>OZ012560.1:13641218-18641218 GCA_963935595.1 Schoenobius gigantellus | reverse complement strand
TAGCTATCAAAGTAAGTGGCGTACAGTAGGTTGATAAAAACGCGTATCACCTCAGAGCAAACGGGAAAATGCTAACTGAAAAAGAGGCGACAGTGGCCAATGTCAGTCCAGGCTCTTGATTTTGGAACCTACATATTGAACCGACTGTACAAATTGTGCCGTTTCAAAAATCTGCCGTTTACAGAATCTGCCATTTCCAGAATCTGCCATTCACCGAAAAAAGGTAAAGTTGTTGCAACTGAGCCAGCTGGATCTCGAAAACAAAGCGATGTAGCGAAAATCTGTTTGCTGGAATAGTAAAGCAGTAGTTTATCGAAATTTATCTGCGGCTGGGGTAACGTTATCCCAGCCACAAAATAAATAATAGTACTCCCCAGCTGAGCCATACGGATCTCGAAAACGAAAAGACAGCAAAAATCTGTTTACTGATATAGATAGGTGGCAGTTTGTCGATACTTTATTCAAAGATTCAGTAGTTTGTCGATACGTTATTCAAAGATTCAGTTTCTCAACGCCCCAATCCAAAAAATGAAAGAATTTTTTATTTGGGTCCCGAAGCTAGGAGCTAGGAGTCCCGAATGCACGAGGTTTCGTTATTTTTTTATATTTGTTGTACTTTCTTACAATAAGTAAAGTAAATATTATACTTACATAGATAAATATTAGAGTCACTCTAATATAGTAATATATTAGTGACTCTAATTCAATGATGAAACAGTAACCGTTTTAATTTGATTTTTTTAAAATCCTCGATGAATTATTGATATATTGTCAAGGTATTATTTAGGTATCTGGTCTCCTTTTTTTAACAAGAGGGAAAATACAGTTTTTACGGTATTCCACAAGGGAATTGAGCTGACTAGGCCACCCCAAGGATATGCAGGACTCGGGTAGAAGACCCACTACCGGCTAAAAACCCTCTAGATACTTCTACCTCCGTGGAGACACAATCGGGATCGGCGTTAGCCATTCCCCGATTGTGCCCCCTGGAGGGTTGCCTGGCGCACGCGCCAGGACTTACTTCTACGGGGGGGGGGGGGGGGGGTGTCGACAAGTATCTTGAGAAATTCGACCCCCCCAGACGGCCAAGCTAGGGGTGAAAAGTATCTCTCGGCCTCTCGGCCGTTTCAGTCCCCAGCTTGCTAGGGGAGCTGGCGCGCGTTGAGGAACGCACGCCTCCTCCTCCCCAACCGCCTGGTATGTGGTCTCCTAGTCTATCTACAAAGTAATGTACAATCGCCTACAAGTTTTGGATTGAATCTCGACAAACTGAATCGTTTGAACAAAGTATCGACAAACTGCCTACCTATCTATATCAGCAAACAGATTTTTGATATTTTTTTTTCGTTTAAGAGATCGAAAACAGGTGTGGTCCGGCTGCGTATTTCCTTTTCCGTGTTCAATAGGAGGCAGTACTGCCTTGAAATACGCACGGGTTTGTTGCACTAACTCTCTTTCCATACTCGTGTTCAATTGCACGTGTATATCAAGGCACGTATCCTCCAATCGCGCACGGATTTGCAGCGCAAACTATTCCTCCAAATACGTGTTCAAGGCGATGCATGGGGGTTGCATTAGTATATCGCATACTAATGTTTTTTTTGGGGGAGGGGGGGAGGTTAACCCAACTTCGAGAGTGAGGAAGTACATACTTTCAGATATGAGCATTTGAAATTTGAAAAAAACTAACCTCAAAATTAGCAGTTTCCACAAGCAATTTCTGGCGCTTCGCCGGCCGCTGCCGCGGCACGCTCGCTTCGCTCGCTCTGCTCGCGCGGTTCATGTTCAAATTGTTGACCCGCCTGCAGTTTCTACATCGCCAAAATATTCTGTATTGTTATAGTAAGATGGCGGACAACGTTCCCCTTTCATATAATTTTTTGCCCCAAAACAAGGACGGAATTGTGGCGTTCAATCACACGTATGCTAATTGCAATTGGAGGACACGTGCCTTGAATTGGACACGATTTTGGAAAGGGAGTTTGTGCAACAAATCCGTGCGCATTTGGAGGATATGTGCCTTGAATTGAACATGAGTTTGGGAAGGGAGTTAGCGCAACAAACCCGTGCGCGTTTCAGGTCAATACTGCCTCCTATTGAACACGGAAAAGGAAATACGCGGCCCGGCTGGGGTAACGTTACCCCAGCTGAGCCACACATATCTCGTAAACGCGCAAACGACAAACTCTGAAGCTCGCCCACAAACTCTAGACATTATAGCGGCATACTCAACACTTTCTCTTCTATAGTCCACGCGTCGTGCTAGGCCTACAGGTGGCACCACCATGGTATCCTAATGAGCCCATAGGTGTAGATTTTGAAATAAGAAGTAAGTCAAGAAACCAACCTAGAGAACTAGATATATTACTTATAATATTATCCACTCATGAGTGGGAAAGAAGAGACTAGTTTGTCAGACAGAAGTCACAGAAGTGTAAATTAGTCACCGATAGATTCTGGCTACGCCAGATTCTTGATGATTGGAATACACATTGGTCTGACACTGCAACCACTCTACATCAGGTAGACCGTACGCTTGTGTGGCAAACATGTCTGCCAACAGTCCAACGGCTTACACCAATACTAGGCCCCAAGATGGCCAGCCACTAGTTTGACCCACGTTTTGTCAAGCTAGTGGCTGACCATATTGACCACTAAGCAGCAAGCAATGATATTGATCAAGGATTTTTTCGTATTAATACTCATCAAACATTTTTGCAATAATTTGGCATTACCTATTTATTAAAAAATATAACATTTTGATACCTGGCTTCCGCTAGCCGGGACCGCTGCGCGTCATGTGGATATTAGACAAAAAAAAGGTCGGCCGCAAAAACATTTTTTTCGCTTTCATAACAATATTTACTTGCATGTAATTAATAATATAGCCGAATTAGGCGCAGCGAACCCGGTTCAAAGATGAAAAGTGATGTTCTAATGCCAACAAAAAGGAATGGAGAAAAGGTAAGAAATAAAAGATCGACCAGAGCGGTCAAATTCATTGTCATGAAACTTAGATTATAATTTAAAAAATAGTGGGAAATCTGTAAAAATCACTTCTATAGATTCTTTTCAACTGTGTATAATCCCGAACAGTGTACAGGGGACACATTTCCAATTAATCTGAATTGTCAGACCTACTATCTAATCTATACACAATTTATTCTACATAAAAACAACAAATATGTAGACATCAAAAATGCATTCATTTGCTCCCTTAAAAATTTACAGAATTATGTACATACTTTCTTAGATTGTAGTATGCTACATGTTTATAGTATATTGTTCCAAAATTATTTTTTGGTGACAATAATTCTAATTTTAAAATATTTACAAGTTTGGGATATATATTAAATGAAGCTCTTTTCATAATCCCATGTTGTTTTAATGTATGTTCAAATAATCAGATTTACCCATACGATCGAGGACCCAACATGAATTAGAACATTATATTTTATTTTAAAGTCTCGTCATTTATTTTTAAATGTGAATTTGTAGAGGTGTACAACAAAATCATAATAAAAATGCCAATTCACAAAATAAATAAATAAAATTCAGATTCAATTTCAATATATTATAGATTATTGTAATAATTCACATTAAACTTAACTTATAGCCCACATAAGCTCCTCACATTCTCCACTACGAATTCTCTTATAGACAAAGGCGCTAAAGGTACTCGGTATAAAATCTCCATCATAAAACCAATAAACAGATTCAAGTCCCATTTTATTATAAAAATCAAAATTACGAGTTATAATACATTTTTTTTTCTCCGATCGAACAATAGAAATCGACTATAGCACATCGACGTTCTCGTAAATAAAACTTGGACATAAATAACAAAATCGCACCGCACGCGCAAACACTTCGGACACCGGCGCGGCGAGTTCCCGCGGCGGCCCGCGGCCGGCCGCCTTACACTATATGTACAGTACACGTACCGCCAGGTAGCGTCAGTCCGCATCCTATCATACATCGATCAGTCTCAGTCTCGGCTCACTGGTCGCGGTCGCGGTCCCGGTCGCGATCCCGGTCTCGGTCCCGATCGCGGTCGCGGTCGCGGTCGCGGTCGGCGGGCGCCCGCTGGCTGCAGTGGTACAGCACGTCGGCCAGCTCGTGCGCCACCTTCTGGTCCAGGATCTGGCTCATGACGAGCGCGAGCAGGCGGCGCTCGTAGCGGCGCAGCAGCGGGCGGTTCTCCGGGTGCTCGGCGAGCCGCAGCAGCGTGGCGGCCGCGCGGCGCAGCATGTCCAGCGAGGTGCCCATCGCGTCCGGGTTGTCGCGCAGCGCCGCCACGCCGTGCTGGTTCACCACGCCGAGCGCCGCGTGCTCGGCGCGCTCGATGAACGCCACCAGCTGCGCCACCGCCGGCGCGTGCAGCGCCACCTCGCGCGCCGCGCCGCCGCCCGCGCCCGCCAGGTAGTGCAGCAGGTTCACCGCGAACTCGCGCACCACCGGCCGCTCGGGGCGGCACAGGTCGCGCGCCAGCCCCGCGCACAGCGCGGCGACGCGCGCGCGCGGCGGCGTCGCCAGCACCAGGTCCACGTTGGCGTCCGTCACGCACAGCTTGCACAGCGCCTCGAGCGCGAGCCGGCGCGGCGAGAGCGGCGAGGCGGCGGGCGCGGCGGGCGGCGCGTCCCCCGCCACCGCCGCCGGGCACACGCTCCAGTGCAGCAGCCCGTCGAGCAGCGGCCGCGCCACCGCCTCCGGCTGCGCGGCCAGCTCCAGCCCGCCGGCGATGTTCGCGCAGCACACGAGCGCGTCCTCGCGCAGCTGCGCCAGCGCCTCCCACCACCACTCGGCGCCGCCGCGCAGGCTCGAGCAGCACGCGTCCGCGTCCGCCTCGTCGCGCGCGGCGCGCTCGTACGCCCGCGCGCGCGCCGCCCGCGGCGCGTGCTCGTGGTGCAGCAGCAGCAGCTTGCCCGCCACCGCCAGGAACGAGCCGGACCGCGAGAACTCCGCCTCGTTGCCGGGCACGAACGTCAGCCCGCGCAGGATGTTCGACAGGGCCACGCACCGCTTGGCGAGCGCGTCCCGCGTCTCGTCGATCAGGTTGAGGCTTGGCTCGTCGCGCGTGTAGCACTCGTCCTCGTAGTCGTCGAGCCGCCGCCGCTTGAGCACGCCTGCGGGGTCCCGTATCAGCAGGTTGGGTCTCCGCTCGGGTTCCAGGTCCATGGGTTCCGCCTCGAGGTTGTCGCGGTCGTGCGCCGGCGAGGACGGCGCGGGCGCGGGTGCCGGCGCGGGTGTCGTCGCCGGTGTCGGTGCGGGTTCGGGCGTCGGTGCTGGCGGAGGGTCGGGCGCGGCGGGTGCGGGTGCGGGCTCCGGCCGCAGCCGGTCGTCGGGCGACGCCGGCGCGGGCGCGGGCGCCGGTCGAGCGGCGGGTGCGGCGGCGGCGGCGGGTGCGGCGGCGGCGGCGGGTCGGCGGCGCGCCTGCAGCAGCCGCACGAAGGGCAGCCGCGCGGCGTCGGCGCGCAGGCCGGGCACCAGGTGCGCGGCGGCGGCGCCCGCGGCGTCCGGCTGCCACGGGTCCAGCGGCAGGTGGTCGTGCGGCGCGGGCTCGGGCGCGGCGGGCGCGGGCGCGAACAGCGCGTCCTCGCGCACGGTCACCGGCTGCCGGCGGCGCGTCTCCATCGTGTAGTTGTCGCCGGCGAGCAGGCGCACGCGGCGCGCGGGGTCCGGCGGCTCGAGCCGGCGCCGCTCGGGCTCGCCGGCCGCCGCGCCGCCCTCGCCCGCCGCGTACCACGGCTCCTCGTCGCCGCCGGCGGGCGCGTCGAACACGTCGCCGAGCGCCTTGTGGAAGTGCTCGAGCAGCAGGTCCAGCAGCCCGGGCATGTGCTGCAGCCCGAAGTAGCCTATGCAGTTGTCGTCGAACAGCAGGATGTTGAGGATGTCGAGCGCCCAGCACGTCTCGGCCGGCAGCCCGGACTTCAGCGCCATCATGATCCGCCACGCGTCCACGGGCGCCACGTCGGCTTTCGTTAGCCTTCTCCGTTTTTCCCCCGTCGGTACTGTCGCTTCTACGCACTCGGGTGGGAACGTCAGTTCTCTTTTTATTTGTCCTGTCGCCATTCCAGGCGCCGCTCCCTGAAATTGCAATAAATTGACTTTTGTAAATAAATAAGCTCTTTAAAAGCTAAAACGATAACGAATTGGGCGCTAGGGCCGCCGGTATTACTAATATTTATTATGCCAGTAGCATTTACACAAATGGACTTCAAATTTTCTACGTGCACCTTTGAGTTGAATACACAAATGAAAGTACAGCCATTCATTCATCACACACAAAGATAAGACGGCGGCAGAAGAAACAGGCGTACAATTTATACTATCACAACAAATCAAGCGTGTAATGTAAGCCAGTTTGAGGATACTTGGTCTGCTTTTCAAATACATATACACCACACTTAATATATATTAGTAAAGCTTTAGCAATTAAGACAATGTTCCGCAACACACATCGCTTGGGATGTCCAAAGATCCGCGAGAAACTTGTAAAATTTCTTAATCACTAGATTTCCTTGATACTACATTGTATGAAAATAATGTTAACAGAGGAAAGACCACTTCGTGGTTAGTTCGAGTTGCTAGTCCAGAGTGATACGCCACTCAAGCGCGGCAGCGGAATGTGTCGCAGAACATTTTCTAAAGGGTTTTTCGATAAGGACGACGCACTTTGTTTTTCACATTTCTAGAATAAGAGTAAATCTAGCTTCACAATTCTTTCTCATTTTGAAACTTCAGTCTATGCAATTTAATCAATAAAAAAAATTGTTCAACTTTTCAATCAAAGTTCACGTTCTATTGCGTGCATGTTGCGTGCGCTTACGCAACGGTGCTCGCGAGCGCCGGTCACCTCGTTCGTACGATTTTACCCCTTTTGGGGTTACATTAAATCGTTGATCTATTACAACAAGCCAGTAACGTTAGACAAGCTAAACGAACATTGAACGCGAAATTTATGTAATTTTGTCCGATTTGTGTTCTTGAGTCATGGAAAATTGGGTCCAAGGTATTCACTCATGCCAGCGATTCCGCGGCGGACATTTGAACGATGTTCCATAAATAATCTTATTGATTATACCCATAACTCTGTAATTTGAAAAAATAAAATGCGTCGCCTTTTAATGAAAAACCCAGTAAATATAGTAAATAGCACAGCGGTGCCGCGAAACGCGAAAGCCAATTTTTGCTAATCTATCATTAGAATCTATCTATAGAATCTTATCACATATTTTGTTGTGGGAATGAGTTTCACCGGGACGTCCCAGAACTGTCATCCGGTTTAAGCACATTTGCTTAAACCTATATCTATCGCGTTTCGTGGCGTTAAAACGCTTAAGGCAATGAAAAGGGGTGATATGCCATTAGTCGACAAACATTAGTATTTTTCCTGTGACAATTATTTAGTGTTTGGATGGTCGAGTGTTTCCCATCGACAGTACAATATTCAGGCAAAGTGTCATATAATCCGGGCTCAAGAACTGATAAAATTTTCGAACCGGTTTAAGTCTTTGGCATCAAACCAGGATTAAGGTTTTGTTACTGGTTATTTGCCGGTTAACGTGAGAAACGTGAGGTTGATCTATTTCAAACCAGCTCAACGAACCGCTTAATTTGAGTTTCAAAAACATCAGTGTCTCGCTCCAGTAGAAAAGCGAGGCCCGTGCCGCGTATCGCCGTGATTGTTTTGAATTTAATCGGTTAACTCAGGTTAGCACGAGACTTAAAAAAACATTCTCTGTTTTAATTGGTTAATTAGTTTTAATACCAGTTCATTGATTGATAATGAACATAATTAACAGCAACTTCTTTTACAATATTAACCGCTTTATCTGAACGAGTTCCGCGTTTTGCATAAAACACTTATTGTGCTGATATAGAATTCCTATCATTCCCTAAACGGTTTCACTGTTCCAAAATCAAAATGACCAACCACATTACACAAATTTAACATTGCAAAGTAGAATCATTGAACACAAGCAGCTGGCAAACTACTGTTCGAGTAATGGCATAGGCCCCTCGGACTCGGCATGCGTATGGGAGAGCTCGCGACTCACGGGAGAGGCGGCGGCGGGCGCGGAGTAACCGTCGGGCGGCGCCCTCGCAGCGCCCCACCCCGCCCCGCCGGACGTCTACAAAGAAACCCACCCTTACTAACGTGCCAAAACCACCCTTACGAGCACGAGTTAGCTTTTATTTGGAACGTCACCAATTACGGCGTTTTAATGAAATAACGCAAAAGCTTATAATTTTATTATAAAAGTTCTAAACAGGGTTACTTCTCAAACAGGAGCCAAATTTTGTGTGCTTGTTCAAACAAGCAAACTGAACAACTATTACTATGGGACCAATCTCGAAATCGTGAAAGAATCAGCTGTTCCATATATTTAGGTTATGTGCATAATTTCTGTCGCGATTCCAGGATTGCTCCGATAGTTAAAGTTGTTCAGTTTGCTGTGTATAAGAAATAAAAAAAAACTTTCGCGTATTACTTCTTAAATTTTCATTTTCTCGTTTTGTTGCATATCTTACAATTTTAAAACTATGGTCACTCTATGGTTGCTTAGCAAAATAACATGTGACACACGTAAAAGAGCAGCGGTTCAGCAATGTAGCGCGCTGCGTGATAGAATGTAAGCGTTTGTAGGTCTTGAATTTTTGTTTTTCAACCTATAGTGAAATTTCACCACACAAATAATTACAATGAACGTTGGCATAAATGTGAAATACTTAGCAGAGCATGAGTTCAGCCATGTAATGCGCTATGTGATATGCGTGATAAACCAGCCTATGTTAAAAACCTACCTAGATTAAAATTTATGTAAGACGATACGATTGATTGAGGTCGGAAAATACTCTTCCAAAAAATACTAAAGAAAAATTTTAGAAATGTTATTCTATACCAATAACCCCTTTACCTACTGCAGGGCTGGTGCAATGGGGCAACATTTAGAACAGACGAGTATAGCACTATAAATTCCTATTGGACTAATGTCGGTCAGGCGCCATGAAAACGAATCACGAAATTATTACCTCATTTCCAATTGCAATGTTATCTCACTCACTCAATAAGCTAATTTTACAAATTGAAATAAGCTGGCAATACACACCGCAAGTAGCTAGTAGATTAGTTTGCAATTTGTTAGTAAAAGCGACGTTTGTGTTTAAATCAGTTGCATCATTGTGATTGTTTGTCCAAATCGGGCCAAGTTTCTAGTCCACTCTGAACACTGTCGAAATATTTATATATGATTTTGTATGTTTACATAAGTTACAAGTAGGTTGCCAAAAATTATGAATTATGAACTTTTTCTCAAGCGTTATTTTGACAGCACTTTCGTTTCTATTTTGGTTTAATGTGCTGTCAAAAAATTTGTGCTATATGGGAAAAGGCAACAGCCAACGTCTGAACCTTTCAAGAACGTTCAACCAAACTTGAAACGCATCGAATGTGAAACGTTACGTTAGTACGATATGGAATTTGTGATTTTTGTTACGGAACAGTTTTGGTTTGTTTGAGATTTATTAGTGCAACTAGAGCTCAGATCACAAAAATTTGTAAATTTGCCATAATAAAGCAGCAACTAAAAACTATGACTAAATCATCTTGGAATATTGGAATATTTATCTCTAAAATATTTGGAATGAATTCACATAAGAATGGCTATATAGGAGTTAAATAAAAGTCAAAATCATATTTTATGCTGTTACGATAGAAAAATACAATGGTATGTTGGTAGCTCAAACACAGTACACGAGCATGATTTGCGGCGATTGCGTAGATACACATTAATTTGTCGATGTGTGTGTGTATGTTTCTTCGTTGTGAGGTAATATTTTCATAGTGTATATATCATATCTGTAATAAAAATGAATTCTAGATTTTCGTAGTGTGCCATGCGTATTTGGCACAAAAATGTATACTGCGTACCTTCTCCAAATTTACATTACGAAACATGTTTCATGCATGATGAAATTAATTTCATGACACTACTTTCAGTACCTGTGAAACTACACTGACCTGCAATAAAATCGATCCACCTCATAGGTGTCGATTTTGAAATACCGGTATATAAAAAATAAGATTAGACAAACAAAAACGGTAAATACAATTTGAAAGCATACTTCATAAGCTTTATTGAACATACTCTAAACGTGGATAAAAGTAGTATTGCTGACAATAGACTTATTTCTTCGGAAAACCCTGTTTCCCATTTTTCCGTTATACGCAATCTCTGTGACTGTATAGAGTGTAAGTTTTTGGTTTTTTGTTTGTAAAATCAATAAACCCAAATCAGTCACAGTAAAAACTGGTGTAATGTAAGCTTAGGCTCTTGTTTAACAAACAGGCTTAAAAGATATTATTTATTGATAGTAGATTTTGATTTGTCGAACTCTGAACCAAAGCGTAAAGGTGGCTCGATTTTATTGCAGGCCAGTGTAGTTTCATTAAAAATAATAGTGTCGTGAAATCCACATGCCTGTGGTCATGGCTCAGCCAAGCTTTATTTTGCATTGCAAAATTTTGTCACACAGATATTATTGTATAAAATTAAGAAAAGGTTGTCTGATTGATAAATTTTATATTTTTATCAGCTGTTCAACGTCGGTTTGACATTTTCAATTTTTTTATCAACTACCACCGCTCTGTAAAATATGCCAGCGTATGCCTGTGGAATATGCCAGCCTGGAACCACGATTAAAAACACACGCCCTATCAGCGCAGGCGCTTTCGCGACATTAGTTTCGCGTCGCGTTTACACGATGGTATACAGCGAGTAGTTGCACGACACTAATTCTATCCAAAAATCGCGCGCGACACGCCACTGTTTCAGCGTCGTGAAATCGATGCATGCATTGTAAAACTTTAACGCGTGAAATTGTTGATGAAATTAATGTCACGAAACTACTGTCATGCCATTACTGTTTCGTAATGTCAATTCCGCTAAAATAATGCTCTAAGCTCGGTTTTACGGTGAAGGAAAACATCGGTGAGGAAACCTGCACACACCTGGGAAGAAAGAATTTCTTTACAGGATGTGTGTGTGTGAAGTCGACCAACCCGCACTTGGCCAGCGTGGTTGACTAAGGCCTAATCGCCCTAGTTTAGGGTAGGCTCGAGCCCCACGGTGGGGACGTATACGAGCTGTTGATGTGATGTGTGTTCTAAGGTCTGATTAAAGGCTGGACGAAACCAACGCTTGCAGCGGTGGCGTGCACGGTGACGATCAGTTGTTGTGTACGAACTTGTAGCGACGTGTTCACATTGCTGCGTCCGTGTGCGTGCGTGTGCGTGCGTGCGTGTGCGTGCGTGCGTGTGCGTGTGCGTGCGTGCGTTTACCTGCGGCTGGTAGGGCTGGTGCGGCGGCCACTGCGCGGGCGGCTGCGCCGTCGGCGGCGGGCGCCACGGCGGCTGCGGCGAGGGCGGCTGCGCGCGCGGGAACGGCGCGCCCCAGCCGCCGGGGAAGCGGGCGCCGCCCACGCCGCCGCCCACGACGCCGCCCGCCCCGCCCCCGCCCGCCGCCACGCCCACGCCCGCCCCCGCCGCCGCCGCCGCCGCGCCGCCGTACGCGCCGTCCGCCTTGGCGAAGTCCGGGTGCCGGCGGGGGGCGCCCGGCGCGCCCACCGCGCCGCCCGCGCCCGCCCCGCCCGCGCCCATCGGCTTGCCGCCGCCGTACTGTAAACATCACCCGACGCGCGGCACGTGAGCTCACTGGCACGCCGACTATGTACACGTTTCGTGCACCTCGCTTGGCTTTATTTTTTTTTTCGTCGTGTACAAGGCGGATGTAATGCGATGTACGCCCGTATTTTCTGCCGGTTGACCGTAGGATGACAAAATATGTGTAACAGAATATAATTTCACAAACTATAAATATGATGGATACAAGTCGCACACTATACTGTTCATACGTATTGTATATAACAAATATACACCGTGTTTGGTCAATACCCTATCGGGCCGAAACCTACCCATGTTAGCATAGCCATATAAAAATTATAGCGTCATTGAAAATTCGAAATCTGTCTACATAAGTTATAAGTAATAATCATCTTTATTTATATCTTCACAATGGCTTACATTATAGGTACATCTTATCTAACAACTATGTTTCATTTAAATGACGAGCCAGAGTGAGAGCGGAACTTGTACTAGGCAAGCCTGTGTGACAAAATTCCGGCCCTCCACCCTCTAGGATTAAATCAAAACTAAGTATACATATTACATTATTATTTATAGAAAATTTAGAGAAGAAAAAAAAATAACAAAAATGTCCATGTGATGTGTGATATGTTTGTGTGAGTGCATATGAGTGAACGTGTACGTGTATATGTGTTTTATTGTAAGAGAGATTGTGTGTGTGTGACAGCTCACGCGTGTGTAAGTGTTTGTGCCTGTCAATGTTGAAAAACTGAAAAGTTGGGAAATGGGGGTCTAAATCTTCGTGATCCCCTCCCCTCCTCCTGAAGTGAAAGAAGAATGTCACATCACTAAATAAATAAACTTAGTATAATTTATGTGCGTGAGAATAAGGCGTGAGACAACTTTAGGGCGGATTAGAAGTTTAGCGCGGTCTGTACTTGCGTCTATGAAAAATAATGTACGGGGAATTAGAAAATTAATTTTACAATTTCCAATTTTCCACCGCGCCATATCGTTTATATGAGTAACGTGGGTGGGTTTCGGCTCAATAAAAAATTGACAAAACACGTTGTATACATATATCTAAATATATATCGCCAAATTAATGAATTTGCACAGTAATAGAGAGGTAATAAATAATATCATGTATCTATAGGTGATTGGTGGTCAACTGACAGAAAAATACGTATCTCACCTTGAATTACTTTGGATATGCCTTTTATTATTACCGCATTATATAAGCGAAGTTTCGTATCCTTCGTGCACACGCAAGCTACGGTCGTAGTAAAATAAAACAGAGACGTCGAGACAGACCCTGCGCGAGCGATGTTTTTTTTTACTATGCATAGTGAAGTGTAAGCAGCAATAAACGATAAGGCGAAACTTGGCTTATATTCCATAATTATCTACTGTAGTTATCAGTTACTGAATTGTGAATCAATAATCGAGAATATTAACACTACACAATTAACAAAGCTTAAAATTACTAAGATAACTCATTTAACTAAAACTTTTATTATTTAAGTCTCATTTTGATGACATGTAAACATCGTGAAATTAAAATAACACAAAATAACCTTCACAAAACAAGCACAGCAATAATAAATTTTAATACATAAGAGAAGCCTACAACAACTTGAAATGCCATCCCATTTTAATTATGGTTTAGTTTGACATCATTTTAAGTGATCATTGTTTTACTTAATCTACCTGACAAACAGATGTTATTTTCTCAATCTACAATTCAGTATGCATTAACAGATATTTTCATATTTGTAATTATGTAATCATTCCAACTCGTTTGATGTTAACTTTGCTAGCCAACTAAGTATTTGCCATACAATGAAATAAATTATTATTACATAACCAAGTAACATCAATACTCGTATTCTTGTCTGATGCTCATATTTATCATTTTTTTATTTCTTTGTTATACATTTTAACATTAATCAGACTAACTTCTAACTTTATAATTTTATTTATTATTAATACATTCAAAGAAATTATTTAAACAAGAGCATAGACTCGACAACAAGTTCAGTCACATGGTAAACCAAACTATATTTACAGTTTATTTACATTTCATTCCACTGTATATGACCATTTTATACCCATAGTTCTACAGTTGAAATGAATAATGCTCAGCCGAACGACACAAGAAGGTGCAATATTTAAAATATTATGTAAACTGTGATAAAAGTTATTATAGAGTATATGTCCATTCGGCTGTCAGCTCCAAACTACATATCCTTGAAACTTACAGCTAACCTTACATGAAATATGTGATAAGCATGCACATGATTAGGGTGATAATTTGCCGTAAGGTAAAGCCACCACCACACACTCTATACCTTAACTTCCATGTTGTCAATAAATGTTAAATTTTGAATGATCCAACGAACGACTTTTCGAAATACTCGTTTTAGTGATTGCCAAAGAATGACAGTGGCAACCGTGATATCATCAAGCCAATTAATCACACCGCAAGCCAATTTAGTAAACGAAAAATACAAGAAAAATTAACAGTGATAGCTTAAATTTTGTCAAGCGAGTGGTATTATCCGAAAATATAATTAAAATGAAGCCAAAACCACGGATGAAGGACTCCCGTCATCGAAACTCGTCCATGATCAATCACAGCCTTTTGATTCAATCTCAGGAATAATTATCTAATAGCAAAAAGTTTTAAATTTCAGAGTTAGGTCTATATTTAATCTAACTTTAAAATCTTGTTTTATCCCCAACAATAAAATTGGATACGCGATTAGACGTTACATGAAGGGGATTTAGGATTATATCAAAATTCTAATACCAGCATCACTATGCAATATATAAAAAAAACTAATAACCAGTTGCACAAATTTTTATTTTTTTCACACAACTGGCGTAGATACATGTGGCGGAATCGCCAGCTGTAACTTTTAGGGAAATATAAATCGCAATAAATAGGTACCTACATACAAAAATAAAGGTGAGCTGCTGAGTGAGCTGTCAAGTACCAAGTACGTGGACAATCGATACCGATACGGAACCGATATCGATCACTAGCCTAGTGATGATCACGCACGAGAACCGGCGCGGGAGTCGCGGCGTGTCGCCTGTGAGTATGGACCGTGGGCCCCGATGTCTTACTACAGTTGCAATCGCAATCCCTTTGGCTCAAGGATATATGAACACATATTGCTGTACTTACTTAAAAAAAGTGTTATTGTACAGCGATCTAATGGGAGGTAATTTTACAGGGAACAGAAATATAAAAAAATTAAAGATATTTAAAAAATATTGGTTTGTAAGCAATTCTAACACCATCCCCATAGTCAACATAACTGCTCATCGTGTAGTAAGTTTAATCATATGATAGACATCTATACCCACATGAAATAGTTTTAAGATACATTTTGGTATCCGTCACAAGTAGTTGTGATAAAAAAATAATGATGTGACGTAAATTTAGCAACTCATAATGTTTTTACAAATTAATTCAATTTGATTATTCTGGTAACGATAGATTATCTGTTTCGTTCCGAAAACAGTGTGACAGACATTGCAATTGAGTAAAATGCGATTTTCATTGTGATTTTCGCCACTTGGAGAGATGAAACATCGGTTTTGTTCCAAAAAAAAAAAACGATCGTAAGGGATTGCGATAGCGCCCGCAGCTCCACAACTTGGGGGCCGGTTTCGCCAATCGATGGGAAGCGGTGTTGAGTGCGTGGTACAAACGGGGCGTCCGTACGTAGGGCCGGGGGCTTGGCGGCAGCGGCGCCACCAGCTGCCGCGCGAGCTGCGAGCTCATTAGGTTACCGACCGACTGCGACGCAGCGCCCGATATCTACACACCAAACAGTTGTTTTGGTCCCTGCAGCTCTCTCGCCGACCAGGCAGAGGGCACTGACACCCTACAGCCTTGTCTTTCGCTTCGTCGCAAGGAAAATTTAGGACACTGTACTAATTTAGATCCTGGGAGTTTGTAGTGTAATTCAAATCTATCACGGTCGCTAATGATTTGACAGACATTATGGAGTCAATGTGACACTTCGAAAACTAAGCAGCCATAAATACACTGACTGCCAAAGAAAGCGTTTGTCATAGATTTAGAATAACACAATAAAGAAAGAGCTTAAATCGAGAATGTTATCGATCCTCAAACGAAACTTGTTTCTTTTACATCTTTAGCTTATTAAAATAAATTTAAATCCAAAACTTTTAAAATTTAATGTTACTTGAAAAAATGAATTTTGCAGTATTGCAAAACATTATTCGTCTGTGAATCAATAACTTGCTTAGCAGTGTCACATCACAAAAATGTTATCATTTTCACCAGGGACGCTAACAAAACTATTTTATAGTCTATATAAATACTTTCTAGTATATTAAAAATTGGACACACATTGCTTTTTTAAACATAGATCCAACATCAATTGTCATGCAGAATTATAAAACTATGTATTGAAAATTATAAAAGCATGTACAAGACCAAATGTTTCAGGGCTAATTCATTGATTCACTCTATGGTAAGATATAATCATTGCACTACAAATGTAATGTGTTTGAATTAAGGTCCATTTTTTTATGATATAGAGGTAGAAAAAATCCACTCTCTTTCATGTTCTAAAGACGCATTTTTGAAACAATAGAATTCGAATTCGAAATCGTAAGATTCTATTACGAATTTCGAAATTTACTATTTTTGAATATTTATTCCGTGAATTCTGCAATAAGTGGTCCTACTCACTCGTTTTTTATTTCCACTATTAAAACGCAATAAAATGAGGTCACTTAGTTTATTTAATAGATATTTTAACCACACAATGAAGGAATCAATTTTGGATACTTTACATTCGCTGCCTACAACACAAGAGAAAGAAAAAAGGAACCTCTGACAGGTTGACAGATCGCAATGACAGTATTGAGTTGTTTTTTTTTATTTATGGCTCTGGACACAATTCTAACACCCCCTCTCTATTTCAAAAAATAAATCACAACTTGAAATAGTACCATACTTTACTTTTAGTTTACTCAATCGCATTATGGCAACACTAAACTGTCAATGTCAACTGTCACAACGTCAAAACAAAAAAAATGGCGTCGAACTATGCAAATGTAAACAAATAGTTAACAATTTAGAATCATCAAATTGTCCCTATAGAACTTAAATTTTTCACAACACAGCGGTTTTGTCATAACGTCTGCAATGTTTTTATCACTAGGCACATAATTCACACTCAAAGTATTCTTTGCAACAATGTCCTTTAGGAAATGAAATTTAATGTCAATGTGTTTTGAACGTTTTGTGTTTTCGTAATTTTTCATTATTTTAATAGCACTGTTATTGTCAATGTACATAGTAGCACTACACTGTTCAAATTCACTGCACAGTCCCTTTACATGTATAACTTCTGTAGCACACATAGCAGCAGCCAAGTACTCAGCCTCAGCTGTCGAAAGAGCAACTGAAGCTTGCTTCTTAGATGACCATGAAATCAGATTATGTCCATGAAATATTGCCATCCCACTTGTACTTTTTCTATCTGATATATCGCCAGCCCAGTCTGCATCTGAAAAGGCTATAATTTCATTGTTATTTTCTTCATTCTTTTTATATGTTAGTTTTAGTGTTTTTGTTCCCTTTAGGTACTTCAGAATCCTCTTGCCAGCTTTCCATAGATCTTCATTGTAATTGTCTAAGTATCTGCTTAGATAACTGGTGGCAAATGTTATATCCGGGCGTGTCATCATCGAAAGGTAAGTAAGACTTCCTATTAGATTTCTATATGGTAACTCCTTTGTTTTTGTTGTTTTTTCAGGTTGATATCCCGTTATCATTGGCGTGGAGACTGCATTACATTCAACCATGTTAAAATGTTGTAATAATTTATCAATAAATTTTTCTTGTGATAGTGTCAATGTTGTTTCATTTCTCTCTATATCAATTGCTAAAAAACTTTTCACACTTCCCATATCCTTTGCTGAAAATTCAATGTTTAATTTCTTTACCATATTCTCTATGTTGACATTATTTCCAATTAATAAAATGTCATCGACAAAAATAATCAGCCATATATTTATTCCAGTGTATAGGCATACATCATGTTGTGATCTCTTCATACCACATTTTATACAAAAATCATTTATGCATTTATTCCAACATAGTGGAGATTCTTTCAATCCATATAGAGCTTTATTTAACCTGAGTACTGTTTTACTGTTATTATTTTTTATGTTGTCGACACCTTGTGGTATTTTTATATAAACTTCTGTATCTAATTTTCCATTTAAAAAAGCAGATGGAATGTCAAGTTGTCTAATGTTCCAGCCTTTACTGAATGCTTGTGACAATATTAACCTTATTGTTGACATTTTAGCAACTGGTGAATAAATCTCTTGACTTATTATATCCTGCTGAAAACCTTTAACAACCAGTCGTGCTTTTTTCATACCATCTTGTTTCGTACGGAACACCCATTTTGTCTCTAAGGCCTTCTTGTCATTTGGTAGTAGACATGGTGTCCACACTTTTAGGTTTTGTAAAGCATTTACTTCTGTGTTTATTGCATCAATCCATTCTTGTCCTTGTTCAACTGCTTGTTCATATGTCTGTGGGTTATCTTCTGCGATAAGTGCATATGCTAAATATAGATCATAATCTTCAAATTTTTTTGGTACTTTTATGGGTCTTTTTCGAGTGTCTCTACTTGTCTGTTCTTGAGAATTTCTATTATTTTCAATATTTAAATCTTCTTCTGTGCTTCTTGATTTCATATTATCTTTTTCTTCTAAATATTCTATTTCCTGATATTCATCATCATTGTTTATGTAATGTTCTACTTGTTTATCTAATTTAGCGTCTTCCATACTATATTTATATTTGTTTTCATTAAAACGAACATCTCTTGAAATAACTATATTGTTGGTCTCTGGGTTCCATAGTCTGTATCCACTGCCAGCATAGCCAACCATATACATTTCGCTTGCCCTTGGCTCTAATTTGTTTCTTTTGGGTAAGTTTACTACCCAAGCTTTACTTCCAAATATTTTCATGTTCTTAATGTCACTGTTGCCAAACATCTTTTCTATAGGAGTACCCCCTCTTAATGCTGCTGTGGGTGATCTATTCAATTGGTATGTGGCACATTTCACAGCTTCGGTCCATAGATTTTTTTGGCAGATTGCTCTCTAGTAGTAAGGCACGAACCTTATCCATTAAGGTGCGATTTAGGCGTTCGGCCACACCATTCTGTTGAGGAGTATAGCTGCATGTAAATTCTTGTCTTATGCCAAAATCATGACAGTAATGCTTCAAGTATTCACTTGAAAATTCACCTCCATTATCGGATCTTATGTTTAATATATTAATACCATTTGCCTTCATTCTGTTTATGTACTGTATTAGATAATCTTTTGCTTCACTTTTTACTTTTATAGGGTAAACTTCTGTGTAATGGGAATGATCTTCTATTATTGAGAGATAGTACTTTTCTTCATTTAAACCATCTGTAGGCATTGGCCCCGCAATATCACAGTATATTCTCTCTCCTATTTTATTTGTTTTTGGTATACTTTTGCTTTCAAAAGGTTTCCTTGTGCTTTTTGCCTTCATACAGACTTCACACTTCTCTTTAGATAAAGGTAAGCCTAATATTCTCATGCCAGCATGATTTAGATGGCCAAGTCTTCTGTGCCATGTATTACTACTTTCTGCTAATAATGAACTGGTTTCGTTTGATATAGTACATTCTAATATATACAAACTTCCATTTGATTTTCCTATCAATGTTCCTTTGGGTGTATTAATGTATGTTAAATTATTTTTAAACGTTACTTTGCAATTTTTGTTATTTAGTCTTCGTACTGATATCAAATTATGTGACAGCTTTTCTATTATTAGTGCTTCCAAAGAGAATGATATCTTCCCAACAGTCAATTTTATGTTTCCTTTTTTATTTACCGTAATTACATCACCATTTGCAACTTTTATATTTATTGGCTCTATCTCATGTACTTCAGTCATTTTTGCCAAATACTGGTCACTGATCATGTTGTAAGTAGCACCGGAGTCGATAACAAATACAACTTTATCTGAGCTGCCGTTTGTGTATGCTGAGTAAGCCAAAAAGGCTAGATCTGTACTTATGCTTGGCTTTCTATAACTTGAGCCACGTGTTCGCCCTCCTCGAGCTCTGTTTTTATTTTTATTTCGACAATTTCGTGCGAAATGACCATGCTTCCCACATATAAAACACTTGTATGTACCTGTTGTTGAGGATGTGGTGCCAAATGAGTATGCTTCTGTACCCTTTTCTCTAAAATTTTCCATTTTAAGTTCAGCATCTAATAGTTTTCTTTTTGTGTATTCGAGAGTTAGTTCAGCATTTGTATTCTCTAAAGCAGTTATTGTTTCTTTATACTCTGTATTGTCCATAGTGAGTAGTAAGTGGCAGACTTTGTCGGACTCACTTAACCTTTCATCATACTCTAAATCTCTTATTATTGAGTCAAATTCATTGAAGTGCTCTTCAAGACTAGACTTTGAATTATGTCTCATAGTGAGCAATTTCTTTTTCAAGTATAGTTTGCTCAGAGTGCTTTTCTTTTCAAACATGTTTTTCAAGCAATCTACCATTTCCTTCGCATTTTTACAATCTTTTATGTACTGTAAATGTTTGTCTTTTAAGCCTTGTACTATGACGCTCTTGGCTCTCGTGTCCTTCTTCTTAAACTTATCATCCTTAACCATGAGTTCTGTGATATCTGCTTGACTATGGTTATTAACTACAGCATCCTTGCAACCATGCTCTTCCAAAAGCAGTTCTATTCTGAATAACCAGTTTTGAAAGTTGATTCCATCCAATTGGGGTATAGACGCCACATTGCCTGTATGGGACGCCATCATGATTTTTACTACGAATCCGCAAAAGAAATAAACTGTCCTAATCTTTGTCCATCTGACTGAAATATGGGTGACCTGGGCCCATAACCTATTAAAACGCAATAAAATGAGGTCACTTAGTTTATTTAATAGATATTTTAACCACACAATGAAGGAATCAATTTTGGATACTTTACATTCGCTGCCTACAACACAAGAGAAAGAAAAAAGGAACCTCTGACAGGTTGACAGATCGCAATGACAGTATTGAGTTGTTTTTTTTTATTTATGGCTCTGGACACAATTCTAACATCCACTAGTAGAATATACGAAACTTATACAAGTTCTGTTTTACGTGCCTTTCATCTATGGATTTTAATTTAATGAATTATTGTGTACCGGTTTTAGTTTTTTTCTGTGTAAAACGGTATCTAATATAGAATTTGCTTTTCATGACAACATTGAATTCGAGTCATTCAAAAATCTTGAAAATTGGAAACAGTAGAAAATAATTTCGCAGATGATTTGTATTTTTGTTGGAATTCAAGATTCATTTTGAATAATTCAAAAACGCGTCTCCGGAGCCGTGTTTAGACAGTAGTGAAATATACAATTAAACATCTTTAGTACATTGGAGATAACATGGCCGACATTTTATAATAAACAAAATCATTGTGTAAATATTAGTTTGTAACACTATAATCGTATTGCTGTTCGTTGTATCCCAAATATTGCACTCTTAGTAAGATAACGATTGAATTCAAGATTTTGTCAAAACGAGCTACAGTAAGTTATGGACCTAAAAAAAGCAAGCTCTACAATATAGCGAAAGAAAAACAACTGAAAACAGTTGTTTCTCTTTCGCTATATTGTAGAGTTTGCATAATTAGGTTGATACTTGATATCACTGTAACTCGTTTTGACAAAATCTTGAATTCGGTTGTTATCTTACTAAGAGTGCAAGGATATACAAGTTTATTTTTTAATTACCAAAAAATTCCTTTATGCTTGTTCAAACAAGCAAACTGAACAACTTTTACTATGGGACCATCTTTGAAATCGCAAGAAAAAAAATCAGCTCTTCCATACAAATGTTCAACATTCACTAAACCTAGACGTATGGAACGGCTGATTCTTATTGCGATTTCAAAGTTGGTCCCGTAGTGAAAGTTGTTCAGTTTGCTTGTCTGAACAAACGAGCACACAAATTTTTTTTTGCTAATTAAAAAATAACCTTGTAGAGAAGAAAAACGGTCCCACTCCGTTCGCAAGTCGCGGCACGCGTGGTGTGTGCGTGCGAGTGCGTGTGTTTGCGTATCCGTGTGCGTGGTGATGCGCACGTACCTCAATGGGCGGCGGGTGCTGCTGGTGCGGCGGGTGCTGCTGGTGCGGCGAGGCCGGGTGCGGCGGGTGCGGCGGGTGCGGCGCGTGCGGCGCGTGCGGCGGCGGCGCGCGGTAGTAGTCGTACGGCGGCTGCGCGGCGGGCGGCGGCTGCGCGGGCGGCGCGCCTCCGCCGCCGCCGCCGCCGGCCACGCCGCCCGCGCCCCGGTACCCGCCGCCATATTGGTATTGGTACTCGCCGGGCGCCGCGCCGCCGCCCGCGCCGCCGCCGCCGCCGCCGCCGCCGCCGCCCGCCGCGCCGCCCACCGACGGCGCGCCGCTAGCGCCGCCGCCTCCCCGGTAACCCCTGCGGAAGCCACGCGAAAGTGTTACGACACAAGTTTCACATCAAATAATCTTTAATGAATAGACCTAGAAAAAAATACGGAGGTAGTGTTGCATATTTAAACAAATGTGAAGCATGCAAGCTCGGGCCCCTCGGTGGGGACGTATATGAGCTGATGATGATGAAGCATGCAAGGTCAGACAATGTCACTTGTTTGTACACGACCTACACTCACACACGATGCACCAGCCCCCCTAGACAAATGCCTCACGCTAACTTTTCCGCAGTCGCTCCGTAGGAAAAATGTATAGAAATGACGTCAGTCTGTGACAACCTCACGCTATTTTTTCCGCATCTAATATCATCTCCATACATTTTTTCTGCGAAACGACGGCGGTAAAGTTAGCGTGTGGCATTTGTCTAGGGGGGCTTGTGCATCTGTGCGAATGTGTCGTGTACAAACAAGTGAAATTGTCTGACCTTGCATGCTCCACATTTGTTTGCAACACTACGTCCTAATTTTATATAGGTCTACGACTGCGAAGTTAGCGTGTGGCATTTGTCGAGGGGGGGCAGGTAAAACAAACCGCCGTCATTTCTCGACGAGCAAGACACGCGCACACACACAAATTGTGCTTCACTCTTGATTCAACAACACTCCGTCCGCCTTTTTTTCAGGTCCGTGTGGTCTATCCGCAAGCATCAGTGCTGACACGTACCGATCAGTGCCTATACATACGCACTTAGCAGTGGTAAACAGTTCCGACGCGCGCTGTGACCTTAGCAGACGCAGGGACATGTATAGTCAACCAAAAAAGTAGTTGAGCATCTTAAGGTTGAAATTTAGTTTTGCGTCATAAAACAACACAGTTGATTTTCCTTTGCAATGTCATACCGACTAGCAGCAATTGCTATATTATTAGATGAAGATGAGAACATAAATCATTTTAGTAGAAGTCAATAGACTCATTCATAACGCATGGAGAACCCTGAAACGAAAAAGGAGCATTTGCTATGTGCGAGGTCGTAGAGTAGGTCCATACAGTATTTAATCGAACCAATTCTATGAATTTTTCGTCATCCATCTTGAAATGCTTGAAATCGTCCATGCCATCAGTGAAAATATTCTCCCCGAGAAATTCGCGTCGGATCACGGCGAGTGGCCACACAGCAGTAACATCACCGAATATCACCGACACTGACGTGTACGAAAAGCGTCGTACAAAATGTATGCTACAATATCATTTTTCACTGACACTGATAGATACGTCACAGATCGGCACTGATGTGTGCGCATAGACCTTAATACTGATAAACACAGATTAGTGAAGTCACAGTTCTGGTACAGTATCGTCATCGTGATACTTATCCTTTTACGCATTCTCCACGAACGTCACTCGGAACCCTGTGTCGTCACGGACATACTAACAGGTGAGTTTACGTACATAGAGAGTATATGAAGGAACAATAATTACGTTGGCGGTATTGTCATATAGCTACTTTAATCATCTTTACTTCATTTAAATCTAACACTAAAACGAACTCCATGCGGGATTGGCGACGCGATTATCTTGCTACATTCTCGAATTCTGGACATGTATAGATGCGACTAGTTGCATTTGCTCACAACACTTCCATACAAATCAATAAACCACGAGAGCGAATCGCGTCCCTCGTCCAGTGGGACATTTCGCCTCAGTTTGACAGCAGAGATTGTCAGTAAACCATTCGCAAATACGATCATATTACGACTGGCTTAAATAAAATTCTGAGAAATATTATTTTAAAGTAGAAAATCATTATTATTTGAATCAAAAATGTACAGATATAAGTTTACGAACCTGTCACCGTCGGGGCCGTAAGGAGGATAAACTGGCCTATTTGGCTGATAAGGAGATCCGTATTCGTACCCGTAACCCTGTTGGTAACCTGAAATACACATTTACAATGAATATTTCATATTTATGAGCATTACGATAACAAAATATAACTTAAAACAAATACGAGAATGTGCTCTGTCATGCACCGTATGCATATATTTTTTTTAAAATGTGCAAATACAAACATGCAAAATTATTTTAAATGGATCCCCTAGATGAAATCTGCAAATCATATTAACGCTAAGAGGGAAGAATAAAACCAATCACGTCTACTTGTAGAGTGTAAAGGCGTGTAATGATTCTCAAAGAATATTCCACAAATACACAATATCATTATTTACAAGTCAATATACCGGGTTTAACTGAACACCCCAATAACATTTAAGGAGCATATAAGTTAGATACTAAATGGACCTTCGGTGCTTGTCTGAGACCTAGCTCCCCAATACTTTCAGAGTTATTTGATTTCAAACTGAAAGCAGAAACTTTCAAGTGACAACCATAATCAGCTCTTAACACAAAAGAAATTTAAACACAAAATTACATGTGACAGACATGAGCGTAGTATTACTCGTAAGCTTACGTAGGGCTTTCGGCAATTAATACCAAAAAATAATTTATTTAGTTTGTATGTCGTGAGCGTAGTATTCCTCATACGCTTACATAGGGCTGTCGGCACTTAATACCAAAAAATAATTTATTTAGTTTGTATGGGAAAAAAGTAGGTTTGTTAGCCCTAATATTTTTCTTACAGAATCTCTACTTCTGATGGATACATACCCTTAAATGTTATTGGGGTGTTCAGTTACATCCTGTATAATAATTCATTCACAATTATTTACATCATACCTACATACTGAAATCTTAATTATAAGACTCAACAAAATTTCTTCACAGATTTGCAGAATAATACAAAATTTATACCATAACAAAAAAAATTAACAGAAATAAAATATAACATCAAACATGCCATTAGTTCAATGTAACACCACCTACATCGAATCCAGTAAGGCATTATTAGTAAACATACATTCGAAATTAAATTCAAGCATTTCATTTGGTATGACCATTTTATAACATTTCAACTTAGTGTATACACTAATAGTTTTACCACATGTCCCGCGGATGACAAAACTATTTAAAATTTCACTATGAGACTGTATGTGATGTGTCAAACTGTAGTTACGCGAGTGCATACTGGACTGATGGGGCGTGCGCGTGCGTTTAGAGACACCGCTGACTTACAATTTCAAGTTGGGCCTCTAAATCTCAAGAGTGACAGTCCCCACGTCTTATCCAAGTTATTTGTCAAAATTATTAGAAACCGATCATATCGAAAGCCAGATTCCTTCCCGACAACAATTTGATTGGTGATTTAACAGAGAAGATTTTTATTCGGTCCATCTCGCAGATTACTAAAAAACATTGCACACATATTGTTCCTATTATAACACAACCATGAACTTTCAACGGCATACGCATTTGAAACGCTTCACACGACGTCAATACAACGACACATTTTCTAATTACTTGTGACGCAGCAAATTCCCCTCTATCACCTTAAATTGCTTATTCGCAATAGCTTTTTGTCATTTTGAGGAAGCAAAAAACACTAGATAGTAAGATTTCGATATTTTAAACTTCGTCCGCACCAATATTGTGAAAGTCGGCGATTAGGTCTATCCACACACATCCGGGCCGTGCCCGGGCCGTGTCCGTGGCAAGACCGGAGATCCGCGCCACGTCAGGGCCACCAACTTCAATCTGTACCTCTTAGGCACCATGTACGGAAACCAATATGCATTAGGACTTTGTTTAAAACTGCAGAGGTGCATATCGCTTCTATTAATAGCTCGTCATTAATTTTATTTAATAAAACTCGGACGTGCACTGATAATATCGGTGGACGGGCACACGTCACGGCGTCGGCTCGGGCACGGAAGCTCCGTCGCCGGCCCGGACACGGACGTGTGTGAACGAGTTCATATAAAAAGTACGCAATGATATTTTTTTAAGCCACTGACGGGACACGTCCCGTTCACGTCCCGGGCACGGCCCGGAAATGTGTGGATTGAGCTTTAGTCGTGCCAATGGCGGGCCAACGTGAAACTGTAAGTGTGCGGGGGGATCGGTTAGTGTTTAGTACCTGGGGGTCGGCGCGGCCCCGGCGGCTCGTCGAAGGGGTTGGAGGCGGCGAGGTTGTCCCCGCCCGGCCCAGAGCCTACAACCACACGACTTAGTGCCAACCGGAGTGCGTGCCATACGTTTGCACTCCGTTCACTACGTGTTCCGTTGGTTGATGCAACATACATTTTTTTTCCACGCGCCTTTCTAGGAATTGCCGGTGCAGCGTGCGCGTACTGCTTTTTTTTTCATTATGATGTAAAGTGGTCGGGAGATCTAGTTATGATGCTGACTAGTGCATCGATACACGAAGCATTTAATGGAAATCAAACAGTAATATTTATAATATATATCGGATGTACGTTACACCTTGTATATCGACCGTACTGGTCATCGAGAAATCTATATTCTGGTAGCTGCTTTGGTTATAATAAATTGTGAAGAATTACAAAATTTAAAAATACCCAGACCGGTTAGACCTTTTAATCAACAGTTTACGATTGTACATTGCTTACGTAGACGTGTGGAATTGTATTTGCATCAACTTCGGGAGCGGACTGCACTGCTCTAAGTGCATTTGTAAGAATTAGTGGTATAAGTAAGCGATATGAGAGAAGAACGAAGGTTAGCGGTGATAACCATTCAGTTTGTTAGTCGGTTAACTGCGTAAATAAAGAGAAAAAGCGGCGCACGTCAGGCAGCTGTCGCCAGCACAATTTAGTAGTAGATGGGCCGTGGAAACTAGAGCATACGGTTTTAACAAATTTACATATCGAGACATAAACCAAACAATAGGATTAACAAAATTAAGTGCATGAAATAGTTTAAAAGCGTATGCCCCAATATAGAAATGTATAAGTCATGTAATAGAATACTTGTGTAAGCGAAGGATTTAATTTTTTTTACACACAATTAAGAACACTATTCAACAAACATTATCATTAAAGAAAAGTACCATAAAACGCTTGTAATTATTAAAGCCAATGTACAGCTGAATTTATTGCAATATATTCCTAGACATGAATATTATAATGCGTTTATAACCTTACAAAATTTTAAAAAGGTTTGCTCTGATTGCATACAGAACTATATCGTCGTCTCTTGACAATTGGGATTCTTCAACACATTGTGGGTAAAAGTCATTGTACATACATTCAATACAAACAGTTACTCGGCGTCTATCTAAAATAGAACTAATTGGTTAGAAATTCATCAATAGTTTCAAACGTATGTGTGAAACAATATCTTTTCTGTTTGCAAACCTTAAAAAAATGGATATGGATACTAATTAACACTGAGTTGTCTACTTTTAAGAAATTAATAAAAGTATGGTAAGATTCAGTTGAAATTTTGTTTTGTGTGTGTGTGTGTGTGTGTGTGTGAGTGTATTAACAAGTGTCCGCAGCAGCGTTACCTTGAGACTGGTTCGGCTGCGGCGGGTAGCCGCCGTACTGGCCGCCGTAGCCGTCCATGGGCGCGCCGCCACCAGCTGCGCCCCCTTGGAACGACTCTTGCGAATTCGATGACCCTAGGAAAAAAATAAAACAATAATTTCTTCACGTCATCGTGACAGATATCAATGATACGTATTTTTAAGGCCCCTGTAGACAAATTTGTTTGTTCATGTAGGGCTGCTGTGTTTGACGCGTTTGACAAACGAGCTACGTGTTTGATGTGTTTGAAAAATATCTGGATTGACGTTGTGTTTGATGAAAACGTGAAGTTTGTCAAGCAAGTTTGACAAACATGTTTGATCGTTTACAGGGCTCTTTAGATTATTGTGTTTGGTATGCTGTGAAATTGAACATTAATCTATACAAATAAATAAAATTGAAGTGTCTGTTTGTAATGTCAAAATAACAAGTTTTTACTAGATGGGTATATCGGGTACCAATAACAAAAACACAATTTAAAAAATTTGTCTGTCTGTTTGTTCCCCCTAGTCTCCGGAACGGCTGGACCGATTTTGACTAAACTATATAAGGTATAACATAGGCTACTTTATATCAAGATCTTAAAAAAAATTGCCTACAAAAATCTAAATACTGCCAAGTTACTATTCCGCGCGGACGAAGTCGTGGGCACAGCTAGTATGTCAGAATAGTATAATATGCTTGTTGCCGACTAATACTATGCACAAAATCACAGAACATTACAAAAGTTTCTGGCAATATTTATTGACAATATTACAGCGAGAAAACATGATGTCACAGCGTTTTTTAAACAACACACACATTCATTATAACATTACATTAAAGAAACGCACACACAGCGACATAAAAAACCGTGTATGCATACACCACACACATACCTGCAGTGTTGTTATTGTTCGCCTTGCCGCCCTTCTTCTTGGTGGACGCCTCCACCTGGTTGATGATGGGCTGCGGGTCGATGCCGCCGCGGTCGAAGTGGCACTCGTACGCGAGCAGGTTCTTCGTGTAGTGCTTGCGGAGCGTGTACGCGGCGGACGACGACGCGCCGATGCCCAGCAGGCCGGCGATGTCTTTCCACGTCTTGTTTTTCGTTACCTGCGATAGAGGAAACATTTCAACCCCGTAACCGTAATGGATAGTGTTTCTAGTCTTCTCTATTGTGTGTGATAGAGAAGCATCTGTTTGTGGATTATGAGACTACATTAAATAATTGTTTATTTCCATGATTCTATCTAACCTCTTAAACTGAGTTGGTTCAGCAGAGAACCATCTCAAAGAAATCATATCGAGTGCTTTCAAAAGCCTAGAAACAAACGGATCTCCGTTCACCAAAGCTATAACTATACCATTACCTAGCTTCTGACATTAAAGTTTTACAGTAAATTTATAACACATCATCCAATCGCAAACACAGTACAAATTAAGTAATTGTTCTGGCTTTATTTATACATTTTAGTGTAATCATACCGAATAACTTGTGCCCAACATTTCAAATGAATGCTCTCAAGGAATCGAAAACCTTACACAACGCAAAGTGCACACTGAAACAGTCGACGCGTGTGCATAAAACGCGAAGGTTTACAGTGTTCAGTGCAATAATGTTAATAGCTCCGAGTGACAACGACGCAACTCACCATTCCGAAGATCCATCGACCATTTCAGTCTATACTACTCGCGCGCGCGAACGCGCTAATCTCAGTAACTACAGGTTCGAATTGAAAAAATGTTTTTGTGTTGGATAGTCCATTTACCGAGGAAGGCTTTAAGCTATATTATAACATCACGATATTGTTATTTTCGGACATCCACGCGAACGAAGTCGCAGGCACAGGTAGTGTTAAATATACACTGTGCACTGACCGCACGTGCGACCGCTGCGAGCGAGCGGCCGACCGACTCTAAGTTACAACTTCGTGCACAGTGCAAAACGGTCTAATGATAAAAATTTATTAACTATCGTTAAGGCTCGACGCCAGTTTTACGACATCTATTCACATAACCTCGAGTCGTACATGTGCCGGCATAAATCCCAATGGACGGTGTATTAATTCCAAGTTGAGCACAAGTCAGAGCGGTATTCCAACTGTTTACGTTCAAAACTGTACACGTCTGATTGAATTTCCATGTAGTACCGTTCGCTAGAATATATGTTATAGAACGCCGCATTTTACAGCTCCCGGTAGACTGTTACTAAATTGCAGTAAAGTGCAGTGCATTCTACAATGGCCGTGGAATAGGAATGAGTCTAAATCACTCCTCTCGAGGCATTCCGAATAGCGAATGCCTAAGAAGTGAAATAGCGCTTAAAGTATTGAAGTGGAACATTGCATTTGCAAAGAGCACTCTCTACCTCTGCAAAGAGATGAAGACTCGAAACAAATCCCTGCATAAACAAGACGGATAGAGTTTATTGTCAATTTATTTTCGTTCATGTGTGTAAGATTTTAAATATGTAACTTAGAAGAAAAGAGTAAGAGTAAAAGAGTTTCTGGCTCACTCTTCTCGGGGAAGATCAGCATTCCGAGCAAGTGGTATATTTAAATTTCGCTTTGCAGCATTCGTGGTCATGGGTCGTCCCGTGATAAGAAAAATGTAGTTTTATTTTAAAGTGATACAAAGCAATTTGTACGAGGACCTCTGTTGCCGGTTCATCTTTTCTCAAATTAAACTCTCCACTTCTTATTCTGCAAATAAAGATTGCGCAAGAAGGCGCTTTTTTATATATTTTTTTCGGAAGCTATTTACGATGTTGTCGCGTTCGACGTTCGCGAAACACTGATCGGTGTGATCACAGGGTTAAGTCAAATGCGCATTTGAACATACCCGTGTGGCAGCGCATACAGTGCGCAGGAGGCCTTTCTAGCGTTCAATGTGTTCTGTGTTTTACATAGTTGTGTTGCAGTGTTCCCAACTTAAAAAAATTAACAATGTTTCTACGTTAAAACTACAGTAAATTTAAATAAAATGTGTGGTAAGCTTTTGCACACGTCGCATTTTAATTGTGGGGATTCCCCTTTCAAAAGTAAGTTTTTAGAGATAATGTTGCCAGATGCGTTAAGATAAAAAACTACATAAAGACATAATAATGTATTTTTTGTTGTGCTTTGTAGAAACCGTCGACCATTATATTTTTTTTTTCCGTTGGGAAATGCGTTACGCATACCTCGCGTTTGGGAGACCGCGAGGTTATGTCGGACTCTCCGCGGCTACTGCAGCAGCATCCGCGGCCTACCGACTAAAACCCAACGATGACCCTCAGAGACGCCATGGCGCGAGCACGCCCATCACCGCCGCATCCTCCTCGTCATCAGACAAGGAGGAAACGTCGAGGAGGGACGCGTCGTAGCCGGACAGGGTCATGGGAACTCTTGCAAACACTTCCACAACCTCGTCGGCGTCTGCTCGCCTAGGGCGAGCCCCTCTCACCCCCCCAGGGTGGGAAGGCGGAAGATCCCCCGGGGCTTCAGGGGGATCCACGACTGGCGGCAACCGGTGCAATGCAGGGCTCCGGGTTCCCGGGCCTGGACCCTGCTGGTTGCCGTCAAGAGGAAGAAGGCGGGCATAAGTACGCCTCCTTCGCCCCGTCTTTCTACAGCGGCACGGCGCGGCCAAAGGATCATTCTCCCTAGCCCTCTCCGCTGTCTCTTTCTGCGTCATAACTTCGACGGAAAAGGTGTTTACTGCATCCCACTTTTGCTGTCCCTCCAGCATAGCGCTAACCACGTTCTGAAGAGAGAGGTCTTCGCCGATGACGGCGACCAACTCCTGGCGCTGCAAGGAGAAGCCGGGGCACACCTCTAAGGTGTGCTGCGCAGTGTCCTCGTTTGCGCCACAGTGGTGGCACTCGGGGGTCGCTTCTCGCCCAATGCGGTGCAAATAGCGGCCAAAAGAACCATGGCCGCTAAGGATTTGCACTAAATGGTAAGACAGCGACCCGTGCTGCCTATTCGCCCATGTGGTGAGGGAAGGGTGCATGGCCTCCAAGGTCCTTGATAAAGTACCAGAGATTGAGGCCGAACCCCTCTGTTCATCGAGCTCCTCGAACCACAAGCGAAACGCCTCCACTGTGGCCTCCTCCAAAGCAGAGGCTCTCTCTCTAGGCGCCAAGCGCTGGCCACCGTCCCTTGCATCTACGCGGACGTGGTAGGATGCCGCTAACATGTGGGCGGCCAACTCCCACGGAGGGGTGCCGGCTATTAAACAGGCCGCCGTGTGTGAGATGGTCCTGTAGCCTTGTATAGCCCTCAGCGCCATAGCTCGCTGGGCCCTGTGAAGGCACGCGATGGCGCGAGTGCCGAGGGCGTCAGCCCAAACTGGAGACCCATACAGGGCCATGCTTCTCACGATGCCAGCGTACAAACGCCGGACATTAGCGCTTGGGCCCCCCAAATTTGGGAGAAGACGTCCGAGCGCGTCAGCAGCACCGATGAGACGGGGTTCGAGACGACGGAAATGCTCATCGAACCCCCAACGGCCGTCAATGACCAGGCCTAAATATTTGAGGTGGGCTTTAAGTGACACCTTGACGCCGGCAACGGTAACCTCCATGTTTGCCGGAGCGTGTCTTCGAGGCCCGTGAAACAAAATGACCTCGGTCTTCCGGAGTGCTACTTTGAGGCCCAGCATCTCGATTCGCTGGACCACAAGAGTGGTGTAAGTGGACGCCACCCGTAGGATCTCATCGGGTTCCCTTCCTCTGGTGGTGATAAGGGTGTCATCCGCATAACAAAATATTCTCACTCGGGGAGGGAGTGCGGCGCGAAGCGCCCAGTCATATCCCACGTTCCACAGTAAGGGCCCTAAGACGGACCCCTGTGGGACCCCGCGGGACATGCGATGGCGGCCAGTCACGCCACCCTGACTGACAAAAAGGACGTCTCTACACTCTAAGTAGTCCTGAAGGAGACGCATCAAATACTGGGCCACTCGGTGGTAGCGGAGTGCCTCTAAAATGGTGGGAAATGGGAGGCTATTGAAAGCATTGGCGATGTCCAAAGAAACCGCCAACACTCTCTCACGATTGTCTGTTGCGTCTGAAACAAGTTCCCTCAAGGCAGAGTTCACTTAATTGCCTAGATTTAACGAAAAAAAATAACGAATATTTAGTCGCGAACGACAGTGTAAGTAAACAGAATGATATTGTTAATACGCCTCTACAGTGGGTAGACGGGTGAATAAATCAAGTGAAAATACACAGTGTTGTTGGAAATCCGTCTCACCTCGACGAACAAGAAATAGAGGAGTAAATCAGGTGAAAATACACAAGTGTCATTGTTGGAAACACCGTTGAACCCGCCTCACCTCGACGAAGCCGCCCCTCTCGCGCACCAGCAGGTACAGCCGGTACAGGTCGAGCGGCTGCTTGCTGATGGTGGGGCAGGCGGCGATGGGCGTGCGCCGCTCCTCCATGAACGCGAGCAGCCTCTCCACCCAGCCGCGCCGCTCCGGCGCGTCGTCCATCTCGTACAGCTTACCCAGCGAGTCCGACTTCTGGCGCAGACACAACTCATCACACACTCACACCACATGACGCCTACTGGCGCTCCGTACTACTCCGAACATTATTTTTTTTCATAGAACGCCTAGCCTAAATGACTCTATTCCACCTGCACGCGTATAGCACAAGAATCGCGAGAGCATTTTCTCGGCCCGTTTGTGTACACCGAAATGTCACTTTTGACACTTAGCAAATGAGATAGCTATTGTTTGGTGTCGAGAGAGTGGCAGTTAATGATAGACATATTTATCTCGGGGTCCTTGTGCTACGCGTGCTGGTGGTAAGTGGAAATAGGGTATATTGTACGGCAACAGGCCTACAATGGACTGTGAACGAGAAAATCACAGACTAGTTGCATCTAAAGAACACAAAGATGTTATTTTTGTCTTCATTAGTTTTTGTCAAGTCCCGTACTAGGCCTGTAAGTCAATAGTTATACAATATTTCGTCTTGTTCGGCCGAAAAAGATACACATCACTGAATCTGTGCAAAAAGAGAAGCAACGTGGCCAAACAGTGAGCTGGCGTTACGGATTTCAAATGACGCCTGTCCCTTTTTTTTTCACTATTGTTGTGTTTACTTGTGCTTCACAATGTGCTAAATCGTACATTTAGAGAAACGATCAAAAGGAGCAAAATTGTACAGTTGACTAAGTCACGCTATACACTTGCACTATAACAACCGCCGCTATAACGAGCGTCATAAAAGCAATCCAAAGATTTAGCTGTGAAGTCTGACGTATTGTCGTGCGCACACGACCACACGCCACTTTACATGTTAACTTTGAGACCGATCTTCTTGCATTACTGTAACGCGAATGTAAAGCTCTTTCTTGCATTACTGTAATGCAAATGTAATGCTCTTTCTTGCATGACTGTAATGCAAATGTAAATCTTAACGTGTTGCTGATTGTATTGATGTTGCAGATATTTCCTTAAGTGCCCACCTGCAGGAAAATAATTTTATATTGCACGTTTGAATGCATCATGCGATGGTGCACGTCTGATGGCTTCGGGTAGGGAGTTCCACAGTTTGATGGACTTTACCGTAAATGACTAGTCATAAAATATGGAGGAATGGGTAGGGGGGGACAAGTGACAAGTTATTTGACAAACTTAGGGTTGTTTGATAAACAAACAAGACAATTAGGGACAGCAACATCGTCAATATCCACTGCGGATCTCTTTATGCACAGACTCTGGAAAGTCATTGACAAAATAATGTATAACATTTCACCCCACTTTACAATGTATTATTAGCTTAAGTAAATAGTGATGTACAGCTAATTATAGACATTTAATTAACACAAATCTAAGAAGAAGAAGCTCGCTAACTTCGATTGGCAAAAACTCAGAAATGTAATTTTATGTTTTGTTATGATGGTGTTCATTATAGCAGTAATGGACATAAAGTGTATTTTTTATTACTATTTTTTTTACATATTACTAACATTACCATTAGAAACTATATCATTTTAAGGATAATATTATTAACTATATGGATAAAACCGAGCAAAATTCTACAGCGGTCTCTGCACTAGTACGAGGTATGTATCACAGGTACCATCAAAGAAATCCCATAACAATAATAATCACCATATAAGAAACACTATTTTCTTACAAAAATAGTATATATGAAAATGTAATACTATTTATTTAATGAAATGAAATTTATTGATTTAATAATACTATTTATTTTAAAAATACATTTCTGAGTTGGTAAATGAAGATATAACAAATAGGGAACACACATTTGACAGTGGCTATGGCTAGATATATTTGACAGTTCCGTCATTAGCTGGTACAGCTCTAGAGGGAAAACAAGAGAGAAGCATGCATGTAATATAGTGACACGGCCTGTCCCTTAAAACTCCGCAGGTGGCGAGTAGAAAGTGAGATGGCGTTTTACAATGTAATATCTCTGCCTCTATTTCAACTTTTAACCTTACTGTAAACGATCGTAGTAAAGCTTCAGAGGACTAAAACTTCTAATAAACCATCGCAGAATCAAAACCCAAAACGTTGCTTTTGACCCTCTTGGCGCACAATATCACGTTTGCATAATGTCACTTTTGCTTTCGCAGAATGTCACGTTCGCAGAATAACACTTTGAACATTAAAGGCTAACGCAGACGACAGAATTTTGTCCGCCTAGTCTTTTTTCTGCGGAAACATATATTTCATATTTCTGCCATCAAGCAGCGGTGCCTGCATTTCTGCCTTCCAGTTTTAAGGGTAAGACAGGCTGTGACATTACTAGAAACTGTGCCTTAACATCTTAGGTCACAAGTTGGCAACGTGCACTTGCGTTCTTGTAGGGTTTGTAGATTTGCAAGATCTGACCGATTAAGGGTCACAATTTGCTAGTGACATTTGGCTAACGTAATATATTATGAACGTACGTGAATCTGCGAACATGACATTCTGTGAACGTGACATTTTACGCCGAGGTTTTTAACCAATCAGAACGCTACATTATCACGTCGTCGAACATTTGAAAGTCCATCTATGCTCTACGAGTGGTCGACCGCAACGATCAAGTTTCAGTTCAGGCTTTGACTTAGCAGTAGAATTGCACCTCAGTTTCTTTGTGATAGAGGAATTAGGGACACATCTCTCTTCTACCTTCGGTAATTACAGCAACAAGTAAAAAAATAATCAAATTCCACGTCTCATATTATAATTTTATCTGTAAATCTTTGAACATACTATTAAAGTCTGTAAGCCACTATAATCGCCAGTCATAATACTACGTTTGCATTGCTTCTCCACAAGTTTATCTATATCTCTGTGATCCAAATGCACTGAAGTGATATAAAAGATAAATTACCAATGCTTTATGATTTATCTATATGGGCAATTTTTTCAGCAACAAACGTGAAATAAGATTGGAGCTCTAAAATAAGTAAGAAAATATTGTCAAAAAATGCTCATAAATCAAGTGTTATTGTCAAAAAATGCTCATAAATCAAATGTTATTGTCAAAAAATGCTCATAAATCAAATGTTATTGTCAAAAAATGCTCATAAATCAAACGTCATAACTAGTACTATAATACGAATTAATTTGAGGTTGGAAAAAATGCACTAGTATAAAAGTCAATCTCATTATTTTTCATCAGAATATTTACTTGGATTATCGTTTGTTGCAAGCAAATAAAACCATATTCAATAGTTCAGAAAAACTGTCACCGTTAATGTTAAGTTATAGTGAGAGTGAACAATAGTCCATTAAGTTGACATTACTAAATTGAATGTGACATTACTAAATTGAATGTAGAGGTGATGTGTTATTGAAAAATAAAAATATGTGAGCTGCTGCTACAAAAGTGGGTGCAAGAACACACAAATGAATTTCTTGTCACCTGATTATGATGACAACAGTAATTTCAACATAAATTGTTCAATTCAGAGATTAATTTAACAAATGGACACAAGAGTATTAAGATTACAAACATGGCAACTCTACATCACAAGCAAAATAAAATGACTACAGTTTTCAACCATTTTCACGTTTGTTTCTTTAACAATTTTAAAAAAACAAGCAGTAGACCAACACCTGAAATATAATAAGAAGTCTTATTCATAAAAATATTTCAACAGTGTTTTAGTTAAGAAATACTGCTGTCACTTTCGATGTCCTTTTTTGTAATGAATGAGATTAAAAGTGACAGTGACTTCGCTTAACTTAAATATGGCTTAAATACTTTTATGACTAAGACCGTAAATAAACAGCATAAAAGCGAGAGTTGCATGCCAATAAAGTCATTTTATTTTCTTGCTAAAACTACAGTTGTGAAAAATATGTACGCGTTCTAATGTATTGGCGTATTGAAGTATATAGTCATGCAAAAACTAAATGTTCAGTGGAACCGAGCACTACACATGCTTATGATGTTTAACTTGATATAAACCTTTGATCTGTAGGACTCCGGCGGTATGTGACTGTTAAATACCTGAAAGGATATGGTAAAATGCAATGGCTTCCTCTTCATTCTTACACACTGACACACACACAAATACGAAACAACAAGTACTAACTAGACACTCACTATAAGTTGACATACATATAATATGTAATGTGTAGAGAGTAACATACAAAAACCGTTTAGTGAAGTGTCCCACAATACAAAATAAACTCTCTTTATATTCCACAACACAAAAACGCAAATAATAAAGAGGAAAAGTGTACCTATAATGTAAATCAGTCAAATACAAAAGTTTCGACTTGAACTAGATTCAAGATAAGATATTGTCAACTATAAGATGTGCTATCATCACCAGCAATGAATGGGAATATATCAATATGCTTAATAAACGATGAATGAATATTTGTATTGTGGAAGGCCCAACGCGGTTCGTGTGATGCTTAATGACGACTGACGGACATAAAACACGTTGATAACTAGACTAACTACTGTAGTGGAGCTGTTATTTTGTGCTATCTATCAGGGATATTTAGCACGCCAGTTTTATGTGTTTCGTGTTTGTAATTTTTCCACGTTATATGTTCCATTTCTAACATCACATTATAATACTAGCATATGGAAATGTACACGCCAGCACATCAGACAAACATTTCTGTTGCAAAATGGTACTTATTACAACTACATAAGATGCCACTGGGTTTACCTTGATTTGCTGTCGTCCGTACTTGATATTCAACACAATTTCACGTTTTTTTTTCAAGGAATTTATTTGATTTACACAATAAAATTATCATGAACTAAGCATTATTCCGTTGTAATGTTATCAATTATACAGATAAAAGTATCATTTATTTTTTCATCATTATACCATACCGTTTTTTAGATGTCTATTTATTTTTAAAATAAATGTTGCAAAGGCTAAATTGTATCGATATATCTACAGAGACTGACTTCAAGTCAAATATAGTGACTCAAAAAGATATACTATGTCAAATCAAAGGAGGTCAAGTTATTTATATAGCTATTAAAGTTTAGACACAAGAGTGGAATGTACTTGTATTAAAATTTTCTGGTTATGAAAAAAGTTACATATATTGACGTATTCAATGTGTACACAACAAAGTATACCAAATGTGTGTTTCGCATAATTGCATGTTATGTATGTATATGTTGCACGGTCGGCCAATAATGTGAAGTTAAGTTTCGTATTGAAACAAGCTTAATTTTCCCTTGCAATGTTATTCAATTCTCAAAGATCCCGAGGTAACTTTTGCGCGTTCTCGTTCGCAGTACGTGCGTTTGTTCGTTCTCTAGCTAGAACATTATTGGTCGCGCGTACACGCACTTATGTAAGCTGGCTTCCCACGGTTCATAATTCGGAAAATCGTCATACTTAAAACATGGAGGAATGCTACTACAAATGAGATAGCGCTCACAGCGCGTCAGTGCGGGCTGCTCCGCATAAGTTAGCGTATCACTGGTCATTTTCCTAATTTGTCAGTTTCCCTAATTTGCCACTTTACTTATTCGTCAGTTTCGATAGGTTGACATTTTCTCTAGTTTGTCATTTTCCTGATTCGTCAGTTTCCTCTTTCGCTAGTTTTTGTAGGCTGGCAATTTCGTAAATTCGTCAGTGTCTTTGTCTGCTAGTTTACTTATTTTTCAATTTGTTTAGGTGATCCTCATTACTAGTTTGTCGGTTTCCAAATTCAACTGTTTGGAGACTAACTAAAGTACCTATACAGATAACGAAACTAACGACAGAACATGACAAAGTACCAAAATTGACAACCTAAAATAACTGACGAATAAGGCAACATACGAACAAGGAAATTGACTTACTAAAGAAACAGACAACTTGGTGCAACTCGCGAGTAAGGTAATTGGCGAATCAAGAAATTGTCGAATAAGTAAATTGGCAAAATAGCGAAACTGACAAATAAGGAAAAATAGCCAGTGATAAGATAACTCCTCCGCATCCGTCAGCGATATCACGGACCGTGTAAACCCAGCTTAAGTTGTGTGCGTACGTGCATGTGTTGTGCGTGTACGTGCGTGTGTGTGTGTGTGTGTGTGTGTGTCCGGCGTGTGCTGCACTCACTGGACTAGACGGCGGCCGCGGCCAAGAGGGCGAGGCGTCATAATCGTCGTGGACTGAGGAGTGGGAGCCGCCGCCCGGGGACGGAGAAGGCGCCGCGCTGCTCGCGCCGTACTCCTTGCGTGAGCTCTTCGGCGTGCCGCAAGGCTCCTCGCCCGATGCTGGAATACAAATGCAAACGAGTTTAAAAAAAAACGATATTTTCTTTCTTGTTTCAATGTTTTTCACTAAAGCGAGCACATGCTTAGCAATCAAATAATGTGAAGCGAATGAGATGTATGGGTTGAGGCGAATGAGACATATTTTCGTGACTTATATAAAAAAAGAGTTTTTAGTTTGCATATAGGATGTGCATGGCACATCGCGTGACTACCTCGGTTATTTCGTAAAAAGCGGGATTTTTAGTGTCTTGAGGCTCGAGACAAATGCCACTCGCTAACTTTTCCGCAGTTGTTTCGCAAAAAAAAAGTATAGAAATGACATTAGCTTACGACAATCTCATATTTTTTCCGCAGCTAATGTCATCTCCATACATTTTTTCTGAGGAACGACTGCGGAAAAGTTAGCGTGTGGCATTTGTCTAGGGGGGCTGCACCCATGTAAATGCTACGGCTCCACCAGCGTCCATGCGCGTTATCATACGGGATAATTTTGATACTACACAATGTGGCCAACAGCGTAACGCTTTAATTTCTATGCGGCATTGTTACCTTCATTAGACGTTAATTGCTTTTGGATCAACTCCGCAGATGTGGCCACCGTGTTTAGCCATTATTTTCAAACGCATTCAGTAAGGCATATCGCGAAACAGGCATTTGCATTAACATTTACGCAGGTGGAGCCGCTAGCATAAGCGGGACGCGTTGTTAACGCCCTCGGGATCGGAGCGTCCCACATATACAGGGTGTAACTGAACACCCCAATAACATTTAAGGGTATGTATCGATACGAAGTAGAGATTCTGTAGGAAAAATATTAGGGCTAACAAACCTACTTTTTTTTCCCATACAAACTAAATAAATTATTTTTTGGTATTAAGTGCCGACAGCCCTACGTAAGCGTACGAGGAATACTACGCTCACGTCTGTCACGTGTCATTTTGTGTTTAAATTTCTTTTGTGTTAAGTGCCGATTATGGGGTTCCAGAGGGGCAACCGCACTATTTACGAACGTTTGAACCAAAACCAAAACGTTACCGTTCCCATATGTTTTGACATCGGACTGCTGCCAAATCAAGGTGTTGTCAAAATGTATGGGAACGGAAACGTTTCCGATTTGGTTGAAACGTTCGTAAATAGTGCGATTGCCCCTCTGGTCTCAGACAAGCACCGAAGGTCCATTCAGTATCTAACTTATATGCCCCTCAAATGTTATAGGGGTCGGTTCAGTTACAGCCGGTAGTAGACGGCGGACGGCGCGTACCGGCGGAGGCGTTGCTGAGCGTGCTCTGCTGGCTGCCCTCGTCGAGCGGCGCGCCGTCGGGCCCGGTGGTGACGAGCGCGGTGGCCGGCGGCGCGGGGCCGTTGTCGTGCGGCTCGCCGCCGGGCGCCGTGGGCGGCGGCATGGTGCCCTCGGGGCCCGCGACCAGCACGCCGCCGCCGCCGCCGCCGACGGGGCCCCCCGTCAGCGGCCCGCCGCCGCCGCCGGGGCCCGCGCCCGGCCCGCCGCCCGCGCCCGGCGTCGGCGGACCCATGTGACGCGGCTGCAAACCAAACACACACCCACCTCACATGGTGCGTTCCGAATAGGCTAGATGACTAAAAAAATTTTTTTGCTTTAATAGAAGCTCTTTTATATAATAAACAGAGAGAAAAAAAACAGTTTTCGAATAACTATAAAAACAACCAAGATATAAGGTATTAAAGATTTTTCTCCATCTCTTTCTAGCAAAACGGCAATTTATAAGGAGTTTATATGGCCGTACTCAACAATGACGTCACGGTTGATGTCGGATCTCTCTGTCTAATCGCCTTCAAATTAACAACTTAAAATGCATGTATCTAATGTATTTCTAAGCCGATTTTAATTCTAATTTCACAGGATTGCATCTTTTTCCACTGTATTTTAATATTTAATGACGAGACGTAAAAATTTGATTTCAATCATCATCCCAATTGCGATAAAAGCGATAATATCGCGAATCCGACCAAATTAAATCGTCACGAAATATAAGGGCTATTGAATCAGTAGGTTATGTTGTGACTTTGGTCGGATTCGCGATATTATCACTTCTATCGCTTTACGGAACGCAGGGACAGTCGTCACGTTTTCACTACTAAGCAGATGTTTTTTTTTTACAACAATTTTGGCAAACAAGCACGCTGCCCACCTGACAATGGTGAATGGCAACAGTCGCCTATAGTACACGTGGTTCCTGTAAGGCTTGCAAATCTACAACCTCTACAAAGCACGCCAACGAACGTTGCCAACTTGTGACATAAAATATCATGTCACACATGGAACACAGCAATGCAAGCACCGCTGCTTGGTGGCAGAAATAGGTAAGATACAGGTAGCCATGCAGACGACTCTGGTAAAGATGCTTGCATTGCCGTTGTTCGGTTTAAAGGATTTATATAGGCAGTTAAAATTACTGGCTACTTTATTTTTATGTCACAAGTTGACAACGTACATTGGGCTCCTAATAGGGGCTGTATGTTTGCAAATATTATGGGAACTCCCCATACTATAAGACAATGGTAGCCACTTACCATCGGGGTGGGAATCCTGCTTGTATGCCAACTTTAATGTATAAAAAAATAAATTACACCTGTGACGTGAAACATTCACATTAGATAACAGTCCTACAAACTGAAGAATTACTCCACTACGAAAATAAACCCGAAAGTGATAGTAAACTCCATTTACGGCGTACCAAGGATCAGAATTTAATCAAAAGAGGATTAGTCATAGGTTTTACAATTCTAATGAGCAACTTCTGGTGGTATTAATATCTCCTCTTCACCAAAAGTCTTAGTCAAAGAGACACTCTTAGCACTTTTGCACTGGTGAGTAACATGTAGCTTTATGGTGGAAACCTATAACTGACTCTCATCGAAAATATCCCCAGACTGATAGTCAAGCTAGCGTATGCTGTCCTTAGGATATGGGGCCAATTTAAAAAATTTTGAACCGACGACACCGACTAATCTTATTAATAAAAATTTTACTCCTGGAATCATCCTCGGAATAGTTACTCCGTGTTTCGTCTTGTTTTGACATATGACAGCCGACATGTGCGGAAACAAGACAAAACACGGAGTGTAACTAATGATCTGAGGGTGATCCAAGGAGTAAAATTTTTATTAATAAGGTCGCTAGATCGCAAATAATCAACTTTTGGTGTAGATTCACATTTTTTTTTCATTCCCACTTGTATTTGCAGACATCTTGAGTATTTTCAGAATGTATGCACATACAAGGTTAAATATGTTTTCTTTAAATTAGAATGTTTTGCTTTGTTTTGATGTCAATAAGTGCCTGTAAAGGCCTATGTTGAATAAAGATTTTTGAATTTTGAATCCAACTAGGCGACAATTGGCTAGATGATTAAAAAAATTTTTTTGCTTTAATAGAAGCTCATTCATATAATAAACAGAAAGAAAAAATCGGTTTTCGAACAACTATAAAAACAACCAAGATATAAGATATTAAAGATTTTTCTCCATCTCTTTCTAGCAAAACGGCAATTTACAAGGAGTTTATATGGCCGTACTCAACAATGACGTCACGGTTGATGTCGGACCTCTCTGTCTAATCGCCTTCAAATCAACAACTTAAAATGCTTGTATCTAATGTATTTCTAAGCCGATTTTAATTCTAATTTCACATCATTGCATCTTTTTCTACGCTATTTTAATATTTAATGACGAGACGTAAAAATTAGAATTCAGTCATCATCCCAATCGCGTACCTTGAGCGTGGGGTAGTGTTGCGGCGGGTGCGGCGGCGGGCGCGGCTGATACCCGTACGGGTACGGGTGATGGTTGCGCGGCGGGTACGCGTACTGCTGCGGCGGCGGGTAGTGCGGCGCCTTGTACGCCGGGTGGTGCGCGTACGGCTGCGCCACCATCGCGCCCGGCGGCGGGCCCGGGCTGGGCGCGGGGCCCGCCGCGCCCGGCCCCGGCCCGCCGGCGCGCGCGCCTGCGCCGCTCCCCTCCGGCAGCGACGACGAACTTCTGGGCGGCATCGCTACGTTCTGCGTGCCTGCGAGTTGAAACGACGCGTCATTACACCGTGCCAGCCGTACTCGATCTATACCGGGTGTGAGTGACGGTGTCCCATTTCTTTTACGAGTGAGTTCAGACCTATGTTATTATTCGTTCACCGATGTTTATTTTTCCCGGAAAAACTTTTAAAGCAAAAAAAGTAGTTTTCAATTTTTATTTTTATTCATGCGATGCAATGTGTGGCGCGCCGGCATCATTTTTGTTCCGCTCACATCGGTGCGCTGACGTTCGATGATCCAAACAGCTGATTACGCGCGCAGTATGAGGGAAATGTAATACGATTTACATTGCGAAGTTTACTTTTTGTTTAATTATTGTTTTTTTACAGAATATGATTTGTCAACGTTAATTTAGTTATATTACACAAGAAAATGTACAAAAAAAATAAAAAAATCGTAAAATTTCTGAATTTTCCGGGTGTAAACTTCAGTAATTTTCAATTAAGAATGATGGTCTGAACTCACTGTTAAAAAAACGGGACACCCGGTGTAAATTGATTAGATTAATACGTAATAAGTACGTTTCGGTGACATTGTAGCTCTTGTTACAAAGTTTGCATCTTCACATTTGTTGCATCAATGTATTCAACGCGACGAGGGGGAAAATATCAAAAATTTATAATATCGCTCATCATCGTTCCACAATATAATAATAACAAACACTCGGTCCTTCTTATTGTACTAAAAGTTGGCTTGTGACAGTATCATCCGACATAAGTAAAGCCTCTATTTTTGTAAAATTTATTTTTCACTAAAGGCTATATACGAGTACGAATCATATTCATTATAAATGAATATCAATGTATGTATGTTTGTCTTCTATGCGTTCCGAAACCATTCATCAGATCAGAGAGAAACTTTGGCAGGGTGTTCTGGGGACGCCCGTGACTCACGGGCCAAGCAAAAAAATGGTATTAACGCGGCATTGCAACACAACCGGGTACAGCTAGTACATTATAAATAATAAGTAGACTTTACGTTCATAATACTTCAACAGTAAAAAAAACTTACTTTAAAGTAATATTACGTAAGGAGCTTACGATGATGATTCACATACATATACTGTATTCGTGAATCAACGTAAGCAAACACAAGCTGCAATTAACGCGACCGGCGTGATTAGGGTGTAATAGAAAGATTTAGCAATGCAAATAGCCGCTTGTTTTGTGTACAAAGCGGATATGCCGGCCACGTTGGTTGACCTACACAGACGCAATGTGATCGATCGTACTCATTGCCTGAAGAACTAAGAGCTCTACTATGAATGATACACAAGTCAGCTTGAGTGATGATTAATGACACATGACAACCAGTGCTGTCGAAATTACTGTTACTGCTGCACTGAGAAATGTCTATTATTTTGAACCTTTATTAAAGTTCTAAAATCTCTGTCTATTTTATAATAATAGTATAAAGCAAGACACACTTCACTTTATGATGTAAAAGTTAACTTGAAAAAATAAGATAACAAAATATGAAGTGTTGCTTCATCTGAAGTCTCATACACAAGAAACAAAGCAAATGATACGTCTAATGTATATTGAAATGTTGTTGTTTACTCGAGAACAAAACAAATGTGTCAAAAATTGTTGAGCGATCAACGTTTCGAAGTTACGTGAGTGAATCTCACACAGAATGAATGTCACTACGAACGAAAGGTCCGATTAGGCCCTAAGCTAAGCGCACATCAATCGTGGGCGGAGTATAGGAGAGGCGCACCGGATCACTCTCGTTTTCAACAGGCACGTGAGCGGCATACACACCGCTAGTCTGCGAATTCTCACTGCACTTTATTGCAGCCGTATATGTACATACGACGTGCACGCAACGCATTGACCGAGGCCGAGATACCGGCGGCTGATTTGTGACGACGAAAGTGGTATTGCAGCTTTCATGTAGATTGGTCTGTGTTGTGTCACCATTGCGTCAATTCACTATTGACCTATTTGCACAATCGCTCCACTCCCACCGATATACCTAGTTGCCCAGAGGGATTCTTAGTACTAGAGTCATCTGCGCGGGTACTCTGAACCTCTATCTTAAGACGGGTACTCACTTAGAAGTGTAGCAAGCAATGTATCCGATACTGTATCATACGTACGTAGGCGCTACTTAGGTTCTCACTTGATACAGTACAAGATACAATACGTGCTTCACTTTTAAGTGATACCCGTCTACGTATTTCTGTTGCAAGACCGGCAATGAAAATACTGTACTTGATATCTTATGTTGCAAGTTAGCAAGCAACGTACATATTAGTAGAGTCTTTCCTTGTAGAAGTTGTGGATTTGTACTATAGGCTATTGTAGCCACTTTCAATCAGGCGGGCAGCCTGCTTGTTTGCCAACTAAGTTACATAAAAAAAGTTTACATTCAGAAGAATCGAACAAGAGCGGAAGGAAACGCGCCGTACGCCAAGGAAGTGCGCGGCGAGGAATTCCGTAAAAGGGCGATGTAATGTTTCCGTAAAACGGCGCCGCTCGTAAACAATGCGAGGTGAGTGTGAGGGTCGTCAGTTTAATCTCATCAGTGGGCCATTATCGGAGCATTATATTGTTATGTGCGGCGCGATCAGACGGCCGGCAGACGGCGGGGCGCCGGTGAATCATAGATAACAAGCTAGTACCATACGCGCCCACCTATACATGTACAATATAAATATATTTGTTTACGGCGACCTTTAATGAGTGTAGTTCCACGGTAATGGGGTCGTCCCGGCCACGGCCTCGTCTCGAGGCACGGCCGCCTCGTAAAAATAGCGCTCGCCTAATGCTGATTCAATGCATTTCTTGAATTGATATACTCGTTTATTTTCAGACTCTATACACTAATAAACTGTAAATTACGAGTATCCAACGCCTTTTCACGACGTATACAAAAAATCATGTTTACTTGAATAGAATTTTGCTTCAAAATAATACCAATGTTTACAAAATACTATTTGCACGTCGACAAATTAATGACAAAATATGTTGGAATCAGCTATGTTGCCAACTTTAGTAACCATATCTTGACAAATAAAAATGACATTATTATGATTAAAATATATTGGACTTTGTAATAATGTCAATAATTTCGTCAGCACTTTCGAAAAATATTCCATTTTGTCTTGCAATACAAATAGAAAAATACTTGTTTGCAGCAAAATTTACCACGATTTAAGACTTAAATTAATTATGCTTAAAACTTTCGATATTTGTTTTTCTTAAACATGCGTTACAGTTCGAATGCTGGGGTACCATCTGCATCTAACGTGTTAAGACTCAATAAATTTTACATTACACATATGTGACCAAGAACTTAACGCGTTAATTGATGTGGCGTTGTTAGTGACGGTTAGAGAAACTTTTGCAGCCAGTTTTAGGAGTCCTTTTATATAACGCGTTTTACGACGCCTGCGTTGAACACTAACATTAACATTAACGCAGGTGAACCCTAAGCATTAGAACAATACGAGCGCACAAGTGATTCAATTCAGCGATTTATGAATGTTGCTGCAAACGAGTTGGCATCGAGAGCGCAGAGCGATCGTTGGTCACGGCGAGAATTACAAGTCCAGTCAAGGGCAGCGAGCGTGCCCGTCACCGCTGCGCGAGCGCACCTTCCTACAAAGACCTTTACTAACCCACTAGTTTAACGCATAAGTAAATAGTTACTTACGTTCTATTTAAGAACACTTATGGCACACTACGGAAAAGCTATCTCGTCTGATGGTAAGTGACGACAAGTCCAAAGATATAAGTCAGCTTCATCAGGACTCGGAGGATTTTCGGAACACAACAATGTTATTAAAATTGTTATTATGGCGACGAACTAAGGTAATACAGTGGTAGATAGCTAGGCGGACTCAGATACCCTACCATCAACCCAACCAAGCAGAAAAACTTTTCTAAGTGAACACAAATCACACAATATTTTAGTCGTGGTCCAGTGGCTGTGTCCTACCCCACTGGGGTCTGCCCCAGTGCACGCAGATTATTTGCCTATTATACTTAAATTAGGGAACTAAAATATTCGATTGCAATCGGATTGCCACATTAAATAACATTCATTGCTTGTGAAAATTTCACTTTAGTTGCAAATACGACCTTCAAACTTTCAAAAAAAGAGCGTATTCCTTCCTCAAAGGCCGGCAACGCACTTGTAACTCCTCTGGGGTTGTGGGTGTCCATGGGCGATGGTAATCACTTACCTTCAGGTGATACGTCTGCTCGTTTGCCCCCTATACCATAAAAAAAATACCAAAACCATTATTTGTCCTGCATTAATTGGTTCTTACTCTGATGTTAATTGCCATCGTAGAGTATTTATTTCAAAATGGAGTACGGTTATTTTTTTATCGCCCTGAAATTTAAGGGATTTTTTATATTTTTTAAATGTTTTATTTCATTTTTTTATTTTTATATAATAATGGATATGTCCTGAAGCGTCCCTAAAATTTTCCAGGGTGATAAAAAAATAACAGTGTATATCGAAATCTTGTTTTAACAGGTTTTTAGTTATTATTATGGCAGGCCGCTTGTTCATCTTTGTTCTTTCGATTTCGATGTATCAACTATCCTATACTAAATCTATCTCTCATTGGCGCTAGTATATTGAAGTTGGTCGTAAGACAGACAGTTTGCGGTCACCGGTTGTCGGAGAGAATGCCGGCACTGCGGCAAGCATGTGCGCGGTACTCGGGAGACGGTAGCGGTAAGCGGTCGCATTCCGCGCATTGCTATCACACCCACGCGTCGCGTCGCATCGTGATCTGACCACGTTCGCGACCACAGAGAGACCCTTTTTTTTTATAGGAGTTAAGATACATTTACAGTATTCAACAAGGGACTTGAACTGACTAGGCCACCTCAAGGATATGCCGGACTCGGGTAGAAGACCCAATACCGGCTAAAAACCCTCCAGATACTTCTACCTCCGTAGAGACACAATCGGGATCGGCGTTAGCCATTCCCCGATTGTGCCCCCAGAGGCCCAATTCAGCTAATAAGCTACAGCCGAATCGAAACTGAACCGTTGCGATCGACCAATCAGAACGCCACATTATCACGTCATCGAGCAGCAAAGGCAATATAAGCGCTCCGATTGGTCGACCGCAACGGTTCAGTTTCGATTCGGTTGTAGTTTATTAGCTGAATTGGGCCTCTGGAGGGTTGCCTGGCGCACGCGCCCGGACTTACCTCTACGGGGGGGGGGGGGGGGGGGTGTCAACAAGCATCTAGAAATTCGACCCCGACCACATAGAGACCTTGCCACTTCAAACGATTCAAGGTACATATTCCACAGTAACAAAGAGTGTTCCAAATATATATTATGAACTTTAGTAGTTGAGGAGTCCGGAGCTCGCCTACATAAAATAACTTGACGAGTATTATAGATAAGTATACATGATGTAATTGAAACGAGCAGAATCAAATCTCCCAAAGGAAGACTACTATAATCCTCTGCGCCGGTGTCAAAATGTTGGCTATGTTGGCAACCAAGCAGGTTGCCCACGTCATGATGGTAAGTGGCTAGTCCCCTGTAAAGTAAACGCCACGTCAAGCTTTACATTTGCAATACGAAAACTCGGTGATCGTCTTACTATGCTGCTGGTAATTAGACTTTTTTACATATTTACAGTAAGCTCCTTATCAAGCTATACTGTTTGACCTTTGAACCGTTCTTATTTCACTCGTATCGTAGTAGAAGCGGTTTTCGTAGTGCATATGTATAGTTTGAATGGGAGCTTACTGGACATAATATCTCGACCCTAAACATGTAGTTTCTTGTGAAATGTATAAGGCCACCACCGATAATGTACAAAACTACTTTTTTATGGTATAGGGGGCAAACGAGCAGACGTATCACCTGATGGTAAGTGATTACCGTCGCCCATGGACACCCGCAACCCCGGAGGAGTTACAAGTGCGTTGCCGGCCTTTGAGGAAGGAATACGCTCTTTTTTTGAAAGTTTGAAGGTCGTATCGGTCCGGAAATACCGCAGGCGACAATTGGACTAAACAAACTGACTCACTCGTCAGTCGCAGGCAATAAGAGTGAAGTGGTTAGGAACCGTGTGTAGACAATGGCGCACAACAAGAGCGGCCTAGTTGAGACAATCGGTGCTGGCGCCGTCTGTATGTACGCTCGACCTATTTACCGACCTCTGCAATCGGCGACATTCGTCAAGTCAATGTCGATTACAAATTCATTCGTCAATTTCTCTTATGCCAGTTGTGCGCGTGAAATATTGACGACTAACGTCTAAGTCGTTACTATTATTGGTAACGACTGTTTTGTATCAAATTTACACACCGCTTACTATATATTATTCTACAGTTGTATATACCGTCAGTTGTACTATGTATTGATCCACTTCAGAGAAAGAATGTTCGTAAACTTTTTATTTTGAGTAAGTATACATTTATGACTAGATAGACAGCAAACGTATCTGTTGTGTTTCAATTCACGTTTTATTTTCATTAACGGTCCTATTAATAAAAATGTTTCTCCTTGGATCAACCTCGGCTCAGTTACTCCGTGCTTTGTCTTATTTTGACATATGACAGCCGACATGTGGGGAAACAAGACAAAACACGGAGTAACTAATGCGAGATTGATCCAAGGAGTAAATTTTTTAATAAGGCCGTAATATGTTAAGAGTTTCTTTCTGCAATAACAAAAAGGAAGTCATTTGCGAAAAGTGGAATAAGTTAATTAGAGAAGCGATCTCTGCGTGCTAATACATAGCTCCATGTAAAAACTTATGTAGTGGAACAGGCAAAGTAGCCTATCATTCTGCCGAGCTGTTTCTTCATGACACACGATACGTGCGATACATTTCGACGAATTTAGGTCACACCACTACAGACTTACTTAGCAAGCATTACCGGCAGTACTCTTGAGGCGAACACCTGTGTTTTCCTAACGTTGAACACAGACACCAAATTAGCAGTCGAATGCGAGCTGCCAAGTAACGTGCCCATCTAAGTCTGTTGTTCCAATAGATTCCGTAAGCTGTAGAACCATGTCACTATGACAAGTAAATGAAAATAATAAACAGTATCAATACTGTTGCAATATAACACGGTACCAAAGTGTTGTACGTAATATAATAGCATTCCTCAAGTGGGCAATCAAAACAATGTCACTGGACTCAATAAAACGTGGTCTTCATTATACTGATAGCATTGAAGATTTACGTTAAAGTGCGTCTAAGTAACTGGTGTTTACGGTCGAGATCCCCGTGTACGTGAACATAGTATAATCGACCCCTAGCTAGCTACAAGTACATAACACAAGAACACGATGTTGGGGAAAGAATGTCCGCACCATTAGCCGTGGGGGTAGACACAACGGGGTGAATGGGCTGTCGAACCCTCCGGCGACCTTGACTCGCAAAATTTATCACTTTTCCGGAGTAATCTGAATACAATTAGACGATGGGCAGCGGTAGGGGCCGCTTGCAACAGGTAGTTGACCCCATAACATTCTTTCCCTCTTTGTGTTACGCAAATTTATGTTGAATTACACATTCGGCGTGTGCAATAAAATGTGCCCCGTCATGCGAATTTTCCTAAAGGCGATACGAATTGCTCAATACAGTTTCTTTTAACATTACAGCAATGTTTTCGGGACAATTTGTGTTATTGACCGGTCTTGTTATTACAAATTAATGGTTTATTACGAAGCACGCTTTATTACGGAGCGTCGGTGGCGCTGTAGACTCGGCACTTGCCTTCCAATCGGGAGGTTTGGGTTCGAGACCCGCCATGTACCAATGTGTTTTTTGCTTCGAATTTCATATGTACATTTGTCTGACGCTCCTACGGTGAAGGAAAACATCGTGAGGCAACCTGCATACATCTGCGAAGAAATTCAATGTTGTATGTGAAGTCGACCAATCCGCACTGGGCCAGCGTGGTTGACTAAGCCCTAATCACCCTAACATAGGGTAGGCTCGAACCCCTCGGTGGGGACGTATATGAGCTGTGTATGATGTGTGATATACGAAGCACAATTAAGTCGCCGCTGTGGCCTCATCATCATTATCATCACGATGAGCCGAGGTACCGAGATTGGTAGGTGGTAAAACTGCTTAGCCCGTCTACCCAGGCTACATCAATTTGTCGCCATGATAAAATTAATACCGAAATTTATCGATAAGATCGCCATAACCTTACTTGTTGAGGAATTCTTCAGCATTATCGTGAATTACCACGAGGTGAGATGAAGGCAAATAGCTTCCCCGTCGTGTATTAAACGATAACTGCCCAAGTGCGAATTGACCTCGCACATCGAAGGTTCCGTATAAATAAAGTTATCTAAGTATCATCATCATTTCAGCCAAGAGACGCCCTCTGTTGAACATAAGCCTCCCCCAAGGATATCATCGGTCGGAATACCATACCGATCGGTCCTGCGCCTCTCCCGCGACCTTCACCAGATCATCGGTCCACTTTGTGGGGGACCTACCAACGCTGCGTCTCCCGACACGCGATCGCCACTCGAGGAGCTTTCCGCCCCAACGGACGTCAGTCCTGCGAGATATGTGTCCTGCCCACTGCCACTTAAGGTTTTCAATTCTTTGGGCTGTGTCGGTGACTCTAGTTCTTCTACAGATCTCATCATTTCTGATGCGATCACGTAGAGAAACCCCGAGCATAGCCCTCTCCATTGCCCTTTGAGTGACCTTGAGCCTTCTTATGAGACTCATTGTAAGCGGCCATGTATCAGTTCCGTATGTTATCACTGGCAACACGCACGAATTGAAGACTTTCGTCTTGAGACACTGCGGCAGATGGGCCGAGAATATGCTGCGTAGCTTCCCGAACGCTGCCCAGCCGAGTTATCTAAGTATACAAGTTCCTAACTATGTACACATATTAACGGTTTTCGGATTTCTCCTCTAAACATACGCTAAAGGACCTTGCTTCGTGACAAATTTCATGATCCTAGGTCAACGGGAAGTACCCAATATAGGTTTTGATTCCCTTGTGAAGTAGCAAATTTTGTGAAAATAGGTATGCTATAGTATAAACGGTCATATCTTTTCACCGCGTTGACTTACAAGTAAGATATTTTCACAGCTGAAAGTGACCGTAGACACGAGGGGTTATTGTCTAAGAAAAAATCTATCGCGATCGCTTACGATTTGCCAGTCGCCGTCCATCCATCGCTCCTTTATAAAAGGATGTCGGAGCAGAGTCTTGTGTTCACGGCGCAATGATTATCAAATTGAAGGCGATCGTGATGGATTTTTTCTTAGACAATAACCCACCCGAAGTATTTGATATATATTTCAGTTTGATACCTTTACGCGTTGCCAAGAAAACGGTCTTGACAGACACAGGGACAACAAAGTGATTCTACAATGGTTCCTTCTTTTAAAGGTACAGAACTCCAAAAAACAATCCTATAGATCACAATTCAAACCAAATAAATAGCACAAAAAAGTCGCCTCGAGAAAGCAAACCGTACACATAACAACAACAAGTTACACAACACACTTATTCAATTAGACCAAAAACAAAACACGACACTCATTATGTATGTGTACCTACCCTACCTACATTCTAAAAACGGTTCGCATTTTAGAAGACATCATAAATAATAACTGTGGCATCGATCACGTTGCTTGCGGGCCGAAAAAAGGAAACGGGTCACGCCGACGGAAGGTTTACGTGAAAACGATCAAAACAAACAGTCAGTGGCGGGATCGGAGCAAAAAGCGTTCTGTTTCCTCTCTACGGGTTTTTTTTTTTGGTTTCGTTGTTGTTGTTCATTTAAAGTTGAAGGTCGATGACCTTGGCAAGGACGCTGCGGCCGGCACGTGGCTGCATGCGGAGGCATTTCGTTCGTGTGACGACAGACAGACACCTGCCCCGTGTACATAATCCCAGTTTCCCTTTTCCCTCGCATTATGTAAAAGGGTCTCCCGCAGATGGGTTATTCATAAAAAGCGTAACGGTATTGTATTGTACTTAGTACGTATGCGGAATCTGAGCTTATTCGATGTTTTTGCGTTTCGATTGTGAAGCTTATTATCATATGGACTGTTGACATTATGCCGAGTTCGTGACTTGAAATTCTTTTTTGAGAATTGTGCCACAAATAGGTAGATGTATATCTTGCAGAATTTCTCGAAGTTACTATTTGATGTTCTTTCCCTAGCCACGTTCGTTTCTTTATGTCGAACCACCCGTGGTTGCATCGAGGCGTATAGTAATGTGCTTGGATTAATTTCTATTCAAATACCTACATCAAAGTACTATATACTGTTACACCAGATGGGGCATAATGAACATTGTTTTAAATACTATGCTTGCTGCCTTGAATGTCTCGCACTTCTTAGCTTGTGGTCAAGCGTGGAGACATATTTATTTACAACCAAAATTGACGTCAAAAATGGGATTAATTTTATTAATTTGTACGAAATATACTCTGTATAGATAGATATAAATGTAATGAGTCTTTGTTTCTATTGGAACCACGCGTTCACAGTATTGCATCAGTTTTTAAGCAAGAGATAGAGTCTGACCAAGATCTTGCGGCAAAAAAAAACTAATTTAAGTACAGCCTCTCTGGCACTACTACGTATTACTTTAGGCATGTTTTGAATTTAGATTACAAAAATCACAGCAAACTGTCAACCTCACAGAAAGTGATTGTACAAGATGACAGCATGAGTTCCGATTTCGGCCACGTGTCACAAGATCTTGGTTGCACTGTATTTAAGCCTAAGATTAATCTATACAAATAAATAAAATTGAAGTGTCTGTTTGTAATGTCAAAATAACAAGTTTTTACTAAATGGGTATGAATGTATATCGGGTAAGTACCAATAACAATAACACATTTTTTTTTTGTATGTCTGTCTGTTTGTTCCCGCTAATCTCTGGAACGGCTGGACCGATTTTGACGGGACCGACTTTCACTAATAGATAGCTAATTATATAAGGTATAACATAGGCTACTTTTTACCAAGAGTTATTATTCCACGCGGGCGAAGTCGCGGGCACAGCTAGTAAAACAATAAAATGTCATTGAAATTACACTCTACTTTCAAAGACAACATCATAAAGGCATACATATTATAATGAGGTTACACACCAAAGCTTGGAAAACAACCCAACCAATGCACAAAACCGCACCAACAGAATCACTAGCGAATTTATATTGCCTTGCTAACCGCTATCAGTGCGTCATATGCCTGTATCACTTATCCAAGTGCGAGTTGCCAGTGTTTAACTTCACCGGCCTTATCTTGGTTGATGGCATTCCAGCGCTCGGACTTCGATACGCACGACGGGCAACTGCGAAACGCTTTTAGCGCTTATACGACCGTACTTAATTTGCGTCTGATTAAAATCGATTCTAAACGGGAACGGAATAAGGTTAAAATTTCGCCAGAAGCGCGATTGATAGGACAATGACGTTTAAAAGAAACCTTATTGAAGGTAAATTAAAGTCGTTTTCGAAAGTCACGCTGCATGCACCGCGCCGGGCGTCAAACAATACGCAATTCACCTTCGAACGCGTCGTGTTGCGGTATTGCGGCTTCATTGTGTTAAAATAACGACGGCGGCGGCGGCGGCTCACGGATTGGAAAACGAGTACAATGCAGCCGATAAACAAGACTTTACACGTGGATCGATAAATCTATCCGCCTCCACCCATTTACGGACATTTCACTAATTTAACCAATAGCCGAAAAGGAAGTTGCACGGTTAAATGAGCAAAAGAGTATAAGGTTATGATTATTTAGACCAAAAACTCCTCAACTGTAAAGGTAGTAGAGGCCGAGAGATAGCTTCAACAAATTATATTCCCCCTCCCGCTCGCTAAGTCGTACTTCACGTATTCGGTTCGTGTTTGTCGAGAGAAGTCAGACGAGCGAGCCGAACAGTTGACGTCATGCAGTAATGTTGGCCCTTCACCAACGGCTCACACTGACTAACGTCGGAGTCGCTGTGTCTCTTTAGACGGTCGCCACTATACTCGATCGTCGAAGCGATCGAAGCGGTGAAGCCGCAATGGACACCGCACAGGCCGATGCGGCAACATTGTCGGTCGAGCGGAATACGGGTGTATTGCGGTCATATAACCGGTATTCGTGCGGCGGGGCGGCAGCTCGGCCGGTCTACTCCGCAACTGCGGCCCCGTGTTTTGAGAAAGCCACGTTCGGCAATCGAACGAACGACGCAAACATAACACAACTCCAATGCTATTTGCGGTCTACGAATATTATGGGCCGCGTTTTTCTCGGTTTTATAGTTTTGTTTTGTTTGGCATACTCATTGAAAGTGACTACAATAAAAGTTGCTATTTCTTATTGAACAAAAATGTAGATGAGTAGACAGGTGAAGACTCAGGTGAACACTCAAAGCGCCAGGGTATAATAATATAACAATATGATATATGAAATCGCTGACTGTACATAATAGTCACAGGAGAGAATTTATAAGAGCGTTTCTTTTACATTTGTGAAATTTAAAAAATCGTAATGTATTGAAAAATGCATAAATCCATACAAAAATTTGGACTCGTTTTGTCGAAGACACGGTATGCAGAAGACGCAGGGTCGAATCCTATTCATTTTCAATCAAAAAGCCGTTCATCAACATAATAAAAACTGACAATTTTTTTACAAACTCGTTGTCTAGTGGTTGAGACCACCGGGTGTTGATCGGGGTCGGGGGTTCGATTTCCCCTTGGAGCAGAAATTTTTCTGCTCGATTTGGTTCGTGGTAGGGTTTCGGAGCCCACCTACTTACTACCATTTTACCCAAATATATCGCCATAGTAACAATTTTTTTTTATTTCGACAATTAGAGGTAAGAAAGTCAGTTCCTCAGTTGTTGAGGAGTCTAGGTTAAGCTCTCTTCAACCTTCGACCTTATCGTCACTTACCATCAGATGAGATGAAAGCAAAGAGCTTCCTCGTCGTATATTTTTTTTCATGGTTCACCTTAATTCGCCGACAGCGTGATTGGGAAATCAGTAGAAAATGTAAATCAAACACCCATTACCAAAAAACAAAACAATGCCCATCACTTTAATTACTAAAGTAAACAACTCGAACGTAGCGACTATAACACATTTCGCCTCCGACCCAAACAACAAAAAGTAAGTGTAACAAATTCACAATTTATTCCAACTTTTATGAATGAACTCGTCGTAGTAGGTAGGTAGGTACGTAAGGTATGTATTAAAGCGAAATCAGATACGCAAAGGAGGTACATAAACAGCCAGATATCAAAGCCTCGTCACTGTGGCGAGTAGGTACATAGAATCCCCAATGGGTGCGACTTCAAGGGCGTGACGGGATTAGGGCCTTTCATAAAAGTGTGACTTGTTCCTTAAATCGAATTGCGATAGTGACAACGGATACTGCGTAGGTACTTAGGTCCGCTGTCAATTTGATTTACGATAAAGAGTGGCACGTTTACTGCAGTTGTTGCGCTAACAGTTGGAACTGTTATAGATTGGAGTCTATTCGAATTAAGGGAGTGATATGTCACATGGTTTACTATCGCTTCGTTATACTAAATCAATGCACCATGTGACTCCGATAACTACCAGAAGGCTCGTTTAAATACTCATCTATTTATCAATATCTGTTGCATCAATGGTTTTCAATAGCCAGTAATAGATATCTCAACATCACTAGGAACCGATGTGTCCATCGGGACTCTATAGGCCCGAATCAATTCAGGCAGACTAGTTCAGTTCGCGTGCTTTGATGTAGATGCGGTGGTACAAAGTATATGCAGAGTTAATTAGCTGATTCACATTCGATTTGAATAATTCGATTGTTTTGCGGTTTTCGCACACAAGTCAATGACACTTTAGGTGTGATCCGGCAGCGACGTGTCTACGTTTCGGGCTATGAAGTGGAAGGTCCTGTTTTGCGTGCTCGCCCCGACCGACGGTGGGGGTAAGTTTTTCACGAGGCCCTATATACCGCGACCACCCCGGCTCGTACATAAGGTGGGCGGTGGGGTGGTTCGCGCCCGCAAAAGGGGCAAAATACGGCGTACTCCGGGCGCCCGCTCTATGTGGGTCAATGTCGGGAAAGCCCGTGTCTGCCGGTGACGGAGTATGCACAACGAATCTGATCAACATGCCCGTGACCAAACAAAGGAACTGTCGAAAACACTTAAAGAACATACACGCCCCTATTGCCGCGCGATAAGGTTCACTATGATACGCTCTCGGCGACATTATGCACCTCGGTGAGGTCTCACCGTACACGGATCAAAATTGTCGATTTTACGGAATTCTCTCCTCGAAGTTGTGTTAATTGAGATGTACTCATTTCAAATAAGACACACAAGCTGTCACTAAACTGATTGCTTACGAAAAGTTAAACTGATTGTGAAAATTTTCTTACCAAGTAGGCTGAAACCCCCTGGAAAAGGACGTTTACTTCGGAATATTAGCTTCTGAACTTCGAATAATATCGCTGTCAGAATAGATCGAATGTGATATTAGAATATGGACAATAGTAAAATGTAAAATCAATATTTCTTTGATTAAGTCTTGGCTTAATCCTTAGTAATACAACAGGCTTATACAGTTTGTTTCGAAGCTTTCAGTGAAAAAAGATACAAATAAATGGATTATGCCCAATAATGTTTCCACGAATACTACGAAGACGCCGCATTTTCAGTTAATATAGATAGAGCAACCTGAAGTAATTCAAGTTTTCTCTGAAAAATGTAAGTCAAATCGTGTAATGTTTCCCAAGCATGTTTGTATAGTAACAATAATTTTGTTCCACTTAGATGAAAGCAAATTAAAAAATACTTTCTATGCATAAGGGAAAAAATACAGCTTTCAAGATCATGCTACGTATGAACCATAGCGTAAATTTTATCGCTGCGTGCGCGTTCCCACGTCATCGCAGCGCAGCACGCACTCTCGCACAATCGTACAGTAAATGTCAGGTTATAGGCTTCGATTGGTGCTTTATGAAGCAGCTCAGTATTTTTAGTGGGTATACCTCAATTCGTGAGGTGAGTCCCACATAACCCCGCAGGCGGGCCCCACTCCCACTGCGGTCAATATAAAATCTTTTAACTGGGTTAAAAAATTCCCTATAATAGGACGCGGACTAAACGTGACGAAAGACAGATATCATTCACCTTCCTCTTTCATGTATTAATGAAACGTCTCAGGCTCAACTTATGTTACAAGTTGGCAAGGTACACTGTGGTCTTGGAGGAGTTGTATATTTGCGGATTTTTCAAGAACCACATGAGTGCAGTCTGGTTGTTTGCCATAGTTGTATCAAAAACAGGATGCAATGAGCGTGTCACATTTTTTACATACGACAGGGAAGCTTGATCTCACCTGATGGTAAGTGACGATAAGGCCGAAGGAGGCAGCAAGCTTCACCTGGACTCCTCAACCACTAAGGAACTGGCTATCTTACCTCTAACGGCCGGAACACAATAATATTGTTATTATGGTGACAAACTTAGGCAAGACCGTGGTAGTTAGTCAGGCGGGCTCAGAAACCCCACCACCAACCAAACCGAGCAGAAAAACTTCTGCCCCCATGGGGAATCGAACCCCGGACCTCCCGATTAACTCACGGTGGTCTCGACCTCTAGACCACGCAGGCGTTTAGAGTTAATTTCCTCCCTATTGTTCACGACCTAGGCTTCTTGCTAGGCTTCACTGTTTATTTTTTTTTTGTTTTGAAAAACGTCGCCCCACACTAGGATTTTCTCCTGTATCGTGGGTGCAGTTACAAACATAGAATATCACATGCACATACGCCCAGACCGGAACAAACTTCTGTAGGCCATACAAAACATCTGTCCCGTGCGGGAATCGAACCCGCAACCCGTTGCGCAGTAGGCGATCACTCGACCTCTGCGCTAACCGTCGAAGTTAGTCGTGTTTCGAGTCAGAGCATCGACAAATACAAGTTTTACTGACCGACAGCTGGTGACATGGATCTTGAGCCGCTGGAGCCGGTGGGGCTGGGCGTGGGCCTTAGGTGCGGCGTGGTGGCGCGACCCGCGCTGCCGCTGCCGCCCGAGTCATTGCTGTTCTGGCCGGTCAGATCCTGCAACAGACAAAAATTGTTTTAAGTCAAAATAACCGGGCTTGACAAATACCTCACCGATGCAACATTTTCCTTTGAGGGGGATGCATCGGTGATGGATGATTGATGAGAGCATATTTCTCACGAAGGCGCATATGGATTTCAATTGGTAGCCCACAGGGGAAGAGCGATGTACGAGAATGACATTAAAAAACCAACTGTCTTTTCGACGATGATACATACACATTCTGAGCAGCGATTGGCATCGTCCAGTATTAACGAAAGTACGTATATTGAGACATTGTATGGTTCAGTCAGTCAGATAAATGTGTTGTTAATGAAGTGTACTGAAAGAAAGAAAGAAAGAAAAATTATTTATTTACCGAATAAATAATTTTTCTTTCTTTCTTATAGTTATAAGTGCACAGATACAATATTTATTAGTAATGACACCGAATTGGACTCCACTCAGCTTGTGTCACGACACAGGGATGCCGTGACGCTGATTATTTCCTCCGCGTATTGCCGTTGTATCTTATAAAGAATAAAGATGCGGGGGTAGTTAGAGCGACAAAGCTATCGCCGCTTTTAAGGCGCATAGTGCTCCCAATGACCTTGCGTCGTTCGTCCTGCACTGATTACATAGGAGTGAGTGAGTGAGAGTGAGGGGAATATTTAAGCAAACCTTTACGCGTAAGATGAATTATTTCAATTAAAAATTAATAAAGGCGAATAAGAAAAATCTAAAAAGACCATCCGCTAGAATATTGTTCACTTTATTTATTGAAATCGAAAGTATATGATTTACCCTAATATTCACGACGCGATTAGGTTTCAAGTTTTAAAATCGAGGCATGTTTGGGTCACATTTTAACAAAGTTTTAATTAATTTATCAAAAAAAAAATAAAAAGACCATCCTCTGAAGAATGCGTTGAATAATAACATATCTTTTTTAAAGATTTTTCTGCAGTGATTTTTTTATGATTGACCTTACTATGCGCCTTAACATGATCGGGGGGTCGGGGTTCGAGACCCGCCATGTACCAATGTGTTTTTCGTTTTGAATTTCATATGTACATTTGTCTGACGCTCCTACGGTGAAGGAAAACATCGTGAGGCTACCTGCATACATCTGCGAAGAAATTCAATGATGTATGTGAAGTCGACCAATCCGCACTGGGCCAGCGTGGTTGACTAAGGCCTGATCACCCTAACATAGGGTAGGCTCGAACCCCTCGGCGGGGACGAATATGAGCTGTGATGATGATGATGATGATGAGACAAATTGCGGTTTAACAACTAACACCTCGGACAACTGAATGTTTTGTATTAACTTATCGTTCTCTGGGAAATGGATGTGCGAAACGTTTAATAGAATTGAGGATTCAAGGTGTCATTAGCTCTAAAAATGGAAAAGTATTTAAGTATAGATAACATAAAACTATGATGATTATGAGGTTATAAATATACAAGTTCATGTTTGAGAAGACCTTTGATTAGTATAATACGATTTTGCGTAACACCGGGTGGCACTTTTTTTTTCGTGACTACTACGATCACTTCAGTGTTCGAGAGTTCGGAAAAAAATAAATACCTTACTTGAACTCAGTTTGGGCAGCCGAGGTAGAAACTGGAAAATGGGTCAAAGAAGTGCAGTATGATGCTCTATCTATAAGAAGATTATAGATGATCACAAGAAAAGATAAAGTAGATAACATGATAGATAAAACGACGATATTTTCAAAATACGGGAGGAACTAATTGAGCGCGGAAAGCAGGAGACATCTTTGTGGAAACACTTTAGGAGAAGAGTTGCCAACATTTATGAGACGAAAAATTGTATTTTTTTTAACAAGTTTACATTATGGAAAAAGTAAAAATAGATAAATCTCCCTGCATTTTCAATACGGGTAAGTGCATTTATAGTTTTTTTAATGTAAGATTTGCACATAAGGCATGGTAGAGCTGTACAAACGAGTCAAAAGTCTGTCTTTATCATTTACTTGAACGCGGTAAAATTAATAAACCGTTTCATTTAGAATTAACATCATCATCCTGCCTTTTTTTCACTCATATAATATGGGGACGGCACGACACATTTCCTCCTTCCATTCGCCTCTTAGGTCTTCCTCTATCATTACAGTGTTTACTCCGTCAGATTCATGTCGTCTACTTGTACTGAATGAACTCTAAGATTGCTACTTCCTTTATGTATCATCCATTTTCTCCATCCAATTTATAGTAATAATTCTCAACATGATTATTACGTTTGATACGTTTCACAAAAAAAGACAAATGTCACATTTTGCAAAATACTCTAATCAATGCGATTTGAATTCGTAGAATATTGGCTCTTCATCATGCATAGTTTTTTTTTATTATATTAATTAGTTAAAGTATATATATAGTAGCTACCTGTTATTTTTATCTGTTTAAATTAGTGTAATGTATATATTATAGTACTTATATTTGAAGGGATAAATTAACTAATAAGATTGCACCGCCATGTAGTCTCTGTTGAACCCAATGGTTGACTGGCAGAAAATGCCATATGGCATTAAGTCCGCCATTTGTACATTGTTTTTAATTGTGCAAAAAAGATTAAATAAATAGATATTGGGAACAGTGAATCCGTAACTAAGGTAAAATGTAAACGATAGATGTGACGATCAATGATCGAATGAAAAATCTTAGTTCTGATGATGAAATGATCTGTCTGTAAGTGAATAATGGTGAAATAAAAATTGAATAGCGAGATGACGATGTCTCACTGCACTTTGAGCCCAAACAATGAAAATGACATCGAAACTAAATATAACTTATAACGAAGAATTGATCACTAAATACAATTTAAAAAGAGTATCGCTAATTCGTACACCAATTTAGTTTTGATGATAGAAAATTAAAGGAATATATTTTCAGTATTAAGCCTATTGAACAAATCTGAGTTTTAAAATTAGATTTACTAAAATATGAACTAGGCAAAAAACCAAATACGCCAGATTAGCTTTCCTGCAGTTGCTATAGATATACATTATTCTACACACAATAAATTCCATAAAAACACGTTAAACTTTGGAAAATATCATAGCGTTTATCGATGAAATCTTAATAAATGTATCAGACGGTACAGAACAGAACAGTGATTATCTAGTTTGTCAAAGTTGCATGAAACGTTCATAAAATTTATATAATATGAAAATCTTTTTTGAAGTTTTCCTAATCTCCAACACAATATAATACATGAGACGAAAACTTATCATGTAAATATTTTATGTAAACAATCAGGTTTTAAAATTTGCAAGGAAACAAAACTGATTGGTAGGAAACTTATTGTGACTCGCATTGCATTAATAGATTGCATTATAAATTGTATACATGAAATAGGTATTCCCTCCTGCTGATTGTTTTTTACGTGAACTTACACCACTTCGATAATTTGAAATATTTTAGGTAGTATTGAAGCAAAAAAAATTAACAGTAATCCTACCTAAGAAAATGTTCAGAATAGTCCTTTAACATTAATAATTAATGAACATATAGGATTGTTAGGACAATGTTAAAGACGAAAGGTTATGAGCACTGGAATCTAGAAAAGTAGACATTGCCAGTCAAAGGCTCTCCATAATCAACTGTTGGGCTGAAATTCTGAAAATAACATTGACAGAAAATTTCTTACCGCTGATGCATATGAAAGGTTCAGAAGGATCCAGTAAAATAGAAGAAAATTCGTCATTAGATGAGTACAAAATGAGTCATCTAGCAAGTAGTCAAAACGCAAGAATATCATTGTGACTGTATAATGTTTTTAAAGGCTGATGATGCTTGGTTGTAAATGTACACTACAAAATCTTTAACAAACTAGTATAATCTATTCAAAGCAGCACCTACACTAATTAAGCAAACACTGAAAAAACAGTAACCGCAAAAGTTTTCGCCAACACGTTATGCAACAAACTAATGCTGATAAGGCGTTATACCAAGAAAGAAGATATGGACAACTCTGATAACGTAACTGTACAATCAATCGAAGTACAAATACATACGTACCGTCTCAAAGACGATTATTTCCAATTGCCGCAAACCAACGGTGGGATAGGTATATCCCAACGCGACGTGCACAGTGAACGTGATCGGGCCACGGTCGAATTTGATAATAGTAAACGCAAACTGTCAAACGAGCGCGAAGTAGAGCTTTACAAGTTAAATCGACTCTCGTATACAGAAAACGAGGCGAGGCAATGCAGCGCGCTCAAAATGTTACCAACGAGCTCGACAAGGCAACTCACGACCCCCCGCTGTCGAGGTTAGTTCGCCTGCGAGAGGCTCCGGCGTCGATCAGACGAGTCCGGTCCCTGGGGCGAGGCGCGGGGCGCGGGGCGCGCGATAACCGCGCTGTTTTTGCCGTGCTCCAACTCGCTCGCTCGGCACACCAGCGCGTTCTTCATTTCGTACAGAGTCCATTATCTCTCGCTCCGTCTCTGTCGCACCCGTGGCCCGCTTCGTCGCGCCTCGCCGCACCAGCCGCTGTTTTATTGCCAGCCGACGATTTTAACGTGCGCTCGCAACGTCCGCCAGAGCACAAAAGTTTTTATGGAAATTTCATTCCGAATGCGCCTCGCTCGCTTGCTCACTCGGGAACGTCAATATAAAAGCATGATAACGAACGGACGAGTCAATTAATTATTATTGTATTGTTGGAAGCTGTCGGGACGTGCCTGGCGGCTTTATCTAGATACTGTATGTGTGCAATAATAAAATTGTTATCCGTGGCATGTATGTTTAAGTGAAGCCTTATTATGTCTTTAATAGTTCTGACTGAAGACGTTGGAAGTCAAAATATAGTTTTCATGCTTACAAAATTCATCGCTAGATATTCTAAGTGATATTTGGTGTAGTATTGCACATGATTAATCATTTTGCCAATCTAATTGGCAGTCAAGCCAAACAAAACTTTGTAAACGTACCTAACACATAGGTACGATGGTGACGACTGGAAATTGTTCGTATCCATGTGTGAGCGACGAATGTTAGTTTCAATGAGCCGACCGACTGACTGCACTTGGCCCAAATCCGGATACAAATAAACACAAACCGCTCTTGGGAGTGCGTCTACAATATGCGGCGGGCGAAGGGACGCATTATACCTACCTACTACAGGACGGCAGAAATAGAGGAGTGCGATTTACGAGCAGCAAACCGACTGGGTTGGATGGGAACGAGGCAAAGTTGATCATGAAATTTATTCCAGCTTTGAATCGACCCCCTTACTGTGTTAATTAAAATCTATGACGACCGTTTTTAATTTTCCAATTAATGCCCATCCACTTATCAAGAGCCAGCCGCAACAGATTATTGTGTTACTGCCGCAACGACTTTTAGTTGAAAAAAGCTGGGGGATGGGACATCTCGTTTTAGAAGATGGCAGAGCAAATTGAGATCATTTATGAGCATGCAACTATTAAAGAAATAATTCAAATGTTTCTCATTTTTTCTATCCAGTGTGTTTCAAAATTGATAAGACATCTAAATCCTTCAAACAATTTCAATTTTAAACAATAATAGAAGTTTTTCTTCATTGTTATTAAGTTCTCTGCTCTTCTAAACTTGAATGTTTCAACTATTTACATTCAGATGGTTCAAATAAAACGCTAAAAAAGCCCATAAAAGGACTCCAACGCCAACTCCGATTATACATCGATATGAAAAGCTAAAGAAGATGACCCACTCATCGCAAAATCTCAAATATTGCTTGATTGTGTAAAGACAAAACCAAGAAACTTTTGGATTTTGAAACTCCTCGAGGGGTTCATGAGAGGTGGAGGTTTATATGGAACTACATATTTGGACTTATTATTTGAAAATTGACATGATGTAAGCTATTGTTTTTTATTTATAAATGGTCTGTTGCAATATTATTGGAGTAACATCCTTTGGGATGGGGACGGAGAAAATGGAGATGGTTTATAAGGACAAAACGTCATTTTTTTATTTCTTCGTTTAGTAGTGTGAAAATGTAATCACTCTATTATCTACAAATTATTTACGAAAATTTGCGATATCCCAGCGAGAAAGGGACAAAACAAAACAGCCCAAGTCGAGATAAAAGCAAAATATAAACACAATAAAAACAAATAGAGACAGACAGACATAGCGTTACTAAAAAACCGGCCAAGTGCGAGTCGGACTCGCCCATGAAGGGTTCCGTACGATTTATGACGTATTAATTTTCGGTGGAAGTTTACATGGTAATATACATCATATATTTTTTTAGTTTTATCATTCGCTTATTTTAGAAGTTACAGGGGGGGGGGGGGGGGGGACGACGACGACACATTTTACCACCTTGGAAGTGTCTCTCGCGCAAACTAATTTTTGAAGACCTATCCATAGATACCCCACACATATGGGTTTGATGAAAAAAAAATGTGGGTTTCAGTTCTATTATTGCTATTTTGAGAACCCCCAAAATTTATTGCTATTTTTCTATTTTTGTGTGAAAATCTTAATGCGGTTCACAGAATACATCTACTTACCAAGTTTCAACAGTGTAGTTCTTATAGTTTCGGAGAAAAGTGGCTGTGACATACGGACGGACAGACAGACAGACAGACAGACAGACACACAGACATGACGAATCTATAAAGGTTCCGTTTTTTGCCATTTGGCTACGGAACCCTAAAAAAGTATCTTCTTGTGTCTTGTACTAAGATCTGCTAGATAATGTACTCGTATATACACTGTGCAAACTGACTCATGTCTTGGATATTGGATATCCGTTAGACATAGCATCCGTTATTTTTTATTTTTTGTTAAATAAATATTGATTGGTCCTGTATGTAGTTTGATCCCAATATAACTGACTTATGTCTTGGATATTGGATATCCGTTTGACATAGCATCCGTTATTTTTTATTTTTTGTTAAATAAATATTGATTGGTCCTGTATGTAGTTTGATTCCAACATCCACTGCTTAATGTAAATACCTAATTAGCACGAACGTTGTTTCGACGTTCTAACGTTCGTTATTTTCAACGTCTCGAATAGGAATTTTCTTATGTATTCGCACGTGGGTGCTTTTTAATTACACGTGAGAGCGTTTTTTTTTTTAATTTAAAAAATGCGCTGAGGAAAACACCTTGCGAACCTGCCTTGTGCGAACTATCTTTAACTAGTAGTAAGTACTGCATAAGAATGGCGCCCAAATTGGGACTTGTATCGGAAATATATTATGCACATAAATGGGAATGGGGAGGGAGACTCTGTACCAGGGTTGCTTGCTTAGGTACCTCCGTCTTACCTATTTCTACCGCAAAGCAGCAGTGCTTGCATTGCTGTATTCCGGTTTGAAAGGTTTAACGAGTCGTAAGTATTGCGTAAGAATGGCGCCCAAATTGGGACTCATAGAAATATTTTATGCACATAAATGAGAATCGTTTCGAGTATCGTATCTGAATAAAACCGACCAAGTGCGAGTTATCTATATTGAGTTCCTAACTACTTATTGACGGTTTTCAGATTTTTTCTTAACATGTGCAGTAAGACGTTGCTTCTTGTCGAATTTCGTGATTCTAGGTAAACGGGAAGGACCCTATAGGTTTTGTTGCTCTTGTGAAATCGCAAAATATGCGACATAAACCGTTATATCTTTTGAATGCGTTGACTAAGGACCCTATAGGTTTTGTTTCTCTTGTGAAATCGCAAAATATGCGACATAAACCGTTATATCTTTTGATTGCGTTGACTTACAAATCTGATTTTATTGCAGCTGTAAGAGACTTTAGACCCGGGTATTTGCTAATGTCAGTTCGATATCCCTACGCCATCCTGAGAAAAAGGATCTTGACAGACAGACGGACAACGATGTGATCATATAAAGCGCATAAAGGGTTCCGTTTTTATTTTAGGAACAGAACCCTAAAACAATGAATAACTTGTCAGACGGACTTGTTAAAACTACAGTACATTGTTATATTGCAGAGCCCTAAACACCTAGTCTGCAAACGTACAGGGTACACAATTTTAATTTGTATCGCGTTCTATATGAGACGCTATACTATAAATTAAGAATTTTATCCACTCAATCTAAAATAATTGATGATTACCAAATTAACTAGTTTTTTTTATAGTGGGCCTAGGTAATGACTCCGTTTCACCTGATGGCAAGTGGATGTGGGGTCCAAATGCGAAGATAGTAGAAGATAGATTAATAGATCTGCCGAAAACACTGACTAGAATGAACATAATGATGACGAGTATTCGTATTTTGTAACCAAAGTGAAAGTAAAAGATTAGATTAGAACGGAACGTAACAAGAGTTGGGGGCAGCAATGTCTTTCGAGAGACATGACGAGATTAATCGACGTAAATGTGTTCCAAGATCATTCTAGAGTTCGTCGACCGGCGTGCGAAAATGTTGTCGTAAATAAATAATTCACAAGGCTAGTGTTCTCGGTTGGGGCACGTGGTGGCGAGCACGTGGAGTAGGTACATAAACATTTACATTACATAACCGGCTCGTCATCGAACCGCGCGTTATCGAGAGTGAATTATGCGATTCTTACGAATGCGAATGGCTGCAACGGCAGACGATCGGTGAAGGCAAACAAGTCTGCCCTGATCATTCGGTTGGTAACCAATTTAAAATGTTGGGCCATATAATAGCAAATAAGTTAGAATCTAATAAAGAAGAGAAGAGACCACGGATATGTGAAACCTGTTTACAGGAAGGACTTGATACAGTAGCTCGCCACGCCACACAAACTGACGACAGTATTTCCGAGTGAGCCAACGGAAAAAGTTTCGAGAGAAGTCAAATTTTGCGAATGTGTGTGTTACTGTAAAATAGACGGTTGCGCACGAAAGCAAGTGGTACACTTTATTGAATGTCTTTATAGGCCACCTGTTACACGGGTCGGTGTCGGGGAAACAGCTGATCGGGCCCCAGCGAATTATTATTATTGTTGTCGGATGTCGGCACTGGCTTATTTATTTGTGACGAGTGAGGTGAAGGGAGGGGCGGGCAATGCCGATGCTCAACTTTCCCCGTCAACTTGTACTATTGTTCGATTGTAATCGACACGACACGCCGCCGTACCGCGCGCCGGCGACGAGCCACGGAGCACGGAATAAAATTTAACTTGTAACAAGTGCTGTGGAAGCAGCATTGTAGACATCATAGACAGAGATAAACCCTATATAGATTATGTAGATTTATAACGTTTTAACGGATTCGTGTCTGTTGCTTCAAGCCCGTTCTCATAATTGTGCGTGTGACTAACAATCTAACATGTTATGTTCTACTGTTGGTTTAGTTATATGACTTCAGCGAGTTGCACACATTACATTTTTTACATCATCACATAGAATGTATGTATGATCTAATATTGAAACTCGAAATCCACTTTGTAAATTGTAACATTGACAATGACGCATCGTAGCGTATGTTTGAATGTACAATTTGAAAATGTGATAGAAGTAATAAAACTTAACACGTATCTTCATTATGTATTGGATGGGAATTTTTCAGCTTCCTAATTTTGCAAAATCCGTCTTTAAAGGGCGCCCACATAAGCCAACGAACCCTTGTACGGAATTTCATGCTGCTAGATCCAGTTCTTTGGGCTCTAGGTTGATATCTCAGCCAGTCATTCACTAAAGCCTTTTCTAAATACAGATTTAAATTTCACATACTCTGAGAGACGTAAGAGCGTTTTTACTTTAAAAAATGCGCTGAGGACAAAACCCTGCGAACCTGCCTTGTGCGAACTAGCTTTAACGAGTAGTAAGTACTGCGTAAGAATGGCGCCCAAATTGGGACTCGTAGAAATATAATATGCACATAAATGGGAACGAGGAGGGAGCCTCTGTACCAGGGTCGTCTGCCTGGATACCTCTGTCTTACCTATTTCTGCCGCAAAGCAGTAGTGCTTGCATTGCTGTTCCGGTTTGAACTTTGAAGGGGAAGATATGGCAATGAAATTACTGGGTAACGTGTCTTTACATTTAATGTCACAAGTTGGCAACCCACTTACACTGTGGTTCTTGGGGGGGGGGGTCGCAGACTTGCCGCGAATCTCACAAGAACCACATGTACCACAGGTGACTGTTACCACTTACCATCAGGTAGGCAGTATGCTTGTTTGCCAACTTAGTTGTATAAAAAAACATAAATAAGTGCGTTTTTTTTTATATATTTACGAGTCGGAATTGGATAAACTAGTTGACGAAAGATAATTTTCGGACATCAATTCAAAGTACCAATCTATACGTACTTGTTTGTTTGTTTGGTGGAACGCGCTTATCTCAGGAACTACTGATTCAAATTGAAAAATTATTTTTGTGTTAGATAGTTAATTTATCGAGGAAGATTATAGGCTATATAACATAACGATGTTATTATTTTCCGACATCTACGCGAACGAAGTCACGGGCACAGCTAGTTATATTATAAAGACGTAAAAGTTTGTTTGTTTGAAGAAATAATCACTAGAGCTACTGAACCGATTTAAAGACGCATCATCATAACAGCTCATATACGCCGACACCGAGGGACTCGAGCCTATACTAAGTTAGGGTGTTTAGGCCTTAGTATACTAGCGACCCGCCCCGGTTTCGTAAGGTAGTAGTTTTATATAAAAAACCTCGTCGGCAAAGCCGGGCAGTTATTATCAAACATAAGATTTGTGTACTTATTCCATACGAATCGAAGAATCGTACAACTCACACCTTTCCAATTCACTCATAAAAAAGTAAAAATCGAAAGACACCTTATCAATCAAGTCGTTGAAATGAAAAAAAAGTTGAGGGAACAATGTGAATGTCCAATTAAACGTAGCTCGCACACGTCATCGAAAGGTGTTTCCCGAAGAACGCACACACACATTGACGATCAGCTGACTGCTCCGATTTTAACCCACACCACTGAGCAGACTGTTAGAGAACATAAATAATGACGGCCCACCTACCTAGCTATACGTAACACATCGTATAATTTGTTTGAGCAACCGGCAAAAGAGGAGTGTGTGATACGCCACAGTTTTCTCCGACAATATAGTTTTTATGTGACAGCAAATAAAATCACAAGAGACGCGTCTGTCGCTGGCACTTACGCTATTGTGTTCATTGCATTGATTGCTTCGATCACGAGATTGTATTAAATAATTCAGAAGAGCACACCGGGCATTCGAAATAAACAAATAATACGTAATGAGCCCCTGTTTTCCTTTACAGTATGATTACAAAAATTGTTACATAAGTAGAAAATTTCATCATCATTAATCCAAAATACATTTTAAAAAGGTTTGCTAACTACAAATCAACTTGACTGCCGCAATTAACTACTAAATAGATAATGTTTAATCGAAAACAAAGAGCAAACAAACCAGAGGGCCTTTTACCGATCTCATGGTTTTGCAAATGATATATCATAGTGCAAAACGAAAAATACGATTTCCGGTCAGATTTTTGATCATTTGTTCATTTAATGATGACATCATTGAAATTATGCCATAGTGATGATATCATTGGAGATCGGTAATACGAAATGCAGCACTTCATGACTTCTTTTTCTCAAATTTATACCATGGCATACGATGAAAGATCCATAATTGGCCTGCAGGTTTTAAGAACACTTATAATTGTAATCATTAAATCTTAGAAGTTGAAAAAGTAACAAGCTTAATATGCCTATAGGAATCAGTTTCTAAATATTTTTAAAGACCCAATCAGTAATCACATAAATCAGAGAGAAGTTAGCTTCGTAGTAGTTAGTATAAGGATTTAACAAAGGATAATCTTAAAAAAATATCATTTTTGCGTAAAATGTGAATTGCTTTACGTTCAGAAACATAGAGCATAGAAAAACTTTGAAATCTAAGATGACGTCCGTCGACAAGACAGGTCCAGATGTACTCTCAAGTCTCACAGCTATGTATTTTCCAGATGAAGAAGGAAATTAAAATAATTAAACATAAAATGAAGAACGTATTGTATACACCGGCGACGCTACGATAATTGAATCCCTTGTTTTCAAAACAGCACTTGTCCTAAACTGGTTTTTACAGTAGGTTTGGTTTCCACAGAGCATAAGTCCCCGACTAGAGAGGTTTAGTTTTATAAGAAGTTGAACGAAACATAAACGATGATGTTGCCACACTAAAAAAATATGGTAATTTTGGACATATGCGCTTTGGAAAACAACCGATTCAATTATGTATTTTACATATGGATCTCTCTGCGCTGATTCTTGCAATATCCTTTTTTGTAAACTGAAAGGTTAAGGTTAATATATTTTTTCTACCAATGATTTAAAGGAATTATGATTTATGAAATTTTTAAATTAAATTAGATCTATATCAGGAAAAAGGGGGTTCAAATTATAAACTTATCTATGAATCAATTTCAGAGATTCACCTTAATGCCGTCTGATTTTGATCACATTTGTATCATTTGTAAAATTAATCTTTATCTTCTCTACGTATTGGTTAAGTGCAGCATTTTATAAGTCACCTACTAAATTCCTTCATAAAACACAAATATGCACGTAAATAGTTTTTGTTTCCTTAATATTGTTGCCTCCCTCTACGGAATCTTGGTCCGTGTTCATTTTTGAAGGAGTTATTATAATGATGATGATGATGATCATCATCATCATAACTCCTTCAAAAAAGGATAATTATTGTCCTATGTAGTGCTCACAAAATTAAATAGCAAAAAAAAGAGAAAATAATACAAGAAATAGTGATAATAAATAACAGACAAAAAGCACAAGTAATCACTGTTATGTATTTGTTGTCGTTATGGCTAATTTTAGGATAACTATTAAGTTTTGGGATAATAAATAGGTAAGTACCAATAAAAAGAACTGGAAAACTGTGATTGATAATAGAGCCTAGAAGGAAAGGCGCTTTGGTTTTACCCAAGTAATTTTTAAGAATCAACATTGAATAAATTTAAACAGCACAAGGACAAAGACGTTGTTATTGAAAAAATCACAATGCCTAGAACATTTCTATTTATAGACAGTACACGAGCTACCTATACTAAAGATTAAAGTTTGATGTTCTTATTGAATATTCTTACTATGTACTGTAGTAATTATAATTTGATAATAAAGTCGACGTTGATGATGACTCAAATGAAAAGAATCATATAGGTAAGTACAATCAATTTGACGAAGCATAGGCATCTTGTTGTTGCAATTGACAAACTAGGGATTGTTGTTTCAATCCAATCAAAACTTGCAGCAGTCACCGGTCATTTGATAATAAAAACAAACATCAAGCCGCTGTGCCACAAAATAGAACCAAGTATTGAGCCAACGACGATTACACGCACACAGCGACCGGGCCGGTCGGATGTCACCCACACACAATCGCAGTCGGCGGCGTCGGCACACACCCACACCACACAGCTGTAGATAAGAATCGTCCCATTTTACATCGAGTCATGCGACTAACTAAAGCGATACTCACTGTGGCCGCGGGCAAACGTATGATGACGGCCGTCTTGACGATTTCTTGAAATGACACCGATACACAAATTGGGGCGCGCTGCACACATGCACTCCGTCCGTACACACACGAGGTAGGGCTACAGACACGAACCGAACAATGTTCCAAAACGGTTGGAATGGAAGCATCGACCGGTGCCGGTAATAGAAGCGGAGTCGAACTCGGGCGGTGGAAGCTACCAGAGAGCGAGAGCCGCGTATGGGATGGATATTGTACGTTCGATTGCGCCAGCAGTGCGCGCGTTTCAGTTGGCGCACGGCGACTGGCGCAGGCGAGCGAGGCGTGCGGTGCGACGAGGCGGGCGGGCGAGCGATTTCACCGGGCTGATATTGCGACGGCACGCTCGCTGCTCGGTCCGACCCATATGTATAGCTGCGAGCTAGCTAGCTAGCGAGGGCACGCCAGAGAACGTGAAGCGGGGGGTCGCCGTGCTGCACGCACCCAACCAACCAAGTCTTCGACTCGACCAGTTAGTTATTTGTGTTCAACGTTCTTTCTTACTTTGTAAGTTACGTGTAGTGTAGAGCTCCACTACACGTTGTTTCTTTTAAATAAAATAAACATGACGAATGGAAATCTTCACAGATGGCAAAGAAGTGTTATATGTATTTATAATTAAAAAACAAACCTAACGTGTCGATAAAAGTTCAACAACTCAATACGAATATAAATAAGTTACTCAAAGTTACAGCCATGTGGCTGAAGGCTTATAATGAGAATATCGTTTACTCGGCACGTTCGAATACATGACACACACACAAATACATGCACCGTTACGTGTTGTGTGCTGTAGGTAGATTACGTTTATCATTAACAATAATCACAGATAGATAATATGGCAGAAATCGTTAGTTTCTACAGCAAATTTACTGGTGAAAATAATACGTATACATATATGTATATGTATAATGAGTACAGTTATGTACCGGTGCCGCGATACAAATCAGGCAGTATTGATCGTAGAGAGCCAATACGAACGGCGTTATATTACCTATATATATAATATATCGGACATCTCATTACCGTCGCAACGCAAACGTGATGGCCTAATGGAAATGCGGGTCAATGCATATGCGCACTGGGTCCTTCGCGACAAAATAATATTGATTAATATGCGAAATAAAATATTAAAGTATCGATTGAGTAATAAACAATAGCGTTGGTAGAGCAATCTACGGTGAAAAATTAAGAAAAAGTTCTACTTTTCACAACAATAGGCCACGGGAAAAGGGTAATTTTGACGACAGTTTATACATACACATGACGATTAATGGACAAAGAAAAAAAGTGTTGGTGTCTGTCGCTTGGCACATGTTCTTTTTTTTACAGTAATTAACCCTACTCGTACATGTGCTTCTGTGATAAAGAACGTTGCCGGGATAATAATTCACTTGTACACACTTTAACCATTAGCAAATCAGACACTTCATAAAACTCTTGTAGGCAAGTAGAAATTTCTGAGACGTTAAAAATTACCGTGCACGAATCTCGGAATGTCTGTAGCGCGATGTTGAGGAGGGTGAGGCTGTGAGGCAACTCCCGGCAAGAGGATTTATCGTTGGCTCCGACATAACCTGTTCTATAAAGTGGCGGGCGGCCGCGGGAGCTAAGGTGAGCTGCTTCGCAAAATAAAAGAAATATGTTTTAGTGGGTTAGCGAGCGTGTTTACGATCGGATTCCTGGGAACCGATTACGCCGCCATTAGTTACGTAAGCCGCTGGACCACCACCGTAATTAGACGTTGTCTTACGGCCAATAATCGCTATAAAATTATAATAAAGTTTCACTCCCATCAGCAGATTATATTTCAATTTACTCGGAAGAATTGTCTGCTGATCATGACTCGCTTTAAATATAGTTTAGACCGCTTGTTGTTAGTATTTTTTGACCAAACATCTAAAAAATGGCTCCAACTTACTTCTGTGCATTATCTTCTTATGTACCTATATAAATAAAACGCTGTGTGTTAGTCTCGCTAAAACTCTGAAGCGGCTCGACCGATTCCTACGAAATTTTCTGTGTATGTTTGAATAGGTCCAAGGAATCTTGAATGTGGAGTTGCCTAATATTTGCTAAAAAATTGCCGTTTAGAACGTGTGTCATTTTTATGTAACATTAAAAACAATATTTTTGATCGTCATGAAGAGAATAAAATGCTCCCCAAACGCAGAGGCGGGAGGCAGGACGGTAGCGGAGCGAAATTTTGTGTAATGTTCGAGTTGCTATGGACCATGCCACACAGAAACCACCCGCGGAAGCGACGCGGCGCAAGTAAATAGCTTACCGCAGTCCCGCCACCGTCCCGCTTCCGCCTCTGTATGTGAAGCGCTTAATCGAAGTCCTCACAAAACGTACAATTTTTTTTCACAAAGCAGTAAATATCTTGGCTACCACCTCACACGAAGATGAAAGCTACCTTCACCTGGACGACTCGGCAACTGAGAAACTACCAATCTCATATCTGGGAAGGAACACAACAATGTTAGTAACATCGTTTTAATGGCGACAAACTTAGGTAAGATGGTGGTAACCAGCGGGCGGGCTCAGGAACCCCATTACCAACAAAACCAACTAGAAAAATTTCTGCCTTAATGGGAAATCGAGCCCCGGACCTCCAGATCAATACTGGGCGATCTCAACCACTAGATCACGGAGGCGAATAAAAATTTTAAAATGCCAGTCAAAGCAAGGGAAATAAATCTATACTAATATTAGAAAGCAGAAGAGTTTTTTGTTTGTTTGGTTGAACGTGCTAATCTCAGGAACAACTGATTCGAATTGAAAAATTCTCTTTGTGTTGAATAGTCCACTTATCGAGGAAGGCTTTTTAGGCTATATAACATCACGCTACGACTAATAGGAGCTGAGCATCAATGAAAAATGTTGCAAAAACGGGAAAAAATATATGGCGAAACGTAGTTCGCCGGCACAGCTAGTATGAGATATATTACGTAGCTACATTACATTTTCAATCTACAATGTTTTTAATTAAAAAATATACTATTTCACGACTTGATTTAGGTGTTTTCTCATTAGGGCAACACTGAGAACTCCCAAAGTACCTCGTCACACAACGGAAATGGATTTTCAATTACAATGTATTTTGATACTACCAAACAGCGACCCAAAATTCATTAGATATTATTACAAAATTAGGCGTAGTTCTTTTTTACAATATGACTGCTCATTGTCCAGACAATTTTGGTCGTTGTCGTTGGACAAAAGAAATAATTATCTTATTAGCAATGTTTATTGACACTCAATCTCTCGTGTACATTTTGTATTCTAATTTATTTTAACCAAATTCTAACCCGATACCATAATTAATTAACCATTTTTTTAAACAACGTCAACTCATTTTTAAATTGTGAATCGTGATCATTATTTTTTTTTTTTTTTATAAAACTGAGTTGGCAAACAAGCATACAAGTGGTAACAGTTATCTGTGGTACATGCGGCTCCTGTGAGATTCGCAGTTAATCTGCAACCCCCACAAGAACCAAAGTGTACGTTGCCAACTTGTGACATAAGATTTAGTCACGGTACCCAGTAATTTCACTGCCTTATCTTACCCCTCAAACCCGAACACAACAATATAAGCACTGCTGCTTTGCGGCAGAAAAAGATGAGACGGAGGAACCCAAGCAGGCGATCCTGGTACAGAGTCTCCCTCCGGTAATTACATTATTTAAATTATTACCATCATAGAAAAACACTGAAAGATATATGAATCACAAGCAACCAAGGAACGCCATCTGTTGGGTGCTGCGTGGCTCGAGGACCGGATACCCGACCAGTTTCGTACCGACACTGAACACCTGCAAGCAAGCCAAGCCACGAGTCGAGTGGCCACGACTGCGATGCCCCATTAACTCTTTATATTTATTGTGTTTAGAATCTAAAATAATTATTAAAAATATTTCATTAGTACTTCCCACATTTGATTGAAAAGTAATTTCTGCGATTTCATCGATCCATTTGAGAACTCTTTAATTATAAGTCACACTCTAAATTTTATATGTGTAAAAACACCATTATAATTAATACTGATTTTTATTTCGCTACAATGTAACATTAGGTCAAATGTAAAATCTGAATGATAAATCATTTGTGACTGAATAATAATATAATTATTTGAACAATTTCCTAAAAAATCTGTGTGCCAGTATGACAATATTGAATGGATTTATAATATTGAAAATACGAGCATGATAAATCACATCAACGGTATCCCGCAAACTTACAGTGTTGGTTTCTTTGCATCGTATTTATACGTATTCAATCAAAACTGCCGAGCCCGTCAATTGTCCACTGGGAATCTAGTTTGCCTGACCGAATCTATTTTCGAAATTCCTCAAAAGTATCGTCACTGGAAACGTCAATTGTTAATGGACGCTGACGCTTTTGGTGGCGCTTTTGACGGTTTTGGTGGCGGATTTAGATTACATCGGTCTTATTACAAAACGTGGTCTAAACATTGTCTTGGTTTTAACCTGGTGCTCTTTCACTTGTGGTAATAAGACTAGATAAAGACAGCGTCAGGTTTAAACCAAGAATAAACTTAGACCGTGTTTTATAATAAGACGGTACGTGTCACCGCTATCTTTTTCCCGTGGACATCATAAGAGCTAATTAGGAGTTAATTGCAATTAAATCTTTACTAAGGAGATGGAAAGCTCAACCACAAAAAACTCTACACAAAACCCTACATCACCCCAATTCCTCCTAATTTAATGAAACTCATGCAGCAGTAGCACGTATATAGATTGAAGTGATCTTGGATTGTGATGATGATCATGGATTTGTTCGAATCAAATAAAGTCCGTCTCCGAATGGGGTGCAAAGAACTTAGTTAAGTTCAACCCCGCGAAGACACAAGTGTGCGCATTCACTGCGAAGAAGGACCCATTTATCGTAGTGCCTCAGTTCCAAGGAGTTACTCTTCGTGTGTCCGGTGGTATTGGGATCCTCGGTGTGGAAATTTCTGCCAAAGTGCAGTTTGGGAGTCATTTGAAGGACAAAGCCAAATTGGCGAGCAATAAACTGGGCGTCCTGAACAGAGCCAAGCAGTACTTCACTCCTAGTCAGCGGCTGATGCTTTATAAAGCACAAATACGGCCGCATATGGAGTACTGCTCGCACCTCTGGGCAGGAGCTCCGAAATATCAACTCGACCCACTTGACTCCTTGCAAAGGCGTGCATTCCGCATCGTCGGTGATCCCAGTATCACGGCCTCAATGGAGACGCTGAAGCAAAGGAGAGACTTTGGTTCTCTTTGCGTGCTCTATCGGCTCTTTAACGGGGAGTGTTCTGGGGAACTGTTTGCAATGGTGCCCTCGTCACCTATTTATCATCGCACCACCCGCCACCGCAATAGAGTTCATCCGTACCGATCTTGTCTACCACTCGTTCGGTTTCAGCGTTCATTTCTTCCACGTACGTCCAGACTCTGAAACGAGCTCCCAGCTGCGGTGTTTCCTGAGCGCTACGATATGTCCATCTTCAAACGAGGTTTAAAAAGAGCACTTCTCTCCAGGTAGGTGAGCTTTGCCCCTGGCATTGCAGATGTCCATGATTGACGGTGGTTACCACTTACCATCAGGTGGGCCACTTGCTCGTCTGCCACCTTTAGCAATAAAAAAACACTATCGTGTCTCTTCTTCTTCTCAAATTCTTTGGAGAGTGGAGCTTCTCCCCATACATCGTCCTGTCAAGAATCACGAGTACTTAGAGCCTCGGTGACACACAGCAAGTTCTCGCTTTGAGTAATCCTAATCCTAATCTAATCGTAGTAGCGAGTATTCGCTGTGTTAGACCCAGGCTTCAGGAGACTGTAGCCACTTACCAAAAGATGAGTAGTCTGCTTGTTTACCGACAAAGTTGTATAAAAAAGATGTAGACAAACAACTTTAAACGGTATCCCCTTCCCATATTGTAGTCCCATATTCCCATTGTAGAGTCGACTTAAAATTTAACTTTAATTCTACGTACAAGCATGTCAAGCTGTACTGATTGTCCTTTGGACCGTTCTTATGTCGCTCGTAATAGTGGCGGTTTTCGTAGTGTACATGTAAAGCTTCAATGGGAGCTTAAAGTACCTACCCGACCCGGAAGTTAATTGTCTAAGAAAAATCTTAAAATACAAATTTATTAAAATTTGTATTAATCACTCGCGGCTTTAATATAAGACTGCTGCCGACTGTATTTTGTAAAGCAGTGATATATGTACTTTCAGTTCAGCACTGAAATCAATCGTTACAGTTTTCGAGGTAGCACAATCAAAGGGCCGAGTATCACATCCGGATCCTTGCACTTGTGATCGACAAGACACAGGTGGCATTCCAGTGGCAAAACAAAAATCATCATAATAAGAGCAGTTATAATGGAATACAGTTATAACAAACGTGCAACAATAGAGCCGCCTTTCCACAGGTATGGTCCGAGTGTCGCGTAGTCGCTTCCTTTTGTGACTTCCAAGTACGCGTACGCACACGTCCGGAGCGCACAATATGCGGTCGTTACGTAAGGCCGCGTAAGACGCGTCAAAGCACCGCGACCCTGCCTCTGTTCTCGTCACTGACCCACATTACTCACCCGTTCCACACAATTACAATATAACGGTAAACTTATTACATAATTTGCAAGCGCCTCGCTAATTACGTTGCGATACGGTCAATGCCGTAACACAATTCAACTGCACAACGCGATAAATCAGACGCGATGTGCGGATAATGGGTAATTGTATCAAACCAAATTCCAAGTTGGGTGTTTCGAAGGGTAAGGTGGGCGGCAAATGCGGCAACTGATTATGAAATTAATCCCGCTAATTTGCTTAGCGTTGCGCTGTCAATTGAAACCAAATTAACAGTATGTATTAACGTAATCTTAGTATTGATTAAGTAATCCCAAAATATACATATATTACCAAATAGACATCAACTATCAAACAAATTAAGCGATGATTCACCATTATTAACATAATTAATCAACAATGGATACAGCCAAGTCAAGGCCGTTGAGCAGTTACGTAACGTAACGAAACATAGATAAGTTTAAATACAATTAGATACTTCGCACATTGACAAAGACCTCAAGCAATGTCATCGAAATACAACAAAGATAACAAGCTGAAATAGCTCACTAGATGAGGTGAATACGTCACGTTTATTATTTATATCACGGACCTGGTTTGGGTGCCGAAACACTGAATGAACTTTTCTTTCGTGACGAGAAGAGTGGGCGTGTGTGCGTGTCCCAGTGTCGATGTAGGCCACTGCCAAGGTCGAATGTTTAATATAAAGTCTGGCGCCGGAACATTAAAATGGTCGGCCCCTCCCGGACCCCCTTATCCCCTTGCTCGGCGGTCGCAATCGTTGCACTTGTAATTTATTGTCTGTTGTCAACCCCTCTAATGGACAGACAAGTGGTAAAGAAAAACCACAATAGTTCACAGTGTGCTATATTAACACATACTTGGAATCGAGATGCCACCCGCTACTCACATAGAAGACACCGATGCTGTCTTATGTAAAATAGCCAAGTACAAATTCCGAGATGTCGCTCGATTCACCGACGCGGAGAGCGCTCAGAAACTTAGAACTCTCACTTTCTGGCGCTAGGTTGTTGTGGGTCGGGAACTTCACTATAAATATACAAACTCGCACATAAAACAGCAGGGAAGCGCGACATTCACCTAAATCTTCGGGGAGAAAAAGGAACACGCAGCGCATCCGCAGTATCCGATAAGGGGAAGTCATGAATGAACACACTAACAAACAACATCGGTAGACAAACATTAACCGACATAAAAGTCCATAATTATTATATCGTCTGGTAAATCTTGGGGATACCCCTTTGGATCGCCGCCAACAGGAAGGAGCCATCTTTAAATAAATCCCGAATGATAATGCGTTAAGCCCCTTAGGTAACGTCAGTCGGCGAAATCTGGAAACATTCATGTATAATACGTATAGCAAAGTAGGTACTACCATAGTTACTACTCACACTTAATTTGAGACTACATTCTAGCGCGATGTTTACATTGGCATCGGCATACAGTCAGATTGATGGATTTAACATTTTGAAACTTATAATTACTGAAACACTCTTCATAACAGATGTAAGCGTATGCTTACATCTGTTATGAATCCACTCAAGAGCACCTATGTTGTGAAAGCTTGCGACTTTGCGACACGAAAAGTTTAATATTCATAGGCCATCCTACAACCGTCATCCTTATCAAATTAGATAATCCTAATGGGTATTACTGTTAACAAGCAATTTTGACAGAGCAAGCACCATTTAAAATTTCGCCGCATAATATAAGTAACTACATTAATTAACTGTATCATTATCGTTGCAGACGTATAATCACAAACTAATACATATAACAAATCGGTTTAGATACAAAGGACCTCCGAGTCCGTGCCCTAGGTCGTCAGACGTCACAGCGACCTGGTGATTGATGATTGCGGTGACATTTGTTACGTCAAGAGCAGGGTCGAGGGGTCAATGGCATCACGATTGCAATAACCAATCAAAGCCGTCGTTAGAGATTCCTCTTAAATTTTTCTCTTTACATTTGCAATTGTGGTGAATTAGCTAATTGAATTCTCTTGTCAAGCTGACAAGTACTATGAGAGAATGCTTTAGCGTTCAAAATCAAGTCAAAAACTAATTGATCTGTTTGTTAAAGGCCAATAGTTTCGCAAGAAACGATCACGAAACTGACGTTGTGAGTCCGGAACATTCGCCTAGCACACAGTACAATCAACTCTGTTATCAGAGGTCAAGCAAGAACACTACAAATTGCACACGAGACTTCTGTTGGAGGTTTTGACAGGCCACTTTGGCATCAATCACATGCTTATAAAAAAGTAGCACAGAGAGCGGCAGGACTTGCGAAAAATAGGAAGAGAACATGGAACCCGAGTTGTGCCATTGGAATTCTCTATATATCTCTGGAGAATAAGTCTCTTCTTAAGGTTCGGAGATCCAAAACTAGGAGGACTTCAAGGCTATCCCTACCCGGACCAATTGTAACACTTAGGAGTGAACCCATACGGTCCAAGAGTGGTGATAGCAATCAGTTAGCAAACAGAAAGGGTCTGAGGTAACACGAAGAATGATTACGGGTTTGAAGGACAGGGCTCGCATGGGCTCCGCAATATAAGATAATTGATCTGTTTTTTATTGACATAATGAATAAAACTATTCGAGTAGTAGCAAACAGTGATTCTATGACCTATCTCTCTTAAAAAATAAGAAAGCAAAGAGTGAATACATCTGATATAGAAGAATAGAAGGGTAAAATGTGTCGCCTAGCCCCTAGATTGTCTTTCAAAATCTCATTTCAATTTGGACAGTGAGTGCATCAGTCACTACTTTATAATAGACAGCCGACAATAGGAGGGCTTCAAATATATCTTAGGCGAAACATAGTATTTTTCAGAATGAGCTATAAAAAAAATAACGTACAGTAGGCTCCCATTCAAGCTATACATTTACACTAATAAAACCGTCACTAGAAGAAGACTAGAGGGCCCGGCAGACCGGGTCCAACTTTACATTTAAATCTTCCTTGGACAATGGATACAGCCATTCAAACATTCAAACACACACCGAAAATTCTGTCGAGCCATTTCAGAGTTTTTGCGAGACTAACACACAGCGATTTATTTTTATATATAAGAAGAAAGAAGAAGACTAGTGGGCCCGTAGACGTTGTCCTGCCCGATTACAGCGCCACCTACTGGGCCCAACTGTACTTTTAAGCCTTCCCTGTACCAATTCAAACACAGAAAATTTCGTAAGAATCTGTCAAGCCATTTCAGTGTTTTTTGGGAGACTTACACACAGCGATTTATTTTTATATATAAGAAGAAGAAGATTATGAAAAAGGTAAAAATAGAAAAAAAAATATTTTCGTTACCTACTTATTTATTTGTTATAAAAACTATAATTTCCTTGAACTTCCTACATTGTTCATAAGGGTATGACTGAGTTCATTCATTTACAAATGTAAGATTTGCTTGGTAGATTTCGGTGTTGAAAATATATAATAATTTATGAGTAGTTTATCCTCATATTTCATTAACAGCATACGGGGTGGAGTGGAGAATACAAAACGGATAAATGTGAAAATTCACGCAATGTATTGTTACCATTTAAGTCTAATTAGAAAGATATAAATGCCTATTCGAAACTTATAAGGTCAAAACATATAGTTTACGACCACCAGGCGAAAGCTATGGTGGGTCCCGTCGCTCGACCAGGTTTCAGTCATAAAAAATGTTTTACGGCATACCCGTGCCTTTAGAACTTTTAATGGCCCTCTAACACATTCAAACTTAAAACTCCAAACAAGCACACGATGAAACTATTTTCACTCCAGACTGACTAATGCTTAAGTTGCACCTATCGGAAATGGGGAAGTAAATAAATAACAAGAAAAGCTATTAAAAATATTGAAATTTATTACTATTATGAACACATTGACTTTTTGCTACAAAGCAATTTAACTAAGATTCATTTGTACTGAAACAGTGAACGTACATATCTAGGAAATCATCTGCTATATTTTATGATAAATAAGACACATTCTGCAAGTTGATAATAATACGCACAATGTCAACAATGTAGAAACACATTAAACATCAACGATATTATTATAATAAAAACCATTTTTAGTATAATGCCGTTGTTAAACATACATTAACTACATTGCTGGGTACGAAGTTCCCTAGTACCACGAGGATAACCAATTAATTACACTACACTGGCAATACGGTTTAGTGTATGGTTTCGTAAGATTTTTGAATCTTTCGAAAGAACATAAATGAGACACTAAGTTTTCACGACATAATACAATACATATATATCGAATGATAAAAGAGAATATGAATTAAATTTCGATTCGCTTAGAGATCAATCTCTCGAAGGACTGAATTTATACTACTTACTATCGTCACCGGTAGTAGGGTTTCAGAATGTGCCAGTTAATACCTTCTTCCCTACGATTATTATTTAGTTATCAGCATGGTGGTTTTCAAATAGTTGGAATAGTTGGTCTGTGATTGAGAATTCCAGGATTTCCAGGTGTAGCTAGCTTGCACCTGTCACCCGGCCTTACCGTCACTCATTAGTAGATGACACACGGAGAACAGTCGAGCAAAAAAGTGGCTTACCAGCCCTGCGAGCATGGAACTCTCGATAAACATAATTTGACAGCTAAGATCGACATACTCGACAAAAATCGATAAATTTGACAGATATTCCTAAGGAGTGAAAAGGACAGATGCTTTTTTCGATCAATATATGTCGATCGACAAGTCCATGCTCGTAGGGCAGTTTTGACAAAACTTCGCGTAATAAACAAAATATCGTTAAGGTTACCTTGGTAGCTGTCAGTATGTCATTGGAAGGGAAAGTCAACTATGTTGTTTTTTTTTATTTTTTTTATTCACTAATTCGGGGCTATTTGCGTCACTGCGACCTGCGAAGATCTATTGTAACTAGCCTCCAAGTAAGGCTTATTAGGCCTTACATGTGCTCCTTTAGCTGGGCACTGTCCAGGAATGATAAGATATTCCCAGCTTGGATTGTTTTTATATCGTCTGGGTCGAGAATGTGGCTCCCCAGTTGTCGGTTTCTTTTGTGAATAAGGGGTTCACTATGTTGGTTTATGACATGAAACTAAATTTCAACCCTAGGGTGGTAATCCACTTTTTTTGGCCGACTCTGTACACGTTGGAAGCTGACTTTGTGAAAACTTCCAGCACTAACAACAAGCACTACGTCAATAATGACAAACTTCACATTCTCGTGCTCCGGCGAACAACTAGATAAGCTCAAGTAAATAGGTTTCATTGAACACGATCCCGAGAGGAGTTCCCCTTCTGTTCGTGGCCCGTTCATTTTATTGCCTTATTACTGGCGATTCAACGTTTTTACAGCGTGATTAAACCATCGAGCCGACTTATGGACTCGTGATTGGGCCGCGTCTTTTTATTGCACGCTCGTCTTAAAATAAATAACATAGCATAAGTTTTACATCGGCACAACCCATATAATTTAAAACGGGTTTTGTTTTTAACAATTTGTAGGTTTAATTCTGTATTGCTGTGTAAGGCAACTATCACTAGTAAACATCATATTTCACTCCCTTTACGTAGTGCCAAGACTGGCTGAGAAATAAATAATAAACATGTCAGTTAAAAATACGGCGACGTCGTTTCGGGCATGTGAATAATAAGTACGTGACTAACAAAAGTGTATAAGTGTTTGTGTATATAAGTATATTGATAAGTGGCATGCACGCATACCTGCAATTGAAATTGAAATACACCAACTGGGTATTAGCCGTAGTAAAACTGAATTTATGGGGTGAATTTACGAGTTAGTTCGGTCAAGATCGCCAAGATCCTATCTTGTGTCACACTGAAAAAAAATCATAATAGTTGTGACTCCATCTATTACATCATGATCATTTCAGCCAAGAGACACCCACTGTTGGACATACGCCTCCCCCAGGATCACCATACCGATCGGTTCTGCGCCTCCCACATCCTGCGAATTCCCGTGACCTTTACCAGATCGTCGGTCCACCTTGTCGGGGGCCTACCAACACTGCGTCTCCCGGTACGCGGCCGCTACTCGAGGACCGCCCCGCCCCAACGGCCGTCAGTCCTACCAGCGATGTGTTTTGCCCACTGCCACTTAAGGTTTGCAATTCTTTGGGCTATATCGGTAACTCTAGTTCGTCTACGGATCTCATCATTTCAATTGCGATCGCATAGAGAACGTCTCAGTTCGGTACGACATGACTAGCAACACGCACGAATTGAAGACTCGTCCTGAGACACTCCGGTAGATGGACCGAGAATAAGCTATGTAGCTTGCAGAACGCTTCCCAGCCGAGTTGGATTCGTCTTTTTTGGGAAGTCGGACTCACGAGTTTTGACTATTTGCTCCGAGTAAACATATCCGTCAACAACTTTCAGTGTAGAGTCTCCAACCTTTACAGGAGTGGGTACCATCTTTCACATGGGTGTAATCTATTACAATTAAACAGAACCACGACAAACTATAAAATGCCACTGCGCTTTACCAAGCCACGATGGATTGAACGGTACCTACGCCATCCGCGCACTCAGGGCCTCGGATGAGCTGGTAGCGCGGCAAGCTGGCTAGAGAGGTCAATACATGTTAAAAGTAAACATTCCAAGGAAAGCTGAATAAACGTAACATACGAGTAACATATACGTTGTTTCTACAATACAATGGGATCAATAATGAAATACACTTACAGTAGTAGTGAATATTTGCCGTAGAACGGACAGGATAAGCACTGAAGAACGTCATCACTTGAAACTGGTAGATCGATATTGCCAAGAACCGCGTGGTACGGATAGCACTCATCATGGACATGGACTAAGGGTGGGACAATGAGTCATAGAAAGATAGACTATATGTCCAGCCCCCGTAGCACGTCCACCAAAACACGATATGATAAAGCGATTTATCGCGGTGAACTGTCAAAATACGACGAAACCCTATTGTATTTTGTCAGTTCACCGCGCTAAACCGCTTTATCATATCGTGTTTTGGTGGACGTGCTAGGGGGGCAAGACTCAATATGATAACTAATGCCTGTTAAATTTTCCAGGTGGTGTCAAAGTCAAATTCCAAAATCTTCGGTTTCTGTGAGTCTTGCAAATCTACGACCCCCACAAGGACGCCAATGTACGTTGCCAGAGTTGCCAACTTGAGACATAACATGTCATGTACACAATAATTTCACTGACCGTCTTACCCTGAAACCAGAATACAGCGATACTTGCATTGCTTTCGCGGCAGAAATAGCAAAGATAGTGGTGACCCATGCAGACGACTGGTAGAGTCACTCTTTGTCGCGGGACTTGCGAGTTCTCAGTCTGTCAGGATTCGAAAAGCTTTGTATCGGTAGGTTTATAATATAACATACATCATCTTTCTCACAACAATCATCCATTACAATGTATATTTTTCATTTCATCTGTGTGTATAAAAAACAAAATAGAAGTGTACCGTCCATTCTGCGAGCAGTATAAATTATTAAAACGCATCGAAACGAGTCGACGGCGACCACATTTTGTGCGAGCGGCCTCGCAGCGTATTATCGAAATCGGACCGCAATAATTACATTCGAGCCGAATGCGGCCGAAGCGGCCTCTCGGTCCGTCTGTCCAAATGACAAAGTAAAATTTATTTTAGAGATAAAATTTTATCAATGAAAATTATTATTCGGGCTCGAGTGGAGAGGTGAATTTAAACAGACCGCGCTCAAATTGCGTTTACATAACAAATTGAATTGATTGTTCGATATAGAAATTGAGCGTTGCAGTCGTATAGGTGTACAAGTATCCAATGTAGTAACAGTGAATGCGAAACCGGAATCGGAAAACAAAGCGGAAAATCTTTCCTTGTTACAAAGTAAGCTGGCACGAGAAACAAATACAGCCTACTGGTATTTTTGGCGCGGTGGGCGTACCAGCGCGCCGGATTATGTAGCACCGGCCGCTTATTCAATTAAAAACGAAACGTACTACCTACCTGTGCGGCAGCTCCGACTGTCGCAATTTTGTGCTCGAGCCTCTGTTGGCAAATGAGATTTATACTCGTCGCTGAGCTAAGGCCTCCCTGTCGAGGACTCACCTTATAGTACGTTAACGCTCTAGAAGTTTTGTGGTGAACGAATCTATACTTACTAATATTATACAGCTGAAGAGTGTGTTTGTCTGGTTAAACGCGCTTATCTCAGGAACTACTGATTGCAAAGTGAAAAATTCTTTTTGCGTTGGATAGTCCATTAATCGAGGAAGGCTAGGCTATATATAATATCACGCTACTAATAATAGGAGCTCAATAAAAAATCAAAAAAGAATCAATAAAAAATGTTGCAGAAACGAGAAAAAATTATGAAATGTTCTTATTTTCCGATATCCACGCGAACGAAGTCGCGGGCACAGCTAGTATATAATAAATATGAACAATTGTGTTTCTAAATAATCGGTTATGTTGCCAAAGGTGTGATGTCAAAGTGCTTATATCAGGAGAGTAAAGAGGCCTAATCATTGGGTGGTTACTTTTTTTCCGGATAAACTTCATTGGAAGTCTAAATAATATCATCTCTTTCTTCGGCTTTCTGAGGTATTAAATCCGTGAACCAGGAGCCTAATTCTGCTTATCTTAACGTGGTTATGGAGTCTTGATAGCGTTTCAATAAAAAAATCAATAGTGACAAAAGTTTTAGTTAGTATAGGTTAACCAACAATTTCTGTCTCAAAAAAGCAATGCTATTAAAGCTTTATTGACAGTCATAAATGCATTAACGCTAGCAGAATAAGGCCCCAGCTTTAATGTCAGTATTAATTCACACCTGAAGCCTGGAGTTAATGTTCAACTCTGATCTAATGGATAAACTAGACCAATAAAGTCTCTTTGGCAACGATAAGACCCGACACACCTAATCCAAATACTACTCAGCACAGCACAGAGTCCTTGCAGTTCCAGTAAGTCACATCATTCCTTAATCTCATACAAAGCGCCCCGGTAACGCTCAATCAGGAACTCCCCTGTAAACAATTACCACACTACGCCAGTATTCAGCTTTGTTTTTACATGCGAAAGCACGTCGCGCGTCCGCCGTCGGCTGATTACATTCTCCGCTGTTGCCGTCATTCATTTATCGCGCCCGCGCCCGCACCAGCGTCCGCGCCGCCCTGCTCAATCTCGTTCATTGCAGGGGCCTAATTCTCGCACAATTCGTAAAAAACTTCGAATTCGAGATTTTTCTCGAGCTGTAATCAGAGTTCAGCCAATCAGAACACAGGCAGGACATGTCGAGCTCCGCCATTTCTTTATGGACAGTCGCTTGTATTATTTATTTCGAATGCTCGGGAGTAGTCGAGACGTCAATGGCAAAGTTGTCGAGACGTCAATGGCAAAGTTATAGTATTGTGTTTAATTATTTCTTTATTTTTTTGATTATCTTATTGCATATTTTTTATTTATTGTTAATTACATTAAAAGTATATTTATTGTAGAATTTAGCTTGGCATTTTGTTTGTCTAAAAAACACAAAACTATTATTTATGCCAATAAAACTAATTCCATTGAAGGTTTATTTATCTAAAATAAATAATTATTTAATAGAATGATAAGAAAAAGTGAAAAAAAAACGATCTTAGTACTCGAGACAAGTCAAGCGACATTCCCTCAATAAATGGCGGAATTCGACAAGTATAGTGTTCTGATTGGCTGAGCCGTGGCTACCGCTCGAGAAAATATTCGAATTACAACTTTTTTCGAATCCGTGAGAATTAGCCCCCTGGCGAGCGGCCCTGTCTCTTTTTACGAAGTAGCCACATTTGAATATTTCGCTCCATGCATTGCATTACTTTTACATTGTTACGCGCGCGGCTCTTTTCCGTCGGACACTGCATGTCGTGCGCGGCGCGTGTATTTTTAATTCGGTTAATGAAAAAAATGAGAGTCTTTCAGAAAGTTAATTACCTACATGTGGGCGCACTTCGTTTGGGTAGCATGCAAACGATTCGCACAGCTTATAGGAGTAGTGGATTTAAAACAAACTAAAAACAATACAGCAGCAGCATAATTTTTAAACGGTTTTAATAAATCTTCACCTGATTGTTTATTTGGGTCAACTAATCTCCTCATAAATCTTTCTAAGGCATTGATCAGACAAAAAAATAAAATTGAGAAAGTGAAAGGTGAAATTGATATGTTAGCAAACTATTATCAGTCCACACACCTGTCACAAATCTAAAGAATCGCAAGCCAATAACTACAAAAATGGTCCATCCTAGTTTAAAAGAATCAAGTTGCATTTCTTTCTACCGTAGATTAGATCACATATTTATATTGAAACTCATTTGACTACAATGTACACACCTACATTTTTTATCTATTTTACCATCACACCATACCAACTTATGTCGTGTCACATATATCCTACATCAATTTTTAACTTAGCGAAAAGCGATGCATTATTTGTCAGTACAATCAGAACGGTCTGAGAACATGTTATGATGTGGCAAGAGAAAACGCATTTAATACGTTGCAAAACTTTACAAAACTTCCGTTTGAGGGTGAAATCCGCATATATCACGAGAGCGGAATCCATTCATCCTGTAAAGACGCACGAACAAAGTGTTCCTAATTATAACCCTTCGTATTCATACGCACCACTACGTATACACCCTTACGTCTCTTACTGCTTTGCTCTCAATAATAAGACGTGGAAGTTAAACATTTTATCACGTTTGGCGCCAGAAACATACTTCACGACCAAAACAAACTCTTTATAGAAATAATTTTATCTTCTTTTCTCTCAAATCACGAATTATGTTAGTATGGTGTTATCTGTATGGAAACGGATTTTACAATAAAACTAACCCTTACCGCGTACAACGCACTCGAAATTAATCACAAAGGAAAAACTTCAATCGCTTCCCTCTAACTAAGCATCAACCTGTTTCAATAGCCAAATTACAATTTCAACAAAATTCGTATGACAAAGCGTTCACAATACAGGGTGGGTATATATACAAAAAAAAAGAGAGCGGCATCCGTCGCTGCTACAATTGATACGAGCGGCGCGGCGGGCGGAGAGGTCCCGGCTCCCCCTCGTGTTCGGCACTCGGCACATTCATTACAAAAAGCGTCACATCGCGGAACGGGCCCCGGTTTAATAATTCCACTCATTTGGATTCCCCCGGGCGCCAGGCGGGCCGAACGAGACAATACGCACCCGCCTAACGGTATCAATCAACATCAAACAACCCCCTGTATCTGTGTGCTCTATCTAGGGTTGTAAGTTTCGCGAGAGACACATTTATTGAAATCAGCCTCTAGGTGTACGCACTACTATTATTCATCTTTTGATAATCGTCAATTCTTCAATTACGTACTCCGTAATTTCAATCATTAACGATCACTTTGTGTGAACATGAACTTATCAGAATCACATCCAAATGCGTTATGGCAGTGTACAGCCCTAAAGTAAAATACTAACCCTGGAGTAGTTTATGTCAGTCACAGTTTTCTATCAGTCGTACGTAACGCACGAAGTATTTATTTAACCCGTTCGGATTAAAGGGTACGCATGAACATAATGATGTTCCCGCGACATGCTCTCAACAAATTTAAATTACACATTCGTTGTTGGACTACTTGATTAAATACGTGAGAACTAAATGTGTTTATTTATATCAATCATTACGACACTAAATACTGTAAATGCGATCGCAATAAAATACCAGCAAAATACTTTAAAAAAAAAAACAAACGGAAGCATAGTCTATTAGTAAAAATCTGACTATAATTTATATTTTAAAAAGACGAAAAGATCGTGTAACTGGAAATGAATTATAGTTGTTTGTGATTTTACAAACGTTGGAGTTTTGATATGTCCATTCTTATTATAGGGTCAAATAAAATATTAAAAATTGTCCATACATAAAAAAATAATAACACAAGAAATGGGCTTACCGCTTTTATTGTTTAAAAAAGTCTCGAAAATCAACAAAATCATTAAGAATTTATTTATATTTTGATACAACAAAACCGCAGCAGTTTGAAATTAGCTATCAAGATACAAATTTCGCATCGATAAACAACAAGCCGATCGCCATTCAGACTACCCCAATTATATCTGTGTAAACCACCATAATTAGAGGTACAAAGCAAACATAACACATACTGTCACAATAATTTATTACCCGTTAAACGTCCGAGCGGCACTTGTCAATATCATTATTGAATGGTTGATGAGCATGCAGGATATTCGACACGTAATTGTATCACTAAAGTTGGATTGCTATAATAAGATTCACGTTGAGTCACTGATGAGTGCCGTCTAAATATAATGTGATTAACATTATCACGAGCTATATTGTTGCATCGTGAGAGTGTATTTTATCTTAATAATATAAACAAAAACACAATAATAATTTCTAATTAAAGCGATACTTTGCAAATAAATCAAACGATGGGATGCGTGGTCTATACGTACACGCGGAGGGCTAATTCCTACTTCATTAAAGTCGTATCAAGTTGTATTAAAAATAACTATGACGGTTGTCGATTACAAATAAAAAATGTTTTTCACGATTCTAATCATGTCTACTTATTAAAGGAATTTCAATATAGTTTACTGGTAATCCTATTTTTTTATTTTAAGGTAAGTATTTTTGAAAATAAAATATATTAAGATTAAATCTCGTGTTTATGGTTTCTGACGCGTCTAGAATTCTAGATAAAGATATGAAGAAACATAAAACTGACTTTCAGATCTGTAACATCTTTCAGTGACCGATTAGAACTATTATTTTAGAATTTTTAAATACTTCTGTATTTAAAAATTTTAACCTATGTAAATAAGTATCTCAAAGATTATTTTAACTATAAACGAGACTGAAGAAAATGCATGCTCTAAAACATAACACGGGCCCAAAGCAAGGAAAAATTATAATTCCATTCAATAAATGCGTTGAGATGTCGGTAATGAGCACATATCCACTAGAATCCGCGATTTGACACATTCTATTTATATTATAGTAATATATTTAGTACTAATATTATTTTTATTATACGTCGTAATATTTTTCAGGCATTAGCGCTCGCCTACGTTTTTCAGCCATTAGCGCACAAGGCGCTCACGTACGTCATGCTGTTGACATTAGACTGAAGATATATATGATTTATATGTAACATTACTTTGAACAAAAACTTATGATGATTTATGTTCTAAGCAGTGCTACCTATAGCACTACTTACAGACTCTTATATTTGATGTAAAGTTAAAGCTCCTGTCCAAGTAAGTACAATTGTTTTGTACATACTGATATTGTTAATATTACAAAATATATACAATAGTAGTACAAATTATAAGTTATAGTTGTTGTTGGACAATAATAATTTTGCTGTTATGTATGATATTCAGTGAAAGCAAAATGTATGCAATGTTTTGTATAAGTCCTCTGCAGCCGTCAACATTGAACTATTGAAAGCAAGATCGAAATATTACATGAAATAAGTATTGCAATTTCTTACCGAGTCTGGATCATGAGCGTTCGGGGTGGACGGCTGGGGCGGTCTCACTGGCGGCGGATAGCCCTAGAACAAAAAGGAGATCATATACATATTATATAAACATTTTAAAATACATATAGTGTACACATACATCAACAAAACATCCTTCACTGTTGTACTATATATTATTATGAAAGGAATAAATTATTGTACATATGAGGAACCATTATTTTATGACATTATCTATCACTTTTTTCATCAGTTGAGCCTTATAATATTAAAAAAATAACTATTAATTTAACTTTGTTATCAATTTTGGGATAAATGACTTGCAACGAGTTTTGATTTGGTTACCGAAAGTACAGTCTACCAGAAACATGAAATATCGTTTAAAAATTCATAAAAATCGGTAAACCGTGTCGTAAAAAAGGAGTTCGATAACAATAACAAACACGAGATTTTTATACATTAGATTAGAATGTATCCAGCATAAAAGGTATTGCGAATAAAAAGAATTCATCCCCGCGTTGGGCTTGGGAGATAGATGCCCAAAACATTTTATGACACGGCATCGACGGTGATATTAATATTTTTAATACGATTAAGTTGGTCTCTAGCACACATGGTTACTGAGGGATTTGCAAATTAACAACCCCTAGTACGTTGCCACCGGAACGCAGTGATTGCAAGCACAGCTGCTTGACGGCAAACATTGGTAAGATAGAGGCGGAGGTAGAGACTCTACCCGCGTAGACGACTCTAGTACCGAGTCTTCCTCTGGTAAAAACTACAACTAGTCTTGAATTGTTTTCTAGTGTTGTCTTACGGATGATGGTGTTTGTTGAAGAAATATAGCCCAATACATGAAAAAAAAAATGCTAAGTTACAACTGCTCTAGTACGAGTAACGTCTTCTTTAAACCTGCACTACGGATACGGGATACCCAAAAATTAAAGTATAAAACAATATAGGCGCGATCCATTTAAGCACAGATTTGCAGAATTTTCAATATTTTTAACATCATCGCCTTTCATTAGTTTTTGACGCTAGCAGGGCTAGCATCGTGTGTTAACGCAGTGCGTTCCATTCAAACAATAACTTACTTTTTTAGGTTGAGTTCCCTTTGTGAAAAATAGCGCGGTTAAAAATGTTTACATTTCTTAAAAGAAACGCAAAACATGGTTAAAACTCGATGTCAACATGAAAAATGGAGCTGAATGTGAAGCTGTAAATTTTCATACAAAAAGCGATAATTCTTTCCATAGTCCAATTTTCAAAATTTTTGGAAATATTGAAGATATAATGAAGATCTAGGTTTGTACGTTTTGATTTTGAAGTAATATTGCTCAGAATATAAATTATTAGCATCTAAATATCCATATTTTACACATAAAAACTACCTCGAGAATTTTTTTCTTTTTTGACTAAATTATACTGAATTACTAAAAAAGCAAAACGTACAAACATAGATTAAGGTATACTAAATCTAATGAGTTCAAAAGTGTCTCATTTCCTAAAGGTTTAGGGGGGTAAAACAGTTATCGCCCGAAACAATATTTCAATAAGAAATGTAGGCAGTGTCTCGGACTTTCAACTCTAAGCGGTGTGCAACAAACTGCATTTTTGAAAGTGCGTACTCGAGCCACGTATTGGCACTTCACAGTCCTCTTAAGTTCCCTTTGTGAAAAATAGCGCGGTTAAAAATGTTAACATTCCTTATAGGAAAGAAACGCAAAACATGGTTAACACTCGATGCCAACATGAAAAAAAAAGGTGACGCTTAAATGGAAAACCGGCATTATTAGCGATCATGTTTCCAAAAGTGCAATGATGAATTAACGCGAGGAAACGGATCGGTGTCGTGACTTCGCATCCGATGACGAGCAGGCGCAGAGCAGAGCAGGCCAATGCCGGCGGCATCACCGGCGGACTATTCAGACTAATTGAAACCGACTCGGCCCGGCTTCCCCCCGCAACTGTGTGTTACCACAGTGCACACTGCCTTTACGTTACGGGCTGCGGAAACATTTCCATTATAATACCCCGGTCTACTCTATCTACGGGAACGGAAATCTAGAGTACAACTAATCTCTGTAGCTTCGATAAATTGTTAGATAACGCATAATAAACTGATAACCAGTGGAAGCAATGCGTCCGGTGCTTAGCCCAACACGTGAACAAGGGATATGGGTGAATAACGGTTTTCGTCGAATTAGAGCGTTCATAACTTAGATCCTTATTAATAATGTTTTTTAAAGCCTGACTTGAGTCAAATTCCATATGATAGAAAGAGATGAAATCAAGATTAACTTAAGCCAGGCTTATACGAATAGTTTACTAGCTTTCCGCCGCAACTCCGCTTATGTAATTTTCGTTTTTCCCATGGGAACTCTATATTTACACGCGTAGTGCAAACCATAAAGCAGAAGTATTAAAAAATCCTGTCAAAATACATTTAGTTTAAGTGTGATACGGAAACATAAAACATACAAACTTTCAACACCAATTTCACCCCTTTGACGAACTCTCAAAAAAATCTAAAACGAGTGTTTACTCATTTCTATGCATTAACCCAAACACTAAGGTTCATGGTTTTAGCTTCAAAAACATTGAAGTTCCACGCAAACGTTTAATCCTTATTTTACACCCTTAGGAGTTCCTACTGGATGTTAGCGTCATAAAGTTAATCAGCTGACCGTATTTCATTTCATGTCTATTTAGCTTAAGTTTAGTTTCGGCGGTGATGAATCACTCAGAACTCCCTGATTTTGTACAGGATAGACATGAGATGGTATTATTTGCAGATGATACTTCACTTTTATTTAAAATTAAAAGAGGTGTGCAAATTAATGACGATGTAAATAATTCTATCTCAAGAATTGTTCACTGGTTTAATGTGAACAACCTGTCACTTAATGAAGGGAAAACAAAATGTATAAAATTTGTTTTACCCAATGTCAAAGAGGTTCACACCACTGTAAAAATAAAGGATATAGGTGTTGACCCTGTGGACACCACAGTATTTCTTGGGATCACACTTGATTCTAAGCTGCAATGGGGCCCACATATCGATAAATTGTCAAAGAGACTTAGTTCTGCAGCTCACGCTGTATGGAAAATACGTCAACTGACTGATGTTGATACAGCAAGACTTGTATACTTTTCTTGCTTTCATAGTGTGATGTCGTATGGTATTTTGTTGTGGGGAAATGCTGCCGACATTCAGATTGTTTTTGTACTGCAGAAAAGGGCTATTCGAGCAATCTATAACCTTAAAATGAGAGATTCTTTGCGAGAAAAGTTCAAAGAAATTGGTATTATGACAGTAGCGTCGCAATATATTTATGAGAATCTAATATATGTTCGTAAGAATATTCATGTGTTTTGTAAAAATAGTGATATTCATTCAGTTAATACTAGACAAAAGAATATGTTAGCTTTACCAAATACCAGGCTCCAAAAAATTAATAATTCTTTTAGAGGCCTGTGTATACGTTTCTACAATAAAATCCCAAGTTGTATACAAGAACTTAGCTTAAACAAATTTAAAGTTGCAATCAAAGATGTACTTATTAAAAAAGCATATTATAAAGTGTCTGATTACATGACGGACAAAAAAGCTTGGGTTTGAACTCTCAATTCTAATATTTAACAATGTATTGCGTTTTGTTTCAAAGAAACGTTCAGTGAGAGCAATTTATTTATAATCTAAGTTCACGCACTTCTCTCAGAGATAGCTTATATAATGTGAATTAACACATCTATTCTTGTAATGGAAGTTGAGCTCAAACTTTTGCTTTGAGGTCAACTTCCAATTGACGACTCTGTAACAAACCAAAATTGTAAATGGCGATTTAAAAGAGGAGATAAAAAATTTAGACCTTTCGAGTTTCTTGCCTGTTCTTCTCGAGAAGGCTCTCCCAATTTCCGAACAGGTGTAGAATCAACTTTTTTTTTTTTTTCATTCCTACTTGTATTTGCAGACATCTTGAGTATATTTAGGATGTATGCACATACAAGGTTAATATAATTTCTTTAAATTAGATTGTTTTGCTTTGTTTTGACGTCAATAAGTGCCTGTAAAGGCCTATGTTGAATAAAGAATTTTGAATTTTGAATTTTGAATTAGAACATGTAATTTTGATCCCGACGCACAACGACACATACATACGTATAACGACAACGACTCAATTTGTAAAACGCCGAATTACCCAGCTTTCCAACCCAAGCAGCTTCGTCCGCGTTATGTTCCTTTTTCCCGTGGGATTTTTTTATTTTCCCGTGGTAAAAACAATTCGACTATAAAGCGAAAGCTTTTTGTAAAATATTTCAAAAATATATCAAGAATAGCTGACTCATATAGACATGTAATTCTCAGGACTACTGAAGTTAAAAATATGTGTATCAGTCGTTGATTGATAAGTATTATTTTTATCAATACGCTCTACAAACGTAGCTATGTCATGAACGTTTACCATGCAAAAGCGTGCAGGTCTTCAATCTTATTTCTTTATTAACGCACCTAATTATATTCTTTACGTCGTAAGCGAAGAAGACGACAAATGAATTTATGGACTCACTTTCAACCACAATATTAAACATCCAGGACTCATTTTACCTTTACTAAAACAAGGGTATTTGTGGAAACATGAAATAAATATATTAAACGTTCAAACTGGATCGTCTAGTCAGGATAGAGCGCTGAAATTTCATTTCATGAAAACGGCGCGCGGCGTCTATGTTTGGAAATGCCAGTTATAATTTGTTGGAAACTATGAATATTTTCAGCTCCATTTCTAACGGAATCGTGTGGATATATTGACTAACTGAATCGAGGTAGAAAATTGTAAAGCTGGTAGTTAAGTAGTTAAGACATTTGAACTTTGTTCAATAAAATGTATGTATATGTTACAGGCAAAACTCAACCGATCAAAGCCACTTCTTTTACCGGTTTATGTTAGGTTAGGTTAGTCAAAAACCGTTTTAACTGACTGCAGCAGTCAAAAGTTGTTTTTCAAAACTTTTCAAGCTTATGAGTTTTAACTGTGACACATAACGTTATCTGGAAATAATTGGCATCTTGGAAGACAAATTATTAAAAGTGGATTGAAATAAAATTTTGTAGAGTTTTGTAAGTCGACATCGGTTGAGTGAAGGATTATTTCAACAAGAGAAGTGTGTATTTAGCTAACAATCGTATGAGTTGAGCAACGTTGAGCGTGGTCAGGCTGATCTATAATGGGTGACCAAAAATATGAATCATCTCAAGTTTCTCAGTGCTTCGGCGGGTACGTTAAACTGGGCTTGAGGGCCAATTCTACTAATAAAACCACTGCCGACACGAACCAAACGAAGCACTCGACCATTGTTTTCGATTAATCAGAAAAATACGTTATCACGTCATCGAACATTTCAAAGTCTATGCGCTTCGATTGGTCGATCGCTACCGTCCGGTTTGGTTCGGCTGTAACTTATTAGTAGAATTGGACCTCTGACACACAATAGACAATAGTACTACGTACAGAAGTTGCACTACTTTGATCTTGAAAAAAAAAGGCATGTTAAATACCTAAACTTTGAGCATTAACGCTGAATAACACCTTAACGCCACGCGTTAGAGTGTGTTATTACTAATTCTGCATCCTCGCGTCACACCAGTGCGAGCGATAGGGTTGTGGCTGATCTGATGGTAATTAATCAATCGCAAATTCGCAAGGAATAAAGCGCGCGAAACGTTGCTATCTAAGACCAAAGAAACCAAAGAACATGAAATACCTTCAAAAAAAAGTGCCAATAATGCAACTATGGTGGTGCTCCAAGACGGCGGAAAAGACTAGGAACGCCGCATCCAATATTCCACACTAATGATGTTTTTCTTTACATAGTTTATAAAAAAAAATCAATGAAAAACATAGAACTGTAAAATGCACTCACAAACAACGCTCAGTGACAGATTATTTACCACAACAACACGGTGCTTTGTAATGGCGGACTGGCCGCAAATTTATTCGTACCATCATAGTTAATATATTGCGAGTCCATTGGTTTCTTTAGTCTGAGCGTTGCTATACATTGGAGTGCATTAAGAGGAAACACCAAGGTCCTTCAAAAATAGGTATTTGTAAAATGTATTGCTGTCGCGCTGTGTCCGAACAAGTGTCTGCAGTTGTGTTTGCACAGACAAAACACTGTCTAACGGTTGTCTAAAGTTAATCATGGTTTGATTGAACTTAGGGGTATTCCATTTGCTTTAATAAGGGTAGACAGAGACAGCCACTGGCTTAAACCATGGCTAATTTTAGACGTATTGTAGTAAGATCGTTACACACAATATGTCTGTTCTTTATACGCTTATGTTATACATATGTGAATCCTAAATCAATCGTTATACCTAAAAAGTAGGTTTTTGTATTTCTCCGTCCTCCACTCACTCTAACATTTCTCAATATATCACATCTATGTAAATCTAAACAAATGCAATTCGATAGGATATAAAGGAATAAAAAAAAACAACGGCTACCAGCTCAGAAGTTACGGGCGCGCACAGGAACTCAAATTAAATCGCAATTTGGTGCCGAGCAAAATGACAAAAAGTTCATGAGCTCAGACCCGTAGTTGGAATAGTTGGATCCACTCGCCAGGCACTAGGCAGTGAAGCCAGCGTAGGGCGGGCGGCTTTAAACTTTAAACAGCTGGTGGAATTGATTCGTATACTCATATGCATAAAACCCTTCAAAGAAAATCTATACAAATAAATAAAATTGAAGTTAAACTTGTTATTTTGTAATGTCAAAATAACAAGTTTTTACTAAATGTGTATGAATGTATATCGGGTACATCAATAACAAAAACACAATTTAAAATTTTTTTTGTCTGTCTGTTTGTTCCCGCTAATCTCCGGAACGGCTGGACCGATTTTGACGGGATTTTCACTAATAGATAGCTAATTATACAAAGTATAACATAGGCTACTTTTTATCAAGATCTTTAAAAAATCATAAAAAAAAAACAAAGTGCTGCCAAAAGTTACTATTCCACGCGGACGAAGCCGCGGGCACAGCTAGTACAGTAAGCTCCTCATCAAGCTATACTGTTTGACCTTTGGCCCGTCCTTATGTCGCTCGTAATAGGGGCGGTTTTTGTAGTGTAAATGTATAGCTTGAATGGGAGCTTACTGTACACAATTTATATTGTAAACTATTATTTAGTCAGATCAAGATTAGTGATCCTTGATTGTAATCCAATGGACGGTAGACGTGAACGGATTTGTTAAAAGTTTCATAAAAACAACTCACATAAAAAAAAACATGGGGTTTACTACATTAAGTAAAAACACTATGTCACAAAGTATAATGAATGCGTAACAGTTAAGACATCGTAATATAGTGAACTAGCTGTGCCCGCAAACTACGTTCCGCCTTAAAAGACTTAAACGCTTTCTTAGTTATATATATCTATACTAATACAAACTTCTAACCCGAGTTTCGTAAAATCCGTTCTTAGTGGATGTCTACGCCCTATAAGGAACCCACCTGCCAAATTTCAAGTTTGTAGGTGTTACAGTTTCTGAGATTTCGTGATTAATCAGTGAATGGTATTTCGCTTTATTTACTCTTTATTGCGCATAGTAACTTATACTAGAAAATTTTAAAAGACAATGTACACAAAGGTGGACTTATCTCTCATAGAGATTTCTTCGAGCCAACCTGTGAGTATGAAGGATATATTGTTTTGTTGGAACACACAAGCGCGTAAACTACATTTTTGCTCTCACTATAAAATAACTAAAATAAAATAATATATAAACCACAAATACAACATACGTATATACATAAAAATACATAAATTATACCAATATATAATATTATATATACCTTTTACTTAAGATGATGAGGCTGTACACATTCGTTATAAAACTGAAGTGGAGAGCTTTTCAGAAAGTGCTGCTTGAGTCTGCGTTTAAATGATGGCACAGATTGGCTTTGTTGAACAACTGTGCCACATTTGGGCAGTTCGGAAGCTAAAAGAATGTAGAAAGAAGTTGGTATTGGCGTGGGGGAGTTCGAGCATATCACCATAGCAAGAGCGCACAGAACGAGATGGTGGAGGTAACATTCGAAAACGTGATTTGAGGTAGCTCAGGGTATTAGGGTCTTTTATTTTTATAACTTTAAAAAGTGTCGTCAAAATGTGTACGTTACGGCGCTCTCGTATCGGTAACCACTTTAAGTCAGAGCGAAATTGTGAAATTCGATCAAATTTTCGAAGTCCGAAAATAAACCGAATTGCCAGGTTCTGTAGCCGCTCAAGCTTATTTAATAGATCTACATTCAGATCCAGAAAACAGACATCAGCATAGTCTAGGATAGAGGGAGCAGGAGAGCTTGCGCAACCATATTTTTTGTATCGAAGGGGAGAAAGTATTGGAGTCGTTTGAGAGAGTGAATTGAGAAGTGCAAACGTCTGCTAATCTCATTAATTAGCAGACGTTTCCATGACATGTCGCCGTCCATTAACAATCCCAGATTTTTAACCTTGTCAGTGAAAGGTAACGTCATTCCATTAAAATTTAGAGATGAAACCAAATTTAAATTAATCATGGACCTTAGCCTACTACTACCTATGAGAATGGCCTGAAATTTGACTGGGTTCACAAGGAGCCCAAACGACTCTGCCCACCTCTGTATTGCCCTAAGATTTTTATTTAGTAATGAAATGGCTGCACTGATGTTGGATGGATCAAAGTGACAGTATATTTGCAGGTCATCGGCGTATAAATGGTACTGGCAAGTTAATACTGTTGAAATCCGATCTATAAAAACTGTGAACAGGAGCGGAGAAAGTACTCCACCCTAAGGCACACCAGTACAGTCCAGTCCAAAGTGACGCTACATCATTGTATTTTACACACTGTTGGCCCAGTTAAGTAGGAATGGAACCATTGGATGGTAGAGGGGGAAATATTGACAGAGCGAAGAGTATCAAGGAGTATGTCGTGATCCACGGAGTTAAAAGCGCTGCTAAAATCTATCAAAACCAGTGCAGTGAGTTTTGTGTTATCCATGGTATGTCTTCAGTTACTTCAGCAACACAGTGCTCGTGCTATGACAAGGACGGAAACTGGACTGGTAAGGACATAATAATTTATTTGTATAGAGAAAGGAATAAAGTTGTTGGTGAGCTGCGGATTCAAGGATTTTGGACAAAAGTGGCAATATGGAAATGGGACGATAGTCAGAAAATGATTTAGGGTTACGAGATTTTGGAATGGGTACAACATACATATACACGGTTATTTTTTTATCACCCTGGTTATTTTAAGGGTGGCTTCAGGACACGGTAGAAGAATTATTTAACCATTAATAATAAAATTTACTCACCTGTTTAATTAGATATTTATTATCTAAAATATCCAAAAAATACTGCACTTGTATGGACACTGAGTGAAGTTGTAGGCAAAACATTGAATGAACGCGAACTGGCAACAACGTCGCCGATTCAAAGTCATCACTGAGTTGATCACAATTTCACCTTCCTACTTTACGGGCTTAGGACCGGCAAAACAAAGTTTTTAAAGAAAACAAACAGTACTAAGTAGGTATTACGGTTATGGTAGGTTGTTTTGGCGTAGTTAAAAAATTGGAATCAACTTTAAATACTTACCTACCTAGGAAACAATTTAAATCAACTTTAGTTCTAATAACAAAAGAGTTCTAAATTTAAAGGAAGTCCTCTAACTCATACATAGTCGTGCACGTTTAAAACTATACATGACCACAACAACATATCACTTTGGTTAGTGTTTAACGTCTCGAAATGCAGTTTTCGCTTCCAAGTCTTACGTTTGTGGGTTCACTTTCTTACACCAAACACTTAATTTCACTTCACAAGTAAAAGTCTACGGTCTACCGGAGTAAGGTCTGTGTATTCGCTAGATGTGTTAACTTGAAACTAAAATTCCGAATGCGCCCGATTGCCGCGCGTCAGGCGCGGGCGCGACATCGCGATGATACGTTCACACGCGCCGCGGTCAAAGGCGAACTAAAGCCGGCCCCGGCCGGCTCGTGCCGACAAGCGACAGCAAACAACAAAACGCCGCCGCCGGCGCTCGGCGCCGGCGCCGACTGTCTCTGTCTTTCACTATTGTAGTGTCTAGTGCAATAATAACTCTTATTTCAAACGAGTTGTAGATTGATCTTGCTTGAATTAATAATGCAACGTTGCCGCATTTTCCTAAGCCCGTAGTAGTAAATGCTTTATTCATTCATAATCTTACCTTATCTTGTAGTAAACAAGAACAATGTCTATAATTTAATATTATTGGCGGATAAAATTTAAAAAATATAACCACATGTTTTTTTTATTGATATGAGTCGTCTAGCGTCTACCGAGCTGCCTCTAAAATTTTCCAGTATGATAAAAAAATAACCGTGTATAGAATTAAAGAAAATCTACGAAACAGTTTCCGTTCGCAAATTATTACACAAAATCAACGACACATTAAATTTGCTAAACATGATATTATAAGGGAACTAAAATCAACAAATAAATGACAAATAAGCAATCAATAAACTGTTAACAATTTTTATTCAAACGTCACACACCACAAACAAACAGCAGCCAACAATTATTACGCAAACAACAACTAAAACACGCCGTAAATCTTTTCAAACCAGGGTTGGCTGTTATAAAATGTACCGAACAAAAACATTCCAATCTTTGCAATTATTTAATGAAGAGGAAGTAGACAACACAGGGCTGTCAAGTTCTCTCGACGACTCAATTGCTTTATTTCGCGGGGACGGCAAAAGGGAGCGAGCGGTATAATTTACGCAACTTTGCAATTCCCGACAGCCCTGTCGCCCAGAGTTGCCACCCGTTCCAATTTTTGCGAGACAATCTCTAACATCTATTGTATGGTCTCGCGTCCCGACAATCTATCAATTAAGTTGCTATTTCCGATGAAAGCTTGCAACAAAAACGACGATTCAGTTTAAAATCAAATTATTTTGATATATGCATTGTAGTTTAATGTAAACACACTTGACTTCTTTACTCACGTAAATAAGAATGACTTGTAATCAATAAGAGCTGTCAGTGGGAATGAAATTTTATATACAGTGTGAATGTTGAAAAAAAGGTGAGATGGTAATACTATTTCATGATATAGATAGAATATCTCTTAAACTATAGTTTTTTAGCACATAACATGAAGCTCTCATCCTTCATCTCACCAGTCTCCTCACTGAAAGTGACGATAAAGCCTAAGATGATAGGTAACTGATGATAGGTAAATGTTTGATGATCTACTCATTGACTTGTTTAAATGTTTAAGCATGCTTGTAAGGCGCTGGCCACAGAGAAAAGACGTAAGGCGAGGACGCGTCGCGGGCAAAAAATTCTGTTTACTCAGTTAACTTTTTGTTATTAAGATACTGATTATGTTACTATTATCTGTGGAAACTCTTTTGGCAAATGTATAACTTAATTAATTTTGTACAGGTGTGTTATAAAACTGCTGTTTGTTTTCCTAAATAAATAAAATAAAATAAACTGCACCTGGACTCTCCAAAAAATTGGGAACTGGTGTTATTAAGTTTTACTCTTCATTGCCTTATAAACTTAGGCAAGACGGTGGAGCTAGAGCCTGGCGGGCTCAGAAGTACCAACCAAACCAAGCAATTTTTTTTGTAGACATGGGGAATCAAACTCCATTTTAATACCGGATGATTCAAAATTGTTTTTGCTATTTGACGAAACGACTGATTTAATCTCTATGGCCTAATGGTTCACACCCCCTGGTGCTGTTTTGGAGGTTCGGGGTTAGATACCAAATGGACGCGTTAATTAAAAATAAAATAGAGGTTTAACATACATAGCTAGTTCTGTTGTTCAAGTCCAAATGAACCTTAATTCAATTTTCGACCTTATTGTCGCTAACCGTTAGTAGGTTAGATCAAGGCTTCTTTGTCGTAAATAAAACAAACACAAACACTGTCTCAAATTATTGGCCGATTGTCCCGATTTTATTTCATCTTAACGTGTCAACCCTGTCGGCCTCGCTAGAGAATGTAAGTACGCCTCGTAGTCAGCGCTTCAGAGGTTTCCAGCCCAGAGCGACCGCCACCGCACTGAAGTTCGGGGAATCCGGAGAATTTTGCAGTTTGTTATTATAAGAGCAAAGCTCTACCAACGATAACTTGCTCTTTATGAACACAGAAAATAGCGAATTGCAGAAATACCCTATACAATACAGATTAACAACATTAAAACAAGCGCTATCATACGATTAAGAAAAACTTTTAATTACAAGTACTTAGCGAAAACTCTGACACGATATAATGTCTATCCCCTTCAATTTTACCATGTAGAGTGCACGAACAATTTACCTATATCAGAATTATAATAATTGCTTACAAATATTTACAGAATCAAATTGGTACCATTTTGAAATCACTTTCGATTTGCGTAAATAATACCAAGCAATGAATTCAACTAAACAGGAGACGCCAACGGAGCGGGACAAAGTCTCGTTCTTGAGAAAAAAAATCCACGATGCTCACTTTGCAAAAGTCAGGGCAGTTAATCGCAAAGCCTTTGACAAATATATTTCCTTGACAATAAAATATACGGTCTTTTTACCGGCGGCGGCCGGCGGGCCCGGAGAGCGCGAACGGGTAGAGCTGTCGGGTGCAACCGGCGCGCCTACTGTGGGGGAATATTAAACGGACCGTACTCAGGAGTGCTACATTATATTTCAGTGTTCTGCCCCTACAGCGAAATATCCACTTCCAACTATCTGATGGCTGACGCAAAGTACGGTGGCAACAATCAGACATCATCAGTCTTTTTTTGTAGGATATTGGCAGTTGTTTAATTGACATAATTTCTAACTAACTAAGCATAAGTCTTACCCAAAAAGGAAGCGTTGAATCTGTTGAAATGGCTAATACTTATATCTACCAACCGACTCTCCCTACAAAGATTTACTTGTAAGAGTCTAAATTGTCCAGGATACAAATTTGTACCCGCTACACCTTTGAAAGGTAACATTTCGATTCGGTCATTCATTCTCAATCAACCGCTACTTTCCGCATGACGTTGTCCATATTTCAAGTTCCATATATAAAAATAAAATCGCGATAAAGCATGTAAATGTGCCCGTAGTCCAGTAAAACATAATTAGTGATTCCTCATTACCGGTCGGCCGGGGCGGCGCGGCCCCTCTGGACGTTCGTGCGTCCGCCGGCTTATGGTTATTAATAACGGCGGCCGCCGCCCCCCGGCCGGCGCGGCGAGCCCCACGCTCGCTCGCCCGCCGCCGCCGCCGCTGCCGCTGCCGCACGTCTGACATTTTAATTCCGGAGCCGCGGCTTAACTCTGCGGCACAGCACTCCCCCGCTTATCGACATACTTTTATCGACACATTTCTATCGACGTACGCCACTCACCTAGCTAGAGCGCTTTGAATACGAAATAGGGTTAATCTACGTCGAGGAGACACGAGTAGCACGTCGTAAACTTGTTTTTGATTGTACTACACGGTGGCGTCATTAAAATTCATCAATTTAACGTTTTCAGGGGTCAAGCCAGCCAAGCCAGGAAAGTATTGAAATGGAAAGCGAGGGAGGATACTGAAACAGATGAGTCGACGACATAAACCGAGTGGCTGGGTCACGTTGGACGAGGATGTCGCGAAGCAGGCTTGAATGTATGGATCTGTGAGAACTATGTCTAAAGACAGACCCAAAGAGCCCAACGGCCCTCCCGTTGGGCTCTTTAGGTCTGTCTGTCTGTCTTATTTGTATTTTAATTTTTAAACAAAAATATGTGTAAGAGAATATTTTATATATTTGGACATACAAGGCAAAGAATATTGCGTAATTAACTGCGCAATCTAATTAAGCTCTCTAAATCGTTTACTATTAGAGTATAGGTTTGACGATATGATGAGTTGGATGATATTTCTTAAATCAGTCAAAAATAAACTACACGGTTGTATTCGTTCACAGCAATCAAAAAGCAAAGCAAGCAAAAAATGTATAATATTAAAAAAACGGCAGTTAAGGACCCTGTCATGGATTATTATTATTATCGACCGTCTCCAAACATTTAAAGAGCGATATCGACGTAGTCAGTAGGAACAACACTACTAACGAATGCTACAATGGCGGTCGGGCGAGCGCAGGTCGAGCGCAACATGGCTGACTGGTAGGCGGTTCGTGCGAGAGGGACACAGTGAGCACCGGCTATTTGCCTCCCTTTCGCACTCGCGCGCACCGCTCGCATCGATCTCCACTCGCTGAGCTCGCCCCCAGCACCAGAAAGGCGGAACTAACAAAATTACAAAGCGCTTTCGAGCCGCTAATCATAAAATAAGATACGACGTTTCATTTCGACCGTACGACTCTCGAGCGATCACGATGCTGGAATGGCCCTTGTAACTCAAAATTCTCTACCAACATCATGGAGAATTACCGCGCGTCGCTTACTTAAATCTTTGGTGCGCTTCGGAGCAGCTTGCTTTAGTTTGGATTTATGTATCTCACAAACACTGCAAGATTGTTATTTTCGTAGACAATTTTTCAAGATACACTCAGACTTTAAAAAATTGTTTTAAACAAATTCCGTGCTATTTTATTGGATATAATGGGATATTCGTTGCTCACGTTCAAAGGCGGGAATTCCTTTCGAATTGCTTTTGCTTTTAGCTCTCTAGTCGAATAATGCTCCGCGTCGCTAGACTTGTGACGACACCGGAGCCGGTTCACGACAGCATAAATTCAAGACTGTAGGGCTCGAGCTCAGGTCCATGTATAAAATTGACAGGAGGCGTTCGCTCGCTCCCCTAGGGTTGAAACGTTCTGCTCCGTCTGTTACGTGATAAGTGACTGACGTTTAATTTTTGCGCCCGCTCTCTTTTGAGGAGAAAACGTGTTTCTGAGTATTGGAACGCGTAAAATGTTATTCGTATCGTTTATCAAGCTCGATGCGATCGTTCACTTCGTATTGTAGATTTTTAGGTGATTATTACTGAAAATCAAAAATAAAATGTAATCTTCTGTCGGTATTAGTTCTGTTAGTATTAATAAGGTATTGTCCTTGAAGCAATCGTGGGTCAGCCCTACACTATTTAGGTACAGAGAGAGCCCAACCCAACTGTGGGATAAAGTTGGTAGTGCAAGATAATTATAATTTATAGTTTTATGATAGGTACTAAAATCTCTGCTGCTGATTTAAGAATAGGTTATCAGAAAGTTCAACTAAGTTTCAGGCAAAAAAAATATCTTGCAGCTACTTCCATGTTTTCATCCACATGGTTATTTATATGAATCTTTGTTACATCCAAATATCCAAATCTATCTATACTAATAAAGCTGAAGAGTTTGTTTGTTTGTTTGAACGTGCTAATCTCAGGAACTACTGGTTCGAATTGAAAAATTATTTTTGTGTTGGATAGTCCATTTATCGAGGAAGACTTTAGGCTATATGTAACATCACGATATTCTTATTTTCGGACATCCACGCGAACGAAGTCGCGGGCACAGCTAGTATCTAATAAAGCCAACCTGACTTGGCTTTATGAGATATTTGAACCGTATTAGCATACAGGTGAAGAAGACCTCGTTGCAATGTCGTATTTATGTATTCATACTATTTAGATATGCATATTTATTTATATCTCTCTTTCATATAGCACAGAACATAAACTAGTCATGCAGCTTTCTGCTCCTATAGTCTTTGAAAGACGAGAATGGGTTAAGTTTATTATACATGCCGAACACAGTAGAGCAGCAAAAAAGAATAATAATATGATACCTGTCTGACTCGCGTAGTAAACAACTGACAGGTACAGTCGACAACAAAAATAGTGCCTAGATCTTGTTTGTTGTATTTAAAACTAGCTTTTGGCAAAGTTTTCAGTGTCTGCCTTCGAGACTGCGCCTGCTTGATAGTAGTGTTCTCAGAAAGCCGAGCGGCGGCGGCGGCATGCAAATGTTACGCTACAATATGTTATGATGACTCCATAACACAGCAGTTTGGCCGCTTGGCCACGTGTAAGTCATCCGATCGAATATTAAATTATATATTACATTGAATTTAAAATACACATCAATTGGCGAAAACGAAATGTTTTCTTTAAGAAAAAATAAACCTAAAAGAGCGATTAAACTAATATTTTCATTTTTATAGTGGGCCTAGCAAATGACTCCATTCCACCTGATGGTAAGTGGAAGTGGAGTCCAAATGCGAAGATAGCTAGAGCAGGGGAGAGAATACACGCTGCACTAGCCACCATCACCTTGCCGACCTGCAAGTTGCTTCTTCGCGACTCTTTTAAAGGTCTCGGGATTGTAAAAGGGAGGGAACACGTGTGCCGGCAGGGAATTCCATTTTTTTATTGTACGACAAGGAAATGATTTTTCTCTTTGTACGCGTTTGTATTTAAAAAAAGGTTTTAATGATAACGTACAGATACAATAAGGTATACATATCAATTGTTTACTACTAATGAAATTTTGTTGAGAATATTTTTACCAACCTGTTTAACATTATAAAGTCTACGTTTGAATCATCTATACATATTCAAAGAAAAATTCCCATGATGATTCATCTTGTTTGTGCTTTTCGCACGGACGGTCTGTACGTAATTAGCATGGAATAATATTCTTTTGCCTAACGTAAACGATATTTTTTAAAACACAATCATCAGTGACAGTCTCACTCGAAATCAAACACAGAGGAAGTAATTTTCCTCTCTCGAAACAACTTGATTGATACATCAGTTAAAACGAAATAATATTTATCCTCAGAAGAGCGTCAGTGGCGCTGTGGAGTCGGCATTTGCCTTCCAATCGGGAGGTTTTTCGTATTCACAATTTCATATGTACAGTCAGCAACACGTCAAGTTTTACATTTGTATTTTTTTTTTATTAGTAAATTACAATTTCCTCTGACATTTGTGATCAGAGACTTTTTATATCTATACTTTAATTCCAGTTCCCGCATGCTTGCCTCTCGCACTTTTATTCCACATAATTTATCTTTCTTTCATTCTTCCTCATTTATTTACATTTGTATTACCAAAGCCGACCAGTCGACCAGTCGACCTATCCGCACTGGGCCAGCGTTGTTGACTTAAGGCCTAAACACCCTAACTTAGGTAAGGTTCGAGACCCTTGGTGGGGACGTATATGAGCTGTTATGATTATTTATCCTCTTAGGATAGCCGCAGAACCACAAATAAAAACAAAAAGCTTAATCTTAAAACATAAGCATAAATAAAAAATACAGAACAGATCTCAGATGTTAATTAAAGCACACGCGTTACTTGCGCAGGGAAATTTACAAAAATCATCGCACCATTACGATAATGTGTACAGGGAAAAAAGGAAGAGCACTTTTAAAAGAGGAAAAACAGATATAACGAAAGTAAAAGTTGGCCATTAGGACCGGTATGACCGTAGACGGTTTATTGAAATAGTTACGGTCGGGCGGAGGTAATTTTTAAAAATTGCTCACAACGAGGGTTCCGTACATCGGGGCGGCAGTTTAATACGGAACCATAACAGTAAAGTTCATTGCCAAAGTTCCATCCTACGAGTTTGGTGAATCACTACACTTTCCATATAGAGTGGTTCAATTTCTTTGGAGCAATAGCGATTCGTGTGTTCGGAAGTGTTGCGAGCGTTGACTAACCGGGCTCTCGCACGAAAGAGTTTTTCATAGGTGTTTACTTTTATTGCACTAAAGTGTACACATAGCGTACATAGACGATGAGAGAAAAAGACTATTCACATTTCACAGTAGTGTACTACATTTTTAGTATCCTTCACACTTATACTTTTTATGCTTTCTTCCAACTTAATTCATGAATGAAACAAAACAATGTAATTTCATCATAACAGCTCATATACTTCCCCACTGAGGGACTCAAGCCTACCCTAAGTAAGGGTGTTTAGGCCTTAAGTCAACAACGCTGGCCCAGTGCGGATTTGTCGACTTCACATATACCTTTGAATTTCTTTGCAGATGTATGCAGGTTGCCTCACGATGTTTTCACATTGGTAAATGGCCGTCTCGAAACTCGGAGCTCCCGATTGGAAGGCAAGTGCCGAGGCCACAGCGCCACCGACGCGACGCTCAACTTTAAATCAATGCTTTCCTTGGTCGTATAAGGTAAACGTGGAATCTGCTCAATTGTTATGTTTACCATTCACTCGTCCGTCATTGAACATGATGGCCGATTTAAAAATTAACAAGATCACGTAAACTGATCTTATAACTTACTTACTTGCTGATTTCTACTTATGCTTAAAATAAACTTTATTGACAAGAAGAAACTTTACCGCCCAATCTTAATGATATAATGGTTATGATTGCACTTGGTCGGTCTTATTATACAGCATAAAAACTTAGAAATGTATGTTATCATTATCACGTCAAAAATAAATACAAGTACACACAACATAAAACAAAGAAAAAATTAAACACATAATATAAACCAAACAACCCAAAAGAAAGTTTTCTCTACAACAAAGAAAATATACAAACATCATTCTTTTCACACTTTTTGAGTAGGTATCAAATTGTAAATGAACGTAGCCAAAAATGTTGCAAAAGAATTCCGTAAGCTGCGATTGTGGAGCGACGATGAATAAACGAAAGGCAAACAACGAACGGCGCGTCAGCAGCGTCGCGCTGACAACTTCTCTCCAGTGTTTTTAGTTATTCACAATTGGCCGGATTAGGCGCTCAAACATTCCCGCAGATGGGAGACGTTTCGCCAGCAATTTTAAAAGGCTTTTTCGACGACGGATATCAGGTTTGTTGATAAAGATATTATAAAAAGGATTGCGAAATTTGAAGACAATATAAACATTGTATGTCTATGCTAACAGTCTAAAAACAATATTTTTTAAGCTCAATTTCATATTTGTTTAAATTAATTTGTTATGCATATTATGCTATCTAAGCAGTTGTTACGGAGCATAAATGGCTTCGAAACAGAAATTTGAAAAAACTGAATTCATGCATCCTTTACGCATCAGCGGGATAATCCATATGGGCATAATTCTGCTAGCGTTAATGCATTTGTGGCATGTCAGTAACGATAAAAACGATATAAACTGTTAAAAAAGTTGGATGTTTTAGTTATCTTGAAGTTTTGAGTACCTAGCGTACCTAACGTAGCCATTAAATCCAAGACATTTTGACAGTTCATATCGATTTATCAGTTTATCATATCGTGTTTCGATGGTCATGCTAGGGGGGCTGGCTTTATAGCGCTCTCCACAGACCCACACTGGGTACATGGCGCAAACCAACGTCTTGGTACATGGCGCAAACCTCCGCTTCCTAGGGAACCCAAGTCCCAACGGTGATCGTATTGTTGCTGAGATGACAAGTTTTTCGTTTTTAGAATTTTATAAATACCTACATTTATTTGATGATCTTACGGTGAAGGAAATATCGTGAGGCAACCTGCATACATCTGCGAAGAAATTCAAAGCTGTATGTGAAATTGTGAAGTCGACCAAACCGCACTTGGCCAGCGTGGTTACTTAGGATAGACTCGAGCCCCTCGGCGGGAACACGTATGAGCTGTGGTGATGATGATGATGACGACGACACAAGCTAGTGATGCGCGGTCGTACCTGGTGCTGCGGCGGCGGCTGCGCCCCGTGCGGCGGCATGTGCGGCGCGTGCTGCGCGTCCTGGTTGGGCGACAGCGCGCCCGCGGCGCTCTGTCCGCCGGGACTGGGCGCGCCCGGCGGCTGGCTGGGTGGCTGAGGGGAGCCGCCTCGCTCGTAGCCCTGTCAATACAATATGTTTCAGTGTTAAAGACATATTTTTCTCAAACACGAAAATCTTTATTCAACAGATACACGTTTACAGGCACTCCTTGGCGCCAATATGTATACAGACAATTATAATTGGCTAACACATCAATTTGAGCGATAAATTAATCCTTGTAGTTCTAAAAACCTAACTACTAACCACCTAACCTAAAATACTAACGATAAAATTTTGCAAATACAAGTATAGAGGAAAATGTTGACTACATACCGGGTGTAAGTGACGGTGTCCCGTTTTTTTTAATAGTGAGTTCAGACAATGATTGTTAATTGAAAGTAACTGAAATTTTCTCCCGGAAAATTCATAATTTTACGAATTTTTTAATATTATTTTCTAAATTATCTGGTGTAATATAACTTAGTTAATGTTTACAAATCATATAATGTAAAAAAAAAACAATAATGACACAAAAAATAAACTTCGCAATGAAAATCAGCTGTTTGGGGTTTGGGTCATTGAACGTCAGCGCACCGGTGTGAGCGGAACGAAAATGATGCCGGCACGCCATACATTGCGTAACATGAATAAAAATTAAAACTCCTTTTATTCGTTTTAAAAGCTTTTCCGGGAAAAATAAACATCGGTAAACAAATAATAATAATTGTATGAGATCTATGTGATTGAAATGAAAGACCGCACTGTTGCACAAACACTGTATATTGGGCGCTTTACATCAGGTTACACTTCTAACCATATTTTAAACTATAACTCGGTAAATATTAATTTTACACTGTAAAGATGTACGAGAGAAATAGCACCGCTTCGTGTCACAGAGGAACAGGGCGAGACAGCCAATGAATGACAGACAAGATTAGTATTGGAAATACTAAACAATAATGTCCTCCTAAGCGATATTCGGTCACGGCGGCCAATCTCAACAGAGACTAGCCATCTGCGTAGGAGATATTATAGTGCACAAGTGACTGCGCAAAAGCAAGTGCACTCTTCTCCTTCCTTCACTCGCCTAGTCCGGTGGCACGGTTAGCCGACACGACCGGGGCGAGATCAGGCGCAGGACCCACCTTCCAAAGCACGAAACTAATAACAGCATTGGTCTGAACTCACCGTTAAAATAAATGGGTTACCGTGACTTACACCCGGTATTATGTTCGGAAATTAGATGCCTTCACGAGAGCTTTCTGAGCTTTTAATTGCTCCTGCCACTACTCCTAATCAATCTAATTTTCTATTTTAGGTTTTAGTTGACATTCGAAATCGCACTAAATCATGGCACGAAAATGTTCACTTGTAAATGTAAATACATTCTTTAGAGACACAAATATTTTATTTTGCTTAGTTAAAAAAATATTGCTTCGAATCCAGTTCAACTAGCTGCAATAAACCATATTATGGAATTCATATGTGAGAAATAGGGCTTTCGGCCCTAGTTGGCATGACATGCGGGTAGGACCTAAAAATGTTTAAAATGGGCATAACTAAAGTTCATACCCTATTATCTAATGAAAACCCAGTATCCAAACTCTATGGAACGGACAGACAAAAAGGACGGAAGGACAGACAGGGACGATCTAACGGAAAGATGGTCACATGTACGTTACCGAACAATGTTTGATCACACGAAAAACTGTCAGTTATAATTCTTTTCGAGTAGCCTGATATTTGCAGCGTCCGCGATATATCTCGTTCAGCGAGAAGTGAGGGACGGATCTGAATGTAAACATGTACTACCCATAGCTTAACTGTCTGCATTGTTTGCCTTCTCTGTAGAATAAAATAGACACGTATAAAATGTCAAGTTAGACACGTTATGCGTAGTTGGTGTTTGCGTAAATGTTTTTTCCGAGTTTGGCGTTCTGCGTAAGTGGTTTTAAGCGTCTAAAGGCGTTCATTTATTACACACTAAATGGTAAAATATTCTATTATTATTCTCTTTGATATCTCCAGTGCTGCAAAATTGTAAAAATCTAATCTTTATGCTCTGACAAGTAAACAACAGAATTGTCGCGATAAGTTACTATCTATGATGGATAGAACGTACGTGTTCGGTTGATGGTGATGTTTTACTGACGAATAACAGTGGCGAATTAATGTTATTCCAACCCATGAGTTCATCCATAATAACATGTTTCATCCTTGTATCACCCAAGCTGGCCGACCCATTTGAAAGACTTTCGCAATACAGATAAATGCATGGGAACTTGAGGAAGGGTTACAGTTATATTTCTTAGCGGTGGACGATTATGAATGACTTACATAATCGAATCATTTACTAATGCGATTATGAAATTAGTAACTAATTTCATTAGACGGCGTCGACGTCACTGGTGAGGAACTAAGCCTCAACCCCCCCTAGACAAAAGCCACACGCTTATTTTTCCGCAGTCGTTCTCCAAAAAAATGTATGGAGATGACATTAGCCGCGAAAAAATAGCATGAGGTTGTCACGGGCTAATGTCATCTCCATACATTTTTGGCTTTGAGTCTGAGGGGGCTGATCAATACAGGAACAATAATACAATCTCAATTCCTCAGAAACAAAATTAATGTCACGACACTTGGTCTCATCAATGCAAAACAAAAGTGTACTTTACACGTATCGATCCATCACATCGTAATAGGTCAATTTCACCGTTACGACGGCCTCCACACCAAATACACACACACACACACACATGTGAATCACGGCAAAACAATCGGGCGCGTGCAAAGCAGCAAGCAGGCAGGTCGGCGGCCACACGCGGCCTTGACCGTGCATCCATTATGCACACCCGTTTACTTGCAAACGAGTGCACCGGAACGCATCTACTATGGCCCACCTACCAGCAACGCCGCCTGTGTAATAAAATCGTGGGGAGAGAGATACACGCAGTGACGTGGCTCTCGACTGGTGTTAGTGAACCGGCGATTGTATTGTATCTAGATATAGACGATGGCTATTGCAAACAATACAGTTTTAGAATGGATCTGCACTGTGTCTCAATTAATGCGGCAATACACTTTTGTGCTAGTCAATAACAAACACTAGTGATTGTGAGGTCTCTCTTTTTTTTTAATTTCATTTGTTTCGGTTTACATCAGTTGGTTGGTTCCTTGGAGTTATTACATATGGAATACAAAACAATATGTGGATATGACCCACGTTGGTCGATGCGAACGGTATACATCTGACCAACACGGGCTACTCCGGGGTGTCTGTTGTGCACAGCAGTGACGGTTAGAGTTGTTCCCTGCTAAGCAGATCAGGCACCTACAATGTTTACCCTTTTGGGCCTTGGGGGCAACCAATAGATCGGTCCCTCCAGTTGCCCCACCCCCGGGGGCAGCCCACCGGAGCGAACAGCTGCACTGCCTCCGGGGGCACCGCCGCCGGCAGCACTGCCCCGGGGGCAAGACCAGTCCTTTCCGCCAGTTTCACTGTCCCCAGGGGCAAGACCAGTCCTTTCGCCGGCTGCACTGCCCCCGGGGATACCGCACCCGGCAGCACTGCCGGAAAGGACTGACCCTTCCGCCGGCTGCACTGCCCCCGGGGGCAAGACGTCCTTTCCGCCGGCTGCACTGCCCCCGGGGGCACTGCCCCGGGGGGCACCGCACCCGGCAGCACTCTAGCCTCATCTGCTCACTGTGCACCCTACAATCGATGAACGGATGTGGCTATTGCGCTCTGCACCTACAAGCTCTGGGCCAGCGTGCTGAAGCCCGAGAGACGACTTGACAAATAGAAAATTATTCCAACCCACAAGTTACACATAAATACAAACTAACCCCCCATTAACCGGTTTAGCGTCGTAATATTTAAAAGATCTTTCAAAGGGAATGCCTACTAATTATGCTACGTCCATTTTACAATTATGTATCGTAAACGACTGACTCAAATGTTCTACTCTAAAGGAGTCGAAAAAATGGCTTTACTACACCTTAGTCATCCGCACCTTCTGGTACCGCAATAAAGACTTGTAATATGCTTGTAATGTACCGTTTTGTATCTCGAAACTTTCCAAAAACACATTCATAAAATCAAAACTTACTGTCAATCATCTTTTTGTAAGCTATATTATTTATTATGATGATCTTGGTTTGAAAACAATCTCCTGAAATATCCATACTAAGCTACCTAGAAATAAAATCGTGTCTATTATTAAGTCAATATAAATCAGCCCTTTGATTGTGTAACTCAAAATCTATCACAATAGCTTTTAATATCGACAGTGAAACTGCATACACAACTGCATTATAAAAGACAGTCGACACAGAGTCGTGTATTGACGCCGTAATGACTAAAATTAAAAGCGAATGTCAACGAAACAAATCCAGCTCTTGCGAGATTACTAGAGAAACTCATAGTGCCTCTGACAAGAGTCAAAGAAGAACAAGCTCACTCACATCACGATACCATTGAGAATGAATACGCTGGGCTAGAATACGCTAGTATATATCTATATCTAGCTAGACGCCAGACAACACAAACCACAGACAGGCGTCAATGGCAGCAATCGCTCAGTGCTTTCACTGAATGAGTTTCCGCGTCACGTTTCAAGGCTACAGATAAGGCTGAGTTGATACTTACAAAAATTAACAAGGTCGGATGGAGTAATTTTTTCTTTCCGTTATCTTTCTCGGATAGGACCCGTTCAAATTTTACACACACGGAAATGCGTCGAGCAAATACAATGAGAAGCTGGAAATCTATCGATTTGTTATATTAAAATTAACTTTCGGGAAAATGTATTTTACTAGAATATAAATAGTTCAGTTGATTTATTTGTCAATAGTATCTTAGGTAATTGAAGTCATTGTCCGCTACAACTCTCAAATCGTTATTGTGTACAAAACAAAACGTAAATACAATGGTGAAGTCAACAGAATACTAATTTCAGTGTTAAAAGTTTGTTGCGTAAAGTGAAGTAGGAAATCTAACATCAGGCATTCGGGAGTTTGGCTGAGTTTCAGTCGAACATCCGCGCTAGTCGCCAACCAATCCATCAAAGGAGGGTGACCAGATGGGGTGTGGGTACCACCCCCTCGTACCAACATAAATATTGCGGGTAGGTGAGTACAAACCCTTTGACCGAGTTCTGTTTACTTTCGTTTTCGCTCAGCTGACGGGGCCGCCACCCCGCCCATACGCCTCCACTATTATTATGATAATTAGAGAGCTATCACCGCGGTATTAGCGAGACACTGTCTAATTGTGACGAACACGACATAACCGCCAGTGCCGTGGAGACCTGTTGATTTCTGTTCAATTAAGTAGGTCGGATAATTATCTATTCCACTTCATTAACGGATAGCCGTGACTTGAAAAAAAGTTTTGTTTGAACTTGAAGCTGCGGCCGATTGTTGCGAGTCGCAGCCGGTGGGGTGGGGGAATTATAGGCTGCGAGCGTCCGGAAGCCGCATTTTTAAGGCTCACCCTTAGGTGCGAATGGGTGTCCCCGGGAGCACTCAAGCCTGCATTGAGTGCGGACTTGGTAGACAGAGCGGAGACGTGCATTATTAGGTGGGTGCCGGAACCCCCCCGCGGGAGCTGTGGGGGTCGGTGGGGTGCGCGTACGTCACCACCTGAGGCGCGCCCTTGAAAACGTCGTCGCATTCATTGCACCCGGATGCGGGCTGTATCTCCAACCCGCCAAAGCCCGCACTACATTCAAGACGCTAACAATGGCTATGAAATGGTATCTACGACGTGTTCACCGCATTATTACCTACCTATTTCAACGTGCTGTATTATATCGTGGTATAATCAACTTATTTTTTACACAGGATTACTGAAAGCAGTGTCAACCACATTGGCACAGTTAAGATTACTGAAAGCAGTGTCAAAGTCATTGGCAGCATGCCAAACGTCCCTCAGAAAGCATAAAGGTTTTTTCTACAATTACTAACGCATATTCACTATTAATTAAAATTGTAATACCTAACATCCACATTGAAGCCAATAAAAATTTCCATTCCATTGATATTTTCCAAACCAAAGTAAAAGTAAAAAATCAAAACTAAGGAAAATTATCCTAATAGGAAATTTCACTCACTTTAGCGAGTTCATCTTGAAGGTTTGCTTACCGTATTCCTATCCTAATGGCTACTGTTTCTTAGCTGACGAGTAAAAACATTTCCAATTCTAAAAACTTTATTTATTCTTGATCAACTTTCAAAATATCTGTCAGAAGAGTTTTGTATTGGGAGTGGATACGTTTTTTAGGGTTCCGCACCTCGAAAGGAAAAAACGGAACCCTTATAGGATCGCTTTGTTGTCCGTCCGTCCATCCGTCTGTCTGTCTGTCTGTCAAGACCCTTTTTCTCAGGAACGAGTGGAGGTATCAAGCTGAAATTTATATCAAATAGGTACTCAGGTCTACTGTCCCTTGGAGCTGTAAATCAAACTTCTAAGCCAACGCAATCAAAAGCTACAGCCGTTTATGCCGCAAATTTTCGACACTCGCAAGGGAATCAAAACCTACAGGGTAGATCCCGTGAACTCAGAATCTTGAAATTTAGTACGAAGTAACGTCTTATAGCACAGATAAAGGAAAAATTGCGAAAACCGTAAATGTTTAGTTACATCATGTAATAAAAATATAAGGGTGAACTTTTACTTATATACCTACAGTTTTGTACGGAACCTTCGGTGCGCGAGTCCGACTCACACGTGGCCGGTTTTTTTATTCACAACAGGTTCTGGTGAATTGTTTCTGATTTTCATATCACCTTATACTACTTTGAATTTGAAGATTAAAGCGAAAATATAAATTCTTTATTTATAATAATAATTACTATCAACAAGTTCTACGTTTCTAAAATGACAACAGACAAAGAAAAACATTGTTAAAATTGTAAACTTTGCATTGGTAGGATGTGGATTGGTTCTTTACCGAATTGCAGAAGGCGCGGATTTAATCTCCAAATGATATTGGTGCATTTGATTTACTATTTTTTAACTACACTTTACTTTTAACTGCAATTTCAATGTGTTTTACAGTATAAAAGATTTGCCCGCCCATTTCAGTCGACAATCCGTTGTTTTTAAAATTGTTATATTTTCTACTTAGCCTACATTTTTATTTATATAAGAGAAAAAAAGAATCCAGAAAACAATAGCATTATAATGTCAATGTCGATTTAAGATTTTCTTAGTGTAGTGTATAGTGTGTAGAATACGAATTTCGTCAGATCATACAGATATAAAGAGAACATCCATCCATCTACATAAATTTCAAATCAGCTAGGGAATTGGTTGAATAAAACAGAAAATAATTATGCGTATTTCATTGTCACATTAAAAATACTATCATCATCATCATTATAAAAACGATATTTTAAAAGCTTCTAATGTTACTTGATTGGTATATACAGTGTGTAGCAAAAACCCTGTGAACCCTTTTAGGAGCATGTTCAGAAATTGGTATGTATAAATGTTATGGCGTCATTGAAAATCAAAATTGTGAAATTAATTTTGAAGTCCCCCATACAAATAGTTGGGTCTGTGAAGAAAAAAAAATAATTTTACAATTTCGAAATTTCAATGACGCCATATCTATACTATACTAATATTATAAAGCTGAAGAGTTTGTTTGGTTGGTTGAACGCGCTAATCTCAGGAACTACTGATTCAAATTGTAAAATTCTTTTTGTATTGGATAGTCCATTTATCGGGGAAAGCTATCATCATCATCATCATGTCAGCTAAGAGACGCCCACTGCTGGACATAGGCCTCCCCCAGGGATCTCCAAACCGATCGGTGCTGCGTCTCCCGCATCCAGCGGCTTCCCGCGACCTTCACCAGATCGTCGGTCCACCTTGTGGGGGGCCTACCAACGCTGCGTCTCCCGGTACGTGGCCGCCACTCAAGGACCTTTCCGCCCCAGCGGCCGGCAGTCCTGCGAGCTATGTAACCTGCCCACTGCCACTTAAGGTATGCAATTCTTTGGGCTATGTCGGCGACTCTAGTTCTTTTACGGATCTTTTCATTTCAGATGCGATCGCGTAGGTAGAGAAACCCCGAGCATAGCCCTCTCCATTGCCCTTTGAGTGACATTGAGCCTTCTGATGAGACCCATTGTAAACGGCCACGTCTCAGTTCCGTACGTCATCACTGGCAACACGCACGAATTGAAGAGCTGGACCATTTGTCCCAGGTAAACATATTCGTCAACAACTTCCAGTGTAGAGTCGCCAACCTTCACAGGAGTGGGTACTACATGGGAATACACCATGATTTTGGTCCTGTCCATGTTAATTTTAAGACCCACTTGTTGGGAAACTCTACAGAGGTCTTCGAGCATAGTGCCTAGATCTTCCACGGTCTCAGCCATGATCACGATATCATCGGCAAAACGAAGGTGAGTCATGTACTCGCCGTCGCGCAGCTGCGCTGGAGGATGTATTTAAGATTTTGAACTGGCGAGGACTCGGCATCAACATAAACGGAAAAGCTATATATAGGCTACATAACATCACGCTGCGATATAGGAGGTGAGCATCAATGAGAAATCAATAGGAGATAGGAGCTGAGCATCAATGAGAAATGTTGCAAAAGCGGGAAAAAATGTACATGTTGTTATGTTCCGACATTCACGCGAAGTCGCGGTCACAGCTAGTCTTTTATATATCGATTCTAAGCATGCTTCTAAAAGGATTCACGGGGTTTTTGTTACACACTGAATATGACTATACAAGCCTGTAAATTTTATTGTGTCTGCAAAGTTGCATTGCTGTCGAATTGCGTATTTAGACATTGCTTATCCAACAATCTGCACTTTTGACCAAATGCGTTTGATAGCCTGGTTCTATCGTGCTATGTGAAAATGTGGAAGGTCTTCCTAACTACATCGAACGAATAGCAGAAACTGACAGACTCCAGCTAAAGCTTGCAATGCGATATGGCATAAGCTCTTGACTTAAAAATATTTTTCATCCCCCCATCTCGGAAAGAGTATTTTAGCTATTCGATATCTGACCGCCAAAGCCTTTTATCCGCTTGAGGTTAAAGTTAATTTGAATTTAGAACATCGCGTGCACTAGGTATGTGATTTCAAAACATCATTAAACCTATTTACTTCCATCTGCATGGGACCGAATTTATCATACAGAAATAAAAGTATCTTGTGATTGTAAATGTTTTATTTTGCATTTAGTCATTTCCTCGCTGAGGGGGGATGAAAAGTTACGTGTTGCACTCGAGTGCAAAGATTTTTCACCTTGTGCTCTTGATTCCCTCGCTAACGCTTCAGGATTCTTATTTTTGAATCCTTCGCTTGCTCGGTCATCAAAGTTGAGCACGCGGTTAAAAAGCAACTTTGCACTCATGTATAACAAATAACTATTCACCGCAGATGTAGGAATATGGTAAAAAATATCGATAGGCTAACTGTCAATACGAAGAAAGATTTCAAAGCTTTTTCCTAGTGATATAAATTCGATTGAATACATGATGTATTATTTCCATACATATATAAAACCATTCCATACAAATAACACAACTTTGTTGCAAAACGTTGCAGTGTTTGCACTTCAATAACATTATTTGTCACATGTCAATGATTCCTTCGTTCCCTTCCAACAATGGTTTCTAACCAACCTGAGGGGCAGACGCAATATTTATAACGTTCCAACCAAAGTTTTCTACGTTTATACATGTACTACTTTATTCATAATAATTCTTTATGACATGTTCATAAATCCTACACTAGTTTTCTAATATTCAAAACCTTATCAATGTATGTACTACCACAATCATGGAAAACTAGCACTAAATATCAAAGAATGTTTTCAATCCAAATACTTATAAAGTCCGTAATAGGCTCCACATTGTCTTCAAATACCTGAAACGCACAGAAAGAATAGGTGGATAGGTTTCAAAAACGACCTTGTTCCCCGTCGATTCATTTCTTAACGCCGATTTCTACACGAGTTCGCTCCAAGAAGCCTGCTTCAAAATGTACCTCTGGCTTCGTTGCACAACGAGCTTACGTCAGCGGGCGCGCGGCACAGCTTACGTCATTCGAGCGTATCTCTCGCCTCCGAGCCAAGTTAGAACTTGTGCGTACGAGGGTTAGAGCACAATTGCCGTGCGCGCCGTTTGAGTATGATAGAGCGTTTATGTTCACGTGAGTGGATGGATGAGGCTCCGACGCGCCGCCGCGCCGCCGCCGCCGGCTCAACGATTCTGAGAAGCGTTCAAGTTGGCTCTCCGGTTTGGACTTGAAAATCTATAGTTATAAGGTTCCACTGTTGATATTAAGTTGTATTCTTTTAGGAGAACGATGTATTTGAAATATTGTCCAAGGATAAACATGGAATGTGGATCCTTACTCGTGATTCTTTTATTTTTTTCAGTACTACTATGCGAGTCAATATTGTACGCAAAGCGTCTTTAAGACAGTTTCCCTGTCACCAAGAATACATTGTTAATATACCATCTAATTATCATATATTTATATTTTCCAACTAATGTCATTACAATTTTTGTGTAAATTCAACTGACTAGCTCAAAGTGATACATTGTAGTGTAGGTATCTATTAATTGATTGCGCGAATAATAATATGCAGATGTTGCTATTTATTCCGCACAATTTGTTTTTTTTTTTTTGATCGATTTTTGTTGATCGATCAACATCATTTCAGCCAAGAGACGACCAATGTTAGGCATTGGTCTGAGTTTTTAATTATTTATTTCCACCTTACCAGGGAGCACCTATTCTCGGCTTAGCTCATCAACATAAACGACGGCAAGGGAGTTCCTACTATAGAGGGTCGTATTATTATTACTAAATAAACGTTTTCCAAGAAGCTTCAGGGATTGATGTTAACAACATCGAGCAATCGATTAATACTTATAAAAATGACTACAACATTAAGGCGCATAGTGGTCCCAATGACCTTGCGTCGATCGTCCCGCACTGATTACATAGGAGTGAGTGAGTGAGAGTGAGGGGAATATTCAAGCAAACTTTTACGCGTATGATGAATTATTTCAATAAAAAATTAATAAAGGCGAATTAGAAAAATCTAAAAAGACCATCCCCTAGAATATTGTTCACTTTATTTATTGAAATCGAAAGTATGTGATTTAACCTAATGTTTACGAAGCGATTAGGTTTATAGTTTTAAAATCGAGGCATGTTTGTGTCACATTTTAACCAAGTTTTAATTAATTTATCAAAAAATTAAAAAGACCATCCTCTAAAGAATGCGTTGAATAATAACATATCTTTTTTAAAGATTTTTTTATTCAATATTTATGAAGAGAACCGGTTTTTTCTGCAGTGATTTTTTATGATTGACGTTACTATGCGCCTTAACGTGAGTTTTTTAGACGAGATGGCAGTTGCATTTTACTTATTTGTTTCCATTTCATTCGCAGTCGTCGTCGTCCCGCGAAGCTTCAACGCTAATCTCTGTAAGCTGCAGCAGTTCATTTGTAGCACGTAAAATGTAAGGCTCTAAGTCCCAATTAAACTACTGAAGTAAACCAATCGACAATATTTGCTAATAATGCGGTTAGCAAAAATATAAAGGTTTACTTGCATTCTTTTTCGTTTGCATTCAACTCACATCGATTAAAATCTCTAATATACCTAGATATCTCGATTAAAATCTCTGATAGACTGATATATGCTTTACTACTAAATGAAATATTTTTATCCATCTCGAGTGGCAAACAAGTACAGGTGGGTTATTGTCTAAGAAAAAAATCTGTCACAATCGCCTTCAATTTCACAGCCATTGCGCCGGCAACACGAGACTCTGCGACGACAACCTTTTATAAACGAGCGATGGATGTACGGCGACTGTCAAATAGTAAGCGATCGCGATAGATTTTTTCTTAGACAATAACCCCCCAGGGTCCACTTAAAAACAACGCCAGACATAGCTTCAAACCTTAGCACATTCAGTGTAAAACTGTACCTACATTTAAGTGAAAACTTAATTAAAAATTGGCTCTTACACTGCGTGTGATTTATAATGTCCGTGTCTGTGTCGAGCAGGGTTGGTTGTTGCCAGGGATTGAAAAGGTTCCTAGAATACCGGTACAGAACCGGTATTTAACGGTTTCGGTGCTAGAACCAGAACCGGAACCGGAACCCAAACAAGAACCTTTAAGAACCCTTTTATACCGGTTCTTGACAAATTAAGTCCGTACTAGTCGGACTTCAATAGGAACGATACCGAGGTGCAGGTGCGTCGTCGGCGGCCGACGACGGGAGTGGGGAGAGAGAGGGAATAAAAAATAAAGTACCTATTTTTTATTACGTCTTATACATTGTAAAAACCTCGCGATTTTAATTCTTATAACTGTCAGTGAAATTAATAATATATAATATAAGTAATATAATATTCTGTTTATTTTAATTTTATATGTTAGTTTTATTGGGTCATTACTGACTCTACAATACTTTATACTAACTATAGCAAAATAGACTACTTCTTTAATTTTAATTATTTACTATTTTGCGGCGAGCATCAACTTTATGTTCATTTCAATTGCAGATGGAAACGTTACCGTGTAGGTATATTATATGGAGCGTCGGTGGCGCTGGAGCGTCGGTGGCGCTGTGGACTCGGCACTTGCCTTCCAATCGGGGGGTCGGGGTTCGAGACCCGCCATGTACCAATGTGTTTTTCGTTTCGAATTTCATATGTACATTTATCCGACGCTCCTACGGTGAAGGAAAACATCGTGAGGCAACCTGCATACATCTGCGAAGAAATTCAATGATGTATGTGAAGTCGACCAATCCGCACTGGGCCAGCGTGGTTGACTAAGGCCTAATCACCCTAACATAGGGTAGGCTCGAACCCCTCGGTGGGGTCGTATATATGAGCTGTGGTGTGTGCATTATATGGATGGGTGCCTCAGCCTCTGCCCCCGCGCCTTCCACTCAGCCTATCCTGCCCCGCACGCGGACCGGCTACGCGGGCTACGGCCCGAGAACACTAGGGCAAACCCCAGACGGAGGGCCTTACGGCGGCGTGCACGGGACCAACCGCACACGCAGGCCTCCACTTCAGGGTCATTAGACGGGCATCGCTTGTGCGAATGCCCGCCTTCTCCTGCCTATCCGTCTGCGAGAGATGGGAGCGGCTTGAGGATCTACCTCCCGCTCCCTCTCCGCGGCCTCCTTCTGCGAGATGACGTCCTCGCAGAAGGAGGCGACAGCCCCCCCATTCCGCCTCACCGCGGAGCATGGCCACGACCATGCTCGGCAGCGAGAGGTTTCCACCTCCCAGCGCAGCGTTGAGTTCGATGCGCTGGCGGCGCCAATCCGGGCACACCAATAGAGTATGCTTAGCAGTGTCGGGAGCGTCGCAGTGATGACACTGCAGTGTTTCCTCCCGACGGGTGACCCGATGCAGGTAGTGACCGAAGCAGCCATGCCCGGTCAGTACCTGCACCATGCGGAATGTGAAGCTGCCGATACACCTTCGAATGGATGTATGCATCGACATCCCACGGCGTTTGGTCCGCAAAAACGCAGGCTGCGCCGTGGATGACCGTGCGATAAGCTCGCATGGCCCGGGTCGCTATGACCCACTGCGGACGTCGCAGCAGAGCCATCGACCTTATCACCCCGTGATAGAGCCGACGACACGCCGATCTTGGGCCTCCCACATTAGGGAGGACCCGCCTAAGTGCGGCTGCGGCGACGCACAGCCGTGGAGCGAGGAGCATAAAATGCTCCTCGAAACTCCATCGGGGGTCCAGAACCAGGACGAGGTACTTGAGATGCGCCTCGACTGGTATGCTAACCCCTTCCACTCGAACTCGGAGCCTCATGTGAAAACTCCTCGCGTGGAAACTCATGGCCCTCGTTTTTTCAAGGGCTATATCCAAACCAAAGACGTGCCGACCGACGCAAGGTGGGCCGCCTCCTCCTCCGTTTTAGCTCTCGCCGCGACAAACGTGACTTCGGCGGAGCAGACGACCTCCGTTCGTGGCAGGAGGCCGCCTGGCAGAACCCAATTGTACCCCATGTTCCATAGTAGAGGATCTAGTACGGAACCTTGGGGTACACCTGCCGCCATTGCCCACATATGGACGCGACCATCCGGCCCCTCGTAGAGAACTGACCGGCCTTCCAGGTAGCTGTCCACGAGGGCGCGGAGGTACGGAGGCACCAATGTTGCTTAACCCTAGCAATTGTTTGCTGAGAGCACACGCCAATACCTATCAGGTTAATGTAACCTGGTTGTAGCAATAGTCATAGTCATATTTTTTTTCAATGTAGGCTTTAAAAGCACTTATTGACGTCATAAAAACAAAAAGGAACATGAGTTTGAAACTTTAAAAAAAAAACGACTACTTCAGTAAAAAAAAACTATTACTAGTTAAAACTATCGCCTGTATTAACTGCATTAATATGTAAAATTCATTGCCAAGGATGTTTGTCTTCGACGAAGTCTTGTACCCTATAATATGCTTTAGCAATTAATTTTGTTTTAATTTGTTGTTTAAATTGTGTATCCCTCATAATTAAGAGTTCGTTAGGTATTTTATTGTAATAACCTTACGCTATTCCCTATAAATGAATTTTTACTCTTTGCAAGTCGTAGATCCGGGACCACTAATTTATTTTTGCTCCTAATATTCAAATCCCTAACGTCACAATTCTTTTTAAAGGTATGTATATTTTTGCGGATATACATTATATTTTCATAAATGTAGAGAGACGGAAATGTCAGAATATCAATTTCTCTGAATTTATTTCTTAAGGAGTCACGAGGCTTCATTTTATAAATAAATCGAACAACTCGTTTCTGTAATATAAATTTTTTTCGACGTCAGCTGCAGATCCCCACAGTAAAACACCGTATGACATGACACTATGAAAATACGCAAAGTAAACCAATCTTGCAGTCATCTCATCTGTTAAGTTCCTAATTATTTTTACTGCATATGCAGCCGAACTCAATTTATTTGCCAAAATTACTAAATGTGGCTTCCATTGTAATTTGGAGTAAACATTTATACGCAGGTTCGGCCTCATATGGAATACTGTTCTCATCTTTGGGCAGGGGCACCCCAATACCAGCTTCTCCCACTGGACCGCATTCAGCGGAGAGCGACTCGAATCGTCAACTGCCAGGAAATTTCTAATCGGCTTGATACCTTGGCGCTGCGTAGAGATGTCGCCTCACTATGCATCTTCTATCGCATATATTACGGGGAATGCTCCGAGGAATTGTTCGGTCTCATACCTGCCGCCTCTTTCCGCCATCGTTCCACGCGACAAAAAATCCATGCCCATCACTTAGATGGTTGGCAGTCCACAACTGTGCGTTTTTCTCGCAGTTTCCTGCCTCGTACAGTCAAACTTTGGAATGAATTGTCACCTTCGGTATTTCCGGACCGATACGACCTTCAAACTTTCAAGAAAAGAGCGTATTCCTACCTTAAAGGCCGGCAACGCACTTGTAACTACTCTGGGGTTGCGGGTGTCCATGGGCGACGGTAATCACTTACCATCAGGTGATACGTTTGCTCGTTTGCCCCCTCTCCCATAAAAAAAATACCCAAGAAAGTAGTATTATCAACTATTTCTAAATTATTTCCGTGCAGTTCAACATTTATGGGGTAATTTTTTGTATTTGGAGGTAGGAATCTAACACATTTTGTTTTCTTTGCGTTAAAAACCAAATTATTTGACGAAAACCAATGAGAGACTTCTTTTAGAGTGTTATTTATATGCATTTTACTATGTTTGACATTTAATCTATCTAAAGAAAAAATCAACGAAGTATCGTCTGCAAATAATACGATATCCGACATATCCTTCACCATGAAAGGAAGGTCATTTATATAAACAAGGAATAAAAATGGCCCAAGAATCGATCCTTGTGGTACTCCCATTTCAACCAATGAACCATCCGAGAGAACCCCCTTTATCCCAATTTTTTGCATTCTATTCGAAAGATACGATTTTATCACTTCTAAAGCAACAGCACAAATACCGTAATAATTTAATTTTCGAATTAAAATCTCATGATCAACGCAGTCGAACGCCTTGGAAAGGTCACAAAATATTCCTAACGAGTCACACCTTTTTTCCCAATTTAAAAAATATTATTTATTAATTTAGCCCCTGCATCCGTAGTTGATAGACCTTTTGTAAATCCAAATTGATTTTTTGAATTGAGAATAAATTATTCGTTCAAATATTTTACTTAATACAGGTAGCACAGATATTGGGCGATAGTTAGAAGGATCGTGTGTATCTCCTGACTTAAATATTGGAGCTACCCTACTTTCTTTCATCAAATCAGGAAAAACACCCACCTCTATACATCGATTGAATATTATAGCTAGTACAGGTGCTATATGGTCTATTACAGGTTCTAGCCCTGATACGGATATTCCCCAAATATCTTCAGTCTTCTTCTTTTTTAACATTTTATAAGCTTTAATAATATCTATTTTATCAATATTCCTAAATTTAAAATATGTCAATACGTTACCAAAACTGTCCCTTAAAATACTTTCAGCAAGTTCAGGAGAAGAATTTATGTGCTTAGTTGTATCAATAGGAATCATCTTGAAAAAAGTATTAAAGATGTTAGCTACTTCTTTTTTATTTTCAATAAACCTGTTGTCTATTTTTAATGTTATATTTGACTCTTTTTTTTTATTTTGCCAGTCTCTTCGTTGATGTTTGTTGACCATGTTGTTTTAATTTTATTGTTTGCTCTAATGATTTTCTCCATAATGTAATCTGATTTTACTTGTCTGCAAACATTCTTAAAATTTTTTGAATATTGCCTGACATATTCTTGAAACTCAGAGTTAAATATATACGATTTTTTGTCGTACAAATCATATAGGTGTTCTCTACTTTTTCTGATACCTTTTGTTGCCCATTTGTTAAAAACATTTTTTCCCTTTAGTTTTGTTTGTAATCTTAACCTTAAATGTTCTATCAAATTCTTTTTTTATTGACATAAATAATGTATTATAAGTCTCATTTGGGTTATCAAAATTAAAATTAGCAGACGTTAGGGATGTTGCAATATTTTCTCTAAACTTATTCAACTTATTTTTTGTCAAAGGCCTATAACTAATAATTTCATTTTGTGTTCTATCACCATCAATTTCTATTTTTAAACCTTTGTGATCAGACGGTACCCCACTTATCAGAGACTTACTTTTAATTCTACAATTAACAATAATATTATCAATGCAAGTCGAAGAGTTAGGGGTTATTCTGGTTGGTTCGTTGAAGAGACAACCTAAGTTAAAACACTTTAGCAACGTCAGCAAGCTATCTTTTTCATTAGAATCACTGAGAAGATTTATATTGAAATCACCGCAAATAACAAGTGGCTGAGTATTGTTTGATACCTTGTTCAATATGTCCTCTAGGACACCAATAAAAGAGCTGAAATTTCCTGATGGCGGTCGGTAGACACAAAGGACAAGAAACCCCTCTATTTCCGCACCAGCCACCTCACAAACACGTTCAACAGAATACCCAACAAGATCCTTACGTTCTTTATAAGTTACTGAATCTTTAACCAGTAAAAGATTGCCTGGAAGAGATTGCTTTTTAGCAATAAGGCCGCCTATTTGTACATATATATATTTTTTACATTTGTATCCCATTGTAATACAATTTTTGTACAATAAAGTGTTTATTATTATTATTAAAAGACAACCTTCACCCATAGCTGACACTATTAAATATACTAGCAATTTTTTAGTTTTTTATATTAAAGCACATATTTTCCGGTTTTAGCCAAGTTTCTGTTAAGCATAATACATCGATACTAAACTTATCTAATAAAAATTCAACGTCAATAATTTTACCAGAAAAGCGATTTACGTTTTGATAAACTAAAGTTAATAAATTTTTACACTTCTCATCGGTCATATTTACATCACAAAAAATGATTAGTCTCAGGTCTAATAGAGTTAACCTTACTAATAGGCACTGAGTTGTCAATGTACGCTTTATTTAAATTATAAGCTAAGGCAGAAGAGAAATAATTTATAGATGATATATCCAGATACATATTGTAATCCTTCGTCATCCTAATTTTATTACTAAATAAATTTATGTCAAATAATTGGAAGTCACCACTATGACGACTGATCAAATGATGTAAGGTCTTATTTAATTTATAAATTTTGTCATTTTGAGAAGCGGAAAATGAAGTACAATATGAGTATTACAAGTATCATCAAAGTAATAATAAACTTTAAATCAGTATCAATCAGCAGTAGAGAAGTTGGACATCTAGCAGACTACGTGATGCTGTCGCATCATATCCGGGGGGGTTATTATCTAAGAAAAAATCTATCGTGATCGCTTACAATTTGACAGTCGCCGTCCATCCATCGCTCCTTTCCTTTATAAAAAGATGTCGGCGCAGAGTCTTGTATTGACGGCGCAATGGTTGTTAAATTAAAAGCGATCGTGATTGTTTTTTTCTTAGACAATAACCCACCAGGTTACCATATCATGGAAATACCACCAAAGAAACTTACAATAAACTTTAAATCAGTATCAATCAGCAGTAGAGGAGTTGGGTATCTAGCAGACTACTTATGAATATCCTTATGGTTTTATTGATACACTGATGACCAATTTCACCAACTTGTCTTAGCTTAGGATATCTACTCTTTGGTGGCATACTGTCACATTCTTTTATTAAAAATAAAAAGTGACGGCATACTTCTTAGGAGTTTTATAAGCTAAGGTTAGTGAAATTGGCCCTTAACTACTATCCAAAGTTCTACTTATCTAATTATAACTTTTTATGTTTTTATGACGTCGTCTTTATTGTTTTCCTATTATAATAAATTTCTTGTCAAAATTCATTTCATCATAAAAAATCATATATCCATATAAATAGGTGGGTATGTACACCAACATCATACACTGGTACAACACAAAAATAATACAATGCAATATAACTTTCCTTTGTCCATTCTAATATTAAATTATTACAGTGTAACCTGTGTTAATTCAATAGTTAGTTCAGGATAACTAAAACACTAATATTATTTAATTACAATACTTTCACTAACTCTACACCAACATACAGTGTCCAGAAAGTCCCAAATAACTAAAATTACAAGCGTAGAAGAGACGTGCCGTGCCGAACACTTCCCCTCTTAAGCAATATATGGAACCGGTATTAGAACCTTTATTTATTATTAGTTTGAACCTGTATTAAGAACCGGTACTTTGGAACTTTACCGGAACCGGAACCGAAACCGGAACCGCACCGAAAAGAGAACCCTTTTCAAGAACCTAAATGAAGAACCGGAACCGAAATTGGAACCGGTTTTCAATCCCTGGTTGTTGCCGATGCAGCTTTTTACTGTTTCAATAGATGCTGATGATGACATTAATAAATTACTTAAATAAAACATATCCTACTACAAAATAATTAGCATACCTAAGTGACAGGTATATTGTTTTGAATAAAAGACAAGTAATACTTTATCCGCAACTCAACCAGTCAACCAATCCGCACTGGGCCAGCGTGGTTTGACTAAGGCCTAATAGCCCTAACTAGTTAGGGTAGGCTCGTGCCCCTCTCCTGGGCCACGAGCCTGGGCCTCGACGTCTTCAACCGAGGGACCACCCCGACGTGCGTGCGGTGGCAGGGTTCGTCGATCGTCGACGTGACCCTAGCCACCACACTCCTCGCCGCAAGGGTGAGGGACTGGAGAGTGGAGGCAGATGAGGAGACCATGTCGGACCACCGGTACGTCCGATATTCGGTCTCCCCCTCGCAAGCCTCCACGTCTCCAGCGGGGACGGGTGACGCACCTCCAGCCCGACGTGGCGCTGGAGGCGGCAATGGTGCGGGAGTGGTCTGAGCTGCCCCCGCACCTCGCCGGCGACGCTAACGGCATGGCGGTGCACTTCGCAGAGGACCTGAGAGTCGTCTGCGACGCCGCCATGCCGCGGGCGAAACCTGCCGCCCGCAAGCGGCAAGTATACTGGTGGTCGCAGACCATCGCGGATCTGCGCGCCACCAGTTGTAGGGCGAGGCGCGCCTACCTGCGGTGCAGAAGGCGCGCCACCAGGAGGACGCCCGACGAAGAGGGAACCCTGCGTCGGGCGTACAGGGAGGCGAATAAGGCCCTCAAGACGGAGATCTCGAGGGCCAAAACGGAGTCGTGAAACTCTTTTATAGAGCTCCTCGACTCCGACCCCTGGGGACGGCCGTACCGACTGGTGAGGGGGAAGTACCAAAACGGTGCTCCCCCGCTACACCAGTTGGACGAGGGGCTTGTACAGAGGGTTCTAGGGTCGCTCTTCCCCGACCCTGGACCCTTCGAGCCCCCGAGGATGGTCGCCCCCAGCGCCTCCCTCGAAGTGGAGGAAGCGGGCACTCCCGTGTCGGACCTCGAGTTCGACGCGGTGAGGGAGCGGTTCCGGCGCAAGGGGAAGGGGAAGGCGCCGGGACCGGACGGGGTGCCAGCGAGGGTCCTGTGCCTGGCACTGGGCCCCCTGGAGGAGCGGTTCCGGGCGGTGCTCAATACGAGCATCGCCTCGGGCCGTTTCCCTCAGTGCTGGAAGGTGGGGCGACTCTGCCTTCTGCGGAAGCCTAATCGCCCCGCTGATGCCCCGTCGGGGTACAGGCCGGTGGTGCTGCTCGACGAGGCCGGGAAGTTTTTTGAGAAAATTCTCGCTTCCCGGCTCATCGAGCATCTGGAGGGCCCGGGACCGGACTTGGCTGAGTGCCAGTTCGGTTTCCGCACCGGCCGGTCCACCGTGGACGCCGTGGCCCACCTCAAGAGGTGGACTGAGGGGGCCACGTCGGCGGGGGAGGTTGTTGTTGCGGTGTCATTAGACATCCGCAACGCATTCAACAGCCTCCCCCACGAATGCATAGAGGAGGCACTGCGTTTTCATGGAGTGCCCCTCTACCTCCGCTCCCTCATCCCCGATTACCTCCGCGGGAGGGAAATCGTGTATGAGGGGGCGGACGGTCGCGTCCACAGGTGGCCGATGGCGGCGGAAGTACCCCAGGGTTCCGTGCTGGGCCCTCTGCTCTGGAACCTGGGGTACAACTGGGTTCTGCGGGGCAACCTCCTGCCGAACATGGAGGTTGTCTGCTTCGCCGAAGACACCCTTGTCGCGGCGAAGGGGCGCACGTATGAGGAGGCGGTCCACCTGGCGTCGGTCGGCGCGACCATGGTCGTCCGGCGCCTCCGCCTCCTCGGGCTAGACGTGGCCGTCGAGAAGACGACGGCCATTTCGTTCAGGCCGCCGCGTCGCCGCAGACCCCAGGCGGGGCTCCGTATCCGAGTAGAGGGGGTGCAAGTCCAGATCGAGAGCTCGATGAAGTATCTCGGTCTGGTGCTGGACCCCCGATGGGATTTCGGGGAGCACTTTAAGCTCCTCGCCCCAAGGCTGTGTGCCGCCGCGGCAGCCCTCGGACGGGTCCTCCCCAACGTGTGGGGACCAGGCGCAGCGAGCCGTCGACTTTATCAGACGGTGATAAAGTCGATGGCGCTGTACGGAGCCCCGATTTGGGGAGGAGCCGTCCGAGGGCTGCCGCGGCGGCACACAGCCTTGGGGCGAGGAGCTTAAAGTGCTCCCCGAAATCCCATCGGGGGTCCAGCACCAGCCAGTCCAGCGTCTCGCCCCCCGAACGGTGGCCCTCCTGCGTAGGCCGCAGAGGGTCATTGCCACCCGGGCCGTGCGGGCCTACCGCACGGTCTCTCACGGGGCGGCCTGCGTTCTAGCGGGCTCGCCTCCGTGGGATGTCGAGGCACGCGTCCTTGCGGCCGTGCACCGACATCGGGTGGCAGCGAGGAGTCGGGGGGAGCGCCCCCTCCGGCAGGAGGTGGCGCGCACAAGGCTCCTGGCGCAGAGGGAGGCTCTCCGCCAGTGGGCCGAGACGCTCGCCCACCCAGCTGCCGGCCACTGGACGATCGAGGCCGTTCGTCCAGTGTTGGAGGAGTGGGTTGGGCGCCGGCAGGGCAGCCTCACCTACCGGATGGTGCAGATGATGACCGGGCACGGCTGCTTCGGCCATTATCTGCACCATGTCGCACGGAGGGAGGAGACGCCGCAGTGCCACCACTGCGGCGCTCCCGACGACACGGCCGGACACACCCTCTCGGAGTGCCCGGCCTGGCGACCCCAGCGCGACGCATTAGCCCTCGCGCTAGGCCTAGGTAGGGGTGCGCCCGTCGTGCTGGCCAACGTCGCACGCGAGATGCTGACCAGCGCGATGGCGTGGGAGGCTGTCGCCTCCTTCTGCGAGGAAGTGATCTCGCAGAAGGAGGCAGCGGAGCGGGCGCGAGAGGTTGACCCTCTCGCCGCACCGCTCCGGCGCAGGCGGTTGGGTAGGAGGAGGCGCGCGTTCCTGGACGCGCGCCACCAACTCCCCTAAGCAAGCTGGGGGTGAAATGGCCCGGCCGGCCGACAACCGGTCGGGAGACACTTTTCTACCCCTGGCCTGCCCGTCTGGGGGGTCGAATTATGGCACTTGTCGACCCCCCCGTAGAGGTAAGACCTGGCGCTTGCGTCAGGCCTACAATCCAGGGGGCGCACTCGGGGAATGGCTAACGCCGATCCCGAGTATGTCTCTACGGAGGTAGAAGTTGCTCTGGAGGGTGGTTTAGCCAGGTATGGGGCTACCCAGGTAACCCGAGTCCAATGGCATATCCTTGGGGCGGCTTTGTCAGCTTTCAGCCCCTTGTTGAAACGTAAAGAGATTCCCCCGCCTCAAAAAAAAAAATAAGGCTCGTGCCCCTCGGTGGGGACGTATATGAGCAGTGACGATGATGATGATGAATACTTTACAGTTGTAGGAGGCTTTATGAATCTCGATTTAGGTATATGAATGCTGATTTGTTATTATAACATTACACACGTCACACATTAATTTAGTAGGAGTCAACCAATTTACGTCGACAAAGCAATAGAATGAGGGAACACGGAACACAAATAACATTATTTTTGGTATTAAAACTCCACCTCATTTGTGCAAGGTCCCGTCTTCAACGAACACGTTACGTTTTGAATGTGAGCATTAAAAATCAGAATAGATTGTTGCTGATGCTGATATTAAAAACAACGCTTATAATCCGCGGATGCTGATGTGTATAGCATTTAAATACCTTGATGTCTCTTTGGACAAGAATTTCTAATGGAAGGACCACATTAGCACTGTATCAGCTAAAGCCCGTAAGCTGATTTTTGTTTATGTGTGTGTATTTATAATAATAAGAATAATTCTTTATTACACAAAAAGTCATTAAAATACAGATAAAATTATTACGGAAATTAGTGTACTGTAGAAATAAATTACAGTGATATTAGCAGAGGTAGTGAACTAGGCATCAGTATATTGTTATGTGTGGACTGTGGGGACTATGCTGCAAAGGCTAATAAATTGATAATTAACTTGACAAGAACTCGGAGAGATATTTTTTAAACTGTGTTAGGACTTTCCTACCGATACTGTACGGAGGCTCTATTGTAATTAATTACGCAGTTCTTCGGATGTGCCATTTGTAAATATGTTCTGCTCGCACTGAGTATATTCCATAATAAAATAGACATACACACCTCTTGAAGAAAATAGATTTCTATCCTAAGCGACACTTGTAGCCCGATCAACGCTACTTAAAGGACATTTTACATATATGCCCTCTGAAGAAGGCCGTAAAATTAAGGACATTACAAAACTGAAACTTCAAAAAAATAATTTACGATATTAGATTAGCATAACAAACTCGTAAAATTCGAATACAAAGCTGCCTTTAGGTGTCCGAATAATATAAATCATAATATGGACAAAATTAACTGCATTTTTATGAGTAGTGAGTAAAATACCTTTTTTATTTTCATCCAGCCTGAAGACACCATATTACTCTAAAGCTCTCCCTTTTGCCACAAGAGCATGGTTTCCAGAAAGGTCGATCCACCACCACAAACCTGAGGGGCACTCGCACTAATTATAACGTTTCAACCAAATCAGAAACGTTTCCGTTGCCATACATTTTGACTACACCTTGACAGCAGTCAGATGTCAAAACATATGGGAATGGTAACGTTTTGGTTTTGGTTCAAACGTTGGTAAATAGTGCGATTGCCCCTCTGGTCTCGTTCACTGACAGGTGGAGGACAGGTCGATGCGGTCTATACTGACTACAGCAAAGCATTTGACCGGATTGATCACTCCATCCTTCTTAAAAAGATGTATACCACCGGCATCTAGGGGGATCTCCACAGGTGGTTTACCTCTTATGTTCGGGGTTGTTCCCAGACTGTCGTATTGAATGGTTTTATGACAGCTATATTTTCTATTCCTTCGGGAGTTCCCCAGGGATCAATTCTAGGCCCACTCCTATTTATCATATTTGTGAACGATATCAACCAGTGTTTCATAAACTCTAATTTACTATTATTTGCAGACGACATGAGATCTGCTGAAAATAATGCAGCAGCATTTGAGTATATTGAGATCCAGTTTGATTCTGACACAATAGTCGTGTAGTCTATCGAGGTCTGCCTGGAGAAGTTCTGAATCATGTGAGTTGTTAACTAATTTGAAAATGTTCATGTCCTCTGCAAATAACATTGACGTATATAAACTAGACGCGCTGTCCGATACAGAGAAATTCACCCAGTCAACTGGAGCCGATCGGCACCAGTTGAGTTAGTCGATCGCGGGCGATCGTGATAAGTAGCCGAGCTGCCGTGAACATTGTATCGCAAATTTTGCGTAAAATATGTCTTAAAACTTTAGTGTGGCAATTGAAAACACTGTTGTTAGAACGTATGACTATTGGTTTTGTATTTAAGGTTTGTATTACTGACAAATTATATATTATCTTGAATAAAACAAATGAAAATGGTTTCCGAACTGCGATCTACGCTCGACCGCCTTGACTTTGAATGCTTGACCTTAGTTTTGCTGTCTCTTTTACTGTCATACGAGCAAGCGAGTACGCTACTGTCCACGCCCACCCAGCGCTGCCTCGCGTCGTAGCACAATTTTTGTTCGCAACAGCTTGTCTAGTTAATATACGTCAATGGCAAATAATAGGAAATCAGAGTTTATGAAACAGTGGTTGATATCGTTGATCAGCTGATCTCACATTTCTTTACAGCATAGTTTCGAATAAAACGATTGTTCGTCATTGTTGGACAAAATAGGCCTAGTAGCGCCGATTCGTTCGCACTCGCGCAGGAATACCCTGCAACTGTTCACCTCGCATTATTAACCAAACTACCGTAGAAACTCGTTCTTTGCTCGTACAGTAAATAAGTTTAATTCTAAGTACTCTAACTGTGTTGATCTGTATATGATGAGGCAAAACACATTTAAAAATGTGATCTCAAACGAATTTTTTGATTCCACTAAAATTAAGTATAATAAAAGTAAAAAGAAGTTAGCTAAATTAAATGCAAAAAATTAAAAATAATATAGTTCAACAATTTCATCTGTGTAATATTGTATATAAGAATAAGAATAATTTATTTTACCAAAAAATATAGTACAAAGTAAATTTACTCTGATCATCACACTAGGTTAGACCTGTTACGCGAAGATCATACTTATTAACAAAAATCAAGGATTTTCTGTACCAGCTGATTTTAAAGATATTAATTTATATAATATATTAAACGAAGAAATCAAATAAAAAATACAAATTATTAATAAGGAGCCTAAGTGTGAGTAAGTATGTGTGTTGTTTGAGAGTGTGTATGTGTGTGTACTAGTGTGTGAAACAGTGTTGTATATGTAAGCGTGTGTGTAGTAAATTTGAAGTGTGATTGATTATGCTACATTAGAACCCTTAATAAAGCTTCCGATTCAGTATAATTATGGGATAGCAGATACCTCAGCAGTAAACATTTAGCTTCTCTGACACTTGACAGGTTCAAGGATGGACACGTCTTTACCACTTTATTATAAATGTAGGGTCCTACAAATATTCTAAAGCGACGAGCAAAAGAAGTTTTTATTCTTGCAGTAGTTATGTGAAACGTACGCTTCTGAAGCATTTCTCTATATGAAGGCATATTGTACCTATATGCTTTTATTTTTATAAATATTTGTATAAACTTGTATAATTTTTCTTTCTAATAATTTATGGAGGCACTAACTTCTGAAGCATTTCTCTATATGAAGGCATATTGTACCTATATGCTTTTATTTTTATAAATATTTGTATAAACTTGTATAATTTTTCTTTCTAATACTGTATGGAGGCACTAGTTACATGTACATGTAAGTTTTATTTTTATGTTCTACTAGCTTACCCGGCGCACTTTGTATCGCCATGTTTTTAAATTAAATTATTGAAATGTTTGTTTAAATTATTGTATTTTTTATATTACACAAGCCTTGTCCTAACAATAACGAATACATAAAATCAAGAATCATCCAATTTGGTGCAGTCTTTCGAAAGTTATGGGCGTACATACATTTCGAAGATCCATTTTTATTTATATAGAAGATAAGTGAGAACCATTTTTGGCTCACTACTGTCACTACTATTTTAGTTTGATTGCTGTTGGTTTTCCATGTAAATAAAAAATAAAATCAAATAAAATTAGTTAATTTTTTTTTAAATAAATTAACAGACACTCTAGACTTGGATCTGTAAACTAACTATAACCACACCTAGAGATCACTTCTTTTTTCATTTCGGGCAACTAACAGCAAAACTCGACAAGAATTAGATAAAACTACAGTATTTGTGACTGCATTTTCTTTAAAATGCCAAATATATTTCCAGCAACATTAAGGATTGAGTTCGAATTCTGGTTTAAGATAGAATTTTACGCATTTTGGTTTGGTCGTTTATGTTTATGGAAGTGTTCATTAATAATATCATTAGATTACAGATATTGACGACAAATGGACATATATACGATTTTCAAACAAGAAGTAACATAGAGAAATATATGTATACATATTTATGTAGGTATGCCCAACATATAATAAACGCAAATCAATCAATACCACATTAATGTCACCGTAACCCAACCCCTTGTCGATTATTTATTACATTAGTACTTAGCATAATGCAGTATGTAACAGTATGTAACATTAGCTTCAGTAATGACGCAAGGCCAATGACCCGTAATACATATCTTGGCCATCAATCAGAATTAATCCGTGGACCGCATTGCACGCACATTTGTGTACACAACTGTATATTGCAGACATGTGCTAACAGATAGAACAATATATGACGTTACAAGTACCTAAATCAATCAACAGCATATCATACACACATACAATGTACATATAAAGGATAAACTGTTCAAAATTGATATGACATGTACAAATATCTAGTATGTAACACGAGAGAGAACTATAAAAGGAATAAGAAGTGAAGTACTCGTATGTACGAAACTGCCGACATTCATGAAGAACATTTTATATTAAAACTAGCTGTGTCCGCTACGTTACGCCATAAAAATTTACAACTCTGGAGAGCGTCACTCTTATCACATAAGTATAACAAATAGCCTACGACCTATTCTCAAACCTACCTAATACACACAAAAAAATTCAAAAAAATCGGTAAAGCCGTTTCGGAGGAGTTCGATAAAAAACACTGTCACGAGATTTTGATAAATTGTGTTACAAGAAAACAACGAGTCAATAAGTGCTTTCAAATTTCTAAGATCTAAAACTTCTATTAAAAAAGTCTCCGACGTATTATTTAAGTACATAATAATATGATTTGTAGGGAAGTTTGTAGCCACCTGGAATACCTTAAAACAATATTGAAAATTGCAAGCATCAGAATATTAGTATGTGGACCGCTGTCGCCAATAGTTGTCATACAAAAAACCCAATATCCCATTCATACAATATTCCACCTACTGGGAAATAGTCTGATTTGTCGTATCTATTTGTGTTTATTTCAATTCAAACTAGCCCCGATGTCACACGAGTGTACATCGCACAAACGCAGTCATACAGAATTATATGTATATATAACCTATATTGTCCCACAGCTGGGCAAAGGTCTCCCTTAAGAGGATTGTGAAGCTGTAAATTTTCATACAAAAAGCGATAACGCTTTTCTCCCTCTTTACATAGTCCAATTTTCATAATTTTTGGAAATGTTGTAGGTATAATGAAGATCTAGGTTTGTACGTTTTGATTTTGAAATTATATTGCCAGAATATAAATTATTAGCATCTAAATATCCATATTTTAGACTTAAAAACTATCTCAAGCATTTTTATCTTTTTTGACAAAATTATACTGAATTACAAAAAAAGGAAAACGTACAAACATAGATTAAGGTATACTGAATCTAATGAGATCAAAAGTGTCGAATTTCGTAAAGGTTTAGGGTGGTAAAACAGTTATCGCCCGAAACAATATTTCAATAAGAAATGTAGGCACTTGCCTCGGACTTTCAACTCTAAGCGGTGTGCAACAAAATGTATTTTTGAAAGTGCATACTCGAGCTATGAATTGGCTCTTCACAGTCCTCTTAATCCACTCCGCAGATCACGAACTCTAGAACTCTCCGGCCATTGTGGAAGAAAAGCATCCAGTCACACAGTTATAGAAAATATTCGGGTAAAGAAAGAAGTTCAGTTATGTGGAGCTCAACATACTTGTGGCATGGCGACACGGCCACATGCCACATGCCACTTCCACTGGATTTTTTTCCTTTTCCGTGTAGAGTCTTAATGCAGTGAGTTGGTAATTTCACTGTATGTGTACTAACGGCATTCCAATTAATTTGGCAATCGGAATGCAGACTGACTTCTCCATAAGAGCCTTAGTTGCAAATAAACCAAAAAGCAGTACCATGCCAAATAGCAATTTTGTTTTATACAACTAAGTTGGCAAACAAGCATACTGGCCACCTGATGGTAAGTGGTAACAGTCACCTATAGTACATGTGACTCCTGTGAGATTCGCAGCAAATCTGCAACCCTACAAGAACCACAGTACAGTGTACGTTGCCAACTTGCGACATAAAATGTAAAGTCACGATACCCAATAATTTTACTGCAACCATATCTTTTATCCTTCAAACCGGAATACAGAAATGCAAGCATACCTGCTTTGCGGCAGAAACAGGCAAGGAGGTAGGTACCCAAGCAGATGACCCTGGTACTGAGTCTCCCTCCGGTAAACGGTGCGTTTCGCACCGTACAAGGTCGTGGGTCCAAATAGTACTACGAAGATATTAATACAGAGCATACGGAGAGATGAGGCCTAACCATGTCATATTCAAACGAAATCGATACCCAAGATGTTAAAATCTTTGTGAGCATTATGCTCTAAGCCAAGGACACGATACAAGTGGTACAACGAAAATATTGATACTGAGCGTACACAGCATACGTACCTGATGCGGCGAAAACGGTGGTCTGGAGTTGGGCGCGCCTGGGGGCCCCGGTGGCGGAGGCCCGTATCGCTGAGGGTACGACCCCGGGGGCCCGTACGATCCCGGGGGTTGCTGGGGGCCGCCGGGGCCCCCGGGCCCATACGGGGAAGCTGCATAGCCCCGTGGAGGCTGCAACAAAAACATTTATTTTCATTATTTTTTTAAAGACACTCATTAAACTTTTATTATCAGCAATAACACTTATAACTCTTGAATCGATATTTTACTGTGTTTTTCTAGATAACAAACAAGTCACCTATAAGTTATTCATGGTCTTAATTTAAGTGTGTTTTACTAATTTATTGTAAATTTAGCCAAAAGTAGACAATTTTACACTGTATTGTACTGTTTGTTTAACATATATTTTACAAGGAAAAATCATAATAATACAAAGAAAGAAGGTATACAATTTATTTTTAGTGTAATTTTGTTTGAGCGGCGAATTTGTCAATTATTTACTGATGGTTACTGGCACATGGCACTACACTACATGGCAGTACGAATGTTATTGTGCATTACTATTTATGTAAACAAACTTTGTTGTGTAGGGTGCGTCATGATAATTTATTGTATATGTCGATACTTCTGATGAAGCAGTTTCTTGCGCCCATTCTTCTTCTCAGCTAAAAGAGGTCCTGAATGGGTGGTAGACAAAAATTTTGACAATTCAAAAGAGTTTTCTATTCTATCAAGTAGTGTTTGAAAAATTATATTTTGATTTTGAATGAATAAAATTGAGAAAAAATATTATTATTTCGTGGACATGAAGCATACAATTGAAAATGTCAAAGTCATCACATTTGATTAACGTTTGGACGATTCAGATGGACCTTTTATCGAGTCATATCTGAATAAAGATTATTTTGATTTTCATTTGATTCCTTAAATAGCGACCTTGAATAGGAAGTATAGCATGAACTTTAGTGTAAAATGTAAAAAACTTGAAAATCAGAAAAAGATCAGATAATATAGTCGCAGGGAATATCTTCTGGTAAAGAACAATAGACACTGAAGACCAATAATTTCATTTTAGTCGATTAACACATTTGTATACATAATCTCAAGTTTGTCATACAAAACATTGATAACAATGGAAGTTTAGAATGATTAGTAATTTAACACTAGACTGTTCTATATCTTAGTTCTATTAATAGTTTTAAAGTTCACACCAGAGATCTGAATCCATTTATTATGTATAAATAAATTTCAATAATCTATCGTAATTCTACAAGGTATGTCATTTCCAACGAGACAAAGCGTCTTAATAATTGACGTCCAAAATAATTCACTGTGCCAACAAAGTCCCCCGCATCAGTTTTCAGTTCTCATTTTCTTCTATGATGGAAATTCAATTATTCGTACGAACCCCGCTCGCTTTGCGACGAGGCCGCCCAACGAAGAGGGTAAAGAGAGAAGGGTAATGCGCTTTGATCGAATGCTTTATAACCGTCGAACTGAGGTCTTGGCGCCTTCTGTAAGTTTCAGAGTTAGTTCTGAGTGAGAAGAGATAGACTGCGTGTTCGCCAATTAGAGATACATTTTTACGAATATTGGGGTGTTTTATAGCGGATTCTGTGATTTATGGGGGCGTTGTTGCGGGGTGCGGTGCGCATACGGGGCAGGCGGGGAGGGGGGAGGGGGGAATGGTTGCGCAGGGTGCGGGCGCCGGGAGGCGGCAGCGCGCTATTGGCCGCCTCAGCATCGATCGCGCGACGAGCTCGCAACAGCCCGCCCGCGCCAGCCAGCCTCCACACCTACGTTAATAAGTAATCATGCGACCCCGCGATACCTCGGCAAGTTTTCCGGACAGAGCTGGAGCCGCCGAGACGGGCCTCATGTCTCCAATCGGCTGGAACAAAGAGGCAGCGCATAGGGCGACATCCGTATTGATTTATGCAGTAATTGACCTGCGGGTAGGTGCGCAACGCGCGCACCACCTCCGGTCCTCCCGTCACGCACCTATTTTTTGTTTTTGCAAGCATCGATACGCGATAAATATACAATACACTAACCAATGCTTTTCAACCATTCAACCCCTTTGTGCGAACCCAACGTTTCGCGTAGCTTTGAAACAAGTACAAAATCAACTATCCATATACATTCGCAAAATGACAGCTTTGATACAAAACGTTGTCAAAAGTTGAAAACGAAATAGGGGGAAAAGGTTTATTATATTCCCATCAATTTGGGTGGCCTCCTCTGTACCGAACGTTCGCCGTCAGTAATCTAACTAGATAAAACGGGGTGGCAGCGTTGAAACCGTCTAAACTCCGCTGTTTGCTATTTCGCAATGGATAAACTATGAAACAAGTTCAAATCTTAGCTCAAAAGTAAACGTGAACCTTAATAACTCAATTATGTTAATAAACAAATATACCGTTTTAATGATAACTAAATAAAGCGTTAAAACAAACTTCTAAAGGAACGGCTATAATTTATGCTAATTATGATGAACTGTTATGAACATGGAATTTCAGTTGACAATATTTCAATTAAGTGCCTCCTACTACAAACTAACATATAATTTACATCTATAGAAAGAGAGAAACAAGTAAAAACTTTTAGGACAAGATTTATAACTGTTGAGCTACTCTGTGAATGAATTTAAGTAAAGATGGTTCAGTGTAATCGACCTTATCAGAAATCGAACTGGTTTATTAAAGTGAAACTATATCGCCTCAATTTTTTGCGGTAAAGATGATTGGCAACAAATAATTCGATTACAAAAATATTATATAGTAAAATATCATCAAGTTTTGGTAAGATACAGCAATTTAGACAATTCACCTAAATCGTTATCCCAGCAAAATCCGAGATATCGCGACGCTATCCGACAAAAGTAATTAGGTATCTGTCTGTGCTTTTAAATCAATTTGCTGTGGTCAAAGTGGTTATTGATAAATTGAGACGACCAATAGAAAATGTGATGTTATGTGGCACGTTGAGCTTATAAAATCCCAAGTACCGTCACCAATTAAAATAATTTATAAATCTAAATTTATGGCTTAATTTTACAAACTAACAAAAGAAAAACAATGTTAGGATAACTATCATAGAAGCAATATCAGGCTCCTTAATTTCGAAAGGCCACAACCTTAATCTTGTCTCTCATCTGAGATTTTATTTTACAATAGATATATCAATATTGCTATCTCTACTTTTATGTCCCCGGTATTGCACGAAACATCAAATTTTATCTATTTCACACAATGGTAGCAATTACGTGTTTTTTTTAAATTTTCAATAGTCCTAACCGATATTCGATGATAAAAGCAATCTCAACAGAGACTAGGCATTTGCGCGGGAAACATTATAACGTAAAAAATTGTCTGAGCTAATACAGTACACAAGTACACCCTTTGTACTTCTCACTATTCGCCGACGACGACGGATCGCAAATAAGACAGAAAAGAGATTCAAGCGCAGGACCCACTGTTTATTTTATTATGCATATTAATTGCCCCATACAAAATGTTAGAAGAATACGTAGCGTCTAGGGTAGAGCTGCTTAAGTTCCGAACTATCGACCGGGACATTTAGAATAGAAAAGGTTAACCATGGACAATAAATTCAGAAGCTTAATGAATATTATAAAACAGCTTTAATTTTTTAAATGATAAATCAGTTAAATAATGGAAACTATATCTGTTGACACTTTACATTAGACTAGGTAGTTTACTCAATTTTTTAATTATTTTTGACATTTATTATTATGAAATTTTTAACTGACATTGTAAGTATTGTTATTTTAATTTGTTATAATTTTTGACATTTATTATATGTAAGTACTTACTAATGCTTCTAAATCTAAACTATCTGGTTTAACTTCTTATAAACAGACATTATATTGTGGTTGATATTAATTATTAAATAATACCAAGCTTGTTATTATATTGACATTTTTTAAGCTTTCTTACTAATTTTATATGTTCAAGTCTGTTTTCTATTTTTCATATGCCTATAAGGCGAGCCATGGCTGTACACCTGCTTTTTTTAACACCAATGTACCTTTTACCCATGTTTTATGAAATAAACGAATGTGTATATGAATATGAATTAATTAATAAGTTATAAAATCAGACTCGTACTTCGTTATGAACTTTAAAGTTTCATTTTTGTTACGATATTTATTTAAATTAAATAATATTGAAATAAAATCAACAATTAAATAAAAAATCAACATTCTTTTTTCTTAGCGTCACAGCTATAACGCTAACAAAAAATAAGAATGTTGATTTTGCAATCAATGTTCGAGTTTTCGGTGTGCCTTTTTTTGTCTAATTCATATTTTTCCGAGGTTCTTCTGCCTTTTCGAAGCGTTGGAGCACTCACTTACGACTCGTGCATATATCTACCTACCAAGCTACCAAACCGGGACCAATGAATTATTGACGAGGACACCGGGACATAACGCTACAAACCGAGACATGTCCCGGGACGTATGGCAGCCCTAGTTTAGGGGAAAAACTAGCTTATGTCGGACTCCGTGTTGCAAGGTAGGCGATAAGAATGCTTTAACCAATAGCTAACCATACCGCTAACATATAGTTCAACGAGAGAGGATGGGAAATGCATCATGAGGGATTCATCACTATCGAATGACGTCATGGGAACTCTCGCGAATACTTCCACGAAAGAAGAAGTACCTACATCTCACCTTTATGAAAAGGGGAGGCCACTGATCTTCTAGTTTAGAGCATCAGCAAATAACGAAGTCCTGTGCAATGAAGCAGGTTTCCTAAACCTACATCGCTACATCCCACTAGCCAGTGAAAGGAGATTAAAGCCGCGTCGCCGCCTCCGCCTTGAGCCAAAGCAACAAACGGTGTGGTCCCATTACGAATGAATGCGCGAATGATAATTCGCGTTCGGTTTGTTAGAGCGAATCGATCGATAAGGTATAAGAAAGATTCGTAATGTGAGTTAAGGCAGAAACAAACTATTGGGAGGGAGGTGTGTATATTTCTAGGGAGGTGTGTAGCTTTTTATAATAAGCTTCCACAAAGTATCACCGATTTACCAATTCATAAATTTAAGTTCACGTTAAAAAGACTCTCATGAACAAAGGTTATTACAAAGTGAGTGATTATTTAAGTGACCATACGATATGGAATTAGCTAGACTAAGTTATCAGATGTCATGTTTGGTAACAACATAATTTACTGTATAATGCTTAGTGTTAAGCTTATCATATTTTTCTGACATTTTAAGTGTATGTAAGCATACTTACTGAATGTATTTTATAACTTTCAATGACTATGTAACAAAACCAAAATTGTAAATGGCAATTTAAAAGAAGAGATAAAAAATTTTACCTTTCGAGTTTCTTGCCTGTTCTTCTCGAGAAGGCCTCCCAATTTCCGAACAGGTGTAGAATCAACTTTTTTTTTCATTCCTACTTGTATTTGCAGACATCCTGATTATATTCAGGATGTATGCACATACAAGGTTAATATGTTTTGCTTTAAATTAGAATGTGTTGCTTTGTTTTGACGTCAATAAGTGCCTGTAAAGGTCTATGTTGAATAAAGATTTTTGAATTTAAATTTGAATTGTGTCGTGTTGTGTTGTGACGCGTCAGAAGCGCATCGGTTGCATACATTTAATATGGCTAGAAACACATTATTACAGTGTGTTGAGTCGTGGCGCTAATGTGTTTCTAGTCATATAAAATGTATGAAACCGATACGCTTCTGACGCGTCACAACACGACACGACACAATAGTTTGTTTCAAGCATTATTACCATACACTGATGTTCAAGACGTTTAACGAAACGAAAACGAATTTTAGTTTGGCAATATAGGCACTGGTCTTTTGTGGCGGCGGCAGGGATTTGCCAAGAGGTCGCCCTCCCTTACCCGCTTATATGTATATTATTATGCAAGTCGCCCATCAACATGACAATTTAATCGCTTGCATTTCTTGGAATGACACACATGAAGCGACAAGTAGCGGACATTGCAATTTTGTTGAGCTGATGAGTGGAATCGAGTAATATTCGGGTTAAGGTCCCGGTCCCATTAACGAAAATTTTTAAAAAAGCGGACCCAGGTAAATTTCTGCGGGCGGTTACCAATTAAAATCAAATTATCATTAATCAATACATGTTCTCTTGCGCAGAGATCTATAGGTAAGAGTTATCTTAGACAAACAAAATGCAAAAAGATAAATGGGTCAAAAAGCAAAATTCGTTCGAATCATTAGAAAAATGCGTCAATGTTGGGGAGAGGCATCTGCCCCTTAATTGCGTTTATTGCGAACGCTTTTAATTTTGACAGCCAAACCCCCTGAATAGTGAGCAAGTGAGTGCCTCGTTAATTTGATCTGTGGGTAGGTATCACACGTGCAGCGAGTGACTTGTTAATTGTCTGAACGTTACACGTGTTGTAATAAAAACAATTAAAAAAATAATTTAACACATATTGCATAAAACAACAAGCACAATAACATCCAAGTGGCACTTCTGAAAGTGTGGCCGTCTCGTTGTCAAATAATACAACAGCCACAACAAACGCGTAATGGCCGTGGCGAAACCAATTACTGCACAAGTCGAAGAAACTGAAATAGAATTAAACTAGCAAAACAATAAACACACACACACACACACAGTTTAACAGTGAATGTTAATGACCTATGACTAATGCCGAGACCAGTAATGTGTAACATCGGTATTCGAACAACAGTGGCACGGCACTCCGTGTCGGCGGATGCGAGCAAACATTACATAACTTTGATTGTGTTTGTAAAAAGTTGGGGATTCCCTTCACTACAAGCGCATCTTACACCGACACTCACCAATGTGTGCGTGTAACCTTGCCTTCCTTTACATATTAAATGCCGCCGGGCTATCCCTTTGCGTATCTACAAAAAAATAAAACCCCGACGATAATATATTGTTGCGTGAAAAAGAGAAAATGAATGAGATTGACTGTTATTACTATTATTACTTATTCCGGCTTGCTCCTGTGAGGAGCGATAAAAGGCTGACCGGTTTACTTTTTATACGTCATCCGAGTGGCAACAATGGGACGTAAACGGTATTCATCCAATCATCTGTTTGAACTAAAGAGACGCGTGCCAAAAAGAAACCACTAACAAACATTTTTTACACTGCCTTTCATTGGCGTCATATTGTGTACGTTCACTGCACAGTTTCATTATTATTATTACTATATTATTATATTTCGTCAAAAGGATAAAGTGCGTTGTAAAAGAATTCAATTGGGTACCTAGCATCCATTTACATAAACACACTTTCGTCAATTAACGCAGAGCGTAGAATAAATGAAACCTTTACCAAAGTGACAAGTCCTCTACCCTACCTATTTTTGCCGCCAAGAGCAGGGGCTTGCATTACTGTGATCCACTTTGAAAAGTAAGTAAGTAGGCAGTGAAATTACTGGATACTATGACGTGACATGTTAGGTCACAAGTTAATATCTCGTGTAACAGTAGGTATTTAATTGTGTCACAACGGCGCCAGTACTGGCAATGACCACATATAAACTTGCTTCATCGACTATTTTAAAGTAACAACAAAAATGTCTATGATGCTCGTTTTGGTTTGTGTGTTTAAATAACTAACGCTCCCGTAACTCTATGTGAGAGATACTTAACAATTGTGTTATTATTATAAAAATTGACAATTATTTAACTATTCAACTTAGTCTTGGTATTAACCTGAGACCTTGTTTAATTAAACCTGATGCTTTTTCACTGATGTTAATAAGAGTAGATAGAGACAGCGTCAGGTTTAAACCAAGACTAAGGTAATACCATGTCTAGTAATAAGACGGAAAAAATCTAAAATTATAATATTGCAGGTCTTATAAGATACTCGTATCAATCAAATAACCTCCCTACGTAGTCAGCGAAACGTCAAGCTTACCATTTGCATTACGAAAGCCGTCGCTATCACGTCATGAGCAACGTAAGAGCGGTCTCGGGGTCAGCATGTACGGCGTTGATTTACTACCAAACGTAGATAACGCATGAACGATCGAAAAGTAGGCTGGTGAAGAACTGCTCAATCGCGACTCGTGCAGTTCCTTTCCATAGTGAGTGATTAGCTGTCGGCACGTAAACATGCCGAAGTGCGCATTCAAAAGTTGTGGTAACAATAGCCAGAAACGGCAGAAAAAGACGGAATTTCATGTTTTGCGTGAGTAAACTCATTACACATCTTATCATGTATTCAAATATTCGATTTATACGTAAAAACCATTAAAAAACAATTATTTTAATCATAAACATGTCGCTTCGCGTCAGTGTCAGTACATCACAATCGTCTCGCTCGCACGGGCATCGTATTACGATGTGCTATCTCATTCATGCGTTGGAGCGACAACGCGATAAGCAATTTCAAGCATTATGTTTGAGAGTATAAAGTTGATATTTTCTTGTAGCAATTACTAAAACGTCGTTTGCTCTGTGGCTAGGTATGAAATGATGTAACTTCCCACGGTTGTACTTAAAATAGTTGCCGTAATAATGCAGAATAAGGTTGAATATACGGTACTTTCTTTATGGTAATTTTCATTCGGGCGTGCATATTCAAGTATATATCAGCGAGTACAAATGTATAGTCGATTAGGTGACAGATTTCAAGCGCGTTTTTGTATGAAGCGCTCTATCTACTTTTGGTAGTATATCAATGATGTACGGTCTTATAACAAAACGAGGTCTAACTAAACTTAGTCTAAGCCTGATGCTCTTTCACTTGTGTATATACGAGTACATAGAGGCGGCGTTAGGTTTTAACCAGGATTTAACGTATGCCATGTTTTGTAATAAGACGGATAAACTGGCGTGTTGCTTTATTTACATACAGTAGCATTGACGAAATTTACATTTCAATTAGATAAAACTCAAAACACACACCGACAAAAACGTACAGTATACCAACACGAAAATAAGATTTCCAGTACCTACAAAGACGATTATCTGATTTCACACAGCAAAATATAGACGAGTGACGTCTCGCGCCTCTATACTATGAGCGTATCAATCTAACTAAAGATAAATAATACAACTGAATGTATTTAATTGCGGGCCGCTACGAATAGAGTGTTACGCCGCATTACGCGGTCGGTTACGGAAAGTTATTTATGTCTAACGTCACGAGTCCTCGCGAATGTCAAGCTCGCATTAACTAGGTGCTTGGCGGTTGGGCAACAGGTGGCTTGCACATACATCTCAGGTGAAATATCTAATAACATTGCTATGCCAATTTACCCGTACACGCGCACTACGAGTGTCAGGCGAATTGATTATATTATTGTTCGGATTCTAAAGTGATACGTAGGGGAAGGTATGTTTTTGCTTGTACGATCTTATTGTATGGGGTTTAGCATGAGAGCCTTCGCACTTCGACCCATTAGAGATCTTTTGGACTTCCCATGGAGGAGAGCATGGAGCATATTCAGTGCCATTGCTATGTTCTTAGCTTGCAGGAACATAGCAATGGCACAGGCTAAAGCTGACGGGAATGGGATACCCAAAACCGGAAGACTACAGGGCCATGCCACCGAAAGGCATCATCAGACTCATGCGCACGATTGACTGATCCGGAGGTGGTGATGGCTTACGCGCTGGCCGCACAGAAGAGACGTAAGACGCGGACGCGTCGCGGACAGGGCGGCGTCCTTTCACGAGTGAGCGTCGAGTCTGCACCCCGTCTTTTCTGTCTGTGTTGTGTCGCGAGGCTTCTATACATTTTGTATGAAGGTAAACTAAACGGGCGCCGCGTCTGCGCCCTGTCCGCGCGCGTCCTCGCCCCACGACTTTTCTGTGTGGCCAGCCCCTAAGCCATCACCACGTCCGGACCAGTGCGCAATCGTGCGCATGAGTCTGATAATGCCTTTCGGTGGCATGGCCCTGTAGTCTACCGGTTTTGGGTATCCCATTCCCGTCAGCTTTGGCCTCCTGCAAGCTAAGAGCATTGCAATGGCACAGAATCATGCTCTCCTCCTCTTCCTTGCAGGCCCTACAAATTTATGAACGGTATGTCTCATTCGAGTTAACATGATCCTAGTGCCAAAATGGATGCCTGCATGATTCTTTGCTGCATATGTGACGAAGTATCGAAAACAAATTGTTTAAATCTCGTTTTCAAACTATTCAAGTAAAGCTTCTCGGTAAGCTTTCCAATCATAAAGTGGCATATTTTAAAGAAATTTCATTCAAATTACGAACTTTCCTCATGGTTAGATTACTTGTATTATTGTGAAAATAGATAGTTTGAATGTTAACAATTTCTTTCGTGTTCCTTTAAGTGTGGTAGATATATAGTTAGGGTGGTATGTATGTAGTGTGTGGTTGAATAAGGGCAATAATAATACAGCAATTAGCGAGTATTTACGTAGCATCACGTATCTCATAAAACAAAAGAGCTTAGATGGCGAGAACGCTTCTAGTAAAAACAATTACAACAAAAACAGATCAATGTCGTTCGTCACATAATAACTTGTACACAAACAGTCTCCGAGTGTTACTGACCTAATAAAGCGACCCCTTTCCCGCCCAAGACGGTTCAATAAAGAACTCCGCTTAGGCACCTACTACCCGATATATATATTACAGTATACCTACTATATGTATTGAATGGCGGTCGTGACCTTTTAATGTACGAATACAAATTCAACGTAGATTATGCTCACGACGACAAACTCGACGTCGAAGACTGTATATTTAATATTGTGTTGATCGAGAAAGTTTTCATACGGGTTTTATAATAGCTACGAGTAAACAACAAAGCCAAATGAAATCGAGAAATTAATAATGAAATTTTAAATAAGACTTATTTACAGAGGCACAAATAAATTTAGAATACGGCAAATACGTTATTTTTTACACACCACAGGGAAGCTCTTGGCCTTCATCTCACCTGATGGTAAGTGACGATATGGTCGAAGATGGAAGCGAGCCTCACTTCGACTTCACAACCACCGAGGGAGTGGCTACCTTACCTTACATCTAATTATTCGAACACAAAGTTATTAACATTGTTATTATAGCGACAAACTTAGCTAAGACTAGAGGGTTAAGTCGTAGCTGGCCAGACGAGTTCAGCACAGCCCTACCACCAACCAAACCAAGCAGAAAAATTTCTGCCCCCATGGGGAATTGAACCCCGGACCTCCAGATCTTTACCGGGCGGTTTAGATCACGGAGGTGGTTAACATCATAATAGTTAACATCATATCAAGATAATATTACGGTATTGGGATTGGGAAGTAATTCTAAGTAACGAAGCTTCGTCCAAAGCAATGTGAATGCTGTATATGCTATGGGGAGCAGGAACTTTGTGCAGTGTGCGGGGTAAAAGCAATAATCTAAAATAGTATTTAACACCTAAATAAGCTTAGCACTTTAGTATCGTGCTCCAGTTGATAACAAATAGGGTCCTTCCTATTCACTCTGCATATACATTTATATCGAGTTCGTTTATACAAGGGCGTAGATGGCTGGGCTGTCCTGGGGTGATCCGAAGAAACTGGGTTTCCCAATCCCGGGATCGTCTCGGCTAAGGACAAGATAGTCGAGGCGGTTTAGTGGATAGTCCACACGCCTGTCGATTAGCCATCGGCGGGTACGATGCACAACAGCATTCCACCTCGTTAAAAAACAAAAAGGTTGTAAATAGGAAGATCAGGGTCTTAAGACACAACACAAACACAAATGAGAAAAAAACACATCGCAAATGTACATTTATTTTGTGAATAATTGTTTTTGCCACCTACATACATACATTTACGTAAAATGCCTTTTTAATGACGACTTTATCGACAAAAAATTATCTCGTACGCACACCACAGATAATGATAATGTGCTTGACCTTCAACGGGCCTTCCCTTGTTATTAATCCGACGTTTTGATTTCAAGCTACGACCGGCAAAGGGAGCCGGCAATTACGTGACGTCACTGCGGTTTAACGACCCCATTATAGCATTCAACATATTGTATGAATGAATGCAAGGTGCGTAAAAATTGACGTTCTCGTTCCCCATGGGAGGGAAGGACGCGTAGTCATAGTAGTCGGCATGAAAAGACAAATTATAAAAAGTCTATTCGTGAGTTGAGGTATATTGTATTTATTACACGCACGTCTTGTGTCACGGCATAATTAATATTATGACCAATCAAGATGATTATGTTTTGTTGTTGACGATACAGTTTACTCAGTCCGTTCGCGGTCCAAATTATAATTGGCACATGCCGAGTGAAATTTTAATAGATGGCAGTTAAGTGGTCATTGAACCGATGCCGCAGACGTTCGAGGCCAATCCCATTATCCAAGCACAACACAATGACACGATTATCGTCCGCACGCGGCGGGCCCGAGACGGCCGCATTGATTTTACGAAATCCACATCACGGACTCGGAACGAACGGTCTCCAGCCGGCTCATTCATCTCGTTTTCATGTACATACCGTCCGTCGCTATTGCGATACGAACGAAAGTGAGAGTGAAATTTACCGAGGCTCACGGGGTTGCACTACGCACCGCAGCCACGAATTGGCCTATATTCCGAGAGAATAGATCTCTCGTCTCGTCTCGTCTCGACACGAGTATTGCCGACTGAATTTATGAGATACGCTTGCACTGAGATCAATGATAATATGATTTTAGAATGGAATCACAAATTCGAGTAGTGTTCTCAAACTTTTACTTACAAGATTGAACGATACCAGTAATTTTTTTCGCATAATACCTATGTAATCAATCTGCTGTTAATTTAAAGCTCCGCGTCTTTGCGAGAGGGCAACACCGTATTTCATCACGGATAACTTTCTTGACAAACGATATAGCACAAAGACACAAAATCTAAAACAAGAAAATTTTGTAGGATACCAGGCTCGCATACACCACACACAGCTAAATCTAAATATAGCAGACGCCGATATCAGCGGGTCGCCCTTGAACCAGTCGCACGGAAACATTTTATTATTATTACCGAGCTGTCGGCGAGCACGAGTATGTCGGGTCGTCGACCCCGCAACCACGTGTCTCCTTATCGACAACTATCTAACACGATTGTGGGTAAACAGCGCAGAGATAAATGACTAATTCCGTAATGCCCACTTTAATAAAGCCATTCATAAATAATAACATAATTAGTGCGCGTCACGGCAATTTCAATGGCAACCACGTGAGCTGGTTTATTTAATTATTTAATGAATAACTATTGACGAACAGGGTCGGCCGGCCTTGTCGTGCAGGTCGTGCAGCATAGTATTACTTTATAAATGTAAAAATTATAACAAACATGAAGTGTTTTTATTTTACAATCACATACATATAGCATCAGATTGAATTCGATTTGACATTATTAAAAAAAAAAAGAGGAGAATCACTGCCAGGTGACCGGCTGAGAAGAAATTTGCACGAAAACAGTGACGGAGTGATGCAACAAAACCACGAAAAGTGGGACAATGTTACGTAACCGGTATTTAGTCAACGGTCAACCTACACCGAGTACATCCTTACAAATGCGTACGACCTTGGATGTGAACTCGAAAGAGTAAACGAGCACGTGCTCGATGCATTGTTTTATGGCATGCTGCCCTGTTGTGTAATGCCGCGACAAACCGGCCAGGTTTGTGATGTCAGATTGGCACGCTGTTAACGGATAGGAATTTGTGATAATAGAACACTGAATGAGCCCGTAATTGACAATATGGAATGACTAAGGTATTCTCGTTAGTTTAAAATCATTTTAACAACGCCCTATGTTTAATTTTAACCAAATGCAACCTTTCGCGGGACCTAACCGGGACGTTCCCATTTCTGAATTGCTCGTTTGATATCTCATACACCGAGTGAGATTTCGCTCGTTGCAACGACTCGCCTAGCGACGAATGGAGAAGACCACTCGCTGCGGACGATCGATAAAAAATTGAGAATGTCTGAAGTCAAAATTGAGCGCCCGATACTAGACGAATGATTCCTATCAGATTTTCCACAAAATAGAAAAAACTTGTTTATCAAAATATAAAAGAGAACAGCACGCGTAGCACAAGGACCCGATATAAATATGTCTATCGTTAAATGTCACTTCCTCGACACCAAACAATAGCTCATTGCGAACTGTCAAAAGTGACATTTCGGCGTAGAGAAACAGGCCGAGAAAATACTCTCGCGATCCTTGTGCTACGCACGCGTGCAGGTGGAGAGCCCGCGTGCCATCGCCCACGGCCTCGGGGTCTGAACGCGGTTTTTATACCATCGAAATGTATCTAATTGCTGCTAAGGAGTCTCGAAGAATGTATCTTGCCCGTATCAAATTTAAATTTTGCGCCGGCACTGGTCCCTTTCAATGCAATTTATGATAGAACAAAGATAACAATTTATCTTTTAGGTGACTAACATATAAGATGAAATAACCTCATAAACCGGTTTCGAAATAAAGTCTTATCTCAGACAGAGGGATAATCAAAAACTGCTACTGCTCATCACGGAGCTTAGTAGCACGGAATAGCATTAATTTATCTAAGCCAAGCCAAACAGTATCAATAAAGATCAAACAAGATTCCAATTTCTTATCGCATTGCGTGACACTAGATTTAGGCATATAGGATAGGTATATAAAAATATAATTACAAAGAGGTAATGCCATAACTTCAAAATAATACAAACGTTAATAAACTTGGCTCGATGAAATAGTTAAAAAAAAAATAAACGTTGTAGTGCTTGGATTGAGATGTAATGAGAATAAGAAAATAAACACATTGCCTTTGTATTGCATCGACGTCTAGATTTAAGCCCTATTTACCTAAGGTACGAGTAGCTCCAGGGCAGGGACGGTAAGGCGATGGCCACACAGAAAAGACGTAGGGCGAAGACGAGGACGGATCGCGTACAGGGCACAGACGCGACGCGACGCCCCGTTTAGTTTACTTTCATATAAAATGTATAGAAGCGTCACGAGTCACGACACCACACAGACAGAAAAGACGGGGCGCAGACACGACGCTTACTCGTTGGAAAGGACGCTGCATTCGCCGCCCTGTCCGTGACGCGTCCGCGTCTTACGTCTTTTCTGTGTGGCCAGCGCCTAAGGTAGAAGACGCGTCTTCGTTCGTAGACGATATCATTCTTTATTAAATCTTCGGAGAATGCGATATAGCCTCACTTTATCCTCGTACGTAGGTTATGCGTAACATATTACCCAGTGACATAAGAAATTCCACATGACATTATTATTGAAATATTTAGAAGTTGGGACTGGCATTCAAAAATGGAAATTAATGAAATTATCGCATACCTAACGCATCTAAGTCGTCTAATTCTCGACTATAAATATTTTCGTTATCTCTTAAAATCCCTTTTAAGGAACAAAAGCAGAGTAATAAAAAAGCTTCATAATTAAAAAAAATAACAACTAAACGTTTTGAAGCCCCAAGCAGATTGATACAAGTGTTAAATTTCAAGTTCCATTCACGTAGATTCCGTCAAACACAACTCGACGGTGCCTATACATAATGTATGTACGAGTATGTATGTATGGCGAATGGAAGCGAAACGACTACAGAGCACAGCGCTTCAACTCCCTTTAGCCCATTTTGGAACTGAGACACGAACGCACAAATCTCCGCCTGGAAACGAGTAATATTTGCCTACATATCAAACTTTCACTACCGCTGTACGCTTTCGTTTTTATAGAAGCGGATTCGCTTTGTTGTTCGTCAACGGTTGTTTTTTTTTTCTTTTAGCGCCTGACATTGAACATGACGGCATTGACGTTCAAGGCTGGCACAAAATGCGCAGTTCATCTTAAGTTTATATTTTTATCATTGATTAATACAAGCAAGAGTGCAGTTACGTTTGCTGATGGACGATATATTGACTGCTCGATCCTGGGTTAGTTGAAGAAAACGATGCGAGGGCATCGTACTGGTATTATTGGTAATATGGCACCTACGATCAGACACTGAGTGACCCCAACATTCTCTCGCCCACGGTCAATTGTAATCGTGGTGCGATTGCACGCTACACATTCTGCAGCGCTCTACAAGAAAACCTATCGCAATGACATCAGATGTCTAGCTTCCAGAATTCAGCTTCCACGAGAATTTTTCTGTAGAACTGACTAAAACGGAGGACTGGGCTCAACGCCGTAATAGTAATCTCTCAGACGTTGGAAGCCTAGTGTGGTTCACTGATGGCTCCAAAATGCCCTAACGTAGGATGTGGCATATATGCTGTCAAGCCCAAGGTTAGCATAAGCGTAAACCTTGGTAAATATGCCACTATTTTCCAGGCGGAAGTTTATGCTATTATTGAATGTGTACAAGCCAACCGCCAGCAAAACTACGTTAACCAAAATATAGTAATATACACGGACAGTCAGACAGCTTTACTAGAACTAAACGGCAACGTTATAAAATCGAAGCTAGTAAAAGTCTGCGTGGAAAAACTAAATGACTTGGGGCAACGAAACAAGATCACCCTGAAATGGGTACCGGGTCATTTTGGAATCATTGGTAACGAAAAAAGCCGATGAGCTAGCAAGGTCTGGGGCCCATGGACTACAGTTTGGCCCAGAGCCTTTATCTCAAAGAAACAGGCTATGCAATACTTAAAAACCCACCACCTCCAAGAAGCAAAAGCGGACTGGCAAAGAACGCCTGGGTTAACACATTCAAAAGCACTAATCGAACCATTATGCGCTTACGGGAGTAAGCGCACTGACGAGCTATTGAAGCTCAACAGGGGCAACCTGAGCGTGATGATTAGGGCTCTGACTGACCACTGCAAGCTGAACAGGCATCTCTGAGAAAGGCAATAGATCTTCGTAGGTCGCAGTGACGCAAATAGCCCCGAATTAACGAATCTATACTAATATTATAAAGAGGAAAGATTTAATTGTTTGTTTGTATTGAATAGGCTTCGAAACTACTGAACCGATTTTGATGAGAGTTGGTATAGGGATAGTTCAAGACTACGAGTGGAGGGGGTGCAAGTCCAGATCGAGAGCTCGATGAAGTATCTCGGTCTGGTGCTGGACCCCCGATGGGATTTCGAGGAGCACTTTAAGCTCCTCGCCCCAAGGATGTCTGCCGCCGCAGCAGCCCTCGGACGGGTCCTCCCCAACGTGGGGGGACCGGGCGCAGCGAGCCGTCGACTTTATCAGACAATGATAAAGTCGATGGCGCTGTACGGAGCCCCGATTTGGGCGGAGTGTCTCGCCCCCCGAACGGTGGCCCTCCTGCGCAGGCCGCAGAGGGTCATTGCCACCCGAGCCGTGCGGGCCTACCGCACGGTCTCTCAAGGGGCGGCCTGCGTTCTAGCGTGCTCGCCTCTGTGGGATGTCGAGGCACGCGTCCTTGCGACCGTGCACCGACATCGGGTGGCAGCGAGGAGTCGGGGGGAGCGCCCCCTCCCGCAGGAGGTGGCGAGCACAAGGCTCCTGGCACAGAGGGAGGCTATCCGCCAGTGGGCCGACACGCTCGCCCACCCAGCTGCCGGCCACTGGACGATCGAGGCCGTTCATCCAGTGTTGGAGGAGTGGGTTGGCAGGGCAGCCTCACCTACCGGACTCCTTAATTTTATATTAATTTTTAAAAAAATACAAAAAATGCTGCACTAGTTGAAAGCAGCATTTTTAGAGATTTTTTTATTTTTTTTAATATTTTTTTAAATTTTTAATTTCATTTTTTTTATTTTTTTTATATAATATTGGATGTGTCCTGAGGCATCCCTAAAATTTTCCAGGGTGATAAAAAAATAACCGTGTATATTGCCTTAAGGTCGCAGGTAATAAAAGTCAAAATAATAGTAAAGTGATTTATTATGAAGTAATACTTTCATATAATTTAGGAAAAATGTACTATAGTTTCCAAAATGGCACTATTTGATCAATAAGTTTTTTGACATTCAGCAGGCCAATTATGGATCTTTCATCGTATGACATGGTATAATTTTGAGAAAAAGAAGTCATGAAATTCTGCATTTCGTATTACCGATCTCCAATGATATCATCACTATGGCATAATTTCAATAATATCATCATTAAATAATGAACAAATGATCAAAAACCTGACCGGAAATCGTATTTTTCGTTTCGCACTTTTATATCATATGATATCATTTGCAAAACCATGAGATCGGCAATAGGCCCTCTGATTGTTAGAACAAATACCTATTATAGCTAATATTGTCACCTTTTGAGTGTTTTCAAAATTACATACTGCTAGCAACACAAAAGTATATAAGTTTTGCTTTAGCACAAAACATCTGCATCTATACTTGAGTTAAGCATACTGTTCACAGTTTTCCGTCTTTGATAATTAACATTTTCTTCAGTAAAAGAGCATGACAATTTTGTATTAATCTAATTTTATGGATACCGTTTGTTGAATAGACTATTACAGGGTATTAATCAGAAATGAGGTCACATTTTGCAAATTTCAACCCAAATCTTCATCTTTCAACTTTTATCCACATTTCATTATACTCGTAGGTGTCTGCAAGATTTCCCACCAAAAATCTTCCCAACAAAAGAGCCATCATGTGTTATGCACTGGCTGACTTTATAGCACATGGAAGCTGTTATTGTTTATAACGAAGCTCGAACTAAATAGCACTTCTGTATTGATGATTCGTGGTTTAGTTTTCTATGCACTTTATTCTTCCTTCATTGAAGAGGTCTTTTATTTTTTAAGAAATATGTCACAATCTGTGTCTGTGAATGTATATATATTTTTCCTCCCAGTAATTTTCTTCATGTTTGACAAATGAACAACTGCCAATCTTTCTCTTTTTATGTTCATTTACAAATTCTTGCAGTACTACACAGGTATTTGACACATGATCCTGATGTTTTCTTTTCAACATATCTCTTGAAGTAAATACTTTTAGTGTTTATTTGACTTTTGAGAGATAGAATTCTATCCAATAGCATTCAACTGCTGTACAAAATAGCTCCTCACTGTGATGGTGCAACCACACCAAAAATGCATGTTTGCAACTCTCTTCTGCCGCGTGACAATCTTGACAAGTACACTTGTAACCTGTTCCTCATTATAACAGTATTGAAACTGTACTTATATTGTTTAGAGCGATACACAAAGAATCTCCTGACCACCAATCTGTCTATTTTCGGAAGATTTGTACTATCTGCTCTCACAAATCCAACATCAATGGTTGATTGCTATTAACACAAATAATTTACGATATTTACAAATATAATAACGGAGACTTGGACGATTTTTTGACAGTTTTAGGAAAGAATAGTAGTGCAAATCGACGAGTTGTTGAATCAAATTTGACATTTCTTTGTTTACTATATGAGTGACATCACGGCCTTCTAACGGATTTCTGTTCCAGAGATCTCTGCGCCATAAGGCTAATACTGCATCAAGATCAACAGGACCAAAATGTGGTCCTCGCATCAGCTTACATGCCTGACAACGAGCCAGCTCCTCCAGATGAAACAGTGCGTCTGGTCCGCTTCTGTGAGAAGAACGGGCTCCAGCTGATCATCTCTACAGACTCCAACGCTCACCACCCACTGTGGGGCATGGATCAAGGTAACAACAGAGGTAACCAAATTGTTGAATTTCTTTTGACTACAAACCTAGAAATAGTAAATACAGGTAACGAACCAACCTTTGTTGGTAGACGATGTAGCACAATAATCGACCTTACTCTTGCTACTAGTTCAGTGGCGAACCAGATATCAGGATGGCACGTTTCTAATGAGGCATCCTGCTCAGACCATCGCTGGATTCGCTACGACATCAAGGTAACAACCGAAACAAGGTCCCCTAAAAGGAAACCTAGGAAAACAGACAGGCATCGCTTTGCTAGCTTAATAGCTACAAGCATGAAGTCAATAAACACCGACGGAAGGCTTGATAGCATAGACTCGTTGGAAAAACAGGTAACAGTACTCAACCATACCATAACAAACTGCTACAACCTTTCTTGCCCACTAACGCCACCAACCCCACACAAAAGAGGTAAGAACCACTGGTGGGGTCCGGAGCTGGAGAACCTGCGCAGAGTGGTCAGGAAAAGGCTGAACAGAGCAATGAACACAAACGCGGACCAAGACTGGGACGATTATAAGGCAGCTAAAGCTAAGTATAAAAAACGCATTAGATACTGGAAAACAGCATCATGGAGAAATTTCAGTAACGAGATTACATCCAATATGCAAGCAAACAGGGTAAGGAAAATACTGGCTAAACAAGGTGACCACACTCTGGGGAACCTTCGCAGGCCAGATGGGTCAATGACGCTCACCACAGAGCAGAGAAACGACACACTTCTTCTTACTCACTTTCCGGGCAGTAGCTTCTTAGATGCAGTCGAATGGCCGGAACACAATTACAAACCAACGGAAGCAGACTGGTTTGAGGCTCACAACATCGTTACATATGAGATGGTGCAGTGGGCCGTTGAGAGTTTCGCACCTTTCAAAACTGCAGGTACAGATGAAATCTTTCCAGCATTATTGCAATGGGGTGGTAAGTACCTCAACCGCATTCTCAGACAAATACTCGTGGCCTGCCTGGCTTATCCCTATACTCCACTTAAGTGGAGAGAGGTGAAGGTTGTCTTTATACCAAAACCAGGCAAAACTGATTACACAAACCCCAAATCCTTTAGACCAATAAGCCTCACTTCATTTCTATTGAAGACCTTAGAAAGGATTTGTGACAGGGTACTCAGGGATGGAGTATTACAAAACTTTCCTATACATAAACACCAACACGCCTACTGCTCAGGAAAAGGCACTGACTCAGCGCTACACCAGGTTGTAGGTAAGATTGAAACTGCATTACAATGTAAACAGGTCTGCCTGGGAGCCTTCATCGACATCGAGGGGGCCTTTGACAAAACCAACTACTCCAGCATTGAGGCTGCTCTAAGGAAGCACGGAGTATCCACGTTACTGTCACACTGGATAGTGAACATGCTACGCAACCGGGTTGTAAAGATAGCGGGAGACAATCGAGGCGCAGTTGTGGCCAAAGGATGTCCACAAGGAGGGGTACTGTCACCGCTTCTATGGAACCTGGTAATAAACGAACTCATAACTCTCCTAAACAGAAGGTACTTTTATACAGTTGGCTATGCAGATGACATCACAATACTCATGGTAGGTCCACGGGCTGATGTGGTCTGCCATACCATGCAAGCGGGACTGAAGGTTCTGGAAGGATGGTGCAGACAACATGACTTGTCTGTGAACCCCGCTAAAACAGAACTGGTAATGTTTACAAATAAAAGAAATGCAGGTCACCATAATCCACCCAAACTTTTTGGTACCACGTTAACACTGTCAAACGAGGTAAAGTATCTAGGCATAATACTAGACAGTAAATTAAACTGGAATAGCCATATCGAAAGTAAGATCAAAGCCGCAAGCATCACCTTATGGCAATGCCGTAAGATGGTGGGCAAGCGCTGGGGTCTTAGCCCTAAAATAATGAAATGGCTGTATTCAGTCGTCATAAGACCGATGGTAAGTTATGGAGCACTAGTTTGGTGGCCGAAGACGAATCAGACGACTTGTGCGAAAAAACTACAAAGCTTCCAGCGTTTGGCATGCTGTGCCATCACTGGCTGCATGAGGACAACACCAACAGCTGCCCTAGAAGTGATGCTAAACATCACTCCGCTGAGCTTGCATATCCAACAAGAAGCGGCGATGGCAGCGTTGAGACTGGAACAACTCCATCAAGTTAACTTCAACAAGGTAAAACACTTTGATGGCCTATTGAAGGTATGGGTAGAAACTCCACTTGTGAACGCAGCCTGCGACAGAATAAAACCTGTCTACATTTTTGATAAGAAATACAAAATCCATCTGGTAGAGCAGCAAAACCGCAGTGTCACACATAAGGCATTGGAAGTGTTCACCGATGGATCTAAAACAGGGTATGGTACAGGTACAGGTGTCTTCTCAGAAGATCTTAACATACACATATCCATGCCTCTAGGCACATACAACACCGTCTTTCAAGCAGAGTGCATGGGCATCCTGCTGGCGGCCAGAGCAATTACAGAAAGGAAGGTAACCAACTGTAATATAATTATACACTCGGACAGCAAATCAGTACTGCACGCCTTAGAAAGTGCAGTCACCACTGCGAGATTGATACACGAATGTCACACAGCCCTAAATATGGCAGGTACGACAAATAACATTACCCTTCACTGGATAAAGGGGCACAGCGGCGCGAGGGGCAACGACGCAGCAGATGAACTTGCTCGTTGGGGATCGAGCATGGCACCCATTGGACCGGAGCCAATCATCCCAATCCCATTGAGTTGGTTCAAAGGTAAGGTATGCGAACGCACACACTACCTACACGAGCAATATTGGAGCGCAATGGAGGAGTGCAGACAGGCAAAGCTCGCACTACCCCGAGTTGATCCTCGTCTCTCCAAGGCCTTAATACAGCTGGAAAAACCTCGCTTGCGCCTAATCACGGGTGCATTAACGGGACACAGCAATTTTAACAGGCACCTTTTTAACCTAGGTATCACGGACAGTCCTCTGTGCAGAGCATGCATGGAGGCAGAGGAGACAGCTGCCCATGTGCTGCTAGAATGCAGAGAGGTGGCAACTTACCGGGCAAAGTACCTGGGCAGCCCGGGTACCCTCCAGGACGTCCTGGGCAACCTTCGAGAGCTGGGAAACTTCCTGGAGGAGCTAGGATGGCTGGAGTGATCCAGCTTTCAACCCTCCGACGCAAAACAGGCGCACAGTCGTCGAGTTGCGGAAAATGCCCGTACGACGAAGAAGAAGAAGAAGAAGAAGACGTCACGGCCCTGACCACAGGATATCAAAGCGTTTACGGCGTGAGATAAAAAAAGATTATTTCTAGCATTTTCAAATTAAAATTTTACAGCAATCATTCATTGTTATTTATTAAAATCGGTATATTGTGGAACCTTATGCCAAATACTGTTAGAAATAAACAATATTTTAATAAATTTTGATATGAGTCAACTACCCTATTCAAATATCACAGGGAAAGTTTCCATTAGTTTCGAATTAGTTATTTTAAATGGACTATCCATCAACATTGTACAGTCAGAATAATGTTATTTATTATTACTCTGAAAAAAGGTGTGTGGATTCACCCATGTTTTGTACCAATGTGTCCATCAATTACAAAGAAGTTCCTAAATAAATTGTTTTTAACTGCACCTTCTGATCTAAAATTGAAAAAAATAGCTGTTTTCATACTTTATGCTCTAAATGAAACATCAAAGCTTAACTGTGATTTAATACTTAACCTACCGAAGTAGTTTAGTTCCTTTCATTTCTACACTCGAAAAGACAGCACCTTCAACAAAAAAGTTACTTCCTACCATGTCGACACTAACTCTTGGTAGGTTTCTGGAGTCTATTTTTATAAAACCAACTACCATTTTTTTACATAAAATTGTAAATAATTTTGTCATGAGCTCAATATTAAACCGTGTAACAAAGGCAGCACTGATGTAATCGTATCAAATATGGTTAGGCAGAGAGAGGAGCCGAGTGATGAAGGTGAATGTTGTGTTGATACATTGTAAAGTAGCTAGCTACTTAAACCTGCACCTGGGTCGTAAGCCCCAGGCAGTGCTCTTAGCTCTTTTCTCTGCAATGCGATGGACCAGGCACCCGCACGTGATTCCATGGAATGCTAAGGTGATTCCATGGAATGCTAAGTTATCGTCTATCGTGCATCTGATTCTGATGGGACATAAAACACGAGTGACATCACTAGTCTTTGATTGGTAGATTAAGATGTGTTCCGTATTGTGTATTTTTATTTCACAATTATTCATGAAAAATAGTATTAACTAAAATAAAAACAATGCCATCATTCTTGGTTTACGTTTTTATAACATTTTAATCACAAATCCTTCATAAATATTACATTTGCATCTTCCCTATGAATGAAATTGACAGAATTGCACACGATTGTGCTATTAAAGTAGTGCAAAATAATTGCATGCAAACAGTACAAATATCACCATATTCACGTAATGCGCAACGCGAACAGCAGTGCGAGACCAAATGTCAAACTGTCATGTTTGTTAACTATCTTTTTATAACTTATCTGCTTACAAGTGAAAATTACAATGGAGCATGGATTAACCAAAGAATATAAAACAGTAATAATTTAGCAAATTTAAACTTGCCAAAAACTTTTTACACAAAAAAGTTTTACTCGCAAAAAAATTCTTTTTATACATAAAAATTTATGTGTAAACACAGGATTAGTATGTATAGTTGGCAAGTTTTTATTTCAAAAACACATTAATTTGAAGAAAATAATGGTCTGTTCCTAATAACTCATATTAGACAGAATCTCGGATTAACATTTCGGAATGACAGACTAGTAGTAGTTCATTAGATGAAATTCATATGTTTATATTTTTGACTTTTGATGCCCAAAAAAAACCACTAACCACCAGAAACGAATTTTACCCACCAACTAGGGGTTCCAAAACACCAAAACTAGTGGAAAATCCACTAACATGGCAACACTGCAGGGGTTGGATTTAGAAATCGGTATCCTCGCTAGAAATAAACTGTGATGGTAGGGGGGTTAAAGGAGCCCACCTGAATGATTCAGTGAAATAATTTTTCTAGATTTTATATGTAGAAACTGTAGGCAGGTCAAAAATAGGTAGCGAGGAGCATAGGTTTGAACATGAACCAAGCGCGCGAGCCGAGCCGAAGCGAACGTGCCGCTCGCATTTGTAAAAGTAATAAAAAGTGGAATTCCTTTTATTTTAGATGTTTACGGGAATCTTATAGAGATAATCTTCCTCTTAAGGGACAGTTTGACAATACATTTCGCCCCACATTAGGATTTTCTGCATCATTTCTGTTACAAACATAGAATATCACATGCATACGCCCAGACGGGAACAAATTTCTGTAGGCTATACAAAATATTTGTTCCGTACGGGAATCGAACCCGCAACCCGTTGCGCAGTAGGCGATTACTCAACCTCTGTGCTAACCGTGTCGTCATTACATGTTTATCTATAAAATGAAAACAGTCCTGAAAATTTGTCAACATTCTCATTCTAGAGGTTATTTCATGTATCATATTTATTTATACTGAAAGTAACAAAATTAGTGAAAGATGGTATAAATTTCAAAAGAGATTACATGTGATGTTGATTTAAAGTAAAATAATTTTATGATTAATATTACATTATACATACATCAAAATAATATAAACATGTAAGAAAAAATCCTTCAGAGCTTCGAGTGATAAAATTGCATTTCTTCTGAGTTTAGATTAAAAAATACAAGATAGTTAAGATTGAGAATCTTCTTAGTTATCATTATCACTTCCAACTAATATACATTGCACACCTTGGATGTAAAAGGATTAGGCTAATTCAGCATTAAAACAACAATGTATGGGAATAATAAGTCACATGATTTTGTAATGTCATTCCCATACAATATGGCATATATTTAAAATACATTTTAACATAACACTGTTCTATGAAAGCTCATGAATTATTGTATATAATCTTAATTGTTATTCAAAGAATGCAAATACAAGAATGAACATACAGATAAATAAAATTTATTATTCATAAATGGTGGACAACATGAACAAGATGTTGCATATTTAGTTGTTACTCTTTTTAACCAGATTATTTTTTTTACTATCTATCGAGCAATCAAGATAGAAACTTAAAATTTTGACAACTAATATTTTTATCACTGGTATCCATAATCAAAATAATATTTCAATAAGTATTTGAAGCAAAATCATTACAAATTCCAAGATTTCAGTATTAATCATTGCAATATACTTGACTGTCAAAAGTAAAACTTATTACAATAAAGAATAAAAATTAAAACTTACGGTGGAATTTCTGTATGGACTTCCTTGTGGATTGTATGGAGGCATAGGCCGCGGCGGCCAGCCCGGCGCTGGCCCATAGCCTGCTGGCGGCTGCTCATAGCTATTTGGATATCTATGTGGAGGTGCACCACTAGACTGTAGCAGCGAATTGAGTGTCGGCGTTGGGCCAGGGGCTTGTGACACCTGACCGGGAAAGAAACGTGGCTGCTGCTGTGGCGGCCGAGGTTTGCCGGGGAAACCGGGTCTAGGTGCATAGTAATCTGCACCTTCTGGATATCGATACTGGCCATACTGGTCCGGCAATGGCCTTTCACCGGCTCGGTCATGACCGGGCGCCTCAGCACCGTCGCGCGGCTGCCCTGGATCGGCCGACATCGGCGATTTGCTCTTTGTGTTCACGACGCCATCGGGCGGGACGCGCCCAATGGACTTGTCGGTTCCGTTTTGTAATAGAGCGTTTCGAGATTCACTTAGCTGTTCCGTTGGACTTTGCTCTACATTAGCTTCGCTTCGCTGAGACTCAGCCTGCGTCGCAGCCATGTTCGGCTGGAAGCGACCGTCCCTGCTTCGACGATCGACCGGCTCACTTACGTTACATCGAAATTGAGCGTCGGATTGAAAAACCGCGACGCGGACACTTCCATCACTATTATGCGAAATAACCAAACACAATTTGTAACGCGTAACGGACGAATAATCGTTCACCGAAGCACACACATCGATCACATATCTACTCCATTGAAGTAAACGAGGTTAGGGAAAAGGTTACATATCTTGCAAGAGCTTTTGTCACGCTATAACAGAACATTTCATATCACTTGGCCGTACTTGACACTTTAAGTTCGATCACTTGAACGTAAACTCATTCCTGAACTTAAAAACTAATGGAATAATCGAAAACAGAACAATAGAATCACGAAACTTCCAAAATTATTAGCGTCCGCCATTATACGGTCTGGCTGGAAATTCTACGGCGCTTGTCGACGCTTTTGCCTATGTTCACGGCGGTTACAAAAAACAAAATATTGAATTATATATATGAAAACTGAATACTATGCCGACATTTCATTAATTCACTAATTATATACATTTAGATACTGTACATGCCAATAAAAATACACAAATCTATTGAAGTTTTTATAGGAAAAATCCATTCGTATTTACATTTTTGTAAATTATATCGCGACCACGTAGTTACTACAGCGGTACCAACATATCGGTGGTCAGGCAATGACAAGTTCCGGTGGCGCCAAGTCATTTCTAACTAACTTCACACAATAAGGAATACTTTTTTTGAAACGTCATTATTGATGTTGCTACTTCATCAAAATGGCAACCTACAAATTCTAGAGCAAAAAAGGTGATACGTAAATATATTGTTTTTTATTTCTAATATTTTGCACCACAATTTGAAAACCAATTTCACAATTGTATTGTATCCTTAGAAGCATTGCAAATTTATTTTATAAAACTAATAAACAATTTGTAAAACAAAATAATAGAAGTAGCATTATCATAATTATAATTATGGTAATGTTGCTTCCATTATTTTACTTTACGGAGTGGCTTTTGGGACCCGAGTCAGGCCTCTGTCACTTGATGTACTTGCGCGCGTTAATAGCCTACTCTCGCCCGCACCGACGGCGGTGCGAAATTAGTAGGCTGCCAACAACCGTCGGATGCGCGGGCAGTGCCGGGCACGCACTGTTACATTATTTGTTACGAATGTTACGATCGATTAATTTTCATACTAACTAATTAAGTAATTTATTGAACTTTAGTTTTATTCAAGAAAATTCCGTATGTAATAAAATTCCGGACTCTCGAATGTTTGCACACTTCAAACCTTTAATAAGTCATCATCATTTTCCGGCAGGCTGAAAGTTCCCTCTGATGCTTTTTGTAACTATGGACGAGAACTCGAGGTAACATTTTTTTCGAGGTAAAAATTTTGAACATTGTTTGGCACAGAAACCCGGCAGCAACATTATTTAAACACTTAAAGAAGTAAATTTCACCCCCATCTTGCTCTTGTTTTCCACATCAATACCTGTTAAAACTGTATGTCCAATTCCGAATTTTTTCCACTATTAATTTAATAACCGGGAATTTCACGCATGTAAAAAATTTGTAAAACATCATATTAAAATAAAACATTCGTAAATATTCGATATGCTTTTTATTTTCCTACAACACAATTGGTATATATTTTTACCGTAAGATGAAACCCTAGTCCGATTGCGTTCGCTCTGACGTCACGTAGTCTCGCGCAGCTGCGAAGTAATACTGACTTTACACTCAAAGCTGTAGGTGTATTTTTGTACGCGGTAGAAAAAGTAGGCTATTAACGCGTTAGGTATCGAACATTTTCTTTGGAGTAATTTATATGTTACGTAGTAACTATTTAGTAATCTGTGGCCGAGTGCCTATAGCAGTCGATTGCTACCCGACCCAATAGAAGCGTAATCAAAAAATTATGTAAAGTATAAAACTGAAACTGTACGTTAGGTTATGTTAGGTTAGACATTTTGACCACACATAGCGTGAGCGGGGCATGAAACTGCATGTTTTAAGCTTCTATGTTGCACCAAATTACAAACAGAAATCGTAAATTTGTAGCATTTTCCTATTCATATACGTTTATTGATACTATGGAATAATTATGCAAGACTAGTGTCATATGCTTAGAATATTAGATTGATTGTAAGTTGTTGAGTTATTATTATCGTATAATTTTAATGTGTGCATGCTGAAAATAAATAAGATAAAAAAAATTAAATGGCAGCACCGCTTAAATGTATACCAACATTACAAACAGCTTGCAACATAGACCAAAGACATTATAACAAGCAGTTAATGCTCTATTGAAAAAAGCTACTTTAACAATATTCTTATTGTTATTTTAAAAGTAAAGTTGATTTTATCTCAGAAGAATAACTAAAGCATAGAAACCTAGCAAAAATAGCTACTGAACTTAATATATTTGACTCACTTTGACATTAGGCGCTGCTAATAGAAGTTAGACAGAGACACGTATATGCAAGATGTTTCGAAATTTTGTAGGTCGTCACTAATTCTCGCTTGTCAGTTCTTGTCCCAGTGATGTCGTGCTCATCACTCACCTAGTTTCAACGTCGGTAATTATATTATAGGCGCGTTCGGATAGCATCTAGGTGGCAAAAATAACTGTTAAAAATGACAAAATTGACACAAGGAGCGTTCGGTTAGAAGAAATGTGAACAAAAGTTGCATTTTTATCTGTTTACGTCAACCGTTCGGATAGCTGAAAAAATGTCAAAAATGGCATTGTGAACTGCCAATTTCGCCCCAGCTATCGAAGAGGGTCAAAAGTGGCAGTTTTTGACATTTAAGATTTTTGACGTTTACTATACGTAAAATTTTTGACACGATTGAATAACTTTTAGCGAAATAAATTTTATTTTCATTATTTATGGAAATTAATGATCGTTAATCATGAAGCGAGCTTATTACATCATAATACATCCAGAATCTGGAAACTGAAAATAAATTTAGGTTATAATAGCTTATGACTTTGACATATTGATAATGTAGCGTTCGGTTAGGGTGTGGAGCAAAAATGGCAAAAATTTCATAACCTTCTAACCGAACGCTTTACATCAACGCCAATTTTGATAATGCTAAAAACGCCACCACAGGCTACCCGAACACGCCTTATGTAGGTATTTAATAGATCCCTAATATATAAATGTCTTTATTACGAGAAATATAACATAAATAATTAAGGGTAGATTTTCTTATGTAACTTATCCAGCTAATAGCTGCTGTGTCTCTTTGGTATGGTCAGGCTGGCCGTTCATGAGACTAAAAGCGGGAAGTGCGAGTCGGACTCGCCCACCGAGGGTCCCGTATAAAATTGTAGGTTATACTTTAAATAGGGACTAAATATTTTATGATTTAATTACAAATGTGGAGTTTGAGATTTTCCCTGACTTGTAGTGTAAGACTATAGTATAACTTCACAAATTTCATAGTTCTAGCTAGATCAACGAAAAGTACCCTATACATTTTGATGCCCGTGAGAATGTCGAAATATACGTTTTTGGCGACATAAACGGCCGTACCTTTTTTTGTTAACTTAAAAGTTTGATTTTTTCACATCTTCAAGGGACTAGAACTTGTTAGTGTAGAACTGAGTAATTATATGGTTTTAATTTCAACTCGATACCTTCACGCGTTTCCAAGATAGTCTTGACAGACAAACGGACAATAAAGTGATCCTATAATGGTTCCGTGTTTCTTCTGAGGTACGGAACCCTAAAATTTGGACTATTTAAGTGACGGGTATTTCCCGTTATCTAAAATGTTGGAATTTTTCTATTGCAGAGATTCACAAATTCTATAGGAAGGAAATCGAAGACACACTGCTTTTATTTCATCGCTTAGATTTAATTCATTTTTTATCGCATCGCTTAGAGGTACTTGAGGTTAATCTCATATTTAATTTACTTACCCGAAAATTTAACCCTCATGGATTTTGAACCTTGGATAAATTCGTGAATGCTAAAACTACTATTTGTACATATGCTTGGAAATTAAACTTAAAACATTAACATTTGACCATACTTTATTGTTAAGACATTTTTCGATAGATTTATTACGCTTGATGTGCGGCCGGGCTTAGTTAGAATGTAAATTTTCCGAAGGCGGCGTTTTGATATTTTACCTTTTTGACTCTTTCTGTTCTTTTCTTGATCTAATATTTTAATTCTTAGAAAAAAATCATCTGAACTGGTTGTTCTTGGCATCCGTGTCAAGGATTCCTTAAAGGAATAGTTAAGAAATTAAATACGTTTTTATTTTCATAAATAATATTTTAGTTTAAAGATTTCCTTTCATTAAATAACTTGACTTACGTCATGACGTCTCCATTTCATAGTTTTACTACTAAGTACATACAAAATTAATCTGATGGAATATATCTGGAGCAAATTTGACTATGCTTTCTTGGACTCCGATTTCGTCTGACAATACACTTTATCCATATTTTTTATACATTGTCTTTAGGAAATCTGTAAAATAAAAATATCGACAAAATTTTACAACACTACGCATGATCAAGAAAACCTCAAAGTAATTTTCTAAAAATCGCTAAAACATAAAAGTGAAGTTAATATTACGTATTGTTTTTCTACAAAATGATTCAGCGATATTTCATATGTATATAAGTGTACTTATTAGCTCACATTCAAGTAACAATATGAGAAAACATGCCAATTTAAGGTGAATAAATTTTGATTGTTTTCCTTTCGCGACGAATGAGACTTGCAGCCCCAAACTACACAAGACGTTGTGTTACGGAGTGCACAAACACACACTATTTGTAAATACCTAAAGAATTCTTGCTTTCTAATCACTTAAATATTAATAAAATATCATCAAAATATTACTAGCCACGGGACGCACAAACAAATATTATACGAACAATTCAAATAGTTCAAACTCGGATGGTCTATCTTCGATACAAAGTACTATAGAATTTAGCCGTGTTATATATTTTTAACCAATTTTAATATTTTTAACCAAAATGACAATTCAATCAATTCATATACTGACCACCTTGTGATATGCCAAAAGACAAATATTACTCATCTCTTACATTTACACAGTTTTGTACCGTATGTTAGAAAGAGACAAATAGCACACAATTAATTCTTGTTTTAATCTTCCTTCTATGCTGTAGTGATTGTTCTGAGGATTTTATGTAAATAAAACAAAGACATTCTACTATTACCTAGACTGTGCACCAAAAAATTTATTAAGCTAAAATGAGATCTATCTTTATATATCTAGGGTAGCTATTTCCTTATAAGCGGTAGCAAGCCAAAAACAGTCCACGCGAGAGGGCTCCCACTAGTAGTGTGTCCTTGTCTGACGTCTTGCCAGCTCAACTAATCATTCGGTTTGGTAGTAATGGTAGACAATTTGATGTTTTTCTTTTTTATGTATTACCGAAACGAATGATTCATAAACTTCGGAACTTATCCAAATATATTTCTGGTTCCCGTGATTAATAATCAATTCGTTGTTTTTTAAAAATAACTCATTAAAAATGAGTAAGAGTAGTGCTTAAAAGCAAATATTTAGATCTGGTATTACTTAATGTAAGATGGCGGCTTACTCACGTGGTTTGCTTGGTTGTTTGGTTTATTTTCGTGCTTCGATTTGCGATTGTGTATATTTTGTCACGAAAATTTGTGAATTCTTGTTGTGTGCCAGGGTGCAAAAATGAATCTTATCCCGGTAGCCCTTTTTCTTTCCACGAGTAAGTAAAAACAACAATCATGTCCTGTAGGGTAACCATGAATTTTCTTGATCGAGATTTTTTAACAATCTCGTAGTAGTAGGTAGGTAGACACTTATTGGTGTCGATTCAGACACACAACTACAACAACACAACACAACACAACGGCTTTATTTTTAGACCTGTCAAATTAGTTTAGTTAAATTAAACTAAATTAATTTGACAGGTCTAAAAATAAAGCCGTCACTTTTAGTCCTTTAGAGAAAAAGAAAGATTGCGATAGTTTTAATCCTGTCAAATTATTTTACTTAAATTAAGTTATGTGTCTGAATTGATACCATTGACTGTCTTATTAATTGGGAATGGAAAGGGCACCGCCAGAGGGGGCAAAATCCAACACTTACTTTATATTAAAAAAAAAAATTTTGCTGTTGTGTACTTCAACTTTGCAGCTATGACGTTTGTTGATATTAGTTATATTTCCTATATTGCAGATTTCCGAAGAATGAAAACCAGAAATTGAAGTGGGAAAGTAAAGTAAGTGCCTGGAAATATCTCAAAGTCGTCTGTTGTTAAGTTCGCATATATACAGAAATTGCATAAAAAAAATTTTTTTTGGCATGAAAATAAACGTCATACTAGCTGTCCAAGTACTCAGTTCCTCTGTAGCGGATGCAATAGACTATCTGAGGTCAGTTTGACATCCCAGCATAGCGGGAAGTGAAGTCACAGTGGAACCTACGTTACTTGGATAGACTTTTTGATATTTTTAACGCAAACAAACCCATAGGAATGGATTTCAAATCCCCTTTGCAGCTTAACAATAAACATATTTATTTAACTGAAGTTAAAGTCGACGGGAAAAATGTAATGACCTATAGAAGGAAGACGAACACTTAGGTCTGATTTATAGTATAGACACATATAGTTTTGCTGAGTTAATGAGTGATTTTTTTAATGCTATGGCTTACCTATAACCATACAAGGCCTCGCAAGACCACATTGAAAAGATGGGCAAACGACAACCCTACTGCTCTTCAGTTTATGTTTACAATGCGAAAGTTCCTATTTCGCAACAGCGTCAGACCAAGCATTAATCCAAACTGCACAAATCCCAATTATGAAAATTCTTCAATACTAGAGTTCCGAAGTGTCAAAAAATCGATCGTGGAAGATAATAACACTACAGAAGAAATGAGACAGATAAGAGTGATGTTCTAATACACTTACAGAACGATTTATCAGACTACAAAAACAACATATTTTACTACATATCTGGCTACGTTTTAATGAAAATATTAGACAAACTAACATGCCATCATTGCCGAGCCTTGCTCATAACGCACCATACTAATAACGATCATAACTACTTGATTGATGTTTGTGAATTTTCTTCTTTCACATCCTTTCTAAACAGAGGAGGGCTCAAATACCTATACTTCGACATTTGTGTTCGATGTAGTAAAATATATTGAAAACCTTATTTTGGTAGGTAATGTCTCCCGATTTACAGAGTTTGAATATGAAAAAATTGCTTTATATGACATTATATCAATTCTTCCCATAAATTAAGCACATTTCTCCTGCCCTTCCAAGCTCGAACAAATCTCACAAATTGGAATTGAATAAATGTATTGGTCAAAAATACATAAAAAGACTTTTAAGCTACGGGAAGTCCTAAACCCTCAATCACGTTGGAAATAAAGCTACATTACTACAAACTGTATTGTTCAGTAATGTATAGGTAAAAATAAAATCAATAAAATTTTATTCAAATTTCTGTATTTTTTTCGTCCAAAATATCGCATCACGTTCTATTTAATAATAATATGTGGGGATATTTCACATTCGACAAACGTACCAAATTTTTTTGTAGAAGGTAACTATGAAGAGAAAGATTTGTTAGGTTAGGTTATTTTGTGGGCCAATCGGGGAATGGCTAACGCCGACCCGATTGTGTCTCTACGGAGGTAAACCCCATACTCGGCTAAAAACCCTCCAGATACTTCATCTGGAGGGTTTTTAGCCGAGTATGGGGTCTTCTACCCGAGTCCGGCATATCCTTGGGGTGGCCTCGTCAGTCGGCTACTTGTCGAATCGGTAAGAAGGATTTTCCCTCCTAAAAAAAAAGGTTATTTTGTGGGTATACTATGTTTTGTTTTTTTTACTTACACAATAGATGAGGTAAGTGTAGGTAGTGTAGTTAGGTAACATCAATATGTCAGTCAGGATACTTACACAATCAATTTTACAAGCAATTTGTCCCGGGTTCTGTTTGGTTATGGCCACTTCATTAGAAAAGGGACACACTACTATCGGGAACCCTCTCACGCGGACCGGTTTTTGCGCCATAGTGCACAGTCTAGGTACTAGTATAATGTCTTTGAAATAAAATGATAGTCAAAAGAAAAATAAACTGAGCGAAAGCCACCTTAAAGTAGACGTGTCTCTTTCTAACTTGAAAAATGTTTCAAGCCTGAAAAAATATTTCAGAATATACTTAAATCACTTAAATTACTTACTATTTCTTATAAATTACTATTTCTTTAATCGATTAAATTACTATTTCTTTAAAAAATAATTGTGTAGTTTTAAAAACCACACAATTATTGTTTAGCTTTACCAGTTTTAGTAATTAAGGAAATAGTTCAAATTATTGTAAATTTTATTAGAATAGGTATAATATAGATCTCTGGTTAATTTTACTTGTAATGTTTATCTAATATTTTATTTGTGTAAATCTAATTTCTAATTTTCATAGACGAGTAATTTATGTGAAATTTATCAAATTCCATTTCAGTCTTTATTGATGGATCTCAGACATATCTCAGACGACCCTACCTCAGATTAAGTACACCAATGGATTCGCAATGTTATTCCAGTTCAGTTCAGTCCGCCATTACAAAGCACCGTGTTTGTTGTTGTGCTAAAATATCAGTCGGTGAGCATTATTTGTGAGTGCATTTTACAGTTATACGATTTTTATTGATTTTTTAAAGAATTCTATAAAGAAAAACATAAAAAGTGTGGAATCTTGGATGCGGCGTCTCTAGTTTTTTTCCGCCATCTTAGAGCACCAATCCAAATGTTGGCACGCTTTTTTCGTAGGTATTTCATGTCTATTGGTATCTATAGTCTAAGGGCCCTACACGTTCAATACCATAGATATAGAGTGAAATAGATTAGCGCGGGAAACTTCGATCGGGGTTGTCGCGGTTTTTTAATTTTCAACAAATTTCATATTTTTTACTTAAAAGGATTTGGTTATTTATTATTATTTTTCTTAAATATTAACTTTAATTGTATATATATTATATTTTAGTGTGTATTTAGCTGTACATATTGGTAAGTCTTTAAATTTTTCTCGTAATAATGGGCGACCCGCCCGATGATCCTGGAGGGACATTTCCTCCTCTGAAAGAAATTACTGAAACATCACAAGCAGTGCAAACACCGATGGATGTTCTCATTAACGTGTTAGAATCTTCTATTGACACCGATTGTTCTATTTCTGAATCATCTAAGCTTAAACGTAAACGGGTTTTCCGCGGTGTCTGTACAGCTTGTAATAAAAGAACTAGAAAAACTGGAACAAAAATCTTTAATTCGTCTGATTGTCAGTGTACACACAATAAAGTAGATGACCTCATATCCAGTTCTGTTCCACTTCATGATAAGCAGTTGGTAGTTGACAAAGACAATGACAAAAACCCCAAGTCTGTGGGTCGTTCTTACTACCAGGAATCGGATGTTGCCCCATTTATTGTTCATGTTCAAAAGGAAACTTTGAAAGATAACGATGACACTTCTCTACACCCAATCACTTTTGGCCGATTTCTCAAAAAAAATTGCATTAAAGGGATTGTGAATGGTAGCCTTAAAAAAATTGGAAGAAATAGAATAACTTTAGGATTTGCAAATTATGTTGATGCTAATCTATTCCTTAATAATAAACACCTTGTAGATGAAAAGTATAAAGCGTTCATCCCACTTTTCATGTCACACGCATGGGTGTCATCCGAGGGGTTCCTATTGATTGGAGCGAAGAAGATATAGTCAGTAATATAAATGTACCTGTAGGCTGTGGACCAATCCGCAAAGTAAGGCGTTTAAAACGTAAAATTAATACTAATGATGGCAAGCAATTTGTTAACTCTGGCACTGTAGTTGTTACTATTGATGGGCAGATATTGCCAACTCGTTTGTACATGTGCTACACTGTTTTATCTGTAGAATTGTATATATATCCCACAGTACAGTGTTTTAATTGCTGTAGATTTGGGCATGTTAAAAATCAGTGTCGCTCAACACCCCGGTGTTATAAATGTGGCCAAGAGCATTCTGGTGACAGTTGTGATGTAGATGAAGATGCATATTGGTGCTGCTTATGTAAAGGTCTGCATCAGGCTATTAATAAAAAATGTCTAGAATATAGCAGACAAAAGGCAATTAAAGAAACGATGAGCAAAAGCATAATATCTTACATGGAAGCAGTCAAATTACATCCACCAATTTCAAAAATGTCATATGCTGAAACACTTACCACTCCTTCTCATTCTTCTTTTAACAATACGAATAGACATCCTTCTAGTACTTATGTGAATAATAATAATATGCCTCAATCATATAAAAGAACTATCTATAAAAAACCTATTTCTCCAGAGATTACATTACCTAGTTTCTCCAGAGGCTACGATCGCATAGCACATGCTGAAATTATTAAAGAGCCAAAAATGGATTCACAAACACCTTTAAAAAAGAATATTATAAGTACCACAGACATTATTAACGCGCTAACACAGTTGTTATCACAATCAAATTTAGTACCACCGTCCAACGTTGCTGCAGTTATTCATGCACTATATCATTTAAATTATAATAATGGAACACAAAGCCTCAGTAATCCAATGGAACTGTCGCAGCCTAATTAATAAAAAACACGAATTAATTAATTTAGTAAATTCATATCAACCTTTTGTTATTTGCCTTCAAGAGACTTGGTTAAAGCAGGAATTTATTTTTAAAATTCCTGGTTTTACCACTCTTAGAGCTGATAGGACAGATGGGTATGGTGGAGTAGCCTTACTCATCAAAAATTCTTTTTCTTTCACTTCTTTATCTCTCCCTTCTTTAAACTCCGATATTTTTGCAGTAGCTGCCATTGTAAATAATATATCTTTTGTTTCAATATATTATGCTCGCCCAAATAATGTAATATTTAATGATCTTAGTAGGTTATTTAGTTTCCTTCCAAAGCCATTTGTTTGCCTCGGTGATTTCAATTCACATCATATATCATGGGGTTGTAGTTCTTCTAATTATTATGGTGAACACTTGCTGCAATTGCTGGATGATCATAATTTGTGTATACTAAATACTGGCCAACCCACTCGCTTTACAGCTCCTAGAGAGAACATAAGTGCCCCAGACTTAAGTATTTGCACTCCTGACCTAGCTTCCTGTTTGTCTTGGCAATGTGATTTTTATTCATATGGCAGTGATCATCATCCAATAATTATTACATTTCCATTCAGTCAACCTCCTAGAGAAACTAAACAGACACGCTTAAAGTACAGATTAAATAATGCTGACTGGTTAATGTACAAAAATAAGGTAGAACAAAAACTTCACAATCTTCCTAATATACACACTTCAAATACCTCTGTGTGTTCTGATATGTTTGCAAAAATTCTTATAGAGACGGCTGATGAAACATTCCAAAAAAAACAAGGGGGTTCTCATGTTATCCCTTCTCCACCATGGTGGGATCAAGAATGCACCAAAGCTGTAAAGGAAAGGAAAAATGCAGAAATAAAATACAAATTAAATATGTCAGATGATAATTTTAATAATTATGTACAGATAGCAGATGACACCAAGAAACTTCTTAAACAAAAGAAGCGTGAGGGATGGCAAAGTTTCTGCAAGTCATTATCTCCTACAGTTAAATCTTCGGTTGTTTGGCAAAATATAAGAAGATTCCGGTCTGCTTTTAATGTTAACCAACACTTAAAAATTCCAACTACACTTGTAGAACAAATTATGGATCGTCTAGCACCTGCCTCTGTACCACAGTCAGAGCTGTTTACTAACTATCCAATTGTTTTTACACGGTCTTTAACTAATAATAATAAAATTGTTGCAATAGATTCTACATTTAGTATGGATGAATTAAAGGGAGTTCTTTCTGTTGTCAAGGATTCAGCACCTGGCGATGATGGGATTCCTTATTCATTTATATCTAACTTATATAACTCTAGTCTTCAATATTACCTTGACTTGATTAACTCTACTATCGGCCCGTTCCAGATAAGCATTTTTAGCCATAAATACCAACATTTTTAGCATCTCTGCGTTTCATTAGCCGGTGATGCTAGTTTTTCTTGCTGGTTGTCATGCGTTTCATTTAAGCATTTTTAACACGAAATGCTAGCATCAAATACCCATGCTAAAAGATGGGTCCTCTGATACCACTTTTTGACAGCTTTCAAATTTGACATTTGGAATCTTTTTTTCATGAATCAAAAAGGATTTTCAGCGGATTTAAAAAAAATATTGAAAGATATTTATAGTATTAGCCAATTCTGATTTATATTATAAAAAAATTTAAGTGGCTGGACTAATTAAGTGAGGTGTCAAAATTCAGCACGAAAAATCAGTACCTTGCGTTTCATTTGTAACAATTAGCGCGGCTAAAAATGTCAACATTTCTTAAAAGAAACGCAAAACGAGGCTAACATCAGATGTTAGCCTCAGAAAGTAGCAGTGCTTTATCTGGAACGCAGGGTATGTTTACAGGAGAGATTCCGAAATCATGGAGAACTCAATCCCTGATATTTGTTTTAAAGCCACATAAATCAAAATCAGATCAATCTTCTTATCGTCCAATAGCATTATCGGCAGTTATTGCTAAAATTGCTGAACATTTAGTTAAAAATAGATTAGAATGGTTTCTAGAACATAATAAATTATTACCAAACAGTCATTAAGGTTTTAAAAAATGTCGAAGTACTTTTGACAGTTTGTCAATTTTCACCACAGATATACAATTAGCTCTCTCTAGAAATGACGTAGTGGTAGCTGCCTTTTTAGATATTACTTCCGCCTATGATAATGTAAATATTTCTGTTTTAAAAAGTAAATTGGAGCAACTAAATACACCACCCATCTTAGTAGGTAAGATTCATTATAAATATTTTATCAGAAAGATATATTAAATATTATACGGATTTAAGCAATAAAGATTTTATAAATAGGACTGTTTGGAAAGGACTACCTCAAGGCTCTGTTTTGAGTCCTCTATTATATAATGTATACACCATCGATTTAGAGTCAACCATTCACGAGTGTGATAACAACAGGGTTAGTGTTCTACAGTATGCAGATGATTTACTTTTATACGTGTCAGGTCATTCGGCTTTTGGGGTAAGGAAACGTGGCGGATAGCTGGGTAGTTATTTACGGAGAATAATATGTCAATATTATTAACAAATGAAAATGAAAATGATAACATATTGAGACATATATAAATTAACAAAAAGATAACAAAGTTGCACTTCCCATAGAAAAACACTGTTCATTTAAAATTTTTAACTATTTACAAATCCAAAATGTCTCTAAATCTAACTTTACGACCTGACCTGGTCATTTTCGGTTGTGGGTGAGTTTTATGAGGCACAGATGGTGCTGATGAACGATCAGGAGCGCTAGCGACCGGAGATTTCGGAGCATCTCTTAGTCCAGGCGGATGCGGATGCTGCGGGACGCTGCTCGCCGTACGTAGAGGCACAAAAAGGCTGACATCAAGGTCAGGTGTGATATGGGCTGGTTTTGTCCTGTCGATGCTTACCTCTGACCTTCTTCCGAAGATCTCTAAGGTAAGAGTTTTGTCCGTTCTGCTCAAAACCTTATAAGGCCCAGTGTATGGAGGTTGGAGCGAACGGCGGACAGTGTCATCGCGCAGAAAAACGTGGGACGCGTTTGGCAAATCCTTAAAGACAAAAGTCTTTGGTTCCGAATGGCGTGATGCTGGCACCGGGCGGAGCTCGGCCATCTTCTGTCGAAGCCGTGTAATAAAATCGTCGTCAGCGGGCGGTGGAGCGTTGCTAGCCACCAGGAACTCACCTGGTAGACGTAGCGGCTCTCCGTACAGCATTTCTGCCGCGGAATGATGTATGTCCTCCTTCAGTGCCACCCTAATGCCTAGAAGAACCCATGGTAGGGCGTTGTGCCATGTAAGGCTGTGACACAGAAGTGCAGCCTTCAGATGACGGTGGAAACGTTCTACCATGCCATTGGATTGAGGATGATAGCTGGTCGTTCGAATCCTTTTGGTTGCGCCTAAATCCATCAAACGGTTGAACAATTGCGACTCGAACTGACGACCCTGATCTGTGGTAACTGTGGTTGGAACTCCAAATCGTGCTATCCACCCGTGCGCGAACTGATCGGCGACTTCTGCTGCAGTAATAGATTTCATGGGCCAAACCTCAGGCCAGCGCGAGAAACGATCGATCGCGGTAAGGCAGTATGTGAAACCGTTAGAGGATGGCATGGGACCGATGATATCTAGATGGACATGACGGAAACGATTTGATGGGGTTGAAATGTTAGCGAGAGGTGAAATGACATGACGAGTAACCTTGCACTTTTGACAAGCGAGACACTCGCGCGCCCAAGCGCGACAATCCCGCATGACGCCAGGCCAAACGTAGCGTTCGGCTACCAGGCGCGCTGAAACGCGGGCGCCGGGATGGCTTAAGTCATGAAGACGCTCAAAAACGCCTCGTCGCCATTCACGCGGTAAAAACGGTCTGGGCTTCCCTGTTGACACGTCACATGTTATGGAAATATTTGATCCTGGTATTACGTGAGACTGTAATATCAAGGATGAATTTTGTCGACAGGATTTTAATTCGTCGTCAGACTCTTGAGCTTTCGACAGAGCAGCGAAATCGTCTGCGAGTGCGATTGCCTCAATGCGCGACATTGTGTCAGCGACGACGTTTTCTTCACCCTTGATATGTTTGATGTCGGTGGTAAACTGTGAAATGAATGTGAGCTGATTGAGTTGAGATGGAGGCAATTTTTCGCGACGTTGAATGAAAGCGTAAAGAAGTGGCTTATGGTCAGTGAAAATGGTCGTGTGCTGTGCATCAAGAACGTGACGAAAATGTTGAACAGCCGCATATACAGCGAAAAGTTCGCGGTAATACGCAGGCCAAGTGCTCTGACTTGGTGTCAGCTTTTTACTGAAAAAGGCTAGTGGTTCCCAACCTTTCTCAGACTGCTGCTGTAGGCAAGCGCCAACGTGAGTAGCTGATGCGTCCGTGAACAGCCCCAAGCGAGCATCTCGCTTAGGATGTGCGGTCATGGTAGCCTCTGAAAGACTATCCCGACAAGCGTAGAATGCGCGCTCTAGTTCGGGTGTCCAGGGCATAGGTTTCTTGCCTTTCAGGTTGGTCGCGGTTAAAAAATCGATCAGCGGTGCTTGTATTTGGGCAGAATTTGGCAAAAAGTGGCGATAAAAATTCATCATGCCCAAGAATCTCCTCAAGCCTTGTGCTGTTTGAGGTAAAGGAAATTCTCGGAGCACGTGGATTTTCTCTTCGGGTGGACGAATACCATCCTTGGAGATATTATCACCAAGGAAAATGACCTCACTGGCACCTACGACACACTTTCCAACATTGACAACGACACCGTAGTCTACCAACCTTTGTAGGATGGTGCGCAGATGTCTGGTGTGCTCCGTGAAAACACCAGAATGTCATCTATGTACGGAAAACAGAAATCCAAGCCCCGCAAGACCTCATCGATAAAGCGTTGGAATGTCTGCCCCGCGTTGCGTAACCCGAAAGTCATAAAAGGGAACTCAAAGAGTCCGAAGGGTGTTATAATAGCCGTCTTACAGATATCTTCGCTAGCCATTGGGATTTGTTGGTACGCCTTGACCAGATCTAGCGTGCTGAAAATTGTGCATCCAGCTAAATTGTGGCCAAAGTCTCCAATATGGCGAACGGGGTAGCGGTCGGGTACAGTGCGGGCGTTTAACGCTCGATAATCGCCACAAGGCCGCCACATGCCGTCCTTCTTGGGTACCAGGTGTAATGGCGACGACCAGGAACTCTTCGATGGACGAGCAGTCCCTGCTGCAACCATGTCAGTGAATTCCTTTTCTGCGATTCGCAATTTGTTGGGCGCAAGACGACGCGGGCGTGATGTTACGAGTGGCCCACTCGTTGTCGTGATATAATGCACAGTGCTGTGCTTTATTTCACGGCCGTGTGCTGGTGGTCGGGTAACCTCGGGGAATTCTAGAAAAATGTTGCTGAATGATGATGGATGAGATGGCTGTTTCACGGTTTGGATGCTAGGCTGCTTGATATTGAGATTTGATCCAGAAACTGAGAGACCTGTTAGTACGTCGCGGAGTGTACCACTACGACAATCAGGCAACAGGTGGAAATACGATAGGAAATCTGAACCAATTATTGGAGCGTCAACGTCCGCGACTATGAAATCCCAGCGAAACTGACGTCGAAGTCCAAGATTGAGGTTCAAGTTAATTTTCCCGTAAGTCTGTATAGAACTTCCGTTAGCAGCATTGAGAGAGAGACCGGTGTCCGTGTAACGACCCTTCAGCATGCGACGAGGAAAGCAACAAATATCCGAACCAGTATCGATTAAAAAACTGATTCGAGTTTGCTGGTCAACAATAAAAAGACGTCGGCTTGAATGTGGGCGGTCGATACTAGCCAATACCGACCGCTGCTCTAGTTTAAACGGTCTTTTTCAATACCAGACCATTTGCAGTCCGGTTCGCATTTCTTGGCCTTGGCACCGAAACGGTCGTGGTACCAACAGAAATCACGATTGCGCGGTCGGGACCGGCTTCGTCTTCGGGATTGTGAACGGTGACGACAAGCACTGCAGTCACGATCGCGCGAGCACCTTGACCTTCCACCAAAATCACCGGCGTTGAGAGCTGCTACCGTGCGCGTGAGCTCCACGATCTGATTCTGCATGGTGGCAAGGGTAACAGCGTCGGACGGAGCAGCTGCCACTTCGCATACCTCGGGTGGCCTCTCACAAACTTCAGCCAACTGGTCGGCAAGCTCGGCCAATTCGGTCAAGTCTTGGATCTTTTGCGCGGCTAACACTATTTGAACTTGACGAGGCAGCCTATTCGACCAAATCGAGCGAAGGAGATCATCTGGGAAGGAAATGCAAGCCAGGCTTCTTAGATGCCTTAAGAACGAGGATGGCTTCCTGTCACCTAATTGTTCCTTCTCCAGTAGGCGCCTGATTTTCTGTTCGTATGAATCAGAAAATCTGGAAATAATAGCAGTCTTCAACGCGGTGTAAGGGAGAGTTTTGGGTGGTTGAGTGATGATATCCTCAACTTCTTTAGTGCACTCCGTGTCGAGGTGTGCTACTGCGAAGTGGAACTTAGTGGTCTCCTGAGTGATTTGGTTGATGTGGAATTGGGCTTCCAGGCTTGCGAACCATAATGCGGGCCGGTCCTTGCTAAAGGGTGGCGTACGGATGGTAACCCTGTTAACAAAGACGTTGCTTGCGGCTACATCAGCGCCAGGTGCAGCGGGATCCGCGCCGGCCACGTTGTCGTTAGCGTCCATAATAAAAATTTAAAAATAAAGAAACAACTTAAATAATGTCGCAGGTCAGGAAGAAAAACAAAAAAAACACAAACAACAAACAAATAACCAGAACCGGAATAGGATGAAATAAAAAAAAAAGGAATAATATTAACTAAATGTACAAGAAAATATTAAATTAACACAATAAAATTATTAGATTCTACTACGGCAAGCGTTTCAAGCTCGTAACTGTGGTATATACTTTCTTCATTACTCGTTGCCCTATTGAAATACATGACAGGCCTAAGGGAATTATCAGTGTATTTTTGTAAAAAAAAAAATACCTGCGATACCGGATTTGCATGCATCGGTATGAATCTCAGTTGGTAATACAGGGTCATATAAAGCCAGTATTGGCCTTGTACACAAACACAGTTTTAATTGTTGAAAACTATCGACTTGTTCAGTGCCCTATTTCCATAACTGCGTTTTTCTTTGTTAAATCTGTTAAAGGGCGAGCAATTAAATTGCGAAGCTTTTAATAAATTTACGGAAATACCTACATAGCCCTATAAATTGACGTATTTCATGAACACTACTAGGGGTAGGAAACTGTGACACTGCTAACAATTTTGATTCACCTGGTTGAATGCCATTCGAAGATATCTCATGTCCTAAGTATGTAATTTTGTTTTATAAAAATGAACACTTACTCACATTTCACTTTAAATTTTCCGATCTTCATTTATGAAGAACTTTTTGTAAAATATCTAAACCTGACTGAACATCAAAAGAGGGTAGCAACAAATTGTCTAAAGAATGCTAAAATTTCATATTTATCGGGAAAGTCATTGTGGGTTTTTGAACTACCGCCTTTTGTGATTGGAATTTCGTATTGAATCTACAACCTTATTCATTATTCGTATAACAACAGACGGTGCGTTATCTAAGCCAAACGGAACACGCGTATATTCAAATACCAATGTGGCGTTATAAAAGGCTGTTTTGTGGTTATCTGCAGGGTCGATTTTGACCTGATGGTAATTTTGTGCCGAATTAAGACTCGTAAAGAAATTCTTAACGGCTAATTTGGAGACCTAATCATCGATATTAGGCAAGGGTCAACACAAAGTCTACTATCGCCGTTCTTTTTTTTTACGAATTACGGGAGAAGCAAAACATGATTCAGATTCTTGAACTATACCTGCGTCTAGCAATTCAGACACTTTGGATCTAACTACTGACTGTGCGACAAGCTGCACGGGGTTCTTTTCTTGTAGTGACGGAGGGTATTTCGTAATTTAAAGAACTCATGGCCTTTTGTACCTCTGATTTCAAAAGCTTGCGTAGGATTTTTCGAGCTGAAGGCGAGGCTGGTGGCGAAACTTTGTCTTCGTTTTCACTAGTTGTCTCGGATGAATCTTCACGCGGAGATTTGCCCCATTCGTGCGGACGGACCAGGCGGCCTTTTTTTTTTGAGGCGGGGGAATCTCTTTACGATTCAAGGAGCTAAAAGCTGACAAAGCCACCCCAAGGATATGCCATTGGACTCGGGTTACCTGGGTAACCCCATACCTGGCTAAACCACCCTCCAGAGCAACTTCTACCTCCGTAGAGACACACTCGGGATCGGCGATAGCCATTCCCCGAGTGCGCCCCCTGGATAGTAGGCCTGACGCAAGCACCAGGTCTTACCTCTACGGGGGGGTCGACAAGTGCCATAATTCGACCCCCCAGACGGGCAGGCCAGGGGTAGAAAAGTGTACCTCTCGCGCCCGCTCCGCTGCCTCCTTCTGCGAGATCACTTCCTCGCAGAAGGAGGCGACAGCCTCCTACGCCGTCGCGCTGGACAGCATCTCGCGTGCGACGCTGGCCAGCGCGACGGGCGCACCCCTACCTAGGCCCAGCGCGAGGGCTAATGCGTCGCGCTGGGGTCGCCAGGCCGGGCACTCCGAGAGGGTGTGTCCGGCCGTGTCGTCGGGAGCGCCGCAGTGGTGGCACTGCGGCGTCTCCTCTCTCCGTGCGACATGGTGCAGATAATGGCCGAAGCAGCCGTGGCCGGTCATCATCTGCACCATCCGGTAGGTGAGGCTGCCCTGCCGGCGCCCAACCCACTCCTCCAACACTGGACGAACGGCCTCGATCGTCCAGTGCTCCTCGCTGCCACCCGATGTCGGTGCACGGCCGCAAGGACGCGTGCCTCGACATCCCACGGAGGCGAGCCCGCTAGAACGCAGGCCGCCCCGTGAGAGACCGTGCGGTAGGCCCGCACGGCCCGGGTGGCAATGACCCTCTGCGGCCTACGCAGGAGGGCCACTGTTCGGGGGGCGAGACGCTCCGCCCAAATCGGGGCTCCGTACAGCGCTATCGACTTTATCACCGTCTGATAAAGTCGACGGCTCGCTGCGCCTGGTCCCCACACGTTGGGGAGGACCCGTCCGAGGGCTGCCGCGGCGGCACACAGCCTTGGGGCGAGGAGCTTAAAGTGCTCCCCGAAATCCCATCGAGGGTCCAGCACCAGACCGAGATACTTCATCGAGCTCTCGATCTGGACTTGCACCCCCTCTACTCGGACACGGAGCCCCGCCTGGGGTCTGCGGCGACGCGGCGGCCTGAACGAAATGGCCGTCGTCTTCTCGACGGCCACGTCCAGCCCGAGGAGGCGGAGGCGCCGGACGACCATCGTCGCGCCGACCGACGCCAGGTGGACCGCCTCCTCATACGTGCGCTCCTTCGCCGCGACAAGGGTGTCTTCGGCGAAGCAGACAACCTCCATGTTCGGCAGGAGGTTGCCCCGCAGAACCCAGTTGTACCCCAGGTTCCAGAGCAGAGGGCCCAGCACGGAACCCTGGGGTACTCCCGCCGCCATCGGCCACCTATGGACGCGACCGTCCGCCCCCTCATACACGATTTCCCTCCCGCGGAGGTAATCGGTGATGAGGGAGCGGAGGTAGAGGGGCACTCCATGAAAACGCAGTGCCTCCTCTATGCATTCGTGGGGGAGGCTGTTGAATGCGTTGCGGATGTCTAATGACACCGCAACGACAACCTCCCCCGCCGACGTGGCCCCCTCAGTCCACCTCTTGAGGTGGGCCACGGCGTCCACGGTGGATCGGCCGGTGCGGAAACCGAACTGGCACTCAGCCAAGTCCGGTCCCGGGCCCTCCAGATGCTCGACGAGCCGGGAAGCGAGAATTTTCTCAAAAAACTTCCCGGCCTCGTCGAGCAGCACCACCGGCCTGTACCCCGACGGGGCATCGGCGGGGCGATTCGGCTTCTAGGCTTTTAGGGTTGATATTTGTTTGAATGGTGTTAGGATTCCAACCGTTAGCAGTGTTAAATTTTTGGGTGTTTTTTTAGATTCTAAATTTTCGGGTGTTCAGCATATTGACTATATAATTGAGAAATGTGAAAAAAACACATAATATTTTGAGATGTTTGGTGGGGTGCTCACCCTTATTCTTTAAAATTGGTGTATAATGCTTTAGTGTGTAGTGTGATAGATTATGGTTCATTTCTGTTAAGTCCTTGTAGTAAAATTTCAATGAAGAGGCTTGATTGTATTCAATCTCGTGCTCTGAGAATTGTTTCTGGAGCTATGAGGTTCACGCCCATAAATGCCTTGCAGGTGGAATGTGTAGATCCCCCTTTGTGTCTTAGAAGACAATTTTTGTCAGATAGGTTTTTAATACAGAGGTGGCAATTTACTGTACATCCAATTTTTGAAAAGCTAAGGGATTTATCTAATTTTTTTAACTTTTTATCTTGGACTGATGAAAATGTCCCTTGTTTAGTCAAAAGTTTTGTAAAGACTTGTAGACTTAAAAATCCCTCATAATAGCCTCAAGATCCCGCTTTTTATGCATGACTTTGCTGTGGTAGTTTATATTCCAACCATTTTAACAAGTTTTGGCATTGAAAAGGATGACAAATTTGCTCCTAGGAACTTTGCCCGTATTATGAATGAGAAGTGGTCTGGTTGGCACTCCATTTACACTGACGCATCTAAGTGCGACCCATGAAGCAAATACAAAGAGGAGATGTTATAAGCATCTAGGTCCAGCTCCTATCACCAGAGTCCTGACGTCACGCATTTTTAGTTTTAGCTACTTAACGCCAGAGGCGCTGACATCAGTCGATCTTTTTATCTGTCGGATTAGTACGTCGTACGCTCTTCTTTTATTTTAGTTTTAAATTACCTAAATACAAAATGAAATGTTGTATTCTATCGTGCAACAGTTACACAGACGACAGAAACAAAGTGAACGAAAAAAAATCTCTTTCCATTTGTAAGTACATTAAACAAGCATTATTAATTTATTACTTGTGTATTGCTTCTAGAATGTTCGACGCCACATGGACGCTTCTGTCAATGTCCCGATAAAGCACAAAAGGCCCTCTAGTGGCGAGTAAAAATACTAACGAAAACGTAGGATGTATTAAGGGCGAAAACAAAACACGTGAATTAATATAAGCAGTTTTAACGATTTTTATTTTTAGATTATATTGACACAGCACCTAATAAATTATCTTTCTCCTACGAATGTATCTTTTAACATAATTATCTTTCTCCTACGAATATATATTTTACTGCCACCTAGTAATGTATAGCGGAACTTTTATGTTAACGTCAATAATGCTGGCATTTTAGTCTGTACTAGCACTGCTGCCACCTAGTAATGTATAGCGGAACTTTTGTGTTAACGTCAATAATGCTGGCATTTTAGTAATTCTACTCGCTACAAGGTGACAGTGGCGTCGCGCACCCTCCCCCCGCACCCCGATTTCCGGCTTCACTTGATTTCATACGGAAAACGCGATAGGGCACCTCCTCTTTGTATTTGCTTCATGGTGCGACCCCTTGGGTTGTGTGGGTGTCGGTATTTATCACAAGGACTATAACACTCATCAAATGGTAAAGTGTCCTCCGGAAACTTCTGTATTCACTGGAGAGGGTAGAGGAATTCTTGAGGCAGTGAATTATGTTTTACTTTATAGGCTAAAATATTCCATTATATTTACTGACTCCCTGAGTAATCTTTATGCCTTACAGTCTAATCCGTTTACTGGTAGAGGTTCTTCATTGTTGTTCCATATAAAGCAGAAATTATTTTTATGCAAGTCGCTGGGTTATGCTGTAGTCTTGGCTTGGATTCCTGGTCATAGCGGCATATTTGGCAATGAAAAAGCTGATCACTTTGCTAAGACTGCAGTATTACGTGGTGATATTGTTCCTTTTATGAATTACAGTCAAGACCTTTTACTTATTCCAAAACAGCAATTGTTTAAATCCTGGTCACGGCTTTGGGCTTCAAATAGTATATACACTTCTGGACACATCTATTGGCCCACCTTGCATTTTCAGTTTCGTTTAGTCCTAGCTAAAAATTTATATTAGGTCGAGCAAAAAGTTTTTATGCAGTTTTGAACCTGGCACATTCATAATTTTGTTCAATAGTCTTTTTTTGAATTTCGAACACAGAATTTAAAGAAACAGAAGACAATTTGGAGCCTGTTCGTTGATATCAAACAATCGAATACTAAGAAAACCTGATTTTATTGGTTTACTTGGATTTAATTCTTGAAAGTGTGATTTTTCTCTTTGGTTTTGCAACAAACATTACTTATTCTTAACATTAAGGTGAGGTTCTATCAATAATCTATGGATACTTCGCCTGAAGTTGCAGCCCAAGCTGTGGCACTTATCCATGCCGGACACAGCCAAAGAAATGTGAGTGCTCGACTTAATTTAAGTCGATCTGCGGTCCGAAATGTTTATCGGAGGTACCTAGAGACTGGCGGCTTTGTTCGTCGCCAAGGAAGGCCACGATCTCGGGTCACAACTGAAAGGCAGGATCGATTCATCGTGATGACCAGCTTGAGAAATCGTCACCTTACCTCCATTGAGATACAAAACCAACTTCGCGACTTCCACGGAGTATCTGTGAGCGCTTGAACTGTTCGGAGAAGGTTAAAAGAACGCGATATGATACCACACAAGCCAGCTAATGGCCCCAAATTAACGCGAGCCCACCGAACAGCGCGTCTTCATTTCGCGCGCACTCATTTAAATTGGACTCAGCAGCATTGGAGCCGTGTACTCTTTTCTGATGAGTGTAAAATTGCGTTACATGGCAATGATGGAAGGAAGAAGGTCTACCGACGTAAGGGAGAGCGTTTTGCACAATGCTGCTTTGAAGAGAGGGTTGCTTATGGCGGTGGCTCATGGACTGTCTGGGGCGGTATATCCGCGAGCGGCAAAACTCAACTTGAGGTTGTTACGGGACCACGGCTGCCAACATTAAATGCTGAAAGGTACATTCGTGAGTGCTTAGAACCTCACGTGATGCCATACGTGTAGCATGTGGGCCCAAATTTCCTTTTTATGCATGATATTGCAAGAGCCCATACGGCCGGCATCGTCAGGGAATATCTTCGGGATGTGAACATCACAGTTATGGACTGGCCAGCCAGAAGCCCAGACATGAACCCGATTGAGCACATGTGGGACGAGCTAAAAAGACGTGTTAGGGCTCGTCAGCCCGTTGCCCTGACGATGCAGGAGTTGAAAACTGCCATAGAAGAGGAATTGGAGATGATCCCTCAAAATTTCATAGAGCGGTTGATAAACTCTATATCTAATCGTATGAGAGCTGTCGTAGATGCCAATGGAGGCAACACGCATTAATTAATTAAACCTTTATTTGATAAAACATGTTTTTTATTCAAAAATCAACCGCCTTCATCAAGGCGCATACCCGACTTGTTAGGCGTAGCTCCATGTCGTGTGGTATTCTGAATTCAAATTTAAAACAATACGATCGAAAAAGATGGTAAAATGTATCAGGTTTAAAACTGTATCAATAGTTTTTGTTCAATCTAGCAATCATATTTAGGTAGAGGCCATCGAAACCTAAACTCTAAGGTGGGCCAATAGATGTGTCCAGAAATGTATAAAGGTTTTCGCTATTCCAAAATCCAGAAAGATATTCCACCCAAGCCTTGGTTTTATAAGTTATATGTAAATAGATATAATTAATGATTAAACGAACTTACCTGTACGTGAAGTTCAATCATAATTATACGAAGGCTTCGTCCGAAGGGATTAGCAAATAATACTTGTAGTAACGCCTAGTGATACGCCAGTCACGCACTTTATTTGAGGGTATAAATAAAATTTAAAATGAGTCTCACGTCAACAAGGTGGGCGACCTATCCGCTCGCTTCATTTAGTTTAGAGTAGCCTCATCCGGAATATTTCACACAAAAAAGGGGACTTGTAGTTGGGAGGGAGGGTTGCTAATCCCTTCGGACGAAGCCTTCGTATAATTATGATTGAACTTCACGTACAGGTAAGTTCGTTTAATCATTAATTATACTCGGTAGACTTTTAGAGATAATAGTGTGAAATATTTTGTTTATTCCTGAATTTTCATTAATTTATGTTAATAAGAATAAACATCAATCATCATTTGAATTACTCGTATTATTAACAATTGTTCTGGCAAAATAATTATTTCCATTAGTATTAACATTACTTATGGTTCTATTATAGAATCGATAGAATGTGCTTGAAGAGCCGCTCCATCCAGCGGTTCGTCTTATTTGATCTAGGCCGACACCTAGGTGATGAGCCGCGGATGTAGCGGCGTGCTGTGCGCGGTAAATATGTTTAGATCAAAAACGCTATCGCGCAGTGTGTTCTTTATTCACTGACTTAAGGTTTGGGAACCGACAGCATTATAAGGCTTTTTAGCACTTATGAAGAGAAGGAAAGATTTCAATATTTTTAATATTAATCTAGGACAAGGTTTGTACTTTGTGTGCTGTCAACAGCGCAATGAGAGTGATGAGTTTTTTCGAAAGTTTTTCAAAAGACAATGTTTCATTGGCGTAAAATTGGCTGACATAATTAATAACTATTGAAGTATCCCACATATTTGGGCACGGGAGGGCGTAACCGAAATATTCCTTTAAAATATCTTTTTACTCTGTCATCTTCTCGTAAATTATTTTCCCCTAAGCAGGGCGAGCGCGGATCTATAGGAGTTAAGCGTGCCATATTGAGCTCCCTCTTCATAATAGTTTGTTGAAATAAATTATTTGTGGAATTGAAGGATTATACAAGTCACAATTATTGTCGTTACAGTAATTGAACCAGCGCCGTAAATAAACATTATATTGTTTAAAGGAACTTTGGAATATAGATGCTAATATCGGCGGTACACTCCACGCCGTCCGCATAAGTTCCCCGCTATACAATGACAGAGAACGGGGTGAAAGCATAAAAATTAAAATCGGCCCAGGAAATGCATCTGGGTCCCTATGCCAGGAGACATAATCAGTGCATTTAGTATTTATTTGACTAGCGAATAAGTCTACTTGAGGTGCCCCATACGATGAGACAATTTCCTGATATGCCCAGTCCGTTAACTCCAATTTTTTTTTTTTTTTTTAAATACGTCGCCCTACACTAGGATTTTCTCCTGTGTCGTGGGTGCAGTTACAAACATAGAATATCACATGCACATACGCCCAGACCGGAACAAATTTCTGTAGGCCATAAAACATATGTCCCGTACGGGAATCGAACCCGCGACCCGTTGCACAGTAGGTGATCACTCGACCTTTGCGCTAAACGTGTCGTCGATTCTATGTCAAGATGTACCCGCCTTGATTCGGCATCTGCCGTTATATTATCTGATGAGCTAATGTAATAAGCCATAACATACAAATTGCGACATTCACACCACTGCCATAGTTGACGAGTGATGTCAGTGAAGTGGGGGAACTGAATACCCCCCATTGTTTTGATGTAAGAGATTACTGTAGTGTTGTCGATGCGGATAAATTTGACAACTACTTATATTTTTGGCGAACACTTTTAATCTTAGAAAAGCAGCTAGAATTTCTAGGTAGTTAATGTGTTGTGTTCTCTCCTGAATGCTCCACAACCCGCTAACCTTCTCTTTGCCACGTACAGCCCCGTATTTGAGGCGTCTGAGAAAATTTCCAGATCATGTGTATCATGTTTGATTTTACAAAACGGTATTTGTATTGCGTCATTCCTAGGGATATTTATAAATTTATCATAATTATCATTAATGATGATTTTAAGTTTAATTACTTAATGCGCTCGAATATTTTAGTATAAGGCTAGTGTATTCTACAGCCGGGCAAACTGAGACTAGTAATTCGACTATTTGTGCGAATTGACGTATTCAACATCTTTTAAGAGTTAACCATTTTTTTATTTATTTCTGATTTGTGATCTGGAAATTTTTAGTCTAGATTAGAACGAAACCTTAAAAATGTACATATATTACTAGGTATCATTAAACTTTTGGCCTCGTTAATTAAAATCAAAGAGAGGTAATTAATTTTTTGGTTTGTATATTTGGCCAATAATTATCTAAATAATTAGTTGATTTTAGGTCCGCAGAACGGAGTAATCGGACAATTGGTTTTATTGCCTTGATGGTGCAGTACTCAAGCCAAATAGTTCTTGTTCAATTTGAAATCTTAAATATTTTCTTGAATTAGGGTCAATACTTATTAAATAAAAGGCATCTTTAAATCTATTTTTGTCATGAAACAATTTTTTGTTTATGTAAATTTTAGCACTGAGCGTAAATTTTCAATTTTTAAATGATTTGCTTTTATAAATTTATTAAAGTTTTTTTTTTTTATTTCAGGATGAAACCATGTTTACCATTTGGCTTAGGTACCAGAATATACTTGATAAAAATTGCCCTTCAGTTTAATCATTCCTGGAGGTGCTAGGCGTCGGTGCAGGCGCCTTTTTTTTTTTTTTTGTTTGTGGTTTATGCAATGAAGTTTTTAACTCTGCACCCTATTTATTTATCGCCTTTGCAGTCTTAATAATTTCTGACAGGTTTTCGCCTAATGAATGAATAAAAAATGGTTAAGTATTCTAAAGCTGGTCTTTCATGTCCTTTTTAAGGGAAGACAGAATAAAATTCCGTCGTATGACTGAATCCGGTACTGCAAGTCACAGAGAATACGTTCTGTGTCCATCAACATTTTTATTAATTCTGGGTCACTGTTATTTTTCGAGGTCAGCGAATTAATAGCTTGGTTCAAGCATGAAATAGCCGTAGAAACTTGTTTTTGCCTAATTTCGATATTTTTATAACGTTTAGCGTTTATATCGGAGATAGCCACCTTAATTTCGGCATTCAGTACCTACGGGAGCATTAATTAGTTTGCAGTTACTCGGCGAAAGGTATTTCACATTAATGTGTGTTCCAACTTAACTGCAAAGTCTTTGTGAATGTCGGCTCCAAAAGTATTCGAAATAGTTGGATCCTCGCCCAATATTTCAAGTATTGTGGTGTTTAGCATCGCATTAGCTGACCCAGGCTCGTCGGTATCCGTCACTTGCTCAGGCGCGCCGGCGGCGGCGGTGGTGGCGGTGGTGGCGACCTCCACAAGGGTGACCGTCATGACGGCACAGAAGATATAAACGGCGGGCTCGCACAGAGCGTAGCCACTTCGGCGGGTTCTGGGTCGAGGTCGACCTGCATCTCCGAACGTGGCTCAGAACCAATAATCCCATCGAGCAGTAGGCCAATTATAAATCTTTCATCGTATGACATGGCATAATAAATCATGAAATGCTTCATTTTGTATTACCGATCTCCAATGATATCATTACTATGGCATAATTTCGATGATGTCAATATCATATAACGAACGAATGATCAAAAATCTGACCGAAAATCATAATTTTCGCTTTGCACTATGATATCATATGATATTATTTGAAAACCGTGAGATCGTAATAGGCCTGCAGGTTTAAAACGTTGTTATTACGTTCTTGTTCTGAAAACCACCGATATCTCTATTAGTCATGAAACAGACCAAAGTACTGTTCGCGAGACTAATTTATAGGGTAGTACAGCTCCAAAGAGAAGTACGCAAACCCCAGATATGTAACCATTGTCACTATGAATACACCGATATCTCCATTAGTCATGAAACAGACCAAAGTACTGTTCGCGAGACTAATTTATAGGGTAGTACAGCTCCAAAGAGAAGTACGCAAACCCGGAGAGGTTACCATTACCATAAGGTAGTACAGCTCCAAAGAGAAGTACGCAAACCAGGATAGGTAACCATTACCACTATGTATATACTGTATTTATTCTTCTTAGAGATATAGTGTCATAAAAATTCATACAAAAGGGGTATAAATAAGCCCACTGAAATAAATCTTATTTAACAGTTTTCGTAAAACTATTTCATTGGATTATAAAACTTCATTTCAGAGGAAACCAGTAAAAAATAAAAACGTAACAAATTTACCATTATAGGTATAATTCGTCATTAACTAATTAACTTTCTCTAGTACTTATGAGAATATAACAAGATGGCTGACTTATCATACTTCTGCCCGTTATCAAACGAGCATTGTACGGGCAGCAAATAGAAAATGGCATTTTCGGCCATAGTCACTAATAAATGCACTTATTCACATAATGACTAACCTTGAGACTCCGAGCGGGAACGCCTGTCGAGCAAGCTGGAACGACTCCGTGTACGGCATCTTCGTAACACTTCGAGTTTTTTAAACTTACACAACAGATTTGACAATCCTCCTCACTTTTCCGCTTAGGCATTATAAATAAGTACTACCTCACTTAAAGTAAAAACTTTTAAGACGCGAGAGTGTGATCGTGGCGAGCACTAAAAAGCGAATGAAGCGAGCGGATAGGTCGCCCACCTTGTTGACGTGAGACTCATTTTAAATTTTATTTATACCCTCAAATAAAGTGCGTGACTGGCGTATCACTAGGCGTTACTACAAGTATTATTTGCTAATCCCGAGGACGAAGCCGAGTATAATTCCGCCACAATATGCCGACTTCGTTTTGGTCATTGTTGCACAGCAGTGCATCTTAAAAAAATAAAGATTTTAGACTCTTCTTTATGTAAATGTGGTTTGGCAGAAGACTTAAATCATATATTTTTTTCATGCCCAAATTATGATCGTTCTTCTTTCATTGACTCACTCTTAGAACATTCCTATCCATTTCCTTCTCATATTGACATTTTGCTCTCATCTTTGAATCCATTTGTAGTTAGTATTATTGGTGATTTTATTATTAAAAATAATATTAAGCTGTAGGTTATTGGGGGTGATTCTGAAGCGACCACCTAAAATTATAACTAAATAAAATTAGAGATAGAAATGTCAAAAACCGTTTGGTATTCAGAACTCACAAGTTAACTCTAAAATTAAGAGTGACGTTACTAAACTACTCAATTTAGTGTTAGATGTTATTTTAGCTCTTCAGCCAGACTATTATCTCAATCGTTTTATGTAGACAACTGCATCACCAGTTTGGATACTGAACAGGAAGCTAGATCGTTCGAGTCTGAGGCGAGACAGATTATGGCTCAGAAAAACTTTGATCTCAGACAGTGGGTAATATCTCCACTTCCCAAGCAAAAACTTGATGTCAATATTTCCATACTAGGTTTGCAGTGGTCTACTTAAGAGGATAGCTTGGGATGTAATTTGAGTACGATACCACCACCAGATGAGTTAACTAAAGTAACGAAGCGGAGTCTATTATCTATTGCTCAACGGATTTTCGATCCCATCGGGTTTACGTGTCCCGTTGCATTAGTTCCGCGATTAATTTTACAGGAGGCTTGGCGACAGTCACTACCTTGGGATAAACAACTGCCAGTAGAGTTGCACAATAGATTTTTGAGTTGGTATCGCATGCTTAAATTTTCAAACGATTGCAAAATTCCGCGCAGGTTAACCGCGTGCTGCATAAACAGCTGTAAATTAGAGTTGCATATGTTTTGCGACGCGAGCAAGTACGGTTATACGGCGTGTGTTTTTCTTAGATCTGAGTTTGAAGGTAAAGTCTCACTACGGTTAGTGTCTGCGAAATCACGAATAGCGCCTATTGGTAATGTAAGCATTCCCAGGCTTGAGTTGTTGGCAGCATTAATTGGTTCTAGACTGTTAGAAGGAGCTAGAAAAGATTTAGGAATGCTTTGTACTGAACGTTGTTGAACTGATTCCAGTGTTGTCCTCTGTTGGATCAAGAGACAGTTGCCGTGGAATACATACGTAGGCAATCGTGTGAAAGAAATAAGACAAAACTCTAATATTAACGACTGGTGGCATATTCCAGGAACACAGAATTGGGCAGACTTGGCTTCTAGAGGCTGCGACGCCAAACAGCTATGTCTATCGCGGTGGGTGGAAGGCCCAACATGGTTACTTATGAAGCAGGAACAGTGGCCGAATTCCAACTATGACACTGACATGGACGAAGTGAATCATGAACTCAAAGTTTCTACTGTTAGTAATAATGTCAATCTCACATCTAGCATTTTATTGCGTTTTACATATTTTTCAAGATACTCGAAAATAGTAAGGACACTGGCGTGGATATTTAGATTTGTTAATAATTTACGGCGCAGTAATAAGAGTATGAGAGGCGAGTTAAGCTGTGAAGAATACGAAGGTTCTGAACGGGTATTATTAAAATGTGTACAACTTGATCACTTCGATTATATAAATCAGAGGATTAAAGGCTTGAGATACTTTCACGATGAAGAAGGCACATTGCGTTTACAAACAAAGCTCTTATTAAGCGATATACCAGAGACTACAAAATTTCCAGTTGTACCTATTACCGGCTATTTCAGTTATTGTTCAAAGATTAGTAGAACAGAGGCATGGACAACTACAGCATGCGGGGTACAATGTCTTGGCTGCTGATTTACGTTGTAATTATTGGATCATAGGAGCACGCAAATTAATAAAGTCAGTAATATCTCACTGTGGTGTTTGCAAACGATATAGAAGTAAGCCAGTTCAACCACCGACAGCTCCCTTACCTCAAGAACGTATCCAGAGTTCAGCTCCTTTTGAAAATACAGGTATCGATTTAGCTGGTCCCCTCCAGTTACGAGACGGAACGAAATGCTGGATCGTTCTTTTTACCTGTGCCGTATATAGAGCTGTACATTTGGAGCTGACGAACTCCCTATCTACGGATGCATTCATGATGACTTTACGGCGATTCATCGCTCGTAGAGGACGAATGAGTGTTATTATTTCGGATAATGGTACCAACTTTATTGGGTCAAGGAATATGTTCATGAGTATAAATTGGGATGAGATACAACAAGAGTCTACGATTCGTCGGATTAGATGGAAACTAAACGCTCCAGCTGCGGCGTGGTGGGGTGGTTTTTGTGAACGGTTGATTAGAATTATAAAAGATCTATTGAAGCGGGTGTTAGGTCGATCTTCTGTGTCGTATGAAGAACTTCAGACTATTCTATGCGGCTGCGAGGCTACTCTGAATGACCGCCCACTAACTTATATAGAAGACGGCAAATGTGCCTCATTGGAACCATTAAAACCATCATTTTTTATACAGCCAATATCAGAATCTAATGTGGCGGATATAGATGTGTTAGATACGAGAAGTATGAATAAGCGTTTACGTTATATGCAAAAGCTGAGAACTGATTTTAGAGAGAGGTTTAAAAATGAATATTTAAATTTATTAGTTCAAAGATCAAGTAGAGTTAGTGGAACTCTGAGCATTGGAGATGTAGTTTTAATTAAAACTGACGAGAAAAGAGTCAAATGGCCGTTGGGTGTTATTGTGGACATATATGCGGGAAAGGGTGGAGTTAACAGAACTGCAAAGGTCCCTTTCAGCGTCTCTACCCCATGGAAGTCACTTGTCCTGAGAAGGACATTCCTGTCCATCAGAAAGTAACACGTTCTGGTCGAGTTTCTAAGTTACCTAGTCGATACAAGTTGTAAGTAGTTTTTTCTATTAGGGCGTATATACACGACATGGATTTTTGTTTATTTTGTGTTTTGGTAAGTAGGTATTTTTATTAAGGCGCATTTAGACCAGGTACACATAAATATAACACAAATGCACGCAATACTTAATTTATTTATCCTGTTTTCTTTTTACTTGTGCATTGCTAAAACAGAAGATGTTTATTTTATTGAGTTGTTAAATAAATGTGTTAAGTTTATTCATGTTTGGTACATTTCGTTGCAGTAGATAAAATATTGTTTTTTCTTGTCTGGTGTGGAGGATGTTAAGAACTCTACAGTCGAAATAATAGCAAGGACCGGAAAACCCCTTTATTTGATTAAGCCGATTGTTAGGGAAACCCTATCAAAAGGTTACCGAACGATAGGGTTACCCCATTGATAGGGTTAGTCTTTCCTTGTGGAAACTTTTTGAATAAGCTTAACCTTTAATTTTAAGTGCTTACCAACTAATAAGGTTACCCTATTGTCTCCTATCTTATTTCCGCACATTTTTGCGATTTTTACTAACATTGGATTGATTCGACCGACGCCGACGGTGAGGGCGACGGACGGCAGTGTTTTCTTATTTATTAGATTGACACTGATATCTGTTTTCAAGTTTTATGTTAAATTATTATAAACATGGAATCTATAATACAGCTATAAATCTTGTCGCGAGATTGTAGATAAAGAATAATACAATACTTACCTATTTAAGTTGATCTTGATATTGGTAACTCTAAGAAAAATATTTGTTTTATTAAAAAAATCTTGCGGCAAGCTTTTATATTTTAATAAAAAAATGTTTCATGTAATAAATTAATGTTTATTTTCCTCGTTTTAGGGCATTAAAATAATGAATAGACAGCTCTTGTTGCGTATTGAATGTTTGTGAATAGCAACATTTGCCATTACATAGTTATTCATCAAGCACATCAAAAACTAATGCTTCAACTAATTTGAAGAAATTAAGGTCTATTATCGTTTTTTTTTTCAAACTTCTACGTTCAGCCGATTTAAGGCCGATTTCGAGATCTGGGAAATCCTATGTTATCGCAGCAAATTCCCAATAACTTAAAAAGACTTATTCGTCAACTGGCGAGCGCAAAACTCGCGAGCGCTCGCCAGTTGGCACCTTCCGATTTTACCTAATTTTTTGGTCGTCAACTCGCTCGATGGTGGAATCTGACATATTTATGTACAGTCAGCTACAAAAATGTTTAAGTAAATTTAAAGTAGGTACCTTTTTTAATGTTTAAGATACTTTATACGATGTAAGTTTAAAATAAAACAAAACATAGTTTTGAGATAAATATATAAATCAACATGACAAAAAAAAAACTGCTTATTTCCTTAATAATTATCAACAATATCACAATGACTCAAGAATTTGGCTTATTACCTATTATATTAACTGTCCAAAACTAAGCAATGTGAGTGAATTTCACTATGAATACTTTTTAAGAAACTTAATTTACTATCCCTTCCTATATACTTGAAATTGCAAAATTTGTAAAACAAAATAGAAGTCTCTTTAAAAGAACTAAAGAATTATTTCCAAATAAATATACAAGATATATAAATAGACTTAACCCTGGTGTTCGACCAAATTCTACAAAATTCATAATTAACTGTTGTTGTCTGTGTATCTCTATATACAGTGTGTCCCCGAATAAGGTGCGAAACGAAAATGGGTGAAACTAGACTACAATTTATCGATAAAAAAAGAAGAAAAATTTAAAAATTAAATTGTATTTAATATTGATTTTTTTATTCTCTTTTTAAGACCTTTTGTGTTTGTAAAATTGTAACATTGTAACTACTGCGTGGATTTTGTTCAAATAAAAACAATAATGATGCCAAAAGATTAACTATAGGTGCGTTCCATTTGACCGCAGATTCGCAGCATTTTCAACATTTTTAGCATCATCGCGTTTCATTAGCTTTTGACGCTAGCAGGGCTAGCATCGTATGTTGACGTAATGCGTTCCATTTAAACAATATCTTGATTTTTAGGTTAGGTTTCCTTTGTGAAACATAGCGCGGTTAAAAATTTTTACATTTCTTATAAGAAACGCAAAACGTGGTTAGCATTTGATGTTAGCGGGACAAAATGGTGACGCTTTAATGGAAAACGGGGACTGTATGGTAAATAAAAAAAGTACATAAAAGCAGTCAATAGGGAGAAAAACATTTTTTTTTCACTAATTTTGAACATAAAAGTGTAATTTTTTTTTTATTACATAAAGTTGGCAAACAAGCAAACTGCCCACCTGATGGTAAGTGGTAACAGTCACCTATAATACATGTGGCTCTTGTGAGATTCGCAGCAAAACTGCAACCTCCACAAGAACAACAGTGTACGTTGCCAACTTGTGACACAAGATGTAAAGTCACAGTACCCAATAATTTCACTGCCATATCTTACCCTTCAAACCGGAACACAGCAATGCGAGCACTGCTGTTTGCGGCAGAAATAGGTAAGACGGAGGTACCTAAGCAGACGACCCTGGTACAGAGTCTCCCTCCAGTAAATTTTCTAGTAAATGTTAATTTTTACCAAATAATGCAGTTAATAAAAAATGTTTTTTTAGATTTTTTGTAATAAATACTTATTGTGATTTGTTTTTCTTGTTTTAATCAATTTTACAATGAAAAAGCTTAGCTTAAGTTTAAAAAATGCTTAAATGTGTTTAGCTAAATTCCAATTTAAGAAAAGCTACCTCAGCGGTTGACAAAAAGGCAGCGGCGCGGGTGCCAGGGGACGGCGCGTTAGCCGGCCCCTCAATTAAACACTCGTAGCTAAACATGTATTAGATACAGAATGTTGTTTTTTTTTGTTGGAAAGGTTATAAGATCTGGATTAATAAGAGGTAATAAAAAGAATTTGTTATAGGGGGCATTATTTGGTAAAAATAAACATTTACTCAAAATTTAACACTTTTATGTTCAAAATTAGTTAAAAAAATGTTTTTCTCCCTATTGACTGCTTTTATGGACTTTTTTTTTATTTACCATACAGTGTTAATCTTTTGGCATCATTATTGTTTTTATTTGAACAAAATCCACGCAGTGGTTACAATGTTACAATTTTACAAACACAAAAGGTCTTAAAACGAGAATAAAAAAATAAAAATCAATATTAAATACAATTTTTTTTCTAAAAAAAAATATTTTTTTATCGATCAATTGTAGTCTAGTTTCACCCATTTTCGTTTGTGCACCTTATCCGGGGACACACTGTATAATAAGTTACCAGAAAAAATTTAACATTTAACAGATTTAAAGTTGAGTTATATAAATGGTTGCTATGTATTTTTTTTTGTTAAACAATTTTTAAGTAATAATTAGTTTTCGTAGCATTTAGCCAGGTAGCACCCGCCATTGCTATCGCTGACACGAGTGCAATTTCTTCTCGATATTTTATGTGAAAATTTTAGTTTTTGTTAAGTTTTAAAGTTAAGTATACGTTTCACATTAGAAGACGTATGTATAATACTTATTTTAACTAAGTAAAATCATCAATTTACCCCTACAATACATTAATATCACTAAAAACTTCCACATTCAAATATTTTTCATTGTTTCGCCTTTAATTTTGGACGTCATTCTTTCCTTACACTTCTATGGACGGGGTCATTGAGGCCCCTGTTCTTCGTTACGCAGTTTACACGTTTTTTTAGATATTAGGCTAAAATTTATGTCTTAATCGTAATAAATAGGTTCAAATCAAACTAAACCAATACAAATTAAATAAAATGTTAATAAATTTTACTTAGTATAACGAAATAAAGAACTTATGTGATAATAATTATAGAAATAAGTCTCATCTAACAAGAAAAACTACTTTTTCCTCAATTATGAATTCTAATAAGTAAATTAAACATAAAAGAAAGCTCGTAGGTAAAAAAATAGAAAAATGACACCTATTTAACAAAAGCAATCGTAATACAATTGCTTTATCGATATTTTCTCACGCACTGCTGGCTGCACAGCTAATTATATTGAACATTTTTAAAGAAAAATTGATTAAAAGTAGAAGGAAATAAAAATATGATTGTCCTTTATATTTGTAGACAAGGGGCCTTAGAGACCCCACGTCCATAGTTAAAGATTAACTGTTTTATTTCCATATTTTCTCTACAGGCGGCAGTATTAATGGCTTAATTTTTATTATAAAAACCAAAGCACGCTTAAGCATGCTAATCTGGGCAGAGCAACGTTTTGGTCCGAAAATGAAAACCAAATACGATTGTACATATTCCGAAAAATCGTAAACATAACAGATATTAAAATTCAATTCCAACCCAGAAAACAAAACACAAAGACTCAGTTACCAACCTTCCAAACCCAGGTAAAGCTGCGGGCAATAGCTAGTTTTTATAGTTTTTGGTTTCAATCTTTTTTATTTGACTGTACTTTAGATGCGCGCGCGAGTTGACGACAAAAAAAATAAAATAAAATCGGAAGGTGCCAACTGGCGCGCGCTCGCGAGTTTCGCACTCGCCAGTTGACGAATAAGTCCTTAAGAATGACAACACGCACTAATTAAAATTCAAAAATCTTTATTCAACCTAGGCCTTTACAGGCACTTATTGACGTCAAAACAAAGCAAAACATTCCAATTTAAAGAAAACATATTTAACCTTGTATGTGCATACATCCTGAATATACCTACTCAAGATGTCTGCAAATACAAGTAGCAATTTTAAAAAAAGTTGAATCTACACCTGTTCAGAAATTGGGAGAGCCTTCTCGAGAAGAACAGGCAAGAAACTCGAAAGGTAAATTTTTTTTATCTCCTCTTTTAAATCGCCATTTACAATTTTGGTTTTGTTACATAGTCATTGAAAGTTAAAAAAATACAATCGGTATGCTTACATACACTTAAAATGTCAAAAAATAAGTTATAGACTTTACACAAATCATAATACAATAAATTAGGTATGTTATTACCAAACATATGATAACTTAGTCTATATAATTCAAAATCAGTGTCAGTTCTTTTCTGACAACAATATCTGTTAACATCAATAGCTATAACAACAACACGATTATTGACATTATAACGAATAAAATAATAACTTCATATTAAACACCAGGCATTGGCATCATTTAAATAATCGTTCACTTTTTATTATCCTTTACTCATTAGAGTCTTTTTTTACATGCGCTTTAAACTTATAAAAAGGCAAGTGTAACTGACACTATGTGGAACTTTGTTGTAAAAAGTTCCAAATTTTGTCACAAATTTTGCTATTCACAAACATTTAATACGCAACAAAAGCTGTCTATTCGTGTATTTGGTTCCGGACGGAAACGATTCTATTTAAAAAAATTGACCCGAATATACAAACATACATACATATACATACATACAGTGCAGGCTAAATACAAGTTTGTAAAAACAAACAAGCTGCACCGCGACTGGCGCGCAGCTTGGCGACATCTTAACGTAAACTGATTGACGAGTCACACGAAAATTAACTTTAGTGCGAATAACTTATTATTCCTTATTATTTGATGGGCCGATAGTTTGCGGCTGTCGATAACTACACACGTAAACGGTTATGCAACAATAGGTCTAATGCATTTGACGTAAAAACTTGAATTGCTTGTGCGCGTTAAAACCCTATTGATAGGGTTAGCCTCAATGGGGTTTTCGGATGCGGTAAGTGCTTACCCTAATTAACTGTATTATTTTGGTTAGCCTTTCGGTGCAGTAAGTCGATGAAATGCTTACCATATTGATAGGGTTTGTGAAAACAAGTCTATAAATTACCCAATCAAAAACCCCTTATATGGAAAGTGGTTTCGGTCCCTGAATAATAGACAATTTTGTTTGATAGGTTTGTCACTCTGTCTGTTCAAAAAATGTTTAATTAAATCTCAGAACAATCACTACAGCATATTCTTCTGAGAATTAAATAGAATTCCATATCAAGCTCGAATATTTTATTTCAATATAAGTCAGTCACCATATTTCTTCACCCATTCTCTACAGATAGGTGGTAGTTTGTCGATACATTCTTCAAAGATTCAGAGTTTGTCGACGCCTCAATCTAAAGAACGAAAGAGTTCTTTATTTGGGTAAATAGTCTAGGAGCCTGGAGTCCCAAATGTGCGAGGTTTCGTTATTTTTATGTACTTATTAACAATAAGAAGTTAATGTAAAATAGTCAATTGAATTCAGTGATGAAACAGTAACCGTTAATATTTAAATTTATGTAAATCCTCGATGAGTGATTGATATTTTTTGAATGTATTATTTAAGCAACATTTGGTATCTGGTCTCCTTGTCTATCTATATGAAGTAATGTACAGTCGCGTACAACTTTCTTTAAAAAAGTAAGTTTTATGAGGTTTTGTTTGTGTATGAAACGGTGTTTCATAATAACCAATAAATAATCAATGCGTTATCTAAAACTATCTTTGTCAGTAAGCAGATTTTTGCTAGGTCGTTTCGTTTTCGAGGTCCAGGTGGCCCGGCTGGGGTAACGTTTCTCCAGCCGGGCCACACATATCTCGGAAATGCGCATGTCTCAAACTGTGAAATTTGTTCGACAAACTCCGACAAACTACCGCTTCACTATTCAAGCAAACAGTTTTTCTCTACGTCGCTTTGTTTTCAAGATCCAGCTAGCTCAGTTGCAGCAACTTTGCTGCAGGTGAGCTTTGAAATGGTGGATCGACAAACTCTGAAACTTGTCCGACAAACTCTGACAAACTGCCGCCTATCTATATCAGCAAACAGATTTTCGCTATGTCGTTTGGTTATGGAGATCTGTGTGGCCTGGCTGGGGTAACGTTACCCCAGCCGGGTCACACAGCCCCCTTAAACGCGAGCCCGATGAAAACTCAAACTTGTCCGACAAACTGCCGCCTATCTATATTAGCAAACAGATTTTCACTAGGTCGTTTCGTTTTCGAGATGTGTGGCCCACACAGATCTCTGAAACGCGCAAGCGACAAACTCTGAAACTTGCCGACAAACTCGAGACATTATAGCGACATACTCAAACAATCTATTTTTCACAGTTTTTTTTGTAGCCCGGCTGGGGTCATTCATAGAGTGACGTAATCGACCACCCACTCTGATAAGGCGTTTATCATCTAGGAATAAATTAAGTCGTCTCGAGGAATTAATGATAAGATCACCACAATGTAAACGATCTAGTTCATCTGGGAAGGATATTGATTTTGAACTACTTTTACCAGGTGTAAGAAAGAGGGAATCCTTACGCTCGCTAGGGGACGGGGGAGGGAGACGAAATACGGTTTGTTGGATGTTTTGCATTATGATGAAATCTTATGAAACCAACAACACCCACTAACTTATTCAACGAACTAAATCGTTCTAGAAGAGGGGAAGGATCATGAGGAGGGGCATCGAAGGTCATCATCAAACAGCGTAATCCTGGAAGATTGGCAGAGGGACCTGGCAATGTCAGAGGCCACAGGTCATGAGATTGCTTCAACCACGGAGGGGAAAACCATTGGGGATGATTGATCAAACAAGAGGCAGAAAGACCACATGACGCACAACTGTTAAACAAACATCAAAAAGTTACCACGATCTAGGTGACGACTGTTAAACAAACATCAAAAAGTTACCACGATCTAGGTGACGACTGTTAAACAAACATCAAAAAGTTACCACGACCTAGGTGACGACTGTTAAACAAATAAGTTTGGTTTTCGCACATACTTCGATGGTATGTTTTAAGTTACAGGGGGTTTATTGTCTAATAAAAATTAACACGATCATCACTGTGGCATCGATATAACACGGCCGCTGGTTGTACATTTGGTTTGACCACGAGCCCGGAGCGAACCTGTCGACATTGAGAGCGTCCAGATAAATTTTGAGTCAAAAGGATGGTAATTTCATTATAGGCGTTCACTAATTTCAATTGAAAATAAAAACTAAGAAACGAATAATTTGTTTAATTTCCATTTGTTACATAAGATTTATTATTAACATGCTTGCAAAAATAATGTCTGTCTGTCTTTTAAAATATGTATCATAAATTACCATCATCTTCCTTTTAATGTGTTATTTTTTTGCATAATGTTTCAATAACATAGTATGATTTTTTGGGAAATATGTTAAATCAGTTAGTGCTCCGTACTATACAGACTACAACATAGTATTAAGAAGATATAATTATGTGATTTAACATTAATATTGCAAATCTAAACTTTTGATTGAGCGAAACACGATGTAAATGCCAAATTTGTCTAATATTAAAGTAATAAATTCAGTTTCAATAAAAATCTAAAAATAAAGTAAACATAAATTAGTTATGGCATAAAATTATAGCTAAATTATAATAATAAATTTCTATTCAATTGAATTTAAGTACAAATATCACGGCGTTTCAACAAAACGTGACAACATAGTTTAGTTAATTAGTAAAACGTTTTTACTGTTTGTTTATTACACGTTAATTATATTGTGCCTCAGTACAATTATATCTACTAATATTCATGAGACTTTCGTGTGAAAAAATACATCTTTATTTGAAGTACCAACAGCATTTTACATTGATTTACAAACTGAAATTTATGTACATAATTATCTAATTATCTTCAATTGTATACATACATAATAATATAATTTATAGATAATTCAATTATTAAATTTGTCGATATGCTCCTATCAATTTATTCATTAAGTAGTAATACTGCAGCAGTTAACATATTTTAGGACCCTAGATAAGTTTTCGTTAAGGCAATTGTATTTTTTTATCGAGTGTTAATTAATCAAAGTCGAGTTGACCTTTTATCACATATTAAAGGTATTGCGATGTAGTTTCACACTTTTGTATAAACAGTTCCAAACACAGCGTCTCTTTAGTTACACACATTTGGGTTGAAGCGTAGGCGTGAGTGCGTACGGCAATGTCTGAACGTCTGGCGACTGCGAGGTTACAATCAGGACGATCCGTATTCCGCCATCCACGCGAGGTATTTCTGTATGTCGCCGTTGGATACACTCTTGTTACATTTCGCCAGCGCCTCCATAAAGTCCTCCATAGTGACGGGCAAGTCCAGCTCCTCCTTCGCCAGCTGCTTTATCTGCTCGGGCTTCAGGCCGGCGATTTTCCTACGCATCGACATCATAGATGCATCTCTGAAAACAGCAGAAAAGTAACATCAAAAATGACATAAAAGTTTACACCACTAACAGCTACAGAAAAACACAAAAGATCCACGTTGGGTTGAAGTGCGAAGGCTCTCATGCTGAGCCACACCTGTATTAAGACAACAGCTACAGAAAAAGGTCAAAGGAGGGATTTCCCTCCGTATAACAGATAAAGAAGTATTCGAAGGCGGAGCTGCGTTCTACACATTATTTCAATGCCGCACGATTAATACCCACTGTCCCAATCTGTACCTCAATGCCTAGGTTTTAATACGGCCGGTTCTCGATCTACAAACAACTTGTTAAATAAAATTTTTGTGTTGGATAGTCCATTTATCGAGGAAGGCTATATAACATCACGCCACGACTAATAGGAGCTGAGCATCAATTAAAAATGTTGCACAAAACGGGAAAAAATATATAACGAAACGTAGTTCGCGGGCACAGCTAGTTATATTAGAAAAGAAAATTTCGCGGATTATTAACGAATTCATTTCGTTTTTTTTTTGTTTTGTTTTGTTGCATATCTTGCAAATTTAAAATTCTATGGTCGCGTGCTTGCGAGTACGATGAGGTTGTTAAGTAAATTTTAAAAAATCAGCGAGCTTGAAAAAATCTTTTTTTTTTTTCAAAATCCTGGTGGTGATTTTGTAACTCATCGATTCATCATCAGACTAGATGACCTTATGAAGAAAAGCGGAATTATGTTCATAATTGGATATGGGTATTGGTTGATTCATTCAATAAAAATGTTAAGACCGGTCGAAAGACGACGTTACAAAATGTTAAACGATTTAAAAATATGTTTCAAGCAAACAGAATTATCAAATCTATACGATGGCCGATTGCCGCTGAGTTGCAAAATCGTCACCCTGACTCATATTTTTTTTTATGAAACCGATTCTGAACTCGCGATTTTGAAAAAACCAATAGGGATGATGACTGAATTCTCATTTTCACGTCTCGTCATAAAATATTGAAATACCGCAGAAAAAGATACAATCCTGTGAAATTAGAATTAAAATCGGCTTAGAAATATATTAGATACAAGCATTTTAAGTTGTTAGTTTGGAAGCGATTAGACAGAGAGATTCGACATCAACCGTGACGTCATTGTTTAGTACGGCCATATAAACTCCATGTAAATTGCCGTTTTGCTAGAAAGAGATGGAGAAAAATCTTTAATACCTTATATCTCAGAACAACAACTAAAGCATATTTTTCTGAGCCTTTATATCTTGGTTGTTTTTTTAGTTATTCGAAAACCGATTTTTTATTTCAGTTTACTATATGAATGACCCGGTAGCAGCTATTGCCGGCACCCACCTGCACACGTTGGTGATATCAGCGCCGGAGTATCCGTCCAGTCGACGCGCCACGTGCCGCAGGTCCAGACTTTCATCCCTTCTTACATCCCGCAGGCTGATGGCCAGCAGCGCCTCGCGGCCCTCCTGCGTCGGCAGCGGGATGTAGATGCGCTTCTCGAGCCGCCGGCGCAGCGCCTCGTCTATGTCCCACGGGAAGTTCGTCGCCGCCAACACCATCACCACCTGCGATAGATAGATAGAACCGTGTCGGACGGAACATAGCTGTGTGTGTTCCATTTAACCATCACCACTTTGCTGGTGCTGACGTCTGATGTTAGCCTCGTTATGCGTTTCTTTTAAGAAATATTGACATTTTTAGCCGCGCTAATTGTTACAAGTGAAACGGTATGAACTGATTTTTCGTCTCACCTACTTAGTCCAGTAATTTAATATTTTATATAATATAAATCAAAATCGGCTAAAACTATAAATATCATTTAATTTAATAATGAAATCCACAAAAAAATATTTTTGATTCATGAAAAAAAGTATCCAAATATCAAAAAAGATTGGCAAGCCTGCCCCCTTAGCACGTCCACCAAAACACGATATGATAAAGCGGTTTATCGCGGTGAACTGTCAAAATACAATAGGGTTTCGCTGTATTTTGACAGTATGCCGCGATAAATCGCTTTATCATATCGTGTTTTGGTGGACGTGCTACGGGGGCTGGTACCCATTAAAATATGAAATGTAGGATACTGAATTTTGGATATTATGTAAACGATACTAGTTTACCTATTTTTCTTTAATTTAGGAATTTCTATAATTTTTGGAAAGAAAGAAAAATTGATTTCACTATTTCATTGAATATTGATAAAAAAACGCATAAAACTGACAAGCAATATTAAAACGCAAAAGTAAACAAAACAAAAGCAACTATCGAATTCGTTGCAGAAATATCGATTATTGATTAATCCACTCATTTCCATATAATTAATCGATTAATGACCGTTACAAGACCAAAAATAGTATTAGAACATAACAATATTACTTTTCCTGATTTTGTCTTGAGGTTTTAGGTAAATAAGATGTCTAAGGAAATTTTAGGTTGCGTTCCAAAACGGATAAGTTTCGCCCGGTAAATAGCTAAATTGACTCAATCCCAGTTCCAAAACACATCCGAGGATTTTTATCGAGGTGTTTTGGAACGACTTTGCCGAGTCAATTAGATCCTGGAAAGAGCGATTTATTTATCCTATAAAATTCAGGAGTGATAATTATTCTGTCATGGCTGTTATGTTAATGTCAATGTCACTACTGACAGCAGTGACAGTTGACATTAACTTGACGCGGTAAATTTTCGAAATTTTCTAAAAGAATTATTGTAGCATTGCAATTAACTTCAAATTCAGAAAGATGATACCGACAGCGAGTGATCATAGAACAATATACTCTCTACCGAGAGATAGCGATGAAAAATAATATGGGAGAGAGGTTAGAAAATTCCCAGAGAACGCGTTCCGCGACGCTAGGTCAGAATTCTTCGAGAAATCACTTTTTACCCCGTTCCAAAACCGATTTTCAATCGAGTAACTTTACCCGACAAAGGAAATTTTGTTTCGGAACGCAACCTTAATCGATAAACCTATCGATATGTCACGTGACCGACTGTTACCACTGTCAACTGTGAATGTCCACGTCACATTCACTGTCAGTGTCAGTCGAGTCGTGGGGGTGCGTTCGGAATGGCGATGATATCGATGTTAGCGCGCTAAAAGTTTTTCGTTAAAAAAATTGTTTCCTCAATCCTTAATAACAATTACTGTAACTCGTAATGTCAATGTCAAATTCAATCTTATGTTTTGACATTTGCAACGTTTTGTTAACTATTAATAACGTTTTGTTATCTCTGTACCCTATGTACCATAATAATTTTCGAATGCGAATATCTTTTTATTTAGCAGTTGTAGAAATATGATGTGATTACCTTTTTTGTTACATTACTAAAGATAAAGAAATACGTGGTATTTTTATCACCATACACTTCGTCTGATTACGGTACCAACATTGTATGGCTTCCTGCCAATCTTCTTTGAAAGCTGTCAAAAAATGTTATCGGAGGACCCATCTATTAGTATGGATATTTGATGTTAACTTTTTGTGGCAAAAATGTTTATGTGGAACATACGAAACCAGCACGAAATGAAACGCGTTGATGTAAAAAATGTAGCAAATCCGTGCTTAACTGGAACGGGCCTCATAAGTAAATTCGATAGGAACGATTAATTAAATTTTTTATAAGATGGGGGGGGGGGGGGGAGAGCAAGTCGATGGCATTGCATTTTTTAGACACCTTAAACACTGTGGCGGAGTCCAAAATTTCCACTTGCGGCGCGGCCGTGATCCGGCTCGAAGGACCATAAAATGTTGATGTAAATAATAAGCGAGACGGGAATAAACAAAAATTATTATTTATTACAAAATCTCATATACCTATTAATTTCACCATCAAAACAGCTCACGATATGATAAAGCGGTTTATCGCGGTGAACTGTCAAAATACAATACGTTTTTGTCGCATTTTGACAGTTTACCGCGATAAACCGCTTTATCATATCGCGTGTTGGTGGTCATGCTACAGGGGCATATACGTCCCCACCGAGGGGCTCGAGCCAACCCTATGTTAGGGTGTTTATGCCTTGTTCGGGCGCGTTGGTAGTGGTAGTCGCAGTGTGGACCCTATCACGCGCGTCCATAAGGGCAGGGAGAGCACCGGGGGGTTTAGTGGGTAGGCTCGGCTCTCTGCCGGGAGAGCCCCACACACGCTCGTCGTCTAGCCAACGACGAGTACGGTGCGGACCCGCATTCCCCTTGAAAAAAAAGGGTGTTTAGGCCTTAGCCAACCACGCTGGCCCAGTGCGGAATGGTCGACTTCACATACACCTTTGAATTTCGTCGCAAATGTATGCAGGTTGCCTCATAATGTTTTCCTTCACCGTAAGAATGTCAGACAAATGTGAACATATGAAATTCGAAAACGAAAAACACATTGGTACATGGCGGTCTCGATCGTCGGACCTTGGACCGAATGGAAGGCAAGTGCCGAGTCCACAGCGCCACCGACGCTCTCTAATTTACACACAATAAAAATTATTAACTCTAAAGTGACATCCTTCACTAAATTGACAATGTAATAATCTCTTTAAATATGTCATAGTAAAATACTATGAAGCCTACTTGAACACACGAGCAGCTCAAATGCCTTTATCTGTTACCTTGGATAACCCCCGTCGAGTGTCGGCAGCAGAGACCAAATCATTTAATCTCGCAAACAGCTCACATGACTTTTGGGAAGTCAAGCTATCACCTTGTCGCGTCGACACAAGTGAATCCCAATCCGTCCATTTACATGAGCGGCTCTGATAACTGTGTCTTGGAGAGGAAAGGGGTTTATCTGTGAAGCGGTTACCTTGGACGGTTCGTCGGTGGCAGATCCTAAGCCGTCCATTTGCACGAGCAGCTCCGACTTGACCCTCCTAGACGCCTCGTGCTCGCTGTCCGAGCCGCGCCGCGAGCACAGCGAGTCTATCTCGTCGATGAATATCGTGCTCGGCGCGTAGAACCTGGCCTGAGGGATTTATGGCCAATGTCATCATCCTTGTCTTAGCTTAGATATTCCACCGACGTATAAAGGGAAGCAGACTTAACATAATTTTACTCACACGTTTGTCATAAGTAATGTATATCGTTTTTACTTTCACTCCAAAGTTCAAATTCAAAAATCTTTATTCAACTTAGGCCTTTACAGGCACTTATTGACGTCAAAACAAAGCAAAACATTCTAATTTAAAGGAAACATATTTAACCTTGTATGTGCATACATCCTGAATATACCTACTCAAGATGTCTGCAAATACAAGTAGCAATGAAAAAAAAATGGTTTTGTTACATAGTCATTGAATGTTAAAAAAAATACAATCGGTATGATTAAAATGTCAAAAAAATACAATCGGTATGCTTAAAATGTCAAAAAAATAAGTTATAGACTTATACACTAATCATAATACAATAAATTATGTTGTTACCAAACATGATAACTTGGTCTGATTCAAAATCAGTGTCAGTTCTTTTCCTGACAACAATATTTGTTGACATCAGTAGCTATACACAACACCACGATTATTGACATTATAACAAATAATAACTTCATATTAACTCCAGGCATTGGCATCATTTAAATAATCGTTAACTTTATAATATCCTTTACTCATTAGAGTCTTTTTTACATGTGCTTTAAACTTATGAAAAGGCAAGTCGGTTACACTATGTGGAACTTTGTTGTAAAAAGTTATACATTTCCCCATAAATAAGCCTCTAGTTTTTTGGAGTCTGTACGTTGGAACGGCAAGTTTATTTTTATTTCTTGTGTTTAACTGGTGAACGTGGAAATTGGTTTCAAATGTATTATAATTCTTATAGACATAAATCAAATTTTCATAAATGTATTGTCCTGCTAAGGTCAATATATTAATTTCTCTAAATAAATCTCTTAGAGAATCTCTTGTTCGTGAAATCACTTGACTCCAAAGTGATACGATATACCTATCGCCATTTCTGTTTTTCGTCTATGGCGATACTAACGCACACATAAACATTTCTGAAGCCGTGGCAGACGCCATGTTTAGCTTTGTCAAAATAAGAGACAAATGGCGTAGTGACATTGTGTTATAATGTTTTGTTTTGTGATTATAAATTAAAACAACTGCTAATCGGACAATAACAATGGTAAAGTGCTGTGCCCCGAAGTGTTCTAACTACTTTTAATGCATCATATAATAAAACTCCAGAAATTACAATAAAATTAAATGAATATTGTTTGTGTGGGAATAATGTTTACATGTGGTTAAGTTGCCACGTTTTTTGAACAATACTCTTAGGTGGCATGCTGTCGCATTCTTTTCATTAAAAGACAAAATTCAAATGCAATACAAAAATTTCTTATTCAACAAGTGACAGCATACGTCTTAAGCTGATCGCGCATATCAGCAGGCGCCTAACGCGCCGCATTATATGACGTCATCAGCATCCGTTTTTAAATACCCGGACACCTACCGCATTTTTGAAATTCGGCGCATACGTTGCGGCCAAATGTGCGAGGTTTCATATAATTTTATACAACGAATTCCAAAAATGCGGCGCGGGCATATGCGCGTTCAGCTTTAGGAGTGTACTAAGCTGAGGTAGGTGAAATTGGACATTACACTATTAAACCCACTATTCAGTTTCGATAAGATATTGCAGAAACATTTCTACTGAATCTGTGATATATATATTTTCTTCCACCAAAGTCCACCGCCTTCCTGTTTTAGAGGTTGAGACCAGCTGGTTCGGATACAGGGTTTGATTTCCCACGGGGCAACATTGTTTCTGCTCGGTTGAGTAAGTGATAAGTGCTTCTATAAGAAGCTGAACTAGCCAATATAGTACCTAAGAATTCCGACAATAAGAAATAAGATAACAATAGCCAGTTCGTCTGTTGCTTGTCGAATAATCTAGCTAGGCGAATCTAACTTGCTTTTTAGGGCTTATCATCATTTAATTAAGAAGGCCGCATTCAGGTCGAGAATACGCTTTAAGAGAAAGTGACTTAAGAGGACTGTGAAGTGACAATTCATGGCTCGAGTATGCACTTTCAAAAATGCAGTTTGTTGCATACCACTTAGAGTTGAAAGTCCAAGGCAAGTGCCTACATTTCTTATTGAAATATTGTTTCGGGCGATAACTGTTTTACCCCCCTAAACCTTTACGATATTAGACACTTTTAGTCTCATTAGATTCAGTATACCTTTATCTATGTTTGTACGTTTTGCTTTTTTGTAATTCAGTATAATTTAGTCAAAAAAAGATAAAAATGCTCCAGGTAGTATTTAAGTCTAAAATATAGATATTTAGATGTAAATAATTTATATTCTGAGTTCAATATTACTTCAAAATCAAAACGTACGAACCTAAATTTTTATTATATCTACAACATTTCCAAAAATTTTGAAAATTGGACTATGTAAAGAGGGTGGAAAAGCGTTATCGCTTTATGTATGAAAATTTACAGCTTCACAATTCAATCCTCCTAATTCAGAACAGACAAGGTTCGTACAAAAAAGGAAACGCACCATCTCGAACAGCAGCCGCACCAGTTTCTCCGACTCGCCCCTGTACTTGGAGGTGAGGGTCGACGAGGACACGTTGAAGAACGTGGTCCCGCACTCGGTGGCCACGGCCTTGGCCAGCATCGTCTTGCCGGTGCCGGGGGGGCCCACCATCAGCACCCCCTTCCACGGCCTCCGGATGCCCTGCAGGATTTGTTAAGACCAGAAGACTGTCAAATGGATACAAAAGGATAAGAAATCTGTAGGCCAATGAAAGTTCATCCACGCGGACACAGAATCCTGTAACTTTGTGTCATGCTATTGAAAATATTGTTGAGTTAATTTTAAATGAACCCTTTCCATTCTCAGCAGCAGCAGCAAGACATTTAGGGGCTGTTCGAAAACCCGTGAAGTTTTCACTCGGTAAAAAATAAAAGGCTAGATATATTGCGAGAAAGAGAAGTTTAACTGATTTTCAAACGTTAGCGAGTGATTTTCGCACTTCACGAGTTTTCAAACGGGTTCTGTCAGTTAAAAACGAAAAGAAGAGTTAAATGTGTTTTGCAACGCGAACTTGCTTTATTTTACAACTGCACAAAGCTTTACTTAACATTTGTTAATAAAGTTAACAAATGTTAAGTAAAGCTTTGTGCAAACTTTCACATATAAACGAAATCAGTAGCGACAGATTATAAAACAGTCAACTGTCAATGTCAGGTAGAATTTAACGCTGACTGGGGGCCGTGAGAAACTCACTCCTGTCAGGCGAAAATTACTCTTCACTAATGCGTTCAGAAATACGAGCGGAGTAATTGGTTGCCGACCCTCGGTTTCACTCGGGTGGTTCTCGAACGCTATTCGGTGAAATTCACTCTACCCTGAGTAAATATTACTCGTTTTCAAACGTACCCTAAATATCCAAGACATTACATAGAATTAAACACACAGAACTCGACATACGTTCGGTGCCTAGTTAGGATTTCGGAACCCTAATTAAAGTTCACCTTATTGTTTCATTACGCTTGTTTGTCTGTCTAATAAGAGCTAATTTTTATTTGTTAAAGTTTTCCCATGCCTACAGGCAAAACTATTGGCTCGAAATTCTGAAAAAATTATGACGATAATATAAAACGGCTAAGTTAACTCTATTTTGAAATAGTGGCTTAACTTAAAAAATTTTGGGTACTTTTTTTTTGGAAAATTTAAAACAAATAAAATACAAAATTCTGGGAAAAATTTCCTTCCGTGAAGTTGTTACTTGCTAAAAACGGGTAGTAAACATGACAAATTATGGAAAATTAAAATTATTACATACGTATACATTACGTCACAACCTTTTCAACTGTGAAACCATACACTGCGCGTGTCCCGACTTCCCGACACGCACTTGGTCGGTTTTTAAAACCGGCTTGATTCTCCATAAGGCCGGAGAAAAAGTTTGTTACCAAACGTAGTAATAGTACCAAACGTAGTAGTTTGTTACCAAACGTAGTAGTAGTACGTAGTAATTCATTGTTATCTGTTTGTGTATAAGGATTCAAGTTAAAGCGTTGAATTTCGAATTTGACTAAAACCTCAATAGCAATTTTTTTTCTTAAACCAACCTTAAAGAAGTCAGGCATCCACATCGGCAAGACTACGGCTTCCTCTAGTAACCGCTTGGCCTCCTTCAAGTCGGCGATGTCGTCCCACCTGATGTTTGGGTTCTTTTGTACGATATCTCTTTCTGAAAAAAATAACAAAACCTGAGATGGGCGTCGGTGGCGCTGTGGCCTCGGCACTGGACTGTGCCGCGAGTAGAATCGGGAGGTCCGCGATCGATCCTGCCATGTACCAATATGTTTTTCGTTTCACGAATTTCATATGTACATTTCGAGTTTCTTGCCTGTTCTTCTCGAGAAGGCTCTCCCAATTTCCGAACAGGTGTAGAGTCAACTTTTTTTTCATTCCTACTTGTATTTGCAGACATCTTGAGTATATTCAGGATGTATGCACATACAAGGTTAATATGATTTCATTAAATTAGATTGTTTTGCTTTGTTTTGACGTCAATAAGTGTCTGTAAAGACCTATGTTGAATAAAGATTGTTGAATTTGAATTGAATAAATTACAATATGCTTTTAAAGAAACTATATAAATGCTCTTATTTTGTAAATAAATCAGTGTTAGAACGATCTTCTGGGTTTTTTTCGTGCGTTAACATATCCTTACCATATTCTACACTCACCACAGCAAAAATTGTACACACTGTACGGTTTTTTGGACCTTCGAGCCGGATAGATTACATTAGATTTTTTGGAAAAATCAGAGAAACTATCGTCATCATCAGGAAGGAAACAGGGGACTACGTTTGTATGAAAAAACAGTGCATATGATTCCCTCTTAAGTATGTCCCACATACCTACCACACAGCGTTGACACATCGTGACAAAAGACAAATGCAACTTTCTTCCACCTATTTGGAAGGGGTATGTGGCCTATGATGATGAATAGACAAACTCATAACCATACTTCATATTAATAAAATAAAAATACTGAAATGAAAATAATTAAAATGTAAACACTTTTCTTTTCTCGACTTTTAGAGGCGCGCAACTACTATTAATTTCGTTTTACGACAATGTTCAAATAAATATTGTTGTTTGATGTTGCTGTCCATGTCCACCCTGTATACCAACCAAGCGTCTCACACAGCCAAGTCGAGTATGTCGACGAGGTCCCCGTCGGCGGCGGACGGGGGCTCGAACCAGCGCTCCTCCTCCCTGTGCCGCTGCTGTTACTGTCCACCCTGTATACCAGTCCAGCGTCTCACCCAGCATGTCGACGAGGTCCCCGTCGGCGGCGGACGGGGGCTCGAACCAGCGCTCCTCCTCCCTGTGCCGCTGCTGTTACTGTCCACCCTGTATACCAGTCCAGCGTCTCACCCAGCATGTCGACGAGGTCCCCGTCGGCGGCGGACGGGGGCTCGAACCGGCGCTCCTCCTCCCTGTATACCAGTCCAGCGTCTCACCCAGCATGTCGACGAGGTCCCCGTCGGCGGCGGACGGGGGCTCGAACCGGCGCTCCTCCTCCCTGTATACCAGTCCAGCGTCTCACCCAGCATGTCGACGAGGTCCCCGTCGGCGGCGGACGGGGGCTCGAACCGGCGCTCCTCCTCCCTGTGCCGCTCGTCGTCCGTGTCGCCGTTGTTGTTGTCGCGGTCCTGCTTGTCCTTGCCGTTGCTGCTGTGCTCCTTGCTGCTGCTGCTGTTGTTCTCTTTTGTTTTCGCTGCCGAGGGAAAGTTCCTTATTAACCCACAGAATCCACCAAAACTCAGACGCGATGAGAGGAGGGATGTTTTAATAACCGAAGAATAACGTCGTTTCTTCGCTTAGCCTCAGTGGAAACCATACTGAACGGTAATGCATTATATTTGTATAGCTCGATCGAAGCGGTAATGTGCCACCAAGAGATTGAGCTTAACGGCGGTGTAAAGCAGAGATGTGAGCTGTTCCTCGCAAACTAGCGAACGCGCTAAGCGGAGAGGACAAGAAATGTGAGTGGTATTTCAACATCCCCACACTAGCACATATCTCCGCTCTAGTCTAGTTAGACAGCATATCTGCACAGCTTCAGTGGAGAAATCATCTAACGCAAAACATCTCTCCGCTTCAGACATCTCGCACTAACGCTTTGATGATGCCCAAGTTTAAGCACTGATCATCACGATTACAACCTGTTGCACCTCTTTATAACATTTAGCAGGCATCGTAGCATATGGTTTCCAGTCACTCATAGTGTCATACGCAGGAATGCAACATTGTTATGGTTTTCCGTTAGAATTACACAGATAGAACCAGCCTGGGTAACTTTCTTTAATATTAGAATTTACTATTATTAGACCATATTATTTACTATTATTAGTAGATTTATTAATCTACTTCGAAATCCTGCAAGTTACCAATACTCTTAAAACTGGGCATCACTACCACTACGCGTATAAAAAGTAGAGAAAATCTGAAGTCCTCGAACATACCACTATGCGCTTTATTCGCAGCTAGCTTAGAATTCCTAATGTCGGAGGGCTTCCGCTGGGACGCGGCGGCGTTCCGGCCCGTCGCGGGTTTTTTGTTGTCCGTGCGCGCGGTCCTCGGGTTGTTGCGGGCTGACTTGATCACTGGAGCTCCCCTGGGAACGGAACGTTTGAAAGCTTAATAGTTATTTAAGAGGAAACAAGCCAGGCGGGCACAGAAGCTACCACCAAAAAAAAAAAAAAAACAAGTAGAAAAACTTCTCAATACCGGGTGGTCTCAACTACTAGACCACGGAGGCGGTTAAAAAAATGAGGTGTTTGTTGCTTGCTGTTCTGGTGATGTTCGAAGCCAAGGAAAACGACGAAAGTATAATTTGATCACTTTTATCGCGTAGAACACGTGAGGTACATTTACATTAGAATTGTTTGTACAATGTCCAGCTTTTATCCTGCATCAACGACACAACAGCAATTGCCAGTATTTAAAATATTTGATTTTATGTTGTGTTGCCAACAACTGTTTGACGATTATGGTTTTAGTGCGACAAAGTTGGAACTACGGTTGTTGGTATCTCTTGAAGGTTTCTGTATGTTTATATGAATCGATTAATAATAAATATTCATATACTTGTGTTCTACGCTAGTGGGCGGCGGCCACGCGATGGGGTCTCTGTCGGGCGGGGGCGGCCACACGTCGGGGTCTATCTCGTGCGGCGCCAGACCCCACATCTGGTCCCGGGTCGGCAGGTCCTCGTACGCTGCGGACAAAAAAGAAAATACTTCTTAAGAAAAGTGGCATGACATTATAAATTTTTCGCTTAAAGCGAGGTTTTCCAGGAAGTCTACTCGTGTAAGACGACTGCTTTATTGCAAGGCAATATATTATTTGACAATTGCATAGCCTCTAATGTCGCTTACGCGCTGTGTCCGAACTAAAACGTCACTTTTTAAACGATTTTTGGAATACTGGGATACAGAATAAGAAAAGAAAATTTTCAATTTTTTTAGGCGATAAAAATGTACGTCCATTTGTGGAACTTTGAAATTATGTATAATTGTATTTTGTGATTCACAGCGGTTTTTTAAAAATTTAAAAAAGTAATGTTTGGTTTTATTTTCTATCTAGTAAATTTTATTAATCATTTTTAGATAAAATGATTAATAATATCATATATGAATTTTAGAATTGTATGTTGTATATTTGTGACAGTACAGTAAATCAAAAATGGCAAAGTATATAAGCCATAAAAAGGCTGATCTAATGTGGCCCAGCCAGTCTATCACAGTCCATGGTGTCTATGGATTTTTCGAACAAATCGGCATTTGTACAGGTGAACAATTGTAAGGAAGTAACTAAGCGTTTCTAACATTGGAAAGCATGATGTTAAGATTGTTTTAGCATACATTCATACTAGAGTTTGTTATGGAAGATATCATCAAGCGTAAGTATAACTTCTTACTAGACTTTGTTATGGTTGACTCTGTTACGAAACAGGGTCTATTGAAGGGTTTTTTATAGTTTTTGAGTTTTATCAATTGTATTATCACGTTTTATGATTTAAGGAAACTTCTTGAATTTTGATTAACTCTGAAACCACAAATTTGCTCCAAGAATTCAACAGAAAACTTTTTTAAAATATTTCTGAGAAACCGCACATTGCTATGTTATAAAACACTACTTATTATATAGCCAGCCCCCGTAGCACGTCCACCAAAACACGATATGATAAAGCGATTTATCGCGGTGAACCGTCAAAATACAACGAAACCCTATTGTATTTTGACAGTTCACCGCGATAAACCGCTTTATCATATCGCGTTTTGGTGGACGTGCTAGGGCGGCTGGTCAACCTATAAAAGGATATAATACTGCTCAAAGTAAATAATAAAAAAAACCTGCTCTTATTTATTATTAACCTTGAATCGAGTTACAGCCTTGAAATAGGAATAAGTAATCTAAAATTAGACTTCATAAATTTACCTACACAATAATTGAAGTTCACAAGTACCTTTATTTATATAATACTCTCATTCTCATGTATCTTCTTATATCTCTTACATGTTAGTTCTATTCATCATCATCACAGCTCATATACGTCCCCACCGAGGGGCACGGTACTACCCTAACTAGTTAGGGCGATTAGGCCTTAGTCAAACCACGTTGGCCAGTGCCGACTGGTTGACTTCACATACACCTTTGAATTACTTCGCAGGTGTATGCAGGTTTCCTCACGATGTTTTCCTTCGCCGTAGGAGCGTCAGATAAATGTACATATGAAATTCGTGAAACGAAAAACACATTGGTACATGGCAGAATCGATCGCGGGCCTCCCGATTCTACGAGGCCACAGCGCCACCGACGCTCTATTACAACTACGTTATTATTATCCAAGCGCAGTATTTTCTCCTTTGCGCCTAGCAGCGCGTGTAAAACCATATAAAAACATTAGCACCATAATTACTGGAAAAGCACTTGAGTCCAACTTAATTAGATATTGGAAAGTGGCCTTGCGTCTCGCTATCGTCGGATCAGCCACGGTTGATTACGCGGAGACTCCTACGCGAAAATTACGTAAAATCCACGCCGTAGTAACACCAAAAACAGCGTAACAGTAGTGATCTCAGCCATTAAAATCGTTCTCTGTGCGATTTACTATCCGTCTCTCTAATATTATATGTAGCCAAATTGAATAATGCTTTGCACGCAGCTCAACAGGGCAATCGAGTAATTGAACAGACATTATGAAGTTTCCTTTTCGGTCACTTAATACCCTTATGGCCGTAGTGAAAAGCATGGCAAAAAGTAAAACGCTGAAAGTGAATTTGGCGAAATACAAAAGGACACCGCTATCAAAATTGAAGTAAGAAGTCAAATAACAATAGAAAAGTTAGTGAACATCCTTTGTCCTATTTTTAGTAGCGTGCACTGTCCTTGCGTTATAGTGTCGTTAAACCGAGGCGATTTTCGCGCAGCCCCCTCTAGCATGACCACCGCAACACGATATAATAAAACGATATACTTATCGATATAAAACTGTTGAAAGAGGTTGGATTTTTTTAGTTATCTTGATGTTTTGAAAATCTTTTGGATATTGTTAGTTTTGGCATTGTTAATATATGTATTAATATCGATAAAATTTCAAGGTAGCCTTATATGCAATATATTTTGACAGTTCATAACGATTTATTGTTTTATCATATCGTGTTTCCGTGTTCATGCTACGGGGGCAGGGGCCGGGACACGATTCGCTTGCGCTGTTGTATGGAGGTGCGATGGAGGTGTTATTGATGCAATTAGTCGATCGCATGAGTATTAGCGTAATTTAAGCGGGACGCGACACGAAACGCAAGAAATAACAAAAAAAAAATCATTTTTAATCATTAAAATTTTAATTTAATACAATTTATATATATATAAAAAGGCAGCCGCACTATATGTTTCAACATCACTAATATAACACTTTAATTGAGCACCTATTTACACCTATTTCCGATGGCGCTATCGGATATCCTTCGTCGCAAGGTTTTCGACTTATTCGATATCTATCAACTATGTCGCGTCGCGTGGCGGCGAGATACACATTAATGACCTATGTAATTAATGCGAATTCTTCTTCCTGCTCCTATCATGGTACAACTTTAACGAGCTGAGAGCCGTGTGGGCTCGGGGTTACGATTGCTATGTTAAGCAATGTTCGCCGTGGTCATGGGTGGGATAAGGATGGGTAAACAAAACTATAAAACGTCTATGCGAGTGTAGGAAAAGAGAGTGCACTTGTGTTCACGCCATCAGTTTCTTTTGACATTCACCACCGTGATCGCAAATTGGTTAGAATTGGGATGATGACTGAATTCTAATCTTTACGTCTCGTCATTAAATATTAAAATACCGTGGAAAAAGATGCAGTCCTGTGAAATTAGAATTAAAATCGGCTTAGAAATACATTAGATACAAGCATTTGAAGTTGTTAATTTGATGGCGATTAGACTGAGAGATCCGACATCAACCGTGACGTCATTGTTGAGTACGGTCATATAAACTCCTGTAAATTGCCGTTTTGCTAGAAAGAGATGGAGAAAAATCTTTAATACCTTGTATCTTGGTTGTTTTTATAGTTATTCGAAAACCGTTTTTTTCTTTCTGTTTATTATATTAATGAGCTTCTATTAAAGCAATAAATTTCTTTTTGTCATCTAGCCTATTTCCACGTCTTAGAATCATAACGCATAGAAGGATAGCCCGGTAAAGAGCGCGATGATTAAAAGTGAAGCAAAAATGACACCGCTGTGTGCAGTCGCTTGCGCGCGAAACACGCACACTATAGGTACGATAAAAACATGGATGTATGGAGCTGCCGGGGCGTAGCTAGGGAGCCATATATGGCTCACATTTAGTTACATCAAATTGTGTGCGCCGGTTGGGTTTCTATGCGTTATTATTCTAAGTTCCACGTACTACCCGGTAACACCATTTACTTTTTCTTTTACCTACGTGTTAAACGTCAAAGGAAAATGACCAAAAGTAAACTAAATTCTGTTTTTGTTGCACATTAACCATTTATATTTCAAAAATCGTATTTGAGAATATAATTGATAACTACTTATTTTTACTTAAAATTTATGTGGGTACCCCCACATAAATTTTAAGTAAAAATACGTAGTAGGTTTTTAAGAATCAAGTGATAAAATCCGGTAATTTACGGAGATCGTGCGGAGATCTTCATATAACCATAGATTAAAGAACGGAGTGGCTATTCGGACCAGCGGCCCTACCGCCTATCTCAAGGCGATCACTCGCTATCGCTTTCGTGACATTAGAACAATAGTTTTAATGTCACAGGTGACATAAGAACTATTGTTCTAATGTCACGAAAGCGATAGCGAGTGCACTCGCTATGAGTTTGTATGACAAAATATACCTTATCCATCAATATAATAGGCTAGATGAATGAAAAAAAAAATTCTTTAATAGAAGCATATAATAAACAGAAAGAAAAAATCGGTTTTCGAATAACTATAAAAACAACCAAGATATAAGATATTAAAGATTTTTCTCCATCTCTTTCTAGCAAAATGGCAATTTACATGGAGCTTATATGGCCGTACTCAACGATGACGTCACGTTTGATGTCGGATTTCTTTGTCTAATCTCTTCGAAATTAACAGCTTAAAATGCTTGTATCTAATCTAAGCCGATTTTAATTCTAATTTCACATGATTGCATCTTTTTCTACGGTATTTTAATATTTTATGAACCGACGTGAAAATTAGAATTCAGTCATCATTCCAATTAAAAAGTAAGACATAACATAACCTGGAAGTATCAACTTCAAAGTGCAATTTCTCTAAATTCCCACATAATATTGAAATTAAATTTTACTGACATAACCAGATACAAAATACTATAATTCTCGCGTTAGTGTGGAAAATTATTTAAATTTAGGCAAACTCCCATATCTATTCTTTCGTATTAAGTTCATTTACAAATCATAATCAAATCAAATCATTTATTTGCTATAAACAGGGTACATTGCGTTCTTAAACATATAATTAGTTCTAACCTATTTAGCAGATAACAATATCAGCATGCAAATGTAAGAGGTTTTATAAAATCAGTGACCCATCGATTATAAAGAGTCGCAATTAGCATTATAATAGCGTTATTTATTATTTGTGTTTCATATAATTCAACTTGTTAATTTAATTTATCTAATTTCATTAAGTCCATAACTATATATATTTAAAGTGGTTAATTTAGCTTGTTTTATTCAATCTCAAACCAAGTCGCTCTAATTAGATTGAAATTTATATACTACTTACCTATATCTAATTTAATTCAATATAATTTATTTCATATTAGGTAATTCATTTCAATTCAACTGTCATTTCATTCATTTTAGTTAATTGCAATATTTTATTTCATTAATTCAATTCAATTTAATTTAATTTAATTTAAATTTGAAATCATTTTAATTTTACCTAATTTAATTTAGATTAATCCATGTTCTACTTGTGTGCTAGGAATTCCTTAACCGAATAAAATGTTTTATTTATTATTTATATTTCATATAATTTAACTTGTTTATTTAATATATCTAATTTGATTAATTCCATAACTATATTTATTTATTAAAGTTATTAAATTAGCTTGTTTAATTCAATCTCAAGCCAGTCGCTCTATTTAGAATGAAATTAATATCCAGCTTAATCTAATTTAATTCAATATAATTTATTTCATATTAGGTAATTCATTTTAATTCAACTGTCATTTCATTTATTTCAGTTAAATTCAATATTTTATTTAATTAATTCAATTTAATTTAAATTTCAAATCATTTTAATTTTACTTAATTTAATTTAGATTAATCCACAAGTCACTTTTTACGATATATATCGATTCCTGTAGTCTGTGAAAGGAACTTGGCGTAAGATTAAAAAAACCCGGCAAAGTGCGAGTTATACTCGCGCCCCGAGGGTTCCGTGCAAACATCTTAACTTCCTAACTATGTACAGCCGGCTTCAAAAGTAGATAAACATTTAAGTACCATGTCATACCAACTATTAACGTGACAAATAGTTGGTGTGACATGGTACTAAATCTACTAAAAATGCTTATCTACTTTTGAAGCCGGCTGTACATGTCTCCGGTCTTCAGATTTTTTCCTGTGCTATTTTTATGTGCTATTAGACCTTGCTTCTTGCCAAATTTCATGATTCTAGGACAACGGAAAGTAGCCTATTAATTTTGATTTCCTTGACAGTGTCGAAATATACGTTTTTTGCGGCATAAACGGCGGTATCTTTTTTTACATTAACTTAGAAGTTTGATTTTTTCACAGCTTCAAGGGATTGTAGACCTGAGTAATGTTTTAATTTCAACTCTATACCTCCACGTGTTCCCGAGATAAAGGGTCTTGACAGGCATACGGACTGACGGACACTGATCCGTTCCGTTTTTTGTCCTTTTGAGGCACAGGATACTAATAACGAAAAATTAATCAGTGTTTTTAAAAATACTATTGTCATCGGCACTAGCTCAACTGTAAGTTAATTATCTATTTATTCTTGATTCAGAACCTTACAATTGGACTTGTACTTAAGTAGCAGTAGCGAAAGAAACGTCTGAATTTTTAGAAAATAACTAGACAACAGATAACTAATTCAGATAGAGTTTCGCGACTTTTCTAAAAAATTAATAAAAAATGTTAATTCGGTAAAAATTTTACATTTATTTAAATACCTATTACATGGTATACATAAAATATAGCTATATACACCGGTTTAAAAAGTCGCGTGGACCGATTCTATCGAAACCAAATGTAATGCAGCGTAATACTCGTATGCACATAGTTTTTAACGTTATTATCTTGATGTTGGAGCGTTCTCGATTAGCGTTTACTCGAAAGCAACATTCCAGTTTTTGTTTATCAAAAATCCAACGTTGCATCGACATTGCTAAAACATCGACGCATCAGTCGCATCGCTGTCGCGCCTACCGGCAAGTAACTGTCGCCGCCCGCGACAGAAATTCAAAACACGCCTCGAATTTCCGAGATAAAAACAACGCAACGGCGAAGGTGCATCGATCCGTTCCGTTGCATTCGGTGCCCGATGGCCGCCCGATATGGCCCATTATGTCACCGTTCAATAACTGAACAATGGCGGCAGGAAGGGAAATGTTACGTCGCATCATTACTGAAATTTAATTAGACAATTTCGGGAGGTGCGCCGCGTCGTTGGCCGCGGACAATGCCGAAGACGCACTCGGCTGGCCGGTACTACGCTGGTTGTATTGTATTAAAGTTCCATATTGGATTTAATGCCCATTCCCAAGTTTTATCGATCGTTTATTATAGCTTAATTGCAAACGGTTATGAATGTGTATCAATATTGTTATTCGGGTTCTGTACTAGGGTTGTTACGGATGTAAAAATTATGACATCCGCGGATGCGGATTGAAGTATTTTTTAGATACCTATATTAATTGTAAGTATATGTTTTATTTAATCCTATTTTGAGAACAAAATGAAAATAGTTTTCAAAATAGCAAACACGCGCAAGGCACGCGTCGCTCTGGTTCCGCCCACTTTCTATACATGTCGTTACTTGTTGCAGATATGAATTCGCATCCGTAAAAGCTCCGCATTAATTGATGCGGATTGCGGATGCGAATGCGGATGCAGATGTCTGATTTAATGCGAATATTCCGCACTTGCAGATGCGGATGCGAATATCCGTAACACCGCTATTCTGTACCTCCAAAGGAAAAAAAGCAACCCTTATGAGAGTCATACTCACTGCCGCTGAGTGGTGTGATGGCTTTCTCTCCCTCGTGCTGGAACATCTGCAGGGTCGCCACTGTCGCTTTCAGCTGTTCGTACTCCCGCGCCATCTGTTTTTGGACCTGCAAACAAATGAACCATCTTATTTATTTCCTTATTTACTTAATTCCGTACATTACTTATCAGTACAACTACATTGAGAATAGACACAGCAATGGGAACTTCGCAAATTTTTGTACGAAGTCGTGAACATTTCTCCCCTTCTATCATCTCACTGGTGTTGTGTGTCAGACGCAGCAGGTGAGCACCTCACCATTAATCACCAATCATTTAGATTGTCAAGCCACTGTGGAGGAACCCGAGAACTTCTGGTCAAGCTCAATTAACCGAATCAAAACATATAGCACTCACGAGTCTAACACCCAGTTTCTGAAAGGCTGTTCAGCGATAAAATTAACTAACAAGCTGTCAATCTAATGTTAACTATGAATTGAGTTGCTGAAAGCTAAATCAACTTATCACTGTGTTAGTTGACACAGCTGTCAAATTTATTTCAAAATTATTAAGGAAAGACCCATTTTGGGTTTTCAAAATACATATGAATAAAACAAAATATAGGATTTCAGCAATGTGACCGTGTCTAAAAATCTTTCTCACGAGAAATCAAATTATTAAAGATAAGTAAATTTTGTCTAACCAACGTTTCGGAAACTCAAATTGATTTGACACTGCTGTTAAGATGACATGGATGTTAGTTGAACAATATTTTGATCAGCCTTTCAGAAACTGGGGGTTATTCTTTACTCTCCCTGCTATCCAATGTGCGATCATGGGATGAGGTTTATGTCACTCATGCCTTCCGCCACATGGAGGGTCGTCTACAATCGACACTACTTTCGTTCACTGAACGGAATGCACTGCGCCCCTAGCGAAATGGTGTAAAGCGAAAACCTGCATCTTCGACGTACATTTGTAAATAAATTTCCGTTATCACATTAGCACTACGCGTGCGTCACAGAAATAGATATGTATACCAAAGCAACGCTGAAAGCTGATACGCCACGTGCACAATCAATATTGAGACGCGAGCGCAAGTGAAATTGAGATCTCCCACGGCGATTAGCACACAACGTTCTCGAATAATGAACTAAGCGTTGAGCGCTTCCCACACGGCACCTAATCCGTTGGCCAACATCCGACGGAGTTTGCGACACAACACTATACGGTTTTCACCTAATTCACTTGTGCGAAACTCCGCCGTGACCCACAATTCGTATGGAATTTTCTTTGAATAAAGAAGTTATTCTATGTTTTTAGGCTTGTTACGTATTTAAATGCCTCGCATGTCACTGCCGCCTAAAACCGTATATAATCAAAGCCTAAAACGTATTCACGCGATTGTGACTTGCTACCTGCAGGTTAGGTAGGGTTGTCATACGTCCCGGTACATCCGGAAATGTCGCGGTTTCTAGCGCCATGTCCCAGTGTGTCCCCGCCAATAGTTCATTTGTCCCGGTTTTATTAGCGCTTCGAAATGTCCTCAGAAAAATATGAATAGGCAAAGAAAACCAAGAACACGAACATTGAATAAAAGAGATAACGCAAAGAAAAAAGAATGTTGATTTTTTTGTTTGTGGATTTTCTTTCAATTTTGTTAATTTTAATAAAATAATATCCTAACACCAAAATGAAACTTAAAAGTTTGTACCGAAGTACAAGTTTAATTTTTTAATTAAAGTTTTACATATTATTCATCAAGCTTTTGAATTTCCAATGGTTTACCTTTTTCTATTCTATAAGTCCCGGTTGATGGTTTAGAACTTATGGCAGCCCTAAGCTAAGGTTAGATATATTTCGCATGTTTTGGTGAAGTTTCTTTTATGCGAGTACAATTATAACAAACAAGCAGCCTGCCCACCTGATGATACGTGCTACAGTCGCCTATCGTACCTACATGTGGTTCCTGAAAGACTTGCAAATCAATAATCCCTACAAAAAAGGCTCTGTCTCCAAAAAAGGTTATTGGCTATTTCAACGCCGGGGTCGGCCACAATAGATCAGCAGGCATATTCTGTAACTTCGGTTGCTAACTAGAACTGTCATTTTTGAAATTCCATTACTGCTATCATGAACGCTGCCGTAACACATAAGATCACGATAACAAATGACAGTTCTAGTAACCAACCGTAGTTAGCGAATAGGCTTGCTGTGCAGGGTACAGGTGGCAGTGGGCTGCTGGGGAACGCCCCTCCGTCGCCCCCAGTTTCCCTTCGAATTCCAGATAGATAGAATCCACTTGACTAGAATTTGAAAGACACTTTATATCCATTACTGGTTTAGTGATCTTGTGTCACGGCAGCGTTCATGATAGCAGTAATGGATGTAAAGTTCCTTTCAAAAATGACGGTTCTAGTTAGCAACCGAAGTTACAGAATAGGCCTGCTGCTCACGGTGAACTCTGGCAGGCTCTAGCGCCCCCACCATCTCGCACTGGGCCAAGGTGGTGGTAGATTGCCTTAACTCCCCCCTTTTGGGTGAGACTTACACGTAGCAGTGGGTGTATTTTAGCTGGGATATGAGATTATTCCTATTTATTTGCAGTCTATTTTGGGTCGCGTATATTATAGTGGAACCGCATGCGCTTTTCCTAAAACGATCGATCGCGTGTTAGCAAAAGTTTCTGATGAAGCCGACAATTAGGTAGTTCCAAAGTCGTCATGACACGACACCAAATCCACCCCAAATGAGTCACTAACGAGTCGCGACCGACATACTCCCGCTTCAGTCGGTTCAACGAACCTAATAAATAATACATGATACGTTACACTTACGACAAGAACGTTCAAATACAAAAGATCTAATAGGAGGTAGGCGATTTAGACAACGAACTAATAATTAGACAATGTATGCTATTGAACATAATAATATGTCTATCGCCGCGAGGAAACAATTAAATTAGAACAATGTTACCTTTCACGTGTTAAAATGAAAATTATGACTACAAACTCAATATTGTCCTCCAAATACATGAAGCAAAGCAAAGTATAGGTAAAAATACTGTGTACTATGCTTTTAAAATAAATTATTATTATTTAAATTGTTAAATGCGACAATAAGGGACTTGTAATGTAACGCCAATGAACTTGGATCGAACATCCTGCACTAATAACTTGAATATGAGTACCTACATTATTTTTTATGCAAGTTTTTTACAGCACCGTTACCTATAGCGTTTATGATTGACAACACTAGGCGCTTCAAGTACCTATTGCCTTAGGTATTGAGGACGACACTCGTGAATAAGCGTTCCAGTTAGATCTGATTTTCAGTTCACGCAACGATTTATCATATCAGGGGAAATATTTCACGTTCAGACGGCTAAAAAGAGATGTATATCTAGGGCAAGTTTCAAAACGAACATTTAAAACTTCGAATTGTTCAGATCTACAACTTATTGTGTACTAGCTGTGCCCGCGACTTCGTCCGCGTGAAATAGTAACTTTTGTTGAGGTTGATAAAAAGTAGCTATATGTTATACCTTATATAATTAGCTATATATTAGTGAAAGTCCCGTCAAAATCGGTCCAGCCATTCCGGAGATTAGCGGGAACAAACAGACAGACAGACAAAAAAAATTCAATTGTGTTTTTGTTATTGGTACCCGATATACATCCATACCCATTTAGTAAAAACTTGTTATTTTGACATTACATACAGACACTCCAATTTTATTTATTTGTATAGATGTATATATAGTATGCTTAAGCGTTAAAGTTTTTATAGTATAGTAGAGTGGTATATAAAAATAACCATAGAAGATAAGATCTGACTGAAATTCAAGTTTGAGACTCCCCATTTTCTGCCGTAACCATTTTTTTTATCACCAACAGAAAGCACTCCAAAAGATTAAAGATTCGACTCAAATAAATCGATTTTGCACGGGTCAAGTAACGGAAGAGCGCAATTCATCCGTATTTACGGATTTTTAATCGAATCAACCTTGAACGTGGCGTTTGGCTTACGTCACGTACCCCATAAAACCGTAAAAATGCGTTCCCACAACGAGGTCAGTGCCGTGATAACTACGTTTCCAAATAATTGCTTTCATCGCGTAGTAAACAACTTATAATTTTCACATTTACCTGTAATGACATTTAATGAACACATTTAACTGATAAAATCTAAGAAATGAAGATTGCTTACTAATTCCGAACTACCTTTTATTGTTCTAAGCAGCAATTGACAACAAACTCAAAGCAAAACCGAAACTCATGGCCAACTCATTAAACTTTATTTTGAAATAACATCCCAACATTCATACCTGGCCCCGTAGCACGTCCACCAAAACACGATATGATAAGGCGATTTATCGCGGTGAACTGTCAAAATACGACGAAACCCTATTGTATTTTGACAGTTCACCGCGATAAACCGCTTTATCATATCGTGTTTTGGTGGACGTGCTAGGGGGGCAGAAATGGAACGCTTAACCGCAATGATATATTTAAATTAATAAAATTCTGCCGCACAATTTTATAAACGCAGTAAGTACCTACCACTTACTGCGTTTATGATTGTATTTGAGATAATTGTTTTGATATTTGAGATGCTGAGATTACGATCTATAAGAATCAAAGACCCGTTTTTTTCTATCTCGCTCAGAAAGAAAAAGCACATATTGTCATAAATGCAGTAAAGAGCAGATTTTAGGTTTATTCACATAGTATAATCGCAATAAGAGCACCTAATACTTAATGTAATGATATGGTTGCTGTTTATTCTAAAGCAAATGGTGAGGATAAATTGTTTACAATCGTAAGCAAACACGTACTCTGCATTGCGTTGCATGTAATGTGTCTTTAAATTGGGATTCCATATTGCACAGCGATCGTCTTTCATACATTTTTAATATGGAGAGCCTCTAGGCACACAATATCTTGCTTCCATTAATCTCGCAGAATTTTCCAAGACGGTTCTCTTCAGACCTGTGGACTCTAGCCAAAAATCAGAATTTGTGAATAGGCTAGCTAGAGGCTGTGTGCAGTGTGACTCTCCGTCTACGCCTGCGCAACGTTTTTTAGCAGGAAGTAAGTAAATTAATATCATTGTTTATTTAGGAATCTTTTGACGTTATAAATATTCAAGACTGTTGCATCTAGATTTTTTATTAATTCGATACACAAAACAGAATATAATCAAAGTTTAAACAATTATAACTTGTACAATGTAGTGGACCAGACTCTATTCCAAAACATGTACATATATACATCATGATTTAAAATAGAGCGGTGCAGTATATGAAATGAAATTATTACAGATTGTACAGAGATCAAGCAGTTGACTTTTTACAGTTTATCTCAAATGAGTTAGCAGATTTTAAAAAATAGACAGTAGTCGTTATGATAAAAAGTTTAACCGCTGATAATGATTTGTTTCGAGATCATCACCATCGAGCATCATGTTCAAAAGTGTTCTCATCATTGAATAGCCCACTCCAAAACGGCGCAAAGACAACACAGAAGGAACAATCGGCATGTCGACCACATAAGCATGACAATAAGAAAGGAACATGACGGAGGATGACGACAATAGGACAGACGCTTGGCGCTCATCCAGCCACAGAATTACACCAGGTGACCTAAACTGCAACAAAGGCCTGTTGGTTACGTGATGCATGTAATGTAAAATCAACCCTAACGCTTTATGAATTGGCGGCAAGTTATTATAGGAATACGGTACGGTGCATCGGTAGATTTTCGCAGTATGTATCGCCAAAACATTTACTGATCCTCAATACTGTTTTGCAGTGCATGGCCGTAGCCAGGCGGGTTATGAGGTCATTGATCCCCCCAAAATCAAAGAAAGAAAATATTTCTTTAGAAATAAATAAGTAATGAGACTGCAGTTACAATGCCCCGTCTCACTGTGGTTATACATAATAATTGATCACAGTAAACAAATTCCCTACCTGATATTATTTTAATGACTGTACTTTATGCTCGCCTGGTAATTGCACATGCGTACGTTGACGGATTTAGAATACACGTCGTGTCACCTTTCTTACCGTGGATGGCGTAAAAAGGGAGTTTATCGCAATAAACTTCTACTGCAAATCGATGGAATTATTTAGTGCCTGAGATGGTTTGTTTGAGGGCCTAAACAGGTCTTTCACCCGAGGGAAACACTCTAATTTTCATTTCGAATATAAAGAATATAAAAACATAACTTAAAAAGAATCTGATGGATTCATTTTATACGTAAATAATGAGCACTCGACAAAACAACTGAAGATCGAATTGCCGCTTTCCCGCCTCTTATATGTGTCTTTTTGTCTGTGGAAATCTACCACTATTGTTTTTTATAATTGAGTATGGTAAATATTTAGCTCAACTCTATGTAAATTAAATAATAATTTAGAGAAAAATAAATTATAATTATAAGATAGTCGTGCTACAAAATTGTTGATAATATTTTTTACAGTAAGTAATTAACCTTACACTCGACGGCACGTTTAGCGCAGAGGTCGAGTGATCACCTACTGCGCAACGGGTCGCGGGTTCGATTCCCGTACGGGACAAATGTTTTGTATGGCCTACAGAAATTTGTTCCGGTCTGGGCGTATGTGCATGTGATATTCTATGTTTGTAACTGCACCCACGACACAGGAGAAAATCCTAGTGTGGGGCGACGTTTTTTTCAAAAAAAAAAAAAAAAAACCTTGTCATTAAAAAGTCTAACATAAATGTGACTGTACAGAAAATTTTGACGTGGCTGTATAGAAATGTCAAAAATAATATGCTTTTTTGTGCAGCAGGGATAATCGTTTCCCCGGAAAGAAAATTCTGTTTTCGCCCCTCTTAAATACCAATGAATTCTTCAGATAACTTCAAGCATACTTGCGGAGAATGAGTACATGAGAAATGGTTTTCCACTTTATTAAATTCTCCATCTCGTGATGTAGTAGTCTTGTGTGTCGTCCCATTGGACTAGGCGAATGAAGGAACAGAGAGTGCACTTGCGTTTGCGTAGTCACTTGTGCACTATAATATCTCCTGCGCAGATCGCTAATCTCGATTGAATCGAATTTGATTGGCCGCCGTGACCGAATATCGGTTAGGAGGATATTATTAGATCAACCCGTGTGACCAGCGTGATGTATAATTGCTCCTCAATTAGGAGAAAAGACGCGTGCCAGTATTACACTGTTAAATCTATTATAATCGTGTCTATTAATAATGCTTATCATTTTAGGAAGTTCCACCGATCTAGTAAATAGTAAGGTAGGGCGGCCGGGATTACCGAAATGTCAAGTGTAAAAATGTTACGTAAACTGACGGATTTCGTCTTTCTTATATTGTGAAATTGTGCGAGTCTCGTTATACCTTCAAAATAAATTAGATGTCACTTTACTAGTAAGGTGTTGTATAGTTTATATAAAAAATTTTTAGGACATTGCTGTGAAAAATTCGATTTGTAAAATTTACCAAACTGCCATGCCGTGCAATGGTTAGATGGTTAGACGTAACATTCAGGATTTTTTTTTAATGTTCATTTGTTCGGTCTTTTTTAAGACTTCATGCATTTGCGTGTCGTCGAAAACCTGCAGTGAAAAAGGAATCTAAGAGTGCGCACTTGCGCAGTATATGATATTATAGATTCAGCGTATTAAGGCGCATAGTGCTCCCAATGACCTTGCGTCGATCGTCCCGCACTGATTACATAAGAGAGAGTGAGTGAGAATGAGGGGAATATTTAAGCAAACCTTTACGCGTGAGATGAATTATTTAAATTAAAAATTTAAATAAGCGAAAGAAAAATCTAAAAAGACCATCCCCTAGAATATTGTTCACTTTATTTATTGAAATCGAAAGTATATGATTTAACCTAATATTTACGACGCGATTAGGTTTTAAGTTTTAAAATCGAGACATGTTTGGGTCACATTTTAACCAAGTTTTAATTAATTTATCAAAAAATTAAAAAGACCATCCTCTAAAGAATGCGTTGAATAATAACATATTATTATCTTTTTTAAAGATTTTTTCATTCAATATTTATGAAAAGAACCGTTTTTTTCTGCAGTGATTTTTTATGATTGACCGTACTATGCTCCTTAAGTTGCCTTACAACGGCCGCTTTGAGTAGGGTTAAAGAATGTATAAATAGGGACAGCCTTTGGGGCGTATAGTGCCATGTCGTTACAACTACAGTTTGGATATTGTTTTGAGCGATCATGGTAGGCCTCCAGTTCCATAATATTAACGTTTTACGAGCTCTCCCGCAGACTGCACGGCTGAGCTGCAGTTTACGACGTTCTCCAGCGAACCGTTCCCGCATATTTTGTCATGATTAAGCGTCTGACTAATCAGTAACCGCGGGCTTTGAGGTTCAACGACTTGACAAAAAAATGCTTGAACTTTCTGCTTTTACCTGGTAAAAGGTAATAGGTATCAAACTTGAGTGCATAGTATTCGATATCTATGAAAATCTATGTTTCCTAATGATATATCGAAAAACATCAATGCTGGGATGCGATGTTTTACATCGAATAAAAAATATCGATACATATACATTTTAATGGACACCTTTCTTTCAGTCACGCTTTCTTTTGGTACATTAAAGAACTGAAGAGACAACGAAAAGAGAAAAAGAAAACTCATCGTAATTTAACGTTTTATGAATGGATCGTGCTAAAAAACCTTCCGGACCGATCATAATATCCCTGAGGGTCGGGTGGGACTTAACCATACTACCATAGAGATGTAACCTAACAGATAATATTAAAAAAACCCTCCGGACCGACCATACCCCTGGGGGGTAGGGTGAAGTAGCACCCTACGTGCTACTTCACCCTACCACCATAGAGATGTGACCTAACAGACAAGATGATTAAGATTGGTTTGCACATGTAATCCTATCCAATATATAAAATTCTCATGTCACAGTGTTTGTTACCCAACTCCTCCGTAACGGCTTGACCGAACTTTATGAATTTTTTTGTGTATACGAGTATGTAGTAGGTCTGAGAATAGGTCGTAAACTATTTTTTATTATGGCGAAAAGTAGTTCGCCGGCGCAGCTAGTCAAATATATAAAATTCTCGTGTCACAGTGTTTGTTACCGAACTCCTCCGAAACCGCTTTACCGATCTTTTTTTTTTTTGTGTGTGTTCGGTAGGTCTGAGAATAGGTCGTAAACTATTTTTTTATTATGGCGAAACGTAGTTCGCCGGCACAGCTAGTATCACGATAATATTGTAATTTATACGGCATAAAAACTCCGGTAAATTTAGCTTCGTAGCTTCGAATAGAAAAGTTAGATCTACGTTTTTGCAGTCTATAATTAACAAACCACAGACATTTTCGCATTATTGCAAGCTATTTATATGTAACAAGTTACTAGAGGTAAAGGAAAGCTTTTAATAAGAACCAAACCTGTCTATATTATAGTAGGTCATTTCAGACAGAACGAGTTAGTGCAGTCTGTATCCGCGCAGATCAGACCTACGCCGATCCTGAGATAAAGTGTACTTCTTTTAATGGTATGATGGTCATAAAATAACAGATATTGTTATATGTTATTGATTGTTTGCCTTTTTTAACCCCCCTCGCAAAAAGAGGCATGTCATAACAAAATAGACCAATTTGAGCGGGTGTATTTATTGTAGTAGGTTTTATATGTAAGTATATTATAATCTATACTTACTAATATTATAATGCTGAAGAATTTGTTTATTTGAACGCGCTAATCTCAGGAACTACTGGTTCGAATTGAACAATTCTTTTTGAATTGGATAGTTCATTTATCGAGGAAGGCTTTAAGATATATAACATCACGCTACGACTAATAGGAGCTGAGCATCAATGAAAAATGTTGCAAAAACGGGGGAAAAATATATAGCGAAACGTAGTTCGCGGGCACAGCTAGTAATATATACACTCAGGGACAAATTTAGAGGAACACTAAACTTTTTACATAGATTCAAACTACTTTTACAACATCATATCGATGTGTGATTGACCTTTAATGCGTTTGTTTGATTGTTATCCAGGATTCATGAACAAGGCCATAACGGATAATGACAAAATTTCCCTATTTGTGACCTGGAGAAGAACGGTAACTTTTAATAGTGGTCTTTTTTATCATAATCGTACAACTGGTTTACGCGGTGAATTTTTTTTGTAGCGAATTCTATGGCTAGAAAGCTGGTAAAACTAAATATGGTTTCGTATGCTGAAATACATAGCGTTATCAAAACAAGAAGTGAATTTTTATCGGTTCTCTAAATTTGTCCCTGAGTGTATTTGGTGTAGGTCATCCGTGCCTTTGATACATTCAAGTATACTTTAATCACATAAATATATCATTCACATATTATTTTAAGACTAAAACACCACCGTTGAACTAATTTACCAAAGTTTAAACCTAACCACGAATCAGATCCGAATAAGAGATTAATCAAGCTGTAATTCAAATATGAATAGTCCAATTTCAGAATAATGACAGTTCAATCAATCTGACCATCGATTTTTGTTAACGATATACCCAGAATATAGGTCACTAGACAAATACGACAGTGTTTTTATTTTTTTGATATCTTGAAAAGTGAACGAGTTATAAGCGTTCAAAGTTGCCGTGCCGTCCGGATTTATAAAGCGAGTCGCGGAATGTTGATGACGTCACAAATCGACAGCGGGGAGAGGCACGCGCGGCCTGACGTACTTCGTTAGCTCTGTGCTACTGATGCGCGCGATTTTACGTGGCTCTAAGATGTGAATCAACATTATGTCATAATAAATACTATGTAGTACCTATGTGTACAAATTCAACTATTAAAACGCCTACAAAACTATTTTTTGAAGTGCCATTGAATGCCAAAAGGCGTAAAAAGTGGATGAACGTTATGAAACGGGCCCTAAGACCGTTGGATTTTGTTGTGATGACCATTTTGATGTAAGTAAAATAATAATAATACAATTTTTTATTTATATCTTCACAATGGCTTACATTATAGGTACTACATCTTATTCTCTAACAAGTATATTTTATTTAAATGACAAGCCTGTATGACAAAATTCCGGCCCTCCACCCTCTAGGATTAAATCAAACTAAATAAACATATTAAATACTTAGATAATAAACATAATAAAAACATTTTCATAATAAATTTATACATATTACATTATTATTTTTCTTTTTATTATAATATGTAATTAGATATTCTAAGCTTCGGGGTACCTATTACCTACTAGAAAATAACCTATAAACTAAGTTGTATTACGAGGTGTTTTGGTGTAATGTCTTTTTTTTGTCACTTTTTAAACCACATAGGTATGTATCATTAAAATATGCTGACTTTTGTTGACGGTAAAATGAAGGTCACAAAAGGTTTTACCGTCAACAAAAGTCAACATAGGCACCCAATTTTATAGAAAAACTAGCGGCCGCCCGCGGCTTCGCCCGCTTGGAGTTTGGTTTCTTTATCGCGCCACAGCAGCGCCTTCTGGCGACGCGATGAATAGTAGCTGAGCTGCTGAGTGTTTTACGTGAATCCTGATGGAACTATAATTTTTTGCTGGATGAAATCTCTTTTTCTGTAGGTACCTCTGACAAGGTACCTCTGGCAAGCTTTCAGGATGATCGGTTAAGCATTTTAGGTGTGAAAAAGTAACAAAAATAAATCAACAAACTAATTCACTTTCGCATTTATAGTATAGATGTTACCTAAACATGTACACCTACCTATAGACACTCACCCGTTAGTAGGCACCTACTAACTTTTGAATGAGTATCTTAGACCTGTGGGTATTTGATTTGCTTGTTGGTCCTATATAGGTACGTCTATAGTATTTACCATTTCCCAGCTGTTTTTCTTACCAAGCTGAACGCTTTTTAATAACTCTCCCGCCGTTGGGTGCACGACGAGATCTCCTGGGGTTCTCCACCCAAAAGGACTCGTCCTAGAGTAAGGCCTACCCGGGTAGAAACCCCTTGGATGTACTCTCTGTCTCCGGAGGTCCAGAGGTAGGTAAACGGTACCGATGGTCAATGGCGGTGATTGCGCCGTGGACACCGTTTGCCTACCTACCTAATCCTAAATAGGTGACACCTACGTATCTATTCTGTTGATTAGTTTTTATTGTAACTTCATAAACTTGTTAACTTTCAAACCATTGGCCATTTTTTGCCGAAAGCATCGGTAAATATTTGGCCTTGACATTTTTTGTATGAAAGTTGCTAAGCGCAACCTAGGCAATACCACAGAACACAACTGGCAATCTGGTGCCTCCCCTTGGCGTAACCTGGCGGCTAGCCCGCCAGGATCGTCCCCGGTCTGATGGCTCGGAGAAGTGACCTTCCCAATCCCGAGTTATTTTACCATATGGGGCGTAAATATTCCGGCGGAGACTGAATTAGTGAATTAGCCACCGGCGAACCGGAGACCGGCATACGGGTACACGGGGCTCGTCACTCTTTGTGCCAGTATCGATAATCGCATTATTCCGCCTCAAAAAAAGGCAATACCACAGAAAATAAACTTGATTGTAGGTATGTATACTAAACTGTTTTGACTTCATGAGTCGTAGAACATACATTTGTAGGAGCTACAAAAAAAAAAAAAACTATGCATGTAACTATTATTTCAGATTGAAAATGACATGGAAAATTAGGTCAAATATAAATTGGTTGGAGGAAGACTAGTACTAAAAAAAGATGCTTGCCCTCTTAAGTTTTCTTGTTAGCAAAAGACAGTTAAAAAAGTTAACGATCTGTAGTGCAAAAATGTAGGCAAAAAGAACTGATTCACAAGATACCTACTCCATGAAGATATACCGAATCCGATCACTTCCCAACATATTGAAGAAATTCGGTTTGAGTCCTCGCATTTCTGCTGCTATATAATCACTATTTTTGGAAAAATATTGAGTCACCATAAAACTGTCTACTTTTGGTAAATTATCTGATTGACCATGTAGAAATCCTTTCTCCATTGTTGTAATTAAAAGGCTAATAAACAATAAAAGTCAAGTTACCTGTTACACGGAGCGCAGTAGGTATGTACGACACAACAAAACTCAGAGCAACTGCGACTAGCGAGCGAGCGGCTGCCGGCTGTCGATTTGTGACGTCACCTACCTAGAGCGCGCGTACTTGAAAATTTAAATAGCGACCGTAACTTTCGGCGTTAATAACTTTGGAAATACTGCATCGATTTTAATGAAACAAAAACTATTGACATGTACATAACCATAGCTCTTATTTAATGTGTGTTTTATTGTAATTTTCAAACCTATCGGTCACATCAATTCCAAGTGGCAATAACCAGAGTCACGGAACGCCTCACAAAGCCGGACACTTTTTGAATTTGATTCAATTCGTGTACAATAGAGCGATTCAACGGAATTGTTGCTTCCAATCCAACCATTGTAATGTCTGATGCGAAAGGAGTTTCCGATGTACGCATAATAAATGGCGTACAGCGATAGCCAATGACTAAAGTGATAGTCTGAGACACAGTGTAATCGGTTTTATATTAGACGTTTATGAAATTTTATTACGTCATAAAATTGAGGGACGTCACGTGAGTTACGTCAAGAAACTTTTTAACCTTGACGAACTGGGGCTGGATCCCCTGTATGACGAATTAGACGTTGGAGTTGGGTGGGATTGCCTGCACGTGTAGCATCACTAGCATAGCGCCCGCGAGATACGTATGTCAGTTTTTCGAATATTCCAGGTTCATCAAAAGTCAGTTTTTCGAGTCGACAACATCAGCTATCTCATTTGCCAAAAGTTACATTTCGATGTAACCAATCGATTTGATGATTTGTTCGCGATTGTTTTGCTACGCGTGCTGCTGTTCAATAGCTAGTGCACTGGATAATTTGCGAAACGGGTATGCATAATTACTGCGGGAGAACACCTATAGAGATCTTACTAATAGCTTTGACAGCATCTGGAAAAGAAATGCTGTCAAAGCTTTTAGTAAGAAACTATCATTTGGCATTCTATGGATACATCGCGCGGGACTATCGTCTAGACCAGTACGTCTAGTACGAGTTTTTAAATCGAGTAAACTACAATAGTTTTCGTTAGCTCGCCAAACTGTCAGTTTACGATGTAAACGGTAGTATGAGTTGCTCGTTTCGAATTCACGTTTAAACGATAGCGAGTTAGTTTTACTCGATTAGACGAACTTCACATTATATATTTATATCTCTCTTACGCACATGTGAATGGAAAGAGACACGTGATTCTGCCACTGTGACGTTTTCTTAGCCGTTTTTATTATTTTTAAAGCGAGTTGAATGAAAGAAAAACATTAAAGTTTTTATTTGTTGTGTTGTAAATTATATTATTTTATAATGTCGCGGACAAGTCAGTCGCAATTTATTTTAATGATAATAAATTGTGTTAAACACTTTAGGAATGAAAATAGAATTAAAAATCTCGGTTAAATTATGTGTATTTATTAACACTTTTTTAAGGAATGGTGATTTAAGGCGGTATAGCGCTGAGTAAAGTGTGTATTGGAGATACGGCTTAAAAATGATTGTCACAGCTCTCTTCATGCGCTATTTCATCTTGCATGGCCCTCCATGCTAAGTACCACCGTGCAGACATAATTTTAGTGTTTAGAAACACAAAAAAACGTATCTAAGTACCAAACTCACATAAAAATGTAAGGTGAGAACCTAAACTACAATAGTTTTCGAGTAAACTGTGAAATAAATGTCAAACATGTAACTCATACTGCCACACTATTTGAATACGTACTTATTGATCGAGTAGTTTATTACTTTGTAACTCATACTGTCAATTCTAGTTCATTATAGTTTCCGATAGAGGCGCTGGTGTGAAATGTATGGAAACAAAACTATTCGATCGTTCGAATCAGAAACTATCAAAACTCATACTAGACGTACAGTGCAATGCCTGGGACTACCGACACAGAAGTAGGTTTAAGTCCACCTCCACTACCCTGGCCCCCACTCGCTTCTACCTAATCATACTTGATGCGATTCCGCAAGTGCCGATTGTATTTTGTTACGCACTTTAAATAGCAGGGAACTTACGGAAATTCTCAATAACTTTTAGGTTAACATCATTGATTTACTACCGTAACCGTACCGTACCGTACCGTAGTTCGTTTGGTAGTAAATCAATGGTTAATATCTACAAATACTTTTATAAGTATTTGGATTTTAGCAAAATGATTCGTCAATCGTTACTGAGCAGATTATTTAACGGCTATCTTATTGTTAAATTTATACTCTAACGTACGTCCGAGGCTATAATTTATTAATTAATAAACACAACACTATAAAAACTTATAGTGCACCTTGTATTTTAAATATAATGGTTACTTATATTACCGGAAAACTAATAATAAAGCTTTACGCGCAGTAAACTGTTTGCAGCAATTTCAGTACGAATGTCAAAACATTAAGCAAACGTTGTTTTTAACCGACTTCAAAAAAGGAGGAGGTTATCAATTCGGTTGTATTTTTTTCATGTTTGTTACCTCATAACTCCGTCATTTTTAAACCGATTTCCAAAATTCTTTTTGTATTTGATAGAGTATACTGCAAGGGTGGTCCCACGGTCACCAAAGTCATGATCTGATGATGGGGTCCCATAGAAAATCGAGGAAACACTAATTTAATACCAGCTTACCGAAGGTGAGCTGGTATTAAATTAGGGTTTCTTTCACTAAAAAAATTTCATTCACTAAAAAGTTAAAAATAAAAAAAAATACAAAAAATAAAACCGACTTCAAAAACACTGAAAACTTAAAAATAATATAAGAATAGGTACAAACAACATCACACTTGTATATTGAAGTTGGTGACAAATTTTAACACTTTCTAGGAGATCATCGTTTGGCGCCGACTTCAATATAGAAGTGTGATGTTGTCTGTACCTATTCTTATATAATTTTTAAGTTTTTAGTGTTTTTGAAGTCGGTTTTATATTTTGTAAAAAAAAAATTTATTTGATTGAATACTAGCCTTTCGCTCGCATACGCAGTTTCGCCGGCGTTATTTTCTTTTTTCCTATGGGAATTCTATATTTTGTCATAGGAAAAACAATTCTCAAGCCTATGTTAGTCAGTGATAATGTAGCATTACATTAAAATAAACAGTGAAGGAATTTATAAAATCGCTCCAGTAGTTTTTGAGTTTATTCATTACAAACAAAATTCTAACCTTTTCTTTTCATAATATTTAGGCATTTCAGGGTCACGCTCATGATTTTCAGTTTCTCAATAATTAAATATTAACTTTTATACAGGACATGCACGCCTTATTTTTATTGATTTATGCAAATTATTACCCGTAACAATATTAATATTGACTTTGAACTAGTAAATGTATACCTTGACATAATGAAATAGTTTTAAGTGCAATATTGTGCCTTAAGCACACTGTCAGATATTATACGGCTCGAAAAACACCAGTTTATGCCTGCTTCCTCGACCTTTCTAAGGCATTTGATTTGGTTACGTATGACATCCTGTGGGAGAAACTGAGGAGCGTTAATTTGCCGAGTGAAATAGTTAACATATTCCAGTATTGGTATGCCCACCAGGTCAACAACGTCAGGTGGGCGGGAGCAATGTCAGAGCCTTATCAGATGGAGTGCGGTGTGAGGCAGGGAGGTTTGACCTCTCCCACCCTGTTCAACCTATATCTCGATGCACTGGTCGTCGCGCTCAGCAGCCTACATGTCAGCTGCCATGTTGATGATGTATGTGTAAATAACTTAAGTTACGCTGACGACATGGTGCTGCTGAGCGCGTCGATATGCGGGTTGAATAAGCTGATAAGGGTTTGTGAAGAGTATGCGGAGAGGCACGGGCTCAAATACAATGTGTTAAAAAGTCAGTTCATGGTGTTTGAGGCCTCTGACGCTAGGTGCCCAGTTAGTTTGCCCTCTGTGAGGCTGAATGGTGTCTCCTTAGATAGAGTAACACAATTTAAATATTTAGGTCATATAGTGACTAGTGATCTCAGAGACCATGCTGACATGGAAAGGGAACGAAGGGCTTTGTCGCGTAGGGCGAATATGCTGGCGCGCAGGTTTGCGCGATGTTCGGAAGGGGTAAAAATTACCCTATTTTGTGCATACTGCACCGCGCTGTACACGTGTGCCCTGTGGGCCGACTACACGCAAAGAGTTTACAATGCCCTTCGTGTCCAGTTTAACAACGCTTTCAGGGCGGTGCTGGGGCTGCCCCGCTACTGCAGCGCCTCAGGCATGTTCGCGATGGCGCGTACTGATTGTTTCCATGCAACAATGCGTAAGAGGCGCGCGTCGTTGGTGCGCAGGGTTTGGGCCAGCCCCAACACCGTCTTGAGAATGATCGCGGGAAGAGTCGATTGCTTCTATATCCGTAACTGCTGTAACGGACATGTTCCTGTGGCTGGGGACTAAGAGGCAATAAACGTTGTTTTAAACGTCATTTTATAGGCACTATTATTATTATTTGTAACGAATCGTGATATTTATTGACAAATTTTAAATCTGATGTATTAATTTCTATTTTTAATTTAGTACTGTTATTTTTTTTTTTATTAGATTTGATTTTTATTTTAATTTAGCTTTATTTTATTTTGATTATTTATAATGAATAAGTGCTGTGACAATTTTAATAATAATACCGAATGACGATAAAAATTGTAGTGGATAATATTTTAATTTAATATAATGTATTGATTTTAATAGTATTTAATAAATATTTTATGTATCAATTATAATTTCAATATTGATGATGTTTATGTTTGATTATGTTTTCGTGTTATGTACTATGGGTTTGTGTGGCCTGAGAATAAATGATTATTATTATTATTATTATTATAAGGGTAAGTCTCAAAATCTAAATAGGCCTAATTCAAATATGACTTGAGACAAAGCCCTTTTTAATCGTCCAATTTTTTTTATCTACCGCCCATTTATTTAGTACGTCTTTTAGACGATAAGAAGCACCGATATTTACAATAAGTTATGTCTTTTCATTACCATACAAAATAATATTTGTTTGTTTACATAAACAACATCTCTTTACATTGTAACGATTAACGAGTGATGTCAATAAATTAACTCCGGAGCATGCGCATCATTCAAATACATATTATATTCATTGACTTAATAATAATCTTTACTTATAAGAGTCTTTCGACATGGCGCTTATGAAAAGGCAAACCAGTAATTCTTTGTGGAACTTTCTTATGAAAAGTTATGCGTTAAGAAGCTAAAACGAGCCTCTATTTCTTGCAACCTGTACGTTGGAATGGCAAGTAGATACATGTTATAAAAGTAAAGTAAAGAGAAATAATTCATAGATACACATATAAGAAGTCGTAAATTGAGAGCAATGACAGAGCCAGGCTTACTTAGTACAGCGTAGTCAGTGGCTCGTGTTTTTATACCTACTCTAAGACCTACTGTCCACGGGCACATGAGTAGAGAAACACGGGGGCGTCGCTTCACAAACGCGTATTGTCAAAAAGGTCTATCCGCATGCACACATCAGTGCCGACACGTGCCGATCATTGACGGATACAGAGGGGGGCCATGGCTAAAAAAGAACTAGGAATTCCATAATTTCGACTCAACTTTAAGTGTAACAAGACGCGGTTTCTTTATTTTGTACAAATTCAAGCTAATGATAACTTAATTTTTTGTATACTTGTGATTTTAAACCTCTGGGTAGGAAACTTGTGAAACCCCCCCCCCCCTCTCCTCCCCCAAATGAAATCCTGGATCCGCCCCTGGTGCCGATCATTATCGTCACATGCTATACGCACTCATCAGTGGAAATCAGCGCTGAAGCTGTGACATTAGCAGACTCTGACTTTGTTATTTCAAGAATACCTCGAGAGCACAGTCGGCAGCAATTGCTATAATATTAGATGAAGATGAGAACATAAGTCAATGTGATTAAACGGCAATGGATTCACCACGTACGGAGAACCAGAGACGAAGAAGGAGAATATTCTGTGTGCTAGGTCGTATTGAGAGCAGTAACGTGATCGAACCAATTCTTTCAATGTTCCGTCATCCATCTTGAAATCGTTCGTGCCGTCAGTCAAAATATTCTCTACGAGATATTCGCGTCGGATCCCGGCGAGCGTCTCGGGGCTACGTTCCAAAACATCACCCGGAGTGAGTAGGTGGTGGGGGGAGAGTGGCCGGTTAGGGTGGTCGGAGTGTTGGTTGTTTTAGAACGGCAAGAGTGTTGTCTGCTTTGTTTACATAACCAAATATACAAAATATATATTTCATCGGCGCGTCCGTTCGCTTTAATGCATGGATTACATTCCTCTGTTTCATTTACGAAAATGCTAAAACCAACAGAATATGAATTCTGTTAAATCGCGGCCTAACCTAGCTTCAGCGGAAATGAAGGCCAATTTTACAATCGTGTCACTTACGATACCTATAGTCTTTGGAATTTAAAATTAACTTATTGTCGACGTTACGAAGCGCATCCTCGCTCTCCGAGATGCACAAATTGTGTGTGAATATGAAATCTTTGTAATCGCAATCACACAAAACTTTAAAATCCACACAATTTCCCGCCAAATCCAATCGAGTGAAATTACACCTTGCTATATTGTGCGGGTGAGATTCTACTCGATCGAGTGCACTCCGTAGCGTTTTAGGACACGCCACTCCAACACTCTCGAGTGCACCCGAAATGTTTTAGGACATACTTCGGGTGACCGAGTGCACTCGGGTGATGTTTTGGAACGTAGCCCTGCGCAGCACTGACATCTCCAGACGTCATGCATGACACTGACGAGTGCGGATAGCGTCGAACAAACATGTTACTGATCAGCACTCATATCGGCACTGATGTGTGCGGTGTGCGGATAGACTTTTATACGCTTGGTGTACGCCTGCTTACAGATTGCATATAAAACTACAGAACTAACATACTGTCGATGGATTACAGATGGTGTCATAATACTACATACAGTGACGTCGCCGCTTCATCAACATAATTCCATAATTCTTTATCAAGTTGCAAGCATGGCAATTGGCAAGTTGAAATCAAGCGTATACCTATTAATGACGAATACGCAAAACGCGTCTATGAAGCTATAATATACGAACCCATCCGTGGACAGTAGACCTTAGGTGTTATGTTAATCCATTGATTTGGACGTTTCCAGTCAAATGCATGCAGTTTTTTTACTCCTCCGGTGTGGGTGTTGGGTGATTAATATACCTACTTGATCTTCTTAAACGGTGTGCCGTAGGTATGTCACAGACGTACCCGTGCCTACAGTACCTACATCAATAAAAACTCAATATTTTCCGCAACTTTACATCATCGACATTGCGAACGACACAACAGAGATTTGTCGTGAATTTAGTATACTAAATGGCTATTTTGGTAATATTGTAGGCTTAAACATTAAGAGTGGTGTAATTCTGTATAAATAATTCAATTTATTAAAAAAAATACCATTGACACTAGACAAAGAGCTCGCGATTCTTCAAAAACAGTGAATAAAACGCTCTTTGTTTCACTGAGTGAATAAAAAAGATTGAATTTGGAACATGCGCGAATATACGGATTATAGTAAGAAAAAAGGAAAACGTGCAGAGATTGCACACTCTCGCTATAAACGTACTAAAAACCACCAAAACGTAACTAAGTTTCAAAAACTGTTCTAATTTTACAATTAATTTCTAGTTCTTTTCTTTTCTATTGTTATTATATGTGTTACCCATAATAATATTTGCTTCAACCTAACCTAACACGTGAAAAAAAAATCATCTCGGCTCTTGTATCCCTTGATCCTCTCAGAATTCTAGAATCCTTCGCTCCTCTCGGTCTCGGGATACAACTTAGGGCCTCCAAAAGAATTCACCTTTTCACTTGTTGGGTAATCTACTATTAACATTCCAGAGATCATCCATGACGAAGACAAAATCACTGGCAAAAGTAGCTATAGATAATGAATGAGATAGATAAATAATAACAATATACTCGTATACAATACTCGGTAAGTAGGTACCCTGTAGGTTTTGATTCCCTTGCAAAATTTGAGAAAATATGCGAAACGGTCATATTTTATGATCGTATTTAAATTCAAATTCTTTATTCGGTAGTAGTATTTACTTACAAATATGTTTTTTTTCACAGTTGAGAGAGACCGTAGATTCAATGGCAATTTAGTATAAATTAAGTATTTAATATAAATTTCAATTTGATATCTCTACATGTTACCGAGAGAAAGCGTCTTAACAGACAAACGGGCAACAAAGTGATCCTATAAGAGTTCTGTTTTTCTCCTTTCGAGGTACGGGAACCCTATAAATAATAAACATACTCGTAAGAAAAGTCTAAAACAATGTATGAATAAAACGCATTACACTGAACAGTAACCTAAAGAAGTACCCATTTCGTATGCAAATGTATGTACGAAACAGTTGATTTACGTGCAAGCGAAATTTGCACGACGACGTTAGTAAAAGTGACGAAGTAACAGTTTAATTATAGTTTTGCAAATGATTTGTAATCTGTAATGGGCGATCTGTTAACGCTCCGTTCGTTGCCTTAACTCGAGCAGTGAGTTTAACAAAAACTATAATAGTTAAGCAAGAGACGTACAGAATTTAACGCTATAGAATTAACAATTAAAATTATTGACAATAAAATCTTTTTTAACATTGAAGTAGATGACGACAGTTTACCCAATTTATTGCCTTTTGCCTTTTACCAATATGCAAAAACGAAGATCGGAAAGTTCTAATCAAACACCATTTTTACAAAATTGATGGTTTTTTGACGAAATTCTATACAAGAATTTGAAGCCGAAGAATTAAATCAGATTTTATCATTATCTACTATTAATAGTAGATAATAATAAAAGGTATTTGCGTTTTGGACTAAGTATTACTTAAAAACCCAAGAAACCACTTTGGATCTAAATTCGTAACATAAACGCATAGTGTGGGATTCTCTTTAATTTATATTTTTCAATTTCTTACAATTTTTCTGTTTTAGTACTGAAAGAAAATCTTAAGAAAGAGAAATTGTTTGACAAAATGACAGACCTAAGTAAATATTTTGAAATTTTAGGTCGATGGAATTCACTAATTTATAAACGCTCGTCTTTATAAAATAAATTGGATTAGTGTATAAAGCTTATGATCACGATGGACATCAAGGAAGCGGAATAAGTGAGGAAGCAATAGACTAGGTAGTTGTTTATGTTAGCATCTATTTAAGGTCATGTAATCAGAAAATTATCAATGCTAATATGGGCTATATTCTCTAAGCCTTAACTTACTATACATAAAAGTGATTTACATTAGGTTAAGTATAGTCTGTTTATAAAAATTGCATTAACATAAGAAAAGTCTTAAGTCAATAATTTATTTAAGGTGTGTAAATATTGCCTAATTCTGTAAATTAACTCCAAAACTGAAGTTTATTTACAACTAAACATTGTATTTTTCTCAATCATATTGCATGATGAAAGTGAAGTATTATGAGGAGAGATACACTACACTACTACTGGAGTACTACTGGAGGGAGACTCTGTACCACGGTCGTCTGCTTAGGTACCTCCGTCTTACCTATTTCTGCCGCAAAGCAGCAGTGCTTGCATTGCTGTGTTCCGGTTTGAAGGGTAAGATATGGTAGTGAAATTACTGGGTACTGTGACTTTACATCTTGTCACAAGTTGGCAACGTACACTGTGGTTCTTGTGGGGGTTGCAGTTTTGCTGCGAATCTCACAAGAGCCACATGTATTATAGGTGACTGTTACCACTTACCATCAGGTGGGCAGTTTGCTAGTTTGCCAACTTTTTGCAATAAAAAAAACTTAAACTTAATATTGTATGAAATTCAGAATCTCTCTAAATGGTCAAGGATTTTAAAATGTCACTTTTTTATAAATGTAACATTTTAAGAAACGGGATCAACATTCAACATCATTACGAAATAGTTGTTTTTTCTCTAGCCAGTGAATTGGCTTTTGTTGGGTTTCACTTCACCTCGACGAAAATTAGTCTATCAACATCGTCCACAAGGACGTGAGCGCAAGTGTTTCTTGTGCAAATATAGGAGTTGACATTTGCATAAATACATAAAGATATTTCCAGGTCATCGATAAGTGAACATAATTATGACCGATTATAAAATGTAATAAATAATTATTTCGTGAAAAGGTAAAATGAGAGAGATCGAGTGAGGGAGTGGAGTTTATTTGGGTGCATATTTAAAATATGATAAAATGTTAAAGAGGAAGAGAATTGAGCATTTGCACAATTGAATAGGAAAAATTGATATGTACCTATGTTCGAGAATCGAATATTTGGACGAAAATTATAATTACCACACAATCAACTTTTTGAAATGTGTTTGAAAAGCAATCATTATTGGTTTAAGTTTTTTTTTACATATCATCAATAGGCGCATAGAGTCATAACATCAAATAACATTTCTCGTATCCTACTTTACTAGCTGTGCCCGTGAACTACGTTTCGCCATAATAATTTTTTCCTGTTTTTGCAACATTTTTCATTGATGCTCAGCTCCTATTAGTCGTAGCGTGATGTTATATTAGCCTATAGCCTTCCTCGATAAATGGACTATCCAACACAAAAAGAGTTTTTCAATTTGAATCAGTAGTTCCTGAGATTAGCACGTTCAACCAAACAAACAAACAAACAAACTTGAGCTTTATAATATTAATATAGATAAGAAAGTGTGCCACCTATGCAAGTTACTACATATTTTTGTTCGACAGTGAAATTATTGGATTTTTCTATGCAAAAGTAAAGTGTTAACGATTTATTGTTCTCCATAACATGCTTTTGGAGCCGCCCGCCATCGATATTCTATTCCCTAAGTGGAAGGCTTCGCGTCAGCGTCACTGTGACGTTCATTGTCTTCTATTCAAGGGTGGCGAGCATTATAGTTAGATAAACAATCTAACTAGCGGTGCCCGCGACTTCGTCCGCGTGGAATAGTAACTTTTGGCAGCATTTTGATTTTTGTAGGCAATTTTTTTAAAGATCTTGATAAAAAGTAGCGTTTGTTATACCTTATATAATTAGCTATCTATTAGTGAAAGTCCAGTCAAAATCGGTCCAGCCGTGCCGGAGATTAGCGGGAACAAACAGACAGACAGATAGACATTTTTTTTTTTAAATTGTGTTTTTGTTATTGGTACCCGATATACATTCATACCCATTTAGTTAAAACTTGTTATTTTGACATTACAAACAGACACTTCAATTTTATTTATTTGTATAGATATATAAAATCTCATGTCACATCATTGTTTGTAATCGAACTCCTGCGAAACGGCTTGACCGATTTTTATGTGTTTTGTGTGTATTTGGTAGGTCGAAGAATAGGTTGTAGGCTATTTTTATACCCGTAGGTGATGAGGGCGGCCCTTTACATATTTTTTTTGACAATTTTTTATGATTTGTCATCAAAAAATACTTATAACCCTACATTTTCACCCTTCTACAACAAACCCCCATTTTTAATAGCGTTTTTAGCATTTTTACTGGGGCGAAACGTAGTTTGCGGGCACAGCTATTTATCTTTTATCATGGGTGACGGATTTATAATATATGTGGTGGTCTTTCTACCTATGGATGTCACCCGTATAAGGGAATTAACTTTACAATAAATTCATTTCAATGCTGGCAAATCACTGGGCACACGAGGTAGTAAGAAAAGCTTTTTCTATTGCTGATTACGTCCAGAACAACTAGCTTTGTCGAGCTAGGACAGTATTGTTATGCACTGAATCTGCCGATGGCTTGTTGGAAGACATCTGATTCCGAAGAATTGCCAAAGACCCTGTAGTATGGACTTAGAACAAAATGGGTCAAGAGCAAAAAAAATTTTCTGCTCACTCTCTCGTATAACAATGAAGCAAGACGGGACAAGGATTACTCCCTTCTTCTATAGTCCACGCGCCGTGCTAGGCTGACTGGTGTCCATTTCATCCTGTTTTGAGGACCAAAAACCACTGTGAAGGCTGCTAAATGCAATATAAAAGTAACTAAAATACAACACTCATTTATGATCATGAAATTATACTGATACTAGCTGTGCCCGCGACTTCGTTCTCGTGGATGTCCGAAAATAACAATATCGTGATGTTATATAGCCTAAAGCCTTCCTCGATATATGAAATATGCAACACAAAAAGAATTTTTCAATTCGAACCAGTAGTTTCTGAGATTAGCGCGTCCAAATAAACAAACAAACTCTTCAGCTTTATAATATTAGTAAGTATAGATTAGGAAAGTTCATATGTACCACAATAAGTATGATTGTAATTATGACCAAAGATTAGGTCAGTGTAGTATCTACGACATTAGGCTATAGTGTTTAGCATTATGCCTAAAACCTAAATGAGATTTTGGATATAATTTGACTACTTTCTGTTTACCATCATCCGAGGCCCCTTAAGGCCCGGGGCCCCGTATCATTGATACGCCGGTAGCTACGGCCCTGATGTGCATATGCCTATTTTATCCAAATATCTTATTTGCTTTCAAGTTACATATGTTTTTTATGTATGACAGGAAAGCTCTTGACTTTCATTTCACCTGAAGGTGGGTGACAATAAGGCTGAAGGTGGAAGCGAGCTTTAACTGGACTCCTCAACACATGAGGCACTGGCTATCTTACCTCTTCTTGTTGGAACACAATAATGTTATAATAATGCTTTATTTTCCTCCCAACAATGACATACATAATAGAAAAAAAAACAAATATAATTATACAATGCATTTTTGGGAGACTGGCATCCAAATTAGGCAGTTTAACCCACCTGTGTCTCAGATTACCAGGCCCCCCCTCGGTAGATGCTGCGTAAGACAAATATAATTAAATTTGTTCCTTATTAAGTTATGGAATAGGAGACAATTTAGTAAATATATTATTTTTAATTTTATTAGCTTTGTTATTATGGCGACAAACCTAGCAAAGATGGTGGCAGCTAGCTAGGGATGCTTGGAAGCCATACCATCAACCAAACCAAGCAGAAAAATTTCTGCCCTTATGGGGAATAGAACCCTGGACCTCCCAATCAACACACAATGGTTTCAACCACTAGACCATGGAGGTAGTTAGGCGCTGGCCACACAGAAATGACATAGGGCGATGACGCGTCGCGGACAGGGCGCAGACGCGGCGCCCGTTTATCTTATCTTATCTTCGGGTGGGGGTGGCCCAATAATTGAGCCTTCGCACTTCGACCCACCATGGATCTTTTGTGCTACCCCTTGCCGTAAAGCTTAGTCCGTAATGCCATCGCTACCAACGGTCCAGTCTATCGTGCCCATGAGCTCAACGATGTCCTTCGGTGGTATGGCCCTGTAGTCCTCCGGTTTTGGGTATCCAATTCCCGTCAGCCTTAGTCTTCTGCAAGCTAGGGCGTCACAGTGGCACAGCAGGTGCACCATGCTCTCCTCTCCCTCCTTGCAGGCCCTACAGATTTTGGCGGAACTGGCGTGTCCCATCCTGGTTAGCATGATCCTAGTGCCGAAGTGTCCGGTTAGAGCACCCAACAGTAGGCGAATCTGGGATCTGCTTGAGCTCAGTGTAAATTTGAGCCAATTGTCCATACCCATAAAGAGCTTGGCGTGGTTCATTCCTTTTTGATTGGCCCATTCTCTTTGGTGCCTCATTTGCAGTTGAGTTCTTATACCCGTACTGACTATTTTTGCAGTGATCCCGACAAATGGTTCCGGTCCTACCAATTGTGTTTCCGATCCCTTTCTTGCCAGGTAGTCAGCTTTCTCGTTTCCGGTGAAACCCTTGTGACCTGGTATCCAAACTAGACGTACTGTATTGGTTTTACCCAATTTGTTCAGTGCTTCCATTGTATTCAGCACTAGTTTGGATTCCACTTTGTATGACAGGAGCGCTTTGAGAGTCGCTTGGCTGTCACTGAGAATGTAGATGTTTAGGCCATTGCGACCCATGTCTAGATTCTCCTGTGCACAGGCTAGGATAGCACATGTTTCAGCTTGAAACACAGTTGCCAGCTTACCCATGCTGATCGATATATCAGTTTTGTTGCAGTGTATTCCTGCCCCTGTACCAGATTTCATTTTTGATCCATCTGTATACCAGATCATGCTGTTCCCCTGAGGGGGTGCCAGCCCCTTATCCCATTCCTCCCTTGTTGGAATGTGTACCTCAAAAAGTCGTCTGAAAATATATTGAGGTAACATTCTGTCGCTGATCATGCTCAGCAGCAGATTGCCTCCTTCAAATGCTAATGCCGTGTGTTTTGTGGGTGGCTGGTTCGCATTCCACATTCCCAAAGTTCTGAGCCTGTAGAGTGCCCTCATGGCTTCTCTTTGTACAGCATTGTGGAGTGGTTCGAGATTTAAAAATCTCTCCAAGGCCGCTGTAGGGGTAGTTTTGAAAGCCCCCGTAATGGCCATACAAGCCAGCCTTTGGAATCTACCTAGTAGTTCCCTGCCTATGTTTAATGATCATCTTCATCAATAAATCTAAAAATATGCTGCCTGTGTATGTATAGGGTGAAATGAAAAATTCAAGAAAAACACTCCAGATTACTGATAAAGAAAGTGTTGTTTCACCAAGAAATGCTTGCATTCACACATTTGTCCAATCCATGGTTTATTTTTGTGATTGTAGCCTTAAATTACTGTCTCATCCCACTTATTCACCAGATTTGGCACCTTCGGGCCTGCGCCTATTTCCAAACTTAAAAAATGCTGCTTTATTTTGTCAATGCTTCTTTGTCATCAATACCGTCTGTAAACTAAAACTAAGAAAAATGCCTAATTATCCCATATTGAAATGTAAAAAAATGAGACTAAAACATGTTTTCATTGCCCTGTTGAAGACATTTGGTGAAGTAAAACTGATTTCGAATTCAAGCTTTAGAGGAACAGACCTGAATCTTAAATCCCACATGGATGAAAGTTTCAGGTCTGTTTTGAGTATAAAAATGAGACCTTCCCAGTTTCTTGCCTAATATCTCATCAAGGCTTTCCCAATTTTGGTATAGGTGTAGTAGCAGACATCTCAATTCAGGTTGGGATAATAAAATTACTTCTTTATAGATTTATAAGACATTATTTTCTCTTCTAATTAGAATACTTGTAAAGGTCCTATATTATAATAGTTTTCTGAGTTTTGTACTATTAAAAATGAACTGGAATGAAATTGTACAAATATCTAATATATTGGAGCTCACAAATATGTTGAGAATTCTAAACCTATACCTGGGTCGCAAGTCAGAGGGGATGCCTCGCACTTCTTTCTCTGCAACGAGATGGATCTGGCACCCGCACCATGAATCCATGGAATGCTAAGAAAATTGTCTCTCATCTACTGACCAACAAATCAAAAGGTAAGATATTATAAAAAAATACTAATACCTACTTATAAACATCTTAATTCAATCATTTACAAATAAGCAACATACTATTTCTTCTAAGGTTTATATGATATATGGTTCACAAATTGTTAAATTGTAACTCTCAAAATAAAGTATACATATGCAGAATTATGGGCATTTGTATCAAAATTTCGTGAAGATTTGTGATGTAAATATACAGGTGTAAATCTCAAACATGCGAAGGCCTTTTAATTTCAAAAGGCAAATTTAATTATCACTTTTCACTTAAAAGGGAATGTTACTATTCAAGGCAAACAACTTCTGTGACAATATTTACGATTAAGTTAAAAGAAGTAATAACTCACCAACTGCCACTTTGACTTGCGTGTGGGGTCGGCGATTGTGATCAGCAGTCTATGGATCATCTGCACTGTACCCTCGTAGTACACCAGAGCCGATTCGTAGTTCCCCATCAATGCCATTTCACGGGCCAGCTTTGTATTCTCGCATATTTCTCCAACAGAAACTGCCATTATTGTCATTCCCGCTGCGTACATATAACTATTGCTGCGTGAAATAATGATGGTTTTTCTAGAAAACCTTTTACTTTAACCTAAATTAACCAACAAAGATACGAAAGTAACATTTCGCATTTTCACAACACATCTTTTGACATTCACTGTTTTTATGAAGTTATTTCCATGATCATTTAGAATTATTTCATTCAATTACATATTCCATGTGTTATACATTTAAGATTAAAATTCTTAGACCGTAATTTGATGACTAAACAAACACTGATTTCATTCTTCGACAAGAAAATTCACAATTAATTTTCAGGATGCATGGAGGAAACAGACAACTCGGACTTCGGACAAGTCAACTGCCAATAGTAGGGTTACCAAGTTTTTGTCCTCTATTCTGCTTAATTTTCAGACAAATCCTTCTAATCCTACTACATGATTACAAAAAATACAACAAATCTAGTAGGTACTTTAATGGAATTTGATAATTAAATTATAAAAATAATTAAAAGTATATGCTAACTATGTTCCTATAGTAGTAAATTATTAAATGTTACCTGTAAAAAACCGATTGCAAGCAAGCAAGCAAAAAAATTGTACAAACGGAACCCATTTCTTTTGTAAAATAAACTCAGCGTAATTATGCCAAGCCTAATCAATAAGCTATCAAATTATATTTTTAAAACTGTTCTTTTTAAAATGTCCACTGCCTGCAGATTTTAAAAAGTTTAATGGCGTGAACATTTAATGCATTAATTTAATAAAAAGTGTTTTTTTAGATTTTTTGTAATAAATACTTATTGTGGTTTGTTTTTCTTGTTTTAATCAATTTCATTTACACTAAAAAAGCTTAGCTTAAGTTTTAAAAATGCTTAAATGTGTTTAACTAAATTTCAATTTAAGAAAAGGTACCTCAGCGGTTGACAAAAAGGCAGCGGCGCGGGCGCCAGGGGACGGCGCGTTAGCCGGTCCCTCAATTAAAGCCTCGTAGCTAAGCATGTATTAGAGACAGAATGTTGATTTATTTTTTGTTGAAAGGTTATAAGATCTGGATTAATAAGAGGTAATAAAAAGAAATTGTGTTAGGGGGTATTATTTGGTAAAAATTGACTGCTTTTATGTACTTTTTTTTATTTACCATACAGTGTTAAGCTTTTGGCATCATAATTGTTTTTATTTGAACAAAATCCACGCAGTGGTTATAATGTTACAATTTTACAAACACAAAAGGTCTTAAAAAGAGAATAAAAAAATAAAAAATCAATATTAAATACAATTTAATTTAAAAAAATATATCTTTTTTTTATCGATAAATTGTAGTCTAGTTTCACTCATTTTCGTTTGTGCACCTTATCCGGGGACACACTGTATAGTTTAATTACATACTTTTATTATTATTTTTTTCGAATAATGTGAAACGAAATGCCCTTAGTGGCACTCGCTCGAATGACTGTTGCTTAAATTTTATAAAAAAAAAACTAAAAACGCAGATTCCTACTGAATCTGGTAACCCTGACCACCAATAAAAGTGCTTTTATCTTTCGACCAATCGCTGCCGAGTATACATTAATGCCGTCATGTTGGTATACAGATTTTATTCTGTGAAGGGAACAATTCCTTACAGCTTTGGTCCTTAAAATTTTTACATAGATGTTGACATAAAAGTAAGTTTTAGATAGCGGTGACAGTTGGAACTAAAAAACGATTTTCGTACGAAAACTAGATTCTCAGCTAAACAATGTATTTAGCTGTTCGAGCCTTCGCTCGACACACCGTGAGAGATTACCCCTGTTTACAGTGTGATCTACCCTACATTTCCCTAACATTTTCAATGGGGGTATGTAAGTAAGTACGGGTGAAATACATATGGCGTTGGCGGCAAATAGCTATGACAACAATATATGGCAAATGGCAACACCAGCCTGCACGCCAAAATTAAAAGAAGAAGAAGACAACATTAAACATATTAGGTTGGGGAAAAAGTCTTTTCGCATTATAGTATGTATAAACTTGTAATAAAATCTCTTTGGCTATACTATTTGTATCTGGCTGGTTTTGGTATCATTGAAAGTTTAAATTTTAAAGAACATAATTCCAAATTCAAATTAGGAAAATGTGTGATTTTCATTTGTTTTTCGTACCGCCAAGATGAGTGAATCTAATGAAGAAATTCGATACATTTTAAAATTTTACTACAAAAAAGGTAAAAATGCAACGCAAGCCGCGAAAAAAATTTGCGATGTTTATGGACCTAGTGCAGTGTCTGTGAGAGTAGCACAAATTTGGTTTAAGCGTTTTCAATCCGGAAATTTTGTTGTCAAAGATGCACGTCGCTCTGGTCGCCCTATTACAGATAAAATGGAAGCCATTTTTGAAAAAGTGGAGCAAGATCGGCATGTCAGTAGTTAGGACGTAGCTGAAGAACTGGGAATTGACCACAAAACAGTTTTGGCGCATTTGAAAAAAACTGGGTACACAAAAAAGCTCGACATTTGGGTACCTCACGAGCTCACTGAAAGAAACCTAATGAACCGTGTACTCATTTGTGATTCTTTATTACGACGTAATAAAACCGAACCATTTTTGAAGAAACTGATAACTGGTGATGAAAAGTGGATCACGTACGACAAGAACGTGCGAAAAAGGTCGTGGTCAAAGGCCGGTCAGGCTTCACAGACTGTGGCGAAACCCGGGTTAACTCGCAACAAGGTGATGCTGTGTGTGTGGTGGGATTGGAAGGGCATTATTCATTATGAGCTGTTACCACCAGGCAGGACCATCGATTCTGAACTCTACTGCGAACAACTGATGAGATTAAAGCAAGAAGTTGAGAGAAAGCGGCCGGAATTAATCAACAGAAGGGGTGTGGTTTTTCATCATGATAACGCTAAACCTCACACATCTTTAGCCACTCAGCAAAAATTAAGAGAGTTTGGCTGGGAGGTGTTAATGCATCCGCCGTATAGTCCTGACCTTGCACCTTCAGATTTCCACCTGTTTCGGTCTCTTCAGAATTCTTTAGGCAGTGTCAGGTTAACATCACGAGAGGACTGCCAAAACCACTTGTCGCGGTATTTTGACCAGAAGTCCCAAAATTTCTATAGCAATGGGATCATGTCCCTACCTACAAGATGGCAAAAAGTTATCGAACAAAATGGTACCTACATACTTTAGTTAAATGTAAATAAACTATATTAAAAAATGTTTTGAATTTTCTTAAAAAATGCGAAGAAACTTTTTCCCCAACCTATTACAAAAACGGAATACCGAGGCGCGTTCAGCGCCTCTGGGTGTAGTTGTCCGGTTGTTTTTTAACTCGCTCAAAGGCGTTGAACGGATTGCAGCAACCAAATCTTTTATCTCCCTCTTTCACATGATGTTTTATTTCTCTCTCTTTCTAGTAGATGACATTATAAAATATGGCCGCCAATATCTTCCAATCACGTAAGAGTATTTCAGTCATAAACGTCAGAGCGTTTTACAACCATCAAATTCGATGGTTGTTCGGTTGTAACTCGCGCCGACACTCAAAGGTCTTGAACGGCCGGTTGTTTCACCCGGTTGTCACGCTCGAAGGCATTGAACGGGGTTAGAGCGAAAAGTTGTACTTCGCGCGAAGGCTCTGAACGCGCCTCCGTTGGTGCACATTACGGAACAAGTTGTAGAAACATTCTTTATTTTTTTTAAATACTTATACCGCGTAATTTTGTAAATGAAAGCTTTTGAACATAGAGTGAGTAACCAAGTAACTTACTTTTCAATCATGACTTGCAAAAAGGACACAAGCAAAATTTTTAGTTTTCGAATTATTTTAACGTATTAGGTAAGGTCAGTCGGGGCAAGTGCGTCATAATTTTTACATAGATGATTTCGATCCACAATAAAATATTTAAATGATGACTTATGAGTGAACATTTAGCATGTTGACAAAATTTAGTATTTTGAAATTGCAACAAATGTCGATTCAATCAAATCTATCAATAATTTTACAATATTTTATCGAAAATTGGAAAACATGGATATAGCCGCACTTGCCCCTGGAAATGGGGCAAGTGCGCCTGTATGAAAAAAAGTGCTAAAGAATTACGTTACAAGAAAAACAATTGGTGTACTCTATTGATCATTGCCAACTAAACGCATTAATCTTGTTTCTTTTTTAATAATCTAGTCCCATAGGCAACAACAGCTGTCTTAATAAATTTGGGGCAAGTGCGCCATAGATTTGTCATTAGGGGCGCTAAACATTTTAAATTTATTTTTCCTATTATATTAATTCAAACTGCTTTATATAAATAAAAATGTTTGCGTATAGTTTTGCTGGAATAATAGTATTTTAATAATAAACAAAATTAGCATTTTTTTGTAACTTTTATTTGTGAAAAAAAAATACAAAAATAGGTAAAATGATGCCAATTATGGATCTTTCATCGTATGACATGGTATAAATTTGAGAAAAAGAAGTAATGAAATGCTGCATTTCGTATTACCGATCTCCAATAGTATCATCACTATGGCATAATTTCAATGATGTCATCATTAAATAATGAAAAAATGATCAAAAATCTGACTGGAAATCGTATTTTTCGTTTTGCACTATGATATCATTTGCAATATCATAAGATCGGTAATAGGCCCTCAGATCGGACAGCGTCAATTGCGTGACATGAAGTCTCTCTAGCTAGACCAAGAAGGGGTATGGGTTTTTTCTTTGGTAATTACGAGCCATCTGAAAAAAGGATATAGGTAATCATTTTAGGGCTAATTATGGTAACTACTCATCTGAATGTGGACCTTACGGCAGTTTTCCAGCTTCTTATCGAGTGGTCAGTGGCCAACCTAGTTTCAGAGTTAAGACCTATCTAACGACACCTCACATAATGACCTAAGCAAGTAAAAAAATCATCATCACATTACGTACCCTAAAAAAAATTATGATTTTACTTGACCACTTTGTCGGTGTAATTAATTTGTGTATCCGTGCCAAATAACGGTTATCTAAAACTTGAATCTCTTAGTTAAGCTGCGGACGGCCGGATGGACGGACCTAAATACGAGGTATCTATCACTACCCAATGGCACTCATTCACCGTCTCCATCATGTGACCCTAAGCACTTTAGTTAGTAAGTTTTCAAAAAACATTATCTGCATCATAAAAGTTGGCGACTTCTGACTCGGGGCAAGTGCGCCATACTACCAACAATTTGGGCGCACTTACCCCACTCGAATATTTTGAGGTCAAGATTTTAAACTGTATAAAAAACATTAATTTCACGAATTAGGAGTAAAATACTAATACAGATTTGAAGAAAAACATCTAACCTTTGTACTCACCTCTTTGGTTTGCCGCAATTCATTAAATAATTAAAGAATAATGTGGATTAGTAATATTAAGTCATCTCTGGTAACAGGTCTAAATGACACTAAAACTTAAATGGCGGATATTTCATGTTAAGGTGTACAGAGCCATCTGTGAGTGTGAAGTGGAACTGTGTTTTAGTTTGTTGTATGGATATAAGATGTCGTTAGTTGTGTAATATCTGTACTTTTCGATATTTTTATGGGTGGCGCACTTACCCCGTTGGCGCACTTGCCCCGACTGACCTTATGTACACAACATGCTTTACAAAAAGGACTCAAATTCAGTGCTCTCGATCAGATTTCGACTAACAGACTTTGACGTGCCCTGCAAAAAGGACTCATGTTTTGAACATGGGCCCTTTTTAACCGACTTCAAAAAAGGAGGAGGTTATCAATTCGGTTGTATTTTGTTTTATGTTTGTTACCTCATAACTCCGTCATTTTTAAACCGATTTCCAAAATTCTTTTTGTATTCGATAGAGTACCCTGAAAGGGTGGTCCCATGGTCACCCAAGTCAGGATCTGATGATGGGATCCCATAGAAAATAGAGGAAAACACTAATTTAACTAATTAGGGATTCTTTAACAGAAAACATTTCATTCACTAAAAAGTAAAAAATAATTTTTTTTTACAAAAAATAAAACCGACTGCAAAAACACTAAAAACTTTAAAATAATATAAGAATAGGTACAGACAAAATCACACTTCTATATTGAAGTCGGTGACAAATTTTAACACTTTCTAGGAGATCATCGTTTGACGCCGACTTCAATATAGAAGTGTGATGTTGTCTGTACCTATTCTTATATTATTTTTAAGTTTTTAGTGTTTTTGAAGTCGGTTATATTTTTTGTAAAAAAAAATTTACAGATCTTGTAAGTAATGACAACACAACACCAAAGTTGTGAGATACGTAGTATCTCTATATAGTTTGTGGTTGTGAGACAAATGTTGTGAAGACAAGAGAGTATATTGGAGGGTTAATAAAAAATTAATTACTTTCGCGTACTTATGCAGAGGTAATGTAAGGGATATTGAACTACCAACAGAGAAATTGTCAGAAAAAGTTCCTTCATTATCAAGTAAGATAAATGACTAGAAGAATCTCTCTAACTACATACCAGAAAAAAAGGCATAAGTATACGAATTTTTCTGGAAAGACATTTATTTGTGCCCAACACGTCAACAATAATTTAAATTTGGATGTGAAATTACCTACTAATTTGCCCATTATCTCAGAGATAAATCTCTGCATTTTCTTAATATTTTTTTTATCCTTTTATTGACTTTTAATTCTTCCATCTCAGTGTATTTGTTGTGCATAAGCATAAAGGACACATACCTAGAGATGGGTCGAGGGCAAAAACAAATACGGACAAATAGGGCATAAACTTGGCATATTGGACATAAATGAGTTTACGCCCAAATAAATGCCCGATCACTGGGCAAAAACTAATAACTTTGTTTTGTAATAAATTAAGCAGGGAATTATGTTAAAATGAAACCAAATGTCATTAATTTGTAAATTAATTTTTTTTCTCATAAAATCACAGCCATAATGAATCACAATCTTGATAAATAACAGGTGAAAATTCTAATAATTTTAATAGATATAGCCGTCTTATGTCACAAGTTGGTAACGTGCATTGGCGTCCTTGACGAGTTACAAATCTTACAGGAACCACATGTATTATTATAGGCCACTGTAGCCACATACTGGGCTGGGCAGCCTGCTTGTATCCCAACCTAGGTATTTGTATTAAAATTAATACAATTTAAGCTGTTGTAAATATATCTCAACATAATTTATGTCATAGGTATGTTCATTTTGAGACCCACTTATTGGAAAACTCTATAGAGATCTCTAAGCATTATGTCTAGATTTTTCCACGGTCTCAGCCATGACTACGATATCATAAGCAAAACAAAAGTGAGTCATATACTCGCCGTTTATGTTGATCCTCTCCAGTCCAAGGGGTGTTTCCCAATGAATACAAGCTGGGTGTCTTCAAATCGAGAGTGAATCGGTTTTTACTAGACAAGCGCGTTCCACCGTAGACTGCATCATCGCTTAACATCAGGCGAGATTGCGGTCAAGCGTAAGTCTATTCTATATAAAAAAAATCCAAGAGCTTAAATACATCCTGCAACGCAGCTGTGAACAGTTTTGGCGATACGACGTCGTTCTGTTTGTACACCTCGCTGAAGTCGTAATAATGTTGAGTTTTGGTCCTGAAGGCGAACTGACATGGTGACGTTTTCACTTCACACACTTGGATGTATCGATAATCGACACTCGCGAGCAAAAGTTTGGAATCAGTTACTTGAAATTGGTTGCGCGTTATCTTGAGTAGTTAATACTTTTTTAATAATCGTAAAAATGACATCATTTTAAAGGTTCAACTCTTTACTTTTAAACTGATACCGAATTCATTAAAAACAAGCCAGTATTTATGGAGCCATTCCGCATTAAGTGAAGGTGTATCGAAAACGACGTGTTTCAATTGTTTGATACGTCACGAGTTGCGACCTATTGACCCCCTATAAAAGCACCTGTTATCGGATTTTCTTTATCAGTCGACTTTCACACGTTGACCGGTACACATCTCCGCCACTTTTGACCCTTTACCTTGTACGACAATGGAGACAACACCTACAGAAGCAGCAAAAATCGTAGCCCTATTGCAAGAAGGGCTCAGCCAGCGGGTTGTCGCTCGTCGGCTCCACATAAGCCAATCCTGTGTTTCGAAAGTTTATAAGCGCTTTCGGGAGACTGGTGGCTTCATCCCGAGACCAAGATCTGGACGGCGCCGGTGCACATCGGAGAGGGATGACCGTTTTATCGTGTCAACCTCTCTCCGAAATCGGCATTTGACTGGTGTCGACGTCCAACAGGAGCTCCGAGATGTTCGTGGGGTAGCAGCCAGCGAGTGGACAGTTCGTCGACGACTCAAGCAAGCGAATCTGACTCCAAAAAGGCCTGCCACAGGCCCGAAACTCACGGCAGCTCACCGACAAGCACGCCTTCAGTTTGCTCGCACCCATCTTGGTTGGGAGGTTGAGCAATGGAGGCAAGTCCTGTTCTCCGACGAAAGCAGGATGTGTTTGCACGGTAGCGACAGATGAGGACGGGTCTACAGGGGCCTGGGGAGCGATTTGCACAGTGCTGTGTCGCTGAAACAGTGGCTTATGGGGGCGGCTCTTGTATGATGTGGGCCGGCATTTCCTTCGATGGTAAAACCGAGCTTGTTTTCGTGCCTGGCGGGGGACGAGGAGGCGGTCTAACTTCGGACCGGTACATTTCCGATATTCTCCTCGAACATGTCGTTCCCTATGCGGGATACATCGGTGATGACTTCCTCCTTATGCACGATAACGCTCGTTGTCACACTGCCCGTGTAACAACGGAATACCTCGAAGAAGTCGGTATTGCCACATTGGACTGGCCAGCGCTCAGCCCTGACTTGAATCCCATTGAGCACGTGTGGGATGAACTGAAGAGGAAGATTCGTCCCAGAACTCCTGCTCCTTCATGTCTGAATGAGCTGAAATCAGCGTTGAGTGAGGAGTGGGAAGGTATTCCACAAGAATCAATTCAGAAGCTGATCTGATCAGGTCTATGAAGAATCGTCTTGGAGCAGTTATGAGGGCGAGAGGAGGGAACACAAAAATTGCCACTTATTTTTAAAGATAAATAAAATTTTTATTTAATAATTTTTGTTGTTTTATTCATTCATTATTTTTCCCTATTTCCTTGTTTTCCTACCTCCTTCACTTAATCCGGGATAACTCCACAATTACGGGCTCGATATGAATTAATTTTATATCGATTTGAAGTGGACAGTTGCACCTTTAACATGATGTCATTTTTATGATTATTAAAAATTTATTTAGTAAGCAAGGTCACGCGGAACCAATTTCAAGTAACTGATTCCAAACTTTTGCTCGCGAGTGTATTTGGCACCTCTGGAGTGACCTAAGTACGGTCCAAGTCTCGACAGAATCGAAGACTTTATCATAGTCCAAAATCGCCAAGCATTATGCTTGGCGTTAGTGGCAGACTATACTCCTTAGTCTTCTGTATAACATGTCGCAGCGTATGAATGTGGTTTATGCTACTATAGCCTTAGCGGAATCCGGCTTTATCGGGAGGCTGGAAGTCATCAAACCTGCGCGTGAGACGATTCGTGATAATTCTCGAGAACAGCTTGTATACATGACTCAGGAGCGTGATGGGTCCCATGTAGTTCCCACTCCTGTGAAGGTTAGAGGCTCTACACTGGAAGTTGTTGCCGCTACACTGGAAGTTTACCTAGGGTAAATGGTGCAGCTTCTTAAGTCCAACTTCCAGAAAGTCCAGCTCGTTAAGTGAAATGCACGAATCCAACTCGGCTGGGCAGCGTTCGAGTAGACCGAGATCGAGACCTACGCAGTATATTCTATCAACCGTAATATCTCAAGACGAGTCTTCAATTCGTGCGTGTTGCCAGTGATGACGTACGGAACTGAGACTTGGCCGCTTACAATGGGTCTCATAAGGCTCAAGGTCACTCAAAGGGCAATGAAGAGGGCTATGCTCGGGATTTCTCTATACGATCAAATCAGAAATGATGAAATCCGTAAAAGAACTAAAGCCACCGACATAGCCCAAAGAACTGCAAACCTTAAGTGTTGGGGAGAAAGGTCAAAATGCATCAATTACTATTTTCAATCGACTTCAAAAAAGGAGGAGGTTCTCGATTCGATGCCTATGTTTTTGTGTGTATGTCACGCGATTCTTTTTGTATTCTTTTATAATTTCGATAGAGTATACTCCTAGAATGGTCCCATTGTCACCAAAGTCAGGATCTGATGATGGGATCTCATGAAAATCGATGCAAACCCTTAAATTTTATAGGTACGTCCAACGTGTTCCGAAGTTATACACGTATTTGCGTCTGATAGTCATGAACCGAACTGATGCTGGAAGGATCCTTAACTTTTAGGAGTTTTTAAGAAAATTTGTTTTTGAATACAATAGGCACGCATTATCAAGTGAATTTAATACTAGCACACCGAAGGTGAGCTGGTATTAAATTCACCACAATGATTTCATTCACTTAAAAGGCAGCAATAAAAAAAAAAACAAGAAATAAAATCCAACTTCAAAAACACTGAACAGTAAAAAATAATATAATTTTTTTAGTATATTGTATTTTATTTAATTAATTAAAGTAGGTCTTTTATTATTAATATTATTTTTACCTTTGTTTGTGTTTACACACACAACTACCATATTAAATACTTATAAATTAGTAACGGTGCTGCTGGAAGACATTTCGCTAAGAAATAAGCAGTGCCTTTGTACAGTGTTTCCATGTGTATATGTTCTTGATGCTGTTTTTTTGTGTGTACATAAATTGTAAAATAAAATAAAAAATAAATAAATAAGAATAGGTACAGACAACATCACATTTCTATATTGAAGCCGGTGCCAAAGGATGATCTCCTAGAAAGTCTTTTGGCAACTGGGTGATTTTACTTTTAAGGTCTTATCAATGAAAAAAAAATTGAAATGCTTTCTAGTTGATTTTATATGACTAACATGTAAAAAAATTATCATAGTTTCGGTATCTGTACACCAGCAGCACAGTTTCCTATTTAAGTTCATTTTTTTCGCAGATTACTTGATTCAAATGGAAAAAAAATGTATCCTTCGTTACGGAATTTAGCTGTTTAAAACACGCAGTAATAAAAATTGTTTTAAATTTATATTTGCATTTATTATTATAAAATCACAACTTTCATTAATCTTAGACATTTGCTCTTAATAATGAGTTATCAAATTACGTATAAAAATTAAAATTTGTCCCATTCGTCACATTTACACCTTTAGAATTATAGTAAAAATCAATTCTTGTTTACCCTTACACATATTTATTAAAAGAGTAGTATTACACATTAAAAAACAGTATGTATACGACATAAAATAAGTTACAAAAAGAGTTAACACTTACATTTCCATTAAATAATAGCAATCTTTGTTAGGGGACGACATCAAAGTCATCGTTACGAAGGGGACGTAAATATTACGAAGTGGACATTTCACAATCAACAATCATACTTACTTATAAACTAATGAGTATCTCAGGCGAAATTTACCTATTATTATCGTAATAAAAAATATGAGAAACAATAACGAAAACCTGCATGAGCAGGAACTCAACAAATTAGCACAAAGGAAAAAATCACATTTCAAAAACTTCCTCCACCGATTTACTAAAGGAATACAAAACTCGAGTGCCTTTTTTAATTATCAGAGGTTCTTCTAATATTCGTAACATATCATCCAAGTGCACGAAGGATACGTCATTTTTATCAAGACGAAATACGGTCTTTGTTTCGTCTAAGCATCTCAAAAATATGACTTTCGCTTCAAAATCATCACACTGTCTATCAATCCTACATAATTGTACTGTTTCTTTTTTTCGCTCAAAATTTTAATTACAACATATGTCCCAATTGGTAAGTTCCTGGGGTGGATAATAGTTTTGTCTAGGCTGGTTGCACTACGATTAACAATACCCATGTTTTTCTTGCGTAAAGTAGCTATTGGTTCATTGTCTGAACTATCACTGGAGTCTCCATAAATACTGACAAACGTTTGGCCTCTTCTTCCAGTGCACATGTTTGTTATACTCGTAGTAGCACCAGCCTCCGCAAAATCAGTTTGAAAGTTATCTAAAGGTCTAGTCTGAATATTGTTTGTTACAGCATTTTCTATGTTCTGGACTTCTTGGCCGATGAGAAATTTGTGCAATTTATATATATATATTCTTTATTGCACATAAAACATTCACTGGAAAACAAAAAACAGATAGGACATGTACAAAGGTGGATTTATTAGGTAGACAAGAACAAAATCCGATTGATTCTCCATTATTATTACAGAAGCAGCTTTGGTCGCTGTAGGTCATTTGTCCCCGAGAATTGGAAAATATGTGATGTAAACGCATTGTTCCTGAAACTGGTTGTAGTATACCCGGTATTTTCTTAGATACTTGATCTATGTGGTCTTGACTGATTACAAATATCTTAACGGATGTTGCGTCTTTTAAGAGATTGTAAAACTGTGTCAGATTTATTACGTCGTTTCCATGAGCAACTAGCCTATCGGCTGTTCTTTTAGTTAGGCCTCCTATACCATCAGCGGCACCCTTACCGTGCCCAGACTCAAAATATGACCACGTCATATGTTTGAATCCATAATCGAAAAACTCGGTTGTCATCAAATAAAAGTTTTGTTTCTGTCTGTACTGAGTACAGGGACCATCAGAGAAGAAATGCACAGTGTCAACTTGGGGATATTTCTCTAAAATATATTTTAAAATTGGATCTATATGGGCCCAGATTGCTGCAGGACCATGAGCTAGGCTGGAAGATACTGTACAAAAGGAAACTGTTTCTTTCATCTCTGCTCCTTCTGGCTTTATGTACAAAACAACAGTATGTAGTGATAGCTGATTACGTTAGCCCCCAAAGTGATGAGCTTGGATTTCTTCACTGTGCTTGCAGTTGTAATTCTCGCTAAAATCCATATGGATTGCAACACTGTTAGGCGTCAGATTTTCAATGCAATGTCGATAGGCTTTATGTTGTGTGTGAACGTTGAAAACATGTTTTTTGAAATCTGTGAGGTCTTTTTCAAAATGATTAATTAATTCTGACAATTTTCCCTTCTGTAATTCTTTAACATTCCTTGCAACTTTTCGAGTACAGTTTTCTTTAGTGAAATTTTCTATCTAGCGAACCCACTCTCACCAGGAAATATTTTCATCAGGATTAATATTCTCTAAATTGACAACTCGTTTCTTCCCACATTGTTCGCACTCTCCATCCATACAGTTTTTTTTGTTCACATCACATACCATAGATTCTAAAAAATTGATGGTTGATAGCACCTTTCTTTCTTAACGCTGTTGCTTTGTACTTTATATTTGTGTGCTTCTTGCACAAACAAGTATCTCTTGCATTTGCTGATGGAAACATAACAAAGAAAGGTCTCATTTTTGCAAAGTAAGCAAATGAACAAGATATGTTACATTCTTTTTTAAAGAGACGGTACAAATTTTTTATTGTATTCAGGAGAAACCTTTTCTGTTTTTTGACCTTATTTTTGGTTACGGTCTCTTTCTTGCCTGCGGTGGCACGACTATTATCGTCACGAGTGTAGAAGTTTATTATCATTCGTCACAACCTTCTATCAAACTCTTTAATTTTCTGCTGTTTGTTGTAGCGTATACCTAGTGCGTCCCTTCTTATTACATTTGCAAGGCCTGCTTCCTTTACCCTATTTGATATTAAGGTTTCTTTAAGTAGATTTCTATCTTTTCGAGATTTTGTGTTTTTGTACTTTTCCTTAATGCTATTACAAAGAACATTATATTCTTCGCACTTTGCTTTAGTCGTTTGTAATTTTTTTTGTACTTTTCATACTTTTGTCTCCATTTTTCATTTTCAGTTTGTAACTTTAAATTTTCTCTATATAATTTACTTCTATCTCGTCTTACTTTTCCTCGTCCGCTAGTTACAACAGGTGAAGCTGGTGGTGACGGTGGTGGAGTATCAGCTTCTAATGATTTTTCCTGTTCTTTTTGTTTATCTCTATACTTTTTTTGTTTTGTTTTCCACTTTCTGTTCGCCAATCTTTTTTCTCTTTCGTTCATATCTTTTACCAGCGTTTTATTTTTATGATAACGGTTCCTCGCCTTCTGTAAATATTCCTCATATTTTTCCTTATCTTGTTTCTTTTTCAACCTGCAACGCTGTTGTCTTTCAGCTGCTGATAATGGCATGGTTCATTTGTATTATTATATTCCTGAAAAGATAAAAAAAGCAAGTCTAACGCCAGCAAGTCTTGTTATATAGCAAGCAGCAAGTATCTTTCGTCACTTTAATGTCTCCGTCGTTACATTCTACCTGTGTCGAAGGATACGTGTGACGAAGTATACAATTTTCCAACAAGATCGTCACTAATCGTGAATTGCGATCATTTAGATAGAAATATTTACTTTATTCCAAAGATTACATAACCACAAATCATAATTATGCAAAAACGACGCAAAATTATCAAAATACAAACCAGAAAAAGTTGTGACTAAGGATAACCTCAGTGTTGCCACCTTGAAATATGTTAGGGCGCCAGATCCACATTAAAATGTCGCCAGTTTCTTAAAATATGCGCAAGAAAAAAACCACCAAATTCCGCTAACTTTTTTTTAATTTAAATAAAATACTAATAAAGTATGTAATGTAGTTAAACAAGTAAAGTTGTAATGTAGCTAAGCAAAACTGTCCTCTATCTTTTATTAGTTCATCAACGAAATGGGGTGCCAAGACATTTTAATAACTTCAGTACATTTAGTCCGATGCATTTTTAAATCATCCCTTGCCTTGGAACCGGAGAAAGCCATAGACTTAGAATATACTGGCGTAATATACTAATATACTATACCAAAATATTTAAATTGTCAATTCCAATACTATGTGGCTGAATTCCAATATCCAATGTGGCTGATCTGTCCTTCAAAATCGGTTAAAAAGTAGCTAAATGCACTGTCTCTTTTAAACTCTAGAACTAGAGAACTTCATAAGACTATTATACATTCTCGCTCGCACTGTCAGTTGGTCTATATCTATACGACAGTATATTTTAAGTCTATGGAGAAAATGATCAATACCTCAGAAGAATAACATCAATACCTACAGGAAACGAAACCGCTGTTCTGTAATGTAAAGTGGGAGCATTCATAGACTTTAAGCTTATAACTAGGTATAGATTTTCGTGTCTGTTCGGAACAGTAGGAAATTTTCTTCTCGAAGAAGTTGTCAGATTCCATTCCAGAAAACCGCTAAAAACCACTAAAAAAAATAAATACGCTAAATTATGAAAAAATATCGCTAAAGGTCTTGAAAAACCACCAGGGGGGCTAAAAAGGCCGAGTTGCGCAATATTGCTGAAAGCAATTCATTTCCAGAATTCCTGGCAGATCCTTAGCAATTCCTCTAATTTTCGTAAAATGGTCATATAATTAAGCAGAATTGCATCAATTCAATTCATTAACAGATTCATATTTGGTGGTTATGTTACCACATGCAAATAAAAAAAACCGTACTTTATCGAAATGTACCGGTTTAAATTTTTATAGCTCTTTCATTATTATAAGAGGTAAATACCGTAGAATTAAATAATAGTTTGTTGTTAATCAATGAAAGTAGCCAATAATCATTGAAATTCTTACATTATAAACTAAAAAATTAAATGTTAAAAAAATTTCAACAATTTACGGCTGGCAACAAGTTATATGTCATAATGTCACGTGATCACGTCATCCCATAAAAAATTATATTATGTGTTCTGTGGTTATAATTTTCTTGAAGATGAAACTTTTTTGTAATTTGTGCTTATATTTGGAAGTAAACACTAGTTTTAAATAAATCAGTCTCGGTTTTGGAGTGGCCCTTTTTTAGTTTAACAAATTCCAGTTTTTTGCGATTGACATGGAAACTAAAATCCACTTAGTTAATGATTTGTGCACGGAGGGGCTATACGAATATTATATCGTGGATTTTATGTTGGTGTTCACATCAAGTTGATAAACAAAGCTGTGCTAGTAAAAGGTTTTACAATTTTATATTACATCGATCAAGTTCGATCAAAGTAAGTGCCATATTGTTTACTTACTTTCATGAACATCATCTCTATGCTACATTATTTTAAATTAAACAATATATTGCAAAAATGGAGAGACGTGCAACAAGTACAGCGTCCGAGGCTCAGTGGGCGTTACTCGTGGAATTTTTGGAGAGTAATCCCAGCCTGGCTAGAGCATGGGGATACAATAACAGTGCTCAGGGAAGAGAAGTCACTGCGCTTGTGGCAAGAAGTGACTAATTTGTTAAATGCTGAGGGTTCTGGTACCACCACATAGCCAAAGAAATGGTCCGTTGTAAGTACTTGAGTAATAATATAGTATGTACCTATATATTTCAATAATATACCAACAATAACTTTCCTCGTTTTGTTTCCAGTATGTCAGCAACTACAATAGTAAACTTTAAAAAATGTTGGTGATATAAACGCAGATGCTGATGCTACAGGTAGAGGGCCTCTCCGAGCAGCTTCATTGCCAGACTTGATCTGGCAAGTTTTGGCTCTGTTGGGACTGGGATTTGGTCAAACAGCCCTGCGAGTGATGATTCAACCCCTTCTAGATGAGGTAATTTAAAAATACTTTAATTTTTTTTTATTTTAAAAATTTATGTACCTACACACCCACAAAATCAGCAACAAAAACATAGATATATGGAGACACTGTACAAAGGTACTGTTTATTTCTTATCGAAATGTCTTCCAGCAGCCGTCACTAATAGAGATTGCTATGAAATGGTAGTTCAGTTTGTAAACAAACAAACAAGTCAAAAATAGTATAGATCACACAAGAAGACAAAGTAATTTAATAATATACTAATATATATGGATATACAATAAAGTAATAAACTGCATTGTAGATAGATAATAAGCTTTCATTCGCCTCTTAAACAGTTGCAAAGTTTGACAGTCGCATATGTTTTTTTATAATATCATTCCAGTGACTTTGACTTAAATACACAAACTCAAAAATCTTTATTCAATATAGACCTTTACAGGCATTAATTATTAAAAACTAGCTGACCCGGCGTACTTTGTATCGCCATGTTTTTTCACTAAATTACTGAAATGTATGTTTAAATTATTGTAATTTTTAGATTACACAAACCTTGTCCTAACAATAACGAATACATAAAACCAAGAATCATCTAATTTGGTGCAGTCGTTCGAAAGTTACGGGCGTAAATACATTTCGAAGATCCATTTTTATTTATATAGATATGTCAAAATTGTTTGATGATGCTATGACCTCATAAAATATGTTGTTTTGGAAATATAGACATTTTACACAAAGTACTTTACAAAGGTTCACCATCCCTGCTGTATACAGTAGCATAAGGGCCTTAAATTTGCAATATCATAAAAAAAATAAATGTTCTGCACAATATTATACTCTTTATTGCATAAACACAAGAAAAAATGTTTGTACAATAATATTGTAACCAACGGTGGACTTATCTCTTATGGAGATCTCTGCCAGTCAACCGATAAACTTAGTGGCATACGCAAATGTAGTAGACAACAACATGGATAAATAGCAATACATAAATAACCATTATTCATAAATACCTATTCCTATATAAATAATCTCATAGAACTTATTCATATAGTTTTGTAATTAAAGTGTTTCCAATTCTCTCCAATTATTAGGTTCCAGTTTAAGCTTGTGCTAGGATACTAAATAATAGATAAACATACATAAATAAAATAAGTATATATATAACGGGGAACAATCACACAAATGCTTGTAATTAATGATACTAAAAGTACTTGTTTGTTTTAGCTACGTTGGAGGAGGCACAGAGAATACTCTCCAAGTTCAGATACAGCAGGCTGCTGCAGATGCTGCTAAAGCTTGGGCTATTGAGCTACTGACACACAATGTTTTGCCCATAGATGCCTGAATCTAGTGCTATTAGGGAGTACTCCTATAATAAAACATCCTATCTTATCAGTCCATTTTTATATTCCAAATACCTTAGTTTATTCATTTTATTATTTGTATGACTTTAAAATAAATATCATTTACTTAAGAGGTCCACATAACCTAACTCCATCAATGCATTTTATTTTATGTCTTCTTAATACCAAGTTTAATGTGACGTTTACCTAAGGAATGTTTAACCTTTAAAACATTACTTTTACTTTAATTTAAATTTATTTTTTCTCTTGTTCCATTCAATTATTTTATTACTTTATAGTATTAGTTTATATATTTTTAATTTTGTCTCTCTTTAGATTGTATGTCTTTCTGGCTACTTTGAGGAATAAATGAGCGACATTGATTGCTGTTTTATGTTTGACATAGCAACCGATGCCGGTTTGGTTATTATACTTTATCTAGGTGTATTATTGTAACTGTTATAAATGAATAATTAAAAGGCAAAATTAATATTGTTTTGTTTAATTTAAAAGAAATAAACTCCGACCACTCAAGATCATGCTGACCAAATTCTCTCTATGCATGCAAGTGCATTTCGCACCGACTCCAGCAGCTAAATGGTCATCTCTTCTGGTTGTGGTTTCATTATATGCATTTCGTATCTGAAACATACACAGTACATAATTCCAATACTTTATAAAGTGTTATTATGTTTGTGGGAACTTCTGACTTGAACCTAATGCATGTTTTGCTCCCAATAAGTCGAACCCTCATTTAATTGTTGTGGTGCTCATTCAATGACAATGTGTCTTGTGGTGTTAATGGCAACACGGGCAATCTAGTCGCATTACAAATGTTATGTAACACTACACAAGCATTTGTGATCAACCCAGCGGTTATGGGATGCGATCCACAAGTAAACATTGCCAGCGAGATTTGCCCGAATCCCCTGAAAAGAAGTTCGTTTGGTGTGGTCAGGCATAACATAGCCGAATATAGGTACAACATCAAAACTTCTCTTGGTACTGACCTAAAAATCATGCTTTATTTTCAACCTGGTGAAGTTGTTCGAGATGCAGTTTGAGTGGGTGGTGGTTCCAAATGAAGAAATCATGGCTTGCACCACCGTGGCATCAATATTTAAATCTGAATCACATACCTGAAAACAAATAAAAATCTATTTTTAATTTTTATGCTGTGGGGTAACTACATACCTACTTAGTCTTTCTAAACAATAATGCTAAAATTAGAAGGTTTTTTTACCCACCAATATACCTACCTTCTCACAATCAGTTACAAAAGAAGTTAAACATTTATTAATATACTAATTATAAAAAAACTACTCCTTAATAACATATTTTATAAGCTAAAGGCGCCATTAATTTAAAAGATTGATAAGCAAGATTTGATCTAAACACACAACTTTCAAACATTTTATGTTAAATAAGTTTATAATATAATGGTAAAGCATGTTTATTTAAACCACAACACACACTTATTATAACAAGATGGGTTTAATACCTTTTGGATATTTTTACGAGACAACTTTAGAGGGATATAAAGATGATTAGGTAGGTACATATATACTTACAGCTTGAGCATTTAAAGAGTGATATCTTTTCCAATTAAAAAATCTCTCTTCAAATTCGGCAAAACACAACAAAACAATAGCAATATGAGTGCCATCTATGCATCCCACGACCCCTGGAATGCCAAACTTTTGGTTGACCCTGAAAAGTACATTTTCATTTGTGATTTTGTAATGGAATACCTAAGTAGGTTAAAAAATTTATGACTTTCTCGTGATTTACTTGAACGTACTTACCCGTTTTTTATAATATTTCGTTCTTCACGTGTTTGTGGGAAATGAATATATTTTCTTCGGAAATATTCATTGTTAAGGGCTTGAGTAACAGCCCTCAAACAGTTTGAAATACTGACTTGGTGCTTGGTGCATTTTGTGGTGCGCACTAGTTCATCTCTGAAACGAACCAGACGCATAAAAGCTTAGTGCACTTAATACCTTAAAAAATAACATTACTTTCATAAATACCTAACAAGTCTTAGAAAAATAGTAGGCACAGAGGTACCTACTTCACTTTAATTTTATTTTTCAAAATGTTCATAGAAATACATATTATCTACTTACTATGGAGACAGTACTTATTCCACCACGTCTGGCTGGTAAATAAGGTTCTAACTCATATATTATGAGGTCACTAAAGCTTTTATTGAGCCTAAACAGTCCCACAAATTCGACGTCCGGAATCTCAAAAGCTAAATCCATTTTCCGAAGAGCCTCACTGCGTCTACGGTATAAAACACTCTCCATAACACGGGCATGTTCTAAAAAGTTTTCATATGAGGCCTAAATCTGCCATTATTAATTAATTTTTGCGAATGCACGAAAAAATGAATTGCGAGATGTTGGTCTTGAGTATCTTTTTATGATTCTGCTAATTGACACGCGAGCAATTCCTATTTTGTGGACCATTTTACGAATATTCATACAAAGCTGTCAAACAGAAGAATTGCCTAAGATGAATTGCATTCAATTCATAATAGGAATTGCCGACATGTTGGCCATTTTATGACTATCAAAATGAATCATATTATGATCCTATTATGATTCTGCCGATGCGGCCTTTTTAGGTCTGCAGAGGCGCGTTCAGCGCCTCTGGGTGTAGTTGTCCGGTTGTTTTTTAACTCGCCCAAAGGCGTTGAACGGATTGCAGCAACCAAATCTTTTATCTCCCTCTTTCACATGAACTTTTTTTTCTCTTTCTTTCTATCAGATGACATATCAGAATATGGCCGCCAATATCATCCAATCACGTAAGAGTATTTCAGTAAGAAACGTCAGAGCGTTTTACAACCATCAAATTCGATGGTTGTTCGGTTGTAACTCGCACCAACACTCAAAGGTCTTGAACGGGCGGTTGTTTCACCCGGTTGTCACGCTCAAAGGCATTGAACGGGGTTAGAGCGAAAAGTTGTACTTCGCGCGAAGGCTCTGAACGCGCCTCAGATCTGGTGACAAAACCACCAAGGTGGCAACACTGGATAACCTCAATAAACACACGCGGCCGGTCTTGTTGCTTGACGTAAAAGAGAGAGAGAAGTTATATTAGTCCAAATTGGACAGGCAAAGGTTTAAAACCATACAGCCAGTTCTTATTCTAGTTGTCTGAGTACATAGTAAAAAGTCTTCATTATTAATTCTTAATATTTGTAGTTAATAAGGCAATTATTGCCACTTCTTGAATATTTTCAAATGTTTTAAATTTCTCCGACAGTGGAGACAATAAAATCATAAATGGAGGTAAAATTTTCTTTGCTTGTCAGTAATGCTTGAAGTGAAGGCGGGATATTTTCATGATTTTCCAGTAACTTGCTTATAAATAATAGTCGTTGTACATTGAAAGCCGGGCACTTGAAAAAAATATGTTCCAAAGTTTGATCTTCTTGTAAATTGCAATCTGTACAAATGGGAGATGAAATTATTTTTAGACGGTGAAGATGAGTTTTGAATTTACAATGTCCAAGTCGCAATCGTGTTATTATTGTATAAAATTTTCTATTTAAATAGTTTGTTCCTAATGTAAACCAAGGCTTTCTGCCTACATCTTTATTAATATTGGCATACCATGCTCCTTTAGACTGGATGATTTGGTTTCTTTGAACTGTCCATTCATTAATAAGTGTCGGTCGGTAATCAGGTAAAAGGTCTTGCCAGGGTCTTAAAATATATGTACAATTTTGTCTGCCAAACGTATTTGACATTTTCGCAAGATAATCTGCGTTTTCATTGCCTGTCACTCCCACGTGTGCAGGTGTCCAAATCAATTTAATGTTTTTTCCAGCCAAAGTCATCCTTTTTATCATTTCCTTTATTTCTAGAAGGAGGTAATTTGTTTCACGAAAGCCAGTGTGTGATAAAGCTTTGAGCACTGACATGCTATCAGATACTAAAATAAAATCATTTTTATTAGAACACAATATGTCAGATTGTATATAATGTAATGCCAATAAAAGGGCTGCACACTCTGCTGAGAAAATTGACATATTTTCAGGTAATCTAAATCCTTTACCATACTTGATGTTTTTGTGGTAATATGCAACAGCTACTCCGGCATCTGATTTAGATCCGTCAGTGTAAATGAATTGATGATTTGGCCATTTAGCTAGCTCCTCATAAACATCTTCTTTTGTTTTAAAACTGTGATTTATTATTATGTCAATCAAAAGGAAATTTGCTTCGAAAGAAGTACAATAACATGCCCAATTATCCTTTTTGTAAATATCATTTCTATTTACATATGCTGATAGGTCATTATAATCAAGAAGGATGAAAGGTAATTTTATGGAAGTATTAAAGTTTGAAAGCAGGTGGTCATTTATCTTGACCAAAAGAGGGTGGTTGGTAATAGAATGTAGTTTTAGAATAAATTTGAATTTTAAATATTTAAATCTTAATAATAGGGGTGGAATATTACATTCTATTTGTAAAGAAACAATAGGAGTGCTACACATAGCACCTGTAATTAATCTAAGATTTTTGTTTTGTACTTTTTCCAATTTATCAACTAAAGAAACGTCTGAGGCATAACAATGAAAACTATATTCGAAATGGGATCTGACTATGGATTTGTATAACATAAGTAATATTTTTGGATCAGCTCCCCAATATGTTTTGACAAGTACTTTTAAAATATTGTGAGCTCGTAGAGCCTTATCTGCTAAGCTACAAACATGTGCTTTCCAAGATAAATTTTTTGTAAAGATGACGCCAAGGAATTTCACATCATCGCTAACTGGCAATAAATTTCCATCATAATGGATATTAATAGGCAAATATCGGGATTTAGTAAAAACTATAACTTTAGTTTTATTTTGATTTACAAGTAATTTTAAATAATCAAAATAACTTTTTAACTTTTCTAAAGCATTATTTAGTGTTCTTTCAACTAATTGTATGTTGGTTCCTGAGCAGTACACTACAAGGTCATCAGCATACTGAAGACAAGAAACATCATTTCCTAAAATACTACTTAACTTATTTATATACAAAATGAACAACAACGGACTTAAAATTCCACCTTGACATACGCCCTTATGTGATGGTTGAGGTCCATACAACTTATTTCTATATTTTACATACACATTTCTATGGCTAAGGAAATTAAAAATCCATTTTAATAATTTTACAGGTAAACCAAGTGAAGATAACTCATCTACAAGCACATTGTGATCTACGTTATTAAAAGCACCTGTGATGTCAAAGAATATACCAGCAAGAAACTTCTTATTAATCAGAGCTCTATGTACATCAAGATTTAAATGATTCAAACTTTCAACAGCAGAACGATTACGCCTAAAGCCAAATTGACTATAGGGTAAAAGTTTATTAGACTCTATAAAGTATTCAAGTCTTTGTTTTATTAATTGTTCAAACAATTTTGCTACACAAGAGGTCAGTGCAATGGGTCTGTAAGAATTATGATTATTGCTAGCTTTACCAGGCTTAAGTATAGGTACAAGGCAGTCTTTTTTCCAAGTTTTAGGGATACACATAAAGCTCCATAAGAGGTTAAATACTTTCAAAGCTATGTCAAGACTAAATGTGTTCATGTTCTTGAACATTTTATATGAAATATTATCCAAGCCAAATGTAGTGTCCTTCCGTGAATAAATAGCACCCAAAAACTCTGACATGGCGAAGGGCTTCATGAAAAAATTTTCTTCGTTAGAAATGTTGCTATTGTTTGTTAAATCTAATATAGGTTGTTGATTGTATGAGGTGGAAGAGTATTGGTCTAAAAAACTTTGTATCCAAGTATCATCTGTAGTATTACCTGGATTACTATAGGTTTTATTAAACTTTCTTATGTTGTTCCAAATAATTGAAAGAGGAGTTTGTCGGTTAAATGAATTACATAATTCTGTCCATGATTCATATCTTACTTTATTTATAATAAGTTTTTTAGAAGCTTGTGTTTTCTTGAATTCTAAATAATTTTGTAATGATGGATTATTTTTAAATTTTATATAGGATAACTTACATTTGGCAACGGCCTGTGCACAAATGTCATTCCACCAGGGCAAACTTAATTTTTTTTTATATTGAATGTTATTGGAAGACTGTGACCTATTTGTAATATTTACTCTAATACTATTTGCTTCTGAGACTCCTTCAAGAATGATATTGCAAAATTGTTCATAACAAGCTTCTGCATTACATGTATTCAAATTAAAATTCTGTAGTTTTTCAGAGACTATTTTTTGATATTTTTTCCAATCAACATATTTATAATTGGGATGTGAAAAGTTATTACTAACATTACTGTTTGTATTTGCAGGACTACATAAGAGAGTTGTAACAACAGGAAAATGATAACTACACAAAGAGTCATCGTGTACATACCAATTGCATCTTAGTGCCAGTGAAGGCGAAATTATTGTAAGATCTAATGCATTTGGTTGCCATATATGAGAACCAACAGTGGTAGTTGTACCATCATTCAATAAACACAAATTATTGTCATTTATAACATCTAGCATTACTTTACCACGTGTGTTTGTAGATGTGCATCCCCACATGGTGTGGTGAGCATTAAAGTCTCCAGCTAAAAATAAAGGCCCAGGAATGGATTTAATTAGACGATCAAGATGGGTATAGTTGAAGTTGCAAGGAGAAGCAGACGTGGGACTGTAGAAGCTAACTATAGACAAGAACTGATTATTAAATTTTATTCTTATTGCAATATTTTGTAAACAATTGTCAAAATTAGTATGTAATTTATTGTAAATTATGTTGTTTCTAATTAAAATAGCTACACCATTGTGTTTAGAACCTATATCTAATCTTTCTATTTTGTAACCTTTTATATGAAATGAATTAGTATTTTGTAACCATGTCTCAGAAATAATGGCAATATGTATATCATTTTCATATAAAAAATGTGAAAACAGATGTTTGTGACTTAGCAAACTCTGAGCATTCCATTGTACAATATTGAGCTTATCCATTTTTATCCATAGGGATTGACTTTTTAGTATTTAAGGTGTCGAGTATTAATGTTTTAATGGACTCTGTTGTAATTGGAGCATCTGCATTCATTTTTTGCGAATTTATTTTCACGATTGTGGATATAATAAGATTTAAAATCTGATCTGATAGTAAAATCTGTTGAATATTAGTGTCTGATTTGTTTTTTGTTAAAGAGGGGAAATTTTTATTGTTAACCATATCAGCATATGAAGTTTTGTTTTTATATTTTAAATTATTTTTTTCTATTTCTTGTTTTCGTTTAGGGCACTCGGAAGAAATGGATATGTGATTTCCACCACAGTGTACACAAATTGCTTCTTTTGCTGTTTTACTACATTGCTTGTAATTATGATTTTCACAGCATATGGAGCATTTTTGTGCGTTCTTGCAATATTTTCCTATGTGCCCATATCGTAGGCAACGTAGGCACTGGCTGACAGGTGGTATGTACGGGCTTACCTCAAAGAACCAGCTGTTTATATCGACGCTATCGGGAAGTGTAGGACAGGAAAATGTTATCGCTACCGTCAGGGTTGGCAGGAGGACAGGTGTATCATCGTCGTCACGAGCGCGGCGCATCAGTCGACGCACCGACACAACATCTTTGGAGCTGGAAATGCCAGAATATATTTTATAATTAGACATGTATGTGGGCACACCACGAATGACTCCCGTTACTTCAGTCAATGAAGCTGGGATAGTGGCTCTTAGTTCCAATTCTTTTATTGTTTTGGTATTGTTTAATGCCATATTAGCCAATCCAGGACGTTCAAAGATTGCCGCTATTTTATATCTATTTATTCTCTTGAAACGCTTAACGCCTTTGTTGTAACGTTTCAACACTGAGCCTAAAGACATAAGATCACGATCACCAATAGGCGTCGCTTCTTTTGTACTTTCATAAATTACTAAATACTCGAAATTTCCACCATCTTCAGGATACTGTCGAACATAGTTCTCGGTTTTGTAAGGCTTATACTTATCCGTGTCCAAGTTAGAATCTTCAGAGTCGGATTCAGTGGGAACAGGGTCGCCATCTAATTTCGGTTTTTTCCTCTTCCCCATTTCTTATTTACATATATAACTTGTTTTTAATCTATTATATTTATACTTAAATACACTTTTATACAAAATATATACAATTAAATCGCAAAGCAAAACAATTTTTAAAAAAGTGCGCCTTTTCTTTACGAAGGTTCCCGCCTTTTTTCTTGACGTAAAAGAAATAATAAGATGTCAATGTCAAACATTTGATTTGAGTGTCGCTCTATGCTCTATGGTCTTTGGCGTTTCGTTTCACCAAAAAACGTGACGCTTTCATGTATTTGCTAAAAATTTCTAATCATCTTTGGCCGTCGTGACGATGGATACTAAAATTTTCGGGACAATGTTTCGTCACGCCAAAAAAATATATTTTAACGAATAAATAAAAATAAACTTTGTAGTTACGATGCTTAACAATTTATCTTATTTTATTTATAAAATTTTGTGACTTAAATATTTTTTTTTTCAAAACAATCGTAATTTGTTCTAAGCAACACCTAATGGGGACATGCCGTTTTAGCGTTGTAATAAAAATTTGACGCCATTTTTATAAAACTGTTAAATTGAATTAAAGTAAATGTAAGTAAATCTTGTAAGTAGGAGTTGTTAACTTTATTTAAATAATATAAGCTCCGGTTTTTTCATTCTATTTATTGAATATTAACCTTCGTTATTGTGGGGACAAGCCTTAATTTATGGAGGACGTTAAAAGTAGAATCACCCAACTACTTCAATATTACTACTTTAGAGGGACTTGAGCGTGTCACTAGGTCCACTTGTTTGGAAGTTAGAAACATTCCGACATCGACAGGAGAAAATAAATCTAGTTTGTTAGAAACCTTCTTGAAAATGTCCAGCGTCCTCAATGTGCCCATTCAACAAAATGACGTGAAAGGTATTTTCCGTACCCACTCTAAAACTCCTGAGAAGAGTACAATAATTGTGGACCTTACCAGCGCTCTTCTAAAAGAAAAGGTAATCGCTATGTTCCGCTCCTATAATAAAGGCACTTCGAGACTTTCCACGGAACACTTACATATCACTGGCACACCAACAAAAATTTACATTTCCGAAAATCTCACTTCAAGAATGAAGAAACTGCATTTTTTAGCCAGAGACTTTGCCAAAGTTAACAATTTTAAATTTTGCTGGGTGTCTCATGGAAAGATTTTCGTTCGAAAGAGAGAGAACGGACTATTATTTCGCATTACAAGTGAGCTGGACCTTGATAAGCTTAAGGACCGAGAATGATGGAAATATCTCTTATACCAAAGCTGTCTCTCATTATAGTTACTTATTATTATTATTATTTGTTGCTTTTCGTACTTTCGTTTGCGAGATATTATTGTTTGTTTCTTATGAGTTTCGAACGCATGTTTTGGATTGCTTTTTTGAATTAATTGATACATTTTTACACACTACATATACAGACATTTATAATGTTCACACTACACATACACAAACATACAATATACTGAAGTCACACTATACTTCCTTTGTCCTCTATTTATGTTTGCCTCAGTTTTGGTGCTGCACCCTTAGATGTGGTTTTATTGACGTTCGTAATTACACTTTGATCTCATTACATATTAAATCATTCATACGGTTTTTCCACCACAAAGGGCTCAAACTGTCGCCCTGGAAGATGCCCCGCTCAATCCTAAACAAGTCCTGCGGGCCAGAGGGGCCCGATGCATCGCCTGGTTGACAAAGAATTGTGGCCCACTGCCTCATGCACGTGCTTAGAAAAGATTTTAGACCTGCATTTATTTTATACAGATCTAAAATCCTCTCCAGCCATGAATGAGGCACCGAGTCATAAGCCTTTTTGTAGTCAATCCAAGCAGTGCAGAGGGCCCCTCTCCTCCGCCGGACTTGTTGGCTAATGGTCATGTCAATGAGGAGGAGCTCCTTAGTACCACGGGACCCAACCCTACACCCATTTTGAGTGTCGGCCAAAATTTTGTTCGCAACTAAGTGTGCATAAATTTTTTGCCTCAAAATGGATGTAAGGAGCTTATAGATGGTTGGTAAGCACGTGATGGGTCTATAGTTTTTTGCTTCCATGGTACTACCAGACTTATGGAGCAGGAAGGTCATACCGGTGGTCAGAAGATTGGGGAGAGAACCCACCTCCAGGGCTTCTTGAAACTGTGCTGCCAAGCGGGTGTGAGAACCTCGAAACCATTTTATCCAAAAGTTGTGCAATCCGTCTGGCCCAGGACTTTTCCAGTTCTGTGCCATACGTATTGCACAACTAACGTCATTAGGAACTATGGAGATTGGTTCCATCGGCTCGATTGGTTCGCACTCCCGCGCGACAGCACGCGTCCAATCTCCCTCCGTGTGTTCAACAGGCACCGACCAGATGCCGCGCCAGAAATCATTCATGGTATCAGCATCCGGCCGCTGCCCTCCACTTCCACGCTGGTCAGTTCCCTCCCAATCTCGGTATATCTTCCTTTGATCGCTATTGAAGAGAAGATTTTGCCAATATCTATTGACACGTTCTCTGTAGCGACGAATACGGTTAGCCCACGCATACACTTTCTGCTTCAGATAATCAATGCGTTCCGTGACATTGGCATAGTATTGCTGAGGTCTGATACCAGTCCCAGCAAATGCCTGTGTCACGAAACGCATTATTCGAGGGCGTCTGTTCCCTCGACTGAAGCAGATTAGCTTTGCAATGAGAGTCCTAAACGTGTTCATACGACGCTCTATCCGCTCTTGCCATGCCGGTACGGTCCCGGTATCCCGCATTACACGTTCTGAATCCGGGAGCCGGACACGTGCCACGCGACATACCGCGATCGCACCACAGTACATGATAGAGTGCGTATCAACTAAATCTTCACTATCCCGTAGATATGGGAACAGCAAAGCGTTCACGACTCCCATTAACGCTATATTTCGTTTATGAGTGGGCAAACGAGGTAATCGAGGCCTAGATTCCGGTGCAAATCGATATTGGGAAATCGCATCCTCCAAAGCACCCCTCAATTGCTCTCTTACCTGGTCAGTTATACTATTGCCTGTCCGATCACTCGCATCGATGACAGAATCCACAGGGCCCGCAGGTGTCTCGTTCAACTCCATTATAGGAGCAGGCGATGCAGCCGGTGGGTTCTGCAACGAGGTAGGGCTCGGGCAAGCAGCTAGTGTCTCCAGGCGTAGCCGCTCAGTGCAGAGTCATCCAAAAGCCTAAGCCGTTGAATTACTCGCACCTGATCCGATAACCGTTGTGTGGTCACGTTGACGGTTGGTTCAAGAGCCTGAAACAAAGTCAGCATCCTAACACGGTAAGCCGTCAGGTTAATTCCCCCTCCTGTAGCCCCATAGTATGCTCGCATGCAGTTCTCGTTCATAACTTGAGACCATCGCATGCGGCGCACTACACCACCGGTAGCGGGAGCCGATTGCGGGGCAGAAGGCCCCGCCAGCCCCAAGCGTGCCGACAGTGGGGGACGTCCTCGTCGCGCAGGTGGTCGTCTTTACTTTTAAACTGATACCGAATTCATTAAAAACAAGCCAGTATTTATGGAGCCATTCCACATTAAGTGAAGGTGTATCGAAAAAGACGTGTTTCAATTGTTTGATACGTCACGAGTTGCGACCTATTGACCCCCTATAAAAGCACCTGTTATTGGATTTTCTTTATCAGTCGACTTTCACACGTTGACCGGTACACATCTCCGCCACTTTTGACCCTTTACCTTGTACGACAATGGAGACAACACCTACAGAAGCAGCACAAATCGTAGCCCTATTGCAAGGCGAGGGGAGGGAACACAAAATATTGACACTTATTTTTAAAGATAAATAAAATTTTTATTTAATAATTTTTGTTGTTTTATTCATTCATTATTTTTCCCTATTTCCTTGTTTTCCTACCTCCTTCACTTAATCCGGGATAACTCCACAATTACGGGCTCGATATGAATTAATTTTATATCGATTTAAAGTGGACAGTTGCACCTTTAACATGATGTCATTTTTATGATTATTAAAAATTTATTTAGTAAGCAAGATCACGCGGAACCTATTTCAAGTAACTGATTCCAAACTTTTGCTCGCGAGTGTAGTTTTGCTATCGACGTGAACAACTTTATACAGGCTGTTTGATTTTTAATGCACGGTTTTATAATTATATAAGTAAGTATTAAATAGGGAAGCTCCGTATATTATTATAATAGTATTTTTTATATTTTAGCTTATAATTCGACTTGATTTTTTGAAATATATTTTGTGGTATTTTATTAACTAATGTAGGAATTATATATTGTGTCGTTCGCCTACCATAGTAATTATTAGTTTTCGGTACAACTAATTTATTATTTGTGATGCTCCTTGTGGTTATTCTATGGGACACGGGTATTTGTAGGTTTTTACAGTTAAATTGTTCAATTAATAAATTCATGTGTAGCCTCATTTGTATCGGTAATATATTACAGTATTTAAATATCTCAATAACATTATCTTTATATTTTTGTTTTATATGGTATGGTATAATCAGTTTTAGTATTCTAACTTGTAAATTACGAGTAAATATCCGTCCAGTATATGATTTAAATGTTCGACCATAGCTCGTTAAACCGTACGATATAATTGACTCCGCTAGCGCAATGTACATATTTAATAATATTTTGTAAGGAACTTCGGTTTAAAAATATTGAATTTGGCTGGTATTGCGCGTAGTTTGCCGCAAACCGAATCCACATGAAAATTCCAGCTGAGTCGATTGTCAACAATTAATCCTAGGTAAGTGTGATGTGTTACTTGTTCTATTGACTTACATGTACATGCGTCTGTTATAGTTGTATTGTGTAGACAACTGTGACTGTGTGCAACTATATTAAAGGGAGTTGTACTTTTTAGATGGCTTGAGTATACGTGAATTATTTTGGTTTTATTTGCATTCAAAACCAATCCAGCATCGTGTGCCCACTTAGAGACTCGAGTAAAATCTTGCTGCAGCCATTGGGCTGCTAAATTTATATTTTTATTTGCAGCTACTAGACACGTGTCATCTGCATATTGGTAGATAGAACAGAAATTGACCACATGTTCCATATCGTTGACATAGGCAAGATAGTGTAGGGGTGCGATGTCAGACAACCTCCTTGTGGTGCACCCTGGGCAACCCGGCAGATTCTCTGCCGCGGGCTAATAGTCTGACGAGAGGACCCCCATAGAGGGGGGGTGTGGGATGGCCGGGTTCAACTTGGCGGGCCACTTCGTGTGGCCACCCGCTTCATGCGGGGAAGGGCGAAGTCCCCTCTTCTTGTGTTAAGAAGAGGTGTGGCTTTCGCTGGAAGTCGATTTCGGCTTGCGGAGGTGAGGCGATTGTTATCGCCATGGTGCTTTGCACCTTCTGGGGATTTTCCCTGAGCTTCGGCTCACCGCGCGGCGGTGGATCCAGTGGGGTCTGCCGTCGGGCAACCCGTTACCCGCACTGAGCGGGCCGGGGCTTCGGCGCACTGAGCGTCGGACCGCGTGGAAGACAACCACAATAAAAAACCAACCGGGGTGTAGAGCGGCGCAATTCTGTGCCGCTCCACAAAGTAGCTGAGCCAGGTGGAGAGTCCGGCAACGGACATGTCACAGGCAGGGGGTCAGCGGGAATAAGGCCTGGCTGTTGTCCCCTTCCCCTTGTCTTGTGACGGACGGAGGAGCTGCTGGGGGGGTTTTTAGTGGGTAGGCCCGGGCCGGGTACGGACTGGGGAGTCCCACATATCCTCGTGGTTTGGCTCAACCACGAGGAATGCGTAAATGCATTTTCCCCCCTCCCAAAAAAAAAAAAAAAGGCAAGATAGTGTAGGGGTGCGATGTCAGACACCTCCACGTGGTGCACCCTGGGCAACCCGGCAGATTCTCTGCCGCGGGCTAATAGTCTGACGAGAGGACCCTCCATAGAGGGGGGGTGTGGGATGGCCAGGTTTAACCCGGCGGGCCACTTCGTGTGGCCACCCGCTTCATGCGGGGAAGGGCGAAGTCCCCTCTTCTTGTGTTAAGAAGAGGTGTGGCTCTCGCTGGAAGCCGATTCCGGAGGCTACCTCTGGTGGTAGGGAGGATGAGGGCGAGCTTCTCGCCGTGGCGCTTCGCGCCCGTTGGGGATTTCCCCGAGCTTCGGCTTACCCGCGCGGCGGTGGATCCAGTGGGATCTGCCATCGGGCAACCCATTACCCGCACTGAGCGGGCCGGGGGCCCGGCGCACTGAGCGTCGGGTCGCGTGGAAGACAACCACAATAAAAAACCAGTCCCGGGGTGTAGAGCGGCGCAGAACCGCTCCACAAAGTAGCAGAGCCAGGAGGAGAGTCCGGCTACGGACATGTCAAAGGTAAGGGGTCAGCGGGAATAAGGCCTGGCTGTTGTCCCCTTCCCCTTGTCTTGTGACGGACGGAGGAGCTGCTGGGGGGGTTTTTAGTGGGTAGGCCCGGGCCGTGTACGGTCTGGGGAGTCCCACATATCCTCGTGGCTTGGCTCGACCACGAGGAATGCGTAAATGCATTTTCCCCCCTCCCAAAAAAAAAAAGGCAAGATAGTGTAAGGGTCCAAGTACAGAACCTTGAGCCGTTCCCTCAGTGATGTCAGTTGTATCACTGACTTCACAATTTATTTTAACAACGTATTTACGATTCTTCAGATAGTCCTCACACCAGTGAAGAATCGGCCCTCGGACTCCGGTATGGTCGAGTTTTGTCAACAATGTGTCATGCCTGAGCATGTCAAACGCTTTGCTAAAATCGATGAATAACAAAAGAAGATGTTTTTTATCATCTAAGGATTCGTTAATCTCGTTCGTGAATTTCGATAAGAGTAGTGATGTTGATTTGTTTGGTTGAAAACCATACTGTGAGTGAGATAAGACGTCGTTTTTTATATAAAAATCTTGTATTTGTTTACACACGTATTTTTCTATAATCTTATCTATAACCGGAAGAATAGTAATTGGTCTATAGTTTGAGTATTCATTGTGGCATCCATTTTTGTATATTGGTCTCACTATCTCCGTTTTAAGATCTGCCGGGTATTTCCCTTCTATGATACTGATATTAATTAATTTTACAATACTACCGATCATTTTGTAGCAAATGTATTTTATATCAACACACCTGATATTATCTATACCCGGTGCTTTATTTGAATTAAGGTTACGAATTAATTTTATAACATTCTCTTTTGAAGCTTTTTTAAAGTGCATTGATTTATTTTGGGGAACATGTATTCTGACTCGCATAGTAGCCGCTGGTTACATTTTGGCAAGATCTTTTTAACACTGTTGCTAAATTCAGTGGCAAAATTATTAACTAATGGTTTGGAATCTATATAAGAGTTTTTGAATGATTTTGCTATGGATTCATCCACAGAGTTTTTATTACGACCTGACATTGTATTTAGAAGTTGCCATAGATTTCTTGGATTCATTTTATTATCATTAATTTGCTCCATATAATATTTATTTCGCGATTTTTCTATTTCTTTATGTGTATTATTTCTTAATTTATTATATTCTAATCTAGCTATTTTATCCGATGGATCTTTTTTCCATTTTAAAAATAATGTCTCTTTTTTTGCACATAATATTAATTGTTTTATTTATCCATGGTTTTTTATTTCGTTTACTATTTTTATTTATTTTTTTAACATAACGGGATTCCTTATAGCAATTATTAAAATTGTTTTTAATATAATCGTATAGTGTAATAGGACACTCTGTATGTTCTATTTCAGTCCAGGCAATATCAGTAAGAAGTTGTTTTAATTTAGCATTATTAATTCGATAAACTATTTCTGAAGCATGCTGTATATTGGTTTGACTCAGTCCTATGCACGAAAGTATAATCATTCGGTGATCCGCCATAACAGTTCCGAGTGCGGCAGTGTACAGATCTAATGAGCGCGCTTTCGTAAAAATGTGATCGATGCAACTGCGGCTTACGTTATTACCGCGATTTTCGATTCTTGTATAGTCGGAAATCGCGCTTGCCAGACCGCACTCGGACATGCTACTAATGTAGTACTCACGAATGTTGTTATGTGTTTTTAGGTCTATATTAACGTCACCCAACAGAAATGTTTCGTGCGATTTGATCGGAGATTGGATTAAAAAGTGACTTAATTCTTTTATGAATAGATGTTTACTGCCGTTCGGTAGTCTATAGATTGCACAGACGTATGCGGAATAGTTGTAAGGCGTTGTGATTTTACCAATAATTGATTCACTGTGTGTTAGTGTGTGATTTAATATTGAAAATTCGTGAATATCTTTAACATAGATTATTATACCACCGCCTTTTCGGTGTTCACGCAACTTACTATGCAATTTATAGCCACTTATATTAAATAAAGAAACAATATTTTGATTAATATTAACTTCAGTTAAGATTAGGATATCAATGAGTATTTTAGGGCAGCTAATTAGCTGTGATATATGACAGAATTTTTTTATAATGGATCTTATATTTATGTGCACAATATTTCAATTCGTTTTACTGTAGGGTATATGCGAACTATATTCGTTTATGTTGGCACAATCAAATATTTCTTGATGATTTGAAAAAGAATCCTGAGTGACTGATTTTATACACTGTTATAGAGTTCGAGCAATAATTTATTATTGCTCTATGGTTTATACTTGTCTTATAAATGATTGATGTACGTCTTCTTTGACTAATCTAATAAATTATTATCCAACTAAGATCATGTTATTTTATTGGCGACGAGGATGGGATAATAACAACAGCAACTGGACTAAGAATAAACTTAACAAAATAAGGAATTCTAGCAACACGCAGTCTGAAACGTCATCGCAAGATGAACAGTCTGAAAGCGATGATGAAGTTGACTATAGAGACGAAGCACCAGTATTCAATATTGATAACAAATTGCGAAACAGCAAACGAATCGATGCTTACATCAACGAACGCCGCTGTACTATGGATTGGGATCCAGGGTCAGTATATTCAATCATAAACACTCGATTTTGGAAGGAAATTGGAGCACCGAAATTAATGAAAGCACCAAGGCTGCACGCGTATGGCAACACAAAATTAAAGCCGAAAGGGCTTACAGATGTTATTGTCCGCATTAAAAATGTTGAGAGGATCCTACCGGTTGTTGTTATGGATAAAGCTAACCCTATGCTCTTTGGACTGAATTGGAGCGAAATGTTCGAAATGAGATTTCCGGAACCTGTTTATTCTATACAAAGCCAACCTAAGACGCTTAAACAAGTGTTGGCTCTACATCCCAAACTTTTTGATGACAAACTTGGGAAAGTTAGAAATTATGCAGTTAATATTCACATAAGACCAGATGCAGAACCAAAGCATTTTCATCCACGGCCTATTAAGTTTTCTATGAAGCGCAACATCGAAAGCGAACTTGAACGCCTTGTCAATGAAAACATTATATCGAAACTTGATCCCAATATTACACCTATGGAATGGGCTACACCGACAGTCAACGTTGTGAAGGCTAACGGACAGATCAGGATCTGTGGAGATTTTCGCACCACTATCAATCCTGTACTATTTACGCACGCACACCCGGTACCACTATTTGACCAACTACGACAAAATTTAGCTAAGGGAGACAAATATTCAAAAATAGACCTTAAAGATGCTTACCTACAGTTTGAAGTAGCACCGGAATCTAGAAAGTATCTCACCATTGCAACGCACAAGGGTTATTATCAGTACAATCGAATGCCATTTGGTATCTCAACGGCTCCGTCTATATTTCAACATTACTTAGATCAACTTTTAGATGGAATACCCAATGTAGCTATATATTTTGATGATATTGCCGTGACAGGGAAAAATGACAGGGAACACCTGCAAACACTGGCGATAGTTTTTGATAAGCTGGAAAAAGCTGGCTTAAAAGTAAACTTAAAAAAGTGCACATTCTTTGAACCTGAGATCGAGTACCTTGGCCATATCATTGATAAACGTGGCATACGCCCAACAAAACGTAAAATTGATGCCATAAGACAAGCACCTCCACCCACAAACGCCAGAGAACTAAGATCCTTCCTGGGATTTGTTAATTTTTATGAGAAATTTATTCCACACTTACACTCTATATGTGCAGATCTACATATACTAACGGGCAGTCGGCAGCAATGGCGTTGGACCGATGTTGAAGAATCAGCTTTTAAGAAAACGAAAATGGCAATCTTGCAAACACAGCCTTTAGTAGCGTTTGACGATAAACGTCCATTATACCTAGCGTGTGACGCTTCGGAGAAAGGAGTCGGAGCAGTGCTGTACTACATGAATAAAAACGTTGTCCAACCCATAGCATTCGCATCCAGGAAACTAAAGAATTCAGAGAGAAAGTACTCTGTCATTGATAGAGAAGCACTTGCAATTTTTTTCGGCATCAAGAAGTTTGACCAATACCTACGGAACATTAAATTCACATTAGTCACAGACCATAAGCCTCTAATACACCTTTTAGGGATACAAAGGAACTTACCAAAACTAGTCAACAACCGGTTAGTAAGGTGGGCACTTATCATTGGGAGCTATCAATATGATATCACGTACATCAAAGGAGGAAATAATGTACTAGCTGATTACTTGTCTCGTATGCCCAATTCCGAAGAGCAGCCTTCAAATGCAGAATTGGCTGTGCATCATATCGAGGTACAACGAAACATTACCAAAATCAGCGACTTAGCATTATCACAAGAAACCATTCGCAATGAAACGAAACAGGACAAAATACTACGACAGGTATTACAAAATATTAGAAATGGCTGGAGAGGCTATGCATATCAAAGCGAATTGAAACTATATGTCAATAAACGCTGTGAGCTATCGGAAGAATGCCAGATCATAATGTGGCAGGGACGGATAGTTATACCGGAAATATTAAGAGCTACAATATTAAAATATCTACACAGGGGTCATCCGGGAACATCTGCAATGAAAGCGCTAGCGAGATTCCATGTATGGTGGCCTTTAATTGACGAGGATATTGAAGCATACATCAAACGCTGTCGAAGTTGCCAGGAATGTAGACCAAACAAGTCTGAGCTGCCAGTTTACTCGTGGTCGATTCCTGATAGAGTCTGGGAGAGATTACACGTGGATTTTGCAGGGCCATTTGAAGGCAAATATTGGCTGGTATTATCAGATGCGTTGTCAAAATGGATCGAAGTGAAGCCAATGATAAAGACGACGGCTGATCACCTTTGTACGGAATTAGACGGAATTTTTGCAACATTCGGCCTACCTCAATTTATCGTGTCCGACATTGGGCCACAATTCATATCACAGCAATTTCAAACATTCTGCAAGAATCGGAGCATTACTCACATGCGATCCTCTCCATACCATCCACGAACAAATGGACTGGCCGAACGTCTGGTCCGCACTTTCAAAAGCAGAATGTTGGCAAGCACAGATGATGGAGGCAGCCTTCAACAACGTCTTAATAAGTTTTTATTTACCTATCGAACGACTCCTCATTCAACAACTGGTATAACACCCGCACGGTTAATGTTTGGTCGTCAGATCTATTCGGTTCTTGACAACGTGCGGCCGAGCTTGAAAAGAAAGTTACAGTACAAACAAATCAAAGCCAACATAGAAGCTGAGGCAAAAATTATTCCTGGGACATTTAATACTGGAGAGAGTGTTTACTGTCGCAAAAGAGACGATTCTGGATGGAAACCAGCATCAGTTGTACGTCGCACAGGCCACTACTCTTACATAGTTAAGACCCAAGATGGCACTCAACACCGATACCATGCCGATCAGATAAGGTCTAGATTGTCAATAGCAGGCCCCATAGAGGTGAGTGAAACACAGGAGTTAGAACAGGCAGGCGGTCTAGTACCATCGTCGATGTCAGACCATGATAATATTACGCCACCAGCGACCCTAGATGTGTCACTTCCAAATAGCACAGCAGCAGCACCACCGCAGTGCTCTTCAGCAATACAACGTCAAACTGCAACGTCTTCAGCCTTACAGCAACAACCTGCGTCACCACTTCAAGAGCCTACGGTAACACCACGAAGAAGCAAGAGGATTAAAGGGGCACCACGTCGGTTGATAGCAGAAATGGAATAAGCGGGGACGAATGTTATAGAGTTCGAGCAATAATTTATTATTGCTCTATGGTTTATACTTGTCTTATAAATGATTGATGTACGTCTTCTTTGACTAATCTAATAAATTATTATCCAACTAAGATCATGTTATTTTATACACTATTACCGAGAAATATGTTTGCCTACTACCTGCGTTTGTACTAAATATTTTTCTACGTCGGCTTCGCTCCTAATGACCTTAGGCTTATCTTTATCTTCTTTACTATTTTATTTTATTTATAATTTTGACATGTACTTGTACTTGTTTTAACACCCCTCTACAGTGTTCCATCAATTAATATTATTTTAATTTTTTTTTGCATGTAAATATGGGTCGTATATGCCTGAAATAAACATTTATTATTATTATTATTTACGTACCAGCACTTTTCCGTCCTGGAACCACACATATTTGTATGTAGGTTTTAGTTTTTGTTGAGCTTGCCATAACAACGCTTTATTAGCCTTGGTTAGCGCTCGTCGTAGTGTTACTTTTGTCTTGGCTAATTTTATGTGAGCTTCGGGAATGATTTGTTCTAACAATAATATTTCATTTCTTGAGGCCCGTACCCATGAGTTAGCGTGTTCAACTTGCTTCAGCTCAATCTGAATAATTGCTTACTGCTCATTACGACTGTCTAATTGCTTAAAATTAATTACTTGAGCTGTATTCATGTTAAGATTTTGCGCCAGCTTGGCAGATATAGTTTCAAGGTTTTTGATTTCATCTTTTGGGTTGCCTACAACTTCTATAACATTATCTAGACGCTGTTGTTCTACATTACGAAGTTATTGTTTTATGGAATCCATTTCAAGCTCTAAATGAGATTTCTCATTATTGAGATGATTGCATTTCTTCTCCAAGTCTAGAATATGCTTGTTTTGTGACTCGACAGTTTTTGTGAGCTCATCAATTTTAGAACAGCAGAAACTTACTGAGGCTTCTATTGGTTGTAATTCCTTTTTTAGGACCTTTTTCATTTCTGCTGTGATGTCCCTCAAGAACATCGCCGTATCAGCAATAGTGCAATTGCCCACGGTTTTGCCTAGGATTAGGTTTTCTTCCTCATCGTCTTCTTCAGGGATAATGAAGGATGACTTCCTATTTGGCGAGTTGTGATTGCATTCATTACAAGTCCAATCCAGACTGTCTGCGTTACGAAGTGCAGACAGTTGTTTGGTGGTTAGTCCAGAACATGTTTGACTTGCATGCACCACCTTTCCACAGGAGCTGCACTCCAATCCTGGTACTTTTTTGGTAATTCCTTTGTTGCATTTATCGCACTTAGTCATTATTAGTTGAGGGTATTTCGCGTACGTATTACTAAGATCGTGACACCTATCCGTTACTAGCAGCAGCGCGTGAACGAATGAACTTATAACGTCATTTCACATTTGACACAATTTATATGACATAAAAGCTTGTCGCGAGATTTACTTGTGTGTAGTAACTTAAAAGTACTTTTAAGTACCTACTCGTATTTACTTTGAAAATTGTAATGTATAAAATTATTCACATCAAATTATTTAATTTTCTTTTTATCTACAAAAGTAAATCTCGCGACAAGCTTTTATGTCATATAAATTGTGTCAAATGTGAAATGACGTTATAAGTAAAAGTTTTTTAATTCTTTTTAGCGCATTTAAATAAAAGCTTGTTTTTAAAAAGGTTTTTTTACATTTAATTTATTTTTTACTTTTTAGTTATCACTGGACACGTTTCTCAGTCTGTTCATCTCATTCAACGCATCATTGTTGCAAGGTCGTTTGACGGAACGTCTATACAGAATTTCAGCTCAATCGGTTTAAGATATCTACTTCAAAATTGATTTTTAGCTTTAGAAGTACGACATATTGGATTAATAGTGACATCACTTATTTCAAGTTATTCTTAGCAAGACCTTTTATTTGATACCCTTATTGTAGGAGTGCATTAAAAATAATTGGTCCGCCATCTTGGGTATGCAGCCATCTTGGATTTAGAATGACGTCACACAGTTAACCGTGCATTTTCATCCAAACTGTGTGTATACAAAATTTCAGCTCAATGTTAAAGATATCTACTTCAAAATTGATTTTAAAGCTTTAGAAGTCTGCCATATTGGATTAATAGTGACGTCACATTATTTTTAGAGTTACTCTTAGCAAGACCTTTTATTTGATACCCATATTGTAGGGGTGCATTAAAAATAATTGATCCGCCATCTTGGGTATGCCGCCATCTTGGATTTAAAATGACGTCACACAGTCAACCATGCATTGTCATCCAAACTGAACGTGTATACAAAATTTCAGCTCAATCGGTTAAAGATATCTGCTTCAAAATTGAGTTGCAAGATTCCACCCGAACATACATACATTGCAAGTTAAATAAAAGCTTGTAAAAAATGTGATATTGTCTGTACCTATTCTTATACTATTTTTAGCTTTTCAGTATTTTTGAAGTCGGTTTTTATTTTTTTGTAATTAATCGGAAAGTCTACACAGTCTTGTATTGACGCCGCAATGACTAGTAATTTTTTCATAAACAATAACCCTCCTGTAGCTCTACCATGAGTTTGCATTCGTTTGGAGTCGATATCGACTGCGTAAATTTTTGTATGGAACTTTGTACAGCGCCCCTAGCGGTAACGCGGTGAACTAAAATCGGTACCATGAGTGCAATAGTTTACGATACGTCGCGAACCTATCGAAAACGCGCTCGCTATCGACAATCGTTTTGTGCATATTGTATGGAAATCGGTACCATGAGTTCATGATTTGACAGCTACTCGATAGACGATAACGTACAAAACGATAACTCTGTAGTTACGTTACTCACTTACATTTTCAAGCGTGAGACTCGATTCGATAGATAATCTAAGCAAGTTTGGAATAATATTATTGAGTTAAATTAGTTAATAAGTTGTGATTTTTTTTGCATGGAATATGCCAACCACGGCTGAGGCGCGTTCAGAGCCTTCGCGCGAAGTACAACTTTTCGCTCTAACCCCGTTCAATGCCTTTGAGCGTGACAACCGGGTGAAACAACCGCCCGTTCAAGACCTTAGAGTGTCGGCGCGAGTTACAACCGAACAACCATCGAATTTGATGGTTGTAAAACGCTCTGACGTTTATGACTGAAATACTCTTACGTGATTGGATGATATTGGCGGCCATATTCTATAATGTCATCTACTAGAAAGAGAGAGAAATAAAAAATCATGTGAAAGAGGGAGATAAAAGATGTGGTTGCTGCAATCCGTTCAATGCCTTTGAGCGAGTTAAAAAACAACCGGACAACTACACCCAGAGGCGCTGAACGCGCCTCAGAGTTCAAGAATAATAACACATACACAATATATACGTCAATGACACGAAAACAATTAAAAGAAGCAACTCAAAGAAAAGGGCGCCAACATTCAAAGTGCTAAAAGGGAAATATAAAAGTTGTTGTTAATTATTTCTTTAACAGCCCTTTTTTGTAGTATTTTAAGTATAGTTTTATAATTTTTTTGCATGATTATTAGTAGTAATGGATGGGGATAGCGGCGGCAGAAATTCTGCCGCCAAACGTAAATTAGTGGGAGGAGACGATTCTCCTCCAGTTAAAATGGCGGCAAATTTCATCTCAAATAAAAGAGGTGTTTTCAAAGACTATGTACATATTTATACTGAAGATAAGAAAAAAGATTACCCAATACTATTATCCTCATTGAAGCCTAATACAAAGTTAGATTTGATGAAAACTAATTCAACATTGAGGTCCTGCAAGGGCCTTATGTATGTAAAACCCATTGGAAATTATTTAATTAAAGTGTTTTTTAGCAACAAAACAGATGCGAATTCTTTTTTGTTAAATAAAGTTTTGCTACAAAACCAAGAATGGCAAGCAAAAATTCCATACGACAACCTTGAAAGTATGGGAATAATAAAGGTACCAACAGATATATCCGAAGAAGATTTATTAACCAATTTGAAATCTAGCACTGAAGTTATAGGTGTAAAACGATTTATGCGAAGAAACTTAGATGGCTTCTTCTCTCCAACTCCAACAGTTTTGGTGACATTTTTAAGTTCTTCTCGGCCAGATCATGTCACTTATGATTTCATTTGGTTCGACGTAAAAGAGTACATAAGACCTGTCAAGCAATGTTTTATCTGTTACAAATTTGGCCACGGGCGTGGATCTTGTAAAGGTCAACAGGTCTGTTCTATATGTTCAGGAAATCATTTCTTCAAAGACTGCAACAATAAAGATAATTTAAAATGTACAAATTGTTCTGGAGCACATATGGCTGTCAGCAATTCATGTCCAGTGAAGTCAGCAAAAAACCAAGATTTAAAAGATAGAATTACTGGAAAACAAACATATGCCAGTGTCTCTTCCAAGATAAAATCTGTTCCCATTGAAGTTCCCCTTTCTAAGTCAACTGAACCTATTTCTTCCCCTTCGAGACTCAAGAATTTGAAGCTTCTTAATACTCCACAAAAAAGAGTTTTATATACTGACATTATAAATTCTGATGATGTGTTAAATGTACTCACCAAAACACTAGTTGATTTAAGTAAGAACGACTCTCATACAGGAGATGCTATTTCATCCAAACTCATAAAAGAGTTGCTTATTTCCAACTTTGCAACCTAATTTATGGATTGTAATTTTGCATATGGGCATCTCAATATTGTTCATTGGAACTGTCGTAGCATTGCACCAAAATTAGACCAGTTAAAACATTTCATTTCTTCACAAGACTTTGTTATTGATTTAATTTTGTTAAATGAGACTTGGTTGAATTCATCTAAGTCATTAAAGATTCCAGGTTATTCAATTATTCGCCGTGATTCTGATCGTCCTCATGGAGGTATTGCAGTAGCTATAAAAGATAAGTATGTTTATAAGTTGATTGACACTCCATCTAGTTACCACTTTCAAAATCTACTTATTTCATTAAAAGTTGGCTCCATTTTTATTGATATTTTGTGTGTGTATGTTCCTCCTCCCCCTAATGGCAAATTTAAATTAGATATGCTTACTCATTGTTTTTCTTATATAAATAGTAAGAATTACTTGATTATTGGTGACTTTAATGCCCACCACACAGGTTGGGGCTCTAGATTTAATGATAGAAGGGGTAATATGATCTATTCCTTCGCAGATGAACATAACCTTATTTGCCTGAACAACTATGCTGTTACAACCTTTGCACCCTTCGGTCAGAATGGTAATGTTTTGGATCTGGCTTTTGCATCTTCTGCGGTGAGTTCTAGTTGTTCATTTTCTGTGCATGATGATCTTTTAAGCAGTAATCATTTTCCTCTTTTTGTCAATGTTATGTATAGTAGTACGATTTCCAATAACACTCCTTCAGATAATACAAACACGTTTAATTCCTCCGACGGGGTCGAACTCGGTTGTCAAGGTGTAAATACGTGCAATTGGGTTTACTGCAAAATTATTTGTTATCTGAAAATTTTCAGCACTTTTGTGTTACCTCTGCTTAATTAAGTGATCTGTGATTGTCTGTGTAAGTTTTTTGTGTGCTTTTATTTTGTGTTTTTAACCCATGTGGGATCGGCGACTATGTCGTCGATCTCACCTGAACCACCCGATCCGGATCCTGACTTAGTGCCACAATCATTAAGTGGGGAGGGACTCGTAGCTGGCGATGATGTCGTTAGCTGCGAGCAGTCTTCTCAGCGATTAGGTCGAAAAAGGTCTAACGAAGAAAACGTGTCAGCTTCCCCTAGTAAAATAAATCCCATGGAAAGTTTTACCCCATCCCATTCTATACAGCATTCCTACGCCCATCCTAGTTTGACTCAAGCAAAAAGATACACCAACCTGGACAATGGACCTTTCATTGTTCATGTATCCCGTTTAGAACCGCACCCTAAAGCTGGTACTACTATAAATCCAATTTTATTTGGAAAACTGTTGGTCAACGAAAATATTAAAAACATCGTCAGACAAGGTGTTAAAAGTGTAGGACGAAATCGTATCTGTGTTCAATTTACAAATGGGGAGGATGCTAATTCCTTTGTTACTAACCCAATCCTTGCCACTAAGAACTTTTCTGCCATCATCCTAACCTTTAATATTACTCGCATGGGAGTTGTTCGAGGTGTTCCAGCTGAATGGTCCATGGAGGAATTTGTAGAGGCAGTAGAGATCCCGGAAGGCTGTGGCTTTATTTTAAAAGCTAGACGCCTCAATAGAAAATCAACTAAAGATGGTGCAGTTGAATGGGTGCCAACTCGCACAGTTGTCATCACATTCAGTGGTCAAAGTCTCCCATCCAAAATCTTTTGCTGTTACACTGCCCTACCAGTCGAGGTTTATGAACTCCCTATTATTCAGTGTAACAACTGTTGCCGCTTTGGACACATTCAAGATCAATGTCGTTCAAATCCCAGATGTTTCCGTTGTTCAAAATCACATCATGGCAAAGATTGTAATGTTGCTGAAGACCTAGCAACTTGTCTCTATTGCTCTGGCAGACATTTTGCTTCAAGTAGGTCCTGCCCAGAACATACAAGGCAGAAATCCATCAAAATAGCAATGTCCCAGGACAACATATCCTATGTAGAAGCCGCTGCTCGTTTCCCACCAGTCCGACGTTCATATTCCAATGTGGTCCGTGAATCGCCCCTCCCCCTTTATTCCCTCCCCTCTCCGCATGCTTCATTATGTACTCCACCTCGTCCTCCTTATTCACCACTCACAACTGCTTCTCCAGTATCTCATGCTTCCTACAGAGAAACAGTTACCAAACCAATGCGAAACCATCCTGTCATAAATAAGGGTTATGATAGGGCTGCCCACAAAGAAGCGATTGCTCATTATGACCCTCCAGAACCAAACAATGGAGTTATGTTCAATACACAAACCACAAAACCGCAAATGACATCACAAACCATCCATTATTTGGATTCATTACTGTCAATCATACTGAAAATGATGGATAAGTTTTATGATGTTTCTCCACCGCCCAACGTTGCATCAAAACTCAACCAACTTATGGATTTAATAACTAAAATTCCAGCTAATACAATGGAATGCACGTAGCCTCCGCCCCAAGAAGCAAGATCTCTTTGAGATGATTAATCGATACAAGCCCTCTGCCTTTGCCATCTCTGAGACATGGCTGATCCCCGGTTCTCCTTTTAGAGTGCCGGGCTATGCCTGTCTTCGTGATGACAGAAGCGATGGTTATGCTGGTACAGCAATTTTAATAAACAATTCCATTCCCTTCTCACGTGTCCCTCTTCTTAATATCCCTGTAGGAATTAATGCAGTGGCTGCAAAAATTTCCAATATAACATTACTATCTATCTATATCCCAAATCCTGATATAATTTCTATCTCTGACTTGCACAGTCTAATCTCCACTCTTTCAACACCTTTTCTTATTGTGGGAGACTTCAATCTTTCCCACATAATCTGGGGTGGTCCTCATTATGATGCGTTGGCCTGTGACTTGGTGGATCTCATTGACTCAATGAATATCTGCCTTTTAAATGACGGTACTTCAACCAGATGTACGGCACCGGGCTCCAATCCTAGTGCAGTTGATTTATCCATGTGCTCCTCGGATATTCATTCTCTGATCACATGGAATGTTATGTCAGAGTCTTTTGGCAGTGATCACTATGCCATTTCAATATCACTGCTCTCTCCTACTCCCATGTATAGATCCCTTCCTCCCTTACTAAAATATAGAACCAGTGAAGCTAAATGGGATAGTTTTGCTACTGATTCGGATTTGAATGTTTTATCCATTCCTAATGATAACAGTCTTAACCTCCAGGAAAAATATGATCTCTTCCTATCTGCCTTGGTAAAAGCTGCTGATGCTAACATCCCCCTTAAAAAACATAAGGTTGGTGCTAAGATCTCTCCGCCTTGGTGGGATTCAGAATGCACACAGATGCAGAAAAAACGTAAAGAGGCAGAATCGTTATATAAACATTCCATGACTATGGAGAATTTCTTAAACTTGAAAAAAATTACAGCAATAGCAAAACGTCTCTTCAAAAGAAAGAAGAAGCTGGGTTGGTTTAAATTTTGTCAAAACTTAACCCCTCGCACCCCTTCTACAATAGTATGGAGATCAATAAAGAAATTTAGAGGCTCTTTCACAATTTCCCCTGAAACAAATGATCATAACCTTTGGCTTGAGGAATTTTTTCAAAAATTAGCACCCTCGGATGTCCCTAATGTAGATTGCTTTCCATCGCCCTATCCCACCACCATATCCCGTCATCCCTTTAATAATCCGTTTTCAATGGATGAACTTGTTTCAGTACTTCAAAATTTAAAAGATTCCTCACCTGGCATGGATGGTATCCCATATTCTTTTGTGGCTAAGGCTGGAGTTTTTTCTCAGAGGATGTTCCTTGAGTTAATAAATAGTTATTTTGAGTCTGGAAGTGTTCCTAAATCATGGAAAAACCAGGTTATAATCCCCCTGTTAAAATCTGGGAAAGACCCTACTAGTGGAGCTTCTTACCGCCCTATAGCTCTCTCCTCCACACTATGCAAATTAATGGAACACCTTCTAAAAAGACGCTTGGATTGGTTTGTTGAGAGTAGAGGCATTTTGTCGACTACCCAATTTGGCTTTAGGAGAGGAATGAGCACCATGGACAATCTTAGTATTCTAACCACAGATATTAGGATAGCTCTGAGCAATAACCAGTTCCTTGTCGGAGTATTTTTAGACATCAGCTCAGCATATGACAATGTTTTACTTCCGGTGCTCAGGCAGAAAATGCACCATCTGAGTATCCCTGAGAGGTTAGTGCATTTTATATGTAACCTACTGATGGATAGAACTATTCAAGTACGTGCCCGTGGTGCTCTTTCATCTCCTAGGCAGGTGTGGAAGGGCTTACCCCAGGGCTCAGTCTTGAGCCCTCTTCTGTACAGTATTTACACATACGATCTTGACGAATGTGTTAATTCCTTTTGCAATATATTGCAATATGCCGATGACATTGTACTATATGTTGCTGCGTACTCATTAGAAGAGGCAGCCCAAAAATTGAATCAGGCTCTGTCTTATTTGGAAGACTGGTTGAACAGTCATGGTCTTAACATCTCAGTGCCTAAAAGCAATACTATTATTTTCACAAGGAAACGATCCTACCCCAATATTGACATAAAATATTGCGCACAGTCTATACCCATTGTCTCTCAAGTAAAATTTCTCGGAGTAATTTTAGACAAAACTTTATCTGGCAAACCTCATCTAAATTATATTAAAAATAAAACCGAAAAATATATCAATATTCTACGATGTCTGTCAGGAGTTTGGTGGGGTGCACATCCCTGCACCCAGAGACTTGTCTACAATGCTTTAATTCGGAGTCTATTTGAATATGGGTCACTGGTACTGGAACCCTGTAACAAGGAGTCATCATTATCTTTGGACAGAGTCCAATTTAAATGCTTGCGTATCATTCTGGGTGCAATGAAATCGTCCCCTACCAATGCTCTGCAGGTTGAGGCTGGAGATCCTCCCTTGAGTCTGCGTCGGGCCTTTCTCTCTGACAAGTTTCTTTACAAAGCTGTACAATTTTCAAACCATCCCCTAATCCCAAAGTTGCAGTGTCTTTCTCTTATCATCGCCAACAACAATTACTGGTCAAATAAAGATCATCCATGCTTAATTAAGAGCTATTCAAAATTAATGAATCATAAAAATAAATTTCACCAGGTAAATCAACCTTTGTTAGCAACTGTCAGTTATGAATCACTCCTGTACAAACCAAATATTATTCTGGACTTAGGTATAAAGAAGAACACCCCAGGTGCTAATGCTATGTTCCTAAATTTACTTGAAACTAATTGGAATGACTGGTATCAGTTCTTCACAGATGCTTCTAAATCCCAGAGTGGCGTTGGGGCCGCTGTCTATTTACCAAAATATAATACACTTTTAAGTTTCAGATGCCCTCTTGAATCCTCAATTTTCACAGGAGAATCAGTGGCAATCTTTGAAACAGTTAAGTTTATTCTTGATCACAAATTTAATAAATGTATAATTTTCTCAGATTCTCTTAGCTGCCTTCAAGCATTATCCTCCAACCATTTTTGTTCTAATAATAGATATCCACTAATTTTAGAAAAGATGCCACGAAAACAACATTTCAGTAGCACTAGCATGGATTCCTAGCCACTCTGGTATTGTAGGCAATGAAACTGTGGATATCTTTGCCAAGGATGCGGTTCTATCGGGCTGCACGGACCACTTTAAAATATATTTATATGATTTATGTTCACTAGCAAGGGTAGACCTTATAACAGAATGGACTAAATTTTGGGATAAGTCAAAGTCAATAAAAGGCAAATATTACAGTGAGATACAACCCAATATTCCACCAAAGCCCTGGTTTTCCCAATACAAATTTGCTGACAAACGCACAACTTCTGTTATATGCAGACTGAGACTCGGACATTCTTGTACTCCTCTCCACCTTTACAAGTTACATGTTCGAAACACTCCAATATGTGATTGTGGCACCGAGGAAGGATCCACAGACCATGTCTTATTCAATTGTCCTAGTTATCCCGTGTCCTTATATGATATTTTACCTCCCTATATTCCTAGACCTATAAACGTTAAAACCCTACTATGCATAATAAGATTTCCTATGTTAAGATTACTGTGTAAATATATTTCTACTTATAATATTAAACTGTAACCGTACAAAGTTTATGTTCTGTGTGCTTCTATGTTTTATGTAACATTATTGTGACGTCTTGTTTTGTCCTTTTTCAGGTAACCCAAAATAATATTATATTGACACTTTTGGCCATATTTCATAAAGTAAACCTATATACAGTATTTTATCCAAAACTTGAGTTTGGCAGTAATGGTTGTATTTACGACCGATTGCCATATATAAAGAAGTGAAGTGAATTCCTCCGACATCACAGCTTCTTTATCCAAAATTAACTTTAAAAAAATAGATTGGTTTGAGTTTTCCGAACTCTGTGAAGATAGCTTTTCATCTTTTTCTTTAGATTCCGACCCTCTTGTTAGTTACAATTTGTTTATTTCTAATTTATGCAATGTTTTGTTGACATTTCCGAAGAAATCGAACAAAAGTTGCCATAATACAAAAAGAAAGTCTGTCTGTTGCCATAATACAAAAAGAAAATTTGGTGGAATGACGTGTGTTCACAAGCAGTCAATGAATCTAAACTTGCCTTAAATTCTTATAAAAAATATCCAACCATGGAAAATTATATTCTTTACAAACAAATTGATGCTAAGAAGAAAAGAATACTATCTGAACACAAAATGTCCAGTTGGGCAAAGCTATGCAATTCTTTTAATAGACAAACTCCCATAAAATTTATTTGGAATTATATTAAAAGATTTAAGTTTGCAAAGTTTGGTGCTAGCACTAATTCACACTTTTTTGATAACCCTACTAATGCTTCAGCTTACTTAAATAAAATAACTTCTTCACTCTGTTATGACTCCCGTAATAACCTTCGTTCAGCTTTTTTATCTGAAGGGTCTGACTCCGCAAAATGGATTAGGGATCCCTTTGAATTTTATGAATTGGAAGCTTCCTTAATTAATAAAAAAAATAGTTCTCCCGGACCTGATGGTATTCCCTATTCAGTTATTAAAAAATTGCCAAGAAATGTGAAAATAATTCTATTAAATATTTTTAATCAGTTATGGTTACATAGTGTGATTCCCCCAATCTGGAAATTGCAGTTTGTAGTTCCCATTTTAAAACCCAACAAGGATTCAACTAGTTTAGATGCATACAGACCTATTTCCTTGACTTCATGTTTTGCAAAACTTTTTGAAACAATGTTGAAGAATCGTTTGGAATGGTTCATTGAGCATAATTCACTGATTCCAGATTATCAATTTGGGTTCCGCAAGGGTAAAAGTACCATGTATAATTTAGGATGTTTAGTAGGAGATGTACATAATAATCTTAGGGAGAACAAAATAACAATTGCTGTTTTCTTAGACCTAAAAGGTGCCTTTGATAATATAAATCATAATTATTTAATTGATAGCCTACAAGCTTTAGGGATTCCTGGCCCAGTTTTGTTGTGGATCTACAATTTTTTGAATGACCGGACCGTGTCACTTAAAGTAAATGGTAAACGATTTGGTTCAAGTTCATCTTTCAAAGGCACCCCTCAGGGCTCAGTTATTTCACCATTAATATTTATTCTCTGCCTTGTAAACTTTATGAAATGTGTACCAGATTCGGTCAAATATTCCTTTTACGCTGATGATCTAGTTATTTATTTAAGCTGTGATGATCTCTCTCAAGGAGAACGTATAATGAACAGTTGTCTTTCATATTTAAGTAGCTTTCTTAATAGTCGTCTTGAGCTCGAAGTAAATGTAGAAAAAAGTTCAGTAATGATCTTTTCATACAGCTGTCCAGTTGACCCTCGTATTTTTTACAATAATGAGCTACTACCGTTTAAAACTTCCGAGATGTACTTAGGTATCATGCTTGACTCGGAATTATCTTGGGGACCTCACATAGCATACATATGTAAAAAAGCAGAGCAGCGCTTAAATATTTTGAGGTCTTTGGTCGGAGTCAGCTGGGGTGCTGACCCAAAGATCTTAAAGAACTTGTATATTTCTTTAGTTCGAAGTCAATTTGATTACGGCTGCATGTATTATGCCGATGCCTCTAATCAGTTTCTTCGTAAGCTTGACATTCTCCAAAATAAAGCCTTACGAATAATTTCTGGTGCCATGATTTCTTCTCCAATAAATTCTTTAGAGGTAGAATGTGGCGTTCCTCCTCTCATTATACGAAGAAGTTTTATTACTGAAAAGTTTTGTTTAAATTTAGTTAGTCGTGACAACATCTTAGTAAGCCGCTACTTAGAAAACTATACCTTCCCAGATTTTAATAATACTCCATTGCCTGCTGCCCCTAATATTTGTGAATCCATTGCTTATTTGAACTTTAAGTTTCAAGACACTGTTCACTGGGTAAATTTATCTCCTTGTTTTTCATATAATTTTGGTGCAATGTTACAAGACATTTCTATTACTCTTACTCGCTTTGACTCGAAACACGATTTCTATGAGTTTTTGGATAAGAAAAGGGATTACTGTAAAATTTATACGGATGGTTCCAAAACTTCGTCTCGTACAAGTTTTGCTTTTTATGATACTACAAATAAATTTGGCAAGGTTTTTTCCTGTGATAATAATTTTTCAATTTTCTCTGCTGAGATTTTAGGTATGATATATGCTATTAAGTACATAAAGTTAAATTTTGGTTTATGCAAATGTAAATTCTTAATTTTGTGTGACTCTATGAGTGCTCTTCAAGCGTTGCAGAAAAAATGTATTACCAACAATTGTAATTATCTAATATACGAATTGAGACATCTAGTAGATTTACTGTACAGAATAAATATTTTAGTCGAGTTCTGCTGGGTTCCGGGACACTCTGGCATTCTGGGTAACGAGCTTGTCGATAAGATGGCGCGGTTTGCACCAAATATTGTTACAATAGGTGAATATAAGGTTCCTCAATCTGATTTAGTAATTAATTTGAAGGATAATTTAATTAATCGTTGGATACAGTCTTTAGATATTTCTCGACAAGTTAAAGGCAAATGGCATGCAGAGATTGTCCCTGTACCAAGTACTAAAGCTTGGTTTGATAAATCTTGTTTTTTAAACAGAAATTTCACATCTAGTTTAAGTAGATTAAGAATAGGTCATTGTAAATTTCCATCTCATCTTCACCGTCTCAGATTAAGTCATAATTCTAATTGTAAATATTGTAAAAATAAAAACTGTGATCTTCAGCATTTATTTTTTAACTGTATGTATTTTAATATTCAACGACTGCTTTTTATCTGTAATTGTAAAGACACTATAAAATTAAAAGATTTTCCGCTGAATGTACAGGGTTTGCTTAGGATTAGGGAACTATATAGTAACATTTATGATTTTTACTCCAGTACATTTGGCCCTTTATGAAATGTATAATAATATAAGTTTGTTTAGGTAAATTGCACCAGTTGCTTATTACTTTCCGCTATGATAATTATTAAGTAACACTATTGATATTTGAGATTTTTTATTATTATTATTTTTAATAATTTCTTTGTCATTTGTTGTCCTTTTTGTTTTTATTTTTTCTTATTCTGTTTAGTGTGTGTTTTTTCTGTTTGTTGACTTTTTTATATTTTGTTATATAATTAAGCTAATGGCCTTGTAGCCAAAGCTGTAATAAAAAAAAAAAAAAAAAAACAATTAAAATACGGGAGCAGTCGTTTGTGCCAATTATAGTATTATAAATAAGCATTTCAGCATTGGTGTTTAAAAGCAAATACAGACTTGAAACTGAAAGCAATACAGAGTTTATGTAAGTAACCTCAAAATCAAATTATCATTTTTAAAAAGTTACAATTTTGTTTTGATCTTAATAGCTTTATGATCATAGAGGTATCTTAAGTGTATAATACTGTTTTATGACAACTGAAGTGAATATATGGGTAATAATTCAGATTGCCTTCGTATGACCCCTTCAGTAGGTAAATGCAAAACTTGGATTTTTGGAAATAACAAAACAAAATGTCATCCTTATGTATGGCAGAATAACACATTCAATAAACTACAAGGCATCCCTAGAAGTTAAGGAATTGTTAGACAAGCTGATAACAAATTAAAAATAGTCTATATCAAAGTGTTAAAATACCTATTCTATAACATTTTATTTACAAAACATTTCTTGCAGATTATCCATAAATGGGACTGTTGATGCCACATCCATACTTGCGTGCAACAAGTCCAATGTAGAAGCAAAGAATTTGCTGGATATAACAGCCAGTCAAATAGAAAAAGAATTGTGGTTAAAAATCATTGTCACTGTGTAAAGAGGTAAAACATTCTTACACCCTCAAATGTAAAGAATTGCATTTTATTTTCTATATTATAAACCTTAATAACTTTTTTAAATAACTTCTTAGAGTTGTTTCTCTAATAAAAAGCTATTGGTAATAGGTACTTATACCTAATTTTTTTACAAAGAATAAAACTGACTTCAAAAACACCAAAAAGTCATAAATAATATAAGAATACATACAATATCACATTTTTATATTGAAGTCGGTGCCAAGCAATATCACCTGAAAAGTTTGGCACCAACTTCAATATAAAAATGTGATAATTGTTGTATGTATTCTTGTATTTAAGACTTTTGGTGCTTTGGAGCCTGTTAAATTTTTTTTGAAAAAAAAAAATTTCAATATTTTTAGTAAAATTCCCAAACTCGTCACCTACCAGAAACCTTCCATCATCATCAGCTCAGTAACATGATATGATGACTATCAGATGCAAATAGGTACTTACCTACTTACCTAAATATCATCAGAAAAAAATGAAATATGTTGGATGTGCCTCTGTAATTTAAGTATTTCCTTCCATTATCCCAGGATTCCTCTATCGATAAAAAGAAAGAATTTTGAAAATCGGTCAACAATTGGCGGAGTAATCAGTGAACATAATATTTTAAAAAAATGATTCAGTCAACACATCTCCTTTTTTGAAGTCAGTTAAAACTTAAAAAGGTGCATATATTATTATAAGATTTTATTTTTCACAGCTACATTTATTTTGGATGAGTGGCGGAGGATGATTTGATTGAGTGGCATTGATGATAATACAGAATGGTGCAGCCAAGACCTTCGGTTTTAGCATTTCATTTTTTGGACTGTTTATTGCCACAGCTGCAGTTGGATTTTACAGTGTCACAATAGTTTGGATTGCATTAAAAAGGAAAAATTGGTTGATGATTTTTTTTATTGGTAGATTAATAAAAAGATGTTGTTAACACATTTTTTACACCAAAAATAAATAAATTACATGAGCCCACTCTTTAATTTATTTACCTAAGTAGGATTTCCTTGTTTTGACAAAGCAAAAAATATTAATTTTCAATAAAATTCTAGGTCTATATTATAAAGAACAGAATTGTTGTATTTGTGCATATTTTACACAAGAATGTTGGCAGACAAGCAAATAGTCTACTACTTAGATGAGATCATAGTCACCTATAGTCTTCTAATGACCAAAGTGTACAAGGTGTAGGTTATTATCTTATGAATGTAGTTACAGTACCCTGAAATTTCATATCCTTCAATATAAAACAGAACAGCATTGCTGCTTTGCAATAACACAGAAGACCTAGGTTACCTACCTCTGGTTATTTAACATAAACATTAAGAATTTGCATCAAAAACATTATCTTTCAATGGAGATTGTCCATTTTTTATGAGACTGGTCAGTCATGAACATTCCTATAAAACTATATTTTTACTTTTAAATCTTATGTAAAAGAAGTTATTACCTTACGTAAAAGAATATGGGCATGATTCAGTATCAAAGTGCTTAATAAATATAACTTCCTGTGAGCTGTTCAATGAATTTAAACAATATGAAATAAAACAAACAATCTTCTGTATATTTGAATTTATTCTGATTCATATGTCAAATAGGTGGATGGTATGAAAAAACACGTTTATTGGTGATATATATTGCCCAACCCAAAAACCATGTAAGAGTCGTAATGTGAACACAATAATTCACTGTTTTTCAGTCAACAATGCATTTATAGTAATATTCTTTAATTGCTTCCCTACCATTGCTGTTATTATGATAAAATAATAATACAAACAAAATGTATTTTTCAGACTAACTTCCCACTGTATTTTACCCTTAGATAATTTAGCCTAATTTTACCTCATAATAATGTGCAGTTTGCTAAAGTATCCAGTGAGTTTGTAGCTGTGACTCTGCATACTTTCATACTGTCATTAAGATTTTGGCAGCAATATAATTTTACTGACTTGTAATCATACAAAATAAGTAAAATACCAATAGAATATATTTTAATAATATAATAGTGTCGATTAAACAAATTTCTTCATCTATTAAGTTTGCTAAAATATGATAATTATTGAATGATAATAAATAACAGTAGTACCGGTTCTTTCTTGTGCAGTAATTTCTATGGTTGGACATTTGACTGTAATTCCAGGTAAATTTTGGAACTTAAACTTCTGCAACAACAGACATATCATTAAACATCACATAAAGCCATAATAGATAATCATAATATTGTAAAATTAAAGTATTTTATATGAATATTGGCCGACGTCAGACGTCATCAGCTTTATTTTAAGTTTTATATAAATGGCTTCGTCATAATTACTCATACTGTAAAGGAGTAACATTTTTAGTTTTATTCATTCACCCACTCACTTATGCAGTTGTATATCTCCTTTAATACTACATTTGGCAGGTATCAATTTTCAGCATATTTGTCAACTCTATTGAATTAAACAAATATTATACATATTTTCCTGTGGGCCCTCGGGAACAATTGAGATAATGGTGATCTAAAGCCTGAAAGAAAAAAATAATTGGTTAAATTATTTAGCTATAATGGAAAATCCTTCAATTATAACGGATTGCACTATTTACATTTAAATTATCAATCCAATAGGTCTCTTTGTGTAACCACGTCTTTAAATAGATGGGTACTAAAAAACAAACCCATAGAAGCATAGAAAATGATTATTTTTAATGGAAAATTGTTACAATGTTTACCACAACAATGTTAATACTTACAATTAAACTATAATTACTATATATTCCTATGAATTGCGCCATTAACTGGAACCATGGAGCGCTTGTCTATATCATTATTAAATCAATACATGGCCTACATTTAATAAAAACTTATTCTTTAATATAAAACTAAATAAGTTTTCGTGAATGTAATCAAACAATGATTAAAAATATAACTTATCCACTGGAACGTCCGTGGGGACTATAGTCCCCAAAATCTCGATCTTCTCGATCGACCTGGGTACTATGGTACCCAGTTCCCTTTGCGTAAAACCGCGCGGTGTGATAAAAAAATCGCGAAAAATAAAATATTTTCTCTATGGCTTTATTCCTTTGTCAATAGTCTCTTTCATAAGTTGACAGGTCATGTCCAATTTATTTTTAGTCTTAGATTGAAATTGTCATAGTCTGCGGTTTAACTTACTTGGCCGTATCCATACGTTTCTTACTCCATGACCGATGAGATTTATTGCGTACTTACTTACGCCCGAACCCAATATGCGATCCTGATCCGTTTTTTCCGGATTGAGATTGCAAACTCAATCCAAAAGTACCATTTTGCGTCTCTATAACCAATCGAAGGATTGCATTTGTAATCTCTGAAAGGCAACCATCCATGAGAGGTCCGATCAGTGGTTTTGGATAAACCTCTGTTCGAAAATGACGTTTGACGTGTCCCAATAATCAATCTTTGACTAAAAAGGGATTGATTGACGTCTACACAATCTTTTTTTGGCAATCTTCCTATTTTCATGGTTTACTTGTCAAAATTTGGATTGATTTACATGTTTTGAAAATAATTGTTGTATTTTTGTCAGAAATGGCAATGGCAAAGACGATATTTTTGAAAGATGTGATAGTAGTGATTTGGAGTTATGAGCCGAAACAATATCAGATTTCGATACGTGATTGCAGTGATGATGATGAAGTGTAACAACAACAGCGTCGCAATTAACACCAAATATCAACAATAGCAATAAATAACTACGAATTTACTTTTTGGTTCCGGCTGAACAAAACTGTCGTAAATTACTTTTAACGAAAATAATGCCATACATAAAAGAAACATCAAAACAGTGACTAAAATACCTTTAGCCGCGCTATATAATATGTGATGTGTGTTTGAAATCTATACAAATAAATAAAATTGAAGTGTCTGTTTGTATTGTCAAAATAACAAGTTTTTAATGAATGGGTAAGAATGTATATCGGGTACCAATAACAAAAACACAATTAAAATTTTTTTGTCTGTCTGTCTGTTTGTTCCCGCTAATCTCCGGAACGGCTGGACCGATTTTGACAGTACTTTCACTAATAGATAGCTAATTATATAAGGTATAACATAGGCTACTTTTTATCAAGATCGGTCCAGCCGTTACTATTCCACGCGGACGAAGTCGCGAGTATATAATAAATAGCTGTGCCGGCGAACTACGTTTCGCCATAATAATCACCTAGGTGTATAAAAAATAGTTTACGGCCTATTCTCAGACCTACCGAACATACACAAAAAATTACATAAAGATCGTTCAAGCCGTTTTGGAGGAGTTTGGTAACAAACTGGGACACGAACATTTTATATATTAGAAGATAATAGCTTCAGCTTTGCCTCGCTGTCGGATTAAGTTTTTTATATTATTTTGTTCTTGTATAGATATTGTAAAAATCTTAAATTTAAGATATTTTTTAAAATAAGTGATGATAATATAAATAAGTCATTTATTTTCCTCTTTACATTTCGTTACCTCAATAGTTTACACATTACATTAATTACTACATTACACTCATATAAAAATCTTCCTCTTCTTTTTAGTAATCATGGAGAGGCACCTCTTCTTTCTGTAATTTCTCACCCCAAATTTTACTTCTGTATTTATTATACGATTATTCGTTGTTTTTATTCATTTATATTAGTTCAAATCACAAATTATACGTTCAAATCAAACCAACCACACCACAGCTAGCTAACAAACAAATATAATGTCACTCGCGTGCTCATGTCAGTTTTATACACGTTCCATTCCTATAAAAATAAGTAGTTTGCATAATATTGTATTTGATATATTATTATTTACAGAATAATTTCTAAGTGTTTTTAAACATTATATTTATTGTTAGAAGCATAAGAAACATTATTTAAAAAGATTTATAGCTAGTTTGTTTTCATAGAACATACAGTAATAATATTGCACAATCAAATATTTTGCGTATAAAGAAACGGCCAAGAGGGAAAGGATAGCTGGCGATCCGGTGTCAAAAGAATCCTAGGATTGCAGTCTTTAGTTATTGGCACGCGGATTAGAGATCGATTGAGCGATACGCAATAATCCGAGATTGTTTTTAATCTTAAACTACGGATACAATATTGGGTTCGGCCGTTAGTCTGTATTAGTATTTTCGTAGAGTGTTCTATATCAAAATAAACTAGAAGAATTGGGCTACATTATTATGTATGGTTTATGATAGTTTATAGTGTTATATTGCCACACTAAACGTTTTTTTCAAAAAGTGAGTATTTTTGAAATTTTAAGCACTTTAGTTACTATTCTCGTCATTATTCATTCAATTATGAATCCTTATCTAATTAACTATTATAAGTTCATTCCTGATTAAATTAGCTTTCCATACGTATTTTTTATTTAATTTTAGACACAATAATTTATTTTTTGCAATTTTTTTAAATTTGAGGTCGCGCGTGCGCATCTCGCGTATATAATTACGTAATTAATCGATTTTATTATTTTTTTCTTTTTTCATTAAAAATATTACCCAAAACTATTATATATCAAAATAATCTTCAAGAATAGGGCTATAATAATATATATGGTTATTTAAAGTTTTATAAAATAGTTTTTGTGCAAAAATTTTTTAAAAAAAATCGGGTCTTCCGCGACCTTCCGAACATTTTCGCGCTTCATTCATTTAATTATTAATCCTTATCTAATTAACTGTTATAAGTTCCTTCTATATTAAATTACCTTTCCATACGTATTTTTTGTTCTCTTGTAGACAGTATATGTCACTCTCCGCAATTTTTTGAACACTCCGTACGCGCCGGGTGAGTCATTCCGCAATGGCGGCACCTTTGATATTTGAGATATACTACTTTTTGCTTTTGAAACCCACCACGCTTCGCGTGGCGAGCGTTCCAGTGGCTATGAAATAATTTGAAGTTGACGTAGGGTAGATGCGCCTGTTTCCCGACCACTGCCTATTTTCGACCATTTAACGGTCCTCCCTTGTTAAATGATCAAAAATAGTAATATTGGTATACTTGCATCACCAAAACATAAACAAGTAGCAACTTGAATACATTGTTCCCCCCCACACACACAAACTAGAAGAATTGAACGAAAGCTGCGAAAACTAACCAATTATTTGTCTGAGGTTAGCAGGGGAGAGCGTCACATGCGTTGAATATTAAGAAAAAAATAGTAAGGTGCCACTACTTGTACGGAAAGTTTTTAATTAATCTTAAGTAAAATTGGATTGTTTATTGTTTGTGCAGCTAGTTTATGACCTTTATTGTGTGGATTAATTAGATTTTAACGTTAATTTCATGACCAAATTCATAAAATGAGGTGGTCAAGAAAGGGTACACGCTTTACTCAAAAAATTCAGTTTTCGACCGGGTGGTCGAAAAATAGGTAAGGCACCTACAAATAAGATTTCTATGTTGTTTTAAAATGTATGGAAAGATATTAAATCTAATTTGATAATGTGAGCTTTATTTACATATATTATCTAATGGCCAATTTTCGTCCATTATTTTACTTTGTTAATATAAACTAAATATGACAAACAATGTTGTTGGTCGAAAATTAGAAATATGGTATAATCATCCCAGTTTCCGACTGCCTTTTTTCGTTTAGCTAAAATCAAAAGAATTGAATTAATTATTCAAAACTATTTGAATGAATTCTAATTAACTCCCACTTCTTAATCAAAATAAATTTTAGATTGTGTTTACTTTTTAAATAAATACTTCGAAAATTCGAAAAGTCATGTTGGTCGAGAATTGGGTACCTACTTATAGTGTAAAATTATTCCAATTATCGACCGTTTTTTGGTTAGTTAAAGTTTAAAGTTAATTAAAGCTATTTCATAAATATTATTATACATTCTAATTAGAAATTCATAGTAAAAATATTAAAATATAATTAGTAATATTCAAGCAAGCTGGGGATGAAATGACCCGGCCGGCCGACAACCGGTTGGGAGACATTACTTTTCTACCCCTGGCCTGCCCGTCTGGGGCATTATTGCACTTGGCGACCCCTCCGTAGAGTAAGGCCCTGCGCTTGGGTCAGTGATGCTGGCTCACCGTCGTGCCAGTCTGCAGTGGGCGCACTCGGGGAATGGCTAACGCCGATCCTGATTGTGCCTCTATGGAGTTAAAAGTTGCTGGAGGGTGGTTTAGTCAGGTATGGGGTTAATACCCGAGTCCAATGGCATATCCTTGGGGCGGCCTTGTCAGCTTTTCAGTCCCTTGTCGAATCGTAAAGAGATTACCCCTCCTTAAAAAAAAGGTTAGATATTGTGACCACATGAATCTGAATTAAAACTGCATGTTTTCATACTCCGGATTTGATTAGGAATAAATAGACGTCCGATTAGGACCCGTTGACGAAGTTGACCAAAGCAAACGGAGAAATCGTCGCTTCGAAATCGGAGATTTTTTCCGAAGTTAGCACTAGCACCTTCTACAGTCAGCTATACGCGTCGCACTCACCCCGTCCCGCGCCGGATGAGAAGGATCCAAGAGCCACCTTAACCCGCCATGCAACGAAGGATCTCCCAGACATCAGCCTAGACGAAATCGAGAAGGCTCTTGGGCAACTTAAAAAGGGAAAAGCCCCGGGGGAGGATGGAGTCACAACGGAGCTTCTGAAAGCTGCTGGCAAGCCGATAATGAAGGAGCTCCAGCGTATATTTAATTCTATTCTTTTCTCCGGGAGAACTCCTAAGGCATGGCACATGGATTTTAGGCGTATTGTTCTTCAAGAAGTACCTAGGGCAAACTCTTCAACTAGGCAGAAACAACTTCGAGGGAAGCCAACAGAAGAATTCGGCTGGGCTGGGCAGCATTTCGTAAGCTTCGACATGTCTTCTCGTCACCCATTTCTCAATGTCTTAAGTCGAAAGTCTTCGACCAGTGCGTCCTCCCAGTCATGACATACAGTGCCGAGACGTGGATACTCACGGATCGACTAGTCCACCAATTTAAAGTCACTAAGCGTGCTATGGAAAGGGCTATACTCGGAGTATCTCTGAAAGACCGTATCAGAAATGATGTGATCCGTCAGAGAACCAAAGTCACCGACATAGCCCACCGAATTAGTAAACTGAAATGGCAGTGGGCTGGCCTAATGAGCCGCAGAACTGACGGCCGTTGGAGTCGTAAGGTGCTTGAGTGGAGACCGCGACTCGGTAAACGTAGTGTGGGACGCCCTGCGACAAGATGGGATGACGATATATGTAGGCTGACTGGAGTGGGCTGGATGAGAGTAGCCGAAGATCGGGAGCGGTGGCGTGCATTAGGGGAGACATATGTCCAGCAGTGGACGAGTGTAGGTCGATGATGATGATTAGGACCCGGGTTCAAATAGACACAGCCTTAATAAATATTAAAAGCTGATTATTTTAGTATTTTTATTAAAAAAAATATATATTCTATCATACTTTTATTCATAAAAATCTTTCTTAATTAATTGGTCGAAAACTGGTCAACAGATGGACGAAAACTAGAATTTTTGGTCGAAAACTGGTAAAATCGGCAATTTGACGCTTGGATTTAATAATAAAAAAAACTGTTAATTTGACTATTATAAAATATATAATTATTAAAAATAGACTATATGAGGAGTTACCACAATTTATTTTGATACAAAATACATGTCAGAACACACATATTTTTATTCCCAAAGTTGGCAACTCCACTAATTGGTCGAAAACAGGCTAATCTACCCTATAAGCCGACTAAATTAAATCTTTCATAACAATATAGTAAGAAACCGAATTGAGCTACCTTTTTGCGAGGACGGATTATAGCGTATTACCAACATGACGACAACAAATAATTACCTGTAAGTAGTCTGTATCCTTTGTATCGTTTACTATACTATCGAGCAGGGTTGGATTTCGTAGTATAATTATACTATTTGTACCATTATTTCATGATGTGTAGTATGTAGTATCGTAATGCCAGGATACTACGCGAACGTACCATAATTTTACCCTCAGCTCGATTGACAACTTTTCTTGGTTCGATCATTCTCCTTTTTATTATTTAACAAATAATCAAAGTATCTACCCTACAATATAAGTAAGTTATGTTCTGTATGTATATGTATGGCACATCGAAACAGCCAGCGACAAGCTCCAGCCGGGGATTCCTTGCATAGTGTTTTACTATTTTTTTCGTTTAGTCGGCACTCGACCGGGGGGGGGGGGGGGGGGGGTTACGCCACTGATTGAATCTCTCCATTTTGCTTTTGCCATTGCCAATGACTCATTTTGCCAAAAAAACGGAACGTAGTATAATTTTTGACAAGTAGTATATTTTTCATTTCCATAGACAATAATTTTGTGAGGGTCTGAATCCAACCCTGCTATCGAGTTAACGTTACGAAGTCAGGTAAATGCAAAAGTAACTCATGGTACGGTCACTATCGAAAACGATATCGTCTGCGTTAACACGTTAGCGACTGTAGTTAACTACAGTGTGCAATCGATGGCAACTCATGGTAGAGGTACTGGTTAATGGTTTGGAATATAAGGCGTACTATCTTAAATTGAGTTAGATCTTAGATCTTGACTATCATTGTTGAAAAATCTTTTTAGTATAAAAAAAATCATTATCATTACATAATTGGATATTGTTTGATTGAGCATATAGCAAAATTTATTATTATTTCATCATCATCATCATATCAGCCAAGAGACGCCCACTGTTGGACATAGGCCTCCCCCAAGGATCTCCATACCGATCGGTCCTGCGCCTCCTGCATCCAGCGGCTTCCCGCGACCTTCACCAGATCGTCGGTCCACCTTGTGGGGGGCCTACCAACACTGCGTCTCCCGGTACGCGGCCGCCACTCGAGGACTTTTCCGCCCCAACGGCCGTCAGTCCTACGAGCGATGTGTCCTGCCCACTGCCACTTAAGGTTTGCAATTCTTTGGGCTATGTCGGTAACTCTAGTTCTTCTACGGATCTCATCATTTCTGATGTGATCACGTAGAGAAACCCCGAGCATAGCCCTCTCCATTGCCCTTTGGGTGACTTTGAGCCTTCTTATGGGACCCGTTGTAATTATTTATTGGCCATAAAATATATATTTTTTAATTATTTAATAAATCTTTATTAAATAAATCTTTGATGTACCTATAGCTATTTGAATGAAAAAGTGAATAAAACTTCTGTTAAAGTTTCTGCCCAGGAAACGGTCATTTATTCGGCGTTTACGGGCATTTATTTGGCACTTACTCAATACGAATATGCCAGGGCATAAACTCATCTCATAAAACATCTCTGCACATACCATATTTTTTTGTAAAAAGGACACATGGTCAAAAAACATTTTTGTCCATAAAAATTTAAATAAAACTATCAAAATTTATATTTAACACAAGGCCCTTTACCAAGTCATAAAAGTTAGTCGTTTTGTAATACTTAAAATAGTTTTTTAACAGTTTTTAGGGTTCCGTAGCCAAATGGCAAAAAACGGAACCCTTATAGATTCGTCATGTCTGTCTGTCTATCTGTCCGTCCGTATGTCACAGCCACTTTTCTCCGAAACTATAAGAACTACACTGTTGAAACTTGGTAAGTAGATGTATTCTATGAACCGCATTAAGGTTTTCACACAAAAATAGAAAAAAAGCAATAAATTTTGGGGGTTCCCCATACATAGAACTGAAACTCAAAAAAATTTTTTTCATGAAATCCATACGTATGGGGTATCTATTAATAGGTCTTCAAAAATCATATTGAGGTTTCTAATATCATTTCTTTCGAAACTGAACACCTAGTTTGCGCGAGAGACACGTCCAAAGTGGTAAAATGTGTGTCCCCCCCTGTAACTTCTAAAATAAGCGAATGATAAAACTAAAAAATATATATGATGTAGGTACATTACCATGCAAACTTCCACCGAAAATTGGTTTGGACGAGATCTAGTAAGTAGTTTTTTTAATACGTCATAAATCCTACGGAACCCTTCATGGGCGAGTCCGACTCGCGCTTGGCCGGTTTTTTGTCTCTACTGTAAAATCTAACAATTTGCATATTATGTGTCCTTTTTGCAAGTCGTTATTCATTTAGTTTGCTGTCTGGCACGGCAGCGTTATAGCTAATTTACCTACACTTTGTTACGTAGCAAGTGCCAGTGCGAAGTACAGGTGTGAATTGACAAGTAAAGTGCAGGTGTGAAGTAAACTGATTAAAGTGTAAAGTAGAAGCGAGCTCTAAATTTTACTGTTAAGTAGACACCCCGCACTCGCAGTTTCACCCGCACTAAACAGTGTGTAAACAGTATCGGTTTGATAAGTGCATATGTACATACGTACTTGCAAGAAACAAATACTATACACTAATTTATTTAATAACTAATAATTACGCTGTTAACTGTTAAGTTGTCACTTCGCACTCGCACTTGCCACTTAACAAAGTGTAAATTAGCCTTTAGTGTTCTTGTTTTGCTCTGCTTTTTATTCGTTTTTATCGATATAATTAACTAGTGGCCGTCAAAAGATGCCGCTTTTAGCATAAAAAGTATATTATCAATAAAAAATAAAGTGAAGTGTTTTTGTTTATTTTAGCTTAAGTATTATATGGGTGTAACAGAATACCGCAATAATATTTAAGGTTGTTGATTAACAAAAAAAATGTATGACTATTCTGTGTATTTTTATTATATGCCTACTTTCGATTCAATACGCTGAACTGTTAAGAGTATTAAATCGAAAGTAGGCATATAATAAAAATACAAAGAATAGTCATAAAACATTTTTTTTGTTAATCAACAACTTTAAATATTATTGCGGTATTCCGTTACACCCGGTATAGGTAAATATTTTATAAATTTGGTAAAGAAATTATGTATTTGGATTTAAAAAAACATCATTTACACAGGTAGACGTTCTATTTGTCTCTAGTGGATGTACGCTACTGCTTTATGGGCGCAGAACTTTTGCTTCTTTTAATAGAGATAATAAGCAAAGAAAAATTTAATCTTTTCTGTTAATGGCCGTGCCCATCTGGATTTCGCCAACCAAGAAGTTTAGAAGTTTAAATTGTCTTTTTCTTATGTATTACCGTGGTGGTAAGGCAAAGGGATCAAGCCATACAACCAATGTATAAAGCATTTTTATGACAATATCACGTCACAAATATAAAATTTGTAGGTTGGTTTAATTGTTGACCAATTTTCAGAAAATCAATACATTTTTTGAAATGTTGAAAAGTGAATATATCCTTTTCAAGGTATTTTGAAAGGTGTTATATGTTTTTACACTATGACTAAGGAATCAAACTCTATCATCCATTTAAAACTATTGAAAGAAATTGATTAATATTGATAATAAAAAAAAATATCTGACTGCAATGATTGGTTACGCGTAGAGGGAGTACGGGACTCTTGTTCCTAATGTCTAAAATGACGGATCACATTTTACCGGACGAACCTAAAGAGTAGAACACATTGAAACTAGCCACGTTGACCTAATTCGACGTGACTGCCGATAAAAATTCGTTTTCAAACCCAGCAATATGGGTATCAAATGAAAGGCCTTGATGAGTAGAGCACTATGAACCTAGCAACATTGACATAAATTCAACATAGCCGCTGCTCAGAAAGGTGGATAAAAGTTCGTTTCAAAACCTAGCAATATGGGTATCAAATGAAAGGTCTCAAAGAGTAGAGCATTATGAACCTAGGAAAATTGCCCTAAATTAAACATGGCCACCGCTCAAAAAATGAATAAAAGTTCGTTTTCAAACCTAGCAACATGGGTATCAAATAAAAGACCTGGATGAGTAGAACACTATGAACATTGACATAAATTCAACATGGCCACCGTTCAAAAAAGATGGATAAAAGTTCATTTTCAAACCTAGCAATATGGGTATCAAATGAAAGATCTTGAAGAGTAGAGCATTAAGTACCTAGGAAAATTGACCTAAATTCAATCTAGCTGCCGCTCAAAAAAAAAGGATTAAAGTATTGTTTTCAAACCCAGCAATATGGGTATCAAATGAAAGGCCTTGATGATTAAAGCACTATGAACCTAGCAACATCGACATAAATTCAACATAGCCGCCGCTGCTCAGAAAGGTGGATAAAAGTTCGTTTCCAAACCTAGCAATATGGGTATCAAATGAAAGGCCTCAAAGACTAGAGCATTATGAACTTAGGAAAATTGCCATAAATTCAACATGGCCGCCGCTCAAAAAATGGATAAAAGTTCGTTTCCAAACCCAGCAATATGGGTATCAAATGAAAGGCCTTGATGAGTAGAGCACTATTAACGTAGCAACACTGACATAAATTCAACATGGCCGCCGCTCAAAAAAGGTGGATAAAAGTTCGTTTCCAAACCTAGCAATGTAAGTATCAAATGAAAGGCCTTCATGAGTAGAGCACTATGAACTTTAGAAAATCGCCCTAAATTCATCATGGCCGTTGTTAAAAAAACGGATAATAGTTCCGTTTCCAAACCTAGCAATATGGGTATCAAATGAAAGATCTTGAAGAGTAGAGCATTGGGTAACTAGGAAAATCGACCTAAACTCAACATGGCCGCCGCTCAAAAAAAAGGATAAAAGTTTGTTTTCAAACCCAGCAATATGGGTATCAAATGAAAGGCCTTGATGACTAGAGCACTATGAACGTAGCAACACTGACATAAATTCAACATGGCCACCGCTCAAAAAAGGTGGATTGAGTGCACTTCCAAACCCACCCATACTGGCATTACATGAAAGGCCTTAAGGAGTAGAGCATTATGAACTTAGGAAAATCGCACAAAATTCAATATGGCCGCCGCTCAAAAAAAACGGACAAAAGTTCGTTTCCAAACCCAGCAATATGGGTATCAATGGAAGGGCCTTGATCAGAAGAGCACTATGAACGTAGCAACATTGACGTGAATTCAACATGGTCGTCGTTCAAAAAACGCAGAATAAAGTATTTATTTTATTTATTTTCCGTTACTATTTATTTATTTATTAAAGTACACCAACAGCGATACATTTAAAACACTTACATCTTAACAATATTTTTGTACCAATACATAAATGTTCGCCAATTACAGGTATACATAACAATTGCCATAAAATCGTCGTACTTTTTACTATTCTGGTACTATAAAATTAAAGAAATTTATTCTAAACTAAGCTTAGTAAGTTTAATCTAATTTAATAAAACAATGATGAGAACTAAGTGGTGACTGTGTGACCAAGTAAATTATTTTTGAAAATTGTTGGAGAGTCATTAAAAATATCGACAATGGGTACCCTATTAATTATATAATTATATTCTAAACAAACTCTAGATAAAGGACAATGAGAGCCTAAGTTAGTTCTATGGATTGGAATGCTGAATAATTTGCGTATTGGATGTCTAGGAAAATTGAAAGGAACGTTAAGATTAATTCTATTAAGCAGTTCAATACTTTTAATTTTATTATTTAGGATTTTATACAAAAACATCAAATCTGCCACCAAACGACGTCTGCGCAAAGTTGACATTTCGAAAAAAGAAAGTCTCTGATCGTAAGGCTGTCTGTGACGTGTGCGTTCCCCCAGCAGGAAATTGTGTCCTAGGCTAAATTAAGTTTCATGAATAATTAGAGCGTAATTTGCTATAAATGTGCGCGAAATAAAAAATTTGTGCGCCTTTCCGTTTTAGAATAAAATGAGAAAAACGAATCCTGCTGGGGTAACGTTTTTCCAGCAGGAAGATTTTAAACGAATAATCCGAGAGATAAATAATTTATATGAGCGGATAGCTTATATTTGTGCATAAATGTGCGCCAAAAATGAAATTTGTGGGCCATCGGGTTTTACAGATATTTCGTTTCCTGCTGGGGTAACGTTTTGCTGAAACTTGTTTCTCCAAAACCATCGAATGTGCGCCCATTGAATAAAGATACATGAGTAGCTTTTAATTTGTGCCTATTTGTGACATAATTTGATTTTCAAAAATATTTACAGTTTAGGAGTAATCGCGTATTGAAGAAAACTCGGAAAAAAATTATAGCGCTTAAATGAGACAACATAGAAGCTCACTGAAAACGTTATTTGATTGGTCTTATTGTTTCGATCAAAAATAAAAAGTTTCATGAATCTGGGAATACGCGTTTTTAAATAATATAACTTTAACTTTAATTGGTTATAACGTCACTTTAAACTCAAAATGCACGAAACTGATTAATGCCAAGTTAAATGGGTATGAATCAAAAATTAGTGCATGTTCCAAAATATATGTCATGAAAATTTCAGCTTCATACATTTATTAATAAAGTAAATATAAACAAAAAACCAAAATATGGGCTAAGTTTATGGTTATCCGACTAAATTCGAATGACCACCAAAAAGCGACGATTTCATACTTGTTGATGACATTCTATTCTTGACAGTATTAAACAACAGTTGTTGTCGATACAGTCGCGTTCATAACGGCAATTGAGTTTTTGAGTTTATTGTCATTAATGTATCATTCATAGCAATTTTAGTACAAAATAAACTGCCGTGCTTTTGTTAGATAAGTTATCCAACGGCCCAAGTAAAGAGCTTTGCGGCAGACTAGACATAGACTTTACTGGAGGGAGACTCTGTACTAGGGTCGTCTGCTTAGGTACCTCCGTCTTATATATTTCTGCCGCAAAGCAGCAGTGCTTGCATTGCTGTGTTCCAGTTTGAAGGGTAAGATATGGCAGTGAAATTACTGGGTACTATGACTTTACATCTGGTGTCACAAGTTGGCAACGTACACTGTATGTGCAACAAAAAAGATCCGATCACCAAAGAGCGGAATAGATTAGGACTTAGGTTGGCTGGTAGATATCTCTATGAGAAATAAGTCCGCCTTTATATATACTGTTAGTTTTAAATGTATTTTTTTAATGTGTGTGTACAATAAAGAATTATATATAATATAGAATGCGACAGTTAATCGCCTCAGATAGGAACGACAAGCACGCTTTCCACCCTATGCGAGTAATCTAGCTTTATAGCTACAAGTAAACAACTAGGTGCCGTCATTATATGGCATTATATTATATGGCTTAAAACAATCTAGTAAAATGTGGAATGAAAAATTACATAATGTTTTAACTGAAATTGGTTTCAAACAGTCTCTTTGTGAACCATGTATTTAAACAAGGAATTTAGATAAAGACTTTGTTGTCATTGCAGTATATGTCGATGATTTTTATGTTTTTTATTCTAAAAATAGTTCAATTAAAGAGCAGTTAATTAATGTATTACAAGTGAAATTCAATGTCAAAAATTTGGGACCACTCAAAAACTGTCTTGGCATGAGAGTGACTAGAGACAGATGTAAAGGTACTTTGTGTTTAGATCAAACTGAATATATTAAAAAGTTGTTAAAACGTTTTGATATGGAGAATTGTAAACCAGTTAGTACCCCTATGGTTTTAAATTGTAAATTGATGAAGAACACTGATGTAAATATGCATTTAAAGGATGAAACCTATAACTATAGACAACTCATGGGATGTCTTATGTATTTGTCTGTGTGTACTAGACCAGATATTTCATTTTCATGTAGCCAGTTGAGTCAGTTTACAAACTGTTTTGATAAATCTCATTGGACCGCGGCTAAGAGAATATTGAGATATCTAGCCGGTACAATTAACAATTCTTTATGTTTTATAAAGAGTGCTTATTTTGATTTGGTAGGATATACCGATGCCGATTGGGGCAATGATGTTAATGACCGCAAATCGTACACTGGTTTTGTGATAAAGTTAGGAGACAGTACTATTAACTGGGAGTCTCGTAAACAGAGATGTGTCGCTTTGTCTAGTACTGAAGCCGAGTATTTGGCATTAGGAGATATATGTAAAGACTTATCCTTTATTAAGAACTTGTTGTCTGAGCTTATGTATAAAGAGGTGTCTTGTACAGTTTACAATGATAACCAAAGTGCTCAAAAGCTCCTAGAATGTAGAGAACTGTGTCACAAAAGGACGAAGCATATCGACATAAGATTTCATTTTGTGAAAGATTTAGTTATAAGTAAGTCTATTTCTGTGAAGTATTTATGTACTGAAGAAATGATAGCTGACGTTCTTACCAAACCTTTGTGTAAAGATAAACATTACTTTTTTGTTGAAAGTATGAACATATTGACACCTGATGTATCTACTTAAGTATACAATGATTATTTGTATGTGTTGTCAAGTATTTTATTTTTGTATTTGTTACAATTGACATTGTATTATATACATTATTTGACTAAACATTGTAAGGAATGAGGGGAAGTGTTAAATTGTGTAATGAATCGACTTCTTTATTCGTGTATGACATTCCTTAAATATTTATTTACTTGTGACAAAACCAATGACTGTCATCCGTTAAGCTCTGACGTGTGACGTAATGACGTTTCTCTTTCTTCTTCCTGGAACATTCCATCATGGCCGGACGATATATTAATTATCTAATATTAATAATAGTTTTAATCACCGCTTGTGGATATTTATTATGATTAATAAATGGTCTCACAAACTAATATATAATTGTATTTTGCTGTTGGTTGTGCTCAACGCCGCTCGATCCGCTCACACTGCTTTGCCGCACTCAAACAATAGGTACGTGTGTAATCACAATGTCTTATAATAAAAAGATTGAGAACCTCTTACAAATACAAGCTCGTAAGTAAAAATTAAATGTAAAAAAACCTTTTTAAAAACAAGCTTTTATTTAAATGCGCTAAAAAGAATTAATAAACTTTTACACTAAAACTTTTACTTATAACGTCATTTCACATTTGACACAATTTATATGACATAAAAGCTTGTCGCGAGATTTACTTGTGTGTAGTAACTTAAAAGTACTTAAAAGAGTACTTTTAAGTACCTACTCGTATTTACTTTGAAAATTGTAATGTATAAAATTATTCACATCAAATTATTTAAATTTCTTTTTATCTACAAAAGTAAATCTCGCGACAAGCTTTTATGTCATATAAATTGTGTCAAATGTGAAATGACGTTTAAGTAAAAGTTTTAGTGTAAAAGTTTATTAATTCTTTTTAGCGCATTTAAATAAAAGTTTGTTTTTAAAAAGGTTTTTTTACATTTAATTTATTTTTACTTTTTAGTTATCACTGGACACGTTTCTCAGTCTGTTCATCTCATTTAACGCATCATTGTTGCAAGATATCTGCTTCAAAATTGAGTTGCAAGATTCCACCCGAACATACATACATTGCAAGTTTAATAAAAGCTTGTAAAATAGCAAAGCTTACTTACCGCTCCTTCATTGTTTTCGATCTTTCTGAATGTTTTCATCTTTTCTTTGATTAATTCCCCTGCGTATGAGCTAATTACTCAGGATTATTATGCAGTGTAACTATTTTTAATTTATTAAACCAAATGAGCACACAATAATCAAGTTAACTGACGAGAACCAAGATGGCTGCTCAACGTGTCAGGTTCATACTATATACTTAACCTAATTAAATTATTATATTCTACAACATGAGGACTGCTGTATACTTGGTTTGAAAAATGTAATAAGTATGTGGATTTGGCTGAATTTGAAACCACATATTAAGCTTACAAATACTTGCTCTGTTATGGCATGTTAACCACTTTAATTCACCTTTCAATAAGTTCAAAGTTACTTTTATTGTAGACTAGCTGTGCCCGCGAACTACGTTTCGCCATCAAAATGCTTAACACAGTGTTTAGTTTTTTCCTCCATTTTATTCCATAATGATTCATTGGAATATGTGGAACGCTATTGATGTGGTTTAAATCCTATCTATCCAAAAGACCTCAAGTTGAAGCGGTGAACGGATTTGATTCCAGAGTCTTTATTGCTGAATCTGGCGTTCCACAAGGATCTCATCTGGGTCCTATGTTATTTTTAATATTTATTAATGATATTGTGGCTCGAATTCAGTATAGTAACGTATCTTTATTTGCTGACGATCTGAAGTTAAGTAAAACTGTAAAAGCCATGGAAGATTCGAAACTTTTGCAACTAGATTTAAATAGCATACTTGATTGGTGTGAATCTAATGGTATGTCATTGAATTTCTCTAAATGTTTCCATATTAGTTTTACAAGAAAGAAAAATCCAATTAAAACTGTTTATACACTGGATGGAGAAGCATTGGCGGAGGTTAAACAAATTCGAGACCTAGGTGTCACACTTGATAGCAACTTGAAATTTAATTCTCACATTGACAAAGTGACAAAAAAAGCTGCTCAAATGTTAGGGTTCTTAAGACGAAACTCAAAGGAATTTCGTCAGGTACAAACAAAAAAAGTTCTCGTACAACAGTTTAGTTCGCAGTCACCTTGAGTTTGCCAGTGTCGCCTGGTGTCCAGTGTATAGTGCACCCTCTCAGCGGATCGAATCTATACAGCGCGCATTCACAAGGTACTGTGGTGACCTCCTTGCGTCTATGACACCGCATTCCACCTCATTGCATAAATGTGCTCAGTGGCAAGGAATGTCACCCTTTTAAATATAGAATGAGAACATTCTAGAAGTATTGACATATAAAGGACGATCACCAGGAGTATCTGACACATTAGACATAACGCATTGCGCATTGTAACATTGTAACTTGAGAGATCGTAAAGAGAGTTGAGAAATAGAACAGATTGAAATATATCTAAATGGTTTAAGAGGATTGTGAAGCTGTAAATTTTCATACAAAAAGCGATAACGCTTTTCTCCCTCTAAACATAGTCCAATTTTCATAATTTTTGGAAATCTTGTAGATATAATGAAAAACTAGGTCTGTACGTTTTGATTTTGAAGAAATATTGCTCAGAATATAAGTTATTAGCATCTAAATATCTATATTTTCGACTTAAAAACTACCTTGAGCATTTTTGTCTTTTTTTGACTAAATTATACTGAATTACAAAAAAAGCAAAACGTACAAACATAGATTAAGGTATACTGAATCTAATGACACCAAAAGCGTCTAATTTCATAAAGGTTTAGGGGGGTAAAACTGTTATCGCCCGAAACAATATTTCAAACAGGAATTGTAGGCAATTTCGACCATTTCTTGCAACTCTCTCTATCGCACGATACGGGTCGGGGGCAGGGGTACAATGTAGTGATAGTGATGTGACATAATGTTATCGTAGTTATTGTCGCCTAGGGAGGAGAAAGTAATATCGATATATCGATCAATAGTGAAAGTTATTACTCAAGTCGGAACTATTAATCTTCACAAATACCTTATACATGAAAAAGTAAATATCTTTTTGAATACGTTTATTGATTTTAGTGTTTTATTTTAAAGATTTTATTTCAATACAAATTTCCTTATTTAAGGGTTAGCAACCTGTAGCCTGTTAACTTTACTGTAAATTCCCAAAACCAAAAAAGGAAAAAAATTTAAGTATGTAAGTAGTTGTTTGTTATAATACATATGTGCCATAAAGAAACCAACTCAAAATAAATTCGTATTTTGTTTCTTGTGATAGGTATTTGTTATGCAATGTATGAAGTTGGAGCAGCTAAAAACGTGTAATAGACTATGCAAGTAACGTTATTTTTAATATTATTTTATTTGAATTTTATTCCTCTAAAGCTGGGCTCTAAGGTTTTACTCGCGTTATGGAATCTACGATTGTATAAAAAATACAAACGACAAAGTACCTAAATAATATACGAGTATGTAGGGTAGGCAGGGTAGGCTTATATGGGAAGAAGGCACCCTTCGTACGGTTTTGAAGTTTTTTTTTCATTCTAACTATAAAATTTAAAGCAGCTGATTACATATACTAATAGGTATTTTTGACCGACTTCAAAAAAGGAGTTTCTCAATTCGATGCGTATGTTTTTTTTTTGTGTATGTTACGCGATTACGCCGCCAATTACAGACCGATTTTCAAAATTCTTCTTGTATTCTCAAAATTATACTCCAATGGTGGTCCTACGGTTACCAAAGTTAGGATCTGATGATGGGATCCCATAAAAATGGAGGGAAATCCTTAAATTTTTAGGTGCGTCCAACGTGTTTTTTTTTATAAAAACGTCGCCCCACACTAGGATTTTCTCCTGTGTCGTGGGTGCAGTTACAAACATAGAATATCACATGCACATACGCCCAGACCGGAACAAATTTCTGTAGGCAATACAAAACATCTGTCCCGTGCGGGAATCGAACCCGCGACCTGTTGCGAGTAGGCGTAGTAGTAGGTATCGCTCGACCTCTGCGCTAACCGTGTCAACCGTTTTGTGTGTATGTTACGCGATTACTCCGCCAATTGTGGACCGATTTTTCCCGTATGAAAAATTACTTTATAACCTTATATTACTCAGTGATAATGTAGCATTCTATTAGTAAATTTTTTTTTAAATCAGCCTAGTAGTTTTTAAAAATAAAAAATATAATAAATAAAAATAGCTTTATTTCTAAAAATCATTTTAACAATAATTACGCCGAGACTTCCCAGTGAGCTAGTTTTTGAGTTTATTCATTACAAACAAAAATACAAATCTTCTTTCTTTATAATATTTTAGTAGATAAGTTTCGTAAATTATTTCAGTATTCCTTTGAAATTTATAGTGTAGGCACTTACTGTGTATCCCTACCAAGTCCTACTTTATAGGATTGAGCTGTTATTTGTTATGAAAGTACTTATCTATCGTACATTTACATGTCTAAAGAAAATGACTTTTTGTAAGATGAGTGTTATACTGAATTAAAATGATTTTCATTTGAGATGTGAATCAATAATGGATCCTTTTATGAAAAAAATAAACACTAAACATAAAATGACATTTACAATTGTTTAAACAAGAACGAGGTCTGTTCTTGTTTAAACAATTGTAAACTTAAAAATAAATAAAAAATCTATTATTTTAGATAGATAAATTAATACTTTTACATACAAACTAAATAGGAGCAGGGATTTAAAAAATATAAAGTAATAATTATGCATCAAATAAAAAATACCTCTCATTTTTATACACTAATCTTGGGTAGTTACTAATAGTCTTAGAATTCTAATTTTTAGCACCTCCGTGATCTAGTGGTTGAGGCCACCGGATGTTGATCGTCGGGTTTGTCCGGACTACAAAAACACTGAAAAGTTAGAAATAATATAAGAATAGGTACAGACAACATCACACATCATTATTGAAGACGGTGCTAAATTTTAGGACTTTCTAGGAGATCATCGTTTGGCACCGACTTCAATATAGAAATGTAATGTTGTCTGTACCTATTCTTACACTATTTTTAACTTTTCAGTGTTTTTGAAGTCAGTTTTTTTTTGTAAAATATTTTTTTTTGTTTAACTTTTTAGTGAAAGAAACCCTAATTAAATTAGGGTATTCCTCGATTTTCATAGGATCCCATCATCAGAACCTGACTTTGGTGACCTAGGGACCACCCTAGGAGTATACTCTACCGAATACAAAAATAATTTAAAAAATCGGTCCACAATTGGCGGAGTAATCGCGTAACATACACACAAAACGGTTGACACGGTTAGCGCAGAGGTCGAGCGATACCTACTACTACGCCTACTCGCAACAGGTCGCGGGTTCGATTCCCGCACGGGACAGATGTTTTGTATTGCCTACCGAAATTTGTTCCGGTCTGGGCGTATGTGCATGTGATTTTCTATGTTTGTAACTGCACCCACGACACAGGAGAAAATCCTAGTGTGGGGCGACGTTTTTATAAAAAAAAAACACGTTGGACGCACCTAAAAATTTAAGGATTTCCCTCCATTTTTATGGGATCCCATCATCAGATCCTAACTTTGGTAACCGTAGGACCACCATTGGAGTATAATTTTGAGAATACAAGAAGAATTTTGAAAATCGGTCTGCAATTGGCGGCGTAATCGCGTAACATACACAAAAAAAAAACATACGCATCGAATTGAGAAACTCCTTTTTTGAAGTCGGTCAAAAATACCTATTAGTATATGTAATCAGCTGCTTTAAATTTTATAGTTAGAATGAAAAAAAAACTTCAAAACCGTACGAAGGGTGCCTTCTTCCCATATAAGCCTACCCTGCCTACCCTACATACTCGTATATTATTTAGGTACTTTGTCGTTTGTATTTTTTATACAATCGTAGATTCCATAACGCGAGTAAAACCTTAGAGCCCAGCTTTAGAGGAATAAAATTCAAATAAAATAATATTAAAAATAACGTTACTTGCATAGTCTATTACACGTTTTTAGCTGCTCCAACTTCATACATTGCATAACAAATACCTATCACAAGAAACAAAATACGAATTTATTTTGAGTTGGTTTCTTTATGGCACATATGTATTATAACAAACAACTACTTACATACTTAAATTTTTTTCCTTTTTTGGTTTTGGGAATTTACAGTAAAGTTAACAGGCTACAGGTTGCTAACCCTTAAATAAGGAAATTTGTATTGAAATAAAATCTTTAAAATAAAACACTAAAATCAATAAACGTATTCAAAAAGATATTTACTTTTTCATGTATAAGGTATTTGTGAAGATTAATAGTTCCGACTTGAGTAATAACTTTCACTATTGATCGATATATCGATATTACTTTCTCCTCCCTAGGCGACAATAACTACGATAACATTATGTCACATCACTATCACTACATTGTACCCCTGCCCCCGACCCGTATCGTGCGATAGAGAGAGTTGCAAGAAATGGTCGAAATTGCCTACAATTCCTGTTTGAAATATTGTTTCGGGCGATAACAGTTTTACCCCCCTAAACCTTTATGAAATTAGACGCTTTTGGTGTCATTAGATTCAGTATACCTTAATCTATGTTTGTACGTTTTGCTTTTTTTGTAATTCAGTATAATTTAGTCAAAAAAAGACAAAAATGCTCAAGGTAGTTTTTAAGTCGAAAATATAGATATTTAGATGCTAATAACTTATATTCTGAGCAATATTTCTTCAAAATCAAAACGTACAGACCTAGTTTTTCATTATATCTACAAGATTTCCAAAAATTATGAAAATTGGACTATGTTTAGAGGGAGAAAAGCGTTATCGCTTTTTGTATGAAAATTTACAGCTTCACAATCCTCTTAAACCATTTAGATATATTTCAATCTGTTCTATTTCTCAACTCTCTTTACGATCTCTCAAGTTACAATGTTACAATGCGCAATGCGTTATGTCTAATGTGTCAGATACTCCTGGTGATCGTCCTTTATATGTCAATACTTCTAGAATGTTCTCATTCTATATTTAAAAGGGTGACATTCCTTGCCACTGAGCACATTTATGCAATGAGGTGGAATGCGGTGTCATAGACGCAAGGAGGTCACCACAGTACCTTGTGAATGCGCGCTGTATAGATTCGATCCGCTGAGAGGGTGCACTATACACTGGACACCAGGCGACACTGGCAAACTCAAGGTGACTGCGAACTAAACTGTTGTACGAGAACTTTTTTTGTTTGTACCTGACGAAATTCCTTTGAGTTTCGTCTTAAGAACCCTAACATTTGAGCAGCTTTTTTTGTCACTTTGTCAATGTGAGAATTAAATTTCAAGTTGCTATCAAGTGTGACACCTAGGTCTCGAATTTGTTTAACCTCCGCCAATGCTTCTCCATCCAGTGTATAAACAGTTTTAATTGGATTTTTCTTTCTTGTAAAACTAATATGGAAACATTTAGAGAAATTCAATGACATACCATTAGATTCACACCAATCAAGTATGCTATTTAAATCTAGTTGCAAAAGTTTCGAATCTTCCATGGCTTTTACAGTTTTACTTAACTTCAGATCGTCAGCAAATAAAGATACGTTACTATACTGAATTCGAGCCACAATATCATTAATAAATATTAAAAATAACATAGGACCCAGATGAGATCCTTGTGGAACGCCAGATTCAGCAATAAAGACTCTGGAATCAAATCCGTTCACCGCTTCAACTTGAGGTCTTTTGGATAGATAGGATTTAAACCACATCAATAGCGTTCCACATATTCCAATGAATCATTATGGAATAAAATGGAGGAAAAAACTAAACACTGTGTTAAGCATTTTGATGGCGAAACGTAGTTCGCGGGCACAGCTAGTCTACAATAAAAGTAACTTTGAACTTATTGAAAGGTGAATTAAAGTGGTTAACATGCCATAACAGAGCAAGTATTTGTAAGCTTAATATGTGGTTTCAAATTCAGCCAAATCCACATACTTATTACATTTTTCAAACCAAGTATACAGCAGTCCTCATGTTGTAGAATATAATAATTTAATTAGGTTAAGTATATAGTATGAACCTGACACGTTGAGCAGCCATCTTGGTTCTCGTCAGTTAACTTGATTATTGTGTGCTCATTTGGTTTAATAAATTAAAAATAGTTACACTGCATAATAATCCTGAGTAATTAGCTCATACGCAGGGGAATTAATCAAAGAAAAGATGAAAACATTCAGAAAGATCGAAAACAATGAAGGAGCGGTAAGTAAGCTTTGCTATTTTACAAGCTTTTATTTAACTTGCAATGTATGTATGTTCGGGTGGAATCTTGCAACTCAATTTTGAAGCAGATATCTTGCAACAATGATGCGTTAAATGAGATGAACAGACTGAGAAACGTGTCCAGTGATAACTAAAAAGTAAAAATAAATTAAATGTAAAAAAACCTTTTTAAAAACAAGCTTTTATTTAAATGCGCTAAAAAGAATTAATAAACTTTTACACTAAAACTTTTACTTAAACGTCATTTCACATTTGACACAATTTATATGACATAAAAGCTTGTCGCGAGATTTACTTTTGTAGATAAAAAGAAATTTAAATAATTTGATGTGAATAATTTTATACATTACAATTTTCAAAGTAAATACGAGTAGGTACTTAAAAGTACTCTTTTAAGTACTTTTAAGTTACTACACACAAGTAAATCTCGCGACAAGCTTTTATGTCATATAAATTGTGTCAAATGTGAAATGACGTTATAAGTAAAAGTTTTAGTGTAAAAGTTTATTAATTCTTTTTAGCGCATTTAAATAAAAGCTTGTTTTTAAAAAGGTTTTTTTACATTTAATTTTTACTTACGAGCTTGTATTTGTAAGAGGTTCTCAATCTTTTTTTTATAAGACATTGTGATTACACACGTACCTATTGTTTGAGTGCGGCAAAGCAGTGTGAGCGGATCGAGCGGCGTTGAGCACAACCAACAGCAAAATACAATTATATATTAGTTTGTGAGACCATTTATTAATCATAATAAATATCCACAAGCGGTGATTAAAACTATTATTAATATTAGATAATTAATATATCGTCCGGCCATGATGGAATGTTCCAGGAAGAAGAAAGAGAAACGTCATTACGTCACACGTCAGAGCTTAACGGATGACAGTCATTGGTTTTGTCACAAGTAAATAAATATTTAAGGAATGTCATACACGAATAAAGAAGTCGATTCATTACACAATTTAACACTTCCCCTCATTCCTTACAATGTTTAGTCAAATAATGTATATAATACAATGTCAATTGTAACAAATACAAAAATAAAATACTTGACAACACATACAAATAATCATTGTATACTTAAGTAGATACATCAGGTGTCAATATGTTCATACTTTCAACAAAAAAGTAATGTTTATCTTTACACAAAGGTTTGGTAAGAACGTCAGCTATCATTTCTTCAGTACATAAATACTTCACAGAAATAGACTTACTTATAACTAAATCTTTCACAAAATGAAATCTTATGTCGATATGCTTCGTCCTTTTGTGACACAGTTCTCTACATTCTAGGAGCTTTTGAGCACTTTGGTTATCATTGTAAACTGTACAAGACACCTCTTTATACATAAGCTCAGACAACAAGTTCTTAATAAAGGATAAGTCTTTACATATATCTCCTAATGCCAAATACTCGGCTTCAGTACTAGACAAAGCGACACATCTCTGTTTACAAGACTCCCAGTTAATAGTACTGTCTCCTAACTTTATCACAAAACCAGTGTACGATTTGCGGTCATTAACATCATTGCCCCAATCGGCATCGGTATATCCTACCAAATCAAAATTAGCACTCTTTATAAAACATAAAGAATTGTTAATTGTACCGGCTAGATATCTCAATATTCTCTTAGCCGCGGTCCAATGAGATTTATCAAAACAGTTTGTAAACTGACTCAACTGGCTACATGAAAATGAAATATCTGGTCTAGTACACACAGACAAATACATAAGACATCCCATGAGTTGTCTATAATTATAGGTTTCATCCTTTAAATGCATATTTACATCAGTGTTCTTCATCAATTTACAATTTAAAACCATAGGGGTACTAACTGGTTTACAATTCTCCATATCAAAACGTTTTAACAACTTTTTAATATATTCAGTTTGATCTAAACACAAAGTACCTTTACATCTGTCTCTAGTCACTCTCATGCCAAGACAGTTTTTGAGTGGTCCCAAATTTTTGACATTGAATTTCACTTGTAATACATTAATTAACTGCTCTTTAATTGAACTATTTTTAGAATAAAAAACATAAAAATCATCGACATATACTGCAATGACAACAAAGTCTTTATCTAAATTCCTTCTATACATGGTTCACAAAGAGACTGTTTGAAACCAATTTCAGTTAAAACATTATGTAATTTTTCATTCCACATTTTACTAGATTGTTTTAAGCCATATAAGCTTTTCTGCAATGAACAGACCTCATTAGGATTATTATTACTAAAACCTACAGGTTGCTCCATATAGATAACTTCATTAAGATTACCATTAAGGAATGCAGTTGCAACATCAATATGATCTATTTCTAAGTCCATTTGAGTTGCCAATGAAAACAATATTCTCAGAGAAGAATGTCTAACCACCGGAGAAAAAGTGTCATTATAATCTACCCCTTGCTTTTGGGTAAAACCCCTGGCAACCAGTCTAGCTTTAAACCTATCAAATTTCCCATCTGCATCATGCTTTAGTTTGTAAACCCATTTGCACTTTACAATGTTTGAGTTAGTAGGTCTTGCTACCAGTTTCCAAACCTGATGTTCCAAAAGGGAGTTGTATTCACTTTGCATGGCTGCTAGCCAATCATTACGGTGTGGCGAAGACATAGCTTCCTCATATGATACTGGCTCCTCACATAGAACATGCTGACTTAACATGCCATAATCAAAATCACCATACCATACTATTTACATGCAACACATGCAATTGGGTTGCCAGATGTTTTATTAAAAATAGAACAGCCCTTTTCATTGAAAATGACAGAATAATCTTTTTCAACTAATTTGGAAATAGAAACTAAATTACAGGACAGATTAGGTACATACAACACATTAGACAAGGTCAATGGACTCACCTGATTGGCAAATAATAATTTGGTGGATCCTATTCCCTGGCTAGTTAAAGTGTTATCATTTGCAACCTTAATTTGAGTTTGACATGGTTTTATATTCTCAAGTAATGCTCTATTATTCACCATATGATTGCTTGCACCACTGTCTAAATAAAAGTTCATATCCTTATCGGGAACAGATATAAATGCGGAGACAAAATTTGACTTATCAATGACTGTGGCTGTTGCCTGACTTGATTTTCTCTCACGTTTCCATTTGAAGCAACGGGCTTTTGTATGTCCTTTCTTCTTACAATAATTGCATATTAAGTTCTCATATTTCTTAGAAACAAAAGCTGATCCATTTTCACTGTTTATTTTCCTAGAGTATTCCTGTAGAAGTCTAGTCTTAACTAGTTCACTAGAAAGTTGATTCGCTACAGTAACAGCAGACATACTTGAGACGATAGTATCATAGTTTGACGGCAGCCCACTAAGTAAAATCTCAGCAACCTCAGCGTCTTCTATGGACTTCCCAATGTCAAGGAGCTGCTGCACCAACGTTGTCACCTCTTCTATGTACTCACTCATAGTGTTGAACTCAGTGAATTGTATTCTATGCAATTTTCTCAAAAGTAAAACCCTTCTATATAATCCCTTGTCTTCAAATACATCTGACAAGTTTTTCCACGCCTCAGCAGCTGTCTGTGCACTCCGGACATATTGATATAAGCTCGGTTTTAGAGCTAGGCATATGCGCGCCAGAGCACGTTGTCCACTTAAAATATCTGCATCACGCCCCTGAACGACTTCCCAAAGGCCTTCCAAAATTAAAATATTCTTCATTGTAAATTTCCATGTGTGGAAATTAGCAGGGCCATCCAGCTTCTCCATTCCAGGTGTAGATAGCACGTGGCTCGGTTTCGCCGAAATCGCCGGCAAACTTCCAGATGCCTCGTTAGCCATGTCTAGTATTTTAGGCCGGACGATCAAACAATAATTATACTGACGGATGCTGTTATGGTTAGCTCCAAAAAGCTCACGCTCGATTCTATTGCAATTTTGCAAATCAGTCTGGGCCCATAACCTGTTTGAGTGCGGCAAAGCAGTGTGAGCGGATCGAGCGGCGTTGAGCACAACCAACAGCAAAATACAATTATATAGTTTGTGAGACCATTTATTAATCATAATAAATATGTATCCACAAGCGGTGATTAAAAATATTATTAATATTAGATAATTAATATATCGTCCGGCCATGATGGAATGTAAATAGTACCATAAAATGGTTTATATAAATTGTGTGTTGCATGTAAATAGTATGGTATGGTGATTTTGATTATGGCATGTTAAGTCAGCATGTTCTATGTGAGGAGCCAGTATCATATGAGGAAGCTATGTCTTCGCCACACCGTAATGATTGGCTAGCAGCCATGCAAAGTGAATACAACTCCCTTTTGGAACATCAGGTTTGGAAACTGGTAGCAAGACCTACTAACTCAAACATTGTAAAGTGCAAATGGGTTTACAAACTAAAGCATGATGCAGATGGGAAATTTGATAGGTTTAAAGCTAGACTGGTTGCCAGGGGTTTTACCCAAAAGCAAGGGGTAGATTATAATGACACTTTTTCTCCGGTGGTTAGACATTCTTCTCTGAGAATATTGTTTTCATTGGCAACTCAAATGGACTTAGAAATAGATCATATTGATGTTGCAACTGCATTCCTTAATGGTAATCTTAATGAAGTTATCTATATGGAGCAACCTGTAGGTTTTAGTAATAATAATCCTAATGAGGTCTGTTCATTGCAGAAAAGCTTATATGGCTTAAAACAATCTAGTAAAATGTGGAATGAAAAATTACATAATGTTTTAACTGAAATTGGTTTCAAACAGTCTCTTTGTGAACCATGTATAGAAGGAATTTAGATAAAGACTTTGTTGTCATTGCAGTATATGTCGATGATTTTTATGTTTTTTATTCTAAAAATAGTTCAATTAAAGAGCAGTTAATTAATGTATTACAAGTGAAATTCAATGTCAAAAATTTGGGACCACTCAAAAACTGTCTTGGCATGAGAGTGACTAGAGACAGATGTAAAGGTACTTTGTGTTTAGATCAAACTGAATATATTAAAAAGTTGTTAAAACGTTTTGATATGGAGAATTGTAAACCAGTTAGTACCCCTATGGTTTTAAATTGTAAATTGATGAAGAACACTGATGTAAATATGCATTTAAAGGATGAAACCTATAATTATAGACAACTCATGGGATGTCTTATGTATTTGTCTGTGTGTACTAGACCAGATATTTCATTTTCATGTAGCCAGTTGAGTCAGTTTACAAACTGTTTTGATAAATCTCATTGGACCGCGGCTAAGAGAATATTGAGATATCTAGCCGGTACAATTAACAATTCTTTATGTTTTATAAAGAGTGCTAATTTTGATTTGGTAGGATATACCGATGCCGATTGGGGCAATGATGTTAATGACCGCAAATCGTACACTGGTTTTGTGATAAAGTTAGGAGACAGTACTATTAACTGGGAGTCTCGTAAACAGAGATGTGTCGCTTTGTCTAGTACTGAAGCCGAGTATTTGGCATTAGGAGATATATGTAAAGACTTATCCTTTATTAAGAACTTGTTGTCTGAGCTTATGTATAAAGAGGTGTCTTGTACAGTTTACAATGATAACCAAAGTGCTCAAAAGCTCCTAGAATGTAGAGAACTGTGTCACAAAAGGACGAAGCATATCGACATAAGATTTCATTTTGTGAAAGATTTAGTTATAAGTAAGTCTATTTCTGTGAAGTATTTATGTACTGAAGAAATGATAGCTGACGTTCTTACCAAACCTTTGTGTAAAGATAAACATTACTTTTTTGTTGAAAGTATGAACATATTGACACCTGATGTATCTACTTAAGTATACAATGATTATTTGTATGTGTTGTCAAGTATTTTATTTTTGTATTTGTTACAATTGACATTGTATTATATACATTATTTGACTAAACATTGTAAGGAATGAGGGGAAGTGTTAAATTGTGTAATGAATCGACTTCTTTATTCGTGTATGACATTCCTTAAATATTTATTTACTTGTGACAAAACCAATGACTGTCATCCGTTAAGCTCTGACGTGTGACGTAATGACGTTTCTCTTTCTTCTTCCTGGAACATTCCATCATGGCCGGACGATATATTAATTATCTAATATTAATAATAGTTTTAATCACCGCTTGTGGATATTTATTATGATTAATAAATGGTCTCACAAACTAATATATAATTGTATTTTGCTGTTGGTTGTGCTCAACGCCGCTCGATCCGCTCACACTGCTTTGCCGCACTCAAACAATAGGTACGTGTGTAATCACAATGTCTTATAAAAAAAAGATTGAGAACCTCTTACAAATACAAGCTCGTAAGTAAAAATTAAATGTAAAAAAACCTTTTTAAAAACAAGCTTTTATTTAAATGCGCTAAAAAGAATTAATAAACTTTTACACTAAAACTTTTACTTATAACGTCATTTCACATTTGACACAATTTATATGACATAAAAGCTTGTCGCGAGATTTACTTGTGTGTAGTAACTTAAAAGTACTTAAAACAGTACTTTTAAGTACCTACTCGTATTTACTTTGAAAATTGTAATGTATAAAATTATTCACATCAAATTATTTAAATTTCTTTTTATCTACAAAAGTAAATCTCGCGACAAGCTTTTATGTCATATAAATTGTGTCAAATGTGAAATGACGTTATAAGTAAAAGTTTTAGTGTAAAAGTTTATTAATTCTTTTTAGCGCATTTAAATAAAAGTTTGTTTTTAAAAAGGTTTTTTTACATTTAAGTAATTTATTTTTTACTTTTTAGTTATCACTGGACACGTTTCTCAGTCTGTTCATCTCATTTAACGCATCATTGTTGCAAGGTCGTTTGTCGGAACGTCTATACAGAATTTCAGCTCAATCGGTTTAAATAGTAGGTACGACGTGTTGGATTAATAGTAACGTCACATTATTTTTAGAGTTACTCTTAACAAGACCTTTTATTTGATACCCATATTGTAGGGGTGCATTAAAAATAATTGATCCGCCATCTTGGATTTAAAATGACGTCACACAGTCAACCATGCATTGTCATCCAAACTGAACGTGTAGGGTAAACCGTCCAATGAATGAACCCTTAAGACATCTTTAAACTTTGAATATTCATTGCTGCCTTTTGTTATCTTCTGGAATATTCAAAATATTTTCAATATCATCTTTGGTTATTAAACTTTTAACTTATTTCTGCGTTTTATGATATTTAGCTCAACTATATATTTTTTTAATTCTTTTGTGAAAAATGGCCCAAAATGCTAGTGAATGAACGATATTTCTAATGAATGAACACAGGAATAACCAGTTAATGAACATTATTTTAAATTTTATTCATCAGAAAAATTTTCTTTTTTTTTTTTGTTTATTTTAATCGGAATATCAAAAATAGTGATCACAATGGTTTACATATTTATTTAAAGTTATAAATTGGAACAATAAAACTATTTTCAGTCATGTTGTTAATCGTTCAATTATCTACAGAAGAAGTTTTAGAATCTAAATTGAATAACTGAGATACAAATATATAAATATCAACTGTATAAGTACCTGCCTATGGGCTTTGATAACATCAATATGAAGAAACAATATAAGCACATAACAGTAGTAATTGTCATTCCTTATAAAGATATCAACGTTTTTATTTTTAAATATATAACCACAATACTTTAAAGCATATATTTTCTTTCTTTCCTACTTAAATCACACATAATTATTGAACATAATCATCTTGTGAATAAGCCAACATATTAATTAAAAAATTTAATAACAAAACAACACTCACTAAACAAATAAACGTAATAATTATCACCTTGTAAAGAGATCAAAAAATTAATTTATTTATCATTGTATAAATCACTCATTCAATATCCTTAAAATTTACATCTGCAAAAGAGATAAATTAGAAATATTAGGAGCACCTAGGACACGCTGATCTGTTAATACGCTATCCACATAATCAACTTCAGCGATGTCTGGCTTAACAAAAGCTGCAACAATATTCTCTGATACACACTTTTTTCTTTAAAAATCTACTTTGTACTTTTTTGTTCATCATTTGCCATGAGAATTTATCCAACAAAATATCTCATTCTCTTCTCAGTCTTAGAACCTACAGCAACGTATATTCCATAATATAATCCTCCTGACCCTAATAATGCTGCAGCATTATCCTTTGTGACAACATTGGCAGCAAATTTCCTTGACTTTTACGCGTCTCCCTGTTCGTTTCTATTGTATGCCCTTTTTTTCGTGACGTTTGTTGTCCAAAAGTAGAAGTTACAGCAGGAGAATTAGAATTTGGATTGGCGCTTATAATATCATCTTTGTCATTAGCACGCTCTGTATCGATAGAATTATCTGTATTAGTCGTATTGTCAATAGTAATTGAATTTGACTGAACTTCCTGATTGTTTAAATAAACAACAGTTTTATCAATAAAACAGATCTCCTCTCGAGTCATACATCCATCCGCTATCAGGGGGTTATTATGAGGTTTTAATTCCAGGCAGCCTTCCAAATTGTTATAATGCCATTTATTTGTCTTTATATAATGAGTAAAAGAAAGGCACTAATAGTAAAACATAAAACTGTCTGAAGTCAAGATATCATACTAGGTACCTACGCTGATCTCCCTATTAACTATGTTTCTGAAAATTAATGTGCTACAGCTGGTGACATCCTTTTGTAAGGATCAAACACTAATAATGGTACATTATTCCCATCGTCAGAAAGAGTGCAAAGGACTGTTTAAGACTCCTTTTCCTTTCCATATGCTTTTTAATAAGTACCTATTTTTGTAATTTTTTGGTCCCAAAATAATTCCCGTCTTTGGACAAAACATTACTCCAGACTCATCAGTGTTAAAAATTCTATTTATCTAATGCATTTTCTGCTGTTAAATATTTTTCTAAATCTAAAAACTATTCTCGTATATCCTCTTCAGTAACTGATGCTCTTGCAATAGATATTACCTCAGCATTTCGCTTAGTGAACCCAGCAGGTCTGTTATTTAAAATTTACTTTTTCGACCATTTTTGTCCTTTTTTTCTACTGTATCAAAAACTTCATCCGGCTGCATAGGAAAACCTAACTTAGTTTTATTGATAATCCATTGTACTAATTCTTCCTCTTCCTTGACTGTAAGTTCAGTCTGTGATCCCATTTTTCTCTCCCAAGGGACTTTGTTTGTAATTTTATTGTAAAGTGTAGATTTTGGTACTTATATCAAATTATTTGCTGGCTTTGCTAAGCATGGTTTCGCCATATTTTATAGCTTGTAATGCTTATTCTAGAGTATTGTGTGTATATCGAAACCGTTTGTATTTTTTTTAAACTCCATTGTGACTAGCCTCAAAATAAAATAATAATTATTATTTCGCACTTATCTAGTAAGTTAGTTATACGTTAGTTTTATAAGTATTTATAGTAATTCATAGTATCAATAGCCATACACTGTTCAAGTAAACAGTTAAAGAACATGAACAAACACTTTATCGGACCAGTCAATGAACACTCAAATATTAATAGTACATTTACTGGATTTCTAATACCAATGAATGAACATGTGTATTCCAATACTAGCTCAACTATTCAGAATCGTTTTTAGTACATATTGTCCAAAAATGCCCTTATTTTAACTAGCTTATAAGGTAAAAAAATCTAAGTTTCAATATGTGCTCAACACCAATGAATGAACACCCCGTTCATTCATTAGTTTTTATTGTTTTTATCAACCAGTAATGGAACATAGCAGAAATAAATCAATTTTGAAGAAAACTTATTTAGAATGACCTTAGATATAAAGTTTGATCCATAATCAAGTCAAATAAACTAAAACACTTAAATATCGGAGCTTAATCCACTAACTGGGCTGTAACAAAGTTGAGCTGTTCTTACCGTGAGTTCTAATTGTCTCATAGAAACTACGACACAGCAAAATACGTACTTTTTATAAAACGATCATGTTGAAACTGAACGATGAGAGATGTTGTGAGTGTTACTAAACCAAGGAGAAAAATATTGTAAACCGAAAAAAAATAGCTGGTTTGGTAGAAATACTTTAATTTTCTTATTATATAGGAAAAATGTCGTTTTGTTCATTTACTGGAGGCTGTTCATTCATTAGACGGTCTACCCTATACAAAATTTCAGTTCAATCGGTTAAAGATATCTGCTTCAAAATTGAGTTGCAAGATTCCACCCGAACATACATACATTGCAAGTTAAATAAAAGCTTGTAAAATAGCAAAGCTTACTTACCGCTCCTTCATTGTTTTCGATCTTTCTGAATGTTTTCATCTTTTCTTTGATTAATTCCCCTGCGTATGAGCTAATTGCTCAGGATTATTATGCAGTGAAACTATTTTTAATTTATTAAACGAAATGAGCACACAATAATCAAGTTAACTGACGAGAACCAAGATGGCTGCTCAACGTGTCAGGGTTCATACTATATACTTAACCTAATTAAATTATTATATTCTACAACATGAAGACTGCTGTATACTTGGTTTGAAAAATGTAATAAGTATGTGGATTTGGCTGAATTTGAAACCACATATTAAGCTTACAAATACTTGCTCTGTTATGGCATGTTATCCACTTTAATTCACCTTGCAATAAGTTCAAAGTTACTTTTATTGTAGACTAGCTGTGCCCGCGAACTACGTTTCGCCATCAAAATGCTTAACACAGTGTTTAGTTTTTTCCTCCATTTTATTCCATAATGATTCATTGGAATATGTGGAACGCTATTGATGTGGTTTAAATCCTATCTATCCAAAAGACCTCAAGTTGTAGCGGTGAACGGATTTGATTCCAGAGTCTTTATTGCTGAATCTGGCGTTCCACAAGGATCTCATCTGGGTCCTATGTTATTTTTAATATTTATTAATGATATTGTGGCTCGAATTCAGTATAGTAACGTATCTTTATTTGCTGACGATCTGAAGTTAAGTAAAACTGTAAAAGCCATGGAAGATTCGAAACTTTTGCAACTAGATTTAAATAGCATACTTGATTGGTGTGAATCTAATGGTACCTATGTCATTGAATTTCTCTAAATGTTTCCATATTAGTTTTACAAGAAAGAAAAATCCAATTAAAACTGTTTATACACTGGATGGAGAAACATTGGCGGAGGTTAAACAAATTCGAGACCTAGGTGTCACACTTGATAGCAACTTGAAATTTAATTCTCACATTGACAAAGTGACAAAAAAAGCTGCTCAAATGTTAGGGTTCTTAAGACGAAACTCAAAGGAATTTCGTCAGGTACAAACAAAAAAAGTTCTCTACAACAGTTTAGTTCGCAGTCACCTTGAGTTTGCCAGTGTCGCCTGGTGTCCAGTGTATAGTGCACCCTCTCAGCGGATCGAATCTATACAGCGCGCATTCACAAGGTACCTAGCTTATAACTCTTCTGGCATAAGTCACAGACAGCCTTACGATCAGAGACTTTCTTTTTTCGAAATGTCAAATTTGCGCAGACGTCGTTTGGTGGCAGATTTGATGTTTTTGTATAAAATCCTAAATAATAAAATTAAAAGTATTGAACTGCTTAATAGAATTAATCTTAACGTTCCTTTCAATTTTCCTAGACATCCAATACGCAAATTATTCAGCATTCCAATCCATAGAACTAACTTAGGCTCTCATTGTCCTTTATCTAGAGTTTGTTTAGAATATAATGATATAATTAATAGATAATGATATAATTGTCGATATTTTTAATGACTCTCCAACAATTTTCAAAAATAATTTACTTGGTCACACAGTCACCACTTAGTTCTCATCATTGTTTTATTAAATTAGATTAAACTTACTAAGCTTAGTTTAGAATAAATTTCTTTAATTTTATAGTACCAGAATAGTAAAAAGTACGACGATTTTATGGCAATTGTTATGTATACCTGTAATTGACGAACATTTATCAACATCGACATCGAATGTATTGGTACAAAAATATTGTTAAGATGTAAGTGTTTTAAATGTATCGCTGTTGGTGTACTTTAATAAATAAATAAATAGTAACGGAAAATAAATAAAATAAATACTTTATTCTGCGTTTTTTGAACGACGACCATGTTGAATTCACGTCAATGTTGCTACGTTCATAGTGCTCTTCTGATCAAGGCCCTTCCATTGATACCCATATTGCTGGATTTGGAAACGAACTTTTGTCCGTTTTTTTTGAGCGGCGGCCATATTGAATTTTGTGCGATTTTCCTAAGTTCATAGTGCTCTACTCCTTAAGGCCTTTCATGTAATGCCAGTATGGGTGGGTTTGGAAGTGCACTCAATCCACCTTTTTTGAGCGGTGGCCATGTTGAATTTATGTCAGTGTTGCTACGTTCATAGTGCTCTAGTCATCAAGGCCTTTCATTTGATACCCATATTGCTGGGTTTGAAAACAAACTTTTATCCTTTTTTTTGAGCGGCGGCCATGTTGAGTTTAGGTCGATTTTCCTAGTTACCCAATGCTCTACTCTTCAAGATCTTTCATTTGATACCCATATTGCTAGGTTTGGAAACGGAACTATTATCCGTTTTTTTAACAACGGCCATGATGAATTTAGGGCGATTTTCTAAAGTTCATAGTGCTCTACTCATGAAGGCCTTTCATTTGATACTTATATTGCTAGGTTTGGAAACGAACTTTTATCCACCTTTTTTGAGCGGCGGCCATGTTGAATTTATGTCAGTGTTGCTACGTTCATAGTGCTCTACTCATCAAGGCCTTTCATTTGATACCCATATTGATGGGTTTGGAAACGAACTTTTATCCATTTTTTGAGCGGCGGCCATGTTGAATTTATGGCAATTTTCCTAAGTTCATAATGCTCTAGTCTTTGAGGCCTTTCATTTGATACCCATATTGCTAGGTTTGGAAACGAACTTTTATCCACCTTTCTGAGCAGCGGCGGCTATGTTGAATTTATGTCGATGTTGCTAGGTTCATAGTGCTTTAATCATCAAGGCCTTTCATTTGATACCCATATTGCTGGGTTTGAAAACAATACTTTAATCCTTTTTTTTTGAGCGGCAGCACGCACGCATTCCACGCACACATTTGCGCGTGTATAAACGTCATTTGCTTAAGTAGTAGTAATAGGTAATTGATTTGCGAACGTTGTATGGAGTGTCCGGGGTGTGATAAAAGTGAGGCGCGGCGCGGCAGTATCCGCCAGCCGTGCCGCCCCCTGAAACTTGCCGCCCCTAGGCACGTGCCTAGTGTGCCTTTATGTAAATCCGTCCCTGCGGAACACAGCAATGCAAGCAGTGCTTGTTTGTGGCAGAAATAGGTAAGACGGAGGTACCCAATCACACGACCCTGGTAAAGTCTCCCTCCGGTAAAACAAAACAAAATAAAATAAAACAAATTAAAACAATGAACATTATATTGATACTGTTTTCATACATAATTCGAAACATAAATAACATTTCACTGTACAAAGAGGTATACATAGAATATTTACATTGAGAAACAATTGTTTTTTTGTTTATTATAATTTGATTTCGTAAGAAAACAATTTAAATGTCACGATTCATCTAACTGATCAGTAACATTAATTCGGATTATCTCCTGTTTATGAAACAATGTTTTAATTTTATAAATAACATGAAAAAATAGTGTATATTATACTAGAAACATTACATTACCGAGTATATATTTTGTATGCTACCAAATTAAATATTAAATAGGGTTTTTATAAAGTTAAATGTTGCTATTGTATTAAAATTAAATATTGTGTTAACACAATACTCAATTAAAGCGCTGTACAAATCTTTGGAACATAAAATATAGGTGTGGACAAGTATCTCAACAAGTTATTGCAATAATAACAAATATACTCGTAAGCACATAACATAGTTACGAAAATTTATTACACAATTCTTTTTGAATATATCTAACATTCCACACAGGCAGACTGCACTAAAGCCGCCACGCCAGTTCCATTAAAAACCAAAACCGAAACATTGCGTTTGACTTATCATGACATCACTATCACCTTATCTTTTAAATCGATCTGAGTATGTGCTGATTAGTCGAAATTTTTTGCACTAAAATTGCCTCCAATCGGCTGATTTGATGCTGCAGCAACTGTTGGCGCGCACAACTCCGACTGTGTGTTTTCGATACAGAAATTCTATTTCGTCACAGAATATAGATGACGTGTGTATTAAGGAAATCGTACAACTAAAAAGTAGTAAAATAATATGTAATCGAATAACTGTCATGGTTTCGAACAGTTCCTTCAGTTGTTAAAAATGTTAAAATATACAGTATGTAACAAAATCCCTGTGAACCCCATTAGGAGCATGTTCAGAATCGTTATATAAAAGCTATACTTATATGGCGTCATTGAAAAATTTGACATTGTAATTTTTTTTATTCCTAATTTTTTTAATTTTTGAATTTTCAATGACGCCATAGGTTTTATATATCGTTTCTGAACATGCTCCTAAAAGGGTTCACAGGTTTTTGTTACACACTGTAGAGATGGAAATGTTTACACATCTGACATAGTAGGTAGGATACAGGTACACCAGTTGATGTAGATTGGTAGCAAACTCTGTTTCGCCAATTGATGACAAAATTTATTCAAATTATGTCCATGTCATTGCGAGCAAATTGAAAGCTTAAACTTAACAAAAAAAATTGGTTATCCTCACAATTAAAATAAAATTAGTTACACTATTTCTATAACAATACATCTTATTTACCCAATATAAAGCCAGTTGAACATAAGCGCTGCTTGTACGACAAAAACAACAGGATATACAAAAATAAATCTACAACTAAAACCATAACTTACATAAAAAAATATTAACCATTATTATACCGCAAAAGATTATTGATTTGGTGTCACCCTTTGCAGCCGTAGCGTAGCACCAAACAAAAAATTATATACAACTTATTAAAACGCGAGAATGTAGAATGTTAAGAAAGGACGAGAACAGGACTAGGTAGGATCAAATCGTTGTATTTTATCTTTAAGAATTGCTACGGTATAGTACATACACGGGGCCTTGTAGTGATCGTTTAGTGCAAAGTTAAATAATGAAACAGAGGCAGCGAGGCACCTAGCTTCCTACACACAATGAATTCAATCTTTTATTTATTACATATATTTTTATTAATGACGGCCGTATTATTTGATTTTCACAACACAGAAGGCGGGCGGAAGAATTTCAGGTGAGTGAAAGCCCTACTTTTTATTTCATACGCCTGTTGAAGCCTTAAACTTAACCTCTTATTCATAATAACCCACTATCATTTACATTTATTAAATAGAGCCTCGGCAGGAGGAAAGTGGATAGAACAGTTAACATTTTGGTTTGACTAACATTATTATGCAATAATTTTTTTATTCAATGCACCAAGTATAAGATATAGATACAGTACAGATCCGATTATCTGGATTCGCATTTAAGCAGATCATCGATTACGATCAAATTACTTTTTAGTTTGACGAGTCGTAAGCGTAACGTTTAACTGCATCAGCAGGCGTAGCACGGGCTGCCAAGAAATTTGTGATAAGACTCAGTGACACGTATCCCTTGAGGAGCGTCAAGAAATTTTATCATGTCAGTCACACTAAGGCTGCGTTCCGAAAATTAATAAGAGTCACTATTAGCACGCTCAAACGCGTCCCGAAATGTGAGCGCGCTAATGTTAGCCGGTATGAAGAGCCACATGACGTCATCGTTAACGTCATATAGAACTTACGGCGCTAATGCTCTGGAGTGAAATCACTTTATGCGAACTGTCAGTCTTACGTTCGATAATTGGGTTTTCGGTTCAAAATGAATGTACCTGTTCTGTCGGACCGAAATCGTAAGCATGCTGATAGCACTTTCAGTATTCCCTTTAATTTGGACAAGGCGATTAAAATCGTTAGCACTGTGAGAGCTGTTATCGGACCGCAGCCTCAATACGCGCCGCCGTGCTACTCTTTAAGACATAGATATTATGTCATTGAAATTGTGAGATAATGCGTGACTCAAGTCCCGTCTTGGCAGCCCGTGCTACGCCTGCAGCAGGCGTAGCACGGACTGCCAAAACTGGACTTGAGTCACGCATTATCTCATAGTTTCAGTGACATATTCTCTATGTCTTAGAGAGTAGCACGGCGGCGCGTATTTAGGCTACGGTCCGAAACAGATAGCAGCCTTCACAATTATAATCGCCCGCTCCATTTAAAAAGCACATTAAAAGTACTAACAGCGCTATCAGCATGCTAACGATATGAGTCCGGGATTTTAGCGTATCAATTTGTCAAACCAAATGTCAAGTTACAATTTGTTTAGGGTGGGTAGGTCATATTGTTTTCGATTGCTTCTCAGTATTTATGTTTTGTGGATTTCTAATTACAACATTGTTTACCCCCTGCTCATCCAGAACAAGTACATTCATTTTGACGGCTAACGTTAGAGCGCTCACAATATTTCGGGATGCGTTTGAGCGCGCTTTGATTTTCGGACCGCAGCCTTAGTGTGACTGACGTGATAAAAATTTCTCGACGCTCGTTAAGGGATACGTGTGATTGAGTTTTATCACAAATTTCTCGGCAGCCCGTGCCCCGCCTGCTGTGGTATTGTGGTTGAGACAGCACCCGCCCCTTGATCATGTAACAAAAATTTAGCGCGATCGCTTTCAAGTTTGACAGTCAAAGTGCATCCATTACTATGTTTGATCAGACAGTCGACCCAGATTCTTGTTATGACGCTCCAATGACTAGTAAATTCATGGCGATCGTGATAGATTTTTTCCTTAGACAATAACTTCCCTGGTACTGATCGGGAGGGCTCGATTGTCTCGATTGTCAATGAGGGTAAAATATTTTGGCTAGCTACCATTACCTAAGTTTGCATGCCGACGTAAGTTATCATTTTACGTCTTATATGAAAAAAAAACTTTTATTGATGTATTTAGTTGTCCGGACTTTCAATTATGCGAGTACCTTACGGCAACATTGGTCCGATTAATCGAGTCTCCACTGTATTTATGTAGCTCGCAGTTCATATATTCGCTTACAATATAAAACACCTATACTTTTGACCTTACACAAATATACATATTACTCGACTTTACACATAATAACATACATTCTCATGAAGTTACATATTTACCGTTATCACACGTTTGATGGTCCAACAAATCAGGTTATTACATTTTATACATCAGTTTATTTATACATTTCACACCTTATATGAAAACCAATCAGTATGCGCAGATAGTCAACAAACGCAATTGATATTATAATATGACTTTTTTATTATTCAATCGCACCTTTAATTCCATCGAGCGAGACTACGTGATCAGTGCACGAGTATATAATGTTTAAGCATTACTTACAAGTCAGGCTTTTAGCACTCACATTTTAACAAGTTACTCTGATCATTCAATTTCTAGGGCATTGAAAGATATATGTCCAGTATTATACGATATTGAACAATATGGGGCTATAGCGATACTACCCCATTCAGTTCTTTTAAACCTTTTATTTTAAACAAAATTGGCTAAGAAGCCGACTGCCCGCCTGGTGGTTGGCTAGTCACCTACACAGCACAAACATATTGTGTAGTCTGCAGTCCCCAATATAATATCAACAATTAATATATTTATTTAACAATAAATCTACCTCACGTTCCTAATACGCTTACTATTCAACTAACAACTATTAATATCAACGTTGGACTGAAATTGTTGAGCGTTTCATTGAAAATATTTCTGTATATTTCTATGTCAAAAGGAATATTTTACAATGGCACTAGATATTGCGAAATAATGTACATTGTGTTCACTCTTTACAGATTTTAACTGAAACCAAAAGTGGCGCTCTCATATGAGAACAAATAATCGCTAAAACTACTATTATGTCTTGTAATTATAAATAATTCAAAACTTTCCGTCTTATAAAAAAAAGACGAAAGAACTTTTAACACTTTCCGTTCTAACCACTCTGAAGGTTAATCTGAATAAATAATATTCTTTTATCATTGTATAAAAAATAGAACATCCATTGTATAAATTAGGTTGCAGTATCTCATGATGTACGGACGCGTGGACATGTTGACAACACGTCGAGCTTTTTACTTGCACAATGAAACCCGCTTACAACCGATATAAGAGTAAAAGTAAAAAAAGGTTAAGGGTCCTGTTGGTACATAATATACAACAAAAAATTTGATTGCACAAGAAACTTTGCCCGTATCTTAATTTCAAAGTGTATTTCATTAATTCTAATGAGTTCCATAAGTTCACTTAAAAGATAAACATGTTCAAAAACAATATTACATTAGATACCTGTAATTCCGCACCTTGTTTTTAGAATTCCGTACCTGAATGGTGGCGTCGGAACCCAATTCCCAAGCCTCTGCTATCTGTCCGTCCATCTGTCTCCCAGCAGGCTGTATATTTTTAACCTGCACCTTAGTGTAAGTTTGAAATGTGCAAATGTAATTATCAACCTCATTTCCATATCGATAACATCTATTTGTCATAATTTTACGGGGTGCAGGTCTAAGCGAATATGTATTGACATTGCCGCTACAACAACAGATAGTAAAAAACAAAGATGGCGAATTTCAAAATGGCTACCATTTATACATAAATAAGAAAATTACTCATTGTTGTAGCATCTGTCTTGTTCTTTTACAAAACTATTCAAAAAGTACATACTGTAATATCTTGGACGCTGGTATGGAACTATTTGTGTGCGAGTCCGACTCGCACTTGACGGGTTTCTGTTTATTGAGGATGTTATGCTGTCGGCTCGGGGTGTTCCTTGGGGGCAGAAGGTAACACATGGACTTGCTTTGCCTTCCCTGCGTGGTATACCTGTCCCGGGCTGAACGGCTCCAACCGAGGGTGAGCTGATATATCTTTCTTTGGATCTGTGGATGTAAATTTTAAAAAAGTACTGCCTATAGATATGGTATGAAATGAAGACACAGTATTACTTGAATGTATGAAGATTAAAATAATAATTTCCGAATATATCGTTATTTTTGATCTTTTTACAAAAGAATTTAGAAATAATTATGAACATTTATTTCATCCATATTTTATATCGATTACTGGACTAGACAATAATTGGCAATTTAGCCCACAATGGGTTTATTGTGCTTCCCCTAAGGGGTCAACCATATTTACGTCACACGTCAAGGGGGCGGGACGGGATCGACGAAATGTGACATTGTGTGACAAGGGGCGAGAGGGGTTCTTAGATTTGTGACGTCACATTTCAAATTCTAATACAGTAAGATGCGAAAGAAGTATTAACGTAAGACGTCACACTGGGAAGGGGGTCTCACAAATGTTGACCGACCAGCTGTGCCAAGGATGTTAAAAAACATGAAATTTCATTGATGTAATTTATGATGGCCCCTAATTTTCACAAATAGGTACTTTACTTACCTTTACTAACCGTGTACTACTATCTAACATACCTTTGGTGTTGGCCGCGATATATTTCGAAAGGCGTACTGTCGGCAACGGCAAGAAGCCGGCGACCAAAGGCATCACGTCCAAGGTCACCGCCTGACCTTCCGTACAGTTAGGCTCCATTGTGATCACACCTGCAAAGACAAAAGTGTGCTTAGCTGGGTATTGCAATGCTGGATCCCGCAATCCAGGTGGCTCCAGCGCATTTTATGGTTTGCTGGATCCAGCAATGAACGCTGGATCCAGCGAAGCGGATACGCAATCAGAAAAAAAAGCAGTTTAAAATAGTTGACAAACTGCAGTCCCTGGGCCCCAGACCTTGCTAGCTCATCGGCTTATTCGATGGGCAACTAGGGCATGCAGTTTCATCAATTGTCAGTTTCGAAACTTTATGACACTATGATGAAGATCATTTACCTAAGGAAGTGATTAATAAAACTGAGTGATATGAATTACGACATTTCGGCGCTCTATCGCGGTGGGTTGCTGGATTAGGTATTTACTACTCAAAATAAAAAGTAAATTAGCACAGTAACTGTATTTCGTACACACAATATATTAATTATATTATGTAGTTACAAAAATGCTAAGACGACCGGCCTGTGCTGTGAACGAATGCTGACTCGTGACTCCTCTCTGAAGTCTGAACTCTCTATATTTATACCAGGTTGGTCGCCTTAGAAAAACCAAAGCCTTACGTATAAAAAATAAGTATTCCCACTAACTAAGATACAATAGACTTACAAATAATAATCATTAAACCCAAAAGCTAATTTTGGGAAAGTTCCGGCGTCGGTACACAAAGAGAACAATAAATGAATAGTTACACAAAGACAATATTGTTTCCTTCATACGGCAACATGTTTAAAATCATAAAAGTACATAGCTATTATATTACAATTGTTAACTAACAATAGAATACCTCAATACAGTAATACTGGTACAAACATGCCGCCAGTGAACAATTAAAATTTAGACAAAACAAATTACTTACTGCTATTACAGATACGACGCAGATGCGTGGGAACTTACAAATACCATGTTTTTACAATCGAATATCCTAAGGCCTAAATCTAGCATATTATTTAACATTATATACATGAGTTATTGAAGGGGCATACGTGGGACACAGTCACCACAGTACCCCCCTACCAGTGATTCAGATCACGAAACAACATAAAACCTCATACAACTTAGTTACTATACTCGTTACTATACAATACAATTTAGTTACTATACTATACTCCTAGCTTAAGAAAGGCCGGCCTGGTAGTAGTCAGGAAAACGAACGCGTCTACCAGATCGGCGAGGAATCTTCTTTTGGGAACCGTCTGATGAATCTAAAATTACATTAGGAGAAGTACCAGCAGTAGCGTGTGAACCCGAGTCACGGTTCAAATTTACGTCCTGCTGAGGTTCCCGATGAATAAAATTGTCTGTTGAATTATTATATACATTACTATCAGGTTGATGTTCCGGTTTCCTCAACAAGTATGCCGGTTTAAGCCTATCGACTGATACCGTGACTTCGCGGCCACGTATATCTAGTACGAATGTTTTTTCCTTTCTACTTATTACTTTGTACGGCCCATCGTAGGGCTGTTGTAACGGTGCTTTGACAGTATCATCCCTAACAAAGACATGACTAGATGTGATTAAATCTTTGTATATGAAAGTGCTTTTCTGGCCATGCCGAGTGCCAGGAATTGGTCTAAGTTGAGTGAAATTCGAACGTAACTCTTTGACAAACTCGCTATGCGATGGATTAGGTGTCGCTACGGTAGTCCCTAAGAGTTCCCCTGGAAGGCGTAGACTTTGTCCGTATACTAATTCTGCCGAAGTAGCCTGAAGATCTTCCTTCCACGATGCTCTAATGCCTAACATTACAGTTGGTAAAATTCGTGTCCAACTAGTGTGTCTAGAACCGTGACATTTTATCGCGCTTTTCAGCTGGCGATGGAAGCGTTCCACCATACCGTTAGCTGCCGGATGATAAGTAGTGGTCTTAAAATGTTTCGTACCTGTCAGAGCATTTAGTTCTCTGAACAGATGTGATTCGAACTGTCGACCTTGATCCGTAGTAATATTTAAAGGAATACCGAAACGTGCAATCCAATTGGAATAAAACGCGCGAGCGACTGTTTCTGCTTCTTGGTTCTCGATAGGGATCGCCTCAGGCCATCTTGAAAAACGATCTACACACGTTAAACAATAGCGATATGTCTCAGAGTAAGGCATGACAATTATGTCAAGATGCACGTGATCGAAACGTGAAGACGGCGGTGCGAAAGATCCTGGTAGTGTAACGACATGACGGGTTACTTTAGACCGCTGACATTCTATGCAAGCTTTTACCCATTGTTTACAACTAGAGTTCATTCCGGGCCATACGAAGCGCTTTGAAACTAGTTTAGTCGTGGCCCTAGCTCCTGGATGTGAGTTACGATGTAAGATATCAAACGCAGTCTTCCTAAATAGTTCTGTAAGATACGGTCTTACCACACGAGTTGAAACATCACAATAAATCGGTTGGTTACTGTCCTGTACGTGAATAAGTCGCAACTGTAGAGAAGAATTATTACCTTCAATCAATGACTTAAGCCCTGGATCGTTTTTCTGAGATATCGCGAGCGATTCCCAGTCAATGCTTCTATTTATTGACTCAATTCGTGACAGTGCGTCAGCTGGAATATTATTTTCCCCACTGACGTGGCGTATGTCCGTGGTAAACTGACCTATAAAGTCTAAGTACCTAAATTGTCTTGGAGAACACTGTTGCTCTTTTTTCCTAAACGCATAGATAATAGGTTTATGATCAGTAAAGATAACAAAGTGACGTGCTTCTACATAATGTCTAAAATATTTGACTGCAGCGTAGATGGCAAGTAGTTCGCGATCATACGCTGAGTACTTTTATTGAGTTGACGTTAACTTTTTAGAGAAAAACCCGATTGGTTGCCAGTCGTTTCCTACTTTTTGCTGTAAAGCTGCACCTATTGTTTTTTCTGAAGCGTCACAAAAGATAGCTAGATCTGCGTCAATTTCGGGGTGAACTAATAAGGCTGCTTGGGCAAGGCTTTCCTTACATACATCGAAGTCATGTTTGGCCTCATCTGTCCATTTCATGGGCGTCCTACCTTTCTTACTACCAACTAGATCATTAAGGCTGGCCTGACTTGCAGCTGCGTTAGGTATAAACCTTCTATAAAAATTTAACATACCTAAAAATCGTCGTAGCTCTTTAGCTGTCGCTGGCAGTGGGTATATACGCACCGCTTCGACTCTTTCGGGGAGTGGTCGCGTACCTTCGGCTGACACCAAATATCCTAGAAACTCGATCTCGGTTTGACCGAATATACACTTTGCAGGGTTAATTACAACACCATATTTTCTTAACCTATTAAATACAGTCTCTACGTGTTTCAAATTTTCGGATTCATCACTAGATGCGATTAAAATGTCATCAATATAACAATAGCAAAAGTCTAGTTCACTTAACACTTCGTCCATAAACCGTTGAAACGTTTGAGCGGCGTTTCGTAACCCAAAAGTCATATATTTGAACTCAAACAAACCGAACGGTGTAGTTATGGCGGTTTTAGGTATATCGCACTTTGCTATGGGTATTTGATTAAATGCACGCACTAAATCTATTTTCGAAAACACTTTTTTACCACTTAGGCACTGTGCAAAGTCTTGAATGTGGCGCACTGGATACTGGTCAGGTATTGTTCTCTCGTTCAATCGTCGGTAATCTCCACAGGGCCGATGCTTCACAGTAGTTTCACTCACAGACGTGAAGAATGGCGAGGGCGTATCCGACTTCAAAGATGGCTTTTGCACCATGACTAACGGTGCCGCCCATGGGCTCTTGGATGGTTGTGCGATACCGAGTTTTATCATCGTCTCAAACTCCTTTTTAGCTGCTACGAGACGGTCTGGTGCTAGACGCCTTGGTTTTTGCGCTACTGGAGGCCCTGGAGTTACTACTATGTGGTGTTCAGTGTTATGTTTCACCTCTTTCACGACTCCATCTGGGCGTGTTATATCAATGTACTTCGCTAGTAGATCATGATAAGGTGATGTGCCGTTCACCGTCTTTATTGTAGAATGCTGACCCCTCGCTACGTGTCCTTTAACCGTACAACGAGTGAGCGCATCTACAAGTCCTCTATTCTTTGAGTCCACCATTAAATCGTAATACGCCAAGAAGTCCATGCCAATGATAGGTGTAGATACATCAGCCACTACAAATGTCCACGGGAAATCTCGTCGTAGACCGAGGTTGAGAGTCAAGGCGATGGTACCGTAGGTGGCAATCGGTGTCCCATTGGCGGCCACTAGTTCATAGGCAGAAACTTTGCGAGCCGTATGAGCTAATGATTTTGGGTAAACACATAGATCTGCGCCAGTATCAATCAGGAACCTTACCTTGCTGTCCTTGTCCGTAATAAAAATGCGGCGTGATGTATCGAGGGGCTTGATGTCATTCGCCGCTAATGACTCCCGCTGCCGTTTCCCTGCTCCGGTTTGTACGCGCACGGCTGTACGCACTTGTTGGCTCTCGACCCGAATTTGTGGTGGTACCAACACATCCAGTCCCCTGGTCGATGTTTCGACGAAGGCCGCGAGCGTGGTCGACTTCTCGAGCGTGAAGACGGTCTCGCTGTTGTCCTAACACTACACAGCTGTTGCTTCAAGTCTTCTAACCCCTCAAGCAGGCGTGACGATTCTTGTAAGAGTTGTTGGTGGAAAGTTGTACAATCTCCGGACCTGGCTGCTAACTGGTTACGAGACGACTTGTCTTCAGCACCAGCGTTTGAGGCAGCAGAGGCCGCAATCATTGCCGATGGCTTTGCGGAACGTAGCCGTACATTTTCTGCGACAAGGTCGGCGATCTCGGCGAGAGTTTCGAGAGGCGTATCTCTCTTAGCCACCACAGCTGTCTGCATGTCAGTAGGTAGCCCTTTTGTCCATATGACGCGTAATAAGTCATCTGACATTGCAGTGCCGGCGAGAGACTTTAGGTGCCGTAGGAATTGCGATGGTGTGCGGTCGCCGATTTCCTCTCCTTCCAGAAGTCGCTGGGACTTGACCGTTTGCGATGATCCGAACCGCTTTGCCAAACTTCTCTTCATCTCATCGTATTCGTCTTCAGTTGAGACAGAAAGTTTCTCCACTAGATCGCTCACCTCTCTCAGTGCCCGGGGCTCCATTTTGCCTAGTATGTATAGGCATTTTTCCACTGGGTCGGTCACGTTTGCCAAACGCAGAAACGTGTCAGCGCACTTTAGCCACGACTCGGGGTCGGTGGTGTCGAATTGGGCCATTTGTGGCCACGCAGTCGGCTTGGTGGGACCGTTGCAGTGGTTTTCTTGTGCCATTTTAGTTTATTTGTCACGGAACGTATATACGGCGGAACCGATGAAATTATACCACGGACGCGGCGCGGACGAAACTGAGTCCAGACAACCCTAAGCGCACGTAAAACGAATGGATCACGTCGGGGTCACCACTTTCGGCGCTCTATCGCGGTGGGTTGCTATTTACTACTCAAAATAAAAAGTAAATTAGCACAGTAACTGTATTTCGTACACACAATATATTAATTATATTATGTAGTTACAAAAATGCTAAGACGACCGGCCTGTGCTGTGAACAAATGCTGACTCGTGACTCCTCTCTGAAGTCTGAACTCTCTATATTTATACCAGGTTGGTCGCCTTAGAAAAACCAAAGCCTTACGTATAAAAAATAAGTATTCCCACTAACTAAGATACAATAGACTTACAAATAATAATCATTAAACCCAAAAGCTAATTTTGGGAAAGTTCCGGCGTCGGTACACAAAGAGAACAATAAATGAATAGTTACACAAAGACAATATTGTTTCCTTCATACGGCAACATGTTTAAAATCATAAAAGTACATAGCTATTATATTACAAATGTTAACTAACAATAGAATACCTCAATACAGTAATACTGGTACAAACATGCCGCCAGTGAACAATTAAAATTTAGACAAAACAAATTACTTACTGCTATTACAGATACGACGCAGATGCGTGGGAACTTACAAATACCATGTTTTTACAATCGAATATCCTAAGGCCTAAATCTAGCATATTATTTAACATTATATACATGAGTTATTGAAGGGGCATACGTGGGACACAGTCACCACAGACACAAATTAAAGAATGTTAAAATTAAATAAATGTTCAAAATAAAATGTTCATTAATTTAAATAAATGTTCATAATTATTCCTACGCACCTGCCGTCCGCCCCAATACAGCCCACGTCGTTGGATCCGCTAGCACCTCGTACATGAGCGACGTGTACTCAGTTTCATTTACCTGTAATTAAGTTGTAAATTGCATATAGCTAAAATGTGCAAGGGTATTTGTTTACGCTCGAGGAAGAACGAGTGGCAACACTGCCTGCGCGCCGGTCGGTAGGTGGCAGTGCTGTTTTCTGTTTCGTCGCGGCTTCCATACAGAGCAGTCGCCGGCCGCTTCATGAGTGACAGCTAGTGTCATTGCATACGCGTGCACGCCACTACGGAGTATGAATAATAATTGGGATGATGACTGAATTCAAATTTTTACGTCTCGTCATTAAATATTAAAATACCGTGGAAAAAGATGCAGTCCTGTGAAATTAGAATTAAAATCGGCTTAGAAATACATTAGATACAAGCATTATAGGTTGTTAATTTGAAGGCGATTAGACAGAGAGATCCGACATCAACCGTGACGTCATCGTTGAGTACGGCCATATAAACTCCTTGTAAATTTCCGTTTTGCTAGAAAGAGATGGAGAAAAATCTTTAATACCTTATATCTTGGTTGTTTTTATAGTTATTCGAAAACCGATTTTTTCCTTGTGTTTATAATATGAATGAGCTTCTATTAGAGCAAAAAATTTTTTTTAGTCATCTAGCCTATTGTCGTCACGAAGCCGCCATTTTTATGTGTTTTGTGCCGGCTTATTGTGCGTGTGCGGGATCACCGTCGAGGATGAAATTAGCTGCCTGATAGGGCTTGTGTATTTTGTTTGTTCCTACGGTTATTGGTCGGTGGATTATTGACAGCAGCTCGTCAAGAAACTCGACTTCGAGCTAGCTCAGGAAGTCTACCAGCTAGCGGCTACATTTTTTGCGCTTTCATATCAGAAGGAGTTAAAGCGGGAGATATTACACAATTAATTGCTTTGAATGTGACTTGACAATTAAACAATACAGGGTATAAGTGACGGTGTCCCTTTTCTTTTAACAGTGAGTTCAGACCATGATCCTAATTTGAAAATCACTGAAATTTTGTCCCGGAAAGTTCATAATTTTTTTAGATTTTTTTATATATTTAATTATATATTTAATTTAATTTAAAAGAGCACTACCTTTCTAATTTGTCTTAGAGTATAACATTATCCATAAACCTTTTTGCATGATAGGTATAATTATATTTATTGATTATGATATTATTATCACTAGGTTCGGTTATTATTTAATTTTTTTAAAGTATGTATTGATTTATAATTGTGTATATACTTATAGCAGATATGTATGTATATATTTTTTTTTTGGGTTATTCTAGTCCCCATTTATCAATTTTTAGTAACATCAGCTGGGGTTGGCTGGAAGAAATTTCTTTCAGAGATAAGTCCGCCTTTGGACAGACTATTGTCTTTCGTGTACTATGTTTGTATTTATTTGTGTTCAATAAAGAGTTTATATATATATGTATCCTCCTGACACCTAACGTCCTTCACAAAAGACAAAATAGGTTAGACCGTTACGGCCGACTAATTTCGAAGAGTGACTTGAACTATCACCGGATGGCCTTTACAAAGCACAAAATACAGGCCTATATATTTAAGCTTTTTTCATTGGATATTTTTGTTTTGACGTCAGTCGATCACAGGAAAATGTAAGCTCTGATTGGTCAATTTTTGACACAACACAGTAAATGGGCAATAACTTCACTCATTTCCGAAATGTTCGGTCATTTGTCAACAACAATGGCGGCGCGTGGTTCGCGAGGTAAGTAAAAATTAAAATATTGTTGCTATTTTAACATTTGCTAGTTTACAATTAGTTTCATATTGATGTAAAATATTGCTTTATTAATAACAATTAGTTTTCGAACCGGAAGTCGTTTCGTTTTTTATTTACTATAAGTTTAAATTATTTTGTTCTATATAAAGGTCGTTCGGTTGTAGAACATTATTTTTAACTGCGTAATTTGTCCTGCATAACGCACATCCGGTCGAAGCGTTGAAACGGTTCTTTCTTGTTTTAGTATTATATGACGCCGATATTGCAAATCTCCTCAACGACTACGAAGTTGAAGAAGTCAGTGATGATGAAAATCTTTCCTACGAAGAGCCTCACGAAGAGAAGTCCCGTTCTCGGTCAACCTCACCAAGCAACGACAGTATCTCACCGAGTAGCGACGATATGAATCTGAGAATGAGGAAGATGAGTCTTCTCAGCGTCCGGACAGAGGTCGTGCTAGGGTGCGAAGATCAAGATCTGGTCCAAGCCGTGGTGGTATTACACGAGGTACTGGGTCTAGAACTCGTCGCGGTGTTCGCACTCGCGGTGGTGTTCTAAGACCAGTTGGTAGACCAGCTGGTGCTGCTTCTTGGTCTCATAGACCTTTTGATGTACCATTGCCAGAAGTGCAGGAACCGTCATACTTACCTTCAATAATACAAGATGAATCTAATTTAGCTGAATACGTGCAAGAATATATTGATAATGATTTGATCAACTTGACTGTGGAAACAACTAATCAAAGTGCTGTTGCTACTAAAGGCTATTCGTAAAAATGGCTCGTGAAGAATGCAAAATTTTTCTAGGCATCTTCACTTCTGATGGCCTGCATAAACTATCCTCATATACGAATGTATTGGAATAAGAAATACGCCTTCCCCACTATCACTGAATCTATGTCTAGAGACCGATTTATCCAGTTACGAAATTCACTGAAATTTGCATTCGATCTTGATGTAACCCCAGAAATGAGAGCAGCTGACAGATTGTGGAAAGTTCGCCCTTTAATCGAACGTGTGCTTCGAGGATGTTAAGCTCAAAGGCGACAGCAGAAAATATCTGTCGATGAAATGATTATACCCTTCACTGGTGCTTGCGCAATATGACAATATTGTCCAGGTAAACCTCACCCAACTGGATTAAAAGCTTTCATTTTAGCTAATCCGAACGGATTGGTTTGTGATATGATAATTTACCAGGATAAGAATACATTTCCTACAGCTACTGGATTGCAATTGGGAGAGAGCGTAGTTCTAAAGTTGTGCTATTCGTTGGTTGCTGGTCACATAATATATTGTGATCTTTTTTTTACAACTATAAAACTGATTGAAGTGCTATCCAAAAATTTTTTGAGAGAGTTTATTTTTTAAAGGTTTATATTAATATACAGCTTTGTAAGACTTTTTGCCTAAGATTTTAATTAATAAGAGATTGAACCTTAGAAAGTTAATAAAGTAACTTTGATATATTGTAAAATACTGTTGACTATTAGCTTGTTTTATAAAAATTTACGATTTGTCAAAAGAAAGTTTTGTTAATTAGATACGCATGTATCCAGAATAAAAAAAAAATTGGTACTAGTCATACTGTTTTATTTTTAGTAAATGGTATCTTATTAATAAACATACACAAATGTTCCATCTTTTCCTCAAACTTGTAGCTCCTCGGTTATTTGAACTAAGGCCGGATGTACTTTATAAAGAACAAAAGATAGCCAAATAAAAATTCGCACAATGTGTTTCTTAAGTCATCCTTAATAAGGTTTGTTCTAGCGAAAAACCATATGAATATGTGTTTGTACTTTTATAACCAATGAAATGCCTCGGCTTTGACAGCCCAAACACTTTTGTACTATATGAAGTACATCCGGTGGTAATCGAAGTCGTTTAAAATTATATTTCGGTGTCAGGAGGGTATACAGGGTAAATTTTGAGGTACCAGCAACCTCGTAGGATTAGATAGCTAACATCATTAACTACGAGTTACGAGTTTTAAGATAACTCATACATTGAACAAAAATCTATTTTCAAGTTTTTATTGCACTGTCGTGACATTGATAAGTCTGTTTCATTTATAAACGACGACGGAAGACAACGCTACGCTCGCGCGCTGTGCGCGTAGAGTTACAAACATTCTAGAGGTATATTAAATGAATATTTATTTTTGTATGAAAGTAAAATCTGACGAATTATCAAAAGTCGTAGAACAAACGTTGTAGTTAATGATGCTATCTAATCCTGCGAGGTTGCCGGTACCTCAAAATTAACCCCGTATATATTTTTTCATTTGTCATATAACTAAGTTAACGTTAACTAACTAAAATCATATTCTTTCAAAAACCATAATAAATACACAAAAAATTAACTTTGCAGTGTAAATCGTATAATTTTTCCATCAAACTGCACGCGGAATCAGCTGTTTGGGTCATCGAACGTCAACGCACCGGTGTGAGCGGAACAAAAATGATGCTGGCGCGCCATACATTGCGTAACATGAATAAAAATTAAAAATGAAATCCCCTTTATTTCGCTTGAAAAGCTTTTTCGGGAAAAAAACACATCGGTAAACAAATATTAACATTGGTCTGAACTCACTGTTAAAAAAAAGGGACACCGTCCCTTATACCCGGTACTTATATAAAAAAAATCAGAATAATTGTGTAGATATTTTCGTGCTGTTTTTTATGTATATTTTTGATTTTTTTACCATAGAATCAAAATATTTGTTTTGTTCTCATACTGTTCAATGCAATAGATCATGTATTTTACGCCTTTTTTTTCGGGGGGAAATGCGCAACCGCACCGTACCCACCGTTGGCTAGACGGCGGGCGTGTGTGGGGCTGGCCCGGCAGAGTTCCAGGCCGACCCACAAAAACCCCCCGATTTTCTCCCAGCCCTTGTGGGCGCGTATGGTAAGGTCCACACTGCGACTACCACTACCAGCAAATGTATTTTACGCACTAATAAAATACATGTTTAGCTACCGTAATGGCAGTGAACACTGGGCATTACTTGTAGGATTGGCAGCCGTTAGGACCGCTGAGTGCCGGTGGCCCTACCGCCTATCTTATAGCGAATAACGATGGCGATAGCGAATGACTCGCTACGAGGGCGGTACGAGATCACAAGATTAGGGAGCTTAAACTATAACGAGGCAATTAGGCGGTAGGGCCGCCGCCTATCATAGCAAACTCGTGAAATGAAAACGATAGTGAGTGACTCGCTATCGCCATCGTTAATCGCTATGAGTTATAGGCGATAGGGCCGCGGTTATAGTCCTAGTTTGGCTTCCACGTGCATAAAGACGCATCGTAGATAGGGAGGTCCCCTCACAACGTGGAACTTAAAATCTGGTGTAGCCCGCAAGAAGTCGCTGGACGCAGTATTAATCGCTTTATAGCAGGGGTTCCCAACCTTTTACCCTATGCGCCTCACCCAACATTATGCTAAAATACTACGCCCCCCTAGGAGCCGAAATGGGGAGTCAAGAAAATGAAGCAAACGATGAAAATATTGGCGTGTTTAGTTTCAATCAAAAGATGGTTTCAACGTGTCGCTGACTTCGCATAGGTGGCACCGTCCGCGTCGCGCGAGTTTATATGAACAGTTTTAATAAATATTCTTCATACAGTTTAATTCTGGAGCTGCTCGCTGCGATCCCCCCCCCCCACCTCTGTTCACTCTACGCCCCCCAAATGGGGCGCGCCTCACTGGTTGGGAAACCCTGCTTTAGAGAGAGCGATCATCGGCTGAACTAATTATGATAATCGGAAAGCGCACATCATTGTCACTCACCCTTTGCACGGTCAACTGCAAACAGCAAACCTGCGACGCCCTGCAGAAGTCGGAGCCCTTGGTGGGCTCCAGTTGGGTTCTGATGACGAAGAGCGTCGTGTAGTCCTGTATGTCGAACGGGCAGGAGAACGTTCTGGAGGGCTCGTCGGCGTCCACGGGCCGGTATTTCACCGCGAACGTGGCCTTCATCGGGGCGCCTTTCACTAACGGGTCCTTGAGTAGCTCCCACATGAACGACGCTGTGGTGCCGTCCGATGCTACGATCTGGGGACCAATTCCCGTGAAACTTACAGTCCAAATACTGTTGGAGCTCAGAACTCATCCGTTCGGAGTACTACCCACAGTTGTTATTCACGTGTTTCTCACTTCGATCGTTCTAAAAGTCAACTTCAATTAAATAGCATTGAATGCCAATTCAGAAACAAAAAGATTACCATGAAAACCAATTTGTGATCTATGAAACTGTTAAAACGGTTGTAACGGATGCGACCGATGAAAATGAGAGTTCACAGCAATAAATCACCAGAAATTTTATTTTGATACACACATTATAGCACAGTTGGTAGATGAATCGAAAGCACATTACAATTTAATAGCACTGCTATTGTAAACTAATATTTTAGGCCTCATTATAGTCAACCACGCTGGCCCAGTGCGGATTGGTCGACTTCGCATACTCCTTTAAACTTCTTCGCGGATGTATGCAGGCAGGTTGCCTCGTCACGATGTTTTTCTTCACCGTAGGAGCGTCGGTGGAATGTACAACATAATGTAATTCAAAAAACGACAAACACATTGTTACATTGCAGGGTTGAATCCCGGACCTCCCGATTAGAAGGAAAGTGCCGAGTCCAGTGCCACTGACGTCATATAAGGTTATACATAGGATAGGCGTAGTACAGCTATGATCCACCTATAGGCATATTCATTGTAGCAAAGTCTTTACCACTTTTTCCGTGAATGAGTGTTCGAGTGCGTCCAAACCACACCCCGGACACTCCATACAACGTTCGCAAATCAATTACCTATTACTACTACTTAGGCAAATGACGTTTGTACATGCGCAAATGTGTGCGTGGGATCTAGTAGGGCTGAGTACGCGGTTATCAATCGAAATGACGCGGGAAGTTCAGCGACTGCCTTCTCTTTTACTCGCATAGCGCTATCTCTGTTATCGGCCGGCGCTCGCGTCTACTCGCCCGAGTGATCGCGCGCGCCCTTGTTTATGTGTCAGTGATGTCTACAACGAAGTGCGGGGTGCGATGAGGAATTAGATATGAGTGCGGGGAGGTGAGTGGTCGTTCTGTACGGAGTACTATTATACAGGGTGTCCCAAAAAATAGTGTCAAGCGTAAGTCCAGAGTTAGAGCACCTCTTGGAGTACCCGAATCACCCCCATGTATGTTCCGCGATTATTCGTAGTTTTCGAGTAATAATTTTTTTTCTGACTTTTTGAAAATTTTGATCCAAAGAACTTAAAAATATTAAATAAAAAAAAGTAGAACATATTTTAATGTTTTTCTTTTTGCCACTGAATCATCTTTAGTGCTTCTTTTATGTCTAAAATAATCAGCTTCGTAACTTTAGTGGAAATTTAGAAAACAGTAGTGTAAAGTCAAAATTTGAATGTTAGTGAATAATTACTTAAAAATTCATCTTTAAATTAAAAATCTAAACAGGCGAATTCATGGTTTCTAAGTATGTGTAAAAACTTCTCTAGACTCTCTGCTTTCATAATCATTTAAAAAAAGAAGTACTTAATAGGGCTACTTTGGCTTAAATCGGCCATCAAAGACAGCGACGTGAAAATTTCATAAAATTTACCAAATTCCTATCAGATGATAAAAAAAATATCTGGTCTTTTTATAATTTCTAAGGTTCAGATTAATTACAATTTAGCAAAAATTAACTACATGAAACCCATATTTAAATATTTTTCTCGCGGATCACATCGGTTGTAGTGTTGGATGTAACGCAGTACTTACCTGCTAAAAAATTGCCCGAGTGAGAGGATATGAAAGAGACCGCATTATTGCTATCTCTCTCACTCTCATTGGCGAAATGGATAACTGTAACTGAGGAATGCTATTCTTTGTGACAAGGGGATGAGGCGGGGGGTGTAGTCCGAGCGCCTATTGTGTTCTGGCGCCAGTCGTTTGCCTGCTTTTGTTTGCGCCTTACGTACGATACGCTCATTTGTGATTATTTGACGAACTTTGCTTTCTTTACGGACCTTGAGTGCGATTACGATTTGGTTTTGTGTGAATACGGGATTTTGACAAATTTGGCATTCTTAACGGACTTTTCAAGCTCTTCATTTTGTGATGTCTTTTTCATCGCAAGAATATGCTCTTATGCATTACTTTTATGGATATGCAAGAGGAAATGCTTCTGAAGCAGCCAGGTTGTTCCGGCAGCAAGTACAAAATGGAGGTAGACCTCAGCCTGAAACTTGGCCTGATCATCGCATGATTTTAAGAGTACATAACTCTTACATGGAAGGACGCCTACCAGGTAGAAGATCGGGGCGCCCATCTGAAATGAGTGACCCAGATACTGTCCAATCAGTGGTTGAAGAAGTGGTGAGAGATCCATCAGTTAGTGTAAGAACAATAGAACGTCGAATCGGAATTCCGAAATCACAAGCACATCGAATACTTCATCAAGAGCGTTTTCACCCATATCACATCCAGAAAGTTCAGCAGCTCAATCCCGCAGACTACCCGAGAAGGGTGGCATTTTGTCAGGAAATGTTACGGAGACAAGCTGAAAACGAAAATTTCTTTAAAAATATTATTTGGACTGATGAATCACATTTTAAGCGATGTGGGGTGTTTAATGCGCATAACTACCATTCGTGGAGTATTGAAAATCCACACCTCACAAGGGAATCTAATTTCCAAGAACAATTTAGTATCAATTTGTGGTCAGGCATCCTAAACGGACAGCTGATTGGTCCGTTCGAACTACCGGACCGACTGAACAGCGAGGCCTACTTGCAATTTCTACGACGTGATCTCGGCGTCTTATTAGAAGATGTAGACCTATTAACGCGGAGAAATATGATTTTTCAAAACGACGGCGCTCCATGCCATTTTGCTAGAAATGTTAGACAACATTTGTCTGAAACATTTCCAGGCAGATGGATCGGTCGTGGAGGGCCCATTGCGTGGCCGCCACGGTCCCCCGACTTGAACCCCATAGATTTTTTCGTCTGGGGATACTACAAGGAATTAGTATACGCCAAGGACATTACAAACGTCACAGTGTTAAGAACAAAATTAAGACAAGCGGAAGAAACAATAAAAACAACAGAATTGCATTTATAAATTTAAAAGAAAACTTTTTTAGACGATGTAGAATATGTATTGAGCACGAAGGTCGTCATTTTGAAAACTTTCTTTAAGCGATCGAATAATAAATACTTTGAAAATAATGTTTTGTTTCATTTATTAAGTTATAATAAACCTTCAAAGGTTATTAAAGATGGCAGCAGGAACAGTTATTTTTGACCTTCAAATAATAAATTTTTAGCTTTTCTACAATCATTTTTGGTTTATTAATAAATAATTGGAATTAAAAAAAAAAAATATTCAGAAGTCGAGTTTTATGAAATTTTCACCTTGCTGTCTTTGATGGCCGATTTAAGCCAAAGTAGCCCTATTAAGTACTTTTTTTTTAAATTATTATGAAAGCAGACAGTCTAGAGAAGTTTTTACACATACTTAGAAACCATGAATTCGCCTGTTTAGATTTTTAATTTAAAGATGAATTCTTAAGTAATTATTCACTAACATTCAAATTTTGACTTTACACTACTGTTTTCTAAATTTCCACTAAAGTTACGAAGCTGATTATTTTAGACATAAAAGAAGCACTAAAGATAATTCAGTGGCATAAAGAAAAACATTAAAATATGTTCAACTTTTTTTTATTAAAAATTTTTAAGTTCTTTAGATCGAAATTTTCAAAAAGTCAGAAAAAAAATTATTACTCTAAAACTACGAATAATCGCGGAACATACATGGGGGTGATTCGGGTACTCCAAGAGGTGCTCTAACTCTGGACTTTCGCTTGACACTATTTTTTGGGACACCCTGTATATTGTGCCCAAACATAAACAGACAGACCGTTTCCAAGTTCCGTCAAAAAAAACTTGCCATATTCGTCACGTTCTTCGGGTTCAGGTCGGACACGGTGTTGTTCCCGTCGCACTGCAGCGTCGGGTCCGACAGCGTGAACTGCACGAGGTGCGCGACCGTCGACTTGAGCGTGACGTGCACGAACTTGCGCGCGTTGGACGTGAGGAGACGCCAAGAGACCACCATTGGGGGGGAGAAGTGCAGCGGCACCTCGGTCGCGGTGTCCCCCCACGGGCAGCTCAGCCATACCTGCGTTGAGAGGTGCTTTCTATACAGGGTGTAACTGAACACCCCAATAACATTTAAGGGTATGTATCCAACAGAAGTAGAGATTCTGTAGGAAAAATATTAGGGCTAACAAACCTACTTTTTTCCCATACAAACTAAATAAATTATTTTTTGGTATTAAGTGCCGACAGCACTACGTAAGCGTACGAGGAATACTACGCTCACGTCTGTCACGTGTCATTTTGTGTCTTGTGTTAAGAGCTGACTATGGTTGACATTTTGTGTCTTGTGTTAAGAGCTGACTATGAAAGTTTTTGCTTTCAGTTTAAAATCAAATAACTGTGAAAGTATTAGGGTTCCAGGTCTCAGACAAGCACCGAATGTCCATTTAGTATCTAACTTATATGCCCCTTAAATGTTATTGGGATGTTCAGTTACACCCGGTATACACATTGCCACCAGAAAGAACACTGGCCGCGGCCCTGAAGGAGATGACGTCATGAGCGTGTCTTAATTAGCTTTATTTGAAAACTGACGACCCGCCCGCGGCTTTGCCAGCGTGGATAATTTATATTAAAGTAATAAAGTGAAGTCGGGGCATGTGAAGCCAGGGCGGGTCGCTAGTTATGCATATAAACCTTCCTCATGAATCACTCTATCTATTGCTGAAAACTGTATTAAAATCCAGAGGGAGCGATTTCATTTTATACTATGTAAATGTTGGCTTTTGCCGACTGTATAAGAAACCAATATTATTACTTCTCCTTCCTTATATTATTACTTTAATATTGCAATCGAAAAAATAGAAACAACCACAAACTACTCCAACATCCTGAAGATGCCACGTGAAGGTGCGAAGCGCATCGAATCTAAGTTAATCACAATTTGCATGTTGGTATGATATTAATGTGACATTCCCTTTTGTCGCATGCGCTTTGGGGGAGGGCGGGCGGTGCGACCTTGGTTTGCGTAGTTTGTACCAATTACCGACGGAAGTTTTGCTATACAGGATGGAAAAAAAAGACCGTGGTTGGAAGAAAGGTACCCTTAATATTGATGATGGCAAGTTTTAGTGACAGGAAACATTCCTTAATTTTCAAAAATAATTAACACTGCGTTTAAAGATTTTCGAAAAATCACCTGCTTGAGCCGGGAATCGAACCGGTGAAATGTGAAAAAAAAAATTCTGTATTTTATGATACCAACCGAAAGAGTCATTATTTTGAATTTGAATTTGAATACCTACTCATTAACTTTCTAGTCACGGACTTCCTTAAAATAACGCCTGATACGAATAATTATATTAAAAGTTCATTTATTTGATTGCGAGTGAACGCAAGGTGCAGTCGCCTCGCTGTGATCGTTGTAGTTGACTACTAAATATAATTATTTCTAATGGGATTTCTGAATATAATAAATCATCTCATACAAGAATGGGATTCTATTGTATTTCACACCATATTAGGCGCGTTCCATTTAAGCACAGAATTGCAGCATATTTAGCATCATCACGTTTTATTAGATTTTGACGCTAGCAGGGCTAGCATTGTATGTTAACGTAATGCATTCCATTTAAACAATATCTTGGATATTAGTTTAGGTTCCCTGAGAAAAATAGCGCGGTTAAAATGTTAACATTTCTTAGAAGAAACGAAAAACATGGTTAAGTTTGATGTTAGCGTGAAAAAATGGTGACGCTTAAGTGGAAAACCGGGATAGTTAACGATAACAAAAAATATACTTTTAAGAACGAAACTTTTTTTAATGAAAGTCCTCATTTCAATTAATAGCGAAGGACACCCTCAATTTCACTATTTGGTAACTATGTCCATTCACACATACTCACAATATGTTCGATGCTTTTCTCCCTTTTCGGTTGTACGCTCGCATACAGTCTCAGAGGTACTGTAGTGGTTTCAAAGGGCTTGCTGGGTGGCACTGCGATGGTCAGCTCCCTAGTCATTGGACAGTCACCGTCCACTGTGCGTATTAACAGACCGGCTGATGTTTTCAGTAATATCGACGTGTTCTGGCATGACAAGAGAGCAAATGCAATAAATTTCCTTTAAGAAAGAGAGTTTGTTTAGAAGTTACTCAAATAATTATTGCATATTTTTCAGTAAACTCATAGATCCTTAGCTTTTTAAATATAGCATACTAGCTGTGCCAGCGAACTACGTTTTGCCGTATAATTTTTACCCGTTTTTGCAACATTTGTTATTGATGCTCAGCTCCTATTAGTCGTATCGTGATGGTATATAGCCTAAAGCCTTCCTCGATAAATGGACTATCCAACACAAAAAGAATTTTTCAATTTGAATCAGTAGTTCCTGAGATTAGCGCGTTCAAGCAAACAAACAAACAAACAAACTCTTCAGCTTTATAATATTAGTATAGATTAAAAAATCATTACTAAGTTTGAAATTTTCTCACATACAAAAACTGCCTTATAATCGATCTCCAACCATAGTTTGGAAGTGCACTAATTGAGGAGTGTAAGCGAAATACACTATATACACAGTCATTCAAGTTTCTGTTCGAAAAAGCTGTTACGTCTTTATTCTCAACAATTTGTATCTTTATACGTACTCGTAATTATGCTATAAAAAATGTTGGAATCTAACTCATTGTAACACAATGCAGCAAAGGATAGAAATTTTCTAAAGTGTACTTCAAAAGAGAAAAGTAATATTTCCACAAGATATTAGAAAAACAGTTTCATCCCTTAAAGGTTATGTTTTGAATTCCATTTGTCAAAGTTTTGCCAAATAAACACTTTGCTAACCTCCTTAATTGATGAGCTACCAGTGCTGACGACCAGCTCCATGGCGTGTTCCAGACCAGCCACTAAATCCTTCTTCGGCTCTACCTTATTCAAGTACACGTTCACCCCTTGAGTGTGCACTTCGAAGCCGACCTTTGTGCCAATCAGTGCATTCGACAGATACTCCAACTTGCCTTCGACCAATAGGGACACTTGCCCTATCTTATATGTCCCACACTTATCAGCCAAGTATTCTAGAGTGACCTCGTTTGTACCCGGTTTAAGGACTATGTCATTGCGGACGAAGCAAGTCCGGTAATTGTTCCGTGTAGTGGCCGATGGCTTCCTGTATTTGCTGCTGTCAGATCTTTTGAGGGGCACTTTGGGGTTGTGATACTCCAAGGTCGCCTTTTGTAACGTTTTGTCTTCTTTGTATAATAATTTCGCTGTGATCTGTAGTGGGTTTAGTAGAGGATTTTTAGGTTTTAAATCATCCAGTCTTATGCTGCAATCACAAACAGATACATGGAGGAATTTCACACTTGGTATAAATTATAAGTAATAATCACTAATTTACTAAAGCAAAGTATTAGAACCTTTGTGGTCCCAATATATGTGTTCGAAATTAGGCAAGCATCCAAAATAATAAAACAATAGCAACCCTGAACCCACCTGCTTATAATATTAGATACATTACTATCCGTAGAGACATCCGACGTCTTCCTTTGCAAATTAGTCTGCATACTTACACTACTGTTAACATTTAAATCAGTCTTATAACTTTTGACGGGCGTCTTTTTGTCCGTCTTATCCTCTGTACAGGGTTCTATGCTAATTGCTGCACGGTTACATCTAACATCTTTGGGGTACAAGCTTTCGACAACCAAGCAACATAGGACCTTATGGTCTGTGATGTAGACTCCACGATCGGACGGCAATAGGGTAGCGGAGACAAGTTTGAAACAATCATTGAGTTCGGCGAGCACTGTGTCAGTTTTGTCCTTAAGGTCCATCCTTATAGACTTCATCATCTCCTCAAAATAAAAATTTCTGACTAGAATCTCCAATTCGGCTGTGCACGCTATTGTGGCAGAGAGCTTTGTATATCTGAAATATTGTGATTTCTGTGAACTATAGAAATTGAAGTTGTTTTTTATTTTGAAGACAGCAATGACTGCATTTACTTCAGATAAGTATCTAAGTAAACCGATTGTAACTGAACACCCCAATAACATTTAAGGGGCATATAAGTTAGATAGTAAATGGACCTTCGGTGCTTGTCTGAAACCTGGAACCCCAATACATTCAGAGTTATTTGATTTTAAACTGAAACCAAAAACTTTCAAGTGACAACCCTAATCAGCTCTTAACACAAAAGAAATTTAAACACAAAATGACACGTGACAGACGTGAGCGTAGTATTCCTCGTACGCTTACGTACGGTTGTCGGCACTTAATACCAAAAAATAATTTATTTAGTTTGTATGGAAAAAAAGTAGGTTTGTTAGCCTTAATATTTTTCCTAAAGAATCTCTACTTTTGATGGATACATACCCTCAAATGTTATCGGGGTGTTCAGTTACATCCTGTATATCGCTACAGTTTATCAGAAACTTGCCATTTTATTTATTTTGTATTTTCTAAACAGCATTCATAAACGTTTTAGTTTTTAAAAATCTTATAGAGGATCACTGTTCAACTCCCAGTCAAGGTTGAAATTTTTCACCTGGAGTTGGACTGCAATTGTGGACAAATTTCCCTACAAATTGACAGATTTAGAATATATTTTGTAGGAAGTGAAAAAGTACGCGGGCACAGAGTGCAATCGCAGGTACCGCACGCCTCCCCACGATTCAGCAACAATAACCGCAAGGTTGGAAAGGCCGTGCACAGTGATGGAATATGACATAACCAATGATGGAATATGACATAACCAATGATGGAATATGACATAACCAATGATGGAATATGAGCCAGTGGAACAATGAAATTATAATAATACTCTTACCTATCAAAATCGTTCATTTTCTTCGCGGCGGCTACCAGTTCCAGCCTCGTCTGAGCGGCGAGGTCTCGCCAGCCCTGCTCCTCGTAAGACCGTAGAGCGTCCATCAGGAAAACCACAGCTTTACCTGTCTCACCCAGTTCCGAGTAGAAGGCGGCTAGATCCCGACCGATTAGCCGTGCGAACCTAACGCAAAATTTTGCAGGTTACATTTTGACCAGGACTACAATTTATAGCAGCAACTCGGTATGAGTAATGTAACCGAACAACGTATAAATAAAATACTTTTTTGTCAAATATAATAAAATTATTTCTATACGTAAAATGTCCTAAACAACTGCAGATTTGTGTAATTACATAATGTTAGATGTAGCCTAGCACTGAGATTTTAAACTACATATTAACATTGTATAATTTTATAACAGTAGGAAGAGTCATAAATATTCATCTAATATGGTTAACTATATTCATCAAAATTATCCATCGCAAGCTCGAGTTAGCCTACTATTATATTAAAATTTATACTATGCTAAGCTCTCATATTTTTTATTTATACACTGTAGTTGATGCAAATTACTCACCTTAACCGGCCAATATGCTTGTATGTCCCCATAGCCAGTTCCGCTAACTCTAAATAGTACTGCTGGAAGCAAGTTTTGCTGCAGAGTGCCTCCTTTAGTCGGTCGGTCGGCGTGGGGTGCTGGTTGTTGGGTTCACTGTCCCCCATGCCAGCCGAGAGCATCACCACCAGGTGCAACTGTTCCGAACTGGGGTCCGGGGAGCCAGGTAGGAGACCGCACAGCTTACCAAGCTCGTGAAGCTGAAAACATTTTAATTCTCTAAGTACCCAGTCACCGTTTAAAATTTTGCGTACTTCACGCGTAGCACAAGAACCCCGAGATAAATATGTCTATCATTAACTTTCTCGACAAATTCAAATTCAAATTCAATATCTTTTATTCAAATTGGATTGTTACAATCTCTTTTGAACGTCAAAGCAGCTACGCCATTGGTTCACAAGTCTACGGCGGGAGACCTTGTACTGGAAAGAACCAGCAAGAAAACCAGCAAGGGCTATTTTTTTCTCCCTGTATTGTTACAGAGTCGTCAATTGGAAGCTGACCTCACAGCAGAAGTTTGAGCTCAACTTCCATTACAAGATTAGATGTGTTAGTTCTCTTCTTACTATGTAATTACCAAAAACAATATATGTTTAAATAAATAGTTATACATATAACAAAACTATTCATTATCTGCAAATTAACACCAGGCATTGGCATCTTTTAAATAATCGTTGATTTTATAGTAACCTTTACTCATAAGAGTCTTTTTTACATGCGCTTTAAACTTGTAACAATGGCAAGTTAGTAACACTTTGTGGAATCTTATTATAAAAGGTTATACATTTCCCCATAAACGAGCCTCTAGTTTTTCTATCTATTGTGGCTGAGGTGATAGTATAGTCTGTACTCTAGCTTACCTTATCTTTGGCGTTGTGCAGCAACGGCGCCTGAGTGGCGGTACACATCTCTATCGCGTTGTTCGACGAAGCCAGCCGCTCGCAGGCCCGCAGCGTCTCCGCGCACGCCAGCTGCGCCCAGCACGCCGAGGCGCCCTCTACGGCGCTGACGCCCAGCAAACTCAGCTCGACTATGGTGTTGTGGACGGTGCTGAGGCAACGGGAGGCGATCTGAAATAGTACATTACTGCCGCGGTCTATAATGACTACTTTGCTGGTCGCGCTGATGATGGCCGACAGCGCAGCTTAGCGCAGCTCCAGGCCGACACAGCGCGGTCAGCGTGCAGCACTTGACGGACGAGCTGAGATAAAGGCCGAGACCGTAGGTCGAGGCCTTTACAGTAAGGACAGCGAGGGCTGCAATGATGGCCAAGCTGGAAGGCCTAGAGCGTAGCTAGGCTAGCTCGAGGCAATCATAGCGTGACCAGCGAAGCAGTCATTGTGGGCCAAGGCTAGTATAGTGCTTTACTCAAAAATGCAAGTACCTAATCTATATAATACCAGCAAGTAATTTAAATAAAAAATATATTAATTAACTAGAAGAAAAACTTTGCCGGCCGCTCCTTGAAACAGAACGGCAAGGTCGACTTTGCTCAAACAAGGTTGTCAAAATAATGACCACATTACATGCATTTTTGAGTAAAGATTTGAAATGGCGGACGCCTTAAAACGAGGCAGCGGTGGATAAGGGGACGACCTATATTGTCTGTTCATTGTTCAAGTAATTTGGTTATTTAATCTGGTTAGCAAAAAATTCACTGGAAGACGACAAATTTAAAAAAAAACATCGTGTGCCAACACTGATTATAGGCGGAAAGACAGTTTTTTTTGGTTTTATAGTTTTATGGTTAGTGTTTAAGTTACCAGTTATGGTTTTGGAAAAAAGTCAGTCTCAGCTTTCTAGCTATACCAGGGTTTCGCATAGTGGTCAAAATCGACCCTTTGGGGTCGGAAACGATTTCCTGGGGGTCAACATAAATAAACGAAAACTATTTTTTTGGGGGTCGATGAGGTCTAAAGACCGACACTTTTTTTTCTAACATAAGTTCTTATTTTTATCTTTATTCTCAAATTTAAATGTTTCTTTTTTCAAGAAATAAATACCTAAGTACTATAGTATTTTCATGTAGTTGGTATGATATTTGAGGAGCTTGGTGGCGCATTGGCGCGTGCGCTCAGTGAACGATTGCCAAGGTTAAGCAACGTTCGCTGTGGTCAGTCCTAGGATGGGTGACCAAAATAAAAGAAACATCTCAAGCTCCTCCGTGCTTCGGAAGGCACGTTAAACAGTGGGTCCTGCGCCTGATCTCGCCCCGGTCGTGTCAGTTAACCGTCCCATCGGAATAAGCGAGTGAAGGAACAGAGAGTGCACTTGCGTTAGCGCAGTCACTTATGCACTATAATATCTCCTGCGCAGATGGCTAGTCTCTGTGGAGATTGGCCGCCGTGACCAAATATCGGTTAGGAGGACATTATTATGATATTTACTGAAATTTATGTCTATTTATTTTGTTAAATTTTGATGAGAAAATTATGTCAAGTTTACTACTTACTTTATCAACCGTAAAATTTTCAGATCGGTATTGAAGTATTTTGTATCAACAGGAAAAAAACTAGAGATAGGACTTTTAAGGTAATTAGGCTATGATGGGGGTCTGAGGTATCAGTTATTTTGGAAAAGGGGTCTCCTTTCGCTCAAAATAGTTTGGGAATCCATGAGCTAAGCTTTACTATTTATTGACATTTACAAAAAAATGAGGTGTAATTTATTTCATTCTTCACGATTTCACGAACCAGTAATGTACAAAGGTGGACTTCATACCATAGAAGCCTATTCTTCTTATTTGTAGCCTATTTCTATTCTTGCCAGTCGACCTTTCTTCTATTACTAGCCGTGCCCGTGAACGTATTTGCCTTATTTTTTGGTTCTTATCTTAGCATCTTGTGGGAATTTTGAAAAATTATTTCTTAGTGAGCGTCTACATAATCCAACGAACCCCTGTGCAAAATATCATGTTTCTGGGTCCAGTAGTTTGAGCTCTACGTTAATACCTTAGTCGGTCACCAAAACCTTTTATCTGTATTATAACGAATTATTTGTGAGCAGGTGCTAGTAATAGTTATCAAAAATATTAACTTGAAGATCGATAATTTTAAGTTTAATCTAAGATAATCGTATCGACAAGGCAACAATCGGACTTTAATGCAGTAGAAAGTACATAAGCTTCGATTACGGATAACAACAGTAACCAGCTTGATAATTATACTACGAGTGGAAGAGCACGAATCATTTGGATTATCATAACAAGGCAGTCTCAAAAGATTTTCATTTTAATGCCAGTGTACGTGATAGTGTATGTGACAACGACAAGACGTACAGAAGTCGGGCCCCCTGCGAGCATGGACTTGTCGATTGACAAAAGCATCTGTCCTTTTCACTCCATAAGAATATCTGTCAAATTTATCGATTTTTGTCGAGTATGTCGATCTTAGCTGTCAAATTTTGTTTATCGAGAGTTCCATGCTCGCAGGGCTGTTCAATCAGACATTGCAGTTATAAAAACACGACCGACGAGCGGTCGGCGCGGCGGCTAGCTGATCCATAATTGGCAGCGAGCGGCCACTTCACAGATGGCCAGTCATCGGGAAAAATAGCAAATAATATGTGTAGGTTCCTTCACGGTCGAGGACTGGGGACATATGTCCCGTGTACAATTACCTTGTAATTCATAACGGTACACGCGTACGCATTTTTTATCGATTGTAAGTAGTAGTTGACAATTCATACACGCAAAGAACGTCGTTTTTATTATTTTTGGTGTGATACCGCCTATGACGTGTGGCATCATCTACGTATCCCGATATTAATATTATTACATGTCCTAACTGATTAAATTGATCGTCCTCTAAAGTAACTGTCTTTTTGTCATGGCAAATGTGCGTTTATCCCTTGCTCGGCGAAGCGAAAATGTATTTCAGGCTGGTAGTGGACAAACAGACAAAAGATACAACTTCTAATAAATAAAATATTGATTCTACCAGTGTTTTACTGTTTTAAAATACGAGTTGGTAGGTAACATAGGTACATATTTCAAGTCAGTGATAAAAAACAATAAAGCGTAGTAACCAAGCGGATTACATCCATAAAAGCCTGAAAGCCTGGTATTCAGTAAAGCAAACATTATTTTTTTTGATTTGCGAATAACTGTAATATGTCGAATGGTTCCAACTCATTGAAGTGTGCTCACACAATGCGATCAAATCCTAAACGTGGCAGAAACGCGTATTATTAGCCCATGTTTAATTACACAGGCGGAAGCTCTCCTTAATTGTATTTATGCGTACAATGTTTATTAAAATAGTTACAAAAGGTCTATCTATTGAAACATACTGTAAAGGTAATACCTAATAGTTATCTTTACAGTAAGTTAATCAAAGTAACTAATATTAGAAATAGAGAATTTAGTGTTTATGTTATATCAGATTTAAAGAAAAATTGAAGGTAAGGATAATGTCGTCAATTCTAACGAACTAAACACTTTACAGGATTCAAAAAATCCTAAATCAGTACCATATCTAGATCCACTGGGAGTTATACGAGGGGCGGCTGAAAAGTTCTAAGGTACCTACTTGTAGGTACTTAAATCACTCGCGCAAGTAGTCACCAGTTGAGTGACATCTAATTAGTATATGAGGGAAGTTTTGTCTAATTAGGATCATTATAGTCCGAGCAATCGATCTGTAAACATCAACATGTCTGAGACATCGCTGCATGACACGCAATTGGAACATCGTGCCGTCATAAAATTCCTCGTAAAAAAGGGAAAAACGGCAAAGGAGATTTTTGAAGAAATGTCTGCAGTTTATCCAGAATGTGGACCATCGTCTGCCACAGTCAAACGTTGGACAAGACTATTCCAGCAAGGTCGAGAGTCATTGGAAGATGACCCCGCCCGGGGCGACCAAACACCACCGTCACAAACGAAACCATCGCCAAAGTGAAGAAAATTGTACTGGAGGACCGTCGGATAAAAATGTGGCAGATAACAGAAGAGTTGGGCATTAATATGGAACGAATTGATTTCTTACACAATCATTTGCACATGAATAAAATTAGTGCACGTTGGGTTCCAAAAATGCTCACGCCGCTCGATAAACAGCGTCGAGTTGAAACTTCTATGGAGTTTATCGACTTGTGTATGGACAATTTGGACGAAATTTGTAACCGAATTTGTCACCGTGGATGAAACGTGGATTCGTGGATAATATGATCCAGAATCAAAACAAGAATCAATGCAGTGGATTGAAAAAGGAGAGAAGCCGCCAAAGAAGTTTAAGGTCGAAAAGTCGACTTCGAAACTCATGGCCACTATTTTTTGGGATTCGGAAGGAATTTTACTCATTGACTATCTTCCAAAAAGACTACAATGAACGCCGCGTATTATGCAGCACTTATAAAAAGTACGCAATCTTATTGCGAAAAAAAGAAGAGGAAAAATCAGCAAAGGAAATTTTTTTTTGCAATACAATGCGCCAGTCCATACGGCGCGAATAGCGAGGCAAGCCCATCGAAAAACTGGCTTTGATGAATTGAATCACCCACCCTACAGTCCAGACCTGGTTCCCAGCGACTTCTTCCTCTTAAAAAATTTGAAAAAAGACCTTCGGGGACGAAGATTTGGGGATAAAGCTGTCGTGAACGAGCATTTTGACTCCAAACATTCATCTTAATTTTTTAGTGGGATACAAGCTCTTTTTAAGAGATCTGAGAAATATGTTGTAGTAAAGAAAAAGGAGATTTATAGAAAAAAAATAGATTTTTATCGGGCCTTTTAATACCTTAGGCTCAGAACTTTTCAGCCGACCCATGTAGTTTATTACTGTTTCATGTAATAACAACTTCAGTAAGGTAAATCATGCTGATTTCTACCCAGTCAGGTGCCGATTTCTACCCAGTTAGGTAGGACATCTTGGTTTAGTAGGCTGGTTTCCTGGCATGAAGAGACTTAAAATGAAAATGTAATATCATTGTCATATTACTTATCACTTCTACACACTATCAGGTATGTAAAACTGATGATTAAAGGTTTGCGAAATGTCCTTTACAGGAGTAGGGGAAGGTGGCCTAAAATGGGTAAGCTAAGGAAATGGTTAATAAAATCTATAAATTACCTTTAATAAGAATATTTTTTTACGTTATTAGATAGAATATTTATCGAGCATCAAAATAAAACATAATATGATGGCACTATATATCAAATATTTATTAAATAAGATAAATACAAAACCCTTTTAAAAACCCGTTTTGCCCACATGTGTGCCTAAAACTGGTAACCCCCTTCGGGCAAAACAGGTATGCTTAGGATAGAGTCATATTTGGACAGGCTATAACATGTATATATTATAATTAGTAAAAAACTGAAATTGTAACATATTTTTGCAGGAAACTGTTCAGAAATCTTTTTACATTGAAAAATAACTTACTTTATATTTTTCTAAATAAAGAAAAATATAAACAAATGTAACAAATGTTAATTAACCTACTTATAACAAATTCAGTCTTTAACCATAACATTTTTAAATAATTTGAATCTGTATCAAAGAAAAATCAAAATAAGATGAACTTAACACTTTTCTATATCATAACGCGTAGGTAGTAGGTACCCGTTTTGCCCTACCCGTTTTGCCCAAGAGCACATGTTTATGCAAAATTACAATAACCTCAAATTGGAAGGTAATACCGGTAAACTTTCTACCTTAATTTAATGTTAAATAGTGCTAAAATAAGATGGTAACACAAATAGCATGATTCGTATAAAGATTTTTGACTAATCGTAAGACACTTACCTTTATTTTTTTTAATAAAGTCACTAAAAAACTTTCGTTGCATACACCTACGCTATTACACGATTCCGGCATCCGAGCGAAACTGATCGAAGTTCGTCGACGTTCGGGAAGTCTCGGCACACGAACACAATAACCCTAACGCTTGATACAGCAGTGTACGAGTACTTACCCGTTTTAGGCGGCCTACCCGTTTTAGGCTACCTTCCCCTACGTAAAGTGGCACATGCGGGTGCCATAGTGTAGATAATTTTATCAAAACAACAATTTCACTGAGGGAAATAATTCTGCAATAGCAGAGGCGCGTTCAGGGCCTTCGCGCGAAGTACAACTTTTCGCTCTAACCCCGTTCAATGCCTTCGAGCGTGACAACCGGGTGAAACAACCGGCCCGTTCAAGACCTTTGAGTGTCGGCGCGAGTTACAACCGAACAACCATCGAATTTGATGGTTGTAAAACGCTCTGACGTTTATGACTGAAATACTCTTACGTGATTGGATGATATTGGCGGCCATATTCTATAATGTCATCTACTAAAAAGAGAGAGAAATAAAAAATCATGTGAAAGAGGGAGATAAGAGATTTGGTTGCTGCAATCCGTTCAACGCCTTTGAGCGAGTTAAAAAACAACCGGACAACTACACCCAGAGGCGCTGAATGCGCCTCTGCGTACGTCATGTTAATGTTGTGATTTAAGTCTGCCAATAGCTATTGGTTGCATTGCAACTGAAAAAAAGAGCGGGGGGTTTACTGTCTGAGTGGTATTCTACTTATCAAAGGTCTTTGTCCAATGTACATTTGATCAAAGAAATTGGATGACTTCATCATATTTTTGTGTTAGCAACATTGATATTTGATCCAAGTTGGTGTTTTGCCTTTTTATATACGGTAATAATTTCATCACAATGTAATTGAATGTCGAGTTATTTACACGTAAAAAAATGCTTAGACGAATGTCTGCCATTACCTGTAATACTCTAAGTAAATTATCCTGAATGCTTCTTTCTCTTCGCCTTTTATTTTTTTTTTATTATTAACTTCGCCTTCGGATCCATATCCATGGTTTCACCCAAAGCTTTTTTGTTTAGATTTTTCCTTTTTTAGTAATAACTGAATAACAATCGCAGAGGCGCGTTCAGAGCCTCTGGGTGTAGTTGTCCGGTTGTTTTTTAACTCGCTCAGAGGCGTTGAACGGATTGCAGCAACCAAATCTTTTATCTCCCTCTTTCACATGGTTTTTTATTTCTCTCTCTTTCTAGTAGATGACATTATAGAATATGGCCGCCAATATCATCCAATCACGTAAGAGTATTTCAGTAATAAACGTCAGAGCGTTTTACAACCATCAAATTCGATGGTTGTTCGGTTGTAACTCGCGCCAACACTCTAAGGTCTTGAACGGGCGGTTGTTTCACCCGGTTGTCACGCTCGAAGGCATTGAACGGGATTAGAGCGAAAAGTTGTACTTCGCGCGAAGGCCCTGAACGCGCCTCAGCACATAAACTTGCGCCATGTCCCTCCATTTTTGGGCACCCGTCAAAGATATTTGATAAATGGAATACCTCCCCAAAGATGTTGACTGCCGTTTTAAAGCATGTCATGTCATTTCATGCCGAATCCTCACGCTTGCTAAGTCTCAACGAGGCCGTCACAAATAGCCTACGGATACGAAGGAGTTGGTTTTTTGGCACAAATCAAAGGGAATTTACCACAAAAGCTTGGGACGTGTCTACATGTTTGTAGGCATTCAGTCTTCTTTGTGCACTGGTGATGGTTATAGACCATATCAGTTAAGCTAATGCGTAGATAGTCGCCTTTGGCTAGGTATTAAATAAGTGAAGGAACCTTCAACTTTATTTTTCCATTCTTTCTTACTTTAATAACTAAAAGAATCTTACAATCGACACAAGTGCCTTTCTAGAACACTTTAGCGTGCCTACTTGCACGCGTTTGGATGATTTTAAAACAAAATTTATCAAACGCTTGTGGCATGTGCCAAACGCGTGGACCCTTGAATTGATACTCCCTGGTGGGATATGTTTTCTTAAGCGGAAAAACGCATCACTCGTAACTCGTAATTATTTATATAGACTGCTATTTCTCAATCAAAGCGTGGTCAATCGACAGAAAAATCAGTATCATCGAACAGTTGCGCTTAATCGTGACTTTAATGAGCGCATAAATTAAGGAAGCCGCACACACGCCGCCCCGTAATGTAAGCAATATCTTGTGCCTACCAATCGTTTTTGCATCACGCAATCGTATTGCCAACATTAATGTGTGTTCATTTCGAATAGCAATTAGGAATACAGTTGATTCCTGGTGTTAACAATACGTGTGCTCGCAATTAACAATATTGGTGTGCACTGAATATGAAAAATCGAAATCTTCAATCCGTCAGTTTGATAATGAAAAAAGTATGCGACACAGACAGAGGATTTTTTGCAAAAGCAAAACCTGCTTGCTTGAATTGGTTTAAAGTTAAGGGGTAGGGGCTCGCTACGTCGCATAGTAGAAACTTTACCTACGCATGACGTCATGTGCCATTTCAAATCAATATATCGTCGAAAGATTTTTATCGTGTCAAGGAAAAAATACGTGTCTAATATGTTTAATAGCCTACATGTAGGACATTAAAAATTGACTTCTTCCATCCTATTCTATGAATTCAACTGAGTCCTGTAGATAAGTCCCTATATGTTTCACATTGTTAGCTGAGAACGTGAAAGTAAGCAACATAATATAAATAAAAAAAAACTTATAAAGCAAAGCACTAATGCCCGTAGCACACCTCCGCCGCGAAATTAACAAGGCGAAACCGCGTCGCATAGTCAGGAACAAACAAAATGGCGAATCGAACGCGGAGGTGTAGATGGCGTCTGAGTAGATCGGGCAGAACCGCGCGCGACAGAGACAGCGCCATAGTTAAATATCCGCGTAGAGCAGGCAAGCTCGCCAGAGATCGCGCGCCGTACAAACGACAACGTGGCGGAATCGTTTAGCGGTTTCGCTACTACAGTTCCGCGGCGGAGGTGTGCTACTTGCGTAAAAACATCTAAAAAGAAATTAGAAAAAAAATAAACAATTTTAATCTGACCGTCGCCCGTCGCCGTCGAGAGGGGGGCCCAGCGTCCGCTCCCGTATAAAGAGTCCCGTCGCGGAAGCATTGCGCGGGGCGCGCACGTGGTCATTCGCACAGACTTGGTTAAAAATGAACTAGCGACACTGCAACACGGGCATCGCAACGGGTACCCGCGCGCGACGGAGATTCGGCCCTAACTTTGGTAGTAGGCGGTAGCCATTTGCAAATTATAAGCCGAAAGAACACGCCAAGCGTCGGTGGCGCTTTGGACTCGGCACTTGCCTTCCAATCGGGAGGTCCGGGGTTCGGGCCACCATGTCCCAATGTGTTTTTCGTTTTGAATTTCATATGTTTATTTGTCTGACGCTCCTACGGTGAAGGAAAACATCGTGAGGTAACCTGCATACATCTGCAAAGAAATTCAAAGGTGTAAGTGAAGTCGACCAATCCGCACTGGGCCAGCGTCGTTGACTTAGGCCTAAACACCCTACGTTAGGGTAGGCTGAAGCCCCTCGGCGGGGACATATGAGCTGTTATGATGATGATGATGAAACCGAAAGAAAATTAGGTTGCCATTCTTTTTACAAGCTTTTATTTACTTTCACCTGTCCCGGTGTCTGTAATGAAATCTTGCATCTTAAATTTCACCCACTTCCAGATTTCGGATTGAGCTGAAATTTTGCACGCATATGTATATTGCGTGACAATGCAATATTGCGATGACATGGAGCTGATCTAATGCTGGAGCTGGAAGGTGGCCATAAGAACTCCGCAATAAAACGACACAACCCCATCGAGTTTGGGCTTGTTTGATTCGTATTGACGAGCTCTATAAGCTTGTATTAAAAAATTGTTTTTTAAAATAATTTATTAAACCTCTTTGTAGTAATATTATTACGCCAATGGAATCATAAAAATCCTATGATTGCACTTACATTTTTTTTAGAATGAACTTGTTTTTAATGTTAAAAACATAAAAAGCCTTACAATTAAAATTATAAAAATTACGAAATATGAATAAGTATTATGTTGAGTATGGCATCTCTACTTTTTATAGTTATACAATAAAAAAAACAATATGTATAGTGTAATCAAATACAGTGGTTAGTGACCATTTTACAAATATCTCTCTAGCCATGTACCACCATCTCATGATCAGTATAGAGTATATGAGTATAGGGTTGTTTGTTATATCTATAATTTTATTTTTTGGATGAATTCATGGACCACTTCGGCTGTTTCCAGGGACCAGCTGTAGTCCGCAGACCACTGGTTAAGGATCAACGATCTAATAAGTATATAAAAATTTTGTGTCACAGGGTCTGTCATTGAACTTCTCTAAATAGGCTTGACCAATCTTTATTAAATGTTTCGTGTATATTTGGTAGGCCTGAGAATAGGTCTTATGCTATTTCTTATACCCCTGGGTGATAAGGGTGGTCCTTTCCAGAAATTTGAGTGATGAGCTATATTAAGGTGAAACAAAGTTCATGGGCACAGATAGTAAAATATAAAATGTAATGTTGTGAATCAAAATAAAATTGTGAAATAATTCCATTCAAAATATTTGGTGTTTGTTAAAATATCCTAGTTATTACTAATACGACAATTGACTTACCTCCCAAGGTTTGAACATTAATAATAACATGGCACTTTGTCGTTGAAAAAGATAGCTTCTGAAATCGAGTATTGATGCCTTCTTCTTAATTATTAATTCTCTTAAATGCTGCGGGACCAATGCTGTCAGCCTTACTGCTTGCCAAGTTGTGACTGGCTGCTTGAAAGTTTCAAGCCATTTCGGACTCTCCGTTATATTGGAATTAAGCACAAATTGGGAAAACAGTGCATCCAACTCATCATACTGAACCAGAGCTTCCTCGTACAAACCTAGCATTTCTAATACAAATGCTAATTGTTCCTGCAAAAAGATTTTTTTTATGTAGGTCCCACTACCATAAATTTTGCTATATTCTAGATGCTTCAAGAGGTATTGGCAAACTACATGTATGTATGCATTGTGTTTTATGTGCTATATTGTCCAACTATAAATAATTTAAACACAAATAGATAACACATTAATAACAATAGACTGTAATCTCTTTCAGGCAATTATAATAAAAAAAAAGTCCTAACCAATATTCAGTCAATCTCAACAGAGACAAGCATCTGCTCTGAATAAATTTTAGTACATAAGTGTATGTATGTGAAAACACAAATGAACTCTCTGCTCCCTTCACTTGCATAGTCCAATAGGACCATATTATACTGACACAACCTGCACGAGATCAGATGTACGACCCATTCTATTACATGCCTTCTGAAGCAAGGAGGTCAAGATGTTTCACATTTTTGTTCTATTATTATAAACCTGACCAACAACAAATGTTACATAACTTAAACAATTGTGAGCTGAGTGCACACACCAATGCCAAATTGTGATAGATATCAATTATAAATCTATCACTATTATTATGTTGACTATTATTATTATGTACTATTATTATTGTGACTATTATTATGTACAATTACCCAAGTAGAATTGGCAACTTGCTTAAAGCTGCTCTAGTCATTTAATGAAACATTTAATGAAAATGTTTTAACACTACACAATTTAAAAAAATATTTAGAAAATCAAACTGATAACAATTGTTTTTCTTAACTAAATCAATGATATATGACTATGATTAATGAAGTATTTATTCATTATGTTTTTAAAATTTTGTTCTCTGGCTCACCTGTAAAATAAAATATTTACAAAAATCCCACTCAGGGTCATTTCTTTTTTCTCTTTGTTCTCTCATGTGCTCTTCGAACTTGATCAGTGCTTTGTTGTAAGCTACAAGAATGAAATGTCTCACTTTTGCAACAAGAGACCTCCATGATTCTGCACTTCTAGCTTCAGATTTTATAGGATTAATAACAGACAGAAATCTATCCTCAGTTTGTTTGACACCAAAGTCTCCTTTGATTTTATCCAGAACTGTAGTCCTTGGTAAGAGTTTATTGGTTTTTCTTATATCATATGTTTCTACTAAAACAACCATCCAATCAGTTATACCATTCTTCTCCAGCTGTTTAAACCACCCCTCGACATCTTCTCTGAGTGTTGTTTTATAGTACTCTATATCCTTAAAATAAATAATATTATATTAGATTCAGTATTTTGAGATTATTTTGGAGAAATTATAATACTTGACAGTATTTCTAGACCTTGCAAAAATACGACATAATAAAATAAACTTTATTTCAACATCATAATTCTTGATTATTGAAATATTTGTTGGATTGGAACAGTAATAATTTGATTAATAATATTATAATTAATTGGAATATTAATAATTAATGGCATAATAATAATTGTATTGAGGCTTATGCATTTGTTAATACTCAGTAATTCATTCTATTACTTTTACACAAACAAATAATCAATAAATAAATTAAATAACTTCTTTGCTCATATTTTGTTGTTTTGTTTGTACATTATAGAAAAATACAGTGCTACACAATTATTGTTTTTTGAGGCAGAATTAATGTAATGTAGATATGTAAGAATTAATGTAATGTGAATATATAATTTTTTGAACCTACCAACACACATTATTTGTTACAATTTTACATTATATAATTTTTGACTCATATAAATTGTGCTTAGATTTTAGATTAAGACATTTACCACGCAATCAGTCCAATAGATGTGAAATATTGGCCGTTTTAATAAGTTCAGTTCAGCCTGAACTTTATCTTTATTAAATTTTATAAATGATGCCTCAAGATATACAGACTTCTGTGGTCGACCATATGATCTTCTCCATTCACATGAATCCTGTGGTATTGCAGCTACAAGAGGCGCTTCTAATGTACAAAATAAATTCCAATCTCCAGCACCTGAAATTTATACATATCTGTAGATATAAATAAAATTTTCATTGACACCTAATGATTGGTTCGATTGATTGTCTAGATATACTTACAAGTAATAATGGGTTTGTTTGTCATTCCTTCACGATTTGCTGGAGAGTTATCACCCTTCATTTTTCATCATCAGCAAAATTTGACAATTTAATAGACATGACACAAATAAATAAAATCCTCCCACATATGAGTGAGTGAATATGGTAGACTCTCCAGTCTCTAAATGTAATTATATTATAAAAAGGATTATAGAACTTTTTTGATGATTGTTTGTTTTGGAACTTTTATTCTTCTAATTTACATGGCAGGGCACCTCTGCACTTCTTTGGAAAAATAATAAAAACGGAACGGCCCTTCCACTCCACCTCTTGTAAAAAATTACGAATTGTCAATTGATTGACAACATTTGACAGCACAAAAACAGGGCTATGCCGCGTTCCGTTTCGCGATTATAGTGACCATCAGCACTGTGAGCGCGCTAACAGGCGGCCCGTTTCGCGACAATAGCGTTCCCGCGATGGATGTGATGACGTCATTAATTGCATCACAAACAACGTTTACAGAGTTGCGTTCCGAGGGTCAGAGTAATGCAACCGAGAGTGATTTTCACACTCGCTCCGAGGTTCAGAACGGGTCGGTTGCTATCTTTTTTTTTAGTTTGTATCTTGCCGATCAAGATCAAGCAAAGGGCAAAATATTACTAATCCTTACTAGGAAATTAACAGTCAATATCCATTTTTCTGCTTAAAAATAATTACAACACATAGAAATCACTATATTTCCCTTGTATTACACTTAAAAGAGCGCAAAGTAGTGTTATTTAATAAAATAATAAATAATTTGCGTATTTTTGACATCGACTTTGACATAAAATCTGTCAGAGTGTTTTTCACCCTACGCTCGAGTTGGTTGTTTGGTTGCATCACTCGAAGCTTCTGAACGGGCACAGAGTGTACTAACCGTCCGTCAGTGCGTTTTTTACCCCGAGGCTCTGAACGGGTCGGTTGCTGTCAGAGTGCACTCGGAGTGCACTCGAGCGTAGGTTCTGAACGCAGCTCTGTGCTCAGGCCGAATTTGGCCCCGTTCCGTTTCGAGATTACACTACTCACAGTACTCAGGCTGCTCACGCCCGGACCGAATCAATAGACGCGATAATGATGCCAATGGCATAACTATCGTCTCGGAACGATCGTGAGCGCGCTAATGTCAATAATATCAAAACAAACATAACCTCAAAAAGAATAGGGTAGTTGACTCATATCAAAATTTATTAAAATATTGTTTATTTCTAACAGTATTTGGCATAAGGTTCCACAATATACCGATTTTAATAAATAACAATGAATGATTACTGTAAAATTTTAGTTTGAAAATGCTAGAAATAATCTTTTTTAATCTCACGCCGTAAACGCTTTGGTATTCTGTGGTCAGGGCCGTGACGTCACTCATATAGTAAACAAAGAAATGTTAAATTTGATTCAACAACTCGTCGATTTGCACTATTCTTTCCTAAAACTGGCAAAAAATCGTCCAAATCTCCGTTATTATATGTGTAAATATCGTAAATTGTATTTATGTATTTGTATTAATAGCAAAATCAACCATTGATGTTGGATTTGTGAGAGCAGATAGTACAAATCTTCCGAAAATCGACAGATTGATGGTCAGGAGGTTCTTTGTGTATCGCTCTAAACAATATAAGTACAGTTTCAATACTGTTATAATGAAGAAGTGTACTTGTCAAGATTGTCACGCGGCAGAAGAGAGTTGCAAACATGCATTTTTGCTGTGGTTGCACCATCACAGTGAGGAGCTATTTTGTACAGCAGTTGAATGCTATTGGATAGAATTCTATCTCTCACAAGTCAAATAAACACTAAAAGTATTTACTTCAAGAGAAATGTTGAAAAGAAAACATCAGGATCATGTGTCAAATACCAGTGTAGTACTGCAAGAATTTGTAAATGAACATAAAAAGAGAAAGATTGGCAGTTGTTCATTTGTCAAGCATGAAGAAAATTACTGGGAGGAAAAATATATATACATTCACAGACACAGATTGTGACATATTTCTTAAAAAATAAAAGACCTCTTCAATGAAGAAAGAATAAAGTGCATAGAAAACTAAACCACGAATCATCAATACAGAAGTGCTCTTTAGTTCGAGCTTCGTTATAAACAATAACAGCTTCCATGTGCTATAAAGTCAGCCAGTGCATAACACATGTTGAAATTGGAGCTTGTGTAAGAAGCTTTAGTGAGCAATGTAGTCTGTGGCATTGTTTTGTTGTTGGTTCCGGTTCCGCATCTATGTTACTGAACTAGGAGATGTGTGTGTTTCAATTACTGAAATTGTGTGCATAGAAACTGTAAAAGATAATTAAAAGAAAAATGCTATGAAAGTAAGAGTGGTTTTATTAAGAAAAGCAACCAGAGTCCATATATCAAAACCAAAGAATAAGAGGTTATGGGCATTTCATCATGACTACCACAACGCTACCGCAATTCAACGGAGAAAATTTCAACAATTGGTTGTTTCGTCTGGAATGCATACTCGACGAAAAAGGCATAAAACATACCATACGAACAGAAGACACAAGTAAATTCAACGAAGAAGAGCAAAAGAAGTTTATTAAGGACGATGCGAAGGCGAAAAGTCTCATCGTCCAATGTTTGCCAGATAAATACTTAAATGTTATAAAAGATGGCGGATCGGCGTTCTCCATGATCGAAAAACTTAGGAAAACATATCAAAGAACAAGTGTCATTTCAAAAATACATTACAGAAGAAAACTATTAAGTCTGAGACAAGGAGAAGAAAGTTTGGAAAGATATTTTGAAAAATTTGACAACATTATTCGTGAGTTGGAATATGCAGAAGAAAAGTTATCAGAAACCGACAAAATATGTCATTTACTAATAGGACTTCAAGAAAAATATGACAGAGTTATCACAGCTATTGAAACAATAACTGAAGTAATGGATATAAATACAGTTAAAGCAAGACTCTTAGACGAAGAATTAAAATTAAGTATGACAAGAGAAATTAACACGGACAATGAAAACAAAAATATTGCTTTTGTGTGCTATAACTGCAACCAAAAAGGACATTTTGCAAGAGACTGCAAAAACAAGAAGAGAGACAGTTCACAGTATACATGGTCTGGACGTGCTCGAGGACGAGTTCGAAGTCGAGGACGAAGGGGAAATTTTGGATATTATAGAAGTGGAAATACAGCCAATATAGCGGAAGAAAATGTATCTTTTATCGCAAAAACATCACAGGGAAATGAAAAAGAATTTTGTAATAATTGTTCATCTTCGGATATAGAATGGATTTTGGACTCAGGTTGTACCGAACATTTAATACAAGAAAGATATATGAAGTACATGGAAAATGTGATAGAATTACAAACCCCTACAAAAATAAATATAGCAAATGGAGAAAATATAATAGCCAGAAGAAAAGGGATAATAAGGATGAAATCAGGAAGAGAAGAGATAACGTTACAAGCATTAATAGTATCAGAAATAAAATTTAATTTATTATCAGTGAAGAAAATAGCAGAAAAAAGATACACAGTAAAATTTTGCAAAGACAAAGTATATATTTACAAAAATGACCCAAGTACTTCAATTACAGGATATTTAAAAGGAAAGTTATATTTACTAGAATTCAGTCTTAATGAACAATGTATGGCAGCAACTACAGAAGATTGGCACAGAAGGCTAGGCCATCTGAATAGAAAATGTTTGAAATATATGAAATTACCTGTGAGTGACAAAACATGTGGACCTTGTGTAGAAGGTAAAGGGAGCCGCCTACCTTTTAAACCAGTACAACGACCCCGTTCATATAGAATAGGAGAAATGCTACACACTGACATAGCTGGTCCTGTAAAAGACATAGGCCTAGAAGGCGAAAAATACTTCCAAGTAATTGTGGATGATTTTTCTCATTTCACAACAGTTTACCTATTAAGAAATAAATGCGAGGCAGCTTCATATTTAAAAGAATATATAAATAAATTTGAGCTTGAACATGATGTGAAAGTCAAGAGAATTAGGTGTGATAATGGCAAGGAGTTCAAAAATAAATATTTAGAAAATTTTTGTCAGAGTAAAGGAATAAATATACAATACACACAGCCCTATTCACCTCAGCAAAACGGCGTCTCTGAGAGAATGAATAGAACATTGTGTAACAAAGCAAGAACAATATTAAATGAGACAAAATTGCCAAAGTACTTATGGGGTGAAGCCATTCGCTGCGCAGCCTATCAGTTAAATAGAAGTCCATCATCAGTACTAAATTTCAAAACACCGTCAGATATATTGTATGGTGAAACAAACTTGAAAAAGTTGAAAGCATTTGGTTGTAGAGCATGGGCAGTGAAAGTACCAAAAGAAGGGAAATTTGAACAGAGAGCAACAGAAGTACGCATGGTAGGATATTGCCCAAATGGTTACAGGTTGTGGAACCCAAATACAAATGAAATTATCATGTCGAGAGATGTAAGATTTGACGAGTCAGATTATATATTTAAAGGAAATGAAGGAAGTAAAAGCTTAACTAAGGATAGAAATGAAATGGAAATTCAGTATCAAGAAGAAAATGAAATTAAGGATGAAAATAATACAGAAATACAGTGTCAAAGAGAAAGTGAAAAAAGAACAGTGAATGAAAGAAAGGAGAAAACAAGCGAAATGTATGATAAAAGCAAAGAGTGTATGGTGGAGGAAAGAAAAGAAGAAAATACAACCAGATCAGGAAGAACAGTAAAAGCACCAAGCTATTTGAAAGAATATGAAACTTGTGATGAAGAATTAGAACTTAACATTGCTTATTGCTTACTGACCAACCCACAAACATATAGAGAGGCTATGGAAACCAGTAAAGAATGGGAAGATGCTATAGAGAAGGAACTAAAATCACATGAAAACCTAAACACATGGCAAGAAGTTACATTGCCGGAAGGGGAGAGAGCTATTGACACAAAGTGGATTTTTAAGACAAAACAAGATGGTCAAAAGAAAGCAAGGCTGGTATGTAAAGGTTTTCAAACCCAAAATAAATACATTGTATACTCACCTGTAGCAAGAATGTCAACTGTGAGGATAATGTTAAGTACTGCGATACAACAGGATTTACCTATGAAACAGCTGGATGTACCCACAGCTTTCCTTAATGGAAAATTATCACAAGAAGTGTACATAAAACCTCCAGAGGGAGTAGATGTTAGTACTGGAAAAGTTTTAAAATTAAACAAGGCTTTATATGGCTTACGAGAAGCTCCACGATGTTGGAATGAGTGTTTTCATAAATTCATGATTGAACAAGGATTTGAACAATCTAAATATGACTTTTGTCTTTATAAAAGCAAGGATGTGTGGATGTTAATCTGGGTTGATGACATTATTATTATGGGAAATTGTGAAAAGACTATAGAAAAACTTAAACAAAAATTTAACATTAAAGATTTAGGACACATAAAGGATTATTTGGGAATGACAATTACAAGGACAGAACAAGAAATACAAATAAAACAAACAAAATTGATTGAAAATATATTAGTAAAATTTAATATGCAAGACTGCAAAGAGGTTAATACACCCATGGAAGTAAATTTAGATCTTCAGGAAAACAGTGATATTATAAATGTACCTTACAGAGAATTAATAGGCTCATTAATGTATCTGTCAGTGGTAAGCAGACCGGATATTACATATACAATATCATTTTTAAGTCGTTTCCTGGACAAGCCAACAAGTGTACTGTGGAAAGCCGCTAAAAGAGTGCTACGTTACCTGAAACAAACAAAAGACAAAGGTGATCGTAGGGACAGAAAAAGTGTTAGTGGTTCAGCAGTATTTTACAGAGGGAATCTGATCAGCTGGATGACTAAGAAACAGTCAACAGTGGCTATTTCTACTGCAGAGGCGGAGTATGTTGCTGCTGCCCACACTGCAAGTGAACTAATCTATCTTAAAGGTATTTTATGTGATTTAAATCTTGATTCAAATTTGTCTTGTAGATTATTTATTGACAATCAAAGCACCATACATATGATTTTGAGTAATGAGAATAGTAAGCGAAGTAAACACATTGACATTAAAGCTCATTTCATTAAGGATATAGTAAATAAAGGATTGTTAACATTAAACTATGTAAGAACCGATAAAAATAGAGCAGATATTTTCACAAAGTCACTTCACAAAGATAAACATTCATATTTTTGTACTGAGTTAGGATTAAAATAAAAGTTAACTATCACTAGATTCAAAGGTTTATGTTTTAGTATATTACAATGCCTTAAATTTGTATAATACTCATTTCAGTTCTAATGTTTATATTTTCTTATGTGAAAAATGTTTTTAAAATTAAATTTAGGTTATGATTTTTATGTAAGACAGGTTATGTCAAAGTGACAGACATTGACATTAGTGTAATGTTGCCAGTGTTGTATTATAATTTCCAATGCCATTAAAAAAAAATGTGTTGCTAGTGTAATATAAAAAATCCTCAAATTGTTTTAATGTGAACTTATGTGTATTAATAACAAGTACAAGTAGTAACTTGCACTTGAGGGGGGATGTTGAAATTGGAGCTTGTGTAAGAAGCTTTAGTGAGCAATGTAGTCTGTGGCATTGTTTTGTTGTTGGTTCCGGTTCCGCATCTATGTTACTGAACTAGGAGATGTGTGTGTTTCAATTACTGAAATTGTGTGCATAGAAACTGTAAAAGATAATTAAAAGAAAAATGCTATGAAAGTAAGAGTGGTTTTATTAAGAAAAGCAACCAGAGTCCATATATCAAAACCAAAGAATAAGAACACATGATGGTTCTTTTGTTGGGAAGATTTTTGGTGGGAAATCTTGCAGACACCTACGAGTATAATGAAATGTGGATAAAAGTTGAAAGATGAAGATTTGGGTTGAAATTTGCAAAATGTGACCTCATTTCTGATTAATACCCTGTAATAGTCTATTCAACAAACGGTATCCATAAAATTAGATTAATACAAAATTGTCATGCTCTTGCATACAGACTAGGCTGTATGGTTGACGCCTTTGCCTTTCCCAAATGGGATAAACAAAATTAAAAAAAAAAAAAATTGTCATGCTCTTTTACTGAAGAAAATGTTAATTAACAAAGACGGAAATCTGTGAACAGTATGCTTAATTCAAGTTTAGATGCAGATGTTTTGTGCTAAAGCAAAACTTATATACTTGTGTTGCTAGCAGTATGTAATTTTGAAAACACTCAAAAGGTGACAATATTAGCTATAATAGGTATTTGTTCTAACAATCTGTATGTCAAAAAACTTTTTGATCAAATAGTGCCATTTTGGAAACTATACTACATTTTTCCTTACAATCATATGAAAGTATTACTTCATAATAAATCACTTTACTATTATTTTGACTTTTATTACCTGCGACCTTAAGGCAATATTATATACAAATTAATAAATTTGATCTAACTCTATTCAACCTATTTGTACTTTTGGAACATATATATTTGAGTAACAATGATAAATATGAGCAACAAACCTATAAAATATTATAAATATTTTTTTAAGTGTAACGGAAAAATAAAACACATGTATTTCAAATTAAAATATTTTGATTCAACTTAAACCTTTACAAGTCATTATTGTCAAATAAACATAGAACATTTTTTTTTGTGAAGAACATAATGACTAATGTAGTACAAAAATTTATTATGTCATCTTTAGATGTTAGTTATGTATAAAGTAAAGAAAAAAAATTCTTTATATTATTTATTTAATAAGAAGGGTCTTGTAAATTAGGAAGAGCACAGGCTGACAACACAGCAATCACATTTAATATATTTGTATACGGCTTTAAAATGGATAACTTGCATATTCTTGCATAAGCTGTTTTGAAATTTACCAGCCATGGTGGCCAGCAGGTTTAATCAGTGAAGATATAACATCTTTCAGTTTTACCAAACTGGACCTATTTACTTCTATGGTACTTTGGTATATGAATACTTGAGTTATTTTGTTGACATAATGTTGTTCTAGTTGACGGGTCACATTTTGATGTTGTGGCTGAGCATGCACTGCTTTGTATTATGTTGCACAACTTTTACTGCCTTATCAATCTTGTTGTCAAGAGAACAGGTTAGTTCTCATTAAGTAACCACTGAAAGCAACAAATTTTAATTAGGTACTCAGTAAATTCAAGTAAAAGTTGTTTAGATAAATATATTCGTTATGAAACTTTGATATTTTTGTTTGTATTACATACTTTTTAATTAATATTCAATTACATCATTATTCAATTGGACATAAGTACATATTCTTTTCTTTGAAACATCATCTAGTGTCAGTGTATAACTTAGATTAAATCAAAAAGGCGTGAATGGTCAAGTTTTCTCTCAGTTTTCTGGTCAAGTTAAAATTTGGTTGGTCGGCTGCAGTCAGTTTTCATTCTAACTGAAAGATAAAAATTTAATTAATGATTTTAAATACAACCTAAAAACTTCTATTTTGTTTAAGTTGAAACTGAAGTACCTACACAGATTGAGTTATTCAGTTATAGTACTTACATTAATGTGATTTTCGCAAAAATACATTTGAGTTTCAGTAGATAGTTACAGGATTTCTTTAAGCGAGTGTTAACCAAATATTTCGCATGTCTATATCACTGGGTACGTCTAATCCACAGCTTTCCTGGAGTCTTTGAAGAGGTATTTCTATATTCCTGTTTTATTGTCCCGTTCCATATACAGTTTTACTATATTTTGTGATATTTAATAGAAAGCATTGTTTTTGTGAGGTTATTTCGCCCCCGTGCTTTGTTTACTATAAGACTGACGTCATTGCCACAGATAATCAACAGACTATCATGGCTGACCGTGTTTTCGGTCCAAAATTGAAAATCTTAATTTAAAATAGATTTTTTGCACTTTTTAGCGATCGAAAAAAATAATATTCATGTGCTATGGTCTAATACAACAATTATGAACATTTTAAGCCCTAATTTAAAAAAGGGTCAACTAGCCTATTTAACTCGTAATTTCAATTGTTTTCTGTGATATTCAAGTTTTAGCAGTTTTTCATTGCCTTGTACCGTTAGTAAAATGTCATTGTCAAGTTGACATTTTGTGGTGTTTTGTTTCGCTAGTTCGATGGTTGAAAATTACTCTGTATTTGAATTGAAGGCAAAAATAAGCCAAATATAAAAATTGAATTAAATATAAGGAAAAAAATGATGACATTAGAATTACCAGTTTTTGTTGAAAAAGAAAACAAAGTAGTTTACCTCAAACTGTCTCCTGCAGGCCTATTCGCTAACTGCGGTTGGTACCGTAAAATGGGGTGAATAGACACAATTCTGAACTTTAGATAAGATTTAAACTATGTTTTTATTAACTTACAGCTAGGGAATAATAATAACCATATGAGTCTAGGCTTATTTAGTCTGTCAAAAGCAAACTTAACTAAGTTTCCCTTCTTATTTTAGCAAAAACTTCAAAAATATACGCATTTTATATTCGCCTCGAGCCCGGGGTGATTAAATACGGTATAAGAGGTGAATAGAAAAATTGTGTAGGGTTGGCAAATTTTCTTTATAGATTCTTGGCATGTTGATGATGTACCTGGAACAAAACCACATTGTTTGAACAAACAGGTACATTCATGAATGATTTATAACATAAACTTCAAATTAACAAGTTAAATAAAAGCTTGTTATACAGGGTGTCTCAGAAACAATGGATAAACCTTTAACTGTTGATAGGTTTCGTCGAGACCTCTCTAATCTCAAATTTTGACTTTAGTAAAAATATCTCGGTTTTCAATATATTTGATAGTTTATGATTTTTTTAAAAATGCCACTTTTGGTTGGTTTTTAATGTGCCATTTTTACAAATACGGACTTTTTCTGATTCAGTTTTTTTTAGCTTCTAACGGAATAGTTCAGCTATCAATAACAGTAGTTAAAATTGAGCTAGCTAATCACGAAGTGCTTGGAAAAAACAATATTCCAAAAAAAATTAAACAAGAAATTATTTTTCTTCGTGTTTGGTCAGCTACCATGTAAAAAAAAGTATGATGCTCATCGTGCCCATTATCTTAAAAAAATGCTTAGTTATTCTAGTTTCAAAAAAGGTATGATAACCTATGCTTAATGTATCTCTTAAATTTTATTACTGCTTGAATAGCAAATGGTATGAAATTTTAAAAAGATTTTTTTCGGAATAGTTATTTATTCTTAGTTTGAATAAAGAATTTGAAATAAAACAACATGAAATTTTAATTTTTTATTAAATTTACAATAAATGTTCGAATTGGCGTGATTGCGCTCTGATACACGCCCTTCATCTTTTTATAAAAGAAAGTTTGATGCGGCGCGCGTAACCAGACGTTTTTATGTGTGCAGCTGCATTTTGTATGCGAGTACGCAACTCTGTTATTGAGGATACTGGCCTCGCGTAGACAAGGTCTTTCAGACATCCCCAATAAAAAAAATCCAAGGGATTTAGATCCGGCGATCTGGGCGGCCATAAAATAGGGCCGAGCCGGCCTATCCACCTTTGTGGGAAGTGTTGATTTAAATAATTTCTTACCACTATTGCATAGTGAGCTGGGCACCCATCATTTTGAAGCCACATTCTCCGCCTCACTTCTAAATTGACATCTTCTAGCATGCCGGGTAAATCATTTTGTAAAAAATTAAGGTAAATTTCACTATTCAGTGTAGCTGGAAGTTCATATGGCCCGATCACCTGTCCGTCAATAATCCCAGTCCACAAGTTAACTTTAAATTGAACTTGGGACCGATCTTCCCTCATCAAATGTGGGTTTTCAACTTGCCAGCTATGTAGATTGTGGATGTTGAAATATCCATCTCTCCATGAGGCATGAGGATTCATCCGTCCATAAAATTTTATTGAAAAATTGCGGGTCCTCCCTTATTTTATTTAACATGATTCTGCAGAATGCAATCCTGCGCGGATAGTCAGCAGGCTGTAGTTTGGACCCTTTGAATGTGGAAAGGGTGCAAAAGGTATTTTTTCAATATGCGATGCACTTTGCTGCTATTAATGCCGGTTCGACGTGCAATTCCACGCATAGAACGTGTTGAATCTTCTTCTATTTCGTCGAGGACTACTACTTCTTCATCGTCGTTTCTTTCTGGTCTTCCTGGCCCTGCACCACCAATGCCTCTTCCTGGAAGCCTCCCTTCGCAGTACGAATTATGTACCCGAGCAAAAACTCGATAGTCCGGGTGACGTGCGTTGGGGTACCTAATACAAAAAATGACGTTATTAAATTTACTAATTCATTTAATTTTAAAATCTAATTAAACACGGCGTGTGACTATTTTTAGAAGGATAACATAATGTAAGACCCATCCTGATACGTTTAACTAAAGTTGCAATAAATGTGTGTGATTTAAAAAAAAATAAGATTGATTGAATTAAAGAGAAAATAAATAATCTTACCTCTCTGCGTACAGACGAGCAGCAGCGTTAGCATTTCCTCGACATTCGCCATAAACGAAATGCATGTTTGCATATTCGCGCGACGTGTACTGATGTCTAGGCATGTTCAGTGTTATGTATTGGTTGTCAGTTAGGTTTCACAGCACAAACAATATCCAAATCGTAAAGCTAGCCAAGTCCATATGATCACCAGTTGTCAATAGGTTTCACAGCACAAACAATATCCGAATCGCAAAGCTAGTCAAGTCCAAAATCACAGCAAAATGTCGTTTAAAATCATCGAAGCTCTATCGAATCTCTCGAATACAGAAAACACGCGTGGGTCACAACCGGAGTTCAGAAGGACACTAACAATCGTAACAAAGAACCCAATGATCAGACGCAGGTAAAAAAAAGTCCTTCCAGGAAATTCGATAGCAGGTAAGGTTGAAAATGCTTATGACTCATGTGCTGTTATTGATAAGGCTCCTTTTTGATTGCGCATAGTGGATGAGACATGTGGCAGGCAGGGGCCACAAAAAAAAACACGTTTCTCAACTCTGTGACTCGCAAACAAATGTTTACAAATAAGCTTTAAGTGCTTATTAGTGGAAAAAAAAACTTTTTTTTTTCAAATTTTCATTTTATTTGCTATTCAACCAGTCAGAAAGTCAAGAAAGCATAAACTTAATACTAGAAAACTAAATTAACCGAATAAAATTAATCCGAAAAATAATTAATCCGACAAACAATCTTCTTAAAATTTTCATACCATTTGCTATTCAAGCAGTAATAAAAGTTCAGAGATACATTAAGCATAAGTTTATCATACCTTTTTTGAAACTAGAATAACTAAGCATTTTTTTAAGATAATGGGCAGGATGAGCGTCAAACATTTTTTTTACATGGTAGCAGACCAAACATGAAGAAAAATAATTTCTTGTTTATTTTTTTTTGGAACATTGTTTTTTCCAAGCACTTCGTGATTAGCTAGCTCAATTTTAACCACTGTTATTGATAGCTGAACTATTCCGTTAGAAGCTAAAAAAACCTGAATCAGAAAAAGTCCGTATTTGTAAAAATGGCACATTAAAAACCAACCAAAAGTGTCATTTTTAAAAAAAATCATAAACTATCAAATATCTTGAAAACCGAGATATTTTTACTAAAGTCAAAATTTGAGATTAGAGAGGTCTCGACGAAACCTATCAACAGTTAAAGGTTTATCCATTGTTTCTGAGACACCCTGTATATAGTGAAATGTCAGACAACATCACAAACATTGATCCGATTCCATGGTACGTAGCTTAAGCACTTTTGTTAGAGATTTCGGTACCAACGAAGTTATTTTTAATATAGATAAACTAGCTGTGCCCGCGATCCTCGTTTTGTCATAATAAAGTTTAACGCAATAATAAATATTAAAATCAATAATCGAGGTAAAAGGTAATCCTTTCTTTTAAATTGGACAATTAGCCAAACACGAAAATCGGTTAAGTTGTTTTGGAGCTTATCTCGGACAAACCCTGTGGCATGAGATTTTTTATATATAGATAAATATAACTAAACACCCAGACAGAACAAACAGAAATGTTCATCACATAAAGGATTGTCCTGGGCGAAGATCAAATCCACGACCCTTGGCGCACTAAGTAGGAACACTACACTCACTTGTCTGATATTACTCTAAGTAGGTAAAGAAAATAATTATTTACGTTGAAACATACTGAGACAATTTGCTCGGCGCCTGAGCGATGTAAGTGCTTATTTTGTTTCGAATTAGATCAGGGATGTGAATGTATGGAAGTTAAATTTAAATATACTAGAACTAAACATGCGTGGCAACCCTAAATGGATTTTTTCAAGTGACCCCTTTCTCGTTTCTATTTACCCCTTCCCGTTTCTATTAGCCCCGTATGCCGTATCTATTGACCCCATACTACGTGTCTATTCACCTTTTCCCCGTGTCTATTAACCTCAAATACAAAAAAAAATTGGCACAATTCATTATTTACGTTTATAATAAAAAACTATTATAAAAATGGTACTTACTTTTGCACAAAATTTATCCCAGAGGAACCACAGATCGATTAAAAGTGTTTTCAACACCGTAAGAAACGTATTTTTCGTTAAAAACCCAAAGTTTGTAGACCTCAAAATCACACAGCTCAACTGGTGCTTTGAAAAACGTTACTAAAATCACTTTTGACATACTTCATTTCAAATCGGCGTTGCTACCATTTAAAAAAAATGTTACCAAATTAAAAATATAATAATTTTGTAGTTTTCTTATATCTGTGAACGAGTAATTGTTCTTGAAAAAACTTTCCTTATTTTTTTTCTATTCACCCCGCATTTTCTATTCACCCCATTTTACGGTAACTAGAAATGTCATTTTAGAAAGACACTTTATATCCATTACTGGTTTAGTGATCTTATGTGTTACGGCAGCGTTCATGATAGCAGTAATGGATGTTAAGTTCCTTTCAAAAATGACAGTTCTAGTTAGCAACCGAAGTTACAGAATAGGCCTGCTGAAGACGCTAGAAGAGCAGAAAATGGTAAATGGTACGAGGCAAAGAAAAACTGCTAAAGCTTGGATATCACAGAATACAATTGAAATTACGAATTAAATTCTTTTTGAGGTTATATTTGTTTTGATATTGGTATCGATTCTGGCATGATTCTCTAAACCTAAAACTAAATTTGACAACAGTCTCTCCTTGTCATTTTGTATAGAGTATGACAAGGATAGACTGTTGTCAAATTTAGTTTTAGGTTTAGAGAATCATGCCAGAATCGACACCATTATTGACATAAGCGCGTTCACGATCGGTCCGAAACGATAGCATGCCATTGGCGTCATTATCGCGTCTATTGATTCGGTCCGGGCGTGAGCAGTCTGGAGTACTGTGAGTAGTGTAAAGGCGCCTCCAGACTCACGCCGAGAACCCCCGAGAACGCCCGAGAAGCGTGAATGTGATGGGTTTCTCGGCTTCTCGTTCTCGGGCTCGCCTGTGATCGGTGTCGGTTTTTTTCCCGCTTCAAAGGGTTTCTCGGGCGAGAAAAGAGAACACTATCACATTCTCATTTGTTCTCAGTGCGACTGCGACCGTGGCGTAGATCGCATGTTATCTCGTGCCAATTATTTTATAAAAAAATACTTTGTGGTGTCTGATGCATATCAGTAGCATTTAGATAGCTTCACAGTTATTGTATACTCTTTCATTTAACATAGTCTCTCATCTGTGCTATCAGTGCTTAACAAAATAATTTGTGATAAATATCATTAAGAAAATAATTTAAATTCACGAAGATTTTAATTGTTTTGAGATATTTCGTTAGTCTTTTTAGTTCAGTAATTTTAGACATACGAGTAAAAAATGTGGAAAAATGACAGAGAGTAAAAGTTTAAATAATATTTTCACACAGAGCCCATTTTTTGGGAAGCAAAACGTTTTCTATAAAAAAAGTACTTTGTCAATAACCACCATCGTTTGAGCCTTTTTTTCTTAATATTATTTTTTATTTTCGTGTTAACGAGATTATAATGTGCTAACGCACACAATACCAAGGCAGTAGCACTGTCGTCCATTCCGGATCACGACCGAGAATGTAAATGAGTGTGGATACCTCCTCGGTTCTCGCGCAAGTTCTCGGCGAGACTTCTCGCGGGAGTTTGGAGCCGGTATAAGTAATCTCGAAATAGAACGGGGCCATTGGCTACGTTCGCTCACAGACATATCGTTCGCTTGACGTCGGGCGAACGCGACCTCGAGTTGCGTTCGTAAACCATCGCTCGACGTCGGGCGATCGCCCTAGAGTTTTTTTTTATACTACGATGCCGGCAAACAAACTTACGGCCCGCCTGATGGTAAGCAGTTACCGTAGTCTATGGACGCCTGCAACACCAGGGGCATCACAAACTTTAAGAACCCTTTACTCCCTTCTTGAAGAACCCCATACTGTATTCCCCGGGGAAAACCTCGGCAGGGAGCTCGTTCCACAACCGGAGCGTGCGTGGGAGGAAATTTCTCTCAAACCGCACTGTGCGTGACCTCTTAGGCTCCAGCGTGTGAGGATGAACACCCTGCCGATGGCGAGCGATGATAAAAAGTGGCCGTTGGCATCATGTCGAACAATTCTTCAGAACACAACCCGTTGTACAAGCGGTAGAACACACATAATGAGGCAAAGTCTCTCCTCAGACTTAGAGGCTCAATACCGCTTGTGAGTTTGGGATCGTCAACAATTCGCTCAGCTCGTCTTTAGACCGAATCAAAAGGTCCAAGTTGGTATCGAGGTGCTCCCGCCCATAGATGACAGCAGTACTCCATATGAGGCCTGACCTGTGATTTATATAGCAAGCAACAGTCTTTGCCTTGAAGAGAAGTACCGCTTGGCTCTGTTAAGCACACCTAGTTTTTTGGACGCCAACTTGACCTTGTCATCTAAGTGACTTCGGAATTGGACGTCGCTGGAGATGTCGACACCGAGGATCCCTAAACTCTTTGAGATGGTCAAGGGTGTGTTCTGGAATTGTGGGGCCACAGTAAATGGGGTTTTCTTAGCAGTGAACGCACAGACTTGTGTCTTAGAGGGGTTAAATCGGACTAAATTGTCCCGCCCCCAATCGGAGACTCTGGATAGAGTGCTCTCGATTTGAGACACAAGTTGTTCACGACTTTCCTCCACAATGGAACGAGGGATATTTGCACGGCCTGTGTAAAATGTATCTCCAGTGCTATCGTCTGCATAGCAATGGATGCCGTCAAGCGACAGCATATCATTGATATGCAGCAGAAACAGTGTTGGAGATAGCACGGAGCCTTGTGGGACACCAGCATTTATCATCCTGGTTTCGGAGCAGCTACCGTCAACTACGGCTCTAATGCTCCTCCCGGATAAAAAACTAGCAACCCACTTCCACAATCCCTCGGGAAGCCCGTATGATGGCAACTTCGATAGAAGACCCCGGTGCCAGACCCGATCGAACGCCTTCGCTATATCCAGGCTGACTGCCAAGGCCTCACCTTGACTCTCAATGGCAGAGGCCCAACGGTGTGTGAGATACACTAAAAGATCACCAGTCGAGCGACCGTGGCGAAAGCCGTATTGGCGGTCGCTGATCAGATCGTGATCTTCTAGGTATCTAAGGAGTTTTGTGTTAATCACACGCTCCATCACCTTCGAGAGAAGGGAGGTTATAGCAATAGGCCTGTAATTCGATGGATCTGATCTATCGCCCTTTTTGGGCACCGGGTGTACATTTGCAGTCTTCCACGAAGACGGAACTTGTCTTGTGCGGTAGGAAAGTGTGAAAAGTCGCGTTAGCACAGGACACAACTCAGGAGCACACTGTTTTAGCACCACTGCCGGTATGCCGTCTGGCCCATTCGACTTCTGAACGTCGAGAGAAAGTAGCTCCCGCCGAACTTCACTCTGTGTTATCTTGACTTCCGGCATGGAGTGACCACACCACGGGATGGTAGGTGGTGTGGCGCTTTCATCACCGTTCATAGTCGAGTTTGAGGCAAAGAGATTACCCAATAGATCGGCTTTCTCTTTAGCGCTATGGACCAAGTTGTTACTGACATTTCGGAGTGGTGGTAAGGACGACCTACAAAAGTTTCCCTCGGCAGCTTTGGCCAGCGACCAAAAAGCACGACTACCCGAGGGGTAGCTTGCGAGCCGCTCGCCAATTCTGCCGACGAAATTGAATTTAGCTCTGGCAATAATTTTTTTACTGGCCCTCGAGGCCGCTTTATACTTGCGTTTCACATCAGTTAGATTGGGGTCATGTGTCCTACGAGCCGTGGTCCAAGCCTTGTACGCGGCTTGCTTAAGAAGTAGAGCTTCCTTACAAGGCCGGTTAAACCACGGTCGTTTTTTTGCCCCCGCAGCTACTAATGAGTTAGGAATAAAACATTCCATACCCACCAGGATAGTCTGAGTGACTGCGGCTGCGCAGGTGTCAGGATCATCTGATGTGAAGCAAAGCTGCCTCCACGGGTACGATGCATAAAATTGTCGCAATCCATCCCAATCTGCTGACTTGTATTGCCACATGCGGCGCAAACTGGGTGGCCTAGATGTATCAGGCCGCGCGCAGGCAACTTGAGTCCGGACGAGACAGTGGTCGGAAGAACCGAGAGGTGCATCCACTGAAATAGAATATCCGTCCGGACGTGTGGTCAGCAGGAGGTCCAGTAAGGAGCTCGTATGGTCCTCAATGTCTGGTATTCTTGTAGGAGAATTGACCAGTTGAGAGAAACCATAGGCCAGAGAAAATTCGTGAGCACACCTCCCCGCGAAGTCAGTGGACCGAGAACTAAGCCAGTCTACGTGATGGGCATTAAAGTCTCCCAAAATCACTAACTCGGCGGAGGGATATTGCTCAAGGACTTTATCAGTCGTCAAATTCAGGTGCTCGAATAATCGAGCTGTATCCGCTTCTCCGCTATGAGACCTGTATAGGCACGCATAAACGCGGGTGTGGCCACCGCAGTCCACACGCACCCATAATATAGACAGGTCCCGGTCTTCTAAATGATATAGGCGGCGGCAGCAGATATCCTCCCGGGCGTACACATATACACCAGCACGTCTCCGGAATGAGTGTTCGAGCACATAGCCGGGATACTTAAGGTATGATGTGTCAGCCGGACAAGATATCTGCGTCTCCGTCAAAAATAAAAGGGTCGGCTGCGCTGCCTCAAGGTGCTGATGGACAGCGTTGAGATTTGCGTGAATTCCCCTAATGTTGCAGAAGTCCACCTGCGTGGAAAGGGATGCCGCTGTGAGACTTTTCCTTTTATTTTTACTTTTCATAATATTTATGGTATAGGTAAATAGGTTAGGAAAATTCGCTGTGCTGAAAGCTAAAGGGAAAAATATGCGATGCTAAATCAGCCGATGACCAGTGCGGGTAGTGCGGTTTGTCGGTGCAGCGTACGGAAGGGCTCCCGGTCCCCCCCCACGGCAGCAGCCGGGTTCCACTCCGGTCTCCTTCTCCGGCACGACTGCAGCCACAGGGATTTTTCACAGGTTGGCAGTTCAGCCTCCCAGGGCGGAGATTAAGTAATCCCTGGATCCGGGAACTCTACTAACCTGCGGGCGGCCAGCGGTCAGCCGTTTCACCGGGTCTCCCTGATCGCTGCACCCACACTCCACGCCCGCACCGATAACGACCGTATTGTGCGCAACACTGGTCCCCCGCTATCAACACCGCGAATCTTCAAGAGCTCTGGATACCTTACTCACCGCAGGAACACAACACTACGTAGGAGTAATGTTATTTAGCTGCGGTCTTCTGTAAGGCTTCCCCAGTCGGGCTGCTCCAGTTTTGAGCGGAATGAATCCCGCTGTGCCCTACCTCTCTTAAGTGCGGTTCATAATTTGATATCAGCGCTCGTGTGCCCTATTTGCACGCAAACAATCGGTCCAAAATTGCTCATGTGCGCATTTTGTATGTGGTATGACGTAATTGATGACGTCACCGATTGATGCTGACAGTGCTAACAGAAAAGAGATAGTGCACTGGGTGCGGTTCATATCAGTGCAAACGTTGCCTCGGAGTGTAGTTTTCCGGTTGTTTTTTAACTCGCCCAGAGGCGTTGAACGCATTGCAGCAACGAAATCTTTTATCTCCCTCTTTCACAAGAATTTTTATTTCTCTCTCTTTCTATCAGATGACATTTTAGTTCATGGCCCCAACATCATCCAATCACGTAAGAGTATTTCAGGGGCACGTTCCGAGCCTACACTCCAAACACTCTGAGTTGTTTTTTGTCTTGCTCTAAGGTGTGGAACGACTCAAGTTGTTTTTATAACCTCATGACATTACATACAATTGTATTTATAAATTGTAAATATATTTTTCACGTAATGTTAAAAGTAAAATTAGGAATAATTAGAAAATATAAAATTGCTTTTTTGTTTACCAGCAACCCTTTGGATCAAAACATCACCATCTAAATCATAATGTGGAGTTCCGTCACTACTTAAAACTAATTGGAAGTTTTCCATTTCGCAAGTCATACAAGTCACACACAATAATAAATACTTAATAAATTAAGCTTTTAGATAAAAAGGTTTTTATTAATATTAACTAAAGTAAATTAAAAATTAACCCTTAATTTGGCGCATTAAGAAAATCACACAACTAGTCGCATGGGGTCACGTCTGACCCCAAAGTTATGAATAAAAATGGAGTGGAAGAAACTAATAAACTGAAATATGTAATATCAAAAATAATTAAATGGTTTATTGAAATCATAATAAAAAAATAAAAACATAACTTTCACTTAAAATAATTGAAAACATGAAACAACTTCCAATAGCTTTTGAAATTATTATTTTTTGGCATAGCTGAGATAAAAAAGAAAAAATATAATGATTCATAAGAACAATCATCTTCTTCGCATCCAATGCAGTAAACCCTGAAATGTTGTTGCCAAACTGGCATTTGGAAGCTATTTCTTGTCATTCTTTCTAGGGCATGAAGAACAGCGACCGCGCTTAGCATTCGATTGATGCACCACTTCCTGCACGTCTGAACATTTACCCGCCGATAATTCAAAAATATTTTCGCTATCTTCGAACGCTTCGATCTCATTTTCCGACTCATGAGCACTATAACAGGAATATCATCTGCAATTTCATCTTCCAAGGTAGAACCCACGACATCTTGCTAATCATCCGACAACTCTTTCAGCGATTGCCGTATCTGTCTTCCGTGATTCATAATGAAAACTAACTTCGCGTTGTCGTTGACGGCTGCGCTTCGCGGTTCGTGGCAGTGAATGCTGGTGTTCCACAAGGCTCCGTTCTATCCCCAACATTGTTTCTTCTGCATATCAATGACATGCTTTCCTTGGGAAGTATACATTGCTATGCAGACGACAGTACAGTGCATGGGGGATATCACGGAAGCTCAGGGGCTGCTCGTGGCAATATTGATAGGGAGAGGCAGAATCTTATCATTGAGCTCAACAGGAGGCTGGACCTCATCTCCGAATGGGGTTCCAACAATCTTGTCGAGTTCAATGCTAAGAAAACACAGGTGTGCGCGTTCTCGGCGAAAAGGTCACCTTTCCTCCCCCCTCCTTCTCTTCAGGGCACAACCCTTCACACACAGAGTAACATCACCTTGCTGGGAATGAACATTCGCTGCGATCTGAACCCCAGAGACTACATCGAATCCGTTATAACTGCTGCCTCACGGAAACTCGGTGTCCTAAACAAGGTGCGTAGGTATTTTGCGCCGGACCAACTATGCCTGTTGTATAAAACTCAGGTTAGGTCTTGCGTGGAATATTGCTCGCACCTTTGGGACGGCTCCGCTCAGTACCTCCTCGATGCTCTGGACAGATTGCAGCGTCGCGCTATTCGAATAATTGGCGATGTAGAGGCAACTAACACCCTCGAGCCTCTACAACTTCGTCGTGACATCGCCTCTCTTAGCGCCTTTTACCGAATGTTCCATGGGGAATGCTCTGAGGAGCTCTTTAACCTTATCCCTCCCTCTCCATTCCTTAACAGAAACACGCGTAAGGGCCTTCGGAGTCATCCGTACACTGTGTCCTCCTTTTCACACCGTACCAAGAAATTCCAAGATTCCTTCTTCTGTCGTTCATCCCACACTTGGAATTCTCTACCTGCGCACGTGTTTCCTCCATCCTACAACACGGGTTCCTTCAAAAGAGGTGTGAAAAAGCATCTTTTAGGCCGGCAAGGGGCGGGCAGGTAGGATAGTGGATGTCGTCCCTACTCTATCTGTCAACTCATTTGGGCCTCTTTCACCGCTTTACATCAGGCGGGAGGAGGTCATTTGCCGGGCCTTACATAAAAAAAAAAAAAAAAAAAAAAACTAAAAAGGAAAAATAAAGACAAAAATACATAAATTGTATTATGCAAAACAATAATGCACTATAATGAGTAAAAATAATTAAATAAATATGCGTAAAAACACAAAAATAAAAACTTACCTTTAGCCAAAAATGTTACGTAATTGGTCGCATGGGGTTAGCACCCAAGAGAGCAGCGACGCGTGGGTACGTGTTGGTGGTCTGTTTGCAGCTAATTTGCATACCTCCTGGGGAGGTAGGAAGCTAGAAAGAATGCTGTCGCGTTCTAAACACTCAAACATATATTTTTTTCGATTAGAAATTGTCTTGACCCCATGCGCCTAGTTAAGGGTTAAAGTAAACTAGTGTGCTTTTTTAAAGATTTGACATGATGATGATGACATAACTTTAACTTAACTAACCTACCTATCTATCCACTAAAGTTACGTTTTAAACGTCAGAGTGTTTTTTAACCATCAAAATTGATAGCCAAAAAGTTGCGACTCTTGGAGGCTCGGAACGGGGTAATTGTGACAGCCAAACGTCATGCCGAAAGGTACGGAACGGCCTTAGAGTAAAAAGTTGTAGGCTTGGAACGCGCATCAGTAATAAACGTCAGAGCGTTTAACAACCATCAAATTCGACGGTTGTTCGGTTGTAAGGTCTTGAAAGGGCCGTTTGTTTCACACGCTCGAGACGCTCGAAGGCAATGAACGGGGTTGGAGCGAAAAGTTGTAGTACTTCACGCGAAGGTTCTGAACGCGCTCCAGCTCTGCTATATAGTGTGTATAATTAATCTGTTCTATAAGTTAGTGGGGGTGATTCTGAAGCGATCACCTAAAACTATAACTAAATGAAATTAGAGATAGAAATGTCAATCACCGTTTGGTATTCAGAACTCACAAGTTAACTCTAAAATTAAGAGTGACGTTACTAAACTACTCAATTTAGTGTTAGATGTTATTTTCGTATTCTGACATGCTTCCTAAATCTAATTTTTCCTATAATTTTAAATATGTCAAACTAATTTTAGGAGGTGAACTTTTAGGTGCCGTCTAAATTTATTTTGTTACTTTTTAACGATTTTCTAACATTACCGAAGGCATTTTTTTTATGCAACTTGCCAAATGGATGATGAATTGGTTGTTATGGCATTAATAGAGTCTTCAGAAAGGTAAAATATTTGTTTTATATAAAAAAATAGATAAATACCTGCCTCATAGTTTTAAAATATATTTGTAAAGTATCGACTTATTTATGTTATAGAATAGGAGAAGAAAAAGTAAAATTGAGGAAGTTGAGGGACAAATCAGACCCATTTACTATGCCCGAACGTAAATTTAGAAAAATATTTCGTTTTCCTCGCCAATCCGCTCGCAACTTGATAGAAGCTATAGACTGCACTGAAGTACAGATTGGCTCCTTACCGGAACATTTAAAGGTTTTAGCCAACCTTTGGTCATGCAGAGCTGTCACTGTTGTCACTGATTTAATATTGCGCAAATTAACTCCACAAAAAAATTTAATTTCCTAAAACAGCAATAGAAAAGGACCTTGTCAAGGCAGAGTGAGCGAGCACCTACTTACATAGTAATGAAATATTTTGAAATAATTATTAAGAAATACATAACATTCTCCGTCCTTTTTCTATTTAGGTTTCTACAAATATATGGAATGCCAAACACACTTGGAGCTGTTGATGGTACACATATTGGTCGAGGCCTGGAATGCAGCAAACTCCTTCTGTGTGGAGGTAATCACACAGAAGGAGGTGGCAGAACGGGCCAGAGAAGATGACCCAGCGGCAGATCCCTGCCGCCGCAGAAGAACGGGGTGGAGGAGACGGCAGTTCGCCCGCCTTCTTCCTCCTGACGGTGACCAGCGGGACGCGGGCCCGGGAAGCCCGAGTTCTGCATTGCACAGGTCACCGCCAGTCGTCAATACTCCTAATGCCCAGGAGCATCGCCGGCCTTCCCATTTTAGGGAGGTGAGAGGGGCTCGCCATAGGCCAGCAGACGCTGACGAGGTCATGGAAGTGTCCGAAAGGGTTCCCATGGCCTTGTCCGGTGACGGGGCGTCCCTCCCCGACGTATCCTCTTCGTCAGATGACGGGGAGGATGCGGCGGTGATGGACGTTCTCGTGCCAAGGCGTTTGTGAGGGGGCATCGTTGGGTTTTAGTCGGTAGGCCGCGGTTTGTGGCTGGCGCTCTGCCCCCAGTGGCCGCGGAGAGTCCGACATAACCTCGCGCCTACCCAAGCGCGAGGTATGCGTAACGCATTTCCCAACGTTAAAAAAATGGTACACATATTGGTATTGTTGCTCCACCACTGACACACCCTACAGCACCAGGAAACTTATTATACAATAGGAAAGGCTTTTATAGCATCAATTGCCAAGTCGTGAGTTGTAATTTGTTTGTTCCCAAGTAGTCTAATAGTACTGACATTTAGATGATAGGTAGGCTATGTATGTATGTATTTACTCTTACAACAGAAATTAATGTTCTATATGCAAATAGAAGTATGCCTATCTAAGATTTGTTGCCTAGCAATTACTATTATTTGTCAATAAATAACAGCGGTTATTATGAAAAGAAAACAAAAATTACTAATGAAACAAAATACGCAATTTTAAAATTCAGAGGAAGTCACGAAGTACCTTTTTTTTTTGGGAGGGGGGAAAATGCATTTACGCATTCCTCGTGGTCGAGCCAAACCACGAGGATATGTGGGACTCCCCAGACCGTACCCGGCCCGGGCCTACCCACTAAAAACCCCCCCAGCAGCTCCTCCGTCCGTCACAAGACAGAGGGAAGGGGACAACAGCCAGGCCTTATTCCCGCTGACCCCCTGCCCGTGACATGTCCGTTGCCGGACTCTCCGCCTGGCTCTGCTGCTTTGTGGAGCGGCGCAAAACTGCGCCGCTCTACACCCCGCAACTGGTTTTTTACTGTGGTTGTCTTCCACGCGGCCCGACGCTCAGTGCGCCGGGCCCCCGGCCCGCTCAGTGCGGGTAACGGGTTGCCCGACGGCAGATCCCACTGGATCCACCGCCGCGCGGGTGAGCCGAAGCTCGGGGAAATCCCCAACGGGCGCGAAGCGCCATGGCGAGAAACTCGCCTCGTCCCTACTACCACCAGAGGTAGCCGCCGGGATCGGCTTCCAGCGAGTGCCACACCTCTTCTTATCATAAGAAGAGGGGACTTCGCCCTTCCCCGCATGAAACGGGTGGCCACACGAAGTGGCCCGCCGGGTTGAACCCGGCCATCCCACGCCCCATATGGGGGTCCTCTCGTCAGACTATTAGCCCGCGGCAGAGAATCTGCCGGGTTGCCCAGGGTGCACCACAAGGAGGTTGTCTGACATCGCACGCCAAGTCACGAAGTACCTATCTATACAACTACAGACTACCACGTAATTTTTTTTATTTCATAGCATAGGCGCGAAGCCATCACAATCGCAGAATAAATGTCGAATAATTTTTCTTTTGTGATAAAATGAATGATAAATAATCTTTTCTGTTATTTACAAATACGATCAAATCTTAAATTAATAATTTCTGATAGTAAAGTTAGTAGAATATAGCTGTTTTTAATGTTTCTAAATTATCACGTTTTTCTACAGCACTAGGTGTATTTATAATCTGTGTATTCAATTTAAGAAATTGTCAAGTACAGTTTAAATTAAGAGAGTCCGGCGTTTCAGAATACGAATTACCTAAAACTAATTTAAAATTATATGTTTAATTTTAGTTTTAGTTTTAATGCAGGTAACTTCAGAATTACCCCCAGTATCTAGTATCTATCCCCTTGGGGTATTGTGTTCTGTGGTATCTATCACAGAGTACTTTTATATATCTGAAAGTATCTATATTAGTCTGTGGTCTAAGCCAAAATGTCGTTTTCTGTTTTGGTAATGCTAAATCAACGTACAAAAGAGGAAATCAATTTTATTAATTAATACATGGTTTCATTTAAATTAATTTTTACACATAGCTTCAGAAGCTGAGTGTGATTTGCAGTAAAACAATAGGTAAGTTTTTGAGTAGGTTGTACTTGGAAAAAGTCATTCTATGGACGGTGGAAAATTAAGACAATGTCTTATTTTCTAATATTTTTTTCTGATCTAAGGATTTATTAAAGTCGTTTATTAATTGCGATAATTTTGTGTTCTAAACGAACATTTTATGTTACTAAGTATTTTTACAATTAAAATATGTTTCCATCATAATTATGTACCTTGTTCACAATAATTTATATAATTAAATTATGAACACGTATCATTTAAGATTTACAATAATGTGATTTATTAATTGTGTTTCTTTACTATGTATTATTTTAGCCATGAATACCGCGGCGCCAACTTCGGCTGATGCGTGCTTAAGTATCGTTCACTCACTCATGTGTCACAGACAGGGTGGTGAGAGCGAAGGATTTTCAAAACGTGCCATAGAATCTCTAGTAAAGAAACTCAAAGAAAAACGGGATGAATTGGATTCCTTGATTACGGCAATTACAACAAATGGGGCTCACCCAAGCAAATGTGTTACAATACAGAGAACTCTGGATGGAAGACTACAGGTTAGTATGGAAACCTTTTTATGAGTAATTAAATTTTAAATGTACACTGACTAAAATGATAATGTAACTTTATAAAATTTTTGTTAAATGGGTTTCATTGTACTCACTAAAATTTATCAACCAAAATAATTGATAAACATTGCTAACCCTCAACCACTGTCGTATGTATGTAATATGTCGACAACACGTTTTTTTGTTCAAAACTTAATTTTGTGCGGGAAATTTTCACGTTTTTTTTGGTAGCTTCCTAGTCGCCAGTGAGACGGTGGAGGAGAGCAAATGCATCGCACCTGTTCAGACATGTAAGTTTGACGATCTGACGTATAGGGTTCGAGCGTCAGTGTTAGTATGACATTTTTAATTTTTCGTTTATCTTTCTTTATTGATAAAAAGAAATCGTGGTTGCAGAAAAGTAGTCTAATTCTTCTTTCGGGCAAGGAGAAAAAGGCATAGAAACATTATATTGGTAATTAAGCAATCATCGAATCTTTTCTTTTAGAATCTGATGAATTGTTGGTGGATGAAAATGACTTTATGAGTCTGACCGTGATGTGAAAACATTGTGAGGAAACCTGCATACACCTGCAAAGTAATTCAAAGGTGTATGTGAAGTCAACCAATCCGCACTGGGCCAGCGTGGTATGACTAAGTCCTAGTTAGGGTAGGCTTGTGCCCCTCGGTGGGGACGTATATCTGCTGTGATGATGATGATGATGATGTTTCTTTAGAGTAAGATTTTTTTATACAGCTAAGTTGGCAAGCAGCAACAGTGTCAGAGGCGCTGTGGACTCGGCACTTTCCTTACAATTGGGAGGTCTGGGGTTCAATACCGCCATGTATCAATGTTTTTCATTTTTCAAATTTCATATGTGCATTTGTCTGATGCTCCTACGGTGAAGGAAAATGTGAGGCAAACTGCATACATCTGCGAAGAAGCTATAAAAAGGTGTATGTGAAGTCACACAATCCACACTCGGCCAGCGTTGTTGACTAAGGCCAAATCACCCCAACATAGGGTAGGCTCGAGTCCCTTGGTGGGGACATATATGAGCTGTTATGATGAAGTTGGCAAACATGCATACTGTCCACCTGATGGTTAGTGGTAACAGGTTTGCGGCAAATCTGTAAACTCCACAAGAACCACAGTGTATGTAGTCAACTTGTGACATAATCGACTCAAAACTGGCAAGAATATAATCTATTTCATTGATTTCATACATCCATTACAGTGGATAGTGTAAAAATGATGGATGTCATATCACAGGATGTGCGAAATCCCAAACTGATAATATTAAATCACCTCATCTGATTATGGCTAGGAGGCTGATCTCGAATAATAAATGTTAAAAAAAAACAGACATAAATGTGACATAAGATGTAATGTCATGGTTGTAACTTTTCCACATTTTTCTACCCAAACTGAAGAAAGGGGGATGTCCACGTAAGCGATTGTCAGGTAGATCCGTATGTTGAGAGTGATGTGTTGCAAAATCGCAGAACTTGTTATTGTGTCAATAGGTTTTGCATGAAGTGGTCTGCAAAAGGACCATCAAGAAATACGACCGCACGAAATTTAGATATTTGAACTAATGAAAAATAGACATGATGATACTATGATTTATATGAAAATTTTGGGTTGAATGATATTACGTGTAAACACATTTTAATAATGAGTTTTCAATAAAGAATCAATTCTTTATTTATTGGTTATTTTGTAACACCGTGTATATGTTATAAGTAGACCCCGTTATCGGTGGTGCGATTTGGTAGCTGGACGTTCTTAGAGATGGGTAAAATAAAAATATTTACGATGTCGATATCGATACTTTTTCTTAACAATTATTGATTGCGGCAAAAAGTTCGTGTTTTTAAATTTCGTCTTCAAGCCGCTGTAATAGGAAAATAATGTTTTAATTTATCCAAATATTTAAATATTTTCTAAATGAAATAAGTTTTATTTTTTAACTTACTGAAAAAATGCTCGGAAATGCATAAAAAGTTTGGAAAATAATAAAAAATTGTATTGAATTTTCTGTAAACTGCTATGCCTAATTGACTTTTCAACAAAAATTACAATACATATTCATGTTTTTTACTACTGACCTCCTTGGTATATGTATACAGTTTAGTTAGTGAAACATTTTTATTGATAAACATTAAAAATGATGATATACTTATAACTATTCATTTTAATCATGTCAGTTGTTACGAAATAAAAATATTTAATTTTTATCTAAGACTTCATTACGGTAGTGAAAAAGTATCGATATAGTTATTATTTCAAAATTATTTTTACCCATCTCTAAGAAAGTCGAACTACCAAATTGCACCTCCGATAACGGGGTCTAGTTATAAGTTTAAATAACGCAAAACTCGGTACGGTCACAATATAGAGACAATATAGAGAACGATACAGTAGCCCGACTCAGGCGTGTCTTTGAAATTTATACCTAAAGCTGAACTGGGCGCTAGGGTTGGTACCTTACCTACAAAAAAATCGGTGAACGTATATGTACACGCCGCGCGTGAGCGGCGCGGCATGTACGTGGAGCACAACAATCTCGGCCGGCACGCGGCGTGACACTGCATTGCTATGCCGTTCAGAGCATGCTTGGCGGCCGTGTAAACGACGTTTGTATGTGTGCGTCCGCTGATTCGTCCCTTTATATTATGGAGTCAAAGTACTGTATCGTTCTCTATAGGCGTGTTCGGGTAGCCTGTGGTGGCGTTTTTAGCATTATCAAAATTGGCGTTGATGTAAAGCGTTCGGTTAGAAGGTTATGAAATTTTTGCCATTTTTGCTCCACACCCTAACCGAACGCTACATTATTTATTTATTTATTTATTTATTTATTTATTTATATATTGCATTACAAGTGTGAGATGAAGTTACACATTGTACCTTGTTAAGGCGTTGCAATTAAATATGAATAGAGAAGGGCAGACATTTAATTTTACTAGCTAGATTTCCTTGTTCTTGTATTTATTGAAAAATAATTATGAATTGAGATCCTATCAAATAAATTATTTAGTTACATTATTATGAAGACGCGAGTCAATAAATAATAGTAATGTGAATGAATTAACGAAATGTCAATATATTAATTGGAATGTCATGGAATAAAATGAAATGTCAATGTATTAAAATCAAATTAAATTAAATAAAACTAGATTAAATTTAATTAAGTCGTTCATAAAGTCAATCGAATTACTAGATTTATTTCGAAAACGTGATACTACGAGTATTAAACGCCTAATTAGGTAAGTAAATGGAAGTAAACAGGAGTAAAATTTTTATGAAGTAGATTGAACGTCAGTAAATAAAAATTAATATTGTACCTAAATGAATAATCAAATGTCAATCGAATTAATAGGATGTCAGTTGATTAAATGGAATGTCACTGAATAAAATTAAATATCTATAAATTAAATGGAACGTTAATAAATTACATGAAATGTCAATGAATTAAATGAAATGTCAAAAAATAAATGAAATGTCAATAAATTATATGTAATGTCCATGTGTCAATATCGAATTAAAATTAAAATGAATTGTTAATAAATTAAATTAAATGTCAATAAATTATATGTAATTTATTGACATTTAATTATCAATATGTCAAAGTCATAAGCTATTATAACCTAAATTTATTTTCAGTTTCTAGATTCTGGATGTATTATGATGTAATAAGCTCGCTTCATGATTAACGATCATTAATTTCCATAAATAATGAAAATAAAATTTATTTCGTTAAAACTTATTCAATCGTGTAAAAAATTTTACGTTTAGTAAACGTCAAAAGTCTTAAATGTCAAAAACTGCCACTTTTGACCCTCTTCGATAGCTGGGGCGAAATTGGCAGTTCACAATGCCATTTTTGACATTTTTTCAGCTATCCGAACGGTTGACGTAAACAGATAAAAATGCAACTTTTGTTCACATTTCTTCTAACCGAACGCTCCTTGTGTCAATTTTGTCATTTTTAACAGTTATTTTTGCCACCTCGATGCTATCCGAACGCGCCTTATATTGTAGTACGGTCGTCACGCACGCGGTAAATCGGCCTGCTTGCAGTGCTCTAAACCAACTTGTAATAACTGTCGGTAAAAGTGCCTAATTTTGAAATTTAAACATTTCTTAGTATGTAAGTAAAAACTGTTACACCGTTTTTCTTATAACAGTGCTGTTCTTAATATAGTGCAGATTGCCAATGAGATATAAAATCACCCTTCTACTGAATTATTGACTGTTACTGAAAGGCGGCGGCGGTCACGCTCCTAAAAACATCGTGAGGAAACATGCATACATCTGCGAAGAAATTCAATGGTGTATGTGAAGTCGACCAATCCGCACTGGGCCAGCGTGGTTGACTAAGGCCTAATCACCCTAACATAGGGTAGGCTCGAGCCCCTCGGTGGGGACGTATATGAGCTGTGATGATGATGACTGAAAGGCAACATTTGTTAGTGATGCTGTTAAATATTTATAATTATGTATGTTGTATGATCTGACATATATCCATTGCAGGTCGCTGGCAGGAAAGGGTTCCCTCATGTGATATATGCACGTATTTGGCGCTGGCCCGATCTTCACAAAAATGAATTGAAACATGTTAAGTTTTGCCAGTTTGCATTTGACCTCAAATGTGACTCTGTTTGCGTGAATCCGTATCATTATGAGAGGGTTGTGTCTCCTGGAATTGGTGAGTATTATATTGTTTTTCCTTTTCTTAAATTCTATTAAATTTTATTTATACAATAGGTGGTCAAGTTCATCGGCCACCTGAGATTATCAATATATTGCATAATTTGTTAAACAAATGAGGGTTTTAAAAAAAATTTGAACTGTCAATAATTGGTTTCAGATTTATCAGGACTGACACTGCAGTCTGGTCCGAGCAGGCTTGTAAAAGATGAATACACAGCAGGTATTAGTGGTAATGGTATGGACATGGACACAGGGGAACTGGTTACGATACAGCATCACGCCACTAGCCCAAGACATCACCACTCCACTATACCTCATCACCACCAGCAGTTCCCGAACGCAAACATTATACTTAATCAAGGACAAAGTGAGATAATTTTGAGCTTATATTTCTATGAAGTTAGTAGCTAAAAGTATTTGAAAATTAAAGTAAATAACTAAAATACAATGCTTAAATTACTTTGAAAGTTGATTAATTAATTGAAAGTAATATACATGTAGGTAGCTTAACTTAAATTGTTTAAGAATTTTGTATGAAACAAAATAATATAGTAAAAACTTATTAAGGTAATAAAGTTATATTAAAACATGTTAATTATGTGCATGCTTGTTTTACAGTCATTTTAAAATTGAGTTACAGTGAAGGTGTTGTCATATTGATTTTGTATTTGTTGTTGGATTGTATTTATTATTTGCAATGCATGCTAACTTTATTTTGCGTTTCATTGTACTAGCGCCTGATGGCGTTCCCAACATGTTCTCGGCGACGCACGGACCCCGGGCTTCCATAAGGCCGCCGGGTGCCACTCAACTGCCCCCACAAATGGTCCACTCCCCGGGAGCTGCTCAAATGATCTCATCGCACCAAAACAATCTGGCGTCACCGCAGATGGTACAAGGAAACCAAATGCCTAACGCGCAGCAAATGGGCCCTGGGACACCTCAAATGGGCCCAAACGCACCACAGATGGGGCCGGGCACACCCCAGATGGGAACAAACGTGCCCCAAATGGCATCACCCCGTATGGCGTCGGCACCCACGCAGATGTCCCCGGGAACGCCCCAAATGCCAAACATAAGCCAGGGGATGTCAATACCCAGTCCCCAGCAGATAGCGATGGCGCAACAGAGGGCCATAGTGCCCAAGTTGGAGCCCCCCGACACGATGGACGCGCGGGCAATGTGGCTGCCTAAGAGAATGAATCATTGTAAGCTTGTTTTCTTTTGCAGTATTTTTTTTGCAAAAATAATATCATTCTTTGACAGGAATTATTTGGTGTGAGCATGTTTTGAAGACACCATGCACAGTTTTATTTAAAAGAAAATATGCTTTTTACAAAGGCGACATATTTTACCTTTCAGTTTATTGCATATTGCTGCATGCTTTGGTGATGGGCTTGCGAAAATAGGACTTAATGGTATACAAAATCTTTTTATATTTTTTAAATGTATTTCAGCAGCACTACCTGTAAGTATGTCCCCTGGAGGGACAACTCCAATTATAGAAACAAGTACAAACTTCTTTACCCCAGAACAGACGACCGCAGACACCCAGTTGACACAAACATTGTCAGGTAATTTGTACAAAATGCATTTGGTATTGCATGCAGAATAATAGTAGAAATATTTAAGTGTGCCGTATAATTAATTAGTCTAGTGTAACTAACTATCATGTATTTATTTCTACAATATCAAATAAAATTTTAGTTTTGTAGTTGATAGAAATCTACGATGTACAATTAAATGATTATGATTTCATTATTTTTTTCATGTTAAGGTTTTGATACCATTAATAATGATAAAATTTTCTTGCCATAGTCAGTGCTTGAGTAAATCTTGTACTTTACCAATAGTTGGGTCAGTAGCCGTGTCACCTGTAGCGCCAGAGACGTCCCAGCAGAACGGTTTCGCGACCGCCGGTAGTCCGGCGCCACAGCCGAGCCCCCTGCCGCATCGCACGCCGCAGCAGCAACAACAGCAGCAAGGTATCCACCTATTATGTCCTTGATCTAATGGATCCACCATCTACCAATCTGCAAAGCTTCACCTTAATATCCAATTTACCTCATATCCATAATCTACCATCCATACCAGCCAATAATCATCTTCGCCTTCATAAACTATTTACCTTAGCTGTTTTATCCACCATAAACTACTACAGATTCCAGACCACCAGTTTAAAGTTTCATTAATATCAACACCCAATATACCTTATACAGGTTAGTCAATCCCAAGTCCCCAGTGGTGTAATTGTCCTAAAATTGAAGGTGTCAAAGTAGACTACTTCAGTCTTTTCACACTATAATGATTAAATTGTAACGGTCTTCTTTAAATTTTAGAGGTAATGTTTATTATAAAGATTTGTTTCTTATGACTTACACTATTTTCCTTCTCCCAATCTCTCGATTAGTATCATAATTCTCTGAGTGCATCTACATGCAAAGATTTTTTTAAATATGAATATCAACACATCTTAATTTTTTAAAACTTTGCTGGCCATTTGCGTATCTGGCCAAATGCGTCTATTGGCCTTATGCGTTTTTGGTCATATGCGTCGAACCCAAATAGTACATTACTGCAGAGGCCGGGAAGTTAGGGATCGCCGGACGAGTAGAGTTTTGACAATAATTACGATGCTGCCGCGCTGTGTCGGCCTGGAGCTGCGCTACGCTGCGCTGTCGGCCATCATCAGCGCGACCAGCAAAGTATCATTATAGACCACGGCAGTAATCTACTATATACTATAGATTATGGCTTTTTTCTCTCGCAATGAAAATTAAGCATATTTTCGTGTGATTTTATTTATACCAACATTTTAATAAAATTGTTGTCATATTCATATAGGTATATGCTCGAAGAGTGCATTTTTTATAATGTAGCTATTGGCTGTATGACAAGTTACATAATTCAAGTTATAGATGAATTAAAAAACATTTGAGCAGCGGCCAGAAATGAATTTCATACTTACTTTCCTGGCACAAGGCCGGTAAAGTTATGCATGAGCCAAGAATTACAAACTTCCTGTCTTCTTTTCACTACAATAATGTCTACATTTCCAAGCATGTTCGAGAAAAATTGTTATCTTCAATATTTAGGACACTTGTCCTCCAGCTCCCCCAGATTCAGTTTGACTTACACCAACCAATACATCCAGCATATACCATCATCCAAACCACTCATTCTTCCTGAATATTCACTTTAATATCAAGTTCACTATCACCATCTAAGCCATTATTTAATTATTGTAAAGCCACGAACCTGTCACAATACCCTTAATATGCATCATGTACTATCAGTAAATTCTAACCATCGATCAAGCCGTCCAAATATTGACTTGAATATCCTATTCACCTAATGTAATATTAAAATTAGAAATATTAAATTTAATTGCAACAAGCAGCTATGATGAATTTCAACTGAATCATTTCCGGTCTCACAACTGTGGAACGACTGCTGTATCAACACTATCAACTATATTGACACTAATATGCAGGAGTGTATAGACTTCAGAGATTTTCATTTGATTGTCTCGATTTTTAAAGATACATTATGTTAAATGATTCACCTGGGGCTTCATTCATTGCTATTGATTAGGTCTTATTGTTTTTTAAATTCAATTTAAAAAATATGTCCACAAATTTATTTACTTAAACAATTTACATGAAACCAGGTAAAATAAAAATAGTCATATTATGGACAACTAAATTATTATTGAACCCAGCCGGCAATTGTGTTATTGCCCTTATACTCGAGCTACGTCATGGTTCTGTGGGCTTTGGCAACTTCATAATACAGCCGATTAATCTCATTCCGTTCTGACACTATGGTCGTATCGTAGGCACATGGACTGGCAACAACACGTTGACGTATACGCAGAGCTTAGCGCCGCCGCCCGCTGCGCCGGTGCCCATCGATGCGCCCGCGCACCATCACCATTATTGTGAGTTACAATAACCGTCCCACACGACGCCGATGACACGCTTTTATATTTTGTATAAATGTTTTGATTCATTCATATGGTGCAGTGGCTGCAAGGACACTGAAGTTTCATTCCGATTTGCAGACATTGAGGGTGTCAGACAAACCATATTCTTTTGAACTTTTATGTTATTTAGTGTATTTACATCTGCTGCACGTGAGCGGAGCATGTCAGGGCAGACACTGGCACTTGTCAGTACTCTAACAAGATATTTAGTCTGTGAGCGGCTAATGTGAATGCATTGACCAAGGGCAGATGTTTGTTCTGTACTCCGTGCTGGTAGAAGTAGAAGTGAAAACTATTGTCTATGTATGTCTGCTACGTTGCGTGGTGGATACGCTACATGTTGGATGATATGAATGAAGCTTAAGGTAGATGTCCCACCGCCGACGATAAACGAGAAACAATTAGAGCTAGAATTAGAAGTTGGTGAGCAGCGGAAAGCGAGTGTGTAGTAGTTTTGTCGCCTGGGCTATAAGAGAGACGGGCGATTAGTCGCGCCACTCACGTTTTTTCAGAATTGTCGCTGCCACTATAATGCTATCATAAAATACATCATCATCGTCGTCTGAACTAGACAACAATATTAAATATAAATCCGTGCACTTTCAGATGCGCACTGTAGAGAAATAAGCACTGTTTGCTCTTTTGGCGTGAGTTCTGATCGCTCAGCAAGTATTACTAAGCAAGTATTATATTTTTGACAGCTCTTGTCGCTCAGCGACGAACTAGTGGAGCGATTCCTCGCCGGGTATGAACAGTCAACGATCAACAATTTATATATGCATTTCTTTTGTTTACACGGAATGTATATCAATTGTACGTTTCTTGAGTCGTTGGGACAACTGCCTTAAGCGCTAAAATTAGAAGCAAGTGTTGGCATTGAGCGAAATCAAAAATAAGGCCCCATGCCTCCATTTTGTGTCCACAATAGCGACAATTTGTGTCACAAAATGAGCTGTGGCCTCACCCCGGCTTCGACAAGCACATATAAATTTCAACCGCATGCCAATGTAACTAAAGTCGATGTTTAATTGATAACGCATTAATCTCTTCCCAAAGTTTCCAGCCATTCCATCGTTCTGCGCTCACCCCAATTCTCATCAGTGTTGTGTATATGAATTATTGGTTAATTTGTTGTCGCGTGGACCGGTTATAAGATGAGCTGACTGCTATGAACAGTTAGTATAGCTGTTCATAGCAGTCGTATATGGCACGGGCGAAATATGGTGATTGTATTTGTACGAGGTAGCAACGTACATTTTGCCCGATCATCAGTTTCGCGGTTGACCTCATTACCGCAGTTATTGTATTCAGTCGGTTAGTAACAGCTATCAAGTACGCCGCGCATTTAGAGTCTGACAAACATGAGCTTGGAAAAAAGCGGCAAATTCAAAAATTCTAGCTCTGGTAATACTGTCTACAGAAGGTAAAATACATTTTGATACTTGAAATATTCTAATATTTTTTATTTATGTAGTAATTTAGAATGTTAAAGGACATCACCCATTTTGGGCTATTTTTTTTTAGCCGGCCAACAAAAAATAACTAAATTTTATCATAGGCATAATTATAATGAACGTTTTGTATTATGACAGTAAAGCTCGAAACCTATTGGTTAAGATGATAATCAGTCTCAAAGTATTTATTTTATTACCTACGGTTTGCGGGGTGAGCTCGTGATTTCCAGGTAAACAGTAATTGATAATGGTGTGCGAGCGAGAGGACGTTGCAAGTACATTTACCTGCCGAGTTACAAGTGTTAACAAGAGGCAAAATACACCCACTTAATCCTTAATCCGTTCTCCATGCAGGCGTTTATGTACAGGTTTTTTATTAATTATAATGCATATTATTTTCATTTCATATATTTTTATTCAATATTTACAACTCTCCTGGCCTTACAATAATATCTTCTAAACCTTCGGCGGGAATGTGTATCGTTGGCTCGTGCCTGGCAAACCCCATGTACCACACAATGCACATGACGTGTGAGCAGCAGCCAATGGTTCTTCGGCCAATGTTACATGTACAGTAATAGTGTTTTATAGCCTGTCGCCCTTCGAGAGCCCTATCTATGCCAATATAAACGTTATACGAACGTGAACGGACATGTCGGGACTGTATTCTACCGCGCAATACGTAAAGGTCTGTTCCTTCTAGCTCTCGTATGTGTTCTGTGGGTAATTGGTCGCCAAGTTCAACGATGAACATACCATTTGGCTGCAAATGCTCCGCATAGTAACTCCTAGCTTGCTTTATTTGGTATACACCAAGTGCAAAAAGGATAAGATCTTCTTGTGTCAATGTGGGGAATTGAACCTCAAGCGCATCAACGTTAATTGAACGAAACGGAGCACGTCTTCGGTTATAATTGTATCTGTTCACCAGATCCGCCAATGTATTCGGTACATTAACCCTTTCCCGTATTATTTCTAAATACATTGGAGCCCTTACATTGTCCACAATCAACACATGATAGGCATTTAATAAAGCTGCACTGATTTTAAAATATTCCATCATATGATGCAAGGCGCGATTGCTGTGTACAATTCTTAACAAGCGAAAATCTCTTTTGAATCGTCCATTGATTATTTCTACTACCCAGCGGCATATAGTCACAAGTCTGGATTTATTCGCTTGTTCCGTCGTAAGTTGCGTTTCGTTTGCATTTTTCGTTTCTGGCATATGTACTGTATATCCATGTGATTGTAAAGGATAGGCCGCGTCTCTAAAGCCACGATCTAAGATAAATACGTCACCCGGTCTGAAAAACCAATGAAATATGCTCTCCTCATTTTCAATAATTGCATTCATTATTGTTGCATCGGAAGTTGAAGCGGCGTGCGGGCCCGTTACGTCAATTATATGACCGTCACAGCAAACAAACAAGAACGGCTTGGTCAGATTTCGATATTTGTGAAGACTATATGTTTGTCGTTGAAAAAAATAGTTCGAGCTCTTTTGGTTGTATATATATGTACCATCGACTATTATTATAGCATTTCTTTGTGGCAAAGGGCTTTCTGGATTGCCAAATAGAGTTTCAGGTACTAATAAATTCCTTTGAGCCACTTGTTCCCTGTTTATGTGGTCAAACCCAACATGCAAGGGAACAAAATCACGCAACAATGCATCACGACCTAGAGCTAACATTCGTTGAAAACGGGATTCGCTCGTTCTAAACACTAAAGCAAGTCTGGCATTAGAGTCTCCTGTTCTTAGTTTTGCCAATACAGCGGCCAGTATTGTCTTCTTTTGACGATTATTATTTAGGCTGGATGTGTTTACGAGTAGATCGGAAAACTGTTCGTGAGTAAGTCCCGTCCAAGTATGAAACTCGTTTGTATTAATGACTTCGTATGTCTCGAAGTTTAACACGTCTGTTGTAATATGATTTCTCATAATCGTCAGAGCATTCACTATTTCAGATGCAGTAAAATCTTCTATGAGATTGTCTTGTAAAGGTAGAGTATACCAAAGGTTCTGGGCTAAGTGTTCTTCGCAAACGCGAGCATTTACTGGTATTAGTAGATTGTACCGCCCAATCATACGAATTATGATATCGTTAGGTATTCTAAGCCTGGTAATATTTTGACAATGCTCAAAAATGCAGTGCACTGTTGAGTTTGGAGTACGTACAAATCCTGCTAAGGTCATTGTTGGATGATTACGGCTTTGTTGCTGAATAGGCTCATCGGGCAACACGTCATCATCTTGACGCGCCTCGCGTATACGCCGATGAAACGTCCTCTCAGCTCTTTGCCAGCAAGGTCGGCGGTAGGTTCGTTCTGAAAAAAAAAAAACAATTTTTGTAAACCCACCTTCTACAAGTTAAATACAAACGAATCTTTCCCAAAGGACTTCTTAACAAAAATAATAACATGTTCGTGCCCGTACTCACACAAAACTAACTATTTCAAAACTTTTGAAATAGTTTTGAGTGTAGGCAAGAGCCAATGCCTACATTTAAACCGGCTATAACTTAGACGGGCACTATACCATATTGAAGTGGTACTTAAGATCTGTACAGAGCGCCGATAAAAATACTAACAAATTAATAAGAACAACAAATAGTTAATTCGTGGCAGTAACAGAGAGTCGATGAAATACTAATAAACACTCGTAAGTAGAAATCTTACTTAAAAATAATAATAATAATAAAAATCTTTCCCTATACCTTCAAAGGTTCTTGTCTACATTTCTATCACTGATGTAAGTCTATGTACTTTATAAAAAAACCCTTTTATAGTACTAACTAAAGAACTTAAGTATACATTTTACTTTATTGAAGGAAGGTAGGTACTTCAGCAAAATAATTCAACGCGACACCTAGTCCTGATCATGATGTCATATCGACGATCTGTTATTATCACAGAGTAGGTACCTAGTTATGACTTAAATGTAAAAAAGGTTGCATTACATACCTGTCTCGCGATTAGCTCCTCCATAATAATCTGAGCTATGTCGATGTGCTGTTCTTCCCGAGAAATCCACGTGTAAGTCCTTCGACCTTCACATGGTTCACGACAGTTAATACACAACATATGTGCCATGATTAACAAAAACAGTATAACAAAAACAAAAACTCAACGATAATTAAAACAACAAACAAAACAAAATCAATGTTAAAAACCACGAAAACAGTGAAAGTAGCCGTCCGATGTAACGAGAGTTGCATGGAAAACTAACGAACGAAAGTACGAAAAGGACTAAGTAGGTGTATTTTGCCTCTTGCTCACACTTGCAACTCGGCAGGTAAATGTAGGTACTTGTAACGTCTTCTCGCTCGCATACCTATTATGCCTCTTGCTCACACTTCTCGGCAGGTAAATGTACTTGTAACGTATTCTCGCTCGCACACCATTAACAATAACTGATTACCTGGAAATCACGAGCTCACCCCGCAAGCCGGGTGCAAGCCGTAGGTAATAAAATAAATACTTTGAGACCGATTATCATCTCAACCAATAGGTTTCGAGCTTTACTGTCATAATACGAAATGTTTATTATAATTATGCCTATGATAAAATTTAATTATTTTTTGTTGGCCGGCTAAAAAAAAATTAGCCCAAATTTGTATGAAGCCTGAATGATGTCCTTTGTGAAAGGATTGTCTTTTTTTATTTTCTACTGAATATAGTAGGAAAAAAAGGAGTTGAAATTTTTTTAAATTAAATATTAAGTAAGTAATGTTTAGTTTCAATGAACTTCCAACAATGAACCTTTTATAAGAAATCGCTGTATTTGGATTTCATGTATGTTAAAATTACTTATTTAGGTGTTCGAGCCTTCGCTTGAACCACCGTTGAGATAACACCCTCATAATTCGCAACAATCCTACCATATTTGTTTCAATTCTACCCACATTTGATAGTGTATCTGTCTCCTTTGTCTCTGCCAAATGCACGGGTCAGCGCGCGGCTGCCATTTCCTCAGTACGCTTTCATAATTCGTGCAGTCAACTTGTGTTCACCGTGCTAGTCAAAAGTGACGGTAAGTTTATTTAATATACCTATGCAACATTTTTTGTAATGCATTATGATTCTTAAATCGTAAAAATCATAATACTCTGCTCGGCGCCATCCATCCCAGCAATGATGTGGAGTTCTCCACGTGCATACGTCACGCGTATCACAGACTCGAAAGAGTATCAAGTCGTATCAACATCAATACGCCAATGTCGTATAGATGTGAGACGACAACTTACTCGACGTCGCATCGTTTATGTCACATCGACTCTGCCATCAGTCGTCGTATCAATCAATACGCCAATGTCGTATAACTTGTGAGTCGACAACTTACTCGACGTCGCATCATGCATGCGACATCGATACTGCCGTTCTTCGACGTATCAATAAATACTCGAATATAAGTCGTATAAATTGTGAGACGGCCACTTACTAGACATCGTTTAAATTATTAAATTCAACCTCACTTTAACAACACTCGTCGCTTATATTTATGAACGATACTGATGCAACCACTATTATTTGGTTACAGACTATGGCAGAATATTATACCACCATGGGGCATCTGGCGACCCTACCAAGTACAGATGAGAACGACACGAATGCTTTCAAGGCTTTAATAGCTGCATTAGATGAAAAATATCCTGAGGACTGGCGATCTTGGTCCGTTCACAATTACCCATTTGAAGATCTGTTTGGAGTAGAAATTTCACAAAAAATAGATGCCAAATTAAGATTTGCATTACCCCTTACTATCATAGCGAGGGCGTTTGAACCATCAGCACTCGCTTTATCTGAAAGACGATACAGACTTATCAAAACAAAAATGTTGAACTGGCCACTAGGGCGAGCACTATTGTATGCTCCTCACAATATAATGGAGAAAATTCATGCCCCAGATTACAACAAATTTATAAACACGGTCAGAGAAATAAAACCAATGTTGATGAATAGACATACAGCATCTTCTGCTCTAAGAGGTTCAGAAACATATGAAGGCAGCGTTTCTTCTGGAAACCGCAAACGGACCCATTCCAGCAGTTCTCCGGGGCACTGCTCTACTCCGAAACGTCCTATGAGAGAAGATACAGAGAATAACCGCCTTTTAGCGGAGGTCTTAAACAGACAAACGGAAATGTTCAATAAATTGTTAAGTGTCTCTTCAGAACAGAACGACAACATTAAAAAACTCTTAGTACGAGGAGAGTCAAAAGTGTTGGAGCACTCAAATAGTAATGAGCGAATCGACCAATCTTTTGAATCCATGCCAGATACCACTATTTCAGACAATGAAGTAGAAATAGCTTCAGGATCTGCCGTCTCAAATGACAGAAGAAGTATGGACTCTTGCTCTCGGGAATTCCATCTTCGGAGTAAAATTGCAGAGGCTCAACTAGAAGCCCTTCACGAAGGTGAAACATTTGAGGACACAGCAGAGCCGAACTTTGACTTCGCTCCTTTTACAACAGAAAAGGAACCAAAAGTTGCTAGAGCTGACCCAGAACTAGTAAAACAAGGTATAGACTGTCAAAGATTTGGTCAAGAGACCTGGAGAAACATAAGATATGCAGATACTCAAAAAATGTTTCAGGCTTCTCCCGCGTTTTCTGCTCTTAAGATTAATAATATTCTAGCGGGAGAAACTCCTAGTTACAAATATAACACAGTTTTAGAGAACTTCGATATGACCTTAGGAGCTATAACTAATGGATTGCTTCAGCAAAGAAGGTATTTCCAAGCCTTACTTCACAAGCTGCCAGAAGACACAAAAAGTCGTGTTGGCAAAGAATTTCTAGCTGCAGACTAATTTCCGTAAAGTTTCAGACAACATTTTACAATATGTTTGTGGACGTCGTGCAGAAGTCATTCAACGACGGCGAGAATCATACCGGCCAATCAATAGAGTACTGAGACAAGTACTGCTTGACATCCCACCAACAGAGACTCACTTGTTTGCTGATAAAACTCTCACAGAAGCCGTTAAAGAACAAGGTGGAATCCATAAGTTTTTTCCGTCTAAGAAGAAATATCTGCCTTCAACGAACAAATCAAATCAAAATTGGCGCAAAGAGAGAAGAGATAACGCAGCAGCGGTCTCGAACTCAAACTCAAATGCATGGAAAAGGAAAAAGTTAATAACATTAGCAGCTCCAAATGGAATTCGGCGCCCACGGGGAGGATCGGCTTCACACAAAAAGCAAACTATGCCCCAAGGAAAAAAGGGGCTGATAAAAAGTGACGAGTTCAAGGCGGGGCGACTCATAGATTATATAAGCAATTGGAGACATGCGCCCCCGATAATTTTAAAAGCAATAAAAGGCTACAGAATACCGTTCAATACAAAACCACCTGCCATAAAATTCACAAAGGAAACCTTACTAAAATATCAAACAAAATCCAGCGAAAAAATGACCATTGCAATAAAAGAGTTACTGGAGCTAGCTGCAATAGAAGTATCCAACCAGAAATCAGGATTTCTGTCCACCCTATTTCTAAGAAGAAAATCCGACGGAACAAACAGACCTATTTTCAATTTAAAGACGCTAAACCAGAATGTAATCACACCCAAGTTTCGTCTGGTAAACCATCAAAGGATACCATGCCACTTACAGCTGAACGATTATATGGTAAAAATAGATATTTCAAAGGCGTATTTTCATATCCCAATCATTCCAAGTCACCGTCGATTCCTATCCCTAGTTTACAAAGGTCAGATTTATCAAATGACTTGCTTACCATTTGGTCTCGCCAGTGCACCGGCAATATTCGCCAAAATAACAAACTGGATCGCCCACGAACTGAGACAAGAGGGTTTAACAATTGTGGTATATCTGGACGACTTTCTTCTCATAAACAAAGACAAAGAAGCGCTAATGAAACAAAGAGAGCACACACTAAAATATCTGACAAGGTTAGGGTGGCAGATAAATTTCCAAAAATCTTCGGTAGCACCATCCCGAGTATTAGAATATCTGGGAATCAAATGGGACACAGAAGAAAACCAAAAAAGCCTAGTAACCGAGCGTGTAAACTTACTCAGGGACGACTTGAAAAACTTAATCGAAAGCGGTCGATGGAGTTGGTTCAGCGCAAAAGTCATTCTAGGCAAATTGAACTTTGCCTCATTCGTTGTCCCACTAGGTCGTTTACACTGCAGAATACTGCAGAGAGCTTCACGTCATCTGCCGCAACATCACCGTCACTTGAAATTCAAGATACCGGCAGAAGCTCTTTCGGAACTAAGATGGTGGATGGAAAATGTACATCAAAGATCTCCGATTCATTTTCCCCGGCCTACAATGTTTATCACGACCGATGCCGCAGACAAAGGATGGGGTGCATTAGCAAACAGTCAGCGCCTGTGGGGAAAATGGTCTCTATATCAACAAAAATGGCACAGCAACCAAAAAGAACTTTGGGCAGTTTACGAAGTGCTACAAAAATTAGGCCAGAAATTAGTCGGGAAGTCAGTAACACTGCAAACGGACAATCGCACGAGCGTCGCTTACATAATGAAAGAAGGAGGGACAAGATCACTTACCTTACTTCGAACAGTGAGAATGATTTTAGAGCTCTGTCTCAGTTTGAAAGTTCATCTGACAGCTCGATATATACCCGGATATTACAATGGGATAGCAGACAGTCTATCGAGGGCAAAGGCCCTGCCAGAATGGCATCTCAGAAAAGAAGTCCTAGAAGAAATTTTTCAGGAGCTAGGCTGCCCAGAAATAGATCTGTTTGCCTCGAAGATGTCTGCTGTGGTACCAACTTATGTCAGCGAAGATGTAACAGATACGCAAAGCCAATTCACCAATGCCTTCAGCAGGACGTGGCGGTACAAGTTGGGTTGGATATTTCCCCCTCCAACATTAATTCCGCAAGTGCTCCGTCACCTCGAAATATCCGAAGGTCAATATCTACTAGTAACCCCAACTTGGAAAACAGCGTTTTGGAAAGCAGACCTCCGGAGACGATCGTTAGGTCGCCCGATCAAAATACAGGATCTCCGCAGAAATCTAATAGATCTAAGAACAATGAAACCACCCCCGGAAGTGGATCAATTAAATTTAGTGGTATGGAAGGTACGGGCTGGACCGGTCAATTAGACGGCTGGTCGGAAGCCGATGTACAAATAATAGAAAGTTCATGGAGACCTTCGACTTTGAAAACATATAAACCAGTCTGGAAAAGATGGAGAGAATGGGCTATACAAAATGGCACTCCAGTGAATGATCCAAGTCCTCAATCTTTGGCAAAGTACTTATGCCACCTTTACAGATATGAGAAATTAGCTCCTAAAACAATATTACTACACAAATCTGTTGTTGCTACGTTTGCTAACCCTAATCAGTCAGGTGATTTAAGCTCGCATCCTCTGGTAAGACAAATTCTTAAAGGAATACAATGCCAATGTCCTCCCAAAATTAAACCTCTGTCTTGGAAAATTGAAGACCTTTTAAATTTCCTCCAAAATTATAAATTTGACGAAAACAGTTTATTTGGAGTCTCAAGGCATACATGTGTTCTTTTATTGCTAGCAACTGGTAGAAGAGTTCACGACCTCACGCTGTTGAGTATAGGAGAACGTTCTTTTGAAGATCATGGAAACGAAATCATATTTTGGCCAAAATTTGGGTCAAAAACCGACTCGTCCACATATAGACAATCAGGTTGGTCTCTGAAATCGTCTGAAGATCAAGTAGAACGACTTGATTTAGTATTTTGGGTTAGAAGATTAATATTAGTATCATCTCAGCGCCGCGGTGCTAAGAAAATAGATAACCTTTTTATCACAACAAGAGGAGTAGCTAAAGGTGCTACCCGCTCAATCATAGCTGGATGGATTAAGACGGTATTCAAAGAAGCGGGGATATGTGCTTCTGCGGGAAGCTTTAGATCTGCAGTGGGATCAGACGTATGGTCCAGTAATCAATACAAAATTGAGGATGTTCTAGCAAGAGGTAACTGGCGTAGCAAAAACACCTTTCTAAACCATTATTTTAAAGAAGTTCCCCCAGGAAGGGGCTCTATTAATAATATCTTGATTAACTCCTTCTCGCCATTATGATTAGCAGCCTTTTCTAACAATATCTAAGCAATTTAATTACAAGAAGTGTCAATTATTTATTATCACTTATGATTTAAAAAAAAAGGAATTGTTGTGATTCTCTTATGATTAAAAGGAATTTTTGGTGTGATTCTCTTATGATTACAAGGAATTTTTGTTGTGATTTTTATTAAAATTTAAATAAAGTTATTTCTCTTATGAGCACTAGTACGCTTGGGTCAGCGCCGGCAGAGAAGAAACACTTCTCAACGGTGGTTCAAGCGAAGGCTCGAACACCTAAATAGAAACGTTTTTCCCCCAAAGGGTAAAAAACGGATATTTAGGTTTCAGCCGAAGCTTGAACCACCACTTTTTATGCCTTGCCGGCTAAACGTAGGTACTGAGGAAATGGCAGCCGCGCGCTGACCCGTGCATTTGGCAGAGACAAAGGAGACAGATACACTATCAAATGTGGGTAGAATTGAAACAAATATGGTAGGATTGTTGCGAATTATGAGGGTGTTATCTCAACGGTGGTTCAAGCTTCGGCTGAAACCTAAATATCCGTTTTTTACCCTTTGGGGGAAAAACGTTTCTAATATCTGTAATATTTCGACAGAAATTCAGAAAAAAATATTATGAAATTGTTTATTACAAAGTATCAATATCACCATGTTGAACTAAACTACATGGGGACATTGTATCAGTGTTGCTACTTGAAAAAATGTCAGGTTCATGTTTCGTGTGCCAGACTCTATCATCCATCTTTCATCTAACAGTTTTTAATACACTTTTAGAATTTTATCAGTTTTATTATTCTATCGTCATCATAGTGTCGGGGCAACCCGAACATTGGTCCTTCGAGCTTTTTCGGGAAGGCGGTATCTGCATGTGTAAACTTTAAATTCGGTGACGCGTCAGTTTCCACTTACCGGAATGCATCAGTGAAACTTTCGAAGTGTTTTAAAACATTGTGACTGTGTTTATCAAGTGACATAGTGACAAATCAAGCAGTTTTCTGTACAATCAAGAAGTACAGCGCGTGGCTACCGAGCATCAAGTATCATCAGCGGGTCTGGCGTGATAGCAGTTTACAGTCAGACTCATCTAGCAGTAGCAAGTCATATTAAGTAAGATTTGTCCATTTGTTTCAATTTATCGCAGCCATGTCGTCCGTTAGTGACATTCTTGCCAACCAGCAGCAACTATCAGCGGCCATAGAGAATGTGTATACTAATTTCAAGAAGGACGGCGCCGAAAGGAAGTCTGCTCCAGATTATTTAAAACGTAAGTTGCACATTCTTGATAGTTATTTTTTCGAGTATTAAACCAATTACGAAAAAATACTATCCGCAGGTAATTTGGAACCGGGTATGAAAGATTATGTCAATGTGGATATGGAGAAGGTGAGAGAGAGATATGGTTATATCAGGGCACAATTACAAAGCTATTATTCCACCGGGGAGAGGCCCAAGACGCCTGTATTAAAACCTCCTACCTTTCTGCCTCAACCAAGTGACAGTTCCCAGCCAGGTGTAAGTAGATCAGACCACCAGGTTCAGCAGAGTACAGTAATGACAGCAAGCAAGACGGAAGAGTTGTTGAAGAAACAGAGCAGCAATTTTCGAGCATTCCATAGAACGGTAAAGAACATTAATTTAGAGTCTGCTGTAGAAAAGTGGGAGCTGGAAGATCTACTTCATACACTTCAAGCGAGGTGGAGTGCCATTGATTCCTTACATTGGGATCTAGACAATGAGTTAAACGGTACAAATCAGGAGTATGACATTTTCTGTATATGAAGAAAAGTATCAATCGACAAAAAAGGCGATCAATAAGAAGATGTGGTCTGTTGCACACATGGAGAAATCCACTCCGCAAATGGAGATTCCCACATTTAGCGGTATTTATAATACCTGGATTTCTTTCAAAGATCTATTCAATGAAACCATCCACAGCAACATGTCAATGTCCAATGCACAAAAGATGCAATATTTAAATTCAAAACTAAGGGGAAAAGCTGAGAGGCTTATTCAACATCTTCCTATTAGTACAGATAACTATAGTACCTCCTGGGATATACTAAATCGAAGATACAATAACATAAGGTTAATATTTACATCGCACATGAACACGTTAATAAATCTTCCAACTGCACAGCATCCATCAGCTGTTCATTTAAATCGCATGCATGATACTACACAAGGATGTCTTAATGCAATCAAAAACCTTGGCGTCGACATTTTTTCATGGGATCCAATAATTGTGTATTTTTTGACCCAAAAATTAGATACCGAATCCTTCTCAGATTACATGGAATCTGTAAAAAATCCGAGAGAGCTGCCAGTTCTTAAAGAATTGTTACAGTTTTTGGAAATCAAGTTCACTACCTTAGATTCAGTGCAAAAACAGCAAGTAGCAACCAAATATAATAATAATCATCGACCTTATTATTATAAAAGTACCTTTTCAACAAGCAGTAAAGTTACTTCGCAACCGATGAACAAAGGCAAAGTTGTATCAGCAAAATATCACTGTCCGTTGTGTAATAGTAATGAGCATGGAATTTATTATTGCAGTCAATTTCTAGAAATGACATCATACACTTTGCCCAAACTGTCTTTTTGACCATCAAGGTAAACAATGCATTTCTGATAAATATTGTCGACATTGTAAAAAAGGGCATAACAGTCTTTTACACGAAGCCTGTTCGCAATCAGTCCGCCCAAAATCAGAGGTCAGCCAAGAGCCAGCGCGTGTGGGGAGTGCGCACGACATGTCTGCGAATATTAGCGGAAAGCAAGTCCGAAGTAGTTCACACGTTCACTTCAGAGCGACCCCATCGAAGTGTTACTACCTACCGCCATGATCAAGGTCCAAGGCGCTGACGGGCACTTCACGTAATGCGTGCGCTTTTAGACCAAGGCTCACAAACATCGCTTATATCAGAGCATGCCGCGCAAATCCTTAGATTACCTGAGCAAAAATGTAAGGGAATAATTTCCGGTATAGGCGACAAAGAGAGTAACTGTAAGGGAATGATCACAATAAAACGCTCATCAAATAATAGTGATTTTACCTTTTCAACAGATGCTTTAATTATGAAACAACTCATCAAAAGCTTGCCGAGTCAAACATTTTTATTAAATTCCGATTGGTCATATCTTGATCATATCACACTGGCAGATCCAAATTTTAATAACAGCCGCCCTGTAGACATATTATTAGGCGCGGATGTTTATTCTAACATTCTGCTAGATGGAGTTTGTAGATCAAGTGCAAACTTACCTACCGCCCAAAAAACACAGCTTGGGTAGATTTTAAGTGGTAGTGCCAAAAGATTTCAATGTAATGTAGTTTTACAAAACTTTGAAGAGACACTCAAATTTTGGGAGATACAGGATATTACTGACACATCAGAATTATCAAGCGAAGATCAGCAAGTTATGGATTTTTATCAGAAGACGACTATTAGGCGAAATGATGGGCGTTACGAGGTTCGACTCCCCTTAAAACAAAATTTTGAGCAAACATTAGGGCAAACTAAATCCAAGGCCATTGCACAATTCTATAAGTTAGAACAAAAACTTAGCAGGAATCCACAGTTAGCAACAGACTACACCAGCTTTATCAAGGAATTTGTATCGCTCGGACATATAATACTCGTCTTTACTCAAGGTAGGAAAGTACAAAAACAATATCATTTACCTCACCATTGCGTCATACGACCTGATTCCAGTACAACGAAACTCAGGGTTGTTTTTAATGCTTCGGAAAAATCATGTTCGTGGTTAAGCTCGGGCCTCGGTACATGACGTCATTCAACGTCATGTACCGAGGCCCTACTCTACAGCAGGACTTACAGAACCTTCTTATCAAGTGGAGGCAGTACCAATATGTATTTACTGCGGACCTGGAAAAAATGTTTCGACAAATTTTTGTAAATATTGAAGACCAACCCTTACAAACTATTCTCTGGAGGGATAGCCAAAACTTACCTTTAGATGACTATCAATTAACAACAGTTATTTATGGAACTAAAGCAGCCCCGTTCCTAGCCATGATGACACTTAAAAAATTAGCTCATGATGTAAAACACAATTATCCAAACAGTTTGGCACTACACGTTCTTGAAAATTCATTTTATATCGATGACTTGATTCATGGTACCTCTTCAATTGAATCAGCAAAAATATTACAGCAGGACTTAATTCGACTCTTAAAATCAGGCGGTTTCAATATCAGAAAATGGAAGTCTAACTCACCCGAATTGCTAGAAGGAGTAATGTTGATGTACCACTGCAAGAAAATTTTAAGTTCAAGCAAGAAGAGTCCACAAAGGCCATTGGACTCACCTGGAACCCACAACAAGATTATTTCACGTTCAAAATTAAAATACAGTTATCAAACTCTGTACCTACCAAGAGGTCTCTTTTATCAGATATCTCGAAGCTGTTTGATCCCCTTGGCCGGCTCGCCCCATTCACTGTTAAGCTGAAAATATTATTTCAAGAAGTATGGAAAGCAAATATACTGTGGGACGAAACCGTACCGCAAAATATTTACGATGAATGGCTGAAGCTTCGAGACGACATCAGGTCTTTAGATGAAATTCAGGTGCCAAGGTGGCTACAAACACGAGAAAGAGATAGAATAGAGTTGCATGGATTTTGCGACGCTAGCACAAAACCGTACGCTGCAGTAATTTATTTAAAAATTAATACAAACGGAACCACTGCCATATCATTAGTAGCAGCAAAAACAAAAATAGTTCCCCTCAATAAAAATGCTTCCGTTCCTCGCTTAGAGCTATGCGGGGCAGTTTTACTATCAAAATTAATGAACAAGGTCAAGCAATGCCTTGAAAATCATGAGATAACGATTTATGGTTGGATTGACTCAACTGCGGTCTTAGGATGGTTAAATGGTGAACCCGATCTTTGGAAGTCTTTTGTCTCCAAACGCGTTAGAAAGGTCCTTGAATTACGTGCTACGTTAATTCAAGAGAGAACCCAACAGACAGCGCTAGTCGAGGATTAACAGCTCCTCAACTAAAAGAAAACAAGTTATAGTGGGAAGCACCCGCGTGGCTAGCAGGATGCAAACCTGAAACAGAAAAACATATAAATTACACAACAAATGAAGATATCAAGCAAAATAAGCAAGTCAATATCATTAAATTATTAAGCGCAAGCGAAATTATCGAGCAAATTTTAAGCAAGCAAAGTTCTTTTATAAAAGCAATACGGATATTGGCCTGGGTACTAAGATTTATCAGCAAAACACATAAGCAAGATTATTTAACATTACAAGAGATAAATAAAGCCAAAACTATCATAATACGGTGTACACAGGAAAAGGAATTTGCGGAAGAAATAAGCAGTTTAAAAGAGGGAAAAAGCATAAGCAGTAAAAGCAAAATATACAACTTAAATCCTATATTAGATGAATTCGGTATATTACGAGTCGGTGGTAGGCTTCGTCACGCAAATATGGACCCTGAAATGAAGCACCCCACCATCATCCCCAATAATACAAGACTTGCTGACCTTATCATTGATCAAGCGCATGATTTCACCTTTCATGGTGGTCCGCGGTTAACAACATCATTTATCAGACGCAAATATTGGTTGGTTGGGGGAAATAATGCCACCAAAAAACGACTTCGATTGTGTGTGAAATGTCGAAGGAATAATCCCGGTCAGCTTCATCGAATCATGGGTGACTTACCGTCAGCACGCACAAATCCCTCACGTGCTTTCTATCATTGTGCCGTCGATTATACAGGTTACGTTAATGTCAAAGCTAGCAAAGGCCGTGGCATTAAAAGCACCAAAGGTTATATAGCTGTTTTCGTGTGCATGACCACCAAGGCGATTCACCTGGAAATCGTTTCAGATCTTACCTCATCAGCATTTCTTGCGGCGTTGCGGAGAATGGCCGCCAGAAGAGGAGTTCCCGGTCATCTGTATAGCGACCAAGGAACAAACTTCATAGGTGCCAGCAGAATACTACAAAAAGAATTAGAGCACCTACACAGTATTTTTGACAAGGACTTCCAGACAGAGATAGCAAGTATGGGAGTGGAATGGCATTTTAATGCACCCTCGTGGCCATCAGCAGGCGGCATCTGGGAGGCTGCAGTAAAAAGCCTTAAGCATCACCTCAAACGAGTAATAGGCGACCAACATCTTACCTTCGAAGAGTTCACAACACTTCTGATTCAACTTGAAGGATGCTTAAATTCCCGCCCACTTTGTCCGATAACAGAAGAGTCTGACGATCTCGATTTCTTGACACCGTCTCACTTCTTAGCAGGTGGTCCCTCATTGAACTTATATGACACTGAAAGTGACCTTAGAACAAGATGGCATCTTGTTGAAAAAATATACAACGATGTCTGGAGGCGGCGGCGAGACGAATACGTCACTCAACTTTCAACAAGAAGCAAGTGGAAGCAAGTACAGTCTAACATCAAGTTAAATGACGTCGTCATCATAAAAGACGACAATTTGCCCCCGGGAAAATGGAACCTAGGCCGTGTAGTTCAGTTGCATCCTGGGCATGATGGGCATATCAGGGTCGTGACACTGAAAACCAAGAATGGAGTCATACAACGACCGATAGTAAAATTGTCGATCTTGCCAGGTTATAACGGGAATGAAAGCCTTGAAAATAATAAACAAAACCAACAACGTAAACAAAATACCAATAGTAAACAAAAATCATTCATTCAGTCTATCAAGCATGGCAACCACTTTGTTATTCTTTATGTTTTTAATAACACCCATTAATTGCTCTTACTATAACAACACGAGATTACAAAACAATAATAGAAACAATACTTTGATCACATTTCAAACATGCATTTGATAAGAGACGACTGGCGCCTTATTGTCTATTATGATACACAACCTTATCAAGAAGGTGTCGCAGCAGTTAATATGTATCTGAAATATCTCAATGATTTGTGTACGAAAATACAACTTCAATCACATCGTGCAGGGATCATGTTACAATTACGCCACAAAGCGAGTGAACTTAAGTATTATAATGAGATTTTAATGAATCATAATTCTAAGATAAGTCGTAGGTCTAAGCGTGGACTAATAAACGGTGTCGGTTACATAGCCAATAGTCTTTTTGGTGTGTTAGACGAACACTTTGCTGTAATATACGAGCAAGACATTAACCTTATCAGAAAAAGTCAAGAACACTTCCCTCTGGAAAAATCAGACTTCGGGTGTCGAAGCGGAGTTCAACCTATTAAAGCGCACAGAAAACATGATCGATAAGCAGCACAAATTAATTAATCAAAAATTTAACACCGTCGAGAAATCGGTGAATATACTCAAAACAGAACTTCAAAACATATCACTCGCCAATGACTTTATTGCCACTTCCATCACAACAAACATAATTCTACTCAATTTAAAAAACATTCAGCAGACATTAATTGGTACCATTACGAATGTTTATAATGGAAAGTTTAATGTTCATTTACTCACCCCCGATCAACTGAGGCGTGAACTTGGGACAATAGATTCGCAACTAGCCAAAGACTTGTCGCTACCGATATCAAATACAGACAGCCTATCAGAAATGTATACATTACTACGAGTGCAAGCACGGGTCACAACAAAATTTATAATTTTTGAAATTATAATTCCTCTCATAGGTGAAGATCGCTATGATCAGACAGATCATATGAAAGATCTGACGTATACAAAATTTCACAGAGCACTTTTAACATTCTTAAAGAACAAAATGTACTATTCAGTTAAGGAATACTTGAATGACATATCTTAGATTTATGTTGACATTGTTTCTGATCATGTCCTGTTTTAATTGTTGACATTGTTGTAATTACATAATTTGGTTTTGACATTCTCTGATAATATTGTTATAATTTCTTATTGCTGACATTTCTCATGTATTTCTCCATTTAAGTTTTCATTGGCATAAAAATTAATAATTGTATTTGCACACTGAAGTGACTACCAGTAGAATATGTGGAATTATATCTTTAGAACACCAATTGTTACAATATTCTGGCAAATAAAATATTATTATTATTATTATTATGAAATTTTAGGAATCATTTCAATACCACATCCTGCAGAAAACATCGCCGAGATGGCAATAAAACCCATATCAAGTTACGTCGCTGTCAACCTGAAACAAGATTCAGTCATAGAAATTGAAGAAAATGATTTAAATTTATGTATTCCAAAAAATGAGGTAACCATTTTATGTCACATAAGAAAACCAATTCAGATTATCAAGGACGGGCAGAGTTTTTGCGAGGTTGATTCCAACCAAAAATGTAAAACTGTTACGCAATCATGCAGCAATAAATGGATCGAACTAAATAAACCTAATAAATATATTTATTTCTGTTGTCAACAATGTCAGCTAAAACTAATGTGTGAGGATCAAATTACACCAATACAACTAACTCAGTCTGGATTTTTTTATTTAAATCAAGCATGCATTATAAAATCTACTGACTTCTATCTATATACTCACAGGCAGCAGATGAACATAATCAATCTAAGGTCACAGATACCAAACCCTGAAATATCTCAGATAAACCATATCATCCACATACCCGTACCAAATAATACACATCAAACGGACGGTTCTCGTTTAGTTGAGAAAGACCTTCAAAAATCCAAGACAACATGGAGATAATGAAACAGAGCACACCTCTATCAAACGAAATATCATATCATGATATCCATCACTATTCCACAATATATGGACTATTCGCGGTGGTGGGAATCATCATAGCAGTAATGTGTTGGAGGCGTTGGCGGGGTCGAGCGTCACGCACGCTCGCGCCCTGCGCGGAACCTGCGGCGGAGTCGGCGGGCCCACGGGCGGTGGGCGCGCCCGCAGGCCCGGCGCCTGTCACCAGTGTTCAGTTTAGTGATCATTATACTGTAGTTACAGAGTTTTCAAAAAATAGTGCACGAAGGTCGGTCGATCCAAATAAAGGTTTGCCAAGGGCAAATAGAGCGCGAGTGCTAGTGAAAGATATGGGTTCATCTCCAATTGTGCATCGACCAGTGTTTAAAAGTCTCGACGACATTACGAACAATTAAGCATACAGTGTTATTATTATTGTGTTATCCGTGAAATTTTGATTCCAGGACTAACACTAGATTACTTACCTTAGCATAGCATATAGCATAGCAAAAATGAAATCACCTTGTGCTCATCTTCACTCGCCACATTAACCTTCATTTCTTAATTTTTTCTCGCCCGGGAAGATGTACGAGGTAGCAACGTACATTTTGCCCGATCATCAGTTTCGCGGTTGACCTCATTAACGCAGTTATTGTATTCATTTATCATCCATCTTAGAATTTTATCAGTTTTATTATTCTATCATCATTATAGTGTCGGGGCAACCCGAGCAGTATTTTTATGCTTTGCTATTTAGTTTGATGCATTCTTGTTAATAACTTACTTGATTCTACGTTGCCTTATGGCCGGTATACACTTTGATTAGTGTTTAGTGCGAGTGGCCTGTTTAGTGTTCAGTAAAAACACGTTCGGGCAGTTTCTGTTTAGTGTAGTGTTTAGAGCGCGTTCTATTTTTTCTGCAAGTCGCCCCTCCCGCGCTCCCGTCTTCGCCACTCACTTGCAGCTAAACACACTAAACACGTCTTGACAGATCTGTTTAGTGTTTAATAACAGTTTACTTTAGTTTTAACTGTTAATTAAACAGTGTAGGACATCACCTACTAATCACTTAACACTAAACAGTGTACTAAACACTAAGCACTTGACTAAACAAAGTGTATACCGGTCATTAAAAAAAACTCACCCCTTTTGGCAAGACATAGATAAGGATCAATTGGTAATTAATTTTACATTTGTTAATTCAATTGTGGTATATAAGAATTTGCATATGTCGAAACAAGTTACGTCTATTACCATTGTGTTTTTTTGACATAATACACATAATGTTTTTGACATCACCAAATTAGTAATTCTGTGTTAGACTCGTGTGAGATGCGATAGGTGGCTCCAATTTTTTTTTATTTGGTCGCTCTCAAATGGAAATTATTGCATACAAGGAACATGCTAAGGGTGGCTTCGCAATTTGTCTTATCGCAAACACATTAATATGGCGGTAGCGATCCAATCTGTATTCGAAATTTTATTGGAATAATGGAACACGATTATTCACGATATGTGGCTCCACCATAATAATATTCTTGCATAGATATGCAGTCAGGTTCGTTTTTGGAGTAAGTGCCGACTTAACTATGGAGCGATAGAAATTTTGCAGTTTCCGTGTTCGTACCAGGAAGGTGAAGATGTGAAATGTGTTTTTTTACATAACATGTAAAAAAAGTAAGCCTAGTCTCAAAATATGTCACGTAAAATTAACGTGTCAATATTTTTTGTAGATAACGGCAATCCCAGCGGTCTGCTGTCCAGTCAGCCGGCGCCAGAGTATTGGTGTTCTGTAGCTTACTTCGAGCTCGACACGCAGGTTGGGGAGACATTCAAGGTTCCGTCTAGTCGACCAAACGTCACGGTAATTAAATATAAATATCAACCAGTCCTAAGTTTCATAAATCATAAATCGATTTTATATTAAATATACTACATAGATAAAATAAATTTCGTAGTCAAAAACTTAAACAAAATGCTTTCATTTTATTATTACGTACCTAACTCATTTGTAAACGCTGATTAGAAATAACTTTAAATAAATTACCAAAGGCATTAAAGAAATATCTTTTGCTAACATTAAAATTGCGTCATATAAAATTTGTACGGGTGAAGTTAGATCTATATACTTTATAAACATATTATTGTCTAGGTTTATCGTCTTGGTTCACTATTTGAAAATACATAATTCTCATGTGTTTTTTCTAAGGTGGATGGTTATGTAGACCCGTCAGGTGGCAACAGGTTCTGCCTTGGTGCTCTCAGCAACGTACATAGGACAGAACAGAGCGAGCGAGCGAGGTAGGTTGTCACGGATATTTATGCGTTTTAAATACTTGATTTTATATTTAATTTCATTTATAATTTCTTATGCAGAAAAATAATTAATGAAAAAGGTTTCCGGTAATTTTTGCTCTAAAACGAGTATTATTGCAAGAACAATGACCACGTTCCATACATTGGAAAACCTGAAAACTTGATACTTCATATCATGTCTAAAGATAAATTGTATGAAAACAAGTACCTCTATGGTAAAGAAATCATATTGTAAGGACAGTTTTTTTAATAAAGGCCTAGTAATTTCGTAATACACGGTAATTCGTTTTGAGGTTATAACTTGTATTTTGATTATTTTATTGATAAATTGGAAGAATTTAATGAGAACACAATGAATTAATGGATATAAGTTGTAAATTACGAAAATAATTTAAAAACATGAAGAACGTCCATAAAAAATTGATGGAATACGAATGTCGGGGAATGGCATGTCATATGGTGTCGTTATGTCCTCATAGATTGCCATCCTAATCGTTTGTAAATTCATATTTCGATTGCCATACAAAGCACTGTTGAAGCTCGTTTCGATTTGAGCCACACTAGGTGCGTTCCGAATGAGCTTATAACGATGAGAGCGGTGTGAGCGCTCACAACTGTTCCGAATGGAATATCGCGCCAACATCGACAAATAACAGTTGGTCATTCGGAACGATTGTTTGCGCGCTTACGACGCCGACGTTTCCTTAGACGTTGACGTCCATTAACTTAACAATAAATTTTCAGCAATAGCCCGTAATTTTTGCATGTAACCGTTTTTTAATGGGCTAGGTAGACAATAGAAAAATTAGTCCGCTACTGTATTATTTTCCTCATCCCTCACAATAAATGTTGTTTTCAAACGTTGACATCGACACTTGATAGTCGTATGACGTATGACAGAACACTCACAAAGATTACGATTCGAGGCATGGTCGCTGTAAACGTAAGATGGGGAATGTAATGACGTCATCGATGGCGTCAGGGACACGATTCTCATGCATTCGAAAAAAGTTCACATTCGTAAAAATGTTCTCGAATTTTTCTCGAAGGAACTACAGTTTGTGTATTCTCAGAATTTCACAATCGAAATAATTCGAACGAACATAACTCGAACGCAACAATGGATCAGTCGAAGTTGAGGTTCGTATACGAATTTAGCTATCAAAAGTGTGTCAAAATTAGAAAAATACAAGGATTTTGTGATTATTTTTGTATAAATGAGCTCAAACCACGAAGCTGGCTCAAACTGTTTTCTTTCCGTGTTTTGTCTCATTAAAATGAACGAGGAAGACTTTTTGGTGAACTTCTTCCCCAATTTGGTGGAAGAATTAGAGGCAGCAAGCGCCGAACCACATACACATAACATCGAGGATAACTTCAAAAACTTACCTTGCGCCACTCCTCCCAAGTTTTTTTAGCCCCTGTGATGGAGTTTATATCTTCACTGATGTTTATCCACCGCCTTTTAGCTTCATTCTTAGTGAATGAGCTTGGAAGTTTGCCACATTTCAGCCGTGGATCGGCTTCTACTAAATGTACTAGACGAAGCCTTTGCTCCGCACTAGCAAATTTTTGGATATATTACTTTGCTCCATAACAGATTATTATATAAATAAAATAATTAAAATAAGAATTTGTCTCAAATCAATATTTATCTTAGACAAACTTTGTTGTAATTAATGACATTTAACGTCAGAACTTATGAATGTGCTGTCTGGAGCGTTCCGTTTCAATCAATGTACTTACTTTATAAAATATTAAAAATTCAACTTTTATATTTTGTAATATAATTATTATTTTTAAGAAAATATGATCACATTTAAAAATATATTTTGTGTTAAAATAGATTTTGTAATATTTTTTTTACCAAAAAGAACTATTTTAAGATGTACATTATAGTGGTTGCCATAGCGTTTTTAAAAACGCCTCATGAACGTCGTACGGGACATTAAATTGTCAATGCTATTTCCGACTTCCTAGTTCGATTGGTAATATTGTTCTATGGGTACCCCAGAATACGGTTCATACGAATCATTCGAACTTTTCAGTAGAATCGAAAAATTCGCATACGAATTTACCATGCGGAAAAGTTCTATTACATGAGAATCGGGTCCCTGGTTGGATGCTATAACCACGCTCAGGTGATTTGAAACGACTTAGCGCGCTGACATCGATATCATCGCCATTCGGAACGCACCAATTGCCACATTGTTATTTGCATTTCAGATTGCATATTGGCAAAGGTGTGCAGCTAGACTTGCGAGGAGAAGGTGACGTGTGGCTTCGTTGCTTATCGGACCATTCGGTCTTTGTGCAGTCCTACTACCTCGATCGAGAGGCTGGGAGGGCTCCTGGTGATGCAGTGCACAAAATTTACCCTTCTGCCTGTATAAAGGTATGCAACATTATAATCGTAAGGCAAAAGCTATACAGGGTTAATTTTGAGGTACCGGCAACCGCGCAGGATTAGATAGCTAACATCATTAACTACAACGTTTGTTTTACGAGTTTTAAGATAACTCAATACATTGAACAAAAATCAATTTTCAAGTTTTTATTGCACTGTCGTGACATTGATAAGTCTATATTTAATTTATAAACGAGGACGGAAGACAACGCTACGCTCGCGCGCTGTGCGCGTAGAGTTACAAACATTCTAGAGGTACTCGTATATTATATGAATATTGATTTTTATATGAAAGTAAAATCTAACGAATTGTCAAAAGTCGTAGAACAAACGCTGTAGTTAATGAGCTATCTCATCCTGCGAGGTTACCGGTACCTCAAAATTAACCCTGTATATTTGTGGAAAGGTATGCGTCAGTAAAAAAATTCAACCAGAATATGCGTCAAGGATTACGTGAATAATAAAATAATACATTAAGGTAACTTACAAAGGGGAAAAATATGTTGGGGTATTTTTAATACTAGTTTCTCTCCAGACCGTGATTTGCTAAAACACTATTGTTATCACGAGCGTCTTTATAGGCTTTCCAAAAACGGGGGTATATCTTGTTAAATGCAAGAAAAAAAAAATCTCATTGCATGCCAGGCTTAGGAACGGGAATTTTCTTAAAGGTTTCTGTTTTTTGTCTTAGTATTTAAGTTGGTTATTAGGGCTGGTAGGTCTGGCTAGATGACTCTGAAAATACTACAAAAATATGCTTGCATATGCATAGATGTGGCTGGTTGTAAAAATTGTGTCATTTCAAATAAATAATGTTATTTCTTGATTTACACAGACCAGTGAGGTTGCAGTGTCTGGCAGGTGTGGAATAGAGAATGTATGAAAGAACAATTATAACGGGGGCGGTGCTGTGTTGGAACCGTGACTTTGAGATTTGTTTACTAGTAATCGATTATATTATCGTTGGTAGGTGTTCGACTTGCGTCAGTGCCATCGTCAGATGCAGTCTCAGGCGGCCACTGCACAGGCGGCGGCGGCAGCGCAGGCGGCGGCCGTGGCCGGCCATATACAGCCGCAGCACCCGTCCATGAACAAGTGTACGTACGGACGTACATGCAACTGTGCAGCCTTAAGTTCCATTTAATTTTTTAACTTTTATGACATCGTGAACCACGCACCACTTCAATCGGTGTTCGTTATTCTCGTTTAAACTCTAAAACGGTTTCACCGATTTGAATATTTAACAGATAACAGCCCTCCTAGCCAAACGCCACACGCTAACTATCCGCAGTCGTTCCTCAGAAAAAATGTATGGAGATGACATTAGCTGCGGAAACTACAAGTAGTCTCAACTCGTGCCCCGATGCAGCTGTGGCCCTCTTGTCACAGAGTGTAGAAAAGTGCAACAATGGCTTCACATTCTGTCACATTGACGCCGACACTATCTTGAAAACATTCCGCATGATCAGTACAAAAAACACTGAAGACCTTTGGGGTATTTCGACCAACATGATCAAATCTGTGATAAAGGAACTTGCTCCCCAACTCGCGTTTATATTCAATAAATGTATTGATGAAGGTATCTTCCCTGACCTTATGAAGAATAGCAAATTAATACCTTTATTTAAATCGGGAAATAAAAACGATCCTTCAAATTATCGACCAATTTCAATTTTACCAGCTCTTAGTAAAATATTTGAAAAAATTATGTCTAATCAGCTAACAGGTTATTTTTCAAATAACAACATATTACATATGAATCAGTTTGGTTTTACTAAAGGTCGTTGCACTACAGATGCTGGAGTTGCCCTTCTTAAACACATTTTTGCTGCTTGGGAGCGTAAACAGGATGTGATTGGTATATTTTGTGACCTATCGAAGGCTTTTGACTGCGTTGGTCACCAGACTCTTTTAAATAAACTCGAATATTATGGTGTCTCTGAAGAAGCAATTAGACTTATTGAGTCTTATTTATCCAGTAGAGTCCAGAAAGTTGTCATTAACAAATCTAAGTCTGCTGGTGCACCCATAATTATGGGTGTGCCTCAGGGCTCGATATTGGGACCTTTGCTTTTCTTAATTTACATTAACGACCTCCCACACTTCACTAATAGTTTGTGCGATACGGTGCTATTTGCAGATGATACTTCTTTAATATTTAAGGTTGACAGAGGAAACGGAAATACTGACGTTGTAAATAGTACTCTCTCTAAAGTATTGCATTGGTTCACCATAAATAATTTATCATTAAATTCAAGTAAAACTAAATGTATTAAATTCTCATTGCCAAATGTAAGAAAAGTTGATACTATTGTGCAAATGAACAACCAAATTGTTGAATTCGTCGATTCTACAAAATTTTTGGGTATTACTCTAGATTCTAGATTGCAGTGGGATCCACATATTGAGTCCTTGGCAAACAGACTTAGTTCTGCAGCATATGCAGTAAAAAAAATAAGACAACTTACTGATGTTGAAACGGCAAGATTAATTTACTTTAGTTATTTTCATAGCATCATGTCATATGGAATACTTCTGTGGGGATCAGCTGCTAGTATAGAAAGTATTTTTGTACTTCAAAAAAGAGCGGTTCGCGCTATTTATAATTTAAGAGCAAGAGACTCTCTTAGAGATTTATTTAGAGAAATTAACATATTGACTTTAGCAGGACAGTACATTTATGAAAATTTGATTTATGTCTATAAAAATTATAATATATTTGAAACCAATTTCCAACTTCACCATTTAAACACAAGAAATAAAAATAAACTTGCCGTTCCAACGTACAGGCTCCAAAAAACTAGAAGCTCATTTATGGGGAAATGTATAACTTTTTACAACAAAGTCCCACAAAATGTAACTGACTTGCCTTTTGATAAGTTTAAAGCGCATGTAAAAAAGACTCTGATGAGTAAAGGATATTATAAAGTCAACGATTACTTACAAGATGCCAATGCCTGGTGTTAATTTGAAGAAATTATTAATGATAATAATGTAAATAATCGTGTTGTTGTGTATAACTATTCATTAAGTAGTATTGGTAACGTTGTACTAAGAAGAGAACTGACAAATCTACATTTGTTATGGAAGTTGAGCTCAAATTTTTGCCTTGAGGTCAGCTTCCAATTGACGACTCTGTAACAATACAGGGAGAAAAAAATAGCCCTTGCTGGTTTTCTTGCTGGTTCTTTCCAGTACAAGGTCTCCCGCCGTAGACTTGTGAACCATTGGCGTAGCTTCCTTGACTTTCAAAAGAGATTGTAAAATCCAAGTTGAATAAAATATTTTGATTTTGATTTTGAAAAAATAGCGTGAGGCTGTCGTAAGCCAATGTCATTTCATACATTTTTCTGCGGAACGACTGCGGAAAAGTTAGCGTGTGGCATTTTTCTAGGGCCTCTGATCTGAAGTGTACCGATATTTTTCATACAGAATTACCATTATTACTTTATATTATTTTCTAGCTTTTCTTTACAACTTTGCCCTATTATTTTCCTTTTAAATCCAATTAAATTTAACAAAACAAAAATATTGAAATCAGTCGTCATTTTTGAGTGAAGACTAACGAACGGCGATTCATTTTTGTATGTATAGACAAGCTTTTTAATTGGTTGGTAGGCTTGACAGCGGCGGCGGGTATCGGTGTAGACGACCTCCGACGACTGTGTATCGTGAGGCTGTCGTTTGTGAAGGGCTGGGGGCCTGATTATCCCAGAACGTCCATCAAAGAAACTCCGTGTTGGGTTGAAGTCCATCTGCATAGGTAAACTTTTCTGTTTATTCTAAATCTTACAATTAGTGGATTATTATAATAATCAAAATTTTGTTTGCTCGGTTACTTCTTACTTGTAAGATTATGCGAAAATTCTTCAATATATTAATCGTAAGTAGGTAATGCTTTAGTGCGCATGACACTGACATGAAAGTAGTATTGGTATTTAAGAATTTGTTTTTATATAGAAGTTGATATTGAGCTCACATTCATTTTTAAAGAAAGTATCAAATGAATAGTTTTTAATTTTTTATATCAAATGTCAGCGTGCAATGTTCTAGCTGCTTTTGGATAATGCCCATGTCGCGTGTCAATTTAGTTCTCTGGCAAATATTGTGTGCGAATTTAATTTACTGCGGTATGTTAAAAATTCATTTGAATGTACCAATCAATTAAACTTACACTGCACGTAAATTATTATTTAAGCATGTATACTACGTCACTTTGTACGCAAAATAAGTATGCTCATATGCTGCCCTATTTATGTTGCCAATTAAACTTAACGCTCTACTCGACATGAATGCGGCTGCAGGTTGGATGTTATGTATATCTTATATGTGCCAACAAAGTGTGGCCCCAAGTTAGGTGCCAGTTAATGCTGCCGTTGAGAGCAAGAACGGGAACATACGGTGGGTGCCAGTTAAATCGACAGTCCCCCGTTAGGTGCTATGTAAGTTTATTGTCCGCCGTTAGTTGCCGGCTAAGTTTATGGTCCCACGTTGGGTGCCAGTTAATTTTATGGTCCCCCGTTGAGTGCCAGTTAAGTTTATGGTTGCCCGTTGGATGCTAGTTAACTTTATGGTCTCCCGTTGGGTGCAAGTTAAGATAATGGTTGCCTGTTGGGTGCCAGTTAACTTTGGTGTCCCCCGTTGGGTGCCAGTTAAGTTTGTGATCCTCGGTTAACTGCTAGTTAAATTTATGGTTGCCCGTTGTGCACAGAATGGATAATAGTTGCACTTCTTTGATCTTGCAAAAAGCCGATATTTTAAATGACACATTTGAGCATCCAATATGTATCAGAGCTTAACGCCACGTGTTAGCGTATGTTATTGGTAATGTTGAAGTCTCACGTCGCTATGAGCTCGAGTGATAGAAAGCGCGCGAAACGTTGCTATACACTGAGTATGCATTAATCCCAAGAGCGCGGTAGCCCCGCTGCTTTTGCACTCTCAATGTAAGCGGAGCGGTAGGTACTTATCTTGTACCTAAGCACGTAGTGACGGAGGCCTGCGTTGAGTAATAGTGAAGTTTATGGTTGCCCTTTTGGTGCCAGTTAAATTTATTGTTGCCCGTTGGGCGCCAGTGAAGCCAATTAGTCATGGTCCCACGTTGGGTTCCAATTAACTGTATGACTACGTTTGGTGTCAGTTAAATGTATAACCCTACGTTGTTGCCTTAGTTAAGTTTGACTCATTGCGATTTGCCCATCTATTAATCTAATAGGTATTCATTTTTCGTGAAAAAAAAAATAGTATTTCTTTGTCAGATTTTGGTATGAAAATCTAAGTCTTTTTATCACTTGGCAGGGCTCTTCAGCTATTAGACGAGGTGCTCCACACAATGCCGATCGATGGACCGCGGAGTAATATCGAGTAGGAGTTGATCGGCTTCTTTTGAGGCCTTCAGCGAGCACAAGCGCATGTGCGGTTTTGTTTCGTTATGGTGAGCACTTGAGACATACCCGGATTGTATGAAACGGATAGAGTCCGCGAGGAAGTGGTTAATGGTTTGAAATGAAAGTGCAGTGATCAATTGTTGTTTCGTGATGAGTTCTCTTTAATCAGTTGAGTGAAAATTCAAAAATATGTGAATACAGTCCAAATTCCAAAGGAAGCTTAAACTATATAGATTGTATATTAGTTCATGTTTTGCTGACAGTAAAAAGCGCGGTCTTTTTATACTACAATTTAATGTCATAAAATGTATAATTTCAACAGATAACTTGTCATTTATTGTACAAAATTATTAAGTGTTTGTTACGGTAATAAAATTATGTGCTTAAGCGCTATATAATTTATTGTATTGGTTGCCATATTGCATAGCATTTATTATTTTTAATTTTATATTTCGGAAAATTGGCGCCGTCTTCCAAATTTGATGTTTGTTTTAGTCTTCCTTTTAAAAAAAATTGCATGTTGTTATTGTGAGTTCAGTTTTGGAGTGTTTTGTGATGGGACAATAGAAACAAATGCGCACATTGACTTTGAAGTGAATCGCGTTTAATGAAAAGGTGAACTAGAATATTATGTCTTGTATTTACTTATGATAAGTGGACCTGTAATAAGTTTTAATATAACGTATATAGAAGATATGTTACAGTATTTCGACGGAACAAACTAAAGAACATACATAAGATCTCAGTAAAATATGTATTTAAAATAAAATGGATGGCCATTGTTGTGGATTGTTCCAAAAATATACGTTTGTAGTAGCTAACGTGTATGGAGCATTAAGGTGTTTATTTTTGGGATTTTTTCCAACAGTGCCCCTAATTTTGTAAGATATTAGTGTACGAGTATTATAAAATAAAGGTTTGCCTGTCGTTGCTCAAAATAAGTCCTGTTTTTTTAATATAAAAACATACGAATTTTTAGTACAGCGGTACCAAATTAAGGCATTTTTGTACTCGGATAATATAGATTAAATGACAAGACATAATTATGGTTCAACTTGAAAGAAGCCAAATGGGATAAGCTTTTAATGTTAAGGTTTAAGATAGTGTGGAGTTGCTTAGCTTAGGTACAAAGTAATTTATGTTAGTTTTAAGCTACGAGTGCCGCGCGGGCGCTGTGAGCGAGGCTGTATTTTGTTAGCTAGATGTGCCTGACTGGTGGAATTGCATGGATGAAATTATATATTGGTAATAGTTTTTTCATATTGTTTTGGTTACGGTATGCAGAATATAGATAATCATTTACATTAGAGAAATGAAATCATCATTTCGGATGTGGTACTAAAATTATCAATGAAATTGAGATTTAGAAGTGAATAAAATATAAAATGCTTAAAAAGTAGGATTTTTATTACTTGATAAAACTGAAATATGTTTTTAAATGAGTTTCTCACCGAAAGTTCATGCAATTTCGCCATACTGTTTTCGATGATCTGTGATGTTCTAATGAAATGTTTAGGGGTTAAGTGCGTGCGTCCGCGCCTGATCTCCCAAAGAGGAGCTACTCTTAGGTTGTAGGGTATATTTACATACTATTTTGTGTAACAAATCGTAAACGGTTTATTGTCTTATCTAGTGGTTTATTTGGTCGTTTGTGAACACGGTGATGTGAATTCGATACACCTTTAGAAAGTCGTTTCGTTTTATTTTTGTATAAAAAAAATACAAATGACACCGACATAAAGTTGTACTCGATTTCCATCTGATCATTGAGATTGTCTTAGTTTTCTAAAGTTTGCTTTAATTATTATTACATTTAGATAACTATAAGCATTATTTGTGTTGATACATTATTATTTTAATGTTTGAGAGAGTTAGTTTTTTTTTATATCCAAGCATCAATCTTTTTACATTGATGAGGTTTGAAAGTAATAATTATGTTAGATTGAAGTTTTTTGCGTCATTCTGTTTTTTATATTATATTTTATTGACAATTATTGTAAACAATAGTTTTATTGTGACTCAGCATGATTTTAGAGTTGTTGACAAAGAACATCACATTTTTTATTATTATTTTTGTTATTGCTCTTTTGTGTACTTTATGCTCCTGAATTTTACAAATTATTATATATTTTGTTACCATTCACCGTACGAAGTATCGAGCTACGTGAGTTTTGTAAATAGTACAATTTATTGAGAATATTTTTTTATGTAACTAAAGTCAGCGCCGGACGCCGGCCTACGTGGAAAACAGGTGTTTCAACTGTACAATTAGAAATTATACTTGTCAAAAATTGTGTACACTTCACAAAATTATGTATCGAAAATACCTCTTTATAGTGATCAAAAGGATTCAAAGGGTTTTAGATGATATTAATATGTGGTAAGTTTTGAATAATGTTGACGATTTAATTGATAAATATTTGTGGAATTCTATTTAACATTGACCGGGTTCTTTGGAATGACAATTTGATAGATGTTTTACAGTTGTTTAGTGTTATATCGAGGACGCTTGTTGATGAAACATATACCGGGTGTAAGTGACGGTGTCTCATTTCTTTTAACAGTGAGTTCATACCAATTTTATTATTTGTTTACCGATGTTTATTCTTCCCGGAAAAGCATGAAAAGTAGTTTTCACTTTTAATTTTTTTCATGCTACGCAATGTATTACTAACAACGCGATCGTATCGATATACCGCCCCACCTACGCGTCATTTCTCAACTGCGTCCGCGCTGCGGCAATACATATCGTTTCGGCAATACATAATAATAATACCACTCGAAATAAAAAATAAATTACCTATCGATTTAAAGTTGGTAGATACCTACATCATAATCAGTAATCTTACCTTAAATTCTCTCATGGCTCTAATGTTGCGGCCTTCAAGTTGCTCGCAAACTCGAGCACGGCGCAGCGTTTCTGCGGGAAAATGTAATGCCGGGTTTTCTCTGATGTCACTGTTTAATGTGGTGACTGCGTCCCTTATTCGCTGTTCCATATTCGCCGCAGTGTCGCACTCGCTCACGAACACCTTTCCCTTCATGTAGCCCCATTAGAAAATCCAGGGGGGTGAGGTGAGATGATCGGACTGGCCAAGGATGAGGCCCAAATCTTCCGATCCAGCGGTTTGCGAAGATACTATTCAAATGTTCCCTGACTGCGTTTACTACATGTGGTGGGGCGCCGCCGTCGCGCACAAACACATACGCATTTGCCTGTATTCACGTGCAGCGAAAAAAGGTTAATTTTTTTTATACCACTAGGGTGGCAAACATGCATACGGTCCCGTAGCCTATGGACGCTTGCAACACTGGGGCTATCGCTTGCGCGTTGCCGTCCCTTTGAAAACTTTTTAATACCCTTCGTGAAGAACCCCATGCAGTCCCTTGAGCCGTAGAAGTCGTAGTCTCTTGAGAAAACCTCGACAGGGACTTCATTTCGGCGATAACTCATAACGACAAGCACACACACGCCACACAACAGAAAAACAGACACACCACAACAAAAGAAAAATTCACAAACAATCGTAACAACACAGGTCGCGATCTCGACTCGATCAAATGCACTCGCGCATCATTTTTTAGGGTTCCGTAGCCGAATGGCAAAAAACGGAACCCTTATAGATTCGTCATGTCTGTCTGTCTGTCCGTCCGTATGTCACAGCAACTTTTCTCCGAAACTATAAGAACTACACTGTTGAAACTTGGTAAGTAGATGTATTCTGTGAACCGCATTAAGATTTTCACACAAAAATAGAAAAAAGCAATAAATTTTGGGGGTTCCTCATACATAGAACTGAAACTCAAAATTTTTTTTTCATCAAACCCATACGAGTGGGGTATCTATGGATAGGTCTTCAAAAATCATATTGAGGTTTCTAATATAATTTTTTTCTAAACTGAATAGTTTGCGCGAGAGACACGTCCAAAGAGGTAAAATGTGTGCCGCCCCCCCCTGTAACTTCTAAAATAAGAGAATGATAAAACTAAAAAAATATATGATGTACATTACCATGCAAACTTCCACCGAAAATTGGTTTGAATGAGATCTAGTGAGTAGTTTTTTAATACGTCATAAATCCTACGGAACCCTTCATGGGCAAGTCCGACTCGCGCTTGGCCGGTTTTTTTAGCTTTTATCATGTTCCGCTCGCCGATGCGCTGGCGTTCGTTGACCCAAACGGGTGATTCCGCGCGCAGTATGATGGAAACTTAATACGATTTACATTGCGGATAAAAAAAATATTAACTAAAATTATTAGTTAACTAAGTTATGTTGCACCAGAAAATTTAGAAAAAAGTAAAAAATTCGGTAAAATATTTTCCGGGACAAAATTTCAGTGATTTTCAATTTAGATTCATTGTCTAAACTCTGAACTTAATGATAAAAAATTGGGACACCGTCAATTACAACCGGTATTTGGTCTTTGACTAATAATTATCGCGTATGAGAAAACATCATAGCGAGAGTCGAAAAGGACGCATTGAATGTAGGCTACTTCTTGGAAAAAATATTTTGTGGAGTTTCGAACATTTCCAAATATTAGAATTTGTCAGTTCTCTCTAATTTGGCGTAGACAAGGCCGTATTTCATGGTTTCAAGTGCTAGTGAACATTGACATTGACAAAAACAATATTTCGCTCTGTCATTTGTTCACTTCTAAAATTGTTATTGAGATAATTGCATTTACGGTCTTGAGTGTAGTTGCTGGTTTGATTTATTTGAGAGTAATGTCATACAAGTTACAGGAGTTGTTATACTAAAACCACGAGTGCAAATCACACTACTGTACAAATGAGAAGCTCTAATGTCACACTAATGTTTAATAAATAACCTAAAACTATATTTAAGATATAAAAATTGTGTATGGTATATATATTTAGAAAGCATAATTGCAATATGGTTGTTTTTAATTAAATGCAAATGTTGACTGCTGTATTTTTGTAATTTACAATACAGAGATCTCTGTAACGTTGATAAATAAATGATTTACAACGTAATATAAATAAGTATACTCGTATACTTAACTGTGAATTATGTTGAGCAGAGAATTTTAAAGATTGGGATTTATACTGATGCCGCCACGTTTAAATAAATAATTCAGTCAACAGCCAGCAGTCAACTCAAGAAGTACACAAGTATTGTAATACTGTTTCTTCAATGTTGAGAGTCGGGTATAGTTTACTCAGATGTTGTCAGCGCGGCCAGGCGTGGATCGCCCCGCGTGTAGATCTAAGTACATTAAAGAGTGAAACTATGAGACAAAAATGAATGAATATAAAGGTTATTCCTCTAATGCAGTTTTATTTTTTTCCGTAAGTTTTGTCAAGTATAATAGGTACTGGCGCCACACTGAAAGTAAAAAATCTTTACTCAATAGTTATTGACGTTAAACAAATTACAAAATCTAAATAACTGAGAATTTAATAAAAAACCTAAACTAAACCAAAGGTCATTTATTGGGCATTTTTTACCCGGGGGGCTACCGCCTAACTCATAGCGATCACTCGCTATCGCTCTCTGACATTAGAACAATAGCTCTAATGTCATCTGTGACATTAAAACTATTGTTCTAATGTCATGATAACGATACCGAGTGCTCGCTTTGAGTTAGGCGGTACGGCCGCCGGTTTATGAAAAGTGCTTTTATCCAGCTTTCATTTTCTGTAGTTGTTTCGATTCAGATCTATGGGGAACGGAAATTGTCAGTGTTTATATCGTACGAGTATTTTGTTGATTTTTCTATACCTCCTACTCGTAATATTACAAAGAGGAGAGATTAGATTGCTTGTTTGCATTGAATAGGCTGCGAAAATATTGGATCGATTTGAAAAAAAATTCACATTTAGAATCCTACATTATTCTTGATAAACATAGGCTACAAAATTATTTTTCCCAAGGGAAAATATAAAATTCCCACGAGAAAACAAAAATAATGCGTGCGAAGCTGCGAGCGCATAGAATATGTATATATTTGAATAGAAATGACTATCCAGCAAATTAAAATATCACTCCGTGGTATTTAGGTACCACCTGAATAATACCTGTAATGCCGTTGGAATGTTTTGTTCGTCTCACTCCCTCTCTCTCTACTCGCATTGCATACTCAAACAATCTATTTTCCAAAGATTTTTTTTGTGGCTCAGCTGGGGTCAGCCACGCTTATAAGCTACTGGAAAATCATATACAGCAGTTGAAATGTATTATTTAACGTATACATTTCTGGTAATTGATCCATTTACGGCGTCTCGCGATAAAATAATACACTGATTGGTTGAATGTCTCACTTGCTTCTACTCCGCAATTTTTTTCTTAATACAACAGGGAAATTCTTGGCATTCATCTCACCTGATGGTAAGTGACGATAAGCCCGAAGGAAGCGAGCTTCGCCTGGATTTCTCAACATCTGAGAACTGACTATCTGACCTCTAATTGTCGGAGCACAACAGTGTTAACATTGTTACTACGGCGACAAACTTACCTAATAGATGAGCTCGTAGTAGCTAGCCAAAGCCCAACTACCAACCAAACCACGTGTCTTCTTCTCTATTGGTTGTTTTTCAATATACGGTTATAAGAAGCAAAATTTAATAGAGAGAAGATATTTTTATGAAGAGGCGTATGCAGTTATTTTTAGGCGAAATAACTGTAAATCATTTACTTCATAAAATTTGCATATTCTCGGAAAAGTAAAGTGTATTTTTGTATTAATCTGATAGATAAACGATGTGAATACTTGGAATAAGAAAATTATTATAGTTTATAGTAGGGGGGTTAGCTCTATCGCCGGCTAGTTCAGTGGGTAGAGCATGAGACTCTTATCTCAGGGTCGTGGGTTAGGACCCCACGTTGGGCGCCAATTTAGTAGGGGTTTGAGGGATAAATTGTAACTACTTGGACTAAAACGGTTTATCTAGTTACATCAGTGTAACTAAGAATATAACTACTGGGAACAGAAGATTCATTTAGTCCACCCCCATGGTGGACTAAATGAAACAGTTTAAAAAGAGGGGCATTGCTCATCCTTTTGATATGCGAAGTAAATAAGTACACGTTCGCGGCATGTACATTTACACACAGTAACTTTTTATCACCTACAATAATTTAAGGGACGCTTTATTAAACGGTAGTAGAATGATTTAAACATTAATAATACATTTAACTCACCTATTTAATTTTATACAAATTTTCTAAAATAATATAAAAGAGCGTTAATTAATACGTACGTATAATTAGTAGGTATGTATTTACGCTCTTTCGAATCGGCGACGTTACCAGTTTCGTCTATTCCCACTAGTTCAGTTCAGCTGACTGGACTAGTGAACTGAACTAGTGGGAATAGACGGCCAGTTTGCGGTCATTCTATGTTTTGCCTACAACTTCACTCAGTGTCATATAAGTTTAGTTTTTTGGATATTTAAAAAAAAAGATAAAATTAAATAGGTGAGTTAAATTTATTATTAATGTTTAATTTAAAGAAGTTACCGTGTATATTAGATACTTACGCTATTTGGATTTGTCTGTGATCTCTTCGGTGAGGTTCAGGTTTACCAAGTTGGGCAGGTGTGAACGCACCGAAACATTTAACACGGACCTATAAAGGATCTCTTAGGTCAATGTTTTAGACGGATTACGTGAATGGGGTCCCGATGTCTCATTGGCACCATTGGCCTTCAAAATTCGGGGACGCACACTAAGAAGGGATTTTAAAAAATGTTAACCCTAAAGGGATGAAAATAGGGGTTGCAAGAAAAATCTTTAAATAAGCAACGATTTTGATAAAACATGAGATTCGTGCTCTTAAAAATATTTCATTGAACACGTGTTTCATGGTTTATTGGAATTCACCCCCTTAGGGTGCAAAATAGGGGTTGAAAGTTTCTATGCAAAATATTTCAAATCTGCCTAATATAAATATAAATAACAGTATTCTATATAATAGGCTTCAAAATTATTTTTCCTACTGGAAAATATAAAATTCCCACTGGAAAACAATAATAACGCAGGCGAAGCCGCGAGCGGGAAGCTAGTTACAATATAAAAAAAAATCGTGACTACTTAACAGACCAACCTATTTTAAATGATTGAATGTATATTGGAGTGAAATTTGACACACAGTTATCACAGTTTCTTTTCTTTCTCCTAACTCTCTTTTCTTCTACATTTGTAAATTAATTTGATAGTTTAGCTCAGGGCTGTCCAAAGTGCGGCCCGCGACACGTTTCTTAACTACCACAAGTACCCAAATTTTCCTTTGGTATTTTCATTTGGTAAAATTACATTTTTAAAATTTTTATGGTACTTATCGTTAAATAGTTTTTTTTTTTTTTTTAATTTTGTTTATCCCATTTGGGAAAGGCAAAGGCGTCAACCATACAGCCTAGTCTGTATGCAATAAACTATTGTTATTCATTCTTCTTTTGAATTCACAAATCGCCAAACGTAGAGGTTACATATTCATAAATTGCTTCAAAGCATTTTTCCATGGAAAGAAGTTTTTGTAAAGAGCGCGGTAGATCTTGCTGGTGTTTCATTATTTTTGAAATTTCTTCTAATAAAATGTTTCTTTGCAGGGCAAAAATTGGACATTCGTAAAAAAGGTGATGCAGAGATTGAGGTAAGGTGGTGTTGCACCAGTTGCACGATGGGGAAGAAGTCATGCCTAGCCGGTACAAATGGTCATTGAATCGACCGTGCCCAATTCGCAAACGGCAAATAATAGTAAAAAATCTTCTGTTTATGTAATTGTGTCTATTGAACCAGGGTTGTTTTATTTTATTATTTATTTCTCGATACCACTTCCCTTTTATGAGCAAAGTACTATTCCAGTGTTCTTCCCATAGCTTCAATATTTCTTTCTTGATTAGAGCTGTACAATCAGTATATGAAATTGATATGTTTTTTATAGGTACGTCTAGAGTGTTCATAGTTTTGGCCAGTTTATCTACTTCCTCGTTTCCATATACACCGATATGAGCTGGAGTCCAAAATAATATAATGTCTATTTGATAATTTATTTTTAAATGATGTATCTGATCTCGGATATTATATATTAAATGATTTGTGACTGATGAAAAGGAAGGATTTCTCAAAGCCATCAACACACTCATGCTGTCAGTAATAATAATCCATTTTTTGAATTGGCTGAACTGTTGAATGTAGTTAAGAGCTACAATTATAGCATTCGCCTCAGCAGAAAATATGCTGGCATTTTGGCACATTTTAAAACTATGTCCAGTTTTACTACCTGCATCATACATAGCTACTGCAACACTTACATTCGTCTTTGAACCATCTGTATAAATTGATCGATAATCATTATAAGCCTGTAGACTTTCGTAAACATCATATTTATCTTTAAAATCTTTATGTAGGACAATATGAATGTCACAGAATTTACTAGCATATGAGCCACTATAACAATGTAAAGTAGTACTACAAAATATATTACATTGTTCTTTTAAACTTATAAAATGTGAGAAATTCTTTGAAAGAAAAGTGTTAGTGGAACATACATTTAATTTATTTAAAAGATCATTATTCGAACGTGATAAGAGTTTAAAAAGAAATTTAAGTTTTAAAAATTCAAAGCGAATAACCATTGGTGGTAAATGACATTCGACCTGCATAGAATTTATTGGGGAAGTGTTCATAGCACCTAGTATTAATCGTAAGTTCTTATTCTGTATTTTATCAATAATATCTATGTATTTTGGATCGGAAGCGTAACAAAAGAAAGCATACTCAAAATGACTTCTGACCAAAGCTTTATAAAGCATTAACACAATTTTAGGATCAGCACCCCATTTCAATCCAGTAACGGACCTAATTACATTAGTGGCTTTTAAAGCTCTGCTCACCAAGCAATCAACATATAAATCCCACGTAAGATTTTCGTGAAAAATAACACCCAAGAATTTAACTGAATTATCAATAGGCAAAGTATGATTGCTGTATGTAATATTAATTAGAGGTAGAGAACTGTATTTTGGGCAAAATATTACAACTTTACTTTTTAAAAGGCTAACATTTAAATCAAGTTCTGAGAAGTAATCTGCCAGCTTCACTAGATTATTATTTAATGTTAATTGAATATCTAATACATTAGTACCTTTACAATAAATGACAAGGTCATCAGCAAACTGAAGATTGTTGACTAAATTATTATTAAGAATGGAATTTAGTTTTCTTATATACAAAATATACAGAATAGGACTCAAGATGCCTCCTTGACATACACCTTTGCTCGAAAATCTAGGGCCTAAAAATTTATTATCTATTTTGACATACACTTTTCTATCCGTGAGAAAAGCATATATCCAATAAGCAATTTTTACAGGTAAGAAAGATAATAGAGATTCAAACAAAATACCATGATTAACGTTATTAAATGCACCTTCTATATCAAAAAACACTGCTATTGTATACTCCATATTCTTTTGAGCTGTAGTGACGTCCAAAAAAAAATGTGCTAAGCTTTCTTGAGCCGAAAGTCCTCGCCTAAACCCAAACTGGTTTAAAGGTAAAATTGAGTTCTTTTCTATGAAGAATTCCAATCTTTGTTTGATTAGCTGTTCAAATAATTTACCAGCACAAGACGTTAAAGCGATAGGACGATAAGAATCGGGATGAGATGCAATTTTTCCAGGTTTTAAAATAGGAACCAAGCAGTCCATTTTCCAATTAGGAGGAATTGTGCAATCTTGCCATAAAATATTATAAATTTGTAAAAGCTTATAAAGATTGTCAGTGTTAAGTAGCTGAAACATCTTGTACGATAAACTATCTAATCCACAAGCAGTGTTTTTTCTAGATTTCAGAGCTGCAGTTAATTCGTCAAAAGAAAATGGATCAGTGAGGAATGACTGATTATCTGGTAAACTATTGTCCTTCACAATTGGCCTGTTATTTTGCACAAAGTCAGGCGTGTATTTACGTAAAAAATCACTGACCCACGAAAAATCACTATTTTGCTTTTTATATGTTTTATGTGTAAGTTTTCTCATGTTACCCCATACTACTGAAACTGGTGTCAATCGATTTAATTTTGTACAGAATTCTATCCAACTACTTAGTCTTTCTCTCTTAATGGTAAGTTTTTTAGCAGCTTGTAATCTTTTGAAATTAATATATTTTTCTTGAGAAGGATTATTCTTAAAATCAAGATAGGCTTGCTTGCTTTCCTGTACAGCTTTAGCGCAATTACTATTCCACCAAGGAACTGTTCGAAATTTTGATTTTAAGTTTTGAGTAGCAATGTTACGTGATTCGGACCGAGAGGTACGAGAGGGAATTGACTTTTGTGCAGCTGTCAAAATGATTTGACAAAAAGAGTTGTATGAATCTATTGGATTACTAATAGGGTTACATTGAAAATTATCTAAATCCTTATTAACAATTGAAGAATACAACTTCCAATCAACTAATCTATGATTAATGCGATTGTTAAAATCATTTTCATCCTGAAAATTGTTTTGAGAGTTAAAACATTGTGAACTACTATTGAATGTAATCTTAGTAAATGTTGGCAAATGATAACTGCCCAATGGATCGTCGTGTACTGACCATTCGCAGCGAAGAGCTAATGAAGGAGATACCATAGTCAAGTCCAAACCATTGGGTCTCCAAGAATGAGAACCGACAGTTGTGACCTGACCATCATTCAACAGGACTAAATTGCATTCATCTAAACACTCAAGAATATCCTTACCTCTGGAATCCGATAACGGACATCCCCAAATTGAGTGATGAGCATTGAAGCCACCAGCTATAATCGTCGGCCTATGGAGAGAATTCAAGAAATGTTTAAACTTATTTTTAGAGAAACTGGGAATACAATTTGTTGGACAATATATACTGGCTATTGAAATAGTGTTCTGATGTAGTTCTAAATGTATTACAATTGTTTGAAGAGAGTTGTCAAAATAAGATGTTACTTTTTGATATTTTAATGATGTATGGATTAAAATAGCAACACCATTATGCTTGTTGCCACAGTCATTACGTTCAATATGATAATCTTTGATTTTAAACTGCTTCTGAGGCTTTAGCCATGTTTCACATATAATTGCGATATGAATAAAATGGTCATAAAGAAATTTCGTAAAAATAAGTTGATTGCTTAATAAGCTTTGAGCATTCCACTGTACGATATTCAATTGATTGGGGGTGAATTGTGGGGATTTGATTGCTTACCAAAAGTATTTTTTAAGACCTCTAAAACACTTTTAGAATTTATAGAAGTATTTTGAGTATTATGCAAAGAAACACATTTAGTTATGGTTTCAACTAATAATGAGAGACACTTGCTGTCAGTATTGAGCAGTGTAAACAAATCTAAATTATTTTTTGTCTTACTTTCTAATTTGGGAAAATTTAAAGGATTTGTAATATCTGCATAAGAAGCAGGCTTATATTTATTTCTATTTTCAATGATTTTCTGTTTTTTAACTGGGCATATTGGAGACACACTAGTATGATTGCCATCACAATGAATGCAAGTAGCTTTTTCGATAGAAACTGTACAAGTCTTATAGTTATGATTTTCTTTACATATACTACATTTTTCAGAATTTTTACAATATTTTGCCAAATGTCCGTATCTCAAACATTTGTAACATTGCTTAACTGGTGGTATATATTGAGACACATCATGTCTCCAACCACCAATATCTATATGATTTGGCAAAATGGAAGTGGCAAATGTCACTATTACTGTAGTTGTAGGTTGTAATATAAAACCCTCAGTCACATTTATTTTTTTCATTATTCTTTTTATTGTTATTATTTTTTTTGTACTTGTTATCATAGTAAATATTCTCTTGTTTGATATAATGGTAGGTACATTTCTTATAACTCCGGACACCTCAGTTGTAGCAGCAGGAATACTGGCTTTGAATTTGTATTCTTTCAAGAAGGTATTATTATTTAAAAAGGCATTCGCCAAGTCTGGTTTTTCAAAATAAATACCTATCTTAAACTTATTGATATTTCTTAAAAATTTGACGCCTTTGTTAAAGCGCTTTAAACAAGTTGACAAAGAAAGAAGATCTCTTGTTCCAATTGGTTTCTGGATGTCTGATGACTCAACAAAAACCACAAATTCAGTGCCGCTAATTTCTTCCGGATATCTGCGTATATAGTCAGTAACATAATAAGGCTTGTACCTATCTGCATTGCTTATTTCTTCATCACTGTCCGAAGAGGACATATCCGTTTCTACCAACCTTACCTCATCTGTCTCCCTATCTGCATCACCAGACTCCGGTTCATCCTCCTTTTTTTTTCTTTTTCTCGAACTCCGCTTCCCCATATCTGCTTATAATATTATTTAATGCCTATATGTTATATACCTCTTTTGTTTGTGTTTTATTAAGTAACTGACTACAATTAAAAAATTACAAATAAAATATTTTAAAGAGCCCGCCTTTACTATGTGAAGTTCCCGCGCTTTTTTTTCGTTAAATAGTTTATTACACTTCACATTAAATTTTTTTTAATTTTGTTTATCCCATTTGGGAAAGGCAAAGGCGTCAACCATACAGCCTAGTCTGTATGCAATAAACTATTGTTATTCATTCTTCTTTTGAATTCACAAATCGCCAAACGTAGAGGTTACATATTCATAAATTGCTTCAAAGCATTTTTCAATGGAAAGAAGTTTTTGTAAAGAGCGCGGTAGATCTTGCTGGTGTTTCATTATTTTTGAAATTTCTTCTAATAAAATGTTTCTTTGCAGGGCAAAAATTGGACATTCGTAAAAAAGGTGATGCAGAGATTGAGGTAAGGTGGTGTTGCACCAGTTGCACGATGGGGAAGAAGTCATGCCTAGCCGGTACAAATGGTCATTGAATCGACCGTGCCCAATTCGCAAACGGCAAATAATAGTAAAAAATCTTCTGTTTATGTAATTGTGTCTATTGAACCAGGGTTGTTTTATTTTATTATTTATTTCTCGATACCACTTCCCTTTTATGAGCAAAGTACTATTCCAGTGTTCTTCCCATAGCTTCAATATTTCTTTCTTGATTAGAGCTGTACAATCAGTATATGAAATTGATATGTTTTTTATAGGTACGTCTAGAGTGTTCATAGTTTTGGCCAGTTTATCTACTTCCTCGTTTCCATATACACCGATATGAGCTGGAGTCCAAAATAATATAATGTCTATTTGATAATTTATTTTTAAATGATGTATCTGATCTCGGATATTATATATTAAATGATTTGTGACTGATGAAAAGGAAGGATTTCTCAAAGCCATCAACACACTCATGCTGTCAGTAATAATAATCCATTTTTTGTATTGGCTGAACTGTTGAATGTAGTTAAGAGCTACAATTATAGCATTCGCCTCAGCAGAAAATATGCTGGCATTTTGGCACATTTTAAAACTATGTCCAGTTTTACTACCTGCATCATACATAGCTACTGCAACACTTACATTCGTCTTTGAACCATCTGTATAAATTGATCGATAATCATTATAAGCCTGTAGACTTTCGTAAACATCATATTTATCTTTAAAATCTTTATGTAGGACAATATGAATGTCACAGAATTTACTAGCATATGAGCCACTATAACAATGTAAAGTAGTACTACAAAATATATTACATTGTTCTTTTAAACTTATAAAATGTGAGAAATTCTTTGAAAGAAAAGTGTTAGTGGAACATACATTTAATTTATTTAAAAGATCATTATTCGAACGCGATAAGAGTTTAAAAAGAAATTTAAGTTTTAAAAATTCAAAGCGAATAACCGTTGGTGGTAAATGACATTCGACCTGCATAGAATTTATTGGGGAAGTGTTCATAGCACCTAGTATTAATCGTAAGTTCTTATTCTGTATTTTATCAATAATATCTATGTATTTTGGATCGGAAGCGTAACAAAAGAAAGCATACTCAAAATGACTTCTGACCAAAGCTTTATAAAGCATTAACACAATTTTAGGATCAGCACCCCATTTCAATCCAGTAACGGACCTAATTACATTAGTGGCTTTTAAAGCTCTGCTCACCAAGCAATCAACATATAAATCCCACGTAAGATTTTCGTGAAAAATAACACCCAAGAATTTAACTGAATTATCAATAGGCAAAGTATGATTGCTGTATGTAATATTAATTAGAGGTAGAGAACTGTATTTTGGGCAAAATATTACAACTTTACTTTTTAAAAGGCTAACATTTAAATCAAGTTCTGAGAAGTAATCTGCCAGCTTCACTAGATTATTATTTAATGTTAATTGAATATCTAATACATTAGTACCTTTACAATAAATGACAAGGTCATCAGCAAACTGAAGATTGTTGACTAAATTATTATTAAGAATGGAATTTAGTTTTCTTATATACAAAATATACAGAATAGGACTCAAGATGCCTCCTTGACATACACCTTTGCTCGAAAATCTAGGGCCTAAAAATTTATTATCTATTTTGACATACACTTTTCTATCCGTGAGAAAAGCATATATCCAATAAGCAATTTTTACAGGTAAGAAAGATAATAGAGATTCAAACAAAATACCATGATTAACGTTATTAAATGCACCTTCTATATCAAAAAACACTGCTATTGTATACTCCATATTCTTTTGAGCTGTAGTGACGTCCAAAAAAAAATGTGCTAAGCTTTCTTGAGCCGAAAGTCCTCGCCTAAACCCAAACTGGTTTAAAGGTAAAATTGAGTTCTTTTCTATGAAGAATTCCAATCTTTGTTTGATTAGCTGTTCAAATAATTTACCAGCACAAGACGTTAAAGCGATAGGACGATAAGAATCGGGATGAGATGCAATTTTTCCAGGTTTTAAAATAGGAACCAAGCAGTCCATTTTCCAATTAGGAGGAATTGTGCAATCTTGCCATAAAATATTATAAATTTGTAAAAGCTTATAAAGATTGTCAGTGTTAAGTAGCTGAAACATCTTGTACGATATGTTGTATACTGTGGTGTCATAGACTAATATGCGTCGTTCGACACAACTAGTCTGTTCCTGATATAGGTGTTCTGTGAGTCAGTTCTAATAAATTATGTTAAACAAAGAAGGCTTTTATTGAATATAACATGGTGTCAGAAGTGGGATGTGGTTCCATTAGGAAATTTGCATGTTAATATACATGTTCCTATATTTGGTACTTTTTGTCCTGAAAATGTACATATGTTATTATAAGTATTATTTATAATTATTTTATGATTTTTATTTAAATGTAATGAATTAAAAACCTCTTCTGAAATTACATTGACATCTGCCCCTGTATCAATTTGACATTCAATTTGTTTGCCTTCACAAATTATATTAATTTTCCATTGATTTGACCCTGAATCTATAGAATTTATTACAAATCTATCATTTGATAAATTATTTTCACAACATAATGAATGGTCTTTTAATTCATTTGATACATTTGAATTGTATATTGTTCTTACCTGTCTATTATCTATGTTGTAAAAGCAATATTTAGCAAAATGGTTGGGTTTTTTGCAAACACTGCAAGTTTTTCCATTAGCTGGACATCTATACAAGTGGATTTGTCCACATCGTCCACATGTCTTTGATGATGACTTGAAATTTGGTGAGTGGACTTTTGGTTTTGGCCTTGGTGGTGATCTTGAAGATTCTAATTCTGATGATGTATTAGTATGCCTACTTGTTTGTGGTCTTCTAAATTCTGCTCTGGATCGTTCCGATTTTTTGTTCCTATGACTTATCATTTGTATTGTATCTTCATGTTCTTCTCTTGACAATTTAGATGTTCTATCCTTGGATATTTCTATGCTTTTAGCTATTTTTATAGCATTTTCTATTGTAAGGTCATCTTTTTGTAGTAACTGCTCCTTTACGTGAGCGTTTCGAATACCTATGACAAACATATCTTTAATCAAGGAATTTTTTAATGATTCAAATTCACATGAATTACTTAAATTTGTTAAGTCCGTCACATATTCATCTATGGTCTCGTTTATCTTTTGGAATCGTGTGAAGAACTTGTATCGTTCTACGGTAACATTTTTTTGGAGGCAAAATTTTTTTTCAAATTTTTCTAACAATTCTTCAAGGGTTATCTCAGTTCTCTCAACTCCAAAGGAGTTGAAAATCTCCAGGCCCTCATCACCTATAGCACTTAATAATACTGCTGTTTTCTTTGTTTTACTTTGAGTATGTAAATTATTTGCATCTGCAAATATTTCGAATTTTTGACGCCATCTTCGCCATTGCTCTGCTACATTGCCTTGAACGACTAGAGGTTTAATAATGTTGGACAAGATAAATAGATCACTTTTATCTGACATTCTAATTTCACTTTGCTCATTTTTATCCGACATTTTATTTTACTTTACTTATGACACCATGTTATATTCAATAAAAGCCTTCTTTGTTTAACATAATTTATTAGAACTGACTCACAGAACACCTATATCAGGAACAGACTGAACAATTCTTTGTTTATTTTCCTTTCTAAACCAATAAATAAATTATAAATCAAACTTCTTTGTTTTCTTTAATAACCTGCCTCTAGAACTATACTGTCTTTCATGTGTAACAGGTAAGTACTGCTCGTCACTTTTTTGACTACTTAAAGTAGAACTTAAATCTGAACTAAGATTAGGATTATGACACTGGCCTGACTCTGATAACATATTAGGGTAGCTCTGATTACTTTCATCACTGTATTGTTCATTTTCACAATCTATAAACAATGGAGAATTGACATTATTATTTGTTTGGCTTTCTAAGTGATCTGATTGAAATGAAGATTTTGATGAAATATTGTCAAATCTTGATCCCTTAGTATCCTTACAATATGTTTGTAAGCTATGAAAAGTGACACCATTTTCTTTGTTTGTGGACCTTTCAACATTAGCATGGATGTTAGATTGATTTGATCCTTGACTATGGGAAACATCAAAATGAACTTTTTTTGTATCTAACTTCAATGTCTCACCATTGTTTTCATATGTTAGCCTAATATGTTGAGAATTTCTACGGTAAGTATTTCCAAAATTATCTTTTACAATATATGAACGAGGAAATTTAGTTTTTTCTATTATAACACCCTTTGTCCAAGTAATATCTTTGGGACTCTTTTTAAAATAAATTTCATCATTCACCTTTAAAGATTCATATGATTTGGAAGATTTATCATAATAATTTTTTGTTTTTTCTAAATTAATTTGCTTTTGTTTAGAATGTTGGTCTAATGGAACAATTTTAGGTTTCAAATTAGCAACTTTGCATGGCAACCGAGTTCTTAATTTACGAGACATCAATAATTGGGCAGGAGAATTTAAATTGCCTCTTGGGGTATTTCTGTACTGTAGTAGACCTAGGTAGAAATCTGTTCCAGCATCATCAGACTTTCTTAATATATTTTTTATTATTTTTACAGATATCTCAGCGAGACCGTTTGACCTTGGAAAATGAGGACTTGAAATGATGTGTTCAATTTCCCATTCCCCTAAAAACTGTTTGAACTGTGAGGAATTAAACGGAGGACCTCCATCACTAACTAATTCCAAAGGAATTCCATGACGTGCAAAAATAGCTTTTAAGTGTGTTATTACTGGACTGCTAGTACTGTTATTATTTAATAAGGCTATTTCTATATAATTGGAATAAAAATCTACAACAATTAAGTATTTTCTGTTTTTATAATCAAAAAGATCTATTGCAACTTTTTGCCATGGGAATAGGGGTTGTTTATGAGACAACATAGGTTCTTTGGTTTTATTTGTACTATATGTAAGACAAGACTGACATTGTTTGATTTTATTTTCAATGTCATGACTCATGTTAGGCCAAAATATTACTCCTCGGGCTACACTTTTTGTTTTTTCTATTCCTTGGTGACCCTCATGTAAAATAGAAAGTATTTCAGGTCTCATTGAAGCTGGTATAATTATTGACTGATCTTTAAAAACAATGTTATTTACTACATGGATTTGGTCTCTAATATTCCAATACGGTAAGACTATAGGATCTGTGTACTGTTTGCAATTAGGCCATCCATTTTGATAATAATCTATTAATTTAAGTAAAGTAGTATCCTGTTTGGTGTGCATTACAATTTTATCTAGTTTTTCTGATGTGATTGCTAAACTTGAAATTAGTAAATTGACATGAATTTGTGCATTGTTTTCCATTTCCTCAAGTATTTCATTAGTTTCTTTAGCTGTATTATCAACAGGTGAACGTGAAAGAGTGTCTGATATATACATTTCTGTTCCCTTGACATATGAAACTACAAGATTATAAGCCTGTAACGTAATCATCATTCTTTGCAGTCTTGTGGGTACATCTGATAACTGTTTTTTAAATAAAGTAACTAGAGGTTGATGATCTGTCTCAACTTGTATTTGTTTACCATATATGTACTGGTGAAATTTTTTACATCCTAAGACTATTGCATATAATTCCTTTTGGCTTTTATTGAATATAACACGATAAACTATCTAATCCACAAGCAGTGTTTTTTCTAGATTTCAGAGCTGCAGTTAATTCGTCAAAAGAAAATGGATCAGTGAGGAATGACTGATTATCTGGTAAACTATTGTCCTTCACAATTGGCCTGTTATTTTGCACAAAGTCAGGCGTGTATTTACGTAAAAAATCACTGACCCACGAAAAATCACTATTTTGCTTTTTATATGTTTTATGTGTAAGTTTTCTCATGTTACCCCATACTACTGAAACTGGTGTCAATCGATTTAATTTTGTACAGAATTCTATCCAACTACTTAGTCTTTCTCTCTTAATGGTAAGTTTTTTAGCAGCTTGTAATCTTTTGAAATTAATATATTTTTCTTGAGAAGGATTATTCTTAAAATCAAGATAGGCTTGCTTGCTTTCCTGTACAGCTTTAGCGCAATTACTATTTCACCAAGGAACTGTTCGATATTTTGATTTTAAGTTTTGAGAAGCAATGTTACGTGATTCGGACCGAGAGGTACGAGAGGGAATTGACTTTTGTGCAGCTGTCAAAATGATTTGACAAAAAGAGAAAAAAAAAAAAGCGCGGGAACTTCACATAGTAAAGGCGGGCTCTTTAAAATATTTTATTTGTAATTTTTTAATTGTAGTCAGTTACTTAATAAAACACAAACAAAAGAGGTATATAACATATAGGCATTAAATAATATTATAAGCAGATATGGGGAAGCGGAGTTCGAGAAAAAGAAAAAAAAAGGAGGATGAACCGGAGTCTGGTGATGCAGATAGGGAGACAGATGAGGTAAGGTTGGTAGAAACGGATATGTCCTCTTCGGACAGTGATGAAGAAATAAGCAATGCAGATAGGTACAAGCCTTATTATGTTACTGACTATATACGCAGATATCCGGAAGAAATTAGCGGCACTGAATTTGTGGTTTTTGTTGAGTCATCAGACATCCAGAAACCAATTGGAACAAGAGATCTTCTTTCTTTGTCAACTTGTTTAAAGCGCTTTAACAAAGGCGTCAAATTTTTAAGAAATATCAATAAGTTTAAGATAGGTATTTATTTTGAAAAACCAGACTTGGCGAATGCCTTTTTAAATAATAATACCTTCTTGAAAGAATACAAATTCAAAGCCAGTATTCCTGCTGCTACAACTGAGGTGTCCGGAGTTATAAGAAATGTACCTACCATTATATCAAACAAGAGAATATTTACTATGATAACAAGTACAAAAAAAATAATAACAATAAAAAGAATAATGAAAAAAATAAATGTGACTGAGGGTTTTATATTACAACCTACAACTACAGTAATAGTGACATTTGCCACTTCCATTTTGCCAAATCATATAGATATTGGTGGTTGGAGACATGATGTGTCTCAATATATACCACCAGTTAAGCAATGTTACAAATGTTTGAGATACGGACATTTGGCAAAATATTGTAAAAATTCTGAAAAATGTAGTATATGTAAAGAAAATCATAACTATAAGACTTGTACAGTTTCTATCGAAAAAGCTACTTGCATTCATTGTGATGGCAATCATACTAGTGTGTCTCCAATATGCCCAGTTAAAAAACAGAAAATCATTGAAAATAGAAATAAATATAAGCCTGCTTCTTATGCAGATATTACAAATCCTTTAAATTTTCCCAAATTAGAAAGTAAGACAAAAAATAATGTAGATTTGTTTACACTGCTCAATACTGACAGCAAGTGTCTCTCATTATTAGTTGAAACCATAACTAAATGTGTTTCTTTGCATAATACTCAAAATACTTCTATAAATTCTAAAAGTGTTTTAGAGGTCTTAAAAAATACTTTTGGTAAGCAATCAAATCCCCACAATTCACCCCCAATCAATTGAATATCGTACAGTGGAATGCTCAAAGCTTATTAAGCAATCAACTTATTTTTACGAAATTTCTTTATGACCATTTTATTCATATCGCAATTATATGTGAAACATGGCTAAAGCCTCAGAAGCAGTTTAAAATCAAAGGTTATCATATTGAACGTAATGACTGTGGCAACAAGCATAATGGTGTTGCTATTTTAATCCATACATCATTAAAATATCAAAAAGTAACATCTTATTTTGACAACTCTCTTCAAACAATTGTAATACATTTAGAACTAAATCAGAACACTATTTCAATAGCCAGTATATATTGTCCAACAAATTGTATTCCCAGTTTCTCTAAAAATAAGTTTAAACATTTCTTGAATTCTCTCCATAGGCCGACGATTATAGCTGGTGACTTCAATGCTCATCACTCAATTTGGGGATGTCCGTTATCGGATTCCAGAGGTAAGGATATTCTTGAGTGTTTAGATGAATGCAATTTAGTCCTGTTGAATGATGGTCAGGTCACAACTGTCGGTTCTCATTCTTGGAGACCCAATGGTTTGGACTTGACTATGGTATCTCCTTCATTAGCTCTTCGCTGCGAATGGTCAGTACACGACGATCCATTGGGCAGTTATCATTTGCCAACATTTACTAAGATTACATTCAATAGTAGTTCACAATGTTTTAACTCTCAAAACAATTTTCAGGATGAAAATGATTTTAACAATCGCATTAATCATAGATTAGTTGATTGGAAGTTGTATTCTTCAATTGTTAATAAGGATTTAGATAATTTTCAATGTAACCCTATTAGTAATCCAATAGATTCATACAACTCTTTTTGTCAAATCATTTTGACAGCTGCACAAAAGTCAATTCCCTCTCGTACCTCTCGGTCCGAATCACGTAACATTGCTACTCAAAACTTAAAATCAAAATATCGAACAGTTCCTTGGTGGAATAGTAATTGCGCTAAAGCTGTCCAGGAAAGCAAGCAAGCCTATCTTGATTTTAAGAATAATCCTTCTCAAGAAAAATATATTAATTTCAAAAGATTACAAGCTGCTAAAAAACTTACCATTAAGAGAGAAAGACTAAGTAGTTGGATAGAATTCTGTACAAAATTAAATCGATTGACACCAGTTTCAGTAGTATGGGGTAACATGAGAAAACTTACACATAAAACATATAAAAAGCAAAATAGTGATTTTTCGTGGGTCAGTGATTTTTTACGTAAATACACGCCTGACTTTGTGCAAAATAACAGGCCAATTGTGAAGGACAATAGTTTACCAGATAATCAGTCATTCCTCACTGATCCATTTTCTTTTGACGAATTAACTGCAGGTCTGAAATCTAGAAAAAACACTGCTTGTGGATTAGATAGTTTATCGTACAAGATGTTTCAGCTACTTAACACTGACAATCTTTATAAGCTTTTACAAATTTATAATATTTTATGGCAAGATTGCACAATTCCTCCTAATTGGAAAATGGACTGCTTGGTTCCTATTTTAAAACCTGGAAAAATTGCATCTCATCCCGATTCTTATCGTCCTATCGCTTTAACGTCTTGTGCTGGTAAATTATTTGAACAGCTAATCAAACAAAGATTGGAATTCTTCATAGAAAAGAACTCAATTTTACCTTTAAACCAGTTTGGGTTTAGGCGTGGACTTTCGGCTCAAGAAAGCTTAGCACATTTTTTTTTGGACGTCACTACAGCTCAAAAGAATATGGAGTACACAATAGCAGTGTTTTTTGATATAGAAGGTGCATTTAATAACGTTAATCATGGTATTTTGTTTGAATCTCTATTATCTTTCTTACCTGTAAAAATTGCTTATTGGATATATGCTTTTCTCACGGATAGAAAAGTGTTTGTCAAAATAGATAATAAATTTTTAGGCCCTAGATTTTCGAGCAAAGGTGTATGTCAAGGAGGCATCTTGAGTCCTATTCTGTATATTTTGTATATAAGAAAACTAAATTCCATTCTTAATAATAATTTAGTCAACAATCTTCAGTTTGCTGATGACCTTGTCATTTATTGTAAAGGTACTAATGTATTAGATATTCAATTAACATTAAATAATAATCTAGTGAAGCTGGCAGATTACTTCTCAGAACTTGATTTAAATGTTAGCCTTTTAAAAAGTAAAGTTGTAATATTTTGCCCAAAATACAGTTCTCTACCTCTAATTAATATTACATACAGCAATCATACTTTGCCTATTGATAATTCAGTTAAATTCTTGGGTGTTATTTTTCACGAAAATCTTACGTGGGATTTATATGTTGATTGCTTGGTGAGCAGAGCTTTAAAAGCCACTAATGTAATTAGGTCCGTTACTGGATTGAAATGGGGTGCTGATCCTAAAATTGTGTTAATGCTTTATAAAGCTTTGGTCAGAAGTCATTTTGAGTATGCTTTCTTTTGTTACGCTTCCGATCCAAAATACATAGATATTATTGATAAAATACAGAATAAGAACTTACGATTAATACTAGGTGCTATGAACACTTCCCCAATAAATTCTATGCAGGTCGAATGTCATTTACCACCAATGGTTATTCGCTTTGAATTTTTAAAACTTAAATTTCTTTTTAAACTCTTATCACGTTCGAATAATGATCTTTTAAATAAATTAAATGTATGTTCCACTAACACTTTTCTTTCAAAGAATTTCTCACATTTTATAAGTTTAAAAGAACAATGTAATATATTTTGTAGTACTACTTTACATTGTTATAGTGGCTCATATGCTAGTAAATTCTGTGACATTCATATTGTCCTACATAAAGATTTTAAAGATAAATATGATGTTTACGAAAGTCTACGGGCTTATAATGATTATCAATCAATTTATACAGATGGTTCAAAGACGAATGTAAGTGTTGCAGTAGCTATGTATGATGCAGGTAGTAAAACTGGACATAGTTTTAAAATGTGCCAAAATGCCAGCATATTTTCTGCTGAGGCGAATGCTATAACTGTAGCTCTTAACTACATTCAACAGTTCAGCCAATACAAAAAATGGATTATTATTACTGACAGCATGAGTGTGTTGATGGCTTTGAGAAATCCTTCCTTTTCATCAGTCACAAATCATTTAATATATAATATCCGAGATCAGATACATCATTTAAAAATAAATTATCAAATAGACATTATATTATTTTGGACTCCAGCTCATATCGGTGTATATGGAAACGAGGAAGTAGATAAACTGGCCAAAACTATGAACACTCTAGACGTACCTATAAAAAACATATCAATTTCATATACTGATTGTACAGCTCTAATCAAGAAAGAAATATTGAAGCTATGGGAAGAACACTGGAATAGTACTTTGCTCATAAAAGGGAAGTGGTATCGAGAAATAAATAATAAAATAAAACAACCCTGGTTCAATAGACACAATTACATAAACAGAAGATTTTTTACTATTATTTGCCGTTTGCGAATTGGGCACGGTCGATTCAATGACCATTTGTACCGGCTAGGCATGACTTCTTCCCCATCGTGCAACTGGTGCAACACCACCTTACCTCAATCTCTGCATCACCTTTTTTACGAATGTCCAATTTTTGCCCTGCAAAGAAACATTTTATTAGAAGAAATTTCAAAAATAATGAAACACCAGCAAGATCTACCGCGCTCTTTACAAAAACTTCTTTCCATTGAAAAATGCTTTGAAGCAATTTATGAATATGTAACCTCTACGTTTGGCGATTTGTGAATTCAAAAGAAGAATGAATAACAATAGTTTATTGCATACAGACTAGGCTGTATGGTTGACGCCTTTGCCTTTCCCAAATGGGATAAACAAAATTAAAAAAAAAAAAAAAATTGACAAAATGAGTTGTATGTTGAAAAAAGCGCGGGAAACGTCGAAATTGGCGGGTGTCCTTTTTTAGCTTTTTATCAAAAATTAGAATTATTCTGATTATAGGATCACGATAAGTATATAAACAGTATATTTATTCTCTTTGTATATATATCTATTGTTATTATTGTGTTTTTCCTGATATTTGGTAAGTGACCACAATTTTCTATTAACTTGATGAACGATCCGGACGAGCCTGGGGGCACATGCCCCCAGGTGTCGAATTATGTTACAATTACTGGTGGGAATAATGAAGTGGTTGAGGGAATGGACACTGAAGAGTCGATATTTACTGATTGTTCCGATGCAACAGTTTCTAATAATGGTAAACGTAAGAGAGCTTACGTTCGAAAAATCTGCAAAAACTGCAACAAAAAAAAGCGTAACAATCGGAGCAAACAGTCAATAGCAACTAATGCCGACATAGATTGTCTTTGTAATGTTGTTACTGAGGAACCTAGTAGTCAAAATACAAAAACTGATACTTGTATGCAGCCAACACAATCACCGCAAGCAGCTACTTCACATAAATCAGACTCATCAAAACCTTACCAACCAATAGGTAGAGCATTGTATCAAGTTTCTGACTCTACCCCTTATGTTATTCATGTGCAAAAAGACATGGTTTCAAGCGAAAATAACATTATACACCCAGTCTCGTTTGGTCATTTTTTGAAAAAAAATGCATTCAGAAATATAATTAATGGCAGCCTCAAAAAAATTGGTCGAAATAGAATCTCAATATCCTTTTCAAACTTTGAGGATGCTAATAGTTTTATTTCCAATGACATTTTAAAGTGCAAAAATTATAAAGCTTTTATTCCAACTTCGAATGTTACTCGAATGGGTATTGTAAGGGGTGTTCCTGCAGAATGGACTGATGACGAGGTAATAAGCAATATTACAGTCCCCATAGGTTGTGGAAACATTATTAAAATAAGGAGGTTAAAAAGAAGAGTCCCCATTAATGGTAAAATTGAGTTTATTCCAATTGAGACGGTTGTTATTACCTTCGATGGACAGGTGCTACCAAAGCGAGTTTTTCTTTGTTATAATGCTTTGCCAGTAGACCTTTACATTTTCCCTACAATACAATGTTTTAATTGCTGCAGATATGGTCATATTAAAACACAATGTAGGTCTACTCCCAGATGCTTCAAATGTGGGGCTGGTCATTCTGGAGACAACTGTTCAATAAATGAAGATTATTATAATTGTTGTATGTGTTCCGGATCTCATATGGCTAATAATAAATGCTGTCCAGAGTTTTCAAGACAGAAATGTATTAAGGAGACTATGGCTAAAAATTGCATTTCATATTCCGAGGCCATTAAATTGCATCCACCTATTACAAAATCATATGCTGATGTCCTTTCTTCGCCTTCTCCTACACTCACCTTTTCTCAACAACAACCTGCAAACAAACAATATACATTAAATAATAGCTCTTACAAAAAAACATTTTTTCTCAAGCCTAGGTCTCGGGAATTAAACATTCCCAGTACCAGTAAAGGCTACGATAAAACATATCATCAACAGCTCTTAGATGAATTCAAATTGCCAACACCTGTCGATGGGTGTGCTATAAATATTAGTAAAGATACAAATTTGTCAGATTTTACAACCCGAGAACTAATTATAGCGTTAATTTCTTCTTTGGTTCAAAATAATGTACTATCTGTACCGTCCAACGCAGCCAACTTAAATGAAATTATAAAAAATAATACTATTGTACAAAATGGACCAAATACTTCAGTGGAATTGTAGAAGCATATGTAGTAAAAAAAGTGATCTTATATATTTAATAAATAATTACAAACCTGTTATAGTCTCTCTTCAAGAGACTTGGCTTCGACCCCATTTAAATTTTAGAATTCCAGGATTCTCATGTATTCGTGAGGACAGATCAGACGGTTATGGAGGCGTGGCACTCCTTGTAAATAACAGTGTAACATTTTCTCATTTTCCAATCAATCAACATAATAATGAATACTCAATAATTGCTATTTCTGTAAAAAATATTTGTTTTGTATCTGTTTATATACCTCATCCTTCCTCTGTTATATATAATGAATTAGATTCGATTTTTTGTTCACTTCCTCGTCCCCTTTTTATCATGGGAGATTTTAATGCGCAACATGTAGCTTGGGGAAGTTCCATATCAAATCATTATGGTCACAGACTCCTTGACATAATTGATAATAACAACTTATGTTTGTTGAATTCCGGTACTATTACTCGTAGATCTCAACCACATGAAGGTGATAGTGTCCCAGACTTAACAATTACATCACCAAGTCTTGCATCTTCTCTAAATTGGTCAACATTACAATCTTCTTATGGAAGTGACCACTTTCCAATATTAATACATTTCCCATTAATTAGGACTACTAATCCCCATAAACGTTCTCCACGCTTAAGGCACAAGTTAAACAATGATAAATGGAATTTATTTAGGGATAAAATTGAAGAACAAACATCAACTCTCCCTAGTATTAATAGCAATAACCATACTGAATCATCAATAGCTCTGGCTTCTTTGTTGATTAAAACAGCTGATGAATTATTTCCATCAAAATTGGGTGACATTGACAGCTCTCGAATTCCCTCCCCTCCGTGGTGGGATAATGAATGTTCTATGGCCGTTAAAAAGAGAAAAGAAGCTGAAAGAGCATACAACATAAATTCAACTAATGAAAATTTCGACTTTCTTTCTTCTTTAATAAAAAGCACAAGAAAGTTGTTCAAACAGAAGAAGTGGGAGAGTTGGAGGAAATTTTGTTCCTCTATTTCCCCAGATACTCCTATTTCTCTTGTTTGGAATAATATTCGCCGTTTCCGTTCCGCATTCAAAGATTCTATTCCTCCTTTCATCCCTGAGCCTATAATTGGTGAGTTTCTTGATATCCTCGCTCCCTCTTTTGTTCCCCTACCCCACCTTAATGAACAACATTCTTTTTCTGAAAGTAAGGGTCTTTGTTCTCCTTTTTCTATTTCGGAATTAAAAGGTATATTGTCGCATACTAAGGATTCATCTCCAGGTCATGATGGTATACCTTATTCATTCATTAGTAATTTGAGTAATTCCAGTCTAATCTATATTCTTACTCTCATAAACTCAATAATGGAAAATGGCCACATTCCAACTTCATGGAAAGAACAAGATATTATTCCCATATTAAAACCCAACAAGCCTTCCAGTGACCCAGCATCTTACCGCCCTATTGCTCTCTCGTCAGTTTTAACGAAAATTGCTGAACATCTTGTTAAGAACCGTTTAGAGTGGTACGTTGAAAATAATAAATTATTAAGCTCTACTCAATATGGTTTTAGAAAATGTAAAAGTACTATGGACAGTCTTGGTATATTTACTACTGACATTCGTTTGGCTTTCACTCAGAACAACTCACTTTTAGCTGCATTTATTGACATTTCTGCAGCCTATGATAATGTTGTTTTAAGTATACTAAAAAGTAAACTTGTTAAACTATCAGTACCAAAAATTTTTATTAATTTTATTATGAATTTGTTAGTAGGAAGATCAATAAGAATAGCTCATTGTAATAATACACAAACAAGGTTTCTCTGGAAAGGCTTACCTCAGGGATCTGTGTTAAGCCCATTACTGTACAATATTTACACATACGATTTAGACTCTTCAGTTCCAAATATTAATGTACTACAATATGCAGATGACCTTCTTTTGTATACCTCTGGCAAAGACATAAATCAACTTTGTTCTTCATTATCGTGTTCTCTTGTCCTTCTCAAAAAGTGGTTAGATTGTAATGGTTTAACATTGTCTATCCCTAAGAGTTCGGTGGTGTTATTTACTAGATTAAGATTTCCTCCACCAATAACTGTATTATATGACAATGTTAGTTTACCATCTAATAATGAGGTGAAATTCTTAGGAGTTATTTTTGACAGTAAAATGTCTGGCCTTTCTCATTGTTACTATGTTACAGCTAGATGTGAAAGGATACTCAATGTTCTACGATGTTTAACAGGAGTTTGGTGGGGAGCTCATCCGTCGTCTTTAAAATTGCTCTACAATGCTTTAATTAGGAGTATATTAGACTATGGCACATATTTTATGGAACCCTGCAGTTTACTTGGATTAAAAAAACTAGATAGCATTCAATATAAGGCTCTGCGGTTAATTACGGGTGCCATGAAAACTAGTCCCACTAACACCCTTCAGGTGGAATGTGGAGAACCTCCTTTGAAATTCCGTCGTCAATATTTATGTGATAGGTATGTTTTCTGTGCCTTACAATTACTAAATCATCCTCTCTTCAAAAGACTGTCCATTTTATCTGAACTTATAAATTCATCGTCATACTGGTCCCATAAATCTCTTCCATGCGTTATTATTAGTTTTCGTAAGTTTGTTTCCTTCCAAACTCCTATACATCGATCCAATGTTCTTCCTCTTTTCTCTTGTAGTTATGAAGCTCTTATCATTCCTCCTGTAATTCATTTTGATTCTAATATCAATAAATATGATAGAAATGTAAAATTTAATTTTTTTTTCTTAATAGAAAACAACTGGAACGACTGGCATCACATATATTGTGATGCATCGAAATTATCTTCTTCTAGCAATGTTGGTGTAGGTACTTTCCACGCCCAGTACAAAATTGTACAGCAAGTTAAACTCCCACCAGAATCATCAGTATTTACCGGAGAATGTTTTGGAATTTTTAAATGCCTTGAATATATTCTTTTAGCAAAATTGAGTAAGGTCGTTATCTTTTCAGATTCTAAAAGTGCACTTGAAGCACTACACAAATTTCCTTTTAAAAACAATCGTATTCACCCTGTTCTAATAGATTGCCGCAGATTACTTTATGAATGTTTTACACGTGGTTTTCATGTAGAATTCATGTGGATACCAGGCCATCATAGCATTCCCGGTAACGATAAAGCTGATTCTTTGGCCAATCTAGCTGTTACTTCTGGAGATTTATTCCCATACCAAAATTACTGTTGTGACCTGGCTGCACAAGCTAAGCTTTCACTTAGGTCTTCTTGGGAGGAAGATTGGAATAAAAGCTCACAATTTAAAGGAAATTACTATAAACGTATACAACCTCATATTCCGTTGAAACCATGGTTTACTAGGACGAATTTCAGTAAAATCGCAACAACTATAATTATAAGATTACGGATTGGTCATACTTGTACCCCCGCTCATTTAGCGAAGTTCAAAATTATTGATTCCGATTTGTGTGAATGTGGTACTGCTGTTGGTGATGCAAACCATATAATATTTTCCTGTCCGGCCTATGATCACTCTGATCTGTTCACTTCTTTAAAATCCCTTCATGTTCCCTTCCCGACTTCCATTCCAGCCCTTATGGCCGAAAATAGTTTTGACATTTATAAAATTATCTATTCCTTTTTATGTGTAAATAATATTAAATTGTAAGCTTGTTTGTATATATATTTTAGTTAATTCCCTAACGTAATCCTTATCATGATCCTATCCCCATTACGATTCCGCGTTCCTTTATATTCCATTCGTTTCCCAACCTTTGTAATGGCTAATGCACAAATCGTGCGGAGCCACACCAAAAAAAAAAAAAAAAAAAAAAAAAGAGTTGTATGAATCTATTGGATTACTAATAGGGTTACATTGAAAATTATCTAAATCCTTATTAACAATTGAAGAATACAACTTCCAATCAACTAATCTATGATTAATGCGATTGTTAAAATCATTTTCATCCTGAAAATTGTTTTGAGAGTTAAAACATTGTGAACTACTATTGAATGTAATCTTAGTAAATGTTGGCAAATGATAACTGCCCAATGGATCGTCGTGTACTGACCATTCGCAGCGAAGAGCTAATGAAGGAGATACCATAGTCAAGTCCAAACCATTGGGTCTCCAAGAATGAGAACCGACAGTTGTGACCTGACCATCATTCAACAGGACTAAATTGCATTCATCTAAACACTCAAGAATATCCTTACCTCTGGAATCCGATAACGGACATCCCCAAATTGAGTGATGAGCATTGAAGTCACCAGCTATAATCGTCGGCCTATGGAGAGAATTCAAGAAATGTTTAAACTTATTTTTAGAGAAACTGGGAATACAATTTGTTGGACAATATATACTGGCTATTGAAATAGTGTTCTGATTTAGTTCTAAATGTATTACAATTGTTTGAAGAGAGTTGTCAAAATAAGATGTTACTTTTTGATATTTTAATGATGTATGGATTAAAATAGCAACACCATTATGCTTGTTGCCACAGTCATTACGTTCAATATGATAACCTTTGATTTTAAACTGCTTCTGAGGCTTTAGCCATGTTTCACATATAATTGCGATATGAATAAAATGGTCATAAAGAAATTTCGTAAAAATAAGTTGATTGCTTAATAAGCTTTGAGCATTCCACTGTACGATATTCAATTGATTGGGGGTGAATTGTGGGGATTTGATTGCTTACCAAAAGTATTTTTTAAGACCTCTAAAACACTTTTAGAATTTATAGAAGTATTTTGAGTATTATGCAAAGAAACACATTTAGTTATGGTTTCAACTAATAATGAGAGACACTTGCTGTCAGTATTGAGCAGTGTAAACAAATCTACATTATTTTTTGTCTTACTTTCTAATTTGGGAAAATTTAAAGGATTTGTAATATCTGCATAAGAAGCAGGCTTATATTTATTTCTATTTTCAATGATTTTCTGTTTTTTAACTGGGCATATTGGAGACACACTAGTATGATTGCCATCACAATGAATGCAAGTAGCTTTTTCGATAGAAACTGTACAAGTCTTATAGTTATGATTTTCTTTACATATACTACATTTTTCAGAATTTTTACAATATTTTGCCAAATGTCCGTATCTCAAACATTTGTAACATTGCTTAACTGGTGGTATATATTGAGACACATCATGTCTCCAACCACCAATATCTATATGATTTGGCAAAATGGAAGTGGCAAATGTCACTATTACTGTAGTTGTAGGTTGTAATATAAAACCCTCAGTCACATTTATTTTTTTCATTATTCTTTTTATTGTTATTATTTTTTTTGTACTTGTTATCATAGTAAATATTCTCTTGTTTGATATAATGGTAGGTACATTTCTTATAACTCCGGACACCTCAGTTGTAGCAGCAGGAATACTGGCTTTGAATTTGTATTCTTTCAAGAAGGTATTATTATTTAAAAAGGCATTCGCCAAGTCTGGTTTTTCAAAATAAATACCTATCTTAAACTTATTGATATTTCTTAAAAATTTGACGCCTTTGTTAAAGCGCTTTAAACAAGTTGACAAAGAAAGAAGATCTCTTGTTCCAATTGGTTTCTGGATGTCTGATGACTCAACAAAAACCACAAATTCAGTGCCGCTAATTTCTTCCGGATATCTGCGTATATAGTCAGTAACATAATAAGGCTTGTACCTATCTGCATTGCTTATTTCTTCATCACTGTCCGAAGAGGACATATCCGTTTCTACCAACCTTACCTCATCTGTCTCCCTATCTGCATCACCAGACTCCGGTTCATCCTCCTTTTTTTTTCTTTTTCTCGAACTCCGCTTCCCCATATCTGCTTATAATATTATTTAATGCCTATATGTTATATACCTCTTTTGTTTGTGTTTTATTAAGTAACTGACTACAATTAAAAAATTACAAATAAAATATTTTAAAGAGCCCGCCTTTACTATGTGAAGTTCCCGCGCTTTTTTCCTTCACATTAATTTAGGTACTCAATTGACAAAGACTGACAGTATTTTTTTTTGCACGATTGGTTCAAAACACTGCGGACCCACGATACCCCTTACGATACCCCTGGTGGTATCGTGGGTCTTTTAAAATCAAACGATACCCCCAACAAATGACCGTAGTGTTGCGGTGTGGAATGCGGGATTGTAATTACAAGAATGTGGAATTCTTGTAATTTTATTACAAGAATAAACCGGGACGAAGAATAGTGGCACTGGTGAGTGCATTGCCACTTCTCCCTGACGACGAGATTCAAAATGGCTTGCAGTATGTAAAATCTGAATCCAAAGACTTAGTGCAAATGGAAAGGTTTATTAAATACTTAGAAAAGGACATGTCCACTTTTTGTATGGAACGTGGAATTTTATTCTGAACCTTTTTTAACCAGTTTAAAAATTTATGACGGAAATAGAACTTTATGAGAAGGATGTTTATCCACGAATATTAAAAATATTAAGGCCTGCATTTAGGAGAAAAAAATGAAAAATGTTTTTTTTTATTGTTTCTTTAGCAGGGCCACATTTAGTTTTTTTTACTGGCAATTAAAAGGATGTCATTGTCAATGCCACTGTAGCTGTCATTTTGACTTTTGTTTATTGTTTGTGTGTATGTGTGTAACCTTCCTTCCTTTCACAAAATAGTATCTTTTATTTTCTACAGCTATGCTAAGGTTCTTGATTTTACATGTGATTTAAATATTGACTTGCTAACTGGACTAAGTTTTCTCGTAATTTGAACGTACGTAACCAGACCCAAGAATTGAACAACAAAATGTTATACTTCCAGGTTACAGTCGCACTCCTGATACAACTTCTCATTTTTTTTGTACCAGAGTGCTATAATTTGGAATGTCGAAGGGTACCATTATATTTAAGAAAGAAGGATCCTCGGGGATTGTAAAATATTCGTAAAGTAATGCCAGAGTCTGTGGAAATCACATGAGTCAATATGATTTTGCATTTTTACGGTAATATAAGTTCACTGTATTGTTTACACCAAATAATTCATGCTTGACTTACTAACAATAAAATCAAAGAACAGAAACTAATTGAATTTGAAAATATAAAAAATTCCACAGATATAGTATGTAAATACTGGACAGGTTTAACAGTCACACAATTTGTTTTATTGTTCTCTTGCTTAACTCAATTAGGTGAGGTTTGTTCAAAGCCTAAAAAGGCCTTAGGTTTATATTAAGTCAGACTATGGGCTAAGGAATCCCTTTGCAGAATTGCTTCTCGGGTATGCATTTCAAAAACTCATGTTTACTTATATAAAAAAGTGTTATTGCTTCAAAAATCAATATGCACCTTTACATTTAGGTATAGCCCATATAAGCAGGGAAACCCTGTCCAGTAGAAATCTAACTATACGTTATACTCTTTGGGTCTGATTCAAACAATTCCATTGTTTTATTAGAGGTTACTAAAATTTTACTTACAAAAGTCCTCTAATTACCTATTTTAAAAGAAATCTTATAACTTACACTGCTAGCTGCAGTAAGCGACCAACCAACCTGGTGGTCAATCTATTTTAAATAGGGCATTAGAAGCCATCTTTGTACATATTGATGCTTAAATTGCACACTTGAATGTTCCTCAGAATGAAAATATTCAATTTAATTTTAATCAGTCTTGGAACATATTAAATTAAGCAAGCTAAGTCATATTTTGGGGAACATATTCAAGAAAATGATCCATCACATGAGACTGCTGATAAGAGGAAAAATCAAATGAAATCCATGAATTTAGGATGGGCTCCGCACCAAACTCATATAACACCACTGGCTCAATTTTGAAATGACGTACTAATGAGGAAAGATGTTGAAATTGAATAAATAAAAATTACATAATTTCTGGGTTTTATTTCATACCTGCAACCAGTTTCTATATTACAACTCTTTCACATAGTTTCCACTATTATAATTATTCAACACTTCATATTACATATTTAGTACCCATGATAAAATCGAGGGTATGTAGTCATATAGAAGTAAATATTTACACTTTGAATTAGCATTATAGTAATCTTAGAGAATTTTGCACTTAGTTCATTATAATGACTTCATTAATTAGCATTTGTTTTGTAAAAAATCTTTTGTTATTGAAATAGTAAAACTGTAGCATTCTTAAGAACAGACCAGTATATTTTATTTATGTTGATATTTCATTTCTGTGAGGTAGGTGCTTATCCTAAGAGTAGGCAGAGTAAAACAGGTATCACACACTAGACACTAGGGGCTCATCCAAACAAATGCTGCACAAACACACTGCTACAAAGTAAAGTATAGAAGTCATCTGCCACCAACCAATGCATTTATTGTGCTAGATTTCATTTTAATAGCATGGACCTATTGATTACATGTATCATTTTTTTGGTCAGAGTCAGAGATGCTTGTTTGTTACCAGCAGTGACCTGCAATGCTGCTAATTTGCAATCCAATTCAATATGTGGTCACCTGGGGGTTTATTGTCGAAGGAAAAATCTATAACGTCTGCGCTGCCTTTAATTTGACAGTCATTGCGGCAACAACACAAGATTGTGCACTTCTTAATAAAAAGTATTGTGATGTATTGTGATTGCTTAAATTAAGCGATCACGATTGTTACAACTCTAGAGGTTGTTGTAAATAAGAATGGCAAAGTATCAAACACAAACTGGGCTTTATTTACTTGTTTAAAAATAATTTTGCACTCAAATCAAAACATGGTTATAATCAATCACTGACTAGTCACGACCACAAATTATATTACTGTTACAGATAGGAATCAACCCCTCTAGCGGCCGTTTCGTAGTGAAATGACAGCTCCGTAATGATAGTGCTGCAAAACTATCGACTGCTTATTATCGACATACTGAAAATTATCGATATAAATTTACAGCCCTAATCTACTTTTTTAATTCTGATAATATTTTAGGTTATTAAAAATCAAAACAACGAAATGCGATTATCTTTTTATTGAATTTAACATACAATATGACAAAAACGTACACAATGGAACTTATTAGAACCCACAATTCTCCGCCATGCAACGCTGTGCTTACTCTGCGATTCTGAAAAGATAAATAAGCATTTGTATAAAGTGTGACGACTCTAAAATGAAAAACAGTGAAAAACCTAGTAAAAATAAATAACCTGCCTCTCCATCTGATCTTAGTCTCTCCACTTCTCAATATCTGTACACCTGTTGATACAAAAAAGATAATTATATAAGACATTACTTTGTTTTTGAAAATAATTTTGTTTTATTGATTATTTACAAAACTTCAGATTGAAGAATTGAACTCTGCAGACAATGGCAAATAGTTTAAAACGTTTGAATACATTTTGAAGAAGTTAACATTAAAAGCAATTAATTTTATAGTAGGTAATCTAACCAAACAAATCAATCTAGTTTTTAATTTTGATGAATATGTTAAGGTCAATAAGAAATGTTTTCCATAAATTAATGATATTCATTCATATAAATGATTTTAATTAGAGTTTGAAAAAGCATTTAAAAGGAATGGCATACCCATTCCTTTTGTAATGCTTTTAAAATTATGTTTATCAAACTTTCACATTCTCTTAAATAATTGTGTCAGAGTTAAACGTTCCAAATTGGTTCACTAAACTCAAATAAAACTAGATTTATTAAATTCTCATGGCCAAATGTAAGGAAAGTGGATACAATCGAATCGTTGAACTCATCAATTGTAGTTACAAAATTTTTGGGTATTACACTTGATGCACGTTTGTGGGATCAACATAGTCCTTCGCGAACAGACCTAGTTCTGTTGTATATGTAGTAAAACAATTCAAGCATGTTACTATGTTGATACGGCAAGATAAATTTACTTAGTTATTTTCAGTGTCATGTAATTGGCTATTACTGCTGGGTTTCGGCTGCTAGTATAGAAAGTATTTTTGGACTTCAGTTGGTGCTATTTATAATTCACAAGCAAAGGTTTCTCTAAGAAATATTTTTAACTAAATTAATATATTGATTTAAGCTGAACAGTCTAATTATGAAAATTTGATTTGTCTATAAAAATTATAAAACCTTTGGTACCAATTTTCGATTTCATAATCTAAACACAAGAAATAGAAAGCCACTGTGAACAAGTGTGTATTGATCTGCTCATCACGTTCTAGTCATTTTCTGATATAACCATAAAATGTTATAATAGCAACGTAACATCCCATTTTTTTTTTCGTCGTGACTATTGTGATTTTCAAAGCTTATTTACTCGCAAACTATAAGACTTGAGAGAAAATTGACATGAATAAAAAGTGTTAATTTTAAAGCTATTCTATATGATACAACCATAAAAATTAGGTGTCCTAATATCAAGGCAACATCCCAAAATATCCCATCCAGTTAAATATAATTATTTATAATTCTGATAAAATATTTGTTTAATTAAGTATTTATTTGAGTCATGAATCGGAACTTATACTTTACACAAACATTTTATTTTTAAACTTTAGAATTATAATTTTATTTAATTAGGCTGATATTCTTGTTTTTATTTAATGTGGAATTAATTATTACATTTTTGATAAAAATAACCTAAGGAGATAAATTATTTTTTTCATCACGGAAATTAGTATGCATGAAACGGAAAAAATCGATTTGTCAAGGGAACTTTCTTATCTTGAATGTACTATATTTAATTTTATCACTGATTAGCCTTTCAGAAACAAGGGGTTAATAAGCAAACATATTTATGTCAAAAACAAATTAATCACCTTTTGACAGCCCACTTTCTGTTATTCATGTCCTGTTCATTGCTTGTGCAGTGGCTTATGTTCTTAGCATATTAATAAAATTGATAAAATGAAATTCAGGTCCATGGTGAGTAACCAAAGCTTCTAACATATCGAGCTTCTCTATGCTTCCGAAGTCACCTTGCGCCCAGACATGTGCACCATCAGAAGATCAATTTTAGCAGAGCTTTGCTACTCTTTTTGAGAAGAAGTGTTTTTCATTTTCATTCAATCTAAAAAAAAATTACATGTAATTTTGAACAACAACATAGTGTAGGTTATTTAATGGAAAACATAATATTAAATTAATTTTAAACTATTGTTTATTTAATGAAAAAAATATTACACAACTTTGCTCACCTATCATTATTGGATTTTTAAGTATTCCTGAATTTATTTCACTTGGAGGAAGTTATTTATTGCATACTCAACTCAAGATATTCATCTTCAAGTATTTGTGTTTCAAAATAACACTAGTTTTTCTGTGTTCATAAGTTGTTTTTATCGATTTCAAAATTGATGTGCATCCAGAAATGTAACCTCTGTTGAAGCCGATGGTCTGTAAAATATTTTAGTGGATTCATAACAATATAAAGTTCGCTCGTTTTTTAGTATGGGAAAGTTCAACTTCATACATTTTGGTAAATAACTATTAGGCCAAAGATGAAAGCGTTCTTCACCTGGATTTGCCTACAAGAGAGTTGCTGGATGTCTGATTATCAGAGTAACAAGTTGTACTCTGCACAAGTTGTACTGTCACCATGGTGATCTGATAAACTTAAGTAAGATTATGGTAGCTAACCAGGTGGGCTCAGCTATATTAGCATGAAATAGTATGAAACAATGAAAGGTCAAAAAGTTATTAAGTTTAGAAAATCACAAGCAAACAAACCGATAAAACTGCCGAATCCCTTCGTACACACAGGTACTGTTATTGAATCAAGAACAGTGAGTGTCAAAAATCTTAAAAAACATGCTTAAAACACATAAAATCTGAAGATAAATTAGAGATTTAAACAAACCAACAATGTAATAATGAAAAATGAAATGCAAATGTGTGCGTTCTACTTCTATGATGAAATGACACGACACGACACACACACATGCACCCAAAAGCAAAATGGCGTCAAAAAAAATGGCGGAGACTGTCTCAGAGCCGCTCCACTAACGACCCGCTAGTTATAGGGGTGATTCCAACGCCTGGTCACGACCTTCATCTGACAGCCTAAAAAACGCGGGAGCGAGCGCTGCGTTTGATTACGGTCCGAAATTAGGTACTAAATATGCAACACTCCTTCCCTCTTAAGTTCTTAACCTATAGATCTAAGACTTGTCTAGGCTTGGGAACGCGTGTACTGCGTCTTAACTGAACAGGAGCGTTAGTGCAATCATTTGTTACGTCTTGGCTCACAACAGGAATAACGTCAGTGGGTTCGTAATTAGAAATGGCTGCAGTATGCTCCTGATCATCACCACTAATAGGGCTTGAGATAGAACCAGTTTGGCTGCAAGACTTATTCGGAATTATTTGTGTCACATTTCTAGTTACCGTACCATTCTTTGTTATCACTTTATACATCACGTTACCAATGGGTTCTTTTACTATACCTTCAGACCACTTTTGGGAATCATTATACAATGCAACATGGACGTTATCACCAGGCATGTACTGCTTAGGTTGTTTACCAGATTGTGTGATTTTAGATTGTCTTGGAATGACTACAGAATTTTTGGTAATAGATAATCGAGTTCTAAGATGTCTGCCAAACATCAGCTCACAAGGAGCCTTGCCAGTTGTAGCATGAGGAGCAGATCTATAGCTAAGGAGCCATGCTTGCAAGTTGGCATCTACATTATTACAATCAACATTTGCAGCCTTTAATGCTTTTTTAAAAGATTGTACTCCTCTCTCTGCCAAACCATTACTGGCAGGATGGTAAGGTGCTGTGAAAGTGTGTCGGATGTTATTATTCTTACAGAAGGTAGCAAACTCTTCTGATGTCCATTGAGGACCATTATCAGTGACAAGTTGTTCTGGAATTCCAAAACAAGCGAACATAGTTCTTAAATATTTAATAGTTAATTCAGAAGTTGTTTTTGACATCCGAATCACTTCTGGCCATTTAGAATGTGCATCAATTACAATCAACCACATTGAGCCAAAGAATGGACCAGCAAAATCTGCGTGAATCCTTTGCCACGGTTTGCTAGGCCATTCCCAATTGTGCAACGGCTTACATTCTGGTTTATTTCTAACTTGTATACAACCTTTACAATTTTGAGTAATGTTCTCAATATCATTATTCATGTTTGGCCACCAAAAGTAGCTTTTGGCCAAGTCTTTCATTTTCATTGTACCTAAGTGTCCAGAATGTAATTCGTTTAACAGTTTTTCTCTTAACTTGACAGGAATAACAGTTCTACCTCTCCATATAATACAACCATTAACAATATGTAATTCCAATTCTTTACCTTTATAATTAATACAATCAGAATCAACTTTATTAGGCCATCCATGCTCTACATAATAATAAATCTTACTTAAGGTATGGTCTTTTTGCGTTGCTGCTACGATCTCAGTTTGGGTAACAGGAGGACATTCTAACACAATACTATTTACAAAAGGAATATTATCTTCAGAATCGATTTCATCCTTTTTACTAATAGGTAGAGGCAGCCTGGATGGAAAATCTGCACTAGCATTTTGGTGCGACTTCCGGTACTGTATAACATATGTATAACTGCTTAATATTAATGCCCACCTAACCATTCTATCAGCATAAATTTTACCAATAGCTTTATTTGGGTTGAATAATGAAACTAAGGGCTTGTGGTCTGTGACCAAGGTGAAGGTATTACCTTTTAAATATAAGTCGAATTTTTTTACAGCCCACACAATAGACAATGCTTCTTTATCTATCTGAGAATACTTTAATTCAGTTTCTGTTAAGGTACGGCTAGCGAAAGCAATTGGCCTTTCTACCGTTTTACCTTTATCATTTGGATCTGGAACCTCATGTGCAAGACATGCACCCAAACCATATTTACTAGCATCACAGCTTAAAACTAATTTTAATTTTGGATTATAATGTATTAACACTTGCTTAGATGCAATAGCTTGTTTGGCCCACTCAAAAGCTTTGGTGTGGCTATTATTCCAATGCCATGTAGTATTTTTATGTAAAAGCTCATATAAAACATGCAAATGTTCTGAAGCATTTTTCAAAAACTTATTATAAAAATTAATAGTACCTAAAAAGCTACGTAGTTCTTTAGCATTTCTAGGTTGTGGGGCATCAAGAACTGCTTTTACATGTTCTGGTGTTTTACTTATACCCTGGCCATTTATAACATGACCACAGTATTGCAACTCATTAGACATTAATACAGTTTTATCTTTATTGACTTTGATGTTCAATGAATTAAGTTTCTCAAATACTGTCTTCAATGTACTTAAATGACAACTATAAGAATCAGACCCTATCAAAATATCGTCCAGGTAACAGTATACATCAGGTATATTAAAATTATCATTCATAAATTTTTGCCAGTCAAGTGGAGCCGATGAAATACCAAACATCATAAAAGTTGGCCTATAGTATCCCCATGGAGTTGTAAGGGTCAAAAGCTCTTGCGACTCATCATCCATTCTCCTATTCATGTAAGCTTTACGGATATCAATTTTTGAAAACACTTTTTTTGGTCTCGAGTCAGTACATAATTTTGCAAAAATGTCTTCTATTACGGGAATAGGATACTGTGGAAACTCCAAGTGAGGGTTAATTGTCTGTTTATAATCACCACAGATCCTCACATTAGTAGGACTCTTTATTACTGGGACAATTGGTGTGGCCCATGTCACTTCGTCAATATTACTTAATTTGACCAGCTTACCTTGAACAACTAACTTATCTAATTCTGATTTTATTATATGTTCTAATGCATAAGGTACTCTACGGGATTTACACATCATAGGCCTAGTTCCTGGTTTAATTTTTAATTTTCCTGGCTGACCTTTAATTTCCCCAGAAGCTGCAGAGAACACATTATTGAATTTATTTATTAAAATTTGCAATTCATTTAAATGCTTACTGTCAGCTTCAATTAACCCGACACTTGGTTTGCTATTGGCGCTTTCATTTTGTTTGTAAGCAAGGGGCCAATCAATTTTGATTACATTCAACCAGTCCCTCCCTAAAAGAGCTTTTGATCCTTCTTTAACAATAATCAATGGTGCCAGAAAGTATCTACCTTTTTCTTTTACATAAACTTTAGCTTTACCTAATACTTGAATAGGTTTACCTCCAAAAGCTTTTAAACTTACTTTTGTTTTCTTTAATTTTAAATGAGGTAGATACTTCCTGCACATAAATTCAGGCATTAATGTGACATCAGATCCACAATCTATTTCAAAATTTATATTATTATTGTCAACACAAAGACATACTATCCATGGGTCCGGCTTACCTTTATTAATCTTGGTGACTTTCTCACATTTTACAGTGCCATTTAATGATTTTTTTCCTTTTTCATTCATTTTTAATCCAAAATCATCTTGTTTTCTTTCAAAAATCGCTGTTTTTGATTTATTACTCTTGACACTTTTTATGTTAAATTCCAAAGAATTTTCACTATCACTGCCACTGGATGCCTCCAGCCCCTTAACATTTAAATTTTTCTTTAATTTCCTTTCCTTCGCAGCAGTTTTCTTAAATTTACAAATGGCTTGTAGGTGACCCTTCTTATGACAATTATGGCAGATTTCTTCCTTAAAATTGCATTTCGGTTTTGTGTGGCCTGCCTGGCCGCAACAATAGCATTGTAGTGTGAAAGTTTTATTCAAATTCACAGCATTAACTTCCTCCAACGAAGTTGAGGGTCTCATCACAAGCTTTGCATCTCTATCTGCTACTTCCATTGTCTTTGCTATGCTTACTGCTTGTTGGAATGTTAAATTCTTCTCACTAAATAGTCTTTTCACAATGGATTGATTTTTCAAACCATGGACAAACTTGTCACGCATGGCACGATCCAAATAAGAACCAAAATTACATGTTTGGGCTAATTTTTTTAATGCTGCCACAAATTCCATAATGTTTTTACTGTCTAGTTGTGCTCTTTGCATAAATCTGAATGTTTCTGCGATTTCAGATGGTTCTGGTTCCAATTGTTGTTCAATTAAATGGGAAATTTCTTCAAAGGATTTAGTTTCAATTAAGTCAGGAAAACATAGTTCCGTGAGCAAAGACACCATCTCAAATCCTATAAATGTAAGTAGGAACTGTGACCACCTACTTTCATCAATGTCGTGGACTTTCATTTTATTTTTAAATACTTGTATGTAAACCTTCCATTTACATTTTGCCGCCTCGAATGTAGGCATGGTGAGCGCCGCCGGTGTTGGTGCCATCAAAAATACTTGCTGTTGCTGTTGTTGAGCATTGCTATCTGCTCCAGCAGCACCTTGAACGGTGACCCCCACATTAACATTATTGCCCTCCATTGCCATCTTCATAAAACACGAACTTGATGCGAAATACAAAACTCGTCGCCAGTGTTACAACTCTAGAGGTTGTTGTAAATAAGAATGGCAAAGTATCAAACACAAACTGGGCTTTATTTACTTGTTTAACAATAATTTTGCACTCAAATCAAAACATGGTTATAATCAATCACTGACTAGTCACGACCTTCATCTGACAGCCTAAAAAACGCGGGAGCGAGCGCTGCGTTTGATTACGGTCCGAAATTAGGTACTAAATATGAAACAACCATCATTAAAATCACAAAAATAAACGAGGCTTTTTTTGACGCTGTCACTTCTGCAAGAGAAGGCAAAGGGAGCTAAGTTCATACAGCCATGTTTTTCGTAAATCTTGATAAAACATTAAAAATGTAATTTATGTGAATTTTAGTCAGAAAGTCACTCACTATCACATCGTTTGTGCGCTTTTGTTACTTATTTATTCGTTTGTGACACGTTTCAGTAACTTGTCATTGGTTTCCATACAAAAATCGCTTTGTTTTACATACTATGAAAGTCAATCAGAAAATTGCTGTTTTTTTGAATTTGCAGGCCTAAAAAAACCTAAATTTTATTCTAAACCCTAGATTTTTGAGTACTCTTTACAATAATACCTGAAACATGTTGGTTAATAAATAATTATATTCTTAGCCCAAAAGAGGACATGTCATTTGGTTTAAGATGCATTCGTGTACTGTGATAAGCGTATTTGGCGAATGCCACAGAACCACCAACGTTCTCGCGACGTTTTACTCCAAAATTAATAAGCGCATCAACAAAAAAACATTAGAAAAATTGCGTACATAAGTTTTACGGCTATGCCACACAGACGGCAAGTACTTTAAATATTGTATAAAGGAAGTTTAACTGGAAGAAGATTAAGACTATAATTTGATTTTTTTTGTAAATATAAAATTCAATAGATGATAAAGCTCTTCTTAATTAGTGTCGCAACACTATTTGTTGGGGATATCGTTTGATTTTAAAAGACCCACGATACCACCAGGGGTATCGCCAGGGGTATCGTGGGTCCGCAGTGGTTCAAAAGTACCATAATTCATTACATAAATGTTTTCTGCCACTCACTACTATTCGGGGAATTACCGATCTGTTTATTTGGTAGCCGATTGTCGTCATCCTTCATTGGTCATTCGATATGTAAGCAACCGTCTGTAAGTTTAAGTAGTTTAAGTTCGTATTGCTGTTTTGTGTTGTTGCACACATAATTTTTTACCAAAATAAAGTAAGTGATGAAAATTGTGCTAAATGCACATTCAGAAAAAGACTATTTTATCTGCAACAATAATAAAACAGTTCAGTGTATGATACTTATTTTTTTTACTGCAATTATGTTGGCAAACAAACAAACTGCCCAAGCACCTGATGGTAAGTGGTAACAGTCACCTATAATACATGTGGCTCCTGTGAGATCGCAGCAAAACTGCAACCCCCACAAGAACCACAGTGTACGTTGCCAACTCGTGACTTAAGATGTAAAGTCACGGTACCCAGTAATTTCAGTGCCCTTCAAACCGGAACACAGCAATACAAACACTGCTGCTTTGCGGTAGAAATAGGTAAGCCGGAGGTACCCATGCACACGACCCTGGTACATGATTTGTATGTAAGTTATGTCTATAAACAAAGAGTAGGTACAATGTTAAACGACATTATACTACATCACATGAAGAATATATATAGGTATATAAAAATTGAATCAAGAAAAAATGTTGTGGCTGAGTATAATAAAAAACTAATTCGATAAACAAGTATGTTTTCGAAAGTTAGTTCTGATAGTGAACACAGTTTGGCTGCTTCGTATGAAGTTTCATTGCAATTAGCCAAAAAAGTTATTAACCTAGGTATTTGTTTCTGCGGCCCTCCAATCTATACTTTGCAGTGATTTGTATGCCCGCTACAGTGTCTGATCTGGACAGCTCTGGCTTAGATCATTATTTGACTAAATTTCGACAATCAATGTCTTTTCGCCGGGAACACCAAACTATAATTTTTATGATCTGGGTTCCGACCCGAATGCCCAGCTGTGGGACGATTTCTATCCGTAGGTATTGACATTAGCCATCAGAAATCTAAATCAAACATGTTGATGTATGATCCCTAATATAAACGCTCGTGATCCTAATAATAACTCACCAGCGATTATTCATAGAGCGTTTTTGGACGTATTTACACTCATTGTCCTTCTAACCGCCTTTGCCACGATGACGACACTCACGCGTGTGGACTAGGTAACAAGTTACCAATAATATGTTGGTGATCGCGAATTTATCGAACAATAACTTTTAAATTGGTAGAGTTGGTATGTTTATTACACTTGGTAGAGTATTTATTACACATGTCAGAATATGGTCATTGCACATGGTAGGTACGGTGGTGGAGTACGTTTATTATTACACATGGTAGAGTTAATAGGTAATGTACTTTATTTATATTATTTGTCCACGAGGTGGAACGCTGTTGTTCACCATACACAGGAGTGCATCTACCGCAATGTACGGGGCATACCGACCTAACCAATATCGTCATCCATCTTGTCCACAACGTCTATGGTAAGTGTGGGCGACTTAGAGATTCTTCAATAACAATAATAATTTGTAAATAACAAAAAATTGCAATTTTTCCTTTTACTAATTGTAATACAATAAAATAGTATTCCATTAGATTAATATTCAATCAATCAAAAATTAGGTGAGCATTCAATCATCTGGAGCCGAACTAGTAATAAATACTGTACGAGTATTACGGCTTACAGCGCCCCTCCCAATTTATATCGATAAAAATTAAATAATAATAATACGTGACAATTAATTGAGTGGTGTGTCTTTAAAGATTTAATAGATAAAAAAAATGTTGTAGCTGTATTTACCATTGTGTTTTCCCTAAATGTTGTAGCTATATTTACCATTTCTGTGTTACATCAGATTTCCCTTTCGCCGTTTGTAAATAAATAGTAATTTAATTTAAAATCACTTTTGTATATTACAAGTAATTCGTAGTTCGGAATAGCCTAGTGCTCAAGACTATTACTAGCCAGTTACGAGCCGTGACTCAAAGCCTGTGAGGGATTACATGGACGTAGGGATAACGCCAAGACGGAGGGCCTATAATCGCGTCACGGGTGACGAATAGTATGCTAACGCGAATAATATAATAATAAATAACTCTTTATTGCACAAATAACACGTAACAAAAAGAAACAAACGTAACAAAATAAAAAATGTACAAATAGGCGGTTTTATTATAAAGCAATCTCTTTTAGACAACCTTAAGACTAGAAAATTGGAAAGGAACAATCAAGGGGAAGGGTGCAGAGGCAGGAATAATCATCACATCTAATCTTGTAATGGAAGTTGAGCTCAATCTTTTACTTTAAGTTCTGCTTCCAATTGACGACTCTGTAACAATACAGGATGAAAAAAAAGCCCTTGCTGGTTCTTTCTAGTACAAGGTCTCCTGCCGTAGACTTGTGAACCAATGGCGTAGCTTCTCTGACGTTCAAAAGTGATTGTAAAATCCCAATTGAATAAAGAATATTGAATTTGAATGATGTTTCGTCTGAAACACTTCGCTTGTTTCTTGCGCCTGCGCCGACGGAGGCGGTCACTCTCCTATAAATAAGCTGCGAGTCACTCCCGCGCATCGGCACAATTCCAATACGAAACGAACAAACGAGACAGGTTTTTCTTATCTAAGTACTTCGAGCATTTTATCTTAGATTGTAAAATTGTGGTGATATTTGCGTACATAAATTTTCTACCACTGTTTTCATGGGTTTCGTTATTGAATTTACCGGGAAGGCTGGATTTGACAGGAGTGGGTTTACTGTGGAACTGTTTATTATTTTTTCTTTTAATCATAATTTATGGCATCAGTAGCGCTATATGACTCTGCACTGGTCTTCTAATCGGGAGTTCCGGGGTTCAATTCCGCCATGTACCAATGTGTTTTTTGTTTTTCGAATTTCATATGTTCATCTATCCGACGCTCCTACGGTAAAGGAAAACATCGTGAGGCAACCTGCATACATCTGCGAACAAAAATTCAAAGGTGTATGTGAAGTCGACCAATCCGCACTGGGCCAGCATGGTTGACTAAGGCCTGTTATTTGAGATGCGGCAATGGCGTTGCTGCATCTTAAAAGTCGGGTGGAGTAAAAATTACTTCACATTCAGTATTATCAGATAATTTTAGCAAGAATATTTTTTGATTTTTCTATTAAATTTAAAGCAACAAACACGTGGGATTGGCGCCATTTCTTAGCATATTATAATCCTGCTGTTGCCACAGATGAAAAGAAATTGGAATCAAATTATTTTGCGTATCTATAATTAATTTTTTTCCTTAATCTTCCTTCCTGCAGTTCTTGCCTTTCATGATTCTAGGTCAACGAGTACCCCAAAGGCTTTAATTCCCTTGAGAAGTCGCAAAATTTGCGAAAATATTGGACATAAACGGCCATATCCTTTGATCGCGGTGACTTCCAAGTTTTATATTGCATAGCTGAAGAAATCATAAATTCCGTTTTTCATAGAAACCATACCCGAGAAAAAGGGATAATTAAAATTACTTAATGATATTTAATATAAGTATAAAAATTTCGTGATAGGTATAGTGTTTGTTATCGAAAACTCCTCCGAAACGGCTCGACCGATTTTTATGAATTTTATTTGGTATTTCTGAGAATAGTTCGTAAGTCGTAAGATATTTTTTTTACCCTTATGTGACAAGGGTGGCCCTCTTCAGAAATGTTTGAGTGTTGAGTGTTTTAAGCAAAACGTTGTGCACGGGCACAGCTATAGTTAACATATTATAACAATTTGCTTTGCCCATCTTTTGCCGCATTGTAGTGTAGAATCTACACTACAATACGGTAAAAGATGGGCGCCCCCCAGTTTGGGAACCCCTGGTGTAGATAGAATGTTATCCCTTGAGTAGTATACCTAATACTAGGGCTCCACCTGCGTAAATGTTAGTGTTAACGCCTGTGTCGTAATCAGTGCTCGAATTGAGCAGGAACACGCCAGAACGCCGTTCCGGTTCGTGAAAATTTATGAAGTTACCGTTCCGTCTCGTGGAATACGGCGGAATAGCGAATAGCGGCTTAGCGTTCCGTCTCGTAAAAATGTTCAGGCCTAGCGTTTCGTCTCGTAAAAATGTTCAATTCGAGCACTGGTCGTAATACGCCTTATTTAATGCGTAAAAATAACGGCTCAACGTGATGGCTACATCTGCGGAGTTTGATACAAAAGCTATTAACGTCTAACGCCACTAACAATGTCGCATAGAATTTAACGCGTTACGCTGTTGGCTACATCTCTGTAGTATCAAAATTATCCCGTATGATAACGCGCAACAACGCAGGTAGAGCCGTAGCATAACAGAAAACATATTATATCACTGTGTAACATAAATAACGCACACCCTGAAAGTAGTTACACATATGCTTATGAATCAATTTCAACCATTTTCATTTTTATAATCAGTTTAAACTTTTAACTACTGACGTGATTTTTTTTACATAAGCTCTGACGTGGGGGCCATTTCTTTAAATCAAGAGGCTTTATAAGTTTATATACTTACTTAACCATTATCTTTAACATGCGTATTTCATTAAAATATTAGTAACATAATACTATTTTTACATCAAAATTAGACTTAAATTGTCTAATAAAGAAAACCTTTTTTTGGCAGATATTGTTAGAGACATAAAATCGGACTATATTTCTTAAATTTTGAATCAAAATTAAAGTTGCCATGTAGGTATAAGGTCAGTCGGGGCAAGTGCGCCATAATTTTTTCATAGATGAATTTGACCCATAATAAAATCTTTAAATGATGACTTATGAGTGAAAATTTAGCATATTGACAAAATTTGGTATTTTGAAATTGCAACAAATGTCGATTTAATCAAATCTATCAATAATTTTTCAATATTTTATGGAAAATTGGAAAACATGGGTATAGGCGCACTTGCCCCTGGAAATGGGGCAAGTGCGCCTGTATGAAAAAAAGTGCTAAAGAATTACGTTACAAGAAAAACAATTGGTGTACTCTATTGATCATTGCCAACTAAACGCATTAATCTTGTTTCTTTTTTAATAATCTAGTCCCATAAGCAACAACAGCTTGCTTAATAAATTTGGGGCAAGTGCGCCATAGATTTGTCATTAGGGGCGCTAAACATTTTAAAGTTATTTTTCTTATTACATTAATTCAAACTGCTCTATATAAATAAAAATGTTTGCGGACAGTTTCGCTGGAATAATAGTATTTTTAATAATAAACCAAATTAGCATTTTTTGTTACTTTTATTTATAAAAAAATACAAAAATAGGTGGGTAATAATTTTGATGCTTCATGTCCAGATAGGCCTGATCGGACAGCGTCAACTGCCTGACATGAAGTCTCTCTAGCTAGACCAAGAAGGGTTATTATGAGTTTTTCTTAAGTAATTACGAGCCATCTAAAAAAAGGACAGGTAATCATTTTAGGGCTAATTATGGTAAGTACTCATCTGTGTGTGGACCTTACGGCAGTTGTCCAGCTTCTTATCAAGTGGTCAGTGGCCAACCTAGTTTCAGAGTTAAAACCAATTTAACTATACCTCACAATGACCTAAGCAAGTAAAAATATCATCATCACATTACGTACCTACCCTAAAAAAAATATGATTTTATTTGGCCACTTTGTCGGTGTAATTAATATCCCACCAAAAACATTCTGTAAAAAACTTGCCAAGTCTCGATGGAGCTGCTTGTTTATCTCTAAAAAGTAATGAAATCTAGACAAAGTCGTGCCAAGTCTAAGGTTCCTTACTGCGATTTCTTTATTATTATAGTTAATGTTGCGTGACTTAGCCGTTGACTTGTACCCACTAACGTATAAAGAATGTTCAACGACCAAGTCACACAACATTAACTATAATAATAAAGAAATCGCAGTAAGGAACCTTAGACTTACTTTTTTGAGATAAACAAGCAGCTCCATCGAGGCTTGGCTAGTTTTTTACAGAATGTTTTTGGTGGGATTTCACTTCTTTTTGTTGAAACGTGAGCTTATTGAGTTATTTTATTAGATTTTCTTATTTGACACAGTTTTTTTCTTTTTAGGGGTAGTTTTTTTATTATTACAAATCTTTCTTTTCTTTTTTCTTTTCTTTATTGGAAGCGGCTCACCAAGTTAAATATTTTTTGTAAAGGCGGTATGTCGATATCTCTAATAGTTTGGTTGGGCTCTTGTGTTTTCTAATCAGGGTCACCAAGTACTCCAGATCTTCGATTATCCTAGTTTTTATAGTTTTCCCTTTATGTGGCCATTAAACCTTATCTCTGTACCAAATTTCAGCTCTCTGAGTTTATGGGAAGTACTAGTTCTATTCTGATGATCATGAGTGATTGAGTGAGTGAGTGAGTGTCATAAATGAGAAACTTTGCTTTCGCTTAACTTCGGAACTAAATGACCTACAGACTTGAAATTTTGGATTTTAAGTATGTGATTATAGCTGACTGGATGACGAAATTTTCTGCGTTCTGGTCTTATCCAGAGGTTCTCAAATAGGGGCCTGAAAATGCGACGAAATGGTTCCAGTAAAGGATGGTACCGGTAGTGTTTGCTTCGCGCTCGACTTGGCGGGGGCACTGCCGTGCCCCCAGATGTGTATCCATGCCAATTAACAGTTATCTAAAACTGGAATCTAGTGAAGCTGCGGACGGACGGATGGACGGACCTAAATAAGAGGTATCCATCACTACCCAATGGCACTCATTCACCGTCTCCATCATGTCACCCTAAGCACTTTAGTTAGTAAGTTTTCAAAAAACATCATCTGCATCATAAAAGTTGGCGACTTCTGACTCGGGGCAAGTGCGCCATACTACCAACAATTTGGGCGCACTTACCCCACTCGACTATTTTGAGGTCAAGATTTTAAACTGTATAAAAAAACATTAATTTCACTACTTAGGAGTAAAATACTAATACAGATTTGAAGAAAAACATCTAACCTTTGTACTCACCTCTTTGGTTTGCCGCAATTCATTAAATAATTAAAGAATAATGTGGATTAGTAATATTAAGTCATCTCTGGTAACAGGTCTAAATGACACTAAAACTTAAATGGCGGATATTTCAAGTTAAGGTGAACAGAGCCATCTGTGAGTGTGAAGTGGAACTGTGTTTTAGTTTGTTGCATGGATATAAGATGTCGTTAGTTGTGTAATATCTGTATTTTTCGATATTTTTATGGGTGGCGCGCTTACCCCGTTGGCGCACTTGCCCCGCCTGACCTTAATAAAAATTTAATAATAATGCCATAACTGAATATTATAGCGTCTTATTATATAATATTCAGTTATGGCACTGCAAAAAGAATAAAAAAGTACAGGCCACTAATATTTACTAATAATAAAGAGTCCGGACTATTTTAAATATGTTTTCGGGGCATACGTACTATTGGCATGTTCTGATTCAGACCCGCTATAAAAAATATTATTGTCGTTTCTGGAGGCCGTTTTTTTTTCAGACGATGATGGTTTCTAATGTGATGTTGTATGCATTCTTGTTATTTTTAACGTTTTAGTTTTTTATTGTAATCGCTTCAGGATTACTACTTATTTGTCCGTAAACTCCTTCAAAACTACTGGACGTATTTTGATGTTTTTACTAAATAGCTTATAATATCCCGAAAGAACTATTTTGATTAAAGTAATATTATATTTGCGATATAAAGCGTTTTCAAACAATATGGCGGGCTTGAAATTCGCTTTCAAATCTGGCACATAGGTATTTGGAAAATTCGGAAAATTCTCATGGAAATTCTAAATGTCTTTCAAACATTTTTGAGTGTGGTACGGCAAAGGGATCAAATCCTCACAACCATTTAAGAATAATACATTTTTACATAAGTATGTTCGACTTCCAATGCCCGATTCAAATAGGTCAAAAATAAATTAGTGAAGTAGAACACTGGAGTAGGTAAGTGTAGAGGTGTAAAAAGTGAACAGACAGCGGCGATACAACTCTGATTGCAAGCTGCTCAGAGGGGCAATCGAACTATTTACTAACGTTTTAACCAAAACCAAATCGTTATCGTTCCCATATGATTTGACATCTGACAGCTGTCAAGGTGTTGTCAAAACGTATATTTATTTAGTAATGGAAACTTTTCTCATTTGAATCAAACGTTGTAAATAGAGCGATTGCCCCTCTGGAAGTGTTAAAATCGAAATAGAATTGTTTTCCATGTTTTAGTAGCAAGTTGACTCGCCACTCTACTCCACTTGACTTGACTCATGTAAACCGGGTCTTAGAATAATGGCATCGGTCATCCATCAATGAGTATCATTATCGAGTACAAGTATTTCATATATACAACGTGTAAGACAAAACGTATACATTTTTTATCACTACGATTTTATTATATTTACATACGTACTTATTAACATTAGTTTACCATTTTGAAACTATTTCACTGTCAACTATTTTTAAGTCCTTAGTAATATTATCTACTTGAAAATTCCTCAGGTATACGATTTTAAATAATAAATTTATGTTCCTTAAATAGACTATCATTCTAAAAATATTAAAGTCTGTAATGTTTCTTATCGGTCTCAAATTATTGTTTTTTTTGGCACTTTGAGATAATGCTTTGTTTAAACGGAGACGGGAAGAACCCATCTTTTAATACAGCGTGACTCACTTTACACCTTTTTTGCCCTGCAAAACTATTTATGCTTTTGTTAACTTATCGTCGTTGTAAACGGGATTAGGATACCCTTTCATCCGAACATTTATTTCTGCATTTAAGGCAGGTCATTTAAATAGCTCAATAAATAGGTTCTAAGATACTCAGAACGGCGTTCATCTGAGTTAGCCAGCGAAACATTTTGTAGAGTCAGAAATAATAATGTAAATGCTTGGTTTAATTCGAGTAGGTAGGTACGATATCTTGGCTAGTGGTTGGCAATCCTGACTTCGAATTCAGAGGTACTGGGTTCGAATTTCAAGCAGTGCAAATACATAACGTGTGATGGCGATACTAAAGTTATTTGCCGGGTCATGGATTTGACGTGTGTTATTTAATTAATGCTAACCTCTAATTGGTGGTAATGTTGGTGTAAATGTTGAAAGATTTTTTCATTTCTTATATTCTTTCTGAAAGTGGCTCATTGTTTGCCAAAGTATAGGGTTGAAAATTATACATCGCGACCCTAGAGCCGATAAGTAATTCAAAATAGTTGATTGTTTTGTAAGGGCTGAACAGCACCCATTACCTACAGTCAAGAGTGTGTTCACCCGAATTAAATACTCTTCTTTTCATTTCGAATATGAGGAAAGTAAAACATGGTTCGATATGTGAAAAATGTAAAAAAATATGTGTTCGATGATATTTGATTTTCAGCCTTTTTTTCAAGCACAATTTATTTAAGCGCTTTTAATAATGCAATGACATTTCTTAAATGTGTATTTGTGATTGTTGCGTCAGTTTATAATAAAATACTTTCATTAATTGGAAAATAAGAAATTAGATACAAAACATTTAAATTAAGTAAATTTATTCGTGGATTATCAATTAATAAACAGATTCCTCTAAATAAACCAAAATACCGCCATATTATTTAAGTTTTAATAAATAATTATCTAATATTATATTTGATTTGTTCATAGTTTTCACCAAGCTCATTTATTTGATTACTAGCTGTGCCCGCGAACTACGTTTCGCTATCAAAATACTTAACACAGTGTTTAGTTTTTTCCTCCATTTTATTCCATAATGATTCAACTTTATTCTGCCTTTCTTGAGCATCGGCCATTTCGAAATTAGGACAATTTTCGTAGGTTCGTAATGCTCTTTTTCTAACAGTCCACAAAATTAAATACATTACATATTACTATAAACACTAAGTATAATTATTGTTTTAGAGACATTATTGATATTAATAAATTCTTCTTCAGTAGAAAGAACTACACAGTTGCAAGCATAATCTTTATCGTATTCATGTTTCGAATTAAAATAAACAATTGTTAATAAATTAGAACTGTATACGAATAAAGTTTAGATTTTATAATGGGTGTTGGTAACACCAACAAAATATATTTTTGGATATGACAACTTGGCCAATTTTGACTGGTCGTACAGTAAGCTCCTTGTCAAGCTATACTGTTTGACCTTTGAACCGTTCTTATGTCGTTCGTAATACTGGCGGTTTTCGTAGAGTTAATGTATAGCATGAATGGGGGGGTTACTGTACAAATACGTTTTCCGTATTCGATATCCGATCACGGAATACAGACACGGAGTTTCGTGAACGTAGCGCAAACGTTCGTTTCTTCTCATTCGGGATTTCTACCATTCTACCTAAACGTACGTACAGAACGTGTTCCGTTCGTAATAAAAACGAACGTGTGCGGCAGTCAATGAGTATTTTGTATAGATTTGATGCATTCGGATGCCCGCATTCAGAAAACGAATGCGAAAAAACGTATTTATGCGGTTAGCCTTAAAATGTATTGAGACTTCCGTTTTTGTAACGTGTACTGTGCGATATAGTGTTGCTGGCATAGTTCGGTTAGCAAACTCGCCGTGATGACTAACATCCAACACACAAACTTGGAGTTATCGTTAGTTAGTTCACGATCGTTGTATTATCACGGTCTCGAAGGACACTAAACACAGGTAACATCTAACATCGAACATCCAATAGGCCCCTTAAGCGGTTCTCAAACTTTTTTGGTGACGGAACCCTTTTGGAAAGCGAAACTACTTGACGGAACCCTAAAATAAAACAATAGTTTTTAAAAGTGTATTCTTTATTAATAAGCATAATAAAATTACGACCAGAGAGGGTGTTTTGATTTTTCTAAATTATTGCGGAACCCTTATGGGTATTGTGGAGTCCTAGGGTTCCGCGGAACACACTTAGAGCATGGCTGCTCTAGGTACCCTTCAGGGCCTACTTTCATTTAATACCCCTATTGCTGGGTTTGAAAAGCAACAGTTATCCGTCTTTTTTGAGCGGCGGCCATGTTGAATTTACGTCAATGTTGCTACGTTCATAGTGCTCTATTGATCAAGGCCTTTCATTTGATACCTATATTGCTGGGCTTAGAAACGAACTTATTTTTGAGCAGCGGCCATATTGAATTTTGTGCTATTTTCCTAGGTTCATAGTGCTCTACTCTTCAAGGCCTTTCATTTGATACCTATATTGCTAGGTTTGGAAACGAACTTTTATCCACCTTTTTTGAGCGGTGGCCATGTCGAATTTACGTCAATATTGCTAGGTTCATAGTGCTCTACTCTTGAAGACCTTTCATTTGATACCTATATTGCTAGATTAGAAAACGAACTTTTATCCACCTTTATTGAGCGGCGGCCATGTTGAATTTATTTATGTGTTGCTAGGTTCATAGTGCTCTACTCATCAAGGCCTTTCATTTGAGATCCATATTGCTGGGTTTGGAAACGAACTATTATCCATTTTTTGAGCGGCGGCCATGTTGAATTTATAGCAATTTTCCTAAGTTCATAATGCTCTACTCTTTTAGGCTTTTCATTTGATACCCATATTGCTAGGTTTGGAAAAGAATTTTTATCCTTTTTTTGAGCGGCGGCCATGTTGAATTTAGGTCAATTTTGCTAGGTTCCTAATGCTCTACTCTTTTAGGCCTTTCAGTTGATACCCATATTGCTAGGTTTGGAAACGAACTATTATTCTTCTTTTTAGAGCGGCGGCTATGTTGAATTTATGTCAATGTTGCTAGGTTCATAGTGCTCTACTGATCAAGGCCTTTCATTTGATACCTATATTGCTGGGCTTAGAAACGAACTTTGATCAGTTATTTTTGAGCAGCGGCCATATTGAATTTTGTGCTATTTTCCTAGGTTCATAGTGCTCTACTCTTCAAGGCCTTTCATTTGATACTTATATTGCTTGTTTTGGAAACGAACTTTTATCCACCTTTTTTGAGCGGTGGCCATGTCGAATTTACGTCAATATTGCTAGGTCCATAGTGCTCTACTCTTGAAGACCTTTCATTTGATACCTATATTGCTAGATTATAAAACGAACTTCTATCCACCTTTATTGAGCGGCGGCCATGTTGAATTTATTTATGTGTTGCTAGGTTCATAGTGCTCTACTCATCAAGGCCTTTCATTTGAGATCCATATTGCTGGGTTTGGAAACGAACTATTATCCATTTTTTGAGCGGCGGCCATGTTGAATTTATAGCAATTTTCCTAAGTTCATAATGCTCTACTCTTTTAGGCTTTTCATTTGATACCCATATTGCTAGGTTTGGAAAAGAATTTTTATCCTTTTTTTTGAGCGGCGGCCATGTTGAATTTAGGTCAATTTTGCTAGGTTCCTAATGCTCTACTCTTTTAGGCCTTTCAGTTGATACCCATATTGCTAGGTTTGGAAACGAACTATTATTCTTCTTTTTAGAGCGGCGGCTATGTTGAATTTATGTCAATGTTGCTAGGTTCATAGTGCTCTACTCATCAGGGCCTTTCATTTGATACCCATATTGCTGGGTTTAAAACGAACTTTTATCCTTTTTTTTTTGAGCGGCGGCCATGTTAATTTAGGTCGATTTTCCTAGGTACCTAATGCTCTACTCTTCAAGGCCTTTCATTTGATACCCATATTGCTAGGCTTGGAAACTAACTTTTATCCACCTTTTTTGAGCGGCGGCCATGTTAAATTTATGTCAATGTTGCTAGGTTCATAGTGCTCTATTCTTCAAAGCCTTTCATTTGATACCCATATTGCTAGGTTTGGAAACTAACTTTATTCCACCTTTTTTGAGCGGCGGCCATGTTGAATTTATGTCAATGTTGCTAGGTTCATAGTGCTCTACTCATCAATGCCTTTCATTTGATACCCATATTGCTAGGTTTGGAAACTAACTTTTATCCACCTTTTTTGAGCGGCGGCCATGTTGAATTTATGTCAATGTTGCTAGGTTCATAGTGCTCTACTCATCAATGCCTTTCATTTGATACCCATATTGCTGGGTTTGGAAACGAACTTTTATCCGTTTTATTTGAGAGGAGGCCATGTTGAATTTAGGGCGATTTTCCTATGTTCATAGTGCTCTACTCATCAAGGCCTTTCATTTGATATGCATATCGCTGGGTTTGGAAACGAACTTTATCGGCAGTCATGTCAAATTAAGTCAACGTGGCTAGGTTCAATGTGTTCTACTCTTTAGGTTCTTCGTTCGATATCCATGTTCCTTGGGTGGATCCAAAAAATGTGATCCGTCATTTTAGACATTAGGATCAAGAGTCCCGTCCCGTCCCTCTACGCGTAACCCAGAACATTGCAGTCAGATATTTTTTTTAATTATCAATATTAATCGATTACTTTTAATAGTTTTAAATGGATGAAAGAGTTTGATTCCTTAGTCCTAATGTAAAAACATATAACACCTTTCAAAATACCTTGAAAAGAGTATCTTCATTTTTCAACATTTCAAATATTTCAAAAATTGTACCGATTTTGTGAAAATTAGTCAAGAATTAAACCAATCTACAAATTTTATGGTCACTCGATAAGTATTATCATAAAAAATGCTTTATACATCGGTTGTATGGCTTGATCTTTTTGCCTTACCACCACGGTACGACATAAGAAAAAGACAATTTGGTTGGCGAAATCCAGTTGGGCACAGCCATTAACAGAAAATATCAAATTTTGTTTGTACTATGTGAAACACTTCATTCCCGCCTTTAAATTTTCGAAATCCAATTACTTAAGATCAGGCTGTATGGCGTAGTTCCATTGCCTTTCCTTCGTAGAAGAAAATACCTTATCTCTGTACTATGCTCAGAACCATGAAGCAAATACAAAGAGGAGATGTTATAAGCAATTAGGCCCAGCTCCTATCATTAGAGTCTTGACGTCACGCATTTTTAGTTTAAGCTACTTTACGCCAGAGGCGCTGACATCAGTCGATCTTTTTATCTGTCGGATTAGTACGTTGTACGCTCTTCCTTTATTTTAGTTTTAAATTACCTAAATACAAAATGAAATGTTGTATTCTATCGTGCAAAAGTTACACGGACGACAGAAACAAAGTGAACGAAAAAAAAATATCTTTCCATTTGTAAGTACATTAAAAAAGCATTATTAATTTATTACTTGACGTATTGCTTCTAGAATGTTCGACGGCACATGGACGCTGCTGTCAATATGCCGATAAAGCACAAAAAGCCCTCTAGTGGCGAGTAAAAATACTAACGAAAGCAAAGGATGTATTAAGGGCGAAAACAAAACACGCAGTTTTAACGATTTTTATTTTTAGATTATATTGACACAGCACCTAATAAAATTATCTTTCTTCTACGAATGTATCTTTTAACATAGATTTATTGTTTATATGAAAACATAACAAAAATCTTTTGATGTTTTATAGATTTCCATCAGAAATTAATTTAAGAAATACATGGCTTAAAATAATAAAAAGGGACGGTTGGACACCAACAAAATACACTAAAATATGTTCACTTCACTTTGATGAGGAGGATATTGTTAAGACTAAAAAAGGATATAAAAAACTGCGAGAAGGTGCTTATCCAAATATTGCGGATCACGAAAAGGTATTTTTTTTATGATAATGAGATAATAATTTTAATTTTGCTTGTATTATTAATTAACTTAATATTTCGTTACAGGATCGAAATAAAACCCCTGAACCATCAGATTTCAAAGAATTTTTGGTATTTAACGACACACCAAGGAAAATTAAATTAAAAGAAGAAATCGCAAGATTGAGGATAATTGACAAGAAAAGATTATTAAAATTACGTCGTGTTCGACAAAATTTTCAAAGATTAAAAAAAAAGGTAGATATTATTTCCAGTACCAGTTCACTTCTTACTATTTTACAGAAGGGATTTAATATTTAAGGTATTTATATTTAGGTATTTTATATATTTTTAAAGTATTCTATATGTATTTTAGATAAACATTTATATAATTTGTTCTTTCTATTATATCAATTATCTACATAAAAAAAGGTTGGTTCTAATTTGTGTAACACATAACATAACATATTATCAAGCCTGTGTAAGTGTGTACCCGAACGGGTAGGCAGAGGTGTTAAAACCCACATTTCGTCTGACATGTTTTAAGTCCCTATGTAACAGAGGGCGAGCCTGTTGCCATGCACCGGGCACAGTCTTGGGTAGGCGATATTCGTAATAAACTGTAAGTACTTAAGTTCTATTCTAACTCAATGGTACTGTCGGGGATTGATTTTCCCAACTTGGCTTTCGCTGCCTCACACAACACGTGTGTATTGTATTATAGGCTATCCGTGTATATGTGTGTGTATTGTAAGTGTGTGTGTATTGTCAAAGCCGTGGCTTTAACACACCTAATATCACGGCTTTGACAATATTTCTGTCACATTTATATTTGTATTTTGATTTGATTTGTATAGCCAAGACGACGATTATTATTAATGACCATCAACTTTTATGTAGATATCGTCACATATTTGGATATGGTAGCTGATATACCAGACAGTAAACTCAAAATCAGCAAAAAGTTCGTGTGAGTAAACGTGTAGCACGTTTGTAGGCGAATGTTTACAGGTAAATTATAAAAGCTGAAAATCGTGATATTTTGTTAACATCGTGTATCGGCTACGTGCATTAATGTTTTCATTATTATAATAATATCATATAATGCTATTGGTTATATTTTGTTATGTTTTTGAGTGCTTCAGTTTTATTTTCTAATTACACTCTTGCATGTTTGTGAATACGTTCTAACAAATTATGTATATTATATCTGCGAATCTTATTCACAAAGCTTGATATCATTTTTATAACACTCTTCTTGTATGAGGTGTTGCTTAACGGAGAGCCGTACGCTGCACGCTGCTTTAAATCACTGTGGGACCAGAGGCGGCTCGTCCTTAAATTCTAAGAAACGTTGGTGACGGTTAAAGTGAATTCCCACTGAAACGTGCCGCCTCTGTGCGGGACACTAGCATCCTAGTATAAGCTGTTATATACTCGGTATGGGTTAATTAGCTAATTTTCATTAGTGCAGAGAATAGCAGACATATTTCGATAAGCGCAGTGTATGACAAATTGCAGTGTGATGGATCAACTTGAAGAAAATGACAGGTAGATACTAATTGCTCAGGAACCGTGATTGTTTGAGCTTTTTAAGGGAGCATTATATTCAACAATGAATATTAATCGCTGATATTATAGGCAGATAAGGTGGATGACATTTAACAAGTAACTTTTTGTAATTTGTTGCAGGTCATTAAGATGGAATCTTTAATATCTGAGCTTAAGCAAAAAAACTTGGTGAATGAGGAAGAGGCCAATATATTAAGTTCAATGGATCTAAAAATAAGGGATTTATTAGGTCGATATATTGCTAAAAATAAAAATAAATCAGTAGCCAAGAAATATTCACCAGCTTTAAGAGCGTTCGCTTTAACGTTGCATTATTATTCTTCAAAAGCGTACTCCTATGTTCGCCAAACGTTTAATACGTCTTTACCCCACCCACGTACCATTGCAAAGTGGTACGAGAATGTAGACGGAGAAGCGGGTTTTACGCAGAAATCTTTTTCGGTGTTAAAAATTAAAAGTGAAAAGTCTACTCAAAATATACTTGTCAGCCTAATGGTTGACGAAATGGCTATAAAAAAACATATCGAATGGGATGGAGAACGGTACCATGGCTATGTTGATTTAGGCACAAATGCTTCTCAAAATGACAATTCTCAAGAAGCAACTCAAGTATTTGTCATTTTACTAGTATGCCACACCGAAAGATGGAAAATTCCAGTTGGATTCTTTTTTATTCATTTTCTCACTGGCGAACAACGAGCCTCTTTGGTCGAGCAGTGTCTATATAAATGTCATGAATCTGGAGTAGAAGTAGTATCAATAACAATGGATGGATGCGCAGCCAATATAAGTATGGCGAAAAAGTTAGGATGCTCTTTTCTGCCCACAGATTTTAAAACCACTTTTAAGCATCCATGCGCTGCCTATGAGGTAGCTATTCTCTTAGACGCATGTCATATGCTGAAATTAGTGCGAAATGCGTTAGAAAATAAAAAAATATTATTGGATTATCAAGGCAACAAAATCAAGTGGTCGTATCTTGAAAAATTGTACGAATTCCAAAAATCTGAGGGACTTCATATTGCCAACAAATTAAAAGAGTCTCATATTAATTTCAGTGGTCAGAAAATGAAAGTTAAACTGGCCAGCCAGCTTTTTAGTATCAGTGTGGCAGATGCATTATTAATATGTGAAAAACATGACAAAACCTTTGCAGGAGTTCATCCCACCGTAGAGTTCATTAAATTAATTAATAACTTATTCGACATTTTAAATTCGAGGAACATGGCACAGTACGGTTACAAAAAACCCTTATTTGAAAAAAATATAAATAAATCATTAGAATTCTTAAATTACGCTAGAAATTATTTATTGCACATAGCAGTCGAACATGAGAATACCACAATAGTAAATACTAATAGAAAAACAGGTTTTATAGGTTTCATTACTTGTATAGACAGTTCTATATATTTGTATTCCCGTTTAGTGACCACTGAAAAAAATTTAACATATTTGACAACACATAAATTATCCCAAGACCACCTTGAATTATTTTTTGGTATCATTAGAGCCCATGGTCGGGCTAATAATAACCCAACTTCTCGCCAATTTAAAGCGGCATATAAAAAATTTTTAGTTAATACGGAACTGAAAGACTCTTTTAATGGTAATTGTATTCCCTTAGAAGAAGTACAAGTGCTAAATATGTCATCGATTACCAAAATAAATACTTCCACGGACAGATCTCGGATGTTAGAAGACCATAGTGACGGAAATGTTGTAGATGAACTGATTCCTGATGACGTCATGTTAGAATTCGACGAAATGTTAAGTAATACTAGTCGAAATAATTTGCGTCGGCAAATTATTACTTATATAAGTGGGTATGTAGTGAAGTCTATAGGAAAGCAATTAAAATGTGAAATATGTTTAAATTCCTTATTTACAAATCACTACACAGATGATCACTCTTTAATTAAAATGAAAAATAAAGGAGGTCTTGTTTTTCCTTCAGATGATGTCATTGATATTTGTATACGAACGGAATCTAGTATTAGAACATTTTATTCGCCAAAAAGTGTGATCAATAAACATAAAATTATAACACATACAATGAAGACGCTAATTGGTGAAAATTATTTTCTAATATTAAATGACCATATGAAAGATCAGTCGCCGTTAAATAATCACATCACACTTTTAAGTAAATGTATTTCCGAAAAATACGCAAATATTCGTTTACGTTATATAGCCACGTGCAAAAATGTACGAACTACTAAACGTCAATTTTTTAATAAAACTGTGCTCTTTACCGGTGATTAAATGTATATAATGTAACAAAAAATACTATAAGTACTTAGCGTTATATTTTTATTTCAGTGAATAACATAGCCAAAAATGTTACAACTTCGCCCGCCATATTTCGTTACTAAATATTGGCACGCGAAGGAAAACCTTTCCCATCCCTGATCTAAACTATCATCCCCTTACGGCTTTGAACCCAACTACCAAACATTCCGTATATTTTTTGATAATTTTAGTAAAGCTGTAATTATATCTGTATGTTCTTCTTCTTCTTTTGTATAATCTGCAAATTTGTATAATAATATGTGTGAACTGGTCATAAGTTCAGATGCAAAACGGAACGCAAACATGTCACCTTGTGGATTTTATATGAAACTAGCTGTGCTCGCGACTTCGTCCGTGTGGAAGATCTTGATAAAAAGTAGCCTATGTTATACCTTATATAATTAGCTAACTATTAGTTAAAGTCCCATCAAAATCGGTCCAGCCGTTCCGGAGATTAGCGGGAACAAACAGACAGGCAGACAGACAATTTTTTTAAAAATTGTGTTTTTGTTATTGGTACCCGATATACATTCATACCCATTTAGTAAAAACTTGTTATTTTGTCATTACAAACAGACACTTCAATTTTATTTATTTGTATAGATATAGATATATATATATAGATAATATAAGACCTTTCATATTATACAGAACCTATATGCGTATTTCCTAAGATTTCGAATTAATAATTAAGACTTAATATTGTGTGCATTACCGCAGCAAAATGTTGTGCTTTAGAGAAGTGAGAGTATATCAAATAATTAGTTCATAATGAGGAGAAATTAGTTCATGAATAGCAAAATTTGTTCGCATTGTAGTTTTAAAGTTATTCGAGAAAAACAGATTTTGCTGGAGTAATGTTCGAAACGTTACCCTGGCAAAATCTTTTTTTATAAAATCGTTTCCATCCAGAAACAAATACATGAATAGATAGCTTTTGTTGCGTATTAAATGTTTGTGAATAGCAAAATTTGTGCATGTTGTATTTCTTGAGTTATTTAAGATTTTGCTGCGGTAACGTTTTAGGATATCCCAGATCTCGAAATCGGTTGAACATAGAAGTTTGAAAAAAATACCAATAATAGACCTTAATTTGTTCAAATTTGTTCAAGCATTAGTTTTCGATTTGCTTGATGAATACCAATGTAATTAAATGTTTTCAAAAATCAGAAAAAACTAATTTCTCAGTAAACCAGTACACTTACAATAAAATAAAAGGCTGTAACATGTACCCTTGGTACACCTTTATAACGACAGTAAACTTAGATTATGTATCTTTACGCAATATGAACATATAGAGAATTTTAAAAAGGTTTTTTTAAGTCATCGAATACGCAGCTTCCATTAAACAAGGAAACATGGCATACTATGAACAAATTAAAATGTTCCATCAATAAACAATCCTGTTAATTCCAGCTTTGAATTACGGCTATTATGAAAGTTATATCAAAAATAAGATATATCAGTAATTTGTCAATAAGCCGACCGAATTATAAAGGTTGCGTAAAAGCGACCGCATCATACATAAGGCTAACCATTTTAAATGAACGGTATAATATTGATGTTTCGTTAGTACAGTTGCGAAAAAAAGGGTATAATAAAATAATGAAACGAGAACGACATTTTTTTATTTAAAAATCAATCTTATACAAATGATATTGTTTACTTATTAAAAATAACAGATAATTTTTATAAGGCACACATGCACATTATACGTGAATATAAAATCATCGGATTGGTAGAGTGACATTTATCTGTTGAGCCGCGTAATACTCCCGGGAACAATAAGACAATGAAAATATCCTTCATACAGAGCCATGTTTGTGCGATCTGAGAAACAAACTATACACGGTGTTTCATAATAACCAATAAATAATTAATGCGTTATCTAAAAATAATTATTAAAAATGTGTTTACACGTAATGTCATTTAACCCAATATTTTCATGTATATCATAGTATCATCATCATGTCTATGATTTACATGAAAATTTTGGGTTGAATGACATTACGGGTAAACACAATTTAATAATTAGTTTTAGATAACGCATTGATTATTTATTGGTTATTATGAAACACCGTGTATAAAAAAATCATGCAACGCAAATTGATACTTGGCGAAGAATCTTAGATTAATTACCATGTAACACAATATTAGATGAAATTTAAAAAAGGAAACCCTACTAACTAGCTTGAAATCCAACAATCATTTCATTTGGCAAGAACATAGCCATTTACGGCAATTCCTGTTAGCGTGGTGACTTATCGTCTTGTTTATCGCGATGATTGGGGCAACGGGGCAACATTTCCATTTTTAATGTTAATTTGGTTTTAAATATACAGGGTGGAAACTTTCAGCGGGGCAGTAAGGAGAAGTACCTAATCTGTTCCAGCTACACGAAAATGGTCTTAGGAGACTATCCATAATTTTTTATGGAATTTTGATCCCCATTCACAGATTTTCAAAACAAATTACAGTTAGCAAGAAAATAGCCATTTTACATAAAAAAATTTTTTGATGCCAATCGATCCTGTTTCTAATATTGATCAAAAACTTCTATGGGACCAACCATCGTTGGAGGAGTCCGATACTTAAAACCTAAACATAAATTGCCTAATAACGTTTGGCGTAAAACACATATCACCTAAAAACGAAATGCCTAATAACGTTTAGCCTAAATAAGTATGCATAAAGTCGAGAATACCATAAAGTCGTTTCTGGCGCTTCGCCGGCCGCTGCCGCGGCACGCTCGCTTCGCTCGCTCGGCTCGCGCGCTTGGTTCATGTTCAAACCTACGCTCGTCGCTTCGCTCCTCGCTACCTATTTTTAACGTTATTAGGCATTTCGATTTTAGATGATATGTTTTTTAGGCCAAACGTTATTAGGCAATTTGTGTTTAGGTTTTAAGTATCGGACATTCGTTGGAGTACACAAAAAGTCACAAATTGCAAAAAACTTTTCCCCTACATTTTGTAAAGAATTTGTGTAACTGAAATACAAAAAAATAAAATAATCACGTAGAATTTTACACATATCAAAGAGAAGGCGTATTAATTTTCTTTTTTTATTAACTAACATAACTTGATGATGTTATTCTTATTTAAAATCTTGCTGTTTCTTGCCCTACGATATCAAGTGCTCGAAGTAACCGCCATTTTGACGAATACATAAATTGATTCGTTTCTGTACCGACCTAGTGGCTGCTGACAATTTATTTGGATGAATTCCATACAAAATTGTGGTTAGTGTCTTTAAGTTCTCGAACACTATCGTATTGCTTTTTGTAAACCTCGCAGTTTTCAGGTAGCCCCACAAAAATAAATCTAGAGGCGTTCGATCTGGACTACGCGTTTGCCAAGAAATAGGACCATGTGTTCCTATCCATTGATCACCAAATTGTCAAGATTGTTTTTTATTTAATAATAACGAGTTCGAAATTTGAATTGTTTTTAAACTTATCTTTTTATTCAGTCAACAAAAAGATCACAAAACAAAGTCACAAAAAAAACTTTTGCGTAAAATTTTCATACAAAATGTACGGGAAAAGTTTTTTGCAATTCGTGACTTTTTGAGTACTCCAACGATGGTTGATCCCATAGAAGTTTTTGATCAGTATTAGAAACAGGATCGATTGGCATCAAAAAATGTTTTTATGTAAAATTGCTATTTTCTTGCTAATTGTAGGTACATTTTTTTGAAAATCTGTGAATGGGGATCAAAATTCCATAAAAAATTATGGATAGTCTCCTAAAACCATTTTCGTGTAGCTGCAACGGATAAGGTACTTCTCCTTACTGCCCCGCTGAAAGTTTCTACACTGTATACTTAACTCATTAAATTGTATAATAATACTGTTGATTATTATGATTGCAATTTACAAAAAAGAAAACTGGTAGAAATATTTAAAAATCGGTTGTCCGAATTACTATTCTACCCGACTGTACACTACGTCACATACTACGCTGCTAATTTGCGAAGTATACCCGTATGTATGGTGCGGTCGCTTTTACGTAACCTTTATAATTCGGTCGGCTTATTGACAAATTACTGATATATCTTATTTTTGATATAACTTTCATAATAGCCGTAATTCAAAGCTGGAATTAACAGGATTGTTTATTGATGGAACATTTTAATTTGTTCATAGTATGCCATGTTTCCTTGTTTAATGGAAGCTGCGTATTCGATGACTTAAAAAAACCTTTTTAAAAATCTCTATATGTTCATATTGCGTAAAGTTACATAATCTAAGTTTACTGTCGTTATAAAGGTGTACCAAGGGTACATGTTACAGCCTTTTATTTTATTGTAAGTGTACTGGTTTGCTGAGAAATTAGTTTTTTCTGATTTTTGAAAACATTTAATTACATTGGTATTCATCAAGCAAATCAAAAACTAATGCTTGAACAAATTTGAACAAATTAAGGTCTATTATTGGTATTTTTTTCAAACTTCTATGTTCAACCGATTTCGAGATCTGGGATATCCTAAAACGTTACCGCAGCAAAATCTTAAATAACTTAAGAAATACAACATGCACAAATTTTGCTATTCACAAACATTTAATACGCAACAAAAGCTATCTATTCATGTATTTGGTTCTGGATGGAAACGATTTTATAAAAAAAGATTTTGCCAGGGTAACGTTTCGAACATTACTCCAGCAAAATCTGTTTTTCTCGAATAACTTTAAAACTACAATGCGAACAAATTTTGCTATTCATGAACTAATTTCTTCTCATGATGAACTAATTATTTGATATACTCTCACTTCTCTAAAGCACAACATTTTGCTGCGGTAATGCACACCTTAATATTCGCTTTAAGAATAAAATTATTATAAAGATTAGTTTTGTTGTTTTACAAATTCGAAGAAAGTTAAAAAATATTATTTAAAAAAAATATTTTTCTGTTATTTCTTTTCCAAAAATCCCAAATTTTAGTTACTTTCACATATATTACACAAAGAAAACAAAAAGTCACAAGAAACTACAAAATTACTACTATTGCAGCTAAATAAACTGAAGTCCATTTATAAGTTTTCACAAATAATGAATGCATTGTAAATGATAGAAAATTTTTATAACTAGATTATCTATTTTTAGAATGATTTATTTTATTAAATCCCTTAGTGAGACCCTGTACTAGCACTGCTGCTACCTAGTAATATATAGCGGAACTTTTATGTTAACGTCAATAATGCTGGCATTTTAGTCTGTACAAGCACTGCTGCCACCTAGTAATGTATAGCGGAACTTTTATGTTAACGTCAATAATGCTGGCATTTTAGTAATTCTACTCGCTACAAGGTGACAGTGGCGTCGCGCACCTCCCCCCGCACCCCGATTTCTGGTTTCACTTGATTTCATACGGAAAACGCGATAGGGCACCTCCTCTTTGTATTTGCTTCATGCTCAGAACAATCAATTCTTCTGAGGTACTATGTGACAGACTTGTCAAAATAATTTCACGTGCGCCATGTTGTTTTTCTACCTAAAGCCAGTTCGAAAATTTTATATGGTATTTTTTCACTAAAAATAAAAAGTGAATTTAAACAAACGAAATTATGCCTAAATGTTCTTCCGGAAAATTCTAAGCATTGTGGTGTAAGCCATATCAAATTCTGTCCAGTAGTTTCGGAGATCTTTCCGGACAAACAGATAAACAAACAAACAAACAAACAATTTTTTTTAAACTATTCTATCGTGTTCTGCTAATGATTTTAAGGCGACCTGTGTATTTTTTTTCTTAATATTTCGCAATTACAGATTTTTGTACCCCTACGATTTTATTATATATAGAGATTATCGATGTGTGACAGTCTAGGTTTTTTGTCATTACCCGAAGTTCAAAGTTTTTCTTTTTAAACACTCCTTGGGGTATAAGTATTAATTACAGAAAACTTCAAACCGACTTCGAAAACACAGAAAACCTAAAAATAATATAAGAATAGGCACAGACAACATCACGTTTCTATATTGAAGTCGGTGTCAAATTTGACCATCACCCCCCATCGAAAAGTTATCACTAAGTCCATACCAAATTTCCCGTCTTGAGGGATTGCCCAGCAGCGTTACGGCCAAGGCTCGGAACCGGTTTAAAATATACCGATTAATATCGGTTTATTTCGGTTTTGCTCCGAACTTTTCCTGAGAACGCGAACGTTATAAGAACTTTACTATGACCTAAATAAACCGGTTTAAATGACATTGTATCCTGTTATTGATTTGAAGACGCGTACGGCCGCGCAGTACGTTTTAACGTATGTACGAGTACTGTACGTTGACGTCTGATTTGCGTAGTGGATTTACAAACCTCTATCATTTGAAAGTATTTAAGGTAAGTAGAAAGCGAAAGAATACAATATATAGGTACATACTTTGATTACGTCGCAAACAACACTTATTTAAACTGCGAAGAAGTGAAGTAGGTACTGTAAAAAAATTACACAGTATCAATCTTGCGTTCTATTAACCGGTTTTTATTACTCCAAACCGGTTTATTGATAAAAACCTTTATGTAAACATTCTTGCAAGAACCGGTTAAAAAAGCGGTTTACTGGAACGAAACCGTAATGAAAAGGTTCTGCTCCAAGTAGGTACATGATACCGGTTTGAAAATTTAACCGGTATCCGAGCCTTGGACGGCTGAAATGGTGATAACGATGAAAAAACCTCACTCATCTCAAAATTCGGATTAGGTATATTTACTTTACTTAAATTCAATAAATATTGTTTGATTCGTTAAGTAGGTATTCTATAGGTTCTCGATTACTATTCTTATAATAGGCTAGATGACTAAAAAAATTTTCTTGCTTTAATAGAAGCTCATTCATATAATAAACAGAAAGAAAAAAAACGGTTTTCGAATAACTATAAAAACAAACAAGATATAAGGTATTAAAGATTTTTCTCCATCTCTTTCTAGCAAAATGGCAATTTACAAGGAGTTTATATGGCCGTACTCAACTATGACGTCACGGTTGATGTCGGATCTCTCTGTCTATGCCTTCAAATTAACAACTTAAAATGCTTGTATCTAATGTATTTCTAAGCCGATTTTAATTCTGATTTCACAGGACTGCATCTTTTCCCACGGTATTTTAATATTTAATGACGAGACGTAAAAATTAGAATTCAGTCATCATCCCAATTCTCTTACCTCTTGGTTGGGAAACCCTGGCCTAGGGGGCCAGGTTCGGCCTGTGAATGGGCGGGCATCGTTTCAGTACGATCTGCACTTATTTAAAAGGTGTAGGTGCGGTTCGCTATAACCTCCAGGTAGACGTGGTCGTTATTTCACGTCACTAGTTACAATAACTAGCTACGCGGCATGTAACCGAATCACTAGTTTCGAGACAAATTACAAGTAGTGATTTTTGTAAATGCGTTATTATTGTGATTGTTGAGTGTGAGTCGTTGCCCAATTGACGTATTTAAATGTTAAATTAGATCCAAAAAGATTTTGATAGGGTCATAAACTCCTAATTAACTAATTACCTATCATAAAAATAAAGTAAAACAAAAAATGTTTAAAAAAAAATGACAATGTGTATAATATTGTAAAATTATAAAAAAATGTTATTAAAATCATAGTTTCCTAGTAAACACTAATCGCACGCACAGCCGTAACTGCTAATGGTAGAATCGTGAAATTTGGACAGTTATTTTAATTCAAAATGTGCACGGACACTAAGAAGGGATTTTTTAAAATTTTTACCCTAATGGATGAAATAGGGGTTGCAAGTTTGTATGGAAAAATCTTTAAAATGGCAATAATTTTGATAACACTTAGGGTGCAAAATAGGGGTTGAAAATTTCTATAGAAAATTTTAAAATCTGCTCAAATTTCTACGAAATTTATTATCCGGGCTTAAATAGGCTACAAAATTATTTTTTCTACGGGAAAATATAAATTTCCACGGGAAAACAATAATAACGCGGGCGAAGCCGCGAGCGGAAAGCTAGTCAATCATAAATACATTTAATGCAGTCAGTCCTAAGCCTGAATAAAGTATGAATGGAAGTTAATTTATTAATTTAACTGTATAGCTACAAACACTTTGATAGTGATTTAATTTATTTTCGTTTCGTGTGTAACTGTATAGTTGGTGGAGGTATTTATGCAAACAATCACAATAGCTGAATAAAAAATAGCTAGTTACAAAAATCACTAGTTTTGAAAGAGGTGACGCCGACCAAGTAACCGGTTTCGTTACGTTTCTTGAAAATAACGTAACGACCCACGTCTACCTCCAGGTGGTTAGCAATCATGTGTTTCCTGTCCTTATGGTGAAAGCGGCCCACGATGACCACTCCGCAAAGGGTGCACTGTCGAATCATTGGTCCGGGTCTGCTTTTGATGTCGCGTTCAGAAAGGGTGAGTGCCTGCCAAGTCCCAATGGATTCAGTTGCTGTGGTCACCGCCAGGCTCTCTACCTTGAACCCCACTATAGACTCCGAATTTTGAGGTGATCCAGATTATTTTCATAGGTATGAGCGCAGTGGGGGGCATATTTTGACTGTCACGGTAGTGGTTTTGTTAATTAATCTTTCTTCTTCTTATATATAGGAATGAAACGCTGTGTGTTTGTCTCGCAAAAACTCTGAAACGGCTCGACAGATTCTTACGAAATTTTCTGTGTGTGTTTGAATAGGTCCAAGGAAGGTTTAAACGTAAAGTTGGATCCAGTAGGTGGCGCTGGAATCGGGCAGGACAACGTCTGCCGGACCCACTAGTTTACAATATAATACACATTTTTCTCATGTAACTTTGACACGAGACTAGAAAAACAAAAACAAATTATTGCACGAACATGTTTAAATAAGCAAAATGAATGGCGTGTGAAAAAAATGCGATGTTAGATTATTTTTAGCGACCGAGGCCAGACCTGTTTACATATTTTTCGTTTTACGACGAAGCGTTTCATGGCTATCGAAATCTATGAAAATGTGAAAAAATTTAAGTTTTAAATATGTTCCAGAAACAATGAAACAGAAATATGGTATAGTCGCGGGTTGAAAACAAACTTAATTACAAACAGATGTCAATAACTTAGAGTGCATTACTGTAATCGATGAAACATGCTGTATGTAATTTTATTTGCCAGAATATGTTAAAATATAAAATAGTATAATATAAAATAGAATTATTCAGTATTCCATTTGTTAATATTAATATAGGTAAATAAGTAAAGTAATAAAAGGTGATAACAATAAAATAATAATTATAAGCATAAATATTCTACATAACATTTTGACATAAATAGGTATCATCACAGACAATCCAAAAATAATTATGATTTAATATAAAATAATTTGTCTTATTTCATTAATTTATATAGTTCATTCAAAAATTCGTTCGGTGGCGCTGTGGCCTCGGCACTGGACTGTGCTCCGAGTAGAATCGAGAGGCCCGTGAACGATCCTGCCATGTACCAATGATTTTTTCGTTTCACGAATTTCATATGTACATTTATCTGACGCTCCTACGGTGAAGGAAAACATCGTGAGGAAACCTGCATACACCTGCGAAGTAATACAAAGGTGTATATTGTGAAGTCAACCAATCTGCACTGGGCCAACGTGGTTTGACTAAGGCCTAATCGCCCTAACTATGTAGTTAGTGTAGGCTCGTGCCCCTCGGTGGGGACGTATATGAGTAGTAATGATGATTAAAAATTCAAAAAACGTCAAGTAATTAAAAAAAGAGTTCTATAAAGAAATTTCAATAAATAATTTAAAAAATTATATCATAGAAAAAATTACATCTACCTATTAATTAATAAAATTGTATAACCAATTAAATAAGAAATTAATAAAATTGATTGACAGATCCGACATCAAAATATACTGTTCTGCAAATTTCATAAATAATGTTCGAAATAATAGTAATATAGCAATACATTTGATTTTAAAAGATTACCACTATGTTGGAGACCATACAATTAATATTTTGTAGATTTTGCATATACTATTGATTTTATTGAAAATCAAAATTGAATTGAATTGAATTCAAGCAAGCCATAAGGACTGTGACAGAACGCGTCACCGACGACGACGTGCAAATATGCTCGTATTATATTATATCCAGATTTTTTAGTAAAACAGATATTTTAACTTGGGATTAAAGTGAAAATCATTAGCAAATTATGAGACTGTGGAAACAAATAAAAAAGAGAAACAGGTTCAATATAAAGCATTGCAGTGGAGCATCATCTAATAGTTTATACGATGTGAGGCGCAGCCGCTTGGAATCCTTTTTTTTTGGAAGGGGGGAAAATGCTTTACGCATCCCTCGTGGCCGAGCCAAACCACGAGGGTATGTAGGACTCCCCGGACCGGATTCGGTCCAGGCCTACCCACTAAAAACCCCCCGCAGCTCCTCCGTCCGTCACAGGACAGGGGGAAGGGGACAATAGTAATAGTAATAGTAATAGTATCGTTTATTTGCTAGAATATGGTGCTTACATGTTTTATAATCTTTAGAGTCTCACATATCCAATTGAACTAAGTCAATGTGCAAATATTTACATTGTATTTTAAATATCTTAATTATTAAATTATGTATTACTAATTTTACATGCTATAGTCAACATAATTATTATCATCAATATCGGTATAATCATTATTTGTATCTAATTAACATGCTTGTATTACACACAATCAGTCTTACTTACGTCTAATTTATTGATCAATGTCCATTTTATTAATATACATAAATATAATCATTTAACGTCAAATTTAAAGGAAAAAATTAATATATTATTATTAACATTATTAGGTAAAAAAATAAATTATAATATATGTCACAAACAATTAATGAGCAGAGTCATCATATATCATCATCATCATCATCATATCATCTTTTTTATTTCTTGTTAATGCTTTAAGCTCATAAAATCTTTTACACTATAAAAACACCTTTCATTCAACCATTTTGTCAAACTTATCTTAAACCTATTCTTGTCCAAAATCTTAATGTCACTTGGCACTTTATTATATATTTGAATACACATATTATAAACATTTTTCTTATATATATATTTATTGGCTGCTGGTTGATATAAAAGTAAGTTGTAGTCAGATCTAAGTCTTCGTGTAGAAACTTCGGAGAATAACTTAAAATAGTGAAAATTTTGCTTAACAAAACAGCATATACCTAGAATATACATGCAGGGTAGTGATAGAATTTTCATTTTTATGAAAAGAGGTTTGCAGCTTTCTTTGTACCAGGCATTGCATAGGGCGCGTATGCATTTCTTTTGCAGTTTAAAAACAGTCTCAATATCCACTGAATTACCCCAAATTATTAGTCCATAGTTAAGAACCGACGAAACGTAACCATGGTAAGCTGTCAACGCTGCTTCCAATGACACAGTTTGTCTAATACGCTTTAATGCGAAAACAAAACTATCGAGTCTTTTACAAATTTTATTTATGTGTTCCTTCCAATTTAAGTTTTTGTCAATTGTTATCCCTAAAAATTTTATATTACTTACTTCATCTATTTTTTTATTATAAAGCACTATGTCAAGATTAGGATAAATAGAATTATATGATTTAAATGTCATAAATTTAGTTTATCCGACGTTTATTTGCAAGTCATTTATATTTATCCATTGAACTACATCTTTAAAGGCCTTATTTACGTTTTCTTCAAAATTAGCTTTATCGTCACATTTTACTATAATAGTTGTGTCATCTGCAAATAAAATAGTTTTTTGATTCACTGCATTTGGAAGGTCATTAATAAAAATTTTAAATAATAATGGTGCTAATACTCCGCCTTGAGGAACTCCAGTGTTGTTAGTTTTAACCTCAGACTGATACTTTATTTTGAATATTTTATTATTTTTGTTCACAATTTGAGAGATTTCTGTGCATTGTTTTCTATCAGACAAGTAGCTCAACAACCAATCATATGCCTTACCTCTAATACCATACAACTCTAGCTTATTTAGTAGTTTTCTGTGATTAACCAAATCAAATGCTTTGCTCATATCGATAAAGATTGACATTATGGGATAACCGTTATTGATGTTTTCTGTAATTGTTTTGATTAATTCAAAATAAGTCAACGTTGTTGAGCTTCCCTTAAGAAAACCAAATTGACTGGGATGCAAAATGTTGGATTTAGCAAAAAACTTATCCAATCGAGAGAACATTGCTTTTTCAAAAATTTTTGAAAGAATAGGAACTAGTGTAATTGGTCTGTAATTATTTGGGTCAAGTTTGTCACAACAGCGAGGCCTTGTTCCCAGCCGCTTGGAATCCTGCGGAATCCCATCGATACGCCAAATTCTAATCCCTGAGGACCGCGCCAACTTGTGAACTAAACAATTGGTGAAGTGTTTTACCTTAGTTATTTTATATTAGTCATTTTATTTATTAGGATATCTAAGCCGTAAGTTTTATTTTTTACTTTTTTCTACATATTTGTTTTATCTATATTATACTTGTGTCAATGCAACCCGCGACGCAACCCGGCTGTAGCACGTCAAACAATTACGTATGCCAGTTATGCAACAAAACTTTTTTTTTTACAAAAAATAGAACCGACTTCAAAAACACTGAAAACTTAAAAATAATATAAGAATAGGTACAGACAACATCACACTTCTATATTGAAGTCGGCGCCAAACGATGATCTCCTAGAAAGTGTTAAAATTTGTCACCGACTTCAATATAGAAGTGTGATGTCTGTACCTATTTACTTACCTATTTAATTAGGGTTTACTGCAAGGGTCCACCCTTGCAGTATACTCTATCAAATTCAAAAAGAATTTTGGAAATCGGTTTAAAAATGACGGTGTTATGAGGTAACAATCATAAAAAAAAAATACAACCGAATTGATAACCTCCTCCTTTTTTGAAGTCGGTAAAAATCACAAAGGTCTTAATATTCACATTGCCAAAATCCATCGACATTGCCTTAGTCAAAATGCTAACCCGACTAATAACAACCAAATCAACTCGCCTTCTTCCTTCGCCGCAACCATCGAACCCTCCCTCCACTCCATTTCACCTTCTCCTCAGCCACTTAAAAAATAACATTTCCGTGGTTAAGAGAATACCTCGCGGGGCCAGAATATCTGTCGCCTCACACCTTACTTATCTAATAGATAAAGGCACCGAAAACAATACCACCGCAGACTGGCATCATCTCCTACTTTGTCCTTACTTTATTCTCCATGCCCAAGACGATAACCCGAGTATATCGCTGACACAAAAAATAAAAAACAACTGCGTTAGCAATCCTCCACCACGAGTATATAAAAATAGAACAAATTTAGTTTTCAACCGACGAAAATGCATTGAGAATAAAATTAGTGATGGCGACCTTAAAGGCGCAGCTCGTCTCCTCTTCTCAAGCGACGTGCTATCGCCGGACACCCCCGACACTCTTTTGGCCTTACAAAGTAAACATCCCCCAGGTCCTTCTATACCGCACTTTTTGGACCCACCAATGGCAAGCCAAGCCTGCATATAAATAAAAACAGAGACGTAATGGAAGGTCATTAAAAGTCGGTTCTGCAGCAGGTCTGGACGGGCTCTCATCTCAACATTTGAAGGACCTCACATCCCACTCCGTGGGCGATGCAGGTGAACGCCTTGTAGTTTCGGTCACGAAATTAATTAACTTTATGTACATAGGAAACGTGAACTCGGACATAGTTTCAATTTTATACGGGGCTAACCTCATCGCCCTTACCAAAAAGGACGGAGGGGTGAGGCCGATTGCCGTTGGCTCAACACTCAGACGTCTCGCTTCAAAAATTGCAGTCAAGTATATAGTTTCCAAATTACAGCCCCTTTTCGAACCTGTCCAGCTCGGTTTCGGCGTTAAAGGAGGTTGCGAGGCAGCCGTCCATGCCTTACGTACTTACCTCTCAAACTCACCCTGTGATGTGCTAGTAAAAATTGATGTTCGGAATGCCTTTAATTCAGTAAATAGTTCAGTTCACCTTGCTCACAGAAGTCAAAAACAACATACCCGAAATTTATAACCACCTTTTACATTGCTACGCTGACCCTACCAAATTAATCTACCGAGAAAACGTTTTATTTTCTGAGGTTGGCTGTCAGCAAGGTGATCCTCTCGGGCCGGCAATATTTCGTTTGCCAATCAACCCAATCATTCAAAATTTACAATCACAATTTAACGTTTGGTATTTGGACGATGGAACTCTGGGAGGAGACCTAGACTCCGTACTGTCAGGTCTCTCAACCATTCAATCTAAATTCAAATCCATTGGCTTCAACCTCAACTTCAGTAAGTGTGAACTATTCATCCATATTTTGGATTTTTAATCCTTAAATTTTCAAGATGTAAAACAAAAATTTGATTCCCTGACACCCAACATAAAAATAGTCGACAAATGCTCTCTGTGCCTCTTAGGCTCTCCCATCTTTGAAGAATCCTTTTCGAATTACATTTTTGATTCTACTTCCAAATCCCAAATTATGAAAGTAGTCTTCACGAAATCAGTCCCCATTTCGCTTTATGTATTATGAATGCCTTTTTGTTCCAAAATTGACGTATGTACTTCGCTGCTGCTCATTTTCCAAATTTCAAAACTTATTAATACCTATGGACGATTTGATCAAAACCAATTTGGAATCTGTTTTGAACTTGCATCTAAGCGAAGACTCTTGGACCCAAGCATCCCTTCCTATCCGCTACGGTGGAATAGGTATCCGCAAAATTTTTAGTGTAACTGCGCCCGCATTTTTGTCTTCAGTTCATAGGTCGGTAAATCTCATAGGAAAAATCCTAAGGGCCTGTCCTTCAAACTATGAGCTTACCGGCTTAACGGAGGTCAAAAATGCCTGGTCTATTGCCTGCCCGGGTAAGGATTTTCCGAACGATTTGGATTCACAAAGGGCCTGGGACGACATTCAAAGCCAATTTATATATGACGCACGCACACACGCAGCCGCAGCACAGGTTCCGAACGCGCCAGGCTCTTAGCTGTGGGGACCAGAGAAGCTGGCGCCTGGCTGCACGCCTTGCCATCGGTGCATACTGGCACTTTCTTGGAACCTCACACGCTGCGAGTTGCGACCAGTCTGCGGCTCGGCGTCCGGGTTTGTGCACCGCATAAATGCCCCTGCGGCAGTAACGTCGACGTCCACGGACACCACGGGCTCTCTTGCCAGAGAAGCGCAGGTTGCTTTTCTAGGCACGCCGCGTTCAATGACATCCTCCGCCGATTTCTCGCCAGCGTCAACGTCCCGGCTCTTCTTGAGCCCCCCGGCGTTCTTAGGGACAATGGCAAGAGACCGGATGGAATGTCACTAATTCCGTGGGAGATGGGCCGGGTGTTGGTGTGGGACGCCACCTGTGCAGATACGCTAGCTCCTTCTCATCTCCACGGAACTTCTGCTAAAGCCGGCGCGGCTGCAGCGGCAGCCGAAAATTTGAAAAAAGTCAAATATAGAGGTCTCAGCGCCGAATATAATTTCATTCCGTTCGGCGTCGAGACTCTCGGTCCGTGGGGTCCAAGCGCCCAGAAATTTCGAAGAGGCTACTGGCGACCATAGAGCTGGCAGCTTCCTTGCTCAACGTATTGGTATTGCAATACAGCGGGGAAATGCTGCCAGCATCTACGGGACCATGCCGCGGGGGGATTTTGTGTTTTAATATGTATTTGTATTTTTATTTAAGTTTAGTTTTTATTTATTATTAAGTAGTTTATATAGGTTTACTATAAATAATTTTAGTTTATATTAGTTTTGTATATATAGCTTAGTTTAGAATAGTTTTTTTTTCAGCTGATTGTATATTTTAATTTTGGACATTGATTACCTATTTATAATTTATAAAAAAAACTATTTTTCTTTTAAGAATTTGTGAATGTAATAAACAGCATTAATAAAAATGTTCTAAATTCCTTTTTAAATGGCATTATGTTAAGTGTTTTTATATCTTTGGGTATTTAATTATAAATATGTGGTCCCGTTACAAAACACAGAGAACTAAGGTGGCTTACATCATAAATTTCCGGAAACAGGCTAGGAATTTAGGATTTATTTTAATGTAAACTGCTACTTCAAACATAATATAGACAGGGCACAGGTAATAATTTATGCCCAATAAAATATTAAAATCAAAATATATTTTTTTAAATGCGACTCTTATAAACAAGCTCACTTGAGTTGTCTATTTTATTTCTATTACTCATTCATCACCCAGGTAGTTAAGTAGTATAAATTAAAAAAAAAGTTTATTAAAAATAATTTAAGACACGTGAGAATTAAAAAAAAGAGCGTCGGTGGCGCAGTGGACTCGGCACTTGCCTTCCAATCGGGGGGTCGAGGTTCGAGACCAGCCATGTACCAATGTGTTTTTCGTTTCGAATTTCATATGTATTTGTCTGACGCTCCTACGGTGAAGGAAAATATCGTGAGGCAACCTGCATACATCTGCGAAGAAATTCAATGATGTATGTGAAGTCGATCAATCCGCACTGGGCCAGCGTGGTTGACTAAGGCTCACCCTAATATAGGGGTAGGCTCGAGCCCCTCGGTGGGGACGTATATGGGCTGTGATGATGGTGATGATGAAGAATTAAAAATACTTCTGGATAAAAGGATTATGATGATGATGATGAAAAGGATTCTGTACAAATATATAACTTTACTTAATCGTTTATTTTCTCGAGAGTTTAAGTATACGCTTATGTAAATTTTATAGCAATACATAGATCAAAAACTACATAGCAAAATAGCAATACATAGATCAAAAACTATGTCTATAATTGGCAGTAAAATAACCCACTTTGTTATGGCAATATATCAAAGTGGCTTTTCTCAGAAGGCGCGTGATTCACGCACCTTGTGTAAGTACCAGAGCCACTCGTGCGGTTGTCAAAGTGTTAAGCATATCCGTTCAAATTTAATGATCGTATTTTTACCGCAAAAAAATCGAAAAGGTCTGTTATTGGAGCTCGATTTTTCGGTTTTGCTTTTGATATGAATAGATTTCTCCATTGTGAGTGACTCAAGACGAAAGTCTTCAATTCGTGCGTGTTGCCAGTGATGACGTAGACACTGACTGAACTGAGACGTAGCCGCTTAAAATGTCTTATAATAAGGTTCACAAGGTTCACAAAGGGCAGTGGAGCGGGCTATACTTGGAGTTTCTCTACATTTTTTTTTTCATTTATTATCCAACATCACAATGTGTATTATAATTTTTTATCTATTTAGCAGTTACTTAAGCTAGTTTGCTTATATGTAACAGCGAGTTGTACTACAAAAGAACGCTTATGTATGTATAGTTTTTCCTATGTTCTATAATAGGTGTAGACCGTTTGCTATTATATTATTAATTAATATATAACTTAACAGTAAATATACATTGACGGTGTAACAAATATAACCCTTTAGTACTGTCTGGAGACAGTGAACCTACTTAAGATTTCCTTACAAAATCTTCGCTTATGTAAAAATGCTCTTTTATTTTTGTGGAAGTATTTTTTCTAATTATATAATATTCTAATATCTCTAGGTAATTGATTTAATATATCTGGAAAAATATATTCTAACATCCTTTCTCCGTACGTGTTATTTGCTTTTGGTATTACAAATTTCCTTAAATAAGATAATTCTCTTAGGCCCGATTTCACCAAAGTCAGATAAGTTTTATACCAAGGATAAAGTCATGAGTTACTCTCAGATAGGTCAATTTCAATTTCACCAAATACTTGTATTTAGAATAAAGCCGTTATCCGAGAATAGGTTTTATACCGTCGAATTTGACGGTATAACAGATTTAATATTTGGATAAATAAGAAAGATGGCGTCTAATGAACAGCTGATTGGCAAGCTCTCTAAAGTGACAGTAGTCGTAACTGACGTATAATCCTACTAGTTTAAAAAACAGCTAATTGGCTATGTGATTTACGGAGAGAATGTACTATTTAATTTTGCAGCATTATCATTCATTCGTTCACATTGATAAAATAAAACTCTATTTGGAAGAATAGTTAAACCAAATGTGGTGAAACGTAAAATGGGTTATCCGAGAATAAATGTAGAGTATAAATTTATCCACGGTATAGTTATTCTAGTTTTGCGTTCCTGTTGATGAAATCGGGCCTTAATCTGTCTGTTCTCTTGTTATATTTTAGGTTATTTATTAGATTTGTGTTTTCTTTTATAATATTAAATTTCACTTTATTAAATAAGTCAATTACCTTGCAATATGAGAATAAGCTTTTGTAATTGTTAACTTTATGTTGTAATTTAATTTTTTCGGTACTATCGTTTTAAAGAGCTTTAATTGTAAATTGTATATATTTTCTAAATATGTTTTATACGTTAAGCCGTAACAGCTTACTCCATAATTAATTATGGAATCAGCAAGTGCAGTATACAATGTTCGCCTAATGTTATAAGGTAATTTAAATTTTAAAATTGACATTTTGCAAATGACTGCTCTCAGTTTATCACACACTTTTAATATATGTGCTTTCCAATTGAATCTGTTATCGATTATGAGTCCTAGGTATGTGTGCGTGCTTACTCTGTCTAGGCTATTACATTTACAGTTTCTATATTGCTTGTGTTGACAACTGTGCCCATGTGCAACGATTTTCGGTTCGTGTACAGAGATGTTTTGTGATGAATGTATGTGCATCATTTTTGTTTTTTCGTAGTTGATAACTAAACCGAGATCGTGTGCCCACGAGCACAGGTTGTCAAAACAAGACTGCATTTGCTCCTCCGTCACTTCAACACGTTTATGAGCCGTAATAAGACAGGTGTCATCTGCAAATTGGTATACTTGTCCATTTTTAATGATATTCGGCATATCATTAGAGTAGAGTAGGTATTCTGTAGGCGCCAAAATTGATCCTTGACACGTACCCACATCGCTGGGTATGAGCTCACTGCATTGGTTAGCAATTTTTACCGTTGTATACCTATTCCTGTGATAATCTTTAAACCACTCTAAAAGGGGACCCTGTATGCCATTTTCCTGTAATTTTAAAAATAATGTTTTGTGACTGAGTGTTTCAAAAGCCTTACTGAAGTCTATAAATATCACTATTATGTGTTTCTTTTCATTGAGAAGCCTGTTTATGTCGTTTGTAATCATGATCGCATCAAACATGATTAGTTCTGTAGAGCAACTAAAGTCACCGACAAAGAATTGCGAACCTTAAGTGGCAGTGGGCAGGACTGACGGCCGCTGGAGCGTAAAGGTCCTTGAGTGGTGGCCGTGTACAGAGAGCCGCTGCGTTGGTACAACGTGGACTGACGATCTGGTGAAGGTTGCTGGAAGCCGCTGGATGTGTCAGCGCAGGACCGATCAGTTTGTAAATCCCTGGGGGAGGCCTATGTCTAACAGTAGGCGTCTCTTGGTTAATATGATGATTACAGAGTTTCCCTATTTACATTATTTATACGACGTAAAAGGTAAAAAACGCCAATTATTAAACGGGTCAAATATTTATTAAAAAATAAGTCAACCACTCAGCTTTAGACATCTTTGATATTCAGGGGTATCACTCGCTCCTTCGGTGAATTGGCTGATCCTGAACGTTCCCATAGGAGGCGTAGAGGCATAGAGGTTGCGAAGCGAGGTTTGTCTGGATATGAGGAAGGCTCCAGAGCAGCCGCTGGTGGACCAGAGTCCTATAATCACGCGTCACGCCAAGCTCGGCTTGGCGGGTTATGGCGTACCTCACTTAGCCCAGCCACGGTTTCTGTCTGACGGCATCTTTCGACCATTCACACGTTACGCTTTACTTGACCGCCCCGCGTGGTGCGTAGACTGCCCATGCTATGCGCTTGTAATGTGAATAACTAGTTTTTAAAATATCACTGTTGATACTGATTTAAAAATAAATCAAAATGGCTAAAATTGAATCAATTACGTATTTGTAACAAACTACTTTCAGGGTGTGCGTTATTTTTGTTACACGTATGTAACTATTAAGTATTTCACACTTCCTACATTTCGGGTATTAATTTTTTCCTATTGGAACCAAGACCTAGTCGAACCTAATCCGGAAAAAACCAGCCAAGTGCGAGTTGGAGTCGCACACCGAAGGTTCCGTACAAACTTCTATAATTTCTTACCTATGTACATGTTTTCGGTTTCAGATTTTCTTGCTCCTTACCAAATTTCACGATTCTAGGTCAACGGGAACTACCCTTTTAATTTTGATTTCCTTGATAGTATCGAAATATGCATTTTTGCGGCATATACGGCCATATCTTTATTTAAGTTAACTTAGAAGTTTGATTTTTTCACAGCATCAAGGGACTGTAATCCTGAGTATATGGTTTTAATTTCAACTCTATACCTTGACAGACAGTCGGACGGACGGAGAACAAAAGTGATCCTATAAGAGTTCCGTTTTTTACTTTAGAGGCACGGAACCCTAAAAAAGGACTCGTCAAGTTCTGGTGAGTTTAGTGTATGACGCAGAGCTAACATTACACATCGGATTGATGAATATAAAACTAGCCAAGACCAATAAAACTACCAAATACACGTTTCCTCGCGCTCTTGTTCAGCGTTCCACATTCTAGCAATGAGTCAAAAATACCCCGACGTTGTTGTCGAAGACCGCATAGCTAACAAACGGGCTAGGCCATTAATATGCCGCGGAACAATCATTTTACGGGTCAAAATAATACTATTAGCAGAGTAGTGCTGTAACAATTATTTGTCGATTACCATATTATCGATATAACAAAGACACAGAAAATCGATACTTTTTTAAAATGTCATCTATACATACAAATAAATAAAATTGAAGTATCTGTTTGTAATATCAAAATAACAAGTTTTTACTAAATGGGTATGAATGTATCTATCTGTCTGTTTGTTCCCGCTAATCTCCGGAACAGCTGGACCGATTTTGACGAGACTTTCACTAATAGATAGCTAATTATATAAGGTATAACATAGGCTTTTTTAAGGAATAGTAACTCTTGGCTTTTTGCCAAGAGTTACTATTCCACGCGGACGAAGTCGCGGGCACAGCTAGTTTAATATAAACCAATTTCTTAACAAATATTATCAAAATCAGAATTAAGATCTCGTATGAAAGATGATATCTTTTAATCCATTCATGTTTTTTTATACAACAAATTTGACGAAAACAGGCTGCCCATCTGATGGTAAGTTTTTTTTAAAATTTAATTATAAACATTAAATTTTACAATCTTTTTTTACAATTGTAAGCGTAACATAAACCAATATAGGTTTTTCTGTACACTACATTTATCAGAATAGTAAATGCCTACTTCACAGAACAATATTAGTCTACGAGATCTCTTATATCTATTAAAGCACATTACAATGGCCAGATAGAAGAAGGTACTTAATAACTAAAGAAGGTAAGTACCCACATTTACATTAAGTGACTATATCACTAGCGACACAGAACACAGAAAGAGGTGTGTTCTGTGACTAGCGATTAAAAGTAAGTTTTGGAGACACACGGGAAGATTTCCTACCATTTATTTGAATTAAATTTTGTTCTTTTTTATATATATTTATGTATAGGTAGGTATAATTATTTTAAATCCTTATTTACAAGGTAATTATACCTAATATGTATATTATAAGGGGTATTGATCACCTTATACACCATCCACTAATCCGCATCGGGCAAGCGTGGTGGGCTACTGCCTAGAACTCCTTGGTTGATAAGGAGAGGCCTTGTGTCCCTGCAGTGGGTCTAATTAAAAAGGCTGTTATGATGATGATAATGATACCTAATATGTAATCACCTGTAACATCAAAGCATTTAGATATTTAGATAATAATTTTTAAGTCTACTTTTAATATTTAATTTATTTAATTATTTTTGAGAGACATTGGTAGATTATTTACTAAGGTAGAAAGTGATGGCTATAATCGCCTATAGTACATGAGGTTCCTGTAAGATTTGCAAATATTATCTTACAAGGACCCAATATACCTACGTTGCCAGCTTGTGACATTAGATGTCAAGTCGGCGTACTATCCCCCCCGTCACAGCAATGCAAGCACAGCTACTTGGAGGAAGCGAGGGTAAGATATAGGTACCGATGACGACATTAGTACTGACTGAGTCCCTCTCTGGTAAAATATGCGTACAGTAAGCGCCACGTTCAGCTTTACATTTGCCAAAGCGCCCAGTTTTACTTTGGACCAAAAGTGAAACGTATATCTTGACGCGGCGCTAACTGTACAGTGTACATGGCAACTTAAATTTGTTCGTTTCATCCTTTTTTAAAGATAGTCTGAAAATTTTTAATAAAATGACGTCATCATAATGCTAAATAAATAACTTTTTCTACGATTCGTGCCCTTATATCGAGATTTAACCCATACAAAACAGTCAAAATGTTAAATCGAGATTTTAAAATTTTTCATTTTTGTATGGGTTGAATCTAGTTTTAGTTAAATTAAGATTTTAGCAAAATTGCTGCATAGCCCTAAGGTACCTAATTGTAATGAGGCAGAAAATGTTTTCTTACTTTTGACTCTTATACATTCCATTATCCTCATGGTTCAATATCCGGTACAGTTAGGTCCTGTATTATTGAAATACTTCAAGTAAGTACATACAATAAAAAAGTAGACGCTACATCTGTTCAGCAATTGCGCGAGGCTTCATTAGAAGAGCACGCATAAGAAACACAGAAGATGAAATTTTCCGCCCATTTTATTACATTATTGGTAAGCTAACTGTGAAATAAATTTTAAACAGATACTTACATACATACATCTTACATTCAACTTTCAATTTAAGAATGACTCATTACGATACAATTGACTCATTACGATACAATAAGCGCGCAGGTATCGTAAGAGGCGTCATCTTAGAAAGTACTGGCACAAAATGCAAAAATACTCGTGACGTCACATCGAGATCCCGCCGCATCCCTACCATCCAGCACAGCCGAGCGATGTGCAGACTGCCCGGGCGCCCGGCAGCGATCCGAACGAACGAAACGCACCGCGGCCGTGTTTACGATCGCAACTGACTGACCCCTGTTCGAATTTTGAACTCAAATTTGGAATTCCATAGTGCAGTGATTTGACATTGGATTTTTTTACTTCTTGGTGAGTAGTTAAAATTATTACACGGCCACACCAAACAATCGCATTAGTTGACGTAAAGTAATCTGTTTAAAAATAAAATAGTCTAATTATACTTTTGCAAAATCACTAGTTTTCGCAAAAACTTCAACTAGACGATTATGTTTGAAGAAGAATTTATGAAGAAGTATCGATATATCAGTAGCTTATATCAATTAAAAAGATAAACAAATAATTATTTATGAATAGGTATCGATATATCAGTAGCTTATATCAAATAAAAAGATAAACAAATAATTATTTACATTAAATAAATGATAAAATCACTACTAAATTACTAATTTCTAATAAATATTTGAATACTGTTTTATTGAAAAATGCTGGATTATTTTCTGTGTATTATTTGTGGAATGTTGATTTGTTTAGTTCAATTTTTTTGTGTTTAGTTTCTACAAAAATAACTACAAATTCCTTGGTCAGGTATTTCGGATTCAGTGAAGTGTCTAATTTTAATACTTAAGCTCTGGAGGAAACAGCCTACATGATTTGGAAACTTATCTAAATATAAACATGACACTGGCGTCGGGATGGATTGAGGGAACCGTTTCCTAGGTCATGCTATTAAAATAATCAAGTCCACGACAACTTTAGTGCGCTAACAATATTAAAGGGTTCAATTCAATTAAATTCAAATCCTTATTGCAAACCATAATGTATAAAGCCAGTGGTTCACAAAAAAAAATCTTATCTTCAATTTCAATATAATTATGAATAAATATAAAAGATGTGTTTCGCGATTACATTTTGTTGCTAGCTGTCCTTAAAAGTGTTAACTAAAACCAGCGAGGCGAAACAGGAATAAAATCTGGGGCGAAACAGAGGGCCTATTACCGATCTCATGGTTTTGCAAATGATATCATATGATAGTGCAAAACGAAAAATACGATTTCCGATGAGATTTTTGATCATTTGTTCATTGTTTAATGATGACATCATTGAAATTATGCCATAGTGATGATATCATTGGAGATCGGTAATACAGAATGCAGCATTTCATGACTTCTTTTTCTCAAATTTATACCATGTCATACGATGAAAGATCCATAATTGGCCTGCTGAACTCTTATAATACACTAAGGAGAAAAATATTTTTTTGGGCGAAACGGGAATAAAATATGGGGTCTACACGGAATTTTTATGTAGGGCGAAAATATGTGGGGCGAATGTGGTATAAATCAATCAATCGACCATTATTATCATTTTCCTTTAAGGAGTTTTTTCTGGAGAGATAAGTGTACCTACAGAGGGATTAAATTATTTATTTTATCTAAATGTTTACACTCGTAATACTAGGTATAACAAAAATTGAACAATTTTAAAATTGTTATGCGTAGTGTACAATAAAGAATATGTTTATTTATTCAAATATAACTTTCAATGCTTTAAGCTGATTTTAGTTCAATTTGTTTTAGAATTTCCGTTGTTTATGAGAACAGATCTGCAGGCCAATTATGGATCTTTCATCGTATGACATGGTATAAATTTGAGAAAAAGAAGTCATGAAATGCTGCATTTCATATTACCGATCTCCAATGATATCATCACTATGGCATAATTTCAATGATGTCATCATTGAAATAATGAACAAATGATCAAAAATCTGACCGGAAATCGTATTTTTCGTCTTGCATTATGATATCATTTACAAAACCATGAGATCGGTAAAAGGCCCTCTGTTCTGCTTGAGAAGGCTTTCCCAATTTCCGATCAGGTGTAGAGCCAATTTTTTTTCAATTGAGTGTTAAATAACTTAGTTAATTAGAATTTAATAAGATTCTTGATTGATTTGATTTTAGTCTTTTGTCTGAAGTCAATAAATGCTTGAAAAGGTCTATTATGACATCAAGGCGAGGGTCGCTCGCTTCTTGCCATCTTCTTGCTAAAAGGCTGGTTAGATTTTTCTCAGACTTTATCGCGATAAAGCGCGCTTTATCGCAGACTGCGCCATCACATCGTGATGATATTTAAAGCCGATATTTAAACATTGCTGTGTTCCGACATCTATAATAAATAAAGCTCGATTATAACTCAATTAGTTCATAAAAATATAAGTCTCGACAGATATTTATACCTCAAATGAAAGCTATTTTTTTCATGTATCTATTTATTTTATTGATATTTGTTTACAAGTGTAATGCAAAAGTAGTTATTTCGAAAAATATGTTGGAACTTTCAAAAAGCCCACTGCTAAATTATTACTTGATTGTTATTCATATAAGATTGCATTGTGTACTCAATCGTAAAGAATACTATGATGATATGAAAGATAATCGTAAGAATACATATCGTTAAGAATACTAAACTTAAAATCGTAATGCTTTGGCTGAACCTGCATCGTAAATAGACGCAATAATTTTAACAACACACATTGTGTTCACAGTCTAGGGCGTTAACTGGTATGTGGCATTGCAAGAGGTGTTAGACGTTAATTATTTTTATAGCAATTTCCGCGAATGTAGTCATGTAGTTTTAATGAGTTATTTTTCTTTTTTTTCCTTTTCATTTTGTGCTCCGAGATTAGGTGAATCGTAAATTTAAAGGTATTCTCAAAAGGACAAATAGTGTAGAGACCGCGGAACCGACATACAGCACGGGACAATGAGTATTTGATATGGAAGGTGCCAACAATAAGTACATAATTCTTAATTTGGCCATACCTACATACATATTTGATCCGACTTCCGGTCGCAATTTTAGGGAAAACCTTCTTTATCGACTTATATTATAAGGATTGCGCCGAAATGTTTGTTTTAATGTAAATTCTAAAGGCTAGAGAATGTCAAGTCCCATTAAGCCGCAATTGCCTGCAACCCTCTATATAAAAATGGATCATTTAATCGTGTGAATAAAGAAACTACCGTACCTTGTATCTTTAAGATGTCAAGGTAGGGGAATATACAGAGTGTAATGCAACCGTTTCCGAAAAAAAAAGAGGATACAATTCTACTTGTGAAACTGAACCACTTTCCCCAAGGAACAGATTATGTCTAAAACGACAATTTTCGCACTATCCATAAAAAAAAATAATTTTAACTCAGGAAATTTATGGAAAGTCCAAATATTTTTTGCATCTTTGAACATTATCATCCTTAGGGAAAGTTTTCAGTTTTACAAGTAGAATTGTGTTATCTTATTTCGGAAGCGGTTGCATTACAGCCTATATGATGGGATTCTTGTCCTACAAATCGGATATTACCGGATAATATTATTAATAATGTAATATAATAAATCGTTTATTTGCTGGAATAGGTCTTACATGGTGTTATCATTCAGTTTTCCGACATATCCTATCGATAATTCGATGTGCAAATACATTTGATTAATTTAATCTTAAATTACTCCATATATCGCTAATGACACCTATTTGAGCAGATTATACATAGTTTTATAGATAAATAACATACAGATTATCATAACTATAATGGCAAGCGATTCTAAAATAATATTTATAATGTCAAAAGATTAGATTGAGTTAAAAGTAATAAATTCTAGAATTTTACACATAATATTTACACTATTTACTTGAAATAATCTTATCCTTAATAAATTCGTCAACGTAATACATTTTATCAAGTAAATACCTAAACAATTTCATTTTAAAGTCGTTAGTATTATTTGTGATCGGGTAATTTGTTAAAAACTCGGATGGCCATAGAGAATGTATTTTTAGAGCATAAAGTAAGTCGTTGATATGGAACATACAATTTGTCACCCTTCCTACCTCTATCGGTGGTCTTTATTTTTTTGAATAAATGTTCATGCTGTTTGATAAACAGAGCAGTTTGAAATATATATAGACATGGAAGTGGTAACATATTTAACATTCTAAATTGAGGCTTGCAGCTATCTAGATAATCTGCCCCACAGATGGATCTGATACATTTTTTTTGTATTTTAAAACAGAATTACCCCATAGTATATGACCATATCTCAGTAGTGATGCTACATAGCCATGGTAAGCAATAAGAGCTGTCTCTTTAGAAGATAGTTGTCTAACTCTGTTCAGTGCATATACAAATCTATCAAGCTTATTAACATAGTATATCAATATGTATTTTCCAGTTACATGGTTCGTCAATTATTGTTATGCCTAAGAATTTATGTCATTAACATTGTCGATTTTATTATTATTGTAGATTATGTCATTATTAAGAGTATCGTATTTTTTTTGTTTTAAATAAGATGTTTTTTTGTTTTCACAATGTTGATTTTTAAATTATTTTGTGTCATCCATGTAGCAATTTTATTTAGGTTATTCTTATTTGTTAAATTTATTAAGTAATTTTTATTTTGCGATTTCACGACAAGAGTAATAGTTGTGTGTATTCACATTCGTTATGTTATATTTTTTTAGTGTTTTTGAAGTCTGATTTTAATTTTTGTAGTCTTAATAGTCCTTCAAGACCAAGTGGGAGTTGCGGTCACGCATCCTTTTTTACGTATCGCGACTTGCGACACACTTACAAGAGGCGCTGATTTGCACATAAAAATGGAAATGACTGAACTTATCCTACATACGGCAAGGGGATTTGAATCCATAAACTAACTACTTTAAGTTCTGGCTTTCAACAAAAAGTTTCGATATGTATACACGCCGAGTAGCGATGCTTTTTCATGTTATTTGCGAGTGTCAGTCAGTGATGCTTCAGCGGTGACGATGCAAGCGATAAATCAGTTAGACTGCGCTGCAAGTCGCCCTTGCGCTGCGCACGCGCGTCACCGCACTGATTTGGCTTGTTACTCACAAACGAACTATTTTGCTAGTAAACATTGCAGAGTTCAAGTGAACTGTAATTTATTTGTGCCTGTTAAGTTATTTTTAATTTACGTTATTTAACTCATTAGGCACATTCGGCCTAAAAAGTAATGTTCCACCCTAAGGTTGATATTCTATTTTAATGTTGTAAAACAACACAATTGACTTTACGTTGCAATAACATACTGATACACTTGTCCTAGAAATTGAACTGAACATACTGACAGCTACCAAGGCAAGTTAAACGATATTTTGTTTATACGGGATTTTTGTCAAACCGGTACACCATTTTCTTGGGCGACTATATGTCTGAGGCATTCTGTGCTCGACCTTAGATAGTAGTAGTAGGTAGTTAATGCGTTTATTGTAATTGTGCTGTTTATAAAGTTGTAATTTTCAGAAAGCATTGGGGCAGTTGTGCAAAAATGTTTTATATAATTAAGAATTAATAGCAGTAAATATACTCTTTTAAACTTTCGCGTTGCATCATAAATTTTTCGGGATGAAAACATTTTTTTAACCTTATTTGGCTCCGTTTCGGCCAGGTTTCACCGGCCGTGGTCACAGGCTAACACAGCCCGCTGTGAACAGTCAGCCCGTGACCACGGCCGGTGAAACCTGGCCCAATTCATATAGGAAGTAACAAGTTTAAAAAAATATAAACAAGTATTTTTAAATGTTCTTTTGTGAGAATTGTGTTAAAATTTATGAACAGAATATTTATACGCATATACACTGGTTGACATTCAGCAAACTAGTGAAACTTACGGGTAAGACACAGGTACCTGCAATATGTGTATAGAAATACTTTGGCTCACCTGCGCTTACGCATGAGCTGAGGCGACCTCAATCATCGTCCTTGTGCCAACAATAGTACAACTAGGGTTACCTGTGTTAAACAAAAGCTATGAATATAGTATTTTTTATTATCAGCAGACCGTAGGATGAATGGTTAAGCAGTTTAAGCAGTTTAAGCACCTTATCTTTAAGGTGTCTGAACCCGTTGAAATAATATGAACCATAATATAAAAAAGAGTGTTACGATTTTTATCAAAACTCATAAGAATGTTTATAATAATATTTTACATGAAAAAAATATGATTTCATTAATCATTCTCATAGTTTTAATTTCTTAGTGTTACCCGACCCGAAAAAGAGAATCATAAATTTGCGCTTTTCTAATGAGCGCTCCACATTCTCGCGAGAATCTCGCGAGAACGCGAGAACAACACGAGAAGCGTGAATGTGGATCCGATTCGCATGTTCTCGCGTAGTTCTCCGACTTAATATGCCTACAATTTTATAAACGTCAAAAAATTGCTGAAATGCAAAGTCAAACAATGCAACAACTAATGTTAAGGGGTTTATTAGTGCTAATGACCTTGATCGATTTTTCCGCTTTAATCATTTGTGTATGAGTAAGCAAATATCACAGGAAATTGCAACAAAATGTACGATCGTAAGTCGAAATCCATACTATCCATACTAATATTATAAATGGGAAAGTGTGTGTGTGTGTTTGTTTGTCCGTCTTTCACGGCAAAACGGAGCGACGAATTGACGTGATTTTTTAAGTGGAGATAGTTGAAGGGACGGAGAGTGACAAAGGCTACTTTTGTCTCTTTCTAACCCCCCACTTTCCTAAAATAAGGGATGGAAGTTTGTATGGAGCATTCCGCAATTTTCAAGGTAGAAAGCTAAAAATTGGTATGCAGACTATTTGTGACTAACAAAAAATCGTGCATCATTTTTCTTTGGAAATCTGCCCCCAACCCTTTAAAAGAGGGGGTGAAATTTTATATGGGACTTTTCGCAGTTTTCAAGGTAGGAAGCTATAAAATCAGTACACAGACTCTTTGTTATCAACGAAAAATACCTGCGTTATTTTTTTTTCGAAATCTTCCCCCAGCCCCTAAAATAGGGGATGGAAATTTCTGTGAGACTCTCCTATAATATCGTCTATATAGTAGCGTATTAAAATAATATTCTGTTCCGAGTTCTCTTCTGTGTTCTAAATCAGGAAAGGGGAACCGTGTTACCTCGAATTTAACGCGAGCGAAGCCGCGGGCAAAAGCTAGTCTATATATAAAAGGAGATCTATGGACGCACGCACGTCGCACAGCCGTACGTAACCGCTAATGGTAGAAACGTGAAATATGGACAGTTGCTTTAATTCAAAATGCGGACGCACACTAAGAAGGAATTAAAAAAAAACAACCCTGAAGGGATGAAATAGGGGTTCCAAGTTTGTATGGATTTTTTTTAAATTAGCAACGATTTTGATAAAACTTGAGATTGCTCTTATAAACATTTTATTGAACACGTGTTTCATGGTTAATTGGAATTCACCCCCTTATGGTGCAAAATAGGGGTTGAAAGTTTCTATGGAAAGTATTTAAAATCTGCTCCAATTTCTATGAAATTTATTATTCGAGCTCCTATATATAAATAACAGTCTTCTGGGTCAACATAATAGGCTACAAAATTATTTAACGGGAAAATACAAAATTCTCATTGGAAAACAATTATAACGCGGAGAGACAGCGGAAAACTTGTGTTTATATAAAAAGATAAAGCAAATATGAAAAATCTAAAACTTACTACCTCAAATATTGTTCACTTTATTATTTGAAAATGAAAGTGCATGGTTTAACTCAAATTCACACCACAATTTAGTTTCAAGTATGTTTAAAAAAATCAACGTATGTTTTGGTAACCTTGTGATGAATTTTAAATATATTTAGTCCGAAATCCATAGTCTTAAATATATGAAGTAGAATAATATAGATTCTTTGCAGTTTTTTTGCATAATATTATATAAAACAACGGTTTGTTCTCGAGCGATTTTCTGTGGTTTCGAACACAAGCCTTAACTTAAGCGGCGAAAGTTACCTATGTGTACTTGTGGATTTTTTCCAAAATTATTTGTTTTTTACAATTTGTAACGTCTTCAGTGATTCTGAAGACGTTACAAATTGTAAAAAACAAAATGTTTTCTTAATTAGAATTAGGTATATTTTTTGTTACTGAAATGAAAGTGTATTATTTGCACCTATTAGGATACAAGAGACCTCAGCCTGTAACGTAAGCATGACTACAGCGTACTTTAAGAAGGTATTAAACAAAGTGGCATAGGCGATTCTCCTGGTGTTGCTTGCTTCCATAGGCTGTGGTAACCGCACTGGGGGCCTAGACAAAGTGACAATTCAAAAATGATAACGAAGTTCGATAAGAACGAAATGTATGGGATTGACATATGCCTTCGCTAAATAACTTGGCGAATCGATCAAAGTCGTCAATACTTAAGTTGGTAGATAAATTGATTCGCAACGAATCGAAGAAGTAGCGAATTATTTTTTCGTAACTGTCATATATTACTTAAAACAACAAATTTTTCTAATTAAAATGAAATGAATTTTTTTACCATCTCTTTTCTATTTCCAAGTTTTGAGTACCTACTTAGATAACCAATATGACTGTTGTGTTCTTATAGAAAGAACAATTTGACACTGCGATCGTTAATCATTACGTTGGCTAGGAATTAGTTTTCGTTATCTCTGAGAAGATGGCGAATTCAGATATCGTTTCGCTATAAAACGATTGCCACTTATCTAGGCCCCCTGGTCTGGTTGGCCGTACGCTTGCCACCTTAATGCTTTATGTAGTGCAATTTAGGGTTAACCTCGCGTGGATGCGTTAGCTTGATTGCCGGTTTTTGGAAACCTTTTTATCCTGTATAAAAAGGTTTCCAAAAACCGGCAATCAACCGGTAACTGAACACCCCAATAACATTTAAGGGTATGTACCCATCAGAAGTAGAGATTCTGTAAGAAAAATATTAGGGCTAACAAACCTACTTTTTTCCCATACAAACGAAATAAATTATTTTTTGGTATTAAGTGCCGACAGCCCTATGTAAGCGTACGAGGAATACTATGCTCACGACATACAAACTAAATAAATTATTTTTTGGTATTAATTGCCGAAAGCCCTACGTAAGCTTACGAAGAATACTACGCTCACGTCTGTCACATGTCATTTTGTGTTTAAATTTCTTTTGTGTTAAGAGCTAATTATGGTTGTCACTTGAAAGTTTTTTCTTTCAGTTTGAAATCAAACAACTCTGAAAGTATACTTCTAGGTCTCAGACAAGCACCGAAGGTCCATTTAGTATATCTAACTTATATGCTCCTTAAATGTTATTGGGGTGTTCAGTTATATAAAATACATTTTTGCTAATTTTATGAATTCGAAAAGAATCAAGTAATCAATAAATGAGATGTTATTGCTTGTTGAGCGTACCCATCAATGCTTATTATTTGGAATCGGCAGTACCTAATTTACACGTAAACGTATTTTACGAGTTCATACTATGACTAAGAATGCTGAACCTATATCGATCGAATTAGAAACTTATAATAAACTAATAATAACACTATTTCAGCGTATGTACTCGTACTTACTTTGACATTTAAATACAATTAATTACACGTCAAATATAACTCAGTGCTGTTTATGACTTCAATATTTGGCACTGCTAATAGGACCGAAATAATTTATGAATATAAAAGGGTTAGGTCCAAAGACAATGTAAATTAGGTTTATCAAAGACGTTTCATACTGCAATGTTTATCGCTTTTATGTAAACGACGATTAAAACGATGAATGGTCCGTTTTACCTCAGCTAGTGTAGCAATTGATTTTATAACACGACAGTTTACCGGCTGCAGCTTGTGGTTTTCTCGTTATTTTCCATATGAATGCTACTATATTTTACAAAGACTGAAAATAAGCTTAGGTCGAATTTCACTGACATTTAAACAGACGGTTAGAGTTAACTAACAACCGTTTTTGACACTTATTGTATGAGTGAAATGTCAAAAACTTGTTTGTTAGTTAACTAATCGCCTGTTTAATTATTGGTGAAATTCGACCTTAGGTGAATAAGTGTGTAAGTTAATCGATAAACAGATGTAAGCCCTGCGTTTGATCTCGCTTGGTAGACCGTCTCAATAGGGACGTCCATTCCTACCTAAGTAGATGAAGAAATCTATCAGTATTTGTGCAGACACTTACGTTCTACAGTCGATCAAAAAAGTGGTCTACCACCTTAAGGTTGGAATTATGTTTCTTGTCATAAAACAACACAGCTGACTTTCCTTAATACAATAATATACTACAACTACCGCAAGGTAACCCTAACAATATTTTGTTAATTCGCGAAACTTTTTCAAAACTAGTACAGCACTTTTTTGGCTGACTATACTATTGTTTTCCGCGTAGATGGTTAGTTTCCTGTAAGAGTTGACGGTTCTGATCGAAAAGCACTGCATAGAATTGAACATAACAAGATTGACACATTGATTTTCTACCAAACGTTTGGTAGTATCTGTGGATTGACAATACAGAAGTACAATCATGTTTTATACTCGTATTTCCAGGCATTCCCATATTAATCAGCTTTTTCTATGTAAATTTGATATTTTTTTTATTATGAAACGTGATATAGTCTTTGTAACCCAAGAATAATGTAGCTTTTCACTGGTATAAGAATTTTCAAAATCTGTTCAGCACTTTAGTTCCAAAATAGTATATTCCGATATAAGTATGAAATGATCATTTGAAAAATCATGTAGTTAGTTGATGTCTTTTATATTAACCTCTAGCTTGTAAAAAATATAGTACATTATATTACTGGCGCGGCCGGCAAGTGCAGCATTGCCGGCCTCTGTGCTGCGTGCCTCGGTTTTAACACACAGTGTTTTATGAGCTGCTTTATGTATCTAAAGCCGGTGTAATTAGATCCACTTTACGAGCAAGTGTGTTGAAAAAGTTAATTACGTCCTAAAAATATTTGTGTAAGTACGTGGGAACATCAATCAGCTTCATACATAGTAAACAGAGCAGTAAGAGAGACAATAAAACTATGTTTCACTGTGTATACTGTAGATTGACAATTGATACTAGAGTTGTCTGCGTGAGTACTTCCACTGCGGCGCACGCAGCAACTGTGTATAGCGTGCGCAGCGTGGAGCTGCGTGAGTGACATATCCGATCTGCCCCCTGATCATGATCGCCCAAAACAATATTAAAACCGCACTAGAGCGGGATGGCGCTATACGCAGCAAGAGCGGTGTCTCTGTTTCAATATTGTTTTAACCTTGCTATAAGCGATTAAGACCCCAGGACACGCGTGTACCAATGACGTCAATTCATACGAAGCCTATCCGTGGGTCGCAGTGGACGTTACCACTATCATTCTCATATATAGCGAAGCTGTAAACGTGCGCAGTGGAGTAGCGCCTTTATAAAAGCAGCTTAGTGTTTGACTAAGACAAGCAGTGAAATTGGGTACTGTGACTACACACTTTATGTCACAATTTGACAACGTGCTCTGTGGTCCTTATGATTTGGGCCTTGCAGATCTCGTGAAGGTTTGTCGTGGGGGTGAAGAGGTTTCGGAGGGAGGTATAGCCGGGTATATGGACACAAGCGGAATACCCGCCGGCAGACAAAAGGACCTATGGCATATCCAAGTGGGCAGTCTACTCAGCTTCGCCCTTTATGTTAAAACCCCATAAACTGAACAGCGCGTTTTTTATAAGTTTATGTTTTTTATGGTTTTTGTCATTGTCACTATCAAGAAAATTATACACCACCGAATGCATAAATAAATTGTTTAATTTTATAATCGTAAAATATCCCACTAAGCTAGTATTTTCTGCACTTTAACATCGTACCTATTTGTTTATTCCGCCTTAAAAAAGTATCCTTTTCTCCACCCAATTCTTTTGTCCTGGAAGATACCAGCGAATCTGAAATAAAATCGCTTATCAGAGGTTTGAAAAATAATTGTTCTATTGGTTGGGATGGAATAAGTAATAAAATACTAAAATCGTTTGAGTCAATTTTAGTTCCACCGCTTACTTTTATTTTTAATTCTTGTCTGCAAGCAGGCTAGAGTCCTAAGGCTCTTAAAAAATCTGTAGTGCAGCCTATTCACAAGAGCGGAGATAAGTGTTGCATAGCAAACTATAGACCCCTATCTATATTACCTTCATTATCAAAAATTCTTGAAAAGATTATAAACTGTAGGCTTATCAAATACTTCGAAAATAACCATATGCTCTCCTCTAAGCAGTTTGGCTTTCGTCGAGGTAAATCCACGGAGGGAGCAGTGAATGTGTTAACTAATTTAATCAGTGATTATCTAGACAAGCGAAAAAAGCCTTGCTATATACCTTGCGAAGGCTTTTGATACCATTTCTGTGGAAAGATTGTTATGCAAGCTAGAGACAATGGGCATTCGTGATAATCAACTTAACCTTTTTGAGAGCTATCGCACAAACAGATGACAGTGATGATCTTGCTGTAGAGTATGGTGTTCCCCAGGGAAATATCTTGGGACCTACTTTATTTTTGGCCTACATCAATGATCTGACCTGCCTCGATTTGCCACAAGGTCACATCATCTCATATGCAGATGACAGAGCTTTGTTGTTTGTTGGTGGCACATGGAATGAGGATTTTGTAAACCCACAAACTTTATACATATTGTGAAGTTTTGACTGTTAGACAAATATTTTTATCCAAATGTACACTACTTCAACATGAAAAGACACTTTTCAACCCGTCTGTAACAAACGGACGTCGTAGGAGTAATGTTGGGAGACCTCCGACCCGTAATACAACGAGGCGATTTTTGGCGAGATTCCTTCCATTTGTAGGACCCCTGGTGTATAAGAAATTTGATAAATTATTAAAAATATATGCATTAAATAAGCGTCAATGTAAAAAAATTGTGAATGATTACTTACATAAACTTAATTATGAAGAGACGGAGGAATTTCTTAAAATAATATCCTAATTATGAAATTAAACATAAAAAATAAAATTGACATGATAATGAATTACTTAATACGATGTAACTAAACTACTGCGTACAATTGTTTTACAATCTAAAAAAGCCTATAGTAATAATACCTGTAACCTAATTTTTTTTATTGCAAAATTGAATTAAAAGTTTTAACTAAATTGACATGATAATTTAATAATTGTAATATTATTGCAAGTAAATGCATATATGTTGTTTGTGGATTGTTTAATTAATTATTAATAAAAAAATAATACTTCTTGACATTATTAATAAAATCATTGATATTACCATTATTTACACACCCTCTCTCACGCATACATTCGCATTCATTTTAGTCAAAGAGAGGTCACTATCACTCATGTAGTAGGTATTAATTTTCTTGTTCAGTTTTTATTTAATTATAATTGTAGAGTTAATGTTCCTATCCACACAATTAATTGTAATGTAATTATTATTTGTATTGTCGATATAAAATCATATTAAGTATCAATATAAATAGGAGGGCGCTGTATTTATGACTAGTTCGGCTGCAGATGACTCTATATGCTTAATTTTTAAATTATAGAATATTAAACTCAAGAAAAACTATTTTATTGTATTAGATTAAGCAAAAGAAACATTGTAATTGGTATAACAATACATTATTATTATTATTATTTTTACTTTACTTATTTTTTCTCAGAGAGATGTTACTCTCTGGTATTTAATGAGACTCACGGGCCTAAGCCAAGTGAGAATCATTTATAGGGGTTAGGGGAATCTTCTTGCAAAAACTTTCTAACTATTCGACAAGTGTTAAAAATAACTTTTATATAATTATATATATAATTTTGCATGGTCATGTACGAGTTTTGTGATAAATTTAATATTTTTAATGACTGTAAGAGGCTTTTAGGGATGACTCCGGTACTGGAGAGCACCAGCGGCACGGTGTAAACTTTATTTCATTTCCAAATCCTGGCTATTTCTACTTTTAATTCTGTATATTTATTAATTTTTTATTATTATTATTATTGCATAATTGCGAATCCTAGAAGAACCACACAGATTGTTAGCCACATATATGAGGTGGGCAGTCTGCATGTTTGTCAACTTCTTTGTGTAAAAAAAGCGTATCTTTTTCCTTATCCTGTAGGCATTTGATAAAGATTACTGAGCATTATCTTGTAAATGAAACGCACTATATCAGAATAAACACCTTTCGAGCGTAAATATAATCACACAATGACCACGAAAGCTGCAAAGTGTTTAAAACGTCGGACAGATTCAATAAACAATTTTGAGACCACACAGCCACATTAATTCTGTAGTTTTCGGACAAAAAATAAAGCCAAATTATTGTACATTGAAACAGAGTTTTTTTAAGGAAGTATTTGGCCAATTCTGTACATTTTATAATGGTCTTTTGAAATTTGATGGTATAGAAAGGTGTACACAAACTTCAAGATTTCTCAAACATAAACAAATTATCAATTTTCCCTTTGGTTCTTGAAATACTGCAATGCTGTTAAAATTATTGTTATAATAACAGACTCAAGTAAGATGGTGGCAGCTAGCTAGGCGGATCTAATAATACCCCTCGTGGTATCAACTCATCAAATTGAGAAAATATTCGAAAATAACGCATTGATAGAAATACATTTCAATATAGAAACCTTTTGCCAGAGAGACTTGAGAATCAACCATACCCAAATTTCATAGACCTGAACGTATCCAAGATAAGATCAATTTATGACCACCCTTGGAATGAAAGGCATAGTCTAAATTTGTGCCTGGCTTGGTGCCACTTACAATTATAGAGTGCCAAATTCTATTGCCCACGTAACCATGCCCGGCGTCTCGTAAACATAACTATTTCTGTTTTGGTGTGCAAATTTACTCGTGGAGTTAGTCATATTGAAAAAGTAAATTGGCACCTGAAGCAATTTCTTTTTGTAACAATTTATATTTGACAATATACAGATGAGAAGCTGAAAGTGCATCGGAGTTGGAAGAAACACGAATCTAAGGCATTCATTTGAAATTGAATCTGCAGAATTATTATTATAAATAAATACGAGTAAAAAATTACGGTACAATATTCCAGGTGGATCATGTCTGCTTATAAAATTAAATACGTTTCCCGCTGATCATAGTAAAAATAAATACAGTAATATCAACTCTTTAATCCAATATTATTTTTTCGGAAAAGACTACAGCGAAAGATTTTGAATCTTCAAACTCAAATGAGGGATTCATTTGTCTAAACTAAAGGTTTAATATAATCCTATTTTATTTCATCAAGGCTTGTGTGTTCTATTACTTTGATGCTACTAATCAAGATCACAAGGCTGACGGATTTGACTGAATTTCGGTATAATAGAGAAGTGATGAATTAGTTTAAAACACAAAATGGAAGGCGAAATTGTTAGTCAGGCAACGACTTCGCCTACTCTGTCTCAATGTGGAGAATTATGTCATTTTTTGCTCACAACCGAGAAGCTCTTGACCTTTGTCACACCTGATGGTATGTGATCATAAGGCTAAAGATGGAAGCGAGCTTCACTTGGACTCCTTAGCAACCGAGGAACTGACTTCTCCCCTCTAATTGTCGGAACACAACAGTGTTATTAACATTATTGTTATGGCGACAAACATAGGTAAGACGGTAATACAGGGTGTCCCAAAAACAATGGATAAACCTGTAACTATAGATGGACTTCATCATAGCCTGCCTTACCACAAATTTTGACCTTAGTGAAAATATCACGGTTTCATAGATATTTATTGTTTTTGTTTCTTTCGAAAATTTCCAAGTGCGATTTGTTTTCATACTGTCATTTCTACAAATGCAGAGCTTTTTCGATTTAGTTTTTTTTATTTCACAAGCGATAGTTTAGCTATCAAAAACAAAGACTTAAATTTAACAAACTAGCGTAAAGTGTTTAAAATAAATTAAAACACAAAGAAAATTAAAAATGAAATTAATTTTCTTTCATGTTTGATCAGCTACAGTGTGAAAAAAATGTAGGACGCTCATCGTGTCCATTATCTTAAAAACATGCTTAGCTATTCTAGATTCCAAAAAAGTATCATAAGCCTAAGCATTCTAAATGTTTTTAATTTCATGACTACTTGAATAGCAAATAGTATTAAAACTTCAAAAAAGTACTTCGCGCAAAAGAGATATTTTTTTTGTAGAAATGGCACTATAGAAACAAATAGCACTTGGAAATTTTTGAAAAAAACAAAAACAATAAATATCTCTGAAACCGTGATATTTTCACTAAGGTTAAAATTTGTGGTAAGGGAGGCCATGATGAAGTCTATCTATAGTTACAGGTTTATCCATTGTTTTTAGGACACCCTGTATAGTTAGCCAGGCGGGCAAAGCAGCCCTACTACCTACCAAATCAAGTAGAAAACCTTCTGTCCCAATGGGAAATCGAACCCTGGACCTCAAGGGTGGTCTCAACCACTAGATCATGGAGGTGGTAAAAATTGGCATGTTATCAATTTATTCTATTTAAATTTATTATAAAGTAGCTGCAAGTGGACGACCAAAACACACTATGTCAATGCTAATTTTGGCGCCTTTTTGTTATTTACAAGGTTTATATACTCGTTGAGTGTGCACTGTGTTCACGGCCTTGCGTCCAACGTCAATTACGTGTTTTACGAATTCCTGGTTCCGTTTATAACGTGTTTGCATGATCTCATTCCAGACGGCTGCTTGATGAGCCTGCTGCAACTGTAACGGTCCGGAAATGGCAGCGAATGGGTAAGAAATAATTGATTATCTGGGAATGGAACGCATCAAGTTTAATCGAAGGATTCTTCAACCTAACACTAAAATTGTGTAGAACACGCCTATATAATTTCACTAACTTACCCTATTAAGTTGTATATACTAACAGAATTGTATTATATTATAGTTAAGTATGATTATAAAGTATATATCTATGGGCCTATGGTGCTCGAGTACAAACAAAGAAATGAAATGTATTTGATAAGATAAAGCTTAGCATTCTTAATGAAGTAAATAACCCAGAATATTTAATTGAAAAATCTAGACCTAGTAGGTTAAGTACTTTAATAAACAAGGACAAGTTTCTCCTGCCTAAAACTAACAACCTATATGTATGCAGAATGTTAGGTTTCTTGTCCCTAAGTACATTAACGATCTTTCAGAGGAACTTCAAAATCTTTACAAAGAGGGGGGCAAGTACAAAAATAAAATTAAAAGGGGATTCCTAAATAATAAGGAGCCAACTAAATACGTATCAGTATTTTTAAGAGTGTCTCGTTGTTCTCAGATAAGCCCTAGAGACTTCAGAGTAACAGCATTAGTGTAATTTAAATATATACTCGCAATGTATTGAACAATAAACAAAATAAAATATATCGCTGTACAATTAGGTAAAAATATTTTATTGTGTCGTATATGTCGGGACGTATACTAGTTGTGGTAGTATTTACCTACGTTTCCAGTTTTCACAGGCCGTGGTTACGGGCTAATTGCGATTCGATATAAACCCGATACATTTAAGATAGAAGCGACGAAAGCCTTAAAGATTTGATGGGAAATAAGGTTTAAGTGGAGTTTTAAGTTGATGGCAAATCCTTGGTTGCTTTTGATTGTCTTTATCCAGTAAATTCGTTGGACACGGTAGGATGCACAATGCTCAATCCATTTCAAGTGTAAAAAATCCATTCAGATCACTCATTATTAGCGTTAGTTAGTATTTATATAGTATGGTTATTTGGCCCACCGCCACTTAACCCACCTGATGCTAAGCAAAAACAATTGTCCTTGTGGATAGGAGGGCTTCGACCTTTATAACATAGGGTGTTCAACAATGGAGTTAACTACTCGCATACTTACCTCCCTAGTGGTATCATGCATCATATCGTAGCGTGAAATAGTAAGGTAGAGTGATATTATTGATTTGGGATTGTTGAGCACGAACGTGCTTCCACTGGGAGCGGAGAGGTTTCGAAGGAAGGTTTATGGGAATGGGAGGTATGGGAACACCAGCCGCTATACCGCTGGTAAACCACTCGCACGGCACACATAAGTGAGGGGTCTAATTACCTTAGCCCTATGGTACCGTAACAGATTTCCCGCCTTAAGAAAAAAATGAGTCATGAGATAGCGAATCCATCATCTAACATTTGGGTGGTGATTTACTAATATTGGTTACAAACTTGCTCAACTGATAGTAAATACCAGAGCGTTCCTCCAGATGGCAATACATACAAAAGAACATTTCATTGTTAATATGCTGGAAAAAGTATGTAAAAAAAAAGAAATCGTTAAAAATTCCATTCTCCGACACGTAAACGGAGTAGGTCATCGTCGGCAAGTGTCCACGTCTTTGACTGTGTAAAAATAACCGAACCGTTGGCTTTCCTCCAGGTACGGGCCTGTGGCCGGCCATGGCGGCAGAATACCCAACTTCGGGAAAACTCAGCCAGCTGTAAGTATTAAAGAACTTATTAATCGATTTCTCATTGTTCTCAGGTGTCGGTAACATAATACCTGTCTGCTATTTTAACCAATTCAATAGATTTTTAGTCAACTCGAAATTATTAAATGCAAAGTTATTTATATTAAACAACTTTCCGGATATAGCTCATATACTCGTACACGCGAGTTCAATCCCAAAAGTTGCTTCATTTAAATGTGTAGAGTTCGTGCAAATAAAAGACAGTAAATTTATTGTCATCGATATTATTACATTGTTTGTATTTTGTCAATTTCAGCCCATGGCCAATGCTGAGCCACCAGCATGCATCCAAAACGCCATGATGACAAAGGACAAAAAGCCTTTCACTTACACCCCAGGAGGATTAGATTTATCACAGATTCGGACACCAAGCATGGCACGAAGAATGGCTCGACAGAGATCATGGGAAGAGCAAGAGCAGGCACAGGGCCAACCAGGACCCCAAGGTCCAGGAGGTTATCACCCCCAGGGAGGTCCAGTTCCACCCCCGCCTCCACCACCCACGGCTCCAGCTCCTCCACCCCCGCCACCAATAGTTATCAACGTTCCGAAATCGAAATCACCAAAACCAATTGCACCTGGCGAGCGTCCTGAAATAGTTATTCCTGAGAATCCTATTGGTATGTTAAGAAAAACTAATAGCCCATATCACTGGGAAGCCGAGAAAGCAGAAATGCAACGTATGGGCCCTGTTCCTAAATACCAAGAGAAAGTACCAAGTCCACTGACTGTGCAGATGCCTCCGGCTACGTTTTCGCAAAATCCTCAAACGTTTACACCTCCAGGGCAAAGCCGACCGAGTTACCCATACGGCAACCAGAATTACACACCAGAAAGTCCTATTCATAAGCCCGAGGCTCAATACGCCCATCAAATGGCTGCTTCACCAAACAGAAATGGCTCTCCTCCGACCAGAGAGTTATTACAGCGACAAGACTCCCAGTTCAATAAGAGCCCTCAACCGTTTGCTTCACAGTCACCATTTAGTAACGGGACGTCGTTTTCGCCAAGTCCAAACAACAACTGGAGGCAGCCAGAAAAAAGAGATTCACCTTCCAGCTATAGCCCAAACTCACCTCATTTGCAGAGAGGTCCATTCTCACCCACCCTAACCCAACACTCTCCAAACTATCAAAATCAATCGCCACCTGCTAATAACGTATCTGCATTCCACACATTACCGAGAACTGGACAAAGAAACGACAACTTTATCAATAATACTCCCAACAACAACGCTATTTACAATAATACAGTTGATTCAGGTCCAAAAGCAGATGTGGTAAATACTACGCCGTGGCGAACTAGCACTCTTAATAGGCAGCCACGAGAAAAAGAAAATTTGCAAAATATTTACCATAATAGTCAAAGCACGAATCAGCAACCGACTTACACTCCACCATGGAAATCTAATGACTCCAACAATAACGAAACTAGTTACATTCCTCCGTGGAAACAAGAAAAGAATACTGGCAATCAAATGAATAATCAACAGTATACGCCACCGTGGGTCCCGGCACAGGATTCCAACGACAGAAGACCACAAGACAACTATCAGCCAGCATGGCGCAATCAAGAGCCTGATAATAGAGTAGGTCCATCATCTCCACCTTCTAGAAATAACCAACAAGATCCACAGCGGTTCCAGTCCACAATGTCAATACCGGTAACGCCCAGAAAACAAAACAACCAACCTGATTACACCAATACACCCCCGCAGAAAGAAGCTGTTTATGTTAATCAAGAACCAGTATATTATTGTCCAGACAGTCCCAAGTCGATTCCGCCGTGGGTAAAATCTCAGAAGGAGAAAACTAAGACACCACCGCCAGCTTGGTGTCAAAAGCCGCTAGAGGGCAGAAGGAGCGCTCCTCGAGAGCTGGCTACTCCGCCACGGGAGACAAATCAGGAGCCAGAATGGGTGAGGAAAAGTAACGAGATGCAGAGGAATGTACGCGAAGTCATAAGTCCGCCTAAATATCAACAGCCAGTGCAGCCAACGTGGTCAACTCGACCGTCAGAAAACCGTAAGAGTTTACCGAGAGACAACGCTCCCAATTCTCCAAGCAGTAGAGTCATTCCAGTACAAATGGAGATATCTGGTAATGACGCTAGGGACCAGGGAAGGCAGGGTGTGCATCCGCCCAATTTGAGGATAAATATTGATATGCAACCAAATGCAAACAATCGAGCGCAAGCGCCCTATTCTCAGCCAACGCAGCGCATAATGAGGGTACTGTCGCCGCAGCTGGTGCGGCTTGATGACGCGCAGCCGCAGCAGGATCTGCCGACGCTGAACAGGAACTTCCAGAGTGGTCCAGAGGCGCCTAAGACGAGGATCATACCGATTCAGATTGAAGGTGGCGGCAATGGCGGGGCAAACAAAAGGTATAGTTTTTATCAAAATTTAGATTCTAGATGACACAAATTAAATATTTCGACATAAACACACAATTCAATTTAAGAACGACTTTAAAATTGAGGTTGTTGGTGTAATTTTTTTAAGAGGTTCTTGGATGAAGTTTGTGCACAGCAGTCGTTCTTTAAATCTTATTACATTAAAATAGACATTTTTCACCATATTTTTTGGAGTCTAACCCTTTTCCCTCAAAATTTGTATGAGGCGCCGAACACGCCGCCTCCGCAGACTGCAATTCAGTCTTGCTTTCCACGTACACTAATCTATGCAGTTGCTTAGAGTTCTATACGCACAAGAACAGTCATAGAAAGGCACGCAGAACTTGAGAGAACATAAATTGCCAGTTGATTGTGTGTGTGACAAGAGTACGACTAGTTCATACGAAAAAAAATACACATTAAAACAATACAATTATGTATCATTTCAGCTTCGGTGGGCGGTACTAAGGAAGATACACGGACAGAAGTAAATAAATTCTTTTTAGTGAGCTCGCTTTAAATATGGCGCTTTGTAAACGAACTCTTCTATTTGCACTAATCCAAATTTCGCGCTTTAATTGGCATTAATGTTTTTTTGTTGATGTGGTAGTCAGTATTTAGTTTCAGAGTGACTGGAATTAATTAATATCATCTATCAAATCATCTAAATATAACATCATTTCTTTCATGTCAAGGGAAATTGATATCCACCCAAGCTTTTGTTCGCCGTTAAATTTCATTAATCTTCCATTTTTAATTTAATAATGTCTTTCCTAATTAACTTACAAACTGAGACGAATCTAATAATAGACGCTGATATTTTAGTCCGCGTTTAAAGGTAACTCAGTATATTCATTAGTAATCCATACAATTTATAATCCGGATCAATTTGATAAAACATCATCCAAGCTTTTCTTTCCGACAAGTCCTTTCTAGTATTCAGAAATACCAATAAATTTTCAAGCTTTACTTGTCTTTTTCTGGCAAAGGAATGATGATACATACAGTATATACAACATTGGAATATTCTGATGCAACTAAGCTGCCTGCACACAGCTGACGGCGGCAATGCGAATTGCGAAGAGATGCCGAGAAACAATTGTACGGTCAGCAACATGTCAAGTTTTAGGCGATTAACACACTGCCACGCACCACGCTGCATCACGCGTGTCGACGCAGCTACGCGCGTACTTGCGGGAGTGCAGATCTGCATCATCATGCGGGTTTTTTACGCACTCACGCGCGTAGTTGCGTTTCCAAAATCAACGTCAAGCCCTTCCAAAATTACGCACGGTACTGCGAGATTCGGTGTGCCATACCTTGCGTCTCGCGCGCGCGCACCTACGCGCGTGGGTGCGTCTTTCACCGCTTGTGGGCACGTGATCTGCATGAAAGCGTGTGGATGCGTTTTCTTTGTGTTGGACTGTGCGTGTTTTCTATACAAAGGGAGATACTTACAAGCAACGTAAGAACACGCATTCACGCGCTAAGCTCCGTGGTGCGTGGTAGTGTGCGAATCGCCTTACATTTGCATTACGAAAGTCGTCGCTATTACGAGCGACATAAGAGCGGTCTCAAACACAAAATGTAAAGTCTGGCGTGTTGCTGTGTGTACTAACTAGGGTTGCCACCTTTTTTTGTCCAAATAAAGTACATTGGATTTTAAAGGTTAAAAAAAGTAAATTGTGTTAAAATAAGTAAATACCAATTTATTTCTATGCTAAAAAATTATGTGTTTCGTTATTCGTAGCAACGTTATATTATTTTTATTGTATTCAATCAATTAAACAAAATAGTCAATTTGTTATAAAGACCTTGACAATATGACAATGTTGACATTTGCGGTGAATTTACGTTGGAATGAGCTTCTGGCGACATCTGTATCCGTATTACGCAAACATTGTTACAGTAAACTTTGTATTTTATATATTTAATATTAAATAAATCCTAGAAAAATCAAATCACGCAAAATAAAGTATTTTCGCATAAGTACTTTATCGTTGGCATAAAGTATAGAGTACAATTACCAAAAATAAGTTCGGGTGGCAAACCTAGTACTGACGGAACTATCGGGACGGCTAGCGGTAGTTCAGAGCGACACAGCGCACACACCCGCGGTTTGTGATGCCGATGCCGCCACCAGCGTTGCCGGCTTCCACGGTCTGGATTACCCAAAAACCTATCTGAAAATCCCCAATTTTGGGGAAAACATAATTGATATCCCCACATTTTCCCCACAAGTTTTCAGCAAAGAAATTAAACTTAATATTACTTAGCTTAAAATTAAAAACAAACACGAAATAAAACTTACTGCAACAGATATCAATCGAGAAATACGTCAGGTAAACAGGTGAATATTGGTTTTATAACATAATATATCTTGAAATAATCGTCGTTCTTATTAACTTTCTTTTTTTTACATTTTAACTACCACTTATCCATTGTATCTTTCTAATTATATTACATAAACAACAAGTGTGAGCAATACACAACAAGCAGTATGTGTGAACTCGAACACCAAATAACGCTCAAAAGTTCTCTGCCATACGCATACGTACTCTATCTATAGGTATAATTCGTTACAAAGCTATAGTAAACAACAGGGACTTCCCCGATAAACAATAAAGGTTGATGGACATAAATGCTGCTATAAAATAAACTCCAAAACCTTCCAACCGGATAAGTTGAGTTAAACTTGAGTTAAAGTATAAATAATGTATAAATTATACTCACTTCTAATACTAATTTTATTATTTTTAAGTAAAGTCCTAGCGTAAATGTCTAAATTCCCCGCATTTTCCCCACATAAACGCTCTCCCCACAAATTACCCAATTAGACGGAAAATCCCCACAGTTTGGGGAATTCCCCACAGATTGGCAACGCTGGCCGCCACTGATCGCTAGTATCTGTGGCTTGGACGGTAAAAAATTCACGTCCTAGCAAAACGAGAAGAATATCATTGAAACAGGGCTACTACTAGTATTTAACTTGCCCTGTTTGTTTAATTTTTTTATTTGCATGGGTCAAATCATGCAACTTAAATTTGACCTACTTGCCGTAAAGAAATTAAAAAAGTATATAATGAATTAATAATAAAAAAAAATACATTTATAAAAACAAGCTTTCATGCATTAAAATGAGGTAAATAAACTAAGGACGCAATTTCTTATGATAATATAAAAGCTTGTAATAGCGAGATTTATAAAAACATATATTTTTTAGAAATACCAATATCAAGATAAGTCATTTAAATGTAAATATGTTATTGTATTATTGTTTATCTACATAGGTATATCTCGCGTCAAGCTTTCATATTATCATGAAAAATTGTGTCATTAGTTTGTTTTCCTCTTTATAATATAGCTTAATTTTTTAAATACAGACTGAATATGGGGTTTCGACAGAGTTTCGAGAAGTTTCCAAATTGTCATTGTTTTTCCTCGAATAAATAATTATTGTCTGGCGATTGAAAAATCGGACCTTGAGTCCTCCCCGTTGTATACGGTTCTAACACGTTGTCCGAACACGGGACAAAGGAGTATGTCTACGGTGTTTGTAGACAGGGATAAGCTTTTAACGCTACCGCGGCGCGGTGACGTGACAGTAATCGGATTTAATCAATGGCTAATCCACTAAAGTTGTTTGCCCACTCGAGACTTCCTGCGGCTTTTCCGTCCGTTTTTCGTTCAGGATTCGGTATACTGACTGTTGAGAGTGGACTGTATGTAGGTACTTGAGTTAAAACGCTGATTTCTTTGTGATAATATTTGGAGCTTTATTTACTTCTTGCAAGACGACTTCCACTGACCGACTACAACTGACTACAATTTAACAGAATTCGGCCCTATATTTATACACTATCCCTTGGTTCGCGGGGGGACATCCCGCCCGCGGACCAATCAAAAGGGGCCGAATTTATATAACATATGGTTCATTCATGGGGACTTGGCCCGCATAAGCTTAGACTACGTCCGCTGCTTAGTTCTGAGTCCCCGGCACTTGCGAACTGTCGTCGACACTGACTGTTCCGGCGTTCCAGAGGACTTTTCCATAGTGACGCCTCTGGCTCTAATCGCTATTACGAGTATTTCGTATTTCATTCAATTAATTTACCTCATCATTTATAGAAATGATATCATTTTCAATGTAGCCAATGGGGTTTTAGGGGCAGTGCGCTCTTTCTTTGGCAAACGCCCATAGGCTGCGTTATCTGCTGAACATCAGGTGTATAAAAATTGCACGTTGTTTGAAAAAAATATAAAATAATTTGGCTTAGTTAATGTATTCAATTTGTTTCAATAACAATTAAATAGCAGTCGCAAATCCCGTGACAAACAAAGCTTTGTAGTTGTTCGTATTATAACAACTTTCTTTCTTTTCAATAGGAAAATCCATAGCCGCTTGTATTGTGTGGGAATTTCATATGGCATATTATCATAATATTTCTTGCATTCTTTCGCAGTAATGTGTTAGTTGTTTGCTGAAAAAAGTCTTTTAAAACACCGTTAACTCTATGTTATGACGCCACGCCATACCACGCCACTTAAGGGTCTCAACACAGAATGCGATACGACGTCGGAATACAAATTCGCACGACGACGTAACGCAAGTATTTATGAATTGTTTCGCATCGCGCTTCGTAAAATAGAAATTTTATAGAAAGTTGATTTTATATTGTGCTTTTTCTACCAAAGATGTTTGCACGATACTCTCCTATAGATCTGAGAGCCTAATGTAGTCGCTAAGTGCAAGGTTTCTCGTTATACGTACTTACTACGGTCTGAAAACGATTTAAAGCAATCATGGTTACAATTTGAAAAGACAAAATGTATGGTAATGATTCCATATTACGAATCATTCTCATACATTTCAGTTCCATACGAAGCGTATAACGTTAATGAAGCCAACGTGAGTGATACTTTGGTTACAGCCCCTGGGAGCCTAGACAATAGACTTTATCGCTTTTGAATATTACTTTGGCTAGGCCCCTTAATCGTTATAACACCACATAATATTAAAATGTTATTGTTGGAAATTTTAAGAATCGAAACTGAACTGTTGCGGTCGACCAATCGGAGCGCTTATATTGCCATTAAACTGTTCAATGACGTGACAATGTGGCGTTCTGATTGGTCGATCGCAACAGTTCAGTTTCGATTCGGCTGTAACTTATTAGTAGAATTAGGCCTCTGAAGCTATTTCAGGAAAAATCTTATAACATTTTCAAATCCAATCGAACGTTTTGATGGTGTTCAGTATTTGCGTCATTATTTTAAAGAATTATATCTATTGTATTACAGTGCGAGGGTGTACTACCACAAGTTCACTCAGGAGGGACCGCCGAGACAGTCGAAGGCTTTCAAGGTGTTGCAAATCATCACGGGAACACAGGATTAGGGAATTGGACCATCTGTAAACTTCTCTCATTTGGTAAACGGAGTGTAAGGGAAACACTACCATTTTACGCTTGGAAATGCTATACTACGCTCACCTGATATTAGTGCGGTTCCTTAGCGCTTCTCATCTATGTAACATCTTTTGCTACCGCAAAGCAGTGCTTGCATTGCTGCGTTCCGGTGTGTAGAGTGGGGCAGGCAGTAAAATTACTACGTTCTGCGACTATGAACACATTTAATGTCTCAAGTTGGCAATATATTATAACAAAAAAAAGGGTTACAGATTTGCGAATTTTACAGGAACCACATGAGACTAGCCATTTACCCTCAGGTGGAGAGCCTGCTTATTTACTTGCTTTGTTGAATAGAAATACTACTGCTTGCTGACGTAATCCTGGCGTAGTGCAGTGCTGAGTCGGCTATATTTGGTATTCGAGTGTTATAGTGCTCGTTAAAACAGGAATCAACGCAAAATTCGAGTCATAGGACTCGGACAAATACTCGAGTACTTTTTAAGGTCTCGAGTATTTTTTTGTACCGACGATTATCGTTAAGGAAAAGAAGTATTTAGTTAACGAACAAAATAACGAGAACTTCATGATTGATCTTACCCAAGAAGATATTCAAAATCGACAAGAAATATAGAAATAGGACTGCTAATTTGGTAACTTTGCATTTGAATACCTTAAGTACTCGAAACCCGTATTCGAGTATTTTATATCCCAAATCTATATTTCGAGTACTCCAGAATGTTAATACTTAACAGGTATTCGAACAGTACCTACTCGATTTCGGTTGACTCGGCACACCGCTACTGGTGATCGGGCGGGTCATATGACCCAGGCTACAGTAATCGTTGGGGTAATTAGGTAAGAAAAACATCAAAAATATTTATTTGGCGCTAACAGATTACCAGTAATTAATATAGTTAGTTGACTATTAAGAATATTAAGTTTCTAGCTATTAAAGAAACATGAATTTTTAACTAAAAACTTCCATAATCACTGCATTTTAGTCGAATAGGATACGCCGAATTGTACGAGTATTGAATCAAACAATTCCACGACTAAGACAGGAACTAAGCGATATTGCATTTTCAAACAGTAAGCTCTGATTCGAAGTAATAACTAAACGACTGAATGTGAGTCATATTTTTGAAAGAAAATAAAAAACAACATTGCGTAAATGTATGTGTAAGAAATTTACATGTAGCGTTTCCCTTACATGCATCCAGCGAGTATGTAAATATTTAAGTCGAGGTGATCGCGGCATGGCTGTTTTCCTAGTAACTAATTTATAATTGCTAGATAAAAAAAAATATATATTTGTTATAGTGTGTTACTTATTTTTGGAATATGTATGGTAATGTAAAGTTGTAAGTAAAAATGTTATATTGTTATTTTTTAGGTAGCTAACAGAATGATGTGAATAGAATTAATTACTACATATATGTTTTATCAATAAGTATAAGATATTTGAGAGTTGCTTTTGAATATATGTATTTCTCTTAAATTACTTATTTTTTATTTGGAATATCATCGAACTTTAGACAAATAAGTACCTAAGTTATGTAATAAAACTGTTTGTTTTATTATATTATAATAAAGCCTTTGAATATACGTTGGCAATATTTTGCCATTTTATTTTAAACTTAAAGTAAAACATTTCATAAACTTAAAGTTTCAATAGCAGTGAGATATTAGAAAAGCTTGTGATGTAAAACAGAATTTAGATAATTTTGGTTTTTAGTTGCTGGATGATTGGAATATAAAAATATTCTGACAAAAGCTTTATCCTGAAACGATGATTAATGTTTGAAGTAGGTATAAATAATTAATTAATTTGTTTAGTATACGTATATTATAAAATATTTAAACCTTTGCTTTTTAGACTTATGATATGATGCTCACAAGAACAGCTAGCTTACCAAAGAATAATTTATTAGTATTATAATTTAGTAAACATTAATGTTAGATTTAGCTATTTATTGAAGAAAGTAATTAAATAATCATTGTTTAATAATTAAATAATATTTTTATGATGGCTTATCGGTTTATAAGTAAATAAATGCGCTTGTATTTTCTTGTAATTAACACATCAGTCCTATTTAGTATTATATTTTGTGTAATTATGTATTTATAATGATATTCTAAAAAGATGTAATGGTCTATTTTTTATGAAACAATATATAGCTAATTACCTACATGTCAATTCGTTACATATCCAATTAATAAAATTAACTGAGCCTGTCCAAACTAACAAAAAATAAATAACTAACAATTACAGAAGAATTCGATTCCCAAGTATTCGTGATGTTCCAGTGTTATTAACGAAATTAATGTTATTAAATATTTTATATATTACTATTAATGACAAACTATTTAGCATCGGGGAAAATGACAATTGATTATTATTGTTAATAATAAGCTTAATTTGCAACCTTGGACAAAATATCGGTTTTCATTAATAGTAAAATATTGAAGCGAATAAAGTTAAACAGACAAGGGGTGTGGCAATCTAGTCAGTGTGAATATCTCTATAAGTTTTTACTTTTATTACTTATACATAAGTATTTATATCAAAATTATAATTTATTACTACGGATACAATAACTTATAAAGTATGCGATATCATTTTCTTATAAAATACATTTTTTATTATTTATAGATTATATTTTTTAATAATAACTATTATAGTTAAGTGTAAATTATTTTCTAATAAAAGTAATGTTAATTATATACATTAGTTTTTTTGGTCGTCTTTCTAATACAAATTCAAAAATCTTTATTCAACACTAGCTGTGCCCTCGAACTTCGTTTCGCCTTACGATAGATTTCCCGTCATATTTTTCCCGTAGTATTCCCGTCATATTTTTCCCGTGGGAAATATAGCCTATGTTACTCACGAAGGATGAAGCTTTCTAATGGTGAAAGAATTTTTAAAATCGACCCAGTAGTTATCGAATTTTCCCATAGGAAAGAAATATTTTCTCGCGGTAAAAATTATAATATAGCCTATTACCATCAGGGACAATGTAGCATTCTAATGGTAAAAGAGTTTCTCAATTCAAACCAGTAGTTTCTGAGATTTGCGCTTACCAACACATTTTGCGATTCATTTTTATATGTATAAGATAGACCTTTACAGGCACTTATTGACGTCAAAACAAAGCAAAACAATCTTATTTAAAGAAATCACATTAACCTTGTATGTGCATACATTCTGAATATACTCAAGATGTCTGCATGTAGGAATGAAAAAAAATTGACTCTATACCTGTTCGGAAATTGGGAGAGCCTTCTCGAGAAGAACAGGCAAGAAACAAGAGAGGTCAAATTTTTTTGTCTCCTCTTTTAAATCGCAATTCACAATTTTGGTTTTGTTACAGAGTCGTCAATTGGAAGCCGACCTCAAACCAAAAGTTTGAGCTCAACTTCCATTACAAGAATAGATGTGTTCTGGGACTTAAATTAGTATATTTTACTTGAAGACGGTATAGCTTGAATGGGAGCTTACTGTACAAACGCTCGAAAAAATTACTAAATAAATTAAATGCTGCGTTGATAGAAAACTATTTGTATTCGAATCTTAAGACTTCGAATGCGAATTTGAATTCTATTCTATTCTATTCTCGCGAGTTTCGTTGGAACGTATTGAACGGCAATGTATATGAATGTTTCGTAATTCGCATAAATTTTGTTCTTTTTAACTTTTTTATCGTTTTTGTTATTGCCCCCTGTCTATACAAATAAATAAAATTGAAGTGTCTGTTTGTAATGTCAAAATAACAAGTTTTTACTAAATGGGTATGAATGTATATCGGGTACCAATAACAATTGCACAATTTAAAAAAAAATTGTCTGTCTGTCTGTTTGTTCCCGCTAATCTCCGGAACGGCTGGACCGATTTTGACGGGACTTTCACTAATAGATAGCTAATTAGATAAGGTATGACATAGGCTAGCTTTTTATCAAGATCTTAAAAAAATTGCCTACAAAAATCAAAATACTGCCAAAAGTTACTATTCCATGCGGACGAAGTCGCGGGCACAGCTAGTTGTAAATAACAAAGAAACTAATATTTATGCAAAAACGATTTGGATAAAAAGCACACCCTTATAAGTAAATAGTGCCGATTCGTTGCGGCGCCCATTTTTGAAAACTTTTCGCCATGGCTGTGAACAAATTTTCTATGATACGACTGGCGTGTCAAGCGCCATAGAAGTTGATGGCACGCGTAACGTGCCATCAGCCATGTATATAAAACCACATGCTTTTTTTGCTATTTCACTGGTTTAGACCTGATTCAAGTTTAGTTGACATCAAACTACGGTAGTGTACGGCACGATACGTTAATTAAATCGGTTTTGAAGTGGTTAAATACGTGTTTTCCCTGAAATGGAAGGTAAGTGACTACTTTTTCAGATGTTGCAAACCTTTTGTGATGTTGTTTAATTTCTTTGTTGTATTCAATATATTGGTAAAAAAAACTAGAAACATTTTATTCGACTTGGGGATTATTCATTTATAACGAAAGGCAATTTGCGGTGTGGGAATTCACATGGTGAGTGGGGTATCTTGCTTTGGGGGGAGGAGGGTTGTTATTATTACTTACATAACTACAATGGATGGATAATAGATTTTTGTATCAAAAACTTATTTCTGATTTAATAATAGCAGAAATGTTTCCATATCATATTATACCAGCTCATATTATGGAGGGTGGATCCCAGAGATCCCATGCTAGTCTACGAGCTGAACACCAACATATACGGGTTGCGTTCGAGCCCTTTTGTGGCAATACGCTCGCTTTTGGAACTCGCTGAACGTGAACGGTTACGATATCCTCGGGCATCCTTGGTTCTCAAGGAAGACGCATTTGTGGATGACATTTGTACGGGCTCCTCTAGCGTCGAGGAAGCTTTGATTTTGCGAGATGAACTAATTGCTCTACTCGGGGCTGGTGGTTATTGAGGAAGTGGATGTCCAACTCATCTCAGCTTTTGTCTGATTTGCCAGACGACCACCAGCAGGAGCCTCATCTCTGAGAATGCCAGCACTCCAGACCTACTGTCTGTTTTGGGAGTGCAATACAAACCTGTCCAGGGCACGTTCACCTATCGATTGAAGCTGCCAAGCCCGAAGGTCTGGACAAAACGGTTGGTTTTGTCTACAGTAGCAGGTACCTTTGACCTTTGACCTTTGAAATGGCTAGATTTGTCCTGTAGTGTTTTGGATGAAGTGCTTCCTACAGGAACTTTGGTCAGCCGAAGTGTCGTGGGATGAGCCCCTCTCAGGCCGTTTGCTGCGAGATTGGGAGTCTTTCATTTCGTCTCTCCCCGACATTAACCGTGTTAGTATTCCGTGTATAAAACGTATGTACAATAGTTTAAAGTACTCAGTAAGTTAACGCGGCTACCTTATACTTAAACAGTTGTAAGTCAGTTTATCCATTTTTCGCAAAAATAAACCGATGGTGAAAACGTATGGGTCTTTAAGATGCTCCAGAAAGTTGTTTACAAATTGTGTCATTTTGGTCGATCACGGATGGCAACGCGAGATAAGTATTTTTCCACAACTTTATGTAACAAAATGTGTATGTTTGTCAAAACTAACGTTACAACAACGCACCTCAAAAGCATCGATGAAAAAAAACCGCACTCTTTTGGTAAGAAATTATCGTCACACACATTGTATTAATTATAGAAATCGAAAAAAAAAACTACTTTCGAAATCATGATAGTTTTGTTCTAGGTAACTCCCCTTTAAAACTTTATTTGAGGGTGTTACAATCGATTCAAAAATGACACGCCTATCGTGTCATGCGCCACACATTAAAAATAATTCAATGCAACTTATGAAGGTTGTCAACCCCTGCAACTTCTGAATTCACACAATATCCAGAAACTAACACAACAGGTTAGATCTACGTGGAAAAAAATGATTGTTTTGTTCTAGGCAGATCCTTCGAAATCTTAATTTGAGGGTGTTACAATCATTCGAAAAATGACACGCCTATCGTGTCATAAGCCACAAGTAAAAAAAATAGATGACACGCCTGTCGTGCCATCAGCAACGAATCGGTTAAATTATTTTTACAAAAAATAAAACCGATTTCAAAAAGACCAAAAGGTCATAAATAATATAATACATAATACATTACAACGTCACAGTTTTATATTGAAGTTGGGAGCAAATTTTAAGTAAGTAGGTAATTAAGTATATTTTTTTTTATGGGATATGGGGGGCAAGTTAGCAGACGTATCACCTGATGGTAAGTAATTACCGTCGCCCATGGACACCCGCAAACCCAGAGGAGTTACAAGTGCGTTGCCGGCCTTTGAGGTGGGAATACGCTCTTTTTTTGAAAGTTTGAAGGTCGTATCGGTCCGGAAATACCGCAGGCGACAATTCGTTCCAAAGTTTGACTGTGCGACGCAGGAAACTTCGAGAGAAACGCACAGTTGTGGACTGCCAACCTTGGCATGGATTTTTTGCCGCGTGGAACGATGGCGGAAGGAGGCGGCAGGTAGTCCGAACAATTCCTCGGAGCATTCCCCGTAATAAATACGATAGAAGATGCATAGTGAAGCGACATCTCTACGCAGCGCCAAGGTATCAAGCCGATTTGAAATTTCCTGGCAGTCGACGATTCGAGTCGCTCTCCGTTGAATGCGGTCCAGTGGGAGAAGTTGGTATTGGGGTGCCCCAAAGATGAGAACAGTATTCCATATGAGGCCGAACCTGCGCCTTGTAAAGCTGAAGGCGGTGCGCCGGAGTGAAATACTGTCTCGATCTATTGAGCACACCAAGCTTCTTAGAAGCTAATTTAGCCTTACCCTCTAAGTGGCCACGGAACTGGACTTCGCTCGATATGTCGACACCAAGGATCCCAATATTGGCTGAGGCAGTTAGGGGAATGCCCTGAAAGCGAGGAGATACGACAAATGGCATTTTCTTTGCGGTGAACGCGCAAACCTGTGTCTTTGAGGGGTTGAAATGGACTAAATTAAGTCGACCCCAGTTAGAGGCTTTCTTTAATGAAGTTTCGATTTCAGACACAAGTTTATTCCGGCACTCAATGACGTTTTCCCGAGAAGAGTTCGCACGGCCGTTATAGAAGGTGTCTTTCGTGCTGTCGTCTGCATAGCAATGAATGCTGCTGATTTGCAGCATATCATTGATATGCAGAAGGAATAGTGTAGGTGAAAGCACACATCCTTGGGGGACACCAGCATTTATAGACATTGGGTCTGAGCATTCATCGTCAATCAAGACCTTAATGCTTCTGTCTGCTAGATAGCTAGTGACCCATCCACATAATTTCTCGGGAAGCCCATATGAAGGAAGTTTTGAGAGGAGCGCTTTGTGCCATACCCGATCGAAGGCCTTCGCGATGTCCAAACTAACTGCCAGTGCCTCCCCCTTCGCTTCAATTGCCTCTGCCCAATGATGTGTCAAGTAAACTAGAAGATCACCAGCAGAGCGACCCCTACCGTAGCGCCGTATTGTTGATCACTGAGCAGCTGGTGATCCTCTAGGTACCGGAGAAGCTGGCGGTTGATTAGTGATTCCATTATCTTTGAAAACAAAGGGGTTATAGCTATCGGCCTGTAGTTGGACGGATTCGAGCGGTCACCTTTCTTAGGGATCGGATGCACTAAAGCTGTCTTCCATGAGGTTGGGACTACGCCAGATGAATAAAAGAGCCGAAATAGTCGCGTTAAAACCGGTGCCAACTCTGGAGCACACGTCTTTAGCACGATAGGAGGGATACCATCAGGCCCACCCGACTTGTGGATATCTAGGGTGATTAGTGCTTGACGCACTGAGCTTTGGTGGAACCGAATATCCGGCATTAAGCTCGTGCACCGTGGTATGGTCGGTGGTTCCTGTCCCCCGTCATCCAAGGTCGAGTTGGATGCAAAGAGTTTCCCTAAAAGATCGGCTTTCTCTTTAGCATCATGGGCTAACGAAGTGTTATCCTTGTGCAGTGGTGGAAAAGATGGCATGCAGAAATTTCCCTGAATAGCTTTGGCGAGAGACCAGAACGCACGAGACCCCGAAGGAAGACGCTCTAGCCTCTCGCCAATTCTACTGATGTGCTCCGACTTCGCTCTTGCAATGTCCCTTTTGAAGGATCTGGAGGCATAGTTATACTGCTTTTTCAAAGCGCTGGTATTTCCACCCCGTGACGTCACCGCATTTACCCAGGCTTGGTAGGTTTCCTGCTTCCAGCGAGAAGCCTTTTTGGAGGATTGACCAGACCAAGGTTGGAATCTGCCACCAATGGGGATAACTGAGGATGGAATGAAAATTTCCATACCTTGCAACACCACATCGGCAACAGACTCAGCGGCGGAGTTGGGATCATCCGGCATAAAGCAAACCTGCCTCCAAGGGTAGGACGCAAAAAAGGACCGCATCCCATCCCAGTCTGCTGACTTGTAGTGCCACACACGGCGACTACGTGCAACTCGAGGTCGTTGCATGCAAGTGAGTGGCACCGATCTCCTAATGAGGCAGTGATCTGAGGAGCCAAGAGGGGCGCCGACAGATATGAGGTAGCCGTCGGGATGAGAAGTCAGCAGAAGATCCAACAGTGAAGGTTTATGGCTCTCCACATCAGGAATTCGCGTGGGCTTAGTAACCAATTGTGTCAAGCCATATGCAAGAGCGAAGGCGTGAACAGATCTCCCCGCATGATCGGTCTTGCTTGAACCGAGCCATTCGGTGTGGTGAGCGTTAAAATCGCCAAGTATCACGATCTCTGCGAGTGGGATCTGCTGCTGCACAAAGTCTGCAGCCATTTGAACGTGCTCGATTAGTCGGTCGGTTTCGGTATCACCGCTATGGGACCTATAGAGGCACGAATAGACGCGGGGATGGTCGTCGCTGTCTACACGGAGCCATAAGGTGGAGAGGTCCCTACTTTCAAGGTGACCGAGGCGCCGAGAACATATATCGTCTCTGACGTACACGTACACACCGGCCTTAGGTGCGAAGAGGTGTTCCAGTCCGTACCCTGGGTAGGAAAGGTAAGAAGTGTCCGCCGGAGACGATATCTGTGTCTCGGTCAAAAAGAGCAAGGCCGGCTTTACTGTCTCGAGGTGGTGGTGGACAGCATTCAGGTTGGAGTGAAGTCCCCTGATATTGCAAAAGTCCACAGTCAGTGGGGCAGGGGGTGCCGTGGGTTTGCTCTTGCCCCAGGTATGTTTGAGCGCGGTTTTGCCCCCCCCCCAGAATACGAGGGGCGGCCTAGGCGTCCACGTCCAGGTATATTGCGTCCTGAAAGTGGACGTCCAGAGAGGGATTCTCCAACGCTAGCGCAGTTGTTACCCTCCTGGGGTAACAATCTGTTTAACTGCGCCATCATAGGGGGGGTAGGGGGGTTGGGCCTCCGGTACCCTCACTTACTCGACGAAACACAACGCAAGCGTTATTTCACGCCGGTCTTCTGTGAGGGCGTGGTATCACTCCGGTCGAGCCGGCCCATTCGTGCCGAAGCATGGCTCTCCCACGGGTGAAATTAATACACGGGTATATTAATTGTTCTTTTCATTTTTTAAGACTTTCCAGAGGTGATCATTGCTTGGCACCGACTTTAATATAAAACTGTGATGTTGCATGTATTCTTATATTATTTATGACTTTTTGGTGTTTTTGAAGTTGGATTTATTTTTTGAAAAAAATTTTTTTTTCAATCTTTTTAGTTTGTAATACAAGGCAAATACCAGAATAACTTAAAATAAAACATCTTTCGCTCTAAACAGTATTGAAAGAATTATTCCCGAACTCCTCACCTACCAGAAACCTTCCATCATCAGCTCAGTAACATAATATGATGACTACCAGACCTAAATACCTGAATACACGTTGAACGTGCCAATGAAATTCAAGGGATTCCCTCGATTTTCATGGGATCCTATTATTAACATGGTGGCAATGGGATCACTTCGGGAGTATACTCTTTCGATTTTAAAAATAATTTTGAAAATCGGTCCACAAACGGCGGAGTTAATCGGTGAACATACATAAGAAAAAGAGACAGCCGAACATAGAATCACCTCCTTTTTCAAAGTCGGTTAAAAAGTACACTCTTTGTGTTCTGCTACAGCCGAAGTCGCAGGCCGAAGACAGTTAAACGATAAAAAGCTGCAGACGCGCGCGAAATGAGGGGATAACGTAATTATTGTCATTTGCATACTTTATGCACTTATTAAAGTATAATCGTGGCTGCAGAGAGGCCTCAGGGTGAATGCGAAACGGAGAAAATGCTTTTTACGTGGATAGCTTATATCCACCATACCTACGAGTCACAACTGTTTTAAGCTTGTATTTATTCACTATGGACCATGTCAGTGACTCTACCAGTGGATTTATGTCCCCCAAGATGCGTAGAAAACACTTATCAATGGGTCTGGTTTAGAAATTCATTGTAAAGATTCATTGATGAGTCTTTTGCACACTATGTCCATATATCCGGATTTTTTGCAATCGGGATTTTTTATCCAATATCGCTTAAATATTGGTATTGGTCAATCCGATTGCATGTTGGTTACCAATATAAATATTAAATTTACAATGGTAACCGTCATGCTGAATTGGAACAACAAGGTAACGTCGCAAAAACAGGTGAAGGTTCAAAAAACAGGTGAACTTTGGAAAAACATATGAACGTCGAAAAAACAAGCGAACTTTGGAAATACAAGTGAATGTGCCGACATCCATGTCACATGTTTTCCGACGTTCACATGTTTTCCGATTGCATGACGGTTATCCATTCCATTGTAAATTTTCAGTTAGTTCTAGAAAAATAATAAATCATGGATTAAATGGGCATAATTGGCGATGTAGAGGCAACTAACACCCTCGAATTTCTACAACTTCGTCGTGACATCGCCTCTCTTTTTAACCTTATCCCTCCCTCTCCATCCCTTAACAGAAACACGCTTAAGGGCATTCGTCATCCGTACACTGTATCCTCCTTTTCACACCGTACCAAGAAATTCGAAGATTCCTTCTTCGGTCGGTCATCCCACACTTGGAATTCTCTACCTGCGCACGTGTTTCCTCCATCCTACGACATGGGGCCCTCCATAAAAAAAATATGTTCAATGGGTCTTAGTGGACAGGGATCAGTGGTCACTAGTTTATAACCTTCGATTTTTTCAATTGACGCCAATAATTTTCATCGTAAATGCTCCTTAACGATAGAGTATATAAATCAAGTAAAACAAAATAATGCTGCAATAGTATTATGAAAATAAGTTGTCGGATTACGTAGCCGCCGTGGGTATTTCGCAAGTAAGTAAACAGAAAATCTTCTAAGCTAACCCATTTTGATTTTCCTCTCAGCATCACACGTGTAACTCTCGGGTAAGCAGTCGATTTGCATCTGAATTCGATTTGACTTGCCTATATTTTCGATTCTCGATGCGACACTGTCGTTCATTTGATTCATGACAGTAAGTGACGCAGTGAGATGATCTTTCAACTGATTGCTTACAATTATTATAATATATGTGGTGGTGAAAAATAGCTCTAAAGCTGCCTGTCTGGGGTCTGCGGTGTGATGTGGTGACAGATAAATGATGCACCAAGGTTTTGTCACCGATTTTTTGAACGAAGTTTCTCATGGGACGTTGTGGAGACAGGGGCTAGCCGGCAAAAATTGTAAAGCGTATTTATTATTAAAATTAAATAACTCGAATACAAAGCATCGGATATCGAGACGCGATGCGTATGATTTTTAGAGTATTTTCCGGAGAATCGATAGAGATTTTTGAATGAAAGCCATATTGACGCTAACATAAAAACGGAAAAAATTGTATTCTTTAAATATAATCAAATATTTTTCGAATAGCATAGCTTTTCAATAGCAAAGAACTTTGCTTCTATTGGGTGTCCCACGACACCACAATGCTTTTTTATTTTCTGGTTAACATATATTCAAATATTTCTCATTACATTATTGATGTCAAATATTGATATTAAGATTGAATGGTTCTCTTACAAATGCGTTGTTTCACCACTCTAATCTCTTTCATTGTGTTCTGTGGTTCTAAGCAATACATAAACCGTGTTGAGAACGAGACAAAACTAATGCTGCAATAGTAGTTTAGGTTTCAATATTAATTTAATCTTGCTCTTAGCGAGCATGGTAAGCCTCCTCTGAGCGGAAATCGCTGTAGGTCAACTTTGCAAGTAATCCGTAGCTTTGTTTTAACTATTTTATTTTAATTATTAAGGACAACCAGCAAGACACACTGAGACATATAAACGAAAATCTCAATACATAAACGGTCGCCACGGCATGCATTAACAAGGGTGGAAATGTATCAAAGAATTTATGGTACAATAAAGATATTATTATTATATTATTATTATTAATTAGCAAGAAAAATATTAATAGTGTTCTATTATTTATTATTAATTATTATATTTTTATTTATTATTAATATTTTTCTTGCACAGGACAACCAAAACACGAAAGAAGTATTCCAACTTTCTGGTGACAAAAATAATGTGTAATAGTTTTCAAAATATGATGTTTGAACTTGTGGAGGTTGCTGGAGAAGATATCGGCTTTACTTGCACTTTGAACAAGCATCTCATGTGATAAACTGACAGTAAACAGAAAGTGATCTCAAGACTTGTCTACTCTCTACTTGTGTTGCCAGTGATGACGTACGGAACTGAGACGTGGCCGCTTACAATGGGTCTCATAAGAAGGTTCAAAGTCACTCAAAGAGCAATGGAGAGGGTTATGCTGGGGTTTCTCTACGTGATCACACCAGAAATGTTGAGATCCGTAGAAGACCTGAGATCCTGTGGCGGCCGCGTTGGTAGGCCCCCACAAGGTGAAGGTCGCGGGAAACCGTTGGATGCGGGAGGCACAGGACCGATCGGTATGGAGTTCTTTGGGGGAGGGCTATATCCAACAGTGGGCGTCTCTTGGCTGAAATGATGATGATGATGATCGACCTCAATATTTATTATTGTGAATGAAATGATTTGTAAATATTTGTAAGTTCCGCAAGTTTTAATTAGATGGCGGTGTGACTTAATTTATCGACAAAACACTTGGTTATCAATTCGGGTACCTACCTAATCATCCAGTAGGTGATCCACATTGATCTAACGTACTATAACTGAGCCACAGCATCGCGTGGCACAGATATAAAAAAGTTATGAGATAACGGAAGTTCCGTTTGCTGAACCGCTTTATTTATTACAGCATTTGTTATAAATATAGCTCGATAATAAATTGTTCGTAATATTACAAGGCTCCATGACGTACGAATAAGTGAGCGGAACGGAACGCAATATTCCGCCCACATTCGGTTGACGCGGACAATAAGGGCCGATCCTCACTATAATGCCCTTTACAGTTCATTCTCGGCGCGATCTTGGTCTGGTAAAGTATCGTGACAAGCTCAATCTCGATTGAACAACATTTCTTCCAGACTGATCGTGACTGGAATGGGATTCGAGTGAAACTTCACTGTTACGGATAGTATGAAAGCACACATATTTTTCTTACTTGATAATATTTAACAAGACCGAGATCCGGCCGAAAACGAACTGTGAACGGCATTATAGTGAGGATCGGCCCTAATTTGCCTGGCTGACAGTGAAAAGTGAAGAATTATGTCACAAAACTTTAGGTAGATTATTTTCAATATTGGACATAATAGCGACTATCAAAAATAACGAAGTATATAAAAATTCGTAAAGAGAGAAGAGATAGAATTTTGCTGAACTGAACATTTTTTGCATCAAAGTTGGCAAACCAGCAGAATGCCCACCTGATGGTGGTAACAGTCATCTGGTAACACAGTACCATTAGCGGTTCTTGTATGATTTCAAAATCCGCAACCTCTACAAGGACTGCAATGTACGTTGTCAACTGAAACATAAGATGTCTACAGTGCATTCAATTCACATTTATTTTACCTCTGTGAGCGCCTCTATGGGTATAGCATTGAAGGTTATGCAGAGAGAAAGGCCAGAGGAAAAATCTCGCTGCCACATTCATAGCATTTATTGTATACTCGTATGTATTATATACATATATTTATTATAAATCAAATTATATATTTATATGTGAAGGTAATATATTATCAATAAAATTTCATTAATACTTATATGTTGTGAGAAGCACCGCCACGAACTCTCTGTTGGATCCAATGGTTGACTGGTAGAGAATGCCATATGGCATTAAGTCCGCCAAATGTACATTTGTTTTTTATTATGCAATAAAGTTTAAATAAATAAATAGCACCACTGCTTTGCGACCGAAAAATATAAGATGTAGGGAGAGAGGTATCCGTGCAAACATCTCAGTATAGTCCCTCTGGTTGACTGTTATTTGAAAAATAACAGTTTTGTCTTCAGTTTGATTCAGACTACGCTCCTCTTCGAAACAAGGGAAATAAAATAATTATTTATTTTCGTAACGATTCAAGACTTCCAAGTGACGTAGTTTGCAATTACGAAATTGTTGAGTATATTTACTTACAGCGTTTAGGAATCTGTTTTTGTATGTTGCAGCCGGACAAAGATATAGAGCTAAAGAATTGCTCCTTTGGTAAAAGACTCTTGTGAAGTTTTTAACTAAAATACAGTTAAGTCTGTCTATTAATTTTCATTTGTGAGAAGAAGCTCCACTATTGTCTCACATAAATAATAAAACGTTTATATATTCTCTACTTTTCAGTCCATCTATGAGAAAAGAACGAACTGACAATTTTGGATACATCTCATAGAATATATTTTGTTTCGCTTTCGTTGCTTGATAACATTTTGCAAAATTATTTGTAATTTAAATAATCTGTGAATAGTAATCGATTTTTTTAAATACGCGAATATGCGCGTGGGTCGCGGCGCCGGCGTCGTGGCTTCAATAATTTCGTTCGATTCTTTGGTCGCGGAAAACTGTTTTTTTTTGTTTCAAACTTGAATATTTTCGAAATTCAAGACTGTTTTGAAATGACAAAATCATTGCGTGAAAGGTTTTATCAATGGAACAATGTCAACAATAAATGTTGGAATTTCAATAACGACATTTCTGTCACAAATTTCAACAATAACGCCATGGTTTTATTATTTCTGCCATCCATACCGTAAAATACCAATTAATACGAGAAGGTGCTTTACGAAAAATTATTGATTACTTTACTTACATTTAACAGATAAGAAATTGACTTACATATTAAAGGTGATAAATTTATCCGAATCTATTACAGAGGGTGGTTTCGACAGACATTTATAAACAGAAACTGAACGTGGAGCATAAGGTTGCTTTTTTGCTGAAATTCCACGTATTTATTCGCTAACAGCCTCGTTTTTCAAACAGAAGATGGGTAGGAACATAATAGTTGTTAAGCAATTTGTATCAATTCATCGATAAATGAGGAAGATATTTTACAGGAAAGACAAGATAACAGCACCATCGCATTGTCGAGCAGAAAATTTATCGTGTACCACATCCCATCGTTTATCAACGTAATAACGTCATTGTATCAACAATAAATTAGTGCTGACAATCTGTATAGGCCCTTCCAGTGTCTATGCGTGCACGTCAAGATGAATTGTAGTTGGCTCACAACGCGCCTCTGACGCAAATCATTGTCTCTATCGTTGCGATTATTGTAACGAGGTTTGATGCATCAATATTAAAATACCTATGTCTATCTAACTTACACATTTCAAGTTTGTGGCTTGTCCTTCGCGTGGAGGTTCCATCGATTTCCGGACGGTTGTTAACTGTTTTACGTAAAAAACTGGTTGAAATTTCTATCTTAATTAATGGTTGACATGCACGGATATAAGGATTAATCGTTTAATTATTGAACTACGTTTCGCTTTAATAAACCTCAACAAATTAAAAAATTTCTGGAGCTCTTATCGTCTAGACCTAAAGGTATAAAAAATGGCTACGACCAATTCGCAGTCCTACCTTTTTTTTTACGAGGTGGAATGCTGTTGCGCACCGTACCTGCCGATGGCTAGTCGACAGGCGTGTGTGGGACTCGCCCAACTGATTAACCTCGATGTTCTTCTTGTCCATAGTTGGGTGATCCGGGGTCTGGGTAACCCCAATTCTCCGAACCACCCCGGGACAGCCCAGCCAGCTACGGGCCGGGTCTTTACGCCTGTGGGGTTATTACCCCGAACATGGGGGTAATACCCAGACGGGGGGGCCTATAATCACGCGCATCAGGAGCCACCCTAGCGCGCAGGCCACACCAAGGGCGGACATGGGAGCTGGGCTGCGAAAGCCCGCCTTCTACCGCCCAACCGTCTGCGTCGGAGAGGAGCAGCATTTGGGTCACATTCCCGCTCCCTCTCGGCTTCCTCCTTCTGCGTCATAACATTCTCGCAGATAGAAATATACCTACATAAAAATTTCAGAAAAAGCGGTCATGCCGTTTCAGAGGAGTTCGATAACAAACAACGGGACACGAGGTTTTGTATATTAGAAAAGATGTTATTTTCCTACACTTACAAAAAGTTCCGAACATATTGATAGAACCGTATACACAGTTATCATTTGTTTTACACTTCATTATCCATAATTCCATACCAATATTATAAATGCGAAAGTAACTCTGTCTGTCTGTCGCACTTTTACGCCAAAACTACTGAACCGATTTAAGTGAAATTCGGTACACAGATAGTCTAGAGCCTGGGAAAGGACATGGGATAGCTTTTATTGCAGAAATCACTCTTAACGGGGGAGAAAAGGGGGGTGGAAATTTGTATGGGGAATCAATAACCGCTGAACCGATTTAGATGAAATTTGGTATGGCGATAGTTTTAGTTGTGGGAAAGGATAAAAAAAAATATCCCCGAAATCATTCCTTAAGGATGTAAAGGGGGGGGGGAGGGAGAATTCGTAAAGGGAAGCAATAACAAAAAGGACTTCCACGCGGACGAAGTCGCGGGCAAAAACTAGTTTATTATAATTGATAAACGATATAAAAAGGATAGTGTAATTAAATTAGTCAATATGGGCGTCGGTAGCGATGTGCACTCGGCACTGGCCTTCTAATCGGGAGATCTGAAGTTCGATCCTGCCATGAACCAATGTGTTTTTCGTTTTTCAAATTTCCTAGGTACTAATTAATTTTTATTTTGTCCGACGCTCTTATAGTGAAGGAAAACACTGTGAAGCAACCTGCGTACATCTGCGAAGAAATTTATTGTTGTATTTGTGAAGTTGACCAATCCGTCTTGGGCCAGTGTGCTTGACTCAAGCCTAAATACTCTCGTTTAGGGTAGGCTTGAGCCCCTCGATGTGGATATTGTATGAGTTGTGATGATGAGTAAAGATGTGAGCTTTTGTTCGTCACTTTGACGTAATGTCTCTTTCGCTCTCATGGTAAAATGAGACTACTGTCTCTTTTCAATGTCTGGTCAGCATTATAAATTGCAATATATACAAAGAAACTAATTGAAATCAAAATCAAAATATTCTTTTTCAAATATGACTTACTAGAAAGCTCTTTGAAATCGTCCAATTTCTTTATCTATATTGTATTTTTTTTTAAGTTTCTTTATTGTAAGTATTTTTTTAAATGTTTGTTACCTCATAACTCTGACATTTGTGGGCCGATTATCAAAATTCTTTTTGTAATCGAAAGAGTACATTCCCGTAGTGGTTGCATTGTAACCATATCATGATCTGATGGTGGAATATTAGGCAAATCGAGGGAAACTCTTTTATTTCAAAGGCACATCCAACGTGTTTCATATTTTTTCTTAATATATTCAGGTATTTGCGTCTGATAGTCATCATGTTATGTTACTGAGCTGATGATGGAAGATTTCTGGTAGATTAGGAGTTCGAGAATAATTCTTTCAAAACTGTTGAGAGCGAGAGACGTTATATTTTAAGTTATTCTGGTATTTACCTTGGCTTAGGTTCTAATACACATGTATTAACTTACCTAAAAAGATTAAAAAAAACAATTTTTACCAAAAACAAAACCGACTTATAAAACACCAAAAAGTCATAAATAATAATAATATACATACAACATCACAGTTTTATTCTTAAGTCGGTGCCAAGCAATGATCACCTTAAAAGTCTTAAAAAATATAGTTACTTAAATTTGGCTTTCTCAACATATGACAATACTATCAAAAACTATCCATATTACTTTTTTAATATGTAACTTTATCAGAAGTATCGACATTTACAATAAATTATGTCGTTACCGTACCTACACAGTAATATTTGTTTACCTACATAAAAAGTTTGGGATTATTCAACTAATCATTGACTATATTATAATAACGAGTCTTTTACATAATATGTTTTAAACTTAAGAAAAGGCAGATCAGCAACCCTTTGTAGATAATTGTTGTAAAAAGTTATTCATTTCTGCAAGAACGAGCCTCTAGTTTTTAAAGAATACTTATAAATAATCTTTCAAATAAGTTACGGTAACGGTAAGATTATTAATTTATTTTAATTTTATAGGTGTGAAAAAGAGGTTGAAGGTTTATTTTTGAGATGAGACACTAACACTATGTAACTTATTTCAACGGGACTTTGAAAGCTTCTATTTTATCTCTTTGGGATGTTTTTTGATTAAACAAAAAATAATTTATTAATTTTTCTGTACATATAATGTCTGGTGGTGATAGGACCTGTGTTTAAAAAACACAGACATTCAGACCCCGGAAAATATGAAGCTCTCATGAGAAAAATGAGGACGTATATGCAGCGGGAAGCTAGTATTATACACAACACTGTATAAATAGCTCTTGTATCGGTTAACGGCGGCATTATAATATTCATAGACTACATGACATTAAAAAATTCATAACTTTGAAAATTGGCATTATGATTGTTGTTAATGAAAATAAACGGATGCCATAAGTTTGCATTGCAAAGCGATTTACATGCTATGAATAGCGAAACATTATATACAGGACGTTACAAATCATAACGCAACAATTTATCATGTTTTTTCGGCAATAGATTATTTACTTTCATTTTATTCTATTTTATAAACTGTTGTTAAAGCACATTATCTTATTTTATTCTTGTTTTGTATTTTTTGATAAACGTAATTTCCGTTCCGTCCACCTTTAAAACTAAATTAACCTTATAAACAGCTTTTAGCAAACAAACAAAACCCACGAAAAATCCATCCGACGGCAAATCCGGATAACCGTCATACCCTCATACGATGACGTGGAGTTGAATGCCAACCTAATTTGCAATTTCCCCCCTTCATCACCCCGCGAAGGCTCGGCTGACCTCACACTACGCCTGATTCGATAGCGGCGTCTTATCAGCGTTAATGAGAGGGTGACGGACACCTAATCCTCCAGTTTGTGACCCGGCGTCAATCCAGCCCGTATTGGCTATCCATTTTGAATAATGTTGCCATTAAGCTGACTAGACCCTTGCTCTAGGTGCCCGTTGATAAGGCTCAGGAAATATTTTAATGTTAGATGTGTTTCAAAGCAGTGTTTTTTTTAAATAGGGATGCTTAAGCTTCATCTGACTTGAGTGCTCGTAAGGCTGAAGACGAAACCGAAACGCACTTGGGCTCAACAACACAGGGATTGACTTTCTTACTGATTTATTGGGAATATATTGTTATAATGACGACCACAGATATGAATTTAACTAGATATTATTATTTTAACCAACTGTTTGGAAGCCGAGCGTGTCATTATTGTTTTTTAACCGAATGTGACGCCAAAAGGGCGCTTATAACCTCAAAAATAAAATATGTATGGCAAGTATGATTATTTTGAAAAGATTTTTTATTTATGACTAGCTGTGCCCGCGAACTATGTTTCGTCTCAAAATTTCTAAGAAAAAAATGTAAATCTACTTTCCCGCGGGAAATGCTACTTTTCGGGGATAATAAATACCACATATTCCGTCCACCACCACCTGTCGTATTCCGTCTACCTACAAAATTTTATCCAAATCCATTCAGTAGTTTCTGCGTGAAAGAGTAACAAACATCCATACATACTCACAAACTTTCGCGTTTATAATATTAGTGAGGATGATTTCTTAAAATAAGAAACAAAAACAAATGAAAGGTTTCTCATCAAGCTTAGAAACTGAAAAGATATTACAAACATTTTTTTAAAATTATGATTAAGATGATGATGTACCATCGGTGTAATCGCCAGAACTTAAATCACCATGTACATAAAGAGTGGCACATTTAGATCGGTCAGTATTGGGTAAGTCTGTATAACTATAAGACACAAAAATGGGATACCAGCGGTGCTAAAAGACCTATGTATGATGCTATTCAGATTTGCATGGCGAGACATGCGTCCCGCACTGCGCATACAAGACAGCCCATGCAAACCACGCTCGTCAACAGCATCGCCGCACACGCACTGGTGTGGATGGACAATCCTGGTACCTAAACGTAGGCAGACCGCTACACTGAGAGACAATTTGTCCAGCAACGTACCGACATTAGCTGATGGTATGGCTTGAAGCCATTGCCCTGACTCTTTTTCAGAAACAGCAATGAGACGAGCCCGATCTATAGAGTCGATCGAAGTTGATACAAGCGATTCCAAAACATTTTTACAGACGGGCTCATCCCATTGTTTCTGTGATTCTGGTACCGAAGGGAAACTCATGTCTGGGCATTTTAATAGCCTTGCATTTCTGGCATCCGCTAAGTGCGGCAGCTCTACCGAGCCCATAGGAGGGTTTATAATCATACGGAAGAGATGCAGTGCACTATGAGCGGATGACAGAAACGCTGGAAGAGCCACACTGGAACTGCTTTTGACTCCCAGTCCACCAAATCGAACCGGAAGCGATGCCTGTAGCCAAGCTCGGTCATTTACTGCACAATTTAAAATTTTGGTTAGTGTTTCTTGGATAAGGTTACCAAGGTTAGAAAGTTCGGAAGTAAAACGCCAAAGGTTACTGGATCTGAGAACATACATAAATTTGGGCACGAAGAGACAATATTGAATAATAAATAAAGCCATAATTATGAGGATTAATTAGAAAAAGGTGGTGTGAAGTACCTATTTTGAATTTTTTTGATTGCGTCATTAACAAAAGGAGGGATGGCATCATCTAGTACTGGGGCCCCTAACAGACGAAGTGAATCATCATGGATCACTGTGATATTTGGAGCCAAGCTATTGAAGTCCGAGAGAATTTTTTCCCTTCGGTCCATAGTCACTGATTTAGCAATAACGATTTGTGTAGGTTATAATCAGTAAACGGTACTATTAAACATGTTATCTAAAATGAATCTTTTTTTATAAAGTAAATGAATAAATTTTATTTTATATCAAATAATGCAAATAAATTAATTAAAATTTTAGGTAATGATATGTTTAAATAGTAAAAGTATCATCACATAAAAGAATTGAATATCGCATTGACAAAAATGGTCATCATTTCGAACATCTAATATAAAATATAATGCATTTTATTCATTTTCATATTATTTTATTCATATCATGTTTTATAGTAATATTTGCTACTTATATCCTACACAATTGATATCCAAATAAAAATAAAGTAAGTTTTATTTTTCAATATGACCGGGTTCGATTCCCGAACTGAGTACAAGTTTTTTTTCTTCAATATATGTATGCAGTTTTTCTTGTCACTAAAATCGATGACATGGTGTTCCTAAGAACAGATCTTTGTGTGTCTTATATTTGCCCATACTTGCCCATACTGACCGATCTAAATGTGCCACCATGTATCATGGTTATTTAGGTTTTGGCTATTACAAGTGGCATAATATCTGCTGCCTTGTAGAGGGCCAGCGGGTAGCGACAGACAGGAGCGGAACAATGTTAATTAACGATTTCATGATAGAGTGCGCGAGATTACGGCCCAATGTGCACTGTAGGGACCTCGCGCTTAACGATTATGCTGGAGGTTTGAACTCATATTAATGTCCGCTAGGCCTTATATCTTACGACCCCGTTCACATTATAAGCTTTGAGCATGAAACTGGATACTCAATTCAAAACAATTTAATTTTTTTTCACTGTTTTATTTTTTCCCATGAATATACATATATATATATATATACACGGTGTAACTGAACACCCCAATAACATTTAAGGTTATGTATCCATCAGAAGTAGAGATTCTATAGGAAAAATATTAGGGCTAACAAACCTACTTTTTTCCCATACAAACTAAATAAATTATTTTTTGGTATTAAGTGCCGACAGCCCTACGTAAGCTTCCGAGGAATACTACGCTCACGTCACACAACTAAATAAATAATTTTTTGGTATTAAGTGCCGACAGCCCTACGTAAGCGTAGGAGGAATACTACGCTCACGTCTGTCACCTGTCATTTTGTGTTTTAATTTCTTTTGTGTTAAGAGCTGCTTATGGTTGTCACTTGAAAGTATTTGCTTTCAGTTTAAAATCAAATAACTCTGAAAGTATTGGGGTTCCAGGTCTCGGACAAGCACCGAAGGTCCATTTAGTATCTAACTTATATACTTAAATGTTATTGGGGTGTTTAGTTACACCTGGTATATATACACGGTTATTTTTTTATCACCCTGGAAAATTTAAGGGACGCTTCACGACATGGTATTAGAATGATTTAAATATAAATAAAAAAAATAACCCCCCTCCTTAATTTTATATTAATTTTTTAAAAAATACAAAAAATGCTGCACTAGTTGTGAGCAGCATTTTTAGAGATTTTTTTATTTTTTTTTTATATTTTTTTTTATTTTTTTTTTCATTTTTTTTATTTTTTATATAATATTGGATGTGTCCTGAAGCGTCTCTAAAATTTTCCAGGGTGATAAAAAATTACCGTATAATAATATAAAGAAATCATTGAAATATTCTTATGAAACGAAACATACAACATACATATACACGGTGTTTCATAATAACCAATAAATTATCAATTCTTTATCGAAAACTAATTATTAATTTGTGTTTACCCGTAATGTCATTTAACCCAAAATTTTCATGTAAATCATAGACATGATGATGATACATGAAAATTTTGGGTTGAATGACATTACGTGTAAACACATTTTAATTATTAGTTTTAGATAACGCATTGATTATTTATTGGTTATTATGAAACACCGTGTATATGTATATATAATATGAGATTCCTTGTAACTTTTGGATCATAACTGGCACAATATCAACTGACATTTTGTGTTCATTTTAATATTATTAATGCCACGATATAGTCTCGTCACATTGCTTGATCGTCATTACGCGGACTGAATATTAAAATACCATAATTAGGACATTTCGATATTTAAGACAACGGATAATCTGCGTTTTTATGGAAACAAAGTCGGAGGCAGATGCTTGTTGTGCGATAAAGCTTTAGGGTAATCCCAATACCGATATAGTAGGAATTGTTTGTCCACTCTTATCAGTTATCGTCCACTCGGTTGCAACGCAACTATACGAACAGGAATTAATTTTTATATAAAGCGATCCCATTAAGCTTATATTGCAATTGTTAAAGATCACACGTCATAGTGTACAGTACGACAGTGACAAAAAACATCCTTGCTTATATTTTATTCTTATTTTATATGTATTTATTCACCTTTTTATCTTGTATAGTTAATTGCAATCAGACAAAATGGAATCACCTTTGGAGTATACTCTATCTATTGAATTGAAAAATTATTCTGAAAATTGCTCCACAATAGGCGAAGAAATTTATAATGAATTACTGATATTTTTTATGTTACTCATTATTTGCACGAGTACTACACATTTAAATGAAATTGACATTTGATTCATTTTTCGTATTATATTTCCAAATAGATAATACAGCTTAACCTAGAATCTCCTCCGGAACCCTTAAAACGGTTCCGTACCTCAAAAGGAAAATATAGGATTACTGCCCGGCCGTCCGTGTGTCTGTCAAGACCCTTTATCTCGGGAACGCGTGGAGGTATCAAGTTGAAATTAAAACCATATACTCAGTTCTACAGTCCCTTGAAGCTGTAAAAAAATCAAACTACAAAGTTAACAAAAAAATATAAAACGGCCGTTTGTGCCGCAAATAAAAAAGTATATTATGCAACTAGTGAATAAAGGACGGATTTAAAGCGAAGGCCATACATGAATCACGAGCAAGTAAAGGATTCTGAATCACGACTGTAGGGAGTGATTCATGATGATTGAATCACGTCATCAATCAGCGAGTGACTCAAGTGTTAGAATCTTGAGCGACGCGAGTCATTCATGGCCATAGGTATAAATCCGTTTTATTCAAGAGTTGCATACTATACTTTATACCATGACTACGAGAAAAAGAAAGATTTAAGCGAAAATAGATATTTAATATCAAGTATTTTTTGTGCAAGTAAGTTGTACAGCATTGAGATAGAGGTCGAATATGTCGGTGTGTTCTAAATTCAAACATCAAAATAGTGACTAAAAGTGCTTTTTATTCACTGTTTTAAGTTAATAAAATACGCTTTTCAGAGGGGGAATGGTATAAATATATATTTCGACAATCTCAAGGGAATCAAAATTAATAGGGTACTTCCAGTTGACCTAGAATCATGAAATTTGGCAAGAAGCATGTTCTGCTTGGGTACCTCCGTTTTACCTATTTCTGCCGCAAAGCAGCAGTGCTTGCGATGCTGTGTTCCAGTTTGAAGGTTTAAGATATGGCAGTGAAATTACTGGGTACCGTGACTTCCATCTGATGTCACAAGTTGACAACGTACACTGTGGTTCTTGTAGGGGTTGCAGTTTTGTTCCGAATCTCGCAGGAGCCACATGTATTAAGTGACTGTTACCTACCACTTACCATCAGGTAAGTGGTAGGCGAGTTTGCTTGTTTACCAACTTAGTTGCAATAAAAAAAACATGTTAAGGAAAAATCTGAAAATCGAAAATATGTACACATACGAAAAGTTAGGAAGTTTCAGAAGTTTGTACGGAACAAATCGCACTTGGCCAATTTTTTGAAGTCAGTTTAGTTTTGAATATCCAGGCTCTATTCGAGAGATTTATAATTTCCGTGCGTTGCTTGAAATACAGTATGCTTGACGATGGTAAATCGTTGACGTTGGCAAATTAGTGCCGAATGTTGCTCATTCGGCGTCACTTACCTACTGATTCCCTGCCAACTGTGACCACGTCAGTAGACAAAGCGGGCCTACAGCGTGACGCAATCGGCTCACGGTGATTGTCTGCGTCAATTTCAATTTGTACACACCAATCTATTGCGTGGTTAGCAGGGGGAGAGGGTTTGAATCCCTTCACATATTCTTTTGTTTACGGAAATTAATCAGTTTATATGATCTATCGTATTATGTCAACACGTTACTACACTGTCATTATTTTTACGAGTATAATGTAACTCTTAAGCACGAGGTAAGCTATACTATTAATAACAATTTCACAGTGAAGTCCATTTAAGTCAGTTTTTATTTTTGTAAAATAATTTTTTAAACTTTTCAGTGAATTTATAAGTATTTGAAATTAACCCAATGTCTGAAATAATGCTTTTACTGTGCGAATATCTTTGTAGAAGTAAAGGCCTCTGCATACGTAACGTGTTTTTACTCGGACGGATCGGGACGGGAAATTTTGGAAATATCGTTTTATAGAGAATGTATCAGATAGTGTATACGTCACGAGCACACGGACGGGACGGGAACGTGGCGCCCACGTGATAGGAAAAATATCGTCGGCGACGATGTTGAGCACGTCCCGCCCCGCACGTGCCCCGTCCCGTCCGTGATTTCGCTGCGTATGCACACTCACTCCACTCGCTTCCGAAACCAATATAGTGATGCCACAAGAATCGAAAATGGACGACGAAAAGCTAATTGAGTGTATACGTTTATATCCAGCTTTGTATAATTTTTCAGACGCAAAGTATTTAGATACGAAGCATAAAAATTTTCTGTGGCGTAAAATTGCAGTCGAATTATCACTCACTGAAAACGATAACTTACATTTAATTTTTTTACTGCATTCATAACTTTATTTATAATATTTTCGCACCACCAACTCAAGATTAATAAATTCTAGGTCATGTAAACTCAATGTGAAGTACCTAATCATTTCAAGCCTCTAAAAACAGGGATATAATATTATACTGAATTTCATTATTTCCCTAGTAATTAAATTAATTTCTATTTGGAACACAAAAAATACTTAAATTTTGATAGAAACCCATCTTATATTGTTAAGCGAAAAAAAATAATGATTATGATTCGATAACATATGCTCACAAATTTGTAAAATTCTTCTTGTTCTTTTGTTTGCCATGTAAGATGTACAGAAAATCTTCTTTTCCTCTTGGCAACCATAGCTTTTTCGTCATCTAAAGCAATAGCAATTATAGCCAATTCTTCAAATGAAAAGTTCATCTTTTCTATTCACAACACTAGCACGTTAAATACGAGTCCCTGTGACGTTGCGTATGCATTAAACTCCACGTCAGGGTTTTCTAAACCACGTCCCGTCTCCGTCCCGTCCTCGCTCCGTCCACGTTCTTAGCACGTTGTTACATATGCAGAGGCCTTAACCCGACGTAAACACCCAAATGATTTAAAATAATGCGACTAACGCTTATCAAACTTAGGTTAGGAGTAATCAAAGAATACGAACTATTTACTAACAAGCTGTTGAGTAGTTTTACATTCCATTATCAGCTTATCACTTGCTTATCGGAACCACTTAAAGAATTAAAGGCTCAATGGTAGGCCATTATATTAAAAGAGCTATCCCCTAATTCCTAATCCTCAAAGAACCTTCCATTATTAAGGTCAGCAACATGAGACAGCTTTGCAAAACCTCTTATTTAGCTGGGATTCCATCATAATCATAATTGATTCTGATTTGGTAACAATGGGACTGGATGGAGAATATCGGTCCCAAATTGGCGGAGAAATCATGTAATAAACTTAAAAAAAACATACAGTCAAATTGAGAACCACTTTTTTTAGGTCGACTAAAAAAAGTTTCGTATGATCAATGGAAAAAGTGTTATCGGAATCAAAACGTACAGAAACACATAATGAATTTATCGTTATATTTTGTTTCTTCAAAAATACTTTCACAGTATTAATTGATAATTTTATTCCAACTAAATAATTTTAATTTTATTCCTTAATTAAACTATGGGAACAAGAAATTCAGGTTAAGCTTCACATAAGCAAAATAAAATCAATTTTGTTTATTGACTCGTTTCAATCAAATATACTCTAACCTAACCTAACCTAACCTAGACATTACAGTAGTGTATTATTAATTAGTGTTCTGCTACTAACCATCCACCTTCGAACTAATCTTTGTTTCGGGAAATAAAATCTTATTAAAATTATATTCATCATCATCATCACAGTTAATACGGCCTCCACCGAAGGGCTCGAGCCTACCTAAAGTTGGGGTGTTTAGGTCTTAGTCAACCACGCTGGCCCAGTGGGGGTTGGTCGACTTCACATACTTTTTGAATTTCTTCGCAGAAGTATAGAGGTTACCTAACCATGTTTTCCTTCACCGTAGGAGGGTCGGATAAACGTATGAAATTTAAAAAACGAAAACACATTGGTACATGGCAGGATCGAACCTCGGACCTCCCGATTAGAAGGCCAGTATCGACTCCGAGACCGCCATGTACCACTTTGTTTTTCGTTTCGAATTTCATATGTACATTTGTCTGACGCTCCTACGGTGAAGGAAAACATCGCGAGACAATAACCTTCATACATCTGCGAAGAAATTCAAAGGTGTATGTGAAGTCGACCAATCCGCACTGGGCCAGCGTGGTTGACTAAGGCCTAATCACCCTAACATAAGGTAGGCTTGAGCTCCTCGGTGGGGACGTATATGAACTGTGATGATTATGATGATCGACTCCACAGCGCCATCGACGCTCTTTCGAACGAATGCCGACACCAAAAACGATGCACGATGCTGAAAATTTTCTTAATGGATTAAAAATCATGGTTGAAAAAAAAATATCTATTTGTATTTTAGTACTTTGGTACGAGTATATCCAAAACAAAAAGTTTGTTAACATCAGAAGGATAATAAACATGATATCGAAAATACAGTCTCCAAACACATAAAACCTCAGCATTATGTTCATAATGATCACCGCATTGGCACTGGTAGCAACGTAATAAAATTAACTGAAATGCATTTTAAATTGTGCGTAATGAAGAGTCGTATTACTACGTTTTTGAACCATCGCCAAAATACTAATTATCACAAAAGCTATCGTCAAAGCATAGTAATGCTCTTTTGTACGCTTGTAAGACTAGCTTGACCACATTTAGGCTCGTATTAATAATTGCAACTCAAGAATGAAATCGATCTTAAGATACTGTTTTTGACAGATGTTCCATACATTAAACGTCAAAACTGCAGCTCAAGATCGATCTCAACTTTGAGACGCGTTCATTACGAGCCTTAGATCCCTTCCACACCGCTCTTATATGCAGCGAAACAGTCGCGATACAAAAGCGATGCACCCGCGATAAAGTCATTTGCATAGCGACTATATTATGTTTGCATCGGCAGTCCTACGAACTATGTGTCCTGCCCACTGCCACTTAAGGTTTACAATTCTTTGGGTTATATCGGTGACTCCAGTTCATTTACTGATCTCATCATTTCTGACGCGATCGTGTAGAGAAACCCCGAGCATAGCCCTCTCCATTGCCTTTCGAGTGATATTGAGCCTTCTGATGAGACCCATTGTAAGCGGCCACGTCTCAGTTCCGTACGTCATCACTGGCAACACGCACGAATTAAAGACTTTAAAGACACTGCGGTAGATTGGTCGATAATATGTTGCGTAGCTTCCCGAACGCTGTCATGCCGAGTTGGATTCTTCGATTTACCTCTTTCTGAAAGTTGGACTTAACGAGCTGGCTATTTGCCCCAGGTAAACATATTCGTCATCAACTTCCAGTATATAGAGGCTCCAACCTTTACCGAAGTGGGTAGGTACTATATGAAAATTCGACATGATTTTGGTCTTGTCCGTGTTCATTTTAATAACTTCTTGTTGGGACACTCTACAGAGGTCTTCGAGCATTATGCCTAGATCTTTCAAGGTTTCAGCCATGACTACGATATAATTTGCCGTTTGGTTGACCGGAAGAGTATGCTTTGCCGCATTAAGTCCGTTTATTAGTGCAATAAAGATTGAAATAAAAAAATAAAAAACAGCGCTGCTTGGTGCCAGAAAGCAGTAGTTACGTAGATACAAATCTTTGAGAAATAAATAATGAAGTTAAACATTTTGGACAACTACATTCTCGAAAATCGATATATAGAAACCATAGAAATATTAATAAATATCTCTACAAATACAAAAATTATTTAATAATATTAAATAGAAAACAAGGAATATAAATCAGTCATAGCGTCTTATTTTCCGGTATAGGTATAGTAACAATTCATAAATTTTCGTGGATGTACAGAGCAAGCGAACCGAAATAACTATCTTAGCCATGACCTAGAATATGGATGTTCCACAAAATTTTTAGGCTAGTTAACTGAATTATTTAGAGAATAGACAAACTATGTAGGCGTGAAGGAGGTCGGACAACATCAATAAACTATTCACACATAAACAGAAAATATTTAAAAAACGGGGTGTTTAATTTCGCTCTCAAAATAATGTTAACTTATTCAGCTGCTGAGTGTCATTGACTTCTAAACAATTGTTTGAATGTTTTGGACAAAGATTTGCCTTTACGACGTCACTGGAATGTATTTGGGTAGTTTATTTTAATATGTATATAAATAGGCATTTTATAATATGATGACACACACATAGGCATACTCCCACAGAACACAGAAAGACGTTTCTGTGCATACTCCCATCTAATCATCCTAACTAATATTATAAATGCGAAAGTAACTCTGTCTCTCTCTTCTCTGTGTTACGCAATCACGCCTAAACTACTGGGGGTCTACAATGAACACACGAAACTCGAACGAACTCCGTAATTTCGGGCTGTTTCTTACCACGAAAATACTACGGGCCCGTCAACGGAACGAAATCGGAGTTTGACATTTGCTGTTATGGATAGCTTACCACCACGACCACTCGAACCCGACACGAAAATTCGATTTTGACATACAGTTTTTCGGGCGTTTTACCTCATTTCTCACGAGTACTCAAGTGCTATCGTAAGAGTTTCGTATTAATATTATATTCCAGAAATAAGTGAGTTATTGTCATTTTTATATCAGTTTGGGTTTTGTTTGACTACTAAGAAGGTGTACTTAAATATTAAGAAATATTGCAAACACTTATCACCTAAAAAATTATTATTGCTCTTACTTGATTTAGAAGACTTAAATTCGGTGCGAGGTGCGAGTCGTAGGAAACACTTGAAAGTATAACTTCATGTGAACAAAAGCAAAAAATAAATCCGAAACATTTAAAAATGTCATCACAAAAAACGTAAATAAACAAAAGCAGCAAAAGCTATTTAGGTGTATAATGCTGCAGCTGGGAATATCCCCTTAACATCAAAATGTTATTAGTGGAACGTGACATTCTCGATTTGGTTGGTTTATCACCTGTCGGGGGTCACTTTGCCACAGACAAGGCTGACAAGAACCCGGGCTGTCATGGCGTGTTAAAGTGTAATAACATACGCAGCTTTCCGCTAATCATTACCGTAGTTTATTAAATCAAAACTGTTTAAATACAAATAATTTTAATTATTAATGTCGGAACCGGGTTTTTGTGAAGACATGAAAAAAAATTTTTTTCAATCATTTGTTCACGTCACTTGTCTATGCGTCCGTACTAAACCTAAAAATCCGAAAATAGTTCCTGGTAGCTACGAGTCACGTACTTCGTTCGGGTTACGAACAGGACGTCTACTATGAAATGTTCGTCCGTAATTTCGGGCCCGTCCGTAACCCGAACGAAGTAGGTTTAGTACGGACGCATTGACAAGTTACGTGAACGAATGATTGAAAAAGGTAGTAGAAAAATAATTAAAATTATTTGTATTTAAACAGTTTTGATTTAATAAACTACAGAAATGATTAGCGGAAAGCTGGGTATGTTTTTAAACTGCCAAATTTTAACAAAAACATTTTGTTATTACACTTTAACGCGCCATGACAGCCCGGGCTCTTAGTCTGTGGCAAAGTGGCCCCCGGCAAGTAATAAACTAACCTAATCTAGAATGTCACGTTCCACTAATAACATTTTGATGTTAAGGGGATATTTCCTGCTGCAGCATTATACACCTAAATAGCTTTTGCTGCTTTTGTTTATTTACGTTTTTTGTAATTACATTTTTAAGTATTTCGGAGTTATTTTTTGCTTTTGTTCACAAGTTATATACCTCGCACTGAATTTAAGTTGAATGCCATAACTTCAACAAATATTATATAGTTAACTTATTATACTTAAGTACACCTTCTTAGTAGCCAAACTGATGTAAAATTGACAATAACTCACTTATTTCTGGATTAAAATGTCAATCCGAAACTCTTACGGTAGCACTTGAGTTCTCGTGAGAAGTTAGGTTAAACGTCCGAAAATCTGTATGTCAAAATCCAATTTTCATGTCGGGTTCGGGTGATCATAGTAGGCTATCCATAACAGCAAACCTCAAACTCCGATTTCGTTCCGTTGACGGGCCCGTAGTATTTTTGTGGTAAGAAACAGCCCGAAATTACGGAATTCGTTCGGGTTTCGTGTGTTCATTGTAGACCCCCTGGCCCGAAATTACGGACGAACGTTTCATAGTAGACATCCTGAACCGATTTAGATAAAATTTAGTATGGACATAGCTTGAGTCCCAGGAAAGGATATAGGATAGCTTTTATCGCAGAAATCACCATATGGGGAATCATTAACCGCCGAACCGATTTAGATGAAATTTGGTATGGAGATAGCTTGAGTTATGGGGAAGGATAAAGAATAATTTTTATTCCCGAAATCATTCCTTAAGGGTGTAAAAAGGGGGCGGAGGGGAGTTTGTAAAGGGAGTCAATAAAAAAGGACTTCCACGCGGACAAAGTCGCAGGCAAAATCTAGTAATAAAGAAACATACAATTTGTGTAGCGAGCTTTGTATAAGTGCTATCGCTCTTAGCAATCTAAAGTAAAATTTACTGTTTTGTTTTTGTATGGAAACAGGATTTACTTGTATTCTATTATATTAACAATGATTTCAAACAGTATTATTTATTATTTTATCATCTCTCATCTAGTAATCTTCCAATTATAAAATTCAAGGTAAGTTTATTACCAAAATTTAGAATTGAATTACGTTATAACAATATTTCTGTGTTTTATTATAACATAACAACCATTAGGATATTCTTTTGTCAGGTCAAGTCAAGGAAGATAACTTCACCAAGTTGAATTTATCAACTTTTTTTAAAATGGCATACATACGGGGCGCGCAATTATTATGGCATTACAAAAAAGTTTTGATTCTAATTTTAATCTGTGGCAACCCCGCTTTACTACATGCGCGGTGACGTGCTAAGTAATGGCTCTTTCTTCTTCTTTTTGCTTGGTGGCGTTTCCCTTTTGGATTTCGCCAGAATCGAGTTTTTTGCTCAGATTTCGTTTTTCAGATGAATAATGCCCTTGTAAGACTCTGCTTTCTTGACATGGATCGTGAAAGTACAATGGGTAGGTGTATTTTATTTATTCATATATTAGTTAAAACTACTTTGCCAGTTGATACCTGCAAAGAGGACATACACAATAGAGCACACACTGTTAGTAAGCAGACAGACAAATTATAATTTAATACTATTGTTAGTAATGTAATCAATTCCTACGTTTTGTTCATGTTGTATTGAATATTTAGAAAAAAAATTGCTGAAATTGTTTGATAATCGTGAACGTGTAGAAATTTTGACTTCGTCAATATTTTAGAGGCGACGAAAATGACTCGCAGTCGCAGTCAATACCAACAAAGTTGAGAAAACTATTAACTCTTGTATTGTCCTTTCATTTATTTACCTAGTAGACTCAACCCCAATTTATGAGTGTAATGGCCATTTTCACCAACCTCTTTTTAGCTTAGGTGACTCTTAGATGGCATGCTGTCACATTCTTTACATTAAAGACAAAAAGTGACAGCATACGTCTTAGGGGCTTCCTAAGCTAAGTTATGTTTGGTGAAATCGGCCATTAATAATGTATGAAACTGCACATAACTAGGTATTAAAATACTCGTATGAATCTATTAAAAACCTCGCCTACGGTTCGGTTTTGAAATACACAATCGTGTTTAAATTTCCCTCACTATGCAACAGTTTCATAAGCTACTGTTATCTTCATCGTTATATATAAAAGGAGAAGTTCCCATCTATATATAGACGCACGCACAGCCGTAACCGCTAATAGTAAAATTTCGACAGTTGTTTTAATTTAAATTGAGGACGCACACTAAGAAGGGATGTTAAAAATTTTAATCCTGAAGGGATGAAATAGGTGTTGCAAATTTGTATGGAAAAATCTTTAAATTACCTACTCGTAGCAACAATTTTGATAAAACTTGAGATTCACGATCTTAAAAATATTTCATTGAATACGTGTTTCACGGTTTATTGGAATTCACCCCCTTAGGGTACAAAATAGGGGTTGAAAGTTTCTATGGAAAATATTTAAAATCTGTTCCAATTTCTATGAAATCTATTATCCGAGTTCCTAAATATAAATGGGTAGTATTTGAACGAGTGACTGTAAATGAAAAATTTAAGATACAAAAATAATTAATTTGGGTTATTGTATTAGTAAGTGAGCGACTGACTGCGAATGAAGATAAATTAACAGAACAGTAACTTATAAACATTCATTCGACTTACTTTAAATACAAAATGAGAAGCTTCATAATATTTGAGCGACTTAATATTTGTTTGAGTGACACTCAAACAAATATTATGTCCTGCATTTTTTTCAGTATTTAGCAAATTATTTATTTATGTTGAGCGGCATTTTATCATAAATGAGGTAGGTGTTTCGAATATAAAAACAACTTTGAAAAATACCATAATGAGCAGAGTACTTTGGCTCAAATTTCTTTTAAATCATTGTTATTAGTTTTTGAAAATTAATAACGAGAGGCGATGCATAGTTTTCGAGATATTAATTTTTGAAACGTTCACAAACCTAATCTCAAAATGTATGGGAAAAGGTTGGGTTGTGTATAAGTTAATCATGTTTGTGCCACACCTTGAACCTATTTAAGAATTAAAAGATGTTAAAATTGGAAGATCTTAATAATATGATTTCAGTGGTATAGGTTCCCATAGAATACGGTATGACGCTGCGCTCGCTTCGCTCGCTCCGCTACGCATGGTCATGTTCTGAACCTAACCTAACCTACAGTAGGCAATTTTGTCCCCTATTTTCTAATTTAGTCGCACGTTTAAAATTTTAATATCCAAAATCGATTATTCTAAACACACTTTTTGTAAGCTCATTCTGGATTTTATTGTTAATTAATATTCGTCGTCAGTATAGTAAATTTTTCGCTTACTCAAATTCATACCGCTCAAGTTATTAAAATATTATCTCATCATCAGTCGCTACCTGTTTTTTTATTCGATCGGTTTATTATTTCCCAATATGAAGAACAGTATTCTATATAATAGGCTACAAAATTATATTTATATTAGCAAAAATAACATATGTACTTTCAATTTAGAAATGCTTTACTGGTTTTGTAGAGGTTCATTAAATAGGTCGCATTTTTTTAGGTGTACCTATGTAATAGGGAGCGAGCCTTTTGCCACTTTTCGGCCACCAGACTCCGAGCTGCTTCTGAGAGTTTCCTAAGTAAGTAGGTAGTTCCTAAAGATGAATAAAACATCTTAAAATAATGGAGTGGCGTTAGAAATATTCCAAAGAAATTCTAAATTAATGGGTATTTTTTTTTACATACGACAGGGAAGCTTTTGGCCTTCATCTCACCTGATGGTAAGTGACGATAAGGTCGAAGGTGGAAGCGAGCTTCACCTGAACTCTTCAACAATTGAGAAACTGGCTATCTTACCTCTAATTGTCGGAACACAACAATGCTATTAACATTGTTATTATGGCGACAAACTTAGGTAAGACGTTGGTAGCTAGCCAGGCGGGCTTAGAAACCCTTTTTTTACCCATTAAAAAATATTTTAGATCTACCGCAGACGGAGTGGGGTCCGCCTGCGGTTATGTGAAGCTCGCCTCGCCAATCGACATATACACTAAAAATACTGGGGCGTTCCGTGTCATCGCATTCTCGACACACAAAGGCTACTTTTCGCTATCGCTTTGTGTGTTGAGCGAGGCTTAGAAGCCCTACCACCACTATACTATAAAAACGTATCAATGATAGGTAATAACTGATCGCAAACGTTCATAGGCTACGTTAAAAATTTAAGGCCATCCTCCTATAAACCCTAACTTCTTTTTTTTTTATTTTGAAGATTATCTACTCCTTTACAATGCCTAAAAATATAATGAAAAAGTTCACCGCAATAGAACTTACGCAAAATTTACGCGGCACGGATGAAATCGATAGTGCAAAATGTTTCTACTTCAACTGTAATATTTTTATCTATGTAAAAGAGGACTGTTACATTTCATACAGGATTGCAGTTAATTAGGTAAAATCAATTGTTTATATCGATAGCTGCCCTCACAACACCCATAAATGTAGATTCCCTTGAACAACAAAAACTATTGGGTGTTTAGGTGTACGGATAATTTTATTAAAATTTTGAATAGTGATACTATTATCTCAAAGCAATTTTACAATAATATCTACCGAGTTTAATGACTGGTAAGTGGAAAACGCGTATCCTAAAAACTACTTTCATAATTGACCAACTAACCCTGATTATAAATATATTAAGAATAATTTTCCAATGAACAACTTTAGCTCCCTCCTCGTGTGTTCAGAGCTTGATAATCAGTGCAGTGCTACCAAAATGCTTATAGTAACAGGACGTGGGCTGATCACAAAATTAATTGTCTGTAGAATCACATTTTTTTGCGCGTTTTTCCAATCCTAAGACTCAGATTACAAGCAGAAGAGTACAGGGGCCTTACTACGATATGAGGGTTTAGAGCAGGGGTTTACAAAGCAGGGGTTTTCCCTCCAAAGAGGATTTTTTGCTGTTGTTGCGATAATAAGCGAGTATAATAGAAATAAACATGACTTTGGCTGAGATTTACGCTGTGCCATTTCTGTGGTTAAGCCGAGAATCTAAAATTTTGCCAAAAAAAAAATAAGGAGATTTTTGAAGAAATTTAATCTTCTTTCTTTACTTATATATTTAGTTTTTTAGGGCCATTCGTTTATAATAAGCTGAATAGTGTGTTGGATATTTACCCATTAACTAAAATGCAGTGCAAAAGGATTGTAAATAATTACTTGCGACATTTAAACTATAGCAAGACGGAAGATATTATTAAAATAATTTCTTAATTGGATACTACATAAATGAGATGAAATTAGTAAAGTTTAGTAACTTATTTTTTTATATTAATTTATTGACATTTTAAATACATGCTGATAGGTATTTGATGATGAATTTAATTTTGTTATTAACTAGTATTATTATTAATTAAGTAGATGAAAAAATTTTATTTTTGAACTGACATGAAATTATATTATGAAACACTCATTAGGTATTGTAATTGATTGCATACTGTGAATGTTATTTTTGTTATTAAATCGATATTTGAAAGACATATAATTAATTATGTTACACACCCTCTTACATACACACACACATACTCATTATATTCAAAAAGAGGACTTCCATCACTAGTTGCTGTTAATTTTATTAGGTATTTTTTGCTTTATTTTAATGGTATTGAATAATGTAAATGTAAATTTTATATGTAAGTAACTATAATTGTGAACGAATACTAGTTGCAACGTGCTTATTATGTGAATTTTAGGGAGAGCGCTGCAAGCCGTAATACAGTTTCTACTAGTGCGGCTGCGGATGCAACACAATAAAATGTTTCTAAGCATAGGTTTTTTGTGAAATTGTAAGATGTGGAATTTTACGTAATTGTTAACTAGAAATTAAATAAATTATTATTATTATTATTATATAAAAATGAAACGCTGTGTGTTAGTCTCGCTAAAACTCAGAAACGGCTAGGCAGATTCTTACGAAATTTTCTGTGTATGTTTGAATAGATCCAAGGAGGATTTAAACGCACAATTGGACCCGGTAGGTGGCGCTGTAATCGGGCAGGACAACGTCTGCCGAGCCCACTAGTAAGCAATAATAATGGGAATAGAGGGATGTTTTCTATTTAGAAAGGGGCGCGTAAATGAGCTAGAGAGCCCCTGGCTTAGAGCAATTAAAAAATAACATTGAAACTGTGACACAGATATAACAGCGTATAGTGCACTCTCGTTATTTTAAGTTAAGGCCACAAGACCACGTTTAACGGATACGGTCTACTGTGAGATGGCACTAAGACCAAGCCGTACCTTTATAGTTGCTTCTCGACAGCGATGTTTGAGCAGTGCCTAACCTCTACCATCTTCAAATTTAACCACCTCCCTAGTCTAGTGGTTGAGACCACCGGGTGTTAATCGGGCCGTCCGGGGTTCGATTCCCACTGGGGGCACAAACTCTTTTGGTCGGTGTGGTTGGTAGTAGGGCTTCTGAGAAGGCTTTGCTAGTATCCACCGTCATACCTAAGTTTGTCGCCATAATAACAATGTTGACAGCATTGTTGTGTTCCGATAAATTAGAGATAGGATAGCCAGTTTCTCAGTTGTTGAGGAGTCCAGGTGAAGCTCGCTTCAACCTTAGGCTTTATCGTCACCTTAGGGTGAGATACAGGCTAAGAGCTTCCTTAACGTATATTAAAAAACCGGCCAAGTGCGAGTCGGATTCGCGCACCGAGGGAGCCGTACAAACCTGTAGGTATAAAAGTAAAAATTTACGGTTTTCGCAATTTTTCCTTTATCTGTGTATAAGACGTTACTTCGTACCAAATTTCAAGATTCTGAGTTCACGCGAAGTACCCTGTAGGTTTTGATTCCCTCGCGAGTGTCGAAAATTTGCAGAAATTTGCGGCATAAACGGCAGTATCTTTTGATTGCGGTGGCTTAGAAGTTTGATTTTTTCACAGCTTCAAGGGACAGTAGACCTGAGTATTTGATATAAATTTCAGCTTGATACCTCCACGGGTTCCTGAGAAAAAGGGTATTGACAGACAGACAGACGGACGGACGAACAACAAAGTGATCCTATAAGGGTTCCGTTTTTCCTTTCGAGGTACGGAACCCTAAAAATCAAGGAAACTTATTAGTCCGCCAACGGCCGATATTATTTTTCACAAGCATTCCTGTGATTTATCTGCGTTATATGAAAATTTATGAAAGTTCACTCTCTGAGCCAACAATACATGTATTGTCTGAAGAGCTACTTGGCGAGTCTTTGTTGCTTCAACGATAGGGCCGTCAGTATGGTTCGAGGCAAGATAAGCTTCACGAAGGTCGTTATCTTCGGCATCGTAACAAGGTTGAGAACTACTTGGGTCTGAATAGGGCTTTTGATTCATTGAATTTGTATTTAGCATTCTATTTCCGCTTGCGGAATGAGTGGTCAGTCGTATTGCTATGAAATAAGGGGCCCAATTCTACTAATAATAATTATTGCAGCCGAATCGTAACTAAACCGTTGCGATTGACCAACCTTGTAGGTATTGTATTGTATTGCGAAAAATCTTTATTATATAAACAAGCAATATATAAATTAAAAACATTAAACACACTCTTAATATAAGAAGTTTATACAAAAGGCGGACTTATCCCGTACAGAATTCTCTTCCAGTCAACCTTTGAAAGGTGTAGAGGATGAACATTCTTGACGACAGAAATATGATTAATACATAATGAATATTTCACTCGATAGAAAAAAAATCCAAAGATGACTGTTCAATATTTCAAAAAGGTTTTGAATCAGAAAATCTAATAATAAATGACATAAAAGTTTTACCAATAGAAGTGCATTTTTCTTGTCTAGAAAATTGCAAAAATACATTTTTTATGTTGTAGGTAGGTACTTTAGTTTTCCAAAAAATCGATTAAAACTTATAAAAAGTAACGTTTTCGTCCGGTCACAGCGCGTAAGCGACATTAGAAGCTGTGCAATTATCAACTATATTTCCTTGCTTTAAAGCAGTCGCTGTACACGAGTAGATTTCCTGAGAAACCTCGCCTTAATAAAGCTCAACACTACAATTTCCTTGTTTTTTGGATGGGGATTTTGAAAAACCCATTCCTTAGTGGGCGCCTACATGAGCCAACGAACTCGAATATCATGCTTCTAGCTTGGGCTCTTTGTTGATACCGAAGCCTTTGATAAATACAGATATAGGTAATAACTTTCCATTACAAAAGCTTTACACTGCTTAATGCTTACGGTATACCAGGTGCCCAGCTCAGCCACTGCCTACCTGGAGTATTCTTTTTGAGCACAGGCCACAAGCGATGGAAATTATACAAGCTAAGCGAAACTTCGGTGGTTCACATCGCAGGTGGGCGAGCGGACTGGCGGGCGACCGGGGAGGGCAGGCTAGCGAACGAGCGGATGAACGGGCGAGCATCGTTTCACCTCTTTTCATATTTTGGGCTATCATACTAGCTAATTTCGCTTCGCTTCGCTGGAATCGTTGGATATTTCGTTCGCTTCGTTCGCATCGCTGACGTAGCTTATCTCTGTAGTTCGCGGTTTGAACCAATACCAAAGTATGAAAAGAGGTGAAACGATGCTCGCTCGGTTCGCTCGTCCGCCCACCCGCTGGCAATGTGACCTGCGCTTTAAACCTCGTTTGAAGTTAGACATAATTATCGTTGCGTTCAGGAAACATCGCATCTGGGAGTTCGTTCCAGAGTCTGCACGTACGTGGCAGTAATGAACGCTGAAACCGAACTGTGATAGACCATCGGCTCCAGGTGGTACGGATGAACTTTACTGCGGTGGCGGGTGGTGCGATGGTAAAAAGGTGACGAAGGCACTATATCCATAGGTATAACTTTTCGATGGGGGGGGGGGGGGGGGATGACTGATAATGGATGGAAAGAAAAGTTCATTCTATCTAGTGTATGTTGATTTTCAATGGGGTCATGACTATATCATTGGGTGAAATTAAGGCCAATACTTTCCGTGTCTAAAAAATCTATTTCCAGTAATAAATGATTATGCCCATGCCAACAAACTATTAAATTATTGCAAATGTGTGGATATATGTTTACTGGGTCCGGGAGCAATGCCTGGTGCTTGGCGTTCCGCGGACTGCCAACAATAACAGCGCTCCAGTTGTGTTTGCACAATCAATCTTTGATGTACAGACTGAAATGCATTGAGTGTGTGTATATCTATTTTCTTTGCAGTGAAAACGAAATAAACGCGTAACATGGATTGCCTGCTATTTTATTTATTTTTGGTAAAGATTGGCATGCGCTTTCATATTCAATATTGTTACGACGGATGCTTACACTCATTTATTTTCGGGCTCCGTCGTAGAATTCGTGGATGACATCACGAAAGGTTCCGAATATTTCGGTGAAATCGGGAGACTACTGAAGGCCGATTTACATCGGACGAGCGAATATGCTCATTCTATCTCCATTCTATTCTTTTAGTGTAAACAGACGAAGAGCATTCTTTCGTTGTTCTATCGGCGTTCTTAAAGATTCTGTGGAATATTCTAGGAATGCTCGCTCGCTTGGGGATTGCCCTGGTGTTCTCGGGCAATCCCCCCTTGGCGATAGCCCGACCAGTGGGTTGGGCTTGCCCGGGTGCGTTGGTAATGGAGTCGCAGTGTGGACCTTACCTAGCGCGCCCATAAGGACAGGGAGAACACCGGAGGGTTTTAGTGGGTAGGCCTGGCACTCTGCCGGGAGAGCTCCACACACGCTCGCTCTTAAGCCAACGGCAAGTACAGTGCGGTTACGCATTTTTACCCGAGAAAAAACAAGGAATGCTCGCTCGCTTGATGTAAACGGCCCTAGAGCATGGGTCACTAATAATTACTTTCATTAGGGGTCCGTTTTTCAAAAAAATTAGACCGTCGCGATCCGAGAGGTAATAAACTATACACCAGATTATATAATACTGTACTATATGTGTAAATGAAGATACGATATTCAATGGACAAATAAAACGAATGGGTTCCGGTACATTATTTTATTAAATAATAAACAAATGTTATGAATAAAAAAAGAAAAGAAGTAAGTACCAAGGGTTTCTACAATATTAATTAAAAAAATTACATTTTTTACTCCGAGAGGAGTAAAGTCTGTGCAGGCTATTGTCATTAAATCTTCGAGATGTTGATCGGCGAGTCTGTGAGAGTGTTTCTGAATTTATTTTTAATGAAGTTCATCTTAGAAAATGCTGCTTCACAAACATATGTTGACCCCAACAAAGTTAGAAGTTACAAGGCATTTTTTAAAATTCTAGGTATTTATTAGCACAAACAAATTAGGTATATACAAAACTCTGTAAATATTTTGTATCGTTAACACAAGGTCCCGGACCGCGGTATTTTGCAAAGTGCCGTGCCTTGCACTATTACGCACAGGAGAAGACTTGCGTATTGAAAGTCTGCTCAGATTATGACAATATATGTTTTGAATTTTCCAATTTCTTTTTTACAAAATAGTGGTTTATTAGTAAGTAAAATGTATAAGAGAGTAAGTAGATTCCTAAATTGAATATTGTTGCTTGCATTGCAATCTGGCTTATGTAGTAACAAGTCTCACATAACTTTTTAAAAGAAAACATACAGTCAAGTTTCAATTTCATAACCCTAGCAAAAAATTAGTTTCATACGTCATTTGAAATGCTGTCGTACCCTGTGTAATAAAAAATATTGAGCAAAAAATAAAAAGCGACTTCAAAAACACAAAATAGTCAAAAATAACATAAGAATACCAACATCGCAATTGTTATTTCGTTAAAAGTCGGTGCGGATAATTGATAACCATGAGTTAAAATTTAGCACCGAATTCAAAATAGAAAATTTGATGTTGGTTTATATTATTTTTGAATTTGTTGTCTTTTTTGAAGTCAGTTTTCTTGTAAATATTTTTTTTTAATCTTTTTAGTGAATTTAATATCAGCTCACCGAAGTAACTGGCAAGAATACAACTGAGGTCAAAACGTGCCTATTGTATTTAAAAAAACCCCTTATGGCTCTCTATGGCTCAGCTCATGACTACCAGGCGCAAATACCTGAATAGTTAAAAAAAAAAACAGGAAACACGTTGGACGTGCCTATCAAATTGAAAGGTTTTCCTCAAATTTCCTGGGATCCCATCATCAAATCCTGACCTGATGATCATGGGACTAGCTGGGAAGTAGTCCAAATCGGTTCAGGCTTCTTCGAGTAATCTGGGATAATAAAATTTCGACTAATTGCGGACCTCCTCCTCTTTTTGACACGAAATTAGTAGTAAATTTTTAACCTACTTGATTAAAAATTTACAAATTTTAAGCCTTATCGACTAACATTATTAGGGGTACCTAATCGAAACAGAAAATATTATGATAACGTAGGTGGTCGATATTCCCTTATAAAAATCTGTCTATCCAGCTGACGCTGCTGCGATTGGTCAGTGTCAGCACTGTCAGTGGTCAGGCATCTTCCTTTATACATATAGATTCAACTCAGACGATGTCGCGAGCAACAGCTAGTACAACATGAAAGGGGAAAAACTGTGGGTGTATTTAAATCACCAGACATAGTTCCGTCAAATCCGACGATTTTAGATTACGAGTATCTTTGAGTGGTTCACATTATTACATCATTTTATGTGGCCCATTCCTGTCAGCGTCAAAGGAAAGCGGAAGAGTTGGTGATAATTAGCAAGGTTAGAAAAGGCGAAGTATAAGGTTTGAGGCACAACCGGAGGCTTTTCCTAATAGGCATATCTGGAGGCGAGGAACTTGGACAATGAATTAGAATGAAATAAGTTAATTACATTTTACAGTCATTACATAAAATATGCAGTATACAAAACATCGAAAAAAATCTTCAAGATTCATCATTAGACTCTGACTTTGGTGACAATAGAATCAATCGGGGAGTGGGCGTACTTCCCGATTGGTCCCATCTCAAACAACAACAAAAACAAATCGGTTAATTTAATAAACAGAGTTATGAGGTATCAAACATAAATAAAATAAGGGTTTCCCTTGATTTTTCAGGGACCCCATTATATTAGCGACAAATGAGTGATAGACAGGAGTGACGTCATCAGAGCAGTCCCATTTTAGCGCGAAATTGGAAACTGCTAGTTTCAGACTACATTTTATTGCAATAAATTTTATTATTTTAATTTTTAGCATATCTGTGATCTATTTCTATATGGGATTCTTTACAATAAACGCAAAAATAAAAATATTGCATGTTCTCTAATGATAGTTCTCCTATTTGTGAGATTGGTTAAAAAATGAAAATACACTATTACTCACAATTAAAAAGTAGCTTTTTAAATATTGTAATTAAAGTGTTCTTAAATTTTTTCAAAATACATAACATAAATATTAAAACCGATAGTTCACTAGTACCACAGGCAAAAAAGATATCCGTAGTACTACCAGTAGAACCAACGGTAGTAGCACAGGTAAGCACTGATCACTGATGGGCCCGTTATATGAAAATTGCAGCGAAAGTGATGGCTTACAGCACGGACCAACACTGTACGCAGATAGTAACCCTTTGGGTGCGGACTGATTGCACTCATGGAGCAATGCCTATCACTAACACTGCTTCTAGTCTAGTGTCTAGTTCCGTGGTCTAGTGGTTGAGACCTCTGGGTGTTCATTGGGAGGTCCGGGGCTCAATTCTTTATGAGGGCACTAATTTTTCTGCTCGTTTTGTTTGGTGGTAGAGCTTCTGAACCCGCCTTGCTAGCTACCTACTTCTTACCTAAGTTCGTCTCCATCATAACAATGTTTTCAACACACTTCCTCATAAAGTGGCTCTAATCCCATGGCAATTAGGCACATAATGACACCTATAATCAAACTGTGACTTTTTCATTACTATTATTCACGAGTGAGTAATAGTTTTTTTTTAATATTATTGGTTGAGTTACGCTTACACTTGCGCTAAAATGCTATCCGCGAAAAGCCCAAAAAAAGAAACCTCATTTTTTAGTCTATGGCCGATGCGCGCGCATAGGATCACTGATTAATTTTTCCCGCCATTACGAAATTTATTAGTCTATGGCCGATGCGCGCGCATAGGAAAACTGATTAATTTTTCCCGCCATTACGAAACATTTTTCACAACTCGTCTCGTTTTCTCTTTTGAAGTTATTTAGTTAGTTATTAATTAAGATGTCTGCAAATACAATTTATGAAGAAAATTATTTATGTTGTACACCGCCCGATATAAGATGTGAAGCCCAGAACGTTATGGAAAGTTTACTACCAGAAAACTCAAAGGAAAAATATCTATTAGCGTACCAAAATTTCATACAATGGCAGAACAACAAGAATACGCAGTCTTTTTCAGAAAATGTGTTCATGGCGTACTTGAAAGAATTATCTTCTAAGTACAAACTTAGCTCTTTGTGGTGTATTTACTCAATGTTAAAAAGTACAGTCCGAACAAAGAATGGAGTGGACTTAAAAACATACTCGAATTTGTCAGCTTATCTAAAGAGACTATCTGATGGATTTAGAAGCAAAAAATCAAAGGTTTTATCATCTGATGATATTGAAAAATTTATTAAAGATGCTCCAGATAACCAATATTTGGCTACAAAGGTTAGTTAAATTAATTTTAATTAAATATTTAATAGCAGCTTGTGTTGTGTGTTGACCTTAATTATTGTTTCTTTTGTTTCAGGTTGCTTTAATATTTGGTGTAACTGGTGCCTGTAGGATACAAGAATTAACAAATATAACTGTAAAAGATATAGAGAACCATGGCCAGATGCTTTTAGTGAAGATACCTATCACGAAAAATAAAATACCTAGGTCATTCACCATACACGGTCCATTCTATGATATTGTTAAGAAGTATGAAAGTTTGCGTTCGCCAAAAACAAAAAATGACCGTTTCTTTCTAAATTACCAGAATGGTAAATGTACCTGTCAGCCTATAGGTATAAACAAATTTGGTTCTATGCCTAAAGAAATCGCTAAGTTTTTGGGTTTAGTAGATGCTGAGAGCTACACTGGACATAGTTTCAGAAGAACTTCAGCTACATTGCTGGCAAATTCAGGAGCTGATATAATGACTTTGAAGCGACATGGCGGGTGGCGATCTAGCAATGTAGCAGAATCATACGTAGAAGATTCCATACAAAACAAGAAGGAAATTTGTGCAAAAATCACAAAAAGAATTAAACTTGATTCTGAGACGCATCCTACTGGCGAAATACCAAGTACGTCCAATGATTGGATTTCACCTACCTACACGAATAATGAACCATCACAAATAACAATAGAACATGAAAGTATTTCAATAAATAATCTATCTGATGAGACCGCTATGTCATCAAAAATAGTTAATTATAATTTTACTAACTGCACATTTACTAATTGTTTCTCTAAGTAAACTTTTTATCTACTATGTAAAATGGTTTTTTATTTAAGTATTGTTTTATTCAGAAGTGTGTTGAAAAACGTTGTATGATACACGTGTGCATTGATGGTTACCGTCCTCGGCTTCTTAAGACCCTCGCCTGACGGCTCGGGCCTCAATGCGCCTCAGTGGTAATCACCAACATTACACACTTGTACCATAATGTACTATTACAGCACTGTTGTGTTCCGTCAATTAGAGGTAAGATAACCAGTTCCTCCAGAGACCAGGCGAAGTTCGCTTCCACTTTTGGCCTTATCATCACTTACCATCAGGTGAGATTGTAACGTAGTGAGCTGCAGGTGACGTAGTGGTGCAGTGGTTAGGAAGTAAGGCCGTTAATAAATAATGCACCAAGAATTGTGTCACTGATATATATTATTCCATCGTTACAAATATAATTAAAAAGGCACTCTGAAACAGATATATGGACTATTATAAGCTATGGATCACAAATATGTTATAAAAACTTACCAACAAAATCAAAGACTTACACATTAGTATAAGGCCTTTAAGATTTTATGATATTCGTTAAATTATTTCGTCAGATTTATAGAAAAAGGTGCTGATAAAAATATTAATTTATGTTAATTAGACATCGCTACTTTTTCACGTTTCGATGTCCGCAATTGAGTGACCGGAGATACGAAATTAATTATGTCAAAGACATAAGATTTGTAATGCAGTCAGGTTAGGCGGGAATGCAACGAGTTACTATATTTAGAGTATAGCACCTCGTTACAAGATTAAGGCCAAGGGATTCCCTGTCGTAAAAAATCAAGGACATACAAACCTATCTCCTCATAATTTAACACAGAATTTTAATAATTTGCAAATCATTTCTGTCTAGCTTGCATGATGGCATTCATGCTGCTAAATTTGTTGTCATCGTGTAAATAAGAGAAGGACGATGCAATAAGATGTTGAAAAATTTATTTGTGACTGTAGTTTACTATTGTTCATCAAAATACTACGCACAATCTAACCCTAAACATTTAATTTCATTTTAGCTCTCAGTATGCCCTGTACTTATTTGAAATTAGAAAGAGAGGAGACGTTCGCAGCTCGTTGCGCAATCGCCCCAAAAATACCCGCGCGTTTCCCGAGCGGCGCCCGCGCACTGACCTTGATGACCGCGCTGATAGATCGCGCTACGAACATTTACGGTGACAAACTTCGAAATAAAGACTTTTGACAAAACTTTTAAAAGAAAATTTGTCTGCTGTTTTAAAAAGTATAAAGAGCGTTCAATTTGGCTGCTTTGAGTGTTGCTCTTTTAAACGATTAAAAACCATTTTTTTATTTCTTCAACAGTGCAGCTCAGGCTTCATCTCATCTGATGGTAACTGGCGATAGAGACAAATATGGAAGCGATCTTCACCTGGACTCCCCAACAACTGAGGAACTGGCTATCTCACCTCTAATTGTCGGAACACAACAATGCTATTAGCATTGTTGTTATGTCGACAAACTTAGGTAAGATCTAAAAAGACTATCAACCAAATTAAGCAGGAAAACTCCTGCACTATGACGGTCGAACCTCGGTCCTCTAGATCAACATCGGATGGTCTTCACCACGAAGGAGGTTTTCCTTTTAAAACCAAATGTATTCCTGGTCTGGGGCCCAATTCTGCTAATAAGTTACAGCCGAATCGAAACTAAACAGTTGCGATCGACCAATCGGAGCGCGTATATTGCCATGCAACTGTTCGATGACGTGTTAATGTGGTGTTCTGATTGGTCGTTCGCCACGGTTCAGTTTCGATTCGGCTGTAACTTATTAGCAGAATTGGGCCTCTGATGAGACTTCGAGTGAATTCTGGTGGAAACCAAGCAACCATACTCGTGGCACACATTTAAGGGCCTAGACAAAGTAAAGGTGGACCGACGATCTGGTGAAGGTCGCGGGAAGCCGCTGGATGCGGGAGGCGCAGGACCGATCAGTTTGGAAATCCCTGGGGAGGCCTATGTCCAACAGTGAGCGTCTCTTGGCAAAAATGATGATGATGATGATGAGATAAGGTACAATTCAAAAACGATAATGAAATTAAAGAAGAACAAACTGTATGGAAATGTTTCCACATTACGAATCTTTCTCTATTTCCATTTACGCCCATGGGCCAAATGAAAGTGCCCCCACTACCACTCCCCTCACCCAATAGAAGCATTGTATATAGCAGGGGTTTCTGACCTTTTTACCCTATGCGCCTCATCCAACATTATGCCAAAATACTACGCCCCCTAGGGGCCGAAATATTTTCAAACGATGAAAATATTGACGTGTTTAGTTTTATTCAAAAGATGGTTGCAACGTGTCGCTGAGATCGCATAGGTGGCACCGTCCGCGTCGTGCGAGTTTATATGAATAGTTTTAATAAAAATATTCTTTATACAGTTTAATTCTGGAGCCGCTCGCTGCGCCCCACCTTGGTTCACTCTACGCCACCCAAGTGGGGCGCACCTCACTGGTTGGAAAACCCTGCTATATAGCATTATCTCAACCAAAGTTAGCTAGTTAGGGTAGCTTGACTTTGCAATATTTTTAATCCTTATAAAACACTGTACAATTTGCACTTTGAATAACAAACATATCTGTTTGATCTTTAGAGAAAACTATTATTTAGCACTCACTTCTTTTACCACTTTAAAACGAAAGTACCAGTGTTATGGCTACAAGCTGGTTACAGGTCTTGATCAATGAACGAGACTGGCGCTTCCTTGCCGACTTGCACTGGATGGTGATGGTGAGAAATAGCCCAAGCCCTTTCTACCCAGCAGGGCTTTTTTGCTTAGATAATGATGATGATTTCTCGGATATTAATCATTTTTTCTATTTCTTTTTATTATTTTTGTTGTACCTTTTTTGGAATTTTGCTTTTTAACACAGATATCAGGGGCGCCTCGCGGCACCCATTTTGGGAACCTCGGTCTAGGACATGAGTGGCTTTGAACGAAACTTCATAACAACACTTTTATGTATCGCTAAAATTAAAATTACATATTCGTTGAATATACAAATAGTCTACAAATTGAACAGAAGCATTTCTTACACAATGTACACGATTTGTCTTCTTCTGAAACTGAAATGCACTATTCATCAGTGTCACGTGGAAGGTCAGCGCAGTTGTGAGCTAGTCTGTTTCTATGATTTTAACAGAAGACAGCAATAACTTTTATCAAACCGTATTAACCGATATAACCGACTATTAATATACTTAGTTTGTTAAAGTTGGCACCAACTTCAATATAAATCTGTGATGTAGTATGTATTGTTATTTATAACTTTTTGGTGTTTTTGAAGTCGGTTTTATTTTTGTAAAAATATAAAATCAATCTTTTTAATAAATTACATGCATTTTACGTCTAAATAAGCAACTTTTTCGTTGCAAACACGATGATATGGGATTGTCTGCATAAAATCTGGTTTGAATGACGGTTGTCGAGTTTCGAGAAGGCGAATTTACTAAAGGGTTAAAGCGTGTCGATTATTTTAAAAACTAACCTTGAACTCCCAAAAGTTTTTTTTCCTTTATTTCTCTAATATTATACAATGTTCTTAAATAATACAGTATATTATAAACTACACAAAGTTAAGAATCCATCATGAGCTCGCTCAGCATGGTGGAAGAATCCTTAAGATGATGTTTACTAGACGCAATTACCGGAATAGCTTCAGAAAAAACGTGAAAACGTTGGACTTGCCAATGAAATTTTAGGGTTACCCTCGATTTTCTAAGGATGCTGTCACCAGATCCTAATTTGGTGGTAATGGGACCACTTTAGGTTACAAACTCTTTAGCATACAAAAAACTTTTCAAAATCGGTTAATAAACGATGGACTTATGAGTTAACATTCACACAGATAAATATAAAAAAAAACATTAGTATTCGTCAATACGAATCAAACGAGACCAAACTCGATGGGGTTGTGTCGTTTTATTGCGGAGTTCCTATGGCCACCTTCCAGTTCCAGCATCAGATCAGCTATCACCATATTATCATAATATTGCATTGTCACGTGATAAAATTGGCGTAGCTTCCTTGACTTTCAAAAGAGATTGTAAAATCCAAGTTGAATAAAATATTTTGATTTTGATTTTGATTTTGAAACATATCCATGCAAAATTTCAGCATAATTGGAAACCGGGAAGTGGGTCAAATTTGACTTGCAAGATTTCATTACAGACACCGGGACAGGTTAAAGTAAATAAAAATAAGTAAAATTATTAAAAAAAAAACATTTTTAAATACAAGCTTTGAGCAGTCGCTAATACGAATCAAACAAGCCCAAACTCGATGGGGTTGTGTCATTTTATTGCGGAGTTCCGAGGCCACCTACCAGCTCTAGCATTAGATCAGCTCCATATCATCATTGTGAGCAACTGAGAGCTAGTGGGGGCTGGTTTAGCAGGAAAACACGTTCCGTTTAGAGTTAAAAAAATATATATTGAGAAATCAAAGAAAACCAAAACACTAAGACAATATTTCAAAAACTCGACCGACAAGCAATACATCAAAAAGATAAAACCTCAAAATAATAATAAAGTAAAAAAGTATAAATCATTCTAAAAAGGTTGCTATCAGCAACAATCATCATCATAATAGTATTGCATTGTCACGCGATATACATATGTATGCAAAATTTCAGCGCCAATCGGAAACCGGGAAATAGGTCAAATTTAATTTGCAAGATTTCATTACAGACACCGGACAGGTGAAAGTAAATAAAGGCTTGTAATTAATAGTATTTTTTTAAAACAAGCTTTTATTATTACATTGTCTCGCGATATATATATGCATGCAAAATTTCAGCTCAATTGGAAACCGGGAAGTGGGTCAAATTTAGCTTGCAAGATTTCATTACAGACAAGAGACAGGTGACAGTAAATCATCATCACAGCCCATATACGTCCCCACCGAGGGGCTCGAGCCTACCCTATATTAGGGTGATTAGGCCTTAGTCAACCACGCTGGCCCAGTGCGGATTGGTCGACTTCACATACATCATTGAATTTCTTCGCAGATGTATGCAGGTTGCCTCACGATGTTTTCCTTCACCGTAGGAGCGTCAGACAAATGTACATATGAAATTCGAAGCAAAAAACACATTGGTACATGGCGGGTCTCGAACCCCCACCCCCCGATTGGAAGGCAAGTGCCGAGTCCACTGCGCCACCGACGCTCTCTCTCGAAAGTAAATAAAAGCTTGTAATAAATTAATAGTAAAAAACAATTATAAGCTTTTATTATTGCATTGTCACGTGATATACATATGCATGCAAAATTTCAGCTCAATCGGAAACCAGGAAGTGGGTGGAAATTTCATTACAGACAGGTGAAAGTAAATAAAAGCTTGTAATAGAAGCTGGTTAAGAACGTATAGTACGGGTCAAATTGAGAACCTCCTCCTTTATTGAAATCGGTTTATAATACAAACAACGGCGATTGTGATAAACAATAAATCTAAATAAGTAATTTAAAGAATAAGTGCGCTGTAACAACAACACCAACAATAATTTTTTATTATTGATTTTCAACTCTATCATACTGATTTAATGTTCAATAGCAATTGATGAAGTCATCGTAATTGGTAGTTAAGTAGGAGTGTGGAGAATACCAAGGAGTAGTGGTGGTGCTATAATTTGATCGAGGCGGAGGCATCTATATAAGCAAAGTTTGATCGAAATTTAAATTCTAAATAAAATCGCACCTTGTATCTGTTATCAATATGAATCTTGTTGTGGTGTTTATTTGAAATGAAGAAAGATATTAATAATATGCAATCAAACAACCGAATTATACTCCCCAATGAATATGAATAACAGATTCGTTATTTCACTAGCGACATAGCATATAAATAACTCACGCAATCGTATATCTTACGAACGTACCGCAACGCTGTAAACATCTTGTAATGTAAACATTCTGTACTTTATGTTGTGTAATAGTTGATCTCTGTGTTTCTATGTATAATATAAATGTGCAAGGTTCTGGGTTTGCGTGTTTGCTTATTTGCGCAAAATTTTTACATATGGCCAAACGCCGTGGGATGTCGATGCACGCGTCCATTCGGAGGTGTATCGGCATCGGGTTGCTGTACGAGAATGGGGGGGACACAGGAGGTGGAGCGGGTTCGTACCCTGGAGTAGAGGGAGGCTCTGCGTCAGTGGGGTGAGGCACTCGACTCCCTAGCTGCCGGCCACCGGACGATTGAGGCGTTTCGTTCGGTGTTGGAGGAGTGAGTTGGGCGCTGGCAGGGCAACCTAACATTCCGCATGGTGCAGGTACTTACCGGGCGTGGCTGCTTCGGTCACTACCTGCACCGGGTCGCCCGTCAGGAGAAAACGCCGCAGTGTCACTGCGACGCTCCCGACAACACTGCCGAGCACACACTATTGGTATGCCCGGCTTGGCGACGCCAGCGCAGTGAACTCAACGCTGCGCTGGGAGGCGGAAACCTCTCACTGTCGAGCATGGTCGTGGCCATGCCCCGCGGAGAGGCGAAATCGCCTCCTTCTGCGAGGACGTCATCTTGCAGGAGGCAGCGGAGAGGGAGTGGGAGGCAGATCCTCAAACCGCTCCCATCCGCCGCCGACGGATAGGCAGGCGAAGGCGCGCATTCGCACAAGCGATGCCCATCTAATGACCCTGCCGCGGAGGCCTGCGTGCACGGTTGGCCCCGTGCACGCCGCCTTAAGGCCTTCCGTCTGGGGATTGCCCTGGTGTTGTCGGGAAATCCCCCCTTGGCGATAGCCCGACTAGTTGGTCGGGCTTGCCTGGGCGCGTGGGTAGTGGAGTCGCAGTGTGGACCTTACCTAGCGCGTCCATAAGGGCAGGGAGAACACTGGGAGGATCGGCATGCCGTCGACTGTATCACGGGGTGATACGGTCGATGGCACTCTATGGAGCTCCGGTATGGGCGGAGTGCCTTTCCCCCCGAACGGCGGCCCTCTTGCGACGTCCGCAGAGGGTCATAGCAACCCGAGCCGTGCGAGCTTATCGCACGATTAGCCACGGCGCGGCCTGCGTTCTTGCATGTCGATGCACGCGTACATGCAGAGGTGTATCGACATCGGGTTGCCGTTAGAGAACGGGGGGGACGATCCGCTCCTGAGGAAGTGGAGCGGGTTCGTACCCAGGCGCAGAGGGAGGCTCTGCGTCGATGGGGTGAGGCACTCGCCTTCCCAGCTGCCGGCCACCGGACGATCGATGCTATACGTCCGGTGTTGGAGGAGTGGGTAGGGCGCCGGCAGGGCAGTCTCTCGTTCCGCATGGTGCAGGTACTGACCGGACATGGTTGTTTCGGTCACTACCTGCACCGAGTCGCGCGTCGGGAGGAAACGCCGCAGTGTCATCACTGCGACGCTCCCGACGACACAGCCGAGCACACCCTGTTGGTGTACCCGGTCTGGCGACGCCAGCGCAGTGAACTCAACGCTGCGCTGGGAGGCGGAGACCTCTCGCTACCGAGCATGGTCGTGGCCATGCTCCGGGGCGAGGCGGAATGGGGGGCTGTCGCCTCCTTTTGCGATGACGTCATCTCGCAGAAGGAGGCCGCGGAGAGGGAGCGGGAGAATGATCCTCAAGCCGCTCCCATCCGCCGTAGACGGACAGGCAGGCGAAGGCGGGCATTCGCACAAGCGATGCCCGTCTAATGACCCTGCCGTGGAGGCCTGCGTGCACGGTTGGCCCCGTGCACGCCGCCGTAAGGCCCTCCGTCTGGGGATTGCCCGTGTGTTCTCGGGCAATCCTCCCTTGGCGATAGCCCGACCAGCTATTGGTCGGGCTTGCCCGGGCGCGTGGGTAGTGGAGTCGCAGTGTGGACCTTACCTAGCGCGCTCATAAGGGCAGGGAGAACACCGGGGGGTTATAGTGGGTAGACCTGGCACGCTCGCCGTCTAGCCACCGGCGGGTACGGTGCGGTTACGCATTGTTTCTTCCCGAGAAAAAAAAGGGGGCCTAGACAGTGGTAATTGTGTCATAGTGAAACGATATCTAAATTCGTCATCATCTCTGAGATAACGAAAACTAATTCTTAACTAACGTAACAGAGGCCCAAATCTACTAAAAAGTTAACTTAACCGTTGCGTTCGACCAATTGGAACGCCACATTATCACGTCATCGAACAGTTGAAAGTCAATATAGTCCATCGCAACGGTTAGTTTCGATTCGGCTGTAACTTATTAGTAGAATTGGGCTTCTCGACTGTAGCGATCGCTGCCTGTGTCGAATTGTTCTTTCTGTAAAAAAATAAAATATTGGTTATCTATTCAAAACAAAATAACGGCCACCGCATGTTTTTAGTACCTAATCCAATAAATGGTAAAATAATCGTTAAATTTAATATTTTCATTCCATTTTAATGAAAAATGAGGTATTTTGAGTAATATATTAAAGTAACAACGAATCGATGAAGAAAATTCGTTTCTTCATCGATTCGTTGCGAATCTATTTACATATCGATGACTTTGATCGACTGGCCACGTGATTTAGCGATGTCATATGTCAATCTCAAACATTTTGTTCGTTTCTAGCTTCGTTTAATGTAGACAAAAGCATCTTTCACGTTCGTTTCGCTTACGTTATACGTTTTGTATCAAACGGCAATGTATGAGAATGATTCGTAATGTGGAATCATTCTTAAGCATTTTGTTATTTTAAACTTCGTCATCGTTTTTGAATTGTTACTCTTTATATAGGCCAATATGTTGGCCTTTGGCATATTCTTTTACATGAACAGTCCGTCATTAGCGTCTGTGTAGTTACATATTTAAAAATACATATTGTCGCTGTTCGCTGACTTCTCGTGGAAGTCGTCAGAGCCGACTAAAGCAGCTTACCGCAATAAAACCTGGGAAGGGATGAAAAAAGCCGAACAAAACTCTACACCCACCCTTCTGGTCATTGTGATGAAGGAGCCTAATTCTTCATCCTCGCCTGCGGAGAGACAGACCCATGCCCAACTTCTTTTTGCTTTAATAACTCTCAACACTGTAGTTTTCTTATTTTTTCGGTGTCCTGTGGGCATTTTGAAAAATCCTTCCTTAGTGGGCGCCTACTAAGCCAACGAACCCCTGTACCGAATTTCACGCTTCTAGCTCCAGTAGTTGGGTCTCTACGTTGATACTTCAGTCAGTCAGTCACCAAAGCCTTTTTATCGCCGTCTACAAATGAAGATAATGACTCCCAAACGTCTTATGTCGATGATGGTGATGGGAGCGCTATTCCTTTACACAGGAGGAAAAAATCAATCGACGATTTTTCACTCTCAATTTCTATTTTCTAATCTATTTAATACATTCTTAATATAACATGAGCAGTTATGAAGAATCAAGGTGTTAATAGTAGATATGTAGTGTAGTAGTGGATCCATTCAGGGTATCGTTATCCAAGGTATCGTTTAAGAGTACAAATGCGAGCGAATGGGGTGAATTTGTAAAATATTCACGCGTCAGCTGAGATATTTAAACATAACAGAAATAAAAGCGAATAATATGGTAAACCTGAAACAATCATAGGATAATTTATTGTTCTAGTTATTTAATTATTGACGAGGAAAGTGCATGACTTAAATCAAAATTCTCCAGGCACTTACGCTTTCTAATGAAGGTAATATAATTATATTAGAAACTCATTACTTTACATTACTCTCCAAACATGCATAAGATGTAAGAAGGCCTTTGAATAGCTCGAGAATTGGCTAGATGACAATTTTTTTTTTTGCTTTAATAGAAGCTCATTCATATAATAAACATAAAGAAAAAATCGGTTTACGAATAACTATAAAAACAACCGAGATATAAGGTATTAAAGATTTTTCTCCATCTCTTTCTAGCAAAACGGCAATTTACAAGGAGTCAATATGGCCGTACTCAACAATGACGTCACAGTTGATGTCGGATCTCTCTGTCTAATCGCTTTCAAATTAACAACTTAAAATGCTTGTATCTAAGGTATTTCTAAGCCGATTTTAATTCTAATTTCACAGGACTGCGTCTTTTTCTACGGTATTTTAATATTTAATGACGAGACGTAAAAAATTTAATTCAGTCATCATCCCAATTACCACAAAAAAAAACAATACCCAAAAGCTTGGACACTATCTCCCTGCAGTAAGCTCTGGCGAACTCACTCACGAGCAAGAGCACGATATTATTCGGCAGCGATAATTCGCGAAGTGTGAGGTATTTTTTTGAAGCGACAAATAATTATGATTTAAGACCTTGTACGACGCCCAGCGAGTCGATCACACATGTTTACGTAAAGTTGTTGTATACATGCATAGCACATATAACAATGTCGCTGCAAACTCTTCCAAGAAAAGTAAACAACGTTTGTGTTTGCACTATATTTAGTGCGGTGCAGATATATTTCCAACAACTGTGCACAAAGTAGTAAAGGCGAACGGTTGTATTTCTCTGGAACTATGCGCTGCACAATTTTCGACCAGTCAAGACGTTTCATTTACCGCGGGCTCAGCGATGTTTGCAAGCTGCATGGCAGCATGATTAAACACTGTGCTCTCATAACGAATACAAGAAAAGTAAAAACAAAAACATGAATTACCTAAAAAAAACAAGTGAATTTTATTTTACATAAATCAACAACTTCTGCTTTAGCCCCTTCTCTTACCTGTAAAATCAGGCGTTAATCCATATTTGAATCATATGAGCTCATTGTGTTAATACGAATCTTTGTTATACGGAAGTGTAAACAAAACTCTGGGATGATGACTGAATTCAAATTTTTACGTCTCGTCATTAAATATTAAAATATCGTGGAAAATGATGCAGTCCTGTGAAATTAGAATTAAAATAGGCTCAGTAATACATTAGACACAAGCATTTTAAGTTGTTAATTTGAAGGCGATTAGACAGAGAGATCCGACATCAACCGTGACGTCATTGTTGAGTACGGCCATATTAACTCCTTGTAAATTGCCGTTTTGCTAGAAAGAGATGGAGAAAAATCTTTAATACCTTATATCTTGGTTGTTTTTATAGTTATTCGAAAACCGATTTTTTCTTTCTGTTTATTATATGAATGAGCTTCTATTAAAGCAAAAAAAAAATTTTAAGTCATCTAGCCAACTCTAAAAAACAAATGAAGATCGGATTGCCACTTTCCCGCCTATTTAGTTTTTTTTTCTGTGGCCGGCCAGCTATTCAGCCATTATTTTTCATTTTTAGCATTGAAAAAATGGTAAGTATCAGTTCTATACATACTAAGCAAATTCAAGTCTTCGATCTGGACACCCCCATTAAACTAATGCTCAAACTCAACAATATTCATTAGAGACTTTTTTACAGGCATTTATTGACGTCAAACAAAACATAAAGATTTAATTTACTAAAATAGTTAGCAATTAAATTACTTAATCCTTGTATGTAATTAAGATTTAAAATACAAGTAACAAAATAAGTAAAAAAGTAGACTCTACACCTGTTCGGACAGAGAGCCTTCTCGCGAAGAACAGGCATAAAACTCGGAAGGTCAAATTGTTTTGCCTTCTCTTTTAAATCGCCAACATAACAATATAGCATTATAAATAACATTATAATATTTACAAAAGCAACAATATATGTTTCACATACACGATTTTAATAGAAATGCCTGTCCGAGTAGTTGGAACAGATATTTAAATCCAAATCAACTGTTAATGAACGTCATTAAAAAATTATGCCTACGCTTATAGCTGAACCAATTTTATTTATTTGTTAAATATTTTCGTTCAGCATGGAATCAATTGGCGGACTTAATGCCTTAGGCATTCTCTACCAGTCAACCCGTAAGATGTACGACTAATTGTGGACGGGTATTTTAATGAAATTTGGCATAGAAATAGATTAAGCCCTAAGAAAGTTCGTTGACTACCTTTTATCCTTAGGGAACGACGGATATCACGATATATCTGAATTACACACAAACGATCTCGTGGGCAACAGCTAGTCGTTAAGTTACAAAAATAGTTAAAACAAATCACACACAAATCCAGCCAAAACTAACTTTTTTTATTCATTCAACTGAACATCACCCTCGTAGAATAATCTTATTGAAATTGAATTGAACAAAATTGATTTTCCCTGCGCGCTGTGCCTAAATAATTAATCCGATTGTGAATTTTATTAAAAAATCGTTCGCGAACGTGGAATAAAGCCGCGGGGAATAATTATGAATGCAGTTTGTTTGGGTATCGCACCTAACAATACACTGTTATTAAAAACGAAGTATTAGTTAATTCATCACGTATACATTTGATTTGTAGCAATGTTATAATTCATTTGAAACCAATTTCCATGTTCACCAGTTAAACACAAGAAATAAAAATAAACTTGCCGTTCCAACGTACAGGCTCCAAATACTAGAGGTTCAATTTATGGGTAAATGTATAACTTTTTACAACAAAGTTCCCAAAGTGTAACTGACTTGCCTTTTCATAAGTTTAAAGCATATTAAGAAAAGACTAATGAGTAAAGGCTGTTATAAAATTAACGATTATTTAATAATATTTAAATAAAGCCAATGCCTGGTGTTAGTTTGAAGTTATTATTCGTTATAATGTCAATAATCGTGTTGTTGTGTATAGCTTGATGATGTAAACAAATATTGTGGTCAGAAAAGAACTGACACTGATTTTGAATTAGACTAAGTTATCATATACTCGTATTTGGTAACAACATAATTTATTGTTTATTGCTTAGTGTATAAATCTTGAACTTTTATTGACATTTTACTCGTAAATGTATGTAAGCATACCGATTGTATTTTTTAGCTTTCAATGACTATGTCACAAAACCAAAATTGTAAATGGCGATTTAAAAGAGGAGATAAAAAATTCTGACCTTTCGAGTTTCTTGCCTGTTCTTCTCGAGAAGGCTCTCTCAATTTCCGAACAGGTGTAGAGTCATGATTGATGATTTTTCTCGAAATTTATGTGAACCCTTAACTTTTGTGGTCAACTATTTAACTATTTGAACGACGCGTTGAAAACAACCAACCCGCATTTGGCCAGCGTGGTTGACTAAGGCCTAATCGCCCTAGTTTAGGGTAGGCTCGAGCCCCTAGGTGAGGACGAATTATGAGCTGTTGATTGATTGATTGAAGGTTCAAACATAAGTGTTCGGTATATACAACAATTTAGTTAGGGGATGAGTTCTTGTGAAAATATTTATTATTAAATTATCTTAAATATGAGCATTAAGTGGATACAAGAATCTACTTAGGGGATGAACACCTATTTGCAATTATATTTATTTATTTGTTTATCAGACAAATGAGTCCATTTGGTTAGTTAAACAAAACAACACTTAGCCTAGGGTTAGTACATATAGGTAAAACAGGAAAAAGAGAATTAAATATTTCAATAATCACTGTGCAAATCCGTGCGAAATTGCGCAGCAATGATTTATATACAGGCAGTCAAACCTACTAGCGATCATGTTCAAGATACTGTTAGGACTACCACGCACCCTACGCACCAGGGACGCGCATCTTTTGCGCATTGTATTGTAGAAGCAGTCTACGCGATTCCCTGCAAACATCCCTGAAGCACTACAGTGCTGCGGCAGACCCAACAGCACCCTGAACTTATTATTATGTTGAACCCGAAGGGCGCCGTAAGATTTCTGAGTGTAGTCCGCCCATAGGGTGGAGGTATAAAAAGATGTGTAGTATGACCTAAAGAGTGTAATTTTCACCTCCCTTGAACAACGGGCAAACCTACGGGCTATCATATTGGCTCTAACCGCCAGCGCCCTCCGTTCTCTTTCAATGTCGTCATTGTCCTTGAGATCAGATGTCAAAAGATGTCCCAAGTACTTAACTTTATTTACCTCTTGTAAGGAAGTACCATAAAGCTTAACTGCTGGATATGAAATAGCACGCTTACCTCCGGCCGCAAAAATCATGACTTCACTTTTAACGACATTATACTTAAGACCATGTCGCTCAGCGTCAGCTTCACAAATAGCAACCAGCTTTCTTAAGCCGCACATAGAATATGCACTCAGTAGCACCATGTCATCAGCTTAACTTATGTTATTAACATTAATCCCATCTATGTGACAGCCAGTATGTGTGCCACTGAGAACAGAGATCAACTCATCAATATAGAGATTAAAAAGAATAGAAATTATACAATTTTGACATGCTTCCCGCCCATCGTACGCCATTGACCTGATTTCCATACCAGTATTTACAAATGTTAATAAGTTTATTATCTTTCTAATTAAAGTTTAAAAGATAGTTTTGAATAAAAACCCTGCAAGGCAATTAAGCTTGGACAAAATTTGTGTTAAACAAAATAATTTCTACCGTTTTTTAATTATATTTTGACGAAAAAATTATAATCCTTAGCTAGAGTGTACTTTCGAAAGGCAATTTCAAAAAGAGATTTTAAATACCTATATTTATATTTAGGATCAAATTTAAGAAAAAACAAATGAAAATTCTTCATATCACATTGAAGATATATTTATATAAAAAATCTGAATAACTGCATTGAATATCATAATAATTATTCTTAATTATTAATAAGCTTCTATTTCTTTTATACTTTAATTATTGCAAAAGAAGTCTCAAAAACACTCTTAGAAACCCCTATATCTGCCATAGCCTCCTTCTCCATTAATTTTGCTGAAGTTTAACAATGCAACGCCCCATTATATCGAAACACGATATTTCTTATAAACTTACACCTAACTGATGCGAAGTTAAAGTGTATAAGGTTTCGTCTACGAGCCAGCTACGTGCTACGTCGCTACGCCGTAGATGGTAACTTAAACTTAACGTCATGCAACTTCTGGGAGATTGAAAAAGTTGGCTTCTATGTTGTAAGTGAAAGGATAAGGAGTGATGATACACCGCCATTCAAGTTTGCGTAATTGCCTGTAGCTTTATATTTTCTTTTTATACTTGGGGCGATCAGTGTCTGATGATAATTCTAGAGTCAGCCTTTTTATTAATTTTTTAACGAAGTGGAAGGCTGTTGCGCACCTTGCCTACTAATGGTTAATGACAACAGGTGTGTGTGGGACTTTCCCAGCTGAGTGCGGGCGATACCCACTAAACCAACCTCGATGTCTTGTTCATAGTCAGGGTGATTCGGGGTCTGGGTAAAAATGAACTGAAAAAAATGGCTCATGGAACGCATTTTCTACTCTATCCAGGAATTTTTGAGCTACAGAACTGTATTTGAATTGTGACTGACATTTTTAATATTTTTTTTATTGACATTATATAATAATTATTAGTCGTGACATAATTTGTGATTGACATTTTTAATTTTGAGACGTAATTTTTTATAACAGACATTGTAATCAATCGAAATAATATTATAAATTTTAAATTTCACTGATAGGTTGTTACTGTTATAATTTTGCATGCTATCTGTATGTGGCTGAATAAGTTGAATTTAATGATACCTTCAGTGTACCTTATTCATATGCAAATAAATAAATTTGAAATCTGGGTAACCACCAATTCTCCGAACCACCCCGGTACAGCCAGGCTAGCTATGGGCCGGTTCCTAACGCCTGTGTGGGGGTTTATCCTGGACATGGGGATAATCCCCAGACGAGGGGGCCTATAATTGCTCGCATCAGTGGCCACCCTAGCGCACAGGCCATACCTAGGGCAATCATGGAAGGTGGGCTGCGAAAACTCGCCTTCCATCGCCCAACTTTCTGCGTCAAAACTCGGAACCTGTCGTTTGTTAATTTTAAAAGATACGGTTATGAAATTGAGTAGATATTCAGCTAAGTAAATAAGGAATTGGCTGCTTATTTTTATCTGACTGACAGTTACTAAGGTTACCTTAATGATCTTTTGCCTATACGCAAAGTATGTCAAAAGTGGTAAATCTCTTTCTTGGTCGACTATACATATAGTTATTTGGACTGTTTCGTTATTCTTTTTGACTTTCTATACTGCAAAGGTGAGGATGACCTGATGTCGACGCCGCGCCGCCTCGACGGCGCTATGACCTCTGCAGTGAGTAGGATGAAATGATCACATAGACTACGGTTTGCCAACTTGATTAGGCCCAAGATACACTACTTTTTAATAACATATCATAACCCTTTTTTTTCAAATCTTTTTTATTATACAGGGTTTTTATCCTTTTGGATATGTCAACCCCATCGTACCCTTATACTTAACCTTTACAACATGTCATAACCCTGTGTGATCTACCAAATGCATACTTCTTGAAATTTTGAATTCAAATTATTGATTGTAAGGTATTTAGGTATTTTGACATATAAATTTTATTATTAGGTATGTTAATCTTATATTTATAGATTGGATCTACTGGTTGGCCACCCCTGATCTACTACTTGCGTTGAATATGAGATAGACAGATTTACTACTATTACTTTTTAAAATTTTGGAATACTCATACAGAAATAATTAATTGTATTTTTTTTTAAACAAGCTTTTATTGTCGCATTGTCATGCGATATACTCGTACATATGCATGCAAAATTTCAGCCCAATCGGGAATCAGGAAGTGGGTCAAAATTAGCTTGCAAGATTTCATAACAGATACGGGACAGGTGAAAGTAAATATAAATAAAAGCTTGTAAAGAAACAGCTAAAGATACAAAAAAAAAACAAGGTGAGTAAAGGTAGTCTTATCGCTGAGAGCAATCACTTTCAGACATCCTTTGTTTGTACAACATGTGCTAGTAACATTTTTCTTAGCTCATTTTGCATTACACGATATAATATATGTTCAGATTAAATAAAAGATAAAATACTCTAATTTTATCGCTCAGTTAAATCACTTCAGCCAATACACATGTAATAAAAATACTTCAGTTCAGTATCACAACTAACATTTATTCCACAAAATACAAGTACAGTGTTAACTTTTCTGCCGTCGGTCGCGTCAAGGAACGGAATGAATAACAATGGCCGACTCTGACTCGAAAGTCGTACGATACCGATCTATTACAATGTTGAATTTATTATTGTCTTATAGAATAATCTTATACAAAAACTAATGGAAGTATAATAATGTATAATGAATTATGATTTGAGTAACAATTTATTTTGTGCTTATATCAATTTGCTAACAATCGACCATCCTGACGAATGCCTGTCCTCAGGCATTTAAATATTAGTACGGACAACGACTCGTCAGACTCTCATAAGACAACAAGTTTCTCCGTTTTATTTTATTCTTAATGTCGCATATTCTAATAATATATATGAGATTAGAGAATCCTGACAACCCGTTGACTGTACTTGTGTAATGAATAATACAACTGTAATGAGAGGTCGTGTTAATTTAGTTAGACTTAAGATTTTACGACATAGATCCATATAAAAAATAAAGAAAATTCTGCGTATGTATTTGCACTAATAGTAAACATTATATTTAAATAATTTCGTGATATATAGTTATGCCTTATTGTCGAAACAAACATGGAAATAAAAATATTATGGAGACATAAAACACCAATGATAATTAATGATAAACTAGAGTTTGAGTTGTTCATGCAAAAGAAAAACCCACTAGGTTAATTATAACAATCACTACATTATCATTTTCAATGATTTAGGTAATTAACATCATTTCGGCCATCCTTTGAGATTGAATGACCCCATTCAATACTTATTACGGTCTGATTACTCAAAAGAAGTAAGGTAAGGTACAATCTATTTCTTTATTATTCTATTAATTTATTAGATTAGGATAACTTTCAATACAGTTAGGTATTAAATGTAAAAAAATTAAATGTAATTAATTATATATTATTACATACAATCTTTATTTTCTTAATATTAGGTATTATTCATTTCTTTTTATAATTATTGTCTAATCTCCGCTTATCACTTACTATATTATATTTAGGAGTCATTTCCCACTTTCACTAAACTGACATTTTCACAAAGCACTTCATTAATTAATTTAACACTTCTTTGAATATTTGATTTTGGGCAACGATAGGTACGCTGTAGCAAGTGGCAGGCGTTATTCAGTCTCTCTCGTACACGTTCCATAAATGGTCGATCGCGTACGCGCACAGGTTGCATCGGCATAGACCAGCTGCATAACAACTACTGCATACACGCACGCACAGGGTGCATAGGCAATAGGCATAAACCAGCAGTATGACATTAGCTACCGCGTACACGCACAGGGTGTATCGGCCTAAACGCTTATACCAATATGACTGCCGCGTACACGCACAGGGTGTATCGGCCTTAATTATTCCAGTAGCATATAGTTCCGCGTGCACACACAGGATGCATCGGTCTCAAATATTTGAATCATATTACCGTGTACACACACAGGGTGTAACGGACTCATGAGAAATTACCGTGCATACGCACTGGGTGTGTCGGTCTTACTCGTTCGAGGTTAAATGGACTTCCGCGTACACACACAAGATGTATCGGCCAGCCATCAATCAGCTCTCATCGGTTCATTTCATAGGATTTGTATGGATATGGACTTATATAGGAGAGTTTATATTAAAGGTTTATTACAATTGTAATCAACATTTTATGAATTATTCCGTATCAGATACAGCATCACTTTGATCTGTATCGGAGCTTACTTTAGTACCAATTTGTATCCAGCGTTTCATTTTGTCGGCTGAGTAAACGTTTTTGTATTTTCTATTTGAGTAACCCTCTATACTACAAACTTCGTAACGATCATTGCCTAACACATTAGACACTCTATAAGGTCCACTGTATGGGGGCAACAATTTATTACTGTCACCTGTATTACGATTATGTTTTTGAATCATGACTAAATCTCCTATCTTATAGCGAATAGCGGTGCATCTCCTCTTATCAAACCTAGTCTTCATAGCTATTTGTTGTTTTTCGATATTGGCAGATACTTCCTTACGAACATCGTTAATATTACCGGTAGCTATCAAGTTCTCAGAAATTTCGTGTAGATGACTTTCCGATAAGTTACTAGTTTCTTTTCCGAAAACTACTTGTACGGGGGTTTTTCCTATAGCCTTGTTTAATGTATTATTTAGACTCCACTGCACTTTATTTAGATCATAATCCCAATTCCTATCATCTTTATCTATGCTTAAAGCGATTAATGAGCCGAGAACTGAGCGATTATACCTCTCTATTTGGCCGTTCGCGCGAGGTGTTGCTACTGCATTCTTTACATGCTTCAATTTAGAGGCGTCAATAAACTTAGCAAACTCGGTGGAGGTGAAACTAGTTCCACGATCTGAAATTATTATTTTAGGTGAACCAAATAGAGCAATATAATCGCGCAAGACCTGAATTGTGGTTCTACTTTTGGTGTTACGTACCGCACGTAACACGATAAATTTAGTAAACGCATCGATTACACCCAAGATATACGTATTACCATTTTTACTGCGTACAAATGGCCCTAGATGGTCAATATGAATACATTCGAAAGGTGACATTGGCTTAGGAATAGGATGGAGAAGCCCTTGCTTCTTTCCTGCTGGCTCTTTCGCATACGCACATGGAAGGCAAGCACGAACGTATTTTCTTACGAATCGCGTCATTCCCGGAAACCAATAGTCTCTACGCATTTTCTCTATCGTTTTGTCGAATGAAAAGTGGCCACTTTCGTCATGACAAATTTGACAAATCTTCCATCGTGCATCTCGAGGTACGGCGAATTTGAAGTCTAAACCTACTTTCCTAAAAATCTTGCCATCTTTGAGTTGGTAGTTATTAACTACATCCTTCGCTTCAGCACAGTTCCTATCTAGTACGCTTCGAATTAGTTTAAGCTTAGGATCACCCAACTGTACTTTTAGTAATGAATTCTCATCCTGAATCAGCATAATGGTAATTTCTGTAGACTCACTACTATTCTGAGGTAAAGGATTCCTGCTTAAACAATCAGCGTGCAGTAACCGAGTTCCAGGACGATACTCAACGGAGAAGTCATAATCTTGCACCAGCAGCCACCATCGAGCTATACGTGGTACAAGATCACGCTTCGTCAGAGTTGTCCTGAGGGCATTACAGTCTGTAACAACTTTAAATGAGATTCCTAATAAATAGACTCTGAACCTACTCAACGACATAACGACAGCTAATGCCTCCAGTTCGAAGGAATGGAAGTGTTGTTCTTCCGCACTTGTTTGCCTACTGAAATAGGCAACCGCTTTTAATGGCGCTTTTTCATCTTCACGTTGTAATAGTACGCCACCTATACCCAACTTACTTGCGTCGGTATGAAGTTCCGTGAGATTTTTGGGGTTGTATATGGTTAATACTGGTCTGGTAGTTAATATCTCTTTTATTTTAGTAAAAGCTTGAATCTGATCGTTACCCCAATTCCAAGCTACGTTTGACTTTGTTAGCAAAGTCAACGGCCTTGCGATAGTAGCAAAATTATTAACAAATTTTCTAAAGAAGCTAGCCAACCCAACGAATTGTCTCACTTCGTGAACGTTCCGAGGGGTTGGAAAAGCTGCAACTGCATCCGTTTTCCTCGAACCGGGGCGAATCCCATTGGCTGATACTTCAAAACCAAGATATTCTATTTTGGTTTTAAAGAAGTGGCATTTTCCAATATTTAATGTTAGGTTTGCCTCGCGTAACATGTCCAATACTTGCCCTAGTTTGTCAATGCCCTCGGACATGGTTTTCGACCCTATCACTATGTCATCCATATAGGCAACGACTCCTGGCACCTTATGTTTATTTAATAGAGAATGTATCATTTTCTGAAATACAGCAGGAGCGTTTGTCAATCCGAATGGCATCCGATTATATTCGTAATGCCCATCCGGTGTGACAAACGCAGTGAGGTGTTTGGAGTCCTCGGCCATTGGTATCTGGTGATACCCTTGCGTAAGGTCCAAGGTGGTAAAGTATATTTGACCTTCAAGGCTATCTAGTTGGTCCTCAACGATAGGCATTGGGTACTTGTCTTTAATGGTTTTTCGGTTCAATGCTCTATAATCAATGCAGAGTCGTCGTTCCCCATTTTTCTTCGCTACCAATATGATAGGACTTGAGAATTCAGAATCAGATTCACGAATAATATTATTTGACAAAAGTTCGTTAATAATTACTTTCACGTTCTCCCTCTCGGATAGAGAAAGTCGGTAAGGTCGATAAGTTACGGGGGAATTATCATTAAGCCTTATCCGCATTTCGGCTACCTCGGTTTTCCCTAGTTCACTGGAAGATAACGCAAAACAGTCCCTATAATGATTAAGAAGTTCGGTTAGTTTTACCTTTACATCAGTTGCCATGTCTGAATCGACGTTTAAATCTTCGGTTTTTATAGGTGTAGGAATCGAAGATAAATGTCGAACATTCATGACATAATTTAATTCTGAATCCTTATTATACGACAATGTTGATTGTGGCACTCCGATGCCTCGAGCTAAGATTTTATCTTTTGATAACCGAACTTCTTTATCACCTAACGTAACGACAAGGATGCGCCCGGACCCATTATTAAGAAAGTAAAACCCTGGTAGAATGACATACTCTATGTTGTTTTCGCGCCTGATATCCGATACTATTCTTACGAAACCAGTATATCTAGGCGTGCTGTCTACTTCAATTATAGTGTCTTTTCTGATTACCGAACATTTAAGGGGTTTCAATATCAATGTATTGGTTTTATTGGCAGTTACTTGATACAAAGTAAGTTCTTTATCAGTCTTGTAAGCCCTAACAGTAGGAATTTCTGTGAGTGACTGACCAATCAGAATGTCAGCGGGTAACAGAGTTGAAGAGACGGCATATGCCGCCAATTCAACATCAACTAAATCAACGACTATGCGAATTAATACTTCTCCGGTTGGAACGATCGAACTATTGCCAAACCCTCGTAAGGAGGGTAAGCTTTGTAAAGACAAGCTTAAACCTAACTTATGGCACAGCTCTTCACTAATAAGCGTGCACTCACTTCCGAAATCTACATATCCTGTCAACTCTACGTCGTTAACTCGAACCTGTTTGAAAAATTTCTGATTGCTGTCTTTGCATTCGCCAATGCTCAAGACCGTTTTATTTATTGTAGATTGATCCGTTTTATTGACACCACGTGTATCATTATTTTTATTATAAGAATTAACATTACAATTAGTTTCTAAGTGACCGTGGCGGCGACACTTATTACACTTAATTATTTCCTTACTACACCTAGCTATAGTATGCCCAACTTCGCCACAGTTATAACAGGTAATCGTATTATTATTCCGTTTTGTTGTGAGCGTGTCAAATTGACTCTTATTACGACTATCGTGTGACCAGTCACTGAACCTTCTTGATGAATGGTCAATGTTGCGATTGTCTAACGGCTGTCTCCTATTAGCTAATGATTCGTTGGTTGATTTTGAGGGAATATTGCGAAAATAGTTAAGAACTTGCTCTGGTTTTTCATAACGAGCTCCCTGTACATTCATTTTAATATTGTAATCGTAGATACCGTGAGTAATGCAGTCGACCGCCTGTTTATCTTGCAGCTTACAGCGATTGATCAACATTATTTTGTCGTAGTAGTATTCGACTAACGTTTCGTTCTTTCTACTTTTACGGGTCAACATTTCCGATAAAATATCCCCGTAGTTTTCGTCGCAGGGAAAAGCTTCTAGCAGCTTCTCTTGCCATTCTAGCCAACTAAATTTCACACTAGTTAATCCTTCATACCACTTTTTTGCGAGACCAATTAATTTTGGTAAGGCGTAGAATATGGTTTGTCTTTCAGACCATCCGTAGACTGCAGCAGATTCATTTATTTTAACTAACCAGTCTTTCATAGTTTGAGATTTAGAGCTTGGGTCAAATTCCGAAATAACGTTCTGTGCCCCTTGCATATGTACACCAGGGTTTACGGGTGTGTTATCTTTATTTAGGGCAGTCACTAGCGTTTGTAATAACTTCTCGTTTAATAATGAATTATCATGTAGTTTTTGGTGTTGTGCAGCGGGCGTTGCTTGCGAGAGCCTACTATATCGACTTGGCGACTTAGAACCTCTATCGGGATGGTGACGTGAGTGGTGACGATAATGACGCCGTTTCTGGGTATGCGAGCGCGATTTAGTGTGCTTTCGTTTGGACTGATACTTATTTCGACGACGGTAACGTGGTTCACTAGAAGAGGAGCTTAAACTTGTTTCCGAATTGCTTGTTGAATAGTGACGACGTCGCTGGCGGCGCCGGCGCCGTGAACTGTACTCCGATTGATGCATACTAGATGAACGCGAGCGATCACGAGAATCATCATTAACACGTTTGCGCTTTGCTACCCGATCCGGACTTCTAGACCTACGTTTTCTTATTTCACGCGTTCTACTTTCTCTCTGGGATAACGGTGGTGTAATGCTACGCTCGGCCATAATAACTTTGTTACAAATTTGTTATAGTAAATCACGATGTGTGGTTTGATACAAGTTAAAGCACCGCCAATCACTAGTTAAGTAGCTAATAGCTAATCTCAATCGTTTTAAAATAAGTGTAAAATAGTGATTAATCTTGTTTAATAAATGTTGACTACAAAAGCAATATAGGATAGTTAGGAAAAGGATAAAAGACAACAAAAGGATAAACCGAATTATGCTATGATCTGTAAATATTTTCATTGTTATTTTCATGTCTTTATTATAGTAATAATAATAAAAAAATAAGTACAATGTTTCATACTTGTGATTAAGTAACAGAAAGTTATATCAAGCAAATGATTTATAAAGATAAAGTTCACTTGTCAGTTACCTTGCAGAAAACACAAAACAGCTTAATATAACGGTAAAATTTAAGTACACTTCAATTCAGATAATGATTTGCAATAGCACCTAAATAAGTAGGTACCTAAATGTTTCAGACTGAGCTTCCCTATGGTAGGGTGATTAGGCCCCAGTCAACCACGCTGGCCCAGTGCGGATTGGTCAACTTCACATACACCATTGAATTACTTTGCAGATGTATGCAGGCTACCTTACGATGCTTTCCCTCACCGCAGGAGCGTCAGACAAATGTACATACATATGAGATCCGAAAAACGAAAAACAGATTGGTACATGGCGGTCTCGAACCCCGGACCCTCCGACTGGAAGGCAAGTGCCGAGCCCATAGCGTCACCGACGCTCCTTTGGTATGGTAGGCAACGTTCAGTTCATTTCTTGGAAGAAAAAAATTCACTCTAAAGGTACTTGAATGCATTGCATCATGCATACAATAGGTTACATTTGAATTTTATCTATAAGTCAAACACGTGTGCAACTCACCGATATGCTACCTTTTCACAAGCCTGTGTGGGCTTTTATAGTATAATCCCACTTCTGAAGTAATAAAAATACTTCAGTTCAGTATCACAACTAACATTTATTCCACAAAATACAAGTACAGTGTTAACTTTTCTGCCGTCGGTCGCGTCAAGGAACGGAATGAATAACAATGGCCGACTCTGACTCGAAAGTCGTACGATACCGATCTATTACAATGTTGAATTTATTATTGTCTTATAGAATAATCTTATACAAAAACTAATGGAAGTATAATAATGTATAATGAATTATGATTTGAGTAACAATTTATTTTGTGCTTATATCAATTTGCTAACACATGTGAGACGTGTATGGGCTGAAGTGATTTAACTGTTGGGCAAGGGTCTCCTTAGATGAGGACGAATTTGCTACTACATCCTGCCGGTGAGCCGGGTTGGCTTAGGTAGTTAAATAAATATGAAATAATATAGTATCAATGTTTTATAATGACCCTTATTAGAACTAGCTGTCAGGGACTGCACAGTCAGATCTGCGCTCACGGCTACTGGAGACCCTCGTCGCCAGAAGAAGCGCGGCCGGCGCGCGCACTTGTCGCCTCACACATTTTCGCTAAACAATAAAATTATAAGCGATTCAAAAATAGAACGGCCAATCGTTCCCGCCGCTTGCGCAGAGTACTAGTGTTAATCTGGAGGTCCGGAGGCGTGTGGTGTGCCCGCGCTACGTCTGGCGACTGCAGGTTGGTAACACCTGTCTCACCTCAATGTCATTATCACTATTATAACAACATAACAACACTTAACTCCCATTCACTCCCGCCACGTGTCCGACGAGAAAGTTCCTAAACACTTTTTCTAACTCACCAACCTTTTTGGAGGAATACATTGCGTCATAACGATATTTTTTTATTTTTATCTTTACTTGGAAATTTTCGTGACGGAATTTAAGGGGAATAGTTAAAGAAGAATGTGTTTTAACGAATAAAACGGCCAGCGCTATCCGAGTTAAGATCTGGATAGAAATTAATATTTGCTAACAAGTTCATAACTGGTTCGAGAACATTTCCTTTTGATTAAACGTTAGCTTTACTTCTGAATACATTAATTTCAACGGACGCTATCTTCATGTAGTACAGTTTAGTTATATGATGGCGCATCCTTTTTATTTATACAGTTAAAAGCCATCCTGTGGTTTCCAGTTTTAGTTTAAAGTTGATACGTGACGATTAAATTCAGTGTGAAATAGCCTCCAGAAAGTTTGAGATCAGCAGCTGCTGTCTACGTGTGTTATGAAATTATTTTTATTCGAGCGTAGGTGTTGATATGTTGTAAGTATTCCAAAGAAAATCGCTTATAGCTGGGCGAATTTTGCAATACACGTATATTTTGGGCCGTGACAAAAAGTACATTACTGTGATATTGTAAATGCATGTTAATAAGAAAATAATACCTATCAAAAACAGTTGTCGGAATCCGCTATAAACGTTATTAATAGCGTCTACAGCGCAATATGGTTTTAATACCAAGTTTCATTGCACTAACGTTTGCCAAACTCGTAAACAGTTGAACAATTGTTAACTTTATGACCATTAGGGACTCGCTAGGTTGTATTTGAGCATACTTACTCGTAGTTATAAGAGCGAGCTGGCGTCGCTTGAAAATACCGGTAATTTTAATAATGTTATGATACCAACAATTTTTCGTAGGTAAGAATGAATTCTTACTGACTAAGGGAAATCTAACTTTACAAGAAATTCCATGTCAGTTGTTTTCTCACTCTTATGACTGCTTTCATAACAGCCTCGCTAATTGTGGTTGCAAGCCGATTGAAAGAGTAAAGTGTGCAAGTAGATACGAGAAAATTTAAGACTAGACTTAAGAAATACTCGTACTTCCTAGACAGCTTACCTTAATATTATGTTAAACTTAATTAGACATAGCACATAGTTATAAGAAGATGTTGCCAGATCCCTCAGACAAACTGTATATACACAGTTTTGCGGGACATTGATTTAAATCGTATGTTATTTCCATGTACCTTATAATAAATAATAATAAAAAAACAATAAAGTTTGTTAACCAATAAAGATTCAATAATTTTTGTTTACATTGCTAAGCCAAAGTACTTACTGTTAATAACAATATATCAACGTCCAATTTAAAAATCTTTACAGATTTCATGAAAAGTAAAGAATACTTACGGCAAACTTTTTAAAAATACAAATATTTAAATAAAAAACTGGCAATTTGTTTGTTATGATTATCGTATTGAAAAGTTATCGTAATTTTTTGTTGTTGTTGTTGTTATTATTACGAAAAATGTGGCATAGTGAATTTTTAAAGTCGCGACTCCAGCAAGCAAACTGTTACGAATCCATGCGACGGGCGATTGTTCATGATTTAAATCGCGCCTCAAATGCAAACAAGGTCACGGGCAAAAGCTAGTGCTATCTATATCTTCACATCCATCCACCCGATATGAAACTATTTCCCACGCCGCACGCAAACCCAAGGCTATTTCCTATCACAACATATCTGTTACTTTTACCGTGATCTTTTCTAAGTCTCACTGGTCGGAACATCGCTGGCAGCCGGCCACAGTGTATCGCAGCTTCCCAATGAAACCTTGAATCCATCGGGCCTATCTAATTCCGTCGTGTTGGCTAATCAGGATTGAATAAGATTTCTTTCGGAATCAAGAGATTCTTTTAAGTCCGATGGAGGGACGTTGATTGACATATTCACCACTAGTTCGTAAACGCGTTATACCCAATTGGTGATTTAGATTAATAACAGTTATTTCTGTTTTATGTGACAAAATAGTGTCAGTTTATTTACCAGAGGGAGACTGTATACCAGAGTCTTCTGCATGGGTACTTCTATAGTACCTATTTCTGCTGCCAAACAGCGGTGCTTGCATTGCTGTGTCCAGTACCCCTAGCACGAACCACTTTCGTTATAGTATAGTAATCGTATTTACTTACTATCCGATAACGATTGAGATATTAAATGGACAGCTAGAAACACTATCGTAAGACTATTGTGAGCTCGTAACTTAACGATAGTTCTCTCAATGTAAAATACTCGGTGAGAGATAGATTTATGATAGCTAACTGTCGAATAAAACGATACGACATGTTAAAAGTGAGTTCGTGATGACGATTCTCATACGTTAGCTCTCGTTAACTATACCATAACGATACCATTTAGTTCCTTAAACGATTGTAGCGGCGCTGTTATAGTTTTCATACAAATAATACGATTACGATAACCATAATAATAGTGGTTCGTGCTTGGGGCACTGGTTTGAAGGGTACGATAGGCTGTATTACTGGGTACTGCGACTTGACACCTTATGTCACAAATTGGCAACGTACATTGGGGGCTGTAGATTTGCAAATTTAAAGTTGGCATAATAATAAAATAATGTACAATAACAAAATAATGCACCATTCACCATTGCGGACTTAATTCATTATTTGTTCCAATAGTTGAATGTGATTTAATGTTCAGTAATTCTGGAAAGGGTAAAAATCTTTTTTTTTAAATATCTTTAGCAATATCGTTATGAAAATTTGTCCTCTGATGACTTCCAAAGTTACTGTGCAAAAGTAATTTTACATACAAGAAAAAGTAGTAATTTTACATTTTCCATTATTTTAATAATGATCATATACCGGGTGTAACTGAACACATTCTAGAATTCGCGTTGTCGTTGACGGCTGCGCTTCGCGGTTCGTGGCAGTGAATGCTGGTGTTCCACAAGGCTCCGTTCTATCCCCAACATTGTTTCTTCTGCATATCAATGACATGCTTTCCTTGGGAAGTATACATTGCTATGCAGACGACAATACAGTGCATGGGGGATATCACGGAAGCTCAGGGGCTGCTCGTGGCAATATTGATAGGGAGAGGCAGAATCTTATCATTGAGCTCAACAAGACGCTGGACCTCATCTCCGAATGGGGTTCCAACAATCTTGTCGAGTTCAATGCTAAGAAAACACAGGTGTGCGCGTTCTCGGCGAAAAGGTCACCTTTCCTCCCCCCTCCTTCTCTTCAGGGCACAACCCTTCACACACAGAGTAACATCACCTTGCTCGGAATGAACATTCGCTGCGATCTGAACCCCAGAGACTACATCGAATCCGTTATAACTGCTGCCTCACGGAAACTCGGTGTCCTAAACAAGGTGCGTAGGTATTTTGCGCCGGACCAACTATGCCTGCTGTATAAAACTCAGGTTAGGTTTTGCGTGGAATATTGCTCGCACCTTTGGGACGGCTCCGCTCAGTACCTCCTCGATGCTCTGAACAGATTGCAGCGTCGCGCTATTCGAATAATTGGCGATGTAGAGGCAACTAACACCCTCGAGCCTCTACAACTTCGTCGTGACATCGCCTCTCTTAGCGCCTTTTACCGAATGTTCCATGGGGAATGCTCTGAGGAGCTGTTTAACCTTATCCCTCCCTCTCCATTCCTTAACAGAAACACGCGTAAGGGCCTTCGGAGTCATCCGTACACTGTGTCCTCCTTTTCTCACCGTACCAAGAAATTCCAAGATTCCTTCTTCTGTCGTTCGTCCCACACTTGGAATTCTCTACCTGCGCACGTGTTTCCTCCATCCTACAACATGGGTTCCTTCAAAAGAGGTGTGAAAAAGCATCTTTTAGGCCGGCAAGGGGCGGGCAGGTAGGATAGTGGATGTCGTCCCTACTCTATCTGTCAACTCATTTGGGCCTCTTTCACCGCTTAACATCAGGCGGGAGGAGGTCATTTGCCGGGCCTTACATAAAAAAAAACCCCAATAACATTTAAGGGGCATATAAGTTAGATACTAAATGGACCTTCGGTGCTTGTCTGAGACCTAGAACCCCAATACTTTCAGACTTATTTGATTTTAAACTGAAAGCAAAAACTTTCAAGTGACAACCATAATCAGCTCTTAACACAAAAGAAATTTAAACACAAAATGACACGTGACCGACCTGAGCGTAGTATTCCTCGTACGCTTACGTAGGGCTTTCGGCACTTAATACCAAAAAATAATTTATTTAGTTTGTATGACGTGAGCGTAGTATTCCTCGTACGCTTACGTAGTGCTGTCGGCACTTAATACCAAAAAAATATTTATTTAGTTTGTATGGAAAAAAAAGTAGGTTTGTTAGCCCTAATATTTTTCCTACAGAATCTCTACTTCTGATGGATACATAATAACGATTAACGAGCGGAAATATGATCATGTATCAGAATATCGATCCTATCTGAAATGGCTAAGAATACGTCAACGTCGTGATGCACATATGTTATCCCTGCTTTACAATATATTGTTTAATCCAAAGACCCCTCTATATCTCAAAGAACGGTTTAAATTTCTTCATTCCTCTCACAATGTGAACACTCGATCCTCTGATAGCTTACTCTTACAATTCCCCTCACATTCCACCGAATTTTTTGGTCAGTCCTTTACTGTACAGGCTATTCGTCTTTGGAATAGCCTGCCTTCCGCTATTAGGCGCAAACAATCTCTTTCCACTTTTAATGTAAGCGTAAAGCAACATTTCCTTCAGCTCTGACACCACCACTCCCCCCCCCCCCCCCACGGTCTTTGATGTCATTGTCGTTGAAAATTAGTTTTATTATTACTATCTATTTCTTTATTATATTTATATATACATATATATATATATCTATTTTATTATTATTTATTATCTTTTTCTAGTACTAAATTTTTTTTTTTTTTTTTTAATTCTCGTTATATTATGATTATTATTTTTTGTTATATATTTATTTTCTGACCACCAACCTAAAACGTATGTTTTTTTTCCAACCTAAAGGTTGCCTGGCAGAGATCGCCTACGGCGATAAGGCCGCCTATTTTGCTGTTCGTGTATGTATTGTTTTGTATTCTGTAAAAATCGTGCAAAATAAAGTGTTTCTATCTATCTATCTATCTATCTATCTACATACCCATGTTATTGGGGTGTTCAGTTACACCCTGTATAATAATCATAATTTTGACGTTTTTTTTCTAGTTCAAGTTTATTATATGAATATTTATAGCTAAACTGGCGGAGACGGCCATAATAGTTGTATACAAGAACTCAGCTTAAACAAATTTAAAGTTGCAATCAAAGATGTACTTATTAAAAAAGCATATTATAAAGTGTCTGATTACATGACGGACAAAAAGCTTGGGTTTGAACTCTCATTTCTAATATTTAACAATGTACTGCGTTTTGTTTCAAAGAAACATTCAGTGAGAGCAATTTATAAGTTCACGCACTTCTCTCAGAAATAGCTTATATAATGTGAATTAACACATCTCTTCTTGTAATGGAAGTTGAGCTCAAACTTTTGCTTTGAGGTCAGCTTCCAATTGACGACCCTGTAACAAAATCAAAATTGTAAATGGCGATTTAAAAGAGGAGATAAAAAATTTTGACCTTTCGAGTTTCTTGCCTGTTCTTCTCGAGAAGGCTCTCCCAATTTCCGAACAGGTGTAGAGTCAACTTTTTTTTTTTCATTCCTGCTTGTATTTGCAGACATCTTGAGTATATTCAGGATGTATGCACATACAAGGTTAATATGATTTCATTAAATTAGATTGTTTTGCTTTGTTTTGACGTCAATAAGTGTCTGTAAAGGCCTATGTTGAATAAAGATTTTTGAATTTGAATTTGAATACTTGTCAATTTTTTTTTTGTTATTTCATAAAAATCGGTCAAACCGTTTTGGAGGAGTTTGATAACAAACATTGTGACACGAGATTTTTATAAAGTTGAAAATTCATATAATATAAGATTTTTATAAAGTTGAAAATTCATTGTGACAAGAGATTTTTATAAAGTTGAAAATTCATAAAATATAAGACTTTTATAAAGTTGAAAATTCATTGTGACACGAGATTTTTATAAAGTTGAAAATTCATAAAAAATCGGTCAAGCCGTTTTGAAGAAGTTGATAACAAACATTGTGACACGAGATTTTTTATATTTTTAATAACATTAAAAATAATATATTCTTTGTAGTATAAATTGACATCAGTGTTACTCTCAAAGCATCACAATACGCAAAAGACAATCAATAAGATTAAATAATAATGAATTTAAAAAATGTATAATGAAATATAAATATTTGTTTTATTTAATTTGATTTGATTTTCTCTTAGTTAGTTTCTTATTTATAATTTCATTTGAAGTGTGCTTAAAATAAACAGGAATTGTATGCTTCCTAAGTGCTTATATTGTTAAAACATATAAGGAAATTATAGATACTCAAGGGATTATTACAGAACATAGTACGACAAATAATCATATGAATTATGAAATCTTTGAAAGGTGTTCTAAAAGTGCTTGTTTCAGTGTCATTTGAATACTGCCCTTTATCCAAGTACCAAATTGTAATAATACAATATACCGTAAATGTTTCTTGTTAAAATCGAATTGAAAAAATCTCGTAGCTGAAGATTGGACAAATATAATTGAGTCACCCAAAAAGCTGAAAAGGCGGTACTTTCTCTTTCACGTTGCCAACCCACAACTCGGCATTGCAACACATGGGCATTAACAACGTCCATCGCTTTAGTAACTTCCCACGCACCTACACAACTTGACGATATTTCACAGCTGCTTTGTCTCTTCTGAGAGGTTGGGTACATCCCCAATTGGGATGATGACTGAATTCTAATTATCTCGAAGCCTCGTCATAAAATATTAAAATATCGTAGAAAAAGATGCAATCATGTGAAATTTGAATTAAAATCGGCTTAAAAATACATTAAATACAAGCGTTTTAAGCTGTTAAATTGGAAGCGATTAGACAGAGAGATTCGACATCAACCGTGACGTTATTGTTGCTTACGGCTATATAAACTCCTTGTTAATTGCCGTTTTGCTAGAAAGAGACGGAGAAAATCTTTAAAACCTTATATCTTGGTTGTTTTTATAGTTATTCGAAAACCGATTTTTTTTTGTTAATTATATGAATGAGCTTCTATTAAAGCAATATTTTTTTAATCATCTAGCCTATTGGGTTCAGTATTGACCCAAATCGCCACTGGCCTTAACTGGGATTTAACTGATTCATTCCACACCACGTGGCAACAAGTCGGATTTTTTATCGTTTGTCACCATTGGCATAAGATCACTTATGAGTAATAAACGATCACCAAAAATGTTCTAAAACATACGTCACACTTGCATACACTTTATGACGGGAAATGCATTGCGCATACTTCGCGTCTGGGAAGCACGAGGCGAGGTGATGCAGGACTTTCCGCGAGTAATGCTTGGCTACCGGAATAGGTCATAGGATCTCTAACGATAAGGTACTTCCACTATCTCATCAGCGCTTACTGGTCTGGAGTGAGACCTTCACGCTATGGGAAGTCTCATGATACTCCTGGTATTAGAGCCTTAAACTAAGTGGGGTAATTTGTACCAAGAAGGATTCAAGACCGACAAGAAGAAGTCGGTGGATGAATTTCCACCCGTTCTGTCTTCCCCACTGTGTTAATATGGATCGGTTAAAAGGTCGTCCTCCCCCCCACTCGTTCTGTTGCATCTTACTGCATCATAATGTCGATGAAACAAAAGCTTTATTCTGCTAGTGTTAATGTATTCATGGCGTGACAATAACGCTTCAATAGCATTGCTTTTATACAAGCTGTTATTTACTTTCACCTTTCCCGGTGTCTGTAATGAAATCTTGCAAGTTAAATTTGACCCACTTCTCGCTTTCCGATTGAGCTGAAATTTCAGCTCAGCATGCATATGTATATTGCATAACAATGCAATAGTATGATGACATGAAGCTGATGTGAGCTGAAAGGAGGCCATAGGAACTCAGCAATTAAACGACACAACGAGCTTAGGCTCGTACTTTCACTTGTCCCGGTTTCCGATTGAGCTGAAATTTTCGAATGCATATGTGTATCGTGTGACAATGCAATATCATGATGACATGGAGCTAATGGTGCAGCTGGAAGGTCGCCATAGAACTCTGCAGTAAAAAGACACAACCTCATTGAGTTTGTGCTCGTTTTATTCGTCTCGACGAGTACTAAAAGCTTGAGTTTCAAAAAGTTTTTTTTAAAATTTCTTTTGAGATAGTTGTTGTCGGTAAGCCGATAACTGACTATGACATTTGTCACTATTAATATTGAGTTATCAAAAAATTTTAGGACGACTAAATTGCACCACAAATAGCATATAAGAGTGACAAAAGCAGTTTTATTGAAACACTATCAAGACACGATAAGAACGTTAAGATTAGCAGACTTAGGCCCCGGTACGGTAACCAGCGGGGCCCTGGGTTGGGAAGCCCGGGCCCTGCATTGCATCGGTTGCCGCCAGTCGCTAATCCCCTGGATGCCCCGGGGGATTTTTTATTTATTTATTTATTTGCGGCGATGATGGTCCAACATAACCCCGCGCCTTCCCAAGCGCGGGGTATGCGTAATGCATATCCCACCGTAAAAAAAGGCAACTTTTTTTAACAGTTCATATCGATATATCGTCTTATCGTATCGTGTTTCGATGTTCATGCTACGGGGGCAGGTGTTTACCACCTCAAGCTGTGTACACCTGGAGTTAGATGTAACATAACGTACGTCGATTTGTTTACGTTCCGTCTGCCAGACGTGACCGTTAACTAGACGTTAATTAGCCGAAACGACGTCTTGAACTTGTTCCGAATTTTATTTTACCGCTCGCAGTCCTGAGGCACATACGAAACTGTGAAGGTTATCTAGTGGCTAACCTCTTAGCTTAGGAAGCTCATAAGACGCATGCTGTCACTTTTTGTCTATAATGAAAAGAATGTGACAGCATGCCACCTAAGAGTATCCTAAGCTGAGACAAGGTTGGTGAGATTGGCTATTGGTAAAAGTTTTCATTTTTTCAGCACTTTTGTCACACAGTGAATTTATAGTTCTCAATTTTCGGTGTCATAATAATATAATAGGAATTCCAAATTCAAATTTATACAGCTATTATATTATTAATAAAAATGTTACTCCTTGGATCATCCTCGGATTACTTAGTTACTCTGTGTTTTGTCTTATTTTGACATATGACAGCCGAAATGTGCGGAAACAAGATAAAACATGGAGTAACTAATCCGAGGATGATCCAAGGAGTAAATTTTTTATTAATAACGCCGTAAAAGTATAATTAGCTTTGGCATAATTTTATTAAGATACTTTGAATCGCATAATTTTACTACGCATAACTGATAATATCCATAATTTTGTTTGACATAATTTAACTATGCATAACTCACTAAAGACATAGTTTTATAAAAATAATACCTCTAAGTAGGTATCCATAAATCTTATTTAACATATTCTGGAAACTGAAATGTATTTTTCTCCATACTAGGATTACTAAAATTATTGAAAACACTAGTGCTATTTAAAATTGATTCACTCAACCCCGACTCCATGTAGTCATGTCTGCCCTACCCCTAGAGTGTTATTCAGAACCGCGAAGGCACGGAGGGGTGAGGCGGTCCGTATACCGAGGAGCAGGTGGCTATGAGCTAGCTATCGCGGCTGAGGCCATCAAGCCGAGGCTGCGGTGGTGAGCGAAAGCCATCTGCGACGATAAGCATGCGTGGGACCACCAGACCTCTGCAGTGACGGAGCTATAGTATGACAGAAGTCTTGCAGGCTGCTTGCATGCCAGCTTGCGTGACTGCATGCACTCTGCATGTCTGCATGCATGCCGCATGTCTGCTCCATGGCTGCATGCCTGCATGTATGCTGCATGCCAGCTGCATGAATATTATGACGTGATTTCTTTACACTAATCTTAAATTAGAGCTTTTTTATTTAGTAAACTATTTCCTAATAAATAAGGTTCAAAAACAAAAAAAAACAACAGTAAATAATTTGAACATATTTTATGCACAGCAAGTGTTTGCTTTTTGAAATTATGGTGAAGGAGTTCGTTATGGATTTAGTCAGATAAGCTTTTCAAATGTATATCTTTTGAATGAAAATGAATATTATGCCTTTGAAATATTATGGGAAACATAAATTATGCCTTTTGTTACTTATGCTTATTCAAATTATGCCTTTTCATGATTATGCCTTACATATTTCGGCCTTATAATAGTAATGAAGTTATGATATAAAGACTTATTGCAAGTGACGATTATGGCTATTAACGTTATACATTTTTAGTTTATGACGAAAAACGTTATGCGTTTCAATAGGTAACCGTTACCCTTTCTTTCGGCAAATTAACAAGTAGTCGCATAGGTAGTATTGTCACAGTTTAACAATGCATATACATTGTTACTGTGGTATTGTTGTGCATAGAATTATTGAACTTCAACAGCTGCACGTGTTTACACTCAGGACCGTTTCTATAGTCCCGCAGGTGTGCGTCCGAAATAACCGGCTTATTTGGTCCCCGCTCGCAAGTTCACATTCGGCAATAAACTTTTATGTCGCCACGTCTCATTGAGGAAAGTTTTGAAAGTTGCCGGAGTCTATGTATCTAGAGTTGAACCTCTCATCTGAGTAATATGTGCCTACTTGTAAACACTTGAGTTTTAACGATGTGATGTATTAAAACTTTTAATATTTTTCAATTCTTATATTTCCCTGTGATATTGATCTTCCATTATGCAAATAGATGAGGACTTGTCAATTAAAAGTTGTACCTATTTGGAACTTATCTTTTACAACAGTTTAACTAGTATTATTAAATGTACAGCGCTTCGTTCGGTGAGTATCTTACAATGGATTAATAATTTATTCATTTAAATGTATAGAGTGTAATACTGTAAAAAAAATATTTATAGCTTTTTGCAATTCTAATAAAAATTAAACTGCGAGCATCTAATTTATATTACATTGAATATCTGAATAAATAAACTGAAATATTATTGTATAATATTTGGTCTCGTAGATAGAGTATTTTTTAAGAATTAAAAAAGGCTCACTATGCAAAGTTACTCTCTAATCTGACAAAATTTAGACCAGGAATAAATATTCATTGACTAATCCGCACTGGGCCAGAGCGGTTGACTAAGGCCTTAAGGCGCATAGTAGGGTCAATCATAAAAAATCACTGCAGAAAAAACCGGTTCTCTTCATAAATATTTAATAAAAATATCTTTAAAAAAGATATGTTATTATTCAACGCATTCTTTAGAGGATGGTCTTTTTAATTTTTTGAAAAATTAAAAAGACCATAAAACTTGGTTAAAATGTGACCCAAACATGCCTCGGTTTTAAAACTTAAACCTAATCGCGTCGTAAATATTAGGTTAAATCATATACGAGTACTTCTGATTTCAATAAATAAAGTCAACAATATTCTAGCGGTTGGTCTTTTCAGATTTCTCTTATTCGCCTTTATTAATTTTTAATTAAAATAATTCATCTTACGCGTAAAGGTTTGCTTAAATATTCCCCTCACTCTCACTCACTCACTCCTATGTAATCAGTGCGGGACGATCGACGCAAGGTCATTGCTACCACTATGCGCCTTAACACCCTAATTTAGGGTAGATTCGAGCCCTTCGGTGGGAGCGTATAATGAGCTGTAATGATGATGATGAACAAATATTATTATTATTATTAATGACAGTTTTTATAGCATATCTAGTAGACTACCACATTTACTCACAAGTTAAAAGTCTAGTTCGGAATTTCTTCCACAGTGTAACATACATAATTTAAAAGAACCTTATTCAAGGAAACGTAGACTTTAGGAACGTAGACTTTAGATACAGATAATTTCCATTGAATCGGTTGCCACGACCGAGATTCCTTTTGAAGGGCACGTCACACAAACTGGCATTCATAAAAATAACTGGAACAATAACACAATTATTTAACAACTCATTGAGAGTACGCAAATAGACGCTGTTTTTTTCTTTGAAGCCGTTTCGTCAGACTTGGCACAGTGTTTAATCGTAAACCCAGAAGACGTCAAATTTAATTGCGTGTGATATTTCAGTGGGCGTATTTTTTGTGCAGCGCAACGGTTTTTTAATCGGTCCGCGGCGGCAGATTTTTTGTCGAACTTTGCTCCAGACGCGAGTATTTGAGTGCGTTAAATAGAGGATTGACAGACGAAATGGGTTTGACGGAACTTCTGAGCGTTACGCTTGCTAAATTGATTTACGACTAGCTATACTTTACGCAGCTTCGCCCGCGTTGATTTTGTTTTCCCGTGGGAATTTTATATTTTCCGTTGGAAAAATAATTTTGTAGCCTATGTTAATCGGGGATAATGTAGCGTTCTAATGGTGAAAGAATTTTTGAAATCGGTCTAGTAGTTTTTGAGTTTATTCGTTACATACAAATCTTTCCTCTTTATAATAATAGTGTAGATTTTGTTCTATAGGTCTTTGGTGAGTATTCATCATGAGCCGAAATATGCCCACTAATAGGCGTAGACCTTCCCAAGAAGCGGGGTTTGGGTCATTTTCCATCATGCTAGATCAGTGCGGCTGCTGCGGAAAGCCTCATCCATTGATCAACAGGGTGTACCGCGTGTTGGTGAGGTTGGCTTGGGCTTCGAGAGGTTTTATGAGTCTAAATAATTATAAAATTGATAAGTAGGTATTAATAATTATGTATGAAAACAACTTCTCTACATATAAATTTACATGTCCCTACTGTTTGACTAATTCTTCATCACCAATCTTAATCTATTATAAAATAATATGCGAAAAGGTTCCTTTTATAGCGCTAAGATACACTAGAAAGGGTTTTTGAAAAGTTGACCCCTAATGGGGTAAAATGGGGGTAGAAAGTTTGTATGGAACTTTGCTTTTATAAAACTGAAAGCATGAAGCTTCTGTACTTGGGTAAATAATAGTTTCAATAATTATAGTGAAAATATATTTTTTTGTAAAAAATGTACTTAATTAATTTTGTAAATGTAAGTTTGTAAATATTGTAATGACATTTAAATCATTATTTCGAGGGTATGGAACATGCAGTAAATTTAAATAAATGAAATTGTTTCTACCATTTGCTCGGAATGCTGAACTACCTGAGAAGAGTGAGCCAGAAACACAGATGTCGAAAAGGGCATTACAGATATTTGCTTATCGATAAAGGGTGCAGGTGAAATGGGAATAAAAAAGAAATGCACAAATTTTCAATAATTTCTAATATTGAGTAGTTTTACTAAACACTCTCAATAATATTTTTTTTTATTTTAAAATGTTAATACCTTTATAGATCGATGATGTGAAAAAATGTAACTCTTGAATTTTTTTGTATGGCTTATGATCGATGCGTAATAGAATAAAGGTCATTCTGATTTTGTGCTTGCTCTCTGACATATGTTACGTTGTTTAACGAGTTGTAAATGATGAAGGATTGTCAGAAATTTCATTAAATACGAAACTATCTGTAACTGTGCCCACGTTAAATCAAAACTGGAGGGCGCTCGCTGGGATTCCGGGCATGTTTCATAATATGTTTCAACTTCAACACTGCTTAATACGCATTCCGCGAGTTGATCTCGGCCAGAAGGTCATTCTCCATGCAATATACGTGAAATGTCGGGATATTTATGCTCCAAAAAGTAAGCGTTCATTTGTCACAGCAGTGGAATATGTTTAAACAGATAAAAACAAATTTTATTTCGTAGAATCGAATGTTCAATTCGTATATCTTGAAAAAGAATTGTAAGTTCTGAGTAATTAAATACGTACGTAAATGCGAACAGTATTTCAGTTTTTCCGATTTTATTATTCGCGTCGGAAGGGAGCAATTGATTAATGTGATATGTGTAGGTTTAAGTTGTTTTTGTGCATAGAATAATTAAGGGCGAGAGATTTACGTATACATCGGCTGCTAGTATAGAAAGTATTTTTGTACTACAAGAAAGAGCTGTTCGCGCTATTTATAATTTACGAGCAAGAGATTCTCTAAAAGATTAATTTAGGGAAATTAATATATTGACTTTAGCAGGACAGTACATTTATGAAATTTTAATTTATGCCCATAAAAATTATAATGCATTTGAAACCAATTTCCAAATTCACCAATTCACCACCAACCAAACAAGAAATAAAAATAAACTTGCCGTTCCATCATACAGGCTTCAAAAAACTAGAGGCTCGTTTATGGGGAAATGTGTATCTTAACTTTTTACAACAAAGTCCCACAAAGTGTTACTGATTTGCCTTTTCATAAGTTTAAAGCGCATGTAAAAAAGACTCTAATGAGTAAATGATTATTATAAAGTCAAAGACTATTTGAATGATACCAATGCCTGGTGTTAACCTGAAGATAAAGAATCATGTTGTTGTGTATAACTATTTATGTAAACAAATATTATATTTGGTAACACATTAAGAAGAAAACTGACACATCTAATCTTGTAATGGAAGTTGAGCTCAAACTTTTGCTTTGAGGTCAGCTCTCAATTGACGACTCTGTAATAATACAGGGAGAAAAAAATAGCCCTTGCTGGTTTTCTTGCTGGTTCTTTCCAGTACAAGGTCTCTCGCCGTAGACTTGTGAACCATTGGCGTAGCTGCATTGACGTTTAAAAGCGATTATGTAATCCTAATTGAATAAAGTATATTGACTTTGACTTTGACATTATAGGTCATAGTTTAAGTTATTTTTAAAAATTACATTTAAAGTACTATAGCGAACATTATTTTTTAATCGACTTCGAAAAAGGAGGAGGTTCTATGTTCGACAGTATCTATTTTTTACGAGTATGTATGTTCACCGATTACTCCGCCATTTGTGGCCCGATTTTCAAAATTCTTTTTATAGTCGAAAGAGTACACTTTCGAAGTGGTCCCATTGTCACCATGTCTTGATCTGATATTGGAATCCCAGACAAATCGAGAGAAACTCTTAAATTTCATAGGCACGTTCAAAGTGTTTCGTGTTTTTTTTTTCTTAAGATATTTAGGTATTTGCAATTGGTAGTCATCATATTATGTTATTGAGGTGATGATGGAAGGTTTCTGGTAGATTAGGAGTTCGGAAATAATTCTTTCAATACTGTTTAGAGCGAGAGACATTTTATTTTAAGTTATTCTGGTGTTTGCCTTGGTTGAACTTCTAATACGCATAATTTTTTCATAAAAATTAAAACCGCCTTCAAAAACACCAAAATTTTATAATAAGTATAAGAATACATACACCATCTTAGTTTTATATTGAAGTCGGTGCCAAGCAATGATCACCTATAAAGTGCTAAAAAATATAGGAGCAATTAATGTTTCCGAGCGCGTTGGTAAGGGTTTCGCAGTGTAGACCTTACCATATGCGCCCATAAAGGCAGGGAGAACATCGGGAGGTTTCAGTGGGTAGGCCTGGCACTCTGCCGGGAGAGCCGCACACACGCTCGCCGTGTAACCAACATCAGCGGCTACGGTGCGGTTTTGCATATCCCCCCGAAAAAAAGGAACAAGTAATGTACTTAGTTAAAATTTGGCACCGATTTCAATATAAAAATGTGATGTTATTATTATATATTATTTATAACTTTTTGGAGTTTTTAAGTCGGTTTTATTTTTGTAAAAAAATGTTGATTCTGTATTTCTAACTCGTAGCAAATCTTTCAATCTATCTAATTAGCGCGAAGATCGAATGAGGAGTTACATATGTCAGAAATGTGATGAATGCCTATAAGTGTACGAACTCCTGTACTGAATTTCATGCTTCTAACTCCAGCAGTTTGGGCTCTTCGTTGATACCTCAGTCAGTCAGTTACCAAAGCATTTTATAAATACAGCCTTCTCTATAATTTTAAATCCCTTTATTTTTTCGTAACTCGTTGTCAATTTAAATTCCTTTCTTTCCATCCTTAAATTTTCTATTTTTGAATAATCAGATAATTTTATTATTTTATAAATCAACTGAACCAAGGAACATAATATACATTTTACTTTTTACGCAAGTAACGTCTTAAAGACTATATCCGTTCAGATAATTTTAATATTATATAAATTTTATTTTTTGTTTTTCCCAATAAGAAGAGAAAGAAATAAACTGAAACCATTTTATGAACATAATATACTTTTTACGTAAGTAAGGTCTTAAAGACTGTATCTAAGTATGAGTTGGTCTGTATCTTATCTATTGCCAGTGGCGTAAGTAGGGTGGCAGACCTGAAATAGCCTAACATAAAAAAAAATGGTAACTAAGTACTTCAAACTTATATTTTTTCGAAGTACTTTGGGGCAATGCAAAGAATTTGCCACGGGCCTCAGATGGTATAGTTACGCTACTGTCTATTTCTGCTGCAAAATAGCAGTCCTTGTATTCCAGTTTGTAGGGTAACATAGACTGTACATTACTGGGTGACGCATAGGCGCGTGCGCTCAGCGAACGATTGCTAAGGTTGAGCAACGTTCGCTGTGATCAGTCCTAGGATGGGTGACAAAAATAAAAAACATCTCAAGCTCCTCCGTGCTTCGGAAGGCACGTTAAACAGTGGGTCCTGTGCTTGATCTCGCCCCGGTCGTGTCGGTTAACCGTCCCATCGGACTAGGCGAGTGAAGGAACAGAGAGTGCACTTGCGTTTGCGCAGTCACTTGTGCACTATAATATCTCCTGCGCAAATGGCTAGCCTCTTTGGAGATTGGCCGCCGTGACCGCAAATATCGGTTAGGAGGACATTATTATTATTATTAAATTACTGGGTACTGGTGACTCTACATTTTAGTTAGTCATCCTCACTGTGAACTTGTAGGGGTTGCATGCTAGAGATTATTGCAACCACCATGTACTTTACGTAAATGTAGGTTTGCCATCAGGAGGGCTGTTTGTATGTTTGCCAATTTTCTTGTATATAAAAAGTAAATATTATTTTACTCGAGCGTACATGCCCTTAATTAAACATTTTCAGAGTTCATTTCTTGGCATTGTATGATAATAATGTAAACGTCTTTTAAGGTGAACTAGCAGCAGACGTTGTTCCAGTAGAAACTTAAATTATTACTGCTTTAGTACCTACCTACTATGTCATATGAGGTTTGACATTTTCATAACAAACTCGCGTTATATAGCGACAAGTTGCTAAAAATGCTGAATTTTATTTCCATGGAATGTTATGAAGATTGTCTCTCTTCCTCTCTCTTTCTAGTAGAAATATCGTGACGCGTAAGACGCAATCGTACTTTCTGTCCACGTAGCTCAGATAGTACAGGAAACGCTTCTGTACACGTTCCAATCAATTTAATGGAACAGCAGGCCTTTTACAAATCTCATGGTTTTCAAATGATATCATTATGAAATCATAGTGCGAAACGAAAAATAAGATTTTCGGACAGATTTTTGATCATTCGTTCATTATATCACGATGACATTATTTAAATTATGCTATTACATAGTGATAATATTATTGGAGATCGGTAATACCAAATGAAGCATTTCATAACTTCTTTATCTCAAAATGTATACCATGCCATACGATAAAAGATCCATAATAGGCCTGCTGGTAGCAGGTGCTCCATACGTTGCTACAATAATATACTACTCACAAGACTACTAAAAATAAGAAAAGTGAGATAGGGATCTTGAATTTATCACTATTCACAGCTGATTAACACAGTTTCGTTATTCTTCATCAAATCACCCAATTCCCTACGATTGCCGGTCAATTGGCGAGAAATGCATAAGGAAATATGTTAATTTTGACCTAATGTCGACACTCGGCATTTGAATTTTCATGACCTGGCGCCGAATCGCGACTCAACAAATGGGAAACGCTGCCCTGGACGTGCCTAGATCATCTTCAAATCTGTCACAAGCAATAAACGCAATCAGAATCTCGATCAGATCTCGTCAGCCGGCCACAGGGGTCATTAACCTTGTTAACCTCGTCCGGCTACGGTGGATTCCACGTGGTATGGTGGATGGATCCCTAGGTGGCTGGCGAGGAGCCAGGTGACGTCACCGTGATACAGGTGTGTCTATAAACTGTGCCAAGTGTTAATGAACTTACCGGATAGGTTTGGGGGAAACTAGGCGCCTTCATTTGGTAGTCATAAATCCGGATTTAAATTCAGACCTGACCTTTTTGGTAAAAATATCATTGATACTACATAACAAAAAAATTTCATTCATCATTCACAATGCAAAATGACATTTGCAATTAAAACTATAATGCAAGCGTTGATTGAGAAAAGCCTAAGACAAAAGGGTTTGCCGCATGAAATGTTGCAAAATGACTAGACTAATTAAGTGCCAACAATTATCGTTATAAATCTAGCCGGATGATAGATTTTTGACTCTAGTCCCGGTCGAGCGATACCTATAACGACCTACAATGTAAAACTTGGGTCAGTGTTCGTTTTGAAGTGTATATTCTGTATCATTGGCTTCGGGTACAGCCCCTGTTTCACTGGCTTCCCTGTACTCGACTAAAATTTCCTACAGAATCTCCTTGCCCCCCATTGAGGCCACGTTCTGGACTTGGAAGGCCCAGTTCACCGAATGCATCTGACGGCATTCTTATTGCACTTAAATGATGAACGGACAACAAGGCTCTAGCGCTTCCCACCAGCAGTCACTGGTCTACTTTGGAGGCATGTCCAAAGAAAATAAAGATTCCCAGCCTATATTCCCATTTAGGAGGGGAGCTCTATGCTCAACAGTAGGCTGCGTTATTTTTTTGGAGTAGAAAGGAATGACAAACTGTTATCTAATCTGTGCTCAAGGTCACTTTAGGATAGTTGGGGATCGAAGAAAGCTGAATTCACATGACGAACACTTAATAATATAGGTTATGAGTAAAATGACTCTACTGTTACGACAAAATTTCTTTAAATACTATACTGAAGTTTATTCAAATCCCATTTAGTTTTACCCTGTTTGACCTTTTGAACCCGAAGGTATATTTCAATTTATGTATTTCGAATTTAATTAAACAACCGAGCTTCTCATGCAACCGCTACCGCTGTCATGGCTTAGTGTGACAGTTATTCAAAACAATAACTCAAGCCGCCCGGTTAATGGCGCGGTATTTATCTGCAGTTATAATTGCTGCAAATGCAGTTGTTACGTGCTTACTGTGCGACTGTGAAACATGTGGACAGTCGCGGGGAAAAGTGAACGAACATAACACATACAAAAAATGTTGAGGGTATAGTAACCGCCACCGTAAACATCGTGGTCTTGTAGTTGAGATCCCCGGGTATTGATCGCGAGGTCCACGGTTCGATTCCCTGTAGGGGTAGATGTTTTTCTGCTTGGTTTGGTTGGTGGTAGGGCTTCGGAGCCCCTTGGCTAGCTACCATCGTCTTACCTAGGTTTGTCGCCATAATAACAATATTAATAGCAAGTGTTGTGTTCCGGCAATAGGAGGTAAGATAGCCAGTTCCTTAGTTGTTGAGGAGTCCAGATGAAGGTCGCTTACACCTTCAGCCTTATCATCACTTACCATCAGGTGAAATGAAAGCCAAGAGCTTCCCTGTCGTATGTTAAAAGTTGTGTTAATTGCTCAAGATTGATATGATTCGTTCAAAATCATTTAGATTCCCGTGCACCTGTGTCTTCTTCTCTAAATAGCCAACTGATTATAACCAATCGTACACCTATTTCGCAGCATAAAAATTAAGGTAGAGACATGGACCAATAGAGATGAAGGAGGTTGTCGATCGCACTATATTTTAGCTTTCTTTTTAAATTTGAATATTTTAGGAGGAATATGGTTTGCATATAAGTAATATAATTATATCCAGTTTTTACTGACGTATATAAATAATTAAATAATGTGATTTTACAACTTTTTGTTTCCGAAGATCGGTTATGTTCGTGATACTAATTTGCTCCTGGAAATTTGGCTTCTGAGTGAAATGTAACCCGAAGTATTTGGTATTTTTAGTGGAACGAAATAAACTAAATGAAATTTTATCGAAAACAGGAGTCAAGCGATCAACAAGCATGTATAACTAAAAATAAAAACGCCACACAAACAGTTTTGTTAGCGAGCTTACCCACAAGTCTATCTGGGCGCAATATTGGAATATCACTCTTGTTGCGGGCAAAAGGCCAAATTTCTATGGCTCGTGCGCAATGACATACATTATCTGTCTATTACAGTTATTGGATGCCTGCATTTATTGCGGCTTCAGTGCATTTACATCTTGTATTACTAGAATGTATGAAAGCTTACGAAACATTCTATTATCCCTCGACGTTGAATTATTGCAATGTACCGATGCGCCTACAGTTACTTGTATCATTATTTCAGCCGAGGAAAGTCGAAGGCTGAACATAGCCGTCCCCCAACGATATCCCGCAATCTTCTCTGTTGCATTTTGCGTGACTTTGAGCCTTCAATAGGGATGATGAGTGAATTCTAATTTTCACGTCTTGTCATGAAATATTAAAATACCGTAGAAAAAGATACAATCCTGTGGAATTAGAATTAAAATCGGCTTAGAAATACATTAGATACAAGCATTTTAAGTTGTTAATTTGGATGCGATTAGATAGAGAGATCCGACATCAACCGTGACGTCATTGTTTAGTACGGCCATATAAACTCCATGTAAATTGCCGTTTTGCTAGAAAGAGATGGAGAAAAATCTTTAATACCTTATATCTTGGTTGTTTTTTTAGTTATTCGAAAACCGATTTTTTCTTTCAGTTTATTATATGAATGAGTTTATATTAAAGCAAAAAAAAAACATTTTAGTCATCTAGCCTATTTGAGGCCTACCACCATTCATGATCTGCGCAATTCATTGACTCCCTGCAAATTGTTTTTGTCTCTTTTCCAGTCTTTAATGCATTATCTTCTCTAAATAGGGGCAATGCTCACAGTTACTGCTCTGATATAAGTACTGTACCTCTCCGATGCTGTTCAGACAGACAGCATCGGAGCTCAGACAGCTCCACCTATTGTGCCACTGGTGCGTAACTCCCGCAGCAGTCCGAAATTCGTGTCCGAGCTTTAAAACAATGAAAACAATATAATCATGATAGCTCAAAACAATATTAAAATCGCAGTGAGAGCGAGACGGCGCCATACACAGCAAGAGTGGTATCTCTGTTTCGCAGTAGACAGGTCCCCAATGCGCCGCACATTCTCTTACGCAGGTCCTCAGTGATATTTCCCATAAAAACTGAAAAGCGTTCTCCTCGGCATTACTGCAATCACGCATACTTCTGTCAATCACTTTCATGTCGCGCAGCCTTTTGTTAAAACATCCATGGCCTATAAGCAACTGGGATGTTTTATAGTTCCAGTCATTATGAGACCTAATGTAAGCCTCGACTCGATTCTAGTTATCATCCGGAAATACATACAAGTGAAAGACTTTCATTCCGTGATTTTGCGGTAGATGAACTGAGAATATGCTTCGTACGAACATAGAAATCGTCGATGGCGCTGTGGACTCGGCACTTGCTTTCCAATCGAGAGGTCTAGGGTTCGAGACCGCCATGTGCCAATGTGTTTTCGTTTTCGAATTTCATATGTACATTTGCCTGACGCTCCTACGGCGAAGGAAAACATCGTGAGGTAACCTGCATACATTTGCGGAGAATTTCAAAGGTTTATGTGAAATCGACCAATCCTCACTGGGCCAGGGTGGTTGACTAAGGCCTAAAACACCCTAACTTAGGGTAGGCTGGAGCCCGAGTAGGTGGGGACTTATATGAACTGTTATGATGAACATACAAATATTTTTTGAGTTCTGTGTTGCCGAACGCTACGTTATATGTATATTTGCATATTCAAATCATCATGGAAACAAACCTACCAAACTACACGAAATGTACCTACCACCATTGTTTTGGTCTACGTGAAATCTATTTGAAATTTTTGAAATAACTACCACAGAAGCATAAGAGTCTATAGTAAAAAGCAATAGAGTTAATATTTTGTTACTTACCCAAAATACTACACATTTTTTTCTGTTACATTCAACACTACCCAGAATTAATCAGAGTAAGTACTTAATGGATTTGGATTTATTTCTGTCATTGCAATGAACGCGTCAGGACAAGCCACTCAATTACTTAACTGTATCCGATATGGATATGGATCATACCCGATATGAAAAATTAATCTTACGTATACTTTTCCTGCTCAGGTATTTTTAATAATAAAACAATTCATTGAATTCTGCATTCTATAAAATTATTTGTGTTTTGTACACGGCCGGTTCGTTTGGGGGACGGAAAACCCTTCGCCCTTAACCATAACCAAACTCCGGGTTGTACTTACGTCCGTGATACACGGAGCCTGAATCGCACGTTAGACGTACCTTATCCTAAGTAATAAATAAATAAACTCACTGTGTTGTGAGCAAGTGTTCCTAGAAGATATTCAGGGTCCATGACTGGACTTCCACCACAGAGGAGCGTTACTCTCTCCGCTGCTGTTCAGGTGCTGTGTGGGAGTGTGGGACACTTGCTATAGGGAGTTTATTTGTTTCTTCCTTAGGTTAAGGTAATTCTAACGTGCGATTCAGGCTCCGTGTATCACGGACGTAAGTACAACCCGGAGTTTGGTTATGGTTAAGCACCCTTAAAGGGTTTTCCGCCCCCCCAAACGAACCGGCCGTGTACAAAACAATTTGTAATAGCGTTTTTCTAAGTAATTCAATGGGATTTATCCTCGTTTTTTAAATGATAACGGTTGTTCATTTTAATGTTTACGTCTCCATTGAATAACAAATAAATAATGCTGTTAGGTTTAGTTTTCTTAACCGCCATTATTACAATAGGTGGAAACATATTACCCATTGAAAAATACTATATAATAGAATGAAATAGTGTTGTTTCATTATTTAAGAACAATGAACTTGTTGGAAAAAGAAACGTAGGAATTCCCTTAGAGCTCTCAGCAAACTAAAGAAATAGTGGTCGGATTTCGCTCAAGCTAGAAGTTAAAATAAATTTAAACATTTTGCAGCTTTGTTTGAGAAATTATGACCAGTTTTACCCTTAAGGGAATTGGGACAAGCTTAACATTAAATTTTGATACGAAAATACGACCTTAAAAACTATTATAAGAAAGGAATCGACCTTAAAAATATTGTGTGAAAACAATCGATTTTAAAAATATTGTGTGAAAAGAATCTATAAAAACAGCAAAATCAAGAAAAACCTGAAAATTGAAACCTTGAAAAGGACAAAATGAAATTTACAAATGATAAGCTGTCAGTTAATTAATTTGAGAAATAGAAACTATTAATGTTAAGACCCAAAGCAAAGTTGAGGATTCGTGATCTATACATTTAAATAAAACTAGTAATAATTAAATAAGGGTAAATGTAATTGAAATTTTTTTTTTCATTTGAGACACAATAATGAAAAATGTTATTAAAAATCAAGCAAAAAATGTGAGAATCTTGAAGCAAATACAAATAAATTTTTAAGTCCACTATAACATTCCAATTTCCAAACTTCAATAATGCACCTTAGAAATCAAATTCAAATGAAACTATTATTACAATACAGAGGTTGTAGTTATGTATTGCTTATTTCCCATTCAAAATTCTCTGACGAAGCTACCCGGATCGTATTATGCGCAGCCATAGCCTGGAGAGATTCTCAACGAACTTATATCCAGAATAGAATTTGCCTTTTACGTGCCAGATTTTTCCGCAAGCATATTTCAATGGAAGTTTTGAAGTTCGATGTGTTTTTAAAATGTACGGCACGAGAGTGGCGGGAAATTTTGTTTTCTTACTTGAGTTTCGTCGATATTTTAACTGAGGAAACAGCATGTCAGATATACGAGTAGTTTCAGTTACATGACAATAAAAAATTATAAAGTAGATCTGCACTACTTTGTTAGGGTTTTATATAAGTTCCTATATCCAAAAATAAAGTATAAGGAAAAAAAATTAATACGATATTAGGAGACGCGGGTTCAAATCCCGCCCCAGACGAAACTTTTTTCCATATTAATTTTATTTATTTTTCAATTTATTTTGCATTTTTCAAGAAAATGCAACGTTCTATTTGAATGTCCTCTATCCACTCATAAATTACTAGATAAAGGATGAAAGGAAGAATGGCATTGAATATCTTTCTAAGGTGGAATAATCTGGAAGGATTAAGTTGGCGAAACTGCCTGTTTGGGTAGACCGCAGAACTCCATTACATAAGTAGCTAACAGCTGGTGTCTTGACTACCCAGCTAAACGTCCCTTCGACCACTTTGCCCCCATTCTGGATCAAAAGCACCCAATTCGCTGAACCAATTCCTCATCACCTCACGGGGCTCAAATCAGTCTCACCTGCTGAGTGCACCACATTGATCTGAACTAGGCCTCAGCGTTTTCACTCATCTGCGCTGGACCCAGTGTGCAAGACCGTTCCAGTACTCTTTATTGACTTATACGGTCATATTACAAAACCTGGTTCAAACCTTGTCTAAATGAAACCTGGTTTAAACCTGGTCTAAAGTTAGCCTTGGTTCAAACCTAGTGCGCTTTCACACAATATACATAGATAGAGACAGCGTCAGGCTTAAACCAAATCTAACTTTGGACTATATTTTGTAAAAAGACGGATTGGGTGAGGGCTGTTTGTAGGCGTGTCGAGGCTGATGATGGTGATATGATGACAGTGAAGATTGTTTCATACTTAATTCAATAGCATTGCTGAGTGCCGGTTATCTCTGAGAATTTTTTTCCATTCAGCTGTCGCCATTTACATGTGGTATGAGAGGCAAAACTTCATTGTTTAAGAAAATCTACAATAAAGCAAACATTGTAATTCTCTCTCCCTGCAGGTAATTGAAGCAAGTGCACAGAGTGTAAAGTTGAACGCACATATCCGCACGCGCCGTACGCGCTGCATTATATGACGTCATCAGCATGTAATTTGCAATACCCGGACACCGACTGCATTTTTGAAATTCGGCGCATACGGTGTGGGGTTTCGTATAATTTCATACAAAGTATTCCAAAAATGCGGCGCGTACGGCGCGTGTGGCGCGGACATAATATGTGCGCTAAGCTTAATAGTGTGTCCTTTTCTGTATTTGCTTAACCCGCAGGTAATCGCTGAGTACTTATCAGTTGAAGTTATTCACTGTTCCGTTAATCAAATTCACCAACTTTAAAAATAGATGATCACTGACACTAATAGATACAATTTATAACACTGTGTCATCCGCTGCAGGCAATTAGTGACAGGTGCTCGAATCAAACTAAAACTTTTCCCACTTTTATTTACACAGCGAATTCCAAACTATCTCGTTAATCCGCCATTTTGATGTGTCTAGGCCGATGAACTGTTTATGTGGTGTCTCTAAAAATACGGACGCATTAGCAACAGAAGGCAGCTATAAAATTGGGGAATAAAAGAATAGTTTTCATTTTCATAATGTTTGATGTTGCGTTGTGCGGTCTATCAAGAAAGTGGTTGTCGAGTTTCGACAAAATTGGCTATTAGACAGGTTTCGAAAATATAAGTTTTTATTTTACTCGAATAGATCTAACGACTACATTTTTTCTCGTAAAATAATGATTATTATCCAGTAATTTGAAAACGCGAAAACGCTCGGTCGTGACGTTTGTTAACTGTGACGTCATAATATAACAATAAACAAAGATAAACTGCGGTGACATTGTAACTTATGATAAATCAGCATGTTTTGAGTGAAACATTTACTAATTTTTACGGCAATTGTTAAAATGACAAGAACTCTGAAGTTCCGAAATCAGGATAACATGCATAGAAAGCGACAATAAATGTATCTACTTTAGGCATATTTGCACTATCAGCTTCGATATAGCCAGACTCTATTTCGTGAAACCTGTCGAGAACAAATGGATTTAATTCAGTATTTTAGTTATTTATAAGAAATAAAGAAGAACACAAACTCTATTTGTTATTGATAGGTATATACATGACAACTGAAGTTTTATTATTTTTATTTTGTGTAATGTGACGTCACACCACAGATAACATCATGGCCACCCGCGTCGTGGACCTCATAACCCACAGATAAAAAACTCAAATTTATTTTTCAAAAGAAAATTCTATTAATAATTAATTTTAATCTAAAACACGTTTTTCATATTCATTATATCCACCATCCACCTATAAGCTTTCATATTTGCCATATCATATATTGTATCATGACAAATGTCAAATAGCCAATTTCCCGCGTATCATCGCCATATCATCGCTAAGGTTGCCTTAGTGACTGTCAAAATAACGCTGCAAAGGAAAATCAACCTTGTTGTTTATGTTACGAAAGTAACTTTCAGCCTTAGACCACATTTTTGGGTGGCTGTACAAATAAATTTATTATTATAGAGGCACTTAATAGAAAATAACCACAGAATACGCATAGAAGCTAATACGTCAGTAGTGTAAGACGGTAATTTAAATTATATCTTTTTACATATATTTTTACAAGTATTTCAATGTTTTCATATTATAAGTGAAAAAAAAAACTATGAGAAAATACACAGACACAAGCAAAATAACTTTTTGTGCATCTTGAATTTCTTATCTCTACAATCTGCAACTACATAAGTATACTTTTGACCAATGTAGCATGCTTATTATAAGCAACCATCCGTTACCGTTGCTTTAATTATAACACTGTTCATTATTCATTTACTACAGCGCTGTATAATAATGGCTACATAAACATAAATTCAGACAATCATTTTAGTGGAGCTGATATATTTCACAACGAAAAAAGCGCCAAAAGGTTGATTGGCCGTAAACCGTATGGGCAGCCGGCTGTGTGACGGATTTACAGATGCTATAACTAAGCCATAACGTCATAACTCACGCCGCGAACGTTGCGCACCAAATTAAGTTATAGCGACAGTACTTTGTTCCACTGACAACGTTAATTGAAGTAACGTTTCGCGTTAAAAGTTATTTTTGCTAACGAGTGTTTTTTAAACGGCGCGGTTGTGTTTTGTTTGTTTTGACGCCACGTCATGACGTTTTGTAGTGAAGTTTGCAATCTAAAAACAAATTTACACAAGCCATAGTTTCTGTTAGTTGATGTTAAAATTATTGATATCAGTAGTTGATTTATGTAGTTATTTAGTTTATCAGATCTGATAAACTAAGAATAATTTATCCTGTGTATTATAGGAAAAAGTCTGGAGAAAACAAAAGTTTATAAAAAAGAATGATGATAAATTATAAAATTTAACTTTGACATAGTCCTTATAATAAGATTCCTAGCAACAATGGCAGACTAAAAATATTCTTTTGTTGAAAAAAGCTTTTTGAAACGTATATTTACTCATTTAAACGAAAACAAACTTAAGTAACATTTTTATGCATAATAATATGTAAAACTGTACTTACAACTGTATTTTAAACCTTGAATAGATAAAATTAGATTCATTGCCAACGATTAATTGACAACGTCAAAATAATCTTTTGTATCCGATTTGGCTTTGGCTAACAAGATAGTCGTAAAATAGCATATCATAATAGACCCTATTAATCCCTCTGTAAATAGTTTCCTATCAATACACATTAAATCAACTGACTGTTTGGCCCCCTGCCAGAATATTTAGGTCTGAATATTCAGTGCTTGTTTTTGGACATTCAAAAACAAGTACAATTTGAATGCGCTACATTATATCGGCGCTGTTCAAGAAGTGCATAATATATTTTGGTACCACAAGCCTAGACCTCTAGTTATATATATCCTTTATTGTACACAATTACAATTCATAAATGGTAAATAACAATAAACATGTGTACAAAGGCGAGCTTATCTCTTTAAGAGATCTCTTCCAGCCAACCCAAGCATAAGTTAAAATAAAATGTAGTAAGCGGGATCATAGTGAACAGTACCAAGTTTGTATCTTGTTATTAAAACACTAATTTCACAAGTTCCACTTGAATCTTTATTATATTTAAATTATTGCGACCGGTTTCGATACAGCATCATTATTGCCTGACGATGATGTATCGAAACCGGTCGCAATAATTTAAATATAATAAAGATTCAAGTGGAACTTGTGAAATTAGTGTTTTAATAACAAGATACCATGGAGTTCCATCAAGAAATTACAACACAAAGCTTTAACTACATAGTACCAAGTTTATAAAATGGTGGTCTCAAAAATTAATTTTGCGTACCTACCAAATACATGCTACTAAATATTATTATAATCTTATATAATAAATTTAAATATAACATATATTATTTACATAAAACTGTAACCTGAAACAGATTCTGTTTATTTTGAAGTGACGAGGAGGTCTGGTGCAGAAGTGTTTGCGCTCAGCGTTCCATTACTATATTCATCATCATCATCATTTCAGCCAAGAAACACCCACTGTTGGACATAGGCCTCCCCCAGAGATCTCCAAACTGATCGGCCCTGCGCCTACCGCATCCAGCGGCGTCCCTGGCATTACTATATTACAGAAGCTTTTTTTATATGATACTAACTTAATGAGTAGTTTTGTTATAACACCGTAAATTGTTGTAGTAACGGATAATAAGTTTCGTTTAAAAATGTCAGTTCTAGTTAGCAATCACACTTATTATAATCTGCCGGCTGATGGTAGGTGATGAAATGGATGTTCGCCGTAGTTAGGACCCTAAAATTGGCTGACCAAAAATGTGAAACATCTCCGTGCTTCAAAAAGCATGTTAAACAGCGCTTTTGCATCTTACTCGCTCGGGTCATTAAGGTTAAGAGGATTGTGAAGCTTCAAATTTTCATACAAAAAGCGATAACGCTTTTCTCCCTCTTTACATAGTCCAATTTTTATAATTTTTGGAAATATTGCAGATATAATTAAGATCATTAAGATGCTCAGAATATAAATTATTAGCATCTAAATATCCATATTTTAGACTTCAAAACTACCTTGTGCATTTTTATCCTTTTTGACTAAATATACTGAATTACAAAAAAAGCAAAACGTACAAACATAGAATAAGGTATACTGAATCTAATGAGACTAAAAGTGTCTAATTTCGTAAAGGTTTAGGGGGGTAAAACAGTTATCGCCCGAAACAATATTTTAATAAGAAATGTAGGCACTCGCCTCGGACTTTCAACTCTAAGCGTGTGCAACAAACTGCATTTTTGAAAGTGCATACTCGAGCCATGTATTGGCACTTCACAGTCCTCGTAACAGTCTAATCTGGTGGTTCCCAACCGGTGGTCCGCGGACCACTGGTGGTCCCTAGACACCCGAAGTGGTCCGCGCAGCCATCTGAAAAGTAGATGTAACAACCCTTTATTCATTTACTGTAGGTATATTGGTACAAACACTTGGTGGTCCATTGCTAGACAGATATTTTGTAAAATGGTCCCTCGTGACTAAAAGGTTAAGAACCACTGGTCTAATCAGACTATGCGAGTAAAATCATTGACTGTAATGTTTTTACAAAGACACAAGTATACCTACTGTAATATTCTCCTCGCTGTCCTGCTGTATTTTGAAGAACCCAAAGACAGCACATTTCTTATCATAACGAAACTACTATTTTAAGTTGCAAAGCATCATACGACTATTCAATTGGAATGTAATGCAACAAAAATTCAAATTAAGGTCCGTTTATAAATTGTTCGATTTAAGAATGTTCCGGCTGAGTTTCCCTGTTCACATACAAATATTAATTGTACTTTTTCTTTGCAGAATGGCAACTAAGGCGGAGACCGCTCAGACTGAAGTAAAAGTAAGTATACAGACTTACCCATTAACCTTTTTTACATCTACATAATGGCCATCCACTTAACGTACTTGCGTCCAGGAATATTTTTTCCTTTGTTGTGGATGTTTCCATATAAATGTGGTTAGGGATTTATCTGATTTGTTTTGCTTGGGAATGAAGCTGTTTATGGTATAGTTTGGAGATACATAATTAAACACATAAATTAAGTCATACTGCATTACTCTCTACTTTAATTTTGAAAGAGCACCTAAAAGAACTATCATCATAGCCCATATACGTCTTAATGCTGAGCACAGGCCTTCTCATATTGAAGAAACACCATGAGGAGTACCGGCTATAATACCGCCACGCTGGCCTAATTCGGATTAGTGGGTAAACACAGTTGCAACAGCAACCGGGATTAACGGCTTAACGTACCTTCCGAAGCACTGAGGAATTCCAAATCCCAAAGTTTTGGTCACCTATGTTTTTAATATTGAAATCTAAGCGTTCGAACCACTACACTACCGAGCTCCTGTAATAGAACTATGTCATTCACGAATCAACAATAGGCTAGATGAGTAAAAAATTTTTTTGCTTTAATAGAAACTCATTCATATAATAAACAGAAAGAAAAAAATCGGTTTTCGAATAACTATAAAAACAACCAAGATATAAGGTATTAAAGATTTTTCTCCATCTCTTTCTAGCAAAACGACAATTTACAAGGAGTTTATATGGCCGTACTCAACAATGACGTCACGGTTGATGTCGGATCTCTCTGTCTAATCGCATTCAAATTAACAACTTAAAATGGTTGTATCTAATGTATTTCTAAGCCGATTTTAATTCTAATTTCATAGGACTGCATCTTTTTCCACGGTATTTTAATATTTAATGACGAGACATAAACATTAGAATTCAGTCATCATCCCAATTGTTATAGGTGCTATTTCGTGAATCTCGTCGAGTGGTCATTCATCGTCAAGGAATTCGATGACTCGGTAAAAAGAAACGGAATTATAATGTTCAGCTAAAATTCGCAAATATGCAGAGATATATGATTTCGTTCAAATCACAAATTCGATCTGGATTGAGAATGGTTGGAGTGTGGAAGGTATGATGTTGATGATCTTCCTGGGAAGAGTTTTAAAGTCGATTTTGAAATCGGCATGACCTGTGGTTGGGTCGTCTTCGCATTATTATCAAGATAGTTGCTCTATTTGCTAGTGTGTGTGGTCCTTATTGCACGGAAGAAGTCGGAAGTCCGCCGTATAGACCTCCCTTATGCATTTATGCAAATGTATCTATCGCATGCGGCCGCGAGTTTTACCGTGACTGCTTGGCAGCTGTACGTTTTTGTTGTGAGCTGCGACTCGATGGGTGAAGACTTAATGTTAGTTGTAGTGAACGTGTACTGCATTGGTGTATTTAAATTAGCACTCTTTTTGTTGGGAAGTCTAACATTAACATTGCAAATGTGTAAGTCATGTTGGACATGCCGAACCTTCCATTAAGTATTTTTCTATGCAAACAACTATTTGCAAAATGGTGGCATATGAATTTATAGCTGAATTGGATAAAAGGGGACGAACTTCTTAGTATGTGTGTGAGGATGGCATAGTGATAGCCACAGTTTGCGGGAATCACACAAAAAGTGGAGCACTATGAAACCTGTGTACTTATGTCGATGTAGGAATATACAAAAATAAATGAATAAAGTTAAATGAGATATCACAATTATTATTATTTCATATATAAACGAGTAAGCTTTTTGAAGTAATCAATGTGTGAAAGTTTGAGATTTTTATAAGCGAGATCTCAAAAATGAATTACCTCGAAAACTTTGTTGCCTTACCATCCATGGGTTTACAGATCCTGAAACTAGCAGTTGGTGATTGGCAGTTGAAAACTGAAAACTTAAATGTAGAATTGAATTTATTTCATAAATTGAGTAAGGCTTTATGGAGCCACTTGAAGAGATAGTGAAGCAGTAGACGATTTAATAAAAATTGAGCTCTGCGTCCATCTTTTGTATCGATCCGGAAATTGGTATTTCCTGAATGCATATCATGTTTGGCATGGTTCCAAGGAAAGTTGACGGATTTTCTTGTCAGTATGTCTTTTGCGTGGGTTTTTCTATAAATCCGTACTCCAGGAATATTGTACGTCACTTCTGAAGACTCCCCTCAAATCGTCATTCATATTTATAGCTCTAGTGGATTTATTGTTATCTATAGGTTTAAACTCTGGCAGAACATTGACTCGGTTCGCTTTGGTCGCATTGTGAAACTCGTGTATACTCAAATTAGCAGTTTATTTAGAGGCTTATGGCTATTGCTATTTTTGAATTTCTGTACGTACATTTACCTTAAAAATTATTTTTAACACTGAAATTTTACCAACGTACATAAGAATAGGGATGTTTTTAATAAACCGATGTTAAATAATTGCTCCGACCTAGCATTAAAGCACGGAACACCTCACTTGTTGACCAGATGGTTGACAATAAATAAAATAGTCTTTTAGGATACTACATACCATTGTAGTTGTAGCAATTTTTTAGTTTCAATTAGATACGCCAACAGCATATAAACACATTTAATATTAATAAACAATTCCAATACACATGCCAATGATAGGCTTACATAATTTCTTAGTATAGAAAAAATACACAAAATGATTTTCTGAATAGCTACGATAAGTTGGCCGCTTTGCGTGTGTCCCAGCAACCTGGTTTTAAAGACATCAAATGTTTCATGGAAGATATCCCGAGAATGCTTAGAAACAACACTGTATTCCATTGTATGGACGAAACACATTATTTTTTGTGGTTCGTTGTTACTCAGATTGGTTTCACGCTCAGGAAGTTTAAATGTTTTCGATAGGTGTTAAATAAAGCCACAATTGTAGTCACGGTTCAAGCCTTATGTCGACTCTATCTGGGACCCGATTCTCAAGCCATAGAGATAATGTCGAATTCGACATATGTCTAAATTAAATAGCGGATGTCGAATATTTCTCAGTTTCCGTATTCTCAAAATGTCACGTTAGAGATTGTCTATGCCTATATGCCTAGTGGTAGATAGCAATCGACATTTGAAAAGTCGAGTACGAGCTACAGTAATTGGTTATTTCTGTGTCTGTTTTACATAATTTGTTGGAACTTTTTTTACGATTTTAGTTTATGTATGTATTTTAACTGCTAACACATTTAATTAATATGAATAATCGATGATTATTATAACAACTGTTGTTAATGTATAGTAGAAGAAGCTCGGCTTTTAGTGGAATTACCATTACATATGCATTTAAGAGCTTTCGCTTATCTAAAGAATTAGTTAACACGGTAATTGTATTTAGTCAATACAGGTCTTGTTGACTTCTCCCGAACAATTTAATTCCTTTGCTATACATTTCCACTTTTGTTCGGATTTTTTTAGTAAAAGTCCCCGAAAATTTGGCTTTACAAAGTTCTTCATCCCTTTCATTTAACTGATAAAGCGACGAATTCTGTGCTAAAGTGGGGTATTGTTTTTTATAGTCCATTATAGATTTACTACTGTATCTCTAATAATTCTGTTTTCTAAAAATATTCAAAAATGTTTCAAAACACGACGTTTTGAAACAATTCAACGTGTCGAACAAAGTGAAAAAAGTTGACAATACGCTTCGTAAAGCCGCGTTGATATGCTCAAAGTCTGCTTTGACAAAGTAACTTTGATGACAGCTTGGACGCTACTTTTTTGTTTTTTTTTGATCGAATAAATCAACAATCAAAGCGCACTTTGACGTCGGCGTCGTATCAAAGTTAACATGGACCGTGCTCAACTTTTCAGCTCAGCTTTAACCTAACCAAATGTAAAAACATCGATCACATATCGTGATAAAGGAATGTGGACAGACCAAACTCCGTATGCGGGTATCCCTTTTTTTCTTGTTTAAGCTTCTCATTATACTATACTGGAGTAACATTTTTAAAGATATGTAAACTATGAAGGATGGCAAAAAGAACAAAATTGGTCAAAGTAAAAAATGTAGTTATTATAATATAACTGGAATCAAAGTATACTTTGATCAAAGCTATTTTATCGTAGCTACTTTGTCAAAGCAGACTTTGAGCATTTCAACGAGGCTTAAACAAAACGTAACCATTCATTTATATTCAGGGTGTGGTTGCATGCATGCAAACAAAACAAGTAACAACCCATTCAAATCGTTTGCACTGCTCACGGACGTAAGCATTAAGATCAATTTTTGACCGAGCTTTCGATCTTTGAGTCTGTCAAATGTCAATTTAATCAATCAATGTTATTTGAAAAGAAAAATTGAAGGGCGACATGTATTGTCCCTCCAGTAACTTTACAGAGCACTTCTGTATCTATTGTACCCAATGAAAAAAATAATTCGAAGAAATTAAACTCCGCGGGAAACTAACGTTAACTTTGTCATTGACAGTTCTAGAGACAGTGCACTCCTCTTTTCTGTCATACCGCTTACAAATGCGCATATTATGAGCAATTTCGAACTGACTTTTTGCATGCAAAAAGAACACACGAGCGCTGATATCAAATTTCGGACCGCACCCTCATAGTCATTCGACATACATCTCTATTGCTAGCGAGAATGCGATTATTTCATATCATAGACATTTTTGAGAGATTATTAGTAGAGATGCAAAGTAATAGAGATATGTCGAATTAGAGTTATCTCTAAAAAACTGAGAATCGGCCCCCTGATGTCATTCATACAATAAATTGTATTAGTCCTCTGTGGCCTAGTAGTCATATCGTCAATACGATATGTTGAAGACGTAGGTTCGAATTCTGCTTGCCATTCAAGATTGTTTTGGTCTTTATTTATTTATGTGACGCCAGACTTTAAGCTCGTTGTGATGACCAGTCTTTATTTAGCTTAGAGTGAATTGAAAATACCAATATTAAAGAGATTGATAAGTCTAAATCCGGTCATTCGCACTCCATATCCGCACGAGTTTGAACCCACAAGTGTAGAACCACTAAATATGGGATTTGCGGTATTCCAAGCTGTGGCGGTTTTTTGACGCATACCAAATATATGTGCAGATATTCTCTTTATATTTTATTACCCCGAGTACAGCCGCATACTCCAATACGCGATCCCGTTCGCATATCTGTTGTATTTGCGAATGAATGACGGTCCTTCATAAGCTTGCAAATAACCGTATAATGTTAGGATGTCCGCGCGTGATGACCGCACACCATTCAGCATTCACACGTCATACCACTGCGCCTAGGCAGCGTGGTGTGTGTAGTAGACCAATAGGGAAGGGGATAATAATTTTTACATCTCTCATGTTCGGTAAGTAGGTCCTTATTACCCCAAATGGGGCTTGTAGGTGACCAATTAGCGCACTAGGGTAATAATGTAGCTAGAAAAGCCCTAGGGCTGTAAGTAATTTATTGCCAGTATGATGGTTAGATGTACGCGAACTTTTTGAAATAGTGAAGTGTTTTTTTAATTTACTTACCGCCCTAGGACTTTCCAAGCTACATTATTACCCTAGAACGCTTATTGGTCACCTACAAGCCCTATTTAGGGGTAATAAGGACCTACTTACCTCACAATCGAGATGTAAAGCAGAGTAGTTAGCTCGGGTGTAAGCACCAATTGCACCCTCAAAATATAGGCGCCCTCGCTGCGCTCGTGCGCCTAATTATCTCGGCCTGCAATTGATGCCTTACAGCCCTTAGCTACTATTCTACTATTAATGTCTGTCTGATCGATTACTAAAAAATATTGCACACACATTATTTTTGTTTGATGGAATGAACAAGTTTCGACGATACATTAATTTGAAATGTCGCATGACGCCATACCTAATTTTTTTCTACTTGTGATGCAGTGAGCCCCCACTCTTTAACTTTGAACCGCTTTATCTTGGTAGATTTTTGTTATTTAGACAAAGCAAAAAATACCTATCTGATATTGTTTTTTATCTAACTGATTAATTAGATATTGATTTTTTATATTCAGCACGTTTGCGTATTCCTGCGCGTCTAAGGAGAAGCCGTGTCCAGCAATGGGACGTATATGAGTTGAGGTGATGGTAATAGGCAACCGGGATAAAGTTTCAAACCCCCTATCTTGTACCATCACAGTATTCGAATGCTTGGTTACTAGCCAAATACCGTGGGCTTGCACCATTCACAGTAAATCTCCTCAAGTACCCTGCCCAGTCAGACACGTTGAAGGGATTAGCGTATTTACATCGAGTTCGGTTACACAAACAACATGCATTGTGAAAGCCATCTTCATCGATGGGAGTGCGTGTGTTGTCGGTACATTTATGTTCATTTTATGTGCTCTATCGGTCTTGAAACATTTATCATATCTAAACATATTATCTAAATTGTGTTAGATATGATAATTTAATGGCGATTGTGAAAGGGAAGCTGATTATTAACAAAATAATGTTTTTGTGCCATAAAAGTCATAATATATGACAGAAAACAATTTCGTGTAGTGACAAATATTATAATGTGCACGATCAATATAATAGCTCCATAAGTTGGATTTTCACGTGCTTTAATATTGTATTTTATTAGTTATTCTAAGATAATTGGTTAATATTAAACATCTGGATGTTTAGTATAAATACTTAGTAGTTTTTAAGGTAAAGTTCATATTTTTCTGAAGATCGTTGTGTAGAATTGTGCGAATATGTATACTTTTGAAAATTGACATTTATGAAAGCTTGCACTGCATCAAATTTTATTATTAACATTAAAACGGATGAATGGACGCCTGAAATGCAATAAGTAATAATGGCCAAGCTGTCGGAAGTATACACGGTGTTGTTTTGACGATTTGTCTAAGATGAATCGTAGACAAGGCGCCCGTTGATATTGGGGTCGCTACCAAAATAAATGCCGCGGCTGCGCAGACGGCAGTAGGCGGCAGGCGGCGCAAGCGCCGACCGCACGCACCACATCCCGGATTCAAATGTATCGGCTCATTTACTGACGCGCTATATTTAACCGCTGCGACCAGATATCTGCATGTTCCGCTGAAAACAAGTGAACCCAAACATATCAGTGATGTGAAAACTTATGAAGAAGTGCCGTTTAACTAGTGGATGTTGGCGTCAGCTGTGAATGTGTTGTGTCTGACAACGTGCTTAAATATCTTACAGTCATAGAATTACAGGAAGTTGATTCTTTTCCGTTCTCTTATATCAAACCGAGTAAGTATCCGGTGTCGATTTTGTAACAATTTGACAATGTGCCAGGCGTTTATCGTCGCAGATACGACGCTGTTGTAAGCTTACATTCAAATAACACCAAAAGGAATATTTAAGAAAAATGAATCCTCCACCAGCATTGTTTGGCGCTATGAATCGGGAGCGGAAACCATTTACTTATACGCCGGGTGGCCTAGATTTGTCAGAAATCAAATCTGAACGTATGGCAAAAAGGTTAATGAGAAATGCTATGAACCAAGGAGTTTCTGAGGTTCCAGGAAAACAAGTTCAATCACCACCAGCGAATCCTATTGCAGTTCCAAACTTTAATTGTTTGCCCGTTCAGGTATTTCCAACAATTAATTTACCAGCGAACCCTAAGTCTTTACTTCGAACAAGAAGTAATCCTGATAACCCAAAAGAGCCGATACAAAAAGCGAATCTTCCATCGCAGATCCCAAAGCCGACAAAAGCTTACAATAATTCAATGCCGCTTTCACAATCAAACAATAACAATTTTGTTTATCAACGGCCCGTTTCAATGTATGAGCAAATATCGACTAAAAATGGCAACAACGATTTTCCAAGAACAAGCTATGGTGGTATTGAGTCTGCATCTGCAACGTTGTTGCCGGAAATCTGTTACGAAGCGGAATATTTTCAAACAGCACCAATCGATAACTCCATAAACATTGACAAATCGGCACTTTATTTAAGTAATGGAAGGCAAAATAATTACCACTCTAATGGATTTTTAAGAACACAGATTGACACTGATTCTAGTCAATCTGAAACAAAGTTCGAAAATAACAATGACCTAAAAATAGATAGAAATTTACCAATTCAATGCATAGATCCAATAAAAATTAACAGTATAAGCACAGACATTGATCCGACAAAAGGATTAGACACTGACTCAGAAAATGTGAAGGGACAAAAAACAGATAATTCAAGAAATAATGATTTCTCTGTCGACGCATTAACAGACGTTATGATTACACCTATTTCAGCAGTTACCAGTTCTATTGAAGATAAATCGAGATCGGACGATGAAAAGGTTTATTTTAGTACATTTCATACTTGTAATGTTGTTATTTATTTTCTATTTATTACAAACTTATAGGATATTCTAAACAAATTTTCATAAATTAACTATTTTATCCTAGCTTTAAATATTTCATTTATTAATATATTACTTAATAACGCTAATAAAGTATGTACATATGTACTAATTATTGATTTTTTTTCTTTCAGAAAGAAGTAAAAGTCATCAAAAAGCAAGTGAAGAAGGAAACAAAGTCCGAAGTGCGGAGCGGAGAACAAAATGGAGACACAAATGCAGAAGCAGAACTTACAGTAAAACTGCCAGCTAAGAAATCAGCTGCAAAGACAGAAACTAACGTAGAGGTGGTGAAACAACAATTACCTGACGGTAGTCTTAAAGAGATAAAAACGACTACAACAAAAACCACTGTTGATGGGAAAACAACAATTGCTACCAAGACAGAAACTAAAATAATTCCAAAAGAGGAGGAAGAAGAAGTAGAGGAGGAAGTAGAAGAAGAAGAAGAAGAGGAGGAAGAACAAGGTGAGGTTATACTACAAGAAGCCGAAGAAAATGCCGGAAAAAACAAGAAAGTAGAAGAAACAAAAGATAGCAAACCTGTTGAAAATGGCGTAAAAAGTAATCTCATCACCAATGAGGAACGTTCAGAAAGTACATCAACAAAGAAAGTTACTATAGTTCAAAGTCAACAATCTGAAGAAGAAGAAGTGGAGGAAATTGAAGAAGAAGAAGAAGAAGAAGAGGCCGAGAAAGTAAAAGCTATTGTCGACAATAATCAAGAAAATAGTAAAACAGTTAAATTTGTTGATGAGGAAGACGAAGAAACGAATGAACCTGTTGAAGAAAAACAAAATAGTATTACAGAAAAAGAAGAGCTTGTAGAAGAAGAAGAAGAATTAGAAGAAGAAAACGTTAATAATCTTGAAGAAAAGGAAACAGAAAAAATTACAAAGACCGAAAATGATGATGAGCAAGCAGAAGAGGAGGAAGAAGAAGAGAAGACAACAGTTGAAAAACAGGACGAAAAACCAGTTGAATCAATGGCACGTCAAGATACTAAGGAAGATGAGGAGTCAGAATATACTGAAGAAGAGTACGAATCTGAAAAAGAAGATGTTACTCAATCCAATAGTAAGGTAGTTAATGAGGCTGTTAGTGAAAAAATAGAGCCTCCAAAACTAGAAAAGGAAGAAGAAAAACCAACTGTTGTGGAAACAGCTAAGGAACCGTCACCACAACCGACTGTGGAACCTACTCCACAAGATACTTCACAGCCTGCTTCACAACCAGAGACACAATCTGCTTCCCAGCCTACTTCACAGCCAGAACCACAGAGAGTGCCGCTTAGGGAGCCGTCTATTCCTTTAGAAAAAGTGGAAGATGTTGAAATTAAACCTATAGGTCCAGTACATGAAACCATCACAAAATCTCATTCTGAAAACACTGAAATAATTAGAACGGAAAGACCAGCTACTGGACCCTTGAGCACTCAAACGGAATATAATAGGGTAGAAAATATTGTGACTGTCAATCGTACTACAAAAACATTAGACCAGTCTTATGAAAATATAACACAACATGGCGTACCAACTGTAAAAACATATTTCGCACCGACAAGGGAAAGAGTTTCTACATCTCCACAACCTTCAAAGCCATTTGAACCAACTTATTCTCCGGTCGTAAATCAACCCACAGAACGACGTCATAGCTTATTACTGGAAAGACTGAGCATGGAAAGGCAACTGCCAACATCTGATATATATCAAAATAATTATCAGAATCAAACTCAAATTCTAGAACAACAAAGACAATGGTCTCAAGAGCCTCAGGCAGAAGTTTTGACTGTTAGTAATGTTAAACCAAGTACAATAACTAACCAACAGTGGTACCAACAGAGTAAGAAGGATAATATCATTTATAATAACACTACTCCGGCACCTCCTGTTAGTCAACCATGGAACCATGCTCCGATGCCTCAACAGTCACCCCAACCTCAACAGCAACCACAACACAACTACACTGAGAGCAATGTAACTAATAGTTACCAACAAAATGACTATCAAAGTTACAAACCCAAGCCTGCGTGGGGCTCTAGTCTTAATAGTTCAGATACAATACCTGCATCTCAACCAAATCAATATTCTTCTTCATTTCTTAACAAAAACTCAAAAACAGAATCAATTCACAAAACAACACAGCAGTATTCGTCTTCATATGTGCCACCTCCATGGGAACAAGACTCGAATTATGTAGATTTATCGAGTCAAAGTGAATACCAGCCTCCTCCATCGTCTGCCCCATATTCACCAAACATAAACCAAAGCTGGGCACCGACACCACCTAAAAGTAAATTTACTAAGCCACCACCAACTGCTTATATTCCACCTGCACCGAATCAATCTTTTGTGAAACCCGTTACCGATGTGGAGCCACCTAGAGTACCTGGCAAAAAGACCTATTATAGTGAATATGAGAGGCGGTATATAACTGTCCCAGAAAGCACATACATCCCAGGTGAAACGAAATTCCAACCCCAACCGGATCCTTCGCCTCAGTATTATTATGATAATAATGAACCATCAGAGTCAGTTGAGCCTCAATGGCGAAAAGAACTGAGGGAGTTTACTGAAAAGACTTCACAGACGCATTACTCTGAGCAAGTATCCGTGAAACCACCATGGGAGGAAGATCCTAAATATGCAAAAGCTCCCACATCAACATACACGCCGACACCGACATGGAGTCAAACTTTGCGGCCAAGATCTTGGCGCGAAAGAAGTTTCGAGTCTGAATACGTTGGATCCCAAAATGCTCCTAAGAGTAATACTTTAGGTAGAGGACGTCCTCTTAGTTCTTATGGAAGAAGTAATGTAGAGACAATACCCGAGAGGCCAAGGGGCGTATCTGTGGATAGGTATAACCCTAATAGTTACCAGTCTCCGGTGGCGGCAGAGCATCCTCCCGTGCAGACGCATGTCTTAAATGTGGTTCCTCCAGCAAAGAGCTACCACAACCCCAATGTGCCAGCCTATCACACACAGTCACGTGCCTCAGCTGAACCAAGGTAAATATATTTGTTCTTGTTTTTATGATAGGTTACATATTTTATTTGATCTACACACGCACACACACATGAGTAAAAACAAAATAATAGTATGCGGAGGATAAAAAAGAAAAACTAAAATCTTGTTCACTGCACTAAATGTCCTATTCATCATTGCAAACTATTTACATGTGTGTGCTGCATAAGCACAAAAAAGTTATAGTGCCAATCGGCTTATTGTCCGTACGTAGTGCAGTAAGCTTCCATTCAAGCTATACATCCACTAAGTTTAGCTGCTTACAATTGGGGTAGATTATTTTACTCGTGGTACGCTTTATGTAAGCTAAATTATGGTTAATAATTATTTCTTTGATTTCATTATTATTTTTGGTTATTATTGCAAGCAAAGTTAAAAAAATTACACAATCAACTTAGACTGTTGATGATGAAAGTGAATTAATATACGATTATGTACAAGAATTACATTAGGATTCAAAGAATGTAAATTTTTTGAACCTTGACGATATTTGTATTTAGATCCTATAATATCTATAATACTAACCACTAACTTATAACTATTATAATTTCCTTTCCTTATTATTGTAATTTGATTAATAATAAGAAGGTAGATTGAAACAAAAACATCTGTCGTCTACGTTATAACACAACAAAATCAAAAAATCTTTAACCTGCTAATCATTCAAATTCCGTGACTGTACAATGGACAATGGACAACGCTTCAAGTATTATACTTTCACTAGAAAAACCATCGCTATTTTTACTGACTTTACTGACATGAGGGCGGTCAAATTGTAAAATCTGGCCTGTTGTCATGTGTACGCACGGTTTGGCAAAAAAGAGCTTGGAAAAAATGAGGGCGCCACTAATAGCTTCACACAAAAAATACAAAAAAAAGCAATTTCTAGATAACAATTGGAAAATTAAGTAACAATAGTGTTATCAATACACTATCTAGCGGTGAATCTCATTTTAATAATTTTATTTTATTATATTTATAATGTTCATTTATAAAAACAACACTTCTTTTTATAATCCTCTTGTAAGAATGTGTTGGCTTTATAACGAGATATCTGTCAAGAATTTGTGCTTGGATGTATTTAATCCAAGATACAGGATTTTTACAAAGTCAGTTAAGCAACTAACACTATCTTAACGCACGCCCACATCGCTCGCTTAATATATTATTGATACTGTAATTAATTTTTTGATATTTTTTATAATAACTAACCAAATCCGTTTTTGAGGAGAAGATCTTTCTTGTTTTGTACCTTTATAATGATGTGTCAGCAAGGTTAGGGTTACAGTCTAGCACATAACTTTTAATTCTAAGAAGCACTATTTTACGTATTCACAATTGTTATGCGATTTGTTGTCCATAGGCATAATAGGCTAGATGAATGAAAAAATATTATTGCTTTAAAAGAAGCTCATTCATATAATAAACATAAAGAAAAAATCGGTTTTGGAATAACTATAAAAACAACCAAGATATAAGGTATTAAAGATTTTTCTTCATCTCTTTCTAGCAAAACGGCAATTTACATGGAGTTTATATGACCGTACTCAACAATGACGTCACGGTTAATGTCGGATCTCTCTGTCTAATCGCTTCCAAATTAACAGTTTAAAATGCTTGTATCTAATGTATTTCTAAGCCGATTTTAATTCTAATTTTACATGATTGCATCTTTTTCTACGGTTTTTAAATAATTTTCTCGACGAGACGTCAAAATTGTTAAGACGAGCCGGACGAGGCTTAACAGTTAATAGTTTTGACAATTTCAAGCGAATTATTGAGTATGTGGGTCATGCATGATTTAATTTATTTCTTTGACATTGAGTGACATGGCATTTCGAAATCACTCTCCTGCGTCCTCCCTATTTCACTATCTATAATACTTTATGGAAATTAGTCTGTACAATTTGTGCAGTGTTAACTTTTCAATACAAGTTATTTGAAAAATATCTTTTTTCATTTTTAAGTTGCATAAGCATTTATTATGAGCTATTTATTATTTTATTATGAGCGTTACGTTTGTGATTAAAATACATTGGCCATCAAAATAATGTATATTACAGCACGCCACGATTTTCATGCAAAAATGGTAACAGGGTCACTAACAATAAAGAAAATGTACCACTGGAATAATGCATATGACATTGGATAATGTACATGTGCGTCTAATCATCCACCATTTTAGAAAATTATAGAAACATCTCCATTTTCTTAAAAATACGATAAAGTAGGACATTTTGAACCATCCATAGACATTGTACTCGTATAGAAGATGATACATATTCAGTTTTGCGATTTTGAGAAAATAGAAACTTGAGATGCTTGATTGATAAATGGATACTTAGACTTACTATCCAATGATGTACTAAGTATGTATGTATGTTTAATTGTGGAACATTTACTTTATTATTGGTGACTCTGTAAAATTAGCATGTTTGTATGAAAATTGTGTTTTGATACTCTTTTGCTTTTCAGTGTAGTGACCAATTTAATTGCATTCAAATGTGTTTCTTCAATTATTTCAGAGAGCAGTCGGCAACGTACCAGCACCCGCGTCAGTGGGGAGAAGCCCGCGCCAGCCCCATCCAATCTAGATCCTTCAAATACCTGCAATGGATCACCGGCACTGAAGATTAAATCTACGTAACACACTTAATTTAAGTTTTGTTGGTTTATTTTAAGGAACGTTGGTCGCTTTATGGTAGCGTAATTTTATGCTCTCTTCACAATCCCAAAATTCTTGGAACGAATTCGAAGTGATTTTGTGAAGCAAAATTACGTTTACCATTCCGTGGGTATGTATTTATATTGTTTAAGGATGTAAAAATTCGAAGGAAACGATTAGGTCGAATGTACGTAAAATTAGTTTAAGGTAGCTTTTGTATATTTCAAATTTTTCGTATATGACTATATGACTGCAATTTATTTTTATTTTCTCAAAAACATATTTGAACGGGCCTTTATACGTACTAAACGCGTGTTGATAAGAATCTATTAATAAAATAATACATTCTTTTGTGTTTTATTGGTACTATTTCGCAATGTGATAATTTTGTGTAATTTGCTAACCTAGTCATTAGACGCCAGTCCCTAGTCCTACTTTAATTATATTTATATACGTGCATTTCTGCTTTTTTCTAATTAGTTGTTTAAAGTTTATCGTACTTACTTTAATTGTTTAGTCATGTTAATATATGTTATGTATTAGTCATGTTATTAATCATTATGTCAGGTGTACTATGTTACATTGCGTCTTTATCTTAAAAACGTTTATGTTCATAATTGTACGCTATGTTCATCCTTATTTATGTGACCTAATTTATTTAACTTCTTCAATACAACCTTAATATGTATGAATGGGCAATACGACTTCACTGTAAACATAAAGAAATGTGGGCGTTGTCCATTAAACAACTCATTGTTTTATTAAAATGTATGTTCATCGTAACATTATTGTTGAGTTTTGTTTAATAAAATGTTCAAACATAATATGTGTTTTTGTAATGAAAGCAGAAATAGGCAGATACGTAATTTTAGAAATGGAATAGATATTTTTCTAAGAAAACTTGGGAGTTTTGGTAATAGTTATCCTATTTTGCGTGAGAATTGGATTACATATTTATTCACATTAATGCTTTATTCCATTTTTTAAATAATTATTGATGATGATTTTTTAACTGATAAAGTTAGTCTGAGGTCAGAATAGCAGACTTTAAAAACATTAGTGAAGAAAACTTTTTTCAAACAATAGCGACTTATAGAGCAATGCAACGAATCGTCAACAAACAGAGAGCTGGAGAGAATTGTTGCATTCTATATGCACATTTTTTAAAAGCTCATTCCGTGTAATTCCGTTGTGCAAATCCTTTTAGCTGAATCACATGCAAGACTGCGGTCACGTACGAGCACAAATAAGGATATACGCCCTCCCGCCATGCACCCCTAGAAACCGTAAAAATCTCTCTTTAGAGTCGGGTAACAACGAAACGCTCTCTTCGCGAGCCGAACTACTCCAAGCTCAGGCCACGTATCTGGGACGTTATGTGGAAAATTTAAAATGCGCCGACTCCACCTAAGAGGGTGTGAACAGGTGTCGCTTCCTCTTATTTACGCTTACGTCCAACGCAAATGTCCTGAGATGTTTATCTTTCAAATTGGCCACAATTTACAACTTGACGTGCTTGCCTATGACTAATAATTTTATCGTTTTGTTTACTCGTATTCAATTTTTAACCGACTTCAAAAAAGGAGGAGTCTCTATGTTAGACTGTTTCTATTTTTTTATGTATATTCATCGATTACCTACTCCGCCAAGTATTATTTTTGTAATCGAAAGAGTATACTCCTGAAGTCGTCCCATTGTCACCAAGTCATGATCTGATGATGGGATCCCAGGAAAATGTAGGGAAACCCTTAAATTTCATAGGCACGTCCAGTGTACTTTAAGTTTTTTTCTGAAATTAATAATGTTTAGGTAATAATAATTATAAATTAACGTTTTAGTTTCGTAACCGTAAGGATACGTGGTGACCGTGCGGTTACGGATTTATAATGCACTAGCTTTCTGCTCGCGACCTCGCCCGCATTATTTTTGTTTTCCCGTGGGATTTTTTTTCCTGTAGGAAAATTACCCTATGTCCTTCCCCTGGTCTCGAACTATCCCTATACCAACTTTCATTAAAATCGGTTCAGTAATTTCGAAGCCTATTCAATACAAACAAACAAACAATCAAATCTTATTCCTCTTTAATATTAGTATAGATGTGTTGCTGCTCCCTAACTTACCGTAGATGTTGTTAGGAAGAATTCCTGTAGATGGACCAAATAAGGAACTTTACCGTAATAGCACCCCTGCGGAGAAAACAGACTTATTCGTCAACTGGCTAGTCTAAAACTCGCGACTGCGCGCGAGTTGGGACCTTACGATTCTACGAGTAGTTTCTTTTTGTCGTCAACTCGCTCGATCGTCATAATTTGACGTATTTATATACAGCCAGTTACAAAACGTTTTAAAAAATGTAATATAGCCTACTTTAAACGTATAAACAGACTTCAGGCGACTTAAGTTAAAATAAATCAAAATATAGTTTTTGACATACTTAAGGGCCCGGTCTCGTAATAATCGGCGTTCTAGCAGAATTATCAGAGAAATAATATTTTTTTTTGTTATTAAAAATGCAATGAAGGAAATACATTTTACGTTAACTCTTCCGCGACTGGAAACGCGGCGCGATAAAAACAATGACGACCACTTGACACTTGTCACTTGACAACCGGCGTTTCCATAACATATTTTATTATTTACTTAAATGCTATTTTTAATGTCTTTTTAAGCGCTAAACATACCCATATTTACATTCCATACATTTAAGGACTCATTCATGTACTCGTCACGTAAAAAATATGACCAAAACATGAAATATATTCAGGTAACATTTGTTCTCAAATCTACTACAATAATCTTTACCGGTTACTTGTTTTCGAAATGTTTTAGTTTTCTTATTTAAAACTGCGGTAGGTATGTTTAAAGCCTTAAAAAGACATTAAAAATAGCATTTTAGTAAATAGTAAAATGTGTTATGGAAAATTCAAGTCCTACACTCTAAATTAACGTAAATGTATTTCCTTTATTGCATTTTTAATAACAAAAAAAAAATTACTTCTCTGATAATTCTGCGAGAACACCGATTATTACGAGTCCGAGCCCTCAAACAAATGGCATTATATCGACAATCATAATCTTTGAAAGGTATAATTTGGTTTGCCATCATTTTATTAAGCATACTTTAAAACGCATAATTTACTACGCATAACTGTTCTTATCCATAATTTTGTTTGACAATATTTAACTTTGCATAACTCACTAAAGACATAGTTTTATAAAGAATAATAACTGTAAATAGGTATCCATAAATTTTCTTTGACATACCTAATCCTGAATGTATTATTCTTCATACGAAGATTATTAATTATTAAAAAAAACTAGCGCTATTTAAAACTTACTCAGTCAACCCCGACTCCACGTAGTCCTGTCTGCCCATCCCTAGAGTGTTATTCAGAACCGCGAAGGCACGGAGGGGTGAGGCGGCTCGTATGCTGAGGAGCAGGTGGCTATGAGCGAGCCGCCGCGTCAGGGGCTGGCCGGCGAAGCCGGCCATCATGCCGAGGCTGCGGTGGTGAGCGAAAGTCACCTGCGACGATTAGCATGCGTGGGACCGCCAGAACCCCGCAGTGCCGGAGCTATGGCAGAAGCCTTGCATGCCAGCTTGCGTGCCTGCATGCATTCTGCATGTCTGCATGCAGAATGCATGACTGCATGTTTGCATGCACGCTGCATGCCGGCTGCATGCATGTTGCATGACTGCATGCCGGCTGCATGCATGCTGCATGTCTGCATGTATGAAAATGATATAATATATTAATATAATAAAGTAATTTCTTAACATTAATCATAAATTAGAGCTTTTTTATTTATTATTTTTAAACAATTTCTTAATAAATAAGGTTAAAAAATCAAAAGTAAATAACACAGAACACATTCTGTGTTCTGTAGTTAATAATTTAAACTTAAGACAATAAATTTAATCTGTTATGTATAGCAAGTGTTTGCTTTTTGGAATTATGGTGAATGAGTTCGCTATGGATTTATGGGTTTTGTCAATTATGCTATTCAAATGTATGTCTTTTGAATATTATGCTTTTGAAATATTATGGCAAAGACAAATTATGCCTATTGTTACTTATGCTGATTCAAATTATGCCTTTTCATGATTATGCCTTACATATTTCGGCCTTATAATATTATGCGTTATGAAGTTATGATATAAAGGCTTATGGCAAGTGACGATTATGGCAATTAACATTATGTATTTTTAGTTTATGACGAAAAACGTTATGCGTTTCAATAGGTAACCGCACGTCAATTATGGTTACGGATTTAGACACAGTTGTCGCTTCCTCCCCGTGGATGCTGTGCAAGAGCGGATCCAGGATCTATTAAAGGACTAAACATTTAATTCTGTAGAGATTAATTCAAACAATTTATTTAAAACAAATTCTGCTTTTCTTGGCTTAGCTTATGCAAATCTATCTAAAACGTTATCGTCTGTTCGTTTTCGCTCAAAGTTTTGTTGTAGGTAAGACAAACGTATTTAGTCATTTTATTTTTTCCCCGTCTCCTCCGCCCCACCAGGCGAGGTTCTAGGGGGGGGGGGGGGTAATTATGCTTTTACTCCATTTGGCTGTGAGAGCCGACTATTCGAGTTTATCGCAGTCACACCATAACGATGGTATGGAAAACTCAGAAACAAAACCCAGTGTAACTCGTTGCATTCCCGCCCAACCTGGCTGCATTTTTATATTTTTATGTTTGTCATAATTTCATCCTTTTCTTCCCGACACTCCATTGCCGACATCGAGACCCAGAAAGTCTCGACGCCACAATTTATATTGAATATTATTTTATCATAATTCCCAACAATTCATATATTTTTATAACTAACAATCATCATCACAGCTCATATACGTCCCCACCAAGAGTCTCGAGCCTACCCTAACCTAGGGTGTTTAGGGCTTTGCCAACCACGCTGGCCTAGTGCTGATTGGTCGACTTCATCACACCTTTGAATTTCATCGTAGATGTATGCAGGTTGCCTCACGATGTTTTCCTTCATCGTGGAAGTGTCGGGTAAATGTATATTATGAAAAACGAAAAACACATTGGTACATGGCAGGATCGAGCTCCGGACCTCTCGATTAGAAGGCCAGTTCCGAGTCCACAGCGCTACTCTTTATCTATATCTATATTTATATATCCTTACATATTATAAAACAAAGTCCCCCACCGCGTCTGTCTGTCTGTCTATTCGCGATAAACTCAAAAACTACTGCACCGATTTTCAAGCGGTTTTCACCACTCGATAGCGTGATTCTCGAGGAAGGTTTTAGTATATAATTTGTTAAGTTTTTGTATTTATTTCTGTGTACATTAACGATATTTGTTGAAGATGTCGGAAAAAAATAAGTTAAGGCGAAACGTAGTTCGCGGGCACAGCTAGTATGTATATAAAAGGAGAATCTCCCATCTATAGACGCACGCATAGCCGTAACCGCTAATGGTGGAACCGCTAATGGAGAGGGTTATTCACCAACTCGACACGAGAAACTGAACATACGTGTGCCCATTTGATGAAACTCAAAATTAGTATCACTTATTATTATTAACGTGACATGTTGCGTAAACGCAAGTGCACTCTATGTTCCTTTACACGCATAGTCCGATGAGAAGGTTAGCCGACACGACCGGAGCGAGATCAGGAGCGAGACCCTCTGCTTTAACGTGCCTTCCGAAAGACAGAAATGTGAGCTCGAGATGTTTCGTATTTTAGTCACCCCTCACAGGACTCACCACAGCTAACATTGCTTATCCTTACTTACCAATCGTTCGCTGAACTTACGCGCCAATGCGCCACCATGCTTGATAAGCCAAGCAAGCAAATTGATAAAAGTCAGAACATTTGTGTGCATATGGGTGAAGATGATGTATAAGAAGATATTTTGTCAATCAAAAAAAATATAGAAAAGATACATAAAAACAATTTAGAATTATTATCATTTACTTTGTTTATTATGTTTTATAGTAACATTAACTCTTCATAAAGATCGTAGCTTACACCTATTACTTACATAATAACGTCGTTATTACTTAAGGCACTAACATCGGTCATTTTTAATCTGGCGCGGGTAGATGTAATAATTGGGCAACAATGACAGTGCGGTGTGATGGATAGCGTGGCGTGCGGCCAAGCGTTACGGCGCCCTCCCAGCGGGGCCATTGTGTCTAAATACCCCGCTGCACCGCCCAGCTATACTATCTTGCATCTGTATTCAGGCAACGCTAGAACAAAGATACATCTTGATCGGAATCTTGCAAGATTCAGCTATTTTGTGCATGTATGTATCATTATACTCGGCTTCGTCCTCGGGATTAGCAAATAATACTTGTAGTAACGCCTAGTGATACGCCAGTCACGCACTTTATTTGAGGGTATAAATAAAATTTAAAATGAGTCTCACGTCAACAAGGTGGGCGACCTATCCGCTTGCTTCATTCGCTTTTTAGTGCTCGCCACGATTACACTCTCGCGTCTTAAAAGTTTTTACTTTAAGTGAGGTAGTGCTTATTTATAATGCCTAAGCGGAAAAGTGAGGAGGATTGTCAAATCTATTGTGTAAGTTTAAAAAACTCGAAGTGTTACGAAGATGCCGTACGAAGATGAAGACGGAGTCGTTCCAGCTTGCCCGACAGGCGTTCCCGCTCGGAGTCTCAAGGTTAGTCATTGTGTGAATAAGTGCATTTATTAGTGACTATGGCCGAAAATGTCATTTTCTATTTGCTGCCCGTACAATGCTCGTTTGATAACGGGCAGAAGTATGATAAGTCAGCCATCTTGTTATATTCTCATAAGTACTAGAGAAACTTAATTAGTTAATGACGAATTATACCTATAATGGTAAATTTGTCACGTTTTTATTTTTTACTGGTTTCCTCTGAAATGAAGTTGTATAATCCAATGAAATAGTTTTACGAAAACTGTTATTAACTTTATTAACTTATTTAAAATAAGATTTATTTCATACCTACCTAGTGGGCTTATTTATACCCCTTTTGTATGAATTTTTATGACACTATATCTCTAAGAAATAAGTTTACTAAATAATAGTTATTGCTACAGTGATTATTCACTAAACTGGGCTTGCGTACCTCTCTTTGGGGGTGCACTACCCAATAATAATTTTGCGAACAGTATTTTAGGATTGTTCCTTAACTGATTAGCAGTAATAATAATTATCCAATCGTAACATGCACCTACTTTTTATGATTATATATTAAAGAATAAATACAGTATATACATAGTGGTAATGGTTACCTATCCTGGTTTGCGTACTTCTCTTTGGAGCTGTACTACCTTATGGTAATGATAACCTATCCGGGTTTGCGTACTTCTCTTTGGAGCTGTACTACCCTATAAATTAGTCTCGCGAACAGTACTTTGGTCTGTTTCATGACTAATGGAGATATCGGTGTATTTATTTATTTAATCTTTTTTGCACAATTAAAAGCAATGTACAAATGGCGGACTTAATGCCATATGGCATTTTCTGCCAGTCAACCATTAGGTTCAACAGAGACTACATGGCGGTGCAATCTTATTAGTTAATTTATCCCTTCAAATATAAGTACTATAATATATACATCACACTAATTTAAACAAATAAAAATAACATAGGTAGCTACTATAGATATACTTTAACTAATTAATATAGGTAATTAAAAAAAACTATGCATGATGAAGAGCCTTTGTCTTAATATTTGGGATTTAAAAGTTCTGCGCGAACAGCTTTTTTAAAACCAAATAAACTTTTAGACTGTTGAATATTCAGAGGTAGTTTGTTCCACAGTCTTATTGCGGTGACCCTGAAGGAACTAGACAGAAACTTAGAGCTATGGAGAGGCATCCGGAGGTGAAGATTTCCCTTGGATCGAAGCTTATTAATATAGGGCCTGATGACACCACTATATATGAAGTAAGATTTTAGGTAAGAAGGCGCATTAGGTCCTTTGAGAATATTGAATAAAGTACAGAGAATACGTAATTCCCTGCATATATTCATAGTGTATTCATAGTGGCAATGGTTACATATCTGGGTTTGCGTACTTCTCTTTGGAGCTGTACTACCCTATGGTAATGATAACCTATCCGGGTTTGCGTACTTCTCTTTGGAGCTGTACTACCCTATAAATTAGTCTCGCGAACAGTATTTTGGTCTGTTTCATGACTAATGGAGATATCGGTGGTTTTCAGAACAAGAACGTAATAACAACGTTTTAAACCTGCAGGCCTATTACGATCTCACGGTTTTCAAATGATATCATATGATATCATAGTGCAAAGCGAAAATTATGATTTTCGGTCAGATTTTTGATCATTCGATCGTTATATGATATTGACATCATCGAAATTATGCCATAGTAATGATATCATTGGAGATCGGTAATACGAAATGAAGCATTTCATGATTTATTATGCCATGTCATACGATGAAAGATTTATAATTGGCCTACTGCTCGATGGGATTATTGGTTCTGAGCCACGTTCGGAGATGCAGGTCGACCTCGACCCAGAACCCGCCGAAGTGGCTACGCTCAGTGCGAGCCCGCCGTTTATATCTTCTGTGCCGTCATGACGGTCACCCCCGTGGTGGTCGCCACCACCGCCACCACCGCCGCCGCCGGCGCGCCTGAGCTAGTGACGGATACCGACGAGCCTGGGTCAGCTAATGCGATGCTAAACAACACAATACTTGAAATATTGGGCGAGGATCCAACTATTTCGAATACTTTTGGAGCCGACATTCACAAAGACTTTGCAGTTAAGTTGGAACACACATTAATGTGAAATACCTTTCGCCGAGTAACTGCAAACTAATTAATGCTCCCGTAGGTACTGAATGCCGAAATTAAGGTGGCTATCTCCGATATAAACGCTAAACGTTATAAAAATATCGAAATTAGGCAAAAACAAGTTTCTACGGCTATTTCATGCTTGAACCAAGCTATTAATTCGCTGACCTCAAAAATAACAGTGACCCAGAATTAATAAAAATGTTGATGGACACAGAACGTATTCTCTGTGACTTACAGTACCGGATTCAGTCATACGGCGGAATTTTATTCTGTCTTCCCTTAAAAAGAACATGAAAGACCAGCTTCAAAATACTTAAGCATTTTTTATTCATTCATTAGGCGAAAACCTGTCAGAAATTATTAAGACTGCAAAGGCGATAAATAAATAGGGTGCAGAGTTAAAAACTTCATTGCATAAGCCACAAACAAAAAAAAAAGGCGCCTGCATCGACGCCTAGCACCTCCAGGAATAATTAAACTGGAAGGGCCCTTATCCTACTCGGAAGCAGCCAAATCGTCCGAAGACGAAGGAGCCCCCTGCCAGTAGAGGTCGGCCATCGAGCTCATCGAGACATTCGCAGCAGCCGCCCGCCGCCACGCGATCGCTGCAAAATCCAGTTAAATATGCAGGCACTTTGCCCTTTTTTTTGTGACCAATGGTCTCTTATAACTAAGTATGCAGAAATTCTATCCTGCATCAAGGGATACGAAATCCCATTCACTAGTCCCGTTAACCAATTACCTATTCCAAAGGTGAAACATGATGAAGAGATGATTTCAATTAAGCTATTCATAACTTGTTAGCTAATGGTGCTATTTCAAAATGCCAACCTACTGAAGGGCAATTTTTATCAAGTATATTCTGGTACCTAAGCCAAATGGTAAACATCGTTTCATCCTGAAATAATAAAAAAAAAACTTTAATAAATTTATAAAAGCAGATCATTTAAAAATTGAAAATTTACGCTCAGTGCTAAAATTTATAACAAAAAATTGTTTCATGACAAAAATAGATTTAAAAGATGCCTTTTATTTAATAAGTTTTGACCCTAATTCAAGAAAATATTTAAGATTTCAAATTGAACAAGAACTATTTGGCTTGAGTACTGCACCATCAAGGCAATGAAACCAATTGTCCGATTACTCCGTTCTGCGGACCTAAAATCAACTAATTATTTAGATAATTATTGGCTAATGGGACACTCTTACGATAGTTGTTTGTATAATACTATACAAACCAAAAAATTAATTACCTCTCTTTGATTTTAATTAACGAGGACAAAAGTTTAATGATACCTAGTAATATATGTACATTTTTAAGGTTTCGTTTTAAATCTAGACTGAAAATTTCCAGATCACAAATCAGAAATTAAAAAAAAATGGTTAACTCTTAAAGATGTTGAATACGGCAATTCGCACAAATAGTCGAATTACTAGTCTCAGTTTGCCCGGCTATAGAATACAGCTAGCCTTATACTAAAATATTCGAGCGCATTAAGTAATTAAACTTAAAATCATCATTAATGATAATTATGATAAATTTATAAATATCCCTAGGAATGACGCAATACAAATACCGTTTTGTAAAATCAAACATGATACACATGATCTGGAAATTTTCTCAGACGCCTCAAATACGGGGCTGTACGTGGCAAAGAGAAGGTTAGCGGGTTGTGGAGCATTCAGGAGACAACACATTAACTACCTAGAAATTCTAGCTGCTTTTCTAAGATTAAAAGTGTTCGCCAAAAATGTAAGTAGTTGTCAAATTTCTCCGCATCGACAACACTACAGTAATCTCTTACATCAATACAATGGGGGGTATTCAGTTCCCCCACTTCACTGACATCACTCGTCTTCTATGGCAGTGGTGTGAATGTCGCAATTTGTATGTTATGGCTTATTACATTAGCTCATCAGATAATATAACGGCAGATGCCGAATCAAGGCGGGTACATCCTGACATAGAATCGACGACACGTTTAGCGCAAAGGTCGAGTGATCACCTACTGCGCAACGGGTCGCGGGTTCGATTCCCGTACGGGACAAATGTTTTATGGCCTACAGAAATTTGTTCCGGTCTGGGCGTATGTGCATGTGATATTCTATGTTTGTAACTGCACCCACGACACAGGAGAAAATGCAAGAGTAGGGCGACGTATTAAAAAAAAATTGGAGTTAGCGGACTGGGCATATCAGGAAATTGTCTCATCGTATGGGGCACCTCAAGTAGATTTATTCGCTAGTCAAATAAATACAAAATGCACTGATTATGTCTCCTGGCATAGGGACCCAGATGCATTTCCTGGGCCGATTTTAATTTTTATGCTTTCACCCCGTTCTCTGTCATGGTATAGCGGGGAACTTATGCGGACGGCGTGGAGTGTACCGCCGATATTAGCATCTATAACCCAAAGTTCCTTTAAACAATATAATGTTTATTTACGGCGCTGGTTCAATTACTGTAACGACAATAATTGTGACTTGTATAATCCTTCAATTCCACAAATAATTTATTTCAACAAACTATTATGAAGAGGGAGCTCATTATGGCACGCTTAACTCCTATAGATCCGCGCTCGCCGTGCTTAGGGGAAAATAATTTACGAGAAGATGACAGAGTAAAAAGATATTTTAAAGGAATATTTCGGTTACGCCCTCCCTTGCCCAAATATGTGGGATACTTCAATAGTTATTAATTATGTCAGCCAATTTTACGCCAATGAAAAATTGTCTTTTGAAAAACTTTCGAAAAAACTCATCACTCTCATTGCGCTGTTGACAGCACACAAAGTACAAAGCTTGTCCTAGATTAATATTAAAAATATTGAAATCTTTCCTTCTCTTCTTATGAAGACAGCATTATAAGGCTTTTTAGTACTTATGTGCTAAAAAGCCTTATAATGCTGTCGGTTCCCAAACCTTAAGTCAGTGAACAAAGGACACACTGCGCGATAGCGTTTTTGATCTAAACATTTACCGCGCACAGCACGCCGATACATCCGCGGCTCATCACCTAGGTGTCGGCCTAGATCAAATAAGACAAACCGCTGGATGGAGCGGCTCTTCAAGCACATTCTATCGATTCTATAATAGAACCATAAGTAATGTTAATACTAATGGAAATAATTATTTTGCCAGAACAATTGTTAATAATACGAGTAATTCAAATGATGATTGATGTTTAGTCTTATTAACATAAATTAATGAAAATTCAGGAATAAACAAAATATTTCACACTATTATCTCTAAAAGTCTACAAGTATTATTTGCTAATCCCGAGGACGAAGCCGAGTATAATTAATGATTAAACGAACTTACCTGTACGTGAAGTTCAATCATAATTATACGAAGGCTTCGTCCGAAGGGATTAGCAACCCTCCCTCCCAACTACAAGTTCCCTTTTTTGTGTGAAATATTCCGGATGCGGCTACTCTAGTCTAAACTAAATGAAGCAAGCGGATAGGTCGCCCACCTTGTTGACGTGAGACTCATTTTAAATTTTATTTATACCCTCAAATAAAGTGCGTGACTGGCGTATCACTAGGCGTTACTACAAGTATTATTTGCTAATCCCTTCGGACGAAGCCTTCGTATAATTATGATTGAACTTCACGTACAGGTAAGTTCGTTTAATCATTAATTATATCAATCCACACTGGGTCAGCGTGGTTTGACTAAGGCCTAAACATCCTAACTTAGGGTAGGCTCGAGCCCCTCGGTGGGGACGTATATGAGCTGGTATGATGATTGATGTCCTGTCGCCGCGACGCGTCGACAGATGCCGATGTTAGGTGTCAAATTATCAGTGGCTGAAGTGACCTCTACTATTGGCATAGTGTCGTTTAGCGGGAAAGAAAATGCATGCGTATACATTGAAATTAAATGTATTGACGTAAAGATATTATTCCGAAAGCCATATAATGTCATGTTATTGAATTCACGCCAAGAAAAACAAAAGCTTATAAGCAGTTAGTGTGCTTGCATCCTCCGTCCATCCCATTAATGGGATATGATAGCCCACGTTTAGTAATAACGCCCATAGTTTGTGCCCGGAAAGTGTCAACATGGGTTAGGGGGAAGAAAATACGACCTAAATATGGCAACAAGCGGTCCGCGGCTTTGAATGTTCAATCGCTGGGTGCAGCGTAGTTTTTTTTAAAGTGCCATAGTGCAAAATAAACAAGAATTTATCCCGCTTTTAATGCGGTCGCTTTGAGTTGTAAGGGCACTTGTGCATTTATTCGAAACAAGTCTGGAGAAGTGGGACTATTTTTTATTAAGAAAACAAAATCTCTTAGCCATCTCATAGTCATCTCACCTGATGGTAAGTGACGATAAGGCTGCCTGACGATAAGGATGAAATCAAATCAAATTTATTTGGAAATGTAGGTAGCATTACAAGATGGTAAAAATAGGTCAGTCCGCTACATTTTACCTGAAGGCATACAAATATTATAATAATTAAAAGTTATACATTTCTTATTAATAATGACATTATATTTAACATATTATTATTAATTATATTACAATAACTTACATACTAACACTCTACCCCGATCTGAAGTCATACAAATATTATTGATTTCAAGAAGTGATCTATTCAAAATTATAATTAAAATTAAAAAAAAAAAAAAACTATCATTACATTATTAAATATAAAGTAATAATTGAATATAAATTATAAATAATACATTAAATTATATTAAACACAATTACAAATGTCCTCATAAATTAAATGTCAACTGTGGAGTCTGTCTGTGGAGTAATAATATTTACTAACTAGAAATTGTTTCAGTTTCTTTTTGAACATATTAGCATCGAGGATCTTTATTGTAAGGCTGGAGCCATTCTATAGATGCTTTTACGCAAGAGGGCGGTTTTGCTGAGTTGAACACACAGAACAGGATTCCTCAACATCAGAAGAATCGGTTAATTGGTTATCTATCTCTGATGAGAAACAACATAACTAACTACACCATTTTTTTTTCCTCGGGGGGAAATGCGTAACCGCACCGTACCCGCCATTGGCTAGACGGCGAGCGTGTGTGGGGCTCTCCCGGCAAAGTACCAGTCCTACCCACTAAAACCCCCCGGTGTTCTCCCTGCCCTTATGAGCGCGCTAGGTAAGGTCCACACTGCGACTCCACTACCTACTACCCTGGTCGGGCTATCGCCAAGGGGGGATTGCCCGAGAACACCAGGGCTATCCCCAGACGGAGGGCCTTACGGCGGCGTGCACAGGGCCAACCGTGCACGCAGGCCTCCACGGCAGGGTCATTAGACGGGCATCGCTTGTGCGAACGCCCGCCTTCGCCTGCCTATCCGTCTGCGACGGATTAACTAACTACACCATGGGCTCAGAAACCATACCGCCATTTTGACCCCTCGGAGAAACTTCAGCATGCATGTTGTTACGTGAAGTGATAAAGAAAACACAACTCGTGAACAAAAACTATTTATTTACCGAAATTAGGGTCACCCGGTAGAAGTGGTTTTTCGGTTCGGTAGAAAGGGTGTCCTGATTCGTTATGTCTGGTTCCTAACCGGTGGTCCCTGAAAGCAGTCGAAATGGTCCGCCAAGCCATCTAAATAATAATATTATAGACTAGCTTTCCGCTCGCGACTTCGCCCGCGTTATTTTTGTTATACCCGTGGGATTTTTTTTTCCTGTAGGAAAATTACCCTATGTCCTTTCCCTATTCTTGAACTATCCCCATACCAACTTTCATCAAAATCGGTTCAATAATTTCGAAGTTTATTCAATACAAACAAACAATCAAATCTTTCCTCTTTATAATATTGGTATAGATATAATAAACAATTCTTTATTCATAAACAGTATGTTGGTCTAGAGTTGGTGGTCCATGGCTAGACAGATATTTGTAAAATAGTCCCTCGTCACTAAAAGGTTAAGAACCGCTGCGTTATGTACTCCATGCGACGGCATATACTTTCTGTTATTTACTGCCCCACATTCATATGAAGGCCAATCGAAACTGTGTTTTCTTGAATCGAGAAACGATGGAATCCGTGAGTGTACAAACGCCCTTAGAGTATACGCTGGGGAAACATTGTAATAACAGAGCGCATAGCGGAAAGAAAATTGCATCTTACTGTAGCATACTATGTTCAGGTTGCAATTGAAGGCCTGGTAATCGACTCACCCGACTTGAAGGGCTCAGAAATTAATATTTTTCCGGACGACCAAACGCAGGATCCTTGAATACAACGAAGTTAGTCATTCTAAAGAAAATTTCACTCGAAGGGGAATTAAAGGGCATTTTGTTCGGACCCGTGACCTACCAGCGACCACTAACGAAAGATGAGTCGTATTCCTCAAAAGTGTGGTAATATTTTTTTAGGAAAACAAGAATTAAATCATACTTAATATTATAAATGCGAAAGTAACTCTGTCTGTCTGTCTGTCTGTCGCGCTTTCACGCCAAAACTACTGAACCGATTTAAATGACATTTGGTACACAGATAGTCTATAGCCTGAGAACGGACAAGGGCTACTTTTTAATGCGAAAAAAAAGTTTTTTTACAAAAAATAGAACCGACTTCAAAATCATCGAAAACTTAAAAATAATCTTCTTCTATATTGAAGTCGGCGCCAAACGATGATCTCCTAGAAAGTGTTAAAATTTGTAACCGACTTCAATATAGAAGAAGATTATTTTTAAGTTTTCAGTGTTTTTGAAGTCGGTTCTATTTTTTGTAAAAAAAAAATATTTTTAACTTTTTAGTGAATGAAATCTTTTTAGTGAAAGAAAATTAGTGTTTTCCTCGATTTTCTATGGGATCCCATCATCTGATCCTGACTTTGGTGACCATGGGACCACCCTTGCAGTATACTCTATCAAATACAAAAATAATTTTGGAAATCGGTTTAAAAATGACGGAGTTATGAGGTAACAAACATTAAAAAAAATACAACCGAATTGATAACCTCCTCCTTTTTTGAAGTCGGTTAAATTGGGTTGTAAGGGGTTGGAAGGGGGGATGAAAGGTTGTATGGAAGTATTGTGATTTTTAAAGGTAGAAACTCGAAACTTATTTTTAGGCTGTTGATTAAATATAAATAAATATGAAATTCAAAGTTTGTAAAAATTTTACTCTCGAGGGGGTAAAATAACTATAGAGAATTAGGTGATGAAAGTTGGTTGGAAATATGAACAGATTTTAATGCTTATTTTACGGGTAGATTAAACTTAGTCAAGAAGGATATACAGTTTTTGTTTCATCGAAATCTGATTTTAAATTAGCGACTTGCTGATTTTAACCGAATTCCACGCGGACGAAGTCGCGGGCAACAGCTAGTATAATATAAAAAGGAATTTTCGTATATGCATATCCTTCTAAATGTATGAAAAGCTTCCAAAAATTGTTAACCTTAAACCTTCAAAATAAACCACATTTCAATAATGGACGCGAACATTGAGGCACCGGGTAAAAAGTGCCCAATGACCTTTTACATACATAAACAAATAGAGGTAAGATAGCCAGTTTCTCAGGAGATGAGAAATTGGGTGAAGCTCGTTTCCATCTCCGGTCTTATTGTTACTAACGTTCAGGTGGATGAAGGTCAAGAGGCTTGCCTGTTGTATGTAAAAAATCATCACGACATTAAATCACGGTTGTCATTTTTGGTAAGTCAATAACCTTCAAAAAATTGATTAGAATATTAACACACTACTTCAATATTTTCAAATCAATATACCAATATAAATAATGAATGAATAAAATATTGGATATCTTGTTTCATCATTCATGAACAAGGATTAATTATAAAACTGCGACCTATCAAAATATTCTCTAATTCATTCCTAAGTGGCTTTCATTTATTCAAATGATTTACACGTTCTATGGGCGAAACATTTTCAATTTACGTCAATCGGGTTTTACATCTTCTGATTCAGCACGGGAAATTCGAGAACTCGTGTAAGCTCACAACAGAGAAAAGGTAGAATCTCCTAATCGATGTTTTTTTTAGCTTGTACCAATCGACGACAGTGGATACGGCCACAGACTAAACGGAAACCAAGATTGCATATTGGGCTTCTGAGTAAAATAAATCGTAATTGAATTATTTTGTTAACGACTAATCTCATCTAAATGTGTTTAAAAAAATGTAAACAACTGATTAATGTTAATTTTATTATTTAAATTTTGTATTAATCTTCTAATAAACATTGTCATACTTATACAAAAAATAACCGACTAAACTAACTAATCTTACCTAACCGTTTGTGCTTCAAAATAACTAGAAAAAAATTTGAAAGGCAAGAATACTTACATTAAATTTATAACATATTAATACAAGTATGATGTAATAGGTATTATTTAAATACCAGTAATAAGTATTATAATATAATAAAATTACTTTATTCTCTCCACACAAATAAGATACAATAATAATACATGTACGGTAGTGTATTAAGTTGACTAACAACAACTTATTTGTGAGAGACTGGTGCCTGATGTAGGTTTCCAAGAAACCTGTGATACAGGTCACCAGGATCCCTCTTGACGCCTAATCTTGACAAGACTGACTTTAAACACAAAGTGCTCATTAAAAACTATACTACAACACACAGGTACTGTAGGAACATACTTTTTACATTGGTACATAGCAAATATGGAAAAGTGTAAATAATATTGAATGTAATGAACAGTAAAATTGTGTGTGTCTTGTGTGTGTGTGTGTGTGTGTGTGCGTGTGTGTGTGTGTTGTGTGCGTATATCTGAGTGTATGGGTGAGTGTGTGAATAATATAAGTGAGTGAGAACTCCAAGTCTTTAACAGACAGTCACATCAGTGAGTGAGAAAAGCCGAACCATTAACGAGTGTGACTTGAGGTACTTACTGACTTTAGCCTTGCATAAAAATTTATTGGATAAATGTTAAGAATTCGGTTTATTTTGTTATATAAAAAACCGCCAAGAAAGCAAAAGAAATTGTGAGAAGATGTAGTTCTAAAGGCTTGCATTGAGCATACAACATCCTTCCTCCGCCTATCCCCCATAGATGTCAGGTCAAACTGTAGTTCAGTATGTTTTTTAAGAATAGTGTGGAGAATAAATGACTGTCTAACTGTTAGAACATCCCAATCTTTATAAAGGGTAAGCGTAGGGTATCTGTATGACTGTAGACTGGTAAGACTTCGCAGCTCCCCCCAAGAAGTAATACAGTAGTCAACGAGACTTTGACACAATGCGAAGTATTATATAGTTATTAGTATAGAGGCCAGTCGCTAATCGTCATCTTAATGACATGACGATTAGCGACTGGCCTCATTGTCTTGAATACATAAACAAGTTTACGCAGTCTGGGTACAAGAGCTTCAATATGTGATTTAAATGTCATGCATTGATCAATAACTACACCGAGATAATTAGTAGAGGCAGCCCTTATTAATAAAGGGCAGTCACAAGTAGTGTTGGCTTGTGAGCAGTGATGAGCTGTTAAAGACAATCTTTTTGGAGGAAGAAAATCTGAACGCAAAGCAAATGCTAAGTACTTCGTTTTGGAAACGTTCAACGTTAGTACATTATATAGGGATGTAGGGCGGCTGATGTGTGCTCAAGTGTGCGATGTTGAGCAGAGCATGTCTACCGTCAAGTGTTGCCCCTACGTCCACGCCGTACATCCTGGTAATACTTGGATCCTTAACAGGCATCGCACATTACCAACTACCCTGGGGTCCAAGTAGCTAAAGGAAGCAACGCTATCTCGCCAGTGCAGTCCAACACGGTGAGAGATTCCATTTCCCCTTACTCCCATGTTCCAGTATTCCCTCTACCCCTCCTACCTTACTCCTCAGTCCCTTCTAAATCCCTACTTTTACCCAAACCCAATCCAGTGGTGTTAGGCGAACCGTAGCCGATGGATGCGTGGCCAAGGGGGTGCTTGGTCCCTAACGGTGCCTCCTCAGGGAGATGGCAATCCTGGGGTAGTAATTTTGCCTTACCTAGGCACGCGGGGCTCTGTTTGGGTGGACTTTTTAGTTCCCTAGCTTCTCGTGGGACGTGTATGGAAAAACGAACCCAAAATTGCTTTGATCTGGGCGATGAACGACCAGAACCATCTAGCAGCTTGACTGCATCAATACCCGACTTATCGGAGTTGTTTCTCGGATCTGAGGGAGACTTACTAGCCACCACGGATCCCGATACAAGCGACCGTGGATCGATACCCGATGCCGAAGGCACGAGGCTGACTGAAACAGACTCACATGTGCCAGCGATATCGAGAGATCGCCCACGGAAGCGATTTAATTTAACCGGAGCGGCGCGAAAACGTCTGAAGCGACTCGTGGCGGAAGGAATGGACCCTTCAGAGGCCTACAAACTCTGCTACGAGCGGATGACGAAAACGCACGATCCGGAGAAAAATGTGGCAGGTGCATCTTCCTCAGATCGAAGACCGGTCAAACGGATTCGATCGGAGGAAGAATCACCTGGTGACCACATCAGAAAGACTTCGCGTACTGGCGAAGGCTCAGCCGCCGGGGTGCTCCAAACGACTGGTACTGGGACCTCTGCTGTTAGTACGCCAATGGCAGGTCCATCGACAGCGAAGTCTTTTAAAGACGCCCTCACGGACATCCGAGTGGGGATCCGTAACACGGAACCCATGTCGGATGAGCAACTTGGGCTTGTTAAGCGTGGCATTCTTAGGGCGATAATAGACGACCCTGGGAATGAGGCGGGCCCAAGTTTTGAGGGCTGCACTTTTAAGCCGGGCTGGCTTCAAATCGTCGTTAAGGATGAATACAGCCGGGCTTGGCTAGAACGGAACATTGGGGCTATCAAGCCATGGCCGGAGGCTGATCTTTCACTCATGAGTGAAAAGGAACTGCCCAAGGCCAGGATTGGTATACTCTTTGTTCCTAAATCCGAGGCCGAATCTCCAAAAGACGCAATACGACTTCTGGAGAAGCAAAACGGACTAAGGACCAGCATGTGGAAGGTGCTAAGCGTCAAGACTGAACGGGACGGAATCACCATCGCCCTTTCGGTTGATGATGCTTCAGTTGAGGCCTTGCGCGCACTGGACTTTAGGCCGCGGCTCGGGTTTAAGAAAGTTCTTATTCGCATTCGAGGAGAAAACATCTCAACGAATGCAAATGAGAAAAGCAAACCTAGCTCCTCTGGAGCAAAGAAACTGCCGGCAGGTCATACTAGGCCACCGACATTACAAAAGAACCCAAACTCTGGGGCTGAGAGCCTCAGCCTGGGAGTTCGGGAACTAATAAGCGTCCTAAAGATCCACCTTCTGGGAAAAGGACCAAAATAGGACAGCCACAAGTGGCGAAAACCGCTAGCAAGGTCAAGGACGGTCCTAACGTCCAAAGACCTGGCAAACGGTCATAAAACGCCACTTACGAACACTTTACAAAACACCACACACCACACAACACACAATGGCACAACTACACAAAAACACAAATAACACACATGTGGTTCAAATTAATTTGCACCATGCTAGAGCCGCTACAGCGGTGCTAGAAAAAATCTTCACAGAGAAGAACTTACACATCGCTCTAATCCAAGAACCGTGGCTGGCGAACAACAACACGGTATCCGGACTTGGTTCTGCTGGTAAGGTTGTATATAACGTCGGTGGAATCAAGCCAAGAGCGTGTATCTTATTCAATAATAACGTTGACTTTTTATGTATACCAGGGCTATGCACCGATGACCTGATTGCAGCTTTCGTGAATACCAAGAGCGGTAATAGACGCCTCATCGTCTGCTCCGCTTACCTGCCTGGTGAGAAGAACGACCCATCCGAAGGATTGGCGAAAGTGGTCGAGTACGCAAACGAACACAACGCCGAACTTCTGATTGGGTGCGACGCGAATGCGCATCACACCAACTGGGGCAGCTCAAGTATCAACGCAAGGGGTGAGTTATTATATGACTTTATCCTAGCTAACTGTCTTCAAATAGTTAACAAGGGCTGCGTGCCAACCTTTTTAACTAGATCAAGGCAGGAGGTTCTTGATTTAACTCTTGCTACTAACAATTTATCCAGGACGATTAACGACTGGCAAGTTAGTAACGAAGTTTCAATGTCCGATCACCGACACATTACTTTCGTATTGAACACATCAAACATGTACGAAACCATTACGTTTAGGGATGCAAAGGCCACAGACTGGAACCATTACAGGAGAAGTCTCCAAGACAGACTCCGCGATATCCCTAAAACCATACGATCTCTTGAATCGCTGGAGTATGTTGTGGATCAAGTTACTGAAGCCATAACAGCCTCGTATGAAGAGAGCTGTCCTCTAAAAACTAAGAGGAACAACAAAATACCATGGTGGAACGCAAAACTCAGTAAACTAAGAGATGAAGCACGCAGGCTGTTCAATAAGGCTAAGCTGACCAAAGACTGGAGCTCGTACTCTAAAGCCTTAACTGCCTACAATAAAGAAATACGGAGGGCGAAAAGACTTTCATGGAAAAAGTTCTGCGAGGAGATTACTAAACTCCCTCAAGGAGCTCGAATCCATAAGGTTCTAGCAAAATCGCCTACCAACCAACTGGGACTAAAGAAACCAGATGGAACATTCACTGAGACAGCGGAAGAGACCCTCGAACTATTGGCGTCAACGCACTTCCCTGGATCAGTACTAGCGTCTAACATCGCTATTAGGGCTGCTCCTCACAACTGCCTCTCCAGGCCTAGTAATGAAGACTGGAGAAGAGCAGCGATGAATATCAGACCTAACAAAGTTGAATGGGCTATAGATTCATTCAAACCTTTTAAATCCGCGGGTGAGGATGATATCTTTCCTGCTCTGCTACAACAGGGTAAGAATATTCTTACTCCGGTTCTGGTAAAGATCTTCAGAGCTAGTTATGCCTGGGGATATATACCAGAAAATTGGACTATGGTAAAAGTTCGATTTATTCCCAAGGCTGGTAAAAAGGACTACGCGCAGCCAAAGTCCTTTAGACCCATAAGCCTCACCTCCTTCCTACTGAAAAGTATGGAAAAGGTCATTGACGTGTGCATTAGAGACGGACCACTAAGAAAACGTCCTCTGCATGCAAAGCAGCACGCTTATCTAAAAGGAAAATCTACAGAAACTGCCTTGCTCGAACTAACCGACAAGATAGAACGGGCTCTAGAAGATAAACAAATAGCCCTCTGTGCTTTCCTAGACGTAGAAGGAGCCTTCGATAACGTAACCATTGAAACCCTTTCCAAGGCAATGGGCGACAAGGGGACTGATAAAACAACAACCCGTTGGATTGAATCGATGCTCCTTAACAGAATTATCAGTGTAAGTCTTCACGGAACCGTAAAAGGCTTCAAAACAACAAGAGGGTGTCCACAAGGAGGCGTCCTATCGCCACTACTGTGGTCACTTGTTATTGACCGCTTGTTAACTGAAGCCTCAGAAAAGGATTTAGATGTTCAGGGCTACGCAGATGACGTTGTAGCATGCGTCATTGGTCCCTGCCAAAGCACTGTCTCATCTATACTACAAAAATCTCTTAACATCATCGATAGATGGTGCATTGAGAACAAATTGTCGGTAAATCCAAACAAAACGACGATAGTTCCCTTTACCAGAAAGCGCAAGCTAAACAAGCTGGTAAATCCTGTTTTAAGGGGGACTCAAATACCTTTTTCCACAGAAGTCAAATATTTGGGCGTTACGATCGACCAAAAATTGACGTGGAATAATCACATTTACAATGTAATCCAAAAGGCAAAAAGTGCTTTAGGAATATGTTGTCGTTTAGCAGGAGCAAAATGGGGCATAAACCCAAAAATCGCCCTGTGGATGTACACTGCGATCGTCAGACCTATGGTAACATATGCCTGCGTGGTTTGGTGGAAAAAAGTCACGCAAGTGACAGTTATCAACAAGCTAGGCGGTCTACAACGAACAGCTTGCCTTATGGTAACTGGCGCCATGTCTACAACCCCAGGAGCTGCGCTTAATGCCCTGCTGAACCTACCGCCCCTTCATCTATTTATAGTGAAGGAGGCGAAAGCTAGCATTTATAGAATAGAAAGCACTGGGAAGGTAAACTGGTACTCTCAAGCATTGAGGTCACTGCGACAAACAGTGCTTGAACAAAAACAACTAGCTATGACTACAGATGTCATGCTTCCACTCTGTAATTTTACTAAAAACTACTCAGTGGAACTACCAAGCAGAGAGGAGTGGGCGGAAGATCATAGCCTCTGTAAGGCTGGAAGCCTAGTTTGGTTCACAGACGGCTCCAAAATGGGTCAAAATGTAGGATGCGGGGTATATGGTGTCAGACCGAGCTTTAACAAAAGCGTTAATCTTGGTCAGCACGCTACTATATTCCAGGCGGAGGTGTACGCCATCATAGAATGTGTAGAAGCTAATCGCCAACGAAACTACAAAAACCAAACCATTTATATCTTTTCAGATAGCCAAACAGCTCTTAACGCTATTCAATCGAATGTTATATATTCGAAACTGGTGACAGACTGCGTAAATAAACTAAATGACCTGGGACAACAGAACAGAGTTATTCTGAAATGGGTACCAGGACATTCAGGTGTCGTCGGTAATGAAAAGGCCGATGAACTTGCAAGGGCTGGAGCGGAGGGTCAACAGATAGGTCCAGAACCTTTCTGTGGCATCTCGAAACGTCATGCCATGCAACTCCTTAAGGAAAACCTTCTAAGCGAATCAAAAAAATACTGGCTAAACCAACCAGGATTAGTACACGCTAAAACCTTGATAGAAGGATACTCGCAAAAACGAACTACTGAACGATTGTTCGGGCCTTAACTGGTCACTGCAAGCTAAACAGACACCAATTTCACATGAAATTAAGTGAATCTGATATTTGCAGATTTTGCGAACAGGAGCGTGAAACACCCCAACACCTCTTGTGCGATTGTGGACCTCTAAGTCACAAACGAAGTATCCACCTGGGAAGACACTTAATCAGCCCAGGGGAACTGAAATCTCTTAAAGCCAGAGCCATCTTGGATTTCCTGGTGGCGGCCAGGCTAAAAGAGATACTGTAACTTGGCGGCGAGTCACAATAGATCTTTTAGGTCGCAGTGACTACAGCTTCATTGAAGTTGCATAGCCCCATCAATAAAAATAATAATAAATAGTACATTATGTTTCAACCAATCACTCACTATGTCAAAACCCCGCTGAGCGTAACTAAATACCTCATCTCAGGATGCTCCAGTGAAGAATAGTGCAGTGTCATCAGCAAAAGTAAATTTTTTTCCACACTGTAAATTCAAACTACATAAATCATTGATATATATCAAGAACAATGTTGGTCCTAAGACGCTGCCCTGTGGCACGCCAAATGTTACAGGAGCGTCATCACTTGTCCACTGATTGATTTTAACTTTTTGTGATCTATGCGTCAGATAATCTTTAAATAATTTGAGTGTGATGCCGCGAACACCGATGTTTTCTAGCTTAGACAAGAGGTGCGGAATCGATACCGTGTCAAATGCCTTAGCAAGGTCGAGAAATATGGTCAGGCACTTACTTTTGCTATCGAGCGAGGTGATGATAGAGTTGACAAGCTCATGGACAGCATCGCTTGTTGATTTGGAACGACGGAATCCATACTGTGATTTTGATAGTAAGGTATTTGACTCAAGGTAACTAACGAGTCGTCCATTCATTATTCGTTCCAGTACTTTGGAGAGTGTCGGTAAGATGAAAATAGGTCTGTAGTTTTTGACAGAGTCTTTGTCACCACTCTTATGCACTGGCTTTATAAGAGCTATTTTGAATGCAGAAGGGAAGACTCCTGTGGCTAATGAGAGATTAACAATATGAGTGATTGGAGCCACAAGACAAGATAAATACCTTTTAAGAATTGTAGTGGATATCAAGTCCACACCCACAGCACACTTATCCTTCATGGCTCTGATGATATGAGTAACTTCAATTTCATCAGCTGGGGCCATAGCCAATGAATGGAGAGGAGGAATAAAAGGCGAACTGGTAATATTGATAGAATTGGGAACCTGAACAATTTCCTCAGCTAATTTACGACCTATGTTAGCGAAAAACGAATTTACAGCATTGACGCTATTTTGAGGATTATCTAATTTTATAAGTGATGATGACGAGTAATCGACCATTTTGTTTGATAAAGTAAACTTTTTGATAACTTGCCAAATGTCTTTTTTATTACCTTGAGCCCTTTCGAATTCCAGTTTTTCATAAGACTTTTTAACTTTTTTCAAGATAGACGTGCAAAAATTCCTATACCGTTTGTAAATAATTTTAATTTCCTCGTTAGCTGGGTCCTTGATAGTCTTTTTATATAAATTATCTCTGTGCCTCAAACAACGCAATAAACCTTTTGTTATCCAAGGCTTACAAATTATCTGACGATTAGGGATTTTACTAGTAGTGGAGCTCTCATTAATGGCAGAATTCAATGATTTTAGTAAAATATTAGTCGCCAAATTAGCATCGTTACAGTTCAACATAGGATTAAACTATACATTTAATTTCGTTATCTAAACTATTGAAATTAATTGAAATAAATTGTAATTTTGGTGGGAAAATTTGAGTGTTTAAATTAAGACTAATAGCAATACTAGTATGGTCAGTAATAGAAGATTTAAGACACACACAAGTATTATGGCGTTAAGAGCAATCCGAGGATATCGGACTATCTCAACGGAGTCCGTCTGTGCCATGGCATGTATGACCCCGTGGGACCTAGAGGCGCATGTCCTCACGGAGGTTTACGAGCGAAGGAGTGAGGCTCGTCTCAGAGGCGACAGACCCATGCCCATTGAGGTGGAGAGATGGCGGGAAGACGCTCGGAATCGTATCCTGAGCTCCTCTTGGCCTCTTAGACTCCAGCAGGCTGAATACGGGCGCTGGACTAACGATGCACTACAACCGGTGCTTCGTGAATGGGTGTCGAGGCGACACGGCACTCTCACCTTCCACCTTGTGCAGGTCCTGTCGGGGCATGGCTGCTTCGGCAGATACCTGCACAAAGTCGCTGGGAGGGAAGAGGACGCCCGTTGCCACCACTGCGGGGCGGCTGAAGATACCGCGCTGCACACGCTGGCAGACTGCCCTGTGTGGACAATACAGCGCGACGCTCTGACGGCCGTTGTCGGATCAGACCTCACGCTGCCCGCCTTGGTTAGAGCCATGCTTATCGAGCGGGCAGCCTGGGATGCCGCTTCCAACTTTTGTCAGGAAGTTATGGAAGCGAAGGAGCGAAGCGAGCGTGAACGCGAGCTCGATCCCCTCGCTAGTGCGAGGAGGCGTCGGAGGGTAGGGCGGCGAAGGAGAGGTTACAACGCTCTTATTCCGCCATCCTAGTGGGAGTCGGCGGGCGACGCGGATGGGTACCGCGTCGCCTGCATTGCACTCGACCCCTGCGATGGTGGGGGCAGTTAGGGAACACTAACTGCTCCCATGCCTCTGGCGGAGAGGGTAGCCCGTACCGTTCCACGTTGGGGCGGTACGGGCCAGGCCGGGAGACTTACGTGTGCTCAGCGCTCTGCGCATGCACGCAGTCGCCCAATTATGGCCGGAGAGGTGTTCCCGTGGGGTTTAGTGGGTAGCCGCGGCACTCTGTCGTGGAGTCCCACACACCCTTGCCCCTACCCGGGGGCTTGGACGGTGCGTCAAAGCATTCCCCACGTTAAAAAAAAAAAAAAAAAAAGACACAAGTGGCATCTAGCTTAGACTTAATCATAATATGATCAAGACAAGTGCGACCATGTGTGGGTTTTGTATGACCAGGGAGGAGACAGTGACTAGCTAAGAGATTTAAGTATTCATGAGAACGCTTATCAGGACCATTAGGCGTTATATCGATATTAACGTCGCCATAAAGAATAATATTTTTATAACTATTAAGGCTTGACAGTAGCGTGTCGATAGAATTTATAAATCTATGAACATTTGAATAACTAGGTGGACGATAAATCCTTGTCTCATGATTAATCTTTAATATAAGGCAATTACAGTCGTCAATCAATGGTTCCTCAATTATTCCATGTATGCATTTATTATAGTAAATAACAATACCTTCATTTTGAGTTTTATGATGATTTGTAGACGAACATACGTAATTGTCAAGTTCTGGTAAGGTCTTTGAGCCTGATAGCCAACAATCAGATAGGACAATCACATCCCAAGCCACCTGTGTCCTCTGGAGCAGTGTAACAAAATTTGGCATATTACAATTTATGCTACGTATATTTTGAGTAATAACGTTGAGAGAACGATTATTATTGTGAATCTTGCCGACCACGTCATCCACGTCACAGTCGACCAAGCGAGAGAGAGTCCAGATCCCGGGTTAATGAACCAATATTTTGCATAGCTTGTTTGCCTAAGATAATATGCGTCCCCCCCCCCCCCAGTGTGCCTGCATGTTAAGGTGAGTAAGTGTGAGAGTGTGTGATATTATGGAAACACATGTCACAAAGAATTGCAAATCTTAAGTCGGACTGATGATCGTTGGAGCAGGAAGGACCTTTGAATTGCTTCGCAGATGTATACAGGTTTCCTCACGATGTTTTTCTTCACCGTAGGAGCGTCAGATTATAAGTTGTATAAATAAAAGTAAATGGTAACGTTTAAGCTTTCTAAGTAGTACATCTGCTTGTCAGCTACACTATCACTTCGTTTTACGCATCGCAAATTCACGCACGGCGTATAGATTAGAGCAATTTTCGGTATTTCTTTTCTCCTGGATGATAATAGGCATCCCCTTGGAGAGAGATAACGAACCTCCGCGGGGGACCTCTGGGGGTTATTACATGTTTTTATTTGAAATTGAACGCCACAGTTACCTATTTGGTATTTGACGTGCGTGTTTTTTTACGGCGTAGCTCTTGGCTTAGTCTTGGCTGTATCTATATTGCATCGATCAAAATCTGTTACAATCGCAAGCCTATAGAGCCTTCACACGTAAGATTTTAATTTTAATGATAATGTGAAATAAAAAACACTTTGAAATAGTCATTTTGAAACCCAATCACATAAACGTTTATTAATTTGTAATCATCATCACCATCATAACAGCGGGTTGGTCAACTTCAGATACACCTTTAAATTTCTTCGCAGATGTATGCAGGTTGCCTCACGATATTTTCCTTCGCCGAAAGAGCATCAGATAAATGTACATATGAAATTCGTAAAACGAAAAACACATTGGTACATCGCGGTCTCGAACCCGGATCTCCCGATTGGAAGGCAAGTGCCGAGTCCACAGCGCCAACAACGAATTTGTAATAACTTATATAAATTTTGGTTTGTTACTGGTGTGTGGTAGGGCATAAAGCTCGCAGGACTGACGTCCGCTGGGGCGGAAAGATCCTCGAATGGCGACTGGGTATACTGGCAGGCCCCCCCACTAGGCGGACCTGCGATCTGGTGAAGGTCGCGGAAAGCCTCTGGATGCGAGAAGCTCAGAACGCTTCTCGCATTCAGCGGCTTCTCGATCGGTTTAGGGAGCCTTGGGGGAGGCCTTTGTGAGCATCTCATGGCTGAGATGATGTTGATAAGTCTGGTATGGCTAATAGCGTAAGTCCTACCCAATGCTTGTAAATCTTCTATGACCATGTTATTGATAGTTTCAAGGCTTTGGGGTTGAACTGGAATGATTTAAATTAGATTTTGAAAATATATATTTGATTGAAAGCGTCGTTTAATTATATTATTTCAAAAAGGTAATTTATTTCATTTTAACAGCGTTATATACATGTAAGGTGTAGAGGAGGGAGACTCCAGACTAGAGTCGTCTGCATTGCTACCTCTATCTTACCTATAGCTGCCACTAAGCAGCGGTGATTTTTTATGGAATAGGGGGCAAACGAGCAAACGTATCAGCTGATGGTAAGTGATTACCGTTGCCTATGGTCACCCGCAACCCTAGAGGAATTACAAATGCGCTGCCGGCCTTTAAGGTAAGGTGCCTGCATTACTGTGTTCCGGTTTAAGGATAAGACCAAACACGCAGGAAGTCACTAGGGCCTGGGACTTGACATCTTACGTCACAAGTTGGCTACGTGCATTTGGTCCACGTTTTATTAATCCATGTAGGTACTATTGTCGAGTGTAGCCAATGACGAAAAGCATATTGTCTTACAAAGGAATACCACTACGAATAAGAAATCAGAACAATCATCATGAATTAACATACCCATGAGATTTTTTTTCTATTTGAAAAACATTATTGAGTGGGTACGCTGATTATTCCCAAAGGAACCTCTTTCAGGGATTCGAGTGATTGAGCCATTACATATACAATTATACATTGTTCTGTTTTACGTGTTAATGTATAAATTTGTTCTCGTGTCTAGGGATAAAATCAGGGCCAAGTTAACACACATTTCCCTGAGAAAATACAACGAAAGCTTACTAATTTGAACCTTATAACATTGCGGCGAATGCTAGTCAAATCGCGAGGGCCGTTGGGAGTCACTTCAGGAATCCAATTAAATAGGGATTCCAGATATCGAGATATGCTGCATAGTGCTGTCTAGTCAGTGTGCTACATGTTAGTTATTGAAATGGAGTGTAGAACTTTTGAAATTGTACTATTTTTAGAAGCTAATTTACTTTCACCTGCCCCGTGGTCTGTAATGCAATCTTGCAAGTTAAAGGTTTCCGATTGAGCTGCAATTTTGCATGCATATGTATTTCGCTTGACAATGCAATATTATGATGACATGGAGCTGCTTTAATGATGGAGCTGGAAGGTGGCCTTAGGATAGGAACTCCGCAATAAAACGACACATAACATAAGTTACCTATTTATGATCTTGTCCTCCATTCTCATAAAGACAACCTACCTAGTCTAATGCATTTGATGAAAAATCTTATTGAAGTGATGGATAAGATACTGTAGCTAGGCTTTTGGGAACAAAAACAGGAAACGACTACCTAATCTATTATGAATCCTGTTTGTCTGTCGCGAGTGTGGGTGTGGATGCACTCCTAAGTTTGATCTAGCTGGCATTAATAACAGAACCAGTTGATAATGCTTTGTCATTATCAAAAGAAGAGTCAGCAAGTACGATCGATTTCTTCTCCTTTTATTATTTGCGAAATTGATTTCTGTCAATCAATTCAATTCAATTTTTAGGTTTTATGGTTTCTGTCAGGTGTGACAATTTTGCCAAAATCAACATTGTCTGGCTGTGACTGTTGATGTCATTATACCACTTTGACAGCCACTTATGGTCCGACTCCGAGGTCGGAAACGCGAATTTTATCAGTAATATAATATTAAAACCTGAATATATCTTTAATCTGGGGTTTACTCAATAGGGTGTGACAGTGACGGACAGGTGAAAGTAAATAAAAGCTTGTAATAATAATAATAAAAAGCGCGTTTTATGCATTTGTACAACCAAAAAACAATTGTATATATTATGACATCTGATTGTTTTATCATAAGTAGCGCTTATTCAGCATCAGAGATAAAACTCTTGTCCATGTACTTGCAATACCACATTACTTGCACTATGTGACGAACATCAATCGTTTCGCATCGCGAGAAAACTCACAGTCTGTCATACAATGTGTGTAGACCCTTCGGCCCTAGAAACCCCTCGTTTATGGGTATCAAAAGATAGGGTTACGTTTCGATGGCTTCGAGCGCCGCCGAAGGGATTCGCTGCAGGAATTGATAGGTGAGCTTCTTTTTCTTTTCGATTTGTTTATTGGCTTGTGGAAAGATCAGAAATAGACCAGTTGATTATGACGACGAGCATATGAATATAGAGGAATACATAATACCAGTTTGTGTTTTGTTCTCGCATAAAATAACACTCGCTCGAAATTTATGCTGACACATCCATTTGTTTATACTGTCAAAGCCTTATTACAGTACAAATTAACGTTCGTACAATTGGCTTACCTTTAGGCATTTTATACTAGTCAACCACTAAGGTGTGGCAGAAAAATTAAAGGCGATGCAAGAGACACATAGAAAGGAAAACATCTAACATATACAGGATTAATTAATTGAAAAACACCTGCCACCTTGCAGGATAAGATAGCTAATCATATTCACTACAACGTTTTTATGAGTTTTAAAATAACTCAATAAATTGAACAAAAATCAATATTTTCAAGTTTTTATTACACTGTCGTGATATTTATAACTATAAGTCTATGTTTCATTTATAAACGACTAGCTTTCCGCTCGCAGCTTCGCCCGCGTTATCATCATTTTCGTCGGAATTCCATATTTTCCCGTAGGAAAATATTCTATAGCCTATGTTACTCAGTGATATTGTAGCATTCTATTAGTAAAAGAATTTTTCAAATCGGTCCAGTAGTTTCGGAGTCTATTCAATACAAAAATACAAATCTTTCTTCTTTCTAATATTCGTAAGTATAGACGACAAAAGACGACGCTACGCTCGCGTGCTGTGCGCGAAGACTTACAAACATTCTAGAGTTATTTTAAATGAATATTTACTTTTGTATGAAAGTAAAATCTAACAAATTATCAAAAGTCATAGAACAAACGTTGTTGTTTAAGATCTTAGCTATTTCAACCTGTATATGTATTTGTTTTTTTTGAGGGATCTATGATGTTAGCCGCAGATGGCTGCTACAGCTTCACCTTGAACATTTATAAGAAGGCGACAACTTTGGTGAGTCCTCAAGACTCGTTTGGCAAACCAAACCTGATAGATTTCTAGCTCAGAGGGGCATCACCTCGGGGGTGTCCCGCTCTCTGAGTAGAGTCACCAGGCGGTCATAGCCTGTGCGGGGAGCGGCTGCAACTCGACGGACGCTCGAGTTCGCCGTGTAGCACATTTGCTACACGGCGAACACATTTCGTGCTGTATATGTTACTGTAAATGCTCGAACTACGGTAAATCTAAAATAACCAACTAAGTCTAAGATAACCTAAGATTTACCAACTCTTAATGGTAAAATTTTTATGACAAAAAATAAAAACCGACTTCAAAAACACTAAAAACTTAAAAATAATATAAGAATAGGTAAAGACAACATCACACTTCTATATTGAATTCGGCGCCAAACGATGATCTCCTAGAAAGTGTTAAAATATGGTTTTTATTTTTTGTAAAAAAAAAAATATTTTTAACTTTTTAGTGAATGAAATCTTTTTAGTGTTTTCCTCGATTTTCTATGGGATCTCATCATCAGATCCTGACTTTGGTGACCATGGGACCACCCTTGCAGTATACTCAATCGCATACAATAAGAATTTTGGAAATCGGTTTAAAAATGACGAAGTTATGAGGTAACAAACATTAAAAAAAATACAACCGAATTGATAACCTCCTCCTTTTTTAAAGTCGGTTAAAAAGTCCAAACTGTTCTGTGATCATTGTTTGTTTCGGACTTTTACCATCATACACCCGATAAATCCTAGAACTTACCACCAAGACGCGGTAAATGTTGAAAATATTCATTAGAGGCTTACGGGCTCTTTTTCCATACAAACTTAATCCCCTTTCCTTCCTCGATACTGGCAATAGTTGCTCTATTTTTACAAATACGATGGACCTACGATTCCATATTTTTATTAACTAAATTATTTAAGGCGATTTAATCTTTCAAAATGCCTAAAAATTGGCAAATTTTCTGCTGTATTCAAACATCCAGCAAACAAAGGGTATTGTTCAATTTCGGCTTTTCGTGAACAAGTTATTTTCTAAAAAATAATTTTACTGTTGAGTATAATTAAATGTAAGAAAAATATTTTTCACATCCTCGTCGCCGGCAAGTAGGTAAGCATCGAAATAATACTCGTATATTTTAATTAAGTAGCACTATTGACAAAAGTGAAACCATCAATTTCTGTGTGGCTTTTACGAAAAATATGCATTGAAAAATCATTAATTGATAACAAAAAATCGATAGGTATTATCTGACTTTGAAATTAATTCCCATGAAACATGTACAATACCATAAAAACTGCATCTTTTGTAAAATCGTTTATTTATTTACCTTTATTAAACTTAAATACACAAAACACAATTTTTACAGTAAATTGTTTAGCTTTTATACAAAAAAAATGAAATCGATATTATCTATTAAATCGTACAGTACAGTACAGTGAAGTGAATGTTATTTTTTCGACTCTTTTACTGTCAACCCGATTTGCTTTTATAATGGATACCGATATTGCTCGAAATGAGGACCCGGCTATACCCTTGGACACTAAGCTTCTTTTTTTGATCCCAGGCACTGCTTTGGATACCTTACATGCGTCTGATGTTGATATGATACTGTTGATATGATAATATATAATTTGATGAAAACAATGGTTGGTAATGTACACAATTATATTTTTTCATTACTAATAATATCATTTTCGACTAATATACGATTAAAGTCACAAACATTAGCAACTTCTTACTGGAATATAACGTTTGCCTATTTAGGCATATCACTAGACTTACCCGCGATTATATTACTTGAATTACATATTTTTAGATACAAAGAATTAAAACTGACAATTTTTAATAATTTTGATTGCTGTTCATGTTAAGCCAAAGCATCCATACAAACTGAACAATTCCCTTTGACGATATTATATGAAAAAAGCAAAACACAGAAACATAACCAAAACCTTTCCTTAATGCAAAAAGTAATTAAATCGTTCAAGTTTTAGAGGAGAAAATAGGGGACTACGAAATGTCTATTTTGTGTACTTTTCAGTTGTCTCTATTGCAATCGTTTGGAGGCACAGCGCGACAGCAATACTTGTATTTTACAAAGTCCTATTTTTGAATTCTCCTGACCTTAGTGTTTTCGCTTAAGACACATAAAAAGAGGAATTTTTTAGATTTGTTAAATATTTTAATTAATTTCTAGAATACTAAATAATAAGATAAGTATTGATTCAGTTACCAAATAATAAAAGAAACGTAGGCATTTGTAAGATAATTTTGTAAGATAAATTGCAAATTAATGTATTATTATAACGATAATTAACAATTTATAAGGTGCTGCATGATTGTTAAATTGAAAAAAAATACACATTGTTTTATTCCGAAAACCAACATTTACCAACCGTCAGTGGTAAAACCTAGCATATCCCAAAGTCTATTGGTAAAAGCCCGAAAAATCGTCTATTCTTTTTAAAAGCCTTACATTTGCTCGTACCAACTCATGTTGGTAAATCCTATACGATTTACCGGCAAAACCTAAGATTTACCGATATACGGGCTTTTACAGTAACATATACATGCAAAGCAAAATATGTAATATGATTTGAAATCATGTGCTTTGACAGAGGGAAGCACCCTTTAGGCTTCTCCAGTTGAATATACTTATTGTATAACAATAATTTCAATACACAAAATGTTGACGAGTAAACAGAAATATATCTCTTCAATCATCGTTTAATCTATGTTTCTAAGTTCATCCCAATTGTAAAAGCGTTGAAAATACATAAAGCTTAAGAGCCTTAGTTGGTCTGATTAAGGCTGTATGTAGGAAACATTGTGGTCTCCGGAAGGAGTTTTTACTGCAGTTGGCGACACCACTCTGCTTGTAATCGGCTTCGGTCAGCCCCGTTCCCCACAATGTAGTGCATTGTACAATGCATTGCATGCAGCTGAGGACAATTAAAATGCAACGCAGAAATGTTAATTTCCAGCTAATTAGAGCTTGGATTATCCTTAGTATGCAAAGTGGATTCTTAAGACGTGACTTCTTGTTACTCCCCAATTATTTATACTACATACGAAGTACTTTAAAATATACAATATAATATAGTTAATGCTATGAATAGTTAATTATGATTGTTGGCGATGTGTATGTTTAACGTTTGCTCCTTAATTATGGAAATATGTCTAAGTGACTTTGAATGAATTTCAGTGGAAGGGATAACTACTTCAGCCTGACGATTTATTAAATGCCTCGGGAAGTTGCAGGGTGCGAGTAACGCAGCACCAATTCCTATGTGGGGAGCTAACTTCATGCGAACAAGGATACTTTTTCTCTGGTTGCAACCGCTCAACATGAAGCTCCGGGTGGGTTATTGTCTAGGAAAAATTCTATCGCAATCGCCTATAATTTGACAACCATTGCGCCGTGAACACAAGTCTCTGCGCTGACTTCCTTTTATAAAGGAGTGATGGATGTCAAATTGTAAGCGACCGCGATTGATTTTTTCTAACGGTTTCAACATTCTCTCTATCTGTGGATTTGGTTACTAACGATAGATATTTGACATTAGCTCCATACAAAATACGTCAAAAATCTATCTCCAGTAAACAAATTCACAGATAGATAGGATATTGAGACCGGCCGGTAGACAATAACCCAGCGGGTTCGTCCCCGCGTCGGACATAAGTTTGTTATTTTCCTTGATAGTATTACACAGAATTATGTCGTTTACTACGAGCTTCCGCCTAGAAAGTCATATAATAAGACAGCGTCCATTATCACTTTCTAATCCCATAAAAGACGACACTAAAATATCAACAGAAACTCATTTCGAGTTGATTAGGCGGAATACAAACGAGTGTCTCTATCACACTCGTTTAGCACAAATTTTGAGATTAACTCAACTACTTTCACAATGTAATGAAAAATATCAACTTACAGCAGAATTTTGAAAACGTATTCATTCAATCGAGATTTGAAGATTTGGAAAAGCAGACTTAAATAAGTAAGGTATTCACTTATAAAAAGTTCTATAAAGTGACAAATGTCGTGGTTTTCTTAAAGTTAGATTTCTTTCCATACTTTAATGTAAAGGAAGAAATTAAAAAAAATCCAAATAGTTCTACTCACCTGGTTCTTGTATGCCTAACACGGGTCGTAGATGATAGAAAGGTTTACAGGCCCCCATCTCACTTTAATGTGAGATGGGGGGACTATATGGACGAGATAAATAATAAGAGATAAAAAAATTATTTGTCTGATTTGTTTCCCGAGTTTCAATTCAATTTAACTAAATCAAATAGCGATAAGATTTGAATTACAAAATCATCACACTATGTCTGCGAATTGTTAAGAGAAAACACTAGAAGGTCGAGAGAATTCAGAAAGAGTAGGTATTTGTAAAATGTGGTGCTGTCGCGCTGTGTGCTCGAGCAATTGTTTTGAGCGCGATAGAGACCACAAAATACCTACAAAAAGTACACAAAATATACTGGAGACTACGGTCTCCTGTTTTCTCCGCTAAAACTAGACCGATTTAGTTACTTTTTGCGTTTTAAATTAGAGAAAGGATTTGGCTGCGTTTCTATGTTTTTCTTTTTTCATATAATCTCGTAAAATTTGTTTGCTGGTTGTTTGAATATAGCAGAAAATCGGGCCAATTTAACAGCTTTTTGAAGGTTTATATCTCATTTAATAGTTAACTTAATAAAAAAAGGAAAACATAGGAACATGCTAATAGTGGCTATTGATTTAAAAAATAGAATAGCTATTACCATTATCCAGGAAGGAGAGAGTGGACTACGTTTGTATGGAAAAGCGACTCGTACGATTTCCTCTTAAGCATTTTCTGATTCAAAAAGTATGAAAAAATTGACGAGTCTGTGGATAGCCTTAATCTCGACGTCCGTGTTCCAGTGCAAGTTACAGAGAGCAGAACAAACTCGTACAATGATCATAAAAAGGAATTACAGTTGGTACAATTGCTAACTTCTCCGTTAACGGAGAGGCCAATCTGCTATGCTTCGAGCAAATATCGGGGATTAGCCGCGGAAATATTCGCGAGCTCAGGTAACGGCTTTGATTAAACTCACGAATACGGAAAAGAGCGGAACGATCCTTGGATTGTCTCATTTCGGTTACGAATTGCATCGTTACAAGTGTCGATTAGGGTTTTAGGGTTCCTACTCTATAGAAAAAAACGCAACCCATTATTAACTACTTTGTTGTCCGTCTGTGTGTCAAGAGTTCAAGACCTTTATTTATTTATTTAAACACTCTATTGCACATAGAATATACATACACAGGACATGACATAAAAATCAGATTAACAAAAGGCGGCCTTATTGCTAAGGTAGCAATTCCTATCAGGCAACCTTAGGGTTAAGGAAAATAGCATCAATAACATACGGGATAGTGCACACAACCTTTATATATATAAAAATCAATGTATTACTATGTTTGTTTATCCTCTATGCGTTCCGAAACCATTCATCAGATTGTAATGAAACTTTGGTAGGGTGTTCTGGGGAGGACCGTGAGGGTTTCTAACAAAAAAAAAAGAAAAAAAAGAAAAAAAAAATGGCATTGCAACGCACGCCGGGTGCAGCTAGTATACATATAAAAATATATTAATTAATAACATATACCTATACACATAAATGGCAAACTGAAGAAATAAATACGTTTTCGAGAGAACGCGGCGAGATTTCAAACTGAAAATATCAAATACTCGGGTCTACGGTCGACGGTCTCTGAAAAAATCAAACTAGCAAGTCAGCGCGATCAAAAGATATTATGACCATTTTTTTTTTAAATTCTTTATTTAATGGCCATACACCTCATGGTTAAGTCGGCCATATTATGACCATTATTGTAGCATGTTTTTGCAAATATAGCATTTTTTGCGATTTTACAAGAGAATCAAAACCTATAGGGTAGTTTCTGTTGATATAGAATCATGAAATTTGGCACGAAGCAAGCTCTTATAGCACATGTTTGGGACAAAATCCGAAAATCGTAAATATGTACACATGTTAGGAACTTATACACAGGGTCGCCTGCTTTGGTACCTCCGTCTTACATATTTCACTCGCAAAACTGCAATGCTTGCATTGTTGTGTTCTGATTTGAAGGGTAAGATATGGCAGGGAAATTACTGGGTACCCTGATTTTACATCTCATGTCGCATGTTGGCAACGTACACTGTAGTTCTTGTGAGCGTTACAGATTTGCTGCAAATCTCACAAGAACTACATGTACTGAGTAGTATGCTTGTTTTCTAGCTTAATTGCATAAAAAAAAAACTAAAATAAGTTTGTACAGAACCCTTGATGCGCAAATCCAACTCGCACTTGATCAGTTTTTTGATAACAAGAGTTTCGTGATGCAGTATGTTGGTATAAAAATTGTGCGGTGTTATGCCTTTTGGACGGGGAATCGGCTTCTTGTTGAAACGTTAGACAACTAGAATTCTAGTATAGATTTCTCCAAAAGGTTGAGCAAAAGTTAAAGTTGAGCAACTTCAAGCATTTTTTCATAAGTCTTCTTATATTTGGCATTAAGCAACAACAACACTTCGTGGAAGTTGTTGTAAAAAGTTATACATATTATTTTCTATCAAACAAAGGGTTCAAATTAAATTGTCGATGCGAAAATTCGTGAAAGTCACAAAAAGAATACTATTACGAACCGCGAGGTCGATCCATTGTGAAATGCAGCGCGCAATACGCAAGATTAATTTTCGAAATAAAGGATACACCATTTATTCCACACAAAATACGACTGCCAACTTAATTCGATTTAACTCTAAGCTCCAGGAAAATCGGACGGAGAGACCGGCGAATGAAGAGCGAAACGAAAGGAGTGAATTAGAAGCGGCCCGGACCGCGGCAACTTTGAAAATTTCATTTGCACTCTTGGACACAAAAATAGTTAACAAAATTAAGCTGAGCAAGCGTGGCTGGAATGCTGACGCGTTTCTAATGAAGCGTCCTCTACTTAAATTTCAACATACCGGACGAAATATGGCGCTGTATATTATGAGGGCCACCACAGAGTTACGATTGCGACTTGCGATTGCGACTGGCGATATCCGATTCACCAAAATTATGTGTACGTAAGAAATTAAAAGGATAAGATTTGAGTATGGATAGGGTCTTTATTTTTAGATTTTGGGCTTATGAAGTATACAATAATTTATATTTAACTTCCAGCCCCCCGTGTGGGACATAAGCAACCGCTTGGCTTTCGAACGCAATTGTCAAATCTTATAGGTTGACTATTTAGCGATTGCGAAAGGGATTATCGAAGGACATCTTGTCTAGGGTGTAGTAGACATTAGTTAGGTTAACAACGATGTGTTTTTTTCAATATCCGCAACTTAGGTGGCAAACAACGTGCACCAAAATCTGATAATAAGCAGTTATCACAAAAAAATTGACAAAAAATAAAAAACGCAGGTATATGGCAAGATGTCGGAGGCTTGTAAAAATAATAACCGAAGTATGACAATCCGAGTCACGCGTCCACTCTTAAAACTGTGGAAGTATGAATTTTCCTTTTGTTTAATTTATATTCTTAAAAGTTTTAAGACTCGACGTGAAATAACGAAGCTGATGTTGTTTGTAGCTGGTATGAAGTCAAGATGATGAGTTTCGATGTTGATAAAATATTATAAATCTTTCTGCATAAAACATCTTTGTGAAGCGATGTTTTTTTTTGTTATAGTTCAAGATTTTAATCTAAAAAATCTATTCATTTACAGATCATAGGCCTTATATTATCTTTGTTGTAAGTGTAATACTCGTTTATTAAAACACATAATCGCGATTACCGTATCGTGAGTAACAAATGGATTGTTTTCAACATGGTTTTTAAACCACATTCGGAAATAAAAACGTAGTACGTCGTTGAAATGTTCATGTCATCCAAATAGTGGAATCTGTTTGTGCATTTTAAGTTTTCAAATATGGAACGAAAGTGACTCGTCAAAGTGACGTGAAAAAGCACGTTATTCGGAATTGGAGGCAAAGGCGTGCCGTTCATTCGGTAGACGCATTCTGTAGACTGGATGTGTTAAAAAAACAGTGCATTCCAAAACCCATTGACTGTTTGAATGGCTGGCATTCTGTGACTGATAAATTTTTGTTGATTAATACATTTATGTTATACATAAATGTATTAATCAACAAAAATTTATAATAGGCTCAACTTTATTAAGGGGATTTTAATTATTACACTCCAACTTTTCTCTAAAGATAAATCACATGAACTGCGATGTTGAAATTATACATGTGGATCAATGAGGGTCGTAAGCTCATAAAGCTGATCATGAACTATAACACGGTCATGATAGCGGGAACAGTAGTACAGTACCTACGTCATAACATTTAGAGCTTCCTAGCCGAATCAAGATGTATCAGTTGCCTCTGCTTTTAAGACATAACTGGAGGTTTCATGAAATTTTTATAATGGAACTAGCTGTACCTGCGAACCTTTAACGCAATAATAAACATTGACGTTAAAAATCGAGTTAAAATTATCTTATCTTTTAAGTTGGAACAAAATGCATACAGCAAGCCAAATTTCATTGAAATCGGTTAAGTGGCTTCCGAGTTTATTCTAGACAAATATCGTAATACCAGATTTTTTATACCGTGGTAGGGCCCACACTGCGACTACCACTACCAACGCGCCCGGGCTAGCCCGACCTAGCTGGTCGGGAGGTTTGTTAGCCCTAATATTTTTCCTACAAAATATTCTTTTTCACATGCAAACTAAATAAATTATTATTTGGTATTAAGTAACGACAGCCCTACGTAAGCGTACGAGGAATACTATGCTCACGTCATACAAAGTAAATAAATAATTTTTTGGTATTAAGTGCCGATAGCCCTACGTAAGCGTACGAGGAATACTACGCTCACGTCTGTCACGTGTAATTTTGTGTTTAAATTTATTTTGTGTTAAGAGTTGATTATGGTTGTCACTTGAAAGTTTTTGCTTTCAGTTTAAAATCAAATAACTCTGAAAGTATTGGGGTTCCAGGTCTTAGACAAGCACCGAGGGTACATTTAGTATCTAACTTATATACCCCTTAAATGTTATTGGGGTGTTCAGTTACACCCGGTATACAAGTTTATTTTTTAATTATGACAAAAAATTTGTGTGCTTGTTCAGACAAGCAAACGGAACAACTTTCACTATGGGACCAACTTTCAAATCACAAAAAAAAACATCAGCTGTTTCATACAAATGTTCAACATTCACTGAACCTAGATGTATGGAACAGCTGATTTTTTTTGCGATTTCGAAGTTGGTGCCATAGTGAAAGTTGTTCAGTTTGCTTGTCTGAACAAGCACACAAATTTTTTGTGATAATTAAAAAATAACCTTGTATATAGATTGACATGCTTTCAACAATATAATCAGATTTTAAGTATAGTGTTTTAATGTATGAAAAAATCATTCGACATATATCTGTATGTCACGTTTTTTTAATATACGACAGGGAAGCTCTTGGCCTTCATCTCACCTGATGTTACCTATGTGACAACAAAACTCAAGGTGGAAACGAGCTTCGCCTGGACTTCTCAACAACTGAGGACCTGACTATCTTCCCTCTATTGTCCGAACACAAACAATATTATTAACATTGTTATTATGGAAACAAACATAGGTAAGACGGTGGTACCTAGCCAGGCGGGCTCAGAACCAGGCACGGTTCCACCCCTCAAAAACCCGTGGTTGTGGTCACAGCCACCCGAAAATCGGTAAGTGCGAGCCGGAGTCTGAACTCGCTTAAGGACCCTGTAAACGATCAAACATGTTTGTCAAATTTACGTGTTTGACAAACTTGTTTGTTCGTGTAGGGCTGTGTTTGACGCGTTTGACAAACGAACTACGTGTTTGATGTGTTTCAAAAGTATCTGTATTGACGTCGTGTTTGATGAAAACGTGATCGTTTGATCGTTCACAGGGCTCTTTATGATCGATGTAGTGCATTCCTACAAAGGAGATGTTTGTGAGCATTTAACTAATAAAAAAACAAAAAAAAAACATATGACCAAAATTCCTTGTTTTTTTTATTGAGGTATTAGATATAATATCACCAGCTTATTGATCTCACTGAACCGTGAATGTGTGACGTCACAAATCTATTAGGGTTGTGGGCATGCCCATATTGCCCATCGTGCCCACAACGGTAGATCCTCGCTTGTCAGAAACCTTACCACCAACCAAACCAAGCAGAAAAACTGCTGCCTTAATGGGGAATTGAATCCTGGACCGCTAGATTAACGCCCGGTGGTCTCAACCACTAGACCAGCGGCCGTACCGCCTAACTCAAAGCGAGCACTCGCTATCGTTATCATGACATTAGAGCTATAAATTGTTCTAATGTCACGCAAGCGATAGCGAGTGATCGCTATGAGTTAGGCGGTAGCCCCCCAGGAAGGCGGTTAAGATTTTTTTTGTATAACTAAGTTGGCAAACAAGCAAAATGCCTACCTGATGGTAAGTGGTAACAGTCACCTATAATACATGTGACTCCTGCGAGATTCGCAGCAAATTGCAACCCCCACAAGAACCACAGTGTACGTTACCAACTTGTAGCATAAGATGTAAAGTAGCGGTACCCAGTAATTTCACTGCCATATCTTACCCTTCGAACCGAAACACAGCAATGCAAGCACTGCTGCTTTGCGGCAGAAATAGGTAAGACGGAAATACCCAAGCAGACGACCCTGGTACAGTCTCCGTCAAGTTTACGACAAACTCATCTGAAAAAGTTGACTCTAAGCTACTTGTCGAGAAGAAGAATAGTCAAAAACTACAAAAGATAAATTTTTTTGAGTCCTTTTTAACTTGCTAACATCACTCTATAATTTCATATTTTCGTTCTTAGGGTTCCATACCTCAAAAAGAAAAAAACGGAACCCTTATTGAATCACTTTGTTGTCCGTCCGTCCGTCTGTCTGTCAAGACCCTTTATCATGGGAGCGCGTGGAGGTATCGAGTTGAAATTAACACCATGTACTCAGGTCGACAGTCCCTTGATGCTGTGAAAAAATGAAACTTCTAGGTTAACGTAAAAAAAGATACGGCCGCATACGCCGCATAAAACGTATATTTCGACAATGTCAAGGGCATCAAAATTTATAGGGTACTTACTTCCCGTTGACATAGAATCATGAAATTTGGAAAGAAGCAAAATCTCATAGCGCATATTAAGGAAAAAAATCTGAAAACTGGAAATATGTACATATTTAGAATGTTAAAGAAGTTTGTACGGAACCCTCGGGGCGCGAGTCCAACTCGCATTTGGCCGGTCTTCACATACATAATTTTGAATTTAGTAACATACAACTATCCTCGCGGACAATCGTGTTTTGATTACAAATAAGTAAGAAAGGATAGCTAGAAGTAGCTATTAGTAAGAATATAAAACAATGCCGATCTCAGCCGATCTACGTTGTTTCGGCCTGACATTTGCTTGCACGTGTTCAGCAATGCGTTGTTCCCTCAGACCAAAGAAACCAATGGACTCGCAATATATTAACTATAGTACGAATTTTGTGGCCGGTCCGCCATTAGAAAGCACCGCGTTGTTGTGGTAAATAATCTGTCAGTAAGCGTTGTTTGTGAGTGCATTTTACAGTTTTATGTTTTGCAATTATTTTTTAATAAACTGTATATACACGGTTATTTTTTTTCACCCTGTATAATTTTAGGGCTGCTTCAGGACACACCAATCTATATAAATAAAAATCAATGTATTACTATGTTTGTTCGTCCTCTATGCGTTCCGAAACCATTCATAAGATTGTAATGAAACTTTGGTAGGGTGTTATGGGGACACCCGTTAGGATTCCTAGCAAAAAATGGTATTTACGTGGCATTGCAACGCATAGTACAGTCAGTTATTATATAAAAAAAAATGAAAAAAAAAATCTCTAATAATGCTGCTCTCAAATAGTGCAGCATTTTTTGGATTAATATAAAATTAAGTGAGTTAATTTATTTATTCAAATTTAAATTATTGTAATACGATGCCGTGAAGCGTCCCTTAAATTTTCCAGGGTGATAAAAAATAACCGTGTAGAAAAACATCATAACTGTGGAATATTGGATGCGGCGTCCCTAGTTTTTTTCGCCATCTTAGATCACCACCATACATTATTGGCACGTTTTTTGTAAGTATTTCATGTCCTTTAGTTTCTTTGGTCGGAGGTTGATCCTAATCATACTTAACCCGTCGCGTTGTCACTCTCGTTTTATTTGTCGTAAAGATTTTTACGGCTGCCGATCACCTCGGGCCTAGTTGACCCCTATTGCTTACTATTGCCAATGGCTCGTAAAACCGGCCGGGTTTCAATGAAACGACCCGTTCGGCCTAAAGACAATGTACCCAATCTACCGATGTAACATCACCGTTTGATGATCGAGGGTCGGTTCTGTAGTTGCAGTTTACAACAAGCAATTGGGCGGTTTTGTTATGAGTTTCGCGGAACATAAATGAATTAACCGTCTAATTTATTTTAACTGTTCTCTATAGGTAGAACATTATGTGAGATTGTGTGATGCGGGTAAGTTTAGAACTAAAGAATTTGTAAAATGTCTTACCTTAGATATACTAAGCAGTAACAGTTTAACCCCTAAACACTGTTACAAGGGTTGTAATAGTATTAACCCTAGAAGCCTAATCTATCTCGGACGTACACAAAGCCTTAATATACGTCTCAGAGGCGTACACATTTAAAAGCCCTATTTTAGAAATATTATTTAATTATTGCTTTTATTATTTAGCAAAAATTGTAATTTGGAATATAAACTATAAATAAAACAACACTGTTATTAATTATAACTATATTAACAGTTGTTTATTACAACAACAAAAACAATATGCATAAATTGGAACAAAAAAATTAACTTCTTCAAAATCAACTGAAACATATATTATTTATAAACAAAAACATTTTTTTTTTAACTTTAATTAGTAACTTTTAGAGCAAAGATTTAAACTAATCAGACTTTATAAGACTAGCAAAATTTTAGGAACAGTCTACACACATATCAACTTTATGCTCACCACACACAGATTTTTTACATTTGTAACAGACCAACTTTGACATTCTCTTTTTTCTATAGGAGCAATAGGCGCAGTATTTACGTTTTTTTGGCTCTGGTTCTTCTTCTCGATTTTCATTATTTGAATCAATAGGTTTATCGAGAATTTGGCTTATATTTTCTCGTAACGATCTCTTCAATGTCGGAGCTTCAAGTCTCTTCTCCATCCAAGGTGTGACCAAATCTGTGCTGAGTTGCTTCATGAATTTTCGTCTGTTCAATGGATTTGTATTATTCTTGATCATGTTGTGGCCATATATTATAGCAGAATTAACGAAAGCCATATTTAGGATACCATAAAATACAGCCATCGGCCATCTATTAGTCTTGCGGCTGCACGACATTGAGGAGCACATTTGATCAAATGAGTCTACTCCGCCTTTCGTTTGATTGTAAAAAACAATCATGTCAGGTTTACCACTTGAATCATCGATTACTGCATTTTCATTGCAAGAGGATAAAAGATATACCATCCTTGCCGGTTTTGGCTTATACGATACAAGTGTCAGGGGGCCATCAAAACAAAACATAGAGCTGCCAACTGGACGTGATCTTGAATTCTTCAATTGTTCAGGGATCTCCCGTTTATTTGACCGTACAGTGCCTACTAGAGTCAAATTATAAGGCGGTTGAAGTAAACTTTTGGCTAACGGTATGGATGTAAACCAATTGTCACAAGTTATGTTTCTGTTCGATCCATGAATAGTCTGTGACAATTTCTTTACATAAAATTCACCAAGTGGTACCCCGCCAGTATTTGTACTTCTACCTATATATGGATCAGCGTCGATCATGTATTTGGAAGTTGCATCACACATCATTGGAAACTTGATGCCGTATTTATCCGGCTTGTTCGGTATGTAAATCCGAAATGGACATCTACCTCTAAAGCCAAGTAACTGTTCATCAATTGTCACCTCAGATCCAGGAATATAATTAATTTGACATTGTTTTATAAACAATTCCCAAACATTTCTAGCTGGTAAAAAGGCATCATTCGGTCGAAGAGTTGGTCTCAAAGTCTTGTCGTCCATCCTGAGGCATCTGATTACGAACTCAAATCTTTCTTTGCTCATAACTGACATGTATCGTGTACCAGAAAAAGTAGGATCGAAAAGCTCATCTGTTGAAAGATGATTATCCTTCATGACTGCAGTCAAAGCCAATAATCCAATGAATGCACGAATTTCTACATCAGTGACATCTCTATGAGTAGCTGTAATTTTTGCTACCTTTTGGCGTTTAGAGATCATTTCAACATTAGTCCATTTCACAATTTCAGATAAAATTTCATCAGTTATGAATATATTAAAAACTTGCGCAGGATCAAAAACATTTTTGCACATACGAGCTGGACCTCGAGAGGTTCGGACTATGTTCATTGCTGGAGTTCTGTGAGATGTTTGAGCTTTGACAGCTGACCAAATATGTCCATTCTTACCTCGGAGAGTATTACCACGAACACGATAGATGCGCTCCGAGTTGGCAGGTGGTAAAACACGTTCTGCACCAGATGATGGACCAGCTTCGGCAGCAGGGGTTGGGTCGGTTTCTTCAGAGGGACCAGATTCTTGAAAAGACGAAACGTATTCAAGCACACCATTATTTTCATCCTCGCTTTGAACGTCTTCGATAATCTGGTCATCCTCAACTTCCGAATCTGAATCTTCGTGAGAAGGACCATCTTCCTCGTTTAAAAGTGATAAAATCTGATCTTCGTCTAATATTTTAGACCGTGACATATTTATACCTGAAACAACACCGAAAAAAGATACAAAATATACGAAAAACAAACAAAAGTAAAATAACACAAACTAAGTTAAAAGTTACACAAAGCCTAAACATACGCCTCGCAGGCGTACTACACCTCGATAAATCAAAAATGGCGGGACTTACCTTTTCCACACGGGCACTGTCCGCTAGCTCCCGGCGGCCACTGAGATGACAGAAGAGCACGAAGCGCTAGCTTCAACCGTTAGAAAGAGACAAACGATATTCGATTCCGTGTACGCCTCGCAGGCGTAGATTAGGCTTCTAGGGTTAAGGGGTGTAAATAAAAAATGAACCGACTTTAAAAAAAACGAAGCAAAATCGAAAAAAGCTCAAAATCAACATAATAATTCAGAGATTTAATTCAAAGGACAAACGTGATTACCACAAAACTTGACCAGGGGCCTTACCATGATCGCTTACAGCAAAGTAAAAAGTTCAAAACAATATTCATATACTATTTTGAACTTTTCAGTGTTTTTGAAGTCGGTTTTATATTTTTGGTGAAAGAAATCATTTTTTGTGAATTTTCATAGGATTCCATAATTAGATCCTGTCTTTAGTGATCTTGGGACCACCCCAGGACTATACTCTACCAAATACAAAAATAATTTTGAAAATCGGTCCACAATTGGCTGCGTAATCGCGTAACATACACACAAAAAAAACATACGCATCGAATTGAGAACCTCCTCCTTTTTTGAAGTCAGTTAAAAATGAAGTCTTCTTTCAGTAAAATTTTCTATGTACAGTATTTAAGTTACTTTCCTTCCATATGGCATCGCCGTGGGACGCCCTGTATAGCCTTAGTCTTGTGACCATTGAACCACTGATGCTGTAAAACGTATACGGGGTGGAGATTACAATACAACAAATACTTCGTAATAGCTTTTAAAGTCAGCACACAAAACATTTTATAATTTTGATGCTAAGATAAATTTTTATCATTCCAAATTACTCGTGTTTTCATTTATATCTCAAGGGGTAGGTGAGAAAGTAAAGATTTACGATTTACATCATATGACCATAAAAACAGATTACCTACACCTTGTTATTCCCTAACCAAATTTCCCTGAAATCAATTTTTGCCCGCGGAATTAAATTAATAAATCTCTCGCTTATTTTGCGTAGGGAGTGATAACATGTGATATATTTGTAAATGGTTTTAATTAGTTAGCCGCACGGACGGACGTTTGGAATACGCTCTTTCGGATATTCAATTTTCCTCCGTAACGATTACTCAAAGAATTTATCGTCATTTGTTTTTTGTTGTTTATACGACGTGCGTCGACTGCTTCTCTGATTTATTACTCGGGTTATTAATGTCCCCCGGTTTTGGCATTGTAGAGCCAGTAATGAAATTAATTTCGAGTGGACGGCGAAACCCTACAGATACCGTGAAAGGGTTATATGTAATGCAATATCGTGAATTCGAATTGAATGCGTTCGTGGAAAGAGTAATTAAGTTATTGTTAATATTAAGGTGGGTTTGATGGAAACTTAAATAAATACCATTTTATACGACAGTGTAACGGAAAAAATATTTTCTGCGTTGCAGATATACCAACCTGAAAGATGTTTGTTATGGTTTGTAGAATGTTTTCTACATTCAGCTGGTATCATGAATACCAAAACACAATATGATTAAGTGGTTTATCGCGTCGAACTGTCAAAATACAATATATTGTTATCGCATTTTGACAGTTCACTGCGATACACCGCTTTATCATATCGTAATTTGGTGGTCATGCTACAGGGGGCAGACGGTACGTTTCGACGTTACGTGTTATTTTTAACCGACTTCAAAAAAGGAGGAGGTTCTCAATTCGATGCGTGTTTTTTTTTTGTGTGTATGTTACGCGATTACGCCGCCAGTTGTGGGTCGATTTTCATAATTCTTTTTGTATTCGATAGAGTATACTCCAAGGGTGGTCCCATGGTCACCAAAGTCAGGATCTGATGATGGGATCCCATGAAAATCGAGGAAAACCCTTAAATTTTAAGGTGTTTCCAACGTGTTTTGTGTGTATGTTACGCGATTACTCCGCCAATTGTGAACCGATTTTCAAAATTCATTTGAGGGAAACACTAATTACACAGCTGGTATTTAATATTTAGGGGTTCTTTCACTATAAAGATTTTATTCACTAAAAAGTTCAAAATAAAAAATATTTTACAAAAATAAAAACCGACTACAAAAACACTGAAAAGTTAAAAATAATATAAGAATAGGTACAGACAACATCACACTTCTATATTGAAGTCGGTGCCAAATTTTTGGTTGCCAAATTTGGCACCGACTTCAATATAGAAGTGTGATGTTGTCTGTACCTATTCTTATATTATTTTTAACTTTTCAGTGTTTTTGAAGTCGGTTTTTATTTTTTGTAAAATATTTTTTTCATATATTTAGGGCCGATTTTTCAATCGGCAGTTAACTTCAATAGGGATAATTATTGACAGTTTGACAGCTTTTGTATAGAAAATGAGTCAGTTCGCCATGTTTATTCTACAGTGAAGAGTCATCTGACAATTGAAATTTTGTCCTTATTATATGACTTTTTCTAGAATGTCAGGGCTCATAGTCTTTCGCGTTCTTATTTGCCTAATGGTTTTTAAACTTTTTTATTTAGCTTGCCTTGTTTGTTGTTGTTGTTTAGTAATAACAATTTTACTCTCTTCCTGTTGTCCAGTAGACCACCACAAAATGGCGAATTACATTTTTTTCAACACCCTCCATACGGCCATCAAATGTAAGGACTTGACTAGAAGAATATAGAATATATTACAAAAAAAAATAAAAGCTTGAAAAAAATAGGAAAAACAATTTTTAAGTTTAGCAGCGGCTTTACCGCCCAACCTAACTCACAGTGATGTGCGATGGTGATAGCGATAGGTACTCGCTATTGTCTTAATTTCACGGAGTTTGTTTTGATAGACGTTACGAAATCACAAGATGACGTCATTAAACGATAGCGTGAGTTAAGGCGGTAGGGGAGCCTTTTTTTTAATAAAAAGAATGATTATGATGTACATACTGTATATGCAAAGAAAATGTTACGTGCGTCCTAGGCATCAGTTGTCACACTACTCTCATCATCAATCTAGACCTAGAGCATGGTTTAGATGCAAAACTTAAATCGTGAGAGCAGCGTTAGGGAATAACGTACACTGAAAAAATATTATTTTAACAGAGTACCTTTTTGGCTCGGTTACAATCATATCGGTAAATTTTAACTAAGACTTAACTAAAAATCTCTAAGTGAACTTGGCATAAAGCAATATTCTGTGTGTATTGCTAAATATTCTTGTCTAATAACAAATAAAACATTTATTATTCACAAATACCTTAATTGGTAAATTTTAACTGTTTTAAACATGATCCAAAACTATTAAGTAATTTTGTCAACACTTAATAAGTATGCTGTTGATTCTTAACAAGTTATTTCAATTAGTTGATTTTTACAAACATTTTTATTTAATAATAGACGAGTAGAACTTATTTGAATCCAACCTTATTGTTTATTGATTTTAATCGAGTAATTTTTGGTTGATTTTAAGACATCAACTGATCTATTGATATATAAGATGAATTCACTAATTCGAGTCACGTTAGTTATTTCCTTTTTTTTTATTAAAGAAACATCGCCCCACACTAAGATTTTCTCCTGTGTCGTGGGTGCAGTTACAAACATAGAATATTACATGCACAGACGCCCAGACCGGAACAAATTTCTGTAGGCCATACAAAATATTTGTCCCGTACGGGAATCGAACCCGCAACCCGTTGCGCAGTAGGCGATCACTCGACCTCTGCGCTAACCGTGTCGTCAAATTTCCTTTTAAATGAGTAAATATAATCGGTTAGTTATAGCAAACTACATTATTGCTAAACTATGTAACAACCGAGTTACGTAATTGGGAATAATCTTTAGAGAAATTAAAAAGAGGAATAACCGCTCTGCTCAGCTAAAACAACAACACAACCACGGTAAATTGATCTCGTACCCACTCATAACCAGAAACTCACTCGCGCTAGTCACCAGTTGAGTGAAATCTAATTAGTATATAAGGAAAGTTTTGTGAAAGAAGATCTGTAAAGATCAACATATATCTGAGTCATCGCTGCATTACACGAAATTGGAACATCGTGCCGTCATAAAATTCCTCGTCTTTTTGAAGAAAAGTCTGCAGTTAGACAAGTTGAAAGAACCGCCGTCACAGACGAAAACATCGCCAAAGTGAAAAAAAATGTACTGGAGACAGTTGAATAAAAATGTGGCAGATAGCAGAAGAGTTGGGCATCAGTAAGGAACGAATTGGAGATATCTTACAGAATCCTTTGCACATGAATAAAGATAAATAAAGATCAGAACACGTTGGGCTCCAAAAATGCTCACGCCGCTCGATAAACAGCGTCGAGTTGAATTGAAACTTCTATGGAGTTTATCGACTTGTGCAATGACAATTTGGACGAAATTTGTAACCGTATTGTCACCGTGGATGAAACGTGGATTCGACAATAATATAATATGATCCAGAATCTAAACAAGAATCAATGCAGTGGATTGAAAAAGGAGAGAAGCCGCCAAAGAAGTTTAAGGTCGAAAAGTCGACTTCGAAACTCACGGCTACTATTTTTTGGGATTCGGAAGGAATTTTACTCATTGACTATTTACCAAAAAAAAATACAATGAACGCCGCGTATTATGCATCACTTATAAAAAAATACGCAATCTTATTGTGGAAAAAAGAAGAGGGAAAATTAGCAAAGGAATTCTGTTTTTGCTGCAAGACAATGCGCCAGTCCATACGGCGCGAATTGCGAGGCAAGCCCTTCGAGAAACTAGCTATGATGAAGTGAATCACCCAACCTACAGTCCAGAACTAACTCCCAGCGAATTCTTTCTCTTAAAAAATTTGAAAAAAGACCTTCGGGGAAGAAAATTTGGGGATGATGAAGAAATTAAAGCTGTCGTGAACGAGCATTTTGACTCCAATGATTCATCTTATTTTTTTAGTGGGATATAAGCAAATTAGCTGAGAAAACCGAGTAGCTTTGCAGCAGTTACCGAGTGAACTGGTTGTAGCAATCCAATAAATTGTTTGAGAAAACTGAGTAACTTTGCAGTAGTTACCTAGTGAACCGTTTGTAGTAACTCAATAAATTGGCTGAGAAAACCGAGTAACTATGCAGCCGTTACTGAGTGAACCGGTTGTAGCAACCCAATAAATTGTTTGAGAAAACCGAGTAACTTTGCAGCTGTTACCGAGTGAACCGGTTGTAGTAGCCTAATAAGTTGTTTGAGAAGAAAACCGAGTAACTTTGCAGCAGTTACCGAGTTAACCGGTTGTAGTAACTTAGTAAAATTGGCCAAATGCAGTCGATTTTACTTTGTTGTTGAATGTATGCTACTATGTTATTAATAAAGAAGTGTTATTAACAAATTGTAACGGTTAATACTTATCAAGTAATGATAACAAAGTTGACATATTTGATTTGAGCTTCAAACTTTGCAGGCGTTATATTGACAAACATGCTGGGTTATTTTCAACAGTATTTTATTTATTTTTAACCCTTACGTTTTTTTCAGTGTACCCATACTACGTGACCCACTTTTTACATTTTTTATTCCCCTCACCCCCTCGGTGACCACCCGTAATATACGCCTAGACCCCCCCGCCTCTCCCTCTGGTGTTTGTGGTAATTCACTTAGTAATTCATAAATATGTTTTCAAATAATGTTTTACAAACAGAAAGGTAAAAAAATAGTTTGACTTATATTTTCTCTTTATCAATATGGCGCTTACCGCGTGACGCCAAGACTGCATGCTATTGAAGCAATAATTAAACGTAGCTAGACATGTTTTGGCAGTAATTAAACGTAGAGATTGTAATGACAGCTATATGTCTACGTCAACTTCGATTTTGCCCTACTCGCTGGCTCAACTGCGCTGTTGCGAATCGTATGTGCTTTAATAGTATCTCAATATATCTTCATTCATTCAGCAAGTTTATTTTATTTAAACCTAAGAACCCATCACATGCGTACCTCCTCTGACGTCCCGGCGTATATATATACTCTTTATTGCAAAAAAACACACATGGGGAAACACAAGTAATAAACAGAAGATGCAATGGTGGACTTATCTCTAAAGAGATCTCTACCAGCCAACCTGTAATTGTGTGGGAGATTCCATTTTATTAATGGGAGACACCAAGATAAAATAAACATAATTATTGATATTAAAAATATAAATATATACATAGGTATATATAAACTAATATATATTATATATATATATATATATACATACACCATAGATATATATTCATACATAACTAAATAAATAAAAATGAAATGATGATGATAACAAATTAGGTTCATACTTTATGCTCCGAAAGAAAATGCTGCTTCAGTTTACGCCGAAATGACTCCACTGAAGAGCATAGATGTAAAGTACCCGGTAAATGATTCCACAGTTCCACAGTATATGTGTCAGTGTTGCTGGCAGACATGCGCAAATCATGTCCTGTAATGGATTGAACCTGGAACGGTTACATAACATTTCGGAACTGTGTCCGTTATCGCGTCCGCGGAACTATCTAGTTCCTTTAGGTATCATGGCCATAGACACGCTCAGTTCCATATCTATCAGTTTCAGTTTCTTGATCCATCGGGCATTACGTTATGGTCCGTGTTAAACTCGTAATATTTACATAGTATAAAATGAATTCAACTCCGCTGTATGTTCGCTTAGATCTTTTAAACTACTCAATGAATTTTAATGCAGTTTTGAGCAATAGATAGAGTGATTCAAATGGAAGGTTTATATGTACAATACACAAGTTTCCTCCCGCGGCTTTTCCCGCGTCAAATAACGACTCTCGGACTCGCCGCTGTGATTCGTCGACATGTCTCGGCTCGGACATGGACATGCGCGAAACGACAGAATAGGTCCTCAGAAATGGAACTGTGAACCTGTTTAAATCAACGCCTCGGAAAGGAACTATGTCGTTCCAGTGTTGGACATAGTTCCAGGAACTATTACGATCCGGAACTACACATGTCTAGTTGCTAGCTGTGAATTCAAAAGCGCTAAACGCTGTGGCCAATTTTGAAATATAGCTCAAAAAAGCGCGAAATTTCTCTAGAGGATATTGTCTACATGACGAAAACCAAACCCCCTTCCCCCGCCCCTGTGACCAAGCGTGATATACCCCCCCCCCCTGTACGGGTCACGTAGTTTGGGCACGTTCCCTTACCTTAAGTAAATATGTAAATAGTATTTATAATGATATGAGCGGTTGACTGTTGATAGAAATTTCACGCGCTCCACGATTTTATTTTATTTTTGAGTCTGATTTGCCACTGTGATAAACTAGAACACAATACCTATTTAACTTGATCTTGATATAGGTAGGTAATTCTAGGAAAAAATACATCTATACTAATATTAGAAAGAGGAAAGATTTGATTGTTTGTTTGTATTGAATAGGCTTCGAAACTACCTAACCGTTTTTGATGAAAGTTGGTATAGGGATAGTTCAAGACCAGAGGAAGGACATAGGGTACCTAATTTTCCTAAGGGAAAAAAATTCCCACGGGAAAACAAAAATAATGCGGGCGAAGTCGTGAGCGGAAAGCTAGTGTTTTTATAAAATAGGTAAAACTTGCCACAAGCTCATATTATCATAAAAAATTGTGTCGTGCAATATTTTGATTTGATTTATTTAATTTAAAGATTACTTTCCTCTTTTTACAACACGTGAAACTGTATTTTTATGTTGAGTATGGAAATGTTAACCTAGCACCCGAAAACTCACATCTTGGGTCATGGCACTAATTCGCCCAAATCTGATATATGCAATTATGCATAGCTTGTCTCGTCGAATTAGTCTTTTGATGCTGAATATAGAAGCACTAATTTTAGCACCCAGCGCCTCACCCAACTTTTCCATTCATAGTTATCTATTTTACTAGGTTTCCTTATTCTTACACACTTATTCAAATTCCAAATTCAAATACACGTTGGGCCATCAAGAAATGGATAAATCTGAAACTATAAGACATACAATCAGACGATCTGTTCGTAGGAACCATGTCATCGATTCTAGTGACAAGAAAAACTGGATTCATAGATTTTTAATACGTCTATGAACGAACTACAGAGAAAAAACAAAAGAATAATCAATATAACATTTTGAGTTCTCATCAATATTATTATTCATCAGCATCATCATCACAGCTCATATACGTTCCCACCGAGGGACTCATGTCTATCCTAAATTAGGGTGTTTAGGCCCTACTCAACAACGCTGGCCCAGTGCGGATTGGTTGACTTCACGTATACACCTTTGCAATTTCATCGCAGATGTATGCAGGCAGCCTCACGATGTCTTACTTCACCGTAAGAGCGTCCGATAATTGTTCATATGAAATTCGAAAAACGAAAAAAACCCTTCAGAAACCCCCGATAAGATGGTCAATGTCCACAGCGCCACCGACGACGTTCTAACCTGTATACTGATCCATAAATATGGGTCACGTCACGAGGCTTTGAAATATTTTGTAAAATGTACTACCGAACCTCAATGACTGACAAAATGTAGAGTCAACACACCTCTACGTAATGCGGGGAATTCGCGTGATAGAGTCTCGTTTATTTTCAATCAAACATTGAATCAACAAAAGTCACCCATACCAATATTCCCAATACTCTACCAACACCAATTCTTAATTATCGCGTGCAAACAAATTAATCCGGCGCTACTCAGGTGAACAATGGTGAAACTAATCGCAACTTTCACTCCGACGCTTTGGGTAACTTTTGATTAGCCAAGTCTCCGCTGTAGGACTTCTTGGACCCTTCATGTTTATCTCACGGCCCGTTAAATAAACACGGGTCGATTAGCTGTCGGATTGGCGGCGATAAATAATGTAACTTTTATACTATCATACAAGTTTCTTGATTCCCTTGGGGCACCGGCAAATGAGAATGTTGTGGAGTTAATTTTCTTGTTTGGGCGTTTGTTTGCCGAGGTGAGGTTGATTGTTTAAATCGGGGCGTGGGAACATTGAACAGTGTTAAACAAAGTTAATAGATACTTATCTACTTACAATCAAGAATTGAATCATGGTACTTATTCAAAAATTCGCTTGAAATCGTCAATACTGCTAAATTTTTTTCTTAAACAAGCAATTGCATTTAGGACCATCTTATTATTTCACTGTTAGATTAAGTATTAACTGATATCTACAAGATAATATTTTTTTACAGAAATACACACGTCATATGCTAAATTCTAGCTATTTTATTAGAATGTTTGTAAGCAATCGGGAAATGGGTAACGCCGATCCCGATTGTGTCCCTACGGAGGTAGAAGTATCTGGAGGGATTTTTAGCCAGGTAGTATGGGGTTTCTTATACCCGAGTCCAATGGCATATCCTTGGGGCGGCCTCGTCAGCCGCGGCCCCTTGTTGAATCCGTAACAAGAAGTTCCCTCCTAAAAAAAGATCGTTGTTGGATTTGCTTGATTGTACATATACTTTTTTCTAGCTCAAAGCAAATGAGTTGTAACTTGTAACGTATGCGGTACCAGAATCGCCTGTTTGGGTATCTCCGTCTAACCCGCAAAGCAGCAGTGCTTGCATTGCTGTGTTCCGGTTTGAGGGATAAGATATGGTGGTGAAATTACTAGGTGCCGTGACTTGACATCTTATGTCACAAGTTGGCAACGTACACTGTGGTTCTGTGGGAGTTGCAGATTTGCTGGGAATCTCACAAGAACACATGTACTGGGTGACTGTTATCACTTCCCATCAGGCGGGCAATATGCTAGCTTGCCAACTTAGTTATATAAAAAAAACAATCTCTTTGCATTTCATAAAAACAAATGCCTGTTACAAGTTTTACAAGCTTTAAAACATAACCCCAACTTGTCGGCTTAATACAGCAGCAATCATTCCTACGGATTAAAGGACGCAGTTAAAAAGTAAAATTGGACAGTTTTTAACGCGCACCCTAATCTTGGCCTAGCCATAATTTACGGTTATATTAAAACATGACTCTACAGGTGACAAATATATTTTGTAACTCGGTTGGGCCGCGGCAGAAGGGCTGCAACTTGGAAATAATGTGAGGAGAAAATAATTTACGGACGACAAGTTCTGGGACCGGCGGTCTCCCGTAAATCTTCATGTCTACCGCTAATGTTGTTATCTGGACTTCGAGTCTGTGTTGATTATATTTTTTAATGTACGTAAGCATATCACGTTAGTCTTATTCTTCTTTTCATTTTTCGACTTCACCTGATCTAGCTGAGGACACATAGCTACAAAGTACTGACGACGAGTACAAAGAAGACATTTTGGGAGCAAATCTTATGGGTTGCTAGTTTGTGGCAATTGTATACGGCAACCGCTTAAGGCCTGGAGGCCAATCGCGATAAATTAATGCAGTTGGATTGGAATTAAACTACGGTAATGTATGCATATAGAAGATTTAATATATTTCCTTCCTTGTAATTAGATTTTTTTGCTTTTCTTTGAGCCAATAATTGTCTGTAAATAGGCCTATGTTAAATAAAGAGTTTTGAATTCAATTATAATTTTTAAAGAAATACGCATCAAGCATATTACTACGGCTGTAAAGTATAAAACCGCAAAATAACAGGAAACATGACGAATATAACGTGAGAAGATTAAGCGACAACTCCATTCTCAACCTTTCGAAGACAATATCCTGAGCAATAGCCGGAACAAAGTGCCGTCGGTTACATGAAATATCGGTGCCTTGTATCTGACGCTGCCGTGGAAAGTTGAATATAAAGTGTCCGTATAAATCGGGGCTACCTGATGGTCGGGAGGGAGGGTACCGCCAGCTCCGCACATATTTTTAGCTCCACATCTTTTTTGCGATTGATCGATAGTTTCAGATTCGAATAAATGGTGGGATTATGTCCGAAATAAAGATTTTCCGGTCTTCGTTTCTATAGTGACAAATTGCTTCCTTGTTATTGGATAGTATGAGGTGGTGGAGCAAAAACACAAGTCACGCAGGCTGTTACGGAAACTCGATGAGGCCGTCCTCTTGAAATGTTGGCTTGGCACACTAGGCAAATTGAAGTTTTAATCTGGACCCCCCCATCGAAAAGTTATACCTACGCCTATGACTGGGACAAGCTAGTCATCTGCGCAGGTATTTATTCTCTATCCTATGTGGAAACACTAATGTCCGCACCACAAGCCCCCCCCCCCCCCCCCCCCATACTTACGCTAATTCTGGTGTACAGCAATAACATTTTACAGCTTAATATTAATTAGTCGATTGAATACGCCCTTTAGAACTCATAATTACAGTTCGCGGCCTCAATACTTGTATGGGCGCTGCTTTTATTACAACATGTACTTAGTAAGGTAAATAAGTATCAGCTTGAGATTTGTTTTATGTCTTAAGAATCATATTTAAAATTGACTTTCTACTCAAGAGGTGACATATAACTACAGGATGAACTTTCCACCAGCTAATTATCTTCTTACTTCTACATAATATATAAAAATCTCGCGTCGCGATTTTGTCCGGGATAAACTTCGAGATTACTAAGCCGATTTTGATTATTATTGCTAATTTATTATTATTTTCAATTAAATTATTGTATGTTAGTTCTATAAGTCTCCAACAGATGGCCGGTGTAAATTAATTTATCGACACCACACCACTGTGGGACATCCATAGGTCATAAATCTTAAAAACCTGCTTTCTTGTTTTACATTTTATTCCTTGTCGTTACATTGGATAGTTGCGGTACCTTCTGAAACTATAAATAGGTCAGTAATTAGAGTGCGCCTTCATTATCTATTGTGCATTCAAAGAGAGCGCATCGCCAATCGTAAATACTGTTATCAGTGAGTCATTAAAAAGCGTGACGTCATTTGTTGTCATTGCGGGACCTGTGAGTGCTGTGTGAGTTTTTTCTGAAATGGATATCCAAGAACAGGGTATGTAATAATTAATATTTTTATTTTAATTGTATCTTAGTATATATTTTCTTTAGTATGTCATTGCTACGAGGCGACTTTTCTTGGAGTATTATATTTTAATATTCAAAGTTTGAATAAACTTTTAAATATGTTCCCACTCGCTCCGACTATGGAGGTATATTGCACCATAATCTTTAGACTTTCTTATCTTAGGAAAATTAAAACTTGGCTGCCCTTATCTGCCCTTTTGGCGATGACAAGGGTGCTACGGTTGCCAGATTATCTCGTAGCATTTGCTACGAAATTAGTTTATTTAGTCATATGGCCTTACAAATAAAAACTTATACCGAGGATAATCCTCGGAATAATTTATTCTGTGTTTTGTCTTGTTTTAGCACATGTCAGATGTAATATGTCAAAATAAGACAAAACACGGAATAACTATTCCGAGGTTATTCCGAGGTATAAGTTTTTTATTTGTAAGGCCGTTAGTGCTTTGTGTAGGTTTTGTGACTGAATTTTAACCGTTTTTTTTTTGTTTTAGGTAATTTATATATATGCTCGTTTTCAAGAATGCATATTCTTGAAATATGGCTAACTGTCAATACCGATAATGACTCGGAAAAGTGTCGTCAAGTCCTACAAAGTTTGTTGACTACTCTGAACGACGATGCTGAGAACATTGATATTCATTATTTAGAGAAAATTGTTAATAATTTATGTAAAGCTATTGCTCGATTCTGGAAAAAATGTAATAGGGATAAAACCAAGCTTTTATATAAGAATTCCGATTGGTTTAATGTTATTGAAAAAATTCAACTTGTGAAAAACAATAAGCAATGTACTCCGTCTGAAACGTCGCCGTGTCATTCACGTGGTCGTCCTCGAAAACCTTTTACGCAATGTAGTAAAAGGACTAAACGTCGGAGAGTAGCTGATTTGTCAAAGTCTGATGATTCTACTGTGAGTGCATTGCTTGATGTTTCAGACTGTTCATTCGATTCGTGTATATCTAGAGTTAGCACTGATGATGTCTTGTCACTTGTGACTGATGCTCAGTTGACAAAACATCAGTATTTATTAATTAAAAACTTTGTTAATAGTAAGATTTCTCCTAATGTATTACCATGTATATTGGTAATACATTAGGAGAAATACATTGGTAATACATTTGGGGATTGGAGTCGCTCACGTCCGTAGGTTTTACCCTCGAGACCCTACACGTGATCCCCGGGTGGTGCTAATCGAGTGACCAACTTCTGGTGGTAGGGCTTGAAAAACCCGACTGGCTAGCGACCACCGTGCGCATGATGTAAAACCCGTCAAGTGGCCATTTTTGTCCGCGTTTCGGGATCAGTCTGCGCACAGCCAGAGCTTGAGGGGTCGTTGCTGCGATTCGTATGGTTTGTGCGGGCTTCCGTCGACCCAGTGCCAGGTTGACTGCGTTGACCCTCCGCCCAGGAAGACCCGAAGAAACGGCTGTTCCGCTGGCCGCCCGTGGTATAGTACAGGGGCCCAAGCGGACCTAACCAGTCCGTGAGGCTGCCCCACCATGCCACGCATAATCTCGGGGTGGTCCGTCGTGCCGGTTGGTGACCGGACGGTGGGTCCCGGCGGCCACTTCCGGGGGGGTTCGGGGGCCCTTCCGTGCGGAGGGTCAGCGCAAATCAGCTGTCGGCTGTTCCCTGGTGAAACAGGCCTACACACATTAACTATGCGAAGCGCAGCAAGGACACCTCAGTTTCACGCCTCTCACTCCAATAATTATGGCAGCGCAAAATATTAAGACTGGTCGTACAGCGGTGCATTATCCCACCAAAACACCATTATTCGAGGTGGGGCTCGCTAACATCCGCGGGCTCCATTCTAACCTCTTAGCTGTCCACCACCATCTCGAGACAGCCCGTCCAGCAATGCTGTTTTTGACGGAGACGCAAATTATCTGCCCGGCCGATACAGGCTACCTTAATTACCCCGGCTACGCTCTTGAGGAGTCCTTCAAGGCGAAGGCTGGTGTTTGCTTGTTCGTCCGGGCGGACGTTTGCTGTCGTCGCCTGCGCTGTTTGGAGGAACCTTCCTTTTCCATCCTTGCGGTACACGTCGATTTTGGCACTCATTGCCGTGTCTACGTCTGCGTCTACCGTTCCCATCGTGGTGACTTGGAGACAACTCGACTTTTTGAACATCTAAGTCGGGTGGCAGATGACGCGCAGGAGCGATTTCCTTCCGCCGAGCTGGTGTTTTTAGGGGACTTCAATGCTCACCACGAGTTGTGGTTAAGTTCCTCTAAAACTGACCATGCGGGTAGGACTGCCCACGCATTCGCTCTCACGCACGACCTGACACAATTGGTCACCCAGAACACCAGGGTACCAGATATTATCGGTCAAGCGCCCTCTTTATTGGACCTTCTGTTGACAAATCGCCCTGACGGATATCAGGTGGTGGTTCGAGCTCCACTAGGATCTTCGGATCACTGCCTGGTATCCGTCTCAGTGCCTCAGGCGTCACGACCGTCGCCTGTGGTTGCAGCACGCCGTCTGTGGCACTATGCGTCAGCAGATTGGGACGGTATGCGGGATTATTACGCATCTGTTCCTTGGTGGCAGCGCTGTTTCAATAGGATGGATCCGGACTCCTGCGCTACCTCTGTTGCTGACGAGATCATACTAGGAATGGAATATTATATTCCGCATTCCAATCTCGTCAGTAGAGGCAGACGTAACCTCTGGTTCAATCGCGAGTGCGCCTCTGCTGTTGAAAACAAACAGCTGGCTTACCGCGCTTGGATCAGAGGCCGAGCATCTAAGGATCCCAATACAAGCCTACTGAAAACAGCCTACAATAATGCCACCAAGTTATGTAAGAGGGCTTACATTAGAGCGGATGCTCAGCGCATTGCACAAGTGGGCCAGGAACTGCTATCGCACCCTACGGGTAGCCGTTCTTTTTGGCGCCTGGCCAAAGCTGTGCAATCAAACTTCTGCCAACCCTCGCTGCCACCGCTGAGACTTGCCGATGGCTCACTTGCTCATCAGCCGCAGGAGAAAGCCGACCTCCTGGCAAAACTCTTTGCGGCTCATTCCCGTGTCGATGACTGTGGTACACAACCTCCGAAACTGTCCCATTGTGGCAGCACCATGCCCGATATTCGTATCAGACAGCGTGATGTGCGGGCGGAGCTCCAGTCGATCGATACTCGAAAAGCAAGTGGACCAGACGGCATTCCTGCGATTGTTCTTAAGAAGTGTGCAGCGGAGTTGACTCCGGTCCTTACGCGTCTATACCGTCTGTCGTTCTCTGCTGGTTGTGTGCCGAAATCTTGGAAAGAGGCCAATGTCCAGCCGGTTCCCAAAAAGGGAGATCGTTCTGATCCGGCTAACTATCGTCCTATAGCCGTCACTTCCATTTTGTGTAAAATCATGGAGAGGATCCTTAATACACAGCTGATCCGTTACCTGGAAGGTCACTCGTTACTTAATGACCGACAGTATGGGTTTCGTCCTAAACGGTCAACAGGTGACCTTCTAGCGTTCCTTTTGCACAAATGGGGTGAATCTATCGATAAGCGCGGCGAATCGGTGGCTATTAGTCTCGACATCGCCAAAGCTTTTGATAGAGTCTGGCACAAGGCTCTTCTTTCCAAGCTTCCGGCATACGGATTACCCGCGCAGTTCTGTACGTGGATTGCCAGCTTCCTCCACGAGCGTAGAATTCGCGTTGTCGTTGACGGCTGCGCTTCGCGGTTCGTGGCAGTGAACGCTGGTGTTCCGCAAGGCTCCGTTCTATCCCCCACATTGTTTCTTCTGCATATCAATGATATGCTTTCCTTGGGAGCTATACATTGCTATGCAGACGACAGTACAGTGCATGGGGGATATCACGGAGCCTCGAGGGCTGCTCGTGGTGATATTGGTAGGGAAAGGCAGAATCTTATCATTGAGCTCAACAGGACGCTGGACCTCGTCTCCGAATGGGGCTCCAACAATCTTGTTGAGTTCAATGCTAAGAAAACACAGGTGTGCGTGTTCTCGGCGAAAAGGTCACCTTTCCTCCCCCTTCCTTCTCTTCAGGGCACAACCCTTCACACACAGAGCAACATCACCTTGCTCGGAATGAACATTCGCTGCGATCTGAACCCCAGAGACTACATCGAATCCGTCATAACTACTGCCTCACGGAAACTCGGTGTCCTGAACAAGGTGCGTAGGTATTTTGCGCCGGACCAACTATGCTTGTTGTATAAAACTCAGGTTAGGTCTTGCGTGGAATATTGCTCGCACCTTTGGGACGGCTCCGCTCAGTACCTCCTCGATGCTCTGGACAGATTGCAGCGTCGCGCTATTCGCATAATTGGCGATGTAGAGGCAACTAACACCCTCGAGCCTCTACAACTTCGTCGTGACATCGCCTCTCTTAGCGCCTTTTACCGAATGTTCCATGGGGAATGCTCTGAGGAGCTCTTTAACCTTATCCCTCCCTCTCCATTCCTTAACAGAAACACGCGTAAGGGCCTTCGGAGTCATCCGTACACTGTGTCCTCCTTTTCACACCGTACCAAGAAATTCCAAGATTCCTTCTTCTGTCGTTCATCCCACACTTGGAATTCTCTACCTGCGCACGTGTTTCCTCCATCCTACAACATGGGTTCCTTCAAAAGAGGCGTGAAAAAGCATCTTTTGGGCCGGCAAGGGGCGGGCAGGTAGGAGAGTGGATGTCGTCCCTACTCTATCTGTCAACTCATTTGGGCCTCTTTCACCGCTTAACATCAGGCGGGAGGAGGTCATTTGCCGGGCCATCCATAAAAAAAAAAAAAAAAAAAAAAAAAAAATGTTACCAACAAATTACTAAAGCGAAACAGAGATGTTACCCTTCTAATATAACTGTTTCCGAGTCTTCAGCTGAAGTTGAATTACAAAGTCTTTTTGATCACACAGCTTCTCGAATCCTTGAATCTCAAAAAGAGGTCTTAGATCAGATTCCTGATGATTGTTTGTCTAATATCTCTTTACTTGGGAAATGGGGATTCGATGGCAGCACTGGACATAGTGAATACAAACAATTTTTTTCAGATTCAACTTTAGAAGATAGTAGTTTGTTTGTAACATCTTATGTACCCCTTCAAATTATTGTAAAATTAGCTGAAGATAATTGTAAAATTTTATGGAAAAATCCTCGACCCTCTTCCACTAGGTACTGCCGTCCTATTCGATTTCAATTTTTGAAAGAAAGCACAGCAGTGTCTTTGCAAGAGGAAGCTTATTTTAAGGATAAAATTGAAAGTTTGCAACCTACTTTTATTCAGATCGACAATCGTGAATTGGTCGTTTCTCATAAGTTGCAGCTTTCAATGGTAGATGGTAAAATTTGTAGTGCTTTAAGTGAAACATCTACAAGTAGATGTTATATATGTAATGCTACCCCTAAAGAGATGAATAAAATAGACGAATGTTTACAAAAACCTGTAATAGAGAGTAGATACCAATTTGGATTATCACCACTACATTCTTGGATACGTTTCTTCGAATATTTTATTCATCTTTCATATAGATTAGACATAAAAAAATGGCAAGTTAGGCTAGATAGTGATAAACAATTGTTATCAAATAAAAAACAATATGTACAGTCCCAGTTTAGGGAACGATTAGGTTTAATAGTTGACAAGCCGCGTAGTGGTGGAAGCGGGACGTCTAACGACGGAAACACGGCCAGGAAGTTTTTTTTGGAATCAGCTGTATCTGCTGAAATTACAGGTTTGAATAAGGATCTCATAGATCGTTGTTGTGTAATATTACAAACGTTATCTTCTGGACATAAAATTAATGAATGCAAGTTTAAAGACTATGCATTACAAACAGCATACAGCCTGGTCGAGGAATATCCGTGGTATAGTCTTCCTGCTTCTGTCCACGAGGTGCTCGTACATGGATCAGATATTATAAGTTATGCATTGTTATCTATAGGAGAACTTTCCGAAGAAGCTGCTGAAGCGACAAATAAGTATATCAAAATTTATAGACGAAGTCACACTCGAAAAATGTCACGTGAAGTTACCAATCAAGATTTAATACAACGACTATTATTACATTCAGATCCTTATATTACAAGTCTTCGGAAACTTCCCCCTAAAAAGAAAAATACTCTGTCACAAAGTGTAATAGAATTGTTACATGTTTAATATTGTTAGAATAAGAATAATTTATTTGTATTTTGTTAGTTGTTTTGTTTTTTTTGTATTTAATTAATTTTAATTTATTTATTTCTATTATTTTATTATAATTAAATAATGTTATCAATGTTTTGACTCTTATTTTATTTAAAATATATGTTTTACATTCCAATTTTTAAGTGTTTGTTCATGATAAATTTAGGTAAAAGTATGTTATTGTTTATATTTGTTTTTTACTGAAGTAAACGTTTTTTATTCCGTAAATACATGTACTTCTTTCATTTTAATGTTCCTAAAACACTTTTACAACTATAAGTCACTAAAATAATACAATGTATTGATAGTAACAGGACTTTAACTATTTATGACCGCCCTTGTATGGAGCGTGTCCCTCTGTGCACACTTGGTTGGTTGGATAAGCTCCCAAAGGTGACGGTATATTTGGGGTGCGATACCAGGCAACCTCCTTGTGGAGCACCCTGGGCAACCCGGCAGATTCCCTGCCGCGGGCTAATAATCTGACGAGTGGACCCCCATAGTGGGGGGTGTGGGATGGCCGGGTTTAACCTCGCGGGCCACTTCGTGTGGCCACCTGCTTCATGCGGGGAAGGGCGAAGTCTCTTATCACCCTAACATAGGGTAGGCTCGAGCCCCTCGGTGGGGACATATAATATGAGCTGTAATGATTATGATGATGAAGAATGCACGTCTATTGGTAAAACTTTTATGTCATTTATTATTGTATTTTCTGATTCACAAGCTGTTTTAAAATACTGAACAGAGTGATTTTTGGTTTTTTTTTCTGTCGAGTGAAATATTATTAATCGTGTGTCTGTCTTTAAGACTGTTTAGTTAGATGAAATATGCAACAATATTATATAAGAATATAATAACTGTATGTTTTATACTTGTGGCGCTACAGTAAATTGAAAAAAACAGGAAAGTAGAGCCTTAATAATGAATCCAAAAATTTTATTATTTGATTTGTCACACTGATGCTCGTAGTTAACTGGATTCGCTTCGCCCGCATAATTTGTTACAGAAAATTACAACGTACAGTCACGGTAATAGTATATTACAGTATGTCGACTCGGGGCCCCTCTTTGAAATGTTATTCCTACGGCCGCTCGGCATCGCTTGGTGCGTGGCCCGCGATAGGGCTGCTCGCTTACCGACCACGCGCTCCGTTTGACTCGTGCGTATGCCCTGCGGCGAACTGCATTCGTGCAGCCCTTGTAGTTGTAGCTATGCGATCCGAGTGCGATCCCAGATCGAGGCGCGTAGGCATAGCGCGTGTTTCGACCGTTTCTATGAAGTCGGTTTACTGTTTGACTCGGGAAAAAAATTAAAAAGTTTTGAGCGCCGGGATGTGATTAAAATTTCTCGTCTCGTGCGGTTCCCATTGTTGTTTTAGTTTGCAATTCCCCCTTTAATAAATTTGTTTTTGACGCATAGTTCGCGTGCTTATACAAACAATTGTTTAAATTCAAAACGCTTTTCGCGTTTGAATTCAGTTGTTCTGCTTCATTTTCTTCGTATTCTTTTGCTTTTTAGATTAATTGACTTAAAAAATCCTGAGTTTAAGCTGCTTTTTACATTTTTCTTACCGAGAAAAGCCACAGGTAAATGATTACTGCCTTCAAACCATGATCGCCCAAAACAATAATAAAACCGCCCTGAGAGCGGGATCGCACTATATGCAGCAAGAGCGGTGTCTCTTGTTTCAATATTGTTTTATAACCTTGCTATAAGCGATCATGGTATCATTTTTATTACTTATCTGTCGCAGTACGGTTGATATCTCAGAACAACAGTTGCTTTAGTTATTGTTCTGAGGTTGATATTGACAAGTACAATTACCTTCAGTGTCAGAAATGTATATATTTATATCGTGTCGATAGAATCGTTCTGTTTTTAAACTGTTCTTCAATTAGCTCTTCACCGTTAACGGAACAGGCGTCAATCCAAGAAAAGCCAGCAAAAGAGAATGTAAAAAGCGGGATGTTTTCGCAGATGGCGAATTTAAACAAATAGTGTAATTTAATTAATGTCGATTTTAATTGCGTAAAATTACTACATGTGCAATAAAACAAAGCTATTTATTAATGCATTCGTGGTCGCTGCAGGAAATCGCAAAGAATAGAAAAGTGGACTAGATTATTTTGAAGCCTATTTTAAATAAAATTTATCAGGTCATAATTATTATCATTACAACGAGATAGATGGATATTGTGGCGGCCGCTGGAAAGGACATTGCTCTGTGTCCATACCTACATTGTTCGCACCAATACCAACAGCGAAGAAAAAATGCTTTTCGTATAATTAGACATTAGTAAATACTGTACTTCCACATCAATTACTACGGACAAGCTTCGAAATCGAATTATATATCAAAATGAATCAGATTTTGAGATTAGTTGAAGTAACACTTTATTTCTTTGAGCAATACCTACACATCGTCCATGCCTATACAATTATTAAAATAGTAATTATTGCAATCAATCAAAGTACGTTATTATAGCCACGTAGTAAAGAACAAGAAATCTCGAAATTATCAAGCAAATCAAAAACACAACAAACTAATAAGCGACAGCGCGTGAGTAGTCAATTGACGTGTGTTAACGTTGTCAATTGCGAAAGAAGTTATGAAAAACATAATTTATACTATAAATAAAAAAGCACCATACCTACATAAAATCGACTCAATTCCATTCAATCAAGCAAAGGTAACAATAACCATTCGTTTATTTTACTTCATTTGGTTTTGTTTCTGAAAGTTTGTCCGTCGAATACATATATTTGTAATTATGTTTTATAAAATATGCATATAATTATGACGTAAATCAAATCTTTGCTGGTTATGTCCGACATTGTCCTTTATATTTTAGGAAATTAATATAACATTAAATAGGCGAGTTAATATTTTTATTCACATTTAAATCTTTCTACTATACCGTATCCTGAAGCGTCCCTTAAATTATCGAGGGTGATAAAAAAATTGTCCTGTACATCTACGCGTTCCTGAGAAAAAAGGGTCTTCAGCACAGACAGACACACGGACTTTGTATAGTGATCCTTAGTACAAAAGCACACGACCGACTATCGGTGACCGTTTTTTTTAAAGGATTCTTCGTACATTAATTGACCTATACATTTACAATCGTTCCATTTTTCACCAATAATCGGGTCAGCCGGTATTTGACAATTTTTTGGCCAACTTTTTGTAGTTTGTTTGCGTTCCGATGTAGAACTCCATACGTTTCATTTATAACCGCCAAAAATCGGCCACCGATCGTCGCGTCCGTCGTTAGTGTGCGTTCGCGCTTAGGGGTTCCTTTTTTTCCTTTTGCGGCACGGAACTCTTTGAATACTGAACAAACGTAGGGGATGAAAAACATACACATGTTTGTTTTAGTGAGCGATACAGTCGTTTTGTATGAGCATTACTAATCTGTATAGGCACCCAATAATGTTTGGTTTCCATTCATTGGTTTTATTTACTCCTCTTACATTAATACAATGTGTACTGGATAAGTTGTTTTCATTTGGCATCCATGTTTTTGCAACATTTATTCCAATACTTAGAATAAGGAAAAGTCCTAAACCTGCTGGAATCGTCCTGGGTTTCTCAGAAGGTTACTGACGACCTTTCGTTGAATATCAACGCAGATACATAATGCATTAATTTATACGTACTTAATACGTATTTATCATGGTTTTTAGTTATTGTGATTCTTTGACTTCTTTAGTTTGCATGATTTAATAAAATTGAAAATGTGTGTAATATATAAAAAACAATCGACATGTGACTTTACTAAAAACATTACTAAAAACTAAAAACATACTAAAAACATACGCTAAAGCGTGGCATTAAGGTGTGATTCAGCGTGAATGCTCAATATTTAGGTATTTAAAATGTCGGCTTTTGTCAAGATCAAAGAAGTGCAACTTATGTGGGTACGTAGTACTATTATCTATGCTGTGGTCATGCTAACCAACTACGTTTCATTGCTTGGCTTGGATATCTCCTTAGTCCTTACAGGAAAAGAAATGTCCTACTACATCACGTTGTCTAAACACTTTAACATTTGATTTAGATTTGAATATCTGTTCCAACACTCCTATAGGCATTTCTATTAAAATTATGTGTAAGAAACACTTTAATAATAATAATAATAAACACTTTATTGCACTAAAAAAAAAATAAACATATATAACATTTTCGGCTCTTTAGTCAGCTGATCCCGCTCTAAACTTATCCCGCGGGATGAGTTGACTAAATAATTAATTTTATTATTTTTCATTTGTCAACTCATCCCACTTTAAAAAAAATCTATTGTATTATTTGAAATATATGTACGTACACACGCGAAGAAAAATCTTTGGGGAAAAATGACATACTATGGCTTGGTTATACTGAAAGGTTGGTATATTAAAAAATCACAGTCGTTTGATTTATAATTCTCAAAAACAAATTAAAACTAAATACAAAATATTAAAATCACCCTTGATTGATATTAACGAACACAATTCAGTAAAATTAAACAATCAATAATTGTTTAATTTAAACAGTTATAATGGTTGTGTTACTTCAAAATCGATAAATAAAACTAAAGAATCTACAAATTAGTCTTTTGAGTAATATTTACTTATAACTAGTCAAAATCACAGCCGTTTGATTAAACGTTTAATAAAATAAATCTTAATAATCTGAAAATCTTTACAAATACAAACATTCACACTTAACACGCTGTATCATTCATCAAATCGCTTTACTTTAGTATTTTATTTATTTTTGCATTTTACATTTTCTCACTGTGCGTTCAGCTGCGTAACTACACGCTTTTTCTTGTTAAGGTTTCAGCTGAAAACCAGCGCTGTGGCTCTGCAGGCCACAGCATATGCTGAGCTGCGTTCTATTTTCGCATCACACTACAGCGTAATAATAAATTATTATTATTATTTTCTACAAAATTATCTCTTTGTGTTTTACGCTTTTTATTGTATTCTTTTTTTTTTGTTTTGTTCCACCTTTATGTTATGTTGTAGTGTTTGTGAAAATAAATGTCTTGAGTCTAGAAATTGTAAAACTTAAAATGAAGCTGTACATGAGTGTAATGTACAGCTTTAGTAAACATTAATAATACACTAATTAAATTCCACAAGGTAAATATTTTCTTTTTCAATTTTTTTCCAATAAATCAGTGTTGGAATATAATTGAATGATATTTGGTTTGGATATATTACTACACAAAATCAAGATCTAAGTTTTTCTAAGCAATGCCCTACCGTGATTTGGCCGCTGAGTAATTGATTTATGACATAGGACATTTCAGGCAAACTCTATGAAATTCTGAGGCTGGTGGGATGTTTTAATAAGGAAGAGAAGAAATTGATATCTTTACTTAAGCCCTCTAAAAGTTGAGCAAAATTTGGTTTATTTTTTATATATTTTTTATATGTCCGTTCCACGTTTCCACGACATTATTAGTTCTATGCATTTGTTGGAATGTACACCAAGTATTTGCAAGTGGTGAATTCTCCTGCCAAGTTTTGACGAAAAAGTCATTGAATTGCGTGACATTTTTGCTATCGGGAGCTTCTTCCATCACATAGATAGAGCATTCCTTCATTAATCAGCTCTGATGGAAGGTGAGACAAGGCCACACAAAGTCTTACATGGACTCTACCCATCTGTGTTTTGCATACACCTAGCGCCTTAGCTTTACACCAGAGACTGCGACTGAAGTGGAAGCAGCAAACTGTTATTTTCACATTTGGGAAGTTGCTTCGGATTGCTAATATCGCGGGAACTTCAAAATCTACTGTGATGTCACTTGGGTTCCACTCGGGTATTTGACTTCTTATTATTTGAAATAACAACTCGTATGTAAGTACGTAGATATTTTTTGTCAGGTAACACGGCATATATAACTGGAATGATATTGAGGTATTCTTGATTGCTTCTGAGTTCAGCGTGAATGTTATACAGCTGATAGAATGGTTTGGGGCAAAGTTTAAATTTACCATCCATGTAAAATTGTTTACATATTCCCATGTAACTTTTCAATTCATCATCAGCAAATATCAATATTCGGTTTAATGTAACCGACTGATAAAATTATCGTAATGAATAATTTCAATCACAAACCAAACTAATAAAAATATTGACCACTACTGTACTAGTAAAATATCAATATATTGTATTTGAATAAAAATATTAACTGATATTTTCAACCATTAAAATTATCTGATATTTTTATTTACTATAACTAATATTTTTAACCATGAACGCCACCTCTCGTTTGTGGTTACGTTGAATTGGTTGTTGTTTTTTAAATTGGTTTTCTTATATCAAACACTTTTTGCTACGAGTGTACAAATCATAAAATGCATCAATGGGATCAGTAGCCTGATTCAAAACATTCATTAGGTCAACTGATCCCGCGGGATAAGTTCGAGCGGCCTCAGTTGACTAAAGAGACACATTTTCAAAAATATTGCAGATATACAACACAGGCTGCCTTATTGCTAATAAGCGATCTCTTTCAGGCAACCTTGGACTAGGGAAATACATAGTGGAAATTTAAACGGGGGATTGGTGCAGTAGTAGTGAAGGACACAATGAAGGACTAATTTAGCTACGGATTTAAGGATAGGAAGTGATTTCGGACTTGAATCTTAAAGGACGTATATTAATAATAATTTATTTAATTCAGACATAGTCCATGCACGTGTTAGTAAATAAAATTAAAAAACATGTTAGTATGATATCTTAACCTATAATTACTTATTTTAGAGAGACAAAGGTCACATGTAAGTGAACCCAGCGTCTCAATATCTAACAATCACAGCGGTCTCCAATTGCACTTAGGAGACTGTTGGTGCTGCAGCGGACTCTATGCATCAGTGAGGCGACTCTGCTACGCATTATCCCATAAAGTCTCTAATGCGAGATTCTGCAAACATACCAGACGCACTGCAAAACCGCGACCGCCCCAACAGTACCCTCAGCGCGTTATTGTACTGGATACGCAGAGCATTGTGTGATTTTTGTGTGTAGTTACCCCCAGGCTGCACGAGTAAAAGGATTGGCAGTATGCCTTAAATAAAGACATCTTTACTTCCCTCGTACAGCGCGCAAACCTGCGAGCCAACATATTGCTACGTACAGCCAATGCTCTGCGCTCTCTTTCCATGTCTGCGTCATTTGATAAGTCTTCAGTGACCCAGTGGCCAAGGTACTTAAAGCGTGAAATTCTGGATAGCGGTGTATCGTTTAATTTAACATGAGGAATATTATAATGAACTTTGTGTCGCGACATAAAAACCATGATTTCCGATTTTTTAACGTTGTACCCTAGCCCATGAGTTACTGCATACTGTTCACAGAGTTGCAGCAGTTTCCTGAGAGCATTTATCGAAGGGCTGAGCAAGACCATATCATCTGCGTAGCTAATGTTATTAAAAGGTAAACCATCCCCAATGAAAAGCCAAGACCAGTCGCACTCAGCCCTGCAATAAGCCGGTTTATGTACAGATTGAAGAGCTTAGGCGATGTTATACCTCCCTGCCTGACCCCGCACTCCAACCTGTTCACCCCCGACAGCGAGCCCGACTACTTGACATGATTGGTTTGATTGTCATACCAATACCTAAATACCCTCACTGATGCATGTATTGTAAATACACACACCGGCAAAATTAGCGGAACATAAAAAAATGCTAAATATTTTTCAAAACAATTTTATTTTAAAAACCAATAAACGCCATTCGCTGTCATAAATAAAATGCCATATTTTAAAATTAAAAGGTACTTTGTTTGGTGCAATTTAATTGAGAAAAATAAACATTACGGAAAAATAAACATTCTTGAATTTTCATGGTGACTAAAAAATTTAAAAAAACAATTAAACATTTTATTTTTCATTGGAATAAAGGATAAATCAGTATCGAGTATTTCCTCCACGTGCCCTTATTAAAGTTTCTACCCGTCTTGGCATGCTAAGAATAATGTTGTCTATCGTTTCTTGGGAAAGTGTCTGCCATTCCTCCAATACGGCATTTCGGATTTCACCCCACGTTTTAGTAAGTCCCAGACATGTTCAATCGGATTCATGTCTGGTGACCTTGCTGGCCACTCCATTACTGCGATGTTCACATGATTAAGGTACCTTGCGTCAACACAAAGCCGTATGAGTAAGGCGATTATCTTGCATCAACACAAAGCCGTCACCGATAAAGGGGGCAAAAGGTACCACGTTTTCTTCAAGAACCTCCCTTATGTATCGATCAGCAGTCAGACTCCCTCTATCGAACACCACTAAGTCCGTGCGAGCTCCCAAACATATCCCCCCCCCCCAAACCATTGTGGACCTTCCGCCGTATGCTACCGTAATTTCAAAATTTAAGTGATTGTATCGTTCCCCTTCAAGTCTCCATAATCTTTGACGTCCATCAATTTGATTTAAAAGAATTCTACACTCATCACTGAACAAAATTTTTTTTTTTTTTTTTTTTTTTTTTTTTTTATGTAAGGCCCGGCAAATTAACTTGCAAATTACTCCATTGGTCCGTGGTCCAAAGACAATGCTCTCGAGCGAAATTGAGTCTGTTTCTGCGATGATGTACCTCGAGTTTTGGAGCCTTGGCGGGCACGCGTGAACGCAAATGCACTTCTTCGAACCGTCTTCGTACCGTGCGTTCACTTACTGCTACTCCTCGAACTTCTTGAAGAAGATTTCTAGCTTGCACAGTTATCAAACGCGGATTTCTTCGAACACGCAGCTGAATAAAACCGTCATCTCTTCTCGATGTACGCCTATTTCTGCCTTGCCCGCGAACGAGAGAATTAGTCTCCCTGTATCGCTGGACACTGCGATGAATTGTTGAAACAGATCGACGAAGCATCCTGGCGATATCTCTGTAAGTTTGATTACTGCTTCTCATCTCAAGTGCCCTTACAATTTCAGTCGGGGTTAAATCAGGCATAATGATTCCCTTATCCTTCAGTAAGATTTAAGGAACATAATAAGTCCAAAAAGTCTTGAATTAAATAAAAAAAAAAAGATCTTTAATTACAAACTTGTGCACCCGTAATATGGAACACTTACTCGAAGTTATTAAAACGTCGATTAAAATTAAAACAATCACAGAAAAAAGTGACGATCAACAGTGTTCTGATTTTAAAATATTTTATTCTAAAATAAAATAGTCATAAACCAGCCAGCAACATTAAGAGGCTGAGTAACGCCAACGACCTTGAGACATGATTTGTACTGGATTACGGGCGCGGCGCGTTATTGAAATTGAGCGAAAAAATCAATTTATATATTTTGTAAAGAAACTAGTAACTTATTTAAAGATATGAAACATCAATATTATCAAATTAAGTGTAACGAGTTAATTCCCTGAAAATCATTAAATAACCTTAGTTAAATAACTCGGATTTTCTTCTGGAAGCTGTTTTTGATGGGCATCTTTGACATTTTTTTTAACGAGAAACTTTTATTTAAATTTATATTGAGGACATGGATATTTTCAAACATATTTTCAAGAGTAACATATATTGTTTTCACTACGGTATATTAAACAGGTTTTGATAAAAAAAGTTTCAAGTAGGGCTCGATGAACTCAGCTCAGCGTTGTCAGCCTCTTAATTGAAAAAGGTTTCACTCTTTTTTTATGTTTCGCTAATTATGCCGGTGTGTGTATTATAATAGCTATCCCTGCGAACTGCGTTTCGGCGTAATTATTGTCATACCGAAATTCTATGTATAAGTGAAGACTTCATGGGTTTCTGCAACATAATTATATGCAAATCTACACATAGATATATAAATAAATATCCAAATAAATAAAAAAACTGGCCAAGTGCGAGTCGGACTCGCCCATGAAGGGTTCCGTATAATTTATGACGTATTAAAAAAACTACTTACTAGATCTCGTTCAAACCAATTTTCGGTGGAAGTTTGCATAGTAATGTACATCATATTGTATTTTTTTTAGTTTTATCATTCTCTTATTTTGGAAGTTACAGGGGCGAGGGGGGGACACATTTTATTTATTTATTCTTTATGTACAAAAGAAGTACAAAGGCGGACTTAATGCCTTAGGCTTTCTCTACCAGTCTACCTTAGGGATTTTACCACTTTGGAAGTGTCTCTCGCGCAAACTATTCAGTTTAGAAAAAAAATATTTTAGAAACCTCAATATCATTTTTGCAGACCTATCCATAGATACGCCACACGTATGGATTTGATGAAAAAAAAAATTTGAGTTTCAGTTCTAAGTATGAAAAATTTATTGCTTTATTTCTATTTTTGTGTGAAAATCTTAATAGAATTAGGTTCATAGAATACATCTACTTACCAAGTTTCAACAGTATAGTTCTTATAGTTTCGGAAAAAAAATGGCTGTGACATACGGACGGACAGACAGACAGACAGACATGACGAATCTATAAGGGTTCCGTTTTTTGCCATTTGGCTACGGAACCCTAAAAAATCCGGAGAGAGCAGGTATAATAAAAAATAGCCTACGACCTGTTCTCAGACTTAACAAATATTCTTACACCAAAATTTCATAAATATCGGAGGAGTTAATTTAAAAGAGGAGACAAAAAATAGTACATTGTTACCATAGGGGTGAAAGTAACTTATTTAGTCCCGAGACGGTGTTTGGCGCCCGAGCGTAGCGAGGGCACCAATAGTTCGAGGGACTAAATAAGTCTTTAACCCGAGGTAAACACTGTGCTTTTCATTACGAATACAAGGAAAGTAAAAATAAAACAATGAAATAGCTAAAACTCAACAACTTCTGCTTAAGCCCGCTTTCTCTTATAAAATCAGGCGTTAACTCCATACATGAATCAGATGAACAAATTGTGTTAATTATTAACACAATGTTATACAAATATAATTTACAGTTCATACAAATCTCTGCTATGCGGAAGTATTAACAAAACTCTACAAATGGAAAAAACAAATGAAGATCGCATTGCCGCTTTCCCGCTTATTTTGTTTTTTTTTTTCTGTGGCCGGCCATCTATTCAGCCATTATTTATATCATTTTCATAATTTTAAAAATGGTAAATATTTGCCCACATCTATGTTATTGTAAAGAAATAGTTGAAAATAAATTTCTTATAGTAAAGTCATTTAAAAAATATATTCTTTAAATACTTAACATTATGTTATTTCAATTTTACACCGCGCTGTAATTGAGTGGCTGTATAGAAAGTCGGACCATAGTTCAATAAAAATGTCAAAAAAGAACTAGCTTCTTTTTTAAAATTTGACAGCAGCTGTCAGTTGAAAGTGATTCTCCCTAGGGCTGAAAAGTATTACTTTCAACCTGCTCCTCAGGCAATTTCAGACCTACTTTCAGAGTATGAGTAATGAAAAATATTAAACTTCCGAGTTTCTTGCCCGTTCTTCTTGAGAATGCCAAATCTGGTGTTGAGTCAACTTTTTTATTTTATGTTGTTGTTACTTGTATTGCATACATTTTAAATATGGTTTTTGTGTAAGTAAAACATACAAGGATTAAGCCTTTTTTTGTAAATATCTTAGTAAGTCCGGCCCACTCGACTTATGGACGTTCAGGAGCTTAAGCTCCCGCCTTACCGCATGTTGTGTGATGCGGATGTCAGGCAGAGAACTTTCACACCGAGGGGTGGTGGGTGGTGTGGCTCCCCCATCGTCCATTGTCAACTTGGAGGCAAAGAGTCGCAGACTACATTACTGTAGAGGCCGGGAAGTTAAGCATTGCCGGACGAGTAGAGCTTTCAAGGCCGAGCGTCAGCGAGGCCTTGACATTACGAGTCCGGCAATCCCATTCTCGCCGAGGTATATATAGTGCTTTTCTCAATAATTGTGAGGAAATAATGAAAGATGTAATACTGGAAACAAATGAGTATATTATGTAATATGAATAAAAGAACTAAAAGCAATTAATCAATTGATTATAGTAGCCTAGCATTTAGTAATACTAATATTTTTTATTTTCAATTAGTGCAAATAAAACAAAGCCCATACAGCCCAGTCATATTTTATGCAAAAAATGTAATACTGTAGATTATGGCTTTTTTCTGTCGCAACGAAAATTAAGCATATTTTCGTGAGATTTTATACCAACATTTTAATAAAAGTGTTGTCTATTATATATTATAATGTGGTAGCAATTGGCTGTATGACAAGTTACATAATTCAAGCTACAGATGAATTAAAAAACATTTGAGCAGCGGTCAGAAATGAATTTTAATACTTACTTTCCTGGCCTAGGCCGGTAAAATAATGCATGAGCCAAGAAATACAAATTTCGTATCTTCTTTTTACTACAAGGTAAGGTGTAGGTTTTGGTTTCGACTTCTACAATCCTTCGTAGGGGTGTACTGCCTTTGTCGATAAGACAAAGATAGTCTTTACGCTTACGATATCCACGGGTAGAAACGAAACGGCGACATGTGTGTTCTAAATCCTTAACAATTCTGCCAATCTGTCATATTATGAGTAATGGAGCTTGTAAAATTAGTCGAAATGGTAGAGCTTCGGTGGCGCTGTGAACTTCGCACTGGCTTCTAATCAGGAGGTCCGGGGTTCGATTATACCATGGTATCAATGTGTTTTTCGTTTTTTGGATTTCATATGTACATTTGTCCTACGGTGAAGGAAAACATAATATCGTGAGGCAACCTGCATACCTACATCAAAGGTGTATGTGAAGTCGACCAATCCGCACTGGGCCGGCGTTGTTGACCAAGGCCTAAACACCCTAACTTAGGGTGGCTGAGCCCCTCGGTGGGGACGTAAATGAGCTGTGATGATGTAATGAGTCCATGGTCTCATAGATTTTTCAGACATCTTGCAACGTTTACAATTCTCAATACCACGTAGTGCTATAGCTGTGCGAAAAACCGAAAAACCTTCTCAAGCCCATCATCTCGTAGCGCTCTACGTTGCATCGCATGTGTTCATCTTACATTTCTATGCGTTTTGATTTTTTCTTGTTTTATGGTTATTTATCTCCGATGAGCGTTTTAATGAAGAAGCCTGTAGTAAGTAAAATATTTAAAATATTTAAAAAAAACACAAATGTAAAACATAAGCTTTTTTTAAAATAAACCTCTTATTTTTGTATCTATTGCATCCAGACGAAGATACCAAGTTTCTAAGTTTAATTAAAACAAGAACTGTCTTTGTAACATTTTAGTGCGGCAATTTATTAAAACGACGTAATTTGCACTTAATTTTTATGTTAATGTTTCATCAAAACTCTTCATTTGAATTAAAGACTGGTAGCGAGAAATTGGCGGCGCTGGCTTTCATTATTTATTTGTTCTTTTATGAAGTGTTAGGATTGAAGTTTTTAAATTAAATTATTATATAGAATATGTTGAAATTGTTCTGTTCTTCTTGCGCTTTCACAAATATATACACAGAAAATTATAATAATAATAATAATAATATACTTTATTGCACACACATTACAACATAAGTAGTCGGGAATACAGACATACACGAGAAGGTACAACTGGCGGCCTTATTGCTAGTAAGCAATCTCTTCCAGGCAACCATCAAAAGATAAAAATTAGAGACAGTAGGTACATGACGTTAAGGGTAGTGCAAAAAAAAAAAATTTTAAATCTAGGTTTAAATTAAAAAAAATATATATTGAACAAAATATACAAAAACCAAAAAATACATAATATACAACAACGAACAATGAAAACACTAAGAATCTAGTGATAGATAGTGGCTCCGTACCAAGTTCTTAAAAATATTCAAGGATCTGGCCCCTCCTGGCTTTTAGTTTGTACAAATTATGTACAAACTTTATTTGCACTATTTACAAATACGTTTTAATTCTGATGGAGGCAAATTACTAACAAATAATAAAATTCGTAATTAATACGTGCGCCGAAAAACATCAGTATATATGGAGAGAAAAAATTTTCACTTGTCAACTGTCATTTGTTTTTCATATAAGTAATGTAGTGGCCTGGTCTCGAATGAGGTTGGTTTCACTATGATAGTACAATATGACAGTAGGTTAGTTAGGAAGTTAATAATTTATTCAATGCATATTTATGTTTTAATTCTATCTTGTAAATATGTACTAATGGCCTTATTCATAAAAATATTTAAGCAATGTTTAAGTTAAGTAATGTTGCTGTCTCTTTTGATGTCATTTCTTTTGTAATGAGATTGAAAGTGACAGCAACATTATTTAACTTAAACATTGCTTAAATATTTTTATGAATAAGGCCAATAGTGTTTTATGTAATGTTAGTTTTTAAGGTAACTAGAATTTTAGATTTTTATAATGTAACTAAAAAATATGTATTCTATTGTTCGATAACAACAATGTTATTAACATTGTTATTATGACAACAAACTTAGGTAAGACGGTGGTATTTATAGAATCTATCACAGCTGAGTGAATCGAGTTTGAATAACACAACTAAGAGAACTAATAAGTTAGTCATTCTGGCCAAGGGTTACTTACTTGAACTCCTTTTGTCCTCCGCTCTATTCGGGAACGCGATAAGTCCAATTCGTCAAACATCATCATCATCATATCATCCGCACGACTTCCACTGCTGGGCTCCGCAACGATCGGTCCTGTGTTGCCCGCATCCAGCGGCTTCCCGCGACCTTTGCCAGATCGTCGGTCCACTTGGTCGGGGGCCTACCCACTGAGCGTCGTCCAAATCGTGGTCGCCACTCAAGAACCGTGTCCCGCCGACTGCCACTTCAACTGAGTAATCCTTCGGGCAATGTCGGTTACTTTAGTGCTCCCACGGATCTCCTCATTTCGGATCCGATCACGCAGGAAGACCCCAAACATTGCTCTCTCCATTGCCCGCTGAGCGACCTTGAGCCTTCGGACGAGACCCATAGTGAATGGCCACGTTTCGCTTCCGTAGGTCTTCACTGGCAACACACATTGGTCAAAGAGTTTCGTCTTGAGACACTGAGGAAATTTTGACGCGAAGATTATTCGTAACTTCCCGAACGCTGCTCATCCGAGCTGGATTCGACGAGAGATCTCTTTCTCGAAGCTCGACTTACCTAACTGGACTTTCTGTCCCAGGTATACATAACTGTCTACAATTTCAAGTGTAGTGTTCCCTATATTAACTGGAGTGGGTACAACATGTGCATTCGACATGATTTTTGTATTATCCATGTTCATTTTAAGACCCACTCTTTGGGAAGCACTACTGAGATCTCCGAGCATGGTGTTCAGGTCTTCCAAGGTCTCAGCCATTAGAACTACGTCATCGGCAAAACGGAGGTGTTTTAAGTACTCGCCATTAAAGATGAAGAGTTTAAAACCGAATACTTACCAATAAATCTACTTAGATTTATTGGTAAGTATTCGGTTTCAATGCAAGTTCTTATCACTTTATAGACTTTTAATTAACAAAAATTAACTAACTTCTGTGCTATTTACTCAGGTGGTGCTATCAACAACCAGCTATGGCGCCACGCCAGTTACGAGTTGAGCTGTATTGCGTTGTGTATTTTTGTAGAATTTTGTTAAAAACGAGCTATAAAGCTATCAAGTTCTGACGATGACTTAATTTAAGAATTGCGAAATGCAGGACTGATAATAAAAAAGAGGAGTTGTACAGATCATAAAAAATATATATTAAATCAGGTAGGTACCTGAGTCTTTTCATAAAGTTTAATTAATATTATATCAAGACTACATTATCTTACTAATTAACTCATTTTAATATTTTTCTCATACCTCAACAGTTCTTCGTTTTAACTTCAATGAAACATCATTTTAGCGCCCACTCTTCATTAAAGAAAAACGTTCTGAATCGACGAGAATAAATTCTGTTCACCAGTAAATATTCCAGAAGCTTCGAGCTACGACAATAAATAGATATTAATAAGCGAAACGAAGTTGTTGTTGACTTAAGAGGTCTCCCCTTGTTTCTTCAAGTGGCAAATGTTTTTGTTCGAGATACTTTATTATTGTTTTATTGATTCGATCACGAACACGACGATTGCTTCTAAATTGATTACTTATAAGTGAAATTAAACAATCTTCTCTCGGTGAATTACACAATGTTTAGATAATATTTTCTCTATTATGCACACTCACGGTTTGGAATTGGAAATTAATTACTTGTGGTGGCGCGAAATAATTAATGTAAAATCCCTGTTGTCTAAAATACACACGGCGTCAATATACACACAATCACACAATCATAAGGCGTCTAGTGCTCTCAGTCACAAACAATCATTGGAAAATAAATAATTTTTCTTCGAAAGAATTTCTCGGAGAATCTAATTTTAACGTTTTCTAATTTTAAGTGTTTGCTTCATACCTACAAAATAAGGTATTTTCATTTCATCAAATGAAATATATACTTACATAAATCATTCTTTAAGAAACATTTAAAGTTGTGTTTGTTATAATTTTTGATTAATTTATTTAAACTTCATTCTGGTGAACCAAATGTCGACGAAACTCGATTTTAAGTTTGAGTAAGTTTTAGTTTTGCCTTTTATTGACTGTACGGTCGACATCGTTAACATCGACGCGGACAATCGGTCAAAAATACAGTATAATGGCCTTGACTGTACTTTTGATTAAAGTAAGTGATAAAAACAAAACCCACTCAATCGGAGGCATGGGAAAAATATTCCCGCTCCTCCTACCAATCGGAGTTCCGATCGGAGGACAGGGAAAGAACCTGCATTTTGAGTTAAATCATGCACTCTCTTTATAAATAAGTAAACCTTGTGTTCGTTTATCTCACATTTGTTTTTCTTATTTTTTATTTCAACTAAGTAATGCGTGAGTAGTTTTATTTTCCCGAACGGAGACTCTGTACCAGGGTCGACTGTCTGGGTACCTCCGTCTTACCTATTTCTGCCGCAAAGCAGCAGTGCTTGCATTGCTGTGTTCCGGTTAGAAGGGAAAGATATGGCAGTGAAATTATTGGACACCTTGACTTGACATCTTATGTCACAAGTTGGCAACGTACACTGTGCTTCTTGTGGGGGTTGCAGACTCTCACAATCGAATCTCACAAGAGTCACAACTGCCACAAGTACTATAGGCGACTGCTACCGCTTACCACCAGGTGGGCAGTATGTTTGTTTGCCAACTTGGTTGTATAAAAAAATATCGTGTGACGTCACGGCTGTGTACGTTTGAATGGATGTACCCAATAACCAATTACTTACTCAGACGTACGTCACGTCTGGGTAAGTAATTGGTTATTATTATATTATATTCACGGGAACAAATTCATAGAAGCGTGATGTCCCAATAGCATAACCAGCAGGTGTAACACGGACCGTGGACAAAACGGCAAGCTTATTATCGATCTTAAGAGACAATCGCTATTGCTACGATTGTAAAAATATTATTGCTTATATCGCAAATTCGTAATAGGGAACGTTGGATTGCGCTACGATAGCGCCACATGCAAACGAACACGATAGCGCCACTGACGAACTAATTAAGGCGCTATATCGAAAATGAGAGATCTTACAGATCTTAAAGTCAAATATGTGTTTCTTTATATCTTTAACTAGTCACGAGCAGAACCGGAAACGCGATTTAAAGATTTTGCCTCGATACTTTTTATTTTTGAAATTACCTCTTAAAAATAACAATATTCAGGATTACAAGTAAACGGTGTTAGGTATTCATTAAAAAGTTCCTTAAATAAGTAGCCATCATCAGTATCCAGAATCGTACGGAAGCATTTTTTTCTAATCATTATAGTTAAGTATTTTTTAATAAAATAATTTGTATTTTGTCGCTTACGTCGGTAATTTCTAAACGATCTGATTTCATGCGGGCGCAACGCATTCACGACTTTGGTGACATAGATATAAAGACTAGCTTCTTGAGCACGGGGGGCGCCCCGCGTTTACGTATAGACCACGCCTCCCATTGTTTGATTCATTTTCGATATAGCGCCTTAAGGCGCATAGTAAGGTCAAACATAAAAAATCACTGCAGAAAAAACCGGTTCTCTTCATAAACATTGAATAAAAAAATCTTTAAAAAAGATATGTTATTATTCAACGCATTCTTTAGAGGATGGTTTTTTAATTTTTTGATAAATTAATTAAAACTTGGTTAAAATGTGACCCAAACATGCCTCGATTTTAAAACTATAAACCTAATCGCTTCGTAAATATTAGGTTAAATCACATACTTTCGATTTCAATAAATAAAGTGAACAATATTCTAGGGGATGGTCTTTTTAGATTTTTCTTATTCGCCTTTATTAATTTTTTATTGAAATAATTCATCTTACGCGTTAAGGTTTGCTTAAATATTCCCCTCACTCTCACTCACTCACTCCTATGTAATCAGTGCGGGACGATCGACGCAAGGTCATTGGGACCACTATGCGCCTTAACGCTTGGACACAGCCACAGAACACAGAAAGAGGTGTTTCTGTGTTCTGTGGACACAGCGACCGATTGTATAGTTTGGTTGTTGATCACAGACCACTTAGAGATAGCAGAGATAGGCACTTTGTTGATCGCGTTGCCATTGTACACACAGCAACACGCTAGGCTTTACATGTTGACCTTGACACCGCCCTTATGTCGCTCGTAATAGCGACGGCTTTCGTAATGCAAATGTATAGCTTGACGTGTTGCTGACTGTACAATTAGCAACCAGTTATTTTTATCCACAAGTCCACTAACTGACGGATTATCTTGATATCAATTTCTCATCCTGTTATCATCATTGCATGTACAGAACGCGCTTCAGAAGCCACATGATATAAGAACGTTTAAAAGATTTCAACAGCTACGGAGCTCCTAGTTGGAAAGCCCAACACGTGCCGTTCCAGCGTGAACCGATTTGATGTTTTCCGTGATAAATAACACAATTTTTCAGACATGGTTTTATTAGCTCCCCCAGTTATAACACTGTAAAAACGAAGACGTATCTACTGTTCACGATCCTTCAGTCCGTCGAGTATTTGAGCACCTCGTAAAATATCGGGAGCATAAAGGTTTTTACTGGCTGCTAATTCACGAGACAATTAGGTTCTCGTTGTTTTACGCGTATACGGTTATGAGTATAGTAAACAATAAACTTCTGAATATATGCAGCGTATGAATATTTTATTAGCTTTCAAAAGAATTTTCTTCAAATAATTTTATGGCTAACATTAAGTACCTATATAAAATTAGGTAGGTTTTGATAATTTTCTATTCGAAAGTCATATAATGGAGCCGGGTCCGAAATCCCTATACTTAAATAGTAGTTTATGAAATAGTCACATAATAGGGGGTCTTTAAACACTAGTGTGTGTTTAAAATTCGAGGCTTGCCGAGAATTTTAATAGTACCACACGAGTGTTTTAAGACCTAATTATGTGCAATTTCATACACTACTTTATCTACACTCATGCAATCAGTGGTTACCTAAAAAGACACAAAATTAAAACAAAATCAAACTCATTTATTCTAATAATTATTTGCATTTTGAACAGTGCAATTGTGAAACTAATACAGAAATCTAAAACTACATACATTTATATTATTTATTATTTTAACCAATAACAGCAAAATAATGAATGAAAAATTCAGAGAAATGGCGCCAACACCAACATTCTACCGCGCATGCGCTGTTGCACGCGCCGCCATAGACAATGTACTGGCACAAAAGAAAATTGTGACAAAACCTCCTTGGTCGGGCTTCGTCAATCGAACTGTATTTTATTGGAATTCGAGTTACATTAAAGTACTGGTTTTGTATGGCGAACCTGTATTATAATGTAATTTGTAAAAGGCCAAGGGCTTTAAGTTATGCCTTTAAAATATTAGTGTTGAGTTCTTAATATTAGAATTAGAACATGAGTGTAGATAAAGACAATTTCATCACAAGAGTGTTGACAGAAAACTTCCTTGCATGAGATGGGGTTGATATTAAACGATATCAACACTCTTACATTATCGTATGTAACTTTTTGTGCATTCTAATATCGCTTTTCAGCCATTTTTAGTTTCAATAATTTTCTAGAGGATGTTCTTGCATCCTTGTTTCTGATACCATACCATCTAAGCCAATACTTGAAATCCAAATGAGCGTTTAACGTGTCTTTGGTATTAAGTATATTAATTATTTTTATGCTATACCTACATCTGCTTAGAAAATGCCTAAGTTCTTTATAAAGATAAGGTAGAAGGCGCGCCATTAGTATTGTAGAAATAGGTGAACCGGAATAGTGTGTGAAAACTCATTGTTGACGTGCTTAAGTGCAGAGTCGGCGTCGCCAGTGGTATCTCGGCCACAGAACACAGAAAGAGATTAGAAGGGCTATGTGGGCGGGGCACGCGTAGCCACAACTATGACTAAATGCTCATACTTGTGGCCCCGCAACGCGAACGCGTTGTTTAATCACTGACGGACAACTACAGTGAGTGTATCGTGAAGCGCGGCGCTATAAATTTAAAAAAATGCCTTCCTGTGCTATAATTACTTGTAAAACAAGAAGTCAGGTGTCAAGTGTAGCTAAAGAAGGAATTTCTTTTCATCGGTAAGTAGTAAATTAATCATAATGACCATATTCCATAGATCATAATGTCAAAATCCACCAAAACTGATCATAACGATAAGTTACATAATATTTTTCTAAAAAATATACATTACCGGCAATGTACGCCCGCGATTTTCGCCATATTACTTAGAGCGCGTAATGTAGTACACTGCTTTCGGTAGTGACGCATTTGGCTTAATGAGCATTAACGCAGTAGTCGCAGTACAAGGGATAGTGCCGTGCTAATCAAAAAACGCACGCATTACATTTTATCGATAAATGTATATTTTAAAATATTTGTATAAAGTAAAAATAACATATTATTTGTCACTTAAAATGCCATAATAATAATTATTACTTATCGATAATACAGAATGTTTGGCGAAGCTAACACCTACCCTTTCTAACATCCTATTCATATAAGTACGGCGATGTAATCAAAGATTAAAATTGTAAAATTAATTTCAATTTTCACGATACAATTAGTTCGATTAGTAAAAAAATTATGGGCAAATTCTAAACTAATTTTACAACTTAGAATTTTTAATATCACCATAATATTTATATGACTATTTTAGCATAGGTAGGTGGCCATGCAAGACATGAAGATTTGAGTACTTTAAAAAACACAAATTTACAGGTAAATATTTACTTTACAAATATTTACTTCTCCATCCAACTAAAATATCCTAACAACTAAACTACCGCACGTCCGTTTGTCAGATTATCCATTCTAGTTTATGCTTTCAGACCGGTGCATTATAGTATTATAGTTTTTCTTTTATTTTACGTCTAACCTACAACATTTTTGAGCTAAAAAGCTTTAATTTTGTTACATAGAAACAAAATATTACTTGAATATTATTAATTATAAACGTATAATGAAAGTAATAATTATTTTTTGGTTTTCTAAATATTTCAAATGGTTAAATTCCTGGCAATATTTAATATCGATAGCTATTAATCGATGTCAATCACAAAAATAATTTTATTTGTACACGCGGCTCTGGACGTCAGTGAATTTCTGTGAATGAGGAGCCCAGTGAGCGTTGTGATTGGTTCAGCCCGATTTCGCGCGACTTTGCATGGGCGGTGCAAGGAAAAGAAGTGGGAGCAAAACTGGCGACAGCGGTTCCCGTACAAACGGTGCATGATTGCCTTTCTAACCTCTTTCTGTGTTCTGTGATCTCGGCAGTCAGTTGCTTTTGACATAACAGTCTTCCTCGAGCGCAGTGTCAATAGCGCAAGCAATAACCTCTCTTGCATTGTCTCAAACATATAAGTCCATCCATCTCCCTAGCTGTTCGCGAGAACACCTTCGATAGTTTACGAGAACAAGGTAACTGATCTTATTTTTTTTGGTTATTATAATTAGTCACAGCATTTTCCACTACGAGGCAAACCGCCCATCTTTGGCACCGATCAGCTTGGGCTGGTATGGTGCCTATTCCTCTGATCACGTGCCTGGCTAGCCCAATCCGGGTTTCAACAGTTCACAGACGTCACAAATCTCACATACAAATATGCTTTTTCTTCAGTGTCCGAAATACAATCTACGCCGAATACTGTCCGGAGGCCTCATGCACTAGCTCGCGCCGCCCCGAGAGGAAGTGATGGTGGCCGATGCCCGTCACCGTTGGATTTGACAAATTTGTTTGTTCGCTTATGGCTATGTTTGGTGCGTTTGACAAACAATCTACTATGAATCAAATAAAGTTTGTCGAGCAAATTTGACAAAAAAAAGAGATTGCTCTGTGCCCATACATTGTTGGCCTAAGAACCAAGAATCATGTAAGATTATTTTCTAGGTTCCAAATTACGAGTAAATCACTGTATAAACAAAGATTATTGACAAACACTTCTAAGAACTTTATTATTAGTGAAATACTTAGTGATTTTGAGGTTACGTTTGATAATAAACACAAAATAAGTACCTACCTACATCTAACAATAAATAAACAAAGAAAACTCAGGGAAATCAGTAACAGTATTGTAGTATATACACGTATGTATGTAAAAATCCACCTTAAGTCATATAAAAAAGCTAATACTAATAATACGTTAACAGCAAAATGATTTTTAAATACATTTTTAAACTCCGATGTAGCCAGTAGCCACAGAATACATTAGTCTCGTCATTAGCCATGTCTCGGATCGGACTCGTTGTGAATGTCCTGTTATGAGACTGTCAAGTGTCAATGTCAGCAATTGAAACAACAATGAAGTTACATTTACTGTAAGGGATGAGAAAAATAATACAATTGGGGAGTATGTTTTCTGTTGTCTACTTAAGTGCCAAAAAAATAATGGTTAGGTACAAAAATTAGGTGCTCTTACAGAAAATAAATTGGGCGTAAGCGTCGTACGTGCACAAATTATCGTTCCGAATGGTCAACTATCATTTGTCAATGTTAGCGCGATATCCCATTCGGAAAAGTTGTTAGCGCTCATATCGTTCTCATCGCTATAAGCTCATTCGGAACGCACCTAAAATATAGACATATTCTTTCTAGTCTGTGGTTTTCAAAAATGTTAGAAGAAATCGTAAAGCCCTTTTTAAATTGAATAACATATTTAGGCCGGATTCAACCAAACTCGTGTAAGTTTTTACACGAGTGTAAGCGCTGCTTATTCTAAGGGTAAGCTGATTTTGCATTTTACCAATGACTAATCTAAGAATAAGGTATCTACACGCGAGTAAAGAATAACACGGGCGATTTTGGCGGTGTAAAAGGTTAATCTGAGAGTATACCAGCTGTCAAAGTAGTCAATTTTCAAATTATCCTCGATTTTGTTTATTCGTAAATATTATTGAGTATTTTCAAGAATAATTCGAAGAAGATATTTATCAAAACCGCTCCACGATGGAACGTTTGAGAAATATGATAGAAGAATCCGACAGTGATGATGAATATGTGTCAAGACGTCCAAGGTGGATCAAGGATAGAGCCAATCACTTTGATGATTACTATGACCACGACTTTGCTGTAAGATTTCGTTTATCCAAGGAAGCCACTCTGTATTCGTAAGCTAAACTTGAACATATGTTGAAATAACAGAAAAAGCAAACGGGCAACCAAACATTACCTACCATTACCTACATAGAAACTAGAAATTACATGTTGTCAACTTGACATTTCACTGTATTATCCTACAAAATTGAATTATTGCGGCATTTCACGTCATGCTAGGAGAAACAATAATACATGCATTTTTGTCGGTTTATACTTTCATTCGACGTTCATTCATCAACGAAAGTATTACAATACCGAGTTTAGCGTACTCCTCGAGTACGTTGGAAAAACGCAAACGAAGATATCCAAGAGTAAATTCAATGAGTAAAATTATTCCCGTGATAGTTATACTCGTGTAACTTCGTATTTGGTTGAATCCAGCCTTAGAAGTGTCCGTTAAAATCTAATAAGTAATAATTATATTTTAAATTATCCCAAGAATTATCACATATTATGCTAAATTTGTATTGGTTCTTAGGCCAACTTTAACATTGTCCTTTAATCGTTTACATGGTCTTTACATTGAGTTATAATAAGTGTAACAATTTGAATACTGACTTCGATTAAATAGGTGAACAATGAACCGAGTTGACCACAGTGTCAGCGTTAGTTTATCTTGTCTCGATCCATTTTTACCTTTTATAGTACAAACTAAATCCTTTTGGAAGCTGTAAATGCAAGTTACGCCAAACAGGAAGACTTGCGAAGCGGCCATCTGTTCGGCTCGTGACTTTGTTCTTGCAATAAATTAATATCCAACTTGAAAATCGGATCCGCCAACAAACTTGCACCGTTTCGAACGCACAAAGGCGTGGCTGGACAACTATTTGAGACGTTAACTGGCGATCAAACTGCCTTCTGCTTTCCAGCTTTGTTTGGTAAACGTCTTCCGAATTTCATAACTATGGTTTAGATTTAGCATTTATTTGTCTCTGTTGATGTTGGAATTCAGTAATTACGGGATGTTGTGTTCATTATGCAATATTAAATTTTACGTCACTGTCTTAAGATCACCGTTGTTAGCTTAGCTTATCATTTTACACTCTAAGAAATAAATGTATCATAAAAATTAGGTACTTTGAGTTATAATTTGTTTAATACAATACAGCAAATGTGAACATCGGCATCGTTTTGTATGTTATGCATGCATTTGTTTCATAATTTTTGAAGCTTTTTTTTTCCTAGCCTATACTGTCCCACTGCTGAGCAAAGGCCTCCCCCAAATCTAGCAGCTAAATTATGGAAGCTAATATATCAAAATGAAAATAAGTCTATTCAAATCTGAGATCATTTAGCCTTGATCTAAGATTCAAATGTGACTTGAAAGAAAGCTCTTTTGGACCATGTTGCATGGATATCAGGTGTCTATCGCAAAAACCTCCGTATTTTCTACAACTTATGATTTATTTATTTATATTATATTACTTAATTTTACAATTTATTCTATTTGTTATGAATTGAGCGTTGATTTAGTTTTATTTTATTAAACGACAACAAAAGGAGGAGGTTCTCAATTCGATGCGTATGTATTTTTTTGTGTGTATGTTACGCGATTACGCCGCAAATTGTAGACCGATTTTCAAAATTCTTTTTGTATTCGATAGAGTATACTCCAAGGGTGGTCCCATGGTCACCAAAGTTAGGATCTGATGATGGGATCCCATAAAAATCGAGGAAGACCCTTAACATTTTAGGTGTGTCCAACGTGTTTTGTGTGTATGTTACGCGATTACTCCGCTAATTGTTAGCCGATTTTCAAAATTCCTTTTGTATTCAATAGAGTATACTCCTGGGGTGGTTCCAAGGTCACCAAAGTCAGGATCTGATATGGGATCCCATGATAATCGAGGGAAACCCTAATTTAAAACCAGCCTAACCTAATTTTTGTAAAATATTTTTTTTATACATCTAGCTCCGATGTTATAAAAGATTAAAGGTGGTGACTGACTTGTAAGATTTCGATGTAATGCAACATAATGCAACTCGAGCATTACATCAGTCAGTGCAGTGAGCCGAGCCGCTCAACTCGAGCACCGCTCGCTCTGCTTGCATGTCGGTTCGGTAACTCAAAAACGACTACACCGATTATTTTTTTTCTATGTTCGCTTTAATACAGAGATTGGTTTAAACAGAACAATAATAGTGAAAATCCTAAAGAAAAACTTAAGTGTATTAATGGTAATTTTGTATGGAAAATGCAATTGTTATAATAATCCATCAGATTGTTTTATTTTTGCGGCTCAGTCATATTATCTATTTTGTGGCTCAGTATAGGTATTTACAGTACATTAGATATTTGCAGGTCTAAAAATAGCTGAGTTATTTCACCAATACAACTACACGCTGCCATTGTAGAACATTTGTCAAATATTCTTGTCGTATTTGTTTGACGGATGATTTCTAGAACAAATTAATCCTGAAGGCTTTCTGGCGCCATGACAATGATGAATGGCCTACTTACACTTGCATTCAATTGAATTTCGACTTTATTATTTGAGCGTTTAAGATGAAAATTGAAGAATATGTGCGGCAGAATAGACGAAAATGTTAACTTATTGGCGTTCTCATTCAAACTTTAACTCAAGTGTCATAAATGGCAAAATGTTTTTCATACGAGGTAGAGATGTCAATACGACAATTCGTATATGTTACGGGCAGCTTCATTAAGCGGTCAATATTAATATGGACCGATCAAATTCAAAAATCAAATTGAAAAATCTTTATTCAACATAGGCCTTTACATGCAATTGTTGATGTCAAAACAAAGCAAAATATTCTAATTTAAAGGAAACATATTAACCTTGTATGTGCATACATCCTTAATACAGAAGATGTCTTCAAATACAATAGTAGGAAAGAAAAAAAAATGGTGACCCTACACCTGTTCGGAAATTCTCGAGAAGAACAAGCAAGAAACTCGAAAGGGTAAAATTTTTTATCTCCTCTTTTAAATCGCCATTTACAATTTTTTTTGTTACATAGTCATAGATAGTTAGAAAATACAATCGGTATGCGTACATACATTTAAAATGTAAAAAAATGTTATAAACTTATACCCTAAGCATTATAATATTATGTTGTTACCAAACATATGATAACTCAGTCTAATTCAAAATCAGTGTCAGTTCTCTTCTTACTACTCTTAGGTCGTTACCAAATACAACAATATTAGTTTACATGAATAGTTATACACAACAACACGATTATTGACATTATAACGAATAATAACTTCAAATTAACACCAGGCATTGGCATCATCTAAATAATCGTTGACTTTATAATATCCTTTACTCATTAGTGTTTTTTACGTGCGCTATAAACTTATGAAATTACACTTTGTGGAACTTTGTTGTAAAAAGTTATACATTTCCACCAGCCTCTAGTTTTTTGGAGCCTGTACGTTGGAAAGGCAAGTTTATTTTTATTTCTTGTGTTTAACTGGTGAACTTGGAAATTGGTTTCAAATATATTATAATTTTTATAAACATAAATCAAGTTGTATTGTCCTGATAAAGCCAATATATTATTTCTCTAAATAAATCTCTTAGAGAATCCCTTGTTCGTAAGTTATAAATAGCGCAAACTGCTCTTTTTTGAAGTACGAAAATACTTTCTGTGCTAGCATCCGCCGTTTTATACCTAAATCCATCAAAATACAGAGCAAGCTTTCAATATTGTGTCGTGACACCGTTCCATTACCAATTTTCCTTACACACAACATTATATCTTCTGTGTACAATGTACATATGTATGAGTACTTACCGTAATACACTATTCCTTTATCAAGGCTTGGCTTTTATCAAGTTGGCAGGTGAAAACGGTTCAGGGTTCGAATCTATTGTTGTTTTGTTAGTTTAGGATCGTCCCGTGTGTTATGCGACATACTAATAATTTGGGGAGTCTATCGGGGCTACTTATTTAGTGGTTTTAAGCCTAGGTACTTATTTAGAGCTATTAATAGTATGTAGGTACAGACGAACGGCATGTTGATGGCAGAGGCTAACGCTCTAAGAACTAGAGGGTGGTCTACCACACCCGCCATTTTATTTGTTATGTTGTATGTTGATGTACTATAAAAGAACTATATACATAATCTCGTGTAGTAAATTTCGGAGTCAAAACTCTGCTCAGAGCAGCGAGTGGGGAGTGATCAGTGTTTTGTTTCAGTCTCGTTCATACGTGGCTTCAGTGCGTCACAATGATGAAGTGTTCAGTCAAAAGCTGCAGAAATGTTTCAAGAAATACCGTTTAAGAGGATTGTAAACCTGTAAATTTTCATACAAAAAGAGATAACGCTTTTCTCCCTCTTTACATAGTCCAATTTTCATAAATTTTGGAAATACAACAAACTGCATTTTTGAAAGTGCATACTCGAGCCACGAATTGGCACTTCACAGTCCTCTTAATGGATCGTATTATAAACTCATTTGCAAAAAAACGGGCACCTAAGCAATGAACCATTTCAAATGTTGCTTTGTTTGATAATTATAGGTAGTTTTATCCTCACAATTTGGTAAATTAATAAGAAAATAATCGTTTTCATCAGTATTTCATAAAATTTTGATACAATTTATGGGAAATAATGCTAAACCTCACTAGTAGTGTATGTTCGCTAGTAGTGCATATGCTCATGAAGTAAAAATAAAAAAAGTTTTTTGTTTGTTTTTCTTTAATAAAGTAAAAGCAGATAAATGTTTAGTATCGAGTGTGACCCCCTTTAGCTAAAATCACAGCTTGAATTCGTCTGGGCATGCTAGCGAGTATATCCCGGATACTTGCTTGCGGAATACGTTCCCACTCCGCAGTAATCACATTCTTCAGCTCTCTGATAGTCTGCGGAGCTGGTTGTACTGATCTCACACGCCGTTTCAGAACGTCCCAGATATGCTCTATGGGATTGAGATCGGGACTTCGAGCTGGCCATTCCAAACGACCTCTTGCACATACGCTCTTCTAGTCTTCACCTAGAGCGGCTAATGCGGGTTGTACACAAGGAATTAGAACTTCCGTTATGTATCGATGTCCAGTCAGTGAGCCGTTTTTAATGAAGACTAACTCTGTACGATCCATTGAATTTATTCCTGCCCAAAACATAACAGAGCCCCCACCATAAGGTGTGATTTCTTCGAAACATGCCTCTGCAAAGCGTTCTCCTTGTCTTCTTAGCACTGGCCGACGTCGATCTTCACCGAACAGAGATATCCTGGCTTCATCAGAGAACAAAACCCTATTCCAATCTTCTTGAGTCCATGATTCACAATTTCTAGCGAACCTAAGCCCGTGAACTCGGTGCTCACGGAGTAATTTGGGGCCGCGGGCCGGGCGGTGACTGCGTATATTGGCAGCGAGAAACCTCCTGCCCGTCCATAGACTAATATGCACATTTCATACTTCTTGGAGGTTGTTCTTAAGATCCACATACGAAGATTTGCGATTTCTCAATGCGCGACTCACAAGAAAACGATCATCCCGTGATTGGGTACATGGTTTTCTTCCAGAACCAGGCCTTCTCTCGACGGAACCAGTCTCCTGATATCGCTGCCAGGTCCTTTGGACCGTCGAGCGACTTTTTTTTTTTTTTTACGATGGGAATGCGTTTGCGCACCGTCCAAGCCCCCGCAGGGGCAAGGGTGTGTTTGACTCCGCAGCAAGCGACTACCCACTAAACCCCTCGATATGCCCTCTTTGGCGCCTGGCGCAGCCACGTCGAAAGGACGCGCCGCTGCCGAACGAGGTCGTGGGAACCCTTACGGACCGACCATAACCCCATTCGCGGCACCTGCCCACCAGTGGCGGGCCCCTCACGCCCTCTCCAAGATGGAGATGGAGAGGAGTTCCCGGGGCATACTCCGGGTGGTAATTTTTTACTGTGGTTTTCTTCCACGCGGCCCGACGCTCAGTGCGCCAGGCCCCCGGCCCCGCTCAGTGCGGGGTAACGGGCTTGCCCGACGGCAGACCCCACTGGATCCACCGCCGCGCACACGAGCCGAAGCTCAGCGGCGCCGAAGCGCCGACCCACCGCAAAAACCGGCCACGGTGGCCACACGAGGTGGCCCGCCGAGTAGCACTCGGCCATCCCACGCCCTCCCATGGGGGCCTCACAAGTGTGCCGAAGCCACACAGTGATCGGATCAGCCTCAGTCCTTGGAACAACGACACGCCGAAGCTCAACGAGCTTGCACCGACTCGGAACAACGACATGCCGAAGCTCAACAAGGACCCGCACCAACCCGACCAAAGGGGCAACGGCACAAAGCGCAACGCGCCATGACCCGCGAGCGGGTCCCCAGGCGACACACAACCCCATCTTCACAAAGAAGGGGAGGTGACGCCCCACATGGCCACGTGAAGTGGCCCACCGGGTTAAACCCGGCCACACCACGCCCCCTCCACGGGGCAGCTGTCAGACTCTTAGCCCGCGGCAGAAAATCTGCCGGGTTGCCCAGGGTGCACCACGAGGAGGTGTTCTGACATCGCACCCCCCGTCGAGCGACTAACATTTAGCCTCCTAGCCACGAAGCATTGGCTGCAACCCTCTTCAAGCAGCGCGATAATTTTGGTAGCTTTTACCACTTTATCTACCATTTTTGATACAGCCAAACAGTAATAAATAAAGCTTTGACAGTCAAGGATATGAAAATAATCGATGAAAATTGAATAAAAGTTAAGAAAGTCGATGTTAAATTCTGAAACATCGCGATAAAAATGTAGGATAAAAAGGGGTTTTCTGTAAAAATGAGCATCAAATGAAAATTTGAATTTAGAACGTACTTTTTTAAATACCACGGCATTTTTAAAACCGGCCAGTAACGTGTACAAGCGATTGAAACCTTTTTTGTATTGTATCTTTTTAAAGATGAATGAAAATCAAAACCGCCCGTTTCTTTTTTGCAAATGAGTGTATTTACCTAAGTACTCCATTAGCATTAACATTTTTTAAAAATATTCGTATGTTTAAAGAGATTATACTTATTAATTTAATTTCTTTATAATATTATAATGTTAGCAAGATGTTTGGTTGGAAAATTTCAACGCACCTATTTTTCTCGGCAAAGAGTGATCGAGATAAACATAACTTGGGCTCCTCGATAACCTCAATTTGAGATTTGTTTGAATCATACATCACTGTGCCCGTGCTATTTGAATTTCACCTTTATCGTAATATTATACCATTTGAAATCGTATGAGCATTTTTGTCTTATCAATATATTGCTAACTATGGGCCTACACAGTAAGACTTCGAAACTTTTTGTTGGCGACGCTTCTTCGAAGTTGTGTATACAGTAGTGCTCAAGGTCAAAGTGTAGTAGCTTGATCTGCAGCCGTGTGTACATCAATGACGTGTTGAATGTAAGTGACGATAGTCATAGACATAATGACGTGGGTGAAGTAGCTTCTGTCGTCGCGTAGACAATTTGTCGTTCGTTTGTCCGTGCTCTATAACTGAAAGTTATAAATTTGCCTCTATCTTATCGCACCTCGTTTTGCCTACGTTTTATTGGCTATATTCTCCTTATTCAGTGCACATAAATGATTTACAAGTATCACCATAATTTCTGAAGTTCTTCAATATTTTCAAATTCATAGTTCGAAAAGTGTGTTCACTGTAATCAATACTTACTTACTCATATTATAAAGCTGACGAGTTTGTTTGTTTATTTAGTTGAACTCGCTAATCTCAGGAACTACTGAATCAAATTGAAAAATTCTTGTTGTGTTGGATAGTCCATTTATCGAGAGAGGCTATAGACTATATAACATTATTTTCCGACATCCACGCGAACGAAGTTTGAACGAAATTGGGGTCATCGAGGACAAGCTAGTTTTTAATAATAAAAAAATAGATTTTTAAAGTACGTTGAATAAAATGTAGTTCATGATGATTTGACGTATCTCCTAAATTGAGTAGGCACGCTCCACCTTAGTCCCCACCTTTGCTTACTATCAGGCAAGATGAGGACAAGTGTCTACCCATAATAAAAAAAAAATATTTGGTCCATTTTTGATTTTTCCTAACAATTATTATTGACTAGCTGTGTCTTCGTTCGGGTGGATGTCGGAAACTAACAACATCGTGATGTTATATAACAAAAAAAACACTGAAAAGTTAAAAATTATATAAGAATAGGTACAGACAACATCACACTTCTATATTGAATTCGGTGCCAAACGATGATCTTCTAAAGTCTTAAAATTTGTCACTGGCTTCAATATAGAAACTGGTATTATATTAGCGTTTCCCTCGGTTTTTATGAGATCCCATCATCAGATCCTGACTTTGGTGACCTTGGGACCACCCCAGAAGTATACTCTATCAAATACAAAAATAATTTTAAAAATCGGTCCACAATTGGCGGCGTAATAGCGTAACATACAAACAAAAAAAAACATACGCATCGAATTGAGAGCCTCCTCCTTTTTTGAAGTCGGTTAAAAAGAACAAACAATCGAATTGATAACCTCCACCTTTTTGTAGATACGGTTAAAAACAACGCTTCTGCCAGAGATTTGAAACGCGTGCCTAGCTACCAAGGGCGTATAATTTACGTCATACGAACTTTGGTAATAAAATCACTGTTTACATCGTTTTAAATCTGTGTTTGAAAACCGTATTTAAATACCGGCTACTATCTATGCACAAGCCTTTATTCTCTATGTATATCCATTCTCTGTTAATTTATTAATATGTACAACGAAGTTGGCAAACAAGCATATTGCCCCCTTAATGCTAAGTGGTTACAGTCACCGATAGTACATGTGGCTCTTTTGAGATTCGCAACAAGTCTGTAAACCCCACAAAAAGCACATGTAAGTACGTTGCCAACTTGTGACATCAGGGGGCCGATTACGGATCTCATGATTACAAATGATATCATGATGACATAAAATTTATTTGCCTTTTTACGGATCAACACTTCATAAATATGTCTTTCAAGGGTTATGGCATGATGACATTATCGAAATTATACCCTAGCAATCATATCAGTAGAGTAAGGACAAGTAAATGAGCATTTCTAGACATTCTAAATATTGCAAATTTATACCATGTCATGTCATAAACGATCCGTAATACGGGGGCTGATGTACCGTCACGGTACAAAAAAGATTTATGGATAAGGCTGGGCCTTTGAGACCCCACGTCCACAGTTGAAGGTTAAGATGTTTTACGAAAAGCATGCTCAGACATTGTTCTTAATTCATTATTAATAAAAAAAAACTAAGGCACTGTTTTACAGTACTCTTTACTTGGTCTCTTCTATAACATTGATGTTCTCTTACTCAGCTGTTTGCGTAATAATACCATAAAATTTCGTATACACAACAATGAAATTGATTGCACGTGTAATAACATAATGCGCTTGGTTCCATAAACATTGCCGGGAAATGGGTTTTTACATCGCATCGATTCTTCTTGAGCTTTTGGGGACTATAATTTGTTCTTTGATAAACGCTTTGAGTCGCGTAAACTGTTTACCTTCGAATCGTTTTAAGAACAAAGCTTGCCATGTATCAGAATATAGCCAGTTAAGGGGACGTATGCCGATAAATGTATTTTTATCACAGGCGCTGGACAAACGCGTGTATAATAATTGCGCTTTCGGAAATCAGCGCCGATTTTGGCTTCGCAAATTGTGTTTCTGAGAAACCGATCATGAAGACAATAATAATGGAATATTGCAATATTTTTTTTTAAATTGTTCACCAAAGGCCTGAAGCACCGGTAAAAATACTAATTTCCTCTTTACTTATTACGTTATCGTGGCCAATCTCAACGGAGACTAGTTAAGATACATCAGATATATTAAAGTGCTCATCTCTTTGGTTTTGAATGAGGAATAAAGGAACAACGATTCTTTGATCAAAACCGACTAATGTAGTAAGAATATTTACATCCCTGTACATAACTGGCAATGCACTTGGTAATGTTCAAAGAACAAATGTTTTTTAGTACACTCATCGGCCTTTTCTCGAGATCGACATAAGCATTCGCGATCGACCGGTCGGACGTGAGCGATCGTTTGAGCACCCCTGGCTTAGTACATCTCCGGAGACGCAGTTTTTAATCATTAAAAGTGAATCTTGAATTCGAACACGAATACCAATCTATGAAATTATTTTCTACTGTTCCCAACCAAGATTTTTGAATCACTCGAATTCAGTGTTTGAATTAAAAATAAATTCTATATTACATTCCGTTTTGTTCAGAAAAAATTAAAACCGGTAGGTACGCAATAACACTATGAATCGTACATAAAACTGAACGTATATACGTTGCGTATATTCTACTTGTAGTAATCAAAAACGAGTGAAACGATACTGTGCGCAGGAGGACCACACGGCGCAGAATTCACGAAATTAATGTTTAAAAAAATAATTCGTAAATTCGTATTCCGAATATGAATTTGAATTCTGTTGCTTCCAAAATGCGTCTTCCGTTCAAAAAGCCGGTTGACACTACGCAGATTGATGGCACTGTGCAAGTCCGTGTTTGCTAAACGGTGAACTTTGATACACTCGGTGCTGGCAATTTCACTTTGCGCTAGTTGGAGCTTCGCGAAGTTTCTGCGAGTAGGTAGGTATGACGTTTAACGCCAAAGATTCCCGAAAGTGTTTACGGTAAATAGCTCAACTTCACCATGTTGTTTTCCAATGCTGTTTCGTACTATCCCGCATATTAAGTGTAAGTGTTAGCTGCAAGTTGAATTAAATGCGGTAACTCTAATTGGTTTAGATGACGCTAGCGAAAAAGGATTTGGTGCCGCATTATATGTTAGAGTTATTTCAGATAGCCATTCAAAAGGTCCCGTCATACCACTAAATCGAAATGTAGAGTTGCGCCTCATACTCGTATATAACCCTGTGGTATATATAACCTCAAGGCCGGGAGAGTTGTTTACGCCACATCTCACGTACTTACCTCTATTTACCACATTTACACTTTCATTCTTCTTTGGGTCAAAAAAATTTAGAAATTAATAAAGAAACTCATGTTAGGTCTGTTCTTTGCTATGAATGACGGCCTTCGTGCAGCAATAAATTATATTAAATCCATACTAATATTATAAATGCGAAAGTAACTCTGTCTGTCTGGCGCGCTTTCACACCAAAACTACTGAATCGATTTAGATAAAATTTGGTATAGACATAGTTTGAGTCCCAAGAAAGGACATAGCATAGTTTTTCGCAGAAATCACCCCTTAAGAAGGAGAAAAGGGTGTCGGAAGATTGTATGGGGAATCAATAACCGCTGAACCGATATAGACGAAATTTGTTATGGAAATGCTTTGAGTTGTGGGGAAGGATAAAGAATAGTTTTTATCCCCGAAATCATTCCTTAAGGGTGAAAGAAGGGGGGGGGGGGGATTGGTAAAGGGAATTAATAAAAAAGGACTTCCACGCGGACGAAGTCGCGGGCAAAAGCTAGGAATTATATAAATAAAAATAACATTGTGAGTGAAGTGATTTGGCACCGTATGTGATTTTTTTTTCTAGTCTTTTTGGCCGCAAAGAAGAATAAACGTGTAAACGTGGACCTCTTTGAAGAATCCTTGTGCAAAAACAAATACAAATAAATTGTATTACTATGAACATATGTATATGTATATTGTTTGCGGTTCCCCTCTGTGACTAAGTAACAATCTTAAAAAATCGAAGAGCAAGAGACCGCACATATTTATATGGAAGATTGATTTTCAAGAGCATATGAGGATAATTCTCAACCCAAAAAAATTACTGGGTCATGTGGCTGGTCCTGGGTTTTCAGAGAGTAAAAACTTTTTAAGCCTTCGCCAACGAAGAGTGTCATCAGTTTGGCATTTGTGGCTTATCGTCCAAACAAGATCACTAGATCGTCCAAGCCATTATAGCGAGACCCATGACGTGAGAGCTATGAGATATAGGTTTGTAAGTGGATTTCATCTTACACAAAGAATGACTAATACACATATTCAATTTCGGCACCTCACTCCTCTACATAAAAATATCGTTCAGGACTTCAATAATGCAAGTATCCAGCGCTCAATATTGCGGCCGTCAGTTGAAAGCAATGGAAGTCCTTAGGGATCACGACGAATTCTCGCGAAGAAAACTTTGATTCCATTTTTAAAGCTGACGACTGGAGGTCGGTTCGCAAAATATTGCAAATTCAATTCGAAGTCGAGCACAAAGAAGTCAGAGCCAAGATTTATAGAGAGGCTTCAGAGTATAGCACCTTTTTTTTTTCTCGGGGGGAAATGCGTGATTGCACCGTACCCGCCGTTGGCTAAACAGCGAGCGTGTGTGTGTGGGGCTCTCCCGGCAGAGTAGCCAGGCCTAGCCACTAAAACCCCCCGGTGCCCTTAAGCTTAAAAATGAAACAGCATCAGAAAACACCGCTATTGTATTGTATAGTGTCATTTCGCTCTCACTGCGGTTTTAATGATGTTTTCAGCGATCATGGTAAGGGGACAGATTTAAAACATGACTAACTATAAATAGCTTTTAGACATATTTTTAGTGTGACCGGAAATATCGAAAGTAGAGGTTTCATGTGGACTTTTCATCATTTATCATCATTTCAGCCAAGAGACGTCCACTGTTGTACATCGGCCAAACTAATCGGTCCTGTGCCTCCTGTATCCAGCGGTTTCCCGCGACCTTCACCAGATCATCGATTTACCAACCAACAGCCTAGCAACACTGCGTCTCCCGGTACGCGGTACTCGAGTTATGGATTCGAGAACCTTTCCACCCCAACGGCCGTCAGTCCTGCGAGCTATGTGTCCTGCCCACTGCCACTTAAGGTTTGCGGGTCTATTGCAGTTGCAGCCCACCTCTTATGACTATCCGAAGTGAACCCTACGCGATAGGGTGGCTTCTAACGCGCGCAAGCTTTAGTCCTGGATTACCCATATGTTCAAGATAATCGCCGTTAAGACCCAGCCCGTAGTTGGCTGGGCTGTTAATGGGTGGTCCGGAGAAATTGGGTTTCCCTGTCCCTGGATCGCCCCGACTAAGGACGAGATGGATGTCAAAGTGGTTTAGTGGAAATACCCCATACAGTGCGGGGCGAGTCTCACACACAATACTTGTCGACTAGCCATGGCAGGCACGGTGGGTAACAGCATTCGAAATCGTTAAAAAGGGTAAGTGATTGCTAGCCAGGCGTGCTCAGAAGCCGTACTAACTACCGTATAATTCTAGCAATTTTTCACACAATTAAGTCGGCAAATAAGCATACTGCCCACCAGATGGTAAGTGGTAACAGTCAGCTATAACCATAGCACAAGTGGTTCTTGTGAGATTCCCAGTAAATCTGCAACCCCACAAGAACCACAGTGAACGTCGCCAACCTGTTACATAAGATGTAAAGCCGTAGTACCCAGTAATTTCACTGCCATATCTTACTTGCCTTATACTCTTGCCATATACTCCCCCGCTAAAAAATACACACCGGGTTACATACTAGAATGGCTATTGAATTTCACTGAGTCTTGAGCTCGACACATACGGGTTCACATCAAACCAGTACGTGCAGTGGGATGGGTCATCCATCCGTAACCCATCATGATAACACTTACTTACCTCTTTTCAAAATAAGCGATCACGCCTCAATGATCAGTATGCCGTACGGCAATCCGCTTAAATATATTCCCAATAATACCTACTTTATAGCCGGTGGAATTTGTGTTCACATTGATTGCTTACTTGCTAACACGCCATTTGAATCGCAAATGTAAGAAACGGAACTTGGCTTCAGCTGATTTCGGCATTAAACATGTTTAGGATAAGCCGCGGAATTTCCGAGCATTTTTATTTATCCCCCATTTTCAAATCGGGATGGAGAATTACTCGTATTGACGTGGAGCGCCTGTTAACGGTTTTGTCATAGAATAATCGCGCACAGACGCGTCATAGAATAAAGAAATTTAAATAAAAACCTCAAGGATTCGAATGTACAATATAGATGATAAAGTTATAGCCAAATGCCTTTATTTTTACAGATCTTAATTCAAACTATTTAACTCCAATAGCTAAATAGTAAGTATCAGAAGTGTAACAGAATTGGGATGATGACTGAATTCTAATTGTTACGTCTCGTCATTAAATATTAAAATACCGTGTATGCAGTTCTGTGAAATTAGAATTAAAATTGGCCTAGAAATACATTAGATACAAGCATTTTAAGTTGTTAATTTGAAGGCGATTAGACAGAGAGATCCGACATCAACCGTGACGTCATTGTTGGGTAGCTACGGCCATATAAACTCCTTTTAAATTGCTGTTTTGCTAGAAAGAGATGGAAAAAAATCTTTAATACCTTATATCTTGGTTGTTTTTATAGTTATTCGGAAACCGATTTTTTTCTTTCGGTTTATTATATGAATGAGCTTCTATTAAAGCAAAAAAATTGTCATCTAGCCTATTATCTCCTTTTAACGCTGTGGTAATCATGAACACACAATATATTTACAAATTTTGTTAAACCTAATGCGCTTTCACTTGTGTTTACGAGCATATACATAGAATTGCTTTCCGCTCGCGTCTTTGCCTGCGTAATTATTGTTTTCCCGCGGGAATTAATATTTTCCCATATGAAAAATAATTTTGTAGGCTATTTAATCCCGTATAATAAATTTCAAAGAAATTGGAGCAGATTTTAAATATTTTCCATAGAAACTTTTAACCCCTATTTTGCATCCTAAGGGTCGCCCCCTTAGGATAATAAACCATGAGACACGTGTTCAATTAAATATTTTTAAGAGCATGAATCTCAAGTTTTATCAAAATCGTTGCTAATTTAAAGATTTTTTCACACAAACTTGCAACCCCTATTCCATCCCTTTAGGGTGAATTTTTTTTAAATACCTTTTTAGTGTGCGTTCGCATTTTGAATTAAAACAACTGTCTAAATTTCACGTTTCTACCATTAGCGGTTACGGCTGTGCGTGCGTCTATAGATGGGAACATCTCCTTTTATATATATAGATAGAGACAGCGTCAGGTTTAAACCAGGACTAAGCTTAGACCATGTTTTCAATAAGACGGCATGAGTGGCAAGAGCAGACATGAATCTAAATAGAGGCCGTGGCCCGTGTGTGTATACTCGTACTTCGTGTGTGAAAAGGAAAAGTAACGCTCCTAGTTATTGTTTCGTTTTTTCCGCGCTTCACAGTTACTGGCCTGCCGTCAATCGTAGAAATATACCTAACTGTGCCAATTTTGGTAAAGAAAAAAACGACACGCTCAGTTTTTATACCGATGGAGGGAATGACGTTTTCTAGTTTGATTCATGTCTGTGGCTTCAAGAGAGTACAAACTTCGACGAAGTTAATTCTCAACTATTTATCTATACTAATGTATGCATAGTTTTCAAACTATCGTATAGTCCACTATTTAGTAGATAGTTTCTGGACGACGCACTTCTAAAATCTGATGGGAATATTGTGGGAAATTAAATAATATTTATAGACAAGATATTTCACGGCATATTATCAGCTATCAGCCGGTTGCAAGTTTTACGTTTTACGATTTCGTAAAAAGTAACAACTTAATAGGTACCTAAAATGGGTCATTTCACTATGAAATATATATAATTCGCGCCCGCGCCGTGCATTTAATATTTCTAAACGTAAAGGTTAAAATAAAACTACAATTGAAACTAGATTATGGTGCAATTCCTACGTATTTATATTGTTACTTTTACGAAATCGTAAAATATAAATTTGGTGCAACCGGCCGTATGGGATGGAAGGACAGCTCATATATGTCCCCACCGAGGGGCTCGAGCCTACCCTAAACTAGGGCGATTAGGCCTTAGTCAACCACGCTGGCCAAGTGCGGGTTGGTCGACTTCACACACAACCTGTAAAGAAATTCTTTCTTCACAGGTGTGTGCAGGTTTCCTCACGGATGTTTTTCTTCACCGTAAAAGCGTCGAATAAACGTACATATGAATTCAAAATTTGAAAACACATTGGTACGTGGCGGGGTTCGAACCGCTACCTCCCGATTGGAAGGCGACAGCCTTACGCACTACGCCATCGAGGAATTTGTTACGAGATAATATTTATGTAATTAAGACCAACGTTCGCTGCCCTTTTTATTACTGTATAGTATTTTAATATCTTTGGAGTGATATAACTGGAATAAAAAAAACAATGTGATGATTATGATGAATCTATTGATTTAGTTTGACACATTATAATCTATGGCTTATGTTATATGCTCAGAGGAATAACTAAAGCAAGAATAACTAAAGCGAACGCTTTAGTTAATGTTCTGAGGTTATATATCTCAGTCAATAGGGAATTGAAAAATCATATTTTTAAATTTGTTTATTTCACTGCCATAATTTTAAGTCTCGTAGGTAACTAAATAAGTACAACAAAATAAAATATTAAGCGTAGAGCGTCGGTGGCGCTGTGGATTTGACACTGACCTTCTAATCGGGAATTCGGGGGTCCGTGATTCGATCCTGTCATGTACCAATGTGTTTTTTGTTTTTCGAATTTTATATGTACATTTGCTGACTCCTACGGTGAAGGAAACATCGTGAGGCAACCTGCATACATCTGCGAAGAAATACAAAGGTGTGTGTGAAGCACAGAACACATATACCCAAGGGGTGTGAAGTCGCCCAATCCGCACTGAGCCAGCGTGGTTGACTGGCCTAAACACCTTTACTTAAGGTAGGCTTGAGTTCCTCGGTGGGGACGTATATTAGCTGTGACAAGGATTTTTTGTCTATGGCTGTGATAATGAGAACATTAAACGATCTTCTACTGGTTGACTTGAGGTAAATATAGCTGTAGCAGTACTTATTCTGCTAGAGTAAACGCAATTATGGCGTCAAAAACGCTTCAACAGCATTGCTTTTGAGACAGCTATTGTTGGTTAACCGATAACTTAATTAAACATTTGTGACTTATCAAGACATTGTATAGTACGACTAAATTGCACCACAAAAAGTGTATATAAGTGACAAAAGCAGTTTTACTGAAATGCTATCCAGACACGATAACAACGTTAAGATTAGCGGAATTAGGCCCAGTTATTCGTGCTAAACAATTGCATTACATTTCAGCTAGCGCTACAAACGACGATAAAGCTGAAAGCGCTAGCCTGTGGCGCTACTTTCCCGTTTTCGAACAATTATAATTTACTATACTGCCCTAAATATTAAACCTTTGATTATATACTTGTCAAGTATATAATCACAGTATTAAACATACAGTTCTAAAATTCACATATGACGTTGTTGAACATTTAATCTAAACATTATTAGAGACAGAAACATGATTAATAATATTTCACTCGATCGAAAAAAAATATCCAAACACCACTGCTTAATAATTCAAAACAGCTGTAAATAAGAAAATATAATAATAAATGACAAAAGTTTTATCAATCGACGTGCATTTTTATTGTCTAAAAAATTGTAAAAATACATTTTTTATTTTGTACCCCAGTTTTCCAAAACTCTATTAAAACGTGTAAAAAGTAACGTTTTAGTTCGGTCACAGCGCGTAAGCGACATTAGAAGCTATGCAATTATCAACTATATTACCTTGCAATAAAGCAGTTCGGCGCGCACGAGTAGATTTTCCGAGAAGCTTCAATTAACCAGCCTCATTCGCTGTTCTGTCTCGTTTGGATAATTAGGTGTGAAAATATTAAGTGGAATTCCAACTGTGGGACGCATTTTGACTGTGGTGGCAAGCTAAGTTTTAAAGGAAATTCAAAGGAATCTTTATAGTTTTGCCACGTCCGTCTGTCTGTCTGTCTGCTACTTAGCTCTTAGTACTAGAAACTTAGTACTTACTCGTACTTTGGCATGGCATATTAACAAATCAAAGAGTTCAAGTCGACCAACTTAAAAATGTACTTGGTGAAGGAAAATTTCCTACAGATTCCATTGAAACTAGCGAGATAAAGTTGTTAATTAAGCAAGAGAGGTAGAAAATATAGATTAACGAGTCATGTGAAATATGGAAAAATAAAACCATAATAGCTTTAATTAAAAGAGGATCCGAATTATGCGTTGCCAACTTGTGACAAAAGAGTCATAAGATATCAAATCACGGAACCCACTCAGTAATTCCACTTCTTTAAAAAGGCCTTTTTTTTTTTTTTTTACAAGAGAGAAAATACAGTCTTTACGGTATTCGACAAGGGCATTCAGCTGACTAGGCCACCCCTTGGATATGCAGGACTCGGGTAGAAGACCCACTACCGGCTAAAAACTCTCTAGATACTTAGACCTCCGTGGGGACACAATCGGGATCGGCGTTAGCCATTCCCCGATTGTGCCCCCTACTTTAAAAAAAAAAAAAAAAAAAAAAAAAAAAAAAAAAAAAAAAAAAAAAAAAAAAAGGGCCTAGGAAACGACTCCATTCTACCTGATTATAAATGGTAGTGGAGTCCAAATGCGAAGACTACCTGTTTTACCGTTCAAACCGGAACAGCAATGCAAACGCTGCTTTTTGGTGGCAGAAATAGGTAACATAGAGGTACCCTTTTCCCCCAGTAGGGATAGCACGGACCATTGACAAAACGGGACAAGAGACAAATAACATGTCTTTTCTCGCTCTCTCATATAACAATGAAGCGAGACTCCCGTCTCTGTTATATGGGGAGGGTTAGTCACTTTCCCTTCTATAGTCTATCATTCTGTCGCCTGCAGGGTATTACTTTAAGCTAGGATTTTTTGATAAGTGAAAATTAACATTGTGGAATTTGAAAGCTTGTCCTACATAGGCAAGGTTTTGTTAGACAAAACTGATAGATAAATTAACAAAGTTCGACAAATAATAATCTGCCCAGCGAAATGACTAATAAACATTCGAATAGGCTTCGACCGCACGGCAATTATTCTTGTTAACGCATAGGTTCCATATTAACGTCACAAAACCAATTTGCGCAGTTGTTATCATATTTATTACATACATAGAATATGATCGTATTTACCTCCGTCACTCCCGTGGGAACCGGTTCCCATCTAATTTGTAACAGTTGATTGCGCGCCTCCGGGATTATCGAACTCCATCAGGCTTGATTTTATGTAATCTAACCAAGGAATAATATGCGTAACTAGTTTATAATATGAGTGGGTAATTGGAGTATTCGATAATTGGCGTCAGTGGCGCTGTGGACTTGCCTTCCAATCGGAAAATCGGGGTTCGAGACCGCCATGTACCAATGTGTTTTTCGCTTCGAATTTCATATGTACATTTGTCTGACGCTCCTACGGTGAAGGAAAACATCGTGAGGCAACCTGCGTACATTTGCGAAGAAATTCAATGGTGTATGTGAAGTCGACCAATCCGCACTGGGCCAGCGTGGTTGATTATGTCCTGGGTGGTGATTTTATAACTCATCGATTGATCGGCAATCGTTATCAGACTGCATGACTTAATAAAGAAGAGCGAAATTATGTTCATTAGCTATAAGTATTGGTTGATTTATTCCACAAATATACCAAGACTACTTAGACGACGACATTACAAAATGTTAAACATTTTAAAAATCAGTTTTAATCAAACAAAATTATCAAATCGATGCGATAGTCGATTGCCGATGAGTTACAAAATCACCCACCTGATCGCCCTAGCATAGGGCAGGCTCGAGCCCCTCGGTGGGGACGTATACGAGCTGTGATGATGATAATGATTCTTTTGTAGGTCGAGGAATGTACTGATAGAACATATACACTATCTCTACAGGATGGCACATTTAGATCGGTCAGTATGAGCAAGTCTGTTGCTATAAGATATACACAGATCAGAAACCATTTCATCGATTTTAGTGACAAGAAAAACTGCATAGGTATACCGATTATAAAAAACAACTTGTACTCAGTTCGACATTGGAACCCAGTCTTGTTAAAAAATAAAACTTACATTATTTGTATATGGATATCGATTATGTAGGTCATAAACAGTCATTGTTACTATAAACCATGATATCTTAAGTTTATTTTTAAATCTGTATATACAGTTTTTCTTATCACTAAAATCGATGACATGGTCCCTAAGCTGATCTTTGTATGTCTTATAGTTACAGACTTGCCCATACTGACCAATCTAAATGTGCCACTCTGTATACGAAGTTACGTTTGAAGCAGGAGCCAAATGTTTGCTTGTTCAGACAAGTAAACAGAACAACTTTTACTGTAGGACCAATCTTCGCTGTGGGACAAATATTATATTTTGCCTATGTAAGAAGCATACTTGCATACTGTAGTAGTGTATGGAACCCTCAGTATGATAAATATACTAACAATATTGAAAGTATTCAATTAAAATCTTAAACATCTCAACTTTCGTACTGGCTATACAAATGATGACTACGATGCATCGTGTAAGTATCATAAAATGGTAACACTCAAAGATCGACGCACCATTTTGGACATGTCTTTTTTGCATAATATCTGCAATAATGGGATAGATTCGATGGAACTCGTCTTATCTTTTCTCAAATTACGTGCTCCAAATAAGTGCACGAGACACACTCAACTCTTTCACAAACCACAACCAATCGCGAAAAAATCAGCTGTTCCAAACAAATTTTCAACATCCACTGAACCTAGATGTATGGAACAGCGTTTTTTTTTTGTTGTTCAAGTAAAGTTGCTCAATTTGCTTGTCTGAACAAGATGATACGAAGGTATGTACATTTTTATAGTTTGTGTCATATCTTGCAAATTTGAAACTCTATGGTCGCGTGCCTGCGTAGCGTATACGATGTTGTCGCTGTCGCGCCACCGGCAATAGTACATTACTGCAGAGGCCGGGAAGTTAGGGATTGCCGAGCGTCAGCGAGGCCTTGACAATAATTATGAGTCCGGCAAACCCATTCCCGCCGAGGTATGTATACCTAGTGCTTTTCTCAATAATTGTGAGGAAATAATGAAAGACGTAATACTGGAAACAAATGAGTATAATATGAATAAAAGAACGAATAAAGCAATTAATGGTAAACGCAATATTTCATATATTGTACGCAAATACATATGTACGTGATATAATTATTTTACGCGTATATGTATACAGCCCAGTCATATTTTACGCAAAAAATGTAATACTGTAGATTATGGCTTTTTTTCTATCGCAACGAAAATTCTGCATAATTATTTTCGTGTGACTCTAAACTAATATTTTAATAGAATTGTTGTCATATTCATATACACCACCAAAAAATAATTAATCTCAAAAATTTTAATGGAAAATTGAGGAAAGGGTCTTTATTATAAATATGCAACAAAAATTATTTTCTGCCCTCAATTCTGAACAAACTATGTTCAGATTTTGCACAATTTACATCAGACGTGTCTGTGCAATCTTGATCTATTAAAATTTAGAATATTTGCGCCTCTAAAATATAAAACAGCTGAACGCGGCAAGGCGAACCGTTTAAAACACTGTGGGCCATAAATAATTTTGGCATCGTAAATAGTGCTTTCATTCATTTTTATATCTCTTTTATGTATATTACTACAATATTTTACTCAGCGAGCATTGTACCATAATTTATCGTCAAGCTCAAATAACTAGCTTAAATGTTTGACCGCTTTTCCGTGGAAACGTGTGAAGATTCACATGCATTACTTCCGCAACATTACCCGCTCGAAGGGTAGGTATACCCAACTTATTCTGTTTACTTTCAACAAACTACTCGTATGCATATCAGGTGTTCCTTTGCAAACAGCCGATGTGAGGAAATCGTCAAGCGTGCGTTCAGAGGACTTCGTTTTCGGCGCTTTATATGAAATTCTGCGTGATTAGGTTTGGGCGTCACGTTAGGAATATAACATTCAAGCAGAGCAGAATTTAGCTTATTAGAGCGAGACTTAATAGAAAAATCTTTTTTTTTATTTAGTTCACATAAATAAAGTACATTTGTTCGGGTACATCCACTTACCTATTTCTGCCGCCAAGCAGCGCGCTGGATATGTGGACGATCAATTATTGTAGCCAGGCCATTATTTTATCTCTGAGTTTTTTTTTTGCATTTTTAATAGCACTTTTGAAATTCGACTCCTCCATGATATACGACTGAGTAGCTTGTATGGGATCTTCCAGTGTGCAGCGGTGTTTGCATTGCTGTGTTCTGGTTTGATGGGTATTAATTCTTTGGATAAATAAGTAAAAAGCTTATGACACATTAGACATTTTATTCAGAACAGTCAATTTAGACATTGTCAAAGCCATGGAAATAATTTATAAGGATGTTGGTTAGCAAGCAGTTTCAATACCTCCCTGTAAACTACATCCTGTATAAAGACTTAACAATAACAGTATAAAAAAAATACTAACAATAAAACACTCACAAAAAATATCACGTTGCACAAAAACACTAACTACACAGAATAACACTCATATAAAAGTTACGCCATTATACCTAATAAGTTAAGGCATTTATAATGTTTGGCTTTAACAAGTGGTTTCGTGAGGATGTCGGCGACCATGTCGTTGGTGTGCACATAATCTACGATGAGGTGAGATTCTGAAATGCAATTCCTAACAAAATGGTGCCTGATGTCGATGTGCTTCGTGCGAGAGTGGTAAGTGTGGTTTCTGGTAAGCTTTAATGCACTTTGATTGTTACAAAATACTGTAATGGAAGGATGAGAATGAAAGATTTGACTGATGAGTGACTTCAGGTACAGGGCCTCTTTACATGCTTCCCCTAAGGCCATGTATTCTGCCTCGGTGGTAGAGAGAGCTGGAGTTCTTTGTTTCCTTGCTTCCCAGGAAATAGAAGCACCGCACATTTTAAAAACATAGCCAGTATAGGAGCGCCTGTCAATTAGGTTGTTACCGTAATCAGCATCTGCGTATCCTACTAGGTTTTCGTCCTTCTGATTAAAGTGAAGTTTCCAGTCTTTGGTGCCTTTCAAATAACGGAGTACCCGTTTCGCTGCCTTCCAATGTACCTCCCCGTGATGTATGTTGAACTGGCTTGAGACAGCATGAGAGATGTCCGGTCGTGTCGCGATTGCAACATACATCAGTGAACCGATGAGCTGCTGAAACGGTACATCGTGTCTCTCATCATCTTCATGCGGATGAACAAGTTTTAAGCCGGGTTCTAAGGGTGTAAATACTGGAGTAGCTGTACTCATATCAAATTTCTCGATTAGTTTTTCGATAAACTTTGTTTGATCGAGACTTAAGGTACCATCTTTTTGTATCACACGCATGCCTAAACAATCTTGGAGAACACCTAAATCTTTAACAGTAAAGGTTTGTTTTAGTTGAGCCTTGAAATCTTCTTTCATTTTATTGCTGTTGCTTAGAATGAAAAAATCATCCACGAATACTGCAATAACTAGAAAGTCATTGCCATCATTTTTATAAAAGAAACAGTGTTCAGATTCAGCATGTTTTAATGACAGTTTATTCATAGCCTCGCAAACTTTTTTATTCCACTGGCGTGGTGCTTGCTTAAGGCCATATAGCGACTTTTTTAGTAAACAAACTTTACCTTGTTCGGATACAAAGCCCTCTAGCTGTTCCATATATATTTTTTCGTCTAAATCTCCATTTAAAAATGCGGTTTCAACGTCTAAATGGTCAATTTTTAAACCAAATTTGACTGCGAATGCCATAAGTAGTCGAACGGAGGAGAGTCTTGTAACACCGTTTTTTCTTAAAATTTCATAAAACACAAATTTTGCAAAAACACTTTGGTTTCACTGTAGTTTTAACACAAATTTCACAACTAAAATCATAATTACAATAACTTTGTCAATTAATTGCACAATATCAATGTCAAGTGTCAACGTCAACGTCGTTTCACGTCACGTCAGTGACATTTGCAATTATCTTTGGTCATTATTCAATTTTTGCATAAACAAAATAAATCTCGCGTTTATCCTGGCCTTATTTACAAAGATAGTTTTTTTTCGCCCAAAATCCCGTGCTTCCATTTAGGTGGGTTGATTTTCTCAAAATTCGGAATTTGACATTTAGACCGTTTGTTTTGATCATTTCTATAGACATATTTTAATAAAATACGCTTAAACTTATAGATCATATAATTATAGTTTCGTCGAATAGAATTTGGAAAGCATTCACAATTTGTTTATGGTTAATTTTTCATTACGTTTTGTTTTTCAACCAAACTTATAACTTTAGCTGGAAATACTTATGGCATATTGTAGAATTTCGAAAGATCCGTATGTTGACTTGACACATCTTGAAGCAAGTTAAGAGTCTTACGAGTGTCATGAAATGAATTTGGTTTTAGGAGAGGTTCCGTCGCCAATACGGCGCTTAACATTCAGCAAACGGACCTCGGCTCCGTCGCTTCCACATAAACGCAAATCTGCGCGCAAGTGGAGCGTTGGTTTAGTCTATCGTCTAGGTTATGATTAGTCTGTGAGACATCGATCGAAGTAATTTGTTATTGATTTGAAGATCATAAAGTTTTTATATATTTATATAGGTATTTCTCCCGTTTTCCGTGTGAATTTGATTTGAAAAACCACAGTGAAACTAAAAAATTCAGTTCTTTTTGTTTTCAGCTTGAAGAGTAAAGCTAAGGGGAAAAATACTATATTTACTCGCCGTCACGCGATTCATTAAATTAAATGGATTTATTGTATCAATAAGTGCAAAAAATCAATAAGGTATCTAATTAACTTATTATATTTCATGATTTAAAGCAGATTTTGTTAATTTTATTTTTATTTGTGGGTAAATTGATTATTAAATCAAACATGTTACATTTCCAAAATTCGCCTTTTTCATCCCCTATTTCATTAAAAAAAACCTGATAGTAAGCGGCGTCTTAGTGGGATTAATGCATATATTGAGTAACACTTGCGAATTTCCTGTTAAATTCTAAATTTTTACAATATTAAGTTTCACATCCTTCTTTGGCAAATAACTCACAAATTAAGCTGTTTTCTTTTTATTAATAGCAGTGATTATACACAAAATAGGTGCTCTCCCCTCCATATGTCCTTTTTATTCACTAACCAATAAGACAATTTGTCAATTTATTAAAAATTATGTTTTAGAATTCATTTGCTGTGTTTATTACATGAAGTTCAAATGTATTGACTGGGATTCCTTCAGAACTCAGTGTTAGACCCACTGACCCTAAGATCATAGGCATATTTAATTATATTTTTAACCTAACACTGTGCTATGAATCTCCAGGGCAGTTACCGGAGGCCGTAGGGCTCCGCTGCTTGACCTTATAGCTAGAAACCATAACAAACTAACCTAACACAAGGAGGAATTCTGTGGAATTGTACATATATAGAGAGAAAAAAAATAATCTAAGGAATTGGAATATTATATCTCTGACCCGTGATCGCGGAAACCTAGCATCAAGCAGAAGGTACGCTCTACTAACAACCGCTCCGGGGAAGGCTACTAATTTCTTTTATAAAAAAAAAGGAAACCTATAACTATTTGTTCGTGTACTTTATTGCCCCTCATTTTGTAGTTTTGTACCCAATTTGCACCTGATTTTTACCTGCCGAGATTGATCAAACAAACCTGAACCATCCTGCCCTTGGCTTGTATTAATTAAACATTAAGTTAAGTGCTTTGCATTGAGGGATTTTGTTTACTTCAGTAACATTATGCATAAGTGAATTATAGTTATGTACCTACAACAATAAAACTTTTCATTTTGTATCGGACTAAAGGAATAAGTTTGTTTTTTTTCCTTCAACTTTAAGATTTCCCTATATTACTACAATTTAGCAAGAAAAAGCACTACAATTTGGCGCCCGAATATACAGCAGGTTTTGTGGCATTATATGGCCCATTATTCTGGTCAAATGCTCAGATAATGTTGATCCATCTCGGTATGTATCTTTAATAATTTTCTTTTTTTAACGTTGTGTGTTAGTTAAGCTAAAACTCGAAAACAGCTCGACCGATTCTTACGAAATGTTATGTGTATTTGAATAGGTCCAGGGAAGGTTTAAAAGTACAACTGGACCCAGTAGGTGGCGCTGTAATCGGACAGGAGAACGTCTGCCGGTCTCACTAGTTAACTACACTTTAGTTATAAGATAAATAACAAGAATTCTATGCAGGTTTGGTTCAGATAGGTATAAATAAAAACAAATTTTAGTTACATTTGCAAAGGTGAATATATTTTAAGATTTTTTGTTCATAGTTTGAGTATATAACATAAATAATATTGTAAAATTAACTTATCATATAGAATAGAGCGTAGTATATTTTTACAAAAATGGAACAAAGACCAATTAGTTTTAATTTACTTAACAAAGATGAACTAGAATATGAGGTGAAAATCAGGGGTTCGAAACCAGCTGACACGGTGATGGCTCTGAGAGCACAGATCCGTACTCTCAATAAAGATCTGCCTTCTGATGAAATACTGACTTGTGATCTTGATGTCAATATTGAATTAAAAGTAATTCAAAAGAAATTAGATGATCTTGAGAAACTCATCACAAGTACTTCAAGTAAGCTGTCATCACTTAAGATGATAAATAGAATTCAAACTCTTGCACACCACTTATTCCACAGAATTGGTCGCTTGTCTTTATCGGAGTATGATGATAATAATCTTACTTCTTTAATTACTTCTCTGAATAATAGATTAGATAGCATTCTTGTAAAAATAGATAATATTTGTCATAATTTTAAAAGTAGCTTGGCACCTGAACAACCGATTGAGCACTCCACTGCAACTACACACAATACAGCTAATGATTGCTCCGTGCATAAACTAAATTTACGCTTCAATGGCAAGACATGCATTAAAGCCTTCTTACAACGCCTCGAAGAGTTATGCTTGTCTCGTGGCCTTGCAGATTCAAAGCTTTTCTGTTCTGCGGCTGAACTTTTCACTGATGAAGCGCTATGCTGGTATCGAGGAGTAAAGTCAGACGTTCACAATTGGACTGAGCTGAAGACCTTGCTTCTCGATGAATATTTACCATCTGATTATGACCATCGCTTGATGCAAGAAATTAGAAGTCGTACTCAGGGCCCCGACGAAAGCATTGTGAATTACCTCAGCATTATGCAAAATTATTTTACTCGATTATCAAAACCAATCTCTGATGATGATAAATTGAACATAGTCATGTTTAATATTAGACCATTTTATACTGCTCAGCTTGCTCTAGCCCCAGTGGAATCTTGGACTGATTTAAAGAAAAAATGTAGGTTGTTAGAAGGTGCAAAGGAGCGATCGGTGCATTTCAGTGAACCTCCTAGGGTCACCACATCTTCTCTGGCTCCCGATTTGTGTTATAAAAGTAGTAATAGTAGTAGCAGCACTAGCAAGACGTCACCAAAAGTCTCTTCAATACAGCCAGTGAATAATACACAAAATAATCTTTTTTGTGTCCGCTGTCGGAAAAATGGCCACAGCTTGAGGTATTGCAAGGCGCCTTGGGTACTTATTTGTTATCGTTGTGGAGAAAAGGGCTTCAATGCAAATAATTGTCCAAAGTGCACTTCTTCAAAACCTTCAACCGCAGAGATTCCAAAAAACGCCAAGCAGTGAACCGATGGCATAAAACAGTATATTTTTATAATAAACATTGTAATTCTGAACAATCAAGGCAGAAATACAATAAATTCTATAATAATGTAAATAAAGCTAGTAACATACATATGCATAAAGGTAAGGTTACATCGGTTCACGCTACTACTAACGCCACCTATAATGATACCAGAGCTTATCTGAAGATTAATATTTTTGGCTTGGAATTCAGAGGATTACTGGATTCAGGATCACAGATCTCCATTGTGGGAGGGCAAGCATACAAATATTTTAAAGATTTCGCTACTTTACATAAGTCTGAGGACTTAGACTTTATAAAAACTGCAAATGGTTCTACTTCACGAGTAACTGGGTATTTATTTTTACCAGTATCGATAGAGAATAAAACTCGTGTTATTAAATTTTACGTCGTCCCTGGAGTTGCTACAGAGTTGTTATTTGGCTTAAATTTCTGGAAGGAATTTAATATTGCGCCAGATATTTTATCATTGTTAGAAGATAGCGGACATTTATATAAAAATAATAATCAGGTGTACACAGTTATGTCAGGCAGCCGTGCTTTACACGATTTTGAAACTTTATCTAAGCTTGAGCGTAGGCTGGTCAATGACGTCATAAAGCAATTTGATGACATTTCCGCAGAAAAGAAAGGCCTAGGTAGGACACACTTAGTGAGTCATAAAATTGATACCGGTGACCATCCACCTATTAAACAACGGTATTATGTAGTCTCACCCGCAAAACTGGCAGAATTAAATAAACACCTAGACCAAATGCTGAAGGATGATGTTGTGGAGCCTAGCGGAAGTGCATGGAACAACCCCGTTACTTTAGCGGTTAAATCAGATGGGTCATCACGTTTCTGCTTGGACAGCCGAAAACTTAACGCCATATCAAAGCATGACGCTTACCCTATGCCTTATATTAGCCATATTCTGGACCAGCTCAAAAACGCTAAGTACTTATCTTCTATTGACCTTAAGTCTTCATATTACCAAGTTCCTTTGGACTCTATTGAGTCCAGAGAGAAAACTGCTTTTACTATTCCCTGCAGAGGCTTGTTTCACTTTAAGGTCATGTGCTTTGGACTTACTGCAGCTCCAGCTACGCAGCAGCGGTTGATGGACCGCCTCTTTGGGCCCGAGTTTGACAATAAGGTGTTCGTATATGTTGATGATTTAATTTTACTTACTCCTGAAGGCCCAACGGCCTTCCAGGATCACCTCCAGCTCCTACGTAGGGTAAAGGAGAGACTTAAACTAGCCAACCTTACTGTCAACATGGGTAAATGCCAGTTCTTCAGGAGACAGCTGAAATTCTTGGGTCATGTGGTTGACGAATATGGTCTGCGCACGGATCCTGACAAAATTAAGGCTATAGTAGACTTTCCTATTCCCACCTGCAGGAAAGACGTCAAACGCTTCTTGGGAACTGCATCTTATTATAGGCGTTTCATAAAAAATTTTAGTCATAGAGCTGGTCCCCTTAATGCTCTTACTTCTACCCGTAAGAGCGCGCCCCCTTTCAAATGGACGACCGAGGCAGACGAGGCGTTCAACGACCTAAAACTCGCACTGTCTACTTCTCCGGTTCTGGTATGTCCTGACTTCTCGAAAGATTTTGCTGTCCACTGTGACGCTTCTGATTTCGGGTTAGGAGGTACCTTAACCCAGGTTGTAGATGGACAAGAACATCCTGTTGCGTACTGTAGCCGTTCACTAACACCCGCTGAACGTAACTATTCCGCTACAGAGCGAGAGGCATTGGCCGTGGTACATGTCGTTGAACACTTCCGCCCTTACCTTGAAGGTGGTCGACAATTTAAAATTATTACCGATCATGCTAGTCTAAAGTGGTTTTTAAACCTTAAGAATCCGACAGGTCGACTAGCGCGTTGGGGGTGTAGGCTATCGCCTTATAATTTCATTATTGAGCATCGTAGTGGATCTCAAAACGTCGTACCGGATGCACTATCACGTTCTGTACCAGTGGCAGCCGTAGACGCATTTACTTCCAGCGATGCTTGGTATAACAATATATTAAAACGTTGCACGGATAGGCCGCGCGCGTGTCCCAATTTTCAAATTATTGATGGTAGGCTTTTTAGATTTACAAAAAGCACTAACAAACTCTGTGGTGACTACCACTGGAAGGAAGTTGTACCAAAGGAGCTTAGGGAGGATATTATTACAAGTAACCATTCTGAACCAATTGCTGCGCACTTAGGCGTCGCAAAAACATATAAAAGATTAAAATTACGGTATTTTTGGCCCGGTATGCATAAAGATACCGAGGAATTTATTAAAAATTGTGCCACTTGTAACTCATATAAACATAGCTCACTAGCGCCACCTGGCTTTATGGGGGAACCCAAGGTCTGCTGTCGACCATTCCAGTGCATCAGCATTGATCTCGTTGGTCCACTGCCGATGTCTCGACAGCAAAACACCTTTTTACTAGTAGTTGTGTGTTGTTTTACAAAATATTGCTTATTATTTCCTATACGGCGTGCAACGGGCAAAGTTATAGCGCAAAGGTTAGAAGACCATGTATTTCTGGTTCACGGAATACCACAGACTGTGATGTCTGATAATGGCTCGCAGTTTATAAGTCATGAGGTTCAGGCATTATATGAAAAATACAATATTCCGCAAGTACATTTGGGTCCAGTATATTGTCCACAAGTTAATACGGTGGAACGTTATAACCGCACAATAATCACTGCAGTTTCCTCGTTTGTTGAGAACGATCATAGAACGTGGGATATTAACATACATAAAATACAATTTGCCATGAACACCTCAGTAAATGAGTCTACTTCTTATACTCCTTTCATGCTAGTACACGGTAGGGAAGCTGTCACTGATGGTAGTATTTACCGTGATTTTGTAGATCTCCAAGAGTTGGTTGTGGTACCACGCGATACTCATGCGTCTAATATTGGCCACCTCGGTGACATTTTCATCAAAGTCCGAGAGTCGTTGCGTAAGGCCCATGAAAGGAATATAAAATACTATAACAACAAACGCAGAGATATCTCATTTAATGTTGGTGATTTTGTGTGGAAGCGTACGTACAAGCAGAGTTCTGCTAATAAATATTTTACTGCTAAACTTGCCCCTAAATATGAGCGTTGTAAAATTATACGTAAACTTTCCCGCCTCGTCTATGAGCTCGAGGACGAGAACGGAAAATACATAGGGAAGTGGCACATAAAAGATTTTAAAAATTTTGATACTTCGTGTGACTAAATTACATACCTAGTAACATCATACCTACTTAATTTTCATTTTTATACTCTTATGAAAATAGCCATATTTTTATAAGCATTTAACAGTTAAGCACCGCGGGTGCGGCGGTCACAGAATACCCACCCCGCCATTCTTCCTGGCGTCTCGTAGAACCCGAGTGTAGGATAACGCGCCATATAACATCTGGCGGCGTTTTTGCATGTGTCTGTCCCTGTCGTTTTTTATTGATTTGCCTTGATACTTAAGTTTCCATATACCTAACATCTTCAAAATTGATATTACCATTACATAAGTACATAAAGATCTAAAACACAAATATTATACGTGTCTTAGTTCATACCATTATAAATATATTATTACTACCATTATATAAAATGGATATTACTTCTTTAGTATCTGATACCAGAATTAAGGAACAAGTATGTACTTATTATAACTGTTATGTGGTTAGAGAGATGCATTTAGCACAAGATCACAAATATAAACGTGTCTTGGTCATTATTTTTATATGTATTCTACTCTAATCAACAAAATTAATTTTGAATTCCTCACAGGAGCGGTTTGCAACTCTAGAAATAAGCCTTTGCTATATTCTTATAATGGAGGAAGTTACATCTAGCTGGAAACATAGGAAAATCAATATCGACGATCAGGGGCAACGACACATGCAACTCATTTTTTTAGTATTTCCTTTTTATTGTTTTTTACTTATTATTTGACGATTAGAGTCAAAATGTCTGTAATAACGACATCTACCGGTGGTTGTTGACATTACTTGCTATACTCTGTTAGTGTCAAGATATACTTATTTAACAACGCCATCTCGGCGTCAGTCCTGACACTACAGTTTTTCTTTATTACTTACTTATATTTGATGGGCATAGGATATAATGCCTTTTACCTATTTATCACAGCCATATAGGTGCTAGCAGAAGTGGTTTCGCTAGATTTTGCCACCTTATGGGTGAATATTTTTTTTAAAACCATGTAGGTGCTAGCAGCAGTAGTTTCGCGATAGATTTTGTCACCTTATTGGTGAATGTTGTTTTTTTATTACAATCTTTAACATACCATATTAATGGATTTACGTAGATTTAAGGTGCATGCATGTTAAATATTCTTTATTTACACACGTTTATATTTAAAGCTTTATGTTTTATCTTATACAAATAAATAAACTTATAAAAAAAATGATAACGTTAGGCGTAATTGGGTACAGAGTTTATCACGAATGAATAGTTTTTAAGTACCTAATTGATTCCATTTATGATAATTCTGTTTGGTTGGTTAGGGGGTTTTGAGGCTGACGGGGCGTCAGACGAATTCCCTACGTGAATTCTATCGTGGTTGGGGGGATACTGTAACACCGTTTTTTCTTAAAATTTCATAAAACACAAATTTTGCAAAAACACTTTGGTTTCACTGTAGTTTTAACACAAATTTCACAACTAAAATCATAATTACAATAACTTTGTCAATTAATTGCACAATATCAATGTCAAGTGTCAACGTCAACGTCGTTTCACGTCACGTCAGTGACATTTGCAATTATCTTTGGTCATTATTCAATTTTTGCATAAACAAAATAAATCTCGCGTTTATCCTGGCCTTATTTACAAAGATAGTTTTTTTTCGCCCAAAATCCCGTGCTTCCATTTAGGTGGGTTGATTTTCTCAAAATTCGGAATTTGACATTTAGACCGTTTGTTTTGATCATTTCTATAGACATATTTTAATAAAATACGCTTAAACTTATAGATCATATAATTATAGTTTCGTCGAATAGAATTTGGAAAGCATTCACAATTTGTTTATGGTTAATTTTTCATTACGTTTTGTTTTTCAACCAAACTTATAACTTTAGCTGGAAATACTTATGGCATATTGTAGAATTTCGAAAGATCCGTATGTTGACTTGACACATCTTGAAGCAAGTTAAGAGTCTTACGAGTGTCATGAAATGAATTTGGTTTTAGGAGAGGTTCCGTCGCCAATACGGCGCTTAACATTCAGCAAACGGACCTCGGCTCCGTCGCTTCCACATAAACGCAAATCTGCGCGCAAGTGGAGCGTTGGTTTAGTCTATCGTCTAGGTTATGATTAGTCTGTGAGACATCGATCGAAGTAATTTGTTATTGATTTGAAGATCATAAAGTTTTTATATATTTATATAGGTATTTCTCCCGTTTTCCGTGTGAATTTGATTTGAAAAACCACAGTGAAACTAAAAAATTCAGTTCTTTTTGTTTTCAGCTTGAAGAGTAAAGCTAAGGGGAAAAATACTATATTTACTCGCCGTCACGCGATTCATTAAATTAAATGGATTTATTGTATCAATAAGTGCAAAAAATCAATAAGGTATCTAATTAACTTATTATATTTCATGATTTAAAGCAGATTTTGTTAATTTTATTTTTATTTGTGGGTAAATTGATTATTAAATCAAACATGTTACATTTCCAAAATTCGCCTTTTTCATCCCCTATTTCATTAAAAAAACCTGATAGTAAGCGGCGTCTTAGTGGGATTAATGCATATATTGAGTAACACTTGCGAATTTCCTGTTAAATTCTAAATTTTTACAATATTAAGTTTCACATCCTTCTTTGGCAAATAACTCACAAATTAAGCTGTTTTCTTTTTATTAATAGCAGTGATTATACACAAAATAGGTGCTCTCCCCTCCATATGTCCTTTTTATTCACTAACCAATAAGACAATTTGTCAATTTATTAAAAATTATGTTTTAGAATTCATTTGCTGTGTTTATTACATGAAGTTCAAATGTATTGACTGGGATTCCTTCAGAACTCAGTGTTAGACCCACTGACCCTAAGATCATAGGCATATTTAATTATATTTTTAACCTAACACTGTGCTATGAATCTCCAGGGCAGTTACCGGAGGCCGTAGGGCTCTGCTGCTTGACCTTATAGCTAGAAACCATAACAAACTAACCTAACACAAGGAGGAATTCTGTGGAATTGTACATATATAGAGAGAAAAAAAATAATCTAAGGAATTGGAATATTATATCTCTGACCCGTGATCGCGGAAACCTAGCATCAAGCAGAAGGTACGCTCTACTAACAACCGCTCCGGGGAAGGCTACTAATTTCTTTTATAAAAAAAAAAGGAAACCTATAACTATTTGTTCGTGTACTTTATTGCCCCTCATTTTGTAGTTTTGTACCCAATTTGCACCTGATTTTTACCTGCCGAGATTGATCAAACAAACCTGAACCATCCTGCCCTTGGCTTGTATTAATTAAACATTAAGTTAAGTGCTTTGCATTGAGGGATTTTGTTTACTTCAGTAACATTATGCATAAGTGAATTATAGTTATGTACCTACAACAATAAAACTTTTCATTTTGTATCGGACTAAAGGAATAAGTTTGTTTTTTTTCCTTCAACTTTAAGATTTCCCTATATTACTACAATTTAGCAAGAAAAAGCACTACAGTCTAGCGACGGGAGAGAATGTTTCGCCATAGTCTATACCCGCGATCTGAGTGAAGCCTTTTGCAACTAACCTCGCTTTATATTTCGTTATCTCGCCATTGGTGTTCTTTTTGATTTTGTAAACCCATTTACACTTGATAGGTTTTCTATCAGTAGGTCTGTCAACGAGAATCCAGGTCCCATGTTTGACTAAGGAGTTGTACTCTGAAGTCATGGCTTCCACCCATTTCTCTTTTTCACTATCACGTACAGCTTCTTTGTAAGTTTCTGGCTCTGAGTTCACTGCCGTGTAGAGGTTTTCGCCACTTGGAAATCTAACAGGAGCTCTGTGCGTCCTCGAAGGGTATCTTCTTTCATCAGAGGTGTCTGGTGAGGGAGTTACTTCTGGACTTTGGACAGGATCCGATGAAGCATCTGTAAAGACTTCCTGTTCAATTGGATCTTCAGATATTTGTGGTGAAGCCAATGGAATCTGTGGCTGAAGATCGCGTTCTAAATTTGTAGATGAGTCAGAGTCTAGAATTGGTAGACGAATTGTGTTACTATCATTTTGGAGTGTCGTTTCGGCAGTAGAAGACATTTTATCTTCAATGAATACGACATCTCGCGCTATAATAACGTTTTTAGGATTTTCTGGGTTAATAAGTCGGTAACCCTTAGATTCATTGGAATAGCCAACAAATAAAAGTTTTTGAGTCTTGGACTCTAATTTCCTGCACTTTTTCTTCGGTATAAGTGCGTGCGCTTCGCAGCCAAATACTCGAAGGTGTGAAAGGTTGACCTTTCTTCCCGTCCATAATTCCTCTGGAATTTGATTATCTAAGGACTGAGTTGGCGACCGATTTTTTAAATAGATTGCCGTGTTTACAGCTTCGCCCCAGTAAGCTTTGCTCAAGTTTGAATCGTGAAGCATGGATCTTGCTTTTTCGATAACTGTTCGATTTACGCGTTCAGTACGTCCATTTTGCTGCGGATAATATGGAACTGACATTTGATGAATAATTCCATTTTCCTTTAAGAACGAAGTCATCGCGTGATTAACATATTCACGGCCATTGTCGGATCGTATTTTTTTTATTTTTAGACCCGTTTGGTTTTCAACCATATGTTTAAATTCAATGAACTTTGACAGAACCTCACTTTTGGTTTTTAATAAGTAGCCAAAAGTTTTGCGGGTATAATCGTCAGTAAAAGTAAGTAAGTATATTGCTCCACCCCAAGAGTGAGTACTCATAGGACCACAGAGGTCGGAATGGATTAATTCCAATTTATTATTGGGCTTACTTTGTGAGTTCGAAAATGGACGTTTTGAAAATTTTCCTTGAAGGCAAGGAATGCAGGTTTCATTCAACCTGTCTGAAAAGTTCATGCCATCACATTTCTTTTTTAAAATGTCCATAGCCTTAACATGGAGATGGCCAAGGCGTTTGTGCCATAATAGCGCTGTCTCTTTGACATTTGTCAAATAAGCCTGACTTTCGTCTAGTTCAAGTTTGTACATGCCTTTATGATTCTGAGCTGTACCGACAACATGACCAGAGACTTTGCAATCTTCTTTTAGAAGAATTGTTGCGCCTTTTGGTGAAAATAAAATTATAAAACCATTTTTAACTAATTCTCTAACTGATAATAAATTAACCGTCAACTTGGGAATGTAAAGAACGTCTGAAAGAAATGTAAAATTATCAGAAATATTAAGCATGATTGTACCTTTTCCTTCTGTCAGGATTTGCTCATTATTCGCGACTGTAACAGGTTTGACAAATGGGATGAGGTCCCGAAAATATTCCTTTCTGTTACACATATGCGAAGTAGCACCAGAATCAAGAAGCCATGTACCTGAGGAGGAGGTGATAGAATGATTAAGAGAGCATGAAAGTGTTACATCTGAAATGTAATTAGTAGTACTACAATTTTGTTTGGTATTTTTGTTTTTTAAAACTCTACACTCATTCTTCAAATGTCCCCTTTTCTTGCAATATGCGCAAAATTTCTTGAAGTCAGTGTGCTTCTTCTTCTGGGCGGATAGAGCGGTGTCTGGTACGCTCGAAGATGGAGATGAAGTTTCCTTACGGTTGTCTTCCTTCAATAACGCTGCTATAACAGTTTCTGACGTGATTTCACTGCCCGAGTGCTCTAATGCCATTACTAATGGATTGAAGTTATCTGGTAGTCCGGTTAGTATAATTATGGCCAGGAATTTATCGTTAACAGATGAATTGATTCCTTGTAACTCTTGTTGTGTAGCTAGGACTGTGTTCACATAATCTTGTATATTCCCATTGTATTTGATGCCTAATAATTTTTTCATCAGACTTACTTTTCTGATAAGGCCGCTGTCTGCATATGTGCGCTGAAGATTTTCCCAGGCTTCTTTGGCCGTCTTTGCCGACGCTACTATGGGATAGATCGATTCATTGCACGAAAGACAAATTTTAGCTTTCGCTTTGCGGTCCTTTTTTGCCTCTGCTGGATCAGATGATTCGATGGTGTCCCAAAGATCTTGGTCCTCTAAGTAGCATCTCATGGTAAATGCCCACGTCGAATAATTGGACTTCCCTTGCAATTTTGCGAAGCTAAATGATTCCGAAGCAGTTTCACGGTCGCGTCTTAAGTTTGACATCTTATGGTTCTATTTTTATGCGTTTTATTTTCATCAAGTTTTACTTTTCACAATATTTCGTCATTTAAAAAATAACAATATATTCTTATTTTTCAAAAGAAATAGCCCATAACCTATTAATTCTTTGGATAAATAAGTAAAAAGCTTATGACACATTAGACATTTTATTCAGAACAGTCAATTTAGACATTGTCAAAGCCATGGAAATAATTTATAAGGATGTTGGTTAGCAAGCAGTTTCAATAATGGGTAAGACAGGCAGTGAAATTACTGGGTAATGTAACTTGGATTCTGGTATCGCAAGTTAGCAACATACACAAGGGTCCCTGCAGAGCAGGAACCACAAATAATCAGATACTTACCGGAGGGAGTCTCTGTACCAGGGTCGTCTGCTTCGGACCTTCGCCTTAGCTATTTCTGCCGCAAAGCAGCAGTGCTTGCTTGCTGTGTTGCGGTTTGAAGGGCAGTGAAATTACTGGGTACCGTGACTGTACATCTGATGTCACAAGTTAGCAACGTACTGTGGTTCTTGTGGGGGTTGCAGTTTTACTACCAATCTCAGAGGAGCAACATGTATTATAGGTGACTGTTACCACTTACCAGTTTGCTTGTTTGCCAACTTAGCTGTTTATAAAAGGCAGACAATCTGATTAAACGTTAAATCGTCTTCGTTGTCTAGTGGCTATTAAGATCACCGGCATTGATCTGATAGGTTCGAGGTACGTTTCCCCGAAGTTTTTTTGCTTGGTCTACTTGGTGGTAGGGATTTTCAGATTGCCTGACCACCTTAGCTGAGTTTGTTGCCATAATAACAATGTTGATAACATTGTGGTGTTCCGAGAATTAGAGGTAAGACAGCCAGTTCCCACTTGTTGGGGCTGGCGATGTTCACTCATTTTCTTCATTCTTCCTCATAAATCTTTTTGCAATCTGAAATTCGTCTCCATCTCTTGCCTTATCGTAATATAATGTAGTCCATTTCCTTTATTAGAAGGATAGTATAAAAAATAGAAAAAGTAAACTTGTTAAAACTTGTTCTGATACTTAACAGTACCTAATCCTTTTTTGCGTGACTCAGGTGGCATAAAAAATATTGCCCCAGTTCACGGGCGCGCGATTTTTTAATTACATGTTTAATATTCAAAGTTAACTTTATGCTCTCGCTAATAATCTCCAATAATAGCCGCGAAACTTTGTTGCCAAACAAGCGACGTAGCGTCACGAAAGATTTTGGATTGGGTATTACACGTAGGTATTATGATTCAGACAGAGAGAGACTCAAACTCAAAAATCTTTATTCAATATAAACCTTTACAGGCACTTATTGACGTCAAAAATACATAAAAATATTCAACCAAGAATCTAATTAACTAATTATTTAATCCTTGTATGTACAATTGTACACACACCTAAACCGTTATTAAGATGTATACAAATACAAGTCAAATTAAAAAAAAAGTTGACTCTACACCTGAGAGAGAGAGAGAGAGAGAGAGAGAGAGAGAGACTGTCCGCACCTGACAAAGCCTGGCCAATGGATAAATTCCACTAATCAACCACAGCTGAACATAAACTGAACCGTTGCCTTCGACCAATCAGAACGCCGCATCATCACGTCGTTGGGTGACGTTAGGTGACATTTGAAATAAATCTATGCGAACATGCTGTATTTCTTTTGTATTTGTTTCTATTTTCTCACAGGTGGTGCAAATAGAGATTACAATTCTAGACTGTCTCATCTTAACATAATTTCATTGGCTGACCGACGTAAGCTCTTAGATTTAATGTCATTGCACAAACTTCTTCATGGCAAATTAATTTCACCCAATTTATTGCAACAGGTGTGCCTTACGGTCCCTTATAATATTCCTAGACACCCTATTACTAATGTTTTCAATATTCCCCTTACCAGAACTAATTTAGGTAGGTTTTCACCACTAAACAGATGTATGCAAACTAACAACAGCCTGAATAATCATGACATTGACATCTTTAGTGACCCTGAACGAGTATTCAAAAAAAAATGCAAAGAATTACTCGTGCTCAACTAGTTTATTAACATAGAAGCACTTTTCAATTTGTTATTGTTTGTTTCTGAGGTTTGTTTTGTGTTGTATATATTATTATAATAATGTTGTATATACCTGCAATGACATATCTTTTGTACTGTTACATTTGCACATAATATATATATTTTTAATGTAGACTGATATTGTCGATGGTGTATCTGTCTTAAATAAATAATAAATAAATAGTACAGTATTTTCCTCGGGGATAAAGCAGTCTTAGTCTTGATTGAGCTTAGATCCCTCGCTATACCTAGGAATCTAGTCTTAATTATTTAACACTCTCGCTGCCCTCGGGAGTTAAGCCACAGAATAGATAATAGTACTAAAGTATAAGCATAGGGTCCTTCGTCACACTCGCGATTCAAGTTTATACCCGTGACATTAGACACTGCTTTATCCCCAACCCAATATATCTGCGACAGCAGCTGCGGGCCGTGCCGGACATCGATGTCAATATCACTGTCACACAAAATAAAGCTACGTAGGTGGATAGGTAGTCGGTACGCAGAAAGTTTGCCGATGAGGTCATGACGAGTGCGGGACGCGGGGCGCTATTGTGTTATGGAAGCCCTAAAAGAATAAGCAAAAATTATAGACCAATAATTGAGTACGAATGAGTTACACTCTAGGTCAGGGTTTCCCAACCAGTGAGGGGCGTAGAGTGAACCAAGGGGGGAGGAGGGTCGCACGACTCCAGAATTAAACTATCTTAAGTATATTGAGGAAAATGATCTTCGCTGTGCACTGACTACTATGAAGCCAAGGATTCACCAATTGGTTAATAAAGTGCAGCCACAGTGCTCTCATTAATTGTATTTAGTTGATTACTTACTTTTGAATAAAACTAAACAAGCCAATATTTTCATCGCTTGTTTAATTTTCTTATTTTGACTCCCCATTTCAGCGTCTAGGATGGCGTAGTATTTTAGCATAATGATAGGTGAGGCGCATAGGGTAAAAGGTTGGGACCCCTGCTCTAGGTTGATCAAATACAATATAAATTTTTAACACCCTTGCTCGTAAAGCTGATGTAATTCCACCGGTTTTAAATATGTAAAGCGGGTCATAAAAAACGCGTTTGTTACCAAAGCAAATAGTTAAGTTATAGTCCATACAAATTCCATAACAGTATTATTTGCCATTTCAAATATGGAACTGATCGCCGCCGCACGACTCCAGCTAGTGAGCAGCGCGTTGTTGCTATTCAAATTTCGAACTAATCGCCGCGCGGCGCCAGTCAGTAGGCAGCGCTAGCAAAATGGCGGGAAAGCAACAGTGTGCATTCACAGATTGAGTTTATTTAAAATGTTTTTTTTTCTGTTTTCTCGCAAATGTGTTAAAAAACGTCGTACGATATACGTGCGTATTGGTTATAACATGCGAGGCGGAATTTCAGCCCGAGCCGAAGGCGAGGGCGTAATTGAGCCGAGCCGATCTTAACGCACTAATATCGTAATGTACTATTCCCCAAGATTATGTACCCCAAAATCTATTGGAAATTAACAATGAATTATTCTCACATCTGTGTTATTTACAATGTTTGTCTCATTTACGACATAACATAACCATATAATGCGGGGCTGTGAGTGTTTAAATATTACGGCGTGGTGTTTTATGTCGTTCTCAAGTGCGCCCTGAATCCAGGGCAGCGCGGAAAGATCGGTAAATGAGCGGTAGTAAAGTTTACTGTTTAAGCAAATAATAATTAATATGCAGTAGCAGTATTGCAATGAAGGAGGTTTTGAGATATATTTTGACCTTTTTAAATACCTACTTAGTTATTTATTATTTATTTTTAAACATTTGTCTGTTTAGAGGTAGCCCTAATTTTGGTGTAGTTGCGCGAGCTTGTTAGAGAGGTAAGGACAGTTGCGTTGATAGTAGCCCGTATGTAAATTCTCTTATCGGCTGCCTCGTCAAACTATCATTACATAAAAATAAAAACGGTACACATGACGTCTCTCCTTTGGACCACCTTTATGTCGCTTGGAAAAGTGGCGGCTTCATAGTGCAAATGTTAAGCTTAACATGTTGAACGTACAAACGAAGAGGATAACACCTCGTTATTTGAAGTATTTATATCTTCTATCTATCTATATAATCAAAAGTATATCTTCTTTATGATCTGTAATAGTATGGTAATAGAAAATAGATAAAACAGTTTGGCAATTGCTCACGGATTGTCCCACGTTGGGCGCCAATGTTAAATTTACTAAAGGGGCTATCGACTAATTTTCGAAAGACATTTTGCGAAGCCCATTTATACAACGCCATATCATCGCAAAGCTATGTAACTGATGGAATATTTGATCGATGGGCCAATTCATCGAATGACCACATTAGGAACTCCCATATCAATTTCTTCGAGTGCCACATGTTCGTAGGTCAAATAAACACTATTTTTTAAATCAACATTATTTATTTATGAATCACCAATAATGATTATATCACTTTAAATCAAAATATGTTTCAAGTTCAACATTAAATAAATTTATGCTTTAAAAACCTTACAAACTATTATTCCATTCCACATAAATAGGACCCTAGAATAAATAGAAGTCCCGTTTAATATAATCTATACAAATAAATAAAATTGAAGTGTCTGTTTGTAATGTCAAAATAACAAGTTTTTACTAAATAGGTATGAATGTATATCGGGTACCAATAACAAAAACACAATTTAAACATTTTTTGTCTGTCTGTCTGTCTGTCTGTTTGTTCCCGCTAATCTCCGGAACGGCTGAGCCGATTTTGATGGGACTTTCACTAATAGATAGCTAATTATACAAGGTATAACCTAGACTACTTTTTATCAAGATCTTTGCCTACTGATCCACGCGGACGAAGTCGCGGGCACAGCTACATAGTTATTTATAATTCTGAAAAAATATTTGTTTAATTATGTATGTATTTGAATGGTGAAACGGAACGATTCAAACACATACACTTCACACAAATATTTTATTTGAAAAATTTAAACAAATATTTTTTCAGAATTATAATTTTATTTAACTGAACTGATATTCATGTTTTATTTAATGTCGAATTAATAATTGCATTTTTGATAAAAATAACCGAAAGAGATGGGTTATATTTTAAAAACATTATATTATTAATGATGGAAACTAGTATGCATGAAACATGTAAATTTTTCAGAATTATAATTTTATTTAACTGAACTGATATTCATGTTTTATTTAATATCGAATTAATAATTGCATTTTTGATAAAAATAACCGAAAGAGATGGGTTATATTTTAAAAACATTATATTTTTAATGATGGAAACTAGTATGCATGAAACATACAACTTCGACCTGTTACAGGAACCTTCTTATCCTGAATATACTATAAATATGTAATAAGTTTTTCAGATATACAGGGTGATCAATCCAAATGGGTCAGTAGGGAGAAGTCAGAAACTATAAGAGTTAGCGATATCTGTTCTTAGGAACCATGGCGTCGATTTTAGATGTAATAATAATAATGGCATTCAATTTTTTTTTACTCTCTTACATAACCGGTAATTGAATCTGGTCAAAATCTCTGTAAAAAATGTTGTAAATTCTGAAAGTTTTTTCGTTGTTATTGTTGATGGTGTGAATCATAAATCACAAGGAACACATTTTTAATGTAACCTTGTTCAAATAATGGAAAAAAAACTTAACAATAAGATAAATTTTTCATTCAAGTATTTTTTAATATTCAATAAATTGGCCCGCCCGCTGAACGAGTATGTTCTAATTTAAATCAACGCAATTTAAAATACATAATATCGATGCATGCAGATAATAAACTACTTATGCATAATATTCATAAACTACTTATGCATATTATGCATAAGTAGTCTCTTTAGATAAATTATTCGATTGAATCCACCATCAACAACAACTACAAAAAAGCTTGCAGAATTTAGAATTTAAAACATTTTGTACAGATATTTTGACCAGCACGCGTAGCACAAGGACCCCGAGATAAATATGTCTATCTTTAAATGTCACTTTCTCGACACCAAACAATAGCTATCTCATTCCGTACTGTCAAAAGTGACATTTCGGCGTAGAGAAACAGGCCGAAAAAATACTCTCGCCATCTTGTGCTACGCATGTAGGTTCGATTCCCGGTATGTATGTATGAAAGTTTAAAAAATTTGAATGCCATTATTATTAAATCTAAAATCGACGCCATAGTTCCTAAGAACAGATTTCGCTATCTCTCATAGTTTCTGATTTCGCTCTACTGACCCATTTAGATTGATCACCCGGTATACCTATTAAACGAGTATTTTGTAAGGTTTTCAAAGCATAATTTTATTTAATACTGAACTTGACACACATTTTGATTTAACGTTAAAAATTAAAATAATTATTGTTGATTCATAAAAAAACATGTGATTTTAAAAAAATAGTGTTTATTTGACCTTCGAACATTTAATTTTGGTACTCGAAGAAAGTTCGTACATGTGGCAATTTGATGAAATAGTTAAATAGATTTTCGGCGATATGGCGTTGTAGATATGGGCTTCGCAAAAATGTATTTCGAAAATTAGTCGGTCCCCCTTATTAAAGTTATAAATGCTCAAGTTTTTTGCAGCTTCTACAAAGTACGTTTAATGCTGATTTTTTGTAAATAGCATGTTTATAAAAATTGGTGTTTGCATGTTATTTTTCACATGTTTGAATTTTTATATAGGCTCTTCTACACTTTGATTTAAGCTGCTTGATCGACTCATTACGTTACGATACTGTTACGTGATTTAATCGGGATACAGCAGGTGGCTATTTAGCATTGGATACAGTTGCACCAGGGTTGCCTGCTTGGGTACCCCGTCTTACCTATATCTGTCGCAAAGCAGCAGTGCTTGCATTGCTGTGTTCCGGTTTGAAGGGTAATTTGATTTAAGCTGCTTGATCGACTCATTACGTTACGATACTGTTACGTGATTTAATCGGGATACAGCAGGTGGCTATTTAGCATTGGATACAGTTGCACCAGGGTTGCCTGCTTGGGTACCCCGTCTTACCTATATCTGTCGCAAAGCAGCAGTGCTTGCATTGCTGTGTTCCGGTTTGAAGGGTAATTAGTTCCGGTTTGAGGAGATAAGAAATTTGACCTTTCGAGTTTCTTGCCTGTTCTTCTCGAGAAGGCGTCCCAATTTCCGAACAGGTGTAGAGTCAACTTTTTTTTTTCATTCCTACTTAAATTTGCAGACGTCCAGATTATATTCAGGATGTATGCACATACAAGGTTAATATGGTTCCTTTAAATTAGAATTATTTGCTTTGTTTTGACGTCACTAAGTGCCTGTGTTGAATAAAGATTTTTGAATTTGAATTTAAATTTGATTAAAATCTGATGTCACAAGTTGGCAACGTACACTATGGTTCTCTGGTGGGGGTTGCAGATTTGCAAGTCTTTCAGGAGCCACATGTACTATAGGCGACTGTAGCCACTTGTGGCCGAAATAGGTATATTACTGAGCAAAAAAACTCTACTGGTAGACCGGCAACTTTGTTGACTGTACATATGTAGAAAACTCTGGTACAGAGTCTCCGGTAAAAGTCTCTGGTAAAATCTTAATGTAACGAGCATATTTACATGGGTTAGTATATAGTTCTGATTTGTCGCTTTATCTTCCCGACAATCTGTCCCTGTATCCTGTATTCAAAAAAATCAAAATAAGATATCATACGTCCTCAGACGGTATTCAGGCACTTCATGTTCCACTGTAAACGGTTGGTTAGTGTTATATTCAAATTTATTCCCAGCGAAATAACGGGATGAATTTAAAGCAGACCAAAGATAAGCTTTGCATATTCATCCAAATAAACGTTTTCCTAAGCAAGCTAGCTGTTACGCGAATGTGTCTTTTGTGGGTGTTGGGTGTAGATCGCTATTGGACCAATTAATTTCGAAATAGAAATCACTTAAAGTTAAACTTTATAAATTTTTTCTACCTGATTTGTATGCTTTGTATCATATTGTAGTCTATAGTGCTACATTGTATTATCACAATAATAATACTTTTAATGGGAAATATAAACCTCTGTGTATATGTCACCGGCATATCACAAGAATCGTAAGTTGGTCAATTTATAAACTATCCGCAAATCATAAACGGCAGTTGAAATATGTTATTTATCGTAATAAATTTTGGGTAATTTAATTTATAAACTTACGCTGCCTAGCGCTTAGTTCTTTGTTAAATATTTTTAAAAGCTTAAAATATTTTTTCTCAGGTAGGTACGCGCAAAGAAATCTAATTGAAATTTATATCAGATACTCGGGTCTATGATCTCTTTCAGTTGTGAAAAACCAAACTTGCTAGTGAATGTGATCAAAAGACTAGCTGTGCTCGCAACAGAGATTTAAATCTCTGGCTCGCGACTGTTTTGATGTGAACATAAAATTTATGAAATGGTAACTCGGTGACACTTATGGAAGCTTATATATAAAAGCTACACACTTCGCGAAAGGGAGCTACAAGTTTTGTGTTTATAATCATTGCTGTCATTACTTTTTATCTTGTAAACAAGCAAACGGATTCATTGTGTTAAGTTTATTGTGACAAGCATCTAAACTCGGAAAGGTGTGAGGCAAACGCATACGACCGACTTTTTATAGGCACGATAATCGGCCCGATTTTTCCGTCGACTGCGCAGTGAGTGCGCAGACCAGCCAACAAATAGTCGGCCGATAGATTACATTGGCTAGAGTTGGTGAAGAGATCAGTCGTCTGAATGTTGCCTAGAACTATTCTTCTTGAAAAAAAGAAGAGAAAGGATGAAGAAGAGAAATCGAGAGTACTGGGTGCATCCAATTGCTTCACAGACAGGGATTTTTATTATACTTTCCCATAGTTTTTTTTTTCAGATTAACATCGAAGTACTTTTTAAGTTTTTTTTATAGAGTGCGGGTCTTTTTTCGAGTTCTTGAATTAAATTTTCGATATATGTTGCTACAAGCAATGACAAAGTCGAATCCATTATGTACGAAAAAGCGCGCGCACGAACTTTCCGCATCCAACGCAAAGCGAACTGAAGCTATCGGCGGGCCATACTGATCAAGCGGTCGGCCGATAGTTCGCCGATAGTTTAGTTTGAAGGCAATTGTGAAGCCCATCAAACTTTTTTGTCGGCCGATACTTAATCGCTATAATGTGCGCACTTGCATACATCTTCATTCAAATTAATAAGCTGACCAAACTATCGGCCGATAAAACGTGTGCAGTCTGCGGGGACGCTTATGACCGCCTCAACACACAAGTCTGTCGCTTTGTGACTGACGGTGACTATCTAATCAAGAGAAGTGCACGTCATGGATTTAATGGATTTAACAGGTGTTTGGTATATCCATCACTGAGCAGTGAGACGTCCTTATTACAAGTGCAAGCGGCCAACTGTCGGTCGGTGAGTAAGCAGTGTTCGTTATCGTTTACATTTACAAACGATCTATTTTCACGGTCGACCAGGATTCACCAATTTTTTTGGGTGACTTTTTGTGGGGTAGCTCGAAGCAAAGAGAGGAAGAGGGAGAAGAAGATGAGCAAATGTAGACCAAATAAAAGAATAGGTGAACATCTTGTCGTATGCGGAGGTCAAGGCACTGGCTGAAAATAAAGATAGATGGCGTATACTCCACCGACAAGAGCTCTACTCTAAAGTCTAATGGAATCGATTATTTATAAACAACATTTGTCCAACATTTGTTTTCAGGAAACCAAAAAAACTATTTATGTTTTCTAATGTAAATAAAAGTGTTTGATTTATTTGAAAAGTATACAGATATAAATTTACACTACTGAACTGGCTTTTCAAATAGAAATTATCATTATCTGAGATATCAGGATTTGTAAAGATTGGACAAATGTTGTTTATGAAATAAATGGGGACAAATGTTGTTTATGCCCTCAATTTTAAATTCCGAAAGAAAAAAAATGAACAAACTAAGGAATTTTTAATGAAATATATTCAATCAAAGGTAAAAAATCAAATCTTCACAGCATTAAAGAAAATATTTATTAATTATTATTACTTATATTAAGTATTTTTATAGTATTATTCTGATATGGTTACTATAATATCATTACTGTATTTGATTATATACTTGTCGTATTTGCTAATTTGATATTATTATTGTATTTGCTAACCCAAAAGGTTATTAATATGCAAATAAAGATGATGATAATACCTAATATACTAAAAACGATTAAAACCCTTCTTCACTAGTGGTGGTCGCCCAATTAAATATTTTCTGATAGAAGTCTTGGTATTGTTCAGGAATAAATTGTTCTGACTTCTTGATATCATTAACTTTTTTATCGTTTATTCTGGAACAACATAATGGTACATTCTATCAGAATCTTTACTGGGTAGGTTATAAGATTAGTTACTATTCTAGTCTTTAAAATAGACAATGTAGCCTTTACAAAGCCATCTATAAAATTATTGCATTCACCTTTCCCAGATAGATTCATTTTATGGTTGAATACCATAAATACTGTGTGTTGAGGGCTCGTTGGTCGTTTCGGCCTACGTGATGTTCGGCCCACGGGACGAAACGACAGTTCGATTATTTTTTTTATTTTGTATTGGTCGTTTCGGCCCATTCAACAAAAGTAGTGTCTTTAAAAAAATTGTTATAAAAAATATGAGCGTAAAGATTGTTGATTTGTTGGAGAGACTATTTGAGATTTTATAAGATTTGCCAGGGCAAATTATTGCATAAACCACTTCAGAAATAATTAAAAATTTCAGTTGGCCACCTTTGTTTCAAAAGTAAAGGTATTTATGTTGTTTCAACACGAATTCGTGCATTTAGGTTAAAACTGGCCGTGGCCAGTCATATAAAAAAGTGAATTTACTAAAAATGTGATATATGTTGTTTTTGGAATAATTGATTCTGAATGAATGACTTTTTGTTGTTCGTGTGCTTCATATGTTTCTTTTTTCAACGTCAAACAATGGTCAATGGTAGTCGGTCGTGTGTATTCGCACTTAATCTACAAAATGCTAAGCATACGGTCCGCTATAAACTCCACTTACAAATTAAGAAGAACGGCCTAACTTAAATTAAAATCTTACTACGGCCTTCGGAATTTATGCCTGTTGTGTACTTTTAGTAGCAAGCCTTTGGCCTTTTTAAGCTCGTAACCCTCAGTGATAAGTTATCGTCGAGTTATTTTTTTGACGTCCTCAACTTTCACGAAGAAGTTTAAAAAGTAAGGCAAGGTAATGATTACGATTTATTGGTTGGCGTTTTATTATTCCGAAATCCTATTTTAACCTTCGTTCTAACCTCTCTTGTTGCCATTGTAATGAGTGCTATTTTAGTCCCACAGTTTTCTAACAGCTCCGTAGGTAAACAGAGTCTGTAGTTTTTTGGAATGCGTTATTGCTTGGAACCTTTTTTGATGTTAAGGGGCTAGGTTAACTAGACCGCCCACTTAGGTATCCACCAGTGGCTATTCCGCTGGTATCCTTATATCCGGCTAATCCACCCTCTGAAACTAATCAACCCTACCTCTCCATCCTCGATGGAGGACGTTCGGGATCGGGAAGCCCATTTCACCGAACGCACCCCCTGGAGACAAGCCCAGCAAATTAAAAAAGCTGGGACTTTGCCTATGGAGGAGTCACCAGGTTCATACGGATAAAAAAGTAATAAAATAAAAATATGTGTCCCCTATAAACACACTGTTATTTTTTTAAATCCAGCAAAGGTACACCAAAACTATTAATTTTCTTTATTGGCGACTGAATTCATTTGGAGGAACATCTTTGTATGTACGTTACGCTTTTTCATTGATAAAGGATAATTTTAGCGTATTTGGCATTTACTTTAGCGACAGCCTTAAATAAATCACCGATAACGTCAAAAATCCCATTTCCAGATTTGTAGGTCCATGTTTCCAGAATGAGAATTCTAATCGAAATAACCGACCGGCTTATCAAGATCTTTTCTTTAGAAATTAAAATCACCCATGCATGGCTGAAGAAAGAAAGCTTCTCTGCGCGTTAGTTCTGATCCGTAGTATTTAATAAGTAAGGAAATATACTGAACATAAAATCACTCCGCATGCGTAGAAATATACTCCTATTTCGATAGTTGGTCTACCGTTTCAACAGAACATCACTTTACAATGTTGACTCCATTGTGTGTGTAAGGGAAGATTTAGCCTGTCCTTCATAAACGTACAATAAATCCTTAACAGCTATACAACTCAACTCATATATGTTTTATATTTACAATTTTTCATAAGACTGAGACAAACAAAACACTTTGTAAGCTTGTAATTCTACAACTTTGCTAGTTTTTATGAATAATAGGCTTAACCTATATTTTCGTAAAAAATAGTCAAACAGCAGTCTAAAATGTGCTATTTATACATCGTGTACTTGAGGATATGCATTAACTTAGGCCTATTACTAAGACCATCAAGTTGAATAAATGTCACTATGGGGCCAACTCTGAAATCATGAAAAAAATTCTACTGTGACATATATTTCGGGAATAGTTGATCTTGAAATTTTCTTTGGAGCAGCTGTTTTTTTCGGGTTTTTAGTATTGGTCTCATAGTGAAAGTTACTCATTTTTATGGTCTGAATAATAGGCCCAAGTCAATACATTTCCTCAGGAACACGATGTATAGGTACCTATATGGTACGTTTATGAGATTTTAGGTACCTATTTACTACAACTCGTACATACTATGTGTGTATAAGTTACTTGTACTTCGTCTCCAGCGAACAACTCAAGATTTATGTTGTGTTCAGTCGCGCGATATCCACTCCATTGTATTGTACATGACATCTCAATTTCAGTACACGCATTATTCAACGAAAATAAGAATGCGTTAAATAGATGTACTAATATAACTGTAACAACTGGTTGCACCAAAATGTCTTTTTTACGATATCAGATTCACTTCCTTTAAAGCCCCTCACACACAATGAATATACTATAAAATATATCTTATCTGCGACGTATCGCTAACCCTACATTTCAATGGATCACCACACACAGTTAATATAATATATATTTTACATTACAGTATCTTAAGATACTGAGCGATATGTGAAAGATATCTTAACCTAGCAACGATATCTTAAGATATTGAAATATATATTAATATATTCGGCGATATTTATCTTAAGATAAACTACAGTGTGTTCTATCTAGCGCTGTTTTTTGATTCTTAAGTGGTCCTCTTCCCAGATTTTACGCTTTTTTCTTTTCGACGCAATACATATATGATCAAATTCACTGTCCCATTTGTCATCAGATGACCTTTTACCCTCCACCAACCCATGGCCCTACTCAACCAATCGTGGTTATACGGGCCGAAGCAGCGGGAGATGTGCGCGGAACCTGCGTAATCGCACTCTAGCCGCGCACACTTCTTGACTCCCTACAAGTTATTAAAATCTTTCTCCTATTTGTCCTTGTGTATCATCATCAGACGACCTATCAAGTACTTATAAATCTAGCAACAGCAGTCAGATTTGTATGCGCTTCATGGCATAACGGTCTACGGAAAACCAGCGCCGGGGAGTCTGCGACGCCTCGGCGTTATGCTGAGTAGATGCCCTTTTCGTGGCACTTCTTAATGCATTTTCTCTTTTTTTTGTGTGTTATACCGTGTTCTTACTGACACTGAATAAACAAATTTTCTTTCTTCTTTCTTTCTTAAATAAAACTCTGTTTAAGGAACGAAACCGGCGACTCGCAAGACTGCCTCTAATACAATGATGCAGTTGCGATATATTATCGTGTCTTAGCTGTGTGTGGTCCTTTAAGATAATATATTTTTATATTAGATGCTATAATATATCTTATCTTCACTGTGTGTGATGGGCTTTAGGTTTGGAGTCCTCCGAAATAAACCGGTGTGAAGTTAGCAGCCAAAAGTAGCAGCCGATGTATAACCCAACCAATTTAAGAAGTAGTTATAAAATCTTCAAATAAAACTAATTAATTCAGCCTTTAAAACATTAGAATATATGTCACATTGCCTAAAGAACATAAAATAAGATAAGATCATTAAAAATTCCATTCTAACACTAATATAAATGAAAATAGTATTAAATCAATGAGATGATATTTTCTAACATGAAAACTGTGGCGCCTATCAATTTGTTAGCTCCTAACTATCTTGATATGCTCAAAACCTTTCAGAAAAGCCTAAATTTATTATTTTATGATACCTATATCACCCAGAAACCAAGTCCATTAGCTAAAAAAAACAGAGTAAATGTATGAAATATCGTGTCACAAGGCTTGTTAACGAAATCCTCCGAAAGAACACGACCGATTTTTATGAATATTTTTGTGTATTTTTGGCAGGCCTCAGAATAGGCCATAGGCTATATTTTATATCACTAAGTGATAAGTCCGGCCCTCTTCAGATTTTTTTTGGTTAATTATTATGATGAAACGTATTTCGCGGGCACATCTAGTATATTATATAACAAAGGCGACTGTTGATTAGCTTCAAAATGATTATAGGGAGCGTACCAATTAACGACTTACTTATCAGTCTAAAACGTCTAAAAATCGTGTAGGAAAAAGTATATTTATAGTGATATTCAGGGGTTTAGATACCCGTTCAGGCTGGCAGACGTATCTTTGCAAGCGAATATCAAAATATTGAAACTGTGGTATCTGTGCCATAAAAACCAAAGCGCGTACCACTTTGTGGCCTACTTAGTATTCTTGATATGCTTATGTTCTTTTATAAAAGCCTAAGTTTATTGGAATAACTAGGGGACAAGATACTTTTATCACACAGCAGCCAAAACAATAACTAGCAAAATATTAGAGTGAATACATACAACAAAAAACGCAAATGTTGGTTATTTTTTCAGTCGATAAAGCACATGTACCATTTGACGATTTCCTCTATAGCCTAAAACAGTTCAAAATCTTTCTAGAACATGTATATTTAAAGTTGTGTTGAGGGGTTTTTACACCCGTTCAGGCTAGCAGCCGCATCTTAGCAAACCGGTACCAAAATATTGAAACTGTGGTCTCTACCATAAAAACCAAGGCGCGTACCACTTTGCCGTCTAGTTAGTGAACTAGCCATACTCAAGAGCTTTCAGAACAGTCTAAACATTAAGGCATATCTAGGGGATTAGATACTTCTATCACCCAGCAGCCAAATCATTACCTAGAAAAATGTGAGAGAAAACATATTCATTTTTTAAGACGAAAGGTAAAAATATTTATAGTAAAAGAAGGAAGTGTACCGCTTTAGGACTTACTCCAAGGTCTAGAATAGCTCAAAACCTTTATAGAAAATGTAAATTTGTACATGTTTTGAGAGGTATAAAATTTTATTTAGGCTAGAAGCCGCATCTTTGAAAACGAGTATGAAAATATTGAGACTGTGCTCTCTGCCATAAAAACAAAGGCGCGTACCACTTTGTGGCCTACTTAGTACTCTAGACATGCTAAAGGCCTTTCATAAAAGCCTAAATTTATTGGAATAACTAGGGGATAAGATACTTTTATCACACAGCAGCCAAAACAATAACTAGCAAAATATTGGAGTGAATACATTCAACAAAAAACGCGAATGTTGGTTATTTTTTCAGTCGATAAAGTACATGTACCATTTGATGATTTCTTCTATAGCCTAAAACAGTTCAAAATCTTTTTAGAACATGTATATTTAAAGTTGTGTTGAGGGGTTTTTACACCCGTTCAGGCTAGCAGCCGCATCTTAGCAAACCGGTACCAAAATATTGAAACTGTGGTCTCTACCAGAAAAACCAAGGCGCGTACCACTTTGCCGTCTAGTTAGTGAACTAGCCATACTCAAGAGCTTTCAGAAAAGTCTAAACATTAAGGCATATCTAGGGGATTAGATACTTCTATCACCCAGCAGCCAAATCATTACCTAGAAAAATGTGAGAGAAAACATATTCATTTTTTAAGATGAAAGGTAAAAATATTTATAGTAAAAGAAGGAAGTGTACCGCTTTAGCACTTACTCCAAGGTCTAGAATAGCTCAAAACCTTTAGAGAAAATGTAAATTTGTACATGTTTTGAGAGGTATAAAATTTTATTTAGGCTAGAAGCCGCATCTTTGAAAACGAGTATGAAAATATTGAGACTGTGCTCTCTGCCATAAAAACAAAGGCGCGTACCACTTTGTGGCCTACTTAGTATTCTAGACATGCTAAAGGCCTTTCATAAAAGCCTAAATTTATTGGAATAACTAGGAGATAAGATACTTTTATCACACAGCAGCCAAAGCAATAACTAGCAAAATATTGGAGTGAATACATTCAACAAAAAACGCGAATGTTGGTAATTTTTTCAGTCGATAAAGCACATGTACCATTTGATGATTTCTTCTATAGCCTAAAACTGGTCAAAATCTTTCTAGAACATGTATATTTAATGTTGTGTTGAGGGGTTTTTACACCCGTTCAGGCTAGCAGCCGCATCTTAGCAAACCGGTACCAAAATATTGAAACTGTGGTCTCTACCATAAAAACCAAGGCGCGTACCACTTTGCCATCTAGTTAGTTAACTAGCCATTCTCAAGAGCTTTCAGAAAAGTCTAAACATTAAGGCATATCTAGGGGATTAGATACTTCTATCACCCAGCAGCCAAATCATTACCTAGAAAAATGTGAGAGAAAACATATTCATTTGTTAAGATGAAAGGTAAAAATATTTATTGTAAAAGAAGGAAGTGTACCGCTTTAGCACTTACTCCAAGGTCTAGAATAGCTCAAAACCTTTATAGAAAATGTAAATTTGTACATGTTTTGAGAGGTATAAAATTTTATTTAGGCTAGAAGCCGCATCTTTGAAAACGAGTATGAAAATATTGAGACTGTGCTCTCTGCCATAAAAACAAAGGCGCGTACCACTTTGTGGCCTACTTAGTTTTCTAGACATGCTAAAGGCCTTTCATAAAAGCCTACATTTATTGGAATAACTAGGGGATAAGATACTTTTATCACACAGCAGCCAAAACAATAACTAGCAGAATATTGGAGTGAATACATTCAACAAAAAACGCGAATGTTGGTTATTTTTTCAGTCGATAAAGCACATGTACCATTTGATGATTTCTTCTATAGCCTAAAAAGTTCAAAATCTTTCTAGAACATGTATATTTAAAGTTGTGTTGAGGGGTTTTTACCCCCGTTCAAGCTAGCAGCCGCATCTTAGCAAACCGGTACCAAAATATTGAAACTGTGGTCTCTACAATAAAAACGAAGGCGCGTACCACTTTGCAGTCTAGTTAGTGAACTAGCTGTTTTATTATTAAAAGACTTATATTTTATAATTAGTTTTATTTGTGAGACGACCATGACACGACAATTTACAAGATGAAAAGTGACAGCGGATGACAATTATTTTAGCGGGAAATAAGGCTACGTTCCGTTCCACTACTAATCCATATAACATCTTCCTTTTTTATAAAAATTAAATTAAGACTATATCAAAACAACGATTATTCTAATATTAGTCAAACATGTACCTTACTGGGGGCTTAACCTGTCTACCACTCAATTTTGATATTTGTATTTTTAGCTACAACCTCAGATTTTAGCCCCTTCTTTTCCTTTTTCCTCTTGTTCTTCTTTTTTCTCTGTATTTTCCACTTCTTTTTCTTCTTTTGGTGTGTCTAAGGGTGATTTTATTATATGCTGTCTATTTCTTCTAAAAAAATTGCCTTCTGGGGTCTCTATAACGAATGATCTGGATTCTGAACACTTGCCTACAACTTTACCAGGTAACCAATTTGAATTGGGAGTTTTCTTGTACATAACTTTTTCACCCTTTTCTAATGCAGGTAAGTTTTTAGCTTTTTTATCATAGTATGATTTTTGTGCCATTTTACTATTATATTTATTTTTGTAATAATTTTTATATGCAATTACTTTTGGTTTGAAATGATCTGCTACTGCTGGCAATTGCGTTCTTAATTTACGTGACATCAAAAGCTCAGACGGAGCTGGCAAATTTCCTCTAGGTGTTGTCCGGTACTGAAGAAGAGCCAAATGTGGATCTGATCCTGATTCAAAACACTTGGTAAGTATGTTTTTAATTATTTTGACACCTGATTCTACTAGGCCATTGGATCTTGGTAAGTGAGGACTCGAAGTAATGTGTTCAATATTCCATTCTTCTGTAAATTTCTTAAATTCTTTGGAATTATAGGAGGGTCCATTATCTGACATAATAAAATAAGGTATTCCATGTCTACTAAATATTGGTTTTAATGCTTTAATTAAAGATTCAGCACTTGTAGTGCTTACGTTTGCCACCTCAATATAGTTGGAGTAGTAATCCTCAACTATTATACTACATATAATCTATACCCACTTTTTCCCAGGGGAAAGCAGAAATATTATGGGGTAGCATAGGTTCTGGTTTATTGGCTTTTTGGTGACATACACATGTTTGGCAATTTTGAATTAAATTTTGTATGTCATGTGACATCAAAGGCCGAAATACTACACCTCTTGCAAAATTTTTTGACTTTTCAATCCCTTGATGACCACTGTGTATTATTTTTAATATTTCTGACCTCAATGAACTTGGTATGATCAAACTGTTACCTTTGAATACTAAGTCTTCAATGACATGTATCTCATGTCGGCAATTCCAATATGGCGTTACCAGTTGACTGACTTGAGATTTGCTTGACGGCCATCCATTCATATAATATTCCTTAATAAGTTGGAGGGAGTCATCCTTCTTAGTAGCCTCGATGAGCCACCGTAGACGTTTTTCTGAAATAGGTAAGTTGTTAATCAACATATTGACATGTATAGCCACGTCCTCATCTAATTCATCTTCATTACTTTCAGGTAAAGGTGCACGTGAGAGTGAGTCAGCTATGAACATTTTTGAGCCAGGTTTGTACTCTACGCGAAGATCATATGCCTGTATCCTGAGCATAAGCCTTTGAAGACGAGTAGGGACTTCAGCTAAGGGTTTTTTAAATAGAGTTATTAAAGGACGATGATCAGTCTCTACAGTAACTACTTGACCATAAAGATATTGATGGTATTTAAACAACCATAAACAATGGCATAAAGCTCCTTTTCTATTTGAGCCATTCGTTTTTGACTTGACGTTAGACTTTTAGATGCATATGAAATTGGATGTTTATTCTGAAGCAATACTGCTCCAACTGCAGACTGACTTGCATCCACTGACAGGACAACTGACTGTTTGACGTTGAAGTGTGCTAAGACTGGACTTTGACATATAATATTTTTTAGCCTAGAAAATGTTTCTTCATGGCAGGCATTCCATTGCCATTGACTTGACTTTTTTAGCAGATCTCTGAGAGGTTCAGTTTCACTGGCTAAATTATTAATAAATCCACCTAAATAGTTTAATAGACCTAGGAATCTTTGAAGATCCTTTAGACATGTAGGAGACGGCATCTCCTTAATGGCACGTACTTTTTCAGGGTCTGCTGAAACTCCTTCTTTAGAAAATATATGACCTAAATACTTGACACTAGAATTTCCAAAAGTACACTTACTTCTATTGAATTTTAAGTTGACTTCTTTTGCCTTCTGAAAGACTCTTTGCAGGTTGTCATTGTGCTGCTGCTGAGTACACCCATATACGAGCAGGTCATCAGCGTACACAATTACTCCAGGTAACTCACCGAATATGTCAGTCATGATTCGATGAAAAATTTCAGGTGCGCAATTTATGCCATATGGTAAACGTTTAAACCGATAGCGTCCAAATGTTGTATTGAATGTACACAATAGAGAACTAGGTAAATCTAAGCGCACGGCCCAAAATCCACTACTGGCATCGAGAGTAGAAAAATAAGCTGCACTATGAAGCTTTGAACGAACTATATCTATAGTTGGTATTGGATAGTGGGACCTGCGAATTGCTCTATTTAAATTTCTTGGGTCAAGACAGAGTCTTATTTGACCATTCTTCTTTTCAACTAGTAAAAGGGAACTTACCCAAGACGTAGGCTCGATCACTTTTGTAATGACATCTAATTTTTCCATTACACTCAATTCCTTTTTCAATCTGTCATGCAGCGAAAATGGGATTCGACGTGGTGCATCAATTTTTGGAGGAACATCTGAGTTGACATCAATATGACATTCACCTGGTAGACAGCCCAATCCGACAAATACAGATTCATTGTTACACAATAAAGAACTTAAACTAATATTATTGCCTGACATAGACATTTGAGTGTTATCATTTGACTCTGACATTTGTTGAATATTAAACACTCTTTTTACAAGACCTAATTCTGTACATGTGTATTTTCCAACAACAGTAGGTGACGAGACATCAGCAATTATAAAATTTATAATTTTAGACATTTGCTTATTATGAACATAGTAAGTACATTCTAAGTTTTGTTGACCTAATATTTTGACATTATTACCACTGTAAGATGTTATTTTGACTAAGCAAGGTGACATTTCGTTGGATACATTCAATGACTTAAATAACTTATAAGACATGACATTAGCGTCACTACCAGTATCCAAAATACATTTGACATGAGCATTATTAATTATTAAATTAATATTCCAATCTGTACTAGTTGAACAGTTTGATTTTAAATGTCCGATAAATAGATGTTCATCATTACCTTCATACTGTGATTCATCACTGAACTGCACAAAATGGATATTTTTTGACTTACACAATGCTTCATAATGACCAATTTTACCACATTTTCGACATTTAGCATTAGCAGCTGGACATTTATAGCGATGAATCTGCCCACAGCGTCCACAACCATTTCTTGACTGCGACTTTGACCTTGACTTTGACATAATATTTGATCCATGACCATGACTTTGATGACTTTGCTTCTTAGTGTAATAAACATTAGTACTGCCTTTTAATTCAGACGCCTGAATCAGTGATTGCACAAGAGTTTTTGATATAGAACTTGCCTTTTCTAATGAGAGATCATCTTCAAGTAATAATTTTTCTCTAACAAACTGGTATTTTTCATGCAAGTTGCATATGTAAATATCTTTTACTAGTCTATCTCTTATGCTTCCAAAATCACACGACTCGCTTTTATTGATTAAATCTGTCAAAAAATCATCTAAGCTTTCTTCTTCACTTTGCTTTCGTGTAAAAAATTTGTAACTTTCGTAGGTTATATTTGTTTTTGGCACGAAATAATTTTCAAATTTTTGTATCAGCTTATCATATTTTACTGTATCCACGTCTAGGTTGAATGTATTAAATATTTCCAGCGACCTTTCACCAATGAAATGAAGGGAAACGGCTACTTTTCATCGGATTCGTCATTGATGCCACTTGCTCGCATAAATATTTTAAAAGTCTGCAACCATTTCTTCCAATTTACTGCTAAATTACCTTCTAACAACATTGGAGCCAAATTACTAGACAAATTTATACGCCTTGATTCTGATGCCGGTTTTGCATCGGTACTCATTTTTCCGAATAAAACGTTTTGTACTTTTATTGAACACGAATTTTACAGACACTTTCTTTTTTGACTTCAATTAGGCACTTCTGGCCATGTTTTATTATTAAAAGACTTATATTTTATAATTAGTTTTATTTGTGAGACGACCATGACACGACAATTTACAAGATGAAAAGTGACAGCGGATGACAATTATTTTAGCGGGAAATAAGGCTACGTTCCGTTCCACTACTAATCCATATAACACTAGCCATACTCAAAAGCTTTCAGAAAAGTCTAAATATTAAGGCATATCTAGGGGATTAGATAATTCTATCACCCAGCAGCCAAATCATTACCTAGAAAAATGTGAGAGAAAACATATTCATTTTTAACATGAAAGGTAAAAATATTTATAGTAAAAGAAGGAAGTGTACCACTTTAAGACTTACTCCATGGTCTAGAATAGCTCAAAACCTTTATAGAAAATGTAAATTTGTACATGTTTTGAGAGGTATAAAATTTTATTTAGGCTAGAAGCCGCATCTTTGAAAACGAGTATGAAAATATTGAGACTGTGCTCTCTGCCATAAAAACAAAGGCGCGTACCACTTTGTGGCCTACTTAGTATTCTAGACATGCTAAAGGCCTTTCATAAAAGCCTAAAGTTATTGGAATAACTAGGAGATACGATACTTTTATCACACAGCAGCCAAAACAATAACTAGCAAAATATTGGAGTGAATACATTCAACAAAAAACGCGAATGTTGGTTATTTTTTCAGTCGATAAAGTACATGTACCATTTGATGATTTCTTCTATAGCCTAAAACAGTTCAAAGTCTTTCTAGAACATGTATATTTAAAGTTGTGTTGAGGGGTTTTTACACCCGTTCAGGCTAGCAGCCGCATCTTAGCAAACCGGTACCAAAATATTGAAACTGTGGTCTCTACCATAAAAACCAAGGCGCGTACCACTTTGCCGTCTAGTTAGTGAACTAGCCATACTCAAGAGCTTTTAGAAAAGTCTAAACATTAAGGCATATCTAGGGGATTAGATTCTTCTATCACCCAGCAGCCAAATCATTACCTAGAAAAATGTGAGAGAAAACATATTCATTTTTTAAGATGAAAGGTAAAAATATTTATAGTAAAAGAAGGAAGTGTACCGCTTTAGGACTTACTCCAAGGTCTAGAATAGCTCAAAACCTTTATAGAAAATGTAAATTTGTACATGTTTTGAGAGGTATAAAATTTTATTTAGGCTAGAAGCCGCATCTTTGAAAACGAGTATGAAAATATTAAGACTATGCTCTCTGCCATAAAAACAAAGGCGCGTACCACTTTGTGGCCTACTTAGTATTCTAGACATGCTAAAGGCCTTTCATAAAAGCTTCTAGCCTAAATAAAATTTTATACCTCTCCAAACATGTACAAATTTACATTTTCTAAAAAGGTTATGAGCTATTCTAGATCTTGAAGTAAGTCGTAAAGCGGTACGCTTCCTACTTTCACTATAAGTATTTTGAGCTTTCATCTATAAAAATGAATATATTTTCTCTTAGATTTTTCTAAGTAATGATTTGGCTGCTGGGTGATAGAAGTATCTAATTCCCAAGATATGCCTTAATGTTTAGACTTTTCTGAAAGCTCTTGAGTATGGCTAGTACACTAACTGGACGGCAAAGTGGTACGCGCCTTGGTTTTTATGGTAGAGACCACAGTTTCAATATTTTGGTACTGGTTTGCTAAGATGCGGCTGATAGCCTAAATAAAATTTTATAGTCCTCAAAACATGTACAAATTTACATTTTCTAAAAAGGTTTTGAGCTATTCTAGACCATGAAGTAAGTCCTAAAGCGGTACGCTTCCTACTTTCACTAGAAATATTTTCACCTTTCATCTTTAAAAATGAATATGTTTTCTCTTACATTTTTTTAGGTAATGATTTGGCTGCTGGGTGATAGAAGTATCTAATCCCCTAGATATGCCTAAATGTTTAGACTTTTCTGAAAGCTCTTGAGTATGGCTAGTAAAATATCTGGACTACAAAGTGGTACGCGCCTTGGTTTTTATGGTAGAGACCACAGTTTCAAAATTTTGGTACTGGTTTGCTAAGATGCGGCTGGTAGCCTGAACGGGTGTGTATAAACCCCTCAAAATAACTTTAAATATACATATTCTTGAAAGATTTTGAACTGTTTTAGGCTATAGAGGAAATGATCAAATAGTACCCGTGCTTTATCGATTGAAAAAATAACCAAAATTCGCGTTTTTTGTTGAATGTATTCACTCCAATATTTTGCTAGTTATTGTTTTGGCTGCTGAGTTATAAATGTATCTTATCCCCTAGTTATTTCGATAAATTTTGGCATTTATGAAAGGCCTTTAGCATGTCTAGAATACTAAGTAGGCCACAAAGTGGTACGCGCCTTTGGTTTTATGGCAGAGAGCACAGTCTCAATATTTTCATACTCGTTTTCAAAGATGCGGCTTCTAGCCTAAATAAAATGTTATACCTCTCAAAACATATACAAATTTACATTTTCTAAAAAGGTTTTGAGCTATTCTAGACCATGGAGTAAGTCATAAGGTGGTACACTTCCTTCTTTTACTATAAATATGTTTACCGTTCATGTTAAATGAATAATGAATATGTTTTCTCTCACATTTTTCTAGGTAATGATTTGGCTGCTGGGTGATAGAAGTATCTAATCCCCTAGATATGCCTTAATGTTTAGACTTTTCTGAAAGCTCTTGAGTATGGCTAGTTCACTAACTAGACGGCAAAGTGGTACGCGCCTTGATTTTTATGGTAGAGACCACAGTTTCAATATTTTGGTACTGGTTTGCTAAGATGCGGCTGATAGCCTAACTAAAATTTTATAGTCCTCAAAACATGTAAAAATTTACATTTTCTAAAAAGGTTTTGAGCTATTCTAGACCATGAAGTAAGTCCTAAAGCGGTACGCTTCCTACTTTCACTAGAAATATTTTCACCTTTCATCTATAAAAATGAATATGTTTTCTCTTACATGTACAAATATTTTTACCTTTCATCTTAAAAAATGAATATGTTTTCTCTCACATTTTTCTAGGTAATGATTTGGCTGCTGGGTGATAGAAGTATCTAATCCCCTAGATATGCCTTAATATTTAGACTTTTCTGAAAGCTCTTGAGTATGGCTAGTTCACTAATTAGACGGCAAAGTGGTACGCGCCTTGGTTTTTATGGTAGAGACCACAGTTTCAATATTTTGGTACCGGTTTGCTAAGATGCGGCTGCTAGCCTGAATGGGTGTAAAAACCCCTCAACACAACTTTAAATATACATGTTCTAGAAAGATTTTGAACTGTTTTAGGCTATAGAAGAAATCACCAAATGGTACATGTGCTTTATCGACTGAAAAAATAATCAACATTCGCGTTTTTTGTTGAATGTATTCACTCCAATATTTTGCTAGTTATTGTTTTGGCTGCTGTGTGATAAAAGTATCTTATCCCCTAGTTATTCCAATAAATTTAGGCTTTTATGAAAGGTCTTTAGCATGTCTAGAATACTAAGTAGGCCACAAAGTGGTACGCGCCTTTGTTTTTATGGCAGAGAGCACAGTCTCAATATTTTCATACTCGTTTTCAAAGATGCGGCTTCTAGCCTAAATAAAATTTTATACCTCTCAAAACATGTACAAATTTACATTTTCTATAAAGGTTTTGAGCTATTCTAGACCTTGGAGTAAGTCCTAAAGCGGTACACTTCCTTCTTTTACTATAAATATTTTTACCTTTCGTCTTAAAAAATGAATATGTTTTCTCTCACATTTTTCTAGGTAATGATTTGACTGCTGGGTGATAGAAGTATCTAATCCCCTAGATATGCCTTAATGTTTAGACTTTTCTGAAAGCTCTTGAGTATGGCTAGTTCACTAACTAGACGGCAAAGTGGTACGCGCCTTGGTTTTTATGGTAGAGACCACAGTTTCAATATTTTGGTACCGGTTTGCTAAGATGCAGCTGCTAGCCTGAACGGGTGTAAAAACCCCCTCAACACAACTTTAAATATACATGTTCTAGAAAGACTTTGAACTGTTTTAGGCTATAGAAGAAATCATCAAATGGTACATGTACTTTATCGACTGAAAAAATAACCAACATTCGCGTTTTTTGTTGAATGTATTCACTCCAATATTTTGCTAGTTATTGTTTTGGCTGCTGTGTGATAAAAGTATCTTATCCCCTAGTTATTCCAATAAATTTAGGCTTTTATGAAAGGCCTTTAGCATGTCTAGAATACTAAGTAGGCCACAAAGTGGTACGCGCCTTTGTTTTTATGGCAGAGAGCACAGTCTCAATATTTTCATACTCGTTTTCAAAGATGCGGCTTCTAGCCTAAATAAAATTTTATACCTTTCAAAACATGTACAAATTTACATTTTCTATAAAGGTTTTGAGCTATTCTAGACCTTGGAGTAAGTCCTAAAGCGGTACACTTCCTTCTTTTACTATAAATATTTTTACCTTTCGTCTTAAAAAATGAATATGTTTTCTCTCACATTTTTCTAGGTAATGATTTGGCTGCTGGGTGATAGAAGTATCTAATCCCCTAGATATGCCTTAATGTTTAGACTGTTCTGAAAGCTCTTGAGTATGGCTAGTTCATTAACCAGACGGCAAAGTGGTACGCGCCTTGGTTTTTATGGTAGAGACCACAGTTTCAATATTTTGGTACCGGTTTGCTAAGATGCGGCTGCTAGCCTGAACGGGTGTAAAAACCCCTCAACACAACTTTAAATATACATGTTCTAGAAAGATTTTGAACTGTTTTAGGCTATAGAAGAAATCGTCAAATGGTACATGTGCTTTATCGACTGAAAAAATAACCAACATTTGCGTTTTTTGTTGTATGTATTCACTCTAATATTTTGCTAGTTATTGTTTTGGCTGCTGTGTGATAAAAGTATCTTGTCCCCTAGTTATTCCAATAAATTTAGGCTTTTATAAAAGAACATAAGCATATCAAGAATACTAAGTAGGCCACAAAGTGGTACGCGCTTTGGTTTTTATGGCACAGATACCACAGTTTCAATATTTTGATATTCGCCTGCAAAGATACGTCTGCCAGCCTGAACGGATATCTAAACCCCTGAATATCACTATAAATATACTTTTTCCTACACGATTTTTAGACGTTTTAGACTGATAAGTAAGTCGTTAATTGGTACGCTCCCTATAATCATTTTGAAGCTAATCAACAGTCGCCTTTGTTATATAATATACTAGATGTGCCCGCGAAATACGTTTCATCATAATAATTAACCAAAAAAAATCTGAAGAGGGCCGGACTTATCACTTAGTGATATAAAATATAGCCTATGGCCTATTCTGAGGCCTGCCAAAAATACACAAAAATATTCATAAAAATCGGTCGTGTTCTTTCGGAGGATTTCGTTAACAAGCCTTGTGACACGATATTTCATACATTTACTCTGTTTTTTTTAGCTAATGGACTTGGTTTCTGGGTGATATAGGTATCATAAAATAATAAATTTAGGCTTTTCTGAAAGGTTTTGAGCATGTCAAGATAGTTAGGAGCTAACAAATTGATAGGCGCCACAGTTTTCATGTTAGAAAATATCACCTCATTGATTTAATACTATTTTCATTTATATTAGTTTTAGAATGGAATTTTTAATGATCTTATCTTATTTTATGTTCTTTAGGCAATGTGACATATATTCTAATGTTTTAAAGGCTGAATTAACTAGTTTTATTTGAAGATTTTATAACTACTTCTTAAATTGGTCGGGTTATACATCGGCTGCTACTTTTGGCTACTAACTTCACACCGGTCGAAATAATGCCATAAATTGTATATTGAAAGGCGAAACTGCACATTTTACTCGTACTTACACTTATTGCGAAATTGTTAATCGCAAAAGTATTCTGTTAGTGTTGTTGTGTGATATATTCACATAACAAGATGGTGTATGGATAGAACATAAAAATGTGGATGAAAAAAAATTTATATTGATTTTTTTATACAACTGAGTTGGCAAACAAACAGACTGCCCACCTGATGATATGTGGCCTATAGTAGAGCTCGTCTAAGCGGAAATAACGCGCCCCACTGATTATTAATTGATTTAGCAGTGTGAATGCAAGTATTAAGACTACATTTCACCAATGTAAGGGCGCTGACGATTTAAATTTATAAGTCAATTTAAAAAGTTTAGTAGCAAGGAGTTTTCATACATAGAATAAAATCGGATGGTTTTTATACGAGTAATAGATGACATCTTAGCATCGAATTCTCAAAAAAAAATGATCAATTAATTACACAACAAATTAAAATTTTCAGAAAATGATGTGTTTTTGTATTTGGACATATTTTTTTACAACGAAACAGGCAACGGGTTCGTATACAGCAATACAGCAATATTTGATTTTTGATAAATGTTGATGTGAAAATAATTAAATGAAAACTAGTAATTAAATATAATAAACAACCATTTAAAACATATTTAATTCTTTGATTTGTTTTACTACTATATTCCACAACTAAATTGAGAAAAGTCGCGTGACACACGCGTGTGTAGGTTATTGCAAACGAGCTGTCATTAACAACCCCGAGCCCAAAGCTAGGGGTTTTTAATATCACAAGTCCTTTCCACCCTCGTATCAAAATGTGCTATTATTATGTGGCTACTTTTTTTGAATGCAGATCGAAATTCCAATTAAAATGTTGAATCCACCGCCTTGGGGAATTCTCAATGCAGCATTAAATGCAAAATATTTCTTTTCCCCGGACCCCAATGCCGAGACTCAAGAACTACCTATGCTGAAAAGTAAGTTCGTGAGGCAAACTTGTTGCTGTTCGGAGAAAATAGTTATGATCTGAAATTTATTTTGTCTACAAAACTTAACAATTTCAATTTGTACCTTGTTTTCGGAACATTACAAAACAATGATACAGTAGATATTTTTTAAGCATGATCCAAACTTTATTTGGTAACGCTAATGCGTTATGTCTGTTTTGTCCGTGGCACAGTGGAGTCGTGGCGCTGTGTAGGTACTCGGCACTGTCCTTCTAATCGGGGGTCCGAGTACATTGTTAAACTGTGGCACTGCCCTAAATTCAACATGGCTGCCACTCAAAATGGCGGACAATTTGGTTGTGACCATGGACTTAATAATCAAATAAGTCCATGATTGTGACACAGTTACAGTCATTAAGAGAATTATTATTATTATGTAAAGAGACAAAGCGAGGACTGAAAAAATATTTTTGAGTTTTATCGTTTGGTGGATGAAAATTTGTCGCCTCGAAGATCATATACGAGTTATATGTAGTCGCGAGCAAATATTCACAGTAAAACTCATAGTAAACAGAAAAGTGAATCGTGATTTGCATTTCGTCTAACAATATTTTCCTTCAAAACTCGATTCTATTTTCGTTTCGGAATATCACGTGATATTTCCATTCGAAGCCACGCGACATACGAATTCGCAAGTAAGCTTCAATAACGTCACAATTTTACAAAAAGTAAGTCCTAACTAAGCCATGCAAAATTCATTTCTTGGCTCCGGCCAACGGCCACGATGCTTGTTAACCCCAATTTGCGAAGTTAAAGAATTTAAATATGCAAGAGTGTGGCGAGCGGAGGAAGTGGCGAGTAGAGAACTAACGGAAAGTGCTAACTGCTGTGTTTGCCACAGCAACTATGCTAGCGTGGTGCAAGTCATAAGCCTTGACCGTACTCACATGGCTCTGCGTTGCATTATATTTGGTCGATTTCTAATAGCGTGATGTTTCTTTACATTAATGACTAAATGTAAATAGTAAACCAGTATTCACAGAAAACTCAGAAAGGCAAAGCTAGCTCTATATATTCTTGGATGCAATTAAATAATAAATCAATTTATTTATCTACAAAATCTTTTTAAGATTTGGCTATCGTTATTCTTATAAAAATGAAGATTACTTAAACTATTACGTTCCATGTTTGCGCATATTACTTGTTATTTGTGTCATCACTGAATTGTTTCTACGTAAATTCATATATGCAATATGTAAACAAACATCATTGCGATATTTATCGCAAAATTTTTCAGAATTTTGTTCCGGTCTGGGTGTATGTGCATGTGATATTCTATGTTTGTAACTGCACCCACGGCACAGGAGAAAATCCTAGTGTGGGGCAACGTTTTTTAAAAAAAACACAAAAAAAAAATATCCAAATCCGACCAATCGTTTTTACGTTTATAAAAAACTAGCTGACCATATGCAACTTTGTTTGCATTATAACTAACTTTTCCCATAGGAAATCTTTTCCCGTCAGATTTTACCCGTAGAAAAATACCCTATGTCCTTCCCCTGGTCTCGAACTATCCCTATACCAACTTTCATCAAAATCGGTTTAGTAGATTCGAAGCCTATTCAATACAAACAAACAATCAAATCTTTCCTCTCTATAATACTTATTAATAGATAAAACTTTAATACAAATAATCGCATTGTTATTTTTCCGAAATATCGCATTATGTATACTATCAAGCGAAGTGCCTACAACTGAAATTTAATTAAATTAGATGAAATATAGAAAATAGTGAACAGTACAAGGTCAATATGTTAAACACCAAATATATCGGTATCAAAAATGCTCCATACACAAACCACCAAACGTTGTTACACTTTTTCCAAGATTTTTTATTTTTAAAGAATATTAAATGTACGTATCAAACCTTTTTAGAAATTTAAAAACTTTTTAAGTATCACTGTGGGGCTGATTTTTTTTTAAATTTCATCCTTTGCCTTTATTAACTATTACGATTTGAAAACGCTTAATTCTATAACTTGGGACAACTGACTTTAGATTCATCGAGAGCTAAGCCCTCCGGAGTGTAGTTTGTTGCAAGCACCACTCGCGCAAGAGTGCTAATAACTGCCACCAACTGCAGCGAGCTACTAAACAGTAATGAGTTGATCTTGAAGACACACTATTTTAATATTAAAAACTTTTCGCTGCTTTCATAGCAAGATACCCGATTTAATATGCAGGGATACTGGTGCCAGTTTTCACTATCTTAAGAAGATGTTTGGATTGATATTAGATTTGTATAAAGTAGATTAAGCTAGTTAAATTGTATGAAAGTATAAATGTACAAATCAAATATGAGTATGAATTATACAAGCGATCTCGATTATTAAAATATACGCTGAAACACGAAGTTTTTCCTATGTTGTAATAAATCTCTCTGCGAAAATTTACGTTTTTAATGACGCATTAAACAGCTCCTATGTAATTTATCAAAGGTTAGCTGGAATAAATCCCGTACAGGGATAGGCTCGCCTTATTAATACCATTTTGTTACCATTATGTTAGGTATAAATTTTAACAATAAAGAGTTATACAACCACAACAAGTTTTGTTAAACACGCAGTGAATTGGAGTAATTGATATTTACAATACCGCTAAATTAAGCTGGTGTCGTTTTTAAGATTACTATTTATGGATATTTTAGATTTATTCTAAGTTCAAATCATAATCAAAAAGAGAGTCGATTTTGCGTATGTGTCTCCTTCATTTCATAATTCTCCTTAATTCAATAAAGCCTTGTAAGGTTGTTCAAACTATTCTATTTTGGCACTATTTTAAGTTAGTAATAGTGCCAAAATAGAATAGTTTGAACAACTTTTGCACAAATGGGGTGAATCTATCGATAAGCGCGGCGAATCGGTGGCTATTAGTCTCGACATCGCCAAAGCTTTTGATAGAGTCTGGCACAAGGCTCTTCTTTCCAAGCTTCCGGCATACGGATTACCCGCGCAGTTCTGTACGTGGATTGCCAGCTTCCTCCACGAGCGTAGAATTCGCGTTGTCGTTGACGGCTGCGCTTCGCGGTTCGTGGCAGTGAACGCTGGAGTTCCGCAAGGCTCCGTTCTATCCCCCACATTGTTTCTTCTGCATATCAATGATATGCTTTCCTTGGGAGCTATACATTGCTATACAGATGACAGTACAGTGCATGGGGGATATCACGGAAGCTCAGGGGCTGCTCGCGGTGATATTGGTAGGGAAAGGCAGAATCTTATCATTGAGCTCAACAGGACGCTGGACCTCGTCTCCGAATGGGGCTCCAACAATCTTGTTGAGTTCAATGCTAAGAAAACACAGGTGTGCGCGTTCTCGGCGAAAAGGTCACCTTTCCTCCCCCTTCCTTCTCTCCAGGGCACAACCCTTCACACACAGAGCAACATCACCTTGCTCGGAATGATCATTCGCTGCACATCGAATCCGTCATAACTACTGCCTCACGGAAACTCGGTGTCCTGAACAAGGTGCGTAGGTATTTTGCGCCGGACCAACTATGCTTGTTGTATAAAACTCAGGTTAGGTCTTGCGTGGAATATTGCTCGCACCTTTGGGACGGCTCCGCTCAGTACCTCCTCGATGCTTTGGACAGATTGCAGCGTCGCGCTATTCGCATAATTGGCGATGTAGAGGCAACTAACACCCTCGAGCCTCTACAACTTCGTCGTGACATCGCCTCTCTTAGCGCCTTTTACCGAATGTTCCATGGGGAATGCTCTGAGGAGCTCTTTAACCTTATCCCTCCCTCTCCATTCCTTAACAGAAACACGCGTAAGGGCCTTCGGAGTCATCCGTACACTGTGTCCTCCTTTTCACACCGTACCAAGAAATTCCAAGATTCCTTCTTCTGTCGTTCATCCCACACTTGGAATTCTCTACCTGCGCACGTGTTTCCTCCATCCTACAACATGGGTTCCTTCAAAAGAGGCGTGAAAAAGCATCTTTTGGGCCGGCAAGGGGCGGGCAGGTAGGAGAGTGGATGTCGTCCCTACTCTTATCTGTCAACTCATTTGGGCCTCTATCACCGCTTAACATCAGGCGGGAGGAGGTCATCTGCCGGGCCATCCATAAAAAAAAAAAAAAAAAAAACTTTATTATAACTCAGCGGGCTAATATTATAACAAGAGGCAGGCTCAGAGCTAGAGTCGTCTGCCTTTCTTACTTACGAGTATGTCTGCCGTCAAGCACCGGTGCTTGAATTATTGCAATGTGAACTTACTGAGTCTGTTTCTTGACATGTAATGTCATAAGTTGCGAACATACATTGGGTTTCTTGTAGGGGTTTTAGATTTACAAATCCAGAAACCACATCTATATTTAATATAATAATCTATACTATACTAATATTATAAGACTGAAGAGATTGTTTGTTTGTTTGGTTGAACGCGCTAATCTCAGGAACTACTGATTCGAATGAAAAAAAATATGTTTGTGTTGTATAGTCAATTTATCGAGGAAGGCTTTAGGCTATATAACATCACGCTACGACTAATAGGAACTGAGCATCAATGAAAAATATTGTAAAAACGGGAAAAAAATATATGGCGCAACGTAGTTCGCGGGCACAGTAACATTATAAGCCAAAGAGTTTGTTTGATTGTTTGTTTGTTTGAACGCGCTAATCTCAGGAACTACGGATTCGGGGTGCGATATCAGAACACCTCCTTGTGGTGCACCTCCTTGTGGGGCACCCTGGGCAACCCGGCAGATTCTCTGCCGCGGGCTAATAGTCTGACGTGAGGACCCTATGGAGGGGGGGCGTGGGATGACTGGGCTTAGCCCGGCAAGTCACTTCGTGTGGCCACCCGCTTCATGCGGGGAAGGGCGAAGTCCCCTCTTCTTATGTTAAGAAGAGGTGTGGCTCTCGCTGGAAGGCGATTTCGGCGGCTACCTCTTGTAGTAGCGAGGTTGAGGCGAGTTTCTCGCCGTGGTGCTTCGCGCCCGTTGGGGATTTCCCCGAGCTTCGGCTCACCTGCGCGGCGGTGGATCCAGTGGGATCTGCCGTCGGCAACCCGTTACCCGCACTGAGTGGGCCGGGGGCCGACGCACTGAGCGTCGGGCCGCGTGGAAGACAACCACAATAAAAAACCAAATAGGCTAGATGACTAAACATTTTTTTTTTGCTTTAATAGAAGCAAATTAATATAATAAACAATAAGAAAAAATCGGTTTTCGAATAACTATAAAAACAACCAAGATATAAGGTATTAAAGATTTTTCTCCATCTCTTTCTAGCAAAACGGCAATTGACATGGAGTTTATATGGCCGTACTCAACAATGACGTCACGGTTGATGTCGGATCTCTTTGTCTAATCGCCTTCAAATTAACAACTTAAAATGCTTGTATCTAATGTATTTTTAAGCCGATTTTAATTCTAATTTCACAGGACTGCATCTTTTTCCACGCTTTTTTTATATTTAATGACGAGACGTAAAAATTTGAATTCAGTCATCATCCCACTGCGCCGCTCCACAAACCAGCAGAGCCAAGCGGAGAGTCCGGCAACGGACATGTCACGGGCAGGGGGTCAGCGGGAACAAGGCCTGGCTGTACTCCCCTTCCCCCTGTCTTGTAACGGACGGAGAGCTGCTGGGGGGGTTTTTAGTGGGTAGGCCCGGGCCGAGTACGGTCTGGGGAGTCCCACATATCCTCGTGGATTGGCTCGACCACGAGGAATGCGTAAATGCATTTTTCCCCCTCCCAAAAAAAAATGAACTACGGATTCGGGGTGCGATATCAGAACACCTCCTCGTGGTGCACCCTGGGCAACCCGGCAGATTTTATGCCGCGGGCTAAGAGTCTGACAGTCTAAGAGTCACCTCCCCTTCTTTTTGAAGATGGGGAGGCCATGACCCGCTCGCGGGTCATGGCGCGGCAGTGGATTCAGAGGGGTCTGCCGTCGGGCAAGCCCGTTACCCCGCACTGAGCATCGGGCCGCGTGTAAGTAAACCACAGTAAAAAATTACCACCCGGAGTAAGCCCCGGGAACTCCTCTCCATCTCCATCTTGGAGAGGGCGTGAGGGCCATTGGTGGGCAGGTGCCGCGGACGGGTTTATGGTCTGTCCGTAAGGGTTCCCTTGGACTTGGCTGCGTCAGGCGCCAAAGAGGGCATATCGAGGGGTTTAGTGGGTAGTCGCTCGCTGCGGAGTCCCACACACCTTTGCTCCTGCGGGGGCTTGGATGGTGCGCAAACGCATTCCCCTCGTAAAAAAAAGGAACTACGGATTCAAATTGAAAAACTCTTGAAGGCTATAATAATAATACGTCACGTTACCCACAAGAACCACAGTGTATGTTAAGATGTAAAGTCATGGTACCCAGTAATTTCAATGCCATATCTTACCCTTCAAACGGGAACACAGCAATGCAAGCACTGCTGCTTTGTGGCAGAAATAGGTTAGACGGAGGTACCCATGCACACGACCCTGGTACAGAGTCTAGACCCTGGTACGACTAAAATGAGCTGAGTAAGATCAATGATAAATGTTGCAAAAACGGGAAAAAATGTACGAAATGCTGTTATTTTCCGACATCCACGCGAACGAAGTCACGGGCACAGCTAGTACAGTATAGGCGGCTGTAGCTACTTACTGTCAGGTAGACAGCTGGTATGTTTGCCAAATTATTGGTATAAGCTTTGTTCGATGTAGTAAGGGTTAAGACTTTGATGGTTTGGTGTGGATTCCTACATGTTTCATTTTCAGTTCAAATCTTATTAATAGCAAATTGAACCCTACGCAGCAAAAAAAGAACTAATTTTCTGATTTAAATTCCACGTAAGAAAAAATAGTGGAATACCCATAGGTAAGCTAAAACTATCGACTTACGAGTATCAATAATACTTCTTTTTACGTTAAAAAAATATCAATCAACAGATCACTTTAAGGTTTTCTCTATATGTATTTACAATTAGCTTCACTTTACGCAGCTTCGCCTGCGTTGTTTTTGTTTTCCCGTGGGAATTTTATATTTTCCCGAAGGAAAAATAATTTTGTAGCCTATTTTGATCAGGAATAATGTATGGTATAATGCATTCTAATGGTGAAGGAATTTTTGAAATCGGTCCAGTAGTTTTTGGGTTTATTCGTTACATACATACATACAAATCTTTCCTCTTTGTTATAATAGTGTAGATTACAATTTTTCAGAAGAGATAACTAATTTGACTGTTTATTTTTATTAAAATGAAACACATAATTTTGCGTCAGTGGTGCTGTGGCCTCGGCACTGGACTGTGCCCCGAGTAGAATCGGGAGGCCCGCGATCGATCCTGCCATGTACCAATGTGTTTTTCGTTTTACGAATTTTATATGTACATTTATCTGACGCTCCTACGGTGAAGAAAAACATCGTGAGGAAACCTGCATACACCTGCAAAAATAATTCAAAGATCTATGTGAAGTCACCCATCCGCACTGGGCCAGCGTGGTTTGACTAAGGTCTAATCGCCCTAACTACATAGTTAGGGTAGGCTCGTGCCCCTCGGTGGGGACGTATATGAGCTGTGATGATGACATAATTTTGATTTAGTAATCACATCAAGCCTTTGTATAGTAATTTTTGTAATAATTTTATTCCTCGCTGTTCATCAACCGAAGAAAGATAATTAAATCGAGTCCGTTCAAATAGCTTCGTTGAATCGTCTCGTACGTGTCAATTGAACGGGAGTTTGAACCCGTATCGGATCGTATACGAAAGATCCTGAATCGAAAGTTTAATTCTTCCTGTTATTTATCTTTGGAAGTTGGAAACTTGTACGCTAGAGCTTTTCGTTTAGTTTTAATATGACTAGTGTGGAATTTCACATGACTTGAAACGAAATACGAGTATATTTCGAATCGAATTTCATATGTTCATTTGTCTGACGCTCCTACGGTGAAGGAAAACATCGTGAGGCAACCTGCATACATCTGCGAAGAAATTCAAAGGTGTATGTAAAGTCGACCAATCCGCACTGGGCCAACGTGGTTAACTAAGGTCTAAACACCCTAAGGCCTAAGGCCTCGTTTACGGAGGCGCGGGGCGTTGCGCGGCGCGGCCCGCACAGAATTCTAACATAATGGCGTTGTATGAGTTTACGGAAAAGCGATTTTACACGCCTTTGCTTGAAATGGCGCGTTTTTTACGGCCGAGCCCGCGGATGGCACCGCCGCGTCTCACGCGGCCTTTATCGCGGCGGCGCACGCAGCGACAATTCTCGATGAAGCGATGCCCGCCGTGTGCTTCGCTACACGCTTGAGGATGCGCCGCGGGTGCCGCGGCGGACATCGCGGCGGGCACCGCGGCGGTCACCGCCACGCTTCCCGTCTCGTATCTCTATGAACAACATCGTATATTGCCATATGTTTGTGTTTACGCGTGCGATTATGAGTGCCGCTTCACGCGCCGCCCCACCGTAAACAGAAAAAACGTCGGGCGCGCCGCGAGTTTTTCTAAATAAAACTATTTTTAGACAGTAGTTAAGGGTTAGTAAAATATATAGTATTTCAATTAATTAATTAACAATAAGGGATCTTTGAGCACTAATTTCTGGAAAATATAATCACAATTCAGGAAACTGTAGAAAGTTTATATAATGAAATTAATAATTTATGTAAGTAATGAAAAAATTATTATATTATATAATGAAGATCTAAATTTCATTCTTTTCGAAATCTTCGGAAATCAAGTTATCTAAAATACCACAATTTGAGTTACGTAGTATGTGATAGGAAAATTAATTGTATCGCTTGAGGCATCGAAGGCAAAAGGTTAATTAAAATTTGGGAAGGAAACGTCTCATATGAAGGGTTCGGTTTATTTATAGAAGAACCAAAAGCTCCCGTTTGTATGCTTTTCAGTAACAATTAAAACAATTTATTCGCTTGATAAAACACAGCATTTAAAGTCTACTAATCACAGTTAAACATCTTCGCAATGTAAGTTAGCTAAAGGGATGATCTAACTGATCTCGAGAATAATTAATGCCGTCGAAGAATACGCGGCGCGGGAAAGTATTAAAGTGGGTTTAATAGTTGAACTCCTCGTAAAGTTACTTTGGAAACTCGAATGTACACGCCTTCTTAAGCTGACACGCTTTTGATTCCCAGTTATTATTTAATACAAAGCGTGAGTAAATTGTGCGATGGAAGCGCCTTAATTAGGAAGTTTTGCAATTAGCTTTTGCACTGAGATGATTTTGGTTTTAGGTGTTTTTACGAGCTTTTATTTAATTGGTTAATGGGTTTAGTTTTGCGACTATTATGAAATAAGTTAGGTTGTTACTATGTTTTATAATAAACACATTACATAATTGTAACGCATCGTAATGTGTTTTAAGACTAAATGATTGGCCCGACTTTTTTAAAATTTTAACCGCATTAATGATTAAAATAATGTCGAATGAATAAAACTTCACAAGAAAATAAAGTTCAGCCTGTGTTTTAATTTAACAAGGATACTTTTGGATTCATTTAATTTTACCAGTTTTATAAACAGAGCTCAGATTATTTATTGTTATAGCAAGGCATATTATTGTTATAGTACGCGGCAAAGTGTGTTATTAAGAAGCATGAATTGTACGTAGAAAATGTAACAAGCAGTACCTTACGTGACAACTCTTTACAAAACCTCAAATCGTGAAATTTGGCATATCAGGCTTAAAGTATCAACTTTTACGAGGAATCGTTTAGGGTTCAGTGAGAAATAACGGGAGCCTAAAGCCCGTGAGCTTCGAAGAGTAATTCCTATCTAAAGCTCAGCCACAGTCGCATTGTAGAGTCGACCGGAATCCCTTAGCGGTCGCTTTTTATTTTTTTAAATGATCAAAGGACGTCGAAAATGAGTTTACCACTAGTACGGACGTACATGGTGCGTATTTACATTGTCTACTATAGACTAGACATTGTAAAGACATTGAACGTGTTGAGCTCGAGCTTTTCGAGTCGATCAAAAATTTAAATTATGTATTGTTGTATCAAAAGTACCTATGTATTATGGTGTGACAACATGTGTAATTTCTATTAGTTTTATTGTCGTTTTATGTAAAAATACAAAAAAATGAATAAATTGCATATGTATAACGAAATTTTGTTTATAATAACAAATTAGACAGCGCGCATATTCCTCGGTGCTTTTCTAGCGCTAAGGCAAAACAAACGCTCAGAAAAAAAGTGCCCACGTGCGGATCAAATTGGAAAAGTCAAAGGTGTTTCGAGAGTTAGAATTAACGTACGAAAAAAGAGCGTCGTCGGTGGCGCTGTGGATTCGACATTGGCGGGAGGTCCGGGGTTCGATCCTGCCATGTTCCAATGTGTTCTCCGTTTTTCGAATTTCATATGTACATTTCGCCGACGCTTCTACGGTGGAAATATCATAACCTGCATACATCTGCGAAGAAGTTAAAATTTGTATATGAATTTGACCAATCCGCACTGGGCCAGCAGCGTGGTTGACTAATGCAACACCCTAACATAGGGTAGGCTCGAGCCCCTCAGTGGGGACGTGTAGGAGCTGTGATGATGATAACGTTAAAAAGCTGCAAATAAGTTTTTTGCAAATTACACTTTGTTATTGTTTTCTATGACTTGATGTTGTATTTCTTCCTGCGAGTGAGATTGACAGCAATAGTGTTGTGTCTGGTGGTCTGGGACTTTAGAGTCGGTAACGCGAAAGCCTACGACTGCAGTAACCGCTTGAGTGGTTTATTAACGCCAAAGACCTTGGATCGATAGCCTAAACTAATCGTAAGTGAGAGCGAGTGAGAGAAATTTGTAAGAAATACTAGCGTGTAAGCCGATTTTTTATTTATTAAAAAAACTAGCTGCCCCGCAGAATTCGTTCTGTCAAAAGTTATTTACATATTCTGTGATTTGTATGGGAAAACAAAAATATTGTTTTTACTATTTTTCGCGCAATTTTTATGTTGTTTCTATCCACAAGAACCTTCCTTGTGCCTTAAGGAAAATATGAAAAAGAAAATAGCCGAATCAGTCCACCCGCTCTCGATTATTGCGCTTAGCAACACTTTTGGCGATCCATTTTTATTTATATAGATTTTATCTATTTATTTATTTATTGATTGTGTTAACGTACAGTTATTCAGCCAGCAGTTGATAACTTCAAACAGACCAAACGTCATAATTTCAATCTATTTGGTGGTTTAAGTTCGCCGGATCAGCAAACCAAAACCAAACTCATCAAAAAAACCACAAAATTTAATAGTGGTTACTGAATTTACTGAAAAAGAAAGCACCTACATGATTAACCTCTCACTATGCGAAATATAGGCATATCTGGATGATTTACTGATGGAAAATTGATTACAAACAGAACATTAAACAGCTATGTTAGCTCATGTTGTGTAAATAGTGCAGGCTTTATTTTGTCGATAATTTGCATTTAATATCTACGCAGTTTATCTAAAGCCACGTGTGCTTCTCTTTATTGATTTTGAACTTTGGTTCTGAGTTCATTAGAGTTAATCGTAGCAAATTGACAAATTTACCACTTCTCGAGCTGTTACAGTTTAAAGCGTAAATGCCGTGTATAGCTGCACTTTTGTACAAATGTAAACTAAAAAAAGACTTGTATGTTTAATAAATACGCCACCGGCTTTAAACGTCTCCTCGCATTTGTCCGCAGCCCTATCTTGAGGACAAATAATATCCACAGTTTAATCTCTCCAGGTTCCTGATTACTGCACCAGATAGATTTTTAATGGAATAGAACTTACTTGTTAGAAATGCAACTTTACATTGTGCAGATTAACTTTCTGAAGTTTCATAGGTTGCGAGACTTTTGTATTTTAATCTTATAGTAGGCTAGCTGTGCCCGCGAAATACGTTTCGCTTTAAAAGACTTCAACGCGTTCTTAGTTATATCTTCTATATTGTTCCCGCATTAGCAGCAATTTTTCATTGATTCTACTCTCCTATTGGTCGTGGTGTGATATTATGCGTATTACCCATTGATTTACTACCAAACGTAGATAGAGCACTTCATACAAAAACGCGCTTGAAATCTGTCACCTAATCGACTATACATTTGTACTCGCTGATATATTGTTGGATATGCACGCCCGAATGAAAATTACCATAAAGAAAGGACCGTATTTATTGAATTCAACCTCATTCTACATTATTACGGCTACTTTTTTAAGTACAACCGTGTGAAGTTACATCATTTCATACCTAGCTACAAATCAATTGACGTTTTAGTAAGTATGGAAAAGAACTGCACGAGTCGCGATTGGGCAGTTCTTCACCGGCCCACTTCTCGAACGTTCATGCGTTATCTACGTTTGGTAGTAAATCAATGGTATTACCCTAAGGCCTACATCGATATATGGACTATCCAACACAAAATCTAATTTTTCAATTCAGTAGTTCCAGAGATTAGCGCGTTCAACCAAACAAACAAACAATCAAACAAACTCTTTAGCTTTATAATATTAGTATAGATACGGCCAATATGTTCTTGATTTTTAACCGACTTCGAAAAAAGGAGGTTACTTAATTCGACCGTATATATGCTTGTTTTTTTTTATGTTTGTTCACGGATGATTTCGTCGCTTGTGTACTGATTTTGATGATTCTTTTTGTATTCGATAGAGTATATTTCAAGGGTGGTCCCATGGTCACCAAAGTTAGGATCTGATAATGGGATCCCATAAAAATCGAGGAAAATCCCTTAAATTTTTACGTGTGTCCAACGTGTTTTGTGTATATGTTACGCGATTACTCCGTCAATTGTTGACCGAATTTCAAAATTCTTTTTGTATTCGATAGAGTATACTAATGGGATGGTCTCAAGGTCCACCAAAGTCAGGATCTGATGATGGGATCCCATGAAATCGAGGGAGACCCTATTCGGTGAGCTGGTATTATATTAGGGTTTCTTTCAATAAAAAGACTTCATTCACTAAAAAGATAAAAATAATTTTTTTTACAAAAAATAACAACCGACTTCAAAAACACTGAAACGTTAAAAATAATATATGAATAGGTACAGACAACATCACACTTCTATATTGAAGTCGGTGACAAATTTTAAGACTTTCTAGGAGATCATCGTTCGGCACCGACTTCAATATAGAAGTGTGATGTTGTCTGTACCTATTCATATATTATTTTTAACTTTTCAGTGTTTTTGAAGTCGGTTTTTTATTTTTTGCAAAATATTTTTTATTATTTTTTTGCTTCTTCCCCTAACTTCTCGTAGTGTTCCGAATTGGGCTAGAACTAGGTTCTGCCTACTTTGATTTCTTTGTCTTAAGCAAAATACCCAATAGTCTCTTTTATTACGACCTCTGAAACCGTTATCGTATCTTTCAGAAAATATTTTCTATAAGAACGAAAACAATATTCATATTTCTCTCCGCACACGATAGCGTTTGTTTGCTCGAATTTTATCAATACAACTTCACTCTAGTCAAAAAGATGTCAGCGTGAGTGGCATAGTATTCCTCACCTGTTTCCGGATATGCCTCGACACAGCATCCTTTAACAGCGTTGTTCTTGTCATGTAAAACAAAACAGACGGCTATGCGAACGCTTTTCGTGGGGGTTCATATTTTATTCATGCCCGCAAAATATCTCATTGAAGACAATAGTTACGCTGTGTTTACGCGGTAATATGTTACGTTGCACTGAATGTGTGTTGCGAAAGAATAAGTGCAATAACCTCAGAACAATAACTTATTATTATGGAGTTATTATGTTAGTGATCAATAAATAAATAAAATTTAGTTATTCTTCTGAGGCAGTAACATTATGGGGTGAGAGAAATTGTCAGTTTGCGGGTCGACATAAGCGTCAGTTAATTTCTAGCACAGCCTCAGTCGAAACCACTACTTTACAAGAGGTGACTGTATTAAGGTAATCATCAATACCTAATACATATTATAAAACAAGGTACACCGTCTGTTCGCAATAATATCAAAAAATACTGAACAGATTTTCGTGCGGTTTTCAATACCAGTTTGATAATTTATTCCGGATGTAATAAATTGTCTAAATGTAACTCCACTACGAAACATCTCTATATTTACGGATAACTTACAATAAACATTTCTTTTATCAAAACTAATTCATACAGTAAGTTGACCCAAAAAACGTAGAAATATAAACTCTACTACCCGTGCGAAGCCGGGGCGGGTTGATAGCAACTCGTTACGAGGGCACTTATGTGCGTACGTGCTTTATATATTATAGATAGATATATAAAAAAACTTCGCGTCGCGATTTTCCTCTGGAAACTACTTATCTTATCTTATCTTCGGGTGGGGGTGGCCCAATTATTGAGCCTTCGCACTTCGACTCACCATGGATCTTTTGTGCTACCCCTTGCCGTAAAGCTTAGTCCGTAATGCCATCGCCACCAACGGTCCAGTCTATCGTGCCCATGAGCTCAACGATGTCCTTCGGTGGTATGGCCCTGTAGTCCTCCGGTTTTGGGTATCCAATTCTCGTCAGCCTTAGTCTCCTGCAAGCTAGGGCGTCACAGTGGCACAGCAGATGCACCATGCTCTCCTCTCCCTCCTTGCAGGCCCTACAGATTTTGGAACTGGCGTGTCCCATCCTGGTTAGCATGATCCTAGTGCCGAAGTGTCCGGTTAGAGCACCCAACAGTAGGCGAATCTGGGATCTGCTTGAGCTCAGTGTAAATTTGAGCCAATTGTCCATACCCTTAGAGAGCTTAATTGGCGTGGTTCATTCCTTTTTGATTGGCCCATTCTCTTTGGTGCCTCATTTGCAGTTGAGTTCTTATACCCGTACTGACTATTTTTGGAGTGATCCCGACAAATGGTTCCGGTCTTACCAATTGTGTTTCCGATCCCTTTCTTACCAGGTAGTCAGCTTTCTCGTTTCCGGTGAAACCCTTGTGACCTGGTATCCAAACTAGACGTACTGTATTGGTTTTACCCAATTTGTTCAGTGCTTCGATTGTATTCAGCACCAGTTTGGATTCCACTTTATATGACAAGAGCGCTTTGAGAGTCGCTTGGCTGTCACTGAGAATGTAGATGTTTAGGCCATTGCGACCCTTGTCTAGATTCTCCTGTGCACAGGCTAGGATAGCACATGTTTCAGCTTGAAACACAGTTGCCAGCTTACCCATGTTGATCGATATATCAGTTTTGTTGCAGTGTATTCCTGCCCCTGTACCAGATTTCATTTTTGATCCATCTGTATACCAGATCATGCTGTTCCCCTGTGGGGGTGCCAGCCCCCTTAACTGATTTTACTTAACTGATTTTGCTGAAATTTGGTTTACTGTATGTAATTTGGTAAAACTTTAAAAGACAGAATATTTATTCAATTACTGACCACAATATTTATTATTGCGAATTATTTTGTTTTTAATTATTTGTTAGTTCCAAAAATTTTAATCTGCTGGCGATGGGAGGTGATGTATTGACACGACACTGACCTGGGTTGGTTAGTCCTCTATTTGACTACATTATTACGAAGTTTAATGTAACATTGATCCAACGTACAGTCGGCACCAAAAGTAGATAAACATTTTAGTACCATGTCACACCAACAATCAACAATGTAATATATGTGTAACCATACTAAATAAAAGGAATAGTTGGTGTGACATTGTACTAAAATGTACATCTACTTCTGAGGCCGACCGTACTATAAATTACTAAGCCATGTCGCAACTGCTCACGAATATTATACACCGAAGACCAATGCAGATATATGTCTTTACGCTCAAATCGCATTGTCGAATGGATAGATCAATCGCTGATCACTAATATAAGTCTAGCTATAACTTATTATATTGCACCTTTATCTATCAAAAGTATGTTAATAAAAGTTGTATTTTTTTTAAAAATACCAAATTTTAATAAAATCATTGTGTGATTTTATGAAACTACGATGCAAGTGAAACTTTTTTTCGGATCCGTAGGCATTTATTTGCAAATTTTCAGAAAATTATTCGATTAGGGGTGTTAAAATTGCGTTTTAATCTTAATTTAAATCTTTTTCTTCAGAAAAGAAAATCTTCTTCGTCTTTCTTCTCTTAAATAAAAAAATGAAACGTTAGTCTCTCTAAAACTGTTTGACAGATTCTTACGAAATTTTCTGTGTGTGTTTGAATAGGTCCAGGGAAGGTTTAAAAGTACAGTTGGATCCGGTAGGTGGCACTGGAATCAGGCAGGACAACGTCTGCCGGACCCACTAGTTATAATAGTTATAATAACCAATGGCGTAGCTGCTTTGACTTTCAAAAGAGATTGTAACAATCCAATTTGAATAAAAGATATTGAATTTGAATTTGAATTTGAAAAAAAATAAAAAAGAACTATTTGGGCTGGGGCACCCCAATACCAGCTTCTTCCACTGGACCGCATTCAACTGAGAGCGACTCGAATCGTCGACTGCTGGGAAATTTCAAATCGGCTTGATACCTTGGCGATGCGTAGAAATGTCGCCTCACTATGCGTCTTCTATCGCATTTATTACGGGAAATGCTCCCAGAAATTATACGGACTCATACCTGCTGCCTCTTTCCGCCATCGTTCCACGCAACAAAAAATCCATGTCCATCACTTAGACGGTTAGCAGTCCACAACTGTGCGTTTCTCTTGAACTTACCTGCCGCGCACAGTCAAATTTTGTAACGAATTGCCGCCTGCAATATTTCCGGACCGATACGCCCCTTAAACTTTCAAGAAATGAGCGTTTTCCTACCTTAGCAACGCACTTGTAACTCCTCTGGGGTGGCGGGTGTCCGTGGGCGACGGAAATCACTTACCATCAAGTGATACGTCTGCTAGTTTACCCCCTATCCCATGAAAAAAATTAAATTAATAAAAATAAACAAAAAAGCAATAAAAAACAATAAATATGATGCTCTACACCAGGATAGAACCACTACCATTCAGATCATCATCATCATCATAGGTCATATACGTCCCCACCGAGGGGTACGAGCCTACCCTAACTGGCTGGGCCAGTGCGGAATAGTTGACTTTACATACACATTTGAATTACTTTGCAGGTGTATGTATGCAGGTTTCCTCACGATGTTTTCCTTCACCGTAGGAGCTCCAGATAAATGTACGTACATATGCAATTCGTGAAACGAAAAACACATTGGTACATAACAGAATCGATCGCGGGCCTCTCGACTCTACTCGGGGATAGTCCAGTGCCGAGGCCACAGCGCCACCTACACTCCACAAACAAGTGGAAGATTTAACGCATTGGAATTAAAGATCTTATGTTTTTGGTGGCGCCTAAAGTAGACTCCACCACGTCGGCGATTCGCCGAATTAATATGCTGATTTTATAACCGAATGCAAGCATAGAAAATTGGTATCTCTTACCTCTCAGCCGGTTCGGTCTCCTTATGTAGCCGGTGGACTTCCTGAGCTAGCTCGAAGGAAGTCGTGGCTCCTGAAGGGCTGCTGTCAATCCATCGAACCGGATGGTACACTTGCCTATTAGGCCACCAGAACTCCCGAATTAAGCGGACAATAGAACTTTGGGCACACTCTTATAAGCGGACGTTCGCAACCAACATTATTTGGTGCGCCGCGCAAAACTAGTTCAATTATATATTTCTCGAAAACGCGCCGCCCGGTAACCTATTTGTCATGACATTCGACTCGACTGACATGTCACATGCGGCCGGCCGCCACAGGCTCACACATGCACAGACTATAATGCAGTGTTGCCACTCGCTCTTCCTCGAGCGTAAACAGTTTTTGTGTAATGCGACATGCGATAGGGACGAAAAAATTTGAAGAGATGTAAAAAAATCACTTTAATTATACTATCACAAAGTTGATGGCAGCGAATGAGATTTTCACAGAACACAAAGAGTCAACGAAGAGTAGATGTATAATGTTTGTCTCTTTCTAGCTCTTGTGTGTATACCGATAATTTAAACTATGTAGTTAGATCAAAGTCTGTGGGGCCCGAATGGAATACTTACAACAAATATATTCAAGCAAAGTTAAACAAAGTAGCATTGATAAACAATTGAATATCGTATTATAAGCAACCACCTCACAAAATGTTCGAGCCGTGGTCTATCTCTGCTCGAGATAGAAATATTTTTCATCGCTCCGCAGCAAATGACCTTTGCGTGCTGTTAGTACTGGTGTGTGTTTGTGACGTATTGCAGTAAAATATTTATGGTGGGAAGACACCCTTAACAAGCGTATACTGAAACGCAAAACATTTTAGCGGTCTCGCATCCCAGTACGCAAATAACTCGTATTTTACGATTCGCGCAGCACGAGCGATGAATTCTGAATTATGTTTAAAGAATTGTCTCACGCACTTTGCTAACATTCTGCAATAATGAATATTTCATTTTTATTTTCATCTTACAAAGTTTTTACTATCCACTAAATATTGCTACTGTTTGTGCTGCAAACCTTCTCAGTGAGTTAATTAGGGTTCCGTACGTCCGAATAAAAAACGGAATCCTTATAGGATCACTCGTGTGTCCGTCTGTCTGTCGGTCACAGTCAATTATCTCCGAATCTACTAAACCGATTAAGTTGAAATTTGGTACATATGGGAGGTCATTTTTTGTGGGGGAAGGTGGAAAATTTAAAAAAAAATTGAAAACTAGATTGTGTGACATATCAAATGAAAGGTCTTGTTGTGAAGATGTTAAATGTATTTTTTTTTGTAATTTTAAAATTAATATTTTCCAAGGTATTCAAGAAAAGAGACGAACATTGACCATCTTCTCTACCTTATCTCCGAAACTACGGAAGCTAAAATTTTGAAAAAAATACAGAAATTAGTTTTCTAATTATAGATTATAGGAAAACCTATAAGAAGTCCATGATATTAAAATAACATGGTAAATCACTCAATATAGGTAACATCGTACGGAACCCTCTTCACGCGAGTTCAACTCGCACTTGGCCGTTTTTTTTTTTATTATGTAGTTACCTATAGGTAGAAGTACCCAATCAATAATCACATGTCTGAAAAGATTATCAGTTTCTAGATTTATCTGATTTTGATAGTATTTGCTTTATATTGTGAGTTTTCGTAACATGCACTTATTGAATCGAGGTAGGTATTATAGTATGCTTAATTTGAAACGAAAAAAGTGTTAATATGTTTTTTTTAATTTAACATTTTAATTGGACACTAGCTGTGCCCGCGAACTACGTTTCGCCATGAAAATGTTTAACACAGTGTTTAGTTTTTTCCTCCATTTATTCCATAATGATTCAACTTTATTCTGCCTTTCGTGAGCAGCGGCCATTTCGAAATTAGGACAATTTTCGTAGGTTCGTAATGATCTAGATGCTCGTAATTTAAAAATGGATCGCATCTGTATTATATATTTTTAAAAAGCAAATTTATTTAAAAATAAAACGTAAGTAGCTAGGTTGCTGGTTTAAAAAAAATATGATGTTCCAGTCATTTTACTACGACGGTTCCCGCGTTTTTCTTTGCAACGATGGAGCTTAACCTTAACTTTTATGATTTTAAAATTGGTTTAACTGAAAAACTTAGCCTTCAACGATTTCAATCAGCGTTAGGGGAGTCTGCCCCATCTCGAGCAACGGTTTTTAGATGGTTCAGTGAATTTAAAAGGGGTGAAACAAACCTCGAAGATGACCACAAACGGCAGTAACTGCAGAAAATGTGTGGATTACTGAAATGATGGTGCGAGAAGACCCACGAATTACTTACTCGGACATCGAGAAGATTCTTGGCGTTAGTTTGGGAGCGTTAACATTATTTTGCATCAACATCTTGGAGTGAGGAAGCTTTGCTGTCGTTGGATCCCGCGTTTGCTCTCAGACACTGAAAAACAGGCCCGTGTGGATTGGTGCCGCGAAATGCGTCTACGATTTGAAAACGGAACGTCAAGACGTGTTTCGGAAATCATCACAGGCGACGAAACGTGGATTTATCAATATGATCCGGAAAATAAGAGACAGTCGTCAGTATGGGTCTTTTCAGATAAAAAGTTGCCGACAAAACTGCAAAGACCTCGTAACGTTGGTAAAAAAATGGTGGCTAGTTTTTTTCTCGCAGCGGGCATGTATCCACAACAATGTTGGAAAATCATAGATCTGTTAACTCGGAATGGTATACGAGTACAACAGTAGCCTTGCCGAAAGTTTTCTAAGCTCTGCGAGAGAGGAGACCAAAGACTGGGCTTCGGGGAATCAAGCTGCATCACGACAACGCTTCGTTACATACGTCCCTCAGAACAAAGGCGTTTTCTTGTGGAATCCGGTGTTGAAACCTTGCCCCATCCACCGTACTGTCCTGATTTAGCTCTCTGTGATTTCTTTCTGTTCCCAATAATCAAGGAAAAAATAAAAGGGAATTATTTTTCGTGTGCCGAAGAAGCCGTGGCGGCCTACGAAGTCGCAATTTCGGACCTATCGGATCAATACTGGCAAAAGTGTTTTTATAGTTGGTTTAGGCGAATGGAACTTTGCATAGAGAATGACGGAGAGTATTTCGCAAAGGCGGCCATGTTAAATTTTTGTCAATGTTGCTAGGTTCATAGAGCTCTACTTATTAAGAAAATTATACCACTATGGGTTTCGTAATACTGCAGTGGATCTTCTACTCTCTTATCTAAGTGGAAGGATTCAAAAAGTAGACGTCAATGGAAAAAGGTCTCAAGTTTCCACGGTTAAAATGGGAGTACCGCAGGGTTCGATTCTTGGTCCTTTTCTATTTCTTATATATGTCAATGACCTCCCTGATTTTGTACAGGACAGGCATGGGATAGTATTATTTGCAGATGATACTTCACTTTTATTTAAAATTAAAAGAGGATTGCAAATGAATGACGATGTAAATAATTCTATCTTAAGAATTGTTCATTGGTTTAATGTAAACAACCTGTCACTTAATGAAGGGAAAACAAAATGTATAAAATTTGTTTTACCCAATGTGAAAGAGGTTCACACCACTGTAAAAATAAAGGATATAGGTGTTGACCTTGTGGACACCACAGTATTTCTTGGGATCACACTTGGTTCTAAGCTGCAATGGGGCCCACATATAGATAAATTGTCAAAGAGACTTAGTTCTGCAGCTCACGCTGTATGGAAAATACGTCAGTTGTCTGATGTTGATACAGCAAGACTTGTATATTTTTCTTACTTTCATAGTTTGATGTCATATGGCATTTTGTTGTGGGGAAATGCTGCTGACATTCAGATCGTTTTTGTGCTGCAGAAAAGGGCTATTCGAGCTATCTATAACCTTAAAATGAGAGATTCTTTGCGAGAAAAGTTAAAAAAAAATGGTATTATGACAGTAGCGTCGCAATATATTTACGAGAATCTAATATATTATGTTCGTAAAAATATTCATTTGTTTTGTAAAAATAGTGATATTCATTCAGTTAATACTAGACAAAGGAACATGTTAGCTTTACCAAATACCAGGCTCTAAAAAATCAATAATTCTTTTAGAGGCCTGTGTATACGTTTCTACAATAAAATACCAAGTTGTGTACAAGAACTTAGCTTAAACAAATTTAAAGTTGCACTTATTAAAAAAGCATATTATAAAGTGTCTGATTACATAACGGACAAAAAAGCTTGGGTTTGAACTCTCATTTCTAATATTTAACAATGTGCTGCGTTTTGTTTCAAAGAAACATTCAGTGAGAGCAATTTATAAGTTAAGTTCACGCACTTCTCTCAGCTTATATAATGTGAATTAACAAATCTCTTCTTGTAATGGAAGTTGAGCTCAAACTTTTGCTTTGAGGTCAGCTTCCAATTGACGACCCTGTAAAAAAAAACAAAATTGTAAATGGCGATTTAAAAGAGGAGATAAAAAATTTAGACCTTTCGAGTTTCTTGCCTGTTCTTCTCTTTCCCAATTTCCGAACAGGTGTAGAGTCAACTTTTTTTTTTCATTCCTACTTGTATTTGCAGACATCTTGAATATATTCAGGATGTATGCACATACAAGGTTAATATGATTTCTTTAAATTAGATTGTTTTGCTTTGTTTTGACGTCAATAAGTGCATGTAAAGGCCTATGTTGAATAAGTTTTTGAATTTGAATTTGAATAAGGCCTTTTATTTGATACCCATATTGCTGGGCTTGGAAACAAACTTTTATCCGCTTTTTTGAGTGGCGGCCATGTTGAATTTATGTCAATGTTGCTAGGTTCATAGAGCTCTACTCATCAAGGCCTTTCATTTGATACCCATATTGCTGGGTTTGAAAACGAACTTTTATCCATTTTTTTGAGCGGCGGCCATGTTTAAGTTAGGGCAATTTTCCCCAGTTCATAATGCTCTACTCTTTAAGGCCTTTCAGTTGATACCCATATTGCTAGGTTTGGAAACTAACTTTTATCCACCTTTTTTGAGCGGCAGCTATGTTGAATTTAAGTCAATGTTGCCAGGTTCATAGTGCTCTACTCATAAAGGCCTTTCATTTGATATGCATATTGCTGGGTTTGGAAACGAACTTAATCGGCAGTCATGTCGAATTAAGTCAACGTGGCTAGGTTCAATGTGTTCTACTCTTTAGGTCCTTCGTTCGATATCCATGTTCCTTAGGTGGATCCAAAAAAATGTCATCCGTTATTTTAGACATTAGGATCAAAAGTCCCGTCCCGTCCCTCTACGCGTAACCCAGAACATTGCAGTCAGATATTTTTTTTAAATTATCAATATTAATCTATTACTTTTAATAGTTTTAAATGGATGAAAGAGTTTGATTCCTTAGTCATAATGTAAAAACATATAATACCTTTTAAAATACCTTCACTTTTCAACATTTCAAATATTTCAAAAAAGGTACCAATTTTGTAAAAATTACTCAAGAATGAAACCAATCTACAAATTTTATTGTGACTCGATATTGTCATAAAAATACTTTATACATTGGTTGTATGGCTTGATCCTTTTGCCTTACCACCACGGTACGACATAAGAAAAGACAATTTGGTTGGCGAAATCCAGATGGGCACAGCCATTAACAGAAAATATTAAATTTTTATTTGCACTGTGACAGACTTGTCAAAATAATTTCACGTGCGCCATGTTGATTTTCTACATAAGCATTGTTCGAAAATTTTATATGGTATTTTTTCACTAAAAATAAAAACTAAATTTAAACAAATAAAATTATCCCTAAATGTTCTTCTGGAAAATTCAAAGCATTGTGGTGTAAGCCATATCAAATTCTGTCCAGTAGTTTCGGAGATCTTTCCGGACAAACAGACAAACAAATAAACAATTTTTTAAAACTATTCTATAGTGTTCTGCTAATGATTTTAAGGCGCCCTGTGTATTTTTTTTCTTAATATTTCTCAATTACAGATTATAGAGATTAGTAAATACTGTACGTCAACATCAATTACTACGGACAAGCTTCGAAATCGAAAATGAATCAAGATTTTGAGGTTAGTTTAAGTAACATTTTATTTGGTTAGCGCAATGCACATAGTCAATACCTATACAAATAATAAAATAATAATTATTGCATTCATCAAAGAACGTTATTATAGCCACGTAGTAAAGAACAAGAAATCTCGAAATTATAAAGAAGTCAAAAACACAACGAACTAACAAGCGACAGCGCGTGAATAGTCAATTGACGTATGTTTTAATTAAATTTTCGTTGTAAATTGTGAAAGAAGGGTATGAAATTTCCAACAATCTCAGTGACTATTTCAGAATGTAGTTTACCTTAATAATCTCTTTTTAGTTTCTTGCACCCTGTTGCGATCATTACAACCGGTACAGCGCAAGCCTGGATGCGCCATTAACAGGGAAATACCAGGCTTCAAATAATCCCTGAAATGCGCGTGAGCGTAAGGTAAGACTCAAAGATACATCATTCAAGATTATCTCCTCTTCTCTTACTTTCTCTCTGTCTCAATTGCCAAATGGATGTAGAGTTAACTTTTTTTATTAGCTTATATTTGCTGACAATACATCTTAATCATGGTCGAGGTGTGTGTACAAAACGAGGACTAAATAATTAATTGTTAAATATCTTAGACATGTTCGTACTTAATGAGATTTCTGCGTTTTGTTTAACATCAATAGATAAAATCGTTATTGGCAGCAATATTCAATAAAGTAACCATTGATGACGTATTATATACAACAGCACCATACAAGTTTACATAACTTTAACGGCACACTGGGCACAGGGTGCTCACTTATAGCGGATGTCCCGGGACAATGGAGCTCGTCACACGGTTCAGCTAACGCAATCATCCTGTAGTTACTATCTTAAACGCGCTGAAATAATAACAGTCTGTGGGAAGGGGCTGTTGTATGTAGCCTTAATATGGAACAATCCTTTTTTATAAAATATTATCAATATGAATAAATACTTTTTTAAATGTTTTAGGTTCCGTACCTCAAAAGGGGCAACGGAACTTAGTTTCAATTTCTTTTATTAGCCTTAGTTTTTAATTACTTTATTTGTAAATTACTCCTTTTATTTAAATGCCTAACAGAGAATAAATTCTGAAATAAGAACCCTTTAGTACATTTGTGTACAAAGGCGAACCTAGAAGCATTATCTACTAAGCTACCTATATAGATATATAACATAAGTAGTTTAAAGCCTCGGGTATATGATGGAAGCTTTTCCAGAAGGTTTCCGCAAGCTAGTTTTATATCAGTTTCCAATGGAAGAGCGTTCCTTAAAAGGATAGATTGGACCAAAAAGAGGTATGATGTCCGACCGCTGAGAAGGACATTTGAGGAGGCCGTTATAGACAGAACGGAGGGATCTATCGTAAGACGTACTATAATACTGAAAATGGTATTTAAGATAATTGAGAGTATTACTGCCATTAATCAAGGCATAAGACGTTGTAAGGTTCCTTATATTTCTACGTTCACGTACTCGTATGAGTAACCATTTCAAACGCAGCCGGTAGGCAGAGATACGCGTATATCCTAATTTATTATATTTAGTACGAATCGAATGCAGATTCAAAAGACTCTAATTTGTTGAGTGGATCTGTATTCTGGTCGAAATGCACACATCACCATAGGAGTCTGTACAAGCATTTTTTTTGTTTCAGCAAGCAAAAAGTTCACCAGACAATACAAAAACCGTAAAGTCCCAGTTACTTTTGACAGATACTGCCGTCATTAACTTAAACTGGAGTTTAAGTAAAGACCCAGATCCTTCGAATTGCTGCTGCAAGGTAATTGTCTTGCGATTAAAATTTTATTTTACAAAATAGTAAAACGGTAGTAAGAAAACAATCAGCGGCGATTAATTAATATGTAGTAAGGGCAAGACTACTGGTATCGTCATGATTTGCTTATAATAGAAACACGTAGGCAAGACCAATTTTTATTTATAGCAATTGAATTTGAACCGTCGCATGTTAAATTATTCGTTCCTAATATTTCAATTGATTAGTGACCGTGCCGATTCCTAAACAAATTAAAGGTTCATTATTGAATCGGTTTTAATAAATTTTGAACTCTATTCCCGCGAATTAGCATATCTAATCGTTATCATTTTCAGTGTTTAAGCTACGACTTAAGCAATAATATATTTTAATCACATACGAAGTTCAAAGTTTATCAAGATGTTTATTCAATGAGGCAAAGTTATAATCAGTCGGTAAAATGCTGAGGCTAGTGCAACGCGCGTTTTCGCTAGTTGTTTTCTTAAGTTTATTAAGTGAGAATATATGTTTACAAATACACGGTAAAAATGAGAGAAAATCGGAGATTTTCGACGTATTAAACAATAACGATGAACCAGAAGAGCTACATTTCAACGAAAATGAGTCCAGAGTAAAGAGCGCGCCGCAAAATAAAATAGCCTTGATAGAGTCGAACTTGAGAGTTGAGCTAGAACGCAAAGATGAACGTAATCGAGTGAGAAGACAAGCCTCGTCACAGCACATATATCCTCAACTACCCAGTCCTTATCAACCGCATGCGGGACAGTATCAAAATGGAAGCTCTCCCTATGGCAACAACTACAACAGCAAGAACCCAGCATATAATCCACAATGGCAGCCACATAATAATCAAGTAAACCCACCTTACAATGGGTATAACCCATCTTCCACGCCAATTAACTATCCACCATACTCTGGATATAACCAAAACCCAAATAACCCAGGTTATAATACCAACAATTCAGGTTATAGCCCCAATAACCCAGGTTACAATCCAAATAATCCAGGTTATAGACCATCTTATAATAATAACTATCCTGGACAGCAGAATAATTTCTATGGACAATACAACTCCAGCTCCAGGCCTCAATATCCAGGAAACTACCCCTCACAGTACCCAGGTAACCAATATCCAAATACTAACCTAAATCACACCCATATGAACTATCCGCCTTATAATTCTAATCAAAGACCAAACCAACCTTACAATCCTGGCTATACAAGTACACCTCACTCCAACTACCCAGCACATAATCCGAGCCAAAGACCTCCTTACCACCAACCCACAGCGTTCAACCCAACTTATAATAATACAAATCCTTACAGACCTTACAATTCATCGTATCCAACAGCTCCAAACTATCCAACTCAACCATCACCAGGCATTAATGGTTTCATTCCAACTAATACTAACAACCCTTATAATTCTTCGCAAGTGTATATACCGAACACTCCGGCTCAAAGACCGCCGCATTACCAGCCCTATGGCCAGCAGGGAGGCTCGTCGTCTAATTATCCCGGCTACAACCCCAATCAGAATCAGAATCCTAGTTACAACCCGGCGTATAATCCCAGCGCCCCAAATAACCCGAGCAATAACCAATTCTATCATTCTGCTAACAATGCAGGTCCAAATTACGACCCTCGCAAAGTTCCGCCTCAGAATTTTTCATATTAATGACTAGTGTAATGTTGTTTACATAGTGTGCACATGTTTACATAGTTTTAGATGATAAGGTCGTGTCATGGTCAAGAGATAAAATGTGACTTATATTTTTTTAAACTAGCTAGATAATATTATGTTGTGTTGGTTATTTTATTTATTATTAATTGTGATTACACAATAACTGTTAAGAAATAGAAGTTCTTTTTTTTTATTGAAATTGTATTTAAAATTGGAAAAAGCTAACGAATGTACGAGTATGTTGTTATATTTATGTAAGTACTAAAATAACACAAAGAATATACTAATCCTAAAAAACTTAAACAATCTAAACAGATACTTGAATTACAACTACTCAGATATAGATGAGGAGTGGCAGCTAACTGTCATATTTTATAGTCAAAAAATACATATAATGTCACCAAAAAAATCTTAATATAATATATATCAAAACTAGTAGTATATATTGTGAAAAAAAAAAAATTCTATATAAAATATTTAACTTTAATAAATAGGTAGCTTGAAAACATACACTTCGAGATCTTAAAATATATTTAATCTAATAATATTCATGAAAAGTTTATTCATTAAAATAAAAAAAAAAACACAAACATGAAAAATCTTGTAAGTTTGTATGTGTTGTTAAGATTTATGCAAAACCGTCCCTCTGATAAATTGATTTAGAAGACTCCTAATATTAATTAAGTTCCTTCTTCCAACCCTTTTGTAACTCAGTATGAACTGTTCTCAAATAACGGAAAGAAATAAATTGCTTGTATTCCAATCCTACTGTTGTATAAAATACAATTCACAGTCATCCCAGTCTGTTGTTGAGAGTCGACAGCCTGTTAAGCCGACGGACGCGTGCGTCGCTTCGATAAGTAAGTACGTAAACATATTCAAAAACTATCAATCCATTATTTTTTCACATGGAGCCGTACTAACGCAGCGATGTTCCGCTGCAAACCAAATTGCTTTATTGTCAAAAAGTCAGACTCTGTGAAAATAGCAGTTGGCGGCTAGTGGTGAAGTTATATCCGTCATACACACGGGCTTCGCGACTGGCGAATAACTATGGCAAAATCTTAAGATGGAACCAAAATGGATACCAGCGGCAGTTGTGAATTCCGATCTTATTTCTCGAACAACAATTGGATGTCTAGCAAGTTTAGTGGCTATTCTGAGCACCATCGCAGCAGACTTTAACCAAGTTCGAAACTGAAGTTGAGAATTACTCGTTCGCTACCTTTTGAGCGCATAGTAGTAGACTTACAATCCCGGGTTCTGTAAAAGAGGCGTGAAGAAGCACCTTGCAGGTCGGCAAGGTGAGGGTGGCTAGTGCAGCGTATATTCTCATTCCCGCACTAGCTATTTATTTATTTATTTTATTTATTATTGCACACACATACATTATGGGAAAACACATTTGAAACAATGAGCAAAAGGTACTGCATATTGCTGTTAGAAATTTCTTCCTGCAGACCCGAGTCAGTGACAGGTGATTTTAAAGGGTAAGACTTTGTGTGTACATAATTAAATATACATACCAAAAATTTTTACATAGATATTATATAAATAAATATATCTGAATAAAATACATAGCATATAAATAAGACTGTATTAAAATATAATTCGATTTGTACCCAACTTCCACTTACTATTAGGTGGAATGGAGTCATTTGCTAGGCCCACTATAAAAAAAAGTTAGCTCATTGTCAGGAAACTTATATCTTTGACGTAGATAACAGACTTCATACTGGGAGATTCTCTTATACACACTACTTAGACATTGGCCGTGTTTTTGATTTGTCTTCATATAATTAAATAAAATCTTCTATGTGTGGTTAATTCGCTCTACTTGATGCTTCTAGGTTATCGCAGCCCAATACATGCCTGCAACCAGAGTTAATGTGCTGAACCTTTATTTCAATACATAAGAGTGGTAGACGTAAAAGGTTTGAAAAACTCTGTGAAACGGACCCTGTAAAACAAGTGTGACAAGGCATCCTAGATTTATACACCTCCGATTAATTTAATGCGAATGCCCATGCGCGGAGAAAGTCCCATGTAACCCCTGAAAACTTCACGTCTCTGTGATGAAGATAGAATAAATGGATATAAACCTTTTTTGCTGCGAATCAACAAACAAAAACAAAAGGTGAACAATGTTGTACGTTCTCCAAATGTGTGTGTCGTGCACAGACGGTGCATAAAGTTGGGCGCTATCACAGCGATCAGAGTGTGGCGTTCGCTTTTGGATTTACTTTCCAATTGCGCTCCAAACTGCTAGAGTCAATTTGCAATGTGACCAGCCTTTGAATGTTTGCGACTACATATTTTCATTCATAATCAAATCGAGTGTGAAGATCTATCCATATTAATTGTGACGATCATCTCCTACGGCAATGAGACTCTTAACTTGATATTGTCTAGTATCAGAAGATTCAGTTGTCTCAGCCAAGTAGGTAAACTGTGTACAGTTTAATTTTGATGGGCTTATCATACAAATTCACGGTGTTCTTTTCTTCATTAATTGGCTATCTCGATTTCCGTTTTAGTTCGATCATTTGAAATCTTCGAATGCAGTTCGAAACATCAAATCAAAGTGATGTCTTCTTTTGATAAAATCTATACTTACTAACATTGTAAAGCCGAAGAGTTTGTTTGTTTGCTTGAACGCGCTAATCTCAGGAACTGCTCATTCGAATTAAAAGTATATTTTAGTATTCCATAGCCCATCTATCGAGGAAAGCTAAAATAGTTTCAGTCTGCTTTAAATTCAATAATTAATTCTAATATCGTGACGATACTTCTCCTAGTGGATCAAGCCTATAGCGTAGGCCTCACTGAACAGAAAGAATACTTATGAATGAAACCTTTTAGGAGATTGCTGAACTATTGTCAGTATGCGGGGATTGTTACAAACCTTTTTATCTTTCCTTCAGCGGAGAAGAACAAAGAAAAATACCAACCAGGCAACAATACAGTCGGAATGTAATGTGAATAACAGAAAATTGTTGGTTTCTAGTTTTGAGTAGATTTTTTGATATTTTTTTAAAATCTTTAATTTGACGGCCATTGTGTGGTCAACATGAGACTCTGTGCCGACTTCCCTTTATAAAGCGGTGATGGATGTCCTGCGGTTGTCGAATTGGAAGTGATCGCGATAGAATTTGAGTTACACAATCAAGGGGCGGGAAGTAAAATTCTAAATTCTACGCGATACTATACATTTCTTATATGCAACGAGAAAAGAGCACAATAGCATGAGAGATATTTCACATCTTTGTAAGAACTAAAACAGCTCACATACGTCCCTACACTCCCTACCCAGGGGCTCGAGCCTACCCTAAGTTTGGGTGTTTAGGCCTTAGTCAGCCATACTAGTCCAGTGCTGATTGGTCGACTTCACATATAACTTTGAATTCCTTCGCAGATGTATGCAGGCTGCCTCATTCATGACGTAGGAGCGTCGGACAAATATACAAATGAAATTCGAAAAACGAAAAAAACTACATGACAAGATCGAACCGATCGACCTCCCGATTAAAGGCCAGTGCCGAGTTCACAGCGCCACCGATGCTCCGGCAAATTACATTTAAATGCACACAAAATTAGGCCTCTTTAAGGACGACTTCCTAAAAGCACCATCCAATTATCACCTGTCTTGACTCTTCCAAATATATTTTTTATAACGGGACGCATTTTAGCGATCATCCCACCAGGACGAATATGAAGGCGAACTAATCCTCAACTCTTCAACTAGAATTACTGGCTACAGCTTAGGCTAGTGTGGTAGCAAGCTAGCCGGGCTGACAAGCTTTACCACAGACCATACCCATGGGAAATCAAACTCCGGACCCGTGACCTCGGAGATGGATTCTTACCATGGAAAATTATTAATTATTTATGGCAATCTCTGACAAGCGATCTTGGGGTAATTCAGAGAGGCATGAGGTAATATGATGAAAAAAAAACAATAATGATATTGTTAGTGGTTAATCAGGCGTTTTTTTTATTAAGTTCATGGCTAATTGGGATGATGACTGAATTCTAATTTTTATGTCTCGTCATTAAATATTAAAATACCGTGAAAAAAGATGCAGTCCTGTGAAATTAGAATTAAAATCGGCTTAGAAATACATTAGATACAAGCATTTTAAGTTGTTAATTTGAAGGCGATTAGACAGAGAGATCCGACATCAACCGTGACGTCATTGTTGAGTACGGCCATATTAACTCCTTGTAAATTGCCGTTTTGCTAGAAAGAGATGGAGAAAAATCTTTAATACCTTATATCTTGGTTGTTTTTATAGTTATTCGAAAAGCGATTTTTTCATTCTGCTTATTATATGAATGAACTTCTATTAAAGCAAAAAAAATTTTTAGTCATCTAGCCTATTGTTAATGAATAGGGAAAGTGAGATATCAGTAATTGTAAGTAATTGGTCTTTGACGGAAGTTTTGCTAGATGCCTACTTGTTAAAAATGAATAATGATATTCCTTCAACAGAAGACTACGTATAGCTACGTTCAGCAATAAATATCGGAAGTGTTCCAAGAAAGAATCGATTACACAAAGAATCTCGAATGAAAGTCATTAGAGTTCAGGGGTACAATCGAAAGCTTGTTAGGTATGACTAAATAAAGAACATAAGAAAATCATTTAGACTTAGAATAACTAACGATGCATGGCCAGCTTTATAAAAACCCGGCCACATGTCTCTTTAAGTCTCTTCAAACACATGTTTTGACTTTGTGAATAGTAGGTAGTCTACTATACGTATTAAGGCCTAGTCATCACGTTTAAGCAAAGGATCAGCAGGAAGTGACGCCACGAGAGCACATCGACAGTGCCGCAAACGCAACGGAGCTTCCGGCGATTGCGCGCCATTTCCGGGGGCCGGACACGCTGTAGGGTTGTCACGTCAACGAGTGAATAAGGGATGTGTGATTCGCGTAAATAATGGTAAGTACATTTGTTTACGATATGTTGTCGTAATACTTAATAATATCGAAACAAGCTCTGAGAATACCTTACTATAATTAATTTTACGAGATAAATTTGTGTTTAATATATTTTAGGCTCTAACTATTAACTCAGCTATACACTTTCTTTCATCTTAAATTCATAACAAAGAAACATAGCTACTAGATATTATTAATGTCGTCGAAACATTTGACTATATCTTATTTTAATCTGTATTATAATATTATAAAGAGAAACGATTTGTATTTTCATATGTTTGTATTTTTGTTCGTAAGGAATAAACTCAAAACTACTCGACCGATTTTAAAAAATAATTTTACTAATAGAATGCTATATTATCACTAAGTAACATTGAATTATAGATTGTGATTGATAGATGTGCGGTGTGACTCGAATGGATGGGGTTAAGAATGAATATAGAGGAATATTGTAAGTAGCATCAGCGATAGAGAAGATAAGTTGCAGGCTAACGTGGTATGGGCATATGATGAAGATGGCAGAGAGTACTTCTCCTAGTGGAAGAGTAAGTAGGTGTTCTTACTTACCATACAAATGAGCTGCCATTTGCATGCTTCACTCTTGATTCAACAACGTTCCGTCAGTCTTTATTTCAGGTCCGTGTTTATATAGTTATAATTTATAAAAAACTCAAACTAATTAACCATCTAAATAGAACCATCTGACATTATCTGTCAAGTCAAGAACGCCATTCTAAACGTTTCCGGAAAAATCCATAAACTAGAATGCCGAATTGTATCAATGTTTCCGTTACAGAGTGATCCTATAATTGTAGGACAAACAAAATATTGATAGAAGTAATTTTATGTGGTTAAGCCACTAACAATTAGGGAAGAAGTTGTGATTCTCGAAAGCTGAAATCTTCTTGTTAGGATTCGTTCTCGAGTTAGATTACTTTGTCCCGGCTCACATCCCAGTATGGCCTATAAAGCATCGCATTGGCCGGACATTACGATTCGTCCCTCGTCCCGTTTCTTATCCCGGCCGGTGGAACTGCAATTAGTCTTAATTAAACCGAACCGAACGGTATTTGTTATGCAAACGCACAATCGACGATACGTCTTCATTTGATTTCTGATTGCTTTAGGATCAGTTTTTACGCGGGTGAATGGATTGTGTTCGTAATAGTAGTAGGCGCTGTTTTTGAAACAGTGAATAATATACTTATTCATAGTCATCATACCTGACTTGTCACTTGTCCTCCCTCCCCATTCCTCAACTAATTTCTAATAATATATTGCCGATTTTTTATCTGTGCAACAATCTGAAGTAATTATTCCAGGGATTCCTGATCCCCGCCAGCAACTTGTTGGGAGACAAGTCGAGAACAAACGCTTTATTATTTGTGCCTAATGGACAAGTTGGTTTCAATTAAAATTCCCCGGAGATTCGTTGAAAGGTCTGGTAATAGTTTATATATGGCGACTGAATTCTAGATCTTAGGGTTGTTGGCATTCAAATAAAATAGATTTAGTAATTAAAACAACTATGGCCTTTTTCACTAGATTCCTTGTTAGACGAATTCCGTTTTGAATAGATTCTTATTTGGTCAGATTCCTTTTTAACATATATATATATATATATATATGTCATATAAAATCAATAAAGTAAAATGTAAGTATCGTAAGTGTAAGTATCCAAGAATTCTATAAGAATTTCAGAAAAGAGAACGTTATTTTGAGAACGGGACATGGATTTTTAAAAGAAAGGGCGTAGATGATTTTGTGAACAAAAATAAATACTGTAGAAGAATTTAAACAGATGGTGTCTAATTCAGAGACTTAAATCTATGGTCTAATTTAATAATATTACACATTGAAATAAAGGAGCGTCGGCGGCGCTGTAGCCTGGACACTGGACTGTGCCCCGAGTAGAATCGGAAGGCCCGCGATCGATCCTGCCATGTACCAATGTGTTTTTCGTTTCACGAATTTCATATGTACATTAATTATCTCACGCTCCTACGGTGAAGGAAAAAATTGTGAGGAAGCCTGCATACACCTGCGAAGTAATTCAAAGGTATATGTGAAGTCAACCAATCCGCACTGGACCAGCGTGGTTTGACTAAGGCCTAATCGCCCTAACATAACTAGTTAGGGTAGGCTCGCACCTACCCTAACTAGTTATGTTAGGTGGGGACGTAAATGAGCTGTGATGATGATGATGATGGAAATAAATATAAAATTGCTTTCATCACAGTGTTTTGCCCTTATTAAGTCCATGGTTTTGCCATTCCGTTTGACATTCAATTTGACATTCCAATGAAAAAGGAATCTGTACAAACAAGAATCTGTTCAATATGGAAATCGGGCCAGAAATGAGTCTGGCGAAGCCGGTCTCAATCATTAAAATATCATTTCACCCTTCCCTTAACCCACTTCTTTGTAGAGTCGGTACAACATGTTCTCTTCTTCTATTCACTCTATCATACGTCATCTCAGTCTTTCTACTCTTATGTCCGTCCACATTCATGTCTATATCTCTTCTGACATACAAATGTGCTGCCATTTGCATACAGATAGACTGTATCCTTAACAAAATCTTTCTCTATACTAAGAGGAAAGCACGGCAAAGTTACAGTATCTCTGCTAGCGATATCTATGATGTGAACATTAGGTTACGACCCACAAGAATAATGACAGTTCACACCAAATGGTTGTTTTACACCGATACGGAGTTTGTGACCTGTGGGTAAAAGCCGAGGAGGTTAAACGTCGTGTAGAAATTATTTAACATAAAACTAGTGACCTGTAACTAACTTCAATTATAGAGTCTTGTGTGATTGATTCCTATAGTCGACTAAGAACAACGTAGATACTAGCAATATTTTATTATTTATAAAATATGGACCATAACATCCAGGTCGATGCTGTGTATACAGACTTTAGAAAAGCATTCGTTAAAGTAGATCACGAGTTACTCTTGTGAAAAATTGCCTTCAATGGTATTCGGGGAAACCTGCTTAGATGGTTCGCTTCTTATATACATAACAGAGCTCAGACTGTAGTCATCAATGCTTTTGAGCTTGACGCTGTGCGGTACTTCTGGAGTACCTCAAGGCTCCATTCTGGGACTCTAAATTTCTTTTATACGCTGGCGATTTAAAAATATACCATACTTTCATCTCTTTGAGTGACTGTAATCTTTTACAAGAGGATTTAGACAGACTCGTAGATTATTACTCTAAAAATAAATTGCATCTTAGTGCCAAAATGCAACATAATGACATTTACAAAAAAAATGGTTTTATTTTTCTATCCGTAGGAGATTTTAAGCATCCTACCACTTTTCTACTACTTTATAAAACTTTAGTTAGGTTTCAGCTTAAGTATGCAGTTTCAGTTTGGAATCCAATATATAAGAAATTGCTGTAAAGAGTTCAGTTCAAACCGTGAACAAAAGTGTTGGCATTACAATAATTAAGTTTTGTTTTAATTTATGTATGAATTGTGTATTGTATTACTGATGTTTGTCCCAAATAAAACAAAATAAAAATAAAATAAGAAGTCCCATGGCAAACAGTAGATTGTATATGGGCTGAAGTGAATTAGAGAAAGCTACTCATGGACTAGCTAGAGAATATCATAGAATTTCCAAATGTAGCACTTGCGTATTATGATATTCATAGTTGATAGATATCTAATAATCTACCTTAGCACACTTGTCAATACCAATCGAACGTCGGAACTCCTAACTTCAGTACAGGAATTATAACTGAATTTGCGGTTCGCGAGTTCGCCGACAAATACATTGTAATGGAATCCAAACGTGAGAAGACTTCGCTCCACAATGGGGCTGCCAAATCGGCTTTATGGTTTAAACTTGGAAATTTCATGTGGAATATGAACGGGGCGCTAACTTTCCGTGTATTTGATTCTGTGATATGCCAACTGAATACTTAATTACTGGAATCGTCTTTACTGTAAAAAACAAATTATTTAAATAAACATTCAAAAAATATCAGTGAATACTTAATCAACAACATAACATGTTACACGAAGTATTTTATGGTATGTTTTAAAAAAAGACATAAAAGGTAAACCGTATTTGGTAATTTTTTTCCAGAGATTTATCGCTTGGCACCGACTTCAATATGAAAATGTTATGTTGTGGTGTGTTGTGATGTGATAATGCGATGTTCATTATTTTTATCTTTTAAGCATTTTTGAAGTCTATTTTTATTTTTATCTATACAAATAAATAAAACTGAAGTGTCTGTTTGTAATGTACCGATTTTGACGGGACTTTCACTAATAGATAGCTAATTATATAAGGTATAACATAGGCTTTTTATCATGATCTACGCGGACGAAGTCGCGGGCACAGCTAGTGTAATAGTACATTACTTCAGAGGCCGGGAAGTTAGAGATTGCCGCACGAGTAATGCTTTCAAGGCCGAGCGTGAGCGATGCATTGACAATTATTACGAGTCCGGCAATCCCATTCCCGCCGAGGTATGTATAGTGCTTTTCTCAATAATTGCGAGGAAATAATGAAAGACGTAATACTGGAATTAATTATGAAATTCAGTGTAATAATAATACCATTACCATGTAATATATACCGTACGCGGCCGAAACCGTTGTATATGCTCTAAGAGTGCATTTTTTATAATGTGGTAGCAACTGGCTGTATGACAAGTTACATAATTCAAGTTATAGATAAATTAAAAAACATTGGAGCAGCGGCCAATAATGAATTTTCATACTTACTTTCCTGGCCTAGGCCGGTAAAGTAATGCATGAGCCAAGAATTACAAACTTTGTGTCTTCTTTCTACTACAATAATGCCTACATTTCCGAGCATGTTTGAGAAAAATATATTTATTTAAAGACTTCATGCACAAGAGCATAAAAATTCTTTCTCTCGATAAAGAGCAATGTTACGAGCATGAGAAATGAACAATATTTAGAGTTAGCACGCTACAAGAAATTTATTTCAACTAATTTCAGCATGCACGTAAAAAAATATACGAGCCGACAACCAATTGGCCTGAAATGGCATAGAAATGAATCGAGTCGTGTCCGAACCAATCGTCGAACGCATCGGTTCTATTCAGTTTCAAGCGGCGATATGTGATCTGTCTCGGATACGGGATGCTTGGATAATTTTGGATATAGGTTTGTAGGCATACGTCCGCACGCACTATGTAGGCGGAATTCGTCATGTGTATGACTCAATTTAATCGCCAGTATGCCGACTGTATCAATAGTTTTAGTACCCACAGTAAGTAGGATAGCTCAATGAATGTGTCTACTGTACCATGTTCCGAATATGTAAATGATAAGAAATTGCCATATGTAATCAAAAATCTAAAGAGACATTTTTGAATAAAACGCATAAAGATACTTTACATAATTATGTGCTTAGAACTATGTACCACCTTTGTAAGTCGTATAAAAGTAATGTGGATCACCTTGGCCATCACGGCCTTCCTTATTCATCAATCGCTGATAAGGCTCTCTCACCATGCTGCACTAAATCATAAAATCATAAGAGCTCATGTCAGTGTAAATGTGCCAACAGCCCTACAGCCTCATTAAATACGAGACTATGGCAAAGGACCTGATGGTATATCATTGATTCCTTACAAAATGGGACGTGCTCCAATTTTTGACGCAACATGTGCAGTCACGTATCTTCTAAGGTCAATGAGGAACGCAGATGCTGTAACTGAGAGCTGTTAGCATCTTAAATTAATGAGTAAATTCAAATTCAATATCTTTTATTCAGATTGGATTGTTACAATCTCTTTTGAACGTCAAAGCAGCTACGCCATTGGTTCACAAGTCTACGGCGCGAGACCTTGTACTGGAAAGAACCAGCAAGAAAACCAGCAAGGGCTATTTTTTTCTCCCTGTATTGTTACAGAGTCGTCAATTGGGAGCTGACCTCACAGCAGAAGTTTGAGCTCAACTTCCATTACAAGATTAGATGTGTCAGTTCTCTTCTTACTACCTACTTATTACCAAAATTAATATTTGTTTAAACAAATAGTTACACATAACAACACGATTCATTATCTGAAAAATTAACAACAGGCATTGGCATCATTCAAATAATCAATCGTTGACTTAGTTAATCGTGGATTTACCTATATGAATAGAGGCGATATAATATTGCATAAAAAATATTGACATTAATTAAACAGAATGTTTTAATTATAAATATAAGTTTACATACAGGATACGGAAATATTGTTTGTACTTTTAGAAATATTTTATTGTTTACTATATTAAAAATAATAATAAAACGTTAGTGTTGAAAACGGAAACAGTACGCCGATTTTTTATGTCACTGTCAGTCATTGCGGTGTTCGTTACTGTAATAGACCTACAAAAAATACGGACGTAGTGTTGCTCTAAGCAAATGTGAAGCATGCAAGGTCAGATCCTACACTCACACAGATGCACCAGCCCAGCGAGCATGGAACTCTCGATAAACAAAATTTTACAGCTAAGATCGACATACTGGACAAAAATCTATAAATTTGACAAATATTCCTAAGGAGTGTAAAGGACAGATGCTTTTGTCGATCGATATATGTCGATCGACAAGTCTATGCTCGCAGGGCTGGTAAGACAAACCGTCGTCATTTCTCAACCAGCAAGACACGCACACATACAAATGTGCTGTCATTGACCATGCTCCACTCTTGATTCACTGTGTACACGAACGGTCCTATTAAAAAAAATTTACTCCTTGGATCATCCCCGGTTTAGTTATTCCGTGTTTTGCCTTATTTTAACATATTATGACAGCCAACATGTGCGAAAACAAGACAAAACACGGAATAACTAATCCGAGGATGATCCAAGGAGTAAGATTTTTATTAATAAGGCTGGTAAAGCGGACGCTGCTGGCACGAAACAGGAATCTTGCTAAGTAGAAGAAGAACAATATTTATTAAGTTATCAGTTTATAGCTTGTTTTAAATATCGATTCTAATTCAATAGCTCCTGAAAATCCCCAAAAACTCCTTTGAGCGCATCTGATCTGAATTTGTTGTTGTATGAAGTATGTTGGAAATATGAGTGTGTGAATTTCAGTAAGCCATAAATCGAGAGCTATTTTATTGTTATTTAGTGACCAGTGAGTGCCTTCCCAGCAGCAAAGGCATCGCTCAATCGTGTCAGGTCGTTATTCCTATAGCTATTTTATGCAGTTTTCGTATATTATACACATACTATATACATGTATATGTAGGAATGGTGGGGTGGAGGTCAGGCAGACATGATATAAAAATGACGAGCTTTGTCAATGATTTATTAATTTACTCTCTACAATGATTTCCCCAATCAAGAATTACAAATATCGTCACAAATATGAGACGATAACTTAGTATTCCATGAATTCACCGTGCGGGTGCCTGGTCCATCGCGTTACAGTGAAAAGAGCCTAGAGCAGTGCCTGGGGCTTACGACCCAGGTGCAGGTTTAAGTAGCTACTTGACAATGCATCAACATTCACCTTCCCCACGGCTCCTCACTCTGCCTAATCATATTCGGATTCGTCGAGGACCAAAGGATTCGTCGAGTAATCGGAATTCGTCAAAGACGGATTCATCAATTACAGATAATAATTAATTTAACAATTAATTATCCAGTTACAGAAATCTGCACTCATCCTTCCAAAGGATTCGTTAAGTAATTGGAAACCGTCATAGACAGTCTCAACAATTACGGATAATGATTAATTTTGCAATTAATTATCCGTGGTGTCTTAGTTAAGCAAGGCTAAGGTACAACTAGTGCACTGAGCCAAGCCTGAGCTGCGTTCAGAACCTACGCTCGAGTGCACTCCGAGTGCACTCTGACAGCAACCGACCCGTTCAGAGCCTCGGGGTAAAAAACGCTTTGACGGACGGTTAGTACACTCTGTGCCCGTTCAGAAGCTTCGAGTGATGCAACCAAACAACCAACTCGAGCGTAGGGTGAAAAACACTCTGACAGATTTTATGTCAAAGTCGATGTCAAAAATACGCTAATTATTTATTATTTTATTAAATAACACTACTTTGAACTCTTATAAGTCTAACATAAGGGAAATATATTGATTTTTATGTGTCGTAATTATTTTTAAGCAGAAAATGGATATTGACTGTTAATTTCATAGTAAGGATTCGTAATATTTTGCCCTTTGCTTGATCTTGATCGGCAAGATACAAACTAAAAAAAAAGATAGCAACCGACCCGTTCTGAACCTCGGAGCGAGTGTGAAAATCACTCTCGGTTGCATTACTCTGACCCTCGGAACGCAACTCTGGGCCAAGACTACCTGTCCGTTGCTCCCGGAGCGTCTTTTATACGCGTGGATCCCGCCAAAAACAAGGTAATGCGCTACAGTGGCGCCGCCTAGCATGACATGATTTACAGTTACAAATTAAAAAGTAGCTTAGGAGGGTAAAGCAGTGCAAACGTTACAGACTAAACACATTTACAGTCTAGGAAGTGGTTGGATGGATGAAGTAGCAAGAGGCGCAGAGGCGCCGCCCGGTCTGTGCAACGCTCTTGAAAATGTAATCTCTCAAAGAGGTTATGAAATGAGTGGTGGCCAAATGCGACGCGGCGGCATGGCGGGGCGTGGTTGGCACATACATATGTGTTACTGATTGCGACATATAATAATATATCAAGCATTTCGTTTAGGTTGTATGGAGATAACATTTTCACTCCACAGTGTTTGGGGTTAAGGAGTTTGAATTATTTTTTTAATACAACTAAGTAAGCATACTGACCACCAGATAGTAAGGGTAACAGTCACATATAGTACATGTGGCTCTTGTGAGATTCACAGCAAATCTGCAACTCCTATAGAGCCACAGTGTACGTTGCCAACTTGTGACATGAGATATACGAAAGTCACGGTACCCAGTAATTTCAGTGCCATATCTTACCCTTCAAACCTTAACACAGCAATGCAAGCACTGCTGTTTTGCGGCTGAAATAGAAAAGACGGAGGTACCCAAGCAGGCGACCCTGGTACAGCATCTCCCTCCGGTGAATTCAATGACATTTTCCAATGACATAAAGCAAACACGATAACAGATAGACTAAAATTGGAGAGATTTTTTTAAATAATAAATGTACGGAATAAACCCTATATTATAGCCAGCCAGTAAGTACATACTTTCAGCACGTTTTATTTATTTTTTCATAATTCATGCTTGTTCCAAATACAAAATGTTTTTATTCACTCAGTGAGTAAAAGTGAGTTTTATTCACTGTCCCTGTTGAATCAATTGCGCCTTTTTGAGTAGCAATGGTAAAATAGTAAATTATGCAACTAGTGAATAGAGGAAGGATTTAATGCGAGGGCCATTATAGATGAATCACGAGCAAGTGAAGGATTCTAATGATTGAATCACGAACATAGGGAGTGATTCATGATGATTGTGTTATTCAAGTGTTATAATCCTGAGCGATAATAATCCGTTTTATTTAAAGTTGCATATCTACTATACTTTATACCCATCTACCCCACCCCACCTACGAGAAAAAGAAAGATTTAAGCGAAAATATATATTTAATGATGAAAAAACGAAGGTTAAATTAATTAAATCACACATTAAATTTGGATCAATTACTAAAATTAAGAGTAATTTTATTCTAATGCCACACTCCTTGTAGAAAATGTCGACTAGTCCAATCTCGGAGAGTTATTTGCACAAGGAATTTTGTATGTTGAGTATTCATTGCACAAAAAGTTTGTACCGTATATTTTTTGCATAAGAAGGTTATATAGCATAGAGATGGAGGTCGAATATATTGGTGTGCCTTAAATTCAAACACCAAAACAGTGATTAAAAGCTGTTTTTATTCACTGTTTTCGGTGAATAAAATAAGCTTTTTATTTTAGAGGGGGAATCGTATAAAATATATTATATCACGCCCCCTTGAAATCTAAACAAAAAACTAAGCAAAATAATTAGAAAAAGTCAATGATAACAGCAAATACGTATATGTGAATACCTAACCTATCCTGTCCTTGTTTTTAAGTTCAGCTTTCATATTTTCCTAATTGTCAATCTCTGGATGTAGGAGTTTTGTGTTAACTTAGCATAGCTCTTATTCACTTAGGTTCAGCTCTTTTTGTTGAAAGTATCTATAAAATCAAGTGCTTTTATTCAACAAAACTTTATACAGTTTCCGTGTTCCATCTACCATTGACAGGAATTCAAAATATCTGTAACTACTCGTAGCTTTACTTTACGAAGCTTCGCCCGCGTTGTTTTTGTTTTCCCATGAGAATTTTACATTTTCCCGTAGAAAAAATAATTTTGTAGCCTATATTAATCAGGAATAATGTAGCATTCTATTGGTGAGAGTTTTTGAAATCGGTCTAGTAGTTTTTGAGTTTATTCGTTACATACTCGTATATGCATACAAACAATTCTTTTATCTTTATAATAATAGTGTAGATTACGGCTGCACGCTTAAATGCGCATTTTGTATCAGACTATTATTAGAAAAATAAAACATTAATAATACTATCTGTTGTTGGATATAAAAGTGAAAACTAAGTTCATAATTCTCTTGCAGCACTAAGCCTGAAACTGAAAACTTTCCAGCAGCTGAAAACTTTTCTACAAAGTGTTTTGTTTATTTAAGATTGCGGCTGACCAAACAACATATCAGGCAATGAATGTGGTTCAATTTTTACAAAATTGTACCAGTACAGCAATATCCGACAAGTCAGTGTGGCCCGCCGGAGTCACGTCCAAAGGAAATCGTATTTATTTGTCCCACAAACGCCAATAAACCGTTAACTCGATACAGCGGCTGCTGTGTTCCCGGTTTCCTTGATATCAGGGCGTTATAAACTTTCATTGATATCTTTGTGAGCTGTGTAGACATCGTTATTAAGTTACGTGGAGTTTTTTTAATGATATTATATTTTTTCGGCTATTTAATTTAGTTCTTTTAAGTACTATTTGAAAAAAAAATCCTGTACATAACAATACCACTGATTATACAAATATGAGGGCGGGTAACGTGAGAAGAACAATTCAATGAAAATAATATATGTCATGACTCTGTGTGCGTGCGTGCGTGCGTGCGTATGTGCATGCGAGCGAGCGTGCATGCGTGCGTTCTGCGTTCTTGCATGCGCGTGCGTGTGTGTGTGTGTATGTGTGCATGAGAAAATGTTAATAAAATATTGCAATAGCATTAAGAAGAGTTAATAGACGTAAAGAGTCGCGATGGTAGGCTTCCCACAAGACAAATTAATCTGGGGATAGTTGCGAAAAACTACCCTCTGATCCCAGTTGTTACATTCTTAGTTACGTTGATGTAACTAGATGGACTGTTTCAGTCCTAGTAGTTACATTACCACTGGATAAGAGCAGTACAATGCTGATTGGTTGAAGATCCTCGAGGGAAGCTAATAAAATCAACAGTGTAGGCGTTGAAAAAACGATGATAATGAAAGTGAAGAAGATGAAAATGAGAGTAAAGTGTGATTCTAGAATATATACTAAGTATTACTGTTTTTGGTGGTGATCTCTTACTACATAGTAATAGATAGGTATCGGTTTTTATATTTGTTTAAGCAGTCTACAGTTGCAGCGGGACTCTTCAATGTATGAAGACTGCTTCAAAATTCAGGGGAATTTGGGTGAACCTTAAAACCTCGGCTGCGAACTAAGGGCAGTGATTTTTTTTTAATAGTTAACAATAATAGTGCAATTGAGACATTGTTATCCCTATGAGAATTCCTTAAACTTTACGATTCACCCATTTTGAAGCAGATTATAGAAAGAGAGGTGGTTTAATTCAAAAACTTTTCTCTTTTCGCACAGACTAATGTGGCAAAAATAATAAGGTATAGTGTTAACGTTATGTATCGAAATTATTGTTGGTTACGTGGCCAGGGGCAGAAGTCTCGACATATGTAACGATCGTAAACTTTGCGAATAAAAAAAAAAAACTGTAAATGTAAATAATATGTAATGTAATATTTGCTTTGTAAATTTAATATTTTTTATGATGGCGGAAGCATATTTAGCTTGGAATCTGTTTGCTCTTTAGCACCGAACATGGTATTAAGTACGACGACGAACAGTCGCTAGAAATCGGCGTAGTCGGCAAAATCCTCTCCATCTCCAACCATGTTACTGAATGAAGCATATTGTACTAATATAAGGAATAATTTTGTTTTCATTTCCCAATTTTAAATTCTTTTAATATTTTGATAGATTAGACTAGAAAAGACACTACAACTTATCGACAAAAGATAACGATCGTTATCTATGTCGAGACTTCCACCCCGACCCTTAGACATTTCAGTAAAGGGTATGTGCTGCAAAATCGAATTAATTCAACAACAGTTCGATGTAAACCATTAACCCTGATACCACTTCGCCCCGCTCGCTTTGACAAACTCTAGAACATTCCTTTTGCGAGGATTTCCACGTTCAACCAAGTTCATTCTAGATCTCGGAGAAACGGAATTTTATTCACGTCTGTGCCGATATTGCTAATTTTGTTTGAAGTATCTCTTTGTTTATTTTAAAGATCCTTTGAGAAAGAACTGTTCGTTCCTAAGCAGTAGATATATTAGCAACTATTATCGTTTTTCGTACTATTACGTAGTAACTATTATCATATCTGTGATATTAGTGTACTCAGTTACGTCAACACAAATCTGTATGGTTTCCGTGTTTGACTACAATTGATTTCAGTATTTTTATTTGTTAGTTAACGAAAAAAACTACGCCTGTTTCTGTACTATCTTGAATCAATCGTCTGGCGTCGAGCGCTGGAGTTCTATTGATTTTTATGCGAGATCCGAAATTCTCTACTTTTCAATTGATCGACTGCAACTAGCGATCGATCGATATCGACTGCTGCATCACGGCCACCACTCATCATCATCATCATTTCAGCCAAGAGACGCCCACTGTTGGACATAGGCCTCCCCCAAGGATCTCCATACCGACCGGTCCTGCGGCTTCCCGCGACCTTCACCAGATCGTCGGTCCACCTTGTGGGGGGCCCACCAACACTGCGCCTCCCAGTACGCGGCCGCTACTCGAGGACCTTTCCGCCCCAACGGCCGTCAGTCCTACGAGCGATGTGTCCTGCCCACTCAAATTAATTCAGGAATCCAGGCAAAGCGCGCTTCTACCTTGTCTTATCGAAAACACACAAATTCCTAAATCTTTAGATTAAGCCTCATATAGCAGTGAGTCTGAAACGAAATATCGATATTCTATCCTCATTCAACGGTGAAACGATACATAAGTTACTGCACATCGACCGCCCTGCTCATTTGGGTCTCCGTTGGGATTGCACAAATATATACATCAACTCGAATCACGTTTTGAAATATCAAACATTTAAGTTTGTCGGTCGTGTTTGCCTATTCGCAATCAAATTGATGTGTACACACGTTATCTCGAATGACAGTCAAATTACCGGCTGTCTGAGACATAAGAGGTAGCGTGTCAGCGGGACGATATAATGTGTACTGTGTATGTATTAGTTTTTTTTATGATAACCATGATCTAGAAACGAAAGAGAGTAGGGTTGTTAATGAAATTGAATCTTTCTCTCTTTTACGTGTCACGTTTAGTCAGGAGGGTTCCTTTTCAATGAGGCGTATAATATTTGATGACTGTCAGTTAGTTTATTTGTTCTATTTTTACTAAGTATTAGAAATATTACAATCGAGTTAAGAATTCGTTGCTTTGCTGAAGACGTTTAAATTTGAAGTGACCGATGGCCTTCTTGTGTAGTGTTGCCTGTTCCGATCCACGAATAATGTGCTTCTTTGTCCCACAGATGTTTAACTGGTGTAAACAGTGACTAATATTCATTATACCTACTAATATTCAAACAACTTATCTTATAAATTAAACTGTTAATACCCGTGGGCGAATCTGCCCCCTTATTCACAACTATTGGAAAACAATCTGATCACGGAATCTCTAAGTGGTCCTCGCACAAATTATAATTGAATTCTATTATAAACAATTGGAGGAAAGATAACCATTTTGTCAAGGAATCCAGGTGAAGCTCCAACTTAGGCCTTATCAAGTAAGATGAAGGTCATGTGCTCTCAATTGTATAAACAGTTTCAAAATATATATTTAATGACATATCGATTGCAATGCAATGATTTATAATGATCTTATACCACGTTACCTTACACGACTTAAAATAAAAATATTATCCTCGATCCACAAATAAATTTTACAGCACAACCTGAATTCCGCGATCTCCTATAGCTTAAATGTAAATACCTAAATCAGAATTTTGTATTTCTATGAATAACGTGCGTCCACGAGGGACTGGCGACTAATTTCACCACAAACACTATGACCGGATCCGATGTTCCGTCCATATTGTTCGTTACATTCGCGCTAATCGAATATTTTGCCGGTTTGACCTGCATTTGTTTGCGGAGCTCCATTTGTATCGAATGAATGCATGTGGTCGTTGCAGACTAAACACACTGTCATTCCCTTTTTTTGGGGCGAAATGCGTAACCGCACCTTACCCGCCGTTGGCTAAACGGTGAGCGTGTGTGGGGCTCTCCCGACAGAGTGCCAGGCCTATTCACTAAAGCCCCCCGGTGTTCTCCCTGCCCTTATGGGCGCGCATGGTAAGATCCACACTGCGACACCACTACCAACGCGACCGGACAACCCCAACCAACCGGTCGGGCTATCGCCAAGGGGGGATTGCCCGAGAACACCAGGGCAATCCCCAGACGGAGGGCCTTACGGCGGCATGCTTAGGGCCAACCGTGCACGCAGACCTCCACGGCAGGGTCATTAGACGAGAATCGCTTGTGCGAATACCCGCCTTTGCCTGCCTATCTGTTTGCGACGGATGGGCGCGGCTTGAGGATCCTCCACTCGCTCCCTCTCCGCGGCCTCCTTGATTGGCGAGATAACGCCCTCGCGGAAGGAGGCGACAGCCCCCCATTCCGCCTCGCCGCGGAGCATGACCACGACCATGCTCGGCAGCGAGAGGTCCCAGCACAGCATTGAGTTCGTTGCGCTGGCATCGCTAAGCCGGTCACAGCCAATAATTTATGCTGTCATTGCTCTTATTTAGGGAAAGCGCGCATTAAATACAGGAAAAGAAAAATTTCCCGCCTCAGGGTACAGTCGCAGATTTCGCGCGTATCTCCCATGATTCAACCGTAATAACCGAGGTTGAAATAGTCATAAGTAGGTGGTGGCGGGAGCCAGCGGGACAGAGTTCTTCGTATAGGAGTGGAATGACAGTAAATTCTCTTATTATGTCGTCCACGGGAAAATCGGCATTGGCAACACATGTATTCTCATTTCATCACCACCGCAAGTAAAACGGGAGGCTGTCAGTTGTAGTTGCAATATAAAAAAAACCGGCTAAGTACGAGTCGGACTCGCGCACCGAGGGTTCCGTACAAACCTGTAGGTATATAAGTAAAAGTTCACCCATATATTTTTATTATATGATGTAACTAAAAAGTTACGGTTTTCGCAATTTTTTCTTTATCTGTGCTATAAGACGTTACTTCGTACCAAATTTCAAAATTCTAATTTGACGGGAAGTACCGGTTTTGATTCCCTTGCGAGTGTCGAAAATTTGCGGCTTAACGGCTGTATCTTTCGATTGCGTTAGCTTAGAAATTTGATTTTTTTACAGCTCCAAGGGACAGTAGACCTGAGTATTTGGTATAAATTTCAGCTTGATACCTCCACGCGTTCCTGAGAAAAAGGCTCTTGACAGACAGATAGACGGACGGACAACAAAGTGATCCTATAAGGGTTACGTTTTTTCCTTTCGAGGTACGGGACCCTAAAAAATACACATCGAAGTTATAAAAGTAAAAATAGTTGGCTTAGATTGGAATACGTTTCCACCTAACATTAATGAAAAAGATTGGAAACGACATAGGCACGTTCGACATCAAACACATAAACTGTACCTAAAAGGCGGGATGTATGGAATTTTCCGGTTTCGAAATGAAATAAAGCTATGTATACTGCAAGAGTAATACGTAAATTTGACGCACGAAATCGCGACAAAACATCACATTCCGGATAAAAAATAACATTTAAATATAAGCCCATAATAACCATTCGCATAAATCACAAAGCTTGTCTTCATCCTGGAATTCAAAGCCGAACCTCTGATTTTTCTAGATAGATACTCCTCAAGATAGGCCGTAACCTACCATTCTAATCAATTCATTGGGGGAATCATTATTTAAGATAATATTTATTTTGGCACTTGAGGAGTATCAGTCTATAATTAAATAGCAACCTCGAGAGTGAGATTACCAATTTGCATGGCTTGCACCGTGCTGGAGGGAGAGAAGACGTAAAACGTGATAAGCTCCTTCTACATTAAAGTCATGACGCAGAAAGAAGGCTAGGGAGGATGATATCTTGGCTGTTCCGTACCACAGTCGAAGGATGAGGCGGAGGAGACAGAATTATGCCCGCCTTCTTCCTCCTGACGGTAATCAGTGGAACCCGGGCCTGGAGAGCGCGGGCTCTGCATTGCAGAATAAAGCGCCTATAGTCAGATGTGAAAAGGCACTGAAAGTAACTAGTGGAGTCCGGGCCTGGAGAGCCCGAGCTCTGCATTGCATAATAAAGCGCCTAGAGTCAGTTTGAAAATGGCACTGGTGATAACCAGTATAGATAGTCCCTGGACCTGAAGAACCCGGGAAGAAGAATCTTTTTTCTGGCAACGAACAATTAGCCTGCTACATGATGCTGGCCAGGCGATCAATGTAGGGCTTTTATTTTTATCTCTTCGCAGAAATGTTATTGCGGTAAATTCCCTGAGTCGGGTTTCCAAACATCCACAGGAAAAAATGAACGGACGACACACATACCTACTCACACAATATAAACTTATATAATAAACAAATTCCTAGAACTTTTTCTTATAAATCGTAGTAAAACTAGCATATCTAGCAATGAGGACGGATTTTTATTGTTGCTTAAGATAAAAATTCTAATAAACTTTTTGCTCTCCAGCTAAGGATCCAGAACAAAACAACCATAACTTGTTGTCTCGAGTTGGAAACAATGAAAGAGCACGCTAACGGAAAACGGGCAGTAAAATGTTACTTTACATGGTGAAATGTTAAAAAAACAGTAACTCACGTTTGGAAATCTGTGTCAGTTTTAGTCAAAAATACGGTTGGTATATCTTGTTTGGGATAAGCCTTTGGAATGAGATAGCACATTTTTTACAAAAAATAAAAACCGAATTCAAAAACACTTAAAAGTTTAAAATAATATAAAAATACAGATATTATACTTCTATATTAAAGTCGGTGCCAATTTTTAAGACTTTCTGGGAGATCATCGTTTGGCACCGTCTTCATATTGAGCATAATGTAATACAACTGTGGTAATACTATCTGTATTCTTATATTATTATTAACTTGTTTTTGAAGTCGGTTTTTATTTTTGTATATTTTAAGTGATGTTAATATCTGCTCACCGAAGTAATTTCAAAAAATACGACAAAGGGTCAATACATGCCTATTGTATTTAAAAAAACCTCTAACTCCTAAAAGTTATGGATCGATTTTCGACCGATTCGAAGAAGCGGTTTTGACCGGTTTTGAGTTTGGTAAACGTGATTTTTACGAGTTATGAGTTTAGTCAAAAGTGGTTTTAACCAGTTATTATTTTAATCGAATGTAGCTTTGACCGGTTATGAGTTTAGTCGAAAGTGATTTTTACCGGTTATGAGTTTTGACTGTAGCATATACATACACACTAGTCGATCAAGAGCACTCTTGTATTAATCTTTGCACAAAATTTTATTTGGTCCTGATGGTTTCGCCTGCAAAGGTTATCCTTCACCGAATTGCCCATTTCTATTCACCTTATGAATTTCATTTATCATTCGTTTTTCATTTATTATTTTCAAATTCTATTGTAAACAAAAACAGATTAGGGACTGTTGGGTACAGAATATTTTTGTTTTAATTATGTGTGTAGTTGTTAATTTATTTATTTGTATTCACGGCGGTAGGTACATTAATAAAAATTATTTAATATTTTTAAGGTATTTGTAATATCTTGTTTATTGATTTGGCTGGGTATATTGTAAACTGTTGTACATTTCTGTTAAACGTTACTTTACAATTATACGTCGTTTTCGTTTCATCTGCCGACTGTGCTATAATAATAATAATGTCCTCCTAACCGATATTCGGTCACGGCGGCCAATCTCCACAGAGACTAGCCATCTGCGCAGGAGATATTATAGTGCACAAGTGACTGCGCAAACGCAAGTGCACTCTCTGTTCCTTCACTCTCCTAGTCCGATGGGACGGTTAACCGACACGACCGGGGAGAGATCACGCGCAAGACCCACTGTTTGACGTGCCTTCCGAAGCACGGAGGAGCTTGAGATGTTTCTTATTTTGGTCACCCATCCTAGGGTTCGCTGAGCGCACGCGCCAATGCGCCACCAAGCTCCTTAACTGTGCTATACGTGGGTCTCAAAGCAATTAAACTTCATTCGCTTTACTATCCGAAATCTCTCATTTCATCAGCCAGTACAGATTCAAATGCATGTTACTGCCTTATCTATTTGTGATGGCGTCATGTTTCCCACTATCTGTAATTAGCCTTTTATCACCGTCCAGCCTGTATATTAGTGTCGGATTGCTTATAAATCTGTTCTGAATAAAATTACGACTTGCACTGGCCATCTTTATTACGAAGCAGCTATTTATTTGCTATTGACTGTTCCGTTAATGTACCCTGATGCTACACGAATAAATCTGACTGAAGCATGTTGTGGTAGTTTTATGGCTAACCATTTTATTGGAAGAGACGTATTGATAGCGAAGCGTAATTTGCTAGATGATAAATGATACAGATATTTACATAACTTTTCATTGGAGGGAAGCTCTGTACCAGGCTCGCCTGCTTAGGCACCTCCGTCTTACCTATTTCTGCCGCAAAGCAGCAGTGCTTGCATTGCTGTGTTCCGGTTTGAAGGGTAAGATATGGCAGTAAAATTACATCTTATTGACTTTACATCTTATATCACAAGTTGGCAACTCACACTGTGGTTCTTGTGAAGGAGGTTGCAGTTTGCCGCGAGTCCTACTAGAACCAAAATAAATGTACTATAGATGACTGTAACCATTTACCATCAGGTGGGCAGTTTGCTTATTATTTGCCAACTTAGTTGTATAAAAAATGTGAGAGTTAAGTTCACCCTTGTTTTAATTCTATCTATACCTAACATTATGTGTGCAAGTACATGTATATAAAAAATATTTGTTATTGTTTATCTGAAATTTAACTGAATTCTGTGGAGTATCTTCCTGACATGCAGAGATCTGAAATTAAAAATCAAAGAAGTAGAATGAAATCTTAGAACATTTAGCTCTAAGATTGAAATGAAATAAACTTGCATATTTATAATAATAATAATAACTCTTTATTTCAGACCTTTTACAGTCCATAGCGGGTTAGTAACAAGAATTACTTAATACTATGTTAGTGACTAAAATTAATAAAAGGTATCTCGGACAAAAGAAATAGAAACTGATTGGTAAAAGGGGTAATTTTTCAACACACTTGCTCGCAAAATGGATATAATTTCACCGATTTCACATACATAAAGCGGTTCACAAAACATGCGTGTGTTATAACGCAAATAGTTCGGCTATAGATCTATAACCGCACCATCAACGCTATTATATATTTTTTTAAAGCTAGAGATAATATAAAAGACATCAACGAACTACAATGATTTCTCAAACAATTATTTTCATACCATAATTAAGTTTTGTCTACAAATTCAATGATTCGTGTTATTCAATCCAAAAATTCAGTTAATTAGTTTTCTTTCTCTTACAAGTGTGTTGAAAAACGTCGTACGATACACGTGCGCACACCAGCTACACACACTCGGCACTAATACGCCCCCGCCTTCGGCTCGGGATGAAATTTCACCTAGTTACAGCCACCATAACGCACCCACATCGTAATGTAGTACTATAAATACATTGATCAATTCACCAACCAGGTCCCCTGTGTGACATGTAGATGCAACCAATGTTCCAATAAAGGGGAATCCCATCTGGAAAAAATTTATGGAACATACAACTATACTAAGGAAAATAACATTATAAAGCATTGACAATAGATGATATTATGCATGACAGTAAAAAAGCGATTATATTCTAGCTAATAAAATAATGCCATATATACTGAATACATAGTTTAATATATTTATTTATAGTGTAATAACAAAAACCAATAGACACCGTTAATCAGCGACAAGTCACACCATTAATTGGTCGTGACGGGGGATATTCGCAATTAAATCGGCGAATGATTTATGCGCTCGCTAGCGTTTCAGGCGCGAATCGCCGAAACAATACAACGCGATATTAAGATGATTACTTAATGAAATAATTTCCTAACAAGTACTCGAAGTGTTGTTCGAGTACTTTCTTTTTTGTATAAGTCAAGAATGAGTATAAGGCATATTAAACGGTAGAGTCTTGAAAAGTCGTTTGTCGATTCATAGTTCAGTCGACCGTCCGTTTCTCGGACAAACTTTTAGAAGCAATTTGGAACTATTTATATTTCGGAGTTAAATCGAATTCTAAGTGGGGATGCGATTTTACAGAAAAAAAAACTTTTGAATAGCTGTTATTAAGTATAAGAAAGAACAACGTTCACCATAGTACTAGACAAATGGTGTAGAGTCAACTCTTTTTACAAGCTTTTATTTAACTTGCAATGTATGTAAGTATGTTTGGGCGGAATCTTGCAACTCAATTTTGAAGCAGATATCTTTAACCGATTGAGCTGAAATTTTGTATACACGTTTAGTTTAGATGACAATGCATGGTTAACTATGTGACGTCATTCTAAGATGGCGGCATACCCAAGATAGCGGACCAATTATTTTTATTGCCCCTACAATATGGGTATCAAATAAAAGGTCTTGCTACGAATAACTCGAAAAATAATGTGACGTCACTATTAATCCAATATGGCGGACTTCTAAAGCTTGAAAATCAATTTTGAAGTAGATATATTTAACCGATTGAGCTGAAATTTTGTATACACACACAGTTTGGATGAAAATGCATATTACAATAGAATTCTAAATCCAAGATGGCGGCATACCCAAGATGGCGGACCAATTATTTTAAAAGCACTCCTACAATATGGGTATCAAATAAAAGGCCTTGAACTTGAAAAATAAAGTGGTGTCACTATTAATCCAATATGGCGTACTTCTAAAGCCAAAAAATCAAATTTGAAGTAGATATCTTTAACCGATTGAGCTGAAATTCTGTAAGTATAGACATTCCGGCAAACGACCTTGCAACAATGATGCGTTGAATTAGATGAACAGACTAAGAATGTTCAGTGATATCTAAAAAGTAAAAAATAAATTAAATGTAAAAAAACCTTTTGAAAAACAAGCTTTATTTAAATACGCTAAAAAGAAAAAATAAACATTTACACTAAAACTTTTACTTATAACGTTATTTCACATTTAACACAATTTATATGACATAAAAGCTTGTCGCGAGATTTGCTTTTGTAGATAAACAAGTAAATTAAATAATTTACACATAAGTAAATCTCGCGACAATCTTTTATGTCATATAAATTGTGTTAAATGTGAAATAACGTTATAAGTAAAAGTTTGAGTGTAAATGTTATTTTTTTCTTTTTAGCGTATTTAAATAAAAGCTTGTTTTTAAAAAGGTTTTTTTACATTTAATTTATTTCAGTTTACTTGTACTATATACATCCACCCAAAGGATACGCAGATTACTAGTAATTTATATTATAAGCCTTTTTTGACCGACTTCAAAAAAGGAGGAGGTTCTCAATTCGACGCGTATGTTTATTAGCCGACTTCAAAAAAGGAGGAGGTTCTCAATTCGATGCGTATGTTTTTTTTTGTGTGTATGTTACGCGATTACGCCGCCATTTTTATTGTGGACCGAATTTTCAAAATTCCAGTCACCAAAGTTAGGATCTGATAATTGGATCCTATAAAAATCGAAGAAAACCCTTAAATTTTTAGGTGTGTCCAACGTGTTTTGTGTGTGTGTTACGTGATTACTCCGCCAATTGAGGAGCGATGTTCAAATTCTTTTTGTATTCGATAGAGTATACTCCTGGGGTTTTCCCACGGTCACCAAAGTCAGGATCTGATGATGGGATCCTATGAAAATCGAGGGAAACAAAACAGAAAGGGTTTCTCTAAAAAGATTTCATACACTAAAAAGTAAAAAAATATAAATAAAAACAACTTCAAAAACACTGAAAAGTTAAAATAATATAAGAATAGGTACAGACAACATCACACTTCTATATTGCAGTCGGTGACAAATTTTAAGACTTTCTAGGAGATTATCGTTTGGCACCGACTTCAATATAAAAGTGTGATGTTGTCTGTACCTATTCTTATATTATTTTTTACTTTTCAGTATTTTTGAAGTCGGTTTTTATTTTTTGTAAAATACTTTTTGTCATATACGACAGGTAAGGTTTTGGCCTTCATATTACCTGATGGTAAGTCACGACAAGGCCGAGGGTGGAAGCGAGCTTCACCTGTACCTACTCTTCAAACAAAAGTCGGAACAGAACAACACTATTAACATTATACTGTATTTTGCTTGCAAAAGTACTACACATTTAAATAAAACTATACTTTTTGAATTTACTCGCGTGGTTTTAAACGTTTTAATTATTTAGCCTGCGGTTCGTTAATTTAATTATTTAGCGTTAAACAGACGCTAAAGGTAGTAAAATAATAAATCTGATGGATCCCGTGAACTCGAATGCTGAAAAGCGTTGTAAACGTCGGGCTTACAAATTAAAATGTTGTAAACCACGCATGTAAATCTGAAAAGTGTAGTTTTATTTAACTACTAGCTTTGCTTGTGATCTACGCTTTGCAATAATAATTGACAAAAAAAATCGAAGATGGTCACCCTTATCACCTAGGGGTAAAAAAAATCACTTGTCGACGCCCCCGTAGAGGTAAGACCTGGCGCTTGGGTCAGCTATGCTGACTCACCGTCGGGCCTACCCTCCAGGGGATGCACTCGGGGAATGGCTAACGCCGATCCCGATTGTATCTCTACGGAGGTAGAAGTTTATACCCGAGTCCAATGGCATATCCTTAAAAAAACGGGACACCGTCACTTACACCCGGTATATTAGATTAATATTGTTAATGTGGTCATAAACTTAGCTAAGATGGTGGTAGCTCGTCAGGCAGGCTCGAGAAGCCTTTCTGAATTTCTGCCCCCTTTGGAAAATCGAACCCCGGACCTCCCGATCAATACCCGATGGTATCAAGTAAGTACTAGAACATAGAAGCGGTTAAATAGAGATTGAGTAAAATAATAATAATATTTTACTCAGTTGCGGGTTCTCTGGTAGCGTTCATATGCGTACATACGACAAACATGCTCTATTGGCTCTTTATCGGAGAGTGCTCCGAGGAACTGTTTGTAATAGTGTCCTCTTCACCTTTTTACCACCGCACCACCCGCCATCGCAGTAGAGTTCATCCGTATTACCTGGAACCGATCTCGTCTAGCACAGTTCGGTTTCAACGTTCATTCCTTCCACGTACGTATATATAGGCTCTGGAACGAACTCCCAGCTGAGGTGTTTCCTGAACGGTACGATATGTCCTACTTCAAACAGTGCTTAAGAGGAGCACTTCTCTCCAGGTAGGTAGTGACTGAACTATGCCCCTGGCATTGTAGATGTCCATGAGCGGTGGTTACCACTTAGGTGAGCCACTGGCTCGTCTGCCACCTTTAGCAATAAAAAAACATTTTGTCTTGTTGTTGCAAAAGATATGGGTAAGTCTATTAAATTGTCTTACAGTCGGTGCCGCTGTGGACTCGGCACTTGCTTTCCAATCGGGAGATCCGGGGGGTTCGGGTTCAAGATCTCCATGTACCACCAATGTATTTTTCGAATTTCGTACATTTTATCCGACGCTCTCACGGTGAAGGAAAACATCGTAAGGCAACCTGCATTCATCTGCGAATAAATTCAATGGTGTGTGTGAAGTAGACCAATCCACACTGGGCCAGCGTGGTTGACTAAGGCCTAATCACTCTAACATAGGGTAGGCTCGAGCCCATCGGTGGGGACGTATATGAGCTGTGATGATGATGATGATAACAATGCATAAAGAAATGCTAATAACATTATCGTTATAAAGCGAACCCACCTCCAACCGCAAGTATACGAGTATAATTGAATCTTTAACAGGCAGACCACAGAAGCAGTTCCCAAAAGAATAATTGTGATTCTCAACAATATCATTGCACTGCTTCCACAGGAATATTCGGAACGCATTTACTCACAACAATTGTTGGATTGTTGCATCGTTGCCTGATTGTTTAGCATTCCAGCAACTCCCCGCATTCGCTGGTTTTATCCTGGAGCCTTTGTATTACGAAACTTGTGTAATTCAGCGCTGTTGCACGTAGACTGCAGACGCAATCGCACAAGTCAAGCAATACAACTATAGCCTCCATGAACTCTGTTCCCTTATACAAATTTACTTTTTGAACGCGGTTTCGATCCATGCGAATCGCTTTTGGGTGTTTTCTGGTTGTCGGGATATTAGACTGCCAGTAGTACCAGCCCTATCATGCATAACAAGACATCAATCCTTACTAATATTATAAACGCGAATGTTTGTGAGTATGGATGTTTGTTACTATTGAATGGATTTGGATCAAATTTTGTAGGTAGACGGATTACGACAGGGATTGGCATATAGGCTGTTTATTATCCCGGAAAAGTGAGTGAGTAGTTTCCGCGGGAAAGTAGATTTACAGTTTTTTCTTTGAACTTTTAAGGCGAAACATAGTTAGCGGGCACAGCTAGTGAGTGATATAGACGAGGCTATATATCTAAAACCGGAAATCTTTGAAGTTGATCCTTGTACACAAAATGTATCATCTCTGTGGCATCGTCTGAAACGGAAATTAGAGGGCTTCGTCTAAGAACCGCGGACGGCAACGGAATCTGGTACTAGAACATTTAGATGCGGCAAACAAAGCTCAAACTATTCATATCGCTCATGCCGCCTATATTATTTGAGGACATTCTTTACTATGTGGTTATGTCCAACCCTTTTTTTAGTCAAACCACGCTGGCCCAGTGCTGATTGGTTGACTTCACATACACTTTTGAATTGCAGGTTTCCTCACGATGTTTTCCTTCACCGTAGGGGCATTAGATAAATGTACATATGAAATTCGTGAAACGAAAAACACATTGATACATTGCAGGATCGATCGCGGGCCTCCCGATTCTACTCGGGGCACAGTCCAGTGTCGAGGCCACAGTGCCACCGACGCTCTTACGGGGCATACCCGAAACCAATATGGATGTCCATCTTGTTCATAGTCAGGATGGGCACTGGGCAATAACCCAGCTTAACACCAGGTTCTAGGCAATAAGCCAGTTCAAATGAGTTCACCGCCTCCGAGGTTTTGCAGTTAAGATCACATGGTTTTTCTGGAGGTCTGGGTTCGATTCCCTATAGGACAGAAGATTTTCTTACTTAAGAAAGAAACGAAAATAAACTTAAGTATTACACCGCCTTACATAAGTGTGTCGTCACAGTAACAATGCTAATAACATAGTTGTGTTCGTGCAAGCCAATTAAACCAAGTACCTACAATAAACTTTTCATTCGACGATATATATTTAAGATATATATTATGGGAATAGATATATATTATTATTTTATTTAGGTTGGGGAAAAAGTCTTTTCGCATTATAGTATGTATAAACTTGTAATAAAATCTCTTTGGCTATACTATTTGTATCTGGCTGATTTTGGTATCATTGAAAGTTTAAATTTTAAAGAACATAATTCCAAATTCAAATTAGGAAAATGTGTGATTTTCATTTGTTTTTCGTACCACCAAGATGAGTGAATCTAATGAAGAAATTCGATACATTTTAAAATTTTACTACAAAAAAGGTAAAAATGCAACGCAAGCCGAAAAAAATTTGCGATGTTTATGGACCTAGTGCAGTGTCTGTGAGAGTAGCACAAATTTGGTTTAAGCGTTTTCAATCCGGAAATTTTGATGTCAAAGATGCACGTCGCTCTGGTCGCCCTATTACAGATAAAATGGATGCCATTTTTGAAAAAGTGGAGCAAGATCGGCATGTCAGTAGTTACGACGTAGCTGAAGAACTGGGAATTGACCACAAAACAGTTTTGGCGCATTTGAAAAAAACTGGGTACACAAAAAAGCTCGACATTTGGGTACCTCACGAGCTCACTGAAAGAAACCTAATGAACCGTGTACTCATTTGTGATTCTTTATTACGACGTAATGAAACCGAACCATTTTTGAAGAAGCTGATAACTGGTGATGAAAAGTGGATCACGTACGACAAGAACGTGCGAAAAAGGTCGTGGTCAAAGGCCGGTCAGGCTTCACAGACTGTGGCGAAACCCGGGTTAACTCGCAACAAGGTGATGCTGTGTGTGTGGTGGGATTGGAAGGGCATTATTCATTATGAGCTGTTACCACCAGGCAGGACCATCGATTCTGAACTCTACTGCGAACAACTGATGAGATTAAAGCAAGAAGTTGAGAGAAAGCGGCCGGAATTAATCAACAGAAGGGGTGTGGTTTTTCATCATGATAACGCTAGACCTCACACATCTTTAGCCACTCAGCAAAAATTAAGAGAGTTTGGCTGGGAGGTGTTAATGCATCCGCCGTATAGTCCTGACCTTGCACCTTCAGATTTCCACCTGTTTCGGTCTCTTCAGAATTCTTTAGGCAGTGTCAGGTTAACATCACGAGAGGACTGCCAAAACCACTTATCGCGGTATTTTGACCAGAAGTCCCAAAATTTCTATAGCAATGGGATCATGTCCCTACCTACAAGATGGCAAAAAGTTATCGAACAAAATGGTACCTACATACTTTAGTTAAATGTAAATAAACTATATTAAAAAATGTTTTGAATTTTCTTAAAAAATGCGAAGAAACTTTTTCCCCAACCTATTATATATGTATATTTCTTATAATATTTATTTAAAATTTATAATTTATTTGTATGTATAGTGTTTATTTGTATTTATGTCTATCATAGTTTGTTTATGTGTATTCTAAATACTTTTTTACCTATCTAAATTTCTTTTTACATCTACCTCGTGACTCTCAGAATCATCCTAAGGTCGTCTGGCAGAAAATGCCTATGGCATTAAGTCCGCCTTGTACACAATTGTACTAAAGAATTAATAAATAAATAAATCTAACCTAGTAGTGTAATGCAAGTGTAAAAAATTAAGATTAGTATTATTAATATACCGGGTTTAAGTGACGGTGTCCCATTTCCTTTAACAGTGAGTTCAGACCAATGTTAATATTTGTTTACCGATATTAATTTTTCCCGGAAAAGCTTTTAAAGCAAAAAAAAAAAAGGAGTTTTTGTTTTTAATTTTTATTCGTGTTACGCAATGTATGGCGCGCCGGCATCATTTTGTTCCACTCACACCGGTGCGCTGACGTTCGATGACCAAAACAGCTGATTCCGCGCGCAGTATGATGGAAATGTAATACAATTTACATTGCGAAGTTTATTTTTTGTGTAATTATTGGTTTTTTTTTACAGAATATGATTGTGAACGTTAAATAAGTTATATTACACTAGAAAATTTAGAAAAAAATAATAAAAAATTCGGAAATGAATTTTTCCGGGAGAAAATTTCAGTAATTTTCAAATTAGGATCATGGTCTGAACTCACTGTTAAAAGAAATGGGTCACCGTCACTTACACCCTGTATATTTGTTAATAAATATGTGTACGTGTAGTGTTACCTTATATCTATACATATAGTGGTGAGAGCAGCCGATAGGATCCAGAGGTTCGGGGTTCGATTCCCAAAGGAGGCAGTAGCTTTTCTGCTTGGCTATAGGCTTCTGAGCCCGCCTGGCCAGCTAGCACCGTCTTACCTTAATTTTTCGCCATAAAACCAATGCTCACATCACATTGTTGTTATCTAACCATGTCTAACCATTATAGGTAAGGTAAGATAGTCAGTTCCTCAAATACACAAATTCCATCATGTGATACGAAGATCCCTGTAATGTATACAAAACTTCTCTAAAAATAAGTTAAGGCGATACATCTATTATCGACACACGTCGACAACTTCAACATAAACCCATATATTACGCGTGACTATTACAAGCAAGTGGGCGAACGGAAGGAGGTCAAAGGTCGACCAAATTGCAATTAAGCACTAACAACAATTGTACCCTAAACAAACTGTTTTAGTAATGGAGATATACGGTGTCCTGGGCACGCGCCGGGAATATTGAGCGGAGATACGGCGGTGTTTTTCAATTAAAGCCACATTGCTTTTTAATAAATATTAATAGGCCCAAGATAAGAGGATATTGGGCCGTACTACTCTTTTGGGCACCGGCCCATAGTGTCCGTTGATTGGCTGTATTCCGGTCGATTTTCTTTCTATTGACACTTTGGGCGTGACACGCAATAAGCAAAGTTTGGTATGTTTTTAGAATTAACCTGGGATTTAATGATTTAGAAGTGAAATAACTTTTTAAAGGTAGGTACTAAATGACTGTGGACGGTCAAAAATCCAGGGATGAATTTCCCCCTAAGCACACTAGGCACGCCTAGGCACACTAAGCAAGCTTCATTGGGCGGTACGGCTAGCGGATGCCGGCACGGCGGCGGGCGGCGGCGACGGCGCGGGCGGTTACTAAAAACGGCAGTCAAGGGGCACTTGATGCTGTATATTTCAAATTTCAACTCAATTGGACACTAACAGTGTATCAAATTTAACTCATAAGATTTCTTCGGACCACACACACCTACATAGGTACATTGCAAATTAAATAAAGCTTATTTAACTTGCAATTATTGAACATTGCTAAGTAGCAATGCTCACATGTGAGCTAAATAAAATATTATAATGGGTTTGACATTGTAAAATTCAAGTTTCTAAATTCATTGATAGAAGAACCTCTGAAGACAGAAGTAAATTGTATTTCACTCGCGGTATCTGGTTAAAAATGTTACATGCTGCTTATACTGAGCTGAACATTGTTAAACTGCGACTGAACGCAATTTTTGACATCGCACGACGATATACAATTTATTTGTCCAATGTTATTTTTGTTACCTATGTGTTATTTAAGTTGATTGTGTGCTCTCGTGTGATTTTTTTCTTTCTTTACATGACTTCTTTATGGCATGTGTGAATAGCCCCCTAATCATCATCATCATCATCCAAACATGAGATGTTTAGGTTTCATTGTATTGATTTTTAAGATCGTTAATTTTGAGCTAAGTCATACAATGGTTTTCAATACATAAGGTGAACAGCGGTGGTTGGTAAAGATTTTTATTATTTTATCATTATTCCTTTTTTAATTAAATATTTCAGATAACTTTCATACAAATCACCCTCATGTGCTTTCAGACACACTCAAATGATTAGTGCGGGATGATCGATCCAAAGTAGTCTGCAGTGATGGTTTGTTTGTTTGCTACTCTGGTATAAAAAACAAAATTTATGCTCCTATTGGAAACCTGGCAGCCGCACTAAGCCACAGATGGCATAACCACACAAAAACTCCGAATGTTCGATGAAAAATGAACAAAAACACTCTTTCAACGGTCGCATCGCTTCGTTATCCACCCAATATCTCACCAGAGTAGCTCCATCTCATAACTCTTCCGCACTCGACCGCCGGTCCATTGGGGCTTACTTTCCAAGTCCGAAATCAAAGTTTTGAACTCGAAGTTCGCTGTCCAACGCCACGAAAGCGGCACACGCTTTGGTAACGCAAGAACAGCGCGCGCAAATGTACAGCGATATTCGTACCCATAACCTTTCGATTGCTTTTATAGAGTAGGGCCTCTGAAATATGCATCTAACCAATTCAAACTATACTAATGTTTTATTGTTTTGCGACACCATACGATACTCTGAGTACTCGGCCGATAGTAATTGCTCGATCCATTCCGCTGAAAGCTTTTCGGAATCGACTATTACCTACGATATTGGTGATACGTTTTTAATCAATACGATACATCTGTACGGGCTTGTTAAATTTAACAATGTACCCTGTAACGGTTATTTTGAGTACCTACCTATTGATTTATATGTACAGTCAGCAACGAAACTTGCCGAACAAAATAACGTTACAAAAGATACTAGACACATGAATTGTACATAAGTTACTGATCATAGTTACAAACAAAATTCCATTTACATTATAAATTACCAAAAGTAGCTATACAGTATATTTCCAAAAGTGGCTGGATAGTACTCTTCCAAAAGTTGCTGGACAGTATATTTCCAAAAGTGGCCGGACATTATATTTTCAAAAGTGGCTGGACAGTAAACTTCTTAAAGTTGCTGAACGTAGTATCGTTTATAAGTGATTTGTTAGATCATGACCGGACTAATTTTCGAATTAAGACTGATGACAATCACCGAAATATTTGATAACAACACGACTGAATTCAATTATTAATATCTACCTACTTACGTCTATAACATAATTTAAAAAGTTTTTTTTAATTTATTTCCTAGATATCGTGTTCTCAGAAATGCGTATCCATCGGACTGTAGGATCGAAAATATTTTTCTACCTGTCGACTATTTATGTGCGATTTATGACCTTGTCTGTACTAAAATGTTCAGCGACTTTTGAAGATGACTGTATCAAACATGATATTTAAATTATATACCTACCTTATTGTCTTCGTTATAATTACTCATATGTTTTGATAGTCGGGCTTATCAAAATCTAGTCCTATGGAGAGTAAGCACTTCATGTAAAGTGGGACTACATTTCCTATTTTCTCTAATAAAGAGTTTTCATATTCCTAATCTTCCTAGTTTTTCAGTTTATTTCAAGCAGTATTTCAAGAGATTTTTCCGTTGAACTGTTTGTGATATTGTCCGTCCCTATTTTGGGAGACGATAACTTAGCATTCCATGGAGTCACCGTGCGGGTGCCGGGTTCATTATTTTTAACTTTTCAGTGTTTTAGAAGTCACTTTTTATTTCTGTTTTGGTGCATTTCTTGCAATTTGAAACTCTAGTCGTTCACCTGCAAGTATGATATAGCCGCTTCCCGAAAAAATCTTAATAAAAACTGTAGCTGTAGTTGTGTAAAAGACGAATTTCATTATTAATTATAAAAGCGGCCTTATTAATTTCTAAATGTTTTCTTGGGATTGATCCCGGAAATGTAAAGTGCTCCCGTAATACCATAAGATGTTTTGCAAGGTAAGATTATAACCCTCTGATGATTACTCTCGTAAAAGCATTTGCTTGAAATGATCGTGTATGGAAATCCGGAGTGTCTTGGAATCATCGAATTTGAGAAGCTTCCTTAGAGTAGGAGCGGCTGAGTTTCACTTTCTGTTGAGTTACTTCTTTATTTTTTTATACAACTAAGTTAGCAAATAAGCAGGATGCCCACCTAATGGTAAGTGGCTATACCTAGTGGTTCCTGAAAGACTTGCAAATCTATTACCCCTACAAGTACATGACGACTCTGGTACTGATTCTCCCTCTGGTCAAAATAAAGGTTATTCGGAAGTAAAGGAAAAAAATTGGTATTAACGGTAACATTCGCCTTTGTTGCGCATGTCTGCTTACTTTAGCTGCCGTGCGCAGGTTGCAGACTGGACGATCTAAGTTACTTTTAATGAGATGGAACCACTCACTCTCTCGTGTGATGTCACACAAGAGAGTGAGTGGATCCATCTCATTTTTTATAGAATTATTAACGCTCCACCTAAGTGGAGGATCAGAGACGTGAACGTTTAAAGAAGGTGGACATTCCGGTTAGTGGACGTTTAGGGAAACCCACGTGATGAACTGACTGGAACTAACGGTAATAGGATCTAACGGGCCGAAAGGGGTTGAATAAGTTAACAATACTTGTCCTTGTCGTCAAAATATGATAGTGTGACTGTGAGGAATAAAATTCTTCTCTGTCACACTGGTGTGACTGTCAGGAAAAAAGTTCTTCTGTGTCACACTGTTATGACAGAATGGTGTGACAGAGAGTAATCCCCCGATAAAACCCTTCTGTTTTTTTTGGCGTCGTAATAGTTCGCACGGTACTGATCATTATGGTATAGTTGATTTTTGTTTTAGGTAATGTTTAAAAATATATATTTTAATCTTAGGATTTTCTGTGGTTAATGTACCGCTGCCATTTACATGAACTAAGCCCTAAAATTTAAAACAGAAATCATCATCATATCAGCCAATAGACGACATAGGCCTCCCCCAAGGATAAAATCCCCCAAACAGAAATACTTATAAACATTAACTTGACTTCCTGTTTAAGTTTCTCAGAACGTTTCTCTTGGACCCCGGTCCGGCGACAAATTTAAACACATATCAGCGGATTTATGTAATTTTCGTCCTATCAGAGATATAAATAGTGCACAGCTTAACGCTGATGTGAATGCAATCGATTGGAATTCTATCTCCTCCGCGTCGACAGTCAATGACATGACATGGTATCTCAGTTTAACAATATGCTCACTTCACTCTATGACTTACATGCCCCATACAAGTGTATAAGAGTTCGTCAAGATCGTGCCCAGCCTTGGATAACCAATACAATAAGACATATGATGGATTTGCGGAACGAAGCATTCGCTAGATATCGTAGAACCTAAGCAGATGGAGATGTCCTTCCATGCATGCTGCATGGAAGGAACTTCGAGATATGGTAAAAGTTTCAATTTACAATGAAAAACGTGCTTTCTTCAATCACTGTATTAATCTACATCAAGATAGTAAATCTCTTTGGAAGAACATTAAAAGTAAAATCTTTACTGACCCCAGTCATAGAGATAGTCTGCCTGACAGTTTTGGTGATCCAGATGCGGTTAACTGCCACTTCCTTAACTTGCCCATTAAAACTGACGCGTCGCCAGTAGTGCTTGATTATTATAGCACACACTGACTGCTATTATCAATAGGTCTATTCAGAGCGGAGTTTTTCCCAATGCAATGGAAATTAGCCAGCGTAATTCCTCTTCCTATGATCAGTAACCCAATAAACGTAAGTGACCTTAGACCAATCAGCATTTTACCTTTTCTGTCGAAAATCCCGGAAAAGGTTGTTTATTCCCAACTCATGTTGTTTGTTGAAACCAATAATATTCTAATTGATGGTGTCAGGTGTTATTTTTCGGAAGTCCATTACTAATTGTTAAGGAGTAGGTATATAGCAAAACTTCCGATAAAAATGTCGGTAGTTGGTACTAACTACGCAGGCCGCACCGCAGGTGCACCGCCCGCCCTCCCTCAATCGCATGCTCAATCGCATGCGATTGAGGGAGGGCGGGCGGTGCACCATTGGCCTGCGTAGTTAGTACCAACTACCGACATTTTTATCGGAAGTTTTGCTATATACCTACTCCTTAACAATCAATAATATTCTGCCTGATTCGGAAGAAAAGTGGTACGATCACTGCCCTCGCTAATGTTGTGGATAATATTCTTACAGATCAAGACGAAGGACGTTGCACTATCCTGGCGCTACTCGACTTTTCCCGTGCATTTGAATCTGTAGATTTGCAACTGCTTCTGAAAAAGCTCCAATTCTATGGATTGGATAAACTTTCACTAAGTTGGTTTGATAGCTACTTAAATGGTCAGGAACAGATGGTGAGCTTAAGAGGTGCCAACGACGGGCGGTCAATTACTTCGGAATCCAAACCTCTCATTCGCGGTGTTCCGCAAGGCTCAATTTTGGCTCCACTTTTTCATTTTGTTCAGTGCTGATCTCGCTTCAGTAATTAAGCACTCCAAGTTTCATTTTTATGCGGATGATGTTCAACTATACATCTCTGTCAATCCTACTAACATAACTGATACCTTAGTGGCTGTAAACGAGGATCTCGCTAATATAGCAGTTTGGGCCGATTCTAATTCTTTATACCTTAATCCTGCTAAATCAAAATGTATGGTCTTAGGTTCAAAATCGCAAGTTAATAAAATTTTAACTCATAACTTACAGTTGAAAATCGGCGATCAGGCTATTGACAGGGTAATCGAAGCCAAAAATCTGGGTTTGATTTTCGATTGTCATCTGCGTTTCGAGTCACATATTATGAGTGTTATGAAGAGTTGTAGCAAAAAACCCGCACTTTATTGTGTGAGTCGTTAATACTCTCTAGGCTGAACTATGGAGATGTCGTGTTTGGTCCTCGATTGTTGTCTCGAACTCAGCGTTTAATTCAGCGTGTCCAGAATGCCTGCTTTTGATTTTGCCAAGACGTTCCTCGCTTTAGTCATATTTCTCCATTTCTGAATGCTGCGTCTGTGCTTAACATGGAGTCCCGTAGACATCCCCATCTCGCTTGTCTCGTTTTTGACATTATTAAACTGAAGCAGCCCGGGTACCTCTTCGATAGACTCCAATTCATGTCTGGCACTCTTCTAGGGGCATTCGAAAGCCGCTTCAGGGGTACTCCTATAAGACTGTAGCTTTTAGGGGCAGCTTCCGTTTTCAAGCTACTAAGTGCTGGAATGATTTACCACCGCCCCTGAGGTGTTTATCTTCTCGGAGTACCATCAAACGCTTTCTTACCCAGCACATACTTGAAGTTCAGAGAAGAGGGATTACTAAAAGTTTTATGCCTTAGTTTGACTAACCTGTTCCTTTGCTTTAACTAGTTTGTTTAATTGTTAAACATAATCATTGGACTAAGTCTGTGGAATCTGGAGCTCATGTTTTGTTCTACATGTCAAATATTACATTCCTCTGTAATGTTGCTAGCTTGGAGTATAATCGATTTAAGCCTAAATATAGCAATCATCTGAATCTTAAATGCACATGATGGATGAGCTTTCACGTGTTATTATTATTATTATTTTTTTTAGTTTTTATTAGTTAGTTTATTTATCAATTATTTCCCTGTGGTTCTATGTAACGGATCCGACCGATTCCCACGGGGTGATGACTGAAAATCAGCGCTATGTCCTGTGACATTAACGTCGCTGAGCCTTTGACCCTTTGCTTGCTGCAGCACGCAAACATAACGACGATATGTGTATTGTAAATCTGTATCTCTGTTTGTGTGTTTTTATTCAATGTTTGTGTGTTGTTTGTAAGCAATAAACGTCGTCTACTACTACTACTACTACTAGTCAGTCATGTTCAGCAAATTTTGTATTGTACAGATCAGGCTAATTATGTAATTAAATATGTTTAGCAAGTTTTGAGTAATTTACATGTCAGTGGATTTATGTAGTCAGGCTTGTTCAGCAAATTTCGTTATTTTACAGATCAGGCTAATTATGTAATTAAATATGTCCAGCAAGTTTTGAGTAGTATACATATCAGTGGATTTATGTAGTCAGACTTGTTCAGCAAATTTTGATATTTTACAGATCAGGCTAATTATGTACTTAAACATGTTCAGCAACTTTTGTAAAAATAATGTACATCGACTTTTGGTATTCCCAAATGTCTACAGGGATTTGTCCAACAGCCTGTTCAGTTACATATGAACCTTTATAGTGTGCAGGTGTTTTGAAAATTTGGATGTGTTCATGGACTTTCGTTGCTGACTGTACTTACTTAGTAACATTTAACGTAATTAACAAATCTTAAGAATATATTCCCTAAGGGCACTCATAGACTGAGAGCTACTGAACCCTCTTGGTAACGGTTCTCCTGTAAGGCTAGAAATTTGTTTAGTGATAATTTGTAGCATGCTCAATGCAATAACCATGACCTGCCAGTCCTCAGCCCTGCACATCAGCCACTCCTATGTTTTTGAAAATGTCAAAATAAGTAAAAAAAAAAAACTTTGCGCTGTAAGCTTGAAATTTTAGGATGATGTAGTTTATTGACCGGTAGAGAGAGTTATAGAGGCCCTAGGGCACTAAATGTATATGGGATTAAAATTTCGAAATGTAGCTATTTCGATTTTTGATTATTTGCCCCCCTCCAGTGAAAAACCCCTAATTACAGTTACAAAAAAAACTTAGTGCTGTTCCATTCCACTAATACGTCCTACTAATTCGTCATCTGTTTAACATGGCGAATAAAATTTCAAGCTTACAGCACAAAGTTTTTTTCTACTTATTTTGACATTTTCAAAAACATAGGAGTGGCTGATGTGCAGGGCTGAAGCCTGCCAGGTCATGGTTTATGTATTGAGCATGCTACAAATTATCACTAAACAAATTTCTAGCCTTACAGTAGAACCGTTCCCGGAGGGTTCAGTAGCTTTTGGACTATCAGTACAGACTACAGAGTACTCTTTGCATACCTCTATCTTCTGCTTCTTCTTAAAAAATACAAAAATAAAACAGACCTCAAAAATACCAAATAGTATATTGTGTCACAAGGGACCAAAATAATGTATTGAGGGCGAGAGCGATTGTTTGAATCCTAAGCGTAGCGCGAGGTTCAAAGCTTTTCATCCCCTCCTATAAGAAAAATAAATAAGAGATACTTTTAGTAGTGAAGAATATTTATATTTACATAACTAAATTACAAATACAGTTTCTGAAAATGACTCCGCTTCTTTTTAATTTTTCCATGTAATTTTATTTTAAATTGGCTTTTTGATATTTTTCTCCCGATTTGTTTGGTAGTTAATTGTTTATGACAGTTTCTTCTTTTATTTTTACAATTTCTGGTGTTAATATCTCACTTTCTCTGCTAGAACTGATCTTTTATTCCATTTGTGGGAATCATATTAAAATTGTCTGTAATATTTTGATAAAAAGTAATTAAAAAATCGATAATGAAGTTCCCGCGTATTTCATTTTTTTAGTTGCCCAATACCGCATCGGCAGGCAAGCTTTTTTATTATCGGCCAACAGGCATTTATCGAAGCGTTAAACTTTTTAATCAAAATAGTGTTCCAAATTCAAAATCCAATTCGTCACTGTTATTACGTGCGCCGAAATGACCTATTTTGATAGCATTTATCGAGGAACCCTTCGCCTCTTTTCGAATAGACGGGATGAAAAAGTCATAAATAATATACTCGTAAGAATACCTACAACATCACCATATTGGAGTTGGTGCCTAATAAGTAGGCTATACTCGTATTTATTGTTCTTATAACTTTTTGGCGTTTTTGAAGTAGGTTTTATTCTTTGGTAAAAAAAATTTTTCAATCTTTTTAAAATGTTATGACTAAGTAGCAAATACTTGAACGTCTTCAGGAAAAACATGAAACACATTGGACGTCCCTGTGAAATTTAAGGGGATTCGATTTTCCTGGGATCCCATCATCAAATCATGACTTGGTGACAATAGGACCACTCCTGGCGCATACGCCTTCGATTATAAAAATAATTTAGAAAATCGGACCACAAATGAGTAATCGGTGAACATACATAAAAAAATAGATACAGTCGAACATAGAACCTCCTCCTTTTTAGGATTCCGTAGTAAACAAGGAACCCTTAAGGTTCAGTCAGACAGCGGGTGGGGCGGGACGGCGACGGGGCGTCGGCGCGATATAAGCAGTTGTAATGTATGAGTTATTGTGAACGACGTCACACAGCGCCGTCCCGCCCGGCGTGTCACGTCCCGCCGACGCCCCGCCCGGCGTGAATACAAACAGGCGGGCGTGAGCGCGGCGTCGGCGTGGCGGCGGCGGCGCATTACGCGTTGTGTTCTATCGCCGCCCCGCCGACGTCCCGTCGCCGTCCCGCCCCGCCCGCTGTCTGACTGAACCTTTATAGTTTCGCCATGTTTGTCTATCCGCGGTTTTACTCCGAGACTATTAGTACTAGAAAGCTGTAATTTCGTACGGGTATGTATATTATTCATGCCAAAAAAGTGGTAGAAAAAAAATATTGAAAATAAATTCCCATTTCCAAAAGCTCCCATACAAGTGGGAGTAATTTTTTTTCTCGAATAACCCATCGTGTGGAGTATTGTTGAATAGGTCTTTAAAAATAATGTAAGGTTCAGAACACTATTTTTAGATTTAGGGATCCGTTTCTAAAATATTTGGTTTTAAATTAGAGGTAAGTGTCCCCCTATCGAGGTAAGTGTCTATCTGCTAAACGGTTATATATGGACACGTGAAAAAAATAACAACAGTAGTATATATAACGAAGTTTAAAGGAAAACTATCAGAGTTGAGTACTAAGTACAAACTTAAAAGTTATATAAGACCAACTTATAAAATGTACTCGGAAAACTAAATTTCATTGAAAATTAGTACTGAATATAAATTTACGAACCACGTTAAGTTAAGGAAATATAAAATCATTGCAGCTTTAATAATAATAATAATGCCTAATTTAATAGCAACATGTTGTGAGGTGTGAGTGTGAACTCAAAGTTGGCATTTGCAACTACGGAAACGGAACCCTATATACTGCGCGTGGCCCGACACGCACTTGGCCGGTTTTTCGAAGTCGGTTAAAAATGGATCGCCGTTCGTTAGTCTCGCTAAAACTGAAAAATGGATTGACCGATTTCAATATTTCTTTTTGTCTTCTGTTCGCCTTAACACAGGAGTAGTTTAAAAAGGAAACTAATAGGGAAAATCCTAAGCAAAATCTAAAAAAAATATTTTAAGAAATAATGGTGATTTTGTATAGGAAAGACGGTACACTTCTGTCATCTTCATGGTGATATAAAGAAGCCGGGACAGCTAGTCTTGCCTATTTCTGCCTCTGTGAATTGGCTAGATGACTAAAAATTTTTTTTGCTTTATTAGAAGCTCATTCATATAATAAACAGAAAGAAAAATCGGTTTTCGAATAACTATAAAAACAACCAAGATATAAGGTATTAAAGATTTTTCTCCATCTCTTTCTAGCAAAACGGCAATTTACAAGGAGTTTATATGGCCGTACTCAACAATGACGTCACGGTTGATGTCGGACCTCTCTGTCTAATAATAATAATAATAATAATAATCCTCTACTCAGAATGGATGTAAGGCTGGGTCCCGTGGTACCAAGGAGCTCCTCCTTATAGACATGACCATTAGCCAACAAGTCCGGCGGAATAGGGGATCCCTCTCTGCTGCATGGATTGACTACAAGAAGGCCTATGATTCGGTGCCGCACTCATGGCTGGAGAGGATTTTAGAGTTGTATAAAATAAATACAACTCTGAAATACTTTCTTAGTAACTGTATGCGGCAGTGGACCACAGCTCTTCGTCAACCATGTGGCGGCGACAGCCCTCCTGGTCCGCAAGACTTGATCAAAATAGAGAGAGGCATTTTCCAGGGTGACAGTTTGAGCCCCTTATGGTTTTGCCTGGCACTGAATCCTCTCAGTACTTTGCTGAAGGATTCAGGGCTGGGCTGTCGACTTCGGAGACAGGGTAAAGTTATTAGTCATCTGCTGTACATGGACGATCTCAAGTTGTTTGCATCGAAACACCAAGACCTGGTAGAGTTGCTGAAAATCACACAGATTTTTAGCAGCGCTATAAGGATGGAGTTCGGTGTAGACAAGTGTGCGATCTTGCATGTGCAGCGGGGGAAAGTTGTAAACTCACCGAATGTACAACTTTCCGAGACAATGACACTCAGATCTCTCTCCAAAGCCGACACATATAAATATCTCGGTATGTCAGAGTCTTTGGGAATATCTGTGGAGGACGTCAGGCAGTCGGTGAAGGCACGTTTCTTCTGTCGCCTAGCAAAGGTACTTAACAGCCTTTTGTCTGGCGGCAATAAGGTGCGTGCCTTCAATGGCTGGGTGATGCCTCTATTGGTGTACTCCTTTGGCATACTGAGATGGACTCAAACTGAGCTGGACGCCTTGAATAGGAGAGTCCGTCAACTGCTCACAACACATCGCATGCTCCACCCTCGCTCGTCTGTTATGAGACTGTACATCCCACGGAAGTGTGGGGGACGGGGCTTTCTAAATGCCAAGAATCTCCACAACCGTGAAGTGTACAGCCTTAGGAATTACTTCCTTAACAACGAGTGTGGGATGCATCGTGATGTTGTGGCAGTTGACAAAGGATTTACCCCTCTCTCCATGGCAATCGAGAACTGGCGCAAACCACCGGTGCTTAGCGTCGAAGATCGCAAAGAGGTATGGAAGGGCAAGGAGCTACATGGGAGGTTTTATCGGGCCTTGACTGGGCCTGATGTAGACCTACCCACTTCGGTGAACTGGCTACGCTTTGGTGACCTATTTGGGGAAACTGAGGGCTTTGCCTGTGCAATTGCAGACGAAGTAATGATGACGAACAACTATAGAAAATATATCCTGAAGGACGGTACGGTTGACATCTGTCGGGCATGCCGCCGTCCCGGAGAGTCACTCAGGCATATTATCTCTGGTTGTTCTCATCTTGCTAACGGCGAGTATTTGCACAGGCACAATCTAGTGGCCAGGATCATCCACCAGCAACTTGCCATTCGATACGGCCTTGTCGAATCTGAGACGCCGTACTATAAGTACGCGCCAGTGCCAGTTCTTGAAAATGGTCGTGCGTTGCTCTATTGGGACCGCTCTATCATCACGGACAGGACTATTGTTTGCAATAAGCCTGATATCGTGGTGATCGACCGGTCCCAACGCCGAGCAGTGCTCGTCGATATCACTATCCCTCATGATGAGAATCTCGTGAAAGCTGAGAAGGACAAAGTCAGCAAGTACCTTGACTTAGCTCACGAGGTAACCGCCATGTGGAATGTTGATTCGACGATCATTGTTCCGATAGTTGTTTCGGCGAATGGCTTGATAGCGAAGAGTCTCGACCGACATCTTAAGAGGCTCTCGCTTGAGGAATGGATCAAGGGTCGAATACAGAAAGCAGTGATTCTCGACACGGCACGTATTGTTCGGAGATTCCTCTCTCTGCAGCCCTAACCACCGGCAGCTTGGGCCTTGCCTCGCTGTTGGCGGCATACTAGGTTTAAGTTTTTTATAGTATTTTGTTTTATATATATATATATATATTGTAAAAAACTTACATTTAAGGATATTTTTGAATAAATGGATAATAATAATAATAATACATATATTTATTTTCCTTCCACATTACAATGTTTCAAACAAATATGTTAACAGTGCAGTATAACGTGGAAGAACAGGAGTCCAAATAGGTAAACCCGTGCTATGGATCTCCTGGTCTCCACCCCCTTAGGACTTATTACAAAAGAAATGTACCTAGTTACCACTTATAAATACATGATGTGTGAAATTATTTAAAAATGTATAAGTGTGTGTGGGTGTGGGAGTATGTATGAGTTTGTGCGTGTGCGTGTGTATGTGTGTGGGTGGATGTGTGCAATCGTGCGTGTGTGTGTTTATGTTTTTTTATTATTATCATATCATTGTTTTTAATATGTTTTCCGTTTCTTCATAATTTAGTGTTAAGAGGTATTTAGATACAATCTTCTTACATATGTGTTTGGTCATGGGATATATATATATAGCATATTATTAATTTTATTATATATTTTTCCACTGAGAGTCGGAAAAAATTTCTTAGCAAAAGCTGTTCTTGAACTTATTGTGCTGCAAACCGTGTGCTTTCTTCTAGTATTGGCTCTAGCATGATTTACATTGTAGTGTTCAAGGGAGTGTTTCCGTAATATAATAGATAAAATAAAGAGTTGCCTAACGGTCAGAACTTTCACCTCCTTATACAGCTCAGTAGTAGAATACAGTCTTGGCTTGCTATAACCTAACTTTAGGATAAGCCTCTGAGCTCGTTCTAGCATCAGAATAAAAGTTTTAGCGGCACCCCCCCATGACGAAACACAATAAGATAGAACCAATTGACAAAGAGCTAGGTAAATATATTTTATTATGTCCTTATCAGCAACTGATCTTAACTGTTTAAAAACAAAAGCAAGTTTCCTAACTTTCTTAGATAAATATAAAATATGCTCCTTAAAATTAAGTCTGTCGTCAATTATTATACCCAAATATTTAATGCTATCAGTGCGTCTAATCGGAGGACAAGAACAAGATGAAGAAAAACAGGAATGTGCCACAATATTACGGTCAGATGAATATGGCACGGGATCACGGATGCAAAAGGCTAAGTACTTAGTTTTAGAGGCATTTAGAGTTAACGAATGTGCTGCGAGCCAGTGGCAAACCCTGTCAAATCCTTTTTGAGCTGAAGTGAAAACTTCATCCCAATTATTACCATAAAAAGTGAGAGTGGTATCATCAGCGTATGATAGGATTTTGCAATTTTCAAGTTTAAGGTTACAGAGTTCGTTGATGTAACAAAGAAAAAGTGTCGGACCAAGGACACTGCCTTGAGGCACACCATACTTAATTGAACCCTCCCCGCTTACCAAATCATTAATCCTAACCCTCTGAGTGCGATTATTCACATAATCTTGAAACAAAAGAAGTTGATCACCTCTTATGCCAATACCCTCCAACTTTCTATACAGCACAGGAAAAGAGACTGTATCGAATGCCTTAGCCATATCTAGAAAAATTGTAATACATTTCTTTTTATCATCCAGTTTGGTGGCCAAAAAGTTAGTGTAAGTATGAAGTGCGTCATCTGTTGATCTATTGGCTCTGAAACCAAATTGGTTTTCAGACAATATGTTTTTGGATTCTAAATAGTTACGCAAACTTTTATTTATAATTTTCTCCAAGACTTTCGAAAGTGCCGTTAATATAGAAATAGGTCTGTAATTATCGACACAGTCTCTTCTCCCAGCCTTATAAATTGGTATAAGAACAGACTTTTTTAGTGCATCCGGAAATTTTGCAAGTCTTAAGCATTTATTAAATAAATTAGTTAAAGTCGGAGTAATCAAAGTACTCAAATGCTTTAAGACCTGGGCTGAAATGCTATCATAACCCGTGGATGGGCTGGCTTTGAGGCTTCTGATTGTACACTCTATTTCTTCCTCATTTGTCTCGGCTAAAAAGAACGAACTATTTTGTGAGACAATTGGTAAAAACTCAGGGGGAAAGGGTGGAACATTAGCCCCTATTCTAGTGGACAAGTTATGGCCTACATTAGTAAAAAAGTTGTTGACCTCTTCAATAGATGCTTCACTTGTACTACAGATATCCAAAAGTTCAATAGGTGGACTATTAGTTTTGTTTAAGTTGGCCATAGTTTTGACAACTTTCCACAACTTTTTACTGTCATTTTTGGAGTTAATGAGCTCCTGCTTATTATGAGCTTGTTTAAGAGCTTTGGTAATATTTTTAAGATAGTTACGGTATCTTTTATAAGTAATCTTTAGAACCTCATTATTAGGATCCTTCTTGAGTTTAGCATGTAATCGGTCTCGGTTTCGAACGCATCTCAATAAACCGGGCGTTAGCCACGGTTTTAATATAATTTTATTTCTAGATATTTTATATTTTTTACTGTTTGTGTTTATGATTTTTTGTATGTAATCTTGAAAAAGGTTTGTAGCTGAATTGATATCCTCGATATTTATTATGTTATTGAAGTCAAGACTTTTGCAGTCAGAATAGAGATTTTCATAATTAATTTTTACTGTTGTTTGAGTCTTGTACTTATTAAACCCTTTGTTTTGCAAACATACTAGTACAGATTTGTGGTCAGTTATAGCTGTTTGAAGTATAAACGTTTTCGTAATTAATTTGGTTTTTACAATGACGTGATCAAGGCAGCTACGCCCTCTGGTAGGTGTATAATAAGAAGGAATTAATCCATTGAATGTGATTAACTCAAGGTAGTTGCAAGAAGTCAGCTCATCTCTAATGTTTATATTAATATCACCTACAAGTATTATATTATTAAAGTTTGAAAGAACAGAAAAGAGACTTTGTAGAGAGTTAAGGAAATTATCCAGATTATTAAAGCTTGGCGGTCGATTTATAGCAATAATTACGTAATCAAGTCCAAGTCAACTAAGTAAAAATAATGTAAATTCTCTTTTTTCTGTGAGAAAGATAACAGTAAAGTAAATCCATGTTAATATTTTTGTATAAAAGATAACAATTAAGTAAATCTATGTTAATATTTTTATGATATGTCGCGTAGTTGAGTTTCATCTTTAACCAGAATATATGGGGATCCCTCTTGTTTCTTAAGGAAGATGTTTCCATTTGAAGTCCAGCAGAATTTGTAACTTGCTTGCCTGGCGTGCTCTCGAGCAAGATAATATAGTCTTCTAGATTTCGTTGTAAGATTTTCAGAAAGAAACAATGAGGTCGTGTTATTTTCGATGCCCAAATGCCCAACGTTTAGTTTACTGGTTTTATTGAATCTTCTTGCTGAATCTAATGTGTTTTGTTAGAGTGCTGGATAGTTCCACGATGATCACAGACTTTGATAAATCGCGTTTATTAGGAATACGATAAACATCTCGAACATCAGCATGCTGGAGAGGAATTGCGAGAATCTTGGCGAGATTTTGGATGTAATTAAATAAGTTTTCTTTACGTTCTTGTTCAACATGCGGAATGAACTTTATTTCAATGCAGGTTTTTTTAAGTGACTTTTCCAGTAATTCACATTTATCTTCGACTTTCACAATCTGAGATATAAGTTCCTTTTTTTGTCCTTCTAACCCATCAATTTTAGTCTGCAGATTTTCAAGTTGGGACGACATAAAGTCCAGAGACTTTTCAATGTCCTGATTTGTAGTGTTAATAATAGAGGTCTGTGTTTTAACTTCTTGTATATCCCTACTCAGGTTATCAAACTTTATGTTTTGTGACTCAATAAAGGACTCAAAAAGTTTTTGCATTTCCATTTTGAAAGCCGTGAGCTCATCGTAATCCTCTTCCGACAGTCGTCGTCGTTTATCTCGCTGTATAATATGAATTGGACTGGTATCAGTGACTGTGAGCCCCATGGATCCCGCAGCAGTACCATCTTTCCTCGTAAAATTTGGATCCGAAACGGACATAGATTTATTAAGTTTAGGTGATCGTAACATAATTTTATCGTGAATAGTAGATCCCAAAAGTGCTCACAAACGACGTAGCTTTGAAAACAGGTTGATTTGGGCACCCAGTTAAAGAATAGGGCTGCAATTAGAAATAAGGATGCCGGATGATACTGAATCAGAACACGAGGCCGCCACCAGTATACAGCCGTGCTTGTCTATGGTTCTAGAGTACAGTGTAGCGTCAGAATAGGACCCCTCGCATCAGAATAGCACGCCGCGCGTCAGAATAGGACGCCGCACTTAACAGCAACCGCGTCAAGGTACTAGGATCGCAGACGCGCAAGGCGTAAGCGCAGACTTGGCAGACTTGTTTATGTAACTCACAGTTGGTAGCACTGCGCGAAAGTGACGCGTTGAGGGCCGCTTGCCTGCACGAGGTTCAGGTTACGCACTGACGACAGCGAGATCTCTTAGGTGTTTATGCACTCCTATTATAACTTTGGTATTTTTTTTTAATTAAAATTAAATTAAAAGTGAAATATTTAAAATAGTGACGCAGTTCTAGACACGACTACTCGTAATCGAGGTCCGGGGGGAAGAGGAATCAATCAAATCAATCTTCAAATTAACAACTTAAAATGCTTGTATCTAATGTATTTCTAAGCCGATTTTAATTCTAATTTCACAAAACTGTATCTTTTTCCAAGGTATTTTAATATTTAATGACGAGACGTTAAAATTAGAATTCAGTCATCATCCCAATTCTGTGAATAGACAAATTATACAAAATTAAATGTAGCTAAATTATATTTTTAAAACCTCAACGCACTGAAATAGGAAAGCGTGATTTTCGAGAGGAGGAGAGTAAATGCGCGCTTACAAAAACTAATAAGCGAGTAGGTAGGTATTGTCAGTCAGTCAGTCGATGACTGAAAAATGAATAGTCGTTTGAATTTTTCAAAATAAATATGTTTTACGTTAATTATTAAATCGACTATCGTTTGGTGATCTGGTAAGAACTGGGGGTTTGATGTGGAGCACTGGGCATGGGCATGTGCCCAGAGTACGCGGTAGGAAAGAGGGGCCTGTTTGTCGGAACATAAAGATACAAAAATGTGCATCGAAGTACCTACCTATCATAACATAAACGTCACCCAACCATCATTAGTCGCTGCAAAGCCTCTGTGTACGTGCTACGAGCAGAGTCACAGTGGATTTAGACCAAACGCAGCCATGGGTTAATCCGCAACTGAAGTGCTGTGTTAGAGTGGTTCGCAATTAGGTCGTTGTATTTGATACTATACTAAGATTTGTGTTCATTAGGTCACTTTACTTATGATATAAATCTGAATATTGTATGTATATTTGGATAATCACGTAGAAAACGATTGCATTAATTTTGATAAAAAAAACGCATATTAATACTGCCAAGATCCTATTCTTATAAGAGCGATTTTCTAACGTCCATTAAAAAACGTTGAAATAGAACAAATGCATTCCCAAGTATAACTTCATACGGCAGCGCTTTTAAAGCGAGACGTTTTTTATCGAGTAATATTTTCAACCCTGGGCGTTAAGTATCTTATAATATAGTAAACGTCATAAAAGCGCTAACACTGGGATTTAACGCAACGCTTTTTTACGCTCGTGCCAATAAGGTCTAATGCTTTACATATTATCATGGTAAAAATATGTATACGAGTATGCAATTTTCATACACAACAAAAAAAAATTATAAATATTGTTCGCTTAGTTAAGAAAGAAAGAGCAATTTATTTCAACTCAAATCGAAGCTTGCTTGGGTCACTTTCTGATGAATATGAAATAAATTTATCAGAAAATTATTACAACCTCAAGATCAGAGGTAGCTTTGAAATAACTTAAATAAAACATTAGGTTGTTAAGAAGTCACATTCATATTGATTACATTGTCCAACTACTTAAAATTATTAGCAAACTCTACATAAGCGAGACCATATGTCCCGTTCCAGCAATATGTCACCGTTAACCCTCATTTGTAGACAAACCAGACTCGTAACTATGTGGGCCCCTCAGGTCAGACCACCGGAGGGTTATTTTATTCTTCTTAGGGCGAATTAAATCATACATTTTTAGGTAAAATTTTTAATCTACAGGTGATATTTTAGATTTTTTTGATAATTGATTTATGACTTTCCGTGATTAGGAACACTTTGTGTAGGCGCTAGCAAAGCTGGGGTGCGATGTCAGACGATCCCGGCGGCTACCTCTGGTGGTAGAGAGGATGAGGGCGAGCTTCTCGCCGTGGCGCTTCGCGCCCGTTGGGGATTTCCCCGAGCTTCGGCTCACCCGCGCGGCGGTGGATCCAGTGGGATCGGCCGTCGGGCTACCCGTTACCCGCACTGAGCGAGCCGGGGGCCCGGCGCACTGAGCGTCGGACCGCGTGGAAGACAACCACAATAAAAAACCAATTTCGGGGTGTAGAGCGGCGCAATTCTGTGCCGCTCCACAAAGTAGCAGAGCCAGATGGGGAGTCCGCCAACGGACGTGTCACAGGCAGAGGGTCAGCGGGAATAAGGCCTGGCTGTTGTCCCCTTCCCCCTGTCTTGTGACGGACGGAGAGCTGCTGGGGGGGTTTTTAGTGGGTAGGCCCGGGCCGTGTACGGTCTGGGGAGTCCCACATATCCTCGTGGTTTGGCTCGACCACGAGGAATGCGTCAATGCATTTTCCCCCCTCCCAAAAAGGCACTAGCAAAGCTACTCACCTGCTACAGTCACCGTATGTTTTGTCTGTGCTACAATTTCGTGGTGGATTTTGTCAGTGTATCAGATAACAACCTTTTTACACGCGTAAAATATTTCACCTTTTTTATACCACTAAGGTAGCAAGCATGCATGCGGGCCGTCTGATGGTAAGCGGTCACCATAGCCTTTAGACTAGTTTACACTGTGATACCCCAAGCAGGAATGGGTAAAGTACGGCCCGCAGGCCAACTCCGGCTCGGAAGGGAGTAGCCGTAACAATAACCATAACATCACCATCTATAAACAGCTCCATGTTTCACTTAAGCCCACAATGACAGTTTTCAATTAAGTTGCTGCTTTTATATAGAACCTATCTGAGATACTTTTGCATTATAATAAATATTGAAACAAATTTACAAATTAAAAATATGCATTTATAGTTGTAATCCACTACAGCCGGCTCCGCGTAAATTTATTTCATTTTTCAGTCCTTTTCTGGCCCCTTGTGATAAAAGCTTGCCCGCCATTGCTTAAGATATCACTCGCGCGTTGCCGACCTTGCAAAAACCTTTTCACGCCTTATTTAAAATTTCAAGCTACAGTGCTCATGGGGAACCTCAGAAAAGAACTTGCTCCACAACCTGATTTTCTGTTGGAGAAAATATCTTATGAGCCTTACGGTCCATGACCAATTAGGTTCCGAGGTGTGGGGATGAATTCCCTTCCGATGGGGAGCGGTGCGATGAAAGAATGGAGATGGCATTATGTCAGACAGTTCCTGTGAACGCATTGTACAAACTGAGGTAATGTCTGTTTTTAGGGATAGGAGTTCGATACCATCTGTAATGTAAGATTGGGATCGCCTACAATTCGCACAGCACGTCTCTCAATCGCGGCAAAGGAAGGCTGCTATTCCACCAAGATGTGGTAAGGTACGTTGCTATGGATGCGTTTAATATTTACCAATATAACCAATATTACCAGAATTACCAGGTGCTCTCAACCACTAGACTGCAAAGGTGGTTAAACATATTCACCACAGTTTTTTAAAGTTCCATGAAATAGTTGGCGTACCTTTCAACGGCACTGATTCGGTAATCCGAACTGTTAATACTGAGAATTCCACAGACCACAGAGAGAGGTCTGTGTTCTGTGGGAAATTCCATAAGCAAAAAACTCAGTAAACATTTCTTCAAACCCAGGATGAGACCTCGTGATGTGTCGTGAGAAAATCGTACTTGTGATTAACTGCAATGTATTCATTAAAAAATATTCTTTTTTCTGTATATATATTGTATAAAGTCACAATATTTATCCTTGATAAGCTCTACACTGACCTTGATTAAATTTTACTATGTGTAATTTAGTCCAAATTAAAAGGCCGGTCTTTTATGTTTTTATCTCGATTTTGACCACAATATTTTTATTTGAATGTTTATTTTTTGAAAATAGGCATCAGTATGTATAGGCAAATCATCGTATTTGAATTTGTTTATACTAAAGATGATAATAAGACATTTGATTACTGAGAAAGATATAATACTTAATATACTAGTATTTATTTATGGAACCTCATCCCGCAAGTGGGAAAACGGGGTTGAAAATTTATTTGAGAAATCAGTCATTTCTTGATTTAGAAGCATGAAAATGTAACCAATCCAGTATTTGTCAATTTATTATAAAATTTGGTATAACTCAGAGAGAACAGTAAAATACAGAATTATCAACACGCACCAACAGCCAAAACTGAATTATCAACGCGCGCATAGCCGCGGGCGAAAAGCTAGTCTATAATATCGTTGGCGTAGGTGGAGAACTAAATAATTGCGATTTTGGCTAAATAGACTTTTCACCAGTTTTGTAACACCCAAAACATTCCGCATATTTTGGTCTAACAAGCATTTTCATATCTTGTTCCATTTCAAAAATATAGCTATTTTTGTATTACAAATGGAAAAATAAACATGTTCAAACCAACACTAAATTGTAGAAGAAAAAATAACTAACTCGATAAAAAAATCAATAACTATTATTTGTGAATAGATGCGTGTCGAGAGAGTTAAATAAAATTAGTTGTTTAATTTTCCTTCCGCTCAAAATGCTGTAATAAAATAATCCTATTCAAGGAAAACTAAATAATTTGAGTTGTTCAATTCATACATACTTTAATTCTAACGTGAAGTACTGCGATTCATGAATAAGTGCTATTGTCTATTTCTTCTTCAGCAAAATATGAATTAAAAACTGCTTGCTAGGCAAATATAATTCAATAACTAAAGTTATTTATTTCTGTTATATAACAACATAAACGTAGGTAAAGTTATTATCCTACCATTAGGATAAACTTGTGCGAAATTATTTAAATAGCCAATGAATGATCGGGAATGGTAGTAAGTTGGAGTGCGCGGTTTGTGGAGAGGGTAAAACGCATGCAGGCCATGCAGCAGGGATGCACTCATCAGATCACTGTATTGTTATGCCCTTCATTTGTGTTGACGTCTGAGTAATTACATTATTATCTTTACGTTTATGTAAAAAACAAGGCTCTCTATTTAGAGGCATAAAATTTATTATCATAAAATCATATTCCATAATTTCGATTGAAATAATCGAGAAAACGCATAATAATACACAGGAAGCAGAATGTAAATAAGCATAATATTGTGTGGCAGAAAATCTTTTGTCATAAAGTATTAAAATCCATAAACTTGAAACACAGAACAACGCGACGCATTATTTTTAAAGCATAACTAATGCTTAGCATATTTATCATAACGGATAATATGTTTACGCAGAATTTCTCAAGGATAAACTTGCACGTAAGCATGCAGCATGTAAGCAAGCATGCAACATGCAAGCAAGCATGCTCCACGTAAGCAAGCATGTAACATGCAAGCAGGCATGCACCATGCAAGCATGCACCATGCTAGCATGCGCTTAGCAAGTAAACATGCACCAGGCTAGCATGAGCTTTGCAAGCAAGCGTGCACCATGCAAGCAAGTACATGCATGATTTCTGTCACGGCTCCGGCGTTGCGGGGCTCCTCGCGGTACCACGCGAGCTTATTGTCGCAGATGGTTTTCGCTTACCACCGCAGCTTCGGCTTACTGGCCCGCTACTACTACAAATAAATGTCTACCTTTATAAAAACAAAAAAGCTCTAGTAGGAATACGGATTTTTTAAGAATCAAACGTCTTTTGAGCGTGTCTGCAAAAGCTTATGAAATAGATGCCAAAAAGACAAAACTAATACCTCTATCCAAAATGAGTACAGTCCACATATACAGCGAAAAGAGGCTTAGTACAGATCTATAGAGCTTGATAAAAAAATTCAGAAGAGGATGGGTCATTTTAATGTGTAACCATGGACTTGCAAAATCTTTTACAGATTCCATCAACTGCAGATAGTCTAATGCACTATTCCAGAAAGTTAAAATTATATAATTTGTCTATTTACGAGTTTCCACACCCACACAGAATAATGTTCATTGTATGATATGGACAGAAATAAACAGCAAAAGGGACAGCATCGAAATAGCTTCTGCTATTTACTTATGGATCATGAAACTTCCTGAGGTTATTACCAATATATAGCAGCATTTTTACTGCACCTAGTGCAAATGCATGATTATTATAATTGTTGTTGTACGGGCTTTCGCCTTGTAGGCCTTTTCACCTCGACCTAAAAAATCTATTGTGAATTATAGCACCGTTAGAGTATCTCCTTCAAGCCCAAACCCTTTATGAAACTGAGGATTTTTTTGGTTAGAAGAGTTTGTATTTCATCTGGTCTCATGGTGTGTCTTCCCAGAGAAAGGCTACGCCGATGAATCAGTGGGCTGCAGTCACACAGAAGGTGTTTAGAAGTTTCACGCTCCTGATTGCAGAATCTGCAGATGATCAGGGGCAGCATCGAAATAGCTTCTGCTATTTACTTATGGATCATGAAACTTCCTGAGGTTATGACCAATATATAGCAGTATTTTTACTGCACTTAGTGCAAATGCATGATAAAATCAAAGTAATTAAGCAAAACTATTCAAAATTGTCGTATGAAGTCATGATCGACGTAATAACACTTGCTTCAAAGATAATGAAAAACAAAAGTATATCGGAGGGTGGAGAGACAGTCTGCTGGTTGAAAATAAAATGTCTAAGATTTGATAAGACTTCGCCTGGTCTTATTAAATACCGATACGATTACGATGGACCTTATAATTTACTACATACGCTTTGTAAACCAGGAAGATCGACTAGAAGAATACCAACCTCTCAAATGCCTACAATAGATCCCGAAGATAATATTCCCAGAGCATACAATCAGTGTCTTCCTATAACAAAACAAAAAGAAGGATCTTTTACAGCTTTGTAAAAAAAATATATTTCCCAAAGAGCTCCATGTTTGGTACGAAAGCTTACCATCTTCAAACGACGGCCAGGTTAGACCACCTTGCACTGATTCATCTGATGTTGATAAATAAGTTCCTAGGTACTTACGAGTACTGTGATTTTTAAATACCTAAATAACATGATACAAAATGATTATAATTATAATGTTGACTGTGATTTGTAATTACATTGTGATATTGATTTTATAAGGTTATGTTTAATTTTTAACTAATGTCTGGTTTGTTTTGATGCGAACAAAATGTTTATTTTCAATTAGTTTCAGTTTTTATGTTTGTTATTTCATGTTTTGTATGTTGTAATTGGGTTATTTCTGTTACTTTGTTGTCAAATAATTACTTATCTGGAATAATGCTCGTACCTGCGATGTAACTAATTTATTGTCCTTTGAATAAATATGTATTTTCTAAAAATAAAACATGTTAATGAGTCAAATAAAGCTTTTTATTTTATGTGATACCACTAATCATTACTAAATTATATGAATTTATTTATGTCCAAAGTAGCTACTTCTATCTTTATGAATATCTCGAAGTTGACAAATTCAATAACTGCACTTATTTAACCTTATTTTATTCTACCATATGCATCTAACGCGTAGGAAAACTAAACAACTAGGCTGAATAACTAGCTAATTACAATAGACGTACAATATTTAGTTGTGGCAAAATTAAATAACTTATTTTTTATGTTTTATTTTTTTTATACTTTATGATAGAGATTAGTTTCTCTGAGCATAAAATAAAAGACAAGGACACCCAAAACATATAAAATTTCCGACAGTAAAATTTTTCTCCATTTGAGAATTACGACCAAAATTGAACAAAAAATACAGTAAATCGCGATTTTCTCGAAACTATAAAATTTGAATTATTTAGTTCTCCACCTACGCCGACGATATATAAAGCTGGATGGCAGAAAATATTTTTTCTAAGATAGGTAGATATGCCACTAATTCATTTAACTAAGAATCAGGATTGAGTACATCGACAATAATCAAATCCCACTAAATTATTCACAGATGCGTCCCCCGTCTCGAGCTAGTTAAATATTCACTACAGAGTTTTCACGGGGCTGAATATGCATACCTTAACGGGGTGGCGGGTTGTCGTGATTTTATCTAACATCAACCGGCGGCTTAAAAGGAGCGACTCTCGCATACATTAAAGTATATAGGTAACGTTATTAGTTGCCATTATCGACCTAGGGTATCTATTAAAATTACTTATTAAGCACTTTCAAATGAATCCTTCAGTCATTGTACTAAGTAGCTCCTCGAAACTTTTTCAGAGATATCGGCGTATTACCGATCTCATGGTTTTGCAAATGATATCATATGATATCATAGTGCAAAACGAAAAATACGATTTCCGGTCAGATTTTTGACCATTTGTTCATTATTTAATGATGATATCATTGAAATTATGCCATAGTGATGATATCATTGGAGATCAGTAATACGAAATGCAGCTTTTCATGACTTCTTTTTCTGAAATTTATACCATGTCATACGATGAAAGATCCATAATTGGCCTGCAGAAGGGAGACGTATTCTTACTGCAAGTTTTACAGTATTGTTTAATCAGATTATAAATTATCATCAGCGTGCGTCGGTTACGCTGTGGACTCGGCACTTGCCTCCGATCGGAAGGTCCGGGGTTCGAGACCGCCATGTACCAATGTGTTTTTAGTTTCGAATTTCATATGTACATTTGTCTGACACTCTTACGGTGAAGAAAAACATCGTGAGGCAACCTGCATACATCTGTGAAGAAATTCAAAGGTGTATGTTAAGTCGACCACTGACGTACTGGGCCAGCGTGGTTGACTAAGCCCTAATCACCCTAACTCGAGCGACCGAGAGGCTCGAGCCCCTCGGTGGGAACGGATATTAGCTGTGATGATGATGATACATCATCATGGTAAGCCTGTTCATTTAAAACCGCCTTCATTCTCTAGTCAAGTGATTGGGACCACCTCCGCGAGTTAGTTGTTGAGTCCACCCGATATTAATGCGAAGGTGCAGGGTTCGATTCCTTGTCGGGGCAGAAGTTTTTCTACTTAGTTTGGTTTGTGGTACGGCTTCTGAGTCCGCCTAGCTGGCTAACCTTTCCTAAGCTTGTCACCATTACAAAAATGTTTATAATATTGTCGAGAGTTAAGACAGCCGGTCCCTCAGTTGGTGGGGAATCTAGGTAAAGCTCGCTTCTATTTTCAGCCCTATCGTCACTTACCATCAAGTGAGGTGAAGGCCAAGAACTTTCCTGTTGCGAGCAAAAAAACTTGGTGCAAATTTGATGAGCTTGGAAAATTCTTAAATTCTCCAGCATTTTTAAATGTTCGTTGCATATACTTATTTTCTTTGTGTGTATACTCCGCTGATTTTTAAAGTCGGTTTTTATTTTTTGTATTTTTTAAACAATACAATCGCGTTTTTACGCGCTAATGTGTAACTGTATCGCTACTGCAGCGCATTTGCATCGGGACTGTATCACCGCAAAAAGTGTGTAAGGCGCCTAACATATTGTTACGTTTGTGGGGTGGGTGATGAATAGAAAATTCGCGAAACACCGACAATTATGAGATAAGATTTAATTAAGCACTAATTAAGTCACTTCACTTAACACTGAAAACCACTATAAGCACTATTGACACACAACACTTCAACGTAAGACGCTTCCAAGTCGCAGATGGTCGCTCCAAGTTACTTGTATCGCTTGATCCGCTTGGTTTGCTGACTTGGAAAGAACTGTCCATCCGCATTCGCCTACGCGCTTATACAAGTTTATTTATTAGTTATGACAAACATTTTGTGTGCTTGTTCAGACAAGCAAACTGAACAACTTTCACTATGGGACCAACTTCGAAATCGCAAAAAAAAATCAGCTGTTCCATACAAATGTTCAACATTCACCGAACCTAAATGTATGGAACAGCTGATTTTTTTGCGATTTCAAAGTTGGTGCCATAGTGAAAGTTGTTCAGTTTGCTTGTCTGAACAAGCACACAAAATTTTTGTCATAATAACCTTGTATAGTAGAGCCGGCGAAACATTCAGGGCATTCGAGAATGTTCCATTCTCGAATATTCCGTACCCAATCGATTATTTATCTTCTCTTCTCGAAAGTTCCGTGGTACCCTTCGCGCTTCTACAGTAGGGCCGGTGAACTTTCGAGGCATTCGAGAAGGTTCTATTCTAGAACATTCCATACCCGATCGATTGTCTGTCTTCTAGAAAGTTCCGTGGTATTGCCTTTGCGCTTCTAAAGTAGGGCCGGTAAACATTCGAGACATTCGAGAAGGTTCTATTCTAGAACATTCCATGCCCGATCGATTGTTTGTCTTTCTAGAAAGTTCCATCGCATTCCCGATTATGTTTGTCTTTGTGGGCATGTTCTATCTCTGTCAGTCAGCACGCCTAGATGTTTCTAGATGCATCTCGATCTATCTTTTATTTTTGGAAGGTGCTCACTATTGTTGTCTCTGTCTTATGGTGCTATCTCACTCACTCCTATTGAAAATTTAGTCATATATCGAAGTGTGCTTCAAAGGCCCATAAGGGGTCCTGAAAACGCCTGAAAACGGGTTTTCTGGTTATGGTGTGGTTCAATAGAGGGTAGCCTGAAACAGACTGAAAACATGTTGCAGGCGCTTGAAAACAACGGCAACTTGGGTAAAATTTCAATATTCTAGTATGTGATAGACCTCCTGAAACGCGCTGAACTGCGTTTTCAGGCCGCTGAAAACGCTTCTAAGGCCAAGAAAACCACGCCGGAAGTTTCTTATACCATCGGCGTAACAATATTATGTTCTCAAGACAAGCATAACCTGCCAAATATGTAGGCATTATTTACATTTAATTACAAAGCAGAAATCGAACTCTGCTAAGCTTTATAGCACAGCCTGCTACAGCGGTTCTCTAACCCGATTAGATAATATAAAAGAATTCTTATCCCTACGTTGGAAGAGTACAATAAGAAAGCTCGTTTGAAAGGGATGGAGCCAAATGTGTTATAACAAAACTTTAATGATAATTTCAGTGCAAACACTAAAGTTTTCGCCACCCGCTCGGCTTTAGAGGTATTCTGTGTTCTGCTAACCGTATCGTTAGCAACTGGGCTGTGACACATTGTTAGAAAGGATAGACAGCATTTTGTCAGAAGTTATTCTCCATTCAGCTCAGTCATGGATATGCCATGAAAATATTATCATTACGATAATTCGTTGCGTTATAGTAAGCATACAATATTATTTAATAGATATTTTTTATTTGTGTGAATTTATTAAGAGGTAGGTATTGAATATTCTAGTCAATAAATCTTTCAAATCCACCAAAGAACTATTTCTACAAAAAGCATTCAAGATCTCACTAGTTATACACGGTTATTTTTTTATCACCCTGGAAAATTTAAGGGACGCTTCACGACATCGTATTAGAATTATTTAAATATGAATAATTAAAATAACTCACTTAATTTTATATTAATTTTCTATAAAAGTCTCTAAAAATGCTGCACTAGTTGAGAGCAGCATTTTAAGAGATTTTTTTTTTAAATGTTTGATTTCATTATTTTTATTTTTTATCTAATAATGGATGTGTCCTGAAGCGTCCTTAAAATTTTCCAGGGTGATAAAAAAATAACCGTGTATAAGTCTTTCTAGCTCTTAAGCAAGTGTTCGTTACAAATAGTGTTTTCCGCACATTGGACCACTGACACACGTACCTAATGTATGATTGTTGTATAATGCTCCAGAAGATGCTATATAAAGTAACGGTCCAACTTTGGAGACAGCGTTAACAAAATGGACCAAAAATAACAGTTTTAGTTTACTTGCTAAGTAGAAAGGAAAAAGATCGAAGTAAGGAGACGTACTCTCAACTCGTTTTATATACAACTATATTAAGTACAGTAGCTGCGTCATGTGGTTTTACCCGCATTATACAAGATTATTTTTTAGTTACTAAAAAAAATTTATGTGCTTGTTCAGTTAAGCAAACTGAACAACTTTCACTATAGGACCAACTTTGAAATCGCAAAAAAATCAGCTGTTCCATACATCTAGGTTCAGTGAATGTTGAACATTTGTATGGAACAGCTGATTTTCTTTGCGATTTCAAAGTTGGTCCCATAGTGAAAGTTGTTCAGTTTGCTTGTCTGAACAAGCACACAAATTTTTTTTAGTAACTTGAAAATAAACTTGTATAATTTTTTTTTGAAAGTTAAAAATATACTTGTATACCACGTGACACTTGCGAAGCGATACTGACTAAATTTGGTCAGAGCGATGTAGTAGGCCATTTCCTCCTGGCGGTAGGAGGAGATGTGAGGTCATCTTCGACCGTTTCTTAAATGGATTGGGTGGGGATAGCCCAGCCGTCTGACTAATCGAAGCTGCAGCGTGTAAAAACACCTTGGCCCAATCCAACGGGTTTTTATGGCAAATGAGGCTTTTCGATCCCGAACAGTCTCTCCCTGAACAGAACAGAAGATCTTCCGCCCTCTTGAGCGGAGGATCTTCTGGTGGGAAGTTTGGCAGAGTAGAACCAAGGCGGTAGCGTCGACCTGTCCTCGTGGTATCTTAAAAGATAACCCCGGATAAGCAAGGGGGAATTTCTACTCATCTAAGAAGTCCCGTGCCCAACAATGGAACCCATATGTATTACTGTTAGGTAGATGTAATCAAGAATATGTTTAACCCAACTATGTAACAATACAGGTTGGAGTTAGAAACAAAAATATGTAAGTCCTTTTGTTAGCTTTAAGTGTTCTCCAAATTCAATAATGTCACAGTAACATTAATTTCATGGAGAACTAAACCAAGTAAAACGAGCTACTGCAGGGTTGGCTATAAACGTAAGTTCTAACGTTGTACTCACGTAGCGTTGACAGCTCTCTTTTAGCACACTCACACAAATTCCCATTTAAGACGTTTCCGCATTAGACAACAGGCGATTGAAATTTACCAGAAGCCATTTCTGTAACACTCAACAAACTTCGGTGACTTGTTTTCAATCTTTTTAAACAGAAGTTTTATAAACTTTTTTGCAGAAGACGCTCATCTGCAACAAAATATAGAAACAATTTTGTATTCTATAAAATATCTAGTGTATAAATAAAACAAAACAAGTAAACACGAAAAAACACTGAGAGAACGTGTTACGTTTAACAACATTAAGGCTCGTATTAATAGTCGCATCTCAAGTCAGAGCTCGATCTTGAGTTGCAGTTTTGACGTTTAATGTATGGCACATCTGTCAAAAACAACAGCTCAAGATCGATCTTGTACTTGAGATAAGACTATTTATACGAGCCTAAGTGACGTTACTACGTCACATAGTGAACATTAAAAAGGTTCGATAACACAATAGGCTCGATGACTAAAAAATTTTTTTTGCTTTAATAGAAGCTCATTCACATAATAAACAGAAAGAAAAAATCCGTTTTCGAATAACTATAAAAACAACCAAGATATAAGGTATTAAAGATTTTTCTCCATCTCTTTCTAGCAAAACGGCAATTTACAAGGAGTTTATATGGCCGTACTCAACAATGACGTCACGGTTGATGTCGGATCTCCCTGTCTAATCGCCTTCAAATTAACAACTTAAAATGCTTGTATCTAATGTATTTCTAAGCCGATTTTAATTCTAATTTCACAGGACTGCATCTTTTTCCACGGTATTTAATGATGAGACGTAAAAATTAGAATTCAGTCATCATCCCAATTATAGTTCTCGAACAGATTCAAATATTTCCTAACATTCTTTAGTGCAACTGACATAATTATTACTAATATTTTAAACTGATGATGATATCGACTAAAGGATATTTTAAATAATTTTTTGAAGTCGTCGATAAGAGAACGATTGATCGATAATTTGACATTAATGATTTAGGTCCTTTTTTGTGTAGTAGTATAATAATTGCAGATTTACCTGTTTTGGGATGGTCCCCGTTGTTAAGGGGATTGTGACGCTGTAAATTTTCATACAAAAAGCGATAACGCTAAAAGATTCCAACTCCCCATCCTATCTGCGCTCCCGCTTTCAATTACTCTCTCCTCCATCCCGTCCTGAGCATAGTTGTTGTGAGGCACGCATGCTGGATGTTCCAAACAGCAATTCACATTCTTTTCGCAATTCTTTCAGCATTCGCGCTGCTCAGCTTTGGAACAGTCTCCCGAGTGACATTCAGCACAGCCAGTCACATAACAGCTTTAAGTCCCGCGTTAAGCAACACTATATCAGAAAAGTGTATGAGTAGGTCCAAAGATCGTCAGTTATAATTTATTTATTATTTATGTATGTATATTGTATATACATAGAAATAGGTATTTATAAATAAGGGTTATTTATGTATTGCTTTATTCACGTTGTCTACTACATTTACATACGCCACCAATGCTATGGGTTGACTGGAAGAGGTCTCTATAAGAGATAAGTCCGCCCTTGCATACTATGTTTATGTTTTTTTGTAACGTTTTTTGTTTATGCAATAAAGAGTATATATAACACTTTTCTCCCTCTTTGAAATGATGTAGATATAATGAAGATCTAGGTTTGTAGGTTTTGGTTTTGAAGTAATATTGCTCAGAATATAAATTATTAGCATCTAAATATTTATATTTTAGACTTAAAAACTACCTCGAGCATTTTATCTTTTTTTGACTAAAATATATTGAATTACAAAAAAAGCAAAACGTATAAACATAGATTAAGGTATACTGAATCTAATGAGATCAAAAGTGTCTAATTTCGTAAAGGTGGTAAAATAGTTATCGCCCGAAACAATATTTCGATAGGAAATGTAAGCACTGCATTTTTGAAAGTGCATACTCGAGCTATGAATTGGCACTTCACAGTCCTCTTAATAAAACGATATTTATTTACAACAAATTTCGCAACGTATTTCAATCTGTTCGCAACAAGGAATCCTTTAAACTTAATTTACGAAATGTATTAATAGGTATAATGATTCCCGCACCTTTTCCCGCGTAAATCTGGAACAGCGAACGGTAAATCAAAGCAAAACATCGAAAACCATTAGGATTAATTTACCTCTGCGAAACCAGAAGTGAGCTGATAATTATATTGGGCAATCCAATTAAAGCGGAGTTAATTAAATACGTAACAAAGTGGGCTTTGCCCTTTTAAATTGAGTAACGGCAGTTCCACCCTTTGATATAACGTTCGGTTAAAGTAACATGTTTACTGAAACTAGTTTACGGAGTTATGAATGGATGTATTGTGGCCAAAGAGATTTAAAATTATATCTATAAGACAAGATTAAAAAACGATTTAAATGAAAGTACACTTTTCGGATTTTCTCGCGTATATTTTGGTGTTAAACGGCATGATATTAGGTGCTTGCTAGTATCGTGCGTGGTTTAGGGTGCTTGCTAGAATCACTAATTCCATACTAGGTAGATTAGGGATTTTTACATTTAAAAACCAACAGGCAGACAGACGCACGGAAAGATGAGCACATTATGAGCGTTACCAACAAAGTTGAGGTCATGCTAAAAATTCATGTCGGGAAGGTCTCTACCTTGTGTCTTCAACATATCGTTTTGTCCCCTCCGGATCTACCATACCCCCTGGCGATACCTCTCGTGGTCATACCACCGAAGAATTTATTCAAGACCCCACAAGATTTTTTTGCATTGATTTTAATGTTGTTGCTTCACTATTTTGACCATTGTTGCGATTGTCTTTACACACTGACTCTATGTCATCATTATTTCACCCCATATACGTCCCACTGCTGGACACTGCTCTCTTCTCAGACGAGGCGGAGTTGGGCTACTAATTCGCTCGCTGGAGGGCTTAGCGTAGTGATTTTTTCAGTTTTCCATGTCGCAGAGGTGTGATTACGGGTAACTTCCTAGGGCCAGTTTTTTGATACATGTTCAAATTTGACCACAAGTCGATAAAATGGTAACACGATTATGAAGTTTACAAATTGTTCACTTGTCTGTCAAATGGTATGAAATTTGACATATTTATAACCAATTTGAAAGATAATTAACCGCACTACCATTCTATTTGTAGAAAATGACCATGTATCAAAAAGCTGACCCTGAGCCTGTACTTTCAACATTCACGGGAAGAAAGGAAGCGGCTTTGTCTATATATCGGCTTTTTTTGAAGTCGATTCGCTTTTATATCTAAAAGGTACCTGATAAATAGACTAAAAGACCTAGATTTAAACAGAGTTCGCAGGATGAAACATTAAAAGTACTTGGCTTACTTAAACAGACATTTTCCATTTAATAAAAATTCAAGAATTTATGAAAAATTTCCAACTTTCAGTCATTAATCATTTTACTCAATTAGAATTGAAGGATAGGCTTAAGACCATTAAATATAAATCTTAGGACTAAGAGCAGCACAGTCTATTTTTGAATGTAATGCCTAGAAAATTAGTCGTTGGTATTACTCGGTGTTGGCACAAAAGCCAGGACATTAAGATAAAAAGCTCAACACTTACGCAGTTGTTTATATTTTGTTCTTTAATTTGACTTTTTAATTAGACTAAAGCTTTTTCTGGCATCTAATCTTCTTATGAGATTGGCCGAATTAAAATTCCGCAAAGTCCCACTTATTTTAGCATTTTGTCTGCAAAATATAACAATATTTTGTTGTTTCTAAATACGCACTGAAAAAGAGTTGCGTGGGTGGGTGTATTGTGATATTTTTGAATCTGTAAGAAATAGTTGCTGTGGATGCGTCACTTGCCTTCCAATCGGGAGATCCGGGGTTCGAGACCTCCATGTACCAATATGTTTTTCGAATTGCATATGTACATACATTTTCTGACGCTCCTACGGTGAAGAAAAACATCGTGAGGCAACCTGCATACATCTGAGAAAAAATTCCAATAGCCAGTGTGGTTGACTAAGGTCTAATCACCCTAATATAGGGTAGGCTCGAGCCCCTCGGTTGGGACGTATATGAGCTGTGATGAAGAAACAGGATCTATACCTATAGCATTTTTAAAAAATTCAAGGTACCTACAGAATCTACATCAAACATGTTCTTATTTTTATACTGGGTGATATACCAATCAGTTGCTTAGTTTATACAGGAGCATCTCAGGATCACGTAATCAATCTACATTGAAGATTTGAGACTTTATAACTAGGTACCCAAATCTAGATACAATTTACAGGTTTTTACATATAATGAATAACGATATTAGACCTTAGAATAAAAATATGCTATGGAAAAAAAACAACATAATCGTAACTAAAGTAATATGCAATCAAAATAGTACACCGTGTGAGTGAATACCTCTATTTTTATCGCTCTTATAGATGGCTTCTGAATCCGTCTGGCTAGCTACCACGGTCCTACCTAAGTTTGTCGCCATAATAAGAATGTTAATAGCATTATTGTGTTCCGGCAATGAGAGATAAGATAGCCAGTTCCTCAGTTGTTAAGGAGTTCAGGTGTAGCTGGATTCCACCTTCGGCCTTATCATCACCTACCATCAGGTGAGATATAGGCCAAGAGCTAAGTTGTCGTATGTAGAAAAATATTTTGACATAAGTTAGATATTTATGAATTATTAATATTCATTTATTCTATAGAAAAACATATCCAATATTTTTATATGATTTTGAACCCGGGACTTTGAGTTTCGTGGACAGATAGTAATCACTAGACTACAAAGTACCTACTCAATATAACATGCTATGGCAAGGGATACAATCGCCTATTTACAATCAACAACCGATATTTTACCAAATAACAGCTCCATGCAAGGAAGTTATACATAACATATGCTTTGTATAAAATGCTACGAAGGTTTAGTTTTGTATGTGGCATAAGCTCAGCTCAGCTTCACCGGAAATGACGTCCCGCTTCCGCCAGACATCCTATTGACATTGCAGTGAGTGCCGGTCTGACTGACCATTTGATCCGGTTGATATACGAGTATGTATAGCTTAGGACCTAAGCTTTGTCCTCCGTAGAGTAAGCCCCGGCGCTTGGGTCAGTTATGCTCACCGTCGGGCCTATTCTCCAGGGGGCGCACTCGGGGAATGGCTAACGCCGATCCCGATTATGCCTCTATGGGGGTAGAAGTTGCTGGAGGGTGGTTTAGTCAGGTATGGGGTTTATACCCGAATCCAATGGCATATCCTCGGGGCGGCCTTGTCAGCTTTCAGTCCCTTGTTGAAAAGTAACGAGATTCCCCCTCCTTAAAAAAAGGACCTAAGCTACAGCTATTTGGTTTACTGGTACACAACGCTTGCATCTTTCAAACGTTCCTCTGAAAGCGAAGTTATGGTTTTTGAATGATATACTAGAAGTAAGACTTGCATCTTTAAAAGTAGTACATGAATACCATATTTTTATATAAATTTATTAATAATTTAATTGACTCGTTTTGCCTGGTAGAAAAAAAATCTTAAGGTAGGGCCTCCTCACGTTCGAAAAACATTTTTCATGTAAGTTATTGTAAAACCAATTACACATTAATTAATTTATAACGCGCTGCACTCACAATTATAATACAACACTTAAGTGAAATTAATATATTCAATGAGAATTCTGATACTTAATTTCAAAAAGGTTAATTTTGTATAAGTTTGGGTTCATTGTGCAGAAAGCATTGCAATGATTTTTGACTAGAATGCTAACGACATAAAGTTTGAATTTTTATTTAGAGAAACTTTAATTTAAATATTATTGTGATGTACACTATAAAAATGGCGGATGCTCGTAAAACTATATAACTCCTATGCTATGATATTTTTATGGGACCAAGAGGCCGCATGAAAAAGTTTTTATTTTTTACAAAAATGTTTATGATACGTTCAAATTTAGAATAAGTTATTATTGGCTATATTCATACTAATCAATGCATATTGTAGCGTACTGTAGCTCTGTTCATAACGTGACTATTATTAAAAACCTTGACGCAATAATAACTAACTGGCCTTCGTGGTCCCACCAGTGGGGCAAAGTAGTGGGAACACGAGTAACGACCCTTATTAATCACTATAGCGACGCATATTTTTATTATTCCATTTCCGAGGTTTTCACCCTTCTCTAGGATATTTTTTTATACAAACTGGAGTAACTGACTACAGTAGCATATAGTACATGTGGTACCTGATAGACTTAGTCCTATGGATGTGGTGTACGCCCTCCAAAACATCTACGAGGGTATTATTTTCAATAGAAGGCCAAGCAAATGACTCCATTCCACCTGGTCGCAAGTGGAAGTAGTACGGGAGAGAGGTTAAACGCCGCACTAGCCACCCTCACCTTGCCGACCTGCAAGGTGCTTCTTCACGCCTCTTTTAAAGGACCCGGGATTATAGGAAGGAGGAAACACATGCGCTGGCAGAGAATTCCATTTCTTAATCGTGCGACATAGAAATGAGTTACCGAATTTCTTGGTACGCGTTTGAATGGTAGTCACAGTTAGACGGTGACAACGCAGGCCAGCACGTGTTGGGGTGCGATGTCAGACACCTCCACGTGGTGCACCCTGGGCAACCCGGCAGATTCTCTGCCGCGGGCTAATAGTCTGACGAGAGGACCCCCATGGAGGGGGGGCGTGGGATGGCCGGGCTTTGCCCGGCGGGCCACTTCGTGTGGCCACCCGCTTCATGCGGAGAAGGGCGAAGTCCCCTCTTCTTATGTTAAGAAGAGGTGTGGCTCTCGCTGGAAGCCGATTCCGGCGGCTACCTCTGGTGGTAGGGAGGATGAGGGCGAGCTTCTCGCCGTGGCGCTTCGCGCCCGTTGGGGATTTCCCCGAGCTTCGGCTCACCCGCGCGGCGGTGGATCCAGTGGGATCTGCCGTCGGGCAACCCGTTACCCGCACTGAGCGGGCCGGGGGCCCGGCGCACTGAGCGTCGGACCGCGTGGAAGACAACCACAATAAAAAAACAATTTCGGGGTGTAGAGCGGCGCAATTCTGTGCCGCTCCACAAAGTAGCAGAGCCAGATGGGGAGTCCGGCAACGGACGTGCCACAGGCAGGGGGTCAGCGGGAATAAGGCCTGGCTGTTGTCCCCTTCCCCCTGTCTTGTGACGGACGGAGAGCTGCTGGGGGGTTTTTTTAGTGGGTAGGCCCGGGCCGTGTACGGTCTGGGGAGTCCCACATATCCTCGTGGTTTGGCTCGACCACGAGGAATGCGTCAAAGCATTTTCCCCCCTCCCAAAAAAAAAAAAAAGGCCAGCACGTGTTGGGGTGCGGTGTCAGACAACCTCCTAGTGGTGCACCCTGGGCAACCCGGCAGATTCTCTGCCGCAGGCTAATAGTTTGACGAGAGGACCCCCATAGAGGGGGGGTGTGGGATGGCCGGGTTTAACCCGGCGGGCCACTTCGTGTGGCCACCCGCTTCATGCGGGGAAGGGCGAAGTCCCCTCTTCTTATTTTAAGAAGAGGTGTAGCTTTCGCCGGAAGCCTGATTTGGGCGGCTACTTTTGAAGGTAGCAAGGTGGAGGCGACTTTTCGCCAGGGCGCCTCGCACCTGCCGGGGGTTTCCCAGAGCTTCGGCTCATCCGCGCGGCGGTGGATCCAGTGGGATCTGCCGTCGGGCAACCCGTTACCCGCACTAAGCGGGCCGGGGGCCCGGCGCACCGAGCGTCGGGCCGCGTGGAAGACAACCACAATAAAAAACCAATTTCGGGGTGTAGAGCGGTGCAATTCTGCGTCGCTCCACAAAGCAGCAGAGCTAGACGGGGAGTCCGGTAGCGGACATGTCGCAGGCAGGGGTTCAGCGGGAATAAGGCCTGGCTGTTGTCCCCTTTCCCCTGTCTTGTGACGGACGGAGGAGCTGCTGGGGGGGTTTTTAGTGGGTAGGCCCGGGCCGAGTATGGTCTGGGGAGTCCCACATATCCTCGTGGTTTGGATCGACCACGAGGAATGCGTAAAGGCATTTCCCCCCTCCCAAAAAAAAATAAAGGCCAGCACGTGTTGTTCTTAAATGGAAAGGAGAAGGTGGGATTAGTGAAAAAAGCTCTTCAGAGCACTCACCGTGGTATAGACGATAGAACGCACTAAGTGACGCGATATCGCGACGCAGCTGCAGAGGTTCAAGGTTGTTAGTCACCTCTACATTGCCAATGATGCGTGTTGCGCGCCGCTGCAACCTATCCAAAGCATCGAGTACTTGGCGGAGCCATCCCAGAGGTGTGAACAATATTCTACACAGGACCGTACTTGCGTTTTGTATAGCAAGCACAGTTGATCAGCTGTAAAGAATCGCCGCACCTTATTTAAGACACCGAGTTTTCGTGAAGCTGTTTTTAGAAGGCTTTCGATGTAATCCTTTGGGTTTAGGTCGCAGCGTACGTCCATACCGAGCATGGTAATACTACTCTGCAGGTTCAGTCTAGCTAGTGCCCTGAAGAGAGGGAAGAGGGAGGAACGGTGACGTTTTTGCCGAGAATGCACACACCTGCGTTTTCTTGGCATTGAAATCAACCAGGTTCTCTGTGCCCCATTTGGATATGCGGTCCAAGACCTGGTCAAGTTCAATGACAAGGTTATCCCGTCTCTCCGCAATGTCTGCCCGTCCAGCCGCCGCGTGTCCGAAATATCCCGCATGCACTGTACTATCATCTGCATAGCAATTAATGTTCCCAAGAGGAATCATATCATTGATATGCAGAAGAAAGAGTGTCGGGGATAGAACGGAACCCTGGGGTACTCCGGCATTCACCGGCATAAGCCGCGATCTACATCCATCTGATAGGACACGGATTCTTCGCTCATGCAGGAAGTCAGCCACCCAGGTACAGAGCTGAACGGAAAGACCGTAAGACGGAAGTTTGGAGAGAAGACCCTTGTGTCAGACCCTATCAAAAGCTTTGGCGATGTCAAGGGTATTTACACATTTAGGCAACTGCTTAGGTCCTTAACATGCAGAATGGTTTCGAAAACGAGACAATGAAGATGCGACCCAAATACCCTCTTCCTCACCTTCACTCAAGAAGAGAAAGAAGAGCATAGGAGGAATGGGTTGGGCATCGGAGATAAGTCCAGAATACTGACGATCCACGAAGCACAGGGACTAACATATGAACACGTCATAGTGCTCAGAAGAAATGAAAGATACAACCCGGTTCACAATAGTGTCCCTCATGCGGTGGTCACCATAACTAGGCAGACGGTGTCCTGCACTTGTCTTAACTGAGACAATCCTAAGTGGCATGCTGCCACATTCTTTCCATTTCCATTAAAGAGAAGAAGTGACAGCGTAAGCTAAGACAAAGTTGGTGAAATTGGTCGTCAGACTGTCTGAATATCGAGCAGTGTAATAAGCTCTTTAAGGCTCTAGTACGTCAATTTGTGTGCGTCATTTTTCACGCTGTGAATATCGTAATGATATCAGCACGGTGTCCCCACAGATGAGATAGCGGCGGTTCCCCTGGCTCAATAATCAATCACAATCCACGTTGGCTCGTCGAAGAAACACACTGTCAACGTTCGCAGGGCGCTTTTTAGCCATTCGCAAGACATAAAGCATTTTATTACACGAAAACGGGCTGAAAACTTTCCGCTATTTATCATTGTTTGGGGCGAAATTGCTGAATGGTGTACGCTTGATGTGTATGATGTTTGTGGTGAACTGATAGTGTTTTTATTTAAAATTATTGGACATTTAATTGAAATATTTGTAAAGTGTCTTTAGTCGAGGCACGGAATGCATAAAAGCAGTCGAGGTCAAAGTGTCAGTAGATATAATGACAAGTTTAGAAATTGATTAATCTAATATATAAAATTCTCGTGTCACAGTGTTTGTTACCAAACTCCTCCAAAACGGCTTGACCGATTTTTATGAAATTTTTTGTCTGTTTTTTTGTCAGTAGGTGTGAGAATAGGTCGTAAACTATTTTTTATTACGGCGAAACGTAAGTTCGCCGTTATTACGGCGAAACGTAGTTCGCCGGCACAGCTAGTATATCATAATATGATCATGGATTTTAATCAAGAGTGTTAAATAGCACCCACTCTACATTGCACATTAAAATGTTTGCCTTTAATATGTTCTATTTCACATAATTTCTTCGATGGGTTCGTTGCCGCGGTACGCTCGCTTCGCTCGCTTGCTGTTAACAGCTTGATTGAGAATAGATAATTATTTCTGACTGAAAACAAAAGTGTCAGATATGCCATTAACAAAATACTGAGAGTATTACGTTCATAGCGTAGCATAGGTAGTAAAAACCGGATGATAAAGTTTTACAGACAGAAACGAAAAGAATGCATACTGTAGATCCAGTTTAATATAAAAACATTCTAGGCTTGCGAATACGAACTCGGTCTTACAAAGTCTTCGATTTTATTTATAAGTGCTATTCTCGCCTTCGCAGTTGCATGATACACGACACGACACAATCTTATTATTACGTATCGATCCAGCTTATGCCTTCCACGTTCTATTAATATTTAATCGCTACGAGCCACCTGGCGAACTGAATTATAGGCAATGGTGCACATTTGATTATAATTAATAAACATATTTAAATAGCGGCTTTCGCGATTGAAACGTGCCGCAACGTTGACACCTGTTTGATTCCATCAATATTATTATTTTTTATTGCACAAGGATGGTGATGATGAAAGTATTGGCATTGTATGAACGCTCCCTTGTGTCACCTGTTATAAATAATACATTTCTAAGAAAAACATTCATTGATCTGTCACTCACTCACGTTCGTTCTTTCTTGTTTGTAATTTGTTTAGAGTAAAATATAAGTTTAATCTTTGTTATAAATACGCCTTTGTTTGATTTCATTAGGTGACACACGTAATTCCTCGAACCCACAATTTTGTCTTTTTAGCGAACTGAATCAGTCCAGCTCCACTTAACTATCATTTTAGTCCAAAGACACACTCCGTTGGATATACTCATCCCCAAGAATCTCCAAACCATTTGGCCCTGCGCTGCCCACAGCCAGCTGCTTTCCGAGACCTTCACCAGATCTTAAGTCGATTTGCGATTCCCGGTATGCGTTTCTTTTTTAACCGACTTCCAAAAAGGAGGAGTTTCTCAATTCGATGCGAATGCGTTTTGTGTGTGTGTGTTTTTTTTTATTTGAAAAAAACGTCGCCCCACACTAGGATTTTTTCCTGTATCGTGGGTGCAGTTACAAACATAGAATATCACATGCACATACGCCCAGACCGGAACAAACTTCTGTAGCCCATACAAAACATCTGTCCCGTGCGGGAATCGAACCCGCAACCCGTTGCGTAGTAGGCGATCACTCGACCTCTGCGCTAACCGTGTCGTCAACGCGATTACGCCGCCAGTTGTGGACCGATTTTCAGAATTCTTTTTATATTCGATAGAGTATACATCTGCGGTGGTTCCATTGTCACTAAAGTTAGGATCTGATGATGGGATCCCAGTAAAATCGAAATTTTATTGGTACGTCCAACCAACATGTTTCATAATCTTTTCGAAGATAGTCAGGTATTTGCGCCTGGTAGTCATGATTCATGAACCGAGCTGATGATGGTAAGATCCTTTACTTCTATGAGTTAGAGTTTAGTTTCTAAAAAAATTTTATAAGCACGTATTGACCCTTTGTCGTATTTTTTCATGTTCCTTCGGTGAGTTGGTATCAAATTGACGAAAGGATTAAAATTTAAAAAATCTAATTTCGAAAATACTTATAAGTTAAAAAATTATAAAAATACAGACAACATTACATTTCTATATTGAAGTCAGTGCCAAACGATGATCTCCTAGATAGTCTTAGAATTTTGCACCAAATCGTTTTTTATTTTTTGTAAAAAAAATTCACAACTTTTATAGTTTAGTTGTGAATTTGGGGCGTCTAGCTTTAGCGTATTTACATGTTGTATATACTTATCTAAAAACTAATTTCCGCCGTCACAATGCTAGAACTCACATTTTATCAAGAACCAACCAAAACTAACACCTATTCTCCAGGGGTCGGAACTGCAACACTAACATAATAAACGGGTGACCCATGTTTATGTAGCGAATTCACAAGTTTTAATTAGTTATATGAAGGGCGAGAGCATTGTAATATCCCTGGAATTGCGCGTTAGGTCAGGTTAGTTCACTTTATGGCCCTTTGACGGCTTGTTTCGACCCTTCAACCCGTGGCTTGCGGCTTCGATTCTTTGGCTCGCTTGGAGCTGAAATGGGAGTTTAATTTAGAATTAATTTAAATCACTGTGACTCAGAGATCTGCGACGTTTGATCTTATTTTAATAATCAATCCAAAAACAAATAAATGTATTGCAACCCACTTTAGTTAATTTTGCAACTGCTTGCTTGCCGCAAGTGTGACAATTCCATGCGGCTTAAAGTATGTTTTAGGGTCAGTACTCCGGTACGGAGTCACGAATCGGACAGTAGGGTTATTACGAGAAGTAACCGACACTACACCATACTACTTTAGTACTATTATAATTCTGTGACCGTACTACCCTTTTTTAATGTTGGGAAATGCTTTGCGCATTCCTCGCGCTTGGGAAGGTCGGACGGAATTACGGAAGGTCGGAATTTCGGACTCTCCGCGGTTACTGGAGGTAGAGTGCCAGCCAGAAACTGCGGCCTACCGATTAAAACCCATAGATGCCCCTCAAAGATTGGCTCGAGCACGTGCATCATCGCCGTATCCTCCTCGTCAACAGACGAACACACGTCGAAGAGGGATGAGTCGCTGTCGGACAAGGTCATGGGAACTCTTATCAACACATCCACGACCTCGTCGGCCTTTGCTCGCTTGGAGCGAGCACCTCTCACTTTTCAGTTAAAGAAACCCTAATTTAATACCAGCTTAATTAAATTAGGGTTTTCCTCTATATTCTATGGGATCCCATCATCAGATCCTGACTTTGGTGACAATGGGACCACCCTTGCAGTATACTCTATCGAATACAAAAAGAATTTTGGAAATCGGTTTAAAAATGACGGAGTTATGAGGTAACAAACATAAAAAAAATACAACCGAATTGATAACCTCCTCCTTTTTTGAAGTCGGTTAAAAAAGACTTTTATTTTGTAGGTCCATGTTAAATGTATGTACCCCTACTACAAAAGCAAAAAAGTATCAAATTGTGTCTCCAAGTACAACAATTAACTAATTATAGCGCTCAGAAGTGTATAACGTTACAGCAATTAACCCATAATAGTTAGATGCGTATCATAGATCAAACTTGGCATCTAGCATGCGATATCTGCCGATTACCGAATACCAATTCCCAGTTCAATCACTTAATAAGCTGTGCATCCACTAATTGGATAGACATAATTGATCACTGCATGATTAGCTGACTTAGGTGTACACTTTGCGCTGTAAGTAATAAGGCTTATTTTAATAGTAGACTGGAAATCGTAGTATTAATGATAATGACTTTTTGGAAAAATAATCAGGAAAGCTGTCTTTCCGACCACTTACTCACAATGCAAATCACAATAGAGATTAATTATCTGTGCGAAATAGCATAGTGAACACAGATGCAATTTTAGTGCCTTTGCGGTTTTATTGACACGACCGGAGTAAGAGTCACTGCCCAAGTAGCATTTTGACGTCTGCCGGGCGTCGAAATGCTACTATATAATGACGGTCGCATGTCCCAACTCAAGGCCACTGGCAAACGTAGTTCGCCAGAATCACCGTCACCATCCTTGCCACCGTCCTCACCTCCCGCCGCTTCGCCGCCCTCTGCGGCCAAGCGAACGGCCTCAGAGAGGTCTCCCAATTCCTCGTCTAGTGACGAAACCTTAGTGTCGGCTCTCTCAGACGAGACCGACAACTCCCAATTCATTCCCGCCGCAGGGAAAAAGAGCCGTCGCAATAAGCGGCGCGCTGCCCGCCCCTCTTCGCCCGCCGCCTCAGAGGCGTCGAGCCAATCCTCCGCCACGCCGGCGCCTACACCCACTCCGTCCTCGCCAGCCGCCATCCCGTCCCTTATGGACGTAGCGGTTGAGCCACCCCCGGCCCCTAAGGCCAATCCAAATTCACGGGCCAACGCCGCCCAGCCGGCGCGCCCCAAGCCCCCTCCACCCGTTTTCCTACGGGATAAAACTCAGTGGACCCGTGTGTCCACCCTATGCAAAGAGGCTAAGATCCTCTACTCCAAAGCCACCAACACCGGCGACGCTATTAAGATCGTCGTCCCAGACTCCGAATCCTTCAGGGGCCTCACAGGGCTCCTAACTCAACACCAACTACCCTACCACACTTTCGCGCTCCCCGAGGAGCGCAAAGTGCGAGCAGTCCTTCGGGGCGTGCCCGCCGAACTTCCTAACGAGGCCATTAAAGATGACCTCGTAGCCCAAGGCTTCCCCGTTGAGGCGGTGCATAAGATGCACAGTCGCTGGGGAAAAACCTTCCCGTTAGCCCTGGTCATTATGGCCAATTCCCCTCATGCCCGGGACATTTTCAAGTCCCCGAACCTTGTTGTGTGCGGCCTCTCCGGGATCAAACCCGAGGCGCCGCGCGCAAGAGGTATCCCTGGCCAGTGTCACCGCTGCCAGCTGTACGGCCACGCAGCGGCGAACTGCCACGCCAACCCCAGGTGCGTTAAGTGCCTAGAACCCCATCATACTAGGGATTGTACCCGAACTCGGGACTCCCCCACCCCACCAGCCTGCGTGCTGTGTTCCCAACCCGGCCACACGGCCAACTACCGCGGATGCCCCAGAGCCCCCCGCCCTTTCAGAGGCGCAAAAGCGCCCCTCTCTCGACCATCCCGTCCTAGCCCGCCGATCCCGACAGCCGCCAATTTTCCGGCGCTGCCGAAAACGGCTCCCACCTCTATTCCCATTCCACCCCCTAAGTGGGGGCCAACCCAATCCCGCCAATCCTCAACGCCTCTCAAAGCGGCACCCACCTCAGCGTCAGACGACCTCTCGGTCGTATTCGATGCCATATCCAAAGTAGACCTTGCCGAGCTTAGTACGCTAGCCGGCAAACTTAGGAATGCGCGCACTCCGCGCGATAGAACATTTGCCCTGGTCGAGCATTTAGAGCTCGTTAAATCCCTCTCGTAGCTTCATCTATGAGAGTTCGGTTAGTCAGTTCCTCTCCGAGCTACGTATGCTCGATGAAATAGGTCCCAATCAGATACGCCGGCCCACTTTGGCTCCCGGCGCCTTCAAGCGCATATGCCCTAGTCAGTCTAGGGCAGCGCTGCACCGCCTCCTCTCTCGAGGGGCGGTCGCCATCCGATGAAGCCTTAAGGACCTCAGGGTTAAAGGCGAAAGGTGGAGTTTAGTCGGTAAGAGTCCGACATAACCCGTACGGACGGCCGTACGGGTATCCATGAGGATTCTCCACCTCCGCTCCGCAAAGCGGTTAAAAAAAAAAAAAAAAAAAATCACAGCCTCACGACGTTTTAGACGTTTCGAGGTCGATTTTTCATGACGTTTTTAAGGCGGACCACCTAGAACGTCCTTACGAAGTCAAGCAATGACGTGACATGAATGAAAGGGTGTGACCTGTAAAATACAGTACACCAGGAAAAAAAATAGAAATGACCGCCATCACAAAATGAAAAATAGAAAATAAATTATAGTAAAAATTAAAAAAAAACGTCTGTGTCGTGAGTGCAGTTACAAATATAGAATATCACATGCACATACGCCCAGACCGGAACAAATTTCTGTAGGTCATACAAAATATTTGTCCCATACGGGAATCGAACCCGCGATCCGTTGCCTCTGCGCTAGCCGTGTCGTCTTCTAAAAGCAATCTTTTATTTAAATGCCCTAAAAAAAGGGGAAAATAAACATTAAAAAAAAAAAACGTCGCCTCACACTAGGATTTTCTCCTGTGTCGTAGGTGCAGTTAAAAACATAGAATATCACATGCACATACGCCCAGACCGGAACAAATTTCTGTAGGCCATACAAAATATTTGTCCCGTACGGGAATGGAGCCCGTGACCCGTTGCACAGTAGGCGATCACTCGACCTTTACCATAACCGTATCGTCTTTATAGTCATGATACATTTTCTATAAAAATATAAAAGTTCGTCGTGCTTGTTTTGTTTTATATCCACGACCAATAGATAGTGGTCAAGTAGTGATACTGTAATGGTAGTCTGTAGGACGTCCAATAATAATGACGTATAAACTTTGTCCCGGAATCGACGTATTATTGACGTTATTAAGGCGTTTAAATCTGACGTACCGTTATGGACCCTAAAACGACGTCTTTTATTGGTCATTGACGTAAGTCTGCCACTTGGGTCTCTGCCACATTTCAAAATTTGGTTATTTTCAGTATTATGACATTTAATTTAATACCCTTGCGCCGCTGTCACCGTACTGTTCCTTCGGGAAGAACGCGCGACGAAGTATTTCGCACGCTCCGTATATTATTCGCGAGACATACGTTACCATGTAAGTACGGTTATATATATTTTTTATGAAGTTTTTTGGGCTAGCTATCATCGTGTTTAATTCGTCACCATAATTACACAGCATTTATTGTATTCCGATAAATTAGATGTAAGTTTCTTGATTGTAGAGGAGTCCAGGTAAAGCTTATCGGCACTTACCATCAGGCAAGATAAAGACCAAGAGTTTCTTCACAGTGTATTAAAAAAAAACAAAACCTAAAATGCACTACTTAATTACTTAGACATTTAATTCAAATGAAAAAATATAAGAAGAAGAAATCTTGATCTAATCTGTGTAAAAAATGTTCGACATTACCGTGAAATTTGTAATTTCCTTCGTTTTTCTGTGGATCCCATCACCATATCCTCACATAGTGACAATAGGACCACCTTAGGAGTATACTCTTTCAAATACAAAAAACAATGTTGAAAATTGGTCACATTATCGAAATAATCGGTGATCATAGTACTTATATCAAAAAAATAAATATCCTCCTAAAGAACCTCCTCCTTTTTTAAAGTCGGTTATAAAGCTAACGTTTCTCAAATTATCAACGTCAAATGATCCATTAATGACAAGCTTATCCTACTCGTATAAAGATAAAAATTGTTTAACAATTTCCGTGAATTAACTTTGAAACAGACTCTTACATGATTTGGACCAGGCTTTATTACCAATTAAGCAACGTGACTAGCTCAGTTCCCGGATAAATAGATTTCGATACAAGCTCGGTTGAATCCGAGAGCCTTGGAGCGAACAGAGGACTATGGCGGGGACAGACCAGTACTTGGAATTGTGTTACAACCGTACATACCTATAAAACCGGCGAGGCTGAATGTATCCTTTATACAAAATCGGCAATGCAATTTCAAAACCTAGTAAAGGACACCTCAAAAGCAAAACGAATCTTTGCATGTTGCAGTTTACTACGTTATGTAGTATCGATTCGCATTGCCAAAATTGAATAAAAAACATTAGACTAAGGATTTTCCAAATCCGAAAACCTAGCAAGTATACTCAGTCGTTACGAAGTAACGTAAAATATAGGGTGTCCCAATAAGTCCATTGAACTGAAAAAAAACTAAAAAAAAACTATGGGCAGTTGTTTTTTTTTATTGTGTAGTAACCTACATAAAAGGGGAATTATATTTTAAAAATCACTTCATCCAAATATGCTGCATTTCGTTCTTGGCATACCTACCTGTAAGCGATGACTAAAATTTTCCATCACTGCGCGGCAAGTAAGCTCTGTAATGCTTGACATTTCTCGTCGGATATTCTCTTTCAGTTCATCAATTGACCGCGGGTTTGTTTCATAGACTTTAGTCTTAAGGTAATCCATAAGAAAAAGACTCAGATCCGGACTTCGTGGCGGCCACAGGATGTCTCCTTTTCGAGAGATTACTTTGTTAGGGTAAAGTTGACGGACAACGGGCATAGCAGTGTTAGAGGTATGGGCACTTGTGCCATCCTGTTGAAACCAGGTCCGGGTATTCAAGCCTGGAAACTTCTGCAACTTCGGTGTAAAAAAGTCCTCGATGTTTGCCACATACCACTCCGAAGTAACAGTAACCGCGCGACCATGTTCGTTCTCAAAAAAGTATGGGCCTATGATGCCATGCGCTGACAAAGCCGCCCAAAACAGTGACTTTAGGACTATGTAAGGGCCTTTGATGTTTGCGTCGTGGGTTTTCGCCACCCCAGTAGCGACAATTTTGCCTGTTGACATGGCCGGTATGAAGCACGGATTCACTCGAGGCCGGTCGACGGTGTCTGCCCTAAATACCATCTTCAGGGCAGCGCGAGAAAGTTCGTCGAAGTATTTACAGGTAGTCTTTTTGGATATCTCTGGGGCCTTCGATAATGCGTGGTGGCCTATGGTGTTGCTCAAGGTGAAGCAGGGGGGATGCCCGCCAAATATCTTCAAGATGTTGGTGGACTACTTCCGCGACCGCCACGTGAGCCTGTCCGTGGGCCATCACAAGGTGTCGAAGGCGGCAACGATGGGTTGCCCGCAGGGATCGGTGTTGGGACCCACGCTCTGGAACGTGCTGATGGACGACTTGCTTCGACTGCCATTCCCTGGGGGGGTCAGCGTCGTGGCTTACGCCGACGACGTGACGATTCTGATCGAGGCCAATTCCCGGGCGAGCATAGAGGCCTCGGCCTCTACGACTTTGCAGCTCGTCGGCGACTGGGGGGCCCGTAACCGACTGGAATTTTCCCCTGCCAAGTCTGCAACTATGACGATCACGGGGAAATTCCAGAGGCCACCAGTCATCAAGTTCGGTGGGACCTCTATCAGAAGCGTCACGTCGACCACGGTGCTGGGAGTGGTAGTCGACGCAAGCTTATCGTTCGCACAGCATGCGTCATCGATAGGGGAGCGGGCGGCAAATTGCTTCGGCAAGATGTCAAGAGTGTCGGCGTCCTCCTGGGGCATTTGTTACAAGGCACTAAGGGTCCTGTACCAAGGCACCTATGTGGCGACGGTGACGTATGCTGCTGCAAGCTGGTCGGAGCGTGCGACCCTGCATGTTGTGCGAAGCGCATTACTGCGCACCCAGAGACCCGCCTTGGTCCTTCTGACCAAGGCGTACCGCTCGACGAGCTCTGCCGCATTACCGGTGTTGGCCGGTGTATTACCGGCCGACCTCGAGGTGATCCGGGCGGGCGAACTAGGCGGAGTGCGCGAAGGCCGCGCTACTAAAGAGGAGCTACGGAGCGCCCGACTCCGAACATCTGAGTCCGCTCTTGCCTCCTGGCAGGAGCGTTGGGACACATCGAACCAGGGGAGGGAGACGTTTCGGTTCTTCCCGGACGTGGCAGCCCAGCTCAGGCTTACTTGGGTCGAGCCGGACTACGAAGTCTCGCAGCTACTGACGGGGCATGGCCATTTTAACGGTAGGCTTTTTAGGATGACACTGGTCGACAGTGCTAGGTGTCCTTGTAGGGAGTGCGAGGATGAAGACCTTCACCACGCACTATGGGAATGTAGGTTGTATAATGAGGCGCGTAGGGACTTGGTCGATAAGGTGAAAGCGCTCGAGACGGGACCGATTTACTTCTGCGATCTTGTGGGGACGGAGGCGAACTTTCAGCGGTTACGGGACTTCGCGCGACGGTGGTACAAGATCAGGAGTGGGTTGGATGGAGGTGAAGAGCGAAGAGGGCAACTGCCCGAAGAAAGAAGCGAGCTGAACTGATAGTAGACGAAGCCAGCGGTACCACAACGGTGGGCACACGGCGACCTGGTGGCGGACACCGAAGGCGTGACGTGTGTTGTCCAACCCGTAAGGGGAGAGGGACGCAGGGACATTCAGGAAGAAGATATAAATAACTTGTAGGGAGTGAAGAAGTGTGCGCGGCTAGAGTGCGATTACGCAGGTTCCGCGCACATCTCCCGTCGTTTCGGCCCGTATAACCAAGATGGTTGAGTAGGGCCATGGGCAGGTGGAGGGTGAATTGTTGACATGGCCGTTGATGTGGAAGTAAGCCTCATTATAAATAACACGTTATTAAACAAAGTAAAGCGGTTCATCATTTCATTCACGAAATTTAGTCTACTGGTAGCGTCAGTGTCTTTTAACTCTGAATTTTGTAGAGGTGATATTTCTTATCTTTCTTGAAAATCCACTGTAACGTTGATCTGGGTATGTTTAATGCTCTGGAACGCTTACGAATAGACTGGGTAGGATTTTCAAGAACTGACTCTTGCACTACGACACCTACGTCGATGTTTTCTTCCGTCCGTGATATCCTTGGTCGGCCTGATCGTTGTTTATCTAACGTAGAACCAGTCTCCTCGAACTTGTGAACCCAGTTCTTAATCGTTTGAATACTTGGACAGTCATTAAACCTGCGTAATTTGCGATGTTCGCGAAATTTACGCCGCGTAACGGTGGCGGAATTATTGATGCGGTGAAACTCACGCACACATAAAGCACGATCCGCTGCGATGAAACGCTCATTGGCGACTGAATTCCGAAAGACCGTTGATGCTACCCCCGCATCGCGCGCGCCATTCCCGCGAGCGGTTTGTATTTTATTCGAAATTAAAATTTCAAAGGACTTATGCGACATCCCGTATCATTTGAAAAACCTAGCAAAAAACATTTACAGCTTTTAAATATAGCAAAGTAGCCAAGTCGCTTTACTCTTGTCCCTTACTAGGTTTCAAAATTGCACAGCCAAAATGGGATTCCGTTTAGTGCCATCAATATTTTTTAGTTAGTGGTAGGGTTTCTGAGCCCACCTGGCTAGCTACTACCGTCTTACCTAAGTTTGTCGCAATAATAACAGAATTGTAGAGGTAAGATAGCTAGTTCCTGAGTTGTTGAGGAGTCCAGGTCAAACTCGCTTCCACCTTTAGCCTTATCGTCACTTACCATCAGATGAAATGAAGGCCAAGACCTTGCCTGTCGTATGTAAAACAATGAATTATGCCTTTCATAACACTTGTCAAAACATTTGAAAATTGGTTGATTTTTGTGGAGAAGGCTTAAGTCAGAAGTTATATTTACCTGGATTCCATAATAAGTATAGAGGCACTCGCCACAACAGTGGCACTTGTCGAAATACAACATTGCTGTTAACATGTTGCTGGCGGCGTATTTTATTTTATATTAATTACGAAGCCAAACCAACCTAACCTAACCCCCCTCCCGTTTTGACTGAGTCCTTGATTTGCGAGGATCTAAGGATCTAACCCCCCCCCCCCCCCCCCTAGTGTGACGTCACATATTACACATATACCGACGTGTGATGTTATTTATGGATGAACCCTAAGTTGCTATTATGCGGATTCAGTCCGTACCTATGGTTTTCGATACATGTGCAACTGCGCCCTTTCTTGTGGATAGCGTAACAGTCGATTTATGGCCAATATCGCCAATCTTGTCTAAATGTTAAGAAACTCCTAAGACATAAGCTATCACTTATTGTCTTTATTGAAAAGAACGTGACAACATGCCACCTGAAAGTATCCTAACCTAAGACAAAATTATACAATAACTATCTTCCGCCCGCGACTTCGTCTGCGTGGACTTAGAATTGGGTCTAAAGCTTCGCTGCCCGCGACTTAGCTCGTAAACAATTTTAAATTTTCCCTCGGGAACTACTTAAGGAATCGGGATAAAAGGTAGCCTATGTTCTTTTCCATGTCAAAGGCTACATGCATGCCAAATTTCATCCAACTCCGTTCAGCCGTTTTTGCGTGATTGAGTAACAAACATCCACACTTTCACATTTATAATATTAGTAGGACTAGAACAAATAGAATGAACTAGCTGAACTAGATGAACAAATGAATGATTGAATGAGCGGCGGAAGTGAGCACATATAAGTTGCGATATGTCGACACGGCGACGCGTCTTCCCCCGATTTCCAATTCTCGATCCAACACTGCACACTCACGCACTAGTCCCACACACCGCACTCGTAGTACAAGAGTGCGAAGGCCCGGTCTACACAGCTTGCAATATACCAGGTACAGATATGTGCCTGGTCGCTTTTCTCCACCCTCCACTACACGGCGAACTCGAGCGTCCGAGCCTCAGAGGCGCGCTCAAGTTGCAGCCGATCCCCGCACCGGCTATAACCCGCCTGGTGACTCTACTCAGAGAGCGGGACACCCCTGTGGTGATGCCTCTCTGAGATAGAAATCCATCAGGTTCGGTAAGCCAAACGAGGCTTGAGGACCCACCAAAGTTCTCGCCTTCTTATAAATAATTAAGGTGAAGCTGTAACAGCCATCTGCGGCTAACAGCATAGGTCCCTCAAAAAAAAAAAAAAAAAAACGGCGACGCGTGACGGCGCATTATGACTTGGAGTTACTGTTACGATTATTCCCCACTTTTCGAAGCGGCGCGTCGAAACACAGGTCGAAACAACAACGTTATGTAACGGAGCAATGTAACAAATAAGTTCGTTACGAAAGAATAAATGTCGACTTATTGTCGTAACCGCTACTTCGTTTGCTGTATAACGTTGGTGAAATTGGCCTAAAGTCAGTTAGTTTACTGTAATTTGATATGCGAAGAGATGGGAAGCTCGAAACAAAGGCCTACACCAAGCCATCTAGCCTCCATGGTGAAGGCTACTGGAGCGCGCGGTTATAGGTCCCCCGTCTGGGGATATCCTGGGGATATCTGTCCAGGGTGAAAACTATTTAAAACCCGGCCCGTAGCTGGCCGGGCAGTGCGGGGAGTAGTCCGGAGGATTGGGTTATCCCAGTCCCTAGATGCTCCGAAAATGAATGAGATTGAAATATGTTGTGTTCGGGATGTTAAATCGGAAACATGTTCTTGAGTATGGTTTCTATATTATTAATAGTTAACAAAGGTTTTAACTATAAATAACTATATTTATATTACGCCTAATTTGGGTCAACCAATATTTGCGAATATACCGGAGGGAAACTCTGTACCAGGGTCGTGTGCATGGGTACCTCCGTCTTACCTATTTCTGCCGCAAAGCAGCAGTGCTTGCATTGCTATGTTCCGGTTTGAAGGGTAAGACATGACATTGAAATTACTGGGTACCGTGACTTTACATATTAAGTCACAAGTTGGCAATGTACACTGTGGTTCTTGTGGGGGTTGCAGTTAGCTGCGAATCTCACAGGAACCACATGTATTATAGGTGACTGTTACCACTTCCACTTACCATCAGGTGGGCAGTTTGCTTGTTTGCCAACTGATTGCAAAAAAAAAGCATATTTAATGTAATATAAAAAAATCTCGTATCAGTGTTTGTAATCGAACTCCTCCGAAACAGTTTGGCCGATTTTTATGAATGTTTTTGTGTTTATTTGCTAGGTCTGAGCATATGTCGTAGGCCATTGGCTATTTTTATACCCCTAGGTGATAAGAGTGACCCCCTCCAGAAGGCCTATTACCGATCTCATGGTTTTTTGGTAGTTCGCAGGCACAGTTAGTATTTTTTTTAAATTAAAAGTCTACAACGACTTTTTCACTGATCACCTCAACTTTGTTATTTGCGTCACTACGTTCAGTCACTAACGTATAGTTGCAGTTTAAGTGCAACTTAAGGCAAACACCAAATATAATAATAATTTATTATATATTAACAACAGGACATGATAACCAACAACTAAATAGACGGTACGATATCTTGGTAGAAGATGGATGTCGAGGTTGCTTTAGTGGGTATGTCCCGCACTCCGGGGGAAGAGTCCCATGACTGTCGTCTAGCCAACGGCTGGTACGGTTCGTAACGACTTCCACCTCGTAAAAGAAAGGCATTCAATTGCTCTAGGTCAAAGTGATAATGTGTAATGTGAGGTGGAGTGAAGGTCCAACTAAGCAAAGTGAACGGGGGTCGCCAAAATCTGCCCAATCGATGTACCGAGGTACACTAAATGGAAAAAACTTTTTCATACTTACACTGAATAATATACCAACCCTTTTTTCCTGCTTATTTGGAAACAATAAAAAAACTTTTTTGTTTTAAACCCTATAACCACAAATTACTATGCTTTATCTATAACAATTAATCCTTGATACTCAAAAAACGTGGTTTGAATAAGGCCTAATCGCCCTAACCGGTTAGGGTAGGCTCGTGCTCCTTGGTGGGGACGTATATGAGCTGTGATGATGATGATGATGACTTAAAAAACGGTCAATCAATATCATCTTGCAGTAAATCAAAAGATCGCATTTTGACATTTTATGGCGTTTGATACGTAGGTACGCAGTGACAGTGGATTTCTATGTTACCAAGTAATAATTTTTTACTTTCGTGCTGTTGTGTTTTTGATATAAGTGCACGATACATCAATACTTAGCAAAAATTTGCTAAATTTAAAATATTTTGTAACTACAGGTTTTACAGAAGTTGAAACTAAAAGCAATTGAACACTCAATGTTACTATATGATAAAAACGTATTTATTACCTAGTTTTATTTAAATAAACAAAGGAAATTATTTTTCATTCCTCATGCTCGGAAAGGAGCGTTTCCTTGATCTGAGTATTGGGAGGAAAACGCTAGTTCCCACCAGCGGGCGGGAAATTCTCATACTATTTACTTCCCTCCTTAGGGCGGAAAGTAAAATTTTAAAAATAGAACTGAATTAGGTTACGTACATACAATCTTTGGTACAATGATAATAAAAGTATTTGGCTGAATGGCCAGTAACAGGTAACGCGATGTGTTCCAAATTTAAAAATACCTGTGAAAAAGATAATTTTGGCGGGAGGGGAATCTGTTACGCTGTACCGAAATCTTGATTGTGTGATTTAGGTATTTAAGAAAAACAATGAATTCAAGCGATTCTGAAATTTCGGCTCCAGATTCAGTCACGAACGAAGCAAATACAATACTCGGAATTTTTTTGCCAAAAATTTTTATTTAAATAAACAAAGGAAATTATTTTTCATTCCTCATGCTCGGAAAGGAGCGTTTCCTTGATCTGAGTATTGGGAGGAAAACGCTAGTTCCCACCAGCGGGCGGGAAATTCTCATACTATTTACTTCCCTCCTTAGGGCGGAAAGTAAAATTTTAAAAATAGAACTGAATTAGGTTACGTACATACAATCTTTGGTACAATGATAATAAAAGTATTTGGCTGAATGGCCAGTAACAGGTAACGCGATGTGTTCCAAATTTAAAAATACCTGTGAAAAAGATAATTTTGGCGGGAGGGGAATCTGTTACGCTGTACCGAAATCTTGATTGTGTGATTTAGGTATTTAAGAAAAACAATGAATTCAAGCGATTCTGAAATTTCGGCTCCAGATTCAGTCACGAACGAAGCAAATACAATACTCGAAATTTTTTTGCCAAAAATTTCAAAGGAAAGATATTTAAATACATACTCCGACTTTATGAAGTGGCGAGATGCAAGGAATATAAAATCATTTTCTGAAAATGTATTTCTTATATACTTTAATGAACTATCTCATAAAGTGCAGGCGTCTACGCTATGGAGCAGATATTCAATGCTTAAAAGTACACTAAGTGTAAAACACGATGTCGATATGTCATGTTAGGAGTATTTTTATTAATAAATTTTATTAGAAAAGCTATTTTTTATTTTCCTTGCATTCGAAATGAAAAGTAGAGTGCTACACACGGGTAAAAGGAATCAAACCCTACTCGGACTTTCCTTTCCACCCTTATAAAGCAATCTACTATTTCTCAACATTTTGGTACACATGTACCTCAAGGTATGTACATATATGGGCAAAATGTATGAACTGTTGGCGACCTCCTTTGCCTCTGTGGGTAATTGAATCTTGAACTTGTACGAAAAAGGCCGCCTCAACATCAAAACTACGGGGGCGATTAATGGGGATTTGATGAAATAAGTAAACAATTTCCATTATAAACGAAATGAACAACCATTTCACTTGTTTGTAATTGAATATTAATATTGTCTTAATTATTTAACCCGACCTTTGGAACATTTTAATGGGATTACGGCGTTGGGACGAAAACCGGTTAGGGCCTTATTAAGGTTGGATCTATTGATCAATGTTGAGGCTTTCTTAATTCAAATAAAAAAATATTGATGAAGTGTGAGTTGAACTCGCGCACTGAGGATTCCGTACAAAGTTATTCCTCTTAACTATGTACGGTCAAGGAATTTAATTCCTGGCCCATTACGTTGACATATAGTTAGATTCTCACCTTGCATTAAGAGGATTGTGAAGCTTTAAATTTTCATACAAAAAGCGATAACGCTTTTCTCCCTCTTTACATAATCAAATTTTCATAATTTTTGGAAATGTTGTAGATATACTGAAGATCTAGGTTTGTACGTTTTGATTTTAAAGTAATATTGCCCAGAATATAAATTATTAGCATTTAAATATCCATATTTTAGACTTAAATAGCATTTTTATCTTTTTTGACTAAATTATACTGAATCACAAAAAAATCAAAACGTACAAACATAGATTAAAGTATATTGAATCCAATAAGACCAAAGTGTCTAATTTCGAAAAGGTTTAGGGGGGTAAAACAGTTATCGCCCAAAACAAATATTTCAATAAGAAATGTAGGCACTTGCCTCGGACTTTCAACTCTAAGCGGTGTGCAATAAACTCCATTATTGAAAGTGCATACTCGAGCCATAAATTGGCACTTCACAGTCTGCTTAAGGTCGAGAATTCCAATAGATACGTCAAATGATGCCTGGTTACATGTAAATAGTGTATGCAAAGGCGTCTTAGCAACATTCGTATAGCTCCTATGGTGCCATATTGCTTTACGATATTCAAACCTTAGAGTCTGACACACGAAACATGAGCTTGGAAAAAAATTCAAAAATTCTAGCTCTGGTAATACTGTCTACAGAAGGTTAAATACATTTTGATACTTGAAATATTCTAATATTTTTTTATTTATGTAGTAATTTAGAATGTTAAATTTGTGAAAGGATTGTCTTTTTTCCTTATAGGAAAAAAGGAGTTTATACTTTTTTTAAATTAAATATTAGGTAATGTTTAGTTTCAATGAACCTTTTATAAGAAATCGCTGTATTTGAATTTCATGAATGTTAAAATTACTTAATATCTGTAATATTTCGACAGAAATTAAGAAAAAAATATTATGAAATTGTTTGTTACAAAGCATCAAAATCACCATGTTGAACTAAACTACATGGGGACATTGTATCATCAGTGTTGCTACTCGAAAAAATGTCAGGTTCATGTTTCGTGTGTCAGACTCTAGGTGGGTTGCAAATTAAATTCCTTGACTGTACATATTTACGGTTTTCAATTTTTTCCTTACCATGGTATGCTATAAGTAGACCTTACTTCTTGCTAAATTTCATGATTCTAGGTCTATTGATAACCTTGCTAATTCGCGTTGACTTACAAGTAGGTATCATTTTCTCACAGCTGAAGACCCGACCCGAGTACTTAATTTCAGTTTCAGTTTGATGTCTTTTCGCATTCCCGAGCAAAAGGTTCTTGACAGACAGCCAGACGGACAAGGAGGTGATCCTATAAGGGTTTCCTTTTTAGGGTTCCGTGGCCAAATGGCAGAAAACGGAACCCTTATAGATTCGTCATGTCTGTCTGTCTGTCCGTCCGTATGTCACAGCCACTTTTCCCAGAAACTATAAGAACTACACTGTTGAAACTTGGTAAGTAGATGTATTCTGTGAACCGCATTAAGATTTTCACACAAAAATATAAAAGAGCAATAAATTTTGGGGGTTCCCCATACATAGAACTGAAACTCAACGTCCAAAGTGGCAAAATGTGTGCCCCCCCCCCCCCTGTAACTTCTAAAATAAGAGAATGATAAAACTAAAAAAAATATATAATGTACATTACCATGCAAACTTCCACCGAAAATTGGTTTGAACGAGATCTAGTAAGTAGTTTTTTTTAATACGTCATAAATCCTACGGAACCCTTCATGGGCGAGTCCGACTCGCGCTTGGCCGGTTTTTTTCTTTTAAGGTACGGAACCCATAAAATACACGTATAACTTGTCCTTTATTGACCGTCTGTTAGTATATCAAGATTTTTTGTCAGGACCATGCATCAAGTGGAAATTACAAGCACAACAGCTTATTTTGTGGTTTGTAAACACCAAAAAGTTAAATTTTCCAAAATTAAACTATGTGTTAAAATGATGAAAATAAATCAAACTTACGTATGAAAAAATTTCGTCTCGGGCGGATCTCGAACCCGCTGCTGCAACATACCGTGTTGACGCCTCAACTACTGGGTCACCGAGCACTAACCTGACCCTTACCTGCCCCGACGAAATTTTCAACGGTACTGAGGCCCTAGACAAATACGACACGCAAACTTTTCCGCAGTCGTTCCGCAGAAAAAATGTATGGAAATGACATTAGCTTACGACAACCTCACGCTATTTTTTCCGCAGCTAATGTCATCTCCATATATTTTTTCTAAGGAACGACTGCGGAAAAGTTAGCGTGTGGCGTTTGTCTAGGCCTCTAGGGCCTCTGATCCCTTTTGTTAAACCAAAGTAGTCTTTTTTCACTGTTAATAACTACGTATCAACATCCAATAGATTTCTTGAAAATTGGTTACCTAAGAATAAAGAAACGTATTTATTTAAAAATGCTAAACAATTTGAAAAATGATGAAAATAAATCAAACGCAGAAAAAAAATATCGTCTCGGGCGGGACTCGAACCCATGTCTCCAACATATCGTGTTGACGCCTTAACCACCGGGCCAAAGAGACGAAATATTTTCATCGTTTTTTCAAATTGTTTGGCATTTTCAAATAAAATGCAAAAAATGTAATAATAACAAATTGATCTTATATTCTTAAGACCTTCAGACGATCATTGCTTGGCACCGACTTCAACTTTTTGGTGTTTTTAAAGTCTCTTTTTATTTATTACAATATCACACCTACTTTCGAGTCTGTAATACTTACATTTTGTAGTAGCTATGTAATACAATGCATGTTAAACTTCGAAAAATAAACTTTTACACTAAAACTTTACTTATAACGTCATTTCACATTTGACAATTTATATGACATAAAAGCTTGTCGCGAGATTTCCTTGTGTGTAGTAACTTAAAAGTACTTAAAAGAGTACTTTTAAGTACCTACTCGTATTTACTTCGTTTGAAAATTCTAATGGATAAAATTATTCACATCAAATTATTTAATTTACTTGTTTATCTACAAAAGTAAATCTCGTGACAAGCTTTTATGTAATATAAATTGTGTCAAATGTGATATGACGTTTATTTTATTATTTTTTCTTTTTAGCGCATTTAAATAAAAGCTTGTTTTTAAAAAGGTTTTTTACATTTATTTTTTACTTATTAGTTATCACTGGACACGTTTCTCAGTCTGTTCATCTCATTCAACGCATCATTGTTGCAAGGTCGTTTGCCGGTTAACTTGGAATCGTCTAGCTCTTCAATAAGAAGACCTTCTAATGATTTTGCCTACAAGGCCACGTATGCTTGACCAGCAGCGTAGAGCTTTGAGCCTATTTCAAGTTATTCTTAGCAAGACCTTTTATTTGATACCTATATTGTAGGAGTGCATTAATAATAATTGGTCCGCCATCTTGGGTATACCGCCATCTTAGATTTAGAATGACGTCACACAGTTAACCATGCATTTTCATCCAAACTGTATGTGTATACAAAATATCAGCTCAATCGGTTAAAGATATCTACTTTAAATTTGATATTCAAGCTTTAGAAGTCCGCCATATTGAATAATTAGTGACGTCACATTATTTTTCGAGTTACTCTTAGCAAGACCTTTCATTTGATACCCATATTGTAGGAGTGTATTAAAAATAATTGGTCCGCCATCTTGGGTATGCCGCCATCTTGGATTTAGAATGACGTCATACAGTCAACCATGCATTGTCATCCAAACTGAACGTGTATACAAAATTTCAGCTCCACCGGTTAAAGATATCTGCTTCAAAATTGAGTTGCAAGATTTCACCCGAACATATATACTTTCATACTTATATACTTACATTGCAAGTTAAATAAAAGCTTGTAAAAACAAACATAGAGGGCAATAAAAAGCAGTGAAAAAAGAAAATGTGCATCGTGCACTTTGAAATTCTCGCGGTATAGGCTTAAAGGCCAGGTGGGCCTTAATAAATAACCGTGCATGTCCAGTAGCTCTTCGATTTGTCCCTCCATACAATATTCACGCTTTCTGCCATACATAATGCATCGACTGCGCGCACCTGGCCGAATATCGATCGACATTATCGTTTATAAGGCATTAGTGATTTTATTGGGTGCTTACTTTCTTTTTTGTAGTGAGGAACACTAGCCTATATTCATTGTTTAGAGATTTTTCTGACTCATCTGTGATACTACCAGCAGTTCCTTGGGGAACTGCTATTACCTTAGGACTGGGCCAGTTCAGCTTTGTCGCCTCACCATGTTCACACTTCGTGAATATTCGTGAATAATACGGAGTGGCTATTCGGACCCGATAGAAGCGTAATCGAAAAATAACTAATAGGATAAAATTGAAAACTGTAGACAATAGACATTGTGACCACTACAGCGCGCAGCGGAGCGAGCGAAACATACTTCAGTTTCATGCTCCACTCACAAAAATCAATTATAATCCAACTCAGCGCCATTTTTTCTCGCCCGGGTCCGAATAGCAATCGACTTCTATATGGACCCGGGTCCGAATAGCAATCGACTTCTATAGGGACGCGGGTCCCTATAGAACGGAAATGCTATGCGGACCCGATAGCTAATGTTAGCGAAAAAACTTAATCATCAGATCAAACTGTAAACTGTTGCTTAAGTTACTCGTAGGTTAGATATTGTGACCACACACAACTGAAATGAAACTGAATGTTTTCATGTTCCGGGTCCGAATAACAATTGACTACTATAGGGACCCGAATCCGAATAGACACAGTCAAGTAGGTATTTTATAATTTTTTGTAGATTTCTGGAAAATTAAATATTTATTTATGTGGTCGGTTATTGTGCTACATGTAAAAAATCAGAAGCGATTTATTTAATTTTTACTGACACCACTTTCTAGTGGAGTGACGTCTTGGAGCTAAGTCTAAAAGTGGAAAAACCTCGGAACCCTGTTATAATGAATAGATTTTCGTAAAACCATTTCGATTTCTTTCTTATAAACGTTAATAAAAAAGTTTATCCATCAAAATTCGCCAATCTAAATTACACCAATTGATTATAAAAATAACAAAATTAGAATAGTATGATTAAAACCTGGTAATGTAATATATATGCAATAATAGTTTTTTGTTATACATGAGTTAAGGTTAAAAACTTTTTAACCGCGTGCTCATCTTTGATGACCGAGCAAGCGAAGGATTCTAAAATTAAAAAATTTGAATCCTGAGCGTTAGCGAGGGAATCAAAAGAGCACAAGGTGAAAAATCTTTGCACTCGAGTGCAACACGTAACTTTTCATCCCCCCTCAGCGAGGAAATGACAAAATGCAAAATAAAACATTTACAATCACAAGATACTTTTATTTCAGTTTAGGTATATATTTACTACAATATTATGATAGGTAAGTATTACAGAAAAATATTTATATTATGTAGGGACAAGTGGGGCGCATTGGAACACGGGGTACAATGAAACAAAGACGATAATTATTGTAATTTAAAACAAATTCGCGCACTTTTGCTTCGATCAATAAGAGCGTCTCTTGCGGCAAATGACAGCGCAGTGCAATATGGCCAGTCTTCGCCAACAAAGTTTGAATGTGAAAAAAATTGTTTTGAGGGCTCCAAAGTTGAATTTTTTTTACGAAGAATTTTCGATTTCACAATAAAAGTATCAATGAGAGGTATGTTACATTTTCATTAAATGCTGTAACATGCGGAGTGAAAAACATAACCCAACATTTTAAATATATTTTTAAAAGATTCAGATACTATATGGGGTGCAATAGAACGGGGTACTATGAGACAGTGTTCATTGTGCCTCGTTATTATATGACCGGGATAGATTATTGGAATTTTGTTACAGATTTTGAAGTTATAATGGTGAGAAGCGCTGTTGAACTTATAGGATGTGGTACGAGTTAACGAACTGCTGTGACCTAAAAATGCCAAGTCCAGTAAAATTGCATCGATATGTTAAAAAAACCAAAGCAGCAGGAGATAGAGACGCAGCAGTGAATAAAGAATTTTCCATTTTTTTAAACTTTATTAGCCTTGTTTCAATGTACCCCAGACACAGTTTCATTGTACCCCAGACCTGGGGCTCATTGAAACAGAAGAGGCGTTGAGCAAAAACGCATTTTTTATAGGTTCAGGTTAATTTTTTAACTTATTTTTGTTCTTAATAAGTAGATTATGAACCTTTGTTGATCGTTCTAAACAAATATAATCAAAATAAAAAGCACAGTTTTTCTAAAAAATTAAAATGCTTTTTCGTTTCATTGTACCCAACCTGTCCCTATAACAAATAATACGTTTTTACTTGTTTTAAAGTTCCTTATTTATAACAATACGACGTTAAAACAAAATGGCGCGCGCAAAGCAAATTAAAAACAAAAGTAGGTACACCAAGAAGCAGTCTGAGTTTTAACAAATTTAAAAAAAGTTGTATGATAAATTTGGCACCATGGAATTGGAAGTAAATAGGTTTAATAATGTTTTGAAATCACATACCTAGTGCACGCGATGTTCTAAATTCAAATTTACTTTAACCTCAAGCGGATAAAAACGGCTTTGGCGGTCAGATATCGAATACCGAATAGCAAAAATACTCTTTCCGAGATGGGGGGATGAAAATAATATTTTGTTTAATTTTCATATTAATTTATTTTTCTACCTGGAAATAACAAATTTAAAAAAAGATGTTGATAATAAGGTTAGTGTTGCTCACTGTATACACGTGGAACCTAAGATTCTGAAGAAAGGTAAAATATTCAGTATTCATAAATGTAATGAGCCTCGGTGGCGCTGTGAACTCTGCGCTTGCCTTGCAATCGGGAGGTTCATGGTTCAATCCTGCCATGTACCAATTTGTTTTTCGTTTTTCGAATTTTATATGTACAGTAAGCTCCTTATCAAGCTATACTGTTTGACCTTTGGACCGTTCTTATGTCGCTCGTAATAGTGGCGGTTTTCATAGTGTAAATGTATAGCTTGAATGGGAGCTTACTGTACATTTGCCGACGCTCATACGGTGAAGGAAAACATAGTGAGGCAACCTGCATACATCTGTGAAGAAATTCAAAGGTGTATATGAAGTCGACCAATCCGCACTGGGCCAGCGTGGTTGACTAAGGTCTATCACCCTAACATAGGGTAGGCTCAAGCCACTTGGTGGGAACGAATATGAGCTGTGGTGGTAACGTTGGTCTAGTGTAAGTTTGTGCGAAGCACCAAAGCTATCATGCATTATTGAACCTCTGTCCTACAGATCTGAGCATCAAATTGGCATCATATCTATACTTATCTATACTAATACTAATATTATAAAGCTGAAGAGTTTGTTTGTTTGTTTGAACGCGCTAATCTCAGGAACTACTGGTTCGAATTAAAAAAAAAATTTGAGTTGGATAGTTTATTTATCGAGGAAAGCTTTGGGCTATGTAACATCACGCTAGTTATTAATATTAGCGACTACTAATAAGTAGTATTCGCAATTAAAATAGATCAATTGGTGTTCCAAGAAATACTCGAGACAATTACTCGTACGTAGGTACAGTTTGTAATGACAGCGTAAGAGTGTGCGCATGATGTCGTGGAATTAGTTACGTAATGCAACGAATGCACTACGTGTCCATATGTTCACATGCACACTGTGAAACATGATTTTACACACACTGGAAATGCTTAGGGCTAATACCTCATGGTATTTTCCTCTATCACAACAGTGTTGTGACACCTGATCCCCTTCATTATGGAGAAATACGTTTTAGGATTGTGAGTAAAGTTGCACAAATGGATTATAACCAAGTGCCAAGGGGTTGCAGAGAAATAGATCTTGATACCCTGTGATAATTTGAATTCACATGTCAGATCAGAACGTACATTTTGGCGGAAGTCTCATCTCGTAGATACATTAGGTTGGAGACGGTATCCCGCAGAAGGTGGCTGCGGAGCGAGCGCGAGAGGAAAAGAGGATCCTCTTGCCGCCCTGGTTTGTCATAGGCGGCGGGGTGGAGGGAGACGTGCCTTCGTAGGCACTCTCCAATTAACCTAATCAACTGGAGATAGGGGTTAGTATACATCTAACTGGGAGACATAGCCCTGACCTGGTCGCCCTTCTGAGGTCCACAAATGAGTATAACCTGGTAACCCCTCCCAAAGCGAAGTCCCGACTCTAATTCCAGGGGGTGCGGTCAGTATATTTGCCTTCTTGATCCCGAAGGTATCACCATCGGGGGTGGAGGGGTTTTGGAGGGTGGTTTAGATTGGTATGGGGACACTAGCGAAATAACCACTGATGGACCAGAGTTCCGGCATTTTTTTTTACCTAATGGGCGGTCTAGTCAACTTAACCTCTTGGAATCGTAACAGATTCCTCTGCCTCAAAAAGGTAGTATAAGTAGGTTCCGCTAGATCAGAAGTGGGGTCACAAACCTATAATCCGGGTGCATCTATTGAAAAAAGTATTGTAATGTCCTCCTAACCGATATTCGGTCACGGCGGCCAATCTCAACAGAGACTAGCCATCTGCGCAGGAGATATTATAGTGCACAAGTGATTGCGCAAACGCAAGTGCACTCTCTGTTCCTTCCTTCGCCTAGTCCGATGGGACGGTTAGCCGACACGACCGGGGTGAGATTAGGCGCAGGATGTCACTATTTAACGTGCCTTCCGAAGCACGGAGGAGCTTGAGATGTTTCGTATTTTGGTCACCCATCATAGGACTGACCGCAGCGAACGTTGCTTAAAAAACATTTTCCCATTCTTTACTTTATTCTCGATACATAAGTGTTACGGCAGGCTGTTGGACAATTAGCTACGTACAAAAATACGTGTCCAAAGTTTTATAGTAAAATACCAGACCGACTTAACAAATTTCAAAATCACTTATGTTTCATGTGATTTAGCCTAGTTTTCTTAGGCCGGATTCAACCAAACTCGTGTAAGTTTTTACACGAGAGTAAGCGCTGCTTATTCTAAGAGTAAGCTGATTTTGCATTTTACCAACGACTAATCTAAGAATAAGGTATCTACACGCGAGTTAATAATAACACGGGCGATTTTGGCGGTGTAAAAGGTTAATCTGAGAGTATAACAGCTGTCAAAGTAGTCACTTTTCAAATTAACCTCGATTTTGTTTATTCGTAAATATTATTGAGTATTTTCAAGAATAATTCGAAGAAGATATTTATCAAAACCGCTCCACGATGGAACGTTTGAGAAATATGATAGACGAATCCGACAGTGATGATGAATATGTGTCAAGACGTCCAAGGTGGATCAAGGATAGAGCCAATCACTTTGATGATTACTATGACCACGACTTTGCTGTAAGATTTCGTTTATCCAAGGAAGCCACTCTGTATTTGTTAGCTAAACTTGACCATATGTTGAAATAACAGAAAACGCAAACGGGCAACCAAACATTACCTACCATTACCTACATAGAAACTAGAAATTACATGTTGTCAACTTGACATTTCACTGTATTATCCTACAAAATTGAATTGTTGCGGCATTTCACGTCATGCTAGGAGAAACAATAATCCATGCATTTTTGTCGGTTTATACTTTCATTCGACGTTCATTCATCAACGAAAGTATTACAATACCGAGTTTAGCGTACTCCTCGAGTACGTTGGAAAAACGCAAACGAAGATATCCAAGAGTAAATTCAATGAATAAAATTATTCCCGTGATAGTTATACTCGTGTAACTTCGTATTTGGTTGAATCCAGCCTTAGTCTTTCAGCTTACGTATCTCAAGCTCATTTGTCGCTGGTAGGTATCATTAAAGCGCTCCTCACACAGAGGCGAGACGGTGGTAGCGAAACTGCGGTCACAGAATAAATAAATAGTACTGAAGTGCTGCGGTGAGCGATAAGCTTGCGCCGCGTGCGACGCTTCCGCGGATGGTTTCTGAGTGGCATGTTCCATAGCAACACGAACATTACAAAAAAATCCGCTCCACTACCGTCCCGCTTGCCGCCTCTTTGCCGACGCCACTTGACTTTATTTAGTAGCTCGGAGAAACTAAACAAGCAGCAGCAGTTTCAAGAATTTAATTCCTCGGGTTCTTATAATATCGCAAAACTTACGGATTATATTGCGTTTATTTGAAAGGAATTAAAGTTGATTTTGTGTAAATTTTTCTATATGATATACTAAACTAAATCGAGCTTTATATATTACTAGCTGTGCCCGCGAACTACGTTTCGCCTTAATTTATTTTTTCCCGACATCTTCAAAAAATGTCGTTAATGTACACAGAAATAAAAATAAAAACTTAACAAATTATATACTAAAACCTTCCTCGAGAATCACGCTATCGAGTGGTGAAAATCGCTTGAAAATCGGTGCAGCAGTTTTTGAGTTTATCGCGAACAGACAAACGCGGCGGGGGACTTTTTTTATAATATGTAAGGATAGAAGATAGATAATATATTATTAATAACATAACATATCACTACACTTGTAGTATCTTCATTACTTTCATCGTAAACTTTTCACATTCAGCATTTCAGCACAAAACTCTGAATTTTTCTTATACCCGCAAATAATAAACAAGTAATGGCGATAAATCTAAAGAACTGCATTCAGCAATTGGTTATCACTCTCAAGTCAATTTGAATGAAGTCGCGTCCATTTGACCTTTGTATCGTACCATACGCACACTATTTCGCCACATAGTAAAAGTAACATCAGTAATCGATTGTAACTACAAAAAATAGTTAATAGATATTGTTTCTAGAGTCTTTGTCTTGTTAAGTTCGAGATGTTGAGTAAATAACGGAAGTTTTAATTATGCTGAAAAATTAGTATCACATTATTATAATATTTTTTGTGGGCCCGCTCATTACTAATTTCACTTTAGTGTGAAGATGACAATTAAAACATTTCGTAATAGGTACATTTTGTAATACCCACTTCCGCTATACAACGTATAATTATCACTATCGTAACACAATATTTAAAACAACCACTTACCAGTTTAATGTCGTGAACAAAATAAATAATTACCCAAATTACATAGACTATCAAATAAGAAATACCCCATTAGGCACAGTACATTCGCACCAACAATAGAACACATTAAATAAAATAATATATTGCAAACAGATATACCGAGACTTTTACCTGAGTTTTACGAGAAACGTGACTTTTTTTGAGTTATTAATGCTTTTAGCCGCCTTAACGACGTCACCGACATTTATGGAATGGCGAAAACCGTACCTTAATGGTGAGATTATAAATTAATCCGTGACGGGCTGTAAGCAGTTAATGGGCTTTTATTTGATAGGATTTGGAGCACGGGTGTAAAAGGTATAATTATATTTTATATTATTATTATCAAACATTATAATTACGTAAATAGGTACTGGGTTCAGACCTAAGTTAAGGATCGGTTCCATGAGTGCAGTGGTAAGTAGTAAGTTACAGAGTTAATTTACAGCTATCGACAAGTTACTCATGACAACCAAACGGCGAGGTAAGGTATCGATTGAGTAGTAAATTTGGAGACAAATTAACGTGTACAATGTAGATGTAGTATCAACTCGTTCTTATAACTTAACTGTACCACACGGTACCTAATGAGTGTCGTCCAAACGGTCAGCGAGTTGAGGTGGGAACGGGAGACGTAATGGGAGAAGTTACTTACTATACATTTAGACAAAACAGAATCGGATTCAACCTGTTCGCGCTAAGTTACCACATAACTTGGCCATCAGCTGCCAACAAGATGACTTGTTCTTAACTCACCATATGCGGTAAGGTAATTCACTAGTTTATTTGTAGAGGTGTATATTTTTTAACATGTGCTGTAATATAGTTTTTTAGCTTATTCTAAATAACAGACGTATGACGCCAGCGCAAGATTTTTGGTGAACTTATTTTTAGACCAAATAATCACAAAAGTTTTTCCTTTCCGCTTTCCAGCTTCCTATTTCAACGGTTGAACTTATTGTTATCTATTAAGACGAATTCAAGCAGAATTCCAAAGAAAAAGAACCAAACTCGCATTACCGAACTTCAGATTCGAGCTTTCGAAATACTCATTGTTTGGAACTCCGAAAACAAGGCTACCTTAGATTAGACTTGTTAGTTAGCCAGCAATTTAAGTACTCTTGGGCTTAATACATTTACTTAAGCGGATTCTGGGGCAATCTTCTCAGATTTTGGTAAATTTTCACGACGTGAATATGACAAAATTGTGAATTATACAAGATACACGCACGCACACACTAATATTATTGTAAATATTGTGTTCCAATAATTATAATATTATATATATATATATATATAATATAATATTATAGCGTGTATCGTGTGCAAATGTTTAAGGTTCAATTGAAAGAAAGAAAAAAGAAATTCTCGACATTTTTTTATATATTATGCGCTTATTGCAATTATTAAGTGGCTTGTTGTCTAAAAGGTTTGAAAAAATTATCAAGCATGCTAATTAACTACTTACAAGTGGACACTAGGAAGTATCTATGGGTAATTGGAAACAGCTGATGACTCCTGAACTGAATGTGATTCACGATTGTAAGTATTTACTACAATCGATCATGAGCGTAATCAGGCGCGAAATCATTCGAAAATTCCAAAATGTGTTACACGAGATGTGTACTCTTATGTTCGAACAAGTAGGTAATAAATACATGGACTAAAATGATGATGGACAATACGATGGTGGTGGATAATTGCCACCCATCATCATCATCGACATACGGCTAACATAATGTTAAGCAGTTACAGGACGTCCATGACCAGAGTCACTTGCACATTGCTAATCCAAAACCAGCACAAAAGTAAGGACAGCATAATATATGCAGCAGCATGACAGAATCTCACTCCGTGAAGAACCTTGGAGTGCGACTAGTAATGCCGCCTTATGAGGCGCACCCTCAGCTGTCGAAACATGTGTTTTAAAATCATGTACGTTTATTTGTGTTTTTTTTTGCGTGTTTGAGTGTTACATTGTCAATGTTTTGTCCAATGTTCAATGTGTGCTTTGTCGTTTAGAGGTCTCTTACCGTACAGTTGGTGGCAAAAATTTCTAGTCTAGTATCTGAATGACGCCTCCAGTGGTATAAACTTCGAAGGAAGAACACAGCATTACATTATTAGGTTGCAATCTTTTATGGCCTGAGCGTTACACGTTTCATAGTAAAATAAGAGTATTTTGGAATAACCTAAACAGTGATTTATTCGTGAGATAAACGTAATTATAGATATGAATAATACAAAAAAAAATTCATAATTAGCGAAAGTAAGAACTGGCTGTTACAGTTAGTATTCTAGATTACTAATTTGTGCTTATAATAGTGTTATCATCAATAAATTTTTCAATGTAATAATAATAATTGTTTATTTCCAATTTAGTACATACAAACACAATAGGATTGATCTAACTTCCACATTAGGCTTAGCCTGTCCTGTGGGAGAAAATGTAATAGTAACAAATATAACTACTTATCAATAATTTTCCCAAGCCTTTGTCTCTGTAGATTATAGAATAGGATTGTAGTCAATTGCTTCAATAAAGACCATCATTATCATCATTATTCATAGTTAGTTTCTAAATTATATCCTAATTAATTAGTTTTCGTTTGACACTGAATACACTGCCCATTACTTAACTATGCGCGCTCACATTGACGCTCGATCTCGGTTCATTCACAGACACGGGCAGTGCCTTGCGCGTGCGCAACCATTCTGCGTGGCGGTCACCGATAATAAACAGCGCTTGCTTTCTTTTAGTGCAGTATTAAGGTTTTCTTTACAAATTCTTCTGTTTAGTTCACCTTGAAGTGATACGTGATATCTGCAAGAAGCAGTATGAAAGACAAGTAAGTTTTATTTCATGTAATTTGATGTGACTGTAAATGGTTGGATATGTGTTGTATATTAATGACTCATTGTGTTGATATTAATTTAATGACGTATGGATACTGGAGCAGTGCATCGACAGAGTTCTCGTATTTAACTATATATTTTAGTGCTTATGGTGTTGACGAAAGTACCTACGTATGGCGTTTTTCTAACTAACCTACCAAAATACATTAACATGCTATTATTTTACACCTTTGTTTTATCATTTTTAATATCTACTTATTATATTGGCAGTTAAATTGAGTCAATAAGTCTTATAATTATAATATATTGAGTCTTTCAATCGTGAATATTAAGTCTAGAAGCTTGTAGTAGGTAGTTATAAATTTTCTACTCATAGAAAATTCGTGGTTAAAGCTTAATAGTGCTATATTTAAAAAAATCTTTTTGCACTCAGAACGGTGGACGATGACAGAATAGATTCCAGGAGAATCAAATTAAAGAAAAACAAACGCCGATAGCTCAATTCTAGACTTTTTATTCCGTCTAGAGGGTAGTTACTAAAATGGCGTAACATGTGCATCGAGTCAACCTATTCACGCTGTAACCGTGTCTACTTATTTGAATTATTTACTGTTTTTAACCAATCTTACTGCGTTGTGATGTTATTTCACCAAGTTTCAATAAGGGCAAGTACTCATGGATAACTCGGTCGCATCTGACCTTTTTATCATTTGGGTACCTATCCCGAAAACGAATAAGCGACCGAACCTCTTATCATAGATCAAGCAGGTCAAACTGTGAACTCAGTTTATCTTGAACCCGAGTCCCATGTGGCGTTACAGCCTGGCTTAAAGCTTGACATGTAATTCTCGCTTCCTGTTTAGGAGCCCCAAACGTCTTAAGGGCCCTCTAAACGATCAAACATGTTTGTCAAATTTACGTGCTTGACAAACTCGTTTGTTCGTGTAGGACTGTGTTTGACGCGTTTGACAAACGAGCTACGTGTTTGATGTGTTTCAAAAGTATCTGGATTGACGTCGTGTTTGATGAAAACGTGAAGTTTGTCAAGCAAGTTTGACAAACATGTTTGATCGTTTACAGGGCTCTTTACAGCCTGTACGATGCAAAATTACAATTAGCCATTGCAAAAAATGGTCGAGCATCGAGAGACGAGACTTGAATTGAACACTCCCGCAACAAACCGATACAGGAAAATGGTCATCGGTTCAGTGTTCAGTGCAATCATATTATAATATTTTATCATTGGTTGAGTAGGTATTTTAAGTACCATAGCCTCATTGACTTAGAAGCTCATTTTTGAAATAATTAGTAAGTAGGTACTGAATTATGTAATAACTTAGTGACACGCCATGATATCGATAAATACTCGTGAGTTGGTTATTTCAGCATTTTACATGTTAATTTGTTTTAAAGAAGTAGCTATTATTACAAACTATATATTGTGTAATGCAACATTGGAGTGTGTGTATGATAATTGTGTTGTATTGTATGAAGTTATTCAATGCGTTCTTAGAAATTTGTCAATTCCAAATGTACTTACATTAGATTACACTTTTATTTTTTATAGATTACTAACAACATTTTCTATTATTTATTTCAAAATCGTATGGTTTGAAAAATCGCTCCTAAAAAAGTTTCTCAGATAACCAATAATACAATAAATCACACAACAAAAGATGGCTTAAATGTTTAACCGGATACCTATTCCATACAAGCGCCATGAAATTATCAAAATTAGCAAAGTTTGTTATATTTTTAACCTCAAAAACATTGTCTAAAGTAAATATAAAGCCATTGAGTATTCTTTTTTGTTTTATGGATTATTATTCAAATTGAAAATGTCGCGGTTGGTGTCCGTCTGCGTCTTTACGTTCTGATGCCCTACTATGAGTGGATACTAATGTTGAAACATTGATTTACTATGTGTTGAAAGTTGAAACAATATTACAAACAGGGACACCACTACTCTAACGTATAACGCTGTCCCGTTCTCGCCGCCGCGCCGCGCCGTTTAAATACCGTTTTAAGCGATCGTGGTAAGGGCGCTAATCTTGTTTTCAGTATCAATGAATTATGAATATAGTACCTATACATAAACACAAACTAAATATAAATATTGCGGTAATCATATTTTAAGTTTGAAATAACAACATTATTAAAAACTTATATCGCACAATATTATTATTGTAGATTCTGTCAACTAATTCCAGAGATTTTCTGAAAAATTGTATGTTCGATTTAGACATAAGTAAATAGTTCTCTATAGGATTCTTTTTGTAATTCAATAATTCATATAATATGTTTATTTTTTCCAGAATTATGGCGTGCAAGAGCAAGCTTTGGTGTTCGAATCTTCGTGTTAAGTGCTTTGTTATAGGATACTTGAATTTGGTATGTTAATTGATTGTGGAATTATTTTTCGTAACTTGGGATCTTGTGAGTTTCAACATAATGTTACTTCGGAAAACAAACGGTTCTACGAGTAAGTAAGTTTGACTATGGGCAGTAAATTTGGCAAACAAGAGCTCGCAAATCACGAGCGTCAGGTGATTGTCAGTTCATCAGCATCTCTGAATCTCTTCAATGTGGCGCGGGGGGAAAATCAAAAATTTTAAAAAATCAAAAATTATTTTTCTTTTCCCTAATTGTGGAAAGACTGTTGTCTATACTAACTTGCCAACAAAAGTGATTTTATATCGCACCAAGATGTAATTTTCGACCATTCATCCATTTTCGATCGGACTTAAAAACTAATCGTACTAAGCCGCACGCAATGAAGATGATGAGTTATTCTTTAGGTGTTTGATTTATGAATTTTGTTATTGAGAATTGGTGACGCCGACAAATAATATTTACCAGCACCTACCTAACCCTACCAAACAATATTAAAATCTTTTTTTTTTTGTTTTATGAATTTTGTAGATCATAGGTAAAATATGATCTTTAGTCCATAGTCAATGCGTGCCCTTTCACATTGAGTACCTAGATAAAAAAAATATTCACACTTAATTTTGAAAATATTAACACTAATTACACAAGCAACCCTTTTTTTTTTGAGGTAAGGAATCTGTTACAATTTCAAGGGGCTTAGTTGACTAGACTGGATAATATGACGGGACTCTTGACGGTCTTGTCTCGTGACGGACAGTCGACGTGATGCAGTTATCCCGTCCCTCCTCGCTTAAAGAAAGACCCGTGGCCAGCAATGGGTGTTAAATATGGGTTGATTGAAGTAGGGGTGATGATGGATTTTGAGAAAAAACTGTCTTTCATTATTATGATAAAGTGGGTGCAATTTTTCTGCGACTATAAAAATATTTGCATGAAGAAGATACTCAGTAAATATTTCAATTTAGATAATGATTTTAATGAGGACCTAATTACAAAAATATCATTTAAATGTTATAATGATACAACGTTATCTCGAACCAAATTTATTTACAGTACCTAAGTAAAAAAAGCGTGAAAGCAGAAGTTTATTTATAGGAGTCATTACGAAATCTTCGACCACATTGCACTTTATTTATTATCGAGTCATTTACCACTGTTATTATTATACCTATTTTCGTGATTTTTCATCGTATAGGATGATATCACAGAATTAGCTATATGAGTATATGGACAGTTATTTATCAATCATTCACGGAGTTAAGTTTATCAAAAATATTGAGTCATCCAACCATTCGCAACTTTTTAATTACAAATTTACAGGAACATTGAACCTATTTCGAAAAGATAAAATTGTTGTATACTCAGTACCGACATTAAGGTAAATGAGTAGGTATATGGACATGATTGTTATTTATCGATCATTCACGGAGTTCAGTTTATCAAAAAAATTTCGTCATCCAATCCAACCATCCGCAACTTTTTAAGTACAAATTTTATTAAGTTACAATAATGTCCAATTAATATAATTATGAATGATGTGTATGATTTATTAAACAAGAAATTCTAAACTAAACTATAATATACCTATACAAAACTAATGTAAAACTAATATACCAACTTAATACTAAAATATTATACAAAGAACTCCTTAAGTCTAAAAAATTGTACAAATTAATTCTAAAAAACCTAACTAAAAAATAAAAACTAATTAAAATAAACTAAGGTCCAACCCTGCAACGGGCGGCATGGAGGCAAGAATGCTGGCTGCGTTACCTCGCTGAATCGCCATGCTGATTGTTTGCGCAAAGTAAGCGCCAGCCTTTCTGTCTCCAGAGGCCTCAGTTAGCCGCGGAGAAATTTCTTTTAGAAATTTCTTGACGTTTGGACCCCATGGACCCAGGGTTTCTACTCCAAACGGCACAAATATGTAGTCCTGTGCTATAGATATATATTTGTGCCGCTTGTTTCTTTCAGCCGTTTCGGCTGCGGCCCCAGCCCTCGAAACTGTTGCCCTGAGGTGCGAGGGCGCTAATGTGTCAACGCAGGTTGCGTCCCACACCAACGCCCTCCCGCGTTCCCAAGGCACTAACGTCATACCGTCCGGCCTCTACGGCCGGCCGGCCTCTATTACAAATTTACAGGAACATTGAACCTATTTCGAAATGATAAAATTGTTGTATACTCAGTACATTAAGGTAATACATATCAAAACACCTACTAGTTTTTAACAAAAAACAAAATTACCTCATTGGCATATTCCGTATAAGTAAACCAAAACAAGTACTACGAGGTATGTTCGAAGGTGATTTAACAAAATTGATGTATTTAGGATTCATTCAATTAAAATTATATAGTACAGCTGTGCTTGTGCATTTATCTGTGCACTGTAAGATCTCTGTGCATTGACTACCGTCTTAAAAAACAACATCACAATATAGTAAAAAACATTTTTAAAACAAGCTTCTATTTTAATGAAGTATATATTAATAAATGAACTGTTGTATGTATTAATAATTTATATTACTTTTTTTTTCATTTTATGATGGCGGTCATCAGCGGTCATCTTACGCATACATACATACCAATATTCACGCTCACGTTAACATTGTTTATAATGCCGCTAGAACTGCTTGTACTTTTGTCTTAGCTTTTAGTCTTAGTTTTAGTCAAAATTAAGTTCGCTTTAGTTTAGCTACCATAAGGGAAGTAGCGAGTTATTCCCAATACAAGTGTCTTAGACTACTTAAAGGGAAAACTCGTCAAGAATCTGTAAATATTACTTTTGAAATAAAGGAATTTATTATTATTATTATTATTATATTGCGAGGCTTGTACAAAAATTTGTAGGTAATCCGCCATTTTGTTGCAGTGGCCATTTTGGATTTACAAAGATACTAATTATGTATGATTGCATTGTCATCAGAACGATATGTGTATTCCAAATTTCAGCTCAACCAGCCATTAGCAAGTGGGTCAAATTTAACTCGCAAGATTTGACCTCGACATATACGACAATACCTATATACTTGTACCTACATACATTGAAAGTTAAAAGCTTGTAAAAATATGTTGACGTAAACAAACACATTTAATCAGAATAGACTTGATTTACAAGCTAAATTACTCGTATGTTAGTACATACAACGTTTGCTGCGATGTGACCTAATTGCTGTTTGTATGTTTATTATTATTAAACACTATTCGCCAACTCCGATTGTCAACACTGAATTGTCATTTTAGAATGTTTTTTATTTCTGTAGGTGCTTGCCAGTAGGTACATTTTATACCACGAAGTTTGCAAGCAAGCATACTGCCCATCTGATGGTAAGTGGTAACAGTCACATGGTTCCTGTGAGATTCGCACAAATCTGCAACCCCCACAAGAATCACAGTGTACCTACGTTGCCAACTTGTGACATAAAATGTAAAGTCACGGTACCCAGTAACTTCACTGCCACATCTTACCCTACAAACTGGAACACAACAATGTAAGCACTGCTGCTGCTTTGCGGCAGAAATAGGTAAGACGGAGGTACCCAAGCAGGCGAACCCGGTACAGAGTTTCCCTGGTACAAAGTCTGGCAATCGCACAAATTACATGATTACAATATGGCATAGTTAGCATGCCATCTAGCTACTGCAATACAGTAACGATACAAACGCGCGTGTGCATTGATGCATACAGCTGTATAGTGTCATCGCACATGCATTGATACTGTATCGCAGCAAAAAGCAGTGTGTAAGGGGTCTACATGATGAACTTAATTTGCGCGATAGCAGCCCTCCGTCACTACACGCTTAGCTACATATAATGTATCCTCTACACCTCGGCAGATGCGTCCGCAGACGTCGGCAGATGCATCCGCAGATGGATCACCACGAACCGTCCACACGTCTGTAGGTCGATCAGTCTGTGTTGGTTCTCGACAGACGCAACACGTACATAGTAGCACGCAAAATGGATATCGAGACCGAAGCTGCCGCAGCTATTTATTTATTTAGTACCTCTAAGTATTATTTGAGTGTCCATCGCAGTAAATAAGTAATATAATGCAAAAAGTAGTAAATAAAAATTGCCTACCTATCAGATCTCCAAATTGTTTTATAGTAGCCAATTTACAGTAGCCATAACTGAATTCATTGATTGATATTGATAGGTGCTTGGGTACCTCCGTCTTACCTATTTCTGCCGCAAAGCAGCAGTGCTTGCATTGCTGTGTTCCGGTTCGAAGGGTAAGATATGGCACTGAAATTACTGGGTACCGTGACTTTACATCTTAAGTAACAAGTTGGCAGCGTACCTACACTGTGGCCATTGTGGGGGTTGCAGTTTTACTGCGAATCTCACAGAAGCCACTTGTATTATAGGTGACTGTTACCACTTACGATCAGGTGGGCAGTTTGCTTGTTTGCCAACTCAGTAGCAATAAAAAAAGGTAGTTAAATAAAGTCAATTAGGTACTTAATTGTGTACCTACTTAGAACATTTTTATTTTTGTGGTAAGTACCTACTTGTTTTTTAGATTTCACAGGCAGTTTTTTGCTTGATACAGCTCCAGGAATTTGAATGTTCCGTCCGTGGCCATGTTAGTCATTTTAACGAGTCCGTTAAAAGGAAAGAATGAAAAAACTGCAAAAAGGGCGCGTGCACTGTCATTCGCTTCCCGATGAACACTGATGCGTCGAGACGTCTGGACAGACCGCTCGCTCGCGCCGAGATCTTACGCTGAAACCCTTAAAAACCGACAATCAACTGACAATCTCGACATACGTAAGCTACTTGCTCTATGTACTGGCAAGCATCCTACAGGAAGCAATAACGAATCACCTCACGTCATGTATGTAAACTCTGATCTTGAAGAGGCTGACAACTCTGAGCTGAGCAAATTGAACCCCACTTCAAACTTTTTTTAGCAAAACCTGTTTACGGTATACCGTAATAAGAAATATATCTTGAAAATATTTCTGAGAATATCCATGTCCCCAAAACAAATTTTAAAAAAATGCCAAATACACCTATCAAAAACAGCTTCCAGAAGGAAATCCGAGATATTTAACAAAGGTTATTTAAGGAGGCACAGTCAGTCCACTAGCGCCGCCATTAAAAGTGGCCACTTTAAGCAATAATTATAATTTCGACTATTCTACACGGTTAATGTGTACAAAATACGTAAATATAAATCTGAAGTATCTACTATATTGAATTCGTCACTGTGCTTTTTTTCGTAGAAGCGTCTTTAATTCATCATTATTAATAAAAAACGAATGACGGCGCTAGTGGACTGACTGTGCCCCATTAATGATTTTCAGGGAATTAACTCGTTACACTTAATTTAATGATATTGATGTTTCATATGTTTAAATAAGTTACTAGTATCTTTTAAAAAAAATTGATTTTTGTCGTTCAATTTCAGTAACGCACCGCGCCCCAGTACAAACCATGTCGCAAGGTCGTTGGCGTTACTCAGCCTCTTAAGGCCAGTAACTTCCGTGTGTAATTTTAAGCATGTTTAAAAATCTTTAACAGGCCTTTGTTTTCTTTCAGTTTGCGAGCGTAGTTGACATCGTATCCCAAATAACCGTGGTGGCTTTTCTAACAAACGGGTTTCAATGTGACGTCACTGTGGAATCGGTAAGTTTTAAAGTGGTTTCATATCACTTCAAAAGAATAATTAGACTATAGTGCATGTTAAAACATTGGAAATTTCACATAAACTAGCTACCTTTTCGTAGGTATTATTGAGAGCTATATGATAATACAGTTCTGGTAAAATACTTACTTAAAGGACATGTCCTCTTTTGGGCTAAAAATTTCATCATTAATTAAGCAACATGTTTCAGGTATTTTTGTAAAGAGTACTCAAAAATCTAGGGTTTCGTCGGTAGTGGTAGTCGCAGTGTGGACCCTACCACGCGCGCCCATAAGGGCAGGGAGAACACCGGGGGGTTTAGTGGGTAGGCCCGGCTCTCTGCCGGGAGAGCCCCACACACGCTCGTCGTCTAGCCAACGGCGAGTACGGTGCGGTCACGCATTCACCTCGAAAAAAAAAAAAAAAAAAGGGTTTAGAATAAAATTTGCCTGCAAATTCAAAAAAAACAGCAATTTTTTGATTGACTTTCATAGTATGTAAAACAAAGCGATTTTTGTATGGAAACCAATGACAAGTTACTGAAACGTGCCACAAACGAATAAATAAGTAACAAAAGCGCACAAACGATGTGATAGTGAGTGACTTTCTGACTAAAATTCACATAAATTACATTTTTAATGTTTTATTAAGATTTACGAAAAACATGGCTGTATGAACTTAGCTCCCTTTGCCTTCTCTTGCAGAAGTGACAGCGTCAAAAAAAGCCTCGTTTAATTTTGTGATTTTAATGATCGTGATCGCTTATAATCTAAGCAACCACAATAAATCACAATACTTTTTATTAAGAAGTGCACAATCTTGTGTTGTTGCCGCAATGACTGTCAAATTAAAGGCAGCGCAGACGTTATAGATTTTTCCTTCGACAATAAACCCCCAGGTGACCACATATTGAATTGGATTGCAAATTAGCAGCATTGCAGGTCACTGCTGGTAACAAACAAGCATCTCTGACTCTGACCAAAAAAATGATACATGTAATCAATTATTAAAATGAAATCTAGCACAATTGGTTGGTGGCAGATGACTTCTATACTTTACTTTGTAGCAGTGTGTTTGTGCAGCATTTGTTAGGATGAGCCCCTGGCTGTAGTGTCTAGTGTGTGATACCTGTTTTACTCTGCCTACTCTTAGGATAAGCACCTACCTCACAGTAATGAAATATCAACAAATAAAATATACTGGTCTGTTCTTAAGAATGCTACAGTTTTACTATTTCAATAACAAAAGATTTTTTACAAAACAAATGCTAATTAATGAAGTCATTATAATGAACTAAGTGCAAAATTCTCTAAGATTACTATAATGTTAATTCAACGTGTAAATATTTACTTCTATATGACTACATACCCTCGATTTTATCATGGGTACTAAATATGTAATATGAAGTGTTGGATAATTATAATAGTGGAAACTATGTGAAAGAGTTGTAATATAGAAACTGGTTGCAGGTATGAAATAAAACCCAGAAATTATGTAATTTTTATTTATTCAATTTCAACATCTTCCCTCATTAGTACGTCATTTCAAAATTGAGCCAGTGGTGTTGTATGAGTTTGGTGTGGAGCCTATCCTAAATTCATGGATTTCATTTGATTTTTCCTCTTATCAGCAGTCTCATGTGATGGATCATTTTCTTGAATATGTTCCCCAAAATATGACTTAGCTTGCTTAATTTAATATGTTCCAAGACTGATTAAAATTAAATTGAATATTTTCATTCCGGGGAACATATTCAAGTGTGGAATTTAAGCATCAATATGTACAAAGATGACTTCTAATGCCCTATTTAAAATAGATTGACCACCAGGTCGGTTGGTCGCTTACTGCAGCTAGCAGTGTAAGTTATAAGATTTCTTTTGAAATAGGTAATTAGAGGACTTTTGTAAGTAAAATGTTAGTAACCTCTAATAAAACAATGGAATTGTTTGAATCAGACCCAAAGAGTATAACGTATAGTTAGATTTCTACTGGACAGGTTTTCCCTGCTTATATGGGCTATACCTAAATGTAAAGGTGCATATTGATTTTTGAAGCAATAACACTTTTTTATATAAGTAAACATGAGTTTTTGAAATGCATACCCGAGAAGCAATTCTGCAAAGGGATTCCTTAGCCCATAGTCTAACTTAATATAAACCTAAGGCCTTTTTAGGCTTTGAACAAACCTCACCTAATTGAGTTAAGCAAGAGAACAATAAAACAAATTGTGTGACTGTTAAACCTGTCCAGTATTTACATAAGTACTATATCAGTGGAATTTTCTATATTTTCAAATTCAATTAGTTTCTGTTCTTTGATTTTATTGTTAGTAAGTCAAGCATGAATTATTTGGTGTAAACAATACAGTGAACTTATATTACCTTAAAAATGCAAAATCATATTGACTCATGTGATTTTCACAGACTCTGGCATTACTTTACGAATATTTTACAATCCCCGAGGATCTTCTTTCTTAAATATAATGGTACCCTTCGACATTCCAAATTATAGCACTCTGGTACAAAAAAATGAGAAGTTGTATCAGGAGTGCGACTGTAACCTGGAAGTATAACATTTTGTTGTTCAATTCTTGGGTCTGGTTACTTCGTACGTTCAAATTACGAGAAAACTTAGTCCAGTTAGCAAGCCAATATTTAAATCACATGTAAAATCAAGAACCTGAGCATAGCTGTAGAAAATAAATGATACTATTAAGTGAAAGGAAGGAAGGTTACACACATACACACAAACAATAAACAAAAGTCAAAACGACAGCTACAGTGGCATTGACAATGACATCCTTTTAATTGCCAGTAAAAAAAAACTAAATGTGGCCCTGCTAAAGAAACAATAAAAAAAAACATTTTTAATTTTTTTCTCCTAAATGCAGGCCTTAATATTTTTAATATTCATGGATAAACATCCTTCTCATAAAGTTCTATTTCCATCATAAATTTTTAAACTGGTTAAAAAAGGTTCAGAATAAAATTCCACGTTCCATACAAAAAGTGGACATGTCCTTTTATTATTAAAATTCCCTCTTAAAATGTTTAAAAAATATTCCTTTGAGTGATGACTACTTACTGTTTGTGAGACACCAGACTTCGTTGTACTTCTAAACGTCAATGTTTTTCTAAACGTCAATGTGTTATACCAATGTGTCAACACATGTAATATGAAATTTACATTTCTGATATTTTGGAGGTTGATACTCAAATAATTGACCTTCCAACATATGCAAATATGGGTTCTGCATATTACGTCAAACTACAATAAAAAATACATACTTATGTCAAAAACTGTCCTATGTATAACAGGTTCCCCTTCTTTTTTTTTTACGTTGGGAAATGCATTACGCATACCCCGCGCTCGGGAAGGCGCGGGGTTATGTCGGACTCTCCGCGGCCCCTGGGGGCAGAGTGCCAGCCAGAAACCGCGTCATACCGACTAAAACCCAACGATGCCCCCTCACAAACGCCTTGGCACGAGAACGCTCATCACCGCCGCATCCTCCCCGTCATCTGACGAAGAGGATACGTCGGCGAGGGACGCTCCGCTGTCGGACAAGGCCATGGGAACCCTTTCGGACACTTCCATGACCTCGTCAGCGTCAGCTCGCCTACGGCGAGCCCCTCTCGCCTCCCCAAGCTGGGAAGGCCGGTGATGCTCCTGGGCATTAGGAGCTTCGACGACTGGCGGTGACCTGTGCAATGCAGGACTCGGGCTTCCCCGGCCCGGGTCCCGCTGGTCACCGTCAGGAGGAAGAAGACGGGCAAACTGCCGCCTCCTCCGCCCCAATCTCCTCCGGCGGCAGGGATCTGCCTCTGGGTCCTCCTCTCTGGCCCGTTCTGCCTCCTCCTTCTGTGTGATGACCTCCACACAGAAGGAGTTCACTGCATCCCAGGCCTCTTCGCTCTCGACCATCTCTGAGATGAGAGATGGTAAAGAGAGGTCGGGGCCAACACACGAAGCCAGACTGGTGCGCTGCGAGGAAAAGGCAGCACATTCCTCAAGAGTGTGCTGTGCTGAGTCCTCAGCAGCGCCACAGTGATGGCATTGAGCGGTCGGCTCACGCCCAATCCGATGCAGGTAGCGGCCAAAACAGCCATGACCACTGATTACCTGTAACAGATGGTACGTGAGCGACCCGTGCTTCCTTTCCGCCCACGGCTTGAGTACGGGGAGCAATGCCTCAACGGGTCTCCTGAGAGTTCCGGAGGCCGGCTCACCCAGGCTCTCTTGCCATAGGCGGAACATCTCAACATGTGCCCCTTCCAGGGCAGCAACCCGCTCTCTTGGAGCCAATCTGTGTGCCCCCTCCCTTGCATCGACCCGTACGCGATAGGCCGCCGCGAGAACGTGCGCCACAAGCTCCCACGGGGGAGTGCCGGCGATAGCGCAGGCCGCCGCATGTGACACCGTACGGTATCCTCTGATAGCTCTCAGTGCCATGGCGCGCTGCGCTCTTCGCAGCGATGCCACTGCGCGAGCGCTGAGAGCGTCGGCCCAGACTGGGGCCCCGTACAGTGCCATGCTGCGAACAACTCCCGCGTAGAGGTGTCGGCTGCTGGCGCTCGGGCCTCCGACGTTGGGGAGGAGGCGCCCAAGTGCGTCGGCCGCACCTAAAAGTTTGGGCTCCAACGAACGAAAATGTTCGTCGAAGCCCCATCTGCCGTCGATTGTCAGCCCCAAGTACTTAATGTGTGGCTTTAGCTGGACAGTCACACCACCCACCGTGATGAATGTCCCCGCGGGGATAACAGGTTCCCCTACTTAAGAGCTTATTATACTTCGATGACTTTGTACAGAACCCTCGGTGTACTTGCACTTAACTTCGATATTCTGTATAATTTCTCTTTTAATAAAATTATTTTTAAAATAATAATTTGGGATCTTTCTACGCTAAATAAATTTGGTTTTGAATATTCCATACCATGCGTGTATACAATATAATAAAATTGTGTGTACGAGTACTTATGTTTTATAAATGTAATGAATAATGATAAATATCTAAAATATTATTTTCTTAGGTGCTTAAAATCGGATTCTTTTTGTAATCTGATTGTGTATTTATTTAAAGATGACACTGTGGTCCCCCATACATACACACGCGGACCCCCGGGGTCCGCGGACCGCAGGTAAAGTAGGGAACGCTTTATTGACAGCATTTTGAGCACTATACAGGATTTACCAATAACGTCGTTGTGTAAAATGCAAATAAAGGTACTTCCCCTGTAACACTGAACGCGCATTAGGTATAAAGTTGCATTTCTTGATAACTTTGGTTATACTTTATCAGCCTTATTAATAAAAATTTTACTCCTTGGATCATCGTCGGATTAGTTACTCCGTGTTTTGTCTTATTTTAACATATGACAGCCGACATGTGCGGAAACAAGACAAAACACGGTGTAAATAATCCGAGGATGATCCAAGGAGTAACATTTTTAATAATTAGTCTGTATGTGTAAGTCGAACATCATTTTTTTTAAATCGACTTTTTCAGGTTAAAATCGTTGACTGGTCATGGTTGGACCCGTTCTTGGTGGTCGTCAATCTCGGAACCCATGGCTTCTACCCATTCCCCATACTCCTGGGGAGCGGCTCCAACGCCTACTTTGACTACATGCCGCTGTCGCCGCAGCCCAGATGCTACCCTGGAATTCTGCACGTCAACCTCATTGACATACTGAATCTTATGATCAATTTGATATGGTTGAAATTCGCGAAAGCGTACGTCATTTCTCTACACAGGGTATGTACTTTTCAATACCTACGGCCAATAGACAACAAATTTTTGGCCTTTTTAATACGTTTTTCGTCGATGAAATTAAACGTAGTTTGCCTCATTTTTGGATGACGAAAACCAAATGTGACGCTGTATGTACCTAATATTATATTATTTTTGACTTTTTGGTATTTTAGGTTTTAATTTTTTGCAAAATATTTTGAGCGTATAGCAAGTCCGACATGCAGTATAAGCAAGGCATAAATGCAGTTCTGTTCATATACGGAAAAAAATTGTTGAGAAGTTAGAATTTCTCTCGTCATCGCATTCTGTGTCATAGTATCCTTAAAAATTGCGATTTCTAATTTCAAGTCGGCTAAGAACCGTCGGCCGTACTGCCTCCTTTCGAAGATCGCCTTAACTAGTATTAAATACTCGTATAATACAATATATTGTTTCACCCTTGCACTAAATGATTATGTATATTGTAAAGCTTACACAGTAGCGGTACTATTCCACCTCGGTGGCTTCCGTGTAAAACCAGCGTAACTTATATGTAATAATAATAATGTCCTCCTAACCGATATTAGGTCACGGCGGCCAATCTCAACAGAGACTAGCCATTTGCGCAGGAGATATTATAGTGCACAAGTGACTGCGCAAACGCAAGTGCACTCTCTGTTCCTTCACTCGCCTAGTCCGATGGGATGGTTAGCCGACACGACCGGGGCGAGATCAGGCGCAGGACCCACTATTTAACGTGCCTTCCGAAGCACGGAGGAGCTTGAGATGTCTTATTTTGGTCACCCATCCTAGGACTGACCACAGCGAACGTTGCATAACCTTAGCATCAAGCTCCTCAACTTATATGTGTTTTGCCATTCAACAGAGAGATCCGGACGGTATGCGCATGTTCTTCAGCATTTCCGTGGTGAAACTTATCCTGCAGATCCTCTACTTCGGTTACAATCCAGAGTTCTACAGCTTCGCTGCGGCCGAGGCACATTGGTTCGTCAAGATCTCAGACTGCTGTAAGTCGTTACATAATAAATTTAAATTAAACAAAAAAGCCTCTCATTCCATGCATACGATACACTTGAAGTTCTATTGTATTTGAATTTTAAATATTTATCTTTTAATTATTTACCGGAGGGATACTCTGTACGGGTCGCCTGCTTGGGTACCTCCGCCTTACCTATTTCTGCCGCAAAGCAGAAGTGCTTACATTGTATTGTTCCGGTTTGAAGGGTAAGATATGGCAGTGAATTTATTGGGCACCATGACTTTACATCTTATGTCACAAGTTGGCAACGTACACTGTGGTTCTTGTGGGGCTTACAGATTTGCTGCGAATCTCACAAGAACCACATGTACTATAGGTGACTGTTACCACTTACCAACTTAGAAATTGGTATAAAATTTATATTAAGTATTTTAATTTAAGTTAAAATTTCATATTTTAATCGATATGAACAGTGATAATGCTATTTAAGATGACGATGATAATTTGTCCATGCTAATAAGAGAATGCGTATATGCAACTATATACTATACTTACTACTAATATTATAAAGCTAAAGAGTTTGTTTGTTTGCTTAAACGCGCTTATCTCAGGAAGTACTGATTCAAATTGAAAAATTATTTTTGTGTTGGGTAGCCCATTTATCGAGGAAGGCTATATAACATCACGCTATGACTAATAGAAGCTGAGCATTAATGAAAAATGTTGCAAAACGGGAAAAAAATATATGGCGAAACGTAGTTCGCGGGCACAGCTAGTAAGAATATATTTAGAAACAGCTTTATAAAATAAGAAATATTATTTTTTGTATAATGAATTAATTTTTCCTTTTTAAATAATTCTAAAAGTAGCTTTAATTTAAAATAATACTTTGACATCTATATTAATATACAAATTAATAAAATGTTATATTATTATATTTTAACATTACAATGTGCAATATTTTCACTATTATAATTATTTTTCACTGATATCACATTTCAATTTATATTTCAATTAGTATCAATTAAGTGTATTTAATATGTAATATAAAAATTGATAAACATTTCTTCCAAATTTTTATAATGTAAATTGTGTTAAAATGGAATAAAAATCTAAATCTATGATTATGATAAATACTGGATTGCCTACACCATTAAGTGGTGATTAATTTGTCGTATGCATTTCACCCATAGACCCCACGGTCGCTTAAATAGATAAAATGTCTACATATAAAACATATTTTTCAGTGCTGGCGCTATTTTTCCTGATCCTCGTCCGTCAATACATGAATCAAGTGAGAATGGAAAAATCTCAGAAAACGCAGACCAAGGGAGATCAGCCACCACCGTACGCGTCTTGTCTCGTCTCTAAGAACGACCACATCATCGTCGTCAAGAAGATGACCAGCCCAGAAACCGTTCCAGACGAAAAGAAGAAAGTTGAAAATGTCTAAAGAGAATTGTTATCATTATGTCTTTATTATTTGATTATATTTGATTAGTTGAAAACTGAAATCACTTTGAAGAATGCATAAATTGAGTTTTTCGTATTATCATTCCAACAGTATTTTTATTTAGTATATTAAAAATAATCTCGTTAAGGTCTGTTTACATTTTGCTATATATTTTATTATTTTATTAGTTTTGAGACTTTTAGGGACTATTGTGCCAAATATAGGAAATAGATGTTGGATTCCTTATAAATAAATTATTTACTCTACCTTATCTTAGATTACTATACTCTACCTTGCTTTTATGAATAGCATTACCGGTACAAGGAGTTTGTTATTATACCCTATCAAGCCGAAACCTACCCATGTTAACATACTTTGGCCGTCTTTGGCCCGATTTCACCAAAGTCAGATAAGTTTTATACCAAGTATAAAGTCATGACTTCATGAGTTACTCTCAGATAAGTCAATTTTAATTTTAACCAAATACTTATACTTAGAATAAAGCTGTTATTCGAGAATAGGTTTTATACCGTAAAATTTGACGGTATAACAGATTTAATACTAGGATTAATAAGAAAGATGGCGTCTAATTAACAGCTGATTGGCAAGCTGTATAAAGTGGCAGTTGTCGTAACTGACGTATAATCCTACTTGTTTAAAAACAACTTCTTTATGATTTACGGAGAGAATGGACTATTTAATTTCGCAGCATTATCGTTCATTTGTTCATTTAGTCCAATTTTAATTTGCCACAGATAAAATAAAAGTCTGTTTGCCAAATGTAGTGAAACGTGAAATGGGTTATCCAAGAATAAATGTAGAGTAGGTATAAATAATTATTTATCCGTGGTATAGTCATTCCAGATTTGTGTTACTGCTGCTGAAATCGAGCCTAGTCATATAAAAGTTAATGGCGTCATTGACAATTCGAAATTGTATAATGAAAATTAATTTTACAATTTCGCCATAAGTACATATTTTTTTCACCGACCCAACTATTTGTATGGGGGATTTTAAAATTAATTTTATACGACTATGTTAACATGGGTAGGTTTCGGCTTGATAGAATGTATACCAATCACGCGGCAATTCGCAATGGACTTTGATTGATAAGTCCGTGACATCGGTGGGTTAAATTTTTTAACCAACTTAAAAAAAAAGGAGGTGGTTCTCAATTTGATGCGTAGGTATTTACTTTGTGTGTACCAACGCGATTACTCCGCCAATTGTAGACCGATTTTTTAAATTTTATTGCCTGTCATCCTTAAGAGGATTGTGAAGCTTTAAATTTTCATACGAAAAGCGATAACGCTTTTCTCCCTCTTTACATAATCGAATTTCCATATTTTTTGGAAATGTTGTAGATATACTGAGGATCTAGGTTTGTACGTTTTAATTTTGAAGTAATATTGCTCAGAATATAAATTATTAGCATTTAAATATCCATATTTTAGACTTAAAAACTACCTCCAGCATTTTTATCTTTTATGACTAAATTATACTGAATTACAAAAAAAGCAAGACGTACAAACATAGATTAAAGCATACTGAATCTAAAGAGACCAAAAGTGTCTAATTTTGTGAAGGTTTAGTACTGTAGTATTATATTATCTGTGGTTTAGGGGAGTAAAACAGTTATCGCCCGAAACAATATTTCAATAAGAAATGTAGGCACTTGCCTCGGACTTTCAACTCTAAGCGGTATGCAATAAACTGCATTTTTGAAAGTGCATACTCGAGCCATAAATTGGCACTTCACAGTCCTCTTAAAACCAAGAAACGGCAAATGCTTTGGGTCAATCGCAAAGACAACCTTTTTGGCATAAAGATGGTTTTCAACCCTTGAGTGGTAAACCACTTTTTTGGACGGTGCCTGTCCCGTCATACACACACGATAGAAAATCATTAACAAAACCATTAATGAACTTGCTTAAGATTACTGGTTCGGATTTGACGCAGCCTGTCTCCTCCACAGATAGCCAGTTCAGTTGTTGAGGTGTCCAGGTGAAGCTCGCGTCCATTTCGGCCTTATCGTCACTTACATACATGCATCAAGTATGATGAAGAGCTTCTCTTGTCTGCATAAAATGTATCTGATGTCAAACGGTTACTTCAGCCTATAGACCTTTGTGGTCAGAGACACGTAAAGCCCGCTCACACGAGTGCTTTTCTAACGTCCGTTAAAAGTGTTCAAATAGAACAAGTGCATTCCCATGTAGATATAATGTTCAAATGGGAGCGCTTTCATAACGAGACGTTTTTTTTACCGAGCAATATTATATTTTCAACGCTAAGCGTTAAGCGTAAAGTATAGCAGTATCGTATAGCGAACGTTATAAAAACGCTGACGCCATGCTTTTTATCGCTCGTGCCAATACATTTGTCAGCATCGCACGCGTCGTACGCGCCGTACGCGCCGCATTTTACATGAAATATTATGAATATGAAATAATATGAAACCTCGCACATTTGACCTACTACAGTGTTACGCTATATTAAATCAAAACCTATAATTCTTGAACTAATACAACAATGAGGAGGCCGGTTATTGAAAACCATGTGGTTTTTTTTTTGTAAATGGTCGTTTTTACTCGATTGAATAAACCAATAACTTTTGTATTCCGATGTGGATCGAATACAATATACAATCAACGAAAATTTGTGTAAGATTCACAAATATTTTCCCGTCAGCTTAAAAGCTGTATGTTCTTCAAACGGCAAGTAAGTAAGTGTTTTCGACGAATCCAACCCAAGAAGGGACGGCGATCATTTATTATCAGCGGATACGGGGCTCTACTCCTGAGGACAGGCCAAATCTGCTTATTTGTTGTTTCTTTCGAGCTTCAACATAAAAGTGTCAAATTGTGAATATTATGGCCAAATTTAACAACTTTGTCTTAGCTTAGGATAGGTTGCATGCTGAAAGACAAAATGCGGCAGCATACGTCCAAGAGCGGATTTAAGGGGGTATTTTTGGGTATTTTTGTGTACTATGAAGATTCACAGTACATACTTAGAAGCACATCAAATTACTTATGATACTTGTTAAAATATATGAATAAAATAACAGAAAGAACATGAATGTAGCTCTTGTCTATTTCTGGCTAGAATTGCGAATTGTTCGTTGGCCTTCCATGCGCTTCTTGTGCCCCAGAAAAAAATCCTGGATCCGCCCTTGATACGTCTTAGATGTTTCTTAAGCTAAGATAAGGTTGTTGAAATTGTCCATTAGTACCTCAGACGCGAAGTGTTAAAACTATGTACAGTCTGAGAATGAAAAGGTTCGTTACCTTAGACTCGATTTTTGTTTGCACCGGTTAAAGAATCAATATACCAACATACCAGAGCAAGAAAGAATCCTGCTAACATTTGAACACATTTGACGTTTACTGTCGAAACCCATAGGTTTTTGTTCCGCGTATAATAGACATCATAATATTCTAATGTGATAGGTCTATCGTGTGAGGTCTATCGTCCATATGCACCAAAACCATTAATAATAAAGAATAGAGTAATAATAAGAGAATAAAAATTGAGAATAAAAATCAAATAATTGTTTATACAACAAATACAAAACCATTAGCAGTGATTACATATTGTAATCTATTTTTACCAAAAAAAACTTGATATCGATGACAGATACTTATATAAAGAAATAACAATAATTTTATTCCCCTATGCCGATAAACAGAAAATTTAAATAGTTATCTGTGCTCGGGACACATAAGATACATTTGAAAACTTATGTACCTTTTGATTCCCCGACTGTACATGAGTTTTACATGGGCTACTACATGGTTCTTAACTTAACCTGCTCTCACGTTAGTGCACGGGGTTCCTTACCGTAAACATCACTTAATTCCAAATCATTCTATGTAAAGAAGCAACAATTTTGTGGGTCACTCAATACACCAGACATTTCCATGTTACACAATGCCATAATCATCTAATAAACTACTATAGTCTTTCAGAAATATAATTCACAAATTCAATTTCAAGTTCCTTTCATTCACAATATTTCTTCCCGAATGACACTAATGTGTCCATTTTATATGGGAACACGCATATAAAAGGCTGATTTACGTTCCGTGAAGCCTGCTAGATGGAATCATACGATTTAATACAATTAAGTGGGCACCTATTCGCGAGCCTTAATTAAGTACGCCGACGTGATGCAAAGAGTAATATCTTCCAGACGTGACAGGAATGTTAGTGCTATAAATGAGCCATCATCTTATACCTAATCGTCACGTGTGGTCTTGGTAAGTAGTGTTGAATTAGTTTCCTTGCTCTTAACCATTGAAATGGAAAAAAAATATTTATTTTTTAAAGCTTATATTTTTCTAGTGGCTGGTAGGAGCGGTTTTGACGCCTTACGTCAGTGTCAGGGACAAGCCTTCTCAACAGAAAAATTGATTGACACTAATAATAGCAACTAATCTTTGGTCTAGACCCTGTTTTGCGGAAAATCTTGTCACCAGCACGTGTCGCCTAAGCATAAATTGGCATGGCAATTGATCTTTGATGAGGCCATCCCACAAACGCCCTAGACTACTAGGCTATCGCCTAGTTCGTTGATGTACAGGCCGGCTGTGGACAGCGATATAGAGTGGCAGAAGGGTCTTCCAATTCAAGTTTCAAGATTCAATTAGCTTAGGTTTCAGGCTTCGACGGAACCAGGTGAGCAACTGCGGCTCACAATTTGCGTTATGTTTATCCTCAACGCTTAACTTTCTTAACTCAGTCTTCAATCAATGTTGATACTCTAACCTGGACGTCAGATCCACTCGAATATTATTTAGACCGTCAAAATTCTGAGGCAAAAACTGTTATTCTATCTAAATTTTCTGTAAATTAACACAATTTATCACTTTTATTGTTATTGCAATGAAACTCGAATACTTGATATTTTACTCTATGCCAGAATGCAAATTAGCTCAGCATGGAAACGAGTACTGGAGGACAGAACTGTGTTATCAAGCCGGCATAAAAAGCTCCTATTGCCTTTGAATAAGGGTTGAAATGGAATGTGAATTGCGTAATTTGATGTGGTTTTTCCTGTCCTTGTAGACTTCGCGGTCTAATGGCAGCCGACTACCCCCATTACACCTGCAGATGAGAGGTGTCTTCTTATTTCAGTCGGGTTCTTGCTTCCCCAAGGTTTTGATTTTAAAACTCGTTGATTTCTTTATAAAATAACCCGCCTCGCTTTACGAGGTTTAATTATGTTAAACGCTCGGCGCACTTATTTAAACGCAGCTTAAAAATGATTCCTAGCGTTATGGTGTTGCTTGGAATATTTTTTAATGTCTACAGCTGTGAATGTGTAAAGGTATTCAGCATTTTGTTGGTTCATTAGACTGACATTTCTTTCGCGCCTTTTATAAACATGAATCATGAATTAAGATAAAATTTAAAGTCTCTTCCTTCGCGACGATTACGTAAATGAGCTCTTCTTCTTAAAACGCTTTTCCGTCTAAGTTTATTTTACCACGTGCGAATACCCATAAGAAAAATCACAAGATGCAGAAAACGTGCATATGAATTAACTCCATAGGTACACTGTTTTATCACAAATAAAAAAAAACTAAATCAAAATGTATGATAACCATGTAAACATAAGACTACTTATATCGAAAACTTAGTATCTCGCACACATGCTATTGTTCCGAAATTCACCGTGTTTCGGTAAAATAAATCAATGGCGTGCACACAGATTAGCGAAAGAAACACATTTCAGAACAAACTTTACCTCTCGACTTTGTGCCACACCATTTAATTCAATCGAACTTCGGTACTACCCCGGGCATTCCTTTCGTGCGCACCGAATTATTTATTCCCGGAATTTATAAAGTAAACAAGCCCAATAAGTACGATAATTGAAAGGGTGAGGAGCACGATAGTCCTCGATTGGAGTACGAAAGAAATACCACTTCTCGATGCACCAATCGATAGAATACCACACCACCATGTCTTTGGCAGAAGATGCGATATCCAACTTACAGCAGAATCGAAAGATTGTTCAGACATCAGAGAGGTTAGTATATACACAGACGGCTCCAAGACCACTTGTGGAACTGGAGCCGGCGTCAACTCAAACGACCTAAATATCAAATTATCAATAACCCCAGATAGGCGGAACACCATTTTCGAAGCAGAATACATTGGCATCACCAGAGCGGCACAGGCGATTGCTAGAGGTGTTACTAATCTTAACATAAAGATTATCTCAGACAGCGCATCTGTCCTGCAGGCCCTCCAAAACAATACTATCAGCTCTGTCCTTATACTGGAATGTCATAACATGCTCCAAGCCATAGCAGATACAAACCGGGTAACTCTGCAATGGATAAAAGGACACAGCGACTCACTTGGCAACGACGTAGCAGATGAATTGGCCAAGAGAGGTTCAAACACAAAAGTGTATGGACCAGAGCCCTTACTGCCCATTCCATAGGCCCAGATTAAAACCTGGATGTGTGAAAAAACCTAGGAACATCATCTATCAGAGTGTAGAGCCAACGATGCAAACAAACAAAAACGCAATCCCGGTACCATCCAAGTAGGTTGCCCGATCCCTCATCAGACTAAAGAGAGACAATTTTTTTTTACAAAAAATAGAACCGACTTCAAAAACACTGAAAACTTAAAAATAATATAAGAATAGGTACAGACAACATCACACTTTTATATTGAAGTCGGCGCCAAACGATGATCTCCTAGAAAGTGTTAAAATTTGTCACCGACTTCAATATAGAAGTGTGATGTTGTCTGTACCTATTCTTATATTATTTTTAAGTTTTCAGTGTTTTTGCAGTCGATTCTATATTTTGTAAAAAAATTATTTTTGACTTTTTAGTGAATGAAATCTTTTTAGTGAAAGAAACCCTAATTTAATATGTATTAAATATGTATTAAATTAGTGTTTTCCTCGATTTTCTATGGGATCCCATCATCAGATCCTTACTTTGGTGACCATGGGACCACCCTTGCAATATACTCTATCAAATACAAAAAGAATTTTGAAAATGGGTTTAAAAATGACGGAGTTATGAGGTAACAAACGTAAAAAAAATACAACCGAATTGATAACCTCCTCCTTTTTTGAAGTCGGTTAAAAATCCGAAAAGTTATAGCTACCATAACCGGAAACTGTCTCCTAAACAAACACCTATTCACAATAGCGGTGTCAGACAGCCCTCTATGCAGAGCATGCATAGAGGCAGAGGAAACGCCACAGCACGTCCTTTGGAATGCAGAAGTGTGACCGATCAACGGGCGAAACTTCTCCACTCCCCGGCATCCATGCCGGAAGCATGTAGTAACCCACAGAGGCTGCTGGCGTTCTGGGAGGACCTGGAAGGACCTAGGATGGATGGAGTAGGATGGATGCAGACGTAAGTTTATGACGCACAATGGCCCAATCATATTGTCCTTGACATAACAGATGACATAGAAGAAGAAAAAGAAACGCAACGTTAAGTAATTTTAATTGTTCAAAAAGTAAACACAAAACCAAAGCAACAACCCTTAATTTTAAATCAATATATGTATAACAAATAGACGTATCGTTCTTATTGAATACAGTCTTATCCAAGCGTTGAATGTCCAGTTCAAAGTTTTGAGTTGACAACTATTACTTAAGAAGAGCCTCGGCGAACACTTAATGAAAACTGCAAGGAAGCAGAGTCATTGCACGGGTTAAAAACTCATTACCAACACTCAGAAACTGTACGGTTAAGAATTAAAAGATCTCATAGTTTTCATTGAGTGAAATAACACGAACTCCTATAAACTAATGGGAGAAAAAGCTTCCTAGAGCAAGTTTTCAACGGTGTAGCATTTCATAGCGCTTTTTTGTCTGGAATGGAGATGAGTGTAGTACTTTTGATCTTTTCTAATTGTAGTCAAGGATTAGTATGTCTTCATGTAATTATTGTAACTTCCTTATATTGAGTTTTGCTTTTATTATCTCAGCAACACGACTAGTACCTACATTGACGAGAAAAAATATTTGCACCATTCCCCCTCTAAAAAACTTATTTTACTTACTGAAAACAATGAATAAGAAGCACATTTAATCACTATTTTGGTGTTTGAATTTAGAACACACCGATATAATCGACCTCCATCTCGATGCTGTACAACCTACTTGCACAAAAAATACTCGATATTAAATGTATATTTTTGCTTAAACCTTTCTTTTTCTCGTAGTCGTGGTATAAAGTATTGTATGCAACTCTTGAATAAAAAGGATTTATATCGAGGGACATGAATCACTTGTGTCGCTCAGGATTCGAAAATTTGATAATGGCCCTCGCTTTACATCCGTCCTTTATTCACTAGTTGCATAATATACTATTTTTATCTTTAGATTATTAATAAATACTTGTTTGCTATTACATAATGACCGATTAATTATTTTTTTAAACTTTAATGCCTAGTAAAAATATGACACAGTTGGCTGACTTAATACTATAACATGGCATCCTCTACCAGTCCAACATTATATCGAGCAGATTTCATGGCGGTGCTTCTAAAAGAACAATTATATTGTTGAGTTTAATAATTTACATATAAACATATTTTATCATCATCATAACAGCTCATATACGTCCCCACCGTGGGGCTCGAGCCTACCCTAATTTAAAGTGTTTAGACCTTATAGTAATTGTAATGTAACTAACCTTTAAATTTCTTTGCAGATGTATACAGGTTGCCTCGCGATGTTTTCCTTCACTGTAGGAGCGTCAGACAAAATAAATGTACATATGAAATTAGAAAAACGAAAAACACATTGGTACATGGCAGTCTCGAACCTCGGACCTACCGATTGGAAGGCAAGTGCCGAGTCCACAGCACCACCAAATATGTTTTATATGTATAAGTTAATTCTAAGCTTAGATTGCTTATATCCTAAACAGTTTAAGTTTTTGGGTCAAACCAGATAAAACCGTCATAACACAGCGACCATTTTCACTTCATTTTTCAGAGCGTACCACAGCGAGTTTAATATCTGTGCCCCTTAAGACACCATATGTTATTAATGGACACTGGAAACTTGCTGATAGGCGACGGGCCTTTAATAACACTGTTAGCTTCGCCGTTTTAATAATAAATCCCTTCAAGTATTCGGATGATTAATGGAACAGTCAGTATTAGTGCTGTAAGAGACGAAAGAAAATCACTCAGGTCAGGATTCGAAATTTGAATTGAGAAAAATCTATTTACAAATCTTGACCACTTGTATTTGATTCTCACTCTCTACACTGTACCAGGGGGTTTCACTCTGCAGTTTGGGTACGTTTGGCCGGCGCACCGGCCGGGCCGGTGTATGGCAAAGGTTGCCGCCCGGCTCGCACGTTGGCCGCGTCGCACATAATAAACTAGATTTTTCTCTGTAATTTCTGTAACGATAACTGCATATCGGTGAGTGGGAACCCTGCGCTCTTATCGCTAAATCGGTATCGGGTCAGCAACGCGTATCGAATTTGGAACACTCATGTTATGCAACAAATTTCAATTTCCTGTGCAGCCAGATGAAGGGCGTAAGAGTAGGTAAATGTTTCATACCTAAACTTGGCTTTTCTTCGAGAGTGATCCTTCTATACTTTAGTACTATTATTTATTTTGTGACTGTATCAAACAATCAGTCATCAATATGGCTGAAGGGGATATTGTTGTCTTTTTGGCACCAGCGTGTGCCAAAGACGACAATTCGACTTTACTTCTTTGGTTAAGTAAACTAGAGGCTGAGACCTGAGTAACGCCCACGACCTTGAGACATGACTTCCTACTGCAAGCATTACGGGCGCGGTGCGTTATTGAAATTGAGCGAAAATATCATTTTTTTCTATAGAAACTAGTAACTTATTTGAAGATATGAAACATCAGTATTATGAAATTAAGTGTAACGAGTTATTTCCCTGAAAATCATTTAATAATCTTTGTTAAATAACTCTCGATTTTCTTCTGAAAGCTGTTTTTGATGGGTATCTTTAGCATTTTTTAACGAGAAATTTGGATTAAAATTTGTTTTGGGGACATAGAGATATTTATTTTTATTTATTTAAACTTCCAGTACAATTTGTGTACAGAGGCGGACTTAATGCCAAAGGCATTATCTGCCAGTCAACCTTTGGGTGGTGCAGAGAAAAGGAAGTAGATGTAGTACTTTAATGGTAAAAACAACTGGATAATGGTATATATATAATGCTATATACATAATATACTAATACATAAATATTATAAATAAAATAAACTAATATATATGTGCCTACTATTAATTTACAAAACTATAAAACGAAAATGACATTCAAAATGATATTTCGAAGATAATATGCATATCCTTAATCAACAGGAGTAAAAAGATTCTCATGGTACAGCTTTCGTAATTTCTTTTTAAAACTTAGTTTGCTTGATGACTTTCTGACGTCAAGTGGGAGAACATTCCATAACAGGATTGACTGGATTAAGAAAGAAGAGTGTATGATATCAGATTTGTGGGCGGGGCATTTGAGGAGACCATTAAAGGTAGAACGAAGGGATCTATCATGTGAGGAACATGGGAACTCAAAACTATTGTTAAGATAACTGGGCTTGTTGGGACTATTAAGTAATGAATGGAGTGTAGTCAAAGTTCTCATGTGCCGACGTTGCCGTATAGACAACCATTTCAAACGCAGCCGATGTTCAGAAACATGATCAAACTTTTTTAAATTATAAACGAATCGAATGCAGTTATTTAGAAGTCGGTCAAGTTTATTGAGTAGATCTGCATTCAGGTCGAGATAGCACACATCACCATAGTCAATTATGGGAAATATCAAAGTCTGTACAAGCATTTTCTTAGTCTCTGAAGGTAGAAAGTTCTTCAGGCGATAAAGAGTCCGTAAAATCCCTGTAATTTTTTGGCAAATGTTGGCAGTTTGTGGTCGCCAACTAAAACTGGAATCCAGGTATAAACCTAAATCCTTCACGGTATTACTGAAGGGGATGGTCTTGTCATCGAAAACAACAGCGCTAAGGTTATCGGGATCCATCCTTGACATAATTCTTGAACCACCCATAATTATTGCTTGGCATTTGGTTGGATTGATAAGGATCCCAAACTGCTCAGACCAGCTCTTGATAGATTTAAGATCCTCATTGATTGTATCAATAGCATCATTTACATTATCAATATCGTCCTGGGTATAAAGCTGCAAGTCATCGGCATATAAATGGTACGAGCAGCGAAGATGGTAAGTAAGAAAGTTTATGAAGATAGAAAACAGAAGAGGGGATAAAATGCCGCCTTGAGGAACTCCAGCTACAAGGTCACTCCATGAGGACGATGACTCATTCGAGATAACCGATTGCTGGCGTCCCTGAAGATATGAAGAGAACCACTCCAGAACCTCCCGGGAGACCGAAAAATGAGAAAGAATAGCTAACAGAATTTCATGATTAACGGTATTAAATGCATTTGAAAAATCGACAAGAACCAGAATAGTAACCTTCCTGTCTTCAATTCCAGCTCTAATATCACTAGTTACCTTAAGCAGAGCAGAAGTAGTGCTGTGACCAGGTCTAAAGCCAGACTGAAAAGGACTCAAAATAGAGTTAAGGTGGATAAAATGGGAAAACTGCTTATGGACGCAGGCCTCGAGCAACTTGGATAGGTAGGGAAGGACAGAAATAGGGCGGAACTGATTTAGGAGAGTTGGATTTGGAACTTTTGGAAGTGGACGCACTAAAGCTTTTCGCCAAAGGGAGGGATATGTACAAGATTCGAGAGAGAAATTTATAATATGCGTGATTGCAGGTAGGATTTGCTCGAGAATGGACATAATCATCTGACGGCCAATATTATCACAACCCATTGCATTAGACCTGATTGATATAATAATCTTCCTAATCTCGTCTGTAGTTACGGGTGAAAAAACAAAACAAGGGATATTAGGACTCGGAAGACCATCAATATCGGCGATAGTGCTAGAAATTATATCATGACTAAGGTTAGAATTGGTTGAAAAATGCCTATTCAGATCATCTAGATTAATACTGGTAGGGAGATCGAAGTGGTGAGCCTTACCAATTCCAAGAGTACCAAGGAACTTCCAGGTTGCGGCAGACGAAGAAGAAGAGATATTATTGAGTATGTGGCGGCGCTTAGCATTACGTACCATCTGGTTACACCGATTCCTAGCAACTTTGTATGCGTTCCAATTGTCGTCAAGACGTACCTTTTTGAATTTGCGCAGAGCTCTGTCTCTTCGCTTCATCGCTTTCCGGATATCATCTGACATCCATGGAGCAGGTTGATGTTTCAGCTTGATTTTCTTTAAAGGTGCATGTTTGTCATAAATAGCAGTGATTATTCCGTTAAAAGCTTGTAACTTCGCATCAACCGTACATGCTTGTAACACTGGTTGCCAGTCAATTTCAGATGCGTCTGAATGTAATTTAGCAACATCCATGCGAGCGAAACTGCGCCTGTACAGAACCTTGGGGACAGGTTTAGGAGGCTTAAGGACAAAAGAGAGAAAAATAAGGTCATGGTGGGAGAATCCGGGAGCAGGATGTTGGCCATGGGAGTGGACTCGTGAAGGATTGGAGACAAGAATTAAGTCAAGCCAGGAATCATTGCCACCCGTGTTGAAATGCGTGGCCTGAAGAGGTAGAACGTGTAGGCTGACTGACTCAATAATTTGCAGGAGCTTACGTGGGCGGGCGGAAAGTGGGAGAAGAATATTGGTGTTAAAATCGCCCATGATGATATGGTGTGCATAGTTAGACCCTAAAGACTCTAAAACCGATTCAAGCTCAGTGAAGTAATCAATAGAGGGTGGACAATAAACGACACCAAGCACCAACTTCGCAGCGCCCACGCCGACCTCCAAGAATAAAAACTCGGCAGAGGCAGAATATTGGGGAGTTGAAGCAGTAATTATTTTGTAAGGGAAAGTACTACGTAGATAAATTGCTACACCTCCCCCACCCTTACCAATGCGGTCGTTCCTAATAAGAGTAAAATTTGGTAATGAATACATAGTAGAAGGGAGATGTGGCTTTAGCCACGATTCAGAAACCAAAATCGCGTATATTCTCAGAAATATTTTCAAAAGTAACATAAATATGTTTTTTACTGCGGTATATTAAACAGGTTTTGCGAAATAAAGGTGTAACACTTTTTTTAACCGACTTCAAGAAAGGAGGAGGTTATCAATTCGGTTGTTTTTTTATGTTGCTTACATCATAACTCCGTCATTTTTAAACCGATTTCCAAAATTCTTTTTGTATTTGATAGAATATACTGCAAGGGTGGTCCCATAGTCACTAAAGTCAGGATCGGATGATGGGATCCCATAGAAAATCGAGGAAAACTCTAATTTAGCTGGTATTAAATTATCACTAAAAAGATTTCATTCACTAAAAAGTTAAAAATATTTTTTTTTTTACAAAAAATAGAACTGACTTTAAAAACACTGAAAACTTAAAAATAATCTTCTTCTATATTGAAGTCGGTGACAAATTTTAACACTTTCTAGGAGATCATCGTTTGGCGCTGACTTCAATATAGAAGAAGATTATTTTTAAGTTTTCAGTGTTTTTGAAGTCGGTTCTATTTTTTTAATCATTAATTCCACTGTAGTAATTTTTTTATTATTCTGAAATAAAAACATCAAACATTGAACTCGTTTAGAACATTTGTCATTGTTGTTATGACAGAACTGTTTCCTGTTGTAGTTTTTTTTAGTGAAACTTTTTCATTCTTTGCGTGAGCAAGGGATCGACGCTATACAGCCTTCTCCTAGTTTCGCGTTGACATAAACATTTTAGGTGAAACAAAATATTTGCAAATGGATTATATCCGTTTTTATGTTAATATTCACTTAGTTAATAATAATTCTATCCTTAAATGGACAAAACATTCAATTTGATTTCTTTGAGTGATCTGGCTAATCTTGAGTCTGAGGATAGAATATTTCTGTATCTTGATCATCTGTAGATTTAGTGCCGCGATATTGATTTACGAGGAATATCGTCTTATCGAGTAGGCGTTTATCGATAGTGCACTCATTTGCTTAAAAACCTACTCATTTATTTTTTTTATTTTCCCGCCCCTGATGCTTAATTAATTCCAACTACCTATGCTATGTATGGAGTATTTACATTATGTCGTCATTCGATTAGTGTATCGATAGTATTTACGGTGCATGAATTGCGGCCCAATCTCTTGATTGACCCTTTGACGTTGTCACTGTCAGGATGAGGTCGATGAAATCTGGTCCTTTCCCGTTTTGAAGCGTGGAAGAGCAGTCTCTCGATAAGAGCTGACCTTAATATTTTAATTAAAACCCATCATGGGATGGACTATTACTAATTCTTAACTTTGCTTATTAAAGCCATGGAGAACATGGTAAATCGTAATTTTCATCGCAATGTGGCGTAGGTCTGCAACTTTGTGACCACGTTCTAACAATCATATTACTTTGTTTTAGGGGTCCTTGTTCCTGGTTCCTTGATCCTGGTTCTTTGTTCTTTGTTCCGCTGTTATAATTATATTTAGTTTTAGAAGTTAACCAATTCCGGAGAAACCTCACATCCCCCTTTATTGCACATATTTTTTTTACTACCTACCTAACTGTCGAATACCACTAAGACATGGATTCGACGTGGCTATATAGTAAATCTTCGAAGTTAAGGCGATATTAGTGGGCTGGAGTTTGCTTTGAGGTGACAATTAGAAGACAATCTGAAGCCTGTAAATAATGTGTGGAGGCGCCCTCTAAAAAACATATCTACACAATTCCCCAGGTGTATAATGAGTAACTTTCATTTATTACCCACAACCCTGAATTATTTCAACTTATCTACAATAGAGTCTCAAACTCAAGTTACAGTGGCGCCCAACGTGGGGCCTGGAAGACTTCAGAGGGGAATGATTTGATAATTTTTAATTTAATCTGGTATTTATGCAGAATACTTGAAACTTTACTTAAAATATTTCCTATTTTGTTATTAAGTCTCTAGTGCAAAAATGGATAAAGGTCCATGTCACGCACTAATAAGGGGTGTCCGAAGATAATTTTAGTTTTATTTATTTCTCGCTGTATGTTTACTAACACTATTTTTAAGATTATTAGAGTTACTAACACTTTATGGGTTTTTACCTGAAATAAATGATTATTATTTCTTGATAACTTATTCTCCCTTTTGAAGGGGTATTTTTGCCACAACGCGGGTTGGCACCAAGCCTTAGTGCTTTATGAGTGTTTTTTTGTTATTATTATTATTAAAGTAATTATTTTTTTATTATTAACACTAACGACATTTACATTGCAATAAGAAAAACGATTATACCCGCAATAGTGTACAACACTGTGTCGCCTGCATCAACGCCCTCCTCCGAAACAGTAGCAAACAAGAAAATTTTAAAACAATTACAATAATACTTAAATAACAATAGCAAAAAGTGATTAGACTATCAGAATATATGAATATGTAGGTATGTGTGTGTATGTGTGTGTGTGTGTATGCGCGAGTGTGTGTGTGTGTGTGTGAGTGTGTGAGTATGCGTTTATGATATAATTTTTAGCAGGTCTTCAGTCTCATCATATGACAGTGATAGCAGCCATTGGATACATTTTGTTTTGCATTTAAATGAAGATAGTGGATAAATATGTAACTGTTTGTTAATCACTGTATACTGTTTATTACAATATACATTGACGAAACGAAATTTAAACAAATCTAGGGTAAAAAGAGCGTCGGTGGCGCTGTGACCTCGGCACTGGACTGCGCTCCGAGTAGAATCGGGAGGCCCGCGATCGATCCTGCCATGTACCAATGTGTTTTTCGTTTCACGAATTTCATATGTACTTAACTGACGCTCCTACAGTGAAGGAAAATATCGTGAGGAAACCTACATTCATCTGCGAAGTAATTCAAAGGTGTATGTGAAGTCAACCAATCCACACTGGGCCAGCGTGGTTTGGCTAAGGCCTAATCGCCCTAACTATAAAAAAGTCTCAGTTGATGATTATTGTGCAGAATGTTATGAAAATACGAATTTTACCAAATCAAAATCAGATTAGATTTATTATGAAATTTATCGAATGTAGTTACACAAAACTTGTTTAATATTCAAAACCATTGTATGAGATGTAGAAAGATGAAAACTCTTAGCTTCTGGTACGGTAATAGTCTTCTGGTGATGATTGTTATTAAAGATGAAAACTGATGCTTCTACCAATGTTGATTGCCACATTAATCTATCTTTTAGACAAATAATATTATTTTATTAATAACTTACCTAGTTTAAAGTATGGAGTCTAATTTAGTTGCATTTTTATAAAAAAAATTAAACGTAATTTTAATTTTTGGCGAATTTTACACAATACTTAAAATGAAATGAAACGCGTCTATATCGCGAAAATAAGAAAGTAACTATGCCTTAGGCCGTTTGTCTACTACTGCCGCCGAGATGACGGCGGCGCCGAGTTAGCGACACATATATTTATGGCGAACGCACACGACCGATTTTTTGTAGGATCGATAATCGGCCCGATTTTTCCTCCGACTCTTATGACCGACTAAACGCACACATCTGTACTTTGTTGGTGGCTATTAAGGGAAGTGCACATCATAGATTTAATGGATTTGACAGGTGTTTGGTACATCCATCGCCGAGCAGCGACAAGTCCTTTCTTAGGCGCTTAATACATTGCCGCCGCATCCCGCTGTGGTGTACGGAGGGACGAAAACCGCATGCGGCTGTGGCGGCACGGAACCGTGCCATCGTACGGTTTGCTCCGTATCTCCGTCCGGAGCTGCGATGCACGACGCACCGCATCACCGCATTATCTATGTCGAGATCTATTACGCGTATGCACGTCCTTTCTACGCAAAAATCCGTACGATACTGCGGCACAGTGTGGCATACCTCGCGGACCGCACCGCATCACCGTCCGGGAGTGCGGTGCTGTCGCGCGCGCCGCACAACCGCACGGACATGCGGTGTGAGTGTGTTATGCCTACCCTGCGGTTTTTGTATACAAATTAAGATTCTTCAGTCAAAATTAAAAACCGCAGCGCCGCACACCGGAGTGGCGTCCGGTGCAATGTGTTATGCGCCTTATTAAGCAAGTAGGCAAGCGGCCAACTGTCGGTCGGTGAGTAGGCACTAGTTAGTTAAGACGACACGTTTAGCGCAGAGGTCGAGTGATCACCTACTGCGCAACGGGTCGCGGGTTCGATTCCCGTACGGGACAAATGTTTTGTATGGCCTACAGAAATTTGTTCCGGTCTGGGCGTATGTGCATGTGATATTCTATGTTTGTAACCGCACCCAAGACACAGGAGAAAATCCTAGTGTGGGGCGACTTTTTTTTTTTTAAATTAACCTTTACCAACGTACCGTTTTTCACCGATGATTGGGTTTTTAACCGTCTTTTTGTAGTTCGTATGCGTTGTTACGTATGTTTCATTTTCCACCGTCAAATCGGCTACCAATAGTCTGTCGTGTGCGCTGGCACTTACAATGGCGACATGTTCACCGCACGCTCGTCGCCCGATCTTGATCTTGAACAGGGGCCCGATTCTACTAATAAGTTATAGCCGAATCGAAACTAAAACGTTGCGAGCGACCAATCGGAGCGCGTATATTGACTTTCAACTGTTCGATGACGTGATAATATGGTGATTTGATTGGCCAATTGTAACGGTTTAGTTTCGATTCGGCTGTTACTTATTAGTGGAATTAGGTCTCAGAAATAATTCGTTCTCGTTGATGTCTCGGTGACAGCGAGTACCGCCTCGAGGCAAAACATTGGCTACATTTGCGGAGTTTGCCACAAACGCTAATGTTTTACGAAATTAACGATGATGACGTTACCACTTACCAATAAGATTAACGTTACCATTTCACACGCTAACCTGCTGGCCACATCGTGTAGTATCAAAACTATTGTGCTAAGAAACGCGTTAGGGCGAAAGTGAAGTTAAATCATAATTATTATTAGAGATGCGCCGCATATTCGTTTGGTATTCGGTATTAGGCGTATTCGGCACCTTATTCACTATTTGTATTCGGTCGAATTATTCGGTTTTGTTGCCGAATATATTCGGTTTGAATATTTAAATTTACTTATGCTAGTTTTATCCCTACGGTAACAAAATAAATCAATTTAACTTCAAATCAACATTTCTTTTTAATGAACATTACTTATGTGGCAAATTGACAACGAAATAATTTTATGTGAGATCAGATATAAAATAAAACATAATCAAAAGAAACTTGAATATTTTAGTGTTTGTAATTTATCAAGGGTAAGTTATGGTGCAAAATCACCAAGCTCTCAGCCCTCTCTGGAACTAATCTATTGCGTTTCTCCTCATTAAGTTTGCCAGCTTCTGAAAAAAATTTTTCGCTGTAGACACTGCTACCAGGAGCACTTAGAAATACTCTGGCTAGATTAGCTAAATGTGCATTCTTAAACTTATGCTTTGTCCACCAACCAAAAAAGGCTCAGTAGGCCTATTCGCTAACTACGGTTGGTAACTAGAACTGTCATTTTTGAAAGACACTTTATATCCATTACAGCAATTAATGGGGGTTGGAGTCGCTCACGTCCGTAGGTTTTACCCTCGAGACCCTACACGTGATCCCCGGGTGGTGCTAATCGAGTGACCAACTTCTGGTGGTAGGGCTTGAAAAACCCGACTGGCTAGCGACCACCGTGCGCATGACGTAAAACCCGTCAAGTGGCCATTGTTGTCCGCGTTTCGGGATCAGTCTGCGCACAGCCAGAGCTTGAGGGGTCGTTGCTGCGATTCGTATGGTTTGTGCGGGCTTCCATCGACCCAGTGCCAGGTTGACTGCGTTGACCCTCCGCCCAGGAAGACCCGAAGAAACGGCTCTTCCGCTGGCCGCCCGTGGTATAGTACAGGGGCCCAAGCGGACCTAACCAGTCCGTGAGGCTGCCCCACCATGCCACGCATAATCTCGGGGTGGTCCGTCGTGCCGGTTGGTGACCGGACGGTGGGTCCCGGCGGCCACTTCCGGGGGGGTTCGGGGGCCCTTCCGTGCGGAGGGTCAGCGCAAATCAGCTGTCGGCTGTTCCCTGGTGAAACAGGCCTACACACATTAACTATGCGAAGCGCAGCAAGGACACCTCAGTTTCACGCCTCTCACTCCAATAATTATGGCAGCGCAAAATATTAAGACTGGTCGTACAGCGGTGCATTATCCCACCAAAACACCATTATTCGAGGTGGGGCTCGCTAACATCCGCGGGCTCCATTCTAACCTCTTAGCTGTCCACCACCATCTCGAGACAGCCCGTCCAGCAATGCTGTTTTTGACGGAGACGCAAATTATCTGCCCGGCCGATACAGGCTACCTTAATTACCCCGGCTACGCTCTTGAGGAGTCCTTCAAGGCGAAGGCTGGTGTTTGCTTGTTCGTCCGGGCGGACGTTTGCTGTCGTCGCCTGCGCTGTTTGGAGGAACCTTCCTTTTCCATCCTTGCGGTACACGTCGATTTTGGCACTCATTGCCGTGTCTACGTCTGCGTCTACCGTTCCCATCGTGGTGACTTGGAGACAACTCGACTTTTTGAACATCTAAGTCGGGTGGCAGATGACGCGCAGGAGCGATTTCCTTCCGCCGAGCTGGTGTTTTTAGGGGACTTCAATGCTCACCACGAGTTGTGGTTAAGTTCCTCTAAAACTGACCATGCGGGTAGGACTGCCCACGCATTCGCTCTCACGCACGACCTGACACAATTGGTCACCCAGAACACCAGGGTACCAGATATTATCGGTCAAGCGCCCTCTTTATTGGACCTTCTGTTGACAAATCGCCCTGACGGATATCAGGTGGTGGTTCGAGCTCCACTAGGATCTTCGGATCACTGCCTGGTATCCGTCTCAGTGCCTCAGGCGTCACGACCGTCGCCTGTGGTTGCAGCACGCCGTCTGTGGCACTATGCGTCAGCAGATTGGGACGGTATGCGGGATTATTACGCATCTGTTCCTTGGTGGCAGCGCTGTTTCAATAGGATGGATCCGGACTCCTGCGCTACCTCTGTTGCTGACGAGATCATACTAGGAATGGAATATTATATTCCGCATTCCAATCTCGTCAGTAGAGGCAGACGTAACCTCTGGTTCAATCGCGAGTGCGCCTCTGCTGTTGAAAACAAACAGCTGGCTTACCGCGCTTGGATCAGAGGCCGAGCATCTAAGGATCCCAATACAAGCCTACTGAAAACAGCCTACAATAATGCCACCAAGTTATGTAAGAGGGCTTACATTAGAGCGGATGCTCAGCGCATTGCACAAGTGGGCCAGGAACTGCTATCGCACCCTACGGGTAGCCGTTCTTTTTGGCGCCTGGCCAAAGCTGTGCAATCAAACTTCTGCCAACCCTCGCTGCCACCGCTGAGACTTGCCGATGGCTCACTTGCTCATCAGCCGCAGGAGAAAGCCGACCTCCTGGCAAAACTCTTTGCGGCTCATTCCCGTGTCGATGACTGTGGTACACAACCTCCGAAACTGTCCCATTGTGGCAGCACCATGCCCGATATCCGTATCAGACAGCGTGATGTGCGGGCGGAGCTCCAGTCGATCGATACTCGAAAAGCAAGTGGACCAGACGGCATTCCTGCGATTGTTCTTAAGAAGTGTGCAGCAGAGTTGACTCCGGTCCTTACGCGTCTATACCGTCTGTCGTTCTCTGCTGGTTGTGTGCCGAAATCTTGGAAAGAGGCCAATGTCCAGCCGGTTCCCAAAAAGGGAGATCGTTCTGATCCGGCTAACTATCGTCCTATAGCCGTCACTTCCATTTTGTGTAAAATCATGGAGAGGATCCTTAATACACAGCTGATCCGTTACCTGGAAGGTCACTCGTTACTTAATGACCGACAGTATGGGTTTCGTCCTAAACGGTCAACAGGTGACCTTCTAGCGTTCCTTTTGCACAAATGGGGTGAATCTATCGATAAGCGCGGCGAATCGGTGGCTATTAGTCTCGACATCGCCAAAGCTTTTGATAGAGTCTGGCACAAGGCTCTTCTTTCCAAGCTTCCGGCATACGGATTACCCGCGCAGTTCTGTACGTGGATTGCCAGCTTCCTCCACGAGCGTAGAATTCGCGTTGTCGTTGACGGCTGCGCTTCGCGGTTCGTGGCAGTGAACGCTGGTGTTCCGCAAGGCTCCGTTCTATCCCCCACATTGTTTCTTCTGCATATCAATGATATGCTTTCCTTGGGAGCTATACATTGCTATGCGGACGACAGTACAGTGCATGGGGGATATCACGGAGCCTCGGGGGCTGCTCGTGGTGCTATTGGTAGGGAAAGGCAGAATCTTATCATTGAGCTCAACAGGACGCTGGACCTCGTCTCCGAATGGGGCTCCAACAATCTTGTTGAGTTCAATGCTAAGAAAACACAGGTATGCGTGTTCTCGGCGAAAAGGTCACCTTTCCTCCCCCTTCCTTCTCTTCAGGGCACAACCCTTCACACACAGAGCAACATCACCTTGCTCGGAATGAACATTCGCTGCGATCTGAACCCCAGAGACTACATCGAATCCGTCATAACTACTGCCTCACGAAAACTCGGTGTCCTGAACAAGGTGCGTAGGTATTTTGCGCCGGACCAACTATGCTTGTTGTATAAAACTCAGGTTAGGTCTTGCGTGGAATATTGCTCGCACCTTTGGGACGGCTCCGCTCAGTACCTCCTCGATGCTCTGGACAGATTGCAGCGTCGCGCTATTCGCATAATTGGCGATGTAGAGGCAACTAACACCCTCGAGCCTCTACAACTTCGTCGTGACATCGCCTCTCTTAGCGCCTTTTACCGAATGTTCCATGGGGAATGCTCTGAGGAGCTCTTTAACCTTATCCCTCCCTCTCCATTCCTTAACAGAAACACGCGTAAGGGCCTTCGGAGTCATCCGTACACTGTGTCCTCCTTTTCACACCGTACCAAGAAATTCCAAGATTCCTTCTTCTGTCGTTCATCCCACACTTGGAATTCTCTACCTGCGTACGTGTTTCCCCCATCCTACAACATGGGTTCCTTCAAAAGAGGCGTGAAAAAGCATCTTTTGGGCCGGCAAGGGGCGGGCAGGTAGGAGAGTGGATGTCGTCCCTACTCTATCTGTCAACTCATTTGGGCCTCTTTCACCGCTTAACATCAGGCGGGAGGAGGTCATTTGCCGGGCCATCCATAAAAAAAAAAAAAAAAAAAAAAGCCCCCGTAGTACGTCCACCAAAACACGATATGATAAAGCAATTTATCGCGGTGAACTGTCAAAAAACGACGAAACCCTATTGTATTTTGACAGTTCATCGCCTTAAACCGCTTTATGATATCGTGTTTTGGTGGACGTGCTAGGGAGGCTGGTGCGTTCATGATAGCAGTAATGGATAATAAGTTCCTTTCAAAAATGACATTTCTAGTTAGCAACCGAAGTTACAGAATAGGCCTGCTGGTTTCTAGGCAGAAGACTTTCAGCTACCATAACTTTCCAATTCTACGGCGATAGGGCTTTTAGGATCTTCGTAATTGATAGCGTTTCTCAAGGCAAGTTCTTCAAACAATTCCAAAACGCCATATGCGATTCCTCTAAAAAAATTGTAATATATTGTGGAGGTCTTCCCCTGATTCTAGTTTCATCTTCAATTTCATCATCTAAACGCTCAATGTTCAGCGTCACAGTCACTTCTTTGAATGGCTTCTAGAAAAAGCTTTCTTCTTACTATTTTGTATTTTTAGGAGCAAAAAATTTCATTTTAAATCTGGGGCCCAAACAATGTTAAGGCAAGCAATAGTATTTGTCTTCTTCCAAATTTCGAAAACTACTCTAAACTTCTTCTTGTAGCTTCTATACCATTGCTGGTATATTGGAACACATTTGTGATATTTCGGGCTTTGTTAAATATTTGATCAGTGTTACTTTGAGGACTAACTTCTGAAATTGACGAAAATGTAGATAGGTAGGATAGGAATGCTGGTAATTTTGGTGACTTCTTCAAACTGTTTTAATAGAATTAAACATTCTTTGAAAATCAGCCACCTCCTTTCAGTAAAATTTCGAATATTTCCTGTGCCAGAATTGTCCGAAATGTAAAGCGAAATTGCAGTCGTCTAGCCAGCGAGAAGCGACACGCAGCGGTCATCTCGTAAGAACCTGTTGACGCGGCAAAACAATGAAATGGCAAACCGAATAATTCCGCCGAATATCCGGTTCGGATATACTGATTTTAGGTTACTATCATATAAGCTCGAAATATTTTTGCCTGAATTTTATTTCACAGAAAACTGTTCGAATTATTTTCTTTATCGATTTATTCGTAATTTTTCAATTTATTTAGCATTTTTAAAGAAAATGCAAAGTCACATCCAAATTCACTACTTTTCAATAGTCATTGCGTGATTTCTGCAACGAGTGGTCGTCTTTGATTTCTACTAAGTAGTAGAATACGCAACGTGGATTCGTTCCGTTTTACGTGCGCGTGCGATTCGTCGACGGTTTTTTAAATTAATGAGTGGTTTTATGTTTTTCTGTGTCAAACGGAATCTAATATAGAATATTATGTTTTTAATGACAACACTGAATTCAAGTGATTCAAAATCCTTAAAATTGGGAACAGTAGAAAATAATTTCGCACATGATTTCTATTCGTGTTCGAATTCAAGGTTAACGTCTAATGATTCAAAATGCGTCTCCCGTTCGGCCGAATGTCGTGAAACATTAGGCCGTTCGTCTGTCCACCGCGTAACTTTTAGCGCGTATTACGTACGACACAGCCGTTCACACTAAGGCTTCGTTTACGGGGCGTTGCGCGGCGCGCCCCGCGGCGCGGCCAATAATATTCAAACATATGGCGTTGTATGAGTGCGTTCACGGAGAGGCGATTTTACACGTCTTTGCTTGAAATGGTGGGTTTTTTACGGCCGAGCCCGCGGATGGCACCGCCGCGTCCGTCGGTGTTCCCGTCTCGCATCTCTATGAACAACATCGTATATTGCCATATGTTTGTGTTTACGCGTGCGATTATGAGTGCCGCTTCACGCGCCGCCCCACCGTAAACAGAAAAAACGTCTGACGCGCCGCGAGACGCCACGCCACACACGACGCGCGACGCCCCGCGTCTCCGTAAACGAGGCCTAACATAACGCAGGTGAAGCCCTAGTATTAAACACTGGTTAGCCTTAAATGTAATAATGTGATGTCTTTAAAAGCGTATTCATTGTAGCTTTCGAACAATAGAATTGGCAGAGACACTAACAATATAGGTCTCCTCACAAATAATGTCTTATTAACGGTGACGAGATCTTTGCCAAGACTTCCTAGAACAATGATTAAGGATCCCCGCCAGCTTGGCCACTTTAATTAATATAAAGGTATTCAGAAAAACTGACGGCTAGGGTTGTCAACTAACCAATTGATACTGATATTTTTGTCACTTATTTTTTGAATTATTATTTTTTTAGGTATCCATTTATAATATGCTATAGTAGGTAGGTACTTTTAATTTTATGACTTTAAAGAAGCATTAACTGAATACAAACTGTACAAAGCATATACCTGTGTATTGATGTAAATAGATTTTTAACCTCTAGGTATAAACCTTTTTTCTACCCAACTGTGCAAAACAAATGCTGCCCGAAATTCAGTTGTTAATAGGTTGCAAATACACTATATGTAAGAAATATAACACTTACGAGTATATGTAAGAAAAGTGATATTTATATATTTTGTAGTAAATTGTATACCTATAAACGACATATTCTGGACACTTTCACTTCTAATTAATGTCATTTATTGTGCTAGTTTTATATAACTTTAATGTAATTAAGTAACGCTTTTTTTACTTTAAATTCCCTCGTTTAGAGCCACACGTATTTGCATGCCGTGGTGGCCTATATTTAATATTGTTAGTTACACTGTTTAATGTATGCCTTGCTGGTCATCCTATAAATAAATTAATGTAAAGGTATATTTCAAGGTTCATTTTGCAATATAATTCCGAGCGTTTTGCAACTTGTTACATGATAATAATACTCACATACTGTATCGTTTCTTCCCCACTGCTCAACTCGATTGCTCAACCAGTTGAGCAGTAGGACATAGCTTGTATGACCGAATATTTTATGCTCTATAGCTCAACTATTTTTGCTCAACTTAGGTGATCTGTAGGTCAATGTACTTTTAAAATCGAACATATAATCTACCCAAATGATTAAACTAAACTTATTTAGAATTGACATTGTCACTATAAGTGTGAACTCAATATTGTTAAACTTCATTGCGATTTTTAAATTGGGGTGATGAATGCAATAAAAGAAGTATGGCCTACTGTGATTATTAAAGGGTGCTACTATCATTGGACAAAAATGATTTGGCGAAACGCAAAAAAATTGGTCTGTCAGAAAACAAAACAAGAAAAAAGGATCGTTGATCTCTGCTCCGTGTTGCCACTAATAGGTGAGGGGAAAATATTGGAAGGCTGGAATTACATTAAAAGTGAATATGAAAATATGAAACTTGCAATGCAGCTCTTTATAACGTATATCGAAAACACTTTAAAGAAAAAGGATTTTATAAAAATAATCAGTATGGTGGGTGAGCGACATAGAACCAACAATGTGCTCGAAGGTTGGCACTCAAAATTAAACAAATCTATAAATAAATGCACCAAGACATTATTACGATTATTAAAAATACTAGCTAACATTGACGAGCTTAATGTAGATAAAACAGCGAACAAGAGAAGAAAGAAGTACATAAATAATGATGATATAATTACTTATATACAAAAACAGCTAATTAATGCTAAAATCTCAATTGGGCACGCACTTGAAGACTAAGATAAGAGATTCAAGAAAAAGAAAGAAATAACAGTTTGTTTTAAGTTGGTTTGTAAGAAGAAAGAAATAGATTTTTATTTTAAGATTGATTAGTAGTGGATGAAATATATTATGAGATTTTATTTACAGAGAATAAAATATAGTTGAGCTATGAACAATTGAGCCATTGGTATTACCCACTGCTCAACTACTCATAGTTGAGCAATTACCAGTTGAGCCGTGGGTATTACCCATTGCTCAACTTTACTGAGTTGAGCAACCGAGTTGAGCAGTGGGGAAGAAACGACTAAATTATATTCCTCCTATACCAATTTTTTATTTATTTATTTAATGGAGTAGAAATGTAAAGTTTTTATGTTATTTATCAGCAAAATGAAATTGGTATTTTTAATGTCTACCAATTAACAATTGACAAAAAATTAACCATATTATAATATTTTTTTAAATTCCTTTATAGTGGCAGCCCTGTTAATAGTACGATATAAAGGAAAATGAAGTAACTGAGTGCATCCGGAAATCCGGATTTCGTCGGACAACTATCATCCTACCTCTCTGCAGACATTTTTAAAATTAAGAACGCGAGTTTCAGGAACATTAATTAAATTCTTGAACCGCGCTGGGGTTTCACGCGAAAACTACGGAGCCCCTTTGGATCGCTATTTTTACGAACTTTTTACGTAGTAATATGTGGCCATACGCCTTCGAGTAATAATTGTTTGGTAAATTGCATTATACGTCTTGGAATTACTAATTTGGCGTTAGAATTACTAATTTAAAGTAAGTAGCTCTTGACGCTAACATCTATTGGTTACGGTTTAAACTTTCTTAATAACACTTCATGAGATCTAGACTAAGCCAACCGAAGTCCGAATCGCCGAAGCCGAAGCCCCCGGCAGTGCCCCAGAAGCAGCAGCGGCAGAGGCAGAACTGCCCTCAGCATCATTCATGGAGCACCCTGCGACAGCTCTCCCACCCTGGTCCACACCCTCTGCCACCATCTCTGGCGCTCCCACTAACCTAAATTAGATCAGTGTGGTGGGGTGATGATCCCAATTCCCCCCTTCTTGGAGGAGACTTTCTCAGTAATGCCTGGGCGTATATTATGGGTTGTGTAGTGATTATGATCGGCTGGGCCGTATAGTATAGTCGAACAAGAAAGTGGTTGACTACTTTTCACCATACTTCGCGTAGACAAAACATCGTTAAGGTAAGTAAACTCAGTAACTTTTTTTTTTCATCCCTACTTGTATTTGCAGACATCTTGAGTATATTCAGGATGTATGCACAGTTGCACATACATGTTTTCTTTTAATTAGAATGTTTTGCTTTGTTTTGACGTCAATGGGTGCCTGTAAAGGCCTATGTTGTATAAAGATTTTTGAATTATTTGAATTTGAAGAGAGTATTGTTAAAGTACGGTCTTTTAAAATAAGGTGTTTGTGTATGTGTGTGTGTTTATGTGTGCGTATCTTTCTGTCTCTGTCTATGTATGTGTGTGTGTGTGTTGTGTCTGCCTGTATGCGCGCGTGAGATGTTATGACGGTTTGTTGCTGCGTGGGTTGTGTGGTTGGTTTACGCTTGGCTTCTAATGGAATACGAATACGAAGTATTCGTTAGTAACATGTAATATTTAAATAAAAATTATGCAAAGTTGATATTATAAAAATTAAATATTTTGTTAGTCAATACTTATAAGGTTTAGTATATGGAAATGCATCCACGGGGATACTGCCGACAAATTTTTGCGCACAGTTTGCCAGGATTTAGTCTTTAAGCTATTTGTAAAAATATATGTACAAAATAAATAAAAAAAACTGTCAGTATGTTGTTGCATGATCAACTGCGTTATTTTATGATGCAAAACTGAATTTTAATCTTGAAGTGGTAAACCACTACTTTGGTCGACTATACAACTTCTTGTTTGCCACAGATATTGTTTGAAAAATATAAAGTATATTGTAACGGGGTCGAGCCTCAGTAGCTAAGTCTATGCTCAACAAGAACATGACAAGTAGTAAGTATTCGGGTTTGGTCAATGGAGTGTACAAAAAGTTTATAGGATTTTTCTGATTGTGAAATCCTCAATAACATTCGCAGTATGAATATGAATATGCATCGCAACCGCATCGCGTTAGTGAAATATTACAATGAATAAACCTACAGAGTTTTCATTAGAGAATTCTGAGAAGCCGCGCGGAATATTGAATTTGTGCGATGTCAGTGGCAAATGTACATTTGTCTGACGCTCCTACGGTGAAGGAAAACATCGTGAGGCAACCTGCATACATCTGCGAAGAAATTCAATGATGTATGTGAAGTCGACCAATCCGCACTGGGCCAGCGTGGTTGACTAAGGCCTAATCGCCCTAACATAGGGTAGGCCCGAACCCCTCGGTGGGGACGGTGGCAAAGGCTTGACCATTTGACATGAGACTAGTTAACTGGTGAAATGTGCAGTTATACACTGTCACAGGTAACAGTCGTTTATTTATTTTATTTAACATTTATGTATTCATTGACAAACAAACAAATCATAACACATAACGAAATTTTTCACAAATGTGTTGCTTATTTCGATTGAAATATCTTCCGATAGCTCTATGAAAGGAAAAAAGAAATAAATAAAGAATTAACAAGAGCACAATGGCAAAAAAAAGAAATATTAATAAGAAAGATAAAAAAAGAAACAGAGAACAAGAAATCTTCTCTAAATGTCATTTATCTTCACTTGACAATGTAGAGCAATCGTGACCCAGTGATAAGCTCAAATATTCCCAATAATGGGTTCCAACTGCCACAATTTTATACTACTGGGCTAATATTTTATGTTTTCAGTTTTTTTATGTGTTCAGTGTAAACTGATTACGCAATCGGATTATTAAAATTTTAAATTTAATTATTTATCAATTTCCTCATCCAAATTATATTTCATGCTACTGCAATATCTTTTACAGAAAGGAGCAGAAATTTAGGCGTGATTTTGATTGTACCATGTCATGGAATGCTCATGTCAATGAGGTTAGTCGCGGTATGCATTATACTTACCACTCTCTCAAGCGGCTTCAATACTTCCTGCCATTTAGTACTAAAGTTATGCTTGCTCAGTCCCTCCTACTCCCCATTCTCGACTACGCCGATGTGTGTTACTTGGATATTACTGAGCAGCTCTTAAATAAACTTGAACGGCTTCAGAACTTAGCAATTCACTTTATTTTCTGCTTACGTAAATTTGATCACGTGTCTGAATGCCGCAAGCAACTCAAATGGTTACCTATTCGTCAACGGAGAAATATGCATATCCTCTGCCTTATCTACAAAACCCTAAATTGTCCTCAGTTTCCTCAATACATACGTTCCCGTTTCCATTTTCTCCCTCCTAGTTCCCGTCCCCAGAGGTCATGTGTTACACTTTAATACAATCTTCTTCCGCAAGTCTTTTACCGTACAGGCTGCCAAGTTGGGGAATGGGCTGCCTGTTTCAGTCCGCGAGAGACGTTCTGTCCAATCCTTCAAGCGCCACTTATTTTCTTTCAAATTTGTCATCCTCATCAGTATATTAAGTAAGTATGTATGTATATATGTGTATATCAATATATATGTAGGTATATGTGTGTTTTAGTTATTCTGTAAAATTGTATTTTTATAAATGTACAAAAATTTCTTCCCGCATTTACACAACATCTTACACTGCCACTTGGGTTGACTGGAATAAATCTCCGTCGTGGAATAAGTCCGCCCTTGTATCCCTTGTACTCACTGTATATTTGAATGTTTATGTGTACAATAAATAATTATATCTATAATCGTCATAGCTCTATAATGTCCCCACCGAATGCAGTGTGTGCAGTGCGGTGTCCAGTGCACTTTTTTTTGCATTGGACCGACCGTCAGTGAATAAAATAGGAAACTATCGAAATATTCTGTATTTAATTATAATATAAAGTTTAATTTCTTGTAGCTCCAAGGCTATGCATACGTTTTTCTGAGGACAGAACATTCTATAACTTCCAGAGCTGATATCTGGGAGGTCAAGTTTGTTTCCTGGAACCTAAAATGTAGGGTTCCCTCACAGTACTTGAGGCCTACATTAATCGCTCTGTCCGGGAAGGTATTAGTTCCAATTTGACCAATTATGTATTATATAAGCACATAAAATAAAAGTATTTAAAAAGCAATATAATCCCTGCTAATATTATAAATGCGAAAGTAACTCTGTCTGTCTGTCTTTTACGCTTTCAAATTTAAACAGCAAAATGAATTTCCCTTGGGGAACACGGTTGGATGGTAGAAGGTGTTATCTAGGTGTGGCCTGCCCCCATCCCGGTCTGGGTCTTACCCTCATTAATAATCCCAAAGACGTTAAGTTAGACCCGATCTATAGCTGACCGGGCTGTCCCGATGGGAGTTCGGAAACTCAGGATTACCCAGATCCCGGACCACCCTGACTATTGTCAAGATTTGACATCGAAAAAAAAGGAAACACATGATATGATCAAATTTCCGATACAGCTCAAACTAACACTAAACTTAATCAGGTTTAAGGGCACAAATAAATGGTAAAATGAAATAAGATGTATAAATCAATAAATTAAAAAAAAACAAGAAAAGCAGAATTCTTCGCAGACGAGATCGCGCTACTACATTGTTCATTTTCTTTTCTGCAAATCGCTCAAAACAGGTTCCACGTATCAAAACATCAAAATGAATGATCAAAACTCTAAATAAAAAAAAACCGGCCAAGTGCGTGTCGGGCCACGCGCAGTGTAGGGTTCCGTAGTTGCAAATGCCAACTTTGAGTTCACTCGCACCTCACAATACGTTGCTATTAAATAAGGCATTATTATTATTATTAAAGTTGCAATGATTTTATATTTACTTAACTTTACGTGGTTCGTTAATTTATATTCAGTAAATAAATACTAATTTTCAATGAAATTCTACTTTTGCAAGTTCATTTTATAAGTTGGTCGTCTATAACTTTTTAGTTTGTACTTAGTACTCAACTCTGATAGTTTTCCTTTAAACTTCGTTATATATACTCCATATATAACCGTTTAGCAGATGGATGGATGGGGACACTTACCTCTAACAAAAAAGGACAATGGGTAATGTTGGGCCCACCTCTCAATAGAAGTGAGATACTCATGAATGAATAGGTATTTTTATGCCGAATAAAACTTAATATTACATCTAAGGTTAAAAGTCAGTACTTTCGGAGTTATACTGCCATAAAAGTGATTCCAATCTAAGTAATCAATTATCGTAGTTTACTTTAAAACCAAATATTTCAGAAGAGGATCCCTAAATCGAAAAATTGTGTTCTGAACCTTACATTATTTTTAAAGACCTATTCAACAATACCCCACGCGATGCGTTAGTCGAGAAAAAAACTCCTACTTTACTTGTATGGGAGCTACCTTAAAAACAATCTTTTTTCAATATTTTTTTCTACCACTTTTTTGGCATGATTAATATACATACCCATACCATTACAGCTTTCTAGTACTAATAGTCTTTGAGTAATACCGCGGACAGACAGACAGACATGGCGAAACTATAAGGGTTCCCTTTTTACTACGCAGCCCTAACAATGTGAAATGAACAAGTAGACAGGTGCTTCAAACAATATCAATAGAGCTTAATAATTATCAATTCTTATTGAACTATCCACGAACGATTCATCATTTTACCGTTATAAACACATTTGAATAATACAAAATCATAAACAGATCAAACCAATACAAGTGCCTATCAATGGTGAATCGAAACACAAATTCTGTACTTCGTCAAAACAAAACGCTTTGTATTGTCATTTTCGCTACGAACACAATTCGAATACGGCGAATACTTTCAAATACACAAACAATCGTGTGGGCAGACAAAAGGTACAATAACACCGGTGCCAATTGAAAAATATTGGAAAAAGAACCGGCCCAATGAAGTATTCCTACAGCAGAGTAGACCAATTTCATCACTGAGACACTGGCTTACTTCGGCCGAATTATGTAAATTTCTGGAAGCCCACAGGGACGCAATCAAGGGCGGAAAAGGTACGAAAAGGTAAATTTAATTACTCACAATTGCGCGAGATATTCTAGATGCGAGTGTGCTCTGAAAAACAACAAACGTTTTTCCAGATATTTTTGACAGACTTCGAAAAAGGAGGAGGTTCTATGTTCTTTATTATGTATATAACCAACAAAATTAGCTTATCAAAAAATAAAGTAAAGACCACCTGGAATATCATTAACCAGGAAACCGGGAAATCTAAAAGCTCAGTAAATTCGATTTCACTGGAAGTCAATAATATTACAGTTAATTCGGACATTGCAGTTGCCAATGTATTCGAAGACTTTTTCTCCCATATACCCATAGAAACTACAAGTAGTCTCAACTCGTGCCCCGATGCAGCTGTGGCCCTCTTGTCACAGAGTGTAGAAAAGTGCAACAATGGCTTCACATTCTGTCACATTGACGCCGACACTATCTTGAAAACATTCCGCATGATCAGTACAAAAAACACTGAAGACCTTTGGGGTATTTCGACCAACATGATCAAATCTGTGATAAAGGAACTTGCTCCCCAACTCGCGTTTATATTCAATAAATGTATTGATGAAGGTATCTTCCCTGACCTTATGAAGAATAGCAAATTAATACCTTTATTTAAATCGGGAAATAAAAACGATCCTTCAAATTATCGACCAATTTCAATTTTACCAGCTCTTAGTAAAATATTTGAAAAAATTATGTCTAATCAGCTAACAGGTTATTTTTCAAGTAACAACATATTACATATGAATCAGTTTGGTTTTACTAAAGGTCGTTGCACTACAGATGCTGGAGTTGCCCTTCTTAAACACATTTTTGCTGCTTGGGAGCGTAAACAGGATGTGATTGGTATATTTTGTGACCTATCGAAGGCTTTTGACTGCGTTGGTCACCAGACTCTTTTAAATAAACTCAAATATTATGGTGTCTCTGAAGAAGCAATTAGACTTATTGAGTCTTATCTGTCCAGTAGAGTCCAGAAAGTTGTCATTAACAAATCTAAGTCTGCTGGTGCACCCATAATTATGGGTGTGCCTCAGGGCTCGATATTGGGACCTTTGCTTTTCTTAATTTACATTAACGACCTCCCACACTTCACTAATAGTTTGTGCGATACGGTGCTATTTGCAGATGATACTTCTTTAATATTTAAGGTTGACAGAGGAAACGGAAATACTGACGTTGTAAATAGTACTCTCACTAAAGTATTGCATTGGTTCACCATAAATAATTTATCATTAAATTCAAGTAAAACTAAATGTATTAAATTCTCATTGCCAAATGTAAGAAAAGTTGATACTATTGTGCAAATGAACAACCAAATTGTTGAATTCGTCAATTCTACAAAATTTTTGGGTATTACTCTAGATTCTAGATTGCAGTGGGATCCACATATTGAGTCCTTGGCAAACAGACTTAGTTCTGCAGCATATGCAGTAAAAAAAATAAGACAACTTACTGACGTTGAAACGGCAAGATTAATTTACTTTAGTTATTTTCATAGCATCATGTCATATGGAATACTTCTGTGGGGATCAGCTGCTAGTATAGAAAGTATTTTTGTACTTCAAAAAAGAGCGGTTCGCGCTATTTATAATTTAAGAGCAAGAGACTCTCTTAGAGATTTATTTAGAGAAATTAACATATTGACTTTAGCAGGACAGTACATTTATGAAAATTTGATTTATGTCTATAAAAATTATAATATATTTGAAACCAATTTCCAACTTCACCATTTAAACACAAGAAATAAAAATAAACTTGCCGTTCCAACGTACAGGCTCCAAAAAACTAGAAGCTCATTTATGGGGAAATGTATAACTTTTTACAACAAAGTCCCACAAAATGTAACTGACTTGCCTTTTGATAAGTTTAAAGCGCATGTAAAAAAGACTCTGATGAGTAAAGGATATTATAAAGTCAACGATTATTTACAAGATGCCAATGCCTGGTGTTAATTTGAAGAAATTATTAATGATAATAATGTAAATAATCGTGTTGTTGTGTATAACTATTCATTAAGTAGTATTGGTAACGTTGTACTAAGAAGAGAACTGACAAATATACATTTGTTATGGAAGTTGAGCTCAAATTTTTGCCTTGAGGTCAGCTTCCAATTGACGACTCTGTAACAATACAGGGAGAAAAAAATAGCCCTTGCTGGTTTTCTTGCTGGTTCTTTCCAGTACAAGGTCTCCCGCCGTAGACTTGTGAACCATTGGCGTAGCTTCCTTGACTTTCAAAAGAGATTGTAAAATCCAAGTTGAATAAAATATTTTGATTTTGATTTTGATTTATTTTACATGGTTTATTTTGAAACAAATTAATGTTCAAGACACTAAAAATATCACATAGTAAATGAAATATAGTTTTAAATTAAATTTAATATAAGTAGTTTTAAGCGGTCAAGGTAGATTGCCAGATCAGTTATTAGTACCTATCACATTGATTATACCTGTAGAATAATAAATACGTAATTGTTTTGTTTTATCTTTTAAAAACTTGTTTAATAAGATAGATGTCTCTTAACTATACGCGTGGAGTCGATTTTTTTTATGATGCGAATGATATTTGATCTGCATATCGTTTAGTGCTGTTAAGAAATCTACTTTCTTAAGTCTGTCTCATAAGTCATATTATATAAGTATAATACGTAAAGGCGAAATGAGATCATTCTCTTTAATTTACCCAGAAAGAATATGTTAATATTTTGAGAGCTTCTCTTTTTATAAAAATTGAATAATATGAATGACAATATGTTTAAGAATCTTTTTTGTAGGGCCCTATGAAAATTCGATCAAGTACCTACTCTCAGAATAGATAATTTTTGAAAATATTTCCGATATACCAGGGTCACGAAAACCGTCAAATCGGCAGTCGCCGGAAAGAACTTCATTTTCCTATATATAAAAAAGTGTAATTGATTTTCTGAGCAACAGGAGCATAAAAATTAGTCATAAAGTTACATACATCCCTTATTCCGTCTCTGAGTTCTTGGAGTATTGAGCTGTATTGGGTAGTTTTGGTGGCAGGTGTTCAAGCCGATCAGTCCCCATGACACCTTGGGGAAAACCCTCGGATGGAAAAAGTTTTGACTATGAAAATAAGATGGGCGATCGGGGCTTATGAATAATCCTTTGGAATTCTGACTATGTAGGTATGCAGCACTTATAACGCTAACTTGCCGCAGGCCGAAAATTGGCGCTGAAACAATCAATACCTAACCTATACGTAGGTAGTTTTGTCGCACTTTCGGCTTTGGTTAAAAGATTATTGTAAAATTAATGAATGTTCGATAAATATATTTTTTCTTTAAAAAAATTTTTTTTTAATTACTTTGAAAGAAGTTCCATTTTTTTAAAACGCCCTGTTTTCACCGCATTCGCGCCATAGTACTAGTATTAAAACGTTTGTGATGCGAGTCCCAAAATCTGCCATCCTAAAATCTGGACATTCCTAACACCAGCGGAATGGTGCTTATTAAGTTCTACCAATATTGTAATATATTTTTATATGTTAGTGTATAGGGTAAGTATAGGTACACTAACATGTAACATTATCTATGAGTTGCCTAAATACTTACTGGTAGTCGTTGCCTTATTGGTATTCTATATAGGTACTAAACTAAAATTACTAGTAATTCCTGACCCTCGACTGGAGTCCTCGAGTGGCGACCGCGTGAGATGCAGCGTTGGTAGGCTCCCCACGAGCTTGACCGACGATCTGGAGAAGGTCGAAGGAAGGTGGATGCGTTTGGATGCGAGAAGCACAAGACCAATCGGTTTGGAAATCTTTGGGGGTACCCTATATCCTAAAGTGAGCGTCTCTTGGCTGAATTGGTATACAGGGTTTGTATGTATATGTGGGGCGTTTTAAATTGCTATCAACAGTCATTATAAAAATGCTATATTTACACTATTTTTTATTTTATTGTCTGATGAAGAGAGTGGTGTGATGACTGGTACCAAGGTCCTACTGATATTTTTGTTAATTTTAGTACATTATCTACATCATGATTATCTTTATTTTGAATGTTTTTTTTTATATTTTTTCCGAAATTTTCTATACGATGTATTTCTTCCTTCCTTGGCCTATTACCTATACAGTCTAGTGGCCTATTACCCCATTTTTTTCATACGACAGGGTTATGATGGCGACAAACTTAGGTAAGACGATGGTAGCAGTAAACAGGTTATTTTCTGTGAGATTATTGTTTTTGTTAGCAATGTTAACATCATAGTTATCACTAGCAAAAACTACTTGTACTTTCAGGACAAAGACACTTTATAAGTAATCATTTCAAATTATTAAAATTAACTATCATTGTACGTTTTATCATTTATTGTCATATTGTCTTCTCCGCCTTTTATTTTAGCATTACAAACAGTTTGAGTTAAATATGAAAATTTACTAGTCCATCGTCAGGATTTGTAGGTAAATATCGCACAATAAGCGCTAAAGGTAAAATTATTTGGAGATAATAAATTTGAGCACTTCTCCGATATCTCGTCGAGACAATATCCCAGCTCCTGCTGAAATGAATTATAAAGGGAACGCCCTTTATATTTTACAACCACGATAAAACAGTCTTATAGCTCTGTTTGTATATTGAAGCGGTTTGCGATCGCCATTTTCACTATTAGTGCATAAGTAATTTTATTATTACGAAATTTATGGATAGAATCAACATGTGAAAACTGTGCGCCGGCCTGAAAAAAAATGGCCCATGGCCTCGGGCGGTATTCGAAACTGCGAGCGAAATTTTGAATGTATTGGGCCTGTAGCGAAAGTATTATTCGCTAATTCGCGTTCGATTCTTTTATGTTGTATACGTTCTATATGGAACGCCAATGTATGAATTATGTATTATTAAACACATTTTAATATCATTCAATTCATACATTTTATTCCTATCTTTCTTCGTAATCGTTTTGAATTATTTTTTTATATTATTTCTTTGTACTCGGGTAACTTAGGTCCGTAGTATAGATACATGCCTTACAAGCTTACAAACATATTATGTTAAATACAATTTTGTTAGTAGGTATAGTACTAGGCCACGTTAGTAAAATTATTTAGGCGTATTCTGCGCCATTCCGGTGGTGTAAGAAATCCTTCCACGGAATTTCCTATACACCGTCGGCCAGAAGTCCTCCTTCATGAAGGTATCAGGCGCAGATTTTGGAACTCGCAAACGCTTTAAAACTAGCATTATGACGCGAGTCCAATCACTGCACCCTCACATTGAAGTTGACCTTCTTCAGTATGTACCTACCGTATTAACACACAACAAAGACAGCTCCTTTGTTGTGTATTTATTACTTTGCACGACCATATATCGGCATCGGGTGGCGGCAATGGGTCCGGGGGGTGCGCCTCTAACTAGAGGAGGTGGCCCGCATTAGTAGACTGGCAAGGGGAGACCATGCGCCCGTGGATAGAGATGCTGCCCACCCAGCTACCGACCACTGGACGATTGAGGCCGTTCGTTCAGGTGTGGGTTGGGCACCGGCAGGCCTCACCTTTCGGACGGTGCAGGTTCTGACTCGACACGGCTGTTTAGGTCACTATTTGCACCATGTCGCACGTCGAGAGGAAACGCCGTAACGTCATAACTGCGGTGCTCCCGACTACACTGCCGAACACACCCTCCTCGAGGAGTGCCCACCCAGGTGACCCCAGGGCGATGCGTTAGTCCTCGCGTTGGGCCACAACGAAGCCAGCGCACTGGTCGACATCATTAAAAAGATGATAACCAGTGCTAATGCGAACGAAAAGCCGTATCCAGACCAGCACAGCACAGCTCGTGAGGCATCCTCGGGTGGTATTGACATGACTCAGGGTCTCGGCACATGCGATAAGTGCTCATAGCATCTCAGGCTGAGCTACTCGCGTGGGGTGGATGGATTTCCCTATTGTTTATCAGAGAGAAACTCAACTGCTCAAACTGTCTTGGCTCGCAATGGCATCATGCATCTGTTCGAATTTGCCAAAGGTGCAACAGGTCCAAGCAGAAGGGCTGAACGTGGATTATGACAAAATAAAATATAATCTAGGCTACCTCAGTCAGTATGTTATTGCAAAGTAAAATCAACTGAGTTGTTTTATGACAATTTCAAATTAAATACATTTACTTAGGATATCATCACAAAATAATACTCTTAAATAATTCACGGTCAGAAGGTAGCATACCAGTTCCATACCGATACTGTTCCACATATATATCGCTTTCAGAGAGCCACACAAGACACAGCCCTATTAATTGTCTCTGTTTGTTCAAACAGTCGAATGCAGGAGAGTGCGGTCGAATGCACTCCGTATTGGTGGCGGTTACAGTGTAAACTAAAATTTAATTACTTGGAAGCTTAATATAGCTGCGTCTTGAGACCATTTGAGTAGTAATAAAGGTCTAGGAGTATAGCCTGCCACGTACAGGTGATATTGAGGCTACGAAAAATGCGGGTAATTATTTAAAAAGTCTAAAAATCTTTGTTTGCTGCTTTAAAAACGCTGCTTCTCCTTCGCTGGCTGAGATGATAATGATGATAAACATGACTATGAAAATTGGCCTAAAATTCATAACTAACAACACCTATTTACATATTTTCAACGTAAATTAGCAAATACGCTTGAACAACATTTTCAGACTGAAGAAGCTAATCAAGCGGTCATGATTCATTTATTCAAGTATCAATGCAAAAGTTTCCAATTCAAATGCGACATTTAGAGCGACATTAAAGATGATGCTTGTTTCAATATGAAAAATAAAAACCGACTTCAAAAACACTGAAAAGTTAAAAATAATATAAGAATAGGTATATTGAAGTCGGTGTATATTGAAGTGGTATATTGAAGTCGGTGTCACACTTCTATATTGAAGTCGGTGCCAAACTCCTAGAAAGTCTTAAAATTTGTCACCGACTTCAAAATAGAAGTGTGATGTTGTCTGTCATCATTATCTGGATGGCTTGCTAACTATGCATATTCATCATCATCTCAGCTCATTCAGCATCATATACGTCCCCACGGAGGGGCACGAGCCTACCCTAACTAGTGAGGGCGATTAGGCCTTAGTCAAACCACACTGGCCCAGTGCGGATTGGTTGACTTCACATACACCGATACACCATTGAATTACTTCGTAGGTGAATGCAGGTTTCCTCACGATGTTTTCCTTCACCGTAGGAGCCTCAGATAAATGTACATATGAAATTCGTGAAACGAAAAACACATTGGTACATGGCAGGATCAATCGCGGGCCTCCCGATTCTACTCGGTGCACAGTCCAGTGCCGAGGCCACAGCGCCACCGACGCTATATGTTGTCTATTCTTCCTATTCTTATATTATTTTTAATTTTCAGTGTTTTTGAAGTCGGTGTTTTTTTTTGTAAAATATTTTTAACTCTTTAGTGAAAGAACCCCTAAATTAGCGTTTCCCTCGATTTTCATGGGATCCCATCATCAGATCCTGACTTTGGTGACCTTGGGGCAACCCCAGGAGTATACTCTATCGAATCGAATACAAAAAGAATTTTGAAAATATGTCCACAATTGGCGGAATAATCGCGTAACATACACACAAAACACGTTGGACACACCTTAAAATTTAAGGGTTTTCCTCGATTTTCATGGGATCCCATCATCAGATCTTAACTTTGGTGACCATGGGACCACCCTTGGATAATCGATCCACAATTGGCGATTTTCAAAGAATTTTGAAAATCGATCGACAATTGGCGGCGTACTCGCGTAACATACACACAAAAAAAACATACGCATCGAATTGAGAACCTCCTCCTTTTTTGAAGTCGATTAAAAATAAACTTAGTACCGTTGGTACTGATAATTTAACCGGTATTAAGACATGAGGACACCATGACGGAAATCGAATGTAGATATTCTATTTTCATGACATAGACGTAGATTTAAATTGAAATGACCTTCATATTTATTTATTTATTTTATCTAATATAATCTCTATCTCCCTACATTACGTTGTCTTGGAAAACTTAACAGCGAAATTGTATTAACGCGGTCCCAAGACGCGGTTACAATTACATTACAGCGCAATTATCTTAAGATGGGTCACACGTGTACAGTTGGTAAACAAGCTAAATGATATTTGATTCTCATTCGTCTATGAGTTACCGTTACCGCGTCATGCTATTTCACAGGGACCTTCCTCTTAGGATGTAATTAAAATAAATTATTGAAATTGTAATTCAATATCATTTTCATTAGTCTATAATATAACATGTTAATGTGACGACGAAATGATATTGCGCCTTTTTAAGTGATCGATTCTGATTCATTGATTTAAAATTGATTAAAATCATATCGGGGCACTTATGGCACAGAAGCGATTTTAAAACCGAACTTTAGAAAGGAATGTAGTGTTTGGCATGAATCAAATCAGACCTTTAACTGTGTAGTTCAAAATATATCACTATCGCTTACAATTTTGATTGTTAAAGCACTTTAACATCCATCACTAACTTATAAAGGATAATCAGTACAAAGTCTTGTACTGACGCAGCAATAACTGTCAAAGTCAAAATGGTTAAGACAGATTTTAACTTTACCAAACTCTAACAGCTCTTATAACAAACTTAACAAATCCTAATAGCTCTATATGATCTTTAATAGCTGAAGTTATTACATTCAAAGCGGGGGCGTTGAAGAGCTTTTATACAAGGAAACCGAGGAACGGAGCCCTCGTGCTGACTGACATCGTTAATTAAATAGTGACCGGTACAAACGGTATGGGGGGCTGTCACCTCTTTCTCTGAATGAAAAGCTTGCGGACTTGGTTGCCTGACCGGCGGTTAAAGAACGAGTCAACCTTAGGCAAAGTCCCAGCTTATATTGTTGGGCCTGTCTCAGGGGATTTCGTTCGGTGGATTGGCCGTGGATCCCAAACAGACCCAAAACAAGGAGCGACGAGGTGCTGGAAGGAGGTTTAGTCAGGTATGAAGACCACCAGTGAATTAGCCACGGTGGACTGGAGTCGGACGGCCTACCCAAGTGGGTAATCTAATCAATTAGCCCGTTGGTATCGCAAAAGATTATCTTTGCTCGAGAAATCTTTCAAGAAGTATATGTATTTTGTGTACCTAATTCATGTAATGGCAATTACGCATCTTATTACAACAAGGAATCTGATGGTAACTGACTATAACCATCAGAAGCTATCCGAAAATCTGGTCGGCACCTAATTCTCGAAAGCCAACAGTCATGGTAACATTGTTACATAAGCTTATGTCGACGGAATAAGTTTTCTGAAAAAGATGTGAGTCGACTTAGACAGTTAGACGCCGTGAAGGGAAGTGACCAATGCATTGTGCGTAACTGCAAGCTTGGAGGCAAACTTTGCACGGCTGCGGGAGTTCGCGCACCAATAGCACAAGAAGGCGGAGCAGGTTGGAAAGCAGGAGCATCGGATGAGGTGAAAGACTTATACCGAAGCAGTAACTGTGAGCGTTGTCCCTATTTAGGGGAGAGGACGCATCAAAGGCAAGAAAGAGACAAAAGAATTCGTAGGGAGTCAAGAATTGCGCGCGGCAGAGTGCCGACGCAGGTTCCACGCACATCTCCCATGTCCCACATCCACCACGAAGTTGGAATGGGAATGGGTGATGGTGGGACAACTTGACTGATGCCACGTCTATGACATCAGTCAAGTTGCAATTCAAGCGAAACGACAGAGACAATGTTGCCCTGCGTTTTATTCCTCAAGAGTATTCCGCTATCCGCTGTTTCCCTGGCCCTACGTGGAAAGAGGCCAGTAGTGCATCCATTAGCACAGGCGGAGCTCGTAATTTGCATTCAGGAGCACAATTCGGCCGCGGGCGACGCTCGTTTGCAGCTGACACAACTCATTGGGGACGTCCCCGTCAAATGGTCTTTGTGGCAACTTTGATATCGGGGCAAGTTTTAAAGCAGTAATGAGGGGGGATCGAATTTCCTTGAACATGAAATGGTGGCGGCTAAAATACGAGTGGGCTTGTAGAATTTTTTTTTCTGTATACAACCTCATTTCTTTACACAGCATAGGTGACAACACATACGACCTACCTGATGTGAAGGGCTACCGAAGCTCCTGTGTGCACTAAGATCCATTCACTTCGAATGATTCAAAAATGCGTCTCCAGGCGCAAGACCAACTGCTCAGCTGGCTTTTCGAAGCACGCTGAGCGTAACACGAGCTTTTAGGTCACCCATCATAGACTGATCAGGGCTGACGTTGCTTTATACTTTTGCAATCATTAGTATATTTGACCATAAAGACCCATTTACACGATACAAGTTTCTTACCTGTTACATACAATTAAATTGAAGCAATAGATGACTTTTATGGTCTAAACAACACGTAACATTCTTGATCTGGTATACCAGTTTTGTTTTAAAACGTTTCTTGGTTTAAACAGCACGAAAAAAAATTTTTTGAGCAAGTTTTGTATTTAACTGATCATTATAATACTGCGTCCTTATTATTATTATTATTTGTTACTGCTTTAGGTCCAAAACCGTCTACTTCAAACTCCTGTTCAAAATGCTGTAGTGCAGCATTACGTGCATCACGATTCTTGTAATTGACACTTTCAGAAGGCCTAACATGGCGCGTGGACTATAGCAGAGAAAGTGTCTAACCCTGGTCCTCCCGTCTCGCTTTATTGTGATATGAGAGAGCGAGAAGAAACAACTTATTTGTCTCTTATACCCTTGAATAAAAAATTTGCCAACGCAAATAAGTGCAATACTTGAAGCAACCCGCCAATAAACTGTAGGTACACGCATATACAAGTCTGTGGATGTGTGGTGTGGATTCGGACCGCAGCCACTGTCGTGACTAAACGTCATACTCCTAATTAATTTTTAGATAATATATTTTCGACAATTTGTTGTAAATTAATGCAATTTTAGAATTAGTATTGTGCTAAAATCCAGTTGTGTTGTTTGTGAGTCGATTCGCGGTGTTATTGTATGTTTGGCACGACAAACAAGACAACATTGACTCCAACTGTCACGGATTTGAACGAGTCAACGAAATCGAATATTGTTGTACGTTATAAGGCAAACAGTTTCAAGCCATTATCAAGAGGAAATAGATATATGAAACAACTGAAGTTGTGGAAAGTATCCGTGATTCAGAGGTATCAAGAAATTCTTCATGCTAATCAGTGACGGCAGTTTTGGCGATTGACGGACTACCTTCTCTTACATAAACCGGGGGAGTATTGTATTTATTATTAATTATGTGATTAGGCAACCTTCAAACATACCTGTCTATCTTACTCTCCCACTTAACATACATATAATTAAGAATTGATTGAGGCTCCACCAGTTTTGAAAGTAAAGTTGCACATACAATAGGTACTTAAGGTGTACCCACTCCTAACCAACTTTATTTGTTAGTTTAGTCCCCCTCTAGTTTTATTCTGCATTTATCTGTGTTACACAATAAATAAAGCAAGAAAATATATGTGATTGCAGGCCTGAATGCTAATATATGTAAATATTACATTCAGATATCATTACCTAAACAAAGGCTGCAGCTTATTTATATGTATATAATATAACACTGAGTAATTAATCTTATTAAAATTTATTTTTTTATTATATAAAGAATTTTTGATGATTTTCCTTGATTTAAGTTTCTTAATAATCAGAATTATTTCTTGATTTTTCACAGTGACTGTGTCCTGCAATTTAAAATATTTTAAACATAGTTTTACACTGTGGAACATTAGGATGTAATGCTCACTGGAAGGTCTGCGTGGCGGTGGCGTTGTGTGTCGGGTCGTTACATTCCCTAAAATATGGTTGAGTGAAGCGATGGCTGATTCATGCGTCAACCTGTGAACAGGTGCTGCCAACGGGGACTGGTCATTCATCCAAGTGTTTCCTAAAAGTTATCTTAATTAAATAATACACTTTCATGGTTGTATGGCGCAGTGGCTTGTGACATTTTAAGAACTTATTTGCTTTTTAATCTTAAATTGTATTATAAAGGCATTAAGTTGAGGAGTCTTTACAGTATAAACTGATTTTATTCATTCATTTTTTTTTTCTTCGTCCTCTTTGCTTTTTATAAATCCCTTTACTTTTTTGATTTTATTTTTTGACATTTTTTTTTTCTCTCTCTTTCTTTATTTCCTTTATAAGTTTACTTTAAATTCCTTGATCTCGTTTCATTACCCAGTTTATACTGCCTATTTAAATTTATTTTAATAAATTCAACTTTTTTAGGCATTTGTAAGCTGAACTAACAGAATGCTGACCCGCAAAGCTGCTGCCCAAAATACTGAGGCAAAACTCAGGCAAGCTGTCCTTGAGATAAAGGCATTAAAGGATTCCTGCGATCAACTGCTGAGGGAACGTGATGAGAGTGAGGTGGAAATCAAAAGGATAATAGACAAGAACACCTTCCTTAAAAGTGAGCTCTCCGAGTTGGACACCAAATATAAGGAAGTACTTGTGGAAAGACATGAGCTACAAAATACCATCACCGATTTTACTCAGTGTAATGACACATATTAGAAATGAGAGGGTAGACCTTGTACAAGCAACATTAGCTCCGTAAATTTTTAATTTAAACAATCGTAAAGTTCAGTGAAATCAAGTTTTAATTCAATAAAAATAAAATTCAAGCATGCAAATAATAGTGAAAAGGTTGTCGACCGAAAACCTAAGTGTTTTTTAGTGAAAACTTAAATTGAAGAGCTCTGAAGAGAACACTAGTGACCCACCAAACATGTTTCCCTACATGTGAAATAAAAACCAAACTAAGTGCATAAGAACTGTTGCAAAACACACTTGGAACGGGTCTGTAAATTGTACTATCAATAAATGCCCTTTGAACTGCAATGAGCCAGTGAAAATCTATTAATATTAATATTGGCTCCATTGTCTTAGGAAGCGCCATCTATTACATATCACTAGTACTACTGACTAGTGCATGAACCAATTTCTTAATAACTGATTGAAGTCAAGTTTTAATAAAAAAAAACAAGTACATAATATTGAAAGTAATGAAAACATTATTGGTCGAAAACCGAAGTTGCATTTCTAGGGAACAAAAAAAAAATTAAAGAGTTTGGACGATTATTGTACTTGCTTCCTGCATGTGAAATATAAACTAAGCGCATAAGATTTGCTGAAAACTACAATTTGGAACAGGTTAGTGGAATTCTATTACCAAAAAACATTCTTTAATCCGCAATATGTCGCTAAAAATCTATTAATATAAATATTAGCTGCATTGTCTTGAAAAGCGCCATCTATTAGATATCACTAGTACTACTGACTAACGCACAAACTATACTGATTGAAGAAATCATAGTAATTCCAAAAACTACCGCAAGATGGTCAATACATGTGCGGGTTGTAAGCAACAAATAACAACTAGGCGATTTCTGACGTGTTCCCTTTGTAAACAAAATTATGAACTGGAATGCGCTAGGGTTTCGGAAGCACGCTTCTACAATACAATGACAGCATCTCACAAGGCATCATGGATGTGTCCTTTGTGTGGTTCTAAACAACGAAAACGAATAAATGATACCACGCCATTGCGACAAACAAATGAGATACAAAATAAAGAGCATATCGCGGAAGACCCTACTACTCCACTATTAGATTTGGATAGAAACAATGTGACCTTGCGAAGAAAAACGCCACTATATAGTGATGATATGTCAATACTAGAGGAAGACGATTCAACATGTTCACCTCAGGGGCACACTGTAATAGTAGATAACTCAACACCAAACATTGAAGAAATAACCCAAACAAACATTCTCGAGAACATCACAGTAAGCGAGATGAACTCCATAATAAAGTCAAACTCCATAATAAAGGCATTAAAGGATTCCTGCGATCAACTGCTGAGGGAACGTGATGAGGTGAGGTGGAAATCAAAAGGATAATAGACAAGAACACCTTCCTTAAAAGTGAGCTCTCCGAGTTGGACACCAAATATAAGGAAGTACTTGTGGAAAGACATGAGCTACAAAATACCATCACCGATTTTACTCAGTGTAATGACACATATTAGAAATGAGAGGGTAGACCTTGTACAAGCAACATTAGCTCCGTAAATTTTTAATTTAAACAATCGTAAAGTTCAGTGAAATCAAGTTTTAATTCAATAAAAATAAAATTCAAGCATGCAAATAATAGTGAAAAGGTTGTCGATCGAAAACCTAAGTGTTTTTTAGTGAAAACTTAAATTGAAGAGCTCTGAAGAGAACACTAGTGACCCACCAAACATGTTTCCCTACATGTGAAATAAAAACCAAACTAAGTGCATAAGAACTGTTGCAAAACACACTTGGAACGGGTCTGTAAATTGTATTATCAATAAATGCCCTTTGAACTGCAATGAGCCAGTGAAAATCTATTAATATTAATATTGGCTCCATTGTCTTAGGAAGCGCCATCTATTACATATCACTAGTACTACTGACTAGTGCATGAACCAATTTCTTAATAACTGATTGAAGTCAAGTTTTAATAAAAAAAAACAAGTACATAATATTGAAAGTAATGAAAACATTATTGGTCGAAAACCGAAGTTGCATTTCTAGGGAACAAAAAAAAATTAAAGAGTTCGGACGATTATTGTACTTGCTTCCTGCATGTGAAATATAAACTAAGCGCATAAGATTTGCTGAAAACTACAATTTGGAACAGGTTAGTGGAATTCTATTACCAAAAAACATTATTTAATCCGCAATATGTCGCTAAAAATCTATTAATATAAATATTAGCTGCATTGTCTTGAAAAGCGCCATCTATTAGATATCACTAGTACTACTGACTAACGCACAAACTATACTGATTGAAGAAATCATAGTAATTCCAAAAACTACCGCAAGATGGTCAATACATGTGCGGGTTGTAAGCAACAAATAACAACTAGGCGATTTCTGACGTGTTCCCTTTGTAAACAAAATTATGAACTGGAATGCGCTAGGGTTTCAGAAGCACGCTTCTACAATACAATGACAGCATCTCACAAGGCATCATGGATGTGTCCTTTGTGTGGTTCTAAACAACGGAAACGAATAAATGATACCACGCCATTGCGACAAACAAATGAGATACAAAATAAAGAGCATATCGCGGAAGACCCTACTACTCCACTATTAGATTTGGATAGAAACAATGTGACCTTGCGAAGAAAAACGCCACTATATAGTGATGATATGTCAATACTAGAGGAAGACGATTCAACATGTTCACCTCAGGGTAGTGTTGCCCAAATGCAAGAACAAGACGAGACTTAGCCAGTCTTGGTCTTGGTCTTGCGCCAATACACCTGGTCTTGGTCTTGGTCTTGGTCTTGCGCTCCCAGTCTTGGTCTTGGTCTTGGTCTTGCAGCAAGAGTCTTGCAAGTCTTGCAATTACCTATTAGTCTATTACTATTTATTAAAGTTTACTTTAAATCTTAGAAAAACGTATTAGAATTGGAACATTGTGAGCTTGAATTAACATAGCCATAGTAAAGATCAAGCAGATTAATAAATAACTGAAGATTTGATAAGAAATTCGAAAAATCAACTGACCTATATGTCGTTTTCCATGGAAGTAACTGTTTCTTAATAAACATTTATGATTTATAAGCTTACATTTGCTAAAACATGTAAAAAAACAAATTAATTACAATAACTTGACTGTATTTTAAAGAACAATACTTATCTGTCTACAAAGAGATTGAACCCTCAACTTATAAGAAATTTAATAAAAGAGTTTTACGATTTATCATTTATTTGAATAAAAAATAAAATACAACACAAATCAACAGCTTTATCATTAGGTTATGATACTTTATATCAATTCTTTTGACCAAGAATTAATACAAAGTAACCATCTGGCTGACTCATCACTTAACCTATTTCTATGTTTTCTAATTACTAATGATGCTTTTGAAAATAACCTCTCAGCAGGTACTGAAGTTGCAGGTATTGAGAGAAAATCACGGGCCATTTTCGATAAAATTGGATACTCTGTCTCATGCGTCCTCCACCAATCTAAAATGTCTTCCGAGCTGGCAGTTCTTGGTTTTCTCAGGTACTCCTCCAACTCGTCTATCACTAAGCCTTGAAGACAAGATCCAGATGACGTCGAGGGACATTCATAGAGTTTATCAAAGTCTATTACGTCTTCATCTTCATCACATACTTTATTTTCTTTTTCTGGTAATTCCAGAGATTTGTTCAGTGAGTGTAGACTTTTATATTCTTCATAAAGTTCATTGAACTTGCGCAGACTTTCTGTTTTAAGTTGCTTCCCCCACATTGTCAGGTCAAAAGTCTGAGCCTTATGCCTTGGGTCTAAAATTAAAGAAGTACAATAAATCCAGTTGCTCTTCTTGTAATGTTTAAGCATTTTGTCTCGAGCTGCTTGGAAAGCTAGAATGAGCCTTTCATCCACTTCAGATCGATTAGGTTTCTCATCTAACTGTTTTACCATGGATTCAATTTTATCTAGCAAGAGATTGAATGATACAATGACTAGCGGTAATGTAACATATTTGTCTCCACCAAGTTTTGTACTTAAAAGTTTAAAGTTTATTAGAAATTTATGTAATTTTTCGAGTACCTGCCATTCATTAGCTGTGATTTGAAAATCATTTAATTCGGTGACAGAACTGCACAATATGTCAATGCCCGCTCTCACTTTTAAACCAAATCCAATCATATCATGTGTGGAATTCCATCTCGTTGGACAGTCAAGAATGGCATTTAGATTTGATGGCACGCCAGCTGCTTCACAAGCAGACTGAAACTTCTTCTTCACTATCTCACTTCTTTTTATTTTACTGGAAATACTGCGTAACTTTGTTACAGATGTACGCGAGTCAACAATATTTGGTGCAGATTCTTCATCTTCCTCATCCTCAGTTTCGTCTGCATAGTCTTCGTACTGCTGATCTTGCGCGTTAGTGTCAGACTCACAGTGTAATGCTAAGGTCTTTAATAAATCTTGTACACCAAGGTTTAAAATGTGAGCAAAGCACCGGAAATGTTGATTGTCTGAATCAAAGTGTGGCGGCAGCTGTTTGCCCAGTTCATACATAAATTTGGTATTTGCAGTTGCGTTGTCGACCGTGATACCTTGTAATTTATCAATTATGCCATATTCCAATAAACATTCATGGAAAATCGTTGCAATATCTTCCCCAGTATGTCGACCGCGTGATGGTATAAAATCAAGAACTACAGATTGATACTTCCATGCGTTGTCTATATAATGAATAGTAACCCCGTAGTAACTCCTACCAGCAATTGACGTCCACCCATCAATGGTAAAAGACATTTTAGATGATAATTGTTGAAGTCGTTCCTTGAGATTCAATTGGAGCTCTTCAAATCGCTCTTTGACTTTCCTTCTAAGTGTAGACCTTTTAGGAAACACCATATTAGGGCAAATACGTCGAAAATATACTTGTGTAGCTTCGTCATCGAAAAATGAGAAGGGAAGATATTTTTTCACCACCCAATCAACTGTAGCTGTCGTGATGTTGTCACTGCTGTTTTCCGACTGAAGCAAAACAATAAATCTTGTGTTATTATTTAAAACATACTAGGTTTGAGCGTATAAGAGGAGGAGGTTTGTTGTTGTTAAATCGAGAAAATCGTTAAATTGATATTTGTTATATTAAGGTTGCACTGTACTGTAATTTACCAAAATAAAGTACTTAGTTGTTACTGGCCGATTAAATGAAAATATGGGTGTTTATAAAAAATATTTAAGACGATAATTACATACTTAATATGTCGCACCCCTAGATGAAAACACCACTAACTCAAAAATACTTACGTAAGTTAATGGCGTTTTTGAAAGTATCGCATGAATAGCTACGCGGAGTTAAAATTCTTTTAACTGTTAAAAAAATATTCTTACCTGTCCACTTCTTCCAGCGGTTACTAAAAAGCTTGTGATATCTCCACTTAATTTTGGTTTAACAGGAAGAAATATTTCTGATTCCTTTTTGTGGAAAGATATTAGATGTTTCCTTAAGCCTGAAGTGTTTCTGTTCTTCATTTTTATTTCAATCTTTTTATGTTGGCACAATTTACAGAAGGCAGTTTGGGATGCATGAATTATTTCGAAAAACTCCTCAAATTTGCTTTTGGGTCTTTTAGATCTGTGACTCAAACTCTCGTTACTCGGACTAGAATAATTTGAATCTTCGTCACTCATATTAAATTGTACACGTGATACGTTTTTAGAAAACAACGAGAATTAGTAAAAACAATTATTAAGTTAGACTCGAAGCACAGCTCAATTGGAAATGACTGGAATTAAAATAATTCCTTTATTTATAGTACGCAAATAGTGTCAAATGTTATGATTTCGGCGTGGCGGCAACGATTGTTTTAGATTTCAAAAGAAGCCGCCGGCGCGTGTATCATAACCATGTACTTCCGAAAAGCGGCAAATTTCTTTGAGAAGTAAGTACAAAACCTTTGATGCCGCATTATCAAAGTGCCGATGGTTAAAACATAACTATGCATGCACTCAGTTTGATTTTAATAGATATTTTTTTATTCGCTATGTTTATGGTATTAGTCGTAATGCGCATAGGTCCAGTTTTTCATATTCTTTGATACAGTTTTTTGCGTCTCATAGAATTCCTAAGCGTACCTACCTATACACCGAACTGTTACACCTAACTACTCAGTGAAATAGCGCTAAGTCCTAGCTGCAAGACGCAAGAGTCTTGCAGGCTATGTCTTGTTCTTGCTCAAGTCTTGCACGGTCAGTCTTGGTCTTGGTCTTGCTAAAAATACGCGGTCTTGTTCTTGTTCTTGGTCTTGCAAAAACGCAAGAACAAGACCAAGACTGCAAGACCAAGACTGAATTTGGGCAACACTACCTCAGGGGCACACTGTAATAGTAGATAACTCAACACCAAACATTGAAGAAATAACCCAAACAAACATTCTCGAGAACATCACAGTAAGCGAGATGAACTCCATAATAAAGTCAAACCTTCAACAAAACAACTCTTACATTCTTGCATCTATTCGGGCTACCATTCAAGAAGAAATAAATAAAACTTTTAACAATTTAAAAATGGACCTATTATCAATAACTGATAAACTAGAAAAAAAGCAAACTGATACTGGCTTAAAAATAGAGTTACTTAGCAAGAAATGCGCTTTATTAGAAATTCAAAATAAAAAACTGCAGGAAGAAATCGAAAATATTAAGAAAAACTTGTCACACAAAAACTTTCAGCAAAACGATAAAACATTGGTTCTGCATGGAATAGAATATAAAGAAATGGAGTCAGAAGATGAATTCACTGAAAGAATAATAAATATATTTTACGATATACTAAGCATAGACCTAACCGAATACATAGAAGATTTGACTTACATAGGAAAAAAGGGATATCAGAGACCAGTAAAAGTAGAGTTGATAAGCAAAAGAATAAAAAAGTATGTTCTCAAAAACTATATGTGGTTTAAAACCTTTGGACTAGGAATTACAGAATACTTAGACAGAGAAACCTTACGTGAGCGAAGAAGCATGAGAGAAGCATTACAGTTAGCGCGAAAAAATGGAAAACATGCAATTATACATAATAATAAATTAATAATTAACGGACAAGAAGTAAAAATGTCTAAACAGAAGCAAGAAACACAAACAAACAGTCTCAGTAACCAAAAAATCTCAAATACTCAAATCAAAAGCATGGGAAACCAATCACATTACCATACAGGATGCGGCGGGCAACCAACAGGCCCCCAAGATGGAACAATTATATGCACGCAGGACCAAGCTCAACACAGCACAGACCTGGAGCGTTCTTTACTTGCCAACCAAGAAATGCCCTTTCGAAACTAGATTTACCATACTATATCAAAATATGCGTAGTTTGAATAATAAATCCCACCTTTTGGAAGCATTAACAGATGAAATCTCACATCTTAATGTTATTTGTATAAATGAAACATGGTTAAAATTAGAAAAACTTAACTTGCTTAACATTAATGGTTATTGCTTGGGCTCCTCATTCTGCCGTATGACACACGAGGGAGGAGGTGTTTGCATCTTGACCAAAAACCAAATAGAATACCGTGCTAGAAAAGATATAGAATCAATGTCATTAGAATTAATTTTCGAGGTTTGTGCTATAGAAATACCCTCTACAAATATGCTAATTATAAATTTATATTGGCCTAACAGTAGTAGAGAAATCGAAATGTTTTATAGATCTCTTGAAAATCTCTTAAAATACATTTCCCAGAAAGATAAATCAAGGAATATTATTGTAGGCGGTGATTTAAACATCAACTGTTTAGTAAACAGTAAATCCAGAGATATGTTATTAAATCTAATGTTATCATTTAACGTCCATCAACTTGTAAAAGAACCAACAAGAGTCACACATAATAGCGCTACTTGCCTTGACTTGATTTTTGTAAATTTTGCAAGCAATGAGTATAAATTAGAGGTACGGGAATTTGGATTTTCCGACCATAGAGGTGTTTTGTTCTCTGTACCTTACCTAGTACCGCAAAAATCAAAACAATATTCAATGAGGAAACGAATATTCAATGATAGTAATATGGAGAAATATAGAAGTGAACTGGGTAAAATTGACTGGGAAGAGGTCATTAAAACAACAACAGATACAAATACAAATTATAATACCCTCTCTCAAATTCTTAAAAACATATTAAACAAATGCATACCAACTAAAAAAATATATCTGAAAGCGAAATCTAGAACAAGCTACTTAACAAAAGGAATAAAAACGTCTTGCAAAAATAAGAGATTATTAAGATTGTTATTGCAACAAACAAATAATGTAATAATAAAAAATCACTATAAAATATAAACAAAAAAATTTAAAAAAATTATAAGCCATTCAAAAAAAATTACAAATATTCATAAATTTCAAAAGTCTACCAATAAAATTCAAACAGTTTGGCGGATAATACACGAAGAAACTAATAAAAAGCCGAATAAAAGCCGAGAAAATATAAAAATTAAAACAAAAAACTCTATTATTGAAGACCCTAAATTAGTTGCCAATAGCTTTAATGAATTCTTTTTGTCTATAGGAAATAACATAAAAAAAAATTAATATCAATCAAAAGAAACAAATAGTATACAAAACACGATGTATCTAAAGCCAGTAGAACCACAGGAAACCTATAAAATAATAAAAGGCCTAAAAAACAAAACTAGCTTCGGCATTGATGAGATTCCTCCGATCCTTATAAAAAAATGTGTAAAGGAGCTAGCTGTGCCATATTGTAAGCTAATTAATCAGTCCTTTGAGGAGGGGGTATTCCCCGACGCCTTGAAAGTATCTTTGGTTAAACCAGTCCACAAAAAAGGAGAAAAAACTAACCCAAATAATTTTCGGCCAATAGCAATATTACCGACCTCGTCAAAAATATACGAAACAGCCATGGCAAGGCGCCTCTACTCATTCTATGAGAAATTTAAAATCTTTAGTAACAGTCAGTACGGTTTCCGTAAACATCACTCCACAACACTAGCATTATACAAATTTGTACAAAAAATACTTGATATCATAAACAATAGAAACTATGGTGTGGGTTTACTGCTCGACATGAGCAAAGCGTATGACCGAGTAAGATATGACATTCTTTTAAACAAATTGTATAGCACTGGTATTAGAGGAATAATACATAAATGGTTTAGCTCTTACCTCAAAAATCGCATACAACTGGTTGAAATAGAAAACATAGACAACGAAACAGGACAAATAAGAAAAATTCAGTCATCTCAAAGACCTTTAAACAGCTCTATCCCCCAAGGAACCGTGCTGGGATGTATCATGTTTTTAGTTTATATAAATGACTTACCAAATCAAATAGATCACCAAGGTATCTTTTTTGCTGATGATATTTCGATTATATTCTCCTGCACAAATGCACTTGAATTAGAGAACAAACTAAACACTACCTTACATATAACGGAAAAATGGCTTGCTGACCATAACCTAGAGCTTAACATTAACAAAACAAAATTAATAATTTTTAAACCATACCAAAAAACCCCGTTAACAACTAATTATAACTATGACGGTGCTAGTATAGAAGTTGTTAAAACTGCAACTTTGCTAGGTGTAGAGATAGATGCCCACATCAACTGGCACTATCACATTCATAAACTCAAAAGTAAATTAACTTAATTTATTTATGCACTATTCAACCTCAAAAAGGTAACAGATTTTAAAACGACTCTAACCGCATATTATGCCTACATATATTCGAGGTTTAGTTACGGAATAATATTATGGGGCAATAGTACTGAAGCCCAAGACATTTTTATTTTACAGAAAAAATGCGTCAGAATACTTGCTAACATAGATCAGATGGAATCATGTAGAACGTACTTCAAAAAATTCGCCATACTCACCCTTACGTCATTATATATTCTCGAGTGCTGTAAGTTTGTAAAAAAACACCAAAATTTGTATTCTCCAGTAAAAGTTATTAAAAGGAACAACCGTGGTGTCCACAAACTAAAAACACAATTCTCCACCTTAAAAATTTGTACATCTGGCCCGCACTCTATGGCTATCAAAATCTATAATCACATTCCAAACGAAATAAAGGAAATTGAGGAACAAAATTTATTTATTAAAAAATTAAAAAAATATGTAATAAATAAGTGTTATTACAACTTAAAAGAATTCTTTGATGACAACCCCTGGTAAGCATGGAATAAAACATTTCGATTGACCTACAAATTCACGTAATAGTACCTAATTGATATTTTATTTAGAAAATAATACATTGACTTACTTAGATTGAAATTGCTATAAATTAACAAAAATATTATAATATAATGAATGTAAACAATTATTAATTAACAATATAATTTAAATGTATCTAAGTAGGTAATCATTAAATAAACACTTACCCTCTGATTGTTGCAATGCCCTCACAGGGCGCTATATTGTAAGCCCCGACATCTTTGTACTAGAATGTTATTGTCACTAAGTACACCAATGTAGCATGCAATAAATGATTGATTGATTGATATGTGAAGGCATTAGACAGAATCACAGAACTTGAACGGGACTTGCGTGAGGCGAATAGACATATTTTTGAACTGGAACAATTTAAACAAAACCAGGAAAATGCTCACACGCACAACTTGTTTGATGAACTTATGCAGTCACCTGGTGGACGAAATCTAGCAGAATCCTCTTCATCTACAGAGGGTAGGCCCTTGTTGAACAATTTTATAAGTAATAAAAAGATCAGAAAATATATTAAAATCAAGAAATTGCTAAAAAGGACTCAATATCAATTAAAAAAGTATAACTCTTTCAGGAGTAATATTAAGTTACGGAAAGAGCGTGCATGGCTAATAGATTCATTAGACATTTTTGATTCCAAATTGAAAGAGAGTAGGAGTATGTATGATAGGGACGTTGAAGAACTCAATAATACTATAAAAAACTTACATCACTCATTGTCAACCATCTCTGAAAATTATGAAACTGCTCAAAGTGATATTAAAATGCATATTCAGTCTATCAGAGAGCTAGCCACACTTTGTCAACATAATGAGGACCGTTACCAGTCCCTTCTTGACAAACAACTTTGGAACCCAAGTAAGAATAATTCAATAACAGAATGCAATCTCACAAACAGTAAAAATGCACCCAGTCATACATCCTCCGCTCATAGTAATGTATGTCAGCCACCTGTCAATGAGCAATCTAGTTTTCACTGTAAAGAGAAGTCTCAATCTAATCCAAAATGCATTATTTTTTGTGATGACATTGGCAAAGGTATGGGCCAGTTATTGACAAATCAGTTAAATTTAAGTGTCATCAATTATTGTATGCCTGGCTCAAGTTTCCACGACATTACAAATAAAATTTATAGTTATAAGTTTGACATTAATGACAACCTAGTAGTAATCTTGGGAAATAGGGGTAATTTGAACAAAAAAGCACTAAAAATTTTTTGTTCTCATTTAAATAATTTGTGTGTAAATCAAATAATAATGTTTACCCTTCCCTACCATAATAGGTTGTCACAACATGAAAATAATATTAGGTATAAACTTAATTTGACATTAGACTTAATGACAAATTATTCAAATAAAATCCATATTATTGACTATAACAAACTGACAATTGTTAGAGATAATGCTTATTTAACAAATGATAGATTATATCTATCAATGTTCTTAAAAAAACAATTAGCTATTTCGCTAAGATTTTATTTTTTAACTTTAGCCAAAAACATGGCTATAAACTCTTTCTCTGACAATGCTTTTATTGAGCAGCCCACTCACAGTAGTCAAATTGCTCCTATTAAGCAATACTCCTGTGATAATAAAACGACTGTCAGTAATAGTACTGATGATAATTTTTACAATTCTTTAAATTAAGTAATGAGACAATAGAGACATCCTCTTGCTTATCATTAAGTAGAAAAGATACAGTAAACTTTGTAAGTGATAATATATTGCAAAACCCATTTAATAACAAAGATAATGTAAATCTCATCAACTTGGTGCACCAGAACATTCAAGGAATGTCAGGCAAGGATCTGGAAGTGGAATTATTTTTAAACTGTAGTAATGTTGACATTTTTTGTGTAACTGAACATTGGCTTAAAAGCCATCAGTTTCTATTTAATTTCAGTAATCATTTGGTTGGTAGTTTGTTCAGTCGAGAAAAGGCAATTCGTGGTGGTTCTTTAATAATATTAAATAAAAAGCTGAAATTTAAGGATTGTAAGGATATTGTGAGCCTTTCGATTGAGCGAACAATAGAAATAGCCTGCGTGGAGCTGGACCAGATTATTGTATTAAGTGTATACAGGCCTCCTTCAGGATTATATGACCTTTTTGAAGATATTATGGATGAAGTATTGAAAAAAGTGTGTAGTTCCACGAAACAAACCATTGTTTGTGGTGATTTTAATATTAATTTATTAGAAAATTCTAGTTTATCTATTAGGATTAAAAATCTATTTTGGTCATATAACCTTGTAAACTTATTTTTGGAGCCAACCAGAATAACTCAGTCGTCTGCCACATGCATTGACAATATTTATACAAATATTGTTCCTTTAGCAAAAAGAGTTTTTAATAATTTAGAATCTGACCATTCTGGGCAAATTGTTACCATTCCATTTAAACGTAAATGCATAGAAAAACAGAATATCACTGTTGTGCCAAAAACTGTTGGTCGCTTAGAACGGCTGAAAAATAATATTGGTATTAAATTAAATTATATAGGTTATGAAGAAAACCCAAATAAATTATATGAAATTTTTTTTCATACATTTTGTTCTGAATTTAAAAATATTTTTGTTCCAAAGACTATATCCGTTAATGGTACTTTAGCTTTTAGTGAATGGGCTACACCAGGCATTCACAAAAGCAGAATCAAACTTTTTGAACTTTATAATGAACGTTCATTTAATACTAGCGATGAGTTTAAACTTTATGTGAAAACTTATTCCAAAGTATTCAAAAAAGCGTGCAGGCTTGCTAAATCTAATTATTTAAGCTCAAAAATAAAAAACAGTAATAATAAAATTAAAATGACATGGAATATTATAAATAATGAAACTGGAAAAGCGAAAACTACTAATAATCAATATTGTTTGAATATTGACGGTAAGAAGGTAACAGTTGACACAGATGTAGCTGCAGAATTTGAAAAGTTCTTTACTGACATTCCAGTCTCAATCACAAAGTCATTGGATTCCTCCCCCGCTATTGCTGAATCTATAATGAAAGATCATGTTGAAGCTTGTGATGATAAATTCGAATTTGTACACATTAGTGGAATGGATATAATAAAATCATTTAAAACTTTGAATATGAAGAAAACTGCGGATCTGTGGGGCAATTCCGTTGATGTTACTAAATCCGTAATTGAAACAATAGCTCCAATACTTGCTAACATTTTTAATGATTGCATTGACTGTGGTGTTTTTCCTGATCTAATGAAGCTGAGTAAAATTATTCCTTTACATAAATGTGGTAGCACATCAGACCCCAGTAATTTTAGACCTATCTCTGTGCTACCTACCTTTAGCAAAATTTTTGAAAAAATAATGTTGGAGCAAATGCAAATTTATTTTAATAGGAACAATCTTCTACACTCTAAACAATTTGGTTTTAGGAGGGGTCGCTCAACAACCGATGCTGGTGTTGAGTTAATACAACATATATTTGAAGCCTGGGAAGACTCACACGATGCGTTAGGCATTTTTTGTGATTTGTCTAAGGCATTTGATTGCGTTTATCACGAAACCTTGATCAGAAAATTACACCACTATGGATTTCGTGATACTGCACTGGATCTTCTACTCTCTTATCTAAGTGGAAGGATTCAAAAAGTAGACGTCAATGGAAAAAGGTCTCAAGGTTCCGCAGTTAAAATGGGAGTTCCGCAGGGTCGATTCTTGGTCCTTTTCTATTTCTTATATATGTCAATGACCTCCCTGATTTTGTACAGGACAGGCATGAGATAGTGTTATTTGCAGATGATACTTCACTTTTATTTAAAATTAAAAGAGGATTGCAAATGAATGACGATGTAAATAATTCTATCTCAAGAATTGTTCATTGGTTTAATGTAAACAATCTGTCACTTAATGAAGGGAAAACAAAATGTATAAAATTTGTTTTACCCAATGTAAAAGAGGTTCACACCACTGTAAAAATAAAGGATATAGGTGTTGACCTCGTGGACACCACAGTATTTCTTGGGATCACACTTGATTCTAAGCTGCAATGGGGCCCACATATAGATAAATTGTCAAAGAGACTTAGTTCTGCAGCTCACGCTGTATGGAAAATACGTCAGTTGACTGATGTTGATACAGCAAGACTTGTATATTTTTCTTACTTTCATAGTTTGATGTCATATGGCATTTTGTTGTGGGGAAATGCTGCCGACATTCAGATCGTTTTTGTGCTCCAGAAAAGGACTATTCGAGCTATCTATAACCTTAAAATGAGAGATTCTTTGCGAGAAAAGTTTAAAGAAATTGGTATTATGACAGTAGCGTCGCAATATATTTATAAGAATCTAATATATGTTCGTAAAAATATTCATTTGTTTTGTAAAAATAGTGATATTCATTCTGTTAATACTAGACAAAGGAATATGTTAGCTTTACCAAATACCAGGCTCCAAAAAATCAATAATTCTTTTAGAGGCCTGTGTATACGTTTCTACAATAAAATCCCAAGTTGTATACAAGAACTCAGCTTAAACAAATTTAAAGTTGCAATCAAAGATGTACTTATTAAAAAAGCATATTATAAAGTGTCTGATTACATGACGGACAAAAAAGCTTGGGTTTGAACTCTCATTTCTAATATTTAACAATGTACTGCGTTTTGTTTCAAAGAAACATTCAGTGAGAGCAATTTATAAGTTCACGCACTTCTCTCAGAAATAGCTTATATAATGTGAATTAACACATCTCTTCTTGTAATGGAAGTTGAGCTCAAACTTTTGCTTTGAGGTCAGCTTCCAATTGACGACCCTGTAACAAAATCAAAATTGTAAATGGCGATTTAAAAGAGGAGATAAAAAATTTTGACCTTTCGAGTTTCTTGCCTGTTCTTCTCGAGAAGGCTCTCCCAATTTCCGAACAGGTGTAGAGTCAACTTTTTTTTTTTTTCATTCCTACTTCTATTTGCAGACATCTTGAGTATATTCAGGATGTATGCACATACAAGGTTAATATGATTTCATTAAATTAGATTGTTTTGCTTTGTTTTGACGTCAATAAGTGTCTGTAAAGGCCTATGTTGAATAAAGATTTTTGAATTTGAATTTTTTGTATTTGAATTTGTGTTCAGACAAGTCAAAAGTTGTAAGCAATAATCTCCTATGCATAAGTGAATTAGTGTAAACAAAAGACACATGCAATTATTTTGAGTCAAGACTTGCATTAAATAATTGCATTCAATTTTTTTACTATATCCGCGTATGAACAGTTGTTTACAGTTTTTGAAGGACCAAGTATTGCGGTTAATTTATTTAATTATTGCTCTTGTACGTACAAAAAATTTAATCGTGTAAATGACTCTTTAGTATATTGGTATAGTCTTCAAAACATTAATCTCTGCTCTGAAACCTACTAATATCTTCCGGCTTCCGAAAATAACATTGGCAAAACTTTATTGACCGTGTCACACGAAATGAGCCCAATATTTCAAGGTTTTGATTGCCATTTAGGTCGAGAATTGCCCATCGCAGACCCCAAATGACTGCGAGTCGTGTTAATCACGCAGTTCCCCCGCCAGGGACGGTTAGTTCGGGATCCCTTACTCGAAAACATAAACAGCATGGAGATGCTTAAAATTCAACTCTAAAAATTGGCGTCCGAATTTCGGAGTTTTGGCTAATTTTGCGAATTACTTTTTACACCATTACACTCGAATCCCGGGCTTAGGACAATGATAATAGTACGGAATATCCCTTAATTAAAAGTTTAATCCCGAAGGAGCTTCGTTGACCGGGCGGTGTAATGGCGCTACTTCTGTAACATCGCTTGATTTTTAAATTCTTTTATTATTATTTCTATAATTGTAAAAACGGTAAGGTTTTATTAATCTCGTGAGAGAACTTATTAATGTTTTTTTATTTCAAAAGGAAGCACGTTGAAAGTAAGCAAAAGCTTACTATTATTCAGTTGTGATAGAAATTAATCTTTCACTTACATAAGAGTTACATGCAAGATTTTTCATGCCTACATTTACAATATGGATTAAAATACTAAATAAAAATTTAAAATTAGTAACATTGAAATGACAGTTTTAAGAGTTAAAACTTCCATAGAGTTAATTTGAACTAATTGAACACCAAAAATAAAAATTATTTTAAAATCTACATTTAATCCGTATAATAAGACACCATTCATTCAGACATATTCGAAATATGAATACGAGTAAAAATAACGATTGAATAAAAACCCCAAGCAACGCTATGGGCACGGTCACTTTATAACATCAGAGTGACTTGTCAAAATTCAGATGTTCATTTTAATAGAATTTTGAAAAGTTTGCCTATGTTTTGAGCCGACGGATCTGACGCTGGGAGATTGTACAATTGTTCTATCCGATAAGGTCAACAGTGGAAACATTTCATTAATATCTTCGGGCGGACTCTTGAAAATCGATTTAAGTCATGCTCCGAGCAAACGCCTAAAGTGTCACTTGTCAAAGAATTATTATTAAAGTTTGATTTTAAATATGAACACGAAGAAACTGCGTATTGGACTATGATTGGACTGCAGACTTTCTAACGATCGATATTCATATTTAGCTTTTAATTACTCTCCGTACTCCCAAAGAGTTTTTCTTGAGAAATTATTGAATTCAGAACATACCTTCTGTTTGTCCCTCGACCCTAAAAACTTTACCGGGCTTTGGTACTGAGTCTTCCTCTGATCAATATACGAGATAGCTAAATTATTTGAAGTGCAGTAGAATGTGAACATTATTATAAGAACTAAAATGGAAAGTCTATTCTCCATAATATACTTGCTAGTGAACGCATATAACAAGCTCTTAAAAATGGCCGGATAGCAACCGTTTCAAGTGTACATAATGTGGGGGTGTGGCTTACAAAATTCTCAATTAAACACAACCTATTGGCGACCTTATTACCCATCCTTTGTTTTATTTTTATATGCATATTTGTATTAGTTAATTTATTGTATGCTTATAATATTGACATCTAAGCTCAAAAATATGAATAATAATAATAAAATAGTTTATTACATTGGTTTGGGTTACAAATTTTTACAAGAAATGTCTGCCAAACTGCATAACAGTTTGTTGGCAGTATGTTCACTCCCATTTATATTTACCCTGATTACAGTGTTCTATCCAACTTATTTAGGTATAGGTACATTCAGCAAATAAAAGTAATAATGTGTTATGTTTTTTACAATTTAAACTTAGTCAATCTACACTTTACATTATAATGTAAAATTTTGCTTTTGGTATTTATCTAATAGGAACTGCTTGAGTTTGTATTTAAATTACTTTTTACTGACACAGTCTTTTTTTAGGGACAGAGGCAAACTGTTAAATACTTTAGGTACTAAAAATTTTCTACATCTTTTTCCATAATAATTTTTTACATATGGCACAGTAAACTTTTAATTTTTTCTTATGTAATAATTTACAGGTTACTGGTAGCTTAAAAACTTCACAGTCAAAATTTTCTAAAGCAATTAACATCTCTACTCTCTCATGCACTGGAAGTAATTTGCATTTTATAAAAAGTTCATCATAATTATGTTTGCAGCTGTTTTTAACTTATCTATCAACAAGTGTTTTTAAAAATCTAATCTGTATAGCTTTGACCTTATAGAGATCCGTTTTAAAGGTGACACCATAGCTTCCCAACCCATAAGTGATCAGAGAGTCAACTAAAGCATTAGTAAACGGTATACAAGGTGGCTCTGTCTAAGCAGTACTTAAGTTGGTGGAATCTTACGAGCACAGCTCTTAATTTCTCACAAAGTATATTTATATGGCTTTTCCATGTAAATTTATTATCTATGGCGTCTTGTAGGCGTACTTGTAGGCGTCCACCACCTCCAGTTTCGCACATTTACAGGTATCATTTAACATGTGTAAGCAATTGTAATCATGGCCTATCATATGTGGTTTTTTACTACTCACTGTCCTACTGTAAGGTGAGTTGATATACATACATTTGGTTTTCTTTATATTTATTATAAGTCCATTGTCATGTACCCATTTAATAATGTAATCCAGATCCATCTGTATGTTTCTTTCAACCTGTGCTAAGTCTTTACCAGCAAACAATAAACATGTGTCATCCGCGTACATATAAACTTTAAAATTTTTGACAACATTACACAACTGGCTCAGTCCTTGGCCCGGTGGGCTACATAGTACATGTAAACAGTATGTTTTTTTTTTATTGCAGAATGTTGGCAAACAAGCAAACTGCCCACCTGATGGTAAGTGGTAACAGTTACCTATAGTACATGTGGCTCCTGTGAAATCCGCAGCAAAACTGCAACCCCCACAAGAACCACAGTGTACGTTGCCAACTTGTGACTTAGGATGTCAAGTCACAGTACCCAGTAATTTCAGTGCCATATCTTACCCTTCAAACCGGAACACAGCAATGCAAGCACTGCTGCTTTGCGGCAGAAATAGGTAAGACGGAGGTACCCAAGCACACGACCCTGGTACAGAGTCTCCCTCCGTTTAATGTTATAACATGATTCTCGATTCCTTCTTAACATAGCTTTATTTAAAACTAGTTTTTTTTTATAATAAGATATGTAACTGGTCTAGGCAGTAGCATTTGTGATGTCGTTGAATGATTTATTTATTCACCCCGAAACTGCACAAGGATCCTTTTTGCGTTAACTTCATACAAGCACCAACCCCATATCGGAGAGTCCGTCTGTTCTAACACAGGGCAGGTGAACTAGAGCAAAACATTTTAACGAGAGCACAGAACAGCGGGCTCTATGATCTGAGGATTAATAAATCCGATGAAGGGATGGGAAATTATCGACGTGAAAGTCGTAATATGAATTGTTATTGAAAGACATTGAAACTCATTTTGGATGATAATACTGACCCACACATCTTGGCAGTATATATATATTATACTCGTAATGATATAAAGCTGCTCTTGTGATTGTAAATGATTTTTAGGGCCAAACTTCTTTTTGTCAATTATTTATACTAATATTGTTTACGCTCGAGGAAGAGCGAGTGGCAACACTGCATTATAGTCTGTGCAGTGAGAGCCTGTGAGAGCATGTGACATGTCAGTCGAGTCGAATACGGAATGACATTGAAATAGGTTAGGTTACCGGGCGGCGCGTTTTCGTTTCGAGAAATATATAATTGTGTTTTGCGCGGCGCACCTAATTTGTGAGTGCGAAGATCCGCCAAGTTTTAGTGTCGAGTGTGCCAAAGTTTTATTATCCGAGGGTGAAGTGAGTCGGCGGCCTAATAGGCCTATGTAGTGCTCCGGTCTCCATCGTTGGATTGACAGCAACCCTTCAGGAGCCGCGACTTCCTTCGAGCTAGCTCAGGAAGTCCACCGGCTACATACGGAGACCAAATGGAATAGGGGTAAGCCACAGTGTTTTCTAGGAACTGGTAGTCGGTTTAAAAATCATTATTCGGCGAAACGCGGACGTGGTGGAGTGGTACTTTAGGCACCACCAAATATTATAAAGAGGAAAGATTTGTATTTTGTATGTTAGGCTCCGAAACCACTTGACGGATTTGAAAAAATTTTCCACTAATAGAATACTACAATATCACTGCGTTACATAGGCTATACAATATTTTCCTATAGGAAAATATGGAATTCCCACGGGAAAAACGAAGATAACGCGGGCAAAGCTGCGAGCGGAAAGCTAGTCTTTGATAAGTTAGATGATTGTTTCCAATGTTTTCCGATGTCTGATGTACTGTAAGTATTTATTTAACGCTTTTAAATGTTGAATAAAGATTTATGAATTTGAATTAGGAAAAAATGTAAACTTAATTAATTGACCTAAATTTCGGAATAATATTTATATTATTACACATAAAACCTAAATGCACATTTAAAAAAGAGTATCAACGTATCTTTTTATCTTGTATTTAATTATAATTCAATCGTTTTGTAATAGGCCTGTGTAAAGCTATCACATTGACTTTTAAAAAACTGTTTGAAGACGTAATCGTTTTTACCAAATCCGTTAAGTATTTGTCTTTATTCATCAAGCTAGACCACTATGTAGGTACTGATGGCCGAACCTTTGGGACTGAGCGTATTAACAATTCAATGTTTAAAGATCAATACGTTGTGTGGTCCTCTCAATTATAAATGTTTTTTTTTTAGTATTATGCTGGAAAAGTTATAGATTTATCGGATAAACTAATAAGAGTCAACTTTTTTTCATTCCTATTTCTTTTTGCAGATATCTTGAGCATATTCAGGATGTATGCACATACAAGGTTAACATGTTTCCTTTAAATTAGAATGTCTTGTTTTGTTTTGAAGTCAATAAGTGCCTGTAAAGGCCTATGTTAAATAAAGATTTTTCAATTTCAATTGAAGGTATTACCAGAACCTAGATAGACTCGTGTTGTTAGAAGAAAACTTGTGAAATGATTAATTTTAGCCTCTTTTTCAAAAATGTATATTTCCATAAATGAATTAGTTTCAACGCATTTTATTAAGTACTAGATGTGTCAACGAACTACGTTTTGCTTATGCTTTTCGAATGGGTTTTCTCAGTTTCCTGTGGGCTGAAAAATCCTTCGTCTGTGGGCACTTACACAAGCGAAAAAACCTCTGAACCGAATTTCATGCCTCTAGCTCCAGTAGTTTGGCCTCTACGTTGATACCTCAGTCAGTCAGTCACCAAAGTGAATGCCTTTGATAAATACAGATATAAGCGTTCATACCAAATAAATAAAATTTAAAAAAAATATCTAATTATCGACAGCGAAACGGACATCACTAACACAAGAACGCTTCCGGAACCAAAGAGCAGTTTTTGTTTGATTCAGTGACCCTCTCTGGGAGGACTACTCTTTGGGAGCCGTAAGTAATGATATTGTCAAGTGGAACAGCTCAAAAGCAACAGGTCACTTTTATTTTTTTAAACGTAACGAACGGCGGTGCGCAAAGGAAAAGTGGATTAGTTCTGTGGTCAGATGAAAACTATTTTCATAGACAAAAGCTGCATATTAACAGTTTCTAGATTTTTTCCTTTTCCTCGCAATACAACCTTGCTCCTTGTAAGTTTCAAAGTATTCTATAGGTTTTGATAGCCCTTATGAAATTGCAATATTTACGAAGACTACGAATATGTGACATAAACGGTCATGTCCATTGATCGCGTTGAGTTACAAGTATGAACCAGGCTAAGCCAGGTAGTGTGACTGTCAGGAAAAAAATTCTCCTGTGTCACACTGGTATGACAAAATGGTGTGACAGAGAGTAATCCCCCTGATTTTCTAACCCTGTAAGACGCAGCGTCAACGCCGTCACCCCAACCCTAACTTGCCCGGGCTACCTTATGTACGCTCGACGATTGGGCCCCAATCAGATCTGCCCACTCTTGTTCCCATTACGACTTCAAGCGCAAATGCTGTAGTCTCTAGTGTAATCTAAGGCAGCGCTACATGAAGCCTTTACGGCCGCAAGACCAAAGGCAAAAAGTGGAGTTTAGTCGGTAAGAGTTCGGTCCTAACCTAACCTGTACGGCCGGCCGTACAGATGTCCACGAGGATTCTCCGCTTTTTTTCCTGCATGGGAAGAAAAAAACAGCTGAGAGGCCGCAGACCCGAGCCGATTTCAGACCGCAGACCAGATTTCAGTCTACAACCAAGGTAACTCGACTGTAATGGATACTGTACAGTACTTATATGCACAATCCACTATTAAAGCTTTTTTACGATTCTCCCTATTATTTTCCTTTTTAAACCACCCCTGTAATAACTATAGCGAGCAAAAGGAAAAATACATATTCAAATCGATCATGCCGTATTTGCGAGACTTCCCCATACAAATAGTGTATGGAGAATGAGATTTTTTTTAACAATTTTGAATTTTCAATGATGCCATGACTTTTATATGACTATGTTAACATGGGTAAGCTTCGGATTGATAGGGTATTGACCAACCGCGATATATACAGAATGTATTTTCCAAGTGTGTCTGAATGGCTGAATCTGAAACTATTACAGATAGCGAAAAATACTTAAAGAGGTCCCGGGACCGATTTTGATAAAAACCACTTATAAAACTGCATCATGAGATTTTTTTAAAAAGTATTTTCCTTGCCGTGAAAATTGTTCAAAATGACGGCTATCGTTATCAATACACAGTTGGATCCGACGACGTCTCAATGATTGCATTCAGCATCACAATATTGTCAGACGTCTATCAAACATGAAGTCTGTGGAGCTTATCGGCTATGGCCACATACCAACTTAAAACATTTACCACGGTACTATGCATGTACTATGTGCCCACAGCTGGACCTCCCTAAGCAGGCCCAGTGCGTTGGGCCCAGTTGGTGGGTAGCGTCAAAGCCTCGCCCATGGATCGGCAAGATGCACAGCGAGTACAGGGGCCCTATTTTTAAATCATTCTTCCCGCATCGAGCGCTCGTCAGTGTTCGATTTCTTCTTATTTTCGTTTTGTTTTCGACTAAAATCAAAACAATATTGATCTTCGTCGTAATGTTCTATCGATTTCGCAAGAAAAACGAAAATCAATAGGAATCGAGCACAGATGATGCTTGAAAAGCGCTCGATGCCGGACGATAAATAACACTATGCGTGTTGCAGAGATACAATTTAGATAATAATGTCTTACAATAAAATCAAACTCTCACATTACCTACAACAGAAAAATAAAATCATTTTATATAGAACTTTCCATTTTCTTTTCAAATGCTAAATAAATTGAAAAATTAATAAAATCAATAAAGAAAAAAAATTGTCTCAGGCGGAATTTCATTTTGTTAGTAAAAATACAATGAATGACAATCTATACTAATATTATATTATAAAGAGGAAAGATTTGTATGTTTGTATTGAATAGGCTCCGAAACTACTGGACCGATTTGAAAAAATATTTCACCATTAGAATGCTACATTATCCCTGAGTAACATAGGTTACGAAATTATTTTTCCTACGGAAAATATAAAAATCCCACGGGAAAACAAAAACAACGCGGGCGAAGCTGCATAAAGTAAATTTGCTATATAATTTGCAATAGGCTAAAAAATTATTTTTCCCACGGGAAACTATAAAATGCCCACTGGAAAAGAAAAATAACGCGGGCGAAGTTGCGGACGGAAAGCCAGTAAATAATACAACAAAAACATCCCTGGCATTTAATTTTGCGATATAAAAAACCATGTGTAACTTGACAATAATGTTTGCCGATAAACCCCTCCCGCTTATGGTACTGCGTCCCTCACTCGCTAAGTTAGTACCAATGTGTTATTCGTTCGTTTTTCGAATTTCATATGTACATTTACCCGACGAACCTACTACGGTGAAGGAAAATACCGCGAAACAGCCTGCATACATCAGCAAAGGAATTCAAAGGTGTATGTGAAGTCGACCAATCCGCACCCAGCGTGGTTCTAAAGGAGCGTCCCAACTAGGGCCGCGCGGCTCCGTGAGGCCTAGCCGCGAGGCTGCTCAGTAAGTAAGTGAGTACGAGTTGCAAGAGAACAAAAAAAGCTCGTGAGGCCGAGCCTCGCGGCTTCCGCGGCTGAGCGGCTCGCTATGGGGACGCGCATTAAGGCCTCAACACCCTAAGCACAATATCATTCTCTATATTGTGCCCTAAGTTAGTGTAGGCTCGATTGTCGGTCGGTGGTCAAGTATATATGAGCTGTGATGATGATGTATGCACTTACAAGGTTAAATAAATTACCTTCCTTCTAACTAGAATTTTGTTTTGTTTTTGACGTCAGTAAGTACCTGTAAAGGTCTAAGGGCCGATTTTTCAATTGTCAGATAACTCTTAACTGTTGAATAAATATGGTGATCTGACAGATTTTCTATACAATAGTTGTCAAACTATCATATTTATTCCTCACATAAAAGTTAACTCACGATTGAAAAATCGGCCCTAAGTTAAGTAAAGATTTTTGAATTTTGGTGCAATTCGCCTATACAACTAAAATCTTTTTCACAATAAATCTTGTTGTTAATTTACTCGTATATATTACCGTTCTCCACATAACATATTTGTTATTAGCTCACTCAGCTAAAAGTAGCTCGAACGCTGTTGGAGTGTCCATAAAAACCAGAAATTATGTAAATGACCGTCCGTACGTTAGGGCCATTACGCACGTTCGACAAACTTTCGACTTGCTACGTTTTTCCGGTGGCATCTTATTGGACGTTGTTGAATAATGGTGGTTTCACATCATTCGTTTGTTAACCACTTGGTTACAAATAATTGTTCCATTAGTATTAGGCGAAGTTCTGGCTTTATTGTATTTCAAATACAAATAACAAAAAAATCATGTGATTTTATGACACCACGATGCAAGTGAAACTTTTTCTCGGATCGTAGGCCTGAAAAAAAATGGAAAAATCATTCGATTTAAGGTATTAAAATCACATTTTTAATATTAACTTAAATCTTTTTTTTTCTGAAAAGAAAATTTAATTAAATAACTAATTAATAATAAAACAGAAAGTAATTAAAAAAACAAATTTATAAAATAAACAAAAAAGAAATAGAAAAACAAAATAATAAAAAAACAAAAAAGGTGCCCTACACCAGGATCGAAGCACTGCCACGATGATTCAAATTCAACGATCCAATGCAATAGACCATCAGCACACCCCGGACACTCCATACAACGTTCGCAAATCAATTACCTATTACTACTACTTAAACAAATGACGTTCGTACACGCGCAAATGTGTGCGTGGAATCTAGTAGGGCTGAGTGCGCGGTTATCAATCGAAATGACGCGGGAAGTGCAGCGACTGCCTTCTCTTTCACCCGCATAGCGCTGTCTCTGTTATCGGCCGGCGCTCGCATCTACTCGTCCGAGAGATCGCGCGCGCCCTTGTTTATGTGTCAGTGATGTCTACAACGAAGTGCCGGGTAGGACGAGGTATTTGAAATGAGTGCGGGGAGGTGAGTGGCCGTTCTGTACGTAATACTATTATCTATTCTGTGCCATCAGTGGGGCTAGCACGCAGGAGAATCGAAAATCGAATCGAAATCCGAATTTACATCACCTCTAATTTTTTCGTCCATCTATCGCATGTCACATTACACAAAAACATGAGATCTTTAATTTCACTACTTCATAATATAAGTCAGGACAGGAGAATCGAAAATCGAATCGAAATCCGAATCGAGGAGTTTGTATGGCGATTTTATTAGCGCCACGGCGGTGAGTAGCAGATCTAATAAAATTGCCATACAAACTCCTCGATTCGGATTTCGATTCGATTTTCGATGTGATGTAAAAAAAGTTCCAATTTAAAAACGTTCAAAAATGTATTTGAAAATATAAATAAATAGAACGCCATGAGCGTGTCGAGTCACGCGCAAGGTAGAGTTCACAGATTTAGAGTAGGCTAGATACCACTTGTTCATTAAATAGTATGAGAACCGAGCGTGCCTCCGTATCCCCACTCACTATGACGTCACGCGAGTCATTTAGTGATGTACACACATAAAAAGAATCGTTTCAATCGCAACGCGCGATGCGCCGCGCTCGCTCAGTGAGCCAACAGACTTCGACGAGAGACGATGCGCGTTTAAAAACTATCTGTGTGCCAAATTTCATCCAAATCCGTCATCCACATTAACAAACATTGAGACACAGACACACTAACAAACATTCACACTATAATAAAATTGATAGAATGTAACAAAATGTGTTTGATCCCTAAATTACCTGTAATAGCTTCCTTTTTCTGGTTGAATCAGAAAATGTCGTATTTTCATTTGTTGTTGGTTGGTGGTAAACTTTCTGTAAAATAGAATATTATTTCTTTTTTAGCCCACTTGATTCAGACTTGACCAAGTAGGCTCATTAAAGAATAGAATAGAATCTCAAAATTACTAATAATTGTCATAATTATCAGTAGCAGCAAGGATGATATAAAGTCTATGGTAGCAGGTATATGTCATTAGTCATTAGCATAGAACACTTATCCACTTACTTCTTCATTTTGTGTCGTATTCAGCACCAACATTTTCGGATATGCTGTTCCGGATAATCGTCTTAACTTTTTGCTGATTACATAGTCCTCTTTATTGAAGTGGATTGAGCAAATTGTACTGTAGTGAAGGAAACCAATTTCTATTACCTGTCGCTTCAATCCATTTATTTTTTACAATGGGATCGCTTGGAAAACTGAAAACAATCATATCCTATCTATACTTAATTCGAAAATGCATTTTCATTGGTCGTTCTTAAACCGAATTGATGGCTCGATTGCTTGAATCGATTTGAAAGTAACCATTGTACATCACTAATCGCAAAATTTGACAGACGAATGATAAAAGCCCTTGTACCACGAAACTTGTTTACTTTGAAGTGATTCTCTCGTTTAAAATTCATTGCGTACGGCCAGAACACCCGATGGTGGTCTTTCAAAGCCAAACCCGCAATGTAAAATAAATATATCAACATTCCCAAATACGAATTTATCGCAGTAGTATCACGCGAATATCACAAGAAATCATAAATAATTGATTTTAAAATGAATTACAGCTATTTGTGAAACAAAGTTACTTACCGATGATAGGATACATCTCCATTGACACGATTTACTACTTTTGAAGAGTTTTTACAGTTTACAGTTTGCGCAATTTGGCATTTTTACGTTTTCAACCACAGGACTCGTCAACGTGACGTTAGAATGCCAACTAAAGTAGAAGCGCGGTCAGTTTGAGCATTGCTCAAACTCGGGGCGTCTCGGGGCACGCTGCGCCGGGCAACAGGTGGTATCTAGCCTACTCTAAATCTATGGTAGAGTTCCTTAGCTGTCCATCGTAACGAGCCTTTACGAATTTAATATACCTACTCGTAGATCTTGAAGCTATATGTACAACCGTACCGAATTCGGAGCTAGGCTGCAGACGGACGGTTACAAAGGTTACTAAACAAGGGTTCCTTGTTGCTGGTTACTACGGAACCCTAAAAAATATTTATGAGCTTTTTTAAGTTATCTCACAATAAATTTTAAAAAATGTAATAAGGAAGGAATTTTCATTTTAAACAAACTACATTTCTAAAAATCTTGCGCAAGTTGTGAATTTATACTAATATTATGACGCTTATTTCAGGAACTACTGATTCAAATTAAAAAATTGTTTTTGTGTTGGATAGTCCATTTATCGCAGAAGGCTACGGGCTTTAAAAAATCACGCTACGAGCTAATAGGAGTAAAGCATCAATGAAAAATGTTGCAAAATCGGTAAAAAAATATTCCCTTTCAGAGCATTGGTTGCGTGCTGCGTAAACGGTTCTTATTTTCCGACATCCACGCGAAGGAAGTCGCGGGCACAGCTAGTGATTGATAAAAATCCACAAAGTACACAATGATAGAAATTATAGTAAAATGTATTTTAGTGCTGAATACAATGTATATTTGAAATACAAAATTCTGATAAGTACTTGCCTCCCTGTGAGTATGATATTCGAAATACCAAATACCAATATTTATTTCTCATATAAATGTGATTGAAATGCTACTCACCCGGCGTATAGGCACATATTGTTTACAAAGCGAATGTTAAAAGTGCGTACCATTGCCATGGGCATTTGAAATTAGATAAATTATTTGCACATTTTAGATCTGAAAATCTGAAATACCTCCCATCGTTCTAACAAATTTCGTCCGCGGGTTCTCTTGCGAGATTTAGGTTCGACAACATCTAACTCCACGAGGTATCGTGGAGTTCCTGAAAACATAGTAAAGGGCAATGCCGAAAATCGCCCCATGACCAACAAAGATTTGATTTAATAAAACACTGATTACAAGTCTATGCATTCGACGGACAAATGAAAAATATTCAAAAGTATTTTCAGAGACAAATCCAAATGAAGTAAAATAAACGAATTGTTATTTTTAACCTTTGCTTGGTTGAATTGAATTGAGTCAATTTAATGTAGGTACAGACATTTTTTTTATTGTATAAATTATGTTTTTCATTTATCGGACGCTTCTACGGTGAAGGAAAACATTGTGAGGAAACCTGCATCACCTGCGAAGTAATTCAAAGGTGTATGTGAAGTCAACCAATACACACTGGGCCAGCGTGGTCTGACTAAGGCCTAATCGCCCTAACATAACTAGGGTAGGCTTGTGCCCCTCGGTGGGGACGTATATGAGATGTTTTTCATAACACACGACAATTGACTGCTCACGCGCTGTCGCTTGTTAATTTGTTGTTTTTGACTTGCTTTATAATTTCGAGATTTCTTGTTCTTTACAACGTGGCTATAATAACGTTCTTCGATTGATTGCAATAATTATTATTTTAATAATTGTATATGTATCGACTATGTGTATATGTGTATTGCTCTATCGAAATAAAGTGTTACTTAAACTAACCTCAAAATCTGATTCATCTATAATATATAAAGCTGGATATATAATTCGATTTCGAAGCTATCCGTAGTAATTGATGTGGACGTACCTAGAGTTTTTACTAATATCTAATTATACGAAATGCATTATTTCACTTCAATTTAAAAAAACTGAAAGCTATTGATTTTGGCTTTGCCGATAATTTCTGTAATGTAAGGAAACAGCAATTTTAATAAAGTAGCGTTGCACAAACCATAAAAAGAAATGATAACCCTTCCATGGCTTCCATAATATAAATAAAAAGTGCGAGTTCAAAAACTAAGCTCCATCTAAGAATGCCATTTCTTGCGTTGTATTTCTAGAGCGTTATTTTTCAGCAGTCGGATTTTAACTTTTGAAACCTACTTGTTTGTGTCTGAAACTAGCTATAGATACATAAATAAATATCTGAAAGTTCTACTTTCGGGCAACGTTGCAGCATCTTTGTCACAGTTCGATTTATATAATTACTTATTTTTTTCTTTATCACGCGAGTGAAATGATTGTGCTCTATTGTTTATTATAAACATCTTTAATCTTATCCATACTAATTTACTTCTTCATATATAAGCATATCTTTATTTCGAGTGCATAATAATTGGAGTTTTTGTAAATACGTATGTTTTGTAGACTTCACAAAATAATTAAATATTTCATATTTTTTGTTTCTCTTGTCTACAGCGTATTGTTTTGTCGTTGCGAAACTCATTCGCATGGCGAAAATCATTCGTTGCGAATTTTAAAGTACGAAACAAAATCGCAAGCGAATATCATTCCTGCGCGCACAACGATTTAGTAAATATTTACCAAAAGTCACGCTGCTTGCGATATTTTACGCAATGTTCAGTGGCTCAGTACCGCTTCGGGTACAAAATTATCGCACTATTTCACATCTGCTATTTTCAATCGCAAACGATTTTATTCGCAGTGCGCGGACTCGAGTTAAAGTTAAATGATATTGTTTTAAGCCCCTTTTAATTATTTCGCAACGATTTCTTATCGTAGTGCGCGCTTACCCTTATAACGTTTGTCAGAATACCAGCGTTGTTGCGATACATAGATATAGAATGGAATAGATGGGCTATAAAAGCCGTCAAACATGAGGAAAAGAGATAAACTTATACACATTGCCAAAGGAAAGAAGAAGACGGCATCTTTTTTTTTGTCTTTGTCACCGTATATAGGTGAAACTGGTAGTGGGGATTGTTTATCACCAGCGTCTGGTGCTAAACAAATACGTGGATGAAATTTGTTGTGTGAAGTATAGCTCACTGTGCAATTATTTAACAGTTTAATTAGTGTAATTGTGAACTATTTCAACATTTAAATCTTGGTGCACTGCTCCGCTTTAGGTTGTAATAGTTATAGTGCTAGAAAACAGGAAAATATAACCTTTACAGGTAAGACCTAAATTGTGTCAATATTAAGCGCCAAAACTATTTTTTAAATTATAAATACAAGTTATATTGCAATATTTTATCCTTCTACTATGGTTCTCAATCATATTATGGGATTAAACATGAAATTTCAAACTAATAATAAGGTTACTATTAACCTAATAAGTTAAGAATGTCGCCATTCAATAAGGTCACCTATACAACCAACGCGTATAACATTTTGCCGGGTTATAATGATACCAGTCGCTACGACAATTTTTCCTTGATTCGTAGGTAATTTGTTACGTTAAAGGGAACTCACATATTAGTTTCTGTGTTACATTAATATTGACATATTTAAGTATAAAATTTTGAGCATTTTAGATAACAAAGGTAATTCTTTTGAAGTGAAACTTTCTATTTGCTTGTTTGTCTGTATTTAACAGATTTCCTTCGGAGATAATTACTCGAAACAGTTGGGTTAAAGCTACTGGTCGATTGAATTGGCAGCCAACCAAGCATACCCGAATGTGTTCTAAGCATTTTGAACAACAGTGGATTCAGAAAAACAAAAAAGGCACTTTTCTTGGGAGTGGTGCTATTCCTAACTTTTTTTACAGGTCAGTAACTTATACATATTATATCTACAAAGTAAATACCCTATCAAGCCGAAACCTATATTTATTTTTCACAGACCCAACTATTTGTATAAGGGATTTCAAAATTAATTTTATAGTTTTGGATTAATGACACCAAATTTTTTATAAGAGTATGTTAACATGGGTAGGTACCAAATTCTTTTCTACTATTTTGAAATGGCCAAAAATATTATTAATGGTTTGATTTTGGACATTTCCTATTTATATAACAAGTCTGACCATTAGTACAGATACAGTTTACAAATTTCTTAATTATTATTTTTAATGTTGTAAAATTAGCACCTGCTTTTATTTTTAACCTGTATACATATTGTTTCAGGACGCATCGTTGTTGGGTTTCGGTTCAAATTTGAATACGCCCCGAAAGAGAAAAATGCGGCTTCAAATGCTGCGTTTGAAACAATCATCGAGGACATCAAGTAAAAAACTACGGGCAGTGCGTGAATCGCTTAGACGATTGGGAAAAAAAGTAGCCAAACTTGAAAATGTGTTAAGTGATTTGAAGTGTAAGTTAATGATGCAAAATGAGCGGTTGGACATTTTAGATACTGTAGGAGAAACCAATAGAGATTTTCTGAAAATATTATTAAGTACATACATTCCCTTTTGCACCAATGCTTAGAAAAATTGTTAAATATTTTTTTTTTACTGAAGAGTTTACGCATAATCACTACCCGCTTTTGATGAAATGTATTTGTAAAAAATATTGAAATACGCGAATTCATTGCTAATACGCTGTATTCGATGACAATAACGGAGTTATTGAAATCTAATTTTAGAAAATGTTTATTTAAAATTTTATATTTATACATTTTCAAAATCTTCACATATATTTAGTAAATGTATAAATATTGGATTTTAAATAAATTGCAGAGATAAAGAAAAAACAATGATATTGCCCGCTGTATTCTTAATCGAGCGTCGATCTTCGCAAGGTACCTAGCTGGCAAAAGCTGGAAGTGAGTGGTCGCGGATCGTACTCAGTGGCGAGCACTTGGAGAGGCCTATGTCCAGCAGTGGACGCGTGTGGGCTGATGATGATTCCTAATATTTTTTCTTATATTTGTAAAGATGTTTACATAATAGCTTAAATAATTAAGTAAAATGTTTTAAAACTAAATATACTCGAGTAAATCCGAAAAGTGTAGTTTTATTTAAAAGTGTAAATAACTTTAGACTGCGAAGGTTGAATGAAGAATACAATAAAAAAATTCGCAACTTCCTCCCACTTTTATTTTTTGAGACATATTGTTGAGCGAAGGGCGCTCATTAAAATGTCTCAATAAAAATACGTAGATCAACCAACCTTTTTACCACTATAAACATAAAGTAGGGTAAAACTTAAAGCAACACTGGTATACCCATCTACTTTAGGCAGGTATGACGTCATCTATGTCTGTCCCTTACGGGTATACGGTCACGTCCTATCTATTCATTCTTTATTTATGTTGCGATACGATGTCGCATCGCGACAACACAAACTGAGACGGGGTCCTGATTGACCTATTTTTTGTCACAAACTGAGGCGGGGCCCTGATTGACCAAATGTTTGTCACAAGCTGAGGCGGGGTCCTGATTGATCTAATTTTTGTCACAAACTGAGGCGGGATCCTGATTGACCTAATTTTTGTCCCTCTATTCATCTATGTTATTGGTTTTGAATATTATCTTTTGTTACGTTGTGTAAATTATCATGTGTCCATGTTATGTATTTGTACCTTGTCTTGAGTGAATAAATACTTACTTTGATGGGTGAAGTGCTATTTACTTTTTACTCTTATCGGTAATGTAGGTACTTATAATGGGTTGCTTTTATAAATTTTGCTTCTGATCGTAGCATGGAACCATGTTTGTGGTTTTTTATCAATAGCTATACACCACACATTTATTTACATTATCACGAATAATAACTTCACATTAACTCCAGGCATTGGCATCATTTAAATAATCCTTGACTTTATAATATCCTTTACTCATTAAAGTCTTTTTATATGCGCTTTAAACTTATGAAAGGGCAAGTCAGTTACACTTTGTGGAACTTTGTTGTAGAAAGTTATACATTTCCCCATAAATGAGCCTCTAGTTTTTTGGAGCCTGTACGTTGGAACGGCAAGTTTATTTTTATTTCTTGTGTTTAACTGGTAAACTTGGAAATTGGTTTCAAATGTAATATAATTTTTATAGACATAAATCAAATTTTCATAAATGTATTGTCCTGCTAAAGTCAATATATTAATTTCTTTAAATAAATCTCTTAGAGAATCCCTTGTTCGTAAATTATAAATAGCGCGAACTGCTCTTTTTTGAAGTACGAAAATACTTTCTATACTAACAGCCGATCCCCACAGTAGAAGTCCATACGACATGACACTGTGAAAATAACTAAAGTAAATCAATCTTGCCGTTTCAACGTTTATAAGTTGTCTTATTTTGTAACTGCATATGCCGCTGAACTAAGTCTGTTTGCCAAATATGTGGGTCGCATCGCAAACGTGAATTTGGTAAAAAAAAATTTTTATCAATGAATTCAATAAATTGATTATTCATTTCCACAATAGTATCCGCTTTCCTTATATTTGGCAATGAGAATTTTATACATTTAGTTTTATTTGAGTTTAATGATAAGTTATTAATTGTGAACCAATTCAATACTTTAGAAAGAGTACAATGTCAGTATTTTCATTTCCTCTGTCAACCTTAAATATAAGAAGTATCATCTGCAAATAGTACTGTATCGCACAGATTGTTAGTGAAATGTGGGAGGTCATTAATGTAAATTAAGAAAAGCAAAGGTCCCAATGTCGATCCCTGAGGCACACCCATAGTTATAGATGCGCCAACAGACTCAGTTTTGTTAATAACATCTTTTTGAACCCTATTGGACAAATAAGACTCTATAAGGCTAATTGCTTCTTCGGAGACACCATAATGTTTGAGTTTATTTAAAAGAGTCTGGTGACTAACGCAGTCAAAAGCCTTCGACAGGTCACAAAATATACCAATGACATCTTGCTTACGCTCCCAGGCAGAAAAAATATCTTTATGACTGCTAATGGCGAGGTTTCCGGGTTTGATCCCTGAGTTGCTAAACTCGCGTTGAGTTTCTCAGATCAGGAAATTGTCGGAATGTGGAATTAGTGCCCCGTAGTGGCAATAGGCGTCGGTGGCGCTGTGGCCTCGGCACTGGGCTGTGCTCCGAGTAGAATCGGGAAGCCCGCGGTCGAACCTGCCATGTACCAATGTGTTTTTCGTTTCACGAATTTCATATGTACATTTATCTGACGCTCCTACGGTGAAGGAAAACATCGTGAGGAAACCTGCATGTGAAGTCAACCAATTCCTACTGGGCCAGCATGGTTTGACTAAGGCCTAATAGCCCTAACTAGTGAGGCTAGGCTCGTGCCCCTCGCTGGGGACCTATATGAGCTGTGGTGATGATGATGATGATGATGAGTGGCAATAGACAACCCCCATGTGCATGGGAAATGCGGGTGTTTACTGTTTATACAATTAGAATTACCTGCAGAACTTTTGCACCGTAAATTTATTTTCTTTCATTTGCAAAAAAAAATTTATATTTGCGGAAGCCTGTAAGTACTTCTTTTGTCCAATATGGAAAAATATTATTAGTTAGCAACACACATTCTGTATTTTGTGTGTAGCGCACCTTATGTGGTTCTGCAAGCGTTGGTATAAGCACTGAAGCTGTAGACCAGTTGTTCCCGACCTTTTAATCTCCACGGACCATTTACATTTCTTTGTTATTAGTATGTTTGTCACGGGTGATCTCCGGACCACTGGTTGGGAACCATTGCATAGACCAGGGTTTCCCAACCAGTGAGGCGCGCCCCACTTGGGGGGCGTAGAGTGAACCAAGGGGGGGGGGGGCAGCGAGCGGCTCCAGAATTAAACTGTATAAAGAATATTTATTAAAACTGTTCATATAAACCCGCGCGACGCGGACGGTGCCACCTATGCGAAGTCCGCGCCACGTTGCAATCATCTTTTAAATAAAACTAAATACGCCAATATTTTTATCGTTTGCTTAAAATTCGGCCCCTTACCTAATATTGGGTAAGGCGCATAGGGTAAGAGGTTGGGAACCCCTGGCATAGACGGTGCAAGTGGTTCTTCTAAACCATGTGATACATTTACAATTATCCAATGCTGTGTGAAGACGTTGTCATGAAAAACAAGAGTTTCAGTATTAATCAGAGTTGCGTTACTTAAAAATTATTGTACTGCGTATTATTTTTGCTCACCTAAAATAGCCCTTAGCGCGACGTCCTAAGGCTCTACCAAATCAAGCCTGGCCGTATTTTCACAAAGTCCCATATTTCCTCAGCGTAGAATGGAACGTCGTCTACATAATTTTTACTCTTGACGCGCATAACGAAGTATTTCGCGATATTGTGGTGGGGTTTCTCTGAAGAATATTTCGTCATGAATATGTAAAAAGCGGTTCGTTTATCGACAAATATTTTTTTGATGTCGATCACAACACGTGCTGGTGGAAACGGATTTACTTCGTTCTAGTTAAATGTGCGACATACCTGATATTATCTATTATATATAAAAGGAGATGTTCCCATCTATAGACGCACGCACAGCACAGCCGTAACCGCTATTGGTAGAAACGTGAAATTTGGACAGTTGTTTTAATTAAAAATGCGGACGCGCACTGAGGGATTTAAAAAAATTATCCTAAAGGGATGAAATAGGGGTTGCAAGTATTAATCTAGCAACGATTTTGATAAAACTTCCCAAATAGCATTTATCCTTCATGATAGTTACGAGAAATGCCTTTTTGTCATAAAAAAGTTATATTAAGGAATTTGTATATCTTGTAAGTTCTATGTCAGTTAATTTTAGAGCTTCTTGGTCTTAGAACTATATGGTTTTTGTTTTAACCTAAAAGCCTTTTTCAAGAGGTTAATATAACGCAATCATAGATGGTTTTCCGAAGCTATAAGTGTCAAGTCTTCTAAGTTCCGAAAAGGTTATAATTGGGTTGTTTTTAGGATAATCAAATGCCTAAATATGACGTGAAATGCATTGTTATATCTCAAATGTGACTCTTTCATAACCTACTTTACTAATACCTTATTAGCTATCTCAAAAACTGTTTAATAACTAAATAGCATTTTGTGGCTACATATGGTTAGGAAAATCACTTTAAGGCGTAAAAGATAGCTTTATAGCATAATTTATAAGCTTTTATTAATGATTATAACCATTAAATACATAAAGAAACTACTCAATCATTACCGTAACTTCAAAGTTATATGGAATGCCCACTTACAAATATAGATAGACAGATAGATAGATAGAACTTTAACAGGATGTCTTAACAAAAAATTGCGAAAAGTGAACATTATAAAAGAAATTCAAAAAACATAATCCAGCGAATCATCTCAAAAAAGGTAGTTTTATGTTGGTTAAGTACTTATACACGGTGTTTCATAATAACCAATAAATAATCAATGCGTTATCTAAAACTAATTATTAAAATGTATTTACACGTAATGTCATTCAACCCAAAATATTCATGTATATCATAGTACCATCATCATGTCTATGATTTACATTAAAATTTTGGGTTGAATGACATTACGGGTAAACACAATTTAATAATTAGTTTTCGATAAAGAATTGATTATTTATTGGTTATTATGAAACACCGTGTATATCTAGGTCCTGTTATTTATGTTCCACCCTTTCCCTATGCGTTTTTACCAATTGTATCACTAAATAGTTCATTCTTTTTAGCCGATACAAATGATGAAGAAATAGAAAGTACAATCAGTAGCCTCAAGGCAAGCCACCATCCACGGGCTATGATGGTATCCCAGCCCAGGTCTTAAAGCATTTGAGTACTTTAATTACTCCGATCTTAACAAATCTATTTTACAAATCGCACGTTTAATCAAACAAAGAAATAAGTCAAAAATCGTGGTTTTTGAGATTTAATCATAAAACGAAATATTATGACGATAAGAATAGGTATGCTCTGACTCCCGCTCGATTTGAACGAATAAAGCGAAATAAAAGATCCGTCCCTCTTTTTCTTACTAACTTGAGCGAACAGTAGAAACCAATAAAACGATACGATACAGTGAATTAAATCTGATTAAATGATCAAACGAACTTACCTGAAGTGAAGTTCGATCTTAATTATCCTGTCTTCGCCGAAGAGATTTATTCCTTAACCATGTAGTAGCCCTGCTACGCGCTAACCCTATCGCACATTCTTGTCCGCGCGTCGGCGAAGACAGGATAATTAAGATCGAACTTCACTTCAGGTAAGTTCGTTTGATCATTTAATTATCCTGTCTTCGCCTCCGAGATTTATTCCTTAACCATGTAGATGTTCAGAGAGTATAAAATCAATGTTGCGACCATAAAAAATAAACAACATTACAGTAAAACATCAAAACATAATTATTACGTATTTCCATATTTTTTTTTTGCGCCACTAGCAAAAATTTCAAAACAACAAAATATTGTGAACAAAAAACTAGTCAACCGACAGTATTATTTTAATAATTATAATTGTGACAAAGATTCAATAAAATTGGTTTCAGAACTAATATACCGGTCTGTTATAAAAATCAGCAATTACAGCTGATCTTTCCGAACATCCTGCGGTCTTTCTAATTACATCGACGTTGAGGCCAGCACGAGACGCCGCCTGATGTTGATGCGTGTCTCGCTCGCTCCGAATATTGAGATGTCAATGCCACTATCGCACATGATCTGCTTTATCCAGCGCCCAATGGGTTGAGATGAAGCAGGTCTACGTGGTTTCTTATGTGTGAGGATCAGGTTTGTTCTGAATCTGAGCGAATTGAAGATGATACAGCAATATATCTTAACTTAATACCACTGATGCTGGACAAATACCGGGATATTAAAGGGATAAAAAAAAAGTAAGTTTAAAACCGGTTGAGCTTTGCCAATTGCTTATGTTTTAATTAAATTTGTAAGTGTTATAATTACTCGATCTTCATATGCTTTATTAATATTTCGTATTTTTGGTAGAGAAATTGTATGCGTCCTTGGTCCAGCTAATAACATGACTTACTTCTTACTCATTTTTTCAAGATTAATTGTATAATTCTCAAATCGTTTAATAGTCTAATACTATAATACCAGGGGGCTACTGCCTAACTAATAACGATCACTTGCTATCGTGACATTAGAACAATAGTTCTACCTAAACTTCAAAATTTCAAAACACATTAACAGAAATTCCAACAAAAATGTAGTATTTACATTTAAAAAAATCTGTTGTATTCTTTTTACAAAATTCTCACCATATCTTTAGACTAGAATTATATTATGACCCGGTGTTATGTGATATCGAAGATAACAACATCTAAGGCTGTTTCTGGCACGTCATGAAAGCTTTCCCGGAAAATACACACGCTGGCAGGGAAAGGTGACGGCGCAGATGGTGTACCACCCTGAAAGGAAGTAAGTAGATCTTTCTTGGAGGAAATATCACAATCTCTGTGACACCCAGGGATATGAAAAGGGGATACCATGGTTAAGAGGGCTATAGTTGAACAACGATAATTCCGGTGGCTTAATCAGTAACTATTTTGTTTATAGTTTTAAAAATTAGTGCAAACGGTGTTAAAGCGTAAAAATAAAATTGCGATTAATCTACTGTTTAAACGCGTCAATATCATAGGCAAAGGGATCCCTTTTCCATGAAATATACGCGGGACATTTACAATAAGTCAATAGATGGTTCACCAAAAAAATGTTTGCAAGACGAGATGCAAATAAGTCAATAGATGGTTCACCAAAAAAATGTTTTATTTTCAAAAGTTGTCGGATACCCAACTGCCATTCTGTGTCGAAGTTTATTTTTCTCGATTCACTGTCAGCTTCTATATTTAACGAGTAACGAATATAAGACGCGAAAATAAATATACCTACTTTTCTCACACCAGTCCCAAATCATTTTAGTAACTTGACTTAAGTGTTGGTATTACACTCTCCCCATTCTATTTATATAGAATATGGCAGTGGTGTTATCGACACTTAAAAGACTACCACAATTAGCGACATTTTTAGCAAATGAAATTAGCCCACAATATACAGCGAGTAGTTCCAGTCAGTTTATATGATTGGTTCGCTCGATGTTGGTCCAGAAACCACCAGTCTTTTCGTTGGCACAAGCTGCACCCTAGCCTGCTGTCGAAGTGTCCGTAAAAATTCCGAAATTGTACCTATGACTTTTTATTCAATTGACTGCCAATGGAATATTGATCTGCCACCAATGGAGATCATCATATTATTATAAAATATCTGTAATTGTAATAAAAACGTCGTAATTGTTAGTATTTCTAAGAATAGCACTTTTTAGTGATTTTGTGTGTATATACTACCCATATACTACAGCCGACATGCTGCCGTAGAAAACGTTCAAAGAACCTTATTCGAATTCTATTAGATTTAAATATATTTTTTATGTGTATAATAAATTTTTGTGGCTTGAATCTGGTAATTGTATGTTATTTTATTAGAGTTTAAAATAAAACCTAAAAATTTACAAAGCTTTTCTGGTAATAGACTAGTTTTTTTTTAAATTAATAACTAACCCTAATCGTGTCAGGCATTAAATAGTTCTTTTTGTGTTCTCTAGGTACTCTCCAGCAGAGTTTGCTAAACAACATAACATAGATATCTCACTGATAGCAGACCATAAGATCTTAAATGAGTAAGAGCTGGCTGTAATATTTTTGTGAAATATATCGCGCGGAACATAGGCTAAACGGGAGTGCTAGAAACTCGTACAAAATATCATGAAAATAAAAGCGTAAACATGTTTTCTTTTTTTTTTGATTTGTGAATCGGCAGCAAAAATTAAGCTTCCTAAATATCAATATTAATCACGTATCAGTCTTCGATCATAAATCGAGTAGCCGTTCTGATATCTTCCATTTTGAAATGAGATACCTACTTCGACTTCGAATTCAGATTTTATAGAGCACACGCTTTTAGGAATAACGAAGATATCATAAACGAATTGTTTTGCTGTCGGGTTACATCTCCTAATAGCTTTTATTTCTAATAAATGATTTAATTCGAGAGAAATTGCTATTCACTAACTTTTTGGAAAAGAACGCCGCGCACGGCTGTATGGTATTTGATAAGGTTCCTCAATAAATGAAATCCTTGACACATTGTCTAATATAAACCTATCGCTAGTGATAGTTCACCACTCATTGACTAAATTAATATTTTAAGCGGCCGGCATGTACTTGCGGCTGCGCGCTCAGGTAGCGCGATTGTTCGATGACCGTTGTGATGCGACGCGACTGGCTGGTGCCTCGGCGGCGCCAGCGGCAGCGGCGGCGGCGGCGGGGCTGGCTGGCGACAAGCTGGCAGCGGTGCGAACGCGGCTGCTCGCCGTCGATTCGCTTGTTAGTATGACGTCTTTGAGTGTCCCGGCCCACCGGCTCGATGAGGGTAGGATTGGCCGCTGCTTTGCTGTCGCGTTCGGGACGATGAGTCTTTCAAGTTTAAATGACTCTTAGATGAAATTGGTGTCTGCATCGTTCAACGTAACTACATCTGGAATATTAAGATTTTTCTTTAAAAGACACGATTGTGCCCTTCCCAGTGCTGAAAGTGCTTTACCGAGTTGATTCTGTTGTCTACCAACATAGCACTTACTTCCGAATTAGAGTTCGGCCTTTCGCCATAGGTACTATTACATACATTACATACAGTACATTGTTTTTTTTTTTTTAAATGCTCGTCTTTGGTCACTTTTGGAAACCGTTTTGCAATAGGACTTGAAACCTGGCCGCTACATCGGTTTGTAAGTCATCAGTTATCACCATATTGGTTTGTATGTGAAAGATACTAATAAATATTTAATGAGAATTTAGGCAGCACAAAAAATATTTTTAAATAATTCCGATGAATGCAACGGAAATTTTTAAAACAGCGGGGAAAAAAGGACAGCCCCTATATTTTCCATTAAGTACACTCGTTGAATGCAACGAGAACATAATAACAATATGATCCGAAGAATACAACGGACATAAAAGTAATTTCCGATGAATGCAACGGAAATTTTTAGGCAGCGGGGAAAAAAGGATACCCACATTTTCCATTACGAGTATTACTGCACGTGGTCGCGCCGCGCGCGTACTCGGCGGCCCAGGCGAGCGGTGTCCACCCGCTTACTCGTTCAATACAACGAGAACATAATAAAATATTATCCGAAGAATACAACGGACATAAAAATGATTCCTCGTTCAATACAACGAGAACATAATAAAATATTATCCGAAGAATACAACGGACATAAAAATGATTCCCGATGAATGCAACGGGAATGTAAAAAAGTATTCTTCTGGTTGCACATCATTTTCGCCATCATCTGAGTACAAAATGTGCCTCCGGCTTGCCCCTACGTTTTTCCGAATTCAGTTTTTCTTCGTATCTCTTCATCTTCCTTAGCCATCTATCTTCTTCGGGTTCACTGTGTTTTTGTTTAGGCATACTTAACAAATAAGCAAATAACCGTAAATTTATACCTTTTTTTTTTACGTAGGTTACCTACACTCATGCACAAATTATATTACTGTTACACTCGTGCGAGCGCCGCGCACGCACGGACAAGAATGTGCGATAGGGTTAGCGCGTAGCAGGGCTACTACATGGTTAAGGAATAAATCTCGGAGGCGAAGACAGGATAATTATTATTAACAGGTAAATCGCATTTCTTGTTATATTTTTCTCCAAAAGTGATTATTCTTACTTTTATTACGCTATAGAATCAAAATATTGTCGCGGATTATTGATACATTTCGACTCAGTGTAGTTTTGTTTTAATTTTTGTAATAATACATATGTATCAATTTCAGTTAATTCAGTTTACCTTTAAAACATATTTTTGATTTATAGCATAGATAGACTTATTTCAGCTTATTACTAATTTATACGCAAAATATTAACATCAATTATATTTAGTATTTTTGTGTTCATTAGCATATTAGAGAATAATTTCTTTTTCACTTAAATAACCTAATGCATACTAGTAAATACTTTGTACTTAATTTTACATAGCCTAGCTTTAAATTTTTAATGCCGATTTACTCGTATGTGCATGGTCATTAGCTAATTATAAGTACTAGTAATTATGTTTGAGGTCTCATCGTTCGTTCTAACCCTTATTTTAAAGGAATTGAATGTCAATTCTCATCCATCATACATGGCTATTAGCACTTGCAAATTTGCAATAAAAAGCTTTTCCAATCGTTTTAATTATAGTTTTAGTATGGCATCATCGAGAACACTTCAAATCTTCAGTATGGTATCAAACACGTCTCATCGTCCTGAAGATGAAGAATCTCATTCTTTATCTCTAAATGATAATATAATTGTTAATGAAAATAGTGGCATTGTGGCAATGAAAATAGTTTTGTTGTCTTTTTAAACTATTTTGTAGTTGATTTACTTTTATGGCGGCTGTACACTCTCGACGAGTGCTCTCGTCAAGTCTCGCCGAGAGGTCTCGCCCGAGAGACCTGTCAGCGAGTGCTTACCATGTACACTCTCGTCTATTCACTTGCGGTTTTGATCACCGAGAGGATGGACGCGTTAGAAGTCGCTTCCGCTGTTTCGCTATGCACTATTAATTATTATATGTATGTACACGAATATCATACAAAAAAAATTCAAAAAGAGTGGCGTAAAAGAAGATGGTGGATGGTCGCTATGCATCGAATAATAATAATAAATCATTTTATTTGCAATAAAAAATATTTTATAATAATTAAAAACCGACTTCAAAACACTGAAAAGTTAAAAATAATATAAGAATAGGTACAGACAACATCACACTTCTATATTAAAGTCGGTGACAAATTTTAACACTTTCTAGGAGATCATCGTTTGGCATTTTTTCATTCGATTTTTGAAGTCGGTTTTTATTTTATATAATACTTTTTATTTTTAACTTTTTAGTGAATGCAATCTTTTTAGTGAAAGAAACCCGAATTTAATACCAGCTCACCTTCAGTGAGCTGGTATCAAATTAGCGTTTCCCTCGATTTTCATAGGATCCCATGATCAGATCCTGACTTTGGTGACCATGGGACCACCCTTGGGGTTTATATACGCTTGGCGGCATAATCGCGTAACATACACACAAAAAAACATACGCATCGAATTGAGAACCTCCTTTTTTGAAGTCGGATAAAAATATGGTTACTGAGACGATTATAAAAAGCTAATCCAACTTATTTTGTCATTTTTTGACGTGCAAATACTTATTCCGATGTGAAATATTATGATTAGTAGGATTCAATTCAATACTTTCAAACATTCGAAACAGGACGAGGTAAGTCAGTCATTGTTCCACATATTTGTTTCGTTGCTGACAACTTGCAGACACGTGTGTTCAGAGCGGTTGCTGGCTGTGCACTGCACTGGCGAGAGTGTACATCAATGCTCTCGCCGTTCCTCGCGAGACATGCCGAGACCCTTTGACTCGGGCACAAAAAACCGACACGGGAGCGAGAGCGGGCGAGTAAGCACGAGACACCCCGAGGCGAGGCGAGAGCTACCATGTACACTCTCGCACTCGGCCTGTCTCGGGGTGTCTCGGCGAGAGTGTACAGCCGCCATTACTGATGGTGCTCATAGTGCAAAGGATAAAGCCGATCTTGTGGCACATCTCGTTGCCTCAAACTCGACTTTAGACGATTGAGGAGCTACCTCAATTGTCCAAAGCTACCCCACCAATAATCGAACGATGTGAAAGCTCTATGCCAGAAATTCACATAACGTGCAGTAAGGCGAGAGCTTAGCTTTCTTAATTTCCATAAGTTAAGTGGGCCAGACGGTATCCCTGCAGTGGTGCTAAAGACGTGACGCTAAAGACATCCCGCCCCAGAGTCGGTCCCTATTTTCACGCGCCTCTACCGTCTCTCCTACAAATCCCACAGGATTCCATCTTCCTGGAAGATAGCTCTTGTCCACCCGATCCCCAAGAAGAGTGACTGGTCAGACCCGTCAAACTACAGGCCCATAGCGGTAATATCCTTGCTCTGCAAGATATTAGAGCATGTCATCAACAGCAAACTATTAAAATACCTAGAGGACAGCCGGCTAATTAGTGACCACCAGAACCGGTTTCCGCCATGGTCGCTCGGCTGGTGATCTTCTGGTATATTTGACACTCCGCTGGGCGGAGGCCTGGAGAGGAGAAAACAATGGAGAAGTTCTAGCTGTCAGTCTTAATATTGCTAAGGCATTTGACAGGGTCTGGCATAAAGCTCTTCTGGCGAAGTTACCTTCCTATGGAATCCCCGGGGGACTTTGCAGATGGATTGCCAGCTTTCTGGATAGTCGGAGCATAAAATCGTCGTCGGTGTCTCATCCTCCAAGACCAAAACCATTAATGCTGGTGTCCCACAAGGCTCGGTGCTCTCTACAGCGTTGTTCATTCTGCATATCAGACTTGTTGTCTATAGAGAACATTCATTGCTATGCGGATGACAGCACGGGTGATGCGCGATACACCAGCTATCGGAAGGTCTCCAGGTGCTCTGTATTAAAGAGACGATTAGAACTTGTGTCCGAAGTTGAGATTTTTTTAGGGTGGGCCTCAGAATAGGGAGAATTGAATTCAGTTCAGTTCAACCACACAAAGACACAAGTTTGGGCTTTCACTGCCAAGAAGGTCCCCTTCTGTATAGCGCTTCAGTTCCAAGGAGTACCCCTTCAAATCTCTGACAGTATCGGAATCCTCGGTGTCGATATCTTGAGCAAAGTCCAATTCGGGAGTCACTTGGAAAGCAAGGCTATACTAGCTAGCAAGAAGCTCGGTGTCCTGAACAGAGCAAAGTGGTACTTCACTCCACATCTTCGTCTTGTGCTTTACAAAGCTCAAGTTCGTCCGCATGTGGGCTCATATCTCTGGGCAGGAGCCTCAAAATACCAACTTGAACCATTTTTGACTCCCTGCTAAGACGAGCGACTCGACTCATGGGTGATTCTGGTTTGCTGGACTCTTAGAGTCACTGGAGTCACAGAGGGACTTCTCTGTGTCTTCTATCGAATTTTCAACGGCGAGTGCTCCGAGTAACTGTTCGACTTGGTACCAACGTCACCTTCTTATCACCGTACCACTCGGCACCGCAGTACAGTACATCCTTACTACCTGGAATCAGAATCATTTAGCACGATTCGCTTTCAGCGCTAACTTTTACCACGTACGGTCCGGTTTGAACTTCCTGCTGCTGTGTTTCCCCAGCGCTATAAAATGTCCATTTTTAAGCGAGGTTTAAGAAGAGTATTTCATTCAAAGTAGACAACGGCTTGGATATGTCCCTGATATTGGAAACGTCTGCCTTCGAAAGCAATAAAAAATGTTCTGACAGTTTAATACTAATTATTGGACCTATATTAAACAGACTTGTTTTATAAAGATAATTTTTATTTTACATAATATTTTGACATTTTAACACTGATTGTTGAGCCTAAGTATAAACAAAGTTTCGTTTTTTTATAGAAGACTTATTTTTGTTACAGTTCAATACTGATTATTAAAACTAAGTATAAACAGAGTTTGTTTCTTTAAGAAGATTTAATTTGTGTTATCAAAACCTAATTATGTGGAAAGTTTTTATTTGATTAATATAAATTCTTGGCGACGACCACACTGCTGCTCTGAAAAATAAATGAAAACGTATTTTTTGTCAATGTAAAACTAGGAAATGATGGAAGCAACCTCCTTAGCTCCTGACCATGTATTCACCGCAATGATGAATTTAGAATGAATATCTCGACTACTGTCAGGGTCTAAGGAGATTGCTTCAAAAACTTTAACATTAAATTAAACGTAAAAATAGTATTGTAAATTATATATATATATGATAAGAGACTTACCTATACTATTTCGCATTTCAATTTGTTTATATTAGGATTAAAAAAAACCCAACCTTCAGTAGCGGTATTGCGCGACCAGTTACACATTTGAATTTGTAGTTGCAAATACCCGCGTTTTTTCAGTGCCGAAAATACTTTGATTGCGACCGCACGCTCGCTACTGAAATCTGTTGAAATTCACATCAATTCGCGTTTTTATTATCCCGTTTTCCTCACACCAGCGATCCATCATTTACAAAATAATAAACATGAAAAGGCGTTTTATTTCTAAGGCGTTTAATTTTCGAAAATATCAATTTATTTATTTCATTTGCTGGTGATAATAAATTTAAAAGACATTTTTACGTTTCTATATAATTGTGTGCCAGATTGGAGGTAAAAAATGTATTTAATGTATTTTTTTTACATCACGTATGACCTTTAAATATTTTAAATATTCCTGTTAATTAGGGCGCGTGTATTTTACAAGCATATTATCCCATAATTTAACAGGAAACTGGTATTCGCAATAGAATTTATAAACACGTGTGAGTTTTACAGACATTTTACTTCGTATATGAATACCCTACCTTATAATAAAAAGATAGTATTACAAATGGAAGCCATTTGTCTTGATATGAAATAAGTTTTAACTAATATATAACCCGTCTCTTATAAAATATTTTGAAAACTTACTAGGTAATAAGTTTTCGCTGGTACTTGACAATAACCTAATTCTGGGAAATGACTGCTGCGAAAAAAGCTGTTTATGACTAGTCAATGGCTAAGCTGAGACTTCATAAAGGTTATACTTAGGTAATACTGAAGTTAACCAGGTTATGAAATGGTTAATTTTCGGTTACATCTAGGTTATCAAGCATGCCTTTAGGTAATTTGTCTAGTCAGTAAAGAGTAAAAATAAGGTCTGCACTAGGTTATTATGGAGGGCCTTTTTGGTCATTAAGAGTTTATGCAGAGTTTATTATCACCATATTAGGACCTATCGTATTTCTTTGAGGAAATCCAGAAAAAGGTTATATAACCTATCTGTGACCTTTCTATAACTTAAATTGTTACTTGGGTTGAGATTCATGCTCTTAAAAACATTTCATTGAACACATGTTTCATGGTTTATGTGGAATTCACCCCCTTAGGGTGCAAAATAGGGGTTGAAAGTTTCTATGGAAAATATTGAAAATCTGCTCCAACTTCTATGAAATTTATTATTCGAGCTCCTAAATATAAAGAACAGTCTTCTATATAATAGGCTATAAAATTATTTAACGGGAAAATATAACATCCTAAAGGAAAACAATAATAACGCGGGCGAAGCCGCAAACGTAAAGCTAGTCAAGGAATAGTTACAAGAAATCCTTCTTAAAAATATATATATTTGGATGGGAACATCTCAGTTTTCTGTGGGAATTTTGAAAAATCCGTTCTGAGGCGCCTACACAAACCACCGAACCCATGCTTCTATCTCAAATAAGTAGTTTGCTCTACGTCGATACCTCAGTCAGTCAGTCACTCACCAACTCTTTTATAAGTACCCACAGACAGATGGATAGATTTCTTTGATTGTCAAAAATAAAATAGTGCCGTAGAAAATACTTACTTATAATAAGTAAAGAACAATTGACTTTTCATCGACTTAATTTTTGAAGCTTGTGTTATACACAATAGAATAAAACAATAGTTTTAATTAAGACTGTCGGTACTGTCATTGAATGTGTATCTCCTTAAAGGATATTTTAATAGAAGCCAAAAGTTTATGAAATCCCGCTACCAACCATAGGTACCCAGTAGATAAGTCGTGCCTGTCTGGTTACGAAATGTACCTAACATAAACTGAAAAAAGTGTAGTTTCATAACTGAAGTTATAAAAATGGAAATGTAAAGTGTTGTTTGATAACTGGTTACGAAACAGTGAAAAAAATCAATTTTCGAAAATGGACACCGAGGTTGGTTTAGTGGGTTACACCCAACAGGGAGAGTCCCCTACACACACGCGTGTTGACTACCCATCGGCAGGTACGGGTGCGCACAGCATTCTTAATCAAAAATATGATAAAACCTTTTTTAAACTCGAGTAGAAAAACGCCTAACGATGTTGGGGAAATTTCAAAAACTGAAAAGAAAAACCGGCCAAGTGCGTGTCGGGCCACACGCAGTGTAGGGTTCCGTAGTTGCAAATGCCAAATTTGAGTTCACACACACCTCACAACATGTTGCTATTAAATTAGGCATTATTATTATTATTATTAAAGCTGCAAAGATTTTATATTTCCTTAACTTCACGTGGTTCGTAAATTTATATTCAGTACTAATTTTCAATGAAATTTAGTTTTCCGAGTACCTACATTTTATAAGTTGGTCTTCTATAACTTTTTAGTTTGTACTTAGTACTCAACTCTGATAGTTTTCCTTTAAACTTCGTTATATATACTACTGTTGTAATTTTTTTCACGTGTCCATAATAACCGTTTAGCAGATTTAGGGGGGGGGACACTTACCTCTAACAAAAATGTGCACTTTAAAACCAAATATCTCAGAAACGGATTCCTAAATCGAAAAATGGTGTTCTGAACCTATTTTTTAAAGACCTATTCAACAATACCCCCACGATGAGTTAGTCGAGAAAAAAAAATTACTCCCACTTTACTTGTATGGGAGCTACCCTAAAAAAATTTTTTTTTTTCAATATGTTTTTCTACCACTTTTTTGGCATGAATAATATAGAAACCTTACCTAAAATTACAGCTTTCTAGTACTAATAGTCTCTGAGTAAAACCGCGGACAGACAGACAGACAGACAGACATGGCGAAATTATAAGGGTTCCTTGTTTACTACGGAACCCTAAAAATAAGCATGTTGGCCCAGTAGTATAAAAGGCGTGCTCGACCCATTAATTTAAATTACTTCAAATATTCCCAATAATGGGTCCCGACTACTAAAATTTTATTACTGGGCTTGTTATTTTCTTTACAGTTTTCATTCAATGTTAACTTTTTATGCAGTTATTTTTGTTAATTTAATTTTTATTTACTACGTCCTTATTTACTTATAATAATTACTTTTATTTAGTGCGGTTGCGCGTGGTTCGCGTATAATATGCTCGCGCGCCCGCTCGCACTTGGGTTTACCGAATTTACGTCGATATATTTCTTGAATAATTAATCAAAATGAAAAATTGTCAAAGAAACCTAATAATAATATTTAAAGACCTATTAAATGATAGTTCAACGAATTAATTGCTTTTTTTTCATTTGTACATTATGGCGCCTGATTGTCGCTATACTGGATTTCTTGTCATTTGTAACCAAACTCCTCCGAAGCGGCTGCACTGTGGGACATCCATAGGTCATAAATCTTAAAAACCTGCTTTCTTGTTTTACATTTTATTCCTTGTCGTTACATTGGATAGTTGCGGTACCTTCTGAAACTATAAATAGGTCAGTAATTAGAGTGCGCCTTCATTATCTATTGTGCATTCAAAGAGAGCGCATCGCCAATCGTAAATACTGTTATCAGTGAGTCATTAAAAAGCGTGACGTCATTTGTTGTCATTGCGGGACCTGTGAGTGCTGTGTGAGTTTTTTCTGAAATGGATATCCAAGAACAGGGTATGTAATAATTAATATTTTTATTTTAATTGTATCTTAGTATATATTTTCTTTAGTATGTCATTGCTACGAGGCGACTTTTCTTGGAGTATTATATTTTAATATTCAAAGTTTGAATAAACTTTTAAATATGTTCCCACTCGCTCCGACTATGGAGGTATATTGCACCATAATCTTTAGACTTTCTTATCTTAGGAAAATTAAAACTTGGCTGCCCTTATCTGCCCTTTTGGCGATGACAAGGGTGCTACGGTTGCCAGATTATCTCGTAGCATTTGCTACGAAATTAGTTTATTTAGTCTTAGTGCTTTGTGTAGGTTTTGTGACTGAATTTTAACCGTTTTTTTTTGTTTTAGGTAATTTATATATATGCTCGTTTTCAAGAATGCATATTCTTGAAATATGGCTAACTGTCAATACCGATAATGACTCGGAAAAGTGTCGTCAAGTCCTACAAAGTTTGTTGACTACTCTGAACGACGATGCTGAGAACATTGATATTCATTATTTAGAGAAAATTGTTAATAATTTATGTAAAGCTATTGCTCGATTCTGGAAAAAATGTAATAGGGATAAAACCAAGCTTTTATATAAGAATTCCGATTGGTTTAATGTTATTGAAAAAATTCAACTTGTGAAAAACAATAAGCAATGTACTCCGTCTGAAACGTCGCCGTGTCATTCACGTGGTCGTCCTCGAAAACCTTTTACGCAATGTAGTAAAAGGACTAAACGTCGGAGAGTAGCTGATTTGTCAAAGTCTGATGATTCTACTGTGAGTGCATTGCTTGATGTTTCAGACTGTTCATTCGATTCGTGTATATCTAGAGTTAGCACTGATGATGTCTTGTCACTTGTGACTGATGCTCAGTTGACAAAACATCAGTATTTATTAATTAAAAACTTTGTGAATAGTAAGATTTCTCCTAATGTATTACCATGTTACCAACAAATTACTAAAGCGAAACAGAGATGTTACCCTTCTAATATAACTGTTTCCGAGTCTTCAGCTGAAGTTGAATTACAAAGTCTTTTTGGTCACACAGCTTCTCGAATCCTTGAATCTCAAAAAGAGGTCTTAGATCAGATTCCTGATGATTGTTTGTCTAATATCTCTTTACTTGGGAAATGGGGATTCGATGGCAGCACTGGACATAGTGAATACAAACAATTTTTTTCAGATTCAACTTTAGAAGATAGTAGTTTGTTTGTAACATCTTATGTACCCCTTCAAATTATTGTAAAATTAGCTGAAGATAATTGTAAAATTTTATGGAAAAATCCTCGACCCTCTTCCACTAGGTACTGCCGTCCTATTCGATTTCAATTTTTGAAAGAAAGCACAGCAGTGTCTTTGCAAGAGGAAGCTTATTTTAAGGATAAAATTGAAAGTTTGCAACCTACTTTTATTCAGATCGACAATCGTGAATTGGTCGTTTCTCATAAGTTGCAGCTTTCAATGGTAGATGGTAAAATTTGTAGTGCTTTAAGTGAAACATCTACAAGTAGATGTTATATATGTAATGCTACCCCAAAAGAGATGAATAAAATAGACGAATGTTTACAAAAACCTGTAATAGAGAGTAGATACCAATTTGGATTATCACCACTACATTCTTGGATACGTTTCTTCGAATATTTTATTCATCTTTCATATAGATTAGACATAAAAAAATGGCAAGTTAGGCTAGATAGTGATAAACAATTGTTATCAAATAAAAAACAATATGTACAGTCCCAGTTTAGGGAACGATTAGGTTTAATAGTTGACAAGCCGCGTAGTGGTGGAAGCGGGACGTCTAACGACGGAAACACGGCCAGGAAGTTTTTTTTGGAATCAGCTGTATCTGCTGAAATTACAGGTTTGAATAAGGATCTCATAGATCGTTGTTGTGTAATATTACAAACGTTATCTTCTGGACATAAAATTAATGAATGCAAGTTTAAAGACTATGCATTACAAACAGCATACAGCCTGGTCGAGGAATATCCGTGGTATAGTCTTCCTGCTTCTGTCCACAAGGTGCTCGTACATGGATCAGATATTATAAGTTATGCATTGTTATCTATAGGAGAACTTTCCGAAGAAGCTGCTGAAGCGACAAATAAGTATATCAAAATTTATAGACGAAGTCACACTCGAAAAATGTCACGTGAAGTTACCAATCAAGATTTAATACAACGACTATTATTACATTCAGATCCTTATATTACAAGTCTTCGGAAACTTCCCCCTAAAAAGAAAAATACTCTGTCACAAAGTGTAATAGAATTGTTACATGTTTAATATTGTTAGAATAAGAATAATTTATTTGTATTTTGTTAGTTGTTTTGTTTTTTTGTATTTAATTAATTTTAATTTATTTATTTCTATTATTTTATTATAATTAAATAATGTTATCAATGTTTTGACTCTTATTTTATTTAAAATATATGTTTTACATTCCAATTTTTAAGTGTTTGTTCATGATAAATTTAGGTAAAAGTATGTTATTGTTTATATTTGTTTTTTACTGAAGTAAACGTTTTTTATTCCGTAAATACATGTACTTCTTTCATTTTAATGTTCCTAAAACACTTTTACAACTATAAGTCACTAAAATAATACAATGTATTGATAGTAACAGGACTTTAACTATTTATGACCGCCCTTGTATGGAGCGTGTCCCTCCGTGGGCTGGACCGATTATAATGAAATTTTTGTGTATATTCGGCAGGTCTGTGAATAGATCGTAAACTATTTTTATAAGTGATAAGGGTGTTGTTTTTTGAAAATTATTATGACGCAACGTATATAGTACGCGGACACAGCAAGTAGTATATACAGTTACCATAGTCGTGTCTTTAGTGACACTCGCAATATTACAATGAATCGATTGATATGAGAATCATCAAGATCCGTACACGCATTTGGCCATATACTTAGTGCCACAAAGAAACAAACATATAAAATGCAGACTGATGAACGCAGTTAGGTGAAAGGTGTTTGTTTGTAAGTCGTCAAAAAGCGAGTGTCACTTTAAATGATCAAGTGTGCGTGCGAACACTAAGTAGACCTACACTCACTAAACTGGGGAGTTTGAAACTCGAACTTGGTGAAAACTTCGATTAAGTGAGAGGCGTCTGAATTACGTGAAGGCCCTTCAATTATCCAACTCTGGCTTGAGCTTGGGATTCGTTAGAAGTTCGTCATTTTACCTATTCTGTATCGTCATATTAAGGGTATGTTTAAATCAATATTTCACTTTGTTGATAGCTGAGCGGTACGAACACGAAGATACGTAGGGATTATAACATTGGTAAAATGGTGTAAGCATTTCCATTTGTCTAAATGCTCTAAGATACTATACGAGGAAACCTCGCGCCTCGCGGTTGCGTCTGAGTACAATGAACGCTGGGAGACTCTGTATCAGAGTTGCCAGAGTGAAAGCCTGAAACATTTTTACATTCTTTTCGTATCTGAGTGACTGAAAGAAATAGCTGCCCGCCGGTCTGTACCGCTCTATACGTGAATACGAAATAATGTTCCAATTTCTGTAGGTGCACATGAGCTACTGAAAACGAAATGAGGAAGAAAGGAAATGAGCTACTGAGCCAAAAAGTGAAACTAATAGTTTTGCTGTAAAGAGCTGTCTCACTCTTTTCTTTTCAGTCAGCGCTATTTCTCACGGCTATTGATTATGATAAAGCTGAGTTCGGGGGGATAACAATAGGGGGGCTAAATAATAAAAAAATATATTGCTTTAATAGAAGCTCATTCATATAATAAACAGAAAGAAAAAAATCGGTTTTCGAATAACTATAAAAACAACCAAGATATAAGGTATTAAAGATTTTTCTCCATCTCTTTCTAGCAAAACGGCAATTGACATGGAATTTATATGGCCGTACTAAACAATGACGTCACGGTTCATGTCGGATCTCTCTGTCTAATCGCTTCCAAATTAACAGCTAAAAATGCTTGTATCTAATGTATTTCTAAGCCGGTTTTAATTTTAATTTCACATGATTGCATCTTTAACTACGGTATTTTAATATTTTATGAAAATTGGAATTCAGTCTTCATCCCAATTATGTTAACCAACTGTCAAGTTATACTTAAGTGTTGCCAACATTGATTTACTACCAAACGTTTGATAGTAAATCAATGGCTGCCAACATACACAGCTCGTGATTTTCCGTCATTTCACGTGACGTGAATCCAGCGATTGTTTTTGCTCCATTTCCCGTCTGGCAAAGGGCCTTTGAAAAGGGTTTGATTCGAGAGGCTTATTATTCATATTTGTTGAATTTTTAACGACTTGCACAATGTAGAATGCAAATTGAAAAAGTTTGAGTCCCGGCCGCACAACAAGCAGACAGGTATGAATAGAATTTAAACACACACAAATAATGTTAAGTGTACCTAACAAAGACTGTGATTTTTATCAAAAATGATTGATTTTTTGCTATGCATTCTACATATGAATGTTTGAAATTATGATTTTAACCCTAGCTCCGAGTAGGAACCTTCGGAATGCCCCCAATGTACTTGTGCTTATTTTGATACGTGGTCGGGCTTATAAGTCGGTTCGATTATTCTTTTTCAGGGTTCCGTACTTCAAAGGAAGAAGCGGAAGCCTTATGGGATCACTTCGCTGTCCAACATTTGTAACGTCTAACGCTCCTACGGCGAAGGAAAACATCGTGAGGTAACCTACATAAGTACATCTGCGAAGAAATTCAAAGGTGTATGTGAAGTCGACCAATCCGCACTAGGCCGGCGTGGTTGACTAAGGAAGGCCTAAACACCCTAACTAAGGGTAGGCTCGAGCCCGTCGGTGGGGACGTATAGGAGCTGTGATGATGTTGATGATAAAGGTCTTATTAGCACATGTGAAGGAAAAAATCTAAAAACCGTAAATATGTACATAGAAACTTGTATACTTAGATAAATTTGATCGGAACCCTAAGTGTGCGAATCCAATTCGCACTTGACCGGTTTTTTCTTAATTATAAAAAATGGTCATTAATGTTTAGAGATAACTAACACATTTCTTGGTTGATTATTCTTTTCTATATGATTGAAAAAGCTAATTATCTAATTAGAGTCGCGACAGGTGGTTAAGTGGGTAGGTACCGTAAGGTGGGTAGGAAGTTCCACACTACAGCATGTGCATGTGTGTATGCAGAGTAGCCGAGTACGGTGCGCAACATCATTCTTCTTCGAAATAATATTTCTTTTATTTAATGTAAGATGCTCCCACCAGTGGTCAATGTAGTGATACAATACACCCACAAATCAATAGGTATCATAAAAATTTACTCCGTCAGAAACTAAATTAGCTTAAATTAGCAAACTGTTAGCAATGAGGATTTGAGATACGATGGTCGAAGTGTAATAGTTTGCCATAGATATAATAATACACACACATCTTGTTGCTTTATTTTGATAAAAGAAACTCGAGGCAACTAGATTCATTTTATATATTTTGAAAACAGTTTGGGAGCCCCTGCCATAGATGACTGTTACCATTTACCAACATCTGCGTTTATGTTTGGCTACAGCCTTGCAGCCAATAGAGAGAATTATAGATACTATTAGTTAGTGGCACGTCGGCGTGAATTATAGTCGCCATTCAGAATCATTTAGTGTTGAAACGCTACAATAACATGACCTACAGGTGCTGTTACAAGTATCTCACGTGAATACATTATATCAAAATAATAGCAGTTAGGCACATCGTTTTTTAGCGGCGTCGTTGGTCTACGAGCTCCCAGGTTCGATCCCGGGTTTTGCAAAAAACACTAACCCAGTTTTATCTTTTTTATGGGGGGCCCGGCAAATGACCTCCTTCCGCCTGATGTTAAGCGGTGAAAGAGGCCCAAATGAGTTGACAGATCGACATTCACTATCCTACCTGCCCGCCCCTTGCCGGCCCAAAAGATGCTTTTTCACGCCTCTTTTGAAGGAACCCATGTTGTAGGATGGAGGAACACGTGCGCAGGTAGAGAAATTCAAGTTTGGGATGAACGACAGAAAAAGGAATCTTGGAATTTGTTGGTACGGTGTGAAAAGGAGGATACAGTATACCGATGACTCCGTACACTGTAATCTGACATTAATTTATTCTCAATAACAGTTCAGTGTAATTTAGTGCCCAGAAGTGATAATAGACTTCAGACATGGAGATTATAATTGAAGAAGCTCAGGTGCAGGCGTAGTTATATTTATTTTAATAAATATAACTACGCCAACCCCTAGTGGTTGAGGTCAGCTTTTGTTTGAAGGTTCTACGAAAGTCAACAAGGTCATGAATTCATCACGTACCGCCAGGTGATGTAGAGGCACTCACATAGTTGTTTGTATTGGTAAATATTGGGGGTGTTTGTAAATGTTAGATTCTTAGTAACCTCAATGCAACTTTATAAATGTCCGAATATTTTTAGTACCTACAACGGGGTTATTTTATTAGAACAGTTTTCGTATAAAACGGCAATTTTACATAGCATTTGTATTCCTATCATGATCTCTTTCAATCATCTTTTCTTTACCGCTCTCTGCCCTTGAGAGGTCCACAAAATTAAAGTGCTCTGTACTCGAGAATGAGTTAGGTACCTGCGATCTAGTCTGTACGCGAGGAGATCGCAACTAGCTGCGGATTCCTTGCTCTTGGGAAACGCTGATTCTCAGTGGGACGCTTTTCATCGCATCAAAATAATGAGTTGTAAATAAAACGACACAAAAAAATCAATTTCATCGCTTTATTTCAATGTTGAATTGAATATTTGTATTTCTATATAAACAATTTTAAAAATCATACCATCTTATGCTAAACTTACACAGTAATATGACAATCTCTCAGTCGGACTCAACGTTAACCAGTACATTGCATCCCTTTTTAAATGCTCTCTCTTTTACACGCACACCGGAAGTACTCACAATTATAATGGAACTATTATAAAAATAAGTATAATATACATTGAAATCGCCGTCTTACCAGATTGTTTACTGTCTGTTAAATTATAGTTAAAATTTTAGATGGCGAAGACTATAATATGATATATTAATTTAAAAATTTGTTTATGAAGAATCTATTTGAGAATGGGTGTGGCCGATTTTAAAATTGCAGATAAACTCTACTGGTATTAAATGTAAGATTAAAATGTTAAACAAAATAAAAATATTTATAGCTCAATTTTTAACAGTGTGATGTGTCCATAACAGTCATGGTGTCATTCACCTGACAATAGCCATAACTGGATTTTTTTCTTTTAAAACTGCGGTTAATGTAGTGTTTTAAACGTCAGGGGTCAACACTGCAGCATTATAATGTATGATTGATTATAATTATATATGTTATTACACTTATTAATTAATTTGAGGTGGTAAACACTTTCCGATAGCATTAGCGAATATACTGACCAGACAAATAAAGAATGGGTTTAAAAATTGTCTCGCTATTTGTTTCTCGCTCCGACTATAATATCCTCTGTCACATACGAAGGTAAGGACTGCACAAGAATTTTAAAGATTTCTTAAAATAATAGCGTATTAAATTTTGTATTGTTTATTTATTAGTTTTGTATATTGATTAGCTTGTTAATGTTGTATTTTTTGTTAAATAATAAAAAATGTGTAAATGTCTCTTAGGCAATATTACGACTTTTTGTTGTTCTAACTGTAAAAGTGGCAGATTATTTGTATAAGGTAGATATCAAAAAATATTTTGATATTTTGCTGTTAAAACATTTATTACTAATTCATTTAATGCATACTATGCTGACCGTACCGCTCAATTAATCACCATTTTGAAACCCATTCTTGTAGAAGATAAATCATATTTACGCGGAAATACTGACGGCAATATATAAGATGGATTCTACAATTCTTAAGAAATCAATTTCATGTGTAAATGTTTGAACAAACTAAATTGGTTAAAAATCATATAAAAAAGAAATGTATAGATAATTGGGAAACTAACGTATGAAAACACTTGATATTTGTTGGCCTCACGTTAAAATTCCTTGCACTAGATAAGTGATATACATTTCCCGTATTGTAAATACAATTAACAATACCCTTCATAGTATGATTTTAAAGAAAAAAAAATAACCTATTTTAATCACATTTTCATCTCAATCGACAACGAGTCGCTAGTTTGAAATCGAACTTCAAAAACAAGTCTCTTAATTAAAAACAAATTGATATACTTACATTAAAATGTTTAAAACGAACGGTTTAAAATTAACATAGATACAATAAAAAAAAGGTGAAAGTAATTTTTTTTTACACTGAACTCGTTTCCGCGTAAAATAAAAATACATCACGCACGTACAATTCTCAACTTACATTACATCAAATTTTAAAATACCTATTATAAATAACAGTGTTTCACGCTACCTACACTCTTAGTATAACAATTATAATGGCAGTGAATTTGTACACAACCGACGGCAGCCATTTTTAGGCTTACAACAGTTACAACTTAAAATATCGAAAAATGACCGCCGACGTGAAGTTATACTAAGTACGAATAATTGATCCAATAATACTTTAATATATAAAATGTTACAATATTGGAATGTAAATTGTGATACATAATCGTATTCATTAGCTATGGTCGAATAGTTGAAAACATGTAGATAAGTCAGTGAGTTTTAAAAAATTCGACGGATTGTCTGAAATATTGATCAATATTGGTCGGATTGGAATAAAGTGTTAAAATATTCTAGACATCTCTTACGTTTATAACTCAATAAATGTACTAAATTGATCTACTGAAAAATATACATATTTTATAAAATAGCTGCAAATAAAATAATAAGTGTGTTAAAATAAATATATGTCTGCTCCGTTTTGAAAAGACTTAAAATATTAATAGACACTAATATAAATTCATTCAGATGCTTAGATAACAAAAATATTGAGGTTATACATATACTGAAATAAAATTGCTTGCTGCTTAAACTGAACGGCATCGATAAATAATATACAGGATACGTATAAGCATTATGACTGAAAATTGAAGACATTTGAAACTTGGAGAAACGGCCATTTTGTGATGAGTTAAAACGGAGCGCCTGTCAAATGGCGTGAGAAAGCTTGACAGTTCTGTCACATGACTAGCTTAATAGCAAAATAGCTGCAACAACTTAATATTTTAGTCTGGTTCATACTTACTTTATTCATATTTAATACGGTTACGATTGTGAATTCGTCCAAAAAATAAAACTTTACAAAAAATTAATACAAACCTAAAAATATCCAGGAAAATAATTAACCTCTAATATAAAATATAAATGCACTTTTTCATTAAGATGCCAATAAAATAGTTTTGGTCAGTTTGGTACCTATATAATAAATAGATATTGTAGGTACAGTAGAAATGAAGGTAGTCTTATTTTTTAAAGATCTTAGGCTACCGTACACAAATGCAAGGCAGTTACAAAGTATGCGTATTGAAACATTAAAGTAGTATGATTATCTATCATTTATTTATATGATTAATTTTATTTTTAATATTTCAAACATCGAAACAGCGGGTAGGAGTAGAAAATCGCATACATAACTCTACGCTATCATTCGTTGATATGCATAATTTTAAGACACCTTGTATAATCGCCTAATTATATAATTTTAATCATATTTATTCATGCAAAATTCACACTTCGGAACATTTAGATACAATCGCGATAATATACATATTTACATCTCTATCTAACTTAAATGTACTCATTAAGTCGTCAATAAATTTTCAGGCCGATTTTATGAATGTAGCAATCTTTTGTGAAGTAAAAAAAATAGGTCAAGGGATGTCAATGTAAAAAACTCGTTCAGAAATAACACGCTTTTTTTTATTTCCTCACTTACAGTTATACACTTTGTATAAATAAAACGGAACACAATGTTCACAGTACAAAATTCGTCACAACACAGTACAGATTAAAAAACTAGTTCTAAACATAAGAAGGCGGGCTGTTTGTCCACTGCCAAGCCTCGCTCTGCACGGCGGCGGCAACGACAAAAAATGAGTCTTGTCGTTACCGGCGCCACTGAGTGGTAAAGCTGCCACGCTTTTGTACAGGGTTTCTTTTTATTACCCCGGAAAATTAAAGGGTCGCTTCAGGACACATCCATTATAATACCGGGTGTAAGTGACGGTGTCCCGTTTTTTTTAACAATGAGTTCAGATCATAATTCTTAATTGAGAAACACTGAAATTTTCACAGGGAAAATTTATAAATTTTACGATTTTTTCTAAATTTTCTAGTGTAATATAACTAAGTTAACGTTTATTATATTTTGTAAAAAAAAAAAGAAAAAAACTTCGCAATGTACATCGTATTACATTGCCATCATACTGCGCGCGGAATCAGTTGTTTGGGTCATCGAACGTCAGCGCACCGGTGTGAGCGGAACAAAAATGATGCCGGCGCGCCATACATTGCGTAACATAAATAAAAATTAAAAATGAAACTCCTTTTTTTTGCTTTAAAAGCTTTTCCGGGAAAAATAAACATCGGTAAACAAATAATAACATTAGTCTGAACTCACCGTTAAAAGAAATGGGACACCGTCACTTACACTCGGTATAAAAAAAATCAAAAAGTCTTAAAAAATACTGCACTAAACTAGTGCAGTATTTTTTGGATATTTTAAAAAATTAATATAAACTTAAATAGGCGAGTTATTTTTGTTAATATTTAAATCATTCACTAACTTTTCCTGAAGCGTCTCTTAAATTTTTCGGGTTGATAAAAAAGTAATAATCCTGTATATTTTTGCTTCGCCGGCATCCGTTTCGTTACCGTTGCCGACGTCGTGCCATTGCAGTGGAAAAACTACCGTTTAAAGTTGGGGTGTGGTTGGAGATGACCACTACCATTGTTTTACGAAACTAGCAGGATTGTATTATCACTACATTTTTAACGAATAAAATCAGACAACAATAGTAATTAAAACAGAATACTCACTAACCTAACGTTTATTTATACAATCGTATATCTAGTAATTTTGTAAATATCGTCTGCTCTTCATGCAAAAAACTAATGGATTTTAAAACAAACAGCAAAACAAAAATGTATCCATGTATTTTACGACACAAAATAAGCGATATCAATTTTGAATAATACATATTATGCCTGAACTAAATATACGTTTTTACACGAATTTTGAAATACTCGAACGTATCTCGAGAATCTGTGTATTTGAAACAAATGGTAGTGGTCATCAAACAATTACCAATACAAAAAAAATATAATACAATACAACGATGGCACTTAAAATAAAATTAGGAAGGTTCTCGTGAGTTTGGTACAATCAAAGACAAACGTTAAGATACAAAAATATGTATACTTACGAAATAAAGTATTTTACGTACTAGGTCACGTCAACTTTAAAAACTGCTATTACGTTAAAGTTTAATTTACACATTAGGCGCAATTACAATGCCTAAAATTTACATAATTCAGTCATTTTCATAAAATACATAGAAAGAGTGGCCTTGTCATACAATTTACAAAAAGCCATTCTTTACATAGATTAGTAGACTAATGAACAGACGTGTTTACATTTAATACTTATTTGACGGAGCAAAACCTACGATATCAGGTAGGTTGTATTTATTTAAATCCGTTTTCATTTACAACAAAAAGTTCGTCAAATGAAAGCATTAAATTAGGCCGATTTAAGTCACATATATAAATCTTAATTTTTTTTATATAAAGCGTCAAAAATTACCGGCACAAATATAAATTTGAATTTGATTTACTCGTGGAACGTTAAAAACCGAATAACCTTGCAAAAATGCAGAACAGAACGAAAAACAATCACGCCGCGAACGAGAACGCGAAATCGCTTCGACTCGATCGCTTCCGTAATCGATTCACTCCTAACTCAGGCATCGTGTATATATCACAGGCGTACTACCTTAGAGTTATCCGACGGTGGGTCCGATTCTGGTCACAACACTTATATCGATCAGTTGTTCGTAAGGCATTGTCGTAAGCACTTGCCCCTCGAGGCGTCGAGACCGTGGGGTTCGGTCGCTACAGTCAAACGAACGTGGTTCCGGTTGGCTACACGAGCCAGGCGTGGCGCTAGCACCAGGACTCCTCGTGGGGGGCCCTATCCTCGTCCGAATCGCCGTACATGTCCGCCAGTTTGCGGAACCGCGGTCCGAATGTCGACAGGTAATTGAACTTCAAGTCGCCGTCGTCCGTACCTGTGTATGAGGGATTTTGTGTTTGAGAAATTGTCGTGTCCTTTCTCAACTCTCTTTTATTTAACCGTGGATGGTAAACAGGTATACCCAATGTAGGGTTGCCAACTTTTTTTTGGATCATAATATAGTATTTGAAAAACTTATCTCAAAAAATATAGTAGATGGTACAACATTTAAAACATATATGAGTAGTATGATCAATATTTTATGAAATCATTACATTCAAATATTCCATATTCAAATTGAAAAATACCCTCAATTTTGCTTATATTTAATTCAAAAAGGGGCTGCTTATGCTCATCTCACCAATTATTTATTCTTTCAGTAAATGCAGAAATTGCTGGTATTAGAAGAAGAAATGAAATAATCATAATCTTTAAAACACTATGCAATTCTGACTCAATTTTAAATAGATAATTAGAAAATATAGTATACCTAGTAGAAAATATTCGCCCCCTATATACAGGATCATTTTTAATGAACCAACAATAGCGCTTAGATGCAACAACTTTTTGTATGGGACCAACATCGATATCTCAAAAAAAAACACTTCTCCATACAAACTAGATTAGCTGATTGAGACTTTAGTATGGGAAAGTGGATTTTTTTTTGCGATTTCGATGTTGGTCCCATACAAAAAGTTGTTGCATCTGAGCACTAGAATCAGCCTCTGGGAGGTTGTTGGTCCATTAAAAATGACCCTGTATATTTTTTTGGAAATATAGTATTGGACCAACAAATACAGTAAGATACTATATTGTATAGTATTCAATACTAACTTATACTATATCAAATACTCACAGCTAGCCAGCGACGAGAGAGACCCGCTAGTGTTGCCATCTCCTTCGTACGCGTAATGGCGTACGTCGTCGTACGGGTTAATGTCGGGGTCCCGGTCGAGTACCGACTTCTTGTCGTCTAGGAAGCCGGATATGTCTGGGGCAGCACCCACTATTCCTGTGAAAGGGGCGTAATGTATTTGCTGCTATGACCAAAATAGGGTAAAATTTTAATAAATCCTTAGATAAGTACTTTATTATAATAAGAGTCTTTAAAAGTTATAAGAACAAACGTACTAAATGCCATATTCAACATTTTCTAAAAATCAACCCACCGAAAGATGGCATAGGATATTCATAATCTAAAAAAACTATATTTGTAGACTTTGACAGAATGAACGCGAACTTTATTTAGCTTATATGCACAATGATGAAAAGTACTGGCAACTGTTAGAGTGACGTTGACATCGACATTGTGAAATTGATTGATAAAAAGTGGTTTTTGATTGAAAATTATGTGGTAAAAATAACAGTGAAATTAAAGAGCATTTTGCAGAATTACTGTTTTATACAATTTTTAGAAAAACGGAGTTACAGGATTAGTACTGAATACGACACATCACACGCTTAGAATGAAATCAATACACGGTGCGAGTGAAACACTGTAAGCGATTCGATTTTGAAATAAATCCACATTTTTTACCTTTTTTACCGCAAAAAAATATCTGTTAGAATAACACCACCGACTTTGACTATGCATTTCACTTTAACATCGTGAACAATGAAATCTTTACACAGTGACTGACCAACTGACCGTTTACTAAAAACTATGACCACAGACTTCATCCATAAAGTCATTCAATGTCACAAGCGCAAGCTATAAATGAAATTTCAGCTCTTGAAGAAGTAAGTTCTTACGTTCCACCAGACTTCTTACGTGCTTTTTTTAATGTGACAAGCTGTAAATTAAATTTCAGGTCTTAACCAAGGCTCGGAACCGGTTTAAAATATACCGGTTAATATCGGTTTATTACGGTTTTGCTCCGAACTTTTCCTGAGAACGCGAACGTTATAAGAACTTTACGTCTGATTTGCGTAGTGGATTTACAAACCACTATCATTTGTAAGTATTAAAGATAAGTAGAAAGCGAAAGAATACAATATATATGTACAGTACATACTTTGATTACGTCGCAAACAAGAGTTATTCAAACTGCGAAGAAGTGATATAGGTACTGAATAAAACTATACAGTATCAATCTTGCGTTCTATTATCCGGTTTTTATTACTCCAAACCGGTTTATTGATAAAAACCTTTATGTAAACATTCTTGCAAGAACCGGTTAAAAAAGCGGTTTACTGGAACGAAACCGTAATAAGAAGATTCTGCTCCAAGTAGGTACATGATAACGGTTTGAAAATTTAACCGGTATCCGAGCCTTGGTCTTAACGTACATCGTATCAAGGCTCATAACCGGTTTAAAATATACCGGTTAATATCGGTTTTGCTCCGATCTTTTCTTGAGAACGCAAACGTTATAAGACCTTTACTATAACCTATATAAACCGGTTTAATCGACATATCGTGTTATTGACTTGAAGACGCGTACGGCCGCGCGTCTTCAAGTCACGGCCGCGCGTTTTAACATATGTATGTTGACGTCTGATCTGCGTAGTGGATTTGAAAATCACTTTCATTTGTAAGTTTTTAAGAAGAAAGCGAAAGAATACAATATATGTATAAGGTACATACTTTGATTACGACGCAAACAACACTTATTCAAACTATGAAGAAGTGAAGTAGGTACTGAATAATACTAAACAATATCAATCTTGCGTTCTATTAATCGGTTTTTATTACTCCAAACCGGTTTATTGATGAAAACCTTTATTTAAAAATTCTTGCCAGAACTGCGGCCGTACCGCCTAACTCAAAGCGAGCACTCGCTATCGTTCTCATGACATTAGAACAATAGTTTTGATGTCACAGATGACATTAGAGCTATTGTTCTAATGTCACGAAGCGATAGCGAGTGATCGCTATGAGTTAGGCGGTAGCCCCCCTGGTTAAAACAACGCTTTACTGGAACGAAACCGTAATGAAAACCGTTTTTCTCCAAGTAGGTAGGTACATGATAACGGTTTGAAAATTTAACCGGTATCCGAGAGTTGCGTGGTATTTTAACTTACCAGGGGTGTGCATAAAGGCCGGGTCGCTATCAGGCGGCGGTCCGTCATACATCTGCCTCAGCACGTGCAGGTCATACCCCGCGTCGCCCTCGCCGCCACCTTCATCTTCGTATGCGATAATGTTCTCCCTTATATCATCCAACTCCTTCTCTGCCCAGGCGTCAGCTCTTCTTCGGTGGACCACCACAGCGAGCAGTAATACTGGACGGAGAGGTCAAGTTAGGCTGGTTTTTAAGACGAATTTATTTGTGATATTTTTTCATTGTTATGATTCAATTTGTTGTCCCTTGTTCAAGTTGATGACATTATATATTTTATTCTACGTTATATTATGACTGCTAAGGACATCGCAAAACATAATGTCGTTATAAGCTCGATTCTAAAGTAATATTGAATTAGGAAATAAATTAGTTGCAATTCACACATTAACCTAATTTAGATTTTTTTTAGAGTTGACATATTATTTAATGTTTTTATAATTTCACTTTCAATCTGCAATAACTACACTTATTGTACTATCTAGGCTCACAAATAAACAATTTTTACTTTTTAAAGAATCTTTTTTTTTCGCAATACCGTGCAAGTAAACAATTAATAAAATCGTGTTGCTCCATATCATGTTAAAATAGGAAAACAAATAAAGTCACTGATACTTCAGGTTTTATATTCCTAAAAATAATTTTCAACGTCCTCTATACACTAGAGCGCTATTAATCTACGAAATATAAAACAAAAGTTGAATTAAGCTGAAAACTTTTTCTTAAAAATTAAAAATAATTACTCACTGACTAATATAGTGATGCACACAAGAATGGCGACGAGGAAATTCGAGTCGATACCGAAGGACACCGCGACGAATGTACTCTTCTGGCAGCTCGGATCGGCATTGTGGTGCACAGAGGGCTGGCCTAAGTTGTACATCTGGTATGACAGTCAAAATAATTAGAATAATATTAGTATCAGCGAATTGCATGATCACACAGAAATAAAAAAATCATTGCCTGATTTTATGAAACCACGATGCAAGTGAAACTGTTTTTCAGCTCGTAGGCATTATTCGATTTAGGGTATCAAAGTCGCGTTTTTAACCTTAACCTTAACCTTAATCTTTATCTTCTGAAAAGAAAATTATAAATAAAATCTAATAAAAAAAGTAATTAAAAAATAAAGAAACAAATAAACAAAATCATAGAAAATCAAAAAAATAGTGCTCTACACCAGGATCGAACCACTGCCACACTGATTTAAAGTCAAGCATCTAATGCATAGGCTAATTCTGCCCTATACGAAGTAGTGAAATTAAATATCTCATGTTTTTGTGTAATGCCACATGCGATAGATGGATGAAAAAATTTACGGCGATGTAAAAAAGTTTCACATTAAAAATATTACAAAAATTTGACCCTGACTTGAAGTTGAACTTTATCTTCTGCATTCAATATTGTGTAGTGTTATGATGAGGTTTTATATATTATAGGGTCAAAAATCTTCAAACATTTATATTTTAGCTTACATTAAGAATATTATGTTAATAATAATTAACTTAAAAGCAGGACACATGAACAAATTCGAATTGATTTAAATTGAACATTTTAAACTAGCCCTTAAAATATACACATATGAAGCCCAAATCAATTAATTTGAAGACCTTAATTGGAATTCCTTGGAACTGTAATTAACATTAATGCTAGACAGCGTCCCCCATTAGCTGTGATGTGGGTGTCACTTCTGCTACACATATTTGTAAGAGATTTAAAGTGTTTTATTTGTGAAAAGATGAAAGTAATTTTATGTGAATACTCTCTAGTAGCAATCAGACAATATTTTTTTAAGCTTACAGTTTAATCTGTAAGCCAATTGAACTAAAACAATAAGACGGAATTACCAGTAATTTTTTTGAATGTCTATGTTTTGTGAAATAAGAATAAAAATCGACACAAAACAAAATTTGTATAAACAGCTGTGATAAAGTTAAGATTTCTGTGTAAGAAAATTAGTATGACATATTATGTTCCAAAACCTAAAATCGACCTTTGTTTTCAACCAAATATCAAAATGTACTTCAGAATACAAGAAATAGAGGAAATCAGAACGCGGTCTTACAAAGTCGTTGTACGTAAAATTGCTGATGCATCCGACGAAATGCTGATTAGTCGGTACGTGACGCCAGCCGAAGTTGCGCGCCAGGTTCGCTAGATCTACGCTAGCGCCGCCTAGCTGGAGCGGGCCGTTCACTGTGGACAAAATATTTTTTATCAGAGACTTTAATTTGGTATAGAAATGCACCTCGGATCAAATAAAAAAAAATATTTCCTCGTTCTTTCCATGTTTATAATGAAATAACAGTTTTATTAATGTCATTTTTCATCAATATTTTAAAAGAATGTATTTTCGAAGAATTTTAGTATAATTTAATTATAAATTATTAACCTTTGTCTTTGTAAAATCTGTTTGACTTTTGGACCGGCCCTTTATCGCACTCAATAGCAGCGGTTTTCGTAGTGCGAATGTATAGTTAGACGCGTTGTCAACTGTACCTACATAGAAGTTGTCTTTGAATTTTATAACCAAAATTCAAACAGCTTCCTTCTAGCTGTATCGGCGCCAGCACAGCGGCGAGTATTGCACTGTGCGCGAAACTGCGGCTAATAGCCGATTCACTGAATTGAAGATTTCCGAACCACATTCATTACCATTATTCCGAGTTAGCAAGCAATAAATTAAGCGGACGGGGAATAATTTACTATCTAACAATGCTTCATTTTGTTGCTGAATATTTGGCGGCTGCGGCGTTTTGTATTTTATCTTTCCTTTATTGTATTGTAAACATAAACAGACATAATTAAGACACGTGTACGATAGTGCAAAGGTGAAGTTATCTACCTAGGAGATCTCTTCCAGCCAACAATAGAACTCAAAGCGTACACAGTAAGAGTTGTGAAAGAACTTCGATTTTTGTGAAAAATCAAAAAACATGATAATGACACAGGAACGCACAGGGCGACCGTAAATTAAATCAGGGCTTAAATAATTTACCGGAGGGAGACTCTGTACCAGGGTCGTGTGCATGGGCACCTCCGTCTTACCTATTTCTGCCGCGAAGCAGCAGTGCTTGCATTGCTGTGTTCAAGTTTGAAGGGTAAGATATGGCATTGAAATTACTGGGTACCGTGACTTTACATCTGATGTCACAAGTTGGCAACGTACACTGTGGTTCTTGTGGGGGTTGCAGTTTTACTGCGAATCTCACAGGAGCCACATGTATTATAGGTGACTGTTACCACTTACCATTAAGTGAGCAGTTTGCTTGTTTGCCAATTTAGTAGCAATAAAAAAATCAGGGAAAGTGAAAGATTGTGTAAGCGAGACAAAGGATGGGCATGACTGCGTAGTAGGGGTCAAAAACCGCCACTTAAGCTTAGACCGACAATCTGACAAGTACGTTATCATATTTCAAATAAATTCATAAATTCAAATCACTTATACGACTGAAGTCCAAAATATAAGTAACGTCCTATGTGTTAATGTTTCGTGCACACACAGCTTCTATAATTAGCGACGGCTTTCGCAATGCAACTGTGGGGCTTGACGTGCTGCTTGACCATACCCGCTTATCCCTTATTTCTAATTATTCTATCTATTATTGTATTATATTATTGTTCTATTTATTAGTCTATTTATTATTGTATTGTCATTAGTTATTTTGTTGTGTTAATAAGTTTTTATCTAAACTTTTTTTTTAGCTTGATTTGATTAAGATAATGTACCTTGAACAGCTCAGACCAAAATTCTACATATAAGTGAACACTTCACTGGTTTCTGTAACATAATTATGTACAAATCTATATGTATTAATATAAACTGTATGTGTTCCAAATCAGGGATGTTGCGGATGCCGATTTTTTCACATCCGCGGATGTGAATGCGGATGCGGATTTTTGAAGGCTCACATCCGCGGATGCGAATGCGGATGCGGATGTTTAAGAAGTTATAGAAAAAAGTATATGAATTAAGAATTAAAATAATGATCGAGTAATTATTTACATTTTTATTAATTACAATTAGTAAATGAAGTTATAAAAAATAGGAACATTATACTTAAAAAAAGTAATATTGCCGCCTTCTCTGATTTAAGCCGGTTACGCAAAGGTTCATAAATTAAGTAAACCCGCGCTACTAAATAATTGTTCGCTAAGAACACTGCCTGGAGGGGTGGATAAACGATAAGAATTCCACAGCGGAAACTATAGAGGTGGCATTAATGGTTGAAAAAAATATAAGTAAAAGTTAATAGTTGAATAAAAATATCAGATACTTTTAATGGTTGAAAATATCAGTTAATATTTTCATTCAAATACAATATCTGAATATTTTTCTCAAGTTGATTTATTCACGCTGATTCAACACAGAATACATACCTACATAATACCTATTCAATGAACTTTCCTTCATACTTTTACAGGCTTAGGACTATCTAGCATTAATTTGATGGAAATAGAAAAAAATATATTTAATGGCTAGGCCACTTTATTACCGGCTGTACACTGTTCAAAATGTTCCCAAATTTCAGTATTACGTTTCGGTATTTTTAAACGTAGATAATTTTGCCTTCCTCACAAATAAATGTCGGTAATAAAATCACTTAAACTATATAAGTTAGCACTTAAATCGACCCGTAATCATATAAGTAACAACAATAAACAACAAATAATACTTACCTAACGAAAAAAAATTCGTTGCGCGGATCAAAATAAATAAACTATCTAATCCAAACGAATTCGATACCTTGAAATTATCAGCAGTTCGGTAGACTACAAAATTCCAAAGATGCCTTTGCTTCACGACTTAAAGTCGCACATGAAAGTGTCAACGTCCGGCGAAAACATCGTAAAAACCGATCCAAGCTATATTTCAAATTTCTTCCTTAACCTAATCTGATAGAGAATACCTAAAAAACGCAGCCTCGTGCGTCGCATGAAAGCGAGACAGTATTTTATTAATATATCCATTGCACTTACACGAATTTATCGTATGGTGCGGCCCGCCATTCGTGTTAGATTTTGCTGCATACAAATTTGAGCTTTAAACTTATGAGCCTAACGTTTACCTAAGGTTTTTACGGAAATCAAGTAGTTAAATTATATTTTTATTAGCACCGTGGCGCTCAATATTTTTATTACTTCGGTCTGTGATTAAAAATATTCATTACGATAATTTTATCAGTTAGTTACATTTATCTATATACGAATAAATATTACTCGCGTTAAAATCAATTTGACTTGAATGAATATTTCGATATGGTTGAAAATATTTATCGAATGTATGTGTTTTTTTTTATTAGTTCAATTTAACGGTTGATAAATATATTCAGCAACACTAGCGCAAACATACACGTAATAATTTATTTACAAGAAATAAATGATGCACCACAACAAACGCGTCGGATCTTGTCACCAATTTCTTCGTTCCCATTGGTAAATATCAAGAACGAATGGCACGCGCCATTCGCCAGCCCCACCCAATTTCATTCCTGTCACAACTTGTCTTACATCCGCATCCGCATGATCATCCGCATTGATTATTGCGGATGCGGATGCAGATGTCCAAATCCATGCGGAAGCTCCGCATTTGCGGATGCGGATGCGAATATCCGCGACATCCCTGTTCCAAATAAATAAATAAATATTTTTGCAGAGAATATAAGACGGAGCTCTTAAGTAATTGTTCAGTAGCATTCAAGTAACAGAAATCATCAGTCGAGGACGGGGAGCAAATGTTTACTCAATCCTTGCACTTAGCGAAACTTTTATACTATGCAACTTTTAACAATCTATAGACGTCACCAGCGGAGTCACTCAGATTTTACAAACTACAAACTCACGCCCAGCACCAAGGCAAGTTCACTGACAGCCTCCCGCCTGGTTACGTTCCTACACTTAAGTCGACTGTAAGTATTTTGGCACTGTTTCTCTGGATCTTATTACGAAGTAACTATTATCTAATCTGTGCTTATAGTCTTATGGCGACTTTGTCATTTGTCAAATAAAATACAAAAGATTGTTTCCACCCAATTTTTTTGCTTCACATTTTTAGAGAAACATAAGACTTTACACATAACATGTTATGTTATTGACTTACCGTTCAATATCTCCCTAGGACCAGTCGGTGCCGCCAGACTCATGCAAGTCGACAATTTGCACCGATCCACGAACATCTCAATGGAACTCCTCATCAGGACTATTTCGATCAGGTGGGGCTTCCCATCGGCCACTTGGACCACGCTATTGTTCAAGCGGGTGGTTCCAGAGCCATAGTTGACTAGTAGAACTGGAAACCCGTCCACCAGTTCAAGTGACATGAAATCTGTGAACAATGAGAAAACAGTTAAATAAAGTATGAGTTATTTTTCTGAAGTCGAGTGTATCAGCTGCAGATTAGGTTGATATATTGGTGGTGCTTAAGTCGATGTGATGTTAAGCGGTTACCGAATCCTAATGACAACTGTTGCTAGACACCTACGCTGCTGCGTCAAAAGCTCATAAGTACTGCCAGCTTCTCTCCGCTGACCAGAAACAAAACTGGCCAATTATAAGAAATGGAACACTGACAATTATTTTAACACACATGCCTTAAGTACATGCAAATGTTTATTCAAATGCATACAGATATCTTAGCCCGCCTGTGGAGTAATAAACATACTGATATTCTAAGCATGTAAACAGACTCTTTATAATATTAAAATATTACATTAGTATTAACATACACAATATTGACAAACAAACCCATGCGCAAAAATACAGTCATGAACGCATGCACGCACGCATGGATGTTCGCACAGACGCACGTACCTACGCATGCACGTACTCAAGCGCATACGTATACGTATACGCAAGCACACACTCACGCACACGCGTACCCAAACATGCCCGCATGCACGCACACACGCACATAATTTACTTAACTATCGATATGTACAAATGAACCCACGATATTTCATCACGATCATATTCACATTAGGGCGACACAAATAACTAAATTCAAAAACTAATACACATTCCATATTTCTAATCGAATAACTTTCAATATTGGTGTCGGTGTCATCAATGATTCATGGAATTATACATGCGATCGACACGCATACACCCGACGGTAACGTAATTAAATTTACTATTCCATTATCGGAATTCATGATATATTACAAGCAGTAACGATAAACAATCTTAACAAATGTAAATATATTAACGTCAGAAATGTGTTAGCCGAATGTAAGTCATTAGGTACATCCTCGGATATATTTACAAAGAGCCTTCAGAGTAAATTAATAAATCACATGTTTATTATAATGCAACGCAAAATAATAATAGATTTCATGATAAAACAAAAATATATAACACAGTATCTAAGTACAACATAAACAGCTTTTGAAGGCCAACTGACCTATTAAGGCCGCATCGGCAGAATCATTATATGATAATAATATGATTCAATTTGGTAGTCATAAAATAGCCAACATGTTGCCAATTCGTATTGTAAATGGAGTGCAATCCATCTTATGTAATTATTCTATTTGACAGCTTCGTATGAATATTCGTAAAAGGGTCCTAATTGACACTTGAGCAATTCCTAACTTCTGGTCATGAGCGGAGAAAACGCCGCTTAAAGTTCCTCGATGCCGCCGTTCAACACGACTTACAGAATGTCATGCAACGTGACGCACACAATAGGTGCGTTCCATATAAGCACGGATTTGCAACATTTTCAACATTTTTAGCATCAACGCGTTTCAATAACCTTAGGTGTTAACTTTTGGTGCTGGTTTCGTGGCGTTCCATTTAAACATTTTTGCCACGAAAAGCTAACATCAAATACCCATGCTAATAGATGGGTCCTCTGATACCATTTTTGACATCTTTTAAATTCGACATTTGGAATCTTTTTTCATGAATTTGATTCGAGACTGCAGCGGATTTAAACAATAAATTGAAAGATATTTATAGTTTATGTCGATGTTGATTTGTATTATTTGAAAATTAAGAGTTGCTGGACTAAGTAGGCGAGGGCTGAGGCGTCAAAATTCAGCTCAAAAAATCAGTTCCTACCGTTTCATATGTAACAATCAGCGCGGATAAAAATGTTAACATTTCTTATAAGAAATGCAAAACGAGGCTAACATCAGATGTCAGCGCCAGTAAAGTGGTGATGGTTAACTGGAACACAGCTAATGTCGTGCATCGCACCCACAATGTCGCGCAAGATGATGTTACCTACACAATGTTGTGTAACATATCACGCACCGCGTTGTCTAGCTAGTAGATAAACCTAATAAGAACAAGTATTTATTTATAGTCACATAATTTTCATTATAATCACATACTCAAACATCTCTGCGTAGGTATCAGAGACATATGAGTGACATTTCTCATTCATTAGCCCTGACATTCGGACAAATGGACAGCATAATTTTGCTTCACGAGAAATATTATGTAGGGAACTGCGCGCACTATCACGCGAGCTTTTGACTGGCCCTTCATAAATCATAGCTCTACACGCTGTCAGTCATTACTGATCATTAAAAAATCATTACCGGCCACATCGGAGGCCTATGGAAGTGTATTCTTATAGGTTGGACGTATCGCGTAGATTTAACACTTTCAAAAGCTTTCAACGTGTTCAATAAGTTAAAGGGTTGAAGTGAAGCGAAAGAATTCCATCACGTCATTATCCCTTTAGCTCAACCTTATATAGAGTGGCACATTTAGATCGGTCAGTATGGGCAAGTCTGTAACTATATACATTCAAAGATCTGTTCTTAGGAACCATATCATCGATTTGAGTGACAAGAAAAACCGCATCCATAAATTTAAAAGTAGCTTGTACTCAGTTCGGGAATGGAATGGAACCCGCTCTTATTGAAAAATAAAACTTACATTATTTTTAATGGGATATCGTCATAAGCAATAATTGTTATTATGAAATATGATATTTAAAATGAATAACATTTTTCTAATTAAATGAATAAATTGTATTTCATATCACATAAGGGAAATAAATTAATTAAAATTATAAAATTTTAATCCACCACCACCAAAGATACAAAACGCAACAGTAAACGTATCGTTACCTAACCGAGTTATTGCGCTGACAAAAATGGTGGACATTTGAAACATCTAACTTATTTAAATTAAAGGATATGAAATACAATACATTTTATTCATTTTACATATCATGTTTCATCGTAACATTCGCTGATTATGTTATTAGCTACACAAACGATATCTAAATAGAAATAATGAACGTTTTATTTTTCAATATGACCGGATTCGATTCCCGAACTGAGCACAAGTTCTTTTTAAATTTATGTAAGTATGGAGTTTATCTTGTCACTAATATCGATGACATGGTTCCTAAGAACAGATCTTTGCATGTCTTATACTTACAAACTTGTCCATACTGAGCGATCTAAATGTGCCAAATACAAAATACATTCCACTACACGGGTCTCTTTAAACACCTGGCTGGAGGATAGGTGTGAGATTTGCCGCGTTCGGTGAATTGGCACTTCTCGATCCGGAACGTTACCTCCATCGGATGGTGAAGTTCCCGAGGGAGATTTAGTCGTGTACGGATTGGATACAACAGCGAAACGGCCGCTGGTGAACCAGCCCCCTTGATTGTGTTACAAAAATCTATCGCGATCTCGATTTTGACAGTCAAACTGCATCCATCGCTATTTTTTATCAGATAGCCGACACAGAGTCTTGTAATGAAGCCGCAGTGATTGGTAAATTCCAAGCGATCGTGATAAGTATATTTTTTCTTAGACAATAACCACCCCAGAGTCCTACGGCATACCCAAATAGGCGGTCTAGTCGACTTAGCCTCTCGGTATCATACATTATGCCGCCTTTAAAAGTTGTTAGATTTTGTCAATCATAACTTTCAAGTTTTCCAACTCTCTGTAGAGGTATATTGCGCTAAAAGGGAGAAAGGGATATACTATAGGTGCAACACACAATAAGGATATATAGGTATGGTCGCTCTCAGAAGTAGATGGATATTCTAGTACCATGTCACACCAAATGCAATATAGTCACACCTTTATTGCATTGTTAATTAATAGTTGGTGTGACATGCTACAAAAATGCTGATCTACTTTTGAAACCGACTGTACAGCATAGGGTATTGCTACAATATGGTCGCAAGCAAGCATACGGTCCACCTAGTGTAATGATGTTACCGTAGTCTATACACTTGCGACTATATAGCCTTACTTACATGATGCCTAGCGGGAATCTTCCGTTGCCAGCACAAAATCATTATCAGTGCCTCTCCCAACCACCAACACAACAGTCACAAGTTTCTATCCCGTTCTATTTAGATCATCAGTTTTTCCTACCGTGTATCAATGATTAAGTTAAACGTGTAAATAGATCATATCTATGATGCCATTCGAGATTTCGAAACGACACATGGAAACAGAGCAAAAACAATTGAGTCGTGACTGACGTGTCCCTATCTACCAGGACTCAGAAGTCTTCAGACTCAGACCCAGACTCAGAACTTCAAACAACAGGAATAATTTGCAATTAGGGTTTTGGTTATTTAACGTTTAAAGGGAAACCAGGTTTTCAAAAATTTATATCCATGAAATAAACCGGTTAATTTGAGTTTCAAGTGACTACCAGTAACTACGCTATTTGTAGTAAATATTTTGTAGGTACGCGGTGGTTGTTTTGAATTTAACCGGTTAATTCAGGTTAGCAAGTCTTTATATTACGTTCTCTGTTTTGACCGGTTAACTGAAATATACGTAGTATTTAATACCGGTTTTTTTTATTAACCGATTGAGAAATGAACGCGATTAGACCGGTAACTAAGCAATCACCATCATCATCACAGCCTATACACTTGCCACTACTAGGCCTACATGATAGAGCGGAGAGGGAGCGGGAAGAAGATCCCCAAGCTGCTCCCGTCTGCCGCAGACGGATAGGCAGGCGAAGGCGGGCATTCGCGCAAGCAATCCCCGCCTAGTGACCCTGCCGCGGAGGCCTGCGTGCACGGTTGGCCCCGTGCACGCCGCCGTAAGGCCCTCCGTCTGGGGATTGCCCTGGTGTTCTCGGGCAATCCCCCCTTGGCGATAGCCCGACCAACTTGGTCGGGCTTGCCCTGGCGCGCTGGTAGTGGTAGTCGCAGTGTGGTATTACCATGCGCGCCCACAAGGGCAGGGAGAACACCGGGGGGTTTTAGTGGGTCGGCCTGGAACTCTGCCGGGCCAGCCCCACACACGCCTGCCGTCTAGTCAACGGCGGGTATGGTGCGGTTGCGCATTTCCCCCCGAATAAAAGGCCTATATGATAGAAGCACGTGAGATGAATGGGCAATAACACCACCGTGTTGGTCCAATTCGGATTGTAGGATAGAAACAGGTTAGAAACAGTGGGTAGGAACAGCAATACCTACCGGGACCAACGGCTTAACGTGTTTTCCGAAGCACGGAGGAACTCAAGATCACAAAGTTTTGGTCACCCATCCCGTCCAACTATGACAAAGGCTGCTCTGTCTTCAATAACGAAACAAAATTGTTCGAAGTTCGAACGAACCACCAAGCCATCGATCTCCTCCCGCCATCGAGCACCTCAACACCTTTTTACCTAAATATCGTTGTTGATAAAGTCCAATACTAAGCACCACAAAAAACGCAAAAACTCATCGAAGCATCTAAACAGGTGATTAGGAACCAATTATTAATAGAATAACACAACAAAGGCACCTAATAATCATATTTTCATTAACGTTCGTTCACATTTTTGTACGCACGAAACCGAATCAAAAGCAAAGCACAAATCCTGGCGCCATTGTTGCATTTCTACGGAAATCATTATTCAAGTTGTTACTCCAATCCAGTGTGACATGTTCATTGTTGCTTCTAGCTTTGAGTTATATTTATAGTTCGACCGAATATATAGGTACTTGTTAGTTCTTAATGAATCGACTTGACAAATGGTTTTATTTGAATCAAGTTTTAATTGGACTAAGTCTTGGGCGCTATGCGATTTCGAGGTCCAAATTGATTCGTTAACCAGAATCCCTAATCTGATTAAAAAAGAGAGAAATGCGCCTCTTTTATTGTTATTTTACACATGTACGTTGGTAATCTAGGATACTGCTCTCATGGTAAGTGGATGAAGCCAACTATACAGGGTGTGAAAAAACGGAACGCGAAGCCGAAACCCACGTACTGAACCCATCGTTAATATCATTTTTGTCTTGTTGGACCATACCTGGGAAATTAATACTTATCGTGATATTAATCAATCAATCAATAACTCTTTATTTTGTAGAATGACAATTTCTTTAAAAATTAACACGCGAAAAAAAAACATACAAAAAATATTTAAGTTAAAAGAGACAATTATTCTTTCGAGGTTTTCAATTAGAAACATTATTTGTTAAATTACGTCCAAAGAAAAATCGAAGATAAAATCAGTATTTATGAACAAATAAAAGATTTTAATTGCTTATAATAAAAATTTATAATAAACCTCTTCCACGAGAAAGGACCATAATTAAGTGTAGCAAAGAGGGCGGAAAGCTTCTCAAGCTCTGTTAAATGCATGTATGTATTTGCAAGCAAACAATCGGCCCCACTTCAGCAGCGAGAGCAATGTAGTCGACGGAAATTAGTTCATCCATAAGTAACTTTATTTAATGTGGACTCTGCACTTAACTGGATAGGCAATTTGGCACTGTCCGAGGACTGTTTTCTTTCGCGGTAAAAAATACAGTCGCCAAAGTGGTAACAAATTTTTTGTTCACTCTCCGAGTGGCTCCATGAGAGCGCGGTCGGATTGTATAAGTAAGTTTTATTCTTTGTCGGTTTCGTGCTGTTCAAGATTGCTGCTTTTATTTCATGATTATAGAAGACGACTTCGCCCGCGTTATTTTTGTTTTTCCCTGGGATTTTTTTTCCCGTAGGAAAATTATCCTATGTCCTTCCCCTGATCGCGAACTATCCCTATACCAACTTTCATCAAAATCGGTTCAGTAGTATCGAAGCCTATTCAATACAAACAAACAAACAAACAATCAAATCTTTCCTTTTTATTACAAGCTTTTATTTAACTTGCAATGTATAATGTAAGTATGTAAGTATGTTCGGGTGGAATCTTGCAACTCAATTTTGAAGCAGATATCTTTAACCGATTGAGCTGAAATTTTGTATACACGTTCAGTTTGGATGACAATGCATGGTTGACTGTGTGACGTCATTTTAAATCCAAGATGGCGGCATACCCAAGATGGCGGACCAATTATTTTTAATGCACTCCTACAATATGGGTATCAAATAAATGGTCTTGCTAAGAATAACTTGAAAAATTAGGTGATGTCACTATTAATCCAATATGTCGTACTTCTAAAGCTAAAAATCAATTTTGAAGTAGATATCTTTAACATTGAGCTGAAATCTTGTATACACACAGTTTGGATGAAAATGCACGGTTAACTGTGTGACGTCATTCTAAATCCAAGATGGCTGCATACCCAAGATGGCGGACCAATTATTTTTAATGCACTCCTACAATATGGGTATCAAATAAAAGGTCTTGCTAAGAATAACTTGAAAAATTAAGTGATGTCACTATTAATCCAATATGTCGTACTTCTAAAGCTAAAAATCAATTTTGAAGTAGATATCTTAAACCGATTGAGCTGAAATTCTGTATAGACGTTCCGGCAAACGACCTTGCAACAATGATGCGTTGAATGAGATGAACAGACTGAGAAACGTGTCCAGTGATAACTAAAAAGTAAAAAATAAATTAAATGTAAAAAAACCTTTTTAAAAACAAGCTTTTATTTAAATGCGCTAAAAAGAATTAATAAACTTTCACATTTGACGCAATTTATATGACATAAAAGCTTGTCGCGAGATTTACTTTTGTAGATAAAAAGAAAATTAAATAATTTGATGTGAATAATTTTATACATTACAATTTTCAAAGTAAATACGAGTAAGTACTTAAAAGTACTCTTTTAAGTACTTTTAAGCTACTACATACAAGTAAATCTCGCGACAAGCTTTTATGTCATATAAATTGTGTCAAATGTGAAATGACGTTATAAGTAAAAGTTTTAGTGTAAAAGTTTATTAATTCTTTTTAGTGTATTTAAATAAAATCTTGTTTTTAAAAAGGTTTTTTTACATTTATTATAATATTAGTATGGATAAACTCGTATTCACCTTTAATTTGGCTTCGAACACATTTTATGCTTTATATTTGCTATGCTAAAAAGTTCTTTAAAAAAAATGTTAATATACTTTCGGAATATTGAACCAAACCAGCCTCCTTCCACCAAATGTAACGAAAACTTATCATATTTCTACCAAATTACCATTAGCCTTAGCGGTACCATAATCGTACTTTACCCGACTACGGCGAAGCAAAAAGGAAGGTTATGATTTTGAGTATTATATGGATATTGGGTACGTATGTCTATGTATTCCTGCGCTCTTGAGTTGAGAGTATATGTGTTCTGTATTCCCTCGTAGGTTCTAAAGCACTTATTATAATTTGACCACTGAGGTATCGAAAGCTTCTTACTCGTTCGTTGGTTACAGGCCATTGAGGTCGCGTTAACATGTGTAAACATATTTTTTTACTGACCAAAACATATACTTGAACAATATTACACATTGCTTAAATACCTAAACTGGGTCTAACCTGTTCTTATAGGCATCTACATATACTCCTGGTTGAATCATAAAAAGATGTACTTAGCGTGTTCTTAAATTGTAATATTATATGCATGGTGTCCTCAAAAAGGACAAAAAGTAATGAACTAAACAAATCAATGACGACGTGTTGGGTATCAAATGTTCATTCACCCGATAATTGGGAATTATTTTTAAAATTGCGTCTATAATGTGAAGAATTACAAAATTAGCACCCCAAAATAATATGAATAAATAGTAAATTTAAGAACTAATTAATTTATAAGCCTGACTACTGAAAGATCACGCACACTAAAGTATCAAATATGAAAATAACATAATTTAGTCGTGATTGTAAACTACTTGGCACCTTCCATAAAAGCAAAACAATCTTATACTCATCGACTCTACTACAAGTAGGAAATACGCATCAGACGCAAAGTTAGCGCTAGGGCTAAAAAAGACGGCATATTTTTTTCAAAATACTTTTAAGCCGAGCAAACCTTTGTGAGATGTTATCAACTAAAACATAATCATCAGCCGCTTTAAAGATAGAGAATTGCACGTTAGTCGAGTAATTCGTATGATAAATAATATAAAACTGGTAATACACACTAAGCTTATTGCTTATTTTTTTTTACTATAGAGATCCTAGCAAATAACTCTATACCACCCGTTGTATAGTGGAAAGTAGAGTCCAAATGCAAAAAAAACCTAGTGTAGAAAACCTCAAAAAAAATTGTGGGGCAATGCCCTGCCTTGAAATCACAATGCCCCACCTTAAAAATACTAAAAATATTAATTGTTTGTTCATAGTTTGAGATAAAAAAAATTGTATTGATAGGTATCTAAACTTTTCCAAACATATCATAGTTTGTGAGATTCATTTTATATTATAAAAATTCTTTGTTCCGTAGGTATAGGTAGATGGCATTTGAAAGCATTTGAAGCGCCATCACATCGCTGGCTCTTTTGTTATAATAATTATCTGTGATGCAGAGGGGATTCCTCGTACCTACCATAGATTGCAATATGGGCTATATTGCAATCTATAGTACGGGGAGTCCCCTTTTAAACTAAGTATAAACTAGAGATTGATTATGATTGTTTGTAGTTTGGTTAAGTGAAGTGTACGGTAGAGTGTTTTAGTCATGGCATGTTTTCATGGCAATAGGTTGGTCAACACGTGTTGGTAATGTTAGCTATGGTATTCCTCATACCTCGACTCTTGTACAGTCGACAAAGTTGCCGGTCTAATGATTGCTTTATACCTCTTATTGTTTGAAATAATGCTTCCCAAAAAAACTACTGGTAGACCACGAACTTTGTCGACTGTACATTTACATATACATGGTGATTGATTTAGGAGCTCGTGCTTCGAGGGCAGGTCAATTATGATATTTTTTTTACTTCCGCCCTACCTGTAACCAATGCTGCCCTACCTCAAATTCGACTCTAGCTACAGCCCTGGGGGTTGTAACAAGGAGGGAACGCGTTCCATTTTTCAATTATACGACACTTAAGGCTCGTATTAATAAACGCATCTAAAAGTTGAAATCGATCTTCAGATACAGTTTTGACATGTTACGGATGTTAATGTTACGGATCATTTGATAAAAACAACATCTCAAGATCGATCTCATTCTTGAAATGCAATTATTAATACGGGCCTTAGATCGTTTTGGAATGTTAGCCACAGTTAGTCGATGCAACGCAGGCCTGCACTATACATTATTGAAAACCAGAAAAAGATTCTTTTAAATTTAAGTAGGTAAGGTATTTACACAGAGTGCAAAAAAGACGTAAGTTGGAGCGAAAGCCCCCGAAGTATTGATGACAAGAAATTTGACTTATTTTTTTTTATATTAAGTGTAACTCTATTCACATATTTTGTAAAAATTACTTTACGAACAGTCTTATTTGGCGCCTTAAATCCCCATCGCCTTTACCCCATCGCGGTTAGGATTCTCGTAGCAGTGATACTCGAGCTGCAAACAACTGCAATCGGGATACAATTACTTTTTATATTGGTGTCTAGGGCTCGTATTAATAGTCGCATCTCAAGTAAAAGCTCGATCTTGAGTAGCAGTTCTGACGTTTAATGTATGGCACATCTGTCAAAAATAACAGCTCAAGATCGAGCTCGCACTTGAGATGCGACTATTAATACGAGCCTCAAACTCATCTTCTGTCAGATAGCAGTCAAAGGGCAAAGTGACATACGACGATGGCTAATTAATTAACATGGATTTTTCAGTAGTCGGGTTTGTGTTTCTGAACTCACTCTTTATTTGTCATTGAAATAAAAACAGCTTTCGTTATCACAGAAAATGCAACGTAATATTTTTGTTTCGTTTACCTTAAAATTGCAATCTGTATAAAAACAGGACACGAACGCATCGATAATAATGAAACTCGAATATTTTCAGATAAAGCCACGGTATTAATTAAAACCACATTCCACGCAGTAATTTGCCAATGATTTATCGCTTTCCCCGAACTGGAAACCGTTCAGTTTTACTTGGAAAGTTAAAAGCCTCTTTGTCCATAGTGATTTATGTCTTTCAGTGCGAGCCAAGTGGTTGCGTAACGACCAATTCTTATATGTTTTTACACACTTCAGGGGTTTGAATGTGACGCGTGCTTCGCCGATGTTTTGGGAATGGAGTGATTCGTTACATCATTAATTGCGTTCCTATTTTTCAATCATAAGATATGTTACAGGGTGAGTTTTTCAAATGGGGGTGTCTTATTAGTGACACTATCGAATGGTGTAACAAGAATACAGTAGGTAAGTATGTGTTATTTATCAATTCAAAAATCAAGTGATGGAGTTTTTTAAGGTTCCGTAGCCAAATGGCAAAAACGGAACACTTATAGATTCGTCATGTCTGTCTGTCTGTCCGTCCGTATGTCACAGCCACTTTTTACCGAAACTATAAGAACTATGCTGTTGAAACTTGGTAAGTAGATGTATTTTGTGAACCGCATTAAGATTTTTACACAAAAATAGAAAAAAAGCTATAAATTTTGTGGGTTCCCCATACATATAACTGAAACTCAATCCCATACATGTGGGGTATCTATGGATAGGTCTTCAAAAATGATATTGAGGTTTCTAATATAATTTTTTCTAAACTGCATAGTTTGCGCGAAAGACACTTCCAAAGTGGTAAAATGTGTGTCCCCCCCTGTAACTTCTAAAATAAGAGAATGATAAAACTAAAAAAAATATATGATGTACATTACCATGCAAATTTCCACCGAAAATTGGTTTGAACGAGATCTAGTAAGTAGTTTTTTAATACGTCGTAAATAGTACGGAACCCTTCATGGGCGAGTCCGACTCGCACTTGATCGGTTTTTTTTCCAAAATCAGCCCCTAAATTCGTTTGAGCATTTTTCGTTATTCCTTGTGGTTTCTGAGTTAGTCATCCACTCCCATTTGAAAAATTCACCCTGAATGTATACAATACTTTGGTATCAAATATAATCAATACTTTTAAACAACAGTCTTATGAGTATATTCACAAAATTCCATCTTTACAAAAAATCGCCTTTACATATTCTATTTTAGTGTTTAGTATTGATCTGTTAATAATTTAGACACAAATATTGCCTGTACTGTAGTATTACAAATCTCTTGTATCCTTTTATTTGGAGTGTTGTTCATGCCTGTAAAAGCAAGTTACATTGTCTAAGACTGTTATAAAAAATCTATTTTTCAATGTTATGTAATATTGTTGATGGTGTGTCTAATAAAATAAAATAAGTAAATAAAAATCCTTTATTACGGCCATTGCATACTCACTTACATAAAAAAAATTATATTCTATTTGTAAATACAGACTATTAACCGGTATCGAAAGTGTACCTATTCAACTTAAGCAACTTCCACACATACGCCCTTAATTTACTTACTACCAACGGAACCTTCATTCAAGCACTCGCTAGTTATTGTAGCACAACCAAAATGGATACGCTTACATTTGATACGAGTTCCCTTGTAATTTATTAACATTTGAATCATAATTGATACAACTTTTGAACACATTAGATTGTATTTTGTACAATCTTGTTTTGTGTAATTATAGATAATTATAGTCTCGTCACTCTGTTTTGCCGCCCTGAAGCGGTCTGAATACAAAACGACCCAATTTGAACGTTCTAGGCTTCATTTCACTTCACTCGCGCTCATGAAATAGAAATCTGCCTTTCTTTAACCGACTTCAAAAAAGGAGGAAGTTCTCAATTCTCAGAAAATAATAATAATGTCCTCCTAACCGATATTCCGTCATGGCGGCCAATCTTAACAGAGACTAGCCATCTGCGCAGGAGATATTATAGTGCAAAAGTGACAGCGCAAGCGCAAGTGCACTCCCTGTTCCTTTATATGCCTAGTTCGATGGAACGGCAAGCCGACATGACCGGGGCGAGATAAGGCGCAGGACCTACTGTTAAACGTACCTTCCGAAGCACGGAGGAGCTCTAGATGTTTCGTATATAACAACGTTTTATAATCAAATGTTTCACTGTCACCGCCCCGTTTGAGCTAACGGTACCCTAAAAAAGTCATTCAAATAAACGCGAGCAGTACAACTTGGTCAAATGTCAAACTCACCTTGCACGTCCAACAGTGGGTTGTATTTCAACGGGCCGAGATAGAAGACCAGGCTGTTGGCCGCGTGCGCTGTCACTGTCAGCGTGACGTGGCCCTCGTGGCACGCCGGCGGCGACGAGTACATCGCCCAGCCGGCGCCGTGGAACCCGACCGAGGTCTGCTCACAGCGCGGCCCCTGAAAGCCTTCGGGGCACTCGCACTTGTCCGCGAACGGTGTGCCTGTTGACAGAATATTCGATTAGTTTCTTGGCTACATTTGTGAATTGCCAAGGATAATAGTCGATTATTAACCGAGGCGATACAGCAGTGTCTTATGTCACTGATTTGTCTTATGTTACGCGATCCCCAACTAAGCCCATCCAAGATTAACGGCCCCGACGACTAATTTCACTAGCCTCGCCTTAGTTTAGGACAATGCTAAGTAGTATGCTGTCACTTCTTGTCTCTACTGAAAAGAATGTGACAGCATACCACTTATTAGGATTGTCCTAAGCTACGACAAGGTTAGCGAAATTCGCCATGAGACTGGTTTATCCCCGAGGAAATACTCTACTTTTCGCACCACCTGCGCGAAAACATAAACAAATACGTACGAAATAGGGAATTTATTCAAAATCATAATATTATTTTATATTAAATACTCTGCATTCTAACTCGTGTAATAACAAAATAGAAATTGATAGATTAATTTTTTTTTATGTAAGGCCCGGCAAATGACCTCCTCCCGCCTGATGTTAAGCGGTGAAAGAGGCCCAAATGAGTTTATTTATTTATTTATTTATTTAACGACAGAAGAAGGAATCTTGGAATTTCTTGGTACGGTGTGAAAATGAAGATACAGTGTAAGGATGACTCCGAAGGCCCTTACGCGTGTTTCTGTTAAGGAATGGAGAGGGAGGGATAAGATTAAAGAGCTCCTCAGAGCATTCCCCATGGAACATTCGGTAAAAGGCGCTAAGAGAGGCGATGTCACGACGAAGTTGTAGAGGCTCGAGGGTGTTCGTTGCCTCTACATCGCCAATTATTCGAATAGCGCGACGCTGCAATCTGTCCAGAGCATCGAGGAGGTACTGAGCGGAGCCGTCCCAAAGGTGCGAGCAATATTCCACGCAAGACCTAACCTGAGTTTTATACAACAGGCATAGTTGGTCCGGCGCAAAATACCTACGCACCTTGTTTAGGACACTGAGTTTCCGTGAGGCAGCAGTTATAACGGATTCGATGTAGTCTCTGGGGTTCAGATCGCAGCGAATGTTCATTCCGAGCAAGGTGATGTTACTCTGTGTGTGAAGGGTTGTGCCCTGAAGAGAAGGAATATTGTTAATGTGAATGAAACCAATAGTAGGGGTTTGTGCGAGAGAGATCGCTCGCTTTTCGAAAGACCAATCTTATAAAGTTTTAAAGGACGGTAGACAGACAAATCCTGCTACAGTATGAATGAGAAATAAACCCCACACAGCATCAAAATATGTACATTGCTGTAAGACAAAAAGTGTTCACTTTTGCACTCCTTTTTAATGTATAAGTAAAAATTTTTGAAATTCGCAATAGGAAAAAATTGGAGGAGCCGAATTAATGTTCAAGACATATTTGCAGTATACCGGGTGTCACTGAGAGCCGAAATAATATAAAAGCGGTTAGTTATTAGACGGACCCTAGGTGCTTGCATTAGATCTAGAAAACTAAAACATTCCGGGTTAATTGACTTTAATCTTAAAACAAAAACTTCCAAGTGACAACCATAGCCCAGCGGACTATGGAGAAAACACAAAATATTAATGTAAACACTTAGACGCATAACACATTGCACCGGACACCGCTCCGGTGTGCGGTGCTGCGGTTTTTAATTTTGAGTGAAGAATCTTAATTTGTATACAAAAACCGCAGGGTATAACACACTCACACCGCATGTCCGTGCGGGTGTGCGGCGCGCGCGACGGCACCGCACTCCGGGACGGTGATGCGGTGCGGTCCGCGGGGTATGCCACACTGTGCCGCAGTATTGTACGGATTTTTGCGTAGAAAGGACGTGCATACGCGTAATAGATCTCGACATAGATAATGCGGTGATTCGGGGCGTCGTGCACCGCAGCTCCGGACGGTGATACGGAGCAAACACGGAACCGTGCCACCATACGGCACGGTTCCGTGCCGCCGCAGCCGCATGCGGTTTTCGTCCCTCCGTACACCGCAGCGGGATGCGGCGGCAATGTGTTAAGCGCCTTAATGAAGAAACAAGGTACGCTGGTGTAGGGCTGTCGTCACTTGGGATCAAAAATAATTTATTTAGTTTGTATAGCAAAAAAAGGATAGTTTGATTAGCCCCAATATTTTCCTACAGAATCTCCACTTCTGACGGATATATCCTTATGTATTATTGTACTGTTCAGTTACACCTAATATACACATTAAACGTGAAAAACAAAACACCGAGCACACCTAAAGTATTCAGATAATAACTGCAGGAGCGCTTAAAGTTATCGCACTAGCATTTGCATACGCGATCCCCAACTAAGCAAATAACATTTAGCTGCCGAGCGTTGAGCGTTAGCCGGATAAACGACCCGAGCAGGATTAGCCCCTGAGGCTAATGTTGACTGTTACAATCATTACAGCGTTCAGAGGGTATGAAAATTTTCATGTGATTTGTGACAAAGCTTGATCGCTTTTGACAGAACAACTCGAAATGTTAAAGAACATCGGATAAATTTCGTACAAGCTGGACCTGAAGATGGGCATTGATAATTTGAAGTGGATTTGTTTTTTGTTATGATTTGAAATATTATTATAGTTCTTTAATTGATCTAAAACTCCAAATTCAGGAGATATATCGATTTAAATATTTGGAGGTTATGACCAAAAAATTACAATATACCTAAATGTTTTACAGATTGATTGATCTTGTGTAATAGAAAAGGTATTTTTGAATCATCAGGATATATATATTGTTAATATCGAGCGCAGATATCGCAGTCCGTCTGTTAAACAATAAAAATAGGTCAAAGCACAGCGGAAATAAACTAATAATCGCACAGTATAAAAGGTACCTACTCTCTACTCTGTGCCTGTGCAATAGAACGCAATCTATGAATGATGTCTGTCATTCAATTTTGATAACGTCGTTTCTTTACAAGCAAATCGAAATGTCAAACATGTTGAAAATAGATATTTGAAAATCATGCTCGTAATATTTTTATTGACATTGCTTGTTGCAAAAATTAAATGCTGACAATAAAAATATAATGAAATATGATCAATGTGTTTATTAGCAATTCATAGTTATTATTTATTTGTCTTGTACAGGAAGGTGTAACGGAAAATGAGCTATCGGCGTTTAGAGTTGTTATCTATGGTGAAGCACTGCGTTCAAGAACTTTGAAAAATCATAGAAATAAGTTTTACAAAAATGAATATTTCTCAAAAATCTCTAGGTTAATAATAATTATAGTAATTCTCTAGGTTTAATATTAAGTACTACTTTATAAAATAACAAATATCAGCTTATCCTTTTAGATTAAAATCATGTACCTATGCTCATCGTCAGGTCCGAATTGGCCATTGTTCTTTTTATCTGATGAGTTTAACGTCACTACTTGGTCCCATCGTAGGAACAAAGCCGAGATTACTGCCAATGCACTTGGGACGATAGCCTAAATATTTTAAGCAATTTTCCACGATTTTCAGTTTATAAGAATTCTCATCGCACGTAAACTACACAAAAAATATAAATACATGTAGTAGGTATGCCTACATATTTCACAAAACAAGGTTTGAAAGACAACAATCTGTCAATTGCCACAGATCTTTTCATTGTGGCTACAGCGAAAAAAATACGCGCGTGCCACACGAAGCAAATTCCCGCTAGTGCCTCACTAAACAAAACAACTAATTCTTGCACTACAAAGTTAGCGTTGTATCAAATTTATGTAATTCCGATTACATAATGCACAAACCACGCGCCTCGTTAAATCCTTAAAACACTTCTATATTAATGTCCATTTCAACAAAGTTGATTGTGAAACACGTCATTCTGAATATAGGCCAGTCAATAAGAACATTAAAAATGGCTAAAATCGCAAATGAACGGCTAGTTATGATTTTTTAGTATGTTGTTAGGATCAGTATCAGTAGTCTAAATCTCAGACTATGGAAAAAAAGAGGACTCGGCATAACGAACGTAGTTATAGGAATGTGATGTATTTCGACGGCATAGTTTTTGACATATTGGCATCTCCTTTTAACTTATGAGGATAATCATAAGTAAAAAAGGACAACAGTAGTTTTATCATTACCAAAAATGGCAACATTATCTTGGCGACGTCACAGAATACAAAACTGCGGCCGGTCGCCATGTTTTGTCACAGTACTCACAGTCAACAACAAGTACATCAGTTGTCATCGCGACTTGTTTGTTTCAGTGTTTTGAAGAAAATTTTGTTATTAGGTGAAAATTGTACTTGTTTAAAGTGTTGAACTTGCATAATACTGCATTTATTATGGGTAAGTGCAGTGTGTTAGGCTGCCGTATGAGCAAGCAAGCCGCCATCTTTGTGCCAGACTCACATTTAGGTATGCACGTTTTTTTCGTAGGTATTTCATGTCTATTCTTTTTCCTTAGTCTGAGGTCTAAATCGAAGTTTGCAGCTTCGAAAGACCTGTGCTAAGTTTTTGGCACTCGAAAAACCGCAAATTTTAGGATATTTTTTCGAGGCTTGTCCGTTTTTATCACTATATCTCCTAAAGTATGCGTTTTTTGAAAGGACTTTTAGGTTACTTTTAAAAAAAAATTGCTACAATTTGATATCAACTTCAACTCTGTACACGCAGAGAAATTGGTGACAAACAGAACTACTGAATCGAATAGTTAAATTAGGTTACAACTTTTCTAGTATGAAATACTTGGTCCTTGTTATCTCTACGACTTATTATTCACTCTTACTAATCGTATGTTTCATTATATTATTTGATTAATGTAGCTCACAAAAAAATATTATTGAACCAAAACATCAATAATTATTGCATCTTTAACAATAATTGTGTTAATATGTATTTAATGTATTGTATGTAGTAGGAAACAGGGATTCGCAGTTACTAAATGATCTAGTTCCGGTTAATGATGTACCATGTTACTGATGGACTACGAGTGTATCTGTAATCAAAACAATAACCTTTTTATTATAACTACATTATTGTTTGCAGTACGTATCGTTCTAAGTGTTGTATAATATTCGTTTAGTTTGGTTTCTTTTTTAAATAGTATTATAGCTTAATAAGAATATTATAGTAAAAACCACCCCGGAAACAGTAAACGGTACAATTTATGTATTAATCCGTGCTATTCTGTTAGCATGTTTCAAAATATTTAAAATAGTAATGTTACAGTAACAATCGAGGTGGTATTCATAGCTAAGTATCTTGTTCTGTTTATTTAAAACTGTGTTTTTGTAAACAATCGAAAAACTTGCATGACAAAACGATCAGTATTATCGTATTACTCCTAGCGGAGCAGCCGCCCGCCATTGTGGATTGTGTTTTCGACCGCGCTGAGCGCTCACTCAACTCAACGTAGTATTGCTAATTATTTGAAAGTTTGCTTATTAAATTTGTGTGATGTCTGATGACATAGATGGAGATATCCTACAGTAATTGCAGCAGTGGGGTTTACCTCAATATATTGATACTTTTGAAGGTAAGTTGGTACCTTGGTACTTTTATAACAATCTTCTTGTTTTGTAGTATTCATAGCTATTATTCAATTTAATTAAGTAGGTAAGTGGGTACATTAATAACTTTAAAAGTTTACAGTCAAAGTTTTGAAATTATTCGTGGAATTTCATTTTAATAAGGAAACGCGATAAATTACTAGTTCGTAGGTAGATACTTTCTTTGACTGACACAGTCATCTTATCTTAATCAGTTTGGCACACAGGTCACCGAATGTGTCAGCTCAGCTCTAAAATAGGCGAAATGGATAACTAGTCAATAGGCTTGTTTTATAAAACCTAGGTTACCAAGCCAAGTATTGAACCAAAACATCAATAATTATTGCATCTTTAACAATAATTATGTTATATGTATTTGATGTATTGTATGTACTAAGAAACAGGGATTCGCAGTTACTAAATGATCTAGTTCCGGTTAATGATGTACCATGTTACTGATGGACTAGGTCAAAAATTATGCTCTTTGCGTTGGGACTTTCTTGCATGCGTGATAATAATCTTTATATATTTTTTATGATTTTTCAGTAAATAATATAACAATATCGACACTGTCGATGCTCGACAGTAGTCTAGTTAGAGAACTAATCCCTCCAATTGGAGATCGGGCCACATTTTTAAAAAACTTGGACAATTGGAACAAATTAACTAACCCAGAATGCCCAGAAATACCATTTACCAGCAGCAGCCCTGTAAGTATCTCCTATTTTTAACAGAATTTTATTCACCTGTAACTATATACCTATGTAAGTAATGTAATGTGATGATTATAAATAAATGTCATTTTTCTATGTACTTGATATTTTTATTTTTAATTCCAGGAAACCTAAACCTGTCTATGGAGCCGTAGCGCCTGTGACGTCTTAACAAAAATGCCGATAACCTCAATTTCCATGATTCTAACACCTGTTAAACTTAGTATTAACTTTATTAACTCTGTGTTCGACTTATTTTTATTATGATACTAGATAATCGGAGTCTTTGGATCTTGTAATGAAAAAGGCATTCTTTTATAAATTTTTAAAGACGTCACACTTACTGATGGCTCTATGGACTGTGTTTAGATGGAGCGCCTGCAATCCAGTAGACTGACAGCTACAACAACGGATCCCTTTTAGGCTTTTAATGGAGAAAATATAGTTTTATTTACTTATACTAATACAAATAAAATTGTATTTTTGTCTACTAAAAGCCTGAGAGTACCTACCCGTTAGTACTGTAAGTGCACTAGATTGCAGGCTTCATCTAAACCAGTAGGTACTACATACGTAATAGTAGCTGTAACAATACCTAGAATACTAGCATTACAATGTGTATTGTACTTGTTACAAAAATCATAAAGCTAGCGTTGCAATATGAATAGTTATTATTAAAGTTCACGTCGTTATGTTACACAAATTCATTAGTAGATACAGCAAAGTATTTAGTAAACCCAAAAAAACAAGTGTGTATGTTTACCAGATTGCATAGTAGTCCTTACAATAGATCTAGTAATGTCTACTTGACGTATGGTTACAATTACATTGGTATTGTAACAGGCGCGATATTTACCTTGTAGTGAGCCTTATATTGTTTGGTCAGTTACACTAAACATCTAGTTGTCATTAATAAACCGATAGGTAAAAATAATAACAGAATGGTTTTTGTAAAGTCAACTCGCGAGTCTTGCTATCACGGTTGCAAACAGAAGTTCTAGTTACAGTAGCGTTTTTTTTCGTAAAGGTAGCCAGATATTTCTCTGCGTGTAGGTCAAATAGGAGTCCAGATACAGCTCTTCAAAAAATCTGCAAAGGACGGTAATTTTTTCCAAAATTGTGAAATTTCCAGTTTCGGTCTTTAGTCTGTAATTTCGAGCAAAACACAAATTCTACGAGGAAAGTTGAACCAAACAAAGTTATAGCAAATTTAGTTAGCTTTGATTTTAGTTCAAAACCTTGTCTGTAGACCAAACAGTTTTTCCACAATTCTTAAAAAACCAAAATGTGAGAAAACTGCACTTGTCAAAAACGTAATCAATTCTATGTAATTTACTCGTATACGTTTTATTGTTATTTATTAGTATTAATACTATTTTTTGTTGTTTTAGGTGTTCCCTGTCAGTCTTTTCTAACTGTGGCTTTTAGTTCCATGTGACGGGTTCACATTGTCATTATTCTAAACCTAAGTTTACACTTTCACACGTGGGCGGGATAACGTCGGCTCCGCCGGGCAGTTGCTTCATTTGTTGCAATACACTCGAGGAAGGCAAGGTTGCGGTGGTAAAGAGACGCGGAATTCCCACTTTATTAGAAGTGAGTGATTAGCGTGGCTTTCCACGAAATAAACAATTTCTTCAAGGATTCAATGAAGTCAGTGCGCACGATGCATGCAGGAAAAGATACACGGTTGAAAGTAATATTGTCGCGTCACGTCAGTTCGCCGTGGTGGCGATGAAACTCCTAAACCATCGACATCCAGAGGCCGTTCAGAATCCTCTAACGTGTAGAAAATTTATATTGAGCCGAAAACTGTAACTGAAAGTATGGAGTGTATTTATCCATTTGTTGAAGAAGACAGAGATGAATGTCAATTCACGTTGAGGGACCTTATGAACCAAATCAAAAGTTGTCAAGCCTGACGTCAGAATCATCAAAAGTCGTCTTGAAAAACGATTTGGTGATAAGATCCTGTTTGCTGACATTGGCCACGGCCGCAGTCATGAAACTTTTCATGTTTTCGCGACGTCGGAAAAAAGATTTTGTATAAGAACTGGTATAATGAGTAAAAAAACAATCCTGAAGAGGAACGACTAAGGGTGGTGAAGGCTGTTGCAGAGATACTGCTGCAAGTCATTCGTGAAACGGTGTATGACGTTACTGGGTATCCATCATCCAATACAGGATGTTTTCATCTCTGTTTTCTTCAAGAAATGTATAAATACATTCCATACTTTCAGTTACAGTTTTCGGCTAATTGTATCCTCTTTTGAATCCAGTGGTCGGTGAACTTTTGTAAAGTTTTATGCGGCATTGACTGTGGTACCTAGCACCAGCTGCAACTAGAGCATTAACAGATGTAAGACGATGTATAATTTGCTGAGTCCATTCATCACCTCTACGTTCAGCTGCTTCAAGCATAGTCGGCTTAGTAATTCAACTTTGTGAACAACATTTCGGCGTAACAGTGGCAGTTTATTTTGAAGTTTCATATATTCCTCTGTAATTTCATCTCCACAGAGAAAATAAATTTTCTACACGTTAGAGGATTCTGAACAGCCTCTGGATGTCGATGGTTTAGGAGTTTCATCGCCACCACGGCGAACTGACGTGACGCGACAACATTACTTTCAACCGTTATCTTTTCCTGCATGCATCGTGCGCACTGACTTCATTGAATCCTTGAAGAAATTGTTTCTGCGGAAAGCCACGTTTCTCACTCACTTCAAATAAAGTGAGAATTCCGCGTCTTTTCCTCGAGTGTACTGCAACAAATGAAGGAATTGACCGGCGGAGCCGACATTATCCCGTCTGCGTTTAAAACTCAGGTTTGGAATGATGACAATGAGAACCCGTCACATGGAACTAAAGGCCACCGTTAGAAAAGACTGATAGGAAACACCTAAAACAACAAAAAATAGTAATAATACTAATAAATAACAATTAAAACGTAAACGAGTAAATTAGAATAGATTGTTTTTGACAAGTGCAGTTTTCCCACATTTTGGTTTTTTAAGAGTTGTGGAAAAACTGTTTGGTATAAAGACAATGTTTTGCATTAAAATTGAAGCTAACTAAATTTGATACAACTTTGTTTTATTCAACTTTCCTCGTAGAATGAGTGTTTTCCCCGAAATTACAGGCTAAAGTCGACTAAAACTGGAAATTTCACTATTTTGGAAAAAAATACCGACTTTTGAAGATATTTGAAGAGCTGTATCTGGACTTCTGTTTGACCTACGGAGTTGAATTTGATCTTAAGTTGTAGCAAATTAGATTTTATTTAAAAAAGTAACTTAGAATTCCTTTCAAAAAATGCATACTTTAGGAGATATAGTGATAAAAACGGAAAAGCCTTGAAGAAATATCCCAAAATTTGCGGTTTTTCGATTGCCAAAAATTTTGCAAACTTGGATTTGGACCACTCATACTGATCCTAATAACATACTAAAAAATCAGAACTAGCCGTTCATTTGCGATTTTAATGTTCTTATTGACTGGCCTAATAGAAAATATGACGGTATTTGTACACCAAAACTTCAGTAAATAGGTTACGAATTTTATTAGTCATCAAAGTTCACCACAAGGCACGTCTTAAGCAGTCTTTATAACTAAACAGGTAAGATATCGAAAATAATTTACGAAAAGATAATGTCTATATTCATGGTTAAATTACCAATTATTTTCAAATCACTTTTAGTTTACACTAAGTATAGATAGTTTGGCTGAAAAACTCCAGTTGAGGCTCGATTTCTTCTTGGGTCTTATTATTGCGTACCGTTAGATGTATGAAATACGATGACTGCTTTAATCAACTTAAAGTATCATATTTTAATTGTTCGTTATGTTAGATCCTGTATATGTATGTGAATGTATGACGCCCTGCGGCTCTACTGCCTATCTCACTCGCTATCAAGGCGCTACTTTCCCGTTTTATACAATTTCGATTAACTGTACCGCCACGAATATAAAACATGCAGTTCTCAAATTCATATATGATATTGTTGAACATGTTATCTAAACATTCTTAAAGACAGAAACATGATTAATAATATTTCACTCGATAGAAAAAAATCCAAAGATGATTCTGTTCAATATTTTAAAACAGCTGTGAATCAGAAAATAAAATAATAAATGGCATAAAAGTGTTACCAATAGATGTGCATTTTTATTGTCTAGAAAATTGCAAAAATACATTTTTTATTATGTGCTCCAGTTTTCCAAAAATCGAATAAAACATGTAAAAAGTAACGTTTTCGTTCGGTCACGGGCGCGTAAGCAACATAAGAAGCTATACGATTATCAACTATATTACCTCGCACTAAAGGAATCGCCGTGCACGCGTAGATTTCCAGGAAAACTTCGCCTTAAGTCATCTTGTCATTTCGTACCGCCTATCATAGCAAACTCAGAGAAATTATAGCGATAGCGAGTACCTCGCCATTGTGCACCACTATGAGTTAAGCCATAGGGTCACAGAACTAAAAGACCCTAGTGTCTGCAATTTCGAGTCTAGTCGACTAGCTCGCTTCTCAAGCTTCTGAATCCGGACCTCACCAGACAAGCTCGCGTAGGCATACTCTTGAGCTAAACACAATCGATCGACATTGGGATTGTGATTTTTCGTACGCTTGAGTAACAACACTAGCGCCAGATTGGGTCCCTATCTCGACAAAATTAAATAACGCTAAGGTTCACTCAACCGGTGGGAGACTCTGTACCAGAGTCGTGTGCATGGGTACCTCTGTCTTACCTATTTCTGTCGCAAAGCAGCAGTGCTGTGTTCCGGTTTAAAGGGTAAGATATGGCATTGAAATTACTGGGTACCGTGACTTTACATCTTAAGTCACAAGTTGGCAACATACACTGTGGTTCTTGTAGGGGTTGCAGGTTTCGATGGCGGCGGGAGTACCCCAGGGTTCCGTGCTGGGCCCTCTGCTCTGGAACCTGGGGTACAACTGGGTTCTGCGGGGCAACCTCCTGCCGAACATGGAGGTTGTCTGCTTCGCCGACGACACCCTTGTCGCGGCGAAGGGGCGCACGTATGAGGAGGCGGTCCACCTGGCGTCGGTCGGCGCGACGATGGTCGTCCGGCGCATCCGCCTCCTCGGGCTGGACGTGGCCGTCGAGAAGACGACGGCCATTTCGTTCAGGCCGCCGCGTCGCCGCAGACCCCAGGCGGGGCTCCGTGTCCGAGTAGAGGGGGTGCAAGTCCAGATCGAGAGCTCGATGAAGTATCTCGGTCTGGTGCTGGACCCCCGATGGGATTTCGGGGAGCACTTTAAGCTCCTCGCCCCAAGGCTGTGTGCCGCCGCGGCAGCCCTCGGACGGGTCCTCCCCAACGTGGGGGGACCAGGCGCAGCGAGCCGTCGACTTTATCAGACGGTGATAAAGTCGATGGCGCTGTACGGAGCCCCGATTTGGGCGGAGCGTCTCGCCCCCCGAACGGTGGCCCTCCTGCGTAGGCCGCAGAGGGTCATTGCCACCCGGGCCGTGCGGGCCTACCGCACGGTCTCTCACGGGGCGGCCTGCGTTCTAGCGGGCTCGCCTCCGTGGGATGTCGAGGCACGCGTCCTTGCGGCCGTGCACCGACATCGGGTGGCAGCGAGGAGTCGGGGGGAGCGCCCCCTCCCGCAGGAGGTGGCGCGCACAAGGCTCCTGGCGCAGAGGGAGGCTCTCCGCCAGTGGGCCGAGACGCTCGCCCACCCAGCTGCCGGCCACTGGACGATCGAGGCCGTTCGTCCAGTGTTGGAGGAGTGGGTTGGGCGCCGGCAGGGCAGCCTCACCTACCGGATGGTGCAGATGATGACCGGGCACGGCTGCTTCGGCCATTATCTGCACCATGTCGCACGGAGGGAAGAGACGCCGCAGTGCCACCACTGCGGCGCTCCCGACGACACAGCCGGACACACCCTCTCGGAGTGCCCGGCCTGGCGACCCCAGCGCGACGCATTAGCCCTCGCGCTGGGCCTAGGTAGGGGTGCGCCCGTCGTGCTGGCCAACGTCGCACGCGAGATGCTGACCAGCGCGACGGCGTGGGAGGCTGTCGCCTCCTTCTGCGAGAAAGTGATCTCGCAGAAGGAGGCAGCGGAGCGGGCGCGAGAGGTTGACCCTCTCGCCGCACCGCTCCGGCGCAGGCGGTTGGGTAGGAGGAGGCGCGCGTTCCTGGACGCGCGCCACCAACTCCCCTAAGCAAGCTGGGGATGAAATGGCCCGGCCGGCCGACAACCGGTCGGGAGACACTTTTCTACCCCTGGCCTGCCCGTCTGGGGGGTCGAATTATTGCACTTGTCGACCCCCCCGTAGAGGTAAGACCTGGCGCTTGCGTCAGGCCTACAATCCAGGGGGCGCACTCGGGGAATGGCTAACGCCGATCCCGAGTGTGTCTCTACGGAGGTAGAAGTTGCTCTGGAGGGTGGTTTAGCCAGGTATGGGGTTACCCAGGTAACCCGAGTCCAATGGCATATCCTTGGGGCGGCTTTGTCAGCTTTCAGCCCCTTGTTGAATCGTAAAGAGATTCCCCCGCCTCAAAATCTAGGGGTTGCAGGTTTGCTGCGAATCTCACAGAAACCACATGTATTATAATAGGTGACTGTCTCCACTTACCATCAGGTGGGAAATTTGCTTGTTTGCCAACAATTGGAATAAAAAAAACAAAATCCGCGAAATATGGGTCAAATCGGCGCCAATGAGGCGCTTGAAGCATTCGAAAAATCACTATCTCAATGTCAATCGATCGGAATTGATGGACCTACTGAGCCTTTCATAAAAAGGCTATACAGGGTGTAACTGAACACCCCAATAACATTTAAGGATATGTATCTATCAGAAGTAGAGATTCTGTAGGAAAAATATTAGGGCTAACAAACCTACTTTTTTTCCCATACAAACTAAATAAAATATTTTTTGGTATTAAGTGCCGACAGCCCTACGTAAGCGTACGAGGAATACTACGTTCGCATCATACAAACTAAATAAATTATTTTTTGGTATTAAGTGCCGACAGCCCTACGTAAGCGTACGAGGAATACTACGCTCACGTCTGTCACGTGTCAGTTTGTGTTTAAATTTCTTTTGTGTTAAGAGCTGATTATGGTTGTCACTTGAAAGTTTTTGGTTACAGTTTAAAATCAAATAACTCTGAAAGTATTGGGGTTCCAGGTCTCAGACAAGCACCGAAGGTCCATTTAGTATCTTACTTATATGCCCCTTAACTGTTATTGGGGGTGTTCATCTCAATCCTTTCGTATTGAAATATACACGAAATAACGGTACATACCTACGAGTTTTCATCCAAAGGACTTCATTGGATGAAAACTCGTAAGTACCATGCTATCATACTAGCTTACCTCCATTCAAACAGATGAGCGTTTCTTCCAAATCGCAGGTGCATTCCGACTCGACACGGGCCGACACGCCAACGAAGCTCGTCGTGTTAGTGTACACGGAAAGCGGCACGTTGTTCTTCATCAGCACGTTCCGGCAGGAGTCCTCGCACTGCTCCTTTTCTATCAGACACTCGTCTATCTTCACCATGTAGATCTTCGCTCCGAGTTCGTCTTCGAGCTAGTACGTGAAACATTGGAAAATTACCACCAAACTGAAGACTGTACAACAGTTAAGCCGATTCGTCCGGCTCGAAGTACCTGAATGGATTTGACGTTGTGGCGTTCGGTTGGTGAAATCGTTTGGATTTAATCTCCACCCGCAGCGACTGTTGTCACCACTATCAATACCAGTTACAAATTTACAATAGGCACACCGCTGGGAATGAGCCTCTCCTAAAGACATGAGGGTTTTTATGTCGCCTCCTTACACATTGGCTTAGTGTATGGAGCGTCAAATCTTAATCTTAAGCTTGGGTACCTCCGTATTACCTATTTCTGCTGTAAAGCAGTAGTGCTTGCATTGCTGTGTTCCGGTTTGAAGGGTAAGAGGGGCACGAGCCTACCCTGTCCAGTTATAGTAGGGCGATTAGGCCTTAGTCAAACCACGCTGGCCCAGTGCGGATTGATTGATTCATATACACCTTTGAATTACTTCGCAGGTGTATGCAGGTTTCCTCACGATGTTTTCTTTCACCGTAGGAGCGTCAGATAATTTTACATAAGAAATTCGTGAAACGAACACATTGGTACATGGCAGGATCGATCGCGGGCCTCCCGATTCTACTCGGGGAACAGTCCAGTGCCGAGGCCACAGCGCCACCGACGCTGTGGCCTCGGCACTGGACTGTGCTTGGAAGGGTAAGATATGACAGTAAAATTACTGGGTATCGTGACCTTACATCTGATGTCAGAAGTCGGCAACATGCACTACGGCTCTTGTGGGGGTTGCGTTTTGCTGCGAATCCCACAAGAGCCACATGTATTATAGGTGACTGTTACCACTTACCATCAGGTGGGCTATGCTTGTTTGCTAACTTAGTTAAATAAAAAAATGCTAGAAAGCAAGCAATAAGGTACTTTTCCTTTCACCTAACATTTTATACTTAATTTTAATGTTTAAATTCTAACCATACCTCTTTCGCATTAGTCGTGAAATTTAATTAAGTAATTGTAATTCAAATACCAACCTGCTCTTGTATTTCGATGACCATGCTGTCGAGTTTCTCCGGGGGGTAGTAGGGGGAGCCGTGCGCAGAAAACCTCACATCCAAGAACACGTCCTTCACCGTGGGCTTGCCGAACACCGTGAATACGTCCACGTTGTCCAGCGAGGTGTTGTAGAGCTTGGCTAGGCGGCGGTGCAGCTTGTCCTTCTTGCTTATGCCCTGTTAGAATAATAATATTCCACATTGTCTACGATTTGCATGTTATCTCAATGGGTGCATGCACTAATTAAATCCCATTCGTGACGATCTAATATAATACGTTTGTAAGTAGGTAAGAAAAATGAAAATATAGCATAAACAAATACTCATAATAGGTTGGGGAAAAAGTCTTTTCGCATTATAGTATGTATAAACTTGTAATAAAATCTCTTTGGCTATACTATTTGTATCTGGCTGGTTTTGGTATCATTGAAAGTTTAAATTTTAAAGAACATAATTCCAAATTCAAATTAGGAAAATGTGTGATTTTCATTTGTTTTTCGTACCGCCAAGATGAGTGAATCTAATGAAGAAATTCGATATATTTTAAAATTTTACTACAAAAAAGGTAGAAATGCAACGCAAGCCGCGAAAAAAATTTGCGATGTTTATGGACCTAGTGCAGTGTCTGTGAGAGTAGCACAAATTTGGTTTAAGCGTTTTCAATCCGGAAATTTTGATGTCAAAGATGCACGTCGCTCTGGTCGCCCTATTACAGATAAAATGGATGCCATTTTTGAAAAAGTGGAGCAAGATCGGCATGCCAGTAGTTACGACGTAGCTGAAGAACTGGGAATTGACCACAAAACAGTTTTGGCGCATTTGAAAAAAACTGGGTACACAAAAAAGCTCGACATTTGGGTACCTCACGAGCTCACTGAAAGAAACCTAATGAACCGTGTACTCATTTTTGATTCTTTATTACGACGTAATGAAACCGAACCATTTTTGAAGAAGCTGATAACTGGTGATGAAAAGTGGATCACGTACGACAAGAACGTGCGAAAAAGGTCGTGGTCAAAGGCCGGTCAGGCTTCACAGACTGTGGCGAAACCCGGGTTAACTCGCAACAAGGTGATGCTGTGTGTGTGGTGGGATTGGAAGGGCATTATTCATTATGAGCTGTTACCACCAGGCAGGACCATCGATTCTGAACTCTACTGCGAACAACTGATGAGATTAAAGCAAGAAGTTGAGAGAAAGCGGCCGGAATTAATCAACAGAACGGGTGTGGTTTTTCATCATGATAACGCTAGACCTCACACATCTTTAGCCACTCAGCAAAAATTAAGAGAGTTTGGCTGGGAGGTGTTAATGCATCCGCCGTATAGTCCTGACCTTGCACCTTCAGATTTCCACCTGTTTCGGTCTCTTCAGAATTCTTTAGGCAGTGTCAGGTTAACATCACGAGAGGACTGCCAAAACCACTTGTCGCGGTATTTTGACCAGAAGTCCCAAAATTTCTATAGCAATGGGATCATGTCCCTACCTACAAGATGGCAAAAAGTTATCGAACAAAATGGTACCTACATACTTTAGTTAAATGTAAATAAACTATATTAAAAAATGTTTTGAATTTTCTTAAAAAATGCGAAGAAACTTTTTCCCCAACCTATTACTACGAGTACTTGTATATTCCTTTCCTAGTCATCTCGAAATTCTCTTATTTTAACCCTGTCACTGTTTCGAAGAGTTATGATAATTTTAGATAATTTTCGCACTATGAAATTAGTTAGCAGCTAACGTGTACCAACCCTGATAAATAAAATAACTAAATAAAAAAATAGCAAGATTTGAATGAGAAATAAAGTTGCGGATTTTTAAAAGAAAACTACGAGACATAGAAAAGTCTTTATTTTATGGTGGAGTTCTATCCTATGTCACGGTAATAATATAATACAGTAAGTGGACTCGGCCCCTCTTTAAATGTACCTACGGCCGCTCGGCATCGCTTGGTGCGTGGCCCGCGATAGGGCTGCTCGCTTACCGACCGCGCGCTCCGTTTGACTCGTGCGTATGCCCTGCGGCGAACTGCATTCGTGCAGCCCTTGTATGCGATCCAAGTGCGATCCCAGATCGAGGCGCGTAGGCATAGCGCGTGTTTCAACCGTTTCTATGAAGTCATTCTACACTGTATAGGTATACTATTACCGTGCCTATGTGCCGATGTTCAAACAAAACAAGAGAAGTCTCACCGAATCAAATATTTATTCATATGGCATTTTTCCACAAAATGCGAATTTCAGAAACAACAATATCGAATACTCACATCTGATTCTGGGACTATAAACTCCTCGGCGGTGATGTTGACGAACCGTATTGAGCCGGATTTGTCCACCGCTTCCTCGGGTATCTCCTTCACTGTGACATTGACGGTGGCCTCCACCCAGTGGAATGCTACCCTCGGCTCATTCTCTTCTGTGACCTGTTGAAAAACAAAAATATCGTAAAACCTTAATGACAGCTCCTCTTATTAAGGACTTCTCGAACCAACGTCTAAATCCAAATTTAAAAAAAAACTTAAACTATGGCCACAGACGTTTAAAGAGATCCCTTTATACGTCTGTGACTATGGCTCATAATCTCGATTGACATTGCGAGAACATAGGGGAGGCGCTATGCAGTTTCCACGTGACAAAATAAGTGTTCTAGTTTTCCCGGGTAAAAGACCGGAAAATTGTGTAAAATACAAGTTTAAAGACACCACAAGGCTATTAGAATTAGTCAAGGACTTTACGGAGTAATAACGAGACTAAATTTCATTAGTTAGCGACTGGCCATCTCAAGAATAAGATCGATCTTAAGGCGAGGATTTCCCAAATTTGCCGATCTTAGAACGTCTAGATCTGGATAATATTAGAACCCACAATTCTGAAATTCACACACCTTAAACTTGAAGATATAATCTAGTGAACTGTGAAAGCAGAAACACGATTTACTCCATTTCACTCGATAGAAAAAAAATCCAAACATAGGTCTAAATCAAAAACTAAAACCACGATTTGAAATCGAAATATACATAAAACAGTATAAAAGTTATACCAAAACATGTAGTTCGTTATTATCTAGTGAACTGTGAAGACAGATTTTTTGATGTCATATAAAATATTTAGGAAAATGACGAAAATTCTATAATTTTGCTTAGTTGCAATCGCGCTCCATATAAGACAGTACTCGCCAAGTCGTCTCAGGGTATGGTCATGTCGCTTCGTGTCGCGGGCGCAAAAAAATATTTTACGTGTTTCTTTACGATCGAATTTTAATTTTGCAGTTTGCGTTTATTTTGTTAACTTTCATTATTATTATAGATTAGTGTAGTAATATGGTGAATAGTGTAAATAATGGATTAGGTATTATAAAGGAGAAAACTATTTTAATCCTTCTTCCTAAATTATTTTATGTGTGAAAAAATATGTTTTTCGTTCTTTTTTTCTATAAGTTATTTTATGTGTAAAAATCGCTAATAAAAGAAGTCAAAGACGAAATGTTAAATCAAATGCATACAAAAAATGCTGAAAGAAAAGTGGTAAATATTTATTTCCCAAATGTTTATATTTTATTGCCGCGGCCATATAGCACAGTGCAGTGTTAATAAACCAGTATGATAATTTCTTCAAGTAAATATGCAACGATTTATAGGTTCAAAATAATGTTTCCTATAAAACTTTATTGCTGAATTCCTTTAAATACTTAATGTTACCCCCTTTATTCACAACGCCTTGCATCAAAACTTTAGAAGGTAGAATCAACAGCACATTATACATGTAGCTAAATAATAGTTTTATTCGAGCCTATGTATTATATATGATTATGAACAGTAAAACAGTATTTTAGGAATCTTTTAAATTTCGATACATTTATGGTCAAGCGTGAGTTGATTATAAAAAAGTAAAAAATAATTAACATAAATTTCCGTTCGATTTATGTAAAGATCACTTCATTGTATTAAAAGAAAATATCTGATCAGCGGAATTTTGTGAAACTTTATAAAATATTTGCTTTTGCCCGCTGCTTCGCCCGCATAAATGTCATAGAGGTTCCATACAAACTATTATTTTTTAGTTTTACCCCCTTAGATGGCGAATTTCCAACATACATGTCAAATTTCCACTTTTTGTGCCTTTTAATTACGGCTGTGCGTAATCTGTCAGTCACTCAGTAATGAAAGTGTTTTTATATAAATACGTCGGCCCACACTAGGATTTTCAACTGTGTCGTAGGTGCAGTTTTTTTCTTTTTGAAAACGTCGCCCCACACTAAGATTTTCTCCTGTGTTGTGGGTGCAGTTACGAACATAGAATATCATAAGTGCATACGCCCAGACCGGAAAAAAATTATGTAGGCCATACAAAATATTTGTCCCGTACGGGAATCGAACCCGCGACCCGTTGCGCAGTAGGCGATCATTCGACCTCTGCGCTAACCGTGTCATCAAAGTTACAAACATAGAATATATTACATATCACATGCACATACGCCCAGACCGGAACATATTTCTGTATTCCATACATAATATTTGTCCCGTAACTACAAAAAAATATTTTACAAAAAATAAAAACCGACTTCAAAAACACTGAAAACTTAAAAATAATATAAGAATAGGTACAGACAACATCACACTTCTGTATTGAAGTCGGCGCCTAACGATAATCTCCTAGAAAGTGTTAAAATTTGTCACCGACTTCAATATAGAAGTGTGATGTTGTCTGTACCTATTCTTATATTATTTTTAAGCTTTCAGTGTTTTTGAAGTCGTTTTTTATTTTTTGTAAAATATTTTTTATTTTTAACTTTTCAGTGAATGAAATCTTTTTAGTGAAAGAAGTGTGTTTTTAGTGCTTTCCTCGATTTTCTATGGGATCCCATCATCAGATCCTGACTTTGGTGACCATGAGACCACCCTTGCTCTATACTCTATCGAATACAAAAATAATTTTGGACATCGGTTTAAAAATGACGGAGTTATGAGGTAACAAACATAAAAAATACAACCGAATTGATAGCCTCCTCCTTTTTTGAAGTCGGTTAAAAATATTTGGGAATCGAACCCGCGACCAGTTGCGTAGTAGGCGATCACTCGAACTCTGTGCGCTAACCGTGTCGTCAAATGTAAAGTCATCATGTTAAAGAACGCTAGCTGTGTAGTACTTCCCGAGTTTTCTTACAGGCCTAAGGTGGTAGAATATTAATTAATATTTTAAAACCAGTTTGCTTAGAGACTAATACGGTTGCCTGATATTCATAGCGATTTGTGGCTTTCTTCTTGATAATCTTGTTTAGTACATGCACGCCCCTGTCACTCACGCAATGCAGCGTTATAAATACCTACCACTAAGTAGCGCGCCGGCGCGCCGACCGCTGCGCACACGTGTAAAGAAATTCTTAGGTTGTGTGTGAAGTCGACCAACCCGCACTTGGCCAGCGTTGATGATGGTAGCACATCAAAAACAGGTTTGAGCTTGTTTCGAATTCATCTAATAATAATATGATGGATGACATACCTGCCAGAGAAACCTGTCACAAAAATTGGGATATAATTAAAAACAAAAGTACTATCGTTTTTGATGCTTGCTAAGGCAAGGATAAAAATACCTCCGTCTTACCTATTTCTGCCGCAAATCAGCAGTGCTTGCATTGCTGTGTTCCGGTGTGAAGGGTAAGATATGGCACTGAAATTACTGGGTACCTACCGTGACTTTACATCTGATGTCACAAGTTGGCAACGTACACTGTGGTTCTTGTGGGGCTTGCAGTTTTACTGCGAATCGCACAAGAACCACATGTATTATAGGTGACTGTTACCACTTACCATCAGGTGGGCAGTTTGCTTGTTTGCCAACTTAGTAGCAATAAAAATAAAACACACAACATTACATTTTTATTTTGAAGTAGTTTTTGTTTTGAAGTGGTGTCGGTATTTTTGTAAAAAAAATATTTTTATTTTTTTCGTGAAATTAATAATAGCTCTCTAAGTCAACTTGAAAGAATATACCTAACTGAGAGTCAATACGTACCTTTTATATCTAAAGACTAACTCCCTAACTCCTTAAAGTTAACCACTCGAACGTTCGCCACGCGAAGCGTGGTGGGTTTCAAAAGCAAAAAGTAGTATATCTCAAATATCAAAGGTGCCGCCATTGCGGAATGACTCACCCCGGCGCGTACGGATGTTCAAAAAATTGCGGAGAGTGACATATACTGTCTACAAGAGAACAAAAAATACGTATGGAAAGGTAATTTAATATAGAAGGAACTTATAACAGTTAATTAGATAAGGATTAATAATTAAATGAATGAAGCGCGAAAATGTTCGGAAGGTCGCGGAAGACCCGATTTTTTTAAAAATATTTTTGCACAAAAACTATTTTATAAAACTTTAAATAACCATATATATTATTATAGCCCTATTCTTGAAGATTATTTTGATATATAATAGTTTTGGGTAATATTTTTAATGAAAAAAGAAAAAAATAATAAAATCGATTAATTACGTAATTATATACGCGAGATGCGCACGCGCGACCTCAAATTTAAAAAAAATGCAAAAAATGAATTATTGTGTCTAAAATTAAATAAAAAATACGGAAAGCTAATTTAATAAGGAATGAACTTATAATAGTTAATTAGATAAGGATTCATAATTGAATGAATAATGACGAGAATAGTAACTAAGATTTCGTCCCCCTTACGAGGACGTTGTACTAGACATTGTCGAAGAAGATCGGAGTATTTCTGTACGTGGAATAGAGAGAAGCACAGGAGTACCCAAAAATACAGCCCATCGGAAGGAACAGATGCGTAATAATCCCGCATACCGTCCCAATCTGCTGACGCATAGTGCCACAGACGGCGTGCTGCAACCACAGGCGACGGTCGTGACGCCTGAGGCACTGAGACGGATACCAGGCAGTGATCAGAAGATCCTAGTGGAGCTCGAACCACCACCTGATATCCGTCAGGGCGATTTGTCAACAGAAGGTCCAATAAAGAGGGCGCTTGACCGATAATATCTGGTACCCTGGTGTTCTGGGTGACCAATTGTGTCAGGTCGTGCGTGAGAGCGAATGCGTGGGCAGTCCTACCCGCATGGTCAGTTTTAGAGGAACTTAACCATAACTCGTGGTGAGCATTGAAGTCCCCTAAAAACACCAGCTCGGCGGAAGGAAATCGCTCCTGCGCGTCATCTGCCACCCGACTTAGATGTTCAAAAAGTCGAGTTGTCTCCAAGTCACCACGATGGGAACGGTAGACGCAGACGTAGACACGGCAATGTGTGCCAAAATCGACGTGTACCGCAAGGATGGAAAAGGAAGGTTCCTCCAAACAGCGCAGGCGACGACAGCAAACGTCCGCCCGGACGAACAAGCAAACACCAGCCTTCGCCTTGAAGGACTCCTCAAGAACGTAGCCGGGGTAATTAAGGTAGCCTGTATCGGCCGGGCAGATAATTTGCGTCTCCGTCAAAAACAGCATTGCTGGACGGGCTGTCTCGAGATGGTGGTGGACAGCTAAGAGGTTAGAATGGAGCCCGCAGATGTTAGCGAGCCCCACCTCGAATAATGGTGTTTTGGTGGGATAATGCACCGCTGTACGACCAGTCTTAATATTTTGCGCTGCCATAATTATTGGAGTGAGAGGCGTGAAACTGAGGTGTCCTTGCTGCGCTTCGCATAGTTAATGTGTGTAGGCCTGTTTCGCCAGGGAACAGCCGACAGCTGATTTGCGCTGACCCTCCGCACGGAAGGGCCCCCGAACCCCCCCGGAAGTGGCCGCCGGGACCCACCGTCCGGTCACCAACCGGCACGACGGACCACCCCGAGATTATGCGTGGCATGGTGGGGCAGCCTCACGGACTGGTTAGGTCCGCTTGGGCCCCTGTACTATACCACGGGCGGCCAGCGGAACAGCCGTTTCTTCGGGTCTTCCTGGGCGGAGGGTCAACGCAGTCAACCTGGCACTGCACTGTGGGACATCCATAGGTCATAAATCTTAAAAACCTGCTTTCTTGTTTTACATTTTATTCCTTGTCGTTACATTGGATAGTTGCGGTACCTTCTGAAACTATAACTAGGTCAGTAATTAGAGTGCGCCTTCATTATCTATTGTGCATTCAAAGAGAGCGCATCGCCAATCGTAAATACTGTTATCAGTGAGTCATTAAAAAGCGTGACGTCATTTGTTGTCATTGCGGGACCTGTGAGTGCTGTGTGAGTTTTTTCTGAAATGGATATCCAAGAACAGGGTATGTAATAATTAATATTTTTATTTTAATTGTATCTTAGTATATATTTTCTTTAGTATGTCATTGCTACGAGGCGACTTTTCTTGGAGTATTATATTTTAATATTCAAAGTTTGAATAAACTTTTAAATATGTTCCCACTCGCTCCGACTATGGAGGTATATTGCACCATAATCTTTAGACTTTCTTATCTTAGGAAAATTAAAACTTGGCTGCCCTTATCTGCCCTTTTGGCGATGACAAGGGTGCTACGGTTGCCAGATTATCTCGTAGCATTTGCTACGAAATTAGTTTATTTAGTCTTAGTGCTTTGTGTAGGTTTTGTGACTGAATTTTAACCGTTTTTTTTTTGTTTTAGGTAATTTATATATATGCTCGTTTTCAAGAATGCATATTCTTGAAATATGGCTAACTGTCAATACCGATAATGACTCGGAAAAGTGTCGTCAAGTCCTACAAAGTTTGTTGACTACTCTGAACGACGATGCTGAGAACATTGATATTCATTATTTAGAGAAAATTGTTAATAATTTATTTAAAGCTATTGCTCGATTCTGGAAAAAATGTAATAGGGATAAAACCAAGCTTTTATATAAGAATTCCGATTGGTTTAATGTTATTGAAAAAATTCAACTTGTGAAAAACAATAAGCAATGTACTCCGTCTGAAACGTCGCCGTGTCATTCACGTGGTCGTCCTCGAAAACCTTTTACGCAATGTAGTAAAAGGACTAAACGTCGGAGAGTAGCTGATTTGTCAAAGTCTGATGATTCTACTGTGAGTGCATTGCTTGATGTTTCAGACTGTTCATTCGATTCGTGTATATCTAGAGTTAGCACTGATGATGTCTTGTCACTTGTGACTGATGCTCAGTTGACAAAACATCAGTATTTATTAATTAAAAACTTTGTTAATAGTAAGATTTCTCCTAATGTATTACCATGTTACCAACAAATTACTAAAGCGAAACAGAGATGTTACCCTTCCTATATAACTGTTTCCGAGTCTTCAGCTGAAGTTGAATTACAAAGTCTTTTTGATCACACAGCTTCTCGAATCCTTGAATCTCAAAAAGAGGTCTTAGATCAGATTCCTGATGATTGTTTGTCTAATATCTCTTTACTTGGGAAATGGGGATTCGATGGCAGCACTGGACATAGTGAATACAAACAATTTTTTTCAGATTCAACTTTAGAAGATAGTAGTTTGTTTGTAACATCTTATGTACCCCTTCAAATTATTGTAAAATTAGCTGAAGATAATTGTAAAATTTTATGGAAAAATCCTCGACCCTCTTCCACTAGGTACTGCCGTCCTATTCGATTTCAATTTTTGAAAGAAAGCACAGCAGTGTCTTTGCAAGAGGAAGCTTATTTTAAGGATAAAATTGAAAGTTTGCAACCTACTTTTATTCAGATCGACAATCGTGAATTGGTCGTTTCTCATAAGTTGCAGCTTTCAATGGTAGATGGTAAAATTTGTAGTGCTTTAAGTGAAACATCTACAAGTAGATGTTATATATGTAATGCTACCCCTAAAGAGATGAATAAAATAAACGAATGTTTACAAAAACCTGTAATAGAGAGTAGATACCAATTTGGATTATCACCACTACATTCTTGGATACGTTTCTTCGAATATTTTATTCATCTTTCACATAGATTAGACATAAAAAAATGGCAAGTTAGGCTAGATAGTGATAAACAATTGTTATCAAATAAAAAACAATATGTACAGTCCCAGTTTAGGGAACGATTAGGTTTAATAGTTGACAAGCCGCGTAGTGGTGGAAGCGGGACGTCTAACGACGGAAACACGGCCAGGAAGTTTTTTTGGAATCAGCTGTATCTGCTGAAATTACAGGTTTGAATAAGGATCTCATAGATCGTTGTTGTGTAATATTACAAACGTTATCTTCTGGACATAAAATTAATGAATGCAAGTTTAAAGACTATGCATTACAAACAGCATACAGCCTGGTCGAGGAATATCCGTGGTATAGTCTTCCTGCTTCTGTCCACAAGGTGCTCGTACATGGATCAGATATTATAAGTTATGCATTGTTATCTATAGGAGAACTTTCCGAAGAAGCTGCTGAAGCGACAAATAAGTATATCAAAATTTATAGACGAAGTCACACTCGAAAAATGTCACGTGAAGTTACCAATCAAGATTTAATACAACGACTATTATTACATTCAGATCCTTATATTACAAGTCTTCGGAAACTTCCCCCTAAAAAGAAAAATACTCTGTCACAAAGTGTAATAGAATTGTTACATGTTTAATATTGTTAGAATAAGAATAATTTATTTGTATTTTGTTAGTTGTTTTGTTTTTTTTGTATTTAATTAATTTTAATTTATTTATTTCTATTATTTTATTATAATTAAATAATGTTATCAATGTTTTGACTCTTATTTTATTTAAAATATATGTTTTACATTCCAATTTTTAAGTGTTTGTTCATGATAAATTTAGGTAAAAGTATGTTATTGTTTATATTTGTTTTTTACTGAAGTAAACGTTTTTTATTCCGTAAATACATGTACTTCTTTCATTTTAATGTTCCTAAAACACTTTTACAACTATAAGTCACTAAAATAATACAATGTATTGATAGTAACAGGACTTTAACTATTTATGACCGCCCTTGTATGGAGCGTGTCCCTCTGTGCACTGGGTCGACGGAAGCCCGCACAAACCATACGAATCGCAGCAACGACCCCTCAAGCTCTGGCTGTGCGCAGACTGATCCCGAAACGCGGACAAAAATGGCCACTTGACGGGTTTTACATCATGCGCACGGTGGTCGCTAGCCAGTCGGGTTTTTCAAGCCCTACCACCAGAAGTTGGTCACTCGATTAGCACCACCCGGGGATCACGTGTAGGGTCTCGAGGGTAAAACCTACGGACGGCAGTTTTGAACAAATTTTTCTTACGTACTTAAAATTTATTCTAATGTACCCATGGTTTGCTTTAAGACTGTAACTTTAACATTCTAGTTTGAGTGAGACCGGGAGAGTCATTTTACGAAGTGTGAGAGAGACAGATAGTGACGCTAACGTGACAGAGGCGGAGAGATTCGAAGTATGAGCGAGACAGATAGTGACGCTAACGTGACAGAGACGGCGAGTCTCACACAAAATATTCATTTTACGAAGTGGAAGTGAGACAGATAGTGACGCCAATTATTCGCTAACGCACAAACAATACACATCAGTACGTTTCGCTCCTTCGCTGCGCATCTTTTTGTATTCGTTATCTTTATCTTTTTGTGTTATTATCTTTTTGTATTATTATCGTTATCTTTTTGTATTATTGTCCATATTTACATACAAGTAAAGATACAATAAAAAATAGCAATGAAGTCATAAAGCTGTATCTTTATTGGTTGTATTACTGTAGGTACTTACCTCAGTTTATAAATCAATACTTATTTGTAACCTAGCAAAAAGTATATTGCATACGATATAAAACGTCCTTGTTGTACTGTTATATTTTTACTGTGCGGCACATGATGTTGGCGCCTGTTCAGTGACCGCGTCCGCGCTAACGTCATTTACAAATGAACGGTGTGAAGTGCGGAACATATGGGCTTGCACGTGGAAATTCCTCGCCTTAAGATACTGCTTTTGCCAGATATTCCATACATACGAGTACATTAATGCACAGGTGTTTGCGCAAACGCAAGTGCACTCTGTTCCTTCACTCGCATAATCCAAAGAGTCGGTTAGCCGACACGGCCAGCAGGCCAATTATGGATCTTTCATCGTATGACATGATATAATTTTGAGAAAAAGAAGTCACGAAATTCTGCATTTCGTATTACCGATCTCCAATGATATCATCACTATGGCATAATTTCAATAATATCATCATTAAATAATGAACAAATTATCAAAAATCTGACCGGAAATCGTAATTTTCGTTTCGCACTTTTATATCATATGATATCATTTGCAAAACCATGAGATCGGTAATAGGCCCTCAGGACTGATCAGGCGCAAGAAGACCCACTGTTCAACATCATTTCCGAAGCACAAAGAAGCTCTAGATGTTTCACATTTTTGGTCACCCATCATAGACCTGGCCAAAGCCAACGTTTGTTAACTTTAGCATTTGTTATCCGCCCGCACACCCCACTGCGCCACCTAGCATCAAGAAGACAAAGCACACAACCAAAATGTGATGAATGCCAAGTGCTTCCCTGTCCAGTGGCGTAAGTTACGCCACTGGACAGGGAAGCACGCCCTGCCGCGTATCTACACGGCGGCAGGGCTGGCAACGGGCCCCCGACCCGAGAGGGCCCCGGCCCAAGAGACCGCGAGCTAAGAACTAAGATTTTTAACAAAATTTTCAACCTAAGATTTTTTAACAAAATTTTCTATCTAAGTACTTAAAATCAATTAAAGTGAGACACAACTGAAGACCATATACAAAAGTTATCATTAAGACTTCAACACATTGAAAACGAAAAGATGTCGATGTTTGCCACGGGCCTCAGATGATATAGTTACGCCATTATTCCTGTCGTCAATTAAAAATGAAACACAGATAAAGTCGCAAACACAAAACATAGTACTCACGTTAAACTTCAACAGGTAAGTGCCGTTCGGCGTGCCCTCCTTCATGGTGATCATGCCGGTGTTGCTGTGCACGTCGAAGTAGGGGCTCCGCTGCTCGTAGGAGGGCAGCCACATGAACCGCTTGTCTGGCAGGTCCCAGTCGTCGGGGTCGGTCACGTACACGCGGCCTATCTCCGTGTCCGGCGCCTCGCCCTACAACATCCGCCGGTTTAAGATGCGATTGCCAAGCGACCTAAGCTAAGAATCGGGATCGCTCCGGAATTTTGCGTCTGCTTCAGTTATATGTATTTACTAGCTGTGCCCGCGAACTACTAATTATGTGCCCGTTTTTGCAACATTTTTCATTGATGCTCATCTCCTATTAGTCCTAGCGTAATGTTATATAGCCCTAAGCCTTCCTCGATAAATGGACTATCCAACACAAAAAGAATTTTTAAATTTGAATCATTAGTTCCTGAGATTAGCGCGTTCAACTAAACAAACTCTTCAGCTTTATAACATTAGTAAGTATACATTCCATAGTGTCATTTTATTATATTCATAAAAAATTGATTCAGAATTAAAGTAACACGAATAAAAATAATGAATACCTATATAAAAGGTACCATCAAAAAAATGCCATGTATATTTTATTATCTAATATATTCTCAACGTGTAAATATTAGTTTTAATTCCTTTACTGGATAGCCTCGGAATTTTGAATCTTGTTCAGTTATAAGAAGGCAGTCTAGGTTTATTACGAAAATCTTAGAATATCTTAAAATGTTATATGACATTCCGGAATATCCTTATATTTTAAAAAACAAATTTTGATACAGAAAATGTTACAACACAAATAGAGAGCAAAAACATGCAACATGTGTCACCAAAAACACATGCAAAACGTATTTTACCATCTACTCTTAGGCAATTTGAATATTTATCAAATATTAAAAAAAACTATCAAATATACAACTCTCAATGAAACATTAAAATATTTACTATCAGAATAGTTATTCAACAATTAATTTTTCAATTCATTCTCAACGTGTAAATATAGAGGTATTAATTCCTTAAATCCCCCCTTTAATAATTCATTTATACGCCCGCTAGTATAATTTTAATACGGCGAAATCAAAGTTATCACTTCGTACCATCGGCCATTACGGTTTACGAGCAGTGAAACCTTTTCTAACTGTTATGCCTTCAAATAGCTCCATAATGGAATAACTTTATTACGGTCATACGGAGCATGGTGTGTTAATTTTCCAATTCATTCCCTAATTGCCGTCTAAACGATATATTAGCTGATTGTTGGAAAAAATTAAGAGATTAATTTGGTTCATTAAAAGCACGGCCTCTGTTCCTTTATTACCTACGTGCTTCCGTTTCTATGCATCTCTTTCAATCAAGTAGGTAAAATAAGGAAAGAATAAGTAGGTATACCTATGTTTCAAAGCAGTTTAAATTATGAACATTTCTTGGCATAGGTGGTGCATTGATATCCCCACAGTTATACATAAATTAAAATACTGAGCAATATTAAAGCTTTAAAAACTGCAAGTTAATTTTAATTCTGTGATCATCAGTCTCTGACAAACGGAGCGAAGGCTCCAAAACGTCAGCAATAGTAATGAGATCTCTAGCTTGGAAAGAGCCTACTGACGAAGCCGAAGACAGAGGACGGCAGGCTCGTTTATTCCGACCTGAGCTTAAAGCTGAGATGCGAGGCTTTTATGGACAGCTTTACGCTACGTCGCCAACACCTATAAGTCCAGGCCATAGACCAAAGCCAAATTAACCTTACACTGCACCGAAGGGATCCCGGAAGTTAGCCTGTGCGAAATTAGTGTAGCTCTCTAACAGCTCAAGAACAACAAGGCGCCAGGTGATGGAGTCACAGCCGTCGACAGCCGAGCTTCTGGAAGCGGGTGGACAACCTGTCCAGAAGGTTCTTGAGAGGCTTTTCAACCGTGTTGTACTCAAGTAAAGGTCCTCAAGTGGTGATCGCGTAACGGAAGACAGTTTGGTAGCCCCCCCCATCAGGTGGACGGACGATCTGAGGGGTAGTCGCACAATTTACGAACATTTTCACCAAATCGTTACGGTTCCCATATAATTTGACATCGGACAGCTGTCAGGTGTTGTCAAAATGTATGTGTAATGAAGATCGCAGAAAGCCGCAGGACCACGATGAGTTTGGAAATCCCAGGGGTTGGCCTATATCCAACAGGAGGAGTCTCTAGCGTGCAAATTCCAAAAACTACATTTTGCAAAGAATAAGGTTATTTACCAAAAGTTAATTTTGCTTAGACTTAACTATTCATGGATAAAGTACCTACCGCCTTAGCACTCCATCCACCGCCCGTTTTCAAGAACGAAATAAATTTTAAGGATATTATTAAGTAATCACGAGGCGATTGTGTTCCTGAAATTCTAGGCCCCGAGTTCCCCGAGCAAACCTCTAGATCTTGAACCTCGGAGCGAGTCAATCATTCAGTTGAGCGTTGTGTACGGACCTATTGTTCGAAATCCCTGCGGATACAACAAGCGCAGGGTTAAGCCTGTCGTTAAAACGAACTGAGCAATACAAAGGAGTAGTAAGTGAGTCTTTTCCGTTCTGTTCACAAGAATGAACGGTAATTATTAATTAGATACTTTAAAATTTGCTTTGTGCAATTTAGAAACTTTTAACATTATATTTACATAGAATTCTTACGCTGAAGAAAAAAATATCATTAGTTCAGTGAAGTGAACTGAACTAGTCGACGGTTCGCTTTACCGTACATTAGTAATACATTTTACAAATACCCATTTTTGAATCCTCTCGACCTTAGGGTTTCCCATTAAGAGATGTTTTACATTTATGGTCACGCATCATAGGCCTGATGACGGCATCGTGCGTTGCTTGACTTTGGCGATCGAAACGCCAAGTGCAGACGCCACTGCGCCACCGAGCTCCTCGAACAAAGCATACTGCTTATTTACCTTTAAGCATTTATAAATAACTTATATTTATACTATCGTCATTCAGACAAAATTAAATAACAAACAAATCTACCAATTATTTCAATGAATTTATGAAAAATAGGACATTTACTTAATTTTCACAAACTGACCCAACAAAAACGAAAGACTACCAAAAATTTCATTGAATTGTGAAAAAGAACGCTTTATACATACGATACATAGAAATAGTTCAATTAAGAATTGGGATATATAAGTTGTTTCAGTTCACATTCCGAATCAGAAGTTAAATCTATTCAACGGGCCATTTTCAATCTATGGCCGCCTGAAAACTTGAAGGCAACTCAAGTTTAGAACCTTCGGAACCCGTCGCTACCGCAAGATAGCAACAGTTACAAAGCTTCGTCTCAGTTACAACAGTTCTGTCTCTCTTCATTGCGCTCCCAAACACAAAACGGACTTTGATTAAGTTCTCTGGTATAAAACAAACAAATAACCAAGTCTGTGCACAACGTGATGCTTATTTGAGGTGATTATTCTACTACGAGTAGTTGGCCGCCTGCGGCGACGCGACGCTCGCGAGGGTAACTGGATTTTGGTCGTTTTGTTTTCTTCTGTTCTGCCTGAAATGTACGAAATATTGGTACATTTTCAAAATTAAATGATGAAATGACGGATTCTTCAAATAAAAGTTCATCCCCGTCTTTCCCTCACTCTTTCGGAAGATAGAGCCTTATAAATAGACACACCTCTTAAGTCTTAGCAACATGCATCCTCTTACAAATTATACAGATTATATTTATAAATTTTTCTATCTTTTCTTACCAAAGATAGAACTTTTTACTTCCAGATTACCTACTACATGGTAGGTAGTAAAAAAAACTTTTCGATTACCTTTTGTTTCGAATTCAAATGTGTTTTCTAAGTTTTCTTTGCTAATTGAAAATTGGTATTTAGTCTTGATTTTAAAATTTTAACAATAATTTAAATAGAGTTTTAATTGAATTGGGAGCTATTCTTTACGCCGTGGAGCGACGGCATTTGACTGCAGATGAAATGAAATGAGCTGTAGGGTTGTTGCAAAGGGGAAGAAATCAATCTCAGGTATCTCGGTTTTTGGTGTCAACAGAAGCGTTATTTACCGTCTTTGGTAGCTTTACACTTAACACTAACACAAGAGAAACCTTTTTTTTTTCTCGGGGGGAAATGCGTAACCGTACCGTACCCGCCGTTGGCTAGACAGCGAGCGTGTGTGGGGCTCTCCCGGCAGGGTGCCAGGCCTACCCCGGTGTTCTCCCTGCCCTTATGGGCGCGCTAGGTAAGGTCCACACTGCGACTCCGCTACCCACGCGCCCGGGCAAGCCCGACCCACCGGTCGGGCTATCGCCAAGGGGGGATTGCCCGAGAACACCAGGGCAATCTCCAGACGGAGGGCCTTACGGCGGCATGCACGGGGCCAACCGTGCACGTAGGCCTCCACGGCAGGGTCATTAGACGGGCATCGCTTGTGCGAATGCCCGCCTTCGCCTGCCTATCCGTCTGCGGCGGATGGGAGCGGCTTGAGGATCTGCCTCCCGCTCCCTCTCCGCGGCCTCCTTCTACGAGATTACGTCCTCGCAGAAGGAGGCGATCATCCCGTGATACAGTCTACGGCACGCCGATCCTGGTCCTCCCACATTAGAGAGGACCCGTCCGAGTGCGGCTGCGGCGGCGCACATCCATGGAGCGAGGAGCTTAAAATGCTCCCCGAAACTCCATCGGGGGTCCAGAATTAAGCCGAGGTACTTGAGATGCGCCTCGACCGGTATACGGACCCCCTCCACTAGGACGCGGAGCCCCGATGGCATGGAAAAGCATGGCCCTCGTTTTGTCGAGGGCCACGTCCAGGCCTAGGAGGCGGATGCGTCGAACGACTAGTGAGGTGCCGACCGACGCAAGGTGAGCCGCCTCCTCCCCCGTTTTCGCTCTCGCCGCGACGAGCGTGTCGTCGGCGAAGCAGACGACCTTCGTTCGTGGCGGAAGGTCGCCTCGCAGGACCCAGTTGTACCCCAGGTTCCATAACAGAGGACCTAGTATGGAACCCTGGGGTACACCTGCCGCCATTGTCCACGTGTGGACGCCCCCATCCGGCCCCTCGTAGAGGATGGATCTGCCTTGCAGGTAAACCACACAAGAGAACCCTACAATAACCTGCAAGACGTTAGACGATGTAAGGCTACAAAAGATTGTTTTTAGCCCCTAAGCTGTATGAAATTGGCTGCATGAGTACGGCCTACAAGCAAGAGACGCCCAATCAGATGCCCACCTGTTACATAAAATTGACCGACTACAGACTTCATAATTAGAATATTTAAAAAAACCTTTTTCCTCTTTTTAGACTATAATTTGGTTTGTACCTACTCCTTATCAATAAATTCAATAACTATTGTACCACTTTTGATAATTATCTACCTATAATTTTTTTCTAGCTGAATTTATTTATTGGTCGATAAAAACATATATAATAATTACTTTAAAAAATAATGAATTACCTACAAAATACGAACTAAAAATAATATAATAAACTAAATTAAAATAAATTGGTCCTTGTTTCATGGTCCTCATCACCTATGTTTACACACGGTTAGCGCAGAGGTCGAGTGATCGCCTACTGTGCAACGGGTCGCGGCTTCGATTCCCGCACGGGACAGATATTTTGTATGGCCTACAGAAATTTGTTCCGGTCTGGGCGTATGTGCATGTGATATTCTATGTTTGTAACTGCACCCACGACACAGGAGAAAAACCTAGTGGGGCGACGTTTTTTTTTAAAAAAATATGTTTTATTGAAACGGTACTAAAATATTATAGGCTTGGGTATAGAATATTTCACATTTTTCTGCACATCAACTGGAGAATTGCCTATCGTTATTTATAACAATACGATTGGAATATTACGACAGGAATTTGTTTAAATTTACGTAAAAATAATACTTTTACCATACAGTAATTACCTTTGAAGCAATAGGCACCGGTGATGATGATACAATAACATCCTATACAAGTAATAGACAACGTCCGCCCAAACATCGTATCTGGGGCCGTAACTTAGAGAATCAGGACAAAGCAGTAAAAACTGCCTTCCCTCATAATCCCTGTTTATGCGCGTAACGCACCGCACTAAACCCACTTTCATTAAAGCGCAAAATTAACATTTTAATATCCATATATTATTATAAAATACGGGCATTATCGTAAAGGTTTATAGGCTTTATTGGATCGGCACGTAATTATTCATCGAGCTGCGCTTTAGGAAAAACCACAGATTGTGCGAGCGTCCGCCATCTTAAGTTGCGCCCTACGCGAAATGAGAGTCCGCTTTCGCTAAGGGTTTTTTATAATTCGGTCAGTATAATTTTAACCTCCTTTATCAGAAGCTATGAGAAAAGAATGAGAAAAATTAATAGATTGGTCGTTAATTAGACTACATTAAGCCTAAGGCTTTTGAAAGGAAATACCCGAGTCAAATAGAAGGATGACTTTGTTATTTAGGTTAATAAGTGAAAACAAAGGATATGGTGAAACTGGTAAATAATTCTTCGTCCTGATTTGTATACATTACTATCTATACAATCTATTCTATACACATAAATAAAATTAAAGTGTGTGTTTGTAATGTCAAAACAACAAGTTTTTACTAAATGGGTATGAATGTATATCGGATACCAATAACATAAACACAATTTAAAATTTTTTTGTCTCTCTGTCTGTTTGTTTATTCCCGCTAATCTCCAGAACGGCTGGACCGATTTTGACGGGACTTTCACTAATAGATAGCTAATTATATAAGGTACTAGCTGTGTCAGCGAACTACATTTCGCCGTATATTTTTTACCCGTGTTTGCAACATTTGTCATTGATGCTCAGCCCCTATTAGTCGTAGCGTGATAGTTATATATAGCCGAAAGCCTTCCTCGATAAATGGACTATCCAACACAAAAATAATTTTTCAATTTGAATCAGTAGTTCCTGAGATTAGCGCGTTCAAGCAAACAAACAAACTCTTCAGCTTTCTAATATTAGTATAGATAACATAGGCTACTTTTTAAAAAATGCCTACAAAAATCGAAAATGCTGCCAAAAGTTACTATTCCACGCGGACGAAATCGCGGGCACAGCTAGTTTAATATAATATTGTATTCATATTTCATAATCATATAAGTTACGATTTAAATAAGCAGATGTACATAGTCGGTCTATTTCTAATATAAAAATCCCAAAATAAAATAACTAACTTTCCTAAATATATACCGACTAAGTATACAATGATTCAAATAGTGCTTTTGCAATTAATTCCTTTTAAAAATGTTCACAGTCGAGCTCTGATATGTATCGGCTGGCAACCTATTCTCCAATATTGATGAATTCATTCTAATATTATTGTAAACTTCACCCGGTTACGGTAACAACGTGGTGGGAACAATGGTCCCAATCCCCGCTTCTTCGAGGAGGCCAAAAATATAAAACATTTATTTTCATTAAACTAGCAGAATAATATATGCATTTACTAAAAAAAAGAAATACATAGAACTACAAACAAATTATAATGTCACTCCTACAAAATAACGAATGACTCACTGAATCGGTAATAATTCCTCGTCCACAATGAAAAATCGTAGTGGTCGGTTGTGGTTAACAAAAACAGGCAGTGAGTAGTCACTCGTTTTCATATTTCATACTTTGCAAAATGCTGCGTTGAATACAAACGACGTAAAATACGCCTTGAAGAGCCTCTAATAAATGAGCGGCTCTGAATTTAGCATCGAGTCTTTAATTAAACGGGTAAACTGTCTTGTGATAACGCTGAGATCGTTGTTTGCGCATTATAATATAAAACAAAGTTGATAAACAGACCAAAATAAGCCACGACTTAAGCTGCCGTCAAACTGGTGCGATTTCAGGGCGAAACGCAATTCGCATGCAGCATTGACCTGTGTGGTCGCGTCAATAAAACCCGCTGCATACGGAACGTTTCTTTCCGTGGACGGAATGGGACCGAATATTGGGATAATCGGTTTATACAAAATGTATAATACCATTGTGCATACGTGACGTATACAGGGACGGAACGGGCGCGTGGCACAATATCATCGGGACGAAGTTTAGCACGTGCCTTCCTGTGTGTGCCCCGTCCTCTCCAGGGTCTGGAGAAGTGTATGCAGTTAGCTACATATCTATATATACAACGTGTTTGGTAAATAATATATCGAGTCAAAACCTACCCATGTTAATATTTTCATATAAAAGATTTTATCATTAGCGTCATTAAAAACCCTAAATTGAAAATTAATTTTGAAATCCCCCATACAAATATTTGGATCTGTGAAAAGAAATGTATGGGTAATTAGAATCTCGTCTCAGTCATATTACGATGTTTGTGCGGGATAAACTACGTAACTACTTATCCGATTTTGATAAAATTTGCCTTGATGTATGTAATTTGGTCCAACTTAAAAGATAGGATAGTTCTTTTTTTATTATTTATTTACCATAAAACTACATTTAAATTGTTATTAAAAGTAGTATACTTCCACAAACTAATACAAGTTTTAACGTATACCACTTATTCAAGATTTTGTCTTGATTATTGACTTTAATATTTATTACTGCAAAATATATGATTTTTAATAAAATTATATTCGTTAGTTTCATAAGCTTCAAACAGATAGCAGTGTGAGTTAATTTATCGAAACAACACCTTGCTATCTAAATTAGGTATACTTTTTTCCGTTTGGAAATGCGTTACGCATACCTTACGTTTGGGTGAACGCGAGGTTATGTCGGACTCTCCGCGGCTACTGCAGCAGCATCCGCGGCCTACCGACTAAAACCCAACCATGCCCCTCAGAGACGCCTTGGCGCGAGCACGCCCATCACCGCCGCATCCTCCTCGTCATCATACAAGGAGGACACGTCGAGGAGGGACGCGTCGTAGCGGAACAGGGTCATAGGAACACTTCCACAGCCTCGTCGGCGTCTGCTCGCCTAGGGCGAGCTCCTCTCACACCCCCCGGGTGGGAATCTCCCGGGGCATCCGGGGGATCCACGATTGGAGTGCAATACAGGGCTCCGGGTTCCTAATCAATCTAAATTGGGTACCTAATCAATCTGTAGATGGCGTTCTGTTTCGATTTATTTATGCTAATACTACTACTATGACTACGTTGTTTTTAAGTCGACTATTGAGTATTAATTTGACTATAAGTATTAGGAAGTTAAGAAAAATATTAATCCAATAAACTACAACTACTAAGACAATGCAACGGGTCAGCTAGTTTTAAATAAAACAACAATGTTACTAAGCTACCGCGCCGCGGTCCGTCCTGGAAAACTACGTATCGTATGCAGCGGGCTTTAGAACACGTGATTTCTCCATACAAATCAGTACAAGAATATGGCGAGAGTGCACCTCACCCCTTCTCTCACGCGGGTTTCGCCTCAGTTTGACCGCAGCCTTATAGTTTACCTATCACTGCAATGGACAGCTTAGAAAAATCGTCACCTTATAAAACACCGCAGACGAACAACCGTCTTATTTCTGAGCGAGGAAAGTTGAACTGAGCAGAGAGTCTTGGCTTGGAGGTTTGGATTGACAATACACATGTGACTGAACACAAGTGTCCATACTATACGGAAACCGCTTACATTAGGTGTGCCATGCCCTTGTTTTGCACCAAAGTAACATAAAAAACTACAAAAGAAACGCCAAGCAATTATCGTTCGTCCATACCTGAATCGGTTCTAAAATAGGCGAGTAAAAATGGACGCTAACTTTTAACCTTAAAAAGCATCAAAACGAAAACTCATGCATATATAACATAGCTACCACCAAATATTTATCATATTTTTATAGTAAAAGGAAAAAAAATATTACAAAAATGCCTACTTACCCATAATGATACGACAGACTAAGCAATACAAAATAAAAATAATATGAGAATACGCTTTTTAAACACAACAATTGTTTCATTATTTCAGTTCTTTAATTAAAGAGGTAAGTACTTTTCGTTCGTTTCGTACGTTTTTAGTAATAAAAAATATTAATGAAAAATCCACAATTTAGCAGAACATGTGAATTTAAACTAAATTTACTACAAAACTTTGCAGAATTCATACCATCCAGTACAATTCTTCAAAAACAAAAACGAGAAAACTTAACCATGCAATAAAAAATTGAGGACCTATTCTCGATTTCAAACCGAATAAAGATATAATTTTCGATACATTTATGTATCATCGTAATATGTAATATATCATCGTAAATAACAATCGATGAACTGTTTTCGATCTTATTCTGCTAAAAGCATATATGTCAAATCGATAGGTAACCAGAAATCGATATGAGATTAAAAATAAGTCCTCTCGCACGATAAACTCAAACAAACCAATGCTCTCACTCAAATACTTACGTAGTACCGCCAACTGTATAATTCACTGTAGTATACTTCCGTCTGGCGGGGCGTTAAGAAAACATAGTTCATATTAGAAGGCAGTAGAAGACATACAAATAGGTACATGACACAATATCTGTCAATATCCAAGACATTTTTACATCGAGCTTACTGAGACCGCGATATTCTAAGAACTCTAGATTTTGTTAAAACTGTTAAAACGTTACAGTGATTGAAAGGATGAAATCCAAAAAATAACAACTCTGAGATTCAAAACGACCGCTGAATTTAACGAAACATACATTTTTGATAGATTTTTTTCATGACGTTATTTTTTTTAAACTTTTTTTTAGATTTGTCGACATTAATTCATACTATCATTTATTTTGTTAATTACATACATAGTTAATTAAGTAACAACTTAAATCAATCTATTTAGAAAAAAAATGTTTCTACTTTAAGCTTTCTTGGTCGAAATAGACTACAGATAAATATGGGTTTTAAAAGGTTTTAGTCGTTGACTATCTTTTAATTCATACTTTTTAATAAGTAGGTACATTAATAATTACTTGATATTAAATGACATAAAATTAGTTAAAAAAATGATGATTAAGTACCTATAAAATATGTAATCGTGTTCGACTATTTATATACAAAAAAAATAAAAGTTTCCATTTTGGGCATTCTTGGTTGAAATGGACTTTAAGTTAAATATGGGCTTAAAATGTCATTACACACGTCGCTTGCAATGTTCGCCGACATCTCCAGTATTCTCTGCGACACTCGTACGGGATATTTGCTGGTTGCTAGGTGTCAACATCCGTAGTTGTAAAGGAATCTCTGTCGGTTATACCCGGATTTCATTGTAGAATTCAAGTATAACTAAATAGTGCCAGTCAAATGGAGGCGGGAAAGTTAGAAAATAATGACTGTACTGGATGGTTTGATTTGCAAATGTTTGAAATTTATTTTATTTATTTTTATCAGCCCTTTTATCATGAAACTCAAAACCTATCAAAACATGTCTTTAAGCTATTTAAAAAAAACACATTTATGAGAGTCTATTGAAGCCGCATTGACTGTGAAATCAAAAGCAATTGTAACACATTATGTTACACAATGAGGGGGGCAGGTCAGAGCTGATACTTATGTCGTCGATAAGATTTTAATTCAATTTATGAGTACTCCTCCAACTCATATTTTGAAACCTTGTTTGCTTTTTTGAATAACACAGCAAACATGGTATGCAATCGGTTAGGTCTTAATATTTTCATTATACTTATTATGTACACACAGCAACACGTCAGGCCTTACATGTTGACCTAGAGGCCGCTTATATGTCGCTTGCAATAGTGACGACTTTCGTAATGCAAATGTAAAGCTTCATGTGTTGCTGACTGTACATGAAATTTACTAGACTATCATTTTTTGTATATGCTAAAATTTCTATACGGTATAACCTAACGGTTTGCGAACAAATAGGATATAGCTGCCTCAGATATCTTGAATGTAGATGCCAAATGAATGGGATATTTTAGCAAAAATCCCATCTTACTATCCTACGATGGGGTCAAAAATCTATTATGCGGCATAATTCCTTATTATTGTTGGTACCCTATTAATCATTTAAGACTAATCACATCAATGCACATTGTCCCATCCTGTACATCGACACAAATACAATTAGGACAGTTATCTAAAGCCGTGTTTACCTTGTAGTTGTAAATGAAAATGTCGCTGTGCCCCGGAGCCATGGGATTATCGTTCCTGTCCCCGATGACTACGTGAAGGATGGACACCCCAGTCAGTCTCGGCGTACCCGAGTCCGTTATAGCCACGGGTATCTTGTATTCCTTCTGCTGCTCTCTGTCGAAGGTGACTAATGTCGACAGGATGTTTCCTGTGGATGACGATAAAAGATTAATCAGATAGTTAAGTAAGACCAGGGCCGGAGTGTCAAGTTAATCTAACCGAGAGTGTTTTTTATACTCGCCGTGAAGTTCAGAGCGGGTCGGTTACTCTCCCCGAGACCCGAAATGCGCTAACATTAAAAACATTACGTTGGCTGGCATGCAACCCGGGCCATGGGCCACGGTTAGTTGCAATATGTCAAAGAAAATATGACAATGACATTTCTCAAAAAAAAAATATTTGTGCCCTATTGAGGACATCGCTGATCGTAGATTGGCTTGGCTAGTAATTTAATGTTGCGGGTTGTGTGCAAGCTATCGATACTTATAGCGCATCTTAGCTCAATTTGGACCACAGTTAACTGCAATATGTCAAAGACAATATGACAATGACATTTCTCAAAAAAATCTTTTTTATCCTATTAAGGACATCGCCGATCGTAGATTGGCTCGGCGAGGAATCTAATGACGGTGGCTGCCCATGGCAAATAATTTAATAATTTATTGACACAATATCAGTCAGAGTGCTTTTTGTCCTTCGGTTTTTCGGTTGCATTACTCGGAGCTTCTGACAGGCGCGGATCCAGCCCTCAAAAAAGGTTGTGGTCACAGTGGGTGAAAGCTATTCGAAAATCGGTCAAGTATGAGTCGGAGTATGGACTCGCTCATGATCGATATAGAGTGCATTCCTACAAAGGAGATGCTCACAAAACATATGACGCCCTGACTAAGATTCGTTGTTTTTTTAGTTAGGCATTTCATTTGTAATTTCATCAGCCTGTCGATCCCAATAGAAAAGTAAAAAGCGTGAAAGTATGACGTCACACGTCTATTGGGGTTATGGGCAAGCGTATCGTGCTCACAACGGTGGATCCGCGCTTGGCTTCTGAACGGACAAAGTGCGTGCTAACCGTGTGTCAGAGCATTTTTTACTCCGATGTTCTGAACTGTACGGTCCGGTAGTTGTCGGTGCGCACTCGGAGTGCACTCGAGCGTAGGTTCCGAACCTCAGTTCTGAACGCAGCTCACTCAGAAAATGACAGCATCAACATGAAGTGTCGTTTACCTTCAGAAGGCCTACCACCAACAACATTCGCCGCAAATTGACACAGTATACAGAAATTACCAGCACGCCAACCAGGGCCGGGGGACTGAAATTGAATTGCTACTTGGAAACGAAGTTATAGTTAGCGTGGCGCGCCATTTATTGCATGTTAACTATGCTAATTGATCGAAACTCGATTTCGCCTACTGTAAATTTTCTATTTCCTCAAGTGGGCTGAATGGAGTAGTGTTTGTTCGACGGCGGTAAGTTGTCGGACAAATTTTACAGCTATTTTACAGCTAATTTGGCAGTTCGATTTGAACCAAGTGGTGTAAGCAACATCTGCTACACGATGAATCTACGCAAATAGCAAACCAAGCATAATAGAATTTCTCCAAAATATATATGTCATTTGTCTATTAAAACTAATCTAAACGTATCTTCAAGAATTATGAATGTACACAGCGTCGCCCGCGTCATTTTAGTTTCTACACCATGTAAGATCTATATGTTTTGGGAGTTAAAAACATTTCAAATTATAAAGCAATTATGCTTTTTAAAAAATCAAACAATACCACAAACAAAACACGTTTAGTAATTTTTATTGTGATATTAAAAGTAATATAAAAATAAACATCCGCCTATTTTATCTCAAAGATAGTATCCGTGTATAATTAGGTTGAATTACTTAAAATCATTTCTTAGTACCCACTAAGAAAAGATTTTAAGTATTATAAATGCAGTTTTGACATATGACAGCCGACATGTGCGGAAACAAGACAAAACACGGAGTAACTAATCCGAGGATGATCCATGGAGTAAATTTTTTATTAATAAGGCCGTAATAGTTTATGCTCAGCGATAATGAACCAGTCAGTCACTTATATCGCGAAAACACTAAAAATACCTGATACGTTATAAAGGATATGCAGTGTTACTGTTACATAAGGAGTACAATGAAGAGAGCGTCGTGTTTGGTTTCCAAAAGCTCTCCAATTTTAATCAAGAAAAACAGATTTTAAAGAGTAAAAAAATCCTACTAATATTTTAAATGTGAAAGTGTGGATGTTTGGATGTTTGTTACTCAATCACGCAAAAACGGCTGAACGGATTTGGATGAAATTTGGCATGCATGTAGCCTTTGACATGGAAAAGGCCATAGGCTACCTTTTATCCCGATTCATTAAGTAGTTCCCAAAGGAAAATTAAAAAATTGTTAAAAATTGAAGTCCACGCAGACGAAGTCGCGGGCAGAAGCTAGTATAAGATAAATTGACCAATTATGGCACCAACCAAGGCATCAACACGACATGTTGAAGACGCGGCTTCTAATCCCACCCGAGTCGGATATTTTTTTTTGTGTCGATTTATTCATTTTTCAACTTATTTGCATTTTAACACAATGCAAAATTACAATAATATAACAACAGGATTATTTAGAAACCAATTGATTGTATGTGCCCCGATCAACGATATGTATCGTATTTTCTTAAGCGATAGAGCACAAGAGTGGTTTTCTTGACTTTACCTTCGACCCAACAAAGTACGACGCAGTAAAGCTCGCCTGCCTATCACGCTTTGAAGGAGTGGCTCCAGCCAGGAGGCTGTGAAAACGTCGACTCACCTTGAATATGAAATTTGGTGCGGATTTCGAAGGACGCCGAATCATTCAGGGCGAACTCGAACGGCGGACCGTTCTCCACGTCGTCATAATCCTTCGCCGTCAGCACCACCACTTGTCCCGGCGGCTCGTTCTCGTACCAAATTATCGGTTGGGTCTGTTGGACACACAATTATCTGTTAATTTACAAATACTAAGACTAAACAGGTATATAAATCGTAAAGTTACTTAAGAACCCTTTAGAGAAGAAGTTCGTACTTAAGAACCCATGTAAAAATTATGGTATGCAATAAAACATTTGAATTTGAAAAAAAGTTAAGAAATACCTGACATGGAATATGTCAGCTTTTTTCAAGATCAACGGAGTTCAACTTGTAATATTATTGTCTACTAGCTGTGCCCGCGACCTTGTCCACGTGAAATAGTAACTTTTGGCAGCATTTTGATTTTTGTAGGCATTTTTTTAAGATCTTGATAAAAAGAAGGCTATATTATACCTTATAAAATTAGCTATCTATTAGTGAAAGTCCCGTCAAAATCGGTCCAGCCGTTCCAGAGATTAGAGCGAACAAACAGACAGACAGACATACAGTCATTTTTTTTAATTGTGTTTTTGTTATTGGTACCAGATATACATTCATGACCATTTATTAAAACTTGTTATTTTGACATTACAAACAGACACTTCAATTTTATTTATTTGTATAGATTCTGAAACACAACTTACAAATCGGCTATATTTGATCTAAATCCTCATAAAGCATCAATTTCAGTAATAAAGATCACTATTTTATCGCAAGCAAAAAAATTTTTATTAATATAAAAAAATCTTTAAACGTATTACTAAAGCTATAATTGGCTAGATGACTAAAAAAATTCTTTTGCTTTAATAGAAGCTCATTCATATAATAAACAGAAAGAAACAATCGGTTTGCGAATAACTATAAAAACAACCAAGATATAAGGTATTAAAGATTTTTCTCCATCTCTTTCTAGCAAAACGGCATTTTACATGGAGTTTATATGGCCGTACTTAACGATGACGTCACGGTTGATGTCGGATCTCTCTGTCTAATCGCTTCAAAATTAACAGCTTAAAATGCTTGTATCTTATGTATTTCTAAGCCGATTTTAATTCTAATTTCACATAATTGCATCTTTTTCTTCGCTATTTTAATATTTTATGTCGAGATGTGAAAATTATAATTCAGTCATCATCCCAATTCGTTTGCAATAAAGTCGGCTGCAGTAAGTTCAAGATTTCATGCAAACTTTCAATTAATAAATCAAATTGTCCACTTTATTTCTCAACAGACTTCATATTCATATTCATATTCATTTATTTCATAATACATGGGTATATACATTGGTGTTCTAAATAATGGGTAGTGTACAGCCATGATTCGCCTTGTAGACATATGAAAATTACAAAAAAGAAATACATAGGTACATAGAAATATAAACAAATTCAAAGACGTATCCGATTGGTATAAAAGCCTATTAAATTATTTATAATTAATGTCAATAAAATCATAGTATTTAATATCAATGTCAATGTCAACTACAATGTCTGTCATGTAAAATAAAATTGAAAAGAGACTAACAGTACTTAAATATAATAAATGTCAAAAATGTATTACAAATTAGATTTAACAATGTCAATGAGCGGAATAGTAAAAATTAATTGATTCAAAATGCAGAAGTATAGTACTTAATATGCTAAACACTATCAAAATTACCTACAAATTAGATTAACAATGTCAAATTTATATTAATAAATGTCAAAAAAAAAAAAAAAAAAATAGATTAACAATGTCAAAATAATACCAAGTTAAATGTAAAAATGTCAACAAATATTGTCATTATTTCAATTACCATTATTTAACTGTCTTATCATTTAAGAAACTTTGAAGATTATAGTATGCTTTGCCAGCAAGAAAACCATTGAGGGCAGTTTTAAATTTTTTATTATCAGTTATTGACCTTATAGACAGTGGGATTTTATTATATATTGTAGGTACCATATAATTAACACTAATTTTTCGAAGTGAAGTCTTATAACTATGAGCTTGTTTCAGTTTGCCCGCTAGACGGCTTCCGCTGGGATATGCTTCAAAATAGTGAAAATTGTTTCTCGCAAAGTTTGCAATCTCGCTAATATATAAAGATGTAACCGTCAAAATTTTATGTTTGCGAAAATAGTTTTCACATGAGTCTTCTTGGTTTAAGCCGAACATTGATCTTAGGCACCTCTTTTGAGCCTTGAACACACTTTGTTTGTCAGTGCTATTACCCCAGAACATTATACCATATCTAAGAATAGATCCGATATATCCATAATATGCTGTTAAAAGTGTTTTAATTGTAGCAACTTGTCTTAATTTATACAACGCATAAGAAAATTGGTATAATTTTTTAACTAGAATGTCAATGTGAGGTTTCCATGTCAATTTACTATCTATTGTTAATCCTAAAAATTTTGTAATGTCCACTTCTTTTATTGGAATTCCTAAATGATTAATGTCAAATTTTGATTGAAAATTATTCCGTAGTTTAAAATTCATTAAATATGTTTTAGTCAAGTTTATCTTCAAATTATTTAATGTCAACCACTTAATAACTAATGAAAGAGTTTTATTAATGTCCTGTTCTGTATCATGTATGTTGTCGTATGTAAATAATATAGTACTGTCATCAGCAAAAATAGTCATAAAATGTTCAGTTACATTAGAAAGGTCGTTTATGTAAATATTAAATAATAGTGGACCCAGAACACTGCCTTGTGGAACACCAAAGGAAACAGACCTTTCTTTTGATTCATAAGTATTGTTGTTACCACTCTCAGGATTGATTCTATTTATATGTGTTATTTGTCTACGATTATTTAAATAAGATCCAATTAGTTTGTTAACGTTTCCTCTTATACCATACGCTTGGAGTTTGCTGAGCAGTATTCTATGATCAACATTATCAAACGCTTTGGTCATATCCATGTAGATGGCGAATGTCGGTTTTCGTTTTTGTACATAACTAATGATTCTTTCTATAAACTCAAATATTGCCATATTAATAGACTTATTTTTTCGGAATCCATATTGGTGCTTTGTAAATATGTTGTTTATTTCGAAGAAATTGTATAGTTTGTCGTATATAACTTTTTCCAGGATCTTTGAAAAAATGGACAAGAGAGCAATAGGTCGATAATTTATTAACAGTTTCTTGTTATCTTTTTTATGTATTGGAATTGTTATTGTGATTTTCAATCTATCAGGAAAAATTCCTTTCTCCATACATAAATTTACTATATGGCTTAAGATTGGTGCAATTATATGTCCTACTTGCTTAATAGCTTTAGTTGATACATCGTCATAGCCTACACTGTATGTATTTTTTAAAGCGTGAATAATTTTTAAAATGTCATGTGGTGAAGTTGGTGAAAGAAACATTGATTTGGATTGATTATATTGAATATTATTTAATTTTGGGTCAATATTATTAGAAGTATTTACGGAGTCAACGAAAAAATTATTGAACGCATCGGCTATTTTTGTCGGTTCGGTTATTTCCACGTCATTGTTTAAAATACAAGAGATATTTTCTCTAGGTGTATTTTTATTGTACTTATTAATTACTTTCCATGTCGCTTGCGATTTATTATTGGATTTACTAATATAATATTCGTTTTGCACCTTCTGTGTTAGTTTGATAATTTTTTTATAGACTTATAAGGCGAGTTATTCAGCACCATAATAATGTCTGTGAAAATAAACTAGAAATTTGGCTGTGTATAATCAAGGCATTCACGCTAAGGCCTCGACACAGTGCAGCGTAGTATCTATGCGATCCACTCAACGTGCTTCATTCGGGGTTGGTTAGGGGGTTCCTGTGGTTTTAATCTAATATTCTATACCTCGCCACCGAAATAGGTGTGGTGCAGGCTAGGAATTCGCCGCGTCTCCATATCAGTCCAAAGAGGTATACATCTGGTAAGCTTATCGTTGCTCAAGATCGAAAAGAAGTATGATAAGTATTTAAACACACTGAATAATTTTATATAGAACTATGCATTTTCTTTAAAAACTCTTTACTTTAGAGAGCTAACATTCAACAAATGTTGGTAGGTACATGCTATTTTATCGAGACTGTCGTCGAAACGATTCTAACGCACGTGACATCTGCATAGTGGGAGGGAACAGCGCTGTTTTTACACGAGTTGTATGAAAACAACGTTATTTTTCTAGAGATTTTTCACGTATTTTAAAAAGAACCGTATATTTTTAGATCGAATTGGTTTTATACACGGAAAAGAAAAAATAGAGAAATGTGCGTCGACAGTGTTACTATTCAAGCAATCAGTTATCAATATGGCTGAAGGATTTTAACTGCTGTCACCAAATTCTCATACAAATTACTTACACAATAATTCACCACTAGAAAACACTTCGTCAATTAGAGATATGATGAGTCCAGGCGGAGCTCACTCGGCCAAAAACTTCCATGACAACATGTTTAAATAAAAACAATTAATATGTCTTCATTACCAAACATTTGATGGTAACCATTAACACGTAACCTAGGAAATAGTGTTTTAGACATTCAAAAGTAGCGGCAAAGCGCCGACCATCTGAAAATGTAGCAGACAACTTGCGTCCATAACGACAATCGCTCTATGTAAATGTTGTACATATCCACATATCTTTCGGTCACATGTTTGACTGTCTGTCACGTGAAATCCCTTTGACAAGGGTATGGAATGCAAAGGAAATGTTTTCGGCACACTATTATTTCTTTATATTTTGTAAAGAGAATATCACGCCGACATGACACACGAATCTAACGGTCCAGTTTCGTCATAACGCCGCACCTTTGTTTGAAGAAAATACATGTTTTAAATATTACTGTCATTATAAAATTGTTCTAAGCTAACATACAGTCTGAAATATACTGAGCGCAACTAAAATAAATAATATTACAAATGAAATATACTCACATTCTATCTAGCCCAAAGTTAATCAATTAAAAAAAATGTGCTAAGATAAAAATATCAAGGACCTGACATCACACATTTGTGTTTATTTTCTTCTTTAAAAAGAAATAAAAACCATACTTCAAATTTTAAATTGACGTCTCGATTATTCCCGAGTACCTACTCGAGACAATACAAGCGACTTTCCATAAAAATGGTGAAGCTCGACATGTCCCGTGTTCTGATTGGCTGAACTGTGATTGGCGCTTAAGAAAAAAACTCGAACTTTTTACGAATAGTACAAGAATCAGCCCCTGGATGGTTTCAAAAACCCAGTTGACCGCTAACTTTCAACAGACAAATTGTATTTATCTTCTACCAGGAAATTGCGCGCTCAATAACTTTTATGCTTATAACTTTTCAATGTCAGACTAGCCTAAAACTTTTATACCTGAAGCCAAGCTATCCAAAACCAAAGAATAAGTGGGTTCAATTTACATAAAAATAGACAGCGCTCGGACTCGGATTCGGCCTCAATCACTTTTAATCACGAAACTGGGTTGAAAAATTGGCCAGGATTTCTATGCGCGCCTTACTTGAGAACTCCGGAAAGTGCTATCGAAGGATGAATTTCGGAATCGCTAGAATGACATTCGTACTGGATTTCTGAATAATTGGAATACGACTTTCTATTGGGTGATAGAAAATATAGAAATGTAAGCGAGAAAGTGAGCGGTTCCAAATAACACCTTGTGGAATTCAAAGCCAATAGGGAGACGGATGTTTTTATTGTCCATTTGACAGAATTACTGAAAATATTGCACACAATTTTTTTTGCACACAAGAATGGATTGGTGAGCGTCGGTGGCGCTGTGGACTCGACCCACTGCTGGGATCGGTGCTGGGCGCTGAACCGATTTAGATGAAAAATAAATTTGGTATGGAGATAGTTTGAATTTTGGAGAAGGATATAAGCAGATTGGATAAAAAATAAGCTATATGCAAATTACTAATTCCACGCGGACGAAGTCGTCGCGGGCAAAAGCTAGCTAGAGGACATCAGTAACCAACCGGTGAACATCAAGAAATATAGGGCCTCATTCTGCTAATCTTAACGCCACTATCATGCCCTGAAAGTGTTTCCACAAAACCGTTTTTTTACTTTTATACGCTTTCCGTGGTGCAATTTATTCCTACTACAATTTCTTGATAAGTCATCATCACAGCTCATACACGTCCCCACCGAGGGGCACGAGCCTACCCTAACTAGTTAGGGCGATTAGGCCTTAGTCAAACCACGCTGGCCCAGTGCGGATTGGTTGACTTCACACCTTTGAATTACTTCGCAGATGAATGCAGGTTTCCTCACGATGTTTTCCTTCACCGTAGGAGCGTCAGATAAATGTACATATGAAATTCGTGAAACGAAAAACACATTGGTACATGGCAGGATCGATCGCGGGCCTCCCGGTTCTACTCGGAGCACAGTCCAGTGCCGAGGCCACAGCGCCACCGACGCTCGTGATAAGTCGATTGTGACAAATGTTTTAGCTATTTGTTGGTTAACCAACAACAGCTGTCACAAAAAGAATGCTATAATAGCGTTATTGTCAAGCCGTTAATGCAGAATAAGGCTCATGTGCGTTTGTTAAGTACGCACCAGACTGAAAACTTTAATTTGGCTAGTGTATGGGTATGTTGATTTACAATGGGGGGTTGTCCGGACCCCAAGCCCCCACCACCCTTACCTACGCCAATGCCCACCTACCTACTTCATTGGTTGAAAAAACACTAAATGTACGCTTAAATTGAATGTTGTTTCCCTACCTCAATCATTCCAACGAAGCTGCAAGTTTAATTTTAGTACTACTATTTCCTACAAATACACTTTTAGAGCGGCACTAATATAGCGAATCAAACAAAGCAAATTCTACCTCACCCAATATAGATTGGTAATGAATAAGTATGCGAAATATCCGGTTTCGAATGCGATTGGAATTCGAGTGTGTCAATAGTATACCACCCAGAAACTGAATTTAGGCTGAAATTGGCGACCTGACGCCCGTATCGGTCATTAGTTGCACGAAACTCAACAAATATAACTTTTATAGCCTAGTATTACGGAATCACACCGACATTTATACCGATGTAAGCTTTGTGGAACTGATCATGAAGATAAGAAATATTTGTTTGACACCACCAGACCACGGTGAAAACTTGAATTTGCGAAAGTTTCTATACTTAACTGCACTGACCTTCCAAAGTAAGTACCACACTTTTAAAATTGCAATAACTTTTAAAGTAGGCAAAATATATTTTCAAAATAAAAAGTATTAAAAAGACCAATGTAAAAAAAACGACAACTTCCGAGAAACCTGACGAAATGAGCTGAAAATGTTTTTTGTTTGAATCCTTTATCTTTTGTAGTTTAGGGAAAAATTTAATTTTAAAACTTACTTTTGAAGGTCAGTGTATTATGAAAAACACAATTTATACAAATAAATAAATGTCCATACCTACATAAAAGCGACACATTTCTATTCAATCGAGCAATGATTACAATAACCATTCGTATATTTTACTTCATTGGTTTTGTTTCCGAAAGTACTTTTAAATATTTTTGATTTGTCCGTCAAATACATATATTTGCTATGAGTGTTATAAAATATGCATATAAGTAATTATGACGTAAATCAAATCATTGTTAGTCTTGGGGCGATTTTCGACATTGTCCTTTAGCGTACTTGTCCAGACAAAATGAAACTGAAAATGAAACATCTAGGTTCAGTGGATGTTGAACATTTGTAGTGGTGCAACGAATACTTAACGAGTATTCGGCGAATATGAATACGAATATTCAGCGAGGTAATAAATGGTGTATTACTATTTAATACCTTGCTGAATTATTCGTACCGTTCTTGTTTTTACGAGAGATTTAATAATTAAAACTTACCACTGACAAGGTTTCGTTCAAAAAGTACAATATTTGTAATTTGTCAGGTTTTAAAAAAGCAACGGTGCATATGAGTTGGGCTTTAGCCGTTAGGTCGCGGTTTCTAGGTGGCACTCTGCATCCATCGGCCGCGGAGAGTCCAACATAACCTCGTGTTTTCTCAAGCGCGAGGCCGAGGTAGGCGTAAGATTTTTCCAAATTCAAAAAACTGGCTATGTGGGAGATAAACAGTTGTTGAGCATCGTGGGTTCCGTACAGTAATAGTTAATATTTAGTATATGAGTTCCTATAACTACATCTTTTACGGTTTCCAGATTTTTTCCCTGGCATGTGCTGTAAGATATTGTTTCTTGCCAATCCTTTCATGATTCTAAGTCAACGACAAGTGCCGCAAAGGTTTTGTTTCCCTTGTGCTATCGCCGATTGAATAAATATTTAGTGCCTAGTATTTATAATAGAAACGAGATGTTAAGGAGTAGTTCTAAATATAAATTGTCAACTCTCAGGACTAAACTGAAACAAATTCTGTTAGAAGAGTAGATAACTCTTCTATTAGAATTTTATTACTTTATTGACTAGTTATAGGTTTTCTTGGTGGGATATTGTATGATTGTAATTTGTATATATTCTAAGATCTAGTGTAAGTCATGTGTAAATTGTGTTAAGTTTTTAGTAACGGGCGTACTCGCCAACAAACTGTCTACAGTTTGGCGGGATATCAAAATTAATACACATGTAAATATAATAATCGGAAATAAATAAAAAAAAAAAAAAAATATGTGACATAAACGGTCACATCTTTTGATCGCGTTGACATTACAAGTAATGATTTTTTTACAACTGGAAGAGACCGTAAGCTCGAGTATATTTGATATAAATTTATCTTTAATATCTTTACGCGTTCCAGAGAAAAGGGGGTCTTTGACAGCAGACATACGGACATCGAAGTGATCTAAGGGTTTAGCTTTTCCTTTTGAGATACGCAACCCTAAAAAGAGTAATTAATTAGTATCTTATTTTCGTCTCGTTCCGTGACAGAAGGTAGGTAGGTAGAAAACACATAAAAATGTAGAGCCAATTCAATTTGGACGCTTACTATTCAGAGAAAGTGAATTCAGTTCATTCAATACTCGGTCGCATTCGGTCAGAGACTAATGTTTATTATAGCACATTCAGGGTAAGACTGCTTAATCCAAAGCTCTCTGGCCGCAGCCGACCTTCTTAATTACTCACTAAGCCGTATTATTTATGCAGAGTATTTTTCGCTTTGAATACCATTAATTTTTATTTTTTTGTGCCATGAATATTCTGCTTTTGAATGTTTTGAGTTGAAACTTTTTAAGATTACAAACTATGGGTGATACAGTTGTTTTGATGGCTAATATTCTCGTAAAATTACGTTGATTGCCTAAAGATTAAATAAAACTTTAATGTTTTTAAGTACTTGACATTTATAATAATACTAGCTTCTGCCCGCGACTGCGTCTGCGTGGACTTCAGAATTGGGTCTATAGCTTCGCTCGTTAACAATTTTTAATCTTCCCACGGGAACTATTTGAGAGATCATTAAGGAATATAAAGTACATGTCCTTTTCCATAGCATAGGTGACATGCATACTTCAAAGCTGTCTGCCCGCGGCTTAGCTCGTAAACAATTTTCAATTTTCCCTCGGGAACTACTTAAGGAATCGGGATAAAAGGTAACCTATGTTCTTTTCCATGCCAAAGGCTACATGCATGCCAAACTTGAACCAAATCCGTTTAGCCGTTTTTGCGTGATTGAGTAACAAACATCCAAACATCTAAACATCCAAACATCCACACTTTCACATTTATAATATTATATAGTACGATGAAAAGTTAACAAATTGTTACATCATGTCTAGTGAGTAAGAACTGCGTTCAGAAATCCAGAATGTTTATTAGATATCTCCTTACTTTGTTCCAAAAGTAGGAACATTTGAAAGAACATATTAAACACCTCTACATTAAAAATACCAGACATTTATGTTCCTCATTATTCAAATTCTCATGAAGCAGTTGGACTGCAGATAAAATATATATTAAAATGAACTCGATTTTGACTCACCAAAGGATTATTTAAATAGTCTAAAGGTCTAAACTACTGAAGTGAACTACTCAAAAGGCCCCTTTACTCTGCTCACCAAACATTCCATTCTACGCAGCAAGCCCGTTCCCGCAAAGGTTCAATCCTGATGGCTCCATTGAAATTTATCGATAGCAATTCTTTTAAAACGGACTATAAACCGTTCTGAGTGAGTCTTACAAGGTGAATTGCATGTTCTTTAACGGGCAAAGGGAAAATTGAAAGCGGAATTAATGACTGTAAGAGTATCGAATAAAAGAAACAGTGAAGTGATCGTTGGGAAATTGATGGAGTTGCTTTTAATCTGACTCAATTTGAGTGAAACGAGGTAACGGACAAAGTAAGTACTGGTTTTGTTTTTAAAACTTAATTTAAAGGTTTGCTGTACAAGTTAACCAAATTTTACATTAAAAAGAGATTTTCTAAGAAAGTTCGAAATAGTGGACAATATACAGGATGGATTTTTGAGATGGGATTTAAAGGGCAGGTACATTAACCGTTATAGTTACAAGAAAACATTGTTAGGCAACCATCCATAACTTTGTAAGATATTCTGATCTGCATTCACAGATTTTGGAAAAAAGTTAGTCAACAAAAAAAAATGCTGAGATAGCAAAAAAAAAATTTTATGCCTATCGATCCTATTTCATGTAGGGATCAAAAGACTCTATGGGGCCATTTAAGGTATGAGTACTAGAAATGACAGAAATCGCCAAAAACTTTTCCCATACATTTTGTACGGAAAATCCTAACTCCTATTTCATACGGTGATCTCTCTACGAATCCTATTTTTTACTTTTAAGGGAAACTGTTAAGTTTATTTTCAACAAGATGGCGCTCCACCACATAACAGCCGCCGTACGCGTTCCAATTTGAACAGGGCACAGTGGATAGGGACACATGGTTCAATAAAGTGGCCACCTTGCAGCCCCGATCTAACGCCACTAGATTTTTTTGGGGCTACCTAAAAAACGAAATCTACAAAAAGAAATACGACAGTGTTCAGGAACTGAAAGATGCATTGACGAGGACTTTAAATAACATCCATCCAAGAAAATTATTAGCTGCTACGTCCTCAGTACAAAAGCGAGTAAACTTATGTATTTGTGAAGACGGCGGACATTTGAGCAATTTATTTCATAGATAGATTAGATATTTTTGCGTTTGTTTAAAAATACATGTTTAAATGATTTAATTTAGTATTTATTTAAATTACAGTTTCCCTTAAAAGTAATAAATAGGAGAGATCACCTTAAGAAATAGGATCCGAGGATTTTCCGTACAAAATGTATGGGAAATGTTTTTGGCGATTTCTGTCGTTTCTAGTACTCATACCTTAAATGGTCCCATAGAGTCTTTTGATTCCTACATGAAATAGGATCGATAGGCATAAACATTTTTTTTTGCTATTTCAGCACTTTTTTTTGCTGACTGTAACTTTTTTCCAAAATCTATGAATGCAGACACAGATAATATAATACTACAGTATGCAGATCAGAATATCTTTAAAAGTTATGGATGGTTGCCTAACAATGTTTTCTTGTAACTATAACGGTTAATGTACCTGCCCTTTAAATCCCATCTCAAAAATCCACCTGTATAATTATGTACGTCACGCGCCATTACGTTAAAAAATAGGTATGACTAGCTCGCCGCCCGCGACTCTTCTCGCGTGGCATAAGTATTAGAATTTATCTGTTTTTTCCAATCACACTGGGATATTGCAAAGTTTCGTAAAAAAATATCAAATTATAAAATGAGTCTTTGGAGATGGATTATTAAGGGATATTTTCTCCCTAAATACTTCTAGATTCTATCTTTAACAATTAAGATTACAAAGCAGAAACTTTGAAAAAAACCATTTAAATACCTACGTTAAATGGTTATTTCAACAACCTCATATTTCATCTCTTCCGGGACGGAATTAAAAAAAAACAAAAACACGTATTACTTAATTTTTGATTGATTATGGTCAAATCATAAAGTTGCATGCTTGTAGCTTAAAAAATAACGAAGCTCAATACAAGCTTTCAAACAATTTTTTAAAAGATAGAGTTATGTCTTACTTTTTTTATAAAAACGCTTCGATTTCAGATAATCAGAACGATCAATGTACTGACACACATCAAGTTTTTTATTTCATAGCATTGCACAAAGTTGAATAGCCTTGGCTGTACAAATTGCTATTCCTTCGCACATTCCGGTCACGGTGGAGGAAGCGAAAAAGTTTTCTTACCCTGGTACGCAGGATGTTTGATTTCCAAACTTATTAGAATATTTATGTGAATCAGATGCAACTTTAATTTGGGGGCCGTCCATAAGCTTTCTTTTACTTTCGAAATTGAGTTTTTCTTTCATAACATTTTCGTTTATTCAAGTCTGTGAGAATCTAATACAGAGCGAGGACTGAGACGTGTCCGCAAAAATACTTAATACGTTTACGCAATAATACCAACATAAAAATAAAGCGTTTGAATTCCATCCACGAAGGTTTTAACACAACAATGAAGCTCGACATTATTGTATGAAAATCCATATAAAGAGCTTCTATTTCCTTGCGTAACCCGCCAGCCCAAGGACAATGAGCCTCAAAGGGCCTATTCACAATATGAGGTAGTACAATTAACTAACCAGTATATCAAAGGTCTCATCTACATTTGGGGAATCACGCCATGGCACGTAGGCAATAAAGAAAATTCTAGATGTTTTCGGCCATTTTGTATTGAATGACTAATGTTTGTAAACAATTATCAAAGTGTGCTATTAGTTTGTTTACAACAATAAAAATAACCTTCGGGTTTGATAAAAAAACAATATATTTGATTTTCTTTTTCAGAAAATTATGCTTAGAAAAAGCAAAACCCAAAATACACTGGACATTTTTGCCATTCGGGAGTCTTCGGTAGGATCGAACGTTCCTATTTGTAATGACTAGATTGCTATATTAGATTTACGCCAATGAGTAAGTTACGAACAAACTTGCTAACTTGAGGCGGTTCGTCAGGTTCGTCAGTATTCAAGGACAGTATTAGCGCCAAAAGTTGACTAAACTGTTTATGTACCGTTTACGTCGAGTTAGCACTGTCGCTGCAGCACTTGAAACCAGCTTATACAACGCTTATTTTGTTAGAATATGGGTATCCTAAGTAGGAGCGTCGGTGGCGCTGTGGACCCGGCGCTTGCCTTCCATTCGGGAGGTCCGGGGCTCGAGACCGCCATGTACCAATGTGTTTTTCGTTTGTCGAATTTCATGTGTACATTTGTCTGACGCTCCTACGATGAAGAAAAACATCGTGAGGCAACATGCATACATCTGCGAAGAAATTGAAAGGTGTATGTGAAGTCGACCAATCTGCACGGGGCCAGCGTGGTTGACCAAGGCCTAAACGCCCTAACTTAGGGGAGGCTCGAGCCCCTCGGTTGGGATGTATATGAGATGTTATGATGATGATGATGATCCTAAGTATAAAAAACAGGCTTAGTACGAGTTGAACTCGCGCATCGAGGGTGTCGTACAACACAAACTTATCTAAGTCAAAATCAAGACTTCTTTAATCTATACTAATATTACAAAGGGGAAAGATTTGATTGTTTGTTTGTTTGTATTGAATAGGCTTCGAAACTACTGAACCGATTTTGATGAAAGTTGGTATCACTTAAAAAATGGTAGCTTATCAAGTTAAAATTTTGCTTGTTTGAGTAAAATTTAAGAAAATTAATCATCAACATTTTTAAAACTACAAACCACAAATGATTATGACAATCAATTTGAAATGATTGAACGCTTAATAAGAAGAACATATTCAATTTATAATTGTTAATTCTAATAAGATGAAATGATTAACCATATCAAGCTTTGCGACTTGCCAAAAAAGTGATCAAGTTCTTAATAAAATCCACAAACATCATAGTGACATTAAAAAGTAATCTTACTACGGCCAACCAACTATACTTTATTACTGTAATCATGCACCTTTGTGCGCTCGTATATAAATAAGTTACATGAATGAAGGTAACAAATTCTTGATACATATTATCAATTTTTTTTTTAGTGTACCGGGCCTTTCAGGACATCCTGTAGCTGGTAATAAGTTCCCAACTATGTACAGCCGGCTTCAAAAGTAAATAATCATTTTGAGCAGATTTAGTACCATGTCACCTATTCCTATTATTGGTGTGACGTGGTACTTAAATGTATATCTACTTTTGAAGCCGCCTGTACATATTTACGGTTTTCAGATTTTTCTTTAACATGTGCTATAAGACCTTGCTTTTTGACAAAATTTCATGTTTTTAGGTCAAAGGAATGTTAATACCAGGTTTTAATTCCCTTGTGCGAAAAAATGCGTAATAAACGGTGAAATCTTTTGATCGCGTTGACTTATAAAGAATGATATTTTCATGGCCGAAAAAGACCGTAGACCCTAAATATTGCGCTATATCGGAAATATTGGTTATTTTAAATGTAATGTCATAGGTCACTGGGAGAAACACATATTTGACTTTCAGATCTGGGAGATTTGAAAGTCAAATATGTGTTTCTTTATTTTTTTAGCTAGACACGACAAGAACCGGAAACGCGATTTAAGAGGATTGTGAAGTAATCGTGCGCGGCGCGAGTAGGTATTTTCTAAAATGCTATCTGTTTCACATCGCTCGGCCTCCGGTCTGGCGTTTACACTACAAATACAACATGCGCAAATTTTCACGCACACTACGACACAGTAGCGCGCGACTCGGCCACGATACTCGGCGGCTGCGGCCGGCGCGAGAGCTCGAAATTATTATTCTATCGTTCGTAATGTTTTGCGTTGCTTATATTTCTGACTCCCTTTCCGCTCGCAACTTCGCCATCGTTACTTTCATTTTTCGTGTGGGAATTTTATGTTTTCACACAGAAAAATAATTTTATAGCCTATATTACTCAGTGATAATGTAGCATTCTATTAGCCAAAGAATTTTTAAAATCAGTCTGGTAGTGTTTGAGTTTATTCATTACAAACAAAAATACAAACGTACTTAATCTTCTTTCTTCATAATATTTTAGTAGATGAGGTTCGGAATACAGAATTTATTTACATTTCGTAAATTATTTCTGTATTGAAATTTATTGTGAAGGCACTTATTTGGTATCCCTATAGGTAACTTATAGGATTGAGGGTGAGGACTTTTTGTTAGGAAAGTATGTATCCTATATTTACCTGTCTAAGGAAAATGCAATTTTTTAAGATGAGTGTTATACTGAATTAAAATAACTTGCATTTGAGATGTGAATCTTTTCTGAAAATAAAACATTAAACATATAATAATACTTTTACATACAAACTAAATAGGAACAGGGATACAAAAATAAAAAGTAATAATAAATAATAATAATATTTTTTTGATTGGGCTGGGCAGCTTTTGCAGAACTTGGCTTTGCTTTTAATATGAGCATTAGCATAAAACAGAAAGCGCGGATCTTCAACTAGTGTGTCCTACCAGTGCTTACTTATGGAGCTGAGATATGGATAACAACTAAGGCCATCGTCCACAAACTAGAGGTGGCACAAAGAGCAATGGTAAGAAAATTGGTAGGAGTAACACTCCGGGACACGAAAACGAATAGTTGGTTCCGAAAACGGCGTCAGGTCTCGGACATTACACACCACGTAGCAAAGCTCAAGTGGCAATGGGCTGGACATATAGCCAGAAAGCCGGACTCGTGGTGCAGAACTATCTTAGAGTGGAGGCCATGGAACCGTAAAAGACCCAACGGGAGACCACAGATGCGGTAGAAGGACGACATCGTCAAGATGGTGGGCACAAACTGGATTAGAGTAGCTCAAAATAGAACGGAATGGAGAAAGTTGAAGGAGGCCTATACCGCCATGGTAGAAGAAAAGGCTTAGATGATGAATAATATTTTTTAATAATTATATGATTATTTTTGTTGGTGATGTTCACCTCAATTTCTTTATTAATAAGCCAAACGTAACATCATCAGTCAGCAGCAAAACAAAAATAATGTGCGTCGGTGGAATCAGGGTTAACAACAGGGCTCTGTGACTGATCCTATGAGTTTCCATAATTGATCCTCAAACCCAAGATTCCTCGAAAAGTCCGGAATACCAAAGGAAAAGGTGGCTAGATGACATTAAAAAAGTAGACTGGACTGACATCCACAATTAAAAAACGCAGGCGTTTTATTAAGTAAATAACTAGTTATACTAATAGTTTTAGAATTTATTTTTTTCCACCTCCGTGGTCTAGTGGTTGTGGCCACCGGGTATTGATCGGGAGGTCCGGGTTCAATTCCCATTGGGGACAGAAGCTTTTCTGATCGGTTTGGTTGGTGGTAGGGCTTCTAAGCCCACCTGGCTAGCTACCACCGTCTTACCTAAGTTTGTCGCCATAATAACATGTTAATAGCATTGCTGTGTTCCGATATAAGGCCAAGAGCTTCCCTGTCGTATGAAAAAAAACCTATTAGTAGGATTATATGTAATCAGGTGCTTTAAATTATATTGTTAAAATGAAAAAAAAAACGTCAAAACCGTACGAAGGGTGCCTTCTCCAAATATATGCCTACCCTGCCTAACCTACATATATTATTTACTTTGTCGTTTGTATTTGTTATACATTCGTAGATTGCATAACGCGAGTACAAATAAAATAATATTGAAAATAAAGCTACTTGCATATAGTTTGTTACACGTTTTTTAGCTGCTCCAACTTGGTTATACGAAAAATAGTTTGTGAGCAACTTAGAATACGATAACGAACATACAATGCATAACAAATACCTATCACAAGAAACAAAAAACGAATTTCTTTTGACTGTGTGTCTTTGTGGCACATATCTATTATAAAAAATAAAAACCGACTTCAAAAACACTGAAAAGTTAAAAATAATTATAAGAATAGGTACAGACAACATCACACTTTTATATTGAAATCGGTGCCGGTAACTTTTCAGTGTTTTTGAAGTCGGTTTTTATTTTTTGGAAAATATTTTTTATTTTTAACTTTTTAGTGAATGAAGTCTTTTTAGTGAAAGAAACCCTAATATAATACCCTTGTATTAAATTAGGGTTTCCCTCGATTTTCATGGGATCCCATCATCACCATACTCTATCGAATACAAAAATAATTTTGAAAATCGGTCAACAATTGGCGGAGTAATCGCGTAACATATACACAAAACACGATGGACACACGTAAATATTTAATGGTTTTTCTCGATTTTTATGGGATCCCATTATCAGATCCTAACTTTGATGACCATGGGACCAGCCTTGGAGTATCCTATCGAATACAAAAAGAATCATCAAAATCGGTTCATAAACGACGAAGGTATCCGCGAACAAACATAAAAAAAAGCATATAGGTATACGGTCGAATTGAGTAACCTCCTTTTTTCGAAGTCGGTTATCAAACAACTACATACTTACTTACAATTTATTTTCTTATTTGATTTTGGGAATTTACAGTTAGTTAACAGGCTACAGGCTGCTTACCCTTAAATAAGGTTTGTATTGAAATAAGATCCTTAAAATAAAACACTAAAATCAATAAACGTATTCGAAAAGACATTTACTTTTTGATGTAGAAGGTATTTGTGTAGACTTGAGTAATACCTTTCAGTATTGATCGATATATCGATATTACTTTCTCCTCCCTAGTCGACAATAACTACGATAACATTATGTCACATCACTAGTAGATTATGTCCCATTATACCCCTGCCCCCGACCCGTATCGTGCGATAGAGAGAGTTGCAAGAACTGGTCGAAATTGCCTACAATTCCTGTTTGAAATATTGTTTCGGGCGATAACTGTTTTACCCCCCTAAACCTTTACGAAATTAGACACTTTTGGTCTCATTCTATTCAGTATACCTTAAACGATGTTTGTACGTTTTGCTTTTTTCGTAATTCAGTAAAATTTAGTCAAAAAAAGATAAAAATGCTCAAGGTAGTTTTTAAGTCTAAAATATAGATATTTAGATGCTAATAATTTATATTCTGAGCAATATTTCTTCAAAATCAAAACGTACAAACCTAGATCTTCATTATATCTACAACATTTCCAAAAATTATGAAAATTGGACTATGTTTAGTGGGAGAAAAGCGTTATCGCTTTTTGTATGAAAATTTACAGCCTCACAATCCTCTTAAAGACTTTGCCTCGATACATTTTATTTTTTAAATTACCTCTAATAATATGAAAATTCAGGATTACTATTAAACGATATTAGGTATTCATTAAAAAGCTCATTAAATAAGTAGACATCATCAGTATTCACAATCGTACAGAAGCATTTTTCCTAATCATTATAGTTATTTTTTTTATATTATATCGTATATTTTGTCGCTTACGTCGATAATTTCTAAACGACCTGATGGCATGCGGGCGCAGCGCATTCACGACTTCAATGACATAGATAAATAAAGATTAGCTACTTGAGCGCGCCACGATTCGAGGGAGGTTTTCCTGAAAATCTACGCGTGCACGGCGATTCCTTTATTGCGATGTAATATAGTTGATAATCGTATAGCCTCTAATGTCGCTTACGCGCCCGTGACCGAACGAAAACGTTACTTTTTACATTGAACAAAGTAATCTTTGGATTTTTTTTCTATCGAGTGAAATATTATTAATTATGTTTCTGTCTTTAAGAATGTTTAGATAAAATGTTCAACAATATCATATATACACGGTTATTTTTTTATCACCCTGGAAAATTTAAGGGACGCTTCACGACATGGTATTATAATGATTTAAATATAAATTAAAAAAATAACCCCCCTCCTTAATTTTATATAAATTTTTAGAAAAATCCAAAAAATGCTGCACTAGTTGAGAGCAGCATTTTTAGAGATTTTTATATTTTTTTTTATATTTTTTTTAATTTTTTTATTTCATTTTTTTTATTTTTTATATAATAATGGATGTGTCCTGAAGCGTCCTTAAAATTTTCCAGGGTGATAAAAAAATAACCGTGTATATATTTTTTATGGTATAGGGGGCAAACGAGCAGACGTATCACCTGATGGTAAGTGATTACCGTCGCCCATGGACACCCGCAAGCCCAGAGGAGTTATAAGTGCGTTACCGGCATTTGAGGAAGGAATACGCTCTTTTTTTGAAATTTTGAAGGTCGTATCGGTCCGGAAATACCGCAGACGACAATTCGTTCCGAAGTTTGACTGTGCGAGGCAGGAAGCTACGGGAGAATCGCAAAGTTGTGGACTGCCAACCATCTCAGTGATGGGCATGGATTTTTTGTCGCGTGGAACGATAGCGGAAAGAGGCGGCAGGTATAAGTCCGAACAATTCCTCGGAGCATTCCCCGTGATAAATGCGATAGAAGATGCATAGCGAGGCGACATCTCTACGCAGCGCCAAAGTATCAAGCCGATTTGATATTTCCAAGCAGTCGACGATTCGAGTCGCTCTTCGTTGAATGCGGTCCAGTGGGAGAAGCTGGTATTGGGGTGCCCCAGCCCAGAGATGAGAACAGTATTCCATATGAGGCCGAACCTGCGCCTGATGAAGCTGAAGGCGGTGCGCCGGAGTGAAATACTGTCTCGATCTATTGAGCACACCAAGCTTCTCAGAAGCTAATTTAGCCTTACCCTCTAAGTGGCCACGGAACTGGACTTCGCTCGTTATGTCGACACCAAGGATCTCAATATTGGCTGAGGTGATATGAAGGTGATATGAGGTGACTGGCTTGATATGAATTTTAAAACTGCATGTTTTATATTCGTGGCGGTACAGTTAATTGAAATTGTATAAAACGGGAAAGTAGCGCCTTAAATAAATAAATAAGCTACTCACGTTCGTTAGGAATGGTGCGTTGTCGTTGATGTCAGTCAGCTCTAATATAACCTCAGTCGTCGATCGCAGGCTGTCCGACCCGAGCTTCCCGCCCTGGTCGGCTGCCATGATCAATATCTGCCACCTCGTGAATCCGGACGGCTGGTCGCGGTCTAAGGGTTTCGTCAGACGGAGACAGCCGTCCTTGTCGATCTGAAGGAACTCCTTCTGCTCGTGCTTCACCAACGAGTAGATTATGTTTTGCGGGGCGTTCCGATCCTTGATGTCTGGATCGTATGCTTCTACCTGCAAAGATTTCAATGTTCTTAGAGCTGGAAGAAATAATATATTTTTATACAGTAGGTATAACACAGTCCGATTTTATCTAGAATAGGAAAGGGTAGGTTACTTTCGATTATGTCTTACATAAAGCGATGGTAAAAGCGATATATAATTATTTTACCTCCAAAATAATTTCTACAGAGCAACCTAAGGTTCGGTTATGGTTTTGGTCAGTTTTGGTTTCGGACAAAAATTTACCGAACCTTCGGCCCCGCCGAAACTCAATGTTCGTCATTGTCGTGCATCCTTCGACTAACTTCGGGTGTGACCATTACTGTTAAATTGTCAACATAAATAAAATAAACATATTTTTTTTATTGCAACTTAAGTTGGCAAACAGCAAACTGCCCAGTGGTAACAGGTCACCTATAATACATATGGCTCTTGAGAGATTCGCAGCAAAACTGCAAACTCCACAAGACGTACGTGTACGTTGCCAATTTGTCAACATCAGATGTAAAGTCACGGTGCCCAGTAATTTCACTGCCATATTTTACCCTTCAAACCGGAACACAGCAATGCAAGCATTGCTGCTTTGCGACAGAAATAAGTAAGACGGAAGTACCCAAGCAGCCGACCCTGGTACCGAGTCTCCCTCCGCTGCATCAACATAAATCAATCATTATTTTAGTTACCAATTTTATTTTTCGTTTTCACTTTATTTAATAAAAGTTAATTGTGACTATATCTATAAAAACTAAACAACCAAATAAACACTTATAACATTAAATAAATTTTAACATGCTATTTATTATGTCTATAAATTTCGGTTTCAGCCGAAACTGAGATCAGAAACGAAGATTCGTTTTCGGTTTCGGCTGAAAATCCTGTTTCAGTCGGACACTACTGAATTCATAATAATATTAGCATTATTGGTATAGCGAGATAAGTGATATATAATGGTCATAACTAGCTAAAGTCTAATTTTTAAATCGACAGAGTTCTGACATTTCAGAAGTGCTACCAACAATAAAAAAGCTCACTAAGAAGGAAAAGCATTTCACCGAAATAAAAAATAAACCGTTCTTAGTAAAACTAAGACTTAAAAATTTACAGATAATGTTAAAATGGCAATTAGATTTTTTACTGTCATATTATTTAAGTTATAATAATTATTAAGGAAATAATTTTTCTTCTACGGGAATCCCTGACCAATAATCCATAGGTTGCCAACCTTTCTTTAGGAAAACCTCTTTGTTTGTAAAATTTTCGCTTCTTGCAAGGGCCAATATGACGACACGTTTAGCGCAGAGGTCGAGTGATCACCTACTGCGCAACGGGTCGCGGGTTCGATTCCCGTACGGGACAAATGTTTTGTATGGCCTACAGAAATTTGTTCCGGTCTGGGCGTATGTGCATGTGATATTCTATGTTTGTAACTGCACCCACGACACAGGAGAAAATCCTAGTGTGGGGCGACGTTTTTTTAAAAACAAAAAAAAAATAACAAGATATAACGCCGCATCATGCACCGCGGGCTGAGTAAACGCAAACGACGTGGACCGAATTGAATACGGCGATTTATTTATCAAGTCGAGACTTAAAGTTACTTGATTGTTATATGTCCTTGAATTGCGGTTTTCTGGTTTAAGGGTAAGACAGGCAATGACATAGTGGGCACTGTGACAATACATCGTATGATGACAAATTGTCGACGTACAATGGGCTCTTGTGAAGTTGCATATTTGCAAAACTTTCAGAAGTATCTACTCTAGGTAACTGTAATCACCAGCAGCTGGACAGTCCGCGCAATTGGTAACTCTGTCTTATACAAAAGTAAACCTAAAGTAATAGGATTCTTCCTAATTGAAGTTACTAAAGTATAATATGGCTTCTTATTGTTACCATAAAGTAAAAGCTTACAATTAAAAACTTAACAAAGAAACATAATAACAACATTAAAACTTTTTTTGACAACAAAGAAAAATCAGGAGAGCGCGCACAAAAACAAGCAAGTGCGCCCTCAATTTTCACCGAAGTCGGAGAAAAGTGAAATATGACCGGCGATAAATATCGGGACAAAATATCTCGATATTTTCCGTTTTTCCACTCGATGTGTTTTGAAGGACAACACGCGATATTTTATCGGTGCCGAGATATCGAGAACGGTTACGTGCGTTAGTAAATCACCACGTTACATATCAATTTTTCGAGATATGTTCAAGGGATGTAGCCATCGTTCTAGATAAAGAGGACTAGGTGGAATACTTTGGAAAGCCATTAATTATCTGTGGCGGCAACTATCAATCGACATCTTTTCTGATTTTTTGTTGCGAGAGAGCACGTAAAACCTGCTTCCAAAAATATTATTTTAAGCCACTGAATGTGTCAGTGTACGAGTTTACGGTAATTGAAGACTTTCGATACATTAAGAACGCCTTTTAGAGCAATGTTATTTTGTATATTCGGCGATTTCTCAAACTGTCATTCACAAGTTAACACATTATTAGCGCCAAAGAATAGCCTAATTCAGTCAATTCATGAGCACCAGACACGCACCAGTTTTGACGGGGGGTTATAGCGTAGGCAGGTGTATATTTCATTGGCTAAAGCGCTTTAAGTACAGCTAGAATGTAGCTATATTGTAGATAAGATAAGTGGACTGTGGCTGACTGATGTGGGTATGCTTCCACGTTTGCGAACTAGATAATTGCTAACTTGCAACTAGTTATATTGATTATTTTTCTATTATGCTGGTGATATCACGAAGTCAGTTTAATAAAGTGGCTCTTAGTGTTGAAACAACAATTAGTTTTGGATAGGTTTGACAATATACCCATAGTTTACAAACATACCTTCACAATACAGCCTTCATACAGCTTCTCCTCCTCAATAGTCCTGGTATAGTTCTCCAAGAAGACAGGAGGGTTGTCGTTCAAGTTCTCAATGTTTATGATGACCTTGGCAACATCTTGGTAAATGCCGTCAAATGCCATGACGTTGAGGTTGTATGTCGTGATGTTCTCGTAATCCAACTCGTTGTTCACTCGGATCTCGCCAGTGAAGTTTCTGATTACGAAGGCGTCATAGGTATTGCCGTCGATGATGCTGTACGTTACAACGGATGCTAGAAAAAAAATCAAAATCAAAGCTCCCCCTTATTACAAGCTTTTATTTTAACTTGCAATGTAAGTATGTAAGTACCTATGTAAATATGTAAGTAGTGTTCGTAAGGGCCAAGGATGAAGCAAAAGGAATATTTAATTCCGGCTTCGAAAGTGAAATTATCGTTAAAATTGTGTCAATAAATAGTAATTCTGTTTTTGATATCATCAAACGAATATTGCAACTACCTGCCTCTATAATTATATCAAGCAATGATGTGAACCTAATCGAGATGAAATATCGAAGTTTCTTTGAATGCTGAATCAAAAAGGAACTCTGAAGTTAATATTTGATTGCCTCCATTCACTCACAACATGATACCAGATATGACATTTAATATGATTTCCCAATTTCAGAAATGTTTTAAAATACAAATATCAAAGCTGTAGTATTTGATAAAAAATATAAAACGATTTAAGTTCCAATATTTTGTGAAATCTGATTTTAATATATATTTCTTGATACAACAATGTATTTATATTTAAAGAACTAAGACTCTAGATAAATTAGAAAGTTAAAAATTAAAATTGATAAAACTCCTTCGTAAAAGCAAATTTTGGTAACCAACATTTTTTGTTTAAAAGCAAATTTTTGGTTACGACAATTTTCTTACGTCTAAACATTAATATTGAACAAATTTAAGATTCAAGAAGACCGACATTGTCGTCAACATCGTTTGTGTTCAACAAAATGTTGATACTCGAGAACTTTGATATTCTTTTATTCTTTTCAGTATTCATTACAGCGAATATTGTTCCGAGAAAAGACTAATGAACTTGCCACAAAGGTTTGAACCATTAATAAAAATTGTAAAAATTATTTTGGACTTAAAGATACCGTTAAAATAACAAATAATATTAAATGATTTGATGAGAAATCTAATAGCGACCATACGGCATTTGTGACTTAAATTGTGATACAAAAAAGATTTGAGTTATAAAAGTTGCTATTTAGCTCACAGAAACAGTTGGCGTTACGTCATTGTAAATCAATAAATCTTGTAATATAAGTAAATCATAATCAAAAGCGAGAGCTAATGTATGTTCACGTAATGATCAAAGCTAGTTTAAGATCCTCCATTCACGCGATAATAACGTTAATGGATTTAATATCAATCGGATAATTGTTATAATTAATGTAGGCAGTATCATGTTCAAATTCGTTGATATTTCCCTATAGCTCTCACTGTAATTCCGTTACATACTCGATGCTATTTTATTATTTAATTATAATACACGCTTAAGTTGTAAGAGACATTTTAGAATATTCGTGACTGTCATTATATTACATGGATTACATAATGACTTACTTATAGGAAATACTTCAATAAAGTTGGATTAGAAAATAGAAAAGTTTTGCTCTAGACTATTTTATCATGGTTTTATTAAACAATGGGCGAACGTCAGGCTTTCAATTAACTGGTGACAGGTAATGAATAAGGCTAAAGGAGGAACTAAGCACCACCGGATTCTAAAACCACAAAGGATATGGCAATATTACATCGAACTGGATAGAACATAACAAATGCTCACAGCATGTTGTGGCAATTTACTTAAAGTAAGAGCCTCAAAGTAAAGTTTTACTTTAGTAAGTAGTTAACTTTGAAATTTACTCGCAATGAATATAACATAACTCTATAAAATTATTAAAGTAAAACTTTAGTTTTTAGTTAGTAAATAAGGCGTCGTTTTGAAACCGTAGCTGTATATTTACCGTATGATGGGCGCAGTGTGCTTTAAAGAAACTTTAAATAATAATTTTAAATATTTTTATAAACAAGGATTAAGCATATCATATCACCGTCAAATTTATTCATTTTACATAGACAAGTTTCAACATCTCTTTATCAGTTACCCACAGAGAAGAATCTATTTTAAAATTGATTTGCCCAACATTCAATTATTGAAATAATCGAATTAATCCGCACGCGTATAGGGAGACCAGAATTCTATCAGCATTTCGATTAATTCATCAAAGTATGGTAAATACTCGATTTGAAACGTGGTTGAATCATTTCCTCATCCGGCTTTAGATTAGTCAAATCGTCAGTGTTTTTTCCGTGTATAGTATTATGAAAAAAATTGTTAAGTTACAAATACAAACAGTATGTTTATAAATGGACCCCCCGCCAAAATTGAATAAAAGATAAAGAAAGTTATATATAAAATGTCCAGGCTAAAAAACTTTTGTTTAAATCCACGTCATATTAAGACCACTTAGTTTCTGGGTGTGTTCGCTCATCATAGCTTTGCACGGCTTGGAACTGGCGAAGAATCTATCATGTACTAATACCTAACATTGATAATGCAGGCACCTTGTGCCGTGCGCAATAAACAAACAAACCAAAACACAGGTGACCCTTATTTTAGTTTTGGAAAAGTAAACACAAAAATGTAAAACTATTGTTTTTATTTGATACTAGCTGACCCGGCGTACTTTGTATCGCCATGTTTTTTAACTAAATTACTGAAATGTTTGTTTAAATTATTGTAGTTTTTTTTATTACACAAACCTTGTCCTAACAATAACGAATACATAAAACTAAGAATCATCCAATTTGGTGCAGTCGTTCGAAAGTTATGGGCGTACATACATTTCGAAGGTACATTTTTATTTATATAGATTACCGCTGTAGAATGACGGGAAAAAAAATTGTCGGGAGGTCCATGTCTTAAAAAAATTTGTTCAGTTTTCCTAGTTATTGAAAGAACAAAAATGTGCATATGTGCAATGAATAGCACTTACCTGTGTCAGTATCTATCGCTGTAACTTGAGTTACAAGTTCATTGATATTCGCGTTTTCGGCAATAGATTCCGCAACATAAGTATCTTGGGTAAAATGTGGTGGATTGTCATTTTTATCCGCTATTTCAATCAAAAAGGACTGTTGTCCTGAATTATGTTTTCCTGGTATAAGAGCGGATTCAGAATTATCAGTCGCTATAATCTTAATGTTATAAAAACTTTTCTCTTCTCTATCGAACATTTTCAATGTTGTTATATTTCCTGTGATGCTGTCAATGGCGAACGGATCTGATGGGTCTCCGAGTTGGTATGTGACTTGGTTGTTGGCTGACGTGCCATCAGCATCGAAGGCACGGACCTGCATCACTGGAGTTCCAGGTGGTTCGTTTTCTAATACACTGCCGGATCTAATTTCACTGAATATGGGAATGTTGTCATTGACATCTTCAACTTCAATTTGGATTATAGTTTCAGCTGCTAATTTGTAGTTGTTCTGCAAAACAATAATTTTAAGGCTCAAATACAGACATGTTCAAGTTTAAAATTTAACTAGTTCAAATATTTTCTTTAAAAAAGTAAAAAGTAACACTCATTAGCCCTAGTCCAGTTAGTCCTAGTTTCGATTTGTTAAGACCACGTAGCCTATAATCTCTCATATTTTTGCGATCACAATAATATGGTGAAATTATGTCAACAAACGGAAGGGTCCTTTTAAAGACTTTAATTCTTTCGTACAGTGTTGAATAACATTATCATTGTTTCTATTATAAATTAAATGCAAGTATTCACTATACCTGTATTCTAACTGTAAGGGTGTAGTCCGTAATTTTTTCAAAGTCCAAATGGTTTCCTAGCTTAACATAAGCCGTGTCTGCCTCAGGCTCCAACACAAACGTATGCCATTTATTAGTTTGTTCAGTCTGACCCTGGACTAGCTCAAATTGTAGCTTCTCTTCTTCGGGAATGTTAGAGCTGAAAGTATAAGGACAGTTATTGTTATTATTCGTGGAAAAAATTCATTCATATCATAACACATTTTCAAATACTTACACGGCCTTTACTGTAGCGATTGGTGCATTAAAATCTGCGTAGTTCTCTTTTAACCTAATAGGACCAGATGGCACTTCGATAAATGACGGACTCTTTTTATTTGACTCTACTACTTGAATGTCTAATGTTATAGAGCTCTGTTGTGGCGGATCTCCCATATCTTTAACTATTGCACTTAGCTTGAACTTGTAACCTGGTACTTTCTGTAAAAGTATGATGTATTAATAGATGAAAATAAACATATTATTATTATTATAATGCTTGATGTATGTTGCCAACGTATAGATTTTACGACTCTGTCTTGTAGCCAGAGTCATAGGTAGTTTAGCACATACTAGAAAAAAGTACGTCCAGAAAAATGAATACAGTATTACTCACATCTATAGTTTTATTTAAAAATATAACTCCATTATCTGGATCGATGTAAAAATAAGCTTGATCTGGAGAGTTGGAATCCAAACTATAGTGTACTATGGAGTTGTTTCCATCATCTACATCTGTTGCTGATATCCGCATCACTTCCCTCCCGCTGGCCAGATCTTGGGGGACTGACTCGGAGTATGACTGTATATGAAAAAATAACATTAACAAAGCATTCAGAAAATCTCCTCGGTAAAACGTGTCTCTTATCTTTTGAATTTCTAGTGAATTGAAATTATTTCTTTAGATGGCTAAGTTTATTTTGATTTGTTGAGTTTTGATCGATTTTATCAACACACGATGTTGGTACATAGCTGTTGTATACAAACCTCAAACTTTAGTCCTACGCAAAGCATGCCCGAAGCTTAGAGAAAGAAGTCTTATCCAAAATAATAATAATCGTGCATTGTGATAAAATGCATCTAAGGGGGAAAGAGCAGCCTAGCTAAAGAAAACACATCAACTACAAATGTGCAAAGAAAGTGGATTTCAACACACAATAACACATAAAATTATTACCAATAACGCCTTGAGCGGCGGCTTACGATCCTAAAGACATGCAGCAACATGCAATTAGAAAATAGTATAGTTTTCAAGTAATCATTTGAAAAACAATTGTTACCATAGCTCTTTGTATGGGAAATATTATAAAAGCTACAGTAACAATTGAAGAAACATAAGACAATTCAATAGTAGTGTTTATTTCATAACGCCATTGTGCTGAACTCATTTTTCTTTCATTAATACGCTTTTAGACAAACCTTCCAAACATCTCCACGAAAGACCTTTGGAAAACAGTAAAGCATTAATATAAATATTGTTATTTTAATTGATTATGAACCATCTGAAATAATTAGTCACATATAATGTAAACAAGTGAAAGCAAATGCAATAACAGATTATAATCGTTCCATTTCCTGGCAAGACCTATAAAGTTAGAAGATTTTGTTTATTGAGTATGAGCGAGAAAATAATTTTTATTTAGCTTGATTGCCTAGCATAGTAGGAAGCAGAAGTATTAGCATAACAACTATTTTCTTAAAGGTTTCGGAAACCTTTCAAATGCTTAATTTACCATAAAAAATCTCAACGAATCATGTCAATGTGTTTTGGAATCAATTAAAAACTTTTTTAACACATCAATTATCTGAACCTACAGCTTCTAACTTTTTAAGTAGGTACGATGAAATCTCATCATATTTATTAGGTCCCTTTGAAAAACTTGGAATTAAATATGAGTTAGTTGTTCGAAAGCACATTCACGGTATTCTTTTATAGCATTTTACTTCAATATGAAACCGTCTAATTTAACACTCACAACTTTGTCGAAGACAGGTGGATTATCATTAATATCTTCTATTAAAATTTTAATTGTGCAGGCGTCATCTAATTGTGGTTGTCCGTTGTCACTTGCTCGTACTGTAATATATGCTTCTTTTTCTCTGGACGGCTCATCGTGGTCGAAGACCTGTGTTGTATTAAAATATTTAATAAATATAAATCATTTAAACATGACATTATACCAACTAGTACCTTCTCTCCACGATATCTTACAATTTGGAAACACATACATTATTCATATTATTTGTCACGTTGGAGAATGCATTTTACAGTTAAAATAAATGTGTCTTACTTAATGAGTTCGCATGTAAATAGATATTTAATTAAGGTTGACTGACATTAATTCAAGTTTGATGAGAAAACGCAATTCAAAAAGGTCTTGATTTACTACTTGACGCCGAACTACCCTGCTACCATTCAGCAGGTAAAATGAATATTTCTAGTCTGAGATAATTACACTGGTAGTTACGAGTTTGGTATGTATGATCACGTATCAAGAGAAAGGCTGCTTACAATATAGCCGAAGCGATGGAATAAACATGGAATGATTAATTGAAATCATCTAAATTTTTACCAATTACATACAGAGTAATTTTTATAAGTTGTTTGATTAAGGCATTAGAGCAGGCAGTGAGATTCATAAATTGTAGACATATTTAACGAAACTATGGCACATATCAAACATTTCATTCAAAGCTGGCATACCAGAAACAATGATACCTATTATGTTTTATATTAAATGTTAGTCTTGACTTAATACGAGATGTGGAAGTATACTGACATCGGCTGTGGTTATCGCGCCGGTGTCAGGGTCGACGTGAAATCTTTCTTTTTCGCCAGGCGTCGACACGAATTTGTATTTCACAGTGCCGCCCATTTCAGGCGGGTCCTTGTCTTCTGCATGAACCTGTTAATAACGAATTTTAAAATTACAGATACTTACTATTTTGCACACGAACATAGTCCTTAATCATGTATAAAATTCATAATTTGTAACTTACTGTGAAAACACAATTAGCGAAAACAAGTAGAATTCAAAATAAACATTTGCGTGTTACTAAAAAACGTTGCCTTTGGTAAGAAAACAATGCTGTCTCAGAAAAGGATAGAAAAAATAAAGCGTCAAATTCAAACAGAAACAATGGCTAAGTTTAGACAACGTTTTGTAGTAAGACCAATACGAACTGTTGTCTAATTTAAGTGATAATTAGTATTGACTTTTCAATATTAGACATATACATATGTATAATGAATATTCATTGTTGAATAAAAAAATATTTTAAAATTTTACATAGAAACAATAATTGTCATTGAACAATGTTAACAAATTATACAAATCATTTTTATTGTTCATAAAATTTGATAAAACTGTATTTAATTTTGATGCCCTTCCATCGCAATCACACGTTAAGAACCTGACAGAAAATTGGTAGGTAATCTTCTCCATTTTCAAAAAATTATACAATTATTCTTACCGTGAAAACATAAGTGCCGATAGATTGTTCCTCCTTCACAGTAGGCCTGTAGTTCAGGCAGTCCAAGAAAAGCGGCTTGTGGTTGTCCTTGACCGCAAGCTTCGGCGACGATGCAGCCATGAACTGAAATTGCATAGGATCGAACGACTGCGTCATTACATATCACTAACTAAGCTAATTCTATTGGCCAAAAATCGGTTCAAAATCAAATACTGAAGCGTCAACGAAAAACTACAAAAAAAATAGTTGAGCATTGCTTTTAAACCGACACTGCAATTTAATGATGCATTGCATTGCACGTCGATACAGCCGCATTACATTACATCATACATATTTTGTACGATCAACTTCATATCAGAGGCACAAGTTACTCATCTCCAATCAGCGATCGTATGCTAGATTTAATTCAACTGAAACCAATTATCAATTTATCGATTACTCAATCGCATTTTGTAACATCGTCGTTCGATATTTAGAGCATACTTTTACATATTCATACAGACATAGATTTCTATCGAATCATCGATTTTGTTTCCGATCCCCGATCATTCGACGAGTTACAATATAGCACCACAATCTGTTGGCGAAGACGTTTTTACATTAGATTTTAACTATACATATTGGCTGTTAGAATTTAAAATTGATTGGAGGACATTCAGTTTTAGAACGCTGTGTGTTGATCGTACAATCGAAAGCCTATATAGTTGCCGTAAAACTATAAAAAATAAAGTAGCGATTTAGATTTATTGTGTCTATCGCAAATGTATTAAAATTAAATGTTATTCGTTTTAACTGATCACTGAAGCTCTAGGTATTACAATAATGCAGAAAAAGTTACAAATTAAAAATAATTTGTTAATTTACACAAATAAATTATTATTAAAGCGTTAATTAAAGTGAACTATAATATGAGTTTTAATAATTTTGGTAATATTTCCTATGCCAAGTATTACTATTACTATTGGCATTTTTGAGCGTACGAAAATAAATAAATAAAAATTGCTATCGATTTTGTAAATACTGTCATAACTTGATAATTATGTCATTAATATTTCATACTTAATAAAGATTATTGCAAAATACAAACGAAAGCAAGCGTGCAAATATGTAGGTACTATAACAATAATGTGAATATTTAAAATATTAATATGAATAATTATTATTGAAATAAATATTAGTAAGTACATAATAATATGTATATTACATAAATAATTTTATCATTACCTTTTGTCCTGTTATTGTTGCTAATGAAGCACATATTAATACTAAAACAATACTGTAAATAATTATAAATGATAAAAAATACCTTATCGATCCAGTGGCGTGTGATAATTGTAAGCTGAATAGTGAGTGAATTATTAAATAATACATAAATATAAATATTTGTGTCACTTACAACTCTCCTTGTAAGCTTAATAATATTAAAGGTGCAGCAGTGATACTTAGGTATTAATACATATAAAACAACTATGCATGCAGACACGTAACTAATATGTTTAGGAATAAAGAAGCCAAACAAAATTGTTAATACTATAGGAGTTAAGCTTGTCAGGGCGAGGTTATTAAATGATGGGTTTGATGACGATTTAATTCAGTTTGATTTACTCACGGATGTGTGGATTGGCTGGTACCCTTCTAGGTGTCTTGAATGTCTTAACCTTGTTATGTGGTGCGTGGGATGTGAATGGTCTCGAGCTGTGAACAAAAGGAGAAAATATTACCTTCCTTATTATGAGCAAAAACAAACATACACATATTGAATTACATATGCAAAAGAAATTAAATCTGTATCAGCTCGTTGCTATCAAAGTTGTCCATTTATAGCAGCGAGCGTTTATCGTGACTAAAATTATTTCATAACGTTTAGACGATCATCTTTCTACCAGTCCGTCTATCTGTCTATTACATTGAGTTCCTGAGCCAACTAGAGACTTCGGGTTTTTACTAGATGATAGGGTACTAAGCTCAAAAAGATACTTTAAATGTTTCATTCAGTGTAAAAATTTCAAAGTACTAATATTTTGTATGTGTAACAAGGTATTCCTCGCCATTCGGCAAATAGAACCTTCTTAAGAGCCTAATATTATGCTGTATCATAACCGGATGAGCCCGTATAATAATGTTAGTCAGATTAGATTGTACGTCTCTTGTTTACATACCAATTAACCCTCCAAGCACTCGCAAATAGTGTGGCCATGTCGCGATAGTCCCGAGGGAAGGAAACGATGAATATACGAATCATTTCACACTAGTTAGTAGTCACTTTACCGTGAAACGGTCGTTTAAAGTTATTAATTAAGGTAGTCATTATCTTGCATGCACGTCTTAAGTAGCACGCTTTTGTCAAACAATGAGTTTAATGTACAGGTTGACGTAACTTCTTTGTCATCTTCCCTATTCCTCGGGTTAATTATTTCCATCCAAGTGTCCACGAATGTGATAAATCTTTTGAGGGTTCATGCGTCATAGAAAATTTTGACCGTTTTTTACTAGTTTCTTTTGCTTTCATTTCTAATCGCTGTGATTATAGCAGGTAAGCTTTTTATTACTGTATGTGAAATTTTTGATATAAGTTACCTACTTATGGCATCGTTTATCATAATAAGCGAGTTTTTTTTTTCTCTGAGAACTCAAAAACCTAAAGAGTTCCTTTTAAAATGAATAATAAAAAGTCTAATAACACACCATATCGCATGGACACCCCGTTAAAACAAGATGGCTACAATAAGCAGTGACGATATATCATTTTAGTCGCGAAGCAAGGCATCAGATAATTTTAAGCTTAATTAACTGCCATTCAGCTGCTACTTTAGCGTGCTGCATTGTAAAGATGACTGGAGCTAATGAATTTTGTGCCAAAGCTCCTTTCACATTTTGTAAAATTATTAACAAGTTATAATTGTTTCTACCAAAGTGTCGAGAAACTACATATTTTTAAAACACGAGTTTCAGACTCAGAGTGATGATTTGAAATGAATTGAGCTTAAACTTTTGTTTTAAGGTCAGCTTCCAATTGACGACTCTGTAACAATACAGGGAGTGAAAAAATAGCCCTTGCTGGTTTTCTTGCTGGTTCTTAACAGTTCAAGGTCTTCTGCCGTAAACTTCTGAACCAACAGCGTAGCTTCGTTGACGTGAAAAGTGGTTATGTAATAATCCAATTTGAATAAACGATATTGAATTTGTAATAACTTTGGTGGCTGCTGGTGTTATTCTTTTTTGCTTAGTTTGTTATCAAACTGCATAATCACACATATACATAAGATTTCTACACGTCAGCTTCCTTACAACGTTTAGGTTTTAAGATTATTTCTTTTCCTTTCGACAAACAACCTTGACCGTTTCACAATATCCATCATATATATATCAGCCTTGTCATATTCGTGACGTATGATCACGTATATAAGCTACTCTGACTCGCTCTGTCAGGAGACTGTACGATCAGTCGCATTGTCGGGAGAAGCTGAAACTGCGGCGCCTTCCTCAAGTGATGCGGCACAGATGCGACCGAAAATATGTCGGTCAACTGTGGCTACCATGTTTGAGCCAAAGCATTCGACCATCTAGTAACGAGAAAACTAAGTGTTAAAATCATGCTCAATCGGTACAATCAGCAATATAGAATAAAAAAAAACGACGACGACACAATACAAGCGTTAGATCGCTTTAAACAAATGTTTAGGTACTTGTGATGCAAGAGATCGATGTTAATAAATTGACCAGCTTTCACAAACGGTTGAACTACACAGAAATATTCCCAAAGACCTTCAAACAAGATCTCAAGTACAGCTTAATATTATTTAGTACGATTCCAGTTCCACCAAGTAGAGATAATAAAATCAGGCTCGTCTGGAATAAGCAATAAATTTGAAACAAAATATAAACTTGAATCCTTTGAGATTTCTCATTTCATTGCGCAAAACAGAATGGCAGATACGCCAATAACAGGCTACTAATAAAGATCTAAGCAAGTATCTAGATTTTCCAATACTCCCCCGATGTGTAGTTTCACTGCCGTTAATTATGTCCCGATCTAATTTCAGTACATCATAATATTCCAGATTGGATATAAGATATGCCCGTTTGTTTTTCTAAGTACAAATGTCAATCACGTTCGCTCTTGTGTTTGAAATCTAAGATTGTGATTTGACAAATTGGGCCTTTTCAGTGTCAGGTACGATCGTGTTAAAAATAGCCGTAGCTTAATATAATAAATACGTAACACTAATCATCGTAGATACAACATTATTATAGGCAGAACTAAGAACAAAAGATGTGCCGAAAGTCCTGGGGCCTTACCATGATCGCTTAAAGCAAGGTTAAAACAATATTGAAACAAAGACACAGCTCTTGCTGCGTATAGCGCCATCCTGCTCTCAGTGCGGTTTTAATATTGTTTTAAGCGATCATGGTTAGGGGGCTGCTTTAATTGCTAAACAAGTTCAGACCAATATTTATTTATCATCGTACCAGCATCCACTGCCAGGCTTCGGTCTACTAACAGAAGGGAGAGTTTGAACCGTCTCACATCGCTGGACAAATATTTCAATAGGCAGTTATTATCAGCATGCACCGGGAGCGCTTTATTCAGATCTTCTTACACATTTTCTACCTATAAATCTATACTTTTAGAGAGTAATAACGAAAAAATTTTTTCGATTTTTCTTACAAGCCACCTCTTTCTATTGCCCATCTATCTGACATTAAATCTTTCTATAAAACGAAGAAGAGCGATAATATCCTCCAAAATACCGTCACCGTCGGTGTAAAATATAAAATGTCACTTTCCTAATCTCATCTGGCATCTTAATTACAAGACTTTGTGGCCGTGGCCTTCGCTAAAGGCCAAACGGGGTCAGTAATCTCCACAAAATCTCCTAACTTAATATAAGGAATTCAAATAATCTTGTCCGAAGTGTCAAAATGAAACTTTTATCCCATAATTAGGCTTTGGATCGCAAACTAAGCGTGGCCTTGATTTCCCTCGCTGTTTACATCCACAACTAGGGTTGTTACACAGGGTTAGATAAAAATATCGGCCCATATTTGGAAGAATATCTAGACATCCACACTAATACGGTTATCTTTATATTGTAGTGTATGTAACTTTATATTGTAACTAGAAAGCTCTTCGATTTTCCAGCTTACTTTTAACTATATTTCCGCTCGCTACTGCCCATGTTATGTTTGTTTTCCCGTGGGAATTTTATATTTTCCCGTAGGAAAAATACTTTTGTAGCCTATTATATATAGTAGATTTACTTTACGCAGCTTTGCCCGGGAAATTTATATTTTCCCGTTTAGGAAAAATAATTTTGTAGCCTATGTTAGTCAGGGATAATGTAGCATTCTGATGGTGAAAGAATTTTTCTAATCGGTCCAGTAGTTTCGGAGCCTATTCAATACAAACGTACAAAAATACAAATCTTTCCTCTTTATAATACATATTAGTATAGATCAAAGACATTATAAGAGATAGACCGACAATACGCGCGGCCTCTAAGAAACCCCCTTCAACCACAACAGCGGTCAGGCGGCCGCTACTCATACTGTATTTGTACTGCATTCGACTGTCGAGCGCGCGTCAAGTTATAAAAATACTTAAACATGCCCAAATAACTTCGTTTTGTAGTGTAAAAAACGAACAGTAATAAAAACTAAATCACATTGTAACATTATTTATTACCGATGAGTCTTAATTATGCTTATTTATTTAGCTATTATCATATCAAAATTGGTTGAAGGGGACTTCATACATTTCGTTTGCATTGTTGGTCTACTCCTATAATGTCTTTGGTATAGATAATGATATTAGCGTGCAGATCAACACGTTCTATTTTTGAGGGCGCATGAAAAAAAATGTCAAATACAAAAATCTTTTTTTACGTAGATCGGCTGTTATTGATAATCTACTGCCTGTCTCCTTTTTTTTGTTTTTTCGAGGGGAATGCGTGACCGCACCGAACTCGCCGTTGGCAAGACGACGAGCGTGTGTGGGGCTCTCCCGGCAGAGTGCCAGGCCTACCCACTAAACCCCCCGGTGTTCTTCCTGCCCTTATGGCCGCGCGTGGGTCCACACTGCGACTAGTCTCCTACCTCTCCTCCTAAATTTAGCGCCATTATCTTAACCCGTTATGAAATGTCTAAGTAAATTGAAAACAAATGCTTTTTTTATTTAACATAGAAAGTTTCCGATTAATGATAATACTCGTAGACTCTCTAAAGCATCTGTCCACTCATCCATTCAGCCCGTAAACACCCACTACTAAGTATAGGCCTCTAGGCGTATAGGCTCTTTACTAATCCATTCCTTCCGATCCTGTGTCATTATATTCGTAATTAGTCCAAGGTATAACTATTGTAGTAACGCCTTCTTCCGCTACTAAATACGCGAATTTTAAAGACACCATTAAAAATATAAAAGAAAAATACACCTGGCAACTCCACCGTCACCATAGCTCATTCGTTTTTTTCGCGCTCTACGCAGCTGACACATATTTTACATGTTGATGTTTTTTAAAGTGATTTAATTATCTAAATAAAACTAAAATCCAGATACGCAGTGATAAAAATGGAGAAAAGATGTCAAAAGTTGTTCGAAAGTAAAATGGTTATCTTAACATAAAGAAAATAACCCAAGATGTCGAAACAGTAAGTACCTACCTGTTTTGAAGATGCGTCGTAATTTTGATTTAGCTTGGCAAGAGGACCTAGATACAATTAATTTAGATAAAATTTTATAATAAGAAATATATTTTTTAAAATTGCCTGCTTTCCGTGGGAAAGCGTTACCTATCAAGGCAAATGAATTAGATGATGTATCTAGGTACCTACTCGATTATGAACTCTATTCATTGGATATAGGCTAAAGCACAAATACCTTTATAGGAAATTATGGTATATACGAGTAGTTTATATTTATGACCAAGTTTACAAAGAATTGCATTGAGAAATATTTTAATTGAGGTTGCCTATGTAGATAAAGTTTCTTGAAAACTGCAAACTGTTAGATGGTCCATAACATAACATGGAAATTCCTAATATCCTTCTAAAACTTGAGATAAATTACTCGAAAAATAAAGTCAAAGGAAATGAGCTTTGCAATAGCTGTAATATCACAAGTATTGACTTCAATTTCCAAACAATCTTCTTAAAATATCTGAGTGATGTCTTTAGATTACAATGCAATAAGTTTACAATGTCAGTACAGCAGGATCAGAAGGAAACATGACTATGCTTTTATAAAAGACCTAATAGAAGCTATTAAAAGCAATAAGAGGGATGAATATTTGTACTCCAATAAAAGTGTAAAATTATTTACAGTCATAAAAAGAATGATAAACATTCTAAAATATAAGCCATGTATAAAAACCTCAAAAATTTGCTTCTAATTTGAAAACCTACCAGCAGCCTGTGTGCTGCAATAAGCAGTCTGTGTGCTGCAATAATTTCTAACAATATCCTCCTCGGAGAGGCTCATAGAGAGAGGGCCAACCTCAACTATCATTCAGGTCACGAATGAACATGCTCTGTTTTCAGCAGCCAGTCTCGAACCAATTATCCATAGACCCCATATTTTTACCCATCGTGGGAATAAATAACCGAGGTCAATTAATTTTAAAAGTGGATAAGAGACTATGTAATACATTTTGTTACTATTTTGAATCAACTTTATTATCCACTGGACAATAATAAATATTGTGAAATGGATAATTATACAAACAAATTAACAACTGCATAGGTAGCAGAAATGCTTGGCCCCATGCAAAGATTTCTAGAGTTTTACCATTTTACTATTCCTAAAAGGATGGTTCCATAGATTTATTTCAAAATAAAATAATGATTTCTTAAAATAAGTTGATAATAAGTTTATTGAAAATCTACACTTTCAAATGAAGATTTCATGTTATAGATTTGATTAAATTAATCCATGCACTATTTACATCCAAATTATTCATAACGAAGAAAATTGTTAATTTTTATGTTTGAATAATTGTATGAATACAATTGCTTTTACCATGCGGGTTAAATACAGTACATACATACCTTAACCATTTGTCTCAATTCAATTTCAGGTATTTTTATTAAAAAAAAAAGTGTATTTTTATATTGTAAAATATATATATATATTTAAGAAAAAAGCTGAATAAAGAACATAATAATAATTAAAATTAATAAATGTTTGACGACTTGATTAAAATATTGATAAATCAATAAGAAATGTTAGTTATTGTAATTTTAAACTATAACTTATAACGGTTTACAATAGTAAGGCTTTATTTTTTAAATAAAAATAAAATTTTACTAATTTTATTCAATGTAAAATAATTTGTAGGTTTTAAAATATATTCCTTGATATGACTTTAAAGATTAAGTGCAATAGAAAGGAAATGTATCACACTATTAGTCATCATCACTTATAAATAAATTTGGTATGTAATTTTGCTCAATGTTTCATTAGGAATGGCAGTTTAATTGTTTACACTTTGAGCTCAGATAGATATAAGTTTATGACTTTGAACGTTTGGGGGGCAATTACAACATGCTTATGTATATGAAAAGTATTGTAAAATGATTCTGCGATATGGAGTACTTCCTAAACATTTTCTTTTGATACTTTCTCAGGTGTATTATCAACTGACAGTAATTAAATGGTAAAAGCAAGACAGTATCAATTTCTTAGAACTGTTAGATACATAATTATGCATTAAAATGTTTTGCTGACCTCTCAAGTAGATGTGATATTTTATTAAAAATAGATAACACCACACTTTCAATACATTAACAGAAAAAGCTCAGTTTGATATCAATCCAAATGATCTTGCTAAACATTTGGCTGTGGTGTGAAACTAGCAGCATCTGATTTTTTGCTTAATATATAAAATTTCAAAATATTATTAAGCTGATTTTAAATCTTGTAGTCTCAATGCAGATGTAAGTTGGAAACTATCGCAGGACTTCTAAGATTTGTGATGCATTGATTCATTTGTAACACATTTCAATTAAAAAAAAATGATTATATGATAAATAAATTATATTTTATTATATACATGTAATCATGGCATCGTCTTATGTTTCAAATGTTGATACTTTTACCATAGGATTAATACTTTTATAAATGAAGAAGAAACTCCTTTTCTTTGATTTTGAAATTTTTGCAGAGTTATAACTGACAGAGCTTAAGGAATCTAAGTATTTCCTTTTTAGACCATTACCACTCAGGCTTACTGCAAAGAAATAATGTTTCATTCAGATCTATCCAATGTTTTAATACCAAAAAGTTTCTTTTTTCAAATCTTATGTTTATTTTTAAAGCAGAAGCATCACATCAATCATTGCATTTTCACTGTTCAGCTCTTACTCCAATTATCTAACTATAGGCAATAGAATAAGGTCAGATGATAAAATTAAAAAATGGATAAATCGAGTTAAAAGACTATGTTTGGCAAAGCCAATGTATGTCAGCATAATGGAATATGGCATATGCAATCCTGCCATAGTTTTATATTACCTTAAGCATGGGTCATCTAGAAACCTGACATTGAAATAACCTAGACTCAAGAAAACTGACATTAAAAACTGCTATTATTAGCAAAACCACTGCCCAAAAAGTCACAAATCCTATACATTATAGTTTTCTCAAATTAAGATGGATATTTTAAGAGATATTAAAAGTTCTATGACAGCGACACTTAAGCAAGTTGTCTCTTCTCTATTTAAAGATTATTCCAGATATTTTACCTGTGAGAACTTTGTTATTGCTTTAGAAGTAACAAATAATAAAGGACCATAGAAATAAATTTATTTTAGACTTAAAATACTACTACTCAATCCATTAGTAGATGACTAAAGCAAACAATGGAGGAAAGTAATCTAATTGTTCATCTTTCATATTAATATTCTATTTATTCATCAGCCTCCAAACAATATGCTTCAAATTATCATGCATATAGGGCAGGGCTGTTTATAATATTCTAAAGGCGAATAAACATTTTCAGTAAATCACTATTTTACATTTTCGCGTGGCGATTATGTACTCTGTCCGTGGGACAGGCTGAAGGACATATATCCATCAAAGCACATAAAAAATTTTTTTTTAGGGAATCGTTAATTCTACATTTTCGCGTGGCGAGGATGTAGGTACTCTGTCCGTGGGACAAGTTAAAGGACAAATATATGTCCAGGCATATGAATGATTTTAAGGAATTGTTAATTCTACATTATCGCGTGGCGATTATGTACTCTGTCCGTGGGACAGTCCTAAGGAATTGTTAATTCTACATTTTCGCGTGGCGATTATGTACTCTGTCCATGGGACATTCCAAAGTACAAATAGGTACCTATAATGGTAAATGATTGATTTCAGGATTTTATTACTATTACATTTTCGCGTGGCGATTATGTAGTTTGTTTGTGGAACAGACTAAGGCTAAATTATTTTTAATGTATTTGATATTCATTATTAACTTCTGTACTTACAAATATTTCACTAAGGCAAAATTAACTGAGTCTCTGTACTGTACAGTGAAATCCCATTAGGTTTCAATCTGGAAAGGGAACCGAAACTTACAAAGAGTTAGATAACACATTGGGTGGCATATCCCCACTATTGGATGATCTAATAAATTATCGATATTTGCTAAATATTATAATATACCACGCCAGTTAGATTGGCAAAGCTTTTTGCCACGGCTGGTAGTTCTTGAAATTTATAGTTATTATATGGTTAACATGAAACTGTTAACACTAGTAAACGTTATCTACATTATGAAATAAATATTGAATGTTATTGAATACCTATTGATAGTTAGTAAATAGGTACTAATGTTTACCTATTTATCAAAAACTCTAAACATCTACAATAGTTATACCTTGGACTAATTACGAATATAATGATAGGATTAAACGAACTTACCTAAAGTGAAGTTCAATCCATATTATATGAAGTAATTAGTCCAAGGTATGGAGCATCCCACCCTTCCCTTTTGAAGTAATAAATTACTAACCCAATTATATATACCTAATACTCTAAACTAATGAGCTATGGTGACGGTGGAGTTGCCAGGTGTATTTTTCTTTTATATTTTTAATGGTGTCTTTAAAATTCGCGTATTTAGTAGCGGAAGAAGGCGTTACTACAATAGTTATACCTTGGACTAATTACTTCATATAATATGGATTGAACTTCACTTTAGGTAAGTTCGTTTAATCCTATCAATATCAGCCGCTGGTGGACACCAACCCACAATTTTGATACGTTTCTCACTTGAGTTCAAGATCTTCATAACATCGGCCAAAACATAAGTAAACAAATTAGGCGAAATGGTATCTCCCTGTCGCATACCTTCCTAAATAGGTATAAGGTCTGTTAGTCGCTCAATAGGTTTGAGGTTTTATAAAATGTTAGTGTTCAATACATAGGTGTATTAAAACACCAAAAATTTATATTTTTCGGGAATATCATCTCGCCTAGATGATATTTGTATTAGCACTATTTCTTGCCCGCGACTTCTTCTACGTAAAATTCGGTTACCTACATCGCAGGTTTCTAGGGAAGTCGTAAAATTCGGGATGACATGCCTATGTCCTTCCTCAGGACTTAAGCTATATCTATACCAAAGCATAACAGACGGACAAAGTTATTTTCACATTTATAATATTACAAGAGAATCCAACTCAGCATGACTTAGATTTTAAAGGTTAACTTATCGTAAGAGGCTCATATAATCGGCCTTATAAATGTATTGCTTTCTTTGTGTCTATTTTGACATCCAACTACTCCACGACGTGAATGGCTCAATGAATAAAGGTGATTAATGAGATGTTAGTAACATCGCTTTCTTTACAGCACAGATAATGACTTTGACATAAAACACGCATTATGCCATGATACGATAGACAGGCGAAAGGCACAAGAATAATCCAGTTTCGTAAGGAGAATACTTGGAAATATTACGATTCCATTTATTATTCAAATCATGTTTATTTATACTCATCTCAGTGTATCCCTAAGATGTAAAGACTGCATTACACATAGCTTATGTTTGACAAAATCCTTATCCCTACTAATAAGTTTGTGAGGATGTTTGTTACTCTTTCATGCAAAAACTACTGAAAGGATTTAAATGAAATTTTGTAGGTAGACGGATTACGACAGGGATTAACATATAGGCTACTTATTATCCCGGAAAAGTGAGTAGTTCCCGCGGAAAAGTAGATTTACAGTTTTTTCTTTGAACTTTTAAGACGAACCATAGTTCGCGGGCACAGCTAATTTTTTACATATTTACGAGTATAAATGAACACTGACACAAATGATTTATGTATTGCTGCGGTTTTTTGGGAGGATTTCCCCTCCGTGCCGATCCTTTACTGAAATGTGTATGAATAATCGTAAAAAGGGCCTCATTGGTTTAGCCGGAGACCTCTTTATACTGCGAAACTATTGTTTGATACTTAGCTAACAGTTTTAATTCCTAAGTGCTTAATGTAGATGGAAGACCTAGGCGTGTGGAAGTGGTTTAAGCGTTAGCCGACTACAGGAGCCAGCCGGAGCCTGATTGCTGTAGGTTCCAATATAGTGAATTAGAGAGCCACATGATTTTTTCTTTTATCGCGCTTAACTGTTGTAAAAAGTAATTGATTCGTTCCCCTCGATGAGGGTTCAATTTGTTTTCAATGGCCTCATACTGTTGGCCACAGATTGCCTTTACATAATTTTAATAAAATAATAAAAAAGTCAGCTCAATATTATTTTACAGTACTATACTCGTAATGTTTTTAACAAAAATATTTTACAATATAACATTTATTTGAATTCCGACGACTCCGACACCAACTCGAACACCTTAATTCATTCTCAATTCCAATTCCGTTACGTAGCATCGTGTGAAAGTAAACTAACCCACGACTTAACAAGCTTCAGAGAATCCATTAGAGGGCGCGGATTATCTGACCCTTGCGTGATCCCCGACACTACTTTTATTAATGTTTATACGAGTACGTTAGCAACGCCTATTAATTCTGTGTGCCAATATCCAAGTAAGTATAGATACAGTTGATATTAGTAACGGGAGCAGGAATTCAAGTTTTAGTTTCAACTATTCAGATTTTATAATTTTGAACACCCCGTACCTTCTTTTAGCACTAGCCATATTTGAACTAGGCACAGATAAGGCTCTATACAGGCAAACTGCATTTCAACTGCACTCCGACAGCCAGCTATGATGAGGTAAGCAAATATGTATCTACGAATCAAAACCTGAAATGACACCTATCTGGTCTTTGTGACAAGAGTAAAAAACAAGCAGCAGTAGATAATATTTAAAATGTTATTCTTATCAATTTCACAGAGTAAGTGCTTGCCATTAAGTTATCAGAAGCTGGTTTGTGTCAGTGACCCTTTGTTACTAATGGACTACTCAATACATCCACATAGATGGTAGGTAGAGAGGAAAAACCAAGAGGAAATTAATACCATGTACGGTCAGCCAAAAAAGTGGCGTACCTACCAGTTCTGACAAAACTTCGCGTATAAACAAAGAACAAGTGAACTGCGTAGTTTTATGACACGAAACAGAATTTCAAACTTGGGGTGATAAAACACTTTTTTGGCCGACTGTACTGTTCTGCTGATGGCGGGTGGCCTACTGTGTTCGCTTAAAACAACGTCATAACCGAGACGGCGCTCTACGCTGTAATAGCAGTGGCTTTGTTTCACCTTGCTCTAAACGCTCGTTGTATGCCAAGTTCAGAAGTTGCGATAACTTCCAAGTCCGTGGCGTGAATTCGGCCACTGTTTGCAACTGAAGGAGTTTAATTAGAACTGCAAATTGAAATTCCAGTACGCTCCCGTAACACTGCTACAGTATTTTGTTACCAGCACGATACTCTTTGAAGGTTTAAAAATGAATTGAGCTCCACATAAATGTTATAGATTCACGACCTACTAGGTATTGAATGCTTATTCAAATTCGTTTCTCATATTTTACGAATGATTCAGGGACCGGAAAACCCGTTCATTTGCTTAAGCCGTTCGAAAGGGTAACCCATTCGTATGGTAACCCAGTGGGCTCGGTAAGCCGTTCAACAGGTTTCCCAACAATAACGATAACCCGTAAAATAGGGGTTACCACCCACAACAATAATTTACCGCTTACCCAATCTTAAAGGTTTTTAGTGTTTATGCGCTTAACCGCTTACTGTTCGGGTTAGGGTAACCCTTTCCCTCACGCACACCGAGCGATTGAAATAGCACTGCGGGCGCAATAACGCCAGAGTTCGGTTGCGACCTTCGGCAAATATGCGGTGCAAAAGCAATCTACACGCGATATACCTAAGGTCTAAAATATTTTTTACAAATTAATCAGCGTTTAGAACGGTAACCCATTTGGGGGTTTTTGATATCGGTTAGCGGTAACCCGAATTAATTCAATCGAAGGGATTAATGTGTAAACCGGTAAGCCGTTTGAAAGCTTACCGTAAGGCAAAGGGTTTAAAAACCCAGCATTATAAAATACCCCATCAAAACCCTAAGGTTACCGGCTATAACGGTAACCGGGTCCGGTCCCTGGAATGATTGTGTATCATGATTTTATGAATGATTTGTACATCCATGACTGCTTTATAAACGAAGTCGGCGTAGAGCTTTGTGTTGACGGCGCAATGACTGTCACATTAAAGGCGATCGCGAGAGATTTTTCCTTAAGAGGATTGTGAAGTAATCGTGCGCGGCGCGAGTAGGTATTTTCTAAAATGCTATCTGTTTCACACCGCTCGGCCTCCCGTCTGGCGTTTACACCACAAATACAACACGCGCAAATTCTCACGCACACAACGACAGCAGCGCGCGACTCCTCGGTGCGAGAACTCGAGATCATTATTTTACCGTTTGTAATGTTTTGCGTTGCTTAGGTATTCCTGACTGCCTTTCCGCTCGCAACTTTGCCTTCGTTATTTTCGTTTTTCGTGAGGGAATTTTGTTTTCCCGTATGAAAAATTATTTTATAACCTTATATTACTCAGTGATAATGCAGCATTCTATTAGTCAAATTTTTTTTTAAATCAGCCTAGTAGTTTTTAAAAATAAAAAATATAATAAATAAAAATAGCTTTATTTCTAAAAATCATTTTAACAATAATTACGCCGAGACTTCCCAGTGAGCTAGTTTTTGAGTTTATTCATTACAAACAAAAATACAAATCTTCTTTCTTTATAATATTTTAGTAGATAAGTTTCGTAAATTATTTCAGTATTCCTTTGAAATTTGTAGTGTAGGCACTTACTTGGTATCCCTACCAAGTCCTACTTTATAGGACTGAGCTGTTATTTGTTATGAAAGTACCTATCTATCGTACATTTACCTGTCTAAAGAAAATGACTTTTTGTAAGATGAGTGTTATACTGAATTAAAATGATTTTCATTTGAGATGTGACTCAATAATGGATCCTTTTATGAAAAAAATAAACACTAAACATAAAATGACATTTACAATTGTTTAAACAAGAACAGACCTCTTGTTAACTTAAAAATAAATAACACAAAATCTATTATTTTAGATAGATAAATTAATGCTTTTACATACAAACTAAATAGGAGCAGAGATTTAAAAAATATAAAGTAATAGTTATGCATCAAATAAAAAATACCTCTCATTTTTATACACTAATCTTGGGTAGTTATACTAAGGCCCGTATTACAAAACGATTCTCAGTAATGAATCTAGTTTTAAAACTAGTTTTAAGATGAGATTGAATTTTTGAATGTTTCTTGAAACGAGATTCATTGATCGTTGTTCATATGAGTAATTGCTTATCATAGAAGTGCGTTATACGCTCAAGTAAAGATTTGATCTTTGATTACTTAAGTATGGTCGAAACCACTCTTGAGAAAAGAAATTCATATTATGTTAGCAAATAAAGTTGATATTTACGCCACAATCTGATGCTGGGCGAGTGTCCAGCTGTAGGCTGGTGCTGGATGAGTATCTCCATCAATGGGGCTGGTGCTGGGAATGATTTCCAGCAGTGGGATGGTACTGGACAAGATTGTCCAGCAGTGGGATAGTGGACAAGATTCCCAGCAGTGGACTTGTGCTGGGCAAAATTGTTCAGCTGTGGGCCGGTGCTCGGCATGATACCCAGCAGTAGGATGGTACTGGACAAGTTTGTCCAGCGGTGGGCTGGTTCTGGGCATGATTCCCAGCAGTGGGATGGCGCTGGACAAGATTGTCCAGCAGTGGACTTGTGCTGGACAAGATTGTCCAGCAGTGGGCTGGTGCTGGGCAAGATTGTTCAGCAGTGGGCTGGTGCTGGGCCTGATTCCCAACAGTGGGATTGTGCTGGACAAGATTGTCCAGCAGTGGACTGGTGCTGGGCAAGATGGTTCAACAGTGGGCTGGTGCTGGGCAAGATTCCCAACAGTGTGATTGTGCTGGACAAGATTGTCCAGCAGTGAACTGGTGCTGGGCAAGATTCCCAACAGTGGGATTGTGCTGGACAAGATTGTCCAGCAGTGGGCTGGTGCTGGGCAAGATTGTTCAGCAGTGGGCTGGTGTTGGGCATTAGATTGTGCTGGACAAGATTGTCCAGCTGTGGCCTAGTACTGGGCAAGATTCCCAGCAGTGGGCTGGCGCTAGGCAAGATAGTTCAACAGTATGTTGGTGCTGGGAAAGATTGTCCAGCAGTGGCCTGGTGCTAAATAAAAGTGCTAGCTACCGGCTATGTTAGCCGACGAATATGCCGAGGCCGCACAAACGACGTTATAAAATAAAATACCAAACGTAATCGAAATCGCACCTCTGTTATTGAATCTAGTTTCAGCTGATCGTCACCTAAAACGCCACTTATAATCAGATGAACACTCAAGTAGTGATCTCCACTCAAAACTAGCTTTGCGTGATTGGAGTTCAAACGCTGCTTGAGTTGCGTTCTGTAATACGGGCCTAATAGTCTTAGAATTCTAATTTTTACCACCTCCGTGGTCTAGTGGTTGAGGCCACCGGATGTTGATCGGGAGGTCCGTCCGGCGGGGTTCGATTCGTCGGGTTCGTCCGGACTACAAAAATACTGAAAAGTTAGAAATAATATAAGAATAGGTACAGACAACATCACATCATTATTGAAGACGGTGCCAAATTTTAAGACTTTCTAGGAGATCATCGTTTGGCACCGAATTCAATATAGAAATGTAATGTTGTCTGTACCTATTCTTACACTATTTTTAACTTTTCAGTGTTTTTGAAGTCAGTTTTTATTTTTTGTAAAATATTTTTTGTTTAACTTTTTAGTGAAAGAAACCCTAATGAAATTAGGGTATCCCTCGATTTTCATAGGATCCCATCATCAGAACCTGACTTTGGTGGACTTAGGGACCACCCTAGGAGTATACTCTACCGAATACAAAAAGAATTTTGAAAATCGGTTCACAATTGGCGGAGTAATCGCGTAACATACACACAAAACGGTTGACACGGTTAGCGCAGAGGTCGAGCGATCGCCTACTGCGCAACAGGTCGCGGGTTCGATTCCCGCACGGGATAGATGTTTTGTATGGCCTACAGAAATTTGTTCCAGTCTGGGCGTATGTGCATGTGATATTCTATGTTTGTAACTGCACCCACGACACAGGAGAAAATCCCAGTGTGGGGCGACGTTTTTATAAAAAAAACACGTTGGACGCATCTAAAAATTTAAGGATTTCCCTCCATTTTTATGGGATCCCATCATCAGGTCCTAACTTTGGTAACCGTGGGACTACCATTGGAGTATAATCTTGAGAATACAAAAATAATTTTGAAAATCGGTCTGCAATTGGCGGCGTAATCGCGTAACATACACAAAAAAACATACGCATCGAATTGAGAAACTCCTTTTTTGAAGTCGGTTAAAAAATACCTATTAGTACATGTAATCAGCTGCTTTAAATTTTATAGTTAAAATGAAAAAAAAAACTTCAAACCCAGTAAGTAATCAGTACGAAGGGTACCTTCTTCCCATATATGCCTACCCTGCCTACCCTACATACTCGTATATTATTTAGGTACTTTGTCGTTTGTATTTTTTATACAATCGTAGATTCGATAACGCGAGTAAAACCTTAGAGCCCAGCTTTAGAGGAATAAAATTCAAATAAAATAATATTAAAAATAACGCTACTTGCATAGTCTATTACACGTTTTTAGCTGCTCCAACTACATACATTGCATAACAAATACCTATCACAAGAAACAAAATACGAATTTATTTTGAGTTGGTTTCTTTATGGCACATATTTATTATAACAAACAACTACTTACATTCTTACATTTTTTTCCTTTTTTGGTTTTGGGAATTTACAGTAAAGTTAACAAGCTACAGGCTGCTAACCCTTAAATAAGGAAATTTGTATTGAAATAAAATCTTTAAAATAAAACACTAAAATCAATAAACGTATTCAAAAAGATATTTACTTTTTCATGTGAAGATTAATAGTTCCGACTTGAGTAATAACTTTCACTATTGATCGATATATCGATATTACTTTCTCCTCCCTAGGCGACAATAACTACGATAACATTATGTCACATCACTATCACTACATTGTACCCCTGCCCCCGACCCGTATCGTGCGATAGAGAGAGTTGCAAGAAATGGTCGAAATTGCCTACAATTCCTGTTTGAAATATTGTTTCGGGCGATAACTGTTTTACCCCCCTAAACCTTTATGAAATTAGACGCTTTTGATCTCATAAGATTCAGTATACCTTAATCTATGTTTGTACGTTTTGCTTTTTTTGTAATTCAGTATAATTTAGTCAAAAAAAGACAAAAATGCTAAAGGTAGTTTTTAAGTCGAAAATATAGATATTTAGATGCTAATTACTTATATTCTGAGCAATATTTTTTCAAAATCAAAACGTACAAACCTAGTTTTTCATTATATCTACAAGATTTCCAAAAATTATGAAAATTGGACTATGTTTAGAGGGAGAAAAGCGTTATCGCTTTTTGTATGAAAATTTACAGCTTCACAATCCTCTTAACCACTAGCTGTGTCCGCGAACTACGTTTCGCTATAATAAAAAATAGTTTACGGCCTATTCTCAGACCTACCGAATATACATAAAAATCGGTTAAGCCGTGTTGGTGGAGTTCGGTAACAAACACTGTGACACGAGAATTTTATATATTAGACTAGCTGTGCCCGCGAACTTCGTTTCGCCTTACGATAGATTTCCCGTCATATTTTTCCCGTGGGAAATATAGCCTATGTTACTCACGAAGGATGTAGCTTTCTAATGGTGAAAGAATTTTTAAAATCGGCCCAGTAGTTATCGAATTTTCCCATAGGAAAGAAATATTTTCCCGCAGTAAAAATTATAATATAGCCTATAACTATCAGGGACGATGTAGCATTCTAATGGTAAAAGAGTTTTTCAATTCGAACCAGTAGTTTCTGAGATTTGCGCTTACCAACACATTTTGCGATTCATTTTTATATATAAGAAGATAGAAGACTTGTATCGTAACGAGTCCTTTTTTACGAGGGGAATGCGTTTACGCACCTTCCGAGCCCCTTGGGTAAGGGCAAGGGTGTGTGGGACTACACGGCGTTAGACCGCGCCTACCCACTAAACCGCTGGGGAACACCTCTCCGGCCATAGATAGGCGACTACGTGCATGCGCAAGGTTAAGGCACGCGTAAGTCGCTTGGCATGGCCTGTAATGCCAGGAACAGTACGGGCCTCCCTCTACACCAGAAGCATGCAGGGAGCAGCTAGTGTTCCCTAGCTGCCCCTACAATCGTAGGGGTCGAGTTCAATGCAGGCGACATAGTACCCAACAATGTCGCCCGCCGATCCCCACTAGGACAGCGAATTTGAGCATTGTAAGGGCCTACCCTCCGACGTCTCCTTCGCACTATCGAGGGGATCGAGCTCACGCTCTCGCTCGTGACGCTCCATCGCTTCCAGACGTAACAAGTCCTCCCTCACTCCATAACCTTAATTCGCTTTATCTCAGTCATTTTTCGGTATTTACACTAAACAAAAAATACGTGGCCGATATTTCTTTATTGTCTTCTTACGGATTAGTAATTTATTTCTAATTTTCATAATAAATCCACACCCCTATTGGCTGTATGAGCAACATTCGTTGCTCACACTTTAAACAAGTGTTCTAATTTCGAAACGTCGCCGCCATATTTGTCGCGTAGTAAAAATCCGAATGAGATTTTAACTTTTCCCACCGCCACGCAAAACAAAGACAAAATGACGGCACCTGAATCCCGCTCCAGGGCCGCCTTGTTTTCATTGTCATTAACCTTGCGCCGATTAATCTTCGTTACAAGTTGCGAACAACCTCAGTATTTGCGAATCGGCCCGTACAGTTGAGAGCGCGTTCATTTGTCAGAAGTGCAAGCACCGTGACAATTGTTTGGCATTTCAAAAACTTTTGCATTAGGCCTAATGCGCTGGTGGGAAGGGTTGGGACAAGCTGGTTTAGGCGGGACAATATAGAATCCGAATGAATAGCGGTTTGGCAAAAGTATTAGAAATGTAGCTCAGTAGCTCTCTTGCTCATTCTTTTGAATCAGCTCAATAGCTCTCCACTTTTTATACTAATACCTTGCGAATCAGATTTGGCAATTACGTTATTATGGCATACCTTTGGTATTTTTAAATTTAGGTTACAGTTATTATAGTAATTATATTATGGCGCGAGTCAAACAATGGATATCACCTCAGTATTTGCGAATCGGCCCGTACAGTTACGTTGAGAGCGCGTTCACTTGTCATAGAAGTGCAAGCACCGTGACAATTGTTTGACATTCCAAATACGCATTTTGCATTATACCTAATATTTTCTAATATTTGGGTATCTTTACATTATACCCAAATTTTGCATTATACCTAACCTAATGCGCTGGTGTGAAGGGTTGGGACAAGCTGGTTTAGGCAGGACAGTATGGGGTGCGATGTCAGACAACCTCCTTGTGGTGCACCCTGGGCAACCCGGTAGATTCTCTGCCGCGGGCTAATAGTCTGACGAGAGGACCCCCATAGAGGGGGGTGTGGGATGGCCGGGTTTAACCTGGCGGGCCACTTCGTGTGGCCACCCGCTTCATGCGGGGAAGGGCGAAGTCCCCTCTTCTTGTGTTAAGAAGAGGTGTTGCTTTCGCTGGAAGTCGATTTCGGCTGGCGGAGGTGAGGCGATTCTTATCGCCATGGTGCTTTGCACCTTCTGGGGATTTTCCCTGAGCTTCGGCTCACCGCGCGGCGGTGGATCCAGTGGGGTCTGCCGTCGGGCAATTCGTTACCCGCACTGAGCGGGCCGGGGGTTCGGCGCACTGAGCGTCGGACCGCGTGGAAGACAACCACAATAAAAAACCAACTTCGGGGTGTAGAGCAGCGCAATTCTGTGCTGCTCCACAAAGTAGCTGAGTCAGGTGGAGAGTCCGGCAACGGACATGTCACAGGCAGGGGGTCAGCGGGAATAAGGCCTGGCTGTTGTCCCCTTCCCCCTGTCTTGTGACGGACGGAGGAGCTGCTGGGGGGGGGTTTTTAGTGGGTAGGCCCGGGCCGTGTACAGTCTGGGAAGTCCCACATATCCTCGTGGTTTGGCTCGACCACGAGGAATGCGTAAAAGCATTTTCCCCCCTCCCAAAAAAAAGGCAGGACAGTATAGAATCCGAATAAATCGCTGTTTTGCAAAAGTATTAGAAATGTAGCTCATTGCAGCTCAGTAGCTCTCTTACTCGTTCTTTTAAATCAGCTCAATAGCACTCAACTTTTGATAATAATAATTACTTCAATATGTATCTTGAAGTTTAGGTTACAGTTATTATAGTAATTATAATATATGGCGCGAGTCAAAAAGTTATTGATAGTGTATCTTCATATTGCCACTTTTATTGAAGCAACGGCAGTTATTAAATTATACAAATGGAAGAACCATATCGAATGCGAAACACGAATTGTTTTCTCGTGACCTGTATCTAAGTTTCGGACTCAAAAACTACTGAACCAATTTTAAAAATTCTCTCACTAATAGAATGCTTCGTTATCACTGACTAAGATAGGCTGCAGAATTGTTTTTCCTACGGGAAAGCTAGTTCCTAATAAAACAGTCGACTTACGTCGAATTAATTATCTTTTCGGCTAAATTACTAAAATACAGTAATTAAGAATTCTCGCAACCGATATACGCTCCATAGACGGAAACTAGGGAGCCAATATTCTATATACAATATTCTACCAAATGAAAACAGTTCCCCGAAACAATAAACATAGTGTGCGCTAACGGTACATATTGAATTTGATCTATTGTCGCCGACAATAATGGAAAATTACATTTATTATATCGCGCGCTCGGCTACAGAAACAAACTTGCGAAACAAAAGCGAAACGTCAGCAACAGAGGCAATCACTTTAAGTGAGCACCGAATTTTAGACGGTCAACAAGTTTACATCATTGGCTTATAGTTTTGGGGCAATAACTTATTACACCGATTTGATTCGAAGTTTGAATTTGATTCGAAGTTTGATTTTAGGAAGCCGGTATTTGGAGACTGTTATTGACGGGGATTTGTTTATTTTGTCGTTCTTGATCGAATCAAATATCATCATTACAGCTCATTTACGTCCCCACCGAGGGCTCGACCCTTTTTTTATAGAGGGAACATACAGTTTTTACGGTATTCAACAAGGGACTTAAGCTGACTAGGCCACCCCAAGGATATGCCGAACTCAGGTAGGAGACCCAATAAAAACCCTCTAGATACTTCTACCTCCGTAGAGACATAATCGGGATCGGCGTTAGCCATTCCCCGATTGTGCCCCCTGGAGGGTTGCCTGGCGCACGCGCCAGGACTTACCTCTACGTGGGGGTCGACAAGTATCTTGAGAAATTCGACCCCCCAGGCGGCCAAGCTAGGGGTGAAAAGTGTCTCTCGACCGGTAGTCAGCCGGCCGAGCCGTTTCAGTCCCCAGCTTGCTAGAGGAGCTGGTGGCGCGCGTCCAGGAACGCACGCCTTCTCCTCCCCAACCGCCTGCGCCGGAGCGGTGCGGCGAGAGGGTCATCCTTTCGCGCCCGCTCCGCAGCCTCCTTCTGCGAGATAACATCCTCACAGAAGAAGGCGACAGCCTCCCACGCCGCCGCGCTTGTCAGCATCTCCCGTGCGACGCTGGCCAGCGCGACGGGCGTACCCCTACCTAGGCCCAGCGCGAGGGCTAATGCATCGCGCTGGGGTCGCCAGGCCGGGCACTCCGAGAGGGTGTGCCCGGCCGTGTCGTCGGGAGCGCCGCAATGGTGACACTGCGGCGTCTGCTCCCTCCGTGCGACATGATGCAGATAATGTCCGAAGCACCCGTGCCCGGTAATCATCTGCACCATCCGGTAGGTGAGGCTGCCTCGCCGGCACCCAACCCACTCCTCCAACACTGGACGAACGGCCTCGATCGTCGAGGGGCTCGAGCCTACCCTATGTTAGGGTGTAGGCCTAAGTCAACCACGCTGTCCCAGTGCGGATTGGTCGACCTCTACATACAGCATTGAATTTCCTCACAGATGTATGCAGGTTGCGTCACGATGTTTTCCTTCACCGTTGGAGCGTCAGACAAATGTACATATGAAAACGTAGAACATATTGCCCAAGTAGCAAAAAGTTGTTATATAACGGTTTATAAAGAAAATATAATCATTCTTATACCAGCCATATTAACGTTAATAAGGGTGGATTTGGGCCCAAATTATAAGTAATTATTCCTTGTGACTACCATATTCCAGCCTTATTATTTGCTATTTATTCTTATGTAAGATGTATTACGGCTAGCAATAAGTATAATTCCCTTTTAATTGCCAATTTTAATTCGTTTATATGGGTATAGACCTTATAATTGTAATTTATAAAGCTTTCGTAAGAAGAATTAACTGATAATTGCTATATAAACTCCATTCGTAAGAAGTGTATTCTTGTAACCGCGATGTAAGGATCATTTATAAGGTAATTCAACTAATAAAAGTTGCAAAAATCCTCAATAAGTAATATTGTGCTTGTGTTTTTAAGATATGTCACATGTCTTAATATATCTTCATCAACCATTTTGAAAAGGTAAGTCTGTTTCCATTTTTCTGATATTACTCCTCTGTCTTATTATAACTGAAACTAAGTGGCAACACATTTTTATAAGGATGTGGGGTATGGTTTTTAATGCATTTTCAACGCCCCCATGAATTGAAAACGTTTTGTGGTGAAAAAACTTTTGATTATTTTGTCATTCCTTCGTTATTGCTTCTATAAATCTTTAAGAAAATTACATAACCTATTTAAGGTATTAACAAGAAAGAAACATTTGTAGAGGTTATATTTTGTGCTAAGTTTTCTCCATCTTGATAAATTTTAGGGTTCCTTTATGATAAAATAAAACACTTCTTTTCTAGATCTGCCAGACTGAACACTATGGTTATTTTCATGGATGTGGACCGGTTTCTTAGAAGAGAGGATTTATATTTTGTTCATAGTTCGATTTGGCCTTGGCAGTTCACACATTTTATAAAGAGAGGCAATTGTTATAATTGCAAACATACTACTTCGCCCCATATAACATCACATTTCTTTATTAATCGTGAACAAATTCAATGTTTATTGTATTTCACATTTATTTGGTGTCAACATTGTCAGTATATGATTTATAATCATTTCCCGGACGACGAATGCGACTTCTGTCACTATACGAGTAAGTCTCAACCACAGAGTACTTGGTCTCAACTTTGATATGAAATTGATATGAGTATTGATATGAAAAAATACTAAAGACATGGCTGTATGAGCTCCATGTCTTTGTCTTCCCTTATAGAAAAAAAAACAGCTGTCAAAGTCGGATGCTTGCTTGAGTTAACAAAGCCGTTAGATAAAATTTATTAGTTTATAGAAAAGTTAAGAAAACTTGCTTGGGTTCAGTGGGTTCTGAGTTGTGTGATGGATGAGCACAGAGTACTTTAATACTTTTGGTTGTGAGCAATGATTAAATATTCTTATCTCGATAGTTGTAAGTAATAAAGCATTAAAAAGTGAACAAAAATAAATTCCCCAACAACACATAAAAGTTGAAGTTGAACAAATATTTGTAAAATTTAAAATAAAATTCTATTGAACGTGGTAAGGATTTTTAAAACATAAAAATAGCACAAACCTTTTAAAAATGTGTTTTCATTTCATATTCAAAGCAGATAAATGTATCTACCGAAATTACCTATATCACCTATGATAAATTATGAAACTTAGTAATTTTCTTGTTTTTTATGTTATTTTTCATACTTTAAACTTCAACGGTGGGCATAGAACAACCTGGCCCTAGTATTGCATGTTTCTATCTATTTCTACACATACTATCACGTCAGTCTTGACGTGATGAGATGTACGTAGTGTATAAATATTCGTGTTTTATATCGTGTCGTGGCTAAAAGATTCTTGACTAGGAATATGGCACTTCGGCAATCAGTTTGCTTTGTGTACCTACAATAATAGTCGGTAGAATATCAGTATTTACATTTACAATATACTTATTGTATAATAAACTTTGAATTTCAGATTAATACAATGCCCTACAAAGTTGTAAGCACAATCGAAAAGGGGAAAGCTGTACTCACATCAGTACCCAGTGGTTGGGAAAAAGATGGTTTTTTATATTGGCCACCCAAAGGCCTAGAAAAATTAAGACGCATTGAAAATTCAAACCCAGACAGTAATTGGAAACCATTTAATTGTATTCTCAAAAGGTCAAATATAGCGACGTTCTGTGATGCGGAGCATGAAATAGAGAAAATGTGTAATTATTCAGAAACGGAAACTGATGATGAAAGATATCAAAGGCAAATAACCAAGCAACAAGTAACCTTTGATGATATTATGAAAGAATGTATTTCGGTAATTAAACACTTAAAATTATTTATTTGAAATTAAAATACTAGCTTTTACAATTATGTGCAATCAAATTTGGGTATAGACACACACATATACTCAGAGACATATATTTTTGTTTTTTATATTGTAAAAAATAAAGAAGCACTTGTGCAAAAAGATGTATGTATGTATTTTCCATATACATTCTCGCATGTTGAGATGTGAATCTCATGATGTATGAACATCGCTTAAGTTTCTTGTATTAAATGGGTAAAAGTTCATAATGAATATTAATTTTCAGAATAACAATATGTTGTCAACAACAAATGAAAGGGAAAATACGGTAGTAATCTTACAGGAAAGTTTACTGGAAGAAAACTCAAACGTAGTGGTAAGTAATCAAAACATGTAACTGAAAACACAATACCAAAATTTTGTATTTGCTATATTTATACAAATTAAATAAAATTAAACTTAAGTAGTCTCTTTGTTTGATAAAACATCATGCAGAACCTCTAGAGAGAGAGAGGGAGACTCTGTACCAGGGTTGTGTGCATGGGTAACTTCATCTTACCTATTTCTGCCACAAAACAGCAGTGCTTACATTGCTGTGTTCCAGTTTTAAGGGTAGAATATGGCATTGAAATTACTGGGTACCGTGACTTTACATCTTAAGTCACAATTTGGCAACACACTGTGGTTCTTGTGCGGGTTGCAGTTTTGCTGCGAATCTCACAGGAACCACATGTATTTATAGGTGACTGTTACCACTTACCATCAGGTGGGCACTTTGCTTGTTTGCTAACTTAATTGCAATAAAAAAAACCTGATAGTTTACTACTGTAGTGACCAGCCGTTACTTTGTCCTACGATACATAATAATATATTAGAATTTCTGTAACTCCTGATTTATTATTAAAAACACTGATATTCACCTTAATATATTTTCAGAACAATAATATACTGCCAATAACTGAAAATATAAATCTTACTGTTGATGCTGAAGGACAGCTCGACATATCTGAAATATTTCATATATTACTTACAAAAATTGATGCTTTTAATGAGAATTTAAAGACTATAGATACAAATATTATGGAAAATGTAAAAACTCTACAGCAAAACCAGAAAACACTGGAGGAAAATCAACAAGCAGTTATGTTAAGCTTATCAAAACTGAACGTCCAATTTGAACAGATTATAAAGAATTACTCTCGACCCAAGGATACAAGAGAAACTATTGAATCTATACAACCTATAACTTGCCTTGAAGATCTGATTAAAATGGAAACATCATTAGAAGATCCAGATGCAGTAGCTGAATTATCAAAACGATTTTCCATTATATGTGGCAAAGGTAAAGGGAGGGGTATTAATAATGCCTTTTTATTAGTAGATGCTATGTTTGACAGAAGTTTTCTTCAACAATGTTCATGGGCTGGAGGTTCTCGCTCTTCACATGACAAAATCTGTTTCCGGAGTCGCACGGCAATAATAAACTTCTTTTTTAAACTAGTACATGACTCAGATAACCTATTTACTTTAGTAGAATGCCACAAGTTCTTTAAAAACATTTTGAAAAACTCTCGGCAAAGGAGTCTCAGTCAAAAAATGAGGACATCTGCTACGAAAAACAGGCCGAAATTGAAAACCAAACGAATTGTTAATCTTGAAGGCCAACAATCTACTGAAAATACTGACAAAGTATATAACGAGACATCTACGTCTTCTCAACTGAACCAAGAACAAACATTTAATTCAATGGATGTAACATCTTCACTAAAAGATCAAAATTGCCTGTTCTAATATGTATATTTGAGTATTATCTCTTTCCCTGTCATTTACCAATTTGCTATGACTGGGACGCGCAGGGCAGGGGAAAAGAGATAATCAGATAATGATTTTCTAATGTTTTAGTTAGGTTAGTTTCGCTTGTCGTTCAGTTCAACCGAAATTCGTGGCGCAAGTAGATGTCGTTTCGCTGCGCTGTTTTTACTGTGGATATGTTCCTGTGTGAACTGCTGTGTAGCGAAGTAAAATGAACGTTAATACTAATAGTTATTGTTACCTTTTTCAGAGTTTGCATTTAGTTTTTACAAGTTCTTTTTAACTTATTGTTCCTACTTATTATATAGTAAATACATCGTATATGTTAATGCTGGGTTGTACATGTAGTGGCGCTCTCATCACTTTGAGTCTTAATTCAAGTATTACTAAATAAATAATATAACAAGTATAGACTTATATTATAATAGTCTAAACTTGAGCCAAATTCGATCAAGAATACATGTAAACAAACCAAATATCATTTTGTATACATGTGACTGGGAAGACATTGGCATCCTTTTGATTCATAGTGCTTACCGCAAATATGAGGCAAATCAATTGATCTAAAAAATCAGGTTTACGATACATTTGGTTGCATATGTGTTCTTTTTTTGGAACAACTGATTTTCTAGATCAATTGATTTGTTGCATATTTGAGGTAACACTATGATTTAAGATTAATATTATTTTAAAAGGATGCCAATGACTTCCCAGTCATCCTGTAGGATTGTTCCTTTCACTTGCTACCTTTCTTGCTCATCACTCATATACACGGTTATTTTTTTATCACCCTGGAAAATTTTAGGGACGCTTCAGGACACATCCATTATTATATAAAAAAAATATGAAAAAAAAAATAAACAAAAGGATTTTTTAGAGAATTAATATAAAATGAAGTGAGTTATTTTTTTTATTCATATTTAAATCATTATAATACCATGTCGTGAACCCTCCCTTAAATTTTCCAGGGTGATAAAACAATAACCGTGTATAGGTAAATGACAGTGGTTTGTTTACATTTATTCTTTATCGAATTTGGCTCAAGTATAATAGACTTGTCAGATTACAAATTTTAATTTTCGTTCTTAATGATAATTCAAAATAATAATGGAGGTGTTACTAGAAGTCGTTTTTATTCCTAACTGAAGCTTTAAGATGTTGCGTTATCTAAGTTTCGGGTACCTAACTTTGTACGTCGACTGATTTGTAGAATTTTTTAATTGATTGTATTTAATTTTTATTTCCTAGTTTGAAACACTTATGCAAATTATTGTTGGTTAATTATTGGCATGAATAAAGTTGATTTTTCTATAATTTACTGTTTTATTTATATAGTGTGTATTAAAGGAATAAAATACATTTCGGAATTGTACTTAATACAAACCAATTTACATTTTAGGTCACAAATCATAAACTCGCTAATATTACTTGACCTAGATACAATATAATCTGTGCATTTATAAATATTAATTATTGACGATTTTATGGGGTAGTCAAAGGCGTCGATTAAGTTGTTTATAGGGTATCCAGTCAGCTTTATTCCTTCAGCTTCACTGTAATTTACTGATTTAGTTTCTATTACTCGGTTGTCAGTTGTTAAAAACCATTTATCGTATTCTTGAGTTGAAATAATGAAACACTCCAAATGAAGTATAAAAATTGCCCCATTCTTGCTCCTGTGCTCTTTTACGAAAGGATAGACTAAGTTTTCATGGTTAATGTCAATTTCAACTTGATGTCTTTCTTGCAATCTTCTAGCAACTTGAGCTAAAGGATTATTGCCTTGCCTTATTAATTTTTTTATCGTTTGGAGCTTGTTTTCAAAGGGATAAGCATTGAAACTCTGCAATATTCCAAACTGACTTACTTCATCCACAAGATGACACAAATTATGCACATTACTGGTGATGTATTCTTGCCCATAAAAATCACGGTAATTCAATATGAAAGAATTTAATAATTCCTGAGCCAGTCTTAAAAAAGTAAAATAGCTTTTACTTGAACAAATTGTTATAGCACAAAAAAAACACATGTAGTGGTTGTAAGCATCTGGGTTCATCACATATTTTAAAATAACTAAGCCCAGGTATAGTAAAAAAGTGCGAAATTCAGAAGCCTTCCAATGTGCCAAAACGTCGACTTTTCGCACGGCTCTATGAATTTCCTTGGGTAGACGGGTTGTGGATAAAAATGAATTAACTTTATTTATATCCTGACTACTCCACTTAGTAATCCGTTTAATGAAATTCCCATCTCGCCAGCCAACTAATAAACGCTTCATTATTCCCAGGTCTACGAGGTGTAGAGAGTCTGATACCGGGAAATCTCTAATCATATCAATTTTCAATTTTAGCAATGGTGAATCAACCTTATGATGTTGTCCATACTTTTTTGCACGAAAGTCTTTGTCGCTTCTCTTAGGGCAATCAATTTTTGGGAAAATGACAGTATGTGACAAATGACTGTATTCACCAATAACTGTACACTTCTGGCAACCATGCTTACTGTTGAAGTTCGAAACACCTGCAAAAATCAAATAGTTGTGTATTTATTCATGATCATGACATGCGAATTTTCTAAACAAACAGCAAGCAAGATATATTGATGTTCTTGATAATTTACTAAAATTAAAATTTGCCTTTGATTAAAGCTCTTGCTGGCGAATCGCATATAAATGCTCTGATGCTAACTTCAATGGTAATTTCCACCCCTGTTGAGGTAGAGACAATTAAACCATTTTGTAGTTGAAGCACTTCATTAACAAATAGATTTAGATATAAGTTCAGATCCGACGGTTTTGTTTTTCCTTCGTATATGCCCACCACAAGGGGGGATATATTTATTATTTCAGCGATATTGCACAATATTGGCCAAAGTTGAATATTTGAGCTTTTGTAAATTGGTAAGCCATCAATATTAATATTTAGAGACACTTTACTCGGAAGGTCATTACGTTTTGATAGCGTTTTCTGTAATTGAGTAATTAGACCAGTATTTTACCATTGTGCCAGTAATGTCCAGTTCCCATATTTATAATGCATGTATTTTCTTCATTTGTTTTAAGCAACGTCCGCGCATCTAGTGGCAAAGTGTACGGCAATGCGTCATTTACAATTTTAGATAACTCATTTATAGCCATATGTGAAATGTTATACTTGACAGCCCAATTTCGGATGTTCTTACGTAAGTTATCTTTTATTAACTCCACATTTACGCTTTCGTCAACACTGCAATCACTACTTGATTCCTCAATGACATATTTCGAATTGTCACTGGCATGTTCATCATCCGAATTTTCCAAAGTGAAATTTTGTACGGAACCACTTGCATTTTCGGATGTATTGTCCTTGACAAAAGAAGTATTATTATCAACAGAAGTTGTAGTTTTATTAACGTATTTATTCATTTTTTCGTACATCCTTTTAACTTTCCTCTTGTAAGCACCACTTTTCTTGAACTTTTTCCACTTTTCTAAATCCATTTCTTTTGATTTTCATTTACGCAAACAATTAAACTATTCGCATTCATTGGCTGACTTTATTATATTAACAAAACTATATGACAATGATAAGTATTATACACTTATAAGTACTATATACCAGGGTAACCAAGACCTCAACCCTTTTGATAGCCATATAAATGATAATGTATTCCATTACTATATAATAGTTAAAATTCTGACGTCTATAAGGTAAGAAGCTTTATAACGATTCTGTATATTTCTTTTACATGATCAAAAGCCTTCTTGATAACCTTTATATGACTTTTAATATTATATGGCTAAGAGCTCTTATAATTAGCCATTATAAGATAACTGATAATTTTAGTTTTATAGTAGTCCTATTATTTTGCTTTATAGACTTTTACTTGACCAAATTATAAATGCTGTAACCTTATTAACTAAAGGTTTTATTGCAGCCATATTTTTTAGGGTTATTGACGTTTACCTGACCAGATTATAAAGACTGTAGCCATATTAGCTAAATCCACTTGTAAAGTGCATTTATACGGTATTTTGGCATAAACAATGCCTTTAAATGACGACTACAAGAGATTTAGCCATATAGGCTTTTCGTTAAAAGATAATTTTGCTACTTGGGTGGTACATGGCGGTCTCGAACCCCGAACCTCCCGATTGGAAGGCAAGTGCCGAGTCCACAGCGCCAAATATGATATGTTTCCAAGAACCTACTTCGAAGAAACAATAAAATTGCTAATGCTATGTTTATTTACTGTTTGAACAGTTTCTTTATTTGACATTCCTATATTTAAATTCAAAGTAACAATTACTTGATTGAAACATGGAATGAACATATCATTATTCTAATAGGTACTTATTGTATTGTATGGTGTTTCTTAATAAAACCACTTCTTGGAAATGTCTGTATTTTATTATATAGTTCAGTAGTACTTATTTAAATATTAATATTAATAACTACTTGAAAGACGTCTGTATCGTACGGTAGCTTATAGCAGAGAGAGGAGAACAATATTCGAAGTTATCCTTTCCTTTTTTATAGAAACATTTTATTTTATTTCAGTCACGATTAATCACGATTTAAGTAATTTTAGTAAAGTAATTAAAGTATTTAAGAATAATACGATCACGTAGCCGCGCACTCTATCTGTAACCCGCTAAAACTGGGGTCACCAAGATACTAGCCTAGTTAGGGGCCCATTAGTAATATTTGGTAATATTGAATACTATTGTACAGTGCAAATTTTATTTTAATTTGATTTTATTCCAGAAGTAGATAATTATAAATTAGTGTTTTGATCTAGAATAATGTTGTTTGTATGAATTGTAAAATTGAAAAAAAAATATATCTTATAAATAATTTGGTAGGCAAGCAGGCTGCTGGTAACTGGATACAGTCGCCTATAGGAGTTCCTGTAAGACTTGCGAATCTACAACCTCCGCATGGGATCCAACGTACGTTGACAACTATTGACATAAGACGTCACGTCACGCCACAGTGCCCAGAAAGTTCCAAAAACAAATTTTATGTATACAAATCTCGTGTCTCTTATCAAACTCGACGACACGTTTAGCGCAGAGGTCGAGTGATCACCTACTGCGCAACGGGTCGCGGGTTCGATTCCCGTACGGGACAAATGTTTTGTATGGCCTACAGAAATTTGTTCCGGTCTGGGCGTATGTGCATGTGATATTCTATGTTTATAACCCACGACACAGGAGAAAATCATAGTGTGGGGCGACGTTTTTTTTTAAAAAAAAACTACTCCGAAACGGCTTAACCGATTTTTATGATTTTTTTTTGTGTATAAGTATTTGATGATAAGGGTGGCCCTCTCCAGATATTTTTTTGTGATTGCGCATCAAAATATACTCGTAACCCCAAATTTTCACCCTTCTACCTACTACCAACCCCCATTTTTTAATAGCGATATTAGTATTTTTACTGGCGAAACGTAGGTCGCGGGCACAGCTAGTTCTATCACAGATTACGTTTCCTGAAGAAATAATAAAAACCGGTACGCAATAACACATTAATTATAAAAAAAACGACGATGAATCGCAAGTAAAGAATAGGTTGCATATTATTCTACTACTAGAAATCAAAAACGAGTGGGTATGACTAGGACCACTCATTGCAGAATTCACGGAATGAATATTCAAAAATAGTGAATTTGGAAATTCGTGTGCGAATCTTACGATTTCGAATGCGAATTTGAATTCTATTGTTTCAAAAATGCGTCTCCTAGAAGTTATTGATCCGTTGCAACAGTCCCGTGGATTGAGTACAGTTAGTAGATTGGATCGGCTCGACGAAAGCAGGGTTGAAATTGTGGAGGTTTAATAGATAATCTCAGTCGCTACGATCGAGCACGGATAACCCTTTCGACACAGCTATCAGCATTCGGTGAATACGAGTCCGTAGGTTTATTCATGTAGGTACATTATTAATGTTACATTTCAGCATCAGCACTGGAGGGAGACTCTGTACCAGGGCCGTCTGCTTAGGTACCTCCGTCTTACCTATTTCTGCCGCAAAGCAGCAGTGCTTGCATTGCTGTGTTCCGGTTTGAAGGGTAAGATATGGCAGTGAAATTACTGGGTACTGTGACTTTACATCTTGTGTCACAAGTTGGCAACGTACACTGTGGTTCTTGTGGGGGTTGCAGTTTTGCTGCGAATCTCACAAGAGCCACATGTATTATAGGTAACTGTTACCACTTACCATCAGGTGGGCAGTTTGCTTGTTTGCCAACTTTATGCAATTAAAAAAAAAATATCTAATAGTATTTAACCGCCTCAGTGATATAGTGTTTGAAACCACCTGGCATTGCTGTTGAGGCCCGGAGTTCGACCACAGAACAAATAATAGTACTAAAGTACAGAAGGATCACTCTCGAAGAAAAGCCAAGTTTAGGTATGAAAATTTACCTACTCTTACGACCTTCATCTGACTGCGCGGGAAATTGAAATCCAATTCCGTTACGCGTCGCTGACCCGATACCGATTTAGCTTTAAGAGCGCAGGGTTCCCACTCACCGATATGCAGTTATCGTTACAGAAATTACCGAGCAAAATCTAAATTATTACGTGCGAGGCGGCAACCTTTGCCATACATCGGCCCGGCCGGTTCGCCGGCCAAACGTTCCTAACTAAACTGCGGAGTGAAACCCTCCTGGTTCGATTGCTCATGGGGGTAGGAGGTTTTCTTCTTGATTTGATTAGTGGTAGAGCTTCTGAGTCCGCCTGATAAGCTGATAAGCTGTTGCCATAATAGTAATGTTAGTAACATTGTTGTGTTCCGACAATAAGAGGGAAGATAGCCAGTTCCTCAGTTGTTGAGGAGTCCAGGTGAAGCTCGCTTCCATTTTCGGCCTCATCGTCGCTTATCATCAGGAGACGTGACGTGGAGAGAGGCTTGCCTGTCGTGTGAAATAAAAATGTACAAGCATATTTTTTTCTAAATTCAAAAAACTTACAAATAATCAGTAGTGGGGTTGATAGAGATTGAAGTAGACACATTGTTGTTACAGAATGGTCTATAGTCTGGCTTTGTTAGGTGAGTGACTGATTGAGGTATCAACGTAGAGCCCGAACTACTGGAGGTAGAAGCATGAAATTATGTGGGAAAGAATCGGCCGTATCCAGAATCTGCCCAAACCAGAATCTGTCCTAAACCGAATAACCTTAGGCGTCCATTAAGGGAGGATTTTTCAAAATTCCCACAAGAAGTTGAGAAATCCTCATCCAAAAAAGGAAACTACAGTGTTGAGCTTTATTAAAGCTGTAACGGATGCGGCTGATGGAATGAGAATTCACGGAAAGGAAAGCAAATGAATTTTATCTGTTTCGAGACACGTATAACACAGTCGTTGGATGAATCGAAAGCGACATTAATTTCAAAATACTGCTACGTATAACTAATAGCATAGCATTTACAATATACCTTCCAAAATATATGTATAAACAAAACGTTTTATAATTAATTTACTCTTGAAATAAACGAACAAATTTTTTATAGATTTTCCCGAGAAGTCTATCAATTATTATTTACTTCAAACTACACACAACATCGAAACGTAGTTTATGGGCAAGTAATATTGAAAGCCTACCCTTTTACCGAATTACGTACTTGCGATGCTGCTTACAACTAATTAGATTTACTAGGTCCACAACAAACTTGCATCGTCTAAGTTAGCTAATTTAATACCTTTGCTTCTTCGGAGACTTATTGAATTTTGAAACCAGCACCACAATAAAGATAAAAAGTCGGAATTTGACCTCAGGCGAAAACAAATGGAGCGTCGGTAGCGCTGTGAACTCGGCACTCGCCTTCCAATGGGAGGTCCGGAGTTCGATATCGCAATGTACCAATGTGTTTTTCTTTTATCAAATTTCATACATGTACATTTGTCTGACGCTCCTACGGCGAAAGAAAACATCGTGAGGCAACCTGCATACATCTGCGCAGAAATTCAATGGGGTATATAGGTCGACCAATTCTCTATAGTCGCACTATAGGCCAGCGTGGTGGACTAAGGCCTAATCAAATCACCCTAACATAGTGTAGACTCGAGCCCCTCGGTGGGGGCGCATATGAGTTGTGATGATGAAAACAAATCGTGACCAGTTCTATTAAAGGATATATTACAACGATGTCTCCTACTATTTCGCACGCTATTTAAGACAAACAACAAATAGTGACTACAAAACTACCAATCGTATGATACTTTCACTGGGCCCGTGACCCGAGGCGGTCGAGCGCATCGAGCCGGGCCCGTGGGAACCCCTATGCCCGGTTCGACAAAATATGATAAAAGCACAACCTATACAGCCTTAGGTAACACTTTGTAAGCAAGATATTTAGCGAGGTAAGAATCACACGGTTTGGTTTATGTAAGGAATAATGATGATAAAACACATTGGTTTAATTTAGACTTACGCATTGGCTATAGTAACTTAGTAGTAATATACGGGTAAAAACGGTGCAAGTCTAGCTAAGAAATCTTAAAAGTATTTTGATCACTAACTTCGAAGCAATACAATTCTTCGATTCGAAGCAATGCCATATTTTTTTATTTTGAGAAATATTTCTGACGTTTGTTTGAAAACACTGACGATTTACTAAAATATCAAATTAAATTTTTCAGTATAATTCTTTTTACGTAAAAATAAGCCTTGAACATAATACCTACCAGTAGTAATATTTTTAATTAACTATTTGGTTATTTATTTATCTATGATCGAATAATGACATTTAAGCATTTTACTTTTAATATTTAAGATAATAATAACAAAATTGTTGGTTTAAAACTTCATGGTTCTAGTTGTAAGTAATTTTCCTCGACAGACGTTTAAATTATTCATGTTCATTTAAAATTTAGGTGAATTGGTTGGAGTAAGCATTAAGGTGGATTACATTTAAGCTATTTAACAGTAGAATACGCACTAATAATAAGTAAGTATACTATTATTTTATACAGTACACAAGTAACTGCCGTACAAAAGTAACTGCCCTTAGCGGAGCGTTCTTAAGTCTATTTGGTATGCGTGTCATAATATTATTACTTTGATAAAACTAACACTTTGTACAATGTTAGATATCCCGAAAATACCTGTCTTACAACGAAATAGTCAATTAAAACCAGGTCTCGCGCAATAAAGAACAGCTCATGTCCCTATTAGCGTCATACACCCCACTTATGACAACATCTCCGCGCGTTCGCCCATAAAAAGTTAATTCTCAGGTTATTACGATTATGTTAGAGAATTTACTTAGAATTACGAGTGAGCGTTGGAATGGGACACGCTTATGGGCGAGAAATCTATCTCCTTCTAACGACTGAAGCATTTAAACAGAATAGAGTGAAGTCATTGGAAGTTCTGCGGAGTAACATAACATTTATGATATTGTGTTTATGCTGATTACCAAGGGTTGTTTTGTATTCATATGAGTGGGTATCCCGATTCATAAGTAATTCGGCCCTGTATTATGAAATCTGACCTCTATCAAGCTTTGTCCCGATATGTTTTTTAAAACACCAAGTTATATCTGAATTTTTTGAATATTTCACATTAAATTGTATATTTTGTTTTATATAACTATCACTTTTATTTTGCTCGCGACAAAACATTTCTAATAAGCACCCTTAAGATAAATAAAATAGATTGTCAACAATACATATCAAATATACATTACGGTGAAATGTATGTACATACCATCACTTTTTCATTTTTTTTTACTTCATTTATGACTTCACTTGAGGACAAAAATTTAGGTTCCTGTAAGATTTGTATTACAGCAACCACATGTACCTACTATAGGCGACTGACTGTGGATACATACCTGAAACCTTATTCTGCTAGCATTCATGCATTTATGGCGTGTCAATGACGCTTCAATAGCATTGCTTTTTAAGAGAGATTTTGTTGGCTAACTGATAACCGAAGAAGGCGAACGTACGCCCTCCAAAGCTACCGCAGGGGTCGCAGTGACGGAGTGGGGTTCCCGTGAGTCACACTAAAAACCTCATGCTGAGGGAGTGCCTGAAGGCGTTCCATAGACTCCCAATCCTCAAAAGGGACCCAGTCTGTCTGTGCATCATCGCGCTGGACACACAAAGCGATTGCAAAAGTACTCTTTGTGTGTCGAGAATGCGATTGGACGGAACCCTAGTATTTTTAGTGAGTATACCTCGATAAGCCAGGCGAGTCTCACATAACCGCAGGCAGACCCCACTCCGTCTGCGGTAGATTTTTTACTGGGTTAAAAAAGGTACCAGTCATCATACCACTCTCCTCCTCAATTAGGGCTTTGATCAGACGCAAAAATAAAATTGTGGGGCGAAGCGTTACCTAGGTAAATAAATAGCATTTAATTTTAAAATGATATAAGCGGTTGACTGCTGATAGAAATTTCACGCGCCCCATTTACTTCGTGAATTACGGAGGTAATTGATCAGTATTTCCAATTAATTTCAAAAAGTATTTGTTTCCGCGACTAAAAAAAGAAAGTTTGACGTGAGTTAATAAGAATAACCGTCCGAAGTAATAACACAGAATTGTTAATTTAGAAAGACCTCGCTATCTAAAAATGCGTTGTTAATAAACGAACAAAAAGTGAAATTATCCGAGGCAAAAAATCTTTTAATTTCCCCCGAAACGTTCGCCGAGCTTAACAACCAACTACAAAGTCTCAAAAGAGTTGAAATTGAAGTGAAAAAGGTTAACGCCATCTTTGTAGACATAAACCTTTTCAGTTCGGAGATAACGATCGAGGGACGTAAACTCAGTCATAACTCGTCCTATCTCGAGCGATAAGTGGGGAGTCACTGTCTTTTTGAAAACCCCAGCCCGAATATTGTGTTTCGTATCTTGATAGCTTGTCTACTACATTCGCTTGATAACAATACTTTTAATGTCTTTTGGGAGATTGGAAAGGAAACGTGCCTTTATTTGAATTAAAAGGTTTTGCACTACCTTCGAGCGCAGTTTTGTCCGAACACATTGCTTTATATTTCTGAGAGTTGAAACGATATAATAGTAGATTAACATTATTATTAAAGTCTTGAGGGATTTGTCAATAATGAGTATCGTGTATCAACTGCGAGTAAAGAAACAAAAGCGAATCTTGCTCTGTTTTGAACCTCGCACGCGACGTTTTTAGTAGCGCTGTTAAACTCTATAATTTTAACAATGATAATTTAGTAGCAAATAATACAAAACCAATAATAGGACCTGTACTAGTAATAATATACGCTGTGTTACTAAACTGAACTGCTAAAAGGAAATAACTAAACACTAAAATGGATCCCAATAATATGTAAAGCAAACTTAAAGAAAACACGAAGAATTTAAAGTTAGTAGAGTAACGACGAAATGAATTTTGAATAATTTAGCGCCGAGCCAAACGTCATGTTGTGGTCGCCAGATAAGTGCCTGTCAGCTTCCGAAACGTTGAAATGGCAAATAATTAAAAAGCCCAGTTAATGGTGCGGAGGGAAAAATCCTCGTTTGTATTGAACATGGAATAAATAATCAAGTTTCGCTGGGATTATGACTTTTTTCCGTTTGCATTTAATTTTGGAGATGAAAGAGCCTGGTCTATGAAGGGAACGGTTATTTTTAACGTACCAACCCTATTAATTTTAATTTATTCATCTTCAACAACGGGAGGTTATCAAATAGAGAAGTAAGCGGACCACGAACAAAGAGTCAGTTAACCAATTACTTAAGATATTGAAGGTAAAATTACAATGGAAGGGGAATCAGTTTATGGCATTGATAATCAAGTGATTAGTAAAGTAACCGTAGTACGGTTTTGAACACAATAAAGAACCTGATCGTAATTTTTTGGGTCTTTTAATGAAAAAAATTGATAATATAATCACGATGAAAATTTTCTAAAAAAGGAACCACAAAATGAATTTACAAATTACAAATTTATTTTTATTTTGCTAGACTCATTTATTTGAAAATTAAACTAAAGGTACATTGACTCAGATGTAAAAAACCAACCAAGTGCGAGTTGGACTCGTGCACCGAGGGTTCCGTACAAACTTTTCAAAATATACGAGTTCCTAACTATGTAATTGTATATATTTATGGTTTTAGATTTTTTCTTTAACATATGCTATATATATTTAACCTTGTTTCGTGCCAAATCTCTTGATTCTAGGTCAACGGGGAGTACCTTATAGATTTTGATTCCCTTGTGAAATCGTAAAAGTTGCAAAAATCTGCGACATTAACGGTCACATCTTTTGATCGCACTGACTTACTCGTACAATTGCGATTTTTCACAGATAAGAGTTCAAAGACCGTGAACCTGAGTATTTGATATAAATTTTAGTTTGATATCTCTACGAATTCCCAAGATAAGGGGACTTGAGCGGCAAACAGACGGGCCCACGGACAACGGAGCGATTCCATAAGGGTTTCGCGTTTTCCTATGAGCTACGGAACTCTTAAATATACTAACAAACATTTACATGCGTTGATCGCTCCCCAACACGAGGTTCAGCTGCGAACATGCACTCAGATATTCAAATAGCCGACACAATGGGCCCGAGCCCGACCTGAGACCACGCGACCCCTGGCCGAGGGAAGCCCAACAAAGGCTCGAGAAAAAAGTCGGGTTCCGGTGTCATTCGCACGCGATGCCGCCGCCCGCAACCTGAATAGGACGAATACCTAGCGGACTTACTTAGTTTCACCGCAATTATTTCAGCTCAGGGAGTGCATACAACTCTTTGTTTTGAGAATCGTGCGTACCCACTGCAAACGGAAAGCCCATCACACACAATGAAGATAAGATATATTATAGCATCTAATATAAAAATATATTATCTTAAAGGACCACACACAGCTAAGATACGATAATATATCGCAACTGCATCATTGTATTAGAGGCAGTCTTGCGAGACGCCGGTTTCGTTCCTTTTACAACAGAGTGTTTTGTTTTTGCCATGAACCGCATACAAAACTGACTGCTGTTGCTAGATGTATAAGTACTTGACAGGTCGTCTGATGACGAATGAGACAGTGAATTTGATCATATTATATGTATTGCGCGAGAAGAAAAAAGCGTAAAATCTGGGAAGAACCAAAAAACAGCGCTAGATAAGACATACTGTTGTTTATCTTAAGAATAATATTGCAGATTATATTAACACATATTTCAATATCTTAAGATGTCGTTGCTATGTTAAGATATGTTTTACATATCGGTCATTATCTTAAGATGCTGTAATGTAAAATATATATTATATTAACTGTGTGTGGTGATCCATTGAAATGTAAGGTTAGCGATACGTCGCAGATAAGATATATTTTATAGTATCTTCAGTGTGTGTGATGGGCTGAAGAGTTTCTCGGAGATATATAACAAATTTTGTTTTAGATTTGCAACTTTTTAGTGTTTATTTATAGCAACCTTTATTTCTGAAGTTCCAGAAATTCTGGCAATACGACAATTTAGGAGAAATGATTTCTGAATCGTGTTGGATTTATAAAACGAGTCCTGAATATTTACTCTGCAAACTTTTCGCATTATTGTTCTTTAGCTACTTCAATGGAGGATAAAGCATAATTGGGGTATGAATGATTCGCAAGTCTGCAATCCATGCCTCGATTATGATGAGAGATGAAGCCGAATTCATAAGTAATGGCTGACGCTAAAGCAAAGGGATGTTGGTTGTTCAGGTAGCAGATGACATAGCTAAACTGTCTAGGAAAATCTAGGTAACAATGTAGATTGTATTATCTGTTATGTCAGGGATAAAACTGCAAAGCTTCGAGATACTATAATAGTATCCAAAACATATTCATTTAACGCCATTTAGCGTTTGAAAACTATCAAATTAACACTAACCTAAAGTTTTATTATTTTTTATAAACGACAAAAATCGATAATCTTTTTATTTCGAAGCTCGAATATTTTATTTAGATTTTTTTATAGATGGTCAGGTTTTTATTACTAACCCGTTTTCTTTGCGGCTATGTGCACAATCTTTGTTCAATTAAGATATTTAATATTCGTATGATGAAATCTGTAAATACCTAGTAATAATATAATGCAGTAAGTATAATAATACTGTACTGTGGAATCCAAAAACAATCAAATAATGTATGGATAAAGACTAAATGCAACTTTTATGTAAACAGAATATAGAATTTGATCACGTGGGTGATATCACCCAGGAGCTCAAAGTGTCATAATCCTATTATACAGAAGCTATAGTATTGTTTTATTTAATTACCTACAATGTTTTGTTAAATGTACACAACTAAACTAGACAACTAGTGCAAAAAAATACACCAAACTTAAATTTATCTTCTTTTAAGTTAAAAAAGCGTTTTCACTAACAAAACTAAAATATTGTTTCTCGCGTCACAGGGGTTGGTTCCGCCGCCTAATAAGGCTCGCGTTACAGATACGAACATTAATTATGGGCCGTCTCACAATGGCTTTACAAATTGTTCTCATGAGACCCCGAACTCAGGTGCTGAACTTTGCCTAGCATTTTAGGGTTAACTGTTCATAGTACGATATATATTCGCGCTCGAATTACCGTCGTCAGTATGGGTTTTCGAGAAATGGACAGCAAATTATGTTATGTTATGTAATTCTCGTGTTATTTCACATAACACTATGCATCGTTTACCAAAAAGGAGAAGGGGCCGTCCATATATTACGTCATTCTAAATTTGCGGGGGGGGGGGGGTTGGGTATGCGGATGACGGTAAATGATGGATGAAGGGGGGGGGGGGGGGGGGTGAAATTGACGTCATTCTTGTGATACCAGTTATTCCAAAATGTTCAAAATATTTTGCAAGTACCTAATGGTTTTCATTATTGAACTCATTATTCATTTATTTATTACATAAGGTTTGTCTACATTATATTCGAGAACTTGTATGCAACAATGGGTAAAAACTCCGTGGGAGCTATCCAAAGAAAAGTAAAGAATAGATAATATTATTATATTAATGAAAATTGCCAAGTACAAAATAATAAAAGATGATTCTATAACAAAATGTGGGAGCTATCCAAAGAAAACTAAAGAATAGGGAAGAATGTTCAATGTTCAATGTTCATTAATAGAATAATAATATTATTATATTAATGAACATTGCTAAAGTACAAAATAATTTTCGTGTTCAGTAAAGAGTTTATATATATTGTATATATAATTTGGGCAAATAAATGTTTAAATATCTCACGTTGATATAACATTGCATCTGCTAGTATTATTGTGACGTGCCAACAGAAATTTTCGTAACAAAAGCCATTGCAGGTATTCATTCACGTCACGATTTGGGACATGTTGGCAACCATCCTATACTCTAAAACTGTTCTTAGAAATTGATATTTTCGAAATGTTTCTCTAAATTCATTGACGGTTCCCACGTTGTTTGAAATCAGTCACGGATTAAACATAATGCAGTAATGTTTTGCAGTGAAATCGTAAATTATTCAGTACCATGGTGGGCGCCAAAATTGATCTTAAAATTGAGTCGGCTAACAATATCACTCGGTACCTAATAAAATAGTTTATTAGGTAATGTCTTATCAAAAATCAACTGATGAAGATTTAAATGGGTCCATATTGGCTCACATAATATTCTAAATCCTATTCTTTGTCTTACTACCGATTTGTGTTCATAATAATCACTCTTCATAATTTTATTTTTCACACTTTTTTTATTCATACATTTTTATTACTACCAACGGAGCTCATAACAGTTAGTGATCATATTTTTTTTATTAATACTGTTACTACCAAGAACCATTTTAAATACATATATTTTTTTCAGATCCTTTTTCTTCATAACATTCAATGATCATATTGCTTTAATTAATAATGTTGTTACTAAGAACGTTTCCACGAGCAATAAGTATGCATAAAGTCGAGAATACACATAAAGTCGTTTCTGGCGCTTCGCCGGTCGCTGCCGCGGCACGCTCGCTCGGCTCGTGCGCTTGGTTCATGTTCACCTACGCTCGTCGCTTCGCTCCTCGCTACCTATTTTTGACCCGCCTACAGTTTCTACATCGCCAAAATAGTCTATATTGTTATATGAATATTATAGTTATTTATTCGAATGATTATAAGTTTCGATCATTAGTATAGAAAACATATATGAAAACAAATATTAGTAAAAACTAAGTGTATGATTAATGTTATTATGAATTTCAATGATTATGTTTTTAAATATGTCGTTTTTAAATTGTTTATGAAGAATGATCATTATGGTTTTAAATGATATGAGAAATATTTTCGGACCTCCAATGATAAGAATTGAAAAGTTATGTAAGAAAATGCGCACCCGATTTAAATATTTATTAGCAGTTTGTGTTTCATACCTAATAAACCTTTAATTTACACATTAAACTCTTTTAAATTAAGCAAACCTTTTTCATGGGTCAAACAGGACATGGAAAAGACGGGTTACCCCGGTTCACGCTGATTTATTTCAGTTCAGGGATTACTCAGATGCGTGAGTACTAATAATATTTACAGTATTAGTTTAATGTCTGAAAATAATCATGAATAAATGTAAGATTTTCCAAATCATAATTATGTTAACCATAATACGCCTACCCCGAGAAGGGGGGATTTCGGATATAAAAAATTCTACAGCATTACTAATAACGTCTTGTATGTACAACAGGAATTTTGCGCATTCGTATAATTGTTTGATATCCTGTTCTTTACAATCCCAAACCTTTATAATAACTTCAATCCTCCAGACTCTGCAGGGATGTGTTCATTTGTGCTTTTGTGCAATGAATTTAGAGGCTAAACGCATTGAATAACGTGGTTTTAGTATAATAGGCTAGATGAATTAAAAAAAATTATTGCTTTAATAATAGAAGCTCATTCATATAATAAACTAAAGAAAAAATATTAGAATTTTCGAATAACTATAAAAACGACTAAGATATAAGGTATTAAAGATTTTTCTCTGTATCTTTCTAGCAAAACGGCAATTTACATGGAGTTTATATGGCCGTACTCAACAATGACGTCACGGTTGATGTCGGATCTCTCTGTCTAATCTCTTCCAAATTAACAGCTTAAAATGCTTGTATCTAATGTATTTCTAAGCCAATTTTAATTCTAATCTCACATGATTGCATCTTTTTCTACGATATTTTAATATTTTATGACCAGTCGTGAAAATTAGAATTCAGTCATCATCCCAATTATCGTGCTGGCATGAGTTTCAGTTTAACGCAGCTTCGGTTCATGTAGCGCATGATTCCCAACTTACGCATTATCATATACCTTGGCAACAGAACCGTATTTTATTTTTAAGATATAACAAAGTGACTGACAACTCCTACAAAAGAATGTTTTGTGAAAGAAGACTTGTAAAATATTTATAATTTGTTCTTCATAACTCGCCTGGATAACTCTTATTCAGCACGCATTCAACAGTCGACCGCGAATTAAATCATACCCATTTACATTTCTCATGTGCCACACTGAAAGCCTATATATGATAGTGATGTTACCTCGAAGGCAAAACGATATCGATATTCTCTAAACGTAATGTCGTAAGTCACCGAGATTAATTGCAAGTGTACAGATAGCTGCTTCCCTGTTGTTATACTCACGTAAATCCAAAATTCCAGATCCTATAAAATTTCAGGTTACATGTAACCTATTTCACCCGGCTTCCTAGTCCCAATCTTATGTCAGAAGTTGGCAACGTTTACTGCAGTCCTTATAGGGATTGTGTATTTTTTTTAGGTTTCTTATCTCATACACAGAATGCCTAAGGCATTAAGTCCGCCTTTGTACTTTTTTGTACATAAAGAATTAACTAAATAAATAAAAAAAATCATGTACTAGAAGGTGGTAGTAGTCACTTACCATCAGGTAGGCTGTCTGTTTGTTTGGCAACTGCGCTGTAAGAAAATTTGAGATTCCTGATATCTAATAAGATCAATAAGATATATCGGTAATGAGTAACAAATAACATTAAGGAATTTATTACACTTCAGATTGTAAAAAACCGGCTAAGTGCGAGTCGGACTTGCCCATGAAGGGTTCCGTAGCAGCAAGTAACATAATATAAAACTTCTTGTAGTTCGTTGCAACTTTGATTGATATTTCATAATACTGTATTTTTTTCATTAAGTTATTGATAAGTAAACATTATAATTAGGTACCTAACTGATGAGATTTTTATTATTAGAATATAATGGTTCACGGTTTATGCATAAGGTTTATGTTTATGAAATTAAATGATTTTTTTATATATTTGAGTTAATTGAATGAAAGGTGTGAAAGTGTTTGCTTACTAATTTTGTATTGATATACTATTAAAAGTAAAACTTGATATTAATCTTTATCAATATTATGGCCCATTGCAAAAAAGTATAAAATCTATAAGTTTTATTTTACTTTTAGTAAAATGGAATACCATGAAACTTTACCATTTGGTAAAAAATCATATTAATTATCTCGATACGATTGGCCCAACACGTTGAAGTGACTACACTTATATGATATTGTCTGACTTTGCTGAGAGGTCGGCTTCGATTTTGTGAGCTAAATTTATTCTGTTTGCTAAGCTTTATAGCTCTGATGTATTTCACAGTTTTGCGCCGTTTGTTGGTACAGAGTACAAATTTAACACCGTCGATCAATATACATACGAAGTGTTGACTGGAAATATAGTCTCACTTAAGTATTTTTAACCTAATACACATTTAATAACTTATCTGTTTCTATTTTATTACAGACTTAAGCTCCTAAGTTTAAATAGATACCACCAGTAATTGGAAGGGGTCCGAATACCATCCTTAACCGTGGTCTTGTGGTTGAGGCCACCAGGTTCGTAACTCGAAATCCCAGATTCGATTACTCTTAGAGGCAGAAGTATTTCTGCTTGGTTTAGTTGGCGGTAGGACTGCTGAGCCTACCTGGATAGTTCTTCTTCTGCCTTGTCTTATCCCGTTCCGCGGAGTCGGCTTTCCCAATCATGCGCCGCCATTTATGTATTGTTTGTGGAGTCCCAATACTTTGTCAAAAATAAAAGGTGGTGTGAATCCTTCCTCTTCTCATCTTTATAGTATTGATAGAAAAGCACTTTTTAATCACGTGATCGTCTAGTCTCCTCATAGCCTACCTAGCTAATTACACTGTCGTATTTAAGTTTGTCGCCATTAAAACAATGTTAATAATAACATTAGAGGTAAGATAGCCAGTTCCTCAGTTGTTGTCCGGGTGAAGCTCAGTATCATATTTTGCCTTACCACTACCATTTTTTTTTCGAGGGGAATGCGTGACCGCGCCGTACTTGTCGTTGGCTAGACGACGAGCGTGTGTGGGACTCTCCCAGCAGAGTACCACTAAACGCCCCGGTGTTCTCCCTGCCCTTATGGGCGCGCGTGATAGGGTCCACACTGCAACTACTACTATCAACGCGCCCGGTCTAGTCCGACCAAGCTGGTCGGGCTAACTTCAAGGGGGGATTGCCTGAGAGCACCAGGGCAATCCCCAGACGGAGGGCCTTACGGCGGCGTACACGGAGTCAACCGTGTACGCATGCCTTCACAGCAGGGTAATTAAAAGGCATTGATTTGCTACCAAACGTTTCGTAGTAAATCAATGTTAAAAAGGGCATAACTTGCGCGAATGCCCGCCTTCGCCTGCCTGTCCGTCTGGGGCGAATGGGAGCGGTTTGAGGATTATCCTCCCTCTCCGTGGCCTCCTTCTGCGGGATGACGTGACGTCCTCGCAGAAGGAGGGGACCGCCCCCCATTCCGCCTCGCCGCGGAGGCAGCAAGAGGTCTCCGCCTCACAGCGCAGTGTATAGCTTGTTCTTTAGTTGCCAAAGCGACTGGAGAGCTATCAGCTGAGATGATTTAGAGCTTTTCCCTGTCGTATGTAAAAAAATCAATGGAAGCAACTTTACCAGCTCGAGGTGCACATTGTGTGGCAGTTCACGCTTACCCGCATCGGGCCAATGCGGTAGGAGATTTGTTAAATCCTCCATTTTGGGGGATGCTCATTGTATATTGCTTTTAACATTTTTTTTTACTTTTACAACTATTTTTCAGTTAACACTCTCTACGATAGCATCACTAGCTGTGTTTGTCAATAATTACTTAATATATGAACTTTTTATTAGCTTCTTGTTAGCCTTCTGTTCAAACATAATTCAATTAAAACTATATTTGGACAGAACATTTGGACAAATTTAGTTTCCGTAAAAACTTATATATATAGTTACAACAAAATAGTTTATAAGAAACTACATTACAATAAAAAAACGTACAAAAATACTTGCATGTAAACACCAAGAATTTATTTGATAAAAGCTTGATGTATAATTATTAAACAAAATTAATAAGCGATTTCACAAGATCCTATTAAATTCAAATTAACCCAGACTTGATAGGTACAGTAAACTCCATGTCAAGCTATACCTTTGGACCGTTCTTATGTCGCTCGTAATAGTGGCGGTTTTCGTAGTGCAAATGTAAAGCTTGAATGAAAGCTTACTGTACCTCAGATATACCTAAAAAACTTGACAAATCGCAACTAATTTTCCAAAATCGAAATCTGACAATACCACTTAGCTTGAAAAGTCTGACAAAAGCAAAATTTCTTATAACAAAAGGTCATTCAATTCATCAGATCAATCAAAATTATTGTACTCCAACCATACTTCAACAGACATCCAATACGGCTGCTAATTACAGATTATTTTCATTGTGAGTATCACGGTTTCAGCTTGCTCCTATGGTAAACACATGCCCATTTAACTCTCAACGTCGATCGCCCATAGGGGTGCGCTTAACAAAACAACCGGGAGCTTAACTCGACACTCGACGGTTTATTATTTGCTTTGGACGTATGGTTTCTTAATCTGTCTAGTGCGTCTTGATGGCTTTTGAAAACCGTATGTATAACGTCATTTCTTGAAATTGGGTGCAATAAAACTGGGATTGCTAAAAAGTCTAATAATAATTCGAAAATATTTGCGAATAACTTAAAAATCATCTATAAGTATCAGAAAATAGATAAAATCAAAATCAAAATCAAAAGTACTTTATTTCATAGGCCCTTGTGGGCACTTAAAATCGTCAATTTTACACATTTTACAAAATTATTAAAACATAAAAAATATTCTATTAAAATCAAGCTAACCCGTGCGCTAGTGGCAAGTACATCCGCGGAGTTGATGCCGCGCATGTAATCGCCAAGAGCGACCCGATTCCGAATGTAGGGGCTAACATGAGAAGAATCGGGCAAGAAACTCATGTGCCAAAACTCTTTTAAAATCGCCAAATGTCTTACAAATTGTGAATATTACAAAACTATTCAGAGAACGAGCAATTCATTTCTTTTACCGCCATGCTGCCTTATCATTAAAAAAATCTTTAACACTGTAATAAGCCTTTTTGCTTAACTGAGCTTTAATTAAAATTTTAAATTTATTTACTGACAAGTCATGCATGTTACATGGCAGCGTGTTGTACATTCGTATACAGTGACCTGCAAAAGAGTTGCTTATTTTATGGAGCCTATATGTGGGCATTGCTAGCTTGTCTTTATTTCTTAAATTTAAATTATGATAGTCACTATTTTTACTGAATTTGATATCTTTATTCTTGTGTGCATACAGTAAGTTTTCATAAATATATTGTGAATGTACAGTCATAATATCAATTTCTTTGAATTTTTCTCTTAAAGACTCTCGGGAGCCCATCCCATAGATCGCCCGAACAGCCCTCTTCTGCAGTACAAAAATGCAGCCAATATCGGCGGCATTTCCCCACAGTAGTATCCCGTATGACATAATACTGTGAAAGTAGCTAAAATAGACTAACCGCGCAGTTTTCACATCTGTTATTTGACGAATCATTTTAACGGCGTATGCTGCAGAACTTAGTCTGTTCGATAGGCATTCAATATGAGGACCCCATTGTAACTTAGAATCTAAAGTTATACCCAGAAATACAGTTTGATTGGCCAGCTCTATTTCTTCCTCCCTAACCTTGACTTTGGCTTTAACTAATCGAACATTTGGCATAGTGAATCTAATGCATTTTGTTTTACTTTCATTTAACAACAAATTATTGGCGCCGAACCAGTGAACGACCTTGGAGAGTGCAATGTTTACTTCGTCAATATTAATTTGTCCACGTTTAACTTTAAATACTAAAGACGTATCATCTGCAAACAAGACTATCTCATGGTCGTGTCTTACAAGGTGAGGGAGGTCATTAATATATACCAGAAATAGAAATGGACCTAATATTGAGCCCTGCGGCACCCCCATTTTTACAAATGATCCAGGTGACTGCTCTCCATTGATGACCACCTTTTGAATCCTGTCACTTAGGTAAGAAGTGAGAAAATCCAAAGCGGTACCACGGATACTGTAATAGTGTAATTTCCTGATTAACGTCTGATGTTGGACACAGTCAAAAGCCTTCGATAAGTCACAAAAAACACCATAGGCATCCTGCGACTCCTCCCAGGCCTCATAAATGCACTCTAACAATTTTATTCCAGCATCAGTCGTGGACCGTCCGCGGGTAAAACCAAATTGTTTAATATGCAGTAAGTTACTATTACTAAAATGTTACTGTAAATGCTTAAGCGCGGTTTTTTCAAAAATTTTACTGAATGTTGATAGTACGGATATTGGACGAAAGTTAGAGGGATCTGAAGTACTACCAGATTTAAACAATGGAGTTATTTTGCTAAGTTTCATCAAATCAGGAAACACACCACTATCAATACAGTTGTTGAAAATTAAAGCTAAATGTGTAGCAACTATTTCAACAACATTCTTTACCATATATACAGATATTCCCCAGAGATCGGCAGTTTTTTTAATGTTCAACGATTTGAAAGTGTCTATGATGTCACGTTTACTAACATGGTTAAATTTAAATACAGTATTACAATAAAGAACATTTTCTTTCAACAAGGATTCTGCAATGGGGGTGGAAGAGCCTAAAGTGCTTGTCAAATCTACAGGAATTCGAGTAAAAAATTTCTCAAATTCATTAGCAACATCCGAGTCTGAACTAATAAATTTACCATCAATTTTAAGTTTATAATTATTTGCTGAAGCTTTTGTTTGGCCAGTCTCTGCATTGATAATTTTCCAAGTAGATTTGACTTTGTTTGTACTGTTATAAATTTGAGCACTAATATATTTAATTTTCGCAGTTTGACAAACCTGCTTAAAAATTTTTGAGTATGACTTAACATAATTTTGAAAAGATTCAGTTCTATTAAACTGTCTTTCTGAGTACAGCTCATACAATTTTTGCCTACTTTTGTGTATTCCTGCAGTGGCCCATTCGCTAAACACTGGATTAACAGTAAGAGTGATCTCTTTGGTTTTGAAAATTTTGTTAAATTGGTTACAAAATGTCTCAAAAAATAAATTATACATATCATTTGGTGACATATGCGGTGATAAAAAAGGAAGTTTACAACATAATTCAATTCCAATACGTTTCAATCTGTCAGCAGTTACTGGTCGACATATAATTTTACGTTTATTGACTTGTTCTGTGTCAATTTTGAAGCAAGCTAATTGCCCGCAATGGTCTGAATCTAAGTTTGTAATAACTTTCTTACTTACAGGTACTAGATTACTATATATATTGTCTAAACAGGTTGATGTTGTGTTACAGAATCTAGTGGGCTCCATAAATAAGTTGGAAAGATTGTGTGATTTAAATAAATTTAAGATTTTATAGGTTACAGTGTTCTTTTTAAGAAGACAATATTAAAATCTCCACACACAATCAAGTATTTTTTAGATCTACCCAATTTGTTCAAGGCTTCATCTATGATTTCCTGAAACCTATCATAAGCTGAGGAACCAGGTTTGTATACACATACCACAATGAGTTGCTCAAGTTCTATACATGTTAGTTCTATTATGCATTCTACAGAGAGAGACACAATATCTTTCCGTTCTTTAAATTTTAAGCTTTTGTTTAACAGAATCAGTGACCCCCCATGTACTGTGTTGACTCTGCAGAATGAACTACCAACCTGGTGATTATTGAAACTAAACATGAGTTCACATCCCTTAAGCCAATGTTCTGTAATACACAAAATGTCAATTTGTTTTGAATTCATGAATAATTCCATCTCTAATTGTTTGCCCTTTGATAGTCCATTACTATTTTGATGCACCAGGTTAATATTTTTTATTTTATTTAAATTAATACATTTATTTTGAGGGCATTTTTGAACACATTTTTTTTTATTTGACTCTAATGATAATGTCATATTAAAATCATTATTTATGTATTTATATTTGCAAGAGGATACCTCTTTTGTCTCTATATCTAATTTAAATAGCTTGGAACAGATTCCACTGTCATACTATTATTTAAATTATACTGCTCAATAGAGTCAGTTTGTTTAGCCAAGTTCTTGGCTGAAGTTGATAAAAAATATGATAGTGAATTTGCTATCTGTCCTTTATAATATTTAGGCAGGTAATATCTACCTTTAGTCAAAGTATATACATTTTTACTAACAATACTGTTAGAGTCAATTACAAGGAATTTATTATTATACTGACTGAATAAATTCAGAGTCATATTTAAATTAAACCTATAATTATTTTCCGCATCTGGCAAATTTTTTATGTAGGGGAATGTAAACATTACAATTTTTTTAATCTCTAATTGTTTTAATTTTTCAAAGTAATAGGTTAACTTTTTTTTGGTGACATTACCCCTATTTCCAATAAATATAATTAATTCATCATCCTTACTAAATGTGTAGTTAAATATTTTGTGCATAATTTCATGTAAATTAGCACAAGGAAAACAATTATTTATAATCGACTGCTCCTTATCTTTAAGCGCAAATTTGAGCCCATGTCCTTACCAATATTATCGCTGAACATAATTATATTTTGAGAGGAACTGACGTCATGTATACTGCCACACAATGACGATGGAAGTAAAGGAGAGACCTGGGACTCTGAGGTTACCGGAGTGCCTTGTCTATCTGGTGACTGTGGAAGATTGCCGTTGTTACAAATACAACACTGATTTTTAACCAGTGAGTCAAAGCGCTCAGAATTATCTTTGGATAACTTTAAAATTTCATCCACTGCCATAGAATACTCCTTAATTGCCTTTTGAGACAATTCATATTTCTTTGTAAGATTTTTTAAGTCATTTTGTAAACTTTGTATTTTTGACTCTAAGTATTGTGTGTCAGTTTCATATTTTTTCAAGTTATTTTCTAATTTAAAAGTACATGATTGAAGTTGCTCTCTTAATTCAAAATTTTCCTTTTTTGTTTTAATATTTTTAGTTTTAATATTTTTAGTTAAGGATTTAAAATATTTCATAGCTCTTTTTGATTTTTTTATGAACTTATTTATTTTAATATATTTTTTTAGTTTATTCCTACTGCAAAATGCTATTTTTGACTTTTCATGTACTGAGTCCTCTTTGGTGAGGTCTACAATGGTCAAGTTAGAAATTGCAGGAGCAACCAACTGCGGGGCACAACTAACCAATTCTTGGTATAGGCTGTCATTCTGCTGAGCAGTGACTTTCAGAGCAGTCTCCTCCAGATCTGAGATGTGATGATGGGCCTCACGTAGTTCCTGTTCCAATTTGGAAGTTCTTCTAAGGGTCTGCTCGTACTCATCACTGCATTCATCGAACCTATCAACTATTGACTGGAGTCTGTCCCGCTCATCAACAATATCATTAAATCTAATATGTAACGATGCCAATTCACTTTTAAGCCTACTGTTATTATTCAAAACCCCTACTAGTTCCTTCTCATTATCCTCCCTTTCATTTTCCAGTTGGACACATTGCTCCTTTGCAGCCTTAAGTTCCTGCAAGGTCAGTTGAAGTTTAGACTCCTCTTGGCGTGACAGGGCCCTTCGTGTCATCATTTTAAGGTTGTAAATTACAAGTAACAAAATTTATTAACGAAGGAACAATTTGTCAACTAAAAATGGGAAGGTAGGTATTTCTAAAATTACCGGTTAATCACAATATATTTAAATGATTATATCAAGGTAGAAACTGACTATATCTTCATTGAATATCCGCTTATATACGAGATATAATAATAATATTCAAGAGAAACAGTCAGTCAATACTTACTTTGATAAAATCAGCTGTTTCGAGGTTAGCGGTATCGACACTTTTATTTCATTTAAAGTCACAAACAATCACAACCATTAATTATCTATAATTAATCACTTATATGTACACCTATTAAAAGCTTAATATTGGTAATTGGGCTTTAAGAAATTAATTTAAATAATTAACAAATACGGAGCACAAATATTTTGATGTTTGACTTAGTGTTGCCAGACGAGAAAAAAATATATTTCATATATAACATATTTCAAACAAAAGCTACCTTGCTAATTTAACATAAAAGACTAGCTAATCTCGCTTCCACCTTCTGCCTTATCCTCACTTTCATATCAGATAATAGTAAGCTTGTTGTGTTTAAAAAAATAGACAAAACAAAGATAAAGGTTTAGGTAAATTCGAGTAATTTGAATAAAAAATTGTGGTTTACGAAATTCGAAGTTATTTAGAAGATATGATCGCTGTGTAGACAATACGAAATTGTTGACTCCCCGAGCTAATAAAACAATGATTGACTGAGCCGGTAGACAGCCACGTGACTGGAATTTTACGTTCAATTTTATGTACAAGCATAAAAAAGAGACCGTGGAACGTGAAAGATTGATAATAGGACTGTATGCGTGTACAGACCTTTGGTACTTCTTGTGTGGGTGGGTGTAAAAGAGACATAAAAAGCGAAATATTATGAAGGGTCACATGTCGTTGTATAAGTAGGTACATTATAGTATGGTCCGTGTGGTCATTATGTTCAATTGAAGTTGTTATTTAGTTTCATTATAATTCAGAGAATGAGGAAGTTTTTGGAAGTTATAGTAATATAAAGCAAAATTTTAAACTCTACAACTCTAATGTTACTAGTAGTAAAGTTGAGGTATACATTCATAGTTTTGATTGAAATAGCTTAAATGTTAAATATTAGTGTCCGACCGAAACCGAACCTACGGTTTGATATCAGTTTCGGTCGAAACCGAAACTTATAATGACATAACTTAAATTATATTTTTTTACATAATATAGCATGTTTAGTGGGTTAGTTTTTATACATATTATAGCACTTAGGTAACGGGTAACTTTTCTTAAATAACATGAAAATAACAAATACAATTGGTAGCAAAAATATTGATTCATTTATATTATTTTTACAATTTAGTTGTAACGAATACACCCGAAGTTAGCCGAAAGACGCACGAAAATTACCAACACCGGGTTTTGGCGGGGTCGAAGGTTCGGTAAATTTTTGGACGAAATCGAAACTGTGCCGGAACTAGGATTGTCATCTGTCGGGATTTAGCCGGACATGCACGGCTTTTTTCAGTCGTATCCGACTAATTATTTCATCATACATTTCAGGCGTGTTCGGCTTTTGGTACCAAATCTACAACCCAACGCGGAAGCGCATAACCGCGCTGCGTCTGCTAAAGGATGTTTGACAAACTTGCATGACAAACTTTACGTTTTCATCAAACAGTAGCTTAGACGCTCAAACCAAAGCTCAAACAAATTTGACAAATATTGAACGTTAATCTAGATTTCCTTCAGACACATCAAACTCGTAGTTTGTTTGTCAAACGCGTCAAACACAGCCCTACACGAACAAACATGTTTGCCAAACATGTAAATGTGCCAAACATGTTTGATCGACTACAGAGGCCTTAAGGCGCTACATCGAAAATTAATTAAACAATGGGAGGCGTGGTCTATACGTAAACGCGGGGCGCCCCCCGTGCGCAAGTAGCTAGTCTTTATATCTATGGCATCAAAGTCGTGAATGCACTGCGCCCGCATGCAATCAGGTCGTTTAGAAAATATCGACGTAAGCGACAAAATACAAATTATTTTATAAAAAAATAACTATAATGATTAGAAAAAAATGCTTTTACACGATTCTAAATAATAATGATATCTACATATTTATGGAACTTTTTAATGAATACCTAATACCGTTTACTAGTAATCCTGAATTTTCTTATTTTTAAGAGGTAATTTAAAAAATAAAATGTATTGAGGCAAAATCTTTAAATCGCGTTTCCGGTTTTTGGCGTTTCTAGCTAAAGATATAAAGAAACACATATTTAAGTTTCAGATCTGTAAGATCTCTCAGTGACCTATGACATTACATTAAAAATTACCAATTTTTTCGACATAGCCCCTTAAGCAAGGCGGGTGAAGCGACCGTGCTGCTGGTACCGCTCCCCTCCCCGCGGTTTCAACCTTCAGTTCAGCTAGTCGACCTTGGGAACGCGTAGCATGCTCACGATACGCGCTCGTCTTCTACATCATTCTGTCAACGGGGCGACCATCATTTCACTATGAAAGAAGATTATGTCCGGCCTTGAGAGGCAAATGTCCAACTTTTACAATGACGAGTCCGACTTTTGTATTTAGGAGATGGCAACACTATCCGAACGCGAAACCTAACCTTCGGTCGGCCTTTAGTAAATATTAATATTATATGAGGCAAGTTTTATTTAAAACTTCATATAAGATATTTTGGCTACAAACATGTCTCTAGTGTCACTAGTATGTAAAGCCACGAACCTCCAAGCCTTGCAGTAAAGGTTTAGTCTGCCAATGTTCGTTTTATGTCCCATTATTTAGTTTGCCATGCCGCCGACTCAGATATTTATACGCAGTACGAGTAAGGCCGCTGTGATGATAGCGCAGAGATCATGCGTCAGTAGAGCAAGATGTTTTATTTCACAAAGATTTAGTGTATGAAGGTGGATAGGAATGCAGACTTGGGAGAAGAGCATAATACTATGAACTAGTTGTATGAAAGCTGATATAAGTAGGTAATAAATAAAACTTCATGACACAGGGGTATGGGATTGGACTCCAGATTTACCCGTATTATAATTTGTCTTGTGACAAAGAATGCCTATTATTCGCGTAGGCTTCGGGCTTATACTTCAGAAATCCTTACATCTGGTATTTAAACATTTTCAGGTGTTGTACATTGTGAGCATGTAATAATTAACGATAGAGCACTAAAAATTAATAACATAGCAAGCACTGGTAGAATTTAAAGTTTGATTCAATTACCTTAACGATTTTATTAGTTATTATTAATAACGATAACATTAGTAAAACTCACAATTTGAAAATATATAAAAATTCAAAGCTGGCTGATCGACTAATATTGTATTCGATGAAAACAGGCCAAAGAAGTTATATTGGGTTTTCAAAAAAATCTTCTTGTTTCTAATCAGTTTAACAAGAAAAGGCGTCTACACCTAATCTCTTTTAGGACAAGAAATTCAATTAGTCCTAACAGACTTATAATCATCGTAAAACAATAAAGGATTTTCTCCGTGAATAGTGCCTATTGTGATTGTGAGCAGAAATATAGTAAAGACGTTTCTGCTAACTTATAACTTCGACAATAAAGTTAAAGCAATCTTGATTTCAGCCGAGGACACTGTATCAAGATGATTCCCTCAACAATTTGCCAAAGAACATTTCCGCCAATTGGGTTTTGCTTTGCGTACTAAAAGATAATCGCTTAGGCAGCTCGTTAATTTGATTTGGACAATTTACTCCGATTCAAAGATAAACCCGATTGGCAAAACCAAGCTTCGGATGCTCCAGGATCGCTTGTTGACGTTAATTTTAAGCGTTTCGAACAATTTAATTCTTTTGAGATCGCGTTTGACGTTTTAGATATTTGGAATTTGTTTGGTACGCATTGAACACTGTACTACATCTGAACAGCATGATTTTATTGTCAAAACATAAAAAAATAGATGATAAACAATTATTTATACGTAACAGGATTCAATATTATTACGTTCGTACAGCAGGATATTCCTGATGATGTTACGTCAATTTCGATAGTTCTTAACGCTCATTTGGCAGTTTTAATAGCAATATCATAATCTTGAGTTACGCTATCAATATTGTTTTGAACGTTTATGCTTAGATTATTGCGCTTTGAAAACCCTTAATAAGCTGGTATAAGAATAGATCTCTGACAACAGACCTTACTAGTAATACAGAAAATCTATCCTTACAAACGTACAATTTACATTTGTTTTTTTTTTCATTCTAAAACAAAGTAAGTCAAAGTGTTATTATACATATTGAGAAGCTCCGTGCTCGCGCTATTGCTGAGACTTATTAATGAAGAATAACATAAAACAACATGGAAAAAGTGAGCGGAGCCAGGTGGTGTTTGGTTTACCGCCGTCAAGTTGGCGGACCGCGTATCACGCACATCTGTTCGCTTTTGTTCACAACGGGAGTTTAATACAAATTAATTTGAGGCTCTGATTCAGAGTACCTATACATACGGTTATTTTTTTATCACCCTTGAAAATTTAAGGGAAGCTTCACGACATGGTATTAGAATGATTTAAATATGAATAAAAAAATAATTCACTTAATTATATATTAATTTTCAAAAAAATACAAAAAATGTTGCACCAGTTCAGAGCAGCATTTTTAGAGATTTTATCTTTTTTAACTTTTTTTTGTTTTTTATATAGTAATGGATGTGTCCTAAAGCGTCCCTAAAATTTACCAGGGTGATAAAAAATAACCGTGTATAGAGAGTCATAATTTAAGGTTTCTAAATGTGTTTTGAAAATTTATTCAAAACTTAATTAAAAAATTAGTTCGGTAATATTTATGAGGAATAACTCAAATAAAAAAAAACCATGCGAACAAAAAGCTGATAGTGAATACGAGCAATACTCTCTTCGACGGAATCACAGGTAATTAAGGCAAAAGTGTGGTTGTTCTACCAGAGGGAGACTTTTACCCGAGTCGTCTGGCAGCCGTGCTCATTCTCATCTATTATGTGGTCGTGGCTTGGAAGGGTAAAATAGGCAGTGAAATTACTATATAGTTACTGTGACCAAACTATGTTACAAGTTTGCAAAGTACACTGTGGTCCTCGTAAATGTTGCATTTCGCAAATCTTACAAGAGCCATGAACTTAAGGTGACCGATTACTCTTACTTGGTGGCCACTTGATAGCAAAATTGTGTAGTTAATAAAAAATCTGAATGTTGTAAGGATTTAAAACAGTGCTGCTTTTGCCAGCTCAATTACTTGACATCACCGAAATACTCCCTTCCATTGGATGCAAGGAAAGAAATTTTGAGAAATTGTTTTAATTGAAGTTATTTTGATGATGCATGATTGCTATATAAGCTGATTAATGATTTTTTTCTACTAAAATTAATATGCAGTATTAAAATGTATCAGCGGAAGCTATTTAGATAAAAAAAAAAGAAAGTAAAATAAGGTTCTTAAAGTAAATCCTCGAAATATGGCATAGCCGGTCTACTCTATATCTTAGGATATATCGTATACCATAATGCTGTCGAGCCACACTTCGCTGCCATAAATCTGTACATAGGGTGTTCCTTTGTGCCCAGATTCACACCAGTCTGAGGCCCGTATTACAGAACGCAACTCAAGCAGCGTTTGAACTCCAATCACGCAAAGCTAGTTTTGAGTGGAGATCACTACTTGAGTGTTCATCTGATTATAAGTGGCGTTTTAGGTGACGATCAACTGAAACTAGATTCAAGATTTCGATTACGTTTGGTATTTTATTTTATAACGTCGTTTGTGCGGCCTCGGCATATTCGTCGGCTCACATAGCTGCTAGCTAGCACTTTTACTTAGCACCAGGCCACTGCTGGACAATCTTTCCCAGCACCAACATACTGCTGAACCATCTTGTCAACTAGCGCCAGCCCACTGCTGGGAATTTGCCCAGCACCAGGTCACTGCTGGACAATCTTGTCCAGCACAATCCAATGCCCAACACCAGCCCATTGCTGAACAATCTTGCCCAGCACTAGTCGACTGCTGGACAATCTTTTCCAGCACAAGCCCACTGCTGGGAATAATGCCCAGCAACAGCCCACTGCTGAACAATTTTTCCCAGCACTAGCCCACTGCTGAACAATCTTGCCCAGCACCAGCCCACTGCTGGACAATCTTGTCCAGCACCAACCCACTGCTGAACAATCTTGCCGAGCATCAGTCCACTACTGGACAATCTTGTCCAGCACAATACCACTGTTGGGAATCATGCCCAGCACCAGCCCACTGCTGAACCATCTTGCCCAGCACCAGCCCACTGCTGAACCATCTTACCCAGCACCAGCTCACTGCCGGACAATCTTGTCCAGCACCAACCCACTGCTGAACAATATTGCCCAGCATCAGTCCACTGCAGGACAATCTTGTCCAGCACAATCCCACTGTTGGGAATCATGCCCAGCACCAGCCCACTGCTGGACAATCTTGTCAAAGCACCATCCTAGTGTTGGGAATCATGCCCAGCACCAGCCCACAGCTGGAGAAGTTTGTCCAGCCCACCGCTGAACAAACTTGTCCAGTACCATCCTACTGCTGGGTATTATGCCGAGCACCAGCCCACAGCTGAACAATTTTGCCCAGCACAAGTCCACTGCTGGGAATCTTGTCCACCATCCCACTGCTGGACAATCTTGTCCAGCACCATCCCACTGCTGGAAATCTTTCCCAGCACCAGCCCCATTGATGGACACACTCATCCAGCACCAGCCTACAGCTGGACACTCGCCCAGCATCAGATTGTGGCGTAAATATCAACTTTATTTGATAACATAATATGAATTTCTTTTCTCAAGAGTGGTTTCGACCATACTTACGTAATCAAAGATCAAATCTTTACTTGAGCGTATAACGCACTTCTATAATAAGCAATTACTCAGATGAACAACGATCAATGAAACTCGTTTCAAGAAACATTCAAAAATTAAATCTCATCTTAAAACTAGTTTTAAAACTAGATTCATTACTGAGAATCGTTTTGTAATACGGGCCTAAGATGGCGATACGCTATAAGCGACAGCAATGCTCGTGCGTCTAGGGTTGTCCCTGACCAGTTTAAATCAATACAGAAATGTGTTACCTATTGTAATTAAAGGATTGTTCAACCAATCGTTTGATTTGAACAACAAACTTAAAATTTATACTGAAATCAGAATAATGAGAATTAAACATTCATTACTATCCTGTAGAGAAATAAGAAGAGGTAATGAAACTCATCCATAGACGAAAAACAGCTCATCATAACAGCTCATATACGTCCCCACCAAAGGGGGTCGAGTCTACCCTAAGTTAGGGTGTAGGCCTTAGTCAACCACGCTGCCCCAGTGCAGTCGACTATATAATCTAAAGGTGTATGACCTTTCAATTTCTTCGTAGATGTATGCAGGTTGCCTCACGGTGTTTTCCTTCACCATAGGAGCGTCAGACAAATGTACATTAGGTAGGGTGTCCCTTATATGGGTGAAAAAAAAATTTTTTTAGGTATCGAAATGCATACCCCCTATTTATTTTTAAACTACCCAGACCTACTGAAATACAAAATATTATCTTCCTATGTCAACATTAACCCGTGCCGACAGAACTCTGAAGATTTTGAAAATTGCCGTTTTCAACCCTTTCGATTATGTAGCTCAATCAATTGAAATACTTAAATTTAAAAAAAAAAATTATTTAATGAAGATAAAATTACAGATCAGGCAGGATATTTTTTATTAAAGGTCTCTTTTTTACATTCTGGATACAGATTTCTATGCTCCTGAACACAGTGTAGCAAAAATTGTTTTTGCTCTTCCTTTGCAGTGATCAAACCATGAAAATCTTGCATAAGCTTTACAGCTCTTTAACTGCCCTTAAAGAAAGCTCTTTTTTTGCATCTTTAGATGAATAAATAAAAGTGCTTTCATCTTCATCCCGTGTAAAAACGGGTCTCTGGAGGTAATTTCTATTAATTTTTAATCGAGAAAATAAATTTGTGCTCTTGACAGACACAAAATCACTTAATGATTTTCTGCAACAATAAATAAGGCAGTATTATCAATTTATTGAAAATACTATAAAAATAGTATTGTATTGTATTCCCACTTACCATACAAATAATCAGACATATCTTCTTCAGATGTAATGTATCTCTTCATAAAATCATACAAGTTCTCTCTTTGTAAATTCACTAAAATATTCGTCTTGGTTTGTTCATTAACTTCATTGTCAAAGAATGATAAAACGGCAATTTCTTCTGACAAGCATAATCGATAATCGTCACGTACACTGATATTTTGCAGTTCTTGATTATAAAATGTCAACAAGTCTTCTATTGTTGTATTACAAAAATGTCGTGCGACGATATCGGTGTATGTTTCAATGGCAGCAGGATTAATAGTTTTCCAGTTGTCTCTAAACTTTTTGAGCAGTGGAATATCAGGGCTACTTGTGACATGGTGGATTTTGTTTCGAAAACACATTTTAAAACCAGTTCGTAAACGTGATGGCGGCAAGCAAAGAGTAGTAATTCTCTGTCTAGTTATTGTACCAAAAGTACACAAGCCCCTTTCAATCGTCCTGTATTAGACGGAGTTGTGTCACAGCACATTATTTGTACTTTGTCATGTTAAAGTCGTAAAGTGCCTTCAACACGGCTTTAGCTTGATACTGTCCGGAAGAGTACCCAAACTGGAGAGCAGTTTGGGTACAGCCAGAAGTTGTTCCTTTTCTCCAAATGAAATAAGAATGGGCAGACGTTCTTCTTTAGGACTTCTGACGTCAAGTCCAGGTAATAATTGCCCATCCCAGTAAACGGTCACCATTTCAGGCATATTATTCTGAAAATTGGATTTTATAGATTCCACTCTATCTTTTCGACTCTGTGTGCGAATGCGTTGAAAAAATCATCACAGCTAAGATCTAGTGCTTCTACTACAGCCTGAAGTATATATACAGAATCCCTTATGCTTAATTTACATCTATCTAAAGCGGCAACTAACTTAGGCGTGATAAAGTCTTTCCTTCCTCTTTTTGTAGTAGTTTCAGAACTTACCCTTTGAGAGGTGGATGGCACGGGTTACTCAAGGCTTTCATCAGAGCTGGTAAGTTGATCGTGATGTCCTTGCATAAGTATAGAATCTTGCGTAGTAAGAGATGCCGATAAACCTCCGAAACACATTTGCTCATATCTTTTTTTCTCTTCATTTAATTTTCTTTGTCTTGCCCCTTTTTCTTTTTGTCTACATCCGCTAAATACCCTGGACGCCCTGGTTCTTTTCATCCGTTCCAAAGCATCAGTGTGTGCTACATCAAATAAATTAAATTTGTTTTTAAAGTCCTCCTCACGGCGCTAATTACGTTTACTGCAGCCCGAAGATCGAAAAAAAACCAAAACTGATTTAAACTATCTTTAATTAAGTAAAAGAATTACAATAATTATGTACTAATTAACCTATGCTTCCTATTCGAGGTGTGAATATAGAATGGCAGAATTATGTTTAATTATTTAAAAAGAAATGTTTCCAAATCTGCAGCGTCGGCGCCTTGTGCTCGGCGTTGGCCTATTGTCGATGTTCCGAAATACTTTTAATTTGCAGGCTCGGCGATCTTCGTAGTGTAGGCATATGTAATTCCTCCCCCGCAAGATGAAAGACTATTTCAGGACGCTTAAAGAAAAAGCTGCTGGAATGTCTTTCTCAGTCTTCGATTTTACGGTATTTTCAGGCTGTGCATAAAAGTGTTCTAGGTTCTGGGATGCCTTTTCTTTTTTTAAATTCCAGCACTTGTACTTGTAGCAAATAACAGCTATAGCAATTGAAGTCCCAAATACTATTATAAGATAAAATGGGATTGTGGTGTGAAATATGCTATTATCGTATTCTCCTTTGTTCAATTGCAATGGCGATTCGATCATAACTTTATTCTGGATGCTGTGTAGTCCTTGGAGACTTATGGAGTTTAATTTTAGGCGGTTTGGTTCCATTTGTTGATCTTTTACTTTGGGAATCTTCATTAGTTTCAGCGGTTGACCTTTAACTTCGTCATTTTCATTTGAGATAGTAAGCTCTGATGTTCGGAGGATGCATTTAAGTGGGATTGTGACCAAATAACTTCCTTGCAGTACATTCACATCGTCACTTCCACAGCTTGAGAATATTCGGGTTTGATTGGGAAATGATATGACATAGTGATGATCGTCAAGTTTGTCAAATGCTTCTTTTGACAATGTCACTGATGTTAACTTGCAGTCTTGATCCAGGGTTCGGGTTTGTATAAGATTCTGGATGCAGTCCGGTTTTGTTCTTATTTCATAAGAAAACTTCTTTTCACAGAGAAACCAGTTATTAAGCTTCGGGCATTCAGCCTCCATGTACACGAATGATTGCTCGTTTGTTGCAATAAAAGGATAGGGAGGAATAAGGATTTGCTGGTGTTTGTTAGGAACAATGGAAAGCCTATAGAATTTATAAACGTCAGTCGATACTATTGGAAATTTAAATACTATAACTATTTGTTTCTCTATGTAATAATAACCAGGTTTTATTATATCATAATAATCTCTAATAGATAAATTTAAGACGAAATTTCTGCTATAGATACTTTTCATCTTTTCTAACATATTACTAAGGACATCAACAGTAATCATAGAATGATGTGTTGTTCCAGTTCGAATAAAAGCTAAGATATTTTCTATTCTATATAATTCTAAACTTATATCATCTATATTATCTTCAATAATAGTTAAGAGCTGAGCAAATTTTGCATACTTAGTTACACTACTGTCATTATACGCATAAGAATTGATTAAAAACTGAATTGTGGCATTTATTTTATTTTGATTTTCGACTAATTGAGATAGAACCGTATTGCATTGAGCCATCCATTCTTTGTTCAGAGAGATGTGACTGTTAAATTCGGATACTAATTTATTCTGGTTATTTTCTAAGTCATTTAATATACTATTATATCTTAATGCATCGGAATGATCTAAATTACCAGTAATACTTTTAACTAAACTACCTAAACCATTTATAAGACCTCTTTTTACACGGCTGTCAGGTTCTAACGATTTTAATTGTATCAATGTCTTATTAATCTTATTATATATATAGTTAATTTGTAAGTCATATAAATTATAAGTTTCATTAGGTAAACGAGCTTGATAAGTTTGTAGTTGAAGTCTAACTGAGTTAATACTATCTTCATAGTCTGTAAGTCGGATGTATTGTAAAAAGGAATGATATTGGGTGATAAGTCGAGTCGATCCAAGTTTATAAGGGAGAAGTCCTGGTCCATCAGCTAAGCTTTCAAGTTTTATCTCTTGAGCTGGAGTCAGTGTCAGGAGTGACAGTATCAGCAGAATCCTGCAACAATTTAGCAGAATTAGGTGTTCGTTTTAAGCGGGACTTAGCTACGGGTCCACGTTTCTTAGAAGTATAAATATGTATTGGAAGATCAGCTAATACAGTGTCATGGGTATAACGCGGTGCTACCTTTTGACGGCTAGCAGTGGGGTTTTTTATAAATATCTGCTGTTGGGGTGCATATTCTATTTCAGGTTCTCTATCCTTATTTCTGTTATTTATTATCGCAGTTCTATTTGAAAGTGAAGTATCATTAATAAGATCATATACTTTTTTCATCTGTTCTCTATGATTTTGTACATATTGTTGTAATAAATGTTGTGTAAAGTCGATAGTCAAAGGATCTCTAGGGTCAAAGTGTCCTGTCAGTAAGTCAAAGGGTCTACACTTGGTAAAACTATGTATCGAACTGTTATATGCTATTATAGCGTATGGCATGAGATTTACTATTGGTTCGTCTTTCTGTTGTAATTTTAATAATCTAAGGTGTTCCAGTAATGTGGAATGGAAGCGTTCAATATTGCCGTTATCGTTAGGTGAGTGAGCTAAAATTCGATGGTGAATTATTTTATGTAACCGTGCAAATTCAGCAAAGAGTTGGTTTGTAAATTCAGTGCCGTTATCAGTAATAAGAGTCATAGGAATACCATGGTGAGTACAATATTTTAACAGTGCTTGAAGAATACTAACTGCGGTGCCATCGCGTAAACTATAAGCTTGGCCATACTTTGTGAAGACATCGATAAAGGTAACATACTTTTCATGTTGTACTGTGAATAAGTCCATATGAACAATTTCAAAAGGCTTAGTTGCTGGGGGAACAATATTAAACTGGGGTCTAATAGGGTTTCTATCGTACTTTGCTTGTCCGCATATAGTACACTCATTTATAAATTTAGTGATCTGATCTTTCATTTTAGGCCAATAGTATTTTCTAGAGAGAGCTAAGTAACATTCATTTATCCCACGGTGGTTGGTTTTACCTTCGTGGTAATGAAGTATTATTTCTTGTTGACGGAGATACTCTTTAACATTCTCCAATTCGTGTTTTACTAATACTAGACTCATTGCAGAACTTTTAAAATTATTTTGTATTATAGGGATAATAGAGTACATTTCTAGGGGTGGATTTATAAAAATAGCAGTTTTAATTTTAGGGCTAACATACTCTTTAATGGCACTTATAACATCAGATCCTAAGTTACTTTTACATAATTGTATAGCGATTCTTGTGTGAGTATCGAAGGGCTTTGTGACTACGGGCTTTCGTTTAACATCTTCAACAACAGTGAAATAAATTTGACGATGGAATTTATTGAGGGGTTCTTCTACTATAGGTACTTCTAATATAGGATTCTCATCGCTTGTATGAGCTGTCTGAGTTGTAGAGCCTTTAAGGGTAGGAGGGTTTTCAGAAGGGTTACCTAACATAGAGCTAAGTGCCTTGAGTTCACTAATAACAGATTCTATTTCTTCGTTATGTATTTCTACTCTGGACAGAGCGTCAGCGTTGGTGTTAGCTTTGCCCTTTTTATAAATTACTGTAAAGTCATATTCACTCAGTCTTAGTCGCCATCTGGTAAGTCGGGAGTTTTGTTCTTTTAAATTCATTAGCCACTGTAATGGTTTATGGTCAGTCAGTATTTTGAACTTACGCCCAAAAAGGTATGGTCTGAAGTATTTAGTGGCCCAGACAATGGCAAGGAGTTCTTTTTCGATAGTACTGTAATTCAGTTCGCTATCGTTTAAAGTACGTGAAGCGTAACAGACGGGCTTGTCGGATCCTATGGGACCTTGGGATAGTACAGCTCCAATAGCGAAGTTAGAAGCGTCTGTGGTTAATAGAAATTCTTTAGTGAAATCGGGATATTGTAAAATGGGATCATTTGTAAGAAGCGTTTTACAGGTCTCAAAACTGTTTACGTATTCAGGGTCAAGGGTGATTTTTTTGCCTTTCTTAAGACATTGCGTGAGTGGCTTTGTGATCTTAGCGAAGTCAGGAATGAATTTTCGGTAATAACCGAGAAGGCCTAAAAATTGTTTAATTTCTTTCGGGGTTTTAGGGATCGGATATTTTATAATGGCAGATATTTTCTCCGGGTTTGGTTTGATACCATCGTTACTAATAATGTGACCAAGGTAAGCTGTTTCGTGTTTCAGAAACTCAGACTTATCCATTTGGATTTTGAAGTTTGAGTCCCGAAGTCTCTGGAATACCTTTTCGAGGTTGGTCATGTGTTCCTGGAGTGAGGTACTGAAAACTACGATGTCATCAAGATATACTAGGCATATCTCGTTTTGGAGGCCTCTGAGGACATTGTCCATCACTCTTTGGAAGGTGGAAGGTGAGTTCTTAAGTCCCATCGGCATACGAAGGAATTCGTAATGGCCGTGCTCAACATTGAAGCCGGTTTTGGGAATATCTTGGGGATCCATCTCTACTTGGTAAAAACCACTTGCCAGATCTAGGGTACTAAAGTACTGGCATCTACCTAGCTTGTCAAGTACGTCAGTTATGTTCGGTATCGGGTATTTGTCGTCTATTGTTTTTTCATTCAATTTACGAAAGTCAACTACTAATCGCCATTTTTGCTTTCCAGATGCGTCCATCTTCTTGGGCACAACCCAAATAGGAGAGCTCCAAGCGGAATCTGAAGGTCTTATTATACCTTGATCAAGCATTTTGTTGATCTGGTCTCTAACTTCTTGGCGGTGTATAAAAGGATAACGGTAACTTTTAGTGTGAATGGGTACCTCATCTGTAGTTTTAATACGATGTTTTATTTTGTTTGTGAAAGTTAATGATTCACCTTCAACATAAAAAACGTCGGAATAACGAGAGCAGAGAGCAATAAGATTAACTTTTTCTTCTTCGTTAAGATGGTCGGTACGTAAACGAGATATAACGTCTTTTTCGCGAGTCTGTATTTGGTTATTGAAGTTAGTCTCGATATTAAAAATCTCGGCATGTGCTGGTCGGTCCAGTGAAAAGATGACGTCATTAGATGTAGGGTTAAAAACTTCTAAGTAGCCGCGGTTATTAACTACCGTGGTAAGACAGTCATGAATTATGCAGTTGCAAATAACCTGTTCCCTGAGTAACACTTCACCATCAGGTGTGTCTATGGGGATCCGTATTATTTTAGACGATTGAGCCGGAATGATATCCTCATATAAGTTGACATTACATGAGTTATACATTTTGATGGGATTTGTGGTCGTGCGAGTAATCAAAAGTCGGTCTTTTAAGTCAATTTTAGCTTCCCATTTAGTGAGTAAGTCTAGTCCTATAAGTCCGTCAAAATAGTCATGAAAACGGTATACGAAAAATTTTATATTTTCAGTGTCCTTAAATTCGTCAAAGCATGGTAACTGTATAGAGTAGTCGTTCCTACTAGTCGCGTGAACGTTAGTTACTTCGAATGGATCGTAATCGAGTGCAACATCGGAGTAAAATCTTTGTACGGTGTCGGGACTAATAAATGACTGATTCGCGCCTGTATCTATTAACAACTTAAGTGGAGGGCATGAAATTTGTATATAAGGTAACTATCGTTGCGTCTGTAAATTTAATTCTATGTTGGCTTTTTTGATGTCGAGCCCTGGTGAAAATCCTGGGTACTCGGTCCTGCCTGTGAGTGTGATTCATCAGGTAAGTCAGTCAATTGATTTTCGTTTGTGTCTGCGTAATCGTAATCAACAAAATAATTATTATAATTCAAGTCGTCCGTATAATAGTAATTGTAGTCTGTCTCCGGATAACAATAGTCAGCGTAATAAGAGTCGTCGTGAGTCGCGCATTCATTCATGTTCATTTCGCGAGTTTTGAAATAGTTAGAAGGCGGTGGGTTGCCTGATTTACGCCAATCATGTCCAGTCATCATAGTATGGGGTAAAGCCTTAGGGGTGTAGGGTTGAACTCCGCTCATAGGTTTAGGGGCTGAATTCTGGGGTGAATTAAATCTAGGTTGTATACGAAATACGTTACTATGCGGGTTGTAGTTGGGTGGCGGCGCCCGGAACATTTGTTGCGTGCGGCTGGGACCCATGCGCTGTAGGGGTTGAAATTGATTAGTGTTAAATTTAAATGGTTGCGGTGGCGGCTGGAATCCACGTTGTCCAACAGGAACTGGCCAATTTGGTACTGGTGCGTGAACGGTCTGCTGTCTGGGTTGAGTTACTCCTAGGGGTTGAATAGGGATAGGGATCTTAATGCTAGGTTGAGGTTTGGGGTGGTCATTACGTTGTTGTAGGTACATCACGTTTAACTCTTCGTGAACGTACTCAAGCGCTTTCTCGATAGTAGGGGGTCGCATACATCGAATACGGGACCCTAAGGGTTCTTTTAGACCTCTTACGAAAGATTGCATAGCAACTTTTTTATATAACGTACGCTTTGCCTCAACAGTAGATTGTAATAGCTCGTGTAGTGTTACGTATGTCATGATAGTACTAAATAGCGTTTGGCAGTGGTCGTAAAATTCTTGGGGTGTTCTACTACCCTGAGAAGCCAGTGAGAGATCGCTATAAAGGGCTGTTTCATCGCGTTGATCAGAAAAGTTATTAATCAATGCGGTTTTTATTCCAGACCAACTGTCGGGAATGCCATTAGAATTAAGGGTTGATGCAGCATTACCGGAAATTTTATTTAGTATTCCATTTAATAGACACAAGTTAGATAGTTCGCTACCTGGCTGTGTACTTAAATATTGAGCTACTATGTGATCGCAAATATTAATAAATCGAGGTAATATATTTGGATTACCATCGAATTCGGGTACGGGGCGGAGTGCCTTATAAATCGTATCCGGGTCGTGTGCCATGTTAATTTTTGAAATTGAGATATCTAAGTTACTACCTAAGGATATATCTAAGTCTACTCTATCACCAATATTCCTATTAACGTCTAGTGCTTGCTGGCGGGCCTGACGAGATGCAGGTTCCCGGGACTTGGAATGGGTTGGGTGAAAAATTTTGAAAGATAATTATAACTAGGAGAGGGATAAGCAACACGAGAATGATTCAAGTGCACTTACATATATACCATTCTGGTCCTTCTCTTGAATCGAAGTTCAGATTCTTCTTCAGGTCTTGCAGCAGGTCCGTAGATTCAGGATACTCGGCAGCGGGGCTTGGTAGCCGCCCAGGAGATACGCGAACGCGGATTACGATGTGAGATTCCCTAATATTCGCGAACGTCCCGCGAGTATCCTACCGACTGCGCCAATTACGTTTACTGCAGCCCGAAGATCGAAAAAAAACCAAAACTGATTTAAACTATCTTTAATTAAGTAAAAGAATTACAATAATTATGTACTAATTAACCTATGCTTCCTATTCGAGGTGTGAATATAGAATGGCAGAATTATGTTTAATTATTTAAAAAGAAATGTTTCCAAATCTGCAGCGTCGGCGCCTTGTGCTCGGCGTTGGCCTATTGTCGATGTTCCGAAATACTTTTAATTTGCAGGCTCGGCGATCTTCGTAGTGTAGGCATATGTAATTCGCTTGTAAATATTTTGTATTTTTTGAAAAATATCTGCAACTCCCTCCAAGTATGGTGAAGATCCACAAGTTCTTTTACACAGTTAGGTATAGCTCAGGTAAGGATTCTAGCTTTTCCTAAAATATAATACACTTCCGAATAACGAGATTAGCGCTTTCACTAACAGTCAATTTAACTTTAAGCAAATTTTAAGCAAATCTTTAAAAAAAAGTACTGCAAGAACTTGACGATTAGACGGGAGCTTTGCGCCTGTTATTTGATAATTTACGTCTTCAACTTAGAAAATACTTTTTTTATTGCTTCTAAATTCCATTGCCATCTTTTAAATGTAAAACAATACGTGTTAATTGCGAAAATAATTGAGAAAAAATGATAAATACCGCGAATATGCACCGCTACTGCCGCGCAACATGAATGAACATGATTCGATGCATGTCGGCACGGGTTATCGTACTCCAAATAAGGTAATAATTTATTTCCGAGTGTTTTAGAGGCAAATGAACAAAATTAAGACCTATGCGTTAGAAAATTAAAACTTTCAAAATAAGGGACACCCTAATGTACATATGAAATTCGAAAAACGAAAAAATATTGGTACATGGCGGTCTCGAACCCCGAACCTCCCGATTGGGAGGCAAGTGCAGAGTCCACGCCACCACTCACGTCAAAAACAGCTCAAGATATCTAAATGAAATGTATTGTTTTCATTATCACAAGCTTGTTGCGCGACAAATAAAATTGTTGTGTTATTTCAGCAGCCCTATCAATATCTGGACTGTGTCCAGACAGATTAGTGGACGGATAGACAGACTGGGAACAATGGGCGTATGCTTTTGGCAAACGGGATTTCCTTCTGGAGTTGTCACTTAATATGAAAACCTACCCAAGTCAATTCTGCATCTATACTTATACTTACTTACAAATATTATAATGCTGAAGAGTTTGTTTGATTGTTTGTTTGTTTGTTTGTTTGGTTGTACGCGCCAATCTCAGGAATTACTGAATAAAATTGAAAAATTATTTTTGTGTTATATAGTCCATGTATCGAGGAAGGAAGTAGAGCAGAGCGTCGGTCGGTGGCGCTGTGGACTCGGTACTTGTCTTCCAATCGGGAGGTCCGGGTTCGAGACTGCCATGTACCACTGTGTTTTTCGTTTCGAATTTCATATGTACATTTGTCTGACGCTCCTACGGTGAAGGAAAACATCCTGAGGCAACCTGCATACATCTACAAAAAAATTCAAAGGTGTATGTGAAGTCGACCAATCCGCACTGGGCCAGCGTGGTTGACTAAGGCCTAATCACCCTAACATAGGGTAGGCTCGAGCCCCTCGGTGGGGACGTATATGAGCTGTGATGATGATGATGATCGAGGAAGGCTTTATGCTATATAACATCACGCTACGACTAATAGGAGCTGAGCATCAATGAAAAATGTTGCAAAAACGGGAAAAAAAAATTATGGCGAAACGTAGTTCGCGGGCACAGCTAGTACGTAAGTTCTTATAGTCCTATGCCCTTTCGCAACAGACGACTTATTCTCACTGTAATGATAATATTTCACGATAATAGGCTAGATGACTAAAAATTTTTTTGCTTTAATAGAAGCTCATTAATATTATAAACAGAAAAAATCGGTTTTAGAATAACTATAAAAACAACCAAGATATAAGGTATTAAAGATTTTTCTCCATCTCTTTCTAGCAAAACGGCAATTTACAAGGAGATTATATTGCCGTACTCAACAATGACGTCACGGTTGATGTCGGATCTCTCTGTCTAATCGCCTTCAAATTAACAACTTAAAATGCTTGTATCTAATGTATTTCTAAGCCGATTTTAATTCTAATTTCACAAGACTGCATCTTTTACCACGGTATTTTAATATTTAATGACGAGACGTTAAAATTAGAAATCAGTCATCATCCCAATTGTCTTGAATAAGCACAATCACACCACCACAAAATCAGGCTACTTGTAATTATTTTGAGATTATTTTATGCGGCTAGATGGATTTGTAGATTAACAGTAAAAGCTGCCATTTTTCTTTCTAATTTGATTGGTAGCTTATTTTGTTCCTATTAATTTGATTGAAAAAAGCACAACTATCTAGTTGGCTCTTTTTTTCAGCAGTCCGAACGAATGGTAGTATCTATTTAATCTATTAATTTTAACGTTTTCAAGTGATTCACTATCAGGGCTACTAAACAATCGCGTGTGTTGTGATTGTGAATAAAAACAGAAGATATGCAAGATGTCAACAATATTTGTCTACTGAGAGAGGAGCTTCAATAAAGGCCATCAACAGAGACCATTTCATAATTTATTTCACCAAAACTTTCGGCGTCGCGAAACAGAAATCAACAAACGACCTCCGATATTCCGTTGACAATGAAAGAATTTGCAACAAGAGATACTTTGATTACTTCAGTCCAATAAGTTTCGAGAAACACTTCCATTCCACACAGAGAATTTTATTTAGGCATACTTCCCAACCTTTGAGGGATATCAGACGTGGCTCAAAGGAACGGATTCTTTGAACCCGAAGAAAATAGTTGATTGTAAAAAGGTCTTGTGTTGCTTAGTGATCTATACATTTGAATTTCCTGCATTTGATTTCATTTCAGATGAATATTTTGGACTAATTAGTTTAGGTCAATCAATCAATTTCTTTTTTTGTAATCCCAAAGTACACTTGAATAGAAAACCGGTGTTGGGATCCAAATGGGTTTATAAACTAGCACGATTTAGTTCTTCCACTAGGTTAGTGACTAAGTTCTTAGATCATGTAAACAGGGTTAATTGTGAGGTACCGGCAACCTCGTAGAATTAAGCATCATTAACTACTTTATATATTATAGATACCATATTTCTTATACATGAGTTTATTAAATTTCAGGTACATATCAATCATTTAACGTTGGAAGGATAATTTCAATTAAGAATAATACCAACCTCGGGCCGAAGACGAGATATGAAACACTGACCGCAGTTCACCTACTCTGTGGCCGGTTAAAGTAAATTGTTGCAGCCCTCTTCCCAAAATCCTTCACGCAGCCGGCCCGCTCGCCATTTCACATTAAATATCTAGGCAGCGTTCATTACGGCTGTTAAAATGCCGACCGGTCCATTAACTGGACGTTATATTGTCCCGCATTCCTCTTTCTGGATCATCGGTGCGGTGACGCATGCTTACCTGCAACAAAGCGAATTCCGGTTAGGTCGCAAATCTAAGGATCCCTCAAGGCTAAGTCTAAAGGGACTCCATCTGACTACATCACTTGCTTCTATCTACATATTTATATTAGTCACTTTTAGAAGCACAGTTATTCCAAACAGGCATTTTGTGGATATTGCAACAATTTCATTGTACGTCATTGTGTTAACACACAAGTGTAATTCGATTTCCCCCAAATTACGCCTTCTACTTGTTATTTGTGTACCTAATCATTATTGCAATTCATAAAACATTTACAAGGTTAATGTTAAAGTATATTCACATATTTAAAATAACTCTTAAAGTGCGATAATTCTAATAGAGTCGACACATTAAAAAACTAGCACGGAATGTGGATGTTTTGAGCACTTTAGTAAACGGCCTAATTTCGTAAAAAAACCTTTTCTTAAGCAATATATGATCCTAATATTCTTTACAATCTGTTATGTTGTTTATCTTTACAATTGAAAATCATATTTATTCACTTAATCAATTTTAATAAAAAATTAAGCTATAAAAAATTACAAACCACGCCTTATCATCCGAACGGTGTCTAGATTCAAATTGAAAAATTGATTTTAAGTCTAAAAAAACTAAAGCTACACATAGCTTAAGCCTATGCTGCGGAAGTGTCTGAGGCGGCACTCCACAGACAATCCTTTAAGAAAGGCCCGATGTCCGGGCAGCATCGCTCTCGACACTCAAAGCGTTTGCGAAAAGTTCCCTTTGCGTAGCGGGAATACGAATTGACGGAACCCCCCCAGTATTGTTTGTGGGTCTCTGTAGAGAAGAGTCCCACATAACCGCCCCACTACCACTGCGGAAGATTACAAGTCTTTTTTATCTGGGTGAAAAAAAGGCATAGTTTAAACACAACGCAACAGTAAACCACCAAAACTCTTTGAAAGGTCACAATTAGCAAAGTAGATTTTAAGGCAAAAGCTCGCCACATTCAAACAACGAACAGAGCTATTATTTCACGCCACTACGTGCATAATGTTAATGCTAAATTACAAATTAATTTTGGATTCATATGATTTAAATTGAATCGGGTATCCTATTCGAATTGACAGCTGCGCGACCGATTAAATTTCTAACGCACGCACGGAAATTGGAGTTCGAAATGATGAGCTCTTTACAAACTCAATTGAACGAATCATTATTTTAAGTAATTGTTTTGGTCTCGATTTTGAAACATAAGGTCATTGCAAACTGGAAGAAATAATATTTGTTGATGTTTGTTATTAATCTATCAAAAACCATTTAACTGTTGTGATGAAATTAATTAAAAAGTCCTCACGGAATCGGGATCTAAGCTGGTAGGTTTATTAGCATAGCAAGAAGCTAATGTTATTTTTGTACGTGCTTATTAAATAGTAAGTATAACACAAGTAATTAGATGTTGGTCAACATACATGCTGGAAATTTTCTCGAATAGACATTTTTCTCGACTCGACTCCAAATTCAAATATTATACATATACAAGACATAAATATATCCTATTTGCTCATCAAGTAGGTCAATCCAGAATATAGGCATTAAAGTGAATAATTCACAAAGTAAGCATGTTATACGACGCCCTATTAAAACCATAGTTAATTCTTTATGATAACAGATAGGCAAAGAGTGCAGGAGAGTAAACTCTTTCTAATACTCTTCCACGCTTGATAAACCTAACTGTCTACGAAACGAGGAACTGTGTCTCACCCATGCCTTACACGGGTTGACGTGAGACAGATGAGCGGTCGTAAAAACATGTGAAATTCTTTAGTGATGTGTCTTCCTACATTATTGAAAGATAATATGAATTGAGTGCATCAAAAGTAAACAGTGATTGTATGAATGAACGCAATAAAAAATACATTCTTTAGAATCCTCTTTATCATATTTATGTCAGTTTTCATTAGATACCTATTATTCAAAATTAAACTATATGCAACATCAAAAGGACACATTTTTTATGCTTAAAACATAATGTGAGCGTCGCTTGACTATTGCCCTAGATACCTACATCTCCCTTAGGAAGACCTATGGTTAACGCACGAGATCAAATATTAATATTGTGGACTTATTGTCAATTTAAATTACCTAATAAGGTGTTGTTTCCAAAATCGCTTTGATTTAATATGAAAAAAAATTAAATAGGAGAAGTTGTAAAATATACATAAAACACTAACAAAACAACTCATATTTATTGATAAGCACAGAACTTACATGCATTTGTTATTGAATTTAAGTTGTGTGCTTATCAATATGTTAGTGAATTATGATTTTAATTAAAAAAGATACTTAAAAAATGTATAAATTACCTTCATAAAAATAAATAAATACGATGACAAGCGAAATAAAATTAGCCGTTGCTTGTAAAAAAAACGCAATTCATATCAATAGATGCGCCAATAAAAATGCCGATTCTATTATAAGTAGTTGGCTGTTGTGATACGGTGCCACAGACCACGATTATGGCTCGAAGCCAAGCAAACCAACTTCGCGTTGCTTAATTCAATTATGCTTATTCCTAGTATATGGTGGAAAACAGCTGAATATGTCTCTTGAATATGCTAAGTACAGCCGTTACACACATTACATAACGTATACATTAGCGTATACACAACAGTAGCTAAATATGGTGAATATTTTCTAAATATGTTTTATACGTAAGCTGTTACGGCTTAACGTATAAAACATATTTAGAAAATATATACAATTTACAATTAAAGCTCCTTAAAACGATAGTACAAAAGCTTATTCTCATATTGCAAGATAATTGACGTATGTAATATAGTGAAAATTAATATTTTAAAAGAAAACACAGATCAAATAAATAACCTAAAATATAACAAGAGAACAGACAGATTAAAAGAATTATCTTATTTAAGGAAATTTGTAATACCAAAAGCAAACAACACGTACGGAGAAAGGATGTTAGAATATATTTTTCCAGATACATTAAATAAATTAATTACCTAAAGATATAAATAGAAAAAATACTTCCAAAAAGATAAAAGAGCATTTTTACATAAGCGAAGATTTCGTAAGGAAATCTTAAATAGGTTCACTGTCTCCAGACAGTACTAAAGGGTTATACTTGTTACATCGTCGATGTATATATGTACTGTTAAGTTATATATTAATTAATAATATAATAGCAAACTCTCTATATCTATTATAGCACATAGGAAAATTAATACATACATATAAAAGCGTTCTTTTGTAAGTACAACTCGCTGTTACATATAAGCAAACTAGCTGTATGTAACAGCGAGCAAACTGCTAAATAGATAAAAAATTATAATAGACATTGGATAATAAATTAGTAATAAATTTGATAATTGGATAATAAATGAAAAAAAATTAAGAATCACTTGAAACATTGTGTTACAATTTTATATTATAAGTGGAAACATTATTGGTTTTCGTACCATTTTTATGAGTCAACTAGTTTTAAATGCATACTGTATGTTTCCTTACAATAAATAGAGAATAATTGGAACTATCTAAAGGTTTGATAGTTTCACAAAATAATTTCACATTAGTTTAAAGTCGAGCAATAAAATAACAATTTCGTGTTATAATCCACAACAATGTCAAATTCGCAGTGGCTCATGGAAATGGAAATCGAACAAAGAAGAGCCTAGTTCTGTTTAAAGTCAACAAAAGCCTGCACAAGTTATAATCCGTAAATCCCGAACAAAACTGATTCAATTTCGGTAACAAAAACAAACCGCTGAATTTATTAATTAGTAAGATATGTAATACCAATATTGAGCCGCCGGCTTAGTAACTTAAAATATTTATTTAATCGTACAAATATTTGTTAATCTTCAAAAAAGCTTTTTGAATTTCTTTTCGATCCCCAATTGATACGCTGGCCGAAGACTTTTGGTCGTTATTTTAAAAGGATTACGAGAAATCACGAATTCAACTTGCAAAGCTTTTGTTTGAAAGATCAATAAAAGGATTTGGGAGTACTTTCAATAATACTTCCAGATGTTCTTTTATCTTTCAAAAGAGATATGGATTGTTTATATTGGAATCATTTATTTTAACTAAAGTTGTGCAGGGAAACCTTAAAGCATTATAAATAAGCACATTATATACGTAAAATTGTAATGACCGATATTCTGTTCCCGATACATCCGTTCCCAACTTTGAAACCCACGCAAAAAATGACCCAACGAAGGCTAACCGGTGCGCAACCATCTGCCGTTCTGGTTGTATCGTTGCCCTGCCGATGCTAAAAGGCTTTGTTTGAATACGGGGTCCCGATTCGGAGGCCTCCACTTGAATTTAGGTGGTTAGCTAAATAAAACGCCACCTGCTCCAGTTTTTTCGTCTCCTGCACATGCTTCACTCAACAAGGCTTTTGTTTTCGACCGAACTCAGCGTAAAGGAATATTTATAGGCCAATCGAAAACACAATTTAACCAAAAGCGTGTCCCCCGGACGATATTCGCCAAGAAACAATTGACGGATGTCAGTTGCATATTTCAGGTCGAAGCCTCCTTTTTACATCCGCGCGGATCGAATTTATAGGCCAAATTCTTATATCAAGTTTATAAGATTATGGCCCAGCTTATAAGTCATGACTTCTCAGTGACTCAGCGGTAAAGCGGCATCTGGGCCACTTTTTACGGTCATGCGTCAGGATGCAGGATGAAAAGGTCAGACATTTTGTTAGCCGGGGCCACTAATATGTTGCTACGAATATTTACGTTTTTCGTGACGTAATGCGATCAACAATTTGATGCGGTTGGGAGTCATGACCCTTATTTTTTATAACTTGTTATAGCGTCCATTCCAAATTTATTTGATTTTATTGTTCTGTCGACCAACGCGGATGGAGGAGACATGAAGACACAATTCAGGTGATTTAAACAATGATATATTATTTATTATCTTCTTGAAAATTGCTAGATTGAACTGTTCATTTTTGCACTGGTTCAGTTCAAAATAAATTAAACACGACATTCCTACAGGGTCATCATCACAGCTCATATATGTCCCCACCGAGGGGCTCGAGCCTACCCTATGTTAGGGTTATTAAGCCTTAGTTTAGTCTTAGTCAACCACGCTGGATCAGTACGGATTGGTCGACTTCACATACACCATTGAATTCCTAACAATGTTGCCTCACGATGTTTTCCTTCACCGTAGGAGCGTCAAACAAATGTACATATGAAATTCGAAACGAAAAACACATTGGTACATGGCGGGTCTCGAACCCCGACCTCCCGATTGGAAGGCAAGTGCCGAGTCCACAGCGACACCGACGCTCTTCCTACAGGGTAACGAAGTTATTCTGCTTAAATATGACTTACAAACGGATTGTATATAAGTATGCAATGTGTAATTGTTCAATTGAGAATAGCATCTTTCTCAAAAATATAAACTATTTGCACGTCCTTGACTTATGTGAAGCAAGACCACAATAGTAGTTTATGAAATAGTCACATAATAGGGGGTCTTAAAACACTAGTGTGTGTTTAAAATTCGAGGCTTGCCGAGAATTTTAATAGTACCACACGAGTGTTTTAAGACCTAATCATGTGCAATTTCATACACTACTTTATCTACACTCATGCAATCAGTGGTTACCTAAATTCAATAAAAGACACAAAATTAAAACAAAATATCAAACTCATTTATTCTAATAATTATTTGCATTTTGAACAGTGCAATTGTGAAACTAATACAGAAATCTTAAAACTACATACATTTATATTATTTATTATTTTAACCAATAACAGCAAAATAATGAATGAAAAATTCAGAGAAATGGCGCCAACACCAACATTCTACCGCGCATGCGCTGTTGCACGCGCCGCCATAGACAATGTACTGGCACAAAAGAAAATTGAGACAAAACCTCCTTGGTCGGGCTTCGTCAATCGAACTGTATTTTATTGGAATTCGAGTTACATTAAAGTACTGGTTTTGTATGGCGAACCTGTATTATAATGTAATTTGTAAAAGACCAAGGGCTTTAAGTTATGCCTTTAAAATATTAGTGTTGAGTTCTTAATATTAGAATTAGAACATGAGTGTAGATAAAAATAATAAGAAAATACATAATCACAAAAGACATCAACGTTATTAAACTTAATTTGCTTATTAATTGCGTGAAGTCGTATCCGGCGAACATAAGGTGACAATTAATGGAGTTAATTTCAGAAGTTTCATCATAAACTTGCTGAAGTGAGTGAGCATTATTTCTAATAGGAATGAATAATGGTGCCATTTTGAAAGTAGAATTACTACATTAGCTGTTATTACCTCACTATTTCCTCGTTAAACTTTGACGTTTGATTTTATTGTATAAAATGTATACTATAAACAATTAGTTACTTGCATATGTGCCAAGTTTTTTCGGAGGTATAATTTATTGGGTTAGTGATATCTTTAGTGATAAAAAGTATAAACCGGCAGTTTATACATTTTCACATTTATTCGTGGTGACAAAGGATAAATTAAAAAACAGGAAAGTATAGCTAATATTTTCAGAAAAGAAATAACACCAGCGGTGATCACCTCTGTAACTACCAACGTCCCAAATTCCAACGTTACAAATGAGGCAACAGTAAAATTACTGTTTAATTCAAGGATATTTGTTCAAAATAGTGTGCGAATAATGTTTAAATCACTCTACAACTAGTGTTTAAACTTGCAATAATTTATCCCACTGAATGTACACAATCTCCACAAACCACATATAAAACCCGTTGAAAACTAAATCTAAGCTCTGACGTATCAATGTTAGTATTAAAATAACGTAAGCGCAATTCTAAATGCAGAGTAGGTAAACAATTAATCCCAGATTGCGCTATAAAGTGGGTTAGTAAAGTAGTTAGTAAGAAGTAATTTCTATATTTTCAAATCTTATCCCCTCGCTTTTTTTATTATTTTTCTATTGATGAATTGAACCTCATTTTTAATCCAGAATACAAAATAGTGTTTAGGATAAACTGTTTTATGGGCGTAGTTCACAACGACATGGGTGTAATTTAAATTTAAATTTCATCACAACACTACCAACAGATTAGAAATCATACTCGTATAATTCTAATACTTCTGCTGCAGTAAAGAATTTGGATTAAGAACCTAAATCTGTGACTTTAAATTTACGTCCAAGCTTCGATTTTGATTCAAAGCTTGGTAAAGATCGACTTATAGATATAGTCGAAAACGTACGTGTCAAGTCAATAAAAACGAAAGAGTGACAATATTGTGATATCAATTGAGTCGTAAATATATCATATTTGCTCATCAAGTAGGTCAACCCAGAATATAGGCATTAAAGTGAATGATTCACGAAGTAAGCATGTTATACGAGGATAGGATCTGGCGTTGCCCTATTAAAACCATAGTTATATGTATATGACATACCATAGTTATTTATGATAACAGATAGGCAAAGAGTGCAGGAGAGTAAACTCTTTCTGATATTTAATATCTTAAATCGTCTTGGGCTTGATACCACCTGGTCCTCGGACATAGGAATTCCCTGTGGAGTCTGAAATCTAGAATTTCTTATCTTAGTTTGTTGCTATAACAATAATGTGAGCAAGAATTATTTGTGTTCTGAAAATTACAAGATTGACATCTTCTCTCTTTTAGTTAAAGAATGCAGTTAATGCATGTTTTCTTATTGCGCCTAATCACTTACCATAAGATTCATCACCAACACGACACATTTCTTTTGCAACTTTTTAATTAAACATACATATCTGTCGTACTAAAGATTGGACTTGAGTTACTGTTAAGAATAAATTATTGAAATGATATAACACAAACATTGTCGAACTTACTAGTTCCCAACAAACAGACGGGCGGAGCGATAAAGATTCAATAACCCCGAATGGGGTGATTGTATCGAGGCTATGCAAATATGCAGTTTATCAGAAACGGCGACCAGTGATTCTTATTTACATATTGGAACCGATATCTATTGCTGTGTATTCCGGACGTCAATATAATCGAAATGGAATATTTCCTTGAGGAAACTGGAAACTCGTAAAAATTTAATAATAATAATAATAATAATAATCATATTTATTTATATCTTCACAATGGCTTCACAATGACATTATAGGTACATCTTATCTAACAACTACGTTTAATTTAAATGACAAGCCAGAGTGAGAGCGGAACTTGTACTAGGCAAGCCTGTGTGACAAAATTCCGGCCCTCCACCCTCTAGGATTAAATCAAGACTAAGTATAGGTACATATTACATTATTATTTATAGAAAATTTTTGGAAGAAAAAAAATAATAATAATAAAAATGTCCATGTGGTGTATGATATGTTTGTGTGAGTGAATATGAGTGAACGTGTGCGTGTATGTATATGTGTTTTATTGTAAGAGAGATTGTGTGTGTGTGTGTCAGTGTTTGCGCCTGTCAATGTTAGAAAACTGAAAAGTTGGGAAATATTGGTCTAACTCTTCATCATCCCCTCACCTCCCTTCCCTTAATCTGAAACATAAGAGTGCAGCGACAAAGAGAGGGAGGAAGGTGATAGAGAGAACTAAAAAAAAAAAGGGTTTATTGTAATTATATGCTATGAATGATAAGGAATTAGGTATATGATTTTAATTAGGATTTACGTTATTCTTTCTGCACCATGATTTATTGATGAGTTTTAAGTAAATTTTCTGTTTCTTCATATGATTGAGAGTGCAAGAATTGAGTTGTCGCTTCTTTGCATTTATAGCGAGATTTAGAATAAATGCTAATTTTGCTGTTAATTTTGTTATAAAGAAAAGGTCCAAGGAATATTTGGTGTCGTTTTGCGTAGGGTGAAGCTCTATCGCGATTTCGATATATAATACTATTATTTCTTCTGTCACTATGTGTGACAGGATTATATTCTGTTTTTGCATGAGTAAACAGTATTGACTTTAATTGCTTGATCCTTAATTTATTATTATTTAAAAAGGCATTGCTGTAAAATATAGAGCCTTGTCGGCCAGGCTGATCCACGCTTCTGGCGGCTGGGACATTTTTGCACAACACCGCAACCTAATATACAGAGAGCGTCCAGAGAGAGATGCCAGCGTCCTTGGCAGTGTGCACAATAAATTCTCAAGAGACGAGCAGAACTATGTTAATATTTTGTAAGTAAGATTTTATTGGTTAAAATAATATAATTTTAAAAAGAGACGAGAAAAATTACGTTTCTTTTCTCTTTTTAGATTTAGATTATTATTAATTTATTGTACCTACTGCTTCATTTATCATTTTATTCTATATGTATGAATACTGTTTTTTATTTATCTTTACAGATTTTATTCGCCGTAAAAAGTGTTTTTCGATTAGTGTAATGGTTGATCGGTAGATACTGCCAGTAGATAAATATTTAATAGCACAAAAAAGATGGCGGTCTTAAAGGCATAATAGCCAGGCCAGTTCACAAAATCTTCTTTATCAAATATATTTTCATAAAGTTGATTACGGCATAGATTTAATTGCCGCCTTGCCAGGTTCACAAACGAGAATAATCACCCTTTAGTACATATGAATATTTTTTTGGAAAACTGCATCATTTCTTGAAACTAACCAGTTATTGTGTAACAGTGATGAAAAAGGTATACTTTTCGTAAAAAAAAAATATTATTATTATTGTCGATGTAAATTAAGAAAAGAAACCGTGGATCTTTCTTTTTATGGAACTTTATATTTTAGATTTTTAAACAACGTTAAAAAGTCATTTTTCCTCATTCTATTTGGTTATTGTGCTTGTTTGCTTCATTTTTTGCCTACAATATTTTAGTGTAGAAGAATTTTACACTTATCTTCACACTGAAAGCTCAAAAATCAATATTTTCCGATTGTTAACTAGCCTAGCCTTAAATCGGTATTTTGTGTGTTCTCCAAATTAAGTTTCAACTTAGAAACGATATCTGGATTAAATAAATAAATCAATATCTGGTTTTAAATATGAATAAGATTTTTTGGTATAGCATAGGTAACATAATTTGGTTTTCCGACTAAATTGGGGTTCGAAGTTATATGTAATGTATTGTATAAGAATTTAATAAAGTTTCAATACGCATACAATTTATAATTTTCGGACTGCAATAACTGGATTTCGATAAAGGCCCTTTGAACACAGTAAGGTGATTCTATATAACCTATTATTACACTCTTTAAGTACTTGGTGGCAATATCACACTGACATTCCGTCAAATTGGCTTCACTTGTGATTTATGAGATGTCTGTAATAAGTGTCTTGGTGATTTATGAGCCGCATTTTATAATTATTATTGAGCGAATTATTTGTGAATACGTCCATAAAATACCTGAATTGTTATTAGGCTTTGAAAGCCTATTTTCTTCAGTTCACTCTTCATTTCAGTCCTTGAAATTTTGTGAACAAATAATACGGAATATATTTCCATCTGTTAGTGCATTCACTCGAGTTTGTACAAAAATTTTATCATTTTATCGTTAATAATTTTTTGCGATTACGGTTCCACAAATCTGAAAAGCTTTAAAAATAACATCTTCAAAGTTGTGTGGTGATTTTGTTACTCGTCGATTCATCGCTAATCTCAATCGATTTAAATGACTTGTTGAAAAACAATAGAATTATGTTCATCAACTATAAAAATTTGTCTATTTATTTGACTAATGCCAATATGCCAACACCGACGAGGACAATACAAAATACTAAATACATTAAAATCAACTTGTTAAAACTACCGTGAAACATATTTAAAGATAATATCCACATTAAAATCATTTATTTATGCAAACAAAATTATCAAGGTATACAATGGCGAATAACCGATACCATTTGTCTATTTATTTGACTAATGCCAACACCGCTCGGACGAGGACAATACAAAATACTAAATACATTAAAATCATTTATTTATGCAAACAAAATTATCAAGCTATACAATGGCGGATTGCCGATTCGTTATAAATTCACCCCACAGGAGACCTATTTTTGAATTACGTATGCGATTTAGAAATCACCGCTGACTAAATAGTCAGCGATGACTTTGAGGTCACGAATTCCTAAACATCCTATTTTTGAAAGTCGAACGCAGAGCTGCCAACGTAAAAGTTACTCAACTAACTAATTTCAAGATGAAAAAAACTATATAAGAAGACTGACTGAAAAATCAACACACATCAACTTCAAACTTGTCAATATGTTCTCTAAACAAAACACAGATAACGTTTCCACAGATGACTTGATTACGAGTGGGTGAGGGCACTCGTAATGAAATCACATCCGTGACTAAGGTAGTCACTTAAGTGATATTCAAAAATAAGAATTATTGATAATCGGTGATTATTAGTCACATCGGTGATTTCGAAGTCGCATACGTAATTCAAAAATAGCTCTCCAGATCTTGAGGCAGTAAGTATATATTTTCCAAAGAGGTTCGAAGTTATAAAAATTTGTTATCTTCGATATTACTGGAGGGAGACTCTGTACCAGGGTCGTCTGCTTAGGTACCTCCGTCTTACCTATTTCTGCCGCAAAGCAGCAGTGCTTGCATTGCTGTGTTCCGGTTTGAAGGGTAAGATATGGCAGTGAAATTACTGGGTACTGTGACTTTACATCTTGTGTCACAAGTTGGCAACGTACACTGTGGTTCTTGTGGGGGTTGCAGTTTTGCTGCGAATTTCACAAGAGCCACATGTATTATAGGTGACTGTTACCACTTACCATCAGGTGGGCAGTTTGCTTGTTTGCCAACTTTCAGCAATAAAAAAAAATGTAAGTGTACGTATGCTATGAACACAAAGTGCATCAAAGCAAAAGAACATTAAAGCGACCGAAGTCTTTATACAGAACCACAGAATAAGTAATAGTAGTACACAACATAGGAAAATACCGCATTAAAGCAGTTCTTCTTGGGCTTGGGTACGTTGTGCTATTCAGAATAAAGGCCGGCCAAGTGTGAGTTGGACTCGCGCACCGAGGGTTCCGTACAAAGTTATCTAAGTAAAGTAAGCTTCTATGGTACATAGTTACAGTTTTGAGATTTTTTCTTAAGAGGAAATCGTACAGTCCGTTTTTTCATGCAAAAGTAGTCCCCTGTTTCCTTCCTGGATAATGGCACTAATTACTCTATTTTTTCCAATAAAAATCAAAATCAATCCTTTTTTATTAAGTTAATTATTAAAAGAATTTTAAACTTTCCAACACCTAAAAAATCGACTTAATTTTCTGCTGTATTCAAACGTCAAGCAAACAAATTGAAGAAGATTATATGAAAAAAGCAAAACATAGAAACACAGAAAAAGCTTTGCTTTAATTTTTAACGCAAAAAGTAATTAAATCGGTCAATTTTTCGCAGAGAAAACAGGGGACTACGAAACGTATATTTTGTGTACGTTTCATTGGTATTTTCGGTCCCAGCTGCAATTGTCCCCATCCCGCTCAGTTCAGTTGTTCGGACACAGCGCGACAGCAATACATTTTACATATACCTATTTTTTAATTCTCTCGACCTTGGTGTTTCCTCTTAAGGCGAGGCTTCCTAGGAAATTTACCCCTGCACGACGACTGCTTTGTTGCAAGGTAATAATATAGTTGATAACCGCTTCGGTAATATGGCAATATTCGGCAATATTCGGTCTTTCATGATTCTAGGTCAAGGGGAAGGAGGTATTAAATTCCTATGTGAAATCGTACAATTTCGCGAGAATATGCCACATAAACGGTCATATCTTTTGATCTTGCTGACTTACAAGTTTGACTTTTTCACAGCCGAAAGAGGCCATAGAGCCGAGTATGATACAAATTTCAGTTTGACATCTTTACGTATTCCCTAGAAATAGGGTTGCCAGGCGAAGGCGGGCATTCGCACACGCGATGCCCGACTAGTGACCCTGCCGTGGAGGCCTGCGACCTGCGTGCACGGTTGGCCCCGTGCACGCCGCCGTAAAGCCCTCCGTCTGGGGATTGGGGTGCTCTCGGGCAAGTCGGGCTATCCCTTGGCGATAGCCCGACCATTTGATCGGACTTGCCCGGGCGCGTGGGTAGTGGAGTCGCAGTGTGGACCTTACTTAGCGCCCATAAGGGCAGGGAGAACACCGGGGGGTTTTAGTGGGTAGGCCTGGCACTCTGCCGGGAGAGCCCCTCACACGTTCGCCGTCTAGCCAACTGCGGGTACGGTGCGACCACACATTTCCCCCCGAAAGAAAAAGGTTTGCCATCTCCGAACACCGAAAAGCCTGACAGACCAGTCAGTTTAGCCGGACATTTGGGTGAAAAGGCCGGACAGACCAGCCAGCTTGGACATTATTTTGGGTAAGCCGGACGCTCTTAATGAGATTATTCGTCTTAATGTTAATTTAATTTTTATTTATTTATTTTTTATTTATAACCCTTTATGTACAATCTAGTATACAAAGGCGGACTTAATGCCTGAGGCATTATCTGCCAGTCAACCTTCAGGTGATGCAGAGAATAAAGAAGTGTCAAAAATGGCAGTTATTTTCTCTTCTTTGGGTCACAGCACGCAACGCGGGCAGGAACGACCACGTGAGTGGTCAAAACGCCTAACAAAAGCCGGATAGGCCGGACACCGTCTAATTTAACCGGACACGCATCTAAAAAGCCTATAGTTAGGCTTTTTAGGCTTGTCCGGCTTGATCCAGACCTATACCTAGAAATAGAGGGCCTATTACCGATCTCATGGTTTTGCAAATGATATCATATGATATCATAGCGCAAAACGAAAAATACTATTTTCGGTCAGATTTTTGATCATTTTTTCATTATTTAATGACGACATCATTGAAATTATGCCATAGTGATGATATCATTGGAGATCGGTAATACGACATGCAGCATTTCATTACTTCTTTTTCTTAAATTTATACCATGTCATACGATGAAAGATCCATAATTGGCCTGCAGGTCTTGACAAACAGGCAGATGGAGAACAAAGTGATATTATAGTGTTTTTTTCCTTTCGAGGCGCGAAACCCTAAAAATCATATTGCGACATACCTACTCGTACCCTTTCATTATTCACAATGTCGCCGCAGGAGTCGCGCAACTTTCACAATTATAAAATTAAAGAAAGGATTTTCTGAGCCTCCGTGCGATTACTGCGGGAATTGGAATAGCGATTGCCTCTCCAAGCGGCTGCAATTAATTTACCCAAGATTTTAGGGTTATTGTCTGCAAAAAGATGTTTGGAATCGAAACTCAGCCTTGCGTTGGGCTTCTGATAACTTAATTCCAGTCGATTCATTAGATTTTTGGTTTTTAACAAACACTTGGTCACCTTTGGGAATAGGGGGCGCAATCGGGGAATGGCTAACGCCGATCCCGATTGTGTCCCTACGGAGGTAGAAGTATCTGGGCGTATAGCACGGACCGTGGATAAAACGGGACAAGAGACAAATAACATGTTCCTTCTCACTCTCTCATATAACAATGACGCGAAACGGGACGAGGGTTAGTTACTTTCTCTTCTAAAGTCCACGCGCCGTGCTAGGCCTACTGGAGGGGTTTTAGCCAGGTATAGAGTTTTTTCCCCGAGTCCGGCATATCCTTGGCGTGGCCTCGTCAGTCGGCCCCTTGTCGAATCCGTAAGGATAAAAAAATAGCCACCTTTGGGAAAAACTTCAGTGTCCTACTTACTCAGGGTTGCCAGACGTCCCGATTTTGGCGGGAGGTCCCGATTTTTAAATCAAAATTAAATGTCCCGCGCGGGAGAGGCTCTCCCGCTTTTCGGGGATAACTCTGCCGTTCGTGCAGCGTGCTGAGAAAGCACGGCCGGGTGGCACAGACAAGTGTATTTTTATTAAAATACATTTTCTACGGCTATGTTTGCTATCTATTGTTACATAAACGTAATTCAAATAAAAATATTAATATTTAAAAACATCTGATAATAGCGTTTTTTTACTACATCCCGCTTTCGACGAAAGAATCCCGCTTTTTTATCTCAAGTAGTTTCAAAATCACGACTTGACAACGTTGTACTCACTCCTTATTTTTCAGTTATACCATAATCAATGTTACTAGAACTTAAGTAAAGTTGATTTCTGAACGATGAAATACGCTCCCCGATGATAGTTAAAATTGTTGCGATCTGGAGGGCTATTTTTGAATTACGTATGCGACTTCGAAATCACCGATGTGACTAATAATCACCGATTTTCAATAATTCTTATTTTTGAATATCACTTGTGACTACCTTAGTCACGGATGTAATTTCATTACGAGTGCCCTCACCCACTCGTAAACAAGTCATAGCTGTGGAAGGATGTTATCTGTGTTTTGTTGTTTAGAGAACATATTGACAAGTTTGAAGTTGATGTGTGTTGATTTTTCAGTCAGTCTTCATAAATAATTTTTTTTATCTTGAAATTGGTTATTTGAGTAACTTTTACGGTTTACTGTAAGCATGTATAATATACACGGTAATTTTTTATCACCCTGGAAAATTTTAGGGACGCTTCAGGACACATCCATTATTATATGAAAAATTTCCAGGGTGATAAAAAAATAACCGTGTATAGCAATAAACTATAAGTATTTACTAGAAAAAAGCTACTTAAATGTATGTACAGAATAGAACCAAAAGTACTTACATTACTTTGGTTTTCTTTTTTCTTGAGTTGGATTTAAAATTTCTCAAATAAGTAAATAAATAAGTTTGAAATCTTTTAAATTTGTGTCACAAACAAAATTAGACCACTATTTTCTTATATTTTGGCCTAGTTGCAATGACTTTTTAGCCATATAATAACCAGTACATACCGAAAACGGCTACATTCTGCGTGGATCCGAACCCTTACGTATGTGTGTACTTTATCTATGTTGGCAGCTCTGCGTTCGACTTTCAAAAATAGGATGTTTAGGAATTCGTGACCTCAAAGTCATCGCTGACTATTTATCAGCGGTGATTTCTAAATCGCATACGTAATTCAAAAATAGGTCTCCTGGTGGGTGATTTTGTAAGTTATCGACAATCGGCCATCGTACAGATTTGAGGATTCTGTTTAATTAAAACTGATTTTTAATATGTTTAACATTCTGTAACGTCATCGTATAAGTGATCTTGGTATGGTATATTTGTTGAATAAATCAACCATATAGGTAATGAACATAATTCCGCTTTTCTTCATTAAATCGTCCAGTTTGATAACGACTGAAGATCAATCGATGAGTTACAAAATCACCACCCTGATAACTTAATCGTATTAGGTATATCATCATAACTATCTGACCCGGCCACGCGTTGCATTGGCTAGGTAGTCATTGTTTGTACAGTAAGCGCAGCGTCAAGCTGTTTGACATTTGAACTACTCTTATGTCGCTCGTAATAGCGGTAATCACAGCGCCATCTGTTAGCAACTTATGGAACTTACAAATATTACAAACCATTTTTGCAATAGCAAATTTTCGTTTGCTGCCCGTGATGCCACCAGTATTGCTACCAGTGGCACGACGGGCATAAAAAGTTACCGTTGTGCTACCAAGTAGCACCACGGGAAATATTTTTTTACCCGTCAAAAATTTCTTAATTTATTATTATTAATAATGTTAGAGCATCTAACATTATTAATAATAAATTAAGACATTTTTAGTAGGATACAGTTTTATTTATAACAAGCTGTGCCCGCGAACTACGTTTCGCCTTCATTTATTTTTTCCCGACATCTTCAACAAATATCGTTAATGTACACAGAAATAAATACAAAAACTTAACAAATTATATACTAAAACCTTCCTCGAGAATCACGCTATCGAATGGTGAAAACCGCTTGAAAATTGGTGCAGTAGTTTTTGAGTTTATCGCGAACAGACAGACAGACAGACGCGGCGGGGGACTTTGTTTTATAATATGTAAGGATAATATCTATCATAGAAGTCGACGTAAAACAAATTATGTAGTTTTTTACTAAATTAATGTATTAATTACAATATACATGTAAATAGGTATCACAAAATCAGGATATTGAATAAAACAGAAATGTTTATAGGTTATACTTCTTAGTTCGCTGATATTGAAAGTAACTGAGAACGTGATAGGCCAATTCGATCCAGATCTTGAGGTTATTGATACTAGAAACTATACAGTTTTCAATATAGCCTAGACAGTTTCCATTCCTATCGGACATATACGAGGTCTCGTTATATCTTCCACTACAGTAACACGAAGTTTAACGCCTCCTTGAACAGCGTAAATTGTACGCTCACGAGCATTGATGAGCGCAGTAAATTCTACTTTTCTAGCACTGTTCAGTGACGTGTAAAGTATTGCTGTCGTATGCATTTTCATTAGATATGAGACATCCTGGTGGAAAATTCTAACGCAATAGAGATGACAAATCCGATATATCGCGGAAAGGTACGCCAATAAAACGGATTTTATGGCGATTGCATTGTTTTTGGTTTTATTATTATTGAAATGTAGCCAACCCTCCTTTTCATAATAACTTTTTATGTATATTGTTTCGATTAAGTTAACGTGGAGAAATTATAAAAAAATCCACATTTCAAGTTCAATCCACATTCCAATATGTTATTCTCAGTATCGGTACAAATGAGTTGAAAGTCTTAGCAGGATTTAGAAATCAATGTCAAAATTCTAAACTTAATTCAAAATCAATTTATCTAAGGAAAGAGATGAAATAGAACTAGATACTTAACGGTGGCATAACTTTGAATATCCAAGATATTAATGAGAAATCCTATGAAAATTCATATTTCATCTACGAGTTAATAAAATACGTTTAAGGGAATTTCAAACTCCGCATACGAAAATAAGGATGGTGAAATTTGTACGTGAGCTTTTAATTTGTATCTGAGCTTTAAATTTGTAACTGAGCTCTATACTGTACAGATTTTTTATACAGATTCACCTCTGTACTGTACAAATTCTCTATCTATACAGAGATTTTCACTTAATAAAAACTCTGCATGATATATTTTACATTGAGATGAGTTATATACTTGAACCATTCATAATTGGAGTATTTAACATGTTTCATACATATTATAATACTCGTAGTAGTGCAGTGCGTCGGTGGCGCTGTGGAGTCGACATTTGCTTTCCAATTGGGAGGTCCTTTTCGTTTTTCATATTTCATATGTACATTTGTCTGACGCTCCTACGGCGAAGGAAAACATTATGAGGCAACCTGCACACATCTGCGAAGAAATTCAAAGGTGTATGTGAAATCGACCAATCCGCACTGGGCCAGCGTGGTTGACTAAGACCTAAACACCCTAACTTAGAGTACGCTCGAGCCTCTTGGTGGAAACGTAGGTATATGATCTGTAATATTATTTATTATAATAATATACACATGACGAAATAGAGCGGGAAATAACTCCCAAAAATTATTCAACTATACTCGCACTATGCAGTGGTGCATCAGATTCATGAAGTTGCCATAATCCAAATAATATCATCGTCGCCTTTGACGTTCACGACGATTGCGTCAGCATCGATACAAATTTGGGTCGGCGGTCACTTTTAGAGTTCAGTTTCCGCACAATCCGCTAACGAACAACCGATGATATCGCAAAGCGTTTCACGCGGCGATTTTATTGCACCTCCAATACGACGCGATGAAACGTTTGTCTGCGCTCGAAAAATGGAAGCGCATGCAAAAATTTACATCATTGATTCGCATGGAAGTATACATTTCTACAATTTATGCATGGGCGGCTGAATATGAAAGTTCATAAATTTTACTTAATATCGCGTTTTTATCAAAAACTCGAGGAACTCGTATTCGCGTCATGATGTCTGCAAAAATAGTCATCCTAAAATAGACGTTGTCCAACACAGTGGGGTGATGTAAATTGATAATGATAACAAAGACATTAGACAATTTTGTTTTGACGATTGAATAAAATTAATAGACTTAATGCACCCGCAATTTGTAGAGCAGAAGAGATGACTCGAGAGCACCAAAGAGTGTGATACAACATCATAATTGAGGGTCGAAACATAATTGAGTTTCCTTGAAATTCGATCGTGATCAATATTCGTTAAGGAACAAAATATCCTGCTGATAAGCAGGAGGAAGCTTGAGAATCGATTATGAATTCTAAAACGATCGATTATGAACTCTAAAACGAAGTTCTACAAATATCAATAACTAGGAGAACATGAAACCAAAAATCAAAGATCAAAAACTCATTTCAATATTCCAGCCATGAGTCCAAAGAATCATAAATCGATCGAGGAGACATCTCTGAATCTAACTTTTTGTCTGCGAATCTATTATTCAAGAGTTCTCAAAGTGCTATTCGATCCTAAAACCCTTAATGCAATAACAGCTGACGTTTGATATGAAAATAATATTTCTGGAGTCAGTGCTAGAAATGGTTTAAAACTCGATTACGATCGTAGAAATATCTCAGGCAGATACTTCGTTCAAGAGAGCGGCTAACACTAATGTGTCTAAAATGTTAGCTGTGAACTCAATTTGTCTTGGAATCTGTTGCTGCAATTTCAAGACGAACGTACGAAAACTCAAACATTTTTACCTCACTTATGAATCTTTGCAATATTATTGATTACATTTCTTGCATTGGCAATTTATGATCTTATTTTATGCTACGAAAACAATGTGTTCATTCAACACTTCACCTTGCTGAGAAATCTTTCCGTCATATTTTACAATCTTCATATACTAAAGCGTACCTTACCTTCTCTCTTCTCTGAGATACTGTTGCAACATTCACGAGGGCCACTGAACCTAAGCTAGAAAGTGTTGAAGTAAAAATATATACTGCAGATGTAATCACATTTTTGATAATGCGAAATTCACCCAGAATACAATACGGGGAAAGTAATTTTCAACCTTTCAACTCAACTAGCATTTAATAGCGCCTATCACGCGTTCTACCTCGTTCTTAAAAGCAATTGAATTTCTCGAGATTGAATGATTTATATCTGACATGTGACGTGGTAGTATATTGAAGGCCGTATTTTTATTTGTCGTAAAGAAATTTATGAGTGCGTAGCTCGAACCCTACCTGCCCATCGCTCTCTCGATCTCAGTCGTCTATAAACCCAATCTTTATATTGTGCAAACGTATACCTTCAGAACGACACTCTGTAAGGTGTTTCCAATTTCGTCATGAAAAATAAGAAGAAGCAAGCATGGGAGCGAATTTAATAAAGGCTGTAATATCCCGTTGAGATCTTGTCGAAATTGAAAATTAAGCAGTTCAGAGGTGTCGCACGGATTCTGTTTTTTAAGGATCATTGTTGAATTTAACCCGATTAGAGCATTCAATGTCAGAGTGTGTAGCTTTTTGGCATGTAATTATTGAATTTTACTTCAAAAGCTCCCTTATTTTAAAAGCTACAATAAATTGGCCCATTCATAAGAATTTTAATTGTATTGGACTTAAAATAATAAAGATCTTGAGTTTGCAGTTATGTGTACCTTTAATATAAAGTTGAGATTTGTTTATAGACAAATTACATAAAGGATTGATGTTTGCGGAAAGAATCTAAACAAAAAATTAAGGTGAAAAGTACGTTTTATATAGAGAGACACTGAACGATATTGATGAAGGTTTAACTTGAAAATATTGAATATTGAAGTATTACGACGCAGTGGACAAAAGCTACTAAGTTAAAACAGTTCATGTAAAGTTAATTCGAAATATTCCAAGTTGTGAAGACATCACAAACTTTTCTATTATCAATTAACACTAGTTTCCAAGGCCAAACAATTTTTCGACTCACTGCAATTGGAGCTATAAAGCCCTTAATTATAGAAACCCCTGAGCGGGTTTAATTGCTTCGCTCTAGATTTAGTACCCGTTAACATTAAAAGGTCAAAATAAACATTCCGCAGCACATCCAAGAGAAAGCTTAAAGCACTAAAGAGCAATAAAACAGCCATAAATCGACTTACGTCTTTTTTCCGGCGTCCATTCAACATGTCGGTTTCAGTGTTAGTAACAGGACCCAGAATTGTTTTAGCCTTTTTGCCTGCAAGCTGCAGCGGCTTGATAAATTACTTTCAAGCGGAAAATTAAAAATCGTGAGTAAACAGAAACGTGGCGTTGTGTTCGGTCTAAGTTCGCGAGCTTTTATTCTAGACCCGAGCCGCAAAACCTTTTTGAGAAAAGTAAAAAGCGACAGCTCTGAAGTTTATTTCAGGTGTTAACATTAGCTTGCACGTACTGAAGTAACTACTGTTTTGTGAGGAAAAAAATACTTCTTCCACAGGTCTCTCTATATACTCGTACAGACCCAGGTAGATCAAGATATGTATAGGTATGATAGATCAAGATTTCCTTTTAAATCTTGAATGGTTGTTCTATCAACTCACATAACAAACCGTCTCATGGATTGGATTGAAATTTTACACACACATGTAGTAAGTAGTAGTAATTATGCCTCCGTAGCAAAGTGGACAGATTTGCAACTGGGCAGATTTACAGGTGGACAGATTAACAGCTGGACAGAGTAAAATCGTGAAATATCGACGTAACGTAACGTAGTCATCCGATAAGACCAGATTTTTGGAAATTCTGGAAATATGGGTGTTAAAAATTTGTATGTAATTTTGTTACGAAGAAGATCACACTTCCAACTATTTAACCTATTTCAACAGGCTCTTCTTTTTAAGCTATTCCTATAATATTCTAACCTGTTTTAACTGCAGGAAAGTATAGAATTTTTACGGGAAAACAAATAAAATTCGTATAAAAATTTCAAGGAGATCACTAAATACGAAATCTTAAAAGGTGCTATACAATTGAACATGAAATTTGGCGCGGTATATGAGATGTTTTTTGGACCTTAAAAAGGGATAGGATAGGACGGTGGGTGGAAGTTTATAAGAAACTTCGCCATTTTGGACTTAAAAGTCTAAAAATTAGTTTGTAGACTTTTGATTTTATTTAAATTTTTTTATATGTTTTTGAAAGAACATCTTTTCGGGGAAATGAATATCATTTTTGAATTTCTAAATATAGGAATTAGGCAAACAATGCTTCTAATTATTCAGAAAGATAGAATGTGGTACAGTATTTTTAGGACCCCATCTCCAAAAGGGGGTAAATGGGGGATGACAAATTGTTTAAGAAATCTTTTATATCTCTCTCTCTCCGCCTAGCCTTGGTCCCATCATTCGGGGTCGGCTCTCCTAGTCATTCTTCGCCAGGACATTCTGTTCTGGGTTGTCGCAGATGTGACATTGGCACCTTTCATGTCCTTATTAATAGCAGCTATTCATGTGAGTCGGGGTCTGCCGCGTTTCTTTGGAGCTGGAAACATTTCAAGTACTTGTCGCGTCATATGTTCTTGTGGGCGACACATTACATGACCGTACCATCTGAGACGGCCTTCCCTTAGTTTTTCTTGTATGGGTCTTACTCGGAAGCTACCACGAATGTGGGTGTTTCGGATACGATCCAGCAGCGTTACACCTCCCGACCAACGTAGCATCCTCATCTTAGCGGCATGCATTCTATCCTCTTGTTGTTTTTTGAGGGGCCAGCATTCAGCGCCGTAAGTTAAATCTTTTATATCTGAAATTTTGAATTTCAACCACTCTAAAGATGTAAGCAAAACTAGTATTCAGTGAATAAATTATGGTTTAGCCGTATATGTACGAAGTAGGTACCTTAGAACAACGATAATTTTCTAAGAGTTCTGCATTGCTCACACTTGTTTACTGATTAAATTCCAAAATACTCAATAGTGACTAAAAAGTATTAATTAATAGGGTTTTTTTTGAAGAAATACTGCGATGTAAATTCGACATTGTTGAAATTCCAAAAAGTTACCCATATCACACAGATCTCGAGTATTAACGTTCTTTTGGAGCTGCGGCTGACCATAATTCAAGGCCGAATATTAAATAACCAGCAGGCGTAGCACGGACCGTGGACAAAACGGGACATGAGACAAATAACATGTTTTTTCTCGCTCTCTCATACAACAATGAAACGCGACGGGACGAGAGTTAGTCACTTTCTCTTCTATTGTCCACGCGCCGTGCTAGGCCTGCAGGCTGCGACAAATAACGTTCACTACATTCAATTTAATCCCACGACTGTACACCACTATGATCGATTGTAGCTTACAATCGATTGTACGATACAATACAATCTTGCAGCAGCGCCAATTGGAATCATATTGCACGGATCTCGAGTGAAACAATCATTACTCAAGATCCGCTGAACATACGAGTATTAACACGGATCCGTCTAAGCGCTAAGTAATTCAACTTCCGTTATACGGTACAAGAAAACGATAAACAGGAGTGTCGACGTCGATCGATCGAAATTAGTTTTAAAAGTAAGCCTGGTATGCTATTATACCTACAGTGAAATAATATCGATTTTAATTAATTTACTCAAGATCCGCGGAACCTAGAATACTTACGGATTTAATTAAGCGCTTAATTAATTCAAAAGTAACTAACCCTATTTGTACAGTAAATTCAACAGCTTCCAAGATGACCTCTAAGTATTATAAACCTAGGCCCAGTGTTTACAAGAGATCAGATAACATATGTAGATTATTTAAGTAGCCATGCAAAAAGTGAATCTGAGAATTCGACTTTGTAATATCAAGAGGTAAGGGCAACACATTGCACCGTACACCGCTGCGGTGTACGGAGGGACGAAAACCGCATGCGGCTGCGGCGGCACGGATCCGTGCCACCGTACGGTTTGCTCCGTATCACCGTCCGGAGCTGCGGTGCACGACGACGCCCCGCATCGGTTGAGATCTATTAAGCGTATGCACGTCCTTTCTACGCAAAAACCCGTACGATACTGCGGCACAGTGTGGCATACCCCGCGAACCGCACCGCATTACCGTCCGGGAGTGCGGTGCCGTCGCGCGCGCCGCTCAACCGCACGGTGATGCGGTGCGAGTGTGTTATACCCTGCGGTTTTTGTATACAAATTAAGATTCTCCAGTCAAAATTAAAAACCGCAGCACCGCACACCGGAGCGGTGTCCGGTGCAATGTGTTATGCGCCTGAATCGGCGAATCCAACTCGGATGGGCATGCAGCGTTCGGGAAGCTACGCAGCATATTCTCGGCCCATCTACCGCAGTGTCTCAAGACGAAAGTCTTCAATTCGTGCGTGTTGCCAGTGATGACACACGGAACTGAGGCGTGGCCGCTTACAATGGGTCTCATAAGAAGGCTCAAAGTCACCCAAAGGGCAATGGAGAGGGCTATGCTCGGAGTGTCTCTACGTGATCACATCAGAAATGATGAGATCCGTAGAAGAACTAGAGTTACCGACATAGCCCAAAGAATTGCAAACCTTAAGTGGCAGTGGGCAGGACACATCGCTCGTAGGACTGACGGCCGTTGGGGCGGAAAGGTCCTCAAGTGGCGGCCGCGTACCGGGAGTCGCAGTGTTGGTAGGCCCCCCACAAGGTGGACCGACGATCTGGTGAAGGTCGCGGGAAGCCGCTGGATGCGGGAGGCGCAGGACCGATCGGTATGGAGATCCTTGGGAGAGGTCTATGTCCAACAGTGGGCGTCTCTTGGCTGATATGATGATGATGATGATGATGAATCTCAAATCGGTATTTACCATTTAAATGAGATTTGGGCTACAGGTACTACTGTGATTTAAAGAAAGGAAACAAAAAGACACACTTTATCAGTGACAGAAATACTTCTAACTATTATTAAACTACCTAACTATTATTTCAAATCAATAAGTCTGTGCGGTGAATGAAGGGCTTAGAATAATGTGTCGCTCCCTTTCATCCCGTAGATGTCTTGAGAGGCGACTATTAACCGGAGTTAACCGCAGTTACACCTCGGCTAAGAAATGGAAAACTTAAAATAAACCCTACTACACCAATCCCCGAGGAGAGACCGTACCCAGCAGTGTTTTAAGGGTTAACGTGATGATGATGATAATTAACTATTATTAGTTTTCGAGGGTTAAATAACACACACGAGAAAATTATTGCTGCTACTCAAAGATTGGGATAAAATTAGCGTGAAGTTGAACAATTTCTGAACTTGTATGCTTTTCTTGTATGCGTACACTAGACAATCTCTCGACATACCTCCATGACCTTTATTCACCTCAACCATAACCATATAAGCTGGAAATTGTAGCCGCGGTACGCAATATGACACCGCGACCGCAGCCCCGAACGGCGTACATAGGAACGTCTCTTTGTTTAAGGAAACAATACACTCAAGCGGAGCAGCAATGAACCACGGATATTGCCGAGTACCGGTTTTATATCGTGCCCTTTTTTCTAAGTGCTTGCCTTTATTGTCACATTCTCAGAAGTGTCGAGCACACGTTGACAGGTGACAATAAAAAATTCAAGTCGAGATAACTACAACACTTGTAACGTAAGCTCAAGTTATTGCATTAGGTACTGGGGATATTTTTTTACCTGACCTTCAATATACTTAATCTGGTGGTACCAAGTAACGAAAGGGCCAGTCTGTCTGAGCGTTGTTGTATGTTTTTATTTATTTATTATTTATGTACACAAAAATGACAGGACAAGAATAACACATAAAGAAAGACGTGTACAAAGGTGCTGCTTATTTCTAAAGAAATTTCTGCCAGCAGACCTGTGACAGGTGATTTAAATTAAATTTATCTGGTAAACACAGTGTACAAAACATCAAATTACTTACAATAAAAAAATACATAAATAATTAAAACGACATAAATTACAAAAAAAAATAAATTAACAAATAGTGAATATGAGTACATACTTTAATTGGTACAGAATGAATAGAGGTAGTGCTCCTTAACACGACGTTTAAATGAGCCAACGGAGACAGACTCGCGTATCCTATACGGCAAGGCATTCCACAGTCTGACAGCTTGATTGGTGAAGGAGTGGGAGTAAAAATCTGTATTGCAGGAATGGAAACTAAGAAGCGTTTTGAGGTGGGATCTGCAAAGGACATCAGGAGGTTTTTGATATGAAAAACGTTCTTTTAAATATGAGGGTATTTTGGGATTGTGAAGGATATTAAAAAGTACACATAGTACAAGTACAAGTAATCCTAGCGTTCCTAAGAAATCGAATTGGGAGCCACTTGAGCATTTTACGATACTCGGAGATGTGGTCGTATTTCTTCAAACCAAATATGAAGCGAATGCAAAGATTTTGTAAGCGCTCAAGTTTGTTTACTAGCTCTCCATTGTTTTTAATTCTAAATGAGTCAAATAAATAAATAAATGAGTCAGTAAAATGAGTCATTTGCTCATTGCTGACCAGAAATCCGGCCATCAACACCACATAAATTCTGATAGCGTTATTTGCGAATAATCGTAAAAGAATTGTACTTAATAGAAATATAAGTATTAAATTCACAATAACAATATTCATAATACAATATGGTTTGAAACAGAACACAACAGAACAGTGAAATGTAATTGTTAACAGAAACAAACCAACGAAAATTATTCATTTGAATTGCAAATTAAATTAAACGAAATCGTTACATGCGTGTGATGCTTGCTTTAATCACAATTAGAAACAACATGCATGACAAACCGTTTTTTGACAGGCCATTACCAGCGTTATGGAGAATATTATAATTATTACGCCTATTCATTTTTAGACAACGTACCAAATGTAATACAAACTATTCAACTGTTAAATACAGACAGACATATTTTGCAAAAATGATTGAAACAGATTTTCCAGACATGATTGTAATAAAAAGTTGGAAAATGATAAGGTTAAAAACACTTTAAGGTATAAATAATTATGAAAGTGTCATTCTGTTCACGATTTATACCACCTCTACATTCTAGAAAACTTTCTAAATTATATTTATTTATGGTTATGAAACTTTACGAAACAATATTCATTATAACGCTGATAAGAAAACTAAACAGTTCGAATAAAATTATTAAACGCGTATTTTCTTTTTCCAGCTAACATTTGTTTGACAAGTTTAACCCTATTGCGGGGTGCGCCTAACCCTAATGCCCATTTAACATTGGTACGACGGACGATCGCGTAAACAACTGTCAAAAGACCGCTTAAGCCACACATATCGTTTATCGCAGCTATCCATTTCCGCGAATAATTTGTCGAGACAACTACCTACTCGTAATTAATTACAAACACTAATCATTTCCTAAATAGTTTTGTTGCTCCACGCTTTCTTACATGATGGATGACGAGCCCTAGCGATGTGAAAAACGTGATATTGTCGACCTTAACACTATGAAAATAAACGCCGAAATTTGTCTACTGGAGTGCGCTGTAAACAGACGTATGAGGAGTGTGTTGTCAACGGCAGCCGAAGTACTGTATACGAGGGGGTAAACGCGACGCGAACAAGTTAATTTGAGCTTTATTGTTCCACTGTTAGGGGCTATTGGAACGCAGCGTCGAAACAAAATGGACGGTGTGTGGATACATTGTCAAATTCTCTCGCATCAACAACATTGGATTGCGTATTAATGTCGAAAAGTTCAAAGAAAAGGTTTATCCCATTTTGTCCTTAGTTATTTTGGGCTCGAGATTTCATGCCTTTGTCACTCTTATCTATTAAGCCTTTGAGTAAATCTTCTATTGATAAAGAAGGTAAAATAAAAGCTCTTTTCTGCTCTAATTTGATGAGCCTTTCGTGGAAAAAGAAGGGTAAATGTATCCTACTACAAATAGTAGATTTTCAGTAATTTTTAAGTTTTCAAATGGCTTAAAAGGTAATGAGTGCCAAACCCTGCCAAACCTATTTGCCAAACCGTTAACAAAAACCATGTCTGCCAAAATTGTTTCGCTCTTTGCTGTTACTAAGTACCAACATAATAACTGTCAATAAAGGTTTTACTAAACCGCTAGCAAAAAAGTTGTCCGCCAAACATGTTAGCCCTTTATTGTTACAAAGTATCAACATGATAGCTGTAAATAAATGTAAGTATTCGTTCTGTTTTCGATTTTGATTGTGTACCAAGATTATCTTTCTTCGTGTTCTGGTAGCGATGCACTCAACTAAATTGCAGTAGAAAATTATGCAATAAGCTTAATTGATTTAGCTGATGACATGGACATTAATGACAGTAGTTTTATATTGGACTCGACACATAGTAAATTAGATAGTGGAATATTTACTGTAGCATAAGTTTGTTTCGAAAATGAATGATGTCGATGTATATTTATTACTAGCTGTGCCCGCGAACTACGTTTCGCCATCAAAATACTTAACACAGTGCTTAGTTTTTTCCTCCATTTTATTCCATATGATTCAACTTTATTCTGCCTTTCTTGAGCATCGGCCATTTCGAAATTATGACAATTTTCGTAGGTTCGTAGTATTATTTTATTATTTATTTATTTATTTATAATTATTGTTTTAGAGACATTATTGATATTAATAAATTCTTCTTCAATAGAAAGAACTACACAGTTGCAAGAATAATCTTTATCGTATTCATGTTTCGAATTAAAATAAACAATTGTTAATAAATTAGAACTGTATACGAATAAAGTTTAGATTTTATAATGGGTGTTGGTAGCACCAACAAAATATATTTTTTGGATATGACAACTTGGTCAATTTTGACTGGTCGTACAGTAAGCTCCTTGTCAAGCTATACTGTTTGACCTTTGAACCGTTCTTATGTCGCTCGTAATACTGGCGGTTTTCGTAGAGTTAATGTATAGCATGAATGGGGGGGTTACTGTACAAATACGTTTTCCGTATTCGATATCCGATCACGGAATACAGACACGGAGTTTCGTGAACGTAGCGCAGACGTTCGTTTCTTCTCATTCGGGATTTCTACCATTCTACCTAAACGTACGTACAGAACGTGTTCCGGTTCGTAATAAAAACGAACGTGTGCGGCAGTCAATGAGTATTTTGTATAGATTTGATGCATTCGGATGCCCGCATTCAGAAAACGAATGCGAAAAAACGTATTTAAGCGGTTAGCCTTAAAATGTATAGAGACTTCCGTTTTTGTAACGTGTACTGTGCGATATAGTGTTGCTGGCATAGTTCGGTTAGCAAACTCGCCGTGATGACTAACATCCAACACACAAACTTGGAGTTATCGTTAGTTAGTTAGTTCACGATCGTTGCATTATCACGGTCTCGAAGGACACTAAACACAGGTAACATCTAACATCGAACATCCAATAGGCCCCGAAGCGGTTCTCAAACTTTTTTGGTGACGGAACCCTTTTGGAAAGCGAAATACTTGACGGAACCCTAAAATAAAACAATAGTTTTTAAAAGTGTATTCTATATTAATAAGCATAATAAAAGTACGACCAGAGAGGGTGTTTTGATTTTTCTAAATTATTACGGAACCCTTATAGGGGTATTGTGGAGCCCTAGGGTTCCGTGGAACACACTTAGAGCATGGCTGCTCTAGGTACCCTTCTGGGCCTACTTTCATTTAATACATCTATTGCTGGGTTTGAAAAGCAACTGTTATCCGTCTTTTTTGAGCGGCGGTCATGTTGAATTTACGTCAATGTTGCTACGTTCATAGTGCTCTACTGATCAAGGCCTTTCATTTGATACCCATATTGCTGGGCTTATAAACGAACTTTTATCAGTTTTTTTTTGAGCAGCGGCCATATTGAATTTTGTGCTATTTTCCTAGGTTCATAGTGCTCTACTCTTCAAGGCCTTTCATTTGATACCTATATTGCTAGGTTTCGAAACGAACTTTTATCCACCTTTTTTGAGCGGTGGCCATGTGCAATTTACGTCAATATTGCTAGGTCCATAGTGCTCTACTCTTGAAGACCTTTCATTTGATACCTATATTGCTAGATTAGAAAACGAACTTTTTCCACCTTTATTGAGCGGCGGCCATGTTGAATTTATAGCAATTTTCCTAAGTTCATAATGCTCTACTCTTCAAGGTCTTTCATTTGAAACCCATATTGCTAGGTTTGGAAACTAACTTTATTCCACCTTTTTGAGCGGCGGCCATGTTGAATTTATGTCAATGTTGCTAGGTTCATAGTGCTCTACTCATCAATGCCTTTCATTTGATACCCATATTGCTAGGTTTGGAAACTAACTTTTATCCAACTTTTTGAGCGGCGGCCATGTTGAATTTATGTCAATGTTGCTAGGTTCATAGTGCTCTACTCATCAATGCCTTTCATTTGATACCCATATTGCTGGGTTTGGAAACGAACTTTTATCCGTTTTATTTGAGCAGTGGCCATGTTGAATTTAGGGCGATTTTCCTATGTTCATAGTGCTCTACTCATCAAGGCCTTTCATTTGATATGCATATCGCTGGGTTTGGAAACGAACTTTATCGGCAGTCATGTCAATTTAAGTCAACGTGGCTAGGTTCAATGTGTTCTACTCTTTAGGTTCTTCGTTCGATATCTATGTTCCTTGGGTGGATCCAAAAAAATGTGATCCGTCATTTTAGACATTAGGATCAAGAGTCCCGTCCCGTCCCTCTACGCGTAACCCAGAACATTGCAGTCAGATATTTTTTTTAATTATCAATATTAATCTATTACTTTTAATAGTTTTAAATGGATGAAAGAGTTTGATTCCTTAGTCCTAATGTAAAAACATATAACACCTTTCAAAATACCTTGAAAAGAGTATCTTCATTTTTCAACATTTCAAATATTTCAAAAATTGTACCGATTTTGTGAAAATTAGTCAAGAATTAAACCAATCTACAAATTTTATGGTCACACGATAAGTATTATCATAAAAAATGCTTTATACATTGGTTGTATGGCTTGATCTTTGTGCCTTACCACCACGGTACGACATAAGAAAAAGCCAATTTGGTTGGCGAAATCCAGTTGGGCACAGCCATTAACAGAAAATTTTAATTTTATTTGTACTATGTGAAACACTTCATTCCTGCCTTTCATTCATTCTGCCTGCCTTCATTACTTAAGATCAGGCTGTATGGCGTAGTTCCATTGCCTTTCCTTCGTGGAAGAAAATACCTTCTCTCTGTACTATGTGACAGACTTTTCAAAATAATTTCACGTGCGCCATGTTGTTTTTCTACCTAAAGCCAATTCGAAAATTTTATATGGTATTTTTTCACTAAAAATAAAAAGTGAATTTAAACAAACGAAATTATGCCTAAATGTTCTTCCGGAAAATTCTAAGCATTGTGGTGTAAGCCATATCAAATTCTGTCCAGTAGTTTCGGAGATCTTTCCGGACAAACAGACAAACAGACAAACAAACAAACAAACAAACAAACCAACAAACAAACAATTTTTTTAAAAACTATTCTATCGTGTTCTGCTAATGATTTTAAGGCGACCTGTGTATTTTTTTCTTAATATTTCGCAATTACAGATTTTTGTACCCCTACGATTTTATTATATATAGAGATATAGAGATTAGGATTGGCCGGGAGAAGATGTTGAGAATATCCATTGAAAGTTTAAAGCTATTCGAGGAAGTGTTTAAATAAATGTCATAGCAAATATTAGGTTAGAACCATAGTCAGTTTCGTTGTTTATAATTATTTCCTTAGAGCAAAGTTAGTTTCATACTTGACCCAAATCGTAAATGTGAAAAATTATATCTACTGGGTATTTTCTTTTCCATTCAAAAGCTTTTCGAAAAGTGCTGATGTATCTACTTTGCTGAAATAAGTGCGAGCAAAGTCGGTATTTTCTCTTAAGATATTGTCAAAGCGGGTATTATTTGTCTTATTACAAGACATGGTCTCCATCTACTTTTTTGACACAGGTGAAAAAGCATCAAGGTTTAAACCAAAACTAAGCATAGACAAAATTTTGTAATAAGACCGTTGATGCATAATCAAGTTTGAATTTAAAACAAAGAACAGTTGTGTTCCGCAACCATATAGGACGAACAGAAATTAGTATGATCATTGATCACAGATACTGGCCGCCGCGGCGCCGGCGCTGCGAGCCCCGCGCTATCTGTATAGTATTAAAAATCTCTCGCGTGCTCTGGATTCAAAATAGAACCCCCTCGTAAAATATTATTAGGCTTCCTTGCGACACCATCTACTACTTCAAATTAGACATACAATTCAAGTCCATTGCGGCGTTGATACAAACTTGTGAAAGCCGGTTTTGAACGTTGTGCATTGGGTTTCAAATCGAAAGTGATGGTAGTTGGCGATATGTTGAGTGATACAATAAGGATGCTGAATTAACGTGTCACGCTTTCAATTCCGTTGCATTCCCAATTCTGAAGTCACTTAAATATTTAACACTTTAGACTGCAGCCTGGGGGGTTATTGTCTATGAAAAAAGCTATTGCAATCGCTTACAATTTGACAGTCGCAGTCCATCCATCGCTTCTTTATAAAAGGATGTCGGTACAGAGTCTTGTGTTCACGGCGCAATGGCTGTCGAATTGAAGGCGATCGTGATAGATTTTTTCTTAGACAATAACCCACCTGTATCCTATAGAAGAAAACGGTCTATAAGCTGCACTACATCTTCTATCATAAGATGTTTAGAAAATTATACAAGGTTATATGTTACTTTTGAACCAGGACCCAAATTTTGTGTACTTGCTCTGACAAGTAAATTAAACAACGTTTCTTCTGGGACTAATGTTGAAATCGCGAAAAAATGAGCTGTTCAGTTTGCTTGTCTGAACTAGCACGCAAATTTTGGCTCCTGCTTCAGAAGTAACCCTGTATACCTTACTTTTACGTGTCTACAAACAAAGGCTATTATTTAAACTCGATTTCACCAAAGTCAGATAAGTTTTTATACCAAAGATAAAGTCATGTATTAGTAACTCTCAGATTAATCAATTTTAATTTCACCAAATATTTAGAATAAAGCCGTTTTTCGAGGATAGATTTCATACCGTCGAATTTGACGGTTAAAAAGAAAGATGGCGTCTAATTAACAGCTGATTGGAAAGTTATCTAAAGTGATAGTTATCGTAACTGACGTATAATCCTACTTGTTTAAAAACATCTAATGGGCTATGTGATTTAAGGAGAGAAGGGACTATTTATTTTGCAGCATTATCATTAATTCCTTCATTTAGGTCAATTTTAATTTGCCACAGATAAAATAAAACTCTATTCGGAAGAATAGTTGAACCAAATGTGGTGAAACGTAAAATGGGTTATCCGAGAATAAATGTAGAGTACCTATAAATGTATCCATAGTATAGTTATTCCAGTTTTGCGTTACTGTTGGTGAAATCGGGCCTTAGTATAACAACAGTGATTCATTATACTCGGGGCAGATGCACTTCCACAAATTGCATTAAGCGCATAGACCGAATCAAATTGAAAATACTCATTAACTTAACGTCACTAGGACACGAAAGATAATAATAAAGCTTAATTAAAAGCAACAGCAATTAATACGGCCCTCGTGTAGTTTTTCATAATAATGTTTTGTCATTTCTGATATCGGCGCAAGCAGTGATGTGTTTTTAATTATTCACGATTCCATTTCGGGAATGTATTTTACTGAGTGAATTGACTAAGTAACAAATATTGATAGCTTATTACGCTTTGAAGTTTTCTTTTGATGTACAGACCGCGCCAAACTTCTAGTCCGGCCTGAAGTTGTCTCACGCCTCTTTCTCACGCATATAAAATATACTAAGAGCCGGTTGCACCAAGTTTTACGTTTTACAATTTCGTAAAAAGTAACAACTTAATTCCTAAAAATGGGTCGTTTCACTATTAAATATATGATTCGCGCCGTACATTTAACCTTTTTAAACATAAAGGATAAAATAAAACTACAATTGAAACTAGATTATGGCGCAATTCTTAAGTATTTATATTGTTACTTTTACGAAATCGTAAAACGTAAATTTAGTGCAACCGGCCGTCAGTTTATTCTTATCGTGCTAAATCTTATTTAGTGATATGACATTCACCCATCACTAATAACTCATGTAGACAGACAATATAATTTAATTCAATTATACCTATATTACAACAGTGCAACGCCAATCGTTGCTGTGTTCAGAGCGAACTAGAAGTTTGGCACAATATCTACGAGTGTTTGTCTTATCTTTACCAACACTATGAAGATAGTTGCTTTGGTACATTTTATCGATATAGCCTCAAAAACTAGGGCTTCTATTTATTTTTTCATTTTAAATAAGTAACCTTCAATAGTGGGATGGCCTATGGAGGTGATGGCTTAGGTACTCATTTAAAAAATATGCTTAGACCACTCAATACTATCTGTGTGGTCATCAGACAGTAGGTAGCTACTTGCATATCAGTAGTTGCCCACGCATCGCAAGACAATAATTACACAGTGCGTGTCAACGTGGTTTGTTTATAAAAATCTTAAAGACAGTAGCGAGCTACTACCGCACTCGTTCGAATATTGCGAATGATATGCCAGCCGCTGTCATATGCGAGCGACTGTCAGGCGAGTAGGCGTTAAAACTAAAAAATGTTGAAATGACGAGCATGCAAGCAACTATTCAAATTAGTGCCTCTGCAGCTCTTCGGCTGACTCGCACTTTTAAGGTGTAAGCGCCATCACGCAGTGAAACCTAACTACCTACCTTTTTTTTGCGGCGGGGGAATCTCTTTACGACAAGGGGCTGAAAGGCTGACAAGGCCGCCCCTTGGATATGCCATTGGACTCGGGTAAAACCCCCATACCTAACTAAACCACCCTCCAGTAACTTACACCTCCATGGAGGCACATTCGGGATCGGACTAGCCATTCCCTGAACGCACCCCCCGGAGGCAGGCCCAGCGGTGCGTTATGATACTGACGCAAGCACTGGGACTTTGCCTAGGGACCTAACTACCTTTTTTTTTTTTTTTTTTTTTTCTCGGGGGGAAATGCGTAACCGCACCGTACCCGCCGTTGGCTAGACGGCGAGCGTGTGTGGGGCTCTCCCGGCAAAGTACCAGTCCTACCCACTAAAACCCCCCGGTGTTCTCCCTGCCCTTATGAGCGCGCTAGGTAAGGTCCACACTGCGACTCCACTACCCACGCGCCCGGGCAAGCCCGACCAACTGGTCGGGCTATCGCCAAGGGGGGATTGCCCGAGAACACCAGGGCAATCCCCAGACGGAGGGCCTTACGGCGGCGTGCACAGGGCCAACCGTGCACGCAGGCCTCCACGACAGGGTCATTAGACGGGCATCGCTTGTGCGAATGCCCGCCTTCGCCTGCCTATCCGTCTGCGACGGATGGGAGCGGCTTGAGGATCTACCTCCCGCTCCCTCTCCGCGGCCTCCTTCTGCGAAATTACGTCCTCGCAGAAGGAGGCGACAGCCCCCCATTCCGCCTCGCCGCGGAGCATGGCCACGATCATGCTCGGCAGCGAGAGGTTTCCGCCTCCCAGCGCAGCGTTGAGTTCGCTGCGCTGGAATCGCCAAGCCGGGCACATCAATAGTGTGTGCTCGGCAGTGTCGTCGGGAGCGTCGCAGTGATGACACTGCGGCGTTTCCTCCCGACGGGCGACCCGGTGCAGTGACCGAAGCAGCCATGCCCGGTAAGTACCTGCACCATGCGGAATGTTAGGCTGCCCTGCCGGCGCCCAACCCACTCCTCCAACACCGGACGAATTGCATCAATCGTCCGGTGGCCGGCAGCTGGGGAGGCGAGTGCCTCACCCCACTTGCGCAGAGCCTCCCTCTGCGCCAGGGTACGAACCCGCTCCACTTCCTGTGGAGCAGACCGTCCCCCCCGCTCTCGTACAGCAACCCGATGCCGATACACCTCCGAATGGACGCGTGCATCGACATCCCACGGCGTTTGGCCCGCAAGAACACAGGCCGCACCGTGGCTGACCGTACGATAGGCTCGCACGGCCCGGGCTGCTATGACCCTCTGCGGACGTCGCAGCAGGGCCACCGTACGGGGGGAGAGGCACTCCGCCCATACCGGGGCTCCGTATAGTGCCATCGACCGTATCACCCCGTGATACAGCCGACGGCACGCCGATCCTGGTCCTCCCACGTTGGGAAGGACCCGCCCGAGTGCGGCTGCGGCGGCGCACAGCCGTGGAGCGAGGAGCTTAAAATGCTCCTCGAAACTCCATCGGGGGTCCAGAACCAAGCCGAGGTACTTGAGATGCGCCTCGACCGGTATACGTACCCCCTCCACTCGGACACGGAGCCCCAGTGGGATCCTGCGACGGGGGGCGTGGAATAACATGGCCCTCGTTTTGTCGAGGGCCACGTCCAGGCCCAGGAGGCGGATGCGTCGGACGACCAGTGAGGTGCCGACCGACGCAAGGTGGGCCGCCTCCTCCCCCGTTTTCGCTCTCACCGCGACAAGCGTGTCGTCGGCGAAGCAGACGACCTTCGTTCGTGGCAGAAGGTCGCCTCGCAGGACCCAGTTGTACCCCAGGTTCCATAACAGAGGACCTAGTATGGAACCCTGGGGCACACCCACCGCCATTGTCCACGTGTGGACGCGCCCATCCGGCCCCTCGTAGAGGATGGATCTGCCTTGCAGGTAATCCTCCACGAGGGCGCGGAGGTACGGAGGCACCCGGTGGAATCGGAGTGCCTCCTTTATGCACTCGTGGGGCAGGCTGTTGAAAGCGTTGCGGATGTCAAGAGACACCGCAACAACAGTCTCCCCACGAGCTGTGGCCTCTTCAGTCCACCTCTTGAGGAGGGCCACCGCGTCCACCGTGGACCGGCCGGTGCGGAAGCCGAACTGGTTGTCAGCCAAGTCCGGCCCCCGGTCCTCTAGGTGCTTGACGATTCGGGAAGCCAGGATTTTCTCCAGGAATTTCCCGGCCTCGTCGAGTAGCACCACCGGCCGATACCCAGTCGGGGAATCAGCGGGGCGGCTCTCCTTCCTTAACAGGCAGAGCCTGCCCGCCTTCCAACGACTGGGGAAGCGGCCCGAGGCGATGCTTAAATTTAGCACCGCCCGGAACCGCTCCTCAAGGTGTCCCAGGGCGAGGGCCAGAACCCTGCTTGGGACACCGTCCGGTCCCGGCGCCTTCTTTTTGCGCCGGAACCGTTCCCTCACCGTGTCGAATTCCACGTTCGACACAGGAGGGATAGCGGCAACCACTTCCACCGGAGGAGTGTCCGGGGGGACCATTCTGGGGGGCTGGAACGGACCGGGATCGGGAAACAGAGTCCCCAGTACCCGATCCAGCAGCCCCCTGTCCATAGTGGAGGTAGGGGGAGCGGAAGATTTAAACTTCCCCCTCACCATCCGGTACGGACGCCCCCACGGATCATCGTCCAGGAGCCGTATAAATTGCTCCCTGGACTCCTCCTTGGCCCTGCAGATTTCGTTCCGCAGGGCCTTCTTGGCTGCCACATACACCCGACGAAGTTCAGCTTCTTCATCGGGTGTAGTTCTGACGCGCCTACGACAACGCACGTAGGCGCGCCTGGCCCTCATACTGGTGGTACGCAGATCCGCAATCTCTTGCGTCCACCAGTACACCTGCCCCCTGTCGGGGCAGGCCTGCGCCCTCGGCATGGCGGCTTGGCAGACGACCTTCATGTCGTCTGCGAAGAGATCCGCCATGCCGTCGACATCCCCGGCGAGATGAGGCGGCACTGCTGCCCACGCCCGCACCATCGCCGCCTCCTCCGCCACATCCGGGCGGAGCTTGGTGAGCGCCCATCGCGGGAAGACACTCACCGCGGGACCCCTACGGATCGGGGTCCCTGGGGATGCCGTGGAGACATTAAATCGGACATATAGGTGGTCCGATAGGGTCTCCACTTCTTCCTCAACTCGCCAGTCATTAATTCGACTGGCGAGTGAGGGGGATGCAAAGGACACGTCCACCACGGACGTGCCCTGCACCCGGACGCAGGTAGGGATGGAGCCCCTATTCAAAATCTGGAGTCCCAAGGACAGAACCCAGGACTCCAAATCTCCACCCCTCGCGCTAGTGCGGGAGGACCCCCACGCGGTAGACCACGCATTGAAGTCCCCCGCAACTAACACCGGTACCGGGGCCGTCCTACGGACGACCCCCTCTAGCGCAGCCAGGAAGATTGTGAAGTCCGCCCGGCTGCGATTGGGGGAGAAATATGTTGATACAACCAAAATTCCCCCCCACATGGCGGCAACGTAGCCAGTGCCCCTCTCTCTTAAAATGAGAGAGGGGGCTGTGCCACGCGCCGCCCGCATTATGGCGGCGGAACTATCCGCCGCCACCAATCAATTTGACGACTGCGGCGGAGCGTAGTACGGCTCCGACACGATCGCCAAATCCACACCCCACTCCACCGCGGTCTGACACAAGAGGTCCTGTGCCGCGGCGCAGTGGTTCAAATTAGCCTGGAGGAGCTTTATGGGACCACTAGACATTGGTGGTCTCCATGGGCTCCTCCTGGGCCGTCGCTGCGGCCGGTGCTGCCTGTGGCGCCGAGCTCCTAGGGGCCACGGACAGTTTCACTGGGGCCAAACGGCCCCTTACCGGCGGGGGACTGCAGTTCATGCCCCCCATGCGGTGATTCGCTGGTCGTTTGGCGTCCGCACAGACGGCACAATTCAGCTCCGCCTTGCAATCAACCGCCTTGTGACCCTCCGACCCGCAGCGGAAACACAATCCGCTGCGGTCCTTAGCGGAGGGGCATCGCTGCATGGGGTGACCCATGCCCATACAGCGGAAGCACCGCATGGGCTTCTGCTCAAGAAGTTGAATGGAGGCAGAACTCCATCCAACTTCGATGCGCCCGGCCTCAGCCAGGCGCTTAGCTGCCTCCACGGGCACGGAGGCGAATGCCGCCCCGACGCCACGCACCCCCGTGTGCACACGGCCCACCTTGATATGGTTGGCCGGGCATGCACCGGCCTGCGCCAGGATCTGCCCCAGCTCCTCAGCGGTCACCGAGTCGTCTAAACCAACGACCCGGATATCTGCCGTTTTCACGGGACGCGTCACTTTCGCCGCGTCCCCTAAGGCTTCTCCCAGCTTTTCCGCCAGCGAATCAGCCTGAGACGGGGATGTCTCCTTTGGGAGCTCGATTATTCGAGCTCCGGTTATCCCCGTCCGGAATTTGGCGGGCCCTATGCCTAGGGCGCTGAGGCTAACGGAGGCCTTGGCCTTGGCTATTGCCTCACCATAGGTGAGACCTTTTGCTACTGCCTCTGGCTTGAGAGCCAGCACCACCGCCAAAGATCGCGGTGTCTTAGGCAGCTTTGGCGAAGGCTTGGAGGCCTCAGCGGAAGCTCCTGTCTTCTTGGGCGTCACCCCATCCACTGTCGGCTTCTGCCGACCTCGACGCACAACCGTCGACCAACCGTCATCGACCGGTGCCGCCATCGGCGCCGGGGCCCCCGAAGAAGAAGGTACTGCCACTGGCGCAGAGGGCGCAGTCTTCTTTCTGACCACTCTTGCCTCCTTCGGCATATTTGCCGGCGGGGCAAGAGTGGTGTTGCCCGTCGCAACTTTCGCGGGCCGTTCCAGTTGAGGCTGCGGCTGCGGCTCTCTTGCACGGTCCACCGCAAGCGGTGGCCTTCGGACCTGAGCCGGCATCAGCCGCCCGTCGACCTCTAGGCCCTCCAGGCGAGCCGAGACCATAAACCCGACTTGTGCCAGCAGCTCCCGCTGGAGGAACTCAATACTTTCAAGGAACTCCATCCTGGAAATCCCTCCGGCGGGTGCGGCCTCAGTTGGTACGGCCACGGCTGGGGCAACCTCGGCTGGTTGGGCCGTCGGGCGCTGCACCTCCGGTAGCTCTTCCTCCATTGCGTCGTCGGCGGCAAGGTCTTCCGACTCAGCGCTCTCTATAATCAGAGGGGCCGCCTTTGCACCGCGGCCCCTTGGGCGTTCTACCCCCCGCTCCGAGAAGGCCCGGCGAAGGGCCTTCATTTCTCCCATTAGGGAGTCCAGTTGACCCCGGAGACGTTTGTTGTCGGCTTGGAGCCGGCGCATCTCCTCCGAGGTATTTTTGGACGCCAGAGCATGGACAATCTCGAGTAGAGAGTCGGAGGACTCTCTAATCTCCCTCACGGAGGTCCCCTTGAGGTTTTTCGATTTCCTCGCAACGTCCACTAGCGACTTCGCGTTCTCCTCAGCTCTGCTGCAGAGATGTTCAGCAGTGGGTTCGGGAGAGCGTTTCCCCTTTCCTTTCTTTTTGGGAGCGGCTACGGCTTCCGTCCTCCGATTCGACTCCCGACCCGACTCCCGATCCGACTCCGACTCCTCAGAGTCGGCCTCTACCTGCCTGAGCTCTCGCTTCGCCTGCGAGAGCCCAGCTCCGTGCGATAGGCCTCCCCTACCCCTACGAGTTCGGGGAACCTTTGGGGCGTAGGGTGCCGTGACCTGCTCCGTCTCAGTCTCCAAGTCCGTTGCTAACGGATCCTGGAAAAAGCGGCCCAGCATGGACCGCTTCCTTAGAGCGGGCTGTGACGTCGCTGGGAAATCTGCCTCCGGCAACGCCGCTTTTGTCCCGCTAATTATATCCCTGTAATCGGGACGAGACGCATTCAGGCGTATGCGAGAGCTGCGACGACGGGGCGCTGCCCTCCCGACGTCCGAGACTGACAATTCCGGGGACACCACCCCCTTGACAGCCGTAACCACACCATCATCAACCGGCGAGCGGCTTTTTTGTCTCCCAGATTCCACTGGGAAAATCAGGTTTTTCGGGTCCCTAATGGGCCCCCCTTCACCAGCAGTGTCCGTCTCGGACATCACGTCCGAGTCGGACATGGCCCAGTCGTGGACCCAGTCCAGTAACGAATTTGTTGGCGAGGACAGATTAAAAATCTATTTCTCGCACAAAAAAAAAAAAAAAAAAACAATCCATATCGTAAGCAAAACAGTTTCACTGATCCAAAGCCAAGTCGTACACAAAGATCGTCAAAGTAAAAAAAATCAAATATAAAAATATAACAATGAAAATAGAACAAACCTTAGTCTAACCTAAACCTACAAAAAAGAAACTAAAAACAACCAAAAATCCCATAAAAAAACAACAATTCTTGAACCTAATAAAATAGAAAATAATATAACCAAGAGCAACAAAATAAAAGGCAACGTATAAACAATACCAAGACAGTAACAAACTATTTATAGCCGCGCCGGGGCAATGACCCCCGCGCCACTGGCACAGACACTGACTTACAAAAACGAATACCTTATACCTAGGGACACCAATAACCTACACTTTATTGACAACAAACAAATGATGAAGTAATGATTTGTGTGTTTGACTTCAAACACACAAATTATTTAATAAACAAGACAGCAGCAAAACGAAACAAGAACGAAAACGACAATGATAAAACCATACAAACAAACGAGTGAGGCCAATCGAGATCGATACAACACAATAGGAAAGGACGCGCGCGCTCGCTGTGACAGCTCGCTCACGACTGGGACCTAACTACCTACCTAGGCACTTGTGAAAACGAATAGTGTAGACTGTAGACTCTTCACAAATACTCTACTCAAAATATGTCAAATATACCGCTCTACATTATTTTATTTCCCAATATTGCTGGACAAGTTTTCTAAAGACGAAAGTTACGCTCAAAATTTTTATATGCATGCACGGAAAAAATTGTTAATATTATTTGCTACCTACGCCCCTGCAAGTCGAATTGTTGGCCTTTTCAAGTGATGCCACTTAAGCTATGTAGTTGCTTGTTTTACATGTAATATATTGTCATTTAATACACGCAACCAAAGGAAATGATACCATAACGCAGTTACATTATACAATAACCACGCGAGATATTCGCCTATCTATAATGACGGTGCATTAAATATGTAAATTCCTTACACGAAAAACGAGTAACAAGCCTCCTAGGGCCTTATTTTCTTTGATATAAGGTCCATAATTGTCGGTCTGCGCCGACAAAATTGCACCGTTCTCTCGGGAAGTCAAAATCGATGTTTTTACATGTAAGATAATATGCGTATATTTCAGCGATGAGCGAATATTGAGTTCATAAAAAATGAGCGGTTCATATAATTTTGTTTCCGTGGAAATGTCACCTTGATGATTTGCGACATATAGGTTCTTTCTTATGAAATCGTAACTTATGAAATATAATATGAAATTACTTATGAGATACTCGAAATTAACTTTTTCTCTTATCAATTTACTAATTTATTCATATTTTGAGAAATGATTAGCGGTTGAGTTCATTTTAGTCTAACTTAGACGGATTAACTTCGAAAGCTAATTTTAAACGGTGTGCCACAACGCAATAAGTAGTTAGATACCTAGCTTACCTTTTAGCCTCACGTACCACTTCTACTTCAACATTTTCATGGCCATTACCTGTAAAATCAAAGAAAACAATGGTTTACTTATAAGAACAAATCTCGTCATGTTATCTCATAATTAAAGTCATTATAAAACTGGATACCACAAAAAATCGTAACTTGAACAAAGATACGATTTTTCGAAATTTATTCCGCTACAATAATTCGTCTGAGGATGGAAAGGAAAAATAATATTCAGCCATATCGCAGATATCCATTTAGCACGGCGCGTAAGCCGGAGACACGACATACGACCATCAATCAACAGGGGACACTTTTATACGCTCCACACGCTCGCCCGTGACAATACCCAGTTTTGAGAGCCCTTTTTAAGCGAAAAAACTTGGAGCGCTGTGGTCATAAGTGAAAACCGTTGTATGGCAAATTACTATACGCCATTGCCGAGTCGTATTGGCGGTGTAAGCTTAGCAGACATCAGACCATTTTAGTGAGTTATAGCACTTAGTTAATACGTATCTGATGTTGCTCGAGAATTATGGGAGGCTAATTTCATAAGCTACGTAAAAATTTATACATTACATTCAATTAGCTATCCGACTATTCGTAAATGAATTTAAGGTTCGAGATTTGATTCCTTAATGGTAGCAAAATACTGTCACTATGATATAGAAAATACAAATGAAATGTTAGTTCTTTTTAGGAAAGTTGTCAGGCAGTTACATGGCTACTTGCCAATTTCCCTCAAAAACAAAAGATAAAATGACACTGTGCACGAATTACGAACAATGGATATCAAACTTTGGGGACAATAGTAGTTACTGAACAAATATTTCTATTATTTTCAGTATTATTCTCCCTGATGGACCAAATTGCGTACCCTGAGGCACTCCTTTTATATAAGTATAGATGTTTATACATGGCTGTGTCGATACGTCAGTCTGTTGGGATCTTAAAAGCTTTACTGTGGATGGAGGCAACCTTTTAGCAAGGTAACCAGCGGTATAATAAAACTTATCCCATGCATTTGCCGGCAATGCCTACTCGAGATGAGTGCGTCCACAATCAAAAGTGATTGCGGACTGGAAGCAGATCCATTATGTTGAAGGCTGAGAGTCCGCGATCGTTTTCAGTGCAAAGAGAATTGCGACACAGTAAGTCATCTTATATCAAACAACAAATATTGAGTTAGCGTAGATTTATTTTCTTTTTTTATATTCGACCTTTTGCTATTACGCGCGGTGAAGACGGCGCTGTATTCCACCTAAGCAACGTACGTATCGCGTAATCTGACTAGCCCGAACCGAACTGCAACCGAATCTACATCATATGGGATAGTGTAGCTTCAGTTGCAGGCTTGTCACGTTAAGATGTACTTTACATCCACTGGTTCTATAATGAATGCCGCCAAAACAAAACTATTCACTTAACTAGTAATGGAATGGACCTAAAGTGTATTTCGAAATGACTTCGAAGATGCGTGGGGGACTGCCTCAGATCTTCTATATTGTGTTGTGATTATTTATAAAAAAAAGATAAATAAATCGAACTGAGTTCGAATGAACCACAATTAAGTAATACAATTCTTGTTTACAGTGTTCAGGTAACATTGTGATCAATAGTGATCATGATTTTTTTTCGTATGTGCAGATAAAAATAGTCGCATCAGACGCAACAGCTAACGATCACTTCTATACTCAAAATGTTATTGATATTTACAAATATAAGATTTATTGATGCTACGTATTTACTGATAAAGTATAGCTGTAGATAGTCTCAAAAGCTACTAGAAGTTTAAACTACAATAACATGAACTAGCAAGCGGCGAAATTGGAAGTAGAATAGAGCAATGAAATCCAAGTATTTATGGAAATTCAACACTTCCGAAGATCCACTTGAAGCCGCTAGCAAATTAGATAGCTCATCGACCGTCACACAAACAGTTTATGAATGATAGCAATACAAATCACCCTTCTACGAGCATAGTCCAGTCCCATCGTTAGCACCATGAATCGCTACAACAAATTGCGTGTGGACGAAGAACCATAGAAAATGGAAATTAATGATGCGGGAAGTAGCAGCGAGGCCGTTATGTCGGATAATAGGACACATCAGCTGCCTCCTTAATCTAAGGTCTTGTGATTCCTTATCGACCAGGCTCTTGAGAGGATGAAAGAAGCCCGAATTACTCCTAACTCATTGTAATGTTAACAGCTATTCATATTTGTCTGTCCTTAAGGGCTCATCCATTCCTAAATACGTTGGCGTTAACCCTACTCTAGTGCAATTGTCCGCCCATTTTGAACTCGCCGGCCCTGAGACTATTCATTTAGTATTTCCGACACTGAAGTATGCGTAACACGAGAACAGCAAGCACGTTTGTCTGTCTCTTTGATAGTTACGAGTGAGAGTCATTATTTTATGTCGTCAAACATGTATATTCCATTTGAGATTGTTTTTAAGAGGGAGTCATGCTACTAATACAAGTCGAGTTTTGCGCCAAATTAGCACTAGAAAGAGGCAATAATAAACGTACTTCTTTTATTTCAGGCATTAAAAATTTCGTGTAAAGCAATTGTAGTAAGTGAATTTGGTCTAAAAGGTGTCATTAAAAAAACTTATCGATTTTGTTGTGTTGATATACATATTTATGAATTTATTGCCATAGAAATGTTAATAAAATGCCACTGACGGTGTAGAGACGCAAAGGGCTCATAGATACACGCTGTGATTCTTTTTTCAAAACTTGAAAACAGACTTAAATTTACTCAGTCAAACCGGAAACTATAGCTACTTAACGCATATTTTACTTGAACCTGGGACAGATATTGATACAATAATCTATTATTGCCCAGATATTGCCATGCACGGCGGCACGCACTCACTGCGACCAAATAAAGTCCCCATAAAATTAAACGACCGTAAGTTTACAATGTACTACGGAACCCTCTGTATATAAAAAGAGTACCAGCAAACAACCGATATGAATACGGGCCACGCAGCGGTAAATCTTGAGAGTATATCGCATCTAGGATAGGGCTGCCATCTATTAAGTGACTTTTATTAATAAAACTAGATTTAAACATGATTGTGTCATCATCCAAACAAACTTAATTTTATTATAATTTGATCTAGTCTAGCTTGTATCGCCATTTTAGGCGCTTTCCTTTTTTTAATATGTTATATATCATTTTTCAATTTTTTTTGGCGCACTGCGCAATTTTTCTTGGACTATAAAGAATTGCCGTTTATCTCTGTTCTCCTTTATTTTTGCTGATGCGATACTTCACTCGTAATTAAAAATAAAGACGTCTAACTGTTTTAGGGATCCATACCTCATAAAAAAAGGATCCTTTATAGGATCACTTCTTTGTCCATCCGTCCTTCTGTCTGTCATGATTCTTTTTCTCGGCAACGCAAAGTGATATAAAACTGAAATTCACACCAAATACTCGGGTCTACGGTCTCCTTCAGCTGTGAGCCGTGAGATCAAAAGATATCCCGATTCACCGGAGGGAGACTGTACCAGGGTCGTCTGCTTGGGTACCTCCGACTTACCTATTTCTGCCGCAAAGCAGCAGAGCTTGCCTTGCTGTGTTCCGGTTTGAAAGGTAGGATATGGCAGTAAAAGTACTGGGTACCGTGACTTTATATATTATGTTATGTCACAAGTTGGCAACGTACACTGTGGTTCTTTTGGCGGTTGCTGTTTTACTGCGAATCTCACAAGATAAACATGTATAATAGTTACTGTTACCATTTACCATCAGGTGGGCAGTTAGCTTGTTTGGCAACTTAGTTCTATAAAATGAATATATTTTCGCAAAATTTTGTGATTTCACAAGGGAATCAAAACCTACAGGGCATTTCTCATTGACCTTGAGAATCATGGTCTTATACACACGTTAAGGAACAAATCTGAGAACTGTTAATATGTACATACTTAGTAATTTATATACTTAGATAAGTTTGTACGGAACAAGTGGACGAGTCCAACTCGCACTTGACCGATATTTTTTCTTTGCCTTACCCAATTCCTGTTTAGTCTTGTTCTGTTGTATGTAACAGGGGAAAACAAGACACGACACGAAATAGTTAATAGGTGGTCGCCAACACTGACGGTTATTCAAGGAGTAATTTTCTTTATTAATAAGGTAGGGTAAAATTTTTCTTACACTTTGGGTGAGACAAACAAGACATCTATGGCCAATTTCACTAAGCTTCTCTTAGCTTAGGATACTATTAGGTGGCATGCTGTTACATTCTTTTCATTAAAGACAAAAAGTGACAGCATACTTCTTAAGGGTTTCCTAAGCTAAGGTTGGTCAAATTGGCCATTAATTGCCCATTGAACTACATTCATGTTTTCCCACATTCTTAAGTTTTACAATAAACATTCTAATGTACACTACTACAAGCCATAAACATAAACATTAGGTCAAAACTGCAAAAAGTATATCCTCCTGTCTTTAAAATCAGTGTAAAAATAGACATTTAGTATTTTCTAGTCATCTTCTGAAAAAAGCATATCATAAAGTGTCAGAAATCAATATCATGTTCAGTGGAGGTATGTGGAGGAGGCAAAATTTCACATTCTAAATTTCTAGCTTGTTATTTTCGAGACGGCTCTCCCGAAACAGGTTGTTACTAGTTTCAAGTGCTTATAAAGCTCAATGCCTATAAATGTTGGATAAAGATTTTTCAGTTTGAATTTTAAGTCAGGTGGAATGGAATTAAACCAAACTTGCAAAAATCGAAATCAAGATCGACAGCCCTGCTCTAGGGTTCCCTCTACAAACATATAAACGGCGATAGTTATGATAGGGTCCGACTATATTTTGTCAGTAGTGTAAACTCTACTTTAGTGGTTGACCCGTATCGCGTAGTTTATGAGCGATTACAAAAACGAGTAAAACCCGCTTTACTGTGTAATGAATGAATGCGATAAATTTGGAAGTTTTTTTTACAATTATTCTTTATAAAATGGACGCAACAACTCTCACGATCTAAAGAAATGTATATTCTGAGGCTTTGCTAGATTTTTACGACTAATTAAATATCAATAACCGCCTCCGTGGTCTAGTGGTGCCACCGGGTGTAGATCGGGAGGTCCGGGGTTCAATTTCTCATGGGGGTAGAATTTTTTCTGCTCGGTTTGATTGGTGGTATATTCTTGGGGTGGCTTCGTCAGTCGGCTCCTTGTCGAATCCGTAAGAAGGATTTTCCCTCCTAAAAAAAAAAGGGCTTCTGAGACCGTCTGGCTAGCAATCACCATCTTACCTAAATTTGTCGCCATAATAACAATGTTTATAGCATTGTTGTGTTCCGACAGTTATAGGTAAGATAATTCTCGCTTCCACCTTCGGCCCGCAGATGAGATGAAGGCAAGAGCTTCCCTGTCGTAGTAAATAAAAGTTGTGGCACTGTTATCGAAAATCATTACACAAAAATAGGTATATTCAACATGCTCTGCCCGCGAACTACAATTCGCTTTAATAAAGCACTGTACTTAGTTTCCTTATATTTTGAACAAAGCCAACAAAGTCCTACCCCTTGATATTGTAACAAAAGTCCATCGCTATTTTTCATTAGACACACGACACAGAGTCTTATATTGACGCCGCAATGACTGGCGAATTCAAAGCGATCGTGATAGATATTTTCTTAGAGAATAACCCCCCTGTACCGAATTCAATGCTTCTAGCTCCAGTCGTTTGGGCTGTATGTTGATACCTCAGTCAGTAACTCACCAAAGCCTTTAATTCAAATTCAAATTCAATATCTTTTATTCAAATAGGATTGTAACAATCACTTTTGCACGTCAAAGCAGCTACGCCATTGGTTCACAAGTCTCCGGCGGGAGACCTTGTACTGGAAAGAACCAGCAAGAAAACCAGCAAGGGCTATTTTTTTCTCCCTGTGTTGTTACAGAGTTGTCAATTGGAAGCTGACCTCAAAGCAAAAGTTTGAGCTCAATTTCCATAACAAGATTAGATGTGTCAGTTCACATTATATAAGATAAAGACTTTATAAAAATATCAATCAAAGGAAAGAGAAGAGTTGACCTTATGTCCAAATAGTTTTATTGTCCAAATAATCATAAATAATATAATACCAATTTCTTTAAATCTATCTCTGAGTGAAGTGCGTGAACTTCCTACTAATTATTATTATTATTAATATTTATAAATGTGAAAGTGTGGATGTTTGGATGTGTGTTACTCAATCACGCAACAACGGCTAAACGGATTTCGATGAAATTTGGCATGCAAGTAGCCTTTGACATGGAAAAGAACATAGGCTACCTTTTATCCCGATTCCTGAAGTAGTTCCTGAGGGAAATTTGAAAATTGTTTACGAGCTAAGCCGCGGGCAGACAGCTTTGTAATTTGGTATGCATGTCACCTAAGCAATGGAAAAGGATATGTAATAGTTCCCGTGGGAAGACTAAAAATTGTTAACGAGCGAAGCTTTAGACCCAATTCTGAAGTCCACGCAGACGAAGTCGCGGGCAGAAGCTAGTAGCTTATAAATTGCTATCGCTGAACGTTTCTTTGAAACACAGCTCGGTACATTGTTAAATATTAGAAATGGGAGTTCAAACTCAAACTTGTTTGTCATGTAATCAGACGACACAATCAATCACGACCGGGGCTGTGGTCTGAATCTCAATATAATATCTGTATAATAATATACAGATAACAGATATGAAAGCCTTTAAAATGGTGTAGGGTAGTAAAGAAATTATCTAAACTACATAATATACTGTTGCACAGGAAAATCAAAATCCTTAGCAAGCAATTACAAATGATTTCCGAGTGCTGAGCATCGATGATTTCATTAACCCCAGAGTAATGAGGGTTTCGTGGTGGTACTAATTGACCGAGCCCAATTATTTTTCATCTATTACTCCGACGCAAATGGAGTGTGTGTCGTTAGGGCCCGGTGGACCTTATTTTCGTTAACAAAAGTGCGAGTGTGCTTTAGTGAGCACTTAAGCAGAGAGCGTACTCTGCTACGATTGATAACATTGTATGGGACATAATGGATCTGGATAAAACAGATATAGTCATCCATTATAACACGGCGAAGTTATTTGTGACGGTAAATCAGGATTCGGACAATGATTGAATGCCAGGAAAAGTTATTTGGCTAATCAAGGGATATACAATTTCGGTGTCCTTTGTGAATTCTAAGATATTTCGCGGAGGATCTCACAATAATAATTACGACAAACATTCCCAGAAAGATACTTTTGTTATGACAGTTGTTATTTCTCTACAAGAGTCTGTGGAAACTGTAAGGGCTATTACTTTTTCTGTATCGAAATCACAAAACGTACAGCGCAATTCACGTCCGATTCATTTCAAGCCATTAATCTTCGAATACAACACTTCCCCGCCGTCGCACGTTGTGTCAACAATTAATAGTCCAATCAACGGGGCATTTGTAACCCGAAAAATTCTTCTGCCTCTGAAATTTGGGATGTGGTTAAGATACCTAATACAGATGACAGATGTACAATAATCCAACAAAATTTATAATGGGAAGTTAGGTATTTTTACCTAAACATGAAAAACGCTTATAGCTCTCTGTGGATATTTCCTCAGTTCGAAATTATTTTTGTATACGTACGTATGTACTAGTTAGAACAAGTATGTAAAGTAATCCAACATTTTTTCGATTTGGGTGATGCACTAAATTGAACTTTTAACATTTTGCGCAATAACTTCTATTGGAAAATTGCTCTGCTAATTTTTATTTTTTAATATGGTCTTATTTCCCTAAATGAATAGGTTTGTTAAGTAATCCAATAAATTTTCCTTTTTAAACATTTTTTATTTATTTTTGCTTAATAACTCGATGTGAAAAATTACTCCGTCCATTTTTATACCTTTATAGGTTATATGATTTAATATTAAAACAGAATGATCAATAATCCAACAAATTTTCCAGCGTTCATATATTTTTTAAAACATGTTCGCTTTTAAATAGTCAATTATTACTGGCGCGACCCGCAAGTGCAGCATTGCCAGGCGATAGTGAGTATGCGGGCCGCGCTTCGCCTAGGCACGCATCACAGATTATTACAATAATCAATAAATCTTGGCGACAATTAATTAATAATGTTTTTAACATTGGATATATGTATTACCTAACCAGCATTTGGTTTTACTTTGTAGCCACAACATATAAATTAGATTACATTAGACGATAAAAATAGTCAAGCCGCGCGCAAATACCGACTATTTTTTTTTATACTTTTCAAAAGAATTTATCTAGCAGAGCATTATTTTTGTCATGCCGGTTCGAAATTCATATAAAACTTAAGTAAGTTACCTCTTTAGTAAACATGTAAGGGCTTTAAATAAATTTTCACTTCTCGTGCTCGCATAGCTCGTCTTTAGGTCGTTTATAGGCTGCATAAAATGGCTTTCATGTTCTAGAGCATAAAGTAAAATTTTCTTTTAGACGAAGATTCTTAGGCCCAACAGCCAACAACGCTCAGCCTAAAACTTCACAGAATTTATTTATATTAATAACTTTCAATAATTTATTTATTTGCTTTTATTTATTTGTCTTGTGTTTTCTGCCTCAAAAGTTATGAAACCAGATAAAAATAGTAACCAGTTATTATTAAAACGCATCGAAATATTTTTATTACTTGGCATCATTTTTCAATATTGTGTTACATATTTTTCGTATATATTTTTAAGTAGGTAATTGTTTAATTTTCTTGCAATCGAAGTGAAAAGCAGAGTGTAAAACACTGGCATAAACAAGTCATTGTACTCCTCAACTTGCTATCCACCCGAGCCGTCGTCTCGGGCTACAGTGCCTCATTTTATGCCCTTGTTGTACAATCTACTATTGTTCCATTTTCAAATTATATTGCCGGGCGTTCTAGCACGCTAGATAAAAAATTGCTGCTGCTGCTTGGTCTTTTTTTTACGAGGAAAATGCTTTTACGTACCTCCAAGCCCTTGGGTAGGGGCAAGGGTGCGTGGGACTCCACGGTAGAGTGCCGCATATACCCACTAAACCCTTCGGGAACACCTATCCGGCCATTTCAGAGCGGCTGCGAGCAGGCGCATAGCGCTGCGCTCGCGTGAGCCAGCTCGGCCTGTAGACTATCCTCTCTGCATGAGAGCAGCTTGTGTCCCAGAGCTGCTCCTACCATCACAGGGATCGAGTGCAATACAGGCAACATGGCGCCCAACTGCGTTGCCCGCCGCCCCCACTAAGGTGGCGGAATCAGGGCGTTGTAGCCACTTCTTCGCCACCCTAATCTTCTCGCACTGGCGAGGTAGGTCCGCCTCACGAGCTCTCTCGTGGCGCTCCTGCGTCTCCATGACCACTTCATAAAAGTGAGAAACAGCATCCCAGGCCGCCCGCTCGGTGAGCATAGCTCTAACCACAGCGGGCAATGAGAGGTCAATAACAATTACGGACATAAGATCACCGCGCTGAGAAGTCCATGCTTTTTTTTTTTTTTTTTTTTTTTTTATCGATGGCCCGGCAGATGACCTCCTCCCGCCTGATGTTAAGCGGTGAAAGAGGCCCAAATGAGTTGACAGATAAGAGTAGGGACGACATCCACTCTCCTACCTGCCCGCCCCTTGCCGGCCCAAAAGATGCTTTTTCACGCCTCTTTTGAAGGAACCCATGTTGTAGGATGGAGGAAACACGTGCGCAGGTAGAGAATTCCAAGTGTGGGATGAACGACAGAAGAAGGAATCTTGGAATTTCTTGGTACGGTGTGAAAAGGAGGACACAGTGTACGGATGACTCCGAAGGCCCTTACGCGTGTTTCTGTTAAGGAATGGAGAGGGAGGGATAAGGTTAAAGAGCTCCTCAGAGCATTCCCCATGGAACATTCGGTAAAAGGCGCTAAGAGAGGCGATGTCACGACGAAGTTGTAGAGGCTCGAGGGTGTTAGTTGCCTCTACATCGCCAATTATGCGAATAGCGCGACGCTGCAATCTGTCCAGAGCATCGAGGAGGTACTGAGCGGAGCCGTCCCAAAGGTGCGAGCAATATTCCACGCAAGACCTAACCTGAGTTTTATACAACAAGCATAGTTGGTCCGGCGCAAAATACCTACGCACCTTGTTCAGGACACCGAGTTTCCGTGAGGCAGTAGTTATGACGGATTCGATGTAGTCTCTGGGGTTTAGATCGCAGCGAATGATCATTCCGAGCAAGGTGATGTTGCTCTGTGTGTGAAGGGTTGTGCCCTGGAGAGAAGGAAGGGGGAGGAAAGGTGACCTTTTCGCCGAGAACGCGCACACCTGTGTTTTCTTAGCATTGAACTCAACAAGATTGTTGGAGCCCCATTCGGAGACGAGGTCCAGCGTCCTGTTGAGCTCAATGATAAGATTCTGCCTTTCCCTACCAATATCACCGCGAGCAGCCCCTGAGCTTCCGTGATATCCCCCATGCACTGTACTGTTATCTGCATAGCAATGTATAGCTCCCAAGGAAAGCATATCATTGATATGCAGAAGAAACAATGTGGGGGATAGAACGGAGCCTTGTGGAACACCAGCGTTCACTGCCACGAACCGCGAAGCGCAGCCGTCAACGACAACGCGAATTCTACGCTCGTGGAGGAAGCTGGCAATCCACGTACAGAACTGCGCGGGTAATCCGTATGCCGGAAGCTTGAAAAGAAGAGCCTTGTGCCAGACTCTATCAAAAGCTTTGGCGATGTCGAGACTAATAGCCAACGATTCGCCGCGCATATCGATAGATTCACCCCATTTGTGCAAAAGGAACGCTAGAAGGTCACCTGTTGACCGTTTAGGACGAAACCCATACTGTCGGTCATTAAGTAACGAGTGACCTTCCAGGTAACGGATCAGCTGGGTATTAAGGATCCTCTCCATGATTTTACACAAAATGGAAGTGACGGCTATAGGACGATAGTTAGCCGGATCAGAACGATCTCCCTTTTTGGGAACCGGCTGGACATTGGCCTCTTTCCAAGATTTCGGCACACAACCAGCAGAGAACGACAGACGGTATAGACGCGTAAGGACCGGAGTCAACTCCGCTGCACACTTCTTAAGAACAATCGCAGGAATGCCGTCTGGGCCACTTGCTTTTCGAGTATCGATCGACTGGAGCTCCGCCCGCACATCACGCTGTCTGATACGGATATCGGGCATGGTGCTGCCACAATGGGACAGTTTCGGAGGTTGTGTACCACAGTCATCGACACGGGAATGAGCCGCGAAGAGTTTTGCCAGGAGTTCGGCTTTCTCCTGCGGCTGATGAGCAAGTGAGCCATCGGCATGTCTCAGCGGTGGCAGCGAGGGTTGGCAGAAGTTTGATTGCACAGCTTTGGCCAGGCGCCAAAAAGAACGGCTACCCGTAGGGTGCGATAGCAGTTCCTGGCCCACTTGTGCAATGCGCTGAGCATCCGCTCTAATGTAAGCCCTCTTACACAGCTTGGTGGCATTATTGTAGGCTGTTTTCAGTAGGCTTGTATTGGGATCCTTAGAAGCTCGGCCTCTGATCCAAGCGCGGTAAGCCAGCTGTTTGTTTTCAACAGCAGAGGCGCACTCGCGATTGAACCAGAGGTTACGTCTGCCTCTACTGACGAGATTGGAATGCGGAATATAATATTCCATTCCTAGTATGATCTCGTCAGCAACAGAGGCAGCGCAGGAGTCCGGATCCATCCTATTGAAACAGCGCTGCCACCAAGGAACAGATGCGTAATAATCCCGCATACCGTCCCAATCTGCTGACGCATAGTGCCACAGACGGCGTGCTGCAACCACAGGTGACGGCCGCGACGCCTGAGGCACTGTGACGGATACCAGACAGTGATCCGAAGATCCTAGTGGAGCTCGAATCACCACCTGATATCCGTCAGGGCGATTTGTCAGCAGAAGGTCCAATAAAGAGGGCGCTTGACCGATAATATCTGGTACCCTGGTGTGCTGGGTGACCAATTGTGTCAGGTCGTGCGTGAGAGCGAATGCGTGGGCAGTCCTACCCGCATGGTCAGTTTTAGAGGAACTTAACCACAACTCGTGGTGAGCATTGAAGTCCCCTAAAAACACCAGCTCGGCGGAAGGAAATCGCTCCTGCGCGTCATCTGCCACCCGACTTAGATGTTCAAAAAGTCGAGTTGTCTCCAAGTCACCACGATGGGAACGGTAGACGCAGACGTAGACACGGCAATGAGTGCCAAAATCAACGTGTACCGCAAGGATGGAAAAGGAAGGTTCCTCCAAACAGCGCAGGCGACGACAGCAAACATCCGCCCGGACGAACAAGCAAACACCAGCCTTCGCCTTGAAGGACTCCTCAAGAGCGTAGCCGGGGTAATTAAGGTAGCCTGTATCGGCCGGGCAGATAATTTGCGTCTCCGTCAAAAACAGCATTGCTGGACGGGCTGTCTCGAGATGGTGGTGGACAGCTAAGAGGTTAGAATGGAGCCCGCGGATGTTAGCGAGCCCTACCTCGAATAATGGTGTTTTGGTGGGATAATGCACCGCTGTACGACCTGTCTTAATATTTTGCGCTGCCATAATTATTGGAGTGAGAGGCGTGAAACTGAGGTGTCCTTGCCGCGTTTCGCATAGTTAATGTGTGTAGGCCTGTTTCGCCAGGGAACAGCCGACAGCTGATTTGCGCTGACCCTCCGCACGGAAGGGCCCCCGAACCCCCCCGGAAGTGGTCGCCGGGACCCACCGTCCGGTCACCAACCGGCACGACGGACCACTCCGAGATTATGCGTGGCATGGTGGGGCAGCCTGACGGACTGGTTAGGTCCGCTTGGGCCCCTGTACTATACCACGGGCGGCCAGCGGAACAGCCGTTTCTTCGGGTCTTCCTGGGCGGAGGGTCAACGCAGTCAACCTGGCACTGGTTCGACGGAAGCCCGCACAAACCATACGAATCGCAGCAATGACCCCTCAAGCTCTGGCTGTGCGCAGACTGATCCCGAAACGCGGACAAAAAGGGCCACTTGACGGGTTTTACATCATGCGCACGGTGGTCGCTAGCCAGTCGGGTTTTTCAAGCCCTACCACCAGAAGTTGGTCACTCGATTAGCACCACCCGGGGATCACGTGTAGGGTCTCGAGGGTAAAACCTACGGACGTGAGCGACTCCAATCCCCAAACAGGACAATGCACAAGAGTGTGTAGCGCGGTGTCTTCGTCCGCACCGCAATGGTGACAACGTGGGTCATCTTCCCTCCTGGCAACCTTGCGAAGGTACCTGTCAAAGCAGCCATGCGCCGACAGTACCTGCATGAGGTGAAAGGTGAGGGTGTCGAATCTCCTTGTAACCCAGTCACGGAGGACAGGATGGAGGACCGCGTTGATCCACTGACCGTATTCTGCTCTTTCGAGCCTTGAAGACCACGAGGACCCAAGAACTGAATTCATGGCCTCTTTACGCCAACTTTTCACCTCTCTCTCAGTCAGGCGACTCTTTTATTATATACCGCCGTTAGGATTTGGAGGCACATGTAGTGCCTCCAAATCCCATAGTGGCATCGATGCCAAGGCGCAGGCGGACTCCGCGGATAGCTCTAGTCACAAGACAGCACTAGGACCTTTGGTGTTGGTTAACAACCTCCCCAGGGCCATGGCTGTGGATACCAATTTTGGAGCCAGTCGAGAAAAATGTTCTCTAAAGTTCCAGCTCCTGTCCAGCACTAAACCCAGATACTTCAAGTGTGGAGTAATATCCACCCGTGTCCCATTGATCATAAGATAGGTGTGGGTCCCTTGGGAGGCCCATGGACGACCAGGGCCTCCGTTTTATCGAAAGCCCTAATCTTTCAATTCTTGAGACGACTTGTTCCACGCCAGCTGTAGCTAATAGGGAAGCCAGTCTGTAATTCTTTCCACGAACTGTAACAAGGGTATCATCGACGTAACACACTACCTCCAGTCCGCGGGATAAGTTCCCTCTTAGTACATAATTATACCCGATGTTCAACAGAAGAGGGCCAAGGACCGATCCCTATGGAACACCGAGCATCATAGACTTTCAAACAACATGTCCGTTGCTGTCAGTGTAAAGGACGATTCGCTCTGTAAAATAATCAGCAATAACATGCTGCAGGTATAGGAGAACCTCGTGGTAGTTGAGTGCCTTTAAGACGCACTGAGTTGGAAGCGTGTTAAAAGCATTCGCTATGTCTAAAGAAACTGCTATCAAGACGCAGCTATCGGAAGTAGCCTCTTTGGAAAGGGATTTGACCTAGCGGAGCGCGTTATTCGTGAAACTGGTTCTCCGCCAGGTCAGGCCCGTCGCCCGAACGATGGCCCTCTTGCGACGGCGGCAGAGGGTCATAGCAACCCGGGCCGTGCGAGCTTATCGCACGGTCAGCCACGGCGCAGCCTGCGTTCTTGCGGGCCAAACGCCGTGGGATGTCGATGCACGCGTACATGCAGAGGTGTATCGACATCGGGTTGCCGTTAGAGAGCGGGGGGGACGATCCGCTCCCGAGGAAGTGGAGCGGGTTCATACCCAAGCGCAGAGGGAGGCTCTGCGTCAATGGGGTGAGGCACTCGCCTTCCCAGCTGCTGGCCCATTACGTGATTTGCCACCTTCTTGAAATCTGTGCAAATCTCAAAGAAGGTGGCAATTCTTGAAATCTGTGCAAATCGCACAGTTTGGAGTGGCATTGCATCCCGACGACTTGTGAACGGCTATCCCACAACGGAAGCAAAGGTCACTGCTGTCATTCCCCGTCGAGTATTTTGCTCTGGTGTGCCCGGGCTCAAGGCATTTAAAACAGCGCGTTGACCTCGGCTCCAGGATTTGACACTTAACCGAGACGATACCGAGCGACTAAGGTTTCTGTTTTATTTACCCCCAGTAGATCAGCCGCCCTTTTCGGAAATCGCGCTGCGCACATCCTCCTTGGTTGCAGAGTCGTTCAGGCCGGAACTACGCAAATCGGCACACTTTACCGGTCTAACGACACTGACATTTTCAGAGAAGATGTCTTTTAAATTGCTTACCAATAAGACTGCTTTTTCAGAGGGAGTTTCCTTCGGAAGCTCGATAAGACGAGCCCCCGTGGCAGTTCCCCTGAATCGGAGGTCATTGATGCCCACGCTTCTGGCCATTCCTCCTGAGCTTCAGGCCTGATGGTAAGTACCACCGCAGGATTGCGGGGGGCCTTCATCGCTCTCTTGATGTTGGCTTTGGCTGCTTTAGCCTTGGCCTTAGCTCCCTTCTCTTTAAGGGTAGCTGCTTTCACCGCCAGGCATTGGCAAAACCGCGCTCAAAGATACCTGGGGCAAGAGCAATTTTTTTTTTTTGAGGGGAATGCGTGACCGCTCCGTACTCGCCGTTGGCTAGACGACGAGCGTGTGTGGGGCTCTCCCGGCAGAGTGCCGGGCCTACCCACTAAACCCCCCGGTGTTCTCCCTGCCCTTATGGGTATCGCTTCTATCGTCCGGTGGCCGGCAGCTGACCCACGGCACCCCCTGCCACACTGACTGTGGACTTCTGTAATATTAGGGGGCTTCATTCCAACCTCAATGCTGTCCACCACCACCTCGAGACAGTAAAGCCGGTCTTGCTCTTTTAGACGGAGACGCAGATATCGTCTCCGGCGGACACTTCTTACCTTTCCTACCTTTATTTTCAAAGGTAATGGAATCAATTATCAACCGTCAGCTCCTTCGGTACCTAGAGGATCACCAGCTGCTCAGTGACCAACAATACGGCTTCCGTAGGGGTCGCTCTACTGGTGATCTTCTAGTTTACTTGACTCATCATTGGGTAGAGCCATTCGATGTCTTTTTTTCTTCTTGCGGACTTACCGTCACCGCTCGAAAGCAGCACCACCAGCATCTGAGACATCACCGGTCGTCATTCTAATGGCATCAGTGCAAGATATCATAGCTTGCACCGACTCATTAGACGTGTCAGAATCGTCCAACCGTCTCTTTTCCCCCTTATCGGGTACATCTATAATGACGATGATTTCAACCCTCGACCCTTCTGTTGACATTAGCGAAACCGCCGATTTTGTCAACTTACTATCTACATCCTTAGCACTAGATTTGCTACTATACTTAGAGCTAGACTTATCGCTACTATTTACATTACTTATATTATTCTGTACTTGCCGCAGAGCTACTGCGCGATCGCGTAAAACGCGGTGTTTCCTCTCCGCTCCCATAACGGAGTTCCCCCTCATCAATAATACTTCCACTCGCCTCGGTTATATTTTCCACCGCCGCCGGCCCGACGGTGGCCCACTCTTAACGGGTTCGCATTTTTAATTCGCATCTGAAGAAGTGGATCTCGGTTAGCACAGCACCAAATACGCCCGGCTGCTCACAGCCACCTTGTGCGGTCCTACGGGGGAGACTGAAACCCCCTGGTGTGTTTGTTTTTCGTCACTAAGATCCATGTTGCGCTTTGCAGGGTGAGCTCCCTAGGGTGGCCGTTCGGGACTGGAGACCCTCTAGCCAGTCATCCCATCGGCACGGACCAGACGGCCCGATGCTCAGTGCGCCGGACCCCCGGCTCGGCTAAGTGCGGGTAATGGGTTTGCCCGACAGCAAACTCTACTGAATCCACTGCCGCGCATACGAGCCAGAGCTTGAAGAAGTCTGGATTGGACACTCCGAACAGAACAACAACAAGAGACGCGAAGCGCCATAGTGAACAATTGGTCCCTTACAGCCAGCAAAATAACTGCTGGAGTAATTAAAGCCAAACTACGATCCGCAACTGGTCAGCGTTCTATAGCCAAATCCCCTTCTTACAACAAGAAGGAGAGACTTTCCCATGGGGGCTACTTGTCAGACTATTAGCCCGCGGGTTGCCCGAGGTGCACCACGAGAAGGTTGTCTGACTTCGCACCCACCGCTGCTAGGCCAAGTACTGCAAGTTCGATTTATTCCAAAGAATTTTTGGTCGTATATCGTAGTGTTTGAGAAAAATAAGTGTTTATTATTTGACCAGATTTACTTACCTATTTCATAAAAACATTTTTTTAAAGAATTACCTATACTTATCAAGAACAAGTTGAATAGGTATTGTGTCCCTGTTTATCTACACAGGTAAATCTCGCGAGAAGCTTTTATGCTATGATAGCTGTGCCCGCGACTTCGTTCACATGGATGTCGGAAAATAACAATTTTTCCCCGTTTCTACAGCATTTTTCATTGATGCTCAGCATCTATTAGTCGTAGCGTGTGTTATATAGCCTACTATACAACACAAAAATAATTTTTCAATTTAAATCAGTAAGTAGTTCCTGAGATTAGCGCGTATAACCAAACAAAAAAAAACAAATTTTGTTTTTACAATGTTTCTTTACTCGTATTAGAGTTAGTTTTGTAGGTATTATTATTAATTCCTATAATGTGGTGCAAAACGAAGTAAAAGCACAGATTACTAAATAGGTAAAAGTAGCTCCGAGCGGTCACGTGAAGATCAACTACGCACAAATTGCGTGATGCATAAGGTTCGCACAAATATAAATCGGCACTAGAAGGACGGGGCGGAGGAGGCGGAATTACGCCCGCCTTCTTCCTCCTGATGGTAACCAGCGGGGCCCTGGGTCGGGAAGCCCGGGCCCTGCATTGCATCGGTTGCCGCCAGTCGCTGATCCCCTGGATGCCCCGGGGGATCACCGGCCTCCCCCTTTTGGGGGGGTGAGAGGGGCTCGCCCTAGGCGAGCAGACGCCGACGAGGTCGTGGATGTGTTCACCCGAGTTCCCATGACCTTGTCCGACAGCGACATGGCCCTCGTCGGCGTGTCCTCTTCGTCCGATGACGAGGAGGATGCGGCGATGATGGCCGTGCTCGCATCAAGGCGTATGTGAGGGGCATCGGTGGGTTTTAGTCGGTAGGCCGCGGTTCCTGGCGGCACTCTGCCCCCAGGGGCCGGGGAGAGTCCGACATAACCCCGCGCCTTCCCAAGCGCGGGGTATGCGTAATGCATTTCCCACCGTAAAAAAAAAAAAAAAAAAAAAAAAATATAAATCGGCATACATCATAAAAAATATATGAACGTTCGAAAATTTGTTGGATTATTGATAATTCTGTTTTAGTATTAAATATAACGTATAAAGTTATAAAAATGGACGGAGTAATTTTTCACATCACGTTATTAAGCAAAAATCAAAAAAATATGTTTCCAAAGGAAAATTTATTGGATTACTTAACAAACCAATTTATTTTGGGAAATAAGACCATATTAAAAAATAAAAATTAGCAGAGCAATTTTCCAATAGAAGTTATTGCGCAAAATGTTAAAAGTTCAATTTAGTGCATCACCCAAATCGAAAAAATGTTGGATTACTTTACATACTTATTCTAACTAGTACATACGTACGTATACAAGAATAATTTCAAACTGAGGAAATATCCACAGAGAGCTATAAGCGTTTTTCATGTTTAGGTAAAAATACCTAACTTCCCATTATAAATTTTGTTGGATTATTGTACATCTGTCATCTGTATTAGGTATTATCACCATATGCCAAATTTCATAGACGGAAGAATTTGTCGGATGTCTCCATACAACGAATGTCCTCGTTGACTGGACTATAATGTGTGTTTCGGTATGAGATCACTTTTGTGCGCACAGACTCGTATGCTTTAAAGTATATTTCACAATGTTCAGGATTACCTTAATCTGTACAGGGAATGAGTAATATTTCTCGGAAAGGGACAAAGACAACAGAATAAATTGTTGATTTTCACAAGCAGACAGACGTGAGCAAAAAGATCAACATTTGGAACTATGTATTTAAAGTTGACATGTACTGTCAGAAAAATCCAATTAAATTTGCATTTTCCACTGATTTTCAATGATCCATAATTGGCCTGAAATCCTTTATGTAACTACAATGGCAGCATATTTATTATAAATTCATTGATACATACAAGAATGTAAAAGGGGAAAGCGCCCGTTCCGCTGACGAGTGTTATAGATAAGTTGATTGATATTCCAACAAGTAAAATTAATATACTTGAGTATCTCGATAGTTCCTTGAGGGATTTGCTGGAATTAGATTGCGGTAAAGAGAATTATCCAGAGATGAAGCACTGACGCTATCTATGCAGCGGATCTACTTCGTGAATACCTACTAAGCGTTTTACTCGCAAATGTATTAAGATAGCGTTGAAAGGGGAATTGCTTACTAGACTCAAATATGTTTAGTTTATATTATATACGAGTTCTAAGCAAATCTCTTAGTGTTTTCTTTTCTAAGGCTCGAAGGACCAAATTTTGCGAGATGACTTATGAGCCCAAAAATTGACTGATAGTGTACTAATAAAATAGGGGACCTTTCATTTGGCATAATGTTGTTTGTCATAAAGACGCTTGGCATAAATCACTAAGCATAATAATCGAAAAGCATAACATTAACGTCACATAATTTTTTCTTCGCATAATTTGTATAAGGCACAATTATCCAAAGGCATAATTTTATGAAGCATAATTAATGAAATCCCTAATTTCTTTTGACATAATATTGGTAGTCCCAAAATATTTTGCCATAATTTTAAGTGTCATAATATGACACTTTTAATTTTGGGGCATTTATTATAATTAGAAATTATTTTATTTTAAAGGATATAATGCTTACTCTGTTTTACTAAACTTTTTAAAATAACATTTCATATATTATTTTATTCAAATATGATACTCGAATATTCTATATTTTCATTTGGTATAATTTTTTCATAGTAAATGTTGATTTTTTATTTGACAAAGTAATTCGAATTCATGCTACTAGTGATAGAAACGAATCGCTGCAAAACCAACTCCACGTAGTCTTGTTTGTCCTACCCCTAGAGTGTAATTCAAACCCGCGTAGGCGCGGAGGGGCGAGGCGGCCCGCGAGCTGAGGAGCAGGTGGTTTTAACAGTGGTGGCCAGCAATCCGAAGCTGCGGTGGTGAGCGAAAACCATCTGCGACGATAAGCTCGCGTGGGACCGCCGGAGCCCCGCAGCGTCGGAGCCGTGACAGAAACCATGCATGTGCATGCTTGCTTGCAAGGTGCATGCTTGCTTGCGTGGCACATGCTTGCTTGCACTGTGCATACTTGCTTGCATGTTGCATGCTTGCTTGCATGTTGCATGTTAGCATGCATACTGCATGTTTGCTTACATTGCTGCATGCTTGCGCGCAAGTTTATGCCTAAAGAAATTCTGCGTAATCGTATTGTTCGTTGTGATTAATATGCTAAACATTAATTATGCTTTGAAAAATTATACGTCAAGTTGTTCTGTGTTTCGAGTTTATGGGTTTTAATACTTATGACAAATGATTTTCTGCCACACAATTTTATGCTTATTACCATTCTGCTTCCTGATTATTATGCGTCTTGACGATTATTTCAATCGAAATTATGGAATATGATTTTATGACAATAATTTTTATGCCTAGAAATAGAGAGCCAATAAAATAATATGCATAAACAGTGTGATGCAATATGAGGGACAATAATAAGAAGAAAATATGAGCTTTTTATAGTGAAGTATAAAAACATAGATAAAACCCCTCCGGCCGCCATGGCAACTAGGTTTCGCAACCAGTTGCCAAAAAAGAAAAACCTTTCTTCCTACTCAACCAGTTGCCAAAGACGAAGGTCTATTCTTTTTTCTCAACTATACGATACCTACAATATCTACAAAAGAATACGCAACACCACCTGCTGGTTAATGAATTAACATGTCATTGGCAATCAGAAAGCAAACAAAGGTGACTGTTATATTGTATTTGATTCAAAAGTTATCAACAACATAGATTCAAAAGATAAAGATAAATTCTTTTGTACCTAGAACTCTTACCAGATAAAAACACTAGAGCTTCTTTTTAAGGGGCCATCTCCCAACGGAGGTCGGCTATCATTAGAGCTATCTTGACTTTAGACACTGCTACAAGAACAAAATTTAAGACCTAATAACAAGATAATTATCTACTAAAATACAAGACAAATAGAGAGACTATATTGGAACCACAATTGTAGGTAACCTTCACCACAAAATGTTGGTATGGCATTATCTACTTTTGAAACGATGATCAAACAATAGTGAACTTATAAAAAATGTGTCGTGGTCTATCTTACGTTGTTTACTATCTGTCTTTAATCTATTGCGTGTGATATCATAAGCGACCTCGATCTATTGAAATAATGTACAATAATCGTTTTTATAAACTCATTTTCTTGTTTGTTTGTAACATTATTAGTAACATTAGAGCATACAACGCTACGACATGTTGTATACTCTAAGTTAGTATGTTTGTTCGTCCGCAAAATCTGTTTGTGCTTTAACTAAGTCTGTTTGTGAGTAACTATCACAATGACTTTTTCCATACAAAAGTTATTAGTACAACAACTTTTCGATTTTTTCTTTAGATCTGTCATCTGTCAAGGTGATAATCAGTGTTGCCAAATTCAGAGGATTTCCCTAAATCCTAGGGGTTTTTGCAGGTCTTTGAGGTTTTTTGGAGGTTTTGATATCACGAAATTTATCTAGGGGATTTTCTGAAGGTTTTCTACTATTCTAACCAAATGGCAAATTCCTTTTTATATCAGACAAGACCGACAATTTATTCACCAAATAAAATGAATGGGACACTAAAACTTACGAGTATTAGCTGGCAACACATTATGTTACCATTGAACTGTCTTGTTTATCATAATTCCGGCTAAAAGACTGTTTTCCACAGCCTCACACAGACATTTATAACGAAAAATCCGAATCGACAGACACACGGCTTTGTATGTGAAATAAATTAAAATAGGTAATTTGAAGAAAACTTCTAAGTTTTTTATTGTCAATATTAGAAAGCTTATGTATATGACATGGCCAAAATAGTCAGAGGTTTTTTATCAACCAAACTGGAGAAACTAGGGGTTTTTTAAATGTATTTGGGGGGGAAGGTGGAAAAAATCTGGCAACACTGGGTGATATGAAGTTCATTGGGTCAGCTAGATTATAATATAAACTAATTTATCATACTGAAATGATTCCAAATACAGGTTTATAGCTATTTGGCATCATGATTACCTATAATTTGTTAGTACCTCATAAGCAATGAACCTTTATTAAAAATTGCACCATATATAACTGGATTAACTTGATCGATATTAGTTGGGGACCAAGGTAATCCGTGATCCCAAATAATTTGTACCCCAACCCGCCCTCTTGTTTAGTATTTAGTAAATTTCAATTTAGCTGTATATCGCCCGAGGATTATTGGGTAATCTCAAAATAGGGGACCTCCTAGCGTTTTAGTGCTAAACGAATAGATGGGGAACTCCCTTTATCCTCTATTAATCCTTGTGCATTTTAGAGATCCTGATTGATGGAAAATTCGCCTTTATTATTCAAATACTCGGACCTTTCTCCGCCCTTCTATCAAATATTTTTCTTAGTTTGACGATCACTACGATACCGGCACAATATAACATAGAGATAGACAGAGGCGCTGTTATGTAAATTGTGGGTCGGCGCGGTGAGCTGAATTATAGGCGTAATCTAATTGGTCCTAGGACATTTTCTGAGTTTGAGGATGTTTTTAAAGCTCCCATTTCATAATTTATTTTGCTGTTTAATGACAGGATTGTGGAGTCTTATCTGTAGATTATGTAAGTTAACAATTCGAAATTAAGTATAAAAAAGAGTGCCCAATGACAATGACTAAATAAAGGAAAATGCAAAGAAATCAAATCTTGTTTGCCTATTGTTTACTTCACTGTGGGAAATCCCAATATCTATCTTAATGTTAGACGCTGAAATTAAGTTAATTAAAGTTCAACGCTGTGAGGTTAAAAATTCACCAATAAATCTTGCCCTCGCAGCAAATTTGTCTGAACTGCACCAAACAGAAGTGTTGAATCCATCATTAATCTAACGTGCATGTGCTTTTTTCCGAACTAGCTGCCCAGCGAAAATCCATCGTTTATCTCGGGGAGAAAAGCAAAGCAAAGCACAGACTGGGAATAATATAATATTGGGCGCAAGTTGTGAGAATTATTTGTAAGTCATTGTAACACAAGATGGCTAGATGAAATGTACCTACAAGTAATTCCAGCAAGAAACTAAATATGGTGAACACAAATTTTCACTAGTTTTAAGAAGTTTAGGTTAGATCGTGTTGGATATGTTTAAGTCATTTTCAAAGACTATTATCTCCGATGACAATTTCGATATTATTATTATACTATTAATATCATTATTAACGATGCGGAGAAGGCGTTATATTGAATTTCTTCCAACAAATCAGTGAAATCTTAGATTGTTTTAAAACCAGTAGAGACCAAAAATTTTGAACAAAAATCTGTTCAAAGTTACACTGGAACGAAGCAATTTGTTCCAGAATTATTATAACGCTGTGAATTCTATAGCGAGGGGCGGAATAAATTTAGGTTCACTTTATACGTAAGCTTCAACATTAGTAGGCCCAATTCGCCATTAATTATGCCCGTGAAAGCTCTTTTTGCCAAACCAGAGATAATGCGATTTATCCTCAAGCTATATAACACGCATTTATTTTTTATCATAGACGCAGTGATAACAAAGATCGCGATAGTTTAATTAATTATACCAAAATGCAGTAAGTATCTATTTAAAAAAACGGGAACGGGCGTATTGATTCAGTTTATATTTATTTTCAAGTATTGTTGGATTACGGAGGTTCTTATAAAGAAAAATTCGGCGAAGTGCGAGGCGGACTCGCGTATCGAGAGTTCCGTGCAAAACCGTTTATAAGTCCATAACTACGTACACATATTTACGGCTTTCAGTTTTTTTTCCTAAACATGTGCCTTTTATTTCTTGTAAGGCGAGGTTTCCAGGAATTCTACTCGTGCACGGCGACTGCTTTATTGCAAGGAAATATAGTTGAAAATTGCATAGTTTCTAATGTCGCTTACGCGCTGTGACCGAACGAAAACGTTACGTTTTACACATTACAATCTATTTTTGGAAAACTGGAGTACAAAATTTTATTTTTGCAATTTTCTAGACAATAAAAATGGACATCTATTGGTAAAACTTTTATGTCAGTTATCAATATATTTTCTGATGCACAGTCGTTTTAAAATATCGAACAGTGATTTTTTTTTCTATCGAGTGAAATTTTATTAATCGTGTTTCCGTCTTTAAGAATGTTTAGATAACATGTCCAACAATATCATACTTATATGAATTTGAGAACTGTATATTTTATATTTGTGGCGGTACAGTAAATCGAAATTGCTTGAAAACGTGACAATAGCGACTTAATATAACACTCTGTTTCTTGCCAATTTTTTTTTAGTTTATTTATCAAATCAAAGGTACAAAATCCAAACTTATCAAACAAAACTAACACAAATGAAACCATAATATGTGCTAGGGTTCTACATTAATTAGATCGTCTTAATTTAATTAATGCTGTCTAACAAATATTTTTTCAACTTACATTTAACATTACTAGGAGTAATACTTGCAATTAATTGGGTGGGTAGTTGGTTAATAATTCTTGGCACAATATAACTGGCCGTCCTCTCCCGTAAACATTGCTGGCCCGCTCGGTCATTAGTCTACCTTTAGCACACGTTGTATACAGGATGCTTTATTGTTCGTAAAATGTTATTATCGAAAAAGTATTTTTTAAGAATTTCGTATTTCAGTGATGTGTGTATCGGCAATATTTTACAGTGCTCAAATAGACCCAATTCGTTACTTTCGTATGATTCTAGGTATAACGGGAAGTACCATATGTTTTGTTTGTTTGATTCCTTTGTGAAATCGCTAAATTCGCGAAAATATGCGACATAAAAGATATCTTTTGGTCACGTTGACCTACAAGTATGATTATTTTTTCAATTGTAAAAAAAAACAATTATTAAAACAATCCACTGAGTTCCTCGTTGGGTATTTTGCTAGAACGTGAATTTTTCCTTCACAAGAACACTACTAATCACTTTCAAACTTTCGCGTTGCATGCAACTAAAAATGATGTTACGTACTATTATGTGATACGTTTATTATACAATATGAACGTTATGTATTGAAATGAAAAAACTAATAAATTAAATGACACTCGCTGAATGAAATAGGAACAAATGAACAAATATACCTAGTTTGATTAATGTAGACCAGTAAATTTTTCTTCGCTCCGCGTTTTAAGAGAACTCTCATCACTTTACGAATAGAATTTAAATGGCTATGAATTATTCATACAGATTTATATAGCAGACAATGAGATTCATGCACGATTTTTTCTTGTCAAATTTTCGACAGTAATTCATGTTTCTGTCGAATCGAATTGTGCCTACATTTCGCTATGAATATTTTATCTCCCCCTGAATAAAGCTAAGCTGCATCTAATAAGTTGGCGAATATTGCGTGCCCCCTGGATCTCACCGTAGATATGCATTTATTATTGTTTATTTTGGGTCCTTGTTCAGGGGCCGTGTCCCGTCCATGTGTTTGTTCGCAGGCTACAATAATAGGGGGCAACTTTCGAAATAATAACTATTAAAATTGTATGGACGAACACTCCATTCGTTTTGGCCTTTATCAGGAGACATTTATCAAAATGGCTACACAGAGACACCAATGCGAATGACTATATGTATCACTCAAGAAAAAGATACTAAGTGTAATGAAAAAAATTAATCACGTGACAATGAATTATTTTTGTTATGAAAAAGGCTGTATGCATTTTACAGAGTTCGATTATTGAATGGAATACTTGTCTTCTTCTATAGTCCACGCGCCGTGCTAGGCCTACTGTAGGCCTAGCACGACGCGTGACCTTCATTCGTCTGGCATCGAGCGCTCGTCGAACATAGTGCTCGATTTTTACTGATTTTCCTTTCGTTTGCATAATACAAATCTATATTATTTTGATTTTGGTCGCAAACAAAACGAAATTCCGTATATACAGGTGACTTTTTATCACCCCGAAAAATGAAGGAGACGCTTCAGGACTCATCAATGTTACGAGTATATAAAAAAATCTTTAAAAAATAATGCACTAAAGTAGTGTAGTATTTTTTTGATATTTTAGGCAATTAATAATAAATGAATAGGTGATTTATTTTTTTAATATTTAAATAATTCTACCACCTTGTCCTGAAGCGTCCCTTAAATTTACCTGGGTTATAAAAAAATCAACCCTGTATCTTGTTACCGTTTTATCAATTATTATCGTATTGTCTTCTCCACCTTGTATTGTATACACCATTGTATAGTTTGTAGTCGAGGCAAAGATGGCTCGCTCCACTCATCAATTCAATGACATCATTTTAATAGGAGCGTGCAAAAATTATATTCCATTATACAAAATACTGCGGCAAATTGGGGCAACTTCCCAACGGTACACGACAGCTCAAGGGAAAAGAATGAGGTACCTTTATGTGAATCGGGTCTATTAGGACCATTAAAGTACATGTAGGGTACAGTACATGTACTTTAATGGACGTCCAGTAAAACTGAAAATGAAAAGGTTCCTGACAAATATTAACACAATAATATTTAATATTTGTATGGCCTACAGAAATTTGTTCCGGTCTGGGCGTATGTACATGTGATATTCTATGTTTGTGACTGCACCCACGACACAGGAGAAAATACTAGTGTGGGGCGACGTTTTTTTTTAAATATATTAAAGACTGAAGAAGTAAGCGAGCGTGACCTGGCTTCCTCAACAACTGAGAACAACAAGTGGAACTCAACAAGTGGAAACAAAATAATGCTTTTGATATTTTTATTATGCCGACAAACATAGCTAAGATGGTGGCAAGTAATCAGTCGGGCTCACATGTATGAATGATCATTAAAAGTAAAGTTTTAAAAATTCACGCGAGCAAATCCGCCAGTCGCAACTAGTGCTTTATAAAAACAATAACTTTTTCCGGCATTATTTATTACGTGGGGGCAAGATTAAATTTTTGACAATAAAAGACGAGCATATTTCATGTGGAACTGCCAAAAATCTCATTTTGGAAATACATTAAAGGTGTAATGAAAGAGGGTTGCCCCCTAATGTTTAATCAAATAGTTGCTATTATGTAGTTATTTATTGGGGGGACAATGGGTATGTGCGGACGGATGGACGGCGCTGGAGCCCTCTCGTCAACATAGGGTTGGATGGAGCCCTAACACTTCAATCGTCGATAACGCTAATAAGAAAATTTTTAAGATAGACTTAATATCGTTTAGACGTGGCAGTGCGATATAATGTGTGTATAATCCTTACTAATACGAGTATCATAAACGCGAAAGTTTGTGTATGGATGTGTGTTACTCTCACACAAAAACTACTGAATGGATTTGGATGAAGATTTTGTAGGTAGACGGATTAAAGCATCGATTCACATATAGGCTACTTATTATCCCAGAAAAGTAAGTAGTTCCCACGGGGATGTAGATTTACAGTATTTTCTTTGAACATTTAAGCCGAAAAAAGTTCGCGGGCACTGTTAGTCAAGTTATATAGCGTTAGCTTTAAATAAGCATATATAAAGAGTTAGGCTTAGAGCACATGACAATTACTGGCAGTATCATCATCAACAGCTCATATACGTCCCCACCGAGGGGCTCGAGCCTACCCTAAACTAGGGTGATTAGGCCTTAGTCAACCACGCTGGCCAAGTGCGGGTTGGTCGACTTCACACACAACCTGTAAAGAAATTCTTTCTTCACAGGTGTGTGCAGGTTTCCTCACGATGTTTTCCTTCACCGTAAAAGCGTCGAATAAACGTACATATGAATTCGAAATTTGAAAACACATTGGTACGTAGCGGGGTTTGAACCGCTACCTCCCGATTGGAAGGCCTTACGCACTACGCCATCGACACTTTTTGGCTTTTGGACTGGCAGTATAATTTATTTATTTATTTATTTATTTAGGTACATTAACATCATATGCATATATATTAACACAAATATACATTTTAGGGCATTTTAACTCATACACATGACAATTATAAATGTACACAGCATTCACCATTAGGTTGTTATCCTAGCTAATTAAAAGTATATGAAGATTTACAAAAAGAAACAGTATCAAATGATCAATTAAACCTGAAGGATTCTGCTCAAGCAACCTATTATAAATTCAAGTTTTTATTTTATCTTTATATGTTTTTAATTTGTCAAAAAATATGTCAACATCACAATTAGACTGCAGTTCGTTATAATTTCTACACATGCGTATAATTGGGGAACTCAAGCCTATGTTGGTTCTACTGTATGGCGTGTATAGGATCTTAGTTATAGGATATCTCGGATATCGACACGGCACTGCTAAGGAGACCTGGCTAAGAATGTCACCACTGTCAATAATTCCGTTTAGGACTTTGTATAAAAATACCAAATCGTGCTTCACTCGACGGGCCCTCAGCGATTCAAGATGAAAATAGGACAGCCGAACTTCATAAGGACACCGGTAAGATAATCCTGAAACCGAGAACGCAAGATGCCTTGTAAATGAGCGCTGAATCGACTCCAGTCTCTGTGATGCTACACTATAGAAGGGATTCCAGACGACACTGGCATACTCCAGATTACTGCGGACCAAGGCATTATAAAGAAGGATTTTTGTTTGGGCCTTCTGGAACCCCTTCGTGTTGCGCTTCAAAAACCCTAGCATTCGCGAAGCTTTTTTGGCAACCGTATTGATATGCGTTTTGAAATTTAAGGCACAGTCTAAATACACCCCCAAATCGCAGATCTCATTAACCTCCTGCAGCGGATGACCATTCAAGCTATAGAGATGATCTAGTGGTGTTTTTTTCCTTGTAAATTTGATATGGAAGCACTTATTAATATTCAGTATCATGTTATTCTGAAGACACCACTCCCAAATACTATTTAGATCCGCTTGTAATGATTCGCAATTACTTGGGGTAGCATTTATATATAGCTTCAAGTCATCTGCAAATAGCAAAAACTTTGAGTGCTGTATTACTTGGCAGATGTCATTGATAAATATCGAAAACAATGTAGGCGAAAGGTTCGACCCTTGTGGGACACCTGAGGTGGCATAATAAGTATGAGATTTATAACCACAAGTAGCGACTATTTGCGATCTATTTGCAAGGTATGACTCAAACCATAATACAATGTAATTAAGACAAACACAAGTATACTGAACAACTGACATCATCTCTATACACGGTTATTTTTTTATCACCCTGGAAAATTTAAAGGACGATTCACGACATGGAAAGAATGATTAAAATATTAACAAAAAATTACTCACTTAATTTTATATTAATTTTCTAAAAAAATCCAAAAAATGCTGGACTAGTTGACAGCAGCATTTTTAGAGATTTTTCATTATTTTTTTATTTCATTTTTTTATTTTTTATTTAATAATGGATGTGTCCTGAAGCGTCCCTAAAATTTTCCAGGGTGATAAAAAATAACCGTGTATACATATACAGGGAACTTTAGCGACCTCATTCAAATATAGCGTTAGACAATAATAAGCGTATTACGCTTGTGGTACCTACCCACACATACTACAATGACGACAGTCTTCCAATATAATTTATAAGAAGAACTGACAATGGGAAGGGGAAAAATTTGCGGAGAGCAATCTAAAAATATTCGTTGCAATATGAACTTTATTTGCACCACGTTAAGTAGTAAAAAAATGGCCTACTATCTCGGTCTCGACCATGATGTTTTTTGCACGGCAAAAAACATCATTTTGACCTTTCGTGTTTCTTGCCTGTTCTTCTCGAGAAGGCTCTCCCAATTTCCGAACAGGTGTAGATTCAACTTTTTTTTTCATTCCTTCTTGTATTTGCAGACATCTTGAGTATATTCAGAATGTATGCACATACAAGGTTAAATATGTTTTCTTTAAATTAGAATGGTTTGCTTTGTTTTGACGTCGATAAGTGCCTGTAAAGGCCTATGTTGAATAAAGATTTTTGAATTTGAATTTGATTCAATACTTTTCATCAGACAGTAGATACAGTCTTGTATTGACGCCGCAATGACTAGTGATTTCATAGGTCATAGGTGATAGATTTTTAGACAATAGCTCCCCTGGCTGTAGCCACAATACAGTTGTGTGCTTGCCATCATGATGCGATCATCAATATACCTGAACTGGTAAGCTCGGTCACTACAAAGATTTTGCTAAATGTGCTGTGCAACCTGCAGTGGATTCTGTGGAGGAAACTTGTGCTCAGTAGCGGGATTGAGACGCTAGAGATGTTAGTATGATTACATTATGGAGTCCATCAATTTAAAGGACTCGTATAATTAAATGCCAATAATAGTTTCAACCAAATACAGGGACGTCATCTATGAATCACTTCACACGTAAAACAATCACTAACACTCTCGAGATCGATAGAATCCAAATTGAATTGCCAACCGATAATTTATTTTAATGTCACCGCATTAAACCAGCTTTCAAGTCGCGTCTGAGATGCAGTTTAAACTATGAATATCAATACACCCCGGTCAGACATTCTTAATGTGGAAGTTAGATCACGTCCTCCCATAATGCCGGCCGGGGCGTGAAGCCAAGGTTGTCACTTGTAACATTAAATTAAATGAATGTAACATTTAATTAAATGAATGTATCATTTAAATAAGTTAAATGGATTAAATAGAAATTTCTACAAGTATACAAATCAAATAGTATGAAAGGAGAGTTATATCAGAGTGATAGGGACAATAATAAAATTATTAATTTCATTAACAACATAATAAAAAACTTTAAGAGACAACCCTAATGCGTGTTACTTGAACTCAACACTGTAACCGTTTCCTATACCGATATGGTACACAGTCACGTTCGATTAATGTGGATGAAACTACTTTGTCACGTTATCTTCTGGGAGCATGGACATAAATACCGCCATATTCATGTAATTTGACATAAATTGCACCTACACTGATTGCGTAAAACTTTTGAAATTAATTTCAAATAATGAGTTATTTTATTGTGTAACTCATCTCATTATGTAACTTTTTAAGCATTCAGCATAAAACATTCTAATCGATATTCGGAATTTTCTCCTTGTAGTTTGGTTTTCTAAGTCCCATTTGAGATTTCAATGAGCACAGACTTGTACAAGATTATGTTCTACTTCCAAATTTAAAAGTCTCAGAAACTCAAACCAAATCGGGTGATGGGCAAGTAGCTATAGAGCCAATAAATCCATTTGAAAATCGAATCAGCGCTCCATTCCATTTTGGAGTAGTCAATTCTAACGGTTACTCGATCTACATGAAAAAGTTTGACCGTAATAAAATGGATAAGCAATAAAACTAGGGGCGATTGCGCTTCCGTAGGGTGTTAATCTCATGGGGTTTTAATAACCACCTTCAACAGCAATATTTGTAGCAATCTTAGAAATCCAATTGGCTACTGCATTGTTTGTAATGTTATTGTTTTTTATTTACAAAAGGGAAGCTCTTGGCACTTGTTTCACCCTTAGTAAGTGACGACAAGTTCGAAGATGCAACTGCAGAACTGGTTATGCTACACTTAATCAAAACACCATAGCATTATTATAAAGGTGACAATTTAGTCCTCTGCCCAAGCTTGTTACCATTATTATGAATAAGTCATTATAATAATGTTACCTAACTCAAAATTTTTTGTGTTAATTTACTACTTACATGGATGTAAATAAAATGCCCCAATCTTCCTTATAAAGTCTACGCTAAAGAATAAGAACCTTCAGACGAAATGAAAATCGAATTTAGAAGAAAAATACGAAACACCGATTCGCATCGAATTCCAAATTCGAATCACAAACAACAATGCTTCAATCAAAGCCTTTCCAAATTTGAATCCTGAACATTCTCGAACATCTAAGATCAATGTTTTCCGACTCGATAAACGAGAAAAAGGTTAATTCTAGTAAAATGGATGCGCAATAAATATTATGTACGAGAAATTTTGGGGTCCCGCGGCGTTCGGCGGTTTTTATCCGGCTCGTCATTAATCAGGAGCTACCGGTCCGGGTTCCACGGTGCGTCGGGACTGACGTATTGCGTAATTTTTATCGTACGGCCCGCGTCACGTGATCGAGTCGTTTTTGATGCGTTCGTGTCCAATTTTCGACAAGCGAGCGCTCATTTTTCGACGGGAGTGTGATTTTATTTTTTCTACAGGAGTGCCTTCAGTAACTTTAATTGGAGTATAGTCGTTCGGTTGTTTTTTAACTCACTCCTGAGGAGTTGAACGCGTTGCAGTAATATCTTTTATCTTCTCCTTTCACATTGATATTTCATTTCTTTCTCTTTCTAGCACATGACGTAATAGATAAAGGCCCTTACATCATTCAATCATAGAAGATTTTTCAGTAATAAACGTCAGAGCGTTTTACAACCACCAAATTCATTGGTTGTTCGGTTGTGACTTGCCCGGACAGTCGAAGGTCTTGAACGGGCCAGTTTTTTCACCCAAACGTCAAGCTTTAAGGTATTGAACGCCGAAAAGTTGTATTTCGCGCGAAGGCTCTGAACGCGCCCCAGCATTTTGCATCGTACACAGTTTCATTTTAAAGATAGTTGTATTGTATGTGTACTTACCGTTTTATTAAACATTATAATGAAAAGAAACAGCAATAAAGTATTAAGCATCCCGTTAGAACCACCGCTAAATAAGTCACATTATATTCATTCGCGTGAATACCAACGCCAGAGACGCATTTTCGAATATAAACAATATTATAAAATTCAAATTCGTATTCATAAAACTGGAATACAAATTTCCAAATTCACTACTTTTGAATATTCATTCCGTGAACTCTGCAACGAACGAGTGATACTATCCAGTACCCTACCCACTCGTTTTTGATTTCTACTTGTAGAATATACGCAAAGTACTTACTTATATCCTTTTCAGGTGCGATTCATTGCTGGTTTTTTAAATTAATGAGTTATTGCCATGTTATTGCTTACCCACCGGTTTTTATTTTTTCCGTGTGAAACGGTATCCAATATAGAATTTGTTTTTAACGACACACTAAATTCGAGTTATTCGAAAACCTTTTAAATTGGGAACAGTAGAAAAGAATTTGATTTGTATCAGTGTTCGAATTTAACATTCACTTCTAATGATTCAAAAATGCGTCCCCAGAGAGCTAACACCAAATATTTCATACCGGAATCTACTCGCAATTACGCCTGCGTTCATTATACAATCAAAATAAACAAAGAATACCACACAAATTGTTTGTACGTACGTTCATATTTAAGCCTCAATAATAGGCTAGTTGACCCTTTTTTAAAGTAGGGCTTAAAATGTTCATAATTGTTGTATTAGACCATAGCACATGAATATTATTTTTTTCGATGGCTAAAAAGTGCAAAAAATCTATTTTAAATTAAGATTTTCAATTTTGGACCGAAAACACGGTCAGCCATGATAGTCTGTTCATTATCTGTGGCAATGACGTCAGTCTTATAGTAAACAAAGCACGGGGGCGAAATAACCTCACAAAACAATGCTTTCTATTAAATATCACAAAATATAGTAAAACTGTATATGGAACGGGACAATAGAACAGAAATATAGAATTACCTCTTCAAAGACTCCAGGAAATCTGTGGATTAGACGAACCCAGTGATATAGACATGCGAAATATTTGGTTAACACTCGCTTAAAGAAATCCTGTAACTATCTACTGAAACTCAAATGTATTTTTGCGAAAATCACATTAATGATCAATCTGTGTAGATACTTCAGTTTCAACTTAAACAAAATAGAAGTTTTTAGGTTGTATGTAAAATCAAATCTGTATGTAAATTAATTAAATTTTTATCTTTCAGTTAGAATGAAAACTGACTGCAGCCGACCAACCAAATTTTAATTTGACCAGAAAACTTAGAGAAAACTTGACCATTCACGCCTTTTTGATTTAATCTAAGTTATACACTGACACTAGATGATGTTTCAAAGAAAAGAATATGTACCTATGTCCAATTGAATAATGATGTAATTGAATATTAATTAAAAAGTATGTAATACAAACAAAAATATCAAAGTTTCATAATGAATATATTTATCTAAACAACTTTTACTTGAATTTACTGAGTACCTAATTAAAATTTGTTGCTTTCAGTGGTTACTTAATGAGAACTATTGTGTACTAACCTGTTCTCCTCTTGACAAGGAGATTGATAAGGCAGTAAAAGTTGTGGAACATAATACAAGGCAGTGCATGCTCAGCCACAACATCAAAATGTGGCCCGTCAACTAGAACAACATTATGTCAACAAAATAACTCAAGTATTCATATACCAAAGCACCATAGAAGTAAATAGGTCCAGTTTGGTAAAACTGAAAAATATTATATCTTCACTGATTAAACCTGCTGGCCACCATGGCTGGTAAATTTCAGAACAGCTTACGCAAGAATATGCAAGTTATCCATTTTAAAGCCGTATACAAATATATTAAATGTGATTGCTGTGTTGTCAGCCTGTGCTCTTCTTAATTTACAAGACCCTTCTTATTAAATAAATAATATAAAGAATTTTTTTTTCCTTTACTTTATACATAACTAACATCTAAAGATGACATAATACATTTTTGTACTACATTAGTCATTATGTTCTTCACTAAAAAAAATGTTCTATGTTTATTTGACAATAATGACTTGTAAAGGTTTAAGTTGAATCAAAATATTTTAATTTGAAATACATGTGTTTTATTTTTCCGTTACACCTTAAAAGATTTATAATATTTTATAGGTTTGTTGCTCATATTTATCATTGTTACTCAAATATAGTATATGTTCCAAAAGTACAAATAGGTTGAATAGAGTTAGATCAAATTTATTAATTTGTATGTATTGCCTTAAGGTCGCAGGTAATAAAAGTCAAAATAATAATAATAGTGATTTATTATGAAGTAATACTTTCATATAATTTAGGAAAAATGTAGTATAGTTTCCAAAATGGCACTATTTGATTAATAAGTTTTTTGACATACAGATTGTTAGAACAAATACCTATTATTGCTAATATTGTCACCTTTTGAGTGTTTTCAAAATTACATACTGCTAGCAACACAAAAGTATAATAAGTTTTGCTTTAGCACAAAACATCTGCATCTATACTTGAGTTAAGCATACTGTTCACAGTTTTCCGTCTTTGATAATTAACATTTTCTTCAGTAAAAGAGCATGACAATTTTGTATTAATCTAATTTTATGGATACCGTTTGTTGAATAGACTATTACAGGGTATTAATCAGAAATGAGGTCACATTTTACAAATTTCAACCCAAATCTTCATCTTTCAACTTTTATCCACATTTCATTATACTCGTAGGTGTCTGCAAGACTTCCCAACAAAAGAACCATCATGTGTTATGCACTGGCTGACTTTATAGCACATGGAAGCTGTTATTGTTTATAACGAAGCTCGAACTAAAGAGCACTTCTGTATTGATGATTCGTGGTTTAGTTTTCTATGCACTTTATTCTTTCTTCATTGAAGAGGTCTTTTATTTTTTAAGAAATATGTCACAATCTGTTTCTGTGAATGTATATATATTTTTCCTCCCAGTAATTTTCTTCATGCTTGACAAATGAACAACTGCCAATCTTTCTCTTTTTATGTTCATTTACAAATTCTTGCAGTACTACACTGCTATTTGACACATGATCCTGATGTTTTCTTTTCAACATTTCTCTTGAAGTAAATACTTTTAGTGTTTATTTGACTTTTGAGAGATAGAATTCTATCCAATAGCATTCAACTGCTGTACAAAATAGTTCCTCACTGTGATGGTGCAACCACACCAAAAATGCATGTTTGCAACTCTCTTCTGCCGCGTGACAATCTTGACAAGTACACTTGTAACCTGTTCTTTATTATAACAGTATTAAACTGTACTTATATTGTTTAGAGCGATACACAAAGAATCTCCTGATCAATCTGTCTATTTTCGGAAGATTTGTACTATCTGCTCTCACAAATCCAACATCAATGGTTGATTTTGCTATTAATACAAATAATTTACGATATTTACAAATATAATAACGGAGACTTGGACGATTTTTTGCCAGTTTTAGGAAAGAATAGTGCAAATCGACGAGTTGTTGAATCAAATTTTACATTTCTTTGTTTACTATATGTGTGACGTCACGGCCCTGACCACAGGATATCGAAGCGTTTACGGCGTGAGATAAAAAAAGATTATTTCTAGCATTTTCAAATTAAAATTTTACAGTAATAATTCATTGTTATTTATTAAAATCGGTATATTGTGGAACCTTATGCCAAATACTGTTAGAAATAAACAATATTTTAATAAATTTTGACATGAGTCAACTACCCTATTAATATCTTCAAACGAACGATACCTCGTATGCAATCTTTTAATTTATCAGCCGGGTTGATTCCGATCGGTTAACTGCAGACCACTTTCGTGTTTACCTCGTTCGAGATTGCATCTCGTATTCAATTTGATTCTGTAGGGCGATACGTTCAAACTGTAGGAAAGAACTGAACACATTTAGTTCTGAGTAAACAACGCATAATGATACTGAAACCCGAAGGAACGGTGACCGAAAAGGTTCGATTCGTTAGTAGCTACCTGCCAGAGGGAGACTCCGTACCAGCTGACCTAACATGACCACGCACGATATGGTAAAACGATATATCGATAGGAACTGTTACAAAGATGAAATTTTCAGCTATCTTGAAGTTTTGAGTATGTTTTAGATATTGGCACAGTGGTATTGTTATTTTGGGTATTGTTAATCTACTAATGTCAAGGTAGCCGATCGATATATCCAACATTCGACAGTTCACATCTATTTATTATTTTATCATATCGTCTTTGGGTCGGTGTTCATGCCACGGGGGCAGAGTCATCTGCACGTGTACCTCTGACATACCTATAGTGCTATACTCCCGCACTTCGAAGCCTGGCTCCACGGGAAGGAGGAAGTCACCTACCGCTTGACTCAGATACTTACCGGACATGGTTGTTTCGGTGAGTATCTGAATCGAATAGGGCGGGAGGACACGACACGATGCCACCATTGCGCATCCGACCTCGACTCGGCCCAGCACACGCTGGCGGATTGTCCCGCTTGGGACTCCGAACGCCGGGTCTTGGTCGAAGAGATCGGGCAAGATCTGTCTCCGCCAGCGTTGATTGCGGCAATGCTGGCGGATGAGGGAGGTTGGAGGGCTGCGGCCTCCTTCTGTGAAGCTGTGATGCTCCAGAAGGAGGCCGCCGAGCGGGATCGGGAGATGGCCGATCCCGCTCGAAGGAGGCGGCGTCGGGCCAGATAATGGCCTGATGCGCCGCCGCGGGTCGCTGGCGAGCACGACAAAGCTCGTGCCCACGACCCGGGAGGGATCACACCCCCGCCTGGTCGAGGGGTGTCGCCGTGCAGGTCGGACGGGGGAGGTTTCGAACACTCCCCCGAGAAGGGCTCCCCTGGTAGAAACAGGGGAGCAAAGGCTGGGGGTCCTCAGATGCGACACTCGATCCTGAGGCCCCCCTACAATGCCTGATGGCGGCGCTGAGGTTTTAGTGGGTAGGCCTTCCCCGTCTGGGAAGGAGAGCCCCACATAACCACCGGCTCGGTGGTATGCAGTTTAATGCATTTCCTCAGCGGGACAAAAAAAAAAAAAAAAAAAGTGGTATTGTTATTTTGGGTATTGTTAATCTACTAATGTCAAGGTAGCCGATCGATATATCCAACATTCGACAGTTCACATCTATTTATTATTTTATCATATCGTCTTTGGGTCGGTGTTCATGCCACGGGGGCAGAGTCATCTGCACGTGTACCTCTGACATACCTATTTCTGCCGCAAAGCAGTAGTGCTTGCATTATTGTGTTCCGGATTGGAGGGTAAGATATGGCAGTGAAATTACTGGGTACCTACTGTGACTTTTTATCTTATGTCACAAGTTGGCGACGTATTCTGTGGTTCCTGTAGGAGCTTCAGTCCCTTGTGAATCGTAAAGAGATTCCCCCGCCCTAAAAGAAGGGGTTGCATATTTGCGATTCTTACAGGAATGACATGTAGGGACTATAATAGGTGACAGAAGCCTCTTACCATCAGGTGGGCAGTTTGCTTGATGCCAGCTTTGTTATATAAAAACGCTACTGTTTTATTACATGGATACTTATAATGACCTTATCGTCACTTACCATAAAGGCTCTCTCTTCGACGAGAACATTATTCAGATAGGTTGTGTAACGATTTGTTTTTTTTTTGATTCCTTCTAGAAGTGTGATTGCGGGACACACGGAAACCGTCATCACAACCGGACTGATTAGTATTCAGTGATAGTAATTAAAAGGTAAAAGGCCATGTTGATGTGTCAACATGTACAAAAAAATCTTTAATAGAAGACACAATATTTGGTGAAAATTCTGGGTACTCAACTAATCTATCATAAACTTGAATGATAATATTTTATGAAATTCACAATTGAAGAAATACCTATTATTTTGTCTAATGTGTGTTGCAAACGTTGTATACCTTCTCACTCATTTTAAATATGCAAAAATTTTCGCCTCAAATCTCTTATTGATTAACATAACAAAGCAATTAAAGCCAACTAATAAATTTATTAAATTTCAACGGTATATGTTTTTAATCCTATTTAACACTTGGAAAATCAGCGTGCGCGAGGGATCGCTTCAGCCCCAACCTAACACATCATTGGTTGCGAACAATTGGCCCCAATTAGAGCATATGGCAAAAACATCCCCCAACCGCTCAGGCGTGACCGTCGACGTCAACACTGCTTCGGGCAATCCTCAAACGAACCGGTGTATTAGGGTTAGAAAACGAAGTCTAATTGGGAATCTAAAAGCTTAATGGAAGCGAATTCCTTATTTTTATTAGAAATTAAAATAAACTCGCCATTCCTGTACGTCGCAGGCTTTAAAAAGCGAGTCTCGTTTATGGGGAAATGTATAACTTTCAACAGAAAAGTTCCACAAAGTGTTACTAATTTGCCTTTTCATAAGTTTAAGGCGCATGTAAATAGACTCTTATGAGTTACTCTTATGTGATCGTATGAGTAACGGTTACTTATAAAGTAAATTCCTGGTGTTATTTGTAGATGTTATAATATTAAATATTGCTGTTGTATATTACTATTTATGTCGACAAATACTGCTGTATATATTAAAGACATAATATCTTGTAAATGTCGGAATCACAGATAAATAAAGCTGATAAGTTTCTTGCGCCCATTCTTCTCGTCAACTAAGAGATATCCTGAAGGGGTGGCAGGTAAAAAAAATGACGATTCAAAGCAGCTTTCTATCAAGTCCTACTTGAATATTTAATTAGGTTTTGATTATTTCTGACATAATTCAGAAGGACTTATTCTGGTGTGTGGAAAGGAACGTAGGAAAGTTTGAGAACGTATATAGGTACAAGAGATAGCACGAAAGAAGTCTGCGAAGTATCTTAAGAGGGTTTCTACAAAATAATAATTTTGGGGATTGGAGTCGCTCACGTCCGTAGGTTTTACCCTCGAGACCCGTAGGTTTTACACGTGATCCCCGGGTGGTGCTAATCGTGTGACCAACTTCTGGTGGTAGGGCTTGAAAAACCCGACTGGCTAGCGACCACCGTGCGCATGACGTAAAACCCATCAAGTAGGCATTTTGTGTCCGCGTTTCGGGATCAGTCATCGCACAGCCAGAGCTTGAGGGGTCGTTGCTGCGATTCGTGTGGTTTGTGTGGGCTTCCGTCGACCCAGTGCCAGGTTGACTGCGTTGACCCTCCGCCCAGGAAGACCCGAAGAAACGGCTGTTCCGCTGGCCGCCCGTGGTACAGTACAGGGGCCCAAGCGGACCTAACCAGTCCGTGGGGCTGCCCCACCATGCCACGCATAATCTCGGGGTGGTCCGTCGTGCCGGTTGGTGACCGGACGGTGGGTCCCGGCGACCACTTCCGGGGGGGTTCGGGGGCCCTTTCGTGCGGAGAGTCAGCGCAAATCAGCTGTCGGCTGTTCCCTGGCGAAACAGGCCTACACACGTTAACTATGCTAATCGCTGCAACGACACCTCAATTTCACACCTCTCACTCCAACAAACATGTCAGCGCACAATATTAGGACTGGTCGTACAGCGGTGCACTATCCCACCAAAACACCACTATTCGAGGTGGGGCTCGCTAACATCCGCGGGCTCCATTCTAACCTCTTGGCTGTCCACCATCATCTCGAGACAGCCCGTCCAGCAATGCTGTTTTTGACAGAGACGCAAATTATCTGCCCGGCCGATACAAGCTACCTTAATTACCCCGGCTACGCTCTTGAGGAGTCCTTCAAGGCAAAGGCAGGTGTTTGCTTGTTCGTCCGGGCGGACGTTTGTTGTCGTCGCCTGCGCTGTTTGGAGGAACCTTCCTTTTCCCTCCTTGTGGTACACGTCGATTTTGGCACTCATTGCAGTGTCTACGTGTGCGTCTATCGTTCCCACCGTGGTGACTTGGAGACAACTCGATTTTTTGAACACCTAAGTCGGGTGGCAGATGACGCGCAGGAGCAATTTCCTTCCGCCGAGCTGGTGTTTTTAGGGGACTTCAATGCTCACCACGAGTTGTGGTTAAGTTCCTCTAAAACTGACCATGCGGGTAGGACTGCCCACGCATTCGCTCTCACGCACGACCTGACACAATTGGTTACCCAGCACACCAGGGTACCAGATATTATCGGTCAAGCGCCCTCTTTGTTGGACCTTCTGCTGACAAATCGCCCCGACGGATATCAGGTGGTGATTCCAGCTCCACTAGGATCTTCAGATCACTGCCTGGTATCCGTCTCAGTGCCTCAGGCGTCGCGACCGTCGCCTGTGGTTGCAGCACGCCGTCTGTGGCACTATGCGTCAGCAGATTGGGACGGTATGCGGGATTATTACGCGTCTGTCCCTTGGTGGCAGCGCTGTTTCAGTGGGATGGATCCGAACTCCTGCGCCACCTCTGTTGCTGACGAGATCAGACTAGGAATGGAATATTATATTCCACATTCCAATCTCGTCAGTAGAGGGAGACGTAACCTCTGGTTCAATCGCGAGTGTGCCTCTGCTGTTGAAAACAAACAGCTAGCTTACCGCGCTTGGATCAGAGGTCGAGCTTCTAGGGATCCCAATACTAACCTACTGAAAACAGCCTATAATAATGCCACCAAGTTGTGTAAGAGGGCTTACATTAGAGCGGATGCTCAGCGCATTGCACAAGTGGGTCAGGAACTGCTAGCGCACCCTACGGGTAGCCGTTCTTTCTGGCGCCTGGCCAAAGCTGTGCAATCAAACTTCTGCCAACCCTCGCTGCCACCGCTGAGACATGCCGATGGCTCACTTGCTCATCAGCCGCAGGAGAAAGCCGACCTCCTGGCAAAACTCTTCGCGGCCCATTCTCGTATCGATGACTGTGGTGCACAACCTCCGACAATGTCCCATTGTGGCAGCACTATGCCCGATATCCGCATCAGACAGCGAGATGTGCGGGCGGAGCTACAGTCGATTGATATTCGAAAAGCAAGTGGACCAGACGGCATTCCTGCGATTGTACTTAAGAAGTGTGCAGAGGAGTTGACTCCGGTCCTGACGCGTCTATACCGTCTGTCGTTCTCTGCTGGTTGTGTGCCGAAATCTTGGAAAGAGGCCAATGTCCAGCCGGTTCCCAAAAAGGGAGATCGTTCTGATCCGGCTAACTATCGCCCTATAGCCGTCACTTCCATTTTGTGTAAAATCATGGAGAAGATCCTTAACACCCAGCTGATCCGTTACCTGGAAGGTCACTCGTTGCTTAATGACCGTCAGTATGGGTTTCGTCCTAAACGGTCAACAGGTGACCTTCTAGCGTTCCTTTTGCACAAATGGGGTGAATCTATCGATAAGCGCGGCGAGTCTGTGGCTATTAGTCTCGACATCGCCAAAGCTTTTGATAGAGTCTGGCACAAGGCTCTCCTTTCCAAGCTTCCGGCATACGGATTGCCCGCTCAGTTCTGTACGTGGATTGCCAGCTTCCTCCACGAGCGTAGAATTCGCGTTGTCGTTGACGGCTGCGCTTCGCGGTTCGTGGCAGTGAAAGCTGGTGTTCCACAAGGCTCCGTTCTATCCCCAACATTGTTTCTTCTGCATATCAATGACATGCTTTCCTTGGGAAGTATACATTGCTATGCAGACGACAGTACAGTGCATGGGGGATATCACGGAAGCTCAGGGGCTGCTCGTGGCAATATTGATAGGGAGAGGCAGAATCTTATCATTGAGCTCAACAAGACGCTGGACCTCATCTCCGAATGGGGTTCCAACAATCTTGTCGAGTTCAATGCTAAGAAAACACAGGTGTGCGCGTTCTCGGCGAAAAGGTCACCTTTCCTCCCCCCTCCTTCTCTTCAGGGCACAATCCTTCACACACAGAGTAACATCACCTTGCTCGGAATGAACATTCGCTGCGATCTGAACCCCAGAGACTACATCGAATCCGTTATAACTGCTGCCTCACGGAAACTCGGTGTCCTAAACAAGGTGCGTAGGTATTTTGCGCCGGACCAACTATGCCTGTTGTATAAAACTCAGGTTAGGTCTTGCGTGGAATATTGCTCGCACCTTTGGGACGGCTCCGCTCAGTACCTCCTCGATGCTCCGGACAGATTGCAGCGTCGCGCTATTCGAATAATTGGCGATGTAGAGGCAACTAACACCCTCGAGCCTCTACAACTTCGTCGTGACATCGCCTCTCTTAGCGCCTTTTACCGAATGTTCCATGGGGAATGCTCTGAGGAGCTCTTTAACCTTATCCCTCGCTCTCCATTCCTTAACAGAAACACGCGTAAGGGCCTTCGGAGTCATCCTTACACTGTATCTTCCTTTTCACACCGTACCAAGAAATTCCAAGATTCCTTCTTCTGTCGTTCATCCCACACTTGGAATTCTCTACCTGCGCACGTGTTTCCTTCATCCTACAACATGGGTTCCTTCAAAAGAGGTGTGAAAAAGCATCTTTTAGACCGGCAAGGGGCGGGCAGGTAGGATAGTGGATGTCGTCCCTACTCTATCTGTCAACTCATTTGGGCCTCTTTCACCGCTTAACATCAGGCGGGAGGAGGTCATTTGCCGGGCTTTACATAAAAAAAAAAAAATTCGTTACATCAAATTCTGTAGATTCCTTAAGTTTTTCCAGATTTTAGAGATTCATCAAATAAAGCTGCTTAATTTTTTTCAAAACAATCACGTTTTAAAAAAAATTAAGTATACGTCTTTATTCTTCCCATCTTACTGATGTCCCTAATCCTTCAAAACAGCATTTTTTATCTCGTGTTGTCATTTAAAAAAATACAAATTCTAGATTACTCGTAGATTCCGTTTCACGAGGAAAAAAATGAAAACTGGTACGCAATGATTACACAATTTAAAAAACCGCCGATGAATCGCACACAAAACGGAACGTGTATAAATACATTGCGTATATTCTACTAGTAGAAATCAAAAACGAGTCTGTAGGACCACTCGATGCAGAATTCACGGAATGAATATTCAAATGTTGAATGTGAAAATTTGAATTCGAATCATGCAATTTCGAATGCGAATTTGAATTATATTGTTTTAAAGATGCGTCTCCTGCGTTTATAAGAAAATTACATCTGAAGTGCCATCTGGTTCTTTATACATTTGGCGTTATGTCGTGCTGTACCCGGAGTGGTTACAACGGGCATTTATCAAGACATGGTCTCAGGGCTAAAACAACAGACGACGCGGTTAGCGCAGAGGTGGAGTGATCGCCTACTGTGCAACGGGTCGCGGGTTCGATTCCCGCACGGGATAGATATTTTGTATGGCCTACAGAAATTTCTTCCGGTCTGGGCGTATGTGCATGTGAGATTCTATGTTTGTAACTATGTTTGTAACTGCACAGGAGAAAATCCTAGTGTGGGGCGACGATTTAAAAAAAAGATCTTTTCTCTTTTGAAAGAGAAATGCACAGGGAAATGCGTTATTGAAAAAATATGAATGAATGAATAGGAATATCGAATTCCTTTATGAATGAATGAATGAAATTTCTTTAATTTTTACAGGTGAGTGAATTTTATGTTTACGAATTGTATTCGTTGTGTTTGTTAAACATTCGATGTAAAAACATATTGTGAAATAAAACATTAATTTTTACGATTGTCCAACTTAGTCCCGAATTACTCGTACGAATGACCGAATAACTATACAGAGAAACGCAATTACGTCTTTATTTCAATCACAACTATACATAAAGAATAAACATTATTATAAAACATTTAAAGCCCCTATTTCATGCTTATTCTTAAATACCTTAGAAATGCTTTTATATTATAAAAAGAAGTTAATTCTTTACGAAAATAAATTAAATATTCTCATATTTATTAATTGTCACAAAAGTCAGCCGTGATACCTATGTCAAAACACGGCAAAGACAATCTAAAGAAAAACAAAGGTTTTCTTTACATAGGAATATCGAATTCCTTTTACATGTGACTATTCACTCTCATTCCTGTAGTCTGATGTTACACCAGCTCATTTATTTCTTCCTCTCACTCACTCAATAGGAACAACTGCCAGCCAGCCAGCTACAAACATTCATGTTTTACTTTAAATATACCAAAAAATCTACATATAGTTGACGTGTTCAAATATACAATTAATCTACGGGCAACTACATATATGCCAAATTGATGCTTATAGAACAGGCACGTGTGCATAGAAGACTATTGTTCGGAAGCTGATGTTGAGTCAGAATTTGTATCGAATGCAATAATTACGTCAGCGCCCACCCTTTTCGTTGGGGCAATAACACGATTTGATGTGTGACGTGATTATAGGGCATATGTTGCTGGGGGCATCTAGCTAGTAGACGAACGTTACAAAGTATTTTTAATGCGCACTTGGGACTAATAGGGATGTACTCAAAACGAATTTCTAACAAAATAATTATGTTACGAGTATCTTATTTCTACCAATCTTAAAAAAGGTCAGTAGGTATTCTACGTGTATGAGAATTATAATGTTTTTTTACACACAACAGAGAAACTTTTAGCCCTCAATCTCACCTGATGGTAAGTGACAATAAGGCCGAAAATGGATGAAATCAAAAAGAACTGGCTACCTTTACCTCTTATTGTCGGAACACGACAATTATTATGTAGACAAAGTTAAACGTTAAGTTCTTACCGCCACTGAAAATAAAAGAAATGTATCTATGTTTATATACCTAACCTACTACTTCCAGTCTCAATCACAAAGTCATTGGATTCCTCCCCCGCTATTGCTGAATCTATAATGAAAGATCATGTTGAAGCTTGTGGTGATAAATTCAAATTTGTACACATTAGTGGAATGGATATAATAAAGTCCTTTAAAACTTTGAATAAGAAGAAAACTGCGGATCTGTGGGGCAATTCCGTTGATGTTACTAAATCCGTAATTGAAACAATAGCTCCTATACTTGCTAACATTTTTAATGATTGCATTGACTGTGGTGTATTTCCTGATCTAATGAAGCTGAGTAAAATTATTCCTTTACATAAATCTGGTAGCACATCAGACCCCAGTAATTTTAGACCTATCTCTGTGCTACCTACTTTTAGCAAAATTTTTGAAAAAAATGTTGGAGCAAATGCAAAGTTATTTTAATAGGAATAATCTTCTACACTGTAAACAATTTGGTTTTAGGAGGGGTCGCTCAACAACCGATGCTGGTGTTGAGTTAATACAACATATATTTGAAGCCTGGGAAGACTCACACGATGCGTTAGGCATTTTTTGTGATTTGTCTAAGGCATTTGATTGCGTTTATCACGAAACCTTGATCAGAAAATTACACCACTATGGGTTTCGTGATACTGCACTGGATCTTTTACTCTCTTATCTAAGTGGAAGGATTCAAAAAGTAGACGTCAATGGAAAAAGGTCTCAAGGTTCCGCAGTTAAAATGGGAGTACCGCAGGGTTCGATTTTTGGTCCTTTTCTTTTTCTTATATATGTCAATGACCTCCCTGATTTTGTACAGGACAGGCATGGGATAGTATTATTTGCAGATGATACTTCACTTTTATTTAAAATTAAAAGAGGATTGCAAATGAATGACGATGTAAATAATTCTATCTCAAGAATTGTTCATTGGTTTAATATAAACAACCTGTCACTTAATGAAGGGAAAACAAAATGTATAAAATTTGTTTTACCCAATGTGAAAGAGGTTCACACCACTGTAAAAATAAAGGATATAGGTGTTGACCTTGTGGACACCACAGTATTTCTTGGGATCACACTTGATTCTAAGCTGCAATGGGGCCCACATATAGATAAATTGTCAAAGAGACTTAGTTCTGCAGCTCACGCTGTATGGAAAATACGTCAGTTGACTGATGTTGATACAGCAAGACTTGTATATTTTTCTTACTTTCATAGTTTGATGTCATATGGCATTTTGTTGTGGGGAAATGCTGCCGACATTCTGATCGTTTTTGTGCTGCAGAAAAGGGCTATTCGAGCTATCTATAACCTTAAAATGAGAGATTCTTTGCGAGAAAAGTTTAAAGAAATTGGTATTATGACAGTAGCGTCGCAATATATTTATGAGAATCTAATATATGTTCGTAAAAATATTCATTTGTTTTGTAAAAATAGTGATATTCATTCAGTTAATACTAGACAAAGGAACATGTTAGCTTTACCAAATACCAGGCTCCAAAAAATCAATAATTCTTTTAGAGGCCTATGTATACGTTTCTACAATAAAATACCAAGTTGTATACAAGAACTTAGCTTAAACAAATTTAAAGTTGCAATCAAAGATGTACTTATTAAAAAAGCATATTATAAAGTTTCTGATTATATGACGGACAAAAAAGCTTGGGTTTGAACTCTCATTTCTAATATTTTTAACAATGTGCTGCGTTTTGTTTCAAGGAAACATTCAGTGAGAGCAATTTATAATCTAAGTTCACGCACTTCTCTCAGAGATAGCTTATATAATGTGAATTAACACATCTCTTCTTGTAATGGAAGTTGAGCTCAAACTTTTGCTTTGAGGTCAGCTTCCAATTGACGACTCTGTAACAAAACCAAAATTGTAAATGGCGATGTAAAAGAGGAGATAAAAAATTTTGACCTTTCGAGTTTCTTGCCTGTTCTTCTCGAGAAGGCTCTCCCAATTTCCGAACAGGTGTAGAGTCAACTTTTTTTTTTTCATTCCTACTTGTATTTGCAGACATCTTGAATATATTCAGGATGTATGCACATACAAGGTTAATATGATTTCTTTAAATTAGATTGTTTTGCTTTGTTTTGACGTCAATAAGTGTCTGTAAAGGCCTATGTTGAATAAAGATTTTTGAATTTGAATTTGAATTTGAACTAATATGGGCGTAGAGTCTATTTTCCCCCTACTTTAGAGCCTTGTTTGGTTTTGGTGGTGTTAGTCGTAGCAGTATTGGATATAAAGTGGAAATCAAAATAACAGTTCGGATGACGCAACCAGGATTTCCTGATAGTGGTTACCGTCGTCTCGCGGGTGGCCGTGATCATTTAAAAAGTTAAAATATTTCCTTTTTAAACAGGACAAAACTCACTCTAAATTGAACATATAGGTGTATAGAATTTAGAACAATTTTCCCCTGTAGCCAGGTGGTTCGACCGCATAGTTCGATCAATCGAACCAAGCGAACTTTTTTTTCCACTTGATGTCCGATTATACAAATGCGTTAGACTCTGTGGTCCAAAATAACATTCAAAACATTTTAGCGATTGACAACTACATGTCATTGCAGCTGTAGGAAGTGGGCGGTAGCCCAGGTCCACCAAATCTTGCCCAAATTTATCGCCATAATAACATTGTTTGCCCCTTGTTGTGGCAATTAGAGGTAAGATAATCCTCAATTCAAGATCCTCAATGGTTGTGGAATTCCAGGTGCTCGCTCGCATCTTCGACTTCATCGTCAATTACTATTATCAAGCGAGCTTCCCTCCTGGACATTTAGAAAACCTTCTTTAGAAGCAGATTGTGTTAAAATAAGCCAATCAATCGATACAATGAATAACAGCATGGCGCATCTCTAATTCGGAAACATCCCAGGGGTGCTGAACAATGGACCGATATCAAATTGGCAGCACTCGGCCATAATAGCATTTTATTACAAATATTGTGCCCGCGAGCCGAAAGCTTGTGGGGTGCTGGGGGTAGGTACGAATAAAAAGTTGTATTGTTGGAGTTTAAGGATGTTCCTTATAGATTTCTACACCGATAGAATTATCCAATAATTCTTGAGTAAGTCTACTCTTGAATGACGACTCACGTATTTCCATCAGAGCTTACGTTAATATTTTAAAGAAACTTTTTAAATACAAGCTTTTATATCATCATAATATTGCATTGCCACGCGATATACATATGCATGCAAGATTTCAGCTCAATCAGAGACCGGGAAGTGGGTCAAATTTAACTTGCAAGATTTCATTACTACACGGGACAGGTAAAAGTAAATAAAAGCTTGTAAAAAGGGTAGGCATTCAACTTCAAAATGTTTTATTCGACTTAGGCGTCATACTGGTGTCAAAAACAAAATTCTAATTAGAAGGAAGGTAAGGTATTACTTAGCTTTGTATGTGCAAACACCCTAAACATAATTAAGATGTCTGCAATTACAAATAGTTGAAAAAAAAGAAAAGTTGACTCTACCTGAATAAATGTACTTTCGTTTAATTTGTTCGTACTGACAAAATACTTAATTAGGCATTAAATAGCTCTAAATACGAACAGAAGTAAAAAATGTTCATTTGGTATTAATATGTTCCTGCTATCTCATATACTCGTATATAGTTGGTATAAATACACATGAATCAAGTTGCGGCATATATATAAATCTATTTACGAGTTAATAAGGAATATATTTTAATCAAGATAAGGAAACATATTATTATTAGTAGCGAGAAAAGGAAAATATATTAGTTTTACGAATTCATTTATACCACTTAACTACGAATTATTCCACGAAAATTACGAATTATATTTATGTTTCCATATGTATAAATAAATTCATTATTTTAGAGCCAGACAGCCCGGCTCAGTGTATATACTGAAAGTTTGAAACGAAACAAACAATATGTGTTTTGGGAGTTCTACATAATAGTTTATTTCAATAGAGATATATGTATTTGTTTGTTTGAAGGAAATTGCTCGATTCGCAGAAAAGTTTTTTATTATATCAGACATATAAAGAACATTTTGATTTAGATATGCCCACAAAAGAATTGTACGTCCATTTGATGAATGACAAGGAAAAAAAAGTCGAATATTGATATAAATACAAAAATATTGACATTCGAAGAATAAACTTGTGTTCCCCGTACATACTCGTACATTCAATCTAGCCTGGAGAAATACCGCTCACTTAAAAGAAAAGTGAGAAACAGCTCTTTACCGTACAAAGATAAGTTCCACTTTTTTCATTCAATCGCTCATTTAGAGAAACAGAAACATTAGTCGTATTCGCTTATAAGCTAGTGGTACAGTAAGCTCCTTATCAAGCTATACTGTTTGATCTTTGGACCATTCTTTCTTATGTCGCTAGTTATAGTGACGGTTTTCGTAGTGTAAATGTAAAGCTTGAATGGGAGCTTACTGTACGGAGTAGCGGCGGCAGCGACTCTTTCTTTCCCTGTTATAACTCAGTAAGAAAACGAAAAGAAAGGCCAAGGTTTCGGTCTTGCACTCTTCTAGTTCACTATCTCAGCCACGAAAAGAATAATGTTTGATTGATTTGTGATTCAGTGTATATTATGTAAGATTTACCTTCATACTTTACAGGACGCAATTTCTAGTCACTGAATAAGAAATAATAACTCTCGAGCGAGTGAGTATTTGAGCGTCTGAGAAAAAGGGCAATTATTTGTGGAACCTAGTTACTAGGCAAGTGAGTGAGGGATAGTGAAATAACTCATTTTTATCATTCACTCAGGAGTTACCGCTAATTAATTCTCTCCCCTTTGTGACGAGGTTGGGATACTACTGGTAACACAGGTACCGTACCTACCTGCACTGTTTTGAAATCTTTAGAGATTTCTTGAAGAATAAATCAAACTTACAATTGTACATCTGTGAATTTGTTGAGTATAGGAACGGAGTGCAGTGGCGTCTGCGCAGATACCTACTTGTCTGTTAAGATGTCTATGTTGATATTGACCGCCGTTGCTTGATACCGGTTAGGAGGATATTTTCATTCAAAGACCATTGCCGTAATCGTCAAAAGTAAAACTTAATGCGTCAAAGACACTTTAATTTCAATAAAATATAATAAATTATCGCTTAAACAAACCCAGCACGATTCCCGCGAACCGCGTCGGCGGCGGCTTTTACCTGCAAATAAAAAAATTCAGTGTCAATATTGTACATTAAACAGTTGTAACGGAACGTTTTAAATCGGGTCCCGGGAGGCACGCGCACAGTGTGGCGGGAGCGAAGACAGTAGAATAAGTAGTACGTTGACGTTTTGAGAGCGTACATGTAATGCAGACAAAGATGATAAATCACACGATATGTGTTCCAAATTCAATGGAACAACAAGACAAATTAATTATATTTATTAACAAGTGTCAATATAAAATCTTGGAAATAAGCAAAAATGTGCAATGCTGATAAGTAGTTATTATTTAATATAAGGCATGGGAATAATCAGGTAAATAAATAACACAGCAGTTGAATGCAGCAACAATAGCATTCACGCCTATTTGAGACTAAGTAAAAAAGAAAATAACGAAAAATATAGATAAAAGCGGTGAAGTCTTTTAGAGTTCAATTTATAGACAAAATCCAGATTAATAAATTCAACAATACATGAATGATTATTTATGAAGTAATTTTAAGACATATGAAAATAATTAAAAAAGCGTACTAAATTATAAAAAATAAATTATTAAGTAGGTACTTAATATTTTGAATCATTTTTTGCAGCAAATTGACTCCTAATAACTCATTCGGATGCGGGATGCGCAGGACCGATCGGTTTGGAGATCCCTGGGGAGGCCTATGTCCAACAGTGGGCAGACTTGGCTGAAATGATGACGATGAACTCATTCGATGGTACATATAAGGAAAGATGAAACTTTTACTATCCAAATCCCTGTCGAGCAATATTTGCACTGCATTGACATACCACGTATATGTACTCTGTGTCAAAGTCAACGACCTTTGCAAACGAAAAACAGATACCAATGAACACGGGAAACATTCATGTAATTTAATAGGGAGCCCACCATTTAAACCTATGAATTAAGATTAAAGTCTTGTAAACACTATTTACCCTTTGATGTTTTATATTCACTGAAAACATTGCTGCGCGCTAACGGAAGCAGTTGGGTTATTCACGAACCACTGCTACCTATCATAAACTTTCGGTTCATCCAGTGAATGATAGTGGGCTTAAACAGGCTGACAGGGATCGTTGCGGTAAACCTCAGCTGACGGTACGCAGAGGTCACGAAAAAATGAAATCAGATAGGTCAAAAATGAGAACACAACATATTCGGATAACCACCGTACATAGTATTAATTATTCAATATCCTATCTACTCGTATCTATATTGTGATTGTTTACTGGAGATTTTGACGTGTTATTAAATGATTTAATTTTTTTGTCTGAGCGATGCCCTAGATTGATGAGGAGAGTGGTGTGATGAATGGTTAGGTACCAGTCATCACACCAGCACTCACTTCATACCTACTGAATTATTCTTTTTAGGTGTATCTAAGCATACCGATTGTATTTTCTAACTTTCAATGACAAGTAACAAAACAAAAATTGTAAATGGCGATTTAAAAGAGGAGATAAAAAAAATGGCCTTTCGAGTTTCTTGCCTGTTCTTCTCGAGAAGGCTCGAATTTCCCAATTTCCGAACAGGTGTAGAGTCAACTTTTTTTTCATTCTACTTGTATTTGCAGACATCTTGATTACATTCAAGATGTATGCATGATTGCATGCACATATAAGGTTAATACGTTTCCTTTAAATTAGAATGTTTTGCTTTGTTTTGACGTTAATAATTCATGGACTATACATGTCCTGTCTAGTTGCCAATCCGTCCACCTGAGAATCTGTCCAGTTGCGAATCTGTCCACTTGCTACGGAGGTCCTTTTTTTTCTCGGGGGGAAATGCGTAACCGCACCGTATCCGCCGTAAAGGCCTATGTTGAATAAAGATTTTTGGTTTTTGAATTTAGCTTTTAGTACATTATCGACATCATTATTATATTTATTGTTAATAAAACATTTAAACGTTTTTTTGTATGAAGCTATATCATATCAAATACATATGTTTTATATTTTTGGTCACCCATTAAGGTTCAGACCACGGCGAACATTGCTTTACTTCAGCAACCGTAACTCCGTGCGCACACGCCAGCGCGGAGTTCCGCATATAGAATTAGATGCGGTACCGTCAGTCTCTTGTTTGTTAAAAAGTAGCTCTCCGTTGCAGAAATTATGTAGTACAAAAATCCCGTATCTTACTAATATGAATATTGATTAATCACCAATCTACGTCACTGTACCCCTCCCTACAAATCAGTCACAGAAGCACTTACTTCTTAAACAGTTTATTAGGTACGAGAGAAATCTTCAGCGATGTTCCGGAGTTTCGGTACATCAGCGAGTGTTACGGAAATCTCTATAGGAGTTTCATTTCGTTTATCTTAATTTAGCAAAGTTTCGTTTCCCGTATCGAATATGTACAACTTTTTAATTTTCCAAAAATGTTTGGAACATCGCCAGAGCGCTTCGTCTCGGGCAAAAAATGGTTAAACTTTAACACAATAAAAGATTTCTGATATAATATTAGATTGGATTGCGCGAGGCGCTTTTTTTTGTATCGAATAATCTTTCTCTCAGTTTTGTGAGCACCTACAATTTATAATGTGAGATATTTATGTTTGGAGTCTAACTGAATTCAATTATTGCCTAGGCAATTTTGTTTTTTTTTAGTATTTTGATCTGACTGTTTTTTTATACAACTAAGTTGGCAAACGAGCAGGTTGCCCACTTGATGGTTAGTAGCTAGTCATGTATTTCTTGTAATTTCTCAAACCTGTATGTTGCCTACTTGTGACATTGGATGTGAGATGGGATGAGATGTCTTAACCCTATAAAGCCCGTTCGCACGAGCGCTTTTCTAACGTGCGTTAAAAAAGCGATGCAAGCACCACAACTTTACTGTATTACAGAAATAGGTATGATAGAAGTAATTGGATGCGCCCAGACGTCTTTACTACTGATTTTTCCTCTGGTAAAATCTGCGGTGTTTAAAGACTTTTGAGAAAAATAATTTTATTTACGTCAAAACCTTCCTATTCACAATGTCATCAGAGATAGACACTTCAGAGATTTGAGATTTCATTTTTGGGTTGTGCTAACGCATTCTATAACTCACAGAAGCTTTCAAACGCTTATTAGAGGATAAAAAAGAATCATTGAAGTATGTATGATTATCACTTTTATTTTGTTTTGAAATTGCTAAGAGCCTTTATACTTCTCGTATACTATTCATTAGACCTCATACATTCAGCCATTTAACCATTATTATAGCTACTTTCTAGTGTAATCAATTTTCACTACATGCAATTAAACCATTAAGGCGCATAGTGGTCTCAATGACCTTGAGTCGATCGTCCCGCACTGATTACATAGGAGTGAGTGAGTGAGAGTGAGGGGAATATTTAAGCAAACCTTTACGCGTAAGATGAATTATTTCAATTAAAAATTAATAAAGGCGAATAAGAAAAACCTAAAAAGACCATCCGCTAGAATATTGTTCACTTTATTTATTGAAATAGAAAGTACTCGTATATGATTTAACCTAATATTTACGACGCGATTAGGTTTAAAGTTTTAAGATCGAGGCATGTTTGGGTCACATTTTAACCAAGTTTTAATTAATTTATCAAATAATTAAAAAGACCATCCTCTGAAGAATGCGTTGACTAATAACATATAATTTTTAAAGATTTTTTTATTCAATATTTATGAAGAGAACCGGTTTTTTCTGCAGTGATTTTTTTATGATTGACCCTACTATGCGCCTTAAGTTTAGTCATTACAAACAAGCACTAAGTCATGAATTCTTACTCCCGTCCTCGCAATCGCTTACATCTGACCTTGCACCAAAGGAATCATCGACCAGTTAATTAAAGCCTTTATTGCTGCAGTAATTCAGTAACCCACACGATGTACATTAATCCGGGCATCGTTTAAACAGGAAGAAGTTCAAACAATCCCCACAATTTGCTTGGAGAATTTCATTAAAGCAAAATAATGGAGCAAAACGACTTCTTAAGCTTTGAGTGGTGAAAAATAGTGCTCCGAAGATGTTCCAATTTATTATTCCTCAAGGTAAAGATCCGAAACAAGTTTCAGAGGTTGGTTCCTTGAAGTTGTTTTATTAAAGAAAGATTAGCGATGTTAATGGACTTTTTAGCTTTTCTCTCTTCATTTTCAAAAGTTGGATAAATTCTTTTAATGGGAATTATCAAGCACAATTCATTTGTTACGCGAGAATTGAATTCAACACAATTCTAACCGAGGGTTGTTGTTATTTACACAGCTAACATGAATTAAAACTGAATCGTTATAATCGACCAATTATAATGTCCCATTATCGAGTCATCGAATCTTCCACCGCTTCTGATCGATCGAATGTAAGTTAAGTTCAGTTTTAAGCTTAACAATTTAATTTTGGAATCGGCCCTGGAAACCAACGGCAAATTACATCAAACGCATCATAATCGATTATTCAACGAGCATTCGAAGTTAAAATTCAAAATACGAATCATCAAATTATACATTGTTTCGTTCGATAGACAAAAAACCACCGACTGTTCCTGTCGCTGTAAATAAAAACAATGCAACGGAAATTGGCAGCAGAATTCCATTTTCAAGTCCTTCGATTTCTAAAGCGGAGCATCGCGTTTTGTTTTCGCTACGCGCTGATTGTCGTTTCCCGCTGGTTAACGGTATGCTGAGACGGTAAAATGTCACTGACAACTTGATACTCATCGAAGGAATCTATAGCTGCAGAAAGAGCCGGTGAATGTGATCGATTGGCGAATTGCTAGCCATAGTAGAAGTGATGCACGATAAACAAAGTCTCTAGCTAGACCTTTAACATACGTCAATGCTTGAGCTCCACTAGCGTTAACTTTAAGAGTTCCCTTAAGCCTGCGTCAAAATACGTTTTTTTATTGCAATTAGGTTGGCAAACAAGCAAACTGCCCACCTGATGATAAGTGTTATCAATCACCTATAATACATGTGGTTCCTGTGAGCAGATTCGCAGCAAAACTGCAACCCTCACAAGAACCACCAGTTGGCAAGTCCAGTGTACGTTGCCAACTTGTGTCTAAGATGTAAAGTCACGGTACCCAGTAATTTCAATGCCATATCTGACCCCTCAAACCGGAACACAGCAATGCAAGCATTGCTGCTTTGCGGCAGAAATAGGTAAGACGGAGGTACCCAAGCACACGACCCTGGTACAGAGTCTCCTTCAGGTAAAATGGTTGTTACGTATCACAACAAAACAGTAACGCCATCTACGAAGTTTGCTACAAAGTTACGTTTAACGCCACTTACAATGTCACATGCCAATTTTCAGGCCAAGTAGTTCAACTTGTTTAATGTGTGGAAATAATTGCAAGAAAAGCGTCCAATATGTTAAACTGATAAAAGAGATAGTTGTAGGTACATATGGAACAGAAGATTAACACGACGACGTGTGGTTTTAAAATAATAGCGTTTGTGAATGCGGTACGACTCAGGTGTGGCGGTAGCATAAAATGCATGACACGGCAATGTGTGGGATTTAAGGCGCATAGTGCTCCCAATGACCTTGCGTCGATCGTCCCGCACTGATTACATAGGAGTGAGTGAGTGAGAGTGAGGGGAATATTCAAGCAAACCTTTACGCATAAGATGAATTATTTCAATAAAAAATTAATAAAGGCGAATAAGAAAAATCTAAAAAGACCATCCCCTAGAATATTGTTCACTTTATTTATTGAAATCGAAAGTATGTGATTTAACCTAATATTTACGAAGCGATTAGGTTTCTAATTTAAAAATCGAGGCATGTTTGGGTCACATTTTAACCAAGTATTAATTAATTTATCAAAAAATTAAAAACCATCCTCTAAAGAATGCGTTGAATAATAACATATCTTTTTAAAAGATTTTTTATTCAATATTTATGAAGAGAACCGGTTTTTTCTGCAGTGATTTTTTATGTTTGACCTTACTATGCGCCTTAACATTACGAAACCACGTGACTTATGTCATTCACATTGTATTGCCGTTCTATGCGTTTCAACGCAACGAATTTAATTTTCTAGCCCCTCTGGTTGTGGTCGTCGGCGGTCATGGCCGGCTAGTGCACGAGGTTCCTATTATGAGGCAAGTATTTTTCTTTAATTTTTGGACATGATAATTTATGACCAATTTGAGGAATTACTTTTTATTTGTTTATGATTGATGTGCAGATTTTAATTAAAAATAGATGCTTTTCAATGATAGAATTATTGGGTGTAGCGCTATTGTTTCTACTAACAAATCCTAGTATTAAGTATTTCGTATGAGCCCTATACCTATAGTTAAACCGGAGTAGCTTTCAAAATCAATAAAACATTGGGACTGCAAGCTGCTGAAAAAGTCGTGAAAGAAGCACATATCTTTCACGATATAAATTACATGGGATCACCATCCTAAATAAAAATTCAGTCCACATAATAATTACGAAAACACCTAATAACAATGTGTGCGGAAATAGTATATTTGAATAGATTCGAATTTTCTATAGAGATACGAGCCATGATTTAAATCACTAAAATAATTCGAATTAAAACGAATACTCATCAAAAAGGTGGTTGTTATGCGGCCAGTTACATACTGGGCAAATTGCAACCACCATTTTTGAAGTCGGTTTAAAAATAGAATAAGACCTCTCAGTATCATGGCACAGGCAGTCACCCATTCGCAATTTTGAAAATGGAACGGCCTTGTCCCGGGGGCTTGGAGTTGGTGATGCCGCACTCCGGACACTCCGTCCTGATTGCGGGCCCGGGCTTATGACACACTTAACCTCGTTCTGAGCTTATAACTATTCTATAAGTTGAATTTTTAGACGATCACCAATGCTGTGTTTGAAATGAATTGTCTAGGGTATTAAAATTGAATCGGACTTTTCCTATTAGACTCTTTATGACATTACAATATATAGAGTAAATTTAAAAATGCAGAATTGCGTTTTACACTTTTCCTTGAAGTAAGTGTTGGAAATTAGAATTTGTTTCTTTTTTGCTGCCTTTAAAGTCGTCCTACTTAAGTATTATTAAGCTATATGCTTGGCTGATGGCCTTCACTTCGAATTAATTAACAGCGTTCAAACGAAACATTACTTAAGAGGTTAAGTCGAAGCGTTTGTGAAATTATATTCTAAGTCTTAAAGGAACTATGAATATTGCGAAGCCTCTCAAAGATAATTTTAAGAATCTTAAGTGCCAAGGATATGGGGACAGTTTTTTATTGTTGAGTACTCGACATTCTATAAAAAGTTGCAAAAAAGGTTGCGCCAGTCGCAAACAAAGTTAAATTTTTGATTAAAAGCTTGCTTTGACCGGAGGTAGTCTCCGTTCCAGGGTCGTCTGCATGGGTACCTCCATCTTATCTATTTCTGCCGCAAAGCAGCAGTGCTTGCATTACTGTGTTTCGGTTTGAAAGGTAAGATAAGGCAGTGAAATTACTGGGTACTGTGACTTTACATCTTATGTCACAAGTTGGCAACGTACACTGTGGTTCTTGTGGGGGTTGCAGTTTTGCTGCGAATCTCACAGGAGCCACACGTATTATAGGTGACTGTTACCACTTACCATCAGGTGGGCAGTTTGCTTGTTTACCAACTTGGTAGCCATAAAAAAATCAACAAAATTATAGCCAGTATTGTTAAGCCACATCATGAATGAGCATAAAATTTATATCAGCAAGGAGAGCCGATGGACTAAAATGTACAGCCGGCTTCAATAGTAGATAAGCATTTTTAACCATTTTATTACCATGTCACACCAACTATTCCTTTTATTTAGTATGGTTACACCTATATTGCATTGTTAATAGTTGGTGTGACACGGTAGTAAAATGCTTATCTACTTTTGAATTCGGCTGTACATCCATATTCTTGCGGTGGGTGACAGACTTAGATATGGCGGGTAAACGTCGACTAAAGGAGTTCACCACAAAAGACCTATACGAAGAGATGGCAACTCGTTCCGACCCGTCTAGCCAGGGTGATATAGGAGGCCGACTCTCTTCACTAAGGGAGAGATCCTTGCCCAACAAAGAGATATATGGATTGAAATAAGCACTCAAAGAATGCTATGTTGCATTCCAGCGCGTGAATCGTTGCAACGTCACAAGTGAATTTTGGCACCTGTAATCGCCATGTGGCCGATATGCGTGTTAATTTTCAGGTATATTACTATATTAATAACTAGCTGTGCCCGCGAACTACGTTTCGCCTTATAAAAGACTTCAACCCGTTCTTAGTCATATGTTCTATATTTTTTCCATTTTAGCAACATTTTTAATGGATTCTCCTCTTCTATTGGTCGTAGCGTGATATTACATAGCCTAAAGCCTTCCTCGATAAATTGACTAACCATAATAAAAATAATTTTTCAATTCGGACCTGTATTTCCAGAGATTAGCGGGTTCAACCAAACAAACAAACAAACTCTTCAACTTTACAATATTAGTATATAATTACATATATAAGTAAATTCTTTCATTATGAGACTACATTGTACCTGTGAAATTAAGGAAAAGATTGCTAGAGTAATAGCTACTCTTTTTGCAACATTTTCGTCTCGAGACGAGTTTTATCGCCCAATAAACAGTCACGAGGAAATTGCCAACTAACATAAGTCGCCAAATCGGACACACTTAACGAAATGTAACACGACTCTACAACACAAAAAAATGTTAAATCTTTCAAGCCAAACTTCACCAACAACCGGTCCATTTTAGTATCCGAGGCTCCTCTGGGGCGAAATGAACTAACCTAAACTATACTTTTAAAATTTATATTTGTCTCACAAGCAATTTGGCAAGGAGTGTGCTATTTTCCGAGGCACTGCGAATTTTTGCAGCTCGACCCATATATGGGTGCTTGCGTTTTTTGTAATCCCGCACCCGAAAATGCAGCGGCGCGGCGGAGTGAGTACGTATGCAAATACGCTAATTGTCGGAACGATGGTGACGGCAGTTAATTTTTACGTATAATGGATGTATTTGAATACTCGTATATAATCTGTTCTAAGTTCGATTTCACTGTAACAGCTGGTTGCACCAAGTTTTACGTTATGGTAAAAATGGTATGATAAAAAATTTAATACCAGCTGGTATTAAATTAGTGTTTTCCTCGATTTTCTATGGGATCCCATCATCAGATCCTGACTTCGGTGACCATGGGACCATCCTTGCAGTATACTCTATCAACTACAAAAAGAATTTTGGAAATCGGTTTAAAAATGACGGAGTTATGAGGTAACAAACATAAAAAAAATACAACCGAATTGATAGCCTCCTCCTTTTTTTAAAGTCGGTTAAAAATGGGTTTCACTATTAAATATATGATTCGCGCCGTACATTTAACCTTTTTAAACGTAAAGGATAAAATGAAACTAAAATTGAAACTAGATTATGGTGCAATTCTTAGGTACTTTTACAAAATCGAAAAACGTAAATTTAGTGCAACCGACCGTTAGTATTTTCTTAAAATTATAAGCGTCAAGTCAAGTGACGTAGGTTTAATTTTTAAGCTTTAGTAAATGTAAGATATTGACAATATCACCTCATTATTAAGCAAAATTAAATCGTTTCCCTATCTGTTCAAACAACTAAATAATTTTCACGTTAACCTCATTCCATCCAGATAAAAAGGATCGATACAGTTTGCCATGAACGACCGTCTATTAAATGAGACATTTCGTAAAAGCTTACACATGTATACAGTACTTGCTGTGACACACACAAATTAAAGCTAGTTACACATGTAAATATTACTTGACTGACGTTAACTGTGATTAGCGTACTTTGATGTCAATGTTACGTTCCAATCATACGAATGTAAGAGTTAAGACTGGCTTAGCCGCGTAACGGTACGTGGAACCGCTACGTAACCTCCGTTCAGATATGAGCATGCTTAACCTTGCATCGACAGTGGTAGGTAAGATAAGTAGTGAGGCCCAATTCTGCTAATAAGTTACGGCTGAATCGAAACTGAACCGTTGCGATCGACCAATCAGAACGCCACATTATCACACCATAGAACAGTTGAATGGCAATATACGCGCTCCGATTGGCTGATCGCAACGGTTCAGTTTCGATCCAGCCGTAACTTATTAGCAGAATTGGGCCTCCGGTCCCCAAGCATAAGCGCCATACACTCTCAAAGTTGAATATAAATATACTTAGATGTCACCTAAAGAATACGCAGACTTTATAGTACGAAAAATTTAACATGGATAAAGTTCACGTAATATTAGGACATATAGGAATTGGCGTAACTTCTTTGACGTGCAAAAGTGATTATGTAATAATTCAATTTGAATAAACTATATTGAATTTGAAATAATTGTCAAACTTGACTTCGTGTAATTTTATTTTGGGTCAAAAAATCTATAAGCTGAATAGTTTTTTTGGTTGAATGCGCTAATCTCACGAACTACTGATTAAACTTGAAAAATTATTATTGTGTTGGATAGTACATTTATCGAGGAAGGCTACTTATAGGCTATTTATAACATCACGCTACGACTATACGAGCTGAGCATCAATGAAAAATGTTGCAAAAAAGTGTACGACATGTTGTTATTTACCGACATCCACGCGAACAAAGTCGCGGGCACAGCTTCTTATAAAATAAAACAAAATCACTTTCGGGTTTCTAGTTTAAAAGGATAACTTTCGCAATTAAGAGGAATGCTCATGGCTTGTTGGTCAGATCCTCCATAGTTAATCTGTTTCCAACAGCAAAAAATCAAGGGAATATTATAAAAAACAACCATCTCAGTTAACAAATCGAGTAACAAGCTTAGGTCAAATTTCACCAATATTTAAACAGGTGGTTAGTTAACTAACAAACAAGTTTTTGACATTTCACTCATACAATAAGTGTCAAAAACGGTTGTTTGTTAACTATAACGGCCTGTTAAATGTTGGTGAAATTCGACCTAAAATGTTGTGATTGGCTGAATATTCCTACATAAAAGATTGAACAGTACACGTAGCCACCGTAATAGTATAACGTAGTATACCTACAATTGGGATGATGACTGAATTCGAATTTTTACGTCTCGTCATTAAATTTTAAAATACCGTAGAAAAAGACGCAGTCCTGTGAAATTAGAATTAAAATCGGCTTAGAAATACCTTAGATAGAAGCATTTTAAGTTGTTAATTTGAAGGCGATTAGACAGAGAGATCCGACATCAACTGTGACGTCATTGTTGAGTACGGCCATATTGACTCCTTGTAAATTGCCGTTTTGCTAGAAAGAGATGGATAAAAATCTTTAATACCTTATATCTTGGTTGTTTTTATAGTTATTCGAAAACCGATTTTTTCTTTCTGTTTATTATATGAATGAGCTTCTATTAAAGCAAAAAAAAATTCTTAGTCATCTAGCCAATTCTAACACTCGTATCTATAGTCAAATCAAAGTAATAACTTGCTTAAAAGTCGTTACTTAAGTGATTTTTATACAATAAACGAGAATTTGAATGAAGTGAAGAAAGTCACGCTTATCATCTAGTGCAGGTTGGTGCATTTTAACGATTGCAAATACACCTGGGAGCAACGGCATAACTAGCCTTTTGAAAGACGGAGGAGCTCGAAATAGAAAGTTTTTGGTCACCCATCTCGTGACGAACCATTGCGAAAGCGTAATCGCCGTTATAATAGGCCGGACGCGCGAATTACTGCGTCACCGAAAGCAATAATAATACATTTTTTTATTGTCACAGTATTATTTGTATAAAAATCACAACTTAAGTAACGACTTTTTTAACTCAACTAATTACTTTAGCTTGACCACAGAATAGATAATAGTACTACGTACAGAACGGCCACTCACCTCCCCGCACTCATTTCAAATACCTCGTCCTACCCGGCACTTCGCTGTAGACATCACTGACACGTAAACAAGCGAGCGCCGGCCGATAACAGAGACAGCGCTATGCGGGTGAAAGAGAAGGCAGTCGCTGCACTTCCCGCGTCATTTCGATTGATAACCGCGCACTCAGCACTACTAGATTCCACGCACACATTTGCGCGTGTACGAACGTCATTTGTTTAAGTAGTAGTAATAGGTAATTGATTTGCGAACGTTGTATGGAGTGTCCGGGGTGACTTGACTATAGATACGGGTGGTTAATTCCTAATTTAGTCTTCGGAACAAATTGTAAAGTCTAAGCACTGGATAATACACCGCCTAGATTCCGTTTAGCCAGAGTAATTTGAGCCACGCATTCCACCGAATTCCATTGGAACGAGAGTAATGTGGGATGATACATGGGGTCGAATAAGATAGGAAGATCCAACGGAATCACGTCACGTCGTATCATTGTTATTGATGGCGGCGCTGTGTAGGGCTGCGTTGAATTATTTTTGACAGATTTGGGACTTATCATATATTTAAAGACCATATAGGAAACACCTTCCAAGTCTTTCTTTAAAGACACCAAATTGGAGAAAAATGTATCGAGGACTTGATTTTGGGAAGTAAATGTTAAATGGACAAAAAATATATTTGGGGTACATAAGAAACATACACCCTGAAAACGTCATAATTAAACAATAAAATAGCTCATACTATCCCCTGGGGATGCGAACCTTCCCAAAAAGGGAAACTACGAGGTTGCTAGTTATCATTATGCTATTTTCAATTGATGACTTTTTAGGAGATTGTATAAGCAATATAATAGTCCTAAAAGAATATTGAACATTAATACCTACCTATTAATAATGTATATTTTCGGAAAGTTCAAGTGTAAGTCAAATTTACACTTTGCCAACATAAAATATGCGACTTCGTAAGAAACTCGCGGAAACATGAACAATACGAAAGTTCTCATTGTGTCAACAGAATTTTTACTTGGAATTTGTATTTTAGTTATATTAACAATGGAAACAATGAAACGAAAGATTTCCTTCGTCTAGCAAGATGGAGAATTAGCATAATGAAAGTTCACGTTAAGTATTTACTATGCTCAACGAACAGCTTTCGTTAACTTTAATAATGTATGCGTACAAAAATACTATACCCTTATTCCAGTACTAATAATACTCGTATGAGAATTAAGTTTATATTTAATGAGGATATAATTATTTTTTAGCCACTAAAGTTCCCGATAAACATTGTTAAAATTACTAAAGCAAATAAAGATTTAAACAAGTTTATGTTGGTACAAAACTAAATGAAATGAAATACTAGTCTACTATTATCATAATTAGAAAGTTTGTTTGTGACAAATGTTTTGATGTTCGCTACTTACGTAATTACTAATTATTGTTATTTATAAACACATTAATACAACACAATTAAAATGGATAATAATAATTGATTTCTATTGTAATATTACATGCTATTTTTACAAGTTTTTTACAAGCTTTTATTTAGTTCCACCTGTCCGGTGTCTGTAATGAAATCTTGCAAGTTAAATTTGACCCACTTCCCGGTTTCCGATTGAGCTAAAATTTTGCATGCATATGTATATCGCGTGACAATGCAATATTATGATGACATGGAGCTGATCTGATGCTGCAGCTGGAAGGTGGCCATGAACTCCACAATAAAATGACACAACCCCATCGAGTTTGGACTCGTTTGATCCGTATTTTCATCTTTTAAGACCATTAAAATAGCTTGTTTTATTTTTTTTGATTAATTTATTTCTATTGTACGAGGCAATGACAGCCCTGGTTGCAATCAGACCTCCAGTAACGAGGACTAGACGAGGACATCACTCTGATATGCTCGCTTCGTAACTGATTTCTATGCAGTAAACTACAATGTAGGATTTCATCGGGTGTATGAATCAGCTAACAAATTATCATCATGCTCTAGATTTGGCTACTCCTTGCGAAGGTATATTCTCTTAAGTGTCAGTTTGCTTGTTTAGTGTATCGTATTTGCTCCAAACGATTTTGCTCAATTTAATTGATATAGACTTATTAGACGTAAATCAAGAAATTTCGTCGAGTCGTTTGAAAATATTGGGTAGTATAGTATAAGTAGATTAGGTAAGTAATCATTTATTCGATGCTAGAAAATTGTTGTTACAGAGAATATTAAAACTAAATAGTATTTTAACAACCAAAAGGGTAAGCCAGCGGAGCGTGTTGCAGCTTCTGAGCCACAACGCGTATTTTCAGCTGACCCCACATCGGCCATTAGCATTTATATTAGTGGTTAAAATATGAAATTGCCGTTTGCACTTTAAACAATGATTAAGGAGAAATATATGCATTCGAAATCATACTACGAGTAATAACCCTCACTGTCTACACCATCTCATGGAAAGGTTATTTTTGCCTTTGCGCTGGAGCTCTGGGGGCTATGGGAAGGTTGGTTTTGCTTCTAGGGAACACTTTTTTTCCATTTAAAAGTGGTCCCGTCACGGAAAAAATGTCAGTCCGTTGAAACCAAGTCTGGTGATTAAGAAGGATGATGGATGGTGTCTATCTGTATTCTGTATTGTTAAAACGTCTTGCGTTATTATGGAGCAACATCGGTTGAGGAAACGGGGCTGTCTAGCGCTTCGTGTCTTGCTCTTTCATATGGAGGTTTTTGGGACGTATAAATGTGGACATTGCGTTGTTTGCTTGCAATTATCTTCATATAGTCGACCCAAAATCCTTTCATTTTTATACTGGTTGTATTCACTTTGGAATCTCACGCCATGGAGGTTTAATTTTAATTCAAAGGAGACAAAATGATAAAACGACAATTACATATTTAAACGCCTATCATAAGATTGTATTGTATTTCAAAGATGTGAACGACTTTTACTGACACAAACTGATCGATTCTGGAAATCATTTAGGATCTCTATAAATAGTATATAGTTACAGGTATGATAATAGTAAGGGTACCGAACTTACCGCAAACGCAAAACCTGCAAAGTAAAAAACAAGCTATTGTTCAATGTTTAAAACTGGATATTTGAGTTTTTTACCAACGTCATTAATTTGGTAACAAAAATATATAAGCTTTGATTGATAGATTATTCCGAATAGTCATTAGCCTACCTTGTTAAACAAATGCTAGTTTCTTTTACAAGATGAAAAGCTTTCTTTTCAATCCTATTTATGATGTTTAGTTAGTTCCTATTCAAGCGGCAAAGAGGAATTTGTCACTTTGCCGAAGTCCGAAAGATTCTGGACCCTTTCGATATAATTGTCGGCGACAGAGGACATTTGCCGAGGTATTGTCGAGGAAAGTCCATTAGTACATTTCAAGGGGATTCTTTCATTACTGTTTGTAGCGACAATTTGTTCGCTTACACACAAAATGAGCACACTTCGCGAGTTTTCCCCTTCTTGTAGACCCAATGTACAGTAAAAGGCGACAGCGATTAATATATAAGCTTAATTATCACTTAACATATATGTGTTTGCGCAGTAATTTGTGCACCATAATCTGTATGTCTGTTCGTATGGTTTAACGCCAAAGCTGCTAAAGCAATTTTAATAAAATGTTGTACAGAGATTTGGTCCTAAGCTTAACATAGACAGCTTAACCGTCAATATAAGTCTGTGGCATAACCAGAATTTTAACGGGTTAATATGTTTTATCTCCTATATCTAACTAGCTGATCCGGTGAATATCGTACCACCTTGACATATGATAGCACTAAATAAACAATCATGAATTGTACCGTCGTTTTCCATACAAATTATATTATTTTTAAGCTTCTCATTATTTTCCCTATTATTTTACTTTTAAGACCACCCCTGTATTAAAGTTAACAAAATATAAAAAAATATTCAAATAGACCAAGTCGTTTTTGAGTTTTAGCAAGACTAACAAACGCCGGTTCATTTTTTTATATTATTTCAATTGGGCAAAATCTAAATATAGTTTGTTCAGAACCGAGGGTAGCTAAGCGACTTCACTCATAAAGAAAATAGGTCAGATTTTATCCAAAATTAAATTTTCAACCACGCCGCTTTTTAGATTTACTTAACTCTGTCGTCTTGACCTCTTAATGACAGCGCGACGGCTATGCGGCAACACCCTATTCGCAGGCGCTCGACATAGACTTTAAAATTTGCAAGATATGCAACAAAACAGAAAAATAGACATATCTACGTTAAACATCCACGAGAATAAAATTAAGTAATCTAATTTTTAAGCTATTGCATAGCTTTTATCGCGGGCTTTGAGCGCGGCGACCGAATCAAGAAATTCCGTAACGAAAAAAATCTAACACCTCCCACTCCGACCGGCATCGGCAGGCCTATTCGCTAACTACGGTTGGTAACTAGAACTGTCATTTTTGAAAGACATTTTATATCCATTACTAGTTAAGTAATCTTATGTCTTACAGCAGCGTTCATGATAGCAGTAATGGATGATAAGTTCCTTTCAAAAATGACAGTACTAGTTAGCAACCGAAGTAAGAGAATAGGCCTGCGGCACAGCGGTGCGGCCTCAGAACAATCACTTATTCTTCTGAGGGTGCGGCGTTGAAAGCCGTGCATCGTCTAACGTCGTTTCAGTTCGGCAGACTTTGGCACGGTGTTTTGACGCGGTATTTTCCAGATATTTAGAGGGTATCAAGTCTCAAACTTATGTTTCTTATTTCATACCATAAACCTATAGTTTCAATGATAAAAATTCCTGAATAACCTAGGTACATGTATTGTAAGATAATAAAAATATTTTAAACAATATTAACTTCTCATTTATTCAATAAAAGAAAAAAATGTTTTCTTATCGGTCACCACGCTCAAAAAGTGTAACTTGAATTAATATCAAAGAAAAAAATACTGCATAAATAAAATAAATAAATAATTATAATTGCATAAGTTGATAAAAATGCTATGCAATAGCTTTACCGCGGCAGTCCCCGAGTGCCACTTTAATTTTTTATTTAAAAGTTGCCATGTCTGGGGTTTTGCGTTAGGTATGTAATTAACACGTATAAGAAGTGAAGAACATTAACAAACAATAAATAACACAAGAAGTACAGTCGGTTTGAATGTGGTCCCAACTTAACTTTGAAACTCAGTAGAAGGTAGATTTTTGCTTGCGCTAACGAACTATCAGTTATTAAGGCAACCTTAGTAAACATTTTAATCTTAGATCATTGATTTACTACCAAACGTAGATAACGCATGAACGTTCGAAAAGTGGGCCGTCGAAGAACTGCCCAATCGGGCCTCGTGCAGTTCTTTTCCATGCGTTGGAGCGACAACGCGATGAGCAATTTTGAGCATTATGTTTGAGAGTATAAAGTTGATATTTTCTTGTAGCAAACAGCGTACAAATGTATAGTCGATTAGGTGACAGATTTCAAGCGCGTTTTTGTATGAAGTGCTCTATCTACGTTTGGTAGTATATCAATGTCTTAGATATGTATTTACATTCTAAGAAAGGGAGTTTCTATAAAATGATAATTTGCAAACAGCGTCATACGCTGAGACGCTATCCGAAGAATAATTAAACAAAGAATAAAACGTTGCAACGGAAACACAAAACGCTATTCGCCTCATAATGACACCGCACCTTGATCGCAGGAAAGTTTTCATAGAGAGCCAATGTTGTCGGACATCTGCCGACTGTTCCGACTTTATTTGACGCTTCACTTCCACTTACATCGTAAACAAAGGCAGTAAAGCAAGACACATTGTATTTTTATTATGAGCCTTTAACTTAATACGAGTTCGCGCTGATTTTTACAGTAGATGAAAATTTTATGGCGTGCTTCGAGATTGCTACGACGGCGATATTGTTATTTGTTAAAATTGCAGTTATAGACTCCCTGGTATAGTAATAATAGGGATAAAGATTATGTTTTTAAAATGTCTGAATGCAGTTTATTTAAAAATATTGAGACACTTATTTTTTCCTTTTTCACACAATCAAATACTTGCGACGATATATTACGATATTTTGTATCTATCTATCTATACTATATAAGGCTCAACAAAATCGATCGACTCGATCAATCGCTAGACTAAATAAAATTTGAATGAATACTAAGCTACTCGTAATTGGCACTACGCACATAATCCGATTTCCACAAGAAAAAGGAGAGATTAAATTGTTTAGAAACATGTAAGGAAATCAACGTAGAGATAGCTTCCAAAATCGAATTGCCGTCCAAGGGTTGAACGTCAATTACACGTCAGAAAATGAAAAGGGTCATTTTTGCTTGCGACACCAATATGACAATTACTATTACTTTCAATCTTTCAATACGAGGGACGAAAGCAATTTTCATCCTGAACTAAATTTCATTAGCCGGAATATTCTCTGAACAGCCTACGTCCATTCATACAAATTCCTCTACAAAAATATTCGGTTGCCTATTAAGATTAATGGAGGAGTGTGCGTGGGAACTAATAATGACAAAGAGGGCTTAAGAAATCAACGGACCCTCTATTTATTTAAGCTACCTTAATTGTGATTTAATAATATGATATCTGAATATATGAATGTACAGATACAGAAGGGATGATGATACAATTATTTTCATTAAGAAATGAAGCGGAGAACAAGTGGGATGAGGCTGAATCCTGAATTAATGAAAGCGAGCGATTGTAGAGAAAATGGGTATATTTTGTAACAAATCGACATATAAAATCTTGATAACCAAATACAATATAAAACTGACAAGTACACTAGAATTTTTTGACATATAATTTTACCAAAGACAAACTTAGACCTAATCGCTCACGCCTACATCGAAAACGAAACATTATTTTAATGCGAAGCATTCAATTCACTACATGCTGCAATTGATCGTAGTTTGGTTTACAGCTCATTGCATACTTACTGCATACATACCTCTCAATTGCTACATGAGGGATGTGTATGAGAAACAATCATTCTAGTAAAGAGTAGGCCTTTCAGAGATAATTTCTAGAAAGCTTCTAATAACATCATCAGTAAAACACAATACAACACCATGAAACTTGTGATAGTTGTGTGCTTTTAGATGTTAGAACAACTCTATACAATTAACACTATTTCCTTGAATAAATTACCTTCGACGAAGGACAAAAATAATAATAAAACGAAAACATTTAAGTTAAGGCCCTTGAAGTTTTAGATAAGTAGACAAATCTGAAAAACGGTGAACATTTTTGAATAGAAGGTTGACTTCCTAAATCTAAGCGTTATTACGCCTCACTCGAAAATGGCCCGGGTCGAGTATATTCAAGACCTACCTAAGCCGACTTATTTCGATATTCATGTACCCGTGCGGCCGAAGAAAGGACAATCCCTTTTCTGTCCTCACGAATCCAACTCGTAATCCAAACAACGCAAACAAGATCGAAGAAAAATAAACAAAGGGTTTATGTTTCTGTAATAAGGGGAATTACGAGTCGTCTCAAGCAAAGTATAAAGTATTAGTGAAGGAGTTAAAAAAGAGGGAGAAGACCATAACGATTCACAATAATATCCTATCGATGATGTGCTTTAAAAATCATCTCTATACCTTGATGATAATGTAGAAGCAAATAAGAACTTGCCCTTGTCAAAGAAAAACAGCAACTCAAATATTCACTTTATAAAAGAGACATTTCTGTTTTTCAGGAAAAAGATTACACTTATAACTTTCAGAATCCCCCAATGAATTAAGAAGTCATAGAATTGAAAGCCTCATCAATAATGATAAAGCTCATCAAGCAAATGGATGGTAGGGACGACGTGTCACGACGTTTCGCATTAAGAAATTAATACCCAAGGAAACTTAGCGCATGGTTTGGGGCTTTCCAATCCCGCTGACAGTCCTGACAGCGTTCATCCAAGCGATCGTGAATATTAGTCCGCAGAAACTGTCTTCTTTTGTCAGAGGCCTGTGATATTGATTCATATTCTACCTACACCATTGGCTTGATGTTTATAATTAAATAGCAAAGCAAGGTCATGAAATCACGTGCTAAAGTAGCGATCATCCTAATCTAACATTAACAGGCTGTTTATGAAAGATTCTCTTACAGCTAATTACTTAAACACAAACATATACTGAAGCCTTTTGCCTATAATTTATTATTTGATACGAATCAATACTTTCTTTATTTAGACGTTGAATGAACGAATCTTAAAAGTGATCTGTCTTAGTATTTTTTAAGAATCATTTTTAAAATTTTGATAAATAAAATTCATATTCCTTCTTAACTGCCTCAATAGAGTGGTTAAGCCCGGTGTTTATCTGGAGGCCCAGTGTTTGATTTTTTATGGAGTGATTCTGCTCGGTTTGATTGGCGGTAGGGCTTTTGAGTCCCACCGTCTCCCTCCGGACCATCTGACCACCATGAACTTGCCACTGGTGGTGACTTGGGATTTCTATATCCCAACTGACTACCAGTGACCAAATAACACAGTACTACTCCCATATCACCACCAGTGGTGAAAATTGTCTCATTTTACCACTAGTGGTAAAATAAAACAACATCAGTAGCACTTTACCACCATTGGTCAAATTATAAGATCAGTTTCAATTTAGTAAAATGAAGATTATCTAAACCACTTGAATAAATATACCGTTTACTATATCCAAAACATTTATTTGTATTTATTTGTACTTAAACCAAAATATCCGCTCTTAGCTATCATAACCTATATTTATATTATAAACTATTTGGATCTAAATTAGGTACTTCATTTAAAAATTATTCTTTATGTTATTCAAAAAAAATATTATTATCTATTTCTTGGTTTCTGGCATTAGTAAGCATAGCAAAACATTCTCTAGACAGTGGCCGACAGTAACATTGTTATCCTTTAATGCTCCTACAGTCCTCTTTATTTTTTCATCGTTTTCGGCTCCTTTGGCTTGATATATATTCGTAAGTAGTTGGGTTACTGCATGTAGGCACAGAATCTTGATCACACATTTTCACAGAAATACTGCACTAATAAGTAGGTAATCATTAGTAATGATTTTCTTCGAGTTAGATAACCCCAGGAAAAGTTCACAATGACGTGTGTCAATCTAGTCATGTTTACTTTTCAATAAAATACTTAAGGAGGATTCTGCTCAAAGCAAATCGTAACAGGCTAGGTAGTGTTTACGGATAGCAGATTAGTCCCATTTGTCCCATTTCACCCCTGGTGGTAAAATTTTGCATCATCTCAACCCCGGTGGTCAATTAGAAATACAATCGTCCCATTTTATCACTAGTGGTGAATTGGGAATAAGTTTTTCCCAGTTGACCACCAGTGGTAAAATGAGACAATTTTCACCACTGGTGGTGATATGGGAGTAGTAATGTGTTATTTGGTCACTGGTAGTCAGTTGGGATATAGAAATCCCAAGTCACTACCAGTGGCAAGTTCATGGTGGTCAGATGGTCCGGAGGGCACCGTCTTACCCAAGTTCATCGCAATTTTCTCGGAAGTTGAGGAGTCACGGAGGAGCTCGCATCTATCTTCAGCCTTTTCACTCATTAACCCATTCGATGTTCGATGCGATTCCCAGTTGTTCGTAAAAAATAATCCAACTAATTTGACTCTGGTCTTACTGATTTTACTTTGAGCCTGGAGGCAGAGAATGTTTGATTATCCGCCATTCAATAGCGTGTACGCATTTTAACAAAAAAAGCTTTATATATTATAGATTACAACTCAGGCGTCAACAGAACTGGTAGCTTGCAAAACAAATCTCCATTTGTTAATAATATACATTGTTCAGAATAAGACTAATATTATTTCTGAGATACAGATAAGCACTGAGTAAGGATACCGATATAGACACGTCGAGCGGCACTCGTCGAGAACGAGCGTCTGAGATGATTTATGAAACCGGAAAGTAATAATTGATTGCGGATTGTCCCGTCCTCTCCAATGCAATTTCGATAGAATATTTGTCAATTTTATAGTGTTCTGACTCAGCTTCGCAAGACTAACAAGTTTTCACTTCATTTGACATATTATAATAATATATTTTAATTACAGTTTTTAATTTAGTAATATAAGGTTATTTTTTAATTACCAAAAAAATTTTGTGTGCACAAGCGCTTGTCAGACAAGCAAACTGAACAACTTTCACTATGGGACCCACTTTGAAATCGCAAAAAATATCAGCTGTTCCATACATCTAGTTTCAGTGAATGTTGAACATTCGTATAGAACAGCTGTTTTTTTTTGCGATTTCAAAGTTGGTCCCGTAATGAAAGTTGTTCAGTTTGCTTGTCTGAACAAGCACACACAATTTTTTTGGTAATTAGAAAATAAACTTGTATATCAATTAGAGTATCTAGCGACGGATTAGCAGATAACGCAGACGTCAAACTTTGTGACGTTTTACTAGTGTTATTTTTTGGATGTACACTCGTGATGAAGGGGGATAACGGATACGTGACTTACTACTAGAAAAGTTGTTAATAACTTAATATGATAGGTGTAAAGAAAAAGAGGGTAACTTGGCAAATGATTTACCACAAAATAACATTTTAGAGACATGACATATATTCATAAATAAGTGCAAAGGCGAGCTTATCTTTTTGTAAAATCTCCTCCAACCAACCTCTAGGTCTAATAAATAATAAAAAATATATTATTCCGCAAGATCAATCTTAAGGTATAAATCTTAATATCCTATCTATTTTGTACTTATTTCCGAGTATACATTGTGCAATTGATTCATACTTGAAAAAACAATTCAATACAATAGTCGCACTATTAAATATTGTGGCATATTCAAGCAATGCATCGTAAATTGTTGAAGTCCTAAAGTCCCAATCCAAATCCTTCCTCCAAAGCGAGGAGTCGAGGAGCGACGTCCGAGATGATTTATATGGGAAGCCGAAAATTGATTGCTCGGTCGCCGTTGTTGACCGAAATACGCTCGGGAACAAGGTGGCAATATAGCTTTAATACAAATACATCGGCATTTTCACTTAATCAGTCATCATTTGCGCTTACTCGAGGTAGCAATGAATGATATTAATGCAATTTTGATTAATCATGAAAAATAACGCTATTAAGAGAATTGAAAATAAGAACAGTCAAAACCATTTAGGTCATCGTTATCATCCACAGCTTCCTATATCCAACCGTTGGGTAAAGGCTGCTTCATTATACCATCTTCCAGACATTTGTAGACAACTATGGTTTTGAATCTTAAAATAAATCTGATAGTGCAATACACACAGCACATAGTTAGAAGAATGTACAAATTCCCTTTTTTAAAAAAAATATAAGCAGCTCAAAGTTCCATCTCCTACTTTGCTATTATTTACGAGTGCCAGCGGTAACGAAATTCTTTTATACGAGACGGAAATAAGTAATAAGTAACGGAAATACAATATTGCATTAATAATCTGGGACAACTAGTGAGAGAGTTGAAATATGTTTTACAATAAAATTTAATTATTTTATTAGCTTTCAATATATTGTAATATTCTTCTTCATTATTGTAATATTGCTTTTACAATAATGAAGATTTTGATATTCCATCGCCTGATGTTTTAAACAATGACAGTGATGATGGAAGCAATATTTAATCCATACTTTTAACTACAATTACTAACAACAATATCAGCAACAATATTTGTAACGATAGGCGATCTTTAGTAGCATAGTGATAGTCAATGACTCTCAGTTCACTATAATCACGATGAAAAAAGATTAATCTGCAGATGTATAACATGATCAAATTTCTAAGTATCAATAGTGTCTAAGCATAAAACTATCACTGATCACATATCACGTTAATTAACTATCCTTAGGTATGCGACAAGCAAGGGACCTTTAATCTTAATCTAAGCATTCAGAGCCATGCACAGTTAGCTGACGTTGGAGATGTATAGCAGTGACAAGTGACAACGTATAATTGATCGACAGGCAACTATAGCAGCAATACTAAGTGCAGGTCAGCATATGTAGGTCTATGTAATGTCAATCCTTCAATTAAATCGACCTTAACGCCGAAACATATTTTATAATCTTGTTCCCAAGCAAAACACCAAAACTAAATGATGCTAAGCGGGTCCCTAACATCTTACGTGTACTTCCTTGCTCAAACATTGTTCTAAGTTAAGCTGGTTCCTGTCAGCTCTTTTTAGAGCACAAAAATGCAACGACTCTTTTTATTATCCTCATATAGCGTCTTGCAAATAAAAACAGTCCAATCACTTCCAAATGACAGACGAAAGTCACGAATCGAGCGAATAACCTACCTACATGCACCCACACAAAGTAATTCCCTTAATGTCATTTTCATGTAGAATGGACGCTAAATAAATTTAACGTGTTCGTAGTGAAAACTACTCGCACCTAACACGGTCGAGTACCCACCCTAAATGCAAAACGAAGGCTGATGTAGATTCGGCGTTAGATATGGATATGTGTTCCGGGACTTTCTAAATTTTGAGTCATGATAATGTGAACGATATTAAAAATACCCCAGAGGGAGACTCTGTGCCAGAGTCGTCTGCATGAGCCTCTATCTAACTTTTTCTGCCGCCAAGCAGCGATGCTTGCATTGTCGTGTTCCGCCCCCTGATTATGTAACTCAAAATCTAAGGCGATCGCTTTCAATTTGACAATTGCAGTATATCCATCAGTGTTTTATAAAAGGAAGTCAGCGCAGAGTCTTGTGTTGACGGCGCAATGACTGTCAAATTAAACGTGATCGTGATAGATTTTTTCTTAGACAATAACCCCCCCGATTTGAAGGATAAGACAGGCAGTGAAATTACTGGGTACTGTGATCTATCCTTTGCCGTACAATTATGTGTATCCGTTTATCGTAAGGAGGGAACCAGATTGGGACTTGGGTGTTTTTCGCGAAAACCAAGCACGACTACAACTTTACGTGACCACCGTCTTCCAGGATCGAGTACTGAGGCAATACTATTAGAACTGTAACAAGACCCATTATTTTACAACTTTTGTGCTGCAATTTGGTTCATATAACCGTGCTCCAATTCTACGAATCGAATATTTGCTATAAACAACAAATACCGAAATTAATTTTTTCATCAGAAATGATTTTGAAAATACATTTATTATGTTTATAAAGTTACTAGCTGTGCCCGCAATTTCGTTCGCGTTGATGTCGGAAAATAACAACATGTCGTACGTATGTAGGGTAGGTTACATGATTTTACTTGAGTAATTATTTTGATTGAGTAATTGTGGTAGGAATATTTTTTTCCGTTTTTGCAACATTTTTCATTGATGCTCAACCTTCTGTTATATTAGTCTTCCTCGATAAATGGTCTATCAAATACAAATAGAATTTTTCAATTTGATTCAGTAGTTCCTAAATTTAGCGCGTTCAATCAAACAAACAAACAAACTCTTCAGTTTTACAATATTAGTAGACATTGGTATATGGTTGGTATCTATAATTCAACAACAATATTTTAAAATGCTAAATATCAAAAATCATAAAATATTGGACATTACACAAGGAATAGACTTATCTAACATTACTTTTCAACTGGTTACCGATAAGGGATATAATCCAACTACGGTCCAGATTAAAATAAAGGAAATTGTACCGGACAGATAGAGGGAAACAAGCAATTTCCTTTGACTACACAACATCAAATAAATATTAATGCAACCGTGTGTAAGGCTTACACACGGTTACCTTGAAAAAAGGAAAGACGTGTCTTAACACACGCGCAGTATAGAATTCTGGGATTTTGTAAACATAATCATAGCTTTAAAAAGGAATTAATTTAAGAGCAGGAAGCCGTTAATGAATATACAAAGTTAATCAAAACAGGACAAATAGTCTAGACGGTTTTTTGACAAATATTGTTTGACTAAATAATCTAATATAAAGCACTGGCGATATAAGAAACCACACTAGAACGAATAATACGGCTCAGAGTCAGAGAGAGGATTTTGTCTGATTATATACATCCTTTTTATCAAAGTAATGCTTAATTTATTGCACATTTCCTCAAAATTACCGCTCGTATCATTGACGGTGCAATTATTTTAACAATGAGCATCGCTCATAGTTATGTGCGATCAAATTTCTCCTCGAGGAGGTATTAAGCTTCGTGTAGTTACAGCGGGAAAGTTTGATATTGCGTATTAAAGTTAGTTGACTGTGTGTAGGGAAATAAGGCAACCGTTGAAGATACTCGCAATTTAGGAATAGGAAACTAATTAGTGTTCCAAGTTTTAACACAGTAACGTATTTGGCACATTTGTCATGGAGTCTTAGGGAATAGTGAAGAGTTACGCGTTTAGTTCGACATAGCACAATTCTGTTTGATTTATTAGGTTGGGAGGCTTTAATGTGCTTCAAGTGGAAGCGTTGTTTCGTTAAGAAAAGTTAACGTTTGTTTATCGTGAAAAAATCATTCATAAATTAACTTCACCGAAAGAGTTTAAAAATGCTTTGACTTTAAGTCAAGAAAACATTTTTGCCAACAGTAGCTTATAATATGAGCTCACTAGTTATTTCCAACCTTTATACAAAACACATTCAGCCCGTACAGTTTAATTGACATAACCCTTATTATAAACACTCGAAGACCTATAAAGTATTTGGAGCCCTATTATTTCAACTTGCCGTCCGAATATGAGGAGCATCGACCGCTCTTGAGCAAATTGATGATCACATTAATTCAATTTATGCTACGGCACCCTGAGCCAGCATAAATGATGACCCTCGAAGCTTTTCTAAATCATCGCACTGTCTTTTACGGAGTATTCAAATGTGTGGGAGAGAGACGGATAGGTGCATCGTGGCTGAAGTAGATAAGGGATAGCAATTAAGGGAAGCGTTGAATGACCTTGCTATCGGACGGGCTCGGGTTTGGTCGGAGTTGGTCGAGCGTGTAATGCCTTATCTTCCGATCTTAGAACGCGCGCGCATCCCTTTCTTGGACTCAAATTTTTCCTTTTAACTCCAGGCTTGGAATGTAAGTGCATAGTTAGACCATGAGTACGCGTGAAACCTTATTGCTCAATTTGCAAGCAATATGAATCATCTTGAACTTTACACGCAGATTCCAGAAAGTAATAAGGTGTAACGCGACGCAACGCTAGTTTCGGTTTCGAGTTTCGAGTATTAGTACTGACAAAAATTGCTTAGATAAAGTAGTATTTGGTTAAATAATAAAATAATAAATCTTACAAATGAAGCTGAACAAAACTTTAACGGCAGTATGCAAATGAAACCAACCAACCAATAGCTTTTGAAATTTCGCAACGAACTTCATGATTGTTCTTGCCCACGAAGGTCAAAATACAACTTAATCTTCAAACAAATAGGACTCTTGAAACAAATATTTGGTAACGAGAATTTGTAGTCGAATACTCTGTACACAAAACCCGTTTTCGAGTATTGTGTATCTGAAATCTCTATTTCGAATACTGGAGCATGTGAATACCTAGCAGGTATTCGAATTAGTACTCGATTCAGGTTCTCGATATTGATTGTTGCTCTTTGAGAATTTAATATTAAGAACAAAATGATAACGTTACTGATAGTTTGTCTACCTACAAAAATTTTGTTTCCAGAGCATTACATCAATGGTAACATGAGGAGAGTAACTGAATAAAAATATTTCTTTTCATTTTCTGCTACTTGGATCAAATGAGCTATGAGCTCATGAGCTGAGTTACGAAATAACTTGATTCCCCCTTTACAAAGATGAACAATTAGTTACGTACTCGGAGATAATTGTACATGATTTGAAATTGCATAGAGTTGAGGTGAGAGAGTAGATAAAATATTTCGTTTTTGACAGTTCACCTTAGTCTGACATATAAAAATAAATAAAAAATTTAAATCATACATCTTAGTTTTCAATTATTGAATCGAATAACAAGAAACTAACAATTTTTCAAATGCAACGGAAATAGCTCTGTAGGTTCTATTATAATACATAGTATTGGTCGACAAATCTTGAAACACAGTATCCCCAAAAAGGCAGGACTTGAGCGACACTCAAAAACTGAACTCACCTGACCCCGTATTTATTAACAAGACAAAAGATTGTCAATTGACACGAAAAACTCTAGATAATTTTTAATACCCTCCTAATGACCAGCACGGCATGTTAATGGGCAAGGTCTTTTAACGGCTGACTTCATCCATCATTCGTTAGCAGGGTCGTTGACTTTCACGGTTTGACTAGGGTAAAATGCGTAAACAGTATCTCGGCTTAGGCTGTTTGGATTGTCTCCTTTGGAGAAAAAAGCTTAATGTAATGTAAAAGTTGCTTGATAATGTAACACACGTGTGAGTGGTTTTAGTTGATACATTCTTAATGGTTTTACATTTAATACCTATAAATACCATTATCATATTAACAATCTTTATTCAAATATCATGATAAAAGATCGTCACAATATATTTATATTTATCGTTATATTTATTATATGATGCTGTTGATAACTCTTTATTGCAAAATTGATACATAGCGCAAAGGTAACAAAAATGGTATTAAAAAGGCGAGCTTACGTATGTACGTAGCGTACGGGATTTCTTTCAGCTATCCTTTGACAGATTACACAGGAATTGTTTAAAGTAAATTTTTGCAGAGAGATTAATGACCGAACTTTTTCTTAGGCTAGGACAATGTTAGGCGGCATTCTATCACATTCTTTTCATTAAAGACAAGAAGAAGTGACATCATACTACTTAGGATTGTCCTAAGCTAAGGTTAGTGAAATTATCCATAAGGGTATGTTACTTTATAGAGAAATCTCATGTTTTATTATACCAGAGAAAAAACGACACTACCAATCAATAGAATCTGCAAAAAACGAATCACAAATATACAACAAAAAATAGCTGCCTCTAATGAAATCATATAAGAAACAAGGAAATAAGTTCTCTATCTCTGTCTATAAGACGAAAATAGAAGAATAGATGGCTCTAAAATAGACTTACTGAGCTGACGACGATGATATGACACTGCTGAAGCCACACCTCATTATAACGGACGGGCGTCGCAGCAACAAATTGACACCAGGACTGGCAAATTATTTAACCGTGTGCACTCAAGGCTTGATTCACGCAGAAACAACACAAAAATGCATAAAATAGGACCGGAATATAGAATCCATAATGTTATTCAATTATTTTTTGATGTTTTCATTTAATTCGACGAGGGATTGTAAGGTGCGAGTTGCCCTAAATTTGTTATCGATCGCTTATACGATTAGTACTCCACTACCTGTCACCTCATCGACAGTGATGAAAGTCTGCAAGAAATTAATACGAGTATAAACAAATAAGGACACTGCACAAAATAATAGTAATGAATAAGACAAATCAAGGAAAGGCGACCCCAAGTAGAAGGGACCTAACAGGAAGAAGACAGCTTCAGATATCCTATTGCCTCCTATTGTGTGATTTTAAATCCATTACTGCACGAGGGTCGGTGGCGCTGTGGCCCCGGCACTGGACTGTGCCCCGAGTAGAATCGGGAGGCCCGCGATCGATCCTGCCATGTACCAATGTGTTTTTCGTTTCACGAATTTCATATGTACATTTATCTGACGCTGTTACGGTGAAGGAAAACATCGTGAGGAAACCTGCATACACCTGCGAAGTAATTGAAAGGTGTATGTGAAGCCAACCAATTCGCACTGGGCCAGCGTGGTTTGACTTAGGTCTAATCGCCCTAACATAACTAGTAAGGGTAGGCTCGTGCCCCTCAGTGGGGACGTATATGAGCTGTGATGATGATGATGATGATGACTGCACAAGGGGGGATTCTGCTCATCACGCCGGCCCAAGCTTGCACCACCAAGCTTTTCAACTACATACTCGTAGAAGTAATCAAGTTCTTACTATCAAACTGAAAGTTATCACTGGTAATGAAGAATCAAAAAATATGGAGGCACTTATGGTGACGACAGGGATGTTTAATGCCTAAGGATATGCAACAGCTGGACATTACTAAAACCAATTTCCATAAAGCCGAACATTCAACGAATTTGCTATTAAACGAGAAACTACCTCAAGCAATATACCTTCAACAATATTACAAATAACAATCATACAAATTTTCGTTCACAAATATAAATTGCTCACGTAAATGGCACCTACAAATAGCGCAAACAAACGCCACTTTAACTCATTGTCGTAAATCAAAGTATTAGTTTTCTAATTAAAGCCTAAGACGTACAAATTCCACACTCGATATATTACTCTCATATACTGCCACGTGTTTACTGTACACCCAGCGAGACGGTAGGAAATTGTTACGCGAAATTAATTCCCACTGTAATCAACGCTAAACGTGTAATTGATTACTTACATATTTCAACAGATCTTTAGATTTAGATATTGTGCGATTCAGATTTAAGAGTAAAGTTCACTTTTTAATATACACCGCCTTGTACTGAAGAAAGATTGTTACGACTCCTTGTTTCGCCTCCATTTTATCACTCCAGATCCAGACTGTTTATTTCTTACCTCAAACTCATCTTGTTTGTCTGCTTTCAACTAAGCTTAAATGCGTCGTAATACGTCTAGGCAATTAGTTGTTTAATAAGAGAGTAGCTGACTCAGTAAGCTCCTCAGTAAAATTAGCTAAAATGTAAATACATAGTTATAGACTAGAATACTGACAGAAACTATCTCCACACTATCCACCCTTTAATATCTCAGCTAGAACCCTACACGTTTCTCCAAAAGTGAATATTAATAGCATTAACAATAAAAAGTGTAGTAAGCAAGGTCTTAGGGCTAACACACACGAGCCACACGGTCACGAGTAGCGCGCGACGTATTCAATCACGACACGGACGCGCACGAACGCCATAAATTAACTTATCCTAGTCTCATCTTACAAGGTTTGTAGTTGCAATGACAAAAGAGGCTGCATTTTATGTGGAATCTATTTCGAACTTTGAAACTTTTGTCTTTTTAGGAGCGATTAACTTGTTTTCAGGTTTTGAACGATTAGGTTCTTTAAATTACAATATGACGTCATAGTGGTTTAGGCTTTGTCGGTTCAAGTCGTCTTGCTATTAATATCTAATAAATCAAAATGAAATCCTATATTGCTTTTATGTAGTAACAAAGGTTTTACATATAATGTATATCTCAATGTATGTATTACAATTTACACACATTATAACAATATAAAGGATAACATCATATCTATTTGTTTGTATTACCGGTATATCTACGTGAATGTATGACAATAAAACACAAAAAAATTGCGTCTAAAAAATTAGGAAATTAATATTGTGAAATATCCGTGCAAAGTCATAAAACAAACCTATCACATTAAAACGTTTGCTTGTGCGTAACACTAAAAGGATCATCAAGATTATATTATTAACAGAGTTGCTTAATTATAAACAAACTCTTCGGGAAATCTTCGTCTGTAGAAACAACGCAACTGAACTAATCAAATTAATTAACAACCAAGTATTTCATTACATCTGTTTCAAATTCACCGTAATCAAGGTTACTATGAAGCATTGATCCAGTGTCGTATGAGTTTAAGTCATTTTACTTCGATTCGGCAAGACGAGCGTAATTAAATTTTATAACTCGTAACTTTTCAATAGAACGATCAAATCTACGAAGATAGCTCAATTTGAATAATAACTCGGTGACTACGACATTGTAACTTCAAATTTGTTATATTTATAAAGAGTGTGCCACCAATCAGAGAAAAAAGATCTACATTCTGTTTTTTTTAATGATAAAAAATTAGGAAATTAATATTGTGAAATATCCGTGCAAAGTCATAAAACAAACCTATCACATTAAAACGTTTGCTTGTGCGTAACACTAAAAGGATCATCAAGATTATATTATTAACAGAGTTGCTTAATTATAAACAAACTCTTCGGGAAATCTTCGTCTGTAGAAACAACGCAACTGAACTAATCAAATTAATTAACAACCAAGTATTTCATTACATCTGTTTCAAATTCACCGTAATCAAGGTTACTATGAAGCATTGATCCAGTGTCGTATGAGTTTAAGTCATTTTACTTCGATTCGGCAAGACGAGCGTAATTAAATTTTATAACTCGTAACTTTTCAATAGAACGATCAAATCTACGAAGATAGCTCAATTTGAATAATAACTCGGTGACTACGACATTGTAACTTCAAATTTGTTATATTTATAAAGAGTGTGCCACCAATCAGAGAAAAAAGATCTACATTCTGTTTTTTTTAATGATACATGAAATGCTAAAGATTACCAATCTGGAAATAATCCATTCGAAACGAAACATATTCTTACATTAATTGTCAAAGCGGTATTCATAGACTCGAATCCTAAAATGTTAAACGACAGAATAGACGGTAAAGACAAAACTGTAGTTTTGGTAATAAAATCGCGTTTCCGAACTGCAAAACAAAGATGTTTGGAAGCTTACACTGAGACATCAAGTCTCCAGAGAAGGATTCCGTCCGGTACTTCGCGCGGATTGCAGCACGGCAAACTTGACAATGTGCTGGATTCTTCACTGTTCCACTCCAGCAACAAAAGCATTTAAGTTAAAAGCTGTGCGTTTGTACAGAAATTGAAAATGGAGGCACGTACAGCTTAAGAAAAGTGAGATTGCTTACGGGAAATCGAAGGGAAAATATTTGAGTTTTTGCAGTCGCATAGGTACTAATATTAACTTATGGTAGTCATAGTAATTATATATTACTGCAAAGGCTTGTACAATGTATATCTATTAGGTTGGGGAAAAAGTCTTTTCGCATTATAGTATGTATAAACTTGTAATAAAATCTCTTTGGCTATACTATTTGTATCTGGCTGGTTTTGGTATCATTGAAAGTTTAAATTTTAAAGAACATAATTCCAAATTCAAATTAGGAAAATGTGTGATTTTCATTTGTTTTTCGTACCGCCAAGATGAGTGAATCTAATGAAGAAATTCGATACATTTTAAAATTTTACTACAAAAAAGGTAAAAATGCAACGCAAGCCGCGAAAAAAATTTGCGATGTTTATGGACCTAGTGCAGTGTCTGTGAGAGTAGCACAAATTTGGTTTAAGCGTTTTCAATCCGGAAATTTTGATGTCAAAGATGCACGTCGCTCTGGTCGCCCTATTACAGATAAAATGGATGCCATTTTTGAAAAAGTGGAGCAAGATCGGCATGTCAGTAGTTACGACGTAGCTGAAGAACTGGGAATTGACCACAAAACAGTTTTGGCGCATTTGAAAAAAACTGGGTACACAAAAAAGCTCGACATTTGGGTACCTCACGAGCTCACTGAAAGAAACCTAATGAACCGTGTACTCATTTGTGATTCTTTATTACGACGTAATGAAACCGAACCATTTTTGAAGAAGCTGATAACTGGTGATGAAAAGTGGATCACGTACGACAAGAACGTGCGAAAAAGGTCGTGGTCAAAGGCCGGTCAGGCTTCACAGACTGTGGCGAAACCCGGGTTAACTCGCAACAAGGTGATGCTGTGTGTGTGGTGGGATTGGAAGGGCATTATTCATTATGAGCTGTTACCACCAGGCAGGACCATCGATTCTGAACTCTACTGCGAACAACTGATGAGATTAAAGCAAGAAGTTGAGAGAAAGCGGCCGGAATTAATCAACAGAAGGGGTGTGGTTTTTCATCATGATGACGCTAGACCTCACACATCTTTAGCCACTCAGCAAAAATTAAGAGTTTGGCTGGGAGGTGTTAATGCATCCGCCGTATAGTCCTGACCTTGCACCTTCAGATTTCCACCTGTTTCGGTCTCTTCAGAATTCTTTAGGCAGTGTCAGGTTAACATCACGAGAGGACTGCCAAAACCACTTGTCGCGGTATTTTGACCAGAAGTCCCAAAATTTCTATAGCAATGGGATCATGTCCCTACCTACAAGATGGCAAAAAGTTATCGAACAAAATGGTACCTACATACTTTAGTTAAATGTAAATAAACTATATTAAAAAATGTTTTGAATTTTCTTAAAAAATGCGAAGAAACTTTTTCCCCAACCTATTATTTAATTTGGATATCAAATCAATATTGTTGCTTGTCTGATGTTTAGGTGTTGATTTGGAAATTTCGCTTTGCATTAATTTTAATTTAGGAACTACGAGTAAAAACCATAACAGGCGTTGAAAAGAAGTATGACCATCATTGAAAATATTAATCCACTGTTTTTTGGGAAACGTTAATAATAGTTTCATGCCAATAAATAAGCATGTTTACATTATTTTTGTTTAGTGAAACTTAAATAAGAAAACAAGTGAGTGTTTCTAGTATTTTAGTAAAACTTGCAAAAGTAATTTAGTAACACTTATAATACACATAATTTACATTCATATTATAAAAAATACTTTTTCTGTTGTGAAACAACAAAAGAATTGATGTTAATTTCTCAAGAGTCGAAGCAAACTCCTTAATCAAATTTTAATGATGGCTCGGAAAAATAACAGAAATTGTTTGGTCTACGTCATTTCAAAATCAAATCGCTGAAGGCTCCCATTATTCATAGAAGGTAACCAAAAGGATCCCATAGGATTCTAAGAAATGAAGGATCGTTCTCGCAGCCGTGCGTAAAGTCTTAGGTAATCAAATAATTTGATTAATTGCCTCGTTACACAAATTATACATTTCCTTCGCGTCGGTTTTCCGAAAATAATACTCGCTCTATTCATTGTAATTCGTGCCTACTACAGCAGTCTTACACGGATGTTATTTCAAGTTCAAACCTTCTATATTAAATATAGGAATCAAGTAAATGATACAGTTAGGCAGAATCATCAACTGTCTTTCAGTCAGTTGGGCAAAGGTTATTCTTTAAAATTAATGCTTCATTATGTCTCATACTCAACTTTTAGATCTTTTAAATCATAGTCAAAATGACGTTATAATGTGTTCCTAAGGTCGTCAGATCTCATTGGGGAAAGTTGTCAGTACTTCTATGCTGACTGACTATTAAGTCACAGGCGTCCGTTCGGTAACCGCTATCAGGCGGACCCTATATATAACAGTAAAACCTGACTCGTATTATCATTATTCAATAATCTCAAACCACCTCCAAACCCAGACGAGTTTATTGGATTCAAACTGCCACAGGAAAATAATAAACTAAGACTAAAAGTCATAGCGGCACGTAGCCGACAAGCGCCGGAAATAAATATTTTCCTTTTGAATTTCGCTCCATAAATGCCGGCTCGTCCGATCTATGTTTGTGTTTGTCCCCACACGGTGGATTTCAATTTGTTGTATTTGATTTTCGTTATAGGAATTCAAGGGGAGAGCCAACTAAGCCAGTTCGAATCGAATGACATACCTGATTAGCTTCAGCATTTCATAACTATTTTAGATTTTCAACGTAAAGGAGGTTATTACGAGTAGTATATGTTTAACGACTTACGTTCTTTTGCATCTATCTCTATCACAATCATTCAAGATCTCCATTAAAACATTACCTGTAACAAAAACAAAATTATTAATTTTTGAAGAAATACCATCGACTAAAGAACATTTTATTTTATTATTTTATGAATTACCAATATAGTTAAGAACACTGCGGTTCTTGTATGTGTTGCGTATCCGTGAATCTCACAAGAGCCATAAGTACAGTAAGCGCCACGTCAAGCTTTACATGTGCACTACGAAAACAGCCGCTATTTTAAGGGTGGACCAAAGGTCAAACAATATAGCTTGAAACAAACACGCAGACATGTTCTTCTCTTTAATATTTGTTAATATACAGTAAAGTAATATTAATATAATCGTAATGGTAAACTCAAGACAGAAATCGTTCGATGGAGGGAAAGGAATCCCATTAATTTGCCTAAGAATATATTCAACTGCTCCAAATGAGATTAGGCGAGGTTCATAAACAATGACGAGACAATTCAGTGATCTCCCGGAAACCGGGACCATAATTACCAAGTCTTGGTCACGAGCGAAATAATGATTGATTCATTTTCCTATACTTATGCGTGGAAGAGCAGTCGCTCGATATGAGCTGACCTTAACTAATTTATTTTCTTAATTGAAACCCATTATGGACTGGGTTAATACTAACTCTTGACTTTTTATATAAAACCCATGGAGAACATGGGTTTTCCGCCTTAGTTTTTTTTTGCCTTAGTTGGTTCTTTTTCGTACCATTTTATATTTTACTCTAATAATAAACAAACGAGGGACTGATACAATTGAAGGAGCCTGCTTGCTTACTTGTCCAGAACTTGGGGTAGAGTGAATCCCACGATCCTTCCCACATCTGAAGTCTGCTTGCATCTGTATGGAGGCGCCCTTTAGTTTTTTTAACAGTATGGTATATTTACTAAGTGCAAGTAATTTGTTAACAGAAAATCTAATCTAACTCGCAAAAATAATATTAAATGACTTACAAATTATATCCATCACATACGTATCTATGTCAAGTGCGCCGGCCTAGTAACGCATGGCTTCTGATGTTATTATGGCTCGGCTTTGAGAGCTCAATATAACTCTAAGCAGCTTCTTGTGATGGACTTATTAATAGATTCAAATATTAAATCGCCTTTACATACTAGCATTATGAATCCAAGAAATGTTTATTTTTATTATTTTAATCTATACATGCCCTATCAGTTAAACATCTTTCAAATAGGTGAGCCTTCTTTCAGATGAATTAATGTCGATGACGGTTTTGTCTTAAATGTTTTAATATTTCCTTAAACATACATTACAAGATTACATTTACGTTTTTGGGTATCCAGTAGAAGCATAGTAAAACCTGCCTATAGTATCGAAATCTTTTAATCAACATATTTTTTAAAATGAAACTCGACAGTGTCTTAATTGTATTCAAATGTCGCTCGCTCAACAAACAAAGAGTTTTTCGCTTAAAGGTTCGTTAATAAGACAAAAGGGGATAAATTTGAATTTAATTGAACAGGCAAGGCAGCGGTTGAATGAAGACAGACAAGGCGGGAACGAAATTAACCGCTAACCTCACCCAAATTGAGTCAATGAAAAAAAATAATTTGTGTAATTTCGTAACGTACCAAGCGTCATTTAGGTTCAAACTATTCCTATAAACTGGTTTGTCGATAGTGTCTCCTTATGTGAAATTTACATTTCACACGCTATACAAAAGAGATGAAATGAAAAAGACGTACTATTATTTAAGCATAAAAACATCAGAAAATAACGACAACGATCCGTCTAAAGAATATAATCTCGATTGTGTTAATTAAGATCAAATTGTATTGAACGTCTTATCGTCTACTAATTAATAACATTTAATCAGAAAATGATGAGTTTCACAATCAGCATCACAATCAATTTGTGTTAACAGATTTTGGCCGTCTGCTGGCATATCGTTTGCATACGTAACAGTGATAAGGTCTCAGCTAATCCAGCTAGGTCAGGCCGGAGCGTTTGCAAATCCTAACTTGTCTGTGATAATAATTTGTCGACTTAAGACTGTGGCGTAGCGTCTTTAGCATCTAATGATGATATTATACAGTCTGAGCGTGGGAACTGTGTGTAAACGAACATTAAACTTTAAAATTACTATGAATATTTCATCATTTGGTGAAGTTTCCTCGCCAGCAAGTTTAGTATTGAAGAGCAAAGAAATTGGTGATAAATCAAATGCAACTTCAAAGTTTAAAGACCTTCGATTATGCGGTGCATTTGATTTATAACATTGTTGTATCGACTTAGTGACTATTTAAACATTTTATTATTAAAGTAAGCATTATCAGGACTCATATAATTGAATAAGCAAACAGCTAACAATTCGTAGTTAGCAGAACATTTACACCTAGATTTAGTAAAAAAAATAATATTTAAAGCGGATCAGCTGATCAATACTAGCAGCTATAGCAAGGATAGCAAAGTGGATTCAGTTTTGTCATAACATTTTAAGGCAATCAAACGAAAATTCAAAAACAAACAACATTTTGGTGCATAGCTTGGCAAGCTTAGTATGCTTGAAGATGATTTAAGCAACAACGCATAATAAACACAATGAATGGCTGCTATACGGAAGGAAGACTAATAAACGTCTTGACAGCGTCGCCACTTAAATATAAAGAGATAAACTGTGTTGGAAACCCTAAATGTTGATAGTACCGTTGTTCCAATTCGAACACTGGAGGGGAAACTGGGCTAATTCTTATTGCACGCTCCAATGCCTCCGAAAAGCTACTGTCTGTAATCAATATAAGCACGTACAATCTTAAAAATACTTTATAGGAAGTAAGGAATCGGTAATCCACTTTTTATGTAACTTTGATTTGAATTTATCGGTAAAAAAAGAAGGAAGAAAATCTTCTAAAAGTATATTTATAGACAACATTTATAAAATGTTGATTGTCATTCACGGACAAATTTTTATCTCTAAAATAAAATAATATTGTTCTCTTACCACATCTTCTGTAATGGCGGCCAATCTCAACAAAGACAAGCCATCTGCGTGATCTACGATTGTTTAGAAAACGAAGAGTAGACTGTAAGACGTCCTTTCGACTCGTAAGCCATCATCAATCCAAAGTGATTGAATACTAATATGACAATTGACAGCACTGGTCAATTTCAATTTAAGAAACTTTAAAAATTTACAAACTGATTTTCACGCAGGAGACACCGCGATACAGGTAGTATGACATAAAATGTATTATTGAAAAAAAAACTTACTTTGTTGAAGCTTTTAACAGGAATTTTAACTCGCGAAGCCAGCGTTGGCATCGAAACGGAATACACCAAACATACGTGCTTACAATACCGAACATGGCGCTCACAAACGAATGAAGCGCGCGTCCCATTGGAACGCATGATATCCACGACTTGAGGTATTTTTCATTAGATTGTGATTTATATCGTCGCATTCATCATCTGATTCTCCACGTGCGTATCTACATGAATTTGTCGTCTTACATAGATTTTGTTGTCCTTCTTTTCCTCTTGAGTTTGCTGAAAGGCAGGCAACAGGATGCTGCTTAGCCCCTCTTTCAGTCAATTTCGCAATAAGACCTCTACGACATTTGAATGGATGCTGTTATCAGGTATCAATGTTCATTAAACCACTAACTGTTAATTAAACTAATCGTTGATTAAAAAACTACTTATTGTTAATTAAACTATATATAACCTTATATATTTTAGACTGACGCTCAACAATAGCAGATTGTGCATGCTTTGATCGATTCATCTTCAAAACGTAAAATTTAAAACCAAACGATAGTCTCAAACCTCATCCAAGCCCACGCCAACCGCTAACGTCGACAAAATACGACAAGTTATTTGATTAAACACAGATTTAGTCGTCCCGTTAAATTCAATTCGGTTCAGAAGTTTGTTTTACACAAAAACGATGTCTTTCCCTGCCTCCGTTGAAACTCTATTAGCGTTATCTCGGGGAGTTGCTTTTGACGGCTTTCACGCAAATAGTTTAGTTGAAAACTCTAATCCGACATTCTAACTAATTGTGGCAACTTCTTAATAAGTCTGTGTTTAGGACAGATTTGAATAATCCTTTTTATACAACAGTTTTGGGGTAATTAAGAGATAGGTTATAGGGATGCTCATATAAAGGATATAGAAACGATAGATAATTTTATTTTTTTAATAAGGGAACGATGAACAATCAGATGTGTCATGTTTTCTTCACAAGAAAAAATTGTATTAGTTGCTATCTCACATGTAGATTTTTGAGGGCCAATATCTTACATTATTTACCTAAGTATTCATGTACCTCATAACAACAAGAACAATTAACTTTTAGGTAAATTATGAATAGGTATTGACTATGATTTTTATACAACAAGTAGGCCTTGTAATAATTTCAGATATGCTAATTAGAAGAGCCGCAGCTTAGGTTAGGTACGTTGCCAACTTATGACATAAGATCACAGTATTCAGCAATTTCACTGCGTATCTTACTCTCAAATCGGTACAGAGCAATGCGAGCAATACTGCTTTGCGGCAGAAAGGGGTAAGAGAGAGGTATCCGCGCAGATGATTCTGGTACAATCCTGTTGTAAGTACCTAAATAAATCCACATTATTCAAATAAATTAAATATCACGTAAAAAATTCAAACACTCGACGGTACCAGTATTTACAGCCAACGATCTGAAAAGAATTCCTTTTGTGATTATGAAGATAGTTTCAATTTTTCAAACAACATACAGCTGCGCGGAGCTAACTGGATCTGAATAAGAGATTAGCAAAAATTGCGCGCGTTGACGGCCGCTTCTAAGCCATGCCAACTCTGTGGCAAAAGCCACCCGGTGAATACCTACGTACAATTCAGGGTTGCCAGCATTGCAAATGAAAATATTAATTTCAAAGGCATTGTTAATAAAGAACAGCACTAATCGATTGTACGATTCAAAAATACATAACCTAAATTGAAATAATAAATATTAACCTGGCGCAGTTAGAGGTTTAGAGAAAATGTTTGCTTTGAAACGTAGCTTATACGGGATAAAAGATAATTTGTGCAAAAAGGAAATGAAAGCCAAATACTTACTAAGCAAGTACGGTTCAGTGGAATAACCAGGGCTATTTTGGAGACAGTGTGCATTCCTTGTCCATGCAATGAAAATCATTAATAAAACATGTGCATTAATGTTATATATTCTTTCTAAGTACTTTATCCACTACAATATTTAATTAACGTTGTCACTCCACAGTTAAGTGTGAATGTAGGTCTGCTAAGAAAGTACCCTCAGACAGAAAAATATTAGTTATTGTTCTGAGGAAGTACCCCTGGCCACCATGCGGTGCAATGTGGCCGTAACGCGAGTGAAACTAAGGTAAATATATTCTTTCTAAGTACTTTATCCACTACAATATTTAATTAACGTTGTCACTCCACAGTTAGGTGTGAATGTAGGTCTGCTAAGGAAGTACCCTCAGACAGAAAAATATTAGTTATTGTTCTGAGGAAGTACCCCTGGCCACCATGCGGTGCAATGTGGCCGTAACGCGAGTGAAACTAAGGTAACCATGACTACTGGAACGCTGAGGATATATTTATAGAAAGGAATATATTTTGATATTATTCTTAGAAAAATGTAAAACAAAGAAATGCGCAATTTATTTCATAGAAGTGATACATTTATACACTACGAAAACCGCTATTACGAGCTGTTACGAGCTATTACGAGCCACATAAGAGCGGTCCTAAAGTCAAAGTGTACAGCTTGACGTGGCGGCCAATGTACTAAGGAAATAACTCTTCGCGCAATTTGAGTTGAAAGGTAAAGCAGAGATGTTTTGCACAAAAACTGCATATGATCTTGCTTCCATTATTATTTGTATGCGCAAAAGGATGTTATTATTTACACAAGCAAGTTTAGAAATAATATAAGGACATCAGGTGATAGTAAAAGTTGGTGCTTCAAAATGAATTAGGTTTATAGTATGTACTTATGTATGATATAACAATTACAAAGATTTAGATTCAAATTTATTTAGATCATTAAATAAATAATTGTCAACTTAAAAAAATGACAATAAAACATATATTTAAGCATTACCCGGTTCACTTGACAACCATAACTCGGTCTCACATAGTTAACATAATCAAATTTGCAAATGTTTTACATTAATTTCATAGGCGGCAATTTTACGGGAATTCTCCAGTTGTGTATTCAAATCAGATTTAGTTAGACCTAAGTTAATTACAGTTGTAGGGACGGTATGTCAAATAACTACTTCGAGTATTTCCGATGTAAGTATTAACGGTATGAAATACTAAATATCACACAGCTATACAACTACTACACTTGCATACTAATAAAAAATATAACTACAAATGCAATTCATTCTAACTTAACATTTCATAAAAAAGTACACTCACATAATTAGTACACACAGTTACAGATGCCTACCGTGCGCACAAACTATGGTAAAAAAAAACCCAATTATATTTAAGGGAAATATTATAAAAAATTGTGATAGCATAAACATTCAAGTCAAGACTTAAAGATTATTTACAGAAATTATAATTAAAACATAGCATCTTAGAGGTGAAAAAATTGTATAACATTTAACTGTATATCTCATTATAAGGGAACATTGTTTACTTTATAAAAATAAAATTCATTGAGGTTTTTACCCGAGTCCTACGGCATATCCAAGGGACAGCCTTGTCAGCTTCAGTTCCTTGAAATCGTGAAGATATTCCCCCGCCTTAAAAAAGTTGGGTAGCCTTCTAGTAGATAGCGTTGTGTTTCAATTTCTTTAAGCTAACAGTCTATTTCACGTTAAATATGTTCATGTTTACAACATATGCATTGTTTTGTATGAAATCGTTTCTACGAGTATATTCATTAGTGTATATTAATAATAATAATAATAATAAACACTTTATTGCACACAAAATAAACATATAACATTTTTTTTTTTTCAAAAATAATGCAGATGTACAACACACGTGTATTAATTTGACTACATTAGGAATTTTAGTATAATATTGATCTAACTTAGTAAAACTATGCAACACGTAGCCGGCTCAGCTATATATAAAAATCTAACGATATTGGCAACAAATAAACAATTTTTTTTTTCAATTCGGGACTGTTGTATAGCCAAAAGGTTTATTGAAAAGGAGCGTTTCAATCCGTGCGACGGTCAGACATTTTAATAGACACGGTAAATTATATATATTAGAATTCATGGCAGCCGGAACAATCTATATGCAAAGCAGCTGTAAACAGAACTCTCATACACACTCTTAGGCTTTTCGAAGCGTTCAGTGTCCCAAATCGGCCGTATTCCAATGAATACATTGTCGTTTTAATCCCGCGGCGAGATGATCCGCTCGACGGAATACTATCCATTTTTTATGCGGACATTTGCGAATAAAATGAGCTATTTCTTTGAAAAGTTCAAGGCCTACGCGAAAAGTATAGAGCGAAAAATGTATAGAGCACGTCTATAAGATATAAAGTATTAATTATTTATTTAATCTTTGTATGTAACATACACCACAACCAGAACAAAAATATATGTAAGATGAATAAAAGCAAATGAGAAAAGGTTGACTCTACACCTGAGACTCCTGAGAGCCAATTCCGCTAATGTACCACCGCTGAACCGGATCTGAACTGTTGCTTTCGACCAATCAGAAAGCGACGTTATCACGTAATCGAACATTTGAAAGTCAACCTCTGCGTTCCCTATTGGTATTTTATAACTATTCAGTTTCAGTTCGGCTGTAACTTATTAGTAAAATTGGACTTCTGTTCTGAAATTGATAGTGCCTCCTAGAGAAGACCTGTCAATAAATGGCTGGTATTGCTTTGCTTACGTCGCTGCGGTCATGAATATGGGCTTTCCATAGTGGACATTGACAAATTTGCTTGTGTGCAACATTCTTCCATGCTGATTCGTCAGCATAAAACATATTTATACTAAGAAATCATTACCATACTCATGATATTGGCAAACGTGTGATTGAGATTCGCGGTGATTTCTTTTTACAGACACTTAACACTCGCAACTGAAACCGTTTCACTGGGAAAAGGAAGGCATTTCATTGTTAACGTGTCGTAAACTGTTTTTCACGATGGTCCTAAATTCTAAACGCCTTCAGATCGTTTGACAAAACAACGTAAAGTGATGCAATGAAGGTTGAAGTATAAAAACGTGAATTCGACATGAATTAATAAATTTCTTTTTTCACTTTTACCTGATCTTAGAAAATTTATTGACTGGGAAAAAACATACCGAGCTACTACAAAAACTTTTTAAACGTTCTCTAATGTTAGATAACATGATGCTGTTTTATTTGTTTCTAACGACAGAGGCTTATCATGTTTAAGCTCAGAAGAATAACTAAAGCATATTGTTCTGAGTGTTTAAGCAGTGTCACATAGACAGTGTCAAGTAGGTAGCAGCGTTTGAAAACTTTTTATAGTAACACAGCCTGCCTGTATTTTACAGACAAATAGTAACATTGAACTCTTCTCTATAAAAATAAGACTGCCGTTCTTATGTTCAGGACTCAAAAAAGCTAGAGGCTCTTTTATAGCGAAATGTATAGTTGTAACAAAATTCCGCAATGAGTTCTTGATGCTGCATTATCATAAGCTTAAAGAGCATGTAAAAAAAATACTTATGAGAAAGGGTCATTACAAAGTCAATGATTATGTAAATAATACCAGATTTAATATTGTTTACTTATAAATGATAACAATACAAACTAATGTTATCGTGTATGGTAAACGCCATCAAATATGTTAAATGTTTTTCATAGATTAAAAATTTGGACGACTCAAAATAACTTTTTACCAAGTGATATTTGAGTAAAAATTATTATAATTTTATTAAATTAATGGTATTCAGAGATTATCGTTTTTGGTAAAGATATATTTCCAGAATCTTAATAAACTAAGATCTAAGAGCTTTAATATAACATGATAAAATAAAGACGTTTAATATAAGATGCCGCCGTCGACGAATGTCGAATTTGTATTTTATGAATTGCATGCTCGCGATGGAGATTTGTTGATTAAGCCCGATCTTGAGCAAATCCGATTGATTTCAACTATTTTTTTACTATATTAGTAACTAGCTGCTGAAATACAAAAAGTCTTTAAAACATTCCAAAATAAGGTCCGCAACTGCTACATGTTACACGTCACAAAAAGAAATAACTAAATAGCGATGAATTTTACTCACTCACTTTTATGCTGTAAACTTACTACAAGTTGCGAGGGGCATAATATCTATAAAACAATGCACAATAGGATCATGGCGAATTATTCTACATTTGCAAGGAGGAAACAATGCCCTGTAAAGAGAAAACGTCTATAAATTCAACACTTTAACCCCTTTGGCTACAACTTTCGCATTTGGTACTCAATACTTTTTGATTTTTATATGGGAATTGTTTTTGTTTGTGAATTGTGCAGCTAAAAAGTCTGTTTGCGATGACTCAAGTATTCCAGTATCTCCGGAAAACCTTTCTTTTAATACAAAATTACTTCCTTCTCGTGAACCATTTTTGAAAAGCTACAAAAATAGAACAGATAACGCTCTCGCGATAGATTTAGATCTATTTTAACATTTTCGATGCAGTAGACTTAATTCATCGGTGCAGTAGACTTAATTCACCTGGACTTATTCACCTAGGGTAATTAAGTATACTATTTAGTAGACTTAAATCACCTGTTTCTGTAGGTGATTTAAGTACACTGTTTAGTGGACTTGATTCACCTTTCTTAAATCAAATTATTATAAAACACATGTAAAACTTTGCATCAATAATCAATATCCCATCTCAAAAATAATGATCTAATCCTAAGTACCTAATAATGATCAACACTAATGAATTTTTTGTTAGATATGCCACCTTCATAGATCGAAGTTTATAATGGGACCAATCTCTTTTATATTTCGTTTCTTCTTCGTACTCGGTTTCGATTTCGAAGTGTTTTAAAATGAAAATGTCGCTGATCGGAAATAGATGGCTGGCGCGAGCAATTATTTTTTTGCTTGGCTGCATAGCATCACAGCTGGTCGCTCCGTAGGCTGTTGTTTCGGTCACGAGATAATTAACGGACTCTTTATTCATTTTCACGGCTTTTTGGGCAAAGACGCCGATTTTTACCTCTCAATTTATTTGGCTGAGATGGTTTTTCGGAAGTAGTACCTAATTAGAACTTGCTCTTCTCTCTCACTTGGAGCGTTCGCCTGTAATTTTGTGTTACCGATGCGAAAGACATCAGTAAGGGAAGAGAACTGAGTAATATACTGCGCAAGTTATATGTAACCTGATTCATACATTACCTTTTCCAATGAAAATCGTTCCTAACACCATATGGCACATAAACTTAGTCACTCACCATCAGCTTGTATGCCGACTTAGTTGTGTAAAAAATTGATCAGAGGGACTTACATTTTAAAACGTCAGTGTAATAACGATAGTTCTAAAGTTAGCCGAGCTAGCAAGACATATATCTGTATATGCAACGTATCTCATATCTCCCCATAAAAATTATAATATTTAATTTTATTTAAACTATCAAGAGTGCCAACCTAAAAATGTTCTAAAATTAATTTTTTTATAAAGGTTGACACTTTCTCTCCGCTTAAATAAATATTATAATTTTTATGGGGAGTTATGAGACCCGTTGTATAAGTATGGTTATTGCTATTATGGTCATGGTTATTGTAAAAGTGTATGTAATTTTTCATACATACATCACGTTTGCTGACGCCCTGATTCCTGAATGTTAGATTAACACGAACGCTTATCAGTCAAGTTACATCGCAATAATTAATGCTTAATTGTCTTATGAAATCTATTTGTAATCGAAAAATAATAAAATAATATTTTAACTTTAAATTGCTCAGTGAAACACAATGGAAATACGGCAGAGTAACATTCAATTGCCGTCATAAATAAAATGCCGTCATTGATAAACTCGAAACATACAATGATACCGTCAAATTGAAGTTCGGGGTGCTGAGCAACAATCATGGTTCGTTAAATGTAACTAAATCCGTTGTAGCGAACTATTAAGCGAAGCTTTTTTCTGTTTGCCACATGGTGTTAGGAACGATTTATTTGTAGGGTCACCACGCTAACGGATTCATCGGGACTTTTTTTTTTTTTTTAATTTATTTATCCAATAACAAAAATTTTACATAACTTAAGTCTATAACCTACCTACTGAAAACCCGTACAATGGGTTTATGTGTAGGTGGCTTGAGCCGTTCATCGCACAATCTTAAACTTTATTAAATACTATATATTATATCTTTACATTACATCTTAACATATATATTATATATCCTATTTATTTATTTAAATTTATGAAGTAATTTTTTAATATATTTTTACATTTTTTTTCGTTCTTACTTACTTTTAATTTCTGTAGCAGGTCTTTTGGAAAGGTGTTAAGAATGGACGGTAGCATATATTGCCTTGTTCTTTTTCCATATACATTTGTATAAGTAGGTAACTTATTGTTGTTAAATATAATTATATATCTAAATCAACAGTAGCAAATCGTAGATGTTTTGATTGATTCCATACTACAATCAATGAGTTATTGTTTTTTATTATTGGGTTATATTGTTGTAATTGCGTGCCACGAACATTTTAAGATTATAAATACGGGGCTTTACTGTAGCGTGTGGATTGATTGACAGCCCTTACAAGGTGCCAAAGAATGTCTTTAAAATTTTAAATTATTAAAATATGTAGGGCCGTTGTAGGCAATCGGCATCTATTAAGCATTCGTTACTTATTATAATTATAATAAAATTCTCCCGTCACAATGCTTGTCCGGGATAAACTCCAAAACTTAACCAATTTTGCTGAAATTTGCTTGCTGTACTTATGTAATTTGATTCAACATAAAAGATAGAATAGTTTTTTTTTATTATTGACCTCAATTATATTATTGCGAATTAAATTATTTGTTAGTTCCAAAAGTTTCAATTAGATGGCGATGTGAGTTGATTTATCGACACAATACCTTCATTTGACTACATTTAATGTAGTACATTAGGAAGTCAAGTGTTACATTGATCCAACGTATTATAATACTTAGCCAATGCAACGCGTAGCCACGGGTCAGCTTGTTATAATTATAACTAAACGTGTGCTTAATAATTACTCATTCGATAAACAAAATATTTGTAACTCAGATTTTACAGTATCTGCGAAAATTGAATTGCATGTTGATTACTTTGTTATTACGCAGTGAATATATTACATAATTTAAAAAATACAGGAATTAAAACGAAAAAAACGCAATCAGTAGTTGCACTACTGACCAGCTAGCTAGACTAATAAAGAAGTGCGCGACTGCGCAATGAATAGAATAGAATTTATTAAGCAGTCGAGAGCGGTGACGTAGAACGGGCATCACGGCATGGCAGCATCATGCCGTTTGCCGACACGGCATACGAGTCGGTACTGCCAAGCGCACGTATAGATGTTTCACATCAAAATTGAAGATACATTTTACAAGATTATCCTTTATTTATCACGTAAATAGGCACCCTACTCGCCAATGAGCAACCCCTGTATGCTAATAATCACGAATAAAATGCAAAGCGGTCCAATGGGCGGAAGAGTGAAGCTGAATGGATCGTAAATTTGAAACAGGTGCAGTGGAGGGTTAAGGTAACCGGTTTAGGATCTCAAGTAGACCATCTGTTGGGCGGATATTTTTTATTGGAATACATTTGAGGGTTAATAAGCTTATGTTAATCGGGTGATGTATGTGGGGCTGTTTGTCGGATAACATGATTGATGTGGGTACTCGTCTTAAAAATGTTTGCGTGACCATTCCATGGTTATATTGTGAGTTAGTTGTTATGTGCGGTAGTGGACAAGCAATGTAAAAATATCACCAGAAGGACGTAGATTAAATTGGGTATAAAACTAGATTTAAGTAAATATTTCTTATGGTTACAGGTTAACATTTTTTCGCTTAATGTATTGGTTGGTTCTTTAATATGTGTAGCTCTTTACTTCTTTGATATCAATTAGGTACCTCAAGAGATTGACTTATTCTCTGCAGTGCAGATTTTTTTCAACTCAGGAAGTAATTTGGGATAGGATTATTCCTAACAAAACCTTCGAACATTGCCAATAAATGCTAATGAAAGTATACGAAACTAACCAAAGGTAGGTGTAAGGTTTATTATTTGAAATTCACAGCTATATTTAATGAACGCTTGTTAAAAATTCCCTTAATAAGTACCTATACAAACTAAATAATTAAACATTACCAGTTTGTTGCTCATGTCATTGCCAGAGTATAGTTAGTATGATGTTACATAGCATCCCGACATATTATATCAGTTTACTGGCATGCAGCGTTGAGCCCTGCCATCGAAATGCACGTTTTTGCTCGAGAGCATCTCGATTGAGACACTGTGCAATGGTGGTAGGTCCTCACAGACTAGTGCAGAATGTGTCTGCATGGCAGTGACAGGAGAGAACGGTTCTACAAGCGTCCGGGCGAACTATTTGCAAAATGCGCAATGCTCTTTCGATGAAACAGTTACATACGGCGAAGGTCGAGCATGATGTTTGGATCTCCTTAGAAGGAAAAGTCGAGCTGCCTTTCGTGACTTGGAGAAGCCGTGGAGGCGGGCTAACAGCTGATCGGTGCATCACCGACATTCTGTTGGAGCATGTTATCCTTACGCAGGCTTTGTTGGCGAAGACTTCGTATTAATGCACGACAATGCCCGTTGCCGCACGCATATTATTTTGTATTTTCAAAGTTTTTGTTTAATTTGTTCAATATCCGACCATAACAACAACAACAACAACAAGTCATGCACCTAAAGCTAAACATAATCTAGCGATATTGTCTATGTATGTGGGGTTTTTTTTATTTATTATACATATGTTTATTGTAATTATTCTATATTCCTTTATTGTATACTAGTGGGCCTGGCAGACGTTGTCCTGCCCGATTACAGCGCCACCTATCGGGTCCAATTAAATTACGTATAAAGCTTCCTTGAACCTATTCAAATACACACAGAAAATTTCATAAGAATCTGTCGAGCCGTTTCAGAGTTTTAGCGAGACAAACACACAGCGTTTCATTTTTATATATAAGAAGATATTATATAAATAAATATATATATTTATTATAAATCAAATTATATTTATATGTGAAGGTTACAAATAAATAATCAATAAAATTCATTAATAGTTGTTAGAAGCACCGCCACGAACTCTGTTGGATCCAAAGCTTGACTGCTAGAGAATGCCATATGGCGTTTAGTCCGCCAATTATACATGTTTTTATAGTTTGAATAAATAAAATAAAAAAATAAAACTCTTTGTCCTAAATTCTCAATTTTCCTACACTCACATTCAGTAAATCTTAATTAAAAAAATAATGAATGGATGTCGATAATAATGATACCAAATTAAAGCTGACATCTTAAGCTTAGAGATGACAAACTGTCGTCATAAACAATAGGCTAGATGAATGAAAAAAAAATATTGCTTTAATAGAAGCTTATTCATATAATAAACAGAAAGAAAAAAATCGGTTTTCGAATAACTATAAAAACAACCAAGATATAAGGTATTAAAAGAAATTCTCCATCTCTTGCTAGCAAAACGGCAATTTATATGGAGTTTATATGGCCGTACTAAATAGTGACGTCATGGTTGTTGTCGGATCTCTCAGCTGTCTAATCGCTTCCAAATTAACAGTTTAAAATGCTTATATCTCATGTATTTCTAAACCGATTTTGATTTAAATTTCACATGATTGCATCTTTTTCTACGGTATTTTAATATTTTATGACGAGACGTGACAATTAGAATTCAGCCATCATCCCAATTGTTGTAAGTGTGCGCGGTGAAGTGAAGGGTTGAGTCGATTTGGTTGCTCGAGAGTGTAATTTCAAGATCCTGTATTTGGTCACGATTATGCACTGATATAAATGAAAGTTATAGTTTATTCATAGGGTAAATTATCATAGAAAGTAAATTGTACTGTGTCTGCGGAAGCCAATCATGCAGGTGGGCCAGTCTCCAGGGAGACGAATTATTATTATCTCTTCCTATTCAGTGAATCGAATCGACACACAGTATACTTTTTGCGGCTTTTGTTACGGCCTATGCCATAACAAAAGCCGCAGTATAAGTTCCCGCTTCAATACCTTTATTTATAAAAACGCGTCATCAATACTATAGGTATATTGATACTCGATATCGGTTTTCAAAACTAATATTTTGCCAAATTACTTATTATTGCGATACTATTTGACAAGTCTACACGAGAATCGATTTCGGTCTACTGACAAACTTTAACTGTTATATCGGGGTCGTTAAATCTTATCTATAATTAGAGTTTTATGTATTAAGATCGATAGGTTGAACTCGATATCGGCGCAAACTCCGTGCGATACTCGGCGCTGTCTGATCTACACGATATTATAAATATCGATATTGGAAATACGTACTTTCATTTTAGCCACATATCCGATTTGTGATATTGCTATGACATAAAGTTTCATTTAAACATGCGATACGATTTATAGCGCCCATTTCAAGCTTGATCTTGATCTTAAACCTACGACTGCATGCTTCCAGAAAAATTGTTACGCAATGTGTATTTAAATTTATAACAAGCTACCAGAATACATAAAGGTTCTCACTTTTAATGGATTTAAGATGGCATTGCGCAATTGGCTCTTTATGAATTTATAAAATGTACTATAATGAACAAATAACTGTTTTTTTTTCTGTTCCGTAATCAAATTCTAACTTCTTTTTCAACCACAAACAAGCCTACAATTTCGTTTTACATATTAAAATAAAATTAAGATACAATTGTTTATTGCAAATTCAACGCGATGGTCACATTTTGTATATGCTAATTAATCCAAATAGTGAAAATTATAGGTAAGTTCATTGAATTATTAATAAAATTCATAAATGTACCCCGTTTTCCGTATTGCTTTACAGTATACGAGTCGCAAGTTTTAATTACGGGCACTTAATACCCGATAGAAAATTGGTGTTGGAATATTTAAGTCAAGAACCCATCATACAATTTACGAACATTTTCCAAAAATAGAAGTACAGTTGCCAACAAAGGCTTTCAAACGAGTTGAGTGGGTGCACTGCAAATCTTCGCGTTGGAGAGTAGCCAAGAGTGGGTCGAATTGAAAAACCGCCCAATCAGAAAACACTTAGCACTGCGAATTAGGGCGGCGAGATGTTATCTAAAGCTTCAGCATGCTTGCATTTCACCAGTTTTTGTTGCGACAATGATATGTTTTTAGTGAGTTTATTTATTTAATCTTTATCGTACAATTTACTAAAGGCGGAAAGGAGAGTCAATAGTTATAAATGTTGACATATTTTTGTTCCAGGTCGGGCAAGAATACGAGATTTGGAATAGTCAATTCTTTCTCATCATTTTTTTGTGGTAATTTTATGTTGTCTATTCTAAGGATTGGGACAACAGTATACCTCTATAGTAAATGAATAGAACAAGCACTTAATTAGCAAGTTTCACATTCACAATATTGGTAGGGTATATATACACTCTTGGCGATAGCCCGACCATCTTGGTCCGGCTTGCCTGGGCGCGCTGGTAGTGGTAGTCGCAGTGTAGACCATGCGCGCCTATAAGAGCAGGGAGAACACCCAGGGGTTTTAGTGGGTGGGCCTGGTACTCTGCTGGGTCAGCCCCACACACACCCGCCGTCTAGCCAACGGCGGGTACGGTGCGGTAGAGCATTTCCCCCCGGAAATAAAAGAGTATATACATACAGTATGTATTTTTTAACTAAGTGTCGACAGCCCTACATCTGCGTACCTTGTTTTTTCATTCAGTGTTTACATTTCTTTTGTGTTTACTCCACAGTCAGCTGGACTATGGTTGTCACCTAAAAGTTTTTGCTTTCAGTTTAAAGTCGATTAACTCAGAAACTATGGGGTTTTTAGAACTGAGACAATCACCTAGGGTTCATCTTATATATAACCTACTACTTCTATATGCTTCTTACGAGTACATGTTATTTCGGCGTTTATTTACATCCGGTGTAATCTAATACGGAAGTACGAACAATATTTCTACTTAACTGTAGAGCAATCGTAATCTGTATCATTATTAGCAATCGCCACCAATGGGGCGTTCAAATAAATTCCGAAATTAATAAACACCGCCTGATGGGGAAATCTTCGAGACAAGGTGGTAATTTATTCATGAATTCACAAACGGCTCAAGCCGGTGACAAAGGCGTTCCAAGGATACGCTTAGCACTCGCATTGTACAAAATAATGCTCGTTATTCTAAGCCCCCGCTAATGATGATTCTACGCGAAAAGAGTACTGTAAGCCTTTGGGTGCGAGAAACTAGGTCGCTCTGGGCTTATGAAGTGAATGAGAAAATTGCAGATCAATAAATAAGAACGCTTTGAATGATAGAAGGAAGTCGCGTTAAGAATCAGGCTTTCGAATATCTTTAGGAGGTTGATGCCTGAGAATATGGTAAAGAGAATTGAATATTGGTGTTCTAATGCCAATATGATAAGCTATAAGAACAGTAAATGAAATGATATGGTTCTAAAAGTTACGCTCTATATTAAGCTTGAAATAAGTTTAACAAAACATTTAATGTATTTATGTGAAATTGTGTTAAGTTAAGAATATACAATAGGGCCGACATTACCATGTGGTTAAAAGTCCCAAAATAAATAAAGAGAAAAAAAATAAAGTCCATGTTGCTTGTTTGTCAACTTTGATTTAATAAATATGTCTCACTTACTTTTAATATGCAGATTGACCAAACATTTTCCAACGTTTCCACACAATTGTCAATTATTTCTTTCATGTCCTGACAATCGCGCAAAGAAACAAAATGAAAAAGGAATTATCCATATAGTTGCAGCTTTTCTGAAGGGATGCGCTAACATGCATTCGGCATTCTATGTTTTTAATATTTCATGGTGCTCTAACAACAAGATTGTAATCCCATCAATCCCCCATTATAAAGCAAACGCCACACGCGCGAGTAATCCGGCCAGCAGCGTAATTACGCAAACGGGTAGATGTTTGAGCCTTGAGCTTCGCACTGACGTGACGCGCCATGTGCGTTGCATGAACCATGAAATTAGGGGCAGCATTATATAGTAAACTGGTTTCATAGAAGCCTCGTAGTAAAGTAGCGCATCGCTATAGTGATAAACAGTGATAGTATGCCCGTTGATTTGCATAATGTTTGTCTCAATGAGGGGTTAGTGGCATCTCCCATCACGCAGGCCCAGTGCGGGTTGATAAAGCCTCGTCCGTTATCAGATAAGGGTGACTCAACCTTACTCATCCCCTCGGATATGATATGAATATTATACAGGGTGTAACTGAACAACCCAATAACATTTAAGGGTATGTATCTATCAGAAGTAGAGATTCTGTAGGAAAAATATTAGGGCTAACAAACCTACTTTTTTTCCCATACAAACTAAATAAATTACTTTTTGGTACTAAGTGCCGACAGCCCTACGTAAGCGTATGAGGAATACTACGCTCACGTCATACAAACTAAATAAATTATTTTTTGGTATTAAGTGCCGAAAGCCCTACGTAAGCGTACGAGGAATACTACGCTCACGTCTGTCACGTGTCATTTTGTGTTTAAATTTCTTTTGTATTAAGAGCTGATTATGGTTGTCACTTGAAAGTTTTTGTTTTCAGTTTAAAATCAAATAACTCTGAAAGTATTGGGGTTCCAGGTCTCAGACAAGCACCGAAGGTCCATTTAGTATCAAACTTATATGCCCGTTAAATGTTATTGGGGTGTTCAGTTACACCCGGTATATAAATATTGTTAATGCACCGAATTTGGGGTAAGATCATAGTCAACCGGTTTTACAGTTACATCTTTAGTCACCAGTTTGTTCGGTATAAAAGGTACATACATACAACCTTTAAAGGTGAATATGAATATTAATATGTCATCAATTATCACAAATAAGAATATTAATACATCAAGTATTACACGAAGTTATAAATTTATACAAACCGCATAATTTTTTTTGCTCTTCAAGACGATCGCACTTTACTCTGACGGAAAGGATATCTGTATATATATAAAACAATAAAGAACTAGATAGAACTAAATGGAATTAAAAAACATTACTAAAGATTATCATCCTCACCCTGAAGGTCTATAAGATAGATTTTCACGCCCCCCTTAAATGATCCTGGATTGTGTGAAGAAGACAAAACAATGTCGTTTGGTGATAATGCCACGCACGATTACAATGTTTTTATTGTTTGATTATTTGTAGAACAAAATTTAAACACATTTTATTTATTCAGTTTAATTTAACTACTTTCATAACATGTTTCTAAACGCCTTATTTAGCTTGCGCTGTTTGTTGTTGTTTTGGTAAAATGTTGAATATGAGTTGTGAGAAAATAAAAGTTATGCGTTAACCGACGAATTAACCGTGGCCACAAAAGAATTCAATAGAAAAATTGTAAAAAACAGGTTGTTTTTCAAAATATACGAAATAAAATGAGCTGAGATCGGTTTAATTATTTTCGTAATGTCAAAATCTCATTACGACATAAATTATCCCGGATTTATTTGGATTGGGAAGAGGAGTAGGGACTTGAAAGCTTCGTGTAACTTTGTTACGTTGATAGCGGACTAAAATACGGGAAAATTAGACATATAACTGGAGAATAATTATTATTTTCCTTTGTTCGCAACCAAGTTTATATTTGCCTTCGTTTGCGACCGAGTTTAATAACTTCTGCAAAAATCGTCATGATCATTTCAAACAAGACACGCCCACTGTCGGACATGATTCTCCTCCGATCTATGCTGACTTGCGCTTCTCACATCCAGCGGCTTCCAGCGACCTTCACCAGATCGTCCTGGTACGCGACTGCCACTTGAAAACTTTTTACCCCAACGGCCGTCAGTCCTGCGACCGATGTGTCCTATTCCAACTTAGTTTAGCAATTCTTCGAACTATATTGCTACCTTTAGGTTTCTTCTACGGACCTCATCATTTATGATTCTATTATACAGAGAACCCCTGAATACATAGTCCTTTCGATTGCCCTTTGAATGACTTTTATGACATTGCTTAGTATCATCATAACAGCTCATATACGTCCCCACCGTGGCGCTCGAGCCCCCCCCCCCCCCTTGTTAGGGTGTATAGGCCTTAGTCAACCACGCTGGCCCAGTGCGGAATGATCGACTTTCTAATAAACCATTGAATTCCTTCGCAGAAGTATGCAGGTTGCCTCACGATGTTTTCCTTCACCGTAGGAGCGTCAGACAAATGTACATATGAAAAACGAAAAACATTGGTACATGGCGGTCTCGAACCCAGGATCTCTTGATCGGAAGGCAAGTGCCAAACAGCGCCACCGACGTTCCTTAGTATATGAACTTCAAATCAATTATCGTGACATATTGAATGTTGTTAATTTCTAGCACCAATCCTTGTCATAATTTCAATCACCCTAATTTTTAAACATAAACCTAATATGTGGTAATTGTGCAACATTACATCACGCTGACACAAGTTGGCTTGTCTTGCTTGACTCAGCGCCAGTATCTAGAATACTTGAATCCATTAGGAATACTTGACATCTTCTTTACGCAATATTTAGTATATTTATTTAGGCTACTATCATGCGAAAACTAGCTATCAGCTATGGGTACCACCAGGTGGGCCGTCTGCTACAGAAATAAAAATAAAGTTTTGACAGAATTTTCAAAAAAGAAAATCAAAACATGATCGCAGGGGAAAATAAAACAGCTGTATTGTGCGCGCAACTGGACTTCAGCTAGCTTAAAACTGAAACTATTGAATTTTCTACTCAAGAGCATAAATCAAACAGGATTTTTTATAAGCCTCAAACAACTTTCCATGAAATAAAACAAACATCGAAGGGATCCAGTACGCAGGTGGCGTGCTCCGTAATTGACGGATTAGAAACATCTAGAGAAGTAGAGAATAATAAATTGTTTTGTTTTAACGTTTCATTATTCCGGCTTCATTATTATCATTTTTCACTACATTACACTGTTGTTTTTTGTCAAAATCAGTTTTTGCGTTGTTTATAGTCGCCATTTTTTAAGACCCATTTAACTAGCCCAAATGTTTAAATAGCGGATAAACATGTAACTCTCGGTCGGAAGACAGAGAGGCTCTATCTAAAAGCTAGTGCTATTGCGGGTGAGGCTGGGAACTTTTTTGGCCTCCGCACAACCTCTCCTTTTATTATTTATGTGTTCTTATTTGTCCGTTTATATTGCACTCTTCTCTGTTGTTAACCATATTATGAGTAATTATATAGCGGCCAAATGAAATATTTCTATAGGTATATTATTTGACCTTCGGACTGTTCTTATGTCGCTCGTAATAGTGGTGGTTTTTGTAGTGTAAATGTATAGCTTGAATGGGAGCTAACTGTACATATAATAAATTAATGAAAATATGTACAAAGCCCTGATAAAACAGTATTTGAGTTCATCACATAACAGCCATTAGAATTTGATTGGTCTTCGAACCTGGCAGTCTATAGGGACCTATGCAACCATCCGATCGTGAGCACGGTCATAAATACTAGACCAAGGTCACCGATAAATAGTCTTTGGACGTCATTACTTGTCCTTAATCATCACTTCAGTTAGCTAAGTTCACTAAGAAGAGGTGCTGTCTCTCACCACAGGCCCTGGGCGAGTCGGTGGGAAGTCCCCCCTATAGTATTACATACGAGTACATACGGGGATTTCCCACCGACTTGCCACTGCCACTAAATCGACGATTTAGTGGCAGGAGTTCTGTTATCACATGTTCATTCGTACTACCAGTTTCATGGTCATTTTCCCAACTGGTAGTACTAGTGATACAGGATTGTGTTAGTAGTATTACCAGTTATACTTCTCGGTACTAGTAGTACCTACTAGTGATACAAAGCTAAGAGTCTGACCACAAAATAAACACCACCAGACTATAAACAAACAATCACTATGGATTACTATCAAGTTCGGAGCTTTGCACTAGTTGGACTACGGCTTAAAAAAAATCCAGTAGTCCGTTAACCAGACTGATACTAAAACTAACTCCTTAGCTTCCATTAAACCGAAAGCTGCTTATCCACCCATCAACTACATAGCAAATGCATTGACTTGAAATCATTTTACTCGGCTATTCTCACGTTGCCTGCGGTCTATGCGGTCGAGTCCTATCGCACAGATAAAAATACCACGCAGTATCGATATTTAATCTCCGTCGAGATAAAAAGCAGAAGGGTTACTAGCAACTCACAATTCAAACTATGCCCGGAGTTCATCAAACTGGCTATAAATAATCCATAACAAATTTAAACATCGTAAAGTCTCGTTCAATTGCTCTGTTGGGCTCGCAGTTTGAAGGATATCGATTTATATATCGGCTGTAGCTGATTGATTATTTGAAACTAAATGTTCGGTTTATCGCTATTTAATGTAAGATTGATATAATTGTTACATGATATCATGATTAAAATCATGTTGAGAGATATCATGGTGATATTATTGAAAGGAGAAGTACGTCTACTTCACAGAAGATGATGTTCTTGCGCGTGAGTGCCAAAGCTCTCTTGTGCTGGCGGAATGGTTTTGGGTCGCATAGCTGCAATTTTCAATTAAAATCAACGGTAATAACGAAAATCAATATTTATTTGATCTTCGTCGAAATCGAAACGTAGCCAACGCTCGACGATCGTTAGAAGCCAGAAGAATTATTGAAAAATAAAGTTCTTGGTTGAAAGCATGACTACAGGGTCTTCCGGCTGAATGCACGAGCAGAAACACAACGCGATGTATTTGGTCATCTTCTTGAGTATCATATTCCTCTCTCTTAGCTACGCTTCCTTCGGACTTATTAGATTTTACTTTACTATTATCACTATTATCCTATATAGGTTTCCATCAGACCTAACTAATAGTATATCGCATTCTCGCCTCTTCCTGTAAAGGCGAACAGGCGTAAAATTTTCTTTTCCTCTTGTCTTGTTTTTGCAGATATCTAGTAAATAAATACGCTTAGACGCAGAATGTCCACTTCGCAAAATGTCTACAGGTTGTAAAATGTCCCTTTCGCACAATTTTCGTTTCTCATAATGTCTCTTTCGCATAATGTCCCTTTCGCACAATGCCACTTAATACGATATAATGTGAAACTGTTTGTTCCTCAATAAAATAAAATAAAAAATATGGTTGGGCTCTGTGTCGATTGGTTAATCAATCATTTTATTTTGCGCATAACTAAATTGTCATCATCAATATCACAGCCTTTATACTGGGCCTTCCTACATGGAAGAAACACGTGAGCAGAATGGGCCATAACACCACCACGCTGCTCCAATTGGTGGGTAGAAATGGTTGAAATAGCAACCGGGAAGAAAGCACGGAAGAACCCGAGATCACAAAGTTTTGGTCACCCATCCAGAAACCAACCACGGCGGAAGTTGCTTTGTTTTTATGTCGAAACCAAAGCGTTCGAACGCTCACAGCACCGAGCTCCACTTAACTAAATATTGGTTTCGTATTTGCCATAAATATAGACTGGAAAGATTTTGAACTTGGCGTACTTAAGCTTCGTTATTATAATTTATCACCAACACGACCTAATACTCGGCCATCACGTTTCTGCGAATCAAGTCGCAGGTTTCCAATGAATACATTAGGCTCAGTCACTCACAGGTAAGCTAGAGGCCGTGTTAGTATTCATGCCGACGAGGCTTGTGGCCGACTTGCTGATACGAGTAATACTGTATATTTCCAGTACATATTTTAATAACGCCCGCGCAAGTTTAACGCACGTTCGCCAAGGCGGTGGGATCAACTTAAACGTGAAGTTGGTTTACAAAACTTAGGACGAGTTAGTACGTCATTCAATTTCAGTTATGTTCTGTGCGTACACGAATAAGTTTTGTTTGTGCGCTGACATATAAAGGAGGTCGGGTATTATACTAAGATTTACAGACAGGAAACACAACTAGACGACCAGAGTCAATAATTACGTTCATTTGTTGTTAATTCAGGGGTATGTTTATTTTTATTCTATTGTTATATATGCCACCTTGAAGAAATACATTCGCAAAGAGGACTTTCAAGGCTCTAGCAGGAGAAAGAAATCTACAAATCGAATTGTAAAATAGCGTCAAAACGAATAATAATATGTTATTGATAATCAAAGCTACGAGTAGGTTACATTAGACAGATCATGTGTGATGCGCATTTAGTGTGGCACCTTTCATTACTATAGATGCGCCTTGCGCTTCCAAAAAGTTAGGTTACATTAGACAGATCATGTGTGATGCGCATTTAGTGTGGCACCTTTCATTACTATAGATGCGCCTTGCGCTTCCAAAAAGTTAGGTTACATTAGACAGATCATGTGTGATGCGCATTTAGTGTGGCACCTTTCATTACTATAGATGCGCCTTGCGCTTCCAAAAAGTTAGGTTACATTAGACAGATCATGTGTGATGCGCATTTAGTGTGGCACCTTTCATTACTATAGATGCGCCTTGCGCTTCCAAAAAGTGACTACATTTTATGTCTGTGTGCGTTACATGACAAATTCACACAACAACGCGATGCGCCATAAAACTTTGACACCTAAAATCGCTAACGGTGTATTATGCAAGGGGTCAAACTAATTTGGTTTAAACGACAAAACAATGATATGTATATCGATCTCGCTCACGCACGTATTGTTCGGTCTCGCTCGTACAAACACGTACCGGACGCCAAATTAAGTAAGTGATTTATTTGGGAAATGATGAAAATAATTAATAAATAGGTAGATACGTATAAAATGTAATTCCCTTAGATTTGTTGGTATTCCTCGAGTTATTAAAACACTTTCTCAAGGCACAGGAAGGCATATTTTATTATTGTACACCTGAAATTAGGGAAAAGAAAAATTGCATTTGACGTCCAACGCTCGGTGCTTTCTGCCACAGACTACGACGGAATGAGTGAGCTCACTCTTCCCAATGTTGACAAATTTTCGAGCGCCTTATGTATGGGAAGGGCGCATCTAACGATTTAAATCTCTGACTAGATATTATATTTGAAGCGGGGTAGTCCGGTATATTTGATTTTTCTGTTCACAGAGCCAAGGACAAAATGCACACCGGGTTTGGTTTACTGAGTATGCATGCCTTGGGGCCATACCACGATTGCTTAGAGCAAGTCAATATTGAAACAGAGACAACTCTGTTGCAGAGTAGAGCGCCGTCTCGCTCTAACAGCATTTTTAATAATATTTCAACTACAGAACACAATGAAAGAGGGTAGAAAGGCGCGCCACGCGGGTTATATGCCTTGCTTTGACTTTACCATGCGATCACGTCGATCAGTATTTCACGAACGTAGAACGCGTCGCTGTAAATTGCTTCATAAAAAAATTTAAAAAATCATGTAGTGCAATTACTACCTGCAGGGTAAGAAGTGGACAATTTCATTTATGAACAGATGGAGATGTGTAGTGACGAGCCGGCGACAGCGGTTCTCGTTCAAATCGCGTCTTATCTTATAACCATTCTAACAGGCTGCGGTTTTAACATTGTTTTAAGTGATCGCGGTAAGGCCGATGCAGTCGACGAAGAAGAGCGCCACATACGCCTCTCCGATTAGCCAGCGATAGGTACGGAACGCACTCCGAACTCATAGAGGAGTCCATGGGGATTACGACGGATCCTAATATCGACGCTTTATGAGAGGATTTATCGACTGATGCTGTGGACATTGCCTCACAACTTTTATACAGTCTAAGGAAAAAGTTTTGCTTCGGTCAGCGGAAGGGTTTCTGAGTCCACCTGGCTAACAACCTTATTTTTATTACCACACCCCTCGGCTTTGACTCACAAACGACCGGTTTCAATGGAGTTATTTTGATGTATTTTGTATGAGCTTATGTCAAATAGCTATCGCTATAACCGAATCCACATACAGATAGATAGAATACTGAAAGCCCCCGTTAAGGTTAGTAACGATAAAGTCGGAAATTGAAGCAATCTGCAGGTGAATAACTCATGCCCGTAGCACACCTCCGCCGCGAAACTAACAAGGCGAAACCGCGTCGCATAGTCAGGAACAAAAAAAACGGCGAAGCGAACGCGTAGGTGTAGATAGCGTCTGAGCAAATCGGGCGGAACCGTGCGCGACAGAGACAGTGCCATAGTTAAATATCCGCGTTAGACCAGGCAAGCTCGCCAGAGCTCGCGCGCCGAACAAACGACAACGTGGCGGAATCGTTTAGCGGTTTCGCTACTACAGTTCCGCGGCGGAGGTGTGCTACCGGCGTCAACAACTGAAGAGCTGCTACTCTTATATGAAAAAAGCATAACATGGAAACACAGCCAAAGCCTTACTTTAATGTTTAATGCAAAAAATTATTAAATCGATCTAGTCTTAGAGGAGACAACAGGGGGCTACGAAACGTCTATTTTGTGTACTTTTCATTGGTATCTTTGGTCCCAGCTGCAGTTGTTTCCACTTAACCTTAGTACGACTCTAGGAAGGTAAGACTCGATAATCAGGTACCAAAGATAATTTGCAGTATATTGCCAGCACAAATTTGATTGCCAAACAGGTAGCTAATATGCATGCACACCAATCTTAATCAAAGCAAACTAATATGTGTGCGGAGTTAGGATGCTATGACGTCACGTGTAAAATTACCTTCTATGCAGATATAGCCTCTTCCCTGGATAATGTACTCGACGCTAGTACAGCTAACAAGATCAGGCAAATGAACTTATCTAACTTCCCGCCTGGTGATACAGAGCCGCCGATTTTCAGTGTTAATGCTATAATCACCTAACTTCTCATATGTTAACTTCGTGAGTGTCAAGTCAACTTTGAAGATAGCACGCAGTGGATGAGTTGCTAAGATTGTCTACTATAGTGACATGTCATGAATATGTTGAAATATTTTTGACGTGTTATTTACGATGTGGTAACCATGCGACCGATGCGATCGTTAAACAGCAGAGTAATTAAAACAAACTTTATCAACAGTACCGTATTAAAACAAACCCTCTATAGATTGCTAAAATAAAATTGATTACATTTGTTGGAGACACACTCACAGATTGGCTGGAAGTAATCCCTGTTAGAAATAAGTTCACTTTTGTGTACTCTAAAAAAAGTCTTTTCTGTTATATTTATGCGCAATAAACTTTATTATATAATAAAGAATATACAATATTCATTATTGTAAACAACAAACGTAAAACGAACAAAACCAACGTACAATCGCCAACACGTTAAACTTCACCCTTACACTACGGAAACCGCCTTAATTACGACCACATAAGGGTGCTTTAAAGGTCAAACTGTAATATATGAATTGTTATCATGCATACATCGAGTATCTACACGAATAATATACATTTCAAAAATATTACATAAATCGCATTCTTTTTAATTTTTATTCATTTTGCAATTTCCTCTCAGACCTCAAAATTGAACTACACTAGCGTAGTACTTACCAGTTTGATGGAATTAAATGTGTAAAGATTACTTAGCGCCATAATGTTCATCATCATCACAGCCCATATACGTCCCCACCGAGGGGCTCGAGCCTACCCTATATAAGGGTGATTAGGCCTTAGTCAACCACGCTGGCCCAGTGCGGATTGGTCGACTTCACATTCATCATTGAATTTCTTCGCAGATGTATGCAGGTTGCCTCACGATGTTTTCCTTCACCGTAGGAGCGTCAGACAAATGTACATATGAAATTCGAAACGAAAAACACATTGGTACATGGCGGGTCTCGAACCCCGACTCCCCGATTGGAAGGCAAGTGCCGAGTCCACTGCGCCACCGACGCTCGGCTCCGACGCTCGGCTCGGCCATAATGTTACGTACCTGGAAAAGAAAAAAATGAAGTATTTTTTACACACGTCAGGGAGTCTTCATCTAGACCGATGATGATAAGTGACGTTGAAATTCCTGGTCTATCACAAAATCGCGTCGCGCGATACTAAATAAAGCTGAACGCACATATTATGTACGCGCCGCACGCGCCGCATTTTTGGAATTCGTTGTATTTTTTTATTTTTTTATTGCTAACGGTGGCAGACGAGCCAGTGGCCCACCTGATGTTAAGTGGTAACCACCGCAGCTGGGAGTTCGTTCCAGAGCCTACACGTACGTGGAATGAATGAACGCTGAAACCGAACTGTACTAGACGAGATTGGTTCCAGGTAATATGGATGAACTCTACTGCGATGGCGGGTGGTGCGATGGTAAAAAGGTGAAGAGGGCACCATTGCAAACAGTTCCTCAGAGCACTCTCCGTTAAAGAGCCGATAGAGCACGCAGAGAGAACCAAAGTCTCTCCTTTGCTCCAGCGTCTCCATTGAGGCCGTGATATTGGGATCACCAACGATGCGGAATGCACGCCTTTGCAGGGAGTCAAGAGGGTCGAGCTGATATTTGGGAGCTCCCGCCCAGAGGTGCGAACAGTACTCCATATGCGGCCGAATTTGTGCTTTATAGAGCATTAGCCGCTGGCTTGGAGTGAAGTACCGCTTGGCTCTGTTCAGGACGCCCAGCTTTTTGCTCGCCAATTTGGCTTTGTCCTCCAAATGACTCCCAAACTGCACTTTAGCAGAAATTTCCACACCGAGGATTCCAATACCATCGGACATACGAAGAGTAACTCCCTGGAACTGAGGCACTACGATAAATGGGTCCTTCTTCGCAGTGAATGCGCACACTTGTGTCTTCGTGGGGTTGAACTTAACCAAGTTCTTTGCACCCCATTCGGAGACTCGCCCTAGAGAGTCTTCGACTTCAGACACAAGTTGTAACCGCCTTTCTAGCAACGAACTCCGAGGGACATTCTGGTGGTCGGTATACCGCGCATCACCCGTACCGTCATCTGCATAGCAATGTATGTTCTTAATTGACAACATGTCATTGATATGCAGAATGAACAGGGTTGGGGAGAGCACCGAACCTTGTGGAACACCAGCGTTTATGGGCATGGTTTCGGAGCAGCAGCCGTCGACGACGACCTTAATGCTCCTACCATCCAGGAAGCTGGCTATCCATTTGCAGAGTCCCTCGGGGATTCCATATGATGGTAACTTCGTGAGAAGAGCTCTATGCCAGACCCTATCAAACGCCTTAGTGATATCGAGTCCAACGGCGAGAGCCTCACCTTTGCCCTCCAAGGTTTCCGTCCATCGGTGGGTCAGATAAACTAAAAGATCACCAGCTGAACGGCCGTGACGGAAGCCGTATTGTCGGTCGCTAATCAGCTGGTGTTCTTCTAGGTACCGTAGGAGGCGGGAGTTGATGACCCGCTCCATAATCTTGGAGAGCAAGGACGTTATCGCTATTGGCCTGTAATTTGACGGGTCGGATCGGTCACCCTTTTTGGGAATTGGGTGGACGTGAGCAATCTTCCACGAAGATGGAACCCTATTGTTCTGATAGGAAAGACGGTAAAGGCACGTTAGTACGGGGGTCAGCTCAGGGGCGCACGTCTTCAGCACCACTGCTGGGATGCCATCCGGCCCACTCGACTTATGGACGTTCAGGAGCTTAAGCTCCCGCCTGACCGCACGTTGTGTAATACGGATTTCAGGCAGTTTCTTGTATGAAATAATTTCATACAACGAATTCCAAAAATGCGGCGCGGTGCGGGTAATGTGCGAGGTTTCATATAATTTCATTGAAATTATTGTTATTCATAAAAAATATAGTATCAATTTATAGAGACACAAATAATACAATAGTTTAAGCGAACGTTAAAAAACATTTTGGCATAAAAATTACGTTTAAATAACGATGGATAACTTCGCACTAACTTGTTGTTTCGACGCCTTTTCGTTAGAAAATTTTTATTTCGTTGATTAGATTAAGAATTTCTTTATAAGGATTAGAGAGTGCACTTGCGTTTGCGCAGTCACTTGTGCACTATAATATCTCCTGCGCAGATGGCTAGTCTCTGTTGAGATTGGCCGCCGTGACCGAATATCGGTTGGGAGGACATTATTATTTCTCAAAGAGTGGCACGGCGGCGCGTATTTAGTGAGTGAGACTGACGTGATAAAAATTTTTGACGCTCGTCAAGGGACACGTGTGACTGAGTTTTATCTCAAATTTCTTAGCGTGCCTGTGCTGCGACTGCTGTGGTTGTAGTAAGGGCTTTAATACTTTGGAAGATGTAGCAGCAGTCGGAGCACAGGCACGCCAAGAATATCTATCTATAAAGCTCGATAATATATAAGTAACAAAACTCAGTGACACGTCCCTTAACGAGTGTTAAGAAATTTTTATCACGTAAGTCACACTAAATACGTGCCGCCGAGAGATTATGTCAGTGAAATTGTGAGATAATGCGTGACTCAAGTCCAGTCTTGGCAGTCCGTGCTCCGCCTGTTGCAGATCAATATATCGTTGGTCGGAACTATTAGACCACGGAGGTTGTACTTTATTCTAGACCACGGAGGCAGTCCTACTTTATTTGCTGTCCTATTAACAAAAAGATCGAATGACGCTTGCTGCTATCAGGCGTGCAGACCATTAATATATTTAAAAAATCACTCAGTGTACTTTACTTGTTTTACAAACAACCCTGAACATATTCGCATGGACGTGGTCGCTTGCATCGTTATTAAGTTAACCTTCCCCACCAAACTCTAATTTAGTTATCGAGTCGATTCACCCTGTGCAATGCTATCGCTAGCACACGGCCGAAATCAATCGGACAATTCTTCTGTTTTTTTCTTCTTCGGAATTTTTCTGTTCATCCATGAATAACGGAATAGTGTCGCCATTTCAATTGAAATATTCACTCGACATTCGACAGCTAACATAAAAAAACCTGTTTCAGTGACAGTATAAATAATGTCATGGTTGTCATTTGCATGATTGGAATCATAATTGAAATACATTCACGACAAAACTTTGCAAGCTTCATCTCATAGAAGCAGTAACTCTAAAATTACCTATTTCATGTTATTACTTTTTAAATGGCTGTTTATTGTTATTATTTTTATATAAGGTTATTTAACAGTTCAATTGAATAGTAAAAATTTAATTTATATATCATTTTGGCTACTTTGTTTTGTATGATTGCTCAGACCGTATATATTACTAAATAACATAACGTGAACACTTCTGGTTTATGTGGTGTAATGTTGAGTAGTTTATATGAGTATCTTGCTGTTTGCGGTCCAAATAAAATAAAACAGGGCAAACAACTCATAAGCAAGCCATTGTTCGACATTACGCATAAATGCCAAGTACCTACCGATGCCGATGAAGTAGTCAGTTGCCGCAAATAGCCCACACTTCCTTGCTAATACGGAGAAAATTAAACAAATACAGTTTCTCCTCGTCCAAACAAGGATCGTATTACGTACGGCAACAAAGTATTGCGGGCTGCGAGCGAGCTGTGGGCAATCGCCGTTCCACGCAAACAAGTGCAGACATTCGATCTAGCTAGGAATGGGATTGAGCGCCGTCGCCGATCTAGCGGACATGATGGTAGGGTTGTCGGCGAGATTAAAATATAAAAAAAAAATTTTGCTCCTTGTATTTGTGGGAAGTAGCATTGGAAAAAAAGATAAATAAAAAAAATAGTATGATGAAAGGGTGTGAAAAATGAAAATCTAATAATTCAGTCAGTTAAATAAAAAATAAATACTTATCAGAGGCATGTTTTTTATTTTGACGAAATAACAAGAAGCTACTGTGATAAAGCTATTTGAAGTTAAGGAGTGGGGGTTTGCTACGTCACAGCGTGCTGAAAAAGTACACTGACGGGACGTCACGCACATTTGAAATCAATGTACGAGTATTGTCACAAATTTTTGATTAGGTAAAAATACCTGTCAAGCCTGAGTTGGACTCACGCACCAAGGGTTCCGTACAAACTTATGATATAGGTAAGTTCCTTGCTTTTGACATATTTTTCAGATTTATGATTTTTCCTTAACATATCTTATTACAAGGTTCTTGATTCAAAGTCATCGGGAAGAACCCTATAGGTTTTTGATTCCCTTGTGAAATCGCTAAATATGCTACAAAAACGTAATCATATCTATGGATCACATTGATATGTATACAACACTGAATATTGTATTGACAGACAGACAGACGGACAAAGAAGTGATCTCATAAGGGTTCCATTTTTTTCTTTTGAAGTACGGAGCCCTATAAAGAACAATATTTGTGTCCAATATCTCTCAATAATCTATAACGGACTACATTTATAACGGACGTAAAAAAATTACATCGTCACGATTATTCATTTAAAATCATAGACTGACAACAACGATTACATCACACACGAAAGATTGACGCCCAAAGAAATTGTTTATCTAAGCTTTTGGTTTGTTTGTGACAACGTAAAATTTCCCCCGACATCAGCTAAATTACATTGTATGCAACTGTTCTACGAGTATTCCGAGTTTGGATAACAAAGTTCATTTGTCGAGTCTTCGTTGGCAGAAGAATACAATTCTATTCTGATGTCGGGATGTAGTGAACATTTATGTTTAATATTTGAATTTCAATCGTAAAGTGAATGAAGAAAAATCTTGGGAAAAAGTAATATTTGCCAATTCTAAAGTTTTAAGTGTTACTCGACGGACAATCTTGACGACTGAAAATTCCCTGAGCTAGGTATTCCAATGAAACAAGATTACGTAGGCAGACTAAGGATTGTAGAGGTTTATAAAACGAAGCTCCAAGTCTAAGCGAAGCAGGTAGGTAGTTAAGAAGCGAACTTCCAAAACGCAATGTTTTCAATAACACAGTCTGACAGCTTCCAAACAATTTCATTATAACTTTTACATTGTGTTTGAGCTCATTTTGCCGCCGCCGAGCGCCACCAACAAGCTACTGAACCATTATTACCAGAACCAAATTCTTCTTATATTTTCAACCCACCAGGGTTGAAAATATAAGAAGAATTTGGTTTTTTTTTCAATCAAATCAATCAAATCACTTTATTTGCCTTAAATAGGGTACATTGTGGTGGTCTAATATATTTTATGTCCTTAACCTATTTAACTATTTATAAATAGCATGCAAATTATATTGTCTATTTTAATATTATTAAAATTAATTTATCTATTTAATTTATCTTTATACATTTCATTATCAATTCTTGAATTAATTTTAGTTACCATGTTTTGTTTAATATTTATGTATTTCCTAAGGTATTTCATTTTAGTGTAAGTAAATTTTTTTATGTCAGTAATTAAATACGTTATTATATAATCTTAAGATATTTTCATTTTAATACTTAATAATATTCTATGTCATCAATAATTACAAATTCTGTCAATATCACAAAGTAGTCATTAATTTAAAATTTCAATTAATTTATACATTATTATATAATCTTAAGATATTTTTATTTCAATAATAATATTCTATGTCATCAATAATTACAATTTCTGTCAATATCACAAAGGAGTCATTAATTTAAAATTTCAATTATTTTATACATTATTATATAATCATAAGATATTTTCATTTCAATAATAATATTATGTCATCAATAATTACAATTTCTGTCAATATTACAAAGTAGTCTATAATTAAAAATTTCAATTAATTTATAAAATAATATTATATTTTGATAATAATTATTACAGTAAAATTATATGTCAGTAGCAATTATAATTTTATGTCAATATCATCAAAGTAGTCACTTACATTATAATAACATTTATCAACCAATAGCTCAAATAGCACCCGTTTGAATTTGTTTATATTGTATTGTTTAAATGTTTCAGGAAGCTTATTAAACACTCTTGGCGCCATATTGATTACGCTTTTACGCATAAGTGCAGTTTTACATATATTAGTGCATATTTTGGAGTTTCTTGGACGAAGGTTTGGTACAGGCTTTTCTTTTTCAAAGAGATCTGGATTAGACTTCACAAATAGGCATGATTCGTAAATGTATAACGATGGCAACGTTAACAATTTTAGGTTTTTAAAATATGGCTGACAGCTTTCGGTAGGTTTTAGACCACATATAGCTCTAACACAACGTTTTTGAGCTCTTAATAGTATATCCCGATAACTAGAAATGCCCCAAAATATGACCCCGTAGCGTAAAGTTGAGGCAACGAAACCATGATATGCAGCTAAAACTGTACTTCGATCAGCTATTTTGGCTAACTTATATAGCGCAAAGGAGAATTTGTACAGTTTCTTACAAACTTCTATAGAATGTGTCTCCCACGACATGTTGCTATCTATAAAAATACCTAAAAATTTTTTAGTTTTTTCTTCGAGTATTTTATTGCCATCATAATTAATTTTAATTTCTGGTCTCGTTATTCTCTGGGCAAAAGGCATAACGCTAGTTTTTACTAAATTGATTTTTAGATTATTCAGTTCTAGCCAGCTAATAATATTTTTAAGAGTACTATTAATGTCTTTTTCATAATTTGCATTATTATCGTCATTTGATTGAATGAAAACAGTGCTATCATCGGCATAAAGAATCATGGGGTGCTTAGTTGCTTTAATTATATCATTAATATAGATAATAAACAACAAAGGCCCGAGTACGCTTCCTTGTGGCACTCCGAATTTGATGTGCCTGCAGTCAGATATGTATTTTTTTTCTTTTCCACTAGTCCTGCAGATTTGAGTGAGTTCAGTGTGTTGCTTTCTATTTTGTAGATAACATGTTAATAAACTTAGAGCATTGCCGCGGACTCCATAACGACTTAGTTTTTCTAATAAAATTTTATGATCAACGTGATCAAATGCTTTTGTCATGTCCATGTAGATGGCACATGACGCAATTCTTTCATCCATACATAAAATCGCTCTTTTCACTAAATCGTAGATAGCGGTGTTTATCGAAGTGTGTTTACGAAAGCCCTTTTGTTCTTTATTTAATATGTTATGTTTTTGCAGAAAATTATACAAAATGTTATGAATAATCTTTTCAAAAATTTTTGAGAAAACTGATAATAGTGTAATTGGGCGATAATTTACAATTTCTTCTTTATCACCCTTTTTATATAAAGGCTTTACAATAGCAGGCTTTAGTTCATTTGGGTATATGCCTGTGCTGAAACACAAGTTGATAATATGACTTAATGGATATGCAATTAAATCAGAGACATGTTTTATGACTCTGGTACTGAAATCATCAAAACCAACACTAACAGTATTTTTGAGAGACTTTATAACATTAAGTACTTCGGTATCTGTTGTGGGACTCATAAATAACGAATAAGGATTATTGTCAATATTAAAATTTTTATTACAATTTTTAATGTCATGTTGTGTAATGTCATCAATAAAAAAATTATTAAAAAGGTTTGCTATATCTATAGGATCAGTAATATATTTATTTTTTACTTTTATCTCACTAATAGGCTCTTTTGGCAATACAGTTATAGAGTTATTAATTAGGGTCCACATAGCTTTAGACTTATTTTTAGACGTATTAATAAAGTGGTTATTTTGTGAACGCTTTGTCAATTTTATTATCTTTCTGAGCCGTTTAGAGTATTCTTTAAAACTAGATTTACTTGCTTTATCCCTTTTTGACCGTGCTTGCCACAGAAGTTCTCTTTTTTTCCTACAACAGGTTCTAATTCCTTTTGAAAGCCATCTCTGTTTTACTGCTATGCTTTTTTTAATGGTTTTATACGGAAAACAGAGGTGATAAAGACATTTAAATATATCAATAAAGGAATCATATGCCATATTAGGATCATTGGAAGCTAGTGTATCATGAAACGACAGGCTTTCTATGTGTTTTCTAAATATGTCAAGGTTTCGCTTATTAATGTTACGGCGTTTAACTGTCCATGTTTTCAGGATACACGAACGCTTCACAGGACAGGTCAATAACTGTGCAGTATGATCTGATAAAGCAGTTTCAATGATTTCACATTTTGATCCTTTTATATTATGAGCAAAATTATCCAAACATGTTTTACTTATAATTCTTGTCGGTTCATGCAATTCGAGTTTCAAATTACGGCTTAATAGTTGATACTTAAATTCACGACTTTTTGGACTATCTTTCAAAATATCAATATTAAAATCGCCACATATCACGACTTTTTTATTTTTATAGTCGCAGATAGTATTTAAGATGCGTTCAAGAATTTCATGAAACATGTCAAGATTATATTTTTCTAAATGAGGAATTCTATATATACATACAATGATAACATTATGTTCACATATTTCGACCGCACAGCATTCCGCTATACATTTTTTAGAAAAGTTTTTTACCTTATCTAGAATTTTATATTTTAAGCCCGTTCTTACTAAAATACAAGATCCTCCTCTTTTTTTATCCCTCGAAAAGCTTGTTGCCAATGTAAAGTTTGGTAAATTCAAGAAATCTTCCATATCCGGTGTCATATTGTGCTCTGTAATACACAGTATATCAATTGGTTTTTTTAATCTTCTAAGTTCTTCTAAATTCATTACTAGTTCATCACTTTTGCTTATGAGTCCTGATATATTTTGATGAAGTATGTTCAAATGCTTATACCAGAAAAAACTGATCCTTTAACAAATCATTATTCTCTTCAGCCTTATTTACTTCACCTGGTTCTGGTAATAATTCTAATACTAAGGCGTTAATGAAATTGTGCAAAATCTGAAATCAGTTTGTTCAGAATCGGGAGAAGAATCGATTCCAGTGATAAAAATATTGGTCAGATTTTATCCGAAATATTTTTCAACCATGCCGGTTTTTAAAATCACTTAACTCTATCGTCTTGGCGGCGAGCATTGACATTAATTAAACGCAACCTAGACGCGCTGTTGTGAAGAAAAATTTTATCACATAGCGGGACGGCGGGCGCCGGGTCCTCGTGGAGCATAGGCATTAGTGCAAGGATCCAAATGGAATGCAAAGAACAACCTTGCGTTCACACAAACGCATCACAAATGATTATTAGGTACCTAATTTTCTGAAGTTGCCTCTGGCAGTTCACATAACATTTTATGGATTTCTTCGAAAAATTATGTTTGAATGGAATCTTACTTTATAAGGAAGATTAATAAACTAGTTGAGGTACGCTTATTTTCAAAAGATAATTTATATATAATAATTGCTTAAAATAAGCGAAACAAAAACAAGAAAAGGTTACCCGTTAATTCCAAGCTCAAGAACTAAAAAATAAAACATAACAAACTATTTAAAAATATAATATTAAGTATTACAAAATATTGCGAAGTTTTGCCTGCAGCTATATTTACTGTTAGCCAGCACAAGTTGGAATTTTGCACTTAGTAGTCACATAAAAAAGCTAACGCAGTCGCATCAATCACGTCCTCTTGTAGTAGGCGTAGCGGACAAGGACAACTAAATAAATCGAGTGTGGTGTGGATGGCTACCAACTAAATAAATCGAGAGTGTGGTGGATGGCTAGGCTAGCTCTCCTGCAGCCTCCACTCGCCAGGACTCCTGCCGAGAGCCTGTAGGAGGCGCTTCGCGAGAATCTGGAGCCGGCATTAGCGGTAACGCCGTACGTGCATAGAGTTTAAAAAACACAAAAAAAAGGATATCCTCGTAAATAATTCGCAAAATTTTCATTTTTATAATTTATGTAGTTGTTGTATAATTAAAAATTATGTTGGGGTATCTGAGACTGCATAACACATTGTATAGACGGGAAGTCAATTAATAATAAGAATAAATTTATTTCTTACCATAAACAATAAAACATTTGTTCCATACACTAACGGCCTTATTAATAAAAATTTTACTCCTTGGATCATCCTCGGATTAGTTATTCCGTGTTTTGTCTTATTTTGACATATGACAGCCGACATGTGCGGAAACAAGACAAAACACGGAGTAACTAATCCGAAGATGATCCAAGGAGTGAAATTTTGATTAATAAGGCCGTTTATGTTTAACACTGTTTTGACACTGCACTATTTGATAATCACCTCTATGATATTACAATGTTTATGGCGGACTAATAAATACGTAAACTAGGACTACTCCTGTGTCTCAGGTTATCAGCCCTCCCCACCCTAATAATTGTTTTAATGATGATTATAAATTACGTAAACGATAGCTAATTACGCGTTAAGGATATCGGTTACTTCAAGCTCTTGAAATATTGACTGCCATGCCATATAAGTTGAAGTCAAGATTGCAATTGCAAAAATAGAAGTTTTTTTATACAACTTAGTTGGCAAACAAGCAAACTGCCCACCTGATGTGGTTCTTGTGAGATTCACAGCAAATCTGCAACCCCCACAAGAATCCCAGTGTACGTTGCCAATTGTGACATAAGACGTAGAGTCACGGCACCCAGTAATTTCACTGCCATATCTTACCCTTCAAACCGGAACACAGCAATGCAAGCACTGCTGCTTTCGGGCAGAAATAGGTTAGACGGAGGTTCCCAAGCAGGCGACCCCGGTACAGAGTCTCCCTTCGGTTATGCGTCAGTGAAGTTAAAGGCTAATTTACAAATCAGAATTCATTTGACTATTCTCAAATCAGCGTGGATTTAATGAAATGACATTTTCAGCAGCGAAATTAATTTCTTTCGCCCTATAACTAACCTAATTAAGACCTTCGAAGTAATGATTTCTGAGAAATTGAGAGATTCGAGGCAATTAATTCTTACTTAGATGATTATTATTTCATTGCCTATATTACGGAACTGAAAGCATTAGCTATTAAATTAGCAAATATTATTTATCCAATCAGCTTACTAGGGTGAATACTCGCGAACTTCGATCACGTGAGCGAGAAAATGGCCGAAATATTAAAAAAGAGGTATAAAAGCAAATATGAAAAAATATAGTATCACAAGATTATATTAGTTGTTTTTAATAAGATTTTTTAATTAAAACCATTAATTAAGAGAAAAAAGTGCATGATATATTGATATTCAATTTTAAGAAGCAAGAAAATTAATTTCAAATGTATATAACTAGTATTCTTTGATCAACAGCAATTGCAGGGATTGCCCATTCCACGTCTAGGTCTAAATATACAAAATTGAGGCATCTCAATTTCCATAGAAATAATAGCAACTACTACAAACACCGACCATAATACACACGTAGATATGCATGCAAAAAGAAAAACGAATTTTGTAAAACATCAATTCTGTTGTTTAACTTTCGCCTCTATTACAAAGCTGTTAGAGCTTTCGGCGCGTTAACCGCAAAGAAGAGCGTCTCGTTTCTATCTTCACAAATCATGGTGAATGGAGGTTATCAGTAAATCGCCGACATACCTGCTCCGCGCGCGGAATAGTGATGAGAACTACCTAAACTGGAACGCGATATTTTCACCGTTGATTCGGTTATTACGCAGGAAGTCGCTATGATATTATGCATAACTGTTCAGAATTTGAATAGTAAGTACTCGTGTCAAGCGATAAATAACAGTTCCATTACGCTTGAGTTTAGGAAACAATTTGTTGTAACAACGTAGGTATAAATATGCGAGTCAGACGTCCTTGACAACAAACTTAACTCATTTGTCATAAGGCTGAGAATTTCGATGATGAAAAAAGGATTTAGAAAACAAAATCTCCTCTTAGGACCGCTTAAGAATCTGATAACCCGAAAACTAAAATGAGTAAAAAGCACTCGACAAACATAAATTACTTTAAAGCGTTACATAGAGCCGATAAGGGCTCGAACTTGACGCACAACTTGAGGCAAATGCCTGTACTTTCGGCGGATATGTCAAAGTTATCTGATATAGGTCACAGGCAAACCGTTTACAAAGACCGAAATATCTTGTAGTCCCGTAAACTTGGGACTATTAGTTCGAGATAAGCGACGCCGCGCGCTTTGCGGTCATAATTGCCGACTCAGATAAGATTTAGAGACAAAAATAAATTCTCCAATTTCTATTCGAACAAATCTGTTTCTTCTGATCCTTCAGAATCGCACTAGTGTAACGATACCCTTAAGAAATATACCGGAGTATGTTAAGTAGAAATACAGGCAGTAACGCGATATGAGAGCGCGAAAATAGCACACTTCTAAGGATCAAATCCCACCTCTTCGACGCGATAATACAGTTTCCTTCACACTTTCTATTAGAGTCTGTAATCCCTTAAGAAACACCACAATATACCTTTATCTTTGCTGATCCTTTGTATCTTACCTTTTTCTTAACGCTTCCCTTCTTATTGTTATGACCTTATGTTTTCGTTGTCGGTGAAATATCATTTCATATAAATAAAATGTGCAATGGTAATTGTGTTTGTTTGTGTTTGTGAAAGGAAATCAATCAAATCTTTTGCTTAGTGAAATTTTCTAAGTATCTTTATTGCGCAAATATTAGACCAATGTTCCTTATCAATTCAGTATATCAGTTGTGTTAATTGTATGTATTCATATATTATATTGAAACATCATACAAGTTTGATGTCTAAAAAACATCTTAAATGTTTAGTCGTTTATATTTATAGTTTAATTTTATTTACAGTCATAGAATGTATATCAAATATATTTAACAACGCAACTACGGAAGCTACTTATTATTGGTATAATAAGAATATTAGAATGCCGAACGGTTACAAAATAGTTACACGAATCCGCATTGTAATACCTCCAATCGTGGATACTCATCCGGAATTAACATATTCAAATCCACAGGATGCACTTAGGTAGTGTGCCTCACAATGGGCAGTTAAAGAATCCGACGGCACTCCACTAACGGAGCATTCGAAGCACGTGCAAGTGCGAAAGAAAACGGCGCAGCAAAAATTCAGGCAAATAATTCTTTCCAAGTAATATAAATCTTTTAAATCTTTTTCGAAGTACATTCAAAAGTACTTAAATTTTGACGTATCATTTCCATTGTAATATAAAAGAAAATTTAAATATTATAAAACAAAATTTTATAATAAAGTACTAAAAGGTGTATAAATATCTCTAAGCCTTTTATATTTCATTCCACATAATAGAGCATTTTAAAACAATGCACTATACGAAGCATATGAAAATAATTTTTTACCATCAAAACGAAACATCCACAACATTCATATAAAATACCGAGCTGTTTCAGTCAATTAAAATGAAACAAACCATTCGGTCACAACGTTGAGTTTTCCTTCGGCAGTTTCGTTAGCGGAAGCAATAACGCCGACCTAAAACTCTCCAGTATTAAAATCCTCACAAAATATGCCAAGTTAAATTCCATCGATACTAAACCGCCGACTGAGCCGCAGCAGTATGCAAAGCACGCGTGTTTATGGACGTAAGGAGACCGTAATTGTTCGCAAAACGCCGGGCAAATTATACCTGGCAAGAAGTATGGCACGGCCATACGAGCGGAATTATTTCTAAACAAATCGCAGACCAGACTGCTTCGCATAAAAACCTCGGAAGCGACAAGGTTTTATTTGATGAAAATATAATATAGTTTCTTGATTCATTAGAAACTCCCGATGAAGTATATTTAGAACTTAAAACTCTGCATTTAGTAGGGACCATTTCATGTTGTCCAAATTATACGCAAGAACAACTTTCTTCCCCTTCAGATGATATGTAAAAGATTGACACGGAAATATATTCAACAGCGCAATATGTCTTGTTTTTGTATTCGCTTCCTTTGTCTTTGCCATTCAGTTCCCGTATTGCACCTTCCAGTTTGCTTTAAAATATTTTACATTTATCCAGACCAGTAGCGTTCGTAACCCACACACTACATATTGTATGCGGTTGAATAATAGCGGGCAACACACTTGGGGATGAATTTCATTACGCCTTTATGTTTAGGAATGAAATTTCCTCTCAGACAGTTGTTTCACCTAGATTTTTGTGGAACTGGAACGAGGTCTTTGTAAATCTGCTTTCATAGCGTCAAGGACATCTTGCGTAGCAACTGGTGTTTATGAAAACTCTGCGATACCCTCGGGAGCTTTAGACTTTATTGAAGATTTATTTAAATGTAACTAAAATAAACTTCACATGTTTATTCTTAAATTTTTTGAAGTTACTATGGCATTTGAAGCTAATCATATTTAGGACCCGTACTTAGCTTTCCACGGAAGATTCTAAGAACGCTTTGGCCATTTCGACCCATATGCTGGGAACGGGTCTCTCCCAGACAACGAGGAATAAAATTGGCTTACTACATCACCCTGGCTGGTTGGTGTAGTTTTGTTTCAAGATTTCCATCATTCGCCGATGTGTATTTCTGTAAACTCCAATAGTCTGCTTTTTCAACATCCACAGAAAGAAAGGTAGCGGTGCCACGTGTTTTCTTAATCCGTCATCGCAGTCACTCACTCACTCATATTGTTTTTATCTCAAGTCATCAAGTCTTCCATTTTCGCATTTGGACTTCACTTCCACATACCATCAGATAGAATGGAGTCATTTGCTAGACCCACTATAAAAAAGTCGATGATCAAGACGTCTGACGTTGGAAGAAGTGAGGTTTCATTGTCAGCGGAAGGTCGTAAATTTCGTCACTCGATTTGATTATTCCAATTTTTAGGATCAGGAAATAATTACCTTTACGTTATTATATCCTCGTAATACAACGAACACGCTAAGTACTACGAAAAGGAGCAACTATGTAATATGTTAATTGGGTTAAAGTGAACTAAGCCTTCAATATCCTCTTATCAAAATTAACACACGTAGTTATACAAGATTACCTTTAATTTGCCTCAATAGGTTTTACTAAAGTATATATATTACGAAAATGATTTTCAGTGACACGTAAGCATAAAGGATGTTTAAGAATAATATTACAAATACGCGTTGATCACTTTTTAAAATCGTTTTAAAATAATGTTGTATGTTTATAAAACACAACATCACAGTTTGGTTGAGCTTGCAGTAAGAGAAGTTATCAGTCTTTGATATATAATACATTTGATGAGTAATTAAAAAACCTGCCAAATGCGTGATGGACCACGCGCAATGTAGGTTTTCAAACTTTTATTTTATATTGAAATGTTAGGGTTTTTTTTTAATAATTTCACATGATTCGTTATTCTATATTTACCACCTGTTTAACTTAGTTAAGTAATAACTTTATCTAATTGATTTTCAACCGGAATTTGTATGTAATTTTCCGTGCTTGTGAGCTTTTGTATTTGGTGAAGGTTAAATTCCTTCATTCATTTCATTTTAAATGTTGTTTTATCATAATGAGAAATTTATTTCGAAAGATTTTTTTATCCAGACTGAGGCATGGCAAAACGATTGTCAGTTGTTGATAGCTAACTGAGGAAGAATGACCTCCTTACAGAAGACTGCAAGCAATAACTATGATGTTTCTCAGCGGAAACGAAGCTAGAGAAGCTAAGAGGAGACGTTGCTGTTAGGACGCTACACCTTGTATCGTATTGATTGTTGCGTATGATTTTAGATCAAACTACTGTAGGATATCGTGTGTATCAACCCGTTAAAAGCTTAAACAAACCAATAATAACTAAGCAAGCAATAACTTGCACATTTTGTATCTGTGATTTTTTAAAAGAATGTCCTTAAGCTCGAAAGCTTTTTACATGTCATTATCACATTTAAACGAGAACAGTACAATTTTCCAATGATTTGGCATTGACAGCATTGAGATTTTCATTCAGAAATTAACGCAAGACACAAGGCACCGACATCTGAATCTCGATAGAAGAAATAAAGACTATGTCAACAATAAAATAATGACTATGTCAACGATATATTGGAAAACAATTTGATTACTCCATAAATTTTCTGTAAGCCAAGAAACTTAGAAAAAAGTGTAATCAAAACTCGGCTAAAAGGTTTATTACTTTTACCACTTGGTAAATTAGCACGGGGTATCACGTTACCGCGGCCTTGTTCCGACATTAAACGTAACCGCTAATTGCGTTTTGTTCTCGGATGCTCACTTAGGGCTCGGCTCGCTGTAATTGTTGCACTGAGTGCTTCTCGACTTTTAGTTGATTCAACACGAAGCAAAACGGTAGTTTTAACCTTGTTTATTAATGAAATGACAATTATCTTGTGAAGGTTACTACAAATTGTACAAGCTGAGATACACATTTGTGTCAAGTGCATAATTCCTGTAAAACATTATGAATGCTTATGACAAATGTTACCTAGCGAAATTATATACCTAGTAATTTTTTATGATAAAGTCATTAGTGTAATGTAAGCTTAATGCTATTTAGACAACATGAGACCGATCCAAGATGTTGAGATAATTATGTATAGGATGATTATGGAAAAACTGTTTTAGGGTGGATATGGGAATACTTGGAAGCCAATTCTGTTGTTGTAATCGTCTAACAGAAATTATATAATAAATTGCCCAAAGACCGTTGACTAAAATAGATCACTTGTTACTTTTCAAAAATCAGAAACCAGATATAATTCTTTCAAATAGATATTCCAAAACCATTAACGTATTGTGTGACTCTGCATGTCTCTTCAATTCAAGTGATTTATCATACAAAAGGGTATCTTTTTGCACAGTTGTGGCTAATTGCATGAACCTTGTTATTTATATAGCTTACAATCTTAAGTGGCATGCTGTCACATTCTTTTCATTTAAGACAAGAAGTGACATCATATTTCTTAGAATTGTCATAAGCTAACCCAAGGTCTGTCCAATTGGTCGTGAATCTTTTACTGAAAGTAGTCCATTCCACAAATATTTCACACCTTTCTATAAGTTCTAAAGATATATATGGTTGTTAATTCCGGCTAAATTTCTACACATCGTAATCATCATCATCATCATCATCACAGCTCATATACGTCCCCACCGAGGGGCTCGAGCCTACCCTATGTTTTTTTTTTTTTTTTTTTTTTTATGTAAGGCCCGGCAAATGACCTCCTCCCGCCTGATGTAAAGCGGTGAAAGAGGCCCAAATGAGTTGACAGATAGAGTAGGGACGACATCCACTATCCTACCTGCCCGCCCCTTGCCGGCCTAAAAGATGCTTTTTCACACCTCTTTTGAAGGAACCCATGTTGTAGGATGGAGGAAACACGTGCGCAGGTAGAGAATTCCAAGTGTGGGATGAACGACAGAAGAAGGAATCTTGGAATTTCTTGGTACGGTGTGAAAAGGAGGACACAGTGTACGGATGACTCCGAAGGCCCTTACGCGTGTTTCTGTTAAGGAATGGAGAGGGAGGGATAAGGTTAAAGAGCTCCTCAGAGCATTCCCCATGGAACATTCGGTAAAAGGCGCTAAGAGAGGCGATGTCACGACGAAGTTGCAGAGGCTCGAGGGTGTTAGTTGCCTCTACATCGCCAATTATTCGAATAGCGCGACGCTGCAATCTGTCCAGAGCATCGAGGAGGTACTGAGCGGAGCCGTCCCAAAGGTGCGAGCAATATTCCACGCAAGACCTAACCTGAGTTTTATACAACAGGCATAGTTGGTCCGGCGCAAAATACCTACGCACCTTGTTTAGGACACCGAGTTTCCGTGAGGCAGCAGTTATAACGGATTCGATGTAGTCTCTGGGGTTCAGATCGCAGCGAATGTTCATTCCGAGCAAGGTGATGTTACTCTGTGTGTGAAGGGTTGTGCCCTGAAGAGAAGGAGGGGGGAGGAAAGGTGACCTTTTCGCCGAGAACGCGCACACCTGTGTTTTCTTAGCATTGAACTCGACAAGATTGTTGGAACCCCATTCGGAGATGAGGTCCAGCGTCCTGTTGAGCTCAATGATAAGATTCTGCCTCTCCCTATCAATATTGCCACGAGCAGCCCCTGAGCTTCCGTGATATCCCCCATGCACTGTACTGTCGTCTGCATAGCAATGTATACTTCCCAAGGAAAGCATGTCATTGATATGCAGAAGAAACAATGTTGGGGATAGAACGGAGCCTTGTGGAACACCAGCATTCACTGCCACGAACCGCGAAGCGCAGCCGTCAACGACAACGCGAATTCTACGCTCGTGGAGGAAGCTGGCAATCCACGTACAGAACTGAGCGGGCAATCCGTATGCCGGAAGCTTGGAAAGGAGAGCCTTGTGCCAGACTCTATCAAAAGCTTTGGCGATGTCGAGACTAATAGCCACAGACTCGCCGCGCTTATCGATAGATTCACCCCATTTGTGCAAAAGGAACGCTAGAAGGTCACCTGTTGACCGTTTAGGACGAAACCCATACTGACGGTCATTAAGCAACGAGTGACCTTCCAGGTAACGGATCAGCTGGGTGTTAAGTATCCTCTCCATTATTTTACACAAAATGGAAGTGACGGCTATAGGGCGATAGTTAGCCGGATCAGAACGATCTCCCTTTTTGGGAACCGGCTGGACATTGGCCTCTTTCCAAGATTTCGGCACACAACCAGCAGAGAACGACAGACGGTATAGACGCGTCAGGACCGGAGTCAACTCCGCTGCACACTTCTTAAGTACAATCGCAGGAATGCCGTCTGGTCCACTTGCTTTTCGAATATCAATCGACTGTAGCTCCGCCCGCACATCTCGCTGTCTGATGCGGATATCGGGCATAGTGCTGCCACAATGGGACAGTGTCGGAGGTTGTGCACCACAGTCATCGATACGGGAATGGGCCGCGAAGAGTTTTGCCAGGAGGTCGGCTTTCTCCTGCGGCTGATGAGCAAGTGAGCCATCGGCATGTCTCAGCGGTGGCAGCGAGGGTTGGCAGAAGTTTGATTGCACAGCTTTGGCCAGGCGCCAGAAAGAACGGCTACCCGTAGGGTGCGCTAGCAGTTCCTGACCCACTTGTGCAATGCGCTGAGCATCCGCTCTAATGTAAGCCCTCTTACACAACTTGGTGGCATTATTATAGGCTGTTTTCAGTAGGTTAGTATTGGGATCCCTAGAAGCTCGACCTCTGATCCAAGCGCGGTAAGCTAGCTGTTTGTTTTCAACAGCAGAGGCACACTCGCGATTGAACCAGAGGTTACGTCTCCCTCTACTGACGAGATTGGAATGTGGAATATAATATTCCATTCCTAATCTGATCTCGTCAGCAACAGAGGTAGCGCAGGAGTTCGGATCCATCCCACTGAAACAGCGCTGCCACCAAGGGACAGACGCGTAATAATCCCGCATACCGTCCCAATCTGCTGACGCATAGTGCCACAGACGGCGTGCTGCAACCACAGGCGACGGTCGCGACGCCTGAGGCACTGAGACGGATACCAGGCAGTGATCTGAAGATCCTAGTGGAGCTCGAATCACCACCTGATATCCGTCGGGGCGATTTGTCAGCAGAAGGTCCAACAAAGAGGGCGCTTGACCGATAATATCTGGTACCCTGGTGTGCTGGGTAACCAATTGTGTCAGGTCGTGCGTGAGAGCGAATGCGTGGGCAGTCCTACCCGCATGGTCAGTTTTAGAGGAACTTAACCACAACTCGTGGTGAGCATTGAAGTCCCCTAAAAACACCAGCTCGGCGGAAGGAAATTGCTCCTGCGCGTCATCTGCCACCCGACTTAGGTGTTCAAAAAATCGAGTTGTCTCCAAGTCACCACGGTGGGAACGATAGACGCACACGTAGACACTGCAATGAGTGCCAAAATCGACGTGTACCACAAGGAGGGAAAAGGAAGGTTCCTCCAAACAGCGCAGGCGACGACAACAAACGTCCGCCCGGACGAACAAGCAAACACCTGCCTTTGCCTTGAAGGACTCCTCAAGAGCGTAGCCGGGGTAATTAAGGTAGCTTGTATCGGCCGGGCAGATAATTTGCGTCTGTGTCAAAAACAGCATTGCTGGACGGGCTGTCTCAAGATGGTGGTGGACAGCCAAGAGGTTAGAATGGAGCCCGCGGATGTTAGCGAGCCCCACCTCGAATAGTGGTGTTTTGGTGGGATAGTGCACCGCTGTACGACCAGTCCTAATATTGTGCGCTAACATGTTTGTTGGAGTGAGAGGTGTGAAATTGAGGTGTCGTTGCAGCGATTAGCATAGTTAACGTGTGTAGGCCTGTTTCGCCAGGGAACAGCCGACAGCTGATTTGCGCTGACTCTCCGCACGAAAGGGCCCCCGAACCCCCCCGGAAGTGGTCGCCGGGACCCACCGTCCGGTCACCAACCGGTTAGGGTGATTAGGCCTTAGTCAACCACGCTGGCCCAATGCGGATTGGTCGACTTCACATACACCATTGAATTTCTTCGCAGATGTATGCAGGTTTCCTCACGATGTTTTCCTTCACCGTAGGAGCGTCAGACAAATGTACATATGAAATTCGAAAACGAAAAACACAGTGGTACATGGCGGTCTCGAACCCGGACCTCCCGATTGGAAGGCAAGTGCCGAGTCCACAGCGCCACCGACGCTCTTACACATCGTAATACATCGTAATACATCCTATTATTTATTTAGTAACAGCTACCTCAAAATCATTTTATTAAAAAATAAACGGGTAAACAACATCAGAACCGCCCATAACAATGGTTTCAAAACGAGATATGAGCGTAATAAATTACCTGTAAACGTTCTCCGCTGTACTATTTGTGATGAAACAGCAGTTCTTAGTGCAAGTCACGGACGAGCGAACATTACTCATTCGAACGTGGCCCAATGTCATGTTTCCTAGGGGGACCACTTACAAAGCCTGGGCACCGGACAGACTAGCGTTTTCGGGGACATCAAGCGTCTTTTTTAATTTTGGTCTAGGAGACTTTACATGGGATGTTGCATGCAGGTGCATTTGCATTGCAAATGCACCCATGCAATTAATGAACGAGGCTCAAGCTCTATCAACCTATACTCGCTCAACATTGTAGAAGACTACCCAACCACCTTTACTGTGGGCGGCTTGCGTGCAGTGGTCGTATAAAAGCTAGGATGATGATGATAGGATGTTTATTTTTAATACTAATAGAACTATTTAAGTGAAGTTCGAATTTCTTCTACGGACGACAACACATCAGGTAATTCCTGTGGCATCTTATGTAGTTATAATAAGTACTATTTTGCAACAGAAATGTTTAGTCTGATGTGCTGGCGTGTGTACATTGAATAAGGAAGTACAATGCAAAAATATACTGATATAAAATGTAAAAAAAATTATAAGAACCATACCATGTAAAGTGGATCAGATGTATTTTTTTCTGAAAAATATTAAACAGAAATAATGACACAAATACTGAAAAGAATGAAACGAGCGTTCCAGCCGCCCGTCTGCAACTTACATAACTTTGAAAGTTCATAAAAGCGTTCGGTTACCCTTTAAAAGCTTTTACTGATAACATCGATTCAATGTCTCTGTACAAAATATAATCTAATACATTTGGAAAGGAAGATATCGGTGTGACAAATAATTCAATTGCTGACTGCCACACGAACGCTGGCGTGGCCTCTATTTTAGAGTAATTTAAATTACTACTCCGGCTTAAGGCGAATATAAAGATGATTCGTAACTACAACTTATGCCTGCGGTTATGTCCGTGTAATTTCCAGGCATATTATGAAAACAATCTAGTCTCACCTTAGTAGCGAAATTCGAGTCATTATCATCACTGTTTCACGTAGGTCTCCCCAAGGATCTCCGAACTGAGCACTCCTCGCAACCCAAAGACAAATTTCTGTATTATTAACAGACTTCAAAAAAAGGAGGAGGTTCTCAATTGGACGCGAATGTTTCTTGTGTCTATGTTACGCGATTACGCTGAAAATTATGGACCAATTTTTTAAAATTCTTTTTGTATTCGATAGTATACACCTAGTCAGGATCTGATGATAAGATCCCATGAAAATCGAGGGAAACGCTTAATTTTATAGATACGTTCAACATGTTTTGTTTTTTCAGAAGCTATTCACGTATTTGCGTCTGGTAGTCATGAATCGAGCTGATGATGGAACGATCCTTAACTTTTAGGAGTTAGAGGTTAGTTATTAAAATACAATAGGCATAATACGTGCCTTAATGACAACGACGATCTCGTAGAAAATTAAAATTTGACACCGACTTCAATATAGAAATGTGATCTGTATCTATCTGTATCTGATCTGTATCTATTCTTATATTGATTTTAACTTAATTTTCAGTTTCTTAAATTTAAAAACATAATCATCATCATCACAGCTCATATACGTCCCCACCGAGGGGTTCGAGCCTACCCTATGTATTAGGGTGATTAGGCCTTAGTCAACCACGCTGGCCCAGTGCGGATTGGTCGACTTCACATACATCATTGAATTTCTTCGCAGGTGTATGCAGGTTGCCTCACGATGTTTTCCTTCACCGTAGGAGCGTCAGACAAATGTACATATGAAATTCGAAACGAAAAACACATTGGTACATGGCGGGTCTCAAACCCCGACCCCCCGATTGGAAGGCAAGTGCCGAGTCCATAGCGCCACCGACGCTCCGACGAAAAACATAATATATGTTATTAATTAATATCTGTGCCCGCGAACAAAGTTTTAATAGAGCTGAACACCATAGTTTCCTTATTTTTGACGGGGATTTCTCAGCTTCCTGTGGGAATTTTAACAAATCCTTCCTTAGTTGGCGCCTACGTAAGCCAATGCACCCCTGGTACCAAATTTCATGCTTCTAGCTCCAGTAGTTTGGGCTCTACGGTGATACCTCAGTCAGTCAGTCACCAAAGCTTTTTATAAATACACTAGCTTTTGCCCGCGACTTCGTCCGCGTGGTTATTGATTCCCCATACAATCTTCCGCCCCCCTTTTCTCCACCTTAAGGGGTGAATTCTGCGATAAAAAGCTATCCTATGTCCTTTCCTGGGACTGAAACTATGTCTATACCTAATTTTATTTAAATCGGTTCAGTAGTTTTAGCGTGAAAGCGCCACAGACAGACGGACAGAGTTACTTTCGCATTTATAATATTAGTATCATCTATATCGGTTCAGCAGTTATTGAATCCCCATACAATCTTCCACCCCTCCCCCCCTTTTCTCCCCCTTAAGGGGTGATTTCTGCGACAAAAGCTATCCTATGCCTTTTCCTGGGACTCAAACTATGTCTATACCAAATGTCATCTAAATTGGTTCAGTAGTTTTAGCGTGAAGACGCGACAGACAGACAGAGTTACTTTCGCATTCATAATATTAGTATGGATATATTTCCCCTCGTTGAAACAACTGGAACTCCGACAATTACACATTATACGTCCAGCTTTTTAATTGGAGAAGTTTTTCAACATCCTTCAGAAACAAGGGGAGTGTTCGACTTAGAAAATTAACGTTCAAATCAATTACCAATAACACTCGATAGTTCTAAAGCAAGGTGGAGGCCATGTGGAGGCGCAAAGGCGATTGTAATTAGGAATTAATTAAAGGTCGTGACCATAGTTTAAAGCAAGTAAGTTGTTATTTGGCGATAACAATTATTTATATACATACTAGCTTTCCGTCCGCGGTTTGCCCCCGTAAATATTTTTGGGTTGGTTTTGTTTGTACTCGTTGAGATAAACCAAATCGCCTTTAAATATCTCAAATAAAGAAGCGGTTACATTTATATACTTCTTATTTAATTTATTACCTAATTACCGCTTCCTATTGTCACCAAATAAACACTTAATTTGCAATTAAAATTATTGAGGTTAATAATCGAGATATAAACTAAACCTATATTTTAAGTTGGACCAAATTACATATATTAAGCTGAAGAGCGTCGGTGGCGCAGTGGACTCGGCACTTGCCTTCCAATCGGGGGGTCGGGGTTCGAGACCCGCCATGTACAGTCAGCATCATAAGAATCTTGGCATCCCACATAGTCAAAAAGATCTGATGGACAAGAATTCAAATTAATATTGTCAGTTAATGTGACCAAATTATTGTACGCATCCAAATTGTTTAAATAATGTAAGCTGCTGAACTTGCCATTAAATGTAAATGGACAATGTGCTCAATATTATATACACGTTCAAACTGCTCACCGGTGACTAGGCAATAAAAGTGGTCAAATAATCTATGCATATGAGAAAAATCGACTTTAAGCCGAGAGGTCACGGTGTATTATGCATGGGGTACTATAATGTAACGAATAAAAAATAATGTTTTCTTTCATAATGTAAGTCTTTCTCTTTCATTTTGTGCATGATGTCAGTGATATGTCTTTTGTTTAGGCAATCTTCATTGACGTTTCATGGTAAATTATATTTGACATTGAATTCATATATAGGCAACGTAGAACGTAAACTAGCTTTGTTTACGTTACGGTACCTACGGTTTTACCTGTGTGAATTGGATAATAATATTAAATTTGTATCATTCGATTATGGTAATATCGAGTTTCTTATAACATAGGTATTATAAAACTTAGGTACTATCTTTCTACAATCACACACAAAAAATATTAAATTGCTAAAAGTTTGCAAGGAAAATCGTTATTCTAGAAGCAGTACAACATAAAACTTTGTATTTGGACTAAAATAAGAAACGGTGAAAGAGGTCAAATATGAGCAGAAAGTAGGATTTTGTTGACAAATGAAAACTACTAAACGTAAGTATTTTAACAAATTCAGTTAATTTATTCAGATTTAGATAATACTTACATTTAATATTTTCATATGATTTCAATTCAAACAGATATACTTACAGACAACGTTAGTTACATACACCACGCACATTCGCGCTACGCTGCGAGGTGGGGGGCAATGTGAGAATCGCCTCATGTTTGTGTATCTATTAAAGGTTTTTATTAAATGGTTTTATTGAACTTGCACCGTTTTTTTTTATTTAATTTGCAATGTATATTTTACGTATGTTCGGCTCAAATGTTGCAAGTTAAATTTGACCCACTTGCCAGTGTCCGATAGAGCTCAAATTTGGGATACACCCTTCCTTCTGATGAGAATGTAACTGCATTCTACATTAATACATTCTGGCGGATTACATATTTTTGTACAACTCCCACAATATGGATATCAAATGAAAAGGCTTGACTTGCCTTGACTTGAAAAATACAGTAGGTAGGTACACGATTAAAAATTAAAACCAAGATAGCCGTCGTCACTAAATAAAAAAAATATAAAATAATAGTGAGAAACAATTTTCAAAATTATTTTGCATTTAAATAAATGTTTGTTTTTTACTATAGATTTTTCAGATTTTTTTTATTAATGTGGCGGCTGCTTGGTATTTTAACTGACAGGTCATGCCATAATTTTAATAAGATATACAAAATTTCGAAAGCTGACGTAAGCGAGCCATTAGCTCATTGAACACTGGCTAGATGAATTATATGCCAGAGGCCCGTGGTTCAAACCCCAGCCCAACTTTTGGGTTTTATTGGGTTTTATATATTTGTTTTTTTTTTATATAATATGAAAGCAAAAATCTTGAGTGTGAGAAAACCGGTAAAACCGTTACATTAATTTCATACAGTTGTCAAGTTTTTTTGATTCTAAAAGTTTTTATGTTTGATGATTAAGGCGAGATTTTCCTGGAAATCTACGCGTGCATGGCGATTCCTTTATTGCGAGGTAATATAGTTGATAATCGCATAGCTTCTAATGTCGCTTACGCGTCATGACCGAACGAAAACGTTACTTTTTACATGTTTTATTCGATTTTTGGAAAACTGGAGTACAAAATAAAAAATGTATTTTTGCAATTTTCTAGACATAAAAAATGCACATCTATTCGTAACACTTTTATGCCATTTATTATTTTATTTTCTGATTCACAGCAGTTTTAAAATATTGAACAGAGTAATCTTTGGATTTTTTTCTATTGAGTGAAATATTATTAATCATGTTTCTGTCTTTAAGAATGTTGTCAAAGTCAAAGTCAATATACTTTATTCAATTAGGATTACATAATCGCTTTTGAACGTCAATGCAGCTACGCCAATGGTTCACAAGTCAACGGCGGGAGACCTTGTACTGGAAAGAACCAGCAAGGGCTATTTTTTTCTCCCTGTATTATTACAGAGTCGTCAATTGAAAGCTGACCTCAAAGTTTGAGCTCAACTTCCATTACAAGATTAGATGTGTCAGTTTTTTTCTTAATGTGTCGTTACCAAAATAATATTTGTTTACATAAATAGTTATACACAACAACATGATTCTTTATCTTCAGGTTAACACCAGGAATTAGCATCATTAAAATAATCTTTGACTTTATAATATCCTTTACTCAATAGAGTATTTTTTACATGCGCTTTAAAGTTATGAAAAGGCAAATTAGTAACATTTTGTGGGACTTTGTTGTAAAAAGTTATACATTTTCCCATAAACGAGCCTCTAGTTTTTTGAAGCCTGTATGTTGGAAAACAGCAAGTTTATTTTTATTTCTTGTGTTTAAATGGTGAATTTGGAAATTGGTTTCAAATGTATTATAATTTTTATGGGCATAAATTAAATTTTCATAAATGTATTGTCCTGCTAAAGTCAATATATTAATTTCTCTAAATAAATCTTTTAGAGAATCTCTTGCTCGTAAATTATAAATAGCGCGAACAGCTCTTTTTTGGAGTACAAAAATACTTTCTATACTAGCTGCCGATCCCCAAAGTAGTATTCCATATGTTGAGATAAAATGTTCAACAACATCATAATTATATGAATTTGAGAACTGCATGTTTTATATTCGTGGCGGTACAGTTAATCGAAATTGTATAAAACGGGAAAGTAGCGCCTTAAGCTCAAATAATTAATAAACTAATCTAAATAAGATTAAAATTAATAGTTATAATATTCTTTAAATATTTTTATCCTTTGTATAACATTTCCATTTCAAGAGTGAATTTAATACTAGCTCACAGAAACAACTTTAAAGAATACATCTAAGGCTTAATACCTGCAAGGGTCAATATTAAAAAAAAATATTTATTATAAGCTTAGCATAGTGGACCAATCTTAATAGTGGACGACGAGATGATGAGTATCAGACGTAAATACCCAGCTTCAGAAAAGGCATGAAAGACGTTGGACGTGCCTATAAACTGACGTCTCCCTTGATTTTCTTGGGATCCCATCATCAGATTCTAACTTGATGACAATGAGACCGCCTCAGGAGTATACTGTTTCGAATACAAAAAGATTTTTCCAGATCAGTTGATAAATGGCGGAAACATACACAATAAAATCTACGAGTCGAATTGAGAACCTCCTCCTTTTTAAAAACTTTTTGTCTATAAATTACCAAATCAGTTCAGCTATCAAAATGCTTTAAATGCCTAGATACCTTTGATCACTTTAGGTGCGTATATAATTTTGAACACGTTGACAGCTTACATTTTTATGAAAGGTCTTGCTTAGATTTATAGAACACTTTGAGTGCTTAGATAATTATGATAGTTTTGAATGCGTACATTATAATGAATTTCAGGAAATGACATAGTTTTGATTATCCTGTAGGCCTAGATAGATTTATAGAACACTTTGAGTGCTTAGATAATTATGATAGTTTTGAATGCGTACATTATAATGAATTTCAGGAAATGACATAGTTTTGATTATCCTGTAGGCCTAGATATATCTGAGATGTACCAATGTGTTTTTCGTTTCGAATTTCATATGTACATTTGTCTGACGCTCCTACGGTGAAGGAAAACATCGTGAGGCAACCTGCATACATCTGCGAAGAAATTCAATGATGTATGTGAAGTCGACCAATCCGCACTGGGCCAGCGTGGTTGACTAAGGCCTAATCACCCTAACATAGGGTAGGCTCGAGCCCCTCGGTGGGGACGTATATGGGCTGTGATGGTGGTGGTGGAAGCTGAATTTCATCAAAATCGGTTAAGTAGTTTCGGAGTTTATCCCGGACAAACATCGTGACGCGAAATTTTTATTTTATTAGAAAATCTAAGTCGATCTGTAGTGCGTGGCAATGCTCTAAGTTTATTAAAACATCTTATTAACAAGATAGGAAGCAACACGCAGTTCTTATCTGTTCTGTATCTGGAGTTCTATCCTGACTTAGTAGACAATGAGACCACCCCAGGAGTATACTCTATCGAATACAAAAACAATTTTGGAGAACGGTCAGCAATCGGCGGGGGTAATCGCGTAACATACACAAATTAAAAAACGTACGCTGCGAATTGAGAACCTTCTCCTTTTGTGAGGTCTTTTAAAAAATCAATCCAATTCCACACTATAACCTGGGACGAGTGCCAATTTGCCACCATTAAGTTTCGTCCCCCAAAGTGGCGGCGAAGTGAGAATAAAAATAAAACCGGCGGTGTGAAGGCAAACGCGATATCTCCGTTCAGCCACGTCACGGCAGCTTCCCTCGGGACTGCGGTGACGTCGATTCCGAGCGAGCGTGGAATTTCACCATTTCCAACTTCACTTTCATGATTGCACTCGCATTGAAATTATATTGACGTAGCATTTGCAATTTGATGGACAATTTTTTAATGGAATATTGCGTCCATGTTAATAAAGCTATCACACTACAGATAGTCCGTTGCTGCTGGCTGACGCGGATTTAGAATGTAGATACTCTTATGAGTATGTTCGTCGCTCTCTGAAAGGAAGTTTATCACAACTACACTTCTGCAAGTGAAGAGTATTCCATTACTCGAAACAAACTACACCAACCAGCGTGGTGTAATAGGCCGATTACTCATTGTTGTAGTCTCGTGCCAGGCAGTCGGACGTATTTAAGTTAATGTGATGTGACGATACTGCAGTTATTTGAACTACCTTATACAAACTTTCGCTAAAATCAAGTTGTTTGACTGAAAACCTAGATATTAAAATTTATTGTCATGTATCTTAGATATCTCAAAAAACGTCCGAGACAATTGCAAACTTTTTGTTACTATACGTAAATCTTTTATAAAGGTCGATTTACATCAAACGAACATAGAGCTAGAGCTAGAACAAGAGCATTCTTTCGTAATCTTTTAGTGTAAACGAAAGCTAGAGGTATCGATTTACATCAAACGAACACCGAACTAGAACTAGAACAAGAATGTTCTTTCTTAATCTTTTGGTGTAAACAAGAGCTAGCTCGAATGTTCTTTGCTCATTCGAGTCAATTCTTTGGTTGGTATTGGTAGTGCTTTGCTATGTCTGATTCTGACAGTGAAATCATTATTGCAAGTGCTGCATTTATTATTTTGAAGCAAAAACTCAAAAATAAAAGACGGAAGAGACGTTGGTGGGTTACAAATTTAATGCAACGAAGGACACTGGATAATGTAGGTGAAACAATGACGGATATGCAAAAACAGGAAGAAAGTGGTCAATACCAAAATTTTTGTAGAATGGCGCCAGAGGATTTTGATTATTTACTTTCTCTAATCGGCGACAAAATTAGGAAATCAAATACGAATTTTAGAAATTCGATTCCTGCATATGACAAACTAGCAGTGACTTTGAGATTTTTGGCAACTGGAGATTCCTTTGAAAGCCTGATGTATTTTTCTAAAATATCTAAATCCTCAATATGTAATGCTATATCTGAAGTATGTGCTGCAATAAATGAAGCATTACAAGACTATGCTAAGGTAAGTAATCTTATTACTTTTATACGTACCCAACACCTTATATAAAAAAATCACCTAAGCAGTACTTATTAGTGAAAGTAAGTAGATAAACTAAGACAATTTATTTTTAAGATATTTATTTAAAAAAAAAACAAGCGGAGAACTCAGGTAGGTACACAAAAAGTTACTAGAAATGATATATAGGTAATATGTTACTTAAAATTTGCAATATACTGCAGCAAATTCTCTCTGGTTTCTTCAGTTGCAGTATCGTCTGGAATGTGTAATTGTATGTTTTCTGAACTGTTTTATTTATTTATTTATTTATTTATTTTTATTTTTACATTTTGGGATAGCTAACAGCTTCTTAAAATAAAATTAACACCGGCTTATAATGTCTTAAAGCTATTGATAAGCTACCGCATATAGGTATCAAGAGTTTCGAATAAAATTGTGTAGTTTTGTGTAGTGCATATCTATTTGGCAGTTTTCGATAGTGCTCTAGTAATAGAATTGATTGAGTCAAAGTGGATGTCAATATTTGCGTCAGAATCGTTAACAGCTCTACAACTTCTTATTAAAAAGCTATTTTGTCTATAATTTGTACGCACAACGGGAATGCTGAATGGCTCATATCTGCTGCCGCGAGGTGCCCTACTAGGTATTTTGAAAGTAATTTTAGTCAAAAGACCGGGACAGTCAACTAAGTTTCTTACAATTTTCAGTAGCATCACAATATCTGCAGTATTGCGTCTTAGAAATAGCGGCAATAAGTGAAATTTAGAACAACGGTCAGAATATGGCATTTTAGGAATTTTGAATTTAAAATTTAAAAAACGCGTGAATTTTCTTTGAATTTTTTCAATACTGGTGATATGACAATCGTAGCGGGGGTTCCATATCTGGCTAGCGTACTCAAGGTGACTGCGGACATAAGTACAATAAAGAATCTTAATTGTTTTCATCTGCTGAAAGGGCTTGACCAAGCGCATAATGAACCCAAGTGAGCGAGATGCCTTATTAGTACAATTTATAATATGTTTATCAAACAAGAGTTTAGAGTCAAAAATGACTCCTAAGTCTTTAGCTTCATGATGTTTGGATAGTTGAACGCTTTTAATAGTGTAATTAAAGTGAAACGGAATTAATTTACGGGTAAAACTTATAGAAAAGCATTTAGACACATTCAAATCGAGTTTATTTATACAACAATAGGTGTCTAAATTCATAAGGTCATGCTGAAGTTCGATCGCATCGTTCATGTCATTGACAACCTTAAAAATCTTCATGTCGTCAGCAAATAACAGATAATGCGAATGAGAAAAACACTGGCCTATGTCGTGAATAAATATAATAAAGAGTAAAGGACCAAGAAAGGACCCCTGCGGAACTCCAGATGGTATGCATGACCAAGAAGACGTATATCTGTTGAGCACTACCGCTTGAGACCTTTTTTCGATGTATGAAGAAAACCATCTATAAAGGTCTCCTCTAATGCCCACCCTCAACAGCTTCAATAACAACATCTTATGATCTAGACGATCAAATGCCTTGGTATAATCAGTGTATATTGCATCTACTTGATTGCCCTGGTCCATTTGATCAGTCAAGAATTCAGTGAAAACAGCCAGATTGGTCACTGTGGATCGCTTTTTCAAAAATCCATGCTGATGCGGGCTAAAACTTAACTTCAGACTGTTATACACTTGGTCATAGACTATTCTCTCTAGCACCTTGGCAAGCTGACATAGTTTGGAGATGGGTCTGTAGTTTTCCACTTCATCTTTGGGGCCTTTCTTATAAATTGGCGTTATAAAAGCCGATTTTCACATGCTGGGTATGATACCCTCCTTAAGCGATCTTGTGAATAAAATAGACACGGGATGACCCAGTTCAGTGGCGCAGTTCACCAAAAAATGATGCAGGTAGGTCATCTGGTCCGGCAGACTTACTTATATCCAGGGATTTCAGCAGTTTACACACTTCCTTAGGATCGATTTCTACAGAGGAAATACCACTGATAACTGTGGTACTATCGTAATTGATTCTATCAGGGACTTCATAAGAGTGAGGTTCGGACATGTCTGAATTCAAAAAAGTTGATTGAAAATATTTAGCAAACAATTCACTAATTGAGGGACCGTCATGATAGGATAGTCCCTGATAAGACATACAGGCAGGGTACGATGCTGATTTACGCAGTCTATTATTGTATGACCAGAACGTTTTAGGGTTGTCCCTTATGGAGCTTTCAACACGGGAAATGTATGCCTTATAACACTCACTTTCAACCTGCTTCGCTCTGTCACGAAGTATTTTAAATGAGAGTTCATCGTGTTTGTTGCCATAGATTTTAAACTTGCGGTGAAATTTGATTTTTTCTTTTAATATTTTTAACAATGCCGAGTTATACCATGGTGGGAACTTATTTTGTGCAAACAGTTTTGTTGGTACAAACTCATTAATTAGCCCAAAAATTATACTATAAAAAGTATCAACTGCCGCATCAACCGTACCGCACCAGAGCTGCTTCCAGTCAATTTCTGACAGCCTGCTTCGTAATGAATTGTAGTCGGCACGATTATATAAACGCATAACGCGTTTCGGCACTTTTAAGGGGTTGGCTTCAATAAAATTAAGTGAAATTTCTAACGCCTTGTGGTGCGGATCTTCTGGGACAAGTGGATCGCGACTACTAAAGACCGAGACAAAGTCATTCGATAAAACTAAATCTAATACTCTACCAAAGTTATTCGAAATATTATTGAATTGGTCTAAGCAACAGGCATTAATCATAGATATAAAATCGAGATTGGCATCACCTAATAACTGAGTTGCTTGTAGTCCGCTATCGGTTTGCTCCCATACTATCGAGCTCATATTGAAGTCCCCGATTATAAGAAATTTATCTAAAGAATTATCGTCCCTAACGGAAGTTAGTTTTCCCATAAAGTTATAAAGTTGAGTCGTATGGGAATTGCCTTCATTTTCACTACACAAGTATATAACACACAGATGCAGCCGTAATGCTAATTTACGATTATTACAATGACTGTTGAACAAGACACTGATCCACAAGTCCTCCGCACTAGATTGCCACTGAGGCTTACAAGTCACCAAAAGACTACGGCGAGCAGCAATCAACACTCCACCACCCCGGGATTGACCCGTCCCACAATAGTCCCTATCACGTCGCCAAACTACATATCGATCGTCAAATAATTCATTATCTAAAATCCCGTCAAATAGCCATGTCTCAGTTAGGGCTACTAAATCGTAGTCATTGAGCAGCAGATTCCGCAGGAAAACGTCCGTCTTAGTACGTAACCCCCGTACGTTTTGATAATAAACACTTAGTTTCCCATTATTAGCCATTTATAACGATAAAACAACAACTATGTGTTAATAATGAATAAATTATAGAAACAAGCATATAACAATAAAATGAACTTACCACGAGTAATGAGCCATTAAACATACCCAGGTAAAAGACAGTCACCACATACACAATACTAATGCCAATAAATCTCAACATTAACGTAATTATAAACAAATTAAACTTTACGTAAAATAACATCAACATTTCAAAGTGTTGCAGGGTACTCAAACAATTAAAATTGGTTGACAAAAACTCGCGAAGTATAGTTAACGATATGCAAGCAGGGGTTCGCAACTCGCGGCCCGCTGCGCTGATACAGTTATTGAGAATCATGAAATGCGTGTAACATAAACAATGCATATAAATAACATGATTCCAAAAAAGATAAAGAACTAAAATAAATGCACGTATCAGAAAAGAACAAACATAAAATGGATAAATACTCTTAACAATCACACTTGGCAAATAAATAATTAAGAGCGGCCTTCGTTGAACTTTGTGAGGTCCTTTTCTTTGGATATCGTAAACCATGGCGAGGTCTCGTCCCTCCGAACGAAGATTTTGGCGTGCTTGACCCAAACAAATTGAAAATTCTTTTCGCTCGCTAGCGACTTTGCCTTTGATAATAATTGCTTCATGCGGGCCGTCAGGTGATCATTGACATAAATTCGATGAGATCCCTGCAGACCAATGTCGGAAGGCATTAGGGGTGTACTCAAACGGGCTGCAGCCACAAAATCTTCCTTAGTGTACTTGTTCACAAACGACACCACAATGGCCTTGGTACCCTTGTCACGAGAAGGAACTCTTGTCACGAAGTTGATATTTGGTTTCGAAACGGTGTACGCAATTTTAGTACCAATCTGACTGACTATGTCAAATAAATTTTCATTTGCCCTCTGAGGTACTCCCTTTATCTCGATGTTGTTCGCTCGAAGCCACTGATCCTTCACCGCCAACTCGTCCTCCAAGAAACTCACACGCTGCTTGAGCGTAACGACATCATCCTTCAGTCCGTCTACCTCCTTCACTCTAGCCTCCAATTTCTTAATTTGGTTCGTGAAGGTCTTGGTGACTGTTCTGAGCTCGCTGATATCCTCTTTTATAGCGTGGATATCAGAAGCCAGAGAGATTAGAGGCGTCATAGTAATTTGAATCTTGCTCAACTCTTGCATTACATTTTCCAAGGTGAGGGAACTTTGTGGAGCAGGCGATGCAGGAGCACTCATGGGAAGGGTAGAAGGCTTGTTGGATGATTTGCAACTGCTGCACTTCCATGAAGATCTGCGATCACCCAACTTGCGATATCCCTGTTCACTTATAGCACCACAGGCATAATGAAAGTGCTTCAAGCACGCGGAGCAGCGCACCCCATCGTCCACCACCTCCCGACAGCGTCCGCAGTGAGAAACCGTTGAAGTGTGCTCCATTTCTGGCAATGCGACCCTTAACTTTCAGACACCTGGCTAAACTGGCTAGACAATACAACAGACCAGCAAACGTATGAGACACCGACAAGCAGTGCTAACGACCGCAAGCTGGGGGTCTCGATTAACTGGTAACTATGTTCGAGCGAGTTATATGCGGAGCGATGCGTACACGCGAGCTTACACACTGATACAACAAGCGCAACTGACTGATTTTTCCATCTGTTTGGGTGGAAGAGATTGATCTGCAGAACAAGGAACGGATGAACTGTCTGAATATGAAGACATCGGAGTTGATGCAAAACTTGGCTCATAATCAAATTTCCCCAAATCAGCGTCGAACAGTATATTATTTATGTAATGTTCAACATACGATTTCGTTCTCTTTGAATATTCACGATGTTTTGAAGCTACAAGGTCTCCAAAAGCTTGACTCTTGTCCTTTATTCTTCTTTTCATCGATTCATGTGTATCTTTTAAAATATGGTAGGCTTCGGCTACCCGAGGGTCTTCATGTTTAGATTTTTTTGGTGGTCCAGATTGTTGTGACGTTGAAGGTTGTGAATGACTTGTTGAATCTAACTGTGTATCTAAATTAGGGTCCACCTCCGCAGCTTCTTGTTCATCTCGTTCATTCTCCTGCTCATCAGCCTATGCAAAAAAAAAACAGTTTAATTAATATACACCCTAAAATATTTTTTATTCATTTCAGACACCGTCAACAGAAGAAGAATGGCTATCAATCGCTCAGGAATTCAATGAGAAGTTGAATTTCCCAAACTGTATTGGCGCTGTAGATGGGAAACACTGCGTCATACAAGCACCTATTAAAAGCGGAAGCGACTTTTTTAATTATAAATCCACATTCAGTGTGGTGTTAATGGCCATCGTAGACGCTAACTACAATTTTATATTCGCCGATGTTGGTTCTCAGGGCAGAATATCAGATGGCGGAGTTTTCAGAAACACTTCTTTATATCAGAAACTACAAAATAATGAATTAAATATTCCTAATGACCGAAACCTTCCAGGAAGACAACAGGATGTGCCATTCGTATTTGTAGCAGATGATGCATTCCCATTACAAAGACACATCATGAAGCCGTATCCTGGTACTCACGGCAGGGGATCCGAAAAACGAATTTACAACTACCGATTGTCTAGAGCAAGACGAATAGTAGAAAATGCGTTTGGCATTCTTTCAGCAGTTTTTCGTGTATTGCGAAAACCTATGTTGCTACAACATGATAAAGCATCTCTCATCGTAATGACCTGCGTATACCTACATAATTATTTGATGAAAAGGAAAGCTTCTAGGAGGCTGTATAATTCACCGGGCATGATGGACAGAATTGAAGAGGACGTCGTTATTCCAGGCCAGTGGAGAAATGTGGGCCGTTTGTCATCATTTCTCCCTTTACCCAACACTGGACGAAGACACACTTTACAATGTGAAAATATCCGGAAAGAATTTTCAGATTATTTTAATTTGACTAATATTTTGCCATGGCAAAACAATATTGCATAATAAAAGCGAAATGTACTTTATAAACTGCATAAAAACCCTTTGAAGAATTACATTAAATAAATAGACTAAAACATCTACTAGCCGCTTTGCCTAACACTTTTAAAATTCAAGAGATTTTTAAGAAAGTTGCTAAATTATGCTATAATACCCAATAAATAAACATAACTACCTACTTACCAGCTTTTTATTTTGGTTAGAGTCGAAATCAATTGTTTTCCTTGGTTTATATTTGTCCATCAAAAAGTGCATACTTTTAAATGCAAACCATTTAGAGTTATAAGTACAATCGGCACCACTACCTGATTTCGTACTCAATGTTTTTTGCCTTTCTCGTCGGTAAGATGCAAGAAGCGAGTCCATCTTTTTTTTTAATTCTTCAACATTATTACATTCCAGTTGTGTTGCGATTTCCTGCCAAGCATCTTGTTTGTAAGTTGTATTTTTATAGTGTTCATATGTCGGATCCCATAGACATCTGGCATTTTGGTAGGCTTCTATCATTAATAAACATTTTTCTTGAGACCAATCCATAATTTAATCGATACGATACGGTAAACAATCGCTAGAACACAAGAACACTTTGATGAGACCGCTCAGTGGAGCGAGCGCGTCCGAACACGCTAGAATGTTCTAAGCAACTGTTCACGCGCTCTTGCGCCGTTTACATCGAGCGAGCGAGCATTCTTAGAATATTCTATAGAATCTTTGCGAATGCACTAAGAACAACGTAAGAATGCTCTACGCCTGTTTACACTAGAAGAATTTGACGTAGTGGGGATAGAATGAGCATTCGCTCGTTTGGTGTAAATCCACCTTAAAGCTAAAAGTTCTCCGCATACGTCCCTCAGTCCATGTCACAATTGCTGCGCGTTAGGGTGGTATTCCATCTAAGGTCGGAAACGCCGGCGAGCCGGAAGAGGCCCTCCTTGGGCAAGTTCTTCAGCGCCAGCTCTGGGACTGACTCAGAGCTGGAGGTAGAGACTGAGGTCGAAATGGAGGCAAGGGCTAGGACCCCGTTGCCGAAAGTTGCGCGCAAGGCCCGAAAGGCCAAGAAGAATAAGGGCGTTAGCACCCCCGATGACGCGGGAGATTCTTACCTCCACACGACCGGACTCTCCCAGGCCCGTAAAGAGCTGGAGGAAGGCCCGGCTGAAGCAGACGTCCCCAAGCCCCCAAAAGGGAAAGGCAAGGGGAAAACCTCAAAGAAGGAGAGGCCTCCCTCACCAGAGGGCCTCACCAACGAGGAACTCCTACACAGGGCGGAAGCGAGCGCCTCGCTTATTACGGAGGTTGCCAAGAAGTCTGGCAACCTCAAGGGTACGTGCGTGAGGGACCTCAAAGAGGCTTCCACATCCATCCTCGGGGTTGCCAGAACTCTGGCTGATAGGAAGACCTCCGAGGAGGTTCGCCGCCTACAGGCCGACAACCGCCGGCTGAAAGGGCAGCTCGACGCGATACAGTCAGAGCTTGTGGCCCTAAGAAGAGACTACTCGGAGCGGGGAGGGGGGGCGAGCCCACGCCAGAGGGCGAGCCCACCGCCAGTGGCGGTACCAGCTGCAGCAGCAGCAGAGGCCCCGAAGGGGGACATCGTGACCCGGGACGAGTTCATGTCATTCATGGACTCGTTCCAATCGGACATGATGTCCCTCTTCGGGAACATGTGTGCGGCCAGGCTGGATGGCCTGGAGGTGGACGGGCGCCTCTTGCCGGCCAAATCGCACAGGCCCCCATTGGCTAGCGACAAGGCTGCTGAGAGTCAGCCCGCGAAGCAGGCACCCCCCGCTGCTGATGCGGAAGCAGCGCCAGCACCCAGCGGGGGTAGGAAGAAGAAGGGAGTGACCACCCTGGCCCCCGAGGCGAACCTACCGAAGAATGCCAGGGAGGTAAGGCCGAAGAAGGCCCCGGCGGCTCCAGCCGCGACTCCTGTGCCGGTGGCGGGCCCTTCGAGGCCTGACACCTCCAAGCCCCCCGAAAAGGAGGGCTGGAGCACGGTGGTAAGGAAGGGGCGCAGGAAGCCAGCCAAGACGGCTGCGGTGACGGCCCCGGTCAAGTCCGCGCCCCCTCCACCCCCAACCACCGCCGCAAAGCCGAAGATGCCTAAGGCACCCAAGACTCTGGCGGTGGTGATTAGCCTGTCGCCCGAAGCGGTGGCAAAAGGCGCCACATACGCCGCCGCCATTGCAACGGCGAAAGGCAGCATCAAGCTGGGGGAGATGGGAATTGTGGGGAGCCCCACGTTCCGGACTGGGGTGACGGGAGCTCGGATCATGGAGCTCCCGAAGGGCACTTCGCCGGAGCAGGCTGACGCGCTCGCCACACGCATAGCGGGGGTACTCGGCGACGCCGCCAAGGTGGTGCGTCCGACCAAGACTGCGGACATTCGAGTCACCGGACTGGATGACTCGGTGACCGCAGCGGAGGTATGCGAGGCCTTGGCCGCGTTGGCGGAGTGCCCCCGCTCTGCAATCAGGGTGGGCACTGTCCACCCTGGCCTCAGGGGCATGGGAGCCGCCAACGTGTCAGCTCCCATCGAAGTGGCCAAACGCCTCGCAGGCGCTGGCAAAGTCGCGGTCGGATGGAGCAACGCCTCCATCCGCCTGCTGGAGCAGCGCCCCATGCGCTGCTTCCGCTGCATGGGGATCGGTCACCCTGTGCAGCGGTGCCCCTCCGCCAAGGACCGCAGCGCGCTCTGCTTCCGCTGCGGTTCGGAGGGGCACGCAGCCGCCACCTGCCAGGGGCAGATAAAGTGCGCCGTGTGCGCCGACGCCGGCAAGCCTTCCACTCACCGGATGGGGGGCCTCAGTTGCAACCCCCCGCCGGTGAGGGGAAGACTGATGCCGAGGGCTGCCACAGTGGCGGCTACCGGGCGGGCAACACTGTCCGCCAGGGAGGAGATTTCCATGGACATCGCCAATGGCCAGTAGGTCCACAGGGAATCTCCTCCAAGCCAATATCAACCACTGCGCCGCGGCACAAGATCTCCTGTGCCAGTCGATGGCGCAGTGGCAGATAGACCTGGCGGTGGTCGCCGAGCCGTACGCGGTGCCTCAGTCCACGAGGTGGGCTGAGTCCACCGACGGCTTGGCGGCCGTTGTGGTGCCGCCCACCAGCTCGGCCCCCCTCATCTCGGTTAGAGAGAGGGGGCCGGGTTACGTGGCCGTCAAGTGGGGAGAAGTGGTGGTGGTGTCCACCTACTTCTCCCCGAACCGCAGTCGGGCAGACTTCGAGGCCTACCTGACTGCGGTCGAGGGGGTGGTAAGGAGGGCGGCGCCCCTGCAAGTTTTGGTGGCGGGCGACCTCAACGCGAAGTCGCGCGTGTGGGGCTCGCCCGCCACGGACGTCAGGGGTCGTTTGGTCGAGTCCTGGGCCACGAGCCTGGGCCTCGACGTCCTCAACCGAGGGACCACCCCGACGTGCGTGCGGTGGCAGGGTTCGTCGATCGTCGACGTGACCCTAGCCACCGCACCCCTCGCCGCAAGGGTGAGGGACTGGAGAGTGGAGGCAGAGGAGGAGACCATGTCGGACCACCGGTACGTCCGATATTCGGTCTCCCCCTCGCACGCCTCCACGTCTCCAGCGGGGACGGGTGCCGCCTTCCGCCGGTGGGCGGTGACGCACCTCCAGCCCGACGTGGCGCTGGAGGCGGCGATGGTGCGGGAGTGGTCTGAGCTGCCCCCGCACCTCGCCGGCGACGCTAACGGCATGGCGGTGCACTTCGCAGAGGACCTGAGAGTCGTCTGCGACGCCGCCATGCCGCGGGCGAAACCTGCCGCCCGCAAGCGGCAGGTATACTGGTGGTCGCAGACCATCGCGGATCTGCGCGCCACCAGTTGTAGGGCGAGGCGCGCCTACCTGCGGTGCAGAAGGCGCGCCACCAGGAGGACGCCCGACGAAGAGGAAACCCTGCGTCGGGCGTACAGGGAGGCGAATAAGGCCCTCAAGACGGAGATCTCGAGGGCCAAAACGGAGTCGTGGAGCTCTTTTATAGAGCTCCTCGACTCCGACCCCTGGGGACGACCGTACCGACTGGTGAGGGGGAAGTACCAAAACGGTGCTCCCCCGATACACCAGTTGGACGAGGGGCTTGTACAGAGGGTTCTAGGGTCGCTCTTCCCCGACCCTGGACCCTTCGAGCCCCCGAGGATGGTCGCCCCCAGCGCCTCCCTCCAAGTGGAGGAAGCGGGCCCTCCCGTGTCGGACCTCGAGTTCGACGCGGTTAGGGAGCGGTTCCGGCGCAAGGGGAAGGGGAAGGCGCCGGGACCGGACGGGGTGCCAGCGAGGGTCCTGTGCCTGGCACTGGGCCCCCTGGAGGAGCGGTTCCGGGCGGTGCTCAATACGAGCATCGCCTCGGGCCGTTTCCCTCAGTGCTGGAAGGTGGGGCGACTCTGCCTTCTGCGGAAGCCGAATCGCCCCGCCGATGCCCCGTCGGGGTACAGGCCGGTGGTGCTGCTCGACGAGGCCGGGAAGTTTTTTGAGAAAATTCTCGCTTCCCGGCTCGTCGAGCATCTGGAGGGCCCGGGACCGGACTTGGCTGAGTGCCAGTTCGGTTTCCGCACCGGCCGGTCCACCGTGGACGCCGTGGCCCACCTCAAGAGGTGGACTGAGGGGGCCACGTCGGCGGGGGAGGTTGTCGTTGCGGTGTCATTAGACATCCGCAACGCATTCAACAGCCTCCCCCACGAATGCATAGAGGAGGCACTGCGTTTTCATGGAGTGCCCCTCTACCTCCGCTCCCTCATCACCGATTACCTCCGCGGGAGGGAAATCGTGTATGAGGGGGCGGACGGTCGCGTCCACAGGTGGCCGATGGCGGCGGGAGTACCCCAGGGTTCCGTGCTGGGCCCTCTGCTCTGGAACCTGGGGTACAACTGGGTTCTGCGGGGCAACCTCCTGCCGAACATGGAGGTTGTCTGCTTCGCCGACGACACCCTTGTCGCGGCGAAGGGGCGCACGTATGAGGAGGCGGTCCACCTGGCGTCGGTCGGCGCGACGATGGTCGTCCGGCGCATCCGCCTCCTCGGGCTGGACGTGGCCGTCGAGAAGACGACGGCCATTTCGTTCAGGCCGCCGCGTCGCCGCAGACCCCAGGCGGGGCTCCGTGTCCGAGTAGAGGGGGTGCAAGTCCAGATCGAGAGCTCGATGAAGTATCTCGGTCTGGTGCTGGACCCCCGATGGGATTTCGGGGAGCACTTTAAGCTCCTCGCCCCAAGGCTGTGTGCCGCCGCGGCAGCCCTCGGACGGGTCCTCCCCAACGTGGGGGGACCAGGCGCAGCGAGCCGTCGACTTTATCAGACGGTGATAAAGTCGATGGCGCTGTACGGAGCCCCGATTTGGGCGGAGCGTCTCGCCCCCCGAACGGTGGCCCTCCTGCGTAGGCCGCAGAGGGTCATTGCCACCCGGGCCGTGCGGGCCTACCGCACGGTCTCTCACGGGGCGGCCTGCGTTCTAGCGGGCTCGCCTCCGTGGGATGTCGAGGCACGCGTCCTTGCGGCCGTGCACCGACATCGGGTGGCAGCGAGGAGTCGGGGGGAGCGCCCCCTCCCGCAGGAGGTGGCGCGCACAAGGCTCCTGGCGCAGAGGGAGGCTCTCCGCCAGTGGGCCGAGACGCTCGCCCACCCAGCTGCCGGCCACTGGACGATCGAGGCCGTTCGTCCAGTGTTGGAGGAGTGGGTTGGGCGCCGGCAGGGCAGCCTCACCTACCGGATGGTGCAGATGATGACCGGGCACGGCTGCTTCGGCCATTATCTGCACCATGTCGCACGGAGGGAAGAGACGCCGCAGTGCCACCACTGCGGCGCTCCCGACGACACGGCCGGACACACCCTCTCGGAGTGCCCGGCCTGGCGACCCCAGCGCGACGCATTAGCCCTCGCGCTGGGCCTTGGTAGGGGTGCGCCCGTCGTGCTGGCCAACGTCGCACGCGAGATGCTGACCAGCGCGACGGCGTGGGAGGCTGTCGCCTCCTTCTGCGAGAAAGTGATCTCGCAGAAGGAGGCAGCGGAGCGGGCGCGAGAGGTTGACCCTCTCGCCGCACCGCTCCGGCGCAGGCGGTTGGGTAGGAGGAGGCGCGCGTTCCTGGACGCGCGCCACCAACTCCCCTAAGCAAGCTGGGGATGAAATGGCCCGGCCGGCCGACAACCGGTCGGGAGACACTTTTCTACCCCTGGCCTGCCCGTCTGGGGGGTCGAATTATTGCACTTGTCGACCCCCCCGTAGAGGTAAGACCTGGCGCTTGCGTCAGGCCTACAATCCAGGGGGCGCACTCGGGGAATGGCTAACGCCGATCCCGAGTGTGTCTCTACGGAGGTAGAAGTTGCTCTGGAGGGTGGTTTAGCCAGGTATGGGGTTACCCAGGTAACCCGAGTCCAATGGCATATCCTTGGGGCGGCTTTGTCAGCTTTCAGCCCCTTGTTGAATCGTAAAGAGATTCCCCCGCCTCAAAAAAAAAAAAAAAAAAAAGGGTGGTATTCCATGTATCAAATATCTTTGTCCTATGTTCATTTGATCAAAGAAATTGGATGACTTCATCAAATGTGTTAGCAATATTTGATCCAAGTTGCTGTTTTGTCTTTGTAAACGATGACACTTTCATCATAATGCGATTGAATGTCAAGTCTTTTATACGTCAAAAACGCCGATAAGAATCCTGATTCTACCTGTAATACTCATAATACCTGTAATTATATCGACCTGTATTCTCTACGTAAATTATCCAGAGTTTTTTTTTTCTCTTCGTCTTTGGATCCCTGATTGCATCCATTTTTTTTTGTTTTGTATTTTGTTTTTATGTAATAACTGAATAACTATCGTAGTACATTAACTTACTCCGCGTTCCTCTATTTCCTCAAACTACGCAGAATCTTGGACAAAGATATAGGATAAGTGGAATGGGCATCCCTCAAAGAAATTTTACCAAATATTGTACATTGAAATTGGACAAAGATGTTTGATAAATGGAATACTCCGGAGCTGTCGCGTACTGTATAGGTATACTACTGCACGTTTACTGTCTTTAACAAACAAACAACGCTTCTACTTCAATCAACATAACTTTTGTTCAAGATATTACATCATCCGTCATTAAATTGATACGAAAAATTAGTAAGCCCGCTACGGGAGCTCTGACTAACTTGTACATTAATTGTAGCACCACTTAACAGGAACGTTTGGTTGCGTAACGCTAATTACTGGACATAAATAACCTTAAATATTCAGCTGTAAAGGTCAATGACCTGGGTATTAAGTGCATACGAAAATACTAACCGCCAATGCATCCACGTGGTTTCATTGAGTTAAATTTTGAACGGCCGCCGGCCCTCTGGCGCACGCTATGATGTTACTCATTACCGTCAAACTTTTGCTTTTTGCCTTGAAGTACAGTTTAAATTATAGAAAAGTCATCGTTTTGTAACATAGACCAAAGTGTTGATTCTACACTCAGAATAATAACTAAATGCAGAGATTGTACACAATAAGGCACCTTTTGTCAGCAAATAGTCATTGTTAAATATTCGGTATGATTGTTGACAATTAGAAATATTAAGTGTTTGGACAGGGATAAGTTACATATTTTGATTTATTGACAGCGTAATTAGTGTTTTTAAAATAGAATTAGACCTGCAGCATTAGAATGAAGAGTAGTACAAACAAATCTTCAATTTATGACGAATACTTCAACTATCGATAAACCGTTATTTTTAACAATCTCTTGTAGAGAACATCTCTTTTGTCATATATGTTGGAGAAATGTAGTGTTTGTCAATTATTGGGAATAATATCAACATTTCTATGAGCATTCGTAACAGATGAATGAAAGACTATCTAGATAATTACATTTATTATAATCTAATATGACCTGACAGAAAGCTCTTTTGAATCGTTCCAACTTATTGACATTTTTTAAAATCAATGTCTTAAACACATAATATGCTTCTCATTTTAAAATATTAATATTGAAATATATCACATTCAAATACACTGAAAGCTTGTGCTCAAAGAATATTTAATTCAAACAAGCCATAGAAATAAACAGGACATTATCGTATGTGGACTGTGGTCGTGACATCATGCGGGTCTCTGCTACACTATATTTTCTACACAAATATAAATTTAAATCACAATGGAGAAACGCTAAATAATGTTTTCAAACAAACTGTCATCAACACGTTTAAGCCACAAACAAATGCTGAATAAGAATATTGAGATAAGCGCAGTTAATATTGCCTCAAAAGGCGCAGGTTATACATACGAAACGGCAGGGTAAAGTGAAAAAAAATAAGTTTAAACTATTAAAAACAAATTTGAAATTAACGAACAGTATTGATTAACTCATAACAAATAAAAAAGTTTACAAAAAAGGGAGAGGGGGGAGGTAAGGGTTCGGTATAAAGGATTCTGACTCAGGTGGTAAAAGAACCACCGAAACCACCCTTTCTCGACATAGCCCAAAATCGTTTTCAGCCGCAATACGCCACAGATTACGGCTGAGATGATGATGTCAAAAATCACAGACTATATAATAGGCTAAGTAAATATGAAATACGCTAGACTTTTGTACTCAAAAATTCTTTCGCCTAATTAACTCTTGAATAACACCTAAATTGTCGGAATGCAACATTACATATCATTGTTTGCAATAGACGGACTTTAAACACCATTCTATAAATTAAAAACCCTTGCTATGTATAAGCAACGGCTATACATATAACGGCTTGACCGATCTTGATAAAAAGTAGCCTATGTTATACTTTATATAATTAGCTATCTATTAGTGAAAGTCCCGTCAAAATCGGCCCAGCCGTTCCAGAGATTAGCGGGAACAAACAGACAGACAGACAGACAGAAAGACAGACAAAAAAAAAAAAATTGTGTTTTTGTTATTGGTACCCGATATACATTCATACCCATTTATTAAAAACTTGTTATTTTGACATTACAAACAGACACTTCAATTTTATTTATTTGTATAGATATAGATATGTATAGGTATAGATTAAAAACTTCCGACAATACAATGATTTTATATTTCACATGACGTCACGTCCGGGTACAGTAAGCTTCCTATCAAGCTATACTGTGTGACCTTTGGACCGTTCTTATGTCGCTAGTAATAGTGACGGTTTTCGTAGTGTGAACGTTTAGCTTGAATGGGAGTTTACTGTACGATACATGATGTAGGGGGCCAATACTCTTTATCTATAACAAATGGCTATCATCATCAACAGCTCATATACGTCCCCACCGAGGGCCTCGAGCCTACCCTCAACTAGGGCGATTAGGCCTTAGTCAACCACGCTGGCCAAGTGCGGGTTGGTCGACTTCACACACAACCTGTAAAGAAATTCTTTCTTCACAGATGTGTACAAGTTTCCTCACGATGTTTTTCTTCACCGTAAGAGCGTCGATTAACGTACATATGAAATCAAAATTTGAAAACACATTGGTAATCAAAATTTGAAACAAATCGCTATATCTTAGTCGTATTTTTTTTATTTCACCAAGTAAAAAAATATTAACTAACTGGAGGACTAAAACACTTTATTTTTCAGAGCCTGCCATCATCCTTATTGAAGTTTATCAACAATGCCATTCAATTCATCTAGTCGTGTAGAAATTACGACTTCCGAAGCTGTGAGGGTCAATTGTAATGTTCAACTTGTTAACATATTGCCTGAGAGCCTTACTATTATAAACAGAGCCCCGGGGCAACGTAAACACTGGAATATTAATGAACCTTATCTATTTGGGAATTGGGATACGTATCATTCAATACTACCCACTAAAATGACTTGAAATGAGGTTTGATGTTTAAGTTTTAAGAGAATCGATAAATTTACAATTAAAATGTTGATATCGAGATGTTCTATCTTTCGATTTTTATTAATTATGAATATTTTTCATACTCATATTTTGTTATGCAACAAAGGTGGCACAAAGAAGAGGACTTGAAACCTTATACAGCTAAACAGCTACAGTCGCCAAGAGTACCTACATGTGGTATGATTCGTAGCTGCAAACCCTGCAAGGTACATTGGTTGCCCATTAGTGATATAAGATGTGTAGTCACAACACGTCCTTTACTACTTGCCTTATCTTTCAAACTAGAACATAGTAACCACGGGGACCCATCACGAACAAAAGTAAAATAATTCGATAAAATCATCAATAGATGGCGCTACTTTAATCGATTTTTGTAATGACTTTTTAGTGAATTTAGTAAAAGTCAACAAGGAGATTCAGAAAACTATTTATTATATTTTTAAAAATCACTTAGCACGTGGGAAGTATCAAAATACGTTTTTAAGTCATGCTAGAACGGTTTAACATTTCTTTTTACAAATTTATAGCACTCCTAGCGACAAATTGTCTGAACTTCAATGTATCTCTCAAAAGCATAGCTCAAAGTAGCACGCAATGTCTGCTTTAACTATTTGATTACATACTGCTCACTCATAGATGGCACTACTTATGTATGCTTGTTCGTATGGTCACAGATTGAGTTGAATTATTTTATTTTATTATATTACCTACAAGGTGTTTGGTATGTAGGTATTTTGACATAATCATAATAGTAATGGCGTCATTGAAAATTCGAAATTGCAAAATTAATTTTCTAATTCCCATACATTTGAAAGTGTAATGTCGAATTATGGTCGAATTACACAAAAACATGACATCTTAAATTTCACCACTTCCAATAGGTCAGGATTGGTCTACTCGTTAGATCTTCGTTTTTAAATCTGTGTGGCAGTGGTTCGATCCTGTCCTGATGTAGTTATTTTTTAAAAAAATTGCTTGTTTTATTATTTTGTTTTTCTTTATTGCTTTTTGTTTATTAAGTATATCAATTCCTTTTATTTAGATCTCAATTTGTTTTTTATTTATAATTTTCTTTTAAGAACAAAATATTTAGGTTAGGATTAGAAACGCGATTTTAATAATTAAGAACTTACCCTATTAAATATTTTTTCGGAAATTTTCAGTTAAATGCCTACGAACCGAAAAAAACGTTTCACTTGCATGTTGGTTTTATAAAACCACTGTGATTTTTTCACTGACCTAACTATTTTGTATAGGGGATTTCAAAACTAATTTTACAAATCTGAATTTTTAATAACATCATAAGTATTATTCAACTATGTTAGGTACATACATAGTCATAGATAATATAGGTAAGTAATACGTAAAGTACAGTCAGCAACACGTCAAGCTTTACATTTGCATTACGAAAGCCGCCGCTATTACGAGCGACATAAGGGCAGTCTTAAGGTCAACATTTAAAGCCCAGCGTGAGTATTAATGAAAGAAAAAAGAAAGAAAGAAAGAAAATGGTTTATTCAATGGCACTAACACAGAATAACAAATAAAAAAAGGGAAAACACTAATAGATGTGCCACGGAAAGGCAAAATGCCGAGGCGTCGCAGACTCCCCGGCGCTGATCTTCCGTAGACACCCTGAAGACGCTCTAAGAGGCACCACTATGGCACACACACACTAAGCTATAAACAACAACAAAAATCTTAATATCTACGTAATACACTCAACATGGAATAATAGAAATATACAAATCAATACATATAGGTACATAAAGCTCCACGTATATACATTGTATCAACAGCATGACGTGTCATAAATTGTGACAGGTTACATAACATAGTGTCAGTAATACAAAAACTTAGAGGTAGTTTACAAACACAGCAATATTTTTTCTTTACATACACAATTTCTGTAAGTTTAGTAAATACTTTAATGGACATAAGTTTCCTGACTATAAAAAAATAAATAAAATTAATGTAGGTACTACTTGAATTATTTTTTAATCTCAATGGTGATTAGGTATATTTTGAATTTTGCCAAATAAAATATTATAGGTACAGTGTTTTATTAGATTTTACCATTTACAAATAGGTATATTTTGAATTTTGCCAAATAAAATATTATAGGTACAGTGTTTTATTAGATTTTACCATTTACAAATATTGTGGCAAGCGCGACTTACAATAGACGTCACATAATTTAAATAATAGATTCGAAATTTCAACATTAAATCTAAGTGAACAGATGGCTCATGCGGAAATACTGCGAAATTATTAAGCTATACCGCTAGAGGTCTGTGGTTCGAACCCGCATTAAGTATCTTTTGTTTCAATGATTTTTTATCACAGAATTAATAACAACATTCTTAAAATGAAACAGAAAATTAGATAACTCGTAAGAAAGAACAAGGAAAAATAAAATTTGTTTAAAAAATAGTACTAAATTATATAATTTAGATATTTGATAAAACAGTCGAATAAATTAATTTCAGCCGGCTATAAGAATATAAATTTCTCAATTATGTTTTATATTATAAAAAAATATAAGTAATTAAGAATTAAATTTCTCAATGATATTTTATATTATAAAATTAAATTGCTTGAGAAATTAAATTGCTTAGTTTTTTATAGGTAAGTATGTATAAATATAAAAATAAACACTTATTTTATATAAAAAACAAAAATCATAAACTGAAAACTCTTGTCAAATAAAAATTTTAAATCACATTTTAACAAAATACAATAGGTATTATGTGACTTTGATTTTCTTTAAAAATACTAAATAAATTGAAAAAATGATGAATAAATCAGTGAAAAAAATCGTCTTGGACGGGATAAAAAAAGGTCACATATAAAAAAATTTCAAGTTTGCTTTATTCTTAACCAGTTTTTTGAATTTGAAGTTACAGATATAATAGAAAGTACCCACTACCAAAATGACTTATACCTCCAATGATATCAAATTTATTTTACAATTACATCTTAAATGTCAAACGTATATAAAATGTATGACATAAATCGTATAACCATGACGGAACAACCCCTTAGGTATAACATTGATTTATACGTATTTTTTTTACCAAATTGTAACACATTTAGCTTGTTGCAGCCGGCCGTAAGCGTATGATGTTTTACAAGACCTATTTACGCAGTCATGAACTAAACAAAGCATAATAAGCAAGCAGTTCACAAAGTGCCATCTGTTGAGTGCGTGCGAGAACTACTGAGCCCAATGTAGCAAAGGCTCGATGGCCCGAGCTTGCTGGTGCGTCATCTTGCGGTGAAATGGTGAAATAAAATAGTTCGAAGAATAGCCCGATTTAAGTAGGTCCCATTTCGTTGTATGGGATGGGGCATCTGTACTGTAGTATTATATTATCTGTGATAGTAACGCAAGCATAACTGCTATGCAGCAGAAATAGTTAGGGATCTCGCGCGCTAGGCGGCCACGACCACGAGCAAGGCCAATTCTGCCAATGAGCTACCGCTGAGCTGAACCGAAGTTAAGTCGACCAATCAGAACGCCACATTATCCCGTCATCGAACAGTTGACAGTCAATATAAGCGCTCCGATTGGTCGATTGCAACGGTTTAGATTCGATCGAAAAACTATAGAGATCTCCACAGTAATTGTTATATTACATCGCACTCTCACTGTTTTTCTGTTTCGTGCTTGCAACTATGTCACTTGTCACTGATCCAAAAACTTGAAATAATGAATATCGAAAACCGCAACCTTTTCCATCCTTCCAAACTCCCGTCACAATTACAATACCAGATATCAGATATCTCATTACATCAACATTCAACATGTTCCGGCGGCCATTAATTGCGTAATCAAAGTTATCGGATCCGTTGGCAAAGCGATACACGTGACCGCTCCACCAGCCCCCAAATTTCGTGTATATAGGCATTAGCCGATGTTAGGGTTGCCACGCGGTTATCTCATTCATTATAATAAACCAGGGGTCGGTAACGATCGAAATATCCTACAAATCATTATCGTCGGGTTGATTAATCATCTTCAGTTTTAAGATGTGTACGAAGAAACCATTTGAGACATATATGCCGGTGGGTATGTTGTGTCATATTTATAAGCACTGATCAATTTTTGAGGAATATTTTTCTTGATATTAATGTTTGGTATAACGAAAGGACAGCAGTAAAGATTTTAAGTAAAATACAATCAAGAAATTCAGAATTTGCGCATCGTTTTTTAGGTAATTCGGGTAATTCATGTCCATTTTTTGATTTTCAAAAAGGCGAATATAGTATTTAAAAAATTAAAAAATATAATAATACCATTTATTTAGATACGAGTTAGAAACCGATACATCAGAGGCAGCTTCGGGGTAGTTACAGACAAGGTAAATGAATCCAGACTCGAGATGGTATGGCCATGTAATGAGGCATAAAGAGCATGCAGTTCACACGCACTCCGTCTGCAGGAGGCAAAGAGAGGTAGAAGTCGACCCAGCGCCACCAGCCCCCCAACCATGACCGCTCAAAACAATATTAAAACCGCACTGAGAGCGGGATGGCGCTATACGCAGCTAGAGCGGTGTCTCTGTTTCAATATTGTTTTAACCTTGCTATAAGCGATCATGGTAGCGCCCCTGGTGGAATAGGGTGGAGAAGGAGTTGAATGACGCCCGAATGGACGAAGCGATGGCCCAGGATAGGACATCGTGATATTGAGAATAAGCAGAGCCGACCCCAAATGAAAATGGGAGAGGGAAGAGGACAAAGAAAAAAGAAAATAATATCTTTTATTTGCACGAGTAGGTACTTACTTCAATAAAACTACACTTTTAAATATGTACTTTAAATATAACTACAATTAAAATGTTTATAACTATTTTACACGCCGTACATAAATAAGTAAATCCGAAATGTGTAGTTTTATTAAAATTAAAAAATGATTCAATATAAAATAATCATGGTTTGTTTTAGTATTATGTATATTATATTTCAGATAAAAATAAGTCTCATTTGAGTGATGCGAAATAATATCACAACATGTATTGCTTTTCAATAAAACCACAACACACGTCCTCGATTTACAAAGGAAAATATTGTTTTGCTTCATTATGTCTGTACTTACTTTATGAGTAATTCATTGAATAAGTATGTACCAAAAGAACAAAACAATAATGATTTTATTACCTAAAGATAACGATAAAAATATCAATTTGAAGACATAATAAAGCATTCATTTCGTTTCTATCTTTATGTTAAACAATATTATCGTGATATTGTTAAATAAGGATGTGCCACCCCTGACAACTGCAGCTTGTATTGGAAAATGTATACGAGTTTTAAGCATGTTGACTAACCTATGTTCGATCTATATCACCGAACTCCGGATGCTATTTCAGTAGATGAACTTCTATCAAATCAAGAACTGTGCATAAATTTTTACAATAGTAGTTACACTAGGTAGGCGTAAAAGTTCATAAATGCAGAAAAAACTGTTTTCCTGGAAGAAAAAGACATGAAAATGCCGCGCGGAGTCGTGCTATTACTGACTATAAATTCGAACCCAAACTTAAAGATATCATTGAAGAAGTCAGCATAACTCCTGAATCGAGTCAAACTAGGATGAATCATAAAACAAATTATGTCATTATTTCTCTTCATAGGATGACACAAATGTACGTACAGTATCGTTGCGTGTCTAGCATTGGAAACGGGCGCAGGCAACTCGCTGTGCCACAAAAGTTGTTGAGCCGCGTGCAGTCAACGACCCCGGCTGACCGTCGCGTCGCCTGCGCACCTCGCATTCGCGGCTAAAGTGTGACGTAGTAGCGTAGTAGACACCGAAAAGACGGAAAATAAATATTGTATGTGACAGAATAATCGAAGCCCTTCATACCAGACGACGATAACTGGGAATTCCAATACATAAACTAATTTTCCTGCTGAATCGCTCCCCTCGAAAAGGTGCATAGCTAAGGAGGCTGGCTGTTTTCCCTTTGCTAAATATGACCGCTAGCCGAGGAATGTGCAAGTGCCGGTACAGCAGTCAAGCTGGTAACCAGGTCTCAGGCAAGTAAGCTACATTTAAGCCCCTGTAGCCCAAACGTTTCGACCCCAAATAAATTTGATAGGTACTAAATGATAATCACTATAAGAAGATATTCACGCAAAAGAACAGAAGAAAACTAAAAAAAAGAGTCATCTCAGACTTCGGGTTCCGATTTATTAAAAAATTCTTTCTTAACCAATTTTCAAACTTAATTATGAATACAATTGCGATAACTAGGTACTACATGAACTACAATGTAGCTTATTTACTACTACATAATTGCTATAGTACCAAATAACATTTGAAATAGAACAATTGAATGTAAGATAAACTCGTAATGATTCGTCATCATTATAATAGCCTGAGCGGTGAGGGATTTCGAATACCGGTCACCGCTATTTTTTCTTCCCATAGATGTAAAGGTCTACTCAGCCTCGTCGCCAAAATGAAATCTTATTTTTATATCCTCATTTGAAAATGATGTATTTGATAAAATCAATAGAACTTAGGATGAAAAGTCAAATGAAGCTACACAGAAGGATGTCGGTGACAGCGAAGCCTTTCAAGCAAACGTTAACTCACAAAGTTCACTGAACGAATACTAAGTCGTCCAAATTGACTTTTTAATTTCATCTAGATAATCTCGTGCATAAACATCAAAGTTGAACGAGCCAGGTAGACTGTGCAGTGAAAAAACACGTTTGTCAGACGTCAGATGAAATCCTTTGTTAACCAGCGAGCTTCTGTATAAAGGAAGAATAATGGAAAATTAAATTTCAATCTTTTCGCCGTACAAAGAATTACGTATAATAGTTTTTTTCTGTGTAGGAACGTAGGAAATAAAAGCAATTCCGAGTTGTGGCGACGGTGTTTTTTTTAGTTTGCGCGAACGTAAATAGTGTTGCAGTTGGGTGGATCTAGCGTTATTGTATAAAAATTCAAAGCTTCAGTTGAACGAAAGTGATAAGTGACAAAAAGTGGTTACGTTATAATGGAATCTGATCTTTTAAGTCGGACTGTCAATCATCACGCAAATCTAAGAAAATAAACAGATAGAAGCATTTTGATTTTGTTATTATCGGGTTAATTAAATTCAATTGTATTATCGCCTTAAGCTCAACTTTCGCCGTTGGTTTAGATAGAACATAATGTAAAATTTTAAATATCTCATACAAAGTTTATTATAAATCAGAGTGTTGTATTAAACGAGAAATCATATCAGTACTGAGCACTGACCGTTCAAACCGGTAGGAGCAGTCTTTAGCTGCATAACATTTACTTTCCGTGCTTGAAATATGGAGCATGACTCGTGAACCGAAACGGCTCTGATCATCCACCTCTGAGACGTGATCTCAAATACGAATTGATGAGAATAAATGACGCAATGAACTAAAACAAAATAAGAAAGCTCAGTTTATGCATTTGTAAGGTTAAGCCGAAACTATTCATCCAATTTAAAAAGGTATTTTACCTTCGAACTCAGCTCCACATGTTTTTAGAACAGACAGTTGACGAAATTGGAACAGAGGTTTATATGACGTTCTAACGTTTCATGCACAGTATTTAGACAAGTTATGTAAAAAACATCTCACAGTTTCGAGTCTGTAACTATTAGTACTAGATTAATTTAAGTGTCAACTCAAGGTTGCAGACATTCACTATTTAATAGTAGTTGAATAAATGTTGTAAATACGCCAGAGATACTCAACATAAATTTTGCAGTAAAACAAGTTTAAAGTAAATAAATATGTATATGTATCCAAAACAGAAAACTAACAGATCCTCTTCTTAACATAAGAAGCAAGTGCGGATTATTCTAAAAGTTTTCGTGCAACATTCTCGACTCTTATGTTAAACGACTCCTTCCCACGCCGAATGCACACAAACAAAAAAAAAGGTTATTACATGACAAAATATTTGTATCATTATACGAGATGATTTTCCAGAACTACACATCCCGAGCAAGTCAAATGCATCTTGAACTCGGCAAGCAAGTGCAATACGGAGCGGCAGAAAGTGAGCTGAGCCTTATCTCGGCCGTGGTATACGGGTCGCGCTAACCTAGACCGGTTTAAACTAGTCTGCGTCGCCATTGTCTAGCTAGCGAAATCTCTTGAAAGGTCCTTTCGCGGCTACGACTTTACTGGATTAAAGGTACCCTTCGCTTTTGTTGGCGCTCTAGTATGTAGCTATTTTTAGCATAAACGATTTAATTTGTACATTCAAATAATGATATAATAGTACTATTTTGCGGAATACCTACATGTGTCGCCGCTCGCTATGTTTCCCAGAATGTAGTAAGAGCTGATTAAAAGTCTACCTAAATTACACCTCTGCGAACTTGCGAAGTGCGAAAAAATAGAAAAGGGCAATGTCCATTTCTGGCTACCAGTGTACACAATGCTACAAGGAAAATGATTTGCAAATTAATTATCTTATTATTTAAGCAAACTTATACTCAAACAGATTTGTATCATAGTATGACATCTTCCGGCGTAGCGCACGGTATTCTATCCAATAATAATTGCTTAGTGTGCGAGAGATCTAAATACTGCGGTCTATTAAGTGAAAATAAATAAAGTTATAACATTTTTCAGTTTAAACTAGTAGTACAATAATAGGTATGAATTAAAATAAACATGAACTGTTACTGACTATGATTTTAGTATTTTTGACATATGGCAACACTTAAGTATACAAAAACGAGGAAAAAAATATCTCTTGTCATTCGCTAATCGCTATGTTTTTCTGTAGGTACCTACGTGAGTGTTATTTTCGTGATTTGTGCAACGCCGACTTTGTTTATTCATAATGGACCCCGATAATTCTTCTCTTTCCGACGACCTTTGCAATCCCACGGACGAGGCATGGCAGCCTAACTGAGCAAGTACCTCCAAATAAAAGAAGATCATACCCTAATCGAATACCGAGATTTTAGTACTAGTACTATGTTAATGCACATGTATCTGAAGTGCTACTCCCTAATCAAGGTTTTGTGTGACAAAATCGCCGTTCATTGCTGCGCGATGTCATCGACGTTATCAAAGCGTGCGCACTCCCTGCGTTGTACAGACCAGCTCACTTAGAGATCAAAATTTTGTTACGAACTTAGAGAGCATCCCTTCTGGTCCAGTAACGGATATACGTATTGTTATGCGTCACTGCTCCTTTTTTGCCCGTGAATATCGTAAGAGTAGACTAAGAGAGTTTACTGGGATTACACCAGCGAAGAAGAGATAGAAGAGAAGACCCTACAGCATCACTAATCCGTCTGGCCAGCGTGATATAGTAGGGCCAATCCTCCTCGTATCAGGAAAGACCTGTGCTTAGCAGTGAGACGTCAAGCTGAAGTGCCAATCTAAGAAATACAGGTGTTCTTGTTCGTTGAGACATAAGTAATCCAAGCGAAGCGACATCAGGCATCCTATCATTGAATTGCTCGTTTGAAATTGCTACGTCGCGGGTAACTTCGCTCGTCGCCAATACTCGCCTGACGAGTAGTTCACTCGATGCAATCAATCGATTGAATAAAAAATTTGTGGTGTCAAACAAAAATCAATACATCGAGCTCGACGCCAGGAAATGATTCTAGGGTCCCAGGAGCAAGTCGCACTGTATTTTTTTATACGACGATGTTGGCAAACAAGTATACTGCCCACCTGATGGTAAGTGGTAACAGTCGCTTTTAGCACATGTTGTTCCTATGAAATTCGCATTAAATCTGCGACCCCCACAAGAACCACAGTGTATGTAAAGTCAAGGTACCAAGTAATTTTAACTGCCATATCTTACCCTTTAAACCGGAACACAGCAGTGCAAGCACTGCTGCTTGGCAGCAGATATAGGTAAGACGGAGGTATCCAATCAGACGACCCGTACAGTCTCCGTAATTTGATCATCGTATTGGTATTGTTATGATTATGCTATGATGGATTGAGAATAATTGTGTTGCAGCTCTTTCCCTGGTACAGGGTCTCAATCGGGTAAATAGTGTAGTAAGTATATTATGTGTCTGCCAAAGCACACAGGGCCTCCAAATGTTTCACATTTACGAACGACAATATACTACGCCGCTGACGAGTAGCGTGAATGTAGAGTAAGGATGGTATAAAAAGGAAAGTATTGTAAGCAGTAAGCCAGCGACAATATTGTGGATACACGAGAGCGAGCACTTGTCCCACTTTTTATGTCTATATATTATTCAGTTGTTCAGTCAATAAATGTTGATATGTGATGCCCTTACCAATGTTTCAAATCTCACATATTACAACTATGACAGAAAAAAAGTATTTTGTTGACAAACCATTGGGGATTGGAATTTAATCTGATCTGATGGGTGATTTTATAACTCATCGGCAATCGGCTATCGTATAGATTTAATAATTCTTTTGATTAAAACCGATGTTTAATATGTTTAACATTTGTAATGTCGTCGTCTGAGTAGTCTTGGTATATTTGTTGGATAGATCAACCAATACTTATAGCTAATGCACATAATTCCGCTTTTCTTTATTGTGTCACTCAGTCTGATAACGATCGCCGATCAATCGATGAGTTACAAAATCACCACAAAGGTTTAGTTTTGATTTAGATTTATCAAACCAAAATTGGACACATAAACATTTCTTTTTATTTGAATTGGGTATTTTAGTTAGAGCCATATCAAATATCTATTAATTATTTCATGTCACGACTCATCAACAAATTCGTGGTTCATCATCATCAGCCCACAATCCACATACGTCCACAGGTCGACAGTGGCCTCTTTCGTGTTCATCACACTAATATTTACAGGTTCACTAAACCAAACAGCCGTCCTCGAAATAAAAACAGCAATTAAGATATGGATGATAGTGTAAAAAATATTATTAAAAGAATAAAATAACTTTCATGTATGTCCTACAAAAAAAAAATTAAGAGACAGTAGTTTAATATAGTTGTAAAACTATCTAGTAATGTAATTTTGTATTTTTTCATATGTAATTCAATTATACCAAACAACTGAGACGGAGTTTAACTTTAAAATCGTAGTAAAATATCAAAACAATAAAAATTGTAACACGTAGTACTTAAGTAAGTAGGTACAGTGTGCACAAAATGCAGTTAAATTGATCATACACGCATAAGCAAACAATAATAAATTTAAAGTACAAATGTTAGAACACCATTCGAAAAACATTGGTAGGGGGGGAATGACGTAACAACGCCACAATTGTCTGGCGGTACAATCGAATCACGGTGTCAAGGCCCGAATACTTAGTCACAGACTAGATTGTTGATCTCGCTCTGAAATAGCGTATGATTTATCACGTTCTTTGGCAAGCAGAAACCGATATTGAGGAGGGAAAGTGAAACTGAACAGAACTTTGAGTGATATCTTTGCGATATGTACCTCTAAATTGTGTGTTACTACGAGATATCGCGTTTGGATGGTTGCTTTGGTTTCTCATCATTTATACACTTTCTTAAGTTTCTACTTGAAGGGAAGCGTGTCTTTCACGCGTGGTATGTCCATTTTATGTGTATACCAAGATATACTACATTTTCATGGCTGAACTGTCTAAGGCTATTTAAATATTTGGAAATAATGGTTTATTTGATCTCAGTGGTAAAATGTGTTGTTTATTTTGCCTACTGTCGATTTTTTTTCAGAAAGGCAAAGGAAAGCACTCCATGATATAGACATTCTTTTAGAATTTAGATTATTATTGAACAATCTACTATTTGTTATTGTAACGAAATTGTTAATACATACAAGACCTGCTCCGTATTTCCAAAGTGTCACGTCAATATACCTGAAACAAAAAAACATAATAAATATTTGTCACATTGTCGAACATACTCAAAGGGGTGCAATGGGCTCTGAAAAACATTTTACGGGACTCAAGTCACCTTCATTCAAACCTGCCACGCACATTCCTGAACAACAGACGAGGTTCTGATGTTCTCTACTAACTTGTACTATGCCAGAGTGGTGGGAGATGGCCCAAATCCTCATCCTTTTTTATACATGGTTACCTGATGGTAAGTGACGATAAGGCTGAAGACGGAAGTGAGCTTTAACTGGACTCCTCAATAACTGAGGAAATAGCTTATTGTCGAAAAACAACGATGTATTAACAATGTTATTATGGCGATAAATTTTGGAAAGGGGTAGTAGAACCTAGAAGCGGGCTCAGAAACCAACCAAAGCAGGCAGAAAAATCTATCCCATGCGGAATCGAACCACGGACTTCCAGATCATTACCGGGCGGTCCCAACCACAAGACACGCATTGCACTCGACTCAGTGACAAAAAGACACAGTGAGCGGCGGGCCTAGTTAGCGTAGACGTGATTTTAAAAGAGGAAACATTTAATAGTATTTACCAAACTAATAAAAGTAAAATGTAAAATCTGCCATATAGGCAAGGCCGGATTTAGCACAGGGCCATGTGGGCCCGGAGCCATAACAGACAATTTTTAGTTGCGACAAAGCGGTAAAAAAATCTGGAACTGGGAAAAGATTATTATTTCAGTAGGTAGACGCCATTTTGAATTTGATACCCCTACCGTTATTGTTGTTTTCTTTTGTGTCATTGAGTATTATTGTATTCTTTAGTGTTTACCATCATGACTTTTTAACTGTTCTTGTGTGTAGTACAACTCTTCAATGTAAAACTGATGTTCTGTACTTTCGTTTTAATGTTGTTAAACGTAGTGAGTGGCAAAGAAAGTTTTTGTTAACTCAACAAGTGGGATGATGTCTGAATTCTAATTTTCACGTCTCGTCATAAAATATTAAAATACTGTAGAAAAAGATGCAAGCATGTGAAATAAGAATCAAAATCGGCTTAGAAATACATTCATCATCATCATCACAGCCCATATACGTCCCCACCGAGGGGAAATACATTAGATAGAATTATTTTAAGCTGTTAATTTGGAAGCGATTAGACAGAGAGATCCGACAACAATCGTGACGTCATTGTTTAGTACGGCCATATAAACTCCATGTTAATTGCCGTTTTGCTAGAAAGAGAAGGAGAAAAATCTTTAATACCTTATATCTTGGTTGTTTTTATAGTTATTCCAAAACCGATCTTCTGATTCTTTCTGTTTGTTATATGAATGAGTTTCTATTAAAGCAATATTTTTTTTTAATTCGTCTAGCCTATTGAGTATTTCTCTAAAGATCAGACAGACATACCTACATATGTTTGTATTTCAAGCTGCAAATTATACTTAAGCTTTATTAATGCTTTTAATCTCAAACTTAACCTAACCTTGGGTAAATTGGGAGGAGGATTAGCGGGCGGCAATTTCATTGGGCCTATAATTCGTAAAATACGTAAATCCGGCCCTGCAAATAGGTAGCTGGATCGGATCCCTATATGGTAACCTGATTATCACTTCGCTAATAACTCGTAATCGGAGGACGTAATTGTCCCCGTTCATCAAACACAACCTTGAGATGCTTTCCCAATACGGTTACTTACACAATACGAATTCTGGAAATTTCCACGAACCGCCAGAAATGGCGTGCACTCGGTTTTCAATAAGCGCTAAATCGAAAAAGTTATAGTCCCAGTCGGAACATTACAAATCGTGACTATATCTAACAAAGAACGGAAACCAATAACAGGGTATGAGTAAACCATTCATAATCCTGTGTTGCCGAAGCAGCGCAAACAACGGCGTTTTGTACTTAATTCAATTACGTTGCTTAGATTTATACAACCTATGGATGTTTAACGGCTTCGTTCGCGGGAATCGATTACCATAAAAATGAAAGGGAAAGCGTAGGGAGTGATTTGAATAGGGTCGTAAATTTTTTTATCTTTTTGAAAGTTACTTCAAACCGTATTTTATTAAGTACCCTCCCGTCTTGTTTCGTTGTAACGCAAAAAGCAAAAAACTGTAGATCATCATCATCTTAAACAATTGTTTTTTTATACAGCAAAGTTGGCAAACAATCAGGTTGCCCACCTGATGGTAAGTGGCTACAGTCGTCTACAGCCACTACATGGGCGCCAATGTATGGACAGCACGTCAAGGTAAACCCTGTTGCATCTTATGTAGTTGTAATAAGTACTATTTTGCAACAGAAATGTTTAGTCTGGTGTGACGTAAGATGTCAAGTCACAGTACCCAGCAATTTCACTGCCTCTCTTACCCTTCAAACAGGAACACACCAACGCAAGCACCGCTGCTTGGCGGCTGAAATAGGTAAGGCAGAGGTACCAATGCCGACGACTCTGGTCTAAATGGTTTTATAATAATTTTAGTGACGTCAGTAACTTTGTCGTTTTTGGGGTTAAAAAAGGCAATAACAACACGAGCCATCTTGTAGCGACGGCTAAATTGAACATAAATAGCGAATGGGACCAACCTTGTCTTAGCTTAGGACGATCGTCACATTCTTTTCATTCATAAGCCTTGACTTTGCTTAGGACAATCTTAAGTGGCACGCTGTCACATTCTTTTCATGCATAAACCTTGACTGAGCTTAGGACAATCTTAAGAGGCAAGCTGTCACATTATCTTCATTTAAGACAAGAAGTGACAGCATACTACTGAGTCTAGTGTTAAGCTATGACAAGGCTGGTGAAATTGACCAAAAGAATTGTATTGTCATGAAGACTATTTCTTATTCACCTCGCAAGATTTAAAGGTAGTAAATATACATTGGAATATAATATAATATAGACTGTCTAAGTACAATAAGCAAGCGAGAACGAAACCTTTAATACTTTTGAAACTTACTTAGCGAGATTAACACAATGTAAACATTAAATCAACTCGTCGTAGATATATTTGCACATTTACCTATTGTAACTTAAGGACTACAAGTCTGTAGCATGTTTCATAAATAACCGTCGCTTGTGAATCAGATGCGATAATGATTCACAGAAGGCAGAATATACTGTATGTCTCATCTTCTCCCTGCACGCCTTTAGACTTCGTTCCAGATTGTACACGTACTGCGACATGAATAATCACAGCACATAGAGGTAATATTTGAAAATATCACACAAATTGATTAAATTCTGACCGAGTACAGCAAAAGGGCTCATCTAAGTGAACATTTCGATATAGTGAACAGTGAACATTCTGATATAGTAGACTTTATGCGTTGACAGGGTAATAGTATAATACAGTATGTGGACTCGGCCCCTTTTTAGGGTTCCGTAGCCAAATGGTAAAAAACGGAACCCTTATAGATTCGTCATGTCTGTCCGTCCGTATGTCACAGCCACTTTTCTCCGAAACTATAAAAACTACACTGTTGAAACTTGGTAAGTAGATGTATTCTGTGAACCGCATTAAGATTTTCATACAAAAAAAGAAAAAAAGGAATAAATTTTGTGGGTTTTCCATACATAGAACTGAAACTCAAAAATTTTTTTTTCATCAAACCCATATCTACATGTCGGGTATCTATGGATAGGTCATCAAAAATTATATTGAGGTTTCTAATATAATTTTTTTCTAAACCGAATAGTTTGCGCGAGAGACAATTCCAAAGTGGTAAAATGTGTGTGTCCCCCCCTGTGACTTCTAAAATAAGCGAATGATAAAACTAAAAAAAATATATGATGTACATTACCATGTAAACTTCCACCGAAAATTGGTTTGAACGAGATCTAGTAAGTAGTTTTTTTAATACGTCATAAATCGTAAAATCGTAAAACCCTTCATGGGCGAGTCCGACTCGCACTTGGCCGGTTTTTGAAATTTTATACCTACGGCCGCTCGGCATCGCTTGTTGACTCGTGCGTATGCCCTGCGGCGAACTGCATTCGTGACAGCCCTTGTAGCTATGAGATCCGAGTGCGATCCCAGATCGAGGCGCGTATGCATAGCGCGTATTTCGACCGTTTCTATGAAGTCATCTACTGTACTCGTATATACTATTACCGTGGCATTGATGACAGCACGCAGAAATGAACGGCGATTATGACACTCAAATATTGAATGCAACGTGAGATAGTATAGCATTTCCAGATCGCTTTAATAAGATACACTGAGATAATTCACTATTATATAAAATTAATTAATTATTCGTTTTATTAAACACACACATAAGGCTGCCAGGATCGAAGTGAACGCAATTTAAGATTAGCGCACAACTAATAGTGCTACTTGTAAAGTTGTACACGTGCTCTTCAATAGAAGCTAATTTTGTGAAATTATAAAGGAGGTCGAATTATAATTGTCTAATAAGCCAAAACCGAATATGGCGCCGAGTGTACACAGGGTGAGAAGAAAGATGGAGGATGAGGTTCAAAGAACCGTTTTTAATTATAAGCGCTCATTAAATAAACAGCGTGAATCTTATTTACTTTCAAAGTAACATCAAAGTATAATAGAAATTATGGACGGTTTTGTTTCTATCGATTGTTTGTGGAGAGCCCTTTTTTAATTAGAGAAGGTTAGTTTGCGGAACGGAACTGGCGTACAGTCACGAGCAGTAATAAATGTTTTAAACACGTACAGAACGGCCACTCACCTCCCCGCACTCATTTCAAATACCTCGTCCTACCCGGCACTTCGTTGTAGACATCACTGACACATAAACAAGGGCGCGCGCGATTGTTCGGACGAGTAGACGCGAGCACCGGGCGATAACAGAGACAGCGCTATGCGGGTGAAAGAGAAGGCAGGCGCTGCACTTCCCGCGTCATTTCGATTGATAACCGCGCACTCAGCCCTACTAGATTCCACGCACACATTTGCGCGTGTACGAACGTCATTTGTTTAAGTAGTAGTAATAGGTAATTGATTTGCGAACGTTGTATGGAGTGTCCGGGGTGTGGTACCGCTACAAATATAAAAAATCATCATCATCATCATCATCATCACAGCTCATATACGTCCCCACCGAGGGGCTCGAGCCTACCCTATGTTAGGGTGATTAGGCCTTAGTCAACCACGCTGGCCCAGTGCGGATTGGTCGACTTCACATACAACATTGAATTTCTTCGCAGATGTATACAGGTTCCCTCACGATGATTTCCTTCACCGTAGGAGCGTCAGACAAATGTACATAATATGAAATTCGAAAACGAAAAACACATTGGTACATGGCGGTATCGAACCCGGACCTCCCGATTGGAAGGCAAGTTCTATAATTCTATAATTCATATATAATATTGTTGAAAGACAAAAACCATAATTCTTATTGATCACCTTTATTCTTTGTTAAGTCAAAGTAGTCTTTATTCACTGTTGATAGCTTCGGATTAACGTTCAATTTAGAAATCTTTACAGTTTTCTTTAAAATTGGATAAGTTAAGAATCTTCTTCTTATGGTGCCGACCCCTGCCGGATCATCAAGACAATCTTTACTTTACCAGTAATAACCCGGAACAATGATCTTGTGCTCAGCCCGTCCCGTACCATTGCCTCAAGTTTTTGAGCCATGAGGTTTTACGTTCGCCTGGTGTGCGGCGTCCTTGAATCTTCCCCTGAATAATTAACTGGAGGAGTGTGTATTTGTTGTTACGCATTATTTGGCCGAAGTTTTATAATTTCCTCTGTTTGATGGTATTCAGAACTTCTACTTCCTTATTAATAATCCGCAAAACCGTCTCATTTTTCACCCTGTCAGTCCACGATATTTTGAGGATTCTTCTGTACACCCGCATTTCAAGAGCCTGAACTCGCTTGCACATGGGTTTCCGTAAGGGTCCAGGCCTCGACTCCGTACAGAAGAATGGAGAATACGTAGCGCCTTGCTAGCCTTATCCGTGTTGTCAGTTTTAATAAAGCATGCTTTATTGTTATATATTTCTTTAAAATTTCTAAATTGGATGTTAATATGAAGTTATTAAAAGTGAATACTTTGGCTTAACAAAGACTAAATGAGATCGATAAGTCTGAGAATTTCGTCTGGGCTGGTAAGAACTCGGTGGCCTAGTTGGTGAAGACGTCAACACGGTGCGTTGGAGAGGCGGGTTCAAATCCCGCCCGAGGCGAAGTTTTTTCTTTATTCATTTTCAATTTAAAGGATAGCTAAGTGCAGTAGACAGGTGCATTTTATTTTGGTCCTACGTTTAAATCTCTGATTATGGCCACGAAATGTAATAGGTAATAATTACATCACTCAATAATCACTTTTTTTAGTTACAAAAAACTAAAAGCACCCATTTAAAGCAATGAATAAGAGAAAAAAAACATACGATACGGGGGAATTTGGTAACATAAAAGTAATATGTCAATTTGTCGAGAAAGTTGTACCCAACCCCTAGTAGCGTTTGAGATGCTTTTATTTAGATTCTCAGATATAACTAAATCTTACAATATTGCGAGTATGTGGAAAGAATATTGTCTCATACAGTCACTTTAAGATTTCAATAGAGAATGTCAATGTAGGAATGCTTATTTTAAAAACAGCAGAAATATCACACTGTTAATGCATCTATTTCATAAAATGGTTTTTTTTTAATATCATCGTGAGCATTTTGTTGTAGTTTTATAAAATGATCAATAACATAGTATTTATTCTATTTATCGGTAAACAAATATCATGAACTAACATATTATATAGTAAGTAGCAAATGAAATTTGTCTTTTAAAATCTAAAGATACCTCTTATCAATCAACCATATACGACCTGTTACTGGGAGCGAGTCAGAACAGGGCCTCAATTCTGCTAACATTAAGGGAATAATCGTGTCGCGATAGCGCATCGATAAAATTGTTTTTGTAATTTTTTATAAGTACGCGTTCTTGGTCCAATATATTAATAGTTCAGCTTTTTGTTATGTCAATAGTGACGATTGTTTTAGCTGGTAATCGTTCAAACATCAATAACTTTGCCAAAAAGCAATGCTATTGAAGCGCTGTTGACACGCAATAAATGCGTAATATTTGCAGAATTAGGCCCCTGGCCTAGTATTCCAAACAGGGGGGTTACATATTATCTAAGAAAAAATCTATCGCCAGCGCTTACAACTTGACAGTCGCAGTCCATCCATTGCTTATTTATAAAAGGAAGTCGGCTCTGATAAGTCTTATGTTCACGACGCATCATCATCATCAATAACCCACCTGGTCGGAGAAGCTAATGTAGAGTTTTGTTTAGAATTTTTCATCTCTTCGCAGTAATGTATTGCGATAAACCTTAGTCCAGTGCTTCTTAGCCGGTGGTCCGCGGACCACTGGTGGTCCCTGGAAGCAGCCGAAGTGGTAAGCGAAGCAATCCAGAAATAATATTATAGATATAACAAACAACCATTTATTCATATAAGTACTCTATATTTGTCTAGAGTTGGTGGTCCATGGCTTGACAGATATTTGTGAAATGGTCCCTCGTCACTAAAAGGTTAAGAAGCATTGCCTGAGTCTCTATGTTCTATGTTATCGGGGTTGGTTTCCGCACTTAGTCCTTAAGGTGGACCATTGTACGTGGTTCCTGCCTGAGTCTCTCCCTTAATCAGTCTCTAGCGACATCCAAGGGAGCGACAACACATGTATTTTAAGTCCCCTATCTCTTGTAATTAAAGTTAGTTTAAATTTGTTGTATGAAAATCAATACTTTCTCAGTTTTGACACTTTTAACTATGTACCATCGTATTTTCAGCTTTACAGAGTATCAACAAATCTTGTCTATCAAGATCCGAGCACACTGTGGATTTGTTTGCAAATTGTAATCTAACTTACCGTAAGCAAATACGCCGTAACCCCAGCCTATAGCGTTAAGATAACAGTTGAATTTTAGTGGGAACCATCCACTGCACAATTCGTCATAATGCCTACAGAATGATAAGCTGAGCTGATCCAACAGAATTATCCGAGTGCCGCTCTTATCCAACCAATTTACGCAGGCACGCGTCGCGTGTTCAGTGCCTTGTGCAGTCAAAGTGAACAGGGCTCTTCTTAAGCTGGCACAGTTATGTAGCCTATGAGTAAAACAGCTGGCTTTTTTCCTAGAATTGATTAACTCGACCTTGCAATAAGATTGTTTGCATCTGTGCTTGCATAGTTAATCCGATATCAGGAGCTAGTTATTATTGCGATTGTAAGCTCAAGGTACAAGATTGTGAAGCTGAAGGAAGTAGGTCATTATAATCTTTGTTCTGATAGGTGAGATATTTTGTTTGTTGACAGTAATTATTGCAAAATTATAATCGCCAGCATTCTTCCAGCTTATCCACAGGGATGAATTAGATACTAATGGTCTACATTTTTGTCAGGATATATAGTCAAACGTAAATCTCGGATGTTTCATATAAAGAAATAGATGATTTTAATTATGGATATTTGTAATAAAAGCGATTGTAGTGATCAATTAAATAAAAAGTAACTATGTTTATATACAATGCATATTTTTGATATATGCTCAAATTGGTTCAAACTTATTTCATGCATCAGTCGTTCATATAGGAATACGTCACTGTCACAATTACAGAATCAGTCCTTCGGGAAGCGTTAAAAAACAGCAAAACGGCTCATAGAACAAAAAAGCCACTTAAATTACTTAACGTGGCACTTAGCAGCCTGTTAAATATTTTTAATCGAAAACGTCAAGCACAGTGCCTCATTGTATTCAGTTTAACAAGTTTCCCTCATTCCGTTAACTCATTTCGAAATGTTTACTTTAGCAATCGGCTGGCACAATGCACAGTAGCTAATTGTTTACCCAATTAAAACAAACAAAAAGTGTTTAGCATTAATTAATTGAAAGTAACTTATGTTTTTCTATGAAAACGCCGATGCCTTCAACTCGGGGAGATGTGCTGCGCAGAGTTCCTAAACGGTTGTACTACAAAGAAATGTTCAACAAAAGAGTGAAAAAACAACAGTACATTGTTATATCGCAAAAACTAAATACAAAGAGGTCTTGTAAGTTCGTTACACCCTTCCTGACATAGTGTAGCTGAATGTAGTAAGTAGGTCAATTGCTATTTTTTTGTTGCAGGAACTTTTAAATAAGTAAGTCATTAAATTAACGATCTTAATTCATAAAAAAAATTTGGACTTTTAGACTGTAATCGGGTTTAACACATTACACCGTTTCTGTGACCACTTCAAAACTAATTTATAGCAGTTACAAATTTATTATTTTGTGACAATTTGATTTTAACCGCCTCAGTGGTTTAGTGGTTATCTTGATCGGGAGGTCCGGGTTCGATTCCCCATGGGGGCAAAAAATTTCTGCGTGGTTTAGTTGGTGGTAGAGCTTCTGAGCCCACCTGCTACCACCGTCTTACCTAAGTTTGTCGCCATAATAACAATGTTAATAGCGTTGTTGTGTTCCGATAATAAGAGGTAAGATAGTCAGTTCCTCAGTTGTTGAGGAGTCCAGGTGAAGCTCGCTTCCACCTTCGGCCATATCATCACTTACCATCAAGAGCTTCCCTGTCCAATGTAAAAAAAATCCTTGATGATTTGTTACGCATCTCTTTTCCTGGTAGTACCTAATGGATTGATTATATCAAAGATGATTTATTAAGCATCTGTAGGTAGATGATCAATGGGGGTAAGAATAATTACAAGTTTATAATCAATAGGTACCTATATGATTATTTGTATAGTACCCATTGTTTACGCTTAAAAGTCGCCTCCAGATTTAAGCAATTTATTAGTGTTCACCACATTTTATTAGTGTTCACCACATTTTTACTCGATGATGAGGAGACATTTCAATAACAGAAACAAGCTGTTTCATTCCATGACCCAATACCAATTAAGCTAAGGAAAAGCCACGTTAAAATTTAAGCTACGCATCTCCAACTGCTGAAAAGTCCAAGTGCTTAAAAAAAATAATTGCGCGACTCGCAAAAGCTCCCACTTCACAAGGCGAGTTCCCACTGACCCGTGTAATATTCAGTTATCTCAACTGCTCTGTTTATTCTCCCCTCATTGAGGCCCCACTTTTTAAACAGGTACACTCATACCCCAGCAGTGTACACTCGGAAACGCAGCTTGTTAAAAAGGGAGTGCGCTAAGAAAATTCCGAACAAACAAAACGGGTCTTGTAACTTATTCTCGCAAAAACAAAGTTGCCGCTTTAATATCTCGGTGCCTTGTTGAATTAATTGTATAATTACTCATCTTGGTGTTAAGAGGGTGGGGCGGTGTTATAATTGAGTCGCTTTTCGACGTTGGCTTTGTAAGGACCTTGGATTTGAGCTGACTAGTTTTTGGTAGGATTAATAAGATTTTTTCGTGCTAAATTTATTCAGAATGTACCTATGGATTCAGTCTCTTGTGTCATTTTAATTTTTTAATCTATGCGCGTCCGCGCCTCTTTTCCTGTCAATGTCGCGATACATCGAAGAGAGTTGCTCGGTCGCCATTCCCCGAAATAGACGCAAAACCAAAACCACAAATTAAACTTGATATTGTAAAATCAAACGAGCAACACCTACTGCTTGTGTTACTGCGTGTCTCAAAGTGTGTTAGGACAAGAAACCGAATAAGGAATAAAAAACAAAACGACATATGTAGCACCGGTATACGCACAAAAACCGACCGACAATATGTTTTGGTACATATTTCTCCCTGAATATAAAATCTCCAAACACAGAATGAGTATACTTTTATCACCTGCCAGACTGTACTATGATAATTTTTAGAATGATAAGTCATCTTCTATTTCTTCTTATAAATAAAAATGAATTACCGTTCGTTAGTCTCGCTAAAACTAAAAAACGGCTCGAGCGATTTTTATGAAATTTTCTGTGTTTGAATAGGTCCAAGGAAGGTTTATTTATACATACAATTGGACCCGGTAGGTGGCGCTGTAATCGGACAAGAAAACGTCTCCCGGGACCACTAGTTTACAATAAACTTTAATATGCAGAAGTTAATGTGAAGCTTAGACACAACCACAGAATATATAATATGGGTTTCGTCCTAAATGGTCAACAGGTGGCCTTCTAGCGTTCCTTTTGCACAGATGGGGTGAATCTATCGATAAGCGCGGCGAATCGATGGCTATTAGTCTCGACATCGCCAAAGCTTTTGATAGAGTCTGGCACAAGGCTCTTCTTTCCAAGCTTCCGGCATACGGATTACCCGCGCAGTTCTGTACGTGGATTGCCAGCTTCCTCCACGAGCGTAGAATTCGCGTTGTCGTTGACGGCTGCGCTTCGCGGTTCGTGGCAGTGAACGCTGGTGTTCCGCAAGGGTCCGTTTTTTTCCCACATATTGTTTCTTCTGCATATCAATGATATGCTTTCCTTGGGAGCTATACATTGCTATGCAGACGACAGTACAGTGCATGGGGGATATCACGGAAGCTCAGGGGCTGCTCGTGGTGATATTGGTAGGGAAAGGCAGAATCTTATCATTGAGCTCAACAGGACGCTGGACCTCGTCTCCAAATGGGGCTCCAACAATCTTGTTGAGTTCAATGCTAAGAAAACACAGGTTTGCGTGTTCTCGGCGAAAAGGTCACCTTTCCTCCCCCTTCCTTCTCTTCAGGGCACAACCCTTCACACACAGAGCAACATCACCTTGCTCGGAATGAACATTCGCTGCGATCTGAACCCCAGACTACATCGAATCCGTCATAACTACTGCCTTACGGAAACTCGGTGTCCTGAACAAGGTGCGTAGGTATTTTGCGCCGGACCAACTATGCTTGTTGTATAAAACTCAGGTTAGGTCTTGCGTGGAATATTGCTCGCACCTTTGGGACGGCTCCGCTCAGTACCTCCTCGATGCTCTGGACAGATTGCAGCGCCGCGCTATTCGCATAATTGGCGATGTAAAGGCAACTAACACCCTCGAGCCTCTACAACTTCGTCGTGATATCGCCTCTCTTAGCGCCTTTTACCGAATGTTCCATGGGGAATGCTCTGAGGAGCTCTTTAACCTTATCCCTCCCTCTCCATTCCTTAACAGAAACACGCGTAAGGGCCTTCGGAGTCATCCGTACACTGTGTCCTCCTTTTCACACCGTACCAAGAAATTCCAAGATTTACCTGCGCACGTGTTTCCTCCATCCTACAACATGGGTTCCTTCAAAAGAGGGGTGAAAAAGCATCTTTTGGGCCGGCAAGGGGCGGGCAGGTAGGAGAGTGGATGTCGTCCCTACTCTATCTGTCAACTCATTTGGGCCTCTTTCACCGCTTAACATCAGGCGGGAGGAGGTCATCTGCCAGGCCATCCATAAAAAAAAAAAAAAAATAGTACTACGTAACGAAACGTTGTCTTTACGCATACAAGATACGTAGAAACATCCGGCAGGAAAGATTAGGTAGGTTAACGTTGTAGGACCTCCTTAATGCGCATAGTAGGGTCAATCATAAAAAAATCAATACAGAAAAATAAATATTGAATAAAAAAATCTTTAAAAAAGATTCTCTCTTCTTCTCTTCATAAATATTGAATAAAAAAATCTTTAAAAAAGATATGTATGAATATGAATTTTTTGATAAATTAATTAACACTTAGTTAAAATGTGACCCAAACATGCCTCGATTTTAAAACTTTAAACCTAATTGCGTCGTAAATATTAGGTTAAATAATATACGAGTACTTTCTATTTCAATAAATAAAGTGAACAATATTCTAGCGGGTTTTTTTTAGATTTTTCTTATTCGCCTTTATTAAATTTTAATTGAAATAATTCATCTTACGCAAGGTTTGCTTAAATATTCCCCTCACTCTCACTCACTCACTCGACTATGTAATCAGTGCGGGACGATCGACGCAAGGTCATTGGGAGCACTATGCGCCTTAATGATTGTTTGATGAAGGACATTCCATATTTACTGTATTTTTGACAACTTTATTGTTGTCAAAAATACAGTAAATATGGAATGACTTCGTGGAAAATTGCGTAAGTAAACAAAAAATATACAGTAACGGGCATTGAATTGAGAACAAGAAAAAAATGGGTGTCATAAATACCAATGCAACCATAACTAACTTGGAATGTTTCAGGGCCCATTTGAAAGGTTAAAGTAGAACAATATAAGAGGGTAATAATAAAAAGCGGGGTTCTCGGCCCCTCGTAAACATAATAACCCGGCACGCCTAGTCATGGGGTGTGAAGTGCCAGTATCAAGACGTATTCGGCAACAGGGTTAGACTTGTGACCGCAAGTGGAATTCCAATTAGAGATAAAATATACGGAACAGGTTTGTTAATTGCTTCTTCTGACTGTTCTGTTGATTTTAATACAGATTTTAAAGCCCTTATTATAAGTAAATTATGCCAGTAAATGGCCCTTATGCCAGTAAATGGTCGATTTTCCATTTCTTTTCATGTGTTCTATAAAGAGCTAGCTACCAACATCTTATGTCAATGACAATAATATACAAATGGGTTGTTGATACGTAGTTATTAACAGTGAATAAAGTCTACTTTGGATTAATGAAGTATAAAGCGATCAATAGAATTCAATTCATTCAATTCAAGAGAATTCAAGAGAGCTTACTATCAAGTCATATTTGAATAAAGAATATTTTGATTTTGAATTCAGTTAAAAGTTTCGTCGGGGCCGATAACAGCTCGGTGGCCGAGTGGTCCAGGCGTCAACGCGGTATGTTGAAGACGCAGGTTCGATTCCTACCTGAGACGAATTTTTTCTTCACAATAATATAGGATTCATTGACAATAATATAGGATTTATTAATTAGTATCTACCACACCATAAAATAAGCTTTTGTACAAAACTTTCACGTCCACAACATGTTGAATTACAGCACTGCATCTAATGCAGTGTCTATGACGAATTGTCTATGGCATTATAACAGATTTTATTAAGACGCACTGTGCATAGCAGTAAGAAGCCAATCAAGGTTGTCACTACATCCGGTTCCGGTACCATTGACGCCCAGTTAGGCAACCTACCAGTCCCACAGCATTATTTGGAATATGATAAGACCGCATGTTATGCCATTTGAATCTAGTGAACTGGAAGGCACACAGTTTTAGCACCACTATTCATGAAGATCCCCAAGCCACGTCTGCAGCCAAGCTAGGACAAGTCCACAATCAAATCACATAGTATTAGCTAGAGCTCGACGATTCTACGATTATTCCCAGTGCTATCAAAACTTTAGATTGAATGTTGATGCCTACATAGTTATTTACAGTGAACTGATAATAATGTCTGCTCCGGCACCCGTGCAACTTTAACGGATTCTGTTTGTATATTTGAATTTTATGTCTATACAAGTGAGATATTGTCTATGCTAGTTTGCAATGTAGTTGTGTTGCATAATATTTTCATAATTAGAAAAGCTAATACGAGAAGTAAATAAAGAACCAAGCTACACGGGTAAAATTGGAGGAAACAACGGATCATTAATTATTTTGAGTATCATGATTTTAATTCTGAGGCACTGAGCAAACTAACGACAATTTTCTGTTCGGTTCGGTGAACAAAAATATCTGTAGCTCAGGACCTTAACAGTCATTATTGTCAATTTTCGACACTTAATATAAGGGGTGCTTTGATTCAAACTGTGTAACTTGTATGTTTGTAAAATGAATAAAGTCAATAAAAAAAATTCGTCTCGGGCGGGATTTGAACCCGCGTCTCCGACATACCGTGCTTTGATTCAAACTGTGTAACTTGTATGTTTGTAAAATGAATAAAGTCAATAAAAAAAATTCGTCTCGGGCGGGATTTGAACCCGCGTCTCCGACATACCGTGTAAGTGAAGATTTCTGAATTGGATGTTGATGCGAAGTTATTAACAGTGAATAAAGAATACTTTGACTTAACAAAGACTAAAGGAGATCCAATAAGGCTGAGAATTTAGTCGGGGCTGGTAAGAGCTCGGTGGCCTAGTTGGTCAAGGCGTCAACACAACACAGTATGTATATTGGAGACTCGGTTTCGAACCCGCCCGAGACGAAAATTTTTCTTTATTGATTTTATTAATTTATTTAGCATTTTTAAAGAACATTCAAAGTTCTATATAAAAAAGAACAATGGTCACTTTCTTCGAGCGATTACCACCCAAAAAAATCATAACTTAGAATTTTAAAAACTAGTTTAACTTATTGTACTGGTTAAAATATGCATGTGGAAATAATTATATTATTTTCAAAACCTCAGGTTAAAGAGATATTAACGTTGTTGTAATATTATTGATAAAATACGCATTTCGGACCATAGCTGGCTATCAAAAGGTGCGTTCCGAATGGCGATGTTATCAATGACAGCGAGCTAAAAGTAGTTTCGAATCACCGCGAGCATGCTGACAATGCTGACATCGATATTATCGCCATTCGGAACTCACCTAGAATGTACTGCCAAATTACAGATGCGTTCGGGCTCTCGAAGTAGTAAAATGGCGGAAAGAAATTACATTAATGCGTTCAAGAAGATCTTTTATTTTATTTGGTAAAATCTTTATCTGGGGTTTCAAAAATATTCTAAATACATAAATCGGTTCCTACATATTTTATTAGGATCGCGTTCCATCCATAAATTAATCTCTCTATTTTTCACTTATTTTGGGAACAAAAATGACCATTGTTCTTTGTATGTTTGTGTTTCGACATTAACGTACGATTCAAACATCTAACTTATATCCTAACTTTGTTTTGATATATCCATACTAATATTATAAATGCGAAAGTACCGCTATACCGCCTATGCCGCTGAACAGATTTAAATGACATTTGGTATGGAGATTGTTTGAGCTGTGGTGACGGAATAAGGATATAAGCAGATTTAATAAAAAATAACCAACCCAAATCACTAATTCCACGAGGACAAAGTCGCGGGCAAAAGCAAGTAGTGAATTTATCAAGACAAAGTTAGGATATAAATTTCAAACTGAAAATTTACGATCTTACCTATTTCGGCCGCCAAGCAGCGATGCTTGCATTGCTGTTCCGGTTTGAATGCTACCATATACAGAAATACAGAATTACTTTTTATCACCCAGAAAAAGTTTAGGGACGCTTCAGGACACGGTAGTGGAAGGATTTTAATATTAATAAAAATAACAACTCACCTATTTATATTAATTTTCTAAAATATCCAAAATATTTTTTTTTTAATGTAATTATTTTTTTTAATAATAATGGATGTGTCCAGAGGCATTCCAAAAATTTTCCGGGGTGATAAAAAAGTAATCTTTATACATTAAGTCCATTTAGATGCAGCAAATTTGCAAGTCTGAGCTTCATGTAAAGGGTTTTCCAATAAGAGGTATCATTTTGAATAGCCCGATTTAGCCCTATTTGGACAGCTGTCACTTTTGAAGCTGTCATTTTTTGAAATTTGACTTGTAAAAACTACGCCATTACTGAAAATGGAACGATACACGCTTCAATTCAACAACGCACGCATTGCCACACAAACAACGATACAATCGCAATTTTACAAAAAACGTTTCCTGACCGTGTTATTTCTCAAAAAGGTGATCACGATTGGCCACAGAGATCTTGTGATTTAACACCTTTAGACTTTTTTCTTTGAGGCCACGTTAAAGATAAGGTCTATACCAATGCTCCACAATCGATTCAAGACCTTGAAGATGGAATTCGTGAAGTTACTGAGGACCGAATTGGTCATGAAAAGGATATGGTGCTACAAGCGTAGCCATGGCGGCCATTCGGCTGATATCGTTTTCAGTTGTTAATGGCATACCTTCCTCTTTACAATGAAAGAAAAATCCATTAATTTCTCTTAAAAAAATAGTCGTTTTTTTAATATCAAAATGAAACCTTTTATTGGAAAACCCTTTACTATAGGCGACTGTATGTGAGTACCATTATAGGTATAAACAGTCTGTTTATTTGCCAACTTTGTTGTAAAAAACGATTTTTGATTTTAATAGTGCCTTTAAGCACAACTGTAACACGTTTTACAGCCAATCCATAAGTTGTCCTAGCAATACATAGTTGATTGAATATGACTGCGGTGTCATAAAGCAAGACATTTTAAACGCCCCAAGATATACGACTGGGTCGTAAACGATTTCCCTAACTGGTAAATGGGATGCGACTTCATACTTTAGAGATCCGCCTTAAAACATTTAGGGGGGGTAGAGCACATCGATTTATCTTTATAATGAGTGAACAGACGGGGAAGCACTTCCGAGGTGGAACAATTACAAAAGACAATTATATCTTACAAAGCAGTGAACCCACAAACAACTTCGATTACCACCACATTCAACCTTCATGTGAGAACTCATCGGGGGACTATAAAGCTGAATTCACACTAGTGTGGTTTTCTTGGCGCCACCCTGAGTTTTTTACGAGTCGCTCCCTACTCGAAGCACTGGAATATATAACTGAGTTTTTTGGTTTAAGATTCAGACAGTTTTCGAAATTCTGCTCTTCAACGGGCGCTGCAATTGTTGCTTCGTCTGGTTCACTCACAGACGAAAACTTTCACTGTTACTATTAGTGCATTTTTTATGTAATTTTCGGAATACTGGATAATTATTTAATAAGCTTACCGGTTGATTCTTAACGGTTAGAACGATTAAAAAGTTACCCTCTTTGCAAAAAAAAAAAACTATATAGTCGTTGAAAATTACAAAACAGTCAACATGGAAGTTTATTTTATTATGGTGATATTTAGGATTTTACAAAGTTACTATCATTTTCCATCATTTAATTTGGTTATTATACGCACAGACGTATAAAGGGAAGCAGACTTAACAAAATTTTACTCACACGTTTGTCAAAAGTAATGTATATCGTTTTTACTTTCACTCCAAAGTGACATGATATATCGCTATTTCTGTTCTTCGTCTATGGCGATACTGACGCACACATTAAACATTTCCGAAGATGTGGCAGACACCACGTGGACGCCATATTTGGCTTTGTCAAAATAAACGACAAATGGCGTCGTGACATTGTGTTATAATGTTTTGTTTTGTGATTATAAATAAAAATAACTGCTAATCGGACAAGAACAATGGTAAAGTGCTGTGCCCCGAAGTGTTCTAACGCATCATATAATAAAACTCCAGAAATTACAATAAAATTAAATTAATATTTAATTTTTGTGTGTGAGTAATGTTTACATGTGGTAAAGTTGCCACGCTTTTTGAACGATATGTTTAGTCTGCTTACCTTTCTACGTCTCGACGCGACTACATAGTCGTTATTAAGGCACTGTATATGTGCGCCTCCTTTTTATTATTAATATCTATATTACATACTTTATTGCGCACAAAATCTAAATATAAACATAGTTATAAATTGCGATACAAAAGCGGACTTATCTCTATTAGAGATTTCTTCCAGTCAATCTGTAAGTGTGTTGGAAATTATATAAGTATAAGAAGGAAACATCAAAGTACACAAGTGAGATATTAGATTATTAGAAATACATCTGTATAACTACAATAAACACAACATACATACTTATAAACATACAAGTATACAAACACACATATATTATATATATATATATATATATATATATATATATATATATATATATATTAATATACAGATAATGATATCTATCCACTGTTCTTAAAATGATGAAAGACCTTTAGGCGACGCGCGCGCAATTTCGCGCAGAAGAGCGTTAGAGTGAACGGGGTCCTATCTTTATATGCTGGCCCGCGGGGGTTTTGTGTTTAGTTCGACCACCAATTTGCTGCCATACATATTGAAAATCCTTAGAGAAGGGGGTAGGAGACACTTAAAGAGACGAACAAATATAATAACTGTGTGAAGAAAATGTTGGACGGTATGTTATGGTCATAGACTTACCAATGATGATGGTAATCTGTTAGATTAAGATTATTGAGTAAAATTACTTACCATAATCGGATTATCTTCAGATTGCAAGCAGAAAAACTCACCACTCAATCATCACATCAAAAAGCTGGATAACTACAAATGAACAACAAAGCAAAAGAACTCAAAAACAGGACGGCGATCGTCAAGATAAAACAAAACACTACAATTTATCATCCCAATGTAATGTAACGAATAAGTGCTCGGAACAAAAACGGCTGGAGCCGGTTACTTAAATAAGTTTTTGTTGAAATGTCGGATAACCCCTGGGAGCCGGCGCAAGATTATAAAACATCGAGTCGGCAACTTCAACCCAACTTTGTACGGAAATCGGGTGAAATATGAACAGATTTTCCGTATTTATTTTATGCAGCGAGTTGAGAAAGCTCCTATAAAGAATTTTCAATCGGGGCGAATTCTGGGGCGGTATATGAGGTTGTGTCACGATATTTTATTTAAAGCGGCGAGTAGGTTGGACGTCTTTGCAAACCGATATTTCACGAGTTTTATGATCCATAAAAATGACGATTAATATTGCCTTCTGATAAATTTCTACAGTGACGCTGGCCGATGTCGATATATTTGCCGAGAATTTCAAGGTTGGAACAATTTTTTGTGTTATATTCACGAATATATCTTAGATCGTCTGACTGAATACTCTAAGTGGGGTATATAAGGAGTTCTGCGAAACGTTTAATCCTACTTCACCAGCCAGTAGTAGGTCAGTCTGTTTCTAGGGGAAGCATCGAACGTATAGTAGCTATAATGAAACGAGCATATTAAAATTAGAGCATGAGTTTCCGTGTCATGTTGAAGGGACGATGATAAACTATACCATCATTACATTACTTTTTTCTAGGGCATTAAAACTCCACGGATGTAGAGAAACCATCCCAAAAGATGACGGAACCAGGCGTCATGGAGATGAGAATATTTGTAGGATATTTGGATTACTTTTGATCGCATACTCGTCACTCGTCAGTACGGTCATACTCGGGGTTGCCACACTTGTGATACCATTGCTGATTCGCAAACATTTGTTTGTACTAAAGCTCATAATCTACTTAAATCTATAAAGCTTCTTCCATACCTCTACGGATGTATATGAATATCATTTTTGCATATGCGTACACGCATTCTTGTTTTTGATTTTGAAATCACTTTTTATTCATATTATTTTGGGCTTATATGTCGACACATAGCCTATAGGTAACCAACTCATCGATCAAGACGTTTCTAGCCCACACCTTTTTGTCAAATAATGATAAATCGTTTAAAAAATATTATATAGGAACAGATGAAGATACTTACGAGTATATACGAGTCAAATTCATAACCTACTTTTTCACTTCGCCGTAGTCGGATAAAAATAACGTTATCAATTTGCATTAGTACCAATAAAAACTTTAATAAATAGAAGAGGAATAAATGGACAGTTCAATAAATGGAGTTTATTATCCTTTAGTCCAATCGTTAGGGAGGCGAAGTAATGAGCTAAATGTTAGTTAAACCCCATCCATTCTGTTTTTCGTTCAATCGATTTATTCTCCTAAACGTTAATCTCGCTTCGAAACTTTACAGAATTTCGTAATAGGCAATTTAATCGGTTCTCTTATGTAACTGACATATTTATTACGAGTTGTTTTATAACGTTCAGTGTGTCCACGAAGTAAGTACCTACTTCATGCATAAGGAAGGAACGGCACTGGTAAAGAATTTTTAAAAACAAATCATCTTCACATACTGAAGCTTTACCTTGTGTCCACGAATAATCCTACACTAAATTTAAAATTCGGAAATGTTTAATGGATAATCTCCGCATTTCGAAAGTGTCTCATACACATCCTATCGTATTAGGTGTATGCTTCATATACCGCAGGACTGCAGGATGTATTTCAAAACCCATGTAATCATGGTCGTCAAATTTTCTGATTCATCTCATGATATAGAAATAGTTCACAAATCCAGGTAAATATATCGCAAGTCAAGCAACAAGTCTCCAAGATTTCTAGTTAATTACACAGCCAAGGATAACACTGCCATCGAGGGCTTAAGAGAGGGAAGTTAAAAAAAGTGCAAGAATTATCTCATTCGGACTTGCAAATGCCAATCGATTTGCTTTGTAGAAAGAGATAATGCATAAATTATTTAACAATATTGCCTAGCATAAGACACATTCAGATGATATTATCGGGTAAGTATAGCGATAGCTTCTACTGTTGATTTAGGTCATATTCTTGACGAATTTAAAACTACATTAGTATTTATGAATAAAATGCACTCGATGTTCACTATCCAAATAAACATAGATGTAAAGGTAATATACTCGATGCATCGAATACTTCATTCATCTGCGACAATTTTATTTGATCGGCAAGTCGACAAAAAAATTGTCAGGTAAGTACTAGTTTTAATCATAATATAGATGGTTCTAATCCTCTGGTTAACTAAGACAGTTAACATATTTTATTTCCGTTCCATCGCGGGCGGCGCTTTCGAAAATCATTGGACCATTTAAGCTAATAATAGTCGCGCTTCAATCACTCCAAACATTTAATTCCCTCAAAGATCCTTCGGAGAACCATGAGATCTAAGAATTCCGGTCGTAAGTTCCTCATAAAATATTGAAAAGTTCGCTGAAAAAAATCCCGGGCAAATTGAACGGCCATTTTCATTAATATTACAATTTCAGAAATCTTAATCATTCATAGAAGAGCCGAATAACGCCGTCTGATTTGTTCAATTTGAGCTTTTTATCAATATTTCATGGCCTCTTTACACAGCGACGGAAGAACCATCGATCAATTTTTCAAATAAAACACAGTCACGGAAAGTGTGATCCATCTTGCCATTAATTAGTGTTGCCCACTAAAATCTTTACCATTTTTAGCTGGTGTATTTATGGCAGCATATACCGCGCAACGGCCGAATATCGCATCAATTTGCCAACGAATCGGGGGCTGTCATCGCGAACCGCTAATGGTATTGGGAACACGGGGTCTAATTAAGTCGTCCCTGTTAATTTATAGCTTGCTTTCTAACAGAAACAGCTGTAATCAAAACAAATCGCTTCCTAAGACACGCGAGGGAATAGAACAAATTGGATTGCAGAACTCGCCGGTGTTTTCTTAGCGCTATCGAGAAAATAAAGGATTTTTAAATTACCCATATTAGGAGTTTCAATACTTGTGTCTCCTTTCTAATTAAAGTTTTTATCTCGATGGAAGCACATTGCACCACCGAGAAAAATGATGGGACAACGAAAATCTTTAATGTCAACAAGTCAAGATGGATCGTCGATCTGGTCGAGACTTAGTTAATCGATATGTCAAGAAAATGCCGGCGTTCTTTAATGCAGCCACAAGGTCAGAAGCCCTTAGATGGAATAATAAGTGACAACAATACAATGTAACATAACATAGCAAGTGCCTTACAAAACTGTCTATGAATGGTTTGTGTTTAAAAAAATGCAAAAAATCCTATAAATAAATCCATAAAAAAAGCAATTATTTCGATCTCTAATCATGTTAATGCTCCAGACATGACCACTTTTAACAAAATAAGCAGCCATCATTACTTATATTAAAACTATTATTGCTTCTTTGAATCCAAAATTACAATGAAACAGAAATATGGATATATTTTACTAACGTTATTCTTATCTTATCTACGAACTGATAATCGGATAAAGGCGAACACAGAATGAAATAGAAACACTATCATAATAGCATAAGCTGTCAGAAACGGAGCAGCCCAGAAATATTTGCCGCTTGCCTTTAATGCATATTCGATAATAGGATGTCGATACCATGCCCACGAGCGATTAAGTTACCGCCTTCAGAGACTTCTCGATAATTTTAGAGTATCTCGGTGAGAAATTGCAACAACCGTGCGCAAGATGTTCCGGGAGATATCGTCCAGGAACCTTCTTGGTACGCGTTCAGCAAACTTTGAACGAAGACACCATGATGTAGCGCGCCGAGCTAAAATCGCTTACGCCATTAGGGAATCGTTCTGATTTAACTTAGGGAAATGATTACATGAAGAGCAATAATAAATCAATCAGTTTCATATTCTTGTTAACTTATATCGGGATATTTGTATACGATTATTATAAAAATATTGTTATACTAGCTTTTGCCCGCGGCTTCGCTCGCGTTAAATTCGGGGTAACACATTGATTTACTACCAAACGTAGATAACGCATGAACGTTCGAAAAGTGGGCCGGTGAAGAACTGCCCAATCGGGCCTCGTGCAGTTCTTTTCCATGCGTTGGATAAGCAATTTAGAGCATTATGTTTTAGAGTATAAAGTTGATATTTTCTTGTAGCAATTACTAAAACGTCATATTTAATGTGGCTAGGTATGAAATGATGTAACTGCACACGGTTGTACTTCAAATAGTTGCCGCAATAATAAAGAATAAGGTTGAATTAGATAAATACGGTACTTTCTTTATGGTAATTTTAATTCGGGTGTGCATATTCAACTACCTATTTAACAGCGTACAAACGTATAGTCGATTAGGTGACAATTTTCAAGCGCGTTTTTGTATGAAGTGCTCTATCTACGTTTGGTAGTAAATCAATGGGGTAACACCGAAGATTTCAAAAAAATAATGCAGGTATTTTTCGTTGGTAACAAAGAGTTTGTGTACCGATTTTTAGCTTCCTACCTTGAAAATTGCAAAAAGTCCCATATAAAATTTCACCCCCTCTTTTAAGGGGTTGGGGGCAGATTTCCAAAAAAAAAAAACAAATGATGCACGATTTTTTTGTTTGTCACAAATAGTTCGCATACCAATTTTTAGCTTTCTACCTTGAACATTGCGGAATGCTCCATACAAACTTCCACCCTCCGTTTTAGGGAAGTGGGGGGTTAGAAACAGACAAAAAGTAGCCTATGTCACTCTCCATCCGTTCAACTATCTCCACTTAAAAAATCACTTCAATCCGTCGCTCCGTTTTGCCGTGAAAGACGGACAAACAAACACACACACACACACTTTCCCATTTATAATATTAGTATGGATATGTACATTTACCTTCAAGTTTATTAATTAAACAAAAACATAGCCTAACATATTTTGGAGCAAATATGTTAAGATAGAATTATATGGAACCTAAAATCATTGCGTATTGCCTAGAGCTTGCTCGTTTTAGGAATAGTTTTACACTCTCGACACACAATGCGATTGCGCAAAGTTCCCTTTGTGTATCGGGAATGCGATTTGACGGAACCCCCAGTATTTTTTTAGTGTATAGGCCTCATTAAGGAGAGTCCCACATATCTGCAGGTGGGCCCCGCTTTCACTGCGGTAGATTTAAAATCTTTTTAACTGAGTGGAAAAAAAAGGAATAGTTTTACAGCTGATCTTCGCGGTTGGAATCAAAGATTATCCTGTGCACCTAAATATGGTGTACGGAATAATTACAACATAATAAATGGCGAGCACTCAACTATTAAAGTGCTCCAAATTAGTTAACCTTAGTCCGTTGGACACGATCTAGACCAAAGCACTTTGTCTGGTCTTACACATATGGAGCTATTGTGACAGATGTTAATTAAACAGAGCTTTCTTAATGAACGGTCAAGCTACAACAAAGAGAACTAACAATGGATGATATTAATATACACGAAATGTCTTTCATCTTATATCTATAGACGAAGGAAAATCCCAGGAAATAGCCACATATTTTTACCAATCACCAAAGAAAACGCAAACATGGTCAAAATGCAAGTTTTGCATTAAACTTACATTTTGACGCTTTCTTGTCATCCCACCCACCTGTGTGTGTGTGACTTGAAAACGTTGCGCTGAGACAGGTTCCTTTGTTGGCCTTGTACACCTTCTACCATTATTACCCGATTTAATTAGTTGTCCTTTTGTTTTTTCTTTCATTGTTTAATATTTATTGTGTTTGTTTAGTCTTTCTTTCTTTATATGGTTTTTCTTTCTTTCAACATATTGTTGGATTGTTAGTCTCAGTTTTGCGTAGTATGAAAACAACTCCATTCTCGAATAACAAACGCAATCCTCTAATGGCACATGGAAATACCTGGCCAGGCTCCGATATTGTATTTAATCATAAGTTGCTTGCAACCAATTTGCCTCTAAAAGAGAGACAGATAACTTGGGCTAGAAATCAGAGTAGACTATCTTCATACTTAAAAATATTACTGTGTATGGTAACAATATAATTTTTATTGTAAACGAGTGGGCCCGGCAGACGTTGTCCCGCCCGATTGAAGCGCCACCTACTGGGTCCAATTGTGCTTCCATCTTTTTCACCAGCTGTCGGGTCGTTTTTAGAGTTCCGTACTTCCGTACCCAAAGGGTAAAAACGGGACCCTATTACTAAGGCTTCGCTGTCTGTCCGTCCGTCCGTCCGTCCGTCCGTCTGTCCGTCCGTCTGTCTGTCACCAGGCTGTATCTCAAGAACCGCGATAGCTAGACAATTGAAATTTTCACAAATTATGTATTTCTGTTGCCGCTATAACAACAAATATTAAAAACAAAATAAAATAAATATTTAAGGGGGGCTCCCATACAACAAATACGATTTTTTGCTCTATTTTGTTCGATATCAATAAATAGTAACAGGTAGGCACTTGAAATATTCACAAAATACTTAATTGTATATTTACTTTAATAATAAATATGAAGTCTGTGTACCTACTGTTGTTTACCTAGTCAATGGTATGGAACCCTTCGTGCGCGAGTTCGACTCGCACTTGGCCGGTTTTGAATTTTAGCGAGACTAACACACAGCGATTCATTTTTATATATAAGAAGAAGAAGACGTCGTTATTCTACTATAACTGATATTAAGTTCCTTGCTCCTATTCTTCTTATTATCTAAGAGATGTCCTGACTTGGTAATATTTCAAAAATTTGAACGATTCAAAGGAGCTTTCTATCAAGTCTTAATTTGAACTCAGATTATTTTGATTTTTAATTTCATTTTATCTGTCGAGATGTTTCACATCGATCTCCGTAAAGGAGGTTTTACGTAAAAATGAAATGCTATTGGCGAATATGTCGCGAAATATTTATTTAATGGCGTAACAAAATATTTTGGTTCGCACGCACCCACCCATGGCGTTTAATTGGCGCTATAAGTGATATTAATTTCGGGCCAGCCCGCTTCGGAATATTTAATTTGGCTAATTGACAGGGAAACATTACATCTAAAGCATCCCTCCTTCATAGGGCTGGGCTAAATTAGGGTTTTATGCAAAACTATTTTTAAGAAAGATAATATTATTTTATTGATATTTCACGATCTACTCATTAACCATGTTTTAATATAAATATAGTATTATTTCATGACTGATGTGATGACTGATGTGACTGTTACATAAATAACAATCTGTAATAAGTAAATATGGTGTAAATAGAATATGAATGAGACAATTCTAAATGCGATTCAGTAAATTCGCTGGCAATTCAATCTCTTTCTTATGTTAATACTAAGTTAGACCCAATGGCACGATCGTGAGTTTCAATAAATATTTTCATCTAGTTGTTTTGCATAACTGATTTACTCGTATTACAAAAAAGTGTTAAGAAATTAAGTTATCCTATTTAAGCAAATGTAAGTATTTAGTTTGACATCACACTAAAGTTATTTCTACTAATTAACACACATGGATAACAGAATATGTCAGTGAATTGTAAAATGGACAATTAGGTACAGTCAAGTAATTCCATTTGCGTGCCACTTAAGGTTAAGTATCGTAAGGCAGTGTGACACCATAAGAGCTACGAATGTCGCTATGACTTCGCGTTATACTATAATATTTACAAGAATTACAAGTAACTAGACGTCATTTGACATATCTATTGAATTTTTCGACCTTAACGCATTGTCAGTGTCAAACAATATACAATAACCAGCTTATTTTCTAGAAATCTGCACCAGTCAACCCTAACGTAATAAAAAAAATTATCAACTGGAACCAGGACAAGTCTATGTTCAGTTAAATCCATAATTTATAGCAATGAATAGTCTGATACTGCGAAACGGGAAAGAAATGTGAAGAATTGAGATTTATGCTCCGTTAACGAAGGTTAGGGGTTTATAATTAAGGGTTGAACTTCCCCCTTTTTCAGTGTACAAAAGGGGCTCGGCGCTTTAAACGCAGCCGTTGCTGGTGAAACAAACTGCCCTTAATTAATAATAGATGGGATTTCGAGCTTGTCTGTCTGATGAATACTCAGAGTGCTCAGGGTGTTATTTCACTTGTTCTGTGAAGCATAATATGACTGTGAAGAGGCGATGACGTCATTAGTTCTCAAGTCTAGTTTAAAAGTGATTTGTAGAGTAAGCAATAATTGTAGTTTTACCAGAGGGACTCTGTACTTATGCGCGTACCTCCATCCTATTTCTGTCGCTTAGCAGCAGTGCATGTATTGCTGTATTTTTTTATTGCAGAAAGTTGGCAAACAAAGCAAACTGCCCACCTGATGGTAAGTGGTAACAGTCACCTATATATAATACATGTGGCTCTTGTGAGATTCACAGCAAAACTGCAACCCCCACAAGAACCACATTGTACGTTGCCAACTTGTGACACCAGATGTAAAGTCACAGTACCCAATAATTTCACTGCCATATCTTACCCTTCAAACCGGAACACAGCAATGCAAGCACTGCTGCTTTGCGGCACAAATAGATAAGACGGAGGTACCTAGGCAGACGACCCTGGTACAGAGTCTCCCTCCAGCGAATAGTGTATTCCGGTTCGAAGGGTAAGACAGACAGTGAAAGTGAAATTATTGGGGTTGTAGTCTTGAAAATGTTATAGGGACCACATGTACTAAGGTAACTTCAGCTACTTACCATCAGAAGGGAAGTCTGCATGTTTGCCCACTTTTCTATATAAAAATCATTATTTCTTAAGCTTCCGAATTTTGACAGTTTTTAGAAGAAATACTCTACGAATTTAACTCGCGTATTGATTTAAGGTCGGTGGTGTTGGGACTCGGTAATGGTTTTCTAATCGGGAGGTCCGTGGTTCGATCCTACCATGTTCCAATGTGTTTTTCGTTTTCCGAATTTCATATATACCTACCTTTGTCCGAAGCTCCAACGGTGACGGAAAACATCGTGAGGCAACCTGCATACATTTGCGAAGAAATTCCAAGGTGTATGTGAAGTCGACCAATCCGCACTGAGCCAGCGTGGTTGATTAAGGCCTCAACACTCTAACTTAGGGTAGGCTCGAGAAGTCGAGACCCTCGGTGGGGACGTATATGTGCTGTGATGACGTTCATATAGGGACCTAATTTATTTAGGCCCAATGTTTCTTATGCTTGAGAATTTGTGGTCACAGCATCACTGAGGAGTTAAGGTATAAATGTAGTACTCATGCAAATTACGCTTTCCTTCAAACGCAATTCTAAGGGACTCCAAAGATTAACTTCTAAGGCTGGATTCAACCAAATACGAAGTTACACGAGTATAACTATCACGGGAATAATTTTACTCATTGAATTTACTCTTGGATATCTTCGTTTGCGTTTTTCCAACGTACTCGAGGAGTACGCTAAACTCGGTATTGTAATACTTTCGTTAATGAATGAACGTCGAATGAAAGTATAAACCGACAAAAATGCATGTATTATTGTTTATCCTAGCATGACGTGAAATGCCGCAACAATTCAATTTTGTAGGATAATACAGTGAAATGTCAAGTTGACAACATGTAATTTCTAGTTTCTATGTAGGTAATGGTAGGTAATGTTTGGTTGCCCGTTTGCGTTTTCTGTAATTTCAACATATGTTCAAGTTTAGCTAACAAATACAGAGTGGCTTCCTTGGATAAACGAAATCTTACAGCAAAGTCGTGGTCATAGTAATCGTCAAAGTGATTGGCTCTATCCTTGATCCACCTTGGACGTCTTGACATATAGTCATCATCACTGTCGGATTCTTCTATTATATTTCTCAAACGTTCCATCATGGAGCGGTTTTGATAAATATCTTCTTCAAATTATTCTTAAAAATACTCAATAATATTTACGAATAAACAAAATCGAGGATAATTTGAAAAGTGACTACTTTGACAGATGTTATACTCTCAGATTAACCTTTTACACCGCCAAAATCGCCCGTGTTATTCTTTACTCGCGTGTAGATACCTTATTCTTAGATTAGTCGTTGGTAAAACGCAAAATCAGCTTACCCTTAAAATAAGCAGCGCTTACTCTCGTGTAAAAACTTACACGAGTTTGGTTGAATCCGGCCTAAGTGATTTATCTATGTGTCCGCAGTCACATATAGTACTAGTGGTTATTGTAGGATTTTCAAATGAAAATCTACAAGTTTCGAGTAGAACCTTTTAAGCCGGAACACAACAATGCAAGCACCGATGCTTTGCAGAAATAAAGATAGAGGAACCCATGCAGGCGACTCACTCCATCTGGTAAAATAATATAAAATAATTTGTCGCAATAATTTCAATATAATGTAGCCAGTTTACAGTACACAGCATAATTTTGTATTCAATGTCACCTGTATAGCAACCCGTTGTTGAATACAGAGAACTTCTTATATATGTGATTTAAATATATATATGTATATATCCAATCTGTACCTACCCAACGGGAATTCGAGCCTTGCAAAACAAACGCTCTAATTGATACGCCCCGTAAACTTTTTAATTCCGCCCTGAGCAGCTTATGAATATTTTATTATAACGCACTTACTTAGCTGAGGAGTGAGGATGTCGGCAATTAGGTTAATTTATTTTGTTTGCGTCGATTTTTCGTTATACGTATTAATGAGTAATTATTTTGTTTTTCTTATATATATTTTATACACAATGATTAATAAATATCCCACTACGGTTCTCCTTTCGATATCCACACACGAAGCTTCGGTAAATCTTCTAGTATATAAAAAATCTCGTGTCTGTTTGTTATCGAAATACTCCTAAACGGCTTGACCGATTTTTATGATTTTTTTTGTGTGTATAATTGTTAAGTCTGAGAATAGGTCTTAGGCTATTTTTATATAGTTCTAGGTGATAAGGGTGGCCCTCCCCAGATTTTTTGACAATTATTATGGCGAAACGTAGTTCACGGGGACAGCGGCTAGTTTTTGTTATATTGCTGTTTGCTGCGTACGTTGGTACCGCAGGCCACAGAACCATGATGCTCATGTTTACACCTTTATACACCGACTAATTAGAAGCTTCAATTATAAAAGGTTATTAACGATGATAAATAAGGCTTTGTAAAATGGATCACGATATTGAACAGCAATAGAACAACTAGAAATATCATAAGGGACTTTTTCTCATACGTGACACAAAGGAGATAGAATCCATACAGTATGGATCACGATACTAAACGGCAATGAAACAACTAGAAATATTATTAGGGAATTTTACTCATACGTGACACAAAGGAGATAGAATCCATACAGTATGGATCACGATACTAAACGGCAATGAAACAACTAGAAATATTATAAGGGACTTTTACTCATACGTGACATAAAGGAGATAGAATCCATACAGTAGGTCTTCTAGTTCCAGTTCTAGTACTACTACTAAGATAGGATTGTTCCCTTACGCATATAGATGAGTACTAGAGAGAGATGCAGTACCAGGGTCGGCTGCGCGGGTATCTGTTTCTGCCATCAGTGGTGCTTGCATTGCTGTGTTCCGGTTTGAAGGGTACACACTTAGACAGGCAGTGAAATTACTGGGTATTGAGACTTGACATCTTATGTCTCAAGTTGGCAAAGTACATTAGGGTTCTTATTTGTACATGTGTACGTCTATCAGGAACTACATGTGCTATAGAAGACTACAGCCACTTACCAGGGCAGCTTGTTTAGGCAGATTATTTTTTCTTGTTTATTAACAAATACACAAAGTCTGTTCCAAACCGTCTTTAGGTTTGCCATATCTTTAAGTGTTTCTGTTGCAGATTTTTTTCTCTCTTCATTAAAGGCAGTGTGACTATGTCAGACTGATGTTGCAGAGTTATAATTATCGATGAAATAGAATATCTGAAGCAGGGATGAGAAAACTTTTCCTTCGCGTGCCTATTTACTAACCATATATATGGCGGGTAAGTTGTTGCATTCTTGTCTGTATTATTTAGTGAAATAAAAACATTGATACGTATTTTCTGAAACACTATTGTGCAACATTACAAAATAACTATTGCATTTAGAAAGAATTTGCAAATTGTGAGATGAGGGTGTTTTTGTTTGGAGGTCACGGACCCGATTTCGATGCTTCGCGGAACGGAGTTGGCCCGCGGGCCATTGTTTGCCCATCCCTGATCTAAAGAATGCTTGTAAAATCGTTTTTAATAACCATACAGATCTGTTTCACGAGGTCTTTAAAAGCGTTTTAGTTTACATTCCCTACTACAAACCAAGGAAAAATATGATCGATTTTTTTCACTTTTTACGGTATACATTATTGCCGTAGTAGATGTATACAAGAGAACAATGGACAATCAGATAAAAGTGATAAGGAAATTTCGTAAACGCATCATCATCACGCAATGGAGATATAATTTGGAACGAACGGTGTTCATTACTTTCATTTAAGTGAATTTTATGTCAATAAGTGAAATTCCGTCGTTTGCGTACATAAATTTTTTCGTATAATATGTAATCTGGGTCAGTGTGTTAACGAAATGGAAGAATTTTTATCCGGGACTTTTGTTTACTGGCTCGATTTTTCATTCGTTTTTTACTGACTATAGTAAGACTTTACGCACTAGATTTTATTTTAACCGCCTCCGTGGTCTAGTGGTTGCGACCATCCATCCATCTAGTATTGATCTGGAGGTCCGGGGTTTGATTCCCCTAGGTCCGGAGTTTGATTCCCCATGTGGCAGTGAGGGCCGAGGTTTGATTCCTTACGTGGCAGAAGCTTTCTGCTTGGTTTGGTTGGTGGTAGGGCTTTTGAACTCGCCTGGCTAGTCACCTTAGCCTAATGTCGCCATTATAACAATGTAATTAACAATTGTATTCCGACAATTAAGATAACCAATTCAACCGCTTTTGAAGAAAAGAGAACACAATCCTAAGTGAAACTGAACTAAATTCCGCAAGGAACATAATATGTCTAAAAACGACAAATAAAATTCACGCTATACATACATAATGATATTTAACTGAGGAAATTGTAATTCAGCTGTTGAGGCATCCAGGTAAAGCTAGCTTCCATCATCGGCCTTTTCGTCACTTATCATCAGCTGAGATGAAAGCAACGAGCTTTCCTGTTGTAAGCATTTAAAAAAACATCAATTTTACATTATTTTACATAGTTTTAGTCCAACTGGCCAGGCCTTGGGCTTGCTAATATCAGGGACATAGCTTAGCATCTGTCTATGATTACAACAATACCCTTCAAAATTAGCCTTAAGAAGGACATATTTAAAGCAGGAAAAAGTTCTGGAATAACCCGACAAGTTCGTAGTAAAAATGAGAGCCGAAAGTGATAGTGCGATTTTATATATGATATCACTATGGCATAATTTCAATGATGTCATCATAATATAATTTGAACGAATGATCAAAAATCTGACTGAAAAAGAAAATTGAAAATTGGACTATGATTTCATAATGATAACATTTAAAAACCATGAGATCGGTAATAACCGATATATAAGCCTATTGGCCTACAGTTCCAGGTAAAAGGATCGGCCTTGCTGGGGTGTAACTAAGTCATTTATTAATTTAAGTTTTGATACTTTATTCTTTGTTTGAACTTGAGGTGAATGTGTTATTTTCATTACAAAAGCACTAGTTCCATCCTCTCGTAAATAATACAAAAAATAGCAAATTTGAAATCCTGTTAATTAACAAGGGAACCGAGTTAAAAACAAACACAGTTTCGCCTCAACCTTCAAAGAATAACATTTCAACAAAGGCGTGCTTATTATTATACTATCTTCGACTCCCGTTCCGGGCACAATAGGAAACCTTTAGCGGTGAAGTCACGTATTGCATTCGATCCATAGTTCAATCATCACATGATATCTGCCATGACTCAATCCGTTAGGTACTGAGGAACGCATTCGATATGAGCTTACAACGATGCGGTGTTACAGTATTTTTGTTATAGGTACAACAAATCAAATTGAATACATTTGAGTTGTCTTACCTGTTCTATGTTCGATTCTATTATGTATATACTTGGTACATTCAACGATAAGGCCACTTTCTGTTGAGTTTTCTGTAGTATAGACCATCACGATACGTTATTCAGTGGCTTAAGGCGCATAGTAACGTCAATCATAAAAAATCACTGCAGAAAAAACCGATCCTCTTCATAAATATTGAATGAAAAAATCTTTAAAAAAGATATGTTATTATGCAACGCATTCTTTAGAGGATGGTCTTCTTAATTTTTGATAAATTAATTAAAACTTGGTTAAAATGTGACCCAAACATGCCTCGATTTTAAAACTGTAAACCTAATCGCTTCGTAAATATTAGGTTAAATCATATACTTTCGATTTCAATAAATAAAGTGAACAATATTCTAGGGGATGGTCTTTTTGGATTTTTCTTATTCGCCTTTATTAATTTTTTATTGAAATAATTCATCTTACGCGTAAAGGTTTGCTTAAATATTCCCCTCGCTTTCACTCACTCACTCCTATGTAATCAGTGCGGGACGATCGACGCAAGGTCATTGGGAGCACTATGCGCCTTAAGAGGAAAACGTACAGTCCGATTTTCAATATAAACTTAGTCCTCTGTTTCCTTCCTGGATAATGGCACTAGTTGCTTTTTTTTCCAATAAAATCAAAGGCCACTATAAGCATGTTCCTATGTTTTCCTTTTTGTATTAAGTTAATTATTAAAAGAGACTTTAAACCTTCATAAACCTAAAAAATCGACCTAATTTTCTGCTGTATTCAAACGTCCAGCAAACAAATTGGAGAAGATTATATGCAAAAAGCAAAACGTAGAAACACAGAGAAAGCCTTGCTTTAATTTTAACGCAAAAGTAATTAAATCGGTCAATTTTCCGCAGAGAAATCAGGGGCCTACGAAACGTATATTTTGTGTACATTTCATAGGTATTTTCGGTCCCAGCTGCAGTTGTCCCTATCGCGCTCAGTTAAGTTGTTTGGACACACAGCGCGACAGCAATACATTTTACAAATACCTATTTTTGAATTCTCTCGACCTTGGTGTTTCCTCTTAATAAATCAAACTTTCAAGTGTCAGTCCCATATGTTTTTCACCATTTTAACAGACGTCAAAAAAGGAAGCCGCTGGATGCGGGAGGCGCAGGACCGATCGGTATGGAGATCCTTGGGGGAGGCCTATGTCCAACAGTGGGCGTCTCTTGGCTGATATGATGAAAGTAGGAGGAGGTTCTCAATTCGATGCATATATTTTTTTTGTGTGTATGGACCGATTTGCAAAATTATTTTTGTATTCGATAGGGTATACTCCAAGGGTGGTCCCATGGTCACCAAAGTTAGGATCTGATGATGGGATCCCATAAAAATCAAGGGAAACCCTTGAGTTTTTAGGTGTCCAACGTGTTTTGTGTGTAAATGTTACGCGATTACTCTGCTGATTGATTGTGGGCTGTGGGCTAATTGTGAGCTGATTTTCAAAATTCTAATTGTATTCGATGGAGTATACTCCTGGGGTGGTCCCAAAGTTAGGATCTGATGATAGGATCCCATGAAAATCGAGGGAAACCCTAATTTAATACCAGCTCACCCTTCTTCTATCTACATATATATAAAATTTATATATCTATAATCTAAGTATATATGCAAATTTTTGGACATGGGTCTCCCACGAGACAGGTGATTTGGGCTGTCTTCCACCACTCTAGCCCAGTGCAAGTTGTTCAGAGCGTATATGTACGATTAACATTTTATTGTATTACGATAAAGTCGACAAGCATTTATTGATTCCAAACATTGTAATCGATCCACGTGTGCCCACAGCAAGCAATGGAAACACGGCTATTAAGTCCACGGAGTACAGTTGTTTACTGCCAGTAAACATAATCAATAATCTTAAGTTATGGAGCGATCCGCCCTTAGCGATACGTTCGAGTTAAGGGCGCAGTGTCCATGTACCTACTTCAAACGTGCAAAACTTTCCAGTATGTTTAATTCGCAAGAACACCTCTGTCTCCCCTAAATTTTCCAGTATGAGTAGGATAAGATTTAACGAAAATAAGCTTCCTTGAAATACTATTTTCTCGATTCTTAAAATTCTATTCATAATACTATTATACTAGACTACGCAAAGGTCTATTTATTCAGTAGTGGGCGTTTCCTAGATGAAATTATGAGACTACGCAATGATAAAGAGATTGATGTGATCGAAATCTGTCAATTTTGTTATAGGGTTTGAATAAACTTAACGTGTTTAATATTTCATGTTTACCGAATTTATTTACGGTTTAAAAAATAGAGTCGTATCTGTGAGTACTACCTGATTTACTGTGGGTATCAGGATATGGAGAATGTATTTATATAAGCTATTGTTTTTATGATCTAGGTAGTATGAACAATAAACAAGAATATATAGATAGGATAGAACCTATATATTTGTTTATTGTTCATACTCTGACGACGGACGATCATCGCATTATCGAGCAAGGCTGCCCGCTAGATTTTCGATATATTTGTTTGACCCAACCGCCTCCGCCTAAGGTGATATTTTAGGCTAGTCGGGACTACGCCTTTTGTCGACACTATGACTGGGATGATATTAATAGATACCGCCCTCCACATTCCTCTCACCTCGTTCGCCAGGACCCAGTATTACAGCTTTTTATCGGCTTCGGCCTTAACGAGGTTCTCGTCGAAGGGGACGGCGACATCCACTTAAACAATCTTGATTGTACCCAGTCCATCACTAACATATTAGGTTTGTTCACGACAATCGTTCTGTCTGTAATAGTGTTATTATTATTATGTGCTTAATACGTGCAGTGTCTCAAGACGAAAGTCTTCAATTCATGCGTGTTGCCAGTGATGACATACGGAACTGAGACGTGACCGCTTACAATGGGTCTCATAAGAAGGCTCAAAGTCACTCAAAGGACAATGGAGAGGGCTATTGTCGGGGTTTGTCTACGTGATCACATCAGAAATCATGGGATCCGTAGAAGAACTAGAGTTACCGACATAACCCAAAGAATTGCAAACCTTAAGTGGCAGTGGGCAGGACACATCGTTCGTAGGACTGACGGTCGTTGGGACGGAAAGGTCCTCGAGTGGCGTCCGCGTACCGGGAGCCATGACTTATAAGCCTGATAACAATTCCTAGATTTACTGAAGACCGAAAGACCGCTCTCCAGAGAATCTACAAGCTCTCAATCTGCCACTCTGCCGACAATGACGTCATATTTACGTACGATTTTTCAAAACACTCAAAGGGTTCGTGCTCCCTTTCAAACGATCCACGTGTCTACGTGAAGTTATATAGGCAATTATTCATGCGAGGCTCACGAGCGTCTCAATACGGCAAAGGAAAACAAACAAACCAACAAAGTGTGTTATATATTATGAGGGAATTAAGTAAAAACTTCGGCGTTTCGGATGCCGAGAGCGGCCAATATTGAAAGAATCTCGCGTATTTACGAGAGCGAGTTCAGGTTTTTACGGTAACGTCTTTTCCCTTTCTCCTACTTGCAAATTGTCGGCGTGGAAAATTTTTCGATTTGCAAAAAAGGTTTCGTTCAGTTTAGAATTGTTTATACTAATTTCGAGTTATGATTGTGATTTCTAATAAGAAACACATTTCAATGTTTGTTTTCGTGAGACTTAAGTACGGCTTCTTAAGAAAATGTTAGCCCCAAACAGGACGAATGTGGGTCACGTAGTATTTTATAAACGATTGAACCCTTATTTGGATTCCAAATAGTATGCTCATCCGGCTCGTAGGACCGAGCTAAAAACGGTTACTATGCACGATGTGTATTCGTGAAGTCATTAAAAAGTTTTTACTCGCAACGAATTGGGATTACACGTCCCTAAAGCACTTAGCTACACATCCAATATCGTTCTACGTCGCTGTAATTAGTTCTGGTAATAATTCATTGAACCCATTTCAATCCGTTAAATTTGAGATAGTGAAAGGTTTTTGGCAACGATTTTTTGTCTATACCGGAGTCCAGACTATGAATCCTTGGTACAAATATATCAACACCCCGTCAAATCTAAATCTATCTAGATTTAGATTTGACGGGGTGTTGATTGCTCCTGTGTGACTGAATCCAAGCGAAGCTCTTAAGCCCTATCGTCATTTACCATCAGATGCGATAAAGACGGGAAACTATATAAATAAAAACTTATGTAACGTGAAAAATAGCTCATTCCGAAACTACGTGATATAACATGTACATTATATACCTCGAGAAAAATACGGACGTTATGTATTCTGTTAACGCTTAATTGGCGGCAAAAGACGAGGTCCTAACTAAATAAATCACAAATCCGGGCAGATGTGAGTAAATATACTCTATTTTTGGAAGACACGAGCTTTGGGCTTCATTCTCGGATAATTTTGCGTATTTAATTGTTAAATGGATAATTCAGCAATGTTTAAAAGCCCGTAAATAAACCATGAATAAAAAAATAATAATTATGGTATTTTTGTAACATGTTGTATTTGATTTGACAACACCGAACATAGAGATTCTTTATGAGCTCTGTGTTCAAAACATTATTGCTGTGAACTGTGATATAAAATATCAAAAAATTATCTAGTTGTTTACTAGAAAATCGCCAAAACCGACTCACGTAATTAATGGACTTATACAAAAGGTTGAAGACATCAATCTATTTTGAACTAGGTACGTATCCCCGAAAGCTATATTTAATAATTTATTGTTTTTTCTATTTTGAGGTATTTCTAATAGCGTTTGATCATCTATAGTTAGTTCTCTTGAGCATTATACTGGCTATAAGCACTTTATTAAAATAACTTTTCTCGCTACGAATCTAATTATGAAACCGTTTAGTTTCTTATAACGCGAAAGCGTTTGTAAATTGTATATTCGCTGAACTACTCCAAAAATAGCCTCCTTAATACCTTGACGGAGATCTGTAACCTTTCAAATTCAATCGTAGGTCATTATCATGCGAATGTTATTTGGAAAGAGCGATTATTAAGTGGAAATGCTTACGTAAATATATCCTAGACGTCTGTTACTTATTTTCAGTATTTAGAGTTCCCAATATGTGGGCGGCAATAGGACACAGAAACTCACTTGGCAACGACGCAGCAGATGAATTGGCTAAGAGAGGTTCAAACAAAAAGGGTATGGACCAGAGCCCTTGTTGCCCATTCCACAGGCCCAAATTAAAACCTGGCTGCGTGAGAAAACCGAGGAACAAAATCTAACAGAGTGGAGAGCCCATGGGGGATGCAAGCGAACAAAAGACGCAATCCCGGTACCATCCAAAAAGCTTGCCCGTTCCCTCATCAGACTAAAGAGAGACAAAATCCGAAAAGTTATAGCTACTATAACCGGACACTGACTCCTAAACAAACACCTATTCACAATTGGGGTGACAGACAGCTCTCTATGCAAAGGATGCATGGAGGCGGAGGAAACGCCACAGCACGTCCTTATGGAATGCACAAGTGTGGCCGATCAACGGGCGATACTTCTCCATTCCCCGGCATCCATGCCGGAAGCATGTAGTAGCCCAAAGAGGCTACTAGCATTCTGGGAGGATCTGGGATGGATGAAGTAGGATGGAGGCTGACGTAAGGTCAGGATACACAATGGCCCAGCCATGAGCCCAGCCAAACTAACTATGTGGGCGGAATCGAAAATGATTCTCGTAATTTTCATCATATTTTCCATGGAGTAAAAAAGAAATTTGCTTTGTCTTGTACACCTCTGTAATAAAAACACAACACGCTGGCATTATTGAAGTCTATGAATATTAAATTGTTGTTCTATCGCCGTACAGCTATCGTCTTCGATGCTTTGAAAACAATCCTGTGCTGTAATGTTTACCTCTCCCGCCTATTTTCCATAATGGATGACCGATGATGCTCCGAAATTATGTTCTGGTGTTCAAGTACCTGTCAACAATAAAAATGCAGTGTTAGCCTTTCAAATATCAAATTATATATTATGTAAAAAAAATTGTTGTGTTTAAAACATATAAATAACTGTAATATATTCCTGTATAAAGAAAGGTAATTAGATAATTTACTTTAGATTGGAATGGTAGTTCTTAAACGTGTTCTTTCAAGTAGGTATCCGGGTATGCTTTTCTGGTCTTAATAACATGCACGTCAGCGGGGTGAGGTTCAGAGGTTCAAAGTCGTAGATCTTGTGAATGATGTCAAAGGTTCTCGAACATTCCAGCGAAATCGCGACGTGAGACTTCTAGAATGTGCCAGAAAGGCATGGAACGTTCTAGAATGTTCCCGAGCTTACTGGAAAGTTCTGGAACCTAATAGAAAAATATGGCAAAGTATGAGGACAGTTCTGGAAGGCCGCGCTACTCGTTTTAAGCAGCGTGGCACCGTGCGTGTGATGCCTACACGTTAAGCCGGATTTATATTTGTGTGACGCGACGTTTTGTGATTTGTGATGCTCTCTGACGTGACGGCTAGCGTTCACATCAATATGTCGTATTCTGTTGTCTTATGACGATTTTTTAATCAATACAGTTGTAGCTCGCTGAGTAGGTTACACGTCCGCAATGTTTTTCTATTAATCCTCAGATTCTGAATCGGATTTTGAAGAAGATATTCAGGTTTTGGAGGTGGCAAATCTTCTAAAAAAAAGAAAGAAAGAACAGACTATAATCGGTTCATCCAGTGTTCATCAAGTTTTATTTTTTCTCCTATCTCTTCCCAAACAGCTGATCTAATAAGTTAATATTTATATTCTTTCAAATTTAATTTTATTAAATATTTAGAAAATATACAGGTATCGTCACGTCACAACAACACAGACGCGTGCACAGTGCTCTGACGCCGCTGCTTCCTCGCTTTCTTCGCCTCCCCCACCCCCAGAACTCTGACGCGAACCGGATCGCTTCTGATGCGACACAACACAAGCCGTCACAACACATCGCGTCACACTAATATAAATCTCACCGTACTAAATGTATGAAACCTATAACATTCCGACGCGTCACACACAACACGTCGCGTCAAACAAATATAAATCCGGCCTAATTCGGATTGAGTCAATGACTCAGTGATCAAAGCGATAATTACGAGTAGGGTTGCCACCCCTACTTTATTATAAAGTATTGTACGTTATTTCGGGAAATTGTACTCTATACTTTATGCCAACGATAAAGTAAGTACGCAAAAATACTATCTTTTGCGTGTTTGATTTTGTTTGTGTGATTTCTCTAGAAATCATTTAACATTAAATATACAACAAAAATGTTTGCGTAATACAAACTACAGATTATGTAGAGGTCGCAAGCTCATACCTGATCGCAACTTAAGGCGCATAGTACTCCCAATGACCTTGCGTCGATCGTCCCGCACTGATTACATAGGAGTGAGTGAGAGCGAGAGGAATATTTAAGAAAACCTTTACGCGTAAGATGAATTATTTCAATAAAAAATTAATAAAGGCGAATAAGAAAAATCTAAAAAGACCATCCCCTAGAATATTGTTCACTTTATTTATTGAAATCGAAAGTATATGATATTTACGAAGCGATTAGGTTTACAGTTTTAAAATCGAGGCATGTTTGGCTCACATTTTAAACAAGTTTTAATTAATTTATCAAGAAATTAAGAAGACCATCCTCTAAAGACTGCGTTGAATAATAACATATCTTTTTTAAAGATTTTTTTATTCAATATTTATGAAGAGAATCGGTTTTTTCTGCAGTGATTTTTTATGATTGACGTTACTATGCGCCTTAATCACAAATGTCAACATTGTCATGTCAAGTACTGTATAAAAATTTGTCGATTTTTCTTGATTGATCGAGTGCGTTCAAAATTTTATAAATTACAATAAGGTCGCTAAAAGTAACGAAAAAGATATTTTCAAGCATAATAATGAAGTGGAATAAATAGTACCTTATTTGGACACAATGTACATTTTTTTTCAAACTTTAAAACCCAATGTACCCTTTATTTGGGCAAAAAAAAGTTTACGCTAATTACGAGTGACAAAATGCGACTGCGAATTACGAAGTGTAGTGCGTTTTAAGTTGTGTTGTCTTGCCTAACACGTAACACGTAATGTAGTGTGTTTTAAATGGTGTGCGTTTAGTTTTAGAGTGTTGTGCCTAATACGTAATGTAGTGTATTTTAAATGGTGTGGTGTATGCTTAGTTTTAGAGTGTAGTCGTCGAGGGCGAAATAAACGTTATCGTTTGTGGAAATTAGGATATGAATATCCCCATTCGTAACAATGTTTTTTTTTACATTGATGAAGTTATTAAAAACATAACTCATTAGTCTCATTCAACGCAATGAGCTACTAGAATTGCCCACTTTCAGAACTCGTAAGCCAGTTAATAACAAATATCAAACTCTGTTATGTCAACGTTTCCGAGATAATTTGTTTCGAGGAGGAAGTAATTAATTACAAAATGAATGTCGTGCTTAATTAAATACAGCATGGTCGTCTTTACAAATTAATTCGGACCAGTTACCGTGTCAACGTGCTATTGTTTGATGAAAATATAAGATTTTCGATGGAAATTATCACCAGTTTTTGAACGCAATAAGGCTACCACTTACGCGAGATAACTAAATCACTTTACAGCTTGAATTTATAATACAGAAAATAATGACATATACTATTTTGTTATTTAAAACATCGCCACATGGCTGACATAGTGTTAAATTAAATTACATAAGTCACCTGTAAGGGGTGTATGTATCCTGCTCATCAACGGACGAAACTCTGGCGCTCTCCACCAACCTACACTCTCCCTTCATAGGCAGTCTATGCCTAGCAGTGGCGGGCGTATAGTAGCTAAGGCGATGTCACATAGCCTCGTTGTTTCACTAAGCATTATCTTTTTCCATACGTTTTGCTATTTCACCACAATGTAAGTCTGGGGAGGTTTAGTTGAGTATGGGAGAGCTAGCGGAGTAGCGGCTGCTGAAGCAGTGACTCACGGCATACCCAATTGGGCGGAATACTTCGCTTTAGCCCCGTGCAATCGTGGTAGATCCTATTTAAAAAAACTCTTCACAGTCTTCAGGACATCCACGGGAAAGAGCTGCATCATTAGTATTCTCAATCCATCACCGTACGAGCATAACAACACCAATACGACGATCACACCACGTAGACTCTGTACCCGGGTTGTCTGCTTGGGTACCTCCGGCTTACCCGTTTCTGCCGCAAAGCAGCAGTGCTTGCATTGCTGTGTTCCGGTTTGAAGGGTAAGATATGGCAGTGAAATTACTGGGTGCCGTGACTTTACCTCTTATGTCACAAGTTGGTAACGTACACTGTGGTTCTTGTGGGGGTTGCAGATTAGCTGCGAATCTCACAAGAACCACATGTACTTATAGATGACTGTTACCACTTACCATTAGGTGGGCAGTATGCTTGTTTACTAAGTTAGTTGTCTAAAGAAAAAAACTGGTAGCATAAACTAAACGATCGTCTTCTTACCTACTCCTCGTAAATGATATTTTATTTCCTTGAATTTCTATTCTTCTGGTTCAGTATCAGTAAATTATCGTTTTTTATTTATAAATAGGTCATCGAGGATTTATCTTGCCTGATAGAAACTTCAACTGTGTGTTTAAATGATCTCATTTTACTTTATTAAGTTAAATTACTAACTGTTGCATCTTGACAGATTTTGTGAAAATTAATAAGGAATGGATGAAACTTTAATGTTTTCGCTAAAAACGGTTTAAATATGATACACTATCGTTCCATGCTCAGTAGCGTGCGATAGTGAATAAAATTAAACGAAATATAAACATATATACAACAGCCTATTTATTTGCTGTTTGAATAGCATTTATTTTAAAGGCAAAGCAACAAGCGTGTTCGCACATGTCAGATATTTCAGATAAGCTGATGAAAAGATACCCGTAATCGGATCTAAGATTTAAACGGGAGAAGTGTTTTTAATGTCATAATCCCGAACAGGGTCAGTTAAAGTTCTGTGAAGGGCGTTTGAGTCTGCAAAGCAAATATCAATTACGTGTTTTCAAAAGGTATTCTTAAACATGATTTCTATGTTACGTTAATATAAAAATTGTTGTGAACCTCGCTGTGGTTTATTTTAAATAAAGCATCTAAATTCTACTATCTGTGAGTGTTTATTTTTTTAACAGGGGGTATATTATTTTCGAGTCAATAGTGTGTAATAGGGCCCTTCGCACACAGCGCTACGCAAATGTCAGATACTCGACGATTTTATTCTCCAAACGACTACAGTTATAAAAATTGACAAATGAACAAAAAAATGGCGACGTCTATGAACGTCTATGCTAGGCCCTTCAGACCAAACCGCCGAGACTGGGTGATTTGTGTAGCGCTGTGTAAGAACAGCCTTAGCAAACCTATGACATCAATTCTGTCTGTGCGACGTGAAACGATCGCTCATCTGACTCAATCTCTGGTGAATATAATCTCATTGACTAAGCTCTGACTTTTTTAGTGTTTTTTATACTCTTGGGCGTTATCTAGTAACTCCATACTCACTCCATCTAACACAAATTAGTCAAAATATCCTTAGAAGTATCTCAGTTGAAAGAAACAAAGTTCCCATTCTCTACCGACTAAATGTCGGACACTGGCCGTTTGTCGTGTACTATAAAAGTGAAACAGTTCTTTGGAGTTGAAAACCAGTACGGCTTTACTGCGAAAACTACTCAACGCAATAAGATAAGATTACTATCCCCTTTTCTTTCGTATTCGACGTTAAAAGGTTGGGCACAATCAAGGAAAACCAATACACGCATTCTATAAGTTTGTATCTGAACTGTAGGTTTTCGTATTGCATTTATTTACGAATTTTTTGAACATACTCGTGTTTTTGTTTTGTGTTGTTTATTTCATAATATAATCTAATAAATTTAATTTTATCTTTCTAGTGCGAGTAGAACGCTGATACACAAATTTACAACTGCGTTTCCTTTAATTTTTTTATACTTATTAAGTCTAGTAGGCACTGATGGCCGTCAAAAAATGCGAAAATTCCAATTAGATTATTTATATCCTTGTATACCGGGTTATTTTTCCATCAGGAGCCAAATTTTGTATGCTTGTTTAGACAAGCAAAATGAACAACTTTTACTATTGGAACAAAATCGAAATCGCGAAAAAAATCAGCTGTTCCATACATTTAGGTTCAGTGGACGTTGAACATTTGTATGGAACAGCTGATTTTTTTTTCGCGATTTCGAGATTGGTCCCATAGTAAAAGATCTTCATTTTGCTTGTCTGAAGAAGCACACAAAATTTGGCTCCTGCTGGAAAAATAACCCGGTATAGATCCCAACTCTTGTCCTTAAATTGGAACTGCCTTGACATTATCTTCTTGTTTCCTCTTTTAAATTCCGATTCAGAGAACTGATTTTACATCAAGCAACATTGTAGTAAGCGTGCTAGTATTAAATAATAAAAGTATAAGTTACATTATGACAACACCATACATTGACTTCATGTGCAATACTTGTCTGAAACGAAGACTGGAAATTTGTGGTAAAACTCAGTCACACGTGTTCCTTGACGAACGTGAAGAAAATTTATCACGTCAGTCACACTAAATACACGCCACCGTGCTACTCTGACATAGACATAGTGACATAGAGTCACTGAAATTGTGAGATAATGCGTGACTCGAGTCTAGTCTTGGCAGCCCGTGCTACGCCTGCGAGTAGTAAAAAGCAGCCATTGATAGATACTTCTTCAAGATTGTGTTTCTAGTTGTTTATTATGAACCCAACGATATCATTAAACGCAGTAGACACTGATGACTAGATAGCCGACGATGCATTGCATTTCCGATTAATCGTCATGAATTAATCATCAATCATATACATAATTGAGTGCAAAGAAAACATGTCGATGAAACTACTTTTCTTGACGCACTGATACTTTGAATGAGTGACACACAGATGGTACTTACTATTTCCAGTCGTTCGAAAATACGTATGCTAATTGAACTTTATCATTGTACAAACATAAAGTATCACTTTAATATAACTTGGCGCGAATATATTTTCTGTTAGCTCAGTGTAACTTTTCATTGTTGTTATAGAGGAACGTCCATTTGCATAAATTCTTTTCAATCTCAAGTGCCGACAAAACATTCCCACGAAGTAAGTTCATTATTTCCCACCTCACTATAATGAAATGGTAATAGGTACTAAGCAATATTCAAAAATATATGATTAGTGTACATAATCGTACACAATGATGTGACTGGCAACATTCACATGACTCTGAATTGAAGAAAAACCCGACGTTGCTCTCATGGCCGTAAAATGATGTACCGAATGAGTCATTGCGCGATGTAACGGTGTAACAACGATGATGTTGTGTCTATGCGGCGGCCTAGATTGACTTATTGGTTGCTCGCACAATTTACAAGTGCGATCTTATTAGAAGGCATTTGAAGTAGTTTAAATAGTGAGTGCCGAATGCCTAGTTACTTAAATATATTCAATTTATATTTTACACAACTGAACGGTGTGATAGGCTGATTCGTTGCAACCACCTTTAGGCTTCTGCTTGCCTGGTAATTTGCCAGCAAAATTCTATACAGTATACGGTATTTATTTACACTTGAATAATAATTATAATGACTGACGTTTTATTACAACAGCCTACAATTACATCAATGTGTAGGAAGTCACAAAAGTGATAATGTTCTTTAAATGTACTCTCTGTTTTGATTGAAATTTGAAATCAATATTTATTATTTATAAAAACACGATAAGGAATATAATAGCTATAATAGCTATAGCTATCGCCTATTTCTTAAAATGATCATTATGTTAATAAATCTATAACTGTGAGTCAGAAAAAAATGCATATATAAGAAATGGGTTTATTTTGCGTTGAGACTTTTTTGATTTTATACAGTGCTGTTCACGGTAACCCAACACGACTGGCACTGTGGTTATGTTAATGCAGACATTGTAAAATATCATGCAACATTTGTCATATGAAGCACGCCCGGGTGACTAACGTAGCATATATGTAATAATTTTGTTACGCGAATAAAAAATATTAAATAACTTTTAATAAGTTATTTGTAAAATTGATCACCGATAAATACGCGCTTAAAACTATAGTTATCTGAGTGTCCTACCTAATTAACATCTTCTTTATCTAAAGCAGAATAGCCATTAAATGTTGACAAGCGTGGAATTAAAACGGAACCATATTGTAGCTAATTCAAAGTTCATTTCAGTTTAATAAGTTAAACAGCCAAAGTTGAGTCTAAAGTGAGGTGACACGAGACGTGAGAGAAAATCCGGGTTAAGTTTGGTACATGAATCAAATCTTATGCCGGCGCGCCGTGATCGACTCGGTCTAATGCGAGTCACTGACTCATAAATTCGTGGAATCAAGCGTGACTCAAATCTCTTTAATGCTCCTTAATTGAAAATCTAGCTTTGCGTAAGAGACGATAGAAAGATCGGGCTTTCAAATTACAAACATATTTTCTGTTTGATTATAACATAGGTTTTAGGGTTCCGTAGTCAGAAAGAACCCTTATACCATACTTCCACGATCGGCCTTAAACAACCTTACGCCACATACGTGCTTGCCGTGAAGGTTAGGCCATAATATAGACGGACTGCATCTCAACTGCATGCGATGCGCCTGCTCAACTGCACGACCACGGTAATGTCTTTTTATAGTATAGTGACTAAGGCCTGCCCTTGAAATAACTACTCACCAGTCACCACACATGATCACACTATAGGGCTGCCCGCTTGTATTTTAATGTATCTACTTTCTGTCAAGTTTTGTGACGATGGTAAGTTGTATATGTTAACGCCTCTAAATATCGTGTTCAACTTCAATGGCTGCCAATCTCCCACCGGAGAGAATACTAATTTGTTAATTAGATAAATCCTTTTCAATCCCACTGTACCATCCTATTAAGAACCGCAAGAATATTATTCTTGTTTTCATTTATTCATTATTTGGTCCATAATACGTCGATCTAAATGAATTAGTTTACAATAGTAAGTTAAAGATTATTTTTTTATCCTAGTACTTTATTTAATGAAAAATAGAAATGTCGCCCTAGCTAGAAACAAAGTTAGTAGTGTAGTAGGTATTTTTTTTATTTCTTTGTTTGTCTAATATATTACAATAAACTTTACATAGTACAGTATATTATAATCTACACAAAGTTTTTCTATATACTGTAGTTTAAAAAGTCACTGTTTTACTGTAGATTATTTAAAAACAGGTCTGTCTAGCTAGGCGCTCATAAATTGCGAGCCAACTTCTTTCAATTGTGTTTGACGTCAATATGTGCCTATACAGTTTCACGTCCGGATAAAGCCAGACATAATAAAAGACTTTTTAAATGCGTGTCCGGTTAAATTAGACGGTGTCCGACTTTTGTTAGGCTTTTTGACCACTCACGTGGTCGTTCCTGTCGGCGCCGGCGTAGCGTGTTGTGACCCAAGCAAGAGAAAATAACTGCTATTTTTGTCAGCACAGTGTCTCAGTCCTCGGTTCCAAAAAATCAGGTTTCATGTTAATTGGTGAAAACACCTCGAGTTAAATAAAAAATACTATACTAAGAATTAAATGAACATTAAGACAAAAAATCTCATGGCTAAGAGCGTCCGGTTTACCCGAAATAATGTCCGTTGTGTATTTGGATAATATTACTCGCTAGCCTAAGTGGTCCCGGCGGCAACATTTCTAAAGAGCCCTGTAAACGATCAAACATGTTTGTCAAACTTGCTTGACAAACTTCACGTTTTCATCAAACACGACGTCAATCCAGATACTTTTCAAACACATCAAACACGCAGTTCGTTTGTCAAACGCATCAAACACAGCCCTACACGAACAAACAAGTTTCTCTCAAACACGTAAATCTGACAAACATGTTTGATCGTTTACAGGGTCCTTAACATTGTTATAATTGATATTTGATATTATATATTTTTTTAATTTTGCAGACATAATGGCATTAAAGCTACTTCTTATGCCTTACCTATAACTTTAATTCATGCGTATAATTTTTTTTTTAAATAAAATGCACCGTTGTTATTTCTATGTCTTTCGCATGTAGGTATTACCTTTGTAGCAAAATATGTCTGATGTTAAATCCATCCATAGAATCTTCAAATACATACCTCTTATCAACGACTCAAAATAGAAAGTAGCCGAACAAAAACAATGAAATGCATTCTACTTGACCCCTATTATAACGAATAACAATTAAAATTACTTTATACGCTTTGATAAATGTTATCAGTGTAGAAATTGATTGATTACATTGACCACAAAACCTCGCGATAACACGCCTCAGTCGTAAACAATTTGTTAATTAGATAATAAAATTGATTTTAAACTACTCTATAGCTATCGCCTGCGTCTTTGTTCGCTGGAGCGGATTTGACCGAATTTTCACTTTTCAGTTAATTCTATTTTTCTTAAAAGTTTTTTTTTTACATACGTCAGGGAAGCTCTTGGCCTTTATCTCACCTGATGGTAAGTGACGATAAGGCCGAAGGTGGTAGCGAGCTTCACCTGGACTCCTCAACAACTGACGAACTGGCTATCTCACCTCTAATTGTCGGAACACAACAATGCTATTTAACATTGTTATTATGGCGGCAGACTTAGGTAGACAGTGGTAGCTAGTCAGGCAGACGCAGGAGCCCTACCACTTACCAAACAGAGCAGAAAAGTTTCTGCCCCCCATGGGGAATCGAACCCGACACGTCCCGAGCAATAAACGGTGGTCTCAACCACTAGACCACGGAGGCGGTTATAGGAAACCTATCTTCATCACACCTTTTTTTGCAATGCTTTTGCGCTACTGCACGATATGGTATCGTGCAGTAGCACCAGGTTACCCACCCTAATGCTTGGAATAGCGATATTTAAATTATTTAAATTGCGCAATACCTCAATATGAATATAGTTTGTTCAGAATCGAGAGTAGAATCAACTAGGAATAAGAGTATGGCTCAGATTTTATACAAAAATAAATTTTGTACTACAGTCTACACCGCTTTTTAAATTTAATTAACTTTGTCTTACCTCCTATCGGTGGCGCGACGTCTAAGGCTCGTATTAATAATTTTGCAACTCAAGAATGAGTTCGATCTTAAGATTCTGTTTTTGACAGATGTTCCATACATTAAACGTCAAAACTGCAGCTTAAGATCGATCTCAACTTTGAGACGCGTTTGAGCCTTAGTAAGCGGCAACATCATTATTAATTTATAACTCAAATCTTTTATAATAAAAGTAAATTGGAGTGTCTGGGGTTTTGGGTTATTTTTAATCAACAATTTGATCCCCCCCCCCCCCCCAAAATCTCCCACAGACGGGGTTTGTAGCGAATTAGGAATTGCGCGCGACATAACGCATTGCGCAGGTTCCGCGAGATCAAATTTTCATGAGCGCCGGCCGGCTTGCCCTCACATATGTCACCACAGTTGAAATTTCCAAAGTAAGGATCCCAAGAAGTTCTATATTTTTCGTGACCAAGATAAACATTACTTGGCCTCAGCAAACGCATCATCACACATACGCCACAGAGCTCCCAGGCATGTCATACAAAAAGTATGTCCAGAGTACATTGACACGCATTCCATAAGTGGCTCACTGTGGCTCTCGTGAACGTCCTCGCGTGGTGTAGCGCGTTTACATGTCATTATCAATGGACGAAATTGTTAACATCCGCCATTTTACCCGAACGTGTGGTCCAGCGGATAAGGGCCTTACCATGCTCGCTTAAAGCAAGGTTAAAACAATATTAAAACAAAGACACCGCGCTTGCTGCGTATAGCGCCATCCCGCTCTCAGTGAGGTTTTAATATTGTTTTAAGCGATCATGGTAGGGGGCAGGATTCTGAATAGATCGGACTTACGGCCACACTTATGCGGTGTAAAACAAAATGTTTGTTGTCATTTGCTTCAGCTGTTTAAACAAAAAACAATGTTAAAGACCTGCCTCTTTTTCAGAGAGAATTTTATAATACTCTTTATTGTACACCATAAAACAATAAGATTTACAACACAGTCAGTAACAATAAAGGAAAGTATACAAAGGTGGACTTGTCTCAATGTGAGATCACCTACCGGGTCCAATTATACGTTTAAACCTTCCCTGGATCTATTCGAACACACACAGAAAATTTCGCAAGAATCGATCCAGCCGTTTAAAAGTTTTTGCGAGACTAACACACAGCGTTTCATTTTTAGGGTTCCGTAGCCAAATGGCAAAAAACGGAACGCTTATAGATTCGTCATGTCTGTCTGTCTGTCTGTCCGTCCGTATGTCACAGCCACTTTTCTCTGAAACTATAAGAACTATAATGTTGAAACTTGGTAAGTAGATGTATTCTGTGAACCGCATTAAGATTTTCACACAAAAATAGAAAAAAGCAATAAATTTTGGGGGTTCTCCATACATAGAACTGAAACTCATTTTTTTTAAATCATATAACCTATATACGTGTGGGGTTACTATGAATAGGTCTTCAAAAATCATATTGAGGTTTCTAATATCATTTTTTTCTAAACTGAATAGTTTGCGCGAGAGACACGTCGAAAGTGGTAAAATCTGTGTAACTTCTAAAATAAGAGAATGATAAAACTAAAAAAAATATATGATGTACATTATACCATGCAAACTTCCACCGAAAATTGGTTTGAACGAGATCTAGTAAGTAGTTTTTTTTATACGTCATAAATCCTACGGAACCCTTCATGGGCGAGTCCGACTCGCGCTTGGCCGGTTTTTTTATATATAAAAAAAGAAGAAGAAGAAGGAGATAGGTGTCTTTACAGTGAGGTATTTACGATACACATGTCGCCGCCTCCTCTCTTTCCGTAGATGTACTAGTAATAGCAGACGAAGAGAAGCTAACACCTCTGCCAAGAGATGGAAAGCTCCAAACCAACTCCACAACCTTTGAGGAGAATATTATGGGTTGAATAGAGGGCTATAATAACTATAGATAAAAAAATATGTATATGGGTGTTTCTGTACAAACCACTTAATAGCATGATAATATATAAACAACTTTTTCTCGAAAATGTTGGACAAAGAAACACCTTATGTACCTTTTTATGATGTGAAATCTGTCGATGAGCAGTCGACAAATGCTTGGCATACTCACTTCACCATACCCGATGCCCATCTCATCCTTAGGTGGGGCGATCCGGGATGGAACAACGCATTTCATCAGAGATCCCTGAGTTCATTAGAGCCTGTAGTTAGCCAATTTAATAGTTGTGCCCCATACATTATGGTAAAGAGCAGAATGAATTGAATGATGTTTGTAAACTGCAAAACATGAAAGTTCTAAGTTAGATCAAGACAGCTATTATCAAAAGAGATACAAGATAGTGTGGTATCTTAGCTTTTGCGAAAGACTTAAAAAACCATTCGTCAAGCAAACCAAACAGAAAATCCAGTCCCCATGGGGTACTGATCCGACACGTCGACTCCTTTTTACTCTGCAACAATATCGCAATCCCATAAGACATCAAGAAAACATACATTTCCCATTTTAGAAGGCAATAGCAGAGTGAACGCCATATTATGATATATACAACATTCTTTAGTTCGCAGACTACACGTAAAACTTCAGAACGAAATAAGTAAAAAATACATATTCTTGATGAGACGTTAAGTACCGTCACAGAACAAAGCAGTATGGAAACCAAAGCCATTCACAAAACTTAAATCGCGTGATTGAAGAAAGCACAAAACACCCAAGGGATGGAGATGATTATAAAAAATACTGAGCAAGGAAATTTGATGGAAAGCCATTGAATTCGCTATATTCGTGGATGATTGCGATAGATTGGGGATTTACTGAATAAGCCGTCTTTGCACAAAGCTAAGATCAGGGAGCGATATCTTATATGGCAGAGTTATGAGATGCCGTGCAACATAATTGAATGACAGAGCACAAAAAGTCGAGGAACAGAGGCTATACTAAATTAAATAGCGTAAACAACTGGTTGATATTCATGTCTAATGAGATGACTTTCTAAAATAAATGCATTGCATGGACATTAGATTATTTGAGATAAATGTTTTATATTGTATAAATTGTCTAATGTAATCAATTGATGGATCTCTAATTTACAGTTTATTTTCTTTTACAGAATTAAAATAAAATATGCATTTCAAAATGATTTTTTTTTTCAATTATCATCAAAGCCTTTGATGTGATATGTAGTTGCGATACCCATATCATAAAAGTGCATAAAAAATAACTAACTCCGCCATTTTGGGCGCTCCGCCCTATTGGATTGCGAAAATGAAGTCAGACTCTGTACCAGGGTCGTCTGCTTAGGTACCTCCGTCTTACCTATTTCTGCCGCAAAGCAGCAGTGCTTGCATTGCTGTGTTTCGGTTTGAAAGGTAAGATATGGCAGTGAAATTACTGGGTACTGTGACTTTACATCTTATGTCACAAGTTGGCAACGTACACTGTGGTTCTTGTGGGGGTTGCAGTTTTGCTGCGAATCTCACAAGAGCCACACGTATTCTATGTAGGTGACTGTTACCACTTACCATCAGGTGGGCAGTTTGATTGTTTGCCAACTTTCTGCCATAAAAAAAAACATCGCATACCATACAATGTCGTCCATACTAATAGCATAATTTCTGCATAATCATATACAGACATTGCAAGTTAAAGAAAAGCCTGTAAAATCCTAATTACTGACTCTTTTCCAACAAGACAGTCGATTATCAGTTATCACCCACCCACGTTATAGAGATATAACGTAAAATTGCAATGTTAAGAAGATTGTGAAGCTGTAAATTGTTATACAAAAAGCGCTTTTCTCCTCTTTTTACATAGTCCAATTTTCATAATTTTTGTTGTAGATATAATGAAGATCTAGGTCTGTACGTTTTCAGTTTGAAGTAATATTGCTCAGAATATAAATTTATTAGCATCAAAATATCCATATTTTAGACTTAAACACTACCTCGAGCATTTTATCATTTTTGACTAAATTATATTAAATTACAAAAAAAGCAAAACGTACAAACATAGATTAAGGTATTCTGAATCCAATGAGACCAAAAGTGTCTAATTTCGTAAAGGTTCGCCCGAAACATTTTTATTGAAATATTTCAATAAAAAATGTTGGTACTTGCTTCGGACTTTCAACTCTAAGCGGTGTGCAACAAACTGCATTTTTGAAAGTGCATACTCGAGCCATGAATTGGCACTTCACAGTCCTCTTAAGAACAAACCTGATAATATTAGGCACTTACCTATTATCTGAGATGTTTATCCTGCTATTACGAGGTGGCCATTTGTAATTTCGTCAGCCTAACCCGTTTTAAACACCACGTTACTGGTTTGGTTCCATTCGTTACACCACCTAAAGGAAGTATCGAGGCAGCAGACCGGAGAAATGATACTATTGTTTTCGTGTTGAAAAAACTGGTCGAATTGAGTCAACGACATTTTGAGACCGAATGAAAATCAGGGTTGTCGCAGCATAGTGATTTAAATTAGGCTTGGTACATCACAGAAATAAATGAGGAAAGTAAATGAAATTAAAGATATCATCTGTTACAAGCAGTACATCGAATCAGAGTTTATAAAGTCAGTTATACCTACCGGATTAATTAATAATAGTATCTTGCCTTAGTTCTGTAAAATTTACTAAAAGCCTCGGCCTATTTAGTGAATTTGGATCAGTGAGCATCACACGAAACTTTATTAATTTCATAACTGGCTCACGTAATATTTTTTAACTTACATACAAAACAAAAGTATACCACCTTTCCTTATACACCTAATAACAAATATATTCATAAACAGCAAAAAATACGAGTTCATAAACAATATTTCAACAATAAATATTTTCATACAGCCGAAGACAGATTTTGGCAAATGTGCACCTTGTTGAAATACACATAAGGTTCAATGTTGTAAGCCAACAGCTTTCACGCCACGTTCTTGCTCTGTAAAGAACATCAGGCAGGAGCGATACAGTGCCACTTTTTTCTCAAGTTTCACTAATGGCGGATTTATGGCCTTAGTTCGTAGAATAATAAAAGGTATAATGGTGGGCGATGTCGAAAAGTTGTAGCGAAGCATTCCGTCTTGTTTAGGCTACAATGCAAGTTGATATTCGGGACGCGGTAAGTAATATGAAAAAAAAAACATTACTAAAATACCAAGTCTCACTACTCCTTTTGTCATGAAAGGATAAATTGATAGATTAAAATGTGGATCGATCATATTAGAAACGAAAAATTTTTTGAAATTGGTTTTACATTACTTATGTTTTTTACACACAATTTGGAATCTCCTGGCTGTCATCTCACCTGATGATAAGTGAGGATAAGGTCGTAGATGAAGCGAGCTTCACCAGAATTCCTTGACAACTAAGGAACCAGCTATTTTACCTAAACTAAATAGATATCAGCGCTCAACATATTATTTTTACGTATGTAAAAAAATGTCATCGTGTCATGTTACTGATCTGATGATGGAAGGTTTGTGGTAGATTAGGAGTTCGGGAATAATTCTTACAATAGGTACTGTTTAGAGCGAATGATGTTTTATTTTAAGTTATTCTGGTATTTGCTTTGGCTCAAATTCTAATTAAGCATTGTATTAAATTTACTAAAAAAGTTTGCTTTTTTTGTTTTTTACGAATAATAAACCGATTTCAAAAACACCAAAAAGTCATAAATAAAATAATATGTACATATAACATAACAGTGTAATATTGAAGTCGGTGCCAAGCAATAATCATCTGGAAAGTCTTAAAAAATATAAAAACAATTAATAAAATTTAATAAGTACGTGAGTATCGGCACGGAATATTTGTTCATGCCTTTCGGTGTCGAAACCCTTGGACCATGGGGACCTTGTGCTCATCGACTCTACGGAGAAATTAGGAAGCGCCTACTCGAGGTGACTGGGAACCTAAGAGCTGGCAGCTTTCTCGCACAAAGGTTAAGCATCGCAGTACAAAGAGGGAACGCTGCCAGCATTCTTGGAACTCTTCCGCGGCCACCACGTCTGGAGGAATGCTGAAATATTTGTTCTTTTTTTAATTTTTACTTATGTCATTTATAATGTACTTATATAATAATTGTAATAAAAGTGATAACTAAAAAAAAAACAAAAAAAAGAACAAGTAATATATTTTGGCACCAACTTCAATATGAAACTGTGATGTTGTATGTATTCTTATATTATTTGTAATTTTTCGGTGTTTTTGAAGTTGGTTTTATTCTTTTTAAAAAAATGTTTCATCTGTCGTTTGTAGGTAGGTACTTCGGTACTATTCTAAGAGTTCTATGCCTGCTTCACCTGCTTGGTTAGTTCCCGTGCGCTGCGAGGTTTTTTTCTAACAGCGGCAACGAGGCGAAAGCGGGTTAAAGAGAGCCGAAATCAACTGTGACCGGTTCCGTATGAAAGGGCTGATCTCATTAAGTATTTCATTATTTTTGTTTTGACTTGGTGTATTGATCGTTTAATTATCATTTGGCAAAGGGAGGGTTTGATAAAATTGGATTTGGAAAGTTAATGGTTTTTTATTTTCATTAACTCTAATAATAAATCTATTATCATTAGCAACGGTATTTTTACATTTACTATTTTTGAGAATATTTCTTAATTCTTTTCTAAGTCACATGTATTAATAAAAATATAAGGGAGGACATAATATGTGTACCCAACATCTATTTTATGCTGTTTCAGCTGTCTATTAACGATTAACTATTCCCAATACATAAGAAAGTTCTGAAGGAAGATGTAAGTAATTTCCTATTTTGAAACGTCGAAAATATATTCCCAAATTGGAGGTAGGTGCAAAATATATCAATTCTCGGGAAATATGTCGAGGCAGCATTTTTATATAATAATAATAATTTATTAAATTTTTCTCCACAATCTTAATAACAATGCTTAATGATAGAATGTATATAATATAATGACTTCAAATCTTCATTCTTAGCTTCAATAAGCGAGAGTTTGAGAGCATCATCAATATGCAACCACCGCTGGGCATGGGCTTCTCTTAAAAGAAAGGTTTGGATCATCTCCCACCAAGCTGGCCTCAGTGCAGATTGCTGAGAGTGCACAAACAGCATTATGTATGGTGGCGAATACTTAAATTAAATTAGTCTGGTCAATTAAGAGTAAACCTTTCAAACATTGCACCAACAGCACATATATAACACGTTTATTAACTAAAGTATAAAAAGGGCAATTCCAACATAATTATATATCTATACTAATATTATAAAGCTGAAGAGTTTGTTTGTTTGTTTGCTTGAACGCGCTAATCTCAGGAACTACTGATTCAAATTGAAAAATTATTTTTGTGTTGGATAGTCCATTTATCGAGGAAGGCTTTAGGCTATATAAGATCACGCTACGATGAATAGGAGCTGAGCATCAATGAAAAATGTTTCAAAGACATGAAAAAAATAGTATGGCGAAACGTAGTTCGCGGGCACAGCTAGTATAATATAATTATGAATTGCATCATACAAGCAAACATAGCGAAATAGTCGATTTATATTCAAAGAGGTAAATATTCGCCGGTCGGTCGCCACAATTGGCCGCGGTGCCCAACCCCAAACACTCGGCTCCGTTTGATATCACGCTGAACCAGTTTCCCAATTCGTTATGTCGCCTTCGCTATTTCAATGGGACCTGCTTTCACCTCGCTTCCCGCATTTTCACTTTTATTCCGACATTCCTAGTTTTCGAACGGCAGCGGTATTTTCGCACTATTCGCGATTAAATATTACTTTGTGTTGACGACACGATGTTTATTTTTTTTAATTCACACCTCACTTCGTGTCTAATGGGGGAAAATGCGAGCTTATTCTTTCTATACAACAAAGTTCGCCTATTAGTCGTACATATTACCACGAGAATGAGTGTTTAATAAAAATGAAACCCAATTTTATGTGCCAATTGAAGCGCACTTTTGATAGAAGAGTGTCCCGTGAGCTAATTATGGCGAGCCCCTTTGCCAATATAAGTATTTGCTATACTTGTACAGATATGTACCAGGTCCCTTCCACTACACCCTTCTTCTCCCCACTCTCCACTCCACTACACGACGAACTTGGGCGCCCGAGGCACGGTCAGGTTGCATCGCTCCAATACCAGCTTGAACCCACTGGTGGTGACTCTACTCCGACATCGGAACACCCTAGAAGTGTTGCCTGTCCGATAGAAAGCCAGGAGGTAAGGTTGGCCAGCAAGGCTTGAGGACCCACCAAAGTCGTCGCCCTCTTATAAGCTAATCAAGGTGAAGCAGTAAAGGCCATCTGCGGCCAACAGCGTAAGCCAATACAAAAAAAAGTAATTTTACTACCTACGTTAGCTTTCAAATGAGAACACAGTCTTAGAAGATAAGGGACTCACTACTGAGTACCTTACAATTCATTATAATATTAGCTACATACCGTTGAACCGTGGCCTATCATAATGGTCAGAAACTCCCGAAACCCCTTCTGGTTTCGACTGTTTCTGACCACCCCAGCCCATAAGCCCAGTGCAGTTTGGTTGTGATCTGAGTGCACCTCATGCAGGTAAGGCTGATATTTTTTATATAATACGTTTTTACCAAGAACCTGACTCGTTACTAGTCTAAATGTTTTATCGACATGAGTCTACAGAAGAATGGAAAAAATGTCTACCAAACCTTGTTTTGTTCCCTAAAGCTACATAGACTGGTCTAATTTTTATTATTAGAATAATTAATGACCGATCGGAGGACTATCCTTTTTAGAGGCGGACTTGACATAGTATGCAGAGCACCAAACAGGACGTGTGACCACGACAAGTGGCCTTCAAAGTTGTCGAGATGCCGCCTCAAAAAGCAGTTTAATGAAAATTCGCCACTCGCCGGCACTGGAGGTAGGGTTGCCAGATGGACCGAGTAAATTATCGGGGCAAATTTTAAAAATATGGAAATCTTGGGGAAGCTACTACTAACCTTGTGATTTTAAAGCTCGCGGTAATTCAAAAAGACGTTCGTTTTGCATTTCGTCTAGACTCTGGAAGTCGGAACAATCCCGACAAATGCCAATCATGTGACAACCCTATCTGTCGGGTCGGCGGCAGCGGTTCACGCAGAAATAAATTACTTAATAACACAAGCCCACGGGTTAACATTTGAAGTTGTTTCGTTCTTTATCCACAGCAAATAACATCAGTTGTTAAAGTTGTTGTCATTGTTTGTTTCATAGTATTTTTATATAGCGATATCAAAGCCTTTATTCCTGACAACGTTTGCTCAACAAGTATAGAGACATAGGTATGAATTTTCGTCTTTGATTTTAAAGCATTTTTTTACGAAATGGAAAAGATAATATGGTTTAATAGAGTGATTCCGTTGAATAAATGAAATTAAACTACGTTTGAATTCTTTGAATTGTAATTCTATCATTCGTAAAATGTCCTCATTAGAAAACTGATATAAACTGACCAAAATTGTCCCCATACACAAATCAAAAATGTATTTCTAATTACCGCCCTATAAGCATTCTTAATTGTTTCGCAAAAATTTTTGAAAGTCTAATTTATAAGCAAATCTACTCACACCTGAAATCCGTTATCACCCCCCACCAACACGGATTTGTTCAATATCGTTCGACTACTACTAATCTTCTAAGCTATATGCATTACCTATGTACGGCATTTGACGATACAGGGCAGGTAGACTCAATATACACTGACTTTGCTAAGGCATTCGATCGAGTTGATCATAGGATACTTTGTATTAAACCAAAGCAACTGGGTATGGGTATACATGGTTCGCTTTTGCGTTGGCTAGAGTCCTATTTATTAAATCGTTCACAGATTGTCACTATAAGTGGCTGAGTCCAGTCCATTTATTGCTGAGTCTGGTGTTCCTCAAGGCTCTAATTTGGGGCCTCTACTTTTCTTGATATTCATTAACGACCTTTTGAGTCAGCTCAAGTGCGAATATTTAGCATTCGCAGATGATATAAAAAATTTTCGTAAGATAAATTGTATTGATGATTGCAGAAGATTGCAAAGTGATGTCGATACTCTGGTTTGTTGGTGCGATAACAATAGAATGTCGCTGAATGTAAATAAGTGCCAGTACATTACATTTACAAGGAAGAGGAATTACATCCAAACATCCTATAAAATACAAGGAGTTCTTTTAAAAAGTGTTAGCGTAATACGTGATCTTGGAGTGTGGTTTGACTCGAAACTCTCATTCATAGCACACTACGACTCAATAGTATTGAAGGCACGGTGAATGATGGGTTTCATATATCGCATTTCAAAGCCTTTCAAACAGGCTAGTAGTATTATTTTGTTGTATAACACCCTAGTAAGAGGGTTGCTGGAGTACTGCAGCATTATATGGGCACCACACTATGCGAATCACACCAATAGGATAGAGGCGGTTCAGAAGCGATTTGTACGTGGCCTGACTTCAAAATTGGGACTGAGAAGGAAGTTATTGACATACCAGGATAGACTTGACAAAAATGGACACTGATATTCTAAGCCACGTTTCGCTCAAAGTGACTAGCAGGGCTAATAGAAAACAACATTTGTTTGTAGTACCTTTAGCAAAAAGTAATGTGTCACGTAACAACCCTTTAATACGGTGTTGTAGGCTTTATAACGAACTGTGCAGAGAGCTCGACATATTTCACCAGAGCCCCAAAGCATTTGTCAGAGCTATCAAAGAAAACCTGGGAGCACTGGCACATTTGAAGTTGTAATTTAAAGCTGTAATTTAGAGTTGGAATTTAATATTTCTATCTATCTATAGTATATAAGAAAGGATTCCGGCATGATTGCCACACTATTAGTAATAATATAAAAAGTGCATGTTGTGTGCAGTTGTCATCGAGGTACAAATTTAAAGTTATTTTACTCGTTTCACATTTTGTTAATCGTCACTAATTTGTATTTTGTTACTGTGCCAAAAATAAATAAATAATAAATTATTTTATGCTACTATTTTCACCTGCTCTCTCCATTACCCTAAGGTTGGCTGGTAGAAAATGCCTATGGCATTATGTCCATCTTTGTACACACTGTGCTCGAAGAATTAATAAATAAATAAAGATTGAGCACGTTTAATAAACAACCAACCAAACTCTTGTCGCATTACAGTAGAATTTATTCCAATGAATAGCTGATCATCGCGGGTTAGACTGGCCTCGTATTTCAAGCCGGCATTTGGCATGCCTGCGTTTGACAGTTCCCAGATTCAGTTATTAAAATTACGTCAGTCATTGAGCGGTTAAGGCGATATTGTAGAATCGGACCGTGATAACACTTGCACGCACTTACTGTTAATGATTATATATTAGTTTATTTCCTTATCTTAATGTTGTCTTGTGACAGTTAGTTATATGTAGATAAGTATGGAATAATCAGGTTAACTTTAATTGTTTCGATTTGAGGACAACTGTTACTGAGGAACATTGGCGATTGGTGTAACTTATTCCTGATGGATGTTTAAAAATTTTAGTGTAGGTAAAAAATTGGAAATTGTAATGTCTATGAACAGAAAATTCATTTTGTTTTTCGGTATATTTAAATTCAAATATGTATTCAACGCTGTATCATAAAACCTACAGGCTAGGTCTGCTTTAGACACAATCGAAAGATCAAAGCTGTTTAATACAATTGAATATCGGCCCCGGAGGGATATATAATTATTTCAGTTTACAAAACAACCTTTTGTATTAGAATCCGCTAAACCAATTATTCTTTGGTAATGCAATGTACCTAATCAAGACTTTACGCTCGCTTATTGTTTTAAATAATGCATGTAATCAATTGATGTGGCATACCATAAAGTACCTACCTGATAATCCCTACATCCACAGGCCCAATTCGCCAATTACAACGGACCCTTTGGAGCACGCCCAGCAGTTTTACCCACAGAGACTAACTTGTTCAGTAGCAATTACCGATTTAATTACTTTAAAACTGGTTATACCTCTTGCGTTGAAAGAAAAAGATTGTACCTACCTATATTGTCTATACTGTCTCATCATTGGGAATAAACCACTATCTAATAGTTCAACCAATTAGATCAATTCTGCCAAATTTGTTCTTATTGATATTTGTAAATGATCTTTCATTTATGTGGAATAACTTATCTAAATAATCACTTTTGATCGAAAACTCGTTAAAGACGACAGTTGTGTCTTTAACTTAAGCATTTTTAAAATGTTCCATCCTTAAAATCAAATAATTTATAATGCATCCTAGCGCTACCAAAGTTTACCAATCACCAATATTACAACATAAATTTGGTAGCAAAATTGAATTCAACAACAGAAAAAAAAACAAAAGAGAAACGCTCGTGTCACTACTGCGCAATGTAATTGAAACTAGAAAACAAAGACAAACGTAACGCCAGTCATTTTGTTGTCAAAAACAGGGATGCAACGCGGCGGGGCGCCTGGAACCCTACGGGACACCGGGACATTTTGTTCCCTTTGGCTGCCAACGTCGTAGTAACACGTGTCCGCACAAGACAGGGCTGTCGACATGGCGAAAGGTTGACAACTACGATTCTGTTGATTATAATTTAAATAATTTTGAGTTACAAACGTTTTACAAATTTTTCAAAGGTACTTTTCACGAATAAACGAAGATACTTGAAGAAAACAAATGGTACCTAACAAGATAAGAAGGTACAGGTTTACTGTTTTTGCGAAGATGAAAACATTCAGTTTTGCTTGCCTATCGTAATAGGTGATTCTTCGGGGCGGCCGTTGTCCTGTCCAACAGTGAACATCCGTCGCTTAGCCGATATGCTGATGACCTAAGGGTCCTGAGATTTTGGGATATGCGGAGAAAATAGCGGTCGTATACAGTGAATAAATTGAAAACAAATTTATGATCAGTTGGGATAGAGTCATTTGGCTATCTATAAAAATAATTAGTCTGACAACCCTACAACGCAAAATCTGTCAACAAATAAGTAACAAGTTAAGGGCTGTCGCACGCCAAATCAGTTTTTAATTGGGCTTGAGCACATGACAAGCTCAGGCGGTGAGGTGCTAAACGATTTATGGATACCACATGCTTGGCGGTTCTCATTACAAGAAATCTTATAAAAACCACTCAAGTGTTCTCCTAGTTCTATATACATATATATGTATTTTATTTGAAGTTTTATAACCGATTTAATTATTGCCTGTCTATAAACTACCTTTCTGCCAAATTTCGGATTCATAGGGCAAATAGTTTTCAAAATATCATGATTAATAATAAGCGAGACTTTTCGCTTAAATATAATTAAAAGATAGTATGAGACGACCAAGAAAATGGTCTCTGATCATATTTCGCGTAAAAAAGACAATACATGGTTAAGGTAACCTTAGTAACTATCAGTATGTTATTGCAAAGGAAAATCAACTGTGTTGTTTTATTATGCAAAGCTGATTTTCAACCTTAAGGTGGTTAAGCTTTGCACTTTCTTGATTGACTACACCTCATTATCATTAGTTTATTTGAAAAAATAAACATACTGATATAATAGAAGCTTGTATATTTTCGTAGATTACATTATCAAAGAGCTGTTTTACTTACGTGTCGTGGACAAATTATAAAAAACACAAGTCACATATGTAACTATTTTATAACTCATTATTTTAGGTAGGTAGATGACTTTTTCTTCATAAATAATGAGCGTCAGCGATAAATTACAATCTTCATTCCAAAAATAAATGCTGGTGTATGATTTGATTATATTCCAAAAATTTAAATAACATTTTAAACTTTCGCGTTGCATTATTGACTTAGTTAATTATGTAGGGTCTAAACGCGCACAATATTAGCATAGTAACTCTCGAAATACTATGTACCTTTACTCGACGTTTCGGTCGCCTTGTTGCGGCCGTGGTCACGAGCGAACTGGTGCCCCGTGCCGTCGCCTGTCAGAAGAGCCGGTGTGATTCTCTTCTACCCTCGCACTTTGGTTGTTATTCTCAGTCCTACCGTGGTCGCTTCGACACACAACACTGACACAATTGAGCTTATTCCTAGACGTATGAAATCGCGGTTTGCATTTGGCTATCACAGGATTCCATGATGGTGACAATTTAAAGCCACCCTCCCGGTTGAAATTTTTATACTTCTTAATTTCAACCGCTTCACGAACAATTCTTTTATTGTAATGTCGATCTGTGGAGAGGACTTTGGGATCATGTAGCTCCATCCAATGATTGACCCCCGAGTCTATAAGATGCTCTGCTACCGCTGATTTCTGCGTCTGTCGGTTTTTAACAGCTGCGATATGTTCTTTAACTCGTTCAGCGATTGAACGCTTTGTTTGTCCGATGTAAGAACTACCGCAACTGCAGTCGATTTTGTATACGCCCAATGTATGAAAAGGTATTCGATCTTTAGGAGAGCGCAACTGGTTAGCTACTTTACATAACGGAGTATATACAGTCTTTATGGAGTATTTACTTAGTACTGATCCAATTTTGTCCGTTATGCCCTTTACATAAGGCAGAAATGCCGTTCGCCGACTCACATCAGATCGCATCTCCTTCTTCTGCTGTTTCCTCCCATAACGCTTCTTTACACTGTATCCATTATTTTTAAGTACCTCCTGAACATAGGCGAGTTCGGACTTAAGATGTTCAGGGTCACATAGCTTGTAGGCACGGTTCGTAAGGGCATTTGATACAGATTGCAAATGACGTGGATGATGATGAGATGACGCGTGCAGATATCTGTCAGTGTGCGTGGGTTTTCTGTATACTGAGTGTCCAATGGAACCATCACTGTTCACTATCACTTTGACATCCAAGAATGCTAAACTTCTATCTTGTTCTACTTCAGAAGTGAATTGGATCTTCGGGTGAATAGAGTTTAAGTACCCCAAAAGTTGCTCCATTTCTGTTTGACCACCGTTCACTATACAAAAAATGTCATCTACGTACCTCTTCCACAATTTTATGGTGTGAGCCACGGCAGGTAGGGCAAGGTTTTCGAAATGTTCCATCCAAATGTTGGCAATTATCGGTGCTACTGGGCTTCCCATAGCAACCCCATCAATTTCGAGAGTTACTATGCTAATATTGTGCGCGTTTAGACCCTACATAATTAACTAAGTCCAAAAATTTAACTTCTTAGATTTCATTCGTGAAATAAAATTTTCTAGGTAGAAGATTAGATAAGCTTAATCTTAACAATCCAAGAATACCCATTATTTACGATGATTCCAAGTAAATTTGGAAAGAAGAAATTATGTCCCTACAATATGTATATTCCGTTCTGAACCAGATTTCTCGGTAGTTATTTCAATCTAAAGATCTTGCAAAAATGGTGGATTATGAGCTCTTATTATCGACTTTAAATAATGAAAATTATAACAGCATCCTGTTCTGTAGGCTGTATCGATGAAGTCACCCTCTTTATGATAAACCTTACCATTACTGATCATCAGGCAGGCTGAAAACCCTCCGTTTCATTATATTATAATAATATAAACTACTCTGTTGTGGATAAAAAATTGTTATTGGTTGTAGTGTTCTATTCAGTCACCAGCAGCTATCGTTACCTGGAACAAAACACAAAGAAATCAAATATAAAAAGAACTTAAGTAATCATTAATATTGGAACTTGGGTAAAGACTGCCTTCACGAGTTACGAACAATGCAACCAAAACTTTTTGGAAAAAGGTCATTTCCTTACGTGTCGTGGACACAATGTGGAAAAGATATATATGTACCTAAAACTCGAAATAAGCTTTACATCGAAATTAAACTACATGTCCTTCGTGTTGTCTTAAGTTAATAATAAATGTCTTCTCTAGGGAAAGCCCTGTGTCCAAGTGCATTATACGTTGATGTTATATTAAGTACCATGATACGCAAGAATATTGTTAACATAAGAGTATAAGTGAATTTTAAGTAGTTACTGGGTATTAAAGGAGAAATCTCAAACAATCTTTCAGATGAACAAGGTGATCCTACTTTCTTTTAAAGTTGCATTAAAAAGCTACCAAAGGCATTTAAAACTGGATAGAACGGCTAGATAACTTGCCGCGAAAGCCCCCATTGTTATGAAAAAGTACTTCGCAATATAACGGCACGGTTGGCATATACACGTCACGAGCCTGATGCAAAACCAGAATAACCGTTTGTGAACTATTAAAGTGAGTGTAAGCTTCAACGATTACATAACTAGTATAAACGATAATAAATATAGACGAAGCGCTATTCATAGTTTTGAAAAACTTCGTCATAAAACAAATATCAGCAGCAAATCTAATGAACAATTCCCTTTGAATAAAGAGTGGTATTTGTTCATAAACAACCGCGTTACTCAACAAACCAACAAAAACTCCATTCAAAGTAGTGAATAATAACAAAACTAAGGCCGGCATTAACAAAAATCCCTTTGTACTAACTAACACAATGAAGTAAAAGTCACATCAAGCAAGAGTCGGATAACAATTCCTGCTGAACCTAACGAGAAATGGAAAATGTTGGAGATGAAGTATTCTATCTATATCAATTTGCGCATTCGTGCAAAGTATATTTAAGTAGTCTCGATTCGGCTAGGGCTTAGCTTTTTAATGGCTCTATTTATGAGAAGAAATGTCCGTATAAAGGAAAATGGTTGAAGAATTTCAAATAGCCATAACTCCCGTGAGCTGAATTAATACTAAATCACGTTTGAGTTCCAAATTGAGTTTTAGACCGCTTTAAACTCACTAATAAAATTATTCCGGTAAGAATTTCACTTTTGAACGTTTGATTGCTTGGATTGGGACCAACAAAGAATAGTTTTTTGCGGGTTCGTCGCTGGATTTGTAAAGAATTCCAAGTGATTTTACCAAATCGGACGTTAGTAAATCTTGGCCAAAAGCAATGGACATTGATTGGGCATTGTGTGGCGGCACAATAAGCAATCATCGAGTCCAATGGGTGCTTGGCGCGAACCACACATCATACATGACACTCGTTTTGATGACACTCCCGTCACTAAAACTTCGCCGGACTGTGATTCTAGTGTCGTCGTAGCTTTGTAATAGAGTTGATGCACAGATTGTACAATATACTCATACCTATGTAAGTAGGAGTACACAAATTAAGAGATCTCATTGTGATTTTTAGGTAGACATTTTAGATTAAAACTAATTATTAAAATAATTTTCGTATTGCGAGTCACTAATGAAATCTACATTGTGTTAGACTCATAATTTTTATTTCGTCAAATTTGTGTTAGTCATAATGTTTATTTCATTTTAATTACATTAAACAGCTAATGCCAAACAATAAAGTGAACATTATTTTCATTTACGGGTGTTACATTGAAACTTATTATTAGCTATAAATTTAAAGTAGATTATTGGCTGCAATATAAATTAGAAGGTATTGAGGATTTGCCAGACACTTTGTCAGTGACATGTTTTTTTTTAATTATAAGCACTCAACTCGATTGTTCTTAGGCACTCAAGTAGCGTAGTACAGATATCTAACGTAATCAAAATAGCCAATTTGTTTTCATGTCGATCCAAATAAATTTATCACATTAGCTGCTAATGTATGAATTTATCGCAAAAATACAAATAATGAATACCACGCACAAAGTTTTTACAAAAAGTATTCATTACGATGTTGATTAAAACATAAAAAAAAAACAAGAACTAGAAGTAGATTCAACAGAACAAATGTTTGATTACACAAATTTCGGATGAGACAGCGAAATTCTTGTGAAAACGGAGCATTCTGAAGTTTCCTGAATCGAGCATTAGCGATGTCTTCGCTTCCTTTCACGATAAAAGTGGATATCAGCTCCTTATTGTAAAAGTTGAAAGCAATGGTAGCTCGCCGGAAGACAATCGAAAGATCTCGATCATAATAGCAGCATCCCCGTTGGTGTCTAGCTAAACTTCAATGACAAATTACGGAAAGGGCACATTTCAAATATTTTTTTTAATAGAGAGACAGATGTTCATTTAAGATTAATTAAGGTAATTCCTGTCTAGAATACCTATTATAAAACATATTCGGGACCTCAAAGCTTCGCAGACTTTGCAATGCTGCGTTACGTTTTCGTGGCGTGTGTGTAATTTTTAAATCGTCTCCAAAGTCTAATGATTGAGACCACCAGGTATTAATATGAAGGTTCAGGGTCTGATTTCCAGTGAGAGCAATGTTCTTCTGCTTCAAGGTTTGGTTGATGACGGTCTTCTGAACGTCTGGCTAGCTACCAACATCTTTCCTAAAATTGTCGACACAATAACAATGTCAAGACAATGTTGTGTTTCGGCAATAAGAGGTAAGCTTGTTCCTCAGTAGCTGATGAGTGCAGGGGCCAAATTCTACTAATTTTAACGTCGTTATTGTGTCATGATAGCTTTTTAATAAAAGTGCTTTTCTCATTTTTAACCGACTTCAAAAAAGGAGTTTCTCGGTTTAACCTGTATGTTTGTATGTATATGCTTGCACACGATTATCTCGCGTTTGGCTGAATCGATTTTGTTGCCGTTTTCAGAAAAGTTTTTGTTAAATTCAGGAGAAGGATCGGTATTCAATTAACTAAAAAGATTGAAAATAATTTTTTTACAAAAAATAAAACCGTCTTCAAAAACACCAATAAATAAATACCTAATATAAGAATACAAACAACATCGCAGTTTTTTATTGAAGTCGGTGTTAGCTTAGAGCATAAGGTGCCAAGCAATAATCACATGAAAAGTCTTCAAAAAGTAGTAAGTACGTAGTTAAAATTTGGCACCAACTTCAATATAAAACTCTGATTGTTTACATTCTTATATTATTTGTAAATTTTTTGAAGTCGGATTTAATTTTCGTAAAAGAAATTAAACACCCGTATCCATGTCCATGCAGACGTCTCAAGTACAAATTGTAATCATCCTGAGTTATCAGGATTTTACAATCGTCCTGAATTCATGACTATCCTGCAACATGCATTTAAAGCTTAATATTTTTCACTAAGTATTCCCTCCTGATCAAAACGTCGAAATAACAAAACGCCCAACAGCGTGTTACGCTTACATCTGATGAGCAGTATGCCAAATCATTAACTCGTCCTTATAGTAAAATGAGCAACTTCAAATAATCTGAATAGCGCTTTATTAAATAGATTTATTTACACCGATTTACACCGATTTATTAAATAGTTCAATTCGCAAAAGGCCTGAACACAGACAAAGGGAGAATGTCAATAATATGTAAGGATATTATAGACTTTCTAATGGGAAAGGAAACGGATGCTGTATTGTAAGTTAAGATAAAATGTATCCACTATTAAAGCCTTAATTCTAGCACATGTACTGGTATTACATAAAATTATCTATACAAATAAATAAAATTGAAGTGTCTGTTTGTAATGTCAAAATAACAAGTTTTTACTGAATGGGTATGAATGTACGAGTATATCGGGTACCAACAACAAAAACGTTATTTAATTTTTTTTTGTCTGTCTGTCTGTTTGTTCCCGCTAATCTCCGGAACGGCTGGACCGATTTTGACGGGACTTTCACTAATAGATAGCTAATTATATAAGGTATATATAACATAGGCTACTTTTTATCAAGATCGGTCCAGCCGTAACTATTCCACGCGGACGAAGTCGCGGGCACAGCTAGTACTTAAATAAATACAATATTTAAAAAATATGATAATATACGTCAAACAACATTCATCTGCATTCGATTGGTGAGTTGAATAAACACTATAATCGCCCAGTACATATCTGTCGTCCAATTAATTCAAGCATCCTCCATCATATCTATGTCATGCATGATTTACTACCTATGTCGCTAGCTAGAACTTACTCATCTTAAAAGGAAACAAGACATGTTCTGTGCTATACATAACACAGTACATGCCTCGTTTCCTATTAATTAATGTCATCGTAACTTCAACCAATTCCCACTTCTGGGCACGGTCCTCTCACCAGTCGAAGAATTTGCCTTCTGCATCACGTTGACCAGACGGACTGATGTTGTAACCAGTTTTCCCATCTCTTAGCAGGGGAGTAATTGCGATAAGCTCCCTTAGCCGTGTGACGACATCCGCGAAAAAAGAGCGGCCAGTGATACATGCATTCCAAACAATGTAGGAAATCATCAAAAAATAAAATATCGATCGCCCTACTACAAATTTGTTAGAAATGATAAAAGCTTTGTTTATCTTATCAGTCACGTCCAAAATTTGAAAGCTAAATGAACCAAGTGATGACTTACTCACCACATAAATGATTCACGCTGACGAGACCATATATTGTCAAATATTTTGTAAAATAATACATATATATTGATAGCAATATTAGCAAGTCAAAAGCTTGATTAGGTGGTTTCGTGCGCTCATTACTAAGAAAAGTCGCTATTTTTTCTGGGTATTGGCAGTCGGTGGATACAGTTACATTTGCCCCTCAAATAGGTGTGTCGGTATTGAGCCCGAGGGGAACATATCCTCGGATACCTTTAATAACGATCTATTGTACTTTTGTACTATCCACTGGCTTAATTACTCCTCAGTCTATATTAACGGCGTTATAGTGAGCGAGATTAAAAAGAAACGAGCAAGCTCTTAGAAATAAAGATGACCGGTAGAATAAACTAGAAATATTCTTCGCAAATTCAATTTGAAATATCGTTATGACTTTTGAACTCAAATTAGGTATGGAACAATACAGTCTCCGAGATTTCGTAGTTTATAAAGAAACAAGATATAAATAAGTTTCCTAGACTTTTGTTGGGTTGTAAAAGTCGAACGCGGATAGTGATTCAACTTTTTCAGTGCCACACGAAGTTTTTGAACAAATATGTCGATTGCTTAAACCAATTTGTATTACGTAAAAGCCAAAGTTTGGACTGAAATTGTCTCAAAGACAATAACTAAGATAGTAACTTTAAATTTTATTGTAGTTCGTAGTAACGGCATACCTTGTCATGCATGTATAATCTACAAATAAATACAATAAACACAAATAACGGTCTCCATTGCTGTACTTTGTTTGTGTTAGACTTTATCAAGAAAAGTAAGGCAAGCAATCGTTTTATTTTTGCCCATTGGTAAGTATGTTATATATTGTAGTTTTATATCGTAAAAACCGGCCAAGCGCGAGTCGGACTCGCCCATGAAGGGTTCCGTAGGATTTATGACGTATTAAAAAAACCACTTACTAGATCTCGTTCAAACCAATTCTCAGTGGAAGTTTGCATGGTAATGTACATCATATATTTTTTTTAGTTTTATCATTCTCTTATTTTAGAAGTTACAGGGCGGGGGCACACATTTTACCACATTGGCCGTGTCTCGTGTTTGTGTTCTATGTATTGTGTTCACCTCCAAAATTTATTGCTATTTTCTATTTTTGTGTGAAAATCTTAATGCGGCCATTTGGCTACCCTAAAAAAGAGGAATAATCTAGCTATATAATATAAAGGAGAAGTTCCCATCTATAGACGTACGCAAAGCCGTAAGGACCGCTAATGATAGAAACGTGAAATTTGGACAGTTGTTTTAATTCAAAATGCGGACGCACACTAAGAAGGGATTTTAAAAAAATTATCCTAAAGGGGTGAAATAGAGGTTGCAAGTTTGTATGGAAAAATGTTTAATTAGTAACGATTTGGATAAAACTTGAGATTCATGCTCTTAAAAACATTTCATTGAATTCATACGTTTCATGGTTTGAAACGTATGAATTTGGAATTCACCCCCTTATACAACTTACACTACATGCAAAATAGGGGTTAAAAGTTTCTATGGAAAATATTTAAAATCTGCTCCAATTTCTATGAAATTTATTATCCGAGCTCCTAAATATAAATAACAGTCTTCTATATGTATAATAGACTACAAAATTATTTTACCTACGGGAAAATATAAAATTCCCACGGAAAAAAAATTATAACGCGGGCGAAGCCGCGAGCGGAAATCTAGTATTTGGATAAAAGAATAAGGCATAATAGTTTCCGAATAATATCCCAAGCTAGCCTTACAAGCTAGTCGTGCACCCTGCGCACTGTGGACCAGCCCCCTAACCATGATCGCTCTAAACAATATTAAAACCGCGCTGAGAGCGGGATGGCGCTATACGCGGCAAGAGCGGTGTCTCTATTTCAATATTGTTTTAACTTTACTATAAGCGATCATGGTAGGGCCCCTGTTCTGGAGCCTGTGTACCAATAATGCACTTTGCTAGCGTGATGGGAAATACAATTTCCTTTTCTTGTAACTTTGTACTAGCTAGGGTATAAAGTTTTTGTCTAATATTTTTTCGCATACTTACTTGACGAGGGAATACTAGGTTTTAGATTTTAGGGAATACTAAGGTTTATTCTAAGGACAGATACAATTCTTAAGTTTTACAATCTGTGCATAAAAGATGGCTCATTCATACTAAACATCGTCGAGACGTATTAAGATTTACAATAACACACTCTTCATATTTTACTAGCTTAAAGATTTAACCGGTTCTCCAATCTGCTCTCGACATGCAAACAGTTTGATTGATCGATTGAAATTTTGTTCTGCGATGTTCAATCAATCCCAAAGTCGGGAAAGTGTCAAGTTCTCGGGAACTTTCTTTACATTTTATAGTGAGTATCAGATTTCTTTAAAGCTTTCAGACGCCTTTTTTTCAGCGAATTCTTGTACAACGGTTCGGGAATACAAAGTCATGGCAACTAGTATTTGCCCACGAGTCTGTTTGCGAAAATTTTCAAATTAAGCAATCTCTAGGATAAAAAGTATGATGCATAACAAGTTATATTTTAACTAAACCCTTTTAGCCACTTCTCTGGTATAAATTCTTTCTTATTAAATCCCTATCATGTGACAATACTGATACAAAATGAAGTAAGAAATGAGTGTGTCTACATACTGTGTCCGTTGAATTAAGTAATATCAACTCTACAGGTAGCAGTTTATCGAATCCGACGTAATGCCCGCCTTTCTCTTAGCGTTTTTCTCTGGCGGAACGACCCCAGGCAGTTAGATCTAACGGCCCGGCCCATCGAGGGGATGGAGGGCATTACAATATAATTTGAAACGATTTTTTTAAACCCGATTACAATCTCGGCAGGTGTACCGAGTTTATCAGATATTAAAGTTGTACTGTACTGTTTTACTGCTAAGTGTATTGCTTCTGTTTCCGTGGATGCGGTTAGGGTTTTGCTTGTGCTAGTAACATGGAACCTTTATAATAAGAGGTAATTTGGTTTCACTACGTAAGTCAAAGTTTTACTGCAGTTTTTATATGATGATTACGCTATCAAATTATATGATTCCCATAATAGGATTTCAAACTTGCAAATACCTATATGTGATGAACTGATGGCATCATTTCAAGTTTATTATCTTGTCTCCAGTATCTTGTATCTCACTTATAATGCAGTGGTAATGGGTTTTGTAATTAAATGTATATCTGTGACATACTTTCCTGTTCAACGAAATTTAAAAAACTTAAAATGGATAAAAAGCTGATGCTTATTCCGATTTCAGTGTCGATACGTACTACCTATTTATTTATTTAGACTCACTAGCAGTTAAACATTATCTATTAATTTAATTTATCTTAATGTGTAACTAATTACAGATAAGTACAACATACACAACTATACATTTACATTACACTAATGTATATAATAATTTTATTGCGGGCATATATTAATTTTTTTAGTGTCCGCAAATATGCAAAACATGGAAGTATAGGCAATGACTATGCTCTATGTGTAACGAATTAAAAAAATTATATTTCCATCGACAATATTTTCACCGATAAAAATTCTATAAGAGTTCACATCAGTAGCTAAAAGAGATTGCACCGTAATTTTAACGTTCTCCTATTTTATTCGTTTCCTTCTCTTGCCACCGGCGGCGTGGCATTGCGAGGTAGGTAACTAAAAATATTGAACGAGTAGGTAGGTACGTCAACATTCTATCTACTTGGAGCGGAACACAGGATTTCCATTAGATGCCTACTTAACTCGACAGCGGCTGAGACAGCCATGATCGAATTACCTCCTGTCGATACTTACTTACCTTCGACAAACGTGGTTGCAGTGACGGGGGACAATTTTCTGTACCCTTGCCGTCGTTTTACAATCATATTATAGGCGATTGTCGCCGAACCGGCCGGCGGCGGACGCATCGCTATCGCTAACGGATGGATGACGACAAACAAAGTTAATTTTCCAGACCGCAGCCCCTGCACTGGTTGGATGCAGCTTTCCTCTTTCGACGTACAAAGGACACGGACGTTACGGATACGGAGCATCATAGATTTAGAAAGATTTTATGAATAACAATTAAGAGATCAAATGAAGGTTTTAACATCAAGGACTACGTATTTTGGCAAACAAGTAGACCTTTTGACATTGGATGGATTTAGAACTAGACATTATTAGGCGCTAGACATTTTGGTAATTGGACCTTCTGATTCTGACACGTCACGTTATCCGTTTTAGGGACCCATAAGAACTTGACGTACCTAATAAGACACTGGACCCTCTTGGACATTTTTGTTGACTAGACTGACTTTGGAGCTGTTAAAAGCTACAAGAACTTTACGCTAGCGAGAGGATAGGAGCTAGAATGTTATAGAGAAAATCTTCCAGATTAGTTGCCTGTTCTTCTCGCGACTCTCTGTAAAGTCAACTTTTTTTATGCAAATTTTGGCATTTTCTAAAAGGTTGATTAACGTTTGGTAGATAGGTAGTCATTGGCGCCAGTTGAATTTCCAGGCCAGTGCTGACCCGATTCTGGCATCTTGTATACTGACTTCAAGACAGTAGTGCTGTCGCGACAGCGCCGATTCGATTACTGCCAGCCATAATACTAACGCTTGTCACTGACCCAATTAAACAGTCCCCTAAATGACCCTAAATGTAAACAGTCTTCATTATAATTAGGATGTATTAATTAACATGCAGAGATTAATCGCTTAGATTTTATTAAGTATTCGTTTTTGACAGTAATGAGTATGCGTGAAGTATGTTGAATATTATTTTTTAATTTCAAGAGCAGTTTTTATGGACTTCGAATAACGCTAGAGGGTAGGCGTATGTTATTCGTCCAGGATAATCTACCCAAATAACCACTAGTAATACCTACTAAGCCTTCCTGATGTGCCCGACTGCAAGCCGGGATCGAATACTAAGTCCGCAGAACTTACATAGCGAACTATGTTCTCGCTCACGATTTTGTCTGTGCGAGTTAATACGTCAATGGCGCGACCGCTAAAGTTATCTGTACCTGGATAAAAAGGCTTTCGCTACGTGTTAATGAATGATATAATACCAATCATCTAATTCATAGAATGACCGTCAGCGTTGTTTGCGAGACTCGGTAAAAACATCACGTGAGCCTTTGTGACAGCGCTGTGTGAATACCAGCAACGCTTGCGTAACTGCATTCGACATTCGCACACGCTGTAACCAGTAGCTCTACCATGAGTTTGCATTCGTTTGGAGTCGATATCGACTGCGTAAATTTTTGTATGGAACTTTGTACAGCGCCCCTAGCGATAACGCGGTGAACTAAAACCGGTACCATGAGTGCAATAGTTTACGATACGTCGCGAACCTATCGAAAACGCGCTCGCTAATCTCGCTATCGACAATCGTTTTGTGCATATTGTATGGAAATCGGTACCATGAGTTCATGATTTGACAGCTACTCGATAGACGATAACGTACAAAACGATAACTCTGTAGTTACGTTACTCACTTACATTTTCAAGCGTGAGACTCGATTCGATAGATAATCTAAGCAAGTTTGGAATAATATTATTGAGTTAAATTAGTTAATAAGTTGTGATTTTTTTTGCATGGAATATGCCAACCACGGCTGAGTTCAAGAATAATAACACATACATAATATATACGTCAATGACACGAAAACAATTAAAATAAGAGAGCAGTCGTGAGAAAAAGTTCAAAAGAGTGATTACAACTATTTGTGCCAATTATAGTATTATAAATAAGCATTTCAGCATTGGTGTTTAAAAGCAAATACAGACTTGAAACTGAAAGCTATACAGAGTTTATGTAAGTAACCTCAAAATCAAATTATCATTTTTAAAAAGTTACATACAATTTTGTTTTGATCTTAATAGCTTTATGATCATAGAGGTATCTTAAGTGTATAATACTGTTTTATGACAACTGAAGTGAATATATGGGTAATAATTCCGATTGTCTTCGTATGACCCCTTCAGTAGGTAAATGCAAAACTTGGATTTTTGGAAATAACAAAACAAAATGTCATCCTTATGTATGGAAAAATAACACATTCAATAAACTACAAGGCATCCCTAGAAGTTAAGGAATTGTTTGACAAGCTGATAAGAAATTAAAAATAGTCTATATCAAAGTGTTAAAATACCTATTCTATAACATTTTATTTACAAAACATTTCTTGCAGATTATCCATAAATGGGACTATTGATGCCACATCCATACTTGCGTGCAACAAGTACAATGAAGAAGCAAAGAATTAGCTGGATATAACAGCCAGTCAAATGGAAAAAAAGAATTGTGGTTAAAAATCATTGTCACTGTGTAGAGAGGTAAAACATTCTTACACCCTCAAATGTAAAGAATTGCATTTTATTTTCTATATTATAAACCTTAATAACTTTTTAAATAACTTCTTAGAGTTGTTTCTCTAATAAAAAGCTATTGGTAATAGGTATACCTAATTTTTTTACAAAGAATAAAACTGACTTCAAAAACACCAAAAAGTCATAAATAATATAAGAATACTTACAATATCACATTTTTATATTGAAGTCGGTGCCAAGCAATATCACCTGAAAAGTTTGGCACCAACTTCAATATAAAAATGTGATAATAATTGTATGTATTCTTGTATTTAATTAAGACTTTTGGTGTTTTGGAGCAGGTTAAATTTTTTTTGAAAAAAAATAATATTTCAATATATTTAGTAAAATTCCCAAACTCGTCACCTACCAGAAACCTTCCATCATCATCAGCTCAGTAACATGATATGATGACTATCAGATGAAAATAGGTACCTACTTACCTAAATATCGTCAGAAAAAAATGAAATATGTTGGATGTGCCTCTGTAATTTAAGTATTTCCTTCCATTATCCCAGGATCCCTCTATCGATAAAAAGAAAGAATTTTGAAAATCGGTCCACAATTGGCGGAGTAATCAGTGAACATAATATTTAAAAAAAATGATTCAGTCAATACATCTCCTTTTTTGAAGTCAGTTAAAACTTAAAAAGGTGCATATATTGTTATAAGATTTTATTTTTTACAGCTACATTTATTTTGGATGAGTGGCGGAGGATGATTTGATTGAGTGGCATTGATGATAATACAGAATGGTGCAGCCAAGACCTTCGGTTTTAGCATTTCATTTTTTGGACTGATTTATTGCCACAGCTGCAGTTGGATTTTACAGTGTCACAATAGTTTGGATTGCATTAAAAAGGAAAAATTGGTTGATGATTTTTTTTATTGGTAGATTAATAAAAAGATGTTGTTAACACATTTTTTACACCAAAAATAAATAAATTACATGAGCCCACTCTTTAATTTATTTACCTAAGTAGGATTTCCTTGTTTTGACAAAGCAAAATATATTAATTTTCAATAAAATTCTAGGTCTATATTTCATACTGAATCTAATATAAAGAACAACAGAATTGTTGTATTTGTGCATATTTTACACAAGAATGTTGGCAAACAAGCAAATAGTCTACTACTTAGATGATCATAGTCACCTATAGTCTTCTAATGACCAAAGTGTACAAGGTGTAGGTTATTATCTTATGAATGTAGTTACAGTAGCTTGAAATTCCGTATCCTTCAATATAAAACAGAAAAGCATTGCTGCTTTGCAATAACACAGAAGACCTAGTACCTCTGGTTATTTAACATAAACATTAAGAATTTGCATCAAAAACATTATCTTTCAATGGAGATTGTCCATTTTTTATAAGACTGGTCAATCATGAACATTCCTATAAAACTATATTTTTACTTTTACATCTTATGTAAAAGAAGTTATTACCTTACGTAAAAGAATATGGGCATGATTCAGTATCAAAGTGCTTAATAAATATAACTTCCTGTGAGCTGTTCAATGAATATAAACAATATAAAATAAAACAAACAATCTTCTGTATATTTGAATTTATTCTGATTCATATGTCAAATAGGTGGATGGTATGAAAAAACAGGTTTGTTGGTGATATATATTGCCCAACCCAAAAACCATGTAAGAGTCGTAATGTGAACACAATAATTCACTGTTTTTCAGTCAACAATGCATTTATAGTAATATTCTTTAATTGCTTCCCTACCATTGCTGTTATTATGATAAAATAATAATACAAACAAAATGTATTTTTCAGACTAACTTCCCACTGTATTTTACCCTTAGATCATTTAGCCTAATTTTACCTCATAATAATATGCAGTTTGCTAAAGTATCCAGTGAGTTTGTAGCTGTGACTCTGCATACTTTCATACTGTCATTAAGATTTTGGCAGCAATATAATTTTACTGACTTGTAATCATACAAAATAAGTAAAATACCAATAGAATATATTTTAATAATATAATAGTGTCGATTAAACAAATTTCTTCATCTATTAAGTTTGCTAAAATATGATAATTATTGAATGATAATAAATAACAGTAGTACCGGTTCTTTCTTGTGCAGTAATTTCTATGGTTGGACATTTGACTGTAAATCCAGGGAAATTTTGGAACTTAAACTTCTGCAACAACAGACATATCATTAAACATCACATAAAGCCATAATAGATAATCATAATATTGTAAAATTAAAGTATTTTATATGAATATTGGCCGACGTCAGACGTCATCAGCTTTATTTTAAGTTTTATATAAAATGCTTCATCATAATTACTCATACTGTAAAGGAGTAACATTTTTAGTTTTATTCATTCACCCACTCACTTATGCAGTTGTATATCTCTTGTAATACTACATTTCGCAGGTATCAATTTTCAGCATATTTGTCAACTCTATTGAATTAAACAAATATTATATTATTAAACATATATATTTTCCTGTGGGCCCTCGAGAACAATTGAGATAATGGTGATCTAAAGCCTGAAAGAAAAAATGAATTGGTTAAATTATTTAGCTATAATGGAAAATCCTTCAATTATAACGGATTGCACTATTTACATTTAAATTATTAATCCAATAGGTCTCTTTGTGTAGCCACGACTTTAAATAGATGGGTACTAAAAAACAAACCCATAGAAGCATAGAAAATGATAATTTTTAATGGAAAATTGTTACAATGTTTACCACAACAATGTTAATACTTACAATTAAACTATAATTACTATATATTCCTATGAATTGCACCATTAACTGGAACCATGGAGCGCTTGTCTATATCATTATTAAATCAATACATGGCCTACATTTAATAAAAACTTATTCTTTAACATAAAACTAAATAAGTTTTCATGAATGTAATCAAACAATGATTAAAAATATAACCTATGAAATAATTTGAAGTTGACGTATAAGCCGACTAAATTAAATCTTTCATAACAATATGGTAAGAAACCGAATTGAGCTACCTTTTTGCGAGGACGGATTATAGCGTATTACCAACATGACGACAACAAATAATTACCTGTAAGTAGTCTGTATCCTTTGTATCGTTTACTATACTATCGAGTTAACGTTACGAAGTCAGGTAAATGCAAAAGTAACTCATGGTACGGTGACTATCGAAAACGATATCGTCTGCGTTAACACGTTAGCGACTGTAGTTAACTACAGTGTGCAATCGATGGCAACTCATGGTAGAGGTACAGGTGCTCAATGACCTTCCAAATTCGGTACAAGTGTTTATCGAGTAATAAAGTTCTTTGATTTATAGCACATTTTTAGGTTTTAATATTGACAATTGTTGTTTTCGCAAAGGGATTATTGTTTTAATTTTGATTTTAATTTAACAATTTTGAGGGAAAAAATTGATGAAATCGTTACGTTTTTACTTCCTTGCATTCCACTAATAATAAAAAACCTAAAAATGTATTCAGGACCATATTATAACGGTCATACAATTACTTTCTAACGATAAAATAGTGTAACTGTGTTTGACAAAATCCTTACTAGTGCTGTCTACAACGCTTGCTTCTAGGAAGAATTAGTTGCTAAATACGAGTACGTTGTGTTATTAAACACAAACCGTCTTATTACAAAACATGGTCGGAACTCAGTCCTGGTTTAAACCAGGACAAGTTGACGCTGTAGACCAGGTTTAAACCAGGTTTTGTAATAACACCGACTGTGTTCAACTTTACGTACCACATAAATTTTGATTTTTCAGTTCATTTCAGATGACTAAAGCATCACCATGTCGTTTGTTCTTTTTCCATTTCTAAAGTAATAATAAAATTTTAATAGCAATGAAATATTCAAATAGTTTCATTTGCCTGACCCTGACGTAAGTCCCGAACGAGGCCTCTAGCCAAACACAACGACCGCACAATCAAACTCCAGGACCGAGTTCTGAACAATTACCGCCAAATTAAACCGAGGAAATTTCAAAATCATCGCTATCAGAAAATTGTTGATCGCGTGACTACGAGCACGTAACGATGGGTGTTATAGCACAATGTTTATCGATCCTGACAATTAGACGTTGAATCGATACCGGTGCGAAAGTAAGATAATATGGCATCATCGTCATCTTAAAGAGATACTCGCTGTTGGATAGACATGTACAGCGAACCTACAATGGCCGCATCGCAGAATCATAATACTAATCATATTATGATTCATATTATGAATTGAGTGCAACTCATTACTCATAAATTCTATTTGACCGCTTTGTATGAATATTCGTAAAATGGTCCCAAACACTTTAGCAATGCCTATTTTGTGGACCATTTCACGAAAATTCATACAAAGCTGTCAAATAGAATAAAAAATTGCTTATGATGAATTGCACTCCGTCCATAATATGAATCATAATATGATTCGTATTATGATTCTGCGATGCGGCGATTTTAGGTCCGCAGATCTCAAAAACGTGTGTTGTGACTTGATATGACAAATTGGTAATGAACAATGGCATACTTTTAGGGATTGTAGAATTTGCAAGTCTAATAGGAACCACGTGTACTAACTACGTGTATTAATAGGCGACTGAAGTCACTTCCCATCAGGTGGGCAGCCTGCTTGTTTGCCAAAGATCCATTCTTTTTATATATCCATCCAGTAGACAATTTTTATTGAAAAACTGTATTTCCAACAATAACAATAGTAAACACGTTGGCGTATCTTCAACCACAAATCCCGCATGGGATTTATACAAATCTATAGATATTCAAGTCACAATTTCGAAAAACTGGTTTCGTGTCGCCTGCCACGCGGCGTAACCGTCATCGGATAGCCACGCGGTGACGTCACCCACCAACCATGTCACAGAAGCCGTACATGCACTCGAGCGTCGACCGGGCAAATACGGCGGGTCGTAAAATCAACATTTTACATCGCCTCTCCTGTTTGCTCATTCCCGAACACACCTAGAACTAACACGGCAATGATCGTGATGCATTGCGGGAGCCGCGAGTTATGACTTTTAAATTGTCCGCCTGAGGTGAGTGCAAGGAGCATAAATTAAGGCTAATGAATGACTTATTGTGTAAGGGACAGGAAATTATTATTGTCGGGTCGCTCGGGTTACGCGGCGTCGAATATTACGGCGGGATACGTTTACAATAGGGTAATTAAAAAATCAAAATGGTTAATTTGGCATATTTATGAAACGTGAGCATCGTAAAGTTAATTCTTTAAACAGATTCGATGTGATAACAATAGCTTTTTTCTTGATAAATATGAAAAATTTCATTTCAGTCATGAATTTTTTCCTTGTACCTATTGATTTAGCATTTCTAAAGAAATGCAGTAACAAATATACAACTTTTTCTTGCTTATGGATGTTTCAAATAGTACAAGCAAAGGAATATATACATATTATAGCCTACTCATACGTAATGTACCCAAAATTTTTTGAATGTTCTAATTATGGGTTAGTGCCATAAGTCCCATTTTCGAGAATCATTTTCACCAGTAATAAATTAATGACATAGAAAAGACGGTCAATAATGAATTTGACAATAACAACAAAAACATTAATGTAATATCTAACGTAGGTGAGTATGTAACTGGTAAAGTTTGTCAAGAAATCAATAACAGTATGCACAAATTAAAAATTGCAAACGCAATATAACAAGCTAATTCATTTGTAAATACCTACATTGTTGCATGCCATATCAGCAACGAAGCCGGTTCATTTGGTGTTAGTGCGAAAAATGTGTGCGAAGAGTCCAAGATCTTGTCAAAGACCTAAAGAGTAAAATAATACAACCTCCAAACAACTACACATGTCTATGTCCTAACGTGTTAACAAACGCAATAATTTTATCATCATTAATACGTAAACAAAGCTTGTTTACGTATTAAGATCATAAAATTATTTAGCGTGTACACTGGAATGTGACGTGACATTGTTGGTGTTGAATAGTTCTTGTCGAAAACTCGAATTCAGTAACTGTTTTATTTTAAGCGTTATTCTTAAATGACATAATATTTAAGGCAAAGCTAGCTTTTTAATAATATTCTCTAGGACCGTTAAATTCGGCCAGTCACATATTTGAAACAAAAGTGGACATCGGAGTAAAAAATGAACATTCTTCCAACAATTACGTAGCAATAGCAAAAGAGAATGAAAACATACCCAATTTCATGAATTATCAGAGTGCCAATCCTACCATAACAGGACGTGCCAACAATACCAAAAATTGTTCTACCTCATTGCAAAATTACCAGAATATACAAATGTCAATACGGCTTGAACTTTATAATATCACCTTTATTTGATTCTAAGTAATCCAACGCCTACTCCTTTCATGAGCTCACATTCAAGAACAAAATCAACTCCTTAGGGATGCCTATTGTTCTCAAAATGGCGTTGCCTCGTTTTAGATCCACAACTTCTTAAAGCGCTCCCAGAATATTAAATTCAATCTCCTTACTATATAAACAAAAAAATTAACGATTTTAATCTTTAATCGTATGAAAGTAGCTATATATTCTTCTATATGCAAGTGGCAATTTAAAGCGATATTCTTGGCACATTAAACCGCTCTCGGAACAAAATCTACATCAAAATTAAGGTTGTGCAGCATTCATCTTTATTGAAAACATATTAAAATACCTACATACTAAACTAAATACATACAGACACACTTCAGAGAGGAATATAAAAATTAATAATAAGCCGTTTGAATGAGCGCAGACCAAGACGATATTAAATATCTGAGCATGGACTGGAACTTTTTCTAAGTCCATGTATCTGAGTATTTCTATAGAAAATCGAAATGGGCTTCGAATTACCTAATATAATAAATCATTAAGAACGCACTAGACGGCCACATACGCTAACTTTTCCGCAGTCGTTCCGCAGAAAAAATGCATTGAGATGACATTAGCTTGCGACAACCGCACGCTATTTTTTGGAACTGGCGTGTCCCATCCAGCGTAGCACGGGCTGCCAAGACTGGACTCGAGTTATGCATTATATCACAATTTCAGTGATATAATCTCCATATCTTAAAGAGTAGCACGGTGGCGCGTATTAAGTGGGACTGACGTGATAAAAATTTCTTGACTCTCATCAAGAGACACGTGTGACTGAGTTTTATCACAAATTGTTTGCTCTCCAACTGCTACTACATCTTCTAAAGTATTAAAACCCTTGCTACAACCACAGCAGTCGGTGCACAGGCACGCCAAGAAATTTGTGATAAAACTCAGTCACACGTGTTCCTTGACGAGCGTCAAGAAAATTTATCACGTCAGTCACACTACACTGAAAAAAATGATTGGTTAACAGTAACTAAAATTTGGTTACTAGTAGGCCCTAATCTACGGACTTGCGAACTACTTGTTAACAGTAACAAAATTAGGTTTGTTTAACTGGGTTATGTAACCAGTAGCCTAACATTTTTCGTTTAAATTAATCTATCAATTTGACATTTTTAATCTAACTATAAATCTAAAAATTACAATGCTATTTGTAAAAAAGTAAATAAAGGATTTTGCTGTAACTAATCAAAGTGTTTAGTTATCGATATCTGTACTATTTGCTTGCTGGCAACCAAACTGTTAATTCAATTTTACTTTACGTTTGCTTACATGTTACAGGTTCCGTTTGTCGATGTATAACAAAACCGTTTTGTTATTAGTAGCCAATCTCAGTTAAGTAATTAGTAACAAAAATACAGGATGTATGAAATGGCTTGACAAAAACTTAACAGACGCGATTAGGCCATAAAACTGAACAGCTTTCGAAAGTAGTTCAGTTTCATGGCCTAATCACGTCTGTTAAGTTTTTGCCAAGCCATTTCTTACACTCTGTATTATACTGCTTATACCTGTATAAGCAGTATAATACAGAGTGTAACGAAAAGGTGAAATAATAAAGAACGTGGAGAAATGTGGATTACGGTTTTATTAACGATTTATAAAGACTTCCAAAAAGTTTAATATTGTTACGTTTGCGGGGGTGGGTGTTGTATAGGAAATCGCGAAACACCGACAATTATGAGATAAGATTTAATTAAGCACTAATTAAGTCACTGTAAACCGCTTTACTAATCACTGAACAATATGCATACAGAATTCTTCACTATAAAACGCTTCCAAGTCGCTTTGTATCGCTTGATCCGCTCGGTTTGCTCTTTTGAAAAGAATTACTATCCATCCGCATTCGCCCTCGCGCTTATATAGTGGCACTGGTGAACATTCGAGGCATTCGAGAATGTTCTATTCTAGAACATTCCGTACCCCATCGATTGTTTGTCTTTACTTCTCGAAACTTCCATCGTATTCCCGATTATGTTCTGTCTCTGTCAGCGTGTTCTATCTCTGTCAGCCCCCACGCCGGAAGTTTCTTATACAATCGGTGTAACAATATTTAGTGGACTCAGCTTAAATTCTTAGAACCGCATGTTCTTATCTGGGGGTGCCTTTGCGTAGCTTGGGAGAACACTATTTTTTAGTCTCTCATAAGGTATACTATAGGGACTTTTATCCTTTGACATACAAGCCTTTCAGGAGTACAACCCGTTATGGTTGCCAATTCCCGTCTAGATGGTTGATCCGACGAAAAATACCTGCCTGCCTCATACCCCTGTATACTTGGAAGGGCTCTTCTATCAACTGATAAAAATCCCGATTTCATACCTCATTTCCACACATTTGACCACCTTGGTGAAGTAATTTTTCTTAACGAACACGATCCATTTAACAAATAAATAAAAAGGACACCGTTTATATTATAGCGAATACCCATCTGTCACACGAATAACACCGGCGCAGAAATGAACTTGTTTGCTTTGCTTTCCCCTTCCCCCGCACCGCCTGACGTTTGGTTACATAATATAAACAATCTGTTTTTGTTGGTGACAGCAAAAAAATGTTACTATTGTAAAAATCATTACGTTACGTATAAAGAAAATTTAGTTAATTTAGCAAAACTGTTCGCATAGTTCTTTTTCGCTAAACTTGAGGGCAATTAGGAACAAAACTATTGTTATTAATAGATAAAATCAATTTGTTGTGAACAAAACTGGTTATTGAATATTTAACATAAGTTTTGTACTTGGTTGATACGTGTTGATTAATTACTATTAAATTTACGAATTTGTTAAAAATACTCAGACACGTTGATTGATATTAAGCACAAAGTTTAGATATGTGCAGAAACTGGTTTTGTTGCTGCAACTGCGCTAGTTAGTCTACGTAAAATCAGTAAACAGTAACAAACAATTAAGTTACTACATACCAAATATAAATCTACAAAACTAGTTGTGGACTGATTACTGAAAAGTCTGTTTAAATTTAACTAAAGTTTATTTCCTTTTAACAAAACTTACAAATAACACAACAAGTTAGGTTGATCATTTTTTTCAGTGTAAATACGCGCCACCGTGCTACTCTTTAAGACATAGAGATTATGTCACTGAAATTGTGAGATAATGCGTGACTCGAGTCCAGTCTTGGCAGCCCGTGCTACTCCTGCTGGTTAGCATAATCCTAGTGCCGAAGTGTCCGGTTAGAGCACCCAATAGTAGACGAATCTGGGGCCCTATTTTTGCATCATTCTTCCGGCATCGAGCGCTCGTCAGTGTTTGATTTCTACTTATTTTCGTTTTGTTTTCGACGAAAATCAAAACAATATTGATCTTCGTCTTAATGGTCTATCGATTTTCATCGCAAGAGAAACGAAAATCAATAGGAATCGAGCAGAGATGACACTTGAAAAGCGCTCGATGCCGGACGAATGATTCATAAATAGAGTTGTGATTTGCATGAGCTCAGTGTAAATTTAAGCCAATTATCCATACCCATGAAAAGATTATGAAAGTCGATAGAACATTACGACGAAAATCAATATTATATTGATTTTTATCGAAACCAAAACGAAAATCAGTAGAAATCGAACGCAAATGTCGCTCGACGAGCACTGAACGCCTGGCGAATGTTTCAAAAATAGAGCCCCAGGGGCCATTCTGCTAGCGTTAATGCATTTATGGCGTGTGAATAACGCTTCAATAGCATTGCTTTTTGATACAGTTATTGTTAGTTAACCGATAAGGAACCAAAACATTTCTCACTACTGACATAAAAAAAATAAATTGCACCACGAAAGCGTATAAAGTGACAAAAGCAGTTTTATTGAAACGCCATTAAGGCACGATGACAACCTTAAGGTTAGCAAAATTAGGCGCCAGGTTACCTATAGAGTCATATGAAAGATCGCGCATTTGGTCGCAGCGACCATCGGCCACAAACAATGGGCCGTCACGTCAGTCACGACACGACTGGTCGTGGTCGTGGCCATCTGGTGCACGAGGTCCCTAAATCACATGTACCTATGTAGGGTCGGTCATAAAGTAATCTTATCAGTTTTAGCAAATATGTTACGAAGTTTCGCTAAAGTCACTTTGGTACTGTTGGTATTATTTGAATAATCAATCTTATTGTTTGAAGACGCGAAAGGGAATCAGTTGAATTTCAATCTTTGAGGGCCAGACTACTTTTTTCGCCAATTACTCGTACACCTTACAAAATTTAAATTGTGACTATATTGATTTGGCAGTACGCAGAGCTGACAAGTAACATTACAAGTTACAAGGGCACAGGTAATTCCCGGTAGGTTAGTTACCACCGATGCTGACGTATTTATAAAAATATCAATATTACAGACATGTAGAAACGGATACAACAAATAATAAGCTGTGCTATACCGAAGTTCTAATTATGTAGAAACAAAATAAATGGAATATTCCGCTGTGGTGTTTGTGGTTATATCAAAGCAACGGCGATGCTTGAACAATAGGTCCTTAACATCACCGTCACGATCACCTTTCACCGAGGTAAATAATTTTATCGACGATCTAAGGTTGCAAGGTAATGCCTTTACAAAATGCTCGTTGCTTGACGAGGGTTGAAGCGAATGTACAGGTGTGGTCTATGGGCCTTTATAGTATGCTGACGAACGGTCAAAGCAACCATTTAAAATAATCCTTGAAAATTTCTGAATGATTTATGTTGTGACGTACAACATAAATGAACCAGAAATTTTCAAGGAAAGTGTGTCAAGGAAATGAGAGCCACGTAGCTTTTTTTACAGTGGGCCTTGAAATGACTTCATTCCACCTGAGGGTAAGTGGAAGTAAAGTCCAAATGCGATGATGGCTAGTCCACGAGATAATGCACGCTAAACCTTTACATTGTAGACCTGCAAGGTGCTTCTTCACGCCTCTTTCAAAGGATCCAGGATTTAGTAATTTTAGTAGTAGTAATTAATTGTGTTAATCAATACGCTTATTCTTAAAGCCAATTTCTATCGACCGATATTAATAGATTTGCCTAACACACTCTTGAGTTGCAACACAAGTGACAAAATGGATCCGTATCCCATATTGCGCGTATTTTCAGTAAGTTAAGAACGCTGAAATTGGTTCACTCGAGATCCGCACAATACGGATCCAAGATGACATTAGTGTTGCAACTGTGGTCAGATAAGACAAACCCACCGAGGGTTGGAGACCTCGTGTTAGTGAAGGACCCAAACCTGCCACCCCTACGTTGGCGTCGCGGGCGCATTGTCCAACTTACTCTAGGGTCTGATGGTGTGCCCAGGTTTGCCGAGGTCCTAGTTGGGGATTGTTTTGAAGCGCGCGGTCGCTACTCTTTCACCTCCCCTTAGACTGATTTGGTGGACAGTCCGGGACTGTCCGGAGCGGGGGGATGTTTACGCTCGAGGAAGAGCGAGTGGCAACACTGCATTATAGTCTGTGCAGTGAGAGCCTGTGGCGGCCGGCCGCATGTAACATGTCAGTCGAGTCGAATACGGAATGACGTTGAAATAGGTTACCGGGCGGCGCGTTTTCGTAGGGAGGAGGCAGGAGTACGGAAAATAACAGTATCGATGTCGATAGTTTGAAATTAATTTCAAGAGCAAACCTACAGTTCTAAAGGCGGTTATAAACGGTTCTCTAATGACTTAATATAATAAGCGCTCCACATTCTCGCGAGAATCTCGCGAGAACAACACGAGAACTGTGAATGTGGATCCGATTCGCATGTTCTCGCGTAGTTCTCGCGTAGTTCTCCGACTTTTGTCGGTTTTTTGGCGCGAGACAAAGGCGCAAGAACTATATTGAGAACCTTGTTCCAGGGTTGGAAAAAATCATGATTTTTTAATAAAATCCAATTAATCATGATTTATTGAAAAAATCCTAATTTATCATGATTTTTTTGATGTTTTAGTTTTTATCTTTCCTAATTTTAATAAGTAAGCAACTATTTTGTGGAAACGAAAGAGGAAGAGGAAAAATTAAATATTTACTCAGTTCTGAGGCAACTATTTGGAGCGATAGCCTCCTCAGCATCAGTGGAAAGTTTTTTTTTACATTTGGCATTGTTCACTCGAAATTACGTAACAGACTAGGGACCAAAAAGCTGGAAAATTAGTTTTTTAATCAAGAATTACAATAATGACACTGAAATATGAAATATCAGATTTACTCGGAAAATAGATATTCATAAAAATACATTTTTTATTCACAAAAATAAAGACATTTGATTTAATCACTGATTTTGTGCCAACCCTGCCTTGTACGTTCTCGCGAGAATCTCGCGAGAGTGTGTACCCAAGAAGTTCTTGCCGAGGTTCTCGCGTACTTCTCGCGTAGATTCTTGCCGAGACTCTCGCCGAGAACCTCGCGTGAATGTGGAGCGCTCATAAGGATTCTTGGAACAGAAACTGTTCAGTTGGAACTAGTACTACTACTTGTTATTTTACAACCTTTGCGTATTTTTTTGTATATATTAAGGAAAGCTGTTGGCTTTAAAACGACTTCAAAAAAGGAGGAGGTTCTCAATTCGGTTACGTTGCTTTTTTGTGTGTATTACGCGATTACTCCACTAATTGTGGACCAATTTTTAAAATTCTTTTTGTAGTCGAGAGTATACTCCTCAAGAGGTCGCACTGTCACCAAGACAGGATCTGATGACGGAATACCAGCTAAATCGAGGAAACCCTTTAAAATGTTATTGGCACGTACCACTTTTTTCACATTTTAAAATGTGAAGAAATATAAATAAATATATTTTAAGCTATTCAGGTATTTACGCCTGGTCGTCATCATCTCATGATGCTGAGCTGATGATGGAAATTTCCTTTAGGATTTGGAGAAGAACTATCCCCTAACTATTGACCCGTGCTTTGCTTGTAGAATCCAATGAATGTTGCGGTGGGCTGGTATTAAATTGACGATTAAATAAAAATTTATAAAAAAGAGACATTAAAAAACACAAAAAGATCCAAAATAATATAAGAATAAACATAACATTTACATTTTTATATTAGTCTGTCTGTGCCAAGCGAGAACCTTCTGGAAGTCTTAAAAAACGTAAGAACAGACTAGTAGTACCACAGATTACTTAATAGTTGTAGTACGTACAGCAGTGCCTCTTAGCGCCTCTAGGGTGTCTACGGAAGGCCAGCACCGGGGAGTCTGCGACGCCTCGGCATTATGCTGAGTAGATGCCCTTTCCGTGGCACATCTTTATGCATTTTCTTTTTTTTTGTGTGTTATACCGTGTTAATGCCACTGAATAAACCATTTTCTTTCCTTTTGACTGTTGTTTACATGCTTAAATTAATATTCTTTTTTTGTTTTCCTTCTAGTTTAGTTAAAATTTGACACCGACTTCAAAATTTAATGTTTTTATTTTATTTATTTTCTGTGTATATACTATATAGCAAAACAAAATAATTTAATGCTTAAATTAATATTCTTTTTTTTATTTTTTTGTGTTTTTGAAGTGGGTTTGGTTTTTTGTGAAATATTTTTATCTCACTTTATGGTGAGGCCAAAGAGCAAATTCAAATTCAAATTCAAATTCAAAAATCTTTATTCAACATAGGCCTTTACAGGCACTTATTGACGTCAAAACAAAGCAAAACAATCTAATTTAAAGAAATTATATTAACCTTGTATGTGCATACATCCTAAATATACTCAAGATGTCTGCAAATACAAGTAGGAATGAAAAAAAAAAAAGTTGATTCTACACCTGTTCGGAAATTGGGAGAGCCTTCTCGAGAAGAACAGGCAAGAAACTCGAAAGGTCTAAATTTTTTATCTCCTCTTTTAAATCGCCATTTACAATTTTGGTTTGTTACAGAGTCGTCAATTGGAAGCTGACCTCAAAGCAAAAGTTTGAGCTCAACTTCCATTACAAGAATAGATGTGTTAATTCACATTATATAAGCTATCTCTGAGAGAAGTGCGTGAACTTAGATTATAAATAAATTGCTCTCACTGAACGTTTCTTTGAAACAAAACGCAATACATTGTTAAATATTAGAATTGAGAGTTCAAACCCAAGCTTTTTTGTCCGTCATGTAATCAGACACTTTATAATATGCTTTTTTAATAAGTACATCTTTGATTGCAACTTTAAATTTGTTTAAGCTAAGTTCTTGTATACAACTTGGGATTTTATTGTAGAAACGTATAACAGCAAAACTTCACATGACTCCTCAACAACTGAAGATCTGGCTATGTTATTTTAACATTGTTATTATAGAGATAAATTAGGTAAGACTGGTGGTGCACTCGGGGAATGGCTAACGCCGATCCCGAGTGTGTCTCTACGGAGGTAGAAGTTGCTCTGGAGGGTGGTTTAGCCAGGTATGGGGTTACCCAGGTAACCCGAGTCCAATGGCATATCCTTGGGGCGGCTTTGTCAGCTTTCAGCCCCTTGTTGAATCGTAAAGAGATTCCCCCGCCTCAAAAAAAAAAAAAAAAGGTAAGACTGGTGGTTGTTAGCCAGGCGGGTTTAGAAGCCCAAACCAAGGAGAAAACCTTCTGCGCTCATGGGAATCGAACCCTGGACATATAGATCAATATTTAATTTTATATAAAAGAATACACTCAATACAAAAAATATACACTCACTTTTCATATTATGAGATTTAAAAACAAATTTTTAGATTGTTCTTTTATTGTAAAAGTGCATTATTAAAATACCTAAAATTTTTAGATTGTTCTTTTATATACAAGAACAATCTAAAAATTGTTTTTAAATCTCATAATATGAAAAGTACCTAAGTGAGTGTATGAGACAGAAGACGAAGAATTGAACATTGACAGGACAGAATAACGTTCAGTTGTTAACACAGCAGTTGATAACTTCCAACTGACCACAAGTCATAATGACAATAAAAATACCTATGCCGGTACGAATTTCGCCAGGTCAGCTAGTATAGTAGGAAATAAAAAATGTATAGTAGGTATCTCAATTGACACGACTCAAAAGACACTTCCGCTAGACACTAGGGTGTTCTTTGAAATTCTGTCTATTATAATTTTACAACATTTTTAAAGAAAGGTCATAAATTATCGTGGTTATAGGTAACCAGTTACTATGATGGTTATATTTAGCAAAGGTTTATCATTTGATATTTTCGGTAAATTCTTATAAATTTGTCGAATAGATTTCCGAACCGTCGGCTTGTAGTGATAGCAAATACAACAAATATAGGTGTGACAACGCTATCAAATATTTTATCACAAGATAGGCAGGTAACTACGATAACGGTCTCTGGGAAGGGATATTAGTCACTTTATCGTTAAAGGGTTACCTAGGTACTTAGTAACGATTAACAAATTCAGTTATTGTTAGCATCAAGTTGGCCGGACCAAATCACATATTAACTAGAATCTAGATGGTAAATATAAATAAATGAATGATAAAGTTATGTTAGATATAGGTACCTAGTTACTTAAGTTACCTACTTTAACAAATGAACATTGTTAATTCCTATTCTTGATTAGAATTATTTTTTCTTATTTCTTATTCAATATTATACCTACCTACCTACCGACTTATTGTTAGTTTTGGAGACTAGTATAACCGCCTACCTTGTTTTACTTACCGACTGAATTGAATTAAAAAAGGTTTTATCAGAAATCAAGATTATGGACGCTAGTATACCTACGTAGGTATGCTGTAGGTGTAGGTAGGTGGTAGGTTTTTCACTTATGCTAATGAAAAGGCCAAAATCGAGGTTTAGTGCCTCCTTTAAAGAGATCCTCATCACTCATACTTTTGTTGTTGTTTGTTTTTCACTAGTGTACAAACATCTTTCACATAATTATGTATAGGTACCTTATTAAATAATAATAATTGAATATTTGTTATTATTAGGTAACAATAAACTATTATTATTATTATTATATTTGAGACCTCAACCGGATTCACTCGAGCTTGCCAATGGCGTTGCTTTTTAGTATTTTAATTTTATCTATCTATACCATATAAGATAGGTATCAATAAAGTACCTATAACCAGTGATACCGATATTGCGGCAATGTAGGTTAGGTATAGGTATTATCACTATCACTACTACATCATAGCACTTGGCGTCTTTTAACATAAAATAACTTCGGTGATGTAGGTATAATCACCACGCAAATGAATGAATAAATAATATTCACAGTTCTTCTCGAATCGGAACAAAACGTGCCACAGAACAAAGCACGGCGCGCTGCGCGTGCACAGGTAGGAAAGCAGTTTTTACCTTTTGTGAACTGCGTCGACGCAACCGCCAACGAGCCGATCAGCAACGCGGCGAGGAAGCCCCTCTCGCCCCCGCGCGGCATCTTCGGTGTACAATTTTAATTAAAATTTAAAAACACGTCACTAAAACTTGTCACAAGCCACGCACTCACAGCGTCTTGGAATAATCGCACTAAACACGTACACTATCACTGAACCCAAACGCACATCCATTTGTAAAATATTCGTTTCTCCGATAAGGTAACCGCCTTGCCTTGCGACTCGGGACGAAGCATGCAGGTAAAACGAATAAGCCTATTAAGTTTCGATGACTTAAAACTAATAATCAACAACGTTCTACGCCAACTGAACACTTAAAACTACTTCTGACGCGGTAGTTCTGCACAAAAATGTGTTTGGAAACTTCACATATTCTCGTAAAATTGTTTCGAAGTTCGTACCGGGAACGTGCGTCACGCGAAACACGACCATCCGTCGCATCGTTCGCGGCAGACTGGCATGAAGTGAGTGAACAATCAACAAGTACGGTCGCGCGAGGCGGGCCTCGTTCCTCCGCTTGCCTTTCCGGAGCATGCGCGTTTGCATCTATGTTCACACTTGACAAGTACTGCAACCAAACAATGTCCCGCCAAGCGACTGTCACGCTCGCCGGGCGGTGCGGCGCGCTAGCAAAACTTTGAAACTAGTTTAGTTTCGCGCAAAAACGAGAAAACAGGATTTCTCTTAGCCGCTCCAGGCTTTTAACCTTTCTATTGGCGAGCAGATTACAAATCATGCATTCTATTATTAGTATTGACTACATTAGTAAAGGCAAAAGGACTATGATTTATTGCATTATTATTACAATCGTAAAATTTAATGCACTTAGGTACAACGTTTTTATTAACAGATAAAGTACAATGATAGTATAAAACTAGTGTGCGCTGATATTGTTTATTTTTTAGCAGCCAACATAACAGTATTGGGTCTCAACCAAGCTGGTGTCTTCGGCTGTATAACAATTATCTGAAAACGATTTCGTGTGTAGACTGCCTCGGTCCTGAAACAAAAATTGATTGATATTTTGACTTGATCATCAATTTTTAGTCAATTAAAAATTTTCTATTAATTTCGAATAAGAAGTAATGGGGCTTGTGTTGTGTAACCACCATAACACTGTACTTTATAAATTATATTATTATAGGTATTAAGTACTTCTATTGTATGTAGGTAGGTACAGTACAGTAAGCGCCGCATCAAACTATACACTGTTTGTTTGACCTTTGCTCCCCTACCATGACCACCAAAACTCGATATGATAAAGCGGTTTATCGTGTTTATCATATTTTGGCAGGTTCCCGTGATAAACCGCATTCTCATATCGTTTTGGTGGTCCTGCTCTGCTTTTCGTTGGGGTTGGACCGCTCTTATGTCACTCGTAATAGGGGTGGTTTTCATAGTGTAAACTAAAAGTTTTCCTTGACGCCTACAGTACCAACCAACTAATCTGCAAGCCAATTATGGATCTTTCATCGTATGACACGGTATAAATTTGAGAAAAAGAAGTAATGAAATGCTGCATTTCGTATTACCGATCTCCAATGATATCATCACTATGGCATAATTTCAATGATGTCATCATTAAATAATGAACAAATGATCAAAAATCTGACCGGATATCGTATTTTTCGTTTTGCAATATGATATCATTTGCAAAACCATGAGATCGGTATTAGGCCCTCTGTTAAGCAATATCGGCACACAAATACGCTAAATCTATTTAAGGTGCTGCCATCATAGTTAACCTAATTTGCACGGGATATTTGACTGTAATAACCATAAACTAATAAGTAAGTACTGCATAGTAAAACTATTTTTGAATTAGTGGTAATAAATAAATAGGTTAAGTACTGAAAAAAAATCATCTCAAAGGTGTCAAATGTCCAAGTATTACAAATAAGTAACCCAAGTAACATTTTTTTCGGGTCGGTTGTAAACTTTACCTCAAGGTTTTAAAACAGTCATAAAAAGGTTAACGTTTTGCTATCTGGTCGTATTTAGTATTTCAGAAAGATTAATAAGTCCTAAAACTAATTGACTATTATTACAACCTTGGAACCGCTGACAAGAGTTTAAATTAACGTTATTTTTACTTAGGTTTTAGGAGCATATAGTCCTAAGATCTTAAAGTTGTCGTAGACTCCTGATTCAGTTCTAGAAAAGCTATCATTATACTAAAGTGAGATCTAAAGGTTAGTTTTTTAACTTATATACAGCTATAAAGTTATGGAATTTTAAAATCACCTGTAAGTCATTTCTAAAACCTACATGAAACCTTTAGGCTATATTAGAGTTATCCAGACAAACAAATTAGGATTATGTGGTTAAAACCCAAACCAGTAATACTATTGTATAAGCTTACGGCATGATTTAAGTCCTACGAGAATTTTTTAAAGCTTAAGAAGCATCCTCAAAAAATTTTAGTTATCTCCGCGAGTTTTAAGCAACTGCAAAAATAGCCTAGTAGTTTTACCATAGACAAACCCAAGAGGTTTAAATGGTACCATGTTCCAAAATATTATTTGTATGTATTGTTTCTGATATAAATAAATAAAAAAACTAGCTCCGCCAGATAATCTTTAGATCTCATTTTGGCAAACATAATTATCTTTTAGCTGTTACAGTTCTGAAAAGGTTAATTTAAATTCTTTCTAGTAATTTCCTAACGGCAGCCATATTTTTTATTGAAATTATAAATCTATCGGAACAAAAACAATATTTTGATAAATTAAATAAGGCAAAATTAAGTAATGTGTGCTATATATTTAAAATGTATGTTTTATATGAATAGAAGTTTCATTTCTAATACGATTTATCACCAACCATCGTATTTTATAATTCTTATATTATTAAAATATCTTCAACCCATAATACTCCACCTCTCATACAGCCCTCTCATATAGGGCCCACCTCTCATACAGCTCTATTATCATTAAGTTTTACAATAAAGTGCCAGTCGCAGTATTTTTTAATTTTTCCTGACGTCAGCAAGCTACTTATTATTTTTATGAATACAACACTTACCTTATCTCGCCATTTTAAAACAAGGAATCGCCATTATAAATAAAGATTTGAAATTCACTTGTTTCTGTGTAAAAAATCTTAAATAGAAACATTTTAAAACCTGGGAGTCTCGGGAAAGCATTTATTCATGTCTAAAAACAGTTTTAAGTTATCCTAAAGATACATCCAACAACATTTTAGAAGGTTATATTAACCTTACATAAAGGTATTATGATTTAAACTATAGGTTTTGCTGTAGCTCTCAGAAAGGTTCTAAAACGTGGGCCTTTTTTGCACTCAGGGGGTTATTATAAGGTTAATATAACATTATTGAGTCTATTAAGACTTAGTAGCAGATATCCATATATAGGTTCTAGAACCTTTTCAAAACCATTCTAGAATCTAAAATGTTACTTGGGAATGCATTATAGCTTTACCGGAAAGTGTACACTTTAAAAAAAACGGGACGACCCAATTATATAAATAAAAACATTGGTTACATAATACCTATATGCGGTAGCTTATCAATAGCTATTATAAGCCAGTGTTAATTTTATTTTAAGAAGCTGTTAGCTATCCCAAAATGTAAAAATAAAATAAATAAATCAATCAAACTGGTGATGTTCAATAAACATCACCATTTTTGCTCATGAAATGTGCACATTATTACTAGCCTACTCTATTCGCCACCAAGCTGTTCTTTTATATTTAAAACTTAACATATTACCAGAAATGAGGAGGAGACTCAGTACTAAGCCTTCTACGGCTTCTACTCAGGTACAGTCGACAAAGTGGAAGCATTATTTCAAACAATAAGAGGTATAAAGCAATAATTTAAATCATATATGAAAATCCTAAAATACTTCTATCTATTTCATATAATACTAGCTAACCGCTCGCGACTTCGCCCGCGTTATTTTTGTTTTCCCGTGGGTCTTTTTTTTTCCCGTAGGAAAATTACCCTATGACCTTCCCCTGGTCTTGAACTATCCCTATACCAACTTTCATCAAAATCGGTTTCCTCTTTATAATATTAGTATAGTATAAAACCAGTTTTAACGCTTTTACTCCTTACCTTAAGAATGTTTTTACTTTTCTTAGTAATACTCACTCATGAGCACTTAGATCCGAAGAGAACCTGATTCTGAGTATTCCGAAACACTACTAATTTCAAAGAAGTCTTTTGCAGTCCAAGCGGCGTGCTTACGGAATAATTTTACCTATAGCTATCAGGCGTGCAGGGTCACTAAACATTTTCAAGAGGTCACTTAATAAGTACTATCTGTCATTGTAGATCTATTACAACGGTATATGTTTGTTATATGTGTGTATGTTATGTTTGTGTATATTGTATTTATGGAGGTATTTTATTGTGTCTTACATTGAAGTTTGTTTAGTGTTGTACATTGCCAACTTCCCCAATTCTTTCGTTTCCGTAATTAGAGTCCATCCAAAGGTTGCCTGGAAGAGATCGCTCATTGCGATAAGGCCGCCCATTGTACCATAATTATTTTGAATTTTGTTAACCCCAATTTTGTAATGTACAATAAAGAATTTATCTATCTATCTTTACTTCAAATATCGCTGACCAAAAAAACTCTACTGGTAGACCGGCAACTTTGTCGACTGTACCTCTATGTTAGAGCTGCCCCCCAACCATAAGGCGACCAACTGTCTAATGAGTCAATGCGGGACACCCACTCCTATCCTTATCCACAAGAAGATTGAGGATGTGTTGGTGAGTGCACTTAAATTAGAAACATACAACACTACTACTGAATCAACATTTATTATTAAAGTCATTTATTTTTCACATGCGTGGCATTTTTTTACTAGTTCTGGGTTTCCTACCTGAGTACGGTACGTCTCGTCTCGCTCGTCGTTCGTATTTTTGATATGGAACACTAGTTTATGCGAGCGAGACGATGGGAGACGAATATACATCTACAAAAAAAGATAGGAATGCGGGACATGCGGGACGCATTAGACGATTTGCGGGACTATTTTAATAAATATAGCTTTAGCTTATAGACTTCGTCTGAATAACGATTGCCAATTGTCAGAAGGTATCACAAACAAACAATATGCAAATAAAGTTACTATAGTAAAGTCCGAGTACGCAAGGCCAGTATCCTCGATTGCGGAGTTGCGGACTCGCATCCAAAATGCAGCTGCTTACATAGAAACGTCGGGTTACGCGCACTGCATTAAACATTCTTTTATTAAAAGGTCTAGGACGTGTACAAGGGCGCAAGGTCAATTTATTTTTTTTACGAATAAATGTATTTTTTACCGAGTACTTTGAAATTTTTATTCTCTTTAAGTAGCCATGAGATTAAAAAATAAATACAGAATACCGAGGCGCATTATACCTTTACATTAACACAGAACCTTAGAGTAATTATTACGACAAAAACAGTTTTTTGACATTTTTATACTATTTGTTATTCAAATAGTTATGAAATTAAAAATATTTAGAATGCCTAGGCTTATGTATGATACGTTTTTGAAATCTAGAATAGCTAAGCAAGTTTTTAAGATGATGGGCACGCTGAGCGTCCTAAATTTTTTTTACACTGTAGCTGATCAATAATGAAAGAAAATTTATTTAATTTTTAATTTTCTTTGTGTTTTAATTTGTTTTTAAACACTTTACGCTAGTTTGTTAAATTTAAGTCCTTGTTTTTGATAGCTGAACTATCACTTGTGAAATGGAAAAAAAACGAAATCGGAAATTCTCTCCATTTGTAGAAATGGCACTATAAAAACTAATCTCACTTGGAAATTTTCGAAAAATTCAAAAACAATAAATATCTCTGAAACCGTGATATTTTCACTAAGGTCTTTGTGGTAAGGGAGGCCATGATGAAGTCCATCTCTAGTTACAGGTTTATCCATTGTTTTAGGGACAGCCTGTATATAGATATAGATTGCAATGCGGTATTACAACTGTCATTATAGGACGGTCCCGCAGAATGCGGGACGGTTAGTTGTCTTACCCAACCATGATCGCCCAAAATAATATTAACCCAGATTCCCCTACTGGCCGTTATTTATAACGCCCAAAAAAAACATTTAAATCTACCCTCAAATAGCGTTTATATTTTTTTGTTTTACTTGTTTTTTCTGTATTTACAATTTAGAAACATTCTTTGCACGCTTATTAGTATCGAAATTTTAATGTTTGTAATATGTATTATTTTTCTTTTTGCTATTTTTTGCTAAGTGGAATAAATAACAAGTATTACGGGTTCGAAAAGGTGAGCTTTCCGAGTTACTTTTCTAACAATTCAATAAGATTTGTTGTTGAGATCATAATTTCACATATTTAAGCTAGAAAACAAGAAAACAATAATAGTACATTATGATACGAGCGCGCTATGTCGGTCATTGCGTACGAGGCGGTATTGTGCGCGAGCCGCAGGCGAGCGCGACACGAAAGCAGAGTACGAAATGACCAATGCGCGCGTGTATCATACGACTTTCTTCAACACACTTGTGAGGAAAATAAAAGATCTTGTGGTATTAATATTTTTCTGAAAATGAATGCGCTTTTTTATCAATCTTCCACTGCATGAAAGTATCGTATGCTGCCAAGTATTCATCCTTTGACTTTGGCGGCAACAAACTATTACTCGCGCTTTGCGCTTCCATAATTATTTCCGGCGGAGTTAATGATATGGATTCTTCTTCACTTGGACTCGACATATTTGTAGATAATTAATTATCAATTACAACATAAAGGCAAAAAATTTCAATAGCGGGAAAATGTCGCGCGCCTTTTTTATTCGCGCGCTGGCCGGGCATGGCTAAACTTTTCATACAGCCAACAAAAAAGGGCTAAACAGCCAAAATTCAAAACTAAAAAACCGAATATTTTAGTTTTTAAAAAACAAGTTTGTGTGAATTTTTAATAATTTATTTTAGTTAAGAATACTGTGTTATTGTTTAATATACTGAATAATGGGTCTAAATGCAAGGTAATAAGATCCACTTTACGAGCAAGTGTGTTGAAAAGAGTATTTTTGCTATTCGATATCTGACCGCCAAAGCCGTTTTTATCCGCTTGAGGTTAAAGTAAATTTGAATTTAGAACATCGCGTGCACTAGGTATGTGATTTCAAAACATCATTAAACCTATTTACTTCCATCTCCATGGTGCCGAATTTATCATACAACTTTTTTTAAATTTGTTAAAAACTCATACTCTGAACCTCTTTGGTGTACTTTTGTTTTTGATTTGCTTTGTTTCATTTCCTCGCTGAGGGGGGATGAAAAGTTACGTGTTGCACTCGAGTGCAAAGATTTTTTACCTTGTGCTCTTTTGATTCCCTCGCTAACGCTCAGATTCTAATGTTTGGATCACTCGCTGCGCTTGTGATTCAATTCTAGAACCCTTCGCTTGCTCGGTCATCAATGTTGAGCACGCGGTTTAAAAGCAACTTTGCACTCATGTATAACAAATAACTATTACGAACACCAATTTTTAAATTCTGGAAAACCAATGGAAGAAATACACAGCATATAGCTAAATTATGCAATAAATGTCTTTTTGCATATCTGATACTTTGATTAGATTGTAAAAGCACCGATAATATAATACTACAGTAAAAAGTGATGAATAAAAAAATCAAAATGGGTAAAAGATCGATAACTATGGTGTCCTTTTTGAAATGTTTAGGCTTATATTGAAATACAAACAAAAAAATACAAAACTCACTATTTATGAAGTCGATCTTTTATACTTCGATTTTTTGCGAATCGATTTATTAAACTTCGATTTGAATCGATTCAAGAATCGATCTTTTTGGGACAGTATCGCCACGGTAATAGTATCGTCTTCCATTGACGTAATATGTAACCTTCCCTTGTTACAAATTGGAAACGTACTCTGTGATCCTTTTCGTGATGCAGATTTATACGAATCATACAAGAGCCACGTATATCGATATGTGGCCGTCAGCTTGTTTGCCTACTTCTTTACATTGTATTAAAAAGTTTCATTCAACTCTTCCCTCCCGACTCCCGCTAATCAGTATTAAGACAATTTTTTTCTCTTTATTTATTTAGGGGTTTTTACCCACATGTGTTTTTTTATACACATATGTCTTTAAATATAAAAAATAACTCACCTTTTTAATTTTATATTAATTTTCTAAAGTACAAAAATGTTGCACTAGTTTAGCGCAGTACGTTTTAAGATTTTTTTCTTTTTAATTTTTATTTAATTATTTTTTCTATAAACAGGGTCACACAGGGTATAAGTGACGGTATTCGTTTTCTACAAATCATATTCTGTCAAAAAACCATAATAAATTCACAAAAAAATATTTTTGCAATGTAAATCGTTTAGGTATAACATTTCCATCATACTGCGCGCGGAATCAGCTGTTTGGGACATCGAACGTCAACGCACCGGTGTGAGCATGAAGCAAATTTGTATTTGCTTCATGGGTGTGAGCGGAACAAAAATGATGCCGGCGCGCCATACATTGCGTAACATGAATAAAAATTAAAACTCCTTTTCTCGCTTTAAAAGCTTTTCCGGGAAAAATAAACATCAGTTAGCAAATATTACATTGGTCTGAACTCTCTGTTAAAAGAAAAGGGACACCGTCACTTATATTTCCCTTAAAAGTAAGAAATTGGATTCATAGAGATCACCTTAAGAAATAGGATCCGAGGATTTTCCGTACAAAATGTATGGGAAATGTTTTTGGCGATTTCTGTCGTTTCTGGTACTCATACCTTAAATGGTCCCATAGAGTCTTTTGATCCCTACATGAAATAGGATCGATAGGCATAAAATTTTTTTTTTTGCTATCTCAGCATTTTTTTTGTTTACTGTAACTTTTTTCCAAAATCTGTGAATGCAGATCTGAATATCTTAAAAAGTTATGTATGGTTGCCTAACAATGTTTTCTTGTAACTATAACGGTTAATGTACCTACCCTTTAAATCCCATCTCAAAAATCCATCCTGTATAATAATGGATGTGTCCTGAAGCGTCCCTTAAATTTTCCGAGGTGATAAAAAAGTAGTCCTGTATAGTTCTGTATGGTTCCACTCACATGATATGGTCCGTGAGGAGTACTTCGAATCAACCGCTCTCTAGTCCTCAGCTGCGACCCAGACCCACAAGAGCCACGGTGCGGCATGCAGTTTGACCAGTCAGCCCACTGGGTCAAACACGCGACGTTCGGATTTTGGCGCGATTCAGCGACCTCAGGTTCATCTTGTTCTTCTTCTCTTTAACAAGGGAAGGGGGGATTACTGAACATATCTGTTGTAGAACTTGATTATCTGTGTAACTGTCTATAGCATTGTGGTATGTACTAATAGTCGCAATAACTTAAAATAAACTGGTGCATATTTTAAGTCTATTACTAGACTAGTCACAATACTCTCTCTTTTGACTGTCAGGTTTCTAGTGAAAAAATGATGAAAATAAATCTTTTTTTTTTGTCTCCGGCGGGACTCGAACCCGCTTATCCAACATACCGTGTTGACGCCTTAACCACTGGGCCACCGAGCACTGCCCGACCGTGAAGAAATTTTCAACTGTAGGTACTGATCGTTTTGTACTTTGTTTACATAAGATTAATAGTACTTCGTCTGTGTTATTATAATAATTATAATTTTTTATTTATTATTATTATTGTTGTTGTACGGCCTTTGCCTTGTAGGCCTTGTTTACCTCGACCTAGAAGATCAATTATGAATTGTAGCACCGTTAGAGTATCTCCATCAAGCCCAAACCCTGTATGAAGTTGAGTTTTTTTTGGTTTGGGAGAGTTTGTATTTCATATGGTCTCATGATACTCGTATGTCCTGTACTTTGTGACGCCAAAGTAGTCGTTATTCACTGTTACGAACGCGCTAATCTCAGGAACTACTGGTTCGAATTGAAGAATTCTTTTTGTTTTGGATAGTCCATTTATCGAGGAACGCTTTAGGCTATATAACATCACGATATTGTTATTTTCGGACATCCACGCGAACGAACGTAAAGATTTCTAAATTGGATGTTGATAGAATACGCAGTTATATTCTATCAACATCCAATTTAGAAATCTTTACGTTCGTTCGCGTGGATGTCCGAAAATAACAATATCGTGATGTTATATAGCCTAAAGCGTTCCTCGATAAATGGACTATCCAAAACAAAAAGAATTCTTCAATTCGAACCAGTAGTTCCTGAGATTAGCGCGTTCAAACAAACAAACAAACTCTTCAGCTTTATAATATTAGTATAGATAACTTCGACTAGGTCCTTTGGAGCATTCCCTTTTGACGTAAGGCTCGACCTATTACAAATCAGCAGTAAGTAGGGTGCCTAACCTCATTTCTTTCGCAAAAAAACTATTAGTATTTGTTAATGCAAACTGTTTTTTTTTGGATTGGATGATTCACCACAATCTCATTTCTGTTTATTGTAAAACATACCTGAAACTTGACCAAGCTTAGAACTTAAAAACCTCCCGTCTCTCAGCCACATACGAAAACGACTTCAAAACGAAATAAAGTAAAAAAATATATCTTACTCCTCTTCTTCTTCGTTCGATGGCTCCGAATCCGAGTCTATATAAACAAAAAGTAAGGTCGTATTAATTCCGTTGTTCATAACAAATTAATTTAGCATCCGGAAATGAAACGCAATGCAAGCTTCTTCTGACCGACTAGGTACCTACTCAAAATTCAAACGTCCTTCAGTCGAGGGAACTGCTCGGAAAACATACCGCCCCTGTCACGTCTCTCACAGATGACAGAGACAATGTAACATTTGAGATCTCTTCAAACATTGAGAATTGCCTTAGTAGGAAGTCCTCGAAAAACTCATTTCTTCCTGTTTCTAATAATATTATTATTATGTTTAATATATCGAGTTGTACAAGTAAACAAAATGCGAAACAAAGAAGATTGGCAACAAGCCATACAATGTTGGTACCGTAATCAGACGAAATGTATGGTGATAAAAATACCACGTATTTCTTTATCTTTAGTAACGTAACAAAAAAGGTAATCACATCATATTTCTACAACTGGTAAATAAAAAGATATTCGCATTTGAAAATTATGTACGGTATGTACATGAGTACAGAGATAACAAAACGTTATTAATAGTTAACAAAACGTTTCAAATGTCAGAACATGAGATTGAATTTGACATTGATATTACGAGTTACAGTTATTGTTATTATAGATTGGGAAAGGATTTTTTTTTAACGAACGACTTTTAGCGCGCTGCCATCGATATCATCGCCATTCGGAACGCATCCCCACGACACGACTGACACTGACTGTGAATGTGACGTTGGCATTCACAGTTGACAGTGGTAACAGTTGGTCATGTGACATATCGATAGATTTATCGATTATAATTAGATTTCCTTAGACATCTTATTTAACTAAAACCTAAATACAAAACCAAGAAAAGTAATATTCTTATGTTCTATCTAATATTCTTATGTTCTAGTATTTTTGGTCCTGTAACTGTCATTAATCGACCAATTATATGAAAATGAGTGGATTAATTAATAATCGATATTTCTGCGACGAATTGAATAGTTGCTCTTGTTTTGTTTACCTTCGCGTTTTAATATTGCATGTCAGTTAGATGCGTTTTGTTATCAATATTCACTGAAATAATGAAATCAATTTTTCTTTCTTTACAAAAGTTATAGAAATTCATTAATTAAAGAAAAATAGGTAAACTAGTATCGTTAACATAATATCCAAAATTCAGTATCCTACATTTCATATTTTAATGGGTACCAGGCCTGCCAATCTTCTTTACTTATTCACGTGCTTTTATTTTTATTTTATACTGCCTTTTCGCTTTATTTTTGTTTTCTCGTGGGTGTTTTATATTTTCCCGTAGGAAAAATAATTTTGTAGCCTATATTAATCAGGGATAATGTAACATTCTAATGGTGAAAGAATTTTTGAAATCGGTCTCGTAGTTTCGGAGCCTATTCAATACAAACATACAAAAATACAAATCATTCCTCTTTATCATATTATTAGTATAGATTGAATCATGATAGTCTTAATAGTAAGGTGGCCATGCGAAAAATAAAATACGGACAAACGATTGATCGGGCGGTCGTATACGCGATATTTAGAGGATACATTAAGATGGTCTCTGCAGTGTTTTTAGATAGATAGATATAATCTTTATTGCACACAAGGACATTAAAAATGGTACATTTTATACAAAAAGCGGTCTTAACTCTGAGAGCTATCTCTTCCAGACCGCTTTAGGTTGGATACGAATGATAAAGAAATGACAGTAGATTGTGTGCACAGCGTTAATAATACATAATTACATATTCATTAGGCGAAAAAACATTTAAGGGAAATATACAGGCTTATGTTTTATCACCCCGAAAAATTTAAGGGACGCTTCAGGACTCATCCAATATTATGTAAAAATAAAATATTAAAAATCTTAAAAAATACTGCACTAAACTAGTGCAGTACTTTTTGGATATTTTAGAAAATTAATATAAAATTAAATACTTGGGTAAATTATTTTTTTTATTAATATTTAGATCATTCTACTACCGTGTCCTGAAGCATCCCTTACATTTTCCGGGGAGATAAAAAAGTAATCCTATAGGTTAGATATAAGATGGACCCTAGGCGCTTGTCTCAGATCTGGGTACCTTATACTTTCCGTGTAAATCGACATTAAACTGAAAGCGAAAACTTTCAAGTGACAACCATAGTCCAGCTGAATATGGAATTATCACAAAGGAAATGTAAGCACTAAATGAAGAAACAAGATACGCTGATGTAGGGCTGTCGACACTTAAGTATCACAACAGTACTTATTTAGTTTGTATGAAAAAAGTAGCTTGATTAGCCCCATTTTTTTTTCTACAGAATCGCCTCTTCTAATGGATATGCTTATGCGGACCTACCTTAAATATTATTTCAGTTAAAAAACAGTGTTTATTATTTTTTATATTTATTTATTATATTCTAATATTTATATAGAGTTTCTATGTATTTAGAACAAAGCTCATCAAGGTTCGGTTAACAACGCCAATAAAAGTCCGTCTTTAATTTCCACTCTGTATTATCTCTTCTAATTAGTATCACGAGTAATTACCTGTGTTAACTTCACTGCATTCCTCCCCCAATAACGGGTAAACGTCCAGCAACCTGACTTGTAGGATTGCGAAAGGCTTGAGATCGTTTAGGTTCATCTGGTAGAAAGGGGAGTCCTTGTTGAAAGACCCGACCTCCACTCGATGTATGTGGTCAGGTGGAGTCGTTACTGCTGTTTGAGACTGAAATCAACAAACAGTGTTGAATCCCACTCGTGTATCTGTATAAAAATAACTACACTACCTTTGCGGCTTTTCGTGCGATCAAAGGGAGAGTTGTTCTGTTTTTTAGGACTCTACTTCTTTTACTTGGTTAGGGCAAAAAGTTATTTTAATTACCTCACAATTTAACTACCCTCATTGTCTGAAACCGCAGCTTGGTCACACTGGTGTTTCATTTGGTTAGATAAACTGCATGATGGTATACAAATATAAAAGCTTAGTTTTAAAAAATATATGTTATAGGTTTGTTGTCCACTGGTTATTAGTAAAAATGCGTTCATTAAGGCGCATAGTAACGTCAATCATAAAAAATCACAGCAACAAAACCGGTTTTCTTCATAAATATTGAATAAAAAAATCTTTAAAAAAGATATGTTATTATTCAACGCATTCTTTAGAGGATGGTCTTTTTAATTTTTTGATAAATTAATTAAAACTTGGTTAAAATGTGACCCAAACATGCCTCGATTTTAAAACTATAAACCTAATCGCTTCGTAAATATTAGGTTAAATCACATACTTTTGATTTCAATAAATAAAGTGAACAATATTCTAGGGGATGGTCTTCTTAGATTTTTCTTATTCGCCTTTATTAATTTTTTATTGAAATAATTCATCTTACGCGTAAAGGTTTGCTTGAATATTCCCCTCACTCTCACTCACTCACTCCTATGTAATCAGTGCGGGACGATCGACGCAAGGTCATTGGGAGCACTATGCGCCTTAAAAGATCGCTTAAATAATTAGCGACTAAAATTGTTGCTAAAATAATATTCTTTCGAGGTAAGTAAGTAACTATTTTGCTGTGCAATCAGTATTTTTGATTAGGATTGGGACGTTTTTTTTAATACAACTACCTTGAAACAACTTTAATTTAACCGTTTCCATGGTCTAGTGGTTGAGACCACCGGGTGTTGATCGGGAGATCCGGGGTTCATTTCCCAATGGGGGTAGAAATTTTTCTGCTTGGTTTGGTTGGTGGTAGGACTTCTGAGCCTGCCTAACTCTAGCTACCACCGTCTTACCTAAGTTTGTCGCGATAATAACAATGTTTAAAGTACTGTTGTGTTCCGACAATTAAAGGTAAGATAGCCAGTTCCTCAGTTGTTAAGAAGCCCAGGCAAAGCTCGCTTGCACCTTATCGTCACTTTCCAATTTACCATCAGCAGGCGTAGCATGGGCTGCCAATACTGGACTCGAGTCACGCATTATCTCAAAATTTCAGTGGCATAATCTCTATATCTTTAAGAGTAGCACGGTGGCGCGTATTTATTGTGACTGACGTGAAAAAAAATTCTTGACGTTCGTCAAGGAACACGGTGACTGAGTATTATCACTTTCTTGGCGTGCCTGTGCTCTGACTGATGTGGTTGTAGCAAGGGCTTTATTACTTTGAAGGATGTAATAGCAGTCGGAGAGCAAGTCATTGCGAGATAATGCGTGAGTCTTGGCAGCCCATGCTACGCCTGCAGGTGAGATGAAAGTCACAAGCTTCCCTATAGTATGTAATATTAAAACAAAAAGAAGTCTTTTTAATTTGCAGTTTAATAATACCCTTAAAATATTAGTTTCATGTTAACGTTCTATGTGCATATATTTAAATACCTCATAGGCTACTCCATCCATGAATCCAGCGTCCCAAGGGTACAAAGGTATTTCAGATTTCTTGTACCAACCATCCGGGGTGCACAACTCGAATTTGGATGTACCCAGGAACCAGTCAGGCGAGGGCCTCATGCCGACTACGATTGAGAACTGGTGATGGAATCGATCTACCCTGAACAGAGAATGCGAGGGCTCAAACATGAAGGGGTGGTGGCGTCTTTTCCCTCTTATCAGTGTTCTTGTTCCGTTTCGCTCCGCCATCTGTAAAACACGTTAGATAGGTAGGTACGTATTGGAGATTAAAATGCTTTATTTACATAAACGTAACTAGGTGGGCTAGGTAGGTGGGGTAAATAGCCTGGTGGGCGAAGTTCTTCAGCATTGAAACAGCAAGATGCATTTATAGGTTTTTCATCAGTACCTATCAGTACTTGTCAAATTATTAGGTAATAGGTATCTATCTATAATATAACGGGTGTAAAAAAACCAATCACAAAGCCGAAGCTCATGTATTGAACCCATCGTCAATATCATTTTTGTCTTCTGGATCATACCTGGGAAATTAATAGTTACCGAGATATTTAAGTTCGAAGTGACAATTATTCTTTCGGGGTTTTTATACCAAAGTGTTTGGAACATTATTTGTTAATTTTCATCTAAATAAATATCAAAGAAAATATCAGTATTTATTAACAAATAAAAGTTTTTAATTTACAACGCGCAATGTATTTACTTATTTATTTAGAAAGTTTTGAGTTTGAGTAAACACCAAATCAACCTTAATTATCTAATTGTATTTATCTACACTCATGTTCTAATTTTAATATTAAGAACTCAACACTAATATTTTAAAGGCATAACTTAAAGCCCTTGGCCTTTTACAAATTACATTATAATACAGGTTCGCCATACAAAACCAGTACTTTAATGTAACTCGAATTCCAATAAAATACAGTTCGATTGACGAAGCCCGACCAAGGAGGTTTTGTCACAATTTTCTTTTGTGCCAGTAGGTAGGGTAGATGCGCCTGTTTCCCGACCACTGCCAATTTTCGACCATTTAACGGTCCTCCCTTGTTAAATGATCAAAAATAGTAATATTGGTATACTTGCATCACCAAAACATAAACAAGTAGCAACCTGAATACATTGTTCCCCCCCACACACACAAACTAGAAGAATTAAACGAAAGCTGCGAAAACTAATCAATTATTTGTCTGAGGTTAGCAGCGGAGAGCGTCACATGCGTTGAATATTAAGAAAAAAATAGTAAGGTGCCACTAATTGTACGGAAAATTTTTAATTAATCTTAAGTAATATTGGATTATTTATTGTTTGTGCAGCTAGTTTATGACCTTTATTGTGTGGATTAATTAGATTTTAACGTAAATTTCATGTACAAATTCATAAAATGAGGTGGTCAAGAAAGGGTACACGCTTTACTCAAAAAATTCAGTTTTCGACCGGGTGGTCGAAAAATAGGTAAGGCACCTACAAATAAGATTTCTATGTTGTTTTAAAATGTATGGAAAGATATTAAATCTAATTTGATAATGTGAGCTTTATTTACATATATTATCTAATGGCCAATTTTCGTCCAATATTTTACTTTGTTAATATAAACTGAATATGACAAACAATGTTGTTGGTCGAAAATTAGAAATATGGTATAATCATCCCAGTTTCCGACTGCCTTTTTTCGTTTAGCTAAAATCAAAAGAATTGAATTAATTATTCAAAACTATTTGAATGAATTCTAATTAACTCCCACTTCTTAATCAAAATAAATTTTAGATTGTGTTTACTTTTTAAATAAATACTTCGAAAATTCGAAAAGTCATGTTGGTCGAAAATTGGGTACCTACTTATAATGTAAAATCATTCCAATTATCGACCGTTTTTTGGTTAGTTAAATTTTAAAGCTATTTCATAAATATTATTATACATTCTAATTAGAAATTCATTGTTAAAATATTAAAATTTAATAAGTAATATTCAAGCAAGCTGGGGATCAAATGGCCCGGCCGGCCGACAACCGGTTGGGAGACATTACTTTTCTACCCCTGGCCTGCCCGTCTGGGGCATTATTGCACTTGGCGAGCCCTCCGTAGAGTAAGGCCCTGCGTTTGGGTCAGTGATGCTGGCTCACCGTCATGCCAGTCTGCAGTGGGCGCACTCGGGGAATGGCTACCGCCGATCCTGATTGTGCCTCTATGGAGTTAAAAGTTGCTGGAGGGTGGTTTAGTCAGGTATGGGGTTAATACCCGAGTCCAATGGCATATCTTTGGGGCGGCCTTGTCAGCTTTTCAGTCCCTTGTCGAATCGTAAAGAGATTACCCCTCCTTAAAAAAAAGTTTAGATATTGTGAGCACATGAATCTGAAAATCCGGATTTGATTAGGAATAAATAGACGTCCGATTAGGACCCGTTGACGAAGTTGACCAAAGCAAACGGAGAAATCGTCGCTTCGAAATCGGAGATTCTTTCGGAAGTTAGCACTAGCACCTTCTACAGTCAGCTATATATACGCGTCGCACTCACCCCGTCCCACGCCGGATGAGAAGGATCCAAGAGCCACCTTAACCCGCCATGCAACGAAGGATCTCCCAGACATCAGCCTAGACGAAATCGAGAAGGCTCTTGGGCAACTTAAAAATGGAAAAGCCCCGGGGGAGGATGGAGTCACAACGGAGCTTCTGAAAGCTGCTGGCAAGCCGATACTGAAGGAGCTCCAGCGTATATTTAATTCTATTCATTTCTCCGGGAGAACTCCTAAGGCATGGCACATGGAGTTTAGGCGTATTGTTCTTCAAGAAGGGCGACAAGACTTTGTTGAAGAACTATCGACTAATTTCACTCTTGAGCCATGTCTATAAGTTGTTTTCAAGAGTCGTCTCGAACCGTCTTACACGAAGACTTGACGAAGCTCAACCTCCGGAGAAGGCCGGGTTCCGACGGAGTTATATCACCATAGACCACATTCACACAGTAAGGCAGGTTATACAGAAGACCAATGAGTATAACCAACCCCTGTGCATGGCATTTGTGGGCTATGAGAAAGCTTTTGACTCCGTCGAGACCTGGTCTGTTCTAGAGTCTTTGCAGAGGTGCCAAGTTGATTGGCGATATATCGAAATGCTGCGATGTTTGTATGACGCTGCTTATTTGTTCGTCGTTGTCCAGAATGGTCAAACTGAGCCTATCCTCCTGTGACGTGGTGTTAGGCCGGGGGATGTAATATCACCGAAACTCTTTTCTCCGCTGCGCTGCAGGATGTATTCGGAACGCTCAACTGGACAGGACGTGGCATTAATATAAACGGCGAGTGCATCTCACACTTACGATTCGCGGACGATATCGTCATTATGGCTGAAACTCTGCAAGACTTACAAGAGATGGTGAACAGCCTGGTTGAGTCTTCCGAACGCATCGGTCTCTGGATAAACTTGGATAAAACCAAGGTCATGTTCAACGAGCTCGTTGATCTGGGACAGGTTGTAGTAAATGGAGTATCTCTCGAAGTTGTACAGGAATATGTGTACCTAGGGCAAACTCTTCAACTAGGCAGAAACAACTTCGAGAGGGAAGCCAACAGAAGAATTCGGCTGGGCTGGGCAGCATTTCGTAAGCTTCGACATGTCTTCTCGTCACCCATGTCTTAAGTCGAAAGTCTTCGACCAGTGCGTCCTCCCAGTCATGACATACGGTGCCGAGACGTGGATACTCACGGCTCGACTAGTCCACCAATTAAAAGTCACTAAGCGTGCTATGGAAAGGGCTATACTCGGAGTATATCTGAAAGACCGTATCAGAAATGATGTGATCCGTCAGAGAACCAAAGTCACCGACATAGCCCACCGAATTAGTAAACTGAAATGGCGGTGGGCTGGCCTAATGAGCCGCAGAACTGACGGCCGTTGGAGTCGTAAGGTGCTTGAGTGGAGACCGCGACTCGGTAAATGTAGTGTGGGACGCCCTGCGACAAGATGGGATGACGATATATGTAGGCTGGCTGGAGTGGGCTGGATGAGAGTAGCCGAAGATCGGGAGCGGTGGCGTGCATTAGGGGAGACATATGTCCAGCAGTGGACGAGTGTAGGTCGATGATGATGATTAGGACCCGGGTTCAAATAGACACAGCCTTAATAAATATTAAAAGCTGATTATTTTAGTATTTTTATTTAAAAAAATATATATATTCTATCATACTTTTATTCATAAAAATCTTTCTTAATTAATTGGTCGAAAACTGGTCAACAGATGGACGAAAACTGGTAAAATCGGCAATTTGACGCTTGGATTTAATAATTAAAAAAACTGTTAATTTGACTATTATAAAATATATAATTATTGAAAATAGACTATATGAGGAGTTACCACAATTTATTTTGATATAAAATACATGTCAGAACACACATATTTTTATTCCCAAAGTTGGCAACTCCACTAATTGGTCGAAAACAGGCTAATCTACCCTACATTGTCTATGGCGGCGCGTGCAACAGCGCATGCGCGGTAGAATGTTAGTGTTGGCGCCATTTCTCTGAATTTTTCATTCATTATTTTGCTGTTATTGGTTAAAGAAAAGTTTAATAATATAAATGTATGTAGTTTTAGATTTCTGTATTAGTTTCACAATTGCAGTGTTCAAAATGCAAATAATTATTAGAATAAATGAGTTTGATTTTGTTTTAATTTTGTGTCTTTTATTGAATTTAGGTAACCACTGATTGCATGAGTGTAGATAAGTGTACACTAGTGTTTTAAGACCCCCTATTATAATAATAATATAATAATAATAATTTTATTTCAGACACGAGATCCAGATTTACAAAAGAGTAAAAAAAAAACAAATAAAATTAAATCATTTAGGTAGCTATTGTTACCCATCTCTTTAATGTATTCGTTTGAATGAGTCTCTCTGTCAGACCCCGTACAATATCATTGCCACACACATCGATTCTCGACATAAAAGAGCTTATTCTTTTTCTCTGGATGGCGTTAAATGAGTCAATTCTTGCCTCTGCATACATTTCAGACGCACTGCAGAAACGGTTTAGGCCCATAAGTTGCCTAAAGACATTATTATAGGCAACTCGTATATTATCGTGGGACTTTTTTGTATAATTGACCCAGAGCTGACATGTGTAGAAAGTCTGACAGAAAGACCCAAACAACGTTTTTTTCACGTCAGGTGATGACCTGCCAAATTTTCGTATGATCATATTTCCTACGACACAAAGAGCCCTACGTTGCCTCCCAATATCGGCGTCGTCCTTTTGATCAGATGTAACGATGTGGCCAAGGTACCTAAATTCGTCCACAAGTTTGACCTGATGACCGTTTAAATATAGTGGCGGCACGTACAAGGGCGCCTTCCCCGACCTGAACATCATCATTTCGGTTTTTTTCGAATTGTATTCCAGGTCATGCTCTCTGGCATACCTTTCACAAATCTTAATGAACTTTCTTAAGCCTTTAATCGAGGGGCTGAGCAGCACCATATCATCCGCGTAACTCAAGTTATTAATGTATCTATCTCCCATCCTAAGTCCTACCGGCGTACTGCTCAGCTCCACGATTAAATCATTGACATAAGTATTGAACAGGTCAGGTGAAGTTAGCCCCCCCTGCCTCACACCACATGAAAGCTGATAGCTTTCAGATTGTTCACCACCCCAACTGACAGTGTTAGTTTCTCTACTATACCAACATTCAAGCAGGTCCACTATTTCAGGTGGCAGTTTGCCTGTTTCAGACTCCCGCAGCTTTTTCCACAATAAGTCATGGTTAATTGTATCAAAAGCGCGGCTCAAGTCTAAAAACAGGCGTAGACTGTGGTTTTATGCTGTGTGTAATAACCTACAACCTGCTTCAATGCGAATATAGCCACGTCCGTTGATAGTTGCGGTCGAAAGCCAAACTGACCGTCATCATGTCTAATTTTTTTAAGGTAATTGTGTATTACGCGATCAAGCACCTTAGCCACAATCGTGGCGAGTGATATAGGCAGGGATTGAAAACCGGTTCCAATTTCGGTTCCGGTTCTTCATTTAGGTTCTTGAAAAGGGTTCTCTTTTCGGTGCGGTTCCGGTTTCGGTTCCGGTTCCGGTAAAGTTCCAAAGTACCGGTTCTTAATACAGGTTCAAACTAATAATAAATAAAGGTTCTAATACCGGTTCCATATATTGTGTTCGGCACGGCACGTCTTTTCTACGCTTGTAATTTTAGTTATTTGGAACCAGGGATTGAAAAGGTTCCTAGAATACCGGTACAGAACCGGTATTTAACGGTTTCGGTGCTAGAACCAGAACCGGAACCGGAACCCAAACAAGAACCTTTAAGAACCCTTATTATACCGGTTCTTGACAAATTAAGTCCGTACTAGTCGGACTTCAATAGGAACGATACCGAGGTGCAGGTGCGTCGTCGGCGGCCGACGACGGGAGTGGGGAGAGAGAGGGAATAAAAAATAAAGTACCTATTTTTTATTACGTCTTATACATTGTAAAAACCTCGCGATTTTTATTCTTATAACTGTCAGTGAAATTAATAATATATAATATAAGTAATATAATATTCTGTTTATTTTAATTTTATATGTTAGTTTTATTGGGTCATTACCGACTTTACAATACTTTATACCAACTATAGCAAAATAGACTACTTCTTTAATTTTAATTATTTCCTATTTTGCGGCGAGCATCAACTTTATGTTTATTTCAATTGCAGATGAAAACGTTGCCGTGTAGGTATATTATATGGATGGGTGCCTCAGCCTCTGCCCCCGTGCCTTCCTCTCAGCCTACCCTGCTCCGCACGCGGACCGGCTACGCGGGCTACGGCCCGATAACACTAGGGCAAACCCCAGACGGAGGGCCTTACGGCGGCGTGCACGGGACCAACCGCACACGCAGGCCTCCACTTCAGGGTCATTAGACGGGCATCGCCTGTGCGAATGCCCGCCTTCTCCTGCCAGCCCCCCATTCCGCCTCGCCGCGGAGCATGGCCACGACCATGCTCGGCAGCGAGAGGTTACCACCTCCCAGCGCAGCGTTGAGTTCGATGCGCTGGCGGCGCCAATCCGGGCACACCAATAGAGTATGCTTAGCAGTGTCGGGGGCGTCGCAGTGATGACACTGCAGTGTTTCCTCCCGACGGGCGACCGGATGCAGGTAGTGACCGAAGCAGCCATGCCCGGTCAGTACCTGCACCATGCGGAATGTGAAGTTGCCGATACACCTTCGAATGGATGCATGCATCGACATCCCACGGCGTTTGGTCCGCAAGAACGCAGGCCGCGCCGTGGATGACCGTGCGATAAGCTCGCATGGCCCGGGTCGCTATGACCCACTGCGGACGTCGCAGCAGGGCCATCGACCTTATCACCCCGTGATAGAGCCGACGACACGCTGATCCTGGGCCTCCCACATTAGGGAGGACCCTGTTGAGGTTTCAACAGATTTGTGTATAAGTTTATGGTTTTTTATAAATATATTTGATGTATTGAAGTGTGTCAGACGAATATAATTCTAAAAAGCTAATAGCTGGTCTTCTGATTTTTCCCCTGCTCTAACTGGTTATGGGCCCAGGAAGCCCTATGCATTGCTTTAAAATTTAATATTCAGTCAATCAGCGCATCTATATCTATTAAATTTTTCGATTTGGTTCAATTTCTGAAAATATTTATTTTTGACATAAACATAAATTATTTTGTCAAAAATGGCTACCGGGTCGGCTATTCCAATAGAAAAATTGAGAGGCATAGAAGACTACAACAATTGGAAGTTTTCGATGCGGATGTTGCTAATGCACGAAGACCTTTATGAGTGTATTGAGACTGAAGAAGGTTCAAAAGATGTGAAGAAAAACCAAAAGGCTCTAGCAAAAATTTGCCTTTCAGTACATTCTTCAGCTGTTTCACATGTGAGAAACTGCAATACTCCTTTTGAAGCTTGGACAAATTTACAACGGGCATATGAGGATAAGGGGCTTGTTAGAAGATTGGCGTTATTGCGTTCGCTTTTCGCCACAAAACTCAGCGATAGCATGGAAAATTATTTATCTCGCATTACGGAACTCGCACAACAATTAAGCGATATTGGTTCTCCTTTGGAAGACGATTTCGTGGCGGTATTGATGCTTAGTGGACTTCCATCAAATTACGACCCATTGATTATGACACTCGAAAATTCAAATGTCAAGCTGTCAAGTGATGTCGTAAAAATGAAATTATTACAAGAATTTCAAAGAAGGAATGATAAAGAAGAAGTAACGGCATTGATAGCAAAGAAGGGAAATAAATTTTGCTTTAAATGCAAGAAACCCGGTCATTTGAAGAAAGACTGTAAAAAAGTCAGCGGCTTTGTTGCAAACAATAAAGTCGGAACATCATCAAGAGATACTTCAAATCGACAAAAAGACCAGGGACTTCTGACTGCCTTGTCCGTAAACGTGAAAAGTAATTTGTGGTACATTGATTCCGGTGCAACGAATCACATGTGCAATGACAAGACTTTGATGCATGATTTTGAAGAGGTTAATGCAACTGACGTGCACGTTGCTAACGGAGATAAGTTAACAACTGCAGGATGCGGGAAAGTTCGTGTTATATTTAAAGACTGCGAACGGATTATTTATAACGTATATTATGTTCCACGTTTATCCGCCAACCTTTTGTCAGTTAGTCAATTAACTAAGAAGGGATATACTGTTACCTTTACTTCATCAAAATGCTTAGTACAAAATAATCGTAATATAATAGCAATGGCAAATTGTATGAATGGTGTCTATCAACTAGATACTGTCGAGTTAGGTGTGATTCACAGAATCTCAAGCGAACAGGCGATGAAATCTCAATGCGAAGAGTTTGCAAAAAATGACGTTTCTCTTTGTGTGAGTGGACCAGCTGACACAACAGTGGAGAGCAAGGTAACGCAGGAGATTTGGCACCGCAGGCTTGGACACCTAAACTTGCGAAGTATGAACCTCATGAAAAAAGGTATGGTTTCTGGCATTAATTACGATACGAGCACTTTTCAGACTTGTTTATCATGTGTTGAGGGCAAGCAATCAGAATTATCTTTCCCGAAAAAATCATTTAATAGGTCAAATACAATTTTAGGCTTAGTACACACAGACCTTTGTGGTCCTTTTCCTGTATCATCTTTAAGTGGATGTAGGTATTTTATCACTTTCATTGATGACATGTCTAGGAAAACGTTTATTTATTTCCTACGGTCTAAAGACGAAACTTTTGAAGTTTTTAAAGAGTTTAAGTCCTTAGTAGAAACCGAGACAAATTTCAAAATTAAAGTTGTCAGAAGTGATAATGGTGGTGAGTACATAAATGCTAATTTCCAGAGATTCTTGAAGGCTTGTGGAATCCGACATCAGACTACGGTCCCGCACTGCAGTGAGCAGAATGGAGTAGCTGAGCGTGCAAACCGAACTATAATGGACAAGGTTCGGTGCTTACTCGCAGACTCTGGCCTTAGTAAGAAGTTTTGGGCAGAAGCCGCAAATACTGGGGTTTACTTAAAAAATCGATCACCGACGAAGGCGGTGATGGGCGCTACACCTGAAGAAAAGTGGACAAATAAACAGGTGAATGTTGATAACCTTCGTATATTCGGGTGTGTAGCTTATGCGCTAGTAACAGGGCAGACCAAATTGGATTCCAGGTCTAAGCCTTATATTTTCACTGGATTCTGTGAAGATACAAAAGGTTACAGGCTCATTGACCCTTTGAATCCAAAGAAATGTCTCAGAGCAAGACATGTGACCTTTTGTGAAGATATGTTATGGATTAAAAATATGTCTTATGATGATAGCTCTATTGTTCATTTGATATCAGATGAAAATATTGTCAATAGTAATATACAGCCTACCGTGACAACATCTGAAGAGATAAATACTAGTCAACAAAGTACTTATACTTTTACTTCAGTTGATTCAAGTGATTCTTCGGATGAAACTTACATTCCAGGGCGATCTTCACTTGATTCAGAGGACTCGAACACAATCTCTCTGAATGAAGACAGCTATAATACGAGTATGGCAGCTTTCGCAGCAGAAGAATCGTGCAGGGAAGCTGATGAGCCAGCGACTATAAAGGAAGCGTTATCGGGCAGGGAGGCAGGTCAGTGGATGGAAGCCATACAAGATGAGTATCATTCCTTTATTTCTAATGATTGTTGGGAACTTGTTAACTTACCACCTAATCACAAACCTGTAAAATGCAAATGGCTTTTTAAGAAAAAGAGAGGTGTAGATGGAGAACTGCTTCGATACAAAGCCCGTCTCGTTGCAAAAGGCTATACACAAAAATATGGTATAGACTACAACGAGACGTTCGCGCCTGTAGTCAGATATTCAACAATAAGGACTTTGCTGGCGCTAGCTGCACAGTTAGGAATGCGTATAGATCATATGGATGTTAAGACCGCATTTCTCAATGGCGACTTAGAAGAAATGGTATTTATGGAGCAGCCAGAAGGATTTATTGTAAAAGGTCAAGAGCACAAAGTATATAGGCTGAAAAAGCAATATATGGTTTAAAACAAGCGGCCAAATCTTGGTTCGAAAAAATTAACAATGTTTTATTAAACAATCTCAATTTCAATAAAATGTCGTCTCAACCGTGTGTTTATTATAAAGGACAAGGGAGGAGTATGATAATTATTGCCCTATATGTGGACGACATAATATTGTTTTATTCGCCAAAATCTAATGAATTTCAACGAATAAAAGAGAGTCTAATGAACATTTTTGATATGAAAGATTTAGGGCCAGCCCACCATATATTAGGAATAAGGGTATCTCAAAATGATAATGACATTTGTATTGACCAATCTGCTTACATAACGAAGATTTTGAGCCGATTTCACATGAGTGACTGTAAGCCTGTGTCGACTCCCATGGAAACAGGAGTTAAGCTAAACAAGGGTAATGTTAGTTCTGGGACTTACGAATACAGAAACCTCATCGGTTGCCTTATGTATATCGCAGTTTGTACCAGACCCGACATTTGCTTTGCGGTGAGTTACCTCAGCCAGTTCAACGACTGCTACTCAGAAGCTCATTTCAAGGCTGCAAAAAGAGTACTTCGCTATCTGAAAGGTACGTTAAACTATTGTTTACATTATAAAAGGACTACAACCGAAATAGTGGGATTCTGCGATGCAGACTGGGCGTCCAACGAGGTAGATCGAAGGTCGTACACCGGATACCTTTTTCAAATAGGAAGCTCAATTATCAGCTGGGAAAGCCGCAAGCAACGAACTGTTGCACTGTCTAGCACTGAGGCCGAATATATGGCTCTCAGTGACGCTTGTAAGGAAGCTGTTTTTATTCGCTCGTTTTTGAATGAATGCTTTGGACTTGATTGTAATATTAAATTATTTAATGACAATCAGTCTGCACAAAAATTGTGCTTAAACCCAATACATCACTCACGAACCAAACATATAGATGTTCGACATCATTATATTAGGGAGGTTGTAAAAAATAAAAATATAAATATTTCTTACGTGCCTACTGATGAAATGTTGGCGGATATACTGACTAAGCCTTTAGTTAGAGATAAGCATTCTAAATTTGTTTCGTGTATATATTTACTATGAATAGAAATCTGTTTAAGGGCCAGTGTTGAGGTTTCAACAGATTTGTGTATAAGTTTATGGTTTTTTATAAATATATTTGATGTATTGAAGTGTGTCAGACGAATATAATTCTAAAAAGCTAATAGCTGGTCTTCTGATTTTTCCCCTGCTCTAACTGACCCGCCCAAGTGCGGCTGCAGCGACGCACAGCCGTGGAGCGAGGAGCATAAAATGCTCCTCGAAACTCCATCGGGGGTCCAGAACCAGGACGAGGTACTTGAGATGCGCCTCGACTGGTATGCTTACCCCTTCCACTCGGACTCGGAGCCTCATATGAAAACTCCTCGCGTGGAAACTCATGGCCCTCGTTTTTTCAAGGGCCACATCCAAACCCAAGAGGCGGATGCGTCGGACAACCAAAGACGTGCCGACCGACGCAAGGTGGGCCGCCTCCTCCTCCGTTTTAGCTCTCGCCGCGACGAGCGTGACTTCGGCGGAGCAGACGACCTCCGTTCGTGGCAGGAGGCCGCCTGGCAGAACCCAATTGTACCCCATGTTCCATAGTAGAGGATCTAGTACGGAACCTTGGGGTACACCTGCCGCCATTGCCCACGTATGGACGCGACCATCCGGCCCCTCGTAGAGAACTGACCTGCCTTCCAGGTAGCTGTCCACGAGGGCGCGGAGGTACGGAGGCACCAATGTTGCTTAACCCTAGCAATTGTTTGCTGAGAGCACACGCCAATACCTATCAGGTTAATGTAACCTGGTTGTAGCAATAGTCATAGTCATATTTTTTTTCAATGTAGGCTTTAAAAGCACTTATTGACGTCATAAAAACAAAAGCGAACATGAAGTTGAAATTTGTAAAAAAAAACGACTACCTCAGTAAAAAAAAATATTACTAGTTAAAACTATCGCCTGTATTAACTGCATTAACATGTAACATTCATTGCCAAGGATGTTTGTCTTCGACGAAGTCTTGTACCCTATAATATGCTTTAGCAATTAATTTTGTTTTAATTTGTTGTTTAAATTGTGTATCCCTCATAATTAAGAGTTCGTGAGGTATTTTATTGTAATAACCTTACGCTATTCCCTATAAATGAATTTTTACTCTTTGCAAGTCGTAGATCCGGGACCACTAATTTATTTTTGCTCCTAGTATTCAAATCCCTAACGTCACAATTCTTTTTAAAGGTATGTATATTTTTTGCGGATATACATTATATTTTCATAAATGTAGAGAGACGGCAATGTCAGAATATCAATTTCTCTGAATTTATTTCTTAAGGAGTCACGAGGCTTCATTTTATAAATAAATCGAACAGCTCGTTTCTGTAATATAAAAATTTTTTCGACGTCAGCTACAGATCCCCACAGTAAAACACGGTATGACATGACACTATGAAAATACGCAAAGTAAACCAATCTTGCAGTCGTCTCATCTGTTAAGTTCCAAATTATTTTTACAGCATATGCAGCCGAACTCAATTTATTTGCCAAAATTACTAAATGTGGCTTTCATTGTAATTTGGAGTCAATATTTATACCCAAGAAAGTAGTATTATCAACTATTTCTAAATTATTTCCGTGCAGTTCAACATTTATGGGGTTATTTTTTGTATTTGGAGGTAGGAATCTAACACATTTTGTTTTCTTTGCGTTAAAAACCAATTTATTTGACGAAAACCAATGAGAGACTTCTTTTAGAGTGTTATTTATAGTCATTTCACTATGTTTGACATTTAATCTATCTAAAGAAAAAATCAACGAAGTATCGTCTGCAAATAATACGATATCCGACATATCCTTCACCATGAAAGGAAGGTCATTTATATAAACAAGGAATAAAAATGGTCCAAGAATTGATCCTTGTGGTACTCCAATTTCAACCAATGAACCATCCGAGACAACCCCCTTTATCCCAATTTTTTGCATTCTATTCGAAAGATACGATTTTATCACTTCTAAAGCAACACCACAAATACCGTAATAATTTAATTTTCGAATTAAAATCTCATGATCAACGCAGTCGAACGCCTTGGAAAGGTCACAAAATATTCCTACCGAGTCACACCTTTTTTCCCAATTTAAAAAATATTATTTATTAATTTAGCCCCTGCATCCGTAGTTGATAGACCTTTTGTAAATCCAAATTGATTTTTTGAATTGAGAATAAATAATTCATTCAAATATTTTACTTAATACAGATTGCACAGATATAGGGCGATAGTTAGAAGGATCGTGTGTATCTCCTGACTTAAATATTGGAGCTACCCTACTTTCTTTCATCAAATCAGGAAAAACACCCACCTCTATACATCGATTGAATATTATAGCTAGTACAGGTGCTATAAGGTCTATTACAGGTTCTAGCACTGATACGGATATCCCCAAATATCTTCAGTCTTCTTCTTTTTTAACATTTTATAAGCTTTAATAATATCTATTTTATCAATATTCCTAAATTTAAAACATGTCAATACGTTACCAAAACTGTCCCTTAAAATACTTTCAGCAAGTTCAGGAGAAGAATTTATGTGCTTAGTTGTATCAATAGGAATCATCTTGAAAAAAGTATTAAAGGTTGATATATACCAACCTGTGTGCTATGTGTAGGGCCATAAGTATGTTGTGATGGATCGACGTACTGTCACGATTACAGCTTGTCATTGAATTAAATATGTTATTATGTTACACATCTTTCTATATAATTAGAATTTATTATTGGCGACGATGGAGGAAATAGTGAAACAATTAAAACGGAACCGTGGATCTGTCCACGGTGCACTTACACGTACTTACAACTACATTAATAATAAATCCACAATGTTAAATGAAGAAATTTCTATTCGCTTACAAAGTTTACAAGAAAATATAGATAAATTACACAAATACCAAGAAGAAATCGAAAAAAAGATCACAGATGAAGACTTAGAAGAAGAGGTAACATATAGAAATGAATACGAGGAACTTGCAATCACTATAAAAGTAAAGCTACTCAGCTTCAGAAACTTGAATCAGTCAGAAAATCCTACAGCGCACACGTCAGATTATTCAGAAAATTCACAGCGTTCAATTCACGTAAGTCCAAAAGCTAGTAATTCAAAAATTCCGTTTCAACCTCTTCAAGATAATGAAAGTTTTAAAAATTTTATTAAGAGACTAGAACTTCACTTACTTCTGAATAATGTAACTGACCCAAAGATGAAAACATATACACTTCTCTCTTCTCTGAGTCCTGAACTTCATGAAAGAACGTATAATATTTGCTCACCGGAAGATCCAAAAGAATTATCCTTTGAAAAATTGAGCCAGATAATTACTGAGTACATCGATCCAAAACCGAGTATTTGGACTTTACAACACAAATTTATTAGTAGAACTCAAAAAGATACTGAAACTATAACTATGTACGCTACCGAGCTAAAGAAATTAACTACCAATTGTGAATTTGAATGTCATCATTGTAAAAAGTCAATAGCTGAAAATTTTCTTTCACTACAATTTTTACGTGGAATAAGTGATAGTGAAATAAGAACAAAAATACTCCAAGACAGAAAAAATTTGAAATTTACTGAACTCACTGATCTGGCCACAGCTATGGAAATGGGAAAGAATGAAAATATTGATATGAACAATGCTTCATTACATCCGGAATCAATCCATAAATTATCTTCAAAAAAAGTTTGTACAAGAGAACAAACCTTACTTTTCCCAAAAATGAATCAACAGTTACCAATTTCGGTTAAAGAACTAAAAGGAAAATGTTATAGGTGCGGCAAAGGCGACCATAAGGCAAATGAATGTGGTTGCATAAATGAAATTTGTTTCAAATGCAAGAAAAAAGGTCATCTTGGTAGAGTATGCCTACAACAGCCTAAAATTACTAAGAATACTAATGTACTAGATATTTCGGATCAACTATTATCTGATGATGACGTGTGTGACATTAACACGGTTACCTCGGAAATCTCCAATAAATACATAATTACAATTTATATTGAAGATAAGGAAGTACCTATGGAATTTGATACTGGAGCCGCATTATCTTCAATTTCGTTAAGACACTTCAAAAATTTAAATATAAATAAGCAATTATTTAAGACTAACGTGAAAATGAAGACATATACGGGTGAAATAATTGAACCCGCGGGAGTTGCTTATGTTAAATGTAAATACAATGATCAGACCTTTACCGGAAAACTTTACGTAATAAAACAAGATGTAGACGCCATTTTTGGTAGAAGCTGGATGAAGGAGATTAAACTGAATATAGCGGACATTAAATCAGTTGATATTGAGCAATACCCAAAATTAGATGAGTTAATCAAAGAATATGCATCAACCGTTTTCAAATCAGATCTGGGAAAAATACCCAACTATAAAGGCCATCTAAATTTAAAAGAGAACACACAACCTATATTTATTAAGCCGCGTAGAATCCCATATGCTTTGAAACAAAAAGTGGACGATGAAATAGAAAGACTCTGCAAACAAGGAGTAATTACGAAGGTGGAACATGCAGAATGGGGCACACCTATCGTCCCCATTGTAAAGCCCAATGGCAACATCCGCTTATGTGCCGATTATAAAGTGACCTTAAATAAAGTCATAAAAGATGAACAGTATCCTATTCCGGTGATAGAGGATTTATTTTCAGAAATGAACGGAGGTCAAATTTTCTGCACTTTAGATATAAGTCAAGCGTACCTTCACATGGAAATGGACGAAGAAAGTGCACACATGCAAACACTGAGTACTCATAAAGGCACTTATAAGGTAAACAGGTTGATGTTCGGTGTGAAGGTAGCACCCAATCTGTGGCAGATGTTTATGGATAAAACGTTACAAGGGCTTGAAGGCGTCAAATGCTTCTTCGACGATATATTGATACAAGGGTCATCTGAAGGTCAATTACTTACTCGGCTACAGTTAGTCTTACAAAGACTTGAGGAAAATAACTTAAGAGTTAACAGGGATAAGTGCCATTTTTTTCAAAGATGTATAAACTATCTTGGCCATATAATCGATAGGGATGGACTACACAAGAATAAAGATAAGGTAAATGCTATGTTAAAAACAGACAGCCCAAAAGATTTGAATGAATTACGGTCATTTCTTGGCATGGCCAACTACTATAACAAATTTATACCTAACTTAGCAACAATTACTAATCCACTTAATGAATTATTAAAGAAGAATAAACGCTTTCATTGGTCAGATGATTGTGAAAAAAGCTTCAAAAGAATTAAGAAAGAAATTACAAGCGATACAACATTAGTACATTTTGATCCGTCGAAACCTTTATCTTTGGCAACAGATGCTTCACCATATGGCCTTGGTGCTGTTTTATCACACAAATTTCCGGATGGGACGGAAAGGCCTATTGCGTTCGCATCAAGAACACTAACTCATAGCGAAAGAAAGTACAGCCAAATCGATAAAGAGGCGACAGCTATTTATTGGGGCTTAAAAAAGTTTTTCCACTTTTGTTATGGTCGGAAGTTTACATTAATTACAGATCATAAACCGCTGACTACAATATTTCATCCAAACAAAACACTTCCTGCAATGAGTACTATGCGGTTATTTCATTATGCACATTTTCTTTCAGGCTTTAATTATGAAATAGAATACAGACAATCATCCCACCATTCCAATGCAGATTTTTTGTCACGGTTCCCAGTGGAAAAAACAAGGGAACATATAAAAGACCAACACTCAGTGTTTCAGACTGAGCAAATCAAACATTTGGCTATTAATCCAGAAATCATAGAGAAAGAAACGTTAAAGGATAAGGAACTTAAACCCATACTATATGCATTACGCATGGGTAAAACATTGGAATTGTATGGGTACAAAGACAATGAATTAACACTACAAGGAGACTGTATTTTAAGAGGAACCCGTATCGTAATCCCAAAATCACTACAAGAAGAGGTATTGAACGAATTACACGCAGGCCACTTAGGAATTTTGAAAATGAAACTATTAGCCCGAAGTTTTGTATATTGGAAGAGTATAGATAAGGAGATTGAAAATATCGTTAAGTCGTGTCGAGCATGCAGATTACAGCAGAATGAACCTACGAAAGTACCGACTCATCATTGGGAAGAACCTACAAAAGCCTGGCAAAGAATACACATTGACTTCGCTGGTCCGGTTATGGGGTATCAATTACTTATTATTGTGGACTCATATTCAAAATGGGTTGAAATTTTGCCAACAAAATCAACCACTAGTTCATGGTGCATTACCAAACTGAAGGAACTGTTTTGCACTTTTGGTATACCGGATGTTCTGGTATCAGATAATGGCCGTCAGTTCACCTCATCCGAGTTTTCAAATTTCTTAAATTCAAAGGGAGTAACTCATAGAACGTCAGCTCCATACCACCCAGCAACCAATGGACAAGCAGAAAGATTCGTTCAAACCATAAAAAGAGCATTGAAATGCATGGAGAAAGATCCTGGTAACATTATGGACAAATTAATTGTGGTTAAAACGTTGTTACGCCGAACACCTAATTCAACAAAAAAAACTGCATACGAATTAATGTTCGGTAGAGAAATCAAGACAGATTTACATGTAATGTTTAAGAAGACAAACTTTACAAATCAGGCTCAGCACACTCACGAAGTACTTCGCAAATCATTTAAGATTGGAGATAGGGTACAAATTCGTTCCTACTCGACGAGGGGAGAGCGATGGAGGTTTGGCACAGTAGTGCAGTGTCATGGGAACCTGCATTATGAGGTGCGGAGCGACAGTGGTGAAACATGGCGACGCCACGTCGATCAAATGCTGCCAGCCAGAGGGATACGAGAACTGCCAACAAGCTAACCCTTAAATAAGGGCGTGGGACTGATATATACCAACCTGTGTGCTATGTGTAGGGCCATAAGTATGTTGTGATGGATCGACGTACTGTCACGATTACAGCTTGTCATTGAATTAAATATGTTATTATGTTACACATCTTTCTATATAATTAGAATTTATTAAAGGTGTTAGCTATTTCTTTTTTATTTTCAATTAACCTGTTGTCTATTTTTAATGTTATATTTGACTCTTTTTTTTATTTTGTCAGTCTCTTCGTTGATGATTGACCATGTTGTTTTAATTTTATTGTTTGCTCTAATGATTTTCTCCCTAATGTAATCTGATTTTACTTGTCTGCAAACATTCTTAAAAATGTTTGAATATTGCCTGACATATTCTTGAAACTCAGAGTTAAATATATACGATTTTTTGTCGTACAAATCATATAGGTGTTCTCTACTTTTCCTGATACCTTTTGTTGCCCATTTGTTAAAAACATTTTTTCCCTTTAGTTTTGTTTGTTTAACCTTAAATGTTCTATCAAATTCTTTTTTTATTGACATAAATAATAATAATAATAATGTATTATAAGACTCATTTGGGTTATCAAAATTAAAATTAGCAGACGTTAGGGATGTTGCAATATTTTCTCTAAACTTATTCAACTTATTTTTTGTCAAAGGCCTATAACTAATAATTTCATTTTGTGTTCTATCACCATCAATTTCTATTTTTAAACCTTTGTGATCAGACGGTACCCCACTTATCAGAGACTTACTTTTAATTCTACAATTAACAATAATATTATCAATGCAAGTCGAAGAGTTAGGGGTTATTCTGGTTGGTTCGTTGAAGAGACAACCTAAGTTAAAACACTTTAGCAACGTCAGCAAGCTATCTTTTTCATTAGAATCACTGAGAAGATTTATATTGAAATCGCCGCAAATAACAAGTGGCTTAGTATTGTTTGATACCTTGTTCAATATGTCCTCTAGGACACCAATAAAAGAACTGAAATTTCCTGATGGCGGTCGGTAGACACAAAGGACAAGAAATTCCTCTATTTCCGCACCAGCCACCTCACATACACGTTCAACAGAATACTCAACAAGATCCTTATGTTCTTTATAAGTTACTGAATCTTTAACAAGTAAAAGGTTGCCTGGAAGAGATTGCTTTTTAGCAATAAGGCCGCCTATTTGTACATATATATATTTTTTATATTTGTATCCCATTGTAATACAATTTTTGTACAATAAAGTGTTTATTATTCTTATTAAAAGACAACCTTCACCCATAGCTGACACTCTATTAAATATACTAGCAATTTTGTAGTTTTTTATATTAAAGCACATATTTTCCGGTTTTAGCCAAGTTTCTGTTAAGCATAATACATCGATACTAAACTTATCTAATAACAATTCAACGTCAATAATTTTACCAGAAAAGCGATTTACGTTTTGATAAACTAATGTTAATAAATTTGTACACTTCTCATCGGTCATATTTACATCACAAAAAAATTATTAGTCTCAGGTCTAATAGAGTTAACCTTACTAATAGGCACTGAGTTGTCAATGTACGCTTTATTTAAATTATGAGCTAAGACAGAAGATAAATAATTTATAGATCGTATATCCAGATACATATTGTAATCCTTCGTCATCTTAATTTTATTACTAAATAAATTTATGTCAAATAATTGGAAGTCACCACTATGACGACTGATCAAATGATGTAAGTTCTTATTTAATTTATAAATTTTGTCATTTTGAGAAGCGGAAAATGAAGTACAATATGAGTATTACAAGTATCATCAAAGTAATAATAAACTTTAAATCAGTATCAATCAGCTGTAGAGGAGTTGGGTATCTAGCAGACTACGTGATGCTGTCGCATCATATCCGGGGGGGTTATTATCTAAGAAAAAATCTATCGTGATCGCTTACAATTTGACAGTCGCCGTCCATCCATCGCTCCTTTCCTTTATAAAAAGATGTCGGCGCAGAGTCTTGTATTCACGGCGCAATGGTTGTCAAATTAAAAGCGATCGTGATTGTTTTTTTCTTAGACAATAACCCACCAGGTTACCATATCATGGAAATACCACCAAAGAAACAGTATATTACAATAAACTTTAAATCAGTATCAATCAGCAGTAGAGGAGTTGGGTATCTAGCAGACTACTTATGAGTATCCTTATGGTTTTATTGATACACTGATGACCAATTTCACCAACTTGTCTTAGCTTAGGATACCTACTCTTCGGTGGCATACTGTCACATTCTTTTATTAAAAATAAAAAGTGACGGCATACTTCTTAGGAGTTTCATAAGCGAAGGTTAGTGAAATTGGCCCTTAACTACTATCCAAGGTTCTACTTATCTAATTATAACTTTTTATTTTTTTATGACGTCGTCTTTATTGTTTTCCTATTATAATAAATTTCTTGTCAAAATTCATTTCATCATAAAAAATCATATCTCCATATAAATAGGTGGGTATGTACACCAACATCATACACTGGTACAACACAAAAATAATACAATACAATATAACTTTCCTTTGTCCATTCTAATATTAAATTATTACAGTGTAACCTGTGTTAATTCAATAGTTAGTCCAGGATAACTAAAACACTAAAATTATTTAATTACAATACTTTCACTAACTCTACACCAACATACAGAATAACAGAAAGTCCCAAATAACTAAAATTACAAGCGTAGAAGAGACGTGCCGTGCCGAACACATCCCCTCTTGAGCAATATATGGAACCGGTATTAGAACCTTTATTTATTATTAGTTTGAACCTGTATTAAGAACCGGTACTTTGGAACTTTACCGGAACCGGAACCGAAACCGGAACCGCACCGAAAAGAGAACCCTTTTCAAGAACCTAAATGAAGAACCGGAACCGAAATTGGAACCGGTTTTCAATCCCTGTTTGGAACTTTCTGGACACTGTATGTTGGTGTAGAGTTAGTGAAAGTATTGTAATTAAATAATATTAGTGTTTTAGTTATCCTGGACTAACGATTGAATTAACACAGGCTACACTGTAATAATTTAATATTAGAATGGACAAAGGAAAGTTATATTGTATTGTATTATTTTTGTGTATGATGTTGGTGTACATACCTACCTATTTATATGGATATATGATTTTTTATGATGAAATGAATTTTGACAAGAAATTTATTATAATAGGAAAACAATAAAGATGACGTCATAAAAAAATAAAGTTATAATTAGATAAGTAGAACTTTGGATAGTAGTTAAGGGCCAATTTCACTAACCTTAGCTTATGAAACTCCTAAGAAGTATGCCGTCACTTTTTATTTTTAATAAAAGAATGTGACAGTATGCCACCGAAGAGTAAGTATCCTAAGCTAAGACAAGTTGGTGAAATTGGTCATCAGTGTATCAATAAAACCATAAGGATACTCATAAGTAGTCTCATAGATACCCAACTCCTCTACTGCTGATTGATACTGATTTAAAGTTTATTGTAATATACTGTTACTTTGGTGGTATTTCCATGATATGGTAACCTGGTGGGTTATTGTCTAAGAAAAAAACAATCACGATCGCTTTTAATTTGACAACCATTGCGCCGTGAATACAAGACTCTGCGCCGACATCTTTTTATAAAGGAAAGGAGCGATGGATGGACGGCGACTGTCAAACTGTAAGCGATCACGATAGTTTTTTCTTAGATAATAACCCCCCGGATATGATGCGACAGCATCACGTAGTCTGCTAGATACCCAACTCCTCTACTGCTGATTGATACTGATTTAAAGTTTATTATTACTTTGATGATACTTGTAATACTCATATTGTACTTCATTTTCCGCTTCTCAAAATGACAAAATTTATAAATTAAATAAGACCTTACATCATTTGATCAGTCGTCATAGTGGTGACTTCCAATTATTTGAAATAAATTTATTTAGTAATAAAATTAAGATGACGAAGGATTACAATATGTATCTGGATATACGATCTATAAATTATTTATCTTCTGTCTTAGCTCATAATTTAAATAAAGCGTACATTGACAACTCAGTGCCTATTAGTAAGGTTAACTCTATTAGACCTGAGACTAATAATTTTTTGTGATGTAAATATGACCGATGAGAAGTGTACAAATTTATTAACTTTAGTTTATCAAAACGTAAATCGCTTTTCTGGTAAAATTATTGACGTTGAATTTTTATTAGATAAGTTTAGTATCGATGTATTATGCTTAACAGAAACTTGGCTAAAACCGGAAAATATGTGCTTTAATATAAAAAAACTAAAAAATTGCTAGTATATTTAATAGAGTGTCAGCTATGGGTGAAGGTTGTCTTTTAATAATAATAATAATAATAAACACTTTATTGTACAAAAATTGTATTACAATGGGATACAAATGTAAAAAATATATATATGTACAAATAGGCGGCCTTATTGCTAAAAAGCAATCTCTTCCAGGCAACCTTTTACTGGTTAAAGATTCAATAACTTATAAAGAACGTAAGGATCTTGTTGGGTATTCTGTTGAACGTGTTTGTGAGGTGGCTGGTGCGGAAATAGAGGGGTTTCTTGTCCTTTGTGTCTACCGACCGCCATCAGGAAATTTCAGCTCTTTTATTGGTGTCCTAGAGGACATATTGAACAAGGTATCAAACACGGTATAAAACAGCCACTTGTTATTTGCGGTGATTTCAATATAAATCTTCTCAGTGATTCTAATGAAAAAGATAGCTTGCTGACGTTGCTAAAGTGTTTTAACTTAGGTTGTCTCTTCAACGAACCAACCAGAATAACCCCTAACTCTTCGACTTGCATTGATAATATTATTGTTAATTGTAGAATTAAAAGTAAGTCTCTGATAAGTGGGGTACCGTCTGATCACAAAGGTTTAAAAATAGAAATTGATGGTGATAGAACACAAAATGAAATTATTAGTTATAGGCCTTTGACAAAAAATAAGTTGAATAAGTTTAGAGAAAATATTGCAACATCCCTAACGTCTGCTAATTTTAATTTTGATAACCCAAATGAGTCTTATAATACATTATTTATGTCAATAAAATAAGAATTTGATAGAACATTTAAGGTTAAACAAACAAAACTAAAGGGAAAAAATGTTTTTAACAAATAGGCAACAAAAGGTATCAGGAAAAGTAGAAAACACCTATATGATTATTACGATAAAAAATCGTATATATTTAATTATGAGTTTCAAGAATATGTCAGGCAATATTCAAAAATTTTTAAGAATGTTTGCAGACAAGTAAAATCAGATTACATTAGGGAGAAAATCATTAGAGCAAACAATAAAATTAAAACAACATGGTCAACAATCATCAACGAAGACACTGGCAAAATAAAAAAAAGAGTCAAATATAACATTAAAAATAGACAACAGGTTAATTGAAAATAAAAAAGAAGTAGCTAACATCTTTAATACTTTTTTCAAGATGATTCCTATTGATACAACTAAGCACATAAATTCTTCTCCTGAACTTGCTGAAAGTATTTTAAGGGACAGTTTTGGTAACGTATTGACATGTTTTAAATTTAGGAATATTGATAAAATAGATATTATTAAAGCTTATAAAATGTTAGAAAAGAAGAAGACTGAAGATATTTGGGGGATATCCGTATCAGTGCTAGAACCTGTAATAGACCTTATAGCACCTGTACTAGCTATAATATTCAATCGATGTATAGAGGTGGGTGTTTTTCCTGATTTGATGAAAGAAAGTAGGGTAGCTCCAATATTTAAGTCAGGAGATACACACAATCCTTCTAACTATCGCCCAATATCTGTGCTACCTGTATTAAGTAAAATATTTGAACGAATAATTTATTCTCAATTCAAAAAATCAATTTGGATTTACAAAAGGTCTATCAACTACGGATGCAGGGGCTAAATTAATAAATAATATTTTTTAAATTGGGAAAAAAGGTGTGACTGGGTAGGAATATTTTGTGACCTTTCCAAGGCGTTCGACTGCGTTGATCATGAGATTTTAATTCGAAAATTAAATTATTACGGTATTTGTGGTGTTGCTTTAGAAGTGATAAAATCGTATCTTTCAAATAGAATGCAAAAAATTGGGATAAAGGGGGTTCTCTCGGATGGTTCATTGGTTGAAATGGGAGTACCACAAGGATCGATTCTTGGGCCATTTTTATTCCTTGTTTATATAAATGACCTTCCTTTCATGGTGAAGGATATGTCGGATATCGTATTATTTGCAGACGATACTTCGTTGATTTTTTCTTTAGATAGATTAAATGTCAAACATAGTAAAATGCATATAAATAATACTCTAAAAGAAGTCTCTCATTGGTTTTCGTCAAATAATTTAGTTTTTAACGCAAAAAAAACAAAATGTGTTAGATTCCTACCTCCAAATACAAAAAATAACCCCATAAATGTTGAACTCCACGGAAATATTTTAGAAATAGTTGATAATACTACTTTCTTGGGTATTTTTTTTTATGGGATAGGGGGCAAACGATCAAACGTATCATCTGATGGTAAGTGATTACCGTCGCCCATGGACACCCGCAACCCCAGAGGAGTTACAAGTGCGTTGCCGGCCTTTAAGGTAGGAATACGCTCTTTTCTTGAAAGTTTGAAGGTCGTATCGGTCCGGAAATACCGAAGGTGACAATTCATTCCAAAAATTTTACTGTACGAGGCAGGAAACTGCGAGAAAAACGCACAGTTGTAGACTGCCAACCATCTAAGTGATGGGCATGGATTTTTTGTCGCGTGGAACGAGGCGGAAAGAGGCGGCAGGTATGAGACCGAACAATTCCTCGGAGCATTCCCCGTAATATATGCGATAGAAGATGCATAGTGAGGCGACATCTCTACGCAGCGCCAAGGTATCAAGCCGATTAGAAATTTCCTGGCAGTTGACGATTCGAGTCGCTCTCCGCTGAATGCGGTCCAGTGGGAGAAGCTGGTATTGGGGTGACCCTGCCCAAAGATGAGAACAGTATTCCATATGAGGCCGAACCTGCGTATAAATGTTGACTCCAAATTACAATGGAAGCCACATTTAGTAATTTTGGCAAATAAATTGAGTTCGGCTGCATATGCTGTAAAAATAATTAGGAACTTAACAGATGAGACGACTGCAAGATTGGTTTACTTTGCGTATTTTCATAGTGTCATGTCATACGGTGTTTTACTGTGGGGATCTGCAGCTGACGTCGAAAAAAAATTTATATTACAGAAACGAGCTGTTGGATTTATTTATAAAATGAAGCCTCGTGACTCCTTAAGAAATAAATTCGTCTCTCTACATTTATGAAAATATAATATATATCCGCAAAAATATACATACCTTTAAAAAGAATTGTGACGTTAGGGATTTGAATACTAGGAGCAAAAATAAATTAGTGGTCCCGGATCTACGACTTGCAAAGAGTAAAAATTCATTTATAGGGAATAGCGTAAGGTTATTACAATAAAATACCTGACGAACTCTTAATTATGAAGGATACACAATTTAAACAACAAATTAAAACAAAATTAATTGCTAAAGCATATTATAGGGTAAAAGACTTCGTCGAAGACAAACATCCTTGGCAATGAATTTTACATGTTAATGCAGTTAATACAGGCGATAGTTTTAACTAGTAATCGTTTTTTTTTACTGAGGTAGTCGTTTTTTTAACAAAGTTTCAAACTCATGTTCGTTTTTGTTTTAATGACGTCAATAAGTGCTTTTAAAGCCTACATTTAAAAAAAAAAATATGACTATGACTATTGCTACAACCAGGTTACATTAACCTGATAGGTATTGGTGTGTGCTCTCACCAAACAATTGCTAGGGTTAAGCAACATTGGTGCCTCCGTACCTCCGCGCCCTCGTGGACAGCTACGCGGAAGGCAGGTCAGTTCTCTACGAGGGGCCGGATGGTCGCGTCCATACGTGTGCAATGGCGGCAGGTGTACCCCAAGGTTCCGTACTAGATCCTCTACTGTGGAACATGGGGTACAATTGGGTTCTGCCAGGCAGCCTCCTGCCACGAACGGAGGTCGTCTGCTCCGCCGAAGTCACGCTCGTCGCGGCGAGAGCTAAAACGGAGGAGGAGGCGGCCCACCTTGCGTCGGTCGGCACGTCTTTGGTTGTCCGACGCATCCGCCTCTTGGGTTTGGATGTGGCCCTTGAAAAAACGAGGGCCATGAGTTTCCACGCGAGGAGTTTTCACATGAGGCTCCGAGTCTGTGTGGAAGGGGTTAGCATACCAGTCGAGGCGCATCTCAAGTACCTCGTCCTGGTTCTGGACCCCCGATGGAGTTTCGAGGAGCATTTTATGCTCCTCGCTCCACGGCTGTGCGTCGCCGCAGCTGCACTTGCGCGGGTCCTCCCTAATGTGGCAGGCCCAGGATCGGCGTGTCGTCGGCTCTATCACGGGGTGATAAGGTCGATGGCCCTGCTGCGACATCCGCAGTGGGTCATAGCGACCCGGGCCATGCGAGCTTATCGCACGGTCATCCACGGCGCGGCCTGCGTTCTTGCGGACCAAACGCCGTGGGATGTCGATGCATGCATCCATTCGAAGGCATATCGGCAGCTTCACATTCCGCATGGTGCAGGTACTGACCGGGCATGGCTGCTTCGGTCACTACGGGAGCCCGTCGGGAGGAAACACTGCTGTGTCATCACTGCGACGCTCCCGACACTGCTAAGCATACTCTATTGGTGTGCCCGGATTGGGGCCGCCAGGGCATCGAACTCAACGCTGCGATGGGAGGTGGAAACCTCTCGCTGCCGAGCATGGTCGTGGCCATGCTCCGCGGCGAGGCGGAATGGGGGGCTGTCGCCTCCTTCTGCGAGGACGTCATCTCGCAGAAGGAGGCCGCGGAGAGGGAGCGGGAGGTAGATCCTCAAGCCGCTCCCATCTCTCGCAGACGGATAGGCAGGAGAAGGCGGGCATTCGCACAGGCGATGCCCGTCTAATGACCCTGAAGTGGAGGCCTGCGTGTGCGGTTAGTCCCGTGCACGCCGCCGTAAAGGCCCTCCGTCTGGGGTTTGCCCTAGTGTTCTCGGGCCGTAGCCCGCGTAGCCGGTTCGCGTGCGGGGCAGGGTAGGCTGAGTGGAAGGCGCGGGGGCAGAGGCTGAGGCACCCATCCATATAATATACCTACACGGTAACGTTTTCATCTGCAATTGAAATGAACATAAAGTTGATGCTCGCCGCAAAATAGTAAATAATTAAAATTAAAGAAGTAGTCTATTTTGCTATAGTTGGTATAAAGTATTGTAGAGTCAGTAATGACCCAATAAAACTAACATATAAAATTAAAATAAACAGAATATTATATTACTTATATTATATATTATTAATTTCACTGACAGTTATAAGAATTAAAATCGCGAGGTTTTTACAATGTTTAAGACGTAATAATAAATAGGTACTTTATTTTTTATTCCCTCTCTCTCCCCACTCCCGTCGTCGGCCGCCGACGACGCACCTGCACCTCGGTATCGTTCCTATTGAAGTCCGACTAGTACGGACTTAATTTGTCAAGAACCGGTATAAAAGGGTTCTTAAAGGTTCTTGTTTGGGTTCCGGTTCCGGTTCTGGTTCTAGCACCGAAACCGTTAAATACCGGTTCTGTACCGGTATTCTAGGAACCTTTTCAATCCCTGGATATAGGCCTATAATTAGTCAAACAGGAGATGTCGCCAGTCCTATTCTTAACAATTGGTACTACCAATGTGCGTATAAGATCTTGCGGTAAGTAACAGTGTGTCAAGCAGCGATTAAAAAGCCGCGCCAATAATTCGTAGACATGCTGGCCGGCATGCAAAAGATGTTCCACGCTAAGACCGTCGTGTCCCGGGGACTTTCCACGTTGCATTTTACTCAATATAGTTTGTATATCCGTTGCTGTTATTTTAATATTTGACGTATAATTTTTTCGAGATTTTTCAAGACATTTATTTTGTATACTTTTGACATTGAATTTATTGCGAAATAGTTCGGCGATATTTTTTTTATCTTTTTCTCCTTCGACGGTGATAGGCAAGAAGTTTTTCAAACCTAATTTTTTTGTTTGTTTCCAAAATTCAGAAAAAATTTTCCATTTTGATTTTAGTTCATCATATTCTAGCAAATCCATTTTGATTTTATCCTGATTATTTTGTATATACTTGAGCGCGGCTTTAAACTCCCTGCGTGAATCAGACATATTTTCATAATGAACACCAGAACTTGGCCTACCGTAGTACACCCACAGCTTGAAGCATTCCCTCGCCCTTGCATGGTATCCCCTGACGTGAAAATTCCACCCTATATGTTTTCGTTTTTTTTTAACTCTATTAAAACTATGTTCAGCCGCGGCTTGCAAAGAGCCTATAATATTCGAGTATAAGTTATTTATATAATCCAAATGATTTTTATTCTTACATAGAGTATTACTGCAACATTCGATATTATTAAATTCATTATTTTTAAGTATATTAGTCAATAATTCATTACATATTTTATTATATTTATTAATCTGTTCCCGATCTCTATATCCCCAAATATATTTTACATTATTACTATTTTTACTAAATTCATTTATTATTTCTTCTGGCTTTATACAGTTAAAATTACACCTAATGACTAGAGGAAAGTGGTCCGACCAGTAGCAATCGTACTCCACCCGCAGATCAACTACTAAGCTTTTCGCAGCCTCCGTGACAACACAGTGGTCAAGCCATCGAAACGTGCCGTGCGCGTCACTCCGAAAGGTGTACGTGTTCGGCTCGAGCCTGTTTAAGTCTTCACAAAACAATGATTGCTCACCACAATATTCCAATAACTCCCTACCAAAAAGCGTATTCGGGTGTGCGTTGAAATCTCCCACTATAAAAACACACTCTATCTCGCTACTCTCTATTATAGCACTTATTTCAGCAAGACATTCATTGAATTCTAGTAAGTTTTCCTCACAATTTGTAGGAATATACACGCTAAATACTAGACCGCACGATTGTCTTGCTCCAAACGTACCGCCACTATACGATCACTACTACATTGTACAATGTCTACTTTGCTAAACAAACTACTACGCCACATCAGCGCCGTTCCCCCATGTGGACGTCCGCGCAACACGCCCTCAGATGTATCCACAGATGATTTTGCACTGCATCCGAACTGATCGTCAATCTCGTTCATATAACCTAAATCATGCGGTAAAAGCCAAGTTTCCTGTAGGGCAATGACGTCTGCTGTCTTGCATAAATTACGCACGTGTTGAACCGACATTTTAATTGACTTGCAGTTAAAGGAGACAATAGTCATGTTATCGTTCTATTATGTAACTATTTCATAAACTACTATTAAGACATCATGAACACTTTTACAAAGCTTCCACGAACCTTAGCGATGATCTCTCTTTCCAAAAGCGTTGTGTTAGCATACTCCAGAAGTTTCATCAATCCAGGACTGGCCTCCTCCCCTTGCTGCCACAACGTGTAGTATGAGGAGTGAGACGCTCCCAACATATGCGTGTATCCGTTCTCATCAGGCTTACTGGGGTATTTGTGTGGGTGAGAGACCCTTGACCATTTTCCGTTGAAAATGACCTAAATGAAATACAAAAGGATATGACGTAGTTTTCATTGTGTTAAGGTGTGCACTAAGCGCCAAGTCAAGCTTAACATTTGCACTACGAAAACCGCCCCTATTACGAACGACATAAAGCAGTCCAAAGGTCAAACAGTAATGCTTGACGCAGCGCTTATTGTACTTATAAGCGATTCCCAATAATATTTGCCTGCATCGACTCCAACTTCTCATGATTGTGGTACAAATAAAAACAAAAAAAGGGCGCGACTGACGCGAGGCTCTGGGAACAAGTGCCTTTTCCAGGTGAGATGCTCATAACCTGCATGCATGAAGCCTGTGATCGCTGACACGATGATATTTTTTTTCCAACATCATCATTAGCCGTGAAGCGCCCGCTGGACATAGGGCCTCCCAAGAATTTCCAAACAGATCACACCTGCGCTATCCGTATCTAGTGGCTTCCCGCGCCATTCAGCAAATCGTCGCTCCACCTTATGTGGACCACCATGTTACTTTTTTTGTCACTTGCAGTCATTTCTAATCGACTTCAAAGAAGGAGGAGGTTCTCAATTCGATGCGTATGTTTTTTTTATATTTAGGCAGCTTTTCTCCTACCCAACGTGGATACACTATCAGGAGGCCGCACCTACTCTAACGTTTGACAATTTTGTAAAAAGCGATGAAGATACTCATATAAATAAACTAAATACTTGTTTTGCAAGTGCGTTGAATGGTTCGCGGATGGAAGAGAGATAGAGCTCAAATGCGATTTGGTACATTCTCGCTCCATCTGCCACGTAGGAATAGGTCAGGTTCCCAGAGGGAGAATCGATACTAAAGTCACCTGCGTAGGTACCTCTACCTTACCTATATCTCCCGCCAAGCAGTGAGAGGTAAGACAGGCAGTGAAATTACTGGGTACTGTGACGTCACATAAGATGTGACGTCACAGTACCCAGTGTCACAAGTTGGCAACGTATATTCGAAACTTGCAGAGGTAGGTTTCCACGTTCTACAGGAACTTTTTGCACTATATGCAACTGTAACCACTTATCATCAGGTGGGCAGACTGCTTGTTTGTCACCTTAATGTTTTGTACCTCATATCTGGCTTCGCTGCATAAGTTGCAGGTCTCCACGGGTACCGTCGGTGGACTATCGATGGGCGGGCGGTTGTCCTTCTGCAGCAGGATGATGAGGTCCTCGTCGTCCATGTACCAAACCTCCGCGTTCTCGGCCACCATGGCCCGGAGCCGCACTTGTTGGTCGAACTTTTTGTCGTTTTGCTTCGGAGATATCCAATGTATCTAGAACGTATTATACTAATGTTTAAAATTTTGATATGACAGCCTGATCAATATTTCAAGGTGGATAAACGTCAGATTTTTACATCTTCCCCGTTAATCTAGTTGCTGCCTAGTGGGATTGCTCAACACGAGATTCTAGGTCAAGATGGTTCAAAGATTTTGGAGCTTTTTATGATTAGGAAATTGTCAGTAACAATTTGGAGTCTAGAATTAGTGCCCAATAATTTTGACCATGATAGGAACTTAAAATAATTGGCAACGTATGGGTATTTATTTATAGACCTCTTCCTAACCTTTCGGTACGGGGTTCTTAAATCTCATAAAATAAATTAGAGACTAACAATTTTGTTATTTAAAAGGCGATATGATGATCAAAAGCCTTTCAATCTGCACAACGCTTGTGGAAATAATAAGTTTGTGGCTTTTATATAAGGCTCACAGATTTTATTAGAAGGGTGCCGTTGTTTCTGGCATATATAAGTCACGGAAACCATTTAAGATTAGATGAACATACATTTTTCGTTACGTAAGCTGTATAAAAAGTGGTATTCCTCACATCAACCCTGTATTTATCCGAGTTGTCCATGTTCTCGACCGAGTTGAAGCACCTCTCGCTGTACCTCGACTTCCTGCCCGTCTCTGTGTCCAGAGTTTTCAGGCGTCCTACGTCCGTTTCAAACGACATCACATCATACGTGCTGTTGTCCATGTCGGGGTCTTCTGCGGTTATCATGAACCAGCGGAAGGGACGAGTCGGCTTATTTGACATGAGGGTCACTGTAAAGAGTTGTACGTATAAACTCATCGTACACATATAGCTTTTCGTCTGCAACTTCACCCGTATCTTATATCTGTAAAAATGCTTTATTACCCTTTCCTAAAAAGAGATAGCAAAAGCTTCTTACTAGTAAGGTAAAATTTTCAATAATAAAAAAGGGTTTTCCTTTTTTAATACTATCACAAATACAGAATCTTGCGTTAAACTCTAAAATAAAGGAATTTCTCACAATTTTTATTCCCTCATTCACTACTTCAGAATTTTCAAAACTTTTTTTAGTGAACCACTAACGAAATAATGTTAAATTATGTTCTTACGGGGAATAGTGCAGTCTAGGGTCAATAAGATTTTGTAAAACTAGCTGATCTTTACATCATCAGATACCTTTAAGATTAGGAATAAAACAGGTGCTTTGACAGATTTTCTACAACTTTCCTTGCGTAAAATTAATTTCACGAATAAAATTGATCTGATGATATGAAAGTCGTCCCTTAATTCAACAATACAATTATAAATCCATCCATACCGACGTAAGTTTGGTCTGGCAAGTAAGATAAGTTCTGCATCTTTGTCTCTATGATCATTTTGAAAACGCCTTTATTTTCACTTGGCTCCGATATTGTTGCCAGTGGTGGGGTTTGGTCGCACTTTTTCGCGTACGACGTGTACATCGCCAACATCAATATCGACGTTATAAAATAACTTCTGTGCCTGGAAATGTAAGATGTAAGTAATGGAAAGTTGTAAGTTTTTGAGAGCTTTAAGTTTTCGATTCAGATTTCATGGTATATTTTTTATATATTACTAAGTTGGCAAACAAGCAGGCTGCCACCTGTCGCTCAATTCTACTAGAAAGTTCCAGCCGAATCGAAACTAAGTCGTTGCGATCGGCCAATCGGAGCGCGTATATTGACTAACGATTGTCCGATGACGTGATAATGTGGCGCTCTTATTGGTCAAACGCGGCGATCGGCCAATCAGGTCGCGTCTATTGACTACGATGGTTCGATGTCGTGATAATGTGGCGCTTTGATTGATCGAACGCAGCGGTCTAGCTTCGGTTCAGCGGTGGCTGGCCCTTTGATGGTAAGTGGCTACAGTCAGTACATGTGGCTCCTATAAGACTTGCAAGTCTACAGCCCCTCCAAGGACGCCAATGGACGTTGCCAACTTGTGACGTGAGATATCGAGTCGCAGTACTCAGTAATTTCTCTGTCTGTCTTTTCTGCCTTTCATACCGGAACACAGCATTGCGAGCATCGCTGCTTGGCGGCAGAAATTTGGTAAGATTGAAATATCCCCGCAGACACGGTAATTATTACCGTGTCGCAGACGATCACACTATCCCTCTGGTGATACTAGCACGAGAATTAGAATTGTCAGAAACTGGTATTGTCAAATTCTATGCTCGGACACTACATACGTCGTGACGCGTTAAATAAACGCAATAATTTTGAAAACACACATATTATTATGTGGACAACAGGTTAGAGCATTAATTGGACATGTGGTAGGTACTGTTAGGTACTGTTGCTACCGTGGACTGACAAGTGGCTAGTGTTTGACGTAATTACAAATCCGTAGGTATAGCCACCTTTTAAGAGTAACGCCAACTACGGTACCGGATTACGGGTGCGCTGCGTCATTGAAATTGAGCGAAAAATCAAAATATAAAAAAAACTAGTGACTTATTTGAAGATATGAAACATCAATATTATCAAATTAAGTCATCATCATCACAGCTCTATACGTCCCCACCGAGGGGCTCGAGCCTACCCTATATTAGGGTGATTAGGCCTTAGTTGACCACGCTGGCTCAGTGCGGATTGGTCGACTTCACATACACCTTTGAATTTCTTCGCAAATGCATGCAGGTTGCCTCACGATGTTTTCCTTCACCGTAGGCACGTCAGACAAATGTACACATATGAAATTCGAAAACGAAAATCACATTGGTACATAGCGGTCTCGAACCCGGACCTCCCGATTGGAAGGCAAGTGCCGAGTCCACAGCGCCACCGACGCTCTTCATCAAATTAAGTGTAATAAGTAAATTCCCTGAAAATCATTATACGGGGTGATCAATCTAAATGGGTCAGTAGGGAGACATCAGAAACTATGAGAGATAGCGAAATCTGTTCTTAAGAACCATGTCGTCGATTTTAGATTTAATAATAATGGCATTCAATTTTTTTATACTTTCATACATTTTGAGTTAATTCGTTACGTACATACAAACAAATCTTTCCTCTTTATAATAATTGTGTAAATAAACACATTATCGTTTTGTGCACAATATGTAGCAAATATTTCAATAAAATATCTTTGAACATGTTAAATAAGAGCATTTTTTATTTATCTTAATAACGACATAATATGTAGGTACATCCTGATTAAAAACTATGTCATCGTACTATGAAAGTGGTCCAAAGCTTAGTGCATCAATGTAAAACAGTCATGCTGTAAGATAACCATCTCAAAGCAAATATCACAATTTGTGTATTAAGAACTAAGAAGAACAACTCCCTTATTTCTAACGTAATCCTTATTCTGCTGAGTACAGTAATGAATCCGAATCACAAACAATATCTATTCAAAATAAATAAACTTACTTACATTTTCACACTTATAAAACCCGGTCCCGATCGATAAAATAAAGATCTCTGCGGTCACACAACTATTATTTTGTTAATCACACACAAAAACAACAACTCATTGTATAAATTTCCTTAGAAACATATCCTTTCGTATGTGCATGTCCCACGCGAATAAAGTTTTCTAAAATCAGTTTTAGGTTAGGCGTCAACACAACTCTGGTTTACTCAAAATAAACCCACGGGACGCCATCCAAGAGTTGGATTTCAGCCAAACGTCGCTTTTGAGCAGCATACGGGATATTTTCTTATACGGACGTGTGAGTGCGTTTTGTAATAAGTTTCCGTTTTCGTTTCGATGCTGTGCTGCATAGTTTAAATGGGGAACTGCCACGGAAAATCTGAGTGGCATGTGAATTCCACGCCGAATGCTGCTGTGATTGCGGTGGGAAGATTGAAATAAATATAAAATACAGTTAAAACTCATGGCTGAATTTGAAGTACAGAACAATAAACATAGTTGTACTAAACATAGAATTATATTGGTGAGAAAGCATCCGATGATTTTATCATTCATAAGCTGTGCGCGCGAACTACGTTTCGCTTCAATTTATTCTTTCCCGACATCTTCAACAAACATCGTTAATGTACACAGAAAGAAATACAAAAACTTAACAAATTATACACTTAAAACCTTCCTCGAGAATCACGCTATCGAGTGGTGAAAACCGCTTGAAAATCGGTGTAGTAGTTTTTGAGTTTATCGCGAACCTACAGACAGACAGACGCGGCGGGGGACTTTGTTTTATAATATGTAAGGATGAGTAGTTAAATGCGTATTATACAAGGTTTTTGGTTAACACCCCATCAAACCGAAACCTATCCATGTTAACATAGTCATATAAAAGTAACGGCATCATGAAATTCGAATTTACCCAACTATTTGTATCGGGGATTTCAGAATGTGGAAAAGTTAATTTTAAATTTGCTACTAAGAAAGTACAATAATTTCAAAACTAATTTTACAATTTCAAAACAATGACGCTGTAACTTTTGTATGAATGTTAAAATGGCTAGGTTTCGACTTGATTGGGTATTGACCAAACACGGTGTTTGTGCGTGTAGTGTGAAACTCATGCTGTTATAGTTAGTTATTTTATGTATTTTTATTATTTATAAAGGTCAATATCAGTGGAGCAACCTGGAAGTAAAAGATACTTGTGATGTAGTAAATAAGTGCCGAAAGAAAAAGACAGTGTACCTAAATTCTTTTTCATTATAATAATCAAAACTTAATCACGCATATTTATTATTGAAAGAAGTACAAACTGGAGATGTTTAACCAAAAATTTTTTACCGTCCAAGTAATAAATTGCGCATCAACTAAAATGAATAATTCTCGGGCATTCCCGATGCGCGGCGAACAAAAATAAATAAACATTCCCGCTCCGATTGTTACATGAAATTTTCATTCATTGTGGCCGCGTTAAAAAAGTAACAGATTTAACTGAAATATTGAATGCTATATCTGTTACGCCTGATGAATATACATAAAGTTTTTGTTGTGTAGCTGATTGCGGATAGTTTCGCTGCAGGCGCTGAGCTCAGATTAATACAGATACGAATACGCAGAAATGAAATGGACGAATTAATGAAACGATAAGCAGATGTGCTAATAGGGACATTGAAATGTTAAGCCTTTGTTCGGTGAATATTGCCCTACTACATAGCTTGACTTGTATATTCGTGATAACAACTGGCATTTCATCGCTTGCAATTTGACAGTCGCCGTCCATCCATCGCTCCGTTATAAGAGGATGTCGGCGCAGAGTCTTGTGTTCACGGTGCAATGGTTGTCAATTTGAAGGAGATTGTGATAGATTTTTTCTTAGATGATAACCAGGTGGGTGGGTGGGTTAGATGATAACCATCTTATTATTGTTGTAAGAAGCTAGAAAGCTCAAACTGGGCGGCGCTTTTGACCTTTTGGTTTTTAGCAAAGAACATGATCTAGTGCTGTACATTTAAATCGTTTGGAAGGACAATGAATTATTGTTTTTGCGCTGCAGCGAACTTTAATTTTGCTAATTCTAAGCAAAATAGAACAAGAGTTTTCCTTGGGGTAGCTTAAGGTGGCCAGCTTTCTGAGGATGATTGAGGATGTGTTGGTGGTGCACTTAAATTAAAAACAATAACACTACTACTGAATCAACATTTATTATTAAAGTCATATTTTTCACATGAGTGGCATTTTTTTACTAGTTCTGGGTTACCTAAGTACGGTACGTCTCGTCTCGTCGTTCGTATTTTTGTTATGGAACACTAGTGCCTATATGCGAGCGAGACGATGGGAAACGAGTCTACATTAGGGAATGCAATCTCGTTCTCGCGAGATCTCGTTTTCGCGAGATCTCGGCCTTTTTTAGCGAGATTGATCTCGGACGAAAAAAAGGCGAGATCTCACGAGTTTAACGAAATTGCACTTGAGCATAAAATAGTCCAATAGTCTGATTAATTGGTATGTGTTGTTAATTAATCTGTAATATCTAATGGATCTACTGAGTAGATATAGTTTCGTTACTTTCATTTAATTAATAATAATATCTCAGTTTAATAGTCGACTCAACTTAGATAATAACTTTCATTATTTTTGACTTCTCGTTGTTTTGTTTGTTATAAAAGAACTGTTTTATTACTAAAAGATTTTTGTTTGATATTAGAAGAGAAGACTGGTTGTTTCTTTCATTTGTTATTTGATAGATACGTATGTCAAAGTTTACTACTTAGAAGTTTATTAAAAAATTAAAGACAGTTAGGTCAAACAATGTTTGATGCATAAAAGTCTATTGAAAAAATTCGTGAAAATAAATATTTATTTTATAATACTTATAATATTTATAATTTTTTTGCTAATTTATTCAAATATTGTGATTATTTGCAAAAAAAACACACCAAACTGCTAATCTCGCGAGATCTCGAAATTGGCGAGATCTCGCAGTATTGTTATACATAAACTCGCGGGATCTCGCTTGAGCCCCAATCTCGCGAGATTTGCATTCCCTAGTCTACATCTACAAAAAATATAGGAATGCGGGACATGGGGGACGCATTACGCGATTTGCGGGACTATTTTATTAAATACTAGCTGTGCCCGCGAACTACGTTTCGCCATCAAAATACTTAACACAGTGTTTAGTTTTTTCCTCCATTTTATTCCATAATGATTCAACTTTATTCTGCCTTTCTTGAGCATCGGCCATTTCGAAATTAGGACAATTTTCGTAGGTTCGTAATGCTCTTTTTCTAACAGTCCACAAAATTAAATACATTACATATTACTATAAACACTAAGTATTATTATTGTTTTAGAGACATTATTGATATTAATAAATTCTTCTTCAGTAGAAAGAACTACACAGTTGCAAGAATAATCTTTATCGTATTCATGTTTCGAATTAAAATAAACAATTGTTAATAAATTAGAACTGTATACGAATAAAGTTTAGATTTTATAATGGGTGTTGGTAACACCAACAAAATATATTTTTTGGATATGACAACTTGGCCAATTTTGACTGGTCGTACAGTAAGCTCCTTGTCAAGCTATACTGTTTGACCTTTGAACCGTTCTTATGTCGCTCGTAATACTGGCGAATTTCGTAGAGTTAATGTATAGCATGAATGGGAGGGTTACTGTACAAATACGTTTTCTGTATTCGATATCCGATCACGGAATACAGACACGGAGTTTCGTGAACGTAGCGCAGACGTTCGTTTCTTCTCATTCGGGATTTCTACCATTCTACCTAAACGTACGTACAGAACGTGTTCCGTTCGTAATAAAAACGAACGTGTGCGGCAGTCAATGAGTATTTTGTATATATTTGATGCATTCGGATGCCCGCATTCAGAAAACAAATGCGATAAAACGTATTTATGCGGTTAGCCTTAAAATGTATTGAGACTTCCGTTTTTGTAACGTGTACTGTGCGATATAGTGTTGCTGGCATAGTTCGGTTAGCAAACTCGCCGTGACGAGAACTCCAAGTTTGTGTGTTGGATGTTACTCCAACACACAAACTTGGAGTTCTCGTTAGTTAGTTCACGATCGTTGCATTATCACTGTCTCGAAGGACACATGAACATCCAATAGGCCCCGAAGCGGTTCTCAAACTTTTTTGGTGACGGAACCCTTTTGGAAAGCGAAATACTTGACGGAACCCTAAAATAAAACAATAGCTTTTAAATTGTATTCTTTACTAATAAGCATAATGAAAGTACGACCAGAGAGGGTGTTTTGATTTTTCTAAATTATTGCGGAACCCCTTAGGGGGGTAGTGTGGAGCCCTAGGGTTCCGCGGAACACACTTAGAGCATGGCTGCTCTACCCTTCAGGGCCTACTTTCCTTTAATACCCCTATTGCTGGGTTTGAAAAGCAACTGTTATCCGTCTTTTTTGAGCGGCAGCCATGTTGAATTTACGTCAATGTTGCTACGTTCATAGTGCTCTACTGATCAAGGCCTTTCATATGATACCCATATTGCTGGGCTTAGAAACGAACTTTTATCAGTTTTTTTTGAGCAGCGGCCATATTGAATTTTGTGCTATTTTCCTAGGTTCATAGTGCTCTACTCTTCAAGGCCTTTCATTTGATACCTATATTGCTAGGTTTGGAAACGAACTTTTATCCACCTTTTTTGAGCGGTGGCCATGTCGAATTTACGTCAATATTGCTAGGTCCATAGTGCTCTACTCATGAAGACCTTTCATTTGATACCTATATTGCTAGATTTGGAAACGAACTTTTATCCTTTTTTTTTGAAAGGCGGCCATGTTGAATTTAGGTCGATTTTGCCAGGTTCCTAATGCTCTACTATTCAAGGCCTTTCATTTGATACCCATATTGCTAGGTTTGGAAACGAACTTTTATCTATCTTTTTTGAGCGGCGGCCATGTTGAATTTATGTCAATGTTGCTAGGTTCATAGTGCTCTACTTATCAAAGCCTTCTATTTGATACCCATATTGCTGGGTTTGAAAACGAACTTTTATCCATTTTTTGAGCGGTGGCCATGTTTAATTTAGGGCAATTTTCCTAAGTTCATAATGCTCTACTCTTTTAGGCCTTTCAGTTGATGAGTCGCAGCTTAGCTGTTATAGTAAGCGCGCGCATCCCCTGCCGATTTGTTTTGCTGTGTCGTTTCGATTCCGATTGGCTTCACTGTGTTATTGTTTGATTAGGTTGTTTTTGTAATATTTGTTGTTGTCTCGTATATTGCATAGGTAATTTGTGTGTTTGAAGTCAAAACACAAATTATTTTAACATTTTGTTGTTGGTGTACATATAAGTTTTGGTATAGGTTCATTTCTTTTTACATTTCATTGTCGTTTTTGTGTTGTTTTTTCGGTGTGCGGGGCGTTGCCCCGGCATCAGTAGTTTATTTTTCCATTTGGTTAAATTCAGTGTCGTTACGTTAGTTATTGTGTGTATAAAATAGGTTAGGTTAGTTAGTAAATATTAGAGGTTAGTCTAATTTTTTCGTTGTTTTTTTTTTGTTTCTGGGAAGGCAAAGAGTACTGTGCCCATACAGTCAGTTCTTTGGTCGGTCAGTTTTTTTTTCTGTTTTCTTTTTATATGCTTACCGTGAATCCGGGAACTTGTCCCCGGTAATTATTAAAAAAGGTTTTGTTGGGCTGAAGACAGCTTTTTGCTCTGTTTTCGCCGACAGAATCTTTGCTGGGCTGGGCCCACGATTGGACCATGTCCGACTCGGACATTATGTCCGAGACGGATGGTGCAGATGAGGGGGGGCCTGTTAGGACTCCACTCACGCAAACGATGAAGAACCGCTCGCCGGTCAATTGCAGTGCAGCGAAGGTAGTAGATGGGGTGGTATCCCCGGTTTTGTCGTTGGCTAATGTCGGGAGCGCAGCGCCCCGTAGGAGCTGTGATAACGCCGGGAAATCTCGTCCCACCTATAGGGTTCTTACGGACGAGAAATCAGGATTGTCTGAGGCGGAGGTCCCGCCACCGCGGGCTAGTGGAAGGAAGAGGCCAAGTTATAGCCGCTTCTTCCAGGATCCGCCCTTTGTGACGGATCTAGAAATTACAACCGAGGCGGAGGAGGTGGTAACGGCGCCCTACGCTCCCAAGGTCGCCCGGACTAAAAGGGGCAGAGGAGGCCTAGTACATGGTGTCGGACTCTCCCAAGCCAGGCGGGAGTTTCAACTGCTCGAGGCCGATACGGAGTCAGAGTCTGACCAGGAGCCGCTGGTTGCAGAGGCCCCCGAAAAAAAAAGGGAAAAGGCAAGGGCAAGCGCTCTCCTGAGCCCACTGCCAAGCTCCTCTGTGGCAAGGCCGAGGAGAGCGTAAAAGCGCTACTAGGAGTAACACGTAAGTCCCGGAACTTAAAGGGGACTTACGTGCAAGAAATCAAGGACGATTCCGACTCGCTCCTAGAGATTGTCCGCAACCTGGCGTCTAGGAAAACCTCCGAGGAGGTGCGTCGGCTTCAAGCCGACAACAAGAGACTCCAGAGTCAGCTGGACGCCATGGAGGGTGAGATGAAGGCCCTTCGTCGGGCCTTCTCAGAGCGGGGGCTTGAGCGCCCTAGAGGCCGTGGTGTGGTTGCGGCCCCCACGATTGTGGAGGACGCCGAACCGGAGGCCGTCGACTCCGAGGACGAAAATTTAGAGGAGCTTCTGGAGGAGGAACTGCCGGCGGTCCAACCGGCCAGGGCCGCACCCGCTGAGGGAATCACTAAGAGGGAATTCTTGGAGCGTATTGAATTCCTTCAGCGGGAGTTGCTGGCCCAAGTAGGCACAATGGTTTCGGCCCGACTAGAGGGCCTCGAAGTAGATGGGCGCCTAATGCCGGCCCCAATTCGCAGGCCACCATTGGTGTCAGATTACGCGAGGCAGTCGCAGCCGCAGCCCCAACCGCAGCGGCCAGTGAAAACGGCGGTGGTCAATACCACTTTTGCCCCACCGGCCAATATGCCGAAAGAAGCAAGAGTGGTGAAAAAGAAGTCTGAGGCGGTCCCTTCTACCTCTGGGGTTGCGGTAATCACGGCAGCGGTCGAGGATCCCTGGACCGTTGTCGCCAAGCGGGGCCGGAAAAAGCCGGCAGTGGGCGAGACGGTGCCCAAAAGGACCACCGTGGCGCAGAAGGTGCCAAAACTGCCCAAGACACCGCGTTCCCTAGCGGTGGTGCTGGCCCTCAAACCGGAAACGGTGGCGAAGGGTCTCACCTATAGTGAGGCCATCGCCAAGGCCAAAGCTTCCGTCAGCCTCGGCGCCCTAGGCATAGGGCCCGCCAAGTTCCGGACAGGGATTACCGGCGCTCGAATAATAGAGCTTCCGAAGGAGACATCCCCGTCCCAGGCTGACACGCTGGCGGAGAAGTTAGGGGAAGCCCTGGGGGACGCGGCAAAAGTTACGCGTCCCGTCAAAACAGCGGACATTCGGGTCGTTGGCATCGACGACTCGGTGACCGCCGAGGAGCTGGGCCAAATTTTGGCGCGAGCCGGAGAGTGCCCGGCCCACCACATAAAAGTGGGCCGCGTGCATACGGGTGTGCGGGGTGTCGGGGCGGCTTTCGCCTCCGTACCCGTGGAGGCGGCGAAGCGCTTGGCTGCTGCCGGGCGCCTTGAAGTTGGATGGAGTTCTGCCTCCATCCAACTTCTGGAACAAAAGCCCATGCGGTGCTTCCGCTGCATGGGCATGGGGCATCCCATACAGCGGTGCCCCTCCGCCAAGGACCGCAGCGGACTCTGTTTCCGCTGCGGATCTGAAGGGCACAAGGCGATGGACTGCACAGCGCCGCTAAACTGCGCCGTCTGTGCAGATGCGAAGCAATCGGCCACCCACCGCATGGGGGGTATTAATTGTAACCCCCCGCTGGTCAGGGGCCGTTTGGCCCCGGTTAAAGTGACCGTAGCCCCGAGGAATCCGGCACCGGCACCACAGGAAGCACCGGCCGCGGCAATGGCCCAGGAGGAGCCCATGGAAACCATTAATGTTTAGTGGTCCCATAAAGCTCCTCCAGGCAAATATTAACCATTGCGCCGCGGCACAGGACCTCCTATGTCAAACCGCGGCGCAGTGGGGTGTGGGTTTGGCGATTGTGTCGGAACCGTATTATGTTCCGCCGCAGTCGCCTAACTGGTTGGTAGCGGCGGATGGTTCCGCCGCCTTAATGCGGGCGGCGCGTGGCACAGCCCCCTCTCTCATTTTAAGAGAGAGGGGTACTGGCTACATTGCCGCCATGTGGGGGGGAATATTGGTTGTTTCAACCTATTTCTCCCCCAATCGCAGCCGGGCGGACTTCACAGTCTTCCTGGCTGCGCTAGAGGGGGTCGTCCGCAGGACGGCCCCGGTACCGGCGCTAGTTGCGGGGGACTTCAATGCGTGGTCAACCGCGTGGGGGTCCTCCCGCACTAGTGCGAGGGGTGGAGATCTGGAGTCCTGGGTTCTGTCTCTGGGGTTCCAGATTTTGAATAGGGGCTCCACCCCTACCTGCGTCCGGGTGCAAGGCACGTCCGTGGTGGATGTGACCTTCGCTACCCCCTCCCTCGCCCGTCGAATCAACGACTGGCGAGTGGAGGAAGATGTGGAAACTCTATCGGACTACCTGTACGTCCGATACGAGGTTTCCGTGGCATCCCAAGGGGCCCCGAACCGCAGGGGCTCCGCGGTGAACTCGTTCCCTCGATGGGCGCTCACCAAGCTCCGCCCGGATGTGGCGGAGGAGGCGGCAATGGTGCGGGCGTGGGCAGAAGTGCCGCCACACCTTGCCGGGGATGTCAACGGCATGGCGGAGCTTTTCGCAGACGACATGAAAGTCGTCTGCCAAGCCGCCATGCCTAGGGCGCAGGCCTGCCCCGAAAGGGGGCAGGTGTACTGGTGGACGCAGGAGATTGCGGACCTGCGTACCACCAGCATGAGGGCCAGGCGCGCCTACGTGCGGTGTCGTAGGCGCGCCAGAACTACATCCGACGAGGAAGCTGAACTTCGTCGGGTGTATGCGGCAGCCAAGAAGGCCCTGCGGAACGAAATCTGCAGGGCCAAAGAGGAGTCCAGGGAGTCGTTTATACGGCTCCTGGACAACGATCCGTGGGGGCGTCCGTACCGGGTGGTGAGGGGGAAATTCAAATCTTCCGCTCCCTCTACTTCCGCTATGGACAGGGGGCTGTTGGATCGGGTGTTGGGGACTCTATTCCCCGATCCCGGTCCGTTCCAGCCCCCCAGAATGGTCCCCCTGGACACTCCTCCGGTGGACGTGGCTGCCGCCATTCCTCCCGTGTCGAACGTGGAATTCGACACGGTGAGGGACCGGTTCCGGCGCAAAAGCAAGGCGCCGGGACCGGACGGTGTCCCTAGCAAGGTTTTGGCCCTCGCCCTGGGACACCTCGAGGAGCGGTTCCGGGCGGTGCTTGACTTATGTATCGCCGCGGGCCGCTTCCCCAGTCGATGGAAAGCGGGCAGACTCTGCCTGTTGAGGAAGGAGAGTCGCCCAGCGGATTCACCGACTGGGTATCGGCCGGTGGTGCTGCTCGACGAGGCTGGGAAGTTTTTCGAGAAGATTCTCGCTTCCCGCATCGTCGAGCACCTAGAGGACCGGGGGCCAGACTTGGCTGAAAACCAGTTCGGCTTCCGCACCGGCCGGTCCACGGTGGATGCGGTGGCCCTCCTCAAGGGGTGGACTGAGGAGGCCACAGCTCGTGGGGACACTGTTGTTGCGGTGTCTCTTGACATCCGCAACGCATTCAACAGCCTGCCCCACGAGTGCATAAAGGAGGCACTCCGCTTCCACCGGGTGCCTCCGTAACTCCGCGCCCTCGTGGAGGATTACCTGCAAGGCAGGTCCATCCTCTACGAGGGGCCGGATGGGCGCGTCCACACGTGGACAATGGCGGCGGGTGTGCCCCAGGGTTCCGTACTAGGTCCTCTGTTATGGAACCTGGGGTACAACTGGGTTCTGCGAGGCGACCTTCTGCCACGAACGAAGGTCGTCTGCTTCGCCGACGACACGCTCGTTGCGGCGAGAGCAAAAACGGGGGAGGAGGCGGCCCACCTTGCATCGGTCGGCGCCTCACTGGTCGTCCGATGCATCCGCCTCTTGGGCCTGGACGTGGCTCTCGACAAAACGAGGGTTATGTTATGTTATTCCACGCCCCCCGTCGCAGGATCCCACCGGGGCTCCGCGTCCGAGTGGAGAGGGTCCGTATACCGGTCGAGGCGCACTTTAAGTACCTCGGCCTGGTTCTGGACCCCCGATGGAGTTTCGAGGAGCATTTTAAGCTCCTCGCTCCACGGCTGTGCGCCGCTGCAGCCGCACTTGGACGGGTCCTCCCTAATGTGGGAGGTCCAGGATCGGCGTGCCGTCGACTGTATCACGGGGTAATACGGTCGATGGCACTCTATGGAGCCCCGGTATGGGCAGAGTGCCTCTCCTCCCGAACGGTGGCCCTCTTGCGACGTCCGCAGAGGGTCATAGCGACCCGGGCCGTGCGAGCTTATCGCACGGTCAGTCACGGCGCGGCCTGCGTTCTAGCGGGCCAAACGCCGTGGCATGTCGATGCACGCGTCCTCGCGGAGGTGTATCGACATCGGGTTGCTACTCGTGAACGGGGGGGACGATCCGCTCCACAGGAAGTGGAGCGGATTCGTACCCTGGCGCAGAGGGAGGCTCTGCGTCAGTGGGGTGTGGCACTCGCCTCCCCAGCTGCCGGCCACCGGACGATCGACGCGATCCGTCCGGTGTTGGAGGAGTGGGTTGGGCGCCGGCAGGGCAGCCTCACGTTCCGCATGGTGCAGGTACTGACCGGGCATGGCTGCTTCGGTCACTACCTGCACCGAGTCACGCGTCGGGAGGAAACGCCGCGGTGTCACCACTGCGACGCTCCCGACGATACTGCCGAGCACACCTTGTTGGTGTGCCCAGCCTGGTGACCCCAGCGCAGCGAACTTAACGCTGCGCTGGGAGGCGGAGACCTCTCGCTGCCGAGCATGGTCGTGGCCATGCTCCGCGGCGAGGCGGAATGGGAGGCTGTGGCTTCCTTCTGCGAAGAAGTAATTTCGCAGAAGGAGGCTGCGGAGAGGGAGCGGGAGGAAGATCCCCAAGCCGCTCCCCTCCGCCGCAGACGGATAGGCAGGCGAAGGCGGGCATTCGCGCAAGCAATGCCCGTCTAATGACCCTGCCGTGGAGGCCTGCGTGCATGGTTGGCCCCGTGCACGCCGCCGTAAGGCCCTCCGTCTGGGGATTGCTCTGGTGTTCTCGGGCAATCCCCCCTCGGCGATAGCCCGACCGGTGGTCGGGCTTGCCCGGGCGCGCTGGTAGTGGTAGTCGCAGAGTGGACCTTACCATGCGCGCCCACAAGGGCGGGGAGAACACCGGGGGGTTTTAGTGGGTCGGCCTGGAACTTCGCCGGGCCAGCCTCACACACGCCTGCCGTCTAGCCAACGGCGGGTACGGTGCGCTTACGCATTTCCCCCCGACAAAAAAAAAAAAGGCCTTTCAGTTGATACCCATATTGCTAGGTTTGGAAACGAACTATTATTCTTCTTTTTAGAGCGGCGGCTATGTTGAATTTATGTCAATGTTGCTAGGTTCATAGTGCTCTACTCATCAGGGCCTTTCATTTGATACCCATATTGCTGGGTTTGAAAACGAACTTTTATCCTTTTTTTTTGAGCGGCGGCCATTTTGAATTTAGGTCGATTTTCCTAGGTACCTAATGCTTTACTCTTCAAGGCCTTTCATTTGACACCTATATTGCTAGGTTTGGAAACTAACTTTTATCCACCTTTTTTGAGCGGCGGCCATGTTGAATTTATGTCAATGTTGCTAGGTTCATAGTGCTCTACTCATCAATGCCTTTCATTTGATACCCATATTAATAGGTTTGGAAACTAACTTTTATTCACCTTTTTTGAGCGGCGGCCATGTTGAATTTATGTCAATGTTGCTAGGTTCATAGTGCTCTACTCATCAATACCTTTCATTTGATACCCATATTGCTGGGTTTGGAAATGAACTTTTATCCGTTTTATTTGAGCGGCGGCCATGTTGAATTTAGGGCGATTTTCCTATGTTCATAGTGCTCTACTCATCAAGGCCTTTCATTTGATATGCATATCGCTGGGTTTGGAAACGAACTTTATCAGCAGTCATGTCAAATTAAGTCAACGTGGCTAGGTTCAATGTGTTCTACTCTTTAGGTTCTTCGTTCGATATCCATGTTCCTTGGGTGGATCCAAAAAAATGTGATCCGTCATTTTAGACATTAGGATCAAGAGTCCCGTTCCGTCCCTCTACGCGTAACCCAGAACATTGCAGTCAGATATTTTTTTTTATTATCAATATTAATCTATTACTTTTAATAGTTTTAAATGGATGAAAGAGTTTGATTCCTTAGTCCTAACGTAAAAACATATAACACCTTTCAAAATACCTGAAAAGAGTATCTTCATATTTCAACATTTCTAATATTTCAAAAATTGTACCGATTTTGTGAAAATTAGTCAAGAATTAAACCAATCTACAAATTTTATGGTCACTCGATAAGTATTATCATAAAAAATGCTTTATACATTGGTTGTATGGCTTAATCTTTTTGCCTTACCACCACGGTACGACATAAGAAAAAGACAATTTGGTTGGCGAAATCCAGTTGGGCACAGCCATTAACAGAAAATATTAAATTTTATTTGTACTATGTGAAACACTTCATTCCTGCCTTAATTTTCGAAATCCAATTACTTAAGATCAGGCTGTATGGCGTAGTTTCATTGCCTTTCCTTCGTGGAAGAAAATACCTTCTCTCTGTACTATGTGACAGACTTGTCAAAATAATTTCACGTGCGCCATGTTGTTTTTCTACCTAAAGCCAATTCAAAAATGTTATATGGTATTTTTTCACTAAAAATAAAAAGTGAATTTAAACAAACGAAATTATGCCTAAATGTTCTTCCGGAAAATTCTAAGCATTGTGGTGTAAGCCATATCAAATTCTGTCCAGTAATTTCGGAGATCTTTCCGGACAAACAGACAAACAAACAAACAAACAAACCAACAAACAAACAATTTTTTTAAAACTATTCTATCGTGTTCTGCTAATGATTTTAAGGCGACCTGTGTATTTTTTTCTTAATCTTTCGCAATTACAGATTTTTGTACCCCTACGATTTTATTATATATAGAGATATAGAGATAGAGATATGGCAATGCGGGATTACAACTGTCATTACGGGACGCTATCTTGAATTTGCTTTTTCTAATAATATATTCTATACGTGTATACAAAATTTCAGCTCAGTCGGTTGCAGATTGAGTGGAATAATTTCTCCACAGGTTACGTAGTATTTGATGCAATGCAGTGGTAGCAGCAACGAAGATAGAAATAGAAACGTGCATAAATATTACTTGTAAGTTTCGTGAGACTAGTACTCAGAAATTCAATGGTCGATTCTGCATGATTGCGTCATTAAAATGTACTTTTATTGCTTAGTGGAGTCAGAGTCAGCTTTGTTTTCTATATAGCTGAGCTAAAAAGATAGATTTTTAAACGAAGTACACCTATGTATAGATAGATACTACGAGACGAGTTAGTCAATGTTCATTATGACTCCATGGCGTCAAACTAAATACAGACAAAATAATGCGAAAAACTAATGAACTAGGTATTTATTACTCAATGGACAAGTTTTCATTCTTAACAAAGTGCTAAACCTAAAAAAACAAATTGCTAGAACCTAAAACTAAGTAAAGGTTTTTCAATTTCTAACTAGGCTAGATCACGAAATCGCCTCTTTTAAAGAGGTTGCTTGTTCCATTGCAGTATGATTCAATATTATGTAGCTTTTGTCGCTTCGCCAGTTTCACAAGTGAAAATATAACTATTTGGGAAATTTAAAATTATTTTTGGAATTGGTACTCTACGATTTATACTTTAATTTATACTCTACGATTTATACCATATAGAAAATTGAAAAATGGTTTGATAACACTGTAAAAAATCCTAAATACCTATCAAATCCTAAATACCGATAGGTTGGAAGCTACTCGTGTCCTTTATAGTGCGGACGCACTATAAAGGACACGAGTAGCTTCCTTATCATTTTATGATATTTTAATGATTTTGTACAATTATATTTACGAAAGTTCTATTTTTCGGGTCGACCGGGATTCATTGATTGGATTTTGGCCTACTATTTGTAGTTCGTTTTGCGATGCAACGTAGAACTCCATTAGTTTCATTTTTCACCGTCAACAAATCGTCTACCGATAGTCGGTCGTGTGCGTTTACGCTTATAAAAAAAACATAATTATGCATACTGTCGTTAAACATAGCGAAATAGCCACTTCTACGAGGTAGCTTATTATTATAGTAATATTTAGGATTTTCTTCAGCGATACTAAGCCATTTATTATTTTTATTCGGTTATTGTGTATCTTTGTTTCTTTTTCAGCCTACAGCGTGCGCGTTTTATCGAGCTTTACACGATCGCACGCATCGAACGCGTAAACGCGAATTTGTATGGAATTAGAGCAGCGCCATCTAGTAGTCACTAGATGAAGCTGTCTCATTTCATAGCAGCTGCTAGATGGCGCTGCTCTAATTCCATACAAATTCGCGTTTACGCGTTCGATGCGTGCGATCGAGTAGAGCTCGATAAAACTCGCACTAGGCACTCTGTATTTTTTTCTGACGGTATTTTTGTTTTTCTACACAATTTCTTTACACCGAAAGCACAATTATGAATTTTTCCCCAGATTCCTAACATTTCTGGTCTTACGTTTGGATCTCTAAAACGAGGCATTAGAGAACAAACTAACAGAATTTGAAATTACCGACCGCGAAGAACACATCACATTCATATTCCGAATAAGATTGCACTCATGAAATCCAAATGCTCCGAGCTCGTACTATCGTCACGAAGAACACGCCAGCGGTTTTCAATTCAAAATGCGATCATGTGCAAATGTTGCATTGGCTTTAGTCACAACGACTCGTGGAATGGCGTTCCTGGGCGATGAGGTCCTACTTTTTTAACGAAGTGGAACCACTGTAGTACGATGTTTTATGCAACAATGTTGGCGAACAAGCAGATCTCCTACAAAGTCTATCAGAGGGACATTACACAGTGCACGTCTGTGTGAATATATCTGGGTATCTTGCCTATTTCTGCTGCCATTAACTGAATGAATGACTTTCGCTCAAGGGCAATAAATGGGCAATAAATCTTTAACACTTTCGTTCGTAACGAACTTATTTTGTGAACATTATGTGAAAATGTTTATAAATCTCGTAAAAGATAGTTGATCTTCCTTTTGTATTCCTTTGCTTTTTCGCCACTGCACTTCTTCGCGTTGCTGTGAGAACAGAATATCCCTGTTCTGTTTTGAAAAATTTTGAAGTTTGCATCTCCAAGTAACAAAGTAACTTTATATGATATTCAGGGATTAAAACCAACTCGTCTGACGAATAGTATACTCGCTGAATACATAAAGAAACTCACAAAAGAATAGCTTTGGTCTTATTTCGTGGCGAGCTCCTTTTATATTCATCCATGGATCATGTGAGTGGTTCCCAAAGGTTATTTTAGGAATCTTTTGTGAGATGTTCGCACCTCTAACGATATTGCTGCATAAATTGAATTAGAAGTTAACTAAATCGGTAAAATGCCGTACCCTATTCGGTCATAACGTCATTTTAATTTGGAACTTAGCTGTGCCCGCGAACTAAGTTACGCCATAATGAAGATTATCGCAATAATAAATATTGAGGTTACATAGACATTAAGCCAAATTTCATGAAGATGTTTCGTTGTTTATGCCAGATAAACATCGTGACACGAGATTTTTATATATCAAGAAGATAAGATTTACTGGAGGGAGACTCTGTGTACCAGGGTCGTCTGCTTAGGTACCTCCGTCTTACCTATTTCTGCCGCAAAGCAGTAGTGCTTGCATTGCTGTGTTCCGGTTTGAAGGGTAAGATAGTGCAGTGAAATTACTGGGTACTGTGACTTTACATCTGGTGTCACAAGTTGGCAACATACACTGTGGTTCTTGTGGGGGTCGCAGTTTTGCTGCGAATCTCACAAGAGCCACATGTATTATAGGCGACTGTTACCACTTACCATCAAGTGCTTGTTTGCCAACTTTCTGCAAAAAAAAAAAGATAATATATTGGAAATGTACACACGACAACGAGCCACCAAAACTGACACTATTAGTGGCAATATAATTCTTAAATAAATATGTACAAAAAATTTCACCACGTCTTCCAAATGCTGACATGCTACTGGATCAGTAGTGCAGAAGGGAAAGCCCTACGACTCTACAAGTAGTGCGGCTTAGTAGTGCCGTGAGGAAGGAGTGTGACTCGACACGAGAATGGTCGTTGTTGGAGTGTTGGAGTTGGCATCGAAGCCTTCGTGAGCGCGAGAGGAATGGTAGAGAAGCGACTAAGCAGAATAGTTTTATTTATTTATGTACACAAAACAAAAACATTACAAAACAATGAACGTAACTAATGAAGTTCTGCTTATTTCCGAAGAAATTTCTACCAGCAGACCTGCGATAGGAAAAAAATATATATTAAATTTTACGGGAGTTTGATAATTTAGTTATTTACGTTTTTGGATTTTTCTCCACTTTTTATATTTTTTTTAAAAGCGAAGACACTTTGAATAATATTAAGAAAAAAATATTAAGAACAAAATGCCATTTAATATTAAGAAAAAAAAGGATAGCGATGTTACGACAACCATTACATTACAAGTAAGGCGAAATGGATACCGGGGTAGAATTATTTATATTAAACTAATGCCTGTTTGGCCACCACTTTACCCGATTCGCATTTGCACACGCGGTCGGTAAACGCACACCGCGGCATAATCCTCCATCCTCCAATGAGGTTTTTCGGAGCCGAATACTAATGAGGGATTATCCGGGCGAGGCGCTAATTCGCGCATTGTATATTTGCTGCTAAACACCCGGCCTGGGAGGGTTGGTTTCATTAATAAGCCACAGCCGAAACAACAGCCCGGAGACGCATTTTTGAAAAATAGAAATCAAATTCGAAATCGTAAGATTCGAGTGTAGACGTATTCTCAAATTCACTATTTTTAAATACTCATTCCGTGAATTCTGCCCACCCACTCGTTTTTGATGTCTAGTAGTACAATATATGTAACGTATACTTTCCGGTAACGAGCGTCGGTGGCGCTGTGGCCTCGGCACTGGACTGTGTCCGAGTAGAATCGGGAGGTTCGCGATCGATACTGCCATCCTGCCATGTACCAATGTGTTTTTCGTTTCACTAATTTCATATGTACATTTATCTGGCGCTCCTACGGTGAGCGAAAACATCGTGAGGAAACCTGCATACACCTGTGAAGTAATTCAAAAAGATGTATGTGAAGTCAACCAATCCGCACTGAGCCAGCGTGGTTTGACTAAGGCCTAATCGCCCTAAAAACCCTAACTAGTTGGGGTAGGCTCGTGCCCCTCAGTGGGGACGTATATGAGCTGTGATGATGATGATACTATCTGTTTGCGTTTGATTCATCGCCGGTTTTTTAAATTGATTAGTTATTGCGTACAAATTTTTATTTTTTCTACGTGAAACGGAAACTAATATAGATTTTGTTTTTTAATTACAACACTGAGTTCGAGTGATTCAAAATCCTTTAAAATTAGGAACGGTATAGAAAATAAATTTGCACATGATTTTTATTCGTGTTCGAATTCAAGAATCACTTCTAATGATTCCAAAATGCGTCTCCTGTTAACGACTGACCAATCAGAACGCCGTATTAGCTTTTGCACGCGTTTTGATTGGTCGACGATGCACCGGCCTTTGCTCGGCTGATTTATTTGTGGAATTGACCCTGTAGCTCTGCTGAAATCAGCCATTTGTCCGCATGATTATCATTAAATGGTTATAAGATACCAAGTAGTGCGTAGCGACTGAATATGATTAATAAATGTGGTAATTAAAGCTTAGATGGTTAGAACTACTTCAACCCTTATAACCAAACCAACCCAGTAACCAAAACCAACCCAGATCGGTTGGTGTTGTTTCGAGTAGGTACTCAATCTCCGGGGTGCGATGTCAGGCAACCTCCTTGTGGTGCACCCTGGGCAACCCGGCAGATTCTCTGCCGCGGGCTAATAGTCTGACGAGAGACCCCCATAGAGGGGGGCGTGGGATGGCCGGGTTCAACCCGGCGGGCCACTTTGCGTGGCCACCCGCTTCATGCGGGGAAGGGCGAAGTCCCCTCTTCTTGTGCTAAGAAGAGGTGTGGCTTTCGCTGGAAGCCGATTTCGGCGTCTACTTTTGCTGGTGGCAGAGGTGAGGCGATTTCTATTGCCATGGTGCTTTGCACCTACCGGGGAATTTCCCTGAGCTTCAGCTCACCCGCGCGACGGTGGATCCAGTGGGGTTTACCGTCGGGCAACCCGTTACCTGCACTGAGCGGGCCGGGGGCCCGGCGCACTGAGCGTCGGGCCGCGTGGAAGACAACCACAATAAAAATTACCCCAACCCCAAGGTGGCGTTTCCGTGCCGAGGGGGTGCGTGGCTGGTGGGAGACCAGTCCCAAGCGGGCAAAGGGAGTGCATCCCAAAATGCATCATCATGGAGCTCGGCAATAATTCTAAACGTCCCCAGGGGGTATCAGTCCCCCCCGTAGGACCGCGTAAGGCGGCTGCGAGCAGCCAGGCGTATCTGGGGCTGGCTAACCCGAGTTCCACCCTTCCTAGTGGTAAAAAATGTGAACCCGTTGAGAGCGGGCCACCACCGGTATCCGGGCCGTCTGGTGGAAATACCATCCATGCGACCGAGGCGGCAGGAGAGTTTCAACCCCCGACGGCGGTTCCCGGGTCGTCGAGGGGTAAGAATGCGACCGGACGAATGGGAGGCAGGAAGAAGATCGGCATATCCGAGCTCATGCTCGAGTATGATGCTCCGGATATCTTTGCGATTTCTGGAGAATCGGACTGCTTATCTGAAACCTCATCAATGATGAGTACCGACAGCGGTACAAATGCTCTTTTCGCTCGTCGGAAGAGGGGCCGCGAGGAAGCTGGTGACGGAGAGGAAGGCAGCGATGATCCTTCATTCGAAGATGTTCCGCTGTCTTCCCGTAGAACCCCGAAGCCTAAAGGAAAGAGAGGAAGAGGCCGTCCACCAACCACCGGCGAGTACGTGGGGCTGGCCAAGGCAAAGGCGGAGTACTTACGGCAGGAGCGCCTGGAACTCCAACTACAGGCGGAGAGAGAGCTCCTGGAAATGCCTTTGGAGCGTAGGAGCACACGACGTACAACTCCTGCACTAACACCAGCGTCGGAGGTGCTATCACCCCTGGAGGAGAGCGGAAGCGACGACCCTACGCTCACTGTCACCCAGCGTATGGGTCGCGCACTTGAAGTTATTAATTACGTGGCGGAAAGGTCCTCGAACCTCAAGGGGACCTTTGTCAACAAATTGAAGACGGCGGCGGCGAGCCTACGGGAGGACGCGAAAACTCTGGCGGCGCGTACTGTCTCTGACGAAACAGCGCGCTTACAGCAGGCGAACTCCCGCCTTGAATCTGAACTTAAAGCTCAGAAACAGCAGATAGCAGAGCTGGAGGCAAAAGTAAAAGACCTTCAAAGGAGGAGCACACCACCTCCCCCTCCAGCTATAAACACGGAACAGACTCTAGCTCCTCCTAACATCGAGGAGCTAGAAAATCGGTTGATGGGGCGCATGGTTGCGCGACTCAACGCCAGAATCGAGGGGTTGGAGCCTAGGCTGAATCCTGAGCCACGCCTGCGCCCTACCCTTAACCATGACAGAAGAGTTGAAGTGAACGCCTCCCCCTCGGTCATCCAACAGACGAAGACACCCGCTGCGCCCGCAGCTCGGAAACCCGCGCAAAGCGCTCCCTCTGCGCTCGAGAACCCGGCTCCCCCGAGAAGGCGCAAACCACCTCGAAGGAGGGAACCCGCTGCGGAAAAATCCGCAGCGAGGGAGCCACACCCACTTCCGGTGGCCCCACCCAACATAGAGGAGGGCTGGACCACGGTGGTGAAGCGAAGCCAACGAAGAAGAAAAAAAAGGGATGGCATACCGGCAACCACCACCTTGCCGAAGCAGCCTCCTCCACCCCCGAAAAAGAAGGCCCTTCCTCGGCAACCTAAACTACACGCGCCGAAGACGGCAGCAGTGGTGCTGACACTGCAGCCAGGTGCCGAGGAGAAGGGCCACTCATACGCCAAGGTGATTGCGGCCGCCAGAGCCAAGGTGAGCCTCGCGGAGCTGGCCATTGAGGGTGTCCAGTTCCGTAGGTCTTTGACTGGGGCGGCCGTTATCCTCGTCACGGGCGATAAAAAGGAGACGAGCGCGGTTGACCTAGCCGTCGCACTCAAAAGGGTAGTCGACCCAAACGTTACGCGGGTTACCGTTCCAACCAAGAAGGTTGAGATGTTGGTCTCCGGTCTGGACGAATCCGTCCAGCCGGAAGAGTTAAAAGTGGCACTCGCAAAAACCGGCGAGTGTCAGGTCGAGGAGGTCCGGGTGGGGGAGATTCGCCAGGGCCGCTACACCATGGGTACGGCATGGGTGTGCTGCCCGGTGGAAGCGGCAAAGAGGATTGCCTCCGCCAAAAGGGTGCTGGTGGGTTGGTCCGCCGCGAAGACGAAAATCCTCCAGCCCCGTGAAATGAGATGCTTCAGGTGCCTCGAGTCGGGGCACTTGAGGGTAGATTGCAGGGCGACGGTGGACCGGAGCACGCTGTGCTATCGGTGCGGGGAAGCTGGGCACAGGGCATCAACGTGCTCGTCAATGCCCAAATGCCCATTGTGCGCGGAGGCTGGGAAACCGGCGGACCATCGCCTTGGGGGTAAGACTTGCTCTGCCCCTAAAGCACCCATTAGCAGAAGAAGGAGGAGGGTAGCGCTAAGCCGGGCACCCGAGGCCTCAGGCGGGACGGAGATGGAGGTTACCGAGGACGTCATCGGGACCCCCATCATCCAGGAGGAGGCGGTAGCGGGAGGGGATGTACCCCGCTCAAGAAATAGTCCCAAGCCCCAGGGCACCTAGTGCCGGGACGTGTCGGGGTGTAGGGCGGCGCACAAAATCTGCGCCGCCGATAATGCAGCAGAGCCACGCGTCTCTTTGGCGTTACGCGAGTCCGGCAAAGGATCACTCACGGACAGGGGGTCAGTGGGAACAAGGCCTCACTGTTGTCCCCTTCCCCCTATCTCGTGATGGACGGAGGAGCTGTTGGGGGTTTTTAGTGGGTAGGCCTGGACCGATATGGCCCAGGGAGTCCCACATACCCTCGTGGTTTGGCTCGATCACGAGGGATGCGTAAAAGCATTTTCCCCCTACCAAAAAAAAAAAAAAAGGTACTCAATCTCCTCGCAGAGGAGGAATAGTAAAAGTTTATAGATATTGCCGCGCATTTGAAATATTAAATGATTTAGTTAAATCATAATGTGCAATAACGGAAGATTCCAGAGTTTTGATCCCCAACTTGATCAAAAGTTTGATTCATCATCATCATCACAGCTCATATACGTCCCCACCGAGGGGTTCGAGCCTACCCTATGTTAGGGTGATTAGGCCTTAGTTAACCACGCTGGCCCAGTGCGGATTGGTCGACTTCACATACATCATTGAATTTCTTCGCAGTTGTATGCAGGTTGCCTCACGATGTTTTCCTTCACCGTAGGAGCGTCAGACAAATGTACATATGAAATTCGAAACGAAAAACACATTGGTACATGGCGGGTCTCGAACCCCGACCCCCCGATTGGAAGGCAAGTGCCGAGTCCACAGCGCCACCGACGCTCCGAAAGTTTGATTACTTTCTCTTATTAGGGAACTGTTAGTAGCAACTTACGTCTAGTTTCAATACATCCACCATACACGTATACTTTACGTCAAAGTTCTATGGCCTGTAAACAAATCCACAGATGCGATAGGATATTGACACTGGTAGTTGACGTCTCGAATTTATGAGGTGTGACTATAACTTAAAAAATAGGCTTGTCACTTACTACTACAACCTACTACTTGTCACTACTAGGGGTTTCAGGAGATTTGTGCCGTGATTGCTAAAAACCCATCGCGCCATAACCTATTCCGGACTATGCTAGAGCACGAAAAGTCTTGGGATGCGGTGAACCTCCTGCGTTGACGTCATCACGCAGGAGATGGCGGGAACGGGCCAGAGAGGACGACCCTTTGGTGTATGCTTGCCGGCGAAGTATTGGGCCGAGAAGGCGTTAGTTTGCCCGTCTTCTTCCTTGTGACTATAGCCAGTAGGACCTGAGCTTGGGAAGCTCGAGTCGCGCATAGCACAGGTTATCGTCAGTCACTGATGCCCCAGATATCACGGGGGATCGACTACCTCGTGATGGTGAGATGAAATGGACTCGCCTCAAGTGAGCAAGCGCGGACGAGGTTGTGGAGGTGTTCATCCGAGTTCCCATAGTCTCGTGTGGCAGCGACACCTCCTTTCTCGTTGGTTGTATTCCTCCCATAAGTAGGACATGGCGATGACATACCGACTAAAACCCAATCTTGCCCTTATGGCAACATTGTGTTTTAGTCGGTATGTCGTGGTTATCTGGTTTGCATTCTGTTTCCTATAACTGCAGAGAGTCCGACAAAACCACATGCTCTCCCAGCAGTGTGTACGCGTCACCCATTTATTTTTTTAAATAATATAAGTACTTCAGATCACTCATAATTTATAGATTAACAACAGGCGTTTAAATAATATTTTTGAAATAGCTACCCTTATAATTTTTATTAAACACCGCTCTACATTTCCCATCAGATCCTGGTACACCTATAATTGGGACTTTTCATTATCATTGTTTCTTTTGCGTATCGCTGTTGACTAAGATGCCCTTTACAGCGTCGCCTACCCCCTTAGACAAAAGCCACACGCTTATTTTTTTTGCAGTCGTTACGCGAAAAATTGTATGGAAATGACATTAGCCTGTCACAAACCTCACGCTATTTTTTCCACAGCTAATGTCATCTCTATACATTTTTCTGCGGAACCTTTACGGAAAAGGAAGCGTGTAGCTTTTGTCTAAAGGGTCTAGGCCGTAAGAAAAGGCTATTCCACTAGTCCCTACCAGCTGTCCCTCCTGGTGGGGACAAGTGGTTTTATTTTTCCACTCTTCCCTTCCACGCCATCACTGGTTGGGATGGGTGGAATTTCATTTCCACCAAGCCGATTTTGGGAATTAGTACAGTCGCGAATAATGTGAGTATTTTTATATCCCACATTCTACAAGGAGAGGGAGACTCTGTACCAGGGTCTTCTGCTTGGATAACTCCGTCCTACATATTTCTGCGCAAAGCAGCAGTGCTTGCATTACTGTTTTCCGTTGAAATTACTGGGTACTGCGACTTTACGTCTGAGTGATGGTTGTGGTTTTGCTGCGAATCTCACTCTCAGGAGCCACATGTATTATAGGTGAGTGTTACCACTTACCATCAGGTGGACAGTTTGCTTGTTTGCCAACTTAGTTGCAATAAAAAAAGCAGGATTCAGAACAGGGGTGGTATTATCTATTTTTTTGCCGTAACTTTGTTTGTGATTGTACCCGTCTGCCGATAGCATGGCGAAAGGTTCTCCAAAAATACTTTTATTTACTCGTAGGTATATATAAAGATATACACAGTTATTTTTTTCATCCTGGAAAATTTTAGGGGTAGCTCGGTAGACGCTAGACGACTCATGTCAATAAAAAAACATGTGGTTACATTTTTTAAATTTTATCCGCCAATAATATTAAATTATAACAAGATAAGGTAAGATTATGAATGAATAAAGCATTTACTACTACGGGGTTAGGAAAATGTGGCAACGTCGCATTATTAATTCAAGCAAGATCAATCTACAACTCGTTTGAAATAAAAGTTGTTATTGCACTAGACACTACAAACTACAATAGTGAAAGACAGAGATAGTTGGCGCCGGTGGCGGGCGGCGTTTTGTGCTTGCTGTCGCTTGTCGGCACGGGCCGGCCGGCTTTAACTTTTTGCAACTACGGAACCCTACACTGCGCGTGGCCCGACACGCACTTGGCCGGTTTTTTTAACGAGATTATATCCACAACTTTCTATTTTTGCGCATAGAAATTATTATCAACTTCACGTAGATAGTCTATGCTAGTTACCGATGCTGTGTCTCTTGATAATTTAGCTCCTTAATTTAATGAGCTTGCTATATACCGGGTGTAACGGAATACCGCAATAATATTTAAGGTTGTTGATTACCAAAAAAAAATGTTTTATGACTATTCTTTGTATTTTTATTATATGCCTACTTTCGAATGATCGAATGTATGAAATCGAACGTGTCCATATATAACCGTTTACCAGATAGAGGGGGGGGGGGGCACTTACCTCTAACAAAAATTTGCAACTTTAAAACCAAATATTTCAGAAACGGATCCCTAAATCGAAAAATGGTCTAAACCTTACATTATTTTTTAAAGACCCATTCAATAATACCCCACACGATGGGTTAGTTGAGAAAAAAAAAATTACTCCCACTACTTGTATGGGAGCTACCCTAAAATTATTTTTTTTTATGTTTTTTCCACCACTTTTTTGGCATGATTAATATACATACCCATACCAAATTACAGCTTTCTAGTACTAATAATCTCTGAGTAAAAGCGCGGACAGACAGACAGACAGACATGGCAAAACTATAAGGGTTCCTGGTTTACTACGGAACCCTAAAAATTGTTAGAATACGGGGAAAACCCAGTTAACTAAATAGGGCAGTGGAATTATACAATAACGCGCAAAAATAAGAAGGTACCGTTTGTAATATATTATATGGAACTTTAGAAATGCATGCTATTCAGAAAATATCGCGATTAAAATTCGAAATGACTAGTTTGTTTGTACTAAATTTTATAAACTTAGTAAGTAACATTCAAAATTTATTGTCAAAAAATGAGGTGTATTATTTGATGCTGTAGTAAATAACAGCATGAAATAATAGCAATAAGCAGCAAGGTTGCTTATGCAAACAAGCAAGCTATTTCAACTCTATTCTAAAGAAATAAACTTATTTTTCCACGACGCGCATATCGTGGTAAGAAGAAACGTTTATGGACTTTTGATATCCATGAACAGGTGCCTCGATTCAAAGTTTCTTGAGACACTTAGCTACTTTTTACTCGACTATACAATATACTATTCGCAACACTCCCCGACTCCCCAATACAGAACGCAGAACACTTTGTACTACTTTGGAAAGAAAATTTTATTTTTTTATTCAACTTAGTTGGGCAACAAACAGCATTACATGTTTATGTTCATTTTTATCGGAAGGAGACTCTGTACCTGGATGTCGATTCTGTAAAATTCGAACAATAGCTGACATCTCACTTCGATATTCACGCTCCCTTCGCATAAGATACAAGATACCCTTACATAGTCATTATCACGAGTTAGTAGCGATAACATTCTAATAAATAACTCAGAAGTAGTTTTTATCACCTTCAGAAATAATTTTAAATGTATTTTTAAACTATGATAATAAATTTTGCCTGTTTTCACTCACAAAATAGCAACGTTTTATTTGACACTTTGTTTCGAGTTCGTGTGCGAAGTGAGCTTCGAAGTGATAAAGGAATTCCCTTTACGGAATGCCACTTCATACGTCATCCCATACTTATAATGTCAAAATCTCACGGTCACTCTAGTTCCACTCGCTGCCACGCTCGCAAGTGTAGCGCTGTAGCACAGATTACTTAATAGTTTTTAGTAACTTCGAATCTACATTCGAATTTTGAGAATGCCAATCTAAGAACTCACTGCGGAATCAGATTCGAAGTTTAAAGTGAGGTTTTACAGAATCACACTACAGGGTTGGCTGTTTGGGTACCTCCGTCTTACCTATTTCTGCCGCAAAGCAGCAGTGATTGTTTGCTGTGTTCCGGTTTGAAGGGTAAAATATGGCAGTGAAATTACTGGGTACCGTCACTTACATCTTATGTCACAAGTTGGCAACGTACGCCGTGGTTCTTGTGGGGGCTGTAGATTTGCTGCTAATCTTACAAGAGCCACATGTACTATAGGTGACTGTTACCACTTACCATCAGGTGGGCAGTATGCTTGTTTGCCAACTTTGTTGTATAAAAAAAACACGTGTTTCTTGTAGGTAAGACTTGCAAATCTACAGCCCTGATAATAAGTGGCTAGTACATATAGTTCCTGTAGAATTTGCAAATATACAACCTCTGCAAGGGTCCAATGTACGTTACCAACTTGTGACATAAGATGTCAAGTCACAATACCCAGTAACTACCTGTTTAACCTGCCTGCTGCCCACCCATCAAATCTGGACTTGAGTCACGCATTATCTCACAATTTCAGTGACAATCTCTAAGTCTTAAAGAGTAGCACGCAGCGGCGCATATTTAGTGTGACTGGTGTAATAAACATTTCTTGACGCTCGTCAAGGGACACGTGTAAGTGAGTTTTATCACAAATTTCTTGGTGTGGTTGTAGCAAGGGCTTTAATACTTTGGAAGATATAGCAGCAGTCGGAGCACAGGCACGCTAAAAAATTTGTGACAAAACTTAGTCAAACGTGTCCCTTGAGGAGCGTCAAGAATTGATTGTCATGTCAGTTACACTAAATACCCTCCGCCGTGCTACTCTTTAAGACATAGAGATTATGTCACTGAAATTGTGTGATAATTCGTGGATCAAGTTCACTCTTGGCAGCCCGTGCTCCGCCTGTTGCTTGGCGACAGAAATAGGTAAAAAGTAAGAGGATAATTAAATAATTATGAAAGTAAATGTTATGTGTCTGTCTCAACAGAGAAATTCCGTTATGACGAGGACTTAGCTAAGATGGGAAGACTGCGAGTCACCTCTGTTATTTGAATTCAGATGATTTAGATTTGAGTCTGCCTAGTTTGATCGATGCTAAGGCTTCTTAGACCATCTGGATAACGTGACGGTAGCTATCCAGACATCTGCCATCATCTTGCCAAAGATCGTAGCTATTATAACAGGGTTAAAAGTACTCACTATTAAACAGAGCTGAAGGGTTGAAGGCTCCAGGTACATTATTTGGCAGTTTATAAAAATGTGAGCACCAGGATATAAATAAAAAGCTCTTCGTGCGACTACTTAAGGATAGGAGAACGAGGAATATTATGTCCTCGTGCTCAATAGGAGAGTTACAGTAGGAGCCAGGGGTAACGGTCAAATTATGTTCAACTCACCATTGAATATGAAAGAATTATAACACTGATTTAACGGCTGAGCCGTGAAAAATTCAAACATGCAAACTTTCAATATTAGAGTAACTTCAACTTCTAACACCACATGATTTTGGTTTCAAGCAATCCTCATGTCAACAGGTGTTTATAAACCGGGTGTCATAACGCGTGCGGGCTCGGACGTGCATCTCATACACAAGTGGCGCTCGGAAAATGTATTTTCCGCAGTTCCAATATAAATTGCTGTGTCGTCATAAGATTGCAGCTCTCTGCGTACAATATATGTTTTGTATCTGTCCTCGCTTTAGACGTAGAAACGTTAGCATAATTTCAAAAACAGCTCCGTCGTGGATTTCTTTCTTGTTACTTTGATACTATTTTCTTTGTCTGTATCTATTTTAACGGCTATTTCTGTTGTTTACTTGTAAAATTTCCTTAGTTACATGTTAATACTTATGTGTCTTAAAAATTAACCAAATAAACACATCAAAACAAATTAACATGAACGTTTTTGTTATTGGTTCTTTTGAATATGGACGGCCATAAGGTTACAATAATATCTTTAGAAAGTGTGGCAGAAGAATGTCACACCCTTTGCCACACGTAAAGTGTTTGTAAACGTTTTCGGAGAGAGTTACTGGTCACCCACTTTGTCGTCAAATAGCTGTCAGATGATTATTGAGAATTTTAGTGATTGCTTGATATTATATTACCTCTTGTGATTCGCAAATATCGTTTGTATACAAAAAAACCGTGTACTACGAACTGAAAGTCATAATTATATTGAATCCGCAATGCAACCAAGGGAACACCACTTTTCCCATAAAAGTAGGTATTGGTAAATCACGTCGAAAAAGGTCATGCATGCGAAGAACATCAGGAGCGCGTTCAATACCTTGCAGTGTAGTTGTTCGGTTTTTATAAGTGTTGAACGCATTGCAGCAATAATATCTTTTATCCCCCTCTTTCACACGTCTTTTTCATATATCCCTCTTTCTAGCAAATGACGTAAAAAATTATGGCCTCAAAATCACCCAATCATCTAAGAGTTCGACAGTAAATTAAACGTCAGGGCGTTTTTCAACCATCAAATTCGATCGGCTGATTACCACCCTCGCCTGGTTGACATTCCCGCTGGTCGCATAAAGCGCTACACGTCTTCTTTTATAGTGCGCACAGCCAAGGTGTGGAATTCTCTGCCGGTGTCTCTATTCCCGAGCTCATACAACCCGGAAATCAGAGCAAGGGTGAATAGATATTTTCTGGGCAAACTCGTCCCCCCGTTGATCTCATCCTTGCCTCAAGGCTGGATTGGGATCAAGAATAAGCCCATTCTAAGTAAAAAAAAGATGGTTGTTCGGTTGTAACTCGCTCTGACAGCTAAGGTCTTGAACGGGCCGGTTGTTTCGCCCAAAGTGACGTTTAAGTTATTGAACGAGATTCGAGCAAAAGGTTGTATTGAGTGTGAAGCTGAATGCGCTCCAGTGCTGAGATGACGTATGATAGAAATGAATGAAAGAAGAAAACGTGTTGCACTGACTCCACATAAGTGTGGAATAGGGAGGAAGTTAAGATGATAATCCTTAAAATTTTAAGAGGATAATCCTTAAACGGTTGTCCAACAGTTGTCTTAAGCTAGTTATAACTTAAAAATGATGTGATCTATATCTACCCTTATTGACACAAATTAAATAGCATCATAAACTAAAGGCTCCTTTTAGACATTGTTTTGTTGTAAAAACCTTCACTGTGGAAACCAAAAAACCAAAAAAGATACATGTAACATACATGTATCTTTTTGTGTATACTTGTTGATTTTCCTTTTAGGTGTCCCGATTAATATCATAAGGGATCTGTGCTAATCTCAACTGTTTGCAGTACATCACCCTGCTTATCCACTGTGACCGATGGATTAAATTTCCGGCGTCTGTATTTCCACAAAATTATAATTTGGGTTCGTTCGAGCGTTCCCTTCAATAAAGTGAACAGTGGGCCTAGACAAAAGCTACATGCTTATTTTTCTGCAGTCATTCTGCAGAAAAAATGTATGGAGATAACATTAGCTGCGGAAAAAATAGCGTGAGGTTGTTAGGGACTAATGTCTTCTCCATACATTTGTTCTGCGGAACGATTGCGAAAAAATAAGCGAGTGGCGTTTGTCCAGGCTCACTGGCACTTTCGAGGAGATCGTGCTATATCATAGATCACATCGGCGCCTACCATTAGGTAAGCTAATAAAGTTGATATTTACGCCACAATCTGATGCTGGGCGAGAGTGTCTAGCGGTGGGCTGGTGCTGGGCATGATTCCCAGAAGTGGACTTGTGCTGAGCGAAATTGTTCAGCTGTGGGCTGGTGCTGGGCATGATTCCCAGTAGTTAGATGGTGCTGGACAAGATTGTCTAGCTGTGGGATACTGCTGGACAAGATTGCCCAGCAGTGGGATTGTGCTAGACAAGATTGTATAGCAGTAGGCTGGTGAGGGCATGATTTTAGCAGTGGGCTGGTTCTAGGCATGATTCCCAGTATTGAGCTTGTACTGGGCAAGATGTCCAGCAGTAAGATGGTGCTGGACAAGGTTTTCCAGCAGTGGACTGGTGTTGGGCAAGATTGTTAGGCAGTGGGCTGGTACTGGGCAAGATTGTTCAGCAGTAGGCTGATGCTGGACAAAATTGTCTAGCAGTGGCCTGGTGCTGTGCAAGATTGTTCAGCAGTGGGCTGGTGCTGGGCGTGATTCCCAGCAGTGGGATGGTGCTGGACAAGATTGTCCAGCAGTAGGATTGCGCTGGACAAGATTGTCCAGCAGTGGGCTGGTGATGGGCAAGATTATTCAGCAGTGGGCTGGTGCTGAGCAAAAGTGCCAGCTAGCAGCTATGTTCGCCGATTAACTTGATGAATATGCCAAGGTCGCTCAAACGACGTTATAAAATACCAAACGTAATCGAAATCGCTCCTCTGTCTAGTCTAGTTTCAGCTGATTTGAATCAGATGAACACTCAAGTAGTGATCTCCACTCAAAACTAGCTTTATGTGATTGGAGTTCAAACGCTGCTTGAGTTGCGTTCTGTAACACGGGCCTACGGGTCAGGTTTTTGATAAATGGTCAACTTTTAATAGTTAAGTCAATATTATGGTAACACAATTTGAAATATTTTCAAGCAATTTGGTAATAAATTAACCGTTTGTTAAAGTTGACTATGTATCAAAAAACTGGCCCTTGGCGGCGGTCTGTGCCGAGAAGCTGGCTGCCTGGGATGTTAAGTCAAATTCAAAAATCTTCATTCCACATAAACCTTTACAAAGACAAACTCACTTTTTTTATACCTCTGACCACTGAGTTGGTAAACAAGCAAACTGCCCACCTGATGGTAAGTGGTAACAGTCACCTGTAGTACATGTGGTTCTTGTGAGATTCGCAGTGTACGTACAACCACAGTGTACGTTGCTAACTTGTGATATCAGATTTGAAGTCACGGTACCCAGTAATTTCACTGCCATTTATCTTATCCTTCAAACCAGAACACAGTAATGCAAGCACTACTGCTTTGCGGCCGAAATAGGTAAGACGGAGGTACCCAAGCAGTCGACCCTGGTAAGATATATTCTACTGTTGGTACTTACTACCTTCTCGTAAATATATCGTGACACAACCAGTATTATCACAAATTCTTTTTTTTTCTCAAAGAATTTTATACAAGGCTCGGTGTAGGTACATACCACTGGAAGCAACATTTAAATGCTTTACTATCTATGTGAAGCATAAAGGTGCCTATCCATTTCCCAGAAATAATCTCGCTGATAGCGTTCATGGACGGAAAACAGTATATTTATGTTTTGCTTAGATCACGAATTTATTTACGGGTTAAATAAACGTTCGCTTAAAATTTATTTGTGCGGGGGCCATAAAATTTTTAGAAGGATACAACAAACGGGTTTAATCTAGTTATTAATGGTTTATACCGATGAAAATAGCTGCGCAGTGTAATAGAAACGGAGACAAAATGTTTTGCTGAATATTTTTATAGCTACCTATTAGACAAACTTCGTCAAAGAATATCTTTTGAGGTGGGAATCTTAAAATTATAAATTTGTTATTAGTTTTAGTGTTATTATTATCTATAAATTTGTTGTTTAATTTTATATAATTTTTATATAGAACATTGCATTTTAAGAAATGCTAAATAAATTGAAAAAATGAACAAAATATTTTTCGTATACAGGGTGTAATGGAACACCGAAATAATATTTAAGGGTATGTAGTCAGCAGAAGTAGAGATTTTGTAGGAAAAATTGGGTTGATCAAGCTACTTTTTCCCATTCAAACTAAATAAAATATTTTAATTCCTAAGTGACGACAGCCCTATATCACGCTACTATGTTTCTTCATTCAATGTTTACATTTCTTTTGTGTTAATTTCATAGTAAGCTGGACTATGGTTGTCACTTAAAAGTTTGTGTTTTCAGCTGAAAGTTCAGTTTCATGTGACGTCCAGTTCCGTAGTCACTTGAAAGACAAGGTGAAGTTGGCATCTAAAAAACTTGGTGTGCTTAATCGAGTTAGGCGATATTTCTCACCGGGTCAAGGACTGTTACTCTACAAGTCGCAAGTCAAATCCCACATGGAATATTGCTGCCATTTATGGGCGGGAGCACCTTTTTACCAACTTGCACTTTTTGACGCGGCACAATAACGAGCTATGAGACTCGTTGACGATACTCACAAGCGGTATTGAACCCCTCAGTCTCAGAAGAGATTTTGCCTCTCTGTGTATGTTCTACCACTTGTATTATGGGATATGTTCCTAGGAGCTGTTTGACATGATGCCTACGGCCACATTCTATCATCGCACAGCTCGCCATCGGCAGGGAATTCACCCTCACACCCTAGAACCAAAGTAGTCCCGTAAGGTACGGTTTCAGAGGAACTTACTTTCGCGTACGCTCAGGATGTGGAATGTTTTTTCTTTTACCGGAGGGAGACTCTGTACTCTTTTACCGGAGGGAGACTCTGTACCAGGGTCGTGTGCATGGGTACCCCCGCCTTACCTATTTCTGCCGCAAAGCAGCAGTGCTGGCATTGCTGTGTTCCGGTTTGAAGGGTACCGTGACTTTACGTCTTAAGTCACAAGTTGGCAACGTACACTGTGGTTTTTGTGGAGTTTGCAGTTTTGCTGCGAATCTCACAGGAACCACATGTATTATAGGTGACTGTTACCACTTACCATCAGGTGGGCAGTTTGCTTGTTTGCTAACTTAATTGCAATAAAAAAAAAGAACTCCCTGTCGAGGTAATCTCAAGAGACTACAGCGTGGGGTTCTTCAAGAAGGGTATTCAAAAGTTTTTAAAGGGTCGGCAACACCGCAAGTGATACCCCCAGTGTTGTAAGCGTCCATAGGATGCGGATACCGCTTACCATCAGGTAAGCCGTATGCTTGTTTGCCAGTTAAAAATTATTTGGTCGTACCGTGACACTCGCTATATTATAGTACCTATATCTGTTTCAAATAGTTACCTATATCTGTTTACTTCAGCTCGTGTGTATTGGTTCCAAAAATTGGTAACTGTATTACATAAAGCCGAACTTTCGGACAGCGTGTATCAGAAGTTGAACCCACACGGCACCCAATGGGTTTGTAATTTAGAAAGTTTAAAATAGATTTGTTCCCGTCACGTTTTGTATCGGAAACATTGATTTACTACCATTTGGTAGTAAATCAATGATCGGAAACGTTAGAGTTGGTTGGTATAAAACTGTATAATACATGAGGGTTTGTGTCGGTTCGCTTTGGGCGGGGAAATACTAATTAATGCGACAGAGTCAATAATCTCTTCCCGCAACGAATAAAAGTGAAGTTTGTGACAAATAAAAGTTACTGCTGCATTATAAATTATTAGTTATACTCGTGCTTCGTCCTCGAGATTAGTATACTTACCTTATGAAATATATATAAACTGTGTAGTAACGCGTATGTGTGTCCACTTCAGCACTAAGTTTAAATTTAAAACATTATTTCCGGTTAATATTTTGAACTACTTCCGGTAGAAGATATGTCAAAATAAAAATCAAGACGGTAGTTACATTTCCCGCCCTGGCACCACGTTTTACCGCGTGGATTGGATCGTCATTCGCGTTTTAGTGCTCGACCACTTCGCACGTTGGCAAACATGCCTAAACGAAGACAAGAAGACACCATAGAATATTTAGCAAGTAAATTAAGGAAGATAGAGAAGAAAATGAAACAGTCGAGGAGGCGAAGATCGCTATCATCTTCATCTAGTACATCAAGTTCGGATAGCACACAATCGTGTTCAAGAGAAGCTCCCCCTGCTTTTTTGGCTTTATCTGAACAAGGTTAGTACGATACAATAATTTTTAATTCGCACCCATGGTGCTACTAGTCCCATGGACTAATTCTAGGCCATGTGACACCCACGGTGTCATAACGTTTCTATGAAACTACTAATACTTTGGTCCTAGGAATACGAATATGGAACAATTCCATCGTATTCGGCACCCATGGTGTCATTAAGTTCTATGAACTTGTCGGTGATATCTTCACACCTATGGTGTTATACCAACACATGCGTTGGTTTATGTTATACCACGTGGCACACACGTGTTAGCTTAATATTCTGTTTTATGAATTGAAATATTTATATTCATAGATCGAATGGAATCCAGTAATGCTGCAACAGCAGCCCAAGATGAATGCACGACGGAACCATTGTATGCCGACACATCTGCAAATGCTACTGTGCCGTCTCCGACAGTGCCTCGTGGCGTTAATGATGTGGTGGAAACAATCCCTACGTCGAATGCTGGTCTTGATCCCGAGATTCAAGAAATTTTGGGTATGGATCCTTCAATTAATTTGGAATACGGACCCAGTATTAATGACGAATTAGCAAATCGTCTCAATCATCTCGCTACGTCAGGCTTAGATAAGAATATACGTAAAGAATTGTTACAAAAGTATCTGGTGCCTGATAACTGTAAAAACATTTCGGCTCCGCATTTAAATCCAGAAATTAAGGCTGCCGTTCCAGAGTATGTTCTTAAACGTGATAAGTCCATTGAAATCAATCAAAAGGAAGTTACGGCGGCCATTGCATGTGTTAGTCAAATCTTATCCTCACAAATAAAAAGCTCTGACAGAGATCATGAATTAATGAAAAATCTCATGGATGTCAGCAGACTTTTATGCGATGTACAATACCTACAATCTAATTCTCGACGTAATTACGCACTCTTTTCATTAAAAAAGGACTTAAAGGAACAGTTGAGTACCACCAAAGTTGACAAGTTTTTGTTTGGACAAAATTTAACGGAAACTCTTAAAGCTGCAAAAGCCGTGTCAAGGTCCAGTTCTGATTTAAAGGCAGATTTCCCTCGTAAGCCAAGACAAGGGAAGAATTTAGACTTCAAGGCGGGACCCAGTCGCAGGGCGGCGCTGGGCCCGCCTTGAAGTCTAAATTCTTCCCTTGTCTTGGCTTACGAGGGAAATCTGCCTTTAAATCAGAACTGGACCTTGACACGGCTTTTGCAGCTTTAAGAGTTTCCGTTAAATTTTGTCCAAACAAAAACTTGTCAACTTTGGTGGTACTCAACTGTTCCTTTAAGTCCTTTTTTAATGAAAAGAGTGCGTAATTACGTCGAGAATTAGATTGTAGGTATTGTACATCGCATAAAAGTCTGCTGACATCCATGAGATTTTTCATTAATTCATGATCTCTGTCAGAGCTTTTTATTTGTGAGGATAAGATTTGACTAACACATGCAATGGCCGCCGTAACTTCCTTTTGATTGATTTCAATGGACTTATCACGTTTAAGAACATACTCTGGAACGGCAGCCTTAATTTCTGGATTTAAATGCGGAGCCGAAATGTTTTTACAGTTATCAGGCACCAGATACTTTTGTAACAATTCTTTACGTATATTCTTATCTAAGCCTGACGTAGCGAGATGATTGAGACGATTTGCTAATTCGTCATTAATACTGGGTCCGTATTCCAAATTAATTGAAGGATCCATACCCAAAATTTCTTGAATCTCGGGATCAAGACCAGCATTCGACGTAGGGATTGTTTCCACCACATCATTAACGCCACGAGGCACTGTCGGAGACGGCACAGTAGCATTTGCAGATGTGTCGGCATACAATGGTTCCGTCGTGCATTCATCTTGGGCTGCTGTTGCAGCATTACTGGATTCCATTCGATCTATGAATATAAATATTTCAATTCATAAAACAGAATATTAAGCTAACACGTGTGTGCCACGTGGTATAACATAAACCAACGCATGTGTTGGTATAACACCATAGGTGTGAAGATATCACCGACAAGTTCATAGAACTTAATGACACCATGGGTGCCGAATACGATGGAATTGTTCCATATTCGTATTCCTAGGACCAAAGTATTAGTAGTTTCATAGAAACGTTATGACACCGTGGGTGTCACATGGCCTAGAATTAGTCCATGGGACTAGTAGCACCATGGGTGCGAATTAAAAATTATTGTATCGTACTAACCTTGTTCAGATAAAGCCAAAAAAGCAGGGGGAGCTTCTCTTGAACACGATTGTGTGCTATCCGAACTTGATGTACTAGATGAAGATGATAGCGATCTTCGCCTCCTCGACTGTTTCATTTTCTTCTCTATCTTCCTTAATTTACTTGCTAAATATTCTATGGTGTCTTCTTGTCTTCGTTTAGGCATGTTTGCCAACGTGCGAAGTGGTCGAGCACTAAAACGCGAATGACGATCCAATCCACGCGGTAAAACGTGGTGCCAGGGCGGGAAATGTAACTACCGTCTTGATTTTTATTTTGACATATCTTCTACCGGAAGTAGTTCAAAATATTAACCGGAAATAATGTTTTAAATTTAAACTTAGTGCTGAAGTGGACACACATACGCGTTACTACACAGTTTATATATATTTCATAAGGTAAGTATACTAATCTCGAGGACGAAGCACGAGTATAACTAATAATTTATAATGCAGCAGTAACTTTTATTTGTCACAAACTTCACTTTTATTCGTTGCGGGAAGAGATTATTGACTCTGTCGCATTAATTAGTATTTCCCCGCCCAAAGCGAACCGACACAAACCCTCATGTATTATACAGTTTTATACCAACCAACTCTAACGTTTCCGATCATTGATTTACTACCAAATGGTAGTAAATCAATGTTTCCGATACAAAACGTGACGGGAACAAATCTATTTTAAACTTTCTAAATTACAAACCCATTGGGTGCCGTGTGGGTTCAACTTCTGATACACGCTGTCCGAAAGTTCGGCTTTATGTAATACAGTTACCAATTTTTGGAACCAATACACACGAGCTGAAGTAAACAGATATAGGTAACTATTTGAAACAGATATAGGTACTATAATATAGCGAGTGTCACGGTACGACCAAATAATTTTTAACTGGCAAACAAGCATACGGCTTACCTGATGGTAAGCGGTATCCGCATCCTATGGACGCTTACAACACTGGGGGTATCACTTGCGGTGTTGCCGACCCTTTAAAAACTTTTGAATACCCTTCTTGAAGAACCCCACGCTGTAGTCTCTTGAGATTACCTCGACAGGGAGTTCTTTTTTTTTATTGCAATTAAGTTAGCAAACAAGCAAACTGCCCACCTGATGGTAAGTGGTAACAGTCACCTATAATACATGTGGTTCCTGTGAGATTCGCAGCAAAACTGCAAACTCCACAAAAACCACAGTGTACGTTGCCAACTTGTGACTTAAGACGTAAAGTCACGGTACCCTTCAAACCGGAACACAGCAATGCCAGCACTGCTGCTTTGCGGCAGAAATAGGTAAGGCGGGGGTACCCATGCACACGACCCTGGTACAGAGTCTCCCTCCGGTAAAAGAGTACAGAGTCTCCCTCCGGTAAAAGAAAAAACATTCCACATCCTGAGCGTACGCGAAAGTAAGTTCCTCTGAAACCGTACCTTACGGGACTACTTTGGTTCTAGGGTGTGAGGGTGAATTCCCTGCCGATGGCGAGCTGTGCGATGATAGAATGTGGCCGTAGGCATCATGTCAAACAGCTCCTAGGAACATATCCCATAATACAAGTGGTAGAACATACACAGAGAGGCAAAATCTCTTCTGAGACTGAGGGGTTCAATACCGCTTGTGAGTATCGTCAACGAGTCTCATAGCTCGTTATTGTGCCGCGTCAAAAAGTGCAAGTTGGTAAAAAGGTGCTCCCGCCCATAAATGGCAGCAATATTCCATGTGGGATTTGACTTGCGACTTGTAGAGTAACAGTCCTTGACCCGGTGAGAAATATCGCCTAACTCGATTAAGCACACCAAGTTTTTTAGATGCCAACTTCACCTTGTCTTTCAAGTGACTACGGAACTGGACGTCACATGAAACTGAACTTTCAGCTGAAAACACAAACTTTTAAGTGACAACCATAGTCCAGCTTACTATGAAATTAACACAAAAGAAATGTAAACATTGAATGAAGAAACATAGTAGCGTGATATAGGGCTGTCGTCACTTAGGAATTAAAATATTTTATTTAGTTTGAATGGGAAAAAGTAGCTTGATCAACCCAATTTTTCCTACAAAATCTCTACTTCTGCTGACTACATACCCTTAAATATTATTTCGGTGTTCCATTACACCCTGTATACGAAAAATATTTTGTTCATTTTTTCAATTTATTTAGCATTTCTTAAAATGCAATGTTCTATATAAAAATTATATAAAATTAAACAACAAATTTATAGATAATAATAACACTAAAACTAATAACAAATTTATAATTTTAAGATTCCCACCTCAAAAGATATTCTTTGACGAACCACTACGATACAATAATTTTTAATTCGCACCCATGGTGCTACTAGTCCCATGGACTAATTCTAGGCCATGTGACACCCACGGTGTCATAACGTTTCTATGAAACTACTAATACTTTGGTCCTAGGAATACGAATATGGAACAATTCCATCGTATTCGGCACCCATGGTGTCATTAAGTTCTATGAACTTGTCGGTGATATCTTCACACCTATGGTGTTATACCAACACATGCGTTGGTTTATGTTATACCACGTGGCACACACGTGTTAGCTTAATATTCTGTTTTATGAATTGAAATATTTATATTCATAGATCGAATGGAATCCAGTAATGCTGCAACAGCAGCCCAAGATGAATGCACGACGGAACCATTGTATGCCGACACATCTGCAAATGCTACTGTGCCGTCTCCGACAGTGCCTCGTGGCGTTAATGATGTGGTGGAAACAATCCCTACGTCGAATGCTGGTCTTGATCCCGAGATTCAAGAAATTTTGGGTATGGATCCTTCAATTAATTTGGAATACGGACCCAGTATTAATGACGAATTAGCAAATCGTCTCAATCATCTCGCTACGTCAGGCTTAGATAAGAATATACGTAAAGAATTGTTACAAAAGTATCTGGTGCCTGATAACTGTAAAAACATTTTGGCTCCGCATTTAAATCCAGAAATTAAGGCTGCCGTTCCAGAGTATGTTCTTAAACGTGATAAGTCCATTGAAATCAATCAAAAGGAAGTTACGGCGGCCATTGCATGTGTTAGTCAAATCTTATCCTCACAAATAAAAAGCTCTGACAGAGATCATGAATTAATGAAAAATCTCATGGATGTCAGCAGACTTTTATGCGATGTACAATACCTACAATCTAATTCTCGACGTAATTACGCACTCTTTTCATTAAAAAAGGACTTAAAGGAACAGTTGAGTACCACCAAAGTTGACAAGTTTTTGTTTGGACAAAATTTAACGGAAACTCTTAAAGCTGCAAAAGCCGTGTCAAGGTCCAGTTCTGATTTAAAGGCAGATTTCCCTCGTAAGCCAAGACAAGGGAAGAATTTAGACTTCAAGGCGGGACCCAGTCGCAGGGCGGCGCTGGGCCCGCAGCGCCCCCCGCCGCCCAACGCTGCGTGGCCGCGGGCGACAGCCCCCTACCCGCCGCCGCCGGCGCCGCCACCGCCGCCGCCGACGACGTCGAGCGCGCGCGGGCACTCGTCGACTGCGTCGTCATATCGGCACAGACCGACGCGGAGACGTTAGCGGCAGACGAGGTACGCTACGCGGGTAGACTTTGCCATTTTTATAAACAGTGGTCACTTGTCACACAGGACCGAACACTTTTGTCTTGGATAAAAGGTTACAATATTCCATTTGATGAACCGGTCGTTCAAAATGATATACCTATTACATCAATACGTTCAGATAGCGAAAGGTTACATTTTTCAGAATGTATGAAAAAACTTTTATCTATCGGAGCTGTTTCCCCGTGTGAATCTAGTGTTGATCAATTTGTATCCCGCGTTTTTTGGTACCTAAACCTGACGGAAAGATGCGTTTAATTTTAAATCTAAAAAGGCTCAACAAACACTTAAAATCTCAACACTTTAAATTGGAAGATATACGCACAGTTTTAAAATTAATTTCAAAAGATTGTTATATGTCGACAATCGATTTAAAAGATGCCTATTTTTTAATTAAAATTCACCCGAATTCTCGTAAATATCTCCGATTTATTTTAATGGATGGGACAGATAATAACACCAAACAAATGTATGAATTTAATGTCTTACCTTTCGGTATCTGCACAGCCCCATTTATTTTTACAAAATTAATGAAGCCTGTGGTAAAGTTATTAAGATCTTGTGGATTTTTATCCTCAATATATCTTGATGATTTGTATTTAACTGAATCAAGTTATACAAAGTGTTTAGAAAACGTAAGCCTTACCAAACAGTTGTTACAGTCTTTAGGCTTTATAATTAATATTGAAAAAAGTGAATTTAATCCATCAAATTGTTGCAAATATCTAGGATTTATATTAGACTCCCATCAATGGTGCATTTCTTTACCCCATGAAAAATGTATTCGTATTAGAAAAGAAATATTAGCAATTAAAAAGATGAAAACATGCAAAATTCGCAGATTTTCACAATTAGTAGGCTTACTAGTTTCCGCATGTCCAGCCATTGAGTATGGTTGGTTATACACAAAACAACTAGAACGATGTAAATTCTTGAACTTACGAGATCATAATGACTATGATAAAACAATGACTATTCCAAGTATTTTACACAGTGATCTTAACTGGTGGTTAAACGCCATAGATAATTCTGCACATAGAATCAAAGATGACAATTATTTATTGGAAATATTTTCTGACGCTTCAACAACGGGATGGGGAGCGACATGTGAAGGCGAAGTAGCACATGGTCAATGGTCAGACACAGAACAAACATTACACATTAATTGTTTGGAGTTGTTAGCAGCATTTTTTGCACTTAAAGTTTTTGCTAATAACTGCACTAACTGCCAAATATTATTACGAGTGGATAACACTACTGCAATAAGCTATATTAATCGTATGGGAGGAGTTCAATTTCCTCACCTTAATAATATAACCAAAAGTATTTGGCAATGGTGTGAAGCTCGAAAAATATACGTTTTTGCGTCGTACATTAAGTCATCTGATAACGCCATTGCCGATAGAGAATCCAGACGCTCGCATCCTGATGTTGAGTGGGAACTATCATCTGATGCATTTAATACCCTTACAAAATATTTTGGTTTGCCACAAATTGATTTATTTGCAAGTAGACTCAATAAAAAATGTCAAATTTATGCCTCTTGGGATCGTGACCCAGAAGCCTTCGCTGTAGATGCCTTTACATTCTCATGGACTAATAGTTTTTTTATCCATTCCCACCTATTACAGTTATATTAAAATGTTTGAGAAAAATAATCTGTGATAAGGCTGTAGGTATCATGGTAGTACCAGCTTGGCCTACGCAACCATGGTATCCCTTGTTCAGGCGTTTAGTTACTTCAAATATAATAACATTAAGTTCATCAGACGTGAATGTTTCTTATTCCAGGAAGAACATTCACCACAACCTTATCCTGGAGGCCGCGCTCTTGTCCGCTCGGGGTTTCTGCGACGAGGCATTCCCTTAGATTCTCTAGATATAATGCTAGGATCTCTCTCCGATAACTCTTTGAAACAGTACGATTCATGTTTAAAGAAATGGTTTGAATATTGTACACAAAATGAAATTGACTTATACAAACCATCCATACCAGATATTATAAATTTTTTAACAATTACATTTAATAATGGCAACCAATACCAAACTATCAATTGTTATAGATCTGCGATATCTCTTGTAACAGGTCCATTACAAAATGATTTAATATCAAGATTTTGTAAGGGCGTATATAAACTCAGACCTCCCCTTCCACGTTACGATATAACATGGGACACTAATACAGTCTTAAATTACTTATCTTCTCTATATCCAAACGAAGAAATCAGTTTGGAAAGGCTTTCCAAAAAATGTGTTACTCTCCTAGCTCTTATTACTGCACATAGAGTACAAACTCTATCGAAAATTAAAATTGACAATATGCATTACTTAGAGGATCGAATAGTCATTAAAATTCCAGAATTAATTAAAACTTCCAGACCTAGATGTAACCAACCAAGTTTACATCTACCATATTTCAGAGATAACGTTTCTATATGCCCAGTAGCAACATTAAATTCATATATAAATGTAACAAAAAAAATTAGGGACTCAAATAGATTATTTATTAGTTTTTGAAGTCCCCATAAACCTATTTGTTCACAAACAATAAGTCGTTGGATCAAATCTATCTTGCAAGACAGTGGGATTGATGTCTCCATATTTTCTGCCCACAGTACCAGACATGCATCTACGTCGATTGCATTTAAAAATGGTGTAAATATAGATTTGTTAAGAAAGACAGCTGGCTGGAGCGGCAATTTCTCTGTCTTTGCAAAATTCTATAACAGACCTATTATTAATAATAATGATTACTCTTTACTCGCAAAATCTTTAATCGAAAAATGATATGTAAAACAAACATACCTACCTAAATATTCAAATGAAAAATAAATGATTGATTATTACTTATGCATTATATTCATTTCCTTAACTGTCAAGTAGCTCTCAACATCTACACAGTTTATATATATTTCATAAGGTAAGTATACTAATCTCGAGGACGAAGCACGAGTATAATTGATGATTAAACGAACTTACCTGTACGTGAAGTTCTATCACAATTATACATAGTGCTTCGTCCGAAGAGATTAGTATATACTCCCTCCCACCCCATATTGCTATTCCGTGGATGATCAATGTCCCCAATTGTTAAGGAAATGATAACAGTTCATGCTCTAAACTAAATGACGATCCAATCCACGCGGTAAAACGTGGTGCCAGGGCGGGAAATGTAACTACCGTCTTGATTTTTATTTTGACATATCTTCTACCGGAAGTAGTTCAAAATATTAACCGGAAATAATGTTTTAAATTTAAACTTAGTGCTGAAGTGGACACACATACGCGTTACTACACAGTTTATATATATTTCATAAGGTAAGTATACTAATCTCTTCGGACGAAGCACTATGTATAATTGTGATAGAACTTCACGTACAGGTAAGTTCGTTTAATCATCAATAGTTAATGCAACTGTCACCTAAAATATATATAAAACACGAGCGGATTTTTAAAAAACGCGCCTTGGACAGGTTTTACGTAATACGTTCATACCTAAAATATCGGGAGGAGTCGAATTTTTACAGAAGTCAATACTTACATCAGATATTTTTATAAATTTATATTGTTTATTTTATACACCGACAAAATGGCGCCAAATCTACATTCAATTCATTGTGTTAGCTATCGATTACATCTTTCAAGTGTCGCAAGGTGGCGTAAAGTAATGGCATGCGTTGCAATGCCACGTAAATGCCTTTTTTTTTGCTAGGAACCCTCACGGGTGTCCCCATAACACCCTACCAAAGTTTTATTACAATCTGATGAATGGTTTCGGAATGCATAGAGGACAAACAAACATAGTAATACATTGATTTTTATTTATATAGATTTAAACACGGTTATAGATAAAATAATATAGAGGCGACAACTGTTTTCATTCGCTCGCTTTGCGTTATTTAATTTATCGATCCCACAGCGAAAGTTGCAGTTTGTACATTTTCAGTACTTCCACGGTATTGCTGTAAAATTCATAAAATTTTCAGTTACCGAGAATCACCTAGCATATGAAAGCACACAGATTTAAAACAACAAATTACTTTGTTATTCTCGAACGGGCTACAAAATCGGAAGTATCCGAAAAGCCAAGGAACAAAATAGTCATTCCCTCATTCACTTAAGGTTAAGTTTTGACAAAACTGGGCCAAACAAACAATTCCGCCGGGATCTTCTTAGTGAGGATTAAAAGTAAGTAGGTAACAGACAACCTGAAATCCTAGGAAGTTGCCGACAAAGTCAATAACCAAGTTTCCAGCAATCTTTGTGTCCCTAATAAAACCGGTTTTATCGGATTACACAGGTACTCGACGACAGTTAGTTTTTTGTAAGCATACGGATAATGAAGGGCATAAAAGCTACGACTATCTAGTTATTGGCTGATACTCTATACACGGTTATTTTTTTATCACCCTGGAAAATTTAAGGGACGCTTCACGATATGGTATTAGAATGATTTAATTTAAATAAATAAAAAAAATAACTCACTTACTTAATTTTATATTAATTTAAAAAAAATACAAAATATGCTGCACTAGTTGAGAGCAGTATTTTTAGATTTTTTTTTAACTTTTTTATTTCATTTTTTTATATAATAATGGATGTGTCCTGAAGCGTCCCTAAAATGTTCCAGGGTGATAAAAAGAAACCGTGTATAGGTAGTCTAGCATTTACAACGCAGACTTTTGATGCTAAACTACACTTATCGGCTTTACCCGCGAAGGTTGGTTTGAATATTTTAATTATTCAGCCCAATGTTTCGAACACTTTTCAGCATTCGTGGTCAAGGGAGATAATTAAAACGAAATAAACGCCAGTAAATCCCAAAAGTGTAGTTTTATTTATATGTGTATAGTACTCGTGCAAATAAAAGATAATATTACTTTTTGTGTGGCTGTGATAAAATAACAGAGGCGCAGCTTGCCGAGAAGTATTTTCTATTAAAATTTGAATTACAATTTGGTAACGCGTTACACTCTTTTATTCCTTTTATTCGTATAAGGACAGATTCTCAAAAGGGCAGATTCTCATATGCACAGATTCTCAAAATACAAAAGTAAATGTAAGTTGAAATGGAAAAAAAGAATCTTTCAAATATTTTAATACATTACGAGGACATGTTCAGAAGCGCGTTCAAACATACAAAACAAGTTTTTTTTATAGAGCACATAGAACATAATATTGAACTTTTATTAAAAAATAAAAAGTTTTTCGTAATCAAGACCTACCTATATTGAATATAACAAAACCTTGTTAAATCAAAGACTCGTCAAGAAGGGTTCATTATATCTAACACTTTTGATCATCATAACAGCTCACATACGTCCCAACCGAGGGGCTCGAAAGCCTACCCTAAGTTAGGGTGTTTAGGCCTTAGTTAACCACGCTGGCCCAGTGCGGATTGGTCGGCTTCACAAACACTTTAGAATTTCTTCGCAGATGTATGCAGGTTTCCTCACGATGTTTTCCTTCACCGTAGGAGCGTCAGACAAATAAATAATTAATATATGAAATTCTAAAACGATTAAAACATTGGTACATGGCGGTCTCGAACCCCGGAACTCCCAATTGGAAGGCAAGTGCCGCGTCCACAGCGCCACCGACGAATCCACACTTTTAATGCTAGTTATATTTCCAAAGGTGTACAAATAAATTCAAAGGCGTATGTGAAGTCGACCAATCCTGTTCTCAATAGTAGGTAAAATAGTATATCTCGATAGATTCGGATGGTAATACTGTCTTTCGACAACAACGGAGACCAATAATTAACAGGTGCCTAATTAGTTGAGCTCCAAAACGGGATACGCGCCACTCTTGTAACAGAGGGTCCATTTTTCACTCTGTCATTAATTCCGGCGAATTGAAAGGTCCGGCATTTCCTTTCATCAAGGAAAACAGATATCCGTCAAATTGAAGGGTTTCGTTCCAAACTATTTATATGAGGCTCGTCGGACTTGTCAGCAATCTCAGTAAGAAGGCAGGTTCTTTTTTATTAAATTTCATAACTTAAATTGGTGTGTATAGCTCCAAGATTATCTAATTGACTAACCTGCGACAGCTAACATAATATAGAAGAAAAGCTGAACTTTTTTTTTTTTTTTTTTTTTATTTAATACATAGTTAACTCTCCACAGACTCGTGGTCCGTGCCTTTTTCATTTTTTTAGGTTTCTTTTTGATCCATTCTATATAATATTTTAATTATATTAAGACTTACGACTACTCTTATTTTAATGTGAGTTGCGCAACTCAATCAAATTAGCTTAGTTTAAAATTTTATATATACACATACACATATACACATCATGGATATATAAAGACTTTTTTTTATATCTGTATTATCGCAATATTCTTATTGTACGAGTGCTCTTAAGTAACCTATGCTAACATTTCCCTATTTATGCCTATGTATTCACTTCGGGTTCCAGGGTTGATGTTTATTATTACACCAAGGTCGTTGCGCTTGATAGGGCTCTGAGCATCATTTTTTCATTATATTCTACCACCTCTTCATCTGTTGCTGTACTGGGATGGGCAATGAGACGTCTAATTGCGTCGTCTAATTGCGCGTAAAAAGCTGAACTTATAGGTTTCTATTATTTTTATTAGAAGATTCTTTTATAGTCTTTAAGCGTACCTATTTAACGAATTTAAGAAGCCTTAATTAAATATCGCTATAATAAATAGCAATTTTTACGTATTAGTATAGCAAGTATATAAAATTTCTAAAAACTATGAAATTAAGAACTGACGTCAAAATATCGCACTTTAATTTTATATAGTTGATTTTATTAAGAGATGTTGAAAAGGTTAACGCTCAAAACGTCCCATTCACAGAAAGTCACAGTGTTTTAAAACGTCTCATTCGCAGAAAGTCCCATTTGCAAAACGTCCCATTTGCACATTGACCTATTCGCAAAAGGTCTCATTCGCATATTCTCCTACTAGTAAATTATAATGTACGAATAAGTTGAAGTAGTTTAGTAAGCTTTCCATCGAATGAAGTGTTATTTAATCAAATGATATCATACCACTCAATTTTAACCGACTTCAAAAAAGGAGGAGGTTCTCAATTCGATGCGTATGTTTTTTTGTGTGTACGAGTATGTTACGTGATTACGCCGCCAATCGTGGACCGATTTTTAAATTTATTTTTGTATTCGATAGACGTATGGGGACCCACATAACACCCTTCGGGTTTCAAGCCAACCTCACCTGCCAGCGGTGCGTCCTGCTGTCCAACAGACGAGGCTCTGACGATCAACCCGCACTGGACCAGCGTGGTGGGTTATGGTCCAAACCCCCTATATGAAAAAAGCGACATTGCCCCGGCCCCCAGTTCCCGGCAGCCCTGCTATTCCAGGCCAAGGCGGCGGTCTCGGTAACGGCAGGACAGGGGGTGCGAAGAATCTCCGGGTTACGGAAGGCCGCCGAACTAAACTGAACTTGGCGACGTACAATGGTCGCACGCTACGGCTTGGCACTCATTTGGCCCAACTCGAGGAAGAGTTGAGGCACATAAGATGGCATGTTCTGGGTTTAAGCGAAGTCCGTAGAGAGGGCGAGGATACTCTGAGCCTAGAATCGGGTCATCTTTTGTACTTCAGAGAGGGGGATAATCCGTCGCAGGGTGGCGTCGGGTTCCTAGTCAATAAAGTCCTCACTGACAACGTTATTGAAGTCTCCAGTGTGTCGGCGAGGGTTGCGTACCTTATTATTAAATTAACCAACAGATATAATATAAAGGTTATACAAGTGTACGCGCCAACGTCAGCATACTCAGATGATGCCGTGGAAGAGATGTACGACGACATCTCTCGAGCCTTACACAACACCACCAAGGCTCACTTCAACGTTGTCATGGGGGACTTCAACGCCAAAGTGGGAGTACAGACTTGCAGCGAATCGATGCTAGGATCATACGGCTACGGGAGCAGAAACCATAGAGGGCAAATGCTAGTAAGTTTCCTGGAACGCGAGGGGCTTTTCTTAATGAATTCGTTCTTTAAGAAACAGCCCCAGAGGAAATGGACGTGGCAGAGCCCCGATAATGTGACCAAAAATGAGATCGACTTCATCATATCGGACAAAAAGCGTGTATTCAGAGATGTCTCAGTGATCAATAGGTTTAAAACCGGAAGTGATCACCGACTCTTGAGAGGCACTCTGAATATCGATTTTAAGCTTGAACGCTCCCGATTGATGAAGTCCACGCTCCGACCAAATCTGCTCCAATCGGCCGTTGGTTCTGACGCATTTCATCTGCAGCTGGAAAATCGATTTGCTGCCTTGGAAACCACAATCGACGTTGACATCGACAAGGAACTCGACCAAGTGGTAGAAATCTTTCGGGACGAGGGTGTGAAATTTTGTGACTTGCGACGTAAGGGCAAAAGGTCTAAACTTTCGAAAGAGACTCTGGATCTAATGGGTAGGCGGCGAACCGATCCGACAGTCACTCCGTCAGAACAACGGGCCCTAAATAAGTCCATCTCCAAGCTGGTAAGACGTGACCTCCGACGCTCCAATACACTCTCAATACAGAGAGCAATTGAGCAGAACCGGGGGTCCAAGGTCTTCGTGCAACAGCTTGGAAGAAGCCACCTGACGAAGTTGACCAAGGCAAACGGAGAAATCGTCGCTTCGAAATCGGAGATTCTTTCGGAAGTTAGCACCTTCTACAGTCAGCTATACGCGTCGCACTCGCCCCATCACGCGCCGGATGAGAAGGATCCAAGAGCCACCTTAACCCGCCATGCAACGGAGGATCTCCCCGACATCAGCCTAGACGAAATCGAGGCGGCTATTGGGCAACTTAAAAATGGAAAAGCCCGGGGGGATGATGGAGTCACAACGGAGCTTCTGAAAGCTGCTGGCAAGCCGATACTGAAGGAGCTCCAGCATATATTTAACTCTATTCTTTTCTCCGGGAGAACTCCTAAGGCATGGCACGGGAGTTTAGTCGTATTGTTCTTCAAGAAAGGCGACAAGACTTTGTTGAAGAACTATCGACCAATTTCACTCTTGAGCCATGTCTATAAGTTGTTTTCAAGAGTCATCTCGAACTGTCTTACACGAAGACTTGACGAAGCTCAACCTCCGGAACAGGCCGGGTTCCGACGGAGTTATAGCACCATAGACCACATTCACACAGTAAGGCAGGTTATACAGAAGACCAATGAGTATAACCAACCCCTGTGCATGGCGTTTGTGGACTATGAGAAAGCTTTTGACTCCGTCGAGACCTGGTCTGTTCTAGAGTCTTTGCAGAGGTGCCAAGTTGATTGGCGATATATCGAAGTGCTGAGATGCTTGTATGACGCTGCTTATATGTCCGTCGTTGTCCAGAATGGTCAAACTGAGCCTATCCTCCTGCGACGTGGTGTGAGGCAGGGGGATGTAATATCACCGAAACTCTTCTCCGCTGCGCTGCAGGATGTATTCGGAACGCTCAGTTGGACGGGACGTGGCATTAATGTAAATGGCGAGTACATCTCACACTTACGATTCGCGGATGATATCGTCATTATGGCTGAAACCCTGCAAGACTTACAAGAAATGGTGAACAGCCTGGCTGAGTCTTCCGAACGCAACGGTCTCCGGATGAACTTGGATAAAACCAAGGTCATGTTCAACGAGCTCGTTGATCCGGGACAGGTCGTAGTAAATGGAGTATCTCTCGAGGTTGTTCAAGAGTATGTGTACCTAGGGCAAACTCTTCAACTAGGCAGAAACAACTTCGAGAGGGAAGCCAATAGAAGAATTCGGCTGGGCTGGGCAGCATTTCGCAAGCTTCGACATGTCTTCTCGTCACCCATTCCTTAGTGTCTTAAGTCAAAAGTCTTCGACCAGTGCGTCCTCCCAGTCATGACATACAGTGCCGAGACGTGGACACTCACGGCTCGACTAGTCCACCAATTTAAAGTCGCTCAGCGTGCTATGGAAAGGGCTATGCTCGGAGTATCTCTGAAAGACCGTATCAGAAATGATGCGATCCGACAGAGAACTAAAGTCACCGACATAGCCCACCGAATTAGTAAACTGAAGTGGCAATGGGCTAGCCATATGAGCCGCAGAACTGACGGCCGTTGGAGTCGTAAGGTGCTTGAGTGGAGACCGCGACTCGGAAAACGTAGTGTGGGACGCCCTGCGACAAGATGGGATGGCGATATACGTAGGCTGGCTGGAGTGGGCTGGATGAGTGTAGCCGAAGATCGGAAGCGGTGGCGTGCATTAGGGGAGACCTATGTCCAGCAGTGGACGAGTGTAGGTCGATGATGATGATTCAATAGAGTATAGTCTTGGGGTAGTCCCAAGGTAACGAAAGTTAGGATCTGTTGATGGGATCCCATGAAAATCGAACGAGATCTGGTAATTAATTAGGGTTTCTCAATGTACTAAAAATATTTTATTTACTAAAAAGATAAAAATAAAAATAATTTACAAAAAATAAAAACTGACTTCAAAAACACTAAAAAAGTTAAAAATAATCTAAGAATAGGTACAGACAACATCACACTTCTATATTGAAATCGGTGTCAAGCGATGACCTCCCAGAAAGTCTTAAAATTTGGAAATGAAAAATAATGACTGAATAGCTGGCTGGCCACAGAAAAAAATAAAATAAGCGGTAAAGCGGCAATCAGGTGGGTGATTTTGTAACTCATCGGTAATCGGTCATCGTATAGATTTGATAATTCTGTTTCATTAAAATTGATTTTTAATATGTTTAACATTATGTAACGTCGTCGTCTGAGTGATCTTGGTATATTTGTTGAATAAGTCAACCAATACTTATAGCTAATGAACATAATTCCGCTTTTCTTCATTAGGTCATCCAGTTGGATAACGATTGCCGATCAATCGATGAGTTACAAAATCACCACCCTGATCATCATTTGTTTTTTTTTTCAGATTGTAGAGTTTTGTTTATATGCGGTAGTTATATCCTATATGCGGTAGCTTATCAATAGCTTTAAGACATTATAAGCCGGTGTTAATTTTATTTTAAGAAGCTGTTAGCTATCCCAAAAATGTAAAATAAAATAAATAAATAAAAATATACTTCCGTATAGCAGAAATTTGTTTTAACACAAATGAGTTCATCTGATTCAGATACGGTTTAACGCCTGATTTCATAATAAAAGAGGCTAAACCAGAAGTATTTATGTAAAACAAAATTTACTCATTTTTTATTTAGCTACTTCATGTTTTTATTTTTACTTTCGTTGTATTTGTAATGAAAAGCACAATATTTACCTCGGGTTAAAGACTTCGAGTTTGAGGAACACCCCTAGGGTAACAATGTACTATTCAATTCAGTTAATGTATTGTTCGCCCCTAGGGGGTAACAATGTACTATTACAATTTCTTTAAATATGAACCCGCTTCTTTAATATAACATATTGCCGACGATAACTCGTTATGTTGAATTTTTATTTAATCATATCTCAAAAATGTTTGCCTTTTCAGGCACTTATTGATGTCAAAAACTCTTAAAAAAAGTTAATAAGAAGATTATTTTATTTAACGTTATATTATGTGTATACATCCCGAAATGTCTGCAAATGCAATTAGAAGAAAAAAAAGTTGACTCTACATCTGTTCGGAAATTGGGAGAGCGTTCACAAAAACCGCCATTAACAGTTGATTTTCACATGCACTATTGAATTTATACAATATATTTACTTACATACACTTTAAATACAAATTAAAAACATGACATAATAATAGTAGATTATTGCACCGAGCACAAAGTAATCCCTCGTGCCTGTTAGAGCCCTCGCTAAAGCTCGGGCTCCAAATCAGGCACTCGGTGCAATAATAAATTACTTAAGGCGAGGTGCATAATCTGATTTTCTTTCAACTATTATCTATAGGAATAGTAGATAAAAATAACTCACGTCAAAAAATGAAAATAGAAGTTTAAGATTTTACGTATTGTACTCGTGATTTTAAGGGTAAAAGGTTTTCTATAACACTGTCGGCTTCATTTAAAATGTTTTACGGAGTTAATGAGTCGCTAGATGATTCCATTTTAATTCTTAAGAGCCATTTCACAAAATTTCGCTGCTCAAGTTTAGGTTTAGGCGAGGACTGTGTTCGAGCGAGACACAACGCGACGCGCCAATATAGTGTGACTAGTCAGCCAGTGTAAATTGATAGTTGAATTTATTATTTAGTTTATGTTTTTACTGAATATTAGTAAGTTACGAAAAAGGTTTATTAGAAGATATTTCTTTATAAAAGGTAATTTGTTTATTTATTTTTCTTTTCTTTTAAACGAACTTCAAAAAAGGAGGAGGTTCTCAATTCGATGCGTACCTATGTTTTTTGTCTTTTCTTGTGTATTCGAAATTCTTTTCGTATTCGATAGAGTATATTTTTTGGGCTGGTCCCATTGTCACCAAAGTCAGGATCTGATTATGGATTCTATGAAAATCGAAGAAAACCCTTAAATTTTATAGGTACCTCCAACATCAGTAAGTAGTAAACTTGTTTATAATAACTGTTTTCAATCATAATCCGCCAAAACTTGATCATAACGATAAGTCACATAATATTTTTCCTAAAAAATATATGTATTTTGCGAAAAAGGAAAAAAAAAACAAAAAAAAATTCAACTGATTTTTGTATGGAACTAGCACTTAAAAAAAATTACGTATTTAGTATGGATGAGTTCAATTAAAATTCGCACCCCCTTTGCTACACAAGGTGCTATCTGAACTAAACTTCATATAAAAATCAAAATTTAGTATGAAAAAAAGTCAAACTTACACTTGGCCATTTTTTGATAAGTCCATTATGTGTGTCCTCATTAGTTGTAAGGGTATATGGGGGGTCAAAAATTTCGTTATTTTTTAGCTCCGATGCACCGTTTTCGAGCTATAAATATTTTTCTTCAAATTATTCCTCACGAAAACAGTCGAAAATATTCTAAGTCCCGGCTCCATACTAAATAGAATCAAATCAATACTGCAGGACAAACAATAAACGTTCAAGTGGTTGTCGTTATGTCATGGACTGTACATGTCCTGTCCAATTGCTAATCCGTCCACCTGAGAATCTGTCCAGTTGCGAATCTGTCCACTTGCTTTGGAGGGAAATTTTTTAACTGTTGGCTCAATACAAATAAAATCAGTTAGGTTATTTTTTACTTTTTCGGAAAATTTGTTTCGGACCATTTTTTGATAACTATGATTTTCACCAATTTAAGAAAAAAATTGCGTGTTTAGTCTGTTATCTTTATTGCTCCGAAATTTCAATCTCCTAGTTATATTTCTTTTGCCATATTAATAAGCAGAGTGATTCAATCAATATTCGTACCTATTAGTGCGGTACTATTCATTGTACCGTACTAATAGGTATAATGAATTTAATTATTATTTATAGGTGTTCAACAAATTTCAAATATTAAAATTGCTGTCAATATTTAATATCGATAACTATTCATCGATGTCAATCACTAAACTAATGTAATTTGTACACGTTGCATACTTCACGGCAGTGAGTTTCTGTGTGAGTGTGCGTTGTGATTGCAAAAGGAAAGTGATCCACCATTTCGGAACGGCGGCCATATTGAATTTAGAGCAATATTACTCACTGTATCGTGTTTCACTCCCATATCCCTTTCATTTGATACCCATATTGGGTGGAGGGCAAAAGAAAAGCGATCCGCCATTTTGGAATCGGCGGCCATATTGAATTTGGGACAATGTCACTCACTCTATCGTGTTTCATCCTCGAAGCCCTTTCATTTGATACCCATATTGCATAGGTTGCAAAAGGAAAGTGATCCATCATTTTGAACGGCGGCCATATTGAATTTAGAGCGATATTAGTGACTGTATCGTATTTCACTCCCAAATCCCTTTTATTTGATACCCATATTACGCGAGTGGCAAAAGAAAAGCGATCCGCCATTTTGGAACGGCGGCCATATTGAATTTGGAGCAATCTCACTCGCTGTATCGTGTTTCACCCTCGCAGCCCTTTCATTTAATACCCATATTGATGGGGTGGCAAAATAAATATTATCCAACATTTATTTTAATGGTGGCCATTTTAATTTATAGAGGTGACACTACTTAAAAGTCTCAAGTAGTAGTACTCAAAAAACACTCATATTGTATAGTAGTGTTACCAGACAAACATTTTTGCAAAATTTCATCCCAGTCAGATTTTCAAGACGTTATATTTTTCTTGTAAGATAGCGAAAAAATATTTCTGCTTGAAAACGATCAACTCGTGCGGTTCCTAGTATAGGTCCTTGTCCAAATTTTTTATTTATATTAGGTTGGGGAAAAAGTCTTTTCGCATTATAGTATGTATAAACTTGTAATAAAATCTCTTTGGCTATACTATTTGTATCTGGCTGGTTTTGGTATCATTGAAAATTTAAATTTTAAAGAACATAATTCCAAATTCAAATTAGGAAAATGTGTGATTTTCATTTGTTTTTCGTTCCGCCAAGATGAGTGAATCTAATGAAGAAATTCGATACATTTTAAAATTTTACTACAAAAAAGGTAAAAATGCAACGCTAGCCGCGAAAAAAATTTGCGATGTTTATGGACCTAGTGCAGTGTCTGTGAGAGTAGCACAAATTTGGTTTAAGCGTTTTCAATCCGGAAATTTTGATGTCAAAGATGCACGTCGCTCTGGTCGCCCTATTACAGATAAAATGGATGCCATTTTTGAAAAAGTGGAGCAAGATCGGCATGTCAGTAGTTACGACGTAGCTGAAGAACTGGGAATTGACCACAAAACAGTTTTGGCGCATTTGAAAAAAACTGGGTACACAAAAAAGCTCGACATTTGGGTACCTCACGAGCTCACTGAAAGAAACCTAATGAACCGTGTACTCATTTGTGATTCTTTATTACGACGTAATGAAACCGAACCATTTTTGAAGAAGCTGATAACTGGTGATGAAAAGTGGATTACGTACGATAAGAACGTGCGAAAAAGGTCGTGGTCAAAGGCCGGTCAGGCTTCACAGACTGTGGCGAAACCCGGGTTAACTCGCAAAAAGGTGATGCTGTGTGTGTGGTGGGATTGGAAGGGCATTATTCATTATGAGCTGTTACCACCAGGCAGGACCATCGATTCTGAACTCTACTGCGAACAACTGATGAGATTAAAGCAAGAAGTTGAGAGAAAGCGGCCGGAATTAATCAACAGAAGGGGTGTGGTTTTTCATCATGATAACGCTAGACCTCACACATCTTTAGCCACTCAGCAAAAATTAAGAGAGTTTGGCTTGGAGGTGTTAATGCATCCGCCGTATAGTCCTGACCTTGCACCTTCAGATTTACACCTGTTTCGGTCTCTTCAGAATTCTTTAGGCAGTGTCAGGTTAACATCACGAGAGGACTGCCAAAACCACTTGTCGCGGTATTTTGACCAGAAGTCCCAAAATTTCTATAGCAATGGGATCATGTCCCTACCTACAAGATGGCAAAAAGTTATCGAACAAAATCGTACCTACATACTTTAGTTAAATGTAAATAAACTATATTAAAAAATGTTTTGAATTTTCTTAAAAAATGCGAAGAAACTTTTTCCCCAACCTATTATTTCAAGAATTACGACGATTACGTAAAACAGCCTTGTGCGGCGCAAACTGGCACAGGTCCTACCTCGATGAGCGCTCGCGCTCGACTGATTGACGCGAGTTTTTACCATACAATTTATTGCATTTACGGCCGACGTTTGAGGGGTGATAAAAAATTAATTAATTATCTTTTTATTTTAAAAATTATATCATTCGATTGGTTAAAGAACATAGATTATTTTGACATTGCTTTTTAATTATAAATATAGTTTTAACAATTCTAAAATGAACGTTAAAATGTCATCATATTTCGTAAAAACTTGTAAACTTCAAATTTTTTTTTTAAATAAAAGGGACGCTTAATAAAAAAAGCGTCTTTCCAACTGGCAACAAAAATATATTTCTGATATCTCGTGATTTTATTTTGGTAAATTTATTGGAGTTTTCTTGGAGTTTTAGCCGTTTTAGTTTGTCCATTTCATGACATTCTGCCAAACAAGGTAAAGAAGAACGATTATTCCAAAAAAACTAAAACAGTAAAAGAAAATCTGTTCTTACAACTGGCAACAATAAGAATAAACCTATTTTTCTCTAGTATCGATTTGTATGAAAATCGTTTTTGAAATAGTAAATTTAGCGCAAGAAAATTTCATTTTCGTGCAAAAAGTGTAAGAGGCCTCTTAATACGAAGCACTCAAAATAAGACAGTATCACACTTTAACGATTCCAAAAATATTGTCACGCAAAATTATTAAAGTTCCCGCTAATTTACATTTTTAAATCAGAGTTGGCAGCAATCATTTCTTAAATTTGGAACAAGTAGGATAGAAACGAATAATACGTATATAACCTAAGAAAGTATCGATATCCGCTGGCTGAATAGATAACTATTCCATTGAGATTGGTAACTTCTTTGTGCGATTAAAAAAAACAAAACTGTGCAATAATGAAATTTCATACATTTTTATTGCTCTAGAGAACTAAAGACTCGCTTTGTGCTCAGTTTTCACTGTGATTATGATGAAATTAAAGCATAGTTGGAAGAAAATGTTTTTATTGTATTGTTAGTCGCCTATCAGGGTTGGTCATGGAGCACATTGCTTATCTTTAGCAACCGCAACGCTTAACGCACTCATCAATTCACCATTCATTGTTTGTTCTACACCAAGCTCGTCCGGCTGTGCTAAATGTTATTTCTAAATATTTGTTTTTCCGTGAATATCCTTCCTTACAATTATAAAACAAAGTCCCCCGCGCGTCTGTCTGTCTGTCTGTTCGCGATAAACTCAAAAACTACTGCACCGATTTTCAAGCGGTTTTCACCACTCGATAGCGTGATTCTCGAGGAAGGTTTTGGTATATAATTTGTTAAGTTTTTGTATTTATTTCTGTGTACATTAACGATATTTGTTGAAGATGTCGGGAAAAATTAATTAAGGCGAAACGTAGTTCGCGGGCACAGCTAGTAACGTATAAGATTTTGTGACTGTTTCATAAAATTTTCCACTTTATACAAAGGAAAATGTTAATTAATTAACGCATAACCACTTTATAATATATAAAATGTATTCCAAAAAATACCTACTTTCCCAGCCTTTGAAGTCATTTAATTAGAATCAGACCTAACAGCTAATTTGTTGAATTTCAAATTTCAGCGCCGGGTGAATTTTGGAGAAGTTGTAAACAGGACTAAATATTCCTTTTCGTTCTACAAAATATATATCATCCTAACACTTCAACCTATTATATCCCACAATTGCCCAAAATCCCACAATTAGGGTTAGGTCATCCTTTTTTTTTTATGGGATTTTTTTTATGGGCAAACGAGCAAACGTATCACCTGATGGTAAGTGATTACCGTCGCCCAGGGACACCCGCAACCCCAGAGGAGTTACAAGCAGGGACCGGAAAACCCGTTCATTTGCTTAAGCCGTTCGAAAGGATAACCCATTCGTATGGTAACCCAGTGGTCTCGGTAAGCCATTCAACAGGTTTCCCAACAATAACGATAACCCGTAAAATAGGGGTTACCACCCACAACAATAATTTACCGCTTACCAAATCTTAAAGGTTTTTAGTGTTTATGCGCTTAACCGTTTACTATTCGGGTTAGGGTAACCCTTTCCCTCACGCACACCGAGCGATTGAAATAGCACTGCGGGCGCAATAACGCCAGAGTTCGGTCGCGACCTTCGGCAAATATGCGGTGCAAAAGCAATCTACACGCGATATACCTAAGGTCTAAAATATTTTTTACAAATTAATCAGCGTTTAAAACGGTAACCCATTTGGGGGTTTTTGATATCGGTTAGCGGTAACCCGAATTAATTCAATCGAAGGGATTAATGTGTAAACCGGTAAGCCGTTTGAAAGCTTACCGTAAGGCAAAGGGTTTAAAAACCCAGCATTATAAAATACCCCATCAAAACCCTAAAGTTACCGGCTATAACGGTAACCGGGTCCGGTCCCTGGTTACAAGTGCGTTGCCAGCCTTTTCTTGAAAGTTTGAAGGTCGTATCGGTCCGGAAATACCGAAGGCGACAATTCATTCCAAAGTTTGACTGGATCTCCTGGATAGGTACTATCCTTTTTTTATAAATATTGATAAAAATAACGCGTATTATTTAACAGCGAATGTCTGCCAAACTTTTTTAAAACAAACCTTGTTGTAGTAATGTCATAATAGACTTGTTATTCTTGCAAACCTTTTTGCCTTTTAGCCCATAAAAATCAAATGGCTGCACATACGTTGTTTTAAGCATATTATATAAAAAAATTAACTAAAATTATGAATTGTTATTATTGTTGGGAATCAACCTTTTTTTAATAAGAACGAATAATTTTTGAGTTTTACCTTTTTAGTGATTTGATTTAAGGTCTTGTCATTTGCTAGAAAAAAAAATGATTTTTGTTGTCAGTGATCTGGAAAAAAATTGTACATCCCATTATTATGGTGTGAGGAATAAAAATATTAAAACCATAAAAGAACCTGCATATTCTTTGATTCCTTACAATTAAAAAAAGCTATAAAATATAAGTTGAATGTTTTTATGTCTATATTTCATAAATAAATAGGGCCTTTGGGAGGCCTTTGCCCTGCAGTGGGACATTACGGGCTAGTATTGATAGATTTCAACATTCTTAATAAACTTCAACGCCCTCGAATAGAAGTGGTTCTCCTTCCGCACAGTCTCTACAGAAATTATTTATGCAAGCAAAAAATAATGAACAAAAACCGAAATTTACAGTTTAACATCTCAACCTGAAGTCGCGCGCCAACTTTCTGATCGCCAGCAACTTTCGCCAGCTGAGCGAGACTTTCTGCCTCGCCGTGCCTCCTAATTTGTAGCGGGCGGGTGTCGTGTGTCGATAATTAGAAGGCTGACCCGACTGCTGCTTCGCACTGGCGTAATTAGCACTTAGCACCGCTATTTCAGCGTCGAATTCAGAGTAGAATGAACAGTGGTTTGTACGAGTCACAAACGGAATTATTTTTCGAACTGCTCATTTTAAGAAAGCTAGCTGTGGCCACATCATCAAGAAATACTAAAGCCAAATTAATTTATGTTGAAATTAATAATTTTAATTAACTTAAGCTCGTGATCATGTCTGTGTATTTTAGTAACGACTCCTTAGAGTCAAGACGGTCGGCCTCACGTTCGTCTCTATTATATTAGTAGTCCGACGCAGCCGCCCCTTTCGGAGTGGACACTATTGAACGGACCCATAAGCCGCTTCATATCAAAATGATAGGTATACTTAGGCCTGGTGTACGAGCGTCGGTGGTGCTGTGGTCTCAGCACTGGACTGCGCTCTGAGTAGAATCGGGAGGCCCGCGATCGATCCCGTCATGTACCAATGCGTTTTTCGTTTCACGAATTTCATATGTACATTTATCTAACGCTCCTACGGTGAAGGAAAACATCGTGAGGAAACCTGCATACACCTGCGAAGTAATTACTGTATGTGAAGTCAAACAATCCGCACTGGACCAGCGTGGTTTGACTAAGGCCTAATCACCCTACCATAACTGATTAGAGTAGGATCGTGCCCCTCAGTGGGGACGTATATGAGCTGTGATGATGAGGTCTGGTGTTGGACGCTCAACGAAAGTTCGAGATACATTTTAAGCTCTTCTTTACATGGAAACGAATTTTATTTAATATAATAATCAGAAGAGAATCTTGAATTCGAAGACGAATACAAATCATGTGCAAAATTATTATTTTCCACTGTTCCAATTTTTTTTAAATCATTCGAATACACTATTATCCTTAAAACAAATTCTATATTAGACACCGTTTCACACAAAAAAAATTGGTACGCTATAATAACTAATTAATTAAAAAAACCAGTGATGGATTCACGGTAAATGTAAAACGTAACGTTGTAGAAATCATGAACGAGTGGGAAAGGGTACTCGTTGCAGAATCCATGCACGGAATGAATATTCAAAAATCAAATCATCTGGTTTCAAATCTTACGATTTCGAATGCGGATTTGAATTCAATTGCTGCATAATTATGCGTCGTCTCATGGCTGTGGGCTATTGTAGCAGCGCTCGAACCTAGTTGCTAGGACCTTCCGCCATTTAACCTCTGATTTCATTAAGTTGTCAATCATAAATCGTTGGTATTCGGCTAGTAAATGCTTATAGCTCCTGTGTCTTCCGTATTTATCAGGGGGGTGTTACTTGTAGATTAGATAGGATAGGTTTTAACATCTAGGCGGGATTGTACAGAAACAAGTGATCCTTAGACATAAAGGCGGGCTTGTAATCTCATATTTATGATGTAGCAACATTCTATGCTCACAGTTTCCCTTAGAAATTCCATCAAAATCTTCATCAAAGCGTTCCAAGTGCAGACAGCGAATTATCCACTGTTCACGCGGCCAGCTTGGAGCGGGGAAAAATCAAATTGTCCGATTGTTTTCTAAAATGGAGCCGTTGGACTTTGAAAAACGTGTTAGTGAAATGTTCTCAAATTCCCGCTTTGAATTTCGAGGCACGTAGTCGGGGGAAAATTTACGTCACACGGCACAATGGGATACGTCATTGGCTATTCCATTCGCTGTGGGAAGATTCCGCGAATAAACCCACTAAAATTCTGTTTCGGGGCTCATGAATTTCTTTTGGCTTTTTTTTTTGATGTTTTTCTTTTGTTTCGGACAAAAGTAATGAAAATTGATTTTCTATGTAGTTTCATTCAACTCGTGCATTCTCTTGATTGAGGTTTAAGGTTGTGATTGTGGTTGACATGATACATAAAGTTGCGGTATGCTATGATGGCCGTTTTGACAGCTGTCATCCTCAAAGTTTATCCGTCAGTTTTGACAAATACACTATGGGGATGACAGCTGTCAAAACGGCCATCATAGCGTGCCGCAACTTTAGTTCTGGGTAATGGTAAACATCATTCAATGTCGTCCTCAATAATCTAAGGGTCTGTCCTCACTGAAATGCAACACGGCGATGTTTCATTCAAGAGGTCGGCTGTTTCACGCTGCACAGTATCGCAAAATTCTACAATTCAACACTATTCCTAGAAGTGCTCATCGCGGCGCATGTCAATGTGCACTGACCTCAGAAGTTGGGGATGGTTTAGTTAGTGGGTATTTGATAACTCTCTCTGGGAACTCCACACACATTTGGAGCTAAGAGAGCAGTACTTAAGAGGAAACACTTATTATTATTGAATACACATTGATCCGCATATTTTTAGCTTAAAGTCTCCCAGCGTGTTATGATGGAAAGAGCTATGCTTGAAGTTTATCCAAATGAAGTTATCCGACACAAAACCAAATTCCCCGACATATTAGCTCTGAAAATCAAAGCTGAAATGGCAATGGACTGGCCACAACTGTTGACCTGAACTGACAATCGTTGGAGCAAGCGAGTATTGGAGTGTAGACCACGTTTGGGCAAGCAAGTGCAGCCCCCTAGACAAGACGCATTTCGATAATCGCTAACGCAATCGCTAGAAGGAAAATGTATGCGATTTGACATAAGCCCTCGCTTAGATTGCGTTAGCGATTATCGAAAGACATCTTGTCTAAGGGGGCAGGACACCAAACAGCACAGAGTGGAGCGACAACTTGCGTCGGACAGCTGGAAGCGCAGGGATGAGACAAGCCTATGTGCAGCGTGTACTGTTACAGGCTGATGATGATGATATCTTTAGCTTGCTATCATCGTAATGGTATGTTAGTCCAAGTAGTGGCAGCGGATGCGAGTGCTAGCGCATGCGCGTGTATTTCAAATGTTCGTCGACGCAGTTAGTTCAGTAAAACGGCACGTCATAATCCCAAACGTCACCTCCATCGAGCATGTATCTTATTAGGAAAAAGCGTTAAGACCTACGTACACAAAGACCGTCATGCGGCACGCTTGTTGGATGTTCAGTGAGATTTGTGGTTAGATTCTTGTTTGGTTATGTCAATATTTGCTCCATACTTGCAGATAATTAAATTTTTTTCTTACACTACCTATCTGCCAGTATGTAGGTACACTATTTAATTACTAAATAAAATATACCAATTTAGATAAAAATTCGTAAGAAGCTCTGCAAATTTTACGATAAAACTAAAATAGATAATAAAAATTCCTCGTCGCGAGCCCGCCTAAACACATAATAGGGTTTTGCGGCGATTCTTCAGTCAGATTGTGATGAAAAACTAGACCACGCGACTTGTGGGCCATTTTCATGCAAAACTTGGGTCTGGTCCAGTGCGGAAAGTTATTTAGCCATTGATACTACGAGACTTTGTAAAATATAGATGCTATGGATGATTTCCGAATAAATTATTCATGGGCAGAGATTTCAATCAAGAGGAGCTAAAGGGTCGACCGAGATGTTTTGAGCGGCTGATTAAAAACTGTCAGAGGGAAATTATATCGTTGCAAGACCTTGGGATATCGAAAATACTTGGTAATCTCAAAGGCAGTTTTACTTTTCATTGTGAACGATTAAAATCGTTTGGATATTATTGGTATCATATATTTATAGAGATTTTATGAGACCTTTGTGACCACAAAACGATGTCAGGAACTGAAATTCAAGCTTGTCAGTCACTTTTTATATGAAAAATTTTAAAACACATTTTTGAAAGAAAAGAAAGAAAAGAAAGAAAAGAAATAAAAGAAAGAAAATAAAGAAAAGAAAGAAAGAAAAGAAAAAGAAAACAATTTATTTTGGCCACACAATAAATTAAAAATACACAAAAAAGAAAGAATAATGTGGTGCAAATATTGTGCGAGGCCAAAAAAGGTCCGAGCCTCAGCATAATTATGCTTTCGCTACAAACAAGTAGCGAAGGCGCTGGTATCCTGCCAGGGCCTTGTAAGGAAAGACCCAAGAGATGTCAAACTACTTCATCTATACAAATAAATAAATACATAAAATTGAAGTGTCTGTTTGTAATGTCAAAATAACAAGTTTTTACTAAATGGGTATGAATGTATATCGGGTACCAATAACAAAAACAATTTTTTTTGTCTGTCTGTCTGTCTGTTTGTTCCCGCTAATCTCCGGAACGGCTAGACCGATTTTGACGGGACTAATAGATAGCTAATTAATAAGGTATAACATAGGCTACTTGTATGAAGATCTTTAAAAAAAATTGCCAAAAGTTACTATTCCACGCGGACGAAGTCGCGGGCACAGCTAGTACTTCATGTAAATGGAACACACAAAAACCAGCACGAAAAGTTAACACTGAAGGATAATGAAACGAAACGCGTTGATATTAAAAATGTTACAAATCTGTGATTAATTGACTTTTTCGTATAATTTTTTAAATATTTTTGTACATCTTGTCTTGCCTTGTCCTGGCAATAACGAACACAACAAAGTAAGGATCATCCAATTTGATGCAGTCGTTTTTTTTTGTTATTGCAGAAAGTTGACAAACAAGCGATATCTGACCTTCATTCTTTTTTAGAGATGCAATAATAATATGAAGTAACGTATTGTTCAGTAATATGCATTTTCTGTTTGGTAATACAAAGTCTGGTTAGTCGCGAATCTGGTGAGTAGCAAATTGGTGAATTGAGAATCCGGTAAACTGCTCATAAAGGAAGCAAACTGCCCACATGATGGTAAGTGGTAACAGTCACCTATAATACATGTGGCTCTTGTGAGATTCGCAGCAAAACTGCAACCCCCACAAGAACCACAGTGTACGTTGCCAACTTGTGACACAAATGTTTATGACTTGTTTATGATCTTCGCGTAACAGGTCTAACCTAGTGTGATGATCATAGTAAATTTACTTTGTACTATATTTTTTGGTAAAATAAATTATTCTTATTATTCTTATTAAGATGTAAAGTCACAGTACCCAGTAATTTCACTGCCATATCTTACCCTTCAAACCGGAACACAGCAATGCAAGCACTGCTGCTTTGCGGCAGAAATAGCTAAGCAGACGACCCTGGTACAGAGTCTTCCTCCGTTCTAAAGTTATGCGCGTAGGTACATACATTTAAAGATTCATATTAAAAATGGTTATTTTTTTAGTCACGAGACAACTTTTGTGTGGCAAATAGGCACTATATGGGATGGGTTCCATAACCAACCTTGTAATCGCGATGAAAATTCAACTATTCCATACAAATGTTCAACTTCCACTGAACCTAGATGGATTGAACAGCTAATTTTACTTCGCGACTTCAAGATTGGTTCTATAGTAAAAGTTGTTCAGAGTGCCTAGTGCGAGTTTTATCGAGCTCCACTGGATCGTACGCATCGAACGCGTTAACGCGACTTAGTTAGAGCAGCGCCATTTAGTAGTCACTAGATGAAGCTGTTTCATTCCATAGCAGCTACTAGATTTGTATGTAATTAGAGCAGCGCCATCTAGTAGTCACTAGATGAAGCTGTTTCATTCCATAGCAGCTACTAGATTTGTATGTAATTAGAGCAGCGCCATCTAGTAGTCACTAGATGAAGCTGTTTCATTCCATAGCAGCTACTAGATTTGTATGTAATTAGAGCAGCGCCATCTAGTAGTCACTAGATGAAGCTGTTTCATTCCATAGCAGCTACTAGATTTGTATGTAATTAGAGCAGCGCCATCTAGTAGTCACTAGACGAAGCTGTCTCATTCCATAGCAGCTCGATCTGCTCGATAAAACTCGCACTCCGCACACAATTTTTGTCTGAACAAGCACACAAACTTTGGCCCCAGAAGCGATCGAGTCCAGAACAGCCCCCTAACCATGACCACTCAAAACAATATTAAAACCGAGCGGGATAGCGCTATAAGCAGCGAGGTGTCTTTGTTTCCATGTTGTTCTAACCTTGATATAAGCAATCATGGTAGGGCCCCTGGTCATATGTAGGAAAAGACAAATCAAGAACTAGTCCCTAAACGTCAAAAGGCCGGCCTCGAGATCTGGGGCCAGGATACCACCGCGTTATCAAAGTTAGTCGCCAAAGTAACAATGCTAATAATATTGTTGTGTTTCGGCAGTTAGAGGTAGGATAGGCAGTTCCTCAGTTGTTGGGAATCTTGCTTGCATGTTCAGCCTTATAGTCGAGATGAAAGTCAAGAGCTCTTCTTGTGTGTAAAAGGAAGGACTAAGGGCCATATTCAAGCCAAGCCAAGCTATTCCAAATTTAGCGAATTCGCTCCCGTAATAATCAAAAGTTTTACTGAAGAAGCCTTCGAGGTGGAGGCGTGAGGGTGGAATTGAAATTCCTTAGTGGACTGTAAGGTGTGGTTCTACTAAACTGAGGGTTTAGTTTATAACTTATATGAAACGACAACACTGGTAACACAATTAAATTGATTTTTCATCACTCATACTCTGAAAGTAGGTCTGAAAATGCCTGAGGAGCGGATTGAAGGTAACACTTTTCAGCTCTAGGGAGAATCGTTTTTATCTGACAGCTGTCAATTTATAAAAAAAGAACTATTCTATTTTCACATTTCTATTGAACTATGTTAAGTATTAATGAAAGAATATACGAGTATTTATTTAAATGACTTTATTATAATTAATTTTCAACTATTTCTTTAAAATAATATAGATTTGTGCAAAATACTTACTACTTTTTCAATGGTTGTTAAATGAAAAATAATGACTGAATAGCTAGCCGGCCACAAAAAAAAAAACAAAATAGGCGAAAAAGCGGCAATCCGATCTTCATTTGTTTTGTCGAGTTTTGTTTATATACTCTGTATAGCTGAGATTTGAGTTCATCTGATTCAGATATGCATTGAATGCCTGATTTCATAAGAGAAGAGGCTAAAACAGAAGTTGATGATTTTTAACCGACTTCAAAAAAGGAGAAGGTTCTCAATTCGATGCGTATGTTTTTTTTTATTAGTTTTTACGGGTATATTATGGCGTTACCATTCACCTTACAACTCTACAAGATAAAGTATATAAAGTCATCCGAGTGATCATACCCTCTACCTCATAGCCAAACAATGCATACATACATACACATAACACTTTATTGCGCATAATTGGGATGATGACTGAATTCTAATTTTCACATCTCGACGCAAAATATTAAAATAGCGTAGAAAAAGATGCAATCATGTGAAATTAGAATTAAAATCGGCTTAGAAATACATAAGATACAAGCATTTTAAGCTGTTAATTTTGAAGCGATTAGACAGAGAGATCCGACATCCATCGTGACGTCATCGTTGAGTACGGCCATATAAACTCCATGTAAAATGCCGTTTTGCTAGAAAGAGATGGAGAAAAATCTTTAATACCTTATATCTTGGTTGTTTTTATAGTTATTCGAAAACCGACTTTTTCTTTCTGTTTATTATATGAATGAGCTTCTATTAAAGCAAAAACATTTTTTTAGTCATCTAGCCTATTACAAAACATAGAGAAAAACATAATAAAAAAACAAAAGCAATAGGCGGCCATATTGCTGCGCAGCAATCTCTTCCAGGCAACCATAGAAAAAGGGATAATAAGAGGCAGAAAAACTGCAGAGAGGTGGAATAGTGCACAATTTTTAAGAGACATTAAAAAAAGCAATATATAAGGAATAAATATAAATGAAATAATAAAACAATATTAATGTGTGATACCGTAAAAGTTTCCTAATGATAAAGGAAGGTTCCTAAAGAACTGCCCCCAAAGTTTTGATAGATTTAGAGGCAGTTTAACTAGTTCCTTTTTAAGGTCCTGTAGACTTAGGAATTCATTTGTCAGATTACAAAATAGTTTTAGCAAGTACTTATTACAATTTCGCATGCGAGACTTTGCTTTCAATGTACATCACAAACATTAAACTTTAAAAAGACACTGAATATATTTTCTCATATAATAATGGAATACTCTTATTAGAGCCATTTGAGAGATCACCCCCCCCCCCCCTCCCCCCAGCTCACAGAAGATTGCTGATATTGTTACGTTGTGGTACCCAATGAAAAATAAGGACTCTAACAGAAAACCCTATCTGCCAAAAATCTCGAACATCCAAGGACTTTGAAACAATGTTTACTATTATATCGAATAACTTTGATTAAATATAACATGTAATAAGAAAATTCTTCTCCCTTACATATCTGAACATTTAATAATGTAATTTAAAATTGCGACCAAAAGTTTCACGAGCGGCGTGAACTTTTCAAATCAGTGAATTATGGAAACTTTCAGATCTACGAGTACATACGTGTGCTTCGTATTCCATGAAGCCAAGCCAAAAATATTTTTAATAATCGTTTCTTCTTTTCCAATTCGGCGTAGCAAGGTTACCAACCTTTACTGATAAATCGATCTGTCTTTTGATTAAGACCAAAGAGTTGTGGACGAGTATACGAACTTTATTGATAGATAATAATTTTATGAATTTGAATCACAGACTAATTCTGTGTACATAACGCATCTCCATCCTCCAACGTCATCCTAAATGACTATAGTCAGTCATTTTTGTCAGTTGTCAAGCGCAGGCGACACACCTAAATACAGGTTTGTCGATAAAAAACCACATTCAAAATCATTTTCTGGATTCAAATCATTTCTTGTCGGCGCTGGTTTTTCAATATTTTAATCTTAGCCTGCACTCACCACCTTGCGTAACCAAAGTATTTTAGTTCCTGGTAGCAATAGAAACCTTTCATACCAGTTTTCTGACAATATAACCAGTATAAGTTGAGCTGTGGCCGTGGCCCGCAACATATGGGTGGTATTTCCATCGTAGCTCAGCCTCAATGGTGCAGTGTATCCAGTTAGATTTGAATTTAACGCAAGTTAAATTGCCATGTTGATTTCTATAGCCCAGCACGAGTCCTAAGCGAAGTTTGGATGCCTTGACATTTTCGGAGCAAAACTATATGATACCCTGTGTAAATTGATGGCACATCCCTTACAGTTTGACGACACGGTTAGCGCAGAGGTCGAGTGATCGCCTACTGCGCAACGGGTCGCGGGTTCGATTCCCGCTCGGGACAGATATTTTGTATGGCCTACAGAAATTTGTTCCGGTCTGGGCGTATGTGCATGTGATATTCTATGTTTGTAACTGCACCCACGACACAGGAGAAAATCTTAGTGTGGGGCGACGTTTTTTAAAAAAAAAAAAAGTTTGTATTAATTGAAGTGAAGCCATCATGAAGAACATAATACAAAAAGTTCCGTATTTCGGTAAGCATAAACTGCAACAGTAAGTACAGCCTTAATGGCGGGTTTTTTCTAGCCACACACTGAAATCTGTTTAGGGTTACTGAGCAGCAAAGGCTTATTTAAATTTATACATTGTGCCTATCTACTTAATTTACTCCTATACTTAGGTCCAGAGTCGCCCTCTGCTAATTTTTTACAAGTAATACCAAATTGCGGTTTAAGTCCCGAATAACATGAATCGAGACTCGAGACTATCTCCCTGTGGGCCACTCTCACTAATAGCCATAACCAAAGCTTACCAAAAGATTGTAGGGCTATCGAATATTTAAAAGACATTCTGTGCCGATAAGTTCTATTTTAAGTTATGTTTCATATATTTAGTGAACATCTATTTAGTGAAATGAGCGTCTTGTCATATACCCTGTGCCCTGTAAATCAACGGATAAGTCTCTGGGGCTCCACGCACTAGAAGAAATAAAATTTCTAAACTCGGTACACTGCGTCTAGTAAGTATCAAAAACATTAAAAAGGTACTAAATAGTTACATAGATTGGGACTCCACCAACTCGCATTCATAACTCGACGCACCACGTTTAGTTAGTATCAAAGACATTAAATAGGTACTATACAGTTATTTACATAGATACTTGTTACCTAGAGGTATCTCTCGTAGGATCTCTGTGCAGCTTGTGGTCTATTGTAGTGTTGTTGAATATATTTATCAAACGTTAAATTAAACTAATTAAAAAAGTTAACACATATATTCTATAAATATTTTCAACCATATCGAATAAAAATATTTATTCAATTCAAGTTGATTTAACCGTGAGAGTAATATTTATTTGGTATAGATAAATGTAACCGACCGATAAATTTATCGAAATGAATAATTTCAACCACAGACCGTACTAATAAAAATATTGAGCGCCACGGTGCTTATAAAAATATCAATATATTGTATTTGAATAAAAAAAAATTCTGATATTTTCAACCATTAAAATTATCTCATATTTTTATTCAACTATTATCTTTTAACTAATATATTTTTTTACCATTAACGCCACTTCTAGTCTATTGTAAGACATCTTTATGGCCTGTCACGATGACGTCACAAAATGGTACCATTTTTTAATGAACTGACCCCTATAATATAGTCTTAAATCTCTTTGTGAACTTTAAGACTGAAACTGCGGATGAAATGCGAATTAGTCAAAACACGATCAGCAGGCCTATTACCGATCTCATGGTTTTGCAAATGATATCGTAGGATATCATAGTGCAAAACGAAAAATACGATTTTCAGTCAGATTTTTTATAATTTGTGCATTATATAATGATGATAACATTAAAATTATGCCATAGTGATGATATCATTGAAGATCGGCAATACGAAATGCAGCATTTCATGACTTCTTTTTCTCAAATTTATACCATGTCATACGATGAAAAATCCATAATTGGCCCGCTGAAAAGCATAGAATAGAATACCAAATATTTTTCCGTCATGCCATAACTGTCAAGTGTGATACCACTAAATAAATCGGCCGAGCCGAATGCAGGCACCTCAAATCATAGCGTTCCAATTTTAAATTCAAAAAGTACTTGACGCACGCTCGTCGCCAACCCTAATTTCCATTGACCGAGTTTGCTGTGCGAATTTCGATTTTACTGCAACAGCAATAGATCACATCGAATGATGTAATATTATTGGACGTTATTGTAACCGCGTGTAACGGAACGCCGCATTGTTTTAGAAACATTTCCTTTGAAATATCGCGCTATGAGCGGCAGCCAAATTGTCCGTGTTTTCAGTAATTTTGGCCGTGGGATTTATTAAAATTATTCGTTTCCTTTGTCAGAGAAGGAGGAAGCAAATATTTCCTCTGTCACCGTATTTCATTGATATTGTGACACTGTTATAGTAAAAAAAATGAAAAAAACCGGCCAACATAATTATAATATTCTGGAAGGTTCTGTACAAACTTATCCAAGTATATAATTTGGTGGTATCATATTTGACAGGCTATCGACTTCAAGTGAAGTTAACATCGCAAAAGTGTATGAAATACTTAGTGACTGAAAATCCTTAATCAAGTTTGAGAGAGATTGCTGCTGAACTTACTGTGTCTCACGAATCAATCTGTAACACCATTTTAAAAAATGACTGTTAGTGGTAACGACCAGTAACAATGAATGATTCATAAATATTGAGTCGCCATTGACTGGTTCTAGCATATCCTCAGCGACTCTTATGCTTTTGGGTTTTTGGAGAACATGGTCTTTTGGGACTAAGCCAAGTGATAAATAAATGATAAATGATAAGCTTTATTGCCTTAATTAATTAAGATACATCAGTAGCGAAAATAGTAGTAGTAATAATTTACACAAAAAATATCAATATACTTATAATAAATATAAAGGCAATGGGCACCAATCTCAGCAAAATGCTGGGCACAGCCCAGCGCTGGTTTTCAGATTGGCCCCGTACATACAGTAGTAAGTTCTACTTGGTAAGGAGGAGGCAGTTGGTAAGGTAGGTACGCTTTAGAGTGTGACAGTTGCGGTATTATTAGTAATGTTACAAATTATCTATTTGTAACATTACTGATAATACATATATATATATATATATATATATATATATATATATATATATATATATATATATATATATATATATAGTACACATATATATAGACATATGATACATAAAAATATATATAATTAATATAGCTTTGCTTTTTAAAGGAAATACAAAGTCACGGATGCAAATATCTGCAGCAAGGGCTCCCATTTGTATTAAAAACATGCATATAAATATGTATAAATTAAATGAATTAGGGAGAAAATCAATTGGTTATTATGGTGTGAATGGGATATGATATGGATGGACATCCAATATTGTAGTGAAAGTTGAGCTCAACTTTTGCTTTGAGGTCAGCCTTGACGACCATGTAACAATACAGGGCGAAGAAAAAATAAATAAATAAATATAGCCCTTGCAGGTTCTTTCCAGTACAAGTGACTCGTGAGACACAGAAAGTTCCGCGGCTATCTCTCTCAAACTTGATTAAGGATTTATAGTGAGCTATAGTGACCTTCACTGCTGCGATGTTAACTTCAGTTGAAGACGTTGATGGCCTACCAGAGCGAGGCAAATTTTCCATTACATCTCGACCGCTTTTGAACGCTTTGTGCCATTCTTAAGCACATGTTTTTGATGAAGTCGATTCGCCGTTAGCCTTTTGTAACATTTTCAGTGACTCAAATCCCGAAATTCCATCGGTGATACGAAATTTAAAACAAACTCTTTGTTCGATGTTTTGTCCAATATGAAATTCGCAATACACACTAGATATGATCTAATTAAATACAGCACTGTATTTAATCTAAATAACAGATGTAACTCAAATTCCGCGCCGAAATGGAAACGTGTGCTAATCTAAGAAAAAAAAAACAAAAAATTGAAATTGAAACCATAAACAAATCATTCATTCTTGAAACTTTTTTGACATAATGATATTAAAAATGGTTATTACTCTTTTTCTTCAAATTGTTTGACCGAAACCTTAATCAATATCTTACCCTTTCATACGATCTACGTAGTCTATTGGTAAAAACAATATGAATGTCCAGAAATGCACACCTTTCGACTTTGCCATGCTCGGGGTTTCTCTACGTGATCACATCAGAAATCGATCTGGTGAAGGTCGCGGGAAGCCGCTGAATGCAGAAGGCGCAGGACCAATCGGTAAGATCCTTGGGGGAGGCCTATATCCAACAGTGGGCGTCTCTTGGCTGATGTGATGACGAACACATGCCTGTAGACCAGGGTTTCTTAAACGTTTTGCAGTCACGGACCACTTTCACAATATAAACAATTCCACGGACCCTGTCAAAAATATGTTTCGAAAGGAAAAAAAGCCTTATTTATATTAATAATAAATACTTTTATTGATTAGTACTTTCATTACACTTACTACTAAGTTAATGAGATGGGCGCTGCTGTTTGGCCTCAAAGAGAACGTTAAATTGTGGGATTATCTTCGACAAGGCGTATGTCATGTTTACGTCGAGTTTACTTCACACTTTCCTGTTAAATATGTTTACAGACAGAACTGCTGCGGACCCCTGATACACGTGCTACGGACCCCTAAGGGGTCCGTGGACCCCACTTTAAGAAACCCTGCTGTAGACTAATAATTTAGCAGGAATAGTGTGCAATTACATTACCTCGTTTGAAAGAGAGAAATTTATTATATTTCGATATATGTATATTTAACTAGCTTTTGGCCGCGACTCCGTCTGCGTGAAATTAGTAATATATAATAATATAATAAAGCTGAAGAATGCAAGCACTGTTGTTTTGCGGCAGATATAGGTAAGACGGAAGTACCCACGCAGATGACCCTGGTACAGAGTCTCCCTCCGGTATATTATACTTTCTTATGTAAAGAAATAAAAGGCTGTTAAAGTTGTGTATGAGGGAGAAAGATGTTCTTACCTCTTATATTATTTTGTCTATATTCTAGACCTATTGTTGAGAAGTCCCTCCGTCGCCATCGTGGACAAAAAAATACTTGTCCCCGAGTGTCGGTCCGCTAGGCGGCTATTTATCCTTCGGGCAATATCATGAATAAAACAACCATTACCAACAATTTTAATTTCCGAACAGAAGGTCTATGTGTTTTTGTTGTTAATAATTGGCAGATTCATTTCCGAGATTCGTGATCGGCACAGAATAAATAAAAGGTTGTTTCTTTGTATTTCAACACTATTTCGCTATCTGAAATGGAATCAAAGAAATCAAAATTCGCAATTTAGATTGTATTTTGATATTAAAAAATGTTTATTTTTGTTGAAAACAACTCTTACTTTAATGGAATAATATTCGGACCACTATGAAGTGACGGTAAACACGAATAGTATTAAATTCCGATCAGGTTTTTCAACGATTTCTTTGTGTGAAAGTGACATAGCTATGTCAGTTATGGATGCACCACCACCACCTGTTCAAATACATATTCTTTTTTTTTACGGTGGGAAATGCATTACGCATACTCCTCGCTTGGGAAGGCGCGGGGTCATGTCGGACTCTCCCCGGCCCCTGGGGGCAGAGTGCCAGTCAGGAACCGCGGCCTACCGACTAAAACCCACCGATGCCCCTTACATACGCCTTGACGCGAGCACGGCCATCACCGCCGCATCCTCTTCGTCATCGGACGAAGAGGACACGCCGAGGAGGGCCGCGCTGACAAGGTCATGGGAACTCGGATGAACACATCCACGACCTCGTCGGCGTCTGCTCGCCTAGGGCGAGCCCCTCTCACCCTCCCAAAAGGGGGAAGCCGATCCCCCGGAGCATCCAGGGGATCAGCGACTGTCGGCAACCGATGCAATGCAGGGCCCGGGCTTCCCAGGGAAGCCCGGGCCCTTCTTCTACCCTTTGACCCAGGGCTGGTTACCGTCAGGAGGAAGAAGGCGGGCGTAATTCCGCCTCCTCCGCCCCGTCCTTCTACGGCGGCACGGATCGGCCATGGGATCCTCCTCCCTGGCTCTGTCCGCCGACTCCTTCTGCGCCATCACGTCCACGCAGAAGGAGTTTACCGCGTCCCACGTCCTCTCTCCCACTAGCATGGCACAGACCACGTTCTGGAGGGAGAGGTCATCGCCAATAACGGCGGTCAACTTACGGCGCTCCGAAGAGAAGGCGGGGCACACCGCTAAGGTGTGCTGCGTGGTATCCTCTTCGGCGCCACAGTGGTGGCACTAGGGGGTCGCTTCCCGTCCGATGCGGTGCAGATAGCGGCCAAAGCAACCATGGTTGCTAAGAATCTGCACCAAGTGGTACGAGTTCCGGTGCCGGTTCGTCCATGTGGTGAGGAACGGGTGCATGGCTTCGATGATCCTGGACAGTGTCCGAGACCGAGGCCGAACCCGTTAGCTCCTCGAGCTCCTCAAACCACAGGCGAAACGCATCCACTGCGGCCTCCTCTAATGCGGAGGCCCTCTCTCTCGGCGCCAAACGCCGGTCGCCGTCCTGAGCGTCTACGCGGAAGCGGTAAGCCGCCGCAAGAACGTGGGCTGCGAGCTCCCACGGGGAAAGGTGACATATTCTTTTTTTTTTACGAGGGGATTGCGTTTGCGCCCCGTCCAAGCCCCCGCAGGGCAAGGGTGTGTGGGACTCCGCAGCGAGCGACTACCCACTAAACCCCTCGATATGCCCTCTTTGGCGCCTGGAGCAGCCACGTCCAAAGGACGCGCCGCTGCCGAACGAGGTCGTGGGAACCCTTACGGACCGACCATAACCCCGTTCGCGGCACCTGCACACCAATGGCGGGCCCCTCACGCCCTCTCCAAGATGGAGATGGAGAGGAAATCCCGGGGCATACTCCGGGTGGTAATTTTTACTGTGGTTTTCTTCCACGCGGCCCGACGCTCAGTGCGCCAGGCCCCCGGCCCCGCTCAGTGCGAGGTAACGGGCTTGCCCGACGGAAGACACCACTGGATCCACCGCCGCGCACACGAGCCGAAGCTCAGCGGCGCCGAAGCGCCGACCCACCGCAAAAAGCGGCCACGGTGGCCAAACGAGGTGGCCCGCCTCCGAGTAGTACTCGGTCATCCCACGCCCCCTTCATGGGGGCCGCACAAGTGTGCCGAAGCCACACGGTGATCGGGTCAGCCTCAGTCCTTGGAACAACGACACGCCGGAGCTCTACGAGTCTCCCAGCCTCGGAACAACGACATGCCGTTTCAAAAGGTTAAATGTACGGGGCGAATCATATATTTAATAGTAAAACGACCCATTTTTAGGTATTAAGTTGTTACTTTTTACGAAATCGTATAACATAAAACTTAGTGCAACTGGCTGTAAAAGTCAGTACTTAAATTTTGATAGAAATCCATGTTTTATTGTTAAGCGAAAAAAAATATGATACTGAATCGACAACATATGCTCAAAAATCCCCAAAGACACTAAAATATAATAAAATTAAAGAAAAATTTAATCTTGCCATGTTGTTTAAATTTGTTTTCCAAGGTTTTAGTTTTCCAAGTATAAAAAGCAAGCGGATTTAAGCACATACAGCTATTTCTTTACTATATTTTTTAAATACTGAAGTTTCGTGACTTTTTCAACTAATAATTTACAAATTTATGATTTAATGTTTAAACTTATATGATTTTGAATGCATGTTGCATTTATAACGTATTTGTTTATTATTTTTATAAACAAATACGTTATAAATGCATCATGCAACAATGTTGCATTTATAACGTGCAATTTTTGTTGAGTATTATGCTCGGGAACGAGGGACTCTAGTCTTAAATCGCTCGCTACGCTCAGGATTAAATTATTTTACACCCACTACACTACCCTCGTGACATAAGACACTGCTTTATCCCCTTGGTTAATAATAATCTACTATTTTATCCCGAATTTTAATGAGCTCAATAGCGGAACACGTGATAAAACTAAACTCGGGGTACAACAGACCACATAGTCGAAGTTGCGGGCAACAACTAATTTTCCATAAATTGAATTTCGAACGAATTATACTAGCAGCTACGCGTGGACGTAGCACTGTAGTCCGTAGCTGCATTCGTAGTAGAAGAACATTAGTAGTCTACGTCATGGCCTACGTGTAGCAACGGAAGCGGGAGTCATTCAAATAAATAGCGACTCTTACTACAGGTCGCATAGAGCTAATCATCAACTGCGTGATGTTGCCCCTTTTTCATTGCGTATTGCGATTATTTCCTGACGACATAGGGTTGTCTTCTTCATAGATGATCTACACTATTATTATAAACAGGAAAGATTTGTATGCATGTATGTAACGAATTAACTCAAAAACTACTGGACCGATATCAAAAATTCTTTCACCATTAGAATAAGTCATTATCCTTGATTAACATTGGCTACAAAATTCTTTTTCCTACTAAATAAAATTCCGGGAAAACAAAAAAAACGCGGGCGAAGCTGTGTAAAGTAAAGCTAGTACCTACTTTTATATAGACATACATTATACTTCACCAGGAGGTTTCCGCTCCAAGGACCCTCAGCTGCAAGCGATGCGTTCTGCTTGCTGCCACTTAAGGTTTGCAGTTCTCTGGACTATGTCAGTGACTTTTGTTCTCCTACGGAGCTCATCATTTCTGATTCGATCACTTAGAGAAACCCCGGGCATAGCCTTATCCATTGTCCTTTTAGTGACGTTAAGCCTTCTTACGAGGCCCATTGTAAGCAGCCATGTATGAGACGTGGCTTCCGTACGTCATTACTTGCAACACGTAAGAATTGAAGACTCGATCCCAAACATAATACTACATTATCCTGTCTTCGCCTCCGAGATTTATTCCTTAACCATGTAGTAGCCCTGCTACGCGCTAACCCTATCGCACAAGTTTTAAAGTCAGAGAAAGAAAACCACTATATCTTCCTCTGTCTAATCACACCTGACAAGCCTCCGCAGTACCGACCTCATTCTTGTCCGTGCGCGCGCGGCGCTCGCACGAGTGTAACAGTAATATAATTTGTGCATGAGTGTAGGTAACCTACGTAAAAAAAAAAGGTATAAATTTACGGTTATTTGCTTATTTGTTAAGTATGCCTAAACGAAAACACAGTGAACCCGAAGAAGATAGATGGCTAAGGAAGATGAAGAGATACGAAGAAAAACTGAATTCGGAAAAACGTAGGGGCAAGCCGGAGGCACATTTTGTACTCAGATGATGGCGAAAATGATGTGCAACCAGAAGAATACTTTTTTACATTCCCGTTGCATTCATCGGGAATCATTTTTATGTCCGTTGTATTCTTCGGATAATATTTTATTATGTTCTCGTTGTATTGAACGAGGAATCATTTTTATGTCCGTTGTATTCTTCGGATAATATTTTATTATGTTCTCGTTGTATTGAACGAGTAAGCGGGTGGACACCGCTCGCCTGGGCCGCCGAGTACGCGCGCGGCGCGACCACGTGCAGTAATACTGGTAATGGAAAAAATGGGTATCCTTTTTTCCCCGCTGCCTAAAAATTTCCGTTGCATTCATCGGAAATCACTTTTATGTCCGTTGTATTCTTCGGATCATATTGTTATTATGTTCTCGTTGCATTCAACGAGTGTACTTAATGGAAAATATAGGGGCTGTCCTTTTTTCCCCGCTGTTTTAAAAATTTCCGTTGCATTCATCGGAATTATTTAAAAATATTTTTTGTGTTGCCTAAATTCTCATTAAATATTTATTAGTATCTTTCACATACAAACCAATATGGTGATAACTGATGACTTACAAACCGATGTAGCGGCCAGGTTTCAAGTCCTATTGCAAAACGGTTTCCAAAAGTGACCAAAGACGAGCATTAAAAAAAAAAAAAAAAGCAATGTATACTATAGTACCTATGGCGAAGGGCCGAACTCTAATTCGGAAGTAAGTGCTATGTTGGTAGACAACAGAATCAACTCGGTAAAGCACTTTCAGCACTGGGAAGGGCACAATCGTGTCTTTTAAAGAAAAATCTTAATATTCCAGATGTAGTTACGTTGAACGATGCAGACACCAATTTCATCTAAGAGTCATTTAAACTTGAAAGGCTCATCGTCCCGAACGCGACAGCAAAGCAGCGGCCAATCCTACCCTCATCGAGCCGGTGGGCCGGGACAGTCAAAGACGTCATACTAACAAGCGAATCGACGGCGAGCAGCCGCGTTCGCACCGCTGCCAGCTTGTCGCCTGCCAGCCCCGCCGCCGCCGCCGCTGCCGCTGGCACTGCCGAGGCACCAGCCAGTCGCGTCGCATCACAACGGTCATCGAACAATCGCGCTACCTGAGCGCGCAGCCGCAAGTACATGCCGGCCGCTTAAAATATTAATTTAGTCAATGAGTGGTGAACTATCACTAGCGATAGGTTTATATTAGACAATGTGTCCAGGATTTCATTTATTGAGGAACCTTATCAAATACCATACAGCCGTGCGCGGCGTTCTTTTTCAAAAAGTTAGTGAATAGCAATTTCTCTCGAATTAAATCATTTATTAGAAATAAAAGCTATTAGGAGATGTAACCCGACAGCAAAACAATTCGTTTATGATATCTTCGTTATTCCTAAAAGCGTGTGCTCTATATATATTAAATCTAAAAATCTGAATTCGAAGTCGAAGTAGGTATCTCATTTCAAAATGGAAGATATCAGAACGGCTACTCGATTTATGATCGAAGACTGATACGTGATTAATATTGATATTTAGGAAGCTTAATTTTTGCTGCCGATTCACAAATCAAAAAAAAAAAAAAAGAAAACATGTTTACGCTTTTATTTTCATGATATTTTGTACGAGTTTTTAGCACTCCCGTTTAGCCTATGTTCCGCGCGATATATTTCACAAAATATTACAGCCAGCTCTTACTCATTTAAGATCTTATGGTCTGCTATCAGTGAGATATCTATGATATGTTGTGTTTAGCAAACTCTGCTGGAGAGTACCTAGAGAACACAAAAAGAACTATTTAATGTCTGACACGATTAGGGTTAGTTATTAATTTAAAAAAAAAAAAAAACTAGTCTAATACCAGAAAAGCTTTGTAAATTTTTAGGTTTTATTTTAAACTCTAATAAAATAACATACAATTACCAGATTCAAGCCACAAAAATTTATTATACACATAAAAAATATATTTAAATCTAACAGAATTCGAATAAGGTTCTTTGAACGTTTTCTACGGCAGCATGTCGGCTGTAGTATATGGGTAGTATATACACACAAAATCACTAAAAGTGCTCTTCTTAGAAATACTAACAATTACGACGTTTTTATTACAATTACAGATATTTTATAATAATATGATGATCTCCATTGGTGGCAGATCAATATTCCATTGGCAGTCAATTGAATAAAAAGTCATAGGTACAATTTCGGAATTTTTACGGACGTTTCGACAGCAGGCTAGGGTGCAGCTTGTGCCAACGAAAAGACTGGTGGTTTCTGGACCAACATCGAGCGAACCAATCATATAAACTGACTGGAACTACTCGCTGTATATTGTGGGCTAATTTCATTTGCTAAAAATGTCGCTAATTGTGGTAGTCTTTTAAGTGTCGATAACACCACTGCCATATTCTATATAAATAGAATGGGGAGAGTGTAATACCAACACTTAAGTCAAGTTACTAAAATGATTTGGGACTGGTGTGAGAAAAGTAGGTATATTTATTTTCGCGTCTTATATTCGTTACTCGTTAAATATAGAAGCTAACAGTGAATCGAGAAAAATAAACTTCGACACAGAGTGGCAGTTGGGTATCAGACAACTTTTGAAAATAAAACATTTTTTTGGTGAACCATCTATTGACTTATTTGCATCTCGTCTTGCAAACATTTTTTTGGTGAACCATCTATTGACTTATTGCAAATGTCCCGCGTATATTTCATGGAAAAGGGATCCCTTTGCCTATGATATTGACGCGTTTAAACAGTAGATTAGTCGCAATTTTATTTTTACGCTTTAACACCGTTTGCACTAATTTTTAAAACTATAAACAAAATAGTTACTGATTAAGCCACCGGAATTATCGTTAAAGAAAGAAAGAAACATTTATTGACCACAAACAATAAAATACACGAAAAAACAGATACACATAATGGCCAATTAGGACCCGACCTCAGCATAAGCTGCATCAGACATGTCTGATGCAGCGCTGGTATTCTGGCCGGGCCTAAGTGGGGTGTAAAATTATAAACAATAAAAATAATAAAAACAGAATTAGGGAAAAACATAGGTACACAAAACACACAAAAAAATGAAGAAATACATAATATCGAAACATACAACATACAAATCTATACAAAACAAAACAATACTAAATTATAAAAATGAAAAAAGTGTGTGTGTATTCTAACGTTAATAAACTTATTAGATTAAAAGATTTGTGTGGGAATAAGAGAATAAGAGACCAGAGTCAGGAGCCCAACGAGACTACGCGTATTCACTGAAGGTTGTGGAAATTGGAAAAATACATCGGTAATTCACCTATTCGCTGGTCACACAATCCAATGGCCTCATCAGGGTCGGGCCGCCGCCCTCGAATGCCCGGTGTTTCGCGAGGAAAAACGATGTAAGTTAGCAGAACATTGTTCGCTTAGTAAAAACTTTTTAAAGTTATGTCTAAACGAGTGCATTGTTTCTAGATTGCGTAATGGAGGGGGAATGTCGTTCCAGCACCGTGAGGCGGCGAACCTGAAAGACCCACGGAATGCCGCTGTACGGTGTTTAGGTGTAACAAATATATGAGTGCAGGTTCGTCGAGGATACTTGGTGTGATCTTTTGCCCACGTCAACTTTTTATAGAGATATGGTGGCCTTTTAGTTCCAATGACACCGAACAGCAATGTAGCCAGATGAAGTCTCCTCCGACCCTCCATCTTTAAAATATTTGCAGAATTCAGAGTTGGAGAGACATGCGTTCTGGGAGGAATATGGAAGCAGAAGCGTGCACAAGCATTCTGCACACGCTGGATGAGCTTAGCCGTTCTAGACAGCAGACAAGGACCATAGACGGTGTCGCAGTAATTAAGCTTAGACAGAACTAGCGTTTCACAGAGCGAAAGTCTCAGTTTTTCACACAGGTAAGGTCTGAGCTTGTATAATAATTTTAGCCTGTAAAAACATCCACGTGCACATTCCGCTATGTGGCTCTCAAAATTAAGATGTCTGTCCAGCGTTAAACCCAAATTCCTTGCCGAGTCAACACAGTGTATTGATTCCCCATTGATACTTACATTAAGTGGAGTGTCATTTAGTCTCTGAATGCCCCGATTTGACCCCATAAGTAACAATTTAGATTTTTTGGGGTTAAGGACGAGGCAATTTGATCTGCACCATGATGATATCATTTTTTAAACCTCATTTATTCTTGTTACAGCATCGCCATGATCCTCAGGAGGAAATGAATAATATAGCTGAAGGTCATCAGCGTACAAGTGGAACTTACAGTTAGAAATATTTTTTGTTATATCGGAACTATACAACGCATAGAGGATTGGACCAAGGATTGATCCTTGGGGCACTCCACGGGTGACCGACAGTGGTGAGGAACGTATCCTGGACCCATCTGGCTTAATTAATTCTACGAGCTGCTCCCTACCGTCCAGATAACTGTTAAACCATTTTAGAGCAATTTTGTCGAGTCCGTAGTATGCCAGCTTGGAGATCAAAAGGGTGCTGTTGATGGAGTCAAATGCCCTTGAGAAGTCCAGTAACAGAAGAGTGCTGATCTGTCCCTGGTCCCGGGCAGAAAGCAGATTGTCAACCACATCTGCCAAGGCCGTTGCTGTACTATGGCCCTTACGGAACCCGGACTGTAGTTGAGGGAGTATGCTGTTCTCTTCCAAATACTCAGTGAGCTGCTCGCAAACGATTTTCTCCAGGACCTTGGACAGACATGGAAGCAGGCTGATTGGTCGTAGGTCACTCACTAACGTAGGATTGGTGTTTTTTGGCAAAGGTTTTACTATGGCCAACTTCCAACTGTGAGGGAATATACCTTTGGTTAGCGACAAGTTGATGATGGCAGTAAGAACACCAAGTGATTGGGGAAGGGTCAGAAGCAGCATGTCAAGGGATAACCCGTCACAGCCTTGGGCATTTGACTTAAGTCCCTTGATAGTTTTTAATACCTTATCCTCAGACACCGTGCGCAGAGAGAAAGTTGCCGAGCCATACCTATGGTGCTCATAGTAAGAAAGTTGAGACGCCGACACTTGACCGTCCCCAGGTATATTTAGAAAATGGGCATTAATGACATCAGGGTTATCGAAAAAGGGTGGAATATCCAAGCACTTTTTGTCAGGAAGAACCGTATTCTTGAGATTTTTCCAAAGTAACTTTGAATTTTTAATGTTAGCATTAATATGGTTGTTGAAAAAGCACCTCTTCTCACTCTCAATTGCTTGACTCACAATCTCTTTTAATGACTTGTAACTTTCTTTAAGGGGCACGGAATAATTACTTTTTAATCTACAATGATGTTTATCTCTGAGTCGCATCATGGAACGAATAGTGTCTGTGATCCATGGATGTGGGGGGTGCTTAAATTTTCGCCTTTTGATAGGAGCATGTAGATCGAATAAATTGATAAGACAAGCAGTAAAAGATTCCACCATAGTGTCAATGTTATCTATTTCATATAGATGGCTCCAGTTAATGGCTTCGAGATCAGAGTTAAAAAGATCTAATAAAATATCCTTGAGGGGCCTAAATGTCACCCACTGTGGTTGTGGTCTGGTCTTTTTGATCTTAAATTCAGCCGTAAGTAAGGCATGGCCTCCCAACTCCGGAACATGCTTAACCAACACCTGTAGGATTTTGCCATCTGTGCAAATCAAATCAATAAGACTAGAACTATGGTCGGTAAAGTGAGTAGGCTCGGCAACTGCCTGCATGAGATCGAAACTGTGCAGAAATTGGTGAAGGGATTTCGTTTTACTGCTAGTGGTGTCGAGGAGGTTGATGTTGAAGTCACCAACGAGTACCAAAACATCTCGCTTTGGGAAAGAGGCGATGGCATCAGAAATACAGTCCAGAAACAGGTCAACATCTTGCCACGGTGGTCTGTAAGCAGTACCTATTACTACATTAGTATTGTTTATTCGTGCACTTAGCCACATCTGTTCCACTTCTGGGTGAGATGGAAAGTCACAGGTCCGAACATACAAACCTCTGCGGATATAGAAACCCACACCACCGCCCCGGCCACCGCGAATGTGAGTGGGCCTTGGCCTGTGTTTTAGTCGGTAGCCGGGCAGCCTTGGTGCCCTGTCATCCTCCCCCTCCCTCAGCCAGGTTTCATTTATAGCTAATATGTCAGGCCCCGTCTCCTCCACAGCCACGATGAGCTCCTCACGCTTAGTACTCAGAGACCCAGCATTGAACAAACCACTCGTTGTTCAACTATAGCCCTCTTAACCATGGTATCCCCTTTTCATATCCCTGGGTGTCACAGAGATTGTGATATTTCCTCCAAGAAAGATCTACTTACTTCCTTTCAGGATGGTACACCATCTGCGCCGTCACCTTTCCCTGCCAGCGTGTGTATTTTCCGGGAAAGCTTTCATGACGTGCCAGAAACAGCCTTAGATGTTGTTATCTTCGATATCACATAACACCGGGTCATAATATAATTCTAGTATAAAGTACTAAAGATATGGTGAGAATTTTGTAAAAAAAATACAACAGATTTTTTAAAATGTAAATACTACATTTTTGTTGGAATTTCTGTTAATGTGTTTTGAAATTTTGAAGTTTAGGTAGAACTATTGTTCTAATGTCACGATAGCAAGTGATCGTTATTAGTTAGGCAGTAGCCCCCTGGTATTATAGTATTAGACTATTAAACGATTTGAGAATTATACAATTAATCTTGAAAAAATGAGTAAGAAGTCAGTCATGTTATTAGCTGGACCAAGGACGCATACAATTTCTCTAACAAAAATACGAAATATTAATAAAGCATATGAAGATCGAGTAATTATAACACTTACAAATTTAATTAAAACATAAGCAATTGGCAAAGCTCAACCGGTTTTAAACTTACTTTTTTTTTATCCCTTTAATATCCCGGTATTTGTCCAGCATCAGTGGTATTAAGTTAAGATATATTGCTGTATCATCTTCAATTCGCTCAGATTCAGAACAAACCTGATCCTCACACATAAGAAACCACGTAGACCTGCTTCATCTCAACCCATTGGGCGCTGGATAAAGCAGATCATGTGCGATAGTGGCATTGACATCTTAATATTCGGAGCGAGCGAGACACGCATCAACATCAGGCGGCGTCTCGTGCTGGCCTCAACGTCGATGTAATTAGAAAGACCGCAGGATGTTCGGAAAGATCAGCTGTATTTGCTGATTTTTATAACAGACCGGTATATTAGTTCTGAAACCAATTTTATTGAATCTTTGTCACAATTATAATTATTATTAAGTACTTAAAACAATACTGTCGGTTGATTAGTTTTTTGTTCACAATATTTTGTTGTTTTGAAATTTTTGCTAGAGGCGCAAAAAAAAAAAAAAAAAAATTGAAATACGTAATAATTATGTTTTGATGTTTTACTGTAATGTTGTTTATTTTTTATTGTCGCAACATTGATTTTATACTCTCTGAACATCTACATGGTTAAGGAATAAATCTCGGAGGCGAAGACAGGATAATTAAATGATCAAACGAACTTACCTGAAGTGAAGTTCGATCTTAATTATCCTGTCTTCGCCGAAGAGATTTAAGGTCCCTCCCTCCCTGAATCTTATCCCCCTATATATCAATGTTGCTCTATTTCTCTAAAAAGAATGAGGTCGGTACTGCGGAGGCTTGTCAGGTGTGATTAGACAGAGGAAGATATAGTGGTTTTCTTTCTCTGACTTTAAAACTTGTGCGATAGGGTTAGCGCGTAGCAGGGCTACTACATGGTTAAGGAATAAATCTCTTCGGCGAAGACAGGATAATTAAGATCGAACTTCACTTCAGGTAAGTTCGTTTGATCATTTAATTAAAGGTCATCTTTGTCTGGGATAAGTTCCTTTATAGTCTATCGAGGATCTAATGAGAAACTGACGACACGGTTAGCGCAGAGGTCGAGCGATCGCCTACTGCGCAAAAAAAAAAACTAGTGAAACTGACCCTATGTTGATGAACCAGGAGACTGTGACACTGTATTAAGGGCGTGTAGTTAATGTATGGTTCATGTGTTAAGATTTACAAATATACAACCCCGCAAGGACCTCTATGTATGTTACCAGTTTGTGACATAAGGTGTGAAGTTACAATACTTAGTAACTGCACTGTCCATCTTACTGTTCAGATCAAATGACAGTTACGAGTAGCACCGTTCATTTGCGGTAGAAATAGACAAAACGGTGATAGTAGAGTAGAAGTATCTAATACAGACAGAGACTCCCTTCTTTCTGTTAAAGAAAGTTCATCATCACAGCTCATATACGTCCCCACCAATGAAGGCCTCGAACCGACCCTGAGTTAGGGTGCTTAGACCTTAGTCAACCACGCTAGCCCAGTGCGGATTGGTCGACTTCACATACACATTTGAATTTCTTCGCAGGTGTATGCAGGTTGCCTCACGACGTTTTCCTTCACCGTGAGAGCAAAGAAAGAAAGTTAATAACGAAGAAGGAGTAAAGAAAGTTGATAATTTCTATTTCTAAACTAAGTGCAAATTGTGACATCTGTCATCTTGTCCCGCATTTCTCATATTGGGAAACTCTCAAGGGCCCTCGACGTGAGTGCTCTTGCAACCTTCGGGCTCTGAATCCAAATTTTACTTGATATTAGAAAAGTTGCCGTTTCACAATATGCAATACTAAGCGACATATCGACGTGGGTCGCCACTTTGGAAACGGTTATATGTTGTTGACTTAGGATGGGTGTTCTATTTTTATCAGTGCGTGCGCTGGGGACATGTTGCGAGACATCTTTTAGTGACGTGAGGCTTAAGGCGCATAGTAACGTCAATCATAAAAAATCACTGCAGAAAAAACCGATTCTCTTCATAAATATTGAATAAAAAAATCTTTAAAAAAGATATGTTATTATTCAACGCATTCTTTAGAGGATGGTCTTCTTAATTTTTTGATAAATTAATTAAAACTTGCTTAAAATGTGACCCAAACATGCCTCGATTTTAAAACTGTAAACCTAATCGCTTCGTAAATATTAGGTTAAATCATATACTTTCGATTTCAATAAATAAAGTGAACAATATTCTAGGGGATGGTCTTTTTAGATTTTTCTTATTCGCCTTTATTAATTTTTTATTAAAATAATTCATCTTACGCGTAAAGGTTTGCTTAAATATTCCCCTCGCTCTCACTCACTCACTCCTATGTAATCAGTGCGGGACGATCGACGCAAGGTCATTGGGAGCACTATGCGCCTTAAGAGGAAATCGTAAGAACCCTTTTTCCATACAATCGTAGTCCGCCGCTTCCTTCCTGGATAATGGAAATAGAGCTTTTTTCCATTATACTTGTATTCGTATACCTACACTTTAATTATGAAGCGTCGATGGCGTAGTGCGTATGACTGTCGCCTTCCAATCGGGAGGTAGCGGTTCGAACCCCGCCACGTACCAATGTGTTTTCAAATTTTGAATTCATATGTACGTTTATTCGACGCTTTTACTGTGAAGGAAAACATCGTGAGGAAACCTGCACACGCCTGTGAAGAAAGAATTTCTTTACAGTTTGTGTGTGAAGTCGACCAACCCGCACTTGGCCATCGTGGTTGACTAGGGCCTAATCGCCCTAGTTTAGGGTAGGCTCGAGCCCCTCGGTGGGGACGTATATGAGCTGTTCATGATGACTTTAATTATGGTATGAAAATATATGGTATGGTATGATTTTTTTTCGCGATTCAAGTTATTGATTTTGCTTGTCTGAACAAGGACACAAAATTTGGCTCTTGCTTAAAAAATAACCCGATATATAGTTAAATAGATTTTTAAAAAGATTTTTGGTCAATTATATTTTTGTATTTTGTTTGAGGAGCGTCGGTGGCGCTGTGGACTCGGCACTTGCCTTCCAATCAGGGGGTCAGGGTTCGAGACCCGCCATGTACCAATGTGTTTTTCGTTTCGAATTTCATATGTACATTTATCCGACGCTCCTACGGTGAAGGAAAACATCGTGAGGCAACTTGCATACATTTGCGAAGAAATTCAATGATGTATGTGAAGTCGACCAATCCGCACTGGGCCAGCGTGGTTTACTAAGGCCTAATCACCCTAACATAGGGTAGGCTCGAACCCCTCGGTGGGGACGTATATGAGCTGTGGTGATGATGATGATGATTTTGTTTGACGTCAATAAGCTCAATATTGCATAAGGTTTTTTTATTGAGAAAAAATCTATCACCACTATTAGCATGTTCCTATGTTTTCCTACTTTCTTACGAATTTTTTTTTAAGAAAACGTAAAATCTAAAAATATTGGCGAGATTTTCCGCTGTATGCAAACGAATTTGACAAAATTATACTCGTCTAAAGTAAGCAAAATAAAGAAACACAGCCAAAGCCTTTCTTTAATTTTTTATAAAAATCGGTCGAGTTTTAGGGACTACGAAACGTCTATTTTCAGGTCCGAGCTGCAGTTTCTCTATCGCTCGGTTGTTCGGGCTCATCGCGAGCTCAATACATTCCACCAATACCTATTTTTGAATTCTCTCCTCCCTTAGTGTTTCCTATCGAAGATATTTACTTATTTCAAAACTCTCAGTTTTTGTGGACCTAATTCTGGAATAAGCCGTCAAAATATTCAATAAAATCATGCGTGATTAATTATTTAGAAGAAGCAACAACGTGGTTAAAGATTAAAGTTGATTAAACGAAAACTGAGAGACTCTATTTCATTGTTATTTTAATTCTACAGTACGATTTTGGAACAAGTTCTATTTAAAGTCACATACGAAAATACCTTAACTTAATGTGTTAGATTTTTTAAATAAACATTAAGTTAGTATTAATCCAAAACCGTTAAAATTATTCGCTCGCTTTAAAGTAATATTGTTATAAATCAAATTACTTAACTCCAAAATGGGAGGAATATAATTGAAAAATCACAATTTAGTGATAAAAATATATGAGTTGATTGAAAATGACGACATAAATTATTTATTGAACCACCCTCCACCTTACCTCATAAACTTGCATCTAGCCAGACGCATTACCTTCAAGCGGGCGCACTTCTCTTCAATTAACTCAAGAAACCTGCATGTGGAACAGTGGCAACTTTTAATGGAATTTATGAACAACAAAATATGAAACTGTCGCAATACGTGGTCGGAACTTCGCAACAATATTATGGTTTGTACCGTCGGTATGCAAAACTACCATTTTATCCCATCAAAAAAATTACTAAATGGAACGCAAGTTCCATATGGTGGTGGTGGGAATTACACCTATTTGTTGTTCATGATGTCACATCGACTCGGTACTGATCTTCTAATCGGCAGGTCCGTGGTTCGATCCTGCCATGCACCAATGTGTTTTTCGGTTTTCGAATTTAGTATGTACATTTGCCAATACTCCTACGGTGAAGGAAAACATCGTGAGGCAACCTGCATACATCTGCGAAGAAATTCAAAGGTGTATGTGAAGTCGACCAATCCGCACTGGGCCAGGAGGCGTATTTTTGAATCATTAGAAATGAATATTGAATTCGAACACGAATACAAATCACGTGCGAAATTATTTCTACTGTTTCCAATTTTTAAGATTTTTGAATCACTCGAATTCAGTATTGTCAATAAAAACAAATTCTATGTTAGAAACCGCTACACGCAGAAAAAATCAAATCCGGTACGCAATAACATTGTAATAGCTCATTTATTTAAAAAACCAGCGATGAATCACATGTAAAACTGAACTTATATTACGTTGCGTATATTCTACTAGTAGAAATCAACAACGAGTGGGTAGGACCACTCGTTGCAGAATTCACTGAAACACACACATGAAACTTCAAAAATAGCGAATTCGGAAATTCGTACGCGAATCTTACGATTTCGAATGCGAATTTGAAATCTATTGTTTCAAAAATGCGTCTCCAGCGTAGTTGACTAAGGCTTAGTCACCCTAATATAGGTCAGGCTCCAGCCCTTCGGTGGGGACGTATATGAACTGTGATAACGATGATGATGATGTCACATCACCGATCTTCCACAACAATTAAGCCGAAGATTTTGTGAGAAGAGAACATAGACTTCTAGAACGGCAAAGGCATCCCATAGTACTCAATGTTACAGCTACATTACTTTTGGCAGGACTTTCGGTAGACAGTTTATGTTTGAGCTAGCTGCTAGCTCAAGAATATTTTTCTCGACGCTGCCAATGTAAACGTTTGTGCTTCGCGTTCCGTTGTTTACCGCTCGGGTTCCGGTCTCACATCGGCATTAGCATAACATAACATATCGGAGAATTCTTACAAGTTCATACCCGTAATTTTGTTGTGCCTAGAATTGATATAAGATAACTGACCCTTACCATTTTGTCTACTTATAGTTGAATAACGAATGAATCAAAACAAGAATAATACTATAGTTGCGAAATTAATGCTTGCAAAATTTGAAATAGGGGTTGAAAATAACAGCACTATAAGACTTCAACGAGATGCTTTTCATTATAATTTCATTGGGTTACAAGGCGTTCTAATTAACACTCTAAGGGATCCTTTTTTTAAGGCCATATCTAATATTTTACAATACCTAAGCGTTATGTTAACTACCCAAGTAACAATTTAAGTTATAGAAAGGTCACAAATAGGTTATATAACCTTTTTATGGATTTCCTCAAAGAAATACGATAGGTCCTAATATGTTCATAATAAACTCCGCATAAACTCTTAATAACCAAAAAGGCCCTCCATAACAACCTAGTGCAGACCTTATTTTTACTCTTTACTGACTAGACAAATTACCTAAAGGCATGCTTGATAACTTAGATGTAACTGTAAATTAACCATTTTATAACCTGGTTAAATTCAGTATTACCTAATTATAACCTTTATGAAGTCTCAGCTTAGTCATGGACTAGCCATAATCAATTTTTATCGCAGCAGTCATTTTCCAGAATTAGGTTATTGTCAAGTACCAGCAAAAGCTTATTAGTAAGTTTTCAAAATATTTTATAAGAGACTGGTTATACATATTAGTTAAAACTTATTTCATATCAGACAAATGGCTTCCATTTGTATTACTATTTTTTTTATTATGACTTGGGTATTCATATACGAAGCAAAATGTCTGTAAAATTCACACGTGCTTATAAATTCTATTGCGAATACCAGTTTCCTGTTAAATTATGGGATAATATGCTTATAAAATACACGCGCCCTAATTATCAGGCATATTTAAAATATTTAATGGTCATACGTAGTGTAAAAAAAATACATTAAATACATTTTTAACCTCCATTCTGGCACACAATTATTTATAAACGTAAAAATGTCTTTTAAATTTATTATCACTTACAAATAAAATAAATAAATTGATATTTTCGAAAATTCTTGCCACAATAAACCTCTTAAAAATGGCTGCCTTCAATGAAAGGCTTACTAGCTTTACAAATAACTCTTAAATAGCTTGAATTACTATTAGAGCACGAAATTTACTTAAAAATAACGTCTAGGTAATTTAAATAACCTTATCACAAACTGTTAGTTATTTTTGCAACCCTTTACGCATTAAATTTTCTGGTAAGATTTGGTAGTACTTCTATATCACTGCGGACGGACTAAGTAGTAATTTCAGATGCCAAGAGGGCCTAGATTACATTTTATTAAAAAACAACATTTCGCGTGGTGTACCTACAGAGTGTTTACAAAACCAAAGGATTTGTTTATTATTATTCTTCTATTATTTTTCAGATTCTATTTGCACCTACTGCTAGTTAAATAGGCACCTACCTACTTAAGTTTTATATTCAATTTGCAATGCAATTAATATATCTATTTATTTAATTATTTACATTATAGATATTAATTGCGGTCCCCCGACTTGACGATGCTAAAATCAAAATATTACTAGATCATCATCATCATCATCATCTCAGCCGCACGACGCCCACTGCTGGGCATAGGCCTCCCCCATGGATCTCCACAACGATCGGTCCTGTGCTGCCCGCATCCAGCGGCTTCCCGCGACCGTCGCCAGATCGTCGGTCCACCTGGTCGGGGGCCTACCCACTGAGCGTCGCCCGGATCGTGGTCGCCACTCAAGAACCGTTCGGTCCCAGCGGCCATCGGTTCTTCTAGCTATGTGTCTCGCCCACTGCCACTTCAGCTGAGCAATCCTTCGAGCAGTGTCAGTTACTTTAGTTCTCCTGCGGATCTCCTCATTTCGGATCCGATCACGCAGGGAGACCCCAAGCATTGCTCTCCCCATTACCCGCTGAGCGACCTTGAGCCTTCGGACGAGACCCATAGTGAATGGCTACGTTTCGCTTCCGTAAGTCATCACTGGCAACACACACTGGTCAAAGACTTTGGTCTTGAGACACAGGTAATTTGGACGCGAAGATTTTTTGTAACTTCCCGAAAGCTGCCCATCCGAGCTGGATTCGACGAGAGATCTCTTTCTTGAAGTTGGACTTACCTAGCTGGACTATCTGTCCCAGGTATACACAGCTGTCTACAACTTCAAGTGTAGTGTTCCCAATATTAACTGGAGTGGGTACAACATGGGCATTCGACATGATTGGGCATTGTCATAACCATGTTCATTTTAAGACCCACTCTTTGGGAAGCACTACTGAGATCTCCAAGCATGGTGTTCAGGTCTTCCAAGGTCTCAGCCATTAGAACCACATAATCGGCAAAACGGAGGTATGTTAGGTACTCGCCATTAATGTTAATGCCGTATCATTTCCAATCCAGAAGCTTGAAAATATCCTCCAATGCAGCAGTAAAGAGTTTTGGAGAGATAACGTCTCCCTGTCTTACACCTCGCTGTAACTGGATGGGATTAGAGCTCTGGTTCTGGAGTCGAACCGACATAGTGGCATTTCCGTATAGGTACCTTAGCACCTCTATGTACCTGTAGTCCACTTGACACCTTTGGAGAGACTGCAGCACCGCCCATGTCACCTGTAGTCCACTTGGCACCTTTGGAGAGACTGCAGCACCGCCAATGTCTCGATCGAATCGAAGGCTTTCACAAACGCCAAGCAAAGTGGCAGATTATACTCCTCGGTCTTCTGTATAACCTGCCGCCGCGTATGGATGTGGTCTATGGTACGCTCTCAGAAGCTCTGTAGTGACTCCGTCATCACCCGTCGCCTTATTGTTTTTTAGTTGTTTGAGAGCCATACTAATCTCGTACAGGCTGACGTCCGGGATATCTTCAGTATAGTGTCGGGTAAGCTTAGCTCTGGGGTCTCTAGCCTCGCTTTCAACAGGTGCTTGCGTGGAGTATAACTGTCCATAGAAACTCTCAATCTCCCTTAGGATCTCAGGCTTCGACAAAATGAGGCTACCGTCGTCAATCTTCAGCTGCGTCAGTTGACTTTGCCCAATAGACCGATATCTCGCAAATACTTTGGAGCCTTTATTTCCCCTTGATAGCCTCTTCAATACGAGCCGTATTGAATCGGCGAAGGTCGCATGCCAATGACTTTGATATCTGCCTATTAAGCTCCCGGTAACGACTAGCATCCGTTGAGTTCTGCAGCCTCATTTCGTGTCTCCGATCCATAAGTTGGAGGGTTTTGTCGGAGAGTTTCTTTGTTTGGGACGGAGGGTTTTAAAGAACTTAGACCCTACCGTACGGATAGTATCCACCACCATGTTGTTTAGATCGTCCACATTTAAGCTGTTCTCAAGGGCTTCGAAGCGGTTCTGGAGCTCAGGTTGAAAACTTTCGGGGTTTTGGATTTGCGCAGGTATTGGTCGGAGCGTAGACTTTATCAGTCGAGATCTTTCCAGCTTAATATTGATATTCAATGTGCCTCGTACCAGTCTGTGATCACTCCCCGTTTTGACGGCATTGATCACGAAGATATCATTGAATATGTGCCTTTTCGTCGACATGATAAAATCTATCTCGTTTTTGACATTACCGTCCGGACTCATCCAGGTCCATTTTCGGCTTTCGGACTTCCTGAAGAAGGAGTTCATCATATAGAGCTTCTCCTTCTCCATGAAGTCCGCTAGCATCTGGCCTCTGGTGTTCCGGTGCCCAAATCCAAATTGCCCCATTCTCAACACATCACCGCAACGTTTCCCCAACCTAGCGTTAAAGTCCCCCATCACAACCGTGTAGTGGGTATTGTGGCTACGTATGGCTTCAGAGATCTCCTCATACATAGCCTCCACTTCGTCACCTGGGTGTGTCGAGGTCGGAGCGTAAACCTGTATGACATTCAACGAATATCGTTTCGATATTCTGAGTATCAGATTTGCTACCCTTGTCGACACACTCCCGATGGTTATTACGTTGTTGACGAGGGACTTGGGGACGATGAACCCGACACCACCTAGGGACTGTTGATCGCCCTCCCGGTAGTACAGCAAGTTGCCGGAATTGAGGATTATCGAGTCCTCCCCCTCTCTTCGGACTTCAGATAAACCAATGATATCCCAGCGTAGCTTACTAATAGCTTCTTCCAACTCCGTTAACTTCGCGTCCGTCCTCAGTGTACGCGTGTTGTAGGTTGCCAGGTCGAGTCGTCGTAGATGGTAGGCGGATCTTACCCGGGGATTCTTCGCACCCCCTGACCTACTAGATATATCTAAGTTAATGGGCCAACCAACGCATTTTATTTTTTACTTTTTGGAGGTTTTTTTTGTCTGGAGTTATTTAAATTTTAAGTTTAATTTTTATTTCAAACTTTTTAAACCCTAAGCCTGAACACCCTAACTTAAAAATGTAATTCACCATTTTGTGGTGGCGGCCATCTTGGATTTGAGATTGTCATCATAGTGTTTAGTATTCTACTAGTCGAGCCCTTTCATTTGATACCCATATTGAGTTGTAAAAAAATATGTAGTTCGCCATTCTGCGGTGGCGGCCATCTTGGATTTTAAATTATCATAGTGTGTAGTATTTTACTAGTCAAGCTCTTTCATTTGACACCCGTATTTATTTATTTATTTAAACTTTCGCAGAGCCTAAATAAAGTGTACAGGGGCGGACTTAATGCCAGGCATTCTCTACCAGTCAACCCGTAAAATGTGAGAAAATCTTTGTTGACGGTGTTCGAATTGGAAAAAAATAAGAACTAAACAAATCTTGACACAACTAAGTAACAACATACTAAATAAAGATAAATACTAAGTACACAAATATATAAATATTATATACATAAATATAGACATATAAATATATATTGAGGGAGTTGTGTACAAATATGTATTCTGCCATTTTGTGGCGGCGGCCATCTTGGACCGATGGTCATAAAACATAGCTAAGAACACTTCCGACTAATTTACCTTTCAAACAAAAAAAAATCAAAATCGGTTCATCGGTTCGGGAGTTATAATGCCACAGACAGACACACACAATACCACCATAAATAAATCATTTGGAAAATATTGAAAAAAATACAGGACGTAACGTTGACACTCAAACAAATTAATATTAGGTAGATCGCTCAAATATTATGAAGCTTCTCATTTTGTATTTGACCTAACTCGAATGAATGTTAATAATATAAGTTACTGTTCTGTTGATTTATCGTCACTCGCAGTCAGTCACTCGCTTAGTACAATAACTCAAATTAATCATTTATGTCTCTTAAAATTTTAATTTACAGTCACTCGTTTAAATACTCCCCTTTAGTTATCGATACAATCTCTCCTCTCAGCCTTATGAATCGGTATGAGAACACACTTTTTCAGTACATCAGGAAATTTTGCAAGTCTTAAGCAACTGTTAAATAGATTTGTTAAGGTCGGAGTAATTAAAGTACTCAAATGCTTTAAAACCTGGGCAGGGATACCATCATAGCCCGTGGATGGGCTTGACTTCTTGGGCTTGCTTCTGATTGTACTTTCTATTTCTTTATATTTGTATCGGCTAAAAAGAATGAACTATTTTGTGATACAATTGGTAAAAACTCATTACGAAAGGATGGAACATAAATAACAGGACTTAGATATATTCGTATACGTACTTATATAACCAACGTAAAACTACCTTTTTTGTGATGATTCGCTGTACTATGTTTTTCGAATTTCTTTTATAATGTTCACTTTTCGCAATTTTTTGTTAAGACATCCTGTACATTTGTAAGTGGGCATTCCATATAACTTTGAAGTTACGGTGATGATTGAGTAGTTTCTTTATGTATTTAAAGGTTATAATAATTAATAAAAGCTTATAAATTATGCTATAAAGCTATCTTTTACGCCTTAAAGTGATTTTCCTAACTATATGTAGCCACAAAATGCTATTAAGTTATTAAACAGTTTTTGAGATAGCTAATAAGGTATTAGTAAAGTAGGTTATGAAAGAGTCACATTTGAGATATAGCAATGCGTTTCACGTCATATTTAGGCATTCGATTATCCTAAAAACAACCCAATTATAACCTTTTCGGAACTTAGAAGACTTAGGACTTATAGCTCTGGAAAACAATCTATGATTGCGTTATATTAACCTCTTGAAAAAGGCTTTTAGGTTAAAGCAAAAACCATATAGTTCTAAGACCAAGGAGCTCTAAAATTAACTGACATAGAACTTACAAGATATACAAATTCCTTATTATAACTTTTTTATGACAAAAAGGTATTTTAAATAACTATCATAAAGGATAAATGCTACTTGGGTAGACCGCTCGTTATGGTGTGTGTATGGATTCCGGTCCACCAACGGCATATCCGCTAGTTTTCCTATGCTTGGTTAAATCTGCCTTCTGAACATCTTTATATCCCATGAAGGTCACTTTCGAGATCAGTAAGTACCAATTCATGGAACGTACGCACTGGAGACAGGCCCAGCCAACTGACAACACCCTTTATGGGATGGAGAATGCCTTATGTATACCTCGGCGTATTGGTGACCACACTATGGTTATGTGGGGATGTCTATAGAGAAGCCTGAGTACCCACTAAAAACCATCGACCTTTATGCTAATCAATCTAATCATCAGCACTAATCTCATAGGCGTATATAGAGGGCCGGGTGGGCCCTGCCCACCCCAGTATGGTCTAGTGTCCACTCAACCCCAGTATGGTCTAGTACAAGGAACTTGGTACCTAAGCGGCCGCGCGGCCAAACCTACTGTTGGCGTTTCAGCCTCTTACATGCCACAGATAGACGAGGAATACACCACACGCGCAGTGTAGTCCCTGAACTTCAGGACGCCATAACATAGATAAAGGGGCAACATTCCAATGTCTGCCTGTCTCTACAAATCGGTCGGAGCTGGTGATATTCGCGGCGCCTTCAACTAGTACGCCGCTGACGTAGCTTACGGGACACAGGCTGTAAGCTTCACGCGTTACACCATGCATCTCCTGTTGATCAATAAATCAGTTTGAGGGAATCATAAAAGTGCACCGAGCAACCGTGAACGGAGATCACCAGAACCACAGTAATAGTATATAACTACTCGCACATAAATAGTTTACAACGAATAACAAACATACACCAACAATTTAAGCGTAAGTCTGTTCATATTCTCATGTTGCTTATAAGCTCTACAAAATTGATTTACATATGCCTAATGGCATATCCTATCTTGACATACTCGTATACCAAATGTGATAGCATGTCAGATCCATTTGTCGCAAAATTGCGAATAATTAATCAATGTCGCACTTAATATTTGTTTAATAATGTTATGGCAAAGTCTCTGTCGTGGTTATACCCGCATGTCGTATAGGAATTTAAAAAGGGTGAAGTAGGTAAAGTTAGTGAATATTATCACCATTGTGCCCACAAAAAGGCTACGATTTAATTTTTATTTATGAACATTTTATTTTTATGAATTTTAACCGCCTCCGTGGTTTAGTGGTTGAGACCACCGGGTGTTGATCGGGAGGTCCGGAGTTCGATTCCCCGGGGGGGAAAAAATTTTTCTGCTCGGTTTGCTTGATAGTAGGCCTTCTGAGCTCACCTCTATAGCTACCATGCACCGTCTTACCTCAGTTTGTCGCCATCGTATTAGCAATAATTCCGCCACCACCATCTTCCCGCTAATATAATTTCATACAACATCTAGGGTTGGCTGGAAGAAATCTCTTAAAGAGATAAGCTCACCCTTGTACTACATTTGATTAACTATTTTGTTTTTGGTTTAATTGTGTACAATAAAGAATATGTATATAATAATTGCACTGTGCTTATAAGTTAGCGTCGTCACGTACCGTTAATAGCATTGATGTATTCCGACAATAGGGATGATGACTGAATTCTAATTTTCACGTCTCATCATAAAATATTGAAATACCGTAGAAAAAGATACAATCTTGTTAAAATTACAATCGGCTTAGAAATACATTAGTTACAAGCATTTTAAGTTCTTAATTTGGAAGCGATTAGACAGAGAGATCCGACATCAACCGTGACGTCATTGTTTAGTACGGCCATATAAACTCCATGTAAATTGCCGTTTTGCTAGAAAGAGATGGAGAAAAATCTTTACTAATATTGGTTGTTTTTTTAGTTATTCGAAAACCGATTTTTTCTTTCAGTTTATTATATGAATGAGCTTCTATTAAAGCAAAAAAAAATTTCTAGTCATCTAGCCTATTAAAGGTAAGATAGCTAGTTCCTCAAATGTTGAGGAGTCCAAGTGAAGCTCGCTTCCACCTTCGGCCTTATCGTCACTTATCATCAAGTAAGATGAAGGCCAAGAGCTTCCCTGTCGTATGTAAAAAAACAACTTTTTTAAGAGATAGATTCCTAAAAGTTGATATATTCGTTAATAACACGTTGATAGGTAACTATTATCAGTGTGTGAAGATTACCTTTAGGCTTAACAAAATAAAAAGAAAATAATACTGTTGAAATTTCGTTGGGGTTTGATACTCATAACTCCTCCGTGGCCTATTGGGTTATGGCGTCAAAGTGCGAATCATGCCCGTGGTGAAGATTTTCGTATCGATTTATTCAAGTTTTATTAAAATTAAAGATAAGTCACTAGTTTTGAATATATTCTACTTATTATAAGTTTCGTGAAAATTGAATCGTCTAAGCGTCGTAAAATTGTTAAGCACTTCTCGCTGTACGTTTGTGGAATAACTTACTCCCTAAATAAAGTACGGCTTAGAGTAAGGCACCTTTAAAAATCAAAAACGAATGTTCTTCTTCGAATCTATCTACATAGACTATAGCTATTTGAAACTGTCCAGATATGACATATTACTAGCTGTACCCGCGATCTACGTTTTTCCGTAATAATTGTCAAAATTAGCACTACTTAATTGGGTTACAAAAAATAGCCTACGACCTATTCTCGGACCTACCAAATAAACGCGAAAATTTCAAAACAATGGGTCAAGCCGTTGCGGAGGAGTTCAATTAAAACACTAAAAAGTGTTGGAAACGTCGTGCTACTTAAATAAATAAAATGTTTAAAACCAAATTTACACGAGTATATTTGGCTTTAAAAGTGTAGTTTTATTTAGATACTAGCTGTGCCCGCGAACTACGTTTCGCCATGAAAATACTTAACACAGTATTTAGATTTTTCCTCCATTTTATTCCATAATGATTCAACTTTATTCTGCGTTTCTTGAGCATCGGCCATTTCGAAATTAGGACAATTTTCGTAGGTTCGTAATGCTCTTTTTCTAACAGTCCACAAAATTAAATACATTACATATTACTATAAACACTAAGTATTATTATTGTTTTAGAGACATTATTGATATTAATAAATTCTTCTTCAGTAGAATGAACTACAAAGTTGCAGGAATAATCTTTATCGTATTCATGTTTCGAATTAAACTAAACAATTGTTAATAAATTAAAACTGTATATGAATAAAGTTTATATTTTATAATGGGTGTTGGTAACACCAACAAAATATATTTTTTGGATATGACAACTTGGCTAATTTTGACTGGTCGTACAGTAAGCTCCTTGTCAAGCTATACTGTTTGACCTTTGAACCGTTCTTATGTCGCTCGAAATACTGGCGGTTTTCGTAGAGTTAATGTATAGTATGAATGGGGGGGTTACTGTACAAATACGTTTTCCGTATTCGATATCCGATCACGGAATACAGACACGGAGTTTCGTGAACGTAGCGCAGACGTTCGTTTCTTCTCATTCGGGATTTCTACCATTCTACCTAAACGTATGTACAGAACGTGTTCCGTTCGTAATAAAAACGCTAAAAAGTGTTGGAAACGTCGTGCTACTTAAATAAATAAAATGTTTAAAACCAAATTTACACGAGTATATTTGGCTTTAAAAGTGTAGTTTTATTTAGATACTAGCTGTGCCCGCGAACTACGTTTCGCCATGAAAATACTTAACACAGTATTTAGATTTTTCCTCCATTTTATTCCATAATGATTCAACTTTATTCTGCGTTTCTTGAGCATCGGCCATTTCGAAATTAGGACAATTTTCGTAGGTTCGTAATGCTCTTTTTCTAACAGTCCACAAAATTAAATACATTACATATTACTATAAACACTAAGTATTATTATTGTTTTAGAGACATTATTGATATTAATAAATTCTTCTTCAGTAGAATGAACTACAAAGTTGCAGGAATAATCTTTATCGTATTCATGTTTCGAATTAAACTAAACAATTGTTAATAAATTAAAACTGTATATGAATAAAGTTTATATTTTATAATGGGTGTTGGTAACACCAACAAAATATATTTTTTGGATATGACAACTTGGCTAATTTTGACTGGTCGTACAGTAAGCTCCTTGTCAAGCTATACTGTTTGACCTTTGAACCGTTCTTATGTCGCTCGAAATACTGGCGGTTTTCGTAGAGTTAATGTATAGTATGAATGGGGGGGTTACTGTACAAATACGTTTTCCGTATTCGATATCCGATCACGGAATACAGACACGGAGTTTCGTGAACGTAGCGCAGACGTTCGTTTCTTCTCATTCGGGATTTCTACCATTCTACCTAAACGTATGTACAGAACGTGTTCCGTTCGTAATAAAAACGAACGTGTGCGGCAGTCACTGAATATTTTGTATAGATTTGATGCATTCGGATGCCCGCATTCAGAAAACGAATGCGAAAAAACGTATTTATGCGGTTAGCCTTAAAATGTATTGAGACTTCCGTTTTTGTAACGTGTACTGTGCGATATAGTGATGCTAGCATAGTTCGGTTAGCAAACTCGCCGTGATGACTAACATCCAACCTTGCATCCAACACACAAACTTGGAGTTATCGTTAGTTAGTTCACGATCGTTGCATTATCACGGTCTCGAAGGACACTAAACACAGGTAACATCTAACATCGAACATCCAATAGGCCCCGAAGCGGTTCTCAAACTTTTTTGGTGACGGAACCCTTTTGGAAAGCGAAATACTTGACGGAACCCTAAAATAAAACAATAGTTTTTAAAAGTGTATTCTTTATTAATAAGCATAATGAAAGTACGACCAGAGAGGGTGTTTTGATTTTTCTAAATTATTGCGGAACCCCTTATAGGGGTAGTGTGGAGCCCTAGGGTACCGCGAAACACACTTAGAGCATGGCTGCTCTAGGTACCCTTCAGGGCCTACTTTCATTTAATACCCCTATTGCTGGGTTTGAAAAGCAACTGTTATCCGTCTTTTTTGAGCGGCGGCCATGTTGAGTTTACGTCAATGTTGCTACGTTCATAGTGCTCTACTGATCAAGGCCTTTCATATGATACCCATATTGCTGGGCTTAGAAACGAACTTTTATCAGTTTTTTTTTGAGCAGCGGCCATATTGAATTTTGTGCTATTTTCCTAGGTTCATAGTGCTCTACTCTTCAAGGCCTTTCATTTGATACCTATATTGCTAGGTTTGGAAACGCACTTTTATCCACCTTTTTTGAGCGGTGGCCATGTCGAATTTACGTCAATATTGCTAGGTCCATAGTGCTCTACTCTTGAAGACCTTTCATTTGATACCTATATTGCTAGATTAAAAAACGAACTTTTATCCACCTTTATTAAGCGGCGGCCATGTTGAATTTATTTATGTGTTGCTAGGTTCATAGTGCTCTACTCATCAAGGCCTTTCATTTGGTACCCACATTGCTCGGTTTGAAAACGAACTTTTATCCATTTTTTGAGCGGCGGCCATGTTTAATTTAGGGCAATTTTCCTTAGTTCATAATGCTCTACTCTTTTAGGCCTTTCAGTTGATACCCATATTGCTAGGTTTGGAAACGAACTATTATTCTTCTTTTTAGAGCGGCGGCTATGTTGATTTTATGTCAATGTTGCTAGGTTCATAGTGCTCTACTCATCAGGGCCTTTCATTTGATACCCATATTGCTGAGTTTGAAAACGAACTTTTATCCTTTTTTTTTTTGAGCGGCGGCCATTTTGAATTTAGGTCAATTTTCCTAGGTACCTAATGCTCTACTCTTCAAGGCCTTTCATTTGCTACCCATATTGCTAGGCTTGGAAACTAACTTTTATTCACCTTTTTTGAGCGGCGGCCATGTTAAATTTATGTCAATGTTGCTAGGTTCATAGTGCTCTACTCTTCAAGGCCTTTCATTTGATACCCATATTGCTAGGTTTGGAAACTAACTTTTATCCACCTTTTTTGAGCGGCGGCCATGTTGAATTTATGTCAATGTTGCTAGGTTCATAGTGCTCTACTCATCAATGCCTTTCATTTGATGCCCATATTGCTAGGTTCGGAAACTAACTTTTATCCACCTTTTTTGAGCGGCGGCCATGTTGGATTTATGTCAATGTTGCTAGGTTCATAGTGCTCTACTCAACAATGCCTTTCATTTGATATGCATATTGCTGGGTTTGGAAACGAACTTTATCGGCAGTCATGTCAAATTAAGTCAACGTGGCTAGGTTCAATGTGTTCTACTCTTTAGGTTCTTCGTTCGATATCTATGTTCCTTGGGTGGATCCAAAAAATGTGATCCGTCATTTTAGACATTAGGATCAAGAGTCCCGTCTCGTCCCTCTACGCGTAACCCAGAACATTGCAGTCAGATATTTTTTTTAATTATCAATATTAATCTATTACTTTTAATAGTGTTAAATGGATGAAAGAGTTTGATTCCTTAGTCCTAATGTAAAAACATATAACACCTTTCAAAATACCTTGAAAAGAGTATCTTCATTTTTCAACATTTCAAATATTTCAAAAATTGTACCGATTTTGTGAAAATTAATCAAGAATTAAACCAATCTACAAATTTTATGGTCACTCGATAAGTATTATCAAAAAAATGCTTTATACATTGGTTGTATGGCTTGATCTCTTTGCCTTACCACCACGGTACGACATAAGAAAAAGACAATTTGGTTGGCGAAATCCAGTTGGGCACAGCCATTAACAGAAAATATTAAATTTTATTTGTACTATGTGAAACACTTCATTCCTGCCTTAATTTTCGAAATCCAATTACTTAAGATCAGGCTGTATGGCGTAGTTCCATTGCCTTTCCTTCGTGGAAGAAATACCTTCTCTATGTACTATGTGACAGACTTGTCAAAATAATTTCACGTGCGCCATGTTGTTTTTCTACCTAAAGCAAATTCGAAAATTTTATATGGTATTTTTTCACTAAAAATAAAATGTGAATTTAAACAAACGAAATTATGCCTAAATGTTCTTCCGGAAAATTCTAAGCATTGTGGTGTAAGCCATATCAAATTCTGTCCAGTAGTTTCGGAGATCTTTCCGGACAAACAGACAAACAAACAAACAAACAAACAAACCAACAAACAAAAAATTTTTAAAAAAAATATTCTATCGTGTTCTGCTAATGATTTTAAGGCGACCAGTGTATTTTTTTTCTTAATATTTCGCAATTACAGATTTTTGTACCCCTACGATTTTATTATATATAGAGAAGAGATGAAGTACTCTTGCAAATAAAAGACGGCATTAAAAACAACTCCTGTTCATACATTCGACACCGCAACACAGAAAAGATAGGTACATCAACGTTACTTGTGAAAATCGAATTGGCCCTCCTCGAAGCTGCCTCCTCCGCTAGCGTCGAATTCGTTACCCGCCTGGAGAGATCTCCAAACATGGGGCTCCAATATGCACCGCCAATATCCCACGAGAGGCAGCTAAGTCTAGTTTTATGAGATATCGTTCAAACACTCTACACGAGGAAATTTTATATTTGACACTTTTAATATCGCTCGATAAAGGTGAGATACACTCGTGTTCGCGCAATTACGCCGAAATTGCCGGCATTATAATAAGAATACAGGCTTTAACAGCGGTGATTGTCCTTTGAATTCATGTTATTTTCCATCAGGTGAAAAGACAATCACCATTCTATTGAGGTTTCTTTATTAATGAAAGCTTGCAATAAGTATTTTCCTTACATTGAAATGATGTTTCTTGTGAATTCGATAGGCGGATTTTCCGGATCCCGAATCACTCGGAATATACAGTCTTCTGTCAAAATACAATAGGGTTTTATTATCGTATTTTGACAGCTTATCGCGATAAACCGCTTTATCATATCGTATTTTGGTGGTCATGCTACAGGGGCAGGCCTACGTCACTACGCGCTTAGCTACAAGATAAGTACTTTTTTTTACCCTTAAAAAAAATTTTAAAAGGAAACACCAAGGTCGAGAGAATTCAAAAATAGGTACATACCTATTTGTAAAATATATTGCTGTCGCGCTGTGTGTTTGAATAACTAAACCACGACTGAACTGAGCGCGTTAGAGACAAATGCAGTTAGGACCGAAAATACCTATGAAAAGTACACAAAATATACGTTTGGTAGTCCCCTGTTTTCTCAGCGAAAAATGTACCGATTTAATAACTATTTGCGTTAAAAATTAAAGCAAGGCTTTTTCTGTATTTCTATGTTTTGTTTTTTTTTTTCATATAATCCTCTTCAATTTGTTTGCTGGACGTTTCAATACAGCAGAAAATTAGGTCGATTTTTTAGGTTTTTGACGGCTTAAAATCTCTCTTAATAATTAACTTAATAAAAAAAGGAAAACATAGGAACATGCTTATAGTGGCCATTGATTTTATTGGAAAAAATAGAGCAACAAGTGCCATTATCCAGGAAGGAAACAGGGGACTACGTTTGTATGGAAAACGGACTGTACGATTTCCTGTTAAATCTACCGCAGACGGAGTGGGGTCCGCCTGCGGTTAGTGAGACTCGCCTCGCAAATCCGAGACACACCACACTCACTAAAAAATACTGGAGGGTTCCGTCTAATCCGTCTTTTCTGAATAGAGCGGCAATGTGTGAGAAGAAATTGGTATTATGACAGTAGCGTCGCAATATCTTTATGAGAATCTAATATATGTTCGTAAAAATATTCATTTGTTTTGTAAAAATAGTGATATTCATTCAGTTAATACTAGACAAAGGAATATGTTAGCTTTACCAAATACCAGGCTCCAAAAAATCAATAATTCTTTTAGAGGCCTGTGTATACGTTTCTACAATAAACTCCCAAGTTGTATACAAGAACTCAGCTTAAACAAATTTAGGCTCGTATTTATAATTGCATCTCAAGTATGAGATCGATCTTGAGATACTGTTTTTGACAGATGTTCCATACATTAAACGTCAAAACTGCAGCTCAAGATCGCTCTCAACTTTGAGACGCGTTTATTAATACGAGCCTTAAAGTTGCAATCAAAGATGTACTTATTAAAAAAGCATATTATAAAGTGTCTGATTACATGACGGACAAAAAAGCTTGGGTTTGAACTCTCATTTCTAATATTTAACAATGTACTGCGTTTTGTTTCAAAGAAACATTCAGTGAGAGCAATTTATAAGCTAAGTTCACGCACTTCTCTCAGAAATAGCTTATATAATGTTAATTAACACATCTCTTCTTGTAATGGAAGTTGAGCTCAAACTTTTGCATTGAGGTCAGCTTCCAATTGACGACCCTGTAACAAAATCAAAATTGTAAATGGCGATTTAAAAGAGGAGACAAAAAATTTGACCTTTCGAGTTTCTTGCCTGTTCTTCTCGAGAAGGCTCTCCCAATTGAATGTACGAACAGGTGTAGAGTCAACTTTTTTTTTTTTTATTCCTACTTGTATTTGCAGACATCTTGAGTATATTCAAGATGTATGCACATACAAGGTTAATATGATTTCATTAAATTAGATTGTTTTGCTTTGTTTTGACGTCAATAAGTGTCTGTAAAGGCCTATGTTGAATAAAGATTTTTGAATTTGAATTTTGAATTTGAATTTAATGATTTTTTATGTAGAATCACCCCAATACATTTGTTCTTTTCTTACTTCGTAATAGTTTTTGAATTGTTACTTAGTATGGAACCCCTGTAATCACCTGATTGATTTCTGTCTGAGAGCCAATACCGCGCAGCACACCTTAGCGGTGTGCCCCGCCTTCTCCTCGGAGCGCCGTGAGCTGACCGCCGTCATCGGCGACGACCTCTCCCTCCAGAACGTGGTCTGTGCCATGCTGGAGAGAGAGAGGACGTGGGACGCGGTAAACTCCTTCTGCGTGGATGTGATGAAGCAGAAGGAGTCGGCGGAGAGGGCCAGGGAGGAGGATCCCTCGGCCGATCCGTGCCGCCGTAGAAGGACGGGGCGGAGGAGGCGGAATTTCGCCCGCCTTCTTCCTCCTGACGGCAACCAGCGGGGCCCTGGGTTGGGAAGCCCGGGTCCTGCATTGCATCGGTTGCCGCCAGTCGCTGATCCCCTGGATGCCCCGGGGGATCACCGGCCTCCCCCTTTTGGGGGGGTAAGAGGGTCTCGCCATAGGCGAGCAGGCGCCGACGAGGTCGTGGATGTGTTCATTCGAGTTCCCATGACCTTGTCCGGCAGCGACGCGGCCTTCCTCGGCGTGTCTTCTTCTGATGAGGAGGACACGGCGATGATGAACGTGCTCGCGCCAAGGCGTATGTGAGGGGCATCGGTGGGTTTTAGTCGGTAGGCCGCGGTTCCTGGCTGGCACTCTGCCCCCAGGAGCCGCGGAGAGTTCGACATAACCTCGCGCCTTCCCAAGCGCGGGGTATGCGTAAAGCATTTCCCACCGAAAAAAAAAAAAAAAAAAAAAAAAGGTCGCATCTTTTCATATAATAGTGTGGACTTTTAAATGTGTTTAATTTTACCCTTGTGATCTAAATTGGGCTTTCGCAATTCTGAGCGTGCCTTCATACGGGGTACAAAGGTTCCGGAGAGAGGTAGACGTTTAGCTGGGTATCGGAAAGTGAGAGAAGCCGATTAATCCGCCTTAACAAAAGGAGGGTTAAAAACTTGTACTGGTTCGCCATACGAAAACATTAAGGCCACGGCATGATAAAGTTTGAGAAACACTGTCCTGACACTGCGGTAATCCAATCCAAAACACACATCATCCACGATGTTTCACTTTTTCTTTTCACGAAGTTCATCATTAACTCTATCGTACATTTAGTCGGCAATAAATGTCCAAATAGTCCATAAAACGGGAACAGGCGTCGATAAACGCGATGCCGTTCCGGACAAACAGATAAAACGAGATACATCTACAAACAAAATAAAAGTTTATATGTCTAAATTTTTTACGGGCCAGGTATATTGTTATCATCGGGCAAGTTTTACGTTACACCTTTATTTTGGATGGTACCGCTGGAATATTTTACTGCAGCATAAACGGGTGTATGAAATAAGTGAGATACCGCTCCTGGGCGGAGTTTACTGTCGTCGTAACTGCCCTAACGAGATGTTCCGCGTTCGTTCGGCACGCAACGCAACGCAACGCAACTGTTCTCTGAGCTGTTAGATTAGCGGAAAATGTTGCTGCGTAATTGATTTCATTGTCTGCCACTATAAATGCATTTTAATCGCCTCCGTGCGCTAGTAACTCTGATTATATTATCTGGGTTCGATTCTCCATGGGTCAAAGGTTTTCTATAATTGATGGTGTCAGGCGTTATTTTTCGGAAGTCCATTACTAATTGTTAAGTAGTAGGTATATAGCAAAACTTCCGATAAAAAATGTCGGTAGTTGGTACTAACTACGCAGGCCAGTGGTGCACAGTCGTCCGAGCGCAGCGAAGGCGACAACATCCTGATGATGCCACGTGGAGTGGCGAAACGCGTCGAATCTAAGTATTTGCATGTTGGTGTGGTACTAATTATTGATATTCCTTTGTCGCATGCGATTGAGGGAGGGCGGGCGGTGCACCTTTGGCCTACGTAGTTAGTACCAACTACCGACATTTTTATCGGAAGCTTTGCTATATACCTACTCCTTAACAAAGGTTTTCTGCTTGGTTTCGTTGATGGTAGCACTCCTGAACCCATCTAGCTTCCACCATCTTACTATTTGAATAAACTATATTGAATTTGAATCAAGTTTTTGTCGTTTAGAAATACTCCTTAGCAGTTTGATATTTGTGTCCAGATTATGGCAATAAGTTCGCCCTATTTTGCATTGGACTATATAAAATTACAGTCAACAAACACATCTGCCCTAAGTCTAACCTTTCGGGGAGGATAGTCATTATTTTACTTTCTACAACTCCTACTGCAGTTGGTACCAAACGATGATCTCCTGGAAAGTAAATTAAAGTCTCCTGGAAAGTAAAAAAAGTAAAAACTAACTGATGTATTTAGTTAAAATTTGGCACAACTTCAAAATAAAAGTATGATTTGAGTATATTTTTTACTTTTTACTGTTTTTGAAGTTAGTTTTCATTTTTTTGTAAAATACTTCTATTTCAATCGTTTAGAAACTTGTTTTTCTGAATGACTATATTCCTGAACGAAAAATGATAAGACACTTTTCAATGAACCGCTAATAGTACACACATCAATGCGCCAGACTTTACATGTTGACCTTCATACTGCTCTTATGTCGCTCGTAACAGTGACGGCTTTCGTAATGCAAATGTAAATGTTGACGTGTTGCTCACTGTACATTGTCACTTTGAGAATCTGCTAATGATACCTCCACTAACACTAATGAGCATTCTAGCACTTCCGTGACACGTGAATTAGCGAGATTACTTACCCGAGCCGTCAGTGACATAAGCATCATTGCTAATGCCAGATAAATTATTTGTCGCGTTTGACAAGCCATGTAAACATGGCTGGCGGGGGGCGTGCCGACCGCAGGCAGCGAGACGCCGCGCCGCCGCGCAAACGAATTAATGGTTTGTATTTGACGTTGCCATATTAATCTTTTTAATTGTTTTACCGCGACATTAGTAGTGATACAAGTTAAAATGAAATGATTTTTTGATGTATCTTTTGGTGAGTTGGTCTTTTGTTTAATAGGTCACGATAGGAAAAGGGCTCAATAGTTAGGGTGTTAATGGTCCAAAAATTTGATCTCAATAAATAAAGATAAATTCGGAAAACACTTGATCTTGAAATCAATCTATACTCGTATTAATGTTTTCTCTATTAATATTATAAATGTAATAGCAACTCTGTCTGTCCGAACAATTTTTAATAAAACTTATCATTTATCGGCATCGGAAAGTATATAAACAAAGAAACGAGGTTTCTCAAACTTTAATTTCCATTTTGATAGATAGTAAAGATGGAGGGTAACTCGATGGAATTCAAAACGTCATAGATCAATGAAAAATGCTGCCATTAACTAGTTAATAGCAGCCTTTTTCATTACAGTACAGCTGTACTTCACATAACTTTAATTTGGTAGTATAACAACATGCTCATAGTTTGAGAAACACGACTATATTAGGTTTTTTACATGACAACAATTTATTATATATTTTAAAAGGAATATAAGAATACAGCCAACATCACATTTCTATATTGAAGTCGGCGCCAAACGATGATCTCCTAGAGAGTCTTAGAATTTGGCACCGACTTAATTATAAAAATGTGATGTTTTCTGTATTCTTATATTATTTTTTAAGTGTTTTAAAGTCGATTTTTATATTTTTTATCCTTCAAATTCAAACTCAAAATTTTTTATTCAACATAGACCTTTACAGGCACTTATTGTCGTCAAAACAAAGCAAAACATTCTAATTTAAAGGAAACATATTGACCTGGTATGTACATATATCCTGAATATACTCAAGATGTCTGCAAATACAAATAGGAATGAAAAAAAAAGTTGAATCTATACCATTTAAGTACTCTATATGAATCACTTCAATATGAATATGTGTAAGAGCAGACAAAAATTACACCTTTCGAGATTCTTGCCTGTTCTTTTTTGTTGATTCACCTTTATTTTCTTTTACTTGTATTTGGCTTTACAAGATATTGTAAAACTGTTTACTATACCTTATATATGGACATATTTCATACAAGACAACAATAATATTTATCCTGCAGTGTCCAAATAGACATTGAAGGATAAATATTAGTAGACATTATTTCCCCTTCTTATTAAATATTCGTTTAGACGTCAATGAAGTTATATTTTACCATACAACCGTAGTTCAACTTAACCTCGTACTGTTAACCTAGTCTAAAGCGTACTTAATCCGCAAAGATAGTGTTAAAAAGAATAAAATATTCCCGAGAAAACGCGTTATAACGAGTTTCAGTGGGTGATTAACAGCGACCAACCGAGGAAATTAAACATAACTCAGTGGTTCTACTTTTGCGGTGCTGTTCGACAAGACTTTGTATTTAAAAGGAGCCTTTAAAACAAATAGATCCAACATTTCCTGCATTCCCGCTAAAGTGGATAGGTATGTGAAGTTGTAGAAGTTGTCAACGTTCATTAAGTAAAATAATTTAATTATATAATCTCTATATATAATAAAATCGTAGGGGTACAAAAATCTGTAATTGCGAAATATTAAGAAAAAAAATACACAGGTCGCCTTAAAATCATTAGCAGAACACGATAGAATAGTTTTTAAAAAAATTGTTTGTTTGTTGGTTTGTTTGTTTGTTTGTTTGTTTGTTTGTTTGTTTGTTTGTCTGTTTGTCCGGAAAGATCTCCGAAACTACTGGACAGAATTTGATATGACTTACACCACAATGCTTAGAATTTTCCGGAAGAACATTTAGGCATAATTTCGTTTGTTTAAATTCACTTTTTATTTTTAGTGAAAAAATACCATATAAAATTTTCGAATTGGCTTTAGGTAGAAAAACAACATGGCGCACGTGAAATTATTTTGACAAGTCTGTCACATAGTACAGAGAGAAGGTATTTTCTTCCACGAAGGAAAGGCAATGGAACTACGCCATACAGCCTGATCTTAAGTAATTGGATTTCGAAAATTGAAAGGCAGGACTGAAGTGTTTCACATAGTACAAATAAAATTTAATATTTTCTGTTAATGGCTGTACCCAACTGGATTTCGCCAACAAAATTGTCTTTTTCTTATGTCGTACCGTGGTGGTAAGGAAAAAGATCAAGCCATACAACCAATGTATAAAGCATTTTTTATGATAATACTTATCGAGTGACCATAAAATTTGTAAATTGGTTTAATTCTTGACTAATTTTCACAAAATCGGTACAATTTTTGAAATATTTAAAATGTTGAAAAATGAAGATACTCTTTTCAAGGTATTTTGAAAGGTGTTATATGTTTTTACATTAGGACTAAGGAATCAAACTCTTTCATCCATTTAAAACGATTAAAAGTAATAGATTAATATTGATAATTAAAAAAATATCTGACTGCAATGTTCTGGGTTACGCGTAGAAGGACGGGACGGGACTCTTGATCCTAATGTCTAAAATGACGGATCACATTTTTTTGGATCCACCCAAGGAACATGGATATCGAACGAAGAACCTAAAGAGAACACATTGAACCTAGCCACGTTGACTTAATTTGACATGACTGCCGATAAAGTTCGTTTCCAAACCCAGCGATATGCATATCAAATGAAAGGCCTTGATGAGTATAGCACTATGAACATAGGAAAATCGCCCTAAATTCAACATGGCCGCCGCTCAAATAAAACGGATAAAAGTTCGTTTCCAAACCCAGCAATATGGGTATCAAATGAAAGGCATTGATGAGTAGAGCACTATGAACCTAGCAACATTGACATAAATTCAACATGGCCGCCGCTCAAAAAAGGTGGATAAAAGTTAGTTTCCAAACCTAGCAATATGGGTATCAAATGAAAGGCATTGATGAGTAGAGCACTATGAACCTAGCAACATTGACATAAATTCAACATGGCTGCCGCTCAAAAAAGGTGGATAAAAGTTAGTTTCCAAACCTAGCAATATGGGTATCAAATGAAAGGCCTTGAAGAGTAGAGCACTATGAACCTAGCAACATTGACATAAATTTAACATGGCCGCCGCTCAAAAAAGGTGGATAAAAGTTAGTTTCCAAACCTAGCAATATGGGTATCAAATGAAAGGCCTTGAAGAGTAGAGCATTAGGTACCTAAGAAAATCGACCTAAATTCAACATGGCCGCCGCTCAAAAAAAAAGGATAAAAGTTCGTTTTCAAACCCAGCAATATGGGTATCAAATGAAAGGCCCTGATGAGTAGAGGACTATGAGCCTAGCAACATTGACATAAATTCAACATAGCCGCCGCTCTAAAAAGAAGAATAATAGTTCGTTTCCAAACCTAGCAATATGGGTATCAGCTGAAAGGCCTAAAATAGTTGAGCATTATGAACTAAGGAAAATTGCCCTAAATTAAACATGGCCGCCGCTCAAAAATGGATAAAAGTTCGTTTTCAAACCCAGCAATATGGGTATCAAATAAAAGGCTTTGATAAGTAGAGCACTATGAACCTAGCAACATTGACATAAATTCAACATGGCCGCCGCTCAAAAAAGATAGACAAAAGTTCGTTTCCAAACCTAGCAATATGGGTATCAAATGAAAGGCCTTGAAGAGTAGAGCATTAGGAACCTAGCAAAATCGACCTAAATTCAACATGACCGCCGCTCAAAAAAAATAGGATAAAAGTTCGTTTCCAAACCTAGCAATATGGGTATCAAATGAAAAGCCTAAAACAGTAGAGCATTATGAACTTAGGAAAATTGCTATAAATTCAACATGGCCGCCGCTCAAAAAATGGATAATAGTTCGTTTCCAAACCCAGCAATATGGGTCTCAAATGAAAGACCTTGATAAGGAGAGCACTATGAACCTAGCAACATTTACATAAATTCAACATGGCCGCCACTCAAAAAAGGTGGATAAAAGTTAGTTTCCAAACCTAGCAATATGGGTATCAAATGAAAGGCCTTGAAGAGTAGAGCATTAGGTACCTACGAAAATATACCTAAATTCAACATGACCGCCGCTGAAAGAAAGGATAAATGTTCGTTTTCAAACCGAGCAATGTGGATACCAAATGAAAGGCCTTGATGAGTAGAGCACTATGAACGTAGCAACATTGACGTAAATTCAACATAGCCGCTGCTCAAAAAAGACGGATAACAGTTGCTTTTCAAACCCAGCAATAGGGGTATTAAATGAAAGTAGGCCCTGAAGGGTACCTAGAACAGCCATGTTCTAAGTGTGTTCCGCGGAACCCTAGGGCTCCACAATACCCCTATAAGGGTTCCGCAATAATTTAGAAAAATCAATACACCCTCTCTGGTCGTACTTTTATTATGCTTATTAATAAAGAATACACTTTTAAAAACTATTGTTTTATTTTAGGGTTCCGTCAAGTATTTCGCTTTCCAAAAGGGTTCCGTCACCAAAAAAGTTTGAGAACCGCTTCGGGGCCTATTGGATGTTCGATGTTAGATGTTACCTATGTTTAGTGTCCTTCGAGACCGTGATAATGCAACGATCGTGAACTAACTAACGATAACTCCAAGTTTGTGTGTTGGATGTTAGTCATCACGGCGAGTTTGCTAACCGAACTATGCCAGCAACACTATATCGCACAGTACACGTTACAAAAACGGAAGTCTCAATACATTTTAAGACTAACCGCATAAATACGTTTTTTCACATTCGTTTTCTGAATGCGGGCATCCGAATGCATCAAATCTATACAAAATACTCATTGACTGCCGCACACGTTCGTTTTTATTACGAACGGAACACGTTCTGTACGTACGTTTAGGTAGAATGGTAGAAATCCCGAATGAGAAGAAACGAACGTCTGCGCTACGTTCACGAAACTCCGTGTCTGTATTCCGTGATCGGATATCGAATACGGAAAACGTATTTGTACAGTAACCCCCCCATTCATGCTATACATTAACTCTACGAAAACCGCCAGTATTACGAGCGACATAAGAACGGTTCAAAGGTCAAACAGTATAGCTTGACAAGGTACTGGCTTACTGTACGACCAGTCAAAATTGGCCAAGTTGTCATATCCAAAAAATATATTTTGTTGGTGTTACCAACACCCATTATAAAATCTAAACTTTATTCGTATACAGTTCTAATTTATTAACAATTGTTTATTTTAATTCGAAACATGAATACGATAAAGATTATTCTTGCAACTGTGTAGTTCTTTCTACTGAAGAAGAATTTATTAATATCAATAATGTCTCTAAAACAATAATAATACTTAGTGTTTATAGTAATATGTACTGTATTTAATTTTGTGGACTGTTAGAAAAAAAAAACATTACGAACCTACGAAAATTGTCCTAATTTCGAAATGGCCGATGCTCAAGAAAGGCAGAATCAAGTTGAATTATTATGGAATAAAATGGAGGAAAAAACTAAACACTGTGTTAAGTATTTTGATGGCGAAACGTAGTTCGCGGGCACAGCTAGTCTATATATAAAAGGAGAAGTATAAAAGGAGAAGATGTTCCCATCTATAGACGCACGCACAGCCGTAACCGTTAATGATAGAAACGTGAAATTTGGACAGCTGTTTTAATTCAAAACGCGGACGCACACTAAGAAGGGATTTAAAAAAATGTTAACCCTGAAGGGATGAAATAGGGGTTGCATGCATGTTTGTATGGATTTTTTTTTAAATTAGGAACGATTTTCTATAAAACTTGAGATTCATGCTCTTAAAAATATTTAATTGAGCACGTATTTCATGGTTTATTGGAATTCGCCCCCTAAGGGTGCAAAATAGGGGTTGAAAGTTTCTATGGAAAATATTTAAAATCTGCTCCAATTTCTATGAAATTAATTATCCAGGCTTAAATAGGCTACAATATTATTTTTCCTACGGGAAAAAATATAAATTCCCACGGGAAAATAATAAAAACGCGGGCGAAGCCGCGGGCGGAAAGCTAGTCAATAATATTAGGATTGCATGTAATTGTAATAACATAACACCTTTAGACCTCATTCTCGATCCGTTATTGTATTGCAGTGCCCTGACTGGATACATGCACTGGATCCATTAATATACCCAATATCTTTGCACGTACATGTAAGCAAAAAAACCCGTTGTCCGTCTCCCAGTGCGATATGGGGGTTGGTAAGAAGCGTCAGAGCCTTGTTCGTTGAGCAGCCGGTTGCAGGTTAGGTTAACATGGGTCCTGTTAGGTAATTCGGGAATACTCAAGATGTTTGGACATCAATGTGGACAGAAGGAAAGAGAAAGACACAAGAAAACTATTATGGAAGTAACAACCATTGTAATCGCACGTACTCAATTACTAGTAAGTCATTAAACATACGAGTATATAAAGTTCGTAACATATCTAATTAAAATGTATAATGAACCATACCATCGATTAGACCCTTTTTTTATAGATACCTAATTGTTTTCCGACGTTTCGGCCGAATTGCATCAGAAGACGCTTTTTTTATCATTAGAAGTGAATCATCAATACGGGGAATAATGCGCAAATTTTTTTCTGCTAGCAGAAATGAAAAATTTGTGTGTAGGATCATTAAATTGAGTTGCAGAATTCACGGAATGAATATTCAAAAACAGTCAATTTAGAAATTCTCTTTCGAATCTTACGGTTGCTATTGTTTCAATTACTTCCCTAATTCTGTTGTTTTATAAGTCTTTATAAGGCTCATAAAAACGCCAGTCTGAAGATGTCGTGAATGTGGCATCAGTACCTAGTATTTGTTATTCTGTGGTGGCTTGTCGAAATACCGACAATGTTGATACAAAACAGAAATCACAGTTGTAAAGACCAAGTGGGGGTGGTTGCAAAAGCCGCACTTCATGAAGACGTCGCTGAATCTGGGCCCTTATTCTGCTAGCGTTAACGCATTTGTGGCGTGTTAAAATCGAGTAATTCCAAATTTTTAATAATTGGAATCAGTAGAAAATAAATTCGCACGTGATTTGTATTCGCGTTCGAGTTCAAGATTCATTTCAAATGATTCAAAAATGCATCTCCTGATGCAATTCGGCGAAACCAGAAACGTCGAGAAACAAGACGGTATGGTTACTTTACAATTACCGTAACACAGATTCGTTCAAATCGCGGAAGTCTTAAAAACTTCGAAAGGTGTTATTTGTTATCGAATATGAAGCAATTATTAACTTTACTATGTTTCCTTAGCGACATCGTGTTTGTCCCGTAATAACATCTTTATCGCCACTTCTTTCCCGTTTAATGTCAATCCTATAGGCTCGACTTTGCTACAATATTTATTTCATTGTTTGTTCCTGGTAACTTAAATGATTCATATTATTTCTTTACCGATTGCCGTAAAGAGGCATTTATTTGTCCCAGCAAAGTATACTTCAATAGTTACAGAAGAATAGTCGAAACAGTGCTAGTTACCATTAAAGGTATATAAAGTACGTTACATAATTATCTAATTAAAATTTATAATAAACGTCGGTGGCGCTGTCGACTCGACACTAGCCTTCCAATCGGGAGTACCGGGTTCGAGATCGCCGTGTACCAATACCAATTTGTTTTTCGATTTCGAAACATTTGTCTGACGCTCCTACGGTGAAGGAAAACATCGTGAGGCAACCTGCATACATCTGCGAAGAAATTCAATGGTGTATGTCAAGTCCACCAATCCGCACTGGGCCAGCGTCGTTGATTAAGGCCTAATCACCCTAACAAAGGGTAGGCTCGAGCCCCTCTTTGGGGACGTATATGAGCTGTGATGATGATGACGCCTCCTCGTTAGTTATACAATGTAATAAAATTGATAAAATAAGTACTGGACCCTGTGGTTCAATTCTCGGGTCGTGCAAAGGTTGTCGAGATTTTTTTTAATATCTCGTGTCTATCAACTCTTACTTTAAACATCATGTGAACTTGAGTTTTGTACCTAAGTGTGCATATTGCTTAACAATGTAATTCATAAACCTATGACACCTGAACAAAATTATACACATGAGCACTGAGAGTGAAAAATAAATTTCCATTTAGTCCATCAGGTCTAAATAATAAAAAAATATAAACAATAAAAACCGACTTCAAAAACACTGGAAAGTTAAAAATAATCTAAGAATTGGTACAGACAACATCACATTTCTATATTGAATGTGGTGCTAAATTTTAAAACTTTCTAGCTAGTAAAAAAAGGAGACCATCGTTTGGCACCGACTTCAATATAGAAATGTGATGTTGTCCGTACCCATTTTTATTTTTAACTTTTCAGTGTTTTTAAAGTCAAGTGTTATTTTTTGCTTTTTCTTTATACTACGTGCCTATTGCATTTAAAAAACTAACCTCTAACTCCTACAAGTTAAGGATCCTTCCATCATTAGCTCAATTCATGACTTCGGAAAAACAGTCATGAAAAACGTTGGACGTACCTTTAAAATTTTAAGGGTTTATCTCGGTTTTCATGAGATCCCATCATCAGATCCTGACATTGGTGACAATGGGACCATTCTTATACTCTTTCGAATACAAAATAAATTTTGAAAATCGGTCCACAATTGGCGGAGTAATCGCGTAACATACACACAAAAAAACGAACGCATCGAATTGAGAACCTCCTCCTGTTTTGAAGTCAGTTAAAATAACTGACACGTTTTTTTTTTTGCTTTATGAAAATAATAAAATACTACTGATATGCAGCAAATTAATGTGCAAGAGTGAGGGCTCACTACGTCAAAAAGTATGTGCAAAATATACCTACGTATGATGTGAGCAATAGTATCGCCACAGTTTAACAATGTAAAACTGTGGTTGTTGTATATAGTGTCTACATAAAAGTCAATGTGTCCAATATTTTTAAAAACTACATGTCGGACATTTCAAAAAATTGGCCAAGTGCGAGTTGGACTTACGCACCGATGGTTCCTTACAAACTTATCATGTATTAGGTATCTAATCTGTAACCAAACTCCTCCGAAACGGTTTGACCGATTTTTATACAAAATTTTGTGTATAATTGGTAGGCCTGAGAATAAGTCGTAGAAAGGTAGTTGGCTATTTTTTATAACCCTAGGTTATAAGAGTGGCCCTTTCTAGAAATTTTTGAGTGTTGGGTACAGGTTGTATACGAGTACGAGTAAATACAGTATTTACGGTTTTCAGATGTTTTCTTTAACATGCGCTGTAAAAACATATTGTTGATGAGTTAGTATATAACAAAACTCATTAACAATGATAATTAGTAATGGACTTCCGAAGAATGACGCCTGATTCAATTAACTGTAAGACATTGCTTTTTGCTAACTTTCAGGATTCTATAGGTACGACGTAAACGAACATATCTTTTGATCGTGTTGATTAACAGGTTTGACCATAGAACAGAATAGGTATGTGATATAAATTTCAGTTTGATATCTCTACGCGTTCCCATGAAAAAGATCTTGACACACAGACAACAAAGCAATCCTCTAAGGGTTCTGTATCTTTTTTTTTGAGGTATGGAACCCTAAAATAGATATTCGTCCCTATCAGAAGACAAATTCTAGAATATAATATCCCTAATAGTTTTATTCCTAGCACATTCCTCGTTTTATTCCCGATATATTTTCAAAATTGAAAATATGCTCGCGTGCTATTACACGGGTGTTATATTATAGGCGAACTGTTTGCAACTCGAACTTACCGTTCGTGGACAAACAGGCTTGATAGTATGATGATGGTTTGATTTGTGCTTAACAAGACCAGTGAGCTTACAAGAGCTTAGCAAAACACCGATATTATCACGCGAAGAGAGCGACTTAAAATAAATTCTCGAAACGCACCTTAGTACAAGCTTTCAGAATTTTTATATGTCGTTCGCTCTGAGTGGCGCGTTAAAACTAATGGCGCGATTTTTAGTACTCCCCATTTACGAGAATGTGTTTAGAGTTCAATTTTGTGATACGTTTAATCGGCACGTAATTGTAAAATTGCAAGTGCCCGTTTTCCGAAACAATTACTTCGCGTGCACTCTCTGGATTTAGCACAGCAATTCGAAGTAGCCATACGTGTCGGTTCGAACACTGATATTATTAAGTTGCGTTTGTTTTCTTTTAAAGAGAGATCCACCTTCACCACCGCCACATCAACATTCATCAACAATCACCTTCACCACCTCGGCTCCTCTCTCTGTCTAACCATATTTGATAAGATTCCGTCAGTGCCGCAGTCATTTACGAAAATATTATTTCATACGTAAAAAGTACAGGTACTAACACAAATGTTTATTACAAGCACGAAAGTACTAAGTAGCAGTTGCTCAATAATAGCATATTGAGCAACTGCTACTTTAGCATGTGTGTCATTGCTATTAAAGGCTATTAATTGCTATTAAAGGACATATTTTTTTCGAGTATGCTCATAAATCAACAAAATATCTTTAGATATTTGAGCGTGCTACCTAATAAAGCGTGGAATGTGCGAGTGGAAGGGCGCGTGCTACGAGAACTTCTTACTGTAGAATTATCTGTGGTACAGGTGTTGCTTATGCGCATGCTAGTGCCGATTCGATATCCGATAGTCAATTCGTTTCCGCTAAAAAAAACTGTGTCGCGTTCGGGAGATCATAATGCGTTACTATCGTGACATATTATCGAAGTAACGAATGTCTGTGGATTACTCAGTGGCCTCTACATACAATGTTTATTTATAAGTATGCTCAAAACTAGCATGCTTATTACTAGCAAATGTGAACAATTACAGAGCATGCTAGTTTTAAGCATGTTTTTTATGAGCATGTTTGTCAGTACCTTGTACTAGTTTCTTTTTTTACAAGCTTTCACAGACTAGTGATCTATTTTAATGTATTGAGTATTCGCTTTTAATAACAATGAGATTCCAGTCGATATTCAAAGCATACTTCCTAATAAACTATTAAAAAATTAACAAAAATGATGTGCTAAAGTTTACCACAATGTGACTTTAACTTTTAATTGGATTAATTTAACTACAATAATTCATGGATGGAATCTGCTTAGTTCTACGACAGACTATTTATTGTTAATTTTTTTCCTTTAAATTAAGACTTGAAATGTACACACAGCAACGCGGCAGTATTTACATGTTGACCTTTAGACCGCGCTCTTACGTTGCTCATAATAGCGACGACTTTCGTAACGCAAATGTAAAGCTTGACGTGATCCCGACTGTACTTTTGTGACTTATTTGAAACTAGCTGACCCGGCGTACTTTGTATCGCCATGTTTTTTAACAAAATTACTGAAATCTTTGTTTAAATTATTGTAATTTTTATATAACACAAACCTTGTCCTAACAATAACGAATACATAAAACTAAGAATCATCCAATTCCGTAAAGTCGTTCGAAAGTTATGGGCGTACATACATTTCGAAGATCCATTTTTATTTATATAGAAGAGCAACCCAGGAGTTTCTGGCTCGCTCTTCTCAGCATTCCAAGCGAGTGGTAGATTCAAATTTTAATGAATTAATTTTGATTCAATGCTTCATTCATACCCATGACATAAATTATTTTTTAATTTCATTTTTCACACCAACATTGTAGCACACACTAGCATTAGCATTCAGCGATCATTCAGGCCAATAGAATGTTCTTCGCAGCGCTGTTATTAATTTAAAACACGAATCTTCACGCGATAAAATATTAGCACCACTATTTCTTGCACTGATTTATTGGTATAATTGATGCTTGTGCTGGTGCAAACAAACACCGCCCTTTAGATACTTTTCATTCCGCGATTGTACATACTTCGATAATTGGGATGATGACTGAAATCAAATTTTTACGTCTCGTCATTAAATATTAAAATACCGTGGAAAAAGATGCAGTCCTATGAAATTAGAATTAAAATCGGCTAAGAAATACATTAGATACAAGCATTTTAAGTTGTTAATTTGAAGGCGATTAGACAGAGAGATCCGACATCAACCGTGACGTCATAGTTGAGTACGGCCATATAAACTCCTTGTAAATTGCCGTTTTGCTAGAAAGAGATGGAGAAAAATCTTTAATACCTTATATCTTGGTTGTTTTTATAGTTATTCGAAAACCGATTTTTTCTTTCTGTTTATAATATGAATGAGCTTCTATTAAAGCAAAAAAAATTTTTTGTCATCTAGCCTATTGTGTTGATATTTCACTTACATGATTAATTATCAAATGATAAAAACAGTTGCTGTGCTTAAAGTTAAACGCTGACATGTAGTGAAGTCAAAATGAATGATCGCCGGGTGGCAACTGAATGTCCAATTTGTATCCTGTCTTGTTGTGCATCGCAGGAATCTTACAGTGAGGTCCAATTTGCGCTTTGGTCAAGTACACGCGCAGCGGCACAAAGCCGGGCGACAGGAATCAGCTATCTGTGTCATGTGAATGTCAAATCAACTGTTTGTGTCTGTGAACTGTTTCACGTGATAGTACACTTGAGTACAAAAAGATCGATACGGTCAAAGTCACAAAAATATGTATTACCAACTCCAACCAACCAACTCTACCTTAATATTAAGTCAATAAATTCTGTCAATCAATGTATAGATATTTTTGTAACTTTGATCGACTCAATCATTTTGTACTCGAGTGTACCGCGTGGAGTGATTCTATTATAACGTAAAATTTATTTATAATCTATGCCTCCTTAATTATCCAGAATATCAAAATTTTCAATGAAATGCCTTTTATTACATTTCTATTATTTGCACAATCTCAAAACGCTTTCTAACAATCATGTGAAGAAACACACTCAATGTATATTATTACTTTTCTCTCTAAAGAAAGCAACTCAGTTCTTTAGGGCAACTAATTTCTGCTGCTGATCCGGCTCGAAGGACTATGGCCTGTTTTTGTTATTAGACTACTGCCACTAGTTGGCGTAAAGACTACAACTTAGTTGTATAACAGAGAAATGTAACCTATCCAGTATTGCATTTAAAAGAATAACAAAAGATAAAAAAGTAAATAATACATGAAACTAATTTTCAAACTTAATAAAATACAAAATTTTATAAAGTTAGATAAAAACCTAAATACTCGTGTAATATTTAACATTAAGCGGCACATTTTAATTGTTGCACGGGTATTTAGTTTAGGTAAATAAACTAGGCCTCCGAAAATATTGATATCAAAATATTGAGTTTCTCCTCAAAATCGAGGACATTCAGGAGCTCTATCGACAGGTGGCAAATTGTCGACGGAAATATTTGCACATCCATTATTTCATTCTCCGCGGGTCGCGCGTCAAAGGCGGTGCTAATTGCATAGTAGAAGCAAACAAATAAGTCATCTCCATTGATTCACGTGCGCCCGGTTTATTTTACTGTCATCGCACGTACACAGTAATGCACTCTCTCTATCACCTATGATAATAATGCCCCGCCCTCCTGCGATTAGGTCTTACTACTTACTCACTACATGCCTTGTATTATGCCTGCCCCCCTAGCATGGTCACCGAAACACGATATATCAAATCAATATAAGCTGTCAAAAAAGTTGTATTTTTTAGTTCTTGATCTTGAGGTTTGAGTGTATTTTGGATATTGGTATTGTTATTGTGGGCATTATTTATATATTAATGTCTATAAAATCAATGTGGCCATTTTAAGAAATATATTTTGACAGTTCATATCGAGTTATCGTTTTATCATATCGTGTTTCGGTGTTCATGCTACGAGGGCTAGTGGTTGTTGAAAGGACGGAGGCCAGAAGATCCTGTGGTAGTATTGGATGGCCTGTAACTAGGTCGACCTCGGATTTCCGCAGTGACTATACGAGTCATAAAACCAATAGCTGTCAAGAATATGCTATTATGACTATTTATTACTCTCACTGGCTCCGATTGGCGTACTTGTTTGTTTTAACTATGGTAATAGCGAGGCGTGAGGTAGGCTCGGCGCGCCGCCCGCCCTGCCTGGATATTCTTTTTGCAAACTTGATAGTGTTTTAAAATTACTCTCGCTCGTCAAACGGAAACTGTGAGCGCTGCATTTACTTACGCAATGCGCTTCGAATGCTTTCAGAGGAACCCACTTCCGCTTGTTCTGAGTTTTGGATGGAGGCGTATTTTTTTATTGACTAGTTTGAAAGATTAAAGAAGTCACTCACTTCTATATGCAGTTATAGATTAATGTTTATTTTATATTAATTTAAATGTCTGAAATTTAGTTGAAATACACACGGCACTAGAAATATAGTACCTATTTAAAAATATATATAGAAAACACAGCAAGCCTGAGCAATAAGAAGCTCCGCATAGAATACAGCGCCATATTTTTAACATAAAATAAATTTATGTTTAAATTTTTATATATTTCAGATCATAAACGTATTTATCTTATAATACGTTTCGAAATATGTATTTATCTCGATTTTTATAAAAGGGTCAAAACTTTGATTAAATATTAGCTTACAACTTGGAAAACTTGGAACCGAATTCCACTTATATGCATGGACAAATCTGCAATTCAAAAATAAAGACCCATAGTAGACTCATAGTAAGGAAAGATCAATAGTATAGTGAATGTGTAAAGAAAAAGTTGTAAAGAAATAATGTCAAAATTTTCCTTAGACAGTTAGAGAATCCAAAGTGACACAATAATATAATATTTATTGCATAAAATTTTCTACATTCATACATGAACGTCATTTATGAAGCAACTCTCATGACTGAACGTGAAATGCAATCCTTACACAGAAAACTATTTCCCGAGCCATAACGAACAAACGAACTCCGTCTATATTCCCCTAACAAGCGGACGCCATCACCGCGTTAACAATTAAATGTTCCCTTTTTACGATTCCACAATGGCGTGTGTTTGTGCCTCGCAGATAACTCTTTGTGCAATTAGTGACACATTTCAAACCCGCCGTCACGCTTGTTTTAACTTTGAATTGACTGTTTTTATGATATTCCTTTTGTTTCCGATCGGGAGTTTCATGTTGATAATAAAAAACTCAACGTTTATTAACAATCATAAAGTAATATTACACGAAAACTGCTAGTACTCAGCAAAAGTAGCGTTAATTCTGCCCCTGGAGTCGGGGAGTCCTGGAGGCACTTCACGGGTGCGGTATGGCCTATGGGTCTATGTTTCGCGGTCGTCACGGAACTGCTTAGACATTTTAGCACTAACACTTGTTCACTGCACGCTGGTTTTTTCTTTTTACTTCACTTCTCGTCCTTCCCTTTACTTGAATTTGCTCTTAACTGAACTGAACTTACGGCACTTGGTCGGCTTCTTCCACATAATGATTTTTTCGAATATCAAGACAAATGCCGAAATTAATTCCGACAACTGTCTTTTGATCCAATACAGTCGGAAAGTTTGTAAGGTTAATTTGTTATGTGTCTGTTTTCGTAAATTTGTATAAATGTTTGTTTCTACAATTTTTAAGTGACTGTTAAGTAACATTGTAAAAAGCATATATTTATTTATTTGTTTAACTAGATTTAGTAGTTAAACAAATAAATAAATATGCTATAGTACCTAAATATATTTCCAAAAAGTTTACATCTTAGAATGTCGGAAATTAGTTTAAATATACAATATTGTTCTTTTTTGCTATGCATATATGTTTTATGACGTTTATATTATCACAACGCCGCTTATAGATAAGCAGAAAATCCTGAAAAAAATATGCACAAAATTGAATGAATAACTTCTCTAACCTATAAACTGGCAACATTTACACGCGGCATTTGCGGCCCGTATGAATACCGCTTAACATAACCAAATATAAGGCATTAGTTGTTGCACCAGGTCAGTAATTATGAAGTTTACTCTCCGCTATTTAACAGATCCCATAGGTCTCGTAGGGTGCATATAGTCGGAACATATTACCATTAGTGCAAAGTTTCGATGGTTTCACCGTTGGTCCGGAGAAGTTTGGCTATATCTTCTGATTCTAGACTTCATAATCATGCAGTCAAAATAGTGAATTAACTGGAATACTTTGTCTACATAGTCTTAATAATTAACTTTAACATTCATTTAACGACCCAGTACTGACCCATCTAAACAGAAATTTCACTGAGCTCAATAAACTAAGCAATCTTGCGTGAATAAAATGCAATTGTTGAACTTGCCCCTGATTTAAATATAGCCATCCACCAAAATATTTTCTCCACACTTGCAAAAAGTGTTGAACCAAGCAAGTATAAAAGGTCTAGCAACGTTCTTGATTAAATATTTCTTTTAAGTAAACGGAGCTTTTTATAAAAAATTAATTTATACTCGAGTGGCTGTGAGGCTGAAAAACTGGATCGTTGCGGCTAACCGCAGGGCTAGCAAAACAAAGACTAGTTTAACTTAATTAACTTCTTGGCGTCGTCGTCCGAGAACAGAAAATCTAAATGTTCTCGAGTTCCCCTGAAACACATGCAGCACTCATTTCCTTTGAACAATAAAGGATATTAGATTTCTTTGTGGACTGCGCGTGTGAATGTCAATATTATGGATCTATGAATGCCGACTATGAAGAATTTTAAAGCACATCGTGTTCCTGAGGATATACGTGCATTTATACTTAGTGTTCCTGAGGACATGCGTATGAATTAAATTTGGCCTGTTATTTAGAGCATCAAACTGGACAACTTTTGTTATGGTAACTTACCAATTCAGAAACTAGAAAAAAATTCCAACGCGCCTTCCATCAAAAGATATAACAAAAAAAATGAAAATGTTCCTTTTTCAAAGGGAATCAAAACCTAAAACACCTAATTTGCTTTGGGAAGGAAAAGAGGAAGCTGAAATCGAAGAGATTTTTTTAAATTAATGAGTATGCGTACTGGAGACGCATTTTTGAAGCATTTAAAATGAATCTTGAATTCGACGGATACAAATTCCCGATTTTAAAGATTTTTGAATCACTCCAATTCCGTATTAGAAACCGTTACACGCAGAAAAAAATAAAATCCGGTACGCAATAACATGGTACCTAATAACTCATTATTTTAAACAACCAGCGATGAATTGCATGTAAAACGGAACGTAAATACGTTGCGTATATTCTTCTAGTAGAAATCGGAAACGAATGGGTTAGGACCACTCGTTGCAGAATTCACAGAATGAATATTCAATCATAGTGAATTTGGAAATTCGTAAGCGAATCTTACGATTTCAAATGCGAATTTCAATTTCATTGTGTAACTCTTCTACTCCTACCCAAGAGGGAGAAAGAAAAGGTCCATATAGTTTCAATTACAATAACTATAATTGTAGATACACATAATAAATACAACGTAAAATTACAGTAGGTCGTGGGAACTAGAACTATATTTAGCATCCGAACTGTCCATAATTATCAATCAATCAACCACTGCCCTCAATTGATCCAGTCGTTGTCGAAGTCCGAAGTGGCGTCAGTTGTCCGATATCGGTAGGCTGCAAACGACCGGAATAGCGTTGGCCGTGATCAGGATTGCGTTGAAGGGTAGCCAGAAGGGTATAAATAGCGAAGGTTGAATCCCTGGAATAGTATTAAAACCAGACTTTTCACGACCATCCTACTTTCATAGTTTGACTGCAACATCAATCGATCCGTATGAAGCATTATTCGAAGCGGCTAAGATGGTGATGATTGGCAAGAAATAGTGATCCTTGATGAGGCAGTCAAACAGCAATAAATGAAATATATATACAACTAAAAAGAATAAAAACTATGACAAAAAATGAAACAACAATAAGGCGGATGAGTTGAAAAACCTTAGCACCATATGATTTACGAATGACCAGCCGTAAAGCGATGATTAACTAAATGTATTTACTCTATACACGCATAAGTAAAACAAAACAAGTTTAGTCAATACTTATACAATATCCACTATTATTCCAGACTACTATTGCTTTTAATAATGATCATCTATTAATGTCATGTCATTTAAGTATGCAGTTTGTGTAAAAAGATATCATATTATAACTATCGAAATATTGGTAATGACCAATTCTAAGAGGACTTTTAAGCGAAACAATAACATATTTTAAAGTTTTTACTATTTCATCATAGAACAATGGCTAATACGAAATAACATGACATTTTCGGTGCATACATAATTATCTTAAAACACTTACCCAATTCGGGGATCACAAGGCACTTATTTAGTAATATGTTAAGTAGTATATTAAGACAAACAGTCTTTAACTGCAAAAGTTAATCAAGTGAAGAAGGTAGGTATTTGCTTTAAGTTTAAAGAACGACCACTCGTAGCGATGTCTAGCAAACAGTCTCTCAATCGCGAATGTCCCGACGATGCATGCGTGATGTTATAGCCGGCTCGCGTAGCGGTACTTTGCGAAACAAGTCGTGTCGCCCGAGTTTACTTATGATTTATGAATTAATTTAGTTTTAGTTTTTTTTTTGTTTAGATATTAGTTGTAAATTAGGTTAAATTATTAATGAAGTCATTTTAATATTATTTATTTTAATTGATAATAGAAAGTTGTTACAATTGTTACAAAAATGCGTCTCCACGATTGTTTTTTCTGCGTGGAACGGAATCTAATATAGAATTTATTTTGAATGACAACACTGAATTCGAGAGATTCAAAATTTTTTTAAAGTAAGAACTGTAGAAAATAATTCCGCACATGATTTGTATTGGTACTCGAATTCAATATTCCACAATATTTCTCCTGTTCCGGTTTAAAGAGTGAGATAGGTAGTGAAAAATGTGACTAGACACTCTTTGTTACAAGTTGGAAACGTGCACTGTGATGGCACTCTGCAGGGAGGAAGTAGCAGATTTGCGAAGGTTGCAGTTTCAGTAATAGACTGAAGCCATTTACCTACCATCGTCGGGCTACACGTTGGAGCGGTACCTATGATCTTTTATGGCGATATAATCAATTGCGATGCCAAGAGGACAGGTTAACGACACCATCTGCTTGGTTATGCCGTAAGATATAGTTGCTTGTTACGCCAGTAGCTAATCCATTGATATCGTCGCCCCTCCAGAATCTCTCCGCCCCGTTTGAAGGACCATTCGGTATAAGGAAGGCCCATCAGTTCACCGAACAAATCCTCTGGAACAGTCCTAGCGATCTTACGTGCTGGGACTTCAAACCAATACTATGACATCATACGAGCCGTTTTGTCATACAGACGTCGTCCCCTATTTCCTTCTAGGATAATGGCACTAGTTATTCTATTTTTACCAAAATAGTATAAGTATGGTGAACTTTATGTATGTTCCTATGTATTCCTTTTTTATTATTAAAAAAGACTAACAGCCAAATCGAGGACATTATGCTGTGTGACGTAGTAACGTCACTTAATTAATTATTTACTTAAAACTAAAATAAACCCTTAAAAAATATTAAAAATTGCAATGCTATCTTGTTGTCCAGTCCAACTGGTGTTACGCCTGCTCTGTTGCGAAGTATTAACGTCTACACTGTGGCTCCACAAGCCTGTTCTATTGTGTTCTATTGTTTCACCAAGTCGATTTGTAAGCAGCGCGCGGCCGGCCGGACACAAGAAATCTTGACACCAAAGGAGACCTACGTTCGCCTACTGCTACTTTTTAGTATACGCGCGAAAATCTTTTTAATATTTTAACATAATACTCCTTTCATTGTTGTCAAGTGTTTACACCCTACGTGCTAGGTAAGTGTTGAACAATTCATTATCTTAATTTGTCTTAACATTATCTATTCAGGTAGTTTTATTATTTTAAGAACCGTTACACAATATTATGTAATATCTAATTTTGCATAGATTTATTGTTTCTGCATTTATATAAATCAACCGCTAATACTTTTCATCTTAGCGAACATTCATTTTATTGTATTTATTGTCACATTTTCATACAGCATCGCAATTTTCTTGTAACTCCTTTCTGATTGTGATAATTTATTTTAAAAAGCCACACTTACTTGTAGTTGGTACTCTTCACCTGCTTATGCTTCTTCATGCGTAGCTGGTGGTCACAATCAGAAGGAGTGATTTCTCTGCAACTATAAGACACTGTGAATTGGTGAATTCCAGGGTCCAAAGTTACGGTTGGCCAACCCGTGCTTGCTGCAGTTTCTGCATTGTCTGCCTTCCCGACGTTTCCTTCTGCGAGGATTAAGAAGATCCCTTGGCCACTGTTCGCGTGTTGGACTTCAACGCAGGGGAGTACCTAGCGTTTCCACCGTTCACCAGAAGCTTAGAGATTGTGACCGGTTCCGAACCCTGACCCGTAACAAAGTAATAAATTTGTGTGGACATTAAATCTTTTATTTAATCCCCTTAACGCCGCAGCTGTCACTTTTTGTCTTTAATGAAAAGAATGGGACATCATGCCACATAAGAGTATCCTAAGCTAAGACAAGGTTGGTCAAATTGGCCATTAAACTTACAAAAACCCAGCCAAAGCCTTTCTTTAATTTTTACTCGATACAGTTTCAGAGGAGAAAATGGGGGACTAGGAAATGTCTATTTTGTGTACTTTTCATTGGTATCTTCGATAGAGCTGTAGTTGTCTATATCGCGCTCAGTTCCTTTAGTTTGGGCACAGCGCGACAGCGATACAGTTTACAAATACTATTTTTGAATTCTCTCGACCTTAACTAGGCTTTGTCCAAAATTAGCAGTGATAGTGATTGGACGACGGCTACGTACAAAGTATCTAACGAAAATAGTTACGTACAAGTATTATAGAATCCTTCATGGAATCAGTACGAAACACGGTTCCGCAGAAGTTCCACACACGGCCGAGGCGGTTGAGTAAAACATTCGATTATTTACGCAAACACTACTGGTATAACCCATGTATAACCCTAACCTGACAGATGTCAAACACTGTTTGCAGCAAGTAGAGCTACTAATTATTCGCAGCGGTGTTTGGTTCCGAGCGCGCGCGCGGAATTAATCGGGACGTGTGCATATGCGTGTCTGGAGTTGATGCTCATTATCTAAATCAACTGTGTAAGCATTATGGGCTGTGGCGATGGACTGGAAGACTAATATTCTGTATTTCATCATCTCGACATATCACTCCCGCCAAAGTGTTCGTGGTGACCTCATCGTTTACGAAATGGCTGATGTAACCCGCTTAAGGCGCATAGTACTCCCAATGACCTTGCGTCGATCGTCCCGCACTGATTACATAGGAGTGAGTGAGTGAGAGTGAGGGGAATATTCAAGCAAACCTTTACGCGTAAGATGAATTATTTCAATAAAAAATTTATAAAGGCGAATAAGAAAAATCTAAAAAGACCATCCCCTAGAATATTGTTCACTTTATTTATAGAAATCGAAAGTATGTGATTTAACCTAATATTTACGAAGCGATTAGGTTTATAGTTTTAAAATCGAGGCATGTTTGGGTCACATTTTAACCAAGTTTTAATTAATTTATCAAAAAATTAAAAAGACCATCCTCTAAAGAATGTGTTGAATAATAACATATCTTTTTTAAAGATTTTTTTATTCAATATTTATGAAGACAACCGGTTTTTTCTGCAGTGATTTTTTATGATTGACGTTACTATGCGCCTTAAGAGGAGATCATACGGGCCGTTTTTCCATACAAACGTAGTCCCGTTTCCTTCTTCAATAATGGCAAGTTGCTCTATATCTTGATTAAAAAAATCTATGGCCACTATTAGTCTGTTCCAGTGTTTTCTTTTTTAAAGTTAAAAATTAAAAGAGATTTAAAGCCTCAAAAACCTAAAAAAATTCCCAGATTTTTTGCTGTATTCAAGCATCCAGCAAAGTCGAAACTTTATGTAAAAAGCAAAACATAGAAACACAGCCAAAACTTTTCTTTTATTTTTAATGCAAAAGTATTTAAATCATTGGAGTCCTCGGTCCGAAATTCAGTTGCTGCTCGTTTGTTCGGGGCACAACGCCACAGCAATACATTTTAAACATACCTGTTTTTGTATTCTCCTAACCTTAAGGATTTCAGTTTGTTGTTACATTTTCTTAACCGGAGGAAGATCCCAGGGTCGCCTGCTTGGGTACCTCCGTCTTACCTATTTCTGCCGCAAAGCAGCAGCGCTTGCATTGCTGTGTTCCGGTTTGAAGGGTATGATGTGGCAGTGAAATAACTGGGTGCCGTGACTTTACATCTGATGTCACAAGTTGGCAACGTACAGTAAGCTCCCATTCAAGCTATACATGTACACTACGAAAACCGTCACTATTACGAGCGACATAAGAACGGTCCAAAGGTCAAACAGTATAGCTTGATAAGGAGCTTACTGTACACTGGATCTTGTGTGGGTTGCAGTTTTGCTGCGAACAAGACCCATATGTACTATAGGTGACTGTTACCACTTACCTTCAGGTGGGCAGTTTGCTTGTTTGCCAACTTATTTGCAATAAAAAAAAATTAATGATACTTATGTGACCTCGTCACCGATGCATCAATGGTTATCGTCGATGGCTATCGTGACGCGCCCACTATAACTGCAAGTGACCGACGGTTGTCATAGACACATCGACAGCTGCCGGTGATAGTTTTTGACGGTAGAAGTAGCCGGTGCCATTGACAAAGTGATTCTGGAGGCACTTTGTCAACGGCACCGGCTACTTCTACACACACAATAGATAATGACTCACAACTTTGTAGCATTTTGCCATGTCGATTAGCGACTGCCAGTCGCTCTGAACGTCTCAACTCTGCCTTAACTACTTTTCTTTTGGCATAATGTTCGATATCTCTCAAATCTTGACGATGAAATAATTTTTTTCCTTTTAATATCCCAACTTTCAAGCAATATGCGGGACAATAGCATAGGATTCGTGGAAATTGAAATTGTTTATAAGTTTTCGGTTTAATCAATTTCTGCTAGTTCTCTTAAATTTCAATACAGTTAATACATTGGTATTGTATTTGAAATGTGACGAGTTGACTTTTTTTCTTTGCTTAATAAAAAAGGAAATATGTATTGTAATTAATAGCATACGTCATATTTTTAGGTTAGTATTGGAAGATTTTTGGCGTATAACGCCGTGGAATGCAGTATTATTTATTCATTTTAATACCTTACAGTGCTGTGTAACTTTAACAATTGGCTTGGTTATATACGTACAATTCAATCTGTTATCGAGATCCCTAAGTATCCTTTGTAATATCTCATATCATCTCAAAAATATTTTGCAATGTTGTTACCCATTTTGTCTTAGAAGGCCTGTTGAATTTGGCGAAGAACTAAATAGTTATAGAAAAGATAAATACCGAGGCAAACACTTAAGTTTATACCGTACGAAGTAAAACGCAAGATGAAACTTTTCCAATACTAATAAAAGGCGGTTGAACAATATATACGAAAGAACAACCGAGGGCTTGCAGTTCTTTACGAACTATTTCTGATGGTTGTGTAAAACTCGTGATAAGGAAAAAAGTTGAATAAGATTTTACAGAATAAAGCATAGCGTTCATCTTTTCTCCGTGCAATTGTACTGAGAAACGTACTTGAATCTGATTCCCTGATTCCTCAACTACAGGATGTTTAGAATATTACCTTGAAACGATATCTTCTCGATTGGGCAGCGGCCACAGATTACATAATACTGGTAGTGCATTTTCTTAGCCTATATACTCGTACCGCAGTATCTCGAGACGAGTTTTGTGTGTTGCCAGTGGTGACGTACGGAACTGAGACGTGACCGCTTTAAGGGCAATAAAAGGGCTATGCTTGGGTTCCTCTGTGTTCGAATCCAATATGACAAGATCCATAGAAGCACTGACGTCATCGATATAGCCTAAAGAATTGCGATCCTTAAGTCGCAGTAGGCAGGATACATCGCTTGCAGGAGTGACAGCCGTTGTGGCGAGAGGTTCTGTATTGGCGGCCGCATATCGGTAGATGCAGCGTTAGTAGGCCGACGAAGGTGGACCGACGATCTGGTGAAGGTCGCGCGAAGCCGCTGGATGCTAGAACGCAGGACCGATCGATTTGGCGAACCTTGGGGAGTTATATGTCCAGCATTTGGAGGCTCTTGGTTGAAATCATGATATCGTCTAGAATGCTGTCGGAGCATTATTGTGTTCCAACAATTAGGGGTAATATAGCAAGTTCCTCAGTTGTTGAAGAATCCAGGTAAAGCTCGCTTTTATCTTCGGCCTTAGTGTTCATTACCATCAATGAGATGAGATGAGAAGAAGGCCAAGATCTTCTCTGTTATGTGAAAAAAATATTATTTTTCATTTCGGGGGGAGATAAATTCTCCTTGAACCTCCACCTAGCGACGGCATTGCCTGACTGCCTTATTCTGTCCTATTCGAATGCAATTCAAAGCGAAATAAATACAGAATAAGAATTTCATTAACTTCACCCTTGACTAGTCCGTTGAATAGTTCCACAAGCCACATTTGTTCTAATTTTGTCGGCGCAAACGTTGGAATACCCAGCGTTAGTTGTTATTTATTGCCGAATATTACGCCGCCCGCCACTTACTGCTACATACATCGCAAATTATGTACATATGTTAATTTCGCCGAATGTATGCGGCTGTACAGAAAGCTAATGCGGGGCTAGCGGCGTAATGAAGTGAAACACGGAATGTCGGTGCCATATAAATTAAAAGTAGTAACGAGCAACTCGATGGTGATTTTAATTAGCGTTATACATATACAGGGTTACTTCTTAAGCAGGAGCCAAATTTTGAGTGCTTCTTCAGAGAAGCAAATTAAGCAACTTTTACTATGGGACCAACCTTCAAATCGTGAAAAAAATTAGGTGTTCAATACATTTTAGGTTCAGTGGATGTTGAACATTTGTATGGAAGAGCTGGTTTTTTTCGCGATTTCAAGATGGCTCTCATAGTAAAAGTTATTCAGTTTGCTTGTCTGGACAAGCACGCAAAATTTGGCTCCTGCTCGAGAATTAATCCTGTGTTGCGTATTCAATACGCTTCTACGTATTTTGTTTCGGTTTATACTCCAGGAGTGGAGGTTTTATTGGAATTTGGAAGGAATATGGAACACAGAATTCACAGAATTGGAATTTGGAAGGAATATGGAACACAGAATATGGAACACAGAATTCACAGAATTGGAATTTGGAAGGAATATGGAAGAACAGACACAATATGGAAACTCTTGACCTTCATTCATCTCACCTGAAAGTTGGTGACGATAACGCCAAAAGGAAGCAAGATTCACCTGGACTCAGCAAATTAAATTTTTATATTAAAACTTCCTGCAGTATTTATATTTTATTCCTGAGTAATTTTTTTGTGTTTTTGGATCCATGTCTCTATAATAGATTAAACGCTAATCTTTGTATATATAGTCTTAAATATCAGAGGCTAGGTTAATATTAGTGTCGGCAACAGTATATTCTTGCAGTCGGTAACAATAGTTATTTCATTGTATTGTTTTGCATTTGCTTGCCTATATTTTAAACATGTATTCTATTTGCCTGAAACACAGGCTATCCCTAGTTCAGGGTCATGTTATAACAATTTTATCTTTTACCAATTACACCTTTTACCAATTTTATCTGAATTTAATGTTATATTATGTATGTCATAAGTTATTGCAATAAAGAATTTGAATTTATTAAAATAAACAAAACTGAAACACTAAAGAAGAATGACCTACAAACCTAGATTAAGGTGTATTGAAACTAACGACATGAAAATTGTCTTATTTCCTAAAGGTTAATGGGGGTGAAAACATTATCACCGAAGACAATAAGAAATGTAGGCACTTGTCTCGGACTTTCAACTCTAAGCGGTGTGCAACAAACTGCATTTTGGAAAAAGCTTCACAGTTTCACAGTCCTTTTTATCTGTAGTGAGAGCGGGATAGCAATATACGCTGCAATATTCGTGTCTCTGTTACAATATTATTTTAATCTTGCTCTAAGCAGTCATGGTGAGACCACTGGCCACAGTGGCCTTCACGTTTTCGTAAATGCGATCCCATCAAAAACATAAATGTGAAATTAAAGTTAAGTTCAATATACAGGTTGTCCCTAAAACAATGGATAAACCTGTAACTAAAGACAGACTTTATCATGACCTCCCTTACCACAAATTGTGACCTTAGTGAAAATATCACGGTTTCAGATATATTTATCGTTTTTGTATTCTTCAAAAATTTCCAAGTGCTATTAGTTTTTATAGTGCCATTTCAACAAATGGAGAGGTTTTTCGATTTCGTCTTTTCTCGTTTCACAAGCGATAGCTCAGCTATCAAAAACAAAGACTTAAATTTAACAAATGAGCTTAAAGTGTTTTAGAAAAAAATAAAATGCAAAGAAAATTAAAAATGAAATTAATTTTCTTTCATGTTTGATCGGCTACAGTGTAAAAAAAATGTAGGACGCTCATAGTGCCCATCATCTTAAAAACTTGCTTAGCTATTCTAGATTTTAATAAGGTATCATAAGCCTTTTTTTTTCTCGGGGGGAAATGCGTAACCGCACCGTACCCGCCGTTGGCTACACGGCGAGCGTGTGTGGGGCTCTCCGGGCAGAGTGCCAGGCCTACCGACTAAAACCCCCCGGTGTTCTCCCTGCCCTTTTGGGCGCGCTAGGTAAGGTCCACACTGCGACTCCACTACCCACGCGCCCGGGAGGTATCATAAGCCTAGGCATTCTGAATATTTTTAATTTTATGACTAATTGAATAGCATATAGTATAAAAACTTCAAAAAACAGTTTTTGTCCTAATAATTACTCTTAGCTTCTTTGTTAATTTATAGGTAAAAACTAATTGCACTTGGAAATTTTCGAAAAATACAAAAACAATAAATATCTCTGAAACCGTGATATTTTCACTAAGGTCAAAATTTGTGTTAAGGGAGGCCATGATGAAGTCTATCTATAGTTCCAGGTTTATCCATTGTTTTAGGGGCACCCTGTATATCGAATATGCGTTGTTGTTGACATCGCCGACAAAAGAATTGATATCTATTTGGGTGCCAAGGGGCCTTACCATGACCGCTCAAAGCAAGGTTAAAACAGTATTGAAAGAGAGACACCGCTCTTGCTGCGTATCATCCATCCTACTCTCAGAGCGATTTTAATATTGTTTGAAGCGATCATGGTAAGCGGGAAGTTCAGACTAATAATTTACAGAATTATGATGGTTAGCGGGAAGTTCAGACTAATAATTTAAAGCATTTATTTCACCCGGGATGTAATTCAAGTTCAAGATTTGAATTGGCTAGTTTTTATCATTAAACAAAATTTCAGAAAATGTTGCCGCGTGTCTACTCTAGATGTCAACTTTAGAATACGATTTCCGGTGAAACCAGAATGACTTATAAAGTTTGGTGCTTAGGTGAGTTGTAGTTATAAACATTTATTAAGCCTAGTTTAAATAATCAATGTTTTGTCTTATAACGAGGTGCTATATCATTCTAAAGTTTGACGACTCGTTGTATTCCCTCTTAATCTAGATGAATCGACTTTATCGTGCATTTTTGATTTTCCTTTTGTGGAAAATCATTCATGTTGGTTTTCATTCTTTTTCTCCCGTCACTCCGTTTTGCTGGCGCCCAACGAGGGGTTTTGTGACGAGGTGATATATCATTCCAAAGATATAGTAACTCGTCGCAGTCTCCTTGCATCCTATAAAATGTCTTATATTAGATCTTGCTGTGCCCGCGACTTTGTTCGTGTGGATATAGGAAAATAACAACATCGTGATGTTGTATACCCTACAGCCTTCCCCGATATATGGACTATCTAACACAAAAAGATTTCTTAAATTTGAATCAGTCGTTCCTGAGATTAGCGCATTCAACCAAACAAACAAACTTTTCAGTTTTATAATATTAGTAAGTATAGATAGGACAATGTTAGTAATGTTAGTTTTATGTTTATGAGTAATCACTAGTTTACTTAGTTCAAAAGATAAGATTCTCAACACCGGTCACTGCTTTTCTGTTTACGCCAGTTCTATACGTTCATCCAAGTTCTGGGCTCACGTTCAGACTTGGAGTAAGAGCAGTTCATTCATTTATGCCTTAGCATAAATTCAGGTTCCATAATCTTAATATTCGATTTCGAAACATTAAGATGCTATCTCGCGGATTGCTAATTACTTATAATAATTTATTGTAGTAGCCATATTTACCCAAAGCAAAAAGATCCTTAAAAATGTAATCTTGATACCCACTTCCTAACGAAGCGTCTCCGTCAATGAATACTGCCAAATTGTTTGCGTCCCAAACGGTATGAATCTCAACAATCTAACATAAACAGTTATTTATTGATAAAATATATCTGAAAGGCCCCCATTCCATCCATTCGCGTTCCTAAGATCCCTCAACAATATGACTTTAAATCAGACTTTTCAATTTTGCATAATGCTGCATGAAAATACTTGACAATATTAGCATTGTCGACGCGGAGGCTTTGTAGCGAGGACGTAGTAAAGGAAAATAATGAACAATTGAAAGGCCCATTGTTAGAGTCCATGAAAGAGCTCTTATGAAAATATTGTTGCGTCATCGCCTTACTAATGCATCAATACGTAACAAGGTCCTGTCGTGTCCGGAATTAAAACGTAAAGTTTGATTAATTATTGAGCTGTTTTGGCGACTTAAGCTTGATTCCTCAGGCATTAAGTCCGCTTCTGTACGAAAATTATGTAGGGTGTCCCTAAAACAATGGATAAATCTCTAACTATAGATAAACTTCATCATGACCTCCCTTAACTCGAATTTTGACCTAAGTGAAAATATCACGGATTCCGAGATAATTATTTATTATTTTTATATTTTTGGAAAATTACCAAAAGCGATTAGTTTTAATAGTGTCATTTCTACAAAGGGAGATTGTTTTCGTTTCTGTTTTTTTTTCCATTTCACAAGTGATAGTACAGCTATCAAAAACAATGACTTAAAATTTATATTGTATTGTATGAGAATCTTTCTTTTGTTATTAATATGACAAAATTTGTACTTTCCATCCGTTGTGGTAAATGGATACCTATATTGCAGCTATAATAAAATAATTAGTAGGTACTTCAAGACTTTATTTATTTCACCCTCAAGGGGTGAAATTTCATTTCATTTCTACGTGCAAAAATCAAGTGACCGGAAATACTAGTAATTAATAAATACGATTTCAATCGAAACGATTTCCGCATCCATAAATTATTGTAATTGACTGTTATCACTTTATCGCAGTTTCGACATAATTTAAATGTTAATGGCCGCCTAATGAGGTGTAAATTCGATAAAAGTCACTGTTGTTGGTTTTACGGGACCTTGTGATTAAACATGGCGACTGCATTAAGCGATCTATTAATAATAATGTGTAATGAGAGATCGAGCGCTGCTTGTAACTTTCAATCAACAAACACATATGTAAATAAATATTTTTTCATCCCCCCATTTTGGAAAGAGTATTTTTGCTATTCGATATCTGACCGCCAAAGTCGTTTTTATCCGCTTAAGGTTAAAGTAAATTTGAATTAAGAACAACGCGTGCACTAGGTATGTGATTTCAAAACATCATTAAACCTATTTACTTCCATCTCCATGGTGCCGAATTTATCATACAACTTTTTTTTAAATTTGTTAAAAACTCAGACTCTGAACCTCCTTGGTGTACTTTTGTTTTTAATTTGCTTTGCGCGCGCCATTTTGTTTTGACATCGTATTGTTATTTAATAAGAAACTTGAAAACAAGTAATAAAACGTATTATTTGTTATACGTAATATAAATATTTTTTCTATAATACTTACCTATCATAATATTGTAGTAAATATGTACCTAAACTGAAATAAAAGTATCTTGTGATTGTAAATGTTTTATTTTGCATTTAGTCATTTCCTCGCTGAGGGGGGATGAAAGTTACGTGTTGCACTCGAGTGCAAAGATTTTTCACCTTGTGTTCTTTTGATTCCCTCGCTGACGCTCAGGATTCTAATTTTTGAATCACTCGCTACGCTTTTGATTCAATTTTAGAATCCTTCGCTTGCTCGGTCATCAAAGTTGAGCACGCGGTTAAAAAGCAACTTTGCACTCATATATAACAAATAACTATTTATATTTAACGAAAAAAATATATATTGATTTTTATAATTAGACAGGGAAACTGTTTGCCTTTATCTCACCTGATGGTAAGTGACGATTAGGCTGAAGATGGAAGCGAGCTTTACCTCACCATAACTGAGGAACTGGTTATCCTACCTCTAATTGTCGAAACAACAATGCTATCAACATCATTATCATGGGTAAAAACTTAGGGAAGCTAGCCAGGCGGACTCAGAAGTCATACCACCAGTCAAACCGAGCAGAAAAACTTCTGCCCCTTTAAGGAATCGAATCCCGGACCTCCCGATCAACACCCGGTGGACTAAACCACGCGGGATGTCCCCCGCCGATCGAGGGACTGCCTATAAATATAGGCAAAATATTGTAAAATTGTATTCAGTAGTTAGTTTAAGTCGTATTGTGAACAAGTCAATAAAGCTACTAAGTGATCATCTAGAAATCAGTGTTTCAATAAGTAACATCCCTAGTGAGAAAATACAGTCCACTCTCAACAGAGTTAGTAAATGTGGCTAAGACGGTGATAAAAATTTATTTGCCCAATCCGTCATTGCTGGATTTAGAAGTATCAAAATGTAACCACTCCATCATTTGTCAATTATTTACGACAATTTCATATATCTCAGAGAGAACAGGAATAAACAACCAAACAAAAAGCTGAAACAGCACGACATATACTTATAAATAATCACACAACACCGTGGTGTTGAATAAATACATCATTCTAAGATGACACTACGTAAATACTGAACAGAAACAGAAAATCTTCTTTTGAAACTAAGCGATTCTTCGAAATCTGTCATACAGTCACTTTATCAAAACGAGAAGCTCTAAAATTAACAGAGTTGTTGCGAATTTTATACATTTTCTTTAAGAATGTTAAAATAATTTTCAAAAACATTAAAAAATAAAAACCGACTTCGAAAACGCTGAAAAGTTAAAAATAATATATGAATAGGTACAGACAATATCACACTTCTATATTGAAGTCGGTTCCAAACGATGATCTCCTAGAAAGTCTTTAAAATTTGTCACCGACTTCAATATAGAAGGGTGATGTTATCTGTACCTATTCATATATTATTTTTAACTTTTCAGTGTTTTTGAAGTCGATTTTTATTTTTGTAAAATATTTTTTATTTTTAACTTTTGAGTGAATGAAGTCTTTTTAGTGAAAGAAACCCTAATATAATACCAACTCACCTTCGGTGAGCTGTTATTAAATTAGGGTTTTCCTAGCTTTTCATATGATACCTTCATCAGGTCCTGACTTTGGTGACCTTGAGACCATCCCAGGAGTATACTCTATCGAATACAAGAAGAATTTTGAAAATCGGTCAATAATTGGGGGAGTAATCGCATAACATATACACAAAACACGGTGGACACGTGTAAAAATTTAATGGTTTTCCTCGATTTTTATAAGATCCCATTATCAGATCCTAACTTTGGTAACCATGGGACCACCCTTGGAGTATCTTCTATCGTATACAAAAAGAATCATCAAAATCGGTTCATAAACGACGAAGTTATCGGCGAACAAATATAAAAAAACAAGCATATATACGGTCGAATTGAGTAACCTCCTTTTTTCGAAGTCGGTTAAAAAAACAAGAAATATTTCACTATCTTCAGGGGCCAAGTGCCCACAGCGTCAACACGGTTTAAAAATATCGTAAAACGGCTCGGGGTAATTTTTTTGTCTTTAATGTTCTTAGTTGCTCCGTTGCAAACAAACGGCAGAAAACCAAATAATCCGCACACATCATTACAATATAACATATGAGTGATTTAATACGTGTGCCTTTACACATATCATTAGAATATTCATGGAAGTCATTAAGCTGTCATTAGCACGAACAATCACTTAGCAGTTGGAATTAAAAGTTGCGACAGGGGGCGTGACAAACGGTATGGAAACTATGCATGCTACCAAAATGCTAGGAAAAAATGTTTTTTCGGCTGTTCATTATATACAGGATGAAAATAAAACACGGTAACTGGAGAGTGCCCTTAATATTTAAAATAGCAAATTTTAACCACAAGAAACATGTTAATAAATATTCTTCACACCAACATTTCTAAACACCTTCACATTCACAATACTCTAAACACCTTCATTTTCAAAAACAGGCAAACCTGCATTTACAGATTTTCAATAAAACACCTGCCTGAACCAGGCATCCAACCTGATAGGAGCCGTAAAAACAACATACATACTTTGTGGACACCAATCGATAGGGTTTTAACTTTTAACAACATAGCAAACAAGCAGCATGCCAAACTGATGATAAATGGGCAAAAACACAAGTACTATATGTAGCTCCCCCTTTACAATCCCCACAATATCCCCCAATATACCACAATATACGTTGCCAACTTGTGACATAAGGTGTCAATATCAGTACCCAGTGATTTTACAGCCTATCTTACCCGTCAAACCGGAACACAGACTAGGTAAGATAGGGTACCCAATCTGATGACTCTAGTACTGTCTCTCTGATATTTTTGAAACATAGTAACTAAAAAACAAACTTCAAAAACACCAAAAACTCATAAATCATATAGGAATACTTACAACATTACAGTTTTATATTGAAGTTGGTGCCAAATTATACTAACGTTAATTGTTTCTTGCATTTATTAAGACTTTTCAGGTGATCATAGCTTGGCACCGACTTCAATATAAAACTGTGATGTTGTAAGTATTCCTATATTATTTATGACTTTTTAGTGTTTTTGAAGTCGGTTTATTTTTGAAAAAAAAAATTATTTCAATATTTTTTATTTTAATAGGTATTAGAGCTAAGGCAAACACCAGAATAACTTAAATTTTATCGTCTTTCGCTCTAAACAGTATTGAAAGAACTATCCCCTTACTTCTAACCTACCAGAAACCTTCCATCATCAGCTCAATATCATAATATGATGACTACGAGATGCAAATACCTGAATATCTTCAACAAAAACATGAAACACGTTCGACGTGCATATGAAATTGAGGGTTTTCCCTCGATTTTCATAGGTACAGTTCATGATATGGTAACAATGGGACCACCTCGAGAATATACTCTTTTGATTACAAAAAGAATTTTGAAAATCAGCCCATAAATGGCCGAGTAATCGGTGAACATACATAAAATAAAATAGATACAGTCGAAGATAAAACCTCCTTTTCCAAGTCGGTTAAAAAGACAGAGCTTTGACAACCTGCCCTGTATATATCGCAACATAACGCAACGGCAATGTTTAATTATAGACAAAGTTACCGTAAATACAGCCCGTACTCGCAAATGGTCGTGGTAATTAACCTGCCGTTACAACCATGACGCAAAGCAGTTATGTCCATGTGAATTATATTGATACTGTTAGGTCAAAATAAATTTTGACATTTAGTTATACAGCACCTATCCTTAATTGAAATATACAGGCTTATTTTTTATCACCCTGGAAAATTTAAGGGACGCTTCACGACATGGTAATACGAGAATGATTTAAATATAATTAAAAAAATAACTCACATATTTAATTTTATATTAATTTTCTAAAATATCCAAAAAATGCTGCACTAGCTGAGAGCAGCATTTTAAGAATTATCTTATTTTTTTACTTTTTTTAAAATTTTTATTTCATTTTTTTATTTTTTATATAAAATGGATGTGTCCTGAAGCGTCCCTTAAATTTTCCAGGGTGATAAAAAAATAACCGTGTATAAAAGGAAAAAGGGAGAAAACAGTAAGCGGAGAGAATTCAAGAATAGATGTACAGTCAGCGTCAAAATAATCTAAGCATTCAAACCTACCAAAGGTATCTAAAGATTTGGCAAAAATCACTCTTAGCACAAATACTTTAAGGTGTACTATCTTTTGTTGTCATTTGTTCTCAAACAACAAATGTAAATGCATCTCTACGTCTTGAGATAAGGTTGATTTTTGTCAAATCTCTAGATACTTTTGGAAGGTTTCAACGCTTAGATCATTTTGACGCTGACTGTACATATTTGTAAAATGTATTGCTGTCACGCTATGCCCGATCAACTGAGCTGAGCGCAATAGAGTTAACTGCATTTCGGACCGAAGACACCTATGAAAAGTACACAAAATAGACGTTTGGTGGTTCTCTATTTTCTCCTCTAAAACTAGACCGATTTGATTGACCGTCTTGTATAAAAAACATGTAAGGACTTTGGCTGTGTTTCTATGTTTTGATTTTTTAAATAATCTCGTCAAATTTGTTTAAATACAGCAGAAAATCTGTCAATTTTTCAGAAAATTTAAATCATTTAATAATAATTAACTTGCTATAAAAGGGAAAGCATAGGAACATGCCATAGGTTTTTTGGAAAAAATAAAGCATCTATTGCCATTATTCACTAAGGAAACACAGGGAACTAAGTATGTTTGTATAGAAAATGACCGGTAAATCATACCTCTCGTTTTTTCATACAAACATAATCACGAAATCTCGAAGAATATTCGATCTATGAACACGATATTTGGCAGGATGGTGGTTTACGGGTGGCACATGTCAACCAAGAACGAATTTTATGAAATTCAACACTCAAGGGAGTGAAAAGAGGGTTGAAACTTTGTATGAAAGGCCACTAGGTATTTTTGAACCTAATAAAAGCATGAAATGTTGTATTTAACCTGATAATTAGAAATACAAGTAAGTGAGCACTACACGTGTTTGTGAAACGTTTATGAAAATTCTTCCCTTACAAATGTGAAATGTGGGTTGAAATTTTGTTTATTTTTTGTTTGAGTATCACACTAAAACTGCTCAGCCTCTTTTAAAAGCTTTTCCTGTATAGTTTGAATTGTATTTACTACGGGAAAATGTAGAATTCCCATGGGAAAAATACAAATAATGAGGGCGAAACTGTGGGCGGATAGCTAGTTATTCATGATATGGTACGGGCTCAGTGATGTCAAGCGTTCATCTCAGCTTGAGGACTTAAACCCATAATATGCTGCCTGATCAATGTGATTTCTTGTAAAATGTCACTTCAACCCATATCCGTCACAGTTCCACTGCTGGTCATGGGTCTCTTCTTACACGAGGAGCAATTGCTATACTGCATCACGCTATAGAATATAGACGGGTGGACGTAAGGTTGTCTTTCGTGTTCTCGGGTCTTCGTAGAGTAGTGGTTCTTAACCGGTGGTCCCTGGGAGCAGCCGACGTGGTCCGCGAAAAAATCCGATTTTTTTTTATATAACACACAACCCTTTGTTCATATCTATATATACATATATAAAATGAGATGTTCCCATCTATAGACGCACGCACAACCGTAACCGCTAATGGTAGAAACGTGAAATTTGGACAGTTGTTCTTATCTCTATTAAAACTATGTTTAATTATTGGTAAGTGAAAGTTGCTGATAAAACTTATCAAGATACGAGGTTTCTTTTCCAAGGGGGGGTTTATAAAGTTTTTCTGATCAACTTGAGTTCTTATTAATAAATGCACCTCTAAGTTGACATCCATCTTAACATTCAGTTTTAACACATTCACTGCCAAGGGTTTAATATTAAAATCCGACCAGGTGCCACACTATTATTTTTTGATATAGTTGATGTTATATGTGTGTATTCATTAAATATGAATTAAAAATATTTGTTGTAAGTTTTTACAAGTTCAATAACATATCTATGTGTGCATACGAAACGACGCGCGTTTGCCCGAGGTACCAGCAAGTAATAAACCAAACAAAATATTCGGGACGTGCACTCGGATTCGAGTGTGTGCCGCACGCCCGGATCCGAGATCCAGTAATACCGCATGCCTCCACTCGGATCCGAGTGTTCGGCAGTGAAAGGGTTAATATATGAAACATCCGTCAAAAACAGTAGAGGTATCTTAAGGTCGACCACACTAGTCGATTATTAATATACGAGCCTAATACACAGTCGTAGCTAGACGTCTTGAATGAGTGCCCGGAAGTGGTAATCTCGCCCCCTATGTCTCGCTCTCTATCTACATGCCTATACTAAACGGCACTAACAACATTTGGTATTTATTTAAAAACGCCATTACTTTATCATTCATTAAGAACTAGCTATACAGGATGGATTTTTGAGATGGGATTTAAAGGGCAGGTACATTTTTTTTGTTGACAGTCAACAAAAAAATGTCGAGATAATAAAAAAAAAATTTTATGCCTATCGATCCTATTTCATGTAGGGATCAAAAGACTCTATGGAACCATTTAAGGTATGAGTACCAGAAACGACAGAAATCGCCAAAAATATTTCCCATACATTTTGTACGGAAAATCCTCGGATCCTATTTCTTAAGGTGATCTCTCTATGAATCCTATTTCTTACTTTTACCCCCTAGAGGGTAAAATTTTTACAAACTTTGAATGTCGTAATAGTAGATTATGCACCAAGGGATTAAAGTAGTGTCTAACGTCACGGGCGCCATATTGAACCCCGAGCGCAAAGAGGGACTCTAGAGTTAAAATTTAACTCCTGAGCGAAGCGAGGGAGTTATGTAGAGTCCTAAGTGAAGCGAGGGGTTCAAGTCGCCTAAGACGAAGACACTGCTTTATTCCAGAGGTGAATACTCTACTTTTTATACCATCTGCGAGACAATAAAAACTTAGGGCCCTATAACCAATTACTTAGGTGGTAATTTTCATCATAAACACTGTCACATTATCATTATCACTATCACTATAACTATGGTTAAAATTATGATATTATCATGAAAACCATTATATACAAAAAAATCTTTTTCTCAAGCACGAACACGTCACGCAATAATTTTATCTTAAGTAAAGTTACTGTAGTATTATATTATCTGTAGTAAAGCTTAAAACATTACAAAAACTTAAAACATATTTAATAATAATATAACAAGTATGAACTTAGTCTACGTACGATTTACGTACGATCAGCACGATCAGCTTCTGGACCCTGTCAATGACCTTTAGTAGCACGCAGGACGAATGTTAATTTGTTAACAATAAAATGGTATCAAATAAATTTCTTTTATTTTTCAACTTCGTTGTATATTTAATTTTAAAACAGCAATTAATTACTACACACAACTGTCGAAATAAATCTCAAATAGTCGACAGCCTATTGACCCTAAATAAAACAAAAATCTGAAGCACCTGGACATTTACTTACGTTTTTTAACTTTATCAATAAAAAAACACTGAATAAACTTCTAAAAATACTGTACTATTGATGCCACAAGACACATTCCACTAAGCACTTACTTTATTAACGTAAGCAACAAGATATTACAATTTTGAAATACGTAATGGCGTTGGCGGCAAAGTTTTAGCTATGAAAACAATACAACGGAATACTGTTGGTGCAAATTATGGAACAAATTGTAGAAACATTCTTTATTTTTAAATATGCCGCGTAATTTTTCCAAATGCTGTTTATCCGCCGGCAGCGAGTGTTCTTGCTTTGCTCTGCTTTTTATTCGTTTTTATCGATAGTTAATAGCGGCCGTCAAAAGATGGCGCTTTTTGCATAAAAAGTATTTTATCAATATAAAATAAAGTGAAATGTAATTGTTTATTTTAGCTTGCAGTATTATGTAGATAAATATTTTATAATTTTGGTAAAGAAATTATGTATTTAGATTTTATAAAAACATTATTTGCACAGGTAGAATGTCTTTGTCTCTAGTGGATGCACGCTACTGCTGTATGGGCGTAGAACCTTTGCCTTTCTAAGCTAGCATCTATGTTAAATTTTGTTAGACCAAACCTTTTTTTTTGTAATTATAGTTTTTAATATACAACACCCTGGCTAGTCTTACTTTTGACACATGTTTGTATTTTGATAGTTCTTTTTATGTGACATTTTATTATTATCTTATATATGAATTTCTATTATATTATCAACACGCAATCTGCTGCATTGGAGAGCTGCTAAACGTGTATTAAGGTACTTAAAGGCTACTAAGGATAAAAAGCTCAAGTACTCTCTATCCAGTGATGATGACATTATAGGTTATGCCGATGCAGATTACGGATCAAATCCAATTGACCGTAGGTCGTATACCGGATATGTATTTATCTCATGTGGCTCTGCTATATCCTGGGAGTCTAGAAAGCAACGCACAGTCGCACTATCAACCACAGAGGCTGAATATATGGCTCTTAGTGATGCTACTAAAGAGGCTATATATCTCAAGTCGTTAGTCACAGAAATATTTGGTAATATCAACCCAATCACCATTCATTGCGACAATCAAAGTGCACTTAAACTCACTACAAATAATACTCACCATTCTCGTACCAAACATATTGACGTAAGGTATCATTTCATACGGCATTCCATCAACAGTAATGAAATTATTTTTAAATGCATACCTACTGGCTGTATGGTCGCCGATGTCCTTACCAAACCTTTACCTAATATAAAGCATTTAAAATGTGTTAAGTGTTTAGGTTTAGTATAGTTTCTGTAATGTTAAAGTTTCGTGATAATTATTATTTGTATAGTGTGCTTTGTTAATTTTAATGCGTTGGAGTATATAAAATACACATGTACAGGGTGTTGATATTACGGGGAAGTGTTAGACCAAACCTTTTTTTTGTAATTATAGTTTTTAATATACAACACCCTGGCTAGTCTTACTTTTGACACATGTTTGTATTTTGATAGTTCTTTTTATGTGACATTTTATTTTTATCTTATATATGAATTTCTATTATATTATCAACACGCAATCTGCAGTTTTTATTTAAATATTACCGACTAAAAAATTTTCATACAAATTTTATGTTCCATATTTAAAACACTTTAATCCCTTGGGAGTTTCACACAAAATTATATCCCTTGGGATATAATGTCTTGCTTTACGTTGAAGTTAAGGGGGATCTAATTGAACATTGTCGAGCAGGTGGTATGAAAATATTTATATCTAATCAACAGCCTAAAAAATAAGTTTCAAGTTTCTAGCTTTAAAAATGATAATACTTCCATACAACCTCTTATCCCCCAGTAGTTCAGTAGTTTTGGCGTAAAAGCGCGACAGACAGACAGAATTACTTTCGCATTTATAATATTAGTATGGATTATTATTATACGACAGGCAGTCAAAAAACCCACCAATCTGCTAAAGAACATCGCGTAAGATTTTTGAGAGAATCGTTCAATCGCCCGCTCTATATTTATTTGCTCCATAAGGAAAGTTTTCGCGAAAATATCGCCGTTATTCTATTACGGGCGGTGTAACGACGTCGTTGCGCAGATATTATTGTCGTTGGCTATTTTGCGGCAGAGGTGCCACTCTCTGAGTTCGTAATCAGAGTTGGAAATCGTAGTTCGCTGAACATCGCAGCGAGAGTGTTCTCGCATCGGTGACGCGGGCACAGCGTGCAGAAATGTACGGCGAATTCTGTACCCGAAATATCGAATATAGAGTTACCGGGGTAATTTACCATTTTGCGGCGGCCTGATGAGACATGTCCTTGTTTATTTTAGCTCATCACGTTGTTCCGACAATTGAGTCCTTTTATCGGATTTCTGAGAGTCCTTTTTTTGTGTCTCAGTCGAACTAAATGGAGTATTGCAGTGTCTGTTCTATAAAGTTTTTCTCCTTTAGGCGTTTTACTTTTTAAGAATTTTGCGTTTTAAGTATTAAAAGTATCAGGCATTGTGTGCTCCAGAAAATTCCCTACTTAGACATTTTGCGATTTGGACGTTCAGTTTAAAGTTTCTCAAAATGGCAGATTTTAAGGATATTCATATGCCGAGTCCTTCATTCTTTTGCTAATTGAGTGAACTGCTTGCTGTAAACTGTCAAAACTAAGGTCCCTCGGGATCTACCACACATAACATTAAAACGATTTTTGTTTATTTATGTTATTGTTTTGTGTTTAGTTTGTGTGTGATTTCTTATTGACATTTATTTTATTATGGAAGTCATCCATCCTGAATGTCAATAAGAAAATTGGATTTATTGGTTGTTTAGCCTAAGCAAAGTGTGTAGTGAGAATTGAGAGAGGAATGACTTGTAATACCGACTTTGAGGAAATATTTTCCATAGGTCTAAGGTAATGTTGAGGTAAAGGAATTGTCTTGTAAGTGCTACGGGTGTTAGTCTCTGTTGAAACTGACCGCCGCCCGACTGAATTTTAGTTAAGAGGCCTATTGACTATAATTTTATACCGTGCAGTGATCTATTGAAGGGTAATTGATACAATAATGTATAAGAGATACATTATTGTATCAATTACCTTTCAATAGACCTCTTAACTAAAAGGACATGGCCTGTTATAGTATGGGGCTGCGCCCCAGCACGTTACAGCGATCATTTATGTGTCAAATGAAAGCTAAAAATATGTCATTCATTACAAAATGTATATTCCATTTTACACATAGAGCAGCGGTTTAAAAGTTATTATGTAATTACTGTGATAACCTCAAAAACCTACAACACTAGGTGCGAGTTGCATGCACAACTAACTTTATTGAAAACTTAATAGGTAACTACAAAGCTTTAATAATAAACACCTACCTTATTAAATGTAACTTGGTTAGTTGCTAAGTACTCACTTGGATTGATAGCCACTCGACAAGAATATCTCTCATTTGTTGTGAAAGGTTAGAAACTTCATATCTTTGGATACGTTGTACGCATATTCCACAATTGGCACATCGACTAACCAAATCGTTAGTAATTATGACTTTTGGTGTTTTTGAAGACGGTTTTAATTCAGTATGAGATGAGTGTTTATCTCACTATGCTCCACATAATAAGAAGAGGATGTACGTATGGTAGAAATAAAAACAAAGGTTATTTAATTAATAATTAACTTTTTTATTTGTGGTCTTGTGGCTGAGATCACTTGGTTTCGATCTAGAGGTTCGGGATTCGATTCCTCATATGGGGCTGAGGTTCTCTACTTGATTTGGTTTAGCCATTGAGTTCGCAAGTACTAAATGTTTTTGACATTTTACTGTTGATATTTTGCTTGTTGACATTGAGTAGGTAACCCATGTTACGCCCATGGGTTACGTCTTCATTATTATAAATTTGCTATTCATTTAATACAATAAAAAAGTGTCTACATCCCTATCACCTCACGTAAGATAGCTTGTCACCATAGAGATTCGATGACCTTCAGCTAGCTTAGGCGTATTCGGAGATTTAAAAATATAATACAACTTTAATATTTTATTTTATTTATAATTTCGTGCCTCATTTCGTGCAACATATATTTATATTCTGTAAGTCAGAAATGTCGTTTTTGACAATTTCCAAACGTTGTCTCTATGACATTAGAAAAATCTATCTAAGGAGGCAAAAACGGTTAGACAGTTTTCTTGTTTAGCAATCCGCCTTCCCTTGATCTGATTGTCAACTTCGATATTGAAGATGACAATCGGCCGATAAAAACTGAGAACTTAATCTTAGTAAAAATACACCCCAACCTCGGCCAAGTTTGCGCCCCTTCAAAATTATTGGTGCCCGTTCGACGGCACATACGTTCGGGGCAGGCGCTCGGAAATTCCCAACTATCGAGCAAAGCTCCGAATCGATTTATGGCGGTGTCTTTGTATTTATTAATCCTGGCGTATTTGTTTTGAAGATTGCGCCAGTTAGGAAATACCGGGATGTTTGGTAGCGTAAAAAGCTCAGTGATGTGTGCGGTCGACGTTGCTGTTACTAACCCAATTATAAAATCAGTACTGAGGGTCAATTTCACTAAACTTATCTTATCCAAATCCCAACAGTAGAGTTGTGTAACTCAGGAGTGATTGATTCAAAAGATATATATCTGACGCAAGGAGTGATTATATCAGTATATCACTTCAGTTTCAAATATATCAGTAGCTCAGTATCTCTTTCAGTCGCCTGACATGTCCGAGAGCATTGAAACCGCATTGAATCAGTAACTCTTCTCCTTCAATCGGCAGGATTTTATTAGGTGACTGATTTTTCATATTCACAACAGTATTAAGAAAATTATTCGAAGTATATATGAATACAAATTAATACAAAATAATTATAAATCTCTTTATGAATGCTAATCTCCAAATAATAAATAAGTAAATAAAATAAAATTAAGAAATTTAGACACAGAGCACACATTCATTATACCTATCACTGATAAATTAAAGAAACACTGAGTCACTGAGTTAATGATCTAGATAAAGATATAAATGATATAGTGATATAAAAGAGTGATATATATCAGCAGCTCCAAAAGATACATATCTCTCTTTTCCTCTCAGTGATATACTCTGCACAAGTCTACCCAACAGGTCATATACGTCCTCCTACCCTACGTTAGGGTGTTTAGGCCTTAGTCAACCACGCTGGCCCGGTGCGGATTGGTCGACTTCACATACACCTTTGAACAGATATGCAAGTTGCCTCACGATGTTTTCCTTCACCATAACAGCGTCAGATAAATGCACATATGAAATTCGAAAAACGATAAACACATTGGTGCATGGCGGAATCGAACCGCGGACATCCCGATTAGTGGGCCAGGGTCGAGTCCACAGCGCCACCAAAGCTGCCTCCAGATTCGTTCTGTATTATTCACACACATTTCCGATCGATTCTTTCTGTATCAAACGGCAATGTATGAGAGGCCATTAGAGGGATTCGAGACGTGGAAACATTCTTATACATTTTTCGTTCTTTTCTAATTTTGTCATAGCTTTTGGAAGGAAAATTTTACCCCGGGCAGGATTCAAATTCGGTATTCGGAATTGGATCACCGAGGACTTGTTCAACCCGAACGAATTTTCAACTATAATGATATCTACTTTACATCGTTAAGCCAAAATAGACTTTACTATCTGCCAATACCGATGCATCAAACCTAAGTTCTATTGGAAGAGATTTTTATATGATTTCAAGCGAACAAAGGCCAAAGAATATAAGTAACCGCAAGAAGTGATGGCGTGGTCGGACGAGCAGTCACGAATCATGTCGTTCCAGAGTTGCGATAACGTGACAGGCTGCGTGACATAATTTGACGAGGAGTGACAGTCCGGTGATTTATCGCATTGGCTTACAGATAAAATTTAATCCTTATTCGGCTAGGAAGTTTAATTAAAAACCTCATTTAATTGATTTAATGAAAGTTAACAGTGGTGCGGTGGTTGTGAGCATCTGGTTCAGATTTGAGTAAGGTTCGATACTTGGTTTTGTTTGTTGTTTGTTGAATCATTATGATTTTTGTGGTCTATACGCCATATAGTCTTATAGTTAGAAGTTTTTCGTCTCAAAATTGTGTAGAGCACAACAAGCCAATACAACAGAATCAATATTATTAAAGTTTTCTAGAGTTAAAGTAGAGAATAATACTCTAAGCCGACAGGCTGTTATGCCAAATGTATTTTCAACAGTTCGCCGTGCCCTTAGCAAACGGTAGTCAAAAATTTTCTCGTGTCTCAGACATGGACCTGTTCAGGACTGTGGTCTCGGAGAATTAATATATTTACGGTATGGTTTCATTAGTGTTCAGACACTTGAAATGCATCGTCTCCTGTGAAAACATATGGGGCTAAAATGTAGGTATGTATTTCTAGGGATACTCGGCGGTGGAAGATTTAACTGTCCGTTTTTAAGATTGTCATAGAATTCTGTTACTTCAATTACGCCTCCATCGTATACCTACCCTATTTTTTTGTACGAGGTGGAATGCTGTTGCCCAGCGTACCTGCCGATGGCTAGTCGACAGGCGTGTGTGGGACTCGCCCAGCTGACTGCGGGGGTGAATTGCAAAAGCAAAAAACCTGACACGGCAATCCTGAGAACGGTAGTGCAATGTCCTGGTTTAACGATTTGATTTTTTTTCTTAGTAAAGTAGGTACTTCTCTACGTTGGCAAAAAAAATTATTGAGTAATGAATGGCCTCGATTACATAAAAAAAAATAATTACAAAGTAGCATTTTATCATCACGGTGACCTGTCCTGAACCCACCCGCTCGTAAAATATTTTCCCCTGCAGTTACATTTATTATTTGGATTAAAATCGACTTTTGTATCATTAAATTATAATATAGCCTATCAACAGAAACTATTGTTTAAATCTTCTTTTTTATACATTTGACAACTTCGAATCAGTCCCTCCTCAGTTCGTCGGAGCACACGCGTCGGTGACAACGTCATAGGGGATTCCCCCCAAAAAGTAAGTATATCATTTCAGTGATATAAGGACAAAAATAGTTTCATTTCGGTGCCCGTTATAACTCGTGCTAGATTCATTTAATTTATTTCAAAATTGTGTTTTAAATTCGCCGTAAGTACTGCTTTGTTTGAGCAGTGTTGACATTTTGATAATGATTTTAATTCGGAGTTAAATGTAAGACCACTTTTTATCATATCGGTGTTATCATTTCAGTGGATTCGGTGGACTGTAATACCAATAACAATCCACGGGAATGAAATATGTAACTTCGAAATGATAACTCCATAACTTTTAGAGATCCTTAAGTCAAATATTGAATCATTTCAGTTCTGTGATGTACTTTTACCTAGATACTGTAGGTGCGATATTCCGGGTGTATTTGATGTGTAGATATTTCTGTTTAAAATATCTAGTTAGAAAATGTATAATAAGTGTACTTCTGTTCATTTGTTCGGCTCTACGATAATGTGGTGGATGAGCCAGTCACTCACATCTTCGTAATATTATTATCTTTACATTGCACCTATATATTATTATAGTTAGATCTTATGTTTGCTAAATACCACAAATATAGTCCTTATATTACTATGGAAATTTATATAGATTCGTTTGAGACAATGTACGGAATACACCTATACACATAGATGATGTTCTTGGCTGTATCATTTCAGTGGACTAATTTCGTTTCGGTGCTCAGTCTAGTCATTTCAGTGGCGTAATTATAATTTCGGTGGTCTTTTTTACCATTTCGCCTCCTTCTGCTAAGAAGTAATCGCAGAAGGAGGCTGAGGAGAGGGAGCGGGAGAGAGATCCCCAAGCCGCTTCCCTCCGCCGCAGACGGATAGGCAGGCGAAGACGGGCATTCGCGCAAGCAATGCCCGTCTAATGACGGCCTGCGTGTACGGTTGGCCCCGTGCACGCCGCCGTAAGGTCCTCCGTCTGGGGATTGCCTTGGTGTTCTTGGGTAATAGCCCGACCAACCTGGTCGGGCTTGCCCGGGCGCGCTGGTAGTGGTAGTCGCAGTGTGGACCTTACCATGCGCTCCCACAAGGACAGGGAGAGCACCGCGGGGTTTTAGTGGATCGACCGAGCAATCTGCCGGGCCAGCCCCACACACGCCCGCCATCTAGCCCACGGCGGGTACGGTGTGTTTGCGCATTTCCCCCCGAAAAAAAAGGTATCACCAAATCCTACTTTGACCAAAGTGACATGCGCCGTGTAATGCACCAATAATCCTAAGTACAAATAGCGCTGGCGTGAAGCACCAATTCATAAATTGCACGCCAGTCACCTGTCACGTGTGCCCGCTGCATGACAAATCCATCGGCGAAAGCCGCAGCATTGGCTGTGAATAATGTACGATGTATCACATATTCCGGCCGCTCTGAAGTGCGGCGCCCATTGCCAAATGTTTATGTAACGTCCGCAATCAAAATAAGCTATTTCGAATTGTTGGTTGAAACTTCAATGTGCTAAACGATTTTTTTTACGGGGTGGCATATTTTGCACACCGTACCGTCGATAGCTACTTGACAAACGCGTGTGAGACTCGCCTCGCAGGGTGCGGAGCGTACTCGCTAAACCAATCTTTCTTGTCTATTAGTCGAGGTGATCCAGATAGGTACTTACAGGAAAAGCTCAATATCTGGACCACCTCGGGACAGGCCGGTCAGCTACGGTTCGATTCTTAAAACCTGTGGAGGATAATATACCTGGGTATGTATATAACGAGGTGCTATAATTATAATTCTCATTATGAACGAATGAACTCCCAGCTGCGGTGTTTCCTAAGCGCTACGATATTTCCAACTTCAAACGAGGTTTACAAAAAGCATTTCCTTCCAGGTAAGCAGAAATTGAGCTTTGCCCCTGGCATTGCAGATGTTTATGAGCGGTGGGGCCTCTGGCTCGTCTGCTCGCCTCGTGAAGTTTGTCTAAAGAAGCCAATAATATATTTCGTTTGTAAATTGGAAAATGTTTAAAATTCAGATACTCATGTAGGTTTTGTATATTTTGGTAAGCTTTTATGTATTGTTACGCCGATGGTATAAGAAACTTTCAGCGCGGTTTTCTTGACCTTAGAAGCATTTTCAGCAGTCTGAAAAGGCAGTTCAGCGCGTTTCAGGAGGTGCTCTATCACATACTAGAATATCGAAATTTTACCCAAGTTGCCGTTGTTTTTAGGCGCCTGAAACATGTTTTCAGTCCGTTTCAGACTATAACCTCTATCGAACAGCACCATAACCTGAAAACCCTATTTCAGGCGTTATCGGGACCCCTTATGGGACTTTGAAGCACACTTCGATATATTACTAAATTTTCAATAGGAGTGAGTGAGATAGCACGATAAATCGAACATTCTCGAATGCCTCGAATGTTCACCGGTCCTACTAAACCTATAAAAGCGAGGGCGAATGCGAATGGACAGTTCTTCTCAAGAGAGCAAACCGAGCGGATCAAGCGATACAAGCGACTTGGAGCGATCATCTCATCTGCGACTTAGAAGCATTTTATAGTGAAGTGTTCTGTGTCTATAGTGTTCAGTGCTTAGCAACGTTTTATAGTGAAGTTTTCAGTAGGTATTGGTAAAGTGGCTTACAGTGTTTAGAAAGTGGCTTAATTAGTGCTAAATTAAATCTTATCTCAAAATTGTCGGTATTTCGATATTTCTATAAAACACCCACCCCATAAACGTAACAGTATTAATTCATAAATCTTAACAATGGTTGTCATATTTGTTACAGAGTGCCTTTTTATTTATCTACCTGTGAACGTGGAAATATACAGTGACAGAACCTATGGTAATAATTTACTTATCTACCTACCTACCCATTACACTAACCCGTCACTACGATTTAGACCACGAAATATGGGTTCCGTATTTTTGAATAAAAAAAACTGAACTTTTACAACATCACATATGGAAATATATCAGTCAATCCGAGACAATTACGTGTATCTATATATGCTATATTTTGCCCTCATACAGTAGATAGATACACGGCAATGGATGCACTACCACTCTGATCCTATGATAGGAAACATGCTCATCTAATATTCACTTCTCCAGCAGGAAGTTTCTCCTAAGTAATTGATTTTAGATTCCAGCAAAAGTACAGAATGATAAATCAGGGGTCAGATCCGGAACATTTTACTTATAAGTTTTTTTAGGAAACCCTCCATTTCCCGTTATACGAAAACATCTAGTTTAGATTATATGTATAGGTACTACGAATATAATGATTTAAATATAGTAATCTATTCCTCAAACGGGTTTATTGTATGAAGAGAATGGAAGACAATTTCTGAGATAGAACTCGTAATATATTATATTAGACGTGTAAAAGATATATACCTTTTTACATGTTGTATGTAACAAAGGATAATCATCTCACCTGATAATTGACTATAAGACCGAAGACGCAAGCAACTGAGCAAGAACTCCTCAACTGAGGAACTGGCTATCCTACCCTACGTCTAATCGTAGGATTAGACGTAGGATACATTGACATTGTTATTACGACAACAAACTTAGGTAAGACGGTGGTGGTCAGCCAGGCTTGCTTAAAAGCCCTACCACCAACGAAACCAAGCAGAAAAACTTGAGTCCCAATGGGTAATCGAACCCCGGACCTATTAGACCACGAAGGCAGTTACTACTTTATAGTTTTCAATCTTGCGATAAGTACACATAAGTTTATTTTTTTATTAAGTTTTATACAGCTACACGTAGGTCTGTAATAGAGCATCAGTGGCGCTGTGGACTTGGCACTTGCCTTCCAATAGGGAGGTCGGGGTTCGAGACCGACATGTACCAATGTGTTTTTCGTTTTTCGAATTTCATATTATGTATATTTGTCTGTCGCTCCTACGGTGAAGGAAGACATCGTGAGGCAACCTGCATACATCTGCGAGGAAATTCAATGATGGTTATGAAGTCAACCAATCCGCACTAGACCAGCGTGGTTGACTAATCACCCTAACATAGGGTAGGCTCGAGCCCCTCGGTGGGGACGTATAATTATGAGCTGTGATGATGAACACGTAGGTCTGTAGAATTTTCCTATTTCACGATCATCTTACAAGTATGTCCCAAAGGTTTACATGCTTTAAGTGCACTCAACGCTATACACAACAGAGGTTAACACACAATCGTCTCTAAATTGCCGATGTAAAAGTAAGCGTTGCATTACGCTAACGATCCATTCTCGGGGCGGTATCAAAAATAATAAACCACCAACCGGGCGGCGATTACCCAATTTTCTGGCGAAAAGTATTTTCCCCTCTAAAGCAATGATGGCAACTGAGTGGAGTGGAACGGTAATGTGTGCCACAGTACAAGTATACTTGGAAGGTCCCAACTGTTTTTTAACTTTTTTCGCGTGCCGTAAATTGGCCTTCCCGATCCCAAACGTACCTCCATCGGGATCGAAGAAGTTTCAGAGGGTGGTTAAGAGGATTGTGAAGCTGTACATTTTCATACAAAAAGCGATAACGTTTTCCCCCTCTAAACATATTATTCCAATTTTCATAATTTTTGGAAATGTTGTAGATATAATGAAGATCTAGGTTTGTACGTTTTGATTTTGAAGAAATATTGCTCAGATAATAATTAGCATCTATATCTTTATTTTAGACTTAATAACTACCTCGAGCATTTTTATCTTATTTCGACTAAATTAAACTGAATTACAAAAAAGCAACAAGCAAGCAAGCAAGCACTTGTATCGAACTTTCAACTCTAAACGGTGTGCAACAAATTGCATTTTTGAACATGCCTACTCTAGCTATCAATCGGCACTCCATAATCCTCTTAAGCCGAGTATAAGGCCACCAGCGTTATTGGACCCGTGTTCTACGGCATACTCAATTGAGCAAGCCCAGTCAACTTAGACCCTTGACATCGTAACACATTCCTCCGCCTCCGAAAAAGATCCCAACTGTTTTAAACTTGACCTGAATGTGAATTTTATTGTGTGAGGGGCACACACACTTATGGCTCACCATCACTTACCAACCACCACATCCATTATTAGCATTTTATTAATATTTTCACAAGATATACTGTTTTGTAAGTTAATCACAGAGTAATACATCCAACCGGAAAGACAACACTGCCGTCGAATTTCATAAAATGCCTTTCAGTATAATCTTTAAGAAGGACGAATATGGGAATCCTTTAAACTATTTATATTAACATCATTATAATACAAAGTGTCTATCTATCTCGGCCTGCCGTCTTCTAGGCCTCCTCCAGCTCCCTCCACCAATCTCTGCGTCTTGCCTCCTTCATACAGTTTGACCCTCGAGTTATTCGCTACAATTTGAAAATATTTTGTATCCAAAATATTACAAAGTGCATATTAAATTTTTGGAAGTTATCCAACAAATAATTTCGATTACGTGACATTTTTTCATATGTATTTATTAAATCCTGAGGGAGACTCAGTGCTAAAGTCATCTGGGCAGGTACCTCTATCTCACATTTTCAGCCACCAAGCAGCGGTGCTGAATACCTGTGTTCTGGTTTTCATTTCAGTCAAGAGACGCCCACCACTGCGTCTCCCGGTACGCGGCCGCTACTCGAGGACCTTTCCGCCCCAACGGCCGTCAGTCCTACGAGCGATGTGTCCTGCCCACTGCCACTTAAGATTTGCAATTCTTTGGGCTATGTCGGTAACTCTAGTTCTTCTACGGATCTCATCATTTCAGATGTGATCAGGTAGAGAAACCCCGAGCATAGCCCTCTCCATTGCCCTTTGAGTGACTTTGACCCTTCTTATGAGACCCATTGTAAGCGGTTACGTCTCAGTACCGTATGTCATCACTGGCAACACACACGAATTAAAGGTTTTATGGGTAAAAAAAGCAGTGAAAAGGTAGTGAAATATTGAGATTTGACATGTAGGCAACGAACATTGGAAGCCTAAAAACGTTTTTCAGGAACCACATTTTTTAATATGGCATAGCTATAAAATATTTCAAACAGGAGCTATGCTACTGTTCGATTGTTTACTGTAGCTGCTTGATGCTTAAGTGGAAGGAATTATGATAATTCCGTTAAGGATTGTTGTAAGAGAGTGCGCGCCCTTTAGTTCGATAAAAATTGCGTGAAATGTTTATTTAATCGATTGAGCAATAAACTCACCAAACATATTTGTACAGATTTCATTATTAGTATGTGACAAGTATTTCATTTTATCCTTAAGCGTAAACTCCATTATTAATCCATACTTCGGACTTAGGGTTTTAGATTTTTTTATAGCGCCGCCGCCGCTGTTTGTCAATAGTACAACTAATGCTTGCACTTATTACTTGCTGTGCCCGCGAACTGTTTCACCATAATAATTGTCAAATACAATTCTGGCGAGGGCCACCCTTATCACCTAGGGGTTTAAAAAATAGCCTACGACCTATCTCCAGACCTACCAAATATACACAAAAAAATCATAAACATCGATCTAGCCGTTTCGGAGGAGTTCGATAGTAAACACTATGATACGAGATTTTTAAGAATTAGTTGTAGCTTACGCACTTGCTACGTAATACAAAATCGTAGCATTTCTGTAGTTCGTAGCATCACGTTATACATTAAGAAATTAGTTGTAGCTTACGTACTTGCTACGTAATACCACAGATTACATAATACAATACTACCAAATCGTAGCATTTCTGTAGTTCGTAGCATCACGTTATACAGATGCGATCTATTGCAAGCATCAAATTAAAATTTTGTAATAAGGACATATTATTATGATATACCGCTCTTTAATGCGGTTTAAAATTTTACTAATTGGTCTACTAGCAGGAGCGCCAGGAAGCATCGTGGTAGGACCACGAGGCTTCCTTCCCGTTAGTAAGTGAGTGCGCGCACCGGTGACTTTTGTCACGGCGACAGAAATGTTTTTGTAACTGTCACGTCACGCAGGTGCGCGCACGGAGGGCGACAGTGACGAAACTTTTTTGATATCGAAGCGTCCAGTGTTGCCAAGTTAGTGAATTTTCCACTAGTTCTGGTGGTTTGTTGGTGGGCTATTACGTTTCTGGTGGCTGGTGGTTTATTTACTGGGCATTAAATGTCAACAACTTATGAACTTCATCTAATGATATACTAGTCTGTCATCCCGAAATGTCACACTTGAGATTCCGCCTAACATCGGTTAAAAAATTATTAGATTTTTTGTAATAAATACTTTTAAATTCTAACAATACATTCTAATAGTGTGTCTACACATTATTTGATGTTTTTTTAATTACATACATATGTCATTTTTATGGAAAATATTAGAATAATTTAGTTTTTTTTTATAAATTGTGTATTTTTACTGTCTTTTTTGTTATTTAAAGATGCTAAGATTAGTAGCTAAGGGCTGTAAGGCATCAATTGCAGACCGAGATAATTCGGCGCACGAGCTCACCGAGGGCACCTATATTTCGAGGGTGCAATTGGTGCTTACACCCGAGCTAACTACTCTGCTTTACATCTCGATTGTGAGGTAAGTAGGTCCTTATTACCCCCAAATGGGGCTTCATCATTCATCATTTCAGCCAAGAGACGCCCACTGCTGGACATAGGCCTCCCCCAGGGATCTCCAAACCGATCGGTCCTGCGCCTCCCGCATCCAGCGGCTTCCCGCGACCTTCACCAGATCGTCGGTCCACCTTGTGGGGGGCCTACCAACGCTGCGTCTCCCGGTACGTGGCCGCCACTCAAGGACCTTTCCGCCCCAACGGCCGTCAGTCCTGCGAGCTATGTGTCCTGCCCACTGCCACTTAAGGTTTGCAATTCTTTGGGCTATATCGGTGACTCTAGTTCTTCTACGGATCTCTTCATTTCTGATGCGATCACGTAGAGAAACCCCGAGCATAGCCCTCTCCATTGCCCTTTGAGTGACATTGAGCCTTCTGATGAGACCCATTGTAAACGGCCACGTCTCAGTTCCGTACGTCATCACTGGCAACACGCACGAATTGAAGACTTTCGTCTTGAGACACTGCGGTAGATTGGCCGAGAATATACTGCGTAGCTTCCCGAACGCTGCCCAGCCGAGTTGGATTCGTCGATTTACCTCTTTCTGGAAGTTGGACTTACCGAGCTGGACTATTTGTCCCAGGTAAACATATTCGTCAACAACTTCCAGTGTAGAGCCGCCAACCTTCACAGGAGTGGGTACTACATGGGAATTCACCATGATTTTGGTCTTGTCCATGTTCATTTTAAGACCCACTTGTTGGAAAACTCTACAGAGGTCATCGAGCATTGTGCCTAGATCTTCCACGGTCTCAGCCATGACTACGATATCATCGGCAAAACGAAGGTGGGTCATGTACTCGCCGTTTATGTTGATGCCGAGTCCTCTCCAGTCCAAAAGCTTAAATACATCCTCCAACGCGGCTGTGAACAGTTTCGGCGATATAACGTCACCCTTTTTTTTTTTTTTCTTTTTCTCGGGGGGAAATGCGTAACCGCACCGTACCCGCCGTTGGCTACACGGCGAGCATGTGTGGGGCTCTCCGGGCAGAGTGCCAGGCCTACCCACTAAAACCCCCCGGTGTTCTCCCTGCCCTTTTGGGCGCGCTAGGTAAGGTCCACACTGCGACTCCACTACCCACGCGCCCGGATATAACGTCACCCTGTCTCACACCACGCTGAAGTCGTACTGGTTTCGAGTTTTGGTCCTGAAGGCGGACTGACATGGTGGCGTTTTCGTACAATGACTGCAACACTTGGATGTACCGATAGTCTATTTGGCACCTCTGGAGTGATCTAAGTACGGCCCAGGTCTTGACAGAATCGAAGGCTTTCTCATAGTCCACAAACGCCAAGCATAGTGGCAGATTATACTCCTCGGTCTTCTGTATAACCTGCCGCAGCGTATGGATGTGGTCTATGGTACTATAGCCTTTACGGAAACCGGCTTGTTCGGGAGGCTGGAAGTCGTCAAACCTGCGCGCGAGACGATTCGTGATAACTCTCGAGAACAGCTTGTATACATGACTCAGGAGCGTGATGGGTCTGTAGTTCTTCAACTGGGCCCTGTCGCCCTTTTTGAAGAAAAGTGCCACCACACCCCTGTGCCATGCTTTAGGCGCATTGCCCTCGAGTATGATGGAGTTAAATAGCCTCTGCAGCGTTTTCCGGACTGGTAGTCCACCCGCTTTCAAAAGCTCAGCTGTAACTCCATCATCACCCGGTGCCTTGTTGTTTTTTAGCTGTTTGAGAGGCACACTAATCTCGTACAGGCTGACGTCCGGGATGTCTTCGGTGTAATGCCGGATCAATTTGGCTCTAGGATCTGTAGCCTGAATGACAGGTGCCTGCGATGTTGTGTAAAGCTGTCCATAGAAGCGTTCGATCTCAGCCATAAGCTCAGGTCGAGACGTAACGACTCTGCCGTCCTCTGTCTTCAGCTTCGTCAGCAGACTCTGACCGAGTGACAGATCTTTTGCGAACACTTTGGAGCCCTTGTTCCGCTCGATGGCTTCCTTAATACGTTCCGTATTAGATCGGCGTATGTCGCGAGTCAGAGACTTCGAGATCTGTTTGTTGAGTCGCCGACGAGCATCTTCAGAACACTGCAGACCCATCCCACGCCTTTCTTCCATGAGCTTAATTGTCGGCTCTGAGATTTTGCTCCTTTGCTTAGTACGGCTGGGTTTGAAAAACTTCGAACCCACCGTAAGGACAGTTTCCACAAACCTGTCATTATATATATAAATGGGGCTTGTAGGTGACCAATAAGCGCTCTAGGGTAAAGGGTGGGGCAGGTCATCATTACTGCATCGTCAAGATGAAAATAAGGAAAAGTTAGCGTGTGGCATTTGTCTAGGGGATCTGGTCTTTTTTCCACTTCTATAATAATATCATTATCAATATCGTCTTCATGCACGTTTACCTTTCGTGAAGACGTTGACGCCATTTGTGTGCTTTTATCAATAGTCGCAATGTAAATGACGAACTACGCGGAGTACAGCATTTCCAAGTCGGACTTCAAAAAATGCGTAGGCCATATTAGGAAATGACGTAGAAATTGTAATGCATATGAGAAATTCATAGACCTACGTTTTTTCGAGGATAATGAAGAGTAAATTATTTCTCGTTTATGCATGATTACTTTTTTATCACCCTGGAGGTTGGAAAAATGGGACGCTTCATTTAGGTTTCATATAGGTTATTGTCTAAGAAAATATCTATCGCGATCGCTTACAATTTGACAGTCGCAGCCCATCCATTACTCCTTTATAATAGGAAGTCGGTACACTCTGTACCGACTTATGTTGACGGCGCAATGGCTGTCAAATTATAAGCGATCGTGATAGATTTTTTCTTAGACAATAACCCACCAGGATACATTCATTATTACATAAAAATTAAAAAGAAGTTAAAATAAACTAAAACAATACTGCACTAAACTAGAGCAGTATTTTTTGGATATTTTAGAAAATTCATATAAAATGAAATAGGTGAGTACCTAATTTTTTTATTCATATTTAAATCATTCTACTACCATATCCTGATCCTGAAGCGTGCCTTAAATTTTTCGGGGTGATAAAAAAGTAACGCTGTATAGGCGCTAAATCGCCAAAAAAACTTAAAAATAACATTTATAAAATCACCGCGATCGGAATATAGTTTCTACAGAGAAAAAAAAACTATGCAGTTACTCTTTTCATTTTTATCCTTGCATGGGGAGGAGCTCATTCATCTGTCCTTATAACACTTGAAAGGGCACAAAGAGCCGTATTCAACGTCTCCTTAAGTAAGAATCGACGGTATCCCACCATTCTGCTGTATGAAGATGCTCAGGTTTTGAGTGACCGTAGAATTTTTCTCACGCGTCTCCTCCTCTTTACACATAAAGCCGTCTTAAATATTATGTAAAGGAATGATTCAGAAGCGTACGTTTTATATAACTACTGCAAGAATAAAAACTTCTTTTGTTCGTCGCTTTAGAATATTTTAGGACCCTACATTTTTAATAAAGTGGTAAAAACGTGTCCATCCTTGAAACTGCCTAGTGTCAGAGAGGCTAAATGTTTACTGCTGAGGTATCTGCTATCCCATAATTATATTGAATCGGAAGCTTTATTAATAGTTCTAATGTAGCATAATCAATCTCACTTCGAATTTACTACACACACGCTTACATACAAAACTGTTTCACACACTAGTACACACACATACACACGCACAAACAACACACACACTTACACAGACATACTTAGGCTCCTTATTAATAATTTGTATTTTTTATTTAATTTCTTCATTTAATATATATAAATTAATATCTTTTATCTTTGATTTTTGTTAATAAGTATGATCTTTGCGTAACAGGTCTAACCTAGTGTGATGATCATAGTAAATTTACTATAATTATACTATATTTCTTGGAAAAATAAATTATTATTATTCTTTTCAAAAAGTATGTGTACAGCACAATGTTACTTAAAATTATCAATAAGTAAAGAATCCATTTTCTTAAAAATGTAAGCAATAAATTCTTAAAATACGTAGATCTACGTAAAAGATTTTCAGTTAAGTAAGACCTAAAAATACGTGGATCTATTTAGGTAAACAGAAATATAGCTGACAACACTTTGTCACCCGGGCGTCACCGGCTTGTCGCCGGCCGGCGAACGAACAAAAAAGTCACCCAGATGTCACGTCGTAACGTGCGCGCACCTCCATACATTTCCATGGACTTGATGACGGCGACAAAACAGTCACGGTGACAAAAGTCATCTGTGCGCGCACCCACTAATACACTGTTTAAAATTAAGGATGTTTCACTTGACTTCACTTGGCCATAATCTTCTGGATACAAGCTTTCGCACGGCAAATCGTGTAACATTGTAGATTTTTTATTAACACACAAACACTAAGCCAAAACATACTTGGTCAGAAATTAATCATTAACTTCTTTCAAACTATAACACTGTTTTATAAAAAGGAGCCGCTCAATGCTACTTAATTATTTTAATATTCATCAGATTTGCACCGACATACAATATCAAACTGTCATAAGAGTGACAGTAACAATGTATTTACTAAGACACGGTATCTACCGATCTGTTTAGCTTTGAGTTAGCCTTAAAGCTGCTGTATAATCCTGCGTTACGTTCATGTAATATTATTAACAATTAGTTGATTGGAGATTATATACATCTAGTAATCAGTGGGGGATTAGCCGTAACAGTAGCAAATGCTACGGGCCGGCCTAATATATAACTTAAAATAAAAACGTCTTTTGCTCCAAACAGTATTGAAAGAATTATTCCCGAACTTATAACAACCTTATTGTTTAAATGCTATACTTACTTTCCGCTTTCAGCTCACCTGAATCACTTGAAAAGTTGCGCCAATAAGTTCCTATTATATTGGCAGAACTGTCCCCTAGCTCCCAACTTACCAGAAATCTTTCATCATTAGCTCGGTAATATGATTCGATTCGATGACTATCAGGTGCAAATAACTAAATATCTTTAGGAAAAACATTAAACACTTAAGAAAACATAACCCATCATCAGATCATGACTTGGTGACAATGGGACCACTTCGAGAGTATACTCTTTCGATTACAAAAGAATTTTACAAAATGAACATACATAGAAAATAGATAGGAAAGGTGTTCGAGTAGCGGCTGCGTGCGTACACGGCGGTAGGTGTATCGACGATCTGGTGAAGGTCGCGGGAAGCCGCTGCATGTGTCAAGTGCAGGACTTCTGTCCAACAGTGAACGTTTCCTGGTTGAAATAATCATGATGATGATGATGGAATCGGAATCTATATAATTAATTTACTAATATTATAAAGCTTGAAGAGTTTGTTTGTTTGAACGCGCTAATCTCAGGACTACTGATCCAAACTGAAAAATTCTCTTTATGTTAGATAGTTCATTAATTGAGGAAGGCTATAAGCTATATAACATCACCATGTTGTTATTTACACCTAGTTGGGAATATTTCGCAAGCGTAACTTTGTTCCAACAAGAGATTTTAAAAAATTGCAATCATCGTAAGTGCTTACGAAGATGACTTGGAGGACAAAGATAAAGATTCTGATGTGGCTAGCATTAATGACAGTAAGAATCACGAGGCTCTGGAATTGCAAATATTCTTTACTTTTTTGGTTCCCAAACGTTGAAATTTCTCTCTTGATCACCAACTGCACTTTAATGAATACTGATTTACTTAGAGAAAGTCAATATGAACAGTATTTTTCGTAAATTTGCCCAAATTAAACCAGAAAGTTTGTTTGTAACAGTATTGTTTTATTTCATACAACTCCCCATCCTATCTGCGCTCCCGTTTTCAATTACTCCCTCCTCCATCCCGTCCTAAGCGTAGTTGTTGTGAGGCATGCATGCTGGATGTTTCAAGCAGCAATTCACATTTTTTTCGCAATTCTTTCAGCGTTCGCGCTGCTCAGCTTTGGAACAGTCTCTCGAGTGACATTCAGCACAGCCAGTCACATAACAGCTTTAAGTCCCGCGTTAAGCAACACTATATCAGAAAAGGTATTTGGAAATAGGTATTTATAAATAAGGGTTATTTATGTATTGCTTTATTCATGTTGTCTACTACATTTACTTACGCCAACAATGTTATGGGTTGACTGGAAGAGATCTCTATAAGAGATAAGTCCGCCCTTGCATACCATGTTTATGTTTTTTTGTACAAACGTTTTTTTGTTTATGCAATAAAGAGTATATATAAACTTGATAGCCAGGCCACTTGATAGAATTTGCTGCAGGCCCCGCGCTAGCTTAATTAATCCGACGGCGACACTGCTAGTAATGCAACAGATATTTAAAACCATGTAGATAGCACAAATATGAGAAATTAATGCGACAAATTGTCGCGAAGCGGAAGGCTTCGTACAAAAAAGAGAGGAGGAAGCTAAAAGAAAGCAAGTTAGATACTTAACACGGTATATTTACAAAAGAAAACGGAAACAAGAAAAGGCAGAGGTAGGGAGGAATAATATTAGGAGGGCACGACAGGACTTATATAACTAAATTAGCCTAAAAGGTAACTATGTACAACAGAATAATATAATCTAGCCTGGCCAGGGTAGGGCGGGGACGAGTAGCAGCTCCGCCGGTTAGCCGGAGCAGGAGTAGGCACGGCAACGCAGCAGGCAGGATAGGTTGCGCAGGTCAGGTAGTCAGCATAGGAGCGTCCCAACGGCACGCAGTAGGCAGACGGCTCAGGAACACCCGGCGGCAGCGTTATGCAGGTAGGAGGGCCAGAGCACCCCCAACGGCGCTCCTCAGGATAGGCGGTAGCAGGGACCAGTAGAAGGCGCGACGGAGTGGTCAGGTAGGCAGCAGGCCCACGTAGCAGGCGCGGTGGAGACGCGTGAAGGAACCGGCACGAAGTGATATGATCACGAAGGCCAGGCGGTGCTGGTTTGGTTCCAAGCCGGTGTAGGGAGCTTAGCTACTCCTTAGCCGTTAGCGTTCAATATCAGAGCTGGTAGTAGACTGGCTTCCTAATGACCCTGGTCCGCTTTTATACTGGCCATAACAATAGACAACTACATAGCTGTCAAGCGAAAGATTTTTGAACAATAAAATAATTATATGACATTTGTCAGTCACGTAGGCATTGAGCTACAATATTGAGATCAAATGTCGGACGCTAACAATTATAATAAGAAAATATAGAAAAATACAATAAAGGACTAATAAATATTACAAATATTTATCGCTTGTGAATAATAGCGTTATACAAAGTGAAGTTCAAATAAATAATCAGTTAGTGCTTTACAAACATTCGTGAATCAATAAGTGCTACAAGAATTTGTGTATATTTACAAGAACGACATGTGAAAAGACAAGGTAATAATATTATATTTTCCTACCTAGTTACAATAATAATAATAATAATAAATATTTTTATTAAAAACACATTTTCAGCATGGCAAGTTATGAACATCTCTCATATAAGGTTGCCCTGTGTTATGAGAGGGAGCCCCCGATGCCCGGGCCCTGCATTGCATCGGTTGCCGCCAGTCGCTGATCCCCTGGACGCCCCGGGGGATCACCGGCCCCCCCAACTTGGGGGGGTGAGAGGGACTCGCCTTGGGCGAGTGCGCGCCGACGAGGTTGTGGTAGTTTCCGAAAGGGTTCTCATGACCTCGTCCGGCAGCGAGACGACTCTCGTCGCCGGATCCTCTTCGTCTGATGACGGTGAGGATGTGGTGGCGGTTGTCGCGCTCGCGCCAAGGCGCATGTGAGGGGCATAGTTGGGTTTTAGTCGGTAGGCCGCGGCATCGCACTCCCTGGTGGACATACCATCCCGTCTGCCAGGGGCCGTGGAGAGTCCGACATAACCTCGCGCCTCCCAAGCGCGAGGTATGCGTAACGCATTTCCCAACTATAAAAAAAAAAAAAAAAAAAAAAAAAAAGGGAGCCCCCGATACAATTGATTCGACAAAATCTAGGTGTTTTTAACATAGAAAGAAAATAAAAGAAAAAACTAAAACAATATGGTAAAGTTATGCGTGATATATTATTTATGCATGTTGTGTTTGTATTTGTGTATGTGTGTGCGTGTCTGCGTGTGCGTATATAGACTTTAGGATTGCATGTTTATTTGTTTAGGTATGTTGTGTATGTTTGTGTGTTTGTGTATATACAGATCCTAGGATAAACTAGTAACTTCGTAATACATTTCTTCTAGCTTGTCATACGTGAACTGTTCCAACCATTTGTTTATCATATTCCTAAATGTTTTTGAGCAATAATGTGTGATTTCTTTGTTTGTTTTGAGTATTTTATTATAGAGTCGAGGGGCTACGTATGTGAAGTGTCGTTTAGCTAATTTTGAGCGAGTTGTTGGGGTTGTATATTTGAGGACTCTTTTTTTCTTGTCTAGAGGTATATGTGGAACTATCTTGCTATGAAATCGGCTCAATGTTAAAGTTATATAAAGTTTTCTTATTGTTGAAACGTTTGCTTGCTTGTACAACAATTCAGTTGGGAATCGATAGGGAAGATTCAATGCAACTTTTAGAATGGCTCTTTGAGCTCTCTCATTGTGTGGGTTTTTGCAGCGTTGCCCCAAACACATATGCAATATGTAAGTAAGCATTGACAAAGTGATTTATATGTTGATAAGAGGAGTTTGCGATCTGCAGCCAGACGTAACTTCTTAAATATAAAAATTAGTCTTCGGGCTTTAGCTGATACAATACTTAAATGTTGTTTCCACTGAAGGTTGTCGTCCATTGTAACACCTAGATATCTTATTAGCGGGACACGAGAAAGAGTTGGGCAGTTGCAGTTTGGTTGAATATTTCGATTACATGGATAGATGTGTAATCTAAGAGTTAGATTACAATCTGGGCTATTGGCTTTAGTCTTACTGAAGCAAAGGAACTTAGTTTTTTGCGCATTTATCGAAAGAAGATTATCTTCCAACCAAGAAGTTATGTAACATAAGCCCTTTTCCGCTATGTTTTTAACATCTTTCCATGTTTTTTTGTGAAATAAAACAACAGTATCATCTGCAAACATGACGGTATCAGCACTCGGGACTTCTAATTTACATAAATTATTTAAATATAGTAAAAATAGGGTTGGGCCAAGGGTGCTTCCCTGTGGAACGCCATAACTACATTGTGCACTATTACTATAGTGGTTATCTACCCTCACAATTTGACATCGATCTGTCAGGTAATCAACAAACTAGGAGTAGACAACCCCCCTCACACCATAGTTTTCCAGGCGTGCAAGCAATATAGGAATCGAGACCGTGTCAAAAGCTTTCTGGAGATCAAGAAACACTCCGACACAGCTCTCACCCTTATCCAGATATTCAGTGATGAGAGAGGTCAATTTAAGTACTGCATCTTCTGTGGATTTCTTAGCTCGAAAGCCATACTGATTCTCTGTCAGTGCATTAATCTGTTTTAGATAGCAAATAAGTCTTCGGTTGACAAGCTTCTCTATTATTTTTGACATGGTTGGTAGAAGTGAAATTGGCCTATAGTTTGAGGGGTTGCTCTGTGATCCTGCTTTATATATGGGACAGATTATGGCTGTTTTAAATGCAGAGGGAAAGACACCTGTTGTAAAGCTTAAGTTGCATATGAAAACAATTGGGGCGGTTAATAATTGCCTAAACTTTTTCAAGAATCGGATAGTTATTTTATCACCTCCACATGCACTATTTGAGTCCAATTTTCCTATAATATTATCAACCTCATAGGGATCTGTAGGGACAAATGACATTGACTTTAGCGGTGACCATTTGGCTTTTGTTTTATTTGCTAGGTCATTTTCAGTTACTCCGAGTTTATTAAGAGTAACGTTAGCAAGATCACTTCCTATAGTTGTAAAGTAGTGGTTCACCTGATCAAGTGATAACTTCGGACTGTCATTAAGAGTAAGTAATTTAGTGTTTGAGTCTTTATTTTTAGCCATATTACATAATTCCTTAATAATATTCCAGGTTTTTTTATTGTTTCCCTCTGCTTCTTTTAATTTACTTTTATAATAATTGCTTTTGGCGTACTTTAAAATTCTATTACAGGTATTTCTATAGTTTTTGTATTCTATTTCTAAATTTAAATCATTCGGTGACTTTCTAAATTTTTTAAGTAATTTATCTCGTTTACGAATTGATCTTACTAATCCTATAGTGATCCAGGGTTTAAGTGGCTTGATTTTGTTAGGTACTTTATTAATACTGGTATTTTTATCAATTATATTATTTATATTATTGATTAAATATTCCGCGGCGAAATTAACATCTGTATACTTATAAAAATTGTCCCAATCTAATTCCATAATAATTTTCTTGACCATCTCATAATCAGTTTTGCGTATAATCATTGGTGCTAACGTTTTCCTTCTAACAGATTTATCCATTTTAAGCAATATTGGAGAATGGTCAGTGAATTCTCCAAACACTATTGTGTGGCAGGGAAATATGGTTTTTACCATGAAGTGGTCTATGCATGAATTTAACCTCGTTGGTCTATGTATACCTTGCTTAAGACCATGAAATGCCATAACATTTAAATACTCGCTTGCCATATCATCTAGGTGGTCTGGTTGTATATTAATGTTTACATCTCCCGTCAAAATAACATTCCTAGTCGCTATACCCTCAAGCAAATGGTTCAGTGAATTTATATATTTTGATGGATTTTTGAAAGAAGGATGTCGATAAGTGCATATAATGGATATGTCATTTTGTATTTTTATTAATATGCAGTTTCCGTCTTTTATTTTACGCAAGATACTTCCAGATTTGTTTTTGTATACACTACGACCCCATCGTTTTGGTTAAAAGTAAAACTACTAAAAAAGGAATTATATCCGTTGATTGTTGGCACGGCTTTATCAGTAGTTAACCAGCATTCAGATAACACTATAACATCGATGGGGATATCTAACTCGGTTAGGAAAATGAGTAGTCTATTTAAATTACAATGTATTCTTCTAATGTTGACAGATAGAATACACAAGGAGTTAGCTTCATTTGTTTTTAGGATACTTTTGGCCGCCATTGGGTAATCTGCATATGTACATGTTATTTGGTCTACCTGGTCAATCTCATGACTTATATAATTATGTTGCGTATTCATATTTTTTTCCCAGATATAAACAATGTGTATAGATTGTGGGTGCTCATCGACAACGATGTAGTACAGAATATGTAGTATATGAAAAACGAAGTGAAGATTGTGATTTTTGTCAACTTGTATTTAGTGTTTATGTATTGTGTATATGTGTTAGTAAGTGATTGGATTGGAAACGTTATTTTTGAGTTACATTGTGTTTTAAGTGTGTTCAGTGTAGTGTGTGGTGTATATTTATATGTATATGCGTGTGTTATAAATTGATACATGTTTGTGTTGCTAACAATGAATAGTTTTATGTGTAAGTACATATATTCGTGTATGTTTAGTTTAACTCTAAGGGTGGTAACATAGTTTTCGATTATATATAAACAGTTTTTGGAATATTGTAAACATAGTCAACACTGTAGATTTTTAATGTCCGCCTCCGTGTTGATGCGAAGTGCTGGTGCGCCGTCGTTCTTGCGTAGATAAACAGATCCACGAGAGGTCCAACAAAATCTGTAATTTTGTGATTTAGCGAAGTCCCGAGCCATTGCATATAGTTTTTTGTTTTTGAAGGTGAGGCTGTCTGTGATGTAAACTGGCACAGGCGGTCCAGTATATGATAAATGAGATGTATTTAACTTGTTATTTGGGTTTCTCTTATTGAATAATTTAACAGATTTTAGGACCTCCTCTTTTTTGAAGATATTATTAAATTCAACGATTATTGGTTTGTCACCGGGCACTGCAGTGGAGATTCTGTATATATTTTTAACATTTTCCAGTTCAATGGATACATTTAGAGTATTTCCCGTTTTTTTTATTATGTCTAGAAGGTCAGCCTTACTTTCGGTATTGTTTTTTGTTGGTATATTCCTTATTTCAATATCTGTAATCCGTGCGCTTTTTTCCAGGTATTCGATTTTTTTTCCATAAATTTGATGTACTTTTTTTCCTCTCTCCTCTCCTCCTCCAGTAAATTAAAACGGTTTGTAATTTCCTCGTATTTATGTGACATAAATTCCAGTGATTCTTGCATACCAATCATTTGGGATTTCATGTCCCGCATGAAATCCATGATGGTATCAAGTTTGGAATCTTGTGCAGCAATCATACATTTTATTGAGCTATCCTTTACTGGTGAAGCCGCGGTGCTATCATTGTCACTATCTCGACGGAAGCGTTTGTTTACATTGCGCGGAGTTATGTTGTGTGGAGCATCATTTATTCTTGCTATGTTCGGCTCTGAGCTGTAATGCGTAGGTAATAAGGCGGATGCAGTATCTGAACCTTTATTGGGCCCCGGCGCGGTGGGTGTAGCCGTCTTTTTTTGTTGATGTTGTTTTGACCCTGGTGATTTAGTAGGTGAAGCTGTCTTTTTTTGATGTTGTTGTTGTTGTTTTGGTGAATTTGTAGGTGTTCGTTTCAAAGGCATTTTTTCCGATTTATATATCGAGAAAGGATATTTTATATTAACAAAGACAAAATTAAATACTGTCTAAATACCTCTCGCTGTGATTACGGAGGTGCCGTAGCTGTGGCCGGATCGTAGCAGATTATCGTGGCGGTGCGTAGCACAAAGAGCGACGCATATATAGATGTAGTCGTAGCACTTGCTACGTTCGCTATGAGCTCGTTAGCTCGTGTCGGGCTCGGGATGCGTCGGCGCCGCGTGTCACACTCACTCGCTCGTTCGTTGCGCTCCTCGGCTACACTTCGGGCGGACGTTCGGGATGTTTCGGCGACCGTGAATACGTGCCACGCACAACCGCTTTTGTTTTGCCTCTTGGCCGGCGTTTAAAATTTTAGTTATTTTTTATGATTACTCCGGTACTAAACAAGTGATTCACAAACGGTTTTCAGTGTGGTGTAGTACGTCGTGGTGGCATCAAAACCATATCACTCTTTATACTTAAATTGTATTTTATACGGTAGCAAAGAAAATAAACCCGAGAGACAAACGGAAACAGTGTTGACCAGCCAAAGACTCAGATGGGGACTGGACAATAAAGTATTAGTAGGCTTAAATGTAGTTAGTATAGAGTATGAGAGTTTTGTCTTTTATTTAAATTTATGAAGTGAACATTTTATTCGTAAGTCTCGCGACTTTCCGTCAGCGCGAAGCAACCTGACAAAATAAGGACGATATTAAGAAATGAGTCGTTAAAGCATATACTTCTAATGTATGTATAATAGCTAGTATGTTTATAATAATGTCAGGTTCACACGCTGCTTGTGTATCTTAACTTCATAGGTCAGAACACTAGAAGCTAGAAAGTTTCAGTAAGTATAATATTCGTATGTTTGTTTTGAATTACCGAAGTGCATCTGGCTGGATATTGTCCTTGTCCTTGATGTCGGCTCAAGAAAGTGAGCTCAAGAAAATCAACCCAGTACTTCAAGATATTCAAAAAACAAATCGCAACATAGAAAACTCAATATCGTTTCTAAGTAGTCAAAACGAAGAACTAAAAAAGAAAATTGAATTATTGGAGGATCGGAGTAAGAAAGACAGAGAATATATAGCAACCTTGGAAGAAAAAATTGAGGATACGCAAAGATGTAATCGTAAGTCGTGCATAGAAATAAAAAATGTGCCAAAAAAGAGTAACGAAACCAGGGAAGATATTATTAAATATGTGTCTTGCTTATCAAAAAACATAGTTTGTGAAATTCAACAATCTGATATAAGAGACATTTATAGAGCTGCGGGGAAAAAGGACAATAAAAACACTTCTATAATTGTCGACATGAATTCAACTATGCTTAGAACTGACTTCTTAAAAATGTCAAAAGCATTCAATATAAAACATAAAGAAAAGTTGCGAGCCAAGCATCTGGGTTTTACCACTGACGAAGAGAACCCTATCTACGTTTCAGAGCATCTAACCCCTAAAGCTTCTAGACTGTTCTTTCTAGCAAGGGACTTAGTCAAATCTAAGCAATTTAAGTTCTGTTGGACGTCCTTTGGCCGTGTCTTCGTTAGAAGAGATGAAAACTCACCTGTTATAACTATTAAACATGAAGACCAAATCCACCAGCTGCAGCAAGCAGCATGACTAGATAGTAACAGGTATAGCATGCTATATTCGTTCTTAGTCACTATATTTGTATCTTTTCACCGTTTAATTTTACTGTATGATCCTTGTGGCTTGGGCTGTAACTGCTTCATTTTTATTTGCAAAAATATTTATGCCTTTATATTTGCACAACAATTATTTCCTACCTAGTCGCGAGTGCGCCTCTGCTGTTGACAACAAACAGCTGGCTTACCGCGCTTGGATCAGAGGCCGAGCATCTAAGGATCCCAATACAAGCCTACTGAAAACAGCCTACAATAATGCCACCAAGTTATGTAAGAGGGCTTACATTAGAGCGGATGCTCAGCGCATTGCACAAGTGGGCCAGGAACTGCTATCGCACCCTACGGGTAGCCGTTCTTTTTGGCGCCTGGCCAAAGCTGTGCAATCAAACTTCTGCCAACCCTCGCTGCCACCGCTGAGACTTGCCGATGGCTCACTTGCTCATCAGCCGCAGGAGAAAGCCGACCTCCTGGCAAAACTCTTTGCGGCTCATTCCCGTGTCGATGACTGTGGTACACAACCTCCGAAACTGTCCCATTGTGGCAGCACCATGCCCGATATCCGTATCAGACAGCATGATGTGCGGGCGGAGCTCCAGTCGATCGATACTCGAAAAGCAAGTGGACCAGACGGCATTCCTGCGATTGTTCTTAAGAAGTGTGCAGCGGAGTTGACTCCGGTCCTTACGCGTCTATACCGTCTGTCGTTCTCTGCTGGTTGTGTGCCGAAATCTTGGAAAGAGGCCAATGTCCAGCCGGTTCCCAAAAAGGGAGATCGTTCTGATCCGGCTAACTATCGTCCTATAGCCGTCACTTCCATTTTGTGTAAAATCATGGAGAGGATCCTTAATACACAGCTGATCCGTTACCTGGAAGGTCACTCGTTACTTAATGACCGACAGTATGGGTTTCGTCCTAAACGGTCAACAGGTGACCTTCTAGCTTTCCTTTTGCACAAATGGGGTGAATCTATCGATAAGCGCGGCGAATCGGTGGCTATTAGTCTCGACATCACCAAAGCTTTTGATAGAGTCTGGCACAAGGCTCTTCTTTCCAAGCTTCCAGCATACGGATTACCCGCGCAGTTCTGTACGTGGATTGCCAGCTTCCTCCACGAGCGTAGAATTCGCGTTGTCGTTGACGGCTGCGCTTCGCGGTTCGTGGCAGTGAACGCTGGTGTTCCGCAAGGCTCCGTTCTATCCCCCACATTGTTTCTTCTGCATATCAATGATATGCTTTCCTTGGGAGCTATACATTGCTATGCGGACGACAGTACAGTGCATGGGGGATATCACGGAACCTCGGGGGCTGCTCGTGGTGATATTGGTAGGGAAAGGCAGAATCTTATCATTGAGCTCAACAGGACGCTGGACCTCGTCTCCGAATGGGGCTCCAACAATCTTGTTGAGTTCAATGCTAAGAAAACACAGGTGTGCGTGTTCTCGGCGAAAAGTCACCTTTCCTCCCCCTTCCTTCTCTTCAGGGCACAACCCTTCACACACAGAGCAACATCACCTTGCTCGGAATGAACATTCGCTGCGATCTGAACCCCAGAGACTACATCGAATCCGTCATAACTACTGCCTCACGGAAACTCGGTGTCCTGAACAAGGTGCGTAGGTATTTTGCGCCGGACCAACTATGCTTGTTGTATAAAACTCAGGTTAGGTCTTGCGTGGAATATTGCTCGCACCTTTGGGACGGCTCCGCTCAGTACCTCCTCGATGCTCTGGACAGATTGCAGCGTCGCGCTATTCGCATAATTGGCGATGTAGAGGCAACTAACACCCTCGAGCCTCTACAACTTCGTCGTGACATCGCCTCTCTTAGCGCCTTTTACTGAATGTTCCATGGGGAATGCTCTGAGGAGCTCTTTAACCTTATCCCTCCCTCTCCATTCCTTAACAGAAACACGCGTAAGGGCCTTCGGAGTCATCCGTACACTGTGTCCTCCTTTTCACACCGTACCAAGAAATTCCAAGATTCCTTCTTCTGTCGTTCATCCCACACTTGGAATTCTCTACCTGCGCACGTGTTTCCCCCATCCTACAACATGGGTTCCTTCAAAAGAGGCGTGAAAAAGCATCTTTTGGGCCGGCAAGGGGCGGGCAAGTAGGAGAGTGGATGTCGTCCCTACTCTATCTGTCAACTCATTTGGGCCTCTTTCACTGCTTAACATCAGGCGGGAGGAGGTCATTTGCCGGGCCATCCATAAAAAAAAAAAAAAAAAAATGCTACTTGGCTTTTAGTATGCTTATTGTGACTTGTTTTGAATTTATATTCTATACAATATCACAACAAATTGCGATACATCATAATACTTTGATTTTAATATTTAATCTTTGTAGTTTTAGTTCAAACTGTTTCATTATTTGCGAAAGTATTTACGCTTTGATATATGTACAAGTTTGCTACCTAGCTTTTAGTTTGCTTATTGTATATTTTAAATTCCGTACGATATTACATCAAAATACAACACATTACACTACCACATATACTACTTAAAATCATAAATTTTATATATAATAAACCCAAATACTCGCACACGCTTATTTACTACACACTACCTCTTCATATAAACTCCACTTATAGATGTTTCTTCGCTCATTGTTCAGTCAAATCACATGCAGTTGAGCAAGCTTATCTCTGGTTCACACTGCTAATACCACCCAGGTATAATGTAAAGAATAACGGGACTTCATTTTTTCAAAATGGATAGTGGTTTGATAAAAATCATACAAGATATAGACAACAACGAGATAGCAGGATCGTTCAAGTGCTCAGTTCAGGACCTGTGGAAGTATACTACTCTTAATTCATCGTGTTTAACTATAGTCACTCAAAATATTAGAAGTATCTTTAAAAATTTTGACGACCTACAAGTTACATTAACTGATTTAAAATATGACGTGGACATACTAATTTTGACTGAATTTAGACTCAATAACACCAAGAGTATCCCTGTTGTTTCGAACTACACAGCCTACTCTTCAACCCATCACTTAAACCAGAACGATGGTGTTATTGCATATATAAAAAAATATTTAGAGACAGTCCAAGTAAAAGAAATCGGTTTAACTCATGCTTCTTGTCTCGAAATTAAATTATCCGACTTAATCATATTAGGCATATATCGCTCACCATCTCACCAAAATGCAAATAATTTTATTGAGTCGTTAGATACACACTTAGAAACTATTAAGACAAAAAAGAATATAATCAGGCGATATAAATATAAACATAATTAAATAACAGGCGATATAAATATAAACATAATTCCTAAAACAAATGAACCATCATACGCACGTAATAATAGATTATATTATCTAAATACTCTGTCAATCTATAGTATTCTTCCAGGTCATTTGCTGCCAACTAGAGAGAATAATTGCCTTAACCATTTTAACTTGAAACTTGATAAAAGTAAACATGACGCTTTCATTGCCGTCCTTAACACATCAATAATGATCATGCTATGATCTTTTTGAACATCTCTAACACACAGACCTCATATTGATCGCAATTATCAAAGAACTAGAACTGTGACAGAGTATGACAAATCGTACTCAAGTTTTATGTTGACTAATCCTCTAGACCTCTTACAATATCAAGATCTCAATGTACTAGTAAATCGTTTAATTCATGACATCAAGAATTCTCTAACAGAAAATACCGAAATTGCTACCATTCCTAGATCCAAACGTACAATTAAGGCCTGGATCACAGTTGGGGTATTACGTTGTATTAGACTAAGAAACAAAATGCAAAGAAGTCTGCAGATTGATCCATACAACGAGACATTAAAATTGACCTTTAAAAGATTTCGCAATTTCTGTTCAGGCCTGATAAAAAAGCGCAAACGTCAGTATCAAACAAACCAGATAGCAGAATCATCCAAAAATTCTAAAATCATGTGGACAACTATTGATAAAGTAACTCATTTTAAGCCATCCAAAATTACAAATACTAATCTTCTCCATGTTAGGCCTCTGCCAAATGAGTCGGTTAATTGTGTTAATACTTACTTTGCTAATATTGGTAAAACTTTGGCGGAAAGTATTGTCACTAACCAAACAGCACAACCAATAAACATAAATAATTCACAAAGGTCATCTTTTGTTCTCCTGCCGACAGATAATGATGAAGTAAACGAAATACTCAGGAGTCTGGATTCAAATAGCGCGCCTGACTGGGACAATATACCTACAGCATTTTTGAAACAATCATCAGAAATAATTGTCCCAATCATAACTCACTTGGCTAATCTATGTTTTAATATTGGTTCATTTCCCAGTCTTGTGAAACAATCCGTAATAACTCCAGTGTACAAGGGTGGGGCCAGGAAGGATGTCAGTAACTATCGCCCAATATCAGTGTTGTCAGTTTTTTCTAAAATATTGGAAAAAATATTAAATGAATGACTCCTAAGTTACTTAAGTAAGGCGAAAATATTGTCTAATGCACAATATGGCTTTCGAAAAGGTTTATCGACTGAAGACGCAGTTTAACATCGTTAATTACATCTTACTTTGATCGGGGTCAAAAGTGTCTTGCAGTCTTTTTTGACCTGAAGAAAGCCTTTGACACGGTATCTGTCCCAATCCTTGTACAACGCCTGGAATCTATCGGAATTAGAGGTAATACTCTGACACTTTTCGAAAGCTATCTCTCTGGTAGGATTCAAAAAGTTAAAATCGGACAATATGTGAGCGAGGAAGTAGATGTCAGCTATGGAGTCCCTCAAGGAAGTGTCCTTGGGCCAACTCTCTTTTTAATATACATCAATAGTTTGTGCAACCTTCCAATTGAAAACGGCCATATATTTTGCTATGCCGATGATACAGCCATTGTATTCTCCGGAAGCTCATGGAAAGCTGTACGTCAATCTTTAGAAAATGGCTTGAGACTAGTAGCGGCGTGGCTTAAGCTAAATCTATTTACTTTAAATGTAAATAAGACTAATTACATTTGTTTCACTATCGACAAGCGAACCCAACCGAGAACTGACTTCTCAGTTCAGTTACACAATTGTAATAGTCGAAATTCTGACTGTAACTGTCCTACAATAAATAAGGTCTGTAATACTAAATATTTAGGTGTTATAGTTGACGAAAGGCTATCGTGGCACCCTCATTTGGAGCAAATCTCGAACAGACTACGTAAGTTTATTTGGATCTTTAAAACCTTAAGACATGTTACTAATAAAGCTCTTTTGAATAAAATATACATTTCTCTTACTCAGTCAGTCTTAAAATATTGCATACCAGTGTGGGGTGGCGCTACTAAAACAAAAATGTTGGAATTAGAAAGAGCTCAGAGATATTTGTTGAAAATAATGTACTTTAAGCCACGCAGATTTTCAACAGTGAAGCTATATCAATATGCAGACCTTCTAACAGTGCGTAAATTATACATACTGAATGTAGTGCTAAGGGTACACAAAGCCATTGGATTTGATCCTGCTTCAATTAATCGACGAAGGAAAGGTGTGATAGCCTATTACAAACCAGTAAGAACTGTTTCTGCCAGGCGACAATATAACGCACAATCAGCACGGTTATACAATATAATAAACGATAAACTTAATATTTACCAAATGAATCTGCATGACTGTAAAAAAGTCGTACAAGACTGGTTAATACTGTTAACATACGAGCACACTGAATCCCTTCTGGAAGCTATAACCTAAATGCCTATAACCTAACACTCACACATAAACACACCACACACACACACACAAACACACCACACACATGCGTACACACACACACACATACACACTAATACATATATACTTATAAGCTAGATAAATTTTACCTTAATATTAGAATAGCTACCTATTATGTACTCAATCCTGTATTATTGAACTATTGTATTAGGAAGAGCGGTAGCTCCTAACACAAGTTTTTCTTAAACTTAAAAGGAGCTATCCAAATTCAATGTTGTCAAATGATTGAGGAATTGAAATAAACATATTTTTATTTATTTTATTTATTATTGTACGATACACTATATTTTATTGGGTTCGACCAAAAATTTATTTATTAGACTATTCACAAGCCTGGAACTAGAAACTACAATCATTTCATTAGCGAGAATACCTAAAAATATCCCCAAACTAATCTAATATTTTAACATATTTTTGCTTCGTCAAATAAACGAATTACTCGTTAACCAAAGATAAGAAAGCAATTCACTAACAACCACATTTTGAGAGAGTTAGGATTGATTTAATTGAGGAATACAAGACTTTTTAAAATAATTTTTAATATCATCAAAACAAACTGGTTAAGATATATTTTGTTTGCATTTTATTACTAGTATTTGAGCTGTTCTATAAAACGATGTTAAATTTATTACTCTACGTCTATTAGTTCCGATGTTATTGGACAAAGGGACCCCTTCGCGGCGGGCGCGGTAGTTGAATAAGTTTGTGGAATGAAGGATTTTCCGAATGACAGATAATGGAGTATTTCCATCGATAAAATCGTCAATAGGTAACGCTATTTAAAGTTTAATTACTAACTACTTCCCCGGGCATACTGTATTTGAAAGGTACAAATGAAAATTTAACAAAAAATAAAAAGAAATTCTAGAAGAGTTTTTATTTTTTTATTTTTATCTTTTTAGTGACTTTAATACCAGCTTACCGAAGTAACGTGAAAAATAAAACAAAAGGTCAATACGTGCCTATTACATCCAAAAAATTAACCTCTAACTCCTAAAAGTTAAGGAGCTTTCCATCATCAACTTTATGACGGTTTATGACTACCAGACGCAAATAGCTTCGAAAAAAACATGAAAAACGTTGGACTTACTGACAAAATTTAAGGGTTTCCCTCGATTTTCCTGGGATCCCATCATCAGATCCTGATTTTGGTGACAAACGGACCACCGCAGGAGTATATTCTGTTAAATTCAAAAAATGAGAATCGGTGGAATAATCGCAAAACTTACACACAAAAAAACATACGCATCGAATTGAGAACCTGTTGAAGTCGGTTAAAAAGTAAACAGACTGCTTATTGCTGTTAACATCAATACTTACTAGAGACTGGAGTCACGAAAATTATTATTTTGGCAAACTATCCTCATATAGTTTTAATTTAAACTGACTGTTTTAGGTGCGACGTTACACCTCCGCGGGAAACTAACCTTTGCGAGATGTCACTGTGAATATAGCGTGAAGTTTAATTACATTGTTGAAAATATTGTTGTGAACGCTGCCGTTGGTCGTGTTTCATTTCAAACTTTCAGGTGCGTTCGTTCACGTGGAGATGAGAAAATAATATAGTAGGTAAGGGGATAATACATCGATCGAAAAATTACAATCAATGTTATATCTGAAGTACTCAAATATCCTTTATTTAATTTCCTCCGTGGATTAACGGTTAAGACAATCTGCAGGCCAATTATGGATCTTTCATCATCATGACATGGTATGAAGTCATGAAATGCTGCATTTTGTATTACCGATCTCCAATGATATCATCACTATGGCATAATTTCAATGATGTCATCATTAAATAATGAACAAATGACCGGAATCGCAATCTGACCGGAAATCGTATTTTTCGTTTTGCACTATGATATCATATGATATCATTTGCAAACCCATGAGATCGGTAAAAGCCCCTGTGACTCTAATCTGGAGATCCGGGGCTTACCTAATGTTCTATGTGCGTAAATGTTTTCCTGCTTAGTTTTTTCTGTGGTATGGCTTTTGAACCCGCCTGACTAACTACCACCATCTTACCTAAGTTATATTATCAATTATATTAAGCCATATTATCAATGTTGATAATATTTTTGTGATCCAACAAGCAGGTATCATAATCGGTTCTTCGGTTGTTCAGATAGAAAAATATGGGCCGAAACATTTTTTACAACTAATGACTTAGTAACTATTATCTAATCTGTGACTAAGTTAGCAAACGAACAGGCTGCCCAAGTACCCACCTAAGTAACTACAGTTGCCAAATAATACATGTGGTTCCTGAAAATATGCAAATCTAAATTGGAACTGGAATATTGACCGCTATTTGCATACACCACTATATGGCGAGAAATAGGATAAGATAAGAGATACCCGCGAAGATACGAGTACTGAATCTACCTCTGGTAGTTCTGAGTCTGCCCCTGGTTGTACTGAGTCTATTTCTGGTAATACCGAGTCTCCTTCTAATAGGACTGAGTCTCCGAAAAGGAGACACCCTAGTGCAGGGTTTCTTAAACTTTTTGCAGTCACGGACCACTTTCACAATATAAACAATTCCACGGACCATGTCAAAAATATGTTTCGAAATGAAAAAAAGCCTTATTTATATTAATAATACTTTAATTGATTGGTACTTTCATTACACTTACTACTAAGTTAATGAGATTGGCGCTGCTGTTTGGCCTCAATGAGAACGTTAAATTGTGGGATTGTCTTCGAAAAGGCAAGGCGATGTCATGTTAAATACACTTTCCTATTAAATATGTTTACAAATTGAACTACTGCGAACCCCTGATACACATGTTACGGACCCCTAAGGGGTCCGTGAACCCCACTTTAAGAAGCCTAGTGGTAATAAAATTCCCTCAAGTAAATTTGCCTTAAGCAAACCCTTTTTTTACTGTTTTATTCTGATATCGAGTTAATAATTATAAGCTCAGTATCACTAGAGAACTTAATGAAACTTAAAAGTAATTTTATAATTTTCACGATGGCAATAATATCAGTCTCTAGTGAATTGCTCCGATCTAGGTACTATCTTATATTGTTATTTTTCACTTAAACATAGGTCTGCAAATCTAAACAAGCTCGCCAGCACTCGAGTGAACAGCACTTGACAATGTGGTGGCGACGGCTGAAGCTCAAGTGTGAAATATTGCCGTAATCCGGCCGCACTATGGCAAATTGTGCTGAACTTTCGACAACTCATAGACAATTTTGTGGTCAACAAATGTACGTTCAAATTGTCATGTTTTTTTAGTAACTACCTTTTCATCAGCGGCTGTGCCCGCATTTAAAATTTAGCTTTGCAACGTTAAAAGTTGAATTTTTCTCCACATATTTTGTGAAAGTAAGTAAATGCGTGATATAGCTTTCCAACCGCAACATTGTCTACGTCATTTCCGTTATTATCCGGGGAACTCTTCTTTTCCACAGTATAAACAATCTCTACTACAAAGCAAAAGTTCTTCGTTCTATTCCTTTTAAATTATCTCAAGTAGTTCAGTGTGATAGTGAAACAATAAACAAATCATCATATTTCCCTTCCTCGAAGTGTAGAATGCTCAAAACACAACTTTCTAATTATTAATCTAATTCACAATTTCACGCTTCTAGCTTCAAAAATAGCAAAGTTCTATACAGTCTTTCAAATGTAAATTCATATTCTAGCTTAAATAGTTTACGCTCGGCGATGATAAATCAGTCACTCGGTCAATCAATCAGTCAGCTAGGATACGTGATATCAGTGATCCAATGATCTACCTACATGCGATAACTAGCTAATTGTCGGGAAACAACAAGTTTTTGTTTTCGTTTACAATGTTGCTATAGCGATAAATTTATCTCAGATACTAGTTAGGTGAAAATAGCTCTGCATCTATCTAAATCGAGCGAATGTCTGCGCTGTAAAAAGCCCTGCCCTGGGATCAACTGGCAGATCCTATGGCACTAGCTCCACCTTTATTTATTTATACTCTTGCACAGTATTCCCGTCACCCCGAGGTTTGAATTGCTGTGTTCCGGTTTGAAGTTTCTGGCAGTGAAATAACTGGGTACCGTGATTTTATGATCTTATGTCACAAGTTGGCAACATACACTGTGGTTCTTATGGGGGTTGCAGATTTAGTGCGACTCTCACAAGAGACACATGTACTATAGGTGACTGTTACCAGTTACCACCAGGTGGGCAGTATGCTTGTTTGCCAGCTTTGTTGTAATAAAAAATGCAATGGAAAATCAAGGTAAATAAAATCCTTACTTACTCTGTAAGTGAGTACGAGCATTAAATGGGGGTCAGCTATTTATTCGCCAAGTCTGCAGCGGCTCCAGTTATGTCACCTGCAGCAGGAGACGACAGACGACATAAACATTATTATACGGGCGCAATACACCCGCGAAACGATGCCATAGCCTCTATTTTAAGAAACATTGTTTTCTCGGGTGCACAAACTGAAAAATATTTGTAGGTATAGTTTAATTATAAAAATTTACGGTTTGTGTTACAATAACGGCGCTTTTGGCCTCCATATTACGTCATATTATGTATCGAGGAGAGCTTCTTCACGATTACTTTACCACAAAAAAGGGCTATCTTAAAATAAATAATTATAAAAAAGAATCTCTTATTTATATATATTCTACAGCTACAGTTACAATCTACCTGTAACATAGGTAGATATTAATAACATCCCGCCCCTGACCATGATCGCGACAGTATTAAAACCGCAATGAGTAAGTATTGTTTTAACCTTGTTCTAAGCATTTTTGTGAATCGCCATAATTACCTAAGTCCTTTCCAGTCCGGCTTCCGCCCGAAGCATAGCACGGTTACTGCACTGACAAAAGTGTCTGATGACATACGCTAGGATATGTCAAATCAGCAAGTCACTGCCATGGTTTTATTAGACTTTAGTAACGCTTTTACTACGGTTGATTTTGACATACTCCTGCCCCCTTAGCACGTCCACCAAAACGCGATATGATAAAGCGGTTTATCGCGGTGCACTGTCAAAATACAATAGGGTTTCGTTGTATTTTGACGGTTCACCGCGATAAATGGCTTTATCATATCGTGTTTTGGTGGACGTGCTACGGGGGCAGGCCATGTTAAAAAGTATACTAGTTTCGGACTCGGTGGTTGAGTGGTTTCGTAATTATCTTGTCGGGAGACGCCAAAGTGTTCGGGTTGACGGTAAAATGACCAGATTTTGCGACGTTCCTGCCGGTGTGCCTCAGGGTGGTGTCCTGTCACCTCTCCTTTTTTCCATTTTCATAAATTTCCTTAGCCCTCTCCTTCTTTGCCAATATCATCTGTATGCTGACGACCTGCAAATTTAAGCACATGCTCCTGCGGAACAGATTGACGGTTTGATTGCTCGACTTAATGCTGACCTTGCTACCGTACATGAGTGGAGCCAAGCACATGGCCTTTTAGTAAACCCTAGTAAGTCAGAAGCAATTATTATCGGTGGTCCTAGACAAATTGTTAAAATGAAGGGATTAAGTTTACCTCCACTTTATTGCGATGGCATAGTGATATCGTATAATGACACTGTTAGAAACTTAGGAGTCTTATTTGATTGTTCTCTCTGTTGGGCTCCTCATCTTGCAGAAGTCAGCCGAAAATTATTTGCTGCTCTGGGATCTCTGCGACGATGGAAAAATTTGCTTCCCATTAAAACCAAGATTCAATTGGCACAGTAACTACTTCTCCCAATATTGGACTACGCCCATGTCTGTCTGATTGACCTTAACGAGGACTTGCTAAGCAAACTCCAAAGGCTACAAAATCTCTTTGTTAGGTTTGTTTATGGGCTACGTAAGTTTGACCATGTGTCCGAATACAGAAAAAAAATTAGAGTGGCTTCCCGTCGGACTGCGCCGTCAGGAGCATGTTCTCATTCTCCTTTATAATGTCCTCTACGATCCTCGCACCCCTCCCTATTTAAAGGAGTGTTTCCGGTTTCTGGGATAGGACCATTCTCGTGAACTCGGATAATGTACTCAAACAACCATTTACGCGATCGGGATATTACAGGGATTCATTTACAATCAAGGCCTCTTAGTTATGGGATGATTTGCCGCCTGTTATTCGGAAATCCAAATCACTTGCGATTTTTAAACGAAAGCTACATCAACATCTTTTAGGTCTGCGCCGGTAGCGGGTACTTGCTTGCAACATCATATTTTTTTTGTTTTAATTCCATTTTTGTTTTTATTTTTATTATTATTATTATTATTTTTTGTTTTTATTGGCACACTCATTTTTTACCAATTTTCCAAACCAAAGGTTGTCTGCAAGAGATTGCTTTTAGCGATAAGACCGCCTTTGCCCTCATTAATATTAAGAACCATATTGTACCTACTGTATTTAAATTGTGATGAGTGCAATAAAGAATCTATCTATCATTTTTTAAATTTATTAATAAGGTTCACTTAGAACTACAGTGTTCATCCTATCTTGAATACATGAATATGCAGCACAAATATTTAAAAAATTATAAATACTATTTAAAACTAAAATAAAGTAAATAAATCATAATGCTTTTTAATTTTTTTCTCTACAGGATAGCTAAGGCTGGTGAAGTTATAATTACTTGTTTCAGTTTTGACTTTTGACATAGATGAGGGAGATGAGATGCTTCAGGTGTCTCGAAGCGGGGCTCTTGAAATTGATTGTAAATCAGAGGTGAAACGAAGCATGCTGTACCGCCCGTGCGGCGAGAGGGGATACATGGCTTCAGCGTGTTCGTCAAAGCCCCAATGCCAATGTCCGCTGTGCAAATCCAGTGGAACATCGGCTGGGGGGTAGGATTTGTTCTGCCCTCTAAAAGCCAATTAATCGAAAGAGGAGGAAGGCCGTGCAAGTTGCACATCCGAGCCATACATTGACTGTTGAAGGAAGATGGAGATTGAGAACATAGCCGTGACCGCCATCATCCAGAAAGCGACTACGAGAGGGGAGGTGCCCAGCGATATTAATAGACCACAACTCCAGTACAACTAATGCCGGGATACCGCGGAGCTAAAGCAGCGCACAACGCCTGCGTGGCACAAAGCAATGAAGAATCTAACCCCAGAAAGAGAAAAAGACGAAAGGACTTAAAATAGCTAATAATTTCTCTTACTTAAAAACAACAGAATAAATGCAAGTGTGCTTGACAACGGCGCCGGCGTTCTGGAGTATTAAATAATATCAACTTCAACTCGTTTAATATGAAAATCCTGTGCTATTCTGTCCGCCAGTGTCGCGTGGCGTGTACACTGCGGCATATTGTTTTCCACAAACAGAACAGGAACGTACTAAAACATTCGCTGCATTTTTACTCCATTATCAACTTATAAGCGTTTCATTATAGCACAGATTGTTTTAGACAGTACCAATTATGCGTAAAAAACTTAAGCTTGCCTTTCCACCGGTATATCAATAATATCACTAAATTTAACTGCATTCGCTAAGGTATATTCAGGATAAGAAGGTTCCTGTGACAGGTCAAAGCTTTCTGTTTAATGCATACTAGTTTCCATGATTAAAAATATTACGTTTTAAAAATTTAACATCATTTTAAGTTATTTTTATAAATGTAATTATTTATAATTCTGAAAACATAGGTATATGTTTAACTTAGTGTATTTGAATCGTGAATCGGAACGATTCATATACATTCACTTTACACAAATATATAATATCAGTCCAGTTAATTAAAATTATAATTCTGAAAAAAAATAGAAGTTAATTTTAATTAACTGGACCGATATTCGTATTTCTATTTGTGGAATTAATTAAGTATTGCATTTTGATAAAAAAAACTAAAGAGATAAGTAATATTGTTAAAACATTATATTTTTATTTTTGTTATTTCTGTTATTAGATATTGTAGTTATTATTCGGTTCTCACCCGCATTGTGGGTAGCTGAAAATTATTTAGGTAATTACGGTACGGATGCCTCGCGGAATTTGTGGTGCGCCGACGCGTCTAGATACAACCTGCAGGCGTAGCACGGGCTGCCAAGACGGGACTTGAGTCACGCATTATCTCACAAATTTCAGTGACATAATATCTATGTCTTAAAGAGTAGCATGGCGGCGCGTATTGAGGCTGCGGTCCGATAACAGCGCTCACAGTGCCAACAATTATAATCGCCTTGTCCAAATTAAAGACAACACTGAAAGTGCTGTCAGCATGCTTACGATTTCGGTCCGGAAGAACAGGTACATTCATTTGGAACCGAAAACACAATTATCGAACGTCACACTGACAGTTCGCATAAAGTGATTTCACTCCAGAGCATTAGCACCGTAAGTTCTATATGACGTTAACGATGACGTCATGTGGCTCTTCATGCCGGCTAACATTAGCGCGCTCACAACATTTCGGGACGCGTTTGAGCGCGCTAATAGTGACTCTTATTGATTTTCGGAACGCAGCCTTAGTGTGACTGATATGATACAATTTCTTGACGCTCCTCAAGGGATACATGTCACTGAGTCTTATCACAAATTTCTTGGCAGCCCGTGCTACGCCTGGGTGTGACTTGAGTACCTTTTTTCTAAGTCGGTTAAAATTCCCTATCTCAAAAACTACTGAACCCATTTTGATGAAACTTGCAGTATTCCCTATGTTGAAAAATACCTTGTACAACAAAAACAAGAATTACTTAAATCGGACTTGTAGTTCCGGAGATATGCGAACACAAACATAAAAACATACATATACTTTTGAAATTTGGCACATTTGTTCAGACGCTGATATAGACTAACATATACGAAAACTGGTCAGTTCTGGAAATATTACATACATACGGGTCGAATTGATAACCTCCTTTTTTTTAAGTCGGTTAATAAATAAAATACATAGCCATGCCAAGTGTATTCAAAGGCTGAAGACTGTTCAGTTGATGGTGGATGACGGCTATCAAAGCTGGCGGTAAGTGACCTACGAGATTTGCGATAGCCACACTTCTAAAAAGTATCTATTCAACCAGCGAAAGGATAATAATGTAAATACAACTTTACCATACGCTAGTTACCTGCAGTTTTCATACTTGCCTGGTTTAAATACTTAATTGATTCATTTATAAAATGACTCTGTCGCAGGCTGCTTAATCTCTAATTAAGTAATCAATGGTTCGTGGACAATTACACTAATGACAAAGTAGGAACGGAACGCGCGATGACGCGTCAAGCTGTAATCTCAGCTTCCAGAGCCGTGTCAGCTATTACTGACGCCAGTCTGTGGGCTGGTGAAGCAGGGTTAATGTTAGTGGCATTTTATGTCATAGAGTCTGAATTGCGCTTGTATGTGCGCTAGTTTGACGTTGTCGTCTGCTACATCACACCAATTACACCGTGAGCCTATTTCATTGGACATTGCAAGTGCCTGCATTCTTGTTATATTTTTACAATTCCTTCTGTGAATCAGATATTTGGTTTTTTAGAGATATAAGGCTAAATTGCTTTTTTGTCCATCTGCAGTACAAACATTTTGTGCAAATATCGTATGATCTGCTTCTCATTTTCGACGTTGTGGTTACAGAGGTGGACTTGTCCATAGTTGTTTTTTAGTCAGTTCACGTTTTTTACATATGTAATTAAATAGAAATAGACACTTTTTTCGTTTTACATCTTTGAAACAAAAAAGTCAAAATAGCTTCACCTGAATATTATTATATCCAAAGCATTGAAGTGTTCGTGGTTACCCTATTTATGCCCGCACCGAACGCTGGCTGGACGACCTTCCCCCCGTCCTTCTATGGCCTACATTCACTCCTAAGCGTAGAGAGAGAGGCGACGTTAATTAAATTGTATGCCGGGGAAAATAATAAAATTACAAAAAATATGCATAATATTTTTGTGTTAAATATGATTCATTAATGACACTGACTGCGTGCAAGAAGAATGCGCACTGGCTATAATTTGTTTAAACAAGCGCGAAACAGCAAACAGTTGTTACAAAGTTTCGGACACGGCAAAAATGCAACTTGAAATAGAAACAGCAAGCGAGCGAGTATCAAGAAATTACGGGGTACAACAAAGTAAATCAAACTGGTGTCAAGTCAAAGGCGTAATTACTGGCTCTGCCCCACACTCGGCTGGTGCCGCCTTCTACTAATTAGGCAAATTGTCTCTTTCACGCACATGTTTTCAAATGGAACCCTTTGTAGCGTCGATTTGAGGATTTTTTGTAGTCGATTTGAGGATTTTTTGTGCTTGAATAAGCACAAAATGATGAGCGCAATTGACTCATTATGGTAATCACATTGTCCCCATTACTTTATTTGGCGATAAGTGCTTTATATTGTAAATATGGCTTCGAAGTGAAACCAATTTCGGAAACATGGGGCTATTTTTGGGATCGCCCACCAACATTAAATATAAGAAACGGAAGTAATTTATAAGATCTAGATTCAAAACTTTTTGTTTAAATCCACATATTACGACCACTTTTTAAATCCAATTTTTTTTAAGCGCGTTTGCTCATCATTATTCTGACCGTCTCTGAACTGGTAAAAAATCTCAATGGATACGAAAACCTACCTAACATTGATAATGCAGCGACCTTTCGCTGGGAGCTGTGTACAATAAACAAAGAAATGACCATCATTTTAGTTTACGTACGGAACATTTAAAACAAAAGAAACCGCCAAAATCAAAAAACTTTTTAAAAGTGGGGTATTAGTAATCAGAAAATAGATCATAGGATAGAGCTCGTAAAGGATCAGTAACATCCTTTACGAGCTCTATCAAATGGTATTAATAAAATCGTTTATAAAATGAACTGGATCCGAATAATCAATGTTTCTAGCTTCCAGCATACATTTATTACGGCGACACAGCACTCATCGCATGATAATACCATAGCAACTATAGCAAGTTAAACGTTTCCCCTTAAATAAATAATTTTAAATAAAAACGCAATTCAAATGTTTATAATTTACTAGCTGTTCCCGCGAACTACCTTTCGCCATATATTTTTTTCCATTTTTGCAACATTTTTCATTGATGCTCAGCTTCTATTATTCGTAGCGTGATGTGTATAGCCTATAGCCTTCCTCGATAAATGGAAAACCCAACACAAAAAGAATTTTTCAATTTGAATCAGTTGCTCCTGAAATTAGCGCGTTCAACCAAACAAACAATCAAACAAAATCTTAGTTTTATAATATTAGTATAGATTTAATTACTTTTTTCAGCAGTAGTAACAGTTTTTTAATTATTTTTCGATGTACCGTCCTGGCCACTTCGGACCGACCGATATAATATGACCAAGGATTTTTGTCTGTGATAAATGGCGATCTCGTATCTATATGAAAGCTGAAGACATCGATTTTTTGAATAGATACAGTTTATTTTATAAGCCGTTTTTGATGCCATTTGATTAGAAGTCTGAAGGATCAGTAATCACTTTTCCAATACCTTATAAAGATTACAAAAAAATTGTGTGAGATCACTTATCTTTTCCATCCTACTCGCACACTTCACACAAGCATCGCGAATCTCTCGCGAGATTTATCACAGTGTGGTGGCAGCTTTATTCTTTACTAGCGACCCTCCCGCGACTTTGCCAGCATGGATAATTTATATTGAACTATTACCCGTGCGAGCTATACATACAAAGCTTCCTCTTGAATCACTCTATCTATTGCTAAGAACTGCATTAAAATCCCTTGCGTAGTTTCTAAAGACCTAAGTATACAGACAGCGGGAGCGACTTTGTTTTATACTATAAACGATATAAAAGGAATCTTGTGAAACTTCCGAGCTATGACAGAACGAATGGAGAATAATGGAGATTGACAAACTTTTGCCCATCAGTACATACATATAGTTATACTTACGAGTACTTACTGTTCCAAAATCGTATATTCCTTTTCCACTACATTAATCTCCCTGCTATTCACCAAAATATCTTTGTGTACCGTCAAGTTGCATTTCAAAGGCTACATTGGAATTAAATTTGAGGAGTGCAAATAGTTGGGCGGTTAGTCGGTCTTAGCAATGACAGCACGTACAGTAAGCGCCACATCAATCTTATCATTTTCACTACGAAAACCGCCCTTATTACGAGCTCAAATCAATTAGGGAGTGCTCCAAAGGTCAAACAATATGAAAATAATACAACTGATGACTTAAATTGACCGGTTGGCCACAATGGCCACCAGAGTTTTGTTTCCAGTTGTCCATCTCTTTCCACAGGTGTTATGACGTATTCTAAGTTCTAAGTACAGAAGGCTCCTCAAAGAAAGACATGTTTAGGTATAAACATTTGCCTTCTCTTACGACCTTCATCGACCTGCACGCGAAATTTAAACCCAAGTACAGTAGCATTTAAAACTGTATATAGGCTGTATTATCTAATTATTGAAGACCTTTGGCTGTACAGTTTTGCTGTATTTGTATAGCGTACTGTATAGCGGGACAAGTTACAAAGGTTGAATACCTTTGTAACTCCAAAAGAGGCCCCAAATTATACAGCTCTAGCTGTCCAGCAGCTGTGTAATAGCTGTACAACCTGAAGCAATAAATTAATTAGATACCTACAATTCTGCGTGTTTTATACTTTTATACAGTCACATGGTATTCAACGTGTGAATATAAGAATAAAATTGTGTTCGTGGTTGAATTCTTATTACATAGTTATTTTCTGTTGGATATGCAGCGGCCATCGATATGTAAATACAACATGCGCGAGTCACGATGGTGGTTCTGCGACTGCGCTTCTTGATATTGACGATATTGTAAAAAAATAGTAGTGGCGCTCTACAGTGGCGCAACTGCAGCGCTTCTACATGCCACATATTTGAAGGCGTCCTAAAACAGAGCTTTGCGTATCCCACCAACCTTTCTAAGTGAGGGTGGTGAAAGATGATCTAAATCCACCTTTTAAAGAGAAATCCATGCCCCAAAACGCCCACTGTTTTGTACGTAATAAAAATTTTATCCCGGCAAAACTGGTATCCACGCGTGGGCAAAGATAGTCACAAATTAACAACAGGCACATCTTGAACCATCCGGACCACACAAGACACGCGGATGCGTGGAGGCTGCGGGTAGCATCGCCGAGTCAGCTTTGTTCGCTCCTGCCGCTTAACGCTATTAACGGACAAAAGCACTGTATTTGCCTATTATGATTCAAAGCTCACCTATGGTTGGCAACTGTGATAAAATATTTTTTTTTAGTTTGTTGAGTAGTTTTGTTACGGCGTTGTTCATTTAAACAGCAATGGATGTAAAGTGTACTTCAAAATAACAGTTTTAAGTTGGCAACCGCAATAAAAGTCAGGAGCAGATCCTAAAAATGATAAGATAATAAATTTTAGTAAGCTAACAAAATGCCAGTCTTCCTGGAAAATTTTTATTATCTTTTTCTCCGTTTAAATTGTTCGTCGAAATATAACCTACAGGTCGGTGGCAAGAAGTTTTAAGTTTAACAATATCTGAAAACGTGACGTAAAATCAATTGATACGTAATAATAGGTTGTTTATGTTGAATATTAATAACAAAAAGGAGGACTCCCAGTGCCGGGCCTGGACATTCTACGATGGCATACTGACTATCTCTTTAACCTCTCTTACCTCCCAGTCTGTGAAAGATAAACGCCTTTAGCAATTCCACGACGATACTCTACGATACTACAAAGATACCTCTAGTGACAATACTGGATAGGGATGCTGGTTGTCCGTGCGGTAACGGATTTAGAATAAATGGCGTAAGAGTCGACAAAAAGAGTTTACAACAATAACATCTATGGAAAGTTACGGACGACTGGAAACGAAACTTTACACCAGGGGTGGCCAATCGATCGCGGCTATTTGTCTTTTATAACATAAAGAAGGACCCCCAATCCAGAATGACCACATGTACAAACTGATATACTGTAGTATTACCAGTATTTCAAATTGGTACCCCAATTTCGAAATTGTCTCTGTCTCTAAGCCGAATTGTTAAATCAATTATCAATGTCTGTATCCAATGACTTAGGTTGAGTTACTTTCAAATTTTACCAGAGGGAGTCTCAGTACCACAATCGTCTGAGCCGGTACCTCTCATCTTACATATATCTGCCGCCATGCAGCGGTACATGCGCATTGCTGTGTTTCGGTTGAATAGGTAAGATAGGCCGTGAAATTACTGCATACTGTGACTCTGACTTAGCATCTTATGCCACAAGTTGGCAACGTACAATAGGGGCCTTTTCAAGGTTGTGGATTTCCAAATCTTACAGGCATCACATGTACTATCAGTCTGCTTGTTTGCAAACTTAGTTGTACTTACTGTACAAAAAAAAATACAACTAAGTTAGCAAAAAAGCGTAATGCCCACCTGATGGTAGGTGCTAAAAGTCACCTATAGTACAAGTGGTTCCTGTGAAATTCGCAGCAAATCTGCAACTCCCACAAGAACCACAATATACGTGCCATCTTGTGACCTAAGATGTAAAGTCACGGTACCCAATAATTCCACTGCCATATCTTACCCCTCAAACCGGAACATAGCAATGCAAGCACAGCTGCTTTGCAGCAGAAATAGGTAAGGCGAAGTTACCCAAGCAGGCCACCTTGGTACAGAGTCTCCCCCCGGTAAACTACTTGTAGCATATTACCTACTATTCATACACAGACCTGTCATGGGTGTTAGATTTCGGATGACACATCGTATGGAGTTTGCTTTTACAGACAGTTTTGTAATCCCAAAATATCTTTAGTGCATATTATGTAGGAAATTATAATTATGGTCGACGCTATGTATTTTACAAGCTTTTATTTACTTTCACCTGTCCGGTGTCAGTAAAGAAATCTTGCAAGTTAAAGACCCACTTCCCGGTCTCCGATTAAGTTGAAATTTTGTATGCATATGTATATCGTGTAACAATGCAATAATAAAAACTTGTTTAAAAAAATTGTTACTATTAATTTATTTATTTAAATAAATTCTCATTAAACTAGAAATAATATACGACTTTGGACAGCCCTGTTCCCATTTCATAGTAAATGTACGACCATGCTAATTACATAATTTGTACCTGGCTTATTACATTACATGAGTAAGTGAGCTAAAACGGATATTTGCATACAGCTTTGCTTTTAAGTAATCCTGTAGCGAAAATGGTGTTAGCCCACTAAAACAGAGAGCCGCTTGCAGCGGATAAAACAATTTCAATATATTAACTATTGGCTCTTTTACCCGCAAACGTAATCCGTATAAATATTATAATAACATTTAACACCTACATTTCTGTTCTATAAAAATAACAATTAATAAATCCTGATAGAGTCTGACCAATCTTCTTAAGGTTCTATTAATATGGCTATTTGTAGTCATAGCTTTGGTACTATTTTAGTCGATCATTTCAATATAATGTTTTTAATACATTTTCAGTGAATATGAATCAATCTACTAAAGTTGGTGTCTCAACTTGCTATAATAAAGGTATATTTAAATATTATTTTCTGTTACTTTCCTCGCACTCTCGATGAGCACTCGACGCCTGACAAATGATTCAAAAATAAAGTCCCAGAGGACCCTAAACAACACAAGCCAAAGGTGTAACCTATTTTGTTATTAAATCAATTGGCCTTATTTTAAAGTTCAATTGCTTGTTTAGTCCTCTCGTTTCTGTTATCCCACATTTGAACCATCAAACCGCACAAATTTTCTATTAGGTTAAGATCTGGGGACCTAGATGGCCATGGAATGATAGTAAATGTCTTTTCGTGATCGGTAAACCAATTCGAGACAATTCTGGCAGTATGCACACCACACTGTGCTCATGAACGTGGGAGAATACTGGCTCTTCTTCATACGGGTAAACTGTTCAGACTGTTGGAAACATTGATTCTTCCAATAAAACAAGTACAAGTTACAATGGGTCTCATAAGAAGGCTCAAAGTAACTCAAAGGGCAATGGAGAGGGCTATGATCGGGGTTTCTCTACGTGATCACATGAGAAATGATGAGATCCGTAGAAGAACTAGAGTTACCGACATAGCCCAAAGAATTGCAAACCTTAAGTGGCAGTGGGCGGGACACATCGCTCGCAGGACTGACGGCCGTTGGGGCGGAAATGTCCTCGAGGGGCGGCCGCGTACCGGGAGACGCAGTGTTGGTAGGCCCCCCACAAGGTGGACCGACGATCTGGTGAAGGTCGCGGGAAGCCGTTGGATGCGAGAGGCGCAGGACCGATCGGTATGGAGATGAGGAGGGAGGCCTATGTCCAACAGTGGGCGTCTCTTAGCTGAAATGATGGTGATGATGCGTTATTTTATTAACACCTTGAAAAGTGTCAATTAAAACTAGTTACTAGTTAGAATTTTGCAGTGTCCAAACATTAGTTTGTATTTGCACACAGTGAAATAATATTTTGTCCTACATATACTTAGTGCTTATAAAAGTTCCCTGGCAATATTCACGGGCGACTCTCCTATCTGTTTTATTGTTATTACGCGTCCGCCTTATTCAATACTGTTATCGAAGTGATAAATCTGTTTTCAGGCAATTTCGGCCAGACAACGTCTGTTCTGACCGGTACAAAACAAGAAGAAATATTATTGTTTTTGTCCGGTTCATTTGTGATTTGTAAGTAAATATTAATCACAAACCTTCATTATAGCTATACGCTATAATCAAAGCGTAGTTTTTTGGGAAGTCATAAACACGGTGGTCCAAAAACTTTTTTTTTTTTCTTTAGTGGTTCAAAAACTTGCTCGTAGCGACAACTATGGCGTACTAAATCATGATTTTCAAAGAATATTTACACAATTTATTTGTTAACGTTTAATATCCGTTATGTACATTTTTATCAGAAAATACTAAACTAATACTGATTTTACATTTTTTACCTAATCGCAATAGCGAGGCGCAAAAGAGACAGCGGAAACAGAACTCAATTCAACTTTGTAAAATTAACAGTCTCTAGATAATAACTATTTTATTATTTCTAGGGAGGTGTGTAGCATTTTATAATAAGCTTCCACAAAGTATCACCGATTTACCAATTCATAAATTTAAAGTTCACGTTAAAAAGACTCTCATGAACAAAGGTTATTACAAAGTGAATGATTATTTAAGTGACCACACGATATGGAATTAGCTAGACTAGTTATCAGATGTCATGTTTGGTAACAACATAATTTATTGAATAATGCTTAGTGTTAAGCTTATCATGTTTTTCTGACATTTTAAGTGTATGTAAGCATACTTACTGAATGTATTTTATAACTTTCAATGACTATGTAACAGAACCAATATTGTAAATGGCGATTTAAAAGAGGAGATAAAAAATTTGACCTTTCGAGTTTCTTGCCTGTTCTTCTCGAGAAGGCCTCCCAATTTCCGAACAGGTGTAGAATCAACTTTTTCTTTTTTCTCATTCCTACTTGTATTTGCAGACATCCTGATTATATTCAGGATGTATGCACATACAAGGTTAATATGTTTCCTTTAAATTAGAATGTGTTGCTTTGTTTTGACGTCAATAAGTGCCTGTAAAGGCCTATGTTGAATAAAGATTTTTGAATTTTGAATTTTTAACAGGCAATTTGAAATTTTGAACACGATACCTACCTTATAAACATCCTTTAGTGAATCGTTGCCTCGACTCACAATGGACCCGGTGTAATGCAACGTATGACGTTCGCATCTCATTCGTCACATCACTAGCGTAAGTGACAGTGCAGCGTTTGCCCAGAGGAGCGTGAGATTGAAGTACGTCAATCTACGCTTTGCAGGCGTCCAACTACGTTTACCAGCGTACACAATGATCAACACAACAGCCATACTACATTTTCAGATCATAATATAATATGCAGAACAGAAAGGAAACAAGCTATTATTTCCCGATTTCAAATAATTACATTTCGCAGCACGTAAGTTGAACATAAATGGCTGACGTTTGCGTAGGGTAGGTCGTAACTCGAGTTCCGCACTTCATTTGATTTCCAAAAACCATATTACGGTTTAGACTTCGAAAAGTCACTTGTAGAGTTTTCAAAACATTACTGATTATTTTAAATTTAACAAACACTTTAAAAGGGTGAAGTTCTATAAAAGAGGATAAAGATAAAGGTCTTACCAAAAACGTTTCCTAAAGTTAGTCATAGCTTAAGCATGATGTAGGTAGTAGAGGGTAAATTTAGACAACGTCAGGTTCAAGCAATGACTAACCAACTTGACACAGTTAGTAGACATCGTTTTGTAGTGAGGTGATTCTTTAATAACTTTGTTTTGATATCTTTACATAGTGTGAAACAAAATCGCTCCCGGTGTCTGTAAGCTTAGATCTTTTAAACGACGCAACGGATTTTAATGCAGTTTTCATTTCAGAGACAGAAAGTTTTCAATAGACAGAGTTATTCAAGTGGAAGGCGTATAAATGTTCATGCCATGTTCAAGCCCCTAGAGGGCTTTTGATGGCATTTATTTATTTTAAATTGTATGTGGATAATATGTCTTGAATAAATAAATAAAATTATTATTAGCGACCGGCTCCGGCTTCGCACGGGTAATAGTTTAAATTATCCACGCTGCAAATTCGCAAAGCCGCGGGCGGGTCGCTAGTCTCCATTTCTACACTATTATTATAAAGAGGGAAGCTTGTATGTTTGTATATAACGAATAAACTTAAAAACTACTGGACCGATTTCAAAAATTCTTTCACCATTAGAATGCTACATTATCCATGATTGACATAGGCTACAAAATTATTTTTCCTATGCGAAAATATACAATTGCCACGGAAAAAAAATAACGCGGGCGAAGCTGCATAAAGTAAAGCTAATTATTTATAATGTAATCCAACTGCTAATTTACCAACATTAAAAAACGTTCGCTCATTTAATAAACTCGCGAGAGCTAACAACTGATTGCGATATAAAGGTAGTTAGGTATGAGCTGCGCATTGATAGATATGTAATTCATCACAGCCCATATACGTCCCCACCGAGGGGCTCGAGCCTACCCTATATTAGGGTGATTAGGCCTTAGTCAACCACGCTGGCCCAGTGCGGATTGGTCGACTTCACATACATCATTGAATTTCTTCGCAGATGTATGCAGGTTGCCTCACGATGTTTTCCTTCACCGTAGGAGCGTCAGACAAATGTACATATGAAATTCGAAACGAAAAACACATTGGTACATGGCGGGTCTCGAACCCCGACCCCCCGATTGGAAGGCAAGTGCCGAGTCCACTGCGCCACCGACGCTCTTTATAATTTTAAATAAAAACGCAATTCAAATGTTTATAATTTACTAGCTGTTCCCGCGAACTACCTTTCGCCATATATTTTTTTCCATTTTTGCAACATTTTTCATTGATGCTCAGCTCCTATTATTCGTAGCCTGATGCCTAGTCTATAGCCTTCCTCGATAAATGGAACACCCAACACAAAAATAATTTTTCAATTTGAATCAGTTGCTCCTGCGAGTAGCGCGTTCAACCAAACAAACAATCAAACAAAATCTTAGTTTTATAATATTAGTTTAGATTTAATTACTTTTTTCAACAGTAGTAACAGTTTTTTAGTTATTTTTTGATGTACCGTCCTGGCCACTTCGGACCGACCGATATAATATGACCAAGGATTTTTGTCTGTGATAAATGGCGATCTCGTATCTATATGAAAGCTGAAGACATCGATTTTTTGAATAGATACAGTTTATTTTATAAGCCGTTTTTGATGCCATTTGATTAGAAGTCTGAAGGATCAGTAATCACTTTTCCAATACCTTATAAAGATTACAAAAAAATTGTGTGAGATCACTTATCTTTTCCATCCTACTCGCACACTTCACACAAGCATCGCGAATCTCTCGCGAGATTTATCACAGTGTGGTGGCAGCTTTATTCTTTACTAGCGACCCTCCCGCGACTTTGCCAGCATGGATAATTTATATTGAACTATTACCCGTGCGAGCTATACATACAAAGCTTCCTCTTGAATCACTCTATCTATTGCTAAGAACTGCATTAAAATCCCTTGCGTAGTTTCTAAAGACCTAAGTATACAGACAGCGGGAGCGACTTTGTTTTATACTATAAACGATATAAAAGGAATCTTGTAAAACTTCCGAGCTATGACAGAACGAATGGAGAATAATGGAGATTGACAAACTTTTGCCCATCAGTACATACATATAGTTATACTTACGAGTACTTACTGTTCCAAAATCGAATATTCCTTTTCCACTACATTAATCTCCCTGCTATTCACCAAAATATCTTTCTATATACCGTCAAGTTGCATTTCAAAGGCTACACTGGAATTAAATTTGAGGAGTGCAAATAGTTAGGCGGTTGGTCGGTCTTAGCAATGCCAGCACGTACAGTAAGCGCCACAACAAGCTTATAATTTTCACTTCGAAAACCGTCCTTATTACGAACTCAAAGTAATTAAGGAGTGCTCCAAAGGTCAAACAATATGAAAATAATACAACTGATGGCTAAAATTGACCGGTTGGCCACAATGGCCACCAGAGTTTTGTTTCCAGTTGTCCATCTCTTTCCACAGGTGTTATTGCTGTCAACTCCTTTTCTCCTTTAGTTGACTCTTACAACATGACGTATTCGAAGTACCTCTACTCTACAAAGAAAGACATGTTTAGGTATAAACATTTGCCTTCTCTTACGACCTTCATCGACCTGCACGCGAAATTTAAACCCAAGTACAGTAGTATTTAAAACTGTATAAAGGCTGTATTATCTAATTATTGAAGACCTTTGGCTGTACAGTTTTGCTGTATTTGTATAGCGTAACTGTATAGCGGGATATTCAACCTTTGTAACTCCAAAAGAGGACCCAAATTATACAGCTCTAGCTGTCCAGCAGCTGTACAACCTGAAGCAATAGCCTGACTTAGAAATTAATTAGATACCATTATACAGACACAGTTCTACAATTCTGCGTGTTTTATACTTTTATACAGTCACATGGTATTCAACGTCTGAATATAAGAATAAAATTGTGTTCGTGGTTGAATTCTTATTACATAGTTATTTTCTGTTGGATATGCAGCGGCCATCGATATGTAAATACAACATGCGCGAGTCACGATGGTGGTGCTGCGACTGCGCTTCTTGAAATTGACGATATTGTAAAAAAAATAGTAGTGGCGCTCTACAGTGGCGCCATTGCAGCGCTTCTACACGCCACATATTTGAAGGCGTTCTAAAACAAAGCTTTGCGTATCCCACCAACCTTTCTAAGTGAGGGTGGTGAAAGATGATGATTTAAAGAAAAATCCATGCCCCAAAACGCCCACTGTTTTGTGGGTAATAGAATGATGACGCGATTACCTACGTAATAAAAATTTTATCCCGGCAAAACTGGTATCCACGCGTGAAGTCATGGGCAAAGATAGTCACAAATTAACAACAAGCACATCTTGAACCATCCGGACCACAAAAGACACGCGGATGCGTGGAGGCTGCGGGTAGCATCGCCGAGTCAGCTTTGTTCGCTCCTGCCGCTTAACGCTATTAACGGACAAAAGCACTGTATTTGCCTATTATGATTCAAAGCTCACGTAGGGTTGGCAACTGTGATAAAATATTTTTTTAAAGTTTGTCGAGTAGTTTTGTTACGGCGTTGTTCATTTAAACAGCAATGGATGTAAAGTGTACTTCAAAATGACAGTTTTAAGTTGGCAACCGAAATAAAAGTCAGGAGCAGATCCTAAAAATAATAAGAAAATAAATTTTAGTAAGCTAACAAAATGCCAGTCTTCCTGGAAAATTTTTATTATCTTTTTCTCCGTTTAAATTGTTCGTCGAAAGATAACCTACAGGCCGGCGGCAAGAAGTTTTAAGTTTAACAATATCTGAAAACGTGACGTAAAATCAATTGATACGTAATAATGGGTTGTTTATGTTGAATATTAATAACAAAAAGGAGGACTCCCAGTGCCGGGCCTGGACATTCTACGATGGCATACTGACTATCTCTTTAACCTCTCTTACCTCCCAGTCTGTGAAAGATAAACGCCTTTAGCAATTCCACGACGATACTCTACGATACTACAAAGATACCTCTAGTGACAATACTGGATAGGGATGCTGGTTGTCCGTGCGGTAACGGATTTAGAATAAATGGCGTAAGAGTCGACAAAAAGAGTTTACAACAATAACATCTATGGAAAGTGACGGACGACTGGAAACAAAACATTACACCAGGGGTGGCCAATCGATCGCGGCTATTTGTCTTTTATAACATAAAGAAGGACCCCCAATCCAGAATGACCACATGTACAAACTGATATACTGTAGTGTTACCAGTATTTCAAATTGGTACCCCAATTTCGAAATTGACTTTGTCTCTAAGCCGAATTGATAGATCAATTATCAATGTCTGTTATACGACTTAGGTTGAGTTACTTTCAAATTTTACCAGAGGGAGTCTCAGTACCACAATCGTCTGAGCCGGTACCTCTCATCTTACATATATCTGCCGCCAAGCAGCGGTACATGCATTGCTGTGTTTCGGTTCAATAGGTAAGATAGGCCGTGAAATTACTGCATACTGTGACTCTGACTTAGCATCTTATGCCACAAGTTGGCAACGTATGTACAATACGTTTTCAAGGTTGTGGATTTCTAAATCTTACAGGCATCACATGTACTATAGGCTTACGATCAGTCTGCTTGTTTGCAAACTTAGTTGTACTTACTGTACAAAAAAATATACAACTAAGTTAGCAAAAAAGCATAATGCCCACCTGATGGTAAGTGGTAATAGTCAATTGTAGTACAAGTGGTTGCTGTGAAATTCGCAGCAAATCTGCAACCCCCACAAGAACCACAATATACGTGCCATCTTGTGACCTAAGATGTAAAGTCACGGTACCCAATAATTCCACTGCCATATCTTACCCCTCAAACCGGAACATAGCAATGCAAGCACAGCTGCTTTGCAGCAGAAATAGGTAAGGCGAAGTTACCCAAGCAGGCCACCTTGGTACAGAGTCTCCCCCCGGTAAACTACTTGTAGCATATTACCTACTCTTAGTACACAGACCTGTCATGGGTATTGGATTTCGGATGACACATCGTATGAAGTTTGCTTTTACGGACAATTTTGTAATCCCAAAATATCTTTAGTGCATATTATGTAGGAAATTATAATTATGGTCGACGATGGTATTTTACAAGCTTTTATTTACTTTCACCTGTCCGGTGTCAGTAATGAAATCTTGCAAGTTAAAGACCCACTTCCCGGTCTCCGATTAAGTTGAAATTTTGTATGCATATGTATATCGCGTGACAATGCAATGATAAAAGCTTGTTTAAAAAAATTGTTACTATCAATTAATTTATTTAAATAAATTGTCATTAAACTAGAAATAATATACGACTTTGGACAGCCCTGTTCCCATTTCATAGTAAATGTACGACCATGCTAATTACATAATTTGTACCTGGCTTATTACATTACATGAGTAAGTGAGCTAAAACGGATATTTGCATACAGCTTTGCTTTTAAGTAATCCTGTAGCGAAAATGGTGTTAGCCCACTAAAACAGAGAGCCGCTTGCAGCGGATAAAACAATTTCAATATATTAACTATTGGCTCTTTTACCCGCAAACGTAATGCGTATAAATATTATAATAACATTTAACACCTACATTTCTGTTCTATAAAAATAACAATTAATAAATCCTGATAGAGTCTGACCAATCTTCTTAAGGTTCTATTAATATGGCTATTTGTAGTCATAGCTTTGGTACTATTTTAGTCGATCATTTCAATATAATGTTTTTAATACATTTTCAGTGAATATGAATCAATCTACTAAAGTTGGTGTCTCAACTTGCTATAATAAAGGTATATTTAAATATTATTTTCTGTTACTTTCCTCGCACTCTCGATGAGCACTCGACGCCTGACAAATGATTCAAAAATAAAGTCCCAGAGGACCCTAAACAACACAAGCCAAAGGTGTAACCTATTTTGTTATTAAATCAATTGGCCTTATTTTAAAGTTCAATTGCTTGTTTAGTCCTCTCGTTTCTGTTATCCCACATTTGAACCATCAAACCGCACAAATTTTCTATTAGGTTAAGATCTGGGGACCTAGATGGCCATGGAATGATAGTAAATGTCTTTTCGTGATCGGTAAACCAATTCGAGACAATTCTGGCAGTATGCACACCACACTGTGCTCATGAACGTGGGAGAATACTGGCTCTTCTTCATACGGGTAAACTGTTCAGACTGTTGGAAACATTGATTCTTCCAATAAAACAAGTACAAGTTACAATGGGTCTCATAAGAAGGCTCAAAGTCACTCAAAGGGCAATGGAGAGGGCTATGATCGGGGTTTCTCTACGTGATCACATCAGAAATGATGAGATCCGTAGAAGAACTAGAGTTACCGACATAGCCCAAAGAATTGCAAACCTTAAGTGGCAGTGGGCGGGACACATCGCTCGCAGGACTGACGGCCGTTGGGGCGGAAATGTCCTCGAGGGGCGGCCGCGTACCGGGAGACGCAGTGTTGGTAGGCCCCCCACAAGGTGGACCGACGATCTGGTGAAGGTCGCGGGAAGCCGTTGGATGCGAGAGGCGCAGGACCGATCGGTATGGAGATGAGGAGGGAGGCCTATGTCCAACAGTGGGCGTCTCTTAGCTGAAATGATGGTGATGATGCGTTATTTTATTAACACCTTGAAAAGTGTCAATTAAAACTAGTTACTAGTTAGAATTTTGCAGTGTCCAAACATTAGTTTGTATTTGCACACAGTGAAATAATATTTTGTCCTACATATACTTAGTGCTTATAAAAGTTCCCTGGCAATATTCACGGGCGACTCTCCTATCTGTTTTATTGTTATTACGCGTCCGCCTTATAAATTCTTTCAATATTGTTATCGAAGTGATAAATCTGTTTTCAGGCAATTTCGGCCAGACAACGTCTGTTCTGACCGGTACAAAACAAGAAGAAATATTATTGTTTTTGTCCGGTTCATTTGTGATTTGTAAGTAAATATTAATCACAAACCTTCATTATAGCTATACGCTATAATCAAAGCGTAGTTTTTTGGGAAGTCATAAACACGGTGGTCCAAAAACTTTTTTTTTTTTCTTTAGTGGTCCAAAAACTTGCTCGTAGCGACAACTATGGCGTACTAAATCATGATTTTCAAAGAATATTTACACAATTTATTTGTTAACGTTTAATATCCGTTATGTACATTTTTATCAGAAAATACTAAACTAATACTGATTTTACATTTTTTACCTAATCGCAATAGCGAGGCGCAAAAGAGACAGCGGCAACAGAACTCAATTCAACTTTGTAAAATTAACAGTCTCTAGATAATAACTATTTTATTATTTCTAGGGAGGTGTGTAGCATTTTATAATAAGCTTCCACAAAGTATCACCGATTTACCAATTCATAAATTTAAAGTTCACGTTAAAAAGACTCTCATGAACAAAGGTTATTACAAAGTGAATGATTATTTAAGTGACCACACGATATGGAATTAGCTAGACTAGTTATCAGATGTCATGTTTGGTAACAACATAATTTATTGAATAATGCTTAGTGTTAAGCTTATCATGTTTTTCTGACATTTTAAGTGTATGTAAGCATACTTACTGAATGTATTTTATAACTTTCAATGACTATGTAACAGAACCAATATTGTAAATGGCGATTTAAAAGAGGAGATAAAAAATTTGACCTTTCGAGTTTCTTGCCTGTTCTTCTCGAGAAGGCCTCCCAATTTCCGAACAGGTGTAGAATCAACTTTTTTTTTTTCTCATTCCTACTTGTATTTGCACATACAAGGTTAATATGTTTCCTTTAAATTAGAATGTGTTGCTTTGTTTTGACGTCAATAAGTGCCTGTAAAGGCCTATGTTGAATAAAGATTTTTGAATTTTGAATTTTTAACAGGCAATTTGAAATTTTGAACACGATACCTACCTTATAAACATCCTTTAGTGAATCGTTGCCTCGACTCACAATGGACCCGGTGTAATGCAACGTATGACGTTCGCATGTCATTCGTCACATCACTAGCGTAAGTGACAGTGCAGTGTTTGCCCAGAGGAGCGTGAGATTGAAGTACGTCAATCTACGCTTTGCAGGCGTCCAACTACGTTTACCAGCGTACACAATGATCAACACAACAGCCATACTACATTTTCAGATCATAATATAATATGCAGAACAGAAAGGAAACAAGCTATTATTTCCCGATTTCAAATAATTACAGTTCGCAGCACGTAACTTGAACATAAATGGCTGACGTCTGCGTAGGGTAGGTCGTAACTCGAGTTCCGCACTTCTTTTGATTTCCAAAAACCATATTACGGTTTAGACTTCGAAAAGTCACTTGTAGAGTTTTCAAAACATTACTGATTATTTTAAATTTAACAAACACTTTAAAAGGGTGAAGTTCTATAAAAGAGGATAAAGATAAAGGTCTTACCAAAAACGTTTCCTAAAGTTAGTCATAGCTTAAGCATGATGGAGGTAGTAGAGGGTAAATTTAGACAACGTCAGGTTCAAGCAATGACTAACCAACTTGACACAGTTAGTAGACATCGTTTTGTAGTGAGGTGATTCTTTAATAACTTTGTTTTGATATCTTTACATAGTGTGAAACAAAATCGCTCCCGGTGTCTGTAAGCTTAGATCTTTTAAACGACGCAACGGATTTTAATGCAGTTTTCATTTCAGAGACAGAAAGTTTTCAATAGACAGAGTTATTCAAGTGGAAGGCGTATAAATGTTCATGCCATGTTCAAGCCCCTAGAGGGCTTTTGATGGCATTTATTTATTTTAAATTGTATGTGGATAATATGTCTTGAATAAATAAATAAAATTATTACTAGCGACCGGCTCCGGCTTCGCACGGGTAATAGTTTAAATTATCCACGCTGCAAATTCGCAAAGCCGCGGGCGGGTCGCTAGTCTCCATTTCTACACTATTATTATAAAGAGGGAAGCTTGTATGTTTGTATATAACGAATAAACTTAAAAACTACTGGACCGATTTCAAAAATTCTTTCACCATTAGAATGCTACATTATCCATGATTGACATAGGCTACAAAATTATTTTTCATTCCTCATGCTCGGAAAGGAGCGTTTCCTTGATCTGAGTATTGGGAGGAAAACGCTAGTTCCCACCAGCGGGCGGGAAATTCTCATACTATTTACTTCCCTCCTTAGGGCGGAAAGTAAAATTTTAAAAATAGAACTGATATAGGTTACGTACATACAATCTTTGGTACAATGATAATAAAAGTATTTGGCTGAATGGCCAGTAACAGGTAACGCGATGTGTTCCAAATTTAAAAATACCTGTGAAAAAGATAATTTTGGTGGGAGGGGAATCTGTTACGCTGTACCGAAATCTTGATTGTGTGATTTAGGTATTTAAGAAAAACAATGAATTCAAGCGATTCTGAAATTTCGGCTCCAGATTCAGTCACGAACGAAGCAAATACAATACTCGAAATTTTTTTGCCAAAAATTTCAAAGGAAAGATATTTAAATACATATTCCGACTTTATGAAGTGGCGAGATGCAAGGAATATAAAATCATTTTCTGAAAATGTATTTCTTATATACTTTAATGAACTATCTCATAAAGTGCAGGCGTCTACGCTATGGAGCAGATATTCAATGCTTAAAAGTACACTAAGTGTAAAACACGATGTCGATATGTCATGTTAGGAGTATTTTTATTAATAAATTTTATTAGAAAAGCTATTTTTTATTTTCCTTGCATTCGAAATGAAAAGTAGAGTGCTACACACGGGTAAAAGGAATCAAACCCTACTCGGACTATAGCCGCCCTCGCTGCGCTCGGGCGTCTAACAACCTCGTAGGGATTGATTCCTTTCCACCCTTATAAAGCAATCTACTATTTCCTATGCGAAAATATACAATTGCCACGGAAAAAAAATAACGCGGGCGAAGCTGCATAAAGTAAAGCTAATTATTTATAATGTAATCCAACTGCTAATTTACCAACATTAAAAAACGTTCGCTCATTTAATAAACTCGCGAGAGCTAACAACTGATTGCGATATAAAGGTAGTTAGGTATGAGCTGCGCATTGATAGATATCTAAATGTTACATTAATGATCGTGCTCTGAGAGGAATCCATTGAATATTTCCTTTCTGCCTTCGCACTGTCGATAGATTTATTTGAACTCGTTTATTAGGCACGCGTTTCAACATATCCATTGGGACTTACAAATCCATTTGCAATTCCAATATTTAATAAATGTCCAATAATAGATAACGTTTTTATAAATTTCCAATAATTAATAATTAAACGTTATCTCAGTTCGCCTCCTACACCGATCTAAATCAATAGTTATTTGTTATACGAGAGTGCAAAGTTGCTTTTTAACCGCGTGCTCAACTTTGATGACCGAGCAAGCAAAGGATTCAAAAATTAGAATCCTGAGAGTTAGAGAGGGAATCAAAAGAGCACAAGGTGAAAAATCTTTGCACTCGAGTACAACACGTAACTTTTCATCCCCCCTCAGCGAGGAAATGACTAAATGCAAAATAAAACATTTACAATCACAAGATACTTTTATTTCAGTTTAGGTACTTACATATTTACTACAACATTAAAATAAACTTCTTCGTCGCTGGAATCGCCCATTTTCGTGTTTTTTTAAATTGTTTTCATGTTTTTTCTTCTTATTTATAACAATACGACGTCAAAACAAAATGGCGCGCGCAAAGCAAATTAAAAACAAAAGTATTTACACCAAGGAGGTTCAGAGTCTGAGTTTTTAACAAATTTTAAAAAGTTGTATGATAAATTCGGCACCATGGAGATGGAAGTAAATAGGTTTAATGATGTTTTGAAATCACATTCCTAGTGCACGCGATGTTCTAAATTCAAATTTACTTTAACCTCAAGCGGATAAAAACGGCTTTGGCGGTCAGATATCGAATAGCAAAAATACTCTTTCCGAGATGGGGGGATGAAAAAATATTTGTCACTCTCCCCATTCAATAAAATAGATAAATGCTTGAAACAAAAATTTCATGAAACATGGGCTTCATTTAGAATCGCATCTAAATCTCCAGGCTAGAATCACCACAAAAGGTTGGCAAACGCACTGATGGTGATCCAGCGGCCTGACGGATGCCTAGCCTGTATTAATTCTATGATATATGCCAACAAACAAATGTATGGGAACGCGGACGCGGACATAAAAAGGGAACATTTACAAATACCTGTCATAATTTTTGTTAGAAACGTATTGCGGCGATAAACTTTGTCGTTATTGTGCGCGAGTTTGGTAACAACAAATTGTTACGAATTATTTTTCTTTCATAGCGGTCATGCCATTCCGCTGCGTTCTATTATTATTTATTGTTGATCGACAAAAGCGGGTAAGTAAAACACAAAAAATGTCTTTATATTTATTATCTGTATAATGCAAGAAATAAACACAAAACAATGACTAAAAGCATCTTTGATAAAATGTCTACGCTATAACTATGGATGTTAACCTCATTTCAGACTACGCTATACTAACTATACGAGTATAGTATAGCAAATAATTTATAGCGTATAGTAAACCAATAATATATAGTACAGCTAAGTGTGAACGTGTCCATAAAAAATGTATGGTGCGCGATATTGCTGTGCTATGAACTAAATGCTATATGCTATTCTATTATAGCGTAGTCTGAAAACACCTTTAGTTTCCAAACCTAGCAAGGCGCGTGGTAATAGAAGAGAAAGTGACTTATCCTCGTCCCGTCTCGCTTCACTCTTATTATATGAAAGAGCGAGAAGATATATGTTAATTGTCTTTTGTACCGTTTTGTTCAAGGTTCGTACTACGTCTGCAGTTTTCAACAAATGTCTGTCATTTGACAGAAGACATGCAGTGCAGTCTCAGTGAAATTACCGGGTCTCAGAAGAATAACTAAAGCTAAATAACTAAACTAAAGTTCTAAATACCGGGTATTGTGACTTGACATCTTATGTTACAAATTGACAACTTTCATTGCATTGGGGTCCTTGTAAGAGTTGCAGATTTACAACAGGAACCACGTGGTACACTCGAGTACAAAATGATCGATACGATTAAAGTTACAAAAATATGTATACACTGATTGACAGACTATATTCATACACTACCACGCACCACATGTACATGATGCGTGTCGACGCACCTACGTGCGTACTTGCGGGAGTGCAGATCCGCATCATCATGCGGGTTTTTTACGCACTCACGCGCATAGTTGCGTTTCCAAAATCAACGTCAAGGTCTTCCAAAATAACGCACGGCACTGCGGGACTCGGTGTGCCGTACCTTGCATCTTTCTCCGCTTGTAGGCGCGTGATCTGCATGAACGCGCGTGGATGCGTTTTCTGTGTGTTGGACTGTGCGTGTTTTCTATACAAACGGAGATACTTAAGCAATGTAAGAACACGCATTCACGCACTACGCTGCGTGGTGCGTGGCAGTGTGTGAATCGCGTAGAGTTGTTAGGGTATACATATTTTTATTTCATCATAATTGTAACCTATTATATGCCGTAAATAAATAAATAGACCTTTACTGACTCATTTTTTTATATGCCACTCTACATTTTTCTTTTGGAGCAATCCGTGCTTCCGCATAACCGAGTTGAAAATGGTCATTTTTTGGTAGAGTTCCGAAATTTTTTTTTGGGTACGAATAATTTGTTACAATATCAGAACCACGCGAACGAAGTCGCGAGCACAGCTAGTCATTTATAGTGTTAACAGGCAAGATGTGGATTTCTTTGCCGACGCGGTCTGTGTTTCCGAATTCACAAAACCCAAATATGTTTAAGACGAGAGTGAATAGGCATTTTCTGGTAACGTTATTTTTTTATAGTATACTAGCTTCTGCCCGCGTCTGCGTGGACTTCAGAATTATACCAAATTTCAAAGCTGTCTGTCTGCGGCTTAGCTCGTAAACTAATTTTTAATTTTCCCTCGTGAACTACTTCAGGAATCGGGATAAAAGGTAGCCTATGTTCTTTTCCATATCTAAGGCTACATGCATGCCAAATTTCATCCAAATCCGTTTAGCCGTTGTTGCGTGATTGAGTAACAAACATCAAAACATCCACACTTTCACATTTATAATATTAGTAGGACTAATGTCAACAAAACTAACAAACTTGTACAACTTTCTACAAAACCCCTAATGCACAGTCTTTTTTGCATACTCTAAAATTCTAAACGAATCATATCGATCGAACTAAACCGTGGAACGTGTTGCTATTTTTAGATGTTTATTCTGTCGGTTTCGTTTGACATTTACGAGGTGAAAGCGGGTATCAATTTATTATTTGCATTCATGATGGAGGCAACTGATGCGAGGAAGGATCGAGCGTCAATCAGGCGGCGACACTGCGCCAGGGGAAATGCGATAAAGTGCTCTCACAGCACAGCTTCGTGTATCAAGCCGTTGTGCAGCGTTTGAAGGCTTGCGCCTCGTCGCTGTTTGGTGGCTTGTTTACATTTCTGCACTCCTGGTACTAGTGGCACGTCGTGGTACATCGAGAGCACAAGATTGTTGTTTTAAGGAGGTTTCCGAAATGGGAATTGTCAATATGACTGCCAACATTCAAAGAAAACAGCACAATAAGAAGTACGAGGGACTGCTTCATTTCTGTTGATATTCCACAAAGTGAGATTTTGAAAATATTAACAGTTAAGGGTGAATCTTGAAATCGGGCATATTTAGTCGATTCCCTTGGCAGATTTTTTATTTTAACATTTATTACTTTTACATAAAAAACTAAATATTACATAATTATAATAGTACATTATGATACGACCGCGCTGTGTCGGTCATTGCGTACGAGGCGATATTGTGCGCGAGCCGCAGGTGAGCGCGACAAGAAAGCAGAGTACGTAATGACCAATGCGCGCGTGTATCATACGACGTTTTTCAACACACTTGTGAGGAAAATAAAAGATCTTGTGGTATTAATATTTTTCTGAAAATGACTGCGCTTTTTTATCAATCTTCCACTGCATGAAAATATCGTATGCCGCCAAGTATTTATCCTTTGACTTTGGCGGCAACAAACTATTACTCGCACTTTGCGCCTCCATAATTATTTCCGGCGGAGTTAATAATATGGGTTCTTCTTCACTTGGATCGACATATTTGTAGATAATCAATTATCAATTACAACAAAAAGGCAAACAATTTCTATAGCGGGAAAATGCCGCGCGCCTTTTTTTTTCGCGCGCTGCCCGGGCATGGCTAAACTCTTCATACAGCCAACATTTAAAAAAGGGCCAAACAGTCAAAATTCAAATAAGGATTACCGCACTTGTGCGATTATGTAAAGTGAAAATCACTCGTGTTTAATATACTGAATAACGGGTCTAAATGCAAGGTAATAGGACCCACTTTACGAGCAAGTGGTGCTGAAAACACATTTATCAAATAGGCATCACTGTAACTAGTCTCGTTGCGAAGATATATTAATTAAAAAAAAATGTGACAGGGGAATCAATAATAGGTGGCAAGGGAGTCATAATTGAAACTATTGTATAATACAATGTTTTATTTAAAAGTAAAGACTAACCAGTCTTTTGGTTTCAATATTGGCAGATTTCCTTAATAATTAACCATTATAAAATTAACAAAAAGTATACTTTTCTTGGTTCATAAAATTCCATTGGTATTGATTTCCATGGCATTTGACCAGGGTAATCATTTTTTTCTATTATTATTATTGTTGTTATTGTACGGGCTTTCGCCTTGTAGGCCTTTTCACCTCGACCTAAAAGATCTATTGTGAATTATAGCACCGTTAGAGTATCTCCTTCAAGCCCAAACCCTCTATGAAATTGAGGATTTTTTGGGTTGGGAGAGTTTGTATTTCATCTGGTCTCATGAAGTGTCTTCCCAGATTAAGGCTACGCCGATGAATCAGTGGGCTGCAGTCACACAGAACGTGTTTAGGAGTTTCACGCTCCTGATTGCAGAATCTGCAGATGTCGTTGTCCCTAATCTTGAGGTTGAACATGTGTCTATTCAGGCCGCAATGTCCAGTTAAGGTTCTTACGACTGCACTGATGTTTTTCCTGTTAAGCTGCAGAAGCTCGTCAGTTAGTTTACGCGAGTAGCCTTGTATTAGTGCCTTCGCGTGTTCTTGCCCTGGAGTAGATTTCCAGAGTTCGAATGAGTTTCTAAGAAGTTGTTCATTTAGAAAGTTGTGTACCTGGTTCTTTGAAATCCCACAAAAAGGTTCCGGTCCTATTTGTGGTTTTATAGTTCCAGTTTTAGCGAGTTCATCGGCCTTCTCGTTGCCAATGACACCAGAATGCCCAGGAACCCATCTTAAAACAATTTTGTTTTTTTGTCCTATAGCATTCAGGCGGGTGAGGCAGTCCTCTACCAGCTTCGAGTTTATTTGGCTCGAGCTAATGGCTTTTAGAGCTGCTTGACTATCTGAATAAATATAGATATGTTGGTTTGAGTAGTTTCTTTGGTTTATGATATCTGCACATTCAATGATGGCATATATCTCCGCCTGGAAAACGGATGCGTACCGGCCCAAGTTGGTACTTTTGCTCACCCTGGGCCTTAGACCGTACACTCCGCACCCTACATCAAATGATTTTCTGGAGCCATCCGTATACCATACGAGGCTTCCATCCTCACAGGAGTTGAGATTCTCTTCCCATTCATCTCTGTGAGGGGTTTCCACTTTAAAATTTCTAACGAAGTTTACTCGTGGAAGCATGACATCGCTGGTCATAGCTAACATTGGATGTTTCAGCACAGAGTCCTGAAGGGTCCTCAGTGTTTGAGAGAGCCAGTTAATGCGACAGCCTATGCCGACCCTATGTAGGCAAGCCTTCGCCTCCTTTTCTATTACTAGATTAAGGGGCGGCAGGTTTAGAAGGGCGTTTAATGCAGCTGCCGGTGTTGTGGACATGGCTCCCGTTGCCATTCGACATGCGGTTCTTTGAAGGCTATTTAGAGTGTCAATGATTGTCCTCTGTTTAGCCTTTTTGTGCCAAACCACAGCACCATAGGTTACTATGGGCCGTAAGGCACCATAGGTTACTATGGGCCTTACTATGGCGGTGTATATCCAGAGGGCGATCTTTGGGTTGAGTCCCCATTTCGTCCCTACCATGCGATTACACACACCAAGTGCGATTTTTGCTTTTTGAACCACATTATTAATGTGTGTGTTCCAGGTGAGCCTTTGGTCGAAAGTGACGCCCAAGTACTTCACCTCAGTGGAAAATGTAATAGTCGATCCGTTTAACACAGGTTTAATAAGTTTATTCAGCTTATGTTTCCTAGTGAACGGTACTATTGTAGTTTTGTTCGGGTTTACCGATAAGTGTTTTTCAGTACACCATTTTTGTATGGTGTTTAGAGCCCCTTGTATTAGGGATGATAAAGTGCTTTGGCACGGTCCGAGGGCTAAAACAACCACGTCGTCCGCATAGCCCTGTACATCAAATCCCTTACCTGAGGCTAATACAATGAGTTCATCCACAGCTATTGACCATAGTAGAGGTGATAAGACTCCTCCCTGAGGGCAACCTTTGGTCAGCTTATAGCTTGCGGAAGAGTCGTGTAGAGTGATGTTCACAACCCTGTTGAGGAGCATTGTTTTAATCCATCGGGTCGTTGTTGGGTCGATCCCTTTGTCCTCCAATCCTTCAATTAGAGTTTCAATATGGATATTATTTTTTTCTATTTTCTTTTACATTTATTTCTCAGAAATTAGAAAAAAAAGTGATTACTCTGGTCAAACGCCAGGGGAATCAATACCAATGGAATCAAGAAAAGCATATTTTTTGGTAATTTTGTTTTAAGTTATGTATTTAGGCTAAGTAGCAATCAGACATTAATTAGTAGCCCTTTATGCAGTAATTTATACCCTAGTTATAAAATCTAAACTATTAAAATAACAATTTAAAATTTGGTAAGGGTAATCAATGACCTAGTGAAACAAAGCCAGGGAAATCAAATTGTTATCTACGTAAATCCGGTTTGATGCAAAGAATCGCGCGACCTCCCCTCACAATGTTTAAAGTGCGACTTAAGCTTGCCCGACAGTGTGCGAGCGCATTCCCAAGACGTTCGTATAGTGATGTGAATGTAGTTTAGTTACGCGCCAAGGGAATCAATGATTCGGACAAACCTAAACTTTATATTTTTTTCAAAACAACGTATATCGCGTGACAATGCAATGATAAAAGCTTGTTTAAAAAAATTGTTACTATCAATTAATTTATTTAAATAAATTGTCATTAAACTAGAAATAATATACGACTTTGGACAGCCCTGTTCCCATTTCATAGTAAATGTACGACCATGCTAATTACATAATTTGTACCTGGCTTATTACATTACATGAGTAAGTGAGCTAAAACGGATATTTGCATACAGCTTTGCTTTTAAGTAATCCTGTAGCGAAAATGGTGTTAGCCCACTAAAACAGAGAGCCGCTTGCAGCGGATAAAACAATTTCAATATATTAACTATTGGCTCTTTTACCCGCAAACGTAATGCGTATAAATATTATAATAACATTTAACACCTACATTTCTGTTCTATAAAAATAACAATTAATAAATCCTGATAGAGTCTGACCAATCTTCTTAAGGTTCTATTAATATGGCTATTTGTAGTCATAGCTTTGGTACTATTTTAGTCGATCATTTCAATATAATGTTTTTAATACATTTTCAGTGAATATGAATCAATCTACTAAAGTTGGTGTCTCAACTTGCTATAATAAAGGTATATTTAAATATTATTTTCTGTTACTTTCCTCGCACTCTCGATGAGCACTCGACGCCTGACAAATGATTCAAAAATAAAGTCCCAGAGGACCCTAAACAACACAAGCCAAAGGTGTAACCTATTTTGTTATTAAATCAATTGGCCTTATTTTAAAGTTCAATTGCTTGTTTAGTCCTCTCGTTTCTGTTATCCCACATTTGAACCATCAAACCGCACAAATTTTCTATTAGGTTAAGATCTGGGGACCTAGATGGCCATGGAATGATAGTAAATGTCTTTTCGTGATCGGTAAACCAATTCGAGACAATTCTGGCAGTATGCACACCACACTGTGCTCATGAACGTGGGAGAATACTGGCTCTTCTTCATACGGGTAAACTGTTCAGACTGTTGGAAACATTGATTCTTCCAATAAAACAAGTACAAGTTACAATGGGTCTCATAAGAAGGCTCAAAGTCACTCAAAGGGCAATGGAGAGGGCTATGATCGGGGTTTCTCTACGTGATCACATCAGAAATGATGAGATCCGTAGAAGAACTAGAGTTACCGACATAGCCCAAAGAATTGCAAACCTTAAGTGGCAGTGGGCGGGACACATCGCTCGCAGGACTGACGGCCGTTGGGGCGGAAATGTCCTCGAGGGGCGGCCGCGTACCGGGAGACGCAGTGTTGGTAGGCCCCCCACAAGGTGGACCGACGATCTGGTGAAGGTCGCGGGAAGCCGTTGGATGCGAGAGGCGCAGGACCGATCGGTATGGAGATGAGGAGGGAGGCCTATGTCCAACAGTGGGCGTCTCTTAGCTGAAATGATGGTGATGATGCGTTATTTTATTAACACCTTGAAAAGTGTCAATTAAAACTAGTTACTAGTTAGAATTTTGCAGTGTCCAAACATTAGTTTGTATTTGCACACAGTGAAATAATATTTTGTCCTACATATACTTAGTGCTTATAAAAGTTCCCTGGCAATATTCACGGGCGACTCTCCTATCTGTTTTATTGTTATTACGCGTCCGCCTTATAAATTCTTTCAATATTGTTATCGAAGTGATAAATCTGTTTTCAGGCAATTTCGGCCAGACAACGTCTGTTCTGACCGGTACAAAACAAGAAGAAATATTATTGTTTTTGTCCGGTTCATTTGTGATTTGTAAGTAAATATTAATCACAAACCTTCATTATAGCTATACGCTATAATCAAAGCGTAGTTTTTTGGGAAGTCATAAACACGGTGGTCCAAAAACTTTTTTTTTTTTCTTTAGTGGTCCAAAAACTTGCTCGTAGCGACAACTATGGCGTACTAAATCATGATTTTCAAAGAATATTTACACAATTTATTTGTTAACGTTTAATATCCGTTATGTACATTTTTATCAGAAAATACTAAACTAATACTGATTTTACATTTTTTACCTAATCGCAATAGCGAGGCGCAAAAGAGACAGCGGCAACAGAACTCAATTCAACTTTGTAAAATTAACAGTCTCTAGATAATAACTATTTTATTATTTCTAGGGAGGTGTGTAGCATTTTATAATAAGCTTCCACAAAGTATCACCGATTTACCAATTCATAAATTTAAAGTTCACGTTAAAAAGACTCTCATGAACAAAGGTTATTACAAAGTGAATGATTATTTAAGTGACCACACGATATGGAATTAGCTAGACTAGTTATCAGATGTCATGTTTGGTAACAACATAATTTATTGAATAATGCTTAGTGTTAAGCTTATCATGTTTTTCTGACATTTTAAGTGTATGTAAGCATACTTACTGAATGTATTTTATAACTTTCAATGACTATGTAACAGAACCAATATTGTAAATGGCGATTTAAAAGAGGAGATAAAAAATTTGACCTTTCGAGTTTCTTGCCTGTTCTTCTCGAGAAGGCCTCCCAATTTCCGAACAGGTGTAGAATCAACTTTTTTTTTTCTCATTCCTACTTGTATTTGCACATACAAGGTTAATATGTTTCCTTTAAATTAGAATGTGTTGCTTTGTTTTGACGTCAATAAGTGCCTGTAAAGGCCTATGTTGAATAAAGATTTTTGAATTTTGAATTTTTAACAGGCAATTTGAAATTTTGAACACGATACCTACCTTATAAACATCCTTTAGTGAATCGTTGCCTCGACTCACAATGGACCCGGTGTAATGCAACGTATGACGTTCGCATGTCATTCGTCACATCACTAGCGTAAGTGACAGTGCAGTGTTTGCCCAGAGGAGCGTGAGATTGAAGTACGTCAATCTACGCTTTGCAGGCGTCCAACTACGTTTACCAGCGTACACAATGATCAACACAACAGCCATACTACATTTTCAGATCATAATATAATATGCAGAACAGAAAGGAAACAAGCTATTATTTCCCGATTTCAAATAATTACAGTTCGCAGCACGTAAGTTGAACATAAATGGCTGACGTCTGCGTAGGGTAGGTCGTAACTCGAGTTCCGCACTTCTTTTGATTTCCAAAAACCATATTACGGTTTAGACTTCGAAAAGTCACTTGTAGAGTTTTCAAAACATTACTGATTATTTTAAATTTAACAAACACTTTAAAAGGGTGAAGTTCTATAAAAGAGGATAAAGATAAAGGTCTTACCAAAAACGTTTCCTAAAGTTAGTCATAGCTTAAGCATGATGGAGGTAGTAGAGGGTAAATTTAGACAACGTCAGGTTCAAGCAATGACTAACCAACTTGACACAGTTAGTAGACATCGTTTTGTAGTGAGGTGATTCTTTAATAACTTTGTTTTGATATCTTTACATAGTGTGAAACAAAATCGCTCCCGGTGTCTGTAAGCTTAGATCTTTTAAACGACGCAACGGATTTTAATGCAGTTTTCATTTCAGAGACAGAAAGTTTTCAATAGACAGAGTTATTCAAGTGGAAGGCGTATAAATGTTCATGCCATGTTCAAGCCCCTAGAGGGCTTTTGATGGCATTTATTTATTTTAAATTGTATGTGGATAATATGTCTTGAATAAATAAATAAAATTATTACTAGCGACCGGCTCCGGCTTCGCACGGGTAATAGTTTAAATTATCCACGCTGCAAATTCGCAAAGCCGCGGGCGGGTCGCTAGTCTCCATTTCTACACTATTATTATAAAGAGGGAAGCTTGTATGTTTGTATATAACGAATAAACTTAAAAACTACTGGACCGATTTCAAAAATTCTTTCACCATTAGAATGCTACATTATCCATGATTGACATAGGCTACAAAATTATTTTTCATTCCTCATGCTCGGAAAGGAGCGTTTCCTTGATCTGAGTATTGGGAGGAAAACGCTAGTTCCCACCAGCGGGCGGGAAATTCTCATACTATTTACTTCCCTCCTTAGGGCGGAAAGTAAAATTTTAAAAATAGAACTGATATAGGTTACGTACATACAATCTTTGGTACAATGATAATAAAAGTATTTGGCTGAATGGCCAGTAACAGGTAACGCGATGTGTTCCAAATTTAAAAATACCTGTGAAAAAGATAATTTTGGTGGGAGGGGAATCTGTTACGCTGTACCGAAATCTTGATTGTGTGATTTAGGTATTTAAGAAAAACAATGAATTCAAGCGATTCTGAAATTTCGGCTCCAGATTCAGTCACGAACGAAGCAAATACAATACTCGAAATTTTTTTGCCAAAAATTTCAAAGGAAAGATATTTAAATACATATTCCGACTTTATGAAGTGGCGAGATGCAAGGAATATAAAATCATTTTCTGAAAATGTATTTCTTATATACTTTAATGAACTATCTCATAAAGTGCAGGCGTCTACGCTATGGAGCAGATATTCAATGCTTAAAAGTACACTAAGTGTAAAACACGATGTCGATATGTCATGTTAGGAGTATTTTTATTAATAAATTTTATTAGAAAAGCTATTTTTTATTTTCCTTGCATTCGAAATGAAAAGTAGAGTGCTACACACGGGTAAAAGGAATCAAACCCTACTCGGACTATAGTTGTATGATAAATTCGGCACCATGGAGATGGAAGTAAATAGGTTTAATGATGTTTTGAAATCACATTCCTAGTGCACGCGATGTTCTAAATTCAAATTTACTTTAACCTCAAGCGGATAAAAACGGCTTTGGCGGTCAGATATCGAATAGCAAAAATACTCTTTCCGAGATGGGGGGATGAAAAAATATTTGTCACTCTCCCCATTCAATAAAATAGATAAATGCTTGAAACAAAAATTTCATGAAACATGGGCTTCATTTAGAATCGCATCTAAATCTCCAGGCTAGAATCACCACAAAAGGTTGGCAAACGCACTGATGGTGATCCAGCGGCCTGACGGATGCCTAGCCTGTATTAATTCTATGATATATGCCAACAAACAAATGTATGGGAACGCGGACGCGGACATAAAAAGGGAACATTTACAAATACCTGTCATAATTTTTGTTAGAAACGTATTGCGGCGATAAACTTTGTCGTTATTGTGCGCGAGTTTGGTAACAACAAATTGTTACGAATTATTTTTCTTTCATAGCGGTCATGCCATTCCGCTGCGTTCTATTATTATTTATTGTTGATCGACAAAAGCGGGTAAGTAAAACACAAAAAATGTCTTTATATTTATTATCTGTATAATGCAAGAAATAAACACAAAACAATGACTAAAAGCATCTTTGATAAAATGTCTACGCTATAACTATGGATGTTAACCTCATTTCAGACTACGCTATACTAACTATACGAGTATAGTATAGCAAATAATTTATAGCGTATAGTAAACCAATAATATATAGTACAGCTAAGTGTGAACGTGTCCATAAAAAATGTATGGTGCGCGATATTGCTGTGCTATGAACTAAATGCTATATGCTATTCTATTATAGCGTAGTCTGAAAACACCTTTAGTTTCCAAACCTAGCAAGGCGCGTGGTAATAGAAGAGAAAGTGACTTATCCTCGTCCCGTCTCGCTTCACTCTTATTATATGAAAGAGCGAGAAGATATATGTTAATTGTCTTTTGTACCGTTTTGTTCAAGGTTCGTACTACGTCTGCAGTTTTCAACAAATGTCTGTCATTTGACAGAAGACATGCAGTGCAGTCTCAGTGAAATTACCGGGTCTCAGAAGAATAACTAAAGCTAAATAACTAAACTAAAGTTCTAAATACCGGGTATTGTGACTTGACATCTTATGTTACAAATTGACAACTTTCATTGCATTGGGGTCCTTGTAAGAGTTGCAGATTTACAACAGGAACCACGTGGTACACTCGAGTACAAAATGATCGATACGATTAAAGTTACAAAAATATGTATACACTGATTGACAGACTATATTCATACACTACCACGCACCACATGTACATGATGCGTGTCGACGCACCTACGTGCGTACTTGCGGGAGTGCAGATCCGCATCATCATGCGGGTTTTTTACGCACTCACGCGCATAGTTGCGTTTCCAAAATCAACGTCAAGGTCTTCCAAAATAACGCACGGCACTGCGGGACTCGGTGTGCCGTACCTTGCATCTTTCTCCGCTTGTAGGCGCGTGATCTGCATGAACGCGCGTGGATGCGTTTTCTGTGTGTTGGACTGTGCGTGTTTTCTATACAAACGGAGATACTTAAGCAATGTAAGAACACGCATTCACGCACTACGCTGCGTGGTGCGTGGCAGTGTGTGAATCGCGTAGAGTTGTTAGGGTATACATATTTTTATTTCATCATAATTGTAACCTATTATATGCCGTAAATAAATAAATAGACCTTTACTGACTCATTTTTTTATATGCCACTCTACATTTTTCTTTTGGAGCAATCCGTGCTTCCGCATAACCGAGTTGAAAATGGTCATTTTTTGGTAGAGTTCCGAAATTTTTTTTTGGGTACGAATAATTTGTTACAATATCAGAACCACGCGAACGAAGTCGCGAGCACAGCTAGTCATTTATAGTGTTAACAGGCAAGATGTGGATTTCTTTGCCGACGCGGTCTGTGTTTCCGAATTCACAAAACCCAAATATGTTTAAGACGAGAGTGAATAGGCATTTTCTGGTAACGTTATTTTTTTATAGTATACTAGCTTCTGCCCGCGTCTGCGTGGACTTCAGAATTATACCAAATTTCAAAGCTGTCTGTCTGCGGCTTAGCTCGTAAACTAATTTTTAATTTTCCCTCGTGAACTACTTCAGGAATCGGGATAAAAGGTAGCCTATGTTCTTTTCCATATCTAAGGCTACATGCATGCCAAATTTCATCCAAATCCGTTTAGCCGTTGTTGCGTGATTGAGTAACAAACATCAAAACATCCACACTTTCACATTTATAATATTAGTAGGACTAATGTCAACAAAACTAACAAACTTGTACAACTTTCTACAAAACCCCTAATGCACAGTCTTTTTTGCATACTCTAAAATTCTAAACGAATCATATCGATCGAACTAAACCGTGGAACGTGTTGCTATTTTTAGATGTTTATTCTGTCGGTTTCGTTTGACATTTACGAGGTGAAAGCGGGTATCAATTTATTATTTGCATTCATGATGGAGGCAACTGATGCGAGGAAGGATCGAGCGTCAATCAGGCGGCGACACTGCGCCAGGGGAAATGCGATAAAGTGCTCTCACAGCACAGCTTCGTGTATCAAGCCGTTGTGCAGCGTTTGAAGGCTTGCGCCTCGTCGCTGTTTGGTGGCTTGTTTACATTTCTGCACTCCTGGTACTAGTGGCACGTCGTGGTACATCGAGAGCACAAGATTGTTGTTTTAAGGAGGTTTCCGAAATGGGAATTGTCAATATGACTGCCAACATTCAAAGAAAACAGCACAATAAGAAGTACGAGGGACTGCTTCATTTCTGTTGATATTCCACAAAGTGAGATTTTGAAAATATTAACAGTTAAGGGTGAATCTTGAAATCGGGCATATTTAGTCGATTCCCTTGGCAGATTTTTTATTTTAACATTTATTACTTTTACATAAAAAACTAAATATTACATAATTATAATAGTACATTATGATACGACCGCGCTGTGTCGGTCATTGCGTACGAGGCGATATTGTGCGCGAGCCGCAGGTGAGCGCGACAAGAAAGCAGAGTACGTAATGACCAATGCGCGCGTGTATCATACGACGTTTTTCAACACACTTGTGAGGAAAATAAAAGATCTTGTGGTATTAATATTTTTCTGAAAATGACTGCGCTTTTTTATCAATCTTCCACTGCATGAAAATATCGTATGCCGCCAAGTATTTATCCTTTGACTTTGGCGGCAACAAACTATTACTCGCACTTTGCGCCTCCATAATTATTTCCGGCGGAGTTAATAATATGGGTTCTTCTTCACTTGGATCGACATATTTGTAGATAATCAATTATCAATTACAACAAAAAGGCAAACAATTTCTATAGCGGGAAAATGCCGCGCGCCTTTTTTTTTCGCGCGCTGCCCGGGCATGGCTAAACTCTTCATACAGCCAACATTTAAAAAAGGGCCAAACAGTCAAAATTCAAATAAGGATTACCGCACTTGTGCGATTATGTAAAGTGAAAATCACTCGTGTTTAATATACTGAATAACGGGTCTAAATGCAAGGTAATAGGACCCACTTTACGAGCAAGTGGTGCTGAAAACACATTTATCAAATAGGCATCACTGTAACTAGTCTCGTTGCGAAGATATATTAATTAAAAAAAAATGTGACAGGGGAATCAATAATAGGTGGCAAGGGAGTCATAATTGAAACTATTGTATAATACAATGTTTTATTTAAAAGTAAAGACTAACCAGTCTTTTGGTTTCAATATTGGCAGATTTCCTTAATAATTAACCATTATAAAATTAACAAAAAGTATACTTTTCTTGGTTCATAAAATTCCATTGGTATTGATTTCCATTGCATTTGACCAGGGTAATCATTTTTTTCTATTATTATTATTGTTGTTATTGTACGGGCTTTCGCCTTGTAGGCCTTTTCACCTCGACCTAAAAGATCTATTGTGAATTATAGCACCGTTAGAGTATCTCCTTCAAGCCCAAACCCTCTATGAAATTGAGGATTTTTTGGGTTGGGAGAGTTTGTATTTCATCTGGTCTCATGAAGTGTCTTCCCAGATTAAGGCTACGCCGATGAATCAGTGGGCTGCAGTCACACAGAACGTGTTTAGGAGTTTCACGCTCCTGATTGCAGAATCTGCAGATGTCGTTGTCCCTAATCTTGAGGTTGAACATGTGTCTATTCAGGCCGCAATGTCCAGTTAAGGTTCTTACGACTGCACTGATGTTTTTCCTGTTAAGCTGCAGAAGCTCGTCAGTTAGTTTACGCGAGTAGCCTTGTATTAGTGCCTTCGCGTGTTCTTGCCCTGGAGTAGATTTCCAGAGTTCGAATGAGTTTCTAAGAAGTTGTTCATTTAGAAAGTTGTGTACCTGGTTCTTTGAAATCCCACAAAAAGGTTCCGGTCCTATTTGTGGTTTTATAGTTCCAGTTTTAGCGAGTTCATCGGCCTTCTCGTTGCCAATGACACCAGAATGCCCAGGAACCCATCTTAAAACAATTTTGTTTTTTTGTCCTATAGCATTCAGGCGGGTGAGGCAGTCCTCTACCAGCTTCGAGTTTATTTGGCTCGAGCTAATGGCTTTTAGAGCTGCTTGACTATCTGAATAAATATAGATATGTTGGTTTGAGTAGTTTCTTTGGTTTATGATATCTGCACATTCAATGATGGCATATATCTCCGCCTGGAAAACGGATGCGTACCGGCCCAAGTTGGTACTTTTGCTCACCCTGGGCCTTAGACCGTACACTCCGCACCCTACATCAAATGATTTTCTGGAGCCATCCGTATACCATACGAGGCTTCCATCCTCACAGGAGTTGAGATTCTCTTCCCATTCATCTCTGTGAGGGGTTTCCACTTTAAAATTTCTAACGAAGTTTACTCGTGGAAGCATGACATCGCTGGTCATAGCTAACATTGGATGTTTCAGCACAGAGTCCTGAAGGGTCCTCAGTGTTTGAGAGAGCCAGTTAATGCGACAGCCTATGCCGACCCTATGTAGGCAAGCCTTCGCCTCCTTTTCTATTACTAGATTAAGGGGCGGCAGGTTTAGAAGGGCGTTTAATGCAGCTGCCGGTGTTGTGGACATGGCTCCCGTTGCCATTCGACATGCGGTTCTTTGAAGGCTATTTAGAGTGTCAATGATTGTCCTCTGTTTAGCCTTTTTGTGCCAAACCACAGCACCATAGGTTACTATGGGCCGTAAGGCACCATAGGTTACTATGGGCCTTACTATGGCGGTGTATATCCAGAGGGCGATCTTTGGGTTGAGTCCCCATTTCGTCCCTACCATGCGATTACACACACCAAGTGCGATTTTTGCTTTTTGAACCACATTATTAATGTGTGTGTTCCAGGTGAGCCTTTGGTCGAAAGTGACGCCCAAGTACTTCACCTCAGTGGAAAATGTAATAGTCGATCCGTTTAACACAGGTTTAATAAGTTTATTCAGCTTATGTTTCCTAGTGAACGGTACTATTGTAGTTTTGTTCGGGTTTACCGATAAGTGTTTTTCAGTACACCATTTTTGTATGGTGTTTAGAGCCCCTTGTATTAGGGATGATAAAGTGCTTTGGCACGGTCCGAGGGCTAAAACAACCACGTCGTCCGCATAGCCCTGTACATCAAATCCCTTACCTGAGGCTAATACAATGAGTTCATCCACAGCTATTGACCATAGTAGAGGTGATAAGACTCCTCCCTGAGGGCAACCTTTGGTCAGCTTATAGCTTGCGGAAGAGTCGTGTAGAGTGATGTTCACAACCCTGTTGAGGAGCATTGTTTTAATCCATCGGGTCGTTGTTGGGTCGATCCCTTTGTCCTCCAATCCTTCAATTAGAGTTTCAATATGGATATTATTTTTTTCTATTTTCTTTTACATTTATTTCTCAGAAATTAGAAAAAAAAGTGATTACTCTGGTCAAACGCCAGGGGAATCAATACCAATGGAATCAAGAAAAGCATATTTTTTGGTAATTTTGTTTTAAGTTATGTATTTAGGCTAAGTAGCAATCAGACATTAATTAGTAGCCCTTTATGCAGTAATTTATACCCTAGTTATAAAATCTAAACTATTAAAATAACAATTTAAAATTTGGTAAGGGTAATCAATGACCTAGTGAAACAAAGCCAGGGAAATCAAATTGTTATCTACGTAAATCCGGTTTGATGCAAAGAATCGCGCGACCTCCCCTCACAATGTTTAAAGTGCGACTTAAGCTTGCCCGACAGTGTGCGAGCGCATTCCCAAGACGTTCGTATAGTGATGTGAATGTAGTTTAGTTACGCGCCAAGGGAATCAATGATTCGGACAAACCTAAACTTTATATTTTTTTCAAAACAACGTTAAGTACAAACCTTATTTTATTTTTTACTCATTTAACAACTAATCCTTTAACGCTAAGATCACAACAATTCTTAAATTTCCAACTATAAATTGGTGTAAATTTTATGGTTTGTTCTAAAAATGTAAAAGGGAAAACTCAGGGGAATCAATTTTCAAAGCTTTTATTTTTTTTTCAATTGTTATCAGCTAAATTAAACACAGTAACTATCATGCCCATTGTAAATCAAACATTAAACTAATAGAAAAAATAGTACATTGTTACCCTAGGGGTGAAAGTAACTTATTTTGTCCCGAGACGGTGTTTGGCGCCCGAGCGTAGCGAGGGCACCAATAGTTCGAGGGACTAAATAAGTCTTTAACCCGAGGTAAACACTGTGCTTTTCATTACGAATACAAGGAAAGTAAAAATAACACAATAAATTAGCTAAAGAAAAACGTGTAAATTTTATTTTACTTACATAAATTAACAACTTCTGATTTAGCCCGCTTTCTCTTATAAAATCAGGCGTTAACTTTAGCTGAATCAGATGAACTCATTGTGTTAACTATTCACACAATGTTATACAAATATAATTAATAGTTAATACAAATCTCTGGTATACGGAAGTATTAACAAAACTCTACAAATGGAAAAAAACAAATGAAGATCGCATTGCCGCTTTCCCACTTATTTTGTTTTTTTTTTCTGTGGCCGGCCAGCTATTCAACCATTATTTTTCATGTTCATAATTTAAAAAATGGTAAATATTTTGCCCAAATCTATGTTATTTTAAAAAATAGTTGAAAATAAATTATGATAAAGTCATTAAAAAAATATATTCTTTAAATACTTAACATTATGTTATTTAAATTTTACACCTTGCTGTGTTTGAGTGGCTGTATAGAAAGTCGGAACATAGAAATATTGAAATAGAACTAGTTTCTTTTTAAATTTGACAGTAGCTGTCAGTTGAAAGTGATTCTCCCTAGGGCCGAAAAGTATTACTTTCAACCCGCCCCTGAGGCAACTTAAGACCTACTTTCAGAGTATGAGTAATGAAAAATAACTTACATTATAATTTATACGAAATGGGTAGTTTTTTGCCTCAGACAGTGTTAATTTAGCCTTTCAAGATTCACACTTAAATACAAAAACTAATAGGTACATAAAAATGAAAGAAATAGGAGTATAAGAGAACTAGAAGTATCGAGAAGAATATAACAAATAAATGGTAGAGGTAATAATATTAAAGCAAATAATAATCAGATTTCTATATTCAACACGGTTACTTAATTTTCTTACATTTAGGACTTTCGAGTAGCATGGCAACGAACTGTTTGTTTGTAATTTTTTTAATGTTCTATTTAGGTTTAGTGTAGTTTTAGGTCCTTTCATTTTATACATTGTTACGTATTAGACTTTGATCTGAGAAGTACTTGAAAACTTCTTAAAATGGCCTACATGCGCCGCGTGCAGCACTGAGCTGTGACTACCCCGATTTATGTTAGTACAATGTTTGTTTTTCGGTGTCGCTAGTCACATCCCAGGCAGCTCTGCCCCCCTAGACAAAAGCCCCACGCTAAATTATCCGCAGTCGTTCCGCAGAAAAAATGTATGAAATTAACATTAGCCTGTGACAACCTTACGCTATTTTTTCCGCAGGTAATGTCATCTCCATACATTTTTTCGACTGCGGAAAAGTTAGCGTGTGGCATTTGTCTAGGGCTGGCCAGAGGTGCCCGCGAGAATATTGATATGCCGGCTGTATCAGGTTTTCTGATTTTTTCCTTAATATGTGCTGGTCCTGTAAGACGTTGCTTCTTGCCAAAATTCATGATTATAGATCAAGAGGAAGTACCCTAAATAGGGACCGGACCCGGTTACCTTTATAGCCGGTAACCTTAGGTTTTTGATGGGGTATTTTATAATGCTGGGTTTTTAAACCCTTTGCCTTACGGTAAGCTTTCAAACGGCTTACCGGTTTACACATTAATCCCTTCGATTGAATTAATTCGGGTTACCGCTAACCGATATCAAAAACCCCCCAAATGGGTTACCGTTCTAAACGCTGATTAATTTGTAAAAAATATTCTAGACCTTAGGTATATCGCGTGTAGATTGCTTTTGCACCGCATATTTGCCGAAGGTCGCGACCGAACTCTGGCGTTATTGCGCCCGCAGTGCTATTTCAATCGCTCGGTGTGCGTGAGGGAAAGGGTTACCCTAACCCGAACAGTAAGCGGTTAAGCGCATAAACACTAAAAACCTTTAAGATTAGGTAAGCGGTAAATTATTGTTGTGGGTGGTAACCCCTATTTTACGGGTTATCGTTATTGTTGGGAAACCTGTTGAACGGCTTACCGAGCCCACTGGGTTACCATACGAATGGGTTACCCTTTCGAACGGCTTAAGTAAATGAACGGGTTTTCCGGTCCCTCCTATAGGTGGATTGCCTCGGGATAATGCAATAACGACATAAATGGTCATATCTCAAAATCGTGTTGACTTACTAGTTTGTTTTTTTCCGTTGAAAAAGACCGTAGACCCGAGTATTTGTCTTAACAGACAGACGGACAAAGAAGTGATACTATAAGCACGATAATAGTACTTATATAATTACTGTGCTATAAGGGTGTCGCTTTTTCCTCTTGAAGTACGGAACTGTATACGAATTAAAGTTATGGAGTGGGGATCGCTACGTCACAAGGTAGTAGAAAATTTACCAACGTACGAGTATGACGAGATGCGATATTTCAAATCAAAGTAAGTATCGATCGCCGCAAGTTATTACGTATAAAAATATGTACTTGTGCAATTATTCATCAGGGTCATTAAAAAAAATTGTCCGTTTCCCAATGCTATGACATCAGATGAGTCGTATACTTATTTGTACTATGTAAACAACGTGTGAATTAAAGTGCGCAAAACCTGAGTAAGTATAATTTGTTCAGAATCGAGAGTAGAATTGCTTCCACTAAAAAAAGGTCAGTCTTTATCCAAAATTAAATTTTCGCCGTTTTTTCATAGTCGTAGCGACCATAGTCTTAAATTTGAATCTTTGAAAAAAATTTGAATCTTCGTTAATAACCCGCGATAATTTTATCTATTTATCTATACTAATACTAATAATATTATAAAGAGGAAAGATTTATATTTTTTAACCGACTTCAAAAAAGGAGGAGGTTATAACTCCGTCATTTTTAAACCGATTCCCAAAATTCTTTTTGTATTTGATAGAGTATACTGCAAGGGTGGTCCCATGGTCACCAAAGTCAGGATCGGATGATGGGATCCCATAGAAAATCGAGGAAAACACTAGTTTAATACGTAATTAATTAGGGTTTCTTTCACTAAAGAGATTTCATTCACTAAAAAGTTAAAAATATAAAAAAAATATAAAAAATAAAACCGACTTCAAAAACACTGAAAATTTAAAAATAATCTTCTTCTATATTGAAGTCGGTGACAGATTTTAACACTTTCTAGGAGATCATCGTTTGGCGCCGACTTTAATATAGAAGAAGATTATTTTTAAGTTTTCAGTGTTTTTGAAGTCGGTTCTAATTTTTGGAAAAAAAAATTTGTATGTTTGATTGTATTGAATAGGCTCCGAAACTACCGGACCGATTTAAAAAATTCTTTCACTAATAGAAAGCTACAATATCACTGAGTAACATAGGCTATAGAATATTTTCCTACGGGAAAATAATATGGAATTCCCACGGGAAAAACAAAGATAGCGCGGGCGAAGCTGCGAGCGGAAAGCTAGTATATTATAATTCTTTTATAATAAAAATAGATTGGGTTGTGTGAGGTTATGCGTTAATTAATTAACATACTGTATAGTAAAAAAAATAATACGACTACATCAACAGGCCACTAACATGTACTGTAATTTAAGCTAATGTAAACGAGGCATCAAACGCAGCACAAACTCGTCATCATACACGTGGTAATGTTTGTGCATACTGAAGTGGCGCCATGATTCCAGTGCTAATGGACGATTAGCGTCTTAGCCCCGGGCGCCCCCAGGCCTTTCCTGCGTGTCCCGCTGGCAATCAATTACCAACTTCCTATAACACTTAGCTGGCTTAAATTTAATAGACAACACGGCTAATAATGACAATCATCGGTCTTAAGAGCAAAATCGGAGAGCAAAAAATTTATGAATAAACTCAGTCACACTCACGTGTCCCTTGTCGACCGTCAAGAAATTTTTATCACGTCAGTCCCACTTAATACGCGCTATCGTGCTACTCTTTAAGACATAGAGATTATGTCACTGAAATTGTGAGATAATACGTGACTCGAGTCCAGTCTTGGCAGCCCGTGCTACGCCTGCAGGTCGTGGTGAGTGGAGGAGCTCGTTCCCCCGCCTCCACCCCGCGGAGGCTCTTACAGGTTAGAAATATAATTTAGTATAACGTTTCCTCCCGCTAAAACACGATAGAAATGGATTTTCATATAACTTTTCCTACCGCTTATTTAGGTCGTAGAAAAGACTTACGTTCTCTTTCTCTTTTGAGGGAATAATGACTGCTGTTCCGATCAGGTGTAGTATAAATATACTATTTTCTATCTTTAACAATTTCCTTGTACAGTTTGTAAATATCCTTAGTTTTCTTAGAAAGAGGAGCTGCCAGTAGGCTTTAAAATCTGCCTATATTATAGGCGTTAGTCATTTACAGTTTGTTACGTAGAGCTTGACCTCGGAAACACTCCTCAAAAACATGATGTACATCCTCGATTATATCAAACGTCGTACACATAGGAGTAGTGGACTTTTTCATGAAGTATGCGAATTTATTTAATGGAATATATCCAGATCGAAGTGTAAAAGCTAAAACAATGTCTTTGCTATTCATGTCGGTATGATCAAATCAAGTATAGCACTAATTAAGAACGTTTTAACCAAAACCAAATCGTTACCTTTCCCATACGTTTTGACATCTGACAGCTGTCAAAATTTATGGGAACAGAAACGTTTATGATCTGACCCTTGATCTGACCTCTTAGACAAAAGCCACACGCTAATTTTTCCGCAGTGGTTCCGCGGAATAAATGTATGGAGATGATATTAGCTGCGGAAAAATAGCGTAAGGTTGTCGTAGGCTAATGTCATACCCATACATTTTTTTTTTGAGGAGCCACTGCAGAAAAAATTATGTGTGGGTTTTGTCTAGGGGGGCCGGTTACAACGTTGTTAATAGTGCGATTGCCCCTTAAAGGGAGACACTGCACCAGAGCGGTCTGCGAGGGTAACTCTATCGTTTCTATTTCTGCCTCTAAGTAGCGATGCTTGCGTTGCTATGTTCCTGTTTGGACGGTAAAACATGGCAATGAAATTACTACCTACTGTGTCTTCACATCTTATGTCACAAGTTTGCAATGTGCATTAGCGTCCTTTGTAGGAATTGTAGATCAAATTATAAAATAAAAATGTCATTTTGTGTGTAGGTATTCCTTTATTTTGTGGCTATTTAGTGATTATGATTTTTTGAAATATATCTTTAAAAGTACCTATTATTATGTAGTTAAGGTGAATATAAGAAAAACAAAACTAACCAAGAATGCAACTGGGAGATACAGCTCCCGCCTTATAATGTGAACAGCTCCCTCGGTTGTTTCAGCGATGAAATATTTCGGCAAACTAATGAACTTTTAATTAAGTAATGCCGGCACGCAGCGAGGTAGAACTTAGCGCTAAGCCTTTGCATTCTCTTTCAAAAATGTCTTTTCATTTTCATGTTATTTTATGAGCTTAAAGCTTATAGTGCATAAGCTGATGATACCTGTCCTAAGTAAACTCGAGTTGCAATTTTTTTTTAATATAAGAAAAAAAATGTAATCATTTTTTGTTTCTAAATGTGATTATTGTATATTATGCTTAACAGCTTAAGATTAACTTTTGCGAGAGGTCTGGGTTACTACCATATTTCTTAAATTTAACTCCAAAACTAAAGTCTCCTAAAATATTTTATGTGCGATCTATTAGTGATGACGATGAGGTAACCAATTTCATCCAGCCGAGGCGTTCTAGTGACACTCACTATGGTGTAATAAAATTACTATAGAAATACTAGCTGTGCCCGTGAACTACGTGTCGCCAGTCAAAATACTTATATCGCTATTAAAATGAAGTTGGTACCTAGTAAAAGGGGGAAAATTTTGGGTTGCAAATATTTTTTTATGCCAAGTCATGAAAAATAAAAAAAAATCTGGAGAAGGCCACCCTTATCACGTAAGGGTACAAAAATAGCCTTGACCACAGATAATATAATACTACAGTACTGATGGTAAATAATGAAGTACGCGCAAGGAAGCGCGCGAAATATTGCTATACACTGAATACTGAATATATTAACGTCCTTACATATGAAATTGGCGTTTTGCCGTACTGGCCACTTTGATCTCAAATATCTCCTCTATGGTTAGTATTACTCGATGTCAGACGAGTGATAAAAAAATCGGGCCCCAGGAGCCTTATCGCACTACATCTCAACTCAACCAAGCTAAGTTTACAGCTCGCGGGGATGCGATCGCGATCAAATTTTTTTTTCCCATTTATTGTTCAAATCATAAAAAGTACATATTAATAAAAAAAAACAACGCTACAAAAGCCTTTTTGGCTTTAACTGTGACGGGGAGTACAGGTTTATTTTTTATTTTTATATTAGCATGCCAAGTATATTAAATTTATTCTAATTGCATGACTTAGGTAGGTACATATTTCTATTCTTAGCTCTAGTACAAAATACTAGTAAAATCTAACAAACATTTATTGACTTTTTAAAGTCATAGCGAATCCTTTCTTGCAAACCGTACCGTGAGTTTTTGTTGTATTTTGGTCTTGCATTTTTTTTTTATATTGGATCACTACCGGAATTTTACATTATTATTTTATACTAGCTGTGCCCGCGAACTCCGTTTCGCCATCAAAATGCTTAAAACAGTGTTTAGATTTTTCCTCCATTTTATTCCATAATGATTCAACTTTATTCTGCCTTTCTTGAGCAGCGGCCATTTGGAAATTAACAAATTAAGACAATTATCGTAGGTTTGTAATGCTCTAGGTACTCTTCAGGGCCTTTCATTTAATACCCATATTGCTGGGTTTGAAAACGATCTTTAATCCATTTTTTGAACGGCGGCCATGTTTAATTTAGGGCAATTTTCCTAAGTTCATAATGCGCTACTCTTTGAGACCTTTTATTTGATACCCATATTGCTAGGTTTGGAAACGAACTTTTAATCCACCTTTTTTGAGCAGCGGCTATGTTGAATTTATGTCAATGTTTCTAGGTTCATAGTGCTTTACTTATCAAGGACTACTTTCATTTGATACCCATATTGCTGGGTTCGAAAACGAACTTGTATCCTTTTTTTAGCGGCGGCCATGTTGAATTAAGGTCGATTTTTCTAGGTACCTAATGCTCTACTCTTCAAGGCCTTTCATTTGATACCCATATTGCTAGGTTTGGAAACGAACTTTTATCCATTTTTTTGAGCGGCGGCCATGTTTTATTTAGGACAATTTTCCTAAGTTCATAATGCTCTACTCTTTGAGGCCTTTCATTTGATACCCATATTGCTATGTTTGGAAACGAATTTTTATCCACCTTTTTTGAGCAGCGGCTATTTTGAATTTATGTCAATTTTGCTAAGTTCATAGTGCTTTACTCGTCAAGGCCTTTCATTTGATACCCATATTGCTGCGTTTGAAAACGAACTTTTATCCTTTTTTTAGCGGCGGCCATGTTGAATTTATGTCAATGTTGCTAGGTTCATAGTGCTTTATGCATCAAAGCTTTTGATTTGATACCCATATTGCAGGGTTTGAAAACGAACTTTTATCCTTTTTTTTTTGAGCGGTAGCCATGTTTAATTTAGACCAATTTTCCTAAGTTCATATTGCTCTACTCTTTGATGCCTTTCATTTGATACCCATATTGCTAGGTTTGGAAAGGAACTTTTATCCACCTTTTTCGAGCAGCGGCTATGTTGAATTTATGTCAATATTGCTAGGTTCATAGTGCTTTACTCGTCAACGCCTTTCATTTGATACCCATATTGCTGGGTTTGAAAACGAACTTTTATCCATTTTTTTGAGCGGCGGCCATGTTTAATTTAGGGCATTTTTCCTAAGTTCATAATGCTTTACTCTTCTAGGCCTTTCATTTGATACCCATATTGCTAGGTTTGGAAACGATCTTGTATCCACCTTTTTTGAGCGGCGGCCATGTTGAATTTATGTCAATGTTGCTAGGTTCATAGTGCTCTACACATCAAGGCCTTTCATTTGATACCCATATTGCTGGGTTTGGAAACGAACTTGTATCCACCTTTTTGAGCGGCGGCCATGTTGAATTTTAGGCGATTTTCCTAGGTTCATAATGTTCTACGCTTCAAGGCCTTTCACTTGATACCTATATTGCTAGGTTTGGAAACGAACTTTTATCCACCTTTTTTGAGCATCAGCTATGTCGGCGAATTTACGTCAATGTTACATTAGGATGTACTCCCTCTACGCGTAATACTTTTAATAGTTTTAAATGGATGAAAGAGTTTGATTCCTTAGTCATAATGTAAAAACATAATATAACACCTTTCAAAATGCCTTGAAAAGGGTATCTTCATTTTTTAACATTTCAAATATTGTACCGATTTTGTGAAAATTGGCCAAAAATTAAACCAACCTACAAATTTTATATTTGTGACGTGATATTGTCATAAAAATGCTATATACATTGGTTGTATGGCTTGATCCTTTTTCCTTACAGACAATTTAAACTTCTTGGTTGGCAAAATTCAGATGGGCACAGCCAATAACAGAGAAGATTTTTTTTTGCAATATGTAACAGACTTGTCAAAATAATTTCACGTGCGCCATGTTGATTTTCTACATACTTGTCATCAAAAATTTTATATGGTATTTTTTGAATAAAAATAAAAAGTGAATTTAAGCAAATGAAATTATGCCTAAATGTTCTTCCGGAAAATTTTAAGCATTGTGGTGTAAGCCATATCAAATTCTGTCCAGTAGTTTCGGAGATCTTTCCGGACAAACATTTGTACCCCTACGATTTTATTATATATGGAGATTAAACTAATCCTACTGGTAGATACCACAGAATAGATAATGGTTTGGTACAAACATGTTCAATATTCAGGATTGTTTTGGCTTGCAGTTGCTTCTCATCTCTATGCCCTTAGCCTCTCCATCAACCAGGGTAATGGCTGAAAATCAGTGTTTTTGCTCTCTTTGGGGCAAAAAAATCTCCACTGAGCCTTAGCTCTTTGGGTACTGCAACACACAGGCGCATTTTATTTACATACATTTTTTTTTGTTTCCAATACACCCTTCTTGACATCGTTTTGTACCTAATAAACGTTTTATCTATCTATCTACCTAAGCGTCAGTGTGACGTAATCGACGCGAGGTGCAAACTTAGCTTGTTTGAGTTGTATTTACGCACGTTTTAACCGAAACCAAATCGTCACCATTTCCATATGTAATAACATCTGACAGCTGTCAGGCAGGGTGTTGTCAAAGTGGAGTCGGATCGGAAACGTTTCTGATTTGGTTAAAACGTTGTAAATGGTGCCACTCCCCCTCAGGTTAACAGAATCTTGTGATAATAACAAACAATGGGTCGTCACCTTGTGTCTGGTGCGCGAGGTCCCTAACAATGATCGTTGCCGACATCTGACATAAAGCGTCAAGTCTCAGTAATTTCATCACCAGTTTGACGTTTTAAACTGAAACACAGCCATGAAAACAACGCTGCTTGACCGGAGATATAGGTATAATAGAGGTTCCCGTGCATACGATTGGCACTGAATCTCCCTCAGGCGAGACATTTCTTGGTACCTGTTCGATTACTCCATTGTACTTTTTTCGACCTATTGAATTCACCAACTTACAAAATTGGTTTTTCCGTTTAGAGCAAGGAACATAATACTCCTGTTTAGAGCTTCTATAGTCATCTTCAAATTCATATTCACATGTCAAACCAAAATGACATATACAACATTAATAAGACATTGACACAAACGAGAATTGTTATTCTGAAAATATCCGTTAATGTTTTTTATACTTCGGCTCCACATACGTCGTAGCGCGTTAAACGCAATAATTATGACACACATAAATGGCCACAACAGCTTAACGCGTCAATTGTTATATGGCATTGGACGTTAATCCATCGTAGCAAACACCTTAGATGTACCTAGTCACTATTTCAACGCGTTCAATGACGCGTATTACAACGAATTTTAATTACTCTTAATAATATTACGAGGAAGATGTTACCACTACAATTAACACAGGTAAAATATAATAAACATTATGGGTATAGTAAAACAAGATGCCGCCGCTAGAGGCGATTTCTCCTCAGCGCTAAAATAATTTACGCATTTACTAAAATAATAGTCAAACCTCTCTTACTAAATTATGACTATGATGATGTAATATTTCGTGTTGTGGAGCACAATTTCAGTTATATTTAAAGATATAATAACATATCCGTAATACTGTATTTAACATCGGTGTGAGACTGAGTAACAAAATGTATTCATCGGCGTAGTATGTAGTTGTCACATACATATATTCATCATCACAGCTCATATACGTCCCCACCGAGGGGCTCGAGCCTACCCATGTTTAGGGCATGGATACCGGTATACCGGTATACCGATTAATTTTTTCGGTATTTTGATACCGGTATTTGAGGATAAAATACCGTTATTTCGGTATTTGAAAAAAATATATTTATTTTCGCAAGGGTGTTTAAAGACTATGCGGAACGCTCGATTTCTATGGTTCATAGTGATGATACTGCTTTTCATATGACAATCATGAAAAATCTCAACTATGGAAAATCATTACAAAATCAACTACGCAAGACACTGCATGCATATAGCTTGTATTTAGGTTGTATTTAATCATACTGCTTTCAGTTGTTTGTCTAATGAATTACTTCTACAAATAAATTGCTGTCGGCACTCGTGCACGTACGGACACAATACGGTAGAAACAATACGTAAGCGCTCTGCTCTGAAGCGGCAATCACACCAACCAACATCATATATCTCTCATACATTGGGCTAGTGCACGGCCACGCTGCACCCCTCCCTCAGTTCTGCTGTTTTCATTGTGAACATGTGCCGGTATATAGTGAGCTTCTTATCATGAGAATACTTTAACAATAATTTTGGAGTCCATTTAAGTGTGAAAACATCGTCACCACGCACATTGTGTGAGTAGTGTTGTGTTTGTGTCCTGTACAAGTGCAAACAAATAAGCTGAGTAAGTACTTTAACTTTTCAGCGACACAAGAGAGATATTCGAAATTATTGTTAAATAAAAATAAGACTGATTTTAATAACTATTTGATTGTGATATTTATGCCAATCATCATCATCATCATTTATGCCAATGAAACAATATAAATAATTCTAAGACCATACCGTATTTTCTTTAGTATTCTTCCTCCTCCTTGAGTCGTATTCCTCAGTATTGAGGGTCGTGACCTCCTTTTGTATCACTTTCTCACGTACGGTCTTTCTCCATCTGTTTCTGTCTCCGGCTGCGTGGAGGGCGTTGTGGATTGTGGAGTCAAGAGCGATGCGGATCTGGTCAGACCAACGCATTGGGCTGCGTCCACGAGGCCTCTTCCTATCAACTTTGCCGGTCACGATGAGCTTCTCGAGGTTGTCACCGTCTTTCCTTGCAATGTGACCGAAGTATTCTAGGATTCTGCGTAGACACTTAGATGACAGCCGCGAGGAAATTTTGAGTTCTCGTAATATGGAGGCGTTAGCCCGAAATGCTGTCCACGAAATACGGAGTATTTTTCTCCAGCACCACATCTCAAAGGCTGACGCATTGCCGATGCGTTTGCCATCTGTAGCTTTCAGTATCCACGTCTCAGCGCCATATGAAAAGACCTAGAAGGCTAGAGTCCTTACCAGTTTGGTTTTAGTTTTTACGGAAATGTTGCGATCTCTCCAGATTTTTTCAAGCTGAGACATGGCGCTTTTGCCCATGCCGATTCTCCTGCGCACCCCCTTTTCGCACGAGCCATCGTGACTGATATTAGAACCCAGGTAGATGAAGTTGTCCACTATTTCTAGGTCCAGCGCGCTTCGATTCGTCCGGTGTGGGAGGAGTGGGTTGGGCGCCGGCAGGACAGCTTCACGTTCCATATGGTGCAGGTACTGACCGGGCATGGCTGCTTCGGTCACTACCTGCACCGGGTCGCCCGTCGAGAGGACACGCCGCGGTGTTACCACTGCGACGCTCCCGACGACACCGCCGAGCACACCCTGTTGATGTGGCCGCCCTGGCGACCCCAGCGCAGCGAGCTTAACGCTGTGCTGGGAGGCGGAGACCTCTCTCTGCCGAGCATGGTCGTGGCCATGCTCCGCGGCGAGGTGGAATGCGAGGCTGTCTCCTCCTACTGCGAGGACGTCATCTCGCAGAAGGAGGCTGCGGAGAGGGAGCGGGAGGAAGATACTCAAGCCGCTCCCCTCCGCCGCAGACGGATAGGCAGGCGAAGGCGGGCATTCGCACAAGCAATACCCATCTAATGAACCTGCCGTGAAGGCCGGCGTGCACGGTTGGCCCCGTGCAATCGATAGCCCCATCAACCTGGTTGGGCTTGCTCGGACGCGCTGGTAGTGGTAGTCGCAGTGATGACCCTGCCATGTGCGCCCACAAGGACAGGGAGAACACCGAGGGGTTTTAGTGGGTGGGCTTGGCACTCTGCCGGGCCAGCCCCACACACGCCCGCCGTCTTGCCAACTGCGGGTACGGTGCGATTGAGCATTTCCCCCCGGAAAAAAGGTTCAGCACGCATGTGAGTTCTAACTTCCCAGATCTATCTACCACCATGATCTTGGTTTTGGACCTGTTTATGGAAGATTCCATCTCCTCGCTAATCCGCTCCATTCGGCCTAGAAGTGCAGACACTTCCGACTCATTTGCTGCAAGGAGGGTAGTGTCATCAGCGTAGCGCAAGTTGGTGATTTTCAGGCCACCAACTGTGATGCCAGTTGATATATTATTAGTATTCTTAATCCTATTTATTTTAATAACTCATTTTGTGGTTTCTAGGGAGATGATAAATATTTTCAGTGTTTCTGGCATAAAGCGTGGAAAACTGCTTTAATCTCTCTCCCCAAACAAGACTTACCAATCGTTATTGGAATCATTTAAATAGTAATTAACAGTATTTAAACAAATACCGAAAATATACCGAAATTTCGGTATACCGGTATTTGAAATGTCAATACCGGTATCAATACCGGTATAAAAATCATTCCGGTATTCCATGCCCTACCCATGTTAGGGTGATTAGGCCTTAGTCAACCACGCTGGCCCAGTGCGGATTGGTCGACTTCACATACACCTTTGAATTTCTTCGCAGATGTATGCAGGTTTCCTCACGATGTTTTCCTTCACCGTAGGAGCGTCAGACAAATGTACATATTTATTTATTTATTTATTCTTCATGTACTGTGTACAAAGGCGGACTTAATGCCATGGGCATTCTCTGCCAGTCGACCTTGGGGTGGTGCAGAGAATACAAGGTAGATGTTAAAAGAAACAACATTATTTGAAACAATAAACAACTAAAAAATACGCAAATCAATTTAAAAGTTATAATTATAACAAATGTTAACTATTTATATTAATATATAAATAAATAGTATTTAGTATAAAATATTACAACATACAAAATAAACATATATGAATATATATAAATATAGATAGTATATATAAGTATATATATGAAATTCGAAAATGAAAAACACATTGGTACATGGCGGTCTCGAACCCGGACCTCCCGATTGGAAGGCAAGTGCCGAGTCCACAGCGCCACCGACGCTCCGCTACATATATTAACATCACGTTTATATTTAAATCGGTGCCAAGCAATGATTACCTGGAAAGTTTAAAAAAAATAAAAGCAATATTCTCGTGGAAAGTTAAAATTTCGCACCAACTTCAAAATAAAAATGTGATATTGTATGTATTTTTTTGATATTTATAGATTTTTTGCGTTTTTGAAGTGGGTTTATATAATATGTACTAAGTAGTTATATACCGACTCGCTCGCCGCTATGCCAGAGTGGATATTTTATATAAGACTACTACCCGTGCGAAGCCACGTCGAGTCGCTAGTATCACTCGGGTAAGCTAATGGAGCTAATTGGTCATAGAATATTCAAAATCACTTCAGTAGTTCCGGAGATTACTTCCTACAAACCTCTTTATAATACCTACTAGTGTAGATTGATTTCTAGTTTTACTACATTAACAAAAACGTAAAGTTATCTAATCATAATCTACATATCCAATTCCCTTTTGCACCCTGTATCCCGCTCGGAAAGCAATTATGCGTTGGCCTAACACGCCATATTGTGCTCGTATACCTGTCTCTGTTCTGAACACCGGCCTAGATGAGTTTGCATATTATAAAAACATTTCGCGACATATCTTAGAGTCCAGGGGCCCTACCATGATCGCTTATAGCAAGGTTAAAACAATATTGAAACAGAGACACCGCTCTTGCTGCGTATAGCGCCATCCCGCTCTCAGCGCGGTTTTAATATTGTTTTAGCCGATCATGGTTAGGGGGCAGTAGCACTGCGAGTAGGAAATTGTGTTATCTTTGCATAAAAATATATTTTATATGTAAAAACACTAACATAAACTAATACCGATAAAGGGCACTTTATCGGTATAGGTAGACTAACTCAGTGCATACCTACATGAGTGGTAGGAGGATTAACATCAAATAAAACATAAACAGGAAAAAAGCTTATATAACTTATTTCCTTAAAGGCGATCCGGGTGTGAGGCTGAAATTTAACAAAGTTATTATATTTCGTCTGTAAATAGTTGGAATGCTTTAATAGCAATGTGGTCTGACTTAGGGAGTTAAAAGTGGATAACATTAAGAATAGATAGATAAGTTAACATTCACTTGGAAATTTAACTCTGCTTTCCTCATGGTAATAATCAAAGCCTTAATATTATGCCTTTGAAATATTATGGAAAATATAAATTATGCCTATTGTTACTTATGCTTATTCAAATTATGCCTTTTTATTGTTATGCCTTACATATTTCGGCCTTATAATATTATGCGTTATGAAGTTATGATATTAAGATTTATGGCAAGTGACGATTATGGCTATTAACATTATGCATTTTTAGTTTCTGACGAAAAACGTTATGCGTTTCAATAGGTAACCCTTATTGTTGTTACTATTGCTGTGATAAGTTGAAGAAGAAAACACAATAATAATTGAAATGCAAAAAGCGTATGTCTGCTTATGTCGCGCACTCTGCGACAAATCTAGAATATATATACTTAGCTAAGGTTTGGCCCTTGGAACATACTGAAGAAATCATTATGGCCCTAAGGCTTCAAAGTTTGGAGACCCCTGAACTAGACGATTAAAACGAAATAGGTTTTAATCGCCTAGTTTATCTCTTATCAAATTTAAACGTGGAACTGATTGAGATTAATGAAGTTCACAATTTGAGCATAATCCTTTATAAATAATTAATATTTGTAGCACAAATAAATAAGATCGTAAGAATGGTGCTAGATTTTATAAAACGCATCTTAAAATCATTTCGCCAGCTATATGAGGTGTTTTGCATCACTCTCTGTTTCGAAATTAACTAGAATATGCTTCGGTTGTCTGGAATCTATCATATGCTGTCCACTCTCAACGGATCGAGTCTATACAGCGCAATTTTTTACCAGACATCTAGCATACATAATATCCCCATGTATATCTTATACAGGTTTTATTTTAATGCACCGGCAACCTCGCAGGATTAGACAGCTTACATCATTAACTTCAACGTTTGTTTTACAAGTTAATACATTAATCAAAAATAAATTTTGTGACGAAAAATAGTGTGACGGTGGACGAAGATTCCTTATCGGACATTGAGGTGTAACATCGCTGCTACAGTCAGCCCGTGACCACAAAATGACACAAAAAGGGTCAATCCAAAAAAAATGTAATTACTCTCGTGCATATGCCTACTAACTGCACTAAAGTTGCAATAATAAATGAAGCCATTAAAGGAGTCTTAATAAAAAGGTCAGAAAAGTAAATTTTTGCAGGTTTCATGTGTTTGTAGACCGATCTGAAGCGAGGAAGTTCGAATTTATACGAAACTTCGGGAGTCCCGCAACACCGAGCGAAATGTTGCTGATAACTACATTAATTGAACACGTAATATTATCTGGCTTCGGCTCGCTGGCGCTGCTGCAAACTTTGTTCTTATTGAAAACTAATATCAAAATATCAGTTTAACTGAAACCGCAAAAAGTATATTGTTATTTTACAAGGGGCTAAAATGGCCTATCATATACGAGGTTGTTTTACTCCCGGGCTCTAGCGAGGTAGCAAATAAAATAGTATATTATGCAACTAGTGAATAAAGGACGGATTTAAAGCGAGGGCCATAGATGAATCACGAGCAAGTGAAGGATCCTAACTACTGAACCACGACCGTAGGGAGTGATTCAATACTCGCCACGCTCGTGTTTCAATCATCATGATGTATTAGAATCCTGAGCGACGCGAGTCATTCATGGCCCTCGGTATAAATCCGTTTTATTCAAGAGTTGCATACTATACTTTATACCATGAAAATAGACATTTAATATCGAGTATTTTTTGTGCAAGTAGGTTGTACAGCATTGAAATAGAAGTCGAATATATCGGTGTGTTCTAAATTCAAACACCAAAATAGTGCTTAAAGGTGCTTTTATATTGGGGAAACCTATTTATAATGGGTTTTAGCGTAAATTTTTGATACATAGTTATAAACAGTGAATAAGGACTACTTTGGCTTAATAAAGTTTTAAAAAATCAATAGGTTAAAGATTTCGTCAGGGCTGCTCAGAGCTCGGTGGCAGAGAGATCTAGGCGTCAACACGGTATGTGCGAGACGCTGCTAGTTCAAAACCTGCCCCAGACGAAATGTTTTCTTAATTGTTTTTATTAATTTTTGAACTAGGTACGAGTATAACAAAATTAAAAAGAAAATTAACATAATTAAGAAAGGCTTACAAATTAAAAAGTTATAATAGACCAACTTATCGCATCAGAAATGATGAGATCCGTAGAAGAACTAGAGTCATCGACATAGCTCAAAGAACTGCAAATCTTAAGTGGCAGTGGGCAGGGCACATAGCTCGCAGGACTGACGGCCGTTGGGGCGGAAAGCCTCTAGTGACGGCCGCGTACCGGGAGACACAGCGTTGGTGGACCGACGATCTAGTGAAGGTCGTGGGACCGCTGGATCCGAGAGGCGCAGGACTGATCGATTTGGAGATCCCTGGGGGAGGCCTATGTCCAACAGTGGGCGACTCTTGACTGAATGATGATGAACTCATAAAACGTGTCTGATGTTTTTTTTCATTATCTAATAGATGGACGATGTAGAATTTCCCTTTTCACAGCCTGTAATCATACCCATTGTAATAATTACATTTATTGTAGTAAAATATAGAGGCATTTCTTCAAACTCTAGTGTAACTAGTTAATAAGTAAATTATTAAATGTACCCGTGGGTAATATAACCGAGCACCAGTTAATGGGTCAATCCAGCGGGTCACGGGTAATTCAGAATATGGAGTCTGAGTATTATTTTATATTCAGAATAATTAAGTCATTATAATAATATAACCTTTTCAAATCTTCGGCCATATTCGAGCGCTTTTATTCGACACGATGGAAGTAAAACCAATAAGCATACGAATAATTGGCGTGCTTAAGCCGAGTGCACATGAATTTAAACAGTCGTGTCGCACTCGCACATAGCCGGCTCATAATGAAGCGGACTCATTCATTGTAAACACAAATGCCCCGATGGATAATGAGCTATCCTGCATATTTAACAATTGATGCGGTGTTGCTCAATTGAAATTTTAAATTAATTACGTTTAACATGCAAAAGGTTCCCGATAAGTTAATAAATAAATAGTGCATATTGGACGTTAATAGCCGTAATTAAAGCATTTTGTGGGAATATCAATTGCTTTTTAATTGAGACATTACGCACATAGCACATATGATTTGTTGTTTAATGAAATTTGATCTGCGACAGTTATGTACTATGTGTAAAGGTAGTGTTAGTATAAATATTTAAGTGTAGTTTAAATGCTCTGTGTAGTTGTGTAGTTTAAGTGTTATTATGTGTCATGGTAGTGTTAGTGTATAAGGTATAAATTGATTATAAGTGTAGTTCAAGTTCTCTGTGTTCAGTTTTTTTTTCTCTTCTCTTTGTTATCTTAGTGTTATCTTACCTCTTTTGATGTTACTATTTTATACGTGTTTTGTAACTGTTTGTTGTTTGTCGTATCGTGCGCGGTCCAGAGGCCTGTCATAATAACAGCGCCCTTGCGGAAACCTCCGCAAGAGCACACGCTGAGGCAGAGCCTTTTTGGGCCTCGCACAGACCTAATTTTAAAAATGTATGCAGTTGATTACATAATCAATTTTATGCTTGGCTCACTAAACGGTCCATTCATTCATTCATTATCAAGGTGTTGTCAAAATGTATGGGAACACAAAGGGATAGTATTGTTTAATTTAAAAACAAAAAATAAATCCCGATATTTATATACATACTGTCCTTTGAAATGTAGGGAATAATTCTCAGTTTTAAACCGCTATGTGCACAAACCCACGCCAACTTTTGCTGGATGCACTGCGCCCTGTTAACCAAGAAATACTGCTGGTCAATAAATTTTATAAATGCTAAACATATTTTCATCATAATGCTAATAACCATCTTCTTATTTCTTATTTTTAATCTAAAGAAACTGCATGGAAACCAACTGACCCATTTAAACGACTTAACACTACAAATTGAAAATAGGAAAAGAAATTTTCGAACAGCTGGGCAGAACGACATCAAACCGTTATTAAATTGTGTTAAATGGTTTAAAGAGTTTGCCCTAATATATATGAAAAAAAGATAAAAACCGACTTCAAAAACACAAAAAATTTAAAATTAATATAAGAATTCATACAAACAACATTACGTTTTTATTTTGAAGACAGTGCGGATGATCGTGAACCATGAGTTAAAATTCGACTTTGTTAAATATTTATCTATTTACCAAATGTAATAAATACCAGCTCACCGAATTGACTTGGAGGATCAGTTCGTGCCTATTGTATTTAAAAAACATCTAACTCCTAAAAGTCAAGGATCCTTCCATCATCAACTTGACTCAAGACTACCAGGCTACCAGACTTCAGATAAAAACCACATTAAAAACACAAAAAAGTAAAAAAAATACAAACAACATAATTTTTTTTTTTTTCAACTCGCTACGGATAATCGATAATTAAAAGTTCATATTTAGCACCGACTTGAACAAAAAAATTTAATGTTGTGGGTATTCTTATATTATTTTTGACTATCTTGTGTTTTTCAAGTCGGTTCTCAATAACGCCATTACTTTTATATGACTATCTTAACATAGGTAAGATTCACCTTAAGGTGGAGGAGGCGCGCCTTCTTAGCCAGTTATGGGATTTTTACCCGAGTCCGATATATCCAAGGCCTTGTCAGGTTGTCAGCTTCTGTCCGTTGTAAAGAGATTCTCCCGCCCTAAAAAAGAGGTATGAGGATTGGTAGAACATTGGCCAAAACCTTGTATAAAATTTGGCATACGCAAAGTCACAGATCGATGTTATTAGGTTTTTAGGGTTCTGTACATCAAAGGAAAAACAGAGCTAGCCAGCCAGCCAAACGGATATACATATATACTACATTATCCGTCTATCTGTCTGTCAAGACTCTTTTTCTCGGAAACACGTAGAGATCAAGCTGATTTTTTTTATACAGCTAAGTTGGCAAATAAGCATACTGCCCACCTAATGGTACTTGGTAACAGTCACCTATAGGTGAATCTCACAAGATTGAGAGATTCGCAGCAAATCTGCAACCTCCACAAAAACCACAGTCTACGTTGCCAACTTGTGACAATATGTAAAGTCACGGTACCTAGTAATTTCATTGCCGTATCTCACCCTTCCAGTAATTATTATATCAAATATTACTTACTTTTGTTATCTCGTGGGAATTTTATATTTTCCCGTAGGAAAAATCATCATTTCATTTTTATTTATTTAGTTATGTATGAATATATACCTATGGTGTATGTATGTATATACCTATATATGTATATATATATATATATATATATATATTTATCCCGCAAACAAATGGCCGTCCACTGAAGGCGAAAGTGCATTTAAACTGGCGTCCACCTGCTTTTGGCGTCCGCATACCGGACGCCACTTTGTTAGCCGGTAGCACTTAGGCCCTATTGATCCTAGCTAGCCGTAGTACAAAAATCGACGGAAGCCAAAAATCGTTTTAAATGGCTGCAATAAAATATTGAAAAGTTCCCGAAGAAATCTCAGCGCAGGTGAGGCGCTGCTGCAGCGCGTATATTCACACTGTATATCGGGGGGGAATTTCTGACTACGAATTCGCGTATTTGGCGTCCACAATTGCGACGTTGCCGCTCATGAAGTCTGTGGCAATATAGCTCAAATAATATTTAACGGAACCAAAACAATATACCTATATCGTCTACGGTCACGTACGCGTTGCATCATATTCGGCGCTAAGTAGCTTAGCTAAAGTCTGAGATATTCTAGTATTAATACCAAAATTTCATGTGCCATAGGCGTAATTTTATTGTTGTGACATTGATTGTACTACTATTTAAAGTCTGAGATGTTTTAGAAGCAATATCAAACTTTCACGTTCAGCACTAAGTCATCTAAGGTCATTTTATTAAGGGTTCTCGTAATAATCGGTGTTCTAAGAATTATCAGAGAAGTAAAGTTTTTTTTTAGTTATTAAAAATGCAATGAAGGAAATACATTTTACGTGAATTTAGAGTGTAGGACTTGAAGTTTCCATACCACATTTTACTATTTACTTAAATGCTATTTTTAATGTCTTTTTAAGGCTTTAAACATACCCATATTAACATTCATGCACTCGTCACGTAAAAAATATAACCAAAACATGAAATATATTCACTAAACATTTATTCTCAAATCTTCAACAATGATCAAACTCAAAAAATCTTTATTCAATATAGACCTTTACAGGCACTTATTGACGTCAAAAAAAACATAAAAATCTTCAACCAAGAATCTAATTAACTAAATTATTTAATCCTTGTATGTACACACACCCCAACCATTATTAAGATGTGTGCAAATACAAGTCAAATGAAAAAAAAAATTTACTCTACACCTGTTCGGAAATTGGGAGAGCCTTCTCGAGAAGAACAGGCAAGAAACTCGGAAGGTCTTGTATTTTTTTTGTCTCCTCTTTTAAAATGCCAACATTACAATATTATATTTCACAAACATTTTTTTAATCTTTACTACAACTACACTCTAAATTAACGTAAAATGTATTTCCTTCATTGCATTTTTAATAACTAAAAAAAAACTACTTCTCTGATAATTCTGCTAGAACACCGATTATTACGAGACCGGCGGGGCTACCGCCTAACTCATAGCGATCACTCGCTATCGCTTTCGTGACATTAGAACAATAGTTCTAATGTCATCTGTGACATTAAAAGTAAGTCATTTAAAGTCTGTGACATTGAGTTAGGCGATACGGCCGCGGGCCCTTAATGGATGTTATGTTGATTAGTTATAGTAGATTTTATCCGTTGTGAAACTAATTTTTGTTAAAAATGTATGACGAAGTTGGAAAGTCAAATTTGGCATTAATTTTTAACAAAAGTTTGTTTGACACGGAGCAAACAACTCAACTTTATTTAATAAATATACGGCCTTACAAATAAAAAACTTATTCCTAGGAATAACCTCGGAATAGTTATTCCGTGTTTTGTCTTATTTTGACATATTACATCTGACATATGCTAAAACAAGACAAAACACAGAATAAATAATTCCGAGGATTATCCTCGGTATAAGTTTTTATTTGTAAGGCCGTAAGTATTTTAAGTAATTAATTAAGAAATTGAAATTGAACACTACTAAATACAATTTTTTTATGATTGAGTAACATTTGAGTAGTGCTCAACTTCCATTTCTCAATTTGAGAAACCAGCGGTATGTGGCGTCTTATAAGTATTTACTTATCAATCATAAATATATTTTAATATAAAACACCAATTATGAGAATAAAACTGATTACATTTACTTACATGTTTTTTGTTTTTGTTTGCTTACCTAGGAAAGTTAACCTATATCAATAAAATGTACTAAAGGAAAGAACTTATTTTTATTAAATACTTTATTCATAAATTGATCACAATCCACACTAATAATATAAAGTGTGTCCGTCTGTCTGTTACCATTTCACGCTTAAGCTGCTGAACCGATTTAGATGAAATTTAGTATGGAGATAGTTTCAGACCCGGGGACGAACATGGGATACTTTTGTCCCCAAAATCATCTCCTAAAGGGGTAAAAAATGAGGGTAGAAGTTTGTATAGGGAATCTATATCCGCTAAACCGATTTAAATTAAATTTGGTATGAAGATAGTATGACATACGAGGATAGTTTTTAACCACGAAATCATCCTCTAAGGGGTAAAAAGGGGTGGAAGTTTCTACAACCGCAATATCGATTGTGATGATATATTGGTATCGATATCGGTATTAGTATTTGTTATTTGGTACCAACAAACCGACGTAAAGCTTTGTACTTTGTACGGACGCCCAATAGCTGTATACAGACGTTCAATAGCCATATATGGACGCCCAATAGCTGTATACAGACGCCCAATAGCTGTATACGGACGTCCAATAGCTGTATACGGACGCCCAATAGCCATGTCATATTGGGACGTCTAAAATCTGTATACGGACGACGTTCAATAGCCATATACGGACGCCCTATAGCTGTATACGGACGTCCAATAGCTATATACGGACGTTCAATAGCCGATCGATGGCGATCATGATTGCAGGCATACGGTACTATGTGGCTGCAAGCTACCAACTGTAAGATGAAAGCACTGTTCCCAGTAAATTATTCTTTTTATTATTAACTATAATTTTATTAATGTAAATATGAAATTTGGTAGGTAGATAGATAGATAGTTATAACTCTTTATTATAACATACAGGAAAAACAAAACACAGGAGAAAACAAATACAACAACAATGTTATAATGAGCGGTCTTATCGCTAAGAGCGATTTCTTCCAGACAACCAGGCGTTTGGAAAGATTGATAGGATGTTAAGTTCAGATTAATTTTATTAATTAAACTGCAGGCTCCAACACAAGGTACGAGTAGTATCCATTATTACTCCCAGATTTTTTACAGTAGAACTGAAAGGAATATCAGACCCACGAAATTATATTATAAGGAGTGTAGTGAAGTCAATTTTTGCTAGAAATCGTGAACTACATACAACTATGCTCATTCCAACACAACAGACATTTAAAAATATATATTGAAACAAATTAAACGTTGAAACTGTGTGCTACATAAAGCGATAGGAAAAGAATGAGATAATAAATCCAAAGCTGGCAACGTAGCACTCCCAAATACGGTCCATCCTGTGAGGACGTTAAATAATCGATGCCATAGGTAAGTTACGATCAATATATCTAGGATGCCTATAATGTATCACCATGGTTGGGGGTTCAAAAATGTTGGGGCATGACTGCAAGACGAATATCACGAGAAATAAAATTATCGTAAAACGACGTATCCCAAGGAGCTGGAAATCAGAAAACTAAGCAATATTCATTAAGACATGTTAAATAAAGTAAGGGGAACTGAGGGACGTCGTAATGATGCACGACGTGCATGACGCCAAAAAGATTGTAGGATGTATATATATATATATATATATATATATATATATATATATATATATATATATATATATATATAATATATATATATTAGTTTATATATACCTATGTATTTATTTATCTTTATAATATCAATAATTGTGTTTATTTTATCTTGGTGTCTCCCATTAATAAAATGGAATCTCCCACACAATTACAGGTTGGCTGGTAGAGATCTCTTTAGAGATAAGTCCACCATTGCATCTTCTGTTTTTTACTTGTGTTTCCCCATGTGTGTTTTTTTTGCAATTGTAGCCTATGCTAATCGGGGATAATGTAGCATTTTAATGGTGAAAGAATTTTTCAAATCTTACATACAAATCTTTCCTCTTTATAATAATAGTGTGTAGATTTGAGCCTACGTTCTCTTTCAGCTGTGAAAAAATCAAACTTACAAGACAACGCGAGCAAAAGATATGGCCGTTTATGTCGCATATTTTCGCTAACTTTGACATTTCACAAGGGAATCAACACCTATAAGCTACTACTTCCCGTTGAGAATCATGAAATTTGGCACGAACCAAGCAAGCACATGTAAGTAATAAAGAAACATTCTGAAACCATTTGCCTACAAACTATTACTTATGTACGATATGTAATAGTTTGTTTGTTTGTAAATGTAGAAACCACGGTGCCACGAGAGACAAACTCGCACATAGCCGGATTTTTAATCATTTTGCCAACAATATACTACTCATTCAATTGCTATTGCTTAATTCTTCACTGCGCGAGACTTACCTATTTTATTGACCGTGAGAATATTCGTAACTTGAGCAGAAAGTGCCGGAACAAAGCGGTCCGGTGTGCACGCAGGCTATAATCAAACACCCCGCGGTCCGTTTGAATATTTCATGGGTGCAAAACATAGGTGTATCTTGCCGCACGCTGCTGGCAGCGTTACGTTGACCATGGAATTGACGTTGAAGAAGGAAACCTAAATTAAATCTTATTATTAATAAGAAAAATGTCTCTAAAATATTTTTATTCGATAGTACCTCTGTGTGTCTGTTGGTTTACGCTTTCACGACTGTGCCGAGTCCAGAGCGCCACCGACGCTTCATATCCAAGTAATCGCATCCCCGGAGTATACTCTATCGAATACAAAAAAAGTTTTGAAAATCGGTCCACAATTGGCGGAGTAATCGCGTAAGCGCGTAACATACACACAAAGACGTTGACACACATAAAAATTTAAGGGTTTTCCTCGATTTTCATGGGATCCCATCATCAGATCCTGACTTTGGTGACCGTAGGATAGGACCACCCCCGGAGTATACTCTATCGAATACAAAAATAATTTTGAAAATCGGTCCACAATTGTGAATTGGCGGCGTATTCGCGCGTCCGCACACAAAAAAAAACGAACGCATCGAATTGAGAACCTCCTCCTTTTTGGAAGTCGGTTAAAAAGAACACCAGTAGGTATTAGTGTTGCTAAAAATCGATCTTGGTCTTGCAGTCTTGCTAAACTCCCGTTGAAAGACCGAGTCCTAGCTAGACCAACACCAAGACTGGATGGATGGATGGATGCATGGATTAGCCTTGGTCTGTCTTGCTACAATTAGAATGATCTTGGTCGTCTTGGCTGTTTATAGTTTTATGAATTTCACCATGTTTGGAATATAACGATCGCCTCTATCAACGATAGGTTCTTAATTTGTCCAAAAACACTTAAGTATTTATGCAAAAGAAAATCCTAGTATTATTACCAAGATTAAAAATGATATTACAAGTACAACAGACAAACGAAAGTAATCTCACCATTTTAAATTACGTTACACACTCAAGTTGTCCTGAAATTTAATCAACGTTTGCGGAATCCACACTCGGTACACTAACAGCGGACAGTCCGCGCTAGGTGTGCATTCCGTGTGTGTAAGCAATTATCTCAGCAAGTTGCGTTTGCACTTGTATGATTACTTTATTATTGTCTCTGAGGCGATTAAGGTGCAATGTTTAGATTCTTTTGTTGTGAACGTGTTTGCAAGAATACCTACATTTGAACATGTTCTGAGATAGTTGGCTTTAGTAGTAACATGAGCAACAAAAGCTCTTTACCAGCTTTTTCAGGGGTTACTGAGTTTACGGATGTTTAATTGCATTTAAAGATGTTGTTTAATTGTATTTAAAGATGTTAAATTAGATAGGAATAAATGCTATTAGTGTTTCTCTACTATATTATGCATGTATTATACATATAAACCTTCCTCTTGAATCACTCTATCTATTAAAAAAACCGAATCAAAATCCAACGCGTAGTTTTAAAGATCTAAGCATTTATATTATGTAGTGATGGATCCGACGACGACGACGATAACGATATCGATAGCGAGTTTAGAGTAAGGCTAATCTAATATTATCGTTGTCGATTTTAAGAGTACAGGCCCGGCACGGGACTTAATACTGGATTCCGAAAAACTTGTACTTTGTATGGCTCAGTCTACCCACTGACGTTTTGTCTTGTTTCGCAAGTACTGCGTATGTGTGTTGTTAAATGACATAAATAAAGTTTTCCGTGACACCTATAAACAATAGTACATTACTGCAGAGGCCGGGAAGTTAGGGATTGCCGAACGAGTAGAGCTTTCAATTCAGAGCGTTGACAATAATTACGAGTCCGGAAATTCCATTCCCGCCGAGGTATTTTTGTATAGTGCTTTTCTCAATAATTGTCGGGAAATAATGAAAAACGTAATACTGGAAACAAATGAGTTTAATACACATGAATAAAAGAACGAAATTAATTAATTAATTAATTTAGTAATACTTAGGGGCCTGTCAGAATAACAGCGCCTCTGGGTCATTCTGACCATCTCTGAATGACCCAGAAGTATGTGCTGAGGCACGGCCCTTTAAATACACACACTGTCACATTACGATATACCCAGGTAAAGCAGGGGCAGCCTGTCCCAAAATGTGTTTAAACAATTGCTACAAAAGGCAACATTAAACGGCATAAGTAGTTTAAAAAACCGGCCAAGCGCGAGTCGGACTCGCCCATGAAGGGTTCCGTAGGATTTATGACGTATTAAAAAAACTACTTACTAGATCTCGTTCAAACCAATTTTCGGTGGAAGATTGCATGGTAATGTACATCATATATTTTTTTTAGTTTTATCATTCTCTTATTTTAAAAGTTACAGAGAGGGGGACACACATTTTACCACTTTGGACGTGTCTCTCGCGCAAACTATTCAGTTTAGAAAAAAATGATATTACAAACCTCAATATGATTTTTGAATACCTATCCATAGATACACCCAAACACGTATGGGTTTGATATACTCAAACATCAGACAACATAATTTGCAATTTCACCGAGGGAAATGTAGACGTCGCCATACTTTGTCGCTGTACAAGTTGCTGAGGTGTTTTGAAAACTTTTAATTATATCACAAACTTCTGGAACATAACGCCCTCTCCGAATGGTAACATGGCAATACTCCAAGGTGATTTTAAAAATGTAGCAATGTCGAAATTAATTATTGAAGAAATTGTATATGTATTTTTGCGAATTGACAACATTACATTTAATAAAGTAATTGTATACTTGAATAATAGTATCATATAAATGAGAAACAGGGTATGAAAAGAATCAACACGTATTTTGTAATTTTCCCTAATTTTGATTCTAAGGCTATTTGAATTTAATCGTTCGTTCTCTGCTGGTTGTGTGCTGAAATCTTGGAAAGAGGTCAATGTCTAGCCGGTTCCCAAAAAGGGAGATCGTTCTGATCCGGCTAACTATCGTCCTATAGCCGTCACTTCCATTTTGTGTAAAGTCATGGAGAGGATCCTTAATAACCAGCTGATCCGTTACCTGGAAGGTCACTCGTTACTTAATGACAATATAGGTTAGATTATGGGTTTTGTCCTAAACGCTCAACAGGTGACCTTCTAGCGTTCCTTTTGCACAAATGGGGTGAATCTATCGATAAGCGCGGTGAATCGGTGGCTATTAGTCTCGACATCGCCAAAGCTTTTAATAGAGTCTGGCACAAGGCTCTTCTTTTCAAGCTTCCGGCATACGGATTATCCGCGCAGTTCTATACGTGGATTGCCAGCTTCCTCCACGAGCGTAGAATTCGCATTGTCGTTGACGGCTGCGGCGCGGTTCGTGGCAGTGAACGCTGGAGTTCCACAAGGCTCCGTTCTATCCCCAGCATTGTTTTTTCTGCATATCAATGACATGCTTTCCTTGGGAAGTATACATTGCTATGCAGACGACAGTACAGTGCATGCAGGATATTACGGAAGCTCAGAGGCTGCTCGTGGTGATATTGGTAGGGAGAGGCAGAATCTTATCATTGAGCTCAGCGGGATGCTGGACCTTGTCTCCGAATGTGGTTCCAACAATCTTGTTGTGTTCAATGCTAAGAAAACACAGGTGTGCGCGTTTTCGGCTAAAAGGTCACCTTTCCTCCCCCTTCCTTCTCTTCAGGGCACAACCCTTCACACACAGAGCAACATCACTGTGCCCGATAGCACACCTTTTTTATACGACCTTTATGTTTTTGATACCTTTTTACCTTTTGATATTTTATTGTAGTCTTTGGTATTAAAAACAATTGCTTTATGTCATCTACCACCAACGGCCTTTTATTTACAGTCCAATAAAATAAAATAAATATTCTTTATAGCACTCCGCTATATTGTGGTCCTTCTACCGTAAAATTGGATTAAATGGTGGTAGAAACTAGATCGAAAAGTAAAATAAAAATTCGTGAGATGGAGGGTCAAAATGTTTCGTCGGCAGTACAGGGGACCCCTCGCACATCGCGTAGGATCGTGGAAAGTGTCGTGTCTTCTAGTTCTGTTTCAGGGCCTACCAACGTTTCGGTTAATAGCGCAATTTTGAGCATTCAGTCGGAATATGCTAAAAAAGTCGCCGAGATGGAACGATTTGCTCTAGAACGTAAACGTGAAGCACTAGAACGCGAACGAAAAGCAATGGAGAGAGAACGAGAAATAATGGATCGTGAACGTGAAGTGATGGAGCATGAGCGCGCGGCGTTAGAACTTCAAATGCAGGCACAAATTTCTGCAATCGAAGAGCGTAGAAGCGTGCGTTCTAAACGGAGCAGTAAGGGGACAAGTAGATTGTCTAGTAAGGACGTACATAAATGGTTAGATGAGTGTCTTAATTCCGCCATACCCCTTAATGTAGATTTAGTTGATGATGAACTTAGTAAGCACCAGGTTATGCAGTTAACTAATAACAATTGTGTTTCTGCGAACAACGCTACTAAGTCCATTTTGTTGGACAACACGAGGCCTTCTCAGCCTAGTAATAATAATCGCGTTTCCACTAATATGCAACCGAACTCTACAGTAGGATATGCTAATATAGAAAACACTGATCCAAACATACGTCATAACATTTCTTACTCCGATAATAATAATATAAATACCATTCACTCTGTGCATCAATCTCGTTCACATCCAGTTGCAATAACAAAAGATAATAATCTTTCTGATATTCAATTACTCGCGCAGGCTATTAAATCTCTTTCTGCTAGCAGCGCACCTAAATCAAAGATCGGCGATGGACGCCTACCGATATTTGATGGTAAACCATTGGAGTGGCTTGTTTTTAAACGTATGTTTCAGGATACTAAGAATTTGTATTCAGCATCTGACAATTTAGCTCGTCTTGGTATATCGCTGCGGGGAGCAGCACATGAGGCAGTAGCGGTGCTTCTAGTTTCTGCACGCGACCCAGACGAAGTTATTCATGCCTTGGAACGAAGGTTTGGCAGACCAGAAATAATAGTCATTCATGAAACTACAGCTGTTCGCTCACTCCCACGTATTAATAATGACTGCAGTGACCTGAACAAGTTCGCTTGTCGAGTACGCAACTGTGTTGAGATTGTAAAGTTGCTTGATCAAAAATCGTACCTAGAATCACCTGAACTCTACCAATGTGTCCTTAGTAAGTTGACACCTTTATTACGTTCACGTTGGGCGGACTATGCACATGCTAACATCTCAAATCGAGTTGGATCCACTAAGCTAGAGCTCCTAGCTCATTTTCTTAATCGCGAAGTAGATCTACAACTTCGGTTTGGAATGATAGCGGAGGCATCTATTCCCATAAAAAGTTTCGAAAAAGTACACACAATAAATTCAAGTAACGACCATAATGTCACATTCTCATCACTTCAGGCTGAAAATCATGAAAATTCATCGCATACAAGTTCTTCTAACAACATATTGTGCCCATTTTGCAATAATAAACATTCATTAAATAATTGCGATAATTTCAAGACGTTGTCAATAACTGACAGGTGGCTTTTTGTCAAAGAGAAAAAACTTTGCCACAAATGTTTGAAAAAGGGTTCGCATGTTTATAAAAAATGTAAGTTATCTAAAGAAACTTGTAAATCTAAAAATTGCTATAATAGACATCATGTCCTTTTACACGACCCCACTTTAGTAGTAAATCACATCACTGACGATTTGGGAATCGAACCGGGGACTTCGGGTGTTAGTACTACTCAATCTCAAAATTGTCCAAAAGAGTTACCTACTCAACCGTCAGATATTGTCGCACATACTACTAGTTTGTCTCATTCTCGTCCCTTATTAAAAATTATTCCTGTCACAGTATTAGGTCAATTAGGCAGCGTACACACTTACGCGTTACTTGATGACGGTTCAACCGCTACGTTTATTGAGGCGGATCTGGCAGCTGCCATAGGATGTAAAGGTCACCAATCTAGTATTCTTTTAAATTGTATTGGTGGGCTTTCTAAAAGTACTCAAATCGAATACGTCGATTTTAAAATTAAAGGCAAACATAGCGACCATATTCATACTATTTACAAGGCACGTTCAATTAAGCCCTTGGACTTAGGACGTCAGACAGTTTTATCAGATATTACTTCCAAATTTCCACACTTACGTGATCTGTCTTCTGTTTTATGCTATGATGATGTTCAGCCTAAAATAATAATAGGTATTGACAACTGGGACCTAGCTCTTCCGCTGGCAATACGGAGAGGTAGCAAACAAGAGCCAGTAGCTATTGAAACTGCTCTTGGGTGGGTTTTGTTTGGCAGTATTAGTAGTCGTACAAAAAAGGTGGACTTAGTTAATTACACATATAGTACATCAAATTCAGATTTACATGATTCTTGTTTTGACAATGATATTGATGCCCTTATTCGAAATCATTATAGGTTAGACTCTATAGGCATAACTTCCTGCGAATTACGTAGCTCAGAAGATGAACGCGCTATTGCCATTTTAGAACGCACAGCTAATCGCCTTGCTGATGGTAGATATGAAGTTGGTCTTTTATGGAAAAAAGACCACCCTGTTGTACCTAGCAGTTACAGTCTTGCGCTTTCTCGATTCCTGGCATTAGAAAAGAAAATGATTAAAGACCCAGCTTATGCAGAACGCTATAGGCAAAATATTCACGACTTGCTTGCTAAAGGATACGCAGAAAAATGTGACAGTGATCCACCTGCTGATTTGGTATGTTGGTATTTGCCACATTTCGGAGTGACAAATCCCAATAAACCGAACAAGTTACGGGTTGTGCATGACGCCGCAGCAAAGTCGAATGGCGTTAGTCTTAATAGCTTACTAATTACTGGGCCTGATTTATTGCAATCTTTATTTGATATCTTGCTGCGTTTCCGTGAAGGCAAAGTAGCCATGACAGCAGATATCAAAGAGATGTTCCCTAGGATTAAAATTATTGAACGCGATAGAGACGCTCAACGTTTTTTGTGGCGGGACAGCCCTAGTGAACCCATAAGTATATACAGGATGTCCTCAATGATCTTTGGAGCTGTTTCAAGCCCCTTTACAGCGATTTATATGAAAAACAAAAACGCGTTAGAGGTTAAAGATCAATATCCTATAGCAGCACACGCCTGTGTAGTCGACGTGTATATGGACGATTTTATCAGCTCCATGGATTCTGTTGAGGACGCTGCTAAATTAGCACGTGATATCGTAAATATTCATGCCAGGGCTGGTTTCGAAATGAGAGGCTGGATTTCTAATAATCCCAATGCACTAGATCTTCTACCAACTGATCTTATAGCGGAGCAATTTAAAGATGCGTTTGTTGATTTGGGTAAAACATGTGATAAATCACCTTTGGTAAGAGCCTTAGGCTTGATCTGGCATCCATCAACAGATACCATTGGCTTTAATACTCCTGTCAAAAACAATCAAGATTGTTTACCAGACCGCTTAACAAAACGCGACGTTTTGTCTTTATTGATGCGCGTTTTTGATCCGCTAGGCATTCTGGCTCCAGTAGTGACTAGTGGTAAAATCATGTTTCAGAATGTCTGGCGGATGAGTTTAAATTGGGACACCGAATTACCTCAGTCAGAAGTAGCAGAATGGAAGAGTTGGTTCGCTGATTTAAAAACTACTTCCGAACTAAAAATTCCGCGTTGCTACAATCTGAATAAGCAGCGTCCTGTATCGACCGAGCTGCATGTGTTCGCAGATGCTAGCGAACAGGCATATACTGCCGTAGCGTATTATCGTTTTAAATTCCCTGACGAACATGTGCAACTCGCTCTGATATCCAGCAAATCTCGTGTAGCTCCCTTAAAGCCATCTAGTATACCTAGACTAGAACTTCAAGCGGCATTATTAGCTAGTCGATTAGCAAAATCCATAGTAGAAGCTACTAGGTACAAAATAGACAGACGTTGTTTTTGGACCGATTCCATGAATGTCTTGGGGTGGCTTCGCAACGATGCACGGTGTTATAAGCCTTTTGTGGCACACAGAATCGGAGAGATCATCGAACTCACTAATGTTAATGAGTGGCAATGGGTTCCGACTAACTTAAATGTTGCTGACGATGCAACCCGCCTCAAGCGAGGAGCTCTTACTCATGACTCTCGTTGGTTCAGGGGTCCTCAGTTTCTCGTGTTTGGCGAGTGGCCCACTGAACCAGTAGCTGTGCCCCCTACATTAGAGCTTAAGCCAGTAACTAGAATTAGTAATCATTACATTTCAGAAGTCACGAATTCCATTCCACTTTGCGCAGACCATTCCCGTTTTAGTTCATGGATACGCTTAATTCGTTCCACAGCTCATTCTCATAGGTATCTTTCATTACTTCGCATTAGAATTATGCGTAGGAAAAGAATTGAAGTTGATTATTCTTCAAAGGTACCGAATAAAATTCTAAACTTTACTCCGCGAACTTCTACTGCTCCACAAGCTCCAGGTCTCTGTAGCACACTAACGGCGGACGATATTAAGCTGGCGGAAATCCATATTCTTCGCAAATGTCAGCTGGACTCATTTCCCGAAGAATTACGAGCAATTAGAAATAATCAGTCCGTATCAGCTCATAGTCGTCTCAAACATTTGCCAGGATTCATTGACAACGACAACTTGTTGAGATTGTCATCACGCATTTCTGCTGCAACAGGCGTAGAAGACGGAGCAAAGTTCCCCATCTTATTAGACGGAAAACATCACGCTGTTCGTCTCCTTGTCCAGCGGATTCATGAAAAAACAGCTCATGCCAACAACGAGACGGTCGTCAATGAGATTAGACAGGCTTATTGGATTTTAAGCCTTAGATCCACCGTCCGTGCTGTAGCGCACAACTGCCAACAATGCAAGATTCGTCGTGCAACACCTGTCCAGCCTTTCATGGGAAGCCTGCCGGAGGCGAGACTTGCCCACCATTACCGGCCATTCTCCTTTGTGGGATTAGACTATTTTGGCCCCATGACAGTCGCTATTGGTCGAAGAAGGGAGAAGAGATACGTGGCTTTGTTCACATGTCTGACCATCCGCGCTATACACCTTGAAGTAGTTTATTCTCTCTCCACAGACGCTGCGATAATGGCCTTGAGGAGGTTCATCGCTCGACGTGGAACACCTTCGGAAATATATTCCGATAACGGGACAGCGTTTGTTGGTGCCAGTCGACAGCTCAAGATTCTATATGATAATGCGATTATTGACTTTGCAGCAACTGAGAGGATTCGCTGGAGGTTCATCCCACCGTCAGCACCATTTATGGGAGGAGCTTGGGAGCGACTCGTAAAATCGGTGAAGACTGCTCTCAAAATTTCCCTGAAGACAAACACCCCTTCAGACGAGGTACTCATTACCCTTTTGAGTGAGGTTGAGGCGATTGTAAATTCTCGCCCTTTGACGCACGTCTCAGTAAACCCTGAGGAACAAGAAGCCCTCACGCCAACTCATTTTTTGCTTGGCTCTTCATCTGGTCAGCCAATTCCTGCAACCCTAAACCGTGAAGCGATGTGTAGCAGAGATGGTTGGCGGCGAGCATTATACATGACGGACATTTTTTGGCAACGTTGGCTAAAAGAATATTTACCAAGCCTTAGCCCTAGAAGATTAAGAGGTGACTCTTCAAACATCAGAGTCGGGGACTTGGTTTTTATAGCTGATGGGACTTTGCCAAGAGCATCATGGCCTAGAGGAAGAGTTGCAGCAGTCTATCCTGGAAGGGATGGCGTGATAAGAGTGGCCGATGTAACTACCCGCGCTGGTGTGCTACGAAGACCGGTGAAAAAATTGGTACCTCTTACTGTTTGAAAAAGGGGACCATGTGCCCGATAGCACACCTTTTTTATACGACCTTTATGTTTTTGATACCTTTTTACCTTTTGATATTTTATTGTAGTCTTTGGTATTAAAAACAATTGCTTTATGTCATCTACCACCAACGGCCTTTTATTTACAGTCCAATAAAATAAAATAAATATTCTTTATAGCACTCCGCTATAATCACCTTGCTCGGAATGAACATTCGCTACGATCTGAACCCCAGAAACTACATCGAATCCGTCATAACTACTGCCTCACGTAAACTCGGTGTCCTGAACAAGGTGCGTAAGTATTTCGCGCCGAACCAACTATACTTGTTGTATAAAACTCAGGTTAGGTCTTGCGTGAAATATTGCTCGCACCTTTGGGACAGCTCCGCTCAGTACCTCCTCGATGCTCAGGACAGATTGCAGCGTCGCGCTATTCGCCTAATTGGCGATGTAGAGACAACTAACACCCTCGAGCCTCTACAACTTTGTCGTGACATCGCCTCTCTTAGCGCCTTTTACCGAATGTTCCATGGGGAATGATCTGAGGAGCTTTTTAACCTTATCCCTCCCTCTCCATTCCTTAACAGAAACACGCGTAAGGGCCTTCGGAGTCATCCGTACACTGTATCCTCCTTTTCACACCGTACCAAGAAATTCCAAGATTCCTTCTTCTGCCGTTCATCCCACACTTGGAATTCTCTACCCGCGCACGTGTTTCCTCCATCCTACAACATAGGTTCCTTCAAAAGGGGCGTGAAAAAGCATCTTTTGAGCCGGCAAGGGGCGGGCAGGTAGGATAGTGGATGTCGTCCCTACTCTATCTGTCAACTCATTTGGGCCTCTTTCGCCGCTTAACATCAGGCGGTGGAGGTCATTTGCCGGGCCCTCCATAAAAAAATCAAAAGCTTTTTGTATGTTGATACCATTCAATACCATTATTAATATAAAAAATTCAATGTCACATTTCTACACAGCTATTAGATTTGAAAAAAAAATAGCAAACATATTAACTGTTGAAAATGATACGCTGTCTATTTTTGAACAGAGTAATAAATCTGAATGAATATGACCAAAACCCTGAAATTGTTTAATAATTGTCACCTTTTTTTAAATTTATTATCAATATTTCCTTAGCACAAGCGTAACTAGTTCTAATCTATTTTGATTTCAAATTATAAATCATCATTATCGCCTTAGCCACAATACGCTTACTTTTAGACAATCTGTGGCTAGCAAGTATCGTCTTATTACATGATCTAAACTTACGGCCGGTTGCGCCACATTTACGTTTTACGATTTCGTAAAAGTAACAATATAAACACTTAAGGGCCCATGGCGCGAAAAATAGCAAAAAGGCCGTCGGCGTTTTTGATATTTTACGTCAACGTTCCAGTTAACTGACCGGGAAAAAATAAATTTAAATTCTTAAATTATGTGTACACAATCACCGTCGCCATTTTTCAAATTTACATACCATTTCGTTAAAAAATAGCATCCATTTTACTTAAAATTTAGGTTACAGTAGAGTTGCCAACCGTCCTGTTTTCCCAGGACATGTCCTAGTTTTTGTAGAGTCCTGGGATGTCCTGAATAGTTTCTAAGCAGCGTCCTGGGATATTTAATTTTAAAGTTCGCAATTTTATGATTATTTGTTAACTCAACCATAGATACTGAAGGAAATTGTTGAGGTTGAAAAGTATAGTAAAAATTAATAAGTTTAAAAAACATGATACAAACTAAAGTGCGTGCTTTATATTTTTAACCGACTTCAAAAAAGGAGGAGGTTCTCAATTCGATGCGTATGTTTTTTTGTGTGTGTATTTTATGCGTTTACGAGGCCAATTGTGGACCGATTTTCAAAATTCTTTTTGTATTCGATAGAGTATACTCCAAGGGTAGTCCCATGGTCACTAAAGTTGGGATCTGATGATGGGATCCCCTCAAACTCAAACTCAAAAATCTTTATTCAATATAGACCTTTACAGGCACTTATTGACGTCAAAAAAAAAACAAAAATCTTCAACCAAGAATCTAATTAACTAAATTATTTAATCCTTGTATGTACACACACCCCAACCATTATTAAGATGAGTGCAAATACAAGTCAAATGAAAAAAAAATTGACTCTACACCTGTTCGGAAATTGGGAGAGCCTTCTCGAGAAGAACAGGCAAGAAACTCGGAAGGTCTTGTACTTTTTTTTGTCTCCTCTTTTAAAATGCCATCATTACAATATTATATTTCACAAACATTTTTTTTAATAATATAGAAATGCCTGTCGGTGTGAGTGGAACAGTTACTCGAATGAAATTTATCCCATTATCACAAAGTGTTAACACCCTTTAAACGTCAATTATCACATTTTTTGTCAATCCCAAGCAGTTTTATCTGTCATATAATCAGACACTTTATAATATCACCCTACGCAGGACACCCTAAAAATCGAGGAAAACCCTTAAATTTTTAGGTGTGTCCAACGTGTTTTGTGTATATGTTACGCGATTACTCCGCCAATTCTTGACCGATTTTGAAAATTCTTTTGGTATTCGATAGAGTATACTCCTGGGGTGGTCCCAAGGTCACCAAAGTCAGGATTTGATGATGGGATCCCATGAAAATCGAGGGAAACCCTAATTTAATTATTATTATATTAGGGTTTCTTTCACAAAAAACTTAAAAATAAAAAATATTTTACAAAAAATAAAAACAGACTTCAAAAACACTAAAATTTTAAAAATAATATAAGAATAGGTACAGACAACATCACACTTCTATATTGAAGTCGGTGACAAATTTTAAGACTTTCTAGGTGATCATCGTTTGGCACCGACTTCAATATAGAAGTGCGATGTTGTCTGTACCTATTTTTATATTATTTTTAACTTTTTAGTGATTTTGAAGTCGGTTTTTGATAACTAGTTTTAAATTCGTATAATTTTAGTCAAATACTTTTATTAAAATAGTATATGATTATTTTAATATCTTGAATTTCAATTCACCTATTTTCACAACATATGATTATTAATTTAACTATTGCAACTCTATTACTGCGTCCTGTTTTGACACTGAATTGTCCTGGTTTTTCCAACTTCAAATCCTAGTTTTTTAAATTTCGGGTTGGCAACCCTAGGTTACACCCACATACCGTTCGTGATTTTTAGCTTCATTAATTAACCCTATTATATTTTACTTTAACAAATATATAGAACAAAGGTAAGCATAACACTGACACCGTGGTTTTTTTTTTAATTATCGTACATTGATTTTTATATGAATTTTTTAACATACATTTATCGATTTTCTTACAAATACTTGGCTCGGACGCGTCGAAATTCAGTGTGCAATCAAGACTCGAAGTGAGAGCACGTCGCTTTGAGCTAGCTCCCGGTTACGTAATTATTTGTGTATGTATACGACGCGAAGTCCTACGGAGTAATCGGAGAAGTTGATAACTAACAATTTTATTATTTGTGGCTGCCGTACGAAAAACCTTCAACCTTTTTACAAGCTTTTATTTATCTTTTGCATGTTCGGGTCTAATCTTGCGAGTTAAATTCGACTCACTTCCCGGTTTCCGATTAAGCTGAAATTTTGCATGCATATGTATAAATATATTATGATGACGACATGGAGCTGATCTGATGTTGGAGCTGAAAGGTGGCCATAGGAACTCCGCAATAAAACGACATAGCCCCATCGAGTTTGAGCTCGTTTGATTCGTATTGACGAGAACTTTGATCCTATATGCTAACCAGGGTCTGATGCTGGATCTGGAAGGTTGCCATAGGAACTCCGCAATCAAACAATGCAACCCCATCGAGTTTAGGCTCGTTTGCTTCGTATTGACGAGTACTTTGATCCTATATGGTAACCAGGGTCTGATGCTGGAACTAGAAGCTGGCCATAGGAACTCCGCAATCAAACAATTCAACCCCATCGAGTTTGGGCTCGTTTGATTCGTATTGACAAGTACTTTGGTCCTATATGGTAACCAGGGTCTGATGCTGGAGCTGGAAGATAGCCAAAGGAACTCTGCATTAAAACAACACAATCCCATCGAGTTTGGGCTTGTTTGATTCGTATTGACGAGTACTTTGGTCCTATGTGGTAACCAGGGTCTGATACTGGAACTGGAAGCTGGCCATAGGAACTCCGCAATAAAACGATACAGCCCCATCAAGTTTGGGTTTGTTTGATTCGTATTGACGAGTACTTTGGTCCTACATGGTAACCAGGGTCTGATGCTGGAGCTGGAAGGTAGCCATAGGAACTCCGCAATAAAACGACACAATCCCATCGAGTTTGGGCTCGTTTGATTCGTATTTACGAGTACTTTGGTCCTATGTGGTAACCAGGGTCTGATGCTGGAGCTGGAAGATAGCCAAAGGAACTCTGCAATAAAACAACACAATCCCATCGAGTTTGGGCTTGTTTGATTCGTATTGACGAGTACTTTGGTCCTATATGGTAACCAGGGTCTAATGCTGGAGTTGGAAGGTGGCCAAAGGAACTCCGAAATAAAACGACGCAACCCCATCGAGTTCGGGCTTGTTTGATTCGTATTGACGAGTACTTTGGTCCTATGTGGTAACCAGGGTCTGATACTGGAACTGGAAGCTGGCCATAGGAACTCCGCAATAAAACGACACAGCCCCATCAAGTTTGGGTTTGTTTGATTCGTATTGACGAGTACTTTGGTCCTATATGGTAACCAGGGTCTGATGCTGGAGCTGGAAGATAGCCATAGGAACTCCGCAATAAAACGACACAATCCCATCGAGTTTGGGCTCGTTTGATTCGTATTTACGAGTACTTTGGTCCTATGTGGTAACCAGGGTCCTATGTGGAGCTGGAAGGTAGCCAAAGGAACTCCGCAATCAAACAACGCAATCCCATTGTGTTTGGGCTCGTTTGAATTGTATTCAAAATCAAAATCAAAATCAAAATCAAAAGTACTTTATTTCATAGGCCCTTGCGGGCTCTTAAAATCGTCAATTTTACACATTTTACAAAATTATTAAAACATAAAAAATATTCGACTAAAATCAAGCTAACCCGTGCGCTAGTGGCAAGTACATCCGCGGAGTTGTTGCCGCGCATGTGATCGCCAAGAGCGACCCGATTCCGAATGTAGGGGCTAACATGAGAAGAATCGGGCAAGAAACTCATGTGCCAAAACTCTTTTAAAATCGCCAAATGTCTTACAAATTGTGAATATTACAAAACTATTCAGAGAACGAGCAATTCATTTTTTTTTACCGCCACGCTGCCTTATCATTCAAAAAATCTTTAACACTGTAATAAGCCTTTTTGCTTAACTGAGCTTTAATTAAAATTTTAAATTTATTTACTGACAAGTCATGCATGTTACATGGCAGCGTGTTGTACATTCGTATACAGTGACCTGCAAAAGAGTTGCTTATTTTATGGAGCCTATATGTGGGCATTGCTAGCTTGTCTTTATTTCTTAAATTTAAATTATGATTATTGACGAGCACTTTGGTCCTATATGGTAACCAGGGTCTAATCCTGGAACTGGAAGGTGGCTATAGGAACTCCGCAATCAAACAACGCAACCCCATCGAGTTTGGGCTCGTTTGAATTGTATTTTTTTTTTATGTAAGGCCCGGCAAATGACCTCCTCCCGCCTGATGTTAAGCGGTGAAAGAGGCCCAAATGAGTTGACAGATAAAATAGGGACGACATCCACTATCCTACCTGTCCGCCCCTTGCCGGCCTAAAAGATGCTTTTTCACACCTCTTTTGAAGGATGTTGTAGGATGAAGGACGAGTACTTTGGACCTATGTGGTAACCAGGGTCTGATGCTGGAGCTGGAAGGTAGCCATAGGAACTCCGCAATAAAACGACACAACCCCATCAAGTTTGGGCTCGTTTGATTCGTATTGACGAGTACTTTGGTCCTACATGGTAACCAGGGTCTGATGCTGGAGCTGGAAGGTAGCCATAGGAACTCCGCAATAAAACGACACAATCCCATCGAGTTTGGGCTCGTTTGATTCGTATTGACGAGTACTTTGGTCCTATGTGGTAACCAGGGTCTGATACTGGAACTGGAAGCTGGCCATAGGAACTCCGCAATAAAACGACACAACCCCATCAAGTTTGGGTTTGTTTGATTCGTATTGACGAGTACTTTGGTCCTACATGGTAACCAGGGTCTGATGCTGGAGCTGGAAGGTAGCCATAGGAACTCCGCAATAAATCGACACAATCCCATCGAGTTTGGGCTCGTTTGATTCGTATTGACGAGTACTTTGGTCCTATATGGTAACCAGGGTCTAATGCTGGAGTTGGAAAGTGGCCAAAGGAACTCCGAAATAAAACGACGCAACCCCATCGAGTTTGGGCTTGTTTGATTCGTATTGACGAGTACTTTGGTCCCATATGATTTTTCTTGATGAGTACTTTGAGCCTAGCCTAGATAATATCCATACGCAACCCCGTCAATTTCTTTTATGCGACCTTCTCTAATTTAGGTGTCAAATGAAAGAGCTTGAATTGTAGAATTAATTGTAAAATATAGTATATTCTGAAAGACAATCTAATACAAGATGGCCGCCGTCACAAATTGACAGATTATTTTTATGTACAATCCCCACAATATGGGTCTGTATATGGGGTATCAAATGAAAGTTCGTAAAATACAGTAACCATGAAAAAAACTAAAACAAGATGGCCGCTATCGCAAAAGATTTTTAAAAACAAGCTTTTATTTTAATGTCCTAAAAAAAATATAAAAGCTTGTCCCGAGAATTAGGATAAACAATAAAACAATTTAACTTGATTATTATATTTTATTTTTTTTGTAATAAATAACGTTTTGTACAGCATTGTCATACACTTGACAATGTTGTGCAGTCCTGAAATTTAAATGCATATATGATCCCTTTTTGAAAAACTCGAATCCGTTATAACTGCTGCCTCACGGAAACTCGGTGTCCTGAACAAGGTGCGTAGGTATTTTGCGCCGGACCAACTATGCCTATTGTATAAAACTCAGGTTAGGTCTTGCGTGGAATATTGCTCGCACTCCGGCTCCGCTCAGTACCTCCTCGATGCTCTGGACAGATTGCAGCGTCGCGCTATTCGAATAATTGGCGATGTAGAGGCAACTAACACCCTCGAGCCTCTACAACTTCGACGTGACATCGCCTCTCTTAGCGCCTTTTACCGAATGTTCCACGGGGAATGCTCTGAGGAGCTCTTTAACCTTATCCCTCCCTCTCCATTCCTTAACATAAACACGCGTAAGGGTCTACGGAGTCATCCTTACACTGTATTCTCCTTTTCACACCGTACCAAGAAATTCCAAGATTCCTTCTTCTTTTTTTTTATTCCTACTAAGTTGGCAAAAAAGCAAACTGCCCACCTGATGAGTGGTAACAGTCACCTATAATACATGACATTCGCAGTAAAACTGCAACCCCCACAAGGGCCACAGTGTACGTTGCCAACTTGTGACTTAAGATGTTAAGTCACGGTACCCAGTAATTTCAGTGCCATATCTTACCCTTCAAACCGGAACACAGCAATGCAAGCACTGCTGCTTTGCGGCAGAAATAGGTAAGACGGAGGTACCCAAGCACACGACCTTGGTACAGAGTCACCCTCCGGTAAGTCTTCTGTCGTTCATCCCACACTTGGAATTCTCTACCTGCGCACGTGTTTCCTCCATCCTACAACATGGGTTCCTTCAAAAGAGGTGTAAAAAACATCTTTTAGGCCGGCAAGGGGCGGGCAGATTGGATAGTGGATGTCCTCCCTCCTCTATCTGTCAACTCATTTGGGCCTCTTTCACCGCTTAACATCAGGCGGGAAGAGGTCATTTGCCAGGCCCTCCATAAAAAAAACTGTTTAAGTACCTTGCCCGTATGTATTTACTTGGTAAGCCTTAAATAAATAAATATTGGTAATTCTAAGATTTTTTTTTTTTATAAAATGGGTAAATCTTGCGACAAGCTTTTATATTTTATTAAAAACTAGCTGTGCTGGCGAACTTGATTATTTCGCCATAATATAAAAAATAGTTTACGACCTATTCTCAGATCTACCGAATGTGCACAAAAAATTTAATAAAGATCAGTCAAGCCGTTTCGGAGGAGTTTGGTAACAAACACTGTGACACGAGAATTTTATATATAAGACTAGCTGTGCCGGCGAACTACGTTTCGCCAAAATAACGGCGAACTTACGTTTCGCCATAACAAAAAATAGTTTACGACCTATTCTCAGACCTACTAAATATACACAAATAAATTCATAAAGATCGGTCAAGCCGTTTCGGAGGAGTTTGGTAACAAACACTGTGACACGAGAATTTTATATATTAGATGTATCATGTAATAAATTAAAATTTATTTTCGTATTATTAGGGCTTTAAAATAAAATCCTAGTGTGGGGCGAATTTTTTTTTAATCTTTTTACTATTATTTTATATTTTATCATTTTGTAACTGCATGGCCGCCATTACGAAACTCGACCAAAGTACTTGTCATTACGAAACAAACGAGCCCAAAACTCGATGGGCTTGTGTCGTTTTATTGCGGAGTTCCTATGGCCACCTTCCAGTTCCAGCATCACACCCTGGTTACCATATAAGATCAAAGTACTCGTCAATACGAATCAAACGAGCCCAAACTCGATGGGGTTGTGTCGTTTTATTGCGGAGTTCCTATGGCCATCTTCCAGCTCCAGCATCAGACCCTGGTTACCATATAGGACCAAAGTCCTCGTCATTACGAATCAAACGAGTCCAAACTCGATAGGGTTATGTCCTTTTATTGCGGAGGTCCTATGGCCACATTCCAGCTCCAGCATCAGACACTGGTTACCATATAGGACCAAAGTACTCGTCAATACGAATCAAATGAGCACAAAATCAATGGGGTTGTGTCGTTTTATTGCGGAGTTCCTATGGCCACCTTCCAGCTCCAGCATCAGACCCTGGTTACCATATAGAACCAAAGTCCTCGTCATTACGAATCAAACGAGCCCAAACTCGATAGGGTTATGTCGTTTTATTGTGGAGGTCCTATGGCCACCTTCCAGCTCCAGCATCAGACCCTGGTTACCATATAGGACCAAAGTACTCGTCATTACGAATCAAACGAGCCCAAACTCGATAGGGTTATGTCGTTTTATTGCGGAGGTCCTATGGCCACCTCCCAGCTCCAGCATCAGACCCTGGTTAACAAATAGGACCAAAGTACTCGTCAATATGAATCAAACGAGCCCAAACTCGATGGGGTTGCGTCGTTTTATTACGGAGTTCCTATGGCCACCGTCCAGTTCCTTCATCAGATCAGCTCCATATTATCAACATTGCATTGTCACGATATACATATTATTATGTACAAAATTTCAGCCCAATCGAAAACCGAGAAGTGGTCAAATCTACATACATACATACAGTGCAAGCTAAATAAAAGCTTGTAAAAATAAAAGTTGATCAAACACATCCCTGTATTTACTAGAGTATAACACAGTAAATAATAAACACCTATTAAATTCAAAATTAACATCTACGATATTTTGCTAGGCGGCCGTACCGATTGCGCGACCGAGTGCGCTTGTGTGCGTGAGCGACGCACACAAACAGAGACTAGAGAAATTTACCTAAACTAGCTCGGGCTCGCGCGGATGGTGGGCCCTTAAGAATTGCGTAATCTAGTTTCAATTGTAGTTTTAATTTATCCTTTACGTTTAAAAAGGTTAAATGTACGGCGCGAATTATATATTTAACTAGCTTTTGCCCGCGGCTTCGCTCGCGTCAAATTCGGGGTAAGGCAACCACCTTCCAGCAGCACCTTGAACTGTACTAATTATAGATGCAGAATTATTCCTGATAACTACTCCTCTCGTCTCGCCGCGCCGCCCGCGCTCGCCTAGGTACCCGATTGACGACGATCGAGATGGCATACCTAAAATGAAAATATATATAGAACCCTTATATGGGTGATGATATTTCACGTCTGCCGCGTTAGATTTTAAAATTGTTGCTGTTTACGTAATCAGCGACTCGATAAACCACAAAAAGAATACCCATGTTGATTTTCAGACTTTCTCATCCAATTTCCCTTTTTAGGGGTTGCATTCTGTAAAAACTTAAAACACATGTTTACTCATTTATTGATAACAGTACTCCTGTGAAATTTCGAATAAAATAGTCTGATTTTATTTCCACATACAAATGTTGGACCTCCGTTTTAAATCCTTAGAGGCTGGTTTTTAAAGAATCCATTCTTAATGCTCATAGCCCTTAGACCTCATAAGAAACCTACTTGTTAAAGTTTGCAGCTTTAGACCCGAAGGTTTGGGCTGTACGTTGATATGTGAGTCAGTTTCTTCTTTTCCATATTAAGAAGAAGATAGAAAACGACGATGGTAGTTTACGACGGCCAGGTTGGATTTAGAAATCGTTATTGTTTTTGTAACCAGCGACCCGATAAACCATACAAAGGATACCCATATTAATTTTCAGCCTTCGACACCCCATATCCCCCATTTAAAAGGGTGAATTCTTGAAAAAAACCTAAAACAAGTGTTGACTCATTTATCGACAGGAGTACTCCTGTGAAGCTTCGAATAAAATAGTCCAACTAATCTTGTTCCCCATACAAAATTTGGAGCCCCATTTCAACCCCTTAGGGCGTGAATTTTGGAAAATCCTTTCTTAGGATTCACAGAACATCTCACAAGGAACCTACGTGCCAAATTTTAAATCTCTAGACCCTAGGGTTTAGGCTGTGCGTTGATATGTCAGTCAGTCGGTTTCTTCTTTTGTATATACAGATATAGATAAAAGATAATAAGTAATATGTAGCTGAGATTTAATAAATCATTTTTCATCCCGAGCCCTATTATGTAGAGAAATTTAGAGATTTTACAAATATCTCCAAAGTATGCGTCGGAGCTTAAAAAATAACAAAATTTTGGATACCTGTGTTACCCAAGAGATAAGTCGGAGGAATCTAATGTACTTATGAAAAACGGTGAAGTGTGAGTTTGATAAAAAAAATCATATATTTTTCCTTCTGGCACTGGCTGCATTGCATTTTTAACCGACTTCAGAAAGGAGGGGGCTGTCAATTCAGTTATGTTCGTGGAACTTCGTTGATTGAGAGCCGATTTCTGTTGTTGTGTTGTTGCGGGGATGGCCCCATTTAGATACTGGCGGTCCGGTGCTTTTTGAAATAATCGACTGGAACAGAAGTAAGGGTGTTTGCCTTGGTTTTATGGTGTGTCGTTTATATAGATAGTCTAATTTTGTACAAAATTTAGACCTCCGTTTCAACCCCGTAGAGGGTGGTTTTTGAAAAATCCATTCTTTTTGCACTTGCATAAATCTCCAGCCTAAATCCAAAATTTGGAAATCCTAACTTCAAAACTGACGGACACTACGGACAACTGACGGATACAAACTGTCATCCCCGTTTTAACCCCTCAGGGGTGGAATTTCCAAAAATTCTTTCTTAGTGCACCCCTACACCTCACGAGGAACCTACGTGCCAAATTTGGAATCTCTAGGTCCAGTGGTTAGGGCTGTGCATTGATATTATCAATTTTCACACTATGACACCCCATATCCCCCTTTTAGGGGTTGAAATTTGGAAAAGGTGTTAACTTATTTATCGATTGGAGTACTCATGTGAAGTTTCGATTAAAATAGAGCAAGTAATCTGGTTTCCCCATACAAACTTTGGAGTCCTTTTTCAACCCTTTAGAGGGTAAATTAAAAAAAATCCTTTCTTAGTGCACCCGTTCACCTCATAAGGAACCTATGTGCCAAATTTGGAATCTGTAGGCCCAGTGGTTTGGGCTGTGCGTTGATATTATCAATTTTTACACTTTGACACCCGATATCCCCCTTTTAGGGGTTGAAATTTGGAAAATCCTGAAACAGGTGTTAACTTATTTATCGATTAGAGTACTCATGTGAAGTTTCAATTAAAATAAAGCAAGTAATCTGGTTTCCCCATACAAACTTTGGAGCCCTTTTTCAACCCTTTAGAGGGTGAATTTTAAAAAATCCTTTCTTAATGCACCTCTACACCTCATAAGGAACATACGTGCCAAATTTGGAATCTCTAGGCCCAGTGGTTTGGGCTGTGCGTTGATATTATCAATTTTCACACTTCGACACCCCATATCCCCCTTTTAGGGGTTGAAATTTGGAAAATCCTTAAACAGGTATTAACTTATTCATCAATTGGAGTACTCATGTGAAGTTTCGATTAAAATAGAGCAAGTAATCTGGTTTCCCCATACAAACTTTGGAGCCCTTTTTCAACCTCCTTTTAGAGGGTGAATTTTAAAAAATCCTTTCTTAGTGCACCCCTTCGCCTCATAAGGAACCTACGTGCCAAATTTGTAATCTCTAGGCCCAGTGGTTTGGGCCGTGCGTTGATATTATCAATTTTCACACTTCGACACCCCATATCCCCCTTTTAGGGGTTGAAATTTGGAAAATCCTGAAACAGGCGTTAACTTATTTATCGATTGGAGTACTCATGTGAAGTTTCGATTAAAATAGAGCAAGTAATCTGGTTTCCCGATACAAACTTTGGAGCCCTTTTTCAACCCTTTAGAGGGTGAATTTTAAAAAATCCTTTCTTAGTGCACCCCTTCACCTCATAAGGAACCAAATGCCAAATTTGGAATCTCTAGGCCCAGTGGTTTGGGCTGTGCGTTGATATATCAGTCAGTCAGTCAGTCAGTTTCTTCTTTTTTTTTCTTTTATGTATATAGATAGTGAATCGACCCATTTTTAGGTATTAAGTTGTTACTTTTTACGAAAACGTAAAACTTGGTGCAACCGGCTGTTAGTCTTGGTTTAAAACTTTAAACCTTAACATTGGACTCAATTCTGTGCGCCCGCCGTCTAAATAACCTAAAGCTAAAATTTCTAAATTCTAATTATTTAAGGTAAAAACAATCAATTTGGGTAAAATTTAAAGTGTATCTCATTTCTTGTTAGGATTTGTATTTTTCATTACCAAAATGACGGATTTTAGCAAGGTTTTAATTTTAATCGGGATGATTTTAGTCACCGCTAAAAATAGTCAGTTAAGGATGTTAACGCGTAAAAATAACACGACTAGAATAGCGTTAGGACGGCTCAAGCTAAATTGAATTGGCTGTATAAAATTAGAAACGTCAGATTCAAATTAGCAATGTCAATTGAATTTCACAGTTACCGTAGAATAGGAAAATGGTTTAGCGACACCTAACTAAAATTAGGAAATTTAGCGGCCACTTCAGAATTGAGTCCACTGTCTCTATTTACGTGTATAACACAAATAATCATCAGATTTAAGCCAATACTAAGTATAGACACATTTTGGACCATTGCAGGTTTTGTAAAAATATCGGTAAAGTTTTGGACAGTTTCACCTCTCGTTGACCCAAAATGGGTTGGTGTGGTGGGAAGCGCCATCCGTTGATCTACGGGTGCATGGCGACCAGACTACGTTGCCTTTGGTCTCACTGGGTGTTATTCGAAGACCCTTCTTTACAGCCTCATTATCATCACCCTTATGTGGGGTTGGCGCAACACGGTTTACCTTACGTTTAACTCTACCTTACGTCATCTCAGCACTGACATTTCCCGCATGCATTTCCTTCTTTACGCAATCTATTAATAGGGCTTCCTCTGCCCTTACAGTCTACCTTACAATCCTTATATTTATAAATATCTGACCTGGCAAACAACTTTCTTTCAAAATATTGTGGAACTGTTACTTTGATTAACGTTTGACGCCAGAAATATATATTATTGATTGAAATTGTTGAATTTGCAAGGAATTTTCTGAATCCTCCTCAGACCTCAAGAAGTATTCGAAAAACAAATTACCCATTATTTAAAGAGACCTATGAAAACTGCTGACATTTATCTTTTGACCCAAAATCTTTCAAGCCTCTTATCCAGTTTCTAATGCTTGTATTTGTATGCACATTTTTATTATTTTACAGTGCTCTTTTAGCAATTTTTTTATTATGCATTTGGAAATGGATGTATGTTCATTGTGCGTTATGATGACATAGCCTTAGCATTATTTGATTTTTTGTCAAACTACCGTCTACTTAGCAATCGTATTCGCTTTGTCTTCGAGTTTCGCAAGGACCTACTTACGACTCAATTCAACCCACCGTTTTCAGTTCAAGTGGCTACCCATTCGGAATAAAAGAATTATGAACTCTTCTGCACTTTACTTATACCGATAAGCTTTGAGCTAATAAAATTCATTCGTTTTCTACAATCAAATATCAGACTATAGAATAACCCAGAATATTAGCCCAGAATATTGAAAGATGTATAATATATATAAATTTTACATGTAGATTAATCAACAAATCGTGTAATTTTTTTTTAACTAACTACTATCATCATGCATCCATTAATATCACCGTCATCTCGGTGAAGGTATTTGCTATTCGTTCTATGACATAAGCCAAAATGTAAGATGTAGAGTCCTGAGAGGCAATCACGCTATTTAAAACGTTTTAACCAAATCAGAAACGTTTTCGTTCCCCCATTCATTTTGACAACACATTGACAGCTGTCAGATATCAAATAAAATATATGGGAACGGTAACGATTTGGTTTTGGTTAAAACGTTCGTATACATATAGTATGATGGATGAGGTATAGTTAGTTTATCCTTTTTGCAAAACATGGATTGGATTCATTAGATTAGAATGACTTGATCGAAGAATGACTTGGACTTGGGATATTTGTCAGATAAATCGTTTAATAATTACAGCCGATTAACATTTTTCTTCATCAAGTCATCAATTCGATTACAATTGCCAATCGATGAGATAAAAATCACCACCCAGTTTTTATATCATCCAAAATTCTATATGAATTCCACTTACACAAACCACTAATAACGATTTTACGAAAACTTTATCACAATAAACATTGAACATTGTCGGTAACTATCTTTAAATCAAAATTGAAAGAGCCTCACAATGTTCCTCTAAATTAAACATTAATTTGAGAAACTTACTTTGGTTTTGAAATACCTACCTAATTATTCAATGTACCCTACGTATAACCAGATTTTAACATTAACCTTATAGCCAGTCGATTTTATTTTTTTATTTTTCACAATATGGCGTATAGTTATCGCCACAATGAATTTTTATTACTGTTATATCCTTAGTAATACCTACTCGCAAGATAGATTCGATTACCGTATGAATCATCAAAATCGTTCCACAAGTTTAGTGTCTAGAGTACCTACCACAAAGGAGCAAACATACATTATATAGATTGTTAACATATCCTCCTTTGCGTTGCGCATTCGGGTTAAAAAAGAGAAGCTCTATGCATTCTTAATCCGCCGTTCATTCACAAAAACTACATAATCACGGTAATACTATTAGCGTGACATTATTGAGCTTAATTCTGAGTTTAGTTTGTGCAAGTACCTACGTACATTGTGTGGAGCACGTTCCAGGGCGGGCGGTCAGCCGTCTTGCCCAACAACAAACAAGGCAAGTCTGATTGTGTGTTTGTGTTCGTCGGCCAAACTCCCACACAATTTGCCCCTAATGTTTTGAACCAACAAATCTTTGGGGAACTTTCGCTTGTTTTCTAAATTGATTGGCCGCTGCGATGCTCTGCCGCGGTACATTAGACCCCAGAACCTAAACGTAAGTCGAAAAATTGTGTGTCTTATCTCTGAGACATTAAAGTTAAAAAGTGGACATCTAGAAGTGTTGTCGTCTGTACACGCCAAGTTTGAAGACTTCACAGACACGGTTTAACCTTCGAAGCTTTCAATTTTCACGTTAAAACAATTTTGTCAAACGAATCATACGATGTGAATTATTATAACCGGCTTTCCATCCCCTTATTTGGCGCAATATTTACACTAATGATAATATCCTTGTTTGCATAAAATATATCATCATTAATATATTTGTCACATCTGACAAATTTTATTAACAAATAGCACAGGACACACGCAACAAAGGGCGGCCTTATTGCTACACAGCAATAAGGCCTTACAGCAAGGCTAAGAACTGCCCCTTGATTGTGTAACAAAAATCTATAGCAGCGTTTCCCAACCAGTGAGGCGCGCCCCACTTAGGGAGCGTAGAGTGAACCAAGCGGAGGCGCAGCGAGCGGCTCCAGACTTAAACTGTATAAAGTATATTTGTAAAAGCAAAGCTCTTTCTACAATAATAATTAGTTTATTTTCGAATTAATTTACAAAGCAAGGCTTATATGAAAATCATAATTCATTTCTTTTTATAACAATGACATTGATCTAACATTGATCTAATAAAACATGCTGACAAGCTTTGTCAATAAATAAGGTTTTATGTCGATCCGCAACATCTTCCGGGCGACAGAAAGTCTAACAATATGTTACATTACATATAATTCACAAAATAAAACATTAACTCTATTCACTCTAATTCGGCCAAGTCAAAATAACAAAAAAAAATAAAATAAATAGACTCTAGTTTCTGATCATTTTAGCTGAACAAGAGTAACTTTTTTTTTTTAACATTACTGGTCAATTATAATTAAACATATAAAGAAAACTTACATGGAACTCTCACTTTCCTACCGCTTCGAGTGGAGTACAACTGCCGAGTTCCCAGTTCATTTGCCGGATTCGCTGGTGAAGTAGGCAGCTCTTCCGGCCCTGAAAAAGACGAGGAAGCCTTGGAAGGCTTCAAAATGGAATCATTATCTGATATTTCTAATTTATAAAGACGTTGTATTGGTCTTATTTTCACTCCTGTAGCCGTTTTTAATCTTGCCGTCCTTTTCTCTCCGTCTTTGCCTGGAAGCAATTCTTCAACGATAGCTAATGGCCATTTTACTCTCTTGTCTTCTGTTTCAAGTAACACAATATCACCTACTTCAATATTATGCCTCTTCTCATTGCCCTTTTGTACTAAAAATGCAAGATAATCTACCTCGAATCTCGATCTAAACTGTTCTCTGAGTTTTTGCAAATACTGAAGACGTTTATTTAAATTAGATGAATCAATTTTATCGAGATCAGTGACGTCAGTACTCGGAATAGGTTGTATAAAATAGGCTGGTGTCAATGGCTCAAGATATTCTGCAAACTCATTATTAATGTATGTCAATGGTCGCGCGTTCATTATAGCTTCGCAGTCACATACTATGGTCTGTAATTCATAATAACTCACGGCGGCTTTCCCCAACACACGACGAAGAAGGTCTTTCATTACCCTAATTAGCCGCTCCCAGTAACCACCCCACCAGGCAGCCGTTGGTGCATTCATCTTCCACGTTACTCTTTTGATGGTAGACTGTCTTTGTATCTCATCCCAGTCAAGACTAGTAAACAAATTTTTAGCGCCACAAAAATTTGTGCCTTGGTCTGAATTTAACATTTTAATTCGACCACGCCGTGCTATAAACCTTCGTAAGGTCATAATGAAGTCATCTGTTGATAACGACTTAGTTATTTCTAAATGTACAGCGCGATATACGGCGCAAGTATACAAAACAATCCAACATTTTTCTCCATTTCTCAAGTACAGTGGCCCAGCAAGATCAACGCCAGTTGTCTGGAACGGTGCAGAACACAATATCCTCTCAGGAGGTAAAGGCGCTGTGGGAGCTGTAGCAGCCTTGACCTTGTACCTTTTGCAAATAATACAAGACGTTATTATCGATTTGACAACTCTACGTATTCCCACAATCCAAAATCGAGATCTAATATCCGTTATTAATTGACTCGATCCAATGTGTTGAAGTTCCTCGTGTCTTTGTCTGACCAACAAAGTAACAACTGGATCCTTACCGGGAAGTAAATAAGGTGTTTGCATACCTTCAGGAAAATCCGTAAGTATTAGTTTCGTTTTTATTCTAATCAAACCGTCATCATCTCTAAACTTAGTTACATTATTTATTTTATCTATAAAATCTTTATTCTCTAACTGTACAAGCTTAATAACTATTTTCTCTGCTTTATCAAATTCTTCATATGTTATTTCTCCATTTCGTTTGCTATTAACATATCTCAAATTATTTATAAACCTTGTTATCCACGCTACCATTCTTATAATTTTAGTGTACTTAGAAAAGTATATTTGTATTCTTTGTAATAAATCTTGATATTTACACATATTTACATTGCAAACCATCTTTCTTGTTTCCAGGTTCATTTGACGCTCATCGACGATCAAATCCGATTGTGGCCACTGCTTCTTCGGCAGCCGGAGCCAGTTCGGACCTTCCCACCACCGAGACTCATGTAATATTTTTGCGTTGCAGCCTCTCGATGCTAAGTCAGCCCAGTTTGCTTCACCTGGAATATGATACCAATTTCTTAAATTAGTGTTGTCCCTTATCTCTTTTATTCTGTTACCCACAAAAGGTTTTAACGGAAGTTCTCTCTTTATCCAGCATAACGTAACGCCAGAATCAGTCCAACAATATTCAGAACAATCATTTAGATCTAAACTTTGCCTTACACGTAAAAGAAGTCTTGATCCCATCAAGGCTGCCATCAACTCCAACCTGGGTATTGTCATTTTCTGTGTTGGTGTGACTCTAGACTTTGCGGCTATCATTTGAACAGAAACATTATTTTCGTTTTCAGCTCGTAACAAAATACACGCTGCGTAACCATATTTGCTGGCGTCAACAAACAAATGTACACTCACCTTCATTTCTTTGAGACTGTAAGTAGCAAGTTTACGCGGTATTTTACATTCTTTCAAGTATGTGATGTATCTGTACCATTCGAGAAATTTGGTATTCAAGTCTGTTGGAAGTATTTCATCCCATGATAATTGACGTTGCCAAGTTTCTTGTAATATTAGTTTAGGTACTAACATCACAGGTGATGTGTAGCCAACCGGGTCGAAAATACTTTGAGCTAATGATAACAAGCCTCTTTTCGTAATGTTCTGTTGATTTTCATATGAAGGTAAGTTACTACAGTTACAACTTAATTCATCAGTGACTGTATTCCAATTCAAGCCTAATACTGAAACTATTTCCTTACCTGTCTCATTATAGCCGTTAGAGGTCACCCACATTCTTAGGTTGAATTTGGCTGCCATCATGATCTCTTTAGCTTCTTTGATGAACTTCTCGGCTTCTTTATTTGTATCCACGCTCACTACTGAATTATCAACATAAAAGGATTTATTTAACTTTTTTGCAGTTGAACTAAACGGTCCATTTTCAAATTTATTAAGATGGTAACGTATTGTAGCAGTTAAGAGATATGGGCTTGATGTCAACCCAAAGACAACTCTACGATGTCGGTAAGTAACTAAATCTTTTAGAGTATCGTCTTTGTACCATAGAAATTTAAGATAAACTCTATTTTGCTCATTAAGACTTATTTGTAAAAATGCCTTTTCTATGTCAGACGTAACGCCAATCATTCCTTTACGAAAATCGTTGATTAAATCTGGAATGAGTTCGATGAAGTTGATACCTTTTTCCAAGCAGGCATTCAAACAAAGACCGTTTTTATCTTTAGCTGAGGCATCGAAAACTGGCCTGATGCTAGTTGTCAAACTTTGTTCTTTTATTACCGGTCTATGTGGTAGGAAATGACCAAATTTCGGATCACTGTCAGTTATTTCAATTATGCCTACATCTAGCCAATATTTGAAAACAGCATCGTATTCGTTAAATTTCCCTACAGCTATCAATTTTTTGGTCATTGTTTGTAATCTCTGATTTGCTCTATCATAATTTGGTAATAAGTCATTGTAGTTGTTTTTGAATGGTAACTGTACTTCATACCTTTTATCCTCCATAACCTTCACATTTTCTTTGAAGTTTAGCCATATTTCTGCCTCTGCCTCTACTTTGCTCTTGACTTCTACAGGGTCTGTGATTCCAAGTGTTTCTAGTGACCAGTAACCTGTCAAAACGCCATCACATGAACATTGCATTATAGTAGTGAGATTGTTATATGTACTTACTTGTGCGCTCACCTGTTTCCCTTGCAATGTCCATCCGAGCTTAGTTTTCACGGCAACAAGTCCATTCTCCAAATGTATCATGGTACCTGTTAAGAAGTAACCTAAGAAATCTACACCAATCAGTATTCCTACATCTGTTATATTACTACTCATATCTGTCAGTGTAACTTTATGATCGCGCAAAATACGTATTATATTTACATTATGAGTATTAATCTTAGGTATATATTTACATATGTTATTTTGACCGATTGCCGATACTACAAAGCTAAAAGTGTTGTCTATGGATTTAATTTTAATATCGTACAGTTTGTAGTCTTTAGAATCACTTTCTATTCCGCCAAACAAACATTGTGTCAATCGTTCTATTCCAGTTGTTGGAATGTTTAGCTCTTCTACAATGCTGTTTTTTATGTAAGTGCGTTGAGAACCCGAGTCAAATAACGCACGAACCGGCATAGTCTTGTTTCCATACTCAATTTTTATGACTACTGTCTGTAACAGTGTCTCTTCCTTTTTGTATAAAGTAGAAAGTGAAGTCGAAGGTTCAGCATTATCCCTATGAGCGGTTTTGTCCTCATTTTTGTTTTCTGTACAAAGTGCAGTCGAGTGACGTTTCCCACAGTTAAGGCACTTAACATGTGTTTTGCAAATTTTTGCATAATGTCCTTTTCTGAGGCATATTGCACAAGCTTTCTTTTCTTTCAGTATCTGTCTTCGTTGTTCTATAGAGAGTCTACTTATTTTATAACATTCCAGGCTTGCATGCGTTTCTTTATCACACCAAATGCATGTCAAACTCTTCTGTTTAACATTAGTCAGAAGGCATTCAGCTGTCATAGGCCTGTTCTCGCTTTCCCGACTATTATTCTTTAGATCTTGTTCATGAAAGGTTTTCCGTGTGATTTCAATTCGTTGCTCCGACTCTACTTCTTTCCTAAGGAAATCTAGCAGCTTAGCGAGTTCATCCGCCACGTCCTTGGTACTTTGTCTATTTCTTTCCCAACAACGAAGGGTTTCATGGGGCAAAGCCGATTCCACCATAGGGAGTAGGAAAGCAGCGTATTTCTCTTTTGTCACGTTCAACGTTTCTAGTGCGCGTAATTGTGCGTTGAGCTTGTCATATAGCTGTGTAACTGAGCCTTTCTTGTCTGAAAGTACTATAGCAAGAATTTCTCTAATGTAAATTTGAATAAGCAAATCTTCTCTAGCGTACCTTGATTTAAGCTCGTCTAAGCATTTATTATAAGCGGAAGCAGGGAAGCTTTCAACTAAGCGCTTTACTTCCGACTCCTCCTTCATAGACTGTAAAAGGTACTGATATTTGTCTATTATGTCTAAGTTGGTGTCATCGTCTATTTTTGAGAACTGACCCCAAAATGCTAACCAATTTTTTATATCGCCATCAAAGGTCGGTAACTGTAGCTTAGGAAGTGTGATATTATTCTTAGACAAACTGGCTTGTGAGCATAGTTTTCTGTGTGAATGTGCTTTCTCTTGGTATTTGGCATCTATACACAACATTCTTGTTTTATATTCTAATGCTCCCTCTAACTCCGATAGTAATAACTCCTCATTTACATCGACTAATAAACATTCTTTTATAAGATTATCCAACTCAAGTAAATTTTCATACAAATCTTTGAGTTTTTTAAAAGCGATTCCTGTGTCTAGAGTTATTTCGGACAAAGTATCTAATTTATTTTCTAATTCATTTGCCGATTTTGTAAAAATTCTCCTCACTACTGACCTTTCTTTTTTGCGATCTTCTAGTTTTGCCATCTTTTCTCGGTCGGTATTTTTCACGGTCGCCACATGTAAAAGCAAAGCTCTTTCTACAATAATAATTAGTTTATTTTCGAATTAATTTACAAAGCAAGGCTTATATGAAAATCATAATTCATTTCTTTTTATAACAATGACATTGATCTAACATTGATCTAATAAAACATGCTGACAAGCTTTGTCAATAAATAAGGTTTTATGTCGATCCGCAACAATATTGAAGAAAATGATCTTCGCTGTGCACTGACTACTATGAAGCCAAGGATTCACCAATTGGTTAATAAAGTGCAGCCACAGTGCTCTCATTAATTGTATTTTTTACTTTTCTTCGTTGATTACTTACTTTTGAATAAAACTAAACACACCATATTTTCATAATTTGTTTAATTTTCTTATTTTGACTCCCCATTTCGGCCCCTAGGGGGGCGTAGTATGTTAGCATAATGTTGGGTGAGGCGCATAGGGTAAACGGTTGGGAACCCCTGATCTACAGCAATTTTGACAGTCTAAATACATCCATCGATATTTTATCAGACAGTCGACACAGTCTGTATTGGCGCAGTAATGATTGGCAAATTCAAAGCGATCGTGATAGATTTTTTCTTAGACAACATTCCGTTGACGCCTGAGACGGATTTTTGAATCATTAGATTGTGAATCTTGAATTCAAACACGAATACAAATCATGTGCGAAATTATTATATTATATACTGTTCTCAAATTTAGAGATTTTCGAATTGTTCGGATCCAGTGCCGACATTAAAAACAAATTCTTTATTAGATTCCATTTCACACAGAAAAAATAAAAATCGTATCCAATAATAGGAAGCTCTAGGATCTTATCTACAGTGTCATACCAGAGTCTCCCTTCTGTTGTCTTTGATGGAGAAATCATCCCATTATGTAACAGCGTGAAGGACTTAGGGCTGTACATTAATTCAGCGTTTACCTGGCAGCCTCAGGTCACCAGTATTTGTCAAAAGGTTACTGGAATTTTAAGGACCCTTTACCGCCTAAAGAATTTCTTACCGAGCGACATAAAAAAAATGCTTGTACAGACTTTAATCTTTCCTATCATAGACTATGGTGATGTGTGCTATTTCGACCTGAATGCAGATCTACTCAATAAACTAGACCGACTTCTAAACAACTGCATTCGATTCGTCTTTAATTTAAGGAAATTCGATCATGTGTCTGCGTTCCGACAGCGCTTAAAATGGTTACCTGTACGACAGCGTAGGGACATCAGAGCCTTATTGACTCTGTACTCCTTACTCAATAACCCCGATACCCCTAAATACCTCAATACGCATTTTCAGTACTTATGTACCTCTCATAATAGGACTCTTCGTTCTGCCTCTAATGGTCTTGTCAAATGTCCCCCTCACCATTCTGATACAGTTCATTCTTCGTTTTTTGGTCAGTCTATTCTTTTATGGAATTTCCTCCCTCAAGAAGTGAGAAACTCCCCAAGCAGGCTTAGCTTTAAAAATAAGTTGCGCAAGCTGTTCATTGAGCAGTCATAGGCAAAAAAGCTTAGGTTCTTCTAGGATAAGCTTAAACTATTGTAAAAAATTTGTAAAGTGAATGTAGGCAAATATATATTAGTGTATTTTATATATTTTATTTATGTATTGGGACTTATTTTATATATATCAATATATAACTATTTTAAAATATGTTTTTTTTATTATTTCGGTACATCTACCACATTGTTTCTCTGCATCACCCAAAGGTTGACTGGCAGAAAATGCCTCAGGCATTAAGTCCGCCTCTGTACTACAATAATTGTACATAAAGTCTTAATAAATAAAATAAATAAATAACTCATTAATATAAAAGACCGGCGACAAATCACACGTAAAACGGAACATTATACGTTGCATATGTTTACAAGTAGAAATCAAAAACGAGTGGGTAGGACCACTCGTTGCAGAATTCACGGAATGAATATTCGAAAATAGTAATTTGAAGCTTCGTATTCGAATCTGACGATTTCAAATGCGAATTTGACTTCTATTGTTTCAAAAATGTGTCTCCAGCACACGGCTGCTGACGTCGCACAGTGCTTGATTTCACTCAAAAAATTTCCCTATGCTGTTTATCGCATAAATCGATCAAGAAATGCATTTTAAATGCAGCACTAGATCCAATTATTATTGCGCCATTCCACGCCCGACTTCAAGCTCATTTCGGGCCTGCACGTGCACAACCGTTACCCACGTGTTTCTTCCTGCGAGCTCGAAATTGTAAAAAACGGTCACCACTCCTCTTTTTCTGCCTTCTCCTCCTCCACAGAATAGATAATACCTGATTTACACTCGCGTCTCGTGGCTCGGCTTGTGGCTCGTCTCGCGGCTCGCACGCGAGTGTAAATGGGGTATAATAGTACTACGTACAGAACGGCCACTCACCTCCTCGCACTCATTTCAAATACCTCACCCCACCCGCCACTTCGTTGTAGACATCACTGACACATAAACAAGGGCGCGTGCTATCGCTTGGGCATGGCGACACTTCACGTTCATCGAGTAGACGCGAGCGCCGGCCGATAACAGAGATAGCGCTGTGCGGGTAAAATAGAAGGCAGTTGCTGCACTTCTCGCGTCATTTCGATTGATAACCGCGCACTCAGCCCTACTAGATTCCACGCACACATTTGCGCGTGTACAAACGTCATTTGCTTTAGTAGTAGTAATAGGTAATTGATTTGCGAACGTTGTATGGAGTGTCCGGAGTGTGCCTCCTCACAAGAGAATCAGTCAACCGATACCGTCGAATACTGCGATGAATCGTTGAAGTTGATTGCTGAAGTTTGGCGCCATAAATCTGTAGGTATGACCATTTCTTCGCTTTCATCTGTCCTAATAATCTCTGGTAGTGTTAAATCGGGCTTTTTGATTTTTTTTTGTGTATTTAAAGTCGTATAAACATCGTGGTCATTAACGACTAGCATTGGCTTCTATATTTTTACAAACTTATTATTATAACTAATATATTCTAAAGTGTTCTTATACCTATCTATGTTCAAGCATAAGTTAATCTGATTTGGTAGTTGAACAATTTTTCTTTCTTCTTTTTGGTTTATTTCAACTAAGATGCCTACTATTGACACGAAAAAAATATTATTTTAGTCACGGACCTTTGTAGGTCCATGCTTTTAATAATGAAATTGAGAATTTATCGAATTTATAAACTTTTAAAATTCTCCCCAGACTAAGCTCGAACCATTAGCAAATTAGTATTAGCAGGGAACAGAAACAAATCGATGAAAAAAATAACTGTCGCCTTATGTTCCATTTTCAAATCTAACTTCTGAATAAAAGATAAAACATAGGTACCTACTTGAGGTTATTGGAAGTTTTTTTTTTGTGTGTTTCGCTTATTGTGTCGGTGTGTGTATATTGTATGATCACTAAAAACCTCAAATCAAAGAAATGAGGAGTGCTCTGTGTTGAAAACGTTCCGTAGCAAGTATACAAGTTTTTTTGGTCTTTACCTAATTTCCGAAGATGGACACAAGCTTCACCACTATCCGACCTCTAATTTTTGGATCATAAAAATGTTATTCAGACTGTTACTATGGCGACAAACGCGGGCTCTGAAGCCCTACCATAAACTCAGCAGAAAAATTACTGCTTCCGTTGCGAATAGAATCTTGAACCTCTATATCAATGCCGAGTGGTCTTAACCACGATCACGGAAGCAGCAGCAGCACTTTTACAATTATTGTAGTGCTACTAACTTATTCCGTGACTTCGCCTGCGTTTACACTTCACATGGAATTACACTTCACCAAGATTTTACTCTCCAACATCTAGTATTTTGGAATTACACTTAGATTTAACTCTCCATCCTTCTTCCTTATCTGTGTTTCTCTTAATCTTAGTTAAGTTACAAAACAATTACATTCAACCGTTTTTGCAATATTCATCAATAGCCATCAAAACAGTAAAAATGAAAGCCGCCATGAAAAACATAAAAAATCAAAATATATAAGAATTTTTAGTGAAGTTTTTATTACTGTTATGTCCTTTTAAGAGTCAATACGTGCCTATACGTGTGTATTAAAAACACTAACCTCAATCTCAGCATCAGTTTGGTCGAAATAGAGTTTTAAAATACACTCATTTGCAAAAAAAAACGGGCGGTTTTGATTTTCATTCATCTTTAAAAAGATACAATACAAAAAAGGTTTCAATCGTTTGTACACGTTACTGGCCGGCTTTAAAAATGCCGTGGTATTTAAAAAAATACGTTCTAAATTCAAATTTTCATTTGATGCTCATTTTTACAGAAAACCCCTTTTTATCCTACATTTTTGGCGCGAAGTTCCAGAAGTTAACATCGACTTTCATAACTTTTATTCAATTTTCATCGATTAATTTCATATCCTTGACTGTCAAAGCTTTATTTATTGCTGTTTGGCTGTATCAAAAATGGTAGATAAAGTGGTAAAAGCTACCAAAATTATCGCGCTGCTTGAAGAGGGTTGTAGCCAATGCTTCGTGGCTAGGAGGCTAAATGTTAGTCGCTCGACGGTCCAAAGGACCTGGCAGCGATATCAGGAGACTGGTTCCGTCGAGAGAAGGCCTGGTTCTGGAAGAAAACCATGTACCCAACCACGGGATGATCATTTTCTTGTGAGTCGCGCATTGAGAAATCGCAAATCTTCGTATGTGGACCTTAAGAACAACCTCCAAGAAGTAAGAAATGTGCATATTAGTCTATGGACGGTCAGGAGGAGGCTTCTCGCTGCTAATATACGCAGTCACCGCCCGGCCCGCGGCCCCAAATTACTCCGTGAGCACCGAGTTCACAGGCTTAGTTTCGCTAGAAATTGTGAATCATGGACTCAAGAAGATTGGAATAGGGTTCTCTGATGAAGCCAGGATATCTCTTTTCGGTGAAGATCGACGTAGGCGAGTGCTAAGAAGACAAGGAGAACGCTTTGCAGAGGCATGTTTCGAAGAAATCACACCTTATGGTGGGGGCTCTGTTATGTTTTGGGCAGGAATAAACTCAATGGATCGTACAGAGTTAGTCTTCATTGAAAACGGCTCACTGACTGGGCATCGATACATAACGGAAGTTCTAATTCCTCATGCACAACCCGCATTGGCCGCTCTTGGTGAAGACTCGATTTTTATGGGCGACAATGCTCGCGCCCACCGAGCTCGCGATGTTAAAGCGTATGTGCAAGAGGTCGGCATTCGTCGTTTGGATTGGCCAGCTCGAAGTCCCGTCCTCAATCCCATAGAGCATGTCTGGGACGTTCTGAAACGGCGTATGAGATCAGTACAACCAGCTCCGCAGACCATCAGAGAGCTGAAGAATGTGATTACTGCGGAGTGGGAACGTATTCCGCAAGCAAGTATCCGGGATATTCTCGCTAGCATGCCCAGACAAATACAAGCTGTGATTTTAGCTAGAGGGGTCACACTCGATACTAAACATTTATCTGCTTTTACTTTATTAAAGAAAAACAAACAAAAAAACTTTTTTATTTTTACTTCATGAGCATATGCACTACTAGCGAACATACACTACTAGTGAGGTTTAGCATTATTTCCCATAAATTGTATCAAAATTTTATGAAATACTGATGAAAACGATTATTTTCTTATCAATTTACCAAATTGTGAGGATAAAACTACCTATAATTATCAAACAAAGCAATATTAACATTTGAAATTGTTCATTGCTTAGGTGTCCGTTTTTTTTGCAAATGAGTTTAATTTTCCTCGATTTTAAAAAGCTTTTCCTAGATTTTCCTGGGATCCCATAACCAGATCCTGGCTTGGTAACAATGGACCAATCTTCCCAATTGGTCCATTGTTACTAATACCTCTCAAACAAACAAAAAAATTTTCAGAGTTAATAAATGACAGAATTATGAGGTAATAAGAAAAATCACAATCGAATTGAGAACCTTCAAATGGTTAAAAATTACAACCTTACACATAGAAAGGTAAACAGCACTGTTTGTTCACATATTTAAACTGTCATTAATGGCAAAGTGATTTGCATCAATCGCCACTGGCCGTCTCCGTCAGATTGGACCGGATGCTGAACATCTGCCGTCACGGTAATCTGACTATAATGCTCCGCTTAATTGCTGGTGACCGACCGATATGGCCGGCAACAAAGTTTGCATTAAGCACGTTACATTACATTACCTGCGTTCAAGCATTGCTATTTGCAGAAAGCTCAGCCCTTGGGCAAGATCTTGAGCTCAAGGTATGTTGAGCGTCCTCAACAGACCTTGTTGAAGCTATGAAGGCCTCCATCACTACGCGCTTAGGTACAATATAAGTACCTTCCGTTCCGCGCACACTGAAAGTGTAAAAAGCAGCAGGGCTGCCGCGCTCCGCTCAGAGTATATTGTTCTGTGTGCCGCGATGTTTGTTGGGATTAACGCATACTCACCACAGCAAGCGGAGCACGGGTTCGGAGCAATTTGTGACAAAACTCAGTCACGTGTCTCTTGACGAGCGTCAAGAAATTTTCATGACGCCAGTCAAACTAAATACGCGCCGACACCTCTCTAGACGCAGAGATTATGTCACTGAAATTGTGAGATAATGTGTGACTCAAGTCCTGTCTTGGCAGCCCGTGCTCCGCCTGTGCAGGTGTATAACAGCGTTTCGCGCGCTTTCCTGCGCGCGCTTGATTATGTACCATCCAACAACCCTGTCGCTCGAGCTCGTAGCGAAGTGAGGCTTTAGAATTAATAACATACGCTCACCCGTGCCGTTAAGGTGTGATTCAGCATGGATGCTCAAAGTTTAGTTACCTATTTAAAATGTCAGCTTTTTCAAGCTCAAAGGAGTGCAAATTCTGTACGTACTTACTTATCTATTCTGTGCTTTAACCGCTAAGCTTTCCTTCCTATCTATCCCTGGATTTGTTTACTGGAGATAGAATTTTTGACGTATTTTGTATGGTGGTCATGTCAACTACCTATTACTAGTTACCAAAATTCACGGATAGATAGGAATATTAAAACCGGCAGTAAACCACTAAGAATTTATAAGTGAGCAACAGCATTCCACCTCGTAAAAAAGGCCAAAGACAAATCTAATGGTAAGGTTATGTTTACGTTCCAATTTCTTCTGCAACTCTACAATGACATCCAGGAAGCAAACATCACCATAGTCAAGTCGCGGTAACAGCCAAGTATGTACCAGCATTACTTTAGTCTCGTATGGCAAGAAATACTGAAGCCGTGTTAGTGAATGGTGTGTAATGTACCCACCATGAGAGATTGGTATCTGTAATGCTACCTAGATTACGAATTTTATTTCTGTATGAAATAATAATACTATTGCAACAGATTGGGAGCAATGGTTGACTCAAACGAACCCTCAGACGGTTGCTACCCACAACAATAAATTGCTTGAGACTTCGATGGATTTACCAAAAGTCCAAAAGATTTGGCCCAGTTGCCAACAGCTACCAGCAGGCCTATTCTGTAACTTCGGTTACTAACTAAAACTGTCATTTTTGAAAGGAACTTAACATCCATTACTGCTATCATGAACGCTGCCGTAACACATAAGATCACAAAACAAGTAATGGATATAAAGTGTCTTTCAAAAATGATAGTTCTAGTTACCAACCGTAGTTAGCGAATAGGCCTGCAGATCTGCATTCATGGTTACAATAGCTGTCAATACTTCAGAAACGGTGAAGTGACGATATAGCTGAAGATCGTCAACATATAAATAGGGGGAACTTTTGATAACTTTGGTTATTCGAACAAATAGACAAGGAGAAAAGCAACGGGGATATAACCTGTGACTGTGGCACGCTAGCAAGTAATTCTCACCAGCCACTACGCCAATCATATACACATGAAATAAACATGATGATGATACTATGATTTACATGAAAATTTTGGGTTGAATGACATTACGTGTAAACACATTTTAATAATGATTTTTCGATAAAGAATTGATTATTTATTGGTTATTTTGAAACACCGTGTATAGGTAAGGTATGAATAGGAATGTATAAATAAATTGGAAGTAATAAAGTAGATTGACCTCATTAAAATGCTCTGTATACATAATTTAAATAAATAAAATCTTTTGGGAAATTCCAGTTGGATCCAATTATAACTGTAATATTAAAGTATGATGAATCAGTCCTTACCTAGTGTATTAAAGTGAAGTTCTCTTCTGTGATGTATGTACCTATAAACAATTTAATGAAAGTAATATCCTAGCGGATAGAAAAGTAGCTATAAGTTAGGCATAAAAGAACCATTCACCTCTAATTCCTTGAATTAACTTAATCAAACAAAACACTATAACAGCTTATTTGAATTTATCCAATCACCTATGCCGTAAGTGGCAAAAATAAATTGTTTAACTACCCTATGCACTGAAACAACCGATAAAACGTTTCATTTTACGAGGGAAGCATAAAATCGACTCTCCTATATTGCTCTTAATCATGGAAAATAATGAGATGTTATTTTTAAAGTTGCTCACTGTGAAAAATATTTGAAAGCTTAATGGTAAACTCGAATGGAAATTGTCACTGGAATGGTTCTGAATTACTTCACAACAATAATGTTGATTGATTGATTGATTGATGGCGTTGGTGGCGCTGTGGACTCGGTACTTGCCTTCCAATCGGGAGGTCCAGGGTTCGAGAGCGCCATGTACCAATGTGTTTTTGGTTTTTGAATTTCATATTTACATTTGTCTGACGCTCCTACAGTGAAGGAAAACATCGTCAGGCAACCTGCATACATCTGCGAAAAAATTCAAAGGTGGATGTGAAGTCGACCAATCCGCACTGGGCCAGCGTGGTTGACTAAGGCCTAAACACGCTAAATTAGTGTAGGCTCGAGCCCCTCGGTGGGGACGTATAGGAGCTGTTATGATGATGATGAATAATGTTGATACACGTCTGAAGGATAAGTTATTTCATTTTCTTAAATACTTATTATACTTAAAAACTTAATACTTATTTTAATCTGCGTACCTGTACGCAATAGAAAATCTTATTATATTTTTATTTATCCCCCTCCAAATTCAAATTCAATATCCTTTATTCAATTGGGATTTTACAATCACTTTTGAACGTCAAAGAAGCTACGCCATTGGTTCACAAGTCTACGGCGGGAGACCTTTTACTGGAAAGAACCAGCAAGAAAACCAGCAAGGGCTATTTTTTTCTCCCTGTATTGTTACAGAGTCGTCAATTGGAAGCAGAACTCAAAAGTAAAGATTGTGTTCAACTTCCATTACAAGATTAGATGTGTCAGTGTACATTATACATTTAAATCTATAAATTAAGTCTACAATTAAGACCAAGCATTGACATCATTCAGATAATCATTGACTTTATAATATCCTTTACTCATTAGAGTCTTTTTTACATGCGCTTTAAACTTATGAAAAGGTAAGTCAGTAACACTCTGTGGAACTTTATTGTAAAAAGATATACATTTCCCCATAAATGAGCCTCTAGTTTTTTGGAGCCTGTACGTTGGAACGGCAAGTTTATTTTTATTTCTTGTATTTAAGTTATGAAATTTAAAATTGGTATCGAATGTGTTATAATTTTTATAAACATAAATCAAATTTTCATAAATATACTGTCCTGCTAAAGTCAATATATTAATTTCTTTAAATAAATCACGTAGAGAATCCCTTGTTCGTAAATTATAAATAGCCCGCACGGCTCTTTTTTGAAGTACAAAAATACTTTCTATACTAGCGGCTGATCCCCACAGTAATAGCCCATATGACATGACACTGTGAAAATAACTAAAGTAAATCAGTCTTGCCGTTTCAACATCAGTAAGTTGTCTCATTTTTTTTACAGCATATGCCGCAGAACTGAGTCTGTTTGCTAAAGACGCAATATGTGGATCCCACTGCAAAGTCGAATCTAGTGTTATACCCAAAAATTTAGTAAAATCGACGAATTCAACAGTATGATTATTCATTTCCACAATATTGTCCACTTTCCTAACATTTGGCAATGAAAACTTAATACATTTAGTTTTACTCGAGTTTAATGATAAATTATTCACAGTGAACCAATGCAATACTTTAGAAAGAGTACTATTTACAACGTCAGTATTTCCGTTTCCTCTGTCAATCTTAAATATTAAAGAAGTGTCATCTGCAAATAGTACTGTATCGCACAGATTATTGGTGAAGTGTGGGAGGTCATTAATATAAATTAAGAAGAGCAGAGGTCCCAGTATTGATCCTTGAGGCACACCCATAATGATAGGTGCACCAGAAGACTCAGTTCTGTTAATTACAACTTTTTGGACCCTATTGGACAAATAAGACTCAATAAGCTTAATTGCCTCTTCAGACACACCATAATGCTTGAGCTTATTTAGAAGAGTCTGATGATCAACGCAGTCAAAAGCCTTTGACAGGTCACAAAATATACCGATCACATCCTGTTTACAAGTGCAACGACCCTTAGTAAGGCCAAATTGGTTCATATGTAGGATTTTATTGATTGTGAAATAATCTGACAGCTGATTGGAAATAATTTTTTCAAATATTTTGCTAAGTGCTGGTAGAATCGAAATTGGTCTATAATTTGCAGGATCATTTTTATTTCCAGATTTAAATAAAGGTATTAACTTGCTGTATTTCATTAGATCAGGAAAGATACCTTCATCAATACATTTGTTGAAAATGAACGCTAGTTGCGGAGCAAGTTCTTTTATTATAGATTTGATTAAGTGGGTCGAAATACCCCAAAGATCTTCAGTTTTTTTGGTACTGATCATGCGGAATGTTTTTAGAATAGTGTCGGCGTCAATGTGACCAAAGTTGAAGCCTATGCTGCACTTCTCTACACTTTGTTCTAAGAGGGCTACAGCCGCATTGGGGCACGAGTTGATACTACTTGTAGTTTCTATAGGTATATGGTAGAAGAAATCTTCAAACGCATTTGCAACTGCAATATCTGATTTTATTGCTTTATTATTAACTTCTAGTGAGAAAGAATTTACACGGCTTTTGGGTTTCCCTGTTTCCTGGTTAATGATGTTCCAGGTGGTCTTTACTTTGTTTTTAGATAAGCTAATTTTATTACTTATGTACATCGCTTTTGCAGACATGCACACTTTCTTAAATGTTTTAGAATAATTTCTTACATAATCTATGAAAGCGGGATCACTGGAGTTTACTTTTAAAGCATAAAGTTCAAATAATTTCCTACGGCTTTTGTATATGCCTGGCGTCGCCCAATCACTAAATTTCTTTCTCTCATGTTTGATTTTAATTACTTTTTTTTTAAATATATTGTTACATTCATCTTTAACTACATTAAATAAATTATTATAAAGATTATTCGCGTTGCTCCTCTCGGTTGATGAATCTGCAATTTGATTAACAACATTTCTTTTAAATTTTTCTATACCGCGTTTTGTTATGGGTCTACAAGTAATCTCACGTTCAGAACAAACATGATGGTGTTCAAACGAAGCTAATTGCCCACTATGGTCAGAGTTTATACAATTAATAATAAATTTATCTTGTACATCACAGTTACAGAAAATGTTGTCTAAACAAGTAGCGGATGTAGCTGTAATTCGGGTTGGCTCTTGAAAAACATGATTCAGATTAAATGATTTAAATAAGTTAATAAATCCGTAGTCAAGTAGCTTAGTCCACCGAGTGTTAATCGACAGATCCGGGGTTCGATTCCTCATAAGAACAGAAGTTTATCTGCTCATTTTGTTTGGTTATAGGGCTTCTGACCTTCTGAGCCCAGCTGGCTAGCCCCTCCGGACCCACCATACCCCTGGCACTACCCCTGGGGGTGGGATGAGACTTAACCATACCACCAATATAGCTACCACAATCTTACCAAATAAAAAGTCAAAGAAATACGGGGCAAAAACTAAAATGCCAGTGTATACTATAATAATAGTTTTGTGTGACGTTGTATTTGAGTGGATACATTTGTGATATAATTAAGCCAAATTACATTTTAAAAACTTACAATCTTATTCTTAAAAATATTTAAACAATTAGTTATGCTGTGTCACTTTCAAGTTTCAATCTTATTATATAAAAAAACAACGAGTGACAGCAATATTGGTTAACTTAAACATTGTTCAAATATTTTTAAGAATAAGGCCTTTATAGTTAAATAAAATGTGGAAACTGTTTCTGGAATAAATGACCGTGACATAATTTAGTATGTTAAATAGAAATTTGTATTATATAATTATAGAAGTCAGTGTTAGGATTTCCGAATTTGAGATCATAAAAACCTACGTTTGAGAGAGTAGGAAGTCACACAAAAAATTTCAGGCTAGAAACTAAAGTTATAATGAATAGCCCCCTAACCATGATCGCTCAAAACAATATTATAACCGCACTAAGAGCGGGATGGCGCTATACGCAACAATTCTGAAACAGAGACACCACTCTGTTTCAGAATTGTTTGAACCTTGCTATAAGCGATCATGGTAAAGGTGCTAGAACATAAAACTGCTACGCGTTAAGACTGTGACAATCGTTGACATTACCAGTCGTATTACAAAACATGGTCCAAAACCTGACGCTGTCTCTGTCTATCAGGTTTAAACCAGGGGGCGAACTGCGCTAATTTACAGTGCGAACGGACCGCTAAGGTTCAATTCCAATCCAGTTCTAATTACAATATTCAACTTTGGACAAAATTGGTATCGCGCTAATTCCTACATGAGAGGTAATAACAGAGAGAGAGAGAACAGAAAAACACGACACTGAATAAAGCCAAACTTCAAACAAAAAAAAGTAGCGTCGCGCGTGTTAAAAGCTTAAAAGGGGGAAAGCTAAATTTTAATATATGTACAGTGAAGGTAATAAATAACTTTCAATATTTAACTAACAATAGGTAATGAAAGTATAAACTACAATTAAACTTAATAATTTTTTAAAATGACGCTACTACTCGCTCGGAATGCCGACTTCCCCGAGAAGAGCGAGCGAGAAACTCGGGGGGTTGCTGTTTTCAATATAATAACACACATATAAAAACAATCATATAAATGCGATGTATTCTCTTAAAGTTTCTCAAAAAAAGATCCTTAAATATTTCAATACTTTCGTACTATCGTGCGTCGCAGTAGCGCGCATTCGATGCAAAACACATCGCACTAACTTTCTTTCGCACTTTCGTTCATCCAAAAACCGATCTTTCGACTATTAGTGTGTCGTAACTGTGATCTTTCGAACTTTCGTTCTTCGTAGTTCGCTGTTCCGTTACGCACTCGTATTTTGTTTAAGCTATAAAATCAATTAGGATAAATTATGAAATAGAAAATTACTTATATATCATCATCAAATTCCTCAAATCTATCACGCGCATGCATGAACTTTGTATTTTGACAGCGGTTGCCTTCCAACTTCAATCGGGTTGCGTTCCAATCTCCTATCAAATCATAGTTTAGTCGTAGTTCAATTCCAATCTAACTGCATTTATTTATCGCGATTGGCCTCCAGGTTTTGTAATAAGACCGTACGACGGTACGAGGATACTTAATTTTTCGAAACCAAAGCTATAAGATTCTACCGATTATCTGCAGTGAGACATACCCATCAAACCTATAAGAACATCCATCTCATCCATGATGATACTTTAGGGCTTGATGTAATGGTGTGTGTGCAAAAAATTATAAAAAAAATGAAACGGATACACTCATGCACAAATATACAAACCGCAAAACCAAATTGAGATGTAATTTCGAAAACATTTTCACTTTAATGACGCTTGTATCTTTGTGTGTTAAATTAATTATTTCCTTGAACCACATTCATGATGCAGTTCAAATTTGATTGTGGTATGTTTTAATTATTTACAGCAAACGTTTTCCCATTTCCATAAGGTTAGAGACAGAACCGCGATCGTAAATGAACTAGGTATTACAGCAATTTTATTTGTATTTAGTACCAACATTTTTGTTTAATGTTTGTTTTTTTTTATTTTATTCCATTTCGTATGTGTCACATAATAGACATTAGGGGATAGAGTAGGTTCTAATGAACAAATGCTTTAAAAATGAATACGCCTAAATCGATACAGCCGTTCTCGAATTTTGCACTTGAAAATATACGAGTCATCGGTCCATTTTTGTCTTAGATCATTTAGTATGAATGCTCTAAGATTTTTGTTTATAAAGACTACTTTATTAATCATGACCCGCCAGTGGTTATGACTGTGAATAAAATCAGAAAAACACGCAAGATGCTAGAGATTTTGAATAGCAAAAAATTTATAAGCTCCTAAATTCCATAACTCTCCAGTCTCCCGTATGGTACGGCTATATAATGAAGTCAGCGACTGTGTAGACATTTTTTACAACGTTACAATAGCTGCCACAATTTTATACATAATTTAATGTTATTGTTTTAATATATTTTTTTTAGTTAATGCACTGTTTCATCAGCGGATGCGGTGTTTGTCTGTAATTAGATAATTAGACCTAAGCTATATTATATTTAAATTATATGTTAAGAAGATTGTGACTACTGTTGACAAACTTATTAAATAAATAGTTATTTGTTATACATGAGTGCAAAGTTGCTTTTTAACCGCGTGCTCAATTTTGATGACCAAGCAAGCGAAGGATTCAAAAATTAGAAACCTGAGCGTCAGCGAGGGAATCAAAAGAGCACAAGGTGAAAAATCTTTACACTCGAGTGCAACACGTAACTTTTCATTCCCCCTCAACGAGGAAATGACTAAATGCAAAATAAAACATTTACAATCACAAGATACTTTTATTTCAGTTTAGGTACATATTTAATACAACATTATGATATGTAAGTATTAAGTTCAGAAAAATATTTATATTATGTTTAACAAATAATAAGTTTTTTTACTTGTTTTCAAGTTTCTTATTTATAACAATACGACGTCAAAACAAAATGGCGCGCGCAAAGCTAATTAAACATAAAAGTACACCAAGGAGGTTCAGAGTCTGAGTTTTTAACAAATTTGAAAAAAGTTGTATGATAAATTAGGCACCATGGAGATGGAAGTAAATAGGTTTAATGATGTTTTGAAATCACATACCTAGTGCACGCCATGTTCTAAATTCAAATTTACTTTAACCTCAAGCGGATAAAAACGGCTTTGGCGGTCAGACATCGAATAGCAAAAATACACTTTCCGAGATGGGGGGATGAAAAATAAATTGATTTCGTTATCTGTAATATACCGGGTGATCAATGGGCCAGTAGGGAGAAATCAGAAACTATGAGAGATAGCGAAATATGTTCTTAGGAACCATGGCGTCGATTTTAGATTAAATAATAATGACATTCAAATTTGTTTAACTTTCATACATACATACCGGAAATCAAAACCTGCCACCCTAGACAAGATGCATTTCGATAATCGCTCACGCAATCGCTAGAAGGAAAATGTATGCGATTTGACATAAGTCCTCGCTTAGCTTTCGAGCGCAATTGTAAAATCACATACATTGTTCATTTAGCGATGGCGTTAGCGATTATCGAAAGACATCTTGTCTAGGGAGGCTGGTCAAAATCTCTGTATAAAATGTTATAAATTCTGCAAGTTTTTTTCGTAGTAATTGTTGATGGTGTATTCAATCGAATAAATTTATCATAAGAGACTACTTATGCATATCTTATCTGCATCGATATTATGCATTACAAATTGCGTTTATTTAAAATTAGAACATATTCGTACAGCGGGCGGGCCAGTTTATTTAATATTTAAAAATACTTCAATTAAATAATTATCTAATATTTGAGTTTTTTTTTCAATTATTTGAACAAAGGTTCCATTAAAAATGTGTTCCTTGTGATTTATGATTCACACCATCAACAATAACAACGAAAAAACTTGCAGAATTTATAACATTTTCTACAGAGATTTTGACCAGGTTCGATTCCCGGTTGTGTATGAGAGTGAGAAAAATTTGAATGCCATTATTATTATTAAATCTAAAATCGATGCCATGGTTCCTAAGAACAGATATCGCTAACTCTCATAGTTTCTGATTTCTCCCTACTGACCCATTTGGATTGATCATTCTTTAGTTTTAATCAATCGAATTTAATTAAACATTTATTGCATTAAACTAGCTCCAGTAGTATTACACAATATTGTGATTTTTAAATCTGACTTCCCTTCCAACTTCGGCCTTATCATCATTTACCATCAAGTGAGAGGATTAAGTGTTTCCCTAATGTAGACTTAAAAAATATAATTCATAGGGACTACTGTTGTTAGAACTTCGGGATGGTCGGTCATTGTGTGAAGTCAAAGTTGTATTTATTGGACGTTATGTGCCCCGAGTCATAAGGAAGCGGTTGTGGTACAACTACAAACAAGCGAACGTTGCGTTAAAATACGTTAAGCGTATACGTCAAAATAACTTAATTAAATTTATTAATGTTCTATGGTAAACATAAATGATGATGATAAACATAATTGTTCACTATTGCGTCAAACAGGTGTTTTTTTTTGAACACCCAGAATAGTCGCAGGCGTGTGATTTTTTATTTTATTTTATTTTATTATTTAGGTTAGGTATAACAAACAGTTGCTACAATATGTAATTTTTACGCCGTCCTTAAAACTAGGTTAATCATTGTGCAACCAACACCGCTATCCACAGGTTAGTTTGATAGAAGTATTACTCGACAATAGAAATTGTAGCTTAAACATACCAAACAGCTAAAACAAACAAAAAAAATTGTAGCTTAAGAATAAATACGCAGATTAATATTCCGTTACTCAATAGATTATTTAGGTAGATAAAGTTTTCAATGTTTCGCAGACTATTTTTTTTAATTTCAGTTCCGATAATGCAAAAATGTCTAAATTTGAAAAGTCAATGTTAAATATGTTAGTGAGGCGACGAAGCGGTGCACGCTCTCCAGCATGAGTCCTAAATACTGGAACAATGTGATATTCGTCCCAGAGTAAAAATGATCCCTACGTCCAGAGAAATCAACATTTTTGGTGGGTCGTCTAAAAATTTGGCCTGCCGTAATCATTACAGAAATGTTCAATCTTCAAACGTGATTGTAGATACACGATAGATGCGTATGAAAGAAAAGGTTGTGAAAGATCATCACAACAGCTGCTCATATATACGTTCCCACCGAGGGGTTCGAGCCTACCCTATAGGGTGTTTAGGGCTGTCAACCACGCTAGCAGAGTGCGGATTGGTCAACTTCACAACGGTCACTTCACATCCCGATACACCTTTGAATTTCTTCGCAGATGTATGCAGGTTGCCTCACGATGTTTTCCTTCACCGTAGGAGCGTCAGACAAATGTGCATATGAAATTCGAAAACGAAAAACACATTGGTGATTACATGGCGGTCTCGAGCCCTGGACCTCCCGATTGGAAGGCATGTACCGAGTCCACAGCGCCACCGACGACGCTCAGAAAAGAAAGATATTAATTGGAATTATAGCATCATCAACTAATTTTTATATTTTAATACCCCTTTCCTAGACATGCAGACTGAGTTTTCATAATGTGCACATACTCGTATCATAATGAGAAAAAGTATGCTTGATTTTATCGACGAAAATCTTATAAAAAGTTATTAAACATTATTTTTTATATGTATAATAATAATATGAATATATATAACGCCGAACCTATTACAGTTCCAAAATCAAATATTTTGTGACCAATTGCATAGATAATATAATGCCAATCGTTTAAAAAATGCTTTTTTGACGCTCCCGGTTTTAAATCATTCATTCTTTCAGTCAAGAGACGACCGCTAATGGACAAAGCTCTCCCAAACCGCTAAACACGATGTTTTTAATAAATTAATGCTCTCTATTTTTCACCAGCTCAGCTACTACTATAACCCCGGCCCGCTTCCCCTCACTAACTTATCGTGACTCTAGTTAAGAACTTTTAATTCGCGGCCAAGCGACTTGAATTTGTAATAGTTTGTATTAAACTCGGTCAGTCGATGTGAAGCTAATGCTTTGTGAAAAGATAAAAAAGTTTCAACAATTTTGTTTGTTCGGAAGTATAATATTGTATATTATTGTAAAACAAATCGACAGCGACAAGCTTTTATGTCATATAAATTGCGTCAAATGTGAAATGACGTTATAAGTAAAAGTTTTAGTGTAAAAGTTTATTAATTCTTTTTAGCGCATTTAAATAAAAGCTTGTTTTTAAAAAGGTTTTTTACATTTAATTTATTTTGTTACATTTTAGTTATCACTGGACACGTTTCTCAGTCTGTTCATCTCATTCAACGCATCATTGTTGCAAGGTCGTTTGCCGGAACGTCTATACAGAATTTCAGCTCAATCGGTTTAAGATATCTACTTCAAAATTTATTTTTAGCTTTAGAAGTACGACATATTGGATTAATAGTGACATCACTTAATTTTTCAAGTTATTCTGAGCAAGACCTTTTATTTGATACTTATATTGTAGGAGTGCATTAAAAATAATTGGTCCGCCATCTTGGGTATGCAGCCATCTTGGATTTAGAATGACGTCACACAGTTAACCGTGCATTTTCATCCAAACTGTGTGTATACAAAATTTAACGTAATGTAACTTAAACGTACTTAAAAGAGTACTTTTAAGTACCTACTCGTATTTACTTTGAAAATTGTAATGTATAAAATTATTTACATCAAATCATTTAATTTACTTGTTTATCTACAAAAGTAAATCTCGCGACAAGCTTTTATGTCATATAAATTGCGTCAAATGTGAAATGACGTTATAAGTAAAAGTTTTAGTGTAAAAGTTTATTAATTCTTTTTAGCGCATTTAAATAAAAGCTTGTTTTTAAAAAGGTTTTTTACATTTAATTTATTTTGTTACATTTTAGTTATCACTGGACACGTTTCTCAGTCTGTTCATCTCATTCAACGCATCATTGTTGCAAGGTCGTTTGCCGGAACGTCTATACAGAATTTCAGCTCAATCGGTTTAAGATATCTACTTCAAAATTTATTTTTAGCTTTAGAAGTACGACATATTGGATTAATAGTGACATCACTTAATTTTTCAAGTTATTCTGAGCAAGACCTTTTATTTGATACTTATATTGTAGGAGTGCATTAAAAATAATTGGTCCGCCATCTTGGGTATGCAGCCATCTTGGATTTAGAATGACGTCACACAGTTAACCGTGCATTTTCATCCAAACTGTGTGTATACAAAATTTCAGCTCAATGTTAAAGATATCTACTCCAAAATTGATTTTCAAGCTTTAAAACTCCGCCATATTGGATAAATAGTGACGTCACATTATTTTTCGAGTTACTCTTAGCAAGACCTTTTATTTGAGACCCATATTGTAGGGGTGCATTAAAAATAATTGATTCGCCATCTTGGGTATGCCGCCATCTTGGATTTAAAATGACGTCACACAGTCAACCATGCATTGTCATCCAAACTGAATGTGTATACAAAATTTCAGCTCAATCGGTTAAAGATATCTGCTTAAAAATTGAGTTGCAAGATTCCACCCGAACATACATACTTACATACATTGCAAGTTAAATAAAAGCTTGTAAAAATAAAAAATATTTTACAAAAAATAAAAACCGACTTCAATATAGAAGTGTGATGTTGTTGTACTTCAATATAGAAGTGTGATATTCTTATATTATTTTTAACTTTTTAGTGTTTTTGAAGTCGGTTTTTATTTTTGTAAAATATTTTTGTAATTAACCTTCCAGTAGTCGATAAATTCCTTAAGCAGGTCAACCTCTCGAAGTGTTGACAAATTTTTGAATATTTTTGAGAAATCAAATGACCTAAATTCGAATTGATTCCACCATTTACGTTAAGTTCGAAACAATTATTATTTGACTTCGCAAGTTTACGGTGCCACCTTAAAAACATAATCGCAAAGCACATAGTATCTCTTCAAAAAGTTCTTCAAATTGTTCTATGCAGGTAGGCATGCGAGCTAAACCCGGAAAGCCTGATCCATGTTCCAAGTAACAAAAGAAGCTTATTAGTAAATAATTTTATCAAAATCACTACAAACAAGTCCCCTATATTTTCTGTATCGCAGTTTCACAGAGCTGAGAAATATTGCCAAAATAATATTTAACCGTCTCCTCGTCATTGATGTTGTGTTTAGCTTACCTTATCTCGAAGAGGGAGCTTAAAGCGAGCCGTTTCGAGACAATTTGCGTATGCGATTTCCCGGAGGCGAAACTGTCTCCGTGGGGCTGATGTAAAATGTTATTTTTCAAAAGAAAATATAGGTTGGCCGAAAAAAGCTTGGTGTTCGCATGCCACGTTATGAATATTGTTCCAGCCCTAACACATCTCCAGAACAAGGTAAGAAATCGCAAAAGACAACATTCTAACTAAGAAACTCACATTCTCAATATTTCGAGCTCATCTCATCTAAGTATCAGTTACTATTTTAACATTTTGTAGGAACATTTAGTTAGGCTTGGGTAAAAAAAAGCCTACGACTTACCAGGATGTAGTCATTTTTATTTTAATACTAGCTGTCCTGCCCGACAGAAGTTTTGTCTAAAGCTCTTGTTTTTATTGGACGTTAACACTTTAAATGCGGAAAAGGATTTAATTTCACGTTTTTCCGGACACTTTCTCAAATTTTCCTCATCATCGAGACCATCCCTATAGTTAGACTTAACCTTATAGTAAAAACAAAAACAAAAAATGGCTCAGCAACACATTTAGAGACCCATTTTATTACTTACCACAGAGTTCCAAAACTTTAGATTGCCACCTACAGTAAATACAAATTTTCGGGTACACAAAATATTAAGATTTCCTTGTACTGCTCTATCTATTTTTCTGGTGTACAATAAAGTATTATATATATAAAACATTGTCTGGTTGCGGTAATCTGTGGCTTAGAAATAGATACTTCCATAAACCAGTTATATGATAAACGCTTCACATTCATCTTCTAATATCGTAGTATTTTGTTACAGCCTCTAAATTTTCAGTAGTTAAACTTTCAATAATCAAACAGCAAATAAAAACTTAAAATTATTCAGTCACCGAATCACTTCACTTTCAGTACATTATCATCAATTTTCAATGTTACAGTTGTTAAACGCTCAATCGACGGAGGCTCGCTTAATTCCGTAAGCAATAACGGCCAGCGATAGGCTGGATGGATCGACGGGACATTTAAATAGTCATTAACCGGCGGGGCTTGAGTGATTTGCATCAATCACCGGTCTCGAATTGACCGCTTGCCCGGACTACGATTATACGCACCTGCTACAGGGCTGGCACCTTAAGTAAACTTGATAAGTTTTTTTATTCATAAGAATAACCACAGCCAACCTTTTTCTACTTCGACCTTTTAGATACAACAGGGAAGCTCTATGCCTTTATCTCGCCTAATGATAAATAACGAATAGGCTGACGAAAGAAGCGAGCTTCACCTGAACTCCGCATCAACTGAGAACTACCTATCTTACCTCTTATTGTCGGAATATCGAACATTGTAATGGCGGCGGCCAACTGAGGTGAAACGGTGGTGGGGAGGGCTCAGAAGCCCCACCACCAACCAAACCAAGCAAAAAAGTTCTGCCCTCGTGGGGAATCGAACCCAGGACCTCAAGATCAATACCAGGTAGTCTCTACTACAAGATCACGGAGAAAATTAAAGTGAGAAGTAAAATTATACGAGACGAAAGCGCATGGATTGATCGTACGGCCGTTAGGCGCATAACACATTGTACCGGACACCGCTCCGGTGTGCGGTGCTGCGGTTTTTAATTTTGACTGGAGAATCTTAATTTGTATACAAAAACCGTAGGGTATAACACACTCGCACCGCATCACCGTGCGGTTGTGCGGCGCGCGCGACAGCACCGCACTCCCGGACGGTGATGCGGTGCGGTACGCAGGGTATGCCACACTCGGTTGGCCCCGTGCACGCCGCCGTAAGGCCCTCCGTCTGGGGATTGCCCTGGTGTTCTCGGGCAATCCCCCCTTGGCGATAGCCTGACCATGTGGTCAGGCTTGCCCGGCGCGTGGGTAGTGGAGTCGCAGTGTGGACCTTACCATGCGCGCCCACAAGGGCAGGGAGAACACCGTGGGGTTTTAGTGGGTCGGCCTGGAACTTCGCCGGGCCAGCCCCACACACGCCTGCCGTCTAGCCAACGGTGGGTACGGTGCGCTTACGCATTTCCCCCCGACAAAAAAAAAAAAAAAAAAAAAAAAGGTATGCCACACTGTGCCGCAGTATGGTACGGATTTTTGCGTAGAAAGGACGTGCATACGCTTAATAGATCTTAACATAGATAATGCGGTGATGCGGGGCGTCGTCGTTCCCCGCAGCTTCGGACGGTGATACGGAGCAAACCGTACGGTGGCACGGTTCCGTGCCGCCGCAGCCGCATGCGGTTTTCGTCCCTCCGTACACCGCAGCGGTGTCCGGTGCAATGTGTTATGCGGCGCCTAACTAAAGAATCTTAATTTGTATACAAAAACCGCAGGGTATAACACACTCACACCGCATGCCCGCGCGGTTGTGCGGCGCGCGCGACTGCACCGCACTCCCGGACGGTGATGCGGTGCGGTCCGCGGGGTATGTCACACTGTGCCGCAGTATCGTACGGATTTTTGCGTAGAAAGGTCGTGCATACGCGTAATAGATCTCGACATAGATAATGCAGTGATGCGGTGCGTCGTGCACCGCAGCTCCGGACGGTGATACGGAGCAAACCGTACGGTGACACGGTTCCGTGCCGCCGCAGCCGCGTGCGGTTTTCGTCCCTCCGTACACCGCAACGGGATGCGGCGGCAATGTGTTAAGCGCCTTAGTTTGATAGGATGACGCCCGCTCTCTGACAAGTGACCGTGGCACGATCCGTATCTTATCTTGACAAGGCATCTCCGATTTGATCGTATTTAAGTCTCATCCTTGACACGGACACCTCGCTGTGTACAAATAAATGCTGGTGAAGCTTTTGATCCACGCCTCATCCGCGCCCTAAATGGGACCCGACACAGCCAATCATCTGTTATCACCAGTTATTAGCCACAAGTGGGATATGGAAAAGATTGATTCATCAGGAACCATGGTTCACCACATGGAACCCTTCAAATGAAATTATATGAAACAGATTTAACATTGTCATAATGTACAGAAATGCAATCTTAGATCTGTTTGTATTTGTTTATCCTTTATGCCATGGATATCAGTCGTCCTAGAGGCATGAGCTTCGTCTTCTTCGTCGTACGGGCATTTTCCGCAACTCGACGACTGTGCGCCTGTTTTGCGTCAGAGGGTTGAAAGCTGGATCACTCCAGCCATCCTAGCTCCTCCAGGAAGTTTCCCAGCTCTCGAAGGTTGCCCAGGACGTCCTGGAGGGTACCCGGGCTGCCCAGGTACTTTGCCCGGTAAGTTGCCACCTCTCTGCATTCTAGCAGCACATGGGCAGCTGTCTCCTCTGCCTCCATGCATGCTCTGCATAGAGGACTGTCCGTGATACCTAGGTTAAAAAGGTGCCTGTTAAAATTGCTGTGTCCCGTTAATGCACCCGTGATTAGGCGCAAGCGAGGTTTTTCCAGCTGTATTAAGGCCTTGGAGAGACGAGGATCAACTCGGGGTAGTGCGAGCTTTGCCTGTCTGCACTCCTCCAGGGCGCTCCAATATTGCTCGTGTAGGTAGTGTGTGCGTTCGCATACCTTACCTTTGAACCAACTCAGTGGGATTGGGATGATTGGCTCCGGTCCAATGGGTGCCATGCTCGATCCCCAACGAGCAAGTTCATCTGCTGCGTCGTTGCCCCTCGCGCCGCTGTGCCCCTTTATCCAGTGAAGGGTAATGTTATTTGTCGTACCTGCCATATTTAGGGCTGTGTGACATTCGTGTATCAATCTCGCAGTGGTGACTGCACTTTCTAAGGCGTGCAGTACTGATTTGCTGTCCGAGTGTATAATTATATTACAGTTGGTTACCTTCCTTTCTGTAATTGCTCTGGCCGCCAGCAGGATGCCCATGCACTCTGCTTGAAAGACGGTGTTGTATGTGCCTAGAGGCATGGATATGTGTATGTTAAGATCTTCTGAGAAGACACCTGTACCTGTACCATACCCTGTTTTAGATCCATCGGTGAACACTTCCAATGCCTTATGTGTGACACTGCGGTTTTGCTGCTCTACCAGATGGATTTTGTATTTCTTATCAAAAATGTAGACAGGTTTTATTCTGTCGCAGGCTGCGTTCACAAGTGGAGTTTCTACCCATACCTTCAATAGGCCATCAAAGTGTTTTACCTTGTTGAAGTTAACTTGATGGAGTTGTTCCAGTCTCAACGCTGCCATCGCCGCTTCTTGTTGGATATGCAAGCTCAGCGGAGTGATGTTTAGCATCACTTCTAGGGCAGCTGTTGGTGTTGTCCGCATGCAGCCAGTGATGGCACAGCATGCCAAACGCTGGAAGCTTTGTAGTTTTTTCGCACAAGTCGTCTGATTCGTCTTCGGCCACCAAACTAGTGCTCCATAACTTACCATCGGTCTTATGACGACTGAATACAGCCATTTCATTATTTTAGGGCTAAGACCCCAGCGCTTGCCCACCATCTTACGGCATTGCCATAAGGTGATGCTTGCGGCTTTGATCTTACTTTCGATATGGCTATTCCAGTTTAATTTACTGTCTAGTATTATGCCTAGATACTTTACCTCGTTTGACAGTGTTAACGTGGTACCAAAAAGTTTGGGTGGATTATGGTGACCTGCATTTCTTTTATTTGTAAACATTACCAGTTCTGTTTTAGCGGGGTTCACAGACAAGTCATGTTGTCTGCACCATCCTTCCAGAACCTTCAGTCCCGCTTGCATGGTATCGCAGACCACATCAGCCCGTGGACCTACCATGAGTATTGTGATGTCATCTGCATAGCCAACTGTATAAAAGTACCTTCTGTTTAGGAGAGTTATGAGTTCGTTTATTACCAGGTTCCATAGAAGCGGTGACAGTACCCCTCCTTGTGGACATCCTTTGGCCACAACTGCGCCTCGATTGTCTCCCGCTATCTTTACAACCCGGTTGCGTAGCATGTTCACTATCCAGTGTGACAGTAACGTGGATACTCCGTGCTTCCTTAGAGCAGCCTCAATGCTGGAGTAGTTGGTTTTGTCAAAGGCCCCCTCGATGTCGATGAAGGCTCCCAGGCAGACCTGTTTACATTGTAATGCAGTTTCAATCTTACCTACAACCTGGTGTAGCGCTGAGTCAGTGCCTTTTCCTGAGCAGTAGGCGTGTTGGTGTTTATGTATAGGAAAGTTTTGTAATACTCCGTCCCTGAGTACCCTGTCACAAATCCTTTCTAAGGTCTTCAATAGAAATGAAGTGAGGCTTATTGGTCTAAAGGATTTGGGGTTTGTGTAATCAGTTTTGCCTGGTTTTGGTATAAAGACAACCTTCACCTCTCTCCACTTAAGTGGAGTATAGCGATAAGCCAGGCAGGCCACGAGTATTTGTCTGAGAATGCGGTTGAGGTACTTACCACCCCATTGCAATAATGCTGGAAAGATTTCATCTGTACCTGCAGTTTTGAAAGGTGCGAAACTCTCAACGGCCCACTGCACCATCTCATATGTAACGATGTTGTGAGCCTCAAACCAGTCTGCTTCCGTTGGTTTGTAACTGTGTTCCGGCCATTCGACTGCATCTAAGAAGCTACTGCCCGGAAAGTGAGTAAGAAGAAGTGTGTCGTTTCTCTGCTCTGTGGTGAGCGTCATTGACCCATCTGGCCTGCGAAGGTTCCCCAGAGTGTGGTCACCTTGTTTAGCCAGTATTTTCCTTACCCTGTTTGCTTGCATATTGGATGTAATCTCGTTACTGAAATTTCTCCATGATGCTGTTTTCCAGTATCTAATGCGTTTTTTATACTTAGCTTTAGCTGCCTTATAATCGTCCCAGTCTTGGTCCGCGTTTGTGTTCATTGCTCTGTTCAGCCTTTTCCTGACCACTCTGCGCAGGTTCTCCAGCTCCGGACCCCACCAGTGGTTCTTACCTCTTTTGTGTGGGGTTGGTGGCGTTAGTGGGCAAGAAAGGTTGTAGCAGTTTGTTATGGTATGGTTGAGTACTGTTACCTGTTTTTCCAACGAGTCTATGCTATCAAGCCTTCCGTCGGTGTTTATTGACTTCATGCTTGTAGCTATTAAGCTAGCAAAGCGATGCCTGTCTGTTTTCCTAGGTTTCCTTTTAGGGGACCTTGTTTCGGTTGTTACCTTGATGTCGTAGCGAATCCAGCGATGGTCTGAGCAGGATGCCTCATTAGAAACGTGCCATCCTGATATCTGGTTCGCCACTGAACTAGTAGCAAGAGTAAGGTCGATTATTGTGCTACATCGTCTACCAACAAAGGTTGGTTCGTTACCTGTATTTACTATTTCTAGGTTTGTAGACAAAAGAAATTCAACAAGTTGGTTACCTCTGTTGTTACCTTGATCCATGCCCCACAGTGGGTGGTGAGCGTTGGAGTCTGTAGAGATGATCAGCTGGAGCCCGTTCTTCTCACAGAAGCGGACCAGACGCACTGTTTCATCTGGAGGAGCTGGCTCGTTGTCAGGCATGTAAGCTGATGCGAGGACCACATTTTGGTCCTGTTGATCTTGATGCAGTATTAGCCTTATGGCGCAGAGATCTCTGGAACAGAAATCCGTTAAAGGCTGTGTCTGGATATTTTCCGAAATGAAAATGCATGCTCTCACGTCACTCATAGCAGCACAGATTAGCTTACCTCCAAGGTTGGAGAGTCCCCTAACCGTACCGCCCCTTAACCACGGCTCCTGGATAAGGGCGACCGCTGTGTTGTTAACCTCCAGCCACCTTCTGACCTGAGCCGTTGCGGTGATGCTGTGGTGGAGGTTGCATTGGAGAATCTTGGCTTTAGAGGAGGATGCCATCTTGGCTTTCCTCGCCCTCCAACACCAGATTCTCCATGCTGAGCAACTCGTCGACATCCGTGCCCTCGCTCACCCGACTCGGGCCCGGTACGGGTTCCTTGCTGGGTGGGTTTGTAGCGCCCGTCGGAGTCGACGTAGTCGGGTTTGCCCGTGTGTCCAAGGACGACCCAGGGTTGCCTCCCGGCGGTAGCGCGGTAAACTTCCCCCTGCCATCCTGGAACTTTATGTAGGCGGTCCCGACTAGGTAGCTCAGCTGCCTTTCTTGCTCCATGATACAGGATACAAGGTCTTCAGGCACACTTACTACAATAAACGTAGCCTTCACCTTCTCCTGTACATGGATGGCATGTAAGAGCCATCGGTGAACCTGGGCCCAAGGGTTCGCCAGGTTCAGACGTCTGCCAATACGAATTGGGTCAGTTTCCACCCTTGGCAGCAACACTCCACAACGCACACGTTTCGGAATGTCCGCTGGTTTAAGCGCGACAAAACCGTCGGTGCCTTCAGGAGTGTAGGCCTTGATCTCTTCCCTGACCCAATTCGCTGTGGCCTGATCTGCGCAGTGCAGACGTAGGCTACCGTCCACATAGGCGGGACGTGCTTTAAAGATTGGCCTTGGGACGTCCAAATTGGTGCCCATGGCCAAAACGTCAATCCTTTCAGACAGGTAGTCTTCGATGCCCTCCGCAGCCTCCCGTGAAATATGTCCACGTTTGGCCGAGGTAATTGCAACGACAAACTCCCTGCTGGCAGGTGTTGCAGTCGCAGCTGCGTATGAGGTGGGTCTGGGGCCGTGGGATCGGTTCAGCTTCTGCCTCTTGGGTTGGACTTGAGGTGACATAGTCTCCTCTGGTCTGGCCCGTTTGGCTTTGGCCTTACCTTTCCCTTTCGATCCCTTCCCTACTGTGACACCCTTCCCGTTGCTCGGCTCCGGCTTCGCCTTCGGTTTGTTTGGTGGCGAGTTGCCCCGTGAGTCCACCTTCGTCACCTTCGGTTCGTCCATAGCCTTGCCGCGTTCAGGGGTCACTTTAGAGGTGCACTCAGCAGTTTTAGGCCCCTCACCTTCCGCCTTCCTCTGCTGTTGCTTCCTCTTAAGTTTCTGGAACCTCTTTTTCCTTCTGGAAATGCCCGGTCCGCCAGGCGCAACTGCCGACTCGCTTTGCCCCTTCTCAGGGGTTCCACTTGCCTTGCGTTTTGCCTTGCCGACCGTGGCCCAGCCGAGGTCCAGGTCGCCCAAAACATTTGGGACCATGTGTTGTGTGGGAGTGGGAACAGCCGTGGATTTCTCTACGGCTGCGCCATCTGTTTGTTGCACAGAGATCGCAGGTTGCCCCGCTTTCCCGTGTGCAGCATTACCTTCAGGTTTCCCCTCAGGTAGGGTAGTGTTCTTTATCTTGGGATCCATGAAGAACAGTGAAAAACTTCATCCATCTGGCTTCCCACCCTCCACGGAGCCCGCACATTTGGGAGTGCCCATACGGTGCACTAGGACTACCAGATGGATATAGGAGCAAGGGTTCGATGAGAGGGCGCGACATCGGGCACTCGGAGAACAGGAAGGAACACGCTCCCTGTATCCTTGCACCTTCAGCATGACCATCATCAGCCCCCCCGCACCTCGCCTGCGAACCTCTGACGGTACGCGTGGCCATTTCCTTTTGTTCGGCTACTACAAAAGGCTACCGTTTCGGTGGAACTCCGGACCAAAGGGGCGTGTTGCATAGCAGGAGTACTACCACCGACACCTGCTCTGCTCAACCTCCCAGGACTCCTTCATCCCCCCTTACGGCGCTCAACTGTGCAGGTCCTAGCACAGGAAGGGCTAGATAGTCCAGTGGGTCGCCCTTCTAGTCTCACCGGAACCGAGGTCTCTTAGAGAGAGAGATCCTAGGAATGACAGGAAAATCGGGAGGAAAGGAAAAGGTTGTTCGGGAGCTAGGGGGGGGGATGCGTCTGACTATTTCAGTTACGTCTGTTTCAGAGGGAATCAGACCAATAACAGGCGGCAACCACGTGAAGGATAATGGTCAGGCTTGCCTTGGGGATCTACACGACCAGCGCTCTCCCCCAAGGCCATATGCCAAGTCACCTACCTGGATAGGAAGGTGGCTTAGGTGATGACTTAGGACAAAGCGTCTTAGTATGCGCCAAAATTGTCTTAAGTTATCCCCCGCCTCCCATATAAGGCATGAGCTTGCTGTAGGTTGTAGTGTAGGAGGTTGCCGCCGACGAGGTCGTGGTAGTGTCCGTAAGGGTGGCAGCTACGCGTCCCTCGGACTTCTCGGACCAGGCGTTACGGAGGGCATCGAGGGGCTTAATGGGTAGTCACGGCACTCTGCTGCGAAATCTTACACACCCTTGCCCCTTTTAGGGTCTTGGACGGTGCGTAAATGTATTTCCCTATGTTAAAAAGAAGGATGTAGGAGACTGATAATAAAATAAAGTGAAGGAAAATAAAACCTTAATATCTAAGATCAAAGTACCTACCTACTCTTAGTATGTTCACGAAAGGTGGCAGCCCTGCCCTTGTCCGGTCGGATTGTTGCAAACTGAGCCGGAGCGTTGCAAGTCGCCGCGAGCCTTTATGCTGACGATGTCGTCATTTTCCACTTCAGTTTTCTTACTGTCAGCTGGGATATACTTAGTCGTATGAAAGGGATACAGATTAAATGAAGTGTTGTTCATTTTCAGATGATGCTGTCTCATTTTCGTTTATAAGTTCTTACTTATACCTAAAGAAATTGAAGACTTTATCTATCCAAAAATTTTGACAATGACGCTTAATCCGAATAAGCCCCATAAAAATTATTAAGATTTGCAGTGTTTCCATTAAAGACGTTTTTTTTTCTATTAAAGTTAGCCCCTTTGTAAACTTCTCATCGATATTATTGAATATTTAGATATATATAGACAAATTCTTCATTGCACTCATCAGAATTTTAATACAGTAGTAACTACAATATGGTTCTACTTCTTAATATTAATGAACGCAAAGGGAGTCTTATCGCTAGAAGCGATCTCTTCCAGACAACCTTTGGTTAAGAAAAATGAGAAAAAAAATTATTGCGCTAATATAATATTTAATAAAACATCCAACATTATAATAGGAAGAAACAAAATCTTTGTCGATTTCGTACATAAGTCACTCATTAAGCATCAAACAAAAACCGCTGAGCCACTATTATTGTATAATTAAAAATCTCATCATTTCACGACACTAAAGATAAAAAGCTAAAAACAGACTAAGTGCGAATTGGACTCGCGCAGAAGGTTCCGTACAAAGTGACAAAGTATATAATTTCCTAACTGTGTACATATTATTTACAGTTTTTTTCCTTTACATGTGCTATAAGACCTTGCTTCTTCAAATTTCATGATTCTATGTCAACGGCAAGTACCATATAGATTCCCTTAATCACAAAATATGCAACATACTCGTAAACGGTCATATCTTTCGATTTCATTGACTTAAAAGTATGTTTTTTCACAGCTGAATAAGACCGTATACCCGAGTATTTGGTATAAATTTCAGATGGATATATCGACGCGTTCTTGAGGAAAAAGGTCTCGACAGATAGTGAAACAACGAAATGATACTTTAAGGTTTCTGTTTTTTTTTTGCGGTACGAAACCCTAAAATTGACCGAGCAATGACCATTCCTGCATATTCTGTCGCTGAAACAAAAAGCTCTGTTTGTTACCTCCATTTGCAGCGGATATTGATTAATATTATCTTCGCTCGGAACTGAAGATTTCCAAGCATAATTACTGTGCGGCTTTGCGCAACTAGGACATCGTCTATTCATTGCATTGATTGCGACTCCACTGGAGAACGGATACATTTCACTTTGCCGGTACGCAGGAAGGTATTTATTTCAAGTCCTTATTCTGAACATAATCTTGTCGGTTTAAAAATTAAACTCGGACTAATTTTTTTGAGAGCCAACTTGAACCATATGTCACGATAACGTGACGTATTAACTTAATATTATTTATTAACTTAATATTACTTAATATGTTGAACGCGCTAATCTCAGGAACAACTGGTTCAAATTAAGAATTCTTTTAGTTGTCGTATATGTATGACTTTGCATTTTCTTTAAAAATCCTTACTAACTATTATAAACGCGAAAGTTTGTGAGTTTGTTTTCACGTAAAATCTACTGAATGGATTTGGATGAAATTTTATAGGTAGACGGATTACGACATGGAACATAGGTATAGGCTACTTTTTTTAACACTTATATACACACATTTTTGTATAAAAATAAGAATCAACATCTTGCAGGGACACATTGTGTTCTATAAGCCCCCATCAAATCAATAAATGCATTTAAACGGTTAGCGCAGAGGTAGAGTGATCACCTACTGCGCAACGGGTCGCGGGTTCCATTCCCATGGGACAAATATTATGTATGGCCTACAGAAATTTGTTCCGGTCTGGGCGTATGTGCATGTGATATTCTATGTTTAACAGCAGCCTAAAAAAATCATAGGTGGGGGATGTTTTTTTAAAAAAAAAGGAAGAAAAAAGAATAAAAATTTGTGATTACTGTCAAAGCTTTGACCGTGGTCCATTCTCGATTGAGAAAGGGGATCAAAAAATTATGTGTAGCTTGTCTTATCTTTAAAATGGAAACCATATGCCATAAGTACAGATTTCTCTAACTTCCATATTCTTTCATTTCTCTCTGACCCATTTGGATGTTCTTTGTTGTGAATGTTGCAGTTATGTCATTAAGCGCCAATATTACCTACTACAATATTATAGTAAGTTGCTTAGTACTCCCGAAAAATTTACTTCATCGGGACGGATTTTAACAGAATAAATACACGGCACACCAACCTGCTCAGCCAGATGCCATGGAGCCCAGTTTTGCAAATCCTCAATGTGATTTCCCCAGAGCGAGCGCGCTTTGATTTTAATGTTCATTTCAAAAAATAAATAGCTGCTGTCTGTATCAAAATGAGTTTAACGTCTTTGTATATTGTTAGATCTAGCTGTATGTAAATGGGTTAGTTTTTATTGATATCTCACACTATTAATAATATTTTTATGTCTGTTACGCAACTGAGCCGTCGGCTATGTCTTTTAGAAAAAAAAATTTAGTTACAATTAATTTAATACTAGAATTGACAATTTTGGTGAATATTTTAAACTTATAACTATTTAATCACGAAAATCACTAACTAACAGATGCAAACACCAGCTTAAGAAAATATCAAACATATTGTACGCACCTATACAAGGTGTTTGGTCAACACCTTTTTTTTGGTAGGGGGAAAATGCTTTTGCGCATCTCTCGTGGTCGAGCCTACCCACTAAAAACCCCCCAGCAGCTCCTCCGTTCCTCACGAGACAAGGGGAAGGGGACAACAGTGAGGCCTTGTTTCCACTGACCCCTTTCCGTGGATGATCCGTTTCCGGACTCGCGCAACGCCAAATAGGCGCGTGGTTCGACTGCTTTGTTGGCGACGCAGGTGCTGTGCGCCGCTTTGCACCCCGGAAGCGTCCCGGCATTAGGTGCCCTGGGGCTAGGGTCCATTTTTATCGCGGGGAATATCCCTTCCCGCGGTTGCCTCCTCCTGGATGATGGGGGCCCCGATGACGTCCTCAGTGAACTCTATCTCCGTCCCGTCTGAGGTCTCGTCTGAGGTCTTTTGAGGGCGACGGACCGCACTTGCCTCCTTATCGCCCGTAACGAGGATTACGGCCGCCCCTCCTCCCTCCACCCTCTATGTCCAACTCCGCGAGACTCACCTTGGCTCTGACCACCGAGTACATGTTCTCTATGGCTCTGACGGCCGCAATCACCTTGACGTACAAGTGGCCCTGCTCGGTGGGTCGGTTTTATTTTTTGTAAAAAAAATCAAATATTTTACTTAATACATGGGTATTAGAATTTGAGCCAAGGCAAACACCAAAATAAAACAAATAAAACGTCTTTTTAACCGACTTCAAAAAAGGAGGAGCGTATGTTTTTTTTTTGTGTGTATGTTACGCGATTACGCCGCCAGTTGTGGACCTATTTTCAAAATTCTTTTTGTGTTCGTTAGAGTATACTCCAAGGGTAGTCCCATAGTCACCAAATTCAGGATCTGATGATGGGATCCCATGAAAATCGAGAAAAACCCTTAAATTTTAAGGTGTTTCCAAAGTGTTTTGTGTGTATGTTACGCGATTACTCCGCCAATTGCGGACCGATTTTCAATTTTTTTTTTGTTATCGATAGAGTATACTCCTAGGGTGGTCCCAAGGTCACCAAAGTCAGGATTTGATGATGGGATCCCATGAAAATTGAGGGAACGCTAATTTAATACATTAGGGTTTCTTTCACTAAAAAGATTTCATTCACTAAAAAGTTAAAAATATTTTACAAAAAATAAAAACCGACTTCAAAAACACTGAAAAGTTAAAAATAATATAAGAATAGGTACAGACATCACACTTCTATATTGAAGTCGGTGCCAAATTTTAAGACTTTCTAGGAGATCATCGTTTGGCACCGACTTCAATATAGAAGTGTGATGTCTGTACCTATTCTTATATTATTTTTAACTTTTCAGTGTTTTTGAAGTCGGTTTTTATTTTTTCTCTTAACAGATTTGAAATAATTATTCCCGAACTCCAAATCTATGATTCCATTCCATCACCTATTTTTTGTTGTGTCTTCTTTATGTTTAAGAAAAAATGTTTAGCCTAAAATATGTTAACCTTGCACGCATAAGTTAAAATTGTATTGTATCCATGATAGGTCTCCTACGATACAGGCATAACCTAGTGTAGGGAGCAAACATGACTTAATATGTTGTAAACCTAATGTGGAAATATAATAATTATTATTAAAATTATCAGAAATCTTCCATCATCAGCTCAGTAACATGACATGATGACTACTAGACGCAAATACCTGAATTTCTTAAGAAAAGACATGAAACACGTTGGACGTGCCTATGAAATTTAAGGGATTCCCTCGATTTGCCCGGGATTCTATCATCAGATCATGACATGGTCACAAACTCTTTCGATTACAAAAAAAAAATTGAAAATCGGTTCACAAATGACGGAGTAATCGGTGAACATACATAATAAAAAGAAAAAAGATACAGTCGAACATAGAACCTCCACCTTTTTTCGAAGTCAGTTAAAAACTGCCCAAGCGCGAGTTTAATAAATAAATAACTTTATTACTCGCCATAATCATTAACATAACTAATAGAGAAAGTTTACTATGGTGGGCTGGCACCTGAAATAGGACGAATCCTGAAACACAGGCGCACAGCCCTCTCCACCCCATTAGAAGTACAAAAACACAAGTTAAATCTTTCAGTACAAACGGCCCACTTTTTCACTTAAGTGCGGGTGTATGTGTGTGTGTGTGCTTGGGTGTACGTGTGTGCGTGAGTGTCCGCGTGCGTGCGTTTGTGTGACAGAGAGAGAGTGTGTGTATTGTGGGTGTGTGTATTTTTAGCATGTATTTTTTATTTTTATTTAAAAATGTTTTCCGTTTCATTAAGGCTAGTCAAAATACATTTTTGAGTACTGTTTTTAAGCCATTTAACCTTATTTTTATTATATTGGTTTTCAAATAGTCAGTTTGTAATGATTTTTCTAGCTAAATTGTAGAAATATAGGGAAATCTTAAAGTTAAAGAAAAAAAACAAACTTATTCCTTTGGTCCGGTACAAAATGAAAAGCTTTATTCTTGTAAGTACATAATTATAATTTACTTATGCATATGTTAACACAATTCCTCAATGCAAAGCACTTAACTTAATGTTTAATCAATACAAGCCAAGGGCAGGATGGTTCAGGTTTGTTTGATCAATCTCGGCAGGTAAAAATCAGGTACAAATTGGGTACAAAACTACAAAATGAGGGGCAATAAAGTACACCAACAAATAGTTATAGGTTTCCTTTTTTTTTAAAAGAAATTAGTAGCCTTCCCCGGAGCGGTTGTTAGTGGATCGTACCTTCTATGCTAAGCCTTGCAATCACGGGTCAGAGATAGGATATTCCAGTTTCTTAACTTATTCTCTCTCTATATGTATATTTGTTACTTGTGTAATTCCACTGAATTCCTCCTTGATGTTAGGTTATTTTGTTATGGTTTCTAGCTGTAAGGTCAAGCAGCGGAGCCCTACGGCCTCCGGTAACTGCCCTGGAGATTCATAGCACAGTGTTAGGTTAAAAATATAATTAAATATGCCTATGATCTTAGGGTCAGTGGGTCTAACACTGAGTTCTGAAGGAATCCCAGCCAATACATTTGAATTTCATGTAATAAACATTGCAAGTTAATTCCAAACATAATTTTCAATGAAGTGTCAATGTTTCTTATTGGTTAGTTAATAAAAAGGACATATGGAGGGGAGAGCACCTATTTTGTGTATAATTACTGCTATTAATAAAAAGAAAACAGCTTAATTTGTGAGTTATTTGCCAAAGTATGATGTGAAACTCAATATAGTGAAAATCTAGAATTTAACATGAAATTCACAAGTGTTACTCAATATATGCATTAATCCCACTAAGATGCCGCTTACTATCAGGTTTTTTCAATGAAATAGGGGATGAAAAAGGCGAATTTTGGAAATGTAATATGCTTGATTTAATAATCAATTTACCCACAAATAAAAATAAAATTAACAAAATCTGTTTTAAATCATGAAATATAATAAGTTAATTAGATACCTTATTGTGGGCGGAATATTATCTATCGATATATTTATTTATTCAACATTCACAGTTTATTTATTTGTATAAGATAAAACATAAAGCTTTAAATATAAACGCACACACGTTTATATTTAAAGCTTTATGTTTTATCTTATACAAATAAATAAACTTATAAAAAAAATGATAACGTTAGGCGTAATTGGGTACAGAGTTTATCACGAATGAATAGTTTTTAAGTACCTAATTGATTCTATTTATGATAATTCTGTTTGGTTGGTTAGGAGGTTTTGAGGCTGACGGGGCATCAGACGAATTCCCTACGTGAATTCTATCGTGGTTGGGGGGATACTGTAACACCGTTTTTTCTTAAAATTTCATAAAACACTAATTTTGCAAAAACATTTTGGTTTCACTGTAGTTTTAACACAAATTTCACAACTAAAAACATAATTACAATAACTTTGTCAATTAATTTCACAATATCAATGTCAAGTGTCAACGTCAACGTCGTTTCACGTCACGTATGTGACATTTGCAATTATCTTTGGTCATTATTCACTTTTTGCATAAACAAAATAAATCTCGCGTTTATCCTGGCCTTATTTACAAAGATAGTTTTTTTTCGCCCAAAATCCCGTGCTTCCATTTAGGTGGGTTGATTTTCTCAAAATTCGGAATTTGACATTTAGACCGTTTGTTTTGATCATTTCTATAGACATATTTTAATAAAATACACTTAAACTTATAGATCATATAATTATAGTTTCGTCGAATAGAATTTGGAAAGCATTCACAGTTTGTTTAGGGTTAATTTTTCATTACGTTTCGTTTTTCAACCAAGCTTATAACTTTGGCTGGAAATACTTGTAGCATATTGTAGAATTCCGATAGATCCGTATGTTGACTTGACACATCATGACACACATGCTATGAAATGAATTTGGTTTTAGGGAAGGTTCCGTCGCCAATACGACGCTTAACATTCGGTGAACGGACCTCGATTCTAGTATGCGCGTAGATGCTACGCGCCCATTTTTCACCTTAGTCTTTGAACGCGTCTATCGTCTATGTTATGATTAGTCTGTGAGACATTGACCGAAGTAATTTAATATTGATTTCTTGCGAAATCTTAATTTCTACATTATCTTAATTTCTGCGAAGAAAATCCATAGGTATTTCTCTCGTTTTCCGTGTGAATTTAATTTGAAAAGCTATTTCCAAAGTCAGTTATTTTTGTTTTCAGCTTGAAGAGTAAAAGCTCAATCATATTTATAATCGCCGGCGCGCGATTCATTGAATTAGTTGAATAAATAAATATATCGATAGATAATATTCCGCCCACAATAAGGTATCTAATTAACTTATTATATTTCATGATTTAAAACAGATTTTGTTAATTTTATTTTTATTTGTGGGTAAATTGATTATTAAATCAAGCATATTACATTTCCAAAATTCGCCTTTTTCATCCCCTATTTCATTGAAAAAACCTGATAGTAAGCGGCATCTTAGTGGGATTAATGCATATATTGAGTAACACTTGTGAATTTCATGTTAAATTCTAGATTTTCACTATATTGAGTTTCACATCATACTTTGGCAAATAACTCACAAATTAAGCTGTTTTCTTTTTATTAATAGCAGTAATTATACACAAAATAGGTGCTCTCCCCTCCATATGTCCTTTTTATTAACTAACCAATAAGAAACATTGACACTTCATTGAAAATTATGTTTGGAATTAACTTGCAATGTTTATTACATGAAATTCAAATGTATTGGCTGGGATTCCTTCAGAACTCAGTGTTAGACCCACTGACCCTAAGATCATAGGCATATTTAATTATATTTTTAACCTAACACTGTGCTATGAATCTCCAGGGCAGTTACCGGAGGCCGTAGGGCTCCGCTGCTTGACCTTACAGCTAGAAACCATAACAAAATAACCTAACATCAAGGAGGAATTCAGTGGAATTACACAAGTAACAAATATACATATAGAGAGAGAATAAGTTAAGAAACTGGAATATCCTATCTCTGACCCGTGATTGCAAGACTTAGCATAGAAGGTACGATCCACTAACAACCGCTCCGGGGAAGGCTACTAATTTCTTTTAAAAAAAAAGGAAACCTATAACTATTTGTTGGTGTACTTTATTGCCCCTCATTTTGTAGTTTTGTACCCAATTTGTACCTGATTTTTACCTGCCGAGATTGATCAAACAAACCTGAACCATCCTGCCCTTGGCTTGTATTGATTAAACATTAAGTTAAGTGCTTTGCATTGAGGAATTATGTTAACATATGCATAAGTAAATTATAATTATGTACTTACAAGAATAAAGCTTTTCATTTTGTACCGGACCAAAGGAATGTTTGTTTTTTTTCTTTAACTTTAAGATTTCCCTATATTTCTACAATTTAGCTAGAAAAATCATTACAAACTGACTATTTGAAAACCAATATAATAAAAATAAGGTTAAATGGCTTAAAAACAGTACTCAAAAATGTATTTTGACTAGCCTTAATGAAACGGAAAACATTTTTAAATAAAAATAAAAAATACATGCTAAAAATACACACACCCACAATACACACACTCTCTCTCTGTCACACAAACGCACGCACGCGGACACTCACGCACACACGTACACCCAAGCACACACACACACATACACCCGCACTTAAGTGAAAAAGTGGGCCGTTTGTACTGAAAGATTTAACTTGTGTTTTTGTACTTCTAATGGGGTGGAGAGGGCTGTGCGCCTGTGTTTCAGGATTCGTCCTATTTCAGGTGCCAGCCCACCATAGTAAACTTTCTCTATTAGTTATGTTAATGATTATGGCGAGTAATAAAGTTATTTATTTATTAAACTCGCGCTTGGGCAGTTTTTAACTGACTTCGAAAAAAGGTGGAGGTTCTATGTTCGACTGTATCTTTTTTCTTTTTATTATGTATGTTCACCGATTACTCCGTCATTTGTGAACCGATTTTCAATTTTTTTTTTGTAATCGAAAGAGTTTGTGACCATGTCATGATCTGATGATAGAATCCCGGGCAAATCGAGGGAATCCCTTAAATTTCATAGGCACGTCCAACGTGTTTCATGTCTTTTCTTAAGAAATTCAGGTATTTGCGTCTAGTAGTCATCATGTCATGTTACTGAGCTGATGATGGAAGATTTCTGATAATTTTAATAATAATTATTATATTTCCACATTAGGTTTACAACATATTAAGTCATGTTTGCTCCCTACACTAGGTTATGCCTGTATCGTAGGAGACCTATCATGGATACAATACAATTTTAACTTATGCGTGCAAGGTTAACATATTTTAGGCTAAACATTTTTTCTTAAACATAAAGAAGACACAACAAAAAATAGGTGATGGAATGGAATCATAGATTTGGAGTTCGGGAATAATTATTTCAAATCTGTTAAGAGAAAAAATAAAAACCGACTTCAAAAACACTGAAAAGTTAAAAATAATATAAGAATAGGTACAGTGTTAAATCGGTGGACTTTGCAATGTTATAATATAAACTGATTGATACCTGCTGTGTTCACTTGTTGATTTTTATTTAATTTTATCTCTTCTTTGTAAATTATTTTAAATAAAACTGTGCTTGAACAAAACATAACGCATTTTATTAATTTTCCCATAAAACGCTGCCTTTCTTTGTCGCGCCGCGCCGCCGAAACGCCGCCGCCGCCGACAAATCGTCTATCGGCGCTCATATCTAGTCGGAACAAGTCTGGGCGACGCGTCACGAACACCCCGAGCGGTGCTAAGTTCCCGAACTTAGGTACATGAAACGTCAAATCACAATAATGTCGCAGCACACCGCCACGCCATGCTTACAACCGCCTTACTGGCTACAGAACTAAGGGTGACCACACACGTGACGGCGTTACCTCGTGAATGAATGTGTATTTTGGATAAACATAGGTACCATAGCAGTAGCGTGAAACCATGGATCAACAAAAAAATACGGACGAGTGTTGCATTATACAAATGTGAAGCATGCAAGGTCCTACAATTTCATGTGTTTGTACACGACCTACATTACACAGATGCACCAGGTAAAACAAACCGCCGTCATTTCTCGACGAGCAAGACACGCACATACAAATATACTGCCATTTCCATTTTTCTCTCTTGATCCAACAACGTTCCGTCCGTCTTTTTTCAGGTCCGTGCGTGAAACATGTGTCTTCGCAAATTTCGACGCTGCAGTGCAATTAAGCTCAATGATATGCCAATACAAAATATACTAAACAATAGACTCTGTACGCGCAGTACAATACTTCCAAAAATTATCCCTTATTAAAGGTATTGTCAACAGAACGCCAAGCTTGAATTTGCAATGCCAAAGCTTTCAATATTACGATCGATATAAAAGCGGTCTCAAAATCAACATGTAAAGTCTGGCGTGTTGTTGTACATACGTAGGAGTTACCTAAAGTTCGATACTTTAGAATCTTGAAAATTATTTTAGATCAAAGGTATTACAAATTCCAGTACCTACCAGAGGTCGAGTAGCAAAGTTGTCTACGCGGATGCCTCTATCTTACCTCTTTCTACCGCCAAGTGGCGCGGTGCTTACATCAGTAATGTAGAAGTGTAAGGCAAGCAGTGATATTACTGGGTATTTTGACTTGACATATTATGTCCTAAATTGGCAACATAATTGGAGTCTGGCAAATCTTTACACGAACCAGCGACTAAGCCATTTACCACCTGAGGTGGACAACCTGCTTGTTTGGCAACTTTGTTGTATAAAAAACGCAGGTTTGAAAATAAATGGCTACAATTACATAACATTATAGCAACGTGGTTTATATAACCCAGGGATGTGGAAACTACGGCCCGCGGGCTATATCTCCGGCCCGCGAAGCGTTAAATCCCGCGACCATCAAACAAAAAACAAGTAAATTTTTCGTATTGTTAGAAATTTCATTCACACCTGGAAAAGAATTACAACGAATTCGAATACTTTTCTCTAACCATGGACGAGAGTACAGACATATCCCTAAGCTAACCTATCTATCCTTGTGCATATTTTTCACACTCTGTGCGCATCTTTACGACCATCATTTTTATTATCTGATATTATTAAATGAATTGACTTGAATTAATTATTTCCAAAAATATATCGTCACGTCCAATCCAGCCTGGACTGCATCGTGTGTACAACAACCTTACACTACAAGGTTTCCATCGCGAAAATCTAGTATCGAATCAAAGTTGCACAAGATTTCACCCCGAGAGGGAAATGTTTGCGGTCAGAAACATACTTTAGCAACTTACTGCTATTCCAATTGATGCTGTATAACGAATGCTAGCGCTTGCTCGCTATAGAAGTTCTATATGAATTTTCAAACTTTGGGGGTGTTTCAAATGTTTTATTTAATAAAAATATTTAATACCAGCGTAACGTTTTAAATGATACAAAACAAGCAGTACAAGCAATTTACCAATAATATAATACGGGGAAAAAAACAGATAGCCCGCGCGTAGTGAATTCCTCAAAGCATCCTAATTGAGACATTTACGAGTAAGTAGATTCAATCCACGTCAAGATAGTCTAGCAGTATGATCGTCTCGATCGTCTATATTGTGGTATTAATAATATTATAAGACTCCAAAAATACCATCTTGTATTTTTAAAATATGTACCTACCAATTTTGATTTAAAAGTTACTAAGTGACAAAAGGGCCTAGGCGCCTCATATCACGTAAAAGAATACATACTTGTTAAAATCGTAGAAATGTGCCCATAAATCCAAATGTACAGTAGATACATTTCGATTTATGGGCACAATTCTCGAAATGTACTGCATAAAAGAGACAGTATAACATTTAGATGGTATTTACAGATATATCTATAAACTATCATCGCCAATCACGTAATTTTTTTTACAATCATTTCCAGACGAGGTAGTTTTTATTTCAGTGTCCTTTTCATTTATATCCAGGATGTATTTTATAAAAAAAAATAATGATGGCAAAACTATTGCAAGGAACGCCTACCAATACTACGATTAATATTATTAGTCGCCAATGTGGTGGAAAGTTCTTAGTTTACTATTGTGTACCTACCATCAAAAATCAAAGTATCATGTTCAACATTTCTCACTCGTTTGAACTTGTTTGTTGACTCTCGCCGCGCGCGCTGGCTTCAAAATATTGAACTGGCCAGGAATAAAAGTTTCATTGCACTTATGAGATTGCTTATCAAAGAAACTGTGAATGCAGTCCCATAATTTGTTCCTCGCTTCCCCAGCACCGTAAACATTGTTAGCAAACAAGTTAAGTTTCAACACTGATGTTATTCCGAAAATCATAACGAAGCGCCAAGCTGTTACCTGCCTTGAAGATTAGGTAGCAAGAACGCATCACAAATGCCCGGTTTGTATATTCAAAAACGATTCGTTTTTGCTACGGACAGTTTAATTTTGACGTTTATTCTATGGGTAATATGTCAAAATATAGTAGAAAGAAGATTAAAACCTCAGAAGAATAAATGAAAACTTGTTTTAATTTCAGAAGAAAGCTTTAGTTATTCTTCTGAGATTAAAAGAAGAATTCATTGTGTGCTATTTGTCTCTTTCTATCATACTGCACAAAACTGTGTAAATGTTAAGAGATGAGTAATAAGAACGCCCCATTCCGATTTTTTTTCACTCAAGAAACAACATCCCGTATCTATTCGTATTTTGCCAATGTATGCAGTTAAAAATTATATAAAAGTATTCCTGTAAGAAGCCTCAAGCTACACTGCCACACTGAAATGCAGCTGTATATTACTGACGAGGAGGAATGACCTGGTGACTGTCTATTGTTGCTTGTTCTAGTTTTTTATCAAGGCAGATATATTTTCCGAAAGCTATCTTTATTTTTAATTCCGATAATTGCATACAGTCCATTTCAATTTTTCAATAAAGAATCATAAGGCGCATACTTTTACTCCCCACTAAGTTAGTACAATAACTATAAGTAGATATCACTATGCTCGACCAATAAAGGCTTTAATTTTTTTTAATTTATTGTTATACTAATCGTATGAAATTTAACAAATTGCCGAAACCAAATAATATGAAATGCCGAATAGTAAAAATGTTTAATTAAATATCAACTGAATTTTAATAATAAAATATTAAGACTCATAACAATTTAGTTAATTGTAAGAAACGTCGCGAAATTTCATATGTACATTTAAAACATCGTGAGGAAACCTGCATACACCTGCGAAGTAATTCAAAAGGTATATGTATGTAGGTATATATATGTATACATTTACATATGTAGGTAGGTATATGTATGTGAAGTCAACCAATCCGCACTGGGCCAGCGTGGTTGGACTAATGTCTAATCACCCTAACATAACTAGTTAGGGTAGGCTCGTGCCCCTCGGTGGAGACGTATATGAGCTGTGATGATGTTGAAGAATTTTCGTGTTTTTAAAATATAGAATGAGTAAGTTTACTACTCGTATTGAAATATAGTGTTGAATATTGTCAAAGCTCATTTTAACTTTAAAACTTTAAATTACAAATCAAACATATTATCTGTCACTTTTAGTGACGCTTTGACAAGTCATTTATTTTTAAATAGAGGCATTCAGATCATAAGCAAATATTGTATTCTAACAAATATAATGGCATCAGTCAGTGTCTAACTAATCTTCCCTTATATTCTACCATCAAATATTATGTTAGCAAAACGTATAGAATTTTGATTCATTAACTCAAATTCAAAATAATAATTGAGACACCTACAAAAATCTTTTTCTTGGCCACTATGGAAACTCATGATTCGAAAACAGTTTCGAAAACAGAATTATATTTCTGTAATCGAATCCCGGTTTCCAATAAAGAAAAAAAAATTTGTTTTCGAAGTTGGTTTCATATAAAGAATATCATTGAATCTTCTTTTGAAATTTCGGCAATGTCCACTAAGATCCACTGAAAAGATCCATTAATTGATGGATCTTTTTGCACTCTTTATGTTCACTTAAATTCATGATTCGGGGTTTTTTTAAAATAGATTTTTTGGAACTTACGCGTATTTGAAAATCTATTAGGCATGAATACGGATGGCACTCTGCCCGGAGAGCCCCACACACGCTCGCCGTGTAGCCAACGGCGGGTACGGTGCGGTTACGCATTTCCCCCCGAGAAAAAAAAAAGGGCATGAATACGGAATGGTTTCAACTATATAGGCCCGATTCCTGACTTGTCGGTTTCCAATTCGCTGTAATACAGTCATGTTCTCAAAATTCTACTTCTTGTTTATTACTTAAGTACACAAGTAGGCAAAGACTTCATAACTATCTCTGCTGTAATTACTATAATTACATAAACTCCACACAATTTCAAGAGAAAGTTTAATCCCGGCCTTTTCCGTGGGAAGCGCAGCGTAAAAACAATAGCATTTGCATTACAAAGCTTGCACACCCTAATGAATGGTAATTGTTTAAATACACAAGACGCTGTGGAACCGCTGGCAAACGGTTAATTATCTGAAACACATATCTACAATCTGTACTGTGGTGATGTTAGCTTAAGCAATCTGTAAGATAGGCTTAAGTTCATAGATTTCAGTTCGATTTATTTATTGTCAGTGTTGTTTTTATATAGACCATCTAATGTCATCATCATCATCACAGCTCATATACGTCCCCACCGAGGGGCACGAGCCTACCCTAACTAGTTAGGGCGATTAGGCCTTAGTCAAACCACGCTGGCCCAGTGCGGATTGGTTGACTTCACATACACCTTTGAATTACTTCGCAAGTGTATGCGGCTTTCCTCACGATGTTTTCTTTCGCCATAGGAGCATCAGATAAACGTACATATGAAATTCGTGAAACGAAAAACACATTGGTACATGGCAGGATCAATGGCGGGCTTCCCGATTCTACTCGGAGCACAGTGCAGTGCCAGTCCAGGGCCCAGCGCCACCGACGCTATTAACCGACCGTCTAAAGTATTGGGTTTTTATCTCCTCCTTATGTTTGTAAAGTAGGATTATAGAAGCTATGACTCAGGATAATAGTGAAGTTTCTTCCGTATTTTTTAACTCAAAAGGAACTGGCTATCACAGACCAACGCTTTTAGTGTTATGATAGCAGTCAATGACAACGGAAGCTATTCAAATCATTTATCTATAATTTAAATTTGATAAAAAATATAATTGACTTTGGGTGTGCTCCGTTTGACTAATTGGGATTTTCTAAATATTATCTGAATTTCAGATAGGATTGGGATTTTCTAAATATTATCTGAATTTCAGATAATATTTAGAAAATCCCAATTAGTCAAACGGAGCACACCAAAAGTCAATTGTATTTTTTATCAAAATTCAATTATAGATAAATGATTTAATACAAATCTGATGAAATATGCCACTGTGTTTATAAAGCTACACATCATAAGTGATGAAGCGCCATGAAGTGATATACCAAATCAACATTGTGAAAATCTGTTGGTAACCAGTGTAGCTTCTGTATAGGGCTTTCCTTATGGTTCAGTGGAAGGAAACTCCAAGTGAAAGACAAATTAAATTTTACTTGGAATTACTACGAGTATTACAATTTGGTACGTAACGCGATATAAGGGAGACCGTGAGTCTCGGCTTTGGACTGAACTGCGTTATGTTATTAATACAAAACTGACCGCACATAAAAAAACCGGCCAAGTGCGAGTCGGACTCGCCCATGAAGGGTTCCGTAGCTACAAGTAATTGCGGTTTACGATTTATGACGTATTAAAAAAAACTGCTTACTAGATAGCGTTCAAACCAATTTTCGGTGGAAGTTTGCATGGTAATGTACATCATATATCTTTTTTAGTTTTATCATTCTCTTATTTTTAAAGTTACAGGGGGGGGGACACACATTTTACTTCTTTGGAAGTGTCTCTCGCGCAAACTATTCAGTTTAGAAAAAAATGATTTTAGAAACCTCAATATCATTTTTGAAGACCTATCCATAAATAATGTTGTGGCAATTGTCGTGGCAAACGTGGTTTGATGAAAAAAAATTTTGAGTTTCAAAATTTATTGTTTTTTTTTCTATTTTTGTGTGAAAATCTTAATGCGGTTCACAGAATACATCTACTTACCAAGTTTCAACAGTATAGTTGTTATAGTTTCGGAAAAAAGTGGCTGTGACATACGGACGGACAGACAGACATGACGAATCCAAAATGGTTCCGTTTTTTGCCATTAGGCTACGGAACCATAATAAACATTATTAACCATAACCATTATTCGCCATAACTTCAAAACCAAACGTCCAATTTTAATCATTCAAAGGCCAAATATTATCTACATAAACTGTACTTAGTGACGAAATAATTTATTTTGATAAGGATTAATAGCATGAGAAAAATAAATGCGTTTAAATGTAGTCCAAAAAAATTTCAAGATTTTTAAATAAAAAAACGGTTGTTGTGCCTCACTCGACATAGATAGGTATAGTATGTCGCGGACTTTTTTGTAGATATTTATAAGATATATAATTAATTAGAACATTTTATGGTTCTATCTTTTATAGTTTAGGCAGCGTACGCAAAATAAGTTACTTTTCTGGTTGATTTTTTACACCTTGTGTCCGAAAACCCAAATATCTTACGGAACCCTATTTTTTCCAAAATAAAATTTAGCCTATGTTACTCGTGGATAATGTAGCTTTCGAATGGTGAAAGAATTTTTAAAAACGGTCCAGTAGTTTTTGAGCCAATTCATTACAACCAACCAAACAAACAAACAAAGTTTTCCTCTTTATAATATTAGTGTAGATAACACAATGCTCACATATTTTTCATATCGATTTATGCTGTTGTGAAAACTTTGTTGTAATAAGTTATACATTTTCCCATAAGCGAACCTCTAAGTTCTTTAAACCTGTACGTTGGAACGGCAAGTTTTTTTTGTTTAAAAAACAATTGAAAATTGGTATGAAATGTATTAAAATCTATACAGGGTGTTAGGGTTGGGTCTTTTGATACTTAACCTACGTGATATACATTAAATTTCATCGACAAAAATCAACTTAGGGTGGGGCGCACCCCTCACCCCACGAGAGCGGGGTGGTTTAAAAATTTAGTGTTTCTGTTTTGCCTTATGTTCGTAAAATCAGATTTTTTTTCATATTTATTGTGTGTATCTTGTTAAATTACATCTCATTTTAAAGCTTATTAAATTTACTATCTTTTGATACCACATACACTTACAAGTCAGAAGAAAAAAGAGTTAATTTTAATGACTTAGAAAAAAAACTTACTTTTTTGTCGTATCTTTTTTAGTTTTTTGTCATTAAAAAAAAACCAAGTCGTTAACAATGATTTTTTTTCTTCTTAACTAGTAATATATGAGTTTATCTTTCTAAAGATACTAAATACAATAGTTTAACTCTTAAGAAACTGTTCTAGCCCCAAACAAAACAGGCAGCTGCTTAATCGCTTAACAAAGAAAGAGTGAGTTTGTTCATTATTAACTACATATTTCTTAGAATAACGGTAAATGAGATAGGTTCTGTACTTGATATCTGTTTTAAATATTGAAATTACTGGGTAAAATTTGGCATCGTTCGAAAGCTAAACTCAAATATTACTAGTTAAGAAGAAAAAAAATTATTGTTAACGACTTGGTTTTTTTTTAATGACAAAAAACTAAAAAAGATACGACAAAAAAGTTTTTTTTCTAAGTCATTAAAATTAACTCTTTTTTTCTTCTGACTTGTAAGTGTATGTGGTATCAAAAGATAGTAAATTTAATAAGCTTTAAAATGAGATGTAATTTAACAAGATACACACAATAAATATGAAAAAAAAACTGATTTTACGAACATAAAGCAAAACAGAAACACTAAATTTTTAAACCACCCCCCTCTCGTGGGGTGAGGGGTGCGCCCCACCCTAAGTTGATTTTTGTCGATGAAATTTAATGTATATCACGTAGGTTAAGTATCAAAAGACCCAACCCTAACACCCAGTATACTTATACGTTATGGTAAAAATCTTCCTGTTGGAAAATTATCTTCAATAACAACATATTTTTGCTAAATTTTCGTGATTAATGCCGGAGCAGTCCAATTCGTCGTGATCATTGAATTATGATTAATAGATTGGAAGAAACTGCAGGATATATCACGGAGCATGCTGGCGCAGCGCCAGACCGGCCAGCCAGGGTGGCATTTCACTCTAATATTGAAAGGACAATTACCACAACATTTTTTTATTCTAGTTTTGATGTTATGTCTTATTTTGACATTCAAATAAAATTCGCTTACAAATTTTAAAACTTTGCAATAATTATATACCTATCTTAAAAAAAGCATTCCTTAACATGTAATTTGAATACACGCCAAAAATAAGCAACTATGTATTACAAAAAGGATACATCTATTTATTTATATGTTTATTATATCGTGTGACAGTGTTAAGCTTTTTGTTTTGGATCAAAATATTTGATTCAAATTACCAAGTTACTAATATTTGCAAGTTAATTAGCATGATTACTATTTAAATAGTGAACAAACAGACAGACAGACTTGATGGTAAATGGTTATAGTTAGCTGTATATAGCACATGTGGTTGTGTTAGATTCGCAAATTTACAGCTCCTACAAGGACCAGATAGCTAGAGTCTGGCTAAATTATTATTAAAGTCGAAACTAGTACAATCGCGGCATTTGGATTTAATGAAAATAAAAAATCCTTAATTTCTTTCCTATTTCGACAGATATTAAGAAAAAATATTATGCAATGATGAAAACTAAAACTTAAGTCAATAGGTACACAAAGTTGTTAAGAATCAAAATACATTTAAAAATATTTTATTCACTGTAATAAAAATCAGTTTTCAAATATTCGATGCCCATAGGCCATATCTGATTCATCTGATCTGCTAGATTCCTCATCATTGACGCTTACTATGAATTGCTCCATCTCATCCGTGATTCTAGATCTCTGCTCATGTACTGATTTTGAACGTAAAGCAAATGCTTTGTTTTTTTTTTATGAAAAGCTTTTTTATAATTTCTTCTAGTTTCGCTGCTGACACAGACATTGCTTTTGTTCGCAACCTTGTGCTTGTCTAAACTTCAGATTCAGATGGTACAGAGTAATTTTACTGCCTGTTTTCAAATTCACTTCTGCTTTGCGCAGGTCTTGATCCGGAATTATCATCTACCATCAAGTAAAATTAAAGCCACGAGCTTACCCGTTGTTAATAAAAATTCTTTCAGTTTATTAAATTTTACCCGAGCTGGAGTACCTCCGGGAAACACCTTACAATGATAAATTTCACAACAATTGTTTTAACCAAAAATTCAACCTAAAACCCCTCGTTTTCCTTCCGTGTCCGGATTCATCTGACACGTCTGGCCTCCCTGCAGTATAACGCTCGCACTGAAATATGCTCAGGAGGCACAATAATGTGCCTTAATCATGTCCCGTGGCCTAACGGCCCGGAAATGCGAAAACTGTGTTTGTGAGTCCGTTATGCAAATATGGGGTACTCCTCTCAGTGTCCGGGCCGGACGCGCGGCGCCGTGTCCGGACCGTGTTTGTAACTGTAATTACCAATTGTAACGTTACCGTCTGGCACGTGCTGTCACCCACAACAGCCTTTTATTACCTCGCTCAGCTGGCGTGACGAAATATTTAGTTTTTGATTACTAGCAGTATTATTTTATTCTTTCGAGTGCTTTCGATAGTAAGTCGAGTCGACTGTGGGTATGTACAATTGCACATACAAGAATAAGTAATTTAGTATGTAATTTAGTAAGTATTTTAGTAATTAAGAGATTTTTTTATTAAATTCTTAGCTTATTAATGTTGTATTAGGCAGTCAATATATCATTGATCTTTGTCAACTCGATATTTTTTTTTTAAATTGCTTTAAATCATTGAGAAAAAATGAAGCTTTTAACAGTCTGATATCACACAGATTTCACCGCAACTCGCTCTTTGTCATACATTGAACCTAAACAGTTCACCTGTGGAGCGTCGGTGGCGCTGTGGACTCGGCACTTGCCTTCCAATCGGGAGGGGTTCGAGACCGCCATTTGTACCAGTGTTTTTCGTTTTTTCGAACTTCATATGTACATTTGTGTGACGCTCCTGCGGTGAAGGAAAACGTCGTGAGGCAACCTGCATACGTCTGCGAAGAAATTCAATGGTGTATGTATGTGCAGTCGACCAATCCGCACTGGGCCAGCGTGATTGATTAAGGCCTAATCACGCTAACATAGGGTAAGCTCGAGCCCCTCGGTGGGGACACGAATTGAGTATAGAACGTATAGAGTTAGGTTACATTCATTCGCTTCATTTTAGGTATGTCATAGCTATTTTTTATGCACACAAAAGAAAGGCCCTTCATGTCACGTAATGGTAGGTAAGTAATATTTAATAATAAATAAGTAATAAGGCCAAAGATGGAACCAGAGTTAACTTGGACTCCGCAACAACTGAGGAACTAGGTATCTTATCTGTAACTGTCGGAACACAACAATGTTGTTTACATGCCTCGAGTCAAATTTTAAATATGTAAAAAAGCATTCATAAGTAAATTACTGCCGTTCCAACTTCCCCAATCACAATTTCACAATGTTTGTAGTCGATTCAGAGAGCGCGCATACGTGGAGCGACTTCTGATGGTGTGCACCGGAATACCTCGCAATTTATTTTCGAAAAAATGATAATGATTTACGAAAAGCTAAAATAGTTTCAGCTTTACATATGTTCTACCTACTTTCTGTTTACTGACACAAATAATTACCATTTCAAATTAAGTATAGATAAGAAAAATAGAATTAAAGAACCTAGATTCTATTTTATGGAGTTCTAGTCTATATTATCAGTGTCTTGATGAATAATTTTTTTAGTCGTGATATTTTTCAAATAATTAAAAGAAAATTTAATAATGGTTGTAGTGTATTTTTGTGCATTTTAGTTAGTATTTTTCCATTGCGTTGAAAAGGTGTCTGAAAAAATTATTACATTTCAAACTCATTTCATATTTTTTTAAATATAATAAGCTCTACTTAATGAATGTCTGTTGCTCCATTTTTACCATAATGTGTGATTTTCGATGTCGAAAAAATTATTTGCCATCGCGGTACGGTATCGCGGTTGTGCCGAGAATTGTGCACTCAACGGGTATATTTCATTTATGCGACCATAAAATAACTATCTGTCTGTAGGTACCTGTAACATTTATAAACGTCACACCAAATAGGCTATTTAACCAACCATTATAATGCTTAGGAGAAGAATAATGTAGGCAAAATCATCCTGAGATTAATATCTTATAGGTAACACGGTTTTCTTAACTTAATCCCACAGCTCCGTTCAGACATTGTTATTTGCATTCACGGTGCACTTGGAAAGATTGGTTCATAATCAAATCTTTCAGACATTTAGTGGAGTTGGGCCAGTAAACACTGTCCCAGTTGTCCGACTCAGTAGATGGGACGAGACACTTTGTCGTTAATCACATTGCCACGGGAGAGAACTAACGCCACTCCGAGTACATGCTCTAATCGGATTCTAAGTATTAACTTAAGTACTCTAATGTAATCTCAGACGTCAAGTTTAGAGTTTTATTGAATGGGAGATGGCTCGGCTTCTCAAGCCCATTTGATGATTAAAGAAAAGTGTGGCCTGACGCTCACTAGCATAGAATAAGTACGTAACATTATTAAGTCTAAACCAAAATTATAGTGTTCTAGCTTTCCGCTCGCGACTTCGTCCGCGTTGTTTTTGTTTTCCCGTGGGAATTTTATATTTTCCCATAGGAAAATTACCCTATGTCCTTCCCCTGGTCTCGAACTATCCCTATACCAACTTTCATCAAAATCGGTTCAGTAGTTTCGAAGCCTATTCAATACAAACAAACAAACAATCTAATCTTTCCTCTTTATTATATTAGTATAGATAGTATAGATTAACCAAATCTAATTACAACTTAATATTAGTAGTTTGGTCCATGGTCGAGAAGAATTTCATATAATTTCTACGAAACTTGTAAGTATGTACCTATTCCAAAAGCTATGTGGATCTCAAGTTGGGTCTAGACCAGCAGTGGCTCCCAACCTTTTAATCTCGGCTCATGTCAAAAAGTGTAAATGGTCCCTACCATTTACACTTTTTGACATGAGCCGGGACGGGACCATTATATGTACATACAAAAAACCTCAATCAATTTAAAGTACCTATATTATTGTAAATAACTTAATTGTGTCATGACATGCATTTGACGTTCATGGGGCATCTTCTGCACAAGTACGGCATTCTATTTTGCTTTTATTTTGCTTTTATATTTTTGCTCAAAGCAACAAGCAAATAATCACATAGTCAGTCAATTTCAGACCTTGTTCTATTACCAACAACTTGCTCCCAGGAGTGAGTTTGCATTCGCGGAACACTTTTCTCCTTTCATGGACCACGGGTCGTCCGCGGACCACTACTGATTGGGAACCATGGGTCTCTAGACCAGGGGTCCCGAACCTTTTACCCTATGCGCCTCACGCAACATTATGCTAAAATATTACCCCCCCCCCCCCCTAGGGGCCGAAATGGGGAGTCAATAAAATTAAGCAAATGATGAAAATATTGGCATGTTTAGTTTTATTCAAAAGATGGTTGCAATTGCAACGTGTCGCTGACTTCGCATAGGTCGCACCGTCCGCGTCGCGCGAGTTTATATGAACAGTTATAATAAATACTCTTTATACAGTTTAATTCTGGAGCCGCTCGCTGCCCCCCCCCCCCCCTCCCCCCTTGGTGCACTCTACGCCCCCCAAGTGGGGCGCGCCTCTCTGGGTGGGAAACCCTGCTCTAGACCATCCGGTTGGGAGAGGTTTGGGCATAGGGGCAGAAATATTTCGTATAATGAAATTAAATTCATACCTATCGCAAGTTTAGTTACTACATTTTTAAATGAAAGAAACTTTACTGTAATTACCTACTCTTCCAAATAAAACATTCTAAGCAGTGTACTATTCAATAAAAAGCGAAATAATAAAGTCAGTAATTATAGTTTTTCCAGTGGCATTTGCAAGAGAACGTGTATAATTAAAACAACAAAATGTCCCACAGCTGCATGCAGCCGTGAAGAATGCGATTCTTCAGATGAAAATAATGTGCAAACATAAAAGCTTTATGTTCTGCCCGTTCTCAGATAATTAAATTTACTCAGAGCGGTCGCGGCCACTAAATAAAAAGTCGTATCAACTCGTAGTTGAATCGAATAAAGGAACCTATTCGCATGCTTCCGTGTTCCGATTCTCTATGTAATGTTTGTGCCAAAAATTAAAAAAACCCCACTGCTTAAAGTAATGAAATGAAATACAAACTGCCGATAATAATTGGCTGCATTTTGTTAGGATAAGGGTTTCTGCTCGAACTCGAGAAATTTGGCTTCATTCGAGACGAGTAAAATAAAATGGAACTCGGAGAATTCTCGAGTTTGTGCGCTATAATAAGCCAGGAGAGCCGTGCGCGTAAAGGCGCAAGCGACACTGGAGAGGCTGTCTGCGCAGGCGGCTCTTATTAAAAGTTAATTGTGTTTTTAGACTTAATATAGTACCTGGTTTTCTTTAACTATTCTCAATTGTAAAAAATAATTTGAAACAAAAATAATAAATAGGTACTAACTATCTATCTGACTGATTAAAAGACTTTTGATAATACATATACGAGTAACATAGCCTCCCTGGTAAACAGTGGGTCACATTTTTTGATCTTTCATATCTTAAAACCTATCAGTCAGATTGGTAAAAAATTTGATTTGATGTATTATATGTTTTATCTGCTTTCAGAATGTTACTTAATCATTGACCTACAATAATAAAGAAAACAGTAAATAAGGTTTTTTTAAAAGTCAAACTTGACCCACTGTGCACACTCGGTACAGTGAATCACCCCATTGTTCACAGTGGGTCTAAGTGTTTTTGTAGGTAATTTTATTTCATGTGGATCTGAAATATAATTGGTTTAAACAATATTCCATAAATATTGTTGTATTTTAAGTGTTTCATTATTAACATCTGGATACATCCTTCTTTCTTTCTCTTTATACATAATCGGTGCCTTGTTGCCCTGAGTTTTCTTTGTATGCGGTTGTTTTATACCTCCTCTTCAAGTAACACAAGCGCAGCCAAGTGTCGAATTTATATCCATTTTATATCACACGACTACGCGTGAGCGCTGTTTGTCGTCGTTTGCGTATGAGACGTATTGACCGCTGACGCTGTGCCTGACGTACAGACGTCGATCGAAACGTTTACGCTGAAGTCGGACGCTGCATATAGCATTTTATAGGAGACCAAGGCCTTAAAGAGCGCGACGTGGTGTTCGCGGAGCGTGTTGGCCCGCGGCCCGAGGAGGCAACAGGGCGACCTCGTCGCTTGGTAGTGCCACGGTAATAGTATAATTATATTACCGTGGTAGTGCGGCTGGCGCGGCGACACCTTCGCGACGAACTATTGCGCGCAACGCGCGTGGGCCGACCCTTTCAAAATGCGAGATAATGCATTTAAGAATAACTTACGCTTATCTAAAGAATTAGTTAATACTGTAATATATTTAGTCAAACCATGGTTGGCTCAAACAATTTAATTCTTCTGTTTCTGCTATACATTTCCACTTTTGTTCTGATTATTTTAGTAAAAGCACAGAAGATATAATACTTAATTGGTAAAAGTCCCCGAGAATTTGGCTTTACGAAGTTCTTCATCCCTTTCAATTTACTGACAAAGCCTCCAATTTTGTGCTGAAGTGGGGGTATTGTTTTTTATAGTCCACTAGCTGTGCCCGCGACTTCGTTCACGTGGATTTCCGAAAATAACAATATCGTGATGTTAATAGCCTAAAGCCTTTCTCGATAATTCGAACCAATAGTTCCTGAGATTAGCGCGTTCAAACAAACAAACAAACAAACTCTTCAGCTTTATAATATTAGTAAGTATAGATTATTGAATTATTGCTATATCTCTAATAATTCCGTTTTCTAAAAAGTTCAAAAATGTTTCTTGAAGTGGAGTTGACTAACAACACGCTTCTTGAAGCCGTGTCGGCATGCTCAAAGTCTGCATTGACAAAGTAACTTTGATGACTACTTGAAAGCTACTTTGATCGTATATTTTCAGCAATCAAAGAGCACTTTCACGTCGGCGTCGTATCAAAGTTGAAAAAAGTTGAACTTTTTAGCTCAGCTTTAACGTAAAAATGAAACAAAATGGCGCCAAATGTAAAAACATTTATCACATCTCGTGTTATAGGAAAGTGGACAGACCAAACTCTCCGTTTCCCTTTATTTCTTGTTTAAGCTTCTCATTATACTATACTGGAGTAAATTTTTAAAGATATGTAAACTATGAAAGATGGCAAGAAGAAAAAAATTGGTCAAAGTAAACAATGTAGGTGTCAACTGGCATCAAAGTACTTATACTTTGATCAAAGCTATTCTATCGTAGATCGTAGCTACTTTGTTAAAGCAGACTTTGAGCATGTCAACGAGGTTTAAACGAAACGTAACCATTCGTTTTTATTCAGGGTATGGTCCACAATCAGACAACAATGTGAACGTTTGTATGCAAGCAAACAAAACAACCCATTCAAATCGTTTGCACTGCTCAAGGACCTAAGCATTCAGATCAATTTTTGACCGAGCTTTTGATCAGTGAGTCTGTCTAATGTCAATTTCATCAATCAATGTTATTTGAAAAGAAAAATTGGAGGGAGACGTGTATTGTCCCTCCAGTATCTTTACAGAGCACTTCTGTATTTATTGTAGACTAGCTTTCCGCTCGCGGCTCCGCCCGCGTTATTGTTGTTTTCCCATGGGAATTTTATATCCCCCTATTTTCCACCCTAAGGGGGTAAATTCCAAGAACCCATGAAACACGTGTTCAATGAAATGTTTTTAAGAGTATGAATCTCAAGTTTTATCAAAATCATTGCTAATTTAAAAAAAATCCATACAAACTTGCAACCCCTATTTCATCCCTTTTTTTTTAATCGCTTTGTGTGCGTCCGCATTTTGAATTAAAACAACTGTCTAAATTTCTCGTTTCTACCATTAGAGGTTAGGTTGTGCGTGCGTCTATAGATAAGAATATCTCCTTTTATATACAGGGTGTAACTGAACACCCCAATATTAAGGGTATGTATCCATCAGAAGTAGAGATTCTGTAGGAAAAATATTAGGGCTAACAATTTACCTACATTTTCTCCCATATAAACAAAATAAATTATTTTTTGGTATTAAGTGCCGACAGCCCTACGTAAGCGTACGAGGAATATTACGCTCACGTCTGTCACCACACGTGTCACTTTGTGTTTAAATTTCTTTTGTGCTAGGAGCTGATTATGGTTGTCACTTGAAAGTTTTTCCTTTTAGTTTAAAATCAAATAACTCTGAAAGTATTGGGGTTCCAGGTCTCAGACAAGCACCAAAGGTCCATTTAGTATCTAACTTATATGCTCCTTAATTGTTATTGGGGTGTTCAGTTACACCCGGTAGGTATTCACGGTGTAACCTATAAATAATGAATACGTTATCTAAAACTAATTATTAAATTGTGTTTACCCGTAATGTTATTCAACCCAAAATTTTCATGTTAATCATAGTCATGATGATGATACTGTGATATACATGAAAAGAAGATTGGCAAGCCTGGTACCCATTAAAATATGAAATGTAGGATACTGAATTTTGGATATTATGTAAACGATACTAGTTTACCTATTTTTCTTTCATTCAAGAATTTCTATAAATTTTGTAAAGAAAGAAAAATTGATTTCACTATTTCAGTAAATATTGATAACAAAACGCATCTAACCGACAAGCAATATTAAAACGCAAAACAAAAGCAACTATCCAATTCGTTGTAGAAATATCGATTATTGATTAATTCACTCACTTTCATTTATTTGATCGATTAATGACAGTTACAGGACCAAAAATAGTCTAGAACATAATAATATAACTTTTCCTGGTTTTGTCTTGAGGTTTTATTTAAATAAGATGTCTAAGGAAATCTAATTTTAATCGATAAACCTATTGATATGTCACGCAGTGGGGGTAATTCTGAAGTTACCTGCACTAAAATTAAAACTAAAATTAAACATATAATTTTAAATTAGTTTTAGGTAATTCGTATTCTGAAACGCCAGACTCTCTTAATTAAAACTGTACTTGACAATTTCATAAATTGAATACACAGATTATAAATACACCTAGTGCTGTAGAAAAACGGGATAATTTAGAAACATTAAAAACAGCTATATTCTACTAACTTTACTATCAGAAATTATTAATTTAAGATTTGATCGTATTTGTAAATAACAGAAAAGAAATTTTATTATTTATCATTCATTTTATCACAAAAGAAAAATTATTCGACATTTATTCTGCGATTGTGATGGCTTCGCGCCTATGCTATGAAATAAAAAAATTACGTGGTAGTCTGTAGTTGTATAGATAGGTACTTCGTGACTTCCTCTGAATTTTAAAATTGCGTATTTTGTTTCATTAGTAATTTTTGTTTTCTTTTCATAATAACCGCTGTTATTTATTGACAAATAATAGTAATTGCTAGGCAACAAATTTTAAATAGCCATACTTCTATCTGCAGATAGGATATTAATTTCTGTTGTAAGAGTAAATACATACATACATAGCCTACCTATCATCTAAATGTCAGTACTATTAGAGTACTTGGGAACAAACAAATTACAACTCACGACTTGGCAATTGATGCTATAAAAGCCTTTCCTATTGTATAATAAGTTTCCTGGTGCTGTAGGGTTTGTCAGTGGTGGAGTAACAATACCAATATGTGTACCATTTTTTTTAACGTTGGGAAATGCGTTACGCATACTTCGCGCTTGGGTAGGCGCGAGGTTATGTCGGACTCTCTGCGGCCACTGGGGGCAGAGCGCCAGCCAGAAACCGCGGCCTACCGACTAAAACCCAACGACGCCCCCTCACAAACGCCTTGGCACGAGAACGTCCATCACCGCCGCATCCTCCCCGTCATCTGACGAAGAGGACACGTCGGGGAGGGACGCCCCATCGCCGGACAAGGCCATGGGAACCCTTTCGGACACTTCCATGACCTCGTCAGCGTCTGCTCGCCTATGGCGAACCCTTCTCACCTCCCTAAAATGGGAAGGCCGGCGATGCTCCTGGGCATTAAGAGTATCGACGACTGGCGGTGGCCTGTGCAATGCAGGACTTGGGCTTCCCGGGCCCGCGTCCCGCTGGTCACCGTCAGGAGGAAGAAGGCGGGCGAACTACCGCCTCCTCCGCCCCGTTCTTCTGCGGCTGCAGGGATCTGCCGCTGCGTCATCTTCTCTGGCCCGTTCTGCCACCTCCTTCTGTGTGATTACCTCCACACAGAAGGAGTTTGCTGCATTCCAGGCCTCGACCAATATGTGTACCATCAACAGCTCCTAGTGTGTTTGGCATTCCATATATTTGTAGAAACCTAAATAGAAAAAGGACGGAGAATGTTAATGTATTTCTTAATGATTATTTCAAAATATTTTATTACAATGTAAGTAGGTGCTCGCTCACTCTGCCTTGACAAGGTCCTTTTCTATTGCTGTTTTAGGAAATTATTTTTTTTTGTGAAGTTATTTGCGCAATATTAAATCAGTGACAACAGTGACAGCTCTGCATGACCGAAGGCTGGCTAAAACCTTTAAATGTTCCGGTAAGGAGCCAATCTGTACTTCAGTGCAGTCTATAGCTTCTATCAAGTTGCGAGCGGATTGGCGAGGAAAACGAAATATTTTTCTAAAATTACGTTCGGGCATAGAAAATGGGTCTGATTTGTCCGTCAACTTCCTCAATTTTACTTTTTCTTCTCCTATTCTATAACATAAATAAGTCGATACTTTACAAATATATTTTAAAACTATGAGGCAGGTATTTATCTAATTTTTTATATAAAACAAATATTTTACCTTTCTGAAAACTCTATTAATGCCATAACAACCAATTCATCATCCATTTGACAAGTTGCACAAAAAAAAAATGCCTTCGGTAATGTTAGAAAATCGTTAAAAAGTAACAAGATAAATTTAGACGGCACCTAAAAGTTCACCTCCTAAAATTAGTTTGACATATTTAAAATTATAGGAAAAATTAGATTTAGGAAGCATGTCAGAATACGAAAATAACATCTAACACTAAATTGAGTAGTTTAGTAACGTCACTCTTAATTTTAGAGTTAACTTGTGAGTTCTGAATACCAAACGGTGATTGACATTTCTATCTCTAATTTTATTTAGTTATAGTTTTAGGTGGTCGCTTCAGAATCACCCCCATTGTCTCCAACTTTATTTGTCAAAATTACGGTGTTGCTAGTCTAAAAATACGGTAAATGACGGAAAATTACGGGAGATCAAAAGTAAAAAATACGGTAAACTTACGGTAACTTATTTTGGCAACTTACAACGTTTGAACACAAAACAACTTCTTAAATATTAAGTTCTACCTTTTTTGTACATTTTAACATCATATTATTTTATCATTTTATTCGTAAGTAGGATAAAAAACTGAGATTTAAGCTAACCTCTTTTTTGACATTAAAGCTAACAAAAACGCCACCAAGCAAAAAAAAAGAATAAGAAAGCTAACAAAACGCAGTAGTATTACTAATTATACTGCAGTACTATAATCACACTATACTCCATAACTTCGTAATTAAGTCGCATACGTTTTGTCTACTTGTCTATGCGTACAAGTTTATTCTAGGGGAAATCCCCTGGGGAAATATACAGTCTGTCATTTTAAACAATATTTAAAAAATCAACTGTATGTTAGGCACAAATATTACTGTTAGGTTATATTATTATAAGAGAGACTAGTATATTTTACTCGTCCTCGCGCTAGGCATAGATGGCGTGGGAGGCTGCCGCCTCCTTCTGCGAAGACGGATCTCGCGGAAAGAGGATAAAGAAGAAATTACGGTAGAATAAAACATATCTACGGTAGATGGTAGATTTATACAAATTACGGTAGGTTTACGGTAATTACGGCGTTGTTGGAGACATTGATGTCACGTGACCGACTGTTACCACCACCAATAGACGTGAAATACCTACAAAAAAAACGTGCATACCTAAACTTGGTGGTGCTCTAAGATGGCGGAAAGAACTAGGGACGCTACTATACGTAGACTTGAATTTGATCGATATCGATGTCTATCGAATACAGTGCCGGATTATGCCAGCTAGGGGCTTGTAGCAAATTCAATCAAGGGGTCCTTGGATGCTTTAAGGCTATCAAGTCCATGGTATTAAATAAAACAACACTGTTACAAACAAATTTTTCTTGTTTGTTATTTCATTTTCTTGATTGTAAGGGCAAATTTATGGAAATACTATTCATATTGACTTCTCTATTCAATATTAAAGAAAGTGCAGTCGGTGATTATAAGAGACAAATAAACCAGGCAAATTCAACATTCGAGAAACAAAATTGTAAAGAATTGTTGTTTTTTTTTCAAAATCATTAGACCTCCCCTAAAAATCTCCAAACCAATCGGTCTTGCGCTTTCCGTATCCAGCGGCTTCCCACAGATCTTCGTTACACTTTGTAGGGAACTTACCGAAGCTGCGTCTCCAGGTAAGTAGGCGCCACTCGAATACCTTTCCGCCCCAGCTGTCGTCAGTCGTGCGAGCTATGTGCCCTGCCCACTGCCACTTGAGATTCGTAATTCCTTGGGGTATTTCGGTTACTTTAGTTCTTCTAAGGATCTCGTCATTTCTAATTCGATCACATAGAAAAACTCCAACCATAGCCCTCTCTATTGCCCTTTGAGTACCCTCTAGCCTTCTTAAGAGCTACATTGTAAGCGGCCACGTCTTAGTTCTGAACGCTTCCGAACATCACTGGCAACATGCACGAATCGATTATCGTCTTGAGACACTGCGGTAGAATGGGTCGAGAATATGTTGTGTAGCTTCCCAAGCGCTATCTAGTCCAGTTGGATTCGTCAAACGATCTTTCTGGAAATTGGACTTCTGTCTGGCTGGTGGCTATAACATGATAGAAAAGGAATTTTATTAGTATATCACCAGAGACCAACCTCGGTGAAAATAAGTTAAACAATAAAGAAATGCTGGTTGTTATTTACGACAAAATTAATATTAAGAACTCACCAGTAACCTACGTGATGGCAAAGAATCTTCACGTAGTTTCATTACATTCATTGTTCGGTTAAAACAAGATTCTTCAAAATGAAGAGAGCAAACAAAAATATGTTTCCTTGCTGTATGAATATTTTCAACACCAATAGCTTCAAGCCAAGAATTTCGCCTTTCTTCTACTGTAGGTAATCTACAAACAAATAGACGTATACCTAAGTATCATTGTGTTGTATAAATAGGATATGTGTGCTCTGTACCCACAGATTGGTATTTTAATAACCTCCTTTTTTGAAGTCTGTTGAAAACACCAAATGACTACTTAAATAAGTATAGTTAATAACTTCAAGAATAAATATAGTATTAGATATATATGAGATAATTATCGATACATGAATAAGAAATGTCACATCACTGTTTTTTTCAATTCACTCACAAACAACGCTCACTGACAGATTCTACAACAACAACACGGGTGCTTAGTAATGGCGGACTGGACGCAAGTTTATTCGTACCATAGCTAAGACACAGCGAGTCCATTAGTTTTTTTGTCTAAGGTTACCACTGTCAACTGTGAATGTCAACGTCACATTCACTGTCAGTGTCAGTCGTGTCGTGGGGGTGCGTTCCGAATTGCGATGATATCGATGTCAGCGTGCTAAAAGTCGTTCGTTAAAAAAAAAATCCTACCTCAGTCCGTAACAACAATTACTGTAACTCGTAATGTCAATGTCAAATTCAATTTCATGTTTTGACATTTGCAACGTTTTGTTAACTATTAATAACGTTTTGTTATCTCTGTACTCTATGTACCATAATAATTTTCAAATGCGAATATCTTTTTATTAAGCAGTTGTAGAAATATGATGTGATTACCTTTTTTGTTATATTACTAAAGACAAAGAAATACATGGCATTTTTATCATTATACACTTCGTCTGATTACGGTACCAACATTGTATGGCTTCTTGCCAATCTTCTTTTGGGTTAAATGACATTACGCGTGTAAACACATTTTAATAATTAGTTTTAGATAACGCATTGATTATTTATTGGTTAATTTTAAACACCGTGTATAGATATAATGAAAAAATTAATTCGAACAAATTAAAATACAAATAAAACTCCGCGGAAAACTAACGTTGATTTTGACAATTCTGGAGACAGTGTACTCCTCTTTTCTGTTGTCACTGTCAGCATCAATCAATGACGTCGTCGATTACGTCATACTGCTTACAAATGCGCATATTATGAGCAATTTTGAACCGACTGTTTGCATGCAAAAAGCGCACACGAACGCTGAAAATAAAAATTCGGACCGCACTCTCTCATAGTAGACATTCAAAAGTTATGCGACATCTGTGCGAAATACCTACATCTCCTCAGAACAATCCTCAGAAGTTATTCTTCTGAGGATATGCCAAAAGACAAATATTACTCATCTCTTACATTTACACAGTTTTGTGCCGTATGTTAGAAAGAGACAAATAGCACACAATTAATTCTTGTTTTAATCTTCCTTCTATGCTGTAGTGATTGTTCTGAGGTGTTACAGCAGCGTTCATGATAGCAGTAATGGATGTCAAGTTCCATTCAAAAATTACAGTTCTAGTTAGCAACCGAAGTTACAGAATAGGCCGACAGGAAATATTCTAGAGGTAGTATTCAAAAAATGTTATATTGCAACAACGATTCCTTGTCAATGTCAGTAATTTTCGTTGTCATTGTAGTAGGGTGACAACACGGTATGTACCTAACATAAATATTATCGCAATTTTTAACATTTTTAAATAAAAGTAATTTATATTAGTTATTTATTGTTTGGCTTACACGATGCGATGTTAAGTTATTAGAAAAAAGAATTGGCATTAAAATTCTGTACAAGATATTGGCGAAACCACAAAAGTTTTAAATATTGTTGAAACAATTCGACTCACACTGATGTGTTTTTAATTCTTTTCTTCTTGAAATATTACTCATTCTTTTACAAGGTATGTATTTAAATATCACAGAGAGATTTTAGTGTTGACTCATTTTTGACAAGTTGACATATTTGATTATCTGTTATGTGGCGGTGGGTTCAACATAATATTCCGATTGGAAAGACCCATCTATTGACATTCATTATTACAAGCTTTTATTTAACTTGCAATGTATGTAAGTATGGTCGGGTGGAATCTTGCAACTCAATTTTGAAGCAGATATCTTTAACCGATTGAGCTGAAATTTTGTATACACGTTCAGTTTGGATGACAATGCATGGTTGACTGTGTGACGTCATTTTAAATCCAAGATGGCGGCATACCCAAGATGGCGGATCAATTATTTTTAATGCACTTCTACAATATGGGTATCAAATAAAAGGCCTTGCTAAGAATAACTTGAAAAATTAAGTGATGTCACTATTAATCCAATATGTCGTACTTCTAAAGCTAAAAATCAATTTTGAAGTAGATATCTTAAACCGATTGTGCTGAAATTCTGTATAGACGTTCCGGCAAACGACCTTGCAACAATAATGCGTTGAATGAGATGAACAGACTGAGAAACGTGTCTAGTGATAACTAAAAATTAAAAAATAAATTAAATGTAAAAAAACCTTTTTAAAAACAAGCTTTTATTTAAATGCGCTAAAAAGAATTAATAAATTTTTACTTATAACGTCATTTCACATTTGACACAATTTATATGACATAAAAGCTTGTCGCGAGATTTACTTTTGTAGATAAACACGTAAATTAAATAATTTCATGTGAATAATTTTATACATTACAATTTTCAAAGTAAATACGAGTCGGTACTCTTTTAAGTACTTTTAAGTTACTACACACAAGTAAATCTCGCGACAAGCTTTTATGTCATATAAATTGTGTCAAATGTGAAATGACGTTATAAGTAAAAGTTTTAGTGTAAAAGTTAATTAATTCTTTTTAGCGCATTTAAATAAAAGCTTGTTTTTAAAAAGGTTTTTTTTTAATAATTATTATATTAAAAAACCTATCTTGTATTTAAAAGCAGATATAAAATTCTTTTGCGCAACCCATTTTGAAATAATAGAATAGAATATAATATTTCTTTGTTGTACAACACCAACCAGCTTAAAGTCAACGTATAAATAATACACTTAACACTAATTGTACAAAGGGCGACCTTGTCGCTAAAAGCGATCTCTTCCTTAACAAACGTGATTATTAAGCATATTATGATTTTCAAAAGCACCTTTCAGGTTTAATGTTGTTGTTTTTAAGGAAAAATCCCTATTTTGTAGAATTTGTGGTCACAAATTTACGAAAGAGACAAACGGTACAGTTATTTATCTCTCGCTCGGCACACTTTTTTAAGCAAGAGCTCATTCCTGTTTGAGTAATAATTCCATGGTCAGACGTGTGTCTTCGCGAGTATATTGTTCTGTAAACACACAACGGTAGTTTTCCAATTACAGAGCATAATGCGACTCAGTGGCGCACAATGCCGAATTACGTGAATTAGTTTTCAATTGCACCAGCAGAGTGCGCTAAGTTCAGTGTTGAAAAAAGAAATATTAATAGAGTTAGCAATAACCTCATTAATGTGTAAATAATGTGGTATACATAATAATTGTTTGAAAACTATTTATGGTTATTTTAAGTAATTTGGATTTTGATTATTTCATTACCATTTTTTTGTTTTGAGTAATTTTTGTACCTTCATCCATACTTATATTTATTTTTTAACACAGTTTGAATTAACTTTGATTATTTTTAAAAAAAAACTACAATGAAACGAAAGCTTTAAAAATTTTTCAACAATAAATAATATTACTAACGATTATATATAAATAAAACATTTCGATCAATGCCAACTTAAAGACAAAACACTTGTTAATTTTCTGTCACTGAGTTGGTATCGATTGCACGCATCACACGAAAACATTACTTTTGAGAGTGCTCGATTGTGCGAAGTGTTGCTGTAGTTGGAACATTCAACGTTAAGCATTATGCCGCATAATGCGCTCTAGTGCTGTAATTGGAAAACTACCATTTTGTTCCCTTTTGTGAATGGCTCAAAGGCCTAGAAGCCAAGCCAAAAATATTTTTAAAAAAAATCCCTTTTATGATACACACAGACTAGAACAAAACACTTACATACATAAACGTGTCTTTTTCGAACTCGACGTTGGCGGAATTGTCTATAAAGACCATAGATATAGAATGGAATAGATGGGCTATAAAAGCCGTCAAACATGAGGAAAAGAGATAAACTTATACACATTGCCAAAGGAAAGAAGAAGATGCCATCATTTTTTTTTGTCCTTGTCACCGTATATAGGTGAAACTGGTAGTGGGGATTGTTTATCACCAGCGTCTGGTGCTAAACAAATACGTGGAAGAATTTTGTTGTGTGAATTATAGCTTACTGTGTAATTATTTAACACTTTAATTAGTGTAATTGTGAACTATTTGAACATTTAAATCATGGTGCACTGCTCCATTTTAGGTTGTAATAGTGATAGTGCTAGAAAACAGGAAAATATAACCTTTTACAGGTAAGACCTAAATTGTGTCAATAAAAAGCTCCAAAACTATTTTTTAAATTATAAATACAAGTTATATTGCAATATTTTATCATTCTACTATAGTTCTCAATCATATTATGGGATTAAACATGAAATTTCAAACAAAGTAGTAAGGTTACTGTTAACCTAACAAGCTAGGAATGTCGCCATACAATATGGCCACGTATACAGCCAACGCGTATAACATTTTGCCGGGTTATAATGATACCAGTTACGCTACGACTATTTTTCCTTGATTCGTAGGTAATTTGTTACGTGAAAGGGAACTCACATATTAGTTTCTGTGTTACATTAATATTGACATATTTAAGTATAAAATTTTGAGCATTTTAGATAACAAAGTTAATTCTTTTGAAGTGAGACTTTCCATTTGCTTGTTTGTCTGTATTTAACAGATTTCCTTCGGAGATAACTACTCGAAACCAGTTGGGTTAAAGCTACTGGTCGATTGAATTGGCAGCCAACCAAGCATACCCGAATGTGTTCTAAGCATTTTGAACAACAGTGGATTCAGAAAAACAAAAAAGGCACTTTTCTTAGGAGTGGTGCTATTCCCAAACTTTTTTTACAGATCAGTAACTTATACATATTATATCTATATTTTTCACAAACCCAACTATTTTTATGGGGGATTTCGAATTTTATTTTACAGTTTTGGATTAACATGGGTAGGGTAGGTACCAAATCCTTTTCTACTATTTTGATATCATCATCATCATCACCACAGCTCATATACGTTCCCACTGAGGGGTTCGAGCCTACCCTATGTTAGGGTGATTAGGCCTTAGTCAACCACGCTGGCCCAGTGCGGATTGGTCGACTTCACATACATCATTGAATTTCTTCGCAGATGTATGCAGGTTGCCTCACGATGTTTTCCTTCACCGTAGGAGCGTCGGATAAATGTACATATGAAATTCGAAACGAAAAACACATTGGTACATGGCGGGTCTCGAACCCTGACCACCCGATTGGAAGGCAAGTGCCGAGTCCACAGCGCCACCGACGCTCCGACCAAACAAATTATTAATGGCCAAACATATTATTAATGGTTTGATTTTGGTCATTTTCTATTAATATAACAAGTCTGACCATTAGTACAGATACAGTTTAAAAATTTATTAATTAATATTTTTACTGTTGTAAAATTAGAACCTGCTTTTATTTTTAACCTGTATACATATTGTTTCAGGACGCATCGGTATTGGATTTCGGTTCAAATTTGAATACGCCCCGAAAGAGAAAAATGCGGCTTCAAATGCTGGGTTTGAAACAATCAGCGAGAAATTAAATAGACAATGTTTATTTTATATTATACATTTTCTAAATCTTCACAAATATTTAGTAAATGTGTAAATATTGGATTTTAAATAAACTGCAGAGATAAAGAAAAAACAATGATATTTTGATATGGCCAAACATATTATTAATGGTTTGATTTTGGTCATTTTCTATTAATATAACAAGTCTGACCATTAGTACAGATACAGTTTAAAAATTTATTAATTAATATTTTTAATGTTGTAAAATTAGAACCTGCTTTTATTTTTAACCTGTATACATATTGTTTCAGGACGCATCAGTGTTGGATTTCGGTTCAAATTTGAATACGCCCCGAAAGAGAAAAATGCGGCTTCAAATGCTGGGTTTGAAACAATCAGCGAGAAATTAAATAGACAATGTTTATTTTATATTATACATTTTCTAAATCTTCACAAATATTTAGTAAATGTGTAAATATTGGATTTTAAATAAACTGCAGAGATAAAGAAAAAACAATGATTATTGCCCGCTGTATTCTTAATCGAGCGACGATCTTCGCAAGGTACCTAGCTGGCAAAAGCTGGAAGCGAGTGGTCGCGGATCGTGCTCAGTGGCGAGCACTTGGAGAGGCCTATGTCCAGCAGTGGACGCGTGTGGATGATGACGATGATTCCTAGTATTTTTTCTTATATTTGTAAAAAATGTTTACATAATAGCTTAAATAAATAATAGTAAAATGTTTTAAAACGAAATATACTAGAGTAAATCCGAAAAGTGTAGTTTTATTTAAAAGTGTAAATAACTTTAGACTGCGGCGAAGGTTGAATGAAGAATTCAATAAAAAAAAATCGCATCTTCCTCCCACTTTTATTTTTTGAGACATATTATTGAGCGAGGGGCGCTCATTAAAATGTTTCAAAAAAAATACGTAGATCAATCAACCCTACTTTATGTTTATAGTGGTAAAAGCCACTATAAACAAAAGGAGGGTAAAACTTAAAGCAACACTGGTATACCCATCTACTTTAGGCAGGTATGACGTCATCTATGTCTGTCCCTTACGGGTATACGGTCACGTCCTATCTATTCATTCTTTATCTAAGATAAAGACAGAGCCCATATTATAAAAAAAAAAGAGAATACTTCGTATTTTATTTAAAAATTCAATTATTTATTTGTTACTCGCTTGTTCTTAGATAGATAATATTTTTGTATGTGTTCTTATACGCATCTAAATAATGTCTTTATACCACAAATCATGGAAATCTTTACGACCACTCATAACCTCCAGAACCTACTGTGAAAAATCGATTTATCAAAAACATGAAGAAGGTGAAAAACCTCGTTTGGTTTACGGAAAGGAGTACCCGGACTGGAGAAAACCTTGGATTAAACGAGAGGGTGAATTCACATCGAAACTCGGAGTGTTTATTGAGAAAAATCCTAACCCAGATATTTTAGGTTTGCTATCAAGGGCTCCAGATTTAACAATAGCAAAAATTAAAAAATGGTGGAGTGAAATAAAAGACCTTCAAGAAATCGAAAATCAAAAGTATTTACCAGAGCGGGTTGCATCGCTGGGCGTTAATCTAGCAGCAACCCACTTTTTTGTCTATAGGAGTTGTTCAGTGAGGTAAACTTTTCAAGATTCTTTCCTTTCGGCCTGTTATCATTCTCATAAAATTTAATCCCAGTAGTCACTTCCACGACCAGTATTTTTGTACATATTCGTTTTTGTACTGCCATGCATGGCTGAGAATGGCGTTTTTTAGTTGCACATTGCACAAGTGACTAATTCCCTTTGTTCGCATAAGGACAGATTCTCAAAAAGACTGATTCTCAAAAGGACAGATTCTCAAAGTCAGAAATGGTACAGTTGCACACACCCTCACATAATAGAATTTAGGTATATAGATAGGTATATCCTGTGGGTACCCGATAATGTTTTCAATATTAAAACGAATTCTTACGACAAATGAAAATATGTATATTAGGTACAGTAATTAGTCCTCCTTGATAAGAGTTTGCTATTATTGAGTTTTAAAACTGGTTATTTGAGAAAGATTATAATTTAGTCATCATTCGTTTCACATTGTCATTGAAGAATTTCTTATAGATATACAATAAAATAAGCATTAGATATATCTGCATTTTTATTTATACACAAATGGATAAAGATGGGCCTCGTTCTGGGATAAATAATATCGTATTTATTAAAGGCAATGAAGGTACGTCTCAACTCATTTTACTTCCAATTCAAAGATTCCTAAAAGATCACTCTTATTTTATTTTATCGCACTGCTTAAAAAAGAAGCAAAAGTGGCCGATATAAAAATAGTTTGCGGTGACTACTACTGTGCTGGCAAAACAAAAAGAACTGATATTTTAATTGATAGTCAGATAGAACACATTATATATCTGACTGTTTAGAAGAAATATATCTCTCTCAACGCTTTCAACGCCTCGCAGTACTGAGGCATGCGAAACAAGATATTTCAGTTTTTAAATAATAATGAAATTTCCATTTATTCCCTGTAGTATTATTAATTTTTAACATAATACATTAATTAATATTATATTGCCTAGGTACTTGTTACTGAATTTCTAAGTAAAACTTTTATTTTTTAATAAAAGTAAAATATGTTCTATGTGCTCTATAAAAACCCTGTTTTGTATGTTTGAACGCGCTTCCGAACATGTGCTCATAAAAACTTATAATTATTAAAATAATAAAAAATCTTTGCTTATCCTTTTCAACTTACATGTACTTTTGTCTTTTTGAGAATCTGTCCATATGAGAATCTGTCCTTATGTGAACAAAGGGACTAATTCTATAAACCTGCAGTGATATCACAAATTATAGATTTGTTTTTACACAATAGGGAAGCTCTTTGCCTTCATCTCCCTTGTTAAGCTATATGACAATAAGGCCAAAGATCAAAAGAAGCTTCACCTGGACTCCTAAACAACTGAGAAACTGGCTGTTTTACCTCTAATTCTCAGAACACAACAGTGCTATTGACATTGTTATTAAACTTAAGTAAGACAGTGGAGGAAAAACGTCTGTGGCACTGTGGACTCTGCACCTGCCTTCTGAACTTGAACTGGAGGTTCAAGACTGCAATGTACCAATGTGATTTTCGTTTTCGAATTTCATATGTATATTTGTCTGACGCTCCTACGGTGATGGAAAACATAAGGCAACCTGCCTAAAGCTACGAAGAAATTCAAAGGTGTATCAGGTATATGCGAAATTGAGCAATCTACACTGGGCCAGTGTGGTTGACTAAGGTCTAAACACCCTAACTTAGGGTAGGTTTGAGCCCCTCGTATATGAGCTGTTATGATCATAATGAAGACATTATGGAATGGCCATGTGTTGCTAAGAAGCCCTACCATCAACCAAACTAAGCAGAGAAAGATTTCTGTCACCATCGGAATCAAACCCCAAACCTCCAGATCAACTGGCTGGTCTCAACCACTATACCATAGAACTGTTTGTCAAGTGGTAGTAATGTAAATCTTAATTAGTCCTTTTATGTAAATACTTTACATGGAATATTATCTTATGAACTGTTTAAATATATAAGTATATAATATATACTTATTTTCTTCTCAGTCATGCAAAAATGTCTTCCAATATTTCGAATTTGAGTTCTTTAGTTCATGATTTTTTTTTCTATTCTATTAATAACCAGCAACTGATGATGAAGTTGTAATAGAAATCTTATTTTAAAACTCTGTTGTCGTTTTTCATATTGAACAAGTAAAATAAAATGTTGGAATTACACTCATAAAAGGCTTAATTGTTAAATTTACGTGAAATCATTTCATTATAGTATTAATTTGTTGTGTTATACGATTCCAATCCTGGCAGTTGCTGCTTGACAGCCATGACTCAACAAAGGCAACTGCTATGTGATGACATTTCTGAATCATTTCATATACTTCATGTACAGTAAGCTCCTTGTCAAGCTATACTTTTTGACCTTTAGTTTGACGGTTTTATGCCGCTTGCCGCAGTGATGGTTTTTCGTAATGGCCGGTACACACATTGTTTAGTGTTTAGTGCGAGTGGCTTGTTTAGTGTGAAGTGTTTAGTAAAAACCACGTTCGGACAGCTTCTGTTTAGTGTTTAGTGTTTAGCGAATAGGAACGCGTTCTATTTTTTCTGCGAGTCGCCCCTCCCGCTCTCCCGCCTTCACCCCTCACTTAACACTAAACACTCACTAAACACGTCTGGACAGATCTGTTTAGTGTTTAGTCCATATAATGAACAAATAAACTAAACACTGTTTACTAAACAGTGTAGGGTCAGCACCTACTAATCACTTAACACTAAACAGTGTACTAAACACTAAGCACTTGACTAAACAAAGTGTATACCGGCCATTAGGGATGTTATGGAGCTCCGTAACCGTAACCGAAACTATCAGATATCCAAAATAAAATATATCTGTAACCGTAACCGCCTTTGTTGCCCGTGGTCCACCTGCGTAGTTCACCTGGGTGTACCATAGGAAAAAAATATTTCCGGTAGTACACCTGGGTGTACCATGGGTAAAATATATTTCCCGTAGTACACCTGGGTGTACCATGGTTAAAATATATTTCCCGTAATACACTCAGGTGAACCATAGGAAATGATGTTTCCCTGTAGATCCAAAAGCCGCACCAATATCTTGAGACTTTTAAATGTGTTGCTCAAAAATATGAATTTATAATCGAAAAGGCGAAAAATAGTTATTGAAAATGACGATTACATAAAATATATTCAGATGCAACTACATAGTTTCTAATGATATTTCACTAGGAGTCGCTTTAGAAAAACCACAAATATTTCACAAACTTTGAATTGTTTATCTTTTTAGTTGTCAAAACATGTTTCATAGTCAATGCTGCTTCCAATATCAGCCTTTAGCCTTTCTCCAGAAAGCCCTATGCCAGAAAGCAGCCACGGACTTCTACTTCCGGATAAACATCAAGAATTGCATGTATCCCCTACTTCAAAGTCGCAATGATACTTTTTTTGTTTTTTTAGTTTTCAATCTTTAAATTAAAATTCGTTTGGGAGGCTGAGTCTCGTTTCTTTCTGCGTTATTCCTTTGTTATTAAAGAAATAAAGTGATATCCATATTAATCTTTCATTTACTACGATGTAATCATGAGAACGTTCCGGTGAACAACGGGAAATATTTTTTTCAACACACTTGCTTGTAAAGTGGGTCTTATTATCTTGCATTTAGACCCGTTATTCAGTATATTTAACACGAGTGCTTTTCACTTTACATAATCGCAGTAATCTTAACATGACAAATTCTAATTTGTTTAAGATTGCAAAGTAAATGTATGTCCAGTACGCATTCTTAAATTTGTCGCTTAATACACTTTTTTTTAATACGACTTTATGATGCTGCCAATTGGAAACAAATGAACAGCCTACTACTGGTTACTTAAATATTAAATTAACAACGACATTAAAAAAAACAATAATTAATAACTATAACTAAAATAAATTATTAAAAATTCACACAAACTTGTTTTTAAAAACTAAAATATTCGGTTTATTTAGTTTTGAATTTTGGCTGTTTGGCCCTTTTTTGTTGGCTGTATGATGAGTTTAGCCATGCCCGGGCAGCGCGCGAAAATAAAAGGCGCGCGGCATTTTCCCGCTATTGAAATTTTTTGCCTTTTTGTTGTAATTGATTATCTACAAATAAATGTGGAGTTCAAATGAAAACTCCGCTGGAAATAATTATGGAGGCGCAAAACGCGAGTATGTTTGTTGGCGCCAAAGTCAAAGGATAAATTCTTGGCGGCATACGATACTTTCATACAGTGGAAGATTGATAAAAAAGCGCAGTAATTTTCAGAAAAATATTAATACCACAAGATCTTTTATTTTCCTCACAAGTGTGTTGAAAAACGTCGTATGATACACGCGCGCATTGGTCATTATTGTATATTATACATATTGTATTTTGTATATTGTATATAATATAATGTACTATTTCCTATGGTACACCCAGGTGAACTACGCAGGTGGAGAAAAATAAAGTGATATCCATATTAATCTTTCATTTACTACGATGTAAACATATGGACGTTCCGGTGAACAACAGGAAATATTTTTTCCTATGGTACACCCAGGTGAACTACGCAGGTGGCATGCATACGCATTTTGAATAAGGGCGGAGTTTAAATAAAACAACACGTTTCGATAGGTTTTGGTTTCATCGCTCGTGTGCCACGTGAATCTTGCAGATTGTTTGTTATTTCTAGTCATAACATAACCTCTTTCATAATTAGTTTTTTGTTTAACAGTTGACTATTTGTGTTCATATTTTACTTCAATCTAATATCCGTAACCGAAACTATCCGAAACTAACGGATAATCCGAAATAATTACATATCCGTAAGCGTATCCGAAACCGATATAATTTTATTCCTAAATTCGTATCCATATCCGGATCCGAAATATCATATCCATAACATCCCTGGTTTTCGTAGTATAAATGAAAAGCTTGAATGGGAGCTTACTGAACATAGTATTAGTTTGTTGTGTTGTATAATTCCAATGCTGGCAGTTGCTGCTTGACAACCATCAACTGCTATGTAATGACATTTCTGATCCAATCTGCCTTGTTGGATTGTTCAGTAATGCCAAACTTGGCGTGGCTTGGCCGCCTTGATCTAAAGTTGAGACATGAGGGCCAAAAAACCATTTATTGATGTGTTCCTTTCCAGGCTTAAAGATTCCCAAGAATGGATCAAAGGTGACATAGAGACACTCAAATTACCTACAAATTATGTAGAAGGTTATTCAGTGGAAGCCATAGATTGTTCCAACTTCTTCCATGGTGGAATACGATATGAAGGTTTAGAAAACCTTAAAAATCTACCTTTCCTAAAATGGTTATCACTAAGGAATAATAAACATGTAGATGTCTGGTGTATTAATAGAGTTGCAGGCTTTACTGGAAGGTCTTTGGAATATCTAGATATAAGTGGTTGTAATTTGTGTACTAGCTGTGTTCTGGCTTTAGCTAGAATGACAAAACTCAGAATACTTGTGTTAACCGACCCTGGTGACAATATGGAAATACAAGCAGCCTTATCCATGCTAGAAGAAGAAAATCCGCAACTTATGATAAAAGCTATTGAAGAGTAAAAGATAAATAAATTATCATAACAGAACACTTGAAATAAAACACTTCAATGTTTTTGATGCTTTTATGTTTTAACATAAGTTCGCACAATGATCCAATATGCTTGAACAAACTGTCCACTATATTATTGGTTGCCATATACCTGCACACTTTGATTTGTTTTTAATATCTTTGTTGATCATAAGTTCTAAGTTAAAGTGCCATTTAATTTGGTCCTTAGGTTGGATTTGATTACATTTTAAGTCTTGGTATGCAATATCTTAAGATAAATCCTCTGAAGAGTTTTTGTCTAATTCAATCTAACATACATTAAATTGAACACTTAAACCTAAATAAAATTTCTAAACAAGATATTTACAATTATGACATTTGGACTAAACAATTAGACTAATGCCTTATGTAGAAGTAATAAATAACGAATATGAAATGCTTTATAAAAATGTCCTTTTTTAATCATTGCTAATAATTCTTAAAAACATAACACTAACATGTTTTACCAAAAGTTAATTCAGTCTAATAAATAAAACTGCTTATTATACATTACCTATTGACTGGCAAACCCTTACAAACAAGGAGTTTCATTACCATACTTTTAAATATTTCTGAATGAAGTTCAATTTTTATTTAAGCCTTTGAAAGTCAATAAGGCACTAATAATAATAATATGCAGTTTTTTTATTTATATCAAGATTTTTCATATTTGTTATTATAATAATGCAACACACCAAAGTCATAACATCCATTTAAAAAAAACTAAAATTAAAGGTATCATCATTAAAACATCAGGTAATGGACAGAATTAAAACAAATTGAAACATTCAATACAAACCACATCAACCATAAACTGCAAAACAAATTAATTTAAGGCCAAGCAAACAATAATATGTAATGAAATTACAATACTTCATGAAAAAATTAAAAACAAAAAAAAACAAGGTTGTTATAGTAAATAATTACTAATAGTGAAACTCCCACAATAAGCTGCTTTAATGAACTGATTTCTATTTGTGTATTTTCGTATGCACATCAAATTCAACAAAACATCTGATAGAACAGCTATCTCACAATGATTTGATTGGGTAAAATTGGCAAACATTTTTATTGCAAGATTTGCATTGATTATCATTAACCATAATGGTGTCTAAACATTTAAAGACACTAACAGTATTGTATGTTTTCAGCTAAAAGGTAGGTCGAATTTCACCAACATTTAACAGGCGATTATAGTTAACAAAGAACCGTTTTTTACACTTATTGTATGAGTGAAATGTCAAAAACTTGTTTGTTAGTTAACTAATCACCTGTGAAAATATTGGTGAAATTGGACCTAAATAAATCACAACTAATGATCGGTTAACAAGTCATAATTCAATTCCAAAAACTACTGCATAATCATCCCAAATTTATTACGAGATGAAAATCTAATATTAAAATTGTGAACTATTGCATGAATTAAAACTACACAAATAAACATTGTGTTAGATTAACACAAATAGCTATTTTTGTTAAATATTAGATGTCAACATTTCCGCTTGTTTCCTATAGCGATAGTGATTAATAAGTCACGTACGCAGTAATTTATGGAACCGATAAAATATATGCATCATATAGCTTCCTATTGAATTATTTAGGCAAGAATATACTTCCATAACGACAGATACAATAAGGAGGTATATTTTATTTAAAGCACACTATAACAAATTAAGAACTGGTCAATTGAACGGATTATGATTTGTTGTATGCAGACGACAGCACAACAGTTTTCCACAAAAAAAAATTTGAACTTTAGCTCATTCTCACAATGTTTCTTTTTTGGGTAAACTGTTTTGCTGTTGTCCATGAATAATAATAACATGTTGTATAATTATATAAAATATCAAATGTGTGGTTGTTATTAAGTCTAATTGGTAACAACAGTTATGCTATTAAAATGTGTATAGTATACAACCAATTGACTACGCGCGATTTCCATCCATGAGTTAAAACTGCGATTGGTATGTTGTGCCAATAGATTGAACAGAAACGTAGTTTCAAAGCATGGTTGGACTCCGACTACTCTATCAACATTATATTTTAACAGTGCGAAAATATTTTCTTACATTTATATTTTTTTAATAAATTCTTTTTACGTCCGGACTCCTAAAGCAATTATCTAAATACTATTTACGCCGACGAGATCATTTAAAAATACAATTTTGATATACATAACATTTGTATTGGCCGAAATTTTCATGTATAAATTAATTAAATATCTTTCCTTTATTTATCTATATCATTAGTATTTATCTAAATAAAAACTTAATTACTTTGAGAGCCGGGATCTCTTACGCTAACTCCAAATAGGTCTAATATTTACAATGAGATTATTATATATATGTATATTAACATTGATTTACCTAGTGTCAGGAATAATTTGAGCTTGTAAACCACTGCTGTTAAATTGTAACTGATAAAAAAAGATATTTACTTGTTATGAATTTGTTATTACTTAATATTAAAACAATGTCATATTTCCTATTTTTATTAAGACTATTAAGACGATTATAAAGGCAATAATATTAAGTCACTCTGTTATAGATAAAATTATGATATTTTGATATTATCTAATAAAATGAAATTCAATCACTTGGAAGACCAACATCACAACACAACATAAATAGAAACAATATAACTCTAAAAATGACATACGCACCAATGCTTCATGAACATATTCTCTAATAGATATTCTCAAAACCTGTATTGGAATCTATTTACTACTAAAAGATTATCTAATCAAAGACAATGTGTGTCTCAATAATTATTTTCGGCAATCCACGAGCTAATTAAAACATTTAAATGCATCGCTTTAAAAGGAATCATAAAACCAAATTATCGTCAATAATATAAAACCTGTGCACACACGTGCCAAAGTAAGCATTTAGAAATAGCAGCAGTACAAGCAGTACGATTAAAGATAAAATGAAATAACATATTGCGCTGGAATATAATATTTTACGAAAATCTTAATATTTAGTAATAGCTAAAATAATGTAGCTTATTATAAAACTTCGATAATTCGTTACTATGTCGGGTTGTTCGTTAATAAAACGTTCGTTTTATATCGTGATCGTCATTACATATTTATTATTATAAAAGTATGTTTAATCAAACAACATTAATTCAGCATTGATATGGCTGTAATTGTTGTGTGCCATCACATATCATGTCATAAAAATATTGCATTATTTATCTATGAATTCTCGAAACCATCTATTCTATATGATAAATATAAAAATATTTTCATTAAAACGACGCCAATTTACAACTAAGTCTCGAAACAATTGCTACAGCTACAGCTGAAATAGAGGATTGTGTTTCATTCACAAGCATAACAATCTATTTGCTCGACAGTGTATCAGCTGGAGACATATAAATAACGATAAATTACTATCTTGTAAACATGAACATGATGTATAAAATACGCTAGATGAACATCGCTACTCAGCGTAGCTAAAGAGATAGACAACGTACATACATACGCCACACATACGCCAAACAACGCAACAACTGCACACCTCTAAAGACTAATATTTATACACAAAACATATTGAGATCGTGCCTATAGATAGTGATAAAGTGCTAACGTGAAATAAATATGAAACAATGAAGCATCTATAACAATTGCGACATCGCACCTATAGATGTATAAAACAATGTTAGACTATTATTAATAAAATCATGGTATTTTTTTGTGTTTTTTAACTGGCGCGTTTGAATGATGCAGATGATATAAATGTTCATCCAATCGCTATTAAGTGACTCTTAAGTATAATTGCTATTTGAAAACATTTCGCATCATCAACAAATGTTTACATTCCACAAATTACAATATCTCGTAACTATCAAAAGAATCTTATGTTTAGACGTGACATTGAATTTGTATAATTATTCCCATACAAATATTGACTGTTGCTAAAACTGAATATGAATTTTTGTGAATGCAAATCAACTACACGCATGTTTGATCAACAAAACTATAGCATTTATGAATCGTTCTCATTGCATTTTCAACTTTTATAAACATCAAAAATTCAATCATTTCGTTTTACACAAAGACGATTTGGAAGAACCTAAGGAATATGTAGCAACCGTTGACAACCATTGAAACGTACCACATCAGCAACAATTGTATCTGTAGGTATTCGTTCATTCCCCAATCTTTAAAATCGTATAACTCTTTACTCCAGTCTAAACTTAACGCCACTTTAAATGCACAGTAGAATCACAAGTCACCCAAAGTCCCATTCACTCCATTGTACTTATGGACACAACGACGACATCGAAGAATGTACGACATGATTAATCTATTCGATTGAAAATGTGTCCCTAAGATGTTTTTTGAACTGTTTTAATCCATCCCATTCTTAACACATTTACTTTGTGCGCTCGCGTAAAAGTAGATAACTGACGCTGTCGGTAGATCGAATTCCTCTCTTCAAGCATATACCTAAATATAAATTTGAATACAACGTGTTGCAAAATAACCCGTGAAAAAATATACTTAACAAATTTATTAAAGACAAAATATAGCCAACCCTAGAAAGCCCAAGTCAGAGAACCAGCAGGCGTAGCACGGGCTGCCTAGACTGGACTAGATTATCTCACAATTTCGGTGACATAATCTCTATGTCTTATGGCTCCTCTTCATTATCGGCGAATACAGAGTACAGACGATCACGCGCGAGCACGATAATGTAGAGGGCATATTCGGCTGTACTCGGCTGTGCGCGCCGATGATCTATGATCGCCTGCGACCCGTGAATTGTCTGTTTTCGGGCACGCATCAAAGGGAATCGCCTGTGGTTGCTTATAACAGACGAACGTGGACGATCGTGTAGATGCTTGCACGATGCTCGTGCCGATTATAGACGAGCACACGAGCAACGATCATCACCGATAATGTAGTGCAGACATAAAAGAGTAGTACGGGGCGCGGATTCAGTGGGACTGACGTGATAAAAATTTCTTTACGCTCGTCAAGGGACACGTGTGGCTGAGTTTTATCACAAATTTTTTGCTCTCCGACTGCTGCTTCATCTTCTAAAGTATTAAAATCCTTGCTACAACCACAGCAGTCGGCGCACAGGCACGCAAAGAAATTTGTGATATAACTCGGTCACACGAGTTCCTTGACGAGCGTCAAGAAAATTTATCACGTCAGTCACACTAACGCGCCACCGTGCTACCTCTTTAAGACAGAGATTTATGTCACTGAAATTGTGAGATAATGCGTGACTCGAGTCCAGTCTTGGCAGCCCGTGCTACGCCTGCAGGGGTTGTCAAAGTAAAAATCTTTTGCGATCGCCTTCAATTTAACAGTCGCAATCCATCCATTACTGCTTTTTAATAGAGGTGCGTTCCGAATGCGTATGAGCATATAACGATGAGAGCGGTGTGAGCGCTCACAACTGTTCCGAATGGGATATCGCGCTTACATCGACATACAATAATTGGCCATTCGGAACGATAGTTTGCGCGCTAACGATGCTTGACATTTAATTTTCAGCAATAGCACGAAATTTTTGCATCTAACCATTTTTTAATGGGCACTTAGGTAGACAACAGAAAAGTTAGTTCACTACTGTATTATTTTCCTCATCCCTCACAATAAATGTTGAAGTTTTCAAACGCTGACATTGACACTTGACAGTCGTATGACAGAACACACAACGATTACGATCCGAGGCATGGTTGCCGTAAACGCAAGATGGCGAATGTAATGATGACGTCAGGTTGGATGCTGTGAGCACGCTCACGGTTATTCGAAACGACTTTTAGCGCGCTGACATCGATATCATCGCCATTCGGAACGCACCATAGGAAGGGCGCCGTCTTTGTGTTGACGGCGCAATGGCTGTCAAATTAAAGGCGATCGTGAATTCGTGATGGATTTTTTCTTAGACAATTACTCCCCTGAGCACCGCACCTATCATTCTGCGTAGTTTACTCATTAATTTTACTGAAATAGGGTTTGCACGCCAATGAATACATTTAACGATATTTTTTTTTTACTTTAGGTTATACAGTGAAACTAATGTTTTCAAATATTGTCAATGGGTATAAAGGACCATTTTTTTTTCACCTCCGGCAGGCTTCGGGTGACAATTTATTTAGCATTTTTAATTTTTTATCGTGATTTCTCTCTATTATCTACTCAATGAATTATTGCAATATGTATGCATAGAGATAATTATGTAAGTGGCAATAGACAATCTTTTTGAAACAGGCCTAGAATATGTACCTAGTCAATTATTAGTCTATGGCACAACAAAATGTCCGTGTTACGTATACGAATAGTGGTTGCTGGTAAGAAGTCGACCTACCGACAGGCGTGCGGTGAGGTTATCTACTGCTGCACGATAATGGAGATGGTGTACCCGCACCGCTAACTGGCCGTCGACGTGGGCTGCAGGGACGACGACACGACGGGGGAGTTCACGTCTGGAATCAACCATCACAATATTATTAAGAGGAAACACCCAAGGTCGAGAGAATTCAAAAATAGGTATTTGTAATATGTATTGCTGTCTGTCGCGTTGTGTCCAAACAACAGAACTGAGCGCGACAGGGGGGACGACTGCAGCTGGGACCGAAAATACCTATGAAAAGTACACAAAATATACGTTTCGTAAGTCCCCTGTTTTGTCCGCGAAAAATTGACCAATTTAATTACTTTTTGCGTTAAAAATTAAAGCAAGGCTTTCTCTGTGTTTCTATGTTTTGCTTTTTCGTATAATCGTCTTCAATTTGTTTGCTGGACGTTTCAATACAGCAGAAAATTAGGTTGATTTTTTAGGTTTTTGAAGGTTTAAAATCTCTTTTAATAATTAACTTAATAAAAAAAGGAAAACATAGGAACATGCTTATAGTGGCCATTGATTTTATTGGAAAAATAGGACAATTAGTGCCATTATCCAGGAAGGAAATAGGGGACTATGTTTGTATGAAAAAAGGGACTGTACGATTGCCTCTTAACATTTCACCCACAACAGGGAACCTCTCGCTTGACCTTTATCACTTGATAGTAAGTGAAGATGAGCTCGAAGATAGAAGCAGACATTATTCGGACTTCTCAACAATTGAGGAAATGACATCTTAGCCCTAATTTTTGGGACACAACATTGTTACTAATGCCTGGTTTCTATATTAAAAAAATGACCCGTTTTTGTTACGGACAGTTATATTTTGAAATATTTTCTAATTTAACTGTTTAAATAAATTTACAAATTTAATTGTCCGTAGCAAAAATTATCGTTTTTTTAATATTGAAACCGAGCATAAGCCGACAAGCCAGTCGGGCTCAGAAGCCCTGTCATCAAAGAAACCAAGCGAGAAATGGTTCTGTTCTCATGGAAGTCGAACCACGGAAGTGGTTATATCAGGTAATTAAAGTTCCTTCAGTAACAAATGGAATCAAAGGATTTTCATATAAGAAGGTTAGGTGACAACTAAAATAGCTGAGGCGATTACTTTTGTATGAAACAAAATTGTCGAATCATATTCCTAATCGAATATAATTCGACCACCAACTTCACATGTGTGTCTAGTTTTGTTCTATTTCGGGTTATATAATATTAGCAAGCAACAAAATTAATTACATAGGTAACTCACTTGTAGGGGTGTTGACTTCTGAATGCGGTGTAAGGTTAGATTGAGCCATCAGTTTCTGTCGAACCTCACGAATTTTTAGCTGCAGGGACATCTTAGTAGGAAATATATCCATGTGGGCTGCCTGGAGACAATAATAGTAAAATTTAACGCCATGTTATTGTATCCAAAAGGGAACATCCATGAAATTGATATTATAATAATTTTATTGATAGCACATTATATATAATACATTAAAAACCTAAACAAATGGTGATGAAACTGTCTTATTACAATAAAAAATAAACATGTTATTTATTTGTTATAGAAAATTGCATGTCATTTCTTTCTTGCATCAACAGATTTTTGCTTCTGTATTAGGTATATGACGGACGTGTACCCGTGTACGATACGTCACAGTTTAGGAGTAAAGGATTCTTTTATATTTTTGAGTCCTTAAAATTTTGTTGTTGTTCCAATTTGGATTTGACCGTCAGATACATAATCCTACTAATATTATAAATGTGAAAATGTGGATGTTTGGATGTTTGTTACTCAATCACGCAAAAACGGCTGAACGGATTTGGATGAAATTTGGCATGGATGTAGTGGCCTTTGATATGGAAAAGACATAGGCTACCTTTTATCCCGATTCCTTAAGTAGTTTCCGAGGGAAAATTGAAAATTGTTCAAAATTGAAGTCCATGCAGACGAAGTCGCGGGCAAAAGCTAGTAAATCTATATAAATAAAAATGGATCTTCGAAATGTATGTACGCCCATAACTTTCAAACGACTGCACCAAATTGGATGATTCTTAGTTTTATGTATTCGTTATTGTTAGGACAGGGTTTGTGTAATATAAAAAAAATACAATATAAATGGATAAACATAAATATTTAAACAAAAGGTTCAGTAATTTAGTTTAAAAAAACATGGCGATACAAAGTACGCCGGGTCAGCTAGTATTATACCGGGTGTAACTGAACACCCCAATAACATTTAAGGGGCATATAAGTTAGATACTAAATGGACCTTCGGTGCTTGTCTGAGACCTGTAACCCCAATACTTTCAGAGTTATTTGATTATAAACTGAAAGCAAAAACTTTCAAGTGACAACCATAATCAGCTCTTAACACAAAAGAAATTTAAACACAAAATGACACGTGACAGACGTGAGCGTAGTATTCCTTGTACGCTTACGTAAGGCTTTCGGCACTTAATACCAAAAAATAATTTATTTAGTTTCTATGACGTGAGCGTAGTATTCCTCGTACGCTCACGTAGGGCTGTCGGCACTTAATACCAAAAAATACTTTATTTAGTTTGTATGGGGAAAAAAAAAGTAGGTTTGTTAACCCTAATATTTTCCCTACAGAATCTCTACTTCTGATGGATACATACCCTTAAATGTTATCGGGGTGTTCAGTTACACCCTGTATAATTATCTTACGAGTGTTATAAAATATGCACATTATTCTTATGTAGTTATGACGTAAGCCAAATCTTTTTTTGGTCGAACAATGACCTACGTGCGTACCGTACAGAACCGCGAGTTCTGTGTCTCTGCGCGGCAGTAGTGCGCTCACCTGAAAGTTGGTGGTGGCCTGCGTGCTGGGGAACATGCCCTGCTCCTGGAACAGCTTCAGCACCAGGTTCCGCCTCTGCTCCAGCACCCGGCGGTGGCCCGCCTCGCCGCGGCCCGCGCTTGCGCTTCCCGAGCATGGAGTGCGAGGCGACATATCGTCCAAGCTCTCTGACGCTGCGATCAAGTATTAGTCATATTTTTTTTTAGTCATTACTCATATTTCTATCAAGGTAGGCCTACAAAGCACTCATTGACGTCCTTGAAAACAAAAACGAACACGAGTTGGTAACTTTTAAATAAAATAAAAACCGGCCAAGCGCGAGTCGGACACGCCCATGACGAAGGGTTCCGTGGGATTTATGACGTATTAAAAAACTACTTACTAGATCTCGTTCAAACCAATTCCCGGTGGAAGTTTGCATGGTAATGTGCATTTTTTTTTTGTTTTATCATTCTCTTATTTTAGAAGTTACAGGGGGAGGGGTCGACACACATTTTACCACTTTGGACGTGTCTCTCGCGCAAACTATTCAGTTTATAAAAAAATTATATTAAAAACCTCAATATGATTTTTGAAGACCTATCCATAGATACCCCACACGTATGGGTTTGATTATTGAACAAAAAAAAATTCGAGTTTCAGTTCTATATATGGGGATCCCCAAAATTTATTGCTTTTTTCTATTTTTGTGTGAAAATCTTAATGCGGTTCACAGAATACATCTACTTACCAAGTTTCAACAGTGTAGTTCTTATAGTTTCGGAGAAAAGTGGCTGTGACATACATACGGACGGACAGACAGACAGACATGACGAATCTATAAGGGTTCCGTTTTTTGCAATTTGGCTACGGAACCCTAGAAACGACTGAGTAGAAAATGTTAACTATTACTAGTTAAAACCATCGCCTGTAATAACTACATTAACATGTCGCATTCGTTGCCAGGGATGTTTGTCTTCTACGAAGTCTTGTACCCTATTATATGCTTTAGCAATTAATTTTGTTTTAATTTTTTGTTTAAATTGTGTATCCGTCATAATTAAGAGTTCGATTTCTGAGAATACTTTTTTTTGTACAATAAAGTGGCAGTGATCGGCGCGTAGCCTGCAGACCTATTATGGATCTTTCATCGTATAACATGGTATAAATTTCGAGATAAAGAAATCATGAAAAATGATCCATTTGGTATTAACGATCTCCAATGATATCACTATAGCATAATTTCAACGATGTAAAATCTGACCAAAAATATAATTTTTCGTTTTGCACTTTGATTTCATTCGAAAACCTTAGATCTGTAATAGGTCTGCTGATTACAATCGTCACAGCTCTAAGACGTCCCCACCGAGGGGCTCGAGCCTACCCTAAGTTAGGTTATTTGTTTAGGCCTTTAGTCAACCACGCTGGCCCAGTGCGGTTTTGCCATGAGAAAACTAACACCCCCCATTGTAAATCAACTTACTCGTACACTACATAGAATAAAGTTTTCAGTGTACCTATAGACTAGGAAAATTAGTCTTCAATCTGGACACCCCCCATCGAAAAGTTACCTATACCTACGCCTATGTATCCAAGTGACCAGCGTTCTTACCTAAAATTATGTTACCAAAAGTGTTGCCAAATTGGAGGAACAAAATTAAAATGACATACAATACAATCGAGGGATTCCCCGTAACACATAAACGAAAATTGTTGCCAACTTGTGACATTTTAATTCCCAAACTTTTTATTGAAAAAAAACAATGTTACCTAACGCGTAGTTTGAAAACCCTACGTAGCGTTTCACAAGACCCCCTCCCTCCCCCAAATTGCGGTACGTAATACAAATAAGATAAAATTATCTTCTGTGAGGTAGGACTATCAATCAGCGCGTTCCAGATAAGTCATAAATATCAACATTTTTAGCATCTCTGCGTTTCATTAGCCTTTGGTGTTAACTTTTCGTGCTGGTTTCGTGTGTTCCACTTAAACATTTTTGCCACGAAAAGCTAGCATCAAATACCCATGCTAATAGATGGGTCCTCTGATACCACTTTTTGACAGCTTTCAAATTTGACATTTGGAATCTTTTTTTTTCATGAATCAAAAAGGGATTTCAGCGGATTTAAAAAGTTCATTTAAAGATATAGTATTAGCCGATTCTTATTTATAATATAAGAAATTTTAAGTGACTGGACTAAGTGGTGGTGGTAGCTGGTGAGGTGTCAAAATTCAGCACGAAAAATCAGTACCTTCCGTTTCATTTGTAACAATTAGCGCGGCTAAAAATGTCAACATTTCTTATAAGAAAACGCAAAACGTAGTAGTGCTTATCTGGAACGCAGGGTATGTCTCCAGCCTATTTCGGTCAGTTCCTCAGTGTATCTCTTTAAAAACCGCTAAAAGATATATGTTTCTTTTACAGTTTGATGCAGTATTTTTAAATAGAATAATAGATATTAAAAACGAGTAAAACTAGGTACCTCTATAAGTGTCCAAGTTGAAGTCTGGCCCGAAGAAAGTGTTTCCGACTAGCTTGGTTGTGGTGTATGGCGTCCCGTAGGAGTGCGGAGTCGGCATACTGTTCCCGTTAACCACCTCCGGTTCGATTTGGGGCGTCACCACCGTCGTTTCTTGTTCTGCGTATACCAATCAGTTTCAGATTTGCAATCATACAGTCACTGTATGATATACCGGGTTACTTTTCCAGCAGGAGCCAAATTTTGTGTGCTTGTTTAGACAAGCAAACTGAACAACTTTTATTATGGGACCAAACTCGAAATCGCGAAAAAAAAATCAGCTGTTCCATACATTTAGGTTCGGTGGATGTTGAACATTTGCGCAGGACCGATCGGTATGGAGATCCTTGTGGGAGGCCTATGTCCGACAGTGGACGTCTCTTGGCTGATATGATGATGATGATAGAAAAATAACCCGGTATAGTAAGTAGAAATCACGGAACAGAAAAAACAGTGGAAAGCGACACGACAATACCCTCCTGCAGCCCAAGTATATTTTATTTGCCTCTATAATAAATTTTTATTTATTTTGACAATTTAAGCTAGAAAATACACTACGGTAAAGGCCCAGCGCACACCGCTGGAAACGCGGCGAAGCGCATTTGAATACAACAATTTAATATAAACCGTAACGTCTTGGACAAACGCTCAATAATTGCGTTACACGAATACGCGCGCGGGTATCGGAGCGCCCACAAGAGCATGCGCGCGAGTAATTGACCATATGTCCAGACGTTACGGTTTATATTAAATTGTTGTCTTGGAATGCGCTTCCAGCGGTGTGCGCTGGGCCTTAGTCCAGGCCGTAATTAATATGTTTATGTAATGACGGGTTTAGATTTTATTAATGTTTTTTTATGAATATAGCATTGTCAGAGGTAGTGTTAGTCAAAAATTTATGGCAAAATATTCAGATCTTTCGAAAGGACATCCGGTGGATTTCGTAGTGCACGTGTAAAGCTTGATGTATTGTTGTCTGTACAATTTTTTTTTTAATTTTTTAGCTTGAGGAACGAAGGAACACTGAAATACATTCCGTGGGGCCGTTATTATGCGCTAGGAATTGGCCTTAATGTCCAGCCCCCTATTTCACCATTTCTGACAGGTGCGACAATTCTCAAAAAATACAGTTTGTTTCACCATCTCTGACAGGTGCGACAATTGTCAAAAATACTGTTTTTCTGCATAATGTGCACATACGAAGTGGGTGAGAAAGGAGGATCATTCTAGTGATAAAAAATAGAAAAAAAACATATTTTTATTTTTAGGGGCCATTTAATTTTTTTGCGAACCTGACGTGCATAAACCGTTATAACTCTTGAATGAATAGACAAATATCAATGAAATAAACACCTACGTGATTCTTAAAGATCTAGTACTATCAAAACACAAATTTTGTCAATAATTAGATATCACACACGTTTAATGACAGAAGAACAAAGAAGAAAATAGCGTATTTTTTTTATTAAATCCAATTTTTATACAAGTAACGTTTTCTAGTGCTTATTTCAGTCAGTATCATTTCAGCTTTCAAACGCCACATAAGTCGTGTCTCTAGGTTAATAGGCTAGATGACTAAAAAAATTCGTTTGTTTTAATAGAAGCTCATTCATATAATAAACAGAAGGAAAAAATCGGTTTTCGAATAACTATAAAAACAACCAAGATATAAGGTATTAAAGATTTTTCTCCATCTCTTTCTAGCAAAATGGCAATTTACAAGGAGTTTATATGGCCGTACTCAACTATGACGTCACAGTTGATGTCGGATCTCTCTATCTAATCGCCTTCAAATTAACAACTTAAAATGCTTGTGTCTAATGTATTTCTTAGCCGATTTTAATTCTATTTTCACAGGACTGCATCTTTTTCCACAGTATTTTAATATTTAATGACTAGACGTAAAAATTAGAATTCAGTCATCATCCCAATTGTAACAATAGCTATTCGAAACGGGGTGTTGGAGACCGCAGCACCGATAACTTTGCAAATTTTTTGCCCCCTTCCTCGTATGTGCACTATATGCAGAAACACGCCGTATATGAAATATGTCACATTTTTTGACAATATTGTCGCACAGGGATGGTGAAATAGGGGCCCGCGGCGCTACCGAGATTAGCGATGGCGATAGCGAGGCATCGTTTTAATTTCACAAGTTCGCTATGATGGGCGGCGGCCCAACCGCCTAATTCACTCGTTATAGTTTTAGCTTTCTAATCTAGTGATTTCGTACGCCTATCATAGCAAACTCGTGATCATTAACTCGCACTTTCCTGGCGGTCGCATGCGACCGGTGTGACGTCACGCTATGAATTTTTTAAATAAATACCCCCAAAATTTTTTTTCACAAAAACAATATATATTTCACAACCAAAGCATATTTTTCATTATGTAAAAAGCAATGTATTAATTTATAAATTTCCTTTCGTGAGGGTAATTTTTCAATTATTACATAGAGTCAAGCCACACCGGTCTCATGAGACCGGTTGGCGGCTGACAGTGACAGGTTAATCGCTATGAGTTAGGTGGTAGGGCCGCCAGTCTTCCGTGCCTGTCACTGTTATTCATGTGCACAGTCAAACAGAACGCGACAATAATCCAATCTCATTTATGAAAAATATCTTCAACGAACTACGTAGATACGCTGCTAATAGGTACGCAAATATACGAATAAGCTGTGGCTGTTTTTTTTCTGATAATTTGAGATGCACGACACCCGAACTGACCATCAGTCAAAAACAACATCTCAAGATCGATTTCATTCTTGAGATGCAATTATTAAAACGAGCCTAAAAATTAGTATAATTGTAAAAAACAACCTTTATATTGATCTCTGTCTAAATAATATTTTTAAAATTTTACAAACAATTTACCCACTGTCCTGTCCATGTTATGGTGTAAGACGTAAAGTGTAAGTACTGAATTGTACTCCAAATTAACAATGGCTGCAGAATGCTATTTTGTAAGCTGTGATGAAGATATAACATTTGTATTATCGTTGTATGGCGAACTATTACCAAAATGTTAATTCATTTATCACGAACATCATAATTCTATCCCGATGTTAAGCAACAACATGTGGAATAGAAACTAATAGGTGAGGAAACGAACAAAGGTAATATTTCTTGCAGATTTTTGATTTTTTTAAATTTCGTTTCAAGAGCGCACGCTCCACTCACGTGAAATAACCGCAACAGACAATTCAACACTGTTTTTTTTTGTATGGTGCAGGGTAGGAATGATGCGGTATTGGGTATAAGTGTGTGAATGCATGAATGTGTTGTGTCATATTACATAAATATATATAGATATATGAGTATATACATATAGCTAGATGATTACTTGTTATAGTAATGAAGTATTAATTTTATTTGGAAGGACTTATCAAAGATAAACAATGACAACAAGTATTTAACACAACTCTAGATTAAAACACACCAACCTTTGCCGTAAACTTAGTAATAATGTATGCGTGTGTGTACGTACGGTCAAAGAATTTAAATGTTGAGCAGGAAGACGATTGTATTTCGTCGTATAATATCAAACCACAAACTACCAATCTTTTGACAGTTTTTTTTTGTGTTCCATAGTGTTGGATGTAAACGCAATCCCTTTTGCTGTTGACTATGGAAGAAGAAAGCTGACCCTTGCTCTATGACACGCAGCTCCTCTATATAAGCGCTTGCGGCCATGACACATTCCTTTTTTATTTCGCCTCCGACCACCACTAATTAAATAATCGTTTGTTGCCTTGCTTTGATCTTGATGTACTGTATCCAATACACGTTATTAATATTATTTGTCGTCTGGTGTTTAATCTCTAAAATAAGTTCTCACACATAGTGCTCACTTGTTTGTATAATACTAGAAAAATCAGAAAATCGTAAACCTGCCAAACATTCAAATTCCGTGGCTATATTATCGTATATAATTATGTGGTAGAATGAAATGCGAGTAGCAAAGCGTTTTACCCATTCCCATTTTGTTATGCTTCTTACGTAGGTAGAGTTGGGGACTGCATGGCACCAACATCGAGCCGGGACTGCACGCCTCCGGCTTGAACTGCGGCAACGTGCTGAACTTTTGCTCAAAGTTCACTGTCTCCAACACCCTGTGTCCATAGAAATTGTCTGTATCAAGTCCCTTTCCCCCTTCTACTGATTCATATATTCATTCATGTACACGTAAAAATGTTGTATTAATGAAACATTGTTGAAATATTTTTGTATGGTCGGTCACATACACGTCATATAAAACTAGTTGCCGCGTGGCCGCTGCCATTTGGTGTCGTTTCGTAGCGCAAGTAAGAGCTCGTAAAAAATGGTCAAATAGTGAGGTTTCCACTTGCAAAGGCGATCCAGTAACTCAGATCTTCAAGACGATGGCATTTCCTATCACATATAAGTATAAAATATACATTAACGTGTTTTATTGAAGTAATTTTTATGCCGTAACGATAGAAAAATACAATGGTACGTTGGTAGCTCAACACAGTACAAGGGCATGATTTGAGGGCGATTGCGTAGATACCAGTAAATTTGTCGATGTGTGTGTGTGTGTTTCTTTATTGTAAGATAATATTTTAATTGTGTGCATATCTGTAATTGAATTCTAAATTTTCGCAGTGTGTCATGCGTGTTTACCTCGCTCCCCGAAAAATGTGTCAGAAAAATGTATATTGCGATTTGTTGCGTACCATCTCCATAGGCTAAATGCTCCAAGACTAATGGCCAATTGCACTAACCTTGTCTTAGCTTGGGACGATCTAAGTGGCATGCTGTCCCATTCTTTTCATTAAAGGCAAGAAGTGACAGCATTCTTTTTAGGATTGTCTTAGCTAAGACAAGGTTAGTGAAACTGGCCATAAATGGCTTAAATTATAGGTACCTATGTACTTATTGATTCGTATTATAGTTTAAGTGTTGATTAAAGTTTATTTCACTTAATTTTACCTTACTTTAGCCTGGAGTCAACACCAGATCGCCACTCATTAAAATAATACCAAAAATCAGTTTTGGGGCGAACGTGGTTTCCAAGTTAAGAACTATGAAGCCTCAAAGAAAACAATCCAGTAACTTCATGAGATGAAAAACTTCAATGGGAGCTACATAAGTAACGGAATGAGTGGGGGGAGATTCCCAGTGATAGGAAGTTCCCTTGGGTACGAGTGATAAATGAAGTCAATAAACATCTGTCTGTACACTCACTTATCGCGACCATCTTCGTTGCCCTTCTTGAAGAGGCTCTTCTTCAACGAGGGGCTGGGGATTTCGGGGAGGCGGGGAGATACTTCCTCCTCGTGGGGAGTCCCCGGGGCACTCTCCCCTCGGGAAACTTGTTCGGCGCTGCCGTTTGACCCCGTAGATGTACCTGTTTTCATAAACACAAGGTTGCGTAGTTAGTAAAAAATAATTTTGAATAAATAAACTGATCTTTGTCAAGGAAGCTATTCATTCGTACATCATCAGTTTTTATACAACTCGATTTATGAAGTTGAAAGTGGAAAAGACAATGCTACTCGGGCGAAACAGCTTTTTTACACATTACTGAGAAACTTTTGAGTTTTCGTCTTACCTGCAGTCCTATTCTGTAACTTCGGTTGCTAACTAGAACTGTCATTTTCGAAAGGAACTTAACATCCATTACTGCTATCATGAACGCTGCTGTAACACATGAGAACACTAAACCTACTAATGGATATAATGGTGTCAATTCTGTTGGCATTAGTTGGAATAGACTAAACTAAATTTAGTTTTAGAGCTGTCAAATCGTGTTTTTGTTCGAAATTTTTAACTGAAAACAATTTGACAGCACTAAAACTAAATTTAGTTTAGTTTAATCCAACTATGGCCAACAGAACTGACACCAGTCTCTCTCAAAAATGACAGTTCTAGTTACCAACCTTAGTTAGCGAATAGGCCTGCTGGTGGTAAGTGACGATAACACCGAAGATATAAGCTAGCAAAAATACTTGATATTACAAAAATACAAAAATTCGGTTATGTTCAAAAAATCAGACAACATTTTTACTTCAACTATTTCAAATAGCTGTTACAAATATAACTATCGAGGAAAGTTCAAAGTGATAATGATGAATGTCATAAAGTAGGTACCTCGGCTGAGTCGTTTCTGTAGAGGGGCGCGACCGAGTTGCGCGGGCGTCGGGGCGAGTGGGAACGGTCGCGTCTCCTCCGGCGGCGACTCCCATTGGCTACGAAAATGTGAAAAAAAAACTAAAAACAGCCCTGCGAGCATGGACTTGTCGATCGACATATAATATCGAGCAAAGCATCTGTCCTTTTCACTCCTTAGTAATAGCTGTCAAATTTATCGATTTTTGTCGAGTGTGTCGATCTTAGCTGTCAAATTTTGTTTATCGAGAGTTCCATGTTCGCAGGACAGGTGCGTTACTCGTATACTCAAAATGGATTTAATGCCCAAAATGCGGCCTGCATATAAAAAATATATTATTGATTAAAATAAACAATGAATTTTTATAATATTTAATATCAATTTTGATATGGACCTTGGAGTAAAACAAAGGCTACTGTTTGCTGAGAGTTTGATGGGGGTTAATAGGATTTGAAATCAGTTTAAATTAATAAAAAAGTATTTAAGGGAGCTTTTAAGTCAAATGTATAAATATTTTGATGCTATTAAATTATAGCATCGGCTTTTTTTTATAAAAACGCACGATTTTTACTTTTGTATTATATCTACAACATATGCAAAAATTATGCAAACTGGAAAGGTCTATGAGAGAGATTATCTCTTTTTGTATGAAAATTTACAGCGTCACAATTCTTTAAGTAGGGATTAAAATTACTACAGTATAAAATCTCACTGCTTCGAAACAGTTGTTTTTTATATGCGTATACTCCACCAAATACCTAAAACACTCACACGTTAGGCTTAGGCACGGTGTGATTGTTACTTTGCGACACTATCACAGATTGGGCGCTCTGAACACTTGGCGGCTGGATGTTTTTGGCGTCTGTTTCTGGAAGAAATAAAGTATTTATTAACCAAAATCTCAAAAAATCAAATGAGTACCAAAACTACAGCTATGCAAAACAGATTTACAACCAAAACTAAACGAGTCATTTATCTACGTCAATTCTTCCCCATTTAAGGAGACCCATGCCCAGGGACAAATGTGGGTTGAAGTGAAACATTATTCGTCTAATTACAAAACATGGTCTAAATTTCGTTTTGGTTTAAGCCTGTTTCAAATTCAATATAGTTTATTCAAATTGGATTACTTTTACATAATCACTTTTGCACGTCAAAGATGCTACGTCAATGAATCGCAAGTCTACGGCGGGAGACCTTGTACTGGAAAGAACCAACAAGAAAACCACAGACGTAAAAGGGAAGCAGACTAAACGTATCGTTCAAAAAGTGTGACAACTTTACCACCATGTAAACATTACTCACACACAACCAATATTAATTTCATTTTATTGTAATTTCTGGAGTTTTATTATATGATGCGTTAGAACACTTAGGGGCACAGCACTTTACCATTGTTCTTGTCCGATTAGCAGTTATTTTTATTTATAATCACAAAACAAAAGATTATAACACAATGTCACGACGCCATTTGTCTCTTATTTTGACAAAGTTAAACATGGCGTCCACTGGCTGCGGAAATGTTTATGTGTGCGTTAGTATCGCCATAGACGAAAAACAGAAATAGCGATATATCTTGTCACTTTGAAGTGAAAGTAAAAACGATATACATTACTTATGAGTTATGACAAATGTGTGACTAAAATTATGTTAAGTCTGCTTCCCTTTATACGTCTGTGAAGAAAACCAGCCAGACATCGGGTTTAAGAGAAGACTAAGTTCAGACCAAGTTTTGTAATAAGACCGTAAGGGCGCTTGCGCACTTATGCGTATTCGATTCATGTTCGGTTTCGATCTGGTTTGGCCGTCCTAGTGATTGTATGGACGCGTGCGCACTCATACATATTCGGTTCGTGTTCGATCCTTAAATTCTCACTTCGAGTCGTTTTTTAGGTGTGCAGGGTGTAAGTCAAAAAAAAGGTCATGCATGTGCTTTATGCATGAGAGCAATGTATTATTACCAATGTCTGTCTTTTTTGTAAAAAGTTTCATACATTTTTTTGTGCCATCACAATGTAAATATTCGATTTTAAAAGACACTGCTTTTAATTTCTGGAGGTACTGAATTGTAGTTTAATTTGTTACATCAAATAGTTAGTTACTTTAATATTAGTGTTGTAAAACCTTATTATTTAGTTTGTTTTTTTATACATTGTTTACTAGTGACAGATTTTGATATTCCCTTTTTGAAATAGAAGTTTACAAAAACGCATGTAATTTTAAAAACAGAAAGTGATCCCGTCATCTTGACGTTTATCGCACAACCGTCTCAAATACGAATCGAATACGGATAATTGCGCAAACGCTAGGACGTAAATTTGCCGTTCGGTTTTTTCAGGTATCGAATACGAACGGAATACGTATAAGTGCGCAAGCGCCCTAAGTGTTTGTTCTCTTATTCTAGAAAAATATACATACATACACAGGTAATGAGAAAAGATAAAGACTGAGGTTGTTTGTTTCATGATTTCAGTGTATGTAGGCTTACATGTGATACGATCATTTTTAGTTTTTTTGTAAAATTTGGTCAAAAACACTTAATCAATAATCAATATTAGACAATATATCGATTGGAGAAAAGAGAACGTAATTGTAACTGAGGACATACGAGGGGTGTACCTGAATTAAAAGGCACGTAGAGTCGCTGCAAGTGTACGTAATGTAGGGGGTGTTCCGAGGTGGGGGGAGGGTCGGCTGGCTGACTCGCCTTTAGCAGGAGGTTGCCCGAAGCGTCCACGGACAACGTCAGAGGACCTGCGAACGACAAAAAACTGTAGAGTTATAAATCAACTCGAAAAATCATGTTCAATGTTAATCTCCGTAACTTTAAGGATCGCCGCTGTTCAAATTATAAATTCATTATTTATACGTACGTACACTTATTTATATCAATAAAATATTTAGCATTTCAAATAAATTATGTAGTCCTTATTCATATCACTTGATAAAAAGTTCTTTTGAATCCATTCGCAATGTCACTATCCTTCAATGTCCAATATACTGAAAAGTCCCTAGTCCTATTATGTCTAGTCCCACGCTCGTAATAGTGGCTGTTTTCGTATTGTACATGTACAGCTTGAATGGGAGCTTACTGTACACATTCATGATGTCTTTTAGCTGATAAGGAGAATGAGCGCAGGATAAATAATATGAAAAATTACAACTACCTCGAATGTTTCGTTTCCACAACATAATATAAACTGCACATTAGACATAATAGGTAATAAAATTATTATCGACTTATATTTGTACAAAGATTATTTTGATGTGATTTGACATGGTTGCATTTTACAAGACAGAGACGACTATACGACAGCAAATTCCTAGTCACAAAGTCTGCCTACAAAAACATTTAGAGATGTGACTTTACATTTTCTTTAAAAATGCTAAATAATTTGAAAAAACCATGGAAATAAATCAAATACAAAAAGAAATTTCGTCTATTACGGCGGGCGGGACTCGAACCCGCGTCTCCAACATACCGTGTTGACGCCTTAACCACTGGTCCACCGAGCACTTACCAACCGCGACGAAATTTTCAACTGTACTGGATCCCTTTTATACTTTGCTAAGCCAAAGTAGTATTTATTCACTGTTAATAGCTATGTATCATCATTGTCCAATTTAGAAATCTTTACAGATTTCTTAAAAATTGATTAAGAATAATGAAACTGAAATTAATAATAAAAGAGACGGTTACAAATTACTTCTATGGACTTATATTCGCCCTATATTTAGTTACCTTACTGTACTCCCACTGTATACTTATGGTCTTATTCATAATCGTACAATAAACCTTCGATAGCTATATAAATATTCGATAGCTATTACCCTCAAATCATATGTTTAATGTTCGTAATTTTTCATATGAGTGACAGAAACAAAACTCTATAAGCTTGTTATAGGTTGGCCTGCTATTTTAAGGCCGTTAATGTTAAATTCATCCTTTCAACATACAAAACTCTGCGAATTCCCTGATTACTGTCAAGGTCCGCCGCTTTCGCACTCGTTTAATACACAAAATCAATTATAAACTTCTCAACCAATTCACTGTAAGTAACTATCGGATCTGTATACATATAGCACATACCTGTCGCGTTGTCAGTTATGTTCCTTTTGACAAGCGTGACGCTTTTCACTAGCGCATTACTCAGAGCCGTCGACGCTTGAGTCTGGTTTATTGAAAGCGTCGGCACCGTCATACCAGTGGATATGACCTGAAAACATATTTATTTTTAAGGAATATATTTTTATTAACAACCCTTCCCCGGCTTCATGCGGGTAGTAGAACGTATGCCTAAATTTATTACATCAGCTTTTTGCGTGGAGTATGCGTTAAATTTAAATGTAACATTTCACCACACTATTTGGAGTAGTTTTAAGAGGAAACACCAAGGTCGAGTGAATTCAAAAATAGGTATTTGTAAAATGTTGTGCTTTCGCACTGTGTGTCCGAACAACTGAACTGAGCGCGATAGGGACAACTGCAGCTGGCACCGAAAATATCTATGAAAAGTACTCAAAATATACGTTTTCATAGTCCCCAGTTTTCTCCACGAAAATTGACCGATTTAATTACTTCTTGCGTTAAAAATTTAAGCTAGGCTTTTTCTGTGTTTCTATGTTTTGCTTTTTTTTTCACATAATCTTCTTCAATTTGTTTGTTTTGCTGGACGTTTGACTACAGCAGAAAATTAGGTCGATTTTTTAGGTTTTTGAAGGTATAAAATCTCTTTCAATAATTAACGAATCCGACCAAAGTCACAACATAACCTACTAATTCAATAGCCCTTATATTTTGTGACGATTTAATTTGGTCGGATATGCCTACTTGTGTGGAAAAATAGAAGGGAAAGTTGAGTACGCAATACGTGTTGTTCGAAGCTCTCGAGTTTTTAATTTAAAACTGTAGAAAAAGTCCACTAACCTTCTATAAAAGTATATAAAAATCAGCAAAGAATACTCAGTTTACCGAACGATATAAAATATTTGTGAATTACAGTGAATTAATGTGTTTAAAACATAAAAGAAGTGATGTGTTTGTCGGTACTTCAATAAATTTTCACAAAAATATTGATTCAAGATTGCTCGATTCTTCGATGAACACAATAGAAATTATGCTAATGACATAACTGGCTTTAGTTCAGTAGTATCAGTACAGTAAATTAACAAACTGAGCGTGTGACGCCGTGGTGCCGCCGTTAAAGCGCTGTGTGTGAATCGGGCGGATAGAGTTCGATTCCACCAATGAGCAAAATGAGTTTATGTTGTGATTTTATTTCTTTTTTTTCTCTTTTAATGTACACATATCTTTTTTGAATTGAAGAGTAAAATTCTAATTTAATACACAGAAAACTACGCAAAGATAAAAAAATATATATATACTTTTTTTAATACATATAAGCTCACACATCTAGCGAAATGGCACATGTATGTGCAGGCTGCTTAAAACCACCCACGGGAAGAGAATTTCTGAAGTGTACTTTGTGCAACGGGATATATGATTTGGATTGTGCTAATGTGTCAAGTGCACGATTTTATAACACAATGACACCAGAACATAAAAAAAAGTGGCAATGCCAGATATGTATTTGCAAAGTACCAAAAAAGGGAAACATAAATACTCCCGTACGAGCAATTGATTGTGATGAAAGCGACAAGAATAATGTAACGTTGAGACGAAAAACCACGAAAAATGAAAACATAAATAATAAAAATATGACAGATGAAAGCAATGAAGATATGAGTATTATTGGGGACACATTTTGTTACACTACGTCCCGCGAAACAGAACTTACTTTAGGGAATATAAGTCAGTTAATTGTTGATAAATTGAAAGAAAATAATGATTCTATTATTTCTCAATTACAAAGCACCATACAAACAGAAATAAATAAAGCTATACGGGTACTAAAACAAGACTTAAGCGAAGAATTAGAAAACATAAAAAAACAAAATACACAAAGGAAAACAGACATAGACAAACTTAGTTCGGAAATCGAATACATTAAAAAAGAAAATGAAAGGATAAAAAGTGAAATATTAGAGTTAAAACGCAAAGATATGACGCAATCAAGTAGCAACACTGAATCAAATGAAAAGAAGATAGTTATATACGGCGTAGAAGAAATACACAGAGAAACTGAGTGTGAACTAGAAAATAGAATTTTGAATACATTTCACAATATATTAAATGTTGATTTAAGGGGCTACATAGAGGATTCATATAGAATTGGGCGATACAATAACAAAAATAGACCACTAGTAGTTGAGTTAATAAGCAAAAGGATGGTCAAATACATCCTAGATAATAGATACTATTTCCAGGGTACACCTATAACAGTGTTACCGCATCTAGATAAAAAAGCACAACAGAAACGAAAGGAAATGTACGAAGAAATGAAATCTGCTAGAAATAAGGGCTTACATGCAGTAATACGAGATAACCAACTCTACATACAAGGGAAAAGAATTAATTTTATTGACAAGAAAAAAGAAACATCAAATACACTAGAAGAAACCAATAACGATGAGACTAAAATTGAAAATACAAACTTTAAAAATTATACTAGAAATAACAGCTCCTTTCGAAACTACACCAACATATTTTAAAATTCTTTACCAAAATTTTCAAAGTATTTTTAACAAGCAACATATACTAGAAGCTTTTTTAAACGGAGACAAAAAATATATGGCAATTTGTGTATGTGAATCATGGCTGAAAAGGGAGAAATTGGATTTTATCAAAATACCAGACTATAAAATTGTATCATCCTTTTGTAGACGAAATCGAGACGGCGGAGGCGTATGTATTCTGTTGAGGGAAGAGATTGAGAGTATTGAAGAAACTACTATTACAAATATGTCCATAGAATATGTACTAGAACTGTGCGCAACGATATTATTAAAACATAAAATATTATTAGTAAATTTATATTGGAATAGAAGAGAGGAAGACTCATTTTATAATACTTTACAAAATCTGATAGACTATATTAACGTTAAATATTCTAAATATAATATAGTTCTAGGTGGAGATTTCAACATTGACGTACTTAGTGGAGGGCCAAAAACTAATCGCCTTCTAGATCTCATGCTCGAAGGAAAACTCATCCAACACATAAAAGAGCCAACTCGTAAAACATTAACGACGTCATCATGCATAGACTTAGTATTCACTAACTTTACTCATTTGGGCTTAAAGACCTCTGTAGAGGAATTTGGATTCTCTGACCATGCGGGAGTGGTTATACATATGGAAGTTGAGGAAAGTAACAAAAATATGCTATATTATGCACAAAAAAGAATTTTCACGGAAAGAAAGGTTCAAATGTTGAAAATAAGTTTAAATGAAATAAATTGGTTCGATATCTTTTCCTTAACAAAAAATGTAAATGAAAACTACAAATCTTTTCATGATATACTAGTCACACTTCTTGATGCACATATTCCAAAAAGCAGAATCAAAATAAATTCAAAACCAAAAAAAGGCTGGTTGACCAAAGGACTCAAAAGATCTTGTCAAAATAAAAGATTATTAAAAATTTTTGCGCAAAAATCAAATAATAAAATAATTAACACATACTATAAAAAATACGAAAAAATCCTAAAAACTAGTAACAAAATCAAAAAATTAAGTTTCATAAAAAGGATAAAAAATTCAACTAATACTACAAAAACAATGTGGAATATAATAAACGAAAATACAAACAAAAATAAATATTCTGAGAAACGAAACATTGTATTAAACATTGACGGCAATAAATTAACAAACCCAAAAAAAGTTACAAATTCATTAAATGATTATTTTGCATCTGTGGGTCATCAAGACATACCGGCGACTTCATATAGAACTGGAAATAGCGAAGCCATATTAAACTCATTTTATCTCACCACGGTAAGTCAAAGGGAGGTTTATAGAAATATTAAAAAGCTAAAAAATAAGAACAGTAGCGGAGTAGACGAACTGCCACCGTCTCTGATAAAGAAGTGTGCTACAGAATTGGTGATTCCTTTAACATTTCTAATCAACCAATCCTTCAACGAAGGAGAATTTCCAAACTTATTGAAAAAACTATAGTCAAACCCGTTTTTAAAAAAGGTGATAAATCAAACCCTAAAAATTACCGCCCAATAGCATTACTTCCGACTGTTTCAAAATTGTTTGAGAAATGCATGTGCGATCGTATTTACAAGTTTTGCGAAAAGTTTAAAATTTTTAATGACGGTCAGAACGGCTTTAGGAAAAAACGATCAACTACATTGGCCGTATATAAGTTTATCCAAGAAGCCTATAATATTCTTAATGATAAAAAATACGCAGTCGGAATTTTGTTGGACATGTCTAAAGCCTACGATAGGGTACAACACGGGATACTCTTGAAAAAACTTTATAGCGTAGGTATTCGCGGAAAAACGCACAAATGGATAGCTTCATATCTAAAAAATAGAGAACAGTTCGTGGAAATTGAATATTTCAGTAATGGGAAGGTTACAAACGTCCGTTCAGAGGGCAAAATCATAAATGCATCTATACCACAAGGCAGTGTGATTGGCTGTCTTTTATTCTTAATATATATAAATGACCTTCCCCGGGTTTTAAATGATCACTGTGTTTTGTTTGCGGATGACGTATCTGTGATCACATCTTCCCATGACAATGTGGCTATGGAAAATAAAATACATTCAGTGTTAGCATCAGTAACAGAATGGATGGACGATCATTCTCTCATACTCAATTATAATAAAACCAAAATTATAGTATTTCATCCTAGACAAAAGAAAAATTTGAAGCTCGATCTTATATATCGTGGTGTAAGCTTAAGAGATTGTAGATGACTGCACATTATTGGGTTTAACTATTGATAAAAACCTTAACTGGAAATCACATGTACAGAACATAAAAACAAAGTTATCGAGATTCTTATATGCTCTTCGCGAAATAAAGAAATCCACAGATATGAACACTGCTATGACTACTTACTACGCTTACGCTTACTCATGGCTAAACTACGGCGTCATTCTCTGGGGTAACAGTGTGGAAGCATCTGAAATCCTAACGATGCAAAAGAAGGTGATACGTGTGCTCGTAAACATACAACAAATGGATAGCTGTAAACCCCATTTTAGACGCTTAAATATATTAACTTTACCCTGCTTGTATATCTATGAAATATGCAAATTTGTAAAGAGACACGCAAACTTTTTCACTCAGAGGCAAGATATACAAGCTAAATATACTTTGCGGCATAGGACACTGTTATCGTTACCTCAATCACAGATGAAACTACATTCAAGCAGTCCGTTCGTAATGTGTATCAAGATATTCAATAGGCTTCCTACAAATATTAGAGATATTCCAGAGGAAAAAATATACTTAAAACAAATAAAAATATTACTGCTTCAAAAGTGCTACTATTCAGTAAAGGAATATATGTGCGATAAAAAACTATAAAAAATACTGGACAAACAATAAAAGATTTTGACATTAATTTTTAATATTATATAATAATTTGACATTAATTTTGAATATTATATTTTATAAGTAGCTACATTACTAAGTAAGAAAAAATGCAAAACTACATAAAAATACACTAATAGACATATAATTTAGTTATTCAAATATAGTTTATATCAATTCAGGCGACTATTTATTAATTAATATAAAATTAAATTAATAAATTATATGATAAATTAGGTATAATAATGAAATTGATAATATAATAAAAAATTATAATATAATAGGTATAATAATGAAATTGACAATATAATAAAATAATAATAATAATATAGGTACAACAACTGGCAAAATTACTATCTGCGATGATATCTTCTAATAGTGTAAAATGAATTTAAATAGATAAATAAATTAAAAATATTTACATATTTAACTGAATAAAACATATACAAATTATTTTATAAATCAATAAACCACTTAAAATTTATCTTTAAGTACATAAATCAAAGGATAATAATCTACATATACACGGTTATTTTTTTATCATACTGGAAAATTTTAGAGGCAGCTCGGTAGACGCTAGACAACTCATATCAATAAAAAAAAAATGTGGTTATATTTTTTAAATTTTATCCGCCAATAATATTAAATTATAGACATTGTTCTTGTTTACTACAAGATAAGGTAAGATTATGAATGAATAAAGCATTTACTACTACGGGCTTAGGAAAATGCGGCAACGTCGCATTATTAATTCAAGCAAGATCAATCTACAACTCGTTTGAAATAAGAGTTATTATTGCACTAGACACTACAATAGTGAAAGACAGAGACAGTCGGCGCCGGCGGCGGCGTTTTGTTGTTTGCTGTCGCTTGTCGACACGAGCCGGCCGGCTTTAGTTCGCCTTTGACTCCGGCGCGTGTGAACGTATCGCGATGTCGCGCTCGCGCCTGACGCGCGGCAATCGGGCGCATTCGGAATTTTAGTTTCAAGTTAACACATCTCGCGAATACACAGACCTTACTCCGGTAGACCGTAGACTTTTACTTGTGAAGTGAAATTAAGTGTTTGGTGTAAGAAAGTGAACCCACAAACGTAAGACTTGGAAGCGAAAACTGCATTTCGAGACGTTAAACACTAACCAAAGTGATATGTTGTTGTGGTCATGTATAGTTTTAAACGTGCACGACTATGTATGAGTTAGAGGACTTCCTTTAAATTTAGAACTCTTTTGTTATTAGAACTAAAGTTGATTTAAATTGTTTCCTAGGTAGGTAAGTATTTAAAGTTGATTCCAATTTTTTAACTACGCCAAAACAACCTACCATAACCGTAATACCTACCTAGTACTGTTTGTTTTCTTTAAAAACTTTGTTTTGCCTGTCCTAAGTAAGCCCGTAAAGTAGGAAGGTGAAATTGTGATCAACTCAGTGATGACTGAATCGGCGACGTTGTTGCCAGTTCGCGTTCATTCAATGTTTTGCCTACAACATCACTCAGTGTCCATACCAGTGCAGTATTTTTTGGATATTTTAGATAATAAATATCTAATTAAACAGGTGAGTAAATTTTATTATTAATGGTTAAATAATTCTTCTACCGTGTCCTGAAGCCACCCTTAAAATAACCAGGGTGATAAAAAAATAACCGTGTATAATATTAAATATGCGAAATATGAAGTAAAACTAGTATAACAGATAATAGGTATATAGTAAACGTAAGTACTGATTTAATATTATAAGTCATCCTCTCTCCTACTTTTGCTGTGCCCGACAGGGTCCACAATGTACTTAATTTATTTGTAATACCAAAAAATACCATTGTGGAAAGCAAAATAAATGAAATGAAATGAAATGAACTTAATAAAAAAAGAAAAACATAGGAACATGCATGTGACCATTGATTTTATTGGAAAAATAGATCAACTAGTGCCATTATCCAGGAAGAAAACAGGTGACTACGTGTGTATAGAAAAATGGACTGTACGATTTCCTCTTAATTTATTATATTTTATATCCGATTCTGCAAATTAAAGATTTAATTAAAGGAATGGTTTTTGTGTGATAACCGTAAAATATAGAGTTATGCCATCGCGGAGATTTCTATAGGGTTTTCAAAAAACTACAATTCTCTAGTATATAAATCATTTTTAAGAATCTCCTAAGGTTTGGTGCAAAACATTTTATTTAATTACTTGAGCACTTTATAAGTTTTATTATACACATAGGCTTTCCGGATTAAATTTTATCTAAATGATGGTGAAAGACGCATGAAAATCTGTTCAATAGTTTTTGGGATCATTGCAAACATACAGACATTTTATAGTAGGTATTGATGCCTACAAGCATTTTTAACACCCCGTTTAAATTAATCTGAGTGAACAGATTCAAAGTAAGCTATATTATTCCAGGGGCACTTTATTAAATAGAGGCAGTTCATCGATAGTCGATACTGAAGCTAGTCTTTAGTCTTGAATTGCCGATATCAAGATAATGTCATTGTATTAATAAATCTGAGTGAAAATTAGAGTACTATTTACTATGGCGTGTTTCTTCTGGATAGTTCGATGTGGACGAGAAGCTATTAATACACAAGTTTACGGTTTCTATAGTTTTTAATTTGACAACAGAGCTAAGTCAAAAAATTATCCATAAACATACCTGCACACCATTGGTATTCGGCGAGTTGATAATCGATGCTATGGCGTTGTCCAGGGCAGCCTGGGTGGATAGATTTGGAGTGCTCAGAGATATTCCCTGGACGCTATTGGTCAAGCTCTGAGTGCTGGTCGATAGTGATTGTGACGGATGAGGCGAGCTAGGAACTTGATTGGAGATACTCGTCTTCATGTGCTGAGAGAACCACTGGCGGTGATTGTCACCTGGAATTTGAAGGAAATGTTAAGACTAACTGCGGTTTTAAGCGCGTCGTCGGCTTTAATGACCTATAATGTGGGAATATTGGGATAAAAACTGTATGTTAAGAAAGCTAGGCCTTAGCCTTAGCTTTACCACAAGCTAATTTTTCGCTAGGGCGCCAAGGGCTAAATGCCTCCTGGTGTTTTTAAAAGGTGTAGCAATTATGATTAAAAAATTTATTAGTCATAAAGAATCTCATATCAAAAGAAAGAATACATTTTTATTATTATGAAGCTGAAGTTTGTTTGTTTGGTTGAACGCGCTAATCTCAGGAACTACTGATTCAAATTGATTTTTTTTTTGTTTGATAGTCCATTTATCAAGGCAGGCTATAGATTATATGACATCATTGGGAAAAAATGTGTGTCGAAACCAAGTTCGCGGGCAAAGCTAGTCAAATATAAGCATGTAGTATAATTCGTATTATAAGAATATTTCAATAACTGATCCCATGCCTCTGGCGATTCACGTAGGTCACAGAAGTCACAGTTCCGGCACTGTACCGCCACTGTAATAGGTAAGGGTAATAGGCTATTTGACAACATTGAAATTATACTACAAATTATGGTCATCCTATTAGATAATAGGATAAAAAAGCATAATTTATTTTATTTCACGCTAAGTTATAGTTTCATGCTAGTTTTTTTTTATATTTCGAGAAATAAAGGTCGCCAAAATCTGTCCAATCGATGTACCGAGGTACACTATCTATAATATATAAAGCTGGTCTCGCAAAAACTCTGAAACGGCTCGACCGATTCTCACGAAATTTTCTGTGTGTATTTGAATAGGTCCAAGGAAGGTTTAAACGTACAGTTGGACCCGGTAGGTGGCGCTGTAATCGGGCGGGACAACGTCCGCCGGGCCCACTAGTATGGAAATAAATTCTCTATAATACGCTAAACAATATAACACTAATTTTTTCTCTGGTTATTTGGAAACGATTAAAAATCCTTTTTTATTTGTAAGGAAATACGCCGTCTTAGACCCTATAACCACAGATTACATATGCTTTATATATAACAAATAAATTGATGCCATCTATTGTCGGATCTTTGAACTTTTATGACGCAGTCAGCTAACCCCGTGGTCCAAATTGAGCTATTATGCACTATTGGTACCAATCTAGCGTGCAAACAACCCGGTCCGAATAGGGAAGATGCAAATGTAAAATATTTATTAACGATTTCTGATTAAAATGTTATAAAAACGTAAAATAAGAATGATGGCATCGTTTTTATTTTAATTAATACTATTTTTCATGAATAATTGCGAAATAAAAATACGCGAAACGGAGCGCATCTTAATCTACCAATCAACGACTAGTGACGTCACTCGTGTTTTATCTCCTGTCAGATGTAAAGGTAAACATTATTTGTACGAAAATCATTTACATTTTTCTGTAAAAAATGGTAGTTGGTTTTATAAAAATAGACTCCAGAAACCTACCAAGAGTAACATCCTCACAGTCGGTTCCTCGAGATTTCCTCCACTCGACTGTGACTCGACTCAACCTCAAGGATAAAATCGGTATGCAGAAATGACAAAACTATCCTCCACTTGAGCAAATTCCTCAGTCGAGTCGAGTAATCAACTGTCAAACTCAAGGTACGTCGCGATCTACCTTGAGATCTCCTCAAAGCTTGTTAACAGCGCTTTCCTCGTTATTTCAGAGGCTATTTCAAGTTTTATTAGCATAATGAATAATTTCCATAATTTTATTGACTACCTTTATGAAGACATGTACCAATATCGTCCTTTAAAGCGGTATTTACGGGATTACGCTGGAATATTTTGACGATGTGGAATTCCAAAAAAGATTTCGATTTAGAAAAGAAACAATAATAAATGTTCTCTTGCCACTTTTAAATTTAACACAAGAGTGCCAATAACCGAGGTCTTCCAATACCGCATCTGTTGCAGCTTCTCATAGCGGTGAGATTTTATGCGGCACTCGACAGTTGAGTTAAATGACAATGACAGACATAAACCATAAACATATTCTCTAAAGTTTGCCAACATAATTATAAGAAATTTAATGACGTCCTTCCTTCACTTAACCTCAACTCGACCTTACTGGAGGTTCCTCACTGGATGGTAAAACCGTAACTGAACATACTGATTTCAAGAGTGTTTTCAAGATTTCCTTGAGGTGACCTCGGCTAAGGTCGAGTGGAGGAAATCTCGAGGAAACTACTCTGCATATGGGTGTTAGTGTCGACATGGCTTTTTTGTTGAAAGTGCCGAGTTTTCGAGTGTAGAAATGAAAGGAACTAAACTACTAGGTTAAGTTTTAAATTACAGTTAAGCTTTCGTGTTTTATTTAGAGCATAAAGTACGAAAAGAAGGTTATCTTGTTATTTTTTCAACTTAAAAAAGTCCAGTTAAAAACAATTATTTAGGAACTTCTTTGAAGTTGATGGACACATTGTATAAAACATTGTTCTGATTAGAAAATATTGAAGAATAGCGCATTTAAAATAACTAATTCGAAACTAATGGAAACTTTCCCTGTGATATTTGAATTAAATGTTAGCGACGAATGAGTGACAGACAGGAGTGACGTCATCAGAACTGTAGGCCCGTTTTAGCGCGAAATTTGAAACTGTTAGTTTCAGACTGCATTTTATTTTTGAATAAATTTTATTATTTTAATTTTTCACATACTTGTGATCTATTCTACATGGGATTCTTTACAATAAACGCAAAAATAAAAATATTGCATGTTCCCTATTGAACCGACGTGTGCCAACGAAAGCAATGTAACGTCATGAGTGACGTCATGAAGCGGTGCTATCAGTGCCCACGAAAAGAAGGTAGTGCACTGTGTGCGCAAATGTCAAATTCAAATTTTGACGTTTAGACTATTTGGAATAAAAAAAATCAGTATAAACATTTATTAAGTTTTGAGTTGATAAAAGTTAATTAATTGTCTATAAAAACTTTTAAGCTTTTGCCATGCATGTTTAACAAATCAATACTATTTTTTCATATATTAAAAAAAAGAACGAGATTTGTTCTTTTTTTTTATAAAAACGTCGCCCCACACTAGGATTTTCTCCTGTGTCGTGGGTGCAGTTAGAAACATAGAATATCACATGCACATACGCCCAGACCGGAACAAATATATTCTGTAGGCCATACAAAATATCTGTCACGTGCGGGAATCGAACCCGCGACCCGTTGCACAGTAGGCGATCACTCGACCTCTGCGCTAACCGTTTCGTTATTTAATTAATGACATTGACAGAGCACACAATCGTGCTAGTGGTCCGAAATGATTGCATGCAAACAGTGCAAATATCACCGTATTCAATTCGGACCACATCATTTGCACTAATCGTAATGTTGGTAATGTTTGCGTATTTCGGACTACGGCCTAATACGCACTGGATTGTGCTTTTGCAGCAGACGCGGATTTGAATTTCGTTATTTTATTTTAAAAAGATGTCGAATTCGAATTCGACTGTGTAGTAAGAATCATGCAATAACACGTTTATTATTTCGCAGCTGTTCCGCAGAAAAAATGTAAGTATGGAAATGAAATTAGCTGCGGGAGAAATAGCGTGAGGTTGTCACAAGCTAATGTCATTTCCATATTTTTTTCTGCGGAAAGACTGCGAATAAATAAGTGTGTGGCTTTTGTCTAGGCCTACTGATAATAATAAAAATGAATAATGTCCAACCTGTATCGGCATGCGTAGATTTGAACGCGCCGCCAGTCGGCTGGAACACTTTGGAACCGCCGGGGCTGGAGGCGGTGATGCCACCGAGAAGGTTGTCCGAGGAGCCCGCCCTAAAAAATTATCATTTTCTTAAAATCATCTCAGTTTTATCGTTTTTATTATGGTAATTCGTGAGGATATTACTTCAATACACATTGTCGTTTTACAGTAACAACTGAAAATGCCTTTGTAACGTAGGAAACTTTATAGAATTAGTGTGTACTTATTCTTCTGACTTATTACTTAACTGACTTATTCTTCTTCTTCTATCTTTATGACCAGACCTTAGAGCATTTAGCCTATGGAGATGGTACGCAACAAATCGCAGTGTACATTTTTCTATGACATTTGGCGGGAGACGAGGTAAGCACGCACGGCACACCACGAAAATCAATTACAGATAGGTACGCATACTATGAAAATATTACCTCACACTAAAGAAAACACACACACACACATACATCGACAAATTAACGTATCGCCCCCGTTTTGACAGTTTATCTGTCAAAACGGGCTCCTTAGAACCGTGGGGACTGTAGTCGGCTCTTACGACATCCACGTGAAGCGAGTACGTATTTTCTAAATCCGTCACAATAGCATAAAATCCATAGACTTAAATATACTAGCGTATAGACCAACTGACAGCGAGTTTTAGTGGGTTTAAAAGAGACAGTGCATTTAGTTACTTTGTAACCGATTTAGATATTGGAATTCAGCCATATAGTATTCGATCGACAAATGAAAATTAGTCACATTTTAATGAGCTGTCAATACGTCTATACGCCAGCATATTCTAAGTCAATGATTAAATCAGACACACATTCAGCACACACAATATACACCATACACTGGCACACTCGTAATAGTCTATTAAACCTAAGTAGTATTCAAATGTTGCTAGTGTCAATTAGGATTATTTATAAGCTTTGTATTTGTATATGAGTCTCGTGTTCTGTAAACACAGGCTTGTCCTAGTATTATAGACACCAGTCTTGCCACACAAAGAAAATAAATTGTATTTGATTTGAAATCAAACATAATATCATTAGCAGAGCTAACACACAAGTGTAACGCATGTGTAACAATGAACAATTCTGACCTAGCTTTAATAGGTTTAGGGCGGCGGGCGTGATCGTGATGCGGCAGGTAGTCCCTCGCCTCCAGACCCTCGGAGTCGGAGTCGGTCACCTTCTCGCCGCACTTCAGGTCTATCTCCACGCTTTGCGACACCGCCGGCGGCTCTTCGCAAGTATTTTGCGTGATCTGAAACGAGGGAAGCAAGTTTAGCAGGTGAATCTGCTAAGTGATGCTGTTACAAAATTTACACTGCCTTCACAAGCGATATAGTTTTATGAAAACTCATATATAAATCAACTCCATTGATATTATTCTTCTTTCTTCATAGGCTTCTTTGATAGTATTTATTTTAATTTTAAGGTTAGTGATAAGGCTAAATCTTAGCACCATAAGCTATCACCTTTTAAGTATATATACAGATTTATTTGTAAAACACCTGCAATCTCGCAGGATTAGATAGCTAACATCATAAACAACGTTTGTTCTATGACTTTTTATAATTCGTTAGATCTTACTTTAATACAAAAATAAATATTAATTTAATATTCCTCTAGAATGTTTGCAACTCTACGCGCACAGCGCGCGAGCGTGGCGTCGTCTTTCATCATCGTTTATAAAGGAAACATAGACTTATCAATGTCACGACAGTGCAATAAAAACTTGAAAATTGATTTTTGTTCAATTTATGTACTGAGTTATCTTTATGCATAAAACAAACGTTGTAATTAATGATGTTAGCTATCTAATCCTCGGACTTCAGTATAAAACATACAATAATAAAGTCTGATATTGTGAATTTTATTACAGGACTAAAAACTTCTACATTTCTGGGATTAAATGTTATTTATAAATATTACAGTAACCGTGATCTCAAAGATGATATAATACCAAAGGAGCCATACCATAGGTTCATCGTCGCTAAGCTGCGGCGAGCCGATATGCGCATACGCAGCCACTGTGACGGGGACGTCTGTTCCGCTAGTGGGCACGCTGCCGCTACCCTCCGAAGGCGTTCGAGGACTCTGTAAGCGACAAGACTTTTGTTTATATTTGTAATGTAATTTTTTTCCACCAACTATGTTGCAATATGATATTCTATCATCATATGATATTCCCTCCCATCAAATGAAATATATACAAAAAATACACGATCGAAAAACACGTTAAATCACCAAATATACACGGTCAATTTATGATCATTGACGTTTAATCCAGTGGACTCTTATTTCTTATAATTAAAAAATAGCAAGTGATTATTAAAATAGACGTATAGTGAATGACACCGCGATGCGCTCCACTATCGAATGGCCAATCAAATGACGTTTGAAAGCGGTTAGCAATACTTTAACATTTTAAGAAAAAAATTAATTTGATTTTAAATCTAATCATCACACATCGATAGCGAATCATCCTGCCACGCGATTCAAACTGCCAATAAATGAACATTTATATAATTAATAAAATATCTTAGGATTTCTTTGCATATTGGAGAATTTTTGAAGCATTACCTGTGGCATTGATCCCGTGGGGTCTCTATTACTGGAAGACTTTCTCCGATCTTTATTGCACCATTTCCACTCGGGGTAAGCTTTAAAGTGAGCCTCCTTCACCTAATTCATGCAAAAAAAGTTTAACGTTATTAAGTGAAAATTGGCAGCTTTTATTAATACTTACCTACAACTTAACTAAGCTAAGTTTGCACCTCGCTGGAATGCGGCGCCTCGCCCGCTTCCCCGCTCACCTTCCCGCGATCGCAAATAAATTCAAAATAATATTCTAACAAACATTTGTTTACTTTTTTAGTCATAGCGAATCCTTTTTTGCAGACCGTACCTAAGCGTCAGTGTGACGTAATCGACGCGAGGTGCAAACTTAGCTTGGTTGAGATGTAGTATTTTTTATTATTCGTTTTTTTTATGACAGGGAAGGTCTTACCTTACCTGCTGCGGAGCATAGGCTGCCAAGAGTGGACGATTATTATGGCCCGGTCCCAAAGCACAATAAAAGTGCTAACATCGCTATCAGCATGCTTACGATTTCGGTCCGGGGTTCTGGCGTATCAATTTGTCAAACCAAATGCCGAGTTGAAATTTTGACAGACTACAACCATATGGTCACTACGTACATTATCGTGGTACTTGAGAGCATTCAGTCTTGGTTTTTCTGCCCTTGGTGCCAAACTGTTCACATCATCATCACAGCTCATATACGTCCCCACCGAGGGGCTCGAGCCTACCCTATGTTAGGGTGACTAGGCCTTAGTCAACCACGCTGGCCCAGTGCGGATTGGTCGACTTCACATACACCTTTGAATGTCTTCGCAGATGTATGCGGGTTGCCTCACGATGTTTTCCTTCACCATAGGAAGGTCAGACAAATGTACATATGAAATTCGAAAAGAAAAACACAGTGGTACATGGCGATCTCGAACCCGGACCTCCCGATTGGAAGACAAGTGCCGAGTCCACAGCGCCACCGACACGCTCACAACTGAACAATTATCGCGACTAAATTCTTAACGTAACATATGTTTATGAAGCTACCTAGAGGAGCAGCGCCATAATCTCCTATCGTAAAGTTACAAGCCTGGAAACTTGCTTTGGGGATGGGGTGTATATAACACCCCACGCGCCTAATTAAGGGTTAAAAGTACAATCTCACCTCGCTGGCTAGTTCGTTGTACTTCTGCTTCTCATCGGGCTTGAGCGAGTACCACAACTCGCCGAGGATCTTGCTGACGGCGCGGTTGTCCTGGTTGGGATGCTGCTGGTGGACCATCTGCCGGTGCCGCTTCGAGAATATCATGAACGCGTTCATCGGCCGTCGTATCCGACGCTCCTTCTGAAAGTGTGACGTGTGTGTGTGTATGTTTTGGCAAAATGAAAAAAAGAACGTGTCACGTGTGTGTACGTTTCGGCAAAATGAAAAAATACGTGTCATATAAGAAGAAAACTCACAAATAAATACTTCCCTTTATCACACTTGATTTTGACAGTCAATATACGTAACTGCTTTTTTTTTTAATTGAGCATTGGCAACAGGGCCATTAGCCTAAGTATGCAACTTACAAAATAGGTAATAACACAAATTAACATTTAAACATAAAAACATATCTTCTACAACTAATTAACAAATTAATAAATATTATATACATGAAAGACATTAGACAAATCAAATTTCACCTATATATACGTAACTGCTTATAAAAAAAAACTAGCTTTCCGGAAAATTACCTTATGTCCTTCCCCTGGTCTCGAACTATCCCTATACCAACTTTCATCAAAATCGGTTCAGTAGTTTCGAAGCCTATTCAATACAAACAATCAAATCTTTCCTCTTATAATATTAGTATAGATGACACTTGTCACAGTTTTGTATGGACGTCGCAATCCAAAACTCAAGTAACGTTATTTAACAAAAACATTCACATGCATTTATTGACGTCACACAAAACACAAAAATCGAATGAACCAAGAATCTAATAAAAAATCTAACTAAATACATAAGATATACAGTAAGCAAATAAATAAATAAATAAACTTGTAAAATATTGCGGGTTGCCGTGTGTACCGACGCTCCAACCCTAATTAACATTTCATTCATACCCATTCAGAAACCAATTCTCATCAAATCACTATCAGGATGTGCATTATTTCTGTTACAAGTAGTAGAAATTCTTGAAGGAGTAATAAGAGTAGATAATATGTAAGGCTAATCAAATGTATAATCATTAACGTAAAATTTTTCGTTCGTATGTCTATGTCAAGAAACAAATAAGTTCATAATGTTGCAAATGTAAAAAAAAAACATCAAATCGACAGCGATCATGAAAAATTTTCTTCACTCTGCTAGTAACGTACAAAAACCGACACCGGCCCTGCGAGCATGGTACTCTCGATAAACAAAATTTGACAGCTACGATCGACATACTCGACAAAAATCGATAAATTTGACAGATATTCCTAAGGAGTAAAAAGGACAGATGCTTGTGTCGATCGATATATGTCGATTGACAAGTCCATGCTCGCAGGGCAGTTTTTTTTTAAATATGAAAAAACCCATTGCCGATACTAGATCTCAATAAATACAAGATGACATAAAATTCGAAACATTAATAAATGTATGGTAGCGATCACGACTATGTTTGGGTGAATAGGGTTCGATTTATAAAAAACTAATTAAATTGGTCGCTTTATCAACAATAATTATATCAATAAAAAGTTGACCAGAAGATTAAAATGGTAAAACATAATAGTTTTTTTTACAGGCCACTCATTTCGCTTACCTTCTCAGTGGTGGACGCGGGAGAGTTGAGAGATGATAAGCTCTGCGATCGCCTTTTCGTGCTGTCATCATTACCACCCGAAGCGGACTCTTCGCACTCGAAGACGTCGTCATCTTCCTCTGCACACATGGCCGACACCGAATCGCCTAAGATGAAATTGGTAATCATTGACGTATAAGTAAATGCCGCACGCCGGACGTAAGAATTTTTCTGTTGGAGATGGCGGAAGGCGTGTTTGCCATAGATTTTCGTACTAGTCCCCGCACACTATCAGATATTCGCGTCAGCTCAGGCACGCCGGCGCAAGCTGTACATGTGTTTTTTTTTCATTGTTGTTCCGTAGATATGTTCTTGATAAAAATGAGCGAAATTCAAGATTCAATTGCAGAGGTGGAAAAATATGCATGTGATTGTGTGTGGAATCTTGAGGAAAATTATGAGAATAAATCTGAAGAAAGCAAAAAAAAATACTAGGGTAGACTCTCAATCTGACATGTTTTAAGTAAAATCGACTTTTTATTTCTCTGTTTTTAATTAAATAAAACAATAGTGCTAAGAGCAATAGCGTATCTTCATCCATGTTGGTCGATGTGCGTTTACATAAGTATAGAGATGAAACACGACTGAGCTCAAAAGTTGCTGTATCAAAATGTCTGATAGTATGCGTGGTGCGTCCGGCAAGCGTCAGAATTTTACTGTTATGCTAGGGCTCCACCTGCCTAAATGTTAATGTTAACACCTGTGTCTACGCCTTATTGAATACGCTAAAAATAAACTAAACGCAGTGGCCACATCTGCGCAGTTTGATACAAAAGCTATTAACGTCTACTGCTACTAACGATGCCACACGATTTGATACAAAAGCCATTAACGTCTACTGCTACTAACGCGTCACGCCGTTAGCCACATCTGTATAGTGCCAAAATTATCCCGTTTGATAACCCGTAAGGACGCAGATGGAGCCGTAGCATGAGAAATTTCTCATAATGTGCGGCCGCGCTTATCGTCCGTTGAACGTGAGCACTCACCGGCGGCCTCGGTCTTGATCTGGTCCTCGGTCTTGATGTGCGGCGTGTGCGGTGTGTGCGGCGTGTGCGGCGTGTGCGGCGTGCGCGGCGTGCGCGGCGTGCGCGGCGACACCGGCGCCGGCGGCGGCGACGCGGCGGTGAGCAGCGGCACTAGCGACTGCCACGGAAACACGCTGCCTTGCACGCCGCTCGTCGACACTGCCACAGAGTAGATAATAGTACTAAAGTACAGAAGGATCACTCTCGAAGAAAAGCCAAGTTTAGGTATGAAAATTTACCTACTCTTACGACCTTCATCTGACTGCACGGGAAATTGAAATTTATTGCATGACCAGAGTGTTCCTATTCCGTTACGCGTCGCTGACCCGATACCGATTTGGCGATGAGAGCGCAGGGTTCCCGCTCACCGATATGCAGTTATCGTTACAGAAATGACCTCAATTATAACGTGCGGCGCGGCCAGCGTGCGAGCCGAGCGGCAAGCTGTTGCCTCATACCACCCGGTCGGTCCGCCGGCCAAACGTACCTAGACTGCGGAGTAAAACCCCCCTGACACTGCCACAGAATAGATAATAGTTACTACGTAACAGATAGTCTGTCGATTAAATGTGTTTACATGGGAAAATAAAAATGGGACTTTCAAAAACCCAACTTAAAACTTAACCCCACTCAGAATACTGAAAATCCTAAATATTTACGTCACAGTAATGTCACTGACAGCACGAGTACCAAAGACAAGAATTATATACCTACTAAAAATGGCATGTAATCACATTTAATCGACAGACTATACATCACTCCCATAGAAACGCTCGAATCACTGCTCAATAGCCACAACGGGCAGACAAGTCGCTGCAAGAATAAACGTAATCTACGGCGCGCGCGGAGAATCGACATTCCCGTGTACACCGCGTCAGTACGTCATCAAGCGATAGCGTACAGAATGCGATCGTTTATCGCTGCATTCGCGCGGAAATTGTCGCAAGCGTATTTACGTGAGCGTTATCTCGCGTGCGGCAACCCTCTGCCGAACAAATCGCCGACGAGCTACACAGCAGTAGGCACTTATCTCGCTACATTGAGCGAGTGACGTAGCCATCACTGCGCACATTGGAAACCATTATTAGCCGTCCACATCGAGTTTGCCGATGTTAAATGACGTCACCGACATAAATCGCAATGCTAAACGGTGCGGTGCGGGGGAGTGCGACAAACTCTAAGTGAACCGCAAATAGTTACGCATAGCTTGACCACTGAAAAGATCTTAGATTAGGTAAAATATGTTGCAATTAACTAAATAACGCGGCATTGAGTTATTGAAACAAGATTAAACTTCACTTAAACATTGAATATAATGAAATTAATAAAGCAATCCGCTCTGAGTCATTCTGTACGGTTTTCGAATATTTTGTGGGATTTGTGGTTATGATCGAGTTTGGTATGTCGGTACTTGCTCAATACTTCTATAATGAAACGGTTTGACTTAGAATATTTGTAAATGTTAAACATTTAACTCAGTGTATGTTTGAATGTTGTTTTTTATCAACTATTGCTTCTGATTTCTAACAACATTAATTTGAATGTACGTTAGTCAAATGTTCTGAATGTTTGGATATACTTACCGATGATAGCGGTATGCGATGTAGGCGGAGGTAGGACAGGCAAGAGTTGACTGGGGTGCACTATAACAGCACTACTATTTACATTATTTATCTGAAACAATAGTGTTTTATTACAGCCGTGTAAGTTTTTAGAAGAAAAAAAAACAATTACTGATTTTCCAGCGTATGCTTGGATTGCTGATATAAATGGATTACACAGTAACGCAACATATTTCAATGAATACAAAAAAGGGAAACAAAAATTACATGACATCCACGCTTTTCATGAAAGTTGTATCTTTATAAAATATCTAATGAGTATAAATGTGGATTCGCGTTAGAGAAAGTACTATCTTATCTTGCGCTGCAACTGCAGAATATATAGCAAGTGCTAAGAAATACTCAAAAGCATGACAAACAAAAACAAGGATAGTTGCGTCCTCAACTACCTTAACGGTTTTCTTTCCACACATGAACTACTGGAGACATCACCAAATGAGCATATCACCTAGTAATACCACTACTAGATGGCATAGACTATAGACTATAGTTTGCGTTCTTAGAATATGGAAACTTACATGGTCGTTGATACCATTATCGAGCTTTCTAGTTTCTAGTTCGGGTTCATTATTGTTGAGTTGCTGACCCAATTGAGACATCTTCTGCTCTAGCTGAAAACAATTTATCGAATGACTTCATGTTCAATTTCTTTGAGTTCAGAATCAAATTTCTATACAGAAACGTGTTTCAATACTTACTTGAAGTGTCTCCGCTGGCTCGTTTTTTATCAGGACAAATTTCTTCTCGCAAATTGGAGGCAGGACGTAGTATCGCTTGATTGAGTCCTTTGTGTCAGTATCCACCACGGATACAAGACGAGCTTGAAGTGGCGCCGGTTTTACTAAGAAGCATGATAAATATAATATTAACATTTACACTATACGAATCCCTATTTAGCTTTGAAAATTCTACTCCAACCATATCATAACACATCTAATCTTTGCAACAAAATTGAAATCACATTTGGTGCCTAGCATAGCGTAACTTTAGATTGTCACAAACAAGTGTGCAAGCAATGTAGCTAACTATGCATATATGGTAGATATAGACTAAGATTCACAAAAATAATCCAGTATGATGAATCTGTCTAATGCTGTTAAACAACGTTCAAAGTACAGCATAGCATTACATTCTAGAAAATGAATATTTTGTTCTTACTAGAAGTTAGTGTAGTCTGTTAATTCATTATACTAATGTGTCAATTGCCTTTTGTGAGGTTTACTGGGGTGCTGACATTTTGAGCAGATTTGGGCCATGCGTTTTTGTTTTCCAATTTTTCTGTACTTGTTTGTAACGCCACTGATATTTTAATAGTTGAGTCTATTGTATACATTTTTAATTGACTCTAGCTGTTAATGTATCAATAATTATTCTATAAAAAGAGAAGATGAATAAATATTCATTTGCAGTCATTTCAGCTGAAATGACTTATCAGAATAAAGTGAAAAGAAGTGGAAAGAAGCATAGTTGTCAAACATGCTATGTAATTGTGTTAACACAGCAATATCAATCAAATGGATTGATCGTCATTCGATGAAATCGATGGATGGTAGAATGGATAGATTGACGTCGATCGATTATTTCTACTAGACCAATCAACCGATCACCGATCAATGGCATAATAGACTGGCAGATAGAGCAATACAACGTTTGGCCGTTGAACGATTGTGTATCGACCAGTATCTGTCGATCAATCAAAGTTACCACACCAATTGGTCAACATCGATGTATAGATTAGTACGATGACACCCTAAGTGAACTAAACGATTATCAAATTCACTTTCGCAGCATGTTTAACGCGCATTTTTTCTGATTTCATTTTATATCAAAATTAAAGAAAATGTTATTTTTGATAAAAATAAAGTGCGACACTAAGTATTCAGCCAACTGTGTGGATATAATAGATGTTATTAACGTGCAAAAAAAATCTACCTCTACACTTACGGCCGGTTGCACCAAAATTGCTATGTTTTTACAAATTCAGTTATACGTTATACTTATACCAATCTGTCACTATTACTAATCCGTAAATTTATGTTGCACCAAAAAATACCAGTAAAAGTAACCGTAAAATTCCTTGCTACACGAATGAAGCGTTAATTCTACCATTTTAGCTTAGTAGATTTTTACTACCATGAAAGTTTTTTTTACATGTAGTAACACATGTTATTAATTTGTCAAAACGTGACGTTGATAGTGTTTTTTGTTTACATCGGCCACGGACTTATGACTTATCAATCAAACAATACTAAATTCATGACATTGGCTGAATTCGTAAAAACGTCAAAGCTACGAAAATAAGAAGAAAAAGCTTTGTTGTGTGGCGATTTATATTTTTATGCCTAAGTAATTTTAATTATGCATCATATAATATCTTTGTATCTGTGTGTAAAAATCGCTGCTTTCAGTGAACATAATGTTTGTTCTTCGACGACGGCATTTATGCAATATATGGATAAATTTTCAATATCATTGTCGGATAGTGAATTATGTGGTGAAAAGTGAATTTGTAACCTTAAACATGAAATACAAATACGAGCGAACTGTCAAAATTTATACTTTTACGTTATGAGCAGGGCGTGAGCTCCGTAGTAGTAAGTAACCGTAAAACGTATCGCAAAAGCGTGGTGCAACATCATTTTACGATATACGTTTACTTTTTACGAGTTCGTAAAATGAATTTTTGGTGCAACCGGCCGTTAGTACTAGAGTTGTCTACGTGGGTACCTCTATCTTATCTATTACTACCGCTAAGCAGCAGTATTCGACATTTAATGAAATTACTAGGTACTGTGACTTGATATCTTACAATGTTATTTTTAGTTACTAAAAAAAATTGTGTGCTTGTTCAGACAAGCAAACTGAACAACTTTCACTATGGGACCAACTTTGAAATCGCAAAAAAAAACAGCTGTTCCATACATGTATGTAGGTTCAGTGAATGTTGTACATTTTGTATGGAACAGCTGATTTTTTTTGCGATTTCAAAGTTGGTGCCATAGTGAAAGTTGTTCAGTTTGCTTGTCTGAACAAACACACAAAATTTTTTTAGTAACTAAAAAATAAACGTGTAAAACAAGATGGCGACGTACAATGGGTGTTGGACCTTACAGGAACCACATGTACTATTGGCAACTATATCCACTTACCATAAAGTGCGCAACCCGGTTGTTTGCCAAATTAGATGTATTAAAAAAAACATGGAATGTGAAAACGGCCCTGCGAGCATGGACTTGTCGATCGACAAAAGCATCTGTCCTTTTCACTACTTAGGAATATCTGTCAAATTTATCGATTTTTGTCGAGTATATCGATCTTAGCTGTCAAATTTTGTTTATCGAGAGTTCCACGCTCGCAGGGCTGATACGGGGCTTACCTATTCTCTTGTTATCCTCCAGCACTCGAGTCTCGGACAATTCCGGCGGTCTGTCGATCACATTCCGATGAATACCATCCCTCTGAGGCGCGTGGTCTTCGTCCTCGTACTCCGAGACTCTTCTACTTAAAAAATTCTCATGGCTGTTCACTGTCGGCGATACGTTGCTCTCCCGCCTGTACGACTCGTGGATACCGTTACGCAAATGTAGCGGTTGTCGATACAAGTCGATGTCGATTCCGTTCGTCACCGGTGCACTTCTGTGCACCACCAAGTTGTGCGGTATCTCGTTGTTGGCACTACGAATGTTGTTCGCACTCGTTTGATGGTTTATTTGCGGGTTGAGACTGAGCGATGGGAGCGTGAGACAGGATTGTAGAGTGGTCGGCGCATTCAAACCGCTTTGAATAGTGCTCTGAATGCTCAGTCCGGAAGTTTGAACGCCTATAACATTAGGCTGGGAACTGAGGTTGTTGCTGTGGAGGCTCGAAGGACCGTTTCTATTATCTGGCACCTGTTAAAAAGTTTCATTCATTCATCAGGGTCGACTTCCATAGCCCACACTAAATACAATAACACTTTTTGTCTTTGTTATTTTGAAACATGGTCGTGTTTGAAATGGAGAGACAAGACATAAGTTTTACACGCGTTTAACGTAAATTGTTTTAGTGGGTATTATTAAAGTCGTTCTTAACTTAAGCAACATAAGTGTAAAGACATCATCTTGTATCATTTATTGTACTAAGTATAAAGAGACTTATCGTGAAGAAAAAAAGTTTAAATGAGCCTCAAGCGGGGATGAGGCTCTCTCAGCTAATGTTAATTTTAGTCAATAATGAAAGAAACAAATAAAAGCAAACCTGATAATATGTAGGCGCTGGAGATACCCTGATAACACTCGTCGCAACGCCTCCTACAGGAGAACTGACTCTCCCAGGACGAACTAACTCTGGCCTACAAGAAACACAGGCTGTGTTAATTTGCATAATTATAAACCTTATAACTAGATTAATACCGCAGACGTATAAGGGGAAGTAGACTAAACGTATCGTCAAAAATCGTGGCAACTTTACCACATGTAAACATTACTCACACACGGACAATATTAATTTAATTTTATTGTAATTTCTGGAGTTTTATTATATGATGCGTTAGAACACTTCGGGGCACAGCACTTTACCATTGTTCTTGTCCGATTAGCAATTATTTTTATTTATAATCACAAACAAAACATTATAACACAATGTCACGACGCCATTTGTCTCTTATTTTGATAAAGCTAAACATGGCATCCACGTGGCGTCAGCCACGGCTTCGGAAATGTTTATGTGTGCGTTAGTATCGCCATAGACGAAAAACAGAAATAGCGATATATCTTGTCACTTTGAAGTGAAAGTAAAAACGATATACATTACTTATGAGCTTATGACAAATGTGTGAGTAAAATTATGTTAAGTCTGCTTCCCTTTATACGTCTGTGATTAATAACTTGATTTAGAATGATTTGTCACTGTGTAATTGTGGACATTGTTGATTTCCAATCACAAACAACTCTATTTGAAATATTTTGAAGAACTCTGACTGCAAATACACAAATTCTTTTAACAGCAAATTATTTACTGTGTTTTAAGGTGCTAGTTGAACTTCAGCTTTAGATCTTAATATGCCGAACTGTTGCTCTGGGTGCTATGAAAGTTTTAACGTGATTCTCCCGTCTTCTAAAATTCTAAATATCAATCTTCTAAAGGTGCGTTTAAACTAAACGAACAAAGAGCTAGAGCTAGATCAAGTGCATTCTTGATCTTTTAGTGTAAACGAAAGCTCGTTTTGAGCGTTTACACCAAAAGATCAACGAGCGAGAATGAGAACCAAGAACTAGAATTCTTGTACAAAAGATGTTTAGATCTGTCGAATCGCTAGAACACAAGAACGCTTTGAAGTGACCACTCCGAGGAGCGAGCGCATCCGAACACACAAGAACGCTCTATAGAATAATATTATATATTCCATAGAATCTTTAAGAACGCCGATAGAACAACGAAAGAAAGAATGCTCTACATCTGTTTACACTAAAGCTGAACGCACATATCCGCACGCGCCATACACGCCGCATTATATGACGTCATCAGCATTCGTTTTTCAATACCCGGACACCTACCGCATTTTTGAAATTCGGCGCGTACGGTGCGGCCAAATGTGCGAGGATTCATATAATTTCATATAACGAATTACAAAAATGCGGCGCGTACGGCGCGCATATATGTGCGTGCAGCTTGAAAGAATTTAATAGAGTGGGGATAGAATTAGCATTCGCTCGTCTGATGTAAATCGGGCTTAACACTTTAATATTCTAAAGAACAATGGTCACTTTCTTGGAGCGATTTTCACCCAAAAAAATCAAAACTTAGAGATTATCAAAACTAGTTTAACTTATTGTACTGGTTAAAAAATACATGTTGAAATAATTATATTATTTTTTTAAACACCAGGTTTAAGAAATATCCAGGTTTCAATATTATTGATAAGATACGCATTTCGGACCGTAACTGGCTATACGGATGCGTTCCGAATGGCGATGTTATCAAAGTCACCGCGCTAAAAGTTGTTTCGAATCACGGTGAGCGTGCTGACAGCGTCCAACCTGACGTCATCGATGACGTCATTGCGTCGAACGCTTGTACTGTCAAATTACATATACATTCTGGCTCTTGGAGTAGTAAAATGGCGGAGAGAAATTACATTAATGCGTTCAAGAAGATATTTTATTTTGTAACTTTCTTATTTGGGGTTTCATAAATATTCTAAATACATAAATCGGTTACATATTTTATTAGGACCACATTTATCCATAAATTAATCGCTCTATTTTTTGCTTTTTTTGTGAACAGAAATGACCATTGTTCTTTAGTTTAAGTCCCGATAAGTGGGCCTATTAAGCTGTGATGCAGATGACGATACCTTATCAGGTGGTGGTATATGGGCGTGCCGTGCGGCGGTTGTGGCTGCGGCGACGAGATGGGAACAAACACGTTGTTCCTCAGTCCAGGCGACGCGCCGCCTCCCACGGGAGAGGCGCCGGGACTGCCGGACCGGGAGCTGCCGAGGGACACTGCGGACAACCAACAATACAATTACCGCGCAAGACTTTTTTTTATTGCAATTAAGTTGGCAAACAAGCAAACTGCCCACCTGATGGTAAGTGGTAACAGTCACCTATAATACATGTAGTTCCTGTGAAATTCGCAGCAAAACCGCAACCCTAACAAGAACCACAGTGTGCGCTGCCAACTTGTGACTTAAGATTTAAAGGCACGGTACCCAGTAATTTCAGTGCCATATCTTACCCTTTAAACCAGAACACCGCAATGCAAGCACTGCTGCTTTGCGGCAGAAATAGGTAAGACGGAACGGACGGACGGTACCCATGCACACGACCCTGGTACAGACTTTCCCTCCGGAAAAAACAGGGGCTGCCAAAAGCCTTCCTTTGCTTTCTTGAGCTATACAATCTTTAGGTGTACTCAACTTATAACCATGTTATCTTATGGGTGGATCAATCAGAGAGCCTTGAGATTCGACCCCCCACCATAGGTATTTCGTGATTCCCCAAATTTTTTAACTAGTGTAGCAATCATCATCTTCGGTGCAATTGTGCCAATAAGCTTAATGATGTCCTTTTGCGTTTGGGTATCTAATACTTGCAATAGATGGTCAATGCTCACCTTTTCTTTCTTGCAGATCTTAACAATATCATATCAACGTTATTGATTAAGGTAATATAAAATAAACAATTTCAAATTACTTGAAAATCATATTTTACATTTCTGATTTTGCTTGTAAAATAAAGTAGTGCGAAGAGCGCTTATCGTAATTAGTAGCGATACGCAAGCAACTTAGGCTTTTTAACAATGCTTTGAATCTGCCTCGGTTAGAAATCTAATACGATAGCTTAAAATATATTAACGGACCACCCCTATGATACGGACATCTATGGCAATTACCACTGTCATAGGCGCAACTAGGGGGGAATAACATTTCTAACACCGCAGCTCCAAATGTTGTAGCCATGTTCCTTTGCCAATGGCCGGCCCTATTCTTACATGACACTGCTCGCCGATTTACCATCAGGCAGCCGGTAAGCTTGTTTGCCACTTCGTGGTATAAAAAAATCCAAGCCCTAATGTAGATATCAAGAAGTTGAAGGCAGTAGAGCCACAAAAGCAGCATTTTCCTTCAATAATAACAACTGTAACAAGCAGATAGGTCTACTTTCGCTGGATACCGCGGACGAGAACCCATACACTAACAAGCTCAGCAACAAAATTTATAGTACGCGAGCGTCACGCGCCGTGCGAAACTCGACGATGTATTTTTAGAAAGGCAAACGTGATTACAACGAAATAAAACGGACGCATAGAATCGCCGATGATGTTACATCGTACACGTAACAAGTTGAACACGAGTACACACACGTGGGCTGTACGCTACGAAAGCGTTGGTGGAACATGATAAATGATTGGATATATAATATTTACTACTTATTGTAAAACGGTTTTTGCGATAATAGCAGCAGGGATTAGTGACGTCATAGTTTTCTTTTTCAGCACACCAAAAGCATTGTTAAATCACGATCATAACATGAGATGGTTTTGTTATATAAATATCAAAAATACCTTTACCTCTACAAAAAACAGGTTAACACTAGCGGTGGGTACTCACGCAGCATGTTGGCGACCTCGGTCTTATCGGGATCGAAGCGGCCCCTCACTCGGTATTACGGCGGGGTAATGTCATTGACCTGCACGTCTACATAAGGCGGGTTATAACACTAGCGGTGGGCACTCACCCAGCATGTTGGCGGCCTCGGTCTCGTCGGGGTCGAAGCGACCCGTGACGCGGTAGTGCGGCGGGGTGGTGTCATTGGCCTGCACGTCTACATAGGACGGGTTAACACTAGCGGTGGGCACTCACCCAGCATGTTGGCGGCCTCGGTCTCGTCGGGGTCGAAGCGCCCCGTGTCGCGGTAGTGCGGCGGGGTGGTGTCATTGGCCTGCACGTCTACATAGGACGGGTTAACACTAGCGGTGGGCACTCACCCAGCATGTTGGCGGCCTCGGTCTCGTCGGGGTCGAAGCGACCCGTGACGCGGTAGTGCGGCGGGGTGGTGTCATTGGCCTGCACGTCTACATAGGACGGGTTAACACTAGCGGTGGGCACTCACCCAGCATGTTGGCGGCCTCGTTCTCGTCGGGGTCGAAGCGACCCGTGACGCGGTAGTGCGGCGGGGTGGTGTCATTGGCCTGCACGTCTACATAGGACGGGTTAACACTAGCGGTGGGCACTCACCCAGCATGTTGGCGGCCTCGGTCTCGTCGGGGTCGAAGCGACCCGTGACGCGGTAGTGCGGCGGGGTGGTGTCATTGGCCTGCACGTCTACATAGGACGGGTTAACACTAGCGGTGGGCACTCACCCAGCATGTTGGCGGCCTCGGTCTCGTCGGGGTCGAAGCGACCCGTGACGCGGTAGTGCGGCGGGGTGGTGTCATTGACCTGCACGTCTACATAAAACGGGTTAACACTAGTGGTGGGTACTCACCCAGCATGTGGCGGCCTCGGTCTCGTCGGGGTCGAAACGGCCCGAGACGCGGTAGTGCGGCGGGGTGGTGTCATTGACCTGCACGTCTACATAAGACGGGTTAACACTAGCGGTGGGCACTCACCCAGCATGTTGGCGGCCTCGGTCTCGTCGGGGTCGAAGCGACCCGTGACGCGGTAGTGCGGCGGGGTGGTGTCATTGGCCTGCACGTCTACATAGGACGGGTTAACACTAGCGGTGGGCACTCACCCAACATGTTGGCGGCCTCGGTCTCGTCGGGGTCGAAGCGACCCGTGACGCGGTAGTGCGGCGGGGTGGTGTCATTGGCCTGCACGTCTACATAAGACGGGTTAACACTAGCGGTGGGCACTCACCCAGCATGTTGGCGGCCTCGGTCTCGTCGGGGTCGAAGCGACCCGTGACGCGGTAGTGCGGCGGGGTGGTGTCATTGGCCTGCACGTCTACATAAGACGGGTTAACACTAGCGGTGGGCACTCACCCAGCATGTTGGCGGCCTCGGTCTCGTCGGGGTCGAAGCGACCCGTGACGCGGTAGTGCGGCGGGGTGGTGTCATTGGCCTGCACGTCTACATAAGACGGGTTAACACTAGCGGTGGGCACTCACCCAGCATGTTGGCGGCCTCGGTCTCGTCGGGGTCGAAGCGACCCGTGACGCGGTAGTGCGGCGGGGTGGTGTCAGACTCGCGGGAGGTTTCGTCACCCTCTACACCGGTCCCGCTCGACGACAACGACTTGCTACTGCTTCTGGAACAATCGCTCAAAACGGTTACGTTTACAGTACACTAGGACACGATGATTTTTTTTACACAACTTAGTTGGCAAACAAGCAGGCGGCCCACATGATGGTGATTGGCAGCAGTCGCCTATAGTAAATGCGGTTCCCGTAAGATAAGCCTACAAACCATACAAGAACGCCGATGTGCGTTGCCAATTTGTGACATAGGATGTCAAGTCACAGTGCCAAGTCAAGACATAGTACTCTGGTACAAATGGCCAATTTTACCAACCATGTCTTTTTCTTAATTAATCTATATTGTCCAACTGCTGAGCAAAGGTCTCCCTTGTCTTAGTTTACGATATTCTAAGGTGGCATGCTGTCACATTCTTTTCATTAAATACAAAAAGTGACAGGTCAAATGGCTTATTATAATTCGCTAGATGACAAAAAAAATTTTTTTTTTGCTTTAATAGAAGCTCAGTCATATAATAAACAGAACGAAAAAAATCGGTTTTCGAATAACTATAAAAACAACCAAGATATAAGGTATTAAAGATTTTTCTCCATCTCTTTCTAGCAAAACGGCAACTTACAAAGAAGTTTATATGGCCGTACTCAACAATGACGTCACGGTTGATGTCGGATCTCTCTGTCCAATCGCCTTCAAATTAACAACTTAAAATGCTTGTATCTAATGTATTTCTAAGCCGATTTTAATTCCAATTTCACAGGACTGCATCTTTTTCCACGGTATTTTAATATTTAATGACGATACGTAAAAATTAGAATTCAGTCATCGTCCCTATTACCTTTGCTGCGGCGTATGCGTGGACCCTTGCGCCAGCGGTGTATTCGACGACCGCGCAACGCCGCGCAGGGACAAATGCCGGGAACAAAACCCTCGCCTCTGGCTCTCCTTAGTGCAGCCGTCCTTCGAGCAGAGCCGCCGCCATTGCTTGCCGTTGAACTTCTTGCGGATACCGGTCGGAGTTGACACTACGTCGCCCTTCTTGTACTTGTGTGGGGTCGCCGCTTGAGATCTTTGAGAAAAGAAAGAAAGAAAGAAACATTTACTCACCATACACACACAAAATACTATAAAAACAGGACGAGGGAAAGCAAAAACAATCAATTTTAAAAAAATTAAAAAAACATACAAATAGTAGGAAAGTGTGCAAGGCCAACAATGGACCCTGTCTCAGCGTAAATGCTTCCAGGTCACCCACAGGTAGGCGGGGTGACCAAGAAGCGCTGTTATTCTGACAGGGAAAAAAAAGATTTGTGCCGCAAAGCCAGGGCAGACAACTAAAAAACAATATAAGAAAATAAAACATAATAAGGAAATAAATAATATAAATAAAATTTGGAAAACATCAAAATCTGTAAGAAATACGTTCAGGAATGTATAGCATCATAACAGCTGTGACTAATATCATCGTAGGCGAGAAACTTTCAAAGCTGGAAGTCTATCCCTTAAGGATCTCCAAGCCGATCGGTCCTCCGCCGCCGCTCGCATCCAGCGCCTTCCTGGAACCTTCACCAAAACGTCGGATCACTTTGCGTACATACTCCTCGTAAACTACTATACTTTTGAACGATTACAAAAATAGTACATTTATTCGATTTGTTACGAGCAATTTTCACAATTCCCAACTTAAGACCATAAGACTTAAGAATTGTATCCAAAGACAAACTCAACTATATATTATGCAAATCTATGCAAATTATTAAAAAAAAAACACCTCGAAGAAGAGCCAATCTCGTTCCATATATTATTTGACATTTACTCACCTGGGTGTGGGTGGTTGAGATCTAGGTGTAAGGCTGCCCTCTAGGAGACTGGATGTGCTGCCTCGACTTTGTAAGCTACTACGCTTACTATTACTTCCATCTGTAAAGTAACATTACGTTCATTCAAGCAATAATTACATACATTTCGGTCAAAATTTAAGAGCAAAATGTTTCAAAATCTGTGGTGTAACATGTTGCCGCGTGGCCTTTATTTTATCCGCCTTTTTTGAGCGGCGGCCATGTTGAATATAGATCAATGTTGCTAGGTTCATAGTGCTCTTCTCTTCAAACCCTTTCATTTAATACCCATATTACTGGGGTTGCAAACGAAATTTCATACGCCATTTCTGAGTGGCGCTATTTTGAATTTAGGTCAATGTTGCCAGGTTCATGGTAGTCTACTCTTCAAATCCTTTCATTTGATACCCATATTTATGGAATTGGAATCGAAATTTTATCATACAGTCCCAGGCCCTTTGTCCCTAGTGGCATGACCTAAAACCAGGTCTTAGGATGCTATTATCAGCATTTCCATGCTCAGCATCAACAATCCAGTTTAATGAGTTGCTACAAACCATATATTGACGTTTAAGGTTTTCGACTTCAGCGACATGACCTTATGGTTTAACCTAAAAAAATCCAAAATGGCTTAAACTAGAGGTGTCCTATCATCTAGTGTGTTGACGACAGTTCGAAGTGCCGGGGACCCAGAACTAAGCAGCGGACGTCGGCGAAGTCTATGCGCGCCAATTCCCCATGAATGAACCATATGATAAATAAATTCGGCCCCTTTTGATTGGTCCGCGGGCGGGATGTCCCCCCGCGAACCAAGGAATAGTGTATAAATATAGGGCCGAATACTGTTAGAATTGTAGTCAGTTGTAGTCGGTCAGTGGAAGTCGTCTTGCAAGAAGTAAATAAAGCTCCAAAATCATCACAAAGAAACCAGCGTTTAACTCAAGTACCTACATACAGTCCACTCTCAACATAGTGAGAACCCAAAATCTCTAGATAGTATAGGGGTCGAGATCTCGATGTAACGGCCGGATGGAAACTTGAACACATAAGCGTTACCAAACAAAGTTGAGTCACGCTAAATATTTATTTTTACGCTTTTGACAAATTTCATTATTTCTATGCACCGTCAATAAAAAAAGTTGTGAAATTATAAGCAAACTTCATTCTTAAAAAATACACTTGAAAAACGGAAAACCTTTTTTACTACGCAGTGCAATGAAATAATCTTTATTTCCAAAAATACACAAAGTATGCGTTTTTTCTGAAACTTCTGTAACTCCTCCTTCAAAAAAGACACAATGACGCACAAAAAAACTGACTATATCCTGTATAATTAAATAATCTATTATAACAATCCAACTTGTCGAGTAAGAATCTTCTTACTTGACAGGTTGGATTGTAATAATAAATTAGTTGGATTGTAATATTATTTAGATCTAGGTCTTAAATTATAATGTAAGAATAACGAAGATTATAACAATAAATTAATTATATCTACACGTGATAACGTTTCCGGATAAAGGGTTTTTTTTTCATTTTGATCATAATATGTTAATAATCAAGATAACATATTATATTATGTAATACTTGACATTGACATTGTTCACGTAAAGTATCTACTCCAGTTTGTTTTCATACTGTTCGCCGATATTTGCAGACGTCATATCTATTGAATAATTTGGGTTGAAAGACAGACAAGTACCACGTTTATAAGTTACACCGATGTACCTGCGCAGAAGTCTCATTTTCTGATTCTGAGCGAGATAGAATGAAATTCTGATTTTGGTGACTTGAAATCTTATCGTACGTAATAAAGTATATATTTTAACGGTGTCGGCACTCATATTCAATAGGCTTTAGGTTGCTTTCCTCTGCGCAACCGAATTTTGCCGGTGCGACTTATAAAAGTGGTCGTGCTGTAAATTCATGCGATTTGAATTACTTATTTCCAGTAACTAAAGCTTTTCATTACTTTTGTTTTAAATACCTAACGACGGAATTTGCAGATTAATGATCGTGAGAAACATGAGACACAACACACAGTCATATGTGCGCGCCTATAAGAATCGAATTTTCAAATTAGTTGCATAAAATCCTATGTATGTAGCCTCGCCGATTTACACTTGTCTTCGCCGAATCTGATGAGCTGCAGACAGAATAGTAATAGTAACTTTTATGTAGAAGTCAATTCTGTCGCCTCTGACGCACGATTGTTCCTTTACCTATATTATTCGAAAGTCGCCACTTATTACACAAACTGTGTACACTCACGTGTCCTTAAACAAGAAAAGTTCTATTAGCTTTACAAGCGCCATAAGACCTAAAGCAAATTTAAAGAGCAGAGATTTGAATTTGTTTGGTTGTTTGGCATCTGCGCTCGTCAACCTAGCTGCTTCCATCTTGTATCATACAACCATTATAATTATTAACCATTATAATTAGCGACGACGTGAAAATGTTGCCGCTTACCTATGTGTGGGTCTGTCGGAAACATGATGTCCTCCCTGCGCAGATCGTCGTCGCTCTCGCAGTAGTCGTCGAAGGTGCGCTTGCGCAGCTCGTCCATCGACCCGTTGGACAGGGCGCCCACCGTCACCATCGTGTTCGGCATTGGCGACGACGTAAAAAAGTTGTCGCCGCCAATCTGAAATGGCTGCGTTCGCGTCAGACGCATTGTCACATACGTTTATTTTGTGTCATAGTTCTGACAAGTCGTTTTATTACTTATAACCTAATAAAATTTTAATAGTAAATGATATTTTAAATAATAAATAAGTATTAATTATTTTATATATTTTAATAGTAAATGATATTTTAAATAATAAATAAGTATTTTTTTTTGAAAAAAATGAATGTAACTTTTTTTATCAATCAAATGGATAATTAAATAAAGTTTATCAATTTGATGACAAGAAAAGCCGACTTGATCTTTTGAGATGTATGGCTTTAATTAAGATTTAAAAAATGACAAGAAAAGATACAAAACACAACAAAACAAAGTTCGCTCTATTGACCCATCTAAACACTCCAACTAATGCAAACCATACTATCTACAATTTACCAGGTAACGAAATTATTGTCAAAAAATTCACTCCATCCACTTTAATTGGTAAGCCCGTAATTACTACATAACATAATCATATAATTATAGTCTTTGTAGTGTAGATACGAGAAGTTGATAACACCCAATATTTATAATTTCGAGGTGTGATACAAAGGTCAAAATATGTGATTATGTCTAGTCATGGAAGCGTCACAGCCTTTTGGAGTAAACAAATGTTTGAGGTAGATTAATTTCACCTCAACTCTTACGTGCACCTGTCTTCGGTTCTATCAAAATAAATTAGTATGAATAAAAAAGTTTACACCGTTAAAATTCGACTAAACGTACATTTGTGATTTGAATGTCTATGCATTATAATAATAATTCATCCCATAAGTAAGCGCAATCAAATTTGATAGTTTTTATTGAATACGACAAAAAAGATCGTAAATACAAATATTGGTAGGTATTAGAATAAAAAAATGTATGTAGGTATTAGAAATACAAAAGAGCGATTACAGTAAAATTCAGATCACAGACAGATCAATCCTTTTAAAAATGTTTCAATAAACCAAACTCGACGATACAATAAAAGCCACAGCAATCGTTATCGCAAGCAAAGGTCTCGCATTAGAAAATTACAATGATTATGTAAACAACATTCTGCCTGATGTTTTGGTAACGCTTTAATAAGAGTAGGTACTCGTCTTTTTGAATCTCTCCACTGTCTCCACTGTCAATAAATGTTTAACATATTGGAATATCAGACATCATCAGTAGCGCACCTTCAGACTATAAGTATTACATAACGCAATTTTCGAAGATTTTTGACCCTCCCTCTGCGCATATGACGCGCCGTAACAATTTTCTGTACCCCCCTTCCCCGCCCTAGACGTTACGTTACACCCAAGTGATGGTCACTTGGGTGTAACGTAACGTTTTTTAGGCCAAGAACTACTGATGATGCAAATCTCCCTCTTTTAAGGACATTACAGTATGAACTCACTTAAACAACACTGACTGATGAAGCAGTGTGGTTCTACGTAAACACAAACGAATATTGACAACGAAAACAAAATAAAAATGACGTATCACATACAATACAGTCGAGGGATTCCCCGTAAAATATAAACGAAAAGGGATGCCAACTTGTAAGAATTTCAATTCCCTCATTGTTTATTAGAAAAAACTATGTTACGTAACAGGTTGTTCAACACCTCCCCTTAACGCATCGTAACATTTTACAAGACCTCCCCAAATTGCAGTCGGTACGTAATACTTGAACGCCCCCTAAATAATGTATCCGGTGTGAGAAGTTTACATGGAATTTTTCGTTTTATTTCATCGTTCCGCGAGATCGTAAAGATGTTGTCAAGACAAGTGTCGCGACAGTGTCTGTGTTCATAAGACTTACCTGAGGATGAGACGGATGATGTAAGCGCTGCAAGTGTTGCGTGTGTATAGCGGACACGGGATGGGGGCCCGCATCCTCGAGCTCGTCCGCCCAGGGAGGCTGCAGCAGCCTTATGTCCGCCCGCTTCACCTCCACTGTCTCGTTGCAGTGTTCACGGTCGGTCACCTGGGATAAACATTTCTCTATACAACTGTTTATCGATGTCGCTCAAATAAAATAGTCTTGTGGCTTCGGAGGACGCTTGACAAATTTTTGAAGAAACGGTGTAGTTGCAATGAAAAACAAACAAGCGTCCGCCTACGAGTCATTTTGCGTTTAAGTCATTGTACGTTTAGGTCAATTCACGTTTAGGTCATTTTGCGATAGAGTCATTTTGAGTATATGTCATTTTGCGTTTAAGACATTTTGAGAGTATGTCATTATGCGTTTAGGACATTTATTGCCTTTAGGACATTTTGCGTCGAGTCCTTGTAAACGCCTGCATCGTAATAGGCTTTAGGACACGTTAACATAATTGTCCAAACTGTGCCTTCATCTGTGTAATTTGCAACAAAGGTTATTAACATCTAAAGCCAATAACAAATAACGTTGGTCACATAATAAGTGTGATGTCAAAATTATTGCGATTATGAACGCGTTACGAGGCAGGTGGCGCCCAGGCAATAAAAATATTTAACAGAACACATACATTTATGAACACCGTAACAGTCCAGGGGCCCAATTCTGCTAATAAGTTATAGCTGAATCGGAACTAAACCATTGCGATCGAACAATCGGAGCGCGTATATTGCCATTCAACTGTTCGATGACGTGATAATGTGGCGTTCTGATTGGTCGATCGCAACGGTTTAGTTTTGATTCGGCTGTAACTTATTAGTAGAATCGGGCCGCAGACCGCCATTCTATACTTATCTCCACTTTATTTTTAAAAAATACCATTTTCCTATCACCCCGCGCGGTGGTGAACCAAAACTGTTTATAAACGTAACATTACGAGTATTAGAGAGACACTACATATAGAAGTATTATAAAATATTTAGCGTTATATTATCGTTGTTTCATTTTGCTAAACAGATCACATGACCATAAGTCGTAAACATGCAACATCATTGAAGAATCACGTTAGGAGGTAATTGAATTTATTACTTTACCGGCATTATAAATTGATAAATATGTCTCTATTTGAGTATCATAACCCAGGAACAATATTTTACAGTTTATAGACGTGTAATTCGCAGTAGTAACTAAGTAGTTAGATTAAAAGATGCAATCTCACGATAAGCTTTACACGAATGTTCAAGACTTATATTAGGAACAATAAAAAAGAACAAATAGTTGTTGCATCACAATAAAACATTAAGCTCACCTTAACTCTAATCCTCCTCGGCGTGGTCGGCAGAATTTCGCACACTGTCCCTTCTACGAACACGTTCTGCAAACTTTCCCGGTTGGGATCGGTAGTTCTCACGACGCACAACGACCCCACCTCCAAGTGGCTCATCTGCGGGCTCGCGTCGCTTATAACATCGAACTTGTTCTTTCCGAATATGTCGCCATATTCGATCGGGTCGCTGTCCTGGCTGTCGAATTCGACTATGACTTTGCAGCCGTCGGCTTGGCGGATCACGCCGGGCACGTATACGCCGACTCCGCGCTGTTTGGCCAGCACGCGGTGATCCCGCCACTCCGATAGGTCTATGTTCGGGTAGTGGACCGAGTATTGCTTGTGTTCAGTGGGAGGAGACGACCGCTGGACCACTGACGATGGTTGCACGGCCATTTGCTGGTACTCGGGAACGTGGTTGGTGATTGTGGCGTTGGTGACGCAGTTGCGTTCAATCTCCTCCAGCTCCGAGGGGTCAAACTTTCTCTTTTTGGGGAGGTTGCGTACGGGCGGCTGTGTTTGCTGCGGCGGAGGTTGCGGGGCGGCCCCGCTGTTGGCGGTGCCGAGGTTCGTGGGGTTGGCCATGGTTATGTTGGTGTGTGGGTTGGTCGTGGACTGCGACAGGCTAACAGTGCCGACGCTACTTATTACCGATGCTGGTATCTAGAATGAAACATGTATACATTTTTACAAATCATATTCGTACACGCTCTCTGGTCCCATCAGTTAAATATACACGGTGTTTCATAATAACCAATAAATAATCAATTCTTTATCGAAAACTAATTATTAAATTGTGTTTACCCGTAATGTCATTCAACCCAAAATTTTCATGTAAATCATAGACATGATGATGATACTATGATATACATGAAAATTTTGGGTTGAATGACATTACGTGATACATACTTGATAAATGTGTTTACATTTTAATAATTAGTTTTAGATAACGCATTAATTATTTATTGGTTATTATGAAACACCGTGTATATACTGCCCCTTAGCAATGTTATATTAATATTTTAAAAAGTGTAACTTAGTATAGGGTACTGGCACCCGTAATTTATCGAGTACAGCCGTGCTCGGAATTTAATCATAAACTTTTTACTGAGTCTTCCCGTGGTATAAATATCCCTTTTTTGTCATTTACGTGTTATGAATCCAATGCCAGATCGAGCACAGTGACGATACTTTTGTCACGTGGATGTACTTCTCTATCAGCGCCACCGCCTAGCGCTATATCTCATTATCATGGTCCTGCGCACGTACGAGTAGTATGAACACCGAAACACGATATGACATAACGGTAAATCGATATGATAACTGTCAAAATATGTTGCTTAAAATGGCTTAATTAAAATTTTTTCCACATTAATAAATAATACTCAAAATAACAATACCAATATCCGAAATATACTCAAAACTTCAAGATAGCTGAAAAATGCATCTTTTTTAACAGTTCATATCGTTTTATATTATCTTGTTTCGGTGGTCATGCCCGAGCGATCGCGCGCGCTCTTGTTTATTGTGTCAGTGATGTCTACAACGTAGTGCGGGGTGGGGTGAGGTATTTGAAATGAGTGCGGGGAGGTGTGTGGCCGTTCTGTACGCAGTACTATTATATTATTATCTTCTGTGGCAACGGTGTCTGGTGTACATACCTGGTCATCGATGTCGGTGTAGAGGTGGGTGCGATAGTGTGCGAGAGTGGCGGGCGGGGCGGTGGCGGGGGCGGCGGGGGCCTGCGGGAGCGGGGCGCCGCCCGCGTGGTCTCGCTGCATCACCACCCTCCCGCTACCACATATCACTCATGCCGCGCACTCCCCCTGCCTGAGGGAACAGTAGTCACGTCATCACACGCGCATAACTTGCCACGGTTCTACCACCTCTGACCGTGTGATTGGAAACATCTGGTTCAAACGCATGAGTAGAGAAACGGACACATCATGAGTAGAGAAATTCAGATCAGGAGGCCTATTTTCCAAGGTTTGTGTATTTAACCTTTGAAAATGGGTACCGTACTTTACACTAAGGCTGTGACTTTATTTATTTAAACACTTTATTGCGCATAGAAAACACATACACAGGACATGACATGATAAATCAGACTGACATTGCTAAGGTAGCAATTTCTACCAGGCAACCTTAGGGTTAAGGAAAGTAGCTTCATTAACATAAGGGATAGTTCACACAATATATAAAAAAAATGAATACATAAATAGCAAACTAAATAAATAAATACAAAACATGCCATACAAATACATATATATATATTTTCCTGGACTTTTCAGCAGAAGGTGAAGACTAATGTGATGTCTGTAGCGCCACTGCGCAAATGACCTTAAAAGAGAAGGCTAAAGGCTTCCAGCGTATCGACCAGAATCAGAGGGCCTATTACCAATCTCATGGTTTTGAAAATGATATCATATGATATCATAGTGCAAAACGAAAAACACGATTTCCGGTCAGATTTTTGATCATTTGTTCATCATTTAATGATGACATCATTGAAATTATGCCATAGTGATGATATCATTGGGGATTGGTAATACGAAATGCAGCATTTCATGACTTCTTTTTCTCAAATTTATACCATGTCATACAATGAAAGATCCATAATTGGCCTGCTGGTTATTATTTTTTTTTTTTTTTTTTAAGGATGGCCCGGCAGATGACCTCCTCCCGCCTGATGTTAAGCGGTGAAAGAGGCCCAAATGAGTTGACAGATAAGAGTAGGGACGACATCCACTCTCCTACCTGCCCGCCCCTTGCCGGCCCAAAAGATGCTTTTTCACGCCTCTTTTGAAGGAACCCATGTTGTAGGATGGAGGAAACACGTGCGCAGGTAGAGAATTCCAAGTGTGGGATGAACGACAGAAGAAGGAATCTTGGAATTTCTTGGTACGGTGTGAAAAGGAGGACACTGTGTACGGATGACTCCGAAGGCCCTTACGCGTGTTTCTGTTAAGGAATGGAGAGGGAGGGATAAGGTTAAAGAGCTCCTCAGAGCATTCCCCATGGAACATTCGGTAAAAGGCGCTAAGAGAGGCGATGTCACGACGAAGTTGTAGAGGCTCGAGGGTGTTAGTTGCCTCTACATCGCCAATTATGCGAATAGCGCGACGCTGCAATCTGTCCAGAGCATCGAGGAGGTACTGAGCGGAGCCGTCCCAAAGGTGCGAGCAATATTCCACGCAAGACCTAACCTGAGTTTTATACAACAAGCATAGTTGATCCGGCGCAAAATACCTACGCACCTTGTTCAGGACACCGAGTTTCCGTGAGGCAGTAGTTATGACGGCTCCGATGTAGTCTCTGGGGTTCACATCGCAGCGAATGATCATTCCGAGCAAGGTGATGTTGCTCTGTGTGTGAAGGGTTGTGCCCTGGAGAGAAGGAAGGGGGAGGAAAGGTGACCTTTTCGCCGAGAACGCGCACACCTGTGTTTTCTTAGCATTGAACTCAACAAGATTGTTGGAGCCCCATTCGGAGACGAGGTCCAGCGTCCTGTTGAGCTCAATGATAAGATTCAGCCTTTCCCTACCAATATCACCGCGAGCAGCCCCTGAGCTTCCGTGATATCCCCCATGCACTGTACTGTCATCTGCATAGCAATGTATAGCTCCCAAGGAAAGCATATCATTGATATGCAGAAGAAACAATGTGGAGGATAGAACGGAGCCTTGCGGAACTCCAGCGTTCACTGCCACGAACCGCGAAGCGCAGCCGTCAACGACAACGCGAATTCTACGCTCGTGGAGGAAGCTGGCAATCCACGTACAGAACTGCGCGGGTAATCCGTATGCCGGAAGCTTGGAAAGAAGAGCCTTGTGCCAGACTCTATCAAAAGCTTTGGCGATGTCGAGACTAATAGCCACCGATTCGCCGCGCTTATCGATAGATTCACCCCATTTGTGCAAAAGGAACGCTAGGTCACCTGTTGACCGTTTAGGACGAAACCCATACTGTCGGTCATTAAGTAACGAGTGACCTTCCAGGTAACGGATCAGCTGGGTATTAAGGATCCTCTCCATGATTTTACACAAAATGGAAGTGACGGCTATAGGACGATAGTTAGCCGGATCAGAACGATCTCCCTTTTTGGGAACCGGCTGGACATTGGCCTCTTTCCAAGATTTCGGCACACAACCAGCAGAGAAAGACAGACGGTATAGACGCGTAAGGACCGGAGTCAACTCCGCTGCACACTTCTTAAGAACAATCGCAGGAATGCCGTCTGGGCCACTTGCTTTTCGAGTATCGATCGACTGGAGCTCCGCCCGCACATCACGCTGTCTGATACGGATATCGGGCATGGTGCTGCCACAATGGGACAGTTTCGGAGGTTGTGTACCACAGTCATCGACACGGGAATGAGCCGCGAAGAGTTTTGCCAGGAGGTCAGCTTTCTCCTGCGGCTGATGAGCAAGTGAGCCATCGGCATGTCTCAGCGGTGGCAGCGAGGGTTGGCAGAAGTTTGATTGCACAGCTTTGGCCAGGCGCCAAAAAGAACGGCTACCCGTAGGGTGCGATAGCAGTTCCTGGCCCACTTGTGCAATGCGCTGAGCATCCGCTCTAATGTAAGCCCTCTTACACAGCTTGGTGGCATTATTGTAGGCTGTTTTCAGTAGGCTTGTATTGGGATCCTTAGAAGCTCGGCCTCTGATCCAAGCGCGGTAAACCAGCTGTTTGTTTTCGACAGCAGAGGCGCACTCGCGATTGAACCAGAGGTTACGTCTGCCTCTACTGACGAGATTGGAATGCGGAATATAATATTCCATTCCTAGTATGATCTCGTCAGCAACAGAGGCAGCGCAGGAGTCCGGATCCATCCTATTGAAACAGCGCTGCCACCAAGGAACAGATGCGTAATAATCCCGCATACCGTCCCAATCTGCTGACGCATAGTGCCACAGACGGCGTGCTGCAACCACAGGTGACGGTCGCGACGCCTGAGGCACTGTGACGGATACCAGACAGTGATCCGAAGATCCTAGTGGAGCTCGAATCACCACCTGATATCCGTCAGGGCGATTTGTCAGCAGAAGGTCCAATAAAGAGGGCGCTTGACCGATAATATCTGGTACCCTGGTGTGCTGGGTGACCAATTGTGTCAGGTCGTGCGTGAGAGCGAATGCGTGGGCAGTCCTACCCGCATGGTCAGTTTTAGAGGAACTTAACCACAACTCGTGGTGAGCATTGAAGTCCCCTAAAAACACCAGCTCGGCGGAAGGAAATCGCTCCTGCGCGTCATCTGCCACCCGACTTAGATGTTCAAAAAGTCGAGTTGACTCCAAGTCACCACGATGGGAACGGTAGACGCAGACGTAGACACGGCAATGAGTGCCAAAATCAACGTGTACCGCAAGGATGGAAAAGGAAGGTTCCTCCAAACAGCGCAGGCGACGACAGCAAACATCCGCCCGGACGAACAAGCAAACACCAGCCTTCGCCTTGAAGGACTCCTCAAGAGCGTAGCCGGGGTAATTAAGGTAGCCTGTATCGGCCGGGCAGATAATTTGCGTCTCCGTCAAAAACAGCATTGCTGGACGGGCTGTCTCGAGATGGTGGTGGACAGCTAAGAGGTTAGAATGGAGCCCGCGGATGTTAGCGAGCCCCACCTCGAATAATGGTGTTTTGGTGGGATAATGCACCGCTGTACGACCTGTCTTAATATTTTGCGCTGCCATAATTATTGGAGTGAGAGGCGTGAAACTGAGGTGTCCTTGCCGCGTTTCGCATAGTTAATGTGTGTAGGCCTGTTTCGCCAGGGAACAGCCGACAGCTGATTTGCGCTGACCCTCCGCACGGAAGGGCCCCCGAACCCCCCCGGAAGTGGTCGCCGGGACCCACCGTCCGGTCACCAACCGGCACGACGGACCACTCCGAGATTATGCGTGGCATGGTGGGGCAGCCTCACGGACTGGTTAGGTCCGCTTGGGCCCCTGTACTATACCACGGGCGGCCAGCGGAACAGCCGTTTCTTCGGGTCTTCCTGGGCGGAGGGTCAACGCAGTCAACCTGGCACTGGTTCGACGGAAGCCCGCACAAACCATACGAATCGCAGCAACGACCCCTCAAGCTCTGGCTGTGCGCAGACTGATCCCGAAACGCGGACAAAAATGGCCACTTGACGGGTTTTACATCATGCGCACGGTGGTCGCTAGCCAGTCGGGTTTTTCAAGCCCTACCACCAGAAGTTGGTCACTCGATTAGCACCACCCGGGGATCACGTGTAGGGTCTCGAGGGTAAAACCTACGGACGTGAGCGACTCCAATCCCAATTATGACAGATCAGCAGTCCGTATAACGGATCTTACATCGTATGACATGGTATACATTTTGAGATAAAGAAGTCATGAAATGCTTCATTTGGTATTACCGATCTCCAATGATATCATCACAATGGCATAATTTCAATAATGTCATCATGATATAATGAACGAATGATCAAAAATCTGATCGAATATCTTATTATTCGTTTTACACTATTATTTTATATGATATCATTTGAAAACCATGAGGCCTGCAGGTTCCCTACCTACTGTTATTTTGTAAGGGCACAGAGAGAGGGTATTTAATATACACGCCCGGACACCTAAATCGAGTCACCTTGCACTTTTGGATTATATCGTCCATAGCATTAAAAAAATGTTTGGTCGACCAAAATGTTTTATGCAATTTTATAGCTGGCATATTCAGATTAAACATGAATATGCCAGCTACAAACTTGCATAAAAACTTTTTGGATGTCCAAATATTTTTTTAAAGTTATGGACAATATAATCCATAAGTGCAAGTTGGCTCGCTTTAAGTGTCCGGGAGTTTATAGTAACTGAGTGCATAGAAATGCCAAGAAATACTTAGCACTATTCGGCTAATAAACCAAAGTTATATTTATGAAATTATGCATTTGTTTCAAAGAAGCGCATAATTTGCCAAACACTATAAATGTTAATAACAACAAACTATCAATACCAGTTTTAACCACTGAATTGGGATGATGACTGAATTCTAATTTTAACGTCTCGTCATTAAATATTCAAATACCTTGGAAAAAGATACATTATTGTGAAATTAGAATTAAAAACGGCTTAGAAATACATTAGATACAAGCATTTCAAGTTGTTAATTTGAAGGCGATTAGACAGAGAGATCCGACATCAACCGTGACGTCATTGTTGAGTACGGCCATATAAACTCCTTGTAAATTGCCGTTTTGCTAGAAAGAGATGGAGAAAAATCTTTAATACCTTATATCTTGGTTGTTTTTATAGTTATTCGAAAACCGTTTTTTTCTTTCTGTTTATTATATGAATGAGCTTCTATTAAAGCAAAAAAAATTTTTTTGTCATCTAGCCAATTGTAGTCAAAATCAATATTGATCATACATTTCAGTCATAACTCAAAACTTTGACCAAGCAGTTCAGGCAAAGCATTAGTACTTTTGAATGGTGTTTGAATGATTAGAAGATTTGACTGTCACATGCATATTATCATAATTCAAATGGATTATTTCTTGAATAACTATAAATAAATACGTATTTATATTCAATCCTTTATCCTGTATGGATTTTTCAGTCAAAACTACATCTGCTGGATTTTTTTCGGCCAAATCTACTTATGACTGTTGTATTATCAAAATTTAAATTGATTACTTCATGAATAACCTTAAATAAACATGTATTTAGGTATAGTAGTTTATCCTGTATGGATATATTATATTAACTAATAGTACGTATGGTATATAAATAAAGTAATACGTATCTATACTAATATTCTAAAGCTGAAGAATCGAGAAGACTGTTTGGTTGAACGCGCTAATCTCAGGAAGTACTGATTCAAATTGAAAAATTCTTTTTGTGGTAGAAAGTCCATTAATCGAGGAAGATAATAGGCTTTCCGCTCGCGGCTTTGCCCGCGTTATTATTGTTTTCCCGTGGGAATTTTATATTTTCCTGTAGGAAAGATAATTTAAATTTAGTAACCTATTATATAAAATACTATTATTTATATAAATATTTAAGAGTTCAGATAATAAATTTTATAGAAATTGGAGCAGATTTTAAATATTTTCCATAGAAACTTTCAACCCCTATTTTCATTCCAATAAACCATGAAACACGTATTCAGTGAAATATTTTTAAGAGCATGAATCTCAAGTTTTATCAAAATCGTTGCTAATTTAAAGATTTTTCCATACAAACTTGCAACCCCTATTTCATCCCTTTAGGGTTACTTTTTTTTTTAAATCCCTTCTTAGTGTGCGTATATTGAATTAAAACAACTGTCCAAATTTCAGGTTTCTTGCCACTACAAACTCCAGGTGTCTACAAAATTGATTGCAGCTGTGGTAGTTCTTATATAGGCCAAACGAAGCGGTCCATAGCTGAAAGGGCCAAGGAACATATCGCGGCTGTGAAAAACCGACAAACCAGCAAATCGGCCATTGCGGAACATCTCCTCGAAGCAGGCACCAACCATTGGATAGAATTTTATCGTACGCAAGTCCTCTCCGCAGATCGCCACTTTTATTCAAGAGTAGTGCGTGAAGCGATTGAAATCAAAAAACATCCAAACAATTTCAATCGGGAAGATGGTTTCAAATTATCAACTGCGTGGAATCCAGTGGTGACCAAAACACAACCTCGATTTGCACAGTCGGTTGGTTCGGGCTCGGCAGTCGATTTTCGAAATACGGACACTGTGAGTGTAGTGTGTGACGGTACTTGGATGACAAAAAATATGCCGGTGGTTCGAGAAGAACGCCGCATCACGGAGACCTGACAGCGCAGCTCCAGTCCGCCTGCGACCACGGCTGGTGCAACCTAGCCGAAACGTCAGGCAATAAAATAGGTATGTAAATACCTCGTGTTTATCGTGTTAATTCCCGTTTATATATTTATATAAAAGTGTAAAATTTTAAGTAAAAGTTTATTTTTACCAAATATTGCCCCCTATAACAATTTTTTTTATTACCCCTTATTAATCCAGATCTTATAACCTTTTCAACAAAAAAAAATCAACATTCTGTTTCTAATACATGCTTAGCTACGAGGCTTTAATTGAGGGGCCTGCTAACGCGCCGTCCGCTGGCCCCCGCGCCGCTGCCTTTTTTTCAACCGCTGAGGTAGCTTTTCTTAAATTGGAATTTAGTTAAACACTTCTCCATACAAACTAGGTTAGCTGATCGAGACTTTAGTATGGGAAAGTGAATTTTTTTTGCGATTTCGATGTTGGTCCCATACAAAAATTTGTTGCATCTGAGCACCAGAATCAGCCCCTGGGAGGTTGTTGATGGTTTAAAAATTACCCTGTATAGATATAACATTTTATTCCGACCGAACGAAGGCGTGGGCACAGCTAGTTCAATATAAAAGTAGTTGAAAAATTATTAAAATCAATAAAGAAAAATCTTCGTCTCGGGCGGGAATTGAACCCGCGTCTCCAACATACCGTGTGGACGCTTAGACCTCTCGGCCACCGAGCTCTTACCAGCCCTGACGAAATCTTTGACCTTTTGATCTCTTTTTGAATTTTGTTACGCCAAAGTAGTCTTTATTCAGTGTTAATAACTACGTATCATCATCCAATTTAGAAATCTTTAGAGATTTCTTGAAAATTTGTTAACAATAAAGCCAACTCATTATAGAACCTTGCATTGTCATTAAAAATTCTAAATAAATTGAAAAATTAATAAAGAAAAAAATTCATCTCGGGCGGGAATCAAAAAAAAATCTATAATTGTATTAATTTTATTCATTTTTCATTTTATTTAGCATTTTTAAAGAAAATGCAAAGTTGTATACATATAAAATTTAAAAGTAGTTAATGAATTTTAATATAAAAGTAAGTACTTGAAAAACGGTAATGCACCACGGCCAGTCCTAACAACATAGTTTCGATTTTATTTCACAAACTAGCTGTGCCCGCGACTTCGTCCGCGTGGAATAGTAATTTATGACAGCATTGTGATTTTTGTAGACAATTTTTTAAAATCGGTCCAACCGTTCCGGAGATTAGCGGGAACAAACAGACAGACAGACAAAAATTTTTAAATTGTGTTTTTGTTATTGGTACCCGATATACATTCATACCCATTTAGTAAAAACTTGTTATTTTGACATTACAAACAGACACTTCAATTTTATTTATTTGTATAGAGTATAGATAAATCAATAATGACAAAATTTCGTCTCGGGCGGAAATCGAACCGTATCTATCGAATCGTATATTGAAACTTTTTTTATACAATTTTCCATGTATGTTTAGTGTGCGGAAGGTTATTCTTTTCCGCACAAGTGCTTTTTGTTTTCCTTCTGCATATGTATAAAATCCAAATGCATGAAGATGGTTTTTAGTCAAAAAGTTTTCTATACAAAATTCTTGTATGAAATTACTATTTTACAGCGTAAATACTATTTAATACATGAAATTAATTTAACAAATTTATTTTTCAATAACAACGTATATGTAATGTAAATAAATAAAAGACGCTATTAAAATTATTTTGAATTTAGATACATTGTTGTCATTGAATTAGCTAGAAACATAGAAACCGTTGCCCAGACAATGTCCTTTAAAAAAACACTCCCGCGAAATTGCATTAATTACTTGTCCAAGGATCAAACTGTTTTTTCACTGATTCCTTTCGTTGTTTTATTTACAAATGGATTAAAAAACCGGCCAAGTGCGAGCCGGACTCGCGCACGAAGAGTTCCGTACCATTGACTAGGTAAACAACGGTAGGTACATAAATTTCATATTTATTATTAAAGTAAATATACAATTAAGTATTTTGTGAATATTTCAAGTGTCTACCTGTTACCATTTATTGATATCGAGCAAAATTATATTGTTGACCCGCGCCATCGCGCCTTTGCCTTGGGTCAACAAACCTGAACCCGTGTAGAAATTACATACTTTCCGCACTAATATCGAAATGTACTACTAGCATGTATATATTCTTCTTTTATAACGAAACGTTTGACCACCAAGTTTGAGTTAATATTCCCAGTCCATATTCAAACGTTCGAATTTCAAATCACTTTTCTATACCTAACCTACGCTAGCTGTTAAAATAGACTTTTGCATGCAGATTTCGAGGAATAAAGCAAGTGAGGTAAAAAGAATGGCACACGTATTTTTTCTTCATTCCATTTGAAATCTCGCATATAACGTCACACGTGCGTATATTTTCCATCATGGCGAGCCCTCCATCCTTTACTTTAATTCGCTTTATCTCAGTAGTCTTTTGTTATTTCGACAAAGCAAAAATACATGTCTGATATTTTTTATTATCCAACTAACGAGCTCGTTGGATTTCGATTTTTCATACTCTGTCCGTATCCATATTGCCACGATGACCTGTCGCGAACTGTACTTTGAATCACGTGTAAATTTTATTTCTAGCAACCAATAGCGTACACAGCCCAATTGATTTTATCGATGGATATGTAGATTATGAACAAGTCACTACTGTCACTAGGCATATTAATATTTTAAAAATCTTGAAAATAATACAAGTGCAAAGTACCAACACGAATACATTATTTTTGCCGCAGGCACTGAATCTGAATCATGAATGAACATACAAGGCAATCAACAATAGGCAAATTAGCAAACATTTGCTGTGTGTATATAGATACGTATACCAACACATACAATTACTACGTAACGTTTTCTCTGATAATAAAAATGATAAAATGTCAATGCACTAAACGCTTGTAGTATTTAGGCCATTTCTTTGTCCTAGACCGAACAGGCCTTGAATGTGTCGTGAATCATTCATTACCATTTACCAATATACAGGGTGTCTCAGAAACAATGGATAAACCTTTAACTGTTGATAGGTTTCGTCGAGACCTCTCTAATCTCAAATTTTGACTTTAGTAAAAATATCTCGGTTTTCAAGATATTTGATAGTTTATGATTTTTTTTAAAAATGCCACTTTTGGTTGGTTTTTAATGTGCCATTTTTACAAATACGGACTTTTTCTGATTCAGGTTTTTTTAGCTTCTAACGGAATAGTTCAGCTATCAATAACAGTGGTTAAAATTGAGCTAGCTAATCACGAAGTGCTTGGAAAAAACAATGTTTCAAAAAAAATTAAACAAGAAATTATTTTTCTTCGTGTTTGGTCTGCTACCATGTAAAAAAAATGTATGACGCTCATTCTGCCCATTAACTTAAAAAAATGCTTAGTTATTCTAGTTTTAAAAAAAAGTATGATAAACTTATGCTTAATGTATCTCTGAACTTTTATTACTGCTTGTATAGCAAATGGTATGAAAATTTTAAAAAGATTGTTTGTCGGATTAATTATTTTTCGGATTAATTTTATTCGGTTAATTTAGTTTTCCAGTATTAAGTTAATGCTTTCTTGACTTTCTGACTGGTTGAATAGCAAATAAAATGAAAATTTGAAAAAAAAGGTTTTTTTTCCACTAATAAGCACTTAAAGCTTATTTGTAAACATTCGTTTGCGAGTCACAGAGTTGAGAAACGTGTTTTTTTTTGTGGCCCCTGCCTGCCACATGTCTCATCCACTATGCGCAATCAAAAAGGAGCCTTATCATTAACAGCACATGAGTCATAAGCATTTGCAACCTTACCTGCTATCGAATTTCCTGGAAGGACTTTTTTTACCTGCGTCTGATCATTGGGTTCTTTGTTACGATTGTTAGTGTCCTTCTGAACTCCGGTTGTGACCCACGCGTGTTTTCTGTATTCGAGAGATTCGATAGAGCTTCGATGATTTTAAACGACATTTTGCTGTGATTTTGGACTTGACTAGCTTTGCGATTCGGATATTGTTTGTGCTGTGAAACCTATTGACAACTGGAGATCATATGGACTTGGCTAGCTTTACGATTTGGATATTGTTTGTGCTGTGAAACCTAACTGACAACCAATACATAACACTGAACATGCCTAGATATCAGTACACGTCGCGCGAATATGCAAACATGCATTTCGTTTATGGCGAATGTCGAGGAAATGCTAACGCTGCTGCTCGTCTGTACGCAGAGAGGTAAGATTTTTTTTTTTTTTTAAATCACACACATTTATTGCAACTTTAGTTAAACGTATCAGGATGGGTCTTACATTATGTTATCCTTCTAAAAATAGTCACACGCCGTGTTTAATTAGATTTTAAAATTAAATGAATTAGTAAATTTAATAACGTCATTTTTTGTATTAGGTACCCCAACGCACGTCACCCGGACTATCGAGTTTTTGCTCGGGTACATAATTCGTACTGCGAAGGGAGGCTTCCAGGAAGAGGCATTGGTGGTGCAGGGCCAGGAAGACCAGAAAGAAACGACGATGAAGAAGTAGTAGTCCTCGACGAAATAGAAGAAGATTCAACACGTTCTGTGCGTGGAATTGCACGTCGAACCGGCATTAATAGAAGCAAAGTGCATCGCATATTGAAAAAATACCTTTTGCACCCTTTCCATATTCAAAGGGTCCAAACTCTACAGCCTGCTGACTATCCGCGCAGGATTGCATTCTGCAGAATCATGTTAAATAAAATAAGGGAGGACCCGCAATTTTTCAATAAAATTTTATGGACGGATGAATCCTCATGCCGGAGAGATTTTTTTTTTTTTTTTTTTTATGTAAGGCCCGGCAAATGACCTCCTCCCGCCTGATGTTAAGCGGTGAAAGAGGCCCAAATGAGTTGACAGATAGAGTAGGGACGATATCCACTATCCTACCTGCCCGCCCCTTGCCGGCCTAAAAGATGCTTTTTCACACCTCTTTTGAAGGAACCCATGTTGTAGGATGGAGGAAACACGTGCGCAGGTAGAGAATTCCAAGTGTGGGATGAACGACAGAAGAAGGAATCTTGGAATTTCTTGGTACGGTGTGAAAAGGAGGACACAGTATACGGATGGCTCCGAAGGCCCTTACGCGTGTTTCTGTTAAGGAATGGAGAGGGAGGGATAAGGTTAAAGAGCTCCTCAGAGCATTCCCCATGGAACATTCGGTAAAAGGCGCTAAGAGAGGCGATGTCACGACGAAGTTGTAGAGGCTCGAGGGTGTTAGTTGCCTCTACATCGCCAATTATTCGAATAGCGCGACGCTGCAATCTGTCCAGAGCATCGAGGAGGTACTGAGCGGAGCCGTCCCAAAGGTGCGAGCAATATTCCACGCAAGACCTAACCTGAGTTTTATACAACAGGCATAGTTGGTCCGGCGCAAAATACCTACGCACCTTGTTTAGGACACCGAGTTTCCGTGAGGCAGCAGTTATAACGGATTCGATGTAGTCTCTGGGGTTCAGATCGCAGCGAATGTTCATTCCGAGCAAGGTGATGTTACTCTGTGTGTGAAGGGTTATGCCCTGAAGAGAAGGAGGGGGGAGGAAAGGTGACCTTTTCGCCGAGAACGCGCACACCTGTGTTTTCTTAGCATTGAACTCGACAAGATTGTTGGAACCCCATTCGGAGATGAGGTCCAGCGTCCTGTTGAGCTCAATGATAAGATTCTGCCTCTCCCTATCAATATTGCCACGAGCAGCCCCTGAGCTTCCGTGATATCCCCCATGCACTGTACTGTCGTCGGCATAGCAATGTATACTTCCCAAGGAAAGCATGTCATTGATATGCAGAAGAAACAATGTTGGGGATAGAACGGAGCCTTGTGGAACACCAGCATTCACTGCCACGAACCGCGAAGCGCAGCCGTCAACGACAACGCGAATTCTACGCTCGTGGAGGAAGCTGGCAATCCACATACAGAACTGAGCGGGCAATCCGTATGCCGGAAGCTTGGAAAGGAGAGCCTTGTGCCAGACTCTATCAAAAGCTTTGGCGATGTCGAGACTAATAGCCACAGACTCGCCGCGCTTATCGATAGATTCACCCCATTTGTGCAAAAGGAACGCTAGAAGGTCACCTGTTGACCGTTTAGGACGAAACCCATACTGACGGTCATTAAGCAACGAGTAACCTTCCAGGTAACGGATCAGCTGGGTGTTAAGGATCCTCTCCATGATTTTACACAAAATGGAAGTGACGGCTATAGGGCGATAGTTAGCCGGATCAGAACGATCTCCCTTTTTGGGAACCGGCTGGACATTGGCCTCTTTCCAAGATTTCGGCACACAACCAGCAGAGAACGACAGACGGTATAGACGCGTCAGGACCGGAGTCAACTCCGCTGCACACTTCTTAAGTACAATCGCAGGAATGCCGTCTGGTCCACTTGCTTTTCGAAAAAATTTTTTTTAAAATTTCATACCATTTGCTATTCAAGCAGTAATAAAATTTAAGAGATACATTAAGCATAGATTATCATACTTTTTTTGAAACTAGAATAACTAAGCATTTTTTTAAGATAATGGGCACGATGAGCGTCATACATTTTTTTTACATGGTAGCTGACCAAACACGAAGAAAAATAATTTCCTGTTTAATTTTTTTTGGAACATTGTTTTTTCCAAGCACTTCGTGATTAGCTAGCTCAATTTTAACCACTGTTATTGATAGCTGAACTATTCCGTTAGAAGCTAAAAAAAACTGAATCAGAAAAAGTCCGTATTTGTAAAAATGGCACATTAAAAACCAACCAAAAGTGGCATTTTTAAAAAAAATCATAAACTATCAAATATCTTGAAAACCGAGATATTTTTACTAAAGTAAAAATTTGAGATTAGAGAGGTCTCGACGAAACCTATCTACAGTTAAAGGTTTATCCATTGTTTCTGAGACACCCTGTATGCTAACAAGTATAATATAATGATCATTATCATATGAAATTCTACCGCTGAGCTGATGAATGTTATGCGTAGCTTTTATTGCTTTTATCCTCTTATCTTTACCTACCTCTACATATTCAATAGTAGCATTGTTTAATCGTTTAATCTGCTACAATAATCTTGACATTCCATAAGCATTTGGACAACTTGCATTCACCATATCATAGGCAAGAATGGTCATAGTCCATCCCGGAAATCTCTACTCCTGTAATGAAACCTTTGTTGGAGGAAATCTTGATGTTCTCCTCTGTCTTCCGCCTCCTTCCTCACACCTTGGAAAAATACGCTAGGTATGTTTTTTGTCAAAAATAGGGATAGTGACGAGATATGGAATTTCAAAACGTATTATTCTGTCCGTCAGTTCGGTTCGGCCCGGTGTTAGAAAAAATCTTGCAGATTGCGAGCAACTGGTGACCTAGGAACCCGTAAGGGACTGTCCAGACACCCCATTTGAATTTGTTTTTGAAAAAAAACAAAGTTTTGAGAATAGGTAAAGGATCGCGTGTTATCAATTACTGCATTCAACAGCTGTTACGCTAATATCAATAATTTTGTCGGTTCTGTAAATATGGAAACCTTTCTACGAATTTTATATTAAAAACTAACAGTGCCCGCGACTTTTCGCGTGGATGTCGGAAAATAACAATATCGTGATGTTATATAGCCTATAGTCTTCCTCGATAAATAGACTATCAAACACAAAAAGAATTATTCAACTTGAATCAGTAGTTCCTTAGTTTAGCACGTTCAACCAAACAAACAAACTCTTCAACTTTACTTATATATAAAAATCTCGTGTCACAGTGTTTGTTATCGAACTCTTCCGAAACGGCTTGACCGATTTTTATGAAATTTTTGTGTATATTTGATAGGTCTCAGAATCGGTCGTAGGCTGGCCCTCTCTTGATTTTTTTGGCACAATTATTATGGCAAAACGTAGTTCGTGGGCACTGGGCACAGCTTAATTATTAGTATAGATAAGAAAATGTCTCAACAAAGTCAATGCGGAGTGATTCACTATACAAGCTCATATATACATTTATTGAAGCTCCCCAACAGACATACTTATCTTTTCTTACAGCGTGCTGTGGCATTTTCAGGCTAAATATTGAATAATACCACAAAGTGGGTCCTAGGAATTGGTTTTCACAAAATAGGACGTAGTTTACAGACTTGCAAAACATCTCATTATTTAACTACTAGCTGTGCCCGCGAACTGTTTCGCCTTAAAAGTTTTATAATCAAAGACAAAACTGTAAAATTCTACTTTCCCGCGAGAACTACTTACTTTTCCGGGATAATGAGTAGCCTAATGTTAATCCCAGTCGCAATCCGTCTACCTACAAAATTTCATCCAAATCCATTCAGCAGTTTTTGCGTGAAAGATTAACAAACATCCATACATCCATCCATACTCACAAACTTTCGCGTTTATAATATTAGTAAGGATTTCTTTCATTGTAATCAACTTTGCCACTCGATCACACACTATTGGGTACTTCGTGACGTTCTTGAAAGCAAAAACTTGAGACATATTGGATGGGAACCTAGAATTTGCACACAAAAATATTTGCATACACTCAAAAGCAACCAAATCGACTCAACCCTTCAGTGCGCACACACACCTACACCAATTTCACAAAAACTACACGTCGTATTTATGACTACAAAAATAATATGTTATTGAAGGGTTGAGTCGATTCGGTCGGTATACTATAATGTGGAGCGAGCGATACGGAAGATCAATATAAATGTCGGATAAAAGAAGAACGAGAAATTAAGTAGGTCTCGGAATTGCTGGTAATGACAAGATAGTCAACTTGAATCGAATACTGTGTAGACTGTAGAGGGATCCGAACTAAATTAACTTTTCAAAGAAACCAATGACTGCAATGACTAGTCCCTCGAATAGGCATATAATGTACTAGCTGTGCCAGCGAACTACGTTTCGCCGTATATTTTTTACCCGTTTTTGCAACATTTGTCATTGATGCTCAGCTCCTATTAGTCGTAGCGTGATGTTATATAGCCTAAAGCCTTCCTCGATAAATGGACTATCCAACACAAAAATAATTTTTCAATTTGAATCAGTAGTTCCTGAGATTAGCGCGTTCAAGCAAACAAACAAACAAACAAACAAACTCTTCAGCTTTATAATATTAGTATAGATTGATAAAACATAACATTTCATAAATTCTCAAAGTCCCACTAGCGACAAAAGCGAAGTGACCCAATGCATTCAGTGTATTTCGTATTAAGGCTGGTGGCGACTGATAGCTATTTTAAGTTAATTCAGAATAGATTTAGCTCAGATCAATAACCTGGGACAGAGGTCTCCCGTTCGTTACATTTTTTACGTAGAACAAAGAGCGTGAACACTTCCTACCTAGTTTCTTTTTCGTGGAAAAAACACATCGGACGGCGTCATGCGTTTTGATTAGGTATCAGTTAGATAATTATGACGGTGATCTGAATTATATGGCTAGGACTATAGAACAGCGTATAAGGCAATATAAAGAAAAACAGTTAACTAGCATAATTTATTGTAAATTATCAATTTTCAGAATAGGTGGGAGATGTAATACAATAACCTAAAAAAGTAATTTTGTTGAAATTTTAACTAAAAGAATTCAGACTAATTCCGATGCTTATTTATCCCAGAAGCGTTTACGTTATAGTTTAGCCCTTTTTCCGCCAAACTGATCTGAAAAATCAATATACCGGGTGTAACGGAATACCGCAATAATATTTAAAGTTGTTGATTAACAAAAAAAATGTTTTATGACTATTCTTTGTATTTTTATTATACGCCTACTTTCGATTTAATGTGCTTAACAGTTAAGCGTATTAAATCGAAAGTAGGCATATAATAAAAATTATAGATACAAAGAACAGCCATAGAACATTTTTTTGTAAATCAACAACCTTAAAATATTATTTCGGTATTCCGTTACACCCGGTATAACGGCGTAAAAGTATAGGACGTAAGAGAGACTGAAGGGCAACGTCAAAAAGCACATTATTACTAGAGGCTGGCAATGCAAAGCTCAAGATGGGCTGAGTGAGCTTTGGGAGAAGCCTATATGTCTCGGCTGGTGTGGCAATGCCATGGCTCGACGGGTTGTTGCCATCGGTGCGTTGTACGAGTATTTTGTCGGATGCTCGCAAGCACCTCGGGTTGAGCTGCTCCCGTGGCACTGCCTATTGTGATAAACCAGGGGTTCCCAACCTTTTACCCTATGCGCCTTACCCAACATTATGCCAAAATACTACGCCCCTCTGAGGGCCGAAATGGGGAGTCAAGAAATTTAAGCAAACGATAAAAATATTGGCGTGTTTAGTTTTATTCAAAAGAAAGATGGTTGCAACGTGTCTCTGACTTCGCATAGGTGGCACCGTCCGCGTCGCGCGAGTTTATATGAACAGTTTTAATAAATATTCTTTAAACAATTTAATTCAGGAGCCACTCGCTGCCACCCCCTTAAAATCTAATCGCGTCGTAAATATTAGGTTAAATCATATACTTTCGATTTCAATAACTAAAGTGAACAATGTTCTAGCGGATGGTCTTTTTAGATTTTTCTTATTCGCCTTTATTAATTTATAATTGAAATAATTCATCTTACGCGTAAAGGTTTGCTTAAATATTCCCCTCACTCTCACTCACTCACTCCTATGTAATCAGTGCGGGCCGATCGAGCAAGGTCATTAGGACCACTATGTGCCTTAAGCATGTAATGTACATCATAAATACATATATGTACACAGAGCAACACGCTAGACTTTACATATAGACTTTGGGACCGCTCTTATGTCGCGCTTAATAGTGACGGCTGTCGTATGGCAAATGTAATTCTTGACATGTTGCTGACTGTGCATCTCAACTACAGGTAGAAGGAAAAAAGTTGACTGTACGCCTGTTCGGAAACTGAAAGCCTTCACGAGAAAAACAGAAAAGAGGGCGTTCATTAATTACGTGAGACATTCAGGAGGGTGAGGGAGTCGAGCCTAATAACACCTCATCTTGCTTTGGGGAGAGGGGGAGGGGTCGTCGTATAATATCACGATTTTTTTTCCAAAAGAAACAGTGTAAAATTGCCAGAATATTGAGTAAAATTACGTAAAACACGGTCCTTCACTTACGAAACGAAACGAATGTTACGAAATCTTACATAATTATGTTTATCACGGTTTTACGAATACCGCAAAGTCGCACAGTAATCTGTCATGCCCAAGTACCCAATGGCTTATAGTGGTGACACATCATGAGACCAGATGAAATACAAACTAAAAAATCCTCAGTTTCATAGAGGGTTTGGGCTTGAAGGAGATACTCATAGATCTTTTAGGTCGCGGTGAAAAGGCCTACAAGGCCTACAAGGTCACTGTAATTCTTGCCCTTGTTTCTAAGGAATCTTAAAATACTAGTCCGATTTTTAGGGTTCCGTACCTCGAAATGAAAAAACGGAACCCTTATAGGATCACTTTGTTGTCCGTACGTCTGTCTGTCTATCTGTCAAGACCCTTTTTCTCAGGAACGCGTGAAGGTATCAAGCTGAAATTTATATCAAATACTCAGGTCTACTGTCCCTTGGAGCTGTGAAAAAATCAAACTTCTATATGAGTATGAGTATATATATATCTACACATAGATATATATACTCATATTAAACATGTTCAAAATTTATCGTTATCACTTGTACATCTACTTCTTTATTCTCTGCATCACCTGAAGGTTGACTGGCAGATAATGCCTCAGGCATTAAGTCCGCCTTTGTATACTAGATTGTACATAAAGGGTTATAAATAAATAAATAAATAAAATAAACTTCTAAGCCAATTCAATCAAAAGATACAGCCGTTTATGCCGCAAATTTCCGCAAATTTTCGACACTCGCAAGGGAATCAAAACCTACAGGGTACTTCCCGTGAACTCAGATGCTTGAAATTTGGTACGAAGTAACGTCTTATAGCACAGATTAAGGAAAAATTGCGAAAACCGTAAATATTTGTTATACCATATAATAAAAATATTTTTAATAATTTTGTACGGAACACTCGGTGCGTGAGTCCGACTCGCACTTGGCCGGTTTTTTTTTAAGAATAAATCCAACGTACTTACAGTACAAACAGACATTTTTAATGACATCGGCTTGTCATTTAGTACTTACCACCGCTTATAGAAGCGACGAAATCGTTAAACGGGAAATTTCGCTTAGACGTAGCCTCCACATATACCTACACGGTAGATATTAAATTGACATAGGTATACGTAACGCCAATGGTAGGCTATATAAAAGGAGAAGTTCCCACTGCACGCACAGCCGTAACTGCACACAAAGGGATTTTAAAAAATGTTAACCCCGAAGGGATGAATTAGGGATTGCAAGTTTGTATGGAGAAATCCTTAAATTAGCAACGATTTTGATAAAACTTGAGATTCATGCTCTTAAATTGCATTGAATACATGTTTCATGTTTCATTGGAACTCACCCCCTTGGGGTGCAAAATGGAGGTTGAAAGTTTCTATGGAAAATATTTAAAATCTGCTGCAATTTCTATGAAATTTATTATCCGAGCTCCTAATATAAATAACAGTCTTCTAGTAGGCTACACAATTATTTTTCCTACGGGAAAACAAAATTCCCACGGGAAAACAATAATACCGCCGGCGAAACCGTGAGCGGAAAGCTAGTCGCTGTATATATGTATGTATACATACAAGAGACTGGGCGACGCTACCTGACTGCAGGTGGCGGCAGGTTCTTCTCAAAATAGAGAATATCTGGGTACGTTCAGAAGACATTTTCTTAGAAATGGGTTCACCATCCATCCGAGGAATTTCCTACCAGTCAATCCTAGGGATAGTGTTGCCATCCGTCCAGATAAAGTCGGACAGTGTTAGGCTTTTTGACCTCTTGTCCGGCCAAATTTGACTGCGTCCGGCCCGTCCGGCTTTTGTTAGGCTTTTTATACTATCTTGTTAGGTTTTTATACTATCGTTCAATCAATTACTTCAGTCAGTAGCGAACGAGTGAGCGAGACGAGATTGGCTGATTCGCTCGCAACTGTGTGTTTAATTATTTTTTTGTTATCAATAATCCCTTTAATAGCCTCTGGTTTTGGTATTCAAAAATCGGGCTTTTAAATATGTGATTTATTCGATATTTTTGTCAACTTTTTAAATTTTTCTTTATGTCCGGCTTTGGGACCCAAAAGTCCGGCTTTTTTGACGGGTAAGTCCAGCTTTCTGATTTTTAGAGATGGCAACGCTACCCAGGGAGATGCAAGGAGCAAATTAAGCAAATGTATCAGTAAAATATAGAATCATTTCTACTTTCTTTTCCTCAATCTTCTCAAATCATAATAACATATTTATAAACAACTAGCTTTACGCAGCTTCACCCGCGTGGTTTTTGTTTTCCTGTGGGAATTTCATATTTTCCCCTAGAAAAATTAATTTTGTAGCATATGGTAGGTAATCAGGGATTCTAATAGTGAAACATACCATACATACAATTCTTTCCTCTTTATAATAATAGTGTTGATACATTAAAGTAGCTAAAATATAGGCTTATTTACGAACAGTAGATACAATTTCAAAAAAACATCTATCAAATCAACAACTGGTAGATTTTTGAAATATGTAGCAGTGCATTCCACAGAGGGATAAATGATAACATGGATGATGTGTGTTTTCTGTGACTCTATAATTATTCAGAAATAGGGAGTGATGAAGTGAGAAATAGGGGAAAACACAAAAGGCCCATTCTTTTTATCTCTTCTCATAAATAGCCATTTACAAAAATGGTATTACACATACTTAATTTATTTTAAATATTGGCATTCACTTTAACAGATCCTCAAAAGGTGGTTGGTAACAAGTATTAATTGTTGTCGTAGGATAGGATGTATGAGACTTGTTCTCATAGTAATCCTTTCAAGCTTGTGGTGTAGCGTAAGATGTCCATATCCATATGACAACCTGTCATACACATACGGCTACCAGATAGGCTTACTAAACCCTGCGTTCCAGATAAGCATTTTTAGCCATAAATATCAACATTTTTAGCATCTCTGCGTTTCATTAGCCGGTGATGCTAGTTTTTCTTGCTGGTTGTCATGCGTTTCATTTAAGCATTTTTAAGACGAAATGCTAGCATCAAATACCCATGCTAATAGATGGGTCCTCTGATACCACTTTTTAACAGCTTTCAAATTTGACATTTGGGATCGTTTTTTCATGAATCAAAAAGGATTTTCAGCGGATTTAAAAAAATTATTGAAAGATATTTATAGTATTAGCCAATTCTGATTTATATTATTAAAAATTTTAAGTGGCTGGACTAAGTAGGTGAGGTTTCAAAATTCAGCACGAAAAATCAGTACCTTGCGTTTCATTTGTAACAATTAGCATGGTTAAAAATGTCAACATTTCTTATAAGAAACGCAAAACGAGGCTAACATCAGATGTTAGCTTTAGATAGTAGCAGTGCTTTATCTGGAACGCAGGAAATATATCAACAAAATTATCATGATTTTGGAATTATTGTCAAGTCAGGACAATCAACAGCTCTATACGTCGGGTGGGGGGCCCCCAGGACAGTGAAAAGCTTAAATTCAAAGTACAAATGAAAGATCATTTGAAATTTGCTCCCATTTGGTCTGCATAGAAAACATTTCAATCAAAATTAAATATAATATTGATTATTTCAGCCTTCAGCTAATTAATCTATTCAAATTATCTAGATGTATTTTCATCAAAAACTTTACTGTAAGCTGTTGGTTGGGACGTGGTTGGGACATTTTATATTTTGCCTACTTTATTTTCTTAATTAAATATCCTACTATGACCCATAAGGTGGAGGGAGCAGAGGGCGTCTAGAGTAGGTACTCCTCCATTATGGTATTTGTCAAGACAATATACAATAAGTCAGGCCAATTCAAGCAAAGTTGCCATCCATGATCTAACATAGGTACATGTCACAAAATAGTATCAATAATTATCTAGATACCTATATAAAAATAAACAGTGCTTCTATACATCTGTGAGTGAAGAAGGCCTGACTCAAAGAGTTATGAAGATATTAAACCAAAATGTGTCTGTTGTATATTCATGTAAGATAGTTTGTTGTTGACATGTGCAAACAGACAGGTAGTCAAATCAAGCAAAATAACCTGAAAATGGAGATCCATTAAAAAAACCATTCGGCACTGTGAAAACACTTGTTCTATTAAAGTATTTGATACCTTACAATGGCTTAGTGGTACAGATAGCAGAGTTTCTAAAAATCCTTTTTTAGAAACAATGCATCATTTATTTACTTAGAACCATAATAAATTATGATCCTACCAATACAAATTCCTAATGAAATAATATTTATTGAGAATAATAGGCTACGCAGAGACTAAAGCAACATTCAAATGAATAAGGAACAAGTGTACACATTCATAAACAAGTTGTGACATGTTTGACTGAGTGGCCTTAGTCAATTCGAATACAATGAGTGTTTAAAATCAAGCTTGTTTTGAATCACCCTGACAGTAGTACCTACCTAACATGGTAAAAGCAGGTAGATAAAAGATAAACATTTTTTAAATTATGCAATTAGTCGGTTGTATAATAGAATTGGCTAGATGACAAAAAAAATTTTTTTGCTTTATTAGAAGCTCATTCATATAATAAACAGATAGAAAAAATCGGTTTTCGAATAACTATAAAAACAACCAAGATATAAGGTATTAAAGATTTTTCTCCATCTCTTTCTAGCAAAACGGCATTTTACATGGAGTTTATATGGCCGTACTCAACGATGACGTCACGGTTGATGTCGGATCTCTCTGTCTAATCGCTTCAAAATGAACAGCTTAAAATGCTTGTATCTTATGTATTTCTAAGCCAATTTGAATTCTAATTTCACATGATTGCATCTTTTTCTATGCTATTTTAATATTTTATGTCGAGATGTGAAAATTAGAATTCAGTCATCATCCCAATTATGTAAGATGTTTAGTAAGGAATAGAGTTGCCAATCATCCCGTGTCAGGCGGGCCATCCGGTTTCCAGGGTTCAAATAATGTGTCCCGCAACACATCTGTGCGGGACACTAAATGTTCCACTTTATGGTAAATCCAGCCCAGTTAGACAAAAATTTATCAGATAATAAGAACTCTTTCATAAATCACAAAATAAGTAGGTACTTACCTACTCTTCTATACATACAAATAAATAAAATTGAAGTGACTGTTTGTAATCTCAAAATAACAAGTTTTTACTAAATGGGTATGAATGTATATCAGGTAGCAATAACAAAAACACAATTTAAAAAATGTTTGTCTGTATGTCTGTCTGTTTGTTCCCGCTAATCTCCGGAACGGCTGGACCTATTTTGACGGGACTTTCACTAATAGATAGCTAATTATATACGGTATAACATAGGCTACCTTTTATCAAGATCGGTCCAGCCGTTACGGCACAGCTAGTTCAAAAATAAAAACTGATCATAATTTTGCTTAGTTGATTGAGAAAAGTGCTTTAATTACTGATTAATATTCTATATGGTGTTATTAATTTATCATTTTGTAGTAGCAGAAAGTTTAATTTTAAATAAAACTAATTTAAATTTTCACTAATTTAATAAAACTAAAATTTCTCATGTCTCGCATAGCTGTAAATGGGAGTTGGCACCTCTAGTAAGGAGGTTCAACAATAATAAATATATTTAATTTACTTATAATATTATGCACCGTATACAAAATACACTGATTACTTAAGTGACCACACGATATGGAATTAGCTAGAGCTAAGTTATCGGATGTCATGTTTGGTAACAACATAATTTACTGTATAATGCTTAGTGTTAAGCTTATCTTATTTTTCTGACATTTTAAGTGTATGTAAGCATACTTACTGAATGTATTTTATAACTTTCAATGACTATGTAACAAAACCAGAATTGTAAATGGCGATTTAAAAGAGGAGATAAAAAATTTGACCTTTCGAGTTTCTTGCCTGTTCTTCTCGAGAAGGCCTCCCAATTTCCGAACAGGTGTAGAATCAATTTTTTTTTTCATGCCTTCTTGTATTTGCAGACATCTTGATTATATTCAGGATTCAAACTAAACTATATTCAGGATGTATGCACATACAAGGTTAATGTTTCCTTTAAATTAGAATGTGTTGCTTTGTTTGACATCAATAAGTGCCTGTAAAGGCCTATGTTGAATAAAGATTTTTGAATTTGAATTTGACTCAGTAACAACAACCAACCAAGAACTTGAATTCCATGATATGGTTTATGTGAAAGTCTGGATGCTCAATGTATTAGGTATCTTGTGATAAATAATATCTATTTAATTGATAAATTGTTAATAATAATCTACATACAAAAAAGTTTTATCTTTTAAAGTACTTAAACTAATCCATTAATTTACATTTTGACTACTTTATATTTTGTTTAAAATTAAATCATTGTATTATTGTTATTAACTGTAGAATATTAACATGTTGGAAACAAGTCTGAAAAAAAAAAATTTTATACTTATGAAACAGGTAGTATATTATGCTACCTGTTTGAAAACCTGTATCATTTATCCGACATGTTATTTGCATGGGGACATCAGCTATCGTTTGGAATGGTAATTAAATTAGTTTTAAAATAAGATCAATATAACAATGGATGAATGTAATGTATCATAGGCGTAGTGTACTTAATCAGCTGATAAGGAAACTGCACCGCAACGCAACTAACCTACAGCTAGTTCTGTGAAGGCGCATGCCTACAAATATTACTAAAATCAATCAAATGGCTGGTAGATTATACCTCATGCGACATAACCAGAAACACACAACAAAACAATAGCAACACGACATACTAAGATTTATGACTAATCTTACCACCACCGTGGCTGCGCGATACGGTGCACAAAATCGAATGCTATTATTTATTCAATTGCATGTTTATTGCCGTGTGCGGCTACATGCGCATATATGGCCTTTTTAATTGTACAGCTTATCTTTACTCACCGTTGCTTTCCATTGTCCTGCATGCGGTGCACAAAATGAACAGTCAAAACACATAATAAAACAAAATGGATGTCAGAATTGTCTGCACTGCACTGAGATGAAAATCACGAGCGCACCGAACAGTGAATACGTCGATGAGTGTAGTAAAACGTTTAGTTACTATCCTGCCGTAGTATTTTAGCAGCCCCCCTCCAATTTATTATCTGCTGTCACAAAATCAAAATCACTATCACAAAAGAATGTGCTTCCTAGAAAACGAACAAATATCACAATTTACAAGAATGGATGATATTAACAGAATTTTACTTCCACTTGAATTTAATAATCATTGAAGCGTTTGACGTCCCAAGATACAACACCCACATCAAAAAATTGTTCTACTTGCGTTGCGACTGGCCTGGCCCAGCTTTCAATAATTTCCACTCCAACATATCACTATTTCACTCGTTCACCATTCATTTAATTATTTCTCAATATGAGCGAAAGAGATAGAGATATATAAACATTTCCTATGTATGAATAGAATCGGTGTTGTGAAGTGTCCCTCCCCGGCGCTGCCGCGACCGAGTTGAATGGACCCGAGACGCGCTCAACCATTGGATCGATGACGGTCACGTGACACAAATATGTCGCGCTTGGCATATGTCCGCGAAATTTGAAAACTTAGTTATTTTTTTATAATATACCTACCTAACTATATTTTGCCCGCGACTTCGTACGCGTGTAGCTTGTACGACTGCGTATCACCAGGAAGGCATATAGTCAAGCTAAACAACCCCCAATAAGTATATATACATACTCCCTTTTGAAAAATAAGAAATAATTCAGGGTTTTATTTCATTAATTGTGTCGGGGAACCGCTAAACCCACGGCAACATTTCTGGACGCAGTACGCTTTGCTGACCAAGAAATACTGCTGGTCAGTAATATTTGAACAGTCAGTCAGTAATAGCTGAACCGATTTTCATCAACTAAAGTTATTAAGCATGTCGAGGAATATATGCAACCCGAACGAAATGACAACTTTATTGATTTCTCTTTACTTACTTTATTAAACCAAAATAGACTTTACTCACTGTCACTCACATTTGATAGGTTTCATGTAAATTGAAAAGGAATTAAAAAAGTATATATTTATTATGTGCAATAAAATGAGAACTTTCAAGAAATAAGCAAAATAGTACATTCACCCCTTAGTAAAGTAACTTATAGGTACAGGACGTCCCAAGACTATGGGACATGAATGGAAAGTCCCTTAAATATCGTAGATAGGATATGTATTTTGCTGAAAGAAGACTTTATGTTATTTTTAAAAGTTAGTAATACTGCATTCAAAGATTTTCTAAAAATTACTTTAGACCAAATATACGATTATTGCGGCGGTTGTACATACCGTTGTTACTAAAGTTAGATTCATCTGTCCAAATAATATTATCCAAAAGTGCTGTTACTTAAGAGGACTTATTGTTTTTTCTCCATTATTTCGATAGGCATCATAAAAATACGGGTGATTTTTTTTACACATTTAAGTCGGTTCGATGCCCAGATGAAGCAAGTAATTTTTAAGAAAATCTTTGAATGCAGTATTACTATATTTTAAAAATAACATAAAGTCTTCTTTCAGCAAAATATCCTATCAACGATATTTAAGGTACTTTCCCTTCATGACCCATAGTCTTGGGACGCTCTGTATACTTAGAGCATTCATTCGTTAAATGATCTAAGTCTGTATATAAGTTACTTTCACCCCTGGGGTAACAATGTATGTAAGTATATATTACGGCCAGGCCAGAGTAAATAATCGGTGATTATTAATAATTAAAATGATTAATAATAACCAACATACCCTCCCGCTTCTTCCTAACCTAACCAACTGTGTTTTAAGTTCCCCAAGTCGGTTCTGTGTGGTCATAAACAAACATTTTACTTAACCTATCCGCAACTGTGTTTGAGGTGCACCGAGTTGGTTCTGGGTGGTCTGGTATATCCAACTATATTTGAGGTAATTCGAGTCAGTTCAGGTTAATCACTTTAACCGGTTACTAATAATAATCATCGATTATTAACTCTGAACGTAACATTTATACTCGTAGTCCCGAGACGGAGTTTGGCATCCGAGTGTAGCACGGGCGCCAATAGTTCGAGGGACAAAATAAGTCTTTAACCGAGGTAAACACTGTGCTTTTCATTACGAATACGTGCATATGAGGAAAGAAAAAAAAACAAGAATAAGGTAAAGAAAAACCGGCCAAGTGCGAGTCGGACTCGCGCACCGAGGGTTCCGTACAAACCTGTAGGTAAGTAAAAGTTCACCCATACATATTTTTATTATATGTGATGTAACTAAAACATTTACGGTTTTCGCAATTTTTCCATTATCTGTGCTATCCAATTAGTTTATCAGATTTACAAAATAGGGTAACAAAAAGTGATAAACCTGTTCCACAACTGTACGACAAAGCTATTATTCAAAACTTCTATTTCATGTGCTAACAAAAGACGAAGAATTCACATCTGAAATGATTTTTACATATTTCTTATATTAGTTCTATAAATGAGTAAGTACTAAGTATAATAAATTACTTAATTTTATATTTAATGCTATATTTTATTTTTGGTTTTCAGAGTAGTACTATAGTAAAAAATATTTGCCGGTAGTTCTACCGGCCGAGGCGGTAGTAACACGGTTAAATGAATTTCCCGTCTTACTACCGGTAGTAAGACTTGGTAGTAACAAGGGTAATAAACGCTATAAGACGTTACTTCGTACCAATTTTCAAGATTCTGAGTTGATGGGAAGTTCAAGTAGGTACCCTGTAGATTTTGATTCCCTTGCGAGTGTCGAAAATTTGCGGCATAAACGGCTGTATCTTTTGATTGCGTTGGCTTAGAAGTTTGATCTTTTCACAGCTCTAAGGGACAGTAGACCTGAGTATTTGATTTAAATTTCAGCTTGATACCTCCACGCGTTCCTAAGAAAAAGGGTCTTGACAGACAGACAGACCGACGGACGGACAACAAAATGATCCTATAAGGGTTCCGTATTTTCCTTTCGAGGTACGGAACCCTAAAATGAGTGAATTTTATTTTACACTAGCTGTGCTCGCGAGCTACGTTTCGCCATAATAATTGGGATAGATGACTGAATTCTAATTTTTACGTCTCGTCATTAAATATTAAAATACCGTGGAAAAAGATGCAGTCCTGTGAAATTAGAATTAAATCGGCTTAGAAATACATTAGATACAAGCATTTTAAGTTGTTAATTTGAAGGCGATTAGACAGAGAGATCCGACATCAACCGTGACGTCATTGTTGAGCACGGCCATAATAAACTCCTTGTAAATTGCCGTTTTGCTAGAAAGAGACGGAGAAAAATCTTTAATACCTTTTATCTTGGTTGTTTTTATAGTTATTCGAAAACCGTTTTTTTCTTTTTGTTTATTATATGAATGAGCTTTTATTAAAGCAAAAAAAAATTTTTTTGTCATCTAGCCTATTGTCAAAAAATATCACCTACCTAGTGGTATAAGTAAAAGTCTACGCTTATTCTTAGACCTACCAAATATATACACAAAAAAAATCATAAAAATCGGTCGATTCGGAGGAGTTTCGGAGTTCGATAAACACTGGACTCAATTATGTGCGCCCGCCGTCTGAATAACCTAAAACTAAAATTTCTAAATTTAAACTTAATTTAAATGGCCGGTTATGCAAGTGCTATTCTACGGTGACAGGCCAGCTAAATTTAGGCAGAGCTTAAGCGTAATTCTAAAATGTCTAAGATTAGTTTTAATTGTGTTTGTTGCTTGCTAAGAGTAACACGAAAAATAATGTGACGTCACTATTAATCCAATATGGCGGACTTATAAAGCTTGAAAATCAATTTTAAAGTAGATATCATTAACCAATTGAGCTGAAATTTTGTATACACATACAGTTTGGATGAAAATGTATGGTTAACTGTGTGACGTCATTCTAAATCCAAGATGGCAGGATACCCAAGATGGCGGACCAATTATTTTTAATGCACTCCTATAATATGGGTATCAAATGAAAGGTCTTGCTAAGAATAACTTGAAATAGACTCAAAGCTCTTCGCTGCTGGTCAAGCATACGTGGCCTTAAGTAGAGTAAAATCATTAGAAGGTATTCTTATTGAAGAGCTAGACTGTTATAAGTTAACCGGCAAACGACCTTGCAGCAATGATGCGTTGAATGAGATTAACAGAGTAAGCAACGTGTCCAGTGATAACTAAAAAGTAAAAAATAAATTAAATGTAAAAAAACAAGCTTTTATTTAAATGCTCTAAAAAGAAAAAATAAACTTTTACACTAAAACTTTTACTCATAACGTCATTTCACATTTGACCTTCTTTTCGTACTTTATGCTCTTAATGAAACACTAAAACTTTACACGACTATTATCTATTCTGTGACTTTACTTCACATAACGTCATTTCACATTTGACACAATTTATATGACATAAAAGCTTGTCGCGAGATTTACTTTTGTAGATAAACAAGTAAATTAAATAATTTGATGTGAATAATTTTATCCATTAGAATGTTCAAACTAAGTAAATACGAGTAGGTACTTAAAAGTACTCTTTTAAGTACTTTTAAGTTACTAAACACAAGTAAATCTCGCGATAAGCTTTTATGTCATATAAATTGTGTCAAATGTGAAATGACGTTATGTGAAGTAAAGTTTTAGTGTTTCATTAAGAGCATAAAGTACGAAAAGAAGGTCATCGTGTTACAATCATTTTTTCAACTTTGGATCAGAAGGTCCAGTTAAAAACAATTTATTTGGGAACTTCTTTGAAGTCGATGGATACATTGGTATAAAACTTGAATCCAAACGTCTTTTTTCAGAGTAATAATTGCATTTTTCTGACTATCTTATATCTTATAGTGATGGATCATCATCATCATCATCATAGCTCATATACGTCCCCACCGAGGGGTTCGAGCCTACCCTATGTTAGGGTGATTAGGCCTTAGTCAACCACGCTGGCCCAGTGCGGATTGGTCGACTTCACATATTTCACCATTGAATCTCTTCGCAGATGTATGCAGGTTGCTTCACGATGTTTTCCTTCACCGTAGGAGCATCAGATAAATGTACATATGAAATTCGAAACGAAAAACACATTGGTACATGGCGGGTCTCGAACCCGACCTCCCGATTGGAAGGCAAGTGCCGAGTCCACTGCGCCACCGACGCTCCATGTGATGGATAGTCCATTTAAAATAAGTAATTTGAAACAAATGGAAACTTTCCCTATGATATTTGAATTGAATGTTAGCGACGAATGAATGACAGACAGGAGTGACGTCATCAGAACTGTAGGCCCGTTTTAGCGCGAAATTTGAAACTGTTAGTTTCAGACTGCATTTTATTGCAATAAAATTTATTATTTTAATTTTTATCATACTTGTGATCTATTCTAAAGAGGATTCTTTACAATAAACGCAAAAATAAAAATATTGCATGTTCCCTATTATAATAAAGTCATTTAAAAAATATATTTATTAATTTATCTGTAGGTTATTTCAATTTTACATCGCGCTGTAATTGAGTGCCTGTATAGAAAGTTGGAACCAATGTATGTCTATCTCAATGGTTGGAACATGGTTTAGAGAAATGTCAAAATAGAATTAGTTTTTTTTTTTATTATTTGACGGCAGCTGTCGGTTTTACATCGCGCTGTAATTGAGTGCCTGAGTTGCGTTCCGAGGGTCAGAGTAATGCAACCGAGAGTGTTTTTCACACTCGCTCCGAGGTTCAGAACGGGTCGGTTGCAATCTTTTTTTTTAGTTTGTATCTTGCTGATCAAGATCAAGCAAAGGGCAAAATATTACTAATCCTTACTATGAAATTAACAGTCAATATCCATTTTTCTGCTTAAAAATAATTACAACACATAGAAATCACTATATTTCCCTTGTATTAGGCTTAAAAGAGTTCAAAGTAGTGTTATTTAATAAAATAATAAATAATTAGCATATTTTTGACATCGACTTTGACATAAAATCTGTCAGAGTGTTTTTCACCCTACGCTCGAGTCGGTTGTTTGGTTGCATCACTCGAAGCTTCTGAACGGGCACAGAGTGTACTAACCGCCTGTCAGAGCGTTTTTTACCCCGAGGCTCTGAACGGGTCGGTTGCTGTCAGGGTGCACTCGGAGTGCACTCGAGCGTAGGTTCTGAACGCAGCTCTGAGGCGCGTTCAGCGCCTCTGGACTACGTTCCAATTCCAAAACATCACCCGAGTGCACTCGGTCACCCGAAGTATGTCCTAAAACATTTCGGGTGCACTCGAGTGTTGGAGTGGCGTGTCCTAAAACGCTACGGAGTGCACTCGATCGAGTAGAATCTCACCCGCATAATATAGCAAGGTGTAATTTCACTCGATTGGATTACAAGTGATTGTGATTACAAAGATTTCATATTCACACACAATTTGTGCATCTCGGAGAGCGAGGATGCGCTTCGTAACGTCGATAATAAGTTAATTTTAAATTCCAAAGACTATAGGTATCGTAAGTGACACGATTGTAAAATTGTCCTTCATTTCCGCTAAAGCTAGGTTAGGCCGCGATATAACAGAATTCATATTCTGTTGGTTTTAGCATTTTCGTAGATGAAACAGAGGAATGTAATCCACGCATTAAAGCGAACGGAGGCGCCGATGAATTATATATTTTCTTATTTTTGTATATTTGGTTATGTAAACAAAGCAAACAACACTCTTGCCGTTCTAAAACAACCAACACTCCGACCACCCTAACCGGCCACTCTCCCCCCACCACCTACTCATTCCGGGTGATGTTTTGGAACGTAGCCCTGGGTGTAGTTGTCCGGTTGTTTTTTAACTCGCTCAAAGGCGTTGAACGGATTGCAGCAACCAAATCTTTTATCTCCCTCTTTCACATGATTTTTTATTTCTCTCTCTTTCTAGTAGATGACATTATAGAATATGGCCGCCAATATCATCCAATCATGTAAGAGTATTTCAGTCATAAACGTCAGAGCATTTTACAACCAACAAATTCGATGGTTGTTCGGTTGTAACTCGCGCCGACACTCAAAGGTCTTGAACGGGCGGTTGTTTCACCCGGTTGTCACGCTCGAAGTCATTGAACGGGGTTAGAGCGAAAAGTTGTACTTCGCGCGAAGGCCCTGAACGCGCCTCTGTATAGAAAGTTGGAACATGGTTTAGAGAAATGTCAAAATAGAATTAGTTTTTTTTAAATAATTTGACGGCAGCTGTCAGTTGAAAGAAAGTATTACTTTCAACCCGCTCTTCAGACAACTTCCGGCCTACTTTCCAAATATGAGTAATGAAAAAAAATTACATGAGTAAACAAATTAGTTGTAATGTAAAGTATAGTCTTGATTCCTTTGCCTTACCGCAGTAAAGATATTTAAAAAATGAATTTTCACAGTCAATATTATACCCTTTATTCACAGCAGTTTGGAACATGTTTGGAAAGTTTGCTTCACAACCTCAGACCACTACAGATAAAACCTCTTTATATAAGAAAAGGCTAGACCTTTGCCTACCATTAGGTGAAATGATAGGCTCTAATTGTTTTTTTAACGTAGGTCGCTTATAAAAAACGTCGCCCCACGCTAGGCCATATAAAATATTTGTCCCGTACGGGAATCGAACCCGCGACCCGTTACGCAGTAGGCGATCACTCGATCTCTGTGCTAACCGTGTCGTGTTTTGTCCTCTACAGTTTCTAATTATTAGGACATGGCCATTTTCACCAACCTCTTTTTAGCTTAGGATACTCTTATGTGGCATGCTGTCACATTCTTTTTATTAAAGACAAAAAGTGATTCTTCGGAGCTTCCTAAACTAAGTTATGGTTGGTTAAAATGGCCATTAATTATTTTTACAATTTTCTTTTCTAGGAAACATAATATTTATTGCATTTCACATAAACAAAATGTGAACAAACAGGTAGAGTAGGTACCCAAGAATTTACAATGGTGTCAATTCTGTTGGCATTAATTGGAATAGGCTAAACTTAATTTAGTTTTAGTGCTATCAAATCGTGTTTTTTGTTCGAAAATTTTAACTGTAAACATAATTTGACAGCACTAAAACTAAATTTAGTTTAGTTTAATCGAATTAGTGCCAACAGAATTGCCACCAATGACTAATCTAACTTTATGTGACTGACCATATTTGTCACAAGTACAGATTTCCCCGTTTTAGGGAGACTTTCCCTTACAAAAAATGGTATCATAGTGATCGTACTATAATAATAATAAATCATTTTATTTGCAAAAATATGGTTACAGAGATGATATAAGAAGCTAATCCAACATATTTTGTCATTTTTCGACGTGCAAATACTTATTCTAATGTGAAACATTATGATTAGTCCCATTAAATGCAAAACTTTTATAATTTATCATTTGGGTACAATAATTCAAGTCAAAATTGTGATTACATTAACAAAAATGTCAAATAAACAAAGTTATAAATGTCAATTTTAAAAGTGTTCGCTATAAATGTCAACTCAGTTTAAATTTTCAATAAATGTCATTGCTTAATTTACTTTATTAATATGTCAATTAATTTACGTACAATTTACACAGTTATACACTCACGGCCTTATTAATAAAAATTTTACTCCTTGGATCATCTTCGGATTAGTTACTCCGTGTTTTGTCTTGTTTCCGCACATGTCGGCTGTCATATGTCAAAATAAGACAAAACACGGAATAACTAATCCGAGGATGATCCAAGGAATAAAATTTTTATTAATAATGCCGTCAGAGTAGATATAGAAAATAATAATTACAAAAATATTAAATTGATATAGGTGACATTTATATTATTGAATCATTTAAGTATTCGTTAATTGAGTAATACATTTTGTTTAAATTGAAGAACTTATTCTTAAATTTACTTAATGTCAATTGCTTAATATGTTCTGGTATTTTATTATAAATTCTTATTGCCATACAGTATATATTTTTTTTAAATAATTTTAATGGTTGTACCGGAACATATAATAAATTGTTATTTCTAGTCTTTTTACTGTTAAATACACTATTCTTTTTTACGAATACTGCCATTTCAAATATATATAGGCAAGGAAGTGGAAGAATATTAAGTGCCTCAAATAGTGGTTTGCAGCTATCTCAATAATTAGCGCCACATATTGATCTTATACATTTTTTTTGAATTCGAAATGCTCTTATTAGATCAACTGAGTTGCCCCACAAAATAACACCATACCTTAAAACAGACGAAACGTATCCATGGTATGCCGTTAATGCTGCTTCTTTTGACGTGGTTAGTCTAATTCTATTTAGAGCGTACACAAATCTATCTAATTTTGTAACAATAGTATCTATATGATTTTTCCAGTTTAGGTATTCATCAACATTTACACCTAAAAATTTTGTCCTTTTTACCTCTTCAATCGTATCTTCCTTGCGACTTACAGTGATGTTTTCAATTCTACTATTATAGTTTTTAAATTGTATGTACTTCGTTTTATTTAAAATTATATTTAAGTTGTTTGTTTCTAACCATTTTATTATTTTACTAAGAGATTCATTTGCAATTGTTTCTATATTTGTGTAATTTTTACCATGTATCAATAGTGTAATGTCATCTGCAAACATAATGCATTTTTGATTAATAGAATTTGGCAAATCATTTATATATAATGAAAATAATAAAGGGGCCATTACACTCCCTTGCGGTACACCGACCTTGTTTGTCATATATTTGCTTCTGTATATGTTTTTATTATTACCATTACATTTTGTAATCTCTACACATTGTTCTCTATTTTTAAATAACTTTCTAACCATTTTAGAGCATTCCACGTATACCATACCTTTCTAATTTAGCGAGTAATAACGAATGCGAAACAAAGTCAAATGCATTGCTCATATCTAAGAAAATACCTAACGTATAATTCCTATCGTTTAAATATTGGGAAATATTTTTAATCAAGTGATAGATGGCAAGTGTAGTAGAACTATTTTTTTCTAAAGCCAAATTGTTCGTCTTTAAGTAGGTTTTCAGAAGTTACAAAGTTATATATTTTATTGTTCATTATTTTCTCCAATATTTTTGAAAGAATTGGTAGTAGGTATTGCTGTAGTTTTTAATTGAGTCAGTTGAACCACTTTTGTGTAGTGGTTTTATAACAGATAATTTTAATTTTGATGGGAAATGCCCTTGAGTCATTGATAAGTTTTCTATATGAGCTATCGGTGTTGCTATAAAATTTTTAATTTTCTTAATGAGTTTCATACTTAAGTTGTCGTATCCTGTTGTATTTGTATTTTTTAGACCCATTATTATTTTGTTGATGTCATTCTCGTCCACCGGTAGTAAAAAGATGCTCCTATTATGGAAAGATATATCATTTAAAGCATTTTTATGGTCAATATTTTTGTCGGAACTGCATGTAGGTATTTGTCAAATTAATAAAATATTTATTGAATTCAGAGCAAATTTTATTAGGATTATTTACTTATGTAAATGTCATCTAATTTTATTTTATTTATTTCAACTTTTTCAATATTAGTTTGTGTACATTCCTTAATTATTTCCCACGATGCCTTACAGGTATTTCTAGAGTTTGAAATATATCGTGTATTCATGTTTTTTTGTGCTTGTAATAAACATATATAGTATACATATAGTTTGAAATTGACATCAAATTAAAAATAAATATAAAAATCATGAATAAAAATAGCTTACGCAATACGCATGGTATTATGTCATTCCTTGTGATTTTTTATGTTTCTTCGTGTAATTTTTACATGATTTCACTTACACAATACGGTGTTATTTATTAATTTTCTTGACGTAATTTTTATGTCAGTCTGTCACTGTTGCTCATCAATAAATGACGGTGGTTTGTCTTACCTGCCCCCCTAGCACGACTATCAAAACACGATATGATAAAGCGATTTTATCGCGGTAAACTGTCAAAATAAGATGAAAACCTATTGTATTTTGACAGTTAACCGCGATAAACCGCTTTATCATATCGTGTTTTGATGGTCGTGCTAGGGGGGCTGGTGCGTCTGTGTGAGTGTAGGTCGTGTACAAACACATGAAATTGTCTTACCTTGCATGCTTCACATTTGTTTAATGCATCACTACGTCCGTATTTTTTTGTAGGTCCATGTGTTGGATGTCCTGCAGCCAGGTGAACCGATGACATGAGGAAGGCAGCGGGGATGGACTGGCTGCGGAAGGCGGAGGACAGTGTTGTGGAGCAGACTGGGAGAGGCCTATGTCCAGCAGTGGACTGCGTTAAGCCAATTGATAAATTCACTGCTTTACTACAGGAAATTGACAATTTTTTGTGATCCGATCAACAATCGGGACATTTTGCGTACACCTCTTAAAAATCGGGACACCTGGTAACCCTAGTTGAAATAAATAAATAAAAATAAAATATCTTTTATTGACAACTTTTACAACTAATGCACTTTATGCACTGCTCACATATAAAGTCACCCTGTGTTATGAGTCAGGCTCATCTTATTACGAGTACAATAATGTTTTATCAACAGAAAACATTTTTTCTCTACCTAATTAGAAAGTGAATAATAGTTTGTTTTTTGTGTGTTAGTCTCTCTCTGCGTGTTTGTGAGTGTGAGTGTGTGTGTGTGTGTGTGTGTGTGTGTGTTTAAAATTTATTAGTTATATTGGGTAAGGTTTTTATTTTTTGATAAAATTTTGTTATACAGAAACGATGCAAAGCTAAGTAATATTTTTATTCTTAATACAACGGAAAAGTCATTTAATAAGTAACACAAGCATTTAAGAACATACTAATTTAGTTTCTATTAAAAGTGCAATGCATACGTAGCAAAAAGTTAATGGACTGATTATGAGTATTTATGAGCAATAATTTTTAAAATAAATACGGATGAAAAAATCTTCGTTTTATTTATAGACGATTTTTGAAATCAGAATAGTTTTAACTACATAATTATCATCATTTACAAATTTAAAATATTATTTGTAAACGATAAAGTTAAAATATTGCAAAAAATCGAAAAATCCGGATTAAATCCTGATTTGCAGGTAAACATAATTTTAAAATGCGGATTTGAAAAAAATCCGGATTTTGCATTCTCATAACCCACTTTTTGTGAGCTCTTTCTGGATTTTATTAATCATTAATATTCGTCGTCAGTTGAGTTAATTTTTCGCTTACCTTACTGAAATTCATACTGCTCAAGTTAAAATAGAATCTCATCATCCACGCTACCTGTTTTTTTTTTCGATCGTTTTATTATTCCCCTAAATAATTTAACAATTAAAATTAAACAGTACAAAGGTTTTATTTTCCTTTATTATGTATGAAAATATATCCTAACTTACTTAAAAATAAGTAATGACAAGTGAAAATGTGGAATTTTAATGGCAAATGTAAATTTAAATACTCAAATACTTAACTATAATAATTATGTTTTCAATTGAAGAGATATCTAAATTTTTACTATACATAATTTAGCAGGATTTACTATTCATAATAATTTTCAATTTATGCATGTTAACCATATTTTTTACTAACGTCTTATCTAATGCTTACATCAGCAGTTTTAAAATGTGCATAATGCATTATATTAGTAACTGAAAAGCAGATCCTAAGTCAATTTGCAATAAAATTACATTGGCTTTGTTTAAGTTTACTTATAAAAAGATATGATAATTTAAATGCCAAGGCCGAAGACAGACACAATGCAATACATGGTTTTATTTTCCCAGCGGACAGTGCAGGAACCATCTGTGTTGTTGTCCCAGAAACAAGATGATGCTGTATGAAGGCCTGCACCATTTTTCTGCATAATTGTACATGTCACTGAAAAGAAAATGAATTAAAATCATTAAATCACAGAAAAAATACATTACCATATCAAAATTATGTAAGACCTTAGAATTATAGGGCATACAAGGAGCGTTCGGTATTCAGCGCGATGAGTGAAGCAAAAACGACACTGCTGTGTGAATTCGCTTACGCGCGACACACGCACACTACCATAAGATACTAGGGCTGCCAGTGCCTGCTACTGAGAAGTTGTTTCCCCAAAAATGAGGGAACTTATGTTGTGTTCATGTTGTTGAATGTCGCAATTGCCGCACCTAATCTTTGTCAAATCAATCTTGAAAATTGCATGTTTTCTTCATAAAAGTCACTTCGACAATGCTGTTTCGACCACAATGTCTTTTTTCGACTCAAAGAAATGATGTTATATCTTTCTATAATCAATCGATTTCGATAATGAAATAAATGATATGATTTAAAAAACATTTTCGTTTACTATATGTAAACTAAAATGCTGCTTTTTTTACTTTTTAGCTTCAAATTAAACCTATTTATAAACAGGGTAAGTGTTGCATGCATAAATATAACTAGGTAAATATTTTTCATATCAATCACAAAATTTTATGTCGGTTAAAATGGAACAATTATGTTTCAAAAGTGGCAACACAGCAATGTAAATTAAGTTTCCTATAATTAGCTCATATGGATAAAATACTAAAAAATGTATATATCTTAGCTCTTTCCAGGTGTGTTGTGACACCACACCATGGAACTGCGCAAAGCATCATTTTTAATTATTTAACAAGAGATGTGTTTGAAGCGCATTAACCTTGAACACTGCAGAGCTATCCGGCGTAGTGCATCATTTATAACTCAAATTTAGTTGCATCAAATTGTGCATGTGAATGAGGTTTCTATGCATTATTATTCTAAGTGTAAAACATAATGTACAAGGCGGGGATGTCAATATGACAATAAATATGTACACATATCTACCTAATGACTTCCAGTATATACATTCAAGCAAAAATAATTTGTTTATTAGTTACAGGACATAACTTTTTACTTTTGATATCTTCTGTACATTGGCGTATCTAGAGATTTTTTCTGGGGTGGGCCTGGTCCTTGATTTTTGTTTACAGTTACCACTGTTTGGTGGTAACTAGACCATACTGAGGCGCGTTCAGGGCCTTCGCGCGAAGTACAACTTTTCGCTCTAACCCCGTTCAATGCCTTCGAGCGTGACAACCGGGTGAAACAACCGGCCCGTTCAAGACCTTTGAGTGTCGGCGCGAGTTACAACCGAACAACCATCGAATTTGATGGTTGTAAAACGCTCTGACGTTTATGACTGAAATACTCTTACGTGATTGGATGATATTGGCGGCCATATTTTATAATGTCATCTACTAGAATGAGAGAGAAATAAAAAATCATGTGAAAGAGGGAGATAAAAGATTTGGTTGCTGCAACCCGTTCAACGCCTTTGAGCGAGTTAAAAAACAACCGGACAACTACACCCAGAGGCGCTGAACGCGCCTCTGGGGTTGGCACGGCCCACCCGGCCCCCCCTCTATATCTGATTTTGGGGGTTTAAGTGACGAGGGGTGATTCTTTAAAAGACAGCAAAACAAATCACGTACTTTCAGAGATACTCAAGAGTAGATTTGAGGATAGCAATAGGAATTCTATTCCCCTCTATAATGCATCTAGATGATTGACAAACTAAAAATTTCTGAACATGTCCTGCACTATGAGACTGTATACAAATAAAACATGAAAAAACCTATAAATTGTTACAAAGAATAATAATTTCCAATATTCTTTTCAATAAACTGTGTTTGCTCTGGAGAGATTTTCATAATTACTTCTTAAGCATTTCAACAAAAAATTGTGAATTTCCAAACGGTGGGTCCATTATAAACAGTTGTTTATATAGTTTGTTTTTGTCTGGGTAAAATAAAATAAAAAAATAATAATATGAATTAATCACATGAGTTTGTAAAAATGTTTACTAATACTAATTGGATTGACATTAATTAACTATCTCGAAGTCAACAATATGTCATCTACCAACCAATTTCGATTTTGTAAGGGCAAATCTACGAAAGATGCCGTTGGATCAATGGTTAACCATATAGTTAAAAAAAATTATGAAAAGCATAAAACGCTAGGGATATTTTTAGATCTTTAAAAAGCATTTGACACTATGTCCATTCCACTTTTGGTTAGTAAATTGGAGGATGTAGGTGTCAGAAGTGGTGTACTCGATATTTATAAAGATTATTTGTGCAACCGGAAATAGTGTACTAAAATAGGATAATATATTAGTCAAGAGAGCTCAAAAGAACTTGGAGTACCACAAGGCAGTATTTTAAGTCCTACACTGTTTCTTCTATATGTCTACGAATTATGTAATATGTCTCTTACAAACTGCCGCATCTTTTCATATGCAGATGATACAGCCATAGTTGTCAATGATAAATCTTGGAGAAACATCAAAGACAGCTGACAGGCTTTTATGGAAGTAATGAAGTGGTTAAAACATAACTTGTTAACTCTCAACTTAGATAAGACAAAGGTTATGGGCCTTCTCAATTCGAAGACCCACTGCCTCTGTATTAGATTCAATTACCATTAAAGCCCACAAATGTCCCAATGGTGGTACTGTTTGCAATTGTGCACCATTGACCATAACTGAGACCATTAAATATCTAGGTGTATCGTTAGGCGATTGCCTAAATTGGTACAGTCAAGTAAATACAGTAGCAAACAAGATTCATAAGCTTACTTCTATTTAAAAAAAAACTAAGGAATTCAGCTGAGCATTAAGTGCTTAGAACAGTATATACTGCTCTTTGTGAATGTCTTATCTCATACTGCATTCCTGTCTGGGGAGGTGACTCCAAAACAACATTTATAAAATTAGAAAGAGCCCAAAGAGCTGTGCTGAATGTAACGCTGAGAAAACCTTTCCCAACAACCAAATTATATATGAAGGTGCTAATGTCCTAACTGTTAGACAAATGTATGTTCTTCGGTGTATTTTAAAACAACATGCTGCACTTCCATCAAGCAGTTTAATGGCTCTAGTGCCCTCCCGCAGATGCCAGGAATCAGCATTTACTACTACAGTGTGAAATAGTGCTTCTATGAGCCCTAGAATCTATAACAAATTTGATGCAATTTTAGGAATTAAGAAAATGAATAAATTTAAATGTAAGAACAAAGTGAAAGTTTGGTTGCTATTGCAACAGTATAGTCGAACTGAAAATATCATAAAGTAAAATTAAAATATCTTAACATTATTCAAATACAATTAATGTGCACATTTCTATTTCCATTTCCATAATGTATATCTCTCTTTCTCTGTGTCTGTTTGTATCCATGTGTGTGATGTGTGTTTGCGTGGTGTATTTGCGTGTGTGTGTGTGTGTGTGTGTTGGTGTGTATGTGTGTGTGTGTGTGTGTGTGCCAGCCTACACATAATATCTTTTAACACCAAGGCCTTATTTTATTTTCATCTTTAACATAAGAACACCTACAGGTGCTTAACAATAGCCAAATCAAATCTGCAATGATTGGTGGTAAATCTATTTAATTTATCAGTATACTCCTCACCGAGCCCCTGACTTCCGTAATACAGGATTGACCTAGCATAAAAGTCAGTAGTACTCAATTGTGACAACTAATAACATATATGCCTTCTTTTTAATTTTTGTTTTTATGTTATTCTTTTGGATATGGATATGTATGTAATTTATTTTTATGGCTTGCAAATAAATATTATTATTATATTAGACAACTAATTCAAAATCTTTTTTTGTAAAAGTTTGAATAATGCTCAATATCTGAGACCATTATGACCAAGTCGAAGATGCCTTTTACTCACCGATATATTTATATGGTTTTTGTAGTTTAGTCAATTGACCTAAACATGACTCTACTACGGCTGATGTCCACTGATTTACTTTAGTATGTTGATAAGCTGTACCTCCGATAGAATTTTCTATAGCTTCCTTTATTATCTTACTCACATCGTCCACAATGAATTGATTCTAAAACGTCATTTAGTGTTAGTGTGTTATATTAAAAACTTACAAAATAGTGTGATATATGAATTTACTTACTTCTTCAGATATATCAGTACAATCTTTAACCTCCATGATTATATTGAAAATTGCAAATATAGTAAGTTACTTGAAATAGTAGGTAAAAAACAAGAAAATTTTTAATGCTTCTCGAAGTCGAACTGAGACAAAATTGACAGACAACAACTATCTTGACTTTGACAGTTTGACTTGACATTTTTTTTATATTTTGACATTACTGTCATAATATTGCCATACATAATTAAAATTTATGTTAAAAATATGGCTGTGTCTATTTGGATCGGTCCCATTAAAAAAGTGTGCCGAGCGAGAGATAAATAACTGTACCGTTTGTCTCTTTCGTAAATTTTGTGACCACAAATTCTACAAAATAGGGTTTTTTGCTTAAAAACAATAACATTCAACCTGAAAGATGCTTTTGAAAATTATAATATGCTTAATAATCACGATTGTTCAAGATCGCTTTTAGCGACAAGGTTGTACATTTAGTGTATTATTTATACGTTGACTTTAAACTGGTTGGAGTTGTACAAAAAAGAAATATTATATTCTATTCTATTATTTCAAAATGAGTTGCGCAAAAGAACTTTATATCTGCTTTTCAATACAAGATAGGTTTTATTAACATAATAATTATTTAAAAAATAATGAATGTCAATAATTGTCTTTCAATAGATGGGTCTTTCCAATCGGTATATTATGTTGAACCCACACGAAACGAGTAATATTTACTCGGGGTAGAGTGAATTTCACCCGATAGCGTTCGAGAACCACCCGAGTGAAACCGAGGTTAACCGACGAATTACTCCGCTCGTATTTCTGAACGCATTAGTGCAGGGTAATTTTCGCCTGACAGGAGTGAATTTCTCACGGCTCCCAGTCAGCGTTAAATTTTACCTGACATTGACAGTTGACTGTTCTGTGATCTGTGGCTACTGATTTCGTTTTTATGTTGAAGTTAAAGTTTACAAATGTTAAGTAAAGCTTTGTGCAGTTGTAAAATAAAGCTAGTTTGCGTTGCAAAACACAAGAACTCTTCTTTTCGTTTTTAACTGACAGAACCCTTTTGAAAACTCGTGAAGTGCGAAAATCACTCGCTAGCGTTTGAAAACCAGTTAAACTTCTTTTTCTCGCAATATATCTATCTTTTTCTTTTTACCGAGTGAAAACTTCACGGGTTTTCGAACGGCCCCTAAAAGAATGAGTAATATTTTAAGAAGAAAAGAATTAAAAACACATCATTGTGAGTCCAACTGTTTCAACAATATTTAAAACTTTTGTGGTTTCGCCAATATCTTGAACAGAATGTTAATGCCAATTCCTTTTTTCTAATAACCATGGAATTATTACTCAAACAGGAATGAGCTCTACAAAATATTGATGTTCAAATCTGGACTTTATTTCTATGTGAAGAAAGACAAAGAATCGATGTTGCAATATAACATTGTTTGAATACTATCACTAGAATATTTCCTGGACGTAAAATCATAGTGTTATAATTATTAATAGTAGGCTAACATGGTAATTTAATTTATTTTATGTTATAATTATTACAAAAAAAAACAATTTAGATATTTTGGGCGTTAAAAGTAATTAAAATATACAATAATAAAAAATCTTCATCTACCAATAGTTGTTTCATAACTACTAAATTATAAAATATACAACAGTAGCAACACTGTGGGAAAGGGATAAAAGGTACAGTTATTGCGATCTCTCTCGGCACGCTTTTGCGCTTTCAAGTGTTTAGTCTTTATTCACATAGAAATAAAGTCCAAAGAACAACAATATTTTGGAGAGCTCATTCCTGTTTGAGTAATAATTCCATGGCCTTTGACGATAATTTTAAGTCTGCGGTCTGTGGTAGAATTCGAAGCTTACAAAAAAAATATAAGGTCTAATTAATCTGTGCTCACAATATTTTGCAGATTTTGCAGGAAACATCATCAAACTTTCATTATTTGATTGGGGGAAACATGGATATTTTCTAAGATTTAGTATTATTAATTATGGCTTCGACTATACAAAATAATAGAGTGACACCTTCGGGTTATTGCGTATGCTGTAGAATGTGTAATATGTGGTGCTGGAGGGCGTTCAAATGGCTCCCAGTTTTGTTAATAGTTTCGATCGTAACATGGTCATACTATGCTTACGTTATTCAACTCTGCATTTGTGAGTTAATGAATATTGTATGTATTACTTTTATATCATTTTTGCATAGTCTAACTTGTTTGTTTATTTTCATTTTCAGTCACTATTGAAACTACAGTCCAACAGTGTATTTATTTAGTGCTGTATCATATACTGTTGATGATGTTTGTTTGGTCCTATTGGAGAACAATATTTGCTGATGTTAAGCCAATCCCCGATAAGGTGAGTTTCAACCCTTTCAAATAGGTGCATAATCTCTTAACTGTGAACTTTACCAACTATGTCATTAAACTAAAGAATATGACATTTATTTAATATCTGTGACTGCATTTTCTTTGAAAATGCTATAAAAATAATAAAAAAATAAATCGTTAGAACTGTTAAGAACTCAGTGGCTGGGTGGTCAAGAGGCCAACACGGTATGTTGCAGATGCGGGTTTAATCCCCGCCTGAGAAGAAATTTTTTTTCTTTACTGATTTATTCATTTTTCAATTTATGAGAACAACATACTATGACAATTATGTTACCAATATTAAATTTATTTGTACATTAAAATTAATATACATTTTGATTTTTATGTAATTACTTTTTTGATTAATTAAATAAATAGTTTCCACTGGAATTTGGTGTCCACTTATCCCTATGTGGTTAAGGTTACAGGTTAAGTCGACCTAAGTCCTTTAAGAGTTGGTAGTTTTCATCATTCTTGACTGATTTGACTATGGAACCCCATACCCCAAACTTAACCATTCTCAAGTTATGGGACTTTGAAGATTTTTTATAAAAAATCCAGATTTTTTGTCTATTGTCCCCTTTTTTTTGTGTGTTTTCTACCTCTAATGTTTTTGTTTTTGTATTTTTTGTGTGGCAGATTAGTTGTACAAAAACTGCAGGTAACTGTACCAACTGAGTCGTATTAGACAACTAATTGTTAAAAAAAGAAATAAAATTGTGAAAAGTTTTTTTTCTTTGTAAGATATTTTTAAAAAGTTTGGTTTACAATGAATCTAACCCAATAACATCTGTTGATGTTTTGAGGCAGAAAATTATTGATGCTGCTAACGAAATAAGAAGAGGACTAACAACTGGGGTAGTGAGAAGTGGTTTAAGACAGATACGTGTATGTGTGCGAAATAGGGGTGGATATGTGGAACATGTACTTTAAAAAAATTAATAAACCTCATTTGTTACCTATTGGGATTGTTTTATTTTGTAATCTGACTAAAGTTAAATTTGATTTTTTACTACTACCTGGTAGCATATCATCAATGTTTTTGTTAAAAAATTCCAATAATACCCTATTGTATTATACCTTATCGGAAAGTGAAGAACCGTAGATATTTTTAAGCACATCTGCAGCACAATTGTCATAGACTTTTTTTAAAATATCTTACAAAGAAAAAAAAACTTTTCACAATTTTATTTCTTTTTTTAACAATTAGTCTTCTAATACGACTCAGTTGGTACAGTTACCTGCAGTTTTTGTGTTTAAAATAATGGAGCAACTAATCTGGATTTTTTATAAAAAATCTTCAAAGTCCCATAACTTGAGAACGGTTAAGTTTGGGGTATGGGGTTCCATAGTCAAATCAGTCAGGAATGATGAAAACTACCACCTCTTAAGGATTTAGGTCGACTTAACCTGTAACCTGTATATACACGGTGTTTCATAATAACCAATAAATAATCAATGCGTTATCTAAAACTAATTATTAAAATGTGTTTACATGTAATGTCATTCAACCTAAAATTTTCATGTATATCATAGTATCATCATCATGTCTATGATTTACATGAAAATTTTGGGTTGAATGACATTACGGGTAAATACAATTAATAATTAGTTTTATATAACGCATTCATTATTTATTGGTTATTATGAAACACCGTGTATATATATTTGTCTATTATTGTTTGTAAGTTATCATAAGGAAAACATTTGAATATTAAGAGTTTCAACTAACATGGTTTCTTGCAGTATAAATTACCAGAATCGGAACTGGAAAAGCTTCTTAGTGCTGAGACTGAAGATGGACAGCGAACAATATTAGAAAATTTTGCAAAAGATCTTCCCCTTGTTACAAGGTATTGTATGAAAATATCTTTTGACAAATTAATTTACATGAAACTTGGTAGTCATTGGCATAGCTATTTTTCTAGAAGTGCAGGCAGCTATATGTGAAACTTTTTCATACAACATTAAACAATGGATACCCATACAGCCTTGTTTGGAATGTGCATAATCTGTTATTTTAACATACTTTGCTACTGTATGGAATTTGAATAATTTTTAATCCTTTTACAATATTTTTTTCTAGTATGTACGAGGGTAAATCCAAAAGCTCATAGCCTGACCATGAAAATCAAAGAAACGTGGGTGTAAATTATTTTTTATTTTTCTACATAGTCACCATCTAGTTCAATGCACTTCTTCCATCTGAACTGCAATTTATATATACCTTCAAAAAAAAAAATGATTCCGGAAGGACGTCAAAATAACCATTTACTGCATCTATGACCTCTTCTTTGGTTGAAAATTTCGAACCACCTAAATGTTTCTTTAAATTCGGAAATAAATGATAATTCGAGGGGGCTAAATCCGGCGAATAAGGTGGGTGGGGCAATAATTCGTAACCACAATTATGGATCTCAGCCATTGATTCGGCAGAAGTGTGAACCCGCGCGTTGTCTTGATGGAACAAAACTTTCTTACGCAACATACCCAGCCGTTTTTCTTTGATTTCTTCGCAAAGCCATCGTAAAAGGTTAGAGTAATAACTTGAATTTATAGTTTGGGCTTTTGGTAAATAATCCACAAAAATGATTCCCTTCGCATCCCAGAATACCGAAGCCATGACTTTGTTACTCGACAAAACGACCTTAGCTTTCTTCGGAGTGGGTGAGCGGGATCTTATCCATTGTTTCGATTGTTGCTTGGATTCGGGAGTATGGTGGTGAACCCAGCTTCCATCCATAGTAACAAACCGGGATAAAAAATCCTCGGGATCTGCCTCAAAAAGCTCCAAACAGTCACGCGAAATTGTGAAGCGAACGGGTTTTTGTTCGACTGAAAGCAATCTAGGCACCCAACGAGCAGAAACCTTATGGAACCCCAGTTCTTGAGTTATGATGTTTTGAACCCGACCATAACCGATGCCTGTGATCTCAGCTATCTTATTGATGGTCAATCTTCGGTCATTTAGTATAAGATCACATATTTTATCGATGTTTTCCTTGGTGGTAGACGTTGATCATGCACACCTACGATCATATTCAACGCTCTCCCGACCTCGCTTAAACTCAGCTACCCATTTTTTTACACTGGAATAGGATGGAGCAGATTCTCCTAATGTGCTCACCATATCTTCATGAATATCTTTTGGTGATAGACCTTTTTTATGCAGGTACTTAATCACTGCGCAATGTTCGATTTTGTTCATTCTTGAAAATCTTTTCCGATACTCTTAAACAAATATCCACAAAAAACAAGTGTGATGTTTACATTGTTTTTTTTTTTTTAGAAAACATGCATTCAGAACTCAGTATAAACAATATCTTCTGCAGTTGCAAAAAGAAACAATATACACGGTTATTTTTTTATCATACTGGAAAATTTTAGAGGCAGCTCGGTAGACGCTAGACAACTCATATCAATAAAAAAAACATGTGGTTATATTTTTTAAATTTTATCCGCCAATAATATTAAATTATAGACATTGTTCTTGTTTACTACAAGATAAGGTAAGATTATGAATGAATAAAGCATTTACTACTACGGGCTTAGGAAAATGCGGCAATGTCGCATTATTAATTCAAGCAAGATCAATCTACAACTCGTTTGAAGTAAGAGTTATTATTGCACTAGACACTACAATAGTGAAAGACAGGGACAGTCGGCGCCGGCGCCGAGCGCCGGCGGCGGCGTTTTGTTGTTTGCTGTCGAATGTCGGCACGAGCCGGCCGGCTTTAGTTCGCCTTTGACTCCGGCGCGTGTGAACGTATCGCGATGTCGCGCTCGCGCCTGACGCGCGGCAATCGGGCGCATTCGGAATTTTAGTTTCAAGTTAACACATCTCGCGAATACACAGACCTTACTCCGGTAGACCGTAGACTTTTACTTGTGAAGTGAAATTAAGTGTTTGGTGTAAGAAAGTGAACCCACAAACGTAAGACTTGGAAGCGAAAACTGCATTTCGAGACGTTAAACACTAACCAAAGTGATATGTTGTTGTGGTCATGTATAGTTTTAAACGTGCACGACTATGTATGAGTTAGAGGACTTCCTTTAAATTTAGAACTCTTTTGTTATTAGAACTAAAGTTGATTTAAATTGTTTCCTAGGTAGGTAAGTATTTAAAGTTGATTCCAATTTTTTAACTACGCCAAAACAACCTACCATAACCGTAATACCTACCTAGTACTGTTTGTTTTCTTTAAAAACTTTGTTTTGCCTGTCCTAAGTAAGCCCGTAAAGTAGGAAGGTGAAATTGTGATCAACTCAGTGATGACTTTGAATCGGCGACGTTGTTGCCAGTTCGCGTTCATTCAATGTTTTGCCTACAACTTCACTCAGTGTCCATACCAGTGCAGTATTTTTTGGATATTTTAGATAATAAATATCTAATTAAACAGGCGAGTAAATTTTATTATTAATGGTTAAATAATTCTTCTACCGTGTCCTGAAGCCACCCTTAAAGTGTGGTGCACTTTAAGTGAGAGGACGTGCTCCTGCTGTTTAACCTTATCTTTTTAGACTTTTTCATAGTTAATGTGAGTGAGTGAGTAAGGCAGGGAAGAACAGAAGTTACACGAGGCGCCACTTCAGCGTCCATGCAGCAAAAACGGAGTTCAGCATTGAAGGGGGACTGATTTGGAGACTGCAGGGACGCCCGAACCCCCCCGAAGTAGATATGAGCGCCGATGGGTATATGACCGGCGGCGGCGCGCCGACTTTTTGACGTCGGCGGCGTGGCCTTCTAAGATGTTTTATTAAAATGCTAGTAGCAATGTTCTTACTATACGTTTTAACCTTCACAGGAGTGGGTACGATTTTGGTCTTGTCCATGTTCATTTTAAGACCCACTTGTTGGGAAACTCTGCAGAGGTCTTCGAGAATTGTGTCTAGGTCTTCCACGGTCTCAGCCATGACCACGATATCATCGGTAAAACGAAGGTGAGACATGTACTCGCTGTTTATGTTGCTGTCGTGTCCTCTCCAGTTCAAAAGTTTTAATACATCCTCCAACGCAGCTGTGATCAGTTTCGGCGATATAACGTCACCCTGTCTCACACCTCGCTGAAGTCGTATTGGTTTCGAATGTTGGTCCTGAAGGCGGACTGACATGGTGGTGTTTTCGTACAATGACTGCAACACTTGGATGTACCGATAGACTATTTGGCACCTCTGGAGTGATTTAAGTACGGCCCAGGTCTCGACAGAATCAAAAACTTTCCCATAGTCCACAAACACCAAGCATAGTGGCAGATTATAATCCTCGGTCGAACCTACGTGCGAGACGATTCGTGATGACCCTCGAGAACAGCTTATAAACATGACTCAGAAGCGTGATGGGTCTATAGCTCTTTCACTGGGTCCTGTTGCTCTTTTTGAAGAAAAGTGCCACCACGCCCCTGTGCCATGCTTTAGGCGTTTTGCCCTCGAGTATGACGGAGTTGAATAGCCGCTGTAGCGCTTTCCGGACTGGTAGTCCACCCGCTTTTAGGAGTTCGGCTGTAACTCCATCATCACCCGGCGCCTTATTTTTAAGCTGTTTGAGAGCCACACTAATCTCGTACAGGCTGACGTCCGGGATGTCTTCGGTGTAGTGCCGGGTCAATTTGGCTCTAGGGTCTGTAGCCTGAATAACAGGTGCCTGTGATGTTGCGTAAAGCTGTCCATAGAAGCGTTCGATCTCGGCCATAAGCTCAGGTCGGGATGTTATGACTCTGCCGTCCTCTGTCTTCAGCTTCGTCAGCAGACTCTGACCGAGTGACAGATCTCTTGCGAACACTTTGGAGCCCCTGTTCTGCTCGATAGCCTCTTTAATACGTCCCATATTAAATCGGCATATGTCGCGAGTCAGACACTTAGAGATCTGTTAGTCGAGTCGCCGACGAGCATCTTCAGAAGACTGCCGACCCATTCCACACCTTTCCTCCATCAGCTTAGCTGTCGGCTCCAAGATATTACTTCTTTGCATAGTACGGCTGATTTTGCAAAACTTTGCACCCACCGTAAGGACAGCTTCCACAACCCTGTCATTATATGTGTCCACATCCGTGCAGTCCTCCAGGCAAGTGAAGCGATTTTGCAATTTGAGTTGAAAGCGCCCGGGGTTTTGGATCTGGTTGGCTTCCGGACAGAGCGTTGACTTCACCAGTCGATACCTCTCGGCTTTTACGATGAGATTCAATGCGCCTCTTACCAATCGGTGATCGCTTCCCGTGTTGAACGCATTGATCACTGAGACGTCATTGAATATGCGAGTCTTAGTTGACATAATAAAGTAATTTTTGTCACGCCATCCATTCGATGCCGCTTTTTGAAGAAAGAGTTCATCATGTAGAGGGGACTCTTTATGATGAACTCTTTCTTCAAAAAGTGGCATCGAGAGAAGGATCTCTCTCCATGACGTAATCGGCATTTAACCACGGTAATTCCGGATTCCAGCTCCTAATTGCCCACTTTCAACTCATTATCGTCGCGCTTGCTTTTAGCCTTGCGTTGAAGTCTCCCATGACAATGGTCTTCGTCAACGCTCTTAAACATGCATCACAAAAAATTTGATCACAGAGAACTGTTCTTTTTTCCCATCTATACTTACCGAGCTGTAGCTACCAATATAATGTCCAAAATAGTTCCAGCTGTATCTGATTTGGATTGCAATTTAAACGTTTATATTGTTATTTTCAAACTCAGATAACAATGCCGCCGCCATATTTTGGTTATGAACACTTGAAACGCGGCCGAATTATTCTGTCTTCTCGCTCGCTCGGCGCGCCGTTGCTTTTTGACGGCGGCGGTGGCGCGGGGGAAAAGGCGGCGGTGGCGCGGGGGAAAAGGCGGCGGTGGCGCGGGGGAAAAAGCGGCGGCGGCGGTAGCGCGGCGCTCATATCTACCCCGAAGGTGTCTACCGGGTCCTCTCGTCCGGTCGTCAACCGGCACGGTAGCGCACCCCGGGATTTTTCGCAAGGCGACGGGGCAACCTTTGACAGATGGCTGGTCCGCTACTTGGGCCCCCTACAACCTACGGTCAGCTAGCAGGGCCCTGTGCTTCGGATCCCGCTATCCTCCAAAACCAACCTCCCAGCACAGAAGAACCGTTGGGCTAAGATCGGCTGCTTAGAGCAGCGCAACTGTGTAGACCTGTTGTCCCCAATTGGCTACACTGGACAACGTGCCGGAACACGGGGACCGATTGGCGACACGACTTTATCCAGTGGGTGGTGACCAGCCACGGCCGAAGCCGGAAAGGCTGCTATCGTTTGGCGCTACCAGGTCACGTGTAGGGTCTCTAGAGCATAGCCTATGGACGCGGTAGCCATCAACCCCCAAAATATGAGCTGTATATGCTGTATATGAGCTGTTGATGATGATGGTGATGATATTTGAAGTGACAAACAAAGATGTTATTGTTTCAGAACTATGTCCGGCTCAGTGCGTTACTGCAACCGTTGCGTGTTGATAAAGCCGGACCGTGCTCACCACTGCAGTATCTGCTCCAGGTGCGTCCTCAAAATGGACCACCACTGCCCCTGGGTGAACAACTGCGTTTGCTACCACAACTACAAGTTCTTCATGCTGTTCCTGGGCTATGCACTACTCTATTGTATCTTCGTTATGTCTACGTGCCTGCCTTATTTTATCCGGTTTTGGAAGGTAAGCATGGAGTAATGTTACCTATGATATATTTCTATACTCTAGTGAGCTCATCTGACAGCTATGCCTAAAGATAAACAGTTATTGCTTTATGAAATTGATGCGAAGCAGACAAATGAATTTTTCGAATTTCATATGGTACATTAATTGTCTTACGCTCCTATGGCGAAGGAAAACATCGTGAGGTGGTTGACTAAGGCCTAAACACCCTAACTTAGGGTAGACTCGATCCCCTCGGTGGGGACGTATATGAGCTGTTATGATGATGATGATGAAATTAATGCTGTGTTAAGAACTACCCGCCCGCGGCTTCGATGGCATGCATTTTTGTTTAAAACCACTACCCATGTGAAGCCTATATCACTCAGGAATAATGTAGCCGATAGCCAGCAGAAATGCTGGTCAAATAATTTTCAAGATTAGTAGTTCCAGAGATTACTTCTTACAAATAAACTCGCAAAATATTATTCATGGAAATATTATCAATTTTAATAACTTCATTTTGGTATGACATATTCATTTTCATTTAAATAAAGAATTTAATTTACACAAATATTCCTATTTGTGTAAATTACGTATATGCTTTCTTTATTATCAATTTTATTAACTTCATTTTTGTATGATACATTCATTTTCATTAAAATAAAGAATTTCATTTACACAAATATTCATATTTGTGTAAATTACGTATATGCTTTCGTTATTTAAATGAAAATGAATGTGTCATACCAAAATGAAGTTATTAAAATTGATAATATTTGCGCGAAATACATACATTAGACTTCTCCCATTTTAATCAAATATTTTCATGTCGCACTATATCGTGATCATAGACTTCCAGGCGTAACAGCCATTTTACCAATTGAAGTTACTATGAAAGAACCAATTTAACAATACGAGACTTGTATACTTAAGAATTTTTGAAAGTGATATTTTTGCATTGTTTTGTAAATATTCAACAATGTTACTTAAACTGATTTTTTTTTTCAAATCAAAAATAATTTATTGACTTTTGTAGTTATAGTTACCAAGGCACATTACCACTCGAAAATATAACAACTTCGCGTGCACATAATTAATTGGGTCAATGTTACTATCATAATTAACTTTGCCCGCAGTGTTGCTCGATCTCTTGATAAGGTTGTATATATTAGACCTCCGTCCAGATACCTTATCTACAAATTTTAAAGTCAAAGACCTTTTTTGTGTCTTCGAATGCCTTGACGTGGGTGCGTATCGCAAGTTTAAAAATAGATAAAATAAATATTTTTGAATTCGCACTGTGATTCGCTAGCTGAACTCCTTGATGCAGACCTAAATTTTTTTTTGTTAAAGTAAATAATTCTAATTTATTACCTACATCTGAGTTTTAAATGTTTTGTTACTTGGCCGTTTCATGCCAGTTCCTGCCGTTATTTTTCTCGCACTTCCGTTTCACATTCTTGTTCTGTTCTATATCCATCCTTTTTCTTACACTATAGCAATATAGTGAACTTCAAAACAACAATCTCCTCGATTTGAAATCCTCTAGAACTGCCCATAAGAGCTAATGCAAAATATACTTTTATATTAGCAATACATTTGTCAACAACCGTTCTATAACAAAGTATTTTTAATTAATTACCTCTACTTAACGAATTTTGTCAATTAACAACCTATAGATAACGTATCCTATCAATTATTTACACTCAATTCCACAATACTTAATTCATGTCTCAACAGCTTCTTACCTTGTTATAACTAATCGTATCGTAAACCAACATGCCCCCATAGACAAATGCCAGACGCTAACTTTTCCGCAGTCGTTCCGCAATAAAAAATGTATGGAGATGACATTAGCTGCGGAAAAAATAACGTGAGGTTGTCACAGGCTAATGTCTTTTCCATACATTTTTTCTGCGGAAAAATTAGCGTGTGGCATTTGTCTAGGGGGCTGATCTCAGTCGCACTGTGGACCTTACCTAGCGCGCCCATAAGGGCAGGGAGAACACCGGGGGGTTTTAGTGGGTAGGTCTGGTATTCTGCCAGGAGAGCCCCACACACGTCCGCCGTCTAGCCCACGGCGGGTAAGCGTCGTGTATTCAAAAAGATTGAAAAAGACTGCTCCAAAGGAGAACGCTGAACGACCTTGATAGAAAACTTGAAACAAAACCCTATATCAATGCATCCGGCCAGGTGTTGAAGGCTTACTTTGCCATGACAAAGGCTCTCCTCAGACGGGGAGGCCTACTGCGTAACCTTAATAGTACCCGACAGGGGGAGCTATGTAGATTAAAAGTTATTGAACTGTTATTTATTTCATCAAAATTCATTGGTCCTTTACAAAAGTTAACAAAGGTGTTTGGAATCAGTTCGTGACGCATATTGCAGTGTGTTGTGCTTATATTTTTGTTTTTTAAATCAAGGTGAAGCTTGAATCAAATGTATTTGTGTACACTTAGAGTTAGGGGCGTTATCGTAATCTGTATTCGATAATTAATACTGACCCCAAGTTCGTATAAACGCAAACAGATGTTAGATTATCGCGCCGTAGTTGAGAAACTGGTGTGTACTTTGTATTTGTATGCTGTTTACTGTACTTTGCTTATTTTGATGCATATAGAAATGGTGGAATAGTCACAAATTCCATTAATAATAACGAATGAATGTTCCTTACTTAACCTTTTACTATTTTTTCATACTAAAATGTTGGTAAACATGTAACCTGCCCTCCTGATGGTTAGTATCGTTAAGTGACTACTCTTACCAATGGTATATATGTGGTTCCTGTCAGATTCGCAAGTATGCAACCCTTACAACAACAACAAGTGTTAGTTGCCAACTTGTGTCATGAAATGTCAAGTCCCAGTACCCAATAATTTCACTGCCTCTCTTACCCTTTAAACCGGAACGCAGTAATGCAAGCACCTGTTTGGCGGCTTTAGGGATTTTTTAGGGATGGCGGTTTTAGGGATAGGTAAGTTCTATCTCACCTATCCCTAAATGTCGCCGTAATAAAAGGCCCGAGAATTTAAGAGAGAGAGAAGACCTGATTATGTACCGTTGCATACAGTACTTATTGTACGACAGATAGAACTTTATTTCATAAATAAAAATGCAGGCATTTGAAAATAATAAATTTCTCACAAGTTTGCGCCGATAAAATAATTGACATTCAAAGCAAAATGTGAAAACCCGCTCTTAGTTTTTTTAACCATCCATCATAGACAATTCTGAAAAAAAAAACTTTGACCGCATTCAAGTTAATATATTGTTACACCGATGGTATAAGAAACTTCCGACGTGGCGCATTTCGGCGGTGTTTCAGTAGGTGCTCTATCACATACTAGAATATCGAAATTTTACCCAAGTTGCCGTAGTTTTGAGGCGCTTGAAACATGTTTTCAGTCCGTTTTTGGCTACCCTCTATCGAACTACACAATAACCTGAAAACCCGTTTTCAGGCGTTTGCAGGACCCCTTATGGGCCTTTAAAGCACACTTCGATACCTATATGACTAAATTTTCAATAGGAGTGAGTAAAGTGAGTGAGATAAAAAAGGGACAACAATAGTCCACCTTCCAGATACAAAAGATAGATCGAAATGCATCTATAAACTTCTAGGCGTAATGGCTGACAGAGATAGAACATATTGACAGAGACAGAACATAATCGGGCATACGACGGAACTTTCGAAGAGACAAACGATCGATCGGGTACGGAATGTTCGAGAATAGAACATTCTCGAATGCTTCGAATGTTTACTGGTCCTACTATGCAAGCGCGAAGGCGTACCACGGAACTTTCGAGAAGATAAACAATCGATCGGGTACGGAATGTTAGAGAATAGAACATTCTCGAATGTTCACCGATCCTACTATGTAAACGCAATGACGTGCCACGGAACTTTCGAGAAGGAAAGACAAACAATCGATCGGGTACGGAATACTCGACAATCAAACATTCTCGAATGCCTCGAATGTTCACCGGTACTACTATATAAGCGCGAGGGCGTGCCACGGAACTTACGAGATGGAAAGACAATCGTTCGGGTACGGAATTCTCGAGAAGCGAACATTCTCGAATTCCTCGAATGTTCGCCGGTGCTATTTTATAAGCGCGAGGGCGAATGCGGACGGATAGTTCTTTTCAAGAGAGCAAACCGAGCGGATCAAACGATACAAAGCGACTTGAAACGATCATCTGCGACTTGGAAGCGTGTGATAGTGAAGTGTTCTGTGTCAGTAGAGTTCAGTGCTTAGTAAAGTGTTACTGTGAAGTGTTCAGTGATTGTAAAGTTGTTTTCGGTGTTTAGTAAAGGCACGGTAATAGTATATAATTACCGTGGTAAACTGGTCTAATTACTGCTTAAATAAATCCTACCTCTAAACCGTCGGTGTTTCGCTACTTTCTAGAATAGAAAAAATAAAATCTGTATTTCATCTAGGTTTTTTATGTAATCTCCATAAATAATAAAATCGTAGGGGTACAAAAATCTGTAATTGCGAAATATTAAGAAAAAAAATACACAGGTCGCCTTAAAATCATTAGCTGAACACGATAGAATAGTTTTAAAAAAAATTGTTTGTTTGTTTGTCTGTTTGTCCGGAAAGATCAACGAAACTACTGGACAGAATTTGATATGGCTTACACCACAATGCTTAGAATTTTCCGGAAGAACATTTAGGCATAATTTCGTTTGTTTAAATTCACTTTTTATTTTTAGTGAAAAAATACCATATAAAATTTTCGAACAATGCTTTAGGTAGAAAAACAACATGGCGCACGTGAAATTATTTTGACAAGTCTGTCACATACTTAGATAAAGGATGGAATAGATAGGACGTGACCGTATACCCGTAAGGGACAGACATAAATGACGTCATACCTGCCTAAAGTAGATGGGTATACCAGAGGCGCGTTCAGAGCCTTCGCGCGAAGTACAACTTTTCGCTCTAACCCCGTTCAATGCCTTTGAGCGTGACAACCGGGTGAAACAACCGCCCGTTCAAGACCTTAGAGTGTCGGCGCGAGTTACAACCGAACAACCATCGAATTTGATGGTTGTAAAACGCTCTGACGTTTATTACTGAAATACTCTTACGTGATTGGATGATATTGGCGGCCATTATCTAAAATGTCATCTGATGGAAAGAGAGAGAAATAAAAATTCATGTGAAAGAGGGAGATAAAAGATTTGGTTGCTGCAATCCGTTCAACGCCTTTGAGCGAGTTAAAAAACAACCGGACAACTACACCCAGAGGCGCTGAACGCGCCTCAGTGTTGCTTTAAGTTTTACCCTACTTTATGTTTATAGTGGTAAAAAGGTTGGTTGATCTACGTATTTTTATTGAGACATTTTAATGAGCGCCCTTCGCTCAACAATATGTCTCAAAAAATAAAAGTGGGAGGAAGTTGCATTCTTCATTCAACCTTCGCAGTCTAAACTTATTTACACTTTTAAATAAAACTACACTTTTCGGATTTACTCGAGTTTATTTAGTTTTAAAACATTTTACTTAATTATTTAAGCTATTATGTAAACATCTTTACAAATATAAGAAAAAATATTAGGAATCATCATCATCAGCCCACACGCGTCCACTGCTGGACATAGGCCTCTCCAAGTGCTCGCCACTGAGTACGACCCGCGACCACTCACTTCCAGCTTTTGCCAGCTAGGTACCTTGCGAAGATCGACGCTCGATTAAGAATACAGCGGGCAATATCATTGTTTTTTCTTTATCTCTGAAATTTATTTAAAATCCAATATTTATACATTTACTAAATATTTGTGAAGATTTAGAAAATGTGTAAATATTAAATAAACCGTTTCTAAAATTAGATTTCAATAACTCCGTTATTGTCATCGAATAAAGCGTATTAGCAATGAATTTGCGTATTTTAATATTTTTTACAAATACATTTCATCAAAAGCGGGTAGTGATTATACGTAAACTCTTCAGTAAAAAATTGATTTAGCAATTTTTCTAAGCATTGGTGCAAAAGGGAATGCATAGTAATTTTATTTCCAAAAGGTTTATTTCTACGATATGTTTTTTCAGCAACTTCGCACGTGGTAACTACCTCTTTGACTGCAGACATTGGTGCAAAAGGGAGTATATATGGTTCAGAGGCAATCAGTGATTCCACACATTTGTGACATTTTATTTCTCGCTGCATTTTATGTATGTACTTAATAATATTTTCAGAAAATCTCTATTGGTTTCTCCTACAGTATCTATAATGTCCAACCGCTCATTTTGCATCATTAACTTACACTTCAAATCACTTAACACATTTTCAAGTTTTGCTACTTTTTTTCCCAATCGTCTAAGCAATTCACGCACTGCCCGTAGTTTTTTACTTGATGACCTCGCTGATTGTTTCAAACGCAGCATTTGAAGCCGCATTTTTCTCTTTCGGGGCGTATTCAAATTTGAACCGAAATTCAACACCGATGCGTCCTGAAACAATATGTATACAGGTTAAAAATAAAATCAGGTGCTAATTTTACAACATTAAAAATAATAATTAAGAAATTTGTAAACTGTATCTGTACTAATGGTCAGACTTGTTATATAAATAGGAAATGTCCAAAATCAAACCATTAATAATATTTTTGGCCATTTCAAAATAGTAGAAAAGAATTTGGTACCTACCCATGTTAACATACTCTTATAAAAATTTTGGTGTCATTCATCCAAAACTGTAAAATTAATTTTGAAATCCCTACAAATAGTTGGGTCTGTGAAAAATAAATATAGGTTTCGGCTTGATAGGGATTTACTTTGTAGATATAATATGTATAAGTTACTGACCTGTAAAAAAAGTTAGGAATAGCACCACTCCCAAGAAAAGTGCCTTTTTTTGTTTTTCTGAATCCACTGTTGTTCAAAATGCTTAGAACACATTCGGGTATGCTTGGTTGGCTGCCAATTTAATCGACCAGTAGCTTTAACCCAACTGTTTCGAGTAATTATCTCCGAAGGAAATCTGTTAAATACAGACAAACAAGCAAATAGAAAGTTTCACTTCAAAAGAATTACCTTTGTTATCAAAAATGCTCAAAATTTTATACTTAAATATGTCAATATTAATGTAACACAGAAACTAATATGTGAGTTCCCTTTAACGTAACAAATTACCTACGAATCAAGGAAAAATAGTCATAGCGTAACTGGTATCATTATAACCCGGCAAAATGTTATACGCGTTGGTTGTATACGTGACCATATTGAATGGCGACATTCTTAGGTTAGGTTAATAGTAACCTTATAATTAGTTTGAAATTTCATGTTTAATCCCATAATATTAGGTTGGGGAAAAAGTCTTTTCGCATTATAGTATGTATAAACTTGTAATAAAATCTCTTTGGCTATACTATTTGTATCTGGCTGGTTTTGGTATCATTGAAAGTTTAAATTTTAAAGAACATAATTCCAAATTCAAATTAGGAAAATGTGTGATTTTCATTTGTTTTTCGTACCGCCAAGATGAGTGAATCTTATGAAGAAATTCGATACATTTTAAAATTTTACTACAAAAAAGGTAAAAATGCAACGCAAGCCGCGAAAAAAATTTGCGATGTTTATGGACCTAGTGCAGTGTCTGTGAGAGTAGCACAAATTTGGTTTAAGCGTTTTCAATCCGGAAATTTTGATGTCAAAGATGCACGTCGCTCTGGTCGCCCTATTACAGATAAAATGGATGCCATTTTTGAAAAAGTGGAGCAAGATCGGCATGTCAGTAGTTACAACGTAGCTGAAGAACTGGGAATTGACCACAAAACAGTTTTGGCGCATTTGAAAAAAACTGGGTACACAAAAAAGCTCGACATTTGGGTACCTCACGAGCTCACTGAAAGAAACCTAATGAACCGTGTACTCATTTGTGATTCTTTATTACGACGTAATGAAACCGAACCATTTTTGAAGAAGCTGATAACTGGTGATGAAAAGTGGATCACGTACGACAAGAACGTGCGAAAAAGGTCGTGGTCAAAGGCCGGTCAGGCTTCACAGACTGTGGCGAAACCCGGGTTAACTCGCAACAAGGTGATGCTGTGTGTGTGGTGGGATTGGAAGGGCATTATTCATTATGAGCTGTTACCACCAGGCAGGACCATCGATTCTGAACTCTACTGCGAACAACTGATGAGATTAAAGCAAGAAGTTGAGAGAAAGCGGCCGGAATTAATCAACAGAAGGGGTGTGGTTTTTCATCATGATAACGCTAGACCTCACACATCTTTAGCCACTCAGCAAAAATTAAGAGAGTTTGGCTGGGAGGTGTTAATGCATCCGCCGTATAGTCCTGACCTTGCACCTTCAGATTTCCACCTGTTTCGGTCTCTTCAGAATTCTTTAGGCAGTGTCAGGTTAACATCACGAGAGGACTGCCAAAACCACTTGTCGCGGTATTTTGACCAGAAGTCCCAAAATTTCTATAGCAATGGGATCATGTCCCTACCTACAAGATGGCAAAAAGTTATCGAACAAAATGGTACCTACATACTTTAGTTAAATGTAAATAAACTATATTAAAAACTGTTTTGAATTTTCTTAAAAAATGCGAAGAAACTTTTTCCCCAACCTATTATGATTGAGAACCATAGTAGAAGGATAAAATATTGCAATATAACTTGTATTTATAATTTAAAAAATAGTTTTGGCCCTTAGTATTGACACAATTTAGCTCTTACCTGCAAAGGTTCTATTTTCCTGTTTTCTAGCACTATCACTATTACAACCTAAAGCGGAGCAGTGCACCATGATTTAAATGTTCAAATAGTTCACAATTACACTAATTAAACTGTTAAATAATTGCACAGTGAGCTATACTTCACACAACAAATTTCATCCACGTATTTGTTTAGCACCAGACGCTGGTGATAAACAATCCCCACTACCAGTTTCACCTATATACGGTGACAAAGACAAAAAAAAATGATGCCGTCTTCTTCTTTCCTTTGGCAATGTGTATAAATTTATCTCTTTTCCTCATGTTTGACGGTTTTATAGCCCATCTATTCCATTCTATATCTATGGTCACATAGTACAGAGAGAAGGCATTTTCTCCCACGAAGGAAAGGCAATGGAACTACGCCATACAGCCTGATCTTAAGTAATTGGATTTCGAAAGTTGAAAGGCAGGAATGAAGTGTTTCACATAGTACAAATAAAATTTAATATTTTCTGTTAATGACTGTGCCCAACTGAATTTCGCCAACCAAATTGTCTTTTTCTTATGTCGTACCGTGTGGTAAGGCAAAAGGATCAAGCCATACAACCAATGTATAAAGCATTTTTATGATAATATCGAGTCACAATAAAAGTAGATTGGTTTAATTCTTGACTAATTTTCACAACATCGCACAGAGGGACACGCTCCATACAAGGGCGGTCATAAATAGTTAAAGTCCTGTTACTATCAATACATTGTATTATTTTAGTGACTTATAGTTGTAAAAGTGTTTTAGGAACATTAAAATGAAAGAAGTACATGTATTTACGGAATAAAAAACGTTTACTTCAGTAAAAAACAAATATAAACAATAACATACTTTTACCTAAATTTATCATGAACAAACACTTAAAAATTGGAATGTAAAACATATATTTTAAATAAAATAAGAGTCAAAACATTGATAACATTATTTAATTATAATAAAATAATAGAAATAAATAAATTAAAATTAATTAAATACAAAAAAAAAACAAAACAACTAACAAAATACAAATAAATTATTCTTATTCTAACAATATTAAACATGTAACAATTCTATTACACTTTGTGACAGAGTATTTTTCTTTTTAGGGGGAAGTTTCCGAAGACTTGTAATATAAGGATCTGAATGTAATAATAGTCGTTGTATTAAATCTTGATTGGTAACTTCACGTGACATTTTTCGAGTGTGACTTCGTCTATAAATTTTGATATACTTATTTGTCGCTTCAGCAGCTTCTTCGGAAAGTTCTCCTATAGATAACAATGCATAACTTATAATATCTGATCCATGTACGAGCACCTTGTGGACAGAAGCAGGAAGACTATACCACGGATATTCCTCGACCAGGCTGTATGCTGTTTGTAATGCATAGTCTTTAAACTTGCATTCATTAATTTTATGTCCAGAAGATAACGTTTGTAATATTACACAACAACGATCTATGAGATCCTTATTCAAACCTGTAATTTCAGCAGATACAGCTGATTCCAAAAAAAACTTCCTGGCCGTGTTTCCGTCGTTAGACGTCCCGCTTCCACCACTACGCGGCTTGTCAACTATTAAACCTAATCGTTCCCTAAACTGGGACTGTACATATTGTTTTTTATTTGATAACAATTGTTTATCACTATCTAGCCTAACTTGCCATTTTTTTATGTCTAATCTATATGAAAGATGAATAAAATATTCGAAGAAACGTATCCAAGAATGTAGTGGTGATAATCCAAATTGGTATCTACTCTCTATTACAGGTTTTTGTAAACATTCGTCTATTTTATTCATCTCTTTAGGGGTAGCATTACATATATAACATCTACTTGTAGATGTTTCACTTAAAGCACTACCAATTTTACCATCTACCATTGAAAGCTGCAACTTATGAGAAACGACCAATTCACGATTGTCGATCTGAATAAAAGTAGGTTGCAAACTTTCAATTTTATCCTTAAAATAAGCTTCCTCTTGCAAAGACACTGCTGTGCTTTCTTTCAAAAATTGAAATCGAATAGGACGGCAGTACCTAGTGGAAGAGGGTCGAGGATTTTTCCATAAAATTTTACAATTATCTTCAGCTAATTTTACAATAATTTGAAGGGGTACATAAGATGTTACAAACAAACTACTATCTTCTAAAGTTGAATCTGAAAAAAATTGTTTGTATTCACTATGTCCAGTGCTGCCATCGAATCCCCATTTCCCAAGTAAAGAGATATTAGACAAACAATCATCAGGAATCTGATCTAAGACCTCTTTTTGAGATTCAAGGATTCGAGAAGCTGTGTGATCAAAAAGACTTTGTAATTCAACTTCAGCTGAAGACTCGGAAGCAGTTATATTAGAAGGGTAACATCTCTGTTTCGCTTTAGTAATTTGTTGGTAACATGGTAATACATTAGGAGAAATCTTGCTATTAACAAAGTTTTTAATTAATAAATACTGATGTTTTGTCAACTGAGCATCAGTCACAAGTGACAAGACATCATCAGTGCTAACTCTAGATATACACGAATCGAATGAACAGTCTGAAACATCAAGCAATGCACTCACAGTAGAATCATCAAACTTTGACAAATCAGCTACTCTCCGACGTTTAGTCCTTTTACTACATTGCGTAAAAGGTTTTCGAGGACGACCACGTGAATGACACGGCGACGTTTCAGACGGAGTACATTGCTTATTGTTTTTCACAAGTTGAATTTTTTCAATAACATTAAACCAATCGGAATTCTTATATAAAAGCTTGGTTTTATCCCTATTACATTTTTTCCAGAATCGAGCAATAGCTTTACATAAATTATTAACAATTTTCTCTAAATAATGAATATCAATGTTCTCAGCATCGTCGTTCAGAGTAGTCAACAAACTTTGTAGGACTTGACGACACTTTTCCGAGTCATTATCGGTATTGACAGTTAGCCATATTTCAAGAATATGCATTCTTGAAAACGAGCATATATATAAATTACCTAAAACAAAAAAAAACGGTTAAAATTCAGTCACAAAACCTACACAAAGCACTAAGACTAAATAAACTAATTTCGTAGCAAATGCTACGAGATAATCTGGCAACCGTAGCACCCTTGTCATCGCCAAAAGGGCAGATAAGGGCAGCCAAGTTTTAATTTTCCTAAGATAAGAAAGTCTAAAGATTATGGTGCAATATACCTCCATAGTCGGAGCGAGTGGGAACATATTTAAAAGTTTATTCAAACTTTGAATATTAAAATATAATACTCCAAGAAAAGTCGCCTCGTAGCAATGACATACTAAAGAAAATATATACTAAGATACAATTAAAATAAAAATATTAATTATTACATACCCTGTTCTTGGATATCCATTTCAGAAAAAACTCACACAGCACTCACAGGTCCCGCAATGACAACAAATGACGTCACGCTTTTTAATGACTCACTGATAACAGTATTTACGATTGGCGATGCGCTCTCTTTGAATGCACAATAGATAATGAAGGCGCACTCTAATTACTGACCTATTTATAGTTTCAGAAGGTACCGCAACTATCCAATGTAACGACAAGGAATAAAATGTAAAACAAGAAAGCAGGTTTTTAAGATTTATGACCTATGGATGTCCCACAGTGCATCGGTACAATTTTTGAAATATTTGAAAAGTTGAAAAGTGAAGATACCCTTTTCAAGGTATTTTGAAAGGTGTTATATGTTTTTACATTAGGACTAAGGAATCAAACTCTTTCATCCATTTAAAACTATTAAAAGTAATAGATTAATATTGAACATCTGACTGCAATGTTCTGGGTTACGCGTAAAAGGGATGGGACGGGACTCTTGATCCTAATGTTTAAAATGACGGATCACATTTTTTTGGATCCACCCAAGGAACATGGATATCAAACGAAGAACGTAAAGAGTAGAACACATTGAACCTAGCCACGTTGAATTAATTTGACATGACTGAGAGCATTAGGTACCTAGGAAAATCGACTTAAATTCAACATGGCCGTCGCTTAAAAAAAAGAATAAAAGTTTGTTTTCAAACCCAGCAATATGGATATCAAATGAAAGGCCTTGATGAGTAGAGCACTATGAACCTAGCAACATTGACATAAATTCAACATAGCCGCCGCTCTAAAAAGAAGAATAAAAGTTCGTTTCCAAACCTAGCAATATGGGTATCAACTGAAAGGCCTAAAAGAGTAGAGCATTATGTATTAAGGAAAATGGCCCTAAATTAAACATGGCCGCCGCTCAAAAAATTGATAAAAATTCGTTTTCAAACCCAGCAATATGGGTAACAAATGAAAGGCCTTGAAGAGTAGAGCATTAGGAACCTACGAAAATCTACCTAAAGTAATAGATTAATATTGATAATTAAAAAAAATATCTGACTGCAATGTTCTGGGTTATGCGTAGAGAGGGACGGGACGGGCCTCATGATCCTAATGTCTAAAATGACGGATCACATTTTTTTGGATCCACCCAAGGAACATGAATATCGAACGAAGACCCTAAAGAGTAGAACACATTGAACCTAGCCACGTTGACTTAATTAGACATGAATGCCGATAAAGTTCGTCTCCAAACCCAGCGATATGCATATCAAATGAAAGGCCTTGATGAGTAGAGCACTATGAACTTAGGAAAATCGCCCTAAATTCAACATGGCTGCCGCTCAAATAAAACGGATAAAAGTTCGTTTCCAAACCTAGCAATTATAGATATCAAATGAAAGACATTGATGAGTAGAGCACTATGAACCTAGCAACATTGACATAAATTCAACATAGCCGCTGCTCTAAAAAGAAGAATAAAAGTTCGTTTCCAAACCTAGCAATATGGGTATTAAATGAAAGGCCCTGATGAGTAGAGCACTATGAACTAAGGAAAATGGCCCTAAATTAAACATGGCCGCCGCTCAAAAAATTGATAAAAATTCGTTTTCAAACCCAGCAATATGGGTAACAAATGAAAGGCCTTGATAAGTAGCGCACTATGAACCTAGCAACACTGACAGAAATTCAACATGGCCGCCGCTCAATAAAGGTGGATAAAAGTTCGTTTTCTAATCTAGCAATATAGGTATCAAATGAAGGTCTTCAAGAGTACCCAGCAATATGGGTAACAAATAAAAGGCCTTGATGAGTAGAGCACTATGGACCTAGCAATATTGACGTAAATTCGACATGAACCGTAAAAGGTGGATTAAAGTTCGTTTCCAAACCTAGCAATATAGGTATCAAATGAAAGGCATTGAAGAGTAGAGCACTATGAACCTGGGAAAATAGGACAAAATTCAATATGGCCGCTGCTCAAAAAAAACGGATAAAACTTCGTTTCTAAACTAGGTAGAATGGTAGAAATCCCGAATGAGAAGAAACGAACGCCTGCGCTACGTTCACGAAACTCCGTGTCTGTATTCCGTGATCGGAAATCGAATACGGAAAACGTATTTGTACAGTAACCCCCCCATTCATGCTATACATTAACTCTACGAAAACCGCAAGTATTACGAGCGACATAAGAAAGGTCAAACAGTATAGCTTGACAAGGAGCTTACTGTACGACCAGTCTAAATTGGCCAAGTTGTCATATCCAAAAAATATATTTTGTTGGTGTTACCAACACCCATTATAAAATCTAAATTTTATTCGTATACAGTTCTAATTTATTTAACAATTGTTTATTTTAATTCGAAACATGAATACGATAAAGATTATTCTTACAACTGTATAGTTCTTTCTACTGAATAAGAATTAATATCAATAATTTCTCTAAAACAATAATAATACTTAGTGTTTATAGTAATATGTAATGTATTTAATTTTGTGGACTGTTAGAAAAATAGCATTACGAACCTACGAAAATTGTCCTAATTTCGAAATGGCCGATGCTCAGGAAAGGCAGAATAAAGTTGAATAATTATGGAATAAAATGGAGGAAAAAACTAAACACTGTGTTAAGTATTTTGATGGCGAAACGTAGTTCGCGGGCACAGCTAGTAGTAAATAAAAGTCGATGTAAATATGGCATAACTTGATTAAATTTCTACTTTTTTCATGATTGCGTTCGAGGAGACCCAAATTTCAATAGTGAATATGTTGACACTGGCTGGCCCCTTTTATTGAAAAAAAAATTGCAGTTAGCTTATATTTTATAAGCTATCTTACAGGAGTGTTCTTATCTTATGATACTTTAGTACAATCACGAAAAGTGTAAATTTTTAATATTATTGTCAGTCATATAATTGGCATATCAATGGATCAAACTATTAAAATAAAGAAAAAATACGCATCCACTTTTTTATAATATAATAGACGGACATTAAAAAAAATGTGATGTGATATCATCGTCGTTTGAACTCCAGGGCGACTTCGGCACAGCAGCGGGCGTCGGCCGCTACCACATCGTGTTCGCGTTCTTCGTATCGCTGATGTTCGCTATATCGCTCGGTTCCCTGTTCGGGTACCATTGTTATTTGGTGGCCAACAATAGGACCACGTTAGGTATGTCACATTTTGTTCATTCTTGAATCTGAGCTGTGGTAGATTAATTAAAATTTATGTAACCGCTTGAAAGGAGCGAAACTAAATTGTTTTTTTTTAAGCAAACTCATGGAGTTGAAATTGCAAGGAGTAAGGCGCTTAACATATTGCCGCCGCATCCCACTGCGGTGTACGGAGGCACGAAATCCGCATGCGGCTGCGGGGACTCGGAACCGTGCCACCGTACGGTTTGCTCCGTATCTCCGTCCGGAGCTGCGATGCACGACGCACCGCATCACCGCATTATCTATGTCGAGATCTATTACGCGTATGCACGTCCTTTCTACGCAAAAATCCGTACGATACTGCGGCACAGTGTGGCATACCCCGCGGACCGCACCGCATCACCGTCCGTGAGTGCGGTGCCGTCGCGCGCGCCGCACAACCGCACGGAGATGCGGTGTGAGTGTGGTTTTTGTATACAAATTATGATTCTTCAGTCAAAATTAAAAACCGCAGCAACGCACACCGGAGCGGTGTCCGGTGCAATGTGTTATGCGCCTAACTCAAATATGGCCGAGTCATATCAGATGATCATTCGACATCTGAACCAAATTATTTCAGCTTGGCTTCATGTCTGACATAGGCATCCATTGGACGATATAGTGTTGTCAGTTTTGATACGGTCACTGCTAGGCTGACAAACATCCTGTTGTCTAATATAAAGAATTCTATCAATCACCATCAGTCTGATACTTACGTGAGCGTGTAATTAAAGCGATTGATTATCATCAGTCAGTTTTCTTTCAATAATGATGAATAAAAAATATTTTTAACATCACAGTGCCTTGAGTTGATGTTTTAATTTACACTTTAGCTGGCCATTAATTTTATCTTCCAGTTAAAAAAACAGGATTCGACATGTCGATTCAAAATTTTTGGAAGTGACAGCATAGACTAGGAACCGTGACAAAATGTCAAAAAATCTATTTTAAAATATAAGTAATACAAATAAAGTTTATTTTCAGATATGCTGATATCATTCCGCCGCTATGGCAGTCCTACAGGACAGATGGTTAATTCTGTGCTTAAGTCATTGGTTAATGGTAAATGCGGTCACTTCTGTATTGATTGCAATTTGGAAATTGTCATTTGGTTCTATAGACCTTAAAATGAATGAGTAGATATACTTAAGATAGTATATATGTCCATGCAAGTAATTTCATTTAAATTAGTAGACATTATTGATAGTAATTGACAGCCTAATGAATCCGACGTATAATTTTTTTCATGTACTGTAATATTTTTTCAGTAATCTTGTAAATAGTATATTCTATACCATTAATAATTATACATTTGACTATAGTGTAAATTAGAATAGTATAAATCATATATAATGTTAAATAGATTGTTAATATTATCACAATATAAAATAAAGATAACTCACCGTTTAATTAAACAGAAATATTGTTTGTGAAAATTTTGCAGAGGCCTTCCGTGCACCTATGTTCCGTAGCGGATACGACAAGAACGGTTTCTCGATAGGCGCATACAACAACTTCAAAGAAGTGTTCGGCAGCAGTCCCAACACGTGGCTGCTACCAATCTTCACCAGGTACCACTATTTCTACATTTAATTTAGCATTTTTTTGCTGCTGGCAACACTGAATCACATTTTAACAGTATAAAGGCAAGGTTGTGTGAGTGTGTTTACGCCTGAGCGTAGAGGCATGTAAACTAATGATCAAGTGAAGTCGTAATGGAAAGCACGTATTTGTGTCTGACATAAAAAGGAATCTAAATATCTTGATGTCAACGGAACAAGTATTAACTTGTCTTCTTTTAAATTCACTGGAACAAGTTATCTGGATGGATCGCGTTCACAAAGTGAATACGTTAGATCTTACAAATGCGTGTTATTAAACGACGCGACGAATCAATTACAATTAGCCAATTTATGTGTGGTCCAGTGTGCATGACTTTTTATGTGTGAAAAAAGAAGTGAATGACTAATAATTATACTAATCGAGTGACAAAGCTTTAATTTTCACAAGATTATTTTAATTACATGAACTACAATAACAACAATGGCTACTATAACATTTATTGGAAAAGTTATTGTTTGAGTGCGAATTAATTCACGGGATTTTCTACAAACTTAGATCAACATTTTTCATTTTTATCATGAATACTTATAGCTTCTGAAACCTTATTATTTATTTCGCATGGCAATCATTACATGTAGGCATTATATCTATCGACGTCGTACTAATTGTAGTTTGACATGTGTTCATTCTTGGCATGTCATTTGTATATTTAATAATAGTATGTTCATATTATCATACTAACTTCATACAATTCATACAAGCTAACTTAAATGAGACGTTTAACTGACATAAGACCTATATTACATTGTCATTACCATTTCCTAATTCTATGATCATTGACAATATATGTATAAGTACATCAATACTGGGGCCTTATTCTGCTAGCGTTAACGCATTTGTGGCGTGTCAATACGGCTTCAATAGCATCACTTTTTGAGACAGTTATTGTTGGTTAAAAGATTACGAATTAAAACATTTGTCACTATTGACTTATCATGAAATTGCAGTACGAAGAAATTCGACCAGAAAATGCGTATAAAAGTGACAAGCAGTTTTATTGAAATGCCATCAAGACACGACGATAACGACGTTAAGATTAGCGGAATTGGGCCCCTGATAAAGTGATCAATACTTATTGCAAATTAGACTGTCATTATAATACTAACTTAGTATTTTTAATACTTGTTTTTATATTTCTGTCAAAGACATTATTAGACAGTAACGGAAACCATGTTGTCTATGATTAATAGAAGAAGCATCATTATTATGATAGTGTAATATTGGCCTTATTCAAGATATAACAATAACCTGTTGCACTATTTTATTTTAACATATTTATTATTTTTATGTGAGTAAATATCAATTTTGTATGTACATATATGTATTTTTTCCGTTTTTTTACAATGTCTTCGTATTTATTCATTATAATATGAAATCTGATATTGTAGTTTACGCTTACTTTTATTGTTTATGCGAAATGTTATGATATAAGAAGCATATTATAATGAATAGTACGTAACCATGGGCGTATTGACTGACTCTGATACGAGTACATCATACAACATAGATACTGAAAACAATTTTGCATTAATTACACATTAATACATTAAAGAACTTTGTTCAATTAATTTGACAATTGGACAAGATATGAGAATATTTCAATGTTAGTTGTAAATGATTTAACACCAAGTCCAATTATTCTTTGAATTGCATTTAAAATATCAAGTCTGTGGAAAAAAATAGCAGCGTAAGGAACATTTGTGGATCTTTGTTTAAACTGTAGAATCATATTTAGTTATTTAATGTACACATCTTTTACAGTCCACATTATATTATTTTAATATTGATGTAGTCAAATCGGGTACGCCCATGCGAACGTACACAACCATATTGGTTGCGTAGCCATATTTTCAAGACCATTCTCATACGAAGTGTCTTCAGAAAGAACTGAAAGTTCAATAACAAAAACAATAGTGAAGTGATAAATAACCAGTGAAGACTTTAGTTGGCGCTGCAAATGTAGTTTTAAACCATCAAAATACGAGGGATATTCAAAAATTAAGCTTCCCTATCTTGCAAAAAATAAATAAAGAACGCGTTTTGAAAAATAAAAAATATATTTATTTAAATACTGACTCTTCAAACGTTTTCCGACATACAACTTGAATACATTTTTTAAATCCGTTTGCAAGTTTCAACCAACCTTGTTTATAAAAAGACGTTCTGTTTTTGGAGCTTTGATTTGACGGACTTTTGGATTTCTTCATCTGTAGTGAAGTGCTGGCCGTCCAAGCATTCTTTCAACTTTGGGAAAAGGAATTAGTCACACGACGCGAGGTCCGGAGTATGGGCTCGAAAATTACCATTTTTCATTTGATTTTCTTTTTTCAATAAAGATGTTGTTTTTACGCTGCTCAGCTCATCGTGCACTTTAGCGCATGCCTCGAGAAAATATGTGCGCTACCTTCGCATTATTTGAGCACTCATTCAGTCACCGTAAACACTAATTCACCGTGCATCTTATTTTCATTTAGACCTTTTCAGTCAAAAAATGTATAGAACGGGCGAACAGCATGAAACTCGTAAGTGGACACGCTTTGTATTGATTGCCGTGTTCGAACTGCTGAGAAAAATATTTTCGGCCACCATCACCAGTTCCGCTCTTATCAGTAGATCTTAAGCTGGAACCATGTCCGGTGCGAGCCCGCTAGAAACCCAAGAGAAACGTAGACTAGGGAAACTTATTTGAATGGCCCTCGTACATATAAATTTTTGACCTTAGGCGTTTCTAAAACTGAGTAAACGTTTCTAAAGTGACTAAAGAATTTTCGGGAAACGTTTTCGATAGTGTAAATTTCGATATACCGTTGTAATCACACGGCGTAGATCGTGCGTTGTATTTGTCTGGACCAAGTCACCTAGTGTGAGAAAAATCTACATGTGGTTGCGTGACCAGGGCTTCGACTGTCAACTCAATAAGACCGTATTATTTTACATGAAGTCACAGAATGGTCTTTGTGTATAAAGTAGACAATCTACGGCTCATGAAATTAATACTGTTTGAAGGGCTTGATGGTTAGGCCCGCAGCAGGGATCTTGATGTCTAATTTCAAATGCGATCGCTATCCATTTTGGAGTTACTTTAAAGGTGTTTTCACGACGACTTTTAACGTACTTAATAAGAATGAAAATGTATTTACTACAATCCACAGAAATTTATTACTTCATGGGGATTATCGTCTCTCTTAAGAAATTTCTCTTAATTAATTTCTCTTAAAAACTTGAAGACCTAATAGGGCTCCGATCGTGTCTGAGGTTAGGCAATGAGACGTCACGTGTGGGTAATTTATCCAGCCTGGGGGACGGGTGCGAATTTCCGGTGCGGCGAGAGCACCAAGTGCAGCCGTACTCCGCCGACGGCCAGGGATACGAGTCCATGGGCACCACGCGCTCCAGGTCAGCCCCTGAGGACCCGGTCCTGCCTAAACACGTACCTTGAGTATCAGTGTAAATGTATCCCCCCCAAACCACTCGACACAAAGATTACGCCATTTTGATAATGCAGTTTCACCGATTGTGCAAATAGTCTCGCTAGATTTACCCGACTATGAGGTTTCGATAGGGACTTCAGAGGATCTACTAGACAGATGCAGTGGTCGTTACCGCCTTGGAAAAAGAAGTGCTGCCTATAGATTATAGAAATTATAACTGTGAAAATAAGACTTCTTTACGCTTTTTAACATTAGGTAATGTGTAATGTCACACTCAATGTATAATCTGCAATAACACTGCCAAATATTAAACGTAATTATCTATAAAGACATTAATTAGGTTAGAATGAGGTATTTAATTTTTTGTGAGATGTAATTTAAAATTATAAAAATCAGGAAGTGTTAGTATCAGTTCATCAAATAATATAATTATTTTCATATTTTACTTAAAAAATGTTCACTTGTTTTATCTATGCTACAAATATACGAAACAGTAAGCCCACATTCGTACGAGCGTTAAAAAAGCGTTGCGTGAAATTCCGGCATTAGCGTTTTTATAACGTTCACTATACAATACGATACCCTACGCTCAACGCCCAGCGTTGAAAATACAATGCTGCCCGGTAAAAAAGTGTCGCTTTATAAAAGCGCTGCCGTATGAACATATACATGAGAATGCTTTGGTTTTATTTGAACGTTTTTTAACGCACGTTAGAAAAGCGCTCGTGTGAACGGGCTGTAAGGCTGCAACACAACGTCATTTTGTCGGTAAAAAAAGAAGTATTACATTACTTCGGGCACATTTTTTCTAAGACATTGCGGTAGATTATCTTGCGTTAACTACGGTTTCGAAACGTCGAATACCAATACGGGTAATATTAATATCTGAATACTTAAAGAAGCTCTCTCGTTTTCAGTTTAGCAGATTTGACCCCTAATGAACACTTCATTTTATTTTTTTCTCATAGTTTTGCCGCCAGTGGCACAAAGTAATAATAATAATTTTGGGTAGAATGAACTTAAAGAAATTTTTACTTTCTGATAGCATCATTTTTACCTCGCATATATAAAAAAATGTGGTTACCGCTTTTAATAGTCGTTAGCTGTTGGGTGTCTATGGGGTAGATGCAGTAACACCTTCAGCGCGGCACGCTGCGGGTAGATATAAGAATAGTGGACATAATAATGCAGGATGGAATTTTTAACGCCACCTGGAGAGAAAGTACGAGACAGTAAGATAGCAAATGTTTTTCAAGCAAAACTGTATTCAGAGATTTCTTAAAAAACGCCTGCCACACCCAGATATCGAATCGGCTAAAATCCGAAAAATTACACTACTATCATTTTCATTTATTATTATGGCACAATTTTTAAAGATGTTTGGAATATTTCCTTTGAAAAGAATTTTTTATCTTCAATATTAAAAGTACTTTCCCTCCCATGTGGCATTAAAAGTCCCATCTGTATATACTTTCCCTATTATGAAACTTCGCATAAGAGTATTAGCAAAGGGATATGCTATAATAGTAAACTATATGATTAGGTACATTTTCAATGACAGTGACGTTTTTAGTTCCATGTCAATAAGACTAGGCGTCAGTTGCTCCTTGGTGCACTAATGATTTTCTTGACGCAACTCGGCGTACTACACATTCTAGTATCAAATGGCTCTTTTTTAATTATTTGTGGTTTCCTGATCAAATATACACAAGTGCACATATATATTGGATAGGTATAATACATAATGTAAACACGGCATTTTAACCAATAAACTAGAACCAAACAGAATCGTTTTGTCGTTAGAGTGCCGGATGATCAATCATTCCATGCATTTCCAAGTTTTGTCCAACCTAACGTTTTGTTTATGGTATATTTAATTTTGTGATTTGTTGAATTTTTGAATTGAATGTTTTATTGAATTTGAGGGTTTATTCGAATGTAACATTAAGGTACTTTCAACAGTAGACCCAAAGTATTTAAGTGTTTACTAAGTTCATAGTACACCCTTTAAAACTTTTATAGTACTTTAGCAGAGTTATGCTATAATACGTACTTCTTACTGACTTAGTACTTAATATAGGTACCTTAAACGTATCATTTAATGTTAGCTTAGCTGCCATCTGTCTAGTAGCTAATCTGTGCTTGTACTCGTATTTAAAAAAGTTTTTTTTTAAATAATTTATAATGTTATAGAAAGTCAAAATCTATTATCAAGTAAACAAACTTTATTCTGATTCTCGTATCTCTTGAACGTATATTCTATCTCTTTCTATCGTATAGAGAGCATAATATTTGACAAGTATAGAATGGGAATATTGTGTAGGAATCATTTTTAATTATTATCTAGTAGAATAAATTAGCATAATGGTTTTTACTTTGTATTGTTCTTGTTGATAATTAATGGATTTAATAAATATATTTTTTATGCATGGTTGAGTCGTCGAATAATTTTTTTATGGATTATAATTTGATTTTATAATTAGTGTGTGTTAATTACTTAGATTTATAATGAATCATTATATTTGGGTATTCAAATTTGACATATAAATAAATACGCTGTATATTTTATAGTATTGTTAAAAAATACCAAGGAATATTCGTGGATTTATTAAAAGAAAAGCTTTAAACAAGTGCCTTCCAAGTATTTCTGTGGTTGTTATCTCACCTCTTCTGCTTTAAATAATCGAACTGATACTCAGGTTATGTGTGGTGACTTGACACTGAACAAATTTAAATAAATAATGCTAAAATATAATAATTGTCTGCAATTGCTTTTGTAGCATTTATTGTTTCTGAGCTATATACAACACACAAGACTGATTAAATAGAGTACTGTTCATATTTTGTAAGTACTTATGTTTGTTTTTTATGCATAATAAAATATTTTTTTCTTATTTTTGGTTTTTTATTTATTTTATTGACGCAGCTTTTTTCATCACGAGAGCTTTGAGAAATAATGCATACCTACTGCAGTTTAACACATTTTTTTATTGACAAGCTTTAGCACACCCATAATGTACCAGTGGAAATGGCATAACTAATAAATCGCAAAGCTTTCTTAGTAAAATTTTTAGGTCTTAGAAACTGCGCTTAAGAGTATTATTAGCAAGCAAACGGATACGTAAAATAATCATTGTTGTCTATTTTCCAAATTGTCTGTGTGATGTATATCGATCTGTTGAATTCCTTATAAAGAAATTTCTCATCATCTCTTCTCTATGCTTAATACTTCTGCATGTCGCTGGTGCTATGGTAACATTCGTACTTGTTACGTCATCAGGTAAGAAAATATCAGTAGCACCACCCTTCGTAATCTTTTCTTGACCTTATTCTTTCTAACATAAATGACCGAATTAGAACCGGAGCTTTTTACTATTTTAGCGCGGAGGTCGGACACGAGACTGAGAGATGGAGACTTTGCCCAAGAACGGGCCGCACCGTCCCACAAATAGTATAAGGATGACGTATTAACTATTAATTAATATTCATTTTTAAGTTTTTTTTTACATTATACTTAAAATAAATCTTTTTGACTATACTAATAGCTTTTCATTCATTGGCAATCACCTTTTGGACGGCCAAGAAATTGTCATTCACTTCTTTTTTTCAATACGAATCGTTTTTCAACTATTGGCTATTGTTAAAGTTAGTGTCCTTTTGCATGCTAAGTTACTGCGGTAATATTAGCGCCAGCTTTCCATAGTTCACGCGCGGCGTGCAGATGATTGGCTGGGGACGGATTCTGCAATGTGAGTTGTATCTCAATTGTTTGTTATTAATATAATGATCGCTGAATAAAGTATTTACTATATTACACGCATCTTGGGTCTTGGTCTGCAATCATGTTTTGTTGAGATATTGTGTTGGCTGGAAAGTAGAAAGATGTAAAGCGATAGGTTTTTTAAAATTTCACGATTAGGTGAAAAAAAATTAAGAGATCACAAATTTTTGTTATCACTTAATATTTTTTTATTATTGCCACAGATACTATAGCGCCGCTTTCAAATACATAGATGAGACGAGACAATTACTTACTTATAGTTTCATAAGCTATTAGAAGCTGTACAAAGAGAACAGTTTTTGGCAACTGAGGGCGCTGCTCCTCGTCTTTTGTTGAGCACAACACAATTTTGATCTTTTTGAGAGCCATTAATTCACTTCATAGCCACATTTCTCTTTTCGTATATATATTTTTTTTGCAATTCAAGGGACCCACCGGTAATTACTTGTAATATTTAGAAGTACTCTTAATTTTTATTGCTCAATTTAATTTCCAATGTTTAGTCGTAAGCTCGAAAGTATTCATTGAAAAGCCATTGTGATGCAACAACAATAGCAGAATCAGTTCCCGGGTTAGACTGATACTATTAAGGCGTTATAGGTCCCGCGCAATTGTATAGCGTGTGTACCAGGAGATTTTCGTGTAATGTGTGACCGTCACCAAATAATTTTTATGCATAATAAAACATACAATAACAAATAAGAAACATAACTTATTTAAAATACGTAACATAACTATTCTGAACTAAACTAGGTATTTTAAGTAAAGTTATTGTAAAAGGTTACGTTACCCGGAATAACAGCAAGGCCTTATTTGTATCAGGTACCTTACAATAACAAATAAGAAACATATAATATGTTTCTGTGAATAAAAAAATATATTTTAGTACGAAAGATATTTAAATTAAATTTATATTTTGAATTTTGTATTTGACTTTAAAATTTCTCTAAAGGCAATGAATCGCGGGATGGGGCTTCCATCCCGCGATTCATTGCCTTTAGAGATCCTTTTAGAATGTACAGTAAGCTCCTTATCAAGCTATACTGTTTGACCTTTGAACCGTTCTTATGTCGCTCGTAATACTGGCGGTTTTCGTAGTGTACATGTATAGCTTGAATGGGAACTTACTGTACAAGTTTTAACAATTTTATTAGAACTATGGAAAATTATAAGTTGAGTCTCAAGCTGTTTTTCCATATAATATACTTTTCAAAAAAATAACTGTTATCAATTGATTCAAACATTAATACTAAACCTATAGCGCCTTATTTATCATTAGATAATACATTTTAGGGATAGAAAGCAAGTTTTTAAACAGTGCACGCACATACATGAATTAATTTATATTTTCGTCAGTTACCGAAGGAAAAATAAATACTTTTAACTGCAATACGAAAATTTGACACGTATTACGAATTTTGAAAGCTCTGGGTAAGTCTATAAGTAGGTTGGTACAATATTTTTTTACACCAAATGTTGTATTTACTAAACGTGCACTGTTATAACTATGTAAGTAAGTTTCTCGTTAAAACGTGTAGATTTAAACATATTTTGAAACGAAGGAATCACGCCGCATTATGTCACGGGATTGGCCCATAAGCTTTGCATACACGACACACATGCTACAACACTATTGTCTTTTTTTACCCGTGGAATTGGCGAATTTAAAGTCTTCGGAATATCACTGATAGACACCAGTGACTTTTGTCTTGCAACAGCAGGTTGCGGCCTTGTGCCATGTTGGTGACTCCCTTAGGCGCTTAACACATTGCCGCCGCATCCCGCTGCGGTGTACGGAGGGACGAAATTCGCATGCGGCTGCGGGGACATGGAACCGTACCACCGTACGGTTTGCTCCGTATCTCCGTCCGGAGCTGCAATGCACGACGCCCCGCATCACCGCATTATCTATGTCGACATCTATTACGCGTATGCAGGTTTGCTCCGTATCTCCGTCCGGAGCTGCAATGCACGACGCCCCGCATCACCGCATTATCTATGTCGACATCTATTACGCGTATGCACGTCCTTTCTACGCAAAAACCCGTACGATACTGCGGCACAGTGTGGCATACCCCGCGGACCGCACCGCATCACCGTCCGGGAGTGCGGTGCCGTCGCGCGCGCCGCACAACCGCACGGACATGCGGTGTGAGTGTGTTATACCCTGCGGTTTTTGTAAACAAATTAAGATTCTTCAGGCAAAATTAAAAACCGCAGCACCGCACACCGGAGCGGTGTTCGGTGCAATGTGCTATCCGCCTTAGGGAGATAATCATAGTAGTTTTTGCAGAAAAAAATCCCTTTGGGGTGATGTTTGACTTTGTAATGCCGGTCCTACACTCCGACACGTTATAAGTGGACTCGTGCTTGCTACATCCACTCGCTCACGCGAACGAGAAACTGGTCATGACATCATTGAGAGTGTAATTTTAAGATATAATTGATGTTTTTTAATGAGGACGTCATATTTGGATACGAATCTTTATATTGTATATTGTGTTGTTTTTGGCGTTGCCCTTTTTTTACCAGTACAATATTTTGCTCAGTACTTTATCACTTTCTTTAGTCACTAAGGTCTATATGTCTCATTTATCATACTAGCAGAATCGTACATACCCTTGTTTTTTAACGTTGGGAAATGGGTGACGCGCTTGGGAAAACGCGAGGTTATGTCGGATTCTCCGCGGCCCCTGGGGGCAGAGTGCCAGCCAGAAACCGCGGCCTACCGACTAAAACCCAACGATGCCACCTCATAAACGCCTTGGCACAAGGACGCCTATCACCGCCGCATCCCCCCCGTCATCAGACGGCGAGGATACGGTGACCTGTGCAATACTCGGGCAAGACTCGGGCTTCCCGGGCCCGCGTGCCGCTGGTCACCGAATGGTACATACCATATTAAGCCAAAACCTTACCATGTTAACTAACATATTCATATAATAGTTATGGCGTTATTGAAAATTCGTAATTGTAAAATTAATTTTACAATTCTGATTTTTGATAACATCATAAGTTTTATACAACTATGTTAGCATGGGTAGGTTGTGGCTTGATAGTACGTACCAAACTAAGGGCTATCCTCGGCGGTCATTGTTGTCAATTTCCCTCGTCTTGTTTGCGCAATCAATCGTGCCAACACAGGTGGCCCGGCCCAAAGAATGGGACCCGTCTGCAGATTTGGGAAATATTTGAATAAAATTTGTCTAATTTTCTCAATATACACTCGCGAGCAAAAGTTTGGAATCAGTTACTTGAAATTGGTTCCGCGTGATCTTGCTTACTAAATAAATTTTTAATAATCATAAAAATGACATCACGTTAAAGGTGCAACTGTCCACTTTAAATCGATATAAAATTAATTCATATCGAGCCCGTAATTGTGGAGTTATCCCGGATTAAGTGAAGGAGGTAGGAAAACAAGGAAATAGGGAAAAATAATGAATGAATAAAACAACAAAAATTAGTAAATAAAAATTTTATTTATCTTTAAAAATAAGTGTCAATATTTTGTGTTCCCTCCCCTCGCCCTAATAACTGCTCCAAGACGATTCTTCATAGACCTGATCAGCTTCTGAATTGATTCTTGTGGAATACCTTCCCACTCCTCAATCAACGCTGATTTCAGCTCATTCAGACATGAAGGAGCAGGAGTTCTGGAACGAACCTTCCTCTTCTGTTCATCCCACACGTGCTCAATGGGATTCAAGTCAGGGCTGAGCGCTGGCCAGTCCAATGTGGCAATACCGACTTTCTCGAGGTATTCCGTTGTTACACGGACAGTGTGACAACGAGCGTTATCGTGCATAAGGAGGAAGTCATCACCGATGTATCCCGCATAGGGAACGACATGTTCCAGGAGAATATCGGAAATGTACCGGTCCGAAGTTAGACCGCCTCCTCGTCCCCCGCCAGGCACGAAAACAAGCTCGGTTTTACCATCGAAGGAAATGCCGGCCCACATCATACAAGAGCCGCCCCCATAAGCCACTGTTTCAGCGACACAGCACTGTGTAAATCGCTCCCCAGGCCGCCTGTAGACCCGTCCTCTTCTGTCGCTACCGTGCAAACACATCCTGCTTTCGTCGGAGAACAGGACTTGCCTCCATTGCTCAACCTCTCAATCAAGATGGGTGCGAGCAAACTGAAGGCGTGCTTGTCGGTGAGCTGCCGTGAGTTTCGGGCCTGTGGCAGACCTTTTTAGAGTCAGATTCGCTTGCTTGAGTCGTCGACGAACTGTCCACTCGCTGGCTGCTACCCCACGAACATCTTGGAGCTCCTGTTGGACGTCGACACCAGTCAAATGCCGATTTCGGAGAGAGGTTGACACGATAAAACGGTCATCCCTCTCCGATGTGCACCGGCGCCGTCCAGATCTTGGTCTCGGGATAAAGCCACCAGTCTCCCGAAAGCGCTTATAAACTTTCGAAACACAGGATTGGCTTATGTGGAGCCGACGAGCGACAACCCGCTGGCTGAGCCCTTCTTGCAATAGGGCTACGATTTGTGCTGCTTCTGTAGGTGTTGTCTCCATTGTCGTACAAGGTAAAGGGTCAAAAGTGGCGGAGATGTGTACCGGTCAACGTGTGAAAGTCGACTGATAAAGAAAATCCGATAACAGGTGCTTTTATAGGGGGTCAATAGGTCGCAACTCGTGACGTATCAAACAATTGAAACACGTCTTTTTCGATACACCTTTACTTAATGCGGAATAGCTCCATAAATACTGGCTTGTTTTTAATGAATTCGGTATCAGTTTAAAAGTAAAGAGTTGAACCTTTAAAATGATGTCATTTTTACGATTATTAAAAAAGTATTAACTACTCAAGATAACATCAACCAATTTCAAGTAACTGATTCCAAACGTTTGCTCGCGAGTGTAGTTAACGGCGAATGAATCGTTTACGATTAAATTTTGTCATCGTTTTTTAAATATTCAAATTATTTTTTATCGATTGTAAACAGTTACTCGCCGCTCTCTTTGTCACTGTAGAAATCGTACGAGCCGACAATGAGTTAATACAACCACACCCTTGCGAAGATACGGTAAACTCGAAACAAAACTCGACACTAACCTCTGGCCAGCAGTGTAGTAGACCAATACCTCCCGGTCTAAGGAGACCCTTCTCCAACAGTATATCGGTTAAAGTGACGATGGATAGTCTCGGTGGCCCGTGCGTTGCGGCCACGTCTCATTTTTTTTGTCCCATTGTACATAAGCTTTCCCCAAGAGGGGTTGCCAAATTTTCATAAGATACCATGATAAAACTGCGAATGACAATAACATTTTCACATGTTTGAAAAAAAAATTAGAAATAAACATTACTGTACTGTAAATGCATATAATTCCATCTTTTTTCCTCAGCTGTTATTTTTCGTCATTGTAATCGGTTAACTAATCGAATAGTTTATTCGTCATTCGAATAACTTTTTTGAATGAATAAAATTTTATTATTCGCGATTAATTAGCAAAACGAATTATGCATAAACTCATTCATTATTCATTCGTCTTTCGAACAAGTCTCTGTGATGTGCGCGTGGGCAAGACCCACGTGCGGATGTAAACATGCGCGCGGCAAGAATAGGGCACAAGGCACAAAAAGAAAATAAGTACTGAGCTGAACTGGCTGCAATGAGAAAACATTACTATTTGTACATGACTCCTCATAGCATACCAAATATTACCAAAATGATTAAGATATCACTATTAAATTTGCCAATTTTGTAGGTAAAATGGTAAATTAATACCAGACATTAGATAAATGCATTCGTTTCGGGCACACAGCGCGACAGCAATACATTTTACAAATAACTATTTCTGAATTCTCTCGACCTTAGTGTTTCCTCTTAGAGCAAAGTCAAAACAATGTGAGAACGGCGACACAATCATTAACACCATACACCGCTATCTCGCTTTCGACCGCAGCTTGAACATTATTTTAAGCGATAATGGGCCTTCGGATTTACATAATTAAGACATCGTGTTTTGCTTGGCGTGTGCGTCAGTTTCGGGGACGGGATCGTGTACCCGTTGCCGCGGAAGGAGGAGGACACGGAGTCGTTGCTGAGCTCTGAGAGGTGGGAGCGATGGGGGCAGCGGGCGCGCCCTTTCGACGAACTTGAGAGCTCCTCCTTCGACGAGCTATGAGTGTGAGCCACCGCGACACGGACCCACAGGCTGTCGAAAGCAATAATGTATCTACAGACCAAAATAAGATAACTGCATAGGATCAATTCCTGTGGTAAACGACAGGCGAACTGAACCTGAACTGCTATACTGCGTTCGGCCTATGCAGCGTAGTATTTCTAATGATCGATGACCAATGATAATCGTGTGACATTGGGTCGTTCTGATTGGTGGGACACAACAGTTTTGTTACGTTCCGATTGTGATTAATAAATGGAATTTGCCATCAATCTGTAGGCAAATCTCCACAGTAATCCAGAGAAACGATGTAAGCCACGTAAGCTTGTTAGTCATTCCCATTATAGTCTAGTGTTTTATTATCATACATAGTGTTTTATTCGTTTTAATGTGACGAAGTGAGATTGATAAAGTCCTTCAATTAACAAGAGACGGACGCTTGATAACTTGTCTGTCGTTAGAAACAATACTGAGCAAATCCTTTGTTCGCATAAGGACAGATTTTCAAAAAGTCAGAAATGGTACAGTTGCACACACCCTCACACAATAGACATTAGGGATGTAGAATTATAGATACGTATTTCCTGTGGGTATTCCGATAATGTTTTCAATATCAAAACGGATTCTTAGGAAGAAATGAGAATATATTACAGTAATTAGTCCTCATTGATAAGAGTTTGCAATTATTGAGTTTTGATTCATACAGGTTATTTGAGAAAGATAATGATTTAGTCGTCATTCGTTTGACATTGTCATTTAAGAATTCCTACGGCCTTACAAATAAAAACTTATACCGAGGATAATCCTCGGAATAATTTATTCTGTGTTTTGTCTTATTTTAGCACATGTCAGATGTAATATGTCAAAATAAGACAAAACACGGAATAACTATTCCGAGGTTATTCCTCGGAATAAGTTTTTTATTTGTAAGGCCGTTAATGTTTATTTTATTGTTACATACATATCTCATGGACCTACAAAAAATACGAACGTAGTGTTGCATTAAACAAATGTGAAGCGTGCAAGGTCAGACAATTTTATTTGTTTGTACACGACTTACACTCACACAGATGCAGCAGGTAAGACAAACCGCCGCCGTCATTTCTCAACGAGCAAGACAGTCACACATGCAAATGTGCTGTCATTTGGATCCTTCACTCTTGATTCAACAATGCTCCGTCCATTTTTTTCAGGACCGTAAAGTATTTTTTTAATTAATACACAAATCCACAAATGGATAAAGAAAGACGGAACTCGTTCTGTGATAAATGATGTCGTTTTTATTCAAATAAAGGTACGTCTCAACTCATTTCTACATTCTTTTACTTCCAATTCCAAGATTCCTAAAAGATCACTCTTTTATCTTTAGAAATGAATCTTTAAAAAATATCTTATAAATATCTTATAAAAGATATTTTTTAAAAAAAGAAGTGATTTAACTGATACTCAGATAAAACACATTACATATATCTGACTGTTTAGAAAGAAAAATAACGCTCATAAAGTGCTTTCAACGTCTCGCAGTATTGAGGCGTGCGAAACAAGACATTTCAGTTTTTAAGTAATAACGAAATTTCCGTTTATTCTCTGTATTTATTATTATTATTATCTATTTGTACTACTTACTGAATTTCTAATTAAAACTTTTATTTATTTTTTTATGTAAGTATAATGTGCTCTATAAAAACTCCCTTTTATATGTTTGAACGCGCTTCCAAACATGTCCTCGTAAAAACTTGTAATCATTAAAATACACTCGCGAGCAAAAGTTTGGAATCAGTTACTTGAAATTGGTTTCGCGTGATCTTGCTTACTAAATAAATTTTTAATAATCATAAAAATGACATCATGTTAAAGGTGCAACTGTCCACTTTAAATCGATATAAAATTAATTCATATCGAGCCCGTAATTGTGGAGTTATCCCGGATTAAGTGAAGGAGGTAGGAAAACAAGGAAATAGGGAAAAATAATGAGTGAATAAAACAACAAAAATTATTAAATAAAAATTTTATTTATCTTTAAAAATAAGTGTCAATATTTTATGTTCCCTCCCCTAGCCCTAATAACTGCTCCAAGATGATTCTTCATAGACCTGATCAGCTTCTGAATTGATTCTTGTGGAATACCTTCCCACTCCTCAAGCAACGCTGATTTCAGCTCATTCAGACATGAAGGAGCAGGAGTTCTGGAACGAACCTTCCTCTTCAGTTCATCCCACACGTGCTCAATGGGATTCAAGTCAGGGCTGAGCGCTGGCCAGTCCAATATGGCAATACCGACTTCTTCGAGGTATTCCGTTGTTACACGGGCAGTGTGACAACGAGCGTTATCGTGTATAAGGAGGAAGTCATCACCGATGTATCCCGCATAGGGAACGACATGTTCCAGGAGAATATCGGAAATGTACCGGTCCGAAGTTAGACCGCCTCCTCGTCCCCCGCCAGGCACGAAAACAAGCTCGGTTTTACTATCGAAGGAAATGCCGGCCCACATCATACAAGAGCCGCCCCCATAAGCCACTGTTTCAGCGACACAGCCTGTGCAAATCGCTCCCCAGGCCGCCTGTAGACCCGTTCTCTTCTGTCGCTACCGTGCAAACACATCCTGTTTTCGTCGGAGAACAGGACTTGCCTCCATTGCTCAACCTCCCAATCAAGATGGGTGCGAGCAAACTGAAGGCGTGCTTGTCGGTGAGCTGCCGTGAGTTTTGGGCCTGTGGCAGGCCTTTTTGGAGTCAGATTCGCTTGCTTGAGTCGTCGACGAACTGTCCACTCGCTGGCTGCTACCCCACGAACATCTCGGAGCTCCTGTTGGACGTCGACACCAGTCAAATGCCGATTTCGGAGAGAGGTTGACACGATAAAACGGTCATCCCTCTCCGATGTGCACCGGCGCCGTCCAGATCTTGGTCTCGGGATAAAGCCACCAGTCTCCCGAAAGCGCTTATAAACTTTCGAAACACAGGATTGGCTTATGTGGAGCCGACGAGCGACAACCCGCTGGCTGAGCCCTTCTTGCAATAGGGCTACGATTTGTGCTGCTTCTGTAGGTGTTGTCTCCATTGTCGTACAAGGTAAAGGGTCAAAAGTGGCGGAGATGTGTACCGGTCAACGTGTGAAAGTCGACTGATAAAGAAAATCCGATAACAGGTGCTTTTATAGGGGGTCAATAGGTCGCAACTCGTGACGTATCAAACAATCGAAACACGTCTTTTTCGATACACCTTCACTTAATGCGGAATGGCTCCATAAATACTGGCTTGTTTTTAATGAATTCGGTATCAGTTTAAAAGTAAAGAGTTGAACCTTTAAAATGATGTCATTTTTACGATTATTAAAAAAGTATTAACTACTCAATATAACGCGCAACCAATTTCATGTAACTGATTCCAAACTTTTGCTCGCGAGTGTATTTTCAAAATCTTTATTTTTCCTTTCCTACTTACATGTACTTTTGTCTTTTTAAGAATCTGTCCTTATGCGAACAAAGGGAGCAAATTACATAGATAAACCTATACAGAAGAAACAAGCTTCAAATTCAACATATTACGCAGTTTTAAACCGTCAATAAACTTTTTCCTGTTCTAGAAAAACGTTACAAGTATTTACTTGTTTTAAGTAATTATCAGGCAAAATGAGAGATTACAATGATTCTCTCAAGGATGGCTAGCGTATAGAATAGAGACTAGAAAGTTTGAGTGTTCGAAAACTTCAAGGCTACATTTTTCTACAGTTGCCTTTAAAATTAAACTTTACAGACCTACATATAAGGGTACATTATTGATTCTTAAAAGTTTTCGAATTCGGTATTTAAGGCTTGTAGTGGGCGCCGAAGGAAAAATGGCCTGCAAAAAAAAACTGTGATCACATCTATTAAGAAATAGAACACGGGGCGTTTATCGATCGATGTGCTGGAGCGCGTTCAGAGCCTTTGCGCGAAATACAACTTTTCGCTCTAACCCCGTTCTATGCCTTCGAGCGTGACGCGCGGGTGAAACAACCGGCCTCAAGACCTTAGTGTCAGAGCGAGTTACAACCGAACCACCATCGAATTCGATGGTTGTAAAACGCTCTGACGTTTATTTCTGAAATACTCTTACGTGATTGGATAATATTAGGGGCCATAATCTATAATGTCATCTGCTAGAAGGAGAGAGAAATAAAAATTCATGTGAAAGAGGGAGATAAAAGATTTTGTTGCTGCAATGCGTTTAACGCCTCTGAGCGAGTTAAAAAACAACCAAACAACTACACTCCGAGGCTCGGAACGCGCTCCAGCCCGATTCCGAAAGTACCTGTCCACAGAACACCCCGTCAAATGATGTCACGTTGTGTTCTGCGTGTGTCGATACTGGGGCGCCCTGCCGGTACTATTGTATTATTATTTATTTATTCTTTATGTACAAAAGAAGTACAAAGGCGGACTTAATGCCCTAGGCATTCTGTACCAGTCAACCTTAGGGTGGTTGAGAGACTGTTGTGGTAGATGCATTGTACTGCCGGCGGCTTCGGGCTTTCGACTTTCTGATCGATAACAGATGATGGTGTCGCTCGAGTCAAACAACAGCGCCCCTGTCAAATACGTGGCGAAAGAACAAACCTGTTTTCAATAGCTTCACAAAAAGTTGTAAAAAGCTGTAAAGTTGAAAAGTTTTTAATGTCACCTGAGGGGCAATCGCACTATTTACAACGTTTCTGTATCTGTACCCATATATTTTGAGAACACCTTGACAGTTGTCAGATGTCAAATAATATGATAAATAATATAAATAATAAATAAATATCTTTAATAAAATATGGGAACGGTAGATAACGATATGAGGTGCGTTCCGAATGTGCTTAAAGCGATGAGAGCAATCTGAGCGCTCACAACTGTTTCGAATGAGATATCGCGCTAACATCGACAATGACAGTTGACTACTGGGCTATGTTCGTAAACCATCGCTAGACGTCGGGCGATCGCCCTAGAGAGGACGACGCTCTTTGTCGGATGTTTTAGAACGACACCATAGGCTGTGGCTGTCAAATGTCATTTTGATGTCAAAATAACCTAAAATGGATATTTATTAGCTTGCTTTGATCTATTCGCACTTCGCTCATAGAAATTATTATTAGGCAAATATCCATCTCATAAGTAAACTACACAATTTTCATCCATAATAATGTAGGTACCTATCCATTTTCTGTTAAAGTCTGACACACGAAACATGAGCTTGGAAAAAAGCGGCAAATTCAAAAATTCTAGCTCTGGTAATACTGTCTACAGAAGGTAAAATACATTTTGATACTTGAAATATTCTAATGTTTTTTTATTTATGTAGTAATTTAGAATGTTTAATTTGTGAAAGGATTGTCTTTTTTTCCTTGAATAATGTCCTCCTAACCGATATTCGGTCACGGCGGCCAATCTCCACAGAGACTAGCCATCTGCGCAGGAGATATTATAGTGCACAAGTGACTGCGCAAACGCAAGTGCACTCTCTGTTCCTTCACTCGCCTAGTCCGATGGGACGGTTAACCGACACGACCGGGGCGAGATCAGGTGCAAGACCCACTGTTTAACGTGCCTTCCGAAGCACGGAGGAGCTTGAGCTGTTTCTTATTTTGGTCACCCATCCTAGGACTGACCACAGCGAACGTTGCTTAACCTTAGCAATCGTTAGCTGAGCGCAAGCGCCAATGCGCCACCAAGCTCCTCACATATAGTAGGAAAAAAGGAGTTTATACTTTTTTAAAATTAAATATTAGGTAATGTATAGTTTCAATGAACTTCCAACAATGAACCTTTTACAAGAAATCACTGTATTTGGATTTCATGAATGTTAAAATTACTTAATATCTGTAATATTTCGACAGAAATTAAGAAAAAATTATTATGAAATTGTTTATTACAAAGTGTCAAAATCACCACGTTGAATAAACTACATGGGGACATTGTATCAGTGTTGCTACTTGAAAAAATGTCAGGTTCATGTTTCGTGTGTCAGACTCTACTATTTATATTGTCCTGTAATGGAATATTAGCATTCCATATTATCTCCATTAGCCTGACAGATAATTTTGCCTAAACGCCTCGATCTGGGATCGCACTCTGAACGCATCTACAAGGGCAGTCACGCACGAGCCAAACGGAGCGCACGGTCGGTCGCGGTCAGTGTGTTGGTTAGCGTAATGCGGCTCCAAACTATCGTCCAACATTCCAACTGTTCGTTCAACCTTCCACGTGTAGAGAGACAATTCGTACATGTTGGACGCTGATGACCCGAGGCATGGTCGCTGTAAAATCAAGATGGTGACTGTATCGACATCATCGATGACGTTAGGTTCGATGCTATCAACGCACTTCTAGGCCTCGTTTTCGGAGACGAAGGGCGTTGCGCGGCGCGGCCCGCACAGAATTCAAACATATGGCGTTGTATGAGTGCGTTTACGGAGAAGCGATTTTACACGCCTTTGCTTGAAATGGCGCGTTTTTTACGGCCGAGCCCGCGGATGGCACCGCCGCGTCTCACGCGGCGTTTATCGCGGCGGCGCACGCAGCGACAATTCTCGATGAAGCGATGCCCGCCGCGTGCTTCGCTACACGCTTGAGAATGCGCCGCGCGCGGGTGTCGCGGCGGGCACCGTCACGTTCCCGTCTCGCATCTCTATGAACAACATCGTATATTGCCATATGTTTGTGTTTACGCGTGCGATTATGAGTGCCGCTTCACGCGCCGCCCCACCGTAAACAGAAAAAACGTCGGGCGCGCCGCGAGACGCCACGCCACACGCGACGCGCGACGCCCCGCGTCTCCGTAAACGAGGCCTTACGGTGATTCAAAACAACTTTTAGTGCGCTAGCGTCGATATCATTGCCATTTGGAACGCATCTTTGGTTTTGATTAAAACTTTCGTAAATAGTGCGATTGCACCTCTGGTCGCCTTACTAAATTATGTTGTTATTATTTATTTTACTGTCCCTTGGTACGAAGATTCGTATAATATCAATACGTTTTTAGCTGAATTCGAAATCGTTAAAATTCGTTTTAAGTACGGATGTGATAAAATTTCACACCAAAATATTTATGAAAATTAATATTTATTAAATTAATAGATAAAATTGACGCTAAGTAGGATGTTTAAAGTGTGATTTACTATTATTTATTGTTACATAGAATAGTCATTTGTTTAAATGTGAGTTAGTATAAATGTGATTTTTACGGATTTATTAAGGCCATGTACACCAATATTGACGATGGAATTATATAACTGATGAAAAAAATTAAATATGTATAACGATATTCCTTACGCGTTACGTGGCCTCTAGTATATTTATGTTTGTCGATACCCCTGACAAAAAGTAATTTCAGTGGTAGCAGATTAAAAATAATGACTACTTTAGGTACTTACGCGTAAATTACGTGTTTTTGTGTGTTAGTGCTTGAGTACCAAAATCATTTAATTTAAATGAGATAATACAGTGTACAGTAAGCACCCATTCAAGCTTTACGTTTTCACTACAAAAACCGCCACTATCACGAGCGACATAAGAACGGTCCACAGGTCAAACATTATAGCTTGACAAGGAGCTTACTGTACCTATGCTGTGCGTGTATAATTAAAAAAAAAAACGAAGTTTTCTGTAAGTAACCAACGGTTATAACATTTAGTTGTAAGTACATATGCGTATAATTTAAATTTCGAAACCAAAAAAATGTTCTGACAAAAAATACACCGCGTACGTATTCAAGATACGTACGCGCTGTATTTTTTGTCAGAACTTTGATATCGGCCGTTCAGCCCCCGTGGCATGACCACTGAAACACGATATAATATGATATAACGATAAATCGAAATGAACTGTCAAAATATGTTGCTTAAAATGGCTTCCTTGAAATTTTATCGACATTAATATATTTACAATACTCAAAATAACAATACCTATCCAACATTATAATCAAAACTTCAAGATAGCTGAAAATTTCAAGTTTTTTAACAGTTCATATCGATATATCGTTTTATCATATCGTGTGTTGGTGGTCATGCTAGGGGGCTGTAATCGCCACGTATGGAAATCTCTATCCACATAATACTTATTAGAATCAAAAGAAAATAAACAATGTTCATTAAAGTGCAAATATCAAATACAGTTTTTGTCCGTACAGTCACGGAATTTTAATATTTAGCAGGTTAATGATGTTTTGATTTTGCCATATTATAAAAACAACAAACTGTCAAAATATCGGTAGTTGTATTGGTATGGTATTATTATTATAATTAATTATGTCTTTATTTCAGGCAGTGCTCATGTTATTTTGTTAGTAACAATCGTCTTAAAACTAGTGTTAGTAGAAATACGATATAAATATACAACAACATATTAACTCTGTTGAGATAGTGACCGACTGACCGACCTTAGTACAATTAATCGTCAACCTGGTAAACATTTAAATTCTTTGACTGTACATTGTGTTGAGGCCTTTTAATTTCGATCAATAGTTGCAAAACGCTTAATTTCTTTGCAGAATAGGTTATGAATTTCATAGATATTTGTGATAGCCTCTAACAGTCTCAGTGCAGATTGTCGCTACGAGGTAATTTGGTGCTGAATTATCAAAATATAGTCGCAACTCCTTTGACCATTTAAAATAAATATATATCTATGCTTTCGTGTAAATATGGCAATCAGTAATCAGAGAATAATATGTAATAGCAATATATGTGTGTTCTATTTTATGGCTGCAATAAAATGATTTATATAATGATCAACAAATTGGTAAATATCATTGTAATTTCTGCTTAATGAAAAAATAATTTTAATTAAGATAATGTTAACTATAACAAATTAATTGAATGTCCAACACTAGAAGTACCTAGATATTCTACTAATAAATACTAGATATTTGGACAGATATTTGATTTTAACATTATTTATTTTACTGTGCACTTCAAAAGTACAGTTGTAACCGATATTCGGCCCGGTGACCATCTCAACAGATATTAGTACACCAATTTGGTAAATCAACAGTATAAAGATTTCGAAAGGACGAGGAAAAAATAATGTTATCATCAATGTTTTACATCAGCTAAGGGAATTTTAATATTTCAAATTAAATTAGGAAGCCAGTGATTAATTTTAATGTGTACATAAGTGCTTTTAATCGCGAAAGACTGTTGCGAAGGGGTCTAGAAGTATTGTTAAATTTTATAATTATGCAATAAATTGTTGTATTAATTTTTGCAATATATTTCCCATCCAATATCATTATTCAAATGTTTAATTAAAATGTGTCACTATCTATTAAAATAAAATTTATATTATTCGCAAGCGACACATAATGTTATGAATGAAAAAAAGTGTTATATGTTTTGAAATTTTATTACTACTTGTGGATTTTATCTACAATAATCATGAATTTAGATGTCGTAGAGAGGACTAACCTTTGTCCCTTTATTTATTATTATTATTACTTAAATATTGTTGCATTGATAAGCCAATATATTTTTAAGTATTAATTAATTAGTTTAATTATAAAACACTAAGAAGAAATTGAAACGTCGATGAAATTTTAAAGTTATGAATTATCTTTTACAAGTTCAAAGCCTTTACAATATCAATAAGTTAAAATGCATTATATTTATTTAATATATATTTAATTTAATAACGTGTTCACGCATTTAAGTGAACTTACTCTAATCAATTAAAATGTTTAAAATGGTATTGTTTTGTTTTCCATAATATGATTTGCACTATTTTTATTTGTCATAATGATCCTCGGTCATAATATTCATTTGTACTATTGTCATTTATACTAACAACGCATGACAACAATTTATTAGCCATAACTCTCATTTGCCATAAAATTTGGTGTCATAATAACATATGTCATAATGATTAGTTTCTATAAATACCATTTTACATAATTGACACTTGACATAATATTCATTTCTCATACATAGGTACTAAATGCTTGCATGTTGTGCATTTCCCTGTAAAGAACATATTAATGGGTTGGGTTAGGTTAGGTTTTAGATCACACGCAGGCAGCGGTGCAACCGAAGCTAACGGAGATTGCTTGTTCGCTGGCTGTATTCTTACTTGCTTGCATTGCATGCTGTATGCAGGCTTTTATGCATGTTGTAATGCCTACTTGCAGGATGCTTGCCGGGGGGTAAAGAGGCCTCCTGCTCGGGGGGATCGCTATATAGAAAGTGTATTAGTCGGAAAGTTATTTATATGGATAGACTTGTGCAAGCGGAGCGAGCAAAGTGAGCGGAGCTTTAAAATTGCTTGTTTGCATGATCATCGTACTATAATTGTAGGCGATTGTGCTTGACCTTGATTATTATTTTTGATGTTGTAAATGAATATTATGATAAGTAAATGTATGGATAATAAATTTATTGAAAATAATATACCGTGTATAAGTGACGGTGTCCCTTTTCTTTTAACAGTGAGTTCAGACCAATGCTAATATTTGTTTACCGATGTGTATTTTTCCCGGAAAAGCTTTTAAAGCGAAAAAAAAGGAATTTTCATTTTTAATTTTTATTCATGTTACGCAATGTATGGCGCGCCGGCTTCATTTTTGTTCCGCTCACACCGGTGCGTTGACGTTCGATGACCCAAACAGCTGATTCCGCGCGCAGTATGATGGAAAAATGTTATACGATTTACACTGCGAAGTTAATTTTTGTGTATTTATTATAGTTTTTTGACAGAATATGATTTGTAAACGTTAAAACTTAGTTATATTACACCATAAAATTTAGAAAAAATTATGAATTTTCCAGGAGAAAATTTTAGTGATTTTCAAATAAGGATCATGGTCTGAACTCAAAGAAACGGGACACCGTCACTTATACCCTGTATATGGTAAATAAAAATATTAAGGCACTTGATTGGTTATATTGTCATAACTTATGACCAATGAAATTAGTGCAAATAAGATTATGTAATTTGTTAATTATGGGAAATGAAACGTTAATAATAATTATGGTTAACAAAATTACGGCAAACAAAATTATTAAACCGTTTAAAATAGCGTTTTAAAACATTGTTTTTTTAATAAAAGTACAAATATTCTGAAGGACAGCTCAAGTTATTTATTTGAGTTAAATCAAAAGTTATTGAATAATATTCAGTTTACAATATTGATATAGGATACAATAAAAATATTGCATCCTATATCAATATTGTAAACTGAGCATGACAATTTTCTATCAATTTTATTTATACAACAATACTTACTGTTCGTTATTGTTAATTTAATTTTAGCATTAGAAGGTCACATACATTTCTTGCTTACCAATAACACGAGGTTATTTTTTCTGCTTTTCGTTCATTTATTTATATGAGTGCCAAACGTTTAACACGATTGTCATTTTTATCGTGATGATGAATTTGTTAAACAGTCAACGCAAATGAAATACAACTTTTGTTCTGGGTTTCTAGGATTTTCTTTCTCATACATTACTTCAGATTTTCCTATATAAATAGTAATTACATTAAATCGTATGTGTCGTTATCAAACACGTTAGTCAAAACTATGTAAAAGTCGAAATACTTTTGGATCACTAAAAAGTTATGTTAAGCTTGATATACTTATCTAAGTACATATTTGTACATATGACACTTAGCATGGTTTTTGTTTAAAACGTGGTCAATATTGACAATCATTTCTTTGAATTTATTTAACTACTTATAGCATTTTAAGATTTTTGTTAAATAAATTAATATTGTACTTAGCGACGAACAAAGAAGCATTTATTTTCAGATTGTACATGTAGGTATAATGTTATGTTGTATGTATTTAAACGATGTTATGTTGTCACGTATGTAAAGACCATCTATGCTCCTATTTTTGATTTAGCGGAATGAAAAAAAATTGAAAACGGAAAAAACACTAAAGATCGTATTAATAATTCCATCTCAAGAATAGGATCCATCTTACTCGTAAGATGCTGTTTTTGACAGATGTTCCATACATTAAAAGTCAAAACTGCATCGTATAATCGACCTTAACTTTGAGATGCATTCATTAATGATGTTAATGAACCTAAAGTTTTAAGTATGAAATAAAAAAGCATTCAAAAATAAAATGATACTAGGATAGTAAAATATATTTACTACCTTGCACTTTAGTCTATATTTTTTAAGTTTATCTGAAAGAGGCAACGTTCAAGTGAGTGTAGTTGTTGACTATACGAAACATTCCAAACACCAAGAGGTAATTATCATGTTTAACATCATGGATTATTATCAGAAAAAATTATTAATTTTAGAATGTGTTTTAAGAAGTAAAAGTTACATTTTTGGATAAATAGCATTTAGTTATTTCATAACATAATATGCATTATTTGCAATAAAAAAACAAATGCCATCTACAACAAAACTAACTTTTCTTATTATATCATTTTCTCAACAGGACACGTTTCTTGCTTGAGAATTGCCCCTATACTATGTACAAGTTTAAACTTATTTTTGAATGAAAACCAACAACTTTTTGAATTTCACTAAGAATAATATTATTCAAAGAGAATATTAAACCATAAAGACTAAATATAGTTGTAACTAATATATTTCTTCCATTGATCAAGGTGTTTGAAAAATACATTTCACAGACACCAATATATGGCATGCAAAGTTTTTGTATTATATGTAAAAAATAAATTTTACAAAAACGGAATGATTTTTTTTTCTATTTTTAAGAAAATAAAACGCATGTGTATAAAAGAATCACATCATATATTGGTGGGTATAATGATTACAGGCATCACAGATTTAATTCAAAACAGCACAAATTTTCGTCGAGCACAAATCGACACTGACGGCACTAACAGTTTACAAATCACAACAAAATGTTATTGAGGTAGCCACAGTTGATACAAAATGAGTCTAGTACAATATGCCTCTATAGTTAGGATTACCTCTATAGTTAGGAATCTATTCATTTGTTTCACATGTTGCCTAAAATGTTCCATATGAAACATATTTCATACACACTACACTATGACGTCACATTAAGCGCTACACTAGGATTAGCATTAAAATGACATGTAATCAACATTATGACATGTAATCAAATAAGACTGTACTGTTAAACCATTAACGTAAACAATTAACACTGTTACAGTAACACAAGATCAACAAGTGTCGCCAATATTTAAAAATACTGAGAAGCAATGATATTGTAGCAGTATTGTATTGCCTGTTTCCTTTAAAGACAAGCAGATCATTACAAAATTTGATATTTTCATATCATCTGCACATCATCCGCTCATGTTACCTGAATAACTTTAACAAAAACTGGAAAATAACACGTTCAACAAAATCATAACATAACATACCTGGTAGATTCCTAAATAGTTAGAGATTCCAACAGCTGCCTTGTGCTGTTCGCTTCGTCCGTTTTGAAGAGATCCCTGAAAGCTCTCGCGCAGGTGGCTTCCTTCTCCAGGTTCTTGGATATCTGGTGGGCCCTCCTGGTGATTTCCTTGGGTATCCCGGCCAGGCGAGCGGCGTTAAAGCCGTATGATTTGGGACAGGCGCCCGGAGATAGCTTGTAGAGGAACGTTATCGTCTCCTCGGGGATCTGATCTTCGCTGTCCGGTGTAGACTCGTCCGTTTCCACCATACACGCCTGAATAAGCATAGAATGGTTACTTTAAATCGATGAGGTGTGTTATGCTTTTGGCAAGGATAGATGGAAGGAAGCTAATCTGAATGCAGTTTAGGATAGTTGGTAAGAAGCGTTCGACGAACGTATCTCTATCAAATAATGAACCATCTGAGCTTTTTAATAATACTAGTGTTACTACAAAACCTGCCCCGTAGCACGTCCACCAAAACACAATATGATAAAGCGATTTATCGCGGTGAACTGTCAAAATACGACGAAACCCTATTGTATTTTTACAGTTCACCGCGATAAACCGCTTTATCATACCGTGTTTTGGTGTACGTGCTGGGGGGCTGATCTAAATCTACAAGAAAAAGACGTGGTTATACATGGTCACATTTCAATCAGCTGTTATAGAAATATAATTTTCACCTCTCCAGCACAAAAGTGGTCTTTTGCTGCTTACAAATCCCGCAACAAAATTGTTTCTTTTTCGAAAATAGACATGAGTATTTTAATACCTAATAAAGTTCAGCTGCAAGACTATCTACACCAATAATATGAATCCTCTATAAAAGATGCAGATCCACTACCCTTTTTTTTTTTTTTTTTTTAATCTTTATTTGCCATACAACCCTTAGGGTTAAGTCGGCCATAACAAAATTAGTACATAATAATTAGAAAATACATAACTCAGTACAAACTACCCTTTGATAGTAAATAATATCTGGTGGTGTGTCACCAAAGCTTGTATCACTTATTTTTTTTTTAATGCAGGCAGTAAGCTGTTTCTGAAACTTTCATAGAGGATTTATATTAGGAGAGCTAAAAATTTAGAGCTAAAAAACCGACTTCAAAAACATTGAAAAGTTAAAAATAATATAAGCATAGGTTGAGAAAACATCACACTTCTATATTGAAGTCGGTGCCAAATTTTAAGACTTTCTACGAGATCATCGTTTGGCACCGACTTCAATAAAGAAGTGCGATGTTGTCTGTACCTATTCTTATATTATTTTTAACTTTTCAGTGTATTTGAAGTCGGTCTTTATTTTTTGTGAAATATTTATTATTTTCCAATTTTTTGTGAATGAAATCTTTTTAGTGAATTTAAAACCATATTAAAATAGGGTGTCCCTCGGTTTTCATGGGATCCCATCATCAGATCCCGACTTTGGTGACCTTGGGACCACCCTTGGACTATACGCTATCGAATACAAAAAGAATTCTGAAAATCGATCCACAATTGGCGTCGTAATCGCGTAACATACACAGTTACACACACACACACACACACAAGAAAAAAAAACATACGCATCGAATCGAGAACCTCCTCCTTTGCGGAAGTCGGTTAAAAATAGGGATCGCTGCGATGAATCGAGAACCTCCTCCGTTTTTGAAGTCGGTTAAAAATGCGGGTCGCTCACCATGTGGCCGAGCACTACGCCGTCGGTCCGGCCCAGGTGGTGCACCACCGAGTGGTAGTGCGTGGAGAAGGCGGTGCGGCAGCCGCGCGAGGCGAGCGCGGCGCACACGGCCGACGCTATCGCCGTGCCGTCGTACGTCGACGTGCCGCGACCTGGCCGACATCATCGACTTCAACTCGTGTGTTTCAACATTCGAATCGAGATCGACTCAAAGGTGAACTTGTATTTACACACTTTTCACCATAGAGTCATAGATGATCCCCGTTTTCCACTTAAGGGGATTGTGAAGTTGTAAATTTTCATACAAAAAGCGATAACGCTTTTCTGTCCCTTTACATCAGCCATACTCAAACTGCGGCCCACGGGCCGCATGCGGCCCGCCAAGCATTTGAAAGAGGCCCACCCGTTGTAGCTTCAAATTCTATTAACGATAGCCAATTACCTATTTTAAATTCCGCAGGATTATTAAGCACAGCGTAGGGCACTGATTGCACACGTTGCGCGTGTTAATGAAAAATTAGACAAACTTAGAAGTTATTTTTAGTACGCCGAATATTGGATAAAAGTGCCTGATCAATATAAGACTATTAAAAATATGCACAAATTCTGCTTACGTTTTTTGCATCGACATTTCTTTGTGAGTCATCTTATTCAAAAATGCAAAGAACGTATACGGAAACCGGCTTACAAATTCTCATCTCGATAACGTATTAAGAGTAGCGTGCAGCAATTACAACAAGCCAAATCTAGATGAAATTGTTAAAAAATGTTTCCAATATCATCATTCTCGCTAAGATTTAAAGAAACAATTAAACGCAATAGGTTTTTTCATTAACGCCTAAAAACAGGTTGTGATTTATTAGGCGACACAGCTCAAGTCTGAAAGTGGCCCAAGAAAAAAAAAGTTTGAGTATGGCTGCTTTACATAGTCCAATTTTCATAATTTTTGGAAATGTTGTAGATGTAATGAAGCTCTAGGTTTGTACGTTTTGATTTTGAAGTAATATTCCCCAGAATATAAATTTTTAGCATTTAAATATCCATATTTCAGACTTAAAAACTACTTCGAGCATTTTTATCTTTTTTGCCTAAATTATACTAAATTAAAAAAAAAGCAAAACTTACAAACATATATTAAGGTAGGTATACTGAATTTAATGAGACCAAAAGTGTCTAATTTCGTAAAGGTTTAGGGGTGTAAAACAGTTATCGCCCGAAACAATATTTCAATAAGAAATGTAGGCACTTGCCTCGGACTTTCAACTCTAAGCGGTTTACAACAAACTGCATTTTTGAAAGTGCATACTCGAGCCATGAATTGGCACTTCACAGTCCTCTTAAGGGGGCACAGTCAGTCCACTAGCGCCGCCATTCGTTTTTCATTAATTATGATGAATTAAAGACATATCTACAGAAAATAGCACAGTCACGAACCAATAATTCTAATTATTCATATGCCTGAATAGCTACCAAAAATCTAAAATATCTATTGAGTTCGTGACTGTGCTATTTTTTTAAAAAACGTCTTTAATTCGTTATAATTAATAAAAAACGAATGGCGGCGCTAGTGGACTGAATGTGCCCCCTTAAGCCTCACTATTTTGTCACGCTAACATCGCAAATGTTTTGCGTTTCTTCCAAGAAATTTTAACATTATTAGCCGCGCTTTTTGTCACAAAAGGAACCTAACCTAAAACTCAAGATATTGTTTAAATGGAACGCGTTAGGGTTAACATACGATGCCAGCCCTGCTAGCGTTAAAAGCTAATGAAACGCGATGATGCGAAAAATGTTGAAAATGCTGCAAATCTGCGCTCAAATGGAACGCGCCTAATAATTGAATTGGAAATATAAAAAGCAACCTGTAACTAATGACCATTAAAATACGTATACGGCCACAAATATTTTGTATTTTTTTCGGACTTACTCGCATACATTTGGTGTTTGTTTAGTAGACTCGCCAAAAGGAAGTCACTCGTTAAATTGCAAATATGTATTGATTATTTATCACACACTTTTGCATTGTATCAATAAGCAGTCTCCAGGCGCGACCGTTAATGTTTTATATTAAAGCCGAATATTGCAATTATTCTTTGACTAGTTACGAGCTTATATCTCTATACCAATATTGCAGTGTTACCAGAAAGCTAATCAGCTATTATTTATATCATTCACTGAATCAAAGTAAAACGAATACATCCTGAACAAAAAAAAACTAACTTTTAGTTAATAGTTTGCGGTGAGATCGCGTTAAGAATTTCATTTAAAAACAAAACACACACATACCAAGCTCGTCCAGCAGCACCAGCGAATGCAGGGACGCGTGTCGCACAATGGCGGCCGCTTCGTTCATCTCCACGAGGAAAGTGGACTGCCCCGACAGTATGTCGTCCGCGGCGCCCAAACGCGTGAATATGCGGTCCACCAGGCTCATGCTGCACTCGGTCGCTGGCACGTAACTACCCTGCAGATATACACAGCAATACTCACAATCTATATTTTAGGGACGCTTCAGGACACATCCATTATTATATAAAAAATGAAATAAAAAAAAATATCTAAAAATGCTGCTCTCAACTAGAGCAGCATATTTTTGTATTTTTTGGAAAATTCATATAAAATTAAGTAAGTGAGTTTTTTTAAAGTTCATATTTAAATCATTCTAATACCATGTCGTGAAGCGTCCCTTAAATTTTCCAGGGTGATAAAAAAATAACCGTGTATAAAAGGAGGTGTTCCCATCCATAGACGCACGCACAGCCGTAACCGCTAATGGTAGAAACGTGAAATTTGGACAGTGGTTTTAATTCAAAATGCGGACGCACACTAAGAAGGGATCTTAAAAAAAATTAACCCTAAAGGGATGAAATAGGGGTTGCAAGTTTATATGGAAAAAAATCTTTAAATTAGCAACGATTTTGAAAGAACTTGAGATTCATGCTCTTAAAAATATTTCATTGAACACGTGCTTCATGGTTTATTGGAATTCACCCCCTTAGGGTGCAAAATAGGGTTGAAAGGTTCTATTGAAAATATTTAACATCTGCTCCGATTTCTATTAAATATTATTATCCGAGCTCCTAAATATAAATAACAGTCTTCTATATAATAGGCTACAAAATTATTTTTCCTACGGGAAAATATAACATTCCCACGGGAAAGCAATAATAATGCGGGCGAAGCCGCGAGCGGAAAGCTAGTATAGCATAAAATCACCTTAGCTAACACACACACTCATATACACTGTTTGCTAACCAATACACAAGCACACACAAACACACACAGAGATACACAACCAAAGTTCCTCTTTCCAACTCCCGTCTCCCTACCCCTCTCCCTCAACCTCTATTTGCGAACAATCTTCCACTCCCACATCCTCCATAAAAAAGAGGAAGTAAGAATATATTCAATAAATAACATTTTTGCTCCCTCTCCATTCCTGCCTGCGATTTCACACCATACCAAAGCAAACCAACAAAGAAAAGAGGAATAAAAAAAACCGTCCTGCAGATAGGTAATCTTATCGCCGTAACTTTGCAAAGGATAATAATTTTATTGCCCTATCAAAAGCAAAGCAAAGAGGTCTTTTTTATATCACAATGTTGGCAAGCAAACAGGCTGCCCACCTTATGGTAAGTGGCTACAGTCGCCTATACACCGACAGGCATTTCTATATTATTAAAAAAAAATGTTTGTGAAATATAATATTCTAATGTTGGCATTTTAAAAGAGGAGACAAAAAAATACAAGACCTTCCGAGTTTCTTGCCTGTTCCTTTCGAGAAGGCTCTCCCAATTTCCGAACAGGTGTAGAGTCAATTTTTTTTTTCATTTGACTTGTATTTGCACACATCTTAATAATGATTGGGGTGTGTGTACATACAAGGATTAAATAATTTAGTTAATTAGATTCTTGATTGAAGATTTTTATGTTTTTTTTTTGACGTCAATAAGTGCCTGTAAAGGTCTATATTGAATAAAGATTTTTGAGTTTGAGTTTATAGTATATGTGGTTCCTGTAAGACTGGCAAATCTACAATCCCTGCAAGGGCGCCAATGTACGTTGCCAACTTGTGACATAAGATGTCAAGTCACAGTACCCAGTAATTTCACTGCCATATCTTACCCTTCAAACCGGAACACAGCAACGCAAGCACTGCTGCTTGGCGGCAGGGAAAGATAGCTGTACCCATGCATTTGACTCCGGTACAGTCAGGTCAGGTCCCTCTGGTCTAGACCATACAGGTATTTTTTATTTGAATCAGTCCAGTCATATGTCCAGTAATCAATATAAAAAATGGATAAAATGAGTTTATGATTTATCATCACTATTTCTGAAAATCCGCATTTATTCAATAAATCTAAAAACATTATTTTTTGACAAAATTAAAACACTATTGATAATCTGCGTGTCACGTGCCTTGAAACCACAGACGTATAAAGGGAAGTCTGTGCTTAAAACGATGATAAAGGAAGGTATGACTACTACTATTTTGTGACAATATAAATATTAGGTATAGGTGCCAATTGTTTTGAGGGTACCAAGGTACCTATTGGTGTCAGTGTCATCTAATACATACATCTATACTAATATTATAAAGACGAAAGATTTGATTGTTTGTTTGTTTGTATTGAATAGGCTTCTGACCAATTTTGATGAAAGTTGGTATAGGGATAGTTCGAGACCAGGGGAAGGACATAGGGTAATTTTCCTACGGAAAAAAAATAACTCGGGCGAAGTCGCGAGCGGAAAGCTAGTGAAGAATAAAGATAAAGAGTCCACTGGACTCATTGTCTATATTCTTATAGATTCCTAGTACGTTTCACCAAAATAATTGTCAAGAAAATCTGGAAGACCCACCCTTTATCACTTAGGGGTATAAAAAATAGCCTACGACCTATTCCTCAGACCTACCAAATAAACACAAAAAATGCATAAAAATCAGTTTAGCCGTTTCTGAGGAGTTCGATAACAAACACTGTGACACGAGATTTTTATTATATTACACTATGGAGACTGAACTCAGTCCCGTCTCCGCAATCTCATTAGGCAATGGTAGAATTTAAAAAACTACAAAATATTTAATGCTCAATTAATATTGTCGTTATAGTGAATAGTCGTTTCCGCGTCGAATTGAAAATGTACCTAAATTAAAAATCATTATCCTTTTTAGTTGACTACCAAAAAATCCGAGCGAGCCATGGGCATCGCCATATTGTCTTTGGCTGCTCTGCCGAGCGCCTTATGGCTCCTCTTCATTATCGGCGATTACAGACGATTACGTGCGAGCACGATTGTGTAGAGGTCATACTCGGCTGTACGAGCCGATCATCGTCTATGATCGCCTGCGACCCGTGAATTGTCGATTTTTGGGCACGCATCAAAGGGAATCGCCGGGTGGTTGCTTTGAGGTGTCCACATGATCGCCGCTCATGTTCTTTGCTCATGCTCAATTGCTCATGTTCACTTTGTTCTAATACGATGAATGGTCAAACACCAATATCTTCTTTTTATACAACTTTTCGTTGAATCACATTAACAAAATGGTTGTACACCGCAACCATTTAGGTTGCAACACACTTCACGTCCATCTTGACGCTTGCCGTTCGACAAACTACTACAGACGATCGTGTGTATGCTTGCAGGATGATCGTGCCGATTACAGACGATCAACGATCATCGCCGATAATGTAGTGCAGGCATTACACTTTACCCCTACTCCGCGGCCAGCTGTAATGCGACATGCGAAATATAGATATAAACAAGATAGATGGACGAAAAAATTAGAAGCGATGGAATAAAAGTTTCACTTTGAAATGTATGGGAATGATTCCATATCACAATCATTCTCATACATTACCGTTCGACACAGAGCAAATAACGTAAACGAAACAAGCGCGAACGCGAACATTACTTTGTCTATGCCCCCGAGGGTCGGCTCACTTGCTAGTTGGAAATAAGTCAGTGTTGTAGTTAATTTACTTACCAAGTGAGCAAGCACAGCGATCAGGCCCAATTGCCTCATAAGGGTCGACTTGCCCCCCATGTTGGGTCCGGTCAGTAACAAAAGAGCGCGCCCTTCGCCTAAGTGAGTGTCGTTGGGGATGAACTCGCTGACCTGACCGAGGCACGGGTGACGACCGTCCACGATGTTTATAAATGGCTGCGGATCAAAATAAAAGAATTATAGCAAATGATTCGAATAAAATGTACAATTCACAAGCTTTTGTTTAGAATAAAATGAGAAAATTATATGTCTTACATCTGGCATTTTTTGGTAACTAATTTTTTCCATTCTGCGCTCATACATCGATATAAATATGGGTAAAATGCTAGAAGTATGTAATTTTATTTATTTATTTAACAATGTTTCAACAACATTATTTTGTACACAAAAAAAAACATAGAGGACTGTATGCGTTCAGCATCAGATCAGGTTCAGGGCTGGTTCAGGAGTAGTTAACTGTGCAACAAAACCAAAACATTATTTATTTAAAACCTCAATTTCTTATGGGCCCCCGTTTAGGCTCGCAACTAGCGGGAGGCATAACACGTAATCACATACAATTCCTTTACCTATAAAACTTAAGGTCGCAACTAGCGCGGGGTATAGCGCGTGCAATTTATATTGCTATCCTAGTCAGACGCGTGTTTGTCGTCTATTACAATGACATAATAAGACAATTACAGAAATACATTATGCATACAAACCATTCATAAAATCGGGCAGGTATTCATAGAAAACTAATAAAAATTGATTACAAATTATTAAAAATCATAGTATAAATACTGTGGTATTATGTAGGTATCTAATACACACGTAATTTTTCAGTGGACCAACACTTTGCCACCTGAAGTCGACAAATATAAAAATAATTAATATCACCTTTGTGTTAGCATCAAAACTGATTTGTGGTAAGCAGACATCGGCAGACTGTAGTCGCGCGAACTCCGCGAGGCACAGTAACACGTCGAGTGTCGCCAAACACTGGACAGCGTCCTCCCACTGCCGGTAGTGGGACGAAAACTTCTCAAAGATCCGCCTGCTGAGATCCTTCAACACGTTTGTCTTCTGCTCCTCGGCTGCTATCATTTGGGTGAGTAATTTCTGTTGAATTCAATCGTAATTAGTAGACTGGGTCTACATTATACTGAGAGGTCTACATTATACTGAGAGGAGAGTCTGAGAGGTGTTAAAATTTGTCGGTGACAAATTTTAACACTTTCTAGGAGATCATCGTTTGGCACCGACTTCAATATAGAAGTGTGATGTTGTCTGTACCTATTCTTATATTATTTTTAACTTTTCAGTGTTTTTGCTTTTTAGTTTTTTCGGCGGTTCAATTTTTGTTTAAAAAGTTTTTATTTTATATTTTTTTGTGACTTTCATCTATTAATTTTACAATCAGTGAGTGAATCATCAATCATCCCCCGTTTTTGTACCTTTAGGGTTGGAATTGTTTTTTCAAATTTATATAGGACCACCCTCGGGGTATACCCTTTCCAATAAAAAAGAATCATCAAAATCAAATCACTCTGTAAAAAGTATTGATCACAATTAGTGAGTAAATCAACAATAATTTCCTGTTTTCTTACCCTTAGGGTAGGATTTTTTTTTTCAAATTTAAATGGGACCACCCTTGGAATCATCAAAATCGAAGTTCTCTGTAAAAAGTTATGTGTGATCATACATTAAAAAAATATACGCGTCGAATTGAATACCTCCTCCGTTTTGTCGTCGGTAAAAAAATACAGAATGTTTATTTTCAAAATTTTACCAGGTTCGATTCCCAGTTCAGACAGACGATTATTTAAAAATCTGTGAATGCAATTCAGATTGTTTTTCAATCAAAATGAAGTGTTCTTTCAGTGAAAATTTCTGTCTACAGTATTTAAGTTACTTTCCTCCACCCGGATTTTAAGACTAGCAAAAAAATGTAAGTGTAGGATTTTTTTATCATACATAAAATGTTATATAAATCTCATTTTCAAATGCAAATAAGTTTTAATATTAATCTTGCAGGTTTTCAAACCTAAGGAAGTTTAAGAATTGCATTAACGGCTCATCCATTGCTGTAGAGAAGTGAGATTATCATTATAAAGGGCACAATAAAAAAAAACAGTGTCCGTATTATATTTACCTTAGTCTCAGCAGTGGAGAATCGCTTGTAACCTTTACGCACTCCTTCCATGTGGTATTCTGGGCCGGCCTTAGCCGCGGCAGTCTGGGTAACCTCGATCTGATACCGTTTCTTATCTGTGCCTACGTAGTTCACCTGTGCGTGCATCAGTGACGAACTTTAATTTGGGACAAATATAAAAACACACAACAAAAACAAATAAAACGAGAAATAAAAAAACTTATCTAAGTATAAGTCCCTAGCTCTGTACATATTTACGGTTTTCAGATTTTTCCTTTGCATGTGCAATAAGTAAAGTAAGACGTTGCTTCGTGCCAAATTTCATGATTCTAGGTCAACAGGAAGTGGCCTTAAGCTTTTGATTCCCCTGTGAAATGGCAAAATATGCGAAAATATGCAACAAAAAGGGTCCTTTGATCTCATGGACTTACAAGTAAGTATATGATTTTTCATAACTAAGAAACCCGAGTATTTGCTAAAAATTTTAGTTTGATATCCCTACGCGTTCCCGGGAAAAAGGGTCTTGACAGACAGACGGACAACTAAGTGATCCTATAAGGGTTCCGTTTTTTCCTTTTAAGATATGGAACCCTAAAAAAACACAAAGAATAGAGAATAGAGACACAATTTTGCTTAAGTTGTGAAAATGATAAAATATAATATTATGTTGGTCCGCAGTAATCAACGTGCATATGATTGGCGCCAAACATCTAGTCCGCTCTGAACACAGCACGATTCGCGTTGCCTTGTTGTAATCTTCTTCTTCTTCTTATATATAAAAATGAAACGCTGTGTGTTAGTCTCGCAAAAACTCAAAAACGGCTCGACAGATTCTTACGAAATTTTCGTTATGTGTTTGAATAGGTCCAAGGAAGGTTTAAACGCGAAAGTTGGACCCGGTAGGTGGCGCTGGAATCGGGCAGGACAACGTCTGCCGGGCCCACTAGTCTTATATATAAAAATGAAACGCTGTGTGTTAGTCTCGCTAAAACTCGAAAACGGCTAGACAGATTCTTACGAAATTTTCTGTATGTGTTTGAATAGGTTCAGGGAAGGTTTATATGTACAACAATCGGGCAGGACAACATCTGCCGGACCCACTAGTCTTATATATAAAAAAAATGAAACGCTGTGTGTTAGTCTCGCTAAAACTCAAATACGGCACGCCGGATTCTTACGAAATTTTCTGTGTGTATTAGAATAGGTCCAGGGAAGGTTTATACATAAAATTGGTGGCGCTGTAATCGGGCAGGACAACGTCTGCCGGGCCTACTAGTATAGGTATAATTCAATTAAATTTTAATGTCTGTCCACATAAGTTATTATAAGTGAAAGATGAATGTCACATCACTAAATTAGTTTTATCACGATAAGAATAAACTTAGTATATTTTATGTGCGTGAGAAAGAGGCGTGAGACAACTTCAGAGCGAACTAGAACTTTGGCGCGGACCGTACACAATGTGTGATTATAATTAAATGTCACATCAAACAGAAGAGATTTATTATGTCTATTACATTACATTAGAATAAAATGGTTTATATGTTGTTGGCTTTAGTTATTGCATATGCAATTCCCATTACAGTACATATACAACTCACACGCAATCAAAAGCAAAACATACCCTACATCTGAAGTAAGCCTCCTGTTTCTTGAGATAATCCTTGAGATCGCTCTCGATGTCCTGTATCATCTGCAACGCGCTGTCGTACTCCTGATCCACGCCTTCCCCGGGCAAGAGACGGCCTTCTTTCTCTGCTTCTTTTTGATTGAATGCCTCCTAAAAGTAGTGTTAGCTATGTTCGGTACCTTCCAACCTCACTCAATGAAATTCAATTGTCATCGAAAAAACAATCGACAAACTTATTGTAAGTTAAATTATTGATACTTATTACATTTTTTATGATTGTAAAAATATCAGTTAAGAAAAAAAATAACACGCTTCATACTTTTGTTTCATATATGTAGTTTAATAATATTTAACCATTTTTTTAATCTTTAAAAAACTCATTATCCTCATAATAAACGAAATCGATAAACATATGTACATACATACCTTAAAGAACTTCAGTGTATCCCTATAATCTGGAAACTTCCCTTGTGGACTAAACTGGGTAATCTTCTTCAGGAGCTCTGAATCTTCACTACTGAATAAATCGACAAGTTTCAAGGCAGCCGTATACCCGTTTAAAATGCTTATGAAGTCCAGAACCTTTCTCTTCGTGTACGTTTTCTCCTCGTAGAATATAGCCCGAGAGTCTGGGTGGTCTTTGGAGCGCTTCAAATTTCCAAGAGCATGTACTCTGGAATGAATTACAAAAGTTGAATAGGGAAGATGCAAATGTAATATTTATGAAAAATTTGTAATTTAAATGTTATAAAAACCTAAAATAAGAATAATGGCAACGTTTTTATTTTAGTTAATACTATTTTTCATGAAAAATTGCGGATGAAAATTACTCGAAACGGAACGCATCTTGATCTACCAATCAGCAACTAGTGACGTCACTCGTGTTTTATGTCCCGTCAGATGTAAAAGGAAACATTATTTTTATGAAAATGATTTACATTTTTATGTAATAAAATGGTAGTTGGTTGTTTCTAAATACCCAAGAAACCTACCGAGAGTTAGTGTCGTAACTTTTTTGTTGAAAGTGCCGAGTTTTCGAGTGCAGAAATGAAAGAAACTAAACTTCTGCGGTAGGTAAAGTATTAAATTACAGTAAAGTTTTAGTGTTTCATTAAGAGCATAAAGTACGAAAAGGTTGTCGTGTTACAATCATTTTCTCAACTTTGTATCAGAAGGTGCAGTTAAAAACGATGGACACATTTGTATAAAACATGAATGAATCCAAACGTCTTTTTTCAGAGCAATAATTGCATTTTTCTGACCTTATAGTGATGGATAGTCCATTTAAAATAAGTAATTTGTAACAAATGGAAACTTTCCCTATGATATTTGAATTGAATGTTAGCAACAAATGAGTGACAGACAGGAGTGACGTCATCAGAACTGTAGGCCTGTTTTAGCGCGAAATTTGAAACTGTTAGTTTCAGACTGCATTTTATTGCAATATTTATTATTTTAATTTTTATCATACTTGTGATCTATTCTTCATGGGATTCTTTACAATAAACGAAAAAATAAAAATATTGCATGTTCCCTATTGAAAAGTGATTGTTTAAATTTATACTATGCATATGTTAGACAATACGCCTGACCTGATTATTTTTACTAATATGATATCATAAAAGTATCATATAAATTTGAGAGTAATACCCAAATAAACGAGAAATAAACACTAAAACGCCAAAAACATGGAATTAACACAGAAATTGTTAGAATGGAATATACGAAAATAATAGCTTTTACAACTGATTTTTTTTATGACGAAAATCTCTTACTTGACAAGTAGCCGCTCTAAATCAGGTAATGTGGTTAAAATGTTCTTGGCTTCTTGGCACAGCTCGTGATTCTCGAACAACGCTTTGACGGCTTCTTGCCGGTTCTTTATGACGGAGATGTTGCAGCTGGGAGCGCACACCCACTGATACAAACACCTAAAACAACGTTTATGAAATTTATCCAGTGTTGTATGAAAAAAACGTGTAAAAAGTAACGTTTTCGTTCGGTCGTAGCGCGTAAGCGACATCAGAAGCTATGCAATTAGTAACTTTAATTTATATTTCCGAACATTGCATTTTTTTTAAATCGGTAAATAAACAGCGGTTATTGATTCCCCATACAAACTTCCACCCCCCTTTTCTCCCCCTTAAGGAGTGATTTCGGCGATAAAAACTATCCTATGTCCTTTCTTAGGCTTTAGACTAGACTATCTGTGTACTAAATTTCATTTAAATCGGTTCAGTAGTTTTGGCGTGAAAGCGCGACAGACAGACAGAGTTACTTTCGCATTTATAATATTATAATATATAGGTAGTATGGGTATGGATTAATTTATCATCATCAATGTTTATAAAGGCCTTGGTGAGTGACTGACTGAGGTAAAAACGTAAAGCCTAAACTCCTGAAGCTAGAAGCATGAAATTCAGTACAGGAGTTCGTTGGCTTATGTAGGCGCCCACTAAGGAAGGATTTCTCAAAATTCCTACAGAAACCTGAGAAATATCTTTATCTAAATAATAATAATAATAATAATAATATAATAATAATAATACATTTATTTGCCAGAATATGGTTAGTAGGTTGTTACAGTTATATTTCCCGACATATTCTATCGAATGTTCGATGTGCAAATGTTAAAATTATTGGTTAAATTATACATTTAATATATGCAGATATTTTGTTTTTCATGAGCATGGATATCTTATTATTTTGATAGAAGCTTACATATAAATGGCTTTTACAGGGTCATAGATTTATATCATTATTTATTAGAGAGAATTGTATTGTAGTAGAAATAAAATAATAGTAATGTCAAGATGATAGTCAATAATTTTAATAGAATTGTCATAATTTGTCATTGAGATATTCATTAATAGTATAATACATTTTACTAATTAAAAGGTTATGCAGTGTTGATTTAAATTTATTATATGTCAATGTTTTTATTTTGTCTGGTATTTTATTATATATTCTAATAGCCATACAGTACGTGTTTCTTGAGTATAGTACCAATTTTTGTTGAGGAACGTATAGATCGTCAACCCTTCTACCTCTGTATGGATAATCCTTATTTTTTGGAAAGAGGTGAAAATTTTTTTTCACGAAAATAGAAATCTCCAATATGTAAAGGCAGGGTAATGGAAGTATATTAAATTTCTTAAATAGTGGTTTACAACTGTCCAAATAATCAGCACCGCAGATTGATCTCATGCTTCTTTTTTGTGCTTTAAAGGCCCTAAGCATATCTACTGAATTGCCCCACACTATAAGACCATATCTCAATATTGATGACACGTATCCGTGATAAGCAACGAGAGCGGCTTCTTGTGATACAAGCTGTCTAATTCTATTAAGAGCGAAAAATAAGGAAACTACATACAGTGCTGAGCAATACAATACTAAACAAAAAAAGTAGTACAAACCTTTTCCCCATTGGCGTAGAACAGAAGTTCAATTTGTCGTACAAGCATCCCTCATCCTGTACAATCCTCAAGTTTTTGAGGGTAATTGCATCTAACACCATTGTGTTGCCGCCTTCCCAACGACTTTCGACCATAACCTCTTGTGACAAAGTTTTGTTTAAAACGTCAGGTGGCTCGTATGAAACAAACTGTGACATGCCTAGTATCTGTATGTCTAGGAGACATTCTGTCAAGTAATATACACATCCGCCCAAGGCTTTGATGGCCAATGAGCAGTGGGCGGCTGGTGTGAGTCCCAGGGCATCACCTAAAACAATGGATGTATTTTTATTTTAGACTGCTTCTTCACTCCAATATACAATAATTGCAATAAAAACCATTTGATAATGGCATGGTTGAACATTACTGTTTATTCTAAAATATATACTTTTTGACATTGTGTAAAATACAAAAAAAAAATATATAATTCGACATTGTCGTGTTTGTGAAAACCTCAGCTTAGCAATGCGTCTATAGATGTCGTTCGTCTCGTTCTAAATCAAGGCGATCCCGGGACTGGGAAACTCAACTCTTAAATCCTGGACAGCTCAGACAGCTACAGGCCGGACCCTAAGTCCGGGAAGGATTATTCAAATTCCAATGTTTACAAGTTGTTTATTAGAGTTTAGATTGATTAGTTCTGGTTACAAGACAAAATAACTACATAATTATCTAAAATTCACGTACAAATAATATTATTATATTTTTTAAATTTTCATCACAAGCTAAAATTAAAACAACGATAAAGCAATGCAAATTAAACACCTCCCACCTTCATGTAAAAACGGCTTCAGCCCCTCAGGCCAATCGCCATCAACGCTGGTCCTGTAATACTTGTCGGCCAGTAGTTTTAGCGTCTTTTCAGGCGGAGACATAGCTAGGGGCTCGCGACGCGCGCTATGGCAGTGCGTGCTCAATAATTTACTGATCTGCGGGGTGGTGCTTTTACGGTCGAATATAATCTGAGGACAAGAGTTTAAATGATGTTATTAAATAATAATTATCATGTCGGCCTACATGCGAACACTGCTTTATTTTTTGTAGTCTTATGTCCGGTTTCAATATTCTATCTATCTGCGGATTTGGTTACTAGCGATAGGCATTTGACATAAGCTCCATACAAAATACGTCAAAATTCTATCTCCAGTAAACAAATCCACAGATAGATAGGATATTAAAACCGGTCGTTAGTTAATATAGTTTGTCACTTTTGCACCTTCTATTAATTTTTTATGGTTAGGGCTACAGGGAGAGGAATCTCCGGAGAAACGTGCAAGAATTACCGCCTTCGGTATCTGGCCCTTGATCCATTCGTCAAGCGAGAGCCTCTTACGAGACTTTTCGCTATCAAGCTATTCGCAGACACGACTAATAGAACAATGATCGTCGAATCAACATCCCACAGGGCGGTTACCTCGTAAGTCAAGCCAAGGTACTTGCTGACTTTGTCCTTTTCAGCTTTGACGAGATTCTCGTCATGAGGGATAGGATAGTGATATCGACGAGCACTGCTCGGCGTTGGGACCGGTCGACCACCACTATATCAGGCTTATTGCAAACAATAGTCCTGTCCGTGATGATAGAGCGGTCCCAATAGAGCAACGCACGACCATTTTCAAGAACTGGCGCTGGTACGTATTGACAGTACGGCGTCTCGGACCCGACAAGGCCGTATCGAATGGCAAATTGCTGATGTATGATCTAGGTTGTGCCTGTGCAAATACTCGCCGTTAGCAAGATGAGAACAACCAGAGATTATATGCCTGAGTGACTCTCCGGAACGACGGCATGCCCGACAGATGTCACCATACCGTCCTTCAGGATTATTATTATTATATACGACTTAATACAAATAATCGTCAACCTGTTATTCTTTGACTGTACTTCATTCTAACCGGCCGGCCGACCGTACAGCCGACCACGCACTTCGGCATGAGTGTTGGATTTTGCGTAAAACAAAGCTTTCAAAGTGCAAACATTGGACTCTGCGTAAGTGTGTTAGGTTATAATAATGTGTTCAATGATTTGAAGCTGTGTTTGGCGTTGGTTTTGGAAGCTTAATATGAAAAAAATCTAAGGAAATAAATGTGGTGGAAGTAACTCCTTGTACTTGTAGCGTGAAGTTACTTTTGGCATGGCTCTTTTCAGTAGTATCTTTTAATACACGTAGCATATTTCATTAGAAAATCGATCACATCTACTATAAAGATAATAGTCATAAACTGCATAACAATATTTGTTAACAACTGTAGGCTTTGTATACTTACCAAAGCAGGAGGAAAATGAGCTAATGTTGTGAGCAGCCTAGAAGAATGCTTGTCATCCTGAAACTGTCCCAGGTGGAATGTGCCAATAGACGTATCCAGGAAACAAAGGCCGAAGGAGTTCGAGTTTGTTCCTTCCTGAAAACATTTATTTTCTTATTTTAAATATATTTTTTTAAGAAAATGTGGTTTATTTAAGTACTTACCATCAGATCATTTTTAGAACTATTATCAGATTGCCTGAGTGAGGGTAATTGCGGTGTGGCCGCAGTAACCGTTATTATTCTGCTCTCGAATTGAAGTACTCGACTTCTTTTAAGCCTAATAGAATTCAAAACTAAGTAACAATTATAACATACTAGGTGCTGCCCGCGACTTCGTCTGCGTTCCCTCGCGAACTCATTAAAGTTCGGGATAAAAAGTAGTCTTATGTTCTTCCCAAGGTCTTAAGCTATCTCTATACCAATTATCATTAAAATTAGTTCAGTGGTTTAGGTGTGAAAGCGTAACACACAAACTCACTTATGCATTTATGATATGGAGTGGCAATTCGGACCCGGGTCCCTATAGAAGTCGATTGCTATTGGGACCCGATAGTAGCGTAGGTATCGAAAAACAACTTATAGGGTAATAAAACTTTAGTTTAGGTTAGGCTAGACATTGTGACCATACATAGCGGATGAGCGGAGCGAGCGGAGCAAAAATCAATTATTAAGTAAAATCCACTTCGTCGCCATTATTTTCTTGCCTGGGTCTGAATAGCAATCGACTTCCAAAGGGACCCGGGTCCGTATAGAACGAAAATGCTAAGGGGTCCCGGTAGTGAAAAAACTTATATAATATAGGATCAAATTGAAATCGGTAGGTTAGGTAAGGTAACTGAAATGAAGTGAAACTGAAATGAAATTGCATGTTTCATGCTCCGGGTCCGAATAGCCTTTATATTATTAGTTAGGATGAATACTGAAAATGTGTATTAGATGCTTATTCATCCGGTATCTTACCATAATCGCTTCCAACAAAGTTAAGGTCTGCAGTTAGGGCGAGATGTTGCAATAGTGGTTTCTCAGCTCACACATTGGTTTAATATTGTCCTCGTGGCGTAACAAAACTGATTTGGAAAATATTTGGCACACAGTTAAGCTTGAATAAAGAATGCAGGTTCTATCTAACCCTACCTGAGTTGCGATTTTTTTCTTGTACCTATTCATTGTATTTTTATCAATAGGCATATTTAGAATTTTTAAAAGTGAGAAATATTAAATTTGTAAGTTTGCTTTATTCTTACTCATTTTCACGACATTTGTAAAGATTTCCTAATTCGATAGTAACTAACAGTGAGTAAAGTTGGTTTTTTTATAAGGGTTTACAGTCACTACCTTTAAAAGCACAAATAAAACCTCAAAAAGCGGCAACAAACAAATGCCCAATTGAAAATATTCAATTTTGTATACCTCTTGGGCGATGGCCAACATGTACGTAGCATCGGCTTCTGAAGGCCCCGAATCCAACAGTCCACAAACTTGAGCTCCTTTCACTGACACCTGGCATATCTCGCGCCTCACCACCTTGTCAAATTTTGTGTTCTTGCCCGCTACAAAATATGTTGATATTAATTCAATTCAATTCAATTCAAAATCTTTATTGCATACCATAATGTGTAAAATAGGTGGTTCACAAAAAATAAGATCATTATGGACCCGTTGGGCACGCAATCGTTGAACAAGAGAGAGGAAGCTTATTATTATTAGGTACGAGAACTACTAATTGTCTTATTTACAGATTATAAAGCTTAATTATACGAAGATCACGGCAATTATAAATATTTGAATAAATAGACAACATTAAACAATATTTTAATATGAAAGGTTTTTATTTAATATGGTATTATTATTGTATTTCATAATTAATTTCAAAATTCAGTATAGTTTAAATTTATATTTTTTAATATTTTACATTGATTTGGTTAAATTCATTAGGAAATTAAACAGAAAGATTAGATTGAATGTCAATTTCATCGATTACTTTCGAGTCGTTCAAAATATTACTTACTTAATTAAAAATATTTGTAAATAAATTATTTGTAAAAAATATTATTTAAATGTCATGCATGTAAATATTATGATTATTTATTGTCAATCATCATTATCATCAAATTAAAAATCATGTTTTTTTCTTGTCGTCAAACATTTATTTTAGTAGATAAAGTTTTATATACTTATTTATTTGTGTAGTAGACCGATTATTTTTAATGTTATTTATTAAGTAATTTTGTGTCATTCAAGTATTCGTTAATAGTGTAATAGCATTTGTCAACTAACAACTTTTTTAAGTTATTAAAAAATGTATTATCGTTTTTTTCTTGTATAAATTTATTAGGTAGTCTATTGTATATTTTTATAGAGAGCATATAAGTACTCGAAGAGGTTAATTTCAAACGGGAGTTTGGTAATATTAATGTATGTCTTTTTCGTAAGCAATATTTTGTCCGCATATTATTATCATCACGCAGTTCGTAGAAATCTTTATGATTACGCACAAATTTGCAAATATCAAAAATGTACAAGGAGGGCAAAGTCAGGATTTTATACTTGAGGAAAAATGGCTTACAACTATCAGTTTGTTCTATGTTTGTAATAATTCGTATTAACTTGAGAAATCTGTACTATTTCCCCACAGCACTATACCATAATTAAGCCACGCATGCGCATATGCATAATATGTTACCATTGCCGCCTCTACACTGGTTGTCTTTTTTATTTCGCGTAATGCATATGAAAAACTAGATAACTTGTTTTTTATTTTGTTTATATGTGCTTTCCAGTTAATATTTGTGTCAATAACTATGCCGAGTAAAGTAAATTCCTTCACACATTCCAAATTTATGCCTTTGTAATTGTATGTATAATTAAGAGCAGTTTTTTGATAAGGGTGAAAATACATTAATTTAGTTTTTTCAAAATTTATTTTTAGGTTATGGTCAGACATCCAATGTGTTATTTTTGTAAGTTGCGAATTTAGATTTTCCTCAATATGATTAATATCTTGGCACGAAGTTAACAAAGATATATCATCAGCAAACATTACGCATGGTTCCTCCATGATTTTTGGTTGGTCATTAATATAGATTAAGAATAATAGACATCCTAACACACTCCCCTGGGGTATTGACGCGTTTATTATTTTACATTCCGACCTTATCCATGAAATCTTTTTAGTGTTGGCATCGGGGTATTCGACTTCAACAAACTGTTGCCTATCCTTCAGATATGATGCCAACCACTTATGTGCGGTACCGCGTATACCTATGCCATACAATTTTCTAAGCAGTATATCATGTCTAACTCTATCGTACGCCTTTGTCATGTCCAATAATATACCCACGCCGTACTGTTTGTTCTCTAGTATATTGAGAATTTCTTTAATATATTTATAAACAGCCAAAACTGTCGAACGATTTTTTCGAAAGCCGTTCTGACAGTCGTCAAATATTTTATATTTTTCACAAAAGTTATTGACACGATTATAAATGACTTTTTCAAAAATTTTTGAAGCTGTGGGCAGAAGAGCTATTGGACGATAGTTATTTGGATCACTTTTTTTATTTTTCTTATGAATTGGCTTCACAATTGTCTGTTTAAGAGTAGATGGAAAAATGCCCTCACGAAAGGATTGATTAATTAATTCGCAAAATGGTAAAGCTAGTTCATTAGCACATTCTTTAATTAAGTTTGGTGGTAACTCATCAATTCCGTGGCTTTTATTGTTTTTTAAATTTTTAGATTTTTAATAATTTTTAGATTTTATTTAAATATATCATGGACCAAGAATCACACTTCCTAGTGCATATATGTAAAAAATAATACCTGTCATAATATATTACAAGTAGATAGAATAAATAAATTTTATAAGTCTTAATAAAAATCAGTTAACCTATTCCAGTGTCCATCTCGTCCTTTTAGGCAGCATGGACTAAAATGGGCATATACGACGCTGCTATAAAATTATGCAACTACCTGTATATATTTCAGTAATCAGAATTGTTTACGTTGAATGAACATGCTTACTTGTCTTGCACCTTTCCTGCATCATCTCCGGAGTCTCTGTTTGCTCCACCCGGGCCACTTTGTACCCCTTTGAGACGAGCGTAGAAGCCATGCGAGCGTACGCACTTTCAGGAAAGCCAGAGTGGGCAAATTCACCCTAAAAATAATAATTACTATTTTTTCTGATATTCTTTTTTCTATACTTAATATTATATGGAGTTTAATTCCTGGATAATGATTCAAGAAGTTCCATTTTCTTACCTTCATATAGGAAAAGCCTAGTTCGTTGACACCCACTGCGGCATCCATGTGATATAGTTCATAAAATTTCCCAACTTTGAAGAAAAGCACACAATCATAGTGGCGGCTTTTCATCTCCCACCACTGGCGATGTGCCTTAAAAATTAATATGAGGCCTCAAAGTAATATAATGCATGTTACAAATAATAAACATTATTTGAAAGTACTAATTCAGTTCTGGCCCCCTAGCACGTCCACCATAACACGATATGATAAAGCGGTTTATCGCGGTGAACTATCAAAATACAATCGGGTTTCGTCGTATTTTGACATTTCACCGCGATAAATTGCTTTATCATGTGTTTTGGTGGACGTGCTACAGGGGCTGAATCTACTTTTACTCAGCAAAGAATACCTATCATTTAGGGTAACTATTTGGAGTAGCTTTTCTAAAAAGAAAACAAAATCCGCGCCTCAAACCTAGATAATAAATAATAATAATTTTAAGTTTATCAGAATATAAAGACAAAAAAAAAACAGTTTAAAATCAAAGTAGGTACTTTTATTGCTTAGTAAATTTACACAAAATTTGCTTATGCGAACGTGATGGATATGCTTGTATGTTTCTAACAAGGTTTTCGATTCTCGGCTTAGCCACAGGCATGGCGCAGCATAAATCACTACCAATATCAAGTTTATTTCTACACTTGGTTTTTATCGCTACTTCAGCAATAAAACCTCTTTAATTTCACCCTCACCCCCCTTTGCGGGTCTCTGCGCCTCCCTTGGGTGACGCGCCCCCCACTTTGGAAACCCCTGATTTAGAGCATAGGCCATGAACCTAAGCCTATGCATTCTGATTATGAACTTACACTACGTTGGACCAATCAAAATGCATAATGATCAACTGTGCCTTTTGATTGGTTGAATGCAATATTTTAAATTTGATTCCCTTAGTTGTATTTTTATGTGCATGTATGAAAATATTACCGGTGTTTGGCTGTTCATGAAATCTGGGGGTACAAATAATGTTGTGGGGTCGTATTCAGGATGATCGGGCCTTCGTTTTTTTGAGTCCCTTATCTTATCTGGCTTCAGCCAATCAAGCTTGCAATGAACCCAGTTCCCTTCATCAGGAAGTGGTACACTTTCTTCTGGTTCAGGCTTCGTTGGCGCTTTTACAGATCTATATAATAATAATATGTATATATTAATAATGTGTTTTGTTCATTTCAATAATATTATATTAAAAAAATTACTAACATTCTTCATATTTATTTAGATCTACATGTTAATAAAATAACGCAAAACCTTATTTAAATTAAATTATATAAATTTTAAAAATAAATTTTCCTGGATTATTTATAAAGATATTTTATGTTTTATTGCATATCTTGCAAAAAAAACTTATGTTGTTGTCGCTTAAAGGTCGTGCCGCAAATAAGAGATAAAGACGATAATCTATACATCTATACAAATAAATATAATTGAAGTGTCTGTTTGTAATGTCAAAATAACGAATTTTTTAAAAATGGGTATGAATGTATATCGGGTACCAATATCAAAAACAATTTAAAAACTTTTTGTCTGTCTGTCTGTTTGTTCCCACTAATCTCCGGAACGGCTGGACCGATTTTGACGGGACTTTCACTAATAGATAGCTAATTATATAAGGTCTAATCTAACTTTTTATAAAGATCGGTCCAGCCGTTACTATTCCACGCGGACGAAGTCGCGGGCACAGCTAGTAGTTTAATAAAATTAAAAGGTAGCGTGGTTGAAAAGTTGTTTTTCAATACAATCTCTCTCTTCCCCACTGTTAATCCCACATCGTGGTGGGGTCAGCCTTCTGCGCTTTGTTCCTTCACTTCACTCTACCACGGGGACCCATCACGAACAAAAGTAAAATAATTCGATAAAATCATCAATAGATGGCGCTACTTTAATCGATTTTTGTAATGACTTTTTAGTGAATTTAGTAAAAGTCAACAAGGAGATTCAGAAAACTATTGATTATATTTTAAAAAATCACTTAGCACGTGGGAAGTATCAAAATACGTTTTTAAGTCATGCTAGAACGGTTTAACATTTCTTTTTACAAATTTATAGCACTCCTAGCGACAAATTGTCTGAACTTCAATGTATCTCTCAAAAGCATAGCTCAAAGTAGCACGCAATGTCTGCTTTAACTATTTGATTACATACTGCTCACTCATAGATGGCACTACTTATGTATGCTTGTTCGTATGGTCACAGATTGAGTTGAATTATTTTATTTTATTATATTACCTACAAGGTGTTTGGTATGTAGGTATTTTGACATAATCATAATAGTAATGGCGTCATTGAAAATTCGAAATTGCAAAATTAATTTTCTAATTCCCATACATTTGAAGGTGTAATGTCGAATTATGGTCGAATTACACAAAAACATGACCACTTCCAATCTTAGATGATCTAAGAATAGAAAGTACCCACTATCAAAATGACTTATACCTCCAATGATATCAAATTTATTTTACAATTACATCTTAAATGTCAAACGTATTTAAAATGTATGACATAAATCGTATAACCATGGCGGAACAACCCCTTAGGTATAACATTGATTTATACGTAAATTTTTTACCAAATTGTAACACATTTAGCTTGTTGCAGCCGGCCGTAAGCGTATGATGTTTTACAAGACTAGCTTGCTACATATATTGATCTGTGTACAAGACCTATTTACGCAGTCATGAACTAAACAAAGCATAATAAGCATAGCAGTTCACAAAGTGCCATCTGTTGAGTGCGTGCGAGAACTACTGAGCCCAATGTAGCAAAGGCTCGATGGCCCGAGCTTGCTGGTGCGTCATCTCGCGGTGAAATGGTGAAATAAAATAGTTCGAAGAATAGCCCGATTTAAGTAGGTCCCATTTCGTTGTATGGGATGGGGCATCTGTACTGTAGTATTATATTATCTGTGACTCTACCATCTATATCCGATTTGGAAGCGTGGCATGTCTCCATATCCCTGTGCACTACATCTAGCTATTTGGTTTCAGGTCTCCTAAGGGATCTTTTACCGGGTATGGAGAGATGTTGTGCAGCTTTTTTTATACAACTAAGTTGGCAAACAAGTAAACTGCCCACTTGGTGGTAAGTGGTAACAGTCACCTGTGGCTCTCGTGAGATTCGCAGCAAAACTGTAACCCCCACAAGAACCAAAGTGTATGTTGCCAACTTGTGTCATAAAATGTAAAGTCACGGTACCCAGTAATTTCACTGCCATATCTTACCCTATAAACCGGAACACAGCAACGCAAGCACTGCTGCATTGCAGCAGAAATAGGTAAGACGGAGGTACCCAAGCAGACGACCCTGGTACAGTCCTTCTGGTAAAGTGTAATATCAGGTTGCCTATATAATTATGAGGTTTCCTCATAACATGCCCATACCCCTCAGCCTACTTTCTTGCAGCTTGTCTGCGATGTCCCGGACACCGAGACCCCTCACGCATTTCAGGTTTTGTGCCATTTCATTAACATATTGTATAAGTGGAACAGGTTTTGTAACTGAAAAAAATACGAGAGCAAGAATTTGCTACTTATTTTATTTTTCCTTGCTCTCTTGTATTTTTGTGCTAGAAACAGAATATTGGATTTCTTGTTAATAGCATGTTCCAAAATAGTTATTTAGATAGTTTATTGATAAATAAATAAATCAATACAAGAAAAATGACCAAGACCATTTAGGCACTGATAACTTATCCTATTAGAATTAGCACTGATAACTTATTCTATTGATTTAATTTATCAATTTATTAAGCATTTTGAAAGAATTTTCTTCTCTATATTCTTAACTTTTCATGAAATCTGTAAAATTCTATATCCAATGTTGATTCGTTTAATTCCACCTCCAAAGTCTATTGGTTGAGACCACCAGATGTTGATCGTAGGACCGGGGTTCAATTCCCATGGTGGCAGAAGTTAATCTGTTCGGTTTGATTATTGGTAGGGCTTCTGGCTCTGCCTGGCTAGCTACCACCGTCTTAAGAATAATTTAAACGTTAATGAGCCTCATAAGTTTTACACACTCCAAAGAGAAAGTTAAGACTGTCAAATAATAGCTCACTCATATAATTGTTTCCACCAAAATACAAACCTATCTTGTAACTGTCTTCCCATCGAAAGAGTATCTAATGTTAAATATTTAGGACTAATAGTCGATGAACATTTCTCCTGGTCTAGTCATGTCGATTATGTTTGTAATAAACTTAGATTATTATTAGGCAAATTCTATCACCTAAAGTATAGAGTACCACGTAATGTGCTAAAAACGTTATACCTCACTTTTGTTGAATCGGTGGTGTCCTACGCTCTCGATAGCTATGGATTGACCTTTAAATCATATATAGATAAAATAGAAGCTCTTTAAATTAGATTCCTTAAATTACTTGTTAGTAATAAAACTAAAGCCAAATGTAAAAATAACTACCACCAATTATTTAAAATCTGTGAAATTTTACCAGTTAGCTTAAAACACAAATACCTACTAATACTTAACAACCATGAGCACCGGGAGCGTTTGACACCACTGCAGCACAGCCACCACACAAGGGCTGCTGCGAGCGGCAGGTACGTTGTTCCCAGGGTTCGAAACTATTACGGAGATCGTACACTAGACAAACGTTTGCCATACTTGGTCAACGCGCTGCCGCCCGAATTAGCCTCAGTAACTCAATCTGCTACTGCTACTCCGGACTGCTACCGGAGGAAGACTGTACCAAGGTCGTGTGCTTGGGTACCTCCGTTTTACCTATTTCTGCCGCAAAGCAGCAGTGCTTGCATTGCTGTGTTCCGGTTTGAAGGGTAAGATATGGCACTGAAATTACTGGGTACCGTGACTTTACATCTTAAGTCACAAGTTGGCAACATACACTGTGGTTCTTGTGGGGGATGCAGTTTTGCTGCGGATCTCACAGGAGTCACATGTACTATAGGTAACTGTTACCACTTACCATCAGGTGGGCAGTTTGCTCGTTTGACAACTTTCTGCAATAAAAAAAATTCCTTTACCAGTTAGGCTTATGAAGAAGTTCATACCTCTATTATACATACTCATACATTTTCTTTTTTCTGCAAAGACTAGTTTTAGATATCTAGTCTATCTATATGGTTCCTAAGTTGATATAGTACACTGGCAGGCACATAACTTGGTAAGATTTTAGCGTGGTGGGGGAAAGTTTGCGCATGTACACTTACGTGCACCGAAAAAATGGTCACTGTTTATATATTTTTAGCAATGAAAGTTAAGAAGACGAATTCGAGAAATATTCATAAAGTGTAATAAATAAAATACTATAGTATCGATTTAACCGTTTAGAGTGGGCTCGACGGCATCCTTTTTAATCTGCAATAAGTTGTAAACAATCTTAGCATTCCTTTTACGAGTATATGAAAAAGTTATTGTTAAAAGCAATATAAGCTCAAACTTCATTTTATTAACATTGATTTATTTTAAAACATTGTTTTATTATTTAAAGCTAGTTTTCCGTATAAAAGAAGTGCTAAGATTATTTGCAACTAAAGTCGATACGTAATTAACAGTGAATAAAGACTACTACTTTGGCTTAACAAAGTACAAAAGGGATCAGCCCCCTAACCATGATCGCCAAAAACAATATTAAAACCGCGCTGAGAGCGGGATGGCGCTATACGCAGCAAGAGCGGTGTCTCTGTTTCAATATTGTTTTAACCATGCTATAAGCGGTCATGGTTAGGCCCCTGTACAGTTGAAAATTTCTTAACGGTCGGTAAGTATGTTGGAGACTCGGGTTCGAGTCCGGCCGGAGACGAATTTTTTTTAATGTATTTGATTTATTTCATCATTTTTTCAAACTAAAGTCAAGTTAAATAAATGAACATATACCTAGATCTTGATACGTAAACTTTTATTTATTTATTATTTATGTACACACAGAATATGACAAAACAACATAAAATAAGGAAACATAATTAAGTACAAAGGAGCTGCTTATTTTTTACATTTCTGCCAGCAGCCCTGCGACAGGTGAATCAAATAAAATATCAAGTAGACACAGTGTATGTACAACTTAACTAACAACAAGGAATTTAAGTTTAGTTTAAGTTTGTTGGGTGTAAGTAGGTATTGTGGTTGTAATTATTATCACGAGTACTTTGAACAAAATAAAATAATTTAAATATTATAAATAAAAAAAATTCAAAAAGTATCTCTGTTAAAAATATGTCAACGAACAATGAGATCATATTTCGTCATCGCTACTATCGTTTAAAAACATTACTCCCGGCATTAATTCGCTAGCAGCAGCTGAGCTGGTGGAAGGGGTTGGCTCCTCATCTTCAAGTTCACTCCCGTCACTGCCGCTGTCGGATGAGTCGCTGCTGACACCAGCGTAAATAACAAATTGTTCAGCGACTGAATCTATTATATGGTCACTTTTGATATATTCGGCGTCAATTTTTTTTACTTTGCCGCACAGTTTTTTTTACTGGCCATAATATCCCTTGATTTCAGTTCCATTTGAAATCAAGGGATAATCGCAGAACAGTGTGGTTGTGCTCGGCAAGTATTTTGTCAATATTATAAATTTTAATTAATTAGTATAATTGAGACTTAACATAGAACTCACAAATTGTGTATTTTTTTCTGCCAACCACTTCTGCATTTCTGCTTTCTTGGCGTTCGAGGTAGGTGCAGGATCATATTGCTCATTACTGTATGATGCGTTATCAATAACTAGCACTGCATTTGGTGGCAGATTGGGAATAAGTTTACTATGAAGCCAATTTTTATAGTTGTCATAATTCATGATGTCATGATAATCGCCAGATTTTGTGCCCGCTTTGAATAAAAGCAGGGCATTAGGCACAAATCCAGCTTCCGATCCAGCATGCACAATAACGACCATATGTCCTTTAGATATTGGCTTTTTAAGCCCTTTTGCGAATCCATCTGACTACGCTTTGGAACCTGAAAGAAGAGTGAAATAATGACAAATGACCAGTAGACAAATTTTACAGGACACAAATAAGTGAAAACAATGGATAGTAATTATCCACGTACCTGAATGAGATAAATCCACATACAAATCATCTGTGAATTCGATTGGTCTGCCTTCTTGCCTAAATTTGGTAATTTTTTCAAGGTATTCAATTCTAAGTAATCTAATATTACTTTCTCTATTAGTACCTTTCTATTATTTTCCGCTTTTTTCCATCTGAAGCCTAAATTAGGTATTTAATATTCTACGCAGACTGCGTCCAGAGCCATTAAAATCTATGAGTTCCGTTAACTTTTTCCTAAGCTTTTCTACTGTAGGTAGCTCTTTATTAGTAATAATTTATCTTTCTCTTCATTTATAATTATGTATACAGATTCTTACAACGGACTGATCAAAACTATCAATCCCAGTGGTCGTTTTTTTGTTTTTTTTGCAGGTGTTCTAAAAACTGTATAGTTCTGAGTTTCTACCTTCTTTAACTATACATCTAACTATCCTCTCTGAAGTTTTGGTCGCTTCTGCAGTCCGTTTCACGTTCTCTTTTTCAGTATCAGATTCAGATATTTATTTGTTTTTGCTTCCTATTCCATAAAGCGGTAGACATCATACACCATTTTTCTAGCATGTCTACGTAAAATTTTATTAGAACGTCGCATTCCAAATATAACAATTGTAACTTAAACAAATAATAATAAAAAGTAACAAAAATTTTACGAAAAGAAAAATTCAACAGAAACAACTGAATGTTGTTGCATTTTTAACCGACTTCAAAAAAGGAGGAGGTTATCAATTCGGTTGTATTTTTTTTTATGTTTGTTACCTCATAACTCCGTCATTTTTAAACCGATTTCCAAAATTCTTTTTGTATTTGATAGAGTATACTGCAGGGGTGGTTCCATGGTCACCAAAGTCAGGATCGGATGATGGGATCCCATAGAAAATCGAGGAAAACACTAATTTAATACCAGCTCACCGAAGGTGAGCTAGTATTAAATTAGGGTTTCTTTCACTAAAAAGATTACATTCACTAAAAAGTTAAAAATAATTTTTTTTTTACAAAAAATAGAACCGACTTCAAAAACACTGAAAACTTAAAAATAATCTTCTTTTATATTGAAGTCGGTGACAAATTTTAACACTTTCTAAGAGATCATCGTTTGGCGCCGACTTCAATATAAAAGAAGATTATTTTTAAGTTTTCAGTGTTTTTGAAGTCGGTTCTATTTTTTGAAAAAAATTTTTTGCAAACAGGAGATATAATTTTTAGTGCACGCAAGTGTACGCGGGAGTAAACGGAACGTGGGCGCGGCATTGGAGGTGAGGGACAAATGGCGAACCACTCGCGCGCTCGGAACGATGTTACCCTGTTCCCCGCTCCATAACCTAATAGCCGGTATACACTTTGTTTAGTCAAGTGCTTAGTGTTTAGTACACTGTTTAGTGTTAAGTGATTAGTAGGTGCTGTCCTACACTGTTTAGTAAACGGTGTTTAGTTTATTTGTTCATTATATGGACTAAACACTAAACAGATCTGTCCAGACGTGTTTAGTGAGTGTTTAGCTGCAAGTGAGGGGCGAAGGCGGGAGCGCGGGAGGGGCGACTCGCAGAAAAAATAGAAAGTGCTTCTAAACACTGTACACTAACCACTTAACACTAAACAGAAGCTGTCCGAACGTGTTTTTTACTAAATACTAAACAAGCCACTCGCACTAAACACTAATCAAAGTGTATACCGGCCATAAGACATCTAAACTAAAAAATTACTTCTGCGCTTCTGACGATTCTTGCCAAGTTAGGTGCCAGCTACTGTACCTCAAAATGATTGTAATCTGTCAATTGTACTTTAACTAAATAAATATTTTTATCACAAAAGTAATTGTATTGAAGATTCATTAAACATGTTGGTTATGTGGAGAAGGTATAAAATTATATAATAGGAAATATTAGAAAAGAATAACTACATATGGATATACCCATTAGTTGAAGATTGTGGTGTTTTTTTTGTGCTCCTTGGAGACTGGTTTGGTTCATATTTGAAGCTACTTTGCAGTTTTTGTTCAAAAGGCACCTCCTTTGCCACATCTACTTTATTGTCTGCTGAAAATATTAAAGGTAGATAAATCAATTGAATAAAGTACTTTGAATTTGAATTGTATCCTATTAGTTACCTTTATTTTCAGCATCTGAATCATCAGAGTCATTTAAAGGAGTGATTCTAATTCTTTTTCTTCTTTTTGGTGCAACAGAAGCCTCATCATCACTATTAGTATTGCTTTCTTCAGGTGTAGTTGGCCGCTCACGTTTCTTTTCTGGTAAATTCAATTCAAATTCAATATCGTTTATTCAAATTGGATTAATACATAATCACTTTTGCACGTCAAAGAAGCTACGCCTACGGTATTTAATAGTAGAAACCATGACATGATTTTAAGTTCAGTGGCTTAATATAAATATTACAGAGTATCAGATCTAAAATATTGCGTATTATGTCCAGATGGTAATGAATGAATGAATGAAGATTTTGTTTCTAAAATAAAATTTACAATAGCAAAGAGAAGACGATTTAAACAAAAGGCGACCTTATTGCCAAAGCGACAATCTCTACCAGGCAACCTTTTTTTTATTGCAATTAAGTTGGCAAACAAGCAAACTGCCCACCTGATGGTAAGTGGTAACAGTCACCTATAATACACGTGGTTCCTGTGAGATTCGCAGCAAAACTGCAACCCCCACAAGAACCAGTGTATGTTGGCAACTTGTGACTTAAGATGTAAAGTCATGGTACTCAGTAATTTCAGTGCCATATCACTCACACAGCAATGCCAGCACTACTGCTTTGCGGCAGAAATAGGTAAGACGGAGGTACCCATTCACACGACCCTGGACCAGAGTCTCCCTCTGGTAAACTAACATAAAACGGTAAATAAACAATCATAATATTTTGTAATTTAATATTAAATACATATACACGGTTATTTTTTTATCACCCTGGAAAATTTTAGGGACGCTTCAGGACACATCCAATATTATATAAAAAATAAAAAAAATGAAATAAAAAATAATAAAAAAATATAAAAAAAATTAAAAAAATCTCTAAAAATGCTGCTCTCAGCTAATGCAGCATTTTTTGTATTTTTAAAAAAATTTATATAAAATTAAGGAGAGGGGTTATTTTTTTTATTTATATTTAAATCATTCTAATACCATGTCGTAAAGCGTCCCTTAAATTTTCCAGGGTGATAAAAAAATAACCGTGTATACTACATACTAAATAATACTATTCATATACTATATAAATTACATACTTATACTAAAATAAAATATTTAAAACAAGAGGTAACGGAGAACATTAAATTTCGAGCTGGAAAAAATGAGTTTTAATTGCTCGCATAAATGAGTAATGCGCACGTGCACACCTTACAGACTCCGGCAAGGAATTACATATATACATATACACGGTTATTTTTTTATCACCCTGGAAAATTTAAGGGACGCTTCACGACATGGTATTAGAATGATTTAAATATAAATAAAAAAAATAACCCCCCTCCTTAAATTTATATTAATTTTTTTAAAAATACAAAAAATGCTGCACTAGTTGAGAGCAGCATTTTTAGAGATTTTTTTATTTTTTTAAAATATTTTTTATTTCATTTTTTTTATTTTTTATATAATATTGGATGTGTCCTGAAGCGTCCCTAAAATTTTCCAGGGTGATAAAAAAATAACCGTGTATATGAAATTAATTGCCATTTTCACCAACCTTCTTCTTCTTAGCTTAGGGTACTCTTAGGTGGCATGCTGTCACATTCTTTGCATTAAAGACAAAAAGTGACAGCATACGTCTATGGGGTTTCCTAAGCTAAGACATGGTGAAATCGGCCATACGTCACCTTTTTTGGGGGTTGTGGGTGGGAAGGGGGAGGGAGTAGATAGGAGACCCCCTCTACCAATTCCACCTGCAAGAAGTGCATACTTAATTTAAAAGATGTACATCTCGAAAAATAAGTGTTTCATGAAAATGAATATGTGTATTAGAATCGGTAAATGTTCATAAACAAGTAAGCATTCCATTCACTAATTCATGCACTTTAGTAACAGGTATCTTGTTATTACTTCGAGTTCAAACTATTACTTGAAATATTTTAATTAGATAATATAACTAGCTCTCCGCTCGCGGCTTCGCCCGCGTTATTGTTTTCACGTGGGAATTTTGTATTTTCTATAAAATATAACTTTGTAGCCTATTATAAAGAAGACTGTTAGTTATATTTAGGAGCTCGGATAATAAATTTCATAGAAAATGGAGCAGATTTTAAATCCCTTATTTTGCACCCTAAGGGGGTGAATTCCAATAAACCATGAAACACGTATTCAGTGAAATGTTTTTAAGAGTATGGCTGCTAATTTCAAGATTTTTCCATTCAAACTTGCAACTCCTATTTCATCCCTTTAGGGTTAAAGTTTTTTAAAATCCCTTCTTAGTGTTCCTCCGCATTTCGAATTATAACAACTGTTCAAATTTCACATTTCTCCCATTAGCGGTTATGGCTTTGCGTCTATAGATGGGAACTTCTCCTTTTATATATAGAATCCAGCTTTATATATTATAGATAAATATCTGATAAACATATAATATCTGCTTAAATATGATCAACCTTTACGGCTTATAGACAGGGGTGTCGTCAGCTGTACAAGTACCAACTTCTATTGTATTGTTGCAATATTTTCAAATATTTCTTGTACTTACTGTCGTTTTTATTATCACCGTCATTATTTACGTCTATGCTTATGTTTCCTTCGGGGTTCAATTTTAACTTTTTATTTGTTGGCGGCGTTTTTGTAAAATAGTTAAAAAGTGTATTCGAAGAACCTATACTGTTTCTCTTAGACATGATGTTTTTTGAGACAAATTAAAGTGCAAATATTTATATTAAATAACAATTTATGAATTTAGATAGCGTAAAAAACTAAATCCAAAACAGCCTTAAATCATAACAAACGTGTAAAAACATTACAACTAATGGCAATTAAAAATTAAAAACACGGAAAATACGCGAAAAATTGGCGCAAAACACAAACTTTGACATTTAAATTTAACCACAGACGAAAGATTATCCCTGCGTTCCAGATAAAGCACTGCTACTTTCTGAGGCTAACATGTTAGCCTCGTTTTGCGCTTCTTTTAAGAAATGTTGACATTTTTAGCCGCGCTACAAATGAAACGCAAGGTACTGATTTTTCTTGCTGAATTTTGACACCTCACTTAATTAGTCCAGCCACTTAAATTTTTTTATAATATAAATCAGAATTGGCTAATACTATAAATATCTTTCAATAAATTTTTTAAATCCGCTGAAAATCCTTTTTGATTCATGAAAAAAAGATTCCAAATGTCAAATTTGAAAGCTGTCAAAAAGTGGTATCAGAGGACCCATTTATTAGCATGGGTATTCGATGCTAGCATTTCGTGTTAAAAATGCTTAAATGAAACGCATGACAACCAGCAAGAAAAACTAGCAACACCGGCTAATGAAACGCAGAGATGCTAAAAATGTTGGTATTTATGGCTAAAAATGCTTATCTGGAACGGGCCGTATTTATATCTTTATGCCGGCCGGCTCCACAGCCCCCCCTTTTTTTTAAGGTTAATCTCGTTGCAATTCAACAAGGGACTGAATTAGCTGACAAGGCCGCCCCAAGGATATGTTATAGGACTCAATTCAATTAAATTTTTAGGTTGTATGGCCTCTGTCAGGTGTGACGTCGAGTAGCGAAAACACGTTTTAGGTTCATAAGATTTAGCGGTAATACTAGAATGCTGGGTCGGTTGGGCTACCTGTGGGCAAACCAGAGCGAACATTAAATTGTTATAGGACTCGGCTGTACACCCCATACCTGGCTAAACTACCCTCCAGCAACTTCTTCCTTCATAGAGGCACAATTGGGATCGGCGTTAGCCATTCCCCGAGTGCGCCCCGCCCGGGAGAATAGGCCCTACTAGACAAATGCCACACGCAAACTTTTCCGCAATTGTTCCTCAGTAAAAAATGTATGGAGATGACATTAGCTGCGGAAAAAATAACGTGAAGTTGTTTTAAGCTAATGTCATACATTTTTTCTGTGGAACGACTGCGGAAAAGTAGGCCTAGGTTGGCCCCAACGTTGGCCTCAACGCCTTGCGTTTGGCTCCACACGTTGGTCCAACATTGCCCCAATGTTGGAGCTAATGCCATTTTCTAGACCCACACGTTGGACGGGATGAGTGGCGTTGGGGCCAACACGTGGAGCCGGCGTTCCGAAACAAAATATCCTTTGTCGGGTAAAGTTACCCAATTGAAAATCGGTTTTGGAACGGAGTAAAAAGTGATTTCGCGAAGAATTCTGACCTAGCGTCGCGGAACGAGATATCTGTGTATTTTGAATCTCTCTCATATTATTACTCATCGCTATATGTCGGTAGAGAGTATAGAGTCTGATGAGAGTCTGACACACGAAACATGAGCTTGGAAAAAGCGGCAAATTCAAAAATTCTGGCTCTGGTAATACTGTCTACAGAAGGTAAAATACATTTTGATACTTAAAATATTCTAATATTTTATATTTATGTAGTAATTTAGAATGTTAAATTTGTGAAAGGATTGTCTTTTTCCTTGAATATAGTAGAAAAAAATGAGTTTATACTTTTTTTAAATTAAATATTAGGTAATGTTTAGTTTCAATGAACTTCCAACAATGAACCTTTTATAAGAAATCGCTGTATTTGGATTTCATGAATGTTAAAATTAATTAATATCTGTAATATTTCGACAGAAATTAAGAAAAAAATATTATGAAATTGTTTATTACAAAGTATCAAAATCACCATGTTGAATTAAACTACATGGGGACATTGTATCAGTGTTGCTACTTGAAAAAATGTCAGGTTCATGTTTCGTGTGTCAGACTTTATGTTCTATGATCACTCGCTTTCACTATCATCTTTCTGGATTTGGAGTTAATTGCAATGTGCAATCAATTCAATTTTTAGGTTGTATGGCCTCTGTCAGGTGTGACAATTTTGCCAATGTCGAGTAGCGAAAACACGTTTTAGGTTGATAAGATTTAGAGGTAATACTAGAATGCTGGGTTGGTTGGGCTACCCTCTGTTCTGAGGGGCTACCTGTGGCCAAAGCAGAGATATTTTCCACAATTTACCGCGTCAAGTTAATGTCAACTGTCACTACTGTCAGTTACAGCCATGACAGAATAATTGCTTACCACCCCTGAATTTTATAGGATAAATAAATCGCTCTTTCCAGGGATCCAATTGACTCGGCAAAGTCGTTCCAAAACACCTCGATAAAAATCCTCGGAGTTTTGGAACTGAGCTATTTACCGAGCGATACTTATCCGTTTTGGAACGCAACCTAAATCTATGATGATTTGGGTTGCGTTCCAAAACGGATAAGTTTGGTAGGCTAGTTGACCCTTTTTTAAAGTAGGGCTTAAAATGTTCATAATTGTTGTATTAGACCATAGCACATGAATATTATTTTTTTCGATGGCTAAAAAGTGCAAAAAATCTATTTTAAATTAAGATTTTCAATAGGCTAGTTGACCCTTTTTTAAAGTAGGGCTTAAAATGTTCATAATTGTTGTATTAGACCATAGCACATGAATATAATTTTTTTTGATGGCTAAAAAGTGCAAAAAATCTATTTTAAATTAAGATTTTCAATTTTGGACCAAAAACACGGTCAGCCATGATAGTCTGTTATCTGTGGCATACGTCAAATGGCTACAGTTTTTGCCCAAGGAACTATTTTTCGCGCGAGACTTTAAAATATAGGTTAATGACAAAATATTTTTGTTTTTTTTTTTTTTTTTTTTTTTTTTTGGTGTGGCTCCGCACGATTTGTGCATTAGCCATTACAAAGGTTGGGAAACGAATGGAATATAAAGGAACGCGGAATCGTAATGGGGATAGGATCATGATAAGGATTACGTTAGGGAATTAACTAAAATATATATACAAACAAGCTTACAATTTAATATTATTTACACATAAAAAGGAATAGATAATTTTATAAATGTCAAAACTATTTTCGGCCATAAGGGCTGGAATGGAAGTCGGGAAGGGAACATGAAGGGATTTTAAAGAAGTGAACAGATCAGAGTGCTCATAGGCCGGACAGGAAAATATTATATGGTTTGCATCACCAACAGCAGTACCACATTCACACAAATCGGAATCAATAATTTTGAACTTCGCTAAATGAGCGGGGGTACAAGTATGACCAATCCGTAATCTTATAATTATAGTTGTTGCGATTTTACTGAAATTCGTCCTAGTAAACCATGGTTTCAACGGAATATGAGGTTGTATACGTTTATAGTAATTTCCTTTAAATTGTGAGCTTTTATTCCAATCTTCCTCCCAAGAAGACCCAAGTGAAAGCTTAGCTTGTGCAGCCAGGTCACAACAGTAATTTTGGTATGGGAATAAATCTCCAGAAGTAACAGCTAGATTGGCCAAAAAATTTGATATATCATGAAAACAAAGCAAATAAAGTATTCAGTTATTGAAACTGAATCTTCTGAATTTTGCTTTGTTTTCATGGTACATCCGATTGTATTTACATGTAGATATTGTAGTGTGGGATTATAATAAAAACCAAGTTCTAAGAGTGTTGTAAAATATTTATTTTTCTTTTCAGTAATTTCTTCGAGGCGTCTTCGGTAAATTGTCTGTTTTTTTAATACACAATGTCTTTTAATGCATAAAGAAATTGTTGACGTAATTATGTGCATTTTATTTTTGTCATAATGCTCAGGACACTGAAGTAACCATTGGAAATTTGTCAATTTTTCTTTTAATACTTGTACTAAATTACATTTTATATTTATTTCACAACTCTGTAGTTTTAAATATTTATTTACAATTGTTGCAGCTTCTTCCACTGTCGCAGTAAAATTCGAATTTACATAATGCAAGCTGTTTCGTATAGAGTCATATTCTTTAAAACAAGTAAATAAGTGATCTACCTCAGTGTTTGGGTCTGCGAGCATTGCGATTTTGCATTGTCTGCATGTGAGTCCTAATTTTTTAACCATGAAGCCACATACATATGCGCATGCTTGCAATTCTCCAGAACACTGAGGTATAGCACTAATCACATCTACATTCTCTATTACATCAAAAGATGACAAATCAGATGTGGATTCCCTCCCAGGAACATTTGGGACAGTTTTTGTTAGGAAGGATTTTAAATTATGTAATATAACATTGTTGTCCTCTTTACAATTATAATTTTTACTGCTATGCAATAAATTCCCTATAATCGCTGTTTTAAGAGCTGCAACAAATTGTATGGTGTTAGGGTTAGGATTACATCCACAGTGGTTGCGGATGCAACCAAAACAATTTTCCAATGGATCTTGATTGAGCCTGCGAGTTGACAAGCTTTTTATTTTATGCTGCTGTTCTAAATTTAAAAATAAACGCTCAACTGCATTAATTGTTCTTATAAATCCTTCCTGAGAAGGCGGCTTGCATCTGGCTCCATTGAATTCAATTTCTTGAAACATACATTTAATTTCATTGAACAATTCAAAATGTGGACTTTTTCTTGACATATTTGTCAAAAATTTCTTTCCCCGTTTACGGTCAGGAGTGTCATCATTTAAAGAGTCAAACAGCTGGTCCATTTTTTCAATAAGCATGGCTGTGGCTGTTGCTTCTTGGGGCAGTTCATCTGAAAAGTGTATACTTTGTAAAAAAAAATATGAAAAATCATAAAAACTTATTGATTAATCATTATTCATTATACAAAATTGCTTTAAAGTGGAATAATGCAACTGGGTTTTTATTATTATTGACTTTTTAATAGAAGTACTAATGCCCTCTGTTTCCAGTAGTTACATTCTTAGTTACATTGATGTTTGTTCATCTCTCAGAAAAATACAAAAATACTTACACTTTCCTTTTTGTTGTTTTATTTACTTAAACATATTTATGAACTTTCATTACCGAGACTAACGCGATAATTTTTTTTTAAATATTAACAATTATTTCATCTGGCAGGACTACATACGCGACCTCATTGAAAATCTTTCTCTGTATCGCATTTCCTTCTTTTTTACAGACTTCAAAAAGGAAGAGATTCGCAATTCGATGTGTATGTTTTTTTTTCTGTGTATGTTAAGCGATTACTCTGCAAATTTTGGACGGATTTTCAACATGAAAGAATGTCATGAAAGTTCATAAATGCAAATAAACAATAAAAAAGTAAAGTATATTTTTGTATTGTATAGATAAACAATGTAGATACTTGGAATAAAAAAACTCCTATTAGTTACATATAATGTAACTACTAGGACTAAAATAGTCCATCTAGTAACATCAATGTAACTCAGAATGTAACTACTGGGAACAGATGACTAATGCAAGTTTCTTAATTTAATTTTGATCTATGTTATCTTAATATTATGATAATTTTAACTTACTGTTTGCAATCTTTGCAAGCATTCCAGCAGCCACTGAATGGCTAAGTACTTGGCAAGCTAAGCTTACTTTCATTTTTTGTTTAAAGTTTGGTTCCAAGTGTTGCTTTGTTAAGGCTGGTGCGAAAACGAAATTCGGATTTATACTGTCCCTTTCAAAAAAGTCTTTAATATGGCTCCATTTGGCTATACCTGCAATAGTAAAAATAAAATTTAAATAATCTTCTTATAAACATGTCTGCTGACAATTTTAGAGTCACCATTGAGGTGTCTAAAATGAGTTGTAGCTATCATAGTATATGTAAATGAGGTGGGAACATTCTTCAGGAATAGAATCCAGTTCTTCATATATAGGTACAGTGTATCACTGAAATAAGTCCAAACACAAAAGAGGGGTGTACCTAGATCTAAATTATCGATGAAAAAATACAAAGAAAATTAATCCATATCAATTCAAAATTTTTATTGATTAAGATATTAAATATCACTTTTTATTATTTGAAAATAGGTATATCCCGAACTATTGAGTTCATCATTTCAGCCAAGAGACGCCCACTGTTGGACATGGGCCTCCCCCAGGGATCTCTAAACCCATCGGTCCTGCGCCTCCCGCATCCAGCGGCACCGACATAACCCAAAGAATTGCAAACCTTAAGTGGCAGTGGGCAGGACCTATAGCTCGCAGGACTGACGGCCGTTGGGGCGGAAATGTCCTTGAGTGGCGGCCGCGTACCGGGAGACGCAGCGTTGGTAGGCCCCCCACAAGGTGGACCGACGATCTGGTGAAGGTCGGAACTATTGAGTTGATTTCTTTGAAATAAAATATATCAAGCCAAATATTTAGCAGTAAAGGTAAAACATTAACTGTTCAAAAAACACTATGATGACGTTATCCAGGGATACACTGTATAGAATGACTTTAACCATGGAGGAATAAAATAATATATAAGTAAATAATAAATTTTTAGATATTAATTATAAGATGAAAATCATTAACAACAAAATTTTACCTTCTACAAATTTTCCATTATTTTGAAACGCTTTAGGGAATTTGATGTTATATTTCATAAAATTATTTCTGAAACATTTCATTAAATGTGGTGGATCCATAATTGTCACAATTTCATGACCTTTAAAATCAAAATATGGCTGAGCAGCCGAAGACCCAAGGGAATTCAGAGCTTTAATATTAACACCAAAGTTGTCTGAGACCGTTGCAACGATTTTAAGTCCAGCTTCAAAGCTTACATCCAGCACCTATAAATATTAAAAAGATATTAAGAATATGCTACACTTTTATTATCAATTTATTTTGCAGGAATTAGTTATGTTACTACCTCTTTTATGAGAACAGCTAATCTGTCGGATGTAACAGAAGCACCAGAAAAGTAAAAAGCCAAAGGTTGCTTCCAATTCCTTCGAATACCAATAGCCATAAATAGCAGTGCATGAGTGGCTGGCTCCATGGTTCTGCCTTGATTTCCGTGATCTTGGTAACCGTCAATGATGTCTTGTTTGACATTATAATTCAAATTTTTCCTAATAGACATTTCATCAAATGCCAAAATGCACAGATTTTCTATTGGTTCTCGTTGGCCAGTTATTTCCTTGATGGATTCAAATATTTGGCTATTTATAGCACATTTTAATGGAATTCTATTAAGCAGTGCTTTTAATGTACCTTCACTTGGTAGACAAAAAAGTCTCCGCAGTAATTTATAGCAAGCTGAAGACTTTTTATAGATGCTTAAAGCCATAACTTTAACATCTGTACTCCATCTCCGTCCAGTCAGTTTTTTTGGAGTGTTTATAAGTTGACTTTGTAGCAATAAAGCAAATGATCCTGATATATTCGAATCAATAAGGCTTTGGACATTAGCATCTGTGGTTAAAGCCTGGATTGTGGGAGGGATTGTGGTTGTTTCTTGCTTTTTTGCCTTAGTCTTATTATTTCACTCAAATTTCTCCTACATCTCCTATATAATTTGAGTTTTTTAGGAGTCAATTCCGCTGATTTGCTTACATCCAGCTCCTTTAAAATCCCTTTAGTCTTTGGTACCTGGAAATATTAAATTTTAATAAGTAAATTTTTATGTTTTTCAAAAGAACATTCAATGAATTGCTGATCCTTTTGTTAATAAAAACACAACAAAAAGGAAATCACTTAAATCAAGCGGTTATCAAGTGATCCTCTGTCATATATGAGGCTGTTAATTGTATGTTTTATTTTCACAATCGAAAATCAGTCAGGATGAATTAAGAATTAATTAACAAGATAATAGCATACCTTGGACTCCGTAGGGTGAGGTACTGTCTGATGTTGAGTTGTAGCAGTTTTTGAAGGCCCTGGAATGGATTCTTCAATACTGTGGATCACTGTGACATCCTAAAAAAGATTTACAATAATGAAGAATTATTCTAAAATATAAAAAAGAAAAATGTTGAAAGACTCATGTTTAATATTTATAGAAAGAATTAATAATACTCCAGTCGTCCTGACTGATTTTTGATCACAGCAATCTTAAAAGCGACTAACCAGGGAAATATTATAGTGCACCATTGTGTGGATAAGCACAGGTGAACTTCTGTTCCTTACTTATATAGTCCGATGGGACAATTAACTGACATGACCGAAATGAGTATGGGCGCAGGACCCACTGCTTAACCCACGCACTTAACTTCCAAAGCATAGAGGAGTTTGAGATGTTTGATTTTTTGGTCACTCATCAGGGTCCTGTTGCTTAACTAGCAACCATAACACCGAGCGCACACACCACGCGCCACCAAGCTCCCCGGCCATAATATTACATTGAAAGTAACTAACAATTTAAATTACACTTATAAGTATATAAATAAATGTGAATAACATTACATAATGATAGAGTAAAAAGTAGATGATATTGTTAACTGACAAATTTTCAACAATATTTCATCCAAAAGATGTTCAGATTTAATGTGAATCAAACATACTTCATAACATTACAAATTTGGAAAGTGGATTAGTATTATGAATCCAGCATAAACTTACAAGTTTACTCCACCTTTACTAATATGGTTGTAAAGGACTTTTTATGAACACAGAAACTTACTTGAGGTGTCTCAATTGTGATATCACTTGTAGTTGAAGATTGTTCCTGGCGAAATTTTGTCAATAAGTCCTGTGCTCCAATTGGGATAGCATAATTATTCAATCTTGTCCTTGCATTACTCGTAAATGATGAGTCATCAAAGTGTTTGCTGCATAGCATCTTGTGTTGCGAGTATAACTCTCGGAGTGATTTCTCTGTGGACCAGTCTCCAGTAGGGTAACAAAATGCAGCCCATGCACGTAATCTAAAATAATAACATTTTAAAATGAAACAACTTTCCAGATTTAACTTATATGTATGTTAAATTAAAACATTTAATTATTCAGCCTGATGTTTAACCCCATTAGGTACAACATTTGTGATATTTTCATCAGATCTGTAAATGCTTTTACCAGCCTAAAAATACAATCCTAACACCCTCTCTAAAAACAAAGCAAACTTTCAAGCTTCCATTCTGTAAATTTTATTAAATTATTAATAATACTTTCTTAGGGCTATTTCTATTTACTTACCTAGTTAGCGAATGTTGACCGGGTAATGGAAATCTATGGAAGCTCAGGTTAGGATCTTCTGCCACTGTGATATTGCACTTAGCGCACTTTCTTTTTTGTTCATAGCTCTTATTACGTGACATTTTTAATGAATTCACCACAGACACAGGGTATACAAAATGGAATAAAATGAGTCTCTACCTCAACGGCGAGTAGCCAAAAACAGGAATACAGAAAAACACAAAATAGTTACTAGGTTAATGAGTCTTTATCTCGATACGTGGTCGGCAAAGAAAACCACAAAAAATATAATTACACTACGAAATAATGAGTCTCTGTCTCTAAATACTGTCCAAGCAGATAATAATTAAACCAAAATTACAAAGAACGCAAAAATAGAAAGAATTCGTCAAACACATGTACCGTTTTTTTTTATTCTAACTGTTTGACATTGACACACGACATTATTTTCACTAATATCACTTTCTCTGTCTAGCATATAACGGTGTCTCTGTTTCGCATCTTATGCCCAGGGCTACGTTCCAAAACATCACCCGGAGTGAGTAGGTGGTGGGGGGAGAGTGGCCGGTTAGGGTGGTCGGAGAGTTGGTTGTTTTAGAACGGCAAGAGTGTTGTCTGCTTTGTTTACATAACCAAATATACAAAAATAAGAAAATATATAATTCATCGGCGCCTCCGTTCGCTTTAATGCATGGATTACATTCCTCTGTTTCATCTACGAAAATGCTAAAACCAACAGAATGTGAATTCTGTTAAATCGCGGCCTAACCTAGCTTCAGCGGAAATGAAGGCCAATTTTACAATCGTGTCACTTACGATACCTATAGTCTTTGGAATTTAAAATTAACTTATTGTCGACCTTACGAAGCGCATCCTCGCTCTCCGAGATGCACAAATTGTGTGTGAATATGAAATCTTTGTAATCACAATCACACACAACTTTAAAATCCACACAATTTCCCGCCAAATCCAATCGAGTGAAATTACACCTTGCTATATTATGCGGGTGAGATTCTACTCGATCGAGTGCACTCCGTAGCGTTTTAGGACACGCCACTCCAACACTCTCGAGTGCACCCGAAATGTTTTAGGACATACTTCGGGTGAAGGAGTGCACTCGGGTGATGTTTTGGAACGTAGCCCGGAGTTTGCATTGGCCACATACAAACCTTGCGTTCCGAATTGCGATAAAAGCGATAATATCGCGAACCCGACCAAATTAAATCGTCACAAAATATAAGGGCCATTGAATCAGTAGGCTATGTTGTGACTTTTGTCGGATTCGTGATATTATCACTCTTATCGTTTTACGGAACGCAGGGAAACTTGCCTCCCCCTGGTCTTATAGTAAACAAAGCACCGCGGCGAAATAACCTCACAAAAACAATGCTTTTTATTAAATATTACAATTACAAAATATAGTAAAACTGTATATGGAACGGGACAATAGAAGAGGAATATATGTAGAATTACCTCTTCAAAGACTCCAGGAAAGCTGTGGATTAGACGTACCCAGTGATATAGACATGCAAAATATTTGGTTAACACTCGCTTAAAGAAATCCTGTAACTATCTACTGAAACTCGAATGTATTTTTGCGAAAATCACATTAATGTAAGTACTATAAATGAATAACTCAATATGTCTAGGTACTTCAGTTTCAACTTAAACAAAATAGAAGTTTTTACGTTGTATGTAAAATCATTATTTAATTTTTATCTTTCAGTTAGAATGAAAACTGACTTGTAATACAAACTATCCCAGTTTCATAATAATTAATATATTTATCTAAACAACTTTTACTTGAATTTACTGAGTACCTAATTAAAAATTTGTTGCTTTCAGAGGTTACTTAATGAGAACTATTTGTGTACTACCCTGTTCTCCCCTTGACAAGGAGATTGATAAGGCAGTAAGTTGTGCAACATAATACAAAGCAGTGCATGCTCAGCCACAACATCAAAATGTGGCCCGTCAACTAGAACAACATTATGTCAACAAAATAACTCAAGTATTCATATACCAAAGCACCATAGAAGTAAATAGGTCCAGTTTGGTAAAACCGAAAGATGTTATATCGTCACTGATTAAACCTGCTGCCCACCACCAATCAACTGCAACATCTCCCAATAAATTGTCTGAAGTAAAGTGCTGTAAACCAACTATATCTGGCCAAACATTATTAAAAATTATTATTTCCAAGTGAGGAAAATTATGATAATGACATTTCATAAACCTTCACTAGTTGGATCATTACTTAAGTCTTCTTCATCAAGCTATCAAGTCGGACAACTGAAGACATATAAAAAGGAAAAATCACAATAACCAAAAAATTTATCTGGACAGTACTTTTATGTATGATAAGGCACAAACCAAGAATATACATGGGGATACCTAAAGAACTTTATTTAAGAGTTGATATATTATTTCTAAAGAAATAAAGCTCTTGAGAAAATTTATGAAGAAAAGAAGGAAAAAAGTCTGTGAACTTTCACCTTTTAACCAAAAGCACAATAAAAAAGTTACTTCTAGTGTTTCACCATAAGTATAAAAGGGTAATCATAGATTGCGAAGAAATGAAGTTCAAAAACCCTATGAAGTCATTTAACAAGCACTAACTTGGCCTGAGTATAAAAAAGCAAATACTATTGAATATTTATTAGCGTGACTACCTGATGGTTAAGTCAGCTTAATATATACAGGATATGAAAGCATTATTAGTGATAATAACTTACTAGAAGAAAGTAAATTTCAGAACAGCTTACGCAAGAATATGCAAGTTATCCATTTTAAAGCCGTATACAAATATATTAAATGTGATTGCTGTGTTGTCAGCCTGTGCTCTTCCTAATTTACAAGACCCTTCTTATTAAATAAATAATATAAAGAAAAATTTTTTCTTTACTTTATACATAACTAACATCTAAAGATGACATAATAAATTTTTGTACTACATTAGACATTATGTTCTTCACTAAAAAAAATGTTCTATGTTTATTTGACAATAATGACTTGTAAAGGTTTAAGTTGAATCAAAATATTTTAATTTGAAATACATGTGTTTTATTTTTCCGTTACACCTTAAAAGATTTATAATATTTTATAGGTTTGTTGTTCATATTTATCATTGTTACTCAAATATATATGTTCCATAAGTACAAATAGGTTGAATAGAGTTAGATCACATTTATTAATTTGTATATATTGCCTTAAGGTCGCAGGTAATAAAAGTCAAAATAATAGTAAAGTGATTTATTATGAAGTAATACTTTCATATAATTTAGGAAAAATCTAGTTTAGTTTCCAAAATGGCACTATTTGATCAATAAGTTTTTTGACATACAGATTGTTAGAACAAATACCTATTATAGCTAATATTGTCACTTTTTGAGTGTTTTCAAAATGACTGCTAGCAACACAAAAGTACTTATATAAGTTTTGCTTTAGCACAAAACATCTGCATCTATACTTGAGTTAAGCATACTGTTCACAGTTTTCCATCTTTGATAATTAGCATTTTCTTCAGTAAAAGAGCATGACAATGTTTGTTGAACTGACTATTACAGGGTATTAATCAGAAATGAAGGTCACATTTTGCAAATTTCAACCCAAATCTTCATCTTTCAACTTTTATCCACATTTCATTATAGGTGTCTGCAAGATTTCCCACCAAAAATCTTCTCATCGAAAGAACCATCATGTGTTATGCACTGGCTGACTTCATAGCACATGGAAGCTGTTATTCTTCATAACGAAGCTCAAACTAAAGAGCACTTCTGTATTGATGATTCCTGGTTTAGTTTTCTATGCACTTTATTCTTTCTTCATTGAAGAGGTCTTTCATTTTTTAAAGAACAATATGTCACAATCTGTGTCTGTGAATGTATATATATTTTTCCTCCCAGTAATTTTCTTCATGCTTGACAAATGAACAACTGCCAATCTTTCTCTTTTTATGTTCATTTACAAATTCTTGCAGTACTACACTGGTATTTGACACATGATCCTGATGTTTTCTTTTGAACATTTCTCTTGAAGTAAATACTTTTAGTGTTTATTTCACTTTTGAGAGATAGGATTCTATCCAATAGCATTCAACTGCTGTACAAAATAGCTCCTCACTGTGATGGTGCAACCACACCAAAAATGCATGTTTGCAACTCTCTTCTGCCGCGTGACAATCTTGAAAAGTACACTTGTAACCTGTTCTTCATTATAACAGTATTGAAACTGTACTTATATTGTTTAGAGCGATACACAAAGAATCTCCTGACCATCAATCTGTCGATTTTCGGAAGATTTGTACTATCTGCTCTCACAAATCCAACATCAATGGTTGACTTTGCTATTAATACAAATAATTTATGATATTTACACATATAATAATGGAGATGGACGATTTTTTGCCAGTTTTAGGAAAGAATAGAGCAAATCGACGAGTTGTTGAATCAAATTTGACACTTCTTTGTTTACTATATGAGTGACGTCACGGCCCTGACCACAGGATATCAAAGCGTTTACGCCGTGAGATAAAAAAAGATTATTTCTAGCAGTTTCAAATTAAAATTTTACAGTAATCCTTCATTGTTATTTATTAAAATCGGTATATTATGGAATCTTATGCCAAATACTGTTAGAAATAAACAATATTTTAATAAATTTTGATATGAGTCAACTACCCTATTTTGGACCGAAAACACGGTCAGCCATGATAGTCTCTTCATTATCTGTGGCAATGACGTCAGTCTTATAGTAAACAAAGCACGGGGGCGAAATAACCTCACAAAAACAATGCTTTCTATTAAATATCACAAAATATAGTAAAACTGTATATGGAACGGGACAATAGAACAGGAATATAGAATTACCTCTTCAAAGACTCCAGGAAAGCTGTGGATTAGACGTACCCAGTGATATAGACATACGAAATATTTGGTTAACACTCGCAAGAAATATACAGTTTAAAATCGTTTAAAATTCTTTATTGTCGTATTGTATAAAACTTAACATTATAAATAATTATAAAGGAATGTTCATAAATTAAAAAAATAAATAGTGTAGAACAATATTTATGCATTTCGTAGTTTATTTATAACAATTAACCAAGGTTTAAAAGTTGGCATAGGTAAGTGTTAGACCACATAGATACGCTTAAAAACGTTATTAAACATATAGACGTTGAAGTCACCGAAGACTTGCGTTGTAGTTATAAATTACATAATAGATTTAAAGAAGGAACAATTGAGTCGAGTGTAAAAACGTTAATTGTCTGGATTGAAACCTATGAATACTTACTATTTTTAAAAATAAGTAAGTATGTCAATCTATCCTTAATTCCTAAGCCCTTGGATCGCTATAAATACCTTACTTTACTGTATATTCAATTTTGGTCAATATTGCAACTTTTTGAAAAGTAGCCCCTAAAAGTAAAATAATAACTTTATAACCTTACAAATTTTTAAAAAATCAAAATTTTCAAATAAATATTATGCAAAACATTTTTAAGTACCGCCATCTTATGTCAAAAAGTAGTAAGAAAATGCTTCAAAAATTTTATCATGTAAATATTTACGGAAAAACCATTCGCACTTTAAGATATACTAATTTGTGATAACATAATATATTATAGTACATTGAGCCTTTCCATTGTAACAAACATATTAAGGAAATAGAACACACATGCTTGCACAACAAATATGTAAAGCTGTGTTGTACAATAATTATGTTTTTCAGTCAAACAACTAAATAAAGTTTTGTAAATTTGCGTGGAAGACACCTTTGGGTGTGGTGTTTACAACTTACAACTCTCCTACACCTGATGCTTAACTCTCTTCACCTCGAAGTTTGTCAAAAAAGTTTCTTAATTTTTGTTTAAACTATTACAGATACAAAAAAAAGTCTCAAGGGCTAAAAAGCTCTTCATTAAATTCGATTCAATTTCCTTTATTTGATTTGGATAGGCTAAACATGTTTCAAGCTGTAGCTAGCTAAGAAAATAATTTAAGTTTTTTCGTTTACATGACTGTTACAAATTATTATACTGGTCTAGAATAGAATTTTAGAAATGACGTGTTTCTACTCGTCAGTTCTAAAACTCCATTTAGCAATAAATTGTTTCCATAAACACTTATAGAAAAAGCCTGGCAACATCGAGTACGTTCAGTTCGAGTTCCCCTAGAATAAATTCATCACTTTATCTTAATTATAAAAAATACTTGGACTTCTAAGGTAACTCGAAAACTATTTCTATGTACCTAATGAATTAAATGATTGTAATCACTGAGATTACAGTCTTTTTTATTTTGCAGGTCGATTAATGAAAACGTTGAAATTCTGGAAATTCTGTAAATTTCTGGTTCAATAAGAGTTTTCTAAAATTTAACTAGCTACAGCTTGAGACACAAAACTTTATTAATTTGCTTGTTTTCCTCAATTATTGGGACTAAAATTATTATTTAATGCTTATATGTTTAAAGCCCTAAACGGTAAATATTAAAGATCTCATAATATTAGTGCATTGTCTCATGCATACGTAAAATAAGGTCTTATTGCTCCACACAGATTGCTTGTCATTGTAATATTGTTTATGTCTAAATATAGATATGACCTATATCAGGCTTTTATTAACTTTATTACGTGGACGTGGACAAAATACAACAAGGGAAAAACAACAATTTGTTCGCCCTCTCATATAACAACGAAGCAAAAGATAACGAGTGTCTCTCACTTTCTTCTTTATTGTCCATAGCTCTGATTTTTTTCTTTCTTTCTCTCTCTCATATTTAGGTGTTTGTAGCATGACACTAGTCTTTATTTACTGGTATGTATTTATTATTGAGATCAAAATTTAATCCAATATATCTAAATTGTATTTTTTGACAAGAGATGGCACTCTTACCCCTGTATTAAACCTAGACTAGAACTACACTAAATTAAACATGACATATCTCAAATCAAAAAGTAAGTAAATAAAAATTATCAAGTCATTGTGAATTGACAGAAAAATAATATTTTATACATAGAGTACTTGGTCTAGTTATTTTTCATCTCAGTGTAATCTTATAAATATACCATCCTCTCGAAGGCAGTTACGACCGTGTATATCAAACTCGCAGAATAAATACAACATGTAAAAAAAATCGCACACTGTCCTACCGAATTTCGTACTGCACTGTTCGGTCTCACATAATGATCTGTGGCTCCACCACCGACAGTGCTATAGATTTGTGCGGCAACACTTGGCCACCGTTTATATAAAGTTCGTCTTTTACAATGACATCCTCGCCTAGGACCGTACAGTTTTCCATTCGGACCCAGCGGCCCACCACCGACCGCCAGCCGACGATGCAGCCGTCGAGCCACGCGTGCTGGCGGACGCACGCACCTCTAAGTATCGTACTGCGTTTTATGCAAGCACCTACAACAATAGATAATAATTAGAGTCTCGGCACACGAAACATGAGCTTGGAAAAAAGTGGCAAATTCAAAAATTCTAGCTCTGGTAATACTGGCTACAGAAGGTATAAATACATTTTGATACTTGAAATATTCAAATATTTTTTTATTTATGTAGTAATTTAGAATGTTAAATTTGTGAAAGGATTGTCTTTTTTTTTCCTACTATATTCTTCTGAATATAGTAGGGAAAAAAGGAGTTGATACTTTTTTAAATTAAATATTAGGTACCTAATGTTTAGTTTCAATGAACTTCCAACAATGAACCTTTTATAAGAAATCGCTGTATTTGGATTTCATGAATGTCAAAATTACTTAATAGGTATCTTAAATATTTCGACAGAAATTAAGAAAAAATTATTATGAAATTGTTTATTACAAAGTATCAAAATCACCATGTTGAACTAAACTACATGGGGACCTCAGAACAATCACTACAGCATAGAAGGAAGATTAAAACAAGAATTAATTGTGTGCTATTTGTCTCTTTCTAACATACGGCACAAAACTGTGTAATGTAAGAGATGAGTAATATTTGTCTTTTGGCATATCACAAGGTGGTCACTAGATGAATTGATAGAATTGTCATTTTGGTTAAAAATTAAAATTGGTTAAAAATATATAACACGGCTAAATTCTATAGTACCTTGTATCGAAGATAGACCATCCGAGTATGAACTATTTGAATTGTTCGTATAATATTTGTTTGTGCGTCCCGTGGCTAGTAATATTTTGATGATATTTTATTAATATTTAAGTGATTAGAAAGCAAGAATTCTTTAGGTATTTACAAATAGTGTGTGTGCACTCCGTAACACAATGTCTTGTGTAGTTTGGGGCTGCAAGTCTCATTCGTCGCGAAAGGAAAATAATCAAAACTTATTGACCTTAAATTGGCATGTTTTCTCATATTGTTACTTGAATGTGAGCTAATAAGTACACTTATATACATATGAAATATCGCTGAATCATTTTGTAGAAAAACAATACGTAATATTAACTTCATTTTTATGTTTTAGCGATTTTTAGAAAATTACTTTGAGGTTTTCTTGATCATGCGTAGTGTAAGTGTAAAATTTTGTCGATATTTTTATTTTACAGATTCCCTAAAGACAATGTATAAAAAACATATGGATAAAGTGTATTGTCAGACGAAATTGGAGTCCAAGAAAGCATAGTCAAATTTGCTCCAGATATTTTCCATCAGATTAATTTTGTATGTACTTACTTAGTAGTAAAACTCCTGTCCTGTTTTAGTTTTTTGTTTTATTTAATGTATTGTATGATATGGAAGAGCGGGGTCTTCTAGGTATGCAATACTTAAAAGAAGGCTCCAACCATTATGTTTAAGAAAGATGTAAGTTTTTAAGGAAATAAAACTATTATTACTATTTTTAAAAAAACTATGAAATGGAGACGTCATTTTTATACGGGACCCTCGGTGGGCGAGTCCGACTCGCACTTCCCGCTTTTAGTCTCATGAACGGCCAGCCTGACCATACCAAAGAGACACAGCAGCTATTAGATGGATAAGTTACATAAGAAAATCTACCCTTAATTATTTATGTTATATTTCTCGTAATAAAGACATTTTAGTATTAGGGATCTATTAAATACCTACATAATATAATTATCGACGTTGAAACTAGGTGAGTGATGAGCACGACATCACTGGGAGATGAACTGACAAGCGAGAATTAGTGACGACCTACAAAATTTCGAAACATCTTGCATATACGTGTCTCTGTCTAACTTCTATTAGCAGCGCCTAATGTCAAAGTGAGTCAAATATATTAAGTTCAGTAGCTATTTTTGCTAGGTTTCTATGCTTTAAGCCGGGTCCGCTGCGCCATGTTTTCGTGTTTGTAAACACGAAAACATTGTTTAGTTAACCGATTAGGGGCGTGGTTTAACAGTTTTGTTAGAAAAATACGATAACATGTTTTCCGCGACGAATGGATAACATCCCCCGCGTTCGCCTGCGGGGAGGGGAAGATAAGCATTTTTTGTTAGCGCTCACTAGAGGAACACGTATCGCTTGAAGTTTATAACAATTCTCTTTGGTTTATTTTTGAGTGAAATAAAGACAATATTTTGTTTTTAATACAACTAATAAGAGAGAGACCGGTGCTGCGGGATGTTACATTAATAGATTATACCGAAACTATCATAAATTTTTAGTTCTTGATAAATAATGACAAAAATATTTTAAAAACAGGCGCCATGTTGGGCTTACATGTTTTGTTAACATGTTTTGTTAGAAAATTGGCGCAGCGGACTGGCTGTTTTTCTTAACATGTTTTGCTAACATGTTTCGTTAACATGTTTTGTTAAAAAATTGGCGCTGCGGACCCGGCTTTAGTTATTCTTCTGAGATGGGGACATTGTATCAGTGTTGCTACTTGAAAAAATGTCAGGTTCATCTTTCATTAGCCAGACTCTATCATACAATAAACGAGGTAAGCATAAGGCATAGAGTAAGCAAAAAAGTAGGCCAAATTGAATCCCATACGCGACAATAGGCTAGATGAATGAAAAAAAATTATTGCTTTAATGGAAGCTCATTCATAATAAACAGAAAGAAAAAATCGGTTTCCGAATAACTATAAAAACAACCAAGATAATAAGGTCTTAATGATTTTTCTTCATCACTTTCTAGCAAAACGGCAATATACATGGAGTTTATATGGCCGTACTCAACAATGACGTCACGGGTGATGTCGGATCTCTCTGTCTAAGCGCTTCCAAATAAACAGCTTAAAATGCTTGTATCTAATGTATTTCTAAGCCGATTTTAATTCTAATTTCACATAATTGCATCTTTTTCTACGGTATTTTAATATTTTATGACGAGACGTGGAAATTAGAATTCAGTCATTATCCCAATTGCCAGATTGCCTTATAAGCACCTCGCGGAGGTATGTCGCTTGTAGCACAGAATAAAAACTAAGATACAGCAGTTGTATTCCTTTGATATTGAAGAAAGAGCCGAAATTTTAAATAACTAAACATCGGGCGTCCAATCTGAATCGCACCTTAACGCCACGCGTTAGTTTATGTTATTTATTAGTGATTCTGAAGCCTCATTTCGTCGCTATGAGCTCAAGCGATAAGGTTGTTGCTGATGGTCCAGTTTTACATGCTATCTATATAGTTCAGTTGAGAAACGCCTTTGATATCGGACGACATTGCCGCCCGCGTAGGTAGTGCAAATGGGTAGCCATATGTTAACGTGAAACTTTATTATTAGATGTTTACAGTTTTCTATTATTAACCATATTGGCATTAACACACGAATACGCGCGCGCGCACACACACCTATTCCTTATATTACAGGGGAGATTTAAAAAGAAAAATAATAGGAAAATTCCAAAGAAAACGCAAAAAATGGTATAAAGTAAAAATCGTAATTTTGTCTGAAAAATGCAGCCCACTTCGCAATTGTTTATTTAGATCTATCATCTGTCAAGGTGATACAAAGTTCACCAGCAGGCCTATTCGCTAACTCCGGTTGGTAACTGGAACTGTCATTTTTCAAAGAAACTTCATATCCATTACTAGTTTGGTGATCTTATGTGCTACGGTGGCGTTCATGATAGCAGTAATGGATGTTTGGTTTCTTTCAAAAATGACAGTTCTAGTTGGCAAACGCAAGTTGACCCTGCAGGTCAGCTAGTTATTCATAACTTATCCAGGCTCTCTAACCTAACCATCTGGGACTCAACATCTGAAGTAAGATCTGAGCTAACAGTGGAAAATACATACCGTCTTCGATGACAACGTCAGGACCAATAGTGACATTCGGCCCTATGCGGCAGCCCTTGCCTATGGTAGCTGTAGGGTCTACAAGCACATTTCCGACCACACCAGTACCATCATACAATTTATTTGAATTCTTCTGACGTAAGCTTGTTAAATATAAACACATTCCTGAAAATGGATAAAATGAAATCTAGATACGTCCTAATAATATTAAACATGTAATAGTTTTTTAAACCAATCATGAAAATAGGCAACTAATAGTTAATCTCTTTGGCTATCAAATGATCCCAAATTGTTGCTTATACTTCTACTCAGTGGCTATTACGCACTTTGTGGCTATTGGCAATCAGTTTAAACTCTCTTAAAGTTTGATTACTACTTCCCCGGACACACTATGTATATATATGAAATGTGTTAATAAAATAACCCAAAACCTAAGATTTTTATTAATATTTTTTATTAAAAAAGAATTATATAAATTATGAATGAACATTAATTTTCGCAGATTATTTACAAAGATATTTCCTTTTTTTCTGGTTTGTTGCATATCTTGGAAATTTAAAACTCTATGGTCGCCCGTCTTCGAGTACGATGTTGCCACAGCGCGCGCGCCGATACGACGTAAAGAGGACAGAGGCGCGTTCAGGGCCTTCGCGCGAAGTACAACTTTTCGCTCTAACCCCGTTCAATGCCTTCGAGCGTGACAACCGGGTGAAACAACCGGCCCGTTCAAGACCTTTGAGTGTCGGCGCGAGTTACAACCGAACAACCATCGAATTTGATGGTTGTAAAACGCTCTGACGTTTATGACTGAAATACTCTTACGTGATTGGATGATATTGGCGGCCATATTCTATAATGTCATCTACTAGAATGAGAGAGAAATAAAAAATCATGTGAAAGAGGGAGATAAAAGATTTGGTTGCTGCAATCCGTTCAACGCCTTTTAGCGAGTTAAAAAACAACCGGACAACTACACCCAAAGGCGCTGAACGCGCCTCAGGAGAGCGTTCAGAGCATCTAGTCTGGTTGTTTTTTAACTCACTCAGAGGCGCTGAATGGAATGCAGCAACCAAATCTTTTATCTCCCTCTTTCACATGCATTTTTATTTCTCTCTCTTTCTGTCAGATGACATTTTAGATTATGGCCGCCAATATCATCCAATCACGTAAGAGTATTTCAGTAATAAACGTCAGGGCGTTTTACAACCATCAAATTCGATGGTTGTTCGGTTGTTACTCGCGCCGACACTCTAAGGTCTTGAACGGGTCGGTTGTTTCACCTGGTTGTCACGCTCGAAGGCATTGAACGGGGTTAGAGCGAAAAGTTGTACTTCGCGCGAAGGCTCTGAACGCGCACTAAATTAAAAAAAAAGCGGCGTGGTTGAAATTTGGATTCATTACTATCAGATTTACCTGTTAAGAAGTCCTTAGGTTGTCCAACATCCATCCAGAATCCTTGCAGCTCCATAGCATGCAGTTGTGCATCCTTGGCCATGTAAGGAAAAACTTCTTTTTCAATCGACATTGGCCGCAGTTCTATCCTATTCAATACAGATGGATTAAAAATGTACATGCCTGAAAACAAAAGTTGTTTTGTTTAGTCTATATTTTTATGATCTTGTAGCATAATTATCTTTCTTCTGATGAGCAATTTAGATACCACACTACAAGTTTCTCGCGGAATACCGCCACCATTGCATGTGTAATACCATTTTTTGTGCATTTTGTAGAATACAATTTTGGGACTTATTTTTTTTATTAAGTCCCAGTTATATGAACAAAGATCTGGCAATTTAAGAGTAAGTGCAACAACATTTGATCATAGTCACCTATACAATTTCAGCATAACATCACAATAACATAAATTTTTTAAAGGTTTGTCACTTTTAGTGGTCATGTCCGACTTATAGAAACTCTTACAACTTGATTAACACAATAGCTCATTAATTAAAGTGTTATACAATTTTTTGATTTTTCAAACACAGTGAATCTGTGAGAAAAATATAAATCTGCGTTGCTGAGTGCAAAGTACACATTATCACAACATAAAATTTATTTAATTCAGTACATACTGCTGGAGCTGCATTATTAAAATGCACAAAGAATATGATTGTGGTTCTAATGTGAAATTCAATTACACAAAATATACTGAAAGATTAAAAAGAAACCATTATCATTATCATTTTTATGATAATGTTCTCTAGATATAGATTTTTAAGATTTACATTGTTTTTTTTTATTGCTACTAAGTTGGCAAACAAGCAAACTGCTCACCTAATTATAAGACAACAGTCACCTATAATACGAGTATATGTGACTCCTGTAAAATTCGCAGTAAAACTGCAACCCCCACAAGAAACACAGTGTTGCCAACTTGTGACATTAGATGTAAAGTCACGGTACCCAGTAATTTCAGTGCCCTAATCTTACCCTTCCAGATTCGCAGATGTAAGCAACCTGCATACATCTGCAAAGAAATTCCATGGTGTATGTGAAGACGACCAATCTACACTGGGTCAGTGTGGTTGACTAAGGCCTAATCACCCTGACATAGGCTAGGCTCGAGCCCCTCGTTAGAAATGTATATGAGCTGTGATGATAAAATTAGGCTTGATTAATGAATATGCTCATATTGTTTTATAAAAATAGATATAATTCATATCAAGTTGTATAATGTGAAACAATTTACCTGCATTGATTTTATTTGATATAAACTCTTGTGGTTTCTCTACAAAACTTTCAATTTGGCCATCTTCCTTGTAAACTACAACACCATATTTAGACGGCTCCTCTACTTTGGTTACAACAATTGTTCCTTCCTAAAATTTATTTTTATAATTATTTCAATATAAATCTATCCCAAGCTAATATTGTTTAACAATATTCCTTAATTTTGTTTATTAACAGAAATAAGAGTTTCTTGTTTAAAATATGACTAAATAATCTATTTACTTATTATTTCACTCAAAATTCAAAAATCTTTATTCAACATAGGCCTTTACAGGCACTTATTGACGTCAAAACAAAGCAAAACAATCTAATTTAAAGAAATCATATTAACCTTGTATGTGCATACATCCTGAATATATTCAAGATGTCTGCAAATACAAGAAGGAATGAAAAAAAAAAAAAGTTGACTCTACACCTGTTCGAAAATTGGGAGAGCCTTCTCGAGAAGAACAGGCAAGAAACTCGAAAGGTCAAAATTTTTTATCTCCTCTTTTAAATCGCCATTTACAATTTTGGTTTTGTTACAGAGTTGTCAATTGGAAGCTGACCTCAAAGCAAAAGTTTGAGCTCAACTTCCATTACAAGAAGAGATGTGTTAATTCACATTATATAAGCTATCTCTGAGAGAAGTGCGTGAACTTAGCTTATAAATTGCTCTCACTGAATGTTTCTTTGAAACAAAACGCAGCACATTGTTAAATATTAGAAATGAGAGTTCAAACCCAAGCTTTTTTGTCCGTCATGTAATCAGAAACTTTATAATATGCTTTTTTAATAAGTAATGCAACTTTAAATTTGTTTAAGCTAAGTTCTTGTATACAACTTGGTATTTTATTGTAGAAACGTATACACAGGCCTCTAAAAGAATTATTGATTTTTTGGAGCCTGGTATTTGGTAAAGCTAACATGTTCCTTTGTCTAGTATTAACTGAATGAATATCACTATTTTTACAAAACAAATGAATATTTTTACGAACATATATTAGATTCTCATAAATATATTGCGACGCTACTGTCATAATACCAATTTCTTTAAACTTTTCTCGCAAAGAATCTCTCATTTTAAGGTTATAGATAGCTCGAATAGCCCTTTTCTGCAGCACAAAAACGATCTGAATGTCGGCAGCATTTCCCCACAACAAAATGCCATATGACATCAAACTATGAAAGTAAGAAAAATATACAAGTCTTGCTGTATCAACATCAGTCAACTGACGTATTTTCCATACAGCGTGAGCTGCAGAACTAAGTCACTTTGACAATTTATCTATATGTGGGCCCCATTGCAGCTTAGAATCAAGTGTGATCCCAAGAAATACTGTGGTGTCCACAAGGTCAACACCTATATCTTTTATTTTTACAGTGGTGTGAACCCCTTTCACATTGGGTAAAACAAATTTTATACATTTTGTTTTCCCTTCATTAAGTGACAGGTTGTTTACATTAAACCAATGAACAATTCTTGAGATAGAATTATTTACATCGTCATTCATTTGCAATCCTCTTTTAATTTTAAATAAAAGTGAAGTATCATCTGCAAATAATACTATCCCATGCCTGTCCTGTACAAAATCAGGGAGGTCATTGACATATATAAGAAAAAGAAAAGGACCAAGAATCGAACCCTGCGGTACTCCCATTTTAACTGCGGAACTTTGAGACCTTTTTCCATTGACGTCTTCTTTTTGAATCCTTCCACTTAGATAAGAGAGTAGAAGATCCAGTGCAGTATCACGAAACCCATAGTGGTGTAATTTTCTGATCAAGGTTTCGTGATAAACGCAATCAAATGCCTTAGACAAATCACAAAAAATGCCTAACGCATCGTGTGAGTCTTCCCAGGCTTCAAATATATGTTGTATTAACTCAACACCAGCATCGGTTGTTGAGCGACCCCTCCTAACACCAAATTGTTTACAGTGTAGAAGATTATTCCTATTAAAATAACTTTGCATTTGCTCCAACATTATTTTTTAAAAAAATTTGCTAAAAGTAGGTAGCACAGAGATAGGTCTAAAATTACTGGGGTCTGATGTGCTACCAGATTTATGTAAAGGAATAATTTTACTCAGCTTCATTAGATCAGGAAATACACCACAGTCAATGCAATCATTAAAAATGTTAGCAAGTATAGGAGCTATTGTTTCAATTACGGATTTAGTAACATCAACGGAATTGCCCCACAGATCCGCAGTTTTCTTCTTATTCAAAGTTTTAAAGGACTTTATTATATCCATTCCACTAATTTGTACAAATTTGAATTTATCACCACAAGCTTCAACATGATCTTTCATTATAGATTCAGCAATAGCGGGGGAGGAATCCAATGACTTTGTGATTGAGACTGGAATGTCAGTAAAGAACTTTTCAAATTCTGCAGCTACTTCTGTGTCAGCTGTTACCTTCTTACCGTCAATATTCAAACAATATTGATTATTAGTAGTTTTCGCTTTTCCAGTTTCATTATTAATAATATTCCATGTCATTTTAATTTTATTATTACTGTTTTTTATTTTTGAACTTAAATAATTAGATTTAGCAAGCCTGCATGCTTTTTTGAATACTTTGGAATAGGTTTTCACATATAGTTTAAACTCATCGCTAGTATTAAATGAACGTTCATTATAAAGTTCAAAAAGTTTGATTCTGCTTTTGTGAATGCCTGGTGTAGCCCATTCACTAAAAGCTAAAGTACCATCAACCGATATAGTCTTTGGAACAAAAATATTTTTAAATTCACAACAAAATGTATGAAAAAAAAATTCATATAATTTATTTGGGTTTTCTTCATAACCTATATAATTTAATTTAATACCAATATTATTTTTCAGCCGTTCAAAGCGACCAGCAGTTTTTGGCACAACAGTGATATTCTGTTTTTCTATGCGTTTACATTTAAATGGAATGGTAACAATTTGCCCAGAATGGTCAGGTTCTAAATTATTAAAAACTCTTTTTGCTAAAGGAACAATATTTGTATAAATATTGTCAATGCATGTAGCAGACGATTGAGTTGTTCTGGTTGGCTCTAAAAATAAGTTTACAAGGTTATATGACCAAAACAGATTTTTAATCCTAATAGATAAACTAGAATTTTCTAATAAGTTAATATTAAAATCACCACAAACAATGGTTTGTTTCGTGGAACTACACACTTTTTTCAATACTTCATCCATAGTATCTTCAAAAAGGTCATATAATCCTGTAGGAGACCTGTATACACTTAATACAATAATCTGGTCCAGCTCCACGCAGGCTATTTCTATTGTTCGCTCAATCGAAAGGCTCACAATATCCTTACGATCCTTAAATTTCAGCTTTTTATTTAATATTATTAAAGAACCACCACGAATTGCATTTGCTCGACTGAACAAACTACCAACCAAATGATTACTGAAATTAAATATGAACTGATGGCTTTTAAGCCAATGTTCAGTTACACAAAAAATGTCGACATTACTACAGTTTAAAAATAATTCCACTTCCAGATCCTTGCCTGACATGCCTTGAATGTTCTGGTGCACCAGGTTGATGAGATTTACATTATCTTTGTTATTAAATGGGTTTTGCAATACATTATCACTTACAAAGTTTACTGTATCTTTTCTACTGAATGATAAGCAAGAGGATGTCTCTATTGTCTCATTACTTAATTTAAAGAATTGTAAAAATTATCATCAGTACTATTACTGACAGTCGTTTTATTATCACAGGAGTATTGTTTAATAGGAGCAATTTGACTACTGTGAGTGGGCTGCTCAATAAAAGCATTGTCAGAGAAAGAGTTTATAGCCATGTTTTTGGCTAAAGTTAAAAAATAAAATCTTAGCGAAATAGCTAATTGTTTTTTTAAGAACATTGATAGATATAATCTATCATTTGTTAAATAAGCATTATCTCTAACAATTGTCAGTTTGTTATAGTCAATAATATGGATTTTATTCGAATAATTTGTCATTAAGTATAATGTCAAATTAAGTTTATACCTAATATTATTTTCATATTGTGACAACCTGTTATGGTAGGGGAGGGTAAACATTATTATTTGATTTACACACTAATTATTTAAATGAGGACAAAAATTTTTTAGGGCTTTTTTGTTCAAATTACCCCTATTTCCCAAGATTATTACTAGGTTGTCATTAGTGTCAAACTTATAACTATAAATTTTATTTGTAATATCATGGAAACTTGAGCCAGGCATACAATAATTGATGACACTTTTCAAGATTAACTAATATATAACATAATAACAATGAAATCATCAAGGGCTACTTGCATAACACTGACAAAATTGATTCTTAAATGTGTTTAAAGCTGATCGCACAAATATCAGCACATGCTGAACGCGCCGCATTATGTGGCGTCATCAACATCCGTTTTTCAATACCCGGACACCTACCGCATTTTTTAAATTCGGCACGTTACGATGCGGCCAAATGTGCGAGGTTTCATATTAGAATTTCATACAATGAATTCCAATACAAATTCGGGCATATGTGCGCATAGTTTAAAACTGACATACAGAATTAGATTTTGTGTTTAGCACTCATAGTATTTTAGAAAATATTGTGCAAGTTTCTCTAAAGATTATTATATAAGTATTTTATATCTATAAAAAATTACATTTTATAACAATTACAAATACAGTAAGCACAAAAAATCCTTCTCAGCCAGGATATCAATTTGCATCTTCAACATATTGACCAATAAGCCGCTAAGGACTTATTTGGACAGTGCAATCATTTTGCCCGATGCAGGTTTTTGCCCCAAATGCAGTTTTTGTTGTATTAGATGAATTTTAGAAAATTTATAGCATTTCTCAGGACAAAATGCAAATACTTATACAAGATTTTTTAAGGTTTTTTTTTAAATTATTATATTAATAAATTGTACTTTAAAAACTCACTAGATAGCTGGCTGTTGTCTTAATATACTTTAGACAATACACCAGTCTTTCATTTTGTACATTTGAGCTAATAGTGACAAATGGTTGAAACAAAAATCAGTGAAAATGAAAAAAAAAACTTATTTATTGAAAAGAAACAAAACTTACTTTCTAACATTTAATTAAAGTGTTTATTATATTAATGTTGGAAATAAAAAACAAAGCAATTTTAGTTACCTTTCCATGTTGTTTGTGATATTTAGCCAATTCTTTAAATGGAAAATCACAAATCACATCAGAGTTGAGGACAAAAAAGGGTTCAGGGCTTGAGTCGAGTAGTTCTCTAGCCAGAGCTAGCGGTCCAGCTGTTCCCAGTGGCTCAGTCTCATGGGAAAATGTAAGCGAGACACCCAATTTTGATACTTGTTCCGTCAGTTCTTTTTCCATATCCTCTGCTCTGTATGATACTGCTAAGATCACCTAAAAGTGAATAATTCATTTGTAAAAATAGGCACTAACATCCTTAAAAAGTATGGGTGTTTGTTAGATTTCCCTTTTGATGAACTTTTATAGGAATATTTCTTACTAGAGCAAAGTGTGTGTGTTCAATAATGATACTCATTTTCCACACCATATGATAAAACTTTATAATGTGCTATTTGTATTATTACACCAGTTGTGCCCGCGACTTCGTCCGCGTGGAATAGCAACTTTTGGCAGCATTTTGATTTTTGTAGGCAATTTTTTTTTAACATCTTAATAAAAAGTAGCCTATGTTATATTAGTGTTAGCTATATTAGTGTTGTTATATTAGTATTAGCTATCTATTAGTGAAAGTCCCGTTAAAATCGGTCCAGCCGTTCCGGACAGATAAGCCGGAACAAACAGACAGACAGACAATTTTTTTTTAAATTGTGTTTTTGTTATTGGTACCCGATATACATTCATTCATACCCATTTAGTAAAAGCTTTATACATACAAAGTGAAAATATTTTTAAATAACTGTAAAAACCACAAAGAAATGAAGATTTTATATTACAGGTGAAATAGGATATCACTATACTATACTGTGACATTGTTATATATCAGAGTGACAAACACTACAATGCTGTCTTCTTTTTTCATACTGTAATAATTTTCCTATCTTTTATTAATTATTTGTTAATGTTGTAGTCAAAAGTAAAACAAATGACAGCTCTATATACAGGATGTCCCAAAAAATAGTGCAAAGCGTAAGTCCAGAGTTAGAGCACCTCTTGGAGTACCCGAATCACCCCCATGTATGTTCCACGATTATTCGTAGTTTTCGAGTAGTAATTTTTTTTCTGACTTTTTGAAAATTTTGATCCAAAGAACTTAAAAATTTTAAATAAAAAAAAGTAGAACATATTTTAATGTTTTTCTTTTTGCCACTGAATCATCTATAGTACTTCTTTTATGTCTAAAATAATCAGCTTCGTAACTTTAGTGGAAATTTAGAAAACAGTAGTGTAAAGTCAAAATTTGAATGTTAGTGAATAATTACTTAAAAATTCATCTTTAAATTAAAAATCTAAACAGGCGAATTCATGGTTTCTAAGTATGTGTAAAAACTTCTCTAGACTCTCTGCTTTCATAATCATTTAAAAAAAGAAGTACTTAATAGGGCTACTTTGGCTTAAATCGGCCATCAAAGACAGCGAGGTGAAAATTTCATAAAATTCACCAAATTCCTATCAGATGATAAAAAAAAATATCTGGTCTTTTTATAATTTCTAAGGTTCAGATTAATTACAATTTAGCAAAAATTAACTACATGAAACCCATATTTAAATATTTTTCTCGCAGATCACATCGGTTGTAGTGTTGGATGTAACGCAGTACTTACCTGCTAAAAAATTGCCCGAGTGAGAGGATATGAAAGAGACCGCATTATTGCTATCTCTCTCACTCTCATTGGCGAAATGGATAACTGTAACTGAGGAATGCTATTCTTTGTGACAAGGGGATGAGGCGGGGGGTGTAGTCCGAGCGCCTATTGTGTTCTGGCGCCAGTCGTTTGCCTGCTTTTGTTTGCGCCTTACGTACGATACGCTCATTTGTGATTATTTGACGAACTTTGCTTTCTTTACGGACCTTGAGTGCGATTACGATTTGGTTTTGTGTGAATACGGGATTTTGACAAATTTGGCATTCTTAACGGACTTTTCAAGCTCTTCATTTTGTGATGTCTTTTTCATCGCAAGAATATGCTCTTATGCATTACTTTTATGGATATGCAAGAGGAAATGCTTCTGAAGCAGCCAGGTTGTTCCGGCAGCAAGTACAAAATGGAGGTGGACCTCAGCCTGAAACTTGGCCTGATCATCGCATGATTTTAAGAGTACATAACTCTTACATGGAAGGACGCCTACCAGGTAGAAGATCGGGGCGCCCATCTGAAATAAGTGACCCAGATACTGTCCAATCAGTGGTCGAAGAAGTGGTGAGAGATCCATCAGTTAGTGTAAGAACAATAGAACGTCGAATCGGAATTCCGAAATCACAAGCACATCGAATACTTAATCAAGAGCGTTTTTACCCATATCACATCCAGAAAGTTCAGCAGCTCAAGCCCGCAGACTACCCGAGAAGGGTGGCATTTTGTCAGGAAATGTTACGGAGACAAGCTGAAAACGAAAATTTCTTTAAAAATATTCTATGGACTGATGAATCACATTTTAAGCGATGTGGGGTGTTTAATGCGCATAACTACCATTCGTGGAGTATTGAAAATCCACACCTCACAAGGGAATCTAATTTCCAAGAACAATTTAGTATCAATTTGTGGTCAGGCATCCTAAACGGACAGCTGATTGGTCCGTTCGAACTACCGGACCGACTGAACAGCGAGGCCTACTTGCAATTTCTACGACGTGATCTCGGCGTCTTATTAGAAGATGTAGACCTATTAGCGGAGAAATATGATTTTTCAAAACGACGGCGCTCCATGCCATTTTGCTAGAAATGTTAGACAACATTTGTCTGAAACATTTCCAGGCAGATGGATCGGTCATGGAGGTCCCATTGCGTGGCCGCCACGGTCCCCCGACTTGAACCACATAGATTTTTTCGTCTGGGGATACTACAAGGAATTAGTATACGCCAAGGACATTACAAACGTCACAGTGTTAAGAACAAAATTAAGACAAGCGGAAGAAACAATAAAAAACAACAGAATTGCATTTATAAATTTAAAAGAAAACTTTTTTAGACGATGTAGAATATGTATTGAGCACGAAGGTTGTCATTTTGAAAACTTTCTTTAAGCGATCGAATAATAAATACTTTGAAAATAATGTTTTGTTTCATTTATTAAGTTATAATAAACCTTCAAAGGTTATTAGATGGCAGCAGGAACAGTTATTTTTGACCTTCAAATAATAAATTTTTAGCTTTTCTACAATCATTTTTGGTTTATTAATAAATAATTGGAATTAAAAAAAAAAATTATTCAGAAGTCGAGTTTTATGAAATTTTCACCTTGCTGTCTTTGATGGCCGATTTAAGCCAAAGTAGCCCTATTAAGTACTTTTTTTTTTATTATTATGAAAGCAGAGAGTCTAGAGAAGTTTTTACACATACTTAGAAACCATGAATTCGCCTGTTTAGATTTTTAATTTAAAGATGAAATTTTAAGTAATTATTCACTAACATTCAAATTTTGACTTTACACTACTGTTTTCTAAATTTCCACTAAAGTTACGAAGCTGATTATTTTAGACATAAAAGAAGCACTAAAGATAATTCAGTGGCATAAAGAAAAACATTAAAATATGTTCAACTTTTTTTTATTAACTAATTTTTAAGTTCTTTAGATCGAAATTTTCAAAAAGTCAGAAAAAAAATTATTACTCTAAAACTACGAATAATCGCGGAACATACATGGGGGTGATTCGGGTACTCCAAGAGGTGCTCTAACTCTGGACTTTCGCTTGACACTATTTTTTAGGACACCCTGTATATATCTTCTATCACAGACCCACTTCACTAGACTAGAATATACTTTTCTCAGTTAAATGTAGCAGGGTTGATAAAAATCGTGATTTTTTTGTTTTCGACAGATTTTTTTGATTTTTTTCAAATAAATCAAAAAATCATAATTTTTTTAATTTTCTTTAGAAACTTCAAGGAAACGTCATGATTTCTTATATTTATCTTTTTAACATCATTTGGTAAGTTTTTATTATTTCTGGCAACTAATAGAAATCAGACCAAAAAAAAATTTAAGCTAACAACACTCCCACCCATGTCACGTCAATCAAGTAAATAGAAAACACAGGGGATTCCCCAAATCGTGCGTGTTAAGATAAAAATCGTTTGGTGTTGATATTGAATTGGAGTTATGGTGTAAAGTAAATATCATTACAGTTTTTTAAATATCTTCCACCTACAAAAAAAATAATTTTTAATTTAAATCATTGATTTTTTAAAATAAATCACTTGATTTAAATCAGTGATTTAAATCATGATATAAATCATTTGATTTAAATCAATCAACCCTGAAATGTAGGCATATCAGATATCAATAGTGAGTGAAGTACCATTACAAGCAGTTGCTCTTTCTTTCTTTCTTTTATGCTTATGGCAATTGGTCGTTTTGAGTGCTAACAACCATTACTGCCAATATCAAGTGCCAGGATAGACAGTCTTGTGATAATTATTAGCAGTTGCTCTATTTTTGCTTCAAATTACAATTTCTCATAACAATGGTAGGTAGCAAACAATTTGTTGATTTGATGACATTTGCATGTCCTGCATTAGCAGTTTGTTCTTATTTCTTATAGTTTACAATATTATGATTTTGAGAGTAAATAAAATAGAGGACCTTCATCATCATAGCTCATATACGTCCCCATCGAGGGGCACGAGCCTACCCTAACTAGTTAGGGTAGGCCTTAGTCAAACCACACTGGCCCAGTGCCAGCAGCAGTGATTGGTTGACTTCACATACCTACACCTTTGAATTACTTCACAGGTATATGCAGGTTTCCTCACGATGTTTTCCTTCACCGTCGGAGCGTCGGATAAATGTACATATGAAATTCGTGAAACGAAAAACACATTTGTACATGGCAGGATCGATCGCGAGCCTCCCGATTCTACTCGGGGCACAGTCCAGTGCCGAGGCCACAGCGCCACCGACGCTCATAGAGGACCTTAGAATTATAAAAAAATATAAAAAATAGTATACTAAACCTGAGTTACTCCGGCGTCTACCAATGCTTCAATTTGATGCATTAGGATTGGTTTGTTAGCAAATTCTACTAGAGGTTTAGGTCTACTTAAAGTTAAGGGTCTCAATCGAGTTCCATAACCGCCAACAAGTATGAGGGCTCTTATCTGTCCCAATTTCTTATCAGACCCACACATTATTTGATGATATCAAACAAGTATCACTTCCGAGTTTATAATGATAAATTAATTACAATCTGCAATAATCTTACGTGGCAAATCTTTTCTGTACACGGCTCGAAAAATAAGTTCGACCGTATTTCACCCACAACAATCACTCTTTTAATGACATTTTTTAACAACAATTTGACATTAACAATTGACATTGACAAATATCATTTTTTTTAATAATTTTATTGACCACAGAGTTGCGTTCCGAGGGTCAGAGTAATGCAACCAAGAGTGTTTTTCACACTCGCTCCGAGGTTCAGAACGGCTCGGTTGCTATCTTTTTTTTTAGTTTGTAGCTTGCCGATCAAGATCAAGCAAAGGGCAAAATATACTAATCCTTACTATGAAATTAACAGTCAATATCCATTTTTCTGCTAAAAAAAATTACAACGCATAAAAATTTCTATATTTCCCTTGTATTAGACTTAAAAGAGTTCAAAGTAGTGTTATTTAATAAAATAATAAGTGATTAGCGTATTTTTGACATCGACTTTGACATAAAAGCTGTCAGAGTGTTTTTCACCCTACGCTCAAGTTGGTTGTTTGGTTGCATCACTCGAAGCTTCTGAACGGGCACAGAGTGTACTAACCGCCTGTCAGAGCGTTTTTTACCCCGAGGCTCTGAACGGGTCGGTTGCTGTCAGAGTGCACTCGGAGTGCACTCGAGCGTAGGTTCTGAACGCAGCTCTGAGGTGCCGGCCACTCTCCCCCCACCACCTACTCACTCCGGGTGATGTTTTGGAACGTAGCCCAGGGCTACGTTCCAAAACATCACCCGAGTGCACTCGGTCACCCGAAGTATGTCCTAAAACATTTCGGGTGCACTCGAGAGTGTTGGAGTGGCGTGTCCTAAAACGCTACGGAGTGCACTCGATCGAGTAGAATCTCACCCGCATAATATAGCAAGGTGTAATTTCACTCGATTGGATTTGGCGGGAAATTGTGTGGATTTTAAAGTTGTGTGTGATTGTGATTACAAAGATTTTATATTCACACACAATTTGTACATCTCGGAGAGCGAGGATGCGCTTCGTAACGTCGACAATAAGTTAATTTTAAATTCCAAACACTATAGGTATCGTAAGTGACACGATTGTAAAATTGGCCTTCATTTCTGCTGAAGCTAGGTTAGGCCGCGATTTAACAGAATTCATATTCTGTTGGTTTTAGCATTTTCGTAGATGAAACAGAGGAATGTAATCCATGCATTAAAGCGAACGGACGCGCCGATGAATTATATATTTTCTTATTTTTGTATATTTGGTTATGTAAACAAAGCAGACAACACTCTTGCCGTTCTAAAACAACCAACACTCCGACCACCCTAACCGGCCACTCTCCCCCCACCACCTACTCACTCCGGGTGATGTTTTGGAACGTAGCCCTGGGTGTAGTTGTCCGGTTGTTTTTTAACTCGCTCAAAGGCGTTGAACGGATTGCAGCAACCAAATCTCTTATCTCCCTCTTTCACATGATTTTTTATTTCTCTCTCTTTCTAGTAGATGACAGTATAGAATATGGCCGCCAATATCATCCAATCACGTAAGAGTATTTCAGTTATAAACGTCAGAGCGTTTTACAACCATCAAATTCGATGGTTGTTCGGTTGTAACTCGCGCCGACACTCAAAGGTCTTGAACGGGCGGTTGTTTCACCCGGTTGTCACGCTCGAAGGCATTGAACGGGGTTAGAGCGAAAAGTTGTACTTCGCGCGAAGGCCATGAACGCGCCTCTGGATACTAGTTTTTATAGCCTAACTAATTAAGGGTACGTTTGAAAACGAGTAATATTTACTCGGGGTAGTGAATTTTACCCGATAGCGTTCGAGAAGCGCCCGAGTGAAACATTCTTCTTCTTTTTTAATATGTGGCAATTGGTCGTTGGAGAGAACAACCATTACTGCCAGAGTCAAGTGCCAGGATAGACAGTCTTATAGAGTAATAACGCGCGTTTTTGGTAAGCTTTTCAACGTCGTCGTTTGACCACCTGAAAGGACAATCACAATACAAACATAACAAAAATATGGTTAGTATGATTAGACTATTTATAATTTAATTTGGTTAGTACAAATATATTTACACAACACCTTAATAACGCGGACATCTTTTAGGATGAGCAAACTCTTAATATTAATAGGTCTGGGGATATTATTAGGAAGGAGTTCATATAAGGACACAGGGTACAAAGGACAATTAAAAAAAATATGATCTGTTGTACCTTCCTCGAGACCGCAATCGCAGATAGGAGAATCCCGGACTTGTATTTTATTTAGATGGACTGGGGTAGAAGAATGGCCAAATCTAAGTCTGCATAATATTGACGAGCAGTGTTTGTCAATACCACGGAGACGGAAAAACCAAGGCTTTATTGGAATGTCAGGTTGAATGTCTCAACGCATTAGTGAATCGTAATTTTCGCCTGACAGGAGTGAATTTCTCACGGCCCCCCAATGACTTAACAAATACATGGACTGGCCCTACCTACAGGGCTACGTTTCAAAACATCACCCGAGTGCACTCGGGTAGTTTTTCAATTACAGCACTAGAGCGCATTATGCGGCATAATGCTTAACGTTGAATGTTTCATCTACAGCAACACTTCGCACAATCGAGCACTCTCAAAAGTAATGTTTTCGTGTGATGCGTGCAATCGATACCAACTCAGTGACAGAAAATTAACAAGTGTTTTTTCTTTAAGTTGGCATTGATCGAAATGTTTTATTTATATATAATCGTTAGTAATATTATTTATTGTTGAAAAATTTTTAAAGCTTTCGTTTCATTATAGTTTTTTTGAAATAATCAAAGTCAATTCAAACTGTGTTAAAAAAATAAATATAAGTATGGATGAAGGTACAAAAATTACTCAAAACAAAAAAATGTTAATGAAATAATCAAAATCCAAATTACTTAAAATAACCGTAAATAGTTTTCAACCAATTATTATGTATACCACATTATTTACACATTAATGAGGTTATTGCTAACTCTATGAATATTTCTTTTTTTCAACACTGTATGTACTTAGCGCACTCCGCTGGTGCATTTGAAAACTAATTCACGTTCCAATTAAGCATCAGCATAATTCGGCATTGTGCGCCACTGAGTCGCATTATGCTCTGTAATTGGAAAACTACCTCGGTCACCCGAAGTATGTCCTAAAACATTTCGTGTGCACTCGAGGGTGTTGGAGTGGCGTGTCCTAAAACGCTACGGAGTGCACTCGATCGAGTAGAATCTCACCCGCATAATATAGCAAGGTGTAATTTCACTCGATTGGATTTGGCGGGAAATTGTGTGGATTTTAAAGTTGTATGTGATTGTTATTACAAAGATTTCATATTCACACACAATTTGTGCATCTCGGAGAGCGAGGATGCGCTTCGTAACGTCGACAATAAGTTAATTTTAAATTCCAAAGACTATAGGTATCGTAAGTGACACGATTGTAAAATTGGCCTTCATTTCCGCTGAAGCTAGGTTAGGCCGCGATTTAACAGAATTCATATTCTGTTGGTTTTAGCATTTTCGTAGATGAAACAGAGGAATGTAATCCATGCATTAAAGCGAACGGACGCGCCGATGAATTATATATTTTCTTATTTTTGTATATTCGGTAATGTAAACAAAGCAGACAACACTCTTGCCGTTCTAAAACAACCAACACTCCGACCACCCTAACCGGCCACTCTCCCCCCACCACCTACTCACTCCGGGTGATGTTTTGGAACGTAGCCCAGAATCAGCGTGACTACCTACAAAACTTTGGCACATAAAATGGCTACCTTTACTAGTGATGTACTCAGTATTAGTTGTAGTAATATCGATAAATTTAAATTTAAACAAATTCATCAATCCACTTATCTACGACATATCTAGGGAAATAGATCTTAGCTGAACAGCCCCCCTAGACAAGATACATTTCGATAATCGTTAACGCAATCGCTAAAAGGAAAATATATGGGATTTGACATAAGCCCTCGCTTAGCTTTCGAGCGCAATTGTCAAATCTCATACATTGCCCATTTAGCGGTTGCGTTAGCGATTATCGAAAGACATCTTGTCTAGGGGGGCTGCACATTACGGACCTTCATTGTAATAATTTGATTGAAAAGTCGTGATTCAGAAATATTTAGGCAGTTTCAAATTGTGGAACTACGCAGTTTCTTAGAAAAACTGATTAAAGATCACTATTTAACTTAAGCGGTACATAGTTCGCCGGGTCAGATAGTATGACTATAAAACACCAATAGACGTGTATTTTCTTTGTATAAATAAGTGCGAGAATAAGTGTATTGTAAAAAAAATAGGAATAGTTTTTTTTGTAAAACATTATTTAAAGGAGGCGATAAGTACTTACTTTCAAGTATGTAGGATAATTTGGGTGTAATTTCAATATTTTTTTTGTTTTTAGGTAAGTTTATCAAAGTTTATGACAAACTTTGTCGTAGGAACCTTATGTGTTCAATGATTATGAAAAATGGAGGATTTTAAAAAAACTAAAATTAATTGACAATGATAATAATTCATCAATTATTAAGCAAAAATTATTATTAAAAATGATATTATTTTAGTCACTGCATGTGAGCTAGGCTTAGGCACGTAAGTCTGTCCGTTTAATATTATATATCGATAGACTAATTAAATTTTCTTTTTAGGTATCTTCACTATCGCCCATTAATATGTATGTAAATTATCAAAAATATAAAAATTCTTACACAATTAAAGAAAAATATTACTGCTGAACGCTTCTGAACGCTTCTTCAAGTAAATTGGCAAATGAAATCAGAATATGAAACCTTAACTACATATTCCTAATTATATTTTTAACAATTTTGTTTACTTATTTGTGAAGAGTTAATTGCGGTGTATTTTTGTTTTTTCTCGCACCGCATTGTATAATATTGCAAGAAGGCATTCTGTAGTCTTTTATTGTGGCGCACTGTTAAAATATAACTGTAAATTACTTCGAGATTATAGAAAATAGTCAAAATCCGAAGCAAAATTCACACGTTCGTTCGGCACTTAATATGGCGGACTGGTCACGGTAGGCAATTTTTGTGACGTCACAGAAAATACATGCCACAGACGAAACAGTATGCATCTCTTTCTACAAATGTATTTTCACTTTTGTTAGTAAGAACAAAAACGATATTTGATAGATACGTGTCAAGATATCAAAGAACAGTTTAACGGGGCATCTCCATATGTCTATCTCAATGCGGCCCCCAGTCAGCGTTATTGACAGTTGATTGTTCTGTGATCTGTGGCTAGCTTATATAGTTTTTAAGTCAAACTTAAAGTTTACAAATGTTAAATAAAGCTTTGTGCAGTTATAAAATACAGCAAGTTCGCGTTTAAAACACAAAAACTCTTCTTTTCGTTTTTAACTGACAGAACCCGTTTGAAAACTCCTGAATTGCGAAAATCACTCGCTAGAGTTTGAAAACCAGTTAAACCCCCTTTCTCGCAATATATCTATCCTTTTCTTTCTTACCGAGTGAAAACTTCACGGGTTTTCGAACGGCCCCTAAATGACCAATATCAGCCAGTGTTGCCATGTGGCCGTGTATAATTCCCTCAGAAGAATAACTAGGACGCGGCACACGTCTGACGTCACGAAAAATGTTGCCAATAAATCGAAACTGTTTTGTATAGAGTTGTAATGTTTTATTTGCATACGTTAGACAAAGACGGTATTATATTTATTTTTTCGTCTTCTAATCCATACTAATATTATAAATGGGAAAGTGTGTGTGTGTGTTTGTTTGTCCATCTTTCACGGCAAAACGGAGCGACGGATTGAAGTGATTTTTTAAGTGGAGATAGTTGAACGGATGGAGAGTGACATAGGCTACTTTTTGTCTCTTTCTAACCCCCCACTTCCCTAAAATGGGGGGTGGAAGTTTGTATGGAGCATTCCGCAATTTTCAAGGTAGAAAGCTAAAAATTGGTATGCGAACTATTTGTGACTAACAACAAAATCGTGCATCATTTTTTTTTTGAAATCTGCCCCCAACCCCTTAAAAGAGGGGGTGAAATTTTATATGGGACTTTTGCAGTTTTCAAGTTAGGAAGCTAATATCGGTACACAGACTCTTTGTTACCAACGAAAAATACCTGCCTTTTTTTTTTAATCTTCGGTGTTACCCCGAATTTAACGCGAGCGAAGCCGCGGGCAAAAACTAGTATGTTATATAACTAAGTTTCTATATGACATTGCAACAATTGACAGTTCTATTATTTTCCTTATTCAGAGCTCAGAAGAATAATGCTGTAGTGATTATTCTGAGATTCAGAGGGATGACAGCTGTCAAAACGGACATCATAGCGTGCCGCAACTTTAGTACCATAGATTTATACCACTTTTTAACCGACTTCAAAAAAGGAGGAGGTTATCAATTCGGTTGTATTTTTTTTTTATGTTTGTAACCCATGGAATTATTACTCAAACAGGAATGAGCTCTTGCTTAAAAAAGCGTGCCGAGCGAGAGATAAATAACTGTACCGTTTGTCTCTTTCGTAAATTTGTGACCACAAATTCTACAAAATAGGGATTTTTTCTTAAAGACAATAACATTCAACCTGAAAGATTCTTTTGAAAATCATAATATGCTTAATAATCACGATTGTTAAGGAAGAGATCGCTTTTAGCGACAAGGTCGCCCTTTGTACAATTAGTGTTAAGTGTATTATTTATACGTTGACTTTAAGCTGGTTGGTGTTGTACAACAAAGAAATATTATATTCTATTCTATTATTTGAAAATGGGTTGCGCAAAAGAATTTTATATCTGCTTTTCAATACAAGATAGGTTTTATTAATATTATAATTATTTTAATAATAATGAATGTCAATGATTGTCTTTCAATAGATGGGTCTTTCCAATCGGTATATTATGTTGAACCCACCGCCACATAACAGATAATCAAATATGTCAACTTGTCAAAAATGAGTCAACACTAAAATCTCTCTGTGATATTTAAATACATACCTAGTAAAAGAATGAGTAATATTTTAAGAAGAAAAGAATTAAAACACATCAGTGTGAGTCGAATTGTTTCAACAATATTGAAAACTTTTGTGGTTTCGCCAATATCTTGAACAAAATGTTAATGCCAATTCTTTTTTCTAATAACTTAATATCGCATCGTGTAAGCTAAGCAATAAATAACTAATATAAATTACTTTTATTAAAAAATATTAAAAATTGCGATAATATTTATGTTAGGTACATACCGTGTGGTCACCCTACTACAATGACAACGAAAATTACTGACATTGACATAGAATCGTTGTTGCAATATAACATTTTTGAATACTACCACTAGAATATTTCCTAGTCGTAAAATCATAGTGTTATAATTATTAATAGTAGGCTAACACGATAATTTAATTTATTTCATGTTATAATTATTTAAAAAAAAAAAATTAGGTATTTTGGGCGTTAAAAGTAATTAAAATAGACAATAATAAAAAATCTTCATCTACCTATAGTTGTTTCATAACTACTAAATTATAAAATATACAACAGTAGCAACACTGTGGGAAAGGGATAAAAGGTACAGTTAGTGCTATCTCTCTCAGCACACTTTTGCACTTTCAAGTGTTTAGTCTTTATTCACATAGAAATAAAGTCCAAATTTGAACAACAATATTTTGAAGAGCTCATTCCTGTTTGAGTAATAATTCCATGTTGTAACCTCATAACTCCGTCATTTTTAAACCGATTTCCAAAATTCTTTTTGTATTTGATAGAGTATACTGCAAGGGTGGTCCCATGGTCACCAAAGTCAGGATCGGATGATGGGATAGGAAATCGAGGAAAACACTAATTTAGGGTTTCTTTCACTAAAAAGATTTCATGCACTAAAAAGTTAAAAATAATTTTTTTTTTACAAAAAATAGAACCGACTTCAAAAACACTGAAAACTTAAAAATAATCTTCTTCTATATTGAAGTCGGTGACAAATTTTAACACTTTCTAGGAGATCATCGTTTGGCGCCGACTTCTATATAGAAGAAGATTATTTTTAAGTTTTCAGTGTTTTTGAAGTCGGTTCTATTTTCTGTACTTAAAAAATTTTGTTTGATACAATGAATCGTACCATACTAATAGTTACGAAATTGATTAAACATGGACTTAATAATTAAAACAATTGAGTTCATGTGATTAAATTATTCAGACATTTCAGAACAATAAAGATTACAGACTAAATACACGCAAATATTTCTTCTCAAATTGGCGAAAATCATATTTTGTTGATGTATGGTTTTTGTATGGAGCCAGCACTTCAAAAACATTTATTAAGGATGAGTTCAATTAAAATTCGCACCCCCTTTGTGACACAAGTTCGGACTATACTTCATATTATAAAAATCAAAATTTTGTATGAAAAAAAAAGAAAACCCACCCTTGACTATTTTTGATAAGTCCAATAAGTGTGTCTTCATTAGCTGTGAGTGGTTACGGGGTCAAAAATTTTGCTCTTTTTTAGCTCCGATGCACCGTTTTCGAAATATAAGCATTTTTGTAAACATTTTTCTTAAAATTATGCAGGGTTGAAATTCCTTACAAAAACTTATTACTCTAAAACTGTGTTGCCATTAGAGAATCTATTTCCGGCAAATTGTCCGATTGGGCTTTCATAAAACCAACTTTCATTATTTTTATTTTTACTCCAAATTACACAATATTTTTTACGTTCTATTTTATTCACAATATTTTAAATAACACTTTTTAACAAACTTTTTTTTCATTCTTGTATTTGCAGACATCTTGAGTATATCAGGATGTATCACAGATTAACTACTTGTTACTAGGATGTATGCACATACAAGGTTAATATGTTTTCTTTAAATTAGAATGTTTTGCTTTGTTTTGACGTCATTAAGTAATGAATCAAGCTGGAGTGCGCGTTAGCCATTCAGAAAACTTTTGATAAATCCATCATTTCTTGACGGATTTTAATAATTTTAAAAATGAAATGTTCAGTTATTTATTGCGCATACGATGTACTTAGTAAAAATCAGATTTGCTATTATGTGATTGATCCTCATTATTTGGTTCGGTATGGTTTCCTGCTTGCTTGCTTGCATGCTGTATGCTTTTTTTCATGCTGAATGCTGCTAATTTACTTTTAATAATTAATTTAATTTACAGTAAGTCAATATAGTTATTGTTTACCGCGAAATAGACCCCAGTTAATTGTATTTAAAATAATTTACTTTTGTCAACGTACACAGGCATTATACACAGGTGTCACGGAATACTGAAATATTTAAGGGTCCATTAACCGAAATAATATGTGAGTTACCTCACACCGAAGTGGACTTCATCAGAAGTGGAGAATCTGTAGGAAAAATATTAGGCCTATTAGTGAGCATTTTTTACGACGAAAGACATGAACTGTATGAACTTGATTTCCTTTTCTAACAAAAAGAATAAAAAAATCAAGAATTACGTAATTGGATTTTTTCTGGCGGATTGTCAAATTCTTGTTGATAAATGTCACTGTCATAAAATTTTACTCCTTTTTCATCCAATTTCATTAAAATAGTAATAATAATGGCAGTTCCGGTTCGAATTTTAACAAAACTAAAAGGTAATGTTTATTGTCTTGTACAATTTAGCAATAATTATTATTGAAACAACTGTTTAACGTCGTGCCAATTACATATAAAATAGTCTTACGCTAGGGAACTGTCTGATGTTAACCTTGTAAAGCGTTTAACACCTTTTTATGACTGAAAGAGCACCCTAATTTGTGTAATATTTAGATTGATTGGGCCCTGTTTAAGTAATCTAAGAGGCTTAACCATTAATAAAAGATCAATGTCATTTTGATTAGCCTACTTTAGCCGAGACCTTCATCTAAAAATATAATCTATTTTTATATTCTTTTGATGATTTTACTTAGAAATTTCCTAAAAGCATGATTAACAAATGTGAGACATCAATATAATTGATAGCATTTTGATTTCTTGCACTTTTTGCAACCATTACTTATTGAGTGCAAAGACTGACCTTTGGTACTGAATACCATAATACTAAACAAGTGCTATCTTACTTATTATTATTGTCATATAGACATTTTGAAACAATCAACATTATGGAAACTAAAGTAAACTAAATAATTAAAGAAAACATTAAAGTATATCTAATGATAACTTGATTTTATAAGTAATATAAACATTTTAACATTTCAAATATAAAAACCAGTAAAACATTTAGTACTTGTTCTTATTGAACATTATACAGACATCTAAGAAGACAGTAGATGAGTAAAATTGAATAAAATTACTTGTACTCCTTTGTAGATGGCCTGAAATTAAATAATGTCAGATTTCAATCTGGCACGCCATACGCAGAGACTAGGAAAAATTTAGTCCTGACAAGTGAAACAAAGGTTATTGTCCAGGGGTTCACAGGAAAGCAGGGTACTTTTCATAGTCAGCAAGCACTAGACTATGGCACTAAAATAGTTGGAGGAGTATCACCGAAGAAAGCAGGTCAGGAACATCTCGGAAAACCAGTTTTTGGAACTGTGAGAGATGCTAAAGATGCTACTGGGGCACATGCAAGTGTAATCTATGTGCCACCACCTGGTGCAGCAGCAGCCATTCTGGAGGCCATTGAGGCTGAAATGCCACTTATTGTATGCATTACAGAAGGTGTGCCACAGCATGTAAGTTAGAGGTGGTGTAATTGGTTGAAAAAAATATTAGTTAAAAAGTTAGTAGTTGAATAAAAATATCAGATAATGGTTGTAAATTGCAGTTGATATTTTTATTCAAATACAATATATTGATATTTTCAGCACCGTGGCGGTTAATATTTTTATTACGTTACATTTATCTGATGGAATTAATGTTACTCTCATGTTAAAATCAACTTGAATTAGTATTTTTATTTGATATGGTTGAAAATATGTGTTAATTATTTTTAATTTATTTAATTTAATGGTTAATAAATATATTCAACACCATTAATGTAAGTCATCAAAAATGGAGAAGATATCAACAACTGTACTATTTGTTTTTAGTAATACATTTGTAATATAAAAAAATAGTGTTAATCTTATGTTATTTGCAACTTTTTTAACTGCATATACCTAAATGTTGAAATACTAGTACTTAAATAGAACAAAAACTAATTTTGTTGGTCATGCATACAATGCCATTGATGCATTACATACATTGATTTACTACCAAACGTAGATAACTTATGAACGTTCGAAAAGTGGGCCGGTGAAAAACTGCCTCGTGCAGTTCTTTTCCATGCGTTGGAGCGACAACGCGATAAGCATTATGTTTGAGAGTATAAAGTTGATATTTTCGTAGCAATTACTAAAACGTCAAATTTAATGTGGCTAGGTATGAAATGATGTAACTGCACACGGTTGTACTTCAAATAGTTGCCGGTTGTACTTCAAATAGTTGCCGGTTGTACTTCAAATAGTTGCCGTAATAATAAAGAATAAGATTGAATTCAATAAATACGGTACTTTCTTTATGGTAATTTTAATTCGGGTGTGCATATTCAACTACCTATTTAACAGCGTACAAATGTATAGTCGATTAGGTGACAGATTTCATGTGCGTTTTTGTATGAAGTGCTCTATCTACGTTTGGTAGTAAATCAATGATTACATACTATAATCTTTTAATTGAATTAGTAAATTTTCTATTACCTACTGTTTTTAATTCTGATATGGTATTTTTTTTTTCATATTCTTATGTTATATTATTGTTGTTAATGAGGTGTGTCTTATAAAATGCAGGATATGGTCCGGGTGAAACATGCTCTTCTAAGGCAGAACAAATCCCGTTTAGTTGGACCGAACTGCCCCGGTATTATTGCCCCAGAAAAGTGTAAGATTGGCATTATGCCGGCTGCTGTACACAAGCGTGGTTGTATTGGTGTTGTGTCACGCTCTGGCACACTTACTTATGAAGCTTGCCATCAAACAACAATAGTGAGTTGATTGCAAACCTAGAATATATCACATGCATGACATATACAGGATTATCTGTAAAACATCTGCAACCTCGCAGGATTAGATAGCTAACATCATAAACATCAAAGTTTGTTCTACAACTTTTAGATTATATTATAATTTGTTAGATTTTACTTTCATACAAAAATAAATATTAATTTAATATACCTCTAGAATGTTTGTAACTCTACGCGTATCACCAGAATTACGTAAACAAACTTGTCTGAATTTCGCTGTATGGGGGCGGGGCGTCGCTGGCAACTTTGAACATAGGCCTAATTCTGCTAATAAGTTACTACGGGCACGGGGACCCATCACGAACAAAAGTAAAATAATTCGATGAAAGCATCAACAGATGGCGCTACTTTAATCGATTTTTGTAATGACTTTTTTGTGAATTTAGTAAAAGTCAACAAGGAGGTTCAGAAAAGTATTGATTATATTTAAAAAATCACTTAGCACGTGGGAAGTATCAAAATACGTTTTTAAGTCATGCTAGAACAGTTTAACATCTCTTTTTATAAATTTATAGCACTCCTAGCGACAAATTATGTGAACTTCAATGAATCTCTCAAAAGCATAGCTCAAAGAAGCACGCAATGTCTGCTTTGACTATTTGATTACATACTGCTCACTCATAGATGGCACTATTTATGTATGCTAGTTCGTAAGGTCACAGACCTTACGAACTAGCATACATAGCATTGAGTTAAATAATTTTTTTACATATTTTTTTTGACATAATTATAATAGTAATGGCGTCATTGAAAATTCGAAATTGTAAAATTAATTTTGTAATCCCTATACATTTGAAAGTGTAATGTCGAATTACACAAAAACATGACATCTTAAATTTCACCACTTAAAAAGGTCAGGATTGGTCTATCTATTCGTTTGATCTTCGTTTTTAAATCTGTGTGGCAGTAGTTCGATCCCGATTCCTGGTGTACCTAGTTATTTTTTCAAAAATTGCTTGTTTTATTATTTTGTTTTTCTTTATTGCTTTTTGGTTATTATATCAATTACTTTTTTTATATCTCAATTTGTTTTTTATTTATAATTTTCATTTCAGAACAAAAAGATTTAGGTTAAGAGTAAAAACGCGATTTTTATAAGTAAGTACCCTATTTAATAATTTTTCGTATATTTTCAGTTAAATGCCTACTAACCGAAAAAAAGTCTCACTTGCATATTCGTTTCATAAAACCACAGTGATTTTTTTCACTGACCTAACTATTTTGTATGGGGGATTTCAAAACTAATTTTACAAATCTGAATTTTTAATAACACCTTAGAAGTGGTACATTCAACTATGTTAGGTACATACATAGTAAAAGATAATATAGGTAAGTAATACGTAAAGATTATTAATGGACATAAGTTGCCTGACTATAAATAAATAAAATTAATGTAGGTACTAATACTAACTACTTGAATTATTTTTTATTCTCAATGGTGATTAGGTATATTTTGAATTTTGGCAAATAGGTACGGTGTTTTATTAGATTTTACCATTTACAAATAGTGTGGCAACCGCGACTGCTATTAATAGGTAGCTTTCCGCTCGCGGCTTCGCCCGCATTAATAAGTATTGTTTTCCCGTGGGAATTTAATATTTTCCCGTAAAATAATTTTGTAGCCTATTATATAGAAGACTGTTATTTATATTTAGGAGCTCGAATAATAAATTTCATAGAAATTGGAGCAGATTTTAATTATTTTCCATAGAATTTTTCAACCCCTAATTTGCACAATAAGGGTGTGAATTCCAATAAACCATGAAACACGTGTTCAATGAAATGTTTTAAGAGCATGATTCTCCAGGTTTATCAAAATCGTTGCTTATTTTTAAAAAATCCATACAAGCTTGCAACCCCTATTTCATCCCTTCAGGGTTAAATTTTCTTAAATTTTGAATTACATCTGTCCAAAATTCACGTTTCTACCATTAGCGGTTACGGCTGTGCGTGCGTCTAGATATGAGAACTTCTCTTTTTATAATATACTAGCTGTGCTGGCGAACTACGTTTCGCCATAATAAAAATTAGTTTACGACCTATAAACTAATTTTTTAGGTCGTAAACTAATTCACACCTACCGAACATACACTAAAAAATTCATAAAGATCGGTTAAGCCGTTACGGAGGAGTTCGGTAACAAACACTGTGACACGAGAATTTTATTTATAAAAAGATAAAAGATATATAGATTGACAGTACACGTACACGTCACAATTTTAATAAAAGATTCGAAATTTCAACATTAAATCTAAGCGAACGGATGGCTCATGAGGATATACTGCGAAATTATTGCGCTATACCGCTAGAGGTCTGCGGTTCGAACCCCCGTAATGCATGTTATGTTTTTATGATTTTTTATCACAGAATTAATAACAACATTCTTTAAAATGAAATAGAAAATTAGATAACTGGTAAGAAAGAACAAGGAAAAAATTTTTTTAAAAATAGTACTAAATTATATAATTTCGGTATTTGATAAAACAGTTGAATAAATTAATTTCAGCCGGCTATAAGCATATAAATTTTGCAATTTAATTTCTCAATTATATTTTATATAATAAAATTTGAAATTAAATTGCTTAGTTTTTTATAGGTAAGTTTGTATACATACCGGGTTATTTTTCCAGCAGGAGCCAAATTTCGTGTCCTTGTTCAGACAAGCAAAATGAAATTCTTTTACTATGGGACCAATCTTGAAATCGCGGAAAAAAATCAGCTGTTCCATACAAATGTTCAACATCCACACCTAAATGTATGGAACAGCTGATTTTTTTTTCGCGATTTCGAGTTTGGTCGCATAGTATAAGTTTTTCATTTTCCTTGTCTATAAACAAGCATACAAAATTTGGCTCCTGATGGAAAAATAACCCGGTATAAAAATAAACACTTATTTTATTTTAGTATAAAAAACTAAAATCACATTTTTAACAATATACAATATATGACTTTGTATTTTCTTTAAAAATAATAAATAAATTGTAAAATGATGAATACCTAAATCATTGAAAAAGAAATCGTCTTGGGCGGGATAAAAAAAGGTCACATATGAAAAATTTGCAAGTTTGCTTTATTCTTAACCAGTTTTTTGAATTAAGTTACAGATGATAACCTTGTGATAATAGAAAGTACCCACTACCAAAATGACTTATCTCCAATGATATATTTACTTTACATCTTAAATATCAAACGTAGGTATATAAAATGTATGACATAAATCCAATCCATGGCGGAACAACCCCTTAGGTATAACATAGATTTATACGTCACTTTTTTACCAAATTGTAACACATTTAGCGTACCGTAAGCGTATGATGTTTTATAAGACCTATTTACGCATAAGTCATTGTAATGAACTAAACGAAGCATAAATATGAATTTGTTAAAAAAATCATAAGCATAGCAGGAGTTTAATTAAAGTGCCATCTGTTGAGTGCGTGCGAGAACTACTGAGCCCAATGTAGCAAAGGTTCGATGGCCCGAGCTTGCTCAGAATTGTCAGTGGCGTTTTAGTTGCGTCATCTCGCGGTGAAATGGTGAAATAAAACAGCTCGAAGAATTGCCCGACTTAAGTAGGGACCATTTCATTGTATGGGATGAGGCATCTGTACTGTAGTATTATATTATCTGTGCTACGGGCTACGGCCGCCAGTCGGCGGCTTTGATGCGCGCGCGTTACAGTCCTTGTGTGCCAATCTTCCGCGCCTTATCGATCGATCTATCCTACCTACCTCACTGTAAAGGCGTCTCTAGACTCACGCCGAGAACCCCCGAGAACACCCGAGAAGCGTGAATGTGATGGGTTTCTCGGCTTCTCGTTCTCGGGCTCGCCTGTTCTCCAATCGGTGTCGGTTTTTTTGCCCGCTTCAAAGGGTTTCTCGGGTGAGAAAAGAGAACACTATCACACTCTCGTTTGTTCTCAGTGCGACTGCGATCGTGGCGTAGATCGCATGTTATCTCGTGCCAATTATTCTATAAAAAAAAATACTTTGTGGTGTCTGATGCATATCAGTATCATTTAGATAACTTCACAGTTATTGTATACTCTTTCATTTAACATAGTCTCTCATCTGTGCTATCAGTGCTTAACAAAATAATGTGTGATAAATATTAAGAAAATAATTTAAATTCACGAAGATTTCAATTGTTTTGAGATATTTCGTTAGTCTTTATAGTTCAGTAATTTTAGACATACGAGTAAAAAATGTGGAAAAATGAAACAGAGTTTAAATAATATTTTCACACAGAGCCCATTTTGTGGGAAGCAAAACGTTTTCTATAAAAAAGTACTTTGTCAATAACCACCATCGTTTGAGCCATTTTTTCTTAATATTATTTTAAATTTTCGTGTTAACGAGATTATAATGTGCTAACGCACACAATACCAAGGCAGTAGCACTGTCGTCCATTCCGGATCACGACCGAGAGTGTAAATGAGAAGATCGCTGAGTGTGGATAGCTTCTCGGTTCTCGCGCAAGTTCTCGGCGAGACGTCTCGCCGAGACTTCTCGCGTGAGTCTGGAGCCGGTATAAAAAGTGATAAGTGAATAATTGGTACCTAGTTACCAACCAATATGTGATATTGAGCTCAGTGTAACTTTAGAAAGCGTTAAAGAATGATTCCGTTAATCGTTTTCACATTTTTTGGTGGTTTAGATACCTACCTATTTGTTTTTAATTGTAGCCAGTCCTAAGCCTAGTAAAGTGTGAAGGGACTGTGGACTCAGTGTACCATATCATCATCATCACAGCTCATATACGTCCCCACCGAGGGGCACCAGCCTACCCTAACTAGTTATGTTAGGGCGATTAGGCCTTAGTCAAACCACGCTGTCCCAGTGCAGATTGGTTGACTTCACACGCACTTTTGAATTACTTCGCAGGTGTATGCAACTTTCCTCACAATGTTTTCCTTCACCATAGGAGCGTCAGATAAATGTACATATGAATTTCGTGAAACGAAAAATACAATGGTACATGGCAGGATCGATCGCGGGCCTCCCAATTCCACTCGGGGCACAGTTCAGAGCCAAGGCCACAGCGCCACCAAGGCTCTCAAGTGTACCCACTGCCTTCGTTTAATGTAGCCAGTCCTATGTCTGGTAAAGTATGAAGAGATTGTGGATTTAGCCAGTCCTATGTCTGGTAAAGTATGAGGGGATTGTAGATTCAATGTACATACAGTTTGCAAGCCCTGAAAGCAATTGTTTTAAATATGCAGTTAATCTGGTGAAGAAAGTGAAAAAAGGACTTAAGTACTTAGTCTGAAGATTTATCATTATCATTGGACAGTGCGCGATCGTAGCGTCGTTTATTGTCGTCGTTTATAAATGAAACAAAGACTTATCAATGTCGCAATAAAATCTTGAAAATTGCTTTTTGTTCCATTTATTGAGTTATCTTACGAGTATTTATTGAGAAATCGTACAGGCAGTTTTTCCATACAAACGTAGTCCCCTGTTTCCTTTCTGGATAATGGAACTACTTGCTTTATTTTTTACAATAAAATCAATGGGCACCACAAGCATGTTCCTATGCTTTCCTTTTTTACCGACGAAAAAACGGAGGAAGTACTCAATTCGACGCGTATATATATATATATATTTTTTTAATGTTCGATCACGCATAACTTTTTACAGAGAACTCCGATTTTGATGATTCTTTTTTTACTGGAAAGGGTATACCCCGAGGGCGGTCCCATTTAAATTTGAAAAAAAAAATCTTACCCTAAGGGTAGGAAAACAGGAAATTATTGTTGATTTACTCACTAATTGTGAGTAAATGACCACGCATTACTTCGTACAGAGTGATCCGATTTTGATGATTCTTTTTTTATTGGAAAAGGTATACCCCGAGGGTGGTCCTATATAAATTTGAAAAAGCAATTCTAACCCTAAAGGTACAAAAACGGGGGATGATTGATGATTCACTCACTGATTGAAAAATTAATAGATGAAAGTCACAAAAAAATATAAAATAAAAACTTTTTAACAAGAAATTAAACCGCCGAAAAAACTAAAAAGCAAAAACACTGAAAAGTTAGAAATAATATACAAATTTTAACACTTACTAGATCATCGTTTGGCACCGACTTCAATATACACTCGCGAGCAAAAGTTTGGAATCAGTTATTTGAAATTGGTTGCGCGTTATCTTGAGTAGTTAATACTTTTTTAATAATCGTAAAAATGACATCATTTTAAAGGTTCAACTCTTTACTTTTAATCTGATACCGAATTCATTAAAAACAAGCCAGTATTTATGGAGCCATTCCGCATTAAGTGAAGGTGTATCTAAAAAGACGTGTTTCAATTGTTTGATACGTCACGAGTTGCGACTTATTGACCCCCTATAAAAGCACCTGTTATCGGATTTTCTTTATCAGTCGACTTTCACACGTTGACCGTACGGTACACATCTCCGCCACTTTTGACCCTTTACCTTGTACGACAATGGAGACAACATCTACAGAAGCAGCACAAATCGTAGCCCTATTGCAAGAAGGGCTCAGCCAGCGGGCTGTCGCTCGTCGGCTCCACATAAGCCAATCCTGTGTTTCGAAAGTTTATAAGCGCTTTCGAGAGACTGGTGGCTTTATCCCGAGACCAAGATCTGGACGGCGCCGGTGCACATCGGAGAGGGATGACCGTTTTATCGTGTCAACCTCTCTCCGAAATCGGCATTTGACTGGTGTCGACGTCCAACAGGAGCTCCGAGATGTTCGTGGGGTAGCAGCCAGCGAGTGGACAGTTCGTCGACGACTCAAGCAAGCGAATCTGACTCCGAAAAGGCCTGCCACAGGCCCGAAACTCACGGCAGCTCACCGACAAGCACGCCTTCAGTTTGCTCGCACCCATCTTGATTGGGAGGTTGAGCAATGGAGGCAAGTCCTGTTCTCCGACGTAAGCAGGATGTGTTTGCACGGTAGTGACAGAAGAGGACGGGTCTACAGGCGGCCTGGGGAGCGATTTGCACAGTGCTGTGTCGCTGAAACAGTGGCTTATGGGGGCGGCTCTTGTATGATGCGGGCCGGCATTTCCTTCGATGGTAAAACCGAGATGGTAAAACCGAACCTTGCCCCGCCAGGCACGAAGGACGAGGAGGCGGTCTAACTTCGGACCGGTACATTTCCGATATTCTCCTGGAACATGTCGTTCCCTATGCGGGATACATCGGTGATGACTTCCTCCTTATGCACGATAACGCTCGTTGTCACACTGCCCGTGTAACAACGGAATACATCGAAGAAGTCGGTATTGCCACATTGGACTGGCCAGCGCTCAGCCCTGACTTGAATCCCATTGAGCACGTGTGGGATGAACTGAAGAGGAAGGTTTGTTCCAGAACTCCTGCTCCTTCATGTCTGAATGAGCTGAAATCAGCGTTGATTGAGGAGTGGGAAGGTATTCCACAAGAATCAATTCAGAAGCTGATCAGGTCTATGAAGAATCGTCTTAGAGCAGTTATTAGGGCGAGGGGAGGTAACACAAAATATTGACACTTATTTTTAAAGATAAATAAAATTTTTATTTAATAATTTTTGTTGTTTTATTCATTCATTATTTTTCCCTATTTCCTTGTTTTCCTACCTCCTTCACTTAATCCGGGATAACTCCACAATTACGGGCTCGATATGAATTAATTTTATATCGATTTAAAGTGGACAGTTGCACCTTTAACATGATGTCATTTTTATGATTATTAAAAATTTATTTAGTAAGCAAGTTCACGCGGAACCAATTTCAAGTAACTGATTCCAAACTTTTGCTCGCGAGTGTAGAAGTGTGATGTTGTCTGTCTGTGTGACCTATTCTTATATTATTTCTAACTTTTCAGTGTTTTTGCTTTTTAGTTTTTTCGGCGGTTCAATTTTTTTATTAAGTTAATTATTAAAAGAGATATTTAAACCTTCAAAAACCTAAAAAATTCTGCTGTATTCAAACGTCCAGCAAACAAATTGAACAAGATTATATGAAAAAAGCAAAACATAGAAACACAGTTAAAGCCTCGCTTGGTCAATTTTTCGCGAAACGTATATTTTGTGTACTTTTCATAGGTATTTTCGGTCCGAGCTGCAGTTGTCCCTATCGCGCTCAGTTCAGTTGTTCGGGCACACAGCGCGACAGCAATACTTTTTACAAATACCTATTTTTGAATTCTCTCGACCATGGTGTTTCCTCTTAAAACTCGTAAAACAAATGTTGTAGTTAATGATGTTAGCTATGTAATCCTGCGAGTTTGCAGGTGTTCTACAATTAACTCTGCATAAAGACGTTTAGCCTATCAGCCCCCGTAGCACAACCATCAAAACAAGACATGATAAAGCGATTTATCGCGGTGAACTGTCAGAATACGATGAATACCTATTGTATTTTGACAGTTCACCGCGATAAACCACTTTATCATTATCGTGTTTTGGTGGTCGTGCTAGGGGGGCAGGTGTATGAAGAAAATTATGTTTATGAATTTATTTGTATACCAACCACAGTTTTGACTTCGAAGAATTTCTAAACAAATTTTTTTTTTTCCTGTGTGACTAGTAATTTCCTATAATAAAAAGAATTCAGATTATAAAGTAGAAGCTTTTAGAGAAAGTCCTTTTTTACTAATTTCCTAATTTATAACAAAAGGGTGTTGTTCAATAATTACTATAATATATGAAACAAATGAATTGTCAAATATGATCAAAGGCCCAAAAAATGTAATATTATTGCAAAATTAAAAAGCTATTTTTAATCTGCATTTCACATAACTTGAAATATTTTTGTACATTAATATATCTGTGTACTATCATATCAATAGCTTTATTGAAATTTGTCAATAACCCCACTGTAAGGGCTTTTTCTAATACAATGTGTTAATGAATATACGCAAAACCTGAAATTAGTTTGCTTGGGTGGTATCCTAGTATGCGTTCAGAGCCTTTGTGTGAAGTACAAATTCCACTATAGCCCCGTTCCATATCTTAGTTAAAGGGTGACGTTTGGGTCAAACAACCCGCCCTTTCAAGACCTTAAGACTGTCAGAGCGAGTTACAACTGAATAAACCTTCAAATTTCCTGGTTGAAAAACAGTGACATTTGTAACTGTCAAACTCTTACCTGATTGGATGATTTTGAGGCTATAATCAATAACGTCATTTACTAGAAAGAGAGAAAAACGAAAAGTTCATGCGAAAGATGGAGATTATTGCTGCAATGCATTCAACATCTCAGAACTTGTTAAATAACAACCGAAGAACTGCACTCTCAAGGTACTGAACATGCTCCTGTATTCCATCCGCTGACTGCCATAGACAGAGAAAGAAACTGCAGCATCGAGGTTGCAGCTTGCGTCCCAAGGTCGCCTGGAAGAAATTGCTTTTTAGCAATAAGGCCGCCTATTTGTACGAAAACTACATGAAATATTTTACAAAAAACACCAACTTATTTTGGTAAATATTTCATGCAGTTTTTGTTTTTTTTTCATACATTTTTTGTGCCATCAGAATTTAAATAAGTACATATTCGATTTCATAAGAAACTGCTTTTAATTTCTGGAGGTAGGTACTAAATAGTTAGTAACTTTAATGTTAGAGCATGATCCCGCCATTTTGATAATGAAAGCCGGATTGTCAAAATTATAATGTTTGTTAAATCAAATAGTTAGTACCAAATGAGTACTAAATTGCAGTGGGTTTTTAAAAACAGGAAGTGATCCCGTCATCTTGACGTTTATCGCACAACCATCTTAAACACGAATCGAATACGGATAAGTGCGCAAATGCTAGGACGTAAATTTCCCGTTCGGATTTTTTCACGTATCGAACACGAACCGACTACGTATAAGTGTGCAAGCGCCCTTAGGCTCGGCTCAGCTTATCTGAGAAGGCGAGCCTACTCGTAGTATACACACGGCGCGGGTAAAACAACAATGTTGATCTCCGCGATCCGCGCGTTCGTGCTTTTAGTTTTTGAATTACCTAACGTATTTGAAAAAATACAAATAGGCGATAAGCTCCGTCGAGCCCGTAATGGCTCGCGCGCCTTCGATCCCTGTCGAAAAACCTTCAAGCGGTGGCTCGCACAAACTTAGGCTTGGCTCGCGTCTTCACGCGCCACAAGCAGCAACATCCTACTTGTTTGCAGTCGCCCGACCATAGTTTCAAGCTTGCAAAAAAGCAACAAAATCTAATTTATTTAATAATTTATATATTTTTTTAAAATATAAATAAGTTGGGATTTGAAAGGTTTTGTGTACATTCATTAACACATATAGTATGTATATAAAATTCATCTTATTATTGCCACAGCGATTCACGGTTTTACAGTGTCCAAACTGAACAGAATGAGAGGTTTTTGAACACAATCCAAAAACCTCTCATTCTGTTCAGTTCGCACTAGTACATTTAGAGGTTTTAGTATGATGCAACCAAAATAAAACTTCCCTCCTCCATTTCATTATCTTACTTAGAATTTTTAAAATCGTTTAGTTGATATTAATTAAGGGAATTGCTGGCCAAAGTTCATGCCACTAGCTTTGATTTATTTACGTAATCTGTACATAATATACAATTTTTTTTATCACCGCAGTGTAAAATAAATAAAAAATTTAAACGAGATGCTAAAATATGTAGGTACTGTATCAATCAATCAATTACGAGACAATTAATAATAATATACATTTTAGCATCTGGTTTCAATCAGGCGCAGATTCATCCCTCAAAAAAGGTCACAGCCAGTGGCGTGCACAGAAATTTTAAACAATTCCGAATAGTTCAAAATTCCCAATATAACAACTCCGATTTATCATTCATCCTATTTTACAAGCATTTATTTACTTTCACCTGTCCGGTGTCTGTGTGTAATGAAGTCTTGCAAGTCAAATTTGACCCACTTCCCGGTGTCCGATTGAGCTGAAGTTTTGCATGCATATACAGGCTGGAAAAAAAGACCGTGTTTGGAAGAAAAGTACCTACCTTTAATATTGATTATGCCAAATTTTATTGAAAGGAAACATTCCTTTATTTTCAAAAATAATTAAAACTGCATTTAAAGATTTTTGAAAAATCATCTGCTTGAGCCGAGAATCGAACCGGTGAAATGTGACAAAAAAAAAATTCTGTATTTTATGGTACCAACCGAAAGAGTCATTCATATGGATCAATTTCTTTTAAGCAACATAGTATCTTAAATTAAAGAAAGAGCAAGATTTTTTTTATTGTTAAGCCCATTCACAGAAAAGTTGAACTAATATTTTAAATATTCAATCAACTCGATATAAAAGGCGACACGTAGCGAATTCAGTCGAAGAAAACGTCTGTGCATACGTGAAAATGGGTCTCCTTTTGAGTAATTCATAAGTTAAGTGAACTATTTTCAAGTATTTTCTTTAGATACTAAGTAAGCTTTACAATAAAAAAATATTTATATGTTTAAAAGAAATTGATCCTTATGAATGACTCTTTCGGTAGGTACCATAAAATACAGAATGTTTTTTTTTGTCACATTTTTTAAAATAAAGGAATGTTTCCTTTCAGTAAAATTTTCCATCATCAATACAAAAGGTACTTTTCCTCCAACCACGGTCTTTTTTTCCACCCGGTATATATCGCGTGACAATGCAATATTATGATGATATGGAGCTAAACTAATGCTGGAGCTGGAACGTGGCCATATTAACTCCGCAATAAAATGACACAACCCCATCGTGTTTGGGCTCGTTGATTCGTATTGACGAGTACTAAAAGCTTGTATTTAGTAAAGTTTTTTTTTAAATGATTTTACTTGTTATAATTCAGAAATTTCAATATTCCAAATGTTTATAATTACTATGCTCAAAATACCGACTTATCTCGGCAACAATATACCGACTACCGAGTTTTAACTCTGTATTTTGTTGTTTCAATATCGTGTGCGCTCGCACTAAAGAGGATAATAAACTTATGTTATGACACAATTTTTATAAATATAAAAACAATATATTTTTAAGAACTAAGTGCCAATCAAGATCATGTTAAAAAGGTATTGTATTATTTTTTATCTTAATAGGTTAATCTCGCGAATAGCTTTTACATTACTTGTATCATAAAAAATTGTGTCATAAGTTTATTTTACTCTTTTTAGAGCATCAACATTTGTTTTTAAAAATATTTTCTACTTTTAATTTTTGCGACACTAATGAAATCTCTCTATTTTTCAGACTGGTTTGGGACAAACTCTTTGCGTAGGTATTGGTGGTGACCCTTTTAATGGAACTGACTTTATTGATTGTCTTGAAGTTTTCTTGAATGATCCAGAGACTAAGGGTATCATACTTATCGGTGAGATTGGCGGTAACGCCGAGGAGTTGGCTTCAGAATACCTAACTCAATATAACACTGTAAGTAATGCTGTTTTATATTACATTATTATTATTAAAATATCCTTAAATTTAAGTTTTTTACAATATACACGGTGTTTAAAAATAACCAATAAATAAATCCATTTTTTTTTCAAAAACTCATTATTAAAATGTGTTTACAACGTAATGTCATTCAACCCAAAATTTTCATGTAAATCATAGACATGATGCAAGTTGCTGGTGGATGATCTTGGCCACTAGGTTGTGCCTGTGCAAATACTCGCCGTTAGCAAGATGAGAACAACCAGAGATAATGTGCCTGCGTGACTCTCCGGGACGGCGGCATGCTCGACAAATGTCAACCGTACCGTCCTTCAGGATATAGTTTCTATAGTTGTTCGTCATCATTACTTCGTCTGCAATTGCACAGGCAAAACCCTCGGTTTCCCCAAAAAGGTCCACGAAGCGCAGCCAGTTTAGCGAAGCGGGTAGGTCTACATCAGGTCCAGTCAAGGCTCGATAATTCCTCCCGTGCAACTCCTTGCCCCTCCATACTTCCTTGCGGTCTTCGACGTTGAGCACCGATGGTTTGCGCCAGTTCTCTATTGCCACGGAGAGGGGTAAGTCCTTTGTCAGCTGCCACAACATCACGATGCATCCCGCATTCGTTGTTAAGGAAGTAATTCCTGAGGCTGCACACTTCACGGTTGTGGAGGTTCTTAGCATTTAGAACGGAAATGGGGTGGCCACGACCACCCCATTTCCGTGGAATGTACAGTCTCATAACAGACAAGCGAGGGTGGATGTGTTGTATGCGATGTGTTGTGAGTAGTTGGCGGACTCTCCTGTCCAAAGCGTCCAGCTCAGTCTGAGTCCATTTCAGTATGCCAAAGAAGTATATCAATAGAGGCATCACTCAACCGTTGAAGGCACGCACCTCATTGCCGCCAAGACAAGACAAGACAAGAGACTGTTAAGTACATTTGTTAGGCGACAGAAGAAGCGTGCCTTCACCGATTTCTTGACGTCCTTCGCCGATATCCCCGAAGACTGTGACATATCAAGATATTTGAATGAGTCGGCATCGAGTGTCATTGTATCGGAAAGTTGTACATTCGGTGAGCTTACAACTTTCCCCCGCTGCACATGCAAAACCGCACATTTATCTACACCGAACTCCATTCTGATAGCGTTGCTTAAAATCTGTTGATTTTCAGCAACTCCATCAGATCTCGTTGTTTCGGTGCAAACAACTTGAGATCATCCATGTAAAACAGATGACTAATGATTTCACCCAGTCTCCAGAGCCGACAGCCTAGACTTGAGTCCTTCAACAAAGTACTGAGAGGGTTCAGTGCTAGGCTATTTTTCAGGGTGACAATACCTCTATTTTAATCAAGTCTTGAGAATCAAGGGGACCGTCGCCGCTGCATGGTTGACAAAGAGCTGTGCTCCACTGCCGCATACAGTTATTTAAAAAGGATTTCAGAGTTGTATTTTTATTTTATGCAGCTCTAAAATTATCTCCAGCCACGGGTGCGGCAACGAATCATAGGCCTTCTTGTAGTCAATTCATGCAGCAGAAAGATCCCCTGCTCCGCCGAACTTGATGGCTAATGGTCATGTCTATGAGGAGGAGCTCTTTTGTACCACGGGACCCAGCCTTACATCCATTCTGAGTAGAGGCCAAAATATTATTTGACACAATGTGTGTGTTAATTTTTGTGGTCAGAATGGACGTAAGGAGCTTGTAGATGGTGGATAAGCATGTGATAGGTCTATAATTTTTTGGATCTGTGGTACTTCCGGTCTTGTGGAGCAAGAAGGTGGTACCCTTGACACATAGCTCACAGGATGGACGGCCGTTGGGTCGGAACGGTCCTCGATTGGCGGCCGCGTATCGGGAGACGCAGCGTTGGTTGGTAGTCCCCCCACAAGGTCGACCGACGATCTGATGAAGGTCGCAGGAAGCCGCTGGATGCGGGAGGTGCAGGACTGATCGGTTTGGAGACCCCCTTTGTCCAGCAGTGGGCGTCTCTTGACTGAAATGGCATGGTTCAAATTCTAATTTAAACAATATAATGACATTGTCTTGTTATCTTATCACTGCAATCTTTTGGAACCTGGGGGGTTACCACCTAACTCATAGCGATGCATTCATTATCATTTTAAATGATAGCATTAATGATCATTGTAATGTGACATTTAAATGATAGCATTCATGCTCATTTAAATGTCACAGGTGACATTGGAAGCATGGTTCTAATGTCACCTGTGACATTAAAATGATAGCGAGTGCATTACTATGAGTTAGGCGTTAGGACTTCTGTTTACAAGTTACACATAGTATTACAAAATATTATATAATAATGTTATTCTTACACTGAGAGCATCGAAATAAAAATACTATTTTCGTATTTCTAGGGTCAAAAAGCCAAGCCTGTTGTTTCATTCATTGCTGGGTTAACGGCGCCGCCTGGCAGGCGGATGGGTCATGCCGGTGCTATCATTTCGGGCGGAAAAGGAGGCGCAATGGATAAAATTAAAGCTCTAGAAAAAGCAAATGTAATCGTCACACGTTCCCCTGCCAAAATGGGTGTGGAGCTTCTGAAGGAAATGAAACGATTAGAGATTGTGTGAATGATGATAAGCATCATTGGTCCATAATAACACATTTTATTGCTATCCTGTATAGTTTAGTAAAACATTATTTATATTCCATTGTTGTATTTGCTTTGTTTTGTACTTGTTACAAAATATTAATGAAATAGTATACAGTGGATTGTTGGTCACTTTCGTGATAGGTCCCTTGTGGTAAAATTAGAAACCAATTCTCACTCAACCAACATGTAATGTTCTCTTAAAAGAACTTAGTGGACTGCACCTTGAGTAAACAAAAAATCAAACGCTTGAAATAACTCATATTATACCCGTGAATGCAAGAATTTTCAGCAGACTGTAAATAAGTTATCAACAAGATTAAATTCTTGTAACAAAAACTTCAAACCCACTGGTAATCTCACATTTTTCAATTTAAGTCAATATAAGCGATGTTTATTGACAATCTTGAAGATGCACGATATTGGTAGCAACCACAGTTTCAAGCAAATTTAGAAATTAAGTGTCTTATATTTTCTAAGTGTTAGCTACTCATGAAATAATGTTATACTATTTAAAATTATCTTATTATGCTATTGTATCATAGTTATGCTTCTACCTGTTATATTGTTAAAGGGATATAAACAAAATACATACATTGTGACCTAAAATTGTTTTATTACTGAAAGGTATATTTTTCTTTTTATAATAAGGCAGTTTACAGAGACATGATTCTCTTAAATAATAGTATATGGACTATTAACAAATGATGCTTCCAAATTAGATGCCGGTTTTGTTAAGGAATGATTAATAGCATCATAATAATCTAATTAATAAAAACTATGTTAAGTTTCTTGAATAATAAAACAAAATCCATTTCTTGGACAAATAGCGACAATCATTGTCATAGTACAAACCTATTTCCATGGAATGTGATCCTGAAAATAGTTGGTCACCTAGTTGAGACAACTAAAAACTACTGTCAGACAATATCGTCAAATCAATCGAATCACTTTGTAACAAACGGAGATGTTTAAGGTGCTTTATTATAACTTGTAATTGCTAGTTCCATCATCCTTATTGAATTATTAATCGTAACATATTGTTGGTATAAGATTTCTCAGTGTTCATGTTTTTGTAATGTATATGAGTGATGATATATGAGTGATATTTTTACCTATGTGTAATAGAATCCACAGCTGATTTGGAAGCACCGTCGTAGACATACAGGATGTAAAATGACCGAACGCGAAGCCGAAACCTTCGTATTGAACCAATCGTCATTATACAGGATTATTTATAAAACACCTGGAACCTCGCGCAGGATTAGATAGCTAACATCATAAACAACGCTTGTTCTACGACATTTGATAATTCGTTAGATTTTACCTTCATACAAAAATAAATATTAATTTAATACACCTCTAGAATGTTTGTAACTCTACGCGCACAGCGCGAGCGTAGTGTGGTGTGTGTGGTAGTGTCGTCTTCCGTCGTCGTTTATAAATGATACATAGACTTATCAATGTCACGACAGTGCAATGAACACTTGAAATTGATTTTTGTTACATTTAATGAGTTATCCTAAAACTCTTAAAACAAACGTAGTTAATGATGTTAGCTATCTAATCCTGCCAAGGTTGCAGGTGTTTGACAATAAACATATGTATAATTTTAGTCTTTTAGATCATACCTGGGAAATTACATTAAAGGAAATAAAGTTAGTTACAGAGATACTTAAGTTTAAAGTGACAATTATTTTTCGGGGAATTTTTACCAAACTGTTGAGAACATTATTTGTTAATTTCCGTCCGAAGAAATATCAAAGAAAAAATCTGTATTTATTAACAAGTAAAAGTTTTTAATTAACAACGCTTAATATATTTACAATGTACGCTGTCGTTTGTTGCCACGAGCCGTTAGCTCACGCAGACTTAAGATCCGTAGCGAGCAAGGCGCGCGTTACATTGCGTAGTACTTTTTGCAGTTGTTTTTTAAAACCTAAAAATACTTACATTTCGTTTCCTATTAATATTTTTTATATAAGTTAATTTTGATGGTCTTAATGCGTAGACGCGAGCTTCGTTATGGGTCTTTACACAGTGTATAGGCACGGTAATATAGGTAATAGGTGAAAATGTTATGGATTACATTTGGAGCAAATAACTTATAATGAGATTCATACATTACTTATCCTATTGCTAATACAATCAGTGAACAAATTAGTACAGTCAGCAACAACATTAGCCAAGCAATTCATGTCTCTACGTAGTGCTCCACAAGTATTCATTTAATCTTTTTAATTATATACCAAGGAAAGTATAAAGGCGGACTTAATGCTTTAGGCATTCTCGACCCGTCAACCTTAGGGTGGTTGAGAGAATAACTTAACTAAGCTCTAGGTATTAACTACAAATTATCACTGACCACAATTATAGATGTTAAATATAATATTTAATAATTTTTAATTATTGCTCGATTGCAAATAATGTTGATTTAAAGTTCAAATAATAACTTTATATTGCATAACACAATATAATTGCAGATTGTTCTGATGTTAAAGGGGACGTCAGACAGAAAGCTTGACTGGGCCGGGTGTGTGACACGTCAATGCCCCGGCCAAGCTTTTGAGTACTATTAAAATGTATGGTGGTCGCGACGACATAGCCTTTAACTCACCAGCTGCTTCGTCCCTACGCGACTACTTGGGTTTTGATAAAACCAGCAGTAAAACAAACAAAACCACATGGAGTTGCTTTTGCAGTGATTCATTTCTGCCACTAACTTCTGTAGCATAATATTTTAAATCAAAATATAATTAGAATAGTATTTTTACAGAAAATTATATATTATAGTATATTCAGGATTCCGGTTCCTGTGACAGGTCGAAGTTTTCCGTTTTATGCATACTAATTTCTATAAATAAAAATATTCGGCCTTACCACAAAAAGTTTTTAAACACTGTCTTAAGTTAAACACTGTTTATATCTTTCCTTTGAAAACAAATGAAACAGCATCATGTTAAAACAGTGTCTAACTTAAGACAGTGTTTAAAAACTTTTTGTAGTAAGGCTGATTATGTTTTGAAAAAATATAACTTTAAGTATATCTTTTTAGGTTATTTTTATCAAGAATGCTATACTTAATTATTTCCACATTAAATAGAAACAAGAATATCAGCCCAGTTAATTAAAATTATAATTCCAAAAAATATTTGTTTGAATTTTACAAATATTCATGATTCAAATACATTCTTAATTAAACAAATATTTTTCAGAATTATAAATAATTACATTTACTTAACTGGACTGATATTCTTGTTTCTATTTAATGTGCAATTGATTATTGCATTTTTTGATAAAAATAACCTCAGAGATGTTAAATTTTTAAAACAATATTTTTATTCTTGGAAACTATAATAGTATGCATGAAACAGAACGCTTCGACCTGTCACTGGAACCTTATCCTGAATATACTATAGAGTATTTAACTTAAAATTATATTGACGAAGTGAAAACTATATCAAATTATTATTATCAGTTCATTCATAGGAAATAAAACACAACCCTTTGATGAGTTTCATGTGGACAATTTGGAAGATGTGTTTGTGGTATGTTTTAAGAGGATTGTAATGTGAAGCTGTAAATTTTCATATAAAAAGCGATAACGGTTTTCTTTCATAATTTTTGGAAATGTTAGAGATATAATGAAGATTTAGGTTTGTATGTTTTGATTTTGAAGTAATATCTCAGAATACAATTAGCATAGAAATATTTATATTTTAGACTTAAAAACTACCTCAAGCATTTTTATCTTTTTTGACTAAATTATACTGAATTACAAAAAACAAAATGTATAAAGATTAAGGTATACTGAATCGAAACCAAAAGTGTCTAACTTCGTAAAGGTTTAGGGGTAAAACCGTTATCACCCGAAACAATATTTCAATAAGAAATGTAGGCTTTTGCCTCGGACTTAACTCTAAGCGTTGTGCAACAAACTGCATTTATGAAAGTACATACTCGAGCCATGAATTGGCACTTCACAGTCCTCTTAAAAGTGAAGTTTTATTTGAATGCATGGAGTGCTAATATTTTTGCCGCTGACTGTTCCAACTTGGTTATGCTCTAGTCTAGAATGTAATTTTAACACAACAAAAAAGAACTATGACTACAGCAATATGTTATCTGGTACTGAAAACAGTATTTCAAAAATTGAATTTGTTTTAAATTATTTTCACTAAAGTTCTATGTTAAATCCTTTGCAAAATATATTTAATAAGTAGTGAATCCATTACCCTACTTTTAGTAGGTTAATGGATTCATCCTATGGTTCGAAAATTAAGTCTGTATAAAAATACAAAACTTTATTTGACTATGGAGATCACAGAATGCAACTTGCGTATTTTATATGATGTCTTAGGCAATGTTATAAATATTTCAACACATTCATGCTACATAACAGACTACAAGTATGAGAGATCTTTTTTCATACAATAATTAACACAAGTAACTCATAGAAAGTTCTTAAATAGTATAAATATCAAGTTAAATATACATATTTTACTTTCAAGAACAAATTTATAGGATCAAAGTCTGCTCTATTTTACAATCTAAGTAATACAAAAAACAATAATAGCCAATAACATCTAGTACATCTTAATCAATGTTTTTGAATAAAAAATCTTATTCAAATTACCACCTATCCCTTCTACCACGACCTCCACGGCCTCCGCGACCACGACCTCCACCTCCCCCTTCTTGTTCTCTTTTTATTTTCATATTTTCAAATCTTTGAGCCATCATTTCTAGTTCCTCGGGAACATCTTGGTTAGCTTCTTCAAGAATTTTAATGAGGTCTCGTGCTTTACCCCAGTCACTTCTGGTTACAAATGTCAATGAGACTCCAGTTCTTCCTGCACGTCCAGTCCTGCCAACTCTATGTACATATTCCTCAATATGACGTGGAAAATCTAGGTTGATCACATGGGTAAGATCTTTTATGTCTATCCCTCTAGAAGCTACATCAGTAGCCACTAAAATATTTACAGTCCCTTCAACCATATCTTCTAAAGCAGCTTCACGGTCACTCTGATCTCTATCACCATGTATAGACTGACATTCAATCCCTTTCATACACAGCTCTGTAGTTATGTGTGTTGCTGTAGCTTTTTTGCCACAAAATATTATGACTTTGTCATTTTGGTCCATATTCATTAAGAAATCAAATAAAGCAGCTTCCTTATCATCCTCTTCTACAAATAATATTTTTTGTGTTACTGTGTGCACAGCTGCAAGGTCAAGGGATCCAACATTTACTTGTATAGGATCCTTCATATAAGACTCTACAAGTCTTCGGACACCTAGAGGCCAAGTAGCTGAAGTCATTACTGTTTGTCTATCAGGTCGAACATCAAATAGAGATTTCCTTATCTGAGGTTCAAATCCCATGTCAAGCATTCTATCAGCTTCATCTAGTACAATATAAGAAAAGTTTATAATATTTAAATGTCGAGCTAGCACTAAATCATTTAGTCTCCCTGGTGTAGCTATCACTATATCTACTCCTTTAGATACAACTTTGATTTGCTCTCTGCGGTCACCACCTCCATAAAGACAAACAGATTTAATGCCTCTGTATTGATATTTTGAGACTTCTTTCTCAATTTGCAGTGCAAGCTCTCTAGTCGGGGCTAGAATAAGGACAGAAGGGCCTTCTCTTTGTTCTCTAGGAATTGTTTGGCCATCAATATGTATAAGAGCTGGAAGCAGAAATGCCAAAGTTTTACCTGTACCAGTTTGAGCTATTCCAATCAAATCATCTCCTCTTAAAAGAATTGGCCAAGCTTGACTCTGAATTGGAGATGGTTGTTTAAACCCCTGCTTATAAATCTCAGCTAAAATCTCAGGATAGTGTTGGAATGCTTGTTCAAATGTTTTAACAGGGTTGGGAATAGGTCTGAGTCCAGGTTTTTCATCAAATGTTCTTTTAACCTGTATATCATTGTTAGCTCGACGCCAACGTGTGACATCTGCTGGAGACATTGCAGCCACCTCATTATCTTCTTTATAGAAATCTTTGATAATAGGTGGAAGTTTGTTCCATCTTTGCTCTTGTTCTTTATCATAGTGGGCATTGAGTTTATCCCAATCAATAACTTCTACACCATACTCATTTTTTTTGAAGAAATCACCACGTGGCGCATTACTGCCACCATCACTCGAGGAGTTTTGCTCTGAGCGCCCAGGTCTTCTGTCTTCAAGAAGTTCATTGATTAAGCTTTCGAGTTTAACCAAGTCTTGTTCACGACCGATTAAAGTAATAGACGTAGAGTCACCATCAGCTTCGCCAATTTTAATCTTGGCGTTGCATTCTTGTTCGAGCTCTCGAATTTTAGAACCGCCTTTACCAATAATTCGTCCAACCATTTGAGAAGGAATTGACATGTCTTTTTTATTACCATCATGTTGTACATTTCCCCGATAGCTAGAGCTCGAACCTCCATTCTGGCGCCAATTACTTTCATTACTGCGACCCCTGTTTCCTCTGCCACGGCCACGAGTCGATCGGAATTCTTGGGTATGGTATGTATTTGAACGTTGTTGGTTAGGAACTGACACAGAGGCAGGCACCTCCAACGCCTCATTTTCTGACCATTCGTCTTCAAGACTCATCTTTCAACAGTTTTAATATTTTTTTATTTGAATTATAAAGATTATTCGACTTTTAAATTATTAATTTCTGTTTCGCAATGAATCAAATTCACATCAATTTCCAAAACACATCCCAAAATGCCTGCCGGTTAGCACCACAGACTTAATAGAGATATATGGTTTCATTCAGTATATAATAATGTACTCTGTGATATATGGAGGTCGTTCGAAAACCCGTGAGGTTTTCACTCGGTAAAAAAGAAAAGGATAGACATATTGCGAGAAAGAGAAGTTTAACTGGTTTTCAAACGCTAGCGAGTGATTTTCGCACTACACGAGTTTTCAAACGGGTTCTGTCAGTTAAAAACGATAATAAGACTTCTTGTGTTTTGCAACGTGAACTTGCTTTATTTACAACTACACAAAGCTTTACTTAACATTTGTAAACTCTAACTTCGACTTAAAAACGAAATCAGTAGCCACAGATCACAGAACAGTCAACTGTCAATGGGGGTAATTCTGAAGTTACCTGCACTGAAACTAAAACTAAAATTAAACATATAATTTTAAATTAGTTTTAGGTAATTCGTATTCTGAAACGCCGGACTCTCTTAATTTAAACTGTATTTGACAATTTCCTAAGAAAAACGGGATAATTTAGAAACAGCTATATTCTACTAATTTTTCCATCAGAAATTATTAATTTAAGATTTGATCGTATTTGTAAATAACAGAAAAGAAATTTTATTATTTATCATTCATTTTATCACAAAAGAAAAATTATTCGACATTTATTTTGCGATTGTGATGGCTTCGCGCCTATGCCATGAAATAAAAAAAAATACGTGGTAGTCTGCTGCGCCTCTGGGTGTAGTTGTCCGGTTGTTTTTTAACTCGCTCAAAGGCGTTGAACGGATTGCAGCAACCAAATCTTTTATCTCCCTCTTTCACATGATTTTTTATTTCTCTCGCTTTCTAGTAGATGACATTATAGTATATGGCCGCCAATATCATCCAATCACGTAAGAGTATTTCAGTAATAAACGTCAGAGCGTTTTACAACCATCAAATTCGATGGCTGTTCGGTTGTAACTCGCGCCAACACTCTAAGGTCTTGAACGGGCGGTTGTTTCACCCGGTTGTCACGCTCAAAGGCATTGAACGGGGTTAGAGCGAAAAGTTGTACTTCGCGCGAAGGCTCTGAACGCGCCTCTGTAGTTGTATAGATAGGTACTTCGTGACTTCCTCTGAATTTTAAAATTGCCTATTTTGTTTCATTAGTAATTTTTGTTTTCTTTTCATAATAACCGCTGTTATTTATTGACAAATAATAGTAATTGCTAGGCAACAAATTTTAGATAGGCATACTTCTATCTGCAGATAGAATATTAATTTCTGTTGTAAGAGTAAATACATACATACATAACCTACCTATCATCTAAATGTCAGTACTATTAGACTACTTGGGAACAAACAAATTACAACTCACGACTTGGCAATTGATGTTATAAAAGCCTTTCCTTATAAATGCCATAACAACCAATTCATCATCCATTTGGCAAGTTGCACAAAAAAATTTGACTTCGGTAATGTTAGAAAATCGTTAAAAAGTAACAAGATAAATTTAGACGGCACCTTAAAGTTCACCTTCTAAAATTAGTTTGAAATATTTAAAATTATAGAAAAAAATACATTTAGGAAGCATGTCAGAATACGAAAATAACATCTAACACTAAATTGAGTAGTTTAGTAACGTCACTCTTAATTTTAGAGTTAACTTGTGAGTTCTGAATACCAAACGGTGATTGACATTTCTATCTCTAATTTTATTTAGTTATAGTTTTAGGTGGTCGCTTCAGAATCACTCCCAATGGTGGCAATTCTGTTGGCACTAATTCGATTAAACTAAACTAAATTTAGTGTTAGTGCTGTCAAATTGTGTTTTCAGTTAAAATTTTCGAACAAAAACACAATTTGACAGCACTAAAACTTAATTTAGTTTAGTCTATTCCAACAAATGCCAACAGAATTGACACCAGTGTCAGGTAAAATTTAACGCTGACTGGGGGCCGTGCTTAGACAATAGAAACCAATAGACATGAAATACCTACGAAAAAAGCGTGCCAGCATTTGGGTTGGTGCTCCAAGATGGCGGAAAAAAACTAGGGACGCCGCATCCAAGATTCCATACTTTTTATGTTTTTCTTTATAGAATTCATTAAAAAAATCAATAAAAATCGTATAACTGTAAAATGCACTCACAAATAATGCTCACCGACTGATATTTTAGCACAACAACAAACACGGTGCTTTGTAATGGCGGACTGAACTGGACACAAATTTATTTGAGACATATATAACATTGCGAATCCATTGGTTTAGTTAATCTGAGGGGCCGTGAGAAATTCACTCCTGTCAGGCGAATATTACTCTTCACTAATGCGTTCAGAAATACGAGCGGAGTAATTGGTCGGTTACCCTCGGTTTCACTCGGGTGGTTCTCGAACGCTATCGGGTGAAATTCACTCTACCCCGAGTAAATATTACTCGTTTTCAAACGTACCCATGGTTAGCACCATTGAGATAGACATATGGAGATGCCCCGTTAAACTGTTCTTTGATATCTTGACACGAATCTATCAAATATCGTTTTGTTTCTTTCTTACAAAAGTGAAAATACATTTGTAGAAAGAGATGCATACTGTTTCGTCTGTGGCATGTATTTTCTGTGACGTCACAAAAATTGCCTACCGTGACCAGTCCGCCATATTAAGTGCCGAACGAACGTGTGAATTTTGCTTTGGATTTTGACTATTTTCCATAATCTCGAAGTAATTTACAGTAATATTTTAACAGTGCGCCACAATAAAAGACTACAGAATGCCTTCTTGCAATATTATACAATGCAGTGCGAGAAAAAACAAAAATACACCGCAATTAACTCTTCACAAATAAGTAAACAAAATTGTGAAAAATATAATTAGAATATGTAGTTAAGGTTTTTATATTCTGATTTCATTTGCCAATTTACTTGAAGAAGCGTTCAGCAGTAATATTTTTCTTTAATTGTGTAAGAATTTTTATATTTTTGATAATTTACATACATTATTAATGGGCCATAGTGAAGATACCTAAAGAGAAAATTTAATTAGTCTATCGATATATAATATTATACAGACTTACGTGCCTAAGCCTAGCTCACATGCAGTGACGAAAGTAATATCATTGGAAGCTTAATAATTGATGATAATAATTCATCAATTATTAAGCTTAGTTTTTAAATTTCTTTGTCAATTAATTTTAGTTTTTAAAACCTCCATTTTTCATAATAATTGAACATATAAGGTTCCTACGACAAAGTTTGTCATAAACTTTGATTAGTAACTTACCGTACAAAACTAAAAAAAATATTTAAATTACACCCAAATTATCCTACCTACTTGAAAGTAAGTACTTATAGCCTCCTTTAAATAATTTTTTACAAAAAAAAACTATTCCTATTTTTTTTACAATAACATTTTCTCGCACTTATTTATACAAAGAAAATACACGTCTATTGGTGTAACTTTATAGTCATACTAGCAGACTCGGCGAACTTTGTACCGCTTAAGTTAAATAGTGATCTTTAATAAGTTTTTCTTAGAATTTGCGTAGTTCCACAATTTGAAACTGCCTAAATATTTCTGAAAAACGACTTTTCAATCAAATTATTACAATGTAGGTCCGTAATGTGCAGCCCCCCTAGACAAGATGTCTTTCGATAATCGCTAACGCAATCGCTAAATGGACAATGTATGAGATTTGACAATTGAGCTCGAAAGCTAAGCGAGGGCTTATTTCAAATCCCATATATTTTCCTACTAGCGATTGCGTTAGCGATTATCGAAATGCATCTTGTCTAGGAGGGCTGTTCAGCTAAGATCTATTTCCCTAGATTGATGAATTTGTTTAAACTTAAATTTATCGATATTGTACAACTAATACTGAGTACATCACTAGTAAAGGTAGCTATTGGCTACCTTACTTACCTAAAATATATCGTTAAGCTGGGGCGAAATTAGCAGTTCACAATGCCATTTTTGACATTTTTTCAGCTATCCGAACGGTTGACGTAAACAGATAAAAATGAAACTTTTGTTCACATTTCTTCTAACCGAACGCTCCTTGTGTCAGTTTTGTCATTTTTAACAGTTATTTTTGCCACCTCGATGCTATCCGAACGCGCCTGAAGAGGGTCAAAAGTGGAAGTATTTGACATTTAAGATTTTTGACGTTTACTAAACGTAAAATTTTTGACACGATTGAATAAGTTTTAACGAAATAAATTTTATTTTCATTATCTATGGAAATTAATGATCGTTAATCATGAAGCGAGCTTGTTACATCATAATACATGCAGAATCTGGAAACTGAAAATAAATTCAGGTTATATTAGCTTATGACTTTGACATATTGATAATGTAGCGTTCGGTTAGGGTATGGAGCAAAAATGGCAAAAATTTCATAACCTTCTAACCGAACGCTTTACAGTAACGCCAATTTTGATAATGCTAAAAACGCCACCACAGGCTACCCGAACACGCCTTAAATGAATTATTATTTTTTTTAATTTTAAATTCTTTTTCCAGCTTAGATAAAGAATGAATAGATAGGACGTGACCGTATACCCGTAAGGGACAGACATAGATGACGTCATACCTGCCTAAAGTAGATGGGTATACCAGTGTTGCTTTAAGTTTTACCCTACTTTATTTTTATAGTGGCTTTTACCACTATAAACATAAAGTAGGGTTGATTGATCTACGTATTTTTTTTGAGACATTTTAATGAGCGCCCCTCGCTCAATAATATGTCTCAAAAAATAAAAGTGGGAGGAAGTTGCGATTTTTTTTATTGAATTCTTCATTCAACCTTCGCCGCAGTCTAAAGTTATTTACACTTTTAAATAAAACTATACTTTTCGGATTTACTCGAGTATATTTCGTTTTAAAACATTTAACTATTATTTATTTAAGCTATTATGTAAACATCTTTACAAATATAAAAAAAAATATTAGGAATCATCATCCACACGCGTCCACTGCTAGACATAGGCCTCTCCAAGTGCTCGCCACTGAGCACGATCCGCGACCATTCGCTTCCAGCTTTTGCCAGCTAGGTACCTTGCGAAGATCGTCGCTCGATTAAGAATACAGCGGGCAATAATCATTGTTTTTTCTTTATCTCTGCAGTTTATTTAAAATCCAATATTTACACATTTACTAAATATTTGTGAAGATTTAGAAAATGTATAATATTAAATTTTAAATAAACATTTTCTAAAATTAGACTACTTTTTTTCCCAATCGTCTAAGCGGTTGACGCACTGGCCGTAGTTTTTTATTTGATGACCTCGCTGATTGTTTCAAACCCAGCATTTGAAGCCGCATTTTTCTCTTTCGGGGCGTATTCAAATTTGAACCGAAATCCAACACCGATGCGTCCTGAAACAATATGTATACAGGTTAAAAATAAAAGGAGGTTCCCCGAAGGAAATCTGTTAAATACAGACAAACAAGCAAATGGAAAGTCTCACTTCAAAAGAATTACCTTTGTTATCTAAAATGCTCAAAATTTTATACTTAAATATGTCAATATTAATGTAACACAGAAACTAATATGCGAGTTCCCTTTCACGTAACAAATTACCTACGAATCAAGGAAAAATAGTCGTAGCGTAACTGGTATCATTATAACCCGGCAAAATGTTATACGCGTTGGCTGTATACGTGGCCATATTGTATGGCGACATTCCTAGCTTGTTAGGTTAACAATAACCTTACTACTTAGTTTGAAATTTCATGTTTAATCCCATAATATGATTGAGAACCATAGTAGAAGGATAAAATATTGCAATATAACTTGTATCTATAATTTAAAAAATAGTTTTGGCGCTTTTTATTGACACAATTTAGGTCTTACCTGTAAAAGGTTATATTTTCCTGTTTTCTAGCACTATCACTATTACAAACTAAAACGGAGCATGTAGTGCTTTTTCTTGCTAAATTGTAGAAATATAGGGAAATCTTAAAGTTGAAAGAAAAAAAACAAACATTCCTTTAGTCCGATACAAAATGAAAAGCTTTATTCTGGTAGGTACATGGTTGTAATTCACTTATGCATAATGTTACTGAAGTTAACAAAATTCCCTCAATGCAAAGCACTTAACTAAATGTTTAATTAATACAAGCCAAGGGCAGGATGGTTCAGGTTTGTTTGATCAATCTCGGCAGGTAAAAATCAGGTACAAATTGGGTACAAAACTACAAAATGGGGAGCAATAAAGTACACGAACAAATAGTTATAGGTTTCTTTTTTTTTAATTAGTAGCTTTCCCCGGAGCGGTTGTTAGTAGAGCGTACCTTCGATGCTAAGTTTCCGCGATCACGGGTCAGAGATATAAAATTCCCGTCCCTTAGATTGTTCTCTCTATATATGTACAATTCCACAGAATTCCTCCTTGTGTTAGGTTATTAGGTAGGTTAGTTGCAGCGGAGCCCTACGGCCTCCGGGAACTGCCCTGGAGATTCATAGCACAGTGTTATGTTAAAAATATAATTAAATATGCCTATAATCTTAGGGTCAGTGGGTCTAACACTGAGTTCTGAAGGAATCCCAGTCAATACATTTGAATTTCATGTAATAAACATTGCAAGTTAATTCCAAACATAATTTTCAATGAATTGTCAAAGTTTCTTATTGGGTAGTTAATAAAAAGGACATATGGAGGGGAGAGCACCTATTTTGTGTATAATTACTGCTATTAATAAAAAGAAAACAGCTTAATTTGTGAGTTATTTGCCAAAGAAGGATGTGAAACTTAATATTGTGAAAATTTAGAATTTAACAGGAAATTCGCAAGTGTTACTCAATATATGCCTTAATCCCACTAAGATGCCGTTTACTATCAAGGTTTTTTAATGAAATAGGGGATGAAAAAGGCGAATTTTGGAAATGTAATATGTTTGATTTAATAATCAATTTACCCACAAATAAAAATGAAATTAACAAAATCTGTTTTAAATCATGAAATATGATAAGTTAATTAGATACCTTATTGATTTTTTGCACTTATTGATACAATCAATCCATTTAATTTAAATAATCGCGTGCCGGCGAGTAAATATAGTATTTTTTCCTTAGCTTTACTCTTCAAGCTGAAAACAAAAAGAACTGATTTTTGTAGTCTCGCTTTTCAAATTCAATTCACACGGAAAACGGGAGAAATACCTATTAATTTTATTCGCAGAAATTAAGATAATGTAGAAATTTAGATTTCGATTTAGAATTAAATCAATAACAAATTACTTCGGTCGATGTCTCACAGACTACCCATAACATAGACGATAGACGCGTTCTAAAAACCAACGCTCCACCTGCGCACAGATTTGCGTTTATGTGGAAGCGACGGAGCCGAGGTCCGTTTGCTGAATGTTAAGCGCCGCATTGGCGACGGAACCTCTCCTAAAACCAAATTCATTTCATAACACTCGTAAGACTCTTAACTTGCTTCAAGATGTGTCAAGTCAACATACGGATCTTTCGAAATTCTACAATATGCAATAAGTATTTCCAGCTAAAGTTATAAGTTTGGTTGAAAAACAAAACGTAATGAAAAATTAACCATAAACAAATTGTGAATGCTTTCCAAATTCTATTCGACGAAACCATAATTATATGATCTGTGGCTTTAAGTGTATTTTATTATGATATGTCTCTAGAAATGATCAAAACAAACGGTCTAAATGTCAAATTCCGAATTTTGAGAAAATCAACCCACCTAAAGGTAAGCACGGGATTTTGGGCGAAAAAAAACTATCTTTGTAAATAAGGCCAGGATAAACGCGAGATTTATTTTGTTTATGCAAAAATTGAATAATGACCAAAGATAATTGCAAATGTGATAGCCGTGACTGCGACTCGGTTGTCAAGGTGTAAATACGTTCAATTGAGTTTACTCCAAAATTTCTTTTTATTCATCAGTCTTTGTTAACTTTTTGTTGTTTTTGTGTTACCTTTGGCATCTTTGTAAAGTATTCCTGTTTGTGTAAGTTCTTTGTGTGCTTCTTACTCCATTGGTGAGATCGACGGCGATGTCGTCGATCTCACCTGAACCTCCTGATCCAAACTTAGTGCTGCAACCCATTGGTGAGGAAGTATTCATATCTAATGATGAATTGACAATAAAAAATGTTCAATCTGGCTCACGCATTAACCGTAAAAGGTCAATTATTGAAGATACGTCTGCAATTCCCAATAAAATCAATCCCTCTGAAAATGTCACTCCATCTCAATCAATACAGCACACCTATACACATCCAAGTTTGTCAGAAACAAAAAAGTACACTAGCTCAAATAAAGGTCCGTTCCTGGTACATGTTTCACGAACAGAACCGCATCCAAAGGCTGGTACCACAATTAATCCTATCCTTTTTGGTAAACTGTTGGTCAATGGAAATATAAAGAATATTGTTCAGCAGGGTATTAAAAATGTCGGTAGGAATCGTATAGCTGTAAACTTCACCAACGCTGACGATGCTAATTCTTTCTTATCTAACCCAATCTTGGCTACCAAAAAATTTTCAGCAGTCATTCCCTCTTTCAACATCACCCGCATGGGTGTTGTTCGGGGAGTCCCTGCTGAGTGGTCGATGGAGGAATTTGTTCAGTCTGTTGAATTACCAGTAGGTTGTGGCCACATTCTTAAAGCACGACGCCTTAATAGGAAAACTTTGAAAGATGGGGCCCCAGAGTGGATTCCAACTCGCACAGTCGTAATTACATTCAGTGGTCAAACCCTTCCATCCAAAATTTTCTGTTTTTATACAGCTCTTCCAGTTGAATTATACGAATTACCAACTATTCAATGTAATAACTGCTGTCGGTTTGGACATGTAAAGGATCAGTGCCGTTCCCATCCCAGATGTTATCGCTGCTCTAATTCTCACCAGGGCATCGACTGCTCTGTCACCGAAGAATCTGCCACTTGCCTATACTGCTCAGGAAGACATTTTGCCACCAATAGATCTTGTCCAGAGCACTCCAGGCAAAAATCAATCAAAACTGCTATGTCTCAAAACAATGAATCATATGCTGAAGCAGCTGCCCGATTCCCATCAGTGCGACAATCGTATAGCAATGTACTCAGGGAATCCCTTCAAACAGATAGAGCCTCACCCCGTCCTCTCTCTTCTATAAGTACTCCACCTCCCCCTCCTTTCTCCCCTCTTACTCCTCATCCACAGCCCCACCCACCCCGTACACCAATCACTCCTAAACAATCACACCATTTACCTAATAAAGGTTATGATATGGATTTTCATAAATCTGTATCTAACTATTATAATCCCCCAGAACCCAATAATGGGGTAATGTTTAGGTCCCAATCTCGTACAGTCAATGATTCCCCAATAACTCCACAATCTATCCACATCCTTGATTCACTACTGACAACAATTCTAAATATTATGGATAAATTTAGTAATAACACCCCACCGCCCAACGTTGCTCAAAAACTCAACCAACTAATGGATATTATTAATAAAATTCCAACTATTACAATGGAATGCACGTAGCATCCGCCCTAAAAAGCATGATATCTGTGAGATGATTAACAGATTTAGACCTGCTCTTTTTGCTATCTCTGAGACATGGCTTGCCCCTGACTCTCATTTTAGAGTCCCTGGGTATGCCTGTCTCCGAGACGACAGGGATGACGGGTACGCTGGAGCAGCTATCTTGGTAAATAAGAACCTAACCTTCTCACGCATTCCTATTCCAAATATTCCTCCAGGTATTAACGCAGTTGCTGCGAAAGTTTCTAATTTAATAATTTTATCTATTTATATCCCTAATCCTAATATAATTTCTATTTCAGACTTACATTATCTGTTTTCCAATTTATCCAGACCATTCCTGGTAATGGGTGATTTCAACCTCTCCCATCCTTCCTGGGGTGGTCCTCATTACGACTCCCTAGCTTGTGACCTAGTAGACCTTATGGACTCAATGAACATTTGTTTGTTAAATGATGGCTCCCCTACCAGATGCACTGCTCCAGGGGCTAATCCTAGTGCTGTTGACCTTACCCTGTGCTCCACAGATCTCCTTTCCCAGTGCTCCTGGAATGTTTTGCCAGAAGCATTCGGTAGTGACCATTTTGCCATATCAATTTCATTGCCCTTCCCTGCACCTGAGCGCAGATCAATACCTCCTCTTCAAAAATATAAACTCAGTGGAGCCAATTGGGATTCATATGCTACAGACTCTGATATTAACATCTTATCCATACCTAAGTCACCTAACACTAACTGTCTCCAAGAAGAATATGATTTATTCCTATCCTCTGTGGAAAAAGCAGCCAATGAAAATATTCCACTAAAAAAGAATAAAGTGGGTGGTAAAGTCTCTCCACCTTGGTGGGATTCTGAATGCACTGTGATGCAGAAGCGTCGAAAAGAAGCAGAGTCAACATATTGCAATGATATTTCCATTGAGAATTACCTTAATTTAAAGAAAGTCACAGCCATCACTAAACGATTCTTTAAAAAAAAGAAAAAGTCAGCCTGGGTTAATCTGTGCCAAAGTCTATCTCCTCGTACACCATCTACAATTATATGGAGATTCATAAAACGCTTTAGGGGTTGTTTTACTGCTCCTGCAGAATCAAATGACCACAACATCTGGATTGAAGAGTTCCTGCGAAAATTGGCCCCATTTGATGTCCCTAATGCCGATTGTTTTCCAACACCATATCCTTCCACAATCCCCCACCATCCATTCAACAACCCTTTCACTATGCCTGAACTTCATTCAGTACTGGAACAATTAAAGGATTCCTCCCCCGGTTTAGATGGAATTCCGTATTCTTTTATTTCCAAAGCTGGCCTTTTTACCAAACGGATGTTCTTGGACATTTTGAATAAATGTTTTGAGTCGGGTAGTGTTCCTAACTCTTGGAAAACCCAGCTAATAATCCCTATTTTAAAACCAGGTAAAGACCCATTAAAGGCAGAATCTTATCGTCCAATAGCATTGTCCTCCACTCTTTGTAAGATTATGGAACATCTTCTTAAAAGAAGATTGGTCTGGTATGTGGAGAGTAATAATATTTTCAGCAATACCCAGTTTGGCTTTAGGAAAGGAATGAGCACTATGGATAATCTGGCAATTCTCACTACTGACATTAGGATCGCACTCTCTAAAAACCAATTTCTTGTTGGCGTATTCTTAGATATTTCCTCAGCATATGACAATGTAATTCTTCCACTACTCAGGCAGAAAATGCAACAGCTGAGTATTCCTGAGAGGCTTACACATTTCATATGTAATTTACTCATGGAAAGATCAGTTCAAGTACGGTCCCATTGTGCTCTTTCCTCTCCAAGACAGATATGGAAGGGCTTGCCGCAGGGTTCAGTTTTGAGTCCTCCTTTGTATAACATCTACACTTGTGACCTGGACAAAACCGTTGACTCCTTCTGTAGCATACTGCAATATGCTGATGATATTGTTCTCTATACTGCTTCATACTCTTTAGAAGATGCAGCTAGAAAACTCAACCAGGCTCTATCTTATTTGAAAGACTGGCTACTCAACCACGGCCTTGACATTTCAGTTTCCAAAAGTTGCGCTGTCATATTTACTAGAAAACGAATCTTCCCAAATATTGATATTAAATTTTGTGAGCAATCAATTCCAATTAGTACTCAATTTAAATTTTTAGGTATAGTATTGGATAAAACATTATCTTTTAAAAATCACCTCAATTATATTAAAAATAAAGCTGAGAAATCTCTTAATATATTACGATGTCTGTCAGGTGTGTGGTGGGGAGCACATCCCCGTACCCAGAAGCTACCCTACAATGCTGTGGTTCGCAGCCTTTTTGAATATGGCTCTTTAATCTTGGATCCCTGCAACAAAGAGTCTTCATTAGCTTTAGACAGAATACAGTTCAAGTCATTACGCATAATACTAGGCGCAATGAAATCATCACCCACCAATGCCCTACAGGTTGAAGCAGTCGACCCTCCACTTTCCTTACGCAGAAACTTCCTCTCTGACAAGTATTTATATAAGGCCTTCCAAAACAAAAACCACCCTTTGATACCCAAGATTAAATATTTGTCCTCAATTATTCCTCAAAACAGTTTCTGGTCTAATAAAGTTCTTCCTAGCTTAATAAAAAGCCTTGATAAAATAATTAAACTAAACTTTAATATTCACCAAATAAATTCGACTATTCTAACAACAGTTTCCTTTGAGACGCTTCTTTTCAAGCCAAATATTATTCTTGATTTAGATATAGATAAGAACTCGCCGGGTGCCAATGCTTCGCTACTTGAAAAAATTGATAGTAACTGGAGTGACTGGAATCTATTTTTTACGGATGCCTCTAAGTCAAGCGATGGTGATGGCGCTGCTGTTTTTTTTCCAAAATATAACGTATTTTTAACTTTTAAATGCCCTCCATTATCATCAATATTTACAGGTGAATCAGTTGCGTTATATGAAGCCATAAAATTCATTCTTTCTCATAAATTTAGAAAATCAATAATATTCTCAGATTCTCTTAGTTGTCTTAAAGCATTGTCCTCTAACCTTTTTGTAAGAAATAATAAATCTCCCCTTATCTTACAAACTAAACAGTTGCTGCTGGACTGTCATGAAAGTAACCTTTCTGTTGCTCTTGCCTGGATTCCTAGTCACTCTGGTATAACAGGTAATGATACTGTGGATGCCTCTGCCAAGGATGCGGTTCTGACTGGCTGTTACGACCATTATAAAGTCTATTTATACGACCTTTGTTCACTAGCTAGAGTGCACCTCAAGGCTGATTGGAAAAAATGCTGGGATATATCTAAAAATATTAAGGGTAAATATTACAGTGACATCCAACCAGATATACCATCAAAACCATGGTTTTCCAATTACCCTTGTGTTGACAAACGTACCACCTCAATTATAAGTAGATTAAGACTTGGACACTCTTGCACTCCTCTCCATCTCTATAAAATTCATATTCGGGACTCTCCAATTTGTGATTGCGGCACTGAGGAAGGAACCACTGATCATATTCTTTTTAATTGTCCACGTAATCCCATTTCCTTATATGATATGCTACCCCCATTTATTCCTCGTCCTATAAATGTCAAGTCTCTTTTAACCATGCTAAATTATCCCATTTTAAAAATCCTTTGTAAATATATTTCCACTTTTGATGTTAAACTTTAACCGTACTGTACTATATGTTATTGCTGTGTCCGTTGTATGTGACGTTTTGTTTTGTCCTTTTTTCAGGTAACTCAAAACAAATTCATTAATATACTTTTGGCCATTTTGAAAACAGTAAACTCTAATAACTTTGTTTTATCCCCAAAACTTGAGTTTGACAGTAATGGTTGTGATCGCGACCGATTGCCATAGTCTAAAGAACCTAACCTAACCTAATTGCAAATGTCACTGACGTTACGTGAAACGACGTTGACGTTGACACTTGACGTTGATATTGTGAAATTAATTGACAAAGTTGTTGTAATTATGATTTTAGTTGTGCAATTTGTGTTAAAACTACAGTGAAACCAAAGTGTTTTTGCAAAATTAGTGTTTTATGAAATTTTAAGAAAAAACGGTGTTACAAGCAGTGCACCATGATTTAAATGTTCAAATAGTTCACAATTACACTAATTAAAGTGTTAAATAATTACACAGTAAGCTATAATTCACAGAACAAATTTCTTCCACGTATTTGTTTAGCACCAGACGGTGGTGATAAACAATCCCCACTACCAGTTTCACCTATATACGGTAACAAGGACAAAAAAATGATGCCATCTTCTTCTTTCCTTTGGCAATGTGTATAAGTTTATCTCTTTTCCTCATGTTTGACGGCTTTTATAGCCCATCTATTTCATGTTTTCCAGGTTTTAACGCTTTTCTGGCCCGAACATAAGTCTTTTCAGCCAGTTATTAGCATAGGCTATACAAAATTATTAGCGTAGTGCCAACATTACGACGCAAATTCTTGTGGTATAAACTGTGGCAACTTAGAAACGAAATACGTTTAAGCTGTAGGTTATTTCGTAGTTAGGTTATAGTGTATCTCTTTTTGTTTCAGAGCTCCTTAACAATCATCAGAATCATTAGTCATCATTGGTGAACAATTCTTTCAAAATTTTTCGTAATTTTTGTTTCGTATCTATCTTTCACTTGACGCTGGCATAATTAACAAATTGCCATAAAAGGGGATCAAAAAAAAAATTGACTAGTATGAGATTATATCGAGATGACATTGAAATCTTAACGTGATTTAATTCTAATATTTAGTTAGAAGAATACCAATTTTTGATCAATTCATAATACAATTTCAATATGGTCAACTTTCAATCTAGGTGAATGATGATTACGTGACTGATGTTAGCCTTGTTATGCGTTTCTTTTAAGAAATGTTGACATTTTTAGCCGCGCTAATTGTTACAAATGAAACGGTATGAACTGATTTTTCGTGCTGAATTTTGACGTCTCACCTACTTAGTCTAGTAACTTAATATTTCGAATAATATAAATCAAAATCGGCTAAAACTATTGTAGTAACCACTAACCAGTCTGCACTCATTCACAATCGATCCAGCGCCGCCAGCCGCGCACCGAGTCATAATGAAAGCGCTCAGTGTGCAGCGGCGTATTTATGCAAATCCTCACCTGCTCAATCTCTTCCATCGTATATAATCTTGCGGGTATAAATAAATTTTGTTGCGTTATTATATATTAGTGTAGTTACTATTTCAAAACCTAAATATATAATATAATTGGGCATGTTTTGTTTGGTTATTAAAGATATTTCTGCATTAACCTATCATTCGAGTTTCATTTCGCAAAACTATAAATGACCGTCTTCTTAATAACTGCATTCGATTCATTTTTAATTTAAGAAAGTTTGATCACGTCTCTAAATATCGGCTCCGTTTGAAATGGTTGCCAATACGGCAGCGCAGGCACATGAGAACATTAACAACACTCTATTCCTTGCTAAACCGTCCCAATACCCCTAGTTACCTTAAAAATAATGTTGAATTTTTATGTTCCTCCCATGAAAGATCCCTTCGCTCTACCTATAACGGTCTCCTCAAATGCCCTTCTCATAAATCTGATATCGTTCATTCCTCTTTCCTTGTCCAGTCGATCCTTCTTTGGAATGCTCTACCTCTTCATGTTAAAAAATCTACTAGTAAGTTAAGTTTTAAGAACAAATTACGCAAGCTATATCAAGCAAATTATCTTGTTACCTAACTGCGGATAATCTTCTTAACGTAGGTTAATTTAGTAGGAAAATATATATTAGTTTATTTAACTTTAAATAAGTATGTATTAGTATTTTATGTATACTAGTTGTTTATTACAAGATTATTATAAATCTCATTGATATTTATATATATATATATATATATATATATATATATATATATATATATATATATATATATATTTTTTAATGTTCATTATAATTAATGTAAAACCGGTTTTATTTTAATGTTGTACATCTACTTCTTTTTCTCTGCATCACCCAAAGGTTGACTGGTAGATAATGCCTTCGGCATTAAGTCCGACTCTGTACACACATGTACTGAAAGTATTAAATCAATAAATAAATAAATAAATATCATTCAATTTAATAATGAAATCCACAAAAAAATTTTTGATTCATGAAAAAAAGTTACCAAATGTCAAATTTGAAAGCTGTCAAAAAATGATATCGGAGGATCCGTCTATTAGCATGGGTATTTGATGTTAACTTTTCGTGGCAAAAATGTTTATGTGGAACATACGAAACCGGGGGGGTTATTGTCTAAGAAAAAATCTATCGTAATCGCTTACAATTTGACAGTCGCAGCCCATCCATTACTCCTTTATAAAAGGAAGTCGGTACAGAGTCTTATGTTCACGGCGCAATGGCTGTCAAATTATAAGCGATGGATTCGTGATAGATTTTCTCTTAGACAATAACCCACCAGTACGAAATGTTAACACCAAAGCCAAATGAAACGCGTTGATGCTAAAAATGTTGAAAATGTTGCAAATTGGTGCTAAACTGGAACGGGCCTTGTCTATGTGATATAATTAGGGGCCGTTCGAAAACCCGTGAGTTTTTCACTCGGTAAAAAAGAAAAGGATAGATATATTGCGAGAAAGAGAAGTTTAACTGGTTTTCAAATGCTAGCGGATGATTTACGCAATTCACGAGTTTTCAAACGGGTTCTGTCATTTAAAAACGAAATGAAGAGTTTTTGTGTTTTACAACGTGAACTTTCTTTATTTTACAACTGCACAAAGCTTTACTTAACATTTGTATCTTTAACTTCGAATTAAAAACAATATAAGCTAGCCACAGATCGCAGAACAATGAACTGTCAATGTCAGGTAAAATTTAATGCTGAGGCGCGTTCAGAGACTTTGCGCGAAGTACAACTTTTCGCTCTAACCCCGTTCAATGCCTTTGAGCGTGACAACCGGGTGAAACAACCGCCCGTTCAAGACCTTAGAGCAGTGGTTTTCAACCGGTGTGCCGCGGCACACTTGTGTGCCGCTTAAGCTTTCAGGTGTGCCGCGAATTTTGAAGGCCGTATTAGACTATGCTGAATATTACATTACCCGCGATAATCAGACTCAGTGTAGTGTATATAATACGAGTATGTAAGATATTGTGTCGTTTTTATAGTACACTATCTAGTTAGACTCTTAGTCAGTCTCGAGATCGCAAGCTGTATATTGCGTAATGTGATACGGTCTTAAGCAGCATAAAGCCAGCCGCATATTATACGAAATTTTCTGTCAGAAATTTCGATATTTGCAAAATAAAACACAAATTAAATGCAAGCATGCAGGGAAGAAATTAGAATATTTTAACGTCCGCAGACAATAAAAGGTTTCACCGAAAAATTAACTTTATGGAAAATTCATATTCACCAGGATACTCTGTCCATGTTCCCGAACACAGCGTCTAGAAATGTAGATTCTACAATGATGTCTATTATAAGTGATTCATTGGAACTGCTGGAAAAAAACATATGCAAATACTTTCCTAATATTAAGATAAAGGATTTTGACTGGGCAATAGACCCTTTCAATGTTTCACTTAGCAGCTTGGTTAATTTTCAATTGGGAGAGAAAGAACAGTTTTGCGGGTTAAAGAATGACCGCACTTTGCTATTAAAACTCCAAGAACTGAATGTAAATAAGTTCTGGTTATACATTTCATCCGAATATCCAGAGCTAAGTAAAAAAGCACTTACTGTTCTCATGCCATTTTCGACTTCATACCTTTGCGAACAAGGATTTTGAGCGTTGACAAATATAAAAAGTAAAAAACGCGAACGTCTTCTATCTGTCGAAGAAGAGCTTCGAGTGTGTTTGTCAACTGTTCGATTTTTTTTTTCGGTGGGTAATGCATTACGCATACCCCGTGTTTGGTAAAGCGGAATGAAACACCGACTTGAGTGATTCCAATACTTATTTTATTGCACTTCACATATAAGGATTAAGTTGCACTATTTTAATTAGGTTAATCTTAGTTATAATCACAGTAATTTATTAAAACAATGTGCGAGGCTGTGCTCCGTGCACCGACACAAACGGAAGAGAGGGAGCGAGCGAGAAGGCAAGATAATGTGTGAAAGAGATGGGATTTAGTATTCAGATACTAAACATACTCGCACCTTATTTTAAAGTAAAGGCTATAATGGTAAGTATACAAACATGAGGATATTAAACAACTCTTAGTTTTAATAACAATGTAAGTACTGTAGTTCTATTAATTTAAGCTGTAGAATTTAATATTGAAAGTTTTAATTTTCTATAATTACAGTTACATTTACATTAGCAAAAGCAAGTCTTTTAGTTTACATATTTACTACATATATTTATATTTTTAGTTTGTGCAAATGCAAGGTATAATTGACAAATTAGGTTGACATTTACAATTAATAGCTTATGTAGCATTTAACATATTATGTATTCAAATAAGTAGATATTTAGATTCACTATTCCTTAGTTTTATATAATTAATAATGTTTATTAACTAAATACAATAATTAGTATTTTTTAAAGAAACAATAAAGTTTGTTTAGAACCACTTGAGTAAATTTAATTTTATAATTAGAAAAGTATTTTTTATGACTATGGTTATAACTAATACAGTTATATTTATTAAGAAAGAAACAATTAGAAAATAATGTTAATTACATAACTAGCACAAAATAACTATTATAGTTTTTAAGAACAATTAGAAAATTTTCCTTACATAACTAACACAGTATAAACCACTAGTTACACTTATTCACTTAGGAACTTATTCAATATTCGAGGAACAATTTGGTAACAAAATTAATTTATGAATAGGTCTAGAAAATTCGCCCTTAGAAGTACGAACAACAGCTGATCTAACTAAGCCATCGGATTTATTTTTATGAGTAAAAATAACTCTGCCCAGGGGCCAAAATGTGGGGGGTGTATTGTCATCTTTAATTATTATAAGATCACCAGGTTTTAAATTATCTTGTACTTGTAACCATTTATTTCTAGTCTGTAGCTCTGATAAATAATTAAAATAAAATTGTTTCCAAAATTTTTGTTTCATTTGCATTATCCTTTGGTAAATGTTAAGTCTAGATTCTTTTAAGTCTAATACACTAGGTTCAGGTAGATCAGTTAGGGCTGTACCTATAATAAAATGACCAGGAGTTAAACAATTTAAGTCATAAGGTAAGTCTGTTAGTGGATATAAGGGCCTCGAGTTGAGAATGCTTTCAATTTGAGTTAATACAGTATACAAAAATTCGTAAGTTAACTTAGAGTTAAATAAATGTTTCTTAAGTAAGGATTTTACAGATTTTATACCAGCTTCGTATATTCCACCCATGTGGCTAGCTAGAGGAACTGTAAACTTATATTCTATACAATTTAAAGTTGCATAGTCAATTATATCACTATAAGAACTTTTATTTCTAAACATGTTATACAAATCATGCAGTTCAGTTTTTGAACCTTTAAAATTAGTTCCATTATCTGTATATAAACAAGTAGGTATGCCTCTCTTAGAGACAAACCTTTTTAAGGCACAAATAAATGATTTGGATGACATATCAGTCACCAATTCAAGGTGAATGGCACGGGTAGACAGACACACAAATAAACATATGTACCCCTTTGAATACTTGCAATTTCTAACCATTGAACTTCTGATAGAAATGGCACCACTAAAATCAATGCCTACATGAGTGAAAGCACGTGTTAGGTTCACTCTAGGTGCTGGAAGACTTGCCATCTGCTGACCACAGACTTTACCATGGTATCTGATGCATCTAACACATGAGTGAATGCATTTTTTCACCTCACATCTGCCATTTATGGGCCAATATTTTAGTCTAATGTTGTATAGAGTACTTTGTATGCCTGCATGTAGTAATTTGATATGATAATGTTGTATAATTATAGATGTTATGTGATCTTTAGCAGGAAGTATAATAGGGTGAGCCTGATTGTATGGTATGTTTGAGTTTTGTATACGTCCTCCTACTCTTAGTATGTTTAAGTTATCTAAGAAAGGATTCAATTTTCTAAGCGGGCTGGACTTATATGTGTATGACTTCAACTTAAATGAGCTAATCTGTTGAGTATGATTGTCACTGACTGAATGTGTTTGTGTGTCTTGAGAATTATTTGAATGAGCGGACTGTATTTCATGAATTTCCTTTGAAAATGAGTTATACTGACATATTCTAATTACAAAGTTATGGGCTTGTTTAAGCTCATCCATAGATAGGTATGAAGTTTGTTTATTAATTTTATTTTTTATATTATGTACAAATCTAAACAAATAGGCAGTAGACCTGATTAACCTTGTAAAGTTAGAATATCCAGAAAAATGTTCATAAAAGAAATTATAATTTATATGAATTGTTGCAGAGGTGGTAGTTAACATAGTACTCTGATTAGGCAATGTTTCTTTTATTTGACTTTGAGTATATTGAGTGTCCTCAATCAACTGTGGAGTTTGTATGGGCCATGAGGTGATATCATCACATAACCATGATGGTCCCTGCCACCATAAGGTGCATGACTGTAAGATATTAGGCATGACTCCACGGGTGATCAAGTCAGCTGGATTTTGTTTGGTATTTATATAATACCAGTCATTACTTTTGGTGGTGTCTATGATTTGTGTGAGACGGTGTGTAACATAAGTGTCAAGTTTATACTTGTATGGTGATTTTATCCAGTTGAGTACAATGGATGAGTCTGTAAAGAGATAAATTTGATTAACTACTATGATACCTTTTGATGAAGCAATAAATCTATTTGTTAGTTGAGCCAAAAGAAGTGACCCACTTAATTCCAATCTAGGGATTGATTGTTGCCTTTTAATAGGTGATACTCTAGACTTTGCTGTAACCAAAGTACAAGTAGATTTTTTGTTAGGATACGTAGCCCGTAGATATAAGCAAGCACCATAGGCTTTAATTGATGCATCACAAAATCCTATTAAAATGATATTGTTTGCATGATCTGAAAAACAATATCTCGGTATTTGAATATTTTTTAGGTAAACTAATTGTATAATGAAATTCTGCCACGAATTTTGTATCTCTTGTGAAACAAGACAGTCCCAATTGGTATTTTGTTTCCATATATCTTGCATTAAAATTTTAGCTATTATAGTCACAGGTGCTAAGACTCCTAATGGGTCAAAAATTTGAGCAATCTGAGATAAAATATTTCTCTTTGTGCAAGGCACATTAGCAAGGGTTGGAATAGAGATATGAAGTGTATCTTCAGTAGGCTGCCATTTCATGCCTAGGGTTTTCACTGAATTTGGCAGTGCGAAGTTGCAATGTTGTTGTGTTAAAATATTAATATCTATATTGTTATGTGAACTTTGAGAGTGTATGTGTTTGAATGATGAATCTATGTTTGATATATAAGCATATAATTCTGAATAATTAGATGTCCACTTGTGTAATTTTAATCCTGCTTTGCTCAACAAATCAATAAGTTCTGAGCACAATTGAAAGAGTGTTTCCTTTGACATTTCACCACACAAGTAGTCATCCATATAGGAATTATTTATTATACATTTAGCGGCTAATCTGTGTGAGTTTGCATATGTATTAGCTAAGTGTAATAATGTACGACATGCTAAATATGGTGCACACTTGGTGCCATAAGTAACTGTATCTAATTCAATACACTGAAGTTTGTCTGTAGGAGTATCTCTCCATAATATTCTTTGAAGTTTAGTTTGGTGAGGATTTATAAGAATACCTCGAAACATTTTAACTATATCACACGAAAAGGCATATTTATATAATCTAAATCTGATAATGATTTCAAATAAATCATTATATATGTTCGGACCTTCATATAGTATATCATTAAGTGATACTCCGGAGGATGTTTTGGCACTGGCATTGAATACAGTGCGTAACTTAGTTGTGACATTTTCAGGTTTTAGGATAGCAAAGTGTGGCATGTAGTATGTATTTTGTTCTGTAGGTGAAAAACTTTGAATGTAATGAGCATGACCAAGATTTATAAATTCATGTATGAATGCCTTATATTGGCTTTGTAATTCTGAATCTTTTCTCATTCTGGTTTCAAGTTGTAGTAAAGATTTATATGCAATATTAAATGAATTACCTAACTCTTTGATTCTATTCAACTGTATAGGTAAGTTAACTATGTATTGTCCATACTTATTTTGAGTAGTAGTGGAGTTGAAAAGCTCTTCACAGTATTTATCAGCTGGTGAAAGAATTTTTACCTTAGAAATAGGCTCCTCCTGCTCCCAGAACGCTTGTAATATTTTATCTGTAGAGTTAGAGGTGACAAACATGCTACTATGTGTACTTAGCAGTGTAGGTGGAGAGTAGTGCATGCTGTCCATGGCAACTGAACCAGATACAACCCACCCAAAGGCAGTGTCTATAAGATATGGCAGTTCTGGACCAAGCTTCACACGTTCCGAATGTAATATAGCATAAAATAGTTCAGCACCAATGAGTAGATCAATTGTACTTGGGATATAAAATGTAGGATCAGCAAGTGTTTGTGCTTGTTTGTATGGAATAGGCCAAGCATGAGAATGTATATATGTATGTGGTAGTGGTGCAGTTATGTTGTCCATAATTATCAAAGGAATATTGGCAGAGTAATTATTGTATCGAGATGAAATAATAGCATTTGCACTTACATGTACTGATTTTTGGCTGTTGCCAATACCTTGTATGAGGCAACCAGAGTTCGTTAGTTTAAGCTGCAGCAGCGTAGCAAGTCTATGGGTAGCGACATTCACTTCACTCCCAGCATCCAGTAGAGCACGAGCATTCACCCACTTTCCTGATGAGCTTTGTATTCGTATGATAGCTGTGGAAAGCAAAATTTGTTTGTTAGTATTACTGGACACTAGCACAGTGGAAGGATGGTTATGAGTTATATCGAGTGATGACTGTGTACAGTCAAGTTGAGATGTAAGCGGTTTTTGTTTGTGTAATGTAGTGCTATTTTGTATTGACATGTGAGGTTGCTCCGTTGTGGTAGAAGCAGGCAGTGTGGAGTGTGCTCCTTGAGGTTTATCCTGTAGTGTAGAAATATAACTAACCTGGGGGTTGTGTTTGTCCATATGTATAGATGTGTGGTGTCTACCATGGCATTTTAGACACTTATATTTTGAGCATTTATGCTTAGCTTCGTACGGCTGTAAACAGTTATAACACAATGATTTAGCTTTGACAAGCTGTACACGATTAGCAACAGGTAGTTCCAAGTATTGTGGACACTTGTGCAACATATGTTTATTTTGACATAACATACAAGATATGTCAGGCTGTGCTGATGTTACATGAGAAGTTTTAACATTAAATTTTTCATTACTTTTGTTATCGTTTAATAATTCAAAAGCTGTTCGTCTTAAATTCAAAAATTCTAACAATTCATTCAATGATGCAATAGTATTCTCTTTTCTATTTATTTCCCATGCAGCACGTAAAGAGTTATCTAACTTTTGACAAATTAAATATACAAGCAGAGCATCCCAGCTATCAACAGGTAAATTTATAGATTTCAGTGAGTCTAAGCTCTGTTGTAATGTTACTAAAAAGTCTTTCAAATTGTATTTTGTAATTAAATTAAAACCTAATATGGCTTTTAGATGATAGTTAACTACAATAGATTTATTCTCATACCTTTTAGACAGAATATCCAAGGCTTTTTGATAATTTTCATCGGTAATTAGCAGCGACGAGATAAGACCAGCGGCTTCTCCAGCAAGTGCAGACTTCAAATATTGCATTTTATTGACCACTGGTAAATCTGCATTATCCACTGACGCGTAAAATATGTTCTTAAATGTTGGCCACTGTCTGATATCGCCGTCAAATTTAGGTAATTCTAGTTGTGGTAACTTAACACGTGGCTTCCTCGACGTGGAGTCGTGAATGGTTGTGGAGTTTTGATCAATGTATAAATTCGCTGATTGACGTCGTTGTACATTAGTTAGTTCGTCTATTTTAGCTTTCGTTGAATAATATCTATCTTCAAAGGTTTCTCGTTCGAGATCATGAGCCGCTTGACGATTGGGCTCAATGTCCGCCATTTCAATTTTTAGCTGTATTTCCTCAAACCTGTTGGCTATAGAGTTAATTTCTATTTTCCTGACCTGTAGGTCGTGAATGCTATTAGCATCTGGGCTGTAGCCGTTGACAAAGTTAGTAATTCTTGTTAGTCTCCCTTTGATTGCGCTTCTTTGCGTTTTTAGGGCGTCGAGATCCATTTTGTTGTAGTTGTAGTAACGTTGTAGTTTGTAGAAATATACACACACTGATTTGTGTAGCGTTAGCGTATAGCGTCCGCTTTATTTTTCACGTCTTTGTAGCTATGTAAATAGCGAAATGCACGCACAGAATTGAAAAATTTTAGTAAGACAATAATGGCTGTTGCTCTGACTCGGCGAGAGAGCGGTGCGTACGCGTCGAAGAGCGAGCGAACGAAATCCGGTGTACCGGGGCGACCTCTGTTGTGCGCGTGAAGTATCGCAGCGTTGATGATAAAGCAGTCTTCGAACGACTCAATGATTGGCTATTACTTGCGCTGTGTTCACTCACTGTGCGATGTTGTTTGCTAGCTCCGTTGGTGTCGCTAGGCTCGTTCCGTTGCGTCGTCGGTAAAACAGTCGCTTTACTTCACCTTTCTGTTTTTGTATTTGGCGCTGTGTTCGGCGCGTTCTTCCCGCACAGGAGAAAAAATGGCGTCTTGAATGTCGGCGACGATGGACCAAATTATGTTTGGTAAAGCGGAATGAAACACCGACTTGAGTGATTCCAATACTTATTTTATTGCACTTCACATATAAGGATTAAGTTGCACTATTTTAATTAGGTTAATCTTAGTTATAATCACAGTAATTTATTAAAACAATGTGCGAGGCTGTGCTCCGTGCACCGACACAAACGGAAGAGAGGGAGCGAGCGAGAAGGCAAGATAATGTGTGAAAGAGATGGGATTTAGTATTCAGATACTAAACACCCCGCGCTTGGGAAGGCGCGGGGTTATGTCGAACTCTCCGCGGCTCCTGGGGGCAGAGTGCCAGCCAGGAACCGCGGCCTACCGACTAAAACCCACCGATGCCCCTCACATACGCCTTGGCGCGAGCACGTCCATCATCGCCGTGTCCTCCTCATCAGAAGAAGACACGCCGAGGAAGGCCGCGTCGCTGCCGGACAAGGTCATGGGAACTCGAATGAACACATCCACGACCTCGTCGGCGCCTGCTCGCCTATGGCGAGATCCTCTTACCCCCCCAAAAGGGGAAGGCCGGTGATCCCCCGGGGCATCCAGGGGATCAGCGACTGGCGGCAACCGATGCAATGCAGGACCCGGGCTTCCCAACCCAGGGCCCCGCTGGTTGCCGTCAGGAGGAAGAAGGCGGGGGAAATTCCGCCTCCTCCGCCCCGTCCTTCTACGGCGGCACGGATCGGCCGAGGGATCCTCCTCCCTGGCCCTCTCCACCGACTCCTTCTGCTTCATCACATCCACGCAGAAGGAGTTTACCGCGTCCCACGTCCTCTCTCCCTCCAGCATGGCACAGACCACGTTCTGGAGGGAGAGGTCGGCGCCGATGACGGCGGTCAGCTCACGGCGCTCCGAGGAGAAGGCGGGGCACACCGCTAAGGTGTGCTGCGCGGTATCCTCTTCGGCGCCACAGTGGTGGCACTCAGGGGTCGCTTCCCGTCCGATGCGGTGCAGATAGCGTCCAAAGCAACCATGGTTGCTAAGAATCTGCACCAAGTGGTACGAGAGCGACCCGTGGTGCCGGTTCGCCCATGTGGTGAGGAACGGGTGCATGGCCTCGACGGTCCTGGACAGAGTGTTCGAGACGGAGGCCGAACCCATTAGCTCCTGGAGCTCCTCAAACCACAGGCGAAACGCCTCCACTGTGGCCTCCTCCAAGGCGGAGGCTCTCTCTCTCGGCGCCAAGCGCCGGTCGTCGTCTCTTGCGTTCATGCGGATGCGATAGGCGGCCGCCAAGACGTGGGACGTTAGCTCCCAAGGGGGAGTGCCAGCCAGGACACATGCCGCCGTGTGGGACACGGTGCGATAAGCCTTGATCGCCCTTAATGCCATGGCACGCTGCGCCCTATGCAGGGACGCAATCGCGCGGGGGCCAAGGGCGTCAGCCCACACTGGAGCCCCATATAAGGCCATGCTCCTTACTATGCCTGCGTATAATCGCCAGACGTTTGCGCTCGGGCCACCGATATTCGGGAGAAGACGCCCGAGCGCATCAGCAGCCGCTAGGAGGCGGGGTTCAAGGCGACGAAAGTGCTCGTCGAACCCCCACCTCCCGTCGATTACCAAGCCCAAGTATTTCAGGTGCCGCTGAAGCGGCACTCTAACGCCGGCCACCGTGATTACGGCGCCTGATGGAGCTCCTCTGCGAGGCCCGTGGAACAACAGGGCCTCGGTTTTGTGGAGAGAATAAAAAACCTTTGCGCCGTTCGTCAGGTTCAAGTACCTATCTCATTAATATTATATTAATACCTTAATTATTCAAACCTATATCTATTAATAAAGATTTTATGTCCGATGTGTTTTATTTACTTTACTTTTCTCTTTAGAATTTCGTCCCCAGAAGCTGCTAACGGGACCGTTTTAATAAGCCTCCAGCTTCTGTCATATTTATACTGTAAGGAACCCTCCACGCGCAAGTCCGACTCGAATTTTGCTATTTTTGTACTGCTGTGCCGTGAAACTTTTATAAAAAGAAAAGTGTGCCAGTGATATGAAAAGGTTGAAAACGCCTGCCTTAGAGTGTCGGCGCGAGTTACAACCGAACAACCATCGAATTTGATGGTTGTAAAACGCTCTGACGTATATTACTGAAATACTATTACGTGATTGGATGATATTGGCGGCCATTATCTAAAATGTCATCTGATAGAAAGAGAGAGAAATAAAAAATAATGTGAAAGAGGGAGATAAAAAATTTGGTTGCTGCAATCCGTTCAACGCCTTTGGGCGAGTTAAAAAACAACCGGACAACTACACCCAGAGGCGCCGAACGCGCGGGCCGGGAGAAATTCACTCCTGTCAGGCGAAAATTACCCTGTGTTTACTTTCACAACAGCGTTCAAAAATACGAGCAGAGTAATTGTTCGGTTACCCTCGGTTTCACACGGGCGGTTCTCGAACACTATCGGGTGAAATTCACTCTACCCCGAGTAAATATTACTCGTTTTCAAACGTACCCTTTGGGGTACGTTTGAAAACGAGTAACGTAACCTTAGTCTGTGATTGTAATTTGTAGCTGACTGATGTCATGTCAGTAATTTTTTGTGATTTCTAGCCAAAACACAGCAACAGTGAAAAGTTATCTCATAATCTTGGGAGTCTCGTGTCATTGAATTTTTGAAATTGTCTAAAATAATAACAAACAATCAAATAGGTTCACCCTAAACTACAATTTTAATTGAGAAATGCACTCAAGAAAATTTCACTATAAAACGAACAGACTATGATATCTATATTGATTCCGATTCAACTAATCCGCAAAAATGAGTAACTGGGCAAGAAGAATGCACCGGCGAGCTGCTACTCTAAGTAATGTGGTCACGTCTTGTGGTCACCCGAACTCAATACCGTATCCAAGGAGGCTTGAGAAAGTAAAATTTGGTGTTCCTTTAGACGAAGTTTGTAAAGATGATATTCCAGGTCCCCTCCTTGTGAGTACTTACCTATATAATTATATTTTCAAAATAGTTCAAAGTTTCAATTGAAGCTCAGTTTCATTTTAATTGATGCTGTATTTGACAGACCAAACTGATATAATTATTTTTAAGGTGCTGATTTTGAAGTTAAATAAAGAGGCGCCACTTCGGCGAGATGTCTTTAGAGCACCGGGTCATCAGGGTGCAATGAAAAAATTAATACATTTTCTTCAGACTGGCAGACTCGTGAATGTAGATAACTATTCTGTTTATACTATTGCGAGTGTCCTAAAAAAGTTTTTAAGGTAATTGTGAATATTCCTATTTATATAATTTTATGTAAAGAATGAAAAATTTTTGGTTATTCTATTTCAACAGGATGTATTGTTTTTTTTTTTATTTAAAAAAAATGTCGCCCCACTCTAGGATTTTCTCCTGTGTCGTGGGTGCAGTTACAAACATAGAATATCACATGCACATACTCCCAGACCGGAACAAATTTCTGTAGGCCATACAAAACATTTGTCCCGTACGGGAATCGAACCCGCGACCCGTTGCCCAGTAGGTGATCACTCGACCTCTGCGCTAAACGTGTCGTCATTGATTGTTTTTTTATTAATATTTTGAATTTAATATGAGTAACCACATTTTATACTATTTTTTATAATTGCTCTTGATGATAGGTTATTAAAGGAGAATAAAATAAAATTCACATTACATAGTATATCTAGACTTCAATTTTTTAAAGTTTTATCAAAGTATCAGATTGTTTTATTTTAGTTATCAGTAAATATCAGATATTTGGCAAACATATTAGAGAAGCAGCTTCTAAAATGTTTCTTTTTATTGCAATTATGTTGACAATCAAGCAAACTGCCCACCTGATGGTAAGTGGTAACAGTCACCTATAATAATACATGTGGCGCCTGTAAGATTTGCAGCAAAACTGCAACCCCCACAAGAACCACAGTGTACATTGCCAACTTGTGACATCAGATGTAAAGTCACAGTATCCAGTAATTTCACTGTCATATCTTACCCTTCAAACCGGAACACAGCAATGCAAGCACTGCTGTTTTGCGTCAGTAACAAGTAAGACGGAGGTACCCAAGCCGACGACCCTGGTACAGACTCTTCCTCCGATAATAAAGGGCTGCATAGTAAATGAAAATAATAAATATTTTAGCTTCAACATAAAATTGGCCAAGGGTAAAGAAGATTACTTAGGTGACAATAACCCTACTAACTATTAAATTATTGCTAAACACTGAAATCAGCATTTCTTTATTTGTTTCTGTTCTCCTGACTGTTTGTTTAATTCTTATTATTTGTTTATTCACAATTGGAGAGCTCTTGCCTTTTGCTGCTTTATCTTATTTGAAAGTAAGAAAAGATATATTGATATCAAGTTTCATTGGTTTTCTGCACCTCAAAAGAATCGCTCTGAATGTGTAATTCAGATTTCTATCACACTCACTTTTGAACTAGACAGTCTTGTCTAAAGTCAGACTTGACAAAGTGCATCCAATATTGTTTTATAAAAGACAGCACAGAGCCTTGTATCTGACAGTCAACAAAAAGCGATTGCTATAAAATTTTACTTGGGCACTAAACAATAACTTCTGATAGAAGGCAATAACATCATAAACTACTTGGACAGATTCAAGTGAGATGGTGATTACTAGCTATGCTTAGATAACCAATAAAGCTTCCTATACTAGCCTGTTAGCATAAGGTCTCTCTTAACCATTTCTGCCACTGAAGTAACCCCTTGAAACAAACAACTTAATGGTTTTTGTTGAAATTAGCTTATATCAAATATAATTCTTGTTTAAACTTTAAAGTAATCATAAGTATTAAGTCTTTGCATATGAATTTAGCTTTATGTCAAACTGGCTACTTTAATCTATGGCGGGTGTGATGGTGTGATATGAATATATGGCATGCCTGGATATATGGCATTTGGTTTAGAATAATTCTAAATTCAAATTTATTTCTGATTTACTTGTTTTCGCACTCTTTGATTTTCCTTTGACATTGTACTGCTTACAAAATGGAAAAACCAGGAAAATCATGTCAATAACGAATAACAGTTCCACTTTGGAACTGTGCTGCAGAAATGTTAGAAGAACTAATGATGTGTATGGGGGCTACTCTAAAAGAAAGCATGGTACGTTTTTGGTTTCAACATTTTTATTCTGATAATTTTTTGACCTACAGAAGTAAGTCACCTAGAATTAAGAGTTCTAGGTGATCCTGGAAGCGATTTCTTCACAAACCACCTAAGAGGTAGCGGCAAGCTTTAGTGTCAAAATAATTTAAAGTCACTGAATAAATTGGAAAAATGAAAATGCTTGTGAAATTGGTACCACATGAATTAAGTGAAGTACATCAATAAACATGTTTTGTGCTGCATTATTACTAAACCATCACAGTAACAAGCGAATTTTGAAACATTCAAAATTGCTCTAGCCCCCTGTTGCTTTAGGATAACTTGACCCCATACCTCACAATAGACTGTTGTTGCTAAATTAGAGGAGCTACGATTGGAATGACCTCTAAACGTACGAAGTATGTACCATACATACTTCAACTGATTGAATTTAGAATTTCTCAATATTTTTTTTTCTTTTACCTTTTTCATATGCTAACTTCATATGTAAAGACTTGAAGAATGATGATGAATGAAGAAAAAATGAGAAAAAATGGCTCTTACCAATGATATTTTTGTACAATTATTTTAATATTTTAGGAAAATACCTGGTGGGGTGTTCGGACGTGAAGGAGAAATGCACTTGTTTAATACAGTAGAATTACCAGATGAGCAGCAAGTTGATGAAATTCGTAGGTTTGTATGTTGATTTACAATACGAAATATATGAGGGTGGATCGATAAGTTTGGGGAATGGAGGGTAAAGGGTAAGAAGTAAAAATTAAAGCTATTTTTCTTTTTCAATATATTTTCTCTCTTTACACAGCACCTGCTGCAACTTTCACCTTGTGCTTGGGGGTATTGTCCTGCAAAAAGACATCTTTGGTTATTTTTGCCCACCTTTTCTCTGTCACAGCATCTCACAATTTTTGTAATGTTGCACCGTAGTACTCTCTAGTCAATAAGATCCCTGATCTTTATATAAGCGGGACTCTTTCAGCATCCCAGAAAACAGTGGCAATGAGTTATTCATCTGACGGGGACACCTTGAACACCTTGAACTTTTTGGGGGGAGGGGTGCCCTTTTTAATGTAACTGCATGGGAGTTTTGTTTTAATTCAGGGTTATAATGATGAACGTTAGTTTTATCTTCAGTAATAATTCGGTCCTAAACTTAGTCCTTGTCACCACAGAGGGCCAAAAACCCACGACAACACACAACTCGCCGCTGCTTATGGTGTGGCGGGAGAATTCTGGGCACCCCCCTTGTGCACATCTTTGACACGCCAAGATAATAGTGCAGGATGTTCAAAATAGTTGTAGCTGATAATCCAATTATTTCTGCAAGCTGTTTCTTTTTTAAACGGACATCTTCCAATATGAAGTTTTCTTGTTTGTCAACATACCTATTTCGCCGTGGTCGCGTCGAAAAGGCGCCCGGCCTCGGATTATCATCAATCGTACGTCTGTCTTGCATGAAGAGACTGTGCCACTTGTAAACAAAAATATTTCCACTGCAAGAGTCCCCATAAACAAAAGACATCTTTTCTAAAATGGTCTGAGTAGGCTCTCCTTATTCACTGAGGAATTTGGTGACTGTGCAAAATTTTTTCCTCGTTGCATTTTTTCTTCCAGTTTGCCTTGTTTATTGAACTGTTTCTCAGTGAATAATTAACTATTTTTAATGAAATTTTGTATTTATAACTTTAATGAGTGTCACAACTAGTGCAGGTAAAAAGTGACCATTTTCTGCGACCTTTTTGATCAACCCTCGTAGTTACTATTTAATATACGAAAAATATATATAATTAATACTAACAAGTTAAATAAAAGCTTGTGAAATGCAATCATAATGTACATAAAAATGTACTAGTATGGTATCTGACTGCAATTTCTGGATGTATCGATAGAGTATTTGGCGCCTCTGCTCTGGAGTGATCGATGCATATTCTCGACAGATTCTACGGCTTTCTCATAGTCTTTATCATAGTTTCTCATCTTCCGTATAACCTGTCGCAGCGTATGTATGCGGTCTATAGTTTGGAATTTGACTTGTTCAGGACCTGAACAAGTCGAATTCCAATCCGAAGGCTGGAAGGCGTCAAACCTGCGCGCGAGATGATTCATGGTAACTCTCAGAAAAACTTGTAAACATGACTCAGGAGTGTGATGGGTCTGTTCTTTAATTGAGCTTTATCGTCCTTTTTTAAGAAAAGTTCCACCTCAACTCCGTGCCATGCTTTAGGTTAGGCGCTTTGAATGAATTAATGAAATCAATGGAATTTCATAAAAGTTGACAATTCATGAAGGTGCAGCTTGTAGGCATTTTGAAGCATAATAACAGAGTACTTAGCGCATTCCAATTAAGTACACATTTAAAACATTTTGAACAATTCTCGTATAGTGACTCCATCCAATTTATTGGAAATCAGTATTTTTGCGTAAGGTTACCCTGTGAAAAATAGCGCGGTTAGTAGTGTCACCATAATTAGGTACATTAAGGGAACGCAAAACATGGCTTACATCAGATGTTTTCGCGAAAAAATTATGTAAAAAAGAGATCATCATTTCCTATTGGCTTACTATGCAACAAACAGGTAATCGTTCTTATAATATTACCATAAATGCCTTTTGTTATCAGTAATCCAATACACATTCATCCATTATGGCTAAGGACAATGCTTGTTTCAAGCAAGCATGTTTGAAATTTGAGATAGGTGTTGAGTTGCGTCTATCAGGGGCTTATTGTGCTATTAAACATTATTAATTTAAGCTTCAATCAAATTTCGTGCGGTCTCCGGTTCTTCTCGTGGATTTCGTAAAAGCGAAAAAAGGGAGTTTGACGTCATTTGACTTCTGTTGAAAGATAGACGCTTTTCCTCCCGCGTAGCACAGTGCTGTCGTGTGTCGGCCCCGAAGAAGAAAAATGTCTCATGTCCTTGATCGCGAGGCCGATCGAGAGTGGCATAGCCTGGAACGCCACAATCTCTTTCTGTGTCGAAGTTATGACACAGAAAGAGGTAGCAGAGTGGGCCAGGGAAGACGGCCTATTGGCAGACCCGTGTCGTTGCAGAAGGTTGGGCGAAGAAGGCGGCGATTTGCCTACCTTCTTCCTCCTCACGGTGACCACGGGACTCCGGCCTGGGAAGCTCAAGACCTGCATTGTACAGGTCACTGTCAGTCGTTGATGCTCCAAGAGATGAGAGGGGCTTGCCATATGCGAACGGAAGATGACGAAGTCACGAAAGTGTCCGAAAGGGTTCCCATGGCCTTGTCTGGTGATAAAGCATCCCTCCCCGGCGTGTCCTCTTTATCTGATAATGGGCGTATATAATAATATGTGCTGGGTGTCGTTGACTGTTCGTCGGTATGCCCCGAACTCTGAATGTGCCTGCCTCTTTTGGCCGCATAGAGTCCGACGACTACGTATGCGTAACGTATTTCCCAACGTCAAAAAAGGGGTTGTAGATTTTCAAATTTCAATACACCATATGTAGCCACTTAACATCAGGTGGGTAGCCTGCTTGTTTGCTAGAAAAGTTGTATAAAAAAAGAACATGTTGTTTTTAGTATCGGTCCGCGCGCCGGCCGGAAGGCAACAGTGCGAGCTCTGTCTGTTTCGTCGCGGCTTCCATATGACGCAGTCGCCGGCCGAGTCTTGATTTACGGCTAATGTCATTCTGATACTAGTCATTTTGATATGAAGAAACATGTTATTTGTCTCTTGTCTACGGTCCGTGCTACGCCTGCTGGGCACTAAAGTCCTGCACTTACTTGGTCGGGGCAGGCACTTGCCTGGTCAGGGCATTGAATCTGAAACCTCGTGTTTAGCAGTCACACTTGTGACCAACTAGCTAGCTAGACCAACCATCAGACAGATAGCCAAACTAACCGTTAAAATATCAAAATTGCTATTTTCAAGAAACCATGCAATGAACTTGGATATTTGGCATTGTTGCTCTTAAGGCACAGCGTCCAGTCAGACATATCAATAACTTTATTAGGTCGTGCAATAATAATAATAATAATAATAATATTATAATATTTATATTTTTTATATTTATATTGTAAAAAAATGTATATTTAAGAATGAAAGTAAATAAAGATCATAATAATAAAAAAGACAACAAAATTAATCAAATTATAAGTAACTATAATGTCGAAACATAGATATCACAGTCGAAAATGAATATATCACCATGACTGTTCGTAAGATATAATTGAATCAATCCTGGGGGGTTATTGTCTAAGAAAAAACTATCGCGATCGCTTACAATTTAACAGTCGCCGTCTATCCATCGCTCCTTTATAAAAGGATGTTGGCGCAAAGCCTTGTGTTCACGGCGCAATGATTGTTAAATTGAAGGCGATCGTGATAGATTTTTTCTTAGACAATAACCCCCCTGGTCTGATCGCAACATCGAGGTAGATTTTGTGCGGCGTAGAGTGGACATGGACAGGCGTGGCTAATATGATCCTTACCTACCACCAAAATATGGTGCAGTATCCCTTGGTTATGTGATGTTGATGGGCCATTCCTGCGGTACCGACGTCAAATGATAATGGGATAGGAAGATGATAGGGAGAAATTAAAGATATATTACCATCCCTGTAGGATGGTAAATTTTTTGGCTTCAAACAATTCGATAAAAAGCCACATTGTGGTTTAGGCTGAAATGATATTCAAATAAAAAAAAAAGATACCTTTAAATAATAAATAGTAAGTATAAGGTTTTAATTCTGTATTATGTCTACAGATTACTGCTTTCACTGCCGGTATGCACCCAGAGGTTATTGGTGCTTCTCTTCGGAACTTTTCGAGTGATGGCGTCCAATGCGGACAAAGCAGGTACGTTCAAGATTCTGATTTTATTTTACTGACAACTAAAGTAAACTATAAAATTACGGATTGATTTGTCGTAGAAGCTATTGCAGATAATTTTTATTTTGCATTTTCCTTAAGTAATTTCAAGTCTTATTTACAGATCAAGTACTCAATTATTAGGTTGTTTAAAAATAAATGTACAAGAAGATTATACGCAATTGCTTTTTTTCCATGTTAAGTCATAAAATTAATAATCATGCACTTTTGAATGACATACAACATCCATAAAAAATAAAAGAAACATTATGTCAATATGAACGTTAAACTTTTTTTTTCAAAAAACCTCCATTTATTTTTAGACAACCTAAGACTTTCCTATAACCTAAACTAAATAAGTCTTTACTAAATATTATAACTACAAAGTTCTCAATCTAAACCGCCGATCCAATTTTTATGAAATCAGTAAAAAGGAAAATTGGTGACATGTGGTAAGTTTCCGAGTTAAAATATTATAGATATTGTATTGTCATTATATCTTTCAGAATTGATTTAATGGCGATGTTGTTCTAAAGTAGGTGTCATTCCATTTGAATTATAATCTTGTACTGAGTTTGTCATCAATTTACATTTTTATCAAATATCTACAGTAAGCGTTCGCAAAACAAAATTCAGTTTGGGGCACGAGCCTATCCTTACTAGTTATGTTAGGACGATTAGGCCTTAGTCAAACCACGCTGGCCCAGTGCGGATTGGTTGACTTCACATACACCTTTGAATTGCTTCGCAGGTGTATGCAGGTTTATGAATTTTTAAAGTTATTAAAATTTGCTAGATGAAAATTTGATTCCCTAGTGAATCATGAAACTACTCATAGTTAACAAATAAATGATTTATTATAAAAACATTTACGAAGAGGATTTAGCGCTTAGGTATTACAAACTGTTTGGCACTCAAAAGACAGTGCTGTAAAATTTTATCGTATCTGTCAAGCCACCGATTAATATACCAAGTTGACGTTAAGATCATGAGTCACTGTCTTGGTGCCTACCCTACACAAGCGCACTAACAGCATCTAGCCTCTTAGCTTTCAACCGCCTCAATGGTCTAGCTAGTGGTTAGACCACCTGGAAGTCCGGATTTGTTTTCCCCGTGGGAGCTGAAATTTTTTGCTTAGTTTCCTTGGTTCCAGGGTTTGTGAGTTCTGGCTAACCACTACCATCACCCCCAAGTATGTCGCCACAATAACAACGTTCATAAGATTAATGTGTTCTGACAATTGGAGGTACAACTGCCTTCCTCAGCTGTTGAGGAATCCAGGTGAAGCTCGCTTCCATCTCGAGATGACGACCAGGAGCTTCAGGAAGTAAAAGTTTAAAAAAGGTCCGGTGACCTCACTCACATGCAGGTAGACGAGTTGGGTGCGGTCTTTTGTGAAGTAGAGTCCAAAGGTACATTCCTAGTGGGGTTACAGAGCTTAAAGCTGTGTTAAGTATTTACTTTTGAACTGTCCGTGGAGTGATTTAAAACATATGATTCGCCGCTCGCCTTCTTCCCGTTGGTGTTCTAAGAGCAGCCTGAGTGATTTCACCACTATTGCATTAAGAGATAGGAAACTGGAACAATACTCTGCACCAACCCGTTTGGCCAGCGTGATGCAGTACCTAGGTCAGTTCCTCCTCGGCTGAGGTGAGGTGATTATGGGTTCAAGTGGTATTTTCTATCGGTAATAAATATAATATTGAGAGCAATTTTAAAAACTACACATCAAAATGAACTAAACTTTTTCACGAAACTGCTTATAGCACCACCTGGCGGCCATTTTGAAAATGAAACCGCTACAAAAACTGTCGATAATTTGCTGGAAATTATAGATACATATAATAATATAGGGTTATCCCACGACTTGTCGGTGAGGTCTTTAGATATCAAGGATAAAAAGTTGAGATGAGCCGACTATAGATTTTGCCGAGTTGCATTACTAATGACATAAATTATAAACGTCTAATATGAAAAACGTGCAGTACGAAAAACGTCCCGTACGAAAAACGTCCTGTACGAAAAATGTCCAATAGGAAAGACACGACTAGTCGGCCTCGTGAATGATTATCTGTGTAATGTAAAGCATTGTCAAAACATTTCAACGGTTTTTTCATAATTGCGTAAAATGTGTCCAGACTCACATTTCTCATATTATTAAGTAGCACACATTAAATTTCACGCGATCCATGATATTTGTGAAGTTATGTAGTAGGTACTCGTAGATTTAATTAAGCTCATACAGCGGTCGCCAGTCACCAAGCGTTCGACATTATCCGCCCGAAAGTAATTACACTAATTATGCCAATTGCGACCGGCGTGGGTGTAGTTTTTGATACGTGATGCAATCGCTCCACGAGAGGTTATTTGATCTTTCAATCTCCCTTTGAGATTGTGCGATATGTGCTCGTCCCATTTCCAGACGAAGCTTGCACGGTTGCGTGCCTCAAGTCGTTAGTTCCTCGAAATCTGTCTACTAGAAACATCTTGACGTTTACGCTCAAAAAAAGAAACGCCTTCGTCTGACGATAAATAAATATTTCATTAAAAACAAGCTTTGAAAATGAAATTTGGCAAGATTGTCTTTTAAGTATCAAATCTAATACTGATTTTATTGCCTCAATACATTGCTGCTAGATTTGCGAGAGTGCGCGGTTTTTTTGACACGGGAATGATTACGAAGCGAGTAATCTCTCTGCTGTCGGTTCCTCGTGATTGAAAAATGTTATTTAAAGCGAATTACTTGTCACTATCAGCTTCTATCCATTGAAGCCTTTACTACGATGCGGAATATATAGGTAGATAGATTACATACATATTCCGATATACCGTGCGTTTCCATAGAAGCGACACAATGGCCAAGGTATTACGTCTGCATTGATTGTTGATTTCAAATATGGACCTATCTTGACGTCAAACATCAGTTGATCGTATTAGGAATTACCACAGGAGCTGTTGCTATCGAAAATATGCATGTGATTTGAATATTTTTTATTCAATTAATACTCAAAATGTTACCGAATGATAACTTTGCCAAGATAGTGGTTTCATAGCCTCAGTGCTACTCTAAGTAGCACTACAACTACAGAGTCATGAGAATATCAAAAGTTAAAATGTATGTATAGTACGTACTGTTGTGAACTGATTCTGATGATATCGTGCTTTGGTTTGATAGTAAGTTCGAACATTTATTACTACGTAGTTCATTCCAAAAGATGGGATGACTCGGTCATTTCTATACAATTGCGATAACATTTTTGCGAGGCGGGAAAAAATTCTGCTGTCAGGAAACGTAACTATAAAAACGAATAACAAAGTTATGCTAAATGATGCTAGGGATCGTGATGTGTGAAGTGCACTAAGGGAGACCTTTGTCCGGCAGTGGGACAATATAGGTTAATTAAAAAAACAAGTACTTAATACGATGGTGAAATCAATTATCATACGATTACTATGGCAAACAAGACGTAAGGAACTATCATCGAACATTTTCAAAAAGTAACTTATACTAGACTCGTGCTAAGGCCATATTTTTGAATCATTCGTCGGGCGTTGAGTGCTCGTCGAGCGACATCGACGATTCGATCGAATCGATTTCTACTGATTCGCCTTTCGTTTTCGACAAAAATCAAAACAAAATTGAGTTTCGTTTTAAATGTTCTATGGATTTTTATCGCAAACGAAATGAAAATCGATAGAAATTGCGCACAGACGTCGATCGATGCTCGACGAGCGCTCGATGCCAGACGAATGATTCAAAAATGTCATTTCCATACGTTTTTTTCTGCGGAACGACTGCGGAAAAATGTGCGTGTGGCTTTTGTCTAAGATGGCTGGTTATTTCAGCAGTTAACGTCAGTGTGTCTACTGTTGGTACAACTCGATTACAACTTATACTTTAATGCTGTAATCCTTTTTCCTTGTTTCGGGCGAGCCATCTTTTTACAAATCGTGGCGTGCGTGTGAAATAGCAGTAAACTATGTCGCACGTTCTCCCAACATGTCACCGTATTCATGTTTGTATATCCAATTCCCACGAAACCGTCGTCGCGTCGTCGTCGTCGTGCCGTTTGGAATTGGTTTACGTTTTCAGCCAGTAACAATTATTCAATGCACCGTTTGTACGTGAAGTTGAAGAAGGCCTGATTGGGTTTTCTTTAATGGTCATCGGTCTCGTGTTTTGTGCGGTATGAAAAAAGTATTTTCTCAGTTCATTGACTAGCTGAGTGTTGCTGGTTTTCTGATGGGTATAATTGTCGTTTTTACGTGTAATTAAACGCGCGACGCTTTTACAAACCGCATTTTTTTATACAACTATTAGCATTGTTGCGCTTATGCTTGGTTATGAATGTCGATGAGTAATTTGATTCCTTGTTTTTTTTTTACAAACATTAAGGTCCATACATATCTACGACCAGTGAATAATTTAATATCGTTGGATAGAATGACTCTGCTACAAGGATCTGGTCAACTGTTAGTTAGGTTTCATAATCTTAGGTCCGCCTGCGATAAGTCCACTTAGATATATTGGCTCTCCAATTTCCGAACAGGTGTAGAGTCAATTTTTTTTTTTTTTTCATTTGACTTGTATTTGCACACATCTTAATAATGGTTGGGGTGTGTGTACATACAAGGATTAAATAATTTAGTTAATTAGATTCTTGGTTGAAGATTTTTATGTTTTTATTTTGACGTCAATAAGTGCCTGTAAAGGTCTATATTGAATAAAGATTTTTGAGTTTGAGTTTGAGTTTGAGATCTATTTAAGAGCGTCGGTGGCGCTCTGGACTCGGCACTTGCCTTCCCATCGAGAGGTCAGGGGTTCGAGACCGCCAAATACGAATGTGTTTTTGATTTTGATATCTATATATTTGTCTGACGCGTCGATCCGGATCGAGCTTAAGAGGCTGAGTAACGCCAACGACCTTGAAACATGATTTGTACTGGATTACGGGCGCGGTGCGTTATTGAAATTGAGCGAAAAATTCAAAATATATATTTTTGAAAGAAACTAGTAACTTATTTGAAGATATGAAACATCAATATTATCAAATTAAGTGTAACGATTAATTCCCTAAAAATCATTAAATAACCTTTGTTAAATAACTCAGATTTTCTTATGGAAGCTGTTTTTGATGGGTGTGTTTGGTATTTTTTTTAACGAGAAATTTTGATTAAAATTTTTTTTGGGGACATGGATATTCTCAAAAATATTTTCAACAATAACATATATTTTTTTTACTACGGTATATTAAACAGGTTTTGCTGAAAAAAGTTTTAAGTGGGGCTCGATTAGCTCAGCTCAGCGTTGTCAGCCTCTTAAGAAGGGGCCGAAACTCAAGAACATTCAATTTCTGTACATATCACTGGTGCACTTATTGTCTGATTACTGATATTCTATTAATACAATCAATAATTAATCAATTCTAATAATATAATTAATATTCTAATAATATTAATCAACAAGTTTTCATCAATTTATTGTCACTTCTTTTTAAGTATTAACATCATTGACACGATTTAACATCACTTCTTTATAAGTATTGACATAATGGGCACGATTTAATATCACTTCTTTATGAGTATTGACGTCATGGGCACGATTTAACATTCTTTGAAGGAAAACATCGTGAGGCAACCTGCATACATCTGCGAAGAAATTCAATGGTGTATGTGAAGTCGACCAATCCGCACTGGGCCAGCGTGGTTGACTAAGGCCTCGGTGGGGACGTATATGAGCTGTGATGATGATGATGTTCACTTGCAGCAATTTTGCTAAATCTCGATTTAATTAAAACTAGATTTCACCCATACAAAAATGTCAAAATGTTGAATCTAGATTTAAAAAATTGACATTTTTGTATGGGTTAAATCTAGTTTTAGTTAAATTGAGATTAAGCCCATACAAGAATGTTAAATTTTTAAATCTTTTATTATAAATTTTGCAGATATTGTAAAGACAATGGTACAAAATATACATATAGATTCAAAGGTTCGCAACATTTTTTTTTCTTAAGTGTTACGCTACTTGTTAACTTTCAGGGGCGTCATCATCATCCAATTTTATTTAGAATCAACATTAGCACGGTAATATACTACTTATTACTGTGGCATTAGTTCTGAATTGAAGAGGACTGTGAAGTGCCAATTCATGGCTCGCGTATGCATTTTCAAAAATGCAGTTTGTTGCGAACCGCTTAGAGTTGAAAGTTCGAGGCAAGTGCCTACATTTCTTATTGAAATATTGTTTCGGGCGATAACGGTTTTACCTCCCTAAACCATTACACATACTTTAGTCTATGTTTGCTTTTTTTGTAGTTCAGTATAATTTAGTCAAAAAAGATAAAAATACTCGAGGTCGTTTTCAAATCTAAAATATAGATATTTAGATGCTAATTATTTATATTCTGAGCAATATTTTTTCAAAATCAAAACGTACAAACCTAGATCTTCATTATATCTACAACATTTCCAAAAATTATGAAAATTGGACTATGTTTAGAGGGAGAAAAGCGTTATCGCTTTTTGTATGAAAATTTACTGCTTCACAGTCCTCTTAAGACAAAATTCAACTGTATCATTAACCTACCATGTAGGTACCTAGTCATTATAGATGTGCGCATGTTCCCCCAGGTACAGGTATGACATCGGAGGCCCTGGGCGTGTCGGTGGCACCGTCGTTCTTCCACTCTTGCGTGTCGGACGGTAAAACGGCCACGATGGAGGACGTGCAGAGGTTCAAGGTCGGTATCCTATTGTGTCACCGTACTCTATGGACCGCACACAAGCGCACCGCTGTAACCGGGACACAGTTGTAATACTTATTCAACGAAAAACGTGTTTGAAGTTCGAATGCGTAAAGAATCATTTTCATTGTTTGTTTCCGCACGCTGGAAGTCTCCGATAACGGGATACCGACTCATAACATATTGCGCCATCGATATCTCAATTGATATGTTAGGGGTAACATTTTTTCTATTAAAACTTTTTTATTACTTTTCCAATTATCTTCTTTTGAATTTCGCTTGCGGACATTTCCCGCAATTCTGAAAACAAATGAAATTCATCGGTTTATGTAAAGAACGTCAGAAAATAGACATCTCGTGAGCTAAAGATCACAAAAATGAGGCTTTAGTATTTAGCACCATACTCGCAGTTACTCGCACATACACGGTTATTTTTTTATCACCCTGGAAAATTTTAGGGACGCTTCAGGACACATCCAATATTATATAAAAAATAAAAAAAATGAAATAAAAAATTTAAAAAAAATATAAAAAAAAATAAAAAAATCTCTAAAAATGCTGCTCTCAACTAGTGCAGCATTTTTTGTATTTTTTAAAAAATTAATATAAAATTAAGGAGGGGGGTTATTTTTTTATTCATATTTAAATCATTCTAATACCATGTCGTGAAGCGTCCCTTAAATTTTCCAGGGTGATAAAAAAATAACCGTGTATATCAAACTGTATTGTGTTAGGGTTATAAAATTTAAATAAAGTAACGTAGTCTTATTATTAATGTAATTTATTCGACTATAATAGTTTCTGTTTAAAAACATCGTAAAGGCATCTTCAGCAATTAAACAGTGACGTGCTAAGCTCCAATGATTTTGTCATGTGATCATTGTGCAATGAAGCGTAGCATGACATGAAAAATATTATCGGGTAAACGTAATGTGGTAATGTAATTGGTTACATTCATTGTTCAGAAGATAATTGGAGAGAGTGAAAAAATGTTTTACTCATGTTAAGAGGCGCACTCTTAACATGAGTAACCATATATACAGTTTCAGCAGCCGTCGTTGTAACTATAGTAATGAATTAAGTACCAAATTCATTGTATGAGATTGTATTAACTTCATTTTCTATCATGTCTAGGAGTACTCTGTTTTTTGTTCCAATAGAAGTGTCTGTTTATTTAGTCCACGTGCTTAAGTAGGTTTACAGTGTGTTCGTATGATCAATTTTTTATCACTCAAGTGACTATGTTGAGTTAATAACATCTTATCAGATATGGATTCCCAACGAGATCGTTGAAAGCATTTTAAATTCTATTATTATCAGCGCAATCAGTTGTGGTTGAGAAATAGAGGCTAGTGTTAAATTAATAAATTAACTATAATTAAACAGAGATATGGAGATAATGTAGTACTTAGTAGAAAATGGTTTATAAAAATGGAATTAACACAGCTATAACGTTCTTGAGGATGACACGACACAAGGCATCTCGGAATCAGGTTCGAATCCTGAATGTAAATATATTAGTAGATCGGTTATTGCAATATAACAATCAACATTGACTGTAAAGGCCTCTGTATATAGCTTACTACATGTAAATTGTCTAAAACATGCCACCAAAGGCCGAAGTATGCGTGAGTACAGAACATTTAATATGATATACAACGATTTTGGTCCTCCTCGAGGTTTTCTGGCTTACTACCGGCTTTTGATTTGTATTAAGCAGCTGCTGTCGCTATTCTTTTATTCTTATGTTGTTTTGTATATACCTACGTACACTTTTTTAGAGGAACGCCGAACCCTAGTCAAAATACTTTTTAGTGATTGATACCAATAGCTACCTATTGCAATTGAAGTAAATCTATCAGCACATACTCTAGCTGCAATTTCTGATAGTTAGTTTTTCCGTCACACAGCTTGGCGTACATTTAATTTTTCATTTGCATTCATAAGTTCATCATTTATTTTTATATAGAATAATAAATGATTAATATAGCTATTTTGATAGTTTATTCAGTTTTTAAGCACTGTAGAAGTTTTTGTTTCATTGAAAACATACATTGTAGGTACTTGCAACAGCTCTACAACTCTTATTTTGACTTTTTTAAAGATAATTTTTAGTACATTTACATCGACGATGCGAGTCTTAAAGCGTCGGATATGAGATAAGATTATGGAGTGATTTCCTAGACTGGAATGAAACACGCATGCTCTGAAAACTTTTTAAATGTTTATCTTCCGGCGTAAGATCACCTTGCAATGATTATTTATCACGTTAGTCATTTACTTTTTGAGTTCTTTTGTTTAAATTTCAGCTTCCAACTGTAGATATTATTTATATCTTAATGTAAATTATATTATAAATGTGATTAGAAAATACTAACTTTGAAAACGTTAAATATACTGATTAAAGGTCTATCCACACACATCCGGGCCGTGCCCGGGACGTGACCGGGCCGTGTCCGTGGCAAGACCGGAGATCCGTGCCACGTCAGGGCCACCGACTTCAATCTGTACCCCTTAAGCACCATTTACGGAAACCAATATGCGTTATGACTTTGTTTAAAGCTGCAGAGATGCATATCGCTTCTATTAATATCTCGTCATTCATTTTTTTAATAAAGCTCGGACGTGCACTAGTAATATCGATGGACGGGCGCACGTCACGATGTCGGCACGGGCACTGAAGCTCCGTCTCCGGCCCGGACACGGACGTGTGTGAACGAGTTCATATAAAAAATACGCAATTATATTTTTTCAAGCCACTGACGGAACACGTCCCGCCCATGTCCCGGGCACAGCCCGGAAATGTGTGGATCGAGCTTAAGAAGGGGCCGAAACTCAAGAACAGTCAATTTCTGCACATATCACTGGTGCACTCATTGTCTTATATTCTATTAATACAATCAATAATTAATCAATTCTATTAATACAATTAATATTCTAATAATATTAATCAACAAGTTTTTATCAATTTATTGTCACTTCTTTTTAAGTATTGACATCATGGACACGATTTAACATCACTTCTTTATAAGTATTGACATCATGGGCACGATTTAACATCACTTCTTTACAAGTATTGACACCATGGGCACGATTTAACATCACTGTTTTACAAGTATAGACATCATGGACACGATTTAACATCACTTCTTCATAAGTGTTGACATCATGGACACGATTTAACATCACTCTTTATAAGTATTGACATCATGGACACGATGTAACATTACTTCTTTATAAGTATTGAAATTATGGACACAATTTCACATGTTTGGCCCGAAGTAACACTTACCCCCCTTTTTATATTTTACCTTTATTTCAATTTCTTTCTGGCTTTGCTGTGTCTATTATATCTACTTTTTTAATTTGTTCTTGATTGCCTTTATTACTATCGATTAAACACTTTTATTATATACTTTAAACAAACAAACATATTTTATACTTTAAAAAGTGTATTTTGTGTTGACGTTATAGAACGACGCCTGTACAATATTTTTGTTTAAACGTTAATCATAAATAAGCTTTAGCGATTGATTTGAGTAGTAGTGTAGTCCCTTCTAGCACAACCAATTTGGGATACAATAGAGAAATCTGAATTCTTTAGAAGAACAGGAGCTATCTGAGGAAACAGCATAAAATTGGGCACTTCTGGCCAGCTACATTTATGTTCAGTCAAAGAAAGATCGATACGGTCAAAGTTAATACTAATAATACTTACTGAATACCTTAAGGCGCATAGTAAGGTCAATCATAAAAAAATCACCGCAGGAAAAACCGGTTCTCTTCATAAATATTGAATAAAAAATCTTTAAAAAGATATTTTATTATTCAACGCATTCTTTCGAGGATGGTCTTTAAAATTTTTTGATAAATTAATTAAAACTTGGTTAAAATGTGACCCAAACATGCCCCGATTTTAAAACTATAAACCTAATCGCGTCGTAAATATTAGGTTAAATCATATACTTTCGATTTCAATAAATAAAGTGAACAATATTTTAGCGGATGGTCTTTTTAGATTTTTCTTATTCGCCTTTATTAATTTTTAATTGAAATAATTCGTCTTACGCGTAAAGGTTTGCTTAAATATTCCCCTCACTCTCACTCACTCACTCCTATGTAATCAGTGCGGGACGATCGACGCAAGGTCATTGGGGGGAGCACTATGCGCCTTAATGTTAAGTCAATAAAGTAGTGTATGTATAATTTTTTTGGGATTTTTTGTAACGTTAACCGTATCAGTCTTTTTGTAGTCGACTGCTACAAGAGAAGGAAAATAGTCTTGTTGTAATATCTAAAGTGTTAACAATTTACTTCTCGAAAGTCCATTCTTGATTACACATTATTTTGAGTCACGATTGTTAAATTTTTATCTTAAGCTTTCTAAGATAGACCCTGTATTGCCCCAGTTGAAGAAGATTCATATTGAACATTATTACATACCTACATAGTAATATCGTTTGTTTTTTATTTGCACGCCATTTCACACTTTCATATGAATCAAACTTTACCGAATTTATTTCTCGTATATTTAAAGTTGACATTACTTTGAGTAATTAGTACTTTTTTAACTCGGTGAATCACTTGTACTCAAGTGCACCGCCAAATAGTAATAATATTAAAAGCGTCGACTTCGAATCGAAGAACAATTGACCAGAACCTTAATGGTATCAAGTTTGCTTACTTGTTGATGAAAAGTACCTAATACTACAAGTATAATTTTCTAGTATGATTTCTAATACGTTTTTGTAAGATCTAAGATGACAAACTATACAAATATACACAAATATACGCGGGTTAAAGACGGTAAAGAGGACAAGTAAATTATATTTCTTGTTCGTGAATATCGACGTCTCTGTCAGGTGGCGACGCGCATTATGCGCCAGTTGATCGAGCAGTTCAGCGCGGGCGATTTGTTCGGGCGCGAGAACTACGAATACTACGCGCGCGTCACTGGGCGTATACTGCGCGTCAGGGACGAGTGGATCTGCTCGTTCCGCGACCCGCCGCCGCCGAGGCACCACCGCGACCAGGAGGCGTATGCGAGTGAGTGCCAGTGTTGCCAAAGCACACCATCCAAAAGTTACCATAAGTCGGTAGAAAAGTAACCTTTTTCTTGGAAAAGTAACCTTTTTAATTTTTGTATCAGTGACAACTTACACCGATGTAATTTACACAAAATAATTGTTGCGTGCTCCCTGAAATTTGTTTACTTTAAAAAAAAAAGTTTATAAAAACGAGGTTATTTAGCCCATAACTATCAATTATTTCATATAAGTACAGTAAGCTCCCATTCAAGCTATACATTTGCACTACGAAAACCGCCGCTATTACGAGCGACATAAGAACGGTCCAAAGGTCAATCAGTATTGCTTGACAAGGAGCTTACTGTACCTGAAATCGCCTCTTTTCTTTGGTAACATAATTTATTAATATTTTCTTTCTAATCTGTGATAAGTATACTATTTGCACTTCACTTGAAACAATGCGGTTCATTTTACATGATCTTTGTACCTATACGAAAAAAATGAAAGCTAGAAAAGTAACCTTTAGCCTCAAGTAACCTCGAGGTAACCTTGAGTGCTTTAGAGTGTTGGTTACTTTTGTAACCTAAAAGGTTACAAAAGTAGCCTTCTGGCAGCGCTGGTGAGTGTCCGCGTATTTTTCTCATACAACAATGTTGGCACACAACCAGACCACCCCACAAAGTTTGTAAAGCTGTAACTCTAAGGAACAGTGCATGTTGCCGATCTTAAAATGACTTATCACAGTAGCCTCTAATTGCATTGCGGCAGAAATAGGTAAAGATTCAGAATTCAGTCTCCCTATGGTCTACTCTCTGGTATAGTATTATATGGTATATATTTTTATATATCATGGGTGGTTAACATCCATGATGTATAAAAATACTTCTATAGACTATTATAGCACTTGTATAGAGGTTACTGTGAGGGTACTAGGCTAGGTATTTCCACAGCCGCTACTGTGATAGTACTAGGTACTGCTATCGGAGTGCTTATTAAAGTGATAAACGCTGTGTCTATCAGATTTGATCATCTTTAAATCCTGCATTATACTATTTTACAAAGTTATTCTTATTTATGAAAAAAAATTATCAAAAAATATCTGTTCCAGGACAATTGTCTTTAGAAGCTGAAAAAACCTGGTTGCAGTGCGAGTGTGATCGCTGGGGGAACAAGTTCAATTTGGAAGGTAAACTTAATTATGTAATGAATGGCATTAAACGAAATCTCTTATTAAATAAATTTTGCGATTTGTATAATGAGACTTGTGAATTATTAGTCAAACAAGCAACAATATAATCAACGTGGAGCATGCAAATTCGGAAATTGAGTTGGCTTATCACAGTTCCTGTTCAGTCGTCCAAATCTATATGGATCTTTTATTCTCCAAGAAATCATTTCATGTTTTGTCATTTGAAGAATAAGCTAAATTTACTTAAACAGGAGATTGAGTTTGTTCTATTATAATATACATTCTGTTGAAAGTAACCGAGATAAGTGAAGGGAATTTTTCGCAGGTCCTCTGAATGAAAACCGATTAAGTTATTAAAGTAGTCAAGTCCCTATGTTAGTTGTTATTTTTCTGGTGAGTTTATTCGGGATGTAATTTGTTTGTCACACCGCTATTTATCAAACACCATTACCGTTACGCGTATGAGGTGAAGTTTTTACTATTTAAGTCAGTTTCCATATTAATCACGTTCTTAAAGACGAACATCATTAAATGTATATTACACCATATGTAATTTAGTCTGTTACTTATCATAATCGTTCTATGAAAATCATTTAATTCATTTTACCTCAATTACTAAATTCTTTGTTAAGTAAATCTATTTGTAAAATGAAATATTGTTGAAATATCCTAAAATATCGCAATGAGCAGTGTTTAATTTTTGGAAAACCTTTCGGTACTCATAGGCCATATGTTTTTTTCACTTGTATATTTATCCTCTTTACCAGTATGATAAACATATCCACTGATTTGAATGTAGATCGACACCTACAAGTAAAACAAGTTTAGTGGATGGATACGCTATTGAAATTTGTATCGTCTTTATGATGCTGTAATAAAGATGTGTAATATATATTTAATGATCTGCAATAAGCGACATAGTATCATGGCGATCTTATCGCGGTTCTATGTTGACGGTGATAAGACCACATAATAGTTCCCTGTTATTCAACTATTGTATTGGTAGCTATTGCAATTTGAATGTTAAAGATTTCACCTTGTAATGTTATAGTATTTGGTTGAAATTTATATGTTGATCGTTGATTTTGCATCTATTGGGGATCGGTAGCACTATGGTTCTCGTATGTAGTTGTATCATCATAGAATTTATAATATATTCAGGTATTTTTACATTTTCATATTAATGTAATTGATTACTAACAACTTTGTATCTGGTCATAGTTGTAATATGTCGGCTCTGATATAAAAGAAAACAAAAAAAAATAATATTATGTAGGTATATGTATTAGCTTTGAATATCTATAATAACCTAACTGACGATGATGCTTTATACACTGAGTGTGTTTTTTAAATGGGACAGAATGGGCAAATCTAGAAACCATACGTCATACAGGGAAACTGTTTCATTCATTCATGCATTTGTAAAAATTAATGAAATTGACAAAAGAAAAAATATAATGCCTTTCGACTATTTCATGTAAGGTTCAATTCATTGCTTCGGGAAGAATAACTGAAAATTTGACTTTTTTTTTAATACAATTAACATGTAATTAATAGGAGGGGGATTCACAATAATACAGTGACTAAACTGCTTTCGGATGATCCCAGACGGAATATATTCAATCGATATGATGGCGATGGATTTTTTCATACATGAGGATACATTAAGGGCAGTAATTATATAACACAATAGAATACAGGAGTTAAATGACGTCTTTGTCTACAGTCACAAGAAGGGTTGTGAAACCGTGTGCCCGTCTCTGGCATTCAGTCATACCATATGGAGGGTAAATTGAACTTTTATTAAAACGTTAATTTCGAAGGCGCACACGACAACAGGTTAGATATCCATCTTATCTCCGCTGTTATGTCGCTGGTAATAGCGGCAGTTTTCGTAGTTCAAGTGTATAGCTTGACGTGCTGTCGTCTATACATGCAATGAAATAATATATCATCGAGTTTAACCTCTGCTCTCCCGATCTTTTTGTTTTCGATACAATGAAATGATCCATACTTGAAACAGAGTGGAAAAGCAAATCTTTTTTCGTGTTTATAAAATTTTTGGAACCACTTGACCAATAAATAGACTAGGTATGTGCAAATTGATTTAACAAAAAAAATCCTAATAGTTTATTAAACAGTATCTCTGTATCACCATTGATTATTGATTTCCCCATACTAACCCAGATGAAAAAAGACACACTGCTTATATTAAACAGGTGAGGCGTAGTACACATTATTAGTATGTCATGTCGAGAGTAATTTTAAATAAGATGCATTTGTTTCACACATATTTATTAATTTTGGACCAATGGAAAACGAACATTAATGGTATAACTACTGCCTTCCTGCACTGCTTGCAGGCCTGGCCAAATCTGAGGAGTGTCAGTCAATGCCCGCCCTAATGGGGGTGGTGGGGGGCGCCGGGACGGGCGGCGTGCTAGGCCTCGGCATAATACCCGAGCACAGCCTCTTGGACTCTTGCACGAGGCTCTCGATATCTCTGGAGGAGAGTGTTTTTAAGGTATGTCGCGGTTCATTTACAAATATAGGTATATATGTTTAATTTAAGCGCGCGACGAGCAGCTCGCGCTATTTATAATTTACGTTCAAAGGTTTATTTAGAGAAATTAATATATTGACTTTAACAGGACAGTATATTTATGAAAATGTTATGTATGTCAATAAAAGTCTTCAAACACTAGCTTATTACAAAACCAGGTTTAAACTTGGTCTAAGTTTACTAAATGCGCTTTGATTTGTGTGTTAGTACAATTATACATATACGGCCTTATTAATAAAAATTTTACTCCTTGGATCATCCTCGGATTAGTTGCTCCGTGTTTTGTCTTATTTTGACATATGACAGCCGACATGTGCGGAAACAAGACAAAACACGGAGTAACTAATCCGAGGATCATCCAAGGAGTAAATTTTTTATTAATAAGGCCGATAGAGATAGCGTCAGGTTTAAACCAAGACTAACTTTGGACCATGTTTTGTAATAAGACGGACAGTCCCGACAGTCGTCGTTCTGTCAAAAGCGCTCGAACGTTTGAAACGCCTGAAGTTTAAATAGTTGTAATTTTGAGATATTCCAGTTTCTTGCGCAATTTTCTTCATTTTTCTTTCCGTAAGAACCTTCTGCAACTTAATAAAATATGAATGAAATCGATAGTCGTTTCAAGTTATGACGTGACACAGGGAAATAGAGATTCATTTCCACTTTTGCAGCAGGAGCTAAATTTTGTGTGCTTGTTCAGACAAGCCAACTGAACAACATTTACTATGGGAAAAATCTTGAAATCGCGAAAGAAAACAGTTGTTCCATACAAATGTTCAACGTCAACTGAATCTACATGTCCACCTGAACCCCATTAACAAACAAAAAAACTTCCGTGGTAACATCTCACATCACTCACATTTGACACAAGAATCATTCATTGGTTAAAAGTTGAGATGCTTATATAAAATTTTACGTCCGAACGTTCCTCAGCGGAAAATCGGCGGCGTAAGTAACGTTGCATATGACTTGAAGTCAATAGTAATTTTTTTTGCCACCTTCTGTATTTATAAAATGCTTTGGTGAGTGACTGAGGTATCAACGTTAAGCCGTTTCAGGGGTTAGTTGGGTTGGTTTAGACGCATAATACCACAAACGCAAAATACCAACCCGAGGTTTTTTGGTGTTTTGCGAATTTATAAAAATAATTACGCCAAATACCAACTACTTAAAGTACCACAAACGCAAAACACCACATAAAATACCACATAATATTCGCACAGGAAGCTAAGATATCCCTATCCAAAAGAAAGAAAACTAAAATGTTGAGGTTTATTAAAGTTGGTCATTGTATAAAATACTACCTTTCCGCTCGCGACTTCGTCCGCGTTATTTTTGTTTTCCCGTGGGAATTTTATATTTTCCCGTAGGAAAATTACCCTATGTCCTTCCCCTGGTCCAGAACTATCCCTATACCAACTTTCATCAAAATCGGTTCAGTAGTTTCGAAGCCTATTCAATACAAACAACCAAACAAACAAACAAACAATCAAATCTTTCCTCTTTATAATATTAGTATAGATAGATGATTCACTATATCATTGGCCTTTTCAAAACCCAATAAACAACGTTTCAGGTGTCAGTGAGCTCGTCGTCGCAATCGTCGCGCAGCAACTCCAGCCCGCACATGACGCTCGAGGAGTTGCGAGCCATCAACAAGTACGCTGAGAGCACCAAGAGCCTCTCCTACCTGCCCCAGGTGCGTACGCCACGCGTGTTTGCGAGCAAATCGAAAACGTTCACCGCTCAGTGTTCAGCGAATCGATCGCTGTATCTGAACATCTTGCCTAGGAACACTCTTTAAGCAAAAATAATTTTCCTGTAAAAATCTCATTAAGGTGTGGCGACTGAGCGGAGCGAGTAAAGAGATTTGTCGATTCGTCTCGATGTACTGATGCGAACGCTCGGCTCGAACATGCCCTGCGCGCATAGAACTCTCGATAAACAAAATTTTACAGCTAAGATCGACATATTCGACAAAAATCGATAAATTTGACAGATATTCCTAAGGAGTGAAAAGGACAGATGCTTTTGTCGATCGATATTATGTCGATCGACAAGTCCATGTTCGCAGGGATGATACGCTTCAGCAAATCCTCCGATTAGTCGCCATTCTGCTTAATGACTAAAGACTGTCCTGTTGATCTTTGCGTTTCCTTATTTAATGCGCGACATAGTGTACTGATTTTAGATTTATTTTTATATTAATTGTTTGAAGTATTTTGAGTTTTTATTCAGGTGGTGCATATAGTTCAATGATTCGTTAATATTCGAACGCTTTAAAGTGTGTTTCCCTTTACGAAACTGATCAGTATTATATAAGATAAGATGTGTATAAATTGTATGTTTGGGTTCTAGCGCTCACTGAAGGACGTTTTCTATAACTGATGGTGACGACCGTTTGATCAGTATCCACCTGTAGTGCCTTCCACGCCCCGTCTGTCTTTCTATTACTGTTTACCTGCGTCGCTCATTGAGAGATTATTGCAATTTCTGTGAATATATGTAGTTTATGTTGATCCGAGCTTTGTAAATAACATTAATCGTGCGCAGCTTACCTTTTTACGATGTTCCGTCGAAACAGCTTTATAGCTCGATTGAATCGTTGATAAAAATAAAATTATTAAAACGCAGCATCATCTCTCAGCGAGCTTCGTTGAATTCTTGATTTGCATGAACGATTCCTGTCACTGTAATCTCAATAATGTTTGGAGGCAATCTGTGGCTGTTCTGTTAGTGGATTTAGTTTTTCTGTTTCTATAAATGTACAAAGCGAGCTCCTCGCTAAATGTCATTACCGTTGAACTCGGGATGCTTCTAGAGAATGGTGTGGTTACACTTAATGTGTTGGAATACACCAAGCTTTGAGCTGCACAAGAAATGAACGACATGATCATTATATTATTATGTATATTTTAGATATTTAGACACTCGTGTAATCCTTAAACTAATGATAGTAGTAACCAATCCCTAATTAGTTTTCCCCTTTTTGAGGTAATGGTAATTTGTTTTGCTGTGTCCTGGTTTTTGATTAACTATGTTGTTGTGGATGTTTTTATTAATTAATAAAATCAAACTAAAATTTTAATTACGTATTAACGTATTGAATAATGAATTAACATTTTTGTGTGGGATGGGGTCTAAAACATTTTCATTGAATAATTCACTAAAAATTTTCCAGCTTATTAACTGTAGCGGTCTATATTTAAAAACATGAATATGTTTTTTAAATTAACAGAGGAAATAATGTAATCTGCAATTGATTTTGGCTATTTTAAAGCTTCTTAATTAAATTAAAATTTTGTTGGAACGTGAAATGTATTTGTATTATTTTATTCCTATAAGTGAATCAGCGAGCTGATAAGCGTTTACATTTAGTCATTGAAATTTTTATGCTGCGTCATGATAGCAAACTATAAACAGACGTAATTGGATATTGTTGTGCTGTGACGGTTAGTATGATGTTTTTGACCTTCACTGTATTATCACAATTCATCCTTTTGGATATATTTTGTCAATTTAGTTTCTGAGATATGTGCCCATTACAGATCTTTGTCAAACGAAATAATTGTATACAAAGATAATGTGAAGATATAATGAGAATTGTGAAGATGTGAAGATATATTGCAGTAATTATCAGCACTTTCATTTGACGCGTTTAAAAAACCTTCTTTCAAATGATAACATGTGAAGGAAGTACAAGCATGCGTCTTGGGTAACAAGAGTTTGGTAATGTGGGACGTTTCATTATCATGACCCATGAATAATGCGATTATGTGATTTTAATATCGATCGAGTGCTGAAAAATGTCGCCACACTACTAACCGAACTCCATATTTATGATAATTATAAAATCATAAAACCAACTTGTATACACGTTTGTATTCGAATTACGCTCCGCTGTGACTTAATGTTTTAAATACTTCGTAAACATTTTCCTATTGCCGAAAATTGCGAAAAATACGGGCACACTTAACGGCGCCAAAAACAAATACAACATAATTACTTAACCTTGTACGTGAATCAAGTGCGCCGTCATCTTTTTCGCCGCACTCCCAAAATCGAACCGGATCGAAATCGAATCGGACTAAATGTAAACGCGGCGTACCGCGCGAACTCGTCGCCGATCGATGTAGGTATCTACGGAGCGTCGGAGAGGCGCGAGGTGTGACCTGTGACCTGAGGGTGGTGCGTAGGTGCACGAGCGGCAGCGGGCGCGGATGCGAACGCGCTCCGAGTGGTTCCTGCAGCCGGCCGGCTCGCTGGACGCGGCGCGCGCCCGCGCCGGTACGCAGACCCCGGGACGCACCCCGGGACAGACCCCGGGACGCACCCCGGGACAGACCCCGGGACGCACCCCGGGACAGACCCCGGGGCAGACCCCGCGACAGTCCCGCCAGTTCAGGCAGTCCTGCGCCCCGCCGGCCAGCGACAGCGCCGCCCTCTACGTGCTTGTCGCGTGCCTTGAGTTTTTGTTTTGAACGTCCGACAACACCTCGCACCGGTACTGTGCCAACGTGTCCGTTCGCTTCGGTGCGCAGGACTAACCGGGCGTAAGGAGACTTTGTACTTTCACGGGATAGGTGCGTTGTTTGCGTGGTCGCGAGGCCGGCTTCGGGCAGGAGGGTTCGGGAAAGCAGCGATCGCTAGTTATGATTACTTGTTGATTTCGGGAAGTGGTGATTAAAACATGGCTATTACAGTTGACTAATTACATCATCAAGATTGAGTTTTGTCGATTGTAGTAATATGCAAGAGAGACGAATGAAGGCTCAATTCTTCAGTCGATTTATTTGCTAGTACGAAGTACTACTTCCACAGGATGTTAACGTTTTAATTTTAAACTTCATTGCAAGTTGGCTTGATGTCCAAGATCTGTAGCCAAGTTACTGTGGTTCATTAAGGGTTTGTTCAATTAGGTACTTGAACTTTTCTATCCACTTCCCTGAAACATTCAATGAAACTTATTTCGCAACGAATAAGGTGTTGAATGACTTGACAATTTGTCAATTATTTCAAATTTAATATTGATAATGAAATGTCTACTTTAAACAGGGTGGTAGTTAGCTTATAAAATACTTGTTATACTAAACTTATTATTTGTCAGGAATAATTATTATGATGATAAAGATAAAAATATTTGAATGAATGTTTGTTATGACTTATGATAACTTCAAAAGAAACCATTTTGTCCATGGCCAATTTTTCGCCTGTCTATATTGATCGAATTGCAAAAGATGAATATAAACAAATGTAATAGCATTTAGTTTCCTCAAAATATTTTTATTTTAGCAACAATTTAAGTTTGTGACGCTCCGCTATTTATTTAAAAGTGGACTTTTATATAAACTCATAATTATTAATAACTAGCGCTAACTCAGTAAACATAAAAGAAACATCACTTTGTGATTTTACTAAATGAGAGTAGATAAATTTTTAGTTACAGCTATTTTCCCTAATCAAGGGAAAATAAAAAGAATTTGGTTCTAGCGCTGTGGTCGCAGAAATTCTGTCCTAACCTAACCGTATCGGTTAATTCACCTAAGTTTTACTTATTTATTATTAAACTTCCATATCTGAGCTTAAAGTATATAGACGTACTTTTTCGCTACCTTTTTTCTTTTGAGAAAGGTTGCTATTAGTAAGGTTAATAAAGTAATGCATTTAGTCAAAATTTATTTATGCTTTGCGTTGAAATATTTCTAGTGTGCGGTCAGTATATTAAGTATGTAAATGTAAAAGTTTATTAAATTGATAGGTGATAAGTTCTTTGAACTGCATTTTACAATTTCGCGTTAAGAAAACAAACTGACTGACTGAGGCAATGGACATTACATATTTTAAAATAAATCGTTGGTTCTGTCATCATTGTAATTATTTCCGGCAATTTAAAATTTTCACTATAAAATTCTTGTGTTGACTCTGTGACATAAAAAGAATCACGTGGAATTATAAAGTCTTCTAATTCTTTTTTGTTCATTAACACCGCTGTAGGCCCCGCTTCCGCTTCCGCTTACGCTCGCATGAATTGTTCCGTCACGTTTGTTCGTCTTCATGTCACCCCACACCATAACATACCTATATGTTGCATGATACATAACCCAATACATATACTGTGTATAATAATATGTTAACAGTATATATATTTAATATGTATTATTGATGTTTTGTGCATTAGGTCTATACTATTTACTTGGTTACAAACCATTCTCGATGTAAGTAAAGGATCGAAGGCAGCCCGCAGAGGTCACGTCGGAGGCGCGTACGTTCATATCTACCGTTTGAAACGCACAATGCTGTCTTGGTTTTACACTGTCTGTGTACACGGCATCTTTGATTAATGTGGTCACGTTGAATGTCACCCTCGTCCAATGTTTTTAAGTGTTATATTTGTAATAATCTGAATGTTTCCTGTTTCTTGTTAAACTCTGATAGTATTGTATTTTATTTTTGTTGAATAATGTATTTGCACATTCGAAGAGATATGCGCCTACGGTTGCAGTTTGTCTATGGACATTTCCTTTAAAAGTTTTCTTCTTTCACTTCGACTAAATATTACTTTCATGTGAGTGTTGAAATTGTGCAAACGAAAGAACATTGTTACCTATATAACTATTAATACTAAAATCATGTAAACAAAGTAAGAAGACATAACGTTACGTTAGCTCTAATACTGAGAGAGATGGCGCAATTTACATGTCGCCGCGTCGATAGCTTATGGCGTCTGCTGTAGCGGTGAAAATTTCTGCCGTATGCAATGAATTTAAGAAACAGTTTAACTGCTTTTCCGTTTCATCTACATTTTAAACTGCAATTCTTTTTGCATCGTGTATTTAAGTCACAAACACTACATACTACCCACGTTGCATTTTCGGCATCAATATTTGATATGTAATGCAGCTCGATTGTTTTTGCCATAATGTAACATAAGTAAGTAACAGTGTGCACGTTTTGTCGTCGCTCTAGTGCTTATGATCTGTAAGAGCGGTAGATGGACATTTTAATAAGTGTGATGAGTTTCTGTTATGTTGGATTTTAGTAAATAGTTTTGTGGAAATGTGTAAGCTTTAAAAGTAACACGAAGGACGCTTTTAAAAAAGTACTCGCCGCCCTTACGGATCCCTAATATTATAGTTTTGCCTAAAGTTGGTGACAATATTTTCATCTGAAAAATAATGAAAATAAATGTTGTTCCTAATGTATTCTTAAAAATATTGCTTATAAAATAACGTACTAAATGAAATATTAGTGACAAATTTTACAAACATTGGAGTTTTTGGGATTTCCATTATATTAACATATATTTTTAAACTATATAACGCAATATTTCAATTTTTAATTATGTTTTACGTTTGGATTTTGGTGTAGTTATTTTGTATTTTTATCTTATTTTTAATGTTATTTTATACTCCAATTTAATTTTAACGCACAACATGATCTAAATCAGATGATTTGCATAGTTTTATAGTGCACGCGTATGACATCGGAAGTGAAGACCATTTCTCATATATTGCTGCCGCCTTAAATATATCTGTTTGACCAATGTTTGTCTAAATAAATATAAACGTGTAACTTAATAGGCTATTTGACTAATTTTAGATAATCATTTTTAATTATTCTGTATATTAGAATATGCTTACTACATTAATATTTCCGGGATATAAGATCTTTAAAAATCAATAATAAAATTTCAATTTATAAAAGCGCGGCAAAAACGCTGTTTCTGTAATGGCGCCGAATATGACGTGCGTGACGTCACACGCAAGTAAACAGGTTAGTTGACATATGCAAAACAGTATTAATAATCAGTCGAGGAATCCGTGTTTACTTGCGTGTGACGTCATCAGAGTTACGTCCAATCATAGGCGTTTCCGACACAGATAAAATATAGAAAATTATTCGAAATATCCAAAAAATAAGCATAAAATAACGTGAAATAAATTAAATTATGCTTTTTTATCCTATTATCTAATAGGATGACCATAATTTGTAGTATATTTTTAACGTTGTCACATCGCGTGTGTTCGTTTGTGTTCTTATTAAGCCACGTTATAAGCCTGAAATTACAGATTTCGATGTGCCAGAATCAGATATAGATATCGGACCACGGTGCGGAGTGCTTAGAATTATATAATACTAGACTCGTCAAACAAATAAATAATATCAACACACCGACAGTATTCAAATTGAATAGATCGGCAAAGGGAACCGTAATTTGCTACCATCAAACATACCAGCGCCACATGAATTAGGGGCAATGTGAATGCGCGCGAGTGAAATCTAGGTCGTCGGCGATGTATGGGGAAAGGTCCTTTTATCTCTTGTTCTCTATTCAATATTAGTTAGTTTATTCTAGTAGTCATTGAATCTACCTATGTAACCATATATCCACGGAGAACCCCAGCAGGCCTAGCACGGGACGCGGACAATTCGTAGTAGTTAAATATCATATTTTTCTTTCGTATAACAACTGAGATACAACCAGTGTATGTCCTACAACCAGTGTTCTTCTACTGTCCTCGGCCCGTGCTAGGTTTTTAGGTCTGAACAAATATTTTGTGGTATAAAGAATCTTTGTTCTCGAGTCATAGATGTGTTGTGTGTTATGTATAATAGTGTGTTAATATGTTTATTATTATATTTAGGTGCTTACCCGTGGTACTACCGTTGGCACTACTGGTAGTAGTACCACGCGGGTACTATTTAGTAACCGTGACACTAATTTTAATTTTAAACCCTTTTTAATTTTATCTTATTAGAAATGATACTACACATCAAAAAATTTGCGACACAGTTCAATTTTGTGATTTTATTTAGCCATTTAAAGAAACATATAATATTAACAAATGAATTGCGGTTTTAATTTTTTGTTTGGTAAAATATTTCAATTTACTCGTAAAAGCTTTTTTTGATGAGAAGTATTAATTTGGATATTGGTGTGAGTGCTTGTAGGATTTAAGTTCTTTTTCCGTTTTTATTACTGGAAACAATATACCTACGTAGGTTTGAAAAGTGGACTCAGCTCACAAATAAATACAATTTTCAGTAATGTCTGACTGTAAAATGACATTCTTTGCATGTGTGCCGCAAAACAAGTAAAATCAGTATTTCTAAAACTAAATACAATGCAATAAATCGTGAGTTGGATCCTGTTTGCATAACCACGTGCAGTTGCCCCGAACGACGAGCAAGCGGTGAATTTTACCGCGGTTTTTGCTCGTTCATTCGCCTTGCGGTAATAGGGGCGCGGACTAAGGACATTGATTTACTACCAAACCTAGATAACGCATGAACGTTCGAAAAGTGGGCCGGTGAAGAACTGCCCAATCGGGCCTCGTGCAGTTCTTTTCCATGCGTTGGAGCGTCAACGCGATAAGCAATTTTGAGCATTATGTTTGAGAGTATAAAGTTGATATTTTCTTGTAGCAATTACTAAAACGTCAAGTTTAATGTGGCTAGGTATGAAATGATGTAACTGCACACGGTTGTACTTCAAATAGTTGCCGTAATAATAAAGAATAAGGTTGAATTCGATAAATACGGTACTTTCTTTATGGTAATTATAATTCGGGTGTGCATATTCAACTACCTATTTAACAGCGTACAAATGTATAGTCGATTAGGTGACAGATTTCAAGCGCGTTTGGTAGTAAATCAATGACTAAGGATGACAAAAAATACCAGACACGTAATTTTTTACATTGTCGAATACCAAAAATCTACTGAGGTAAAGCAAATTAAAGCTTAGGAGTGGAGGTTCGTTAGAAAAGTTCCAACGTATGACGTCATGCGACGTTCAAAATCAATATGTCAAGAGTTTTTGATTGTGTAAACAAAGAAAGGAATACCTACGTGTCTAATATTTTTTATAACCTACATGTCTTGACAAAAAAAATAGTCTTCGTCCCTATTCACTAGCAAGTTTTACCTTCGAGTCAAAATTGTACTAACTGTCGACGATGACCGATTATTATAGTCCGTTTCGATCAAAAACTCTTTAAAGTCGCAACCGAAACTTGCGACGTCGACAAAAAAATGTGTAGCGGGAAAATAATTATTCATTACAAATTAGCCAAAATTGTTGTGTTTCGGTTTAAAAATCATTTAAGTATTCGTAAATTATCAACATCTACGAGTCGTCATCATCACAGCTCATATACGTCCCCACCGAGGGGCACGAGCCTACCCTAACTAGTTATGTTAGGGCGATTAGGCCTTAGTCAAACCACGCTGGCCCAGTGCGGATTGGTTGACTTCACATACACCTTTGAATTGCTCCGCAGGTGTATGCAGGTTTCCTCACGATGTTTTCCTTCACCGTAGGAGCGTCAGATAAATGTAGGTACATATGAAATTCTTGAAACGAAAAACATATTGGTACATGGCAGGATCGATCGCGGGCCTCGCGATTCTACTCGGGGCACAGTCCAGTGCCGAGGCCACAGCGCCACCGATGCTCAAATAAGGATTTCGCCTGAGAGTTTAATGGAAAGGAGTGCGCAAAATGGATACGCTTAATCCTTGTTTTTCCAATTCGTGCGTGTTGCCAGTGATGACGTACTGAACTGAGACGTGACCGCTTACAATGAGTTTCATAAGAAGGCTCAAGGTCACTCAAGGGGCAATGGAGAGAGCTATGCTCGCGGTTTCTTTACGCGATCGCATCAGAATTGATGAGATAAGTAGAAGAACTAGAGTCACCGGCATAGCCCAAAGAATTACAAACCTTAAGTGGCAGTGGGCAGGCTCCAAAGCTCGCAGAACTGACGGCGGAAAGGTCCACAAGATGGATCGACGATCTAGTGAAGGTCGCGGGAAGCTGCTTCATACGGGAGGCGCAGGACCGATAGGTTTCAAGGTCTCTCGGGAGGCCTATGTCCAACAGTGGGCGTCTTTTGGCTGAAATGATGATAATGAATCGAAGTGAAAAGCAAATCTCGACCATAAAACCGATTTTACCAGAGTCGTTCATATAGCCACCCGAGTCGCTACGGCAAGTGTGAATTTTCAGGGGTTTTAAAGTGAAAATTTTTTTCATTATCTCAAATTTTTTCGACCATCTATCGCATGTCGCATTACACAAAACATGAGATCATTAATTTCAGCACTCCACATAGGTCGGGATTGGTCTATGCGTTAGATCTTCGATTTTAAATTTGTGTGACAGTGGTTCGATCCTGGTGTAGAGCGTTACCTTTTTCATAATTGGATTTTTTATGATTTTGTATTTTTTATAGCTTTTGTGTTTGTTTTTTTTCATTAGTTTTTTATAGTTTTCTTTTCAGAAGAAAAAGACAAGTTAAAATAAAATCGAATAATTTTCCGAAAATTATCAGTTAAATGCCTACGATCCGAAAAAAGTTTCACTCGCATCGCGTTCTCGCGCATTGTTGTAACATCGAGATTGTTTGCGTTTTCCCTATAATTGTTTTTGTTCGAAACGGACTCGGTTGAGTGCGCGCACTTTCGGGTCGGCCTTTTTTTATGATTTCGTGTGAAGTTATCAATGTTTTGGTAGCCATAATGGAATTTTAAATCGGTAGCTTAACATTCCGGGGTGGGCACTAACCCCTCCCCCTCCCCCCCCCTCCTTGTACGCCTATGAGTGTGTGTGACGTTTGCGTTGCGCCGGCGGGCAGGTGGCGAGCGGCGCAGCTCGCGGCGGCGGTCGCGGCGCGCTCGCGTGTGCGCGGGCGGCGCCCCTTGCCGCGCGCTCACGCACTCCGACACTGAGATCCCGCTCGCTCTCCAGTCTCGTAAAGTGACCGCGTGACACGCGCGCCACGCGGGCCTCGCCGCGTCCGCGACCACGATCGCCTGAACGTGGCGTGACACTGTCACCGCGATCGTCTGCAAGTGACGTGACGCCGTCACCACGATCGCCTGAACGTGGCGTGATGTCGTCGCCGCCGATAATTGAATCACAGGCGATGACGCGTTAGGCGGCGACGCGACAGCGGTGTGAAGTTTGCCGTGTGTACGTACACGCCTGCCCGTCGAAATTTTGGTGCATGTCGAAATGAAATCTTGATTCGGTACTCATTGGCGTGTCAGTCGAATGTTACCTTGAATCGATTTTTAGTGCGAATAAAGGATTGTCAGAGTAACATTAGTTCAATATTATGCTAATGTAACAATCGTTAAATGTCATGATGGTAACATTAATTTACTAAACACACGTGTCGAAATTTTGAGAAAATGCTGTCGAAATGTAATCTTGGTTCGGTATTCATTGACATCAATCGAATGTTATCTTGAATCGATGTTCAGTGTGGAGTAAGGATTGTCATCTGCAGTGTTACATTAGTTCAATGGAGCGTCAGGATACAATATTGTCCTAATGTAACATTCATTAAATGTCACGATGTAACAATAATTTAGTAAACACACGGTGTTACCTGTCGAAATTTTGAAAAAATGTCGTCGAAATGAAATCTTGATTCGGAATTCATTGGCATGTCAGTCGAATGTTAACAATGTGGATAAAGGATTATCAGTGTAACATTAGTTCAATGGAGCGTCAGGATACAATATTGTCCTAATGTAACATTCATAAAATGTCATGATGTAACATTAATTTAGTAAAATGTTTAATGATACGTCAGTGTAAGAATGAAAGTTGTTGAAATGTTGCCTCGATTCAATTTTCAACGGTACTTTAGAATAAAACTCGAAATGTTGTCTTGAATCAGTGTGATCTTGATTCAGTGTCCAGTGTAGAGTTAGACAATTTAGGTCTTAGGTTGCCTCAAAAATATAGCTAATTTTAATTGTTTATTTACGTCTTATGTCCTTAAGTTAAAATTAATTGGAGGTAGTGAAACCTAATAAAACATTAATGCATTTTTCTCTTCTAAAATGGTCACAAATACAACTTTTTACGTCAATTAACTATAAAATAATTAATTATAATGAAAGCCTAATAATTATTTATCCTTAGATGTATGTATACAACATTTACCGTTTTACATATTAATTGTGGAATTTCAAGAAAAATAGTTCCAAAATTAAGTAGGTATATACTTTATGATGAAATGACTTCTCTGCCCAAATTTATAAATCATTCAATCGGTAAGTCAGTCATATTAAGTACTGCTGATAATATATCAAAAACATGGCAGCAGCGTATTTTTGATCTCCCGCAGAAGCGTGCCATGAAATAATTTGTTATGAAAAAAGTCAATCGGATAGAAAAATTCAGGGTTGTCAACAATAAAAATGTTAAGTGAATTTTATTATGTCGATCTTATTTTACAAAAAGAAGGTTGTGTTAATGTAAAAGGAAGATATACCAAAAATACCAATTATTATATGCGGCAAAATTCTAAGCAATATTTAAGAGAACTATGTAAATGCTTGTTTAGTAAAAGAGATTGTGCTGTGTTATTCACACACATTGTTCGCCCCAGAGCCTACAGTAGAGAAAAATTAATCTTCGAGTTATAAATTATCGATATGAATTTATTGTAACAAAGCTCACTGACGGACTTTTAAAGAGTGTATTTATTTAAATTTAAAGGAAATAGATTGAGAATTTTGTCAATTCAACTGAAACTTATAAGCGAACAGTATTGCTAATTCAATATTGCTTTTTCTTTTATTTATTGTTGTGATGTTATTTAAGATTAAATGTATCTTTATTTAGTTTCATAAATAGCGCCATTATAGGATGTCATACCATCTATACAATGGAAACGCCATTTTATTGAAGTGCTGTAATTGGCAAAAAGAGACTACCTACGATTAGTGTATTGTACAGGACGTTCAGTTTTATCGGCAAAAATTCTTTTTTATTTTTAAAACTACCAATTTAAATAAATTAACATGAACAGAATATATTGATGACTAGCTTTTGTCCGCGACTTCGTCCGCGTGGAATCCTTTTTTGATTCCCTTTACAACCCCCCCCCCCCCCCCAAATTTACACCCTTAAGGAATGATCAAACTATCTCTATACCAAATTTCATCTAAATCGGTTCAGCGGTTATTGATTCCCCATACAAACTTCCACCCCTCTTTTCTCACCCTCAAGATAAAATCTATTCTATGTCCTTTCGTGGGACTCAAACTATATATATACCAAATTTCATCTAAATCGGTTCAATAGTTTAGGCGTGATTGCGTAACACACAGACAGACAGCGTTACTTTCGCATTTATAATATTAGTAAGGATTTATAATATTTTTTTATTATTCTCAGTGTCAAATGCTTGTAGGTTCTGGGGCAGTTTGGAACAATGTCCTTTAAAGTCGTTTATGCCGCGTGATTTATTTCATACAGTATCTAGTAAGTACTTATGCATTAAAAAAGAACTTTTTATTTATAATGACAACAATGTTCCTTGTTATCTTTGAGGCTATAAGAAGTTATGTGTTTTAGAACGTCCGTGGCATTCGGTGATAGATGTGAGGTCAAAATCATCAAAAAACAACGAGAACTATTCATGATGTATTATTCATTTAAGATGGTGACTAAGTACAGTGGGGCTAGCACGCAGGAGAATCGAAAATCGAATCGAAATCCGAATCGAGGAGTTTGTAGGGCAATTTTATTAGTTCTGCTACTCACCGCCGTGGCGCTAATAAAATTGCCATACAAACTCCTCGATTCGGAGTTCGATTCGATTTCCGATTCTCCTGCATCACAGAATAGATAATAGTACTACGTACAGAACGGCCACTCACCTCCTCGCACTCATTTCAAATACCTCGTCCTACCCGGCACTTCCCTGTAGACATCACTGACAAGTAAACAAGGGCGCGCGCGATCGCTCGGACGAGTAGACGCGAGCGCCGGGCGATAACAGAGACAGCGCTATGCGGGTGAAAGAGAAGGCAGTCGCTGCACTTCCCGCGTCATTGCGATTGATAACCGCTCACTCAGCCCTACTAGATTCCACGCACACATTTGCGCGTGTATGAACGTCATTTGTTTAAGTAGTAGTAATAGGTAATTGATTTGCGAACGTTGTATGGAGTGTCCGGGGTGTGCCTGCATGCTAGCCCCACTGAAGTAAACACCGAAAACTTGTGAAGATTCTGTATAATTTTAATGCCGTTTTGTCGCTTTAAATTACATGTAACTTTGTTAAATTAGTATTTTATCGACTTCGACTTACGTATAAGCCTCTGATTAAATGTGCTGTTGACGCGAATTTAGAATACTTAATTTAAAATCTTCACAGGCAACTTATGCTTTTAGTTGGCATCATTTAAATGATTCTACTTTTTTTACTGGTTTTTGTCTATGTATTATCAATATTTTATTATTGATAAAGATACGCAATCTGTTATACTCTTTTTTGTTAAAAATTAACAGAGTATATTAAACTTATGTTGTTCGTTAATATTTTCTTTTTTATATTACCTATATATTTGTTTCTATTATTTCTTTAAAGTATTTCTTAATGCGAATGCTTAACCACGGCACTCGATGTTCTGATGTGCTATTTTTTACTTATGTAATGTTTATCTAACATGTTAATGCTCTCTACGTTCACAAGATTTTTTTACCTTTGTTAGTAGTATTTTATGATGGGTAGCTTAGAAATCACTCGAACAACTAGGGTGTACTAATATAGATTAATGTATGACTGTTTTTATTTACAAGTGGCAGCAAATAGAAGTCGATATATTTGTTGTAAGGGTATGTTATAGGATAATGAGATAATTAAAGCTGTTCCATTTTTATTTTACTATAGGCGTGTTCCAGATAAGAACGGACTTGCAACATTTTCAACATTTTAGCATCAACACAAGTCTTTGATGCTAACTTTTCATGCTGGTTTCGTGTGTTACATTTAAAATAATTAACCACGAAAAGTAAGCATCAAATACCCATGCTAATAGATTGACAGCTTTCAAATTTGACATTTGGATTTTATTTTCATGTATCAAAAAGGGTTTTCAGCGGATTTAAAAAAATAATTTAAAGATATTTATAGTTAGCCGATTTTCCGATATATATTATTAGAAATTTTAAGTTACTGGAGTAAGTAGGTGAGGTTTCAAAATTCAGCACGAAAAATCAATTTCTTCCGTTTCATTTGTAACAATTAACGCAGCTAAAAATGTCAATATATCTTGTCTGGAACAGCTTATATTACTCTGTGTGTACTTGTCTAAAGTTTGAAAATACTAGATTTATGATATGACAAAGGACTTAAGAAAATAGTAGAGTAATGATATATACTATCTCACGGAAATTTTTAACCCTCAATAAACAGTAAGTGCACAAAATTGGAATATTAGATAACTAGCTTATTCGTTAAATAGGTAATATGTCGCGTACAAAAAACTATTGTGCGATTCCAACGTCCGTTTATTTATTATGATTACAACAGATTGGCACATTCCTGTTTGTTTAAACATATTTTTTCTGAGAGGTGAAACATATGTCTAATCTACAAATACTTGAATTAAATTAGTATTCTAATGTGTCTCGCATGCATTGAAAATTACAAAGGAAACCAGTGTATATTTCTATCTACACTTTCGATTTGCTCACTTATGAAACTTCCTTTCTGTGTATTTCATAAGGAACGATATTTTTAACAGGAATCACTAATAGGTATAACATATTCGCGCAAAGATGATGTTGACCTGGCTAATATGGATTAATGACCTGGATTATTATTTATCGATCTCATGTAGCACTACCACGAGTTTTACGTATAAAATAACGAGAATTGCATGTAGTCGTGAAAATTTTTGATAAGTTAAATAATTTCTATGTATCATTGACTTAACTATTTAACCAGTTAAAAAAAAAAACAATGGACGGAGTGTAAGTTTATGACAGATATTCCTTAATACCTTAGACTATAGATACCAATAGACATGAAATACCTACGAAAAAAGCGTGCCAAAATTTGTGTTGGTGCTCTAAGATGGCGGAAAAAACTTGGGACGCCGCATCCAAGATTCCACACTTATTATGTTTTTCTTTATACAATTCATTAAAAAAAATCAAATAAAAAATAGAACTGTAAAATTTACTCAGAAATAATGCTCACTGACTGATATTTTAGCACAACAACAAACACGGTGCTTTGTAATGGCGGACTGAACTGGACGCAAATTTATTTGAGACATATTAGTACATTGCGCGTCCATTGGTGTACTTAGTCTGAGCTTAATACACATTGTCTTGTAGCTGGATTGGAAAAAAGAATGTCGAGGAACTTAATTCACATTATTTTTTTGACACACCACTGACAAGCTTAGTTACTCGTACAGTTATAATGACAAGTTTGTTCGTATTGTGGTGTATGCATGACCGCAGTCGCTTTTTTATTTAGGCTGCAAGCCTGTAGCCTGTCCCACAGGATTCTTGGATGGACAAGATCCAATCGCAATACAGACATAAACTTGAATTTATAACTGAGTATAAGCTAATAACATTCTCATAAAGGCTGTAAAGTAGTGCATAAAATACATAAAGTAAATGTAGTGCTTCAAGTTTCTCTTATTTAAATCAAGCAACAAGACAGTATATAATAACAAGGGATATCTATGGTAAACTATTACACTTCGCCCACCGTATCCCAAATAGAAGCAAAATTGTCAAATTGTAAAAACGTTTCATTTGGTCGAAATTTCTTTTACCGAAGTTATGCTTAACCGAAATAACATTTGTTCGAAGTATTGTGTTTTCGAACATGCAAACAAAGAAGCAAGCAAGCATCAAGCAAGCCTATAGCATGCAAGCAAGCATGCAGCATGCAACATGCAGTTTGATACTTCGCTCGCTTCGCTCGCTCCGCTGTGCGTGGTCACAATGTCTAACCTAACCTAGCTATTATCCTGTTTTATCCTGTAACATCTTTTCCTTGCGGGGGGCTTCCGCACCTGACCCCCCCGAGCAGGGGGGCTGCGCCTCCCTGCACCCCTTGCGCTTTTTACATAGCCTGGCTTATTCGTTACATAATGTTACATTTGTAGCCAAATAATATTCGGTAAAATGTTGTTTTGGTGAAGTGAAAGTATGGCAAATGAAAAAAGTTCAAAAGAAACTTCGACCAATAGAAAAGAAATATTTTGAAAATCGGTGAAACGTTGTTCGGTAAAATAACACCTATGTGAAATGATATTTCGATGATTTCAAAATAAGGCAAACAATACATATGGCAAAAAAGACGTCGGTGAACCGTTTTCGATCAAATGAAATTCGAACAAGCAAATTTCGGACAAGTGATAGATTCCCATGCAAAGTACATACAAAAGAATCGAAAGTTTGTTACAAAGATCCGTGCAGTTACAACGCACGGGCGGATCTTGTTTCCGTCAACATTTGCTTCGAAGTTGACGATTAACCGTACATGGTAATTATTAATTTACGACTTGTATAATTCAAATATAGGTGAACGAACTTGCGCTACGTAACGTGGATTTATCTTGACGTTTTACTTTTCTCTCACTAAATGTCCGCTGTAAGAATATATTATAAGGGCTTTCGCTGCGTTAAGCGGGCGCACGGCGCGTGCGTCCGCTCCGCGTGCTTGTTTCATGTCATTTCATAAAGCAGCGCTGCGTGAGGCGGATAGCCGTCGCACGCGAAGCGGGCAGCGGGGCCCGTGTCGCGGGCGACGGGGCACGTGACATTATGGGCTGATTGGCTGACGCCTTTGTTCACGTCATCGTCTTTTGGCAAAGTAATATAATATATAATCCATATTTATCGACTGTACCCCTACGCGATCGAAATTATACTGGTGGCGGCGCTGCGATAGACGGGAGTCCGTCGCGGACGCCCGCGACGGAGCAGGCGGGCGCACGGCGCGGACATCCGCGTCGGGCATCCGCGACGGGCACCCGCTTAACGCAGCGAAAGCCCTAACAAATGAACGCGTTGCGAGATTAGCGGTAGTGCTACTGATCCGGTAAACGTCACATAAAAAGTGAAACAAGCCAAAATTAACCACTTCAAAGACTGATGCACATTCTTTCTATAGTGATCTCCATAAAATTATTTTGTGCAAAAAACTGAATTTACCTAACTTCAGAGTGCAATAGTCTATTATTGTTGTTTAGTACAAACTGAGCTGATACTTTGGGAATATCCTTTTTGTATCGAACTGTATACTGTCTACTAAATATGTAGTATTTCATAGTTTGTCAAATCTTATCTAATAGGTGCTAGTTGTGAAATATCTTATGAACAAAAGTTTCTTTTATACTACAGTTTACTCTATTATGCTGTAGTTTATGGACTTACTTATTATCTAGATGAAAATATATTAAAGACAAATTTGTTAAGCCTATTTATAGGTATATGCTTTGCACATTATATTCGCACATTTTTTAAAGTGAATATTTAACCTTTTTACTATATTTAAGATTGTTAAGACTGTTTTAGGTTATTCGTGAAATTTCAATGCAAGTCTCCCAGTTGTGTTGTTATGTTATGCTCCTTACTTGGTATGCGAGTTGAAGCAAAGTATCGCGATATTTTATTAACACATTGTAATATTAGGCTCTATCTCGCACCTGTAAAGTCCAGATAATGTGTTATATAAATGTCTCTACTTACACGGTCGCTGACATGCGCATACGCATTCCACGCATTCTATACAAGTCGCTACAAAATAACCCATAAAAAATATAATGAATTATCAAAGCCAACAATATTGTCAAACCTATTAAGTTGTTATGTCAGAGAACGAGAGCACCGCACCTGTCATTCTGCGCAGTTTACTCTTTCATTCTATGGAAATAGGGTTTGCGCATCAATGAAAAATGTAATGATTTCATTTTGGCGGTAAGTCGTACAGTGATACTAAGGTTTTTAAATATGCTCCCTTATAATGGACTCTATAGCGGACCTTTTAACACCTTTCCGCTTTACGGGTGATTTTATAACATCCTGTATACGCTTAGAGTCTGACACACGAAACATGAACCTGACATTTTTTCAAGTAGCAACACTGATACAATGTCCCCATGTAGTTTAGTTCAACATGGTGATTTTGATACTTTGTAATAAACAATTTCATAATATTTTTTTCTTAATTTCTGTCGAAATATTACAGATATTAAGTAATTTTAACATTCATGAAATCCAAATACAGCGATTTCTTATAAGAGGTTCATTGTTGGAAGTTCATTGAAACTAATCATTACCAGTATTTAATTTTAAAAAAGTATAAACTCCTTTTTTTTCCTACTATATTCAAGGAAAAAAGACAATCCTTTCAGAAATTTAACATTCTAAATTACTACATAAATAATAAAATATTAGAATATTTCAAGTATCAAAATGTATTTTACCTTCAGTATTATCAGAGCTAGAATTTTTGAATTTGCCGCTTTTTTCCAAGCTCATGTTTCGTGTGTCAGACTCTATTTGTATTAACTTCTAAACCGATATGGAGTTTAGCATATTATAACGTGTTGATATGTTATGTCGCCATTCTTGTACTGCTCCACATGAATTGAGCATTTACGTTAAGAGTTTAGTTAAAAAAATTCCTTGTGAGGCTTTGACCGGCCACATGGTACGCGTACCTTAATATATAAGAAGAAATATCATCACACAGTTTTAGATCTCAGATCTAAGTGCAAAAGTTTTCTGCAATTTTGTTTTTTTTTTAGGTATTTGTCATAGGTATATTATTACAAATATAATTACATATGTACCTATAAAATTAGTTCGTGTAAGTGTTTAATATAATGAATTATATTGTTACGTATGAATTAAACCTGGCTTGCATTACTTGGATTATATTACGTCCAAGCTCCTGTGTTCATTGATTGTAGCTATAGAAAATAGTTTATAGAAAAGAAGTTTGAATAGATATAATTTATAACAAGTAGAGTGGTTTTCAGACGGAAGGGTTTGCCGTTATTGGGAATTGAGAGGATATAACAAATGAAATGTAGGGTATCCGTATCATATAACACTATGTATACTTCGCCATTTTTAAGTGTCACATCTAATGATAATGATGAAATTAAACATTAAAAGTTGACGAATATTCTTAGAGTTTGTACATTAATCTAATTTGCTAAAGTATTAAGATTAAGTATCGTTTTAAAAGACTGTTCGATTTGTATTCTATAACTATAATTTACTAAACTTCTATTACACATTGTTATATAATTAATTATAATTCTCTAATCATTCCACCGAGTTGAGTATTAAATACCCGAGGGGTTTAAGGAAGCTTATTAATATTTAGGTCGGTTTACCAACGGTTCGTGATGCCTGAGAAACCTGTGTGACATGAGGACCTCGAAAGAAAGTCTTGAGGATTATACTTGATGAAATATCATCTTGTGAGGGTTGCAGATTTGCTGCGAATCTCACAAGAGCCACATGTATTATGGGTGACTGTTACCACTTACCATCGGGTGGGCAGTTTGCTTGTTTGCCAATTTAGTAGCAATAAAAATAAACATGTAAAGAAACTTAAAATAGTTGTGAGGTAACGAAAAAAAAACGTAAAATATTAGGTCCTTACATATGAAATTGGCGTTTTGCCGTACTAGCCACTTTGATCTCAAATATCTCCTCTATGGTTAGGAATTCCAAATTCAAATTTATACAGCTATTTACTCATGTATTTGTGTTTCGAAAATTATAATTCACTTGCTTTTTCCTCAATTATTTTGGATTTTTTTAATCAATTGTTTTGTTTTCAACTTTTTTGGAGTCAATTTTCGCTTGGGGCATGGTTTGGCTGGTTCGGCAGGGTTCAGCCATTGCGATGAGCGCTTCCGATTATCGTACAGGACCCACTTTTCATCACAAGTAAAGATTTGATTTAAAATCCCTTCATTATTGTGCCGGTTGTGTAATACAACGCAGCAGTCAACGCGCGTTTGTTGATTTGCTTCACTCAATTCGTGAGGTACCCACTTTTCAAGCTTTTTCACCTTCCTAAATTAGCTTAAAGTGGATTAAAACAGTTTTATCACTGACACCGCAGCCTGCAGCTAACTCGGACGTGGTTTGCGATGGATCCGCTTCCACAATAGCCTTCAATTCTTCATTATCAACTTTGGTCTCCGGCCGTCCACAGGGCTTGTTCTGCAGGTCGAAATTTCCAGAACGAAAACGTTGGAACCAAAAACGCACAGTGTTTTCTTTTGCGGCACCGTCGCCATACACATCATTAATCCTTCGAGCCGTTTCTGCAGCACTGGTGCCACGGTGGAACTCGTACTCGTAAATAACGCGATATTTCAAGTTTTCCATTTTGTTAACTGAGTGACGCAAAGAAAAAAAAAACAATTGAGGAAAATACAAGTGAATTATAATTTTCGAAACGCAATGAGTAAATAGCTGTATAAATTTGAATTTGGAATTCCTAACCATACAGGAGATATTTGAGATCAAAGTGGCCAGTACGGCAGAATGCCAATTCCATAGGTAAGGACCTAATAGTAGTTTCTCAAACTATGATCGCATCGTTATAGTACCAAATTATACCAGGTATAAGTGACGGTGTCCCATTTCTTTTAACATCGAGTTCAGACCATGATCTTAATTCGAAAATCACTGAAATTTTCTCCCGGAAAATTTATAATTTTTCTGAATTTTTTATTTTTTTCTAAACTATTTAAATTACTTAACGTTTACAAATCATATTCTGCAAAAAACCACAATAGTTACAAAAAAATCGCAATGTTAATCGTATTACTTACATTTCCATCATATTGCGCGCGGAATTAGATGTTTAGGTCATCAAACGTCAGCGCACCGGTGTGAGCAAAATTAAAATGATGCCGGTGCGCCATACTTTGCGTAACATGCATAAAAATTAATAATTAAAACTTTTTTTTTCTCTTTTCCGGGAAAAATAAACATCGGTAAACAAATACTAACATTGGTCGGTTAAAAGAAATGGGACACCGACACTTATACCGGGTATAATTGATGGTGATGGCAACACTTTACATCTTTATGATCTATCAAAATCGAAATTGTTAAAAATGTTTAAGAAACCTAGTTTTTTCTTGTTCACATACTTCCTCATGCCCAGATGAATATGGTATAATTGACAAAAATAAGTTAAAACCATGATTATTAAGATAACTGGTGAACATTTTGTAGTAGATAAGGTTTCTCTAGCGTTTCTCGTCATCTCATAATGATCGGTTCCGAATGTCAAATATTTCTTTGCGAAAAAAATATTCATCTTAAGTTTTTCTTTTGAGGGCTTCATGCAATGCTGGTTTGTCAGGATTTTAAAATCGGTAACCCTTATATAGTTTAATGTGCATTTTATTAACTGCTTGAATATAAAACTGCATTTCATAAAACAATTAATATTGTATACCTGTTCGAAATAGTATGTAAGATTAGCTCCTGTAATCACAGATTCTTCGGTGTATAGTCATTGTTTCATCTTGACGGCACCGAAATGAAAGTATCTTAAAGTTCCAGACATAAATGTAAATAGACGCTGCAAGTTCATTTAAGCTGAACGCACATATCAACACGCGCCGTACGCGCCGCATTATATGACGTCATTGGCATGCGTTTTTCAATACTATTTTCTAATAGAAAATAGTATTGAAAATAGTTTTTTTTACTGTAATGTCCATAGGTCACTGAGAGATCTTACAGATCTGAAGCTCAAATATGTGTTTCTTTATATCTTTAGCTAGACACGACAAGAAGCGGAAACGCGCTGTAAGATTGATGCAAATCTCACTTTTTTGAGGACATTACAGTATCAAAATAAAAAAATGAGCAAAATACTGGACATTTAGAAATTAATGAGATAGTGGTCCGTTTGATGTATAATTAAACGAAATATTATCTCTGATAACATTTTTAGTGTCTACATCACTATCTCATTAATTTCCAAATGTCGATTATACACGAAATAAAAAGTATGTACTCTTTTTTGCTCATATTAGTTTCTTTTTGATCCTCGCTATATCTTTTGCATTTATGTCTGTGCTTTGGATATTGTTACTTGCGAGTATTATTTTCCTGAAAAACGTTGAAAGTTTTAGATCTCAGAGCTTTAACAAAAACATAACCGTGTAGTTATTACTACAAAGTATACATTATAAATATATTTAGATTAAGACTATAAAATAAATACAAAAAGTAACAATAATTTGTGAATTTGTGTCGCTTATACAAACTTGTCATGTAGGAATTGACATGAAAGTAAAAATAAATTGTTTGTTATACTATTATTATGCTTACTATGACTGCATTCACTTGTGTAATTCAGTTATTTATATTGTATTTGCACATTTTCTATACAAATTATAATTTCACGAAAATAAAAGCATAAAATATAATATTCAGTATTTTTATTTTTCCTCTTCTCGTCCGCCAAGAAAGTTCATTTACCGCTCTTGGTTCTAAATAGTTGATTGATCACTATAGCTTATGCCTATACTTTTGCTTTCATTTCTATATTTTTAATACGTTAGAAAAACAGTAGGTAATAAGGATAAAAGTTCTTTTAAATAAGATCTTGTAAAAAGTGCAAGCAATTCTTGGACTACTATACGCGGTAAATTATAATAAATATTACAAGGTTATTTTAATCATAATTGAGATTTTCGAAAGAATCCGACAATGTGATTATCATATCGTACTGTGGCTCATACCGATACTGATTGATATTTTCAACTCTTTGTTTTATAATGTTGTCGCGACTAGTCCTCAAATAGGTGTCAAGATATCTTTAACCTTGTGCCCTTTCACGTACACTTGCGCTATGTTCCTGTCGTCACCGACGTAGATGAACTTTTGTAGAAGATGTAGACCTCTCTCTGAGAGCGTGTTGTGGGTATGTCCAAATTCAGCTATCGGCCCACTGCTTTCATACACATTTATGAGGAGTGCGTCAAATTCCTTGCCAACTTCGAAGCTGCCAATCTTGTGATCCAGCTTTAGCGCTGAAAAAAAGTAGGAGGCATGAAAGGCTGACAACGTGTTCTTGCACGAGTTTGAGAGCAAAAATGTTTTTAATTCACCTACACCACAACCACAAACGTCTGACCACTACCACGACGATATACTGCTGGGCACAAAGTTAGGTTTACCGCCTGCCAGCCGCTTAGGTGGTAGGTTATTCTGTTTGATTAATCTGTGTGACCACGTGTGCCTTGTTCTATATACCAATTACCCTCCAACCCCCTGATGTCCCCATCCTGGGTCCGCCCGTGAGTCTCTCGCTACAATTAATATAGTTGGGAGAGTCCTTGACTGGACCATCTGTGTGATGGCAGATAGACCGTCTATCTGCCATCACACTAGTCATCCGTTAATCGAATGATGTTGGCTTGGGTCTCGCATGATATAATTCGGAACACCTTGTTATCAATGATTACTTCCGAAAGTTTGTGAAAATTACATTTAATGATTTCTATAGGGGATTTCCTACGGGTAGTGGAAAAGTGAATATCATTTATTTAATAGTAATCCGCAGCCGTACCGCCTAACTCAAAGCGCAAAAATCACTCGCTATCGTTATCGTGACATTAGAACAATAGTTTTGATGTCACAGCACAGGTGACATTTGAACTATTGTTCTAATGTCACGAAAGCGATAGCGAGTGATCGCTATGAGTTAGGCGGTAGTCCCCCCGGTCAACTGTATTACTATAAGGAATTTATAGCAGATGGTTCGGTTAACAGGACTCTCCCAACTATATTAATTGTAGCGAGAAAGACTTAGGGGCGGTTAATTGGTGTAAACATTGATTTACTACCAAACGTAGATAGAGCACTTCATACAAAAACGCGCTTGAAATCTGTCACCTAATCGACTATACATTTGTACGCTGTTAAATAGGTAGTTGAATATGCACACCCGAATTAAAATTACCATAGAGAAAGTACCGTATTTATCGAATTCAACCTTATTCTTTATTATTACGGCAACTATTTGAAGTACAACCGTGTGCAGTTAAGTCATTTCATACCTAGCCACATTAAATTTGACGTTTTAGTAATTGCTACAAGAAAATATCAACTTTATTCTCTCAAACATAATGCTCAAAATTGCTTATCCAACGCATGGAAAAGAACTGCACGAGGCCCGATTGGGCAGTTCTTCACCGGCCCACTTTTCGAACGTTCATGCGTTATCTACGTTTGGTAGTAAATCAATGGGTGTAAAGGACAAAAGACTCGCACACGTGGTCGCACAGATTAAAAAAACAGAATTATGCAGCTGGCAGCGAGCCGCCAAATTTTGGGTTAGTGTTGCCAACCTTGGAATGTTCCCTTAGTTCAAAATGACGCTCGATGAGGTTAATACGCTTTGTTCGTTTTTGTTTAAGTATAAAGTTTTGTTGCAGGTAAAACAAACGTAAACTTTAATTTTTTTTAAACTAAAAGTCGGGGGGGGGGGGGGGGGGGGATTCTGCACTATCCCCTTGTGTCCGCTCTTGGAAATACATATTAGTTGTAACCGAAAGGTGTGTCACCCATTTCCTCGTAGTCCTACTGATTTCTTAACCTTATAGGACCACCAGGAAGCTGTTTCACACAAAAGTTCGAGACCACTACTCAGTCGAAGTAAACGTTTGAGGTTCTTTGATACAAATATATTTGAAAATTAACTTGCCAAAATTAGGAAAACCAATGGCTCATAAGCTAATTAAATTTTTCTGTTAATTATGTTGCAACTTTCTCACCTTTAGCTCCGCCAAGAGTAGCAAGATAGAACACTTCGCTCCAGTTGAGCGAGGAGCCGTGCTGGCCCATCAGCTCAAGGTGCGCCGATACATCCATGGCGCGGCGCATCGCGTCCAAGATGGTGGCATTGTCACCACCCGCCACATCTGGGGGTTACACTCAGAACAATAAGTTATTCTTCTAAGGAGTTACATTTACTTTTCAAACTTTTTTAGGACCACAAACTGTTGCAATAGTAAGCAATAACATTTAGGGAGTGGGCGATGATTTGAGTTGGATTTTAGAAATTAGCGTAGCAATATCGCCAATCGGGTATGCGAATTGAGTTTGGTGGCGCATTGGCGCATAGTTTCAGTGAACGATTGCTAATGTTAAGCAACGTTGGCTGTGGTCAGTTCTATGATGGGTGATTCTATACGAGTGAAGGAATAGAAAGTGCACTTGCGTTTGCGCAGTCACTTGTGCACTATAACATGCAATGCGCAGATGGCTAGTACGTCTCTGTTGAGGGCCACCGTGGTCGAATATCGGTTAGGAATATCGAGTAAATCTGTACCTGTTCATTAAAAATTTAGTAATAGACTTAAATCACATTGCAATGTCAAAATATTATAGTACCTACTTGTATTACAAATAATATATTTATTAGTAATACAAGTGCTTATTGTTAATGTTACCTGAGCCTAATCCCACTATGACGCCTTTCTTCAGGTATTTCCTCACTGGGCACAGGCCGGACATCAGCCGCGTGTTGGACGCGGGGCAGTGGGCTATAGTCACCCCTCTGTTTGCTAACGTCTTGGTCTCCTCCTCAGATAGATGTATTGCATGAGCCATAATGCACTATATTAAAACAAAGGTTCGATTATAATAAACTAAGTAAGGAGGCCCAGCATTTACTGCTTTACGGAGTCGTGCTGGGGAAGTACCTTCCTCCCCTTTACATAAGGCTACATACAGCTAAATGACGTTTTGTTATCTTGCGCGTGAGTGAATTCGTTAAATCACATCGTGTTGTCTTTTTTTCTCCCTTCTACTTAGGGCATGGATACCGGTATACCGGTATACCGAAATACCGGTATACCGAAATTATTTTTCGGTATTTTGATACCGGTATTTGAGGATAAAATACCGTTATTTCGGTATTTAAAAAAATAATTATCTATTTTCGCAAGGGTGTTTAAAGACTGCGGAGCGCTCGATTTCTATGGTTCATAGTGATGTTCATACTGCTAATGAGTTTTCATGTGACAATCACGAAAAATCTCATCATCAACAGCTCATATACGTCCCCACCGAGGGGCTCGAGCCTACCCTAAACTAGGGCGATTAGTCAACCACGCTGGCCAACTGCGAATTGGTCGACTTCACACACAACCTGTAAATAAATTCTTTCTTCACAGGTGTGTGCAGCTTTCCTCACGATGTTTTCCTCCACCTCAATTAGTGGAAATCAATTACGCAAGACACTGCATGCATATAGCTAGTTTACAGTTGTTCGTCTAATGTTTTACTTCCACAAATAAATTGCTATCGACATTCGCGCACGTACGAACACAATATGGCAGAAACAATACGTAAGCGTTCTGCTCTTACACCAACCAACATCATATATCTTTCTCTCTCATACATTGGGCTAGTGCACAGCCACGCTGCGCCGCACCCCTCCCTCAGTTCTGCTGTTTTCATTGAAGCGAGAACATGTCGAAAAGAGTTAGCGTATAAAACATTGTCACCACGCACATTGTGTGAATAGTGTTGTTTGTGTCCTGTAGAAGTACACACAAATAAGCTGAGTAAGTACTTTAACTTATTGTTTTCGTTATATGTAATTTTTTAAAGATAAGTGGCACCATAATTAAACATGGGCATTACGTATCTTAGTTTTGACACAACAGACGTTTTAAAAAAAGGAAACAACTAAATAAATATTCATCGGTTCAAGTCCCGCTCGTGGTGATTTTCTTTGTAGCAGTCTGTAATTTATGATTTCATTTACTTGCTTTTGCTAAAGTATATAAAACTGGCTTTCTGCCTTGCAGCTTTGCTCACGTGTTATTTATCATTCCCAGGGGAATTACATATATATAGCCGCCTATGTTATTTACGGATAACGTAGTATTCTAATGGTGAAAGATCTAATTTATTCGTTATAAACTTACAAAATACATACAAATCTTTTCTCTTTATTATATTAAGTATTAGTATAAAATAAATGGGGAACAGGCAAGCGGTTAAATCAAGCAAATACAATACAATATACATATCTCTTTTAAATTTTGTTAGAATAGAAAATAGATTCACTAACCAATTTAGTTTAGAGCGCTTGTGTTAATAAATATATTCATACTTTGTTACAGGAAATAAAAAAATGAAGTATGAGAAATACAAGAAATCTGATGACAAATCATCGGTTTGGCATTATTTTCTACGTGCGCAAGATGGCCAGAGTGGAAAATGCAACATGTGCGAAGCCATCAGAAAATGCGCAGGAGGATCAATGACCGGGTTAAGTTTGCATTTAAAATCAGCTCATCAGATTGACCTCAAAAAGACAAGGGCAACAGACGTAAATACCCCATCGAATGAACCATCTACATCGTCAGCTCCCCCTCAGGTGCAAGTATACAGCAAGATCATCGCAACCTTTGACTAGTGGCCCTAAAAAGAGAAAGATCACTGAATATTTTGAGAGCTCTAACTCGATGGAAATCACAATTAGTAGGATGACTGCTCTAGATGGAATACCATTTTCAAAGTTTTGCACGTCAAAGGATTTAAGACGCGTGCTTCTAGCCGCGGGTTATAATCGTCTACCGTCAACTCCAAAATCAATCAAAAATATTATAATCAATTACAGCAAGAAAGAGAAGAAAAAGCTTGTAGAAGAAATCAATGCAATGAAAAAAGCTGGCGTAAAATTTTCATTGACTTTCGACGAATGGACATCTTTACGAAACCGCAGATACATGAATGTTAACTTACATACTGCAATTGGGAGCGAGTTTCAAGATGGGTCGCGATTTAAAAATATTGGGTTAGTTAGAGTTGATGGCACAATGCCCGCGGAAACTTGTATCAGGCTACTGAAAACCAAACTATTTAAGCAAAGACATTATAAGAGATAGACCGACAATACGCGCGGCCTCTAAGAAACCCCCTTCAACCACAACAGCGGTCAGGCGGCCGCTACCATACTGTATTTGTACTGCATTCGACTGTCGAGCGCGCGTCAAGTTATAAAAATACTTAAACATGCCCAAATAACTTCGTTTTGTAGTGTAAAAACGAACAGTAATAAAAACTAAATCACATTGTAACATTATTTATTACCGATGAGTCTTAATTATGCTTATTTATTTAGCTATTATCATATCAAAATTGGTTGAAGGGGACTTCATACATTTCGTTTGCATTGTTGGTCTACTCTTATAATGTCTTTGTATTTAAGTTTGAGCTATCGCTTGACAGAGATATTGTAGCAATAACAACTGATGGTGCCAGTGTGATGTGCAAAGTCGGTCGCAATATAGAAGCATTTCATCAAATCTGTCTAGCACATGGGATACATCTTGGCGTGTCAGACGTATTATATAGAAAAGCCACCACCACCACAGAATACGATGAAAATGAAACGTCTGATGACGATGAAAGTGAAAATGAAGACGGTGGCAATGAATTATTCGCATTTATTGAAACTTCGGCGCCACGTTTTAATTTGGAATATGGTGGTGTGATCAAGAAAACACGCCCTGTGATAAAAATGTTTTTGAGATCTCCAACAAAAAATGATGCATTGCAAAAATATGTAAGAGAGCAAGAAAGCCGAGATCTGGCCTTAGTTTTGGATTGCAAAACTCGTTGGTCCAGTCTAGCCGACATGATAGAGAGATTTAACCGACTGAAGACGTGCATTGAAAAAACTCTGATAGACTTAAACTCTGCTATCAAGTTCTCCCAAGAAGAGTTTGAATTGCTGCATTCCATTCAAAAGAGCCTGAAAATAGTCAAAATCACAGTGGAAGCACTTTGTCGACGAGATGCGACACTTTTAACTGCAGAAGCGGCCCTTAAATATATGCTACGAAAATTAGATAACCAAAAAACAAGTCTATCTAAATCTTTGGCGGAAGCTCTAAGAAAGCGCATATCGGAAAGACGACAGCCGTTGACTGCAGTTTTACAGTATCTTTACAATCCGGAAAAATATTTCAAAGAAAATGCAGAAACACGCCAAGATAACCACCCAGAGTTTCCTAGAATGAGCTGTGATGAAATGATTACGTCAATTACTAAACTTGTTCAACGATTACAGGAACAGACTCTCCACTCTCTACAAAACACAAGTGCGATGAGCTCACCTGCTGCCGCTAGTGCTTCTGCTGAAAAGGAAGCAAGTGATGATGACACAGGTACTAGTAGCAGTAATTCATCTGTGATGGAAAAAGAGCTTAATAAAGCAATTGAAAAATCTATGACCAAAAAGCAAAACAAATCCCAGATCGGCGTGGAAGAAGAAGATAATGTTCACACATTAATTCGAATTGAAATGGCATTGTAAGAAAATGGCGGTACTAGAGGCAGATTTTTGGACGCAGCTTACAAGTACCTCTTAAGCATTCCTCCCACAAGCGTTGAATCAGAAAGGGCCTTTTCAGCTGCAAGTTACATATGTAACAAAATAAGACCATCGCTCACTCATCGTCACCACCATCACATCGACTCCAGTTTGGACGCGTTGTGTTTTCTTCGTTCGATTTTTCAGCAAACGCGATCTGCCTGATTATGTTAAATTAAGCTTGTTCCTATATTTTGACCTAATTACTTTTTGCGATACTCTGATTCGCAATTTGATTTTGTTTCAACAATAGTTCATATAGTATAAGCAACAATTTCGTATATGTCTCTCTTAGTCACATAAGAGAGATATTCAAAATTATTGTTTTTATCATTAGAGAATAAGACTGATTTTAATACATATTTATACTATAAATAATTCCAAGACCATACCGTATTTTTATTTCTCTATTATTCTTAATCCCCTTTATTTTAATAACTCATTTCGTGGTTTCTAGGGAGTTGATAAAATACTTTCAGTGTTTCTGCCATAAAGCGTACAAAACTGCTTTAATCGCTCTCCTCAAACAAGACTTACACCCAGTTTCTGAAAGGCTGTTCAGCGATAAAATTAACTAACACGCTGTTAAACTAATGCTAACTATGAATTGAGTTGCTGAAAGCTAAATCAACTTAGCACTGTGTTAGTTGACACAGCTGTCAAATTTATTTCAAAATTATTATGGGAAGACCCATTTTGGGTTTCCAAAATACATATAATAATAATAATAAAATTTATTTAGACACACCGACAGTTTACAAAATACTTACATAATATTATATACACTTTCACAACAACAGTGTTAAATATGCAGTAAAGAGTGTACTCCTAACTCCCAAACTAGGAAATCCCTGTATCTTGGGAGCTAGTGATTCCTCTAAAAGTTCCAAAGATAACATTCATATCCTATTACTAACACTTACAACTTAGGTACTATATTTATTAAATCTAACTTCACCAATACTATGAAATTGTGTGTGATTATGAGTGTACGTGTGTGTGTTTATGATGTGTGTAAGTTAGTATATTAAAGAGTACGGAGCTACGATCCAATCAGATTATATTAAATATCATATAAAAAATATGAAATAAATAATTTATTTCATAAGGCTTTCCGTTTCCTGGTATGAAAGTTTTAGAAGTAGCTGCTGAATGCTATGTTTGGCTTCGAATTTGGACAGTATAAGGATAGTCCTTTTTTTATTAATATTTTTATATAGTTTCGTACTGAGTGCATTGAACTGTCGCTTTGCCCACGCAGTACGGCATATAACTTGAGGACCAGCAAGACTTACACATCTCCTAGATCGTGTCTGATCCAGGTTCGGATACTCCATGGGATGAATACGAAGCAACATCCGTAGTATAGCTAATTGTCTGACAGTCAGAACTTCACACTCGGAGTAAAGTAACGCTGTGGAATATGTACGTTTTTTTCTAGTTAATACTTTTAGTACTGCACGTTGAGCACGTTCCAATTTTAAAAATGTGGTTTTACTGGCTCCACCCCATACGGAAATACAGTAAGTCAACAGTGATTGGCATAGTCCAAGATAGACTGTAAAAAGGGTTTTACGATCCATAGAATTGCGTAGATTTTTAAAAATGAAAATAAGCCTCCGCACTCTGGAAATCAGAGCCTCGATGTGTATATTCCAATCCAGTCTACTATCCAGATAGACGCCCAAATATTTAACACTCTTCACTACATTAAGAGATTTGCAGGTGCAGGAAGGTGCTGAATTAACTTGACAAGAATGTATTTTAATGTCATCAGAAGGAGGGTCGGATTTAGCTGCCCTAGAGATATCGAAGCGGATTATCTGCGTTTTGTCTAGGTTTAGTGTTAAGGTATTTTCTGAGAGCCACCGGTTTACCTTTTCCAGAGCAATTATTACTTTTTGCCTTGCGGAAACCCAGCTATCGCCGCAAACCAATAGAGCTGTATCATCCGCGTAAGTAAAAACACTACTACCGTCTAGTGCTAGGCGACAAAGTTGGTCAATATATACCAAAAATAAGGTGGGCCCCAAAATGCTTCCCTGAGGAACCCCGTAGGATATAGGTAGATCATCACTGACAAATGCACCGATTTTGACACACTGAGTGCGGTTTGTGAGGTAACTACTAAAAATATCCAAACAGGAACCACGCACACCAACAGACTCGAGCTTAGATACAAGAGTGGGTACAGAGATGGTGTCAAAAGCCTTCGACAGGTCCAAAAATACCCCATAACACTTGAGCTTGTTGTCGGTGTTCAAGACAAGAGCGCTGACAAATTTGGAAACAGCATCTTCTGTCGAATAACCACGTCGAAAGCCGTATTGATTACTCGATATGATTTTGAATTTATCTAAGTAATTCATGAAAGAATTATTAAGATATCTCTCCAGTATCTTAGAAAGGGCCGGAAGAATAGATATAGGCCTGTAATTACTTATACATTCTCTATCCCCACTCTTGTAAACAGGAAGCACAATTGCCCTCTTAAAAGCTACAGGGAAGACACCCTTATCGATGCATAGGTTAAAGATATGCCGAATAACAGGTACCAATGCATCACAGGATTGCTTAAGTACTCCAGAAGATATACCATCCCAACCTGTGGCGCACTGATTTCGTAGATCCATAATCAATTTCTTAACATCAGCCTCATTCATGGGAAGTATGACAAAGGAGTTACTGGGCGTGGAGCAGTAAGTAATTGCCTCTTGCGAGCTGTGTGGTGGTTGCTCTATCTTGGACGCAAGGTTTCTACCAATGTTGGTGAAGTACTCATTAACTGAATTGATCGAAGTCTTTAGGTTACTAGAATTATCTAAAAGTTCATGTACAGTAGATTTTATCTGTTGAGTATTACTAATAGATTTTATGACGTTCCACAGCGCTTTAGGATTTCCTTTTGATTTTTCAATTTCTAGCTTTTCATAATTAGTTTTTAATTTTTTTAAAAGGTTATTGCAATAATTTCGATATCTATTATAGGTTAATTTTAAGATATTGTTATTAGGGGAGTTTTTTAAACGAAGATATGAATAAAACAAAATATATGATTACAGCAATGTGACCGTGTCTTAAAATATTTCTCACGAGAAATCAAATTATTAGAGATAAGTAAATTTTGGCTAACCAACGTTTCGGAAACTCAAATTGATTTGACACTGCTGTTAAGATGACATGGATGTTAGTTGAAAAATATTTTGATGAGCCTTTCAGAAACTGGGGGTACCAAATGTTATTGGAATAATTAAAATAGTAATTAACAGTATTTAAAAAATACCGAAAAATACCGAAATTTCGGTATACCGGTAATTGAAATTTCAATACCGGTATCAATACCGGTATGAAAATCATTTCGGTATTCCATGCCCTACTTCTACTTTTACTTGAATTAGCAAGCAACTTTTTGTTTTACGTGGAATTCCTCGACTGTATTGTACGTATTTTTTTTGTTTTCAAAGTAAGTTCATATTGTAATGATGAGTATGTATTCAAAAAAGGGAGATTTGCATCATCAGCTGCCCAAAATGTTACGGGGGAGGTTAAAAATCTATGTAAGTTCGCAAGTGTTCATGCATTCAAAAAAAAATACGCCAGTTTGCTAGTCTCGTGAACCCAACACTTACATTTTGTATGTTGTCATCATAACAGCTCATATAGGTACCCACCGAGGGGCTAGAGCCTATCCTAAGTTAGGGTGTTTAGGCCTTAGTCAACCACGCTGGCCCAGCGCGAATTGGTCGACTTCACATACTCCTTTGAATTTCTTCGCAGATGTAGGTTGCCTCACGATGTTTACCTTCACCGTAGACGAGCATCAGACAAATGTACATATGAAATTCGAAAAACTCATTAGTACATGGCGGTCTCGAACCCCGGACCTTCTGATTGGAAGGCAAGTGCCGAGTCCACAGCGCCACCGACGCTCTGTTCTTAGTTGTACTCCGTGATATTTATAAGGAGTAGGTACAAGTTAGCAAAAGCACAAGTATATTTTTCCTTAACCAAACTACTCGTACCTTCTTGGACCACTTGGTCCGTTTGGTCCAACTTATATAATATTATTTCCAATCATGAATTTTTTTCGGACATCACGACTTTCAAGTTGGGTAGATATACCGGGTGTAACGGAATACCGAAATAATGTTTAAGGGTATTGGTTTACAAAAAAAAATGTTTAATGACTATTCTTTGTATTTTTATTATATGCCTACTTTCGATTTAATACGCTTAACTGTTAAGTGTCATAAAATAAAAATACAAAGAATAGTCATAAAACAATTTTTTTGTTAATCAACAACCTTAAATACTATTTCGGTATTTCGTTACACCCGGTAGTGGTAGGTAGTAAGTATCTATTAATTAGTTACATACCCTGTTGTTCAATATGCGGCACTTGTCATAGACATCAGTGTAATGCCTACAACCTGGAAACGATTTGAGTACGTGCTTTATCTCGTTTACATTTTCTGATAAGTGGCTCTGAAAAAAAAAGGTATTTTATGCAGTACCTACCTATTACAAAAAAAAAAGAAAAACAATAGTCTTATTCTTTGATATAGCAACTCGTTGCATTCCCGCCTAACCTGGCTGCAATTTAAATTTTATATTTGTCATTTCTTTTTCTGTTTCTCCCGTCACTCAATTGTCGATATCGGATATTAAAAGTAATGAGACCACGATTTAATGTAATATTTATAACAATTATTGGGACGTGGAAGAATACATAATATTAGTGACAGAATCCTGATGCTTTTTACTGACGGCCCCACCTCCCCCCACCTCCCTAACTACTACCACCACTAACGTCACTTCACCACGTTGAAGTGGCAAATATCAATATCATATACAAACTTACATCACGTAAACAAATATAACAAAACGCTGCTCTTAGTATTTGCTAATCACACTACTAGAGGCAGTCTTAACTGCAGGCCAATTATGGATCTTTTATCGTATGACATGGTATAAATTTGAGAAAAAGAAGTCATGAAATGCTGCATTTTGTATTACCGATCTCCCATGATATCATCACTATGGCATAATTTCAATGATATCATCATTAAATAATGAACAAATGATCAAAAATCTGACCGGAAATCGTGTTTTTCGTTTTGCACTATGATATCATATATCATATGATATCATTTGCAAAACCATGAGATCGGTAATAGGCCCTCTGATCACATTATTAACTCTGCTCAATTGTACAAAGTCCTATATAGCGGTATATTTATTTATTTATTTAAAGTATACTAAAAATAATAGCCACCAGTGCAGCTCATATATACGTCTCCGCCGAGGGACTCGACCCTACCCCTAAGTTAGAGTGTTTAGGCCTTAGTCAACCACGCTGGCCCAGTGCGGATTGGTCGACTTCACATACACCTTTGAATTTCAGATGTATGCAGGTTGCCACACGATGTTTTCCTTCATTGTAGGAGCGTCGGATAAATGTACATAATATGAAATTCGAAAAACGAAAAAAACACATTGATTCATGGCAGGATCGAACCCCGGACCTGCCGATTAGAAGGCCAGTGCCACCGACGCTCGTGCAGATTATATTAATAATGAATAAAAGAAGCAGTTACCTGTATTCTGCATTCATATTTATCGGATAAGTCCGACAGACCAGCCATAAGTGCGTTGTCACAGCTAACGGCGAATCTCGGTGTGATTATGGGCTGCACTAAATCGTTCTGATGGGGATAATAATTTCATATTATTACTAGCTGTATGTACCGGCGAACTAAGTTTCGCCATAATAATCACCTAGGAGTATAAAAAATAGTTTACGTCCTATTCTCAGAATAGAATAGAAAATTTATTGCATAACTGATACAAATAATTGTCCTTACTGCTAGATTTTATTGCATACAGGCAGTAATAACAGTTACCCTGTCGGGCATACAATATAAAAAAAAGTAAGTATTATACAATTTGATTTTAATCACACATTCTTTGGTCATTTTACGATTTGTCAATTTAATATTCTATAGATTAACATGTCAGTAAAATAAACATTTAATGAAAAAAAATTGAAGTCATAACTATAATATATTGGAATTATTAAAATACTCATTTACGTCATAAAAACCTTACTTAATAACCATCTTTTTAAATGTCTAATAAATTTATGGTCGGGGAGATCTTTTAAAACCAAGGGTAAATTGTTATAAATACGTATAGCAGACACATATGTACTTTTATCAAAGATTTTAGAGCGAATATTTGGGAGTGCCAGTGCATCATAATGTCTCATGGGGACTTTTCTCACTCTCATGTCTGATATATTCTTAAACTTTGACCTATAGTTTCTAACAAACTTACAGATTTCTAAAATATAAATTGAGGTCAATGTTAAAATTTGTTTCTCTTGGAATATATCTCTAAGCGTTTCGTCATTCTGTTTGCGAAATATTATTCTTAAACAACGCTTTTGCAGGTCAAACGTACTAGTTATATTTACAGAATTACCCCAAAATATAATACCATAACTTAGAATTGAATAAACATTAGCATAGTAAGCACTTAGAGCTACCTCCACAGACGATACATCAATCAATACCGACAATGCATAGCAGTAGCTATTGATTTTGTCATTTATTTTTTCCAAATGTAACTTCCAGTTAAGGTGAGTGTCTAATGTTAATCCTAAAAAATTTGTATGATCAATTTCATTAATTGCCACATTGCTTAGTGATACTTTAAGGTTAAGTAGGCTTTTTTATAATTTCGCAATTGTAGTATGTTAGTTTTCTGTAAATTAACTCTTAAATTCAAAGAACATAGCCAGTTTTTCAGATTCTGTAATGTCAAACAAATATTATTTTCATATTCTTCTAAGCTGGAATCGTCATTTTTAACAAATAGAATAGATGCATCATCGGCAAACATTACACAAAGATTATTAGTGATATCAGGGAGTTCATTAATGTACACCAAGAATAATAGTGGCCCCAGAATACTGCTTTGTGGCACGCCTACAATAACGTTTTGTGAATCGGATTTGGTGATCTGAAGCGATTTAGTGACTTTATTCAAAAATACTATTTCAGTTTCTTGAATCCTATTGAGTAGATACGATTCTAACAATTGCAGTGCAATACCGCGAATACCAATCCGGTTTAACTGTTGCAGAAGGACTGGATGCAAAACACTATCGAAGGCACGTGACATATCTAGGAAAAGAGCAGTGCAGTGTTTCCGCTCGTCAATGGCTTGCCAGACATCCTCCAGGAATCGATAGATTGCTAATGATGTCGATAGCCCTTTTCTGAATCTAAACTGATTTGCGTGAAACAGATTATTTTTGTTAAGAAAGTCTAGCAGTCTGTTATATATAACTTTCTCAAATATTTTTGAGAACGCGGGTAGTAAAGCAATTGGCTGATAGTTACTTGCGACGTCTTGAGGACCTTTCTTATATAAAGGTTTGATGAGAGCTTTTTTTAGGCTATTAGGGAATACCGGTCTCTAGCATTTTGTTTACAAGATAAACTAAATGTTCAGCTATGACACCTATGCAGGATTTAATAACCTGATATTAAATCCAATACCATCGTGTCCACAGCTTTTTTTGTTTTTGATTTGCCTTACATATGTAATAATTTCATTTCTGTTTGTCGGCCTCAAAAAGATACTATTGGAAGCATTGCTTACACTTGACGTATGTTTTGAACACGTTTTATCAAAGGCATTTTGGGTCACAAAAAAATTGTTAAAGATATTGGCTATTTCCTCTGGTTTCGTAATATTAGTATTGTTATGTTTTAAGCATTTTACTGTTTGATCAAATTTTTTGTTGTGTGATGTGTGCATCTTAATAAGACCCCAGGTGGCCTTTGTTTTATTTGTACTATTGTTAATGTATCTAAGATTTGTCTGTCGTTTTGAGTAGTTAAGAGGATTGTGAAGTAATCGTGCGCGGCGCGAGTAGGTATTTTCTAAAATGCTATCTGTTTCACACCACTCGGCCTCCCGTCTGGCGTTTACACCACAAATACAACACGCGCAAATTCTCACGCACACAACGACAGCAGCGCGCGACTCCTCGGCGCGAGAACTCGAGATGATTATTTTACCGTTTGTAATGTTTTGCGTTGCTTAGGTATTCCTGACTGCCTTTCCGCTCGCAACTTTGCCTTCGTTATTTTCGTTTTTCGTGAGGGAATTTTGTTTTCCCGTATGAAACATTATTTTATAACCTTATATTATTCAGTGATAATGTAGCATTCTATTAGTCAAATTTTTTTTTAAATCAGCCTAGTAGTAGGATTTAAAAATAAAAAATATAATAAATAAAATAGCTTTATTTCTAAAAATCATTTTAACAATAATTACGCCGAGACTTCCCAGTGAGCTAGTTTTTGAGTTTATTCATTACAAACAAAAATACAAATCTTCTTTCTTTATAATATTTTAGTAGGTAAGTTTCGTAAAGTATTTCAGTATTCCTTTGAAATTTATAGTGTAGGCACTTACTTGGTATCCCTACCAAGTCCTACTTTATAGGACTGAGCTGTTATTTGTTATGAAAGTACCTATCTATCGTACATTTACCTATCTAAAGAAAATTACTTTTTGTAAGATGAGTGTTATACTGAATTATAATGATTTTCATTTGAGATGTGAATCAATAATGGATCCTTTTATGAAAAAAATAAACACTAAACATAAAATGACACAATTGCTTAAACAAGAACAGACCTCTTGTTAACTTAAAAATAAATAACAAAAAATCTATTATTTTAGATAGATAAATTAATACTTTTACATACAAACTAAATAGGAGCAGGGATTTAAAAAATATAAAGTAATAATTATGCATCAAATAAAAAATACCTCTCATTTTTATACACTAATCTTGGGTAGTTATACTAATAGTCTTAGAATTCTAATTTTTACCACCTCCGTGGTCTAGTGATTGAGGCCACCGGATGTTGATCGGGAGGTCCGTCCGGCGGGGTTCGATTCGTCGGGTTCGTCCGGACTACAATAACACTGAAAAGTTAGAAATAATATAAGAATAGGTACAGACAACATCACACATCATTATTGAAGACGGTGCCAAATTTTAAGACTTTCTAGGAGATCATCGTTTGGCACCGACTTCAATATAGAAATGTAATGTTGGCTGTACCTATTCTTACACTATTTTTAACTTTTCAGTGTTTTTGAAGTCAGTTTTTATTTTTTGTAAAATATTTTTTTTGTTTAACTTTTTAGTGAAAGAAACCCTAATTAAATTAGAGTATCCCTCGATTTTCATAGGATCCCATCATCAGAACCTGACTTTGGTGACCTAGGGACCACCCTAGGAGTATACTCTACCGAATACAAAATGAATTTTGAAAATCGGTCCACAATTGGTGGAGTAATCGCGTATGTTACGCGATTACACACAAAACGGTTGACACGGTTAGCGCAGAGGTCGAGCGATCGCCTACTGCGCAACAGGTCGCGGGTTCGATTCCCGCACGGGACAGATGTTTTGTATGGCCTACAGAAATTTAATCCGGTCTGGGCGTATGTGCATGTGATATTCTATGTTTGTAACTGCACCCACGACACAGGAGAAAATCCTAGTGTGGGGCGACGTTTTTATAAAAAAAAACACGGACGCACCTAAAAATTTAAGGATTTCCCTCCATTTTTATGGGATCCTATCATCAGATCCTAACTTTGGTAACCGTGGGACCACCATTGGAGAATACAAAAAGAATTTTGAAAATCGGTCTGCATTTGGCGGCGTAATCGCGTAACATACACAAAAAAAACATACGCATCGAATTGAGAAACTCCTTTTTTGAAGTCGGTTAAAAATACCTATTAGTATATGTAATCAGCTGCTTTAAATTTTATAGTTAAAATGAAAAAAAAAACTTCATAACCGTACGAAGGGTGCCTTCTTCCCATATATGCCTACCCTGCCTACCCTACATACCTACTCGTATATTATTTAGATACTTTGTCGTTTGTATTTTTTATACAATCGTAGATTCCATAACGCGAGTAAAACCTTAGAGCCCAGCTTTAGAGGAATAAAATTCAAATAAAATAATATTAAAAATAACGCTACTTGCATAGTCTATTACACGTTTTTAGCTGCTCCAACTTCATACATTGCATAACAAATACCTATCACAAGAAACAAAATACGAATTTATTTTGAGTTGGTTTCTTTATGGCACATATTTATTATAACAAACAACTACTTACATACTTACATTTTTTCCTTTTTTGGTTTTGGGAATTTACAGTAAAGTTAACAGGCTACAGGCTGCTAGGGGTGCGGTGTCAGACTACCTCCTCGTGGTGCACCCTGGGCAACCCGGCAGATTTCTGCCGCGGGCTAAGAGTCTGACAGCTGCCCCGATGGAGGGGGGCGTGGCATGGCCGGGTTCAACCCGGCGGGCCACATTCTTGTGGCCAACTGAGGAAAACTCGCTCTCAGCACGCCTCCGCTTTATCGGAGATGGCAGGATGAGCAACAGAAGCGGAATTTGGCGGGCAGTATGCCTTCGCTGCGGGGACCCTCAGTGGTCCAGAGGCCTTCGGGCGTGGTATGGCAGGCAGTATGCTTGCGAGCGCTGCACGTTGTAGCGTCCTTGGGACGCTGGGAGCCTAGGCTCCTGGGCGCGGCGGGGACCCCTGTGTTACAGGACCTCGCCGGGCAACCCGTTACCCCGCATTGAGCGGGGCCGGGGGTCCGGCGCATTGAGCGCCGGACCACGTGGAAGAAAACCACACTAAAAATTACCCCAACCCCAAGGTGGTGGTAACGTGCCGAGGGGGTGCATGGCCGGAGGGAGTCTGGTCCCGAACGACCAATATAGGGAGCTCACCCTTTAAAGCGACTATGGATTTTGGGCAAAAGAAACAAATTCCCCAGGGGGTGCCAATCCCCCCCGTAGGACCGCGCAAGGCGGCTGCGGGCAGCCGGTTGTATCTGGGGCCGGGCGTTCCAAAATCCGCCTTAGATAGTTCTCTTCAATGCGAACCCGTTAAGAGCGGGCCACCGTCGGTATCCGGGCCGACGGTTGGAAATGTAACCGAGGCGTTAGGTGGGAGTTTTGAGAGAGGCGCAGTGGGCGCGAGTGGAGGCGCAGTGGGCGCGAGTGGTGGCGCAGCGGGCGCACAAAGAGGAGCAAGCGCAGACGGCGCTCCAAATTCAGACGCGTCGGTCAACAGCGTAAGGACCGGGCACTCTGATGCTGGAAGGCAGCGTCGAGGAACCCGCAAGCGTGCTCTTACAGAGCACAGCACAGGAGGTGGATCCGGCAGTGACTCGTCGGAGTGCGACAGCATGGTTAATTGTAGTGTCCAATTGACCAGGTTAAGTACCCCTAAAAGTAAAAGGGGCAAGGGTCGTGCGCCTAAGACAGGCAAATATATGGGCCTGGCCCAATCTAGGGAATTATATAAAAAACTTCAAGAAAAGGAGACGGAGCTTGAAGCAGAGAGAGAGCTCGCTGAGTCAGATAGATTAGCCCTATCCGCTGCAGATGGAACAGAGTCTGTAGAAGAGCCGAAGGATACAGTGACATTGAAAAAGAAAATCTCTGCCGCCACGGACATGGTCACAGCCGTGGTTAAAAAATCAAGAAATTTGAAGGGGACCATGCAAAAGCAGCTCAATCTCGCTGTCGAAACCATCAAAGAAGCAGTCGAGTTACTGGCTGAACGCAACATCGACGAGGAGACGGCATTGCTCAGAGCCGAAAACCGGAGTCTCCAGTCTCAACTGGATGAGCTCCGTAAAGAAATAACGGAGATGCGAGCCGCAATGAGCACCTCACAGACAAGGACGCAACGGTCCACGGAGGTTGAGTCTACCGCGGAGACGGTTGTGACTCCTTCCCGAACAGTGACAAAGAGTCGGGCACCCCAATTCCCAGCTCCGTCCCATGAAGACAGCATGACTGCCAACATCATCCGGCAGATTGGGGACATTATTAACGCTCGTTTTGCGGGCATCGAAGATCGTCTACTCCCCGCACAACATCTCCGCCCGCCACTCGCGGCGGACCGTAGAAAGGCGGAGTCTACGGTCAAGACGGCACCGCCTAAATCTGCTTCGGAGCCAGCTAGGACACTTGCACCCCGGGTGATTACGGCCGCACCAAATACACTGGCTGGGTCAACACGACCCGACGATGACACAGATGGTTGGCAAACAGTGTCTTACAGTAAGACAGCTAGGCTGGCCCGTGCAAAGGACTCAGGAGCAAAAAGGAACAACAACGTACCTAAAAATCCTAGAGGTGGGCGCTCCCGCAAGATGCGGGTGCCGAATTCGGCAGCGGTCGTAGTTTCCCTCGACTCTAAAGCGGAAGGCTTGAGTTACGCTCAGGTCATTGCCAAAGCCAGGCAGAATGTCAACCTGAGTGAGATTGGCATTGAAGCGCCGAATATGAACATGCGCAAAACTTCCGCCGGCGCGTGGATTATTGAGGTGTCGGGGGAAACTAAGGGCGAGAAGGCCGACCAACTGGCCACCAGACTCAGGGATGCCCTGGGAGAGTCTGTTCGTGTCACTAGACCGGTGAAGACTAGTGACCTGAGAATATCCTACCTTGATGACTCAGTGACCAAGGAGGACGTCGTCACTGCCATAGCTGCCAAAGGTTCATGTTCTCCTGATACCATAAGAGTAGGCAATATCAACCCTGGCCCAGGAGGTATGGGCATGGTGTGGGTTCGGTGTCCAGTCGAGGCGGCGAAAGTGATCTCTACGGAACGTCTTCTTGTCGGGTGGAGTTCAGCGCGTGTTCGAGTCCTGGATCCTCGTCCTACAAAGTGTTTCCGATGCCTCGAAACCGGGCACATGCGGCACAACTGCCCAGTTGAGTCCGACCGTAGCGAGCTCTGCTTTCGCTGTGGGAAGCCCGGACACAAATCAGCGACCTGCACGACTGAGCCCCATTGTGTCGTCTGCGCCCAAGCGAAGCGCCCTGCAGGACACTTGCTAGGAGGGAAAAGTTGCCGAGCCCCGCCACGTAAAGGCAAAATGGCTGTCCGAACCGGATCTGCTGTGTCGGAGGTGCGCGCTACCGCACAGGAGGCACCTATGGATGAGTGATGGACATAAGTTCGCCTATCCACATTCTTCAGGCGAACATAAACCATTGCGCCGCTGCACAGAACATCATGTTGCAGAACATGGCAGCATGGTCCATCGAGGTGACGGTTGTAGCCGAACCTTACACAGTGCCACGAAGTCCCAATTGGGTGTCGGACTTGGACGACGTGGTAGCCGTCGTTCGTTCTAGTGGCATGTCAGGCGCCCCACTCTCAGTCATCCAAAGAGGCCGGGGCTTCGTAGTGACGAAGTGGCGGGAAACAGCTCTTGTAGGTGTCTACTTCTCGCGAAACAGGCCTATAGAGGAGTATGAGGCCTTCATGGTCAGATTGGGAGCTGCGATCCGACAAGTGGCCCCCCTGCCAGTGATCGTTCTCGGAGACTTTAATGCCCACTCAACATCCTGGGGGTCTCCGAATACCGACCGTAGAGGCACAATTGTTGAGGACTGGGCCGGCATGTGCGACCTTGTCCTCCTGAACGTGGGTTCTGTCCCCACCTTCGAGCGACCACAGGGCCGGTCCATTGTGGACCTCTCGTTCGCCTCCCCGTCTATCGCAAGCCGGGTTGGAGATTGGCGTGTTCTCGTCGAGGAGGAAGACCTGTCCGACCATCGCTACGTGAGATTCAGCATCACTCTCCCTGGAAGCATTACTGGTCTCAGTTCTGAATCCAGGTTCCCGCGGTGGTCGTTGACTCGTCTCAACAAGGACACCGCCATCGAAGCAGCCATGATGCAGGCGTGGTTGGCGGATTTAAACCCTGAGCTCGGAGTGGACGAAGCGGCAGATGGGTTTCGCGGGGCATTAACCAACATCTGCAATTCTGCAATGCCCCGTGCCAGACGACCTCCACCAAACACTGCCATCTACTGGTGGTCGCAAGACCTGGCTAACCTCCAAAATGAGTGCAGGCGGGCCAAGAAGTCCATTGCCAGATACCGGAGGCGGAGATCCCGAGACGAGGAATTCGAGGGACGACTGGTAGAGGTATACCTGGCTGCCCGAAAGACCTTCCGAACGGCCATTATGAGGGCCAGAGAGATCGCGTGGGTTGAGCTCCTCGAGGGTCTGAACAAGGAGCCATGGGGTCGCCCATATCGCATGGTTCGCAACCGCTTGCGAAACCGAGGCCCCCCCGTCACCGAAACTCTGGATCCTCAGCTACTAGAGACAATAGTGGCCACCTTGTTCCCCGAACAAGAGGCGTTTGACCCACCAATGACGTCCTCGAGCCTCGATTTCGACGACGACGAGGCCACCCCTCCGGTGTCTGATGTTGAGTTTGCCGCTGCATTACATAGACTAAGGGGCAAGAAGACTGCCCCAGGGCCGGATGGTGTTCCAGCAGGAGTTCTTGCTCTTGCACTCGGCGAAATGGCTGATGCCTTCAGACGCCTTCTGAATGCGTGCCTCTCCACCGGACGCTTTCCTAAAGTATGGAAAGAGGGTAGGCTTGTCCTCCTCAAGAAGGAAGGACGCCCGGAAAACTCCCCGTCGGCGTATCGACCTATCGTGCTACTCGACGAGGCAGGAAAGGTTTTCGAGAAGATCTTGGCCTCTCGAATATGCCAACACCTCAGCGCGGTAGGTCCCGATCTGGCCGACCAACAATACGGCTTCAGGGAGGGCCGTTCCACGGTGGATGCCATACTCAAAGTTAAAGCGCTTTCTGAAGGCATCACTGATAGAGGCGGGGTGGCATTGGCGGTGTCCCTGGACATTAAAAATGCCTTCAACACGCTCCCATTTAGCTGCATCATGGCGGCATTACAATACCACCAAGTGCCGCCATACATACAAAAAGTTATCGCCGACTACCTGCGGGAGCGTGTTGTTGTGTATGAAGGTAGCAACGGTCGACTCGGAAGGCGAGTCATGAGCAGAGGGGTCCCCCAGGGTTCTGTGCTGGGCCCACTTTTATGGAATATAGGATACGACTGGGTGCTCAGGGGTGCGCTTTTAGGCGGACTGTACGTTGTTTGCTACGCCGATGACACCTTAGTTATTGCGCGGGGTGACACATACAGAGAAGCAGCTACACTGGCGACAGTGGGGACTGCTCACGTGGTGGCACGAATTAGAGCTTTGGGTCTTCGAGTGGCTCTAGAAAAGACGGAGGCCGTCTGCTTCCATAGACCCAGGATGCGCCCTCCCCCTGATGCTCATATCGTAGTCGAGGGAGTCAACATTAAAATCGAGGCCCAGCTTAACTATCTGGGTCTCATATTAGACAGCGGGTGGACATTTACCCAGCACTTTAGGCGTATGGGCCCAAGATTGGTCGGTGCGGCGTCAGCTCTCGGTAGACTGCTTCCTAACGTCGGTGGACCGGGAGCCACGTGCCGCAAGCTTTATGCAGGGGTGGTAGCCTCCATGGCCTTATACGGGGCTCCTGTCTGGGTACACGCCCTCAACAGGAATAACCGACAGCTTCTGCGGCGGCCACAACGTATCGTGGCCATACGCATAATAAGGGGATATCGCACAATTTCTTTCGAGGCAGCGTGTGCGATTGCCGGTACCCCCCCGTGGGAGCTGGAGGCGGAGGTGTTGGCCTCAGTGTATGACAGGAGGTGTGAGGCGCGTGACGGTGGGCAGAGGCTCTGCCCCGAAGAAATTGCGAGATGGCGGAATGAATCCCTTAGGGTAATAGTTGGAAAGTGGAAAGAGACGCTGCGCAGTCCGTCGGCTGGGCACTGGACCATTGCGGCAATCCAGCCGGTACTAGAAGGATGGGTTGAGCGAAGGTCGGGCTCACTTACCTACCGTCTGGTGCAGGTCTTGTCCGGCCACGGCTGCTTCGATAAGTACCTGTACAAAATCGCCGGTAGGGAAGTGAGCCCGATCTGCAACGCTTGCGGGAGTGCAGACGACACTGCACAGCACACATTATGCGATTGCCCCGCCTGGACTGAAGAGAGGGAGCTTCTCCGGGCGATGATAGGCGATGACGTAGCTCTCCCAACCGTCATCAGGGAGATGCTGGCCCACAGAAGATCGTGGCAGGCGATGGTCGACTTCTGCGAATCTGTTGTCGCGCAGAAGGAGACAGCCGAACGTAGGAGGGAGGAGGATCCTCTCGCAGATGCGAGAAGGCGTCGGAGGACAGGGCGACGGAGAAGGTGGTTCCACCAGACTTCGCTGCCCTAGTGGGAGCCTGCGGGTAGTCGTCCGTGGGGTGACGCCTGCCTGCATTGCACAGGTTCCTGCGCCGGTGGGGGTGCTCCGTGGGGTGTTCCGGACCCCCCATGCCTCTGACAGACAGAGAGCGGTGTGCCTGCGGGCGAACGCCGGGCGGGGTTTGGCGGGGATAAATGCACCAGCGTGCAACTCTCCCTTCCCCGCCTACCTGGCGAGCTGCTGAACCCCGGGGTGGTTTAGTTGGTAGGTCGGCGAGTCACCTTCTCGTCCGGAGTCCAACATAACCCTGTACCCCCCAGTGCAGGGTATCCATGAGGATTCCCCCCGAAAACAAAAAAAAAAAAAAAGGCTACAGGCTGCTAACCCTTAAATAAGGAAATTTGTATTGAAATAAAATCTTTAAAATAAAACACTAAAATCAATAAACGTATTCAAAAAGATAATTACTTTTTCATGTATAAGGTATTTGTGAAGATTAATAGTTCCGACTTGAGTAATAACTTTCACTAATGATCGATATATCGATATTACTTTCTCCTCCCTAGGCGACAATAACTACGATAACATTATGTCACATCACTATCACTACATTGTACCCCTGCCCCCGACCCGTATCGTGCGATAGAGAGAGTTGCAAGAAATGGTCGAAATTGCCTACAATTCCTGTTTGAAATATTGTTTCGGGCGATAACTGTTTTACCCCCCTAAACCTTTATGAAATTAGACGCTTTTGGTGTCATTAGATTCAGTATACCTTAATCTATGTTTGTACGTTTTGCTTTTTTTGCAATTCAGTATAATTTAGTCAAAAAAGACAAAAATGCTCAAGGTAGTTTTTAAGTCGAAAATATGGATATTTAGATGCTAATAACTTATATTCTGAGCAATATTTCTTCAAAATCAAAACGTACAAACCTAGTTTTTCATTATATCTACAAGATTTCCAAAAATTATGAAAATTGGACTATGTTTAGAGGGAGAAAAGCGTTATCGCTTTTTGTATGAAAATTTACAGCTTCACAATCCTCTTAACTAAGGTTTTTAATTTAGTTTTATATTTTTTATATGCATAAATGTTTTTATAGTTTTTTTTTTGTTTTTGTATCATTTTATGAAGTTCACGTTTTCGTTAGACCTACCGATCATACACAAAAAATTTCATAAAGATCGGTCAAGCCGCATAAACTATTTTTTAAACCCCTAGGGGCCTAGGTGATAGTTTTTATGACAATTGTTATGGAAACGTAGTTCGCAGTTAGTATATTATTATAACAGTGTTTAAGACTATTGGAGACTATTGGAAGAAGTAAATTTAACTGTATCAGAAGGTTGACTCTACCGTAGGTACCTCAGTTAAGTACCTATTCAAAATTTTACAAAGTCGGTACTTTATTCTGTGGCTATACTTCGATTTAAAATGTTGCATGATTTCATCCGTATAGGATAATTTTCTTCTATCTTGACTCGTAGCGAGCCCTATTTATCTTTATCTCAGTTTTTTATTAAGTATATCGAAAATTAAAAAATACTTTTGGTTTTTTTCATTATCTAATTGAAAGATTAAATAGATTTTTATTTTTCGTAACCATTCTGCATGTCTATAGTTTTTTGCTAGAGTGTTGGATGTTAAGCACGAGGTATGTAGATGTGTAAAAAAAACAAAAAGAAGTGTAAAAAAGAGCAGCCCCCTAGATAAGATGCATTTCGATAATCGCTAACGCTATCGCTAGAAGGAAAATGTATGCCATTTGACAAGCCCTCGCTTAGCTTTCGAGCTTAATTATCAAATCTCATACATTGTCCATTTAGCGATTGCGTTATCGATTATCGAAAGACGTCTAGGGGGGCTGGCACCTTTCAATGCCATCATTGCCTACCTTGTAATCCAGCACTGCTTTTATGAAACTCTCCACTTCTCCCAATTCCTTGCTGGTCTCGTTAAAGTAGCCGGCGTCATTCTCTATGTTCATGCTGACCTTGCCCACAAACGCTCTCTGGTGGTTCTGAATGGCGCTCTGCGCGAGCTGTAAGGTCCCTTCGAGGTGGATTGATGCGAAGTACGATGCTGTTGTTGTGCCATTGTTCAATAATATTCTCTGGAAGAATCAATCAAACGCTATCATGATAGTTTCCTTCAAATTATCACGATAATTTTCTTGAAATGATGAAGGCGAGACAATCTCCTACGATACCAAGAGGCTATGGCCATGTTTCACTAAGCTTGTCTTAGCTTAGGACAATCTGCTGTCACATTCTTTTCATTAAAGGCGAGAAGTGACATCATATCGTCGCTCGGCATTCATAACCGCGAATGTCAAATATAGTAACTTTTCGCAGGAGAGGCACAAAACCGTTGTACAGCAAATATACAATACTAGCTGTGCCCGCGAACTACGTTTCGCCATAGTAATTTTATCCCGTTTTTGCAATTGATTTTCAACTGATGCTCAGCTTCTATTAATCGTAGCGTGATTTTGTATAGCCTAAAACCTTCCTCGATAAATGGACTATCCAACACAGAAATAAGTTTTCAATTTGAATCAGTAGTTTCTGAGATTAGCGCGTTCGATCAAACAAAGAAACAAATTCTTCAGGTTTATAATATTAGTATAGATTATAGTAATTGTCAGATTATTGTTAAAAAGTATTAGTATTATCACTGTCTGAAATATTAAATAAGTAAATTATTTTTTTAAATATTTGATAAGGTCTGAATTTTACTGCCGAAAACAAATGAAAATAATTGTCAATTTTTCACATTCGCGGTAATGAATGCCGAACGACGATACAGGATTGTTCTAAGCTCAGACAAGGTTGGGGATTTTTTTTATAAAAACGTCGCCCCACACTAGGATTTTCTTCTGTGTCGTGGGTGCAGTTTACAAACATAGAATATCACATGCACGTACGCCCAGACCGGAACAAATTTCTGTAGGCGATACAAAATATTGGTCCCGTACGGTCATCGAACCCGCGACCCGTTGCGCAGTAGGCGATCACTTGACCTTACCCCTCCCTAGCTGCAAAGGGTAGTTTGAGAGCGCCTACGAAGGCACGCCTCCTGCCGTGCGGAAAGAGCGGTTGAACTGGACCTTAGAAGACATCACAAATATAAGCCGTAAGGGAGAAAGTTTAGCACAGGGTCATTATTAAACAAATGCTTTGAATAGGTCTTCATAAGGAGATGTTAATAAAGGCAGCGGAGGATTGTGAAGCTGTAAATTTTCATACAAAAAGCGATAACGCTTTTCTCCCTCTTTACATAGTTCAATTTTCATAATTTTTGGAAATGTTGTAGATATAATGAAGATCTAGGTTTGTACGTTTTGATTTTGAAGTAATATTGCTCAGAATATAAATTATTAGTATCTGAATATTCATACTTTAGACTTAAAAACTACCACGAGCATTTTTATCTTTTTTGACAAAATTATATTGAATTCTAAAAAAAGCAAAACGTGCAAACATAGATTAAGGTATACTAAATCTAATGAGACTAAAAGTGTCTAATTTCGTAAAGGTTTAGGGGGGTAAAACAGTTATCGCCCGAAACAATATTTCTAAGAAATGTAGGCACTTGCCTCGGACTTTCAACTCTAAGCGGTGTGCAACAAACTGCATTTTTGAAAGTGCATACTCGAGCCATGAATTGAAACTTCACAGTCCTCTTAAATGATCTATTCTTCGAGACTGGACAGTTAGGTAAAGGTTTAGAAAAATATGATTTGTCAGTATGAAAAATGCTTCATCGCGATAACTTAACAAGACTCGTGTGTGTTATTATCAGTGATGTGTCTGTTATCAGTTTGAATTTAACCGGCTGATAATCGGTTTTTAAGCTAACGGAGCTAATTTTGCGCAAACATCAAATGCGATTTTTGCGTTTTGTTTTTACTTTGCGTTTAGTAATTTTTTGAAAATATTGTCAAAACAGTATAAAATAACAAAGAAAATGTGGAAATATGGAATTCAGGCAAAGGATTCTTTAAAACACCTTTAGTTCCCATTCTTGTATTTTACTTCCAATCAACGTGAAGTGGTAATAGTTCCCTAAGTGAATGTCAAAAATAAAATGATCGATCTACTTTAGTTTTGAAAAATACAAGTTTTGGTTGTTTTAGAAGTCGGAACTGTGCGAGGGAATGTTGAAATAATTACGGATTGCGATCTGGAGCCCATGAACTTTGAACTACAGTACCCGATGATAAAATGTCATTGGCTGCTTCCCTTGTAGTGTACGTGAATCTATTATTAGTTCCCGCTTTGACGTTGATGCAATATTCGATTGGTTTTTGTGATACTTAATATTGAGGGCTTATGGAGGCGAAGGTGGTCTCAAAATTTTGAAAGTTAATGCAATTAATAAAACACGACATAGAAGAGGTATTAAAATTTCAACCTCCAATAGTTGTAATAGGCTCGTTTGATGTAATATTGAAAAACCCATTAGAAATATAAGAGTAAAAGTGGGAGCCAAGTTCAATATTATAATATTATTATGAGCAGTGGGCCTAAACAAAACCCACACTTTTATATTTCCGCAGTCGTTACGCAGAAAAAATGTATGGAAATGACATTAGAATATCACAACCGCACGCTATTTTTTCGCAGCTCATGTCATCTCCATACATTTTTCTGCGGAAAAACACACTCCTGATCCAATTCCGATCGATCGACATTGAGATTGTGAGAGATTTGGTGCCAAATTAGAGCCGTATTGCGCATATTTTTAGTGAAACAAACTCATTCTTACTATATTTTCTCAAGATACGGTTCAAATTTGGCGCTAGTCGCTTTGGTCGTCGACTTTGCCGACAAAAGAATTGACATCTAAATGGGTGCTAAATGTGTGACATCTCTGAAATTAAATATTTATTTAAAATAATTATTTACACAAAACAAATAGCTTATGATCTAGTGAACCTCAAAATTTGACATGGCCACATGGCTTACTAAAATTGCTTATTAGAATAGAAGCTAAAAATATGAAAACAAGAACGTACTTATAACGTTAACACTCGTATCTACGAGTATAGTCAAGTCAAAGTAATTACTTGAATAAGTATAAGTCGTTACTTAAGTTGTGATTTTTATACAATAAGTACTGTGACAATAAAAAAAATGTCTTATTATTGCGTTCGGTGGCGCAGTAGTTCACGCGTCCGGCCTGTGATAATGGCGATTACGCTTTCGCGATGGTCCGTCACGAAATAGGTGACCAAAAACTAAGTATTTCGTGCTCCTCCGTCTTTCAAAAGGCTAGTTAAGCCTAGGAATGTTCGATATACATCGATGCATCGAAAACATCGATATTTACCATTTGATACATCGAATCCATTCGATACATTGATAATAGTCGATGTTTTACGATACATCGATGTATTTTATTCAATACATCGAATGACCACCACACATATATACGTTATATATCTGTAATAGTCATTAACAATTTAATTTTTATTATTTACAATAATAAAATCATATCACGTAATAATAAAATAATTTGCACAGACGAGGCTGTATATGACAACAGCAATTTCCTCAATTATTTAAAATTGCTTACAAATATTTAACTATAGTGGCCAGCTCCGTACCATCCGAAAGGCTTTTTTCTAAGGTTTCACAAGTTTTAAATCAACAACACACCAGAATACAAGGAAAGCGAGTAAATAAAATTTTAATTCTCCAAAGTTTGGAAAAAAAGTACTGGGATATTTAAATTAATTATAAATACCAATAGTTTAATTACTTGACTAAACTTGATTAAAATTGTAATATTTTCTACTCTTCCTTTAAGAAAAAAATATTAAAATTCCAGATTGTGTTTCATTTTTCTGTCCCATATTTTGAGCTCTAACGCGTCTCTTTTTTTTAATTGTGTCCTTTGAGCTGTCAAAATTACTATAGGCGTTGACAGACTCTCATACAAATTTTGATAAATCGAGGGGCACTGTTAAAAAACGAGCCATATCTGAATCTATACTCAATCTATTTATATTTTTAGCGATGCATCGAAAACATCGATGTTTCAATTCGATATATCGAAAAACATCGATGCATCCTTTCCGATTGATGCATCGCAAAAAACATCGATGTATTTTTTAAATGAACACCCCTAGTTAAGCCGTTGCTCCCAGGTGCTGCCGTTTCTTCACTTCATTCAACTTCTCGTTTATTGTATAAAAATCACAACTTAAGTAACGACTTTTACTCAAGTAATTGGGATGAGGACTGAACTCTCATTTTCACGCCTCTTCATAAAATATTAAAATACCGTAGAAAAATATTCAATTATGTGAAATTAGAATTAAAATCGGCTTAGAAATACATTAGATACAAGCATTTTGGAAGCGATTAGACAGAGAGATCCGACATTAACCATGACGTCATTTTTGAGTAGATACGGCCATATAAACTCCATGTTAATTGCCATTTTGCTAGAAAGAGACGGAGAAAAATCTTTAATACCTCATATCTTGGTTGTTTTTATAGTTATTCGAAAACCGATTTTTTCTTTCTGTTTATTATATGAAGCTTCTATTATATAAGGCAATATTTTTTTTCCATTCATCTAGCCTATTACTTTGACTTGACTATAGATACGAGTGTAAGACGAGTGCTTATTTAACGAACGAAGCTTTGAAGGGTAAGACAGGCAGTGACTGGGTACTGTGACTTGACATCTTATGTCACAAGTTGGCAACGTACATTGGCGTTCCTGTAGGGGTTGTAGATTTGCAATTCTAGCAGGAAACAAATGTTCAGTAAGCTCCTTGCTTGTCAAGCTATACTGTTCGACCTTTGGACTGTTCTTATGTCGCTCGTAATAGCGGCGGTTTTCCTAGTGTAAATGTAAAGCTTGAATGAGAGCTTACTGTACTGTAGGCCACTGGAGGCACGTGCATATCATCAGGGGCCTAATTCCGCTAATGTTCAGTAAGCTCCTTGCTTGTCAAGCTATACTGTTCGACCTTTGGACTGTTCTTATGTCGCTCGTAATAGCGGCGGTTTTCCTAGTGTAAATGTAAAGCTTGAATGAGAGCTTACTGTACTCTAGGCCACTGACTGTAGCCACGTGCATATCGTCAGGGGCCGAACTCGTTACGAACTAAACGTCGTTGTCGCGTCGTGATAGCGTTTCAATAAAACTGCTTTTGTCGCTTTTATGCGCATTTTCTTGTGCAATTTATTTGTAATACAATTTCTTGATAAGACAATAGTGACAAATGTTTTAGTTAGTATTCGGTTAACCAACAATAACTGTCTCAAAAAGCGATGTTATTGAAGCGTTATTTACACGTCACAAATGCGTTAACGCTAGCTGAATAAGGCCCCAGGTGGTAAGCTGCGTGTTTGCCAACTGAGTTGTATAAAAAATATATATAGATGGAACTTACCACCACTTTGTTATAGACACTAGCTGCATATTTCGTGTCACTGTATCGACTCTCTAATGGGAATGTGTATTTAGCGAGCCAGTCCAGCAACGGGAGGTCCAGCCCCAGCCCGATGTTGGGGAACTGCGGTGCGTGCGTGTGGCAGTCCACGAAACCAGGCATGAGGAAATGATTCGAAGTCATCTCAATTAGTTTGTAGTTTTTGAATACGCCTTCTCTCTTCAACTGTTCATATTCGCTCTCGGTACCGAGTTTTGTGATCTGAAAAGTGAGTATTAAGGGTTAAAAATGATATCAAAGCGAAACTCTTTACAAGACGCCACATTGTCACGCGGTGAAACATTTGAAAGCCAATATATGCACACCGATTGGTCGATCGGATTAGACCGAAAAGTTTCGGGTCGATCGTATTGTAACTTATTAGTAGCATTGGACCTCAGATTTTATTTATTTATACTTTCGTACAGCATAAATCAAGTGTACAGGGGCGGACTTTAATGCCTGGGGCATTCTCTACCAGTAAACCCGTAAAATGTAAGAAAGTCTTTGTTGTCAGTGTACGAATTCCCACATCACACTCAGATATCCCACAAAAACGAACAATGCACATAATTGCAGATTTAAAATGCAGGCACTGTTGCAGAAGAGAAGTTACCTATTCAAGGAGGACGGAATCATAACGTCATATTCTCACTCTCTATAGTACAGGTGGCGCTAATGGTTGAAAAAAGAAACTATTTATTAGTTAAAAGTTAATAAGTAGTTGAATAAAAATATCTGATAATTTTAATGGTTGCAAATGCCAGTTTATATATTTATTCAAGTACAACACATTAGCACCATGGCGATATTTTTATTAGCACCGTGGCGGTCAATGTTTTTATTAGTTCGATCGGTGATTGAAATTATTCATTACGATAATTTTATCAGTTGGTTACATTTATCTGTACGAATTAATATTACTCTCGCGTTAAAATCAACTTGAATTGAATGAATATTTTTATTCGTTATATGGTTAAAAATATTTATCGAATATTAAGTAAGTATGTCTTAATTTTTTTTATTTGGTAAATTTAACAGTTGATAAATATATTCAACAACACTACTCTATAGTCCCTATATTTCATTTTACAGCAATAATTACACATCAAAGGGAAAAATTACACATCATTTGTATGTAGTAGCTAGTATAACTCGTTGATTCCGTAATATCGCGAATTTTTGCGAGGTTAGGAGGACATACAGGATGTAGTCGCCAGATAGATCGAGCTTTAAGATATATTAAAGTGATTAATATCCCCGATGTCTCATTTGCATCATTGGCCTGCACCATTAATGGTGCAAACGAAACTACCATGTCTCGTTTGCACCATTGATAATAATACAACTTTTTCACCCTTCTTTGTTTGTTCTCTGGTTGTTCTCATCTTTCTAAAGGCGAGTGTTTGTACAATCACAGCCTGGGATCAGGAACATCCATCAGCAACTTGCCAATTGCTACGGTCTTGTCGAGGCTGAGACGCCGTACTATAAGTACGCACTAGTTAGTTAGTTAGTTTTGCTGGGCTCTTTCGCACTTAGCCTCATGATTGGGCCATTGTGCGTCCTAACGTTACGTCAGCCTCCATCCTACTCCATCCATCCCAGTTCCTCCCAGAATGCCAGCAGCCTCTGTGGGCTACTACATGCTTCTGGCATGGATGCTGGGGAATGGAGAAGTCTCGCCCGTTGATCGGCCACACTTGTGCATTCCATAAGGACGTGCTGTGGCGTTTCCTCTGCCTCCATGCGTCCTCTGCATAGAGGGCTGTCTGTCACCCCTATTGTGAATAGGTGTTTGTTTAGAAGACAATGTCCGGTTATAGTAGCTATAACTTTTCGGATTTTGTCTCGCCTTAGTCTGATGAGGGAACGGGCAAGCTTTTTGGATGGTACCGGGATTGCGTCTTTTGTTCGCTTGCATCCCTCATTGGCTCTCCACTCTGTTAGATGTTTTTCCTCGGTTTTTTCACGCAGCCAGGTTTTTATTTGGGCCTGTGGAATGGGCATTAAGGGCTCTGGTCCATACACTTTCGTGTTTGAACCTCTCTTAGCCAATTCATCTGCTGCGTCGTTGCCAAGTGAGTCACTGTGTCCTTTTATCCATTGCAGAGTTACCCGGTTTGTATCTGCTATGGCCTGGAGCATGTTATGGCATTCCAGTATAAGGACAGAGTTGATAGTATTGTTTTGGAGGGCCTGCAGGACAGATGCGCTGTCTGAGATAATCTTTATGTTAAGATTGCTAACATTTCTAGCTGCAATCGCCTGTGCCGCTCTGGTGATGCCAATGCATTCTGCTTGGAAGATGGTGTTCTGCCTATCTAAGGTAGGTACGCACTAGCGCCAGTCCTTGAAAATGGTCGTGCGTTGCTCTTTTGGGACTGTTCCAACAAGTCACGTACAGGACTACTGTTTGCAATAAGCCTGATATCATGGTGATCAACCGGCGGTCCTAACGCCGAGTAGTGTTTGTCGATATCACTATCCCTCATGACGAGAATCTCGTAAAAGCTGAGAAGGACAAGGCCAGTAAGCACTCTTAGGCGCATAACACATTGCACCGGACACCGCTCCGGCGTGTGGTGCTGCGGTTTTTAATTTTGACTGGAGAATCTTAATTTGTATACAAAAACCGCAGGGTATAACACACTCGCACCGCATCACCGTGCGGTTTTGCGGCGCGCGCGACGGCACCGTACTCCCGGACGGTGATGCGGTGCGGTCCGCGGGGTATGCCACACTGTGCCGTGCCGCAGTATCGTACGGATTTTTGCGTAGAAAGGACGTGCATACGCTTAATAGATCTCAACATAGATAATGCGGTGATGCGGGGTGTCGTCGTGCACCGCAGCTCCGGACGGTGATACGGAGCAAACCGTACGGTGGCACGGTTCCGTGCCGCCGCAGCCGCATGCGGTTTTCGTCCCTCCGTACACCGCAGCGGTGTCCGGTGCAATGTGTTATGCGCCTAATGGGCTCGAGAGTCGAGTCCTTCGTTGGAGACTTACATGAGATGATAATGAAAAAGGAAAAAGAAAAAAGCTTCTTAAAATATTGCTTTCATTTAATTGAAGTAAACAATAAAAAAGAAAAGAAAAACATTTTTTAAAATGACATGTAATTTAATTGATACAATGTTTCTTACATTGTAATGAAAAAAATAATAAAACAGAAAGAAAAAATAAGCAAATCGTTTTTCAGGATTACGTTGAAATATCTGAAATTAATTAAATCCGACTCCACATAAGAAGGGAGATAAGGGTAGGGTAATGGACATGATCATTTAAAATTAATTCAAAATACATAGGTACTAGCATATACTAGTAAACAAACCAAAAAAGGAAATAGAAGAAAAGAGAGTAAGGAGAAAGAAAAGAAACTGTGCCTGATAACTTTCTGTCAAATTTCAGTTCAATGTACAATTCAATCATTTAAAATGTCAGTCTGTTATGTAGTCACGATTTCCTTTTATATTGTAATAATGGTGCAGGCCAATGGTGCAAATGAGACATCGGGTTAATATCTCATTAATCAATGTTTTGGACTCTCATGAGAATACATAAAAGAGATTTAAAACTGTAATCTTGAGATACCGTTATCAATGATTATTTTATGTAAGACATTATATATAACAAATTATAATCCTTTTATCAAATACGGAGGTTACATTTTGAAATACCTAAATAAAGGCATGGGATTACCAAATGCATCTGAATTGATAAGGAATATTATCAATAAAAAAACAATCTTCTTCAATCTTAAATCTTAATTGCCTTAGGTCCATATGCTGTATGGACAGCAATGCACTGCAGTATACCTTTCGAAATTTAAATACGCGAGTAACCCTAGATATTATTATAATAAATGCCAAAGGTCTGTTTGTTACGCTTTGATGTCTAAGCCGCTGATCCAATGATTGATGAAATTTTCTATAGCGGTAGCTTAATCCCTGAGGAAGGACATAGGCTATTCTTATAAATATATTAAATCGTAATATAATATTTATAAGTTTAAGCATAAAGAAATTTCAATACTTAATATAAATTCATGGCCTCCTCTTTTGTTAATGTTGCTGTGCCCGACAGGGCCGAAAATTTACTTATAACAAATCAAAAATAACACTAATTTATTGTGGACTAGCTGTGCCCGCGAACTACGTTTCGCCATCAAAATACTTAACACAGTGTTTAGTTTTTTCCTCCATTTTATTCCATAATGATTCAACTTTATTCTGCCTTTCTTGAGCATCGGCCATTTCGAAATTAGGACAATTTTCGTAGGTTCGTAATGCTCTTTTTCTAACAGTCCACAGAATTAAATACATTACATATTACTATAAACACTAAGTATTATTATTGTTTTAGAGACATTATTGATATTAATTAATTCTTCTTCAGTAGAAAGAACTACACAGTTGCAAGAATAATCTTTATCGTATTCATGTTTCGAATAAAAATAAACAATTGTTAATAAATTAGAACTGTATACGAATAAAGTTTAGATTTTATAATGGGTGTTGGTAACTCCCAACAAAATATATTTTTTGGATATGACAACTTGGCCAATTTTGACTGGTCGTACAGTAAGCTCCTTGTCAAGCTATACTGTTTGACCTTTGAACCGTTCTTATGTCGCCCGTAATACTGGCGGTTTTCGTAGAGTTAATGTATAGCATGAATGGGGGGGGGGGGGTTACTGTACAAATACGTTTTCCGTATTCGATATCCGATCGGAATACAGACACGGAGTTCCGTGAACGTAGCGCAGACGTTCGTTTCTTCTCATTCGGGATTTCTACCATTCTACCTAAACGTACGTACAGAACGTGTTCCGTTCGTAAAATAAAAACGAACGTGTGCGGCAGTCAATGAGTATTTTGTATAGATTTGATGCATTCGGATGCCCGCATTCAGAAAACGAATGCGAAAAAACGTATTTATGCGGTTAGCCTTAAAATGTATTGAGACTTCCGTTTTCGGTAACGTGTACTGTGCGATATAGTGTTGCTGGCATAGTTCGGTTAGCAAACTCGCCGTGATGACTAACATCCAACACACAAACTTGGAGTTATCGTTAGTTAGTTCACGATCGTTGCATTATCACGGTCTCGAAGGACACTAAACACAGGTAACATCTAACATCGAACATCCAATAGGCCCCGAAGCGGTTCTCAAACTTTTTTGGTGACGGAACCCTTTTGGAAAGTGAAATACTTGACGGAACCCTAAAATAAAACAATAGTTTTTAAAAGTGTATTCTTTATTAATAAGCATAATGAAAGTACGACCAGAGAGGGTGTTTTGATTTTTCTAAATTATTGCGGAACCCCTTATAAGGGGTAGTGTGGAGCCCTAGGGTTCCGCGGAACACACTTAGAGCATGGCTGCTATAGGTACCCTTCAGGGCCTACTTTCATTTAATACCCCTATTGCTGGGTTTGAAAAGCAACTGTTATCCGTCATTTTTGAGCGGCGGCCATGTTGAATTTACGTCAATGTTGCTACGTTCATAGTGCTCTACTGATCAAGGCCTTTCATATGATACCCATATTGCTGGGCTTAGAAACGAACTTTTATGAGTTTTTTTTTGAGCAGCTGCCATATTGAATTTTGTGCTATTTTCCTAGGTTCATATGCTCTACTCTTCAAGGCCTTTCATTTGATACCTATATTGCTAGGTTTGGAAACGAACTTTTATCCACCTATTTTGAGCGGTGGCCATGTCGTATTTACGTCAATATTGCTAGGTCCATAGTGCTCTACTCTTGAAGACCTTTCATTTGATACCTATATTGCTAGATTAGAAAACGAACTTTTATCCACTTTTATTGAGCGGCGGCCATGTTGAATTTATTTCTGTGTTGCTAGGTTCATAGTGCTCTACTCATCAAGGCCTTTCATTTGGTACCAACATTGCTCGGTTTGAAAACGAACATTTATCCTTTTTTTGAGCGGCGGCCATGTTGAATTTAGGTAGATTTTCGTAGGTACCTAATGCTCTACTCTTCAAGGCCTTTCATTTGATACCCATATTGCTAGGTTTGGAAACTAACTTTTATCCACCTTTTTTGAGTGGCGGCCATGTTGAATTTATGTGAATGTTGCTAGGTTCATAGTGCTCTACTCATCAAGGCCTTTCATTTGAGACCCATATTGCTGGGTTTGGAAACGAACTATTATCAATTTTTTGAGCGGCGGCCATGTTGAATTTATAGCAATTTTCCTTAGTTCATAATGCTCTACTCTTCAAGGCCTTTCATTTGATACCCATATTGCTAGGTTTGGAAACGAACTTTTATCTATCTTTTTTGAGCGGCGGCCATGTTGAATTTATGTCAAGGTTGCTAGGTTCATAGTGCTCTACTTATCAAAGCCTTTTATTTGATACCCATATTGCTGGATTTGAAAATGAATATTTATCCATTTTTTGAGCGGCGGCCATGTTTAATTTATGGCAATTTTCCTTAGTTCATAATACTCTACTCTTTTCGGCCTTTCAGTTGATACCCATATTGCTAGGTTTGGAAACGAACTATTATTCTTCTTTTTAGAGCGGCGGCTATGTTGAATTTATGTCAATGTTGCTAGGTTCATAGTGCTCTACTCATCAGGGCCTTTCATTTGATACCCATATTGCTGAGTTTGGAAACTAACTTTTATCCACCTTTTTTGAGCGGCGGCCATGTTGAATTTATGTCAATGCTGCTAAGTTCATAGTGCTCTACTCATTAATGCCTTTCATTTGATACCCATATTGCTGGGTTTGGAAACGAACTTTTATCCGTTTTATTTGAGCGGCGGCCATGTTGAATTTAGGGCGATTTTCCTATGTTCATAGTGCTCTACTCATCAAGGCCTTTCATTTGATATGCATATCGCTGGGTTTGGAAACGAACTTTATCGGCAGTCATGTCAAATTAAGTCAACGTGGCTAGGTTCAATGTGTTCTACTCTTTAGGTTCTTCGTTCGATATCTATGTTCCTTGGGTGGATCCAAAAAAATATGATCCGTCATTTTAGACATTAGGATCAAGAGTCCCGTCCCGTCCCTCTACGCGTAACCCAGAACATTGCAGTCAGATATTTTTTTTAATTATCAATATTAATCTATTACTTTTAAATGGATGAAAGAGTTTGATTCCTTAGTCCTAATGTAAAAACATATAACACCTTTCAAAATACCTTGAAAAGAGTATCTTCATTTTTCAACATTTCAAATATTTCAAAAATTGTACCGATTTTGTGAAAATTAGTCAAGAATTAAACCAATCTACAAATTTTATGGTCACTCGATAAGTATTATCATAAAAAATGCTTTATACATTGGTTGTATGGCTTGATCTTTTTGCCTTACCACCACGGTACGACATAAGAAAAAGACAATTTGGTTGGCGAAATCCAGTTGGGCACAGCCATTAACAGAAAATATTAAATTTTATTTGTACTATGTGAAACACTTCATTCCTGCCTTAATTTTCGAAATCCAATTACTTAAGATCAGGCTGTATGGCGTAGTTCCATTGCCTTTCCTTCGTGGAAGAAAATACCTTCTCTCTGTACTATGTGACAGACTTGTCAAAATAATTTCACGTGCGCCATGTTGTTTTTCTACCTAAAGCCAATTCGAAAATTTTATATGGTATTTTTTCACTAAAAATAAAAAGTGAATTTAAACAAACGAAATTATGCCTAAATGTTCTTCCGGAAAATTCTAAGCATTGTGGTGTAAGCCATATCAAATTCTGTCCAGTAGTTTCGGAGATCTTTCCGGACAAACAGACAAACAAACAAACAAACAATTTTTTTTAAACTATTCTATCGTGTTCTGCTAATGATTTTAAGGCGACCTGTGTATTTTTTTTCTTAATATTTCGCAATTACAGATTTTTGTACCCCTACGATTTTATTATATATAGAGATAAGCAATAAAGTATTGAGTATCCTGAATTTCCCGGGGAATGACCGAACTTCCCGGGGTGGTCCGGTAAATTGGGGTTGCCCAGCCTCCCTAGCACGTCCAGCAAAACACGATATGATAAAGCAAACCGCTTTCAAACTGTGAACTGTGAACTGTCAAAATACAATAGGGATTCGTCGTATTTTGACAGTTCACCGCGATAAATCGCTTTATCATATCGTGTTTTGGTGGACGTGCTACGGGGGCAGGCCCTGGATCGCCTAACAAAATGCACATTAAAAAGTCTCGTCACACAGAGGCGGGAGCCGCGGTAAAGCGATCCGATAGCGATCCAGCGTTCAGCGTTTGCGATCCGGATCATGTCACATAGAGCTACGTAGTACTATTATCTATTCTGTGGCTTCAGATTAAATTAGTGGGTATGCACACAGCACAGTAGGCTTACTCTTGAATTAATTCCGACGGATCGTCATTGAGATTGTGATTTTTTATACGCTTGTGTACCAACACTAGCGCCAAATTGGATTCGTATTTTGAAAAAAAAAACTGAGACTGGTTCATCTAAAATCCGTGCAATACGGGCTCAATTTCGAGCCAATGCGAAATATAAGCGTACGAAAAATCACAATCTCAATGCCGATCGATCGGAATTAGTTCAAGAAAAAGCCTCGGTCAGGGGGCTGACCATTAGTAATAGGTACGCAGCAGCTACGGTACGCAAATTCTACTTCGTTGAAAAAAAGGGAATTACCGAATTCGTTATTAACTGAATTCCACGCAGTCCAAGTTGCGGGCAACAGCTTGTATTATTAAAATAAAGCTACAATTTTCGGATTCAATACGACACGCATCATAATAAATCAAATGTTTAAAACCAATATACGCGGTTATTTTTTTATCACCCTGGAAAATTTTAGGGACGCCTCAGGACACATTCATTGTTATATAAAAAAAAAATGAAAAAAAAAAAATCTAAAAATGCTGCTAGTGCAGCATTTTTTGTATTTAAAAAAAATATAAAATTAAGTGAGTTATTTTTTTATTTATATATAAATCATTCTAATACCATGTCGTGAAGCATCCCTTAAATTTTCCAGGGTGATAAAAAAATAACCGTGTAGGTATGTAGTGAAAAGCGCAGTTTTATTTAAATGAGTACTCGTGTAAATAAAAGATAGTATTAGCTAGTATGTATTATAAAATAAAACACGACATTCTGTTTTGTGTTTTCGGAATGTCGTCTGTCTGTCATTTTAGCCACCCTGTATTGTATACGTATTGTTATCAGGTCAATTCGCGTGGAAACAAGTGTCTTTTGTGTTATTTAAATATAAATATTATGTACTTACCTACTTATTAAGATAAGTCGTGATGACGCGAATAACAATCACGAATCGAGTAGGTACGTACATCTATGATTCTATTAGATCATTATTATATCATCCATGTTATAGATAGATACTAAAATGTAAGAATACAACAACATCATTTTTTATTTTGAATTTGGTCCCAAATTTTAATTAGCTACCTACATCAGCCTACATTAGTCAGTTGGCCCACCGCCGACGATGAACGAGAAGCGAGTAAAGCTAGAATTAGAAACTAGTTGGCGACCAGACCAGCGGAAAGCGAGTGTGTAGTTCCAATAGTTTTGTCGCCTGGGCTAGAAGCGAGTGTGCGAGTGAGATGGGCGATTACTCGCGCCACTCGCGGTTGCTGCTACTCATTGATTTACTCTGCTACTACTCTAATGCTATCATAAAATATATCATCATCTTCGTTTGCACTAGACAACGATGACAATACAAATGTTTGACATTCATCTATACGAATATTATAAAGCTGAAGAGTTTGTTTGTTTGCTTGAACGCGCTAATCTCAGGAACTACTGATTCAAATTGAAAAATTCTTTTTGTGTTGGATAGTCCATTTATCGAGGAAGGCTTTAGGCTATGTAAGGAGCTGAGCATCAATGACAAATGTTGCAAAAACGGGTAAAAAATATACGGCGAAACGTAGTTCGCTGGCACAGCTAGTAATAAATAAAAATTACATGCACTTTCAGATCCGTACTGTAGGAAATAACCATTGGTTGCTCTCTCGGCGTGTGAGTTCTGAGGCGAATTCTACTAATAAGTTACAGCCGAATCGAAACTGAACCAATCAAAACGCCACATTATCACGTCATCGAGCAGTTAAAAGGCAATATAAGCGCTCCGATTGGTCTACCGCAACGGTTCAGTTTCGACCCGGCTGTAACTTATTAGCTGAAATTGGGCCTCTGATCGCTGAGCAAGTATCGCTAAGCGAGTATTATCTTTGATAGCTCTTGTCGCTCAGCGACGAACTAGTGGAGCGAGTTCTCGCCGGCAGTATGAACAGTCGGCTATCAACTATTTATATATGCATCTCTTTTGTACGTGCTGTATTACGTACTCTATTGTACGTTTCTTGAGCGAGAAAATAGCCAATAGTTAGTCTCGTTTCCTCGCCGTTGGTGGGACAACTGCCTTATTTCGAGGAGATGATAGCTTGCCACCGACATCAATATAAAAATGTGATGTTGTATGTATTCTTATATTTTTTTACTTTTTGGTGCTTTTGAGGTCGGTTTTTATTTAATGTAAAATATTTGTTTTTTTTTCAATGTTTTTAGTAAATTTAATACATGTGTAATTCTGTATGAGAATATGATATGAGCCAAGACAAACACCAGATTAAATAAAAATAAAACGTCTTTCGCTCTAAACAGTATTGAAATATTATTCCCCACCTCCTAACAACTCAATTATTTAGAAGTTGGATATATTTTCGACTACCAACTTATTTAAATCACTTGAATAAATATAATTATGCGGTGTAGCGTTGCCATCTCTAAAAATGAAAAAGCCGGACTTACCCGTCAAAAAGCCGGACTTTTGGGTCCCAAAGCCAAGAAATTTTTTAAAAATTGGACTTTTGAATACCAAAAACGGACGCTAAAAAAGGGATTTTTGATAACAAAAATAATGAAATACCTACACAGTTGCGAGCGAGTCAGCCAATCTCGTCTCGCTCGCTCGTTTGCTACTGACTGAAGTGATTGATTGAATTAATTAAACGATAGTATAAAAAGCCTAACAAAAGGAGGACGGGCCGGACGCAGTCAAATTTGGCCGGAGAAGAGGTCAAAAAGCCTAACACTGTCCGGGGGGTTATTGCCTAAGAAAAAATATATCGCGAACGCTTTCAATTTGACAGTCACAGTCTGTTCACTATTCGTTCAAATCTAACAAAAGAAAAACAATATTTTTCTAAATTCGAAATTCCCGCCACCTGTGTCAGTGGTTCATGTGGCTAAGCCAATCGCAAGGCTCGGCAAGAGCATGCACGCCTTATGTGATCGCGGATTGGCTCCCGCCACCAGAAAAAGAAATGGCCTAGCTCCGCGCAACATCAAGCGCTTTTAAAAATTACATAAACAAAGGTTAATCAAGTGATCGTGCCCTGGAATTATTGTGATTGCATTCCTCGTGTCTGTGTGCGGCTGCAACATCATTTGCATTCGAATTGGTGCGTGAAAGTGCTAGCTGAACTCGTGGTGGCACTACCATCCTCAGCCACCCTCAAACCCGAAGAGACAACTGCTTGAGGTCAAAGGACGCGGTGGTGCGGATAGTCAAGGTAAGGCGGTGTATTTACTTGCTTTGGCTTTAAGCCCAAACGAACCACATCGACTTCTTTACACGGCGGGAATATTCTACCAAAATTCGTCCCGTGTCCCAGAGTGACGTCTAGAGCTGAACCTACCCTTTTGGCTAGGCTGCGTCGTCACACCTTTTTGGTGCCGAAACCCGGGAAAAGGCCTTTGAACTCATAAATTGTTACTAAAAGCTCGAATAACGCTGGTATTTTTCGAATCAATTATCGCTTACTTTGTTACTTCAATATTAACATTCACGTTTAAAAGTGATTTATTATCTAACGCTTATATCATAATCATATTTTGGTAATTATTCGTCATTCCATACGTGATTTGCATTTTTCTTTGTATGAAGGTAAATTGAAAGCAATTCAAAGTGTTTGGCCATTTTGCGTTTGCGTTAAAACCGCTACGGTACTCATTCATTAACTCATAAACGTTCATTCATTCGCCATTTCTTTACTCCATTCGCACCTCTCGCACGAGCAATCAAATCATTCGAGCACTCGCTTGCACTTCGCCGTGCGTAACGTAAACTTTGCTGCATTCCTGTGACGTAATTTGTTTACCTACGAACATACTATTCGTATGCGGTGAATATATTTTGCTTCAGATCATTGTATGAACAATCTATTCTATTATCGGTGTTCGTATAATATCCTATCGGCTGTAGTAATTTATATTTAATCTTTATTTCAACAACGTTCGTAAACGTGGACAAGTTAGTGTCACCTATTCAATTAATTCGTAACTGTCTGTGTGAAATCGCACAAACAGCTGATTCTTAGTAATTCTTATCACGGCGGCCATATTCGTTTACACGTACTTACAATTCTTAAAACATCCGGCTATTAGTAGTTGAAATATAGCTATAGCAACTCTATTTAACACTATTACACTTGTTCATTTCTACTTGTACTTGTTCATTGGTATATTCTATTTAACTTGTTCATTTTATTCTTTATTTTGAATAGTTTTATAGGAAAATGTCGTTTAATCCGAAACGTACAATACGTAAGCTCAGTTCGGCGAGTAGATCTAAATCAAAACAAACATATTCACAATGTTACTCAGTTCATGATTTACCTGTATTGCGTAGGAAACGTACCTTAGCCATAAGAATAACTATTAAGTTATTCTTATGCCTTAGCATTAAATCGTTTGGTGAAGGCACTCGAAGTCGGTAAATTAGCGCGTGTTGATGATAGTCAACAAGATCTATTTTTTTCTTATTGCGATCAACTAGATAAATATATATTGGCTTTTGAGAGCGCGCATTTCGCCATTATCGATATTTTAGAGTCGGACCAGGAGGGCCAAAGTGATGATGATGATGATATTCGTACACGTTTTGATGATACCTATTTTCAAGTTCAGTCTATCTATCGTAGTTTAAATAAATCAAGTATAAACTCCCGTTTAAATAATCATCAATTTAATAGTTCACCCCAATCATCATCATCTTTATCTCATGTAAAATTGCCTCGAATTAAGTTACCTTCATTTTGCGGTAATATTAAACAATGGCCTGAATTTATTGATACGTATAATGCGCTTATTCATGACTGTCCTGATCTAAAAAATATCGAGAAATTTCACTACCTCATTTCATCGCTGAGCGGCGATCCTTTGACTCTAGCTCGAACTTTTCCTGTAACTGGTGATCATTACTCGGACGCATATGCAGCTTTACGCCCGAACCTGTAAGGAACCTTGCACGGCAATAAAAGACCGGCTGTATTAAACACTATTTACTTAAATTACCACACTAATTGTACTCTTAGCAATATGTTTTTGGACATTGGCATAACACTGTTGGAGCGGGCACTCGTTACCAATGCTCTATTCACACTCACCGCACCAACAGTCATATTACATTCAGTCAAATACCAAGGAATAATATTTAACTCACACACGGCACATTATTACGCTAACATAAACAAAGTGTAGGAATGCTATACATCTTGGTCGCTGTTATCAAAAGTTATAAACACATTATTGAGGCCCAGCACAGAACAAGGTTTCGTTGTTTCTTTACTCGCGGTCAGCACCCGATGTTCTGATTGCCAACACGGCCATGCTGCAGCGTGCCTGCCCTCAGGCACTTCCATGGATGCACCACTCCCTCACTGATGGTTTGTAGTTTATGAAACATAATATAAAACTTCATTTATAAATCTGATATGGTTAATAATATTAAAACGCCTCGGCCAATCATGACGCTCTAGATTTTAGAAAGATAAGTACAAATGAATAGGTAGACATAGCTGTGGCCTTCAGTGCTTCAGCAGCCCCTTTAGTCTTAGGTGACTCTTGCAGCTAAAGGACTCAACAGTCTTATCCCCTGACGCATTTCGGTAGTCCCTTTAGTTTTAGGTGACTCCTGCAACCAGAAACAAACTCAACTATCTACTACATATCTACCCCTGGTGCATTTCGGCAGTCCCTTTAGTCTTAGGTGACTCCTGCAACCAGAAGGAAACTCTACTATCTACTACATATTTTACCCCTGGTGCTTTCGGCAGTCCCTTTAGTCTTAGGCGACTCCTGCAACCAGAAGCAGACTCGACTATCTACTACATATTTTACCCCTGGTGCTTTCGGCAGTTCCTTTAGTCTTAGGCGACTCCTGCAACCAGAAGCAGACTCGACTATCTACTACATATTTTACCCCTGGTGCTTACGGCAGTCCCTTTAGTCTTAGGCGACTCCTGCAACCAGAAGGAGACTCGACTATCTACTACATATTTTACCCCTGGTGCTTTCGGCAGTCCCTTTAGTCTTAGGCGACTCCTGCAACCAGAAGGAGACTCTACTATCTACTACATATTTTACCCCTGGTGCTTTCGGCAGTTCCTTTAGTCTTAGGCAACTCCTGCAACCAGAAGGAGACTCTACTATCTACTACATATTTTACCTCTGGTGCTTTCGGCAGTTCCTTTAGTCTTAGGCAACTCCTGCAACCAGAAGGAGACTCTACAATCTACTACATATTTTACCTCTGGTGCTTTCGGCAGTTCCTTTAGTCTTAGGCAACTCCTGCAACCAGAAGCAAAACATTGATGCAACAAGTTTATCTCCTGATGCATTTCGGCCTTTAGTCTTAGGCAACTCCTGCAACCAGGAAATAATTTGTCAGCGAGCAAAACCGTTTCTTTAGTCTTAGTGTACATCTCTCAATGCTTACAATTTTAACCATGAAATACTCATAATATCATATACGTAATTGCTTTTTAGTATTTCTTCACTCAGTAATATAACAAACCTTGCCAACATTAACATTATTAATTCCAATATTGTACGTTGTTGCATAGGATAGGTCCCAGTTATTAATATTTATATATAGTTTCATTTTTTTAGGCAATGGGCTGACCTGTATATCTCTTTGCACTCTTTTCACTATCGTTTAAATCTGCAGCTTCGTAACGATCGTGACCCAATACCTTCGTTATATAAAAAAAAAACCCTTGAACATTGGTAGTAGCCACATTTTTAAATCTAAGTTTGTCAAGTACTTGTACCCATGTAACCTGTCAATAAAATCCTTGATTAGTGGTATTGAATATTTATCCTTTACGGTTATTTTATTTGATTTTCTTTAATCAATACACAGCCGCTTCTCCCTGTTGTTCTTATTGACAAGTAACGCTAGGCTAGCATGCTTATGCTGTGAATGACTCTCACGTATTATCCCGTTTTCTAAAAGCTCCTCCACTATATTATCACAAATAATTTTCCTATTCGATTGAGATGTTTTGTAAAGTCTACAGTAAACGGGTTTTGATTCAATTAAATCCACATGCATTTCGTGGTTATCAACTTTACCAAGTTCCTTTATAGTAGATGCAATACATTCTTTATGTTTTGCAAATATTGTTTCCAATTTATTGTAATGAGAATCAGTATCAGATTAAAATCATTTTCTTAAATTACTTTGAAAAAATTATGAAAATGCTTATCGTAGTTAAAAGTTAATGTATAAACCACTTGTGTATACATTAGGTTATTACGTTCGGTTACATTGCGACCAATCAAAATATCACATCCCGACAAATCACATAAAATATACATTTCGACGTTTTCGGTTACTATTGAAACTAACTTAAATTTTCGTTTATACAACTTCAGACATAATGTTGACGTTATTGCCTGAACAGCCTTGCAATGTGATTGGCGTCTCTAAAGTTGTTATTGGAAATAAAAATTCCCTTACTAATCATTATGTAATGAGAGAACAGCTACTTCCTCCCGTATCAATAAAAGCTTCATGTATAAATCCGTTAATACCAAACATTTTTGTGAAATTTATATACAATAATTAATGAATCAATTTTGGATTGTTGCTCGAAAAGGAATGAATAACTATTGATTATTATTCGGTATTTATCTATAATTTTTTATAGTAATTCAAACATATTACGTTTCACTTCAAAATTAAACAATATTTTCATTCTCAGATCCTTCCATAACCACTTCGTCCAGTTGCAATCATTACGTTGCTTGGAGTCGTACCACATTTTTGCGGAACCTTTCAATTTGTTCAACGCATGATAACGGATCATGCTGTCATTCGTATTGTATAATTGTATTTGTACTTACAGTTTCTGTTTGCTTTTTATAAGATACCTTCTTGTTGTTGAACAAAACGGGACAAGAGACAAACAACATGTTTCATCTCGCTCTCTCATATAACAAGGAAGTAACACATTCTCTTCTACAGTCCACGCGCCGTGCTAGGCCTGCTAGGAGGCAGATGGTATTCCAGTACTGCTACTATCGCTTGATGTCGACCGAGCTCGTTTTCTCTCATGCTTTCCCATGGTAACTTGGTGATAACTATCCCACTTTTGATGTAAGGAACCTTGCACGGCAATAAAAGACCGGCTGTATTAAACACTATTCACTTAAATTACCACACTAATTGTACTCTTAGCAATATGTTTTTGGACATTGGCATAACACTGTTGGAGCGGGCACTCGTTACCAATGCTCTATTCACACTCCCCGCACCAACAGTCATATTACATTCAGTCAAATACCAAGGAATAATATTTAACTCACACACGGCACATTATTACGCTAACATAAACAAAGTGTAGGAATGCTATACATCTTGGTCGCTGTTATCAAAAGTTATAAACACATTATTGAGGCCCAGCACAGAACAAGGTTTCGTTGTTTCTTTACTCGCGGTCAGCACCCGATGTTCTGATTGCCAACAAACCCAATATGCGATCCTGATCCGTTTTTTCCGGATTGAGATTGCAAACTCAATCCAAAAGTACCATTTTGCGTCTCTATAACCAATCGAAGGATTGCATTTGTAATCTCTGAAAGGCAACCATCCATGAGGTCCGATCAGTGTTTTTGGATAGACCTCTGTTCTAAAATGACGTTTGACGTGTCCCAATAATCAATCTTTGATTAAAAAGGGATTGATTGACGTCTACACAATCTTTTTTTGGCAATCTTCCTATTTTCATGGTTTACTTGTCTTTGGATTGATTTACATGTTTTGAAAATAATTGTTGTATTTTTGTCGGAAATGGCAATGGCAAAGACGATATTTTTGGAAGATGTGATAGTAGTGATTTGGAGTTATGAGCGGAAACAATATCAGATTTCGATACGTGATTGCAGTGATGATGATGAAGTGTTACAACAACAGCGTCGCAATTAACACCAAATATCAACAATAGCAATATATAACTACGAATTTACTTTTTGGTTCCGGCTGAACAAAACTGTCGTAAATTACTTTTTACGAAAATAATGCCATACATAAAAGAAACATCAAAACAGTGACTAAAATACCTTTTGCCGCGCTATATATGTGATGTGATTGTGTTTGAAATCTATACAAATAAATAAAATTGAAGTGTCTGTTTGTGTTGTCAAAATAACAAGTTTTAATTGAATGGGTATGAATGTATATCGGGTACCAATAACAAAAACACAATAAAAAAAAATTGTCTGTCTGTCTGTCTGTTTGTTCCCGCTAATCTCCGGAACGGCTGGACCGATTTTGACGGGACTTTCACTAATAGATAGCTAATTATATAAGGTATAACATAGGCTACTTTTTATCAAGATCGGTCCAGCCGTTACTATTCCACGCGGACGAAGTCGCGGGCACAGCTAGTATATAATAAATAGCTGTGCCGGCGAACTAGGTTTCGCTATAATAATCACCTAGGTGTATAAAAAATAGTTTACGGCCTATTCTCAGACCTACCGAACATACTTACACAAAAAATTTCATAAAGATCGTTCAAGCCGTTTTGGAGGGGTTTGGTAACAAACTGGGACACGATCATTTTATATATTAGAAGATAATAGCTTCAGCTTTGCCTCGCTGTCGGATTAAGGTTTTTATATTATTTTGTTCTTGTATAGATATTGTAAAAATCTTAAATTTAAGATATTTTTTGAAATAAACGATGATAATATAAATACGTCATTTATTTTCCTCTTTACATTTCGTTACCTCATAGTACTATTATCTATTCTGTGTCAATAGTTTACACATTACATTAATTACTACATTACACTCATATAAAAATTTTCCTCTTCTTTTTAGTAATCATGGAGAGGCACCTCTTCTTTCTGTAATTTCTCACCCCAAATTTTACTTCTGTATTTATTATACGATTATTCGTTGCTTTTATTTATTTATATTAGTTCAAATCACAAATTATACGTTCAAATCAAACCAACCACACTACAGCTAGCTAACAAACAAATATAATGTCTCTCGCGTGCTCGTGTCAGTTTTATACACGTTCCATTCCTTTAAAAATAGGTAGTTTGTATAATATTGTATTTGATATATTATTATTTACAGAATAATTTCTAAGTGTTTTTAAACATTATATTTATTGTTAGAAGCATAAGAAACATTATTTAAAAAGATTTATAGCTAGTTTGTTTTCATAGAACATACAGTAATAATATTGCACAATCTAATATTTTGCGTATAAAGAAACGGCCAAGAGGGAAAGGATAGCTGGCGATCCGGTGTCAAAAGAATCCTAGGATTGCAGTCTTTAGTTATTGGCACGCGGATTAGAGATCGATTGAGCGATACGCAATAATCCGAGATTGTTTTTAATCTTAAACTACGGATACAATATTGGGTTCGGCCGTATGTAGCGCGTTATCAAGATAAGCGCGAGTTAGCATTTTCTTGTTGGAAGGACATTTTAAATATTAATTTCAACTTACAAAACGTTAATGATTTTCGTAAAACTTTGGATTGTATGGATGAAAATTTAACTATTTTGAGAAAATTAAATCTTCCTGTTGAACAATAGGATTTTGTCATGGCTTATCATATTTTGTCAAAATTGGACTCTAAGTTAAGACGCGAATTTGAAGAAAAGTGTAGCAACACTGAACTTCCCACATATTTACAATTAAAACAGTTTTTACATTCGAAGTGTGAAGCGCTTATTCGGGATCATCATTTTTCTGTTTCTAATTCCAACAAAGTCTCACGTACTGACAAGAATATGCCTCATGCGTCAGGTTCCAGTTACTCAAAACGTTCTAGCGCGTCGCATACGCTAATTGTAGATAACTCATTAAAATCGAACAAAATTCAAAATGATAAAACGAGTACTGCGACGAATATTATAAAGTGTTCATTTTGTACCAGTAATCACTTGATCACTCAGTGTCAATCTTTCATTGCTAAATCCTTAGACGAGCGTATGTCTATCGCTAACGAGAAAAAATGGTGTTTCAACTGTCTTAAGCCATCACACCAAATAAAAGATTGCATATCCGCATTCCGATGTCTAAAGTGTAAACACAAACATCATACATTGCTTCATAAGGATCGCGCCACCAACAATGAGAATCAAACCGACGTATCTGACTCTCAGTCAGTGTCGTTAGTAACCAAAAGCTCCCATTCGAATTCGTCTTCTAAATCTACTCCACATTCTACTGTATTGCTCGCCACAGCAATCGTTCAAATTCAAGATTCAAAAGGAAGGTATCATACTTTCCGTGCTTTATTCGACACTGGCAGTCAGAACAATTTTATTACTAAGAACGCTGCACAATGTTTAAATCTTAAGCCAATCAAATCCGAAATCAATATCAACGGCTTAGGAGGCGTTGCTGCCAGCACTATCGGCTTAGTAAATTGTTCTATTGCATCTCGTAATCGATCGTTGTTTAACGTGGACATGCACGTTATTGCAAACATATGCGGTGATCAACCAATAGCTAAACTCAATACCGTGGGATGGTCACATATCCAATCATTACCGTTAGCCGATCCTGGCTTTGATGTACCAGGGTCTATCGACATTCTTTTAGGTGCAGATGTTTTTGCTGATTCGCTCCTAAATCAACGCGTGAAAGGTGCTGTGAATCAACCTGTAGCTTTCAATTCTGTTTTCGGCTGGCTATTACTAGGTGGAACATCACTCGTATCGTCATCATTATTGCAATTTTCATCGAAACCAGATGATGAGTTATGCTCTCTCGTTCAACGGTTCTGGGAGATTGATAGCGTGCCTCACGCTTCCACCTTAAGACCTGATGAGATTGCTTGCGAACAAGCGTACACTCGTGATGTCAGCCGTAATTCAACGGGTAGATACATCGTCACACTTCCATTCAAGGATGGTGCTGAGCCCATATTTGAGGGCTCTCGCCAGATCGCAGTTCGTCGTTTTCATGCCATTGAACGTCGTCTCTTACGCGATCCTGATCTTCACTGTCAGTATCGGGAATTCATGGATGATTATCTTCAGTCCGGTCACATGTCGCTAGTTGATGCACATGAAGTGAATCAAGGAAGGTATTATATACCGCATCATTGCATTTTAAGACCTGACAGCACAACAACCAAACTACGGGTTGTCTTTGACGCGTCGGCCAAGGACGCTCAAGGTCAATCTTTAAATGATACGTTGCTAACGGGACCTAAGCTTCAATCAAATATCGTAGCCGTGCTTCTTCGTTTTCGTTTACACGCTATTGTCTTTATTGCTGACATACGTCAGACGTATAGGCAAGTTCTCGTCGCGAATCAACGCGATTATCAACGAATTCTTTGGAGAACCGGACCTCATCAAAGTTTACAAGAGTTCAAATTAAATACCGTCACTTATGGCGTTTCATCGGCACCGTTTTTAGCTTGCAGAACCATTCAACAGCTGGTGGAAGACGAAGGTGCCGCCTTTCCTTTAGCTAAGCAAATATTAACCACATCGATTTATGTTGATGACGTAACTTCCGGTTGTGATACTCTAAACTTGGCGTTAGAGGCTAAGTCACAGATTATTAATTTACTTAAACTTGGCCATTTCGAATTAAGGAAATGGGCCAGTAATGATCCTCGGGTATTGTCAGATCTTTCCAAAGAAGAATGTCTTCTTGATTCAAAATCATTCTCTGATGATCAACCATCGACTATCAAAGTGCTTGGTCTCAAATGGGACCCAGCATCTGATGCGTTTTTGTTTGATGTCCAACCCTCCAATCGCTCTTGTACTAAGAGAAACATACTAAGTGAGATCGCAAAGGTTTTTGACCCTTTGGGTTTTCTATCTTTTTCTATCACCTGTAACTATTAAGGCTAAAACCTTACTACAACAGCTTTGGCTCCTTGGTGTCTCCTGGGATGAAGACCCTCCTGAGCAAATCGCTAAAGTCTGGAAGAGCTTTTGTGATCAACTACCAGTGCTTCAAAAGGCGAGAATACCGCGTTGCCTTACAGCTTAATCTGTACGAACGTACGAACTTCACGGATTCTGTGACAGTTCTGAACTTGCATACGGAGCAATCCTTTATGTGCGCATCTTATTTAGCGATGGATCTGTCAAGGTCGAAGGTCCGTTGTGCGCTAAAGCTCGGGTTGCACCCATTAAGAAACTTTCTTTACCACGCTTGGAATTGAGCGCTGCTGTGGTGCTCGCGAAGCTCGTAAAATTTGTTTTGGACATCTATGACTTAAATCTATCTTTTACTTCGATTAATTTGTGGTCGGACTCGGCGGTCGTTCTTTCATGGCTTCGTTCGCATTCGTCTCGTTGGAACACTTTTGTTGCCAATCGGGTGAGTCTTATTCAAGATGCCGTTCCGGTGGAGTCATGGCACCACGTTGCATCCGCAGATAATCCCGCAGACGTTTGTTCAAGAGGACAACTGCCACGTGACCTACTTCAAAATTCTTTGTGGTGGTCAGGACCAACTTGGCTATCAAAATCACCCGATCAGTGGCCTAATTATTCACAGTCTTCTATTTCTAACGACGTAGAGAAGTTGGCGTGCGCTGAGGAACGTCGGCCTATTGTGCTAGTTACTGCTAGCGACACATCGAATGTATCATTAACGCCAATCGATCATCTGTTGAAGCGGTATTCTTCAATCGATAAAATAATTCGAATCATTTCGTACATGCGACGTTTGCTTCCTAGTGTAAGGAATCGTAATCTCAGTGTGATCCCCACTGAAATCGAAAATTATAAGTCATTATTTTTGATCGTAAGACATGTTCAATCGACAGAGTTTGCTGAAGTTATTCAACGGCTCAAATCAAACCAACTCTTACCTAAAACTTTTCGGAAGCTTAATCCATTTCTTGACAACGAGGGTGTCCTCAGGGTGGGCGGTCGCATCTCCCACGCTGGGATTGAATATGAACAAAAACATCCAGCGCTATTACCTTGTGTTCATCCTTTTACGACAAAAATTATCGAATCCGTTCATCGTCAGCACTGTCATACTGGTCAAAATACCACTCATTATTTACTTCTGCAATGATTTTGGGTATTATCAGCAAAACGCGCCATTCGCCAGTGTTTATCCAAATGTATACGTTGTTACTGGACCCATCCAAGGCCGCTGCAACCGTATATGGGTGATCTACCATCCTACCGTATTAACCAAATTAAATCATTTTCGGTGGTAGGTGTGGACTTCGGTGGACCCTTTCGTATCAAGATTAGCCATCATCGAGGCGCCAAGATCGACAAGGCCTATCTTTGTCTCTTCGTGTGCTTGGCGACTAAAGCAGTCCACCTTGAGGTCGTGTCGTCTCTCTCTACCGAGGGTTTTGTTGCCGCGCTGCGCAGGTTCGTTGGTCGGCGCGGTCGTTGTAGCATAATCCATGCTGATTGTGGTACAAATTTTGTCGGTGCCAGTAACCACCTTTCATCTCTTGCGGAGGCTGCGCAATCTCAAGCCATCCAATTCGACTTCAATCCACCCTCTGCACCTCATTTTGGAGGCGTATGGGAAATCCAAATCAAAGCTGCTAAGTCTCATCTTTACCGCATTGTCGGTAATCAAGTACTGACATTCGAAGAGCTAGATACATTATTCATTCAAATCGAGGCTGTTTTGAACTCGCGACCGTTGTATCCAATGAGTGCAGATCCAAACGACTTAAACGTACTGACTCCAGGACATTTTTTAACCCTGGAACCCCTAACAGCTGTGCCTGATGAGGGTTATTCCAATGTCAAATTATATCGATTAAGCCGTTGGCAGCTTATCCAATCGTTTGTTCAAAACTTTTGGATTCGCTGGAAAAACGAATACCTACATTCCTTAACGCAACGTGCAAAATGGACGAAAACATCAAAACCGTTATCAATCAATTCTATCGTTATTATCAAAGATGACACTCGACCTCCATTGCACTGGTCTTTGGGAAGAGTTACCGATTTACATCCGGGCCTCGACGGTATCGTTCGCGTGGCAACTATTAAGACCAGAGACAGCTTAATAAAGCGTCCACTAGTCAAGCTGTGTCCTCTACCCATAGAACCTAATGCCAACTAATCTAGAATATATTTTTATATGTTAGTCATTAATCTAGTATAATCAAATCTAATGTTAGTCATTCGTCTGTAAATTTCAGTATTTCATAATTCTATATCAATTTCTAACCGGAAAATACCAGCTGTATTTTGGTGGGCAGTATGTTCACTATTCGTTCAAATCTAACAAAAGAAAAACAATATTTTTCTAAATTCGAAATTCCCGCCACCTGTGTCAGTGGTTCATGTGGCTAAGCCAATCGCAAGGCTCGGCAAGAGCATGCACGCCTTATGTGATCGCGGATTGGCTCCCGCCACCAGAAAAAGAAATGGCCTAGCTCCGCGCAACATCAAGCGCTTTTAAAAATTACATAAACAAAGGTTAATCAAGTGATCGTGCCCTGGAATTATTGTGATTGCATTCCTCGTGTCTGTGTGCGGCTGCAACATCATTTGCATTCGAATTGGTGCGTGAAAGTGCTAGCTGAACTCGTGGTGGCACTACCATCCTCAGCCACCCTCAAACCCGAAGAGACAACTGCTTGAGGTCAAAGGACGCGGTGGTGCGGATAGTCAAGGTAAGGCGGTGTATTTACTTGCTTTGGCTTTAAGCCCAAACGAACCACATCGACTTCTTTACACGGCGGGAATATTCTACCAAAATTCGTCCCGTGTCCCAGAGTGACGTCTAGAGCTGAACCTACCCTTTTGGCTAGGCTGCGTCGTCACACAGTCCATCCATTACTCCTTTATTAAAGGAAGTCGGTACAGAGTCTTGTGTTCACGGGGCAAAGGCTGTTAAATTAAAGGCTATCGTGATAGATTTTTTCTTAGACAATAACCCACCAGGCTTTATCCGGATGGATGGCAACACTATGCGGTAGTATGTTTCCATGAGATTGAAAGAACCATCCCTCTAACTCCTTATCCATCAGAAACCTTCCATCATCAGCTCATTAACATGATATGATGACTACCAGATACAAATACCAGAATATCTTTAAAAAACATTAGGAGGCTGACAACTGAGCTGAGCTCATGGAGCCCCACTTCAAACTTTTTTTTAGCAAAACTTGTTTAATATACCGTAGTAAAAAATATATGTTACTCCTGAGAATATTTTTGAGAATATCCATGCCCCCGAAACAAATTTTAATCAAAATTTCTCGTTAAAAAAATGCCAAAGACGCCTATGAAAAACAGCTTGCAGAAGAAAATCCGAGTTATTTAACAAAGGTCATTTAATTATTTTCAGGGAATTAACTCGTTACACTTAATTTGATAATATTGCTGTTTCATATCTTCAAAGAAGTTACTAGATTCTTTAAATATATATTTTGATTTTTTCGCTCAATTTCAATAACGCACCGCGCCCGTAATCCAGTACAAATCATGTCTCAAGGTCGTTGGCGTTACTCAGCTTCTTAAACACGTGACTATAGGACCACCCCAGGAGCAAAATCTTTTGATTGATTACAAAAAAGATTTTGAAAATCAGTGACAGATGGCAGAATACTTGAGATGATGACTCATCATCATCATCATGTGCGCGAGAAAAATAGACAAAGCGATGCTTCATCCGCATTCCACCCTTTAAACGGAATTGGATCAGCTAAGCACGATTATATAGATATAATATTACATACTAGCTGTGCCCGCGAAACTACGTTTCGCCATAATAATTTTTTTCCCGATTTTGCAAAGTGTAAATAATTAGTTCTAAACTTGTAAAATGGTTGTTTACTGTACCGTTTGTATGAATATTATTAGAAAAAAAAAAGATATTTCATATTTCAATTATCCCATTTTTCCAATAATTATTTCGCGAATATTTTGATATCGCCATTAATATTGTAAATATTGGTAATGATATTTTGAAACGAGTGTAGGATTGTAAATTTAATATGCTATGTGATTGCTTCTCAATTGTTTAATGATTGTTTACTTGAAACGACTTTTTGTTAGATTCAGAATTTACCATTCTATCAAAAGGCACAACAAATTATTAAAAACCAAAAAAATATACATATATTATAATAAAATTAAGCAATTTGTAAATAAAGTTAATACCTTATCTCATGTATGTACATACATACCTAATAAAAAGCTCATAAAAGTTTGTTTATTTTATGTTATTCTCTTTTGCCAACCCTACCAAAATAGTAGGTAAGAATTTTGCACGCTCCTTAGAAGTTTTGCTTCTGTTCCGTTTCTCTACTCATGTAATATTGGTATAGATAGATGTATAAAATATATAACTTGTACATTTACTTCTTTATTCTCTGCATCACCTGAAGGTTGACTGGCACATAATGCTCCAGGCATTTAGTCCGCCTTTGTACACAAAATTGTACAGTCAGCAACACGTCAAGCTTTACATTTGCATTACAAAATCCGCCGCTATTACGAGCGATAGGTATAAGGGCGGTCTCAAGGTCAACAAGTAAAGCCTAGCGTGTTGTTGTGTTAAGGCGTCAATACGATATGTTGGAGACGCGGATTCGAGTCCCGCGCGAGACGAATTTTTTTATTTGATTTATTTACCTAATTTTTTCATATTATTTAGCATTTTTAAATAAAATGCAAAGTCACAAATATAAAAGGATCCTTATGACTTTTCTTAACCTAATGTACCTATTTAAAGACAGTAGTACATACCTATGAAAACTATTCGACAGTATGGAATATTAATTATTTGGTGGCACAAAGTATATTTTTATCACCATAACTTAATTTTGCTGCAACAGCGTTTTTATTACTACCTAACCAAGTATGTTTAGTTAGTTTTTGTTTACAATTCTTAAAAGTTAAGACTCTTACATACCTTCCCATGATCAACGGCTATGTACCCTTGAAATACAGATAGTTCGCTCAATGACTTCGACGAAACGATGATTCCCACAAGAAGCAAATTATGTTCACTCATTTTTGTTAATAACAATACTGATTCCTGATGTAAACATGTAAAATAAATTCGCAAGCTGGTCAATTAACCGCATGCACGTCGTTCTCCTATTTAAGATATTTTGTCACTGAAGTAAGTTAGCATTACGTGAACGTGAAGTTCGTCCCTATTATAATTTTTTTCATAAGGTCACACACACGCACGCGCCGCCACAGACTAATAAGAAGTGCGTACACCAGTGTAAGAAGCATGGACTTAATAAGAAGTCCATATTATGACGCTAACTACGTAATTTTTGAAAGAAACTATATTAGGTATATCCAATAGTAATTTAGTGATCTTGTGTTACGGCGGTGTTCATGATAGCAGTAATGGATGTTAAGTTACTTTCAAAATTGACAGTTCTAGTTAGCAACCGATGTTAGAGAATAGATTATGAAAAAGAAAAGATTGTTTAGATTATGAAAAAATCTACCCTCTCCTCAGCTCATCATTTATATTGCTGTGCCCATCAGGGTCCATAATTGTGCCTATACTGTAACTACTTAAGAACCCATGTAAACATTATGATGCAATAAAACATTTGAATTTGAATTTGAATTTGAGAATAGGCTTGCAGGCGGTGTACCATTGGTGCACTACAGGCATAGGCGTATATAAACCATGTTAAGCTACCAATTGAAAATTCTATGATAGACGCCAAACTACTGATAACTTCACAAAATCATGGGCCAGGCCCCCCTGAAGAAAATCTCTAGATTCGCTCACAGAACACAGGTATTCTGTGGATACGCCAATGACCACAGGTCAGTCAGGGGCCAGGGCGCGTTCAGAGCCTTCCCGCTAGGTACAACTTTTCGTTCTAAATCGTTAGATTGGTTAGGATGAAACAACAAGTCCGTTCAAGACCTTAGACTGTCAGAGCAAGTTACAATCCACACATTTTTAATACTACTAAATATATCTGTGTTACAACCGAACAAACTTCGAATTTGATGGTTGAAAAACGCTCTGACGCTTATTACTGACAAACTCAGAACGCGCTCCAGTATCACACTGTGTGTGCGGTTAATGACCCAGCAAGGGGCTACTCTCCACGATGTCAGTGACTAAAAGCGTTGCCAGACGTTCCGTATTTCCCGGGACGTCCCGTATTTTAGGCATAGTTTGAAATGTCCCGGCGGGACTGACCCTGTCCTGTATTCGAACTGTGCTGCAATTTTGGAGTTTAAATCGCACAGGGTTTTGTTGGTATACAGTAGATCATCGATCTAATCAAGTTGGACACCCCTGCCCGATTGATTCTCATCCTCGATAAAATATCAAAAAAGTCACTAAATAATTTAGTTTTTACTAGCTGTCCCGGAAAATTCCGTATCACCTTGACAGATGACATTTTCCATACAAAATGTCCATTATTTCGTAATTGTTAGCTCTTCTTTAGGATTTTCCCTATTATTTTTCTTTTATAAACCATTCCTGTAATAAGAAAAAGGCTAACAAAAAACAAAAATTAAGATTAGTATGCTACATAATAAAGATAGTAATGCTCCGGGACTTCTTTGTGTACTATTGATTATCACTGTTACGTGTTGGCTGGCCCTGTCTTTATTTAAGTTAAGACTTGGAAAAATTATGGTTATTACCGTAGGTCTTGCCAGAATACCAGCGCCGCAGTGTAGTTTTTCGCTGTACCATTATGCTGAGGCAATGACCTGTTGACCTCTTATTGTTATTGTGTGAACGTATATGTATACATGTATTTGTAAATTTTTTGGTGAATAAATGCTTTCTATTCTAAATGCAATTTCAAAATAAACTTCCTTGAATGTCCCTCTTTAGTAGGACGTGTAAGCCTTCCCTGACTAACAGATAATATAATACTCCTGAGTCTATTCAAATATACACAGAAAATTTCATGAGAATCGTTCGAGCCATTTCAGAGTTTTTGCGAGACACACACACAACGGTTCATTTTTATATATAAGAAATTAGATTACAGCGCTATTATTAATTATCAATTACAGCGCCACCTAACGGGTGCAATTGTACGTATAAACCTTCCCTGAACCTATTCAAACACACACATAAAATTTCGTAAGAATCGGTCGAGGTGTTTTCGACATTCAGCGAGACTAACACACAGCGATTTATTTTTATAAATAAAGAAAGAAGAAGAAGAAGATTTGTTGCGGACAAATAACTGAAATCCCGTATTGTTTGTCCATTCAATTCAAGCATATGTCCCTTTTAGGTTGAAAAAAGTCTGGCAACCCTAGTGACTACATCTGCGCCACTAACAATGACCCACTACCTAATCTAAGGTCACATATGTACAATACAATCATACAATCAAATTGACGGACACGCTGAGCTGTTTGCCACTTATGTGTGATGTTAAAAAAATACATTTACTTATAAACGTGTTACAATGCAGGTGGAGCTGAGGCATTACGAATACGTTTATAATTGTTATACACTGTTGGCACTAATTGGATTAAACTAAACTAAATTTAGTTTTAGTGCTGTAAAATCGAGTTTATATGATGAAATGCAGCTGATCTGCTGCTGAAGTTGGAAGGTGACCATAGAACTTTCGCAATAAAATGACACAACCCCGTCGAGTTTGAACTCGTTTGATTCGTATTGACAAGTACTTTAAAAAGCTTGTCTTTAAAAATGTTTTTTACTATTAATTTATTACTAATGGTTTTTATTGCTACTTAATATTCTTTTTTTGTCACTGTGCCTTAATGTTCGTAATATGTATATGTCAACAATTTGCCAGTGCTTGTTTGCGTTGTATAAGCTTATTTTTGCCATGATGTAGAGTTATTGAGATAATCAAGTCATTGTATTATTTCATTTATGTTAACGCCGTTGAACGACGGTAAATATTTTATAAAATTTACGCAAATAAATACTCGTACACGCACCATCACATGCTCATGTACAGTAAGCTCCTTATCAAGCTATACTGTTTGACCTTTGGACCGTTCTTATGTTGCTCGTAATAGTGGCGGTTTTCGTAGTGTAAATGTATAGCTTGAATAGGAGCTTACTGTACACAACCAAACTTCCCACCATATATTTCCTTCCCCGACCCTTCCTCTCTCTCTAGAGTACCGATCTTGCTACGCAAACGCACCGCTCCGCAATAAAAATTCGCCAATTCGATAAATTTCAATTTGATTTCGTCGCAAGTGCTCAATAATACTCAGTAAATAAATAGCGACTTGTGTGTATAATAAAGCTATCGAAGAAAGAAGAAATTGCGAGTTATAATGCCGGCCGGCTGAGGAGTGAGTGTTGCTGCTTTTAAAGGTACGGTGCTCGTCTTTCTATTTCTTTTACCGCTCGCTTACACGATGTATGGTACTGATAAGGAAATAGCAAAAGGTAGTCATCTTCATAATTATCTCACTCAACTACAACGGTTTATTATTTTTTAAAGATGTGGTGCCCTCTAATGCTATTTATTTGTTGAACTAAGTACTTATGGAGAGTGCGTTGTTGTCCATGATTGAAAATTCTGTTATTTCTTTTAAATGGTTGTTTTCCTACTACTAGGTTAACAGTGATAGAATAGTAGATTATACTTACAGCAAGTGAAAAATTTTTTTACAAAAAATAAAACCGACTTCAAAAACACTAAAAACTTAAAAATAATATAAGAACAGGTACAGACGGCATCACGCTTCTATATTGAAGTCGGCGCCAAACGATGATCTCCTAGAAAGTGTTAAAATTTGTCACCGACTTCAATGTCAACTCTACATTTTACCATTGATGCGATAAAATATTATTGGAAATTCTTGCGGAGTTTATTTTTTGAAAAGAAAAGAATGAGGATTATTTTTTGAAAAGAAAAGAATGAGGTTTTATTTAAAAAAAAAAAATTATTTTTAACTTTTTAGTGAATGAAATCTTTTCAGTTAAAGAAAGTAGTGTTTTCCTCTATTTTCTATGGGATCCCATCATCAGATCCTGACCCTGACCATGGGACTACCCTTGCAGTATACTCTATCGAATACAAAAAGAATTTTGGAAATCGGTTTAAAAATAACGGAGTTATGAGGTAACAAACATAAAAAAAAATACAACCGATTTGATAACCTTCTCCTTTTTTGAAGTCGGTTAAAAAAAGGGACTTTAATTCCAGGGAATAAGATCCCGAGAGCAACGAAGGATTCTAGAGTAGAATTCTAAGGGTCACTCCCTTAGAATTCTACTCTAGAATCCTTCGTTGCTCTAGAATCCTTCGTTACAAGGACGAGACGATTTTTTTTGCCACTTGTCAACTCTACATTTTACCATTGATGCGATAAAATATTATTGGAAATTCTTGCGGAGTTTATTTTTTGAAAAGAAAAGAATGAGGATTATTTTTTGAAAAGAAAAGAATGAGGTTTTATTTTTTGAAAAAAAAAAATTATTTTTAACTTTTTAGTGAATGAAATCTTTTCAGTTAAAGAAAGTAGTGTTTTCCTCTATTTTCTATGGGATCCCATCATCAGATCCTGACCCTGACCATGGGACTACCCTTGCAGTATACTCTATCGAATACAAAAAGAATTTTGGAAATCGGTTTAAAAATAACGGAGTTATGAGGTAACAAACATAAAAAAAAATACAACCGATTTGATAACCTTCTCCTTTTTTGAAGTCGGTTAAAAAAAGGGAATTTAATTCCAGGGAATAAGATCCCGAGAGCAACGAAGGATTCTAGAGTAGAATTCTAAGGGTCACTCCCTTAGAATTCTACTCTAGAATCCTTCGTTGCTCTAGAATCCTTCGTTACAAGGACGAGACGATTTTTTTTGCCACTTGTCAACTCTACATTTTACCATTGATGCGATAAAATATTATTGGAAATTCTTGCGGAGTTTATTTTTTGAAAAGAAAAGAATGAGGATTTTTCCTCAACAACTTCAATAATTCACTTACTAACACAATCAACATTTAAACACAAGAACAACTTAAGCACAATGCAAACGAAAAATTAATAGCAAATACGGAGGGATGTTACCGCAACGGTGTTCGACTGTAGAATGCGCCTGAGAACAACAGGCGTTCGCCTTTTATAGCTACCAAGGTTTGTTCTTTATTCCTAACACGGCCTTTCCTGACAGGAGACCGTCCTCGGGCTCCCATTTGAAATCTTCAACTCCTAGTCCAGCAGAGGCATGGAAATTCCTGGACCCGTCTGAGGCTGAGTGTCGATGGCGATGAACGGTGGATCAGGGGCACCATCCGTGGAAGGCTGCATCCCGGACGTCCCAGGCTGCTGTCCATCGTCCCCAGGAGATTGCAATGTTACAGCCTCGGGTTGGCTGTCCAGCTCGTGGGACTCCTGCTTGAGCTGTGTCTGCACCTGTATCGAAACAATCGAGAGGACTGCTTTTTGTCCCTCAGACGACAAGCAATCACTTTCTCGACAAAGGAAAATACTACACAGAACAAATCTCGCACATAACATCCGTGTTACGTGATGTTATGAACGGGATCCAAAGTCACATACCTGATTGAGACATAGGCGTGACGTTAGCATTACTCAATCAGAAACTGTTTAAGTCATAGGCACGACGTTAGTGCGTATGTTGCAAGTCATAGGCACGACGTTAGCGTAACTTTGTGCAAGTTAAGTTAGAGGCACGACGTAAAGCATAACTTAACGAGTCAAGAGAGAGGCACGACGTGAAGCTTGTCTTGGTTACATGGACAGAGGCACTACGTGAAGCATGTCCAATATGTCCATTTGTGCAGGTTAAGTTAGAGGCACGACGTGAAGCATAACATAACGAATCAAGACAGAGGCACGACGTGAAGCTTGTCTTGGTTACATGGACAAAGGCACTACGTGAAGCAAGTCCAATATGTCCATTTGTGCAAGTTAAGTTAGAGGCACGACGTGAAGCATAACTTAACGAGTCAAGACAGAGGCACGACGTGAAGCTTGTCTTGGTTACATGAACAGAGGCACTACGTGAAGCATGTTCAATATGTCCATTTGTGCAAGTTAAGTTAGAGGCACGACGTGAAGCATAACTTAACGAGTCAAGACAGAGGCACGACGTGACGCTTGTCTTGTTTACATGGACAGAGGCACTACGTGAAGCTTATTCCAACACTTCTCAATAAGCACCATTCACCATCGATGTAAGCAGCGCATCCATCAGGAGTCCAGTCTCCGCACCACGGGATCATGTACTCTGCCGCTGCTTGCGTCGACATCCCATAGGAGCCGGCCAGAAGCTGCAGCTCATAGCGCCCGTGCGGCAAGACTTTCATGACGCGGTATTGGCCGCGCATGCCGGAGTTCAGCTTGCCCGTTGACTGAGCTTGTTTTCACAGTGTTTATGGACGGAATGGCGTCCACAATACGATCAGTTACCGTTGAAGGCACGTTCGACTCACTGACCACACCGAGCGATTCCACACCCGCAGGGTTACATGTGCGAGGCACACTCGGTGGTGGTGGTAGTGAAGTCGGCGTCGGAGTACGCCTCGAACAGCGAGCCTGCGATGCTGATCGGCTCGGCGACGGTGTAGTCACACGCCTGCCTGGATCATGTCTTGTTGCTGGCGGTGACACAGGACGCCCACTCCCTCGCAGAGATGACGGCGACGTGTTCTGTATTGCTACTTGACTTTATAGCGTCCTTAGGCGAGCAATATTCCAGTTCATCTCGCGTTTCAAATCACTATCCGGAGTTTGATCACGATACCGGCGTTGTCGTTTTCGACGGTCACTACCGCGTTCGTTATCGCGGCTACGACGACTTTCGCGTTCACGGGAATCACGATTTCACTTTACCGGTTGTTTTATTTCTTGTCTCGAACACGTCAAGCAAAATGCCTAGCCAGATAGAATCACGTTGATCCTATCCCACTTCTGATATTGGAAATCCTTGCCGAGTATATTTTTTTAAAAAGAAAAGAATGAGGATTTTTCCTCAACAACTTCAATAATTCACTTAACACAATCAACACAGACAACAATCACAAGAACAACTTAAGCACAATGCAAACGAAAAATTAATAGCAAATACGGAGGGACGTTACCGCAACGGTGTTCGACTGTAGAATGCGCCTGAGAACAATAGGCGTTCGCCTTTTATAGCTACCAAGGTTTGTTCTTTATTCCTAACAATATATATTTGTGTAGTGTTTATACTTCTCTCTCATATTTTATTATACATATAGTCAACAATAAGAAATAGAACATATTATTAAATATAAACATTAGATTGTGACGGCTTCTTAGTCTAGAATAATTCATTGAAGTAATTTTTGAATTTTCGCCATTAGCAGTTTTACAGCCGCAGAATAAATTGTATAATTTCAGATTTGAGCATTTTATTCACTATTATTGATAAATCAAATTCATCAATTTTTGAGTGGCATTGGTAAAAATAACATTATTATCAAATTCAAGTAGAGCTTCCCTCTTATGTGTAAAAAATATACGAGTAGGTATACATTTTCGGTTTGCCAGCTGTATAAAAACAGCTAGTAATAGGATTTTTGGTAAGAACACATGTGAAAATTAGTTTATTTTGATGTTTGCTTTTTTCAATTACGAGTTTACACCTTTTTATTTTTTCCCTATCTTTCTTTTTCACATACATAAGATAGAATTACGTAATATATAAAAGTTGACTTTTTTATTTGTTTTCGTACCTAAGTTTAAGTTGTAACGGCAGGCTTACCCTTTAAACTTGTCTTGTGGTTGTAATCTTATACAGCAGGTGGTGCCACGAGTCGTGCGTCTGCGCAGCGGCGGCCTGCCAAGTCGGGAAGCGAGCACGGCAACCCTGAAGCCAGGATTTGGGGTCTGACAGAGCTGCTCGCGCTAACGATTCTTCGAGCCGGTTTGAGATGCGGTGTGCTTCGTCAAGAGCCTATAATACAAGGTTAGTTTTGAAGCAAGTAAAAGCAATAAAAGTTATGGAGTGAGGGCTCGCTAGCACGCCACAAATTAGTAGAAAAACTTACGTATGACTATTATTGACAGTTAATAATTTTACTTCACTATGTTACTAATTTTCACGTGCCATTTTAAATCAACGTAACGTCGCGCAAGTTGTTGGTTACATAAAAAAATATTTGCGCTATATTTTTTAGTAATCTTCCGCTTCTCTAGTAGCGGAACACGCTCTACATTTTCTCGTATACGGGATTACTTTAAATGCCTTTCGTGTGTTTGTTCAGACAAGCAATCTGAACAATTTCCACTATGGGACCAATAGGAAATCGAGAAAAAAAATCAGTTCTTCCATGCAAATGTTCAACATCCACTGAACTTAGATGTATGGAACAGTTGATTTTTCGCGATTTCAACATCGGTTCCATAGTAAAAGTTGTTCAGATTGCTTGTGTGAACAAGCTTACAAAATTTGGCTCCTGTATTAAAAGTAGAAAATGTACAAAGTGTAGAGCTGTGTTCCGCCACTAGAGAAGCGGAAAATTACTAAAAAATATAGCTCACGTATTTTTTTTTTTTTCGTAATAAAAAACTTGCGCAACGATACGATAATTTGAAATCATCATAACAGCTCATATTTAACTCCCCACCGAGGGGCTCGAGCCTACCCTAAGTCAGGGTGTTTAGGATTTAGACAACCACGTTGGCCCAGTTCGGATTGGTCGAATTCACATTCTTCGCAGATGTATGCAGGTTGGCTCACGATGTTTTCCTTCGCCGTAGAAGCGTCAGACAAATGTACAGACAAACGTACATATGAAATTCGAAAAACGAAAAACACATTGGTCCATCCCGAATCTCCTGATTGGAAGGCAAGTGCCGAGTCCACAGCGCCACCAACGCTCATTTGAAATGTCGCGTGAAAATTAGTAAGATAGTGAAGTAAAATTAGTAACTGTTAATAAAAGTCATACGTAGGTTTTTCTACTAATTTATGTGCTCATGCATAAATTATTTTACAAACTTATTTTACAGTTAAATGTTGACATATGGTTGGCAAGAAAAATACAACAGTGTTTCGTTAAAAGCTGTTTATAATATCTACCGATATAATATCTGATACCGGAGGTAGACTCTGTACCAGGGTCGTCTGCATGGGTACCTCCATCTTACCTATTTCGGCCGCAAAATAGCAGTGCTTGCATTGCTGTGTGTCGGTTTGAAGGGTAAGATATGGCAGTGAAATTACTGAGTACCTCAGTTTACATCTGATGTCACAAGTTGGCAACGTACTATGTGGTTCTTGTGAGGGTTGCATATTGGCTGCAGATCTCACAAGAGCCACATGGGTGACTGTTACCACTTACCATCAGGTGGGCAGTTTGCTTGTTTGCTAACTTAGTAGCAATAAAAAAAATCTACACAGGCGATGAATCTTGGATCCATGCGTATGCCCCCGAAACGAAACAAAAGTCGACGGTGTGGGTGTTCCAATCTGAACCGAACCCAACTAAAATTGTTTGTAAAAAAAATCACTTTGAAGCAAATTGGTCGCATGTTTTTTTTATATAAATGGACATGTTGCCACATTGGCACTAGAGAATCGTAAAACGGTTAATGCTGAATGGTACACGACAATTTGTTTGCCAGAAGTCTTTGAAGAAATACGAAAGAAAATTCTTCACCATGACAATGCTATAGCTGACACACTTTGGCCGAAACAGCTCAGTATTTGGAAGGTCAAAAGATCGAATTGACGTATTTTCTGCCCTACAGTCCCGACTTGGCACTCAACGACTTCTATTTATTCCAAGTATGAAGAAATAATCACGTGGTCAACGATTTTCGGCCCGCGAAAGAGATGCGTTCAAAATGCATGTTTTGGAGATACCCCAATCAGAGTGGAAAAAGTGCTTTGAAAATTGGTTTCAATGTATGCAAAAGTGCATGGATCATCATGACGAATATTTTGAAAGCAGTAAAACTGCAATAATATAATGATAGATGTTTGTTTGTTTGTTTTTCTTATTAAAAAATAGACCTCGTATGATAAGATGATAATACTTTTCTGTCAAGATGAAAATATTAAAGTGAATTTGAAAAAGAAAATTCTGTAGAATATAAAAAATCATAACTTCTCTGTATATCTAGTCTATTAGATTGAAAGAATGGGGACCAATTCTGCTGATAATTCAAATCTGAAACATAACGTCCAACAACACCGCACCTTTATAGTCAAACCGTTACTAATCGAAATTATCAAATTTTACAGCAGAGCCAATATTTAAAAAAATCTTTGTATTGTGTTAATTTAATCGAAGTTAGTGATACTTTGTGCCATCTTTTAGATTGATTATGATAGATATTTATTTAATTTACAATATGCAATATAAGAAAGTATAAAATTTTGATTAAAACTATATTTATTATTTTTTAAAATTTTTTAGTAACACTTTGCCATTTAATATTTTTGTTTATTCAGATTGATCAAAATGAAATTCCTATGTAAATAATGTACTTAAACAAAAAGAAATATTTTTAACAGCATTGTTGATATTGTTGTGGTATCAAATTGTAGATAATAAATTTAGCATTTCTTATTGAATTTCTCACATAAGAATCTAAGCACATACAGAAAAAAAACATTCGAAATTCATAATGTTTTAATAGAAATTAACTATATTTTGGCAAACTTATAATTTGGTTTTACAATAATCACTCTATTACTTTTGAATCGCAGTAAGACGTAGGTAGTAACTTATAACTATTATTAATTATCTTAAGAATTAGTTTAACTTTTAACAAGCCAATTAAATATCATGTCAACAAAATAAAATGAAAATATCAATATAATTGTCTGTATCTTGAAATGGGCACTTTCGGGAGTGGGACTGAATGATATCTGTCTAGGTGACGTTGGCAGTACATAATCTGGATTGTGATCTGCGTCATCATGGGAAAAGTCTTTACCTGAATTACCCGTGGGGGATAAAGACGATGAAGTCGACAACAATGACCGTAAACGTGAAGAAGAAGTTAATTCTGAACTAGATGAGTTTGATCTTACTCGTATTTTGATACTTGGGCCAGAGTTACTTATTTCTTTTACTGTATTTGCATCAGAATTAATACGATTCAGTTCATCCATGGATATACATTGTTTGGGAACTTCAGCTGCTAAGGGATCTACCTATCTCAGTTTCAACAGCCAAAATTCTTGATATGCGTGGGTTCCGCAAGTATGCTATTTTCTGAAGCAAAGTTTTTTATTGGTTCTGGAAGTACTAAAATTAAATTATTTCTACAGATATCTTATATGATTTAAATAAATTTCCTCGCTTTACCACATTTATTTTGTCTTTTATTAGTGAAATAGCGGTAAGTACTTTATAAATTACATTATTTTATTTCTCTGTATGTAAATGTTTGTAATGAACAGTATTTAAACAAAATGCAATTATTATCTTTTACATTCTGGCAAAAATCTGCACTTAATATAATGATAAACTGCAACGGACCTTAAAAATCCACTATTATATTTAATACCTTATTTTTAAACTACTCCATTTTTTAAGAAAACTGTGATTATAGAAATAATGTGTCTCTTTATTTGATAAACCTCATTGTAAAAATACCGTCTAAATATAAAAGTAAATAGTGGTTATACTAAAAGTCACATTTGATCAAATAAACTTGGATAAAAAAAAAATCATTTCGATAAAAGGAAGACTGTGTCTAAACCAATAGTTACAGTTTATAATAAAAAACGAGTAAACAAAATACTCTTTTTTCTGTCGTGCAGACGTGTTTATCCAAATAATCACACTTTTTCTATTAACTTCCCTCATCACTTCTTGACACGCACGTTCCGATTGGTATAGACACAATGTTGTATTCAACTCGCAGACCGTTTTTGATTGGTAACGGTCGAAATTTAGCGACATCTAGCGTTTAAAAGGAACATTTGAATAAAGTGTCAAATTCATATTGTAGCTTACGTAATTTTAGGACAGATGGCGTTATTATCCAAATTTTCGATAAAATTCGTTTAGTAACGGTTTGTCTTTAAAGGTGCGACATATCACAAACACATAATATTTGAAAGATCTAAGATACATTTCGATAATTTCAATGTAACGTACCGTCTCACACTTCACGGGTTCAGAGTAACACCTTATGGGACCCAAGTTAACCTCACCTGCCCGCAGTGTTTCTCGCTGATCAACGGATCAAGCCCTGGCGTTCTTTTCGACTCACACTGGGCCAGAGAGTTTTGGAAGATGGGCCAAATCCCTTTTTAAGTGACCCCAGCTCAAATAGGATAAACATTCCCTATTATATTACTCTGTGGTAGGTAACTGAATCATTAAAGGCATTACTCTGTGGTAATCGAATCATTAACAGCTTATCATCAAAGGCCAGATCAGGCCGTTGTCAATTAAATATTTTAATAATGTACGTGCGTCATTATTTCTATGTGTATGCCAGTGCTTGTTGTGGACAGTAGCTTCATTGGATTTTCCTTTAAGTAAATTCAAATACGACGAATTAGTTTTCACTACAAAAAACCTATAAGTGAAGCCCATAACTAGGCCGACGCAGCAAATGGGTTTACTTTATGTATTATTTGATATGGTAGTTACATAGAGTTCACTGAATGCATATTCACAATATTCAATTTTGTTATAAATAGATACTTGGCGAAATGTGTTGTTTGCGGAAGTAGTCCGTCCTGATAAATTCAGCGAATAAGCCTTCAAAAGCAGCCATCGTGGATATATAGTGCGCATGGGCCGTACGTCTTTTTCTAATCTAGCAAGTTCCCTGTCGGCGGTGGAACGCAGCTCCATCATGTCGACTACCTGCAAAAATAAGTATTAACAAATATACTAATATTATTCTTTGGCTTTTATAGTAAACGTATATATGATAATTATAACCTTTCTCAAATCATCCACTTTTCTAGCAAGACTTTCCAATAAGCCCTCTGCTAGCCTTAAACTGCTAAACAGATCAGTTAAGAGAACACTATTATCCTCAGAATCAGCCCAACTTAATGCTTCTGTCTCGAATCTCTGAGCTTTCTTTTCAACATCAGCTCTTAACCAGTATGTCCATAGATTCACAATCAATCGACGGCGACTTGGACCTGAAGATTTGCCTTTGTTCAACGCATACTCTGCAAAACGGCTTATTTCATAAGGCGACTCTAGCTGAAAGCCAGCGTCCAAAATCATATCCATACATAGGGCGTAATACCACGTTTCACATTCATAAGAACCCAGGTATTGGCCAATACTGAATGATGATTGGACAACATCTACGGACTCCTCAATGCGACGTCGGCATAGCAAGATGTAAAACAGTTCTGGTATGATATCTACAGATATAGCATCAGCTTGTAGAAATCGACTTATTGTTATTGTGCGAAAACCAACTCGAATAGCAGCAGCTAGCTGTCCTCTCGCTATTCTCGCTCGAAATATGGATAAAAACAATTTCCCCAAAGCAAATAGTTCTTCTTTGCGGAATGGCGGCAACTGTTGTAATATATGTCTGGCTAGTCGCTCTATATCTATGGTGGATTCAATAGATTGTCGATCAAGCTCTACTTGAATAGCGTTATTTAGAGCGTCACATACATCCAAAATGTTGCATTCAACATTCTGTATTAGTTTGAGGGCTTGATATGCAAATAATCTGGCATACTTGTCTTCACCTAGAGAAGAATACAAAACTGTGGCAATATTCAAACAGAATACAAAGTCCGATTTAAGTCGCTTTTCGTTGTTCATTTTTGTTTTGTACTTAATAGAAGAAATTACATGCTTTAAACTGAAAAACTTTGATAATTTATGGAATTGTGATCTGTAAAAACGTATTGCTTTTTCAGTTTCTAATTTTGCTGCCATGAATTTCGTAGTTAAAAAGAAAACTGCAGCTCTTATTGAGTATATTCTACCTAAGCATTTGCATAATTCAAAAGTATCAATATGATGTGAAATTTGTTGACTGCAACAATTTTTTTCCGCATCCTCTAATTCGGAAAGAATTGTATCGAAGTCATTGTTTAGCAAATTCAAGTAACAGTGATGTATCATAAATTGCAAGGCTTTTAATTTCATATCAGCCTGTTGAGCGTGGTGTGTAAGCTGTTCATATATTAGAATTTTTAATTCTGAGCAAGTACATTTGCTTATGTTAATGGTTGATACGTTATTCGCAATTTGAACGCAAAAGAAACTTTTATGGCGCTTTTCTTGTATTGAATCTTCACTGTCTATAACGCCGATTGCATGCCAATCTTCCAAGGTTCGAGCTTCAATTACGGGTCTCAATAAATCGAATTTATCGTTATCGACATTACATGAATTATTACGGCTTTGTTCAGCAGTTAAATTAGTCATAGTGACTCTTTTTGCCACATATCTGCTAATTTCTCTACTATAATTGCTTGTTTTTAATATTGAAGTGACGCCGTGATCATTATATTTATTGTTTGGCTTGTGCGTCGATTCACTGAACGTTCTTTGTGGAAGTGAAATAATTTGCGCTTCGATTTGTGGCTCTGATTTAGTGATTCTGATTAAACTAGGCACTTGACTAGTTAGTTGTTGAACGTCGGCACTATTCATTTCACATTCAACGTCTGAAACGCTCGAGGTTATTGAATCTTCCAAATAGTTTACATGTATTTCTGACTGAACGCTCATTGATGACTGAATCACAGTCAAGGCGCCGCCACACTCAGAACATTTTTGCTCATTACTTTCTAAATATTGCACTATCCTAGAGTGAAACTCCTTTTTTTGATTTAATGGCAACAGTTCGTAACAGGTTTTCCTTGTACTTTTATTTTTAAATCTCATGACTTTACAAAAAGCATATTTTGGGAGATTGTGACTATCATCCGGGTCGTATTCAAAATAGCATTCACACACTAAATTATGATTTTCTGCAGTTTTAAAAGAGTTTTTTACATTAGCGCAACACAAAATTTTCATGGCAAAAAGTCTTTTAATAGATTTTGCCGTTGTTAAACGATCATTTTCGTACATTATATTCTCTAAAAGATCTCGCGCAAGTATATTACCGATCACTGATGCGATTTTTAAAAGAAGTTGTTGGTATGGTGTCAATGAGTCAATCTGTATCATAACTAAAGCATCTATATTTTGAGCGTCGATGTTTGTTTTAAGTTCTTCTTTTCTAATGACAATGCATATATTTAAATCTTCAGATGTATTTTCAGAAATAAATTTATCAAGCAAGCTCTGATCTTTAGCTTGAATTGCCTGCGGATGTAATAATTTTTCATCTGGAAATTGAAGGTCTTCATTGATCCAATCTTGAATTTCATTTATGTTGACTTTTTTCAGTTCTAGAGCACCACTTGAAAATAAATGAATAATGAAGTTTTCTATCAGTCCAGGCATCCCATAACATTTTGATTTAAGTGCGTTACATAGATCATTTGGTACGGCATTAACATCTAAAATTTGACAGGCTAAAGGTGCAATCCAATAGAAAGAGAGTGGGCCTAAAACGATTTTTCTGATACTATTGTTAATGAAGACGTCATAAAGCCAATTTTGCATTGAAGTCAAATTACCGCGGGTTACTGAGAAAACAGAAAATATTTTGCTAGATGCAAACATTATAGATATATAATCCCAAGATAAAGGATCTAGATTTTGTAAGTCATCTAAAATTATGACGTGCTTTTCTGTTATGTTATTCACTAACATCGTAAATATTTCCTTTGCTTTTTCTTTCCTTTTGTGCTCATTGAGGTGGTGAATTCCTTCATGATACGCAAATCGTACTTTGATAATTTCATTTAAATAGCATAAATCTTCATTATACACCTGTAGTAATTGGACTATCTTTTCTTCTTTAATAAATCCATTTATAGGTTCTTTGATTTGTAGTATTTGGTTTATAATTTGACTGAGACCTAAATAAGGTGTAGCTGAATGAACAGTAGTTAAATTAATGAAACACGTTTTAACATCTTTACTTTTTGTGTATCTAGCCATCCACTCTAATATTCGGGATTTTCCTGTTCTAGGATCACCTATCAATAACAGTGCATCAAATTCCCTATAAGATGTACGTGAATCGTCAATCCAATTTACAAAATAATCTGTTTCATCAATTCTATTCAGCAGTGGTTTGGTCATCGGTATATCATATAAAACTTTTACTCCTAAATCTTCTGAATATTCATAAATTTTTCCAGGATGTATGATGCCCTTTAAATGAATCTTGGGTTGCAATGTAAAACTATTACTAGATATTTTACTATTGATATAAGTAGTTTCATCACATGTTATTTTATTACGGAATCCACACATTAGTCTAGCGGCTTTATTGACAACGGCACCAATAACAGTAAATTCCCGTCTGAGTGGATGTCCCACTACTCCACAGTAGACTTGTCCTGTTGTTACGCCGATAGAAACTTCGAGAACGCTATCTAGAGCTGAAATTGCTTTTTTTATACTGTGTGAGCATTTTAGTGCTGCTTGAGCTTCAGATTCATGTTTGAAACCTCTCAATCCAAATATAACTAATATCATTACATCTTTATCAAAAAGAATTATTTTATTAACACAACCCAGAGATTTGTAGACAATTTCACACGTTATATCATATGAATTATTTACTATTGTTATAAATTGTGTATACGGACAATCTCTTAGCTTAAGTGTCATAAATATCACAGATACTTGTCTCATTTCAGTAAGGTATTCAAGAGGTTGGTGGGCATCGACTTGTGTGAGCACTGGTCGTATAATATACTTGCGGATTTCTGATCCTAAATTTTTCTCCTCAGCATGTAAAACAGCTTTTCGTAGACTGAGTACATCATTTCTACGAGTTATATCTGCAGCATTCAAATTATCAGGGGATTCCCATAAAAAATCTGAAGTACTGTCAATTACAAATCTTTGTACTTTTTTAGTTAATAGTCCGAAACCAGCGAAAGGTTTTGTTACATCTTTATCACGTGGATCGTATAAAATAGAATTAATTGTAACATTACCATTTTCATGAACAATGTGGTCGTAGTTTCTTGAATAGCAATGACCCCAAGCAGTAGCTGCGAGTATTACTTTTCCTGACGCGCAAACACTTTCAGCTGCTTTGGCTTCTATTACAGGAAGTCCAAAAATAATATAGTTCATATCAATACCGCGGCCAATAGGAGCGAATATTAAATTGCCTGCCGAAATCGCAAGCTTAACATTCAAATTCACTTTGACATCAGTTTCATAAGATGCGTATGAATGCTGTATGATCAGAGCGCATGCAATAACTGAATGTATAGCGTGACATATAAATTGTTTTTTATCTAGTTTCCAAAGAGCAAGGAATGCATCTCCTGCAAATTTGATAATGTCCCCGCCGTGGCTGTAAATGAGTTCTACAAGAGAGCCAAGATATGTATTCAAAGTAGCAGTAAGTCGATATGTGCCTCCTGTTCCAGTACTATTGTAACGTTCTGATAATGAAGTATATCCAGACACATCGGCCATTAAAAGAACACCAACGAATCGTGCTGGTTTTCCAACATCAAATCTGAAATTATATTGTTATTAAAATTAAGTTGTAGGTACTTCAATATCTTTGGATATCACCCTCACAAAGACGAAGGGTTTAGATCTCGGATACGTTCTATCTCGCATAAATTGGTTTGAATTGACACTGAGTGGAGCTCCGTATTAGAACTTGTGTTAATTCATAAATACACACACAATATCAAGATTAATCTCTACGACCTACCGGCTCATATTCAGTAGTTCGTCAGGAACTAAAGTGGAAAGAATTAATGTTTGTTTTCTAGTCAATTTGACTTCTATATCTTGGTCCAGTTTGTCCGGGCATTCACTTTTCCGTTGGAAGAAATCGTCAACCCACGCCTTGATTTCTGGATATTGGGGGTCCTCGTCAGAGTCGTTTGGAACGCTCGTTCCACGTCGTGACATTTTTCGATTTTGTTTCCATTTCTCAGTATTGACTATTGCGTTCATAGAGTTTTTTCGTGAACGTGTTCTCCTTCTAAAATTCATGTTGGTTTTAATAGAACTAAAATTTTGGCTTATTTTGACCGAATTAAATTATAAGGTTTTTAGGTTATAAAATCTATTTGGTCGTGGTGCGATATGAAAAATAAGTCATTGTACTAGGTATATCTATTAAATATGATTTTATGACTATCTATTTTAATGTGTAATTAGTAAATCTAGTTCACCTTTAAGTAAGTTTCATTGTTTCTTTTCTGAAGCTGAGTACGTTTCAGATATTCTTCACTAATGCATTCCTCACCATGTTTTTCAGTAAAAATCCGGCCAAGCGCGAGTCGGACTCGCCTATGAAGGGATCCGTAGGATTTATGACGTATTAAAAAAACTACTTACTAGATCTCGTTCAAACCAATTTTTGGTGAAAGTTTGCATGGTAATGTACATCATATGTTACATACACACATTTACCACTTTGGACGAAAGAACGAAGAAAAAAATGATATTAGAAACCTCAATATGATTTTTGAAGACCTATCCATAGATACCCCACACGTATGGGTTTGATGAAAAAAAAATCTCGAGATTCAGTTCTATGTATGGGGAACCCCCAAAATTTATTGCTTTTTTCTATTTTTGTGTGAAAATCTTAATTCGGTTCACAGAATTCATCTACTTACCAAGTTTCAACAGTGTAGTTCTTATAGTTTCGGAGAAAAGTGGCTGTGACATACGGACGGACAGACAGACAGACAGACATGACGAATCTATAAGGTATCCGGTTTATGCCATTTGGCTACGGAACCCTAAAAACACATCTATGTTTCTTATAGATTTATTCAGGGTTAGGTATTTAAGATTACATAGAAATTACCTGCTCCTTAGACTTTAGTAGGAATATGTATGACGAAAATTTCTTTAAAGATCTTTTTATTTTAATACTAGCTGTGCCCGCGACTTCGTCCGCGTGGAATAGTAAATTTTGACAGCATTTTGATTTTCGTTGGCAATTTTTTTAAAGATCTTGATATAAAGTAGCCTATGTTATACCTTATACAGGGTGTCCCAAAAAATAGTGTCAAGCGTAAGTCCAGAGTTAGAGCATCTCTTGGAGTACCCGAATCACCCCCATGTATGTTCCGCGATTATTCGTAGTAGTTTTCGAGTAATAATTTTTTTTCTGACTTTTTGAAAATTTTGATCCAAAGAACTTAAAAATTTTAAATAAAAAAAAGTAGAACATATTTTAATGTTTTTCTTCTTGCCACTGAATCATCTTTAGTGCTTCTTTTATGTCTAAAATAATCAGCTTCGTAACTTTAGTGGAAATTTAGAAAACAGTAGTGTAAAGTCAAAATTTGAATGTTAGTGAATAATTACTTAAAAATTCATCTTTAAATTAAAAATCCAAACAGGCGAATTCATGGTTTCTAAGTATGTGTAAAAACTTCTCTAGACTCTCTGCTTTCATAATCATTTAAAAAAAGAAGTACTTAATAGGGCTACTTTGGCTTAAATCGGCCATCAAAGACAGCGAGGTGAAAATTTCATAAAATTTACCAAATTCCTATCAGATGATAAAAAAAAAATATCTGGTCTTTTTATAATTTCTAAGGTTCAGATTAATTACAATTTAGCAAAAATTAACTACATGAAACCCATATTTAAATATTTTTCTCGCGGATCACATCGGTTGTAGTGTTGGATGTAACGCAGTACTTACCTGCTAAAAAATTGCCCGAGTGAGAGGATATGAAAGAGACCGCATTATTACTATCTCTCTCACTCTCATTGGCGAAATGGATAACTGTAACTGAGGAATGCTATTCTTTGTGACAAGGGGATGAGGCGGGGGGTGTAGTCCGAGCGCCTATTGTGTTCTGGCGCCAGTCGTTTGCCTGCTTTTGTTTGCGCCTTACGTACGATACGCTCATTTGTGATTATTTCACGAACTTTGCTTTCTTTACGGACCTTGAGTGCGATTACGATTTGGTTTTGTGTGAATACGGGATTTTGACAAATTTGGCATTGTTAACGGACTTTTCAAGCTCTTCATTTTGTGATGTCTTTTTCATCGCAGGAATATGCTCTTATGCATTACTTTTATGGATATGCAAGAGGAAATGCTTCTGAAGCAGCCAGGTTGTTCCGGCAGCAAGTACAAAATGGAGGTGGACCTCAGCCTGAAACTTGGCCTGATCATCGCATGATTTTAAGAGTACATAACTCTTACATGGAAGGACGCCTACCAGGTAGAAGATCGGGGCGCCCATCTGAAATGAGTGACCCAGATACTGTCCAATCAGTGGTCGAAGAAGTGGTGAGAGATCCATCAGTTAGTGTAAGAACAATAGAACGTCGAATCGGAATTCCGAAATCACAAGCACATCGAATACTTCATCAAGAGCGTTTTCACCCATATCACATCCAGAAAGTTCAGCAGCTCAAGCCCGCAGATTACCCGAGAAGGGTGGCATTTTGTCAGGAAATGTTACGGAGACAAGCTGAAAACGAAAATTTCTTTAAAAATATTCTATGGACTGATGAATCACATTTTAAGCGATGTGGGGTGTTTAATGCGCATAACTACCATTCGTGGAGTATTGAAAATCCACACCTCACAAGGGAATCTAATTTCCAAGAACAATTTAGTATCAATTTGTGGTCAGGCATCCTAAACGGACAGCTGATTGGTCCGTTCGAACTACCGGACCGACTGAACAGCGAGGCCTACTTGCAATTTCTACGACGTGATCTCGGCGTCTTATTAGAAGATGTAGACCTATTAACGCGGAGAAATATGATTTTTCAAAACGACGGCGCTCCATGCCATTTTGCTAGAAATGTTAGACAACATTTGTCTGAAACATTTCCAGGCAGATGGATCGGTCGTGGAGGGCCCATTGCGTGGCCACCACGGTCCCCCGACTTGAACCCCATAGATTTTTTCGTCTGGGGATACTACAAGGAATTAGTATACGCCAAGGACATTACAAACGTCACAGTGTTAAGAACAAAATTAAGACAAGCGGAAGAAACAATAAAAAACAACAGAATTGCATTTATAAATTTAAAAGAAAACTTTTTTAGACGATGTAGAATATGTATTGAGCACGAAGGTCGTCATTTTGAAAACTTTCTTTAAGCGATCAAATAATAAATACTTTGAAAATAATGTTTTGTTTCATTTATTAAGTTATAATAAACCTTCAAAGGTTGTTAAAGATGGCAGCAGGAACAGTTATTTTTGACCTTCAAATAATAAATTTTTAGCTTTTCTACAATCATTTTTGGTTTATTAATAAATAATTGGAATTTAAAAAAAATTATTCAGAAGTCGAGTTTTATGAAATTTTCACCTTGCTGTCTTTGATGGCCGATTTAAGCCAAAGTAGCCCTATTAAGTACTTTTTTTTTAAAATTATTATGAAAGCAGAGAGTCTAGAGAAGTTTTTACACATACTTAGAAACCATGAATTCGCCTGTTTAGATTTTTAATTTAAAGATGAATTTTTAAGTAATTATTCACTAACATTCAAATTTTGACTTTACACTACTGTTTTCTAAATTTCCACTAAAGTTACGAAGCTGATTATTTTAGACATAAAAGAAGCACTAAAGATAATTCAGTGGCATAAAGAAAAACATTAAAATATGTTCAACTTTTTTTTATTAAAAATTTTTAAGTTCTTTAGATCGAAATTTTCAAAAAGTCAGAAAAAAAATTATTACTCTATAACTACGAATAATCGCGGAACATATATGGGGGTGATTCGGGTACTCCAAGAGGTGCTCTAACTCTGGACTTTCGCTTGACACTATTTTTTGGGACACCCTGTATAATTAGCTATCTATAGTGAAAGTCCCGTCAAAATCGGTCCAGCCGTTCTAGGGTTTAGCGGGAACAAATAGACAGACAGACAGACATTTTTTTTAAAATTGTGTTTTTGTAATTGGTACCCGATATATATTCATACCCATTTAGTAAAAACTTGTTATTTTCACATTACAAAATACAAACAGACACTTCAATTTTATTTATTTGTATAGATGTATAGATTGTTCTAACAGTTTAGTTTTAGAGTTGTGTTAAAACTTTTTTTGATTCCTTCAGAGTTCCTTTACGGTTCGCGCTGCTTTATTATGGAATGCACTGCCGGTTAATATCCGTGAAAGCACTTGCATAACATTGTTCTAGAAGAAACTAAAAATAAATCTTCTTTCGCATTGGTCGTAGCATCGTGTTAAAATTTATTACATATTTTTCTTGTGTATGTAGGTAGGTATATATGTGCGTTTGTATGTGTATATAAATTTTTATACTCTACATGGTAAATTAAAGAGTAAACGTTCACCTCGTTACACATCTACCGACTACCTCTATAGTTGACTAGAAGAGATCCAATAAAGAAATAAGCTCACCCTAGTGCAGTACGCGCCACTATAAGCTTTATATTTTGTACTACGAAAACCGCCTTTATTTCGAGTGACATAAGACTAGTCCAGGGGTCAAGTAGTACAGCTTGACGCGGCGCTCACTGTAATGTCTGTTATAAATTACGTCTCTATGTAAATTTTGTACCATAAAGAATGCATGTGATAACTATTTATACTCATGTCCTGTTAATAACAATTAAATTATATCCTATGTTAGTAATTTAAATAAAACAAACAACAAAAGATTAAATGAAAACTATAACATTAATGACACGATTTTGACTACTACGTAGTCCTCATAACCCTATGTTTAGAGAGCGCGGTATTATATGCATATGCACCTAATCCCAATATCGCAGCATGGAGCAGGCCTCCCTCAGGGCTACATTATTCACATCATAGGAGACCCCAACATTTAAATAACAGGACAATAAATTTTCTGTTTTTGAGTAATCTAAAGAGATAAATTGCACAGTAAGAATTCCACCCATTGTTAGAGGGTGTGAGTTGCACATTGCACATATACATAGTACACGCTAAAATTACCAATTTAACGAGTTAATGCTTGAAAGAAAGCTACCCTACTGCTTTTAATACTATTTATTAAAGCAGGTGTAGTGGAAACTGGTTTTACTATATCACAGTAGTAATATTCTTATCAGTGAGTACCGAGGACGTAACCAGAGATAGTTCGGAAAGAACAATAACAAGCAGGTAGGAATTATCCGTTCTGACGTTAATAAGTTACCGAAGCAATTGATAGCGCCCTGGCTAGGGCAAGGCACCGACATAATTGTTTCCTGGTGATAAATGAGTTAATAAACCCGTTAATTACTCGGTCAAACATCATTAACGCTTGGGACGTAGTTTATGTGTAGTTAACAAACAGGCCGCCGATGGTAATTTGCTACAGTCGCCTATTGTATATATTTGTACTATATGCTTATACCCCAACTTGCAATCCCTACATAGATGTTAAGTTACACTACCCATTAATTTCATTGTCTAGACAGGCAATGAGGAACCTGTTACACCTGTTCCTGTTTCAGCGAAATAACAGTTTCAATACCTATCCTGTTCCAAAGTAACAGTCTTTAGCAGCATAGTATGAGAAGAAATAGTTAGGTCGGTTGGGGTTGTTGTGGAGAGAAACGGTTCCTTCGAGTTTGAGACAACAGTTCTATGTTGTTCCATAACAATACCTGTTCTTTTCGACTGTTGCAATATATGCGTCTCACTACGTCTACGTCTTACCCTTCGAACCGGAAGAGCGTTGCAAGCACCGCTGCTTCGCAGCAGAAATAGGTAAGGTAGGGAGGTAGAGAGTAAGATAGATCCTTTTTTTTAGCCGGGGGAATCTCTTTGAGATTCGACTAGGGGCTTAGCTGAAACTACCCATTTGGATATGCCGGGACTCGGTTCACCAATGGCTATTCCGCTGGTGTTCCCTACCCGGCTAAACCACCCTCCGGAACAGAGTCGTAGCTAGGCGCCCCTGGCAAGATTCGAATTTTGCGCCCCCCAAAACTTATTTTCTAGGAAGAAAAATGCCAATAACTTACTCACTTTATCCTTACAAATAGATTTCACTTTATTACTTTATGTAGGGAATGTACATTTTTACTTTATGTAGGGAAGGATAGAACAGATTTCGATCATTTACACATAATAAAATAGCTTAAAAGTTTCCTGGCCTTTTCAACACATAAGATAACGTTATACTCTGAAAGTTCTTTCATTTGTTACCCGAATAGCGAGGGTTACAAAAGTGATCCGCAATTTTGGAGCGGTGCGGTCATATCGAATTTGGAGTAATGTCACTCACTTCACCATATTCTACTCATAATGCTCTTTCAATTGATATCCATATAGCGTGAGTTGCAAAAAAAAGCGATCCGCCATTTCTGAGCGGCGGCCATATTGCATTTGGGGGAATGTCATTTACGTCGGCTCTACGTGTTGGCCCGAACGTTGGCCCCAACGCCTTGGCGCCGGCTCCACACGTAGGTCCCAACGCTGGTGCCAACTACCAACGCTCGCCCCAACGTTGGAGCCAAGCCAATGCCATTTTCAAGATCCACGCATTGAACGAGTGGCGTTGGGGCCAACGTGTGGAGCCGGCGATACTGTATCGTGTCTTACTCTCAAAGCCCTCTCATTTGATACCAATATTACGTAAGTTGCAAAATAAATAACGTCTTTTTGGAGCGGCGGCCGTCTTAAACGTACTGTCGTGGTATTAACTTCACCGGGTTCTACTCCTACACTCCTTTCATTTGCTACCCATAAAACGTAGTTTGAAAAATAAAAGTGATCCGCCATTTTTAGAGCAGCGGTCATGATGAATTAAATTTCACTGACTCCATTGTGTTTTAATCTTAAAGCACTTTCATTTGATATACCAATTGCTGGGGTTGCAAAAGAAGTGTGATCTAGCTTTTTTAACGGCGGCTATATTGAATTTACAAAGATGACATATTTGCTTTCAGCGTGTAATACTCAAAAAGTCTTTTTTTCGGTACCCATATTGCCGTGCCGCAACTGAAAACCACACCGAGGCAGCAAATATCGTAAATTTTTCAATAATGGCCACCAGCGCCGCCGCTATCTTAAAAAAAATTTATATCAAATCTTTGACATAGGTATAGTCGAATGTATGCTCTATCGATTGGTATACCATACTAATTTCGAAAAGTCTAAAAAATATAACTAACTAACTAACTTCTCTCATTTGGCAATATTTCGCGTCGATTCTTAACTCTACCTTGCACATTCCACCCTTGTCCGAGCCGACGCCGCCATCTTGTCGTAAATACCGTTCGAAAATGTCCAAAATTTCAACGAACATCGCCGCCGCATCGCTAGTATTTTGTATTCAATCAACTTTTGGAAAATTCGAGGGCGCACCAGAGAGCTTCGATCAAAAAATCTGTCAAAATCCCGTAAATCATGCGTCTCTTCGGTCGCAGACCCCATGTCTGCAATCGAAGAGACGCAGAACGCCTTTTTCAATTCAAGATGGTATGGTAAAACCAAGGTGGTATGGCCATTTTGTTTTTTCACATTTCGATAGTCGCACAGCATCCTCAAGAGCGACACAATCACGCGTTCCAAATCGCCATGGCGATCGAAGTCATATTGGAAAAGTTGACATTTCACACCGGCCGCCATATTAGATTTTTTAATTTCGAACATGGCGTTCTAATCGACGGAACGGATCGTGCATTTCATTCTAATATCGCACCAATACAAAAAGGCGACCCACTCGAAGATCTTTCCGCCCCAACTACCTCCCGTCCTGCGAGCTGTGTCCCGCCTACTGCCACTTAAGGTTTGCAATTTTTTGGGCTATATTGGTGACTCTTCATCTTCTACGGATCTCATCATTTCTGATGCAATAGAGTGAAATCGGTCCAAAAAAATCAGTCGAAATACCGAAAAGCACGCATCCAACCAAACACGGGTCGGAACGCCTTTTTCAATCCAAGTTCCCACCGTGCACTCATCCCCGAGAGCAGAATACCAGCGCTATTGTCTAAATCGACGGTAGCATAATGCTGAGTTGGTGTCCGATTCGGCATTGTAAAAAGCGCCATGTTGACTGTTATTTTTTATTTTATTTTTTATTTTATAATTTTTAGTTGTAATTATCAATGTTGTGTGCCGAATAAATGGTTTTTCTTTCTTTCTTTCTTTCTACACGATCACGAATTCAAAATGCCATCATGATCTTAGCAATTTTGGAAAAGTTGACAATATGCGCTAGTTGCCAACTTAGATTTTTAAATTTTGAACATGCACGCATCTTATTCTAACAACACATACAAAAAAATATTTTTCATTACTCATACTCTGAAAGTAGGTGTGAAGTTGCCTGCGGAGCGGGTTGAAAGTAATACTTTTCAGCCCTAGGGAGAATCACTTTCAACTGACAGCTGCTGTCAAATTTTAAAAAGAAACAAGTTCTATTTTGACATTTTTATTGAACCATGTTCTGACTTTCTATACAGCCACTCAATTACCTACAGCACTGTAAAATTGAAATAACATAATGTTCAGTATTTAAAGAATATATTTTTTAAATGACTATTATAATTTACTTTCAACTATTTCTTTAAAATAACTAAAATATATTATCTCTATTGTTGAAGACCTGTAATTGGCTTTTAATTATTATATAAGAAATTTTTTGTGTTAATAGCTGTTGGTTTTCCAAAAATACATAAATAAATAGATTACAATGATGAAAATGAAAAAAATAATGGCTGAATAGCTGGCAAGCCACAGACAAAAAAAAGCGGGATAGCGGCGATCCGACCTTCAATTGTTTTTTCGAGTTTTAATTGTTTATTCCTCGGTATAGCAGAGATTTCATACATTAGAGAAGAGGCAAAAGCTGTTGTTGTTGTTGTTGATTTAATAAAATTAAATTCACTAATAATAATAATATGGTATTTTGCTGATTCATGTTTTTATTTTTACTTTCCTTGTATTCGTAATGAAAAGCACAGTGTTTACCTCGGGTAAAACACTTATTTAGTCCCTCGAACTATAGGCGCCCTCTCTACGCTCGGGCGCCAAAACCCGTCTCGGGACTAAATAAGTTACTTTCACCCCTGGGGTAACAATGTACTATTACAAAAAATAAAAACCGACTTCAAAAACACTGAAAAGTCAAAAATAATATAAGGATAGGTACAGACAACTTCATCCGTTCCCCTTAATCCTTTAGGGTTTCCCTCGATTTTTATGGGATCCCATCATTATATCCTGACTTTGGTAACCTAGGGACCACTCCAGGATTTTACTCTATCGAATACAAACATACGCATCGAATTGAGAACCTGCTCCTTTTTTGAAGTCGGTTCAAAAGAGAAGGTAAATTACCCAAAAATATCCCTGATCGTCTGTGAATGTATGGCCGGCCTATATTGGTTTGGCGCCGCGCTCCGTGCCGGTACATGGCAGTCGAAAAATAGTCTAAAAACGGTCAATGTGGGACAGAATTTTGGTTTGTGAGTTAAGATTTTTTTTACTTTTATTCAGAGTTCGGTAAAAATTTTGTGTAAAATTTAGGTGTGCTGTTTCTAATCTATGGGGGCGTTTTTTATGTGGGTTAGCATCGTTTTTTTCATTTCGTGTGTCTACGCCCCAGCGGCCTGCAGGATATGGGTCTGCAAAGTGCGCCCCCCTATGGGTTGCGCCCCTGGCAGCCGCCCCTCTGGCCAGCCCCTAGCTACAACTCTGCTCCGGAACTTAGTCCTAAGATTAGTTAAGTAACCTTGATTCCCTTGTGAAATTGCTAAATATGCGAAAATATGTGACACAGCTTTTGCCCACTCGCTCTTAAAATAAGAAAGTTCTGTAGTTCACTCTACAGAACTTTCTTATTAAGAAATTAAGAATTTTAAAATAAGAAAGTTCTGTAGTTCAGTCTACAGAACTTTCTTATTTTACAAATTTTTTGCAGGAGTACTTCTGTGAAATTTCAAATAAAATAGTCTATCTAATCTTGTTTTTCTATATAAACTTTGGACCTTCGTTTCATCATCTCAAGGGGTAAATTTTGAAAAACCCTTTCTTAACGAATGCCTAAGTCATAATAACTATCTGCGTACCAAATTGAAGCGCAATTCGTTCAGTGATGATAGATAAGTCAGTAACGGTTGCCATTTATATTAAAAGAAAAAGAAGAAGATAATCGGTTAATCTCTTGATCGAGATGACTTACAAGTTTGATTTTTTTGTAGCTGAAAGCAAACGTAAACCCGAGTATTTGATATAAATTTCAGTTCCAATCTCTACGCGTTACTGCGAAAAAGGGTCTCGACAGACAGATGGACAGACGGATAAAAATATTTTTATTCATGAATCATGAATAACATTTCCTTTTTTGTAAAATTTCACGTTTAAATTACTTAAAGTGCAAAATTATATGTTGTGTGTATCAATACCTGTCTATGAATTAAGTACTAAGTTTAAACTTTGCTTCGTTTATTTCAACACTTTTAATATTTATGATAAAAATGATGTGATCCCAATAAACCGTGTTAACTATCTCGGACAAAATGTTATTATGTTTTATGTAACTACCTTAAACTTAACTTTCGGTTATTTTCGGTATTTTCAGTTTTAAACGCAAGTTCATTATAAAAAAAGAGCTTTATTAAATCTATAAACTTTCCTACATGTTTTTATTTCTAATACACCTTATTATAAACCCTTTATTGTACATAAACAATTAAATTTTAGTTAAATTAAAGTGTGTACATAGGTGGGCTTATCTCTAGTAGAGATCTTTTAGAGAACCTTGTGTGCTTTGAACCTATTCCACGTAGAGTTAGTATAGTAAGTGAGCAAATGCATTATTCGAGTTTGTTCTCGATCTCAGCATGGTCATTTTGAATGGAATACTTGGGCATCGTGCATCATCGGCAAGCCACTAGTCAGTCAGTGCCTCTCAGAGGACTGCCGTACCCACTCGCGTTGGACTCTCCGTAAGAAAGTGATTTCCATCATGGATTCAAACGGCCATACGTTCTTGGCTAAAGTGTTGAACATTGTCAGTGAAAATAAGGCTGACCAATTACCATTGATCGACTTCAAACACCCTCATGAGCTGGAGGTATGTATTTGTGTAGTAATGTTTTCTTTTTTAGATTTTTTTATTCACTATGTTGCTGATGTGAATACAGCTTTACGTAAAATTGGATTTTTAGAATGTTGAAGTGTGTTAAATACTTAAATTCTGTTAGGTACGTCATTTTATCATGGTATTTTTATATTGGTGTAATTTTTAAAAATATTTTGTTTTATAAAAAGGAACATTTTTGCAATTAATTATTTTGATGAGTACAGTCACGAGCAAAAATGTGAAAGTTTTAACATATTGTTTAAAATTTATTTTACAAGTTTATTGCATTGTTCTTAAAAATAATTTTAAACGAAAGTGGTTATTCATTTTAACTTTTCTAATTCTTCTCGGCACAAAAAAAGGGGGGGGGGGGGGTATTATGTATTGGGACAACCCGGTTGGAATGTTTTTTTTCATAAAATTTGCTATTATTAATTATCTTGTGGTACTTTTCCTCCAGCTAACATTTTCTTTCTTTTAATCAATTTTCTGTATGTATATTATCTAACCACCTTCTTGGATGTGAATGGATCTTTTTATCGTTTTTGATGAATTAATTACTATTTATATGCACATTTTAACCGCCTCCGTGGTCTAGTGATTGATACCGCTCGGTATTGAGCTGGAGGTCTGCGGTTCGATTCCCCATGGGAGCAAAAGATTTTTAGCTTGGTCTGGTTGGTGGTAGGGTTTTCGAGCACACCTGGTAATCTACCACTGTCTTACCTAAGTTTGTTGCCGTAATAACAATTATAATAACATTGTTGTGTTTTCCTACAATTAGAGATAAGAATTAATCTTGATAATATCAGTACCTCACTTGTTGAGACATCCAGGTGAAGCTGGCTTCCATCTGCGGCCGTTTCGTTATTTACCATCTGTTGTGTGTAAAAAAATTAAATTTATTTTATTTAAGTACCTACTTAGTAATTTTAAAATTACACTCACCAATCAGTAGACTTAATTTAGGCGAGCGTTAAGTTTGCTGAATAGGGCGGGCCTTCCTGGCCCCGAACATTGCCCTGCATTGGGGTCAAGTTAAGCCCCCATTGAGAATGCCAGCGGCGTAGCTGCTAGTGGAAATCAGTTCTACGGCGTACCCAGGACTAGTCAGCTTAGCCCCGCGGAATCTTAATAGATTCCTCTTTAAAAAAGTAAAAAATTATATAATATACAGTTGATGTATATTTTCGAATTATTTCTAGTACTCACTAGTTTTGATAAACAATTTGTATATTTGCAAGGAAATATAATTAGGTGTAAAAATTATTAAATTAATGGCAGATAAATTCTTTGATGTGCATTTAAAAAAGTCCTTAAAGAAGGCTAGCTATAAGTATAATTTTATCCCAACAGCTGACAAAATCTTGTATCCGCTTTTGTCGCCCACTGTACCAATTAGTGAGATCGCTTGCGCTCGTTGTGACAGTGCTAATTGATGTGTTATTATTATCACACACATTGGAATTTTGTAGTTTGTCCGGCACATAAGTAAGGTAAATATTAATAAGTGTGAGCAAACAATAGTTTCTTTTTGAGGGCCTGAGTTCTTAGATTTTTAACCGACTTCGAAAAAGGAGGAGGTTCTATGTTCGGCTGTATCTATTTTTTTATGTATGTTCACTAATTACTCCGCCATTTGTGGACCGATTTTCAAAATTATTTTTGTAATCGAAAGAGTGATATATAGTGATACTCTCGAGGTGATGTTGTCACCATGTCATGTTACTGAGCTGGCGATGTAAGGTTTCTGGTAGATTAGGAGTTCGGGAATAATTCTTTCGAAACTGTTAAAGTTATTCTGGTGTTTGCCTTGGCTCAAATTCTAATATGTTTGAGCTAAAAAGATAGAAAAAAAATAAAACCGACTTCAAAAACATCAAAAAGTTATAAATAATATAAGAATACATACAACGTCACAGTTTTATAATGAAGTTGGTGCCAAGCAATTATAACCTTGAATGGCTTAAAAATATAACAACAATTTTATTAATGTAGTTACTTAAAATTTAGCACCGACTTCAGTATAAAACTGTGATGTTGTATGTAGTCAAAAGCACCAAAAAGTCATAAATAATATAGTATTCTTATATTATTTATGACTTTTTGGTGTTTTTGAAGTCGGTTTTTTTGTAAGAGATTTTTTTTAGTTTAAAACTCGTTATTTGTTGTACAATGCTGGGTGAATGACGGCGCACGCCGTTATGCACAGCAATCTGAACATACGAGCTGTCTATGAATCCGATACTTTGCTTATAGGTAATATATTATGATTATTATTTTATTATATATTTCAAAATAAAGTGTTTCTATCTATTTCTATCTATCTATCGTTTACTAGCTTTCCGCTCGCCGCTTCGCCCGCGTTATTATTGTTTTCCCGTGGGAATTTATATTTTCCCGTAGGAAACATAATTTTGTGGCCTATTGAAGCCCGGATAATGAATTTCATAGAAATTGGAGCAGATTTTAAATATTTTCCATAGAAACTTTCAACCCCAATTTTGCACCCTAAGGGGGTGAATTCCAATACACCATGAAATACATGTTCTATCAAATATTTTTAAGAGCATGAATGTCAAGTTTTATCAAAATCGTTGCTAATCAAAAGATTTTTCCATACAAACTTGCAACCCTTATTTCATCCCTTTAGGGTTAATTTTTTTTAAATCCCTTCTTTGTGTGCGTCCGCATTTTAAATTAAAACAACTCTTCAAATTTCACGTATCTACCATTAGTGGTAGAAACGTGAAATTTGAAATTCTACTATAGATGGGAACATCTCCTTTTATATATATGTACATATAGATAGGAGTATAAAGGTAGCGCCTCTGGACCGTAGACGGGCAAAGAGTGTGTCAATGACATATTATTGGCACATCTTCCATACCTGTCTGTCTACATACTAATTATAAACTTGACTTAAATAAAATATTATGAATTCCAGGCTATCCTAGACCTGGACGTCTCCAAGGGATGTACAGACGCGGACTTGGAGAGGTGTGTTCGTCAGGTGCTGCAGTACAGCGTGAAGACTGAAAAGGCTACCTTCAGGAACCAGCTGTACGGCGGCATGGATCCGTACGGCCTCTCTGGAGCGTGGATCGCGGAGGCGTTTAACACTAGTCAGTAGGTATTATGGTACGAGGGATGATGGACAAGGGAAGGTTTTATAGGGTTGGGCAACACTGCTTACTGCGCTAGATCCTGGAAGCGTTGTGCGAGTTTTACAGAGTTTCACTCGAACACTGCATGTATCGAACGCGTGAACGTATTTGTATGGGATTGGTCAGAGGTGTAGCTAGACTAGCTAGCCTGTGTGGGTCCTATATTAAACATTTTCTGATACCTCTCTATACCTACAACTGCAGTGAAGTCTACATTCCATTTCGGATAAAAATATAAAACAGAACATAAATATTAAATACGGAACTCGTTGACCACCCAATACTTGTTGATATATTTTTTATGCGAAAGATATTTCTACTAATATTACTTGTATACAGGATTACTTTTTCATCACCCCGGGAAATTCAAGGGACGCTTCAGGACACATCCATTATTGTATGAAAAAAAATCTTTAAAAATACAGCACTTAACTAGTGCAGTATTTTGTGGATATTTTAGAAAATTAATACAAAATTAAATAGGCGAGTTATCAATATAGTACATACAATCTGCAAGTAATAATTGCAGAAGGCATTTTTTATAATTTTCTGAAGCTATTTACAACATCGCGTTCGACGTTCGTGAAACACTGATTGTCAAGACCCCAATCACACAATCACATGGTAAAGTTGGTAAAGTCAAAGCTGTGCGCATTTGAGCATAACCGTGTGCCATCCCTTCGGTCAATTTCGAAACTAAGGCTTCAGTAAACGTTATTCAGAGAAAGGTTACCTTCGGATATGAATTAAGTGAGTTAAATAAAACAATGACCGCTGGAGTGCAAGTGAAGTAGGTAAGTTTTGCTCAAGGGACACAAACTTTTATTTTATGGAAATAACCGCTTTCAAAGATTCATCAGTCACTGTCTTAGCAGAGCTGAGAATAGAATCCAGGAAATGTACCTAATATAAGAAAATCCCGAATTTTATGATACCAATCGATAGGACCAAACCTTTTATTAAACATTTCCTCTAAAGTTGGATGAAGAAGATAATCCCCACTTAATAATATAAAATAATGTGAAAGTAATTCTGTCAGCCTGTCTGTTACGCTTTCACGTATAAACCACTGATGTAGAGATTGTTTAAGCGGCGAGAAAGGACATACCTACACTACGTTTTATCCAGAATTTTAACGAGTGCCCTAGGAAATCTTAACACGCCATAAAACTAAATTTCCAGCTAGCTATGTTTAATTTATTTAATGAGATTCACAGGACAAGACATTGATTTGCCTCAATGCTAAATAGCAAAAACAAAAAAAAAGGAATTTTGCTTAGAATTTTTTTATGCTTGAGAGCATTTATTATATATTTCAAAACATTATACGTAGAAAATTCCTTAAATCTAAAATAAATACTTAGTAATAATTAAATCGAATAAACCTAACTTAAAAATAAAACTAATTAAAATAGACTAGAGTCCAACCCTGTATCGGGCGGCATGGAGGCTCGCTCGCTGAATCGCCATGCTGATTCTTTGCGCGAGGTAAGCGCCAGCCCTCCTGTCTCCAGAGGCCCCTAGAGCCGCGGAGAAATTTCTTTTAGAAACTTGGCGTTTGGACCACATGAACCCAGAGTTTCTACTCCAAACAGCACAAATATGTAGTCCTGTGCTATAGATACTACTTGTGCTCACCTATAATGTCTGCAAAAACGAAAACACGTGGAAAGTTTTTTCATCTAGGGAGCATTCGGCGAATTCCGAAAATCGGGGAATTCCAACCACAAAACGTGGCGATTTAAATCGCTCTTGTAAAATTCATCTAGATGCCATGATTATCCTCTCTCCTGCTCAGTTTCGACACTACACTTAATTAATTCGTTTACTTATTTAGACAACTCTATTTAATTCGAATACCTAGACACTAGTGAATTTCCCAATGCCTTTAAATTTAACGCTGAATATGCTTCGCCAAGTTGTTTGAAAAGTTGTTCACCTTTATGCATCATAGCGTGCCTTGGACAGATCAAGAGTCCTCGCAAATGGAGGCCTGCTAAAATTTTCCTATCAATTAATGCATATTGTGTATTTGCGCAATACAGTACGCGCAGCTTATTGGTTAAAGCGCCCGTTAAATTATTTATAATAGCACTAAGTAGTTGGTGCCCGCAACTTCGTCTGGGTGGAAATTAGCTATCTCTATACTAAAGGGGTTCGAAGATTTGGCTTAGTCAACGGCCGCCATTTTGATATTTTTCAAAATGGTGGCAATAAATTGGGATCATGACTGAATTCTAATTTTCACGTCTCGTCATAAAATATTAAAATACCGTAGAAAAAGATGCAATCATGTGAAATTAGATTTAAAATCGGCTTAGAAATACGTGAGATACAAGCATTTTAAACGGTTAATTTGGAAGCGATTAGACAGAGAGATCAACCGTGAACGTCATTGTTTAGTACGGCCATATATAAACTTCATGTAAATTGCCGTTTTGCGAGAAAGAGATGGAGATTTTTTTTAATACCTTATATCTCTTGGTTATTTTTATAGTTATTCGAAAACCGATTTTTTCTTTCTATTTATTATATGAATGAGCTTCTATTAAAGCAATAATTTTTTTTCATTCATCTAGCCTATTCTATGGTCATTTTCATCATCTATATTTTTGGCAGATAGCTTTAGGTATAATGTAACGTTTTAGGATTAAAGTGACTTTAAAATTTTTGGTAGTGTCTGATCGTATGAGGGATATAATATGTTGAAAAAAAAGGCGATCTTCGAAACCCTTTCATTAAAACCGACTTCAAAAACACTGAAAAGTTAAAAATAATATAACAATAGTTACACACAACATCACATTTCAGTAGGTATTGAAATCGGTGCTAAATATTAAGACATTCTAGGAGATCATCGTTTGATCATGTAACTACCTATTGTTATATTATTTTTAACTTTCCAGTGTTTTTAAGGTCGCTTTTTATTTTTAATTTATTTCTTGTAATTTATTTTTTTATTGAATTAAATCTTTTTAGTGAGTGAATTCACTTGATAATGCGTACCTATTGTATTTAACAAACTTAACTCTAGCTCCAAAAAGTTAAGGATCCTTCCATCATCAGCTCTGTTCACAACGTCCAGACGCAAATACGTGAGTAGCTTTGGAAAAAACATGAAAAACGTTGGACGTACCTATAAAATTTAAGGGTTTCCCTCGATTTTTGTGGGATCCCATAATCAGGTCCTAACTTTGGTGACCTTGGGACCACTCCAGGAGTATACTCTATCGAATACTAAAATTTTGTATTCGACAGAGTATACTCTATATAAAATCGATCCACAATTGGCAGAGAAATCGCGTAATATACACACAAAAAGACATACGGAACGAATTGAGGGCCTCCTTCTTTTTTGAAGTCGGTTAAAAATTGGGCTCTACAGACAAATTCGGGCACAACAAACAGACAGCGCTACTATTGTGTTCATAATAAAGAGATATACGACTATGGTCCTCTCGTCGAATTTCAAATTGTCTTACCTCGTCTTGTCTTACTTGTGCACTTAAAAGTTTGTTTTCTTAAAATATAGGCTTACGTTTGACCTCACCTATAATGTGAAGCGATGATGAGATCTGCAGTAGAGCGTGATTACTTACCAAAAATAATATTTTCCTAGAACCTACCTCTGACTTACCTTTTTCTGCCACAAAGCATCAGTGAATGTATTGGGTTTCGATTTGAAAGGTTCCAAAGGCAGTAAACTAACTAACTACTTACACTACATCAAGATAAATTATGGGCGTCGGTCGGAAAACATCGGAATCAATCGTCTAACTAACTTATCAAAGACAATTGGCAAACAGTAGTTTGGCTCCAAAAATCATTTACAATCATAAGAGCAGCTCTATATCATTATACCGGGTATAAGTGACGGTGTCCCATTTCTTTTAACAGTAAGTTCAGACCATTATCCTCATTTGAAAATCACTAAAATTTTCTCCCGGAAGATTCATAAATTTTCCTAATTTTTTATTATTTTTTTCTAAATTTTCTGGTGTAATATAATATAGTTAAAATGTAAATCGTATTACATTTCCTTCGTAGTGCGCGCGGAATCAACTGTTTGGATCATCGAACGTTAGCGCACCGGTGTGTGAGCGGAACAAAAATGATGCCGGTGCGCCATACATTGCGTAACATGAATAAAAATTAAAAATGAAAACTCCTTTTTTTCGTTTTAAAAGCTTTTCCGGGAAAAATAAATAAAACATCGGTAAACAAATATTAACATTGGTTTGAACTCATTGTTAAAAGGACACCGTCACTTATACCCCGTATACTGCCTTGATGTGTCGGTCATCTTCGGAAACACGAAGTTAGCCGATTACCATTATTTAGCTTGTAGTACTGTAGCAATCTATGGTACTGTAACAATTTCATTACAAATTGGCAACGTACACTGTGCTACTTGTAGGTAAGCTTACAAAAACTACATGTAGCTATTATACACTGTAGCCACTTACCATCAGGTGGGCAATCTACTTTTGTTATACTCATATATATACCTACTAGTTATGCCCGCGAAATACGTTTCCCAGTGAAAATACTAATATTGCATTTAAAAAATGGTTGGTAGTAGAAGGGTGAAAATTCGGGGTTAAGTTAAGAATATTTTGATGCCAAATCAAAAAAAAATTCTGGAGAGGGCCACACTTATCACCTAGGGGTTTAAAAAATAGCCTACGCCTACGACCTATTTTTTAGATATACTAAAATACACAAAAAAGAAATCATAGAAATCGGTCAAACCGTTGAGTCAGAGGAGTTCGATAACAAACACTGTGACACGAGATTTTTTATATAGTACACTTAGATAAATAAACCATTTCACCTTTCATTTAAATACCCAGGTAAAAAAATACATAAAATCCTACAATATTCCCCTGGTATATTTCAGGTATACCTTCGAGGTGGCACCAGCATTCACCCTCATCGAGCTGACGATGATCCGCCACATATCGCAGCTGTTCGGTATTCCCGACGGGGATGGCATCTTTAGCCCTGGTGGGAGCATGTCCCTATTCTACGCAATAGTCGCCGCTCGCTACAAAGCCTTCCCAGAGGTCAAGAGTAAGGGAATGCGAGCGCTTCCGGAGATGGTGCTGTTTACATCTGAGGATGTGAGTAATATAGATTCAATGTTAAATATTGTATAAATAGTACGTTGTTACTCTAGGGGTGAAATTAACTTATTTAGTCCCGAGACGGTTAACTCGAACTTTTGGCGCCCTCGCCACGCTCGATCGGCGATAGTTCGACGATCAAAATAAGTCTTATAACCTTGTTAAACACTGTGCTTTTCAATACGAATATAAGAAAAGTAAAAAACAAAAACTTGAATTAGCTAAAGAAATAATGAGTGAATTTAATTTTACATAACTCAACAACTCCTGCTTTTAGCCTCTTTTATGAAATCAGGCGTTAAACAAAACTCGAAAAATACAAATGAAGATCGGATTGCCGTTTTCCGCCTATTGAAGCACTTAGCTTGAATAAAAAAGTCACAATCAAGGGCGCACTTATGGAAAAGCATTTATAAAGTGTGTGATTATATGACAGACAAAACTCAAAAACTGCTTGGGATTGACAAAAAATGTGATAATTGACGTTCAAAGGGTGTTAACACTTTGTGATAATGGGATAAATGTCATTCATTTGAGTCACTCCGACAGGCATATTGATATTATTATTCTATATATTAAATATAATATTTGTAATGTAGGCAATTTAAAAGAAAAGACAAAAAAAAAACAAGACTTTCCGAGTTTCTTGCCTGTTCTTCTCGAGAAGGCTCTCCCAACTTCCGAACAGCCCCCTAACCATGATCGCCCAAAACAATATTAAAACCGCCCTGAGAGCGGGATGGCGCTATACGCAGTAAGAGCGGTGTCTCTGTTTCAATATTGTTTTAACCTTGCTATAAGCGGTCATGGTATGGCCCCAGGTGTTGAGTAAATTTTTTTTTCAATTTACTTTTACTTGTACATATTTGCATACATCTTAATAATGGTTCGGGTAAGTATGTGTATATACGAGTACAAGGATTACATAATTAGTTAATTAGATTCTTGGTTAAAGATTTTTAATATTTTGTTTAACGTCTTAGTGCATGTAGAGGTCTATATTGAATAAATATTTTTGAGTTTGAGTTTATTTTGATTTTTTTTTATATGACCGGCCAGCTAATCAGCCATTATTTTTCATTTTCATCATTGAAACATGATAAATATTTTCTTCAAACCTATGTTATTTTAAAGAAATAATTGAAAGTAAATTATAATAGTCATTAAAAAGTATACTCTTTAATTAATACTTAACTGTATGTTATTCCAATTTTATATCGCGCTGTAATTGAGTGGCTGTATATATAGGAAGTTGGAACATGGTTCAATAGAAATGGAAAAATAGAACTAGTTTTTTTTATATAATTTGACACCTGTCAGTTGAAAACGATTCTCCCTAGGGTTCTCCCAGTGGGGTGTCGGGCTTACCCATTAAACCCCCCGGTGTTCTCGCTGCCCTTATGGGCGCGCGTGGTAGGGTCCCCAATGAGATACATATTAAATAAGCTAAATTACAAATTTTCTTCTATAAATAAAAAGGTTGCTATCATTCCAAAAAATATACTAATTTTGAATGTGAAATTGTACACGGTAACGATGCAAAGATTGTATGTAGGTATGCATGGAACATTTCAATGGGAAATTAGAAATTATGTCATTTACAAATTCGCGCAGGAATAGGTCAACATCTGTCTGTCTCTCATGTTATTTTTAAGAAATATTGAGTCCGGATGCAGTGCGCCGATTTAAAGTGCGTGTAAATAACGCTTTCTGCCTAATCTCTAGGTTGATCGAACTCCGCACTTCCAAATTGTACTCCTCTCCCCCAGACAAAACCCTCACGCTTGGGTTCTCTCTCTCTCTCTCTCTCTCAAGCGTTTCGCAGTAAATAATGTATGAGAATAACATTATATGCGAGAAAATAGGTTTACAACCAGCTAGTGACAACCCCGAGACCACGAAAGAGGTCAAGTTAGGTACTATGTGCACTGCATTGTGGACTTCTTATCTTTTCAGAGCCATTACTCCATACAGAAGGCAGCGCACTGGCTGGGGTTCGGGACGGAGAGTGTCAGAGTCATAAAAACGAACGCTCGTGGACAAATGCTAGTGGATGAGCTGGAAAGGGAAATACAGAAGGAGCGGAGTCTCGGCCGTTGCCCTCTGCTTGTGAACGCGACTGCAGGCACTACTGTGCTGGGAGCAATCGATGATCTGTCGGCCATTGCGCAAATATGCAAAAGACATGGCGTTTGGATGCATGTTGACGTAAGTTGCTTCTGTCCTTTCATTCATAGTTTTGCTATGCGGTTCGAAGGATCAAACAATGAAGGAACAAACAAACAGTGGAGAAGTAATCTGAAGTAACCTGTCTGAACCGGGAATCAAACCCTCTAAATATTGAGAATTAACATTCTGTATTTTTATGATACCGATCAATAGAGTCGATCACAGAGAATAAAACTCTGTAACAAACGTTACCTCTAAAACTTGAGGGAGAAAACCTGCTACGTTTTTTAATATGATTTTGATAATATATACGTAAGTGAATAATGCGTGAGGGGACCCAATGTTTTGAATTATTCTTCTGGAGTGGATATATTTCGATGTATTTTTATAAAGGAACTAGCTGTGCCCGCGAACTACGTTTCGCCATCAAAATGCTTAACACAGTGTTTAGTTTTTTCCTCCATTTTATTCCATAATGATTCAATGATTCAACTTTATTGTGCCTTTCTTGAGCAGCGGCCATTTTGAAATTAGGACAATTTTCGTAGGTTCGTAATACTCTAGGTACTCTTCAGGGCCTTTCATTTAATACCTATATTGCTGGGTTTGAAAAGCAATTGTTATCCGTCCTTTTTGAGCTGCAGCCATGTTGAATTTACGTCAATACGTTTATAGTGTACGTTCATAGTACTCTACTAATCAAGGCCTTTCATTTGATACCCATATTGCTGGGTTTGGAAATAAACTTTTATCCTTTATTTTTGAGCGGCGGCCGTATTGAATTTTGTGCGATTTTCCTAGGTTCATAGTGTTCTACTCTTTAAGGCCTTTCATTTGATACCCATATTGCTAGGTTTGGAAACGAACTTATATCCACCCTTTTTTAAAGGTGGCCATGTTGAAATTATGGCAATTTTCCTAAGTTCATAATGCTCTACACTTTGAGGCTTTTCATTTGATACCCATATTGCTAGGTTTGGAAACGAACTTCTATCCACCTTTTTTGGGCTGCGGCCATGTTGAATTTAGGTCGATTTTTCTAGGTACCTAATGCTCTACTCTTCAAGGCCTTTAATTTGATACCCATATTGCTAGGTTTGGAAACGAACTTTTATCCACCTTTTTTGAGCGGCGGCCATGTTGAATTTATGTCAATGTTGCTAGGTTCATATAGTGCTCTACTCATTAAGGCCTTTCATTTGATACCCACATTGCTGGGTTTGGAAACGAACTTTGTATATTAGGATAATAAGAGTCCCGTACGCGTAACCCAGAATCATTGCAGTCAGATATTTTTTTTAATTATCAATATCAATCAATTACTTTTAATAGTTTTAAATGGATGAAAGAGTTTGATTCCTTAGTCATAATGTAAAAACATATAACACCTTTCAAAATACTTTTCAACATTTCAAAAATTGTACCGATTTTGAGAAAATTGGTCAAGAATTAAACCAACCTAAAAATTTAATATTTGTGACGTGATATTGTCATAAAAAATGCTTTATACATTGGTTGTATGGCTTGATCCTTTTGCCTTAACACCAGGGTAATACATAAGAAAATGACAATTTAAACTTCCTAAACTTCTTGGTTGGCGAAAGATTAAGTTTTTCTTTGCACTATGTGACAGACTTGTCAAAATAATTTTACGTGCGCCATATTGATTTTCTACAAGCATTGTGCGGAGATTTTATATGGTATTTTTTCACGAAAAATAAAACGTGAATTTAAACAAATGAAATTATGCCTAAATGTTCTTCCGGAAAATTCTAAGCATTGTGGTGTAAGCCATATCAAATTCTGTCCAGTAGTTTCGGAGATCTTTCCGGACAAACAGACAAACAAACAAACAAATATACAATTTTTTTAAAAACGTTTCTATCGTGTTCTGCTAATGATTTTAAGGCGACCTGTGTATTGTTTTTCTTAATATTTCGCAATTACAGATTTTTGAACCCCTACGATTTTATTATATATGTTACCGGCAATGTGTATAATCCGGTATTGTATACAATACCTAGGCAATGTATAGAATACCTAAAACGGGCAGGTAAAGTATGAAATAGAATTTATTTTACACTTTACCTAGGTATTCTATACAATGCCAAACTTGCAGCAGGTAATGTAACACTCGAACGCAATTGTGGTTATTACAAACAAATAAGTACGGTAAGCTTCATAGAACCCTGACACCCTTCCAAGAGGCGCCATTTCAAGCATTAATGGAAGTGAATCGTTTTAGCATGACCGTTCACTCGCGAGTGTACGCCGCACGCGGGTATCCTTTGCAAATAAAATTAAATCCTTTGACAAGAGACGGCACGGCGCCAAGGCGGCGCGATCAAAGTAAGTTCGCTTAGATAATGTCGGTACACCCGAACGCAATTGTGTTTAATAAAACAAAATACGAATAAAAATTATCGGGACACACAAGCTAGGTGCAAAGATAATTTTAATCAAAAATATGCGAAAGTAGGTAAATTCAAAGTAAAATTACACCACAATTCTTCATCACTCGAACTGTCAGAGTTACTACCACCCGTATTTTTAATAAGAGAGCCATTATCACGCTCTGAATCCAAAACAAAATATTTAGGTACTTATTTTCTTCTGTAATTGCGTGAACTACGTATACTTATGTTCCACATAAATGTGGAATTACCTTTTTTATTAATACTTCCTTTTAGTTTGACTTACGGCTGGAGCGTCTGTAGGTTGCTACGGAGGTAAGTACATAGGTGTAATTTATCCAGAATGTTATCAAATGTCGGATTTTTTGAGGATAAATTCAATTCGTAGTACAACAGTTCACAAACACAATCTTTCACTACGGAGGCGCTTCGATATAAAACTGTCAATTTCACTTTCGGGTGTACGCCGCACGCGGTAGCCTTTGTAAATAAAATTAAATCCTTTGACAAGAGGCGGCGCGGCGCGGGCGGCGTCAATGCGGGGTGCGCTAAAGAGCGGCATTATCTAAGCTAGCGGACTCTTAAGGCGCATATAGCCGATTTACAGGAAATGCGAAAGATTTGAAATGGAAACTGTATGAACAAAAAAACTTATAAATCTAAATTTCAATATTAAACTGTACAATCAATTTATTATTGTTGTTTTTTACGACTCATTGTAGTAAAAAAGTAGTTAGTAATAATTTTATTAAAATTAAATACTTCAAGCTGTTTTTTATTAGGGTTCCGTAGCCGAATTACAAAAACGGAGCCCTTATAAATTCTTCATGTCTGTTTGTCTGTCCGTTCGTGGGCCCGTCCGTCCGTACGTCACTGCCAATTTATTCCCAACCTATTAATAATTGGGCCTTGTGTAGGCCATTGAATCTTAGTAGTTTGATGTAATTTGTTAACCGCTTTACAATTTTTATACAAAAAAAATAATAGAGGGGGCTCCCCATACATATACGGCCACAGATATACACAATCTGTGTCACCTTTCATGAGGTAAACAGCTCTGTGACATACGGACGGACGGACAGACAGACAGACCGACAGCAAAGTCTTAGTAATCGAGTCCCGTTTTACCTTTTGGTACGGAACCCTAAAAACTGTCATTTTTGTGTGCGGTAGGTAGCCAACGTAGTTAGTACTTTGCGCCGCGGCAAGTAGTAAGCCAAAACATACCTACTTGCCGTAACACTAGGAGCTAGAATAAGTTTTCCTGATTACAGTACTTATCTAGCCAATAAACCGTGTGTGTCCGCCTTAAGAGCGGCGCGCGGGCGCGGCGGGCGGGCGGCCGGTCAGGTCAAAGGAGCCGCCGCCGCCGCTTGAGAAAAAGGATACCGCGAGCGGGCGGCCTTTCAGGTCAAAGGAGCCGCCGCCGCCGCTTGAGAAAAAGGATACCGCGACACTATTTAAGCAAACAGCCGCATTTCTCCATTTCATTTCGCGACGTGCGATGATACTGTTAACACGTGTATTGAGCTATTTGCGTCATAGTTATTATTTTTGCTAATTTTCGTCAGGTAGGAAAGAACAACGAATAGCTGAGATGAAAGAAAGATTTTATTCACAATTACAAATAAAAAGAGAAGCAGCAAATACAAAAAATCGCACGTTTATTGAAAAAAATCGTTATGAACAATTGATAGAAGAAACAAAAAATGCAAAAACGGCTGAAAAAAAGGCTTCTCGGGATTACTGGTTATTGAAGCATTATGATGTTATAACTGTTGGTCAGAAAGATAAGTTGATTTTCCCTGTGGATGCTACTACAAATAACAATATTATATACTACGTTGCTGATACTGAATTATTTCAAGTACTTCACGACGCACATCAGAGTATCGGCCATGGAGGACGAGACAGAATGCTGAAGGAGCTTTCTTCAAGATATAAGAATATAACTCGCCACGATGTTGAACTATTTTTGCAACTTTGCGAACCCTGCCAGCAAAAACAAAAAGGAATAAAAAAAGGGATTGTCGTGAAGCCCATACTTTCAACAGAATTTAATTCTCGCTGTCAAGTAGATTTGATAGACTATCAATCTCAATCAGACCGGGATTATAAATTCATAATGGTCTATCAGGATCATCTCACAAAGTTTGTCATATTAAGAGCCCTGAAAACAAAACGCGCTGAGGAAGTAGCGTACAATTTACTGGATATTTTTACACTGATTGGTGCACCAGCCATCTTACAATCGGACAATGGTCGAGAATTCGCAAACCGAGTGGTCAGTAATCTTAAAATATACTGGCCGAACTTAAAAATTGTGCATGGCAAGCCTAGACATTCCCAAAGTCAAGGGAGTGTCGAACGAGCTAACCAGGACATTGAAAACATGCTTACAACTTGGATGCAAGATAACGATAGCGAACGTTGGAGTGATGGTCTGCGATTTGTACAACTCATGAAGAATAGGGCGTTTCACTCAGGAATCAAAAGAACACCTTATGAAGCTCTTTTTGGGTGGAAAATAAAAGTTGGCATATCTTTGCCTTTTGAGGATACTCACAACCTGGAGAGCGAAGAAGATTTAGAAAAAGTGATGAAGTCATCTTCAGAATCTGTAATAGATGCGGCTGAGACATCAGAAACTGAAACAGCTGACACTCAACCTCTACAGGCACCAGATCAACAAAACGCTGCACTCGATAGTTTTAACATCGGTAAGGAAGCTTCACATGTCCAAAGTGCGCATGATGAACACATGGCTATCCCAAATACTAAGAATGTTGTTGAGCCTACTAATGTCGAAAATCTTCCTTGTGAGGCAAATGATCAAGCGTTACATGATCCGAATTTGGTATCAGTACGAGAGGAGTCATTGAGTTGTGCACTTATATGCTGTGTTTGTTCCGAGGAGACAACAGGTGGTCATTCGTGCAGAATGTGCAATAGGCCTATTCATACTATTTGTGCTGCTCCGGAAGAAAATATTGCAGAAGGTTTTGGATCCAAAGTTGCTTGTCCTTTATGCGCAAAAAACGCCTTTTCGATAGAAAACCGCATCAGAGCCAAAGAGAATTTGATAGTACAAGCTCAGAAAATGCTTAAAACTTCTGAAAAAAAATTCCCTCCCGTATCGTTGGGTACCACTGTACGCATTCCTGTTCCAGAAGTCGATAGAGGTCGTGGTGATGCTCGCAATATACTGGCTGTAGTATTACACAAAACTGATGACGATCTATATCAACTAGGCACAAAGCAAGGCGTTGTCAAGACATTGTATTCAAGACAACAGTTCACTGTTTGCCATCAGAAATTACTGCAAGAAGAAGACGTCCCCAATCTGGAAACGACACTCCGTACAGTTGCGACTTTGCAATCTACGGGGACAGGACAGGGCTTTGTGAAATGTAGTTGCAAAAAAAACTGTGACTCTAAAAAGTGTTCCTGTATCAAAAGTAAGGCTCTGTGCTCTTCAAAGTGCCATAATAGTTTGTCGTGTAAGAATAAATAAAACCTACTTTTACTTAAAATTGTGAATGCCTATTAGACCTACTTTTTGTTATAAAGAGAATTGTTTTGTTTGTGAAGTTCAATTACAAAATTACTTATATTATGTTAAAAGATACTTGTAATGTTATGTTACAAACAAGAAGAATTTTAAGTTTCCTGTTATTTTTTGTGATTTTAAAGTTGATAATAAAGTTTATTTCAAGTAAATACAACATGTTTTATTTGTCCGCTATTTGATAAGTAAGTCTGTTAAGATTTATTGACATTAACCGGCTTACCTAACATTAGTTTAGTCTTAAGATTTATTTATTTTACACATTACCGGTGAACCAGCAGGTATTCTATACAATTCCTACGAATTGTATACAATACCTAGGTAAAGTATGAAATGGACAATGATATTCATGATATTTCATTGCCTGGACGCCCCAGGGATTGTATACATTACCTAGGGATTGTATACAATACCTGAATTATACACATTGCCGGTAACATATACATTAAAAACGATTAAGATGATTAATACAGAATCGTATCTCTTCAACTCCATTGCACCCCATCAAGAGATGATGGTATTTTGCGTCCGCCATGTTGGATTTTGATATCGATGTTATTTTCGTAATAGCTACGACCCAAAAATCATGAAAACGACAATAATGTCGATATCACATTTTACCACCCCATTTCACCCTATTATGAATTTCAATAAAATACGAAACATGTTATCCATCGATTCTATTAAAGAATGTTTATGCAAAATTTAAAGTAGATTGGATCATTAGAGTTGTCCCATACAAACTTTACCCCCTTTTTCAGGGGTAAAGTTTGTATGGGATTAGGGGTAGAATTTCGGAAAATCCTTTCTTTACGGACGCCTACGTCATACAAAGAACACACACTCCAAGTTTCAAGTCTCTACGATCAGCGGTTTAGGCTGTGCGTTGATCCGTCAGTCAGTCAGTCAGTCATTCAGGACAAAGAATTTTATAGGTATAGATAGATTAGTTTGATTTGTTCATTTATCTGTTTCAGGCATGTTGGGGTGGAAGCCTAATACTGTCTTCAAAATACAAACACAGGCTCTGTGGGATAGAAAGGTGACATTTTGTATTTTTAAAATTAAGTTTACCGAGTTCTTTTTTCGAAACACCAATTAATTAATGTCCCTCCTAACCGATATTCGGTCACGGCGGCCAATCTCCACAGAGACTAGCCATCTGCGCAGGATATATTATAGTGCACAAGTGACTGCGAAAACGCAAGTGCACTCTCTGTTCCTTCACTCGCATAGTCCGATGGGACGGTTAACCGACACGACCGGGGCGAGATCAGGCGCAGGACCCACTGTTTAACGTGTCTTCCGAAGTACGGAGGAGCTTGAGATGTTTCTTATTTTTTGCTCACCCATCCTAGGACTGACCACAGCGAACGTTGCTTAATCTTAGCAATCGTTCGCTGAGCGCACGCGCCAATGCGCCAACAAACTCCTCGGCCCCTTTACCAATTAATTATTAAGTATGTAAGGACACGAAAAACAGAAAAATCAAGTGTTAAATTTTCAAATAAGATAATGTTATAAGTTCAATGAAGTAACTTATTGAATTTCCTTTATGTATTTCCCCTGTCCAAGGTTGCCTGGAAGAGATTGCTTATTATTAGCAATAATGGAAATTTTGTCTGTATCTCTGTGTGCAATAAAGTGCTTTATTATTATTAACTAACTATTTTAACTCATAAATAAAAAATCTGTGTATCGCTTAACATACTTTGTATGGTTGGCAGTGCGGACTCGATATCGTGGAACCCCCACAAGATGGCGGGCGCGCCGCTGCAGTGCTCCGCGGTGGTGGTGCGCGGGCGCGGGCTGCTGCACGCGGCCAACGCAGCCGCCGCCACCTACCTGTTCCACCGCGACCGCTTCTACGACACGCGCTACGACACAGGCGACAAGAGCGTACAGTGCGGTAGGAAGGTAAGACACACAGACACACACACACACACACACACACGCATGCACGGCCGCCACCAACTCCCTTTTCCATCGTGCCCGCCACGCCTTACCACACCGGCGTCAAAAGCATTGAGTGCGGTGGGAAGGTCAGACCCATTGATTTACTACCAAACGTAGATAGAGCGGTTCATACAAAAACGCGCTTGAAATCTGTCACCTAATCGACTATACATTGGTACTCGCTGATATATACTCGAATATACACGCCCGAATGAAAATTACCATAAAGAAAGTATCGTATTTATCGAATTCAACCTTATTCTGCATTATTACGGCAACTATTTCAAGTACAACCGTGGGAACTTACATCATTTCATAACTAGCCACAGATCAAACGACGCTTTAGTAATTGCTACAAGAAAATATCAACTTTATAGTCTCAAACATAATGCTTGAAATTGCTTATCGCGTTGTCGCTCCAACGCATGAATGAGATAACACATCGTGATACGACGCCCGTGCGAGCGAGACGATTGTGATGTACTGACACTGACGCGAAGCGACATGTTTATGATTAAAATAATTGTTTTTGATTGGTTTTTACGTATAAATCGAATATTTGAATATATGATAACATGTGTAAGGAGTTTACTCACGCAAAATATGAAATCCCGTCTTTTTTCTGCCATTTCTGGCTATTGTTACCACAACTTTTTAATGCGCACTTCGGCATGTTTACGTGCCGACAGCTAATAACTCACTATGGAAAGGAACAGCACGAGTCGCGATTGAGCAGTTCTTCACCGGCCTACTTTTCGATCGTTCATGCGTTATCTACGTTTGGTAGTAATCAATGGTCAGACCCATACACACACAGAGAGCAAAATATAGAGTATCGTTCTCTATATTGTGCAGAGAGAGAGACACTCATGCATACGCACGGCCGCCAATAAGCCCTTATTCGCAAGAGTAACAAAAAGGTGTTGCGTTAAAGCGGCGTAAGCGCTTTTATAACGTTCGCTATACGATACGATACTGCTGCTCGGTAAAAAAGTGTCGCGTTATAAAAACGCTGCCGTGTGAACATATGCATGGGATATTTTTTATATACAACTAAGTTGGCGAACAAGCATATTGCTCACCTGGTGGTTAAAGTCACCTATACATACATGTGGTTTCTGTGAGATTCGCAGCAAATCTGCAACCCCAATAAAAACCACAGCGTACGTTGCCAACTTGTGATATAAGATGTAATTAAACTTGTAATATAAGCAATGCCAGCACTGCAGCTTTGCGGCAGAAATAGGTAAGACGGAGGTGCCTAAGCAGGCGACCCTGGTACAGAGTCTTCGTCTGGTAATGCACAATACTTTTGTTATATTTGAATGCTTTTTTAACGTACTTACGTTAGAAAAGCGCTCTTGCGAACGAGATATCGGTTACACCACGAGCGTGGTACGACAACAGTGACAAGGGCGTGCAGCGTGCAAGGAAGGCTAGTACCATCCATTCATCCACAAGCACCCACCACACATACACACACAACACACACACACACACACACACACAAACACACATACAAACGCACGCACGACTGCCGTCTACAATACCTGCTTAATGCGACAAGGGCGTGCAGTGCGATAGAAAAGTCAGATGCCAGTGCAGTGTGATTAGACACGCACTGCTGTACAGCTAAGAAACAAATCTTGAATCACACCGCATTGGTAACAAATTACAGAAGTAGATTTATCGAAACATTTGCAAGGTGTCTTCGACAAACTCTGCAATTTGTAATGTATGTAATTTCAGTAAGGTTTAAATGAGATGAAAATCTTCAGTTATTAGCATTCCCCAATTGAAATATTCATACGTAGTAGATATGACATTATGAAAAAAAATTAGAGAAAAAATTTATCGAGCCCGAGTTTAGAAGTACCTTTTTTATAAAAAATATCAAATAATTTTGTGTGAGCCTGCGCGCGTCGGAGATCAGCTCAACAGCGCATTAGGGGGAGGTTATTAGTGCACTTGTGCTGTAAGCATTGTGGGATTTTCTGTCAGCTACGCGCAAGTAGTATATCAACTGCGGTCAGCTGTGCAGAGGACTATTTCTTTGACAGATTGCATCTGGAGCAAGAGATCCGGTGATACGACAAAGAGCTAATTAAGTAATAAGTTAAAATGAGCTAATAGAGAGAGACCATGTTCCACTTGTTCAATTCAAACAATATTTTTATAGACCTGTTTCAAAAGATAACTTGTTCCAAAAGAACAGTATATTTAAAAAGACCAACCTGTTCCAGAAAACCCCCAATATATAGCGAAAAAAAATCATGAATTCGTCGCTTACCAGAATTATTTACTTCTTGCATTAAATAATCACTACATGTCCAACTTATCTAACTTGCTACCATTTTCTACATTGTTTGTTAAAATTGTGTTGTTGTAATTGTGTCTGAAGTCGAATGGCAATATTTCAAGACCAGTAAACCCTCCAAATTTTCAATAAAAAGCTAGTTATTCCATCTCAGTTAGAACTCACAACAGGAAACATACGAAATACACAGGGAACAGGCGTTCGGGGAAGGGATAAGCGTAACAAACAGGTGCAACATGCGAGACATCTCTTTTCGACAGCGGTAATGTTTATGTGTAGGAGTTGGTATAGGAATGCTTTTTTGGAATATATTATTCTACTTTCTATGAGTAACTTATGATATAACAGTTCCACGTTGCCACTTTGGCAGATCACCGTTTCGATATACTTACTCCTATCAGTAACTTGAAGTGACAAAATGGGACAGGTCGGTTATATCTGTCGCAGATAGAACTGATGAAGTAATCGCATTCTAGAGTGGAGACAGATCGTAAGAAAGTAACTCCACTAACTTGGAGCGATATAATCGTACCATACATTATGTAAGTAGGTACCTTAATAATCTGCCAACGTTTGTCAATTGCTTGACATAGGCCTCTCCCATGGCATATATACTTTAAAGTATATATGCCATGAGACAGCCTCTGCCATGCCTCTCCCATGGCATATATACTATTAAGTATAATAATAGTAATGTCCTCCTAACCGATATTCGATCACGGCGGCCAATCTCCACAGAGACTAGCCATATGCGCAGGAGATATTATAGTGCACAAGTGACTGCGCAAACGCAAGTGCACTCTCTGTTCCTTCACTCGCCTAGTCCGATGGGACGGTTAGCCGACACGACCGGGGCGAGATCAGGCGCAGGACTCACTGCTTAACGTGCCTTCCGAAGCACGGAGGAGCTTGAGATGTTTCTTATTTTGGTCACCCATCCTAGGACTGACCACAGCGAACGTTGCTTAACCTTAGCAATCGTTATCTGAGTGCACGTGCCAATGCGCTACCATGTTCCTCACTATAGTAAAGTATATATGCCATGGGAGAGGCCTATGTCAAGCAGTTGACAAATGTTGGCAGATTATGATAGTGGAGATAATTGGCTGCTTAGCATCAAGTGGACCATAATGTTCGTCATAATTTGGTTTTCAGATCGACGCTTTTAAGCTGTGGATGATGTGGAAGGCGCGAGGGGACTCTGGGCTCTGTCAACTCGCGGACTACACTATGAGCATCGCACAGTTCTGCTTGCAGACGGTATCGGCGCGACCAGGCTTTCGGCTAGTCACTGATACGCTGCAGTGTCCCAACGTCTGTTTTTGGTACATCCCGGCCTTCATGAGAGGTGCAGAGGAAGATTTTGCCTGGTGGGAACTTATGCATAAGGTAATCAGTTAAAAAGAAACAGCACATACACACATTCAGTCACACACACACACACACACATACACATAGACACAAACAAGCATAAAGAGACGACGAACGACGACGAAGAAGATTGTTTTGAGCATTACGGAGCTGACTGCTTGAGCATAACGGTTCAGCCCCTCCCCCTAGACAAATGCCACACGCTAACTATTCCGCAGTCGTTCCGCAGAAAAAATGTATGGAAATGACACTAGCTGCGGAAAAAATAGCGTGAGGTTGTCACAGGCTTATGTCATTAATTCCATTAAGTTGAGCGCACACCGCCCTTTTTTTTAGTAGGTAGGTACTTTTACGAAATATTCAGTTCAAATTGACAGATTATAACATTGTGAGTGGTGTCAAAAATAACCCACTGCAGTACCACAAAGCCTTATGACTGCTTTAACATTTCAACAAACAAAAAAACGTAGGTTGGAATGTTGGTATGTTGCATTATGTATAAGAAATACACGCAGAGTAGTATTCTTAAGGCGAGTCTCACACCGCTGGCGGATCCCACTCCGTTTGCAGTAGATTTAAAATCTTTTTTACTGGGTTTAAAAAAGTGTAGAGCTTCAGCAAAATTTAATTGAACTATGTTACACTGTGATCGAGCAAGTTAACTATGTCTGTAAACAGGGCCCCCGCTACCATATGTGCAAAGTGTGCAATGCACACGGGCGCCATCCTTTAGGGGCGCCAAAACCCAGGGTCAAAAATTGCAAAAAAATTTAAAAAAAAAACAAAAATTAGTTTTAAAATAAAAGTAATACACACGAAATTTTATTAGAATATCATCCAATTACTGCCGATTCTTGTTAACTATGTGTAAATATGACTTCTAAAGTTCAGTTTTTTGCTTTATTTCAAGCACCTACCTACCTTAAAAAAAAACCATGATCTAAAATGCCTTAAGGGGCGCCAAAATCCTTTTTTGCACACAGGCGCCTGTAGCCCTTACGGGGGCCCTGACTGTAAAGCTTGTTTTTAATCTCAGTGGAATAACGCTTGGGTTCTAACTTCATCGATCACTAAGTAACGACACGGTAATAGTATATACTATTACCGTAACGATAAGGTTAAAGAGAGAAGTGAATTTTTTAACCGACTTCAAAAAGGAGGAGGTTCTCATTTCATATTGAAGTTGGTGCCAAATTTTAAGTAACTTTATTGATTGTTCTTATATTTTTTAAGACTTTCCAGGTGATCATTGCTTGGCACCGACTTCACTATTAAACTGTGATGTTGTATGAATTCTTATATTATTTTTGACTAAAATCGGTCCACAAATGGCGGAGTAATCGGTGAACATACGTTAAAAAAAACAACAAAAAAATAGATACAGTCGAACATAGAACCTCCTCTTTTTTCGAAGTCTGTTAAAAAACGTACAGTCGAATTGAGAACCTCCTCCTTTTTGTGAAATTGGTTAAAAATTTATCTTTTCCACCAGATCACGCCGAAAATCAAGGAGCTGCTGACCCTCTCATCCCGCCTGATGGTGGCGTATTCACCCCTGCGGGAGTACAAGAACTTTTTCCGAATGGCGTTCACCTTTCATCCAGTGGTTAAGGAAGACCAAGTCCTCGAGATGCTTCAAGCCATAGAGGACTGCGGCGAATCGATCAAGATGCCAATGCTATTATGATTTTTAAAATAATTATTTGTAGTTAATTTTGTATTTTTGAACTTTTACCGGTCCTAATGCCCATTGTTAATCTATACTTACTAATATTATTAAGCTGACGAGTTTGTTTGACTGTTTGATTGTTTGGTTGAACGCGCTAATCTCAGGAACTACTGATTCAAATTGAAAAATTATTTTTGTGCTGGATAGTCTATTTATCGAAGAAGGCTATAGGCATCACGCAATAACATCACGCTACGACTAATAGGAAGTAAGCATCAATGAAAAATGTTGCAAAAACGGGGAAAAATGTTGCAAAAACGGGAAAAAATGTATGGCGAACGAAACGTAGTTTGCGGGCACAGCTAACAAATATAGCGCATCAAAAAACAGTGCAACAGAAAACTTGAAGTTTTCTGTATTATGTATCCAGAAAACTAAACTAAACTAAACTACTAAACTAACTAAAGAGATGTACCATACAGACGTATTCTAAACGGTAGCGTTGGATTGAGGTTACACGGGTTTGAAAAGTTTTTAAACTGTCCTTCTGAAAAATAGCTAGAGATTGATGTATTATCCACAATTTGATGGACTGGTACAACCGTCTGTCTATCAATACCATAAAAGTGGTAAAGAAGTGGTTGCACTACACTTCTTCAATCACTTCAATTTGCCTATGTCAAGTTAAAGGTGTGCTAAAGAGGGAGGGAGGGAGCATCATCATAGGTAGACTCGGTTCTACAGTTGAAATCATTCGATAAGGGGATGTTGTAATAGCAGTAAGAAGTCGTAAGATGGTCGTAAGTATAAAAATTATTTAATGATTAATGAATCAATATTTAAAAAGATATTACAATATCTTTTAGTAATGGTCGGCATATAGCGCGCGACTGTACGCGACGCCGGGGGAGAGATCTTAAGTCCCTTAGCCCCTGCATCTGCTAGTGAGATCAAAATGTTTGGTTTGATGCATGCGTCAATCAAAATGTCAGAAGATGCCAAATCTTGTTGATTAGTTTCAGAATCTGCCATTTACCGAATAAATGCTCTCTGCAACTTCGATGCAATAATAGATTATTTAATAATATATTAAGTACCTACTTAATATTAATTTGAATTTCACGTTGGCAGGCTCTCGGTCTACAGAGGTACGGAAAAAGGTATTTGACGTAAAAGCCGTAACGCACTTTTTGTCCACGATGTCCTGTTTTCGCGGACTCTAGCAGCTCACATCCTGCAACGTCAGGTGAGTAGCTAAGCATCAATATAACTGGGGGTAGTTTTCAACGTAGGTGATTAAATAACAAAAAATATAACAATTAGAGTTTTTATTGCCTGCATCAAAACTGCACGTTGTCTACGATCCAGCCGAGGTATTTGTCGACGCGCGTGTAGATGCCTGGGTGCGAGGGCTCCCCGCAGCCCTTGCCCCACGACACCACGCCCACTATGGCCCAGCGGCCGCTCGGCATCTGGTACATTAGGGGCCCTCCGCTGTCACCCTGCGGACCATAGATAATACACTTAAGAGGCTGACAACGCTGAGCTGCGCTCATCGAGCTCCACTTAAAACTTTTTTTAGCAAAACCTGTTTAATACACCGCAGTAAAAAAAATATATGTTACTCTTGAAAATATTTTTGAGAATATCCATGTCCCCAAAATAAATTTGAATCAAAATTTCTTGTTAAAAAAAATGCCAAATTCACCCATCAAAAACAGCTTCCAGAAGAAAATCCGAGTTATTTAACAAAGGTTATTTAATGATTTTCAGGGAATTAACTCGTTCCACTTAACTTGATAATATTGATGTTTCATATCTTGAAATAAGTTACTAGTTTTTTTTAATATATATATATTTTGATTTTTTCGCTCAATTTCAATAACGCACCGCGCCCGTTTTCCAGTACAAATCATGTCTCAAGGTCGTTGGCGTTACTCAGCCTCTTAAGGCGCTACATCGAAAATGAATCAAACAATGGGAGGCGTGGTCTATGCGTGGTCTATACGTAGCACGGGGCGCACCCCGTGCTCAAGTCTTTATATGAGGTGTGGATCTAGCCTTAAAAAAAGGTTGTGGTCACAGCCATCCGAGAATCGGTCAAGTGCGAGGCGGAGTATGACCACGCTCATGATCGTAATAGTGCTACCCTATAAAAATGTTTCCAAAACATATGACACTCTGACCAAGATTCATTGTTTTCTTAAGGCATTGGGTATAATATCATCAGCCTATCGATCTCAATAGAAAGTGTGAGTCACAATTCTATTAGGGTTGTGGGCATGCCCATCTTGCCCACAACGGTGGATCCGCGCTTGCTTTACTCGTATATCTATGTCATCAAAGTCGTGAATGCGCTACGCTCGCATGCAATCAGTTCGTTTACCCCTCGTTTTCACCAAGGTATATTACATGTATTTTACAAGTTTTATGCAATGTTTTCGTTTATTGTTTACACTCGTATATATGTATAAAACTTGTTGAATACAAAACATGTATGAAACTTGTTGTATGAAATTGTTTGTGAACTACTAGTTGTCTACAATCATCGACGTAAGCGACAAAGTACAAATTATATTATTCAAAAATAACTATAATGCTTAGAAAAAATGCTTCTGTACGAGTGTGAATACTAATGATGTCTACTTATTTAAGGAACTTTTTAATGAATACCTAAAACCGTTTACAAGTAATCCTGATATTTCTTATTTTTAAGAGGTAATTTAAAAAATTAAATGTATCAAGGCAAAATCTTTAAATCGCGTTTTCGGTTCTTGTCGAGTCTAGCTAAAGATATAAAGAAACACACATGTGAGTTTCAGATCTGTAAGGTCTCTCAGTGATCTATGGCATTACATTAAATATAAGCAATATTTTCGATATAGCGCCTTATATGCTGCGGACATACGAAGCGTACCTTACGAAGACTACGGATAAATAAAGGCACTTGCGTGTGAGTGAGGTTCCCAGAGCGCGTTTAGTACTCTTAGGCTGGATGTATGAGGTTTTGGATAGGTGCAGAATTGGCGGATGAAAATCATAAACACCTTTATGATTCAGGCGCGGATCCAGCTCTCAAAAAAAGTTGTGGTCATAGCCATCCGAGAATCAGCCAAGTGCGAGTATGACCTCGCTCAGGATCGTAGAGTGTATCCCTACAAAGATATTTCTAAAACATATGACACTCTATTAACCAAGATTCATTGTTTTTTAAGGCATTGGATATAATATCATCAGCCTATCGATCTCAATAGACCATGAAAGTGTGACGTCACAAGTCTAATAGGGTTGTGGGCATGCCCATCGTGCCCACAACGATGGATCCGCGCTTGTTATGATTCCCGTCACTAGGGTGACTCCCTATACATAACCTCCATTGGTTTTGGGCTGTCAACGCGTATCCTTTCGAATTTGGCTTTTTAGAGGACTTTTATAAAATGAACGTAATTGTTACAAAAGAATACTATTCTTTGAAGTAAAATAGATAATACACCTGATATAACTGATAGGATATTATAAGGTGTTACGATCCATTTTTCTTATTTTCTATATTCTTCGTCAATAAAAATGCACGTGTAATGCGTCTATTAGTAAAACTTTTATGTCGTTTATAATTGTATTTTTCGATTCAAAGCCGTTTAAAAATATTGAACAAAGTGATCTTTGGATTTTTTTCTATCGAGTGAAATATTATTAATCATGTTTCCGTCTTTGATAATGTTCAACAATATCATATTATATGAATTTTAGAACTGTATGTTTTTTATTGGTGGTGGGACAGTAAATCGAAATTGTTCTCAAACAGGAACGTAGCGCCCTAAAATTAAAATTATAAAACTAGCAAAAGCAACTGTTGTAGTAACGTCTAGTTAGTTTTATTTTTAGGAAATCACCCTGTGAAAAACTATTTCGCAGAAGTCGCTTGTTCTGCTATCTGTTCTAATTCAATAACCCGTATCGTTTGTCTAACTGCCATGTCTACATTTTCGCAGCTACCATTTAATTTGATAAGTAGTGGGTATAGGTATGCCCAGAATAAAACATAAACTAGTATCAGCTCGCGATTTGTCATTTGAATAATATTGGGGCCACAGGAAAATATATATTGTAGGTTACTATGGATTATAGTATAAATTGTGTGCCAATTTGGTCTAAACCTGCTTAGTTCTTTTTGCGCTATGGAGTAAAAAAATATGAAGATTCAAATATTTAAACATAGAAGCATTCAATATTTCAAACTATGCTCATGATTTCGTCTATCAAAGCATACCTGACACGAGTCCTTCCCTCCTTCGCGGCCGCCTGCGCAAATGCTTTCCTCGAACACAGAGTCGACAAAAGCCTCGATGCACTTGCCGTGGTCCCACACCGGCACGGTCACCTCCATCAGGACGTTGCTGTGAGGCCCGCCGTAGTACTGAGTGCCCCAGCCTTAAGCAGAAAAATCATCTTAAAGAATGCACTAAAACTTCTAATTTAGAACTGGGAATCTTGTCGCCTTAATCTTACATCATAAGTTTCGAAAATAGAGGCGAGCTTCGTCTGGATGACTAGGCGGGCTTAAAAGGCCTAGGTCTTTAGTGAGGATAGTGACTCCCTGCTGAACTATCTTTTGACTGACAGTATTTCGCGATTCAACTTATTTTTTTTATTAAACATTTTTGGCATATTTTCGCCCACAATACGCTTTGTGAATGCATGAGGCACGAGACGATTAAAACATTTTTATGAGTAAAGTGGTAAGGTATGAGACGATTCACTATGTTATCAAAAGTTTTTTTTAAATTCTTGTTCGTTCAATTTGTATTTAACTTATTCGTGCTAGTCGAAAACATTCAGCGGTTTGTATCTTTATACTCACTCCCCTCGCGTCCGAAGCTGTGATATGATACTAATCAGGGGCGCGAGGGGGAGACAAGGAAAGAAGTTTTAGGGAGAAAAGGACAGTATAGATAGATGAAGGAAGATAGACAAAAAGAAAATAAGAGAAATGTAAAGGGAACAGTATAAAGAAGAGGTGAAAAAGAATATTTTGGCGAGAGGTGTGCGCGGTATAACAGAGACCAGGCACACCTTTTGTCCGGTCAATGTTCTATGAGAGTGAACAGACAGGGTCGATAAGGGTTAGAGGAAGACTTGAAAAATATAAGATGGATTGCATGAAAAAGGACATGTGTGTGAAGAACGCCAGTGCTCAAGTCCTTATGATGGAGATGAATGGAAGAAGAAAACGTCTGCACCGATCTCTTAAGAGTGGAATAAGGACAGGTTGATGATGATGAATATGTCTAGCTCACCGATAACAATAACATTTTGGTTCGTCAAGTCCAAGCCTACTGGCGGCAGGCAGATGGGCCACACGTAAGTGTTGAACACGGCCGGCCGGTGCAGCTTCAGGATGGCGATGTCGTTGTGGTAGCTCGGCATCTGGAAGTCGACGTGCTGTCTCTTCTCCACCACCCGGAAGTTGTACGACCGCGAATCGTTGGACCTCTGGAAGTCGTATTCGCCAAGACGCACGTGCAACTCCTCAGCTTTCCACCTGCACGAGTATAATTTAAATGCTTATGAATTAATTGGTCATATTAATTGATTCACTCAAAGGGTAATGGAGAGGGCTATGCTCGGGTATATTTACGCGATTGCATCAGAAATGATGAAATCCGTAAAGAACTGTAGTCATCGACATATTAGCCCAATGAAATTGCAAACCTTAAATGGAAGTCGAGCAGGATTCATTGCTCGCAGGGCCGACGGCCGTTGGGGCGAAAATGATCTCGAGTGGAGGTCGTGTTCCGGAAGACAATTAAAACAAGGTTGAGCGACGATCTGGTGAAGGTCGCGGCAGCTTGAAGCGGGGGGCGCAGGACAGATCGGTTTGGAGATCTTTGTCCAAGAGTGGGCTTCTCTCGACTGAAATGATGATGATGATGATTGATTTACTATAGAAAAACTACTAAGAAACTCTTAAAAAGACTAAATAGAATTAGGCGTTTCGAAAAACAAACAGGTCACTGCTCACTGAAAATTGTAGTAAGAAACTCTTGGTTAATTGAAGGTTTCGACAAACAAACAGATCGCTTCTTATTGAAAATTGTAGTTGTCAATACACAGACACCCAGTGTGGTGCAAGAGCATGTTCTTTGAAGTACAGCACGAATTCATGTGAAAGAAAATAGAGACGTGAAAGAAGATAGAGAATGCTAGCCACTGCTTTGACTTCTGTGTGTTGATTTTATACAATAGTTATATAGTTATTGTAGATTCCTTACTAAGCACCTCGTTCGAGGAGTGGAGCTCCCAAGTCCAAGACCTTAATGGGATGTGAATAATTTTTGCTAGAAAGAAGTAGGTAAAAGAAAAATATATTCGAATGATCTTCAATTTTCAACCTGTAAAGGTCCTTTCAACGAACCTGCGAGTGCAGTGTGCGGCAGTGAGCACGTGTCTGTCGGTGATAAGGGCTCCTCCGCAGTACTGCTCAAAGCCGTCGGGCGTGATGGACGCCATCCAGGGCCACTCGCGCGGGTTGGCCGGCCGGGCACCGACCACGCGGCTTTGGGGGCGGGTGCTCAGCCCGCAACCTGGTGTATACGACAGATTTTCAAATTCAAATAAAATAATTCTTATTTTTTTATCTTCTTTTTTAATTTGTGGCAATTGGTCGTTGGAGAGGATAACAACCTATTGCCAGTGTCAAGTGCTAGGATAGACAGTCTCAATCTTTATTTCAAATGTGATTCAATATAAAGCTCCTATAAGCTGCTGTCATGTCAGACAGAAAGCGTGGCTGGGCTGGATGTGGCACACTGTGGCAGTATACAAAGCTGCCTTACCCCTCGTTTACACCAAGGTATATTACATGTATTTAACAAGTTTTATGCAATGTTTTCGTTTATTGTTTACACTCGTATACATGTATAAAACTTGTTGAATACAAAACATGTATACAACTTGTTGTATGAAATTGTTTCTGAACTACTAGTTGACTACATGTTTATGATGTCACATTTTATACTTGTTGTAGATAAACTTGTAGAAAATGACACGCCAGTCCGGTAGTTTCATTAATATTTTCTACTCAATTGACTATTCACAATGGAAAGTAAAGATGCTGAGGAACTTTACTTCATGAGTGCAGTATACTTGTTTACACGGTTATTTTTTTATCACTGGAAAATTTTAGGGACGCTTCAGGACACATCAATTATTATAAATAAAATAAAAACAATGAATTTAAAAAAAAAAATTAATTATTAATTTTTTTTTTATTAATTTTTTTTTTATAAAAAAATCTAAAAATGCTGCTCTCAACTAGTGCAGCATTTTTTGTATTTTTTAGATTTTTTTTTTCTTCTCTTCCCCCCGTAAAATAATACGGTCCGTCCGGTAAAAGTTTAAAACTTTATCCAACAAGCATGGATAGAGTTTAAAACATGTTTTAAATTAGTATGATACATAAATTTTAGTGAAATAAACAAAACTTGTTAAAAACACGATTGCTTTTTGTAAGTGTAAACGCTGTCAATGTATCAGACTAGTTTGAATATGTCATAGATCTAAGTGTAAACGCAGATGTGGTTTATACTTGTTTAGAGACTTGTTGGCAACACAGTATGAACGAAAGAATGTTTGAGACAGTTGCAATACATGTATAAAACAAATAATTATGTTTTGACAAGTATTCTACAAGTATTGTATGAAACTAGTATTTTACTTGTTTCTTGGTGTAAACGAGGGGTTACCCAGCTCATCCGGACTTTCTGACGGCAGGTTTAAACATCCAATAATATTTTTTGCTGATCACAAAATGGGCGCAAGAACCTTATTAACTTTCCAAGCGCCAAGCATTGGTATCTTTATTTACATTTTAAAATAATTCAATGAATCAATCAATTTTTAATCCAGGTACATTCCGCTCAATTTTTAAAGTTATCTACTCACTGATTATTAAAGTTATCTGTGTTATGTAAGTTTTAAGTTTTTATTGAGTAGTGTGTGAGGTACATGATTGTGACTTTAAATTTATTCAAGCTAAGCGCTTTAATATTATTTGGGATTTTATTGTAGAAACGTACACAAAGGTCTTAGAAAGAATTATTATTTTTTTAAGCCCAGTATTAGGTAACGCTAATATATTCTTTTGCCCAGTATTCACTGAATGAATATCACTGTTTTAACAAAATAAATAAATATTTTTATGGACATATATAATATTCTCATAAATATATTGTGACGCAACTGTCATTATATCGATTTCTTTAATTTTTTTTTCTTTCAAAGAGTCTTTTATTTTAAGATTATAAATAGCACGAATAGCCCTTTTCTGCAGCACAAAAACAGTCTGATTTAATGTTAATTAGTTCTAAGTTAAGTTTAGTTATAATTTATCAGTTAATGTATGTTTTTAGGGTACAATGGGACTGGCATACTTCGTGAAAGTCTCTAAATAAAATAAAAGAAAAAAAAAACAGTCTGAATGTCGGCAGCATTTCCCCATAGCAAAATGCCATACGACACCATCACACTATGAAAATAGGCAAAGTATACAAGTCTTGCTGTATCAACATCAGTCAGCTGACGTATTTTCCATAAAGTGTAGGCTGCAGAACTAAGTCTCTTCGACAATTTATTGTATTTTCCATTCTATATTCACAATACATTAAATGTTAACGCTACTGTAGTCACTGTTTATGAAGGTCGTTTAAAAAATAAATAACGACCTCTTTGTAAGTATTCGACATAGACACACAGTGGCTAAATAGCGCACCGAAGACGGATTTTATTAAATTCAGGTCCAAGGTCAGGTCAGGTTAAGTTCAAAAGTTAAGGATCCTTCCATCATCACCTCGGTTCATAACTACCAGACGCAAATACGTAAATAGTTTCGGAAAAAACATGAAACACGTTAGACGTACCTATAAAATTTAAGGGTTTTCCTTGATTTTCATGGGATCCCATCATCGGATCCTGACTATGGTGACCTTGGAACCACCCCAGGAGTATACTCTATCTATCGAATAGAAAAGAACTTTGAAAATCGATCCACAATTTGGCGGAGTAATAACGTAACATACACACAAAACACGTTGGACATACCTATAAAATTTAAAGGTTTCCCATCGATTTTTATGGGATTCCATCATCAGAACCTAACTTTGATGACCTTGGGACTATCCCAGGAGAATACTCTATGGAATACAAAAAGAATTTTGAAAGTCGGTGCACAATTGTTGGGGTAATCGCGTAACATACACGCAAAAAACGCACGCATCGATTTGAGAATTCCTTCGTTTTTGAAGACAGTTAAAAAAAAATATTTAACAAAAAATAAAAACCGACTTCAAAAACACTGTAAAGTTAAAAATAATATAAGAATAGGTACAGACAACATCACACTTCTATATTGAAGACTTTCTAGGAGATCATCGTTTCCTCTCCCTTTTAGGGGGGTGAGAGGGGCTCGCCATAGGCGAGTAGACGCCGACGAGATCGTGGATGTGTTCATCCGAGTTCCCATGACCTTTTTAAGCAGCGACGCGTTCCTTCGCAGCGTGTCCTCCTCAGATGGGGAGGATGCGGCGACAATGGACGTGCTCGCGCCAAGGCGTATGTGAGGGGCATCGGTGGGTTTTATTCGGTAGGCCGCGGTTCCTAGCTGACACTCTGCCCCAAGGGGCCGCGGAGAGTCCGACATAACCCCGCGCCTTCCCAAGCGCGGGGTATGCGTACCGCATTTCGCACCGTAAAAAAAAGGAGATCATCGTTTGGCACCGAATTCAATATACCGGGTGTAACTGAACACCCCAATAATATTTAAGGGGCATATAAGTTAGATACTAAATGGACCTTCGGTGCTTGTCTGAGATCTGGAATCCCTATACTTTCAGAATTATTTGATTTTAAACTGAAAGCAAAAATTTTTAGGTGACAACCATAATCAGCTGTTAAGAGAAAAGAAATTTTATCACAAAATGACACGTGACAGACGTGAGCGTAGTATTCCTCCTACGCTTAAGTAAGGCTGGCGGCACTTAATACCAAAAAAAAATTTATTTAGTTTGTATGACGTGAGCGTAGTATTCCTCGTACGCTTACGTAGGGTTGTCGGCACTTAATACAAAAAAATAATTTATTTAGTTTGTATGGGAAAAAAAGTAGGTTTGTTCGCCCTAATATTTTTTCTATAGCATCTCTACTTCTGATGGATACATACCCTTAAATGTTATTGGGGTATTCAGTTACACCCTGTATAAGTGTGATATTGTATGTACCTATTCTTATATTATTTTTAACTTTTCAGTGTTTTTGAAGTCGTTTTATTTTTGGTATAATATTTTTTATTTTTATCTTTTTAGTGAATGAAATCTTTTTAGTGAATTGAGAAACCCTGATGTTCATGGGATCCCATCATCAGATCCTGAATTTGGCGACATTGGAACCACCCCAGGACTATACTCTATCGAATATAAAAAGAATTTTTAAAATCGGTCCAGAATTGGCGGAGTAAACGGACCACCCTTGGAGTATGTATACTCTATCGAATACAAAAAGAGTTTTGAAAATCGGTCTACAATTGGCGGCGTAATCGCGTGACATCTTAGATCATTTAACCTACATCAAAAAAAATACGCATCGAATTGAGAACCTCCTTTTTTTAATTCGGTTAATAAAACAAAATACCTACCAAGTAATATTGTTGAATATACTCTCTCACAAGGGAAATCCTCTCAAATCCTTGGGAATGAATAAAACGCATTTCTTATGAACTCCTTTAATAATTCTACAGTACAGTGCTTATCATTTATGGGTATTCGTGGTTAAAAACAGAATGAATATATTAACGTTAACTGATGGTGATTACGGACCTCTGTTCTCTGCTCTTTGGACTTTGAGGATAGCTTCATTGTCCTCCTCTCGGGGTGCCGTGGCTGGCAAGTCTCCCGCAAGGCCGATCCTACCCAAGTCTGCCAGCTCATCCGGACAGCACACTCCTATTGACCTGCGACACAAAGTGTCACTTTAATAGAAGTGTTCTCGAATGGATTTTATTATACTAAGTAGGAAAAAATTTAGAAGGAGAAGGGGTGTAAGTGATTACAAATAACATTTGATGGGGCTGAAAATAACCTCACCTATACCCGTAATGCACCCTGCTGATTAACGGAGGAGGCTCTGGCACTCCACGCCAACTAGCATTAGGGAATGAGGGGTATCCAATTTCCAAAAACGACATTTTACGTAGTAATTTTCCTATAATATCAATTCTATAAACTCATTTTATATTAGCAGATTTTCAATTAATTTTCAAAGGTAACAATGTTAAGATCATTCCATGCAATGACCCTGGTATTGCTAAACATAAATTTAGATTTTAAGTTCTGCCTTGAGAATCTGGTAAGCCTAAGCACGGTCCTAAGCCTCTACCTCACGAAACACCGAGGCCAAATATCGTCAATGCTGTGTTCCTGCGTTGTCATATTGTAGTATTGCGGTGTGGCATTTTGAGTGGGGAGTGCAAAAGACTGTGGTTGGTCGTTAGCGTCCATAGGCTCAGATAGCCGTTATATCAAGTAGGATACGTGACGCAGACACATAACAGCATACAGAAGTGAGAGGGGAATTGATCAGCAAATTTCTGTGAACGAGTAAAACTCACGTTCTTTGTATGATGCAGAGGTACTCCATGAACATCCCGAAGTCGTTTTTGAACTCCTCCTGGACGCAGTAATGCAGGTGGCGGCAATGGCCCGTTTTCCCGTTGGGAAGCAGGCAGGCTTGGTGTGGCACGTTCGGCTAAGTGAGATTAATGTTATAAATTAGGCGGACTCGGTACCAGAGTCGTCTGCGTGGGTTCTGTGTTCTGCCGCGACGCAGCGGCGCTTGCATTGCTGCGTTCCAGTTCGAAGGGTAAGAGAGGCAGTGAAATTACGGGTCGTTACTCGTGGTGCCACTACTTTGCTCCACTGGTAAGATCACTAGGAAATGTGGTTCCCCGTGGTCCCACCGGCCAATGAGACCACGCGGAATACTATTTCATTTTTCCCTGTAGATCTCTATTTGCCCATAGCCAAACTGATTTGTCAAAATAATTTGGTCTCAAGAAAGTATAATATAATACAGACGGCAATGGTATTAAAATAGATAGAAAACGAGGCAAAGTTTTACTGTACAACGGATTTTACTACTATGAACATGGAACTTATTATGCTAACAAATGTACAATTTGGAATTGTTGCAATAAAAAATGCCTAAAATAACTATAACTGTGGCTTGACATCTTATGCCACAGGTTGGCAAAGTACATTGGCGTCCTTATGGGGGCTTTAAATTTGCATGTCTAACAGGAGTGGGAATCAAATCAACACGTTGAAACTACAAGCAATTTGATCGTAGGCACATTTTTCAATCGTCGGATAATAAATATAAGATGTTATCCGAGATGTTGCATACACGAGTAAAAGTTCAATATACCTACAATCTACATATATTAAAAAGTCAACTTTTTCGATAAATAATTTGAATTTGAATATACATACCAGTACTGTCGATTGTTGTTGATACAGTTTATTATTCTTAGAAGAGATTAAACTTTACATTTTATAGGATGATATTTAAAGGTTACTCAAAGTTCAGGAGGGAAACCGTGGCCTGGTTTTCCCCGGAGGCGTACGGGATGTGTGGAGGCTTAGCAACATGGCAAAAAGAGTTTCACATTAATCATCACTCGTTAGTATTAAAATACGAAGTTTTGTAATGTCAGTACATAATATCACCACAGCTCATACATGTCCCCACCGAGAGGCTCGAGCCTACCCTATGTTAGGGTGTTTAGGTCTTATAGTCAACCACGCTGGCCTACTGGTCTGGCAAGCTTTGCGCTCCCAAAACATACCTGAGACATATATAGCTTTAATTCAGGACATGTATGACGCTATCACCACAAAAATTAAAAGCCAGGCGGGCATTAGTGATCCATTTCTGATTAAGGTTGGGGTACATCAGGGATCCGCGCTGAGCCCACTTCTCTTCAACTCAGCAATGGATTATATCACCAAAAACCTCCAGACTGACATCCCATGGTGCATGCTCTATGCTGATGATATTGTCCTCATTGATAAACACCCGCTGTCGCTGCAAAACACCTTTAATATATGGATAAAAGAACTCGAGATCCATGGCTTACGTGTTAGTCGTTCGAAAACAGAGTACATGGAGTGTGACTTCGGGGGCACCGAAGAATTAGGAACTAACTTGAAACTCGATGACACCGACCTACCGAAGGTAACTCACTTTAGGTATCTGGGCTCTACGCTAACGACTGATGGACGTATAAACGATGACGTAAACCACCGAATAAATGCAGCATGGCTAAAGTGGAGATCACTGTCCGGCGTGCTTTGTGACACTAAAATGCTCGTAAAAACTAAAGGGAAAATTTATAAGACCGCTGTGAGACCAGCAATGCTTTACGGAGCTGAGTGCTGGACCACGCTTAAGAAGCATGAACAACAATTACATACAAATGAAATGAAAATGTTACGCTGGGCAGGGGGTGTGACCCGTTAAAACTGTACTAAATATTCCATCTCAGCCCCGAGGTAGAGGAAGACCGGTCTCGACATGGTGGTCCACGGTAGAACGTGACATGAAGGCCCTTAACCTTACATCTACGACAACCCAGGATCGTGTATCCTGGCGCAGGAGTACAAGGAGGCCCGACCCCAAATAAAATGGGAACATGGGCAGGACGAAGAAGAAGTCAACCACGCTGGCCTAGTGCGGATTGGTCGACTTCAGATACACCGTTGAATTTGTTCGCAGATGTATGCAAGTGGCCTCACGATATTTTCTTTTATCGTAGGAACGTCGGAAAAATGTACATATGAAATTCGAAAAACGAAAAACACATTGGTACATGGCAGAATCGAACCCCGGACCTCCTGATTAGAAGGCCAGTCCGAGTCCACAGCGCCACCGACGCTCATATACCTATACTACTCTCTTTATCATTTGTATGCAAATTATAATATAATGTTAACCTAGAAACGATTAGCAATCCAATTGGTGCCGGCGCCGGCGGGGCGCTCGCAGCAAAATATTCATCTGTATACCGGCATAAGTAAGTCATAGAGAATTGGCTATTAGGCGACAAATCACTTACTCAAACGTCACATTAGCCCGCGAATCGATTATCTCGATAATTCCCATCGATAATGTGTAAGGAAGCTGAGTGGTGGGCGAGGGACGACAATCTACTAGTCGCTTCATTTTCTTAGGGTGACTATTGACGACAGTCGCGAGCGAGCTATCACAGCGAGCGCGCGCGTCCTTACCTTGATGCTTGTGGTGTGGCGTTTTTGTTTCCGAGTACGATTGTTGTTTCATTAATTATTATAGTTGTATCATTATTGTCGTTCTTGTTTCGTAATTAATGCTGTCTTGTTTATAGAATAATTTGTGTGTTTGAAGTCAAGCACACAAATTATTACTTCGTTGTCTTTGTTGTTGTCAATATTGTATTGTCGATTATCTACGTCCCTAGGTATAAGGTATTCGTTTTTTGTCAGTGTCTGTGCCAGTGGCGCGGGGGTCATTGCCCCGGCCCGGCTATAAATAGTTTGTACTACTTTCTGTCTTGATATTGTTTGTTTGAACTTTGTCTTTTATTTTGCTTTAATTGCTGGTGTTATTTTCTTTTTTTATTATTATTATTTTTGATAGTATTAAGAACTGATTTTTTTTTTGTTTTTTGGTAGGTTTTAGTTGTTTTTGTAGGATTAGGTTAGACTTAGGTTTGTTTATTTGTTTTTTTTTTTTTTTTCTTCGTTATTCATATTATAAGTATATTTTGTTTTTTATATTCACGACTTTTTGTGTAAGACTTGGCTTCGGATTCGTGTCACTGTTTTGCTTACGATTTGGATTGGTTGATTCTGGTTGTGTTGTGCGAGGAATAGATTTTTAATCTGTTTTCGCCAACAAATTCGTTGTTGGGCTGGGCCTACGATTGGGTCATGTCCGACTCGGACTTAACGTCCGAGACGGACACCGCTGGTGAGGGGGGGCCCATTAGGGATCCGAGGAACGTAATTTTTCCTGTGGTATCCGAGAGGCAAAAAAGCCGCTCGCCGGTAGATGGTGGTGTGGTTAAGGCTGTCGAGGGGGCGGTGTCCTCGGTACTGTCAGTCTCGGACGTCGGGAGTGCAACGCTCCGTCGCAGCTCTCGAATACGCCTGAATGCGTCTCGCACCGCGTACAGGGAAATAATTAGCGGGACGAAAGCGGCGTTGCCGGAGGCAGATTTCCCACCGATGTCGCAGCCCGCTCAAAGGAAGCGGTCCATGCTGGGTCGATTCTTCAAGGATCCGCTGGCAACGGACCTGGAGACTGAGGCAGAGCAGGTCACGGCACCGTACGCACCAAAGGTTCCCCGAACCCGAAGGGGCAGAGGGGGCCTATCGCACGGGGTTGGGCTCTCGCAGGCGATGCGGGAGCTCAGACAGGAAGAGACCGACTCTGAAGAGTCGGAGTCGGATCGGGAGTCGGAAGCTGTAGCGGCTCCCAAAAAGAAGGGAAAGGGGAAGCACTCTCCCGAAACTACTGCTGAACTACTCTGCAGCAGGGCCGAAGAGAGTGCAAAGTCGCTGGTGGAGGTCGCGAGGAAATCGAAGAACCTCAAGGGAACGTCCGTGAGGGAGATAAGAGAGTCCTCCGACTCTCTACTCAAGATTGTCCATGCTCTGGCGTCCAAAAATACTTCGGAGGAGGTGCGTCGGCTTCAAGCCGACAACAAGCGCCTCCGGGCACAACTGGACGGTCTAATGGGGGAAATGAAGGCCCTTCGCCGAGCTTTCTCGGAGCGGGGGGTGGAACGCCCAAAGGGCCGCGGTGCAAAGGCGGCCCCTGTGATGGTAGAGAGCGCCGGGTCGGAGGATCCTGCCGCCGATGACGTAATGGAGGAAGAGCTGTCGGAGGTGCACCTTCCGACGGCCGAACCAGCCGAGGCCGCCCCAGTCGTGGCCGCCCCAGTCGTGGCCGCACCAGCTGAAGCCGCACCCAACGGAGGGATTTCCAGGATGGAGTTCCTCGAAAGTATGGAGTTCCTACAGCGGGAGCTGCTGGCGCAAGTCGGCTTTATGGTCTCGGCTCGCCTGGAGGGCCTAGAAGTCGACGGGCGGCTGATGCCGGCTCAGGTGCGAAGGCCACCGCTTGTGGTGGACCGTGCAGGAGAACCACAGCCGCAGCCTCAACCGCAACGGCCTGCAAAAGTTGCGACGGGAAATACCACTCTTGCCCCGCCGGCAAATATGCCGAAGGAGGCAAGAGAGGTCAGAAGGAAGACTGCGCCCTCTGCGTCAGTGGCAGTACCCTCTTCATCGGGGGCCCCGGCGCTAGCGGTGGCACCGGTCGATGACGGTTGGTCAACGGTTGTGCGGCGAGGTCGGAAGAAGCCGACAGTGGATGGGGCGACGCCGCCCAAGAAGGCAGGAGCTACCGCTGATGCCTCCAAGCCTTCGCCAAAGCTGCCTAAGACACCGCGATCATTGGCGGTGGTGCTAGCCCTTAAGCCAGAGGCAGTAGCGCAAGGCCTTACTTACGGTGAGGCAATAGCCAAGGCCAAGGCCTCCGTCAGCCTCAGCGCCCTAGGCATAGGGCCCGCCAAATTCCGGACGGGGATAACCGGAGCTCGAATAATCGAGCTCCCAAAGGAGACATCCCCGTCTCAGGCTGATTCGCTGGCGGAAAAGCTGGGAGAAGCCCTAGGGGACGCGGCGAAAGTGACGCGTCCCGTGAAAACAGCGGATATCCGGGTAATTGGTCTAGATGACTCGGTGACCGCTGAGGAGCTGGGGCAGATCCTGGCGCGGGCCGGTGAGTGCCCGGCCCGCCATATCAAGGTGGGCCGTGTGCACACGGGGGTGCGTGGCGTCGGGGCGGCATTCGCCTCCGTGCCGGTGGAGGCGGCTAAGCGCCTGGCTGAGGCCGGGCGCATCGAAGTTGGATGGAGTTCTGCCTCCATCCAACTCCTTGAGCAGAAGCCCATGCGGTGTTTCCGCTGTATGGGCATGGGCCACCCTATACAGCGGTGTCCCTCCGCTAAGGACCGCAGCGGACTATGTTTCCGCTGCGGGTCGGAAGGTCACAAGGCGGTTGAATGCATGGCGGAGCTGAATTGTGCTGTCTGCGCGGACGCCAAACGACCAGCCAATCACCGCATGGGGGGCATGAACTGCAGCCCCCCACCGGTCAGGGGCCGTCTGGCCCCAGTGAAACTGACCGTGGCCCCAAGAAGTCCGGCACCAGAGGTAGCACCGGCCGCAGCTACGGCCCAGGAGGAGCCCATGGAGACCACCAATGTCTAGTGGTCCTATAAAGCTCCTCCAGGCTAATTTGAACCACTGCGCCGCGGCACAGGACCTCCTATGTCAGACCGCGGCGGAGTGGGGTGTGGATTTGGCGATTGTGTCGGAGCCGTACTACGCTCCGCCACAATCGTCAAATTGGTTGGTGGCGGCGGATAGTTCCGCCGCCATAATGCGGGCGGCGCGTGGCACAGCCCCCTCTCTCATTCTAAGAGTTCTAAGCACTGGTTACGTTGCCGCCATGTGGGGGGGAATTCTGGTTGTCTCAACTTATTTCTCCCCCAATCGCAGCCGGGCGGACGTCACAGTCTTCCTGGCTGCGCTAGAGGGGGTCGTCCGTAGGACGGCCCCGGTACCAGTGCTAGTTGCGGGAGACTTCAATGCGTGGTCTACCGCGTGGGGGTCCTCCCGCACTAGCGCGAGGGGTGGAGATCTGGAGTCCTGGGTTTTGTCCCTCGGGCTCCAGATTTTGAATAGGGGCTCCATCCCTACCTGCGTCCGGGTGCAGGGCATGTCCGTGGTGGACGTGTCCTTTGCATCCCCCTCACTCGCCAGTCGAGTCATTGACTGGCGAGTTGAGGAAGAAGTGGAGACCCTATCGGATCACCTATATGTCCGATATGAGGTCTCCACGGCATCCCCAGGGACCCCGATCCGCAGGGGCCCCGTGGTGAGTGCCTTCCCGCGATGGGCGCTCACCAAGCTCCGCCCAGATGTGGCGGAGGAGGCGGCGATGGTGCGGGCATGGGCAGCAGTGCCGCCCCACCTCGCCGGGGATGTCGACGGCATGGCGGATCTCTTCGCAGACGACATGAAGGTTGTTTGCCAAGCCGCCATGCCCAGGGCGCAGGCCTGCCCCGAAAGGGGGCAGGTGTACTGGTGGACGCAGGAGATTGCGGATCTGCGTACCACCAGTATGAGGGCCAGGCGCGCCTACGTTCGTTGTCGTAGGCGCGCCAGAACTACACCCGACGAGGAAGCTGAACTTCGTCGGGTGTATGCGGCAGCCAAGAAGGCCCTGCGGAACGAAATCTGCAGGGCCAAGGAGGAGTCCAGGGAGCAATTTATACGTCTCCTGGACGATGATCCGTGGGGGCGTCCGTACCGGATGGTGAGGGGGAAGTTAAAATCTTCCGCTCCCCCTACGTCCGCTATGGACAGAGGGCTGCTGGATCGGGTGCTGGGGACTCTTTTTCCCGATCCTGGTCCGTTCCAGCCTCCCAGAATGGTCCCCCCGGACGCTCCTCCGGTGGAAGTGGCTGCCGCTATCCCTCCCGTGTCGAACGTGGAATTCGATACGGTGAGGGAACGGTTCCGGCGCAAAAAGAAGGCGCCGGGACCGGACGGTGTCCCAAGCAGGGTTCTGGCCCTCGCCCTGGGACACCTTGAGGAGCGGTTCCGGGAGGTGCTAAATTTAAGCATCTCCTCGGGCCGCTTCCCCAGTCGTTGGAAAGCGGGCAGGCTCTGCCTGTTAAGGAAAGAGGGCCGCCCCGCGGATTCTCCGACTGGGTATCGGCCGGTGGTGCTGCTCGACGAGGCCGGGAAGTTCCTGGAGAAAATCCTGGCTTCTCGCATCGTCGAGCATCTAGAGGACCGGGGGCCGGACTTGGCTGACAACCAGTTCGGCTTCCGCACCGGCCGGTCCACGGTGGACGCGGTGGCCCTCCTCAAGGGGTGGACTGAGGAGGCCACAGCTCGTGGGGAGACTGTTGTTGCGGTGTCTCTTGACATCCGCAACGCTTTCAACAGCCTGCCTCACGAGTGCATAAAGGAGGCACTCCGCTTCCACCGGGTGCCTCCGTACCTCCGCGCCCTCGTGGAGGATTACCTGCAGGGTAGGTCCATCCTCTACGAGGGGCCGGATGGCCGCATCCACACGTGGACAATGGCGGCGGGTGTACCCCAGGGTTCCATACTAGGTCCTCTTTTATGGAACCTTGGGTACAACTGGGTCCTGCGAGGCGACCTTCTGCCACGAACGAAGGTCGTCTGCTTTGCCGACGACACGCTCGTCGCGGCGAGAGCGAAAACGGGGGAGGAGGCGGCCCACCTTGCGTCGGTCGGCACCTCACTGGTCGTCCGACGCATCCGCCTCCTGGGCCTGGATGTGGCCCTCGAAAAAACGAGGGCCATGCTATTCCACGCCCCCCGTCGCAGGATCCCACCGGGGCTCCGCGTCCGTGTGGAGGGGGTCCGTATACCGGTCGAGGCGCACTTTAAGTACCTCGGCCTGGTTCTGGACCCCCGATGGAGTTTCGAGGAGCATTTTAAGCTTCTCGCTCCACGGCTGTGCGCCGCCGCAGCCGCACTCGGACGGGTCCTCCATAATATAGGAGGACCAGGATCGGCGTGCCGTCGACTGTATCACGGGGTGATACGATCGATGGCACTCTACGGAGCCCCGATATGGGCGGAGTGCCTCTCCCCCCGAACGGTGGCCCTCTTGCGACGTCCGCAGAGGGTCATAGCGACCCGGGCCGTGCGAGCGTATCGCACGGTCAGTCACGGCGCGGCCTGCGTTCTTGCGGGTCAAACGCCGTGGCATGTCGACGCACGCGTCCTCGCGGAGGTGTATCGACATCGGGTTGCTACTCGTGAACGAGGGGGACGGTCCGCTCCACAAGAGGTGGAGCGGATTCGTACCATGGCGCAGAGGGAGGCTCTGCGTCAGTGGGGTGAGGCACTCGCCTCCCCAGCTGCCGGCCACCGGACGATCGACGCGATTCGTCCGGTGTTGGAGGAGTGGGTTGGGCGCCGGCAGGGCAGTCTCACGTTCCGCATGGTGCAGGTACTGACCGGGCATGGCTGCTTCGGTCACTACTTGCACCGGGTCGCGCGTCGGGGAGAAACGCCGCGGTGTCACCACTGCGACGCTCCCGACGACACTGCCGAGCACACCCTATTGGAGTGCCCGGCATGGCGACCCCAGCGCAGCGAGCTCTTCGCTGCGCTGGGAGTCGGAGACCTCTCGCTGCCGAGCATGGTCGTGGCCATGCTCCGCGGCGATGCGGAATGGGGGGCTGTCGCCTCCTTCTGCGAGGACGTAATCTCGCAGAAGGAGGCCGCGGAGAGGGAGCGGGAGGCAGATCCTCAAGCCGCTCCCATTCGCCGCAGACGGATAGGCAGGCGAAGGCGGGCATTTGCACAAGCGATGCCCGTCTAATGACCCTGCCATGGAGGCCTGCGTGCACGGTTGGCCCCGTGCACGCCGCCGTAAGGCCCTCCGTCTGGGGATTGCCCTGGTGTTCTCGGGCAATCCCCCTTTGGCGATAGCCCGACCACTGGGTCGGGCTTGCCCGGGCGCGTAGGTAATGGAGTCGCAGTGTGGACCTTACCTAGCGCGCCCTTAAGGGCAGGGAGAATACCGGGGGGTTTTAGTGGATAGGCCTGGCATGCTGCCGGGAGAGCCCCACACACGCTCGCTGTTTAGCCAACGGCGGGTACGGTGCGGTTACGCATTTCCCCCCGAGAAAAAAAAAGGGTGACTATTGACATATTTTCTCGAGCAATAATTCGAAGTAACTAACTTCTAAGTTCGTACAAATGGTAACAAATCTACGTACAATATAGGCGAACATGCGACTTTTTTGTAATGTGCCACGTACTAGAACTGGCTTTTGTAATGTGCCACGTACTAGAACTGGCTTTTGTAATGTGCCACGTACTAGAACTGGCTTTTGTAATGTGCCACGTACTAGAACTGGCTTTTGTAATGTGCCACGTACTAGAACTGGCTTTTGTAATGTGCCACGTACTAGAACTGGCTTTTATGGATTCAGTCAAACATCTTGCCCTGATTTTGATAGATAATAGCTTTTTAATTTATTCATTAAGTACAATTGTGTAGAAAGGCGGACTTATGGCATAATCGCCAGTCAACCTTTTGACGATGCAGAGAATTCAGATATAGTTCATTACTGTTGATTACGTCGAGACCAAACTCCAAAGCCTCGAGATCCGGAGTAAAGCGGCCTGTCTGTCGGTATTTTATGAGATACACTTTGAAAAGTGCGTTCAAGAGCTCTATAATCTTATACCTCCTGATTCATTTCTTTTCAGCGATTCAAGACGTTCGTCGACGTTAGATCTATACAATGTCCATATTACGTGCAATACAAGCACTGCTGCTTTGCGGCAAAAACGGGTGCCGCGCAGATGACTCCGGTACGGAGCCTCCCTCTGATAAGATTGTGTCATGAGCTCCAAATAATAAAAAGTCGGTTATAATATCTTAACCACAAACTTAGTTTACATCGACCATGTACATGGGTGTGCCAAATCGTAAATAGTTGCGCCCACCTAGGCGCCAGGGTATAATTATTACGATCAACAAGATTGCATGCAGTTTTGACCACCTGACTGACAAATATTAATTGCTAATGCCACTCGCTTTCAAGCCTACGGTTTTCATAACGAGGAATCTAGTTTCAATAGAGGAAACATTAACCTAGCTGTGGGAGACCTATTGATAGACATCGGATTAGTGCCTGCATACCGTTGAGTTGGTCTGTCTTCTCATTCATGAATAGAGAGCTCAGTTTCTCACGCACTGGCTTGCTTTGATTTACAGAATAAAAACAAATGGTACTTATGATTTTTCGCACTTACTACAGTGACATATTATATTATTATACAATTTTTATTTTTAAAATATACTAGGTATGTATTTAGGCTTCGGTTATCTGAGAAAAGTGGCTGGTTTTTACTTTTCGTAAACAAAAATTTGTTTTTTTAGTAACATACAGTGAATAAGGCATATATTATAATCAAATGAATGACACCATTTAGAAAAAATCGCTGGCGAGCGTGACCCATTAGCCACAACCAATCTGGCAGCCTAAATAATTTAATTTTTTTAAAAAGATTATCATTTTGTTTAAAAAAATATACTTAATTCAATTTAATATATTAAATAAGGTTTAATGATTAAATAAGCCACAATTTATAAATTAAATCATATTGCCGTTTTTTTCGGATATTTCCAATCAGTTACCTATAGCTCGTTTTCACACTCTCTTATCACTACTGCTTTTTAACGCGAAAATTTGTTCCTTCCGAAAAGTAAGGGAGAGGTGGATAGAAAACCGTATATCACGTAATATTTTTTGGTTCTTCACTATTCCGGCACAAATTGCAGACTCCAAGCTCCTTTTTTTGGGGGGGAAATGCGCTGAGCATGTGTCCGGCAGAGTGCCAGGCCTACCCACTAAAACCCCTCGGTGATGTTCTCCTTGCCCTTTTGGGCGCGTGTGGTAGGGTCCACAATGCGACACCACTACTCACGCGTCCGGGGACTCCAAGCTCCTACTGATTTTTTTTACTTTTAGGTTAATTTTTGCGCAATTCGGGATCACCCCATATACAAAAATATCTTCCTTATTTTTTGCTAGCACAATATAGAATTGACGGATGTCGTAATCCGCGAAAGGAAATCTCAATCATACATAACAGTTGTTGTTATTGCAAACCAGTTATCTGAAATAGATTCGCATGTTTTGGATCGATTGCTTAGCCACAGCGCAAATTGAACATTCCTATCTAGATTGATAGGTAATTATTATTAGATATATTGACCTTAAATCGAACAGTAGGCTTATCCTGAACCAATTCCAATGGGTCGACATGGAGATTGTGATATTTTGTTCGCATGAGGTGCCACATTGCACAGAGGGACACGCTCCATACAAGGGCGGTCATAAATAGTTAAAGTCCTGTTACTATCAATACATTGTATTATTTTAGTGACTTATAGTTGTAAAAGTGTTTTAGGAACATTAAAATGAAAGAAGTACATGTATTTACGGAATAAAAAACGTTTACTTCAGTAAAAAACAAATATAAACAATAACATACTTTTACCTAAATTTATCATGAACAAACACTTAAAAATTGGAATGTAAAACATATATTTTAAATAAAATAAGAGTCAAAACATTGATAACATTATTTAATTATAATAAAATAATAGAAATAAATAAATTAAAATTAATTAAATACAAAAAAAACAAAACAACTAACAAAATACAAATAAATTATTCTTATTCTAACAATATTAAACATGTAACAATTCTATTACACTTTGTGACAGAGTATTTTTCTTTTTAGGGGGAAGTTTCCGAAGACTTGTAATATAAGGATCTGAATGTAATAATAGTCGTTGTATTAAATCTTGATTGGTAACTTCACGTGACATTTTTCGAGTGTGACTTCGTCTATAAATTTTGATATACTTATTTGTCGCTTCAGCAGCTTCTTCGGAAAGTTCTCCTATAGATAACAATGCATAACTTATAATATCTGATCCATGTACGAGCACCTTGTGGACAGAAGCAGGAAGACTATACCACGGATATTCCTCGACCAGGCTGTATGCTGTTTGTAATGCATAGTCTTTAAACTTGCATTCATTAATTTTATGTCCAGAAGATAACGTTTGTAATATTACACAACAACGATCTATGAGATCCTTATTCAAACCTGTAATTTCAGCAGATACAGCTGATTCCAAAAAAAACTTCCTGGCCGTGTTTCCGTCGTTAGACGTCCCGCTTCCACCACTACGCGGCTTGTTAACTATTAAACCTAATCGTTCCCTAAACTGGGACTGTACATATTGTTTTTTATTTGATAACAATTGTTTATCACTATCTAGCCTAACTTGCCATTTTTTTATGTCTAATCTATATGAAAGATGAATAAAATATTCGAAGAAACGTATCCAAGAATGTAGTGGTGATAATCAAAATTGGTATCTACTCTCTATTACAGGTTTTTGTAAACATTCGTCTATTTTATTCATCTCTTTAGGGGTAGCATTACATATATAACATCTACTTGTAGATGTTTCACTTAAAGCACTACAAATTTTACCATCTACCATTGAAAGCTGCAACTTATGAGAAACGACCAATTCACGATTGTCGATCTGAATAAAAGTAGGTTGCAAACTTTCAATTTTATCCTTAAAATAAGCTTCCTCTTGCAAAGACACTGCTGTGCTTTCTTTCAAAAATTGAAATCGAATAGGACGGCAGTACCTAGTGGAAGAGGGTCGAGGATTTTTCCATAAAATTTTACAATTATCTTCAGCTAATTTTACAATAATTTGAAGGGGTACATAAGATGTTACAAACAAACTACTATCTTCTAAAGTTGAATCTGAAAAAAATTGTTTGTATTCACTATGTCCAGTGCTATCCGAATCCCCATTTCCCAAGTAAAGAGATATTAGACAAACAATCATCAGGAATCTGATCTAAGACCTCTTTTTGAGATTCAAGGATTCGAGAAGCTGTGTGATCAAAAAGACTTTGTAATTCAACTTCAGCTGAAGACTCGGAAACAGTTATATTAGAAGGGTAACATCTCTGTTTCGCTTTAGTAATTTGTTGATAACATGGTAATACATTAGGAGAAATCTTACTATTAACAAAGTTTTTAATTAATAAATACTGATGTTTTGTCAACTGAGCATCAGTCACAAGTGACAAGACATCATCAGTGCTAACTCTAGATATACACGAATCGAATGAACAGTCTGAAACATCAAGCAATGCACTCACAGTAGAATCATCAGACTTTGACAAATCAGCTACTCTCCGACGTTTAGTCCTTTTACTACATTGCGTAAAAGGTTTTCGAGGATGACCACGTGAATGACACGGCGACGTTTCAGACGGAGTACATTGCTTATTGTTTTTCACAAGTTGAATTTTTTCAATAACATTCAACCAATCGGAATTCTTATATAAAAGCTTGGTTTTATCCCTATTACATTTTTTCCAGAATCGAGCAATAGCTTTACATAAATTATTAACAATTTTCTCTAAATAATGAATATCAATGTTCTCAGCATCGAGAGTAGTCAACAAACTTTGTAGGACTTGACGACACTTTTCCGAGTCATTATCGGTATTGACAGTTAGCCATATTTCAAGAATATGCATTCTTGAAAACGAGCATATATATAAATTACCTAAAACAAAAAAAAACGGTTAAAATTCAGTCACAAAACCTACACAAAGCACTAAGACTAAATAAACTAATTTCGTAGCAAATGCTACGAGATAATCTGGCAACCGTAGCACCCTTGTCATCGCCAAAAGGGCAGATAAGGGCAGCCAAGTTTTAATTTTCCTAAGATAAGAAAGTCTAAAGATTATGGTGCAATATACCTCCATAGTCGGAGCGAATGGGAACATATTTAAAAGTTTATTCAAACTTTGAATATTAAAATATAATACTCCAAGAAAAGTCGCCTCGTAGCAATGACATACTAAAGAAAATATATACTAAGATACAATTAAAATAAAAATATTAATTATTACATACCCTGTTCTTGGATATCCATTTCAGAAAAAACTCACACAGCACTCACAGGTCCCGCAATGACAACAAATGACGTCACGCTTTTTAATGACTCACTGATAACAGTATTTACGATTGGCGATGCGCTCTCTTTGAATGCACAATAGATAATGAAGGCGCACTCTAATTACTGACCTATTTATAGTTTCAGAAGGTACCGCAACTATCCAATGTAACGACAAGGAATAAAATGTAAAACAAGAAAGCAGGTTTTTAAGATTTATGACCTATGGATGTCCCACAGTGCATTGGCGCCAAATTGGACTGGTATTGCGCAGATTTTGAGTGAATCAAACTCAGTGCATTTTTATTTTTTTCAAGATACGGATCCAATTTGTCGCTAATGTTGCTAAATAAGCGTACGAAAAATCACAATACGTCAATGTCGATCGATCGAAATTGGTTCGAGAGCAGGCCTACCGACACAAGGACGCGTCTCAATTAGATTGGTAACTGGAACTTCGGGCAGATGATTGTAGCTGCGAAAATTGTTTGTCTTTTGTTTTATTTCATTCAAACATAAGCGTGCCCTATTACCGGACGCTGGTCGCTCCTTTGACAAAAAGGAATTAATTAATTACCCATAGGCCAATCATACATTCGGGCGCGTTGGTAGTGGTGACGCAGTGTGGATCTTACCATACGTGGGCACGTATGGTAAGATCCTGTGTGTTCTCCCTGCCCTTATGCTCATAAGGAGAGAACACCGGGGGGTTTTAGTGGATAGGCCTGGATCTCTGCCGACAGAGCCCCACACATGCTCGCCGTATAGCCAACGGCGGGTACGGTGCGGTTAAGCTAAAGTGTGATGCACATAACTGACTTGCATCAATCAATGACAAAGTTCATCAATCTACAGGTATCTGTTGGATATTATGGATTTCATTAGGCTATTAACACCATGTTTAAAAATAGATTGCTATTCTGGGGAACAAGTAGAATATGTAAATTATAAAAAGAAATGCCCACTCCTAAGGGTCAATTCACGTAAAACATAATGTCAATATCTTTGAAGTTAAGAAGTTAAGTCAAAACAATCTAGTACCGCCTAAGCGAGAGTTGTATTCGTGCACCGACGGTTCCGTAACAACTTACTTTATAATAATAATAATAATAATTTATTCCAGAAACATTGGTTACAAAGTCTGCATATAAATAGGTGGTATGAACTGATAGGTGATATTTTATTAATGTTTACATGCATTAGTTGCTGAAGGAACCCAAACTAAACAATAGCCTGTATCTTGAGCTCCGTATTCCGTTTCCGGACAATTAAACTTTACAAAATAAAAAGGTACAGGATATAAAGAATAAAATAAAAAGTACAATTTGAAAACATTGTGCGATCATTTTAGCCGGCAAATATGGCTGGCTGTGTATGTGTGTTAAAGTTTAAGTGTTTATGTGTGTTAAAGTAAAGTTTAACTTACAACATATACTTGTTTACAAGTTTCAGATTTTCTTATTTAACATGTACTATAAGGCCTTGTTTCTTGCCAACATGATTCTAGGTCAACGGAAAGTAACGGTTTTGATTCCCTTGTGAAATTGAAAAATATGCGAAAGTATGCGATATAAACGGTCATATATTTTGATCGCGTTGACTCATAACTTTACAGCTGAAAGAGATCGTAGACCCAAATCATTGATATAAATTTCAGCCTAATAACCACGCGTTTAAGAAAAAAGGTCTTGACAGATAGACAGATAAACAGGTGGACAAACACACAGACGGACAACAAAGTTGTAAAGGTTCCATTTTTTCGTTTTGTGCTACAGTAAGCTCCCATTCAAGCTAAAGGTACATTTACCCTACGAAAACCAGCACTATCACGAGCGACATAAGAACGGTCTAAAGGTCAAAGAGTATAGCTTGATAAGTAGCTTACTGTAGGAATTCCAAAAAAAATATGATTGTGACTTGTGAATTATAATTCACAAGTTGTTTTAGCGTGATCCATCGATTACCTGGTTAGGGTTCATCTCGACGAAGCGCTTCGCCCGGCCGGAGCCGACGTGCATGCCGCCGTTCGCGAACACGTCCTCCCACGCGGCGCCGCGGAGCTGCGCTGCCAACAGCAAACATTTCATTTGCCAATGCTGCAGAGATAAGACTGTACTGTATGCGCAAGAACACCCCTCCCACGCCAAGACAATTTATTGATCAAACCGATTCGGGATCGGATGCTTGTAAGGAGCTGGGAAAATCTGAGTTATCTGGCGATTGGCAGCTAAGATTTAGGGCGCATAGAGTTTACATCTTCATCGAACCATTATGAGGGCAGGAGCAGCAGCTGGAGCGGCTGAGAATGAGAAGTCTCGGTGCTTAATATTGTTTTAGACCATTCGGCGTTGAGATTCTTAGTCCATCGGGGTTATCTCAAATCTCTTTAAGGCTTTAGAAAAGACTGAAGAGTTAGCAGCTTCCTTGCTCAACGTATGAGTTTAGAAATTTGGTGAAGAAACACTGACAGCATCTTTGGTGCAGTGGCGCAATAATAGCTTCCTAATATAATAACTATTGATGGCTTCCTCGGCCTATGGTAAATATTTTTTTTAGACAATAAGGGTGGTGAAGATACTTTTGGCTTAGGGGAGCCATCAGTTATGGCTAAGAAGAGCAAAGTTAAAGAATACGGAAACAGCACCGCTATCACAGTGTATTGTTCTATTTCGCTCTCACTAAACTGTAATGGGATCAATCACAGAAAACCGTACCAGAAGGACCCGATTTTTACGCAAATACTATATAAAAATACAATTATCAATTGAAAGCGAATCTTCATACGGAGGCCATAAGATTAGTTTTTGACCGCGACTCTACTCTTTTTCTCCTCCCCGAGAAAAGGGAAGAAGCCCGAGGTCATTATAAGAACTTTTACACTTAAATAAAGTAGAAGTATTCGACTTACACCTGACATCTTCGCCGCAGGCAGCCGCCAGTAACACGGTAACCAGCAGTATGGGCGTCATCGTCGGCGCCCGCGCAACGCGTTCTGCTAGACTGCGGTGCGCATGCGGGCTCTCGGCGGATACACATTGATAACACGTTTAATCCACAGGATGCTACTGATAGCGGCCGTTGACAGTAAAAACAATATTTCGCAAAAATATTGAGGTCGGAATTTTGTGATAAACGCTACAAAGTAATCTAATGACCATTCTTTTCAATGTCTTGTTTTCTCTAGGAGACCTTTAATTAGTTATCTTGGAGACACAACTGGTAGAACGTCTGTCAGGATAATCTTTTAAACCGCTGAAGACTACGGATTTTGGTCACAAGCTAATAGTTCAATCGGGTCGAGTAGCAAAAAGTGTAAATAAATATTATATGTAAATATAAATAAATATTATATTATTACTACCGTGTAACTCACGTGACGAGTAGGCACCATGCCTACTCGTCGGAATCTTTTATTTTTTATGTATGTTTCCCGATTGTTCGAAGATGCCTGAACCGATTTGGAAAATTCTTTTTTTGTTTGATGGGTATACTTCCTAGGTGATCCTAGGAAGTATACCTAGGACCAACTAGGAAGTATACCCTATGTTCATCAGGTCAGGATCTGACAATGTGATTTCAAGAAAATCGAGGGACCTTTAAATTTTATAGGTACGTCCAACGTGTTTCTTGTTTTTACAAAAGCTATTCTGGTATTTGCGTCTGGTAGTCATGAACCGAGCTGATGATGGAAAGATCCTTTACTTTTAGGAGTTAGAGGTTAGTTTTTTAAAAACAATAGGCCCTTAATGACTGTTAGTTGCATTTTTTCAAGTAACTTCGGTGTGCTGGTATTAAATTTACTAAAACGTAAAAATACCAACGATGATCTCCTAGAAAGTTTCAAAGCACCGACTTCAATATAGAAATGTAATGTTGTCTGTATCCTTTTTTTAGTGTTTTTGAAGCCGGTTTTTATTTTTTGTAGTCTATAAATATATATGAATTAGGTCAATGTAGGCCTGTACGGTGATGCATTTAGAATACAAAACTCGAAACAAAATCCAAACCCAATCCGTCTGAACAGTGTGATTTAGATGGTAAATTTTTCTTGTTGCTCAGGACCGATTAGTTTGGAGAACCTTGGGTCTGTGTCCAGCAGTGGGGTTCTCTCGGCGTATGATAATAATACTATACTTGCTTACTACTATTATAAAGCAGAAAAGTTTGTTGAACGCGCTTCTCAAGAACAACTGGTCCGAACTGATATTTTCTGAGATAGCCCATTTATCAAAGAAGACTATAGGCAAAATCACGCTACGACCAAGTTGAATTTCGCGCAAGCAAAGCTGCGGGCATAACTAGTGACGATGATAAGCTGACAACGATGATGGAGGAGGCGCCCAATTGGACGTAGGTACTCGTATGTGGGTTGAAAAGATAATGAACATGAGGGGGTTGCTTGTCCTGGTCCTATCCATCCATATAACCTACCTATCCTGAGGCATAGGTAGGTTATATAGTGAAAAAAAATCTTTATAACAACCAACATTATAAATATTCGTCCCCTCCAAATAATTACAATCTTAATCGGAATGTTAACATGCTATTGTCAAGTTGATTATAAATTTTCATTAGCATGAGTGGGTATATACGGTACACAACTGAATGCTTAGCATAGCCGCAATTCAATGTGTCCAGTATCACCGGGAGAGCCTTGACGAAAACACAGCTCCACATTCCTCCGGGCATTGTTAAATATGTTAATGTCCAAAATTCTAACGCCCATGATTCAAATAAGCCGTGCAAGTGCCATTAATATTGATTTCATTAAAGAAATGAATGGGGGTCACCGGATTACTGTTGTAGTTTGATTGATTCTTATATTTTTGTCTTAGATAAAAGCAGTTTGCTGTTCAGTCTCCGTCAGGAGTTGAATATGTTATTGATTTTAACGAGGTGCTATACTCTAGATATAGTAACTCGTTGCATTCCCGCCTAACCTGACTGCATTTCAAATCTTATGTCTTTGACATAATTAATTTCGTCTCTCCCGTCACTCAATTGCGGACATCGAAACGTAAAAAAGTAGCGATGGTTAATTAACATAAATTAATATTTTTATCAGCACCTTTTTCTATAAATCTGACGAAATAATTTAACGAATATCATAAAATCTTAAAGGCACTTATGTGTAAGTCTTTTATTATGTTGGTAAGTTTTTATAACATATTTGTGATCCATAGCTTATAATAGTCCATATATCTGTTTCAGAGTGCCTTTTCCTTATATTATATTGTAACGGTGAAAGAAAATATATATCAGTGACACAATCCTGGTGCTTTATTTGGCTGACCCTCCCTAACCACTGCACCACTGCGTCGTCGCGTCACCTGCTGCTCACCCCGTTACACCGTTACAATTTGTATTCAAAAAGGAGGATGTTATCAATTCGACTGTTAATGTTTGTTACCTCATAACTCTGTCCATTATTATTATCTTTGGAACAGATTTGGAAAATTCATTTTTGTTTGAAAGAGTACTACTTCCCGACTGGTCCCATTGACATCCGGTCAGGATCTGATGATGGGATTGCCCTGGTGATCTCTGGCAATCCCTCCTTCGGGATAGCGCGTCCTGATTGGTCGTGCTAGCCCGGGTGCGTGAGTAGTGGTGTCGCATTGTGAACCTTACCACACGCGCCCTAAAGGGCAGGGAGAAAACCGGGGGGTTTAAGTGGGTAGGCCTGGCAGTCCTGGCACTCTGCGTATGTGGGGTTCTCCCGGCAGAGTGCCCTCTAGCCAATGGCGGGTACGGCGCGGTCACGCATTTCCCCCGAATAAAATGTGAAATCAAGGGGAACCCTTAAATATTAAAGCCACGTACAACGTGTATTATGTTATATTCTGCAGCTATTCAGTTATTTACGTCTATAAGCTTCCGTTACATTAGACGCCGTTAATTATGCCTGTTAAATTAAAAAAGCTTTATGTATATGTAGCTGTACATTTGCATGCAAAATAATGAGCTAGGTTCACGTCTCCTGAATATTTACATTTAATAAAATATAGGTAGGAACATATCATCATCATCACAGCTCATATACGTCCCCACCGAAGGGCTCGAGTCTACTAGGATGATTAGGGGATTACACGCTGTTTGTCACAAACGCTGTTCGTCATTTACGCAATTCGTCACCAGGTTTCTGATTTACTCAATCCGTCACATTCGCGGCAGGTCATATACGTGATTGGTCATAATCGCGATCTATCTTAAACGCCATTGGTCATGATCGCGATTAGTCTTATATCAATGTTATTAATATCTAATAGGATGATTTGATACTAGCAACGCCATGGCGCCGCTATTGGCGCCGCTATCACCGCCGTGGCTGGGTCGGCGCGGGCTGTCGTCGCAGCCCCAAGCGCCGTTATCACCGCCGCGGCCAGGTCGGCGCGGGCTTTCGTCGCAGCCCCTGGCGCCGCTATTGGCGCCGCTATCACCGCCGGGGCCAGGTCGGCGCTGGCTGTCTTCGCAGCCCCAAGCGCCGCCTTCACCGCTGCGGCCGGGTCGGCGCCGGATTTCGCTAATCATTCTTGGGAACGTGGAGACAAAGGGGGAGGGGGAGCTCCTGCTTCGACTGGAAGGCATACTGATCGCCTCCTAAGTATGCTGGTTGTTCACCGTCGGGGGCCATGTTGGCGATCAAGCCAACCTTTTATAACCTTTTTAAATATTTTGTATTATTTTTACTTTATGATTTTTGATATTTATTTTTAAGAGTAAATTTAGATGACTTAAAAACGTCGTTTCATTCACTGTCAACAATAAATCAGTGTACTTATTCTGTGTTCAAGTCTGGCTTTGTGTACGTGTTGATCATGAATATGGAAGATTTTAAGTTTATAACCAGTAAAAGAGGAAAGAATATATTGTTATACGACGGTTATCAATACAACATCAACAGGACAAACAAGGGCGGATCTACTAATTGGCGTTGTGTCAATAGATCGGTATGCTGTGCATCTCTCACTTTAAACGCTACAAAAGAACGTGTAATTTATAAATGTGATCATACATGTTTATTAGAAAATAATAAAAATGAAGTTTTAGTGGCAATCGCAAAATGTAAACAGGATGTATGTGAAGACTTTTCGTCTGTAAAAAACACATATGAGAAAAACTTTAGTCATTTGAGAACTAGTCGCAACGCAATAGATTATCTCCCATCATTAAAAAACGTTCAAGATACACTTTATAGAAGCAGAAAAAAATACCTCATCACCAAAAAATTAAGTTTCACGAATTTAGCCGATGTCGTCGTGTCAAATGTTTTCTCCGAAAATTTTCTTGTATGTGATGATGGAGAGAGAGAAAATATTTTGATATTTTCATCTAAAATAACTAAAAGAACTATACGTAACACTGCATCAGGTGATTATTTCGGTGACGGGACCTTTAAAGTGGCACCACCACCATTTTACCAACTATATACCATCCATTTGGATTTGGGATCGAACTTAAACACCACCAACATCGCTCCTGTTATTTACGGTCTGCTACCGAATAAAACAGAAGAAACATATCGGCGGTTCTTTCACTTGATAAAAATTCATTTTGATATTAATGTGACTAACTTTAGGTGCGACTATGAAATAGCAGTTGTAAATGCTATTCAGGAAGTATTTCCAGACGCGAAAGTGGCAGGATGCTATTTTCACTTTAAAAAAGCCACAAAAAAGAAGGCAAAAGAATTAAAGGCAAGTGAAACTTCCAGTGGTCGGCGATTATTAAGAATGGCAACAACTTTACCGCTTTTACCTGCGAACATGATCCGTAGTACCTGGAATGAGATTTTAGAAACGATTCCCGAAAATGAGCAGTCAGGACACTTCATAAGATATTTCCAAAAACAGTGGTTAAACAAATATCCTCCTGAAATGTTAAGTTGTGCGGGAGCCAAGCACAGAACAACAAATGTGTTAGAGGGCTGGCATCACCGGCTCAATACTAAGATTTTAAAAAAGCCATCATTTTACCTTTTCTTGGATAAACTTAGAAAGGAATCCTCACATTTTGATTTTGTACTGAAAAATAACCTGTTTTTTTCTGCAAAAAAGAATAGAAAGAATCACGTTATTTGTTTTGACCAAAAAATCAGTAAATATTTAGTAAAATTACAAACAGGTGAGATCACACCTCTTCAATATGTACGTAAATTTATATATTTAAATCTTTCATGTCAATTATAATAATATATAATAATTATAAATAAAAATGATTTTCACAATTAAAACTTTAAACGATGATCAAAATACAAAAATACTTTAAGCTATGATAAATATATAAAAATGATTTTTACAAAAAAATATCAAAGTAAAATGTACATATTGCATTATCTTTATCCTATATTCATGTTAAAATACCATGTTGACAATAATACTATATACTTACCTGTAATAAATAATGATTTATAACATTTTTATTTTGTTTTTCTTAAATCCAATACCGTTTAAGCTAACCAGTGAGTCATAATACTTTATTTTTCAACCACGTGTGACGAACTGCGTTTATAACGAACCGCGTCTATGATGAGCTACGTTTGCGACAAAATGCGTGTATGACGATCCACGTCTGTGACGAACTACGTAGATGCCCAATCGCGTATTATGACACATTGCGTTAGTGACGAACAGCGTTTGTGACAAACAGCGTGTAATCCTGATTAGGCTTCAGTCAACCACGCTCGCTCGCCCAGTGCGGATTGTTCGACATCACATACACCTTAGAATTTCTTCGCAGATGTATGCAGGTTGCCTTATACGATGTTTTCCTTATGATTAATTGCTTTTGGTATATAACAGTAATATTGCTTCTTCTTCAATATAGAAGTGTGATGTTGTCTGTACCTATTTAAACTTTTCAGTGTTTTTGAAGTTGGTTGTTATTTTTTTTAATTGTTTCTTCGAATCCAATACGATTGAGAAGACATCAGTCCCAGTAGGTCTTGATATGTCCAACTCTCTATCCAGTGAAATGTCCATTAATGTCGATTTGTTGCATTCCCCCGATGCTATATAGCTGCGGATCAATAGATTAGTTAGCGAATGTCAAGGGAAACCGTAAGTATCTGAGTTGCGCCGGCGCCGCCGCCGTCATGTCGGCGTATCTACATAATCAGGCGCCCATTATGCGACCCAGAACCGATCCTAATTGCACCTGTTTTATTAAACTGTGAAATTGTTAAATTATACGCGTATCAATGTGGAAAGGGATCATAGGCATTTGAAGCACGCACTTACGAACCATCTATAGGTTATAGTTTGTCATAGTGTCCTCCTAATCGTTATTCGGTCACGGCGGCCAATCTCAACAGAGACTAGCCATCTGCACAGGAGATATTATAGTGCACAAGTGACTGCGCAAACGCAAGTGCACTCTCTGTTCCTTCACTCGCCTAGTCCGATGGGACGGTTAGCCGACACGACCGGGGCGACATCAGGCGCAGGACCCAGTTTAAAGTGCCTTCCGAAGCACGGAGGAGCTTGAGATGTTTTTTATTTTGGTCACCCATCCTAGGACTGACCACAGCGAACGTTGCTTAAGGCGCATAGTGGTCCCAATGACCTTGCGTCGATCGTCCCGCACTGATTACATAGGAGTGAGTGAGTGAGAGTGAGGGGAATATTTAAGCAAACCATTACGTGTAAGATGAATTATTTCAATAAAAATTAATTAAGGCGAATAAGAAAAATCTAAAAAGACCATCTCCTAGAATATTGTTCACTTTATTTATTGAAATTGAAAGTATATGATTTAACCTAATATTTACGACGCGATTAGGTTTAAAGTTTTAAAATCGAGGCATGTTTGGGTCACATTTTAACCAAGTTTTAATTAATTTATCAAAAAATTAAAAAGACCATCCTCTAAAGAATACGTTGAATAATAACATATCTTTTTTAAAGACTTTTTTATTCAATATTTATGAAGAGAACCGGTTTTTTCTGCAGTGATTTTTTATGTTTGACCTTACTATGCGCCTTAACCTTAGCAATTGTTCGCTGAGCGCACGCGCCAATGCGCCACCAAGCTCCTCAAGTTTGTCATAACATATTAATGGTAATAACGTACATAAAAAATATTTTTGTAACTTAATAATTTTAATATGAATTAATTCTCTAGTGATTTATTTTTATACAAACGTAATATAACATTATAAAGAATAATAACAAACATTCTTTTATATATCTGATGATTATTTTTTATTATTAATATACTTAGGTAGGTACTTACTTAACCGATGATTCTCTTTGGTTACATGTAAACATTTTTTTATTGCAACAAGGTTGGCAAACAAGCAAACTGCCCACCTGAGTGTAAGTGACAGTCACCTATATATATAATACATGTGGCTCCTGTGAGATTCGCAGCAAATCTGCAACCTCCACAAGAACCACAGTATACGTTGCCAACTTGTGACATCAAGTCATGGTATTCAGTAATTTCACTGCCGTAGGTATCTTTCCCTTCAAACCAGAACACAGCAATGCAAGCACTTTGCGGCAGAAATAGGTAACACGGAAGACGGTGCAGAAATAGGTAAAACCTACCCTAAGATTGCGCCCGGGCATCGCAAAGTTGTGTATCCGAAACACCTACACTAAAAAATGAACGCTCAACACCAAAACATCTTCTCATACTTTCACACATACGCACACGCACATGTTCACATAATTGTATGCGTTGTAGTCTGACTTTTATCAATGTATGTATACGAGTATGTTTAAGTTATTAACTATCTATCTAAATAACTTTATAATAATTGTTAAGTTATGAGTTACGCAGTATGTTTCTATTTGTCGTATGTGTAAGTATCATGCTAATTTTTTAATGAAGTAATTCATCATCACAATTCATATACGTCCCCACCGAGGGGCTCGAGCCTACCCTATATTAGGTGTTTAGGCCTTAGTCAACCACGCTGGCTCAGTGCGGATTCGTTGACTTCACATACATCTCTGGGTGGTGATTTTGTAACTCATCGATTGATCGGCAATCGTTATCAGACTGCATGATTTAATAAAGAAGAGCGAAATTATCTTCATTAGCTATAAGTATTGGTTGATTTATTCAACAAATATACCATGACTACTTAAACGACGACATTACAAAACGTTAAACATTTTAAAAATCAATTTTAATCAAACAGAATTATTAAATCGATGCGATAGTCGATTGCCGATGAGTTACAAAATCAACCACCTGAATTTCTTCGCAGGTGTACGCAGGTTGCCTCACGATGTTTTCCTTCACCGTAGAAGCGTCGGATAAAAATGTACATATGAAATTCGAAAAACGAACAAACACATTGGTACATGGCAGCAGGATCGATCAGGCCAGTGCCGATGCGGAGTCATCATTACATTAGAAGTAATTAGAAGAAAGTAATCACAATTTTTACTTATTGTCCATAATAAAATCGTTGATACTCAGCAAATACATTTATAATACCCAAATGTTTGGTATAAAAAGCTGGTAGGTACTAAAGAAAACTTTATTTTCATGGTATAGTTATTTCACCGTCAATAATAGAGTTATGACCTAAAATAGTTGATGTTTACTATAATAGACATCTTCTGTGGAGGTACAGTCGGCAAAGGCACAAACCTAAATCAAACAATCCACATGTACCTTGTACCTTACGACCTGTACAGGTTGCAAGTCTATATTTAGCTTCAAATTACCATAGACTAATTCGTCCTTCATCGCGAGTTACTCGATAAGTCTACTAAGTGAAGGGACCGCGTAGGCAGTGGTTTCTACATTCAGAATAACCATTCTGCTATTCTGATAGTGTCCAAATTGCGTGAAAATGATCTTGGGGCTTAGACAAGTGGCATTCGCTTCATAGCGAAACGATAACTAAATTCGTCATCGTTTCTGGGATAACGAAAACGAATTCCTAGCCAACGTAAGGATTAGCGATCGCTGTGTCGAATTTTGTGTAAGACATATACCTATCGGTTATCTAAGTACTCAAAACTGATAAATGCAAAAGAAGTGGTGAAATAAATTATTAAAATTCATATGTTCATGTCTTTATAATGAAACATGAGTTGTTTTGAGTAATTCGCTGCTCTATGGATTCGCTGCGAAGCCTGCGAATCAATTTGTGTACCAACTTAAATATCGATGACTTTGATCGATTTGCCACGTTATTTAGCGATGACATAATATTATGTTTCTTAACGAAGTTCGTTATCGTTTTTGGATTGTCGCTTTGTTTACTCATTTTGATAATATGTGTCTCCAAAAAATTATTATTTAGATAAAAGTTATTCTCGTCCTATTCAGCGTTTGAATTTCGCCCATTTTTATTCCTTTTGAGGTAAGGAACTCTTAAACGGTGTGGGTGACAATTTCGTTTTGCATACAGGTACGCCCACTGCTGGGCATAAGCACAGATACCTGTGAAGCCTCCCGCAATAAGTGGAATTTGTTTTTTTTTCACAATGCCTAGCTAGTGCGGACTTGTGGAGTCGCCTGAGCCTTGTCACTTACCATCTCACCTGATGGTAAGTGGAAGTGTCGAAATGCCCGTGTAAGAGTCGCAAAAATACAAAAAAGGTCTTATTTGATACCTGCAAGCATTAGGCAATCAATTTATATCCAAATAATTTTAACAAAAAAAAAATGTAATGAAGAACCTGAAACTTGCCAAAAACGGATTTATTGCAAAAAAACTAACTTTTTTGTTTTATGCGTTCAAAAAAATTATGCCATTAACCTACATTTTTATCTATTATCGAAATAGTAAAATTTATAATCTAACAGAAAAATCAATTACAGTTATGTAAATAAGATAAATTAAAAAATTATAGTAATAGTATCGCAGTTTAAAGTATACAATTATTATTATTGCGGTAGTAGGTATCTTTTATGTATTTTAAATTATCTACATAGATGCAATATGTCGTATTCAATGCAAAGAAAACTATAACTCTTTACTTCCTTTTGGTAGTTACATATTGTCCAAAATAATAAACTGACTACCTACTTAGTAACTAGTGTGTTTTCTGTTAGATTATATCTTTCACTGAGATTGGCGAAATTAAAACACACTGGTTAACCCCATAATTGACGAGAGAAAAAATAACACCGCCTTAAAAACACTGAAAAGTAAAAAATAATATATTTTTTTGTATTTATTTTATTTTTATCTTTTTGGTGAATGAGATCCTTTTTAACCCACTTCAAAAGGTTCTCAATTCGATGCGTATGTTTTTTTATGTGTATGTTAAGCGAATACGCGGCCAATTGTGAGCCGATTTTGAAAACTCATTTTGTATTCAATAGAGTATACTCCTGGGGTGGACCCAAGGTCACCAAAGTCAGGATCTGATGATGGGATCCCATAAAAATCGAGGGAAACCCTTAAATTTTTTGGTATGTCTAACGTGTTTTGTGTATATGTTACGCTAGTACTCCGCCAATTATAGATCGATTTTCAAAATTCTTTTTGTATTCGATAGAGTATATTCCTGCGGTGGTCACAAGGTTACCTAAGTCAGGATCTGATAATGGGATCCCATGAAAATCGAGAGAAACCCTTAAATTTTATAGGTACGTCCAACGTGTTTCAAGTTTTTGCCAAAGCTATTATTCACGTATTTGCGTCTGGTAGTCATAAACCGAGCTGATGATGGAAGGATCTTTAACTCTTGGACTAGACCTGCCCTGACCTGACCTTGGACCTACAAGATTTCATTCACTAAAAAGATAAAAATAAAAAATATTTCACAAAAAATAAAAACGGACTTCAAAAATATTAAAAAGTTAGAACTCATTAAATAATAATACGTACAGACAACATCACACTTCTATATTGAAGTCGGTGCCAAATTACCGACTTCAATATAGAAGTGTGATATTGTCTGTACCTATTCTTATATTACTGTTAAAGTTTCAGTGTTTTTGAAGTCGGTTTTTATATTTTGTGAAATATTTTTTTAAGTGTATCAAGTGAGATCAAGTTGTACCTACCATTCATTTCATTTGATACTACGTGCGTATTGTATTAAAAAAACTAACCTCTGAACGCCTACAATTTAAGGATCGTTCCATCATCAGCTCATGACTTCCAGACGTAAATACGTGAATTGTTTCGGAAAAAAACATGAAACATGTTGGACGTACCTATAAAGTTTAAGGGATTACCTCGATTTTCATTGGATCCCATCATCAGATCCTTACTTTGGTGACAATGGGACCACTCCGGCAGTATACTCTATCGAATACAAAAAGAATTTTGAAAATTGGTCCAAAATTGGAGAAGTAACATACACACAAAAAGAACATACGCATCGAATTGAGAATCTCTTCCCTCTTTGAAGTCGGTAATAAATTACAAATAGGGTTTGATTTGTCGATAAAATCGATAATTTTATCTGCCATTAAAGGTTCCGACATCGCAAACCAAAACACATTGTATAGTATTGTTTTTGTTCCGGAGGTTGTTGCTCGAAACCCCATACACCACACTTCTCTTGTAAGAGGGCTTAATAAAACGTTGTTGGACCTCCTCTGTGGTTCAGTGATCGAAACTGTGTGGTTTCAGATTCGGTTGTTCCTGTTCGGTTCGCTTTGATTCTCATATCAGCTGAAACTTTTAGCCCGGTGTGAATACTTTTAGTTACCCAGCCAGACTCATAAGCCCTACCACCAACCTATACAAGCAGAATATTTTCTGCCCCCATGGAGAATTGAACGTCCTACCTCCAGATATTTACCATATTATTATCATACCAGACAGTTTCAACCAGTAGACCATGGAGGCGGTTGTGTAAAAGAAAAGTTAACAAAATCGTTGATTGTTGACATAGCGCCTTATATGGTAGCACAGCAGAGGCGCAGATATGCGCAAGCATTAACATCAAACGCAAAACAAAAATTCAATCAATAATGTTTTTAATAAGTTAACTTCAATAACTTTGTAAAGAATAATATGTACAGTCAATTTGTAAGGAAATATTTTTAAATCATCTCGAAAGCTCATTCAAGTCTTACAGCGGGATGCGTAGGCGCAGAATTTTTTCATTTGCAATCATTCAAGTTCTCGTCACGTCCGTCGGTTGAAAAACTGCCGGAGCCATGCGCCGGAGTGCCGGGGCCTCATTATGGATTGTTACGCAACTGGCGAGTTCAGTGGTACTGCTTTTTATATTGTACTTTGTATCGCAGTTCATTAATGATCGTCATTTATGAGCTCTCGGTATTATTTACCTTATACAATCTAATTGAGCTTCGGAGTATTTTTTTTTTGAGGGGGAATGCATTATACCATTTCTTTATGATGCTATAGGTCGGATGTGAGGTGAAGTTTCCTCGCAGAAACCCTTTAAAATACACAGACTCCCAACGGATTCTCGGTCAATTTCAATGGAGATCATCTGCGCGGAAAATATTATTAATTCTATACTACAATAGAATTAATAATTACGACATTATCAGGACGTGATCAGGCGCAGGACCAATATTCGATGTGTCTTTCAAAGCACGGAGGACCTCGTTCAAGGGACGTTTACGAGTGCGCCCATCTGCGGTTATGTGGGACTTTCCTTTAATAGGTCAACCTACTAAAAGTCGACAGCGTAGAGACAGGCATGTTCTGTGCCCTTCTTTACAGTGTTTTGTTTCATCCAACGTCTCCACCATATCTTATCTCATTTTTGGTTTCGGCCCACTTCTTCAAATCGCACGTTGCGATCTCATTTCAACTAAATTCTTGGTATCCCGCCTCAATAGACACAGTCTTGTTATGCACATTCCCACCCTACGTTGTCCGCTTATGAAACTCACTCCCAGAGAATATTTGAAGAGCGCGAACGCTAGAGCCTTTTAAAACCAAGTTCCTAGTCACTTCCTATCCTTGAATCCTAAGTTGTTCCTTTCCCTCTGAATCCAGTATTCTGCCTTGAATCTCCTCTGTGTATATTCCCCACATCCGAGGTTGCCCGGAAGAGATTGATCTATAGCAATAAGGCCGCCTATTGTAACACTTCTGTTTTTATTTCTTTTGTTATTTTTCTGTTAAACATTGTCTTTGTGTGCAATAAAGAGTTTTAATTATAATGATTATTAAAAAAATACCGTCTGGTTCTGTCCAAACGCCCACACGACACACTGTGTACCTACTCTTCGCAATCACTAGATGTTTGGTGGACTGAAATCCTACTGTATATCCCAAGCCAGTCTAGTCAGCTAAGCCCATTGGTATATTGTTATTACTCTATTTGAAATTATTCTCTCACACTTATTAAATTTGAGGATTTAATAGTTAAAAAGGCAAGTTCTGTCACTTTACCAAACAGTGTCCATACCATTAAAAATAAGAGAAATAGAAACTTCAAAGCAACAGTCTTAATAAATGTTTTAACAACAAACAGACATAATGCATGAGTACATTACAACTGGATTATGGAAGCGGTTCTACAAAGATCTCGACGACTTAAAAAACGCACCCATAAATTATGTTCACGTCTGACACTTGGCCCTAAAAACGTTCAGCTGCCGAAGCTTATTAGCAGGAAACGCATAGCTTTCATCCCGATAATGATAGACAAGGATGCAAAAACTGGCGCTGCTGGAGCAGCCGGAACGCGGCGGCTGCGCGGGACCTGCCCATGTACGGCGCACGCGCATAGACGTCGCTAACTGTACAGACCTCTAATTGCCCGGGTCGGACGATCTGACAGCACATTTCTTACGGTTAATGCGATCCACATATCGGACGAGTATGTCTAATGTTTGGTACTCTGATGGCCATTTTCACCAACCTCTTCTTAGCTTAGGGTACTCCTAAGTGGCATGTTGTCACATTCTTTTCATTAAAGACAAAGAGTGACAGCATACGTCTTAGGGGCTTCCTAAGCTAAGTAATGGTTGGTGAAATCGGCCATGAGACACTAACTTAAAAATAGGTTGGGATACTAACGGCCAATTTCGCTAACCCTGTCTTAGCTTAGGGCTATTCTATGTGGTATTCTGTCACTTCTCGTCTTTAAGGAAAAGAATGTGACAACATACCACTTAAGATTATCTAAGGCAGGGTTAGTGAAATTGGTCATAAGACGACTTGTTAGATGTATTTGAAGGATCGTTGGGTTTGTCATTTGCTTGAAATCGATAAAAAACATCATGTTTTAACGCTTAACGCTATACCTTCCCTTAGAAAAGACTTCGATTTGAAATTAAAATTTTCAATAAAGATCTTCATCTATAATTCTTATCCTTATCCATATTAACCTTACAATTTGTATGCATCATCGACGCTATAAGATCTAGGCTTTTTAAAGTAAGCTTGTTAATAAGTTATTTTTATAGTTATTGCACGTTTCGTTTAACAAAAGCGGGAAGTGAATATGTAAACGTGGTTGGCCCTGATTGTAGAGGCTACTTAATGACTCGCTTGTATTGTTTTAAATATTTTAATTTCTCACCACACAATTTTTTTCATTCGCCAATTTTATAAAGATGTCTATCGAATAGGTAGAATTATGAAGAGCTAAATCAAAATGTAAATAAACTGCTTTGTCTACTAAGAAATTGATGCACAAAGTGGTTTGCATTGACTCTGCAGTATCGACAATGGTGTGATTGGTGTTTAATCCATAAACGAGAAATAGAGGATCGATTATTGGAATCATATATATTACACAATAATATTACATTTTTTCTTAATCAATTTAGGAAAATTACATACTTATTAAAAAAAGTTTCGAAATGTGGACGCTTACAATGGTCCTTATAAGAAGTTTAGAGTAACTCAAAGGGCAACTGAGAGGGCTATTGAGTTGATTAAATCAGAATGGACGAGATTTCCAGTAGAGCTGAATTCGCCGATTGCCCAAAGCAAAGGGTATTATTAGACACATATTTCTTATTCGGTAATTTAGACGATACACAATCGAAAAATACAAGTTTCACTAAAAATACAAAATGGGAGGGAGATTCTGTACCAGGGTCGCCTGCTTGGGTACCTCCGTCTTACTTATTTCTGACGCAAAAAGCTGTTTCGGTTTGAAGGGTAAGACATGCCGGTGAAATTACTGGGTAGGTACCATGACTTCACATATTCTTATATCACAAATTGGCAACGTTCACTGGTTCTTGTGGGGGTTGCAGTTTTGCTGCGAATCTCACAAGTACCACATGTACTATAGGTGACTGTCACTCACCGTCACTTACCATCAGGTAGGAAGTATGCTTGTTTGTAAAATTTTCATACTTTCTTTCCTGGCCTAGGCCGGTAAAGTAATGCATGAGCCAAGAATTATAAACTTCGTGTCTTCTTTTTACTACAATAATACCTACATTTCCGAGCCTGTATAACCAACCTGTAAAATAAGCCATAGCCAAATAAATTATGCATGTTTTAATTAAGTGGCAGAGAAATTGTGCACTCAGGACGTAAGTGCAAAACCGGCATTCACTTAACCGTTTGGATCGGAAAAGTCTTTGAGTAGCGGTCACTTACCGGGAGACGAAATCTAGCAAATTTAAGACCTTTAAGGAGACCTGTGAAGGAGTCTCCGCGAAAATGATAATGATGAATATTGCAATATAAAAAGCACTAGAAACAACAATTCAATATCAATTAGGGTTAAATATATAGATAAAATTGAGGTTGTGTATGTTATTAGCACAGCCTTCACACTACTCTAATATTTGTACTTCCCAATAACGAGATGACAATGTCAACGTTAACTTATTGCGCATTAAAACTTAACATGCCCATTTCACATATCTAGCCTCTAAAAGTAATGTTTTCGTTTATAAGTTACCTACTTATTGAGCATGAAAGTGCTTATGAAGGACCACATGATGATATCGTTAGTGGTTGTACTTTTGCTAATGAATACAAAAACGAGATATCGATATTCAGCAAAAATAAGACAACTTAATAAACGATACGACTCATATCTTTATATATAAAAGTCTTTGGTGACTGAGGTATCAACGTGGAGCCCAAACTACTGGAGCTAGAAGAATGAAATTCGGTATTAGGGAGAATTATTCAAAATTCCCACAACAAGAAACGGAGCCTATCCAAAAAAATAAGTAAACTATAGAGTGTCATGTTTTATAAAAGCGAAACGTAGTTCTCGGGTACAGCTAGAGGACATACACAGAATTCTGTTTTGGGAGTCCGAAAGCTGAGATCTATATATAGAAAAATAGACAGTTATTTCTTCCTCGGAAATTTCTTTGAACAGAATTCGCAATTTTGGAACAGGTTTTTAAAGGGCATCGCAGTGTATGGTCAGTGCTGAAGGAACAGTGCCCCTAACAACAAAGATAAAAATGATGAAAAACCTAACAGAACGTTAATTTAGATATTTTTATATTTACATGACAATAAAATATACAAAGGAATAATTGAAATTCTAAATGATTGCCAATGAAATAATACGAAATTTATTATTCAATCAGTGCTTACAGTACTTAACTTCTTTTAGACAGATTGTACGATGGGTGAATTAAAAATGTTCAATAGCTGGTAAGGAAAAAAAATAGCACAACTGTTTATCAATTCTATACACTTGCAGCAAACGTTTAGATTAACTGATTGAAATTTTGGCTTAGCAAGGCGACAATGCGCAGAAAACTCTAAAAACTTTTATGTTCGTGTGATTTCTTTAAGAAACTATTTGCCAAATTTGATCTATAATGAAAGGCTAGCTTTAATTTTCTTAAACAGATATTTATTTTTTTATATCCATTTTCTACATAACATATTAATGTCTATATTTTAAATTTTACAATAAGAGTTTGCATTAGGTTTAAATTGACAACAAAATGAAACATTTCTGAAAGAACACACGGCAGCACGCCAGACTTTACATGTTGACCTTCAGAGCTCGTAATAGAGGCGGTTTTCGTGGTGCAAATAAAAAGCTTGAATTGTTTCCGGTGAATTTATTTTAACAATGATTTTTTTAACAAGTCAGTGTGTTCTCTGTTCAAAGACTTCGACTGTAGCAATCACGGAATAGTTAAAAAGATCTTAGAACTTTTCTAAATAGTGTTATAGAAATAAATTTATTTTAATAAGTACTTTTGACACTTCATACTTTATTGAGCACTATCATTTATTTTAAAAAGCGACGACCAAGAAAGGATTGCCCGAGGCTTACAGAAGCTTAGCCATGAGAGAATCCAATGTAACTTGACCTTCGTCTGTGGGCACTACAATCTACAATATCAGGGCCGATTCCACTGTTATGCTAAAGCTCAAACAAAGCTGTATCGCTGCTTTCGATCAACAGGAACTCCCTATAGAAAAATAAATAGTTTATTGACACACTCAGACAAACACCACATACAGCAAAAAGGAAAAACTAAAAAAATATACAGGCGATGGGCGAATTGCATGTATGGTGTTCAATAGGATCCTAGCTAACTCGACATAATGCTTAAGATAGCTTCAGCGTCTAATTTAAGCAATCCGTGGTTTCTGATTGGTCTATAACCAATGTTTCGGTTTAGGTTTGGATTAAAACGTCAATTCCATTTAAGACAGAACGAAACTGCCCCATTATTGTGTAACTCAAAATCAATGATGATCGCTTTCAAATCATTTAATGTTGTACATGCATCATTACTTTGTAAAAACAGAGCTGTCAAAACAAAATCTTAGACAAACGCTACACCACATATTATATTAGCATGCTACCTCCGAAGTATGTGTCCGTGTTCTTTTGTTATTGAGGAAGTGTTTTGGGAGTGATGAACGAACCCCAAGTGTACCGTATACTGTGGCATGCTGTGTCTGTCTATAATTGGTTGTGCATTAAAATAGTGTTCACCTTAGTATTTTCTGTATATACTCATGTAACGATGTAACAATAGTTGATGAACCTTATAAATGAATAACAAGTAGACAACTGATAGCAGTAAACCCGACCATTGTTACAGCTGCCAGCTTGCATTAAGTATCTAAAGGAAGTCACAGTTCTAAAATATAATTATCAGTTACATCATTTATAAATCGTTTAGTTTAGGTTCGACTATGGTGTTAGTGGAATTGAGCCTCTGATTCATATTCACAGATCAAGCATACGCGGTCAGTATTGTAGAAAGTGGCAACATCACCATATCAAGACAGTTCCTACTAGTCGATATTAAATTATCATACTTAATTATCTCTCGTGGAATAAATATGGTTTTATTAGTGTGGGTCGAGCATTTCCTTCATGGACATTGCAATAAGGGATTGTACAATTGTTTGTTGGCAATATTACTAGTACAATTATTTGTCGGCCTAATGAGATAATTAAAATAACTTTTTGAGTAAAACTTTTGAATAAAATATTTAATTATATCAATGAAAGGTTTAGTCAGTCGTTTCGCCACACGTTTGGTTCTTTTCCTGATGTCTCAGGTGGTAACTCAAATTTATAAATATTTGATTATTATGAGGTATTTTGTAGGGTTTGTTTTAAAACGAATATTTACAAGTAATACATGTTTACACAGAAGTTCCTACCTCAAGCTACAATTTAAATTTATTCATATCAAATTTCTTCTGATCTATGTGTAGGCTGACTACATTATGGCCATTAAAAGAATTGGTTTGATAATTCTATAAACCCACATTAAAAAGTGCTACGTCTTAATTAATGCCAAATAAATTCTAAGCCAAGTGTCAGAGAGATTTGTCCAAATATTACTTGCATTGCGTAACATTCGCATAGAAATTTTTGTTGACTGCCGTCTGGTGGCGTGTCACTGACGATGATGTATCTGCGCCAAAACTCACTCATTAGCCGAGCTTACTTTCTACTAAATTACGTTGTCCGCTACAATTCGCATTAGTTTTTTGAAACGGAAATTCGTTGCTGATTGGCTTTCGGCTTAATAATCGATGGCTTTAGGCATTTTAGCAGAGGTCACTCTCACTTCAACTCCACGACCATGGCTGAGTTACTCTTCGGAGGAATCGACTTGCTACACGCTGGCCTGATTTGGGAATTCCATCTCTTTACGAAGGCGTGATTGCGGTAAATTTGGACATTCGAGGGAGAAATGGGAGCGGTGATATTTTTATTTCAAATCCATTACCACATGCACGATATAATTTGCTATAACTTTACGTAACTATATGTATTTTTTAGGAAAAAACTATACCTTTTCGATTAAAATAGGTTTCTTTATTCTTCGAATCGACGGAGGTTTAAAAACAATGATAAATTAACTTTATCAGCGATGGCGATGCTCTTAGACTTAGAAGTAGTTGCAAAACAAACACCAGTTTTTTAAACTAAAATATAGGTGGCAAACAAGCTTATTATAATCGAATTAAGATTATTTTTTGGTCACGAGCCAAATTTTATATGCTTGTTCAGACAAGCAAACTGAACAGCGTTTACTATGGGACCTATCTTGAAATCGAGAAAAAAAATCAACTGCTTGGTAAAAATGTTTTACATCCACTGAACCTACTGTTTTGAACAGCAGATTTTTTGCCATTTCAAAATTTTGTTAGAATTTTGTCAAAAAGAGTCCTCTGCTTTAGTTTGCGAATGCCATTTCTTTTCAGAATTTTACACCAACCAATAGTGTGTTTTCTTTTTCAAATCCAGCGTGTTCAAAAATCTAATGATGCAATTTTAATTTTTATCATAATCGGTCCCGAAACCTCTTTGGGTATTTTTCGCTATCTCTTATATTTGTGGATTTGGTCATCTAGGCACACTTGAAAAATTCAGCCTGTGTAGTCCTTCTTGAGCGTTTTCAGCCCAAAACTCTCGGTACCGCTGTGCTTTTTCAAGTAAGGCAATACATTTTCCCAAAAATTATTTGTAAGATAAATCTGATGCGCAATCAATATATTTGATATGTAAAAATTGTTTGATCGATGAATATAAATTGATAGGTGATAAATTCTTTGATGTGCATTTAAAAACATCTCGATTATAATTATCATGTTTCTTGTAAATTAAGGATGTGATTTGATTTTAAATCTTATGTTTTAAATTACATTTAAAAATATGGTTTTGAAAATTTTGAAACTTATTTATTTCCAAAACATAGAGATAATCTTATTTCGGCACATATTTTTATGGCCACAATGACTCACATTCTTCGTGCTTATTCTGTACTAGCTGCTGCCAGCGACTTCGTCTGCGTCTCTCGGGAACTCATTAAAATTCGGGATAAAAAGTAGCCTATGTTATTTCCAAGGGCTTAAGCTATCTCTATACCAAATATAATTAAAATTTGTTCAGTGGCTTAGGCGTGAAAGCGTAACAAAGAAACAAACTCACTTTCGCATTAGTAATATAAGTATGGGATTAAATATAATGACCGACCACCAAAAATACTTTAATACCCTTTTACCAATAATATATACTTAGCACGAAAAAAATAAAGTCTAAAATTACAATAGTTCTAGCTGTTTCAGTCACGACTGCACTGCAAATTGTATTCAAAGACCAAATGTAATAAATGATCACCAAATCTTAGCGAGCCTAGATAAACCACTATGATTGCCATAAATTTATTACAGAAGACTGATTCTTCTTAAAAAATTTTTAATGTTTATTAATTTTAAGAGGACTGGTTTTGTATGTTTGTTTAAATTTTAATAAAAGGATAATTGAAATTGTATGAGTTTTATTTTTAAACCTTAGGTATAGGCATTTGGTTGCATAAACGCTCAAGAAAAACATTTTATTTTGGTAGTGGTTAATCAATTTAGAGGCATAAAAAGCTCAGACCTTAGTTATAAACATTCTACAATAGTAAAGGGTCAAACTTTAGGAGTTTATTTACTATGTTTGGGTAAATAATTTACACCTAGCGTAAATTTAAAGAAAATATAAGATGTTAAATATTTACATGTCATTTTAAATAAAAATGTGATTAATAGTTTGGTGTTCATTAACTATTTTTAGGTTAATAATGATTTGTTTGGAGTCATTTGCTTTATTGGGATATCTAAATGTAAAAGGTTATAATTTCAGATTAAAAATGCGGTTTTAATTTTGGTGATCGTTTACTATTTTTGACTGTTATATTTTACTATTCTGGTGATAAGTTAAACATAAGCCTATTAGTATGATATTTAGATGTAGTATGCTCTATTATTACGACAAGGACTAAGATCAGCTTTCGAAGCTAGGAACATGAGATTCGTATACCGTTACAGGTAATGTAATAGCTTTATGTTACAAAGTAACGTTGAGACATCAGAACGAAATGACTGCATAGATTACGAAAGTAACAATGAATCTAGCTTTGTGATGTGACAGCTTTATGGCGACGTATTAAAGTTGGCGCATATCATTAAAGAGGGACATTAGAGCACCTCCATTATCGCCTAATAAAGCTCGTAAGCGTTATGGGTAGAAAGTTAATCTTAATGTTTAAATTACTTGTGCAGACGGGAGCGAAGCGAATTTAGGAAATTGTGCTTCAAAGTTAGATATAAATGCGTTTCCAACACAGTGCATTTATGTTGTAAATTTACGTAATTATATGTACTTTCATATTGAAGATTCAATCAAAGAACGTTTGGTGTTACTCATAATAGTTTTTTTTTAAATTATCTTTTATCATCTAATATATAAAAATCTCGTGTCACAGTGTTTGTTATCGGAATCCTCCGAAACGGCTTGACCGGTGTTCTCCCTGCCCTTATGGGCGCGCTAGGTAAGGTCCACACTGCTACACCACTACCAATGCGCCCGGGCAAGCCCGACCAATTGGCTAGGTGATGAGGGTGAAAGAGAAGTGGAAGTGACATCGGATTCCAGATGAAATGTAGAGATAGAGTGACCGTGTCGAAACAGACAGTATTAAACATAAAATCATATTATTTTTTATAGTTAGGACAAACATGACCATAGCACAATAACCCTGGGATAAAATCTAATAGACATTTGTCAAAATCCTAAGACAAGTGTGAACTTTTATCTACATCAAGTCTCATCAGTGGAGGTTTTTGGACCAAGTTCCCTACATTTTGCCCAGTGTCCTTTGACCATGTATCATAAAACTGAGATTAATTTAGTTCTGTTAGTTTGTGAGTAATAGTAACAGATTCTAAAAGAACATTAATTATTTATTTAAACTTTTCGTACAACATATAAAAGGTGTACAGATGGCAGATTTATGCCAAAGGCAATCTCTACCAGTCAACCAGTAACATGTGGGAGAAAATGTTGTCGGTTTTTTAGTTTTTGGCGAGTTACAAAAAATAAAATCGACTTCAAAAACACCAAAAAGTCATAAATAATAAAAGAATACAAACAACATCACAGTTTTATATTGAAGTTGGTGCCTTGTTCTTATATTTTTTAACACTTTCTAGGTGATCATTGCTTGGCACCTTATGATCTAAGCTTGGCACCGACTTCAATATAAGACTGTGATGTTATTTGTATTTTTATATTATTTAATGACTTTTTTTCCAATTTTTTTAGTTAATTTTAAGGTCCACCAAAACCTTCTCCTAAATGTCACAAATATACTTTTCTGTAAACCGCATCAAAATCGATTCAGCAAAACGCGAGATAATCACGAACAAACATACATACAAACATACAGGTCAAACTGAGAACCTCCTTTTTTTGAAGTCGGTTAAAAAGAGAAAATTATTTCTGCTATGTGCAAAAAAATATGTACTATATGAACAAACAAATACATAACAATACTTCTATATGTATGTCATGGACCTAGAAAAAAATAGTCCGTGATGTATGTTTAAAGATAGCCATTACAGATAACAAAATATATAATAAAGACATTAACATTAAAATCAATACTAGTCGTCAGCTAAGGATTCGTACTTGCGACTCAACATACCTTGTTGACTTTGTGTTTCTTCAACTGTTGAGATCTGTTTTTGCTTTGCTATGCCAAAGTATACCGTATTCATTCATAGCTACATATTTTTATAAAATTTAGAAAATTTTACAAGTTTCATGAAAATTGTCTGAGAATAAAGCAAATTTAAAAAATTTGTAAATGTCTTTGCATTTTCTATAAAAACATTACCATTTACGAACAGTTACATACGTAACGGTACATAATTTGTTAATACTTGGAAAAAATCAAACATCTATTCGATTTGGCGATATTTACCACATCACAATAACCTAGGTAACAATTTTCCTTACGACAATTTATACTCTCATTTTGATAACAAAGGTGCTAAAGATGAGACTAGCGTAAGCCAGTAACAAAACATGGATGCAGCGAAATAAACGATAAGGAATTCTAATGGCTTTTGGTCAGACAGTTATGTTTGTCTTCAGAGACATTTCGATGACGCGCAAGTTTGCAGATGCGACAAACACTGTGAAACTGCGCTTGAGCATGTTGAAAAAGCATCGAAAATTCTACAACTACATGCAATTGTAGCTCTTATTAAGTGCAATTTAAGGGGTATTTTATAATGCATAGTCGCTGTATACATTAGCTTATGTGTGAGCTCATTGTTTATGTTTTCGATATTTGCATTTCCTAGTAAGTGATAAAAAGTGCTGAAATATTGTTCATTTGTATACGAATGGCGATATAATACAACTGGATCAGATTTTACTGCGACTATAAAATAAGTAAATAGAAGTAGTATGTAGATAGATCTACCTACCTACCTGAATGTCACCATTAACATATAATGTCACCCGAACATTGTCTACCTGTTTGTTTTTCGTTTTTTGTTTAAATAGGTCATGGACCTACAATATATATTTTTTTTCAGGTCCGTGAAATAGGTATACAGGACTAATAAATAGGTATAAAGGTCCGTGAAATAGGTATAAAGAATTTTTAAAAACACAAAATTTGGCTCTTGTAAAGTAACCTCGCATAGAGGTAAACTAAAACAGTGCCCCTCGCAGGGAAACAATCCTAAATACAAGTTGACAAATTATCTCAAAGGAAATATTTTATACTAGCTTTTGCCCGCTACTTCGTCCCCCCCCCCTCTTTACACCCTTAAGGAATGATTTAGGGCATAAAAACTATTCTTTATCCTTCCCCACAACTCAAACTACCTCCATACTAAATTTCATCTTAATCGGTTGAGCGGTTATTGATTACCCATACAAACTTCTACCCCCCTTTTCTTCCCCTTAAAGGGTGATTTCTGCAATAAAAGCTATCCTATGTCCTTTCCTGGGACTCAAACTATGTCTAGACCAAATTTCACCTAAATCAGTTAAGAAGTTTAGGCGTGATTGCGTAGCACACAGACAGACAGAGTTACTAGTAAGGAGTAAGGAAGTAAGGATTTAGAAATAAAGATAACTACGTTCAATGACATTTACAAAGTCAGAAATAAAACTTGCTCAATGTAGAAAATGAACATTTTATGATCCGGATCGGCAGGCTAAACCATAAAGAATAAATATCTCTAATGGACATTGCGTCTTCATTTTAAATGAATGTTACCCTTTATCTTCTTTTAACTTCTAAAGAATGTAGTTTGATAGCGTAGGATATCGACATCGAGGCCTTTAAGCACTGTGACTGTAACATCGACAGCTGAACCAGGGAGCTGCCTTTTTAGTGGATGAATTCTAGTGGAAGTGGAAGTATCATTCTTTTTAGTGGATGAATCCTAGTGGAAGTGGAAGTATCGTTCTTTCTCATTTAAGCCTCAACTTATAAGCCTTCATTATAATGGAGGCCTTTTTCAAGTGTCTCCATTTCCATTTCTTTGCTTTGAGCAAAAATTCATTGAAATTGTGTCTTCCTCTTAATCGTTATTGGTTCCAAGGTATTTAATAGGCGTTTCCACCGAGAGTTGCGTTTTCTGGAAATTTTCTAAGTCACTTGTTCATGACTTATAAACTTTTAGTCCATTGCTTTTTGCGCCAATGTCGGTTAAATCACTGCTTCTTTGGTGGTAACTCGTGCGGTACCCAAGTGCGGGTAAAGCTATTTATAATTAACATCAATCCTCGGAACCTTCAAGGTTTCTTATCAGGATATGCAAGTCAATGTCTGTATTACGCGACTGCGCTAACCAGTCACCATGCGTTGTAGAATCGACAATCAATTATCCCTTATTTGATTTTAGGCATTACCACATCGCACACGTATGGCTGACTTAACAATCTTTATTGGCATTTTGTCGAATAAAATATCTGAGCAGTTGTTAATTTTATTCTCAAAATTGCGCTTGCAATGTAAGTAGATTTTGTATTTTGTATTTTTCTGTAGACCTGGCGACTGTTTATTTGCAAATTTTTCATTGTATTTGTTTTTGTTTTAAATGTAGGTTTATGATCGTAGTGAAATGTAAATGGATACTGTCGCAATTCTATGCTTATTCTAGGCTTGATAATAAGAGAGACTGCAAATTGTCCCTCTCGCTGGGCCTAATGGCCGGTTTAGTGTTTAGTGCGAGTGGCTTGTTTAGTGTTAAGTGTTTAGTAAAAAACACGTTCGGACAGCTTCTGTTTAGTGTTAAGTGTTTAGTGTTTAGTGTTTAGCGAATAGGAACGCGTTCTATTTTTTCTGCGAGTCGCCCCTCCCGCTCTCCCGCCTTCACCCCTCACTTAACACTTAACACTCACTAAACACGTCTGGACAGATCTGTTTAGTGTTAAGTCCATATAATGAACAAATAAACTAAACACTGTTTACTAAACAGTGTATGGACAGCACCTACTAATCACTTAACACTAAACAGTCTACTAAACACTAAACAATAAGCACTTGATTAAACAAAGTGTATACCGGCCATTAGAGTATTTAGCCTCTCGGCGCAAAATGTTATGACATTAACCAAGTGAATTATTATGAAAGTTATTTTAATATCACTTATAAAATTTTTCATTGGTCTAAGTTTTTTACTATTTCAAGTGTTACTAAATATTTAAAATATGTATAAATATTTAATAAAGAACCTGAATACTTCGGTATCAAAGCATAGTCTAAGCTGTCCGCAGTAAATTAATAATATCAATAATATTATCGAATAACAACAATAAAATTATATTTTAAATACCCAAGCTACATTTATTCACCTCTATAACATCTGCACATCTTGCGGGCATATTGTTTGTCCGATAATACAGCTGTTAGTTTTTATCTAAAGATAAACAATTAACATTGCATAAACCTTCTTGGGCAGTCTTCCGATATTTATATAATTGTTCATATGGTTTTAAAAATAAGGTTTATTGTCCCTCGAGTCTTGAACCTATTAAGTTGGCGCGCGCGTTGTTCACGTTCATGTAATTAATGTGTGTATTTCTTTTACGAGTGGCCTTGTTCTATATCTGGCGTGCCAAATTAGGTAACCGGGTGTCCAAGAGTTGGTTTTGGTACTCGATCAACGGTTTTTCGGATCATTTTTTACCTAGACACTTGGTACTCTCTTTTTGCGATAAAAATACTGTCTGTTAAAGTTCTATAATAATAGTCTCTTTGCAGTTTTCTCAATATGTTTAAAAGATAGGAATATTCTTAGAAACACTCAAAAGGTAGTGAAAAGTTTGTCTGCATTTTCAACCGACTTCAAAAAAGGAGGAGGTTCTTAATTCAATGCGTATGTTTTTTTTGCTTGTATGTTACGCGATTACGCCGCCAATTGTGGTACGATTTTCAAAATTCTTTTTGTATTCGTAGAGTATACTCCTGGAGTAGTCTCAAGGTTACCAAAGTCAGGATCTGATGATGGGATCTCATGAAGGGTTTCAGTAAAAGGCTTACATTCACTAAAAAGTTAAAAATAAAAATATTTTACAAAAAATAAAAACCGACTTCAAAAACACTGAAAAGTTAAAAATAATATAAGCACAGACAACATCACACTTCTATATTGAAGTCGGTGACAAATTTTAAGACTTTCTAGGAGATCATCGTTTGGCACCGACTTCAATAGTCTTCTTATATTTTTTTTTAACATTTCATTGTTTTTGAAGTCGGTTTTTATTTTTTGTAAAATATATTTTTAATATAGTTATCTGTTCACTTTGTTCTACAACAAAAGTATTCCAATGTTAGACCTTAATCTGCATTGATGCTTGTATTCCCGATTGAGTTATAAAAGTCTATGAATCACGCCTGTAAACAGTGGTTACATCTTCGCAGTTTGCAACAAAAGTTATTTACGTCTAACTACTACCTAACTAATTAACTAACAATGTCACATACCAATAAATGTGCTAAACTGATGGCCGCATAGTGATGTCAAGATAATTGCTTTCATTAACGCGTTGCGTTGCAAGCGGAGCTAAGAAGCAGAAATATTGTTTAAAAATAGCTATTTTAATCAAAGAATACATTCACATCACATTTAATTTGCGATCCAATTACATTTTATCCCTTGATATTCCGCCTCGCTCGACTCATTTTCTGACGTACTCGTTTCCTTCTCAAGCCGTCCGGCTATGGAACTCTCTTCCTGAGAGTATTAAGAGAGCGCGTACGCTAGATTCTTTCAAATCCCTAGTTCGTAGTCACTTCCTACGCACAAATCCTTAACCACTATACTGTGGTTTATATCCCTTCCCTATCACACAAGCAATTTTTATTCCTATTTCTTCCCCCTTCCCCTTGATTGTCCTTTTTCCTATTTCCCTATCTTAAGGTTGCCTGGAAGAGATTGCTTTTTAGCAATAAGGCCGCCTATTTGTACAGATTTTTTTTTACATTTGTATCCCATTGTCATGAATATTTGTACAATAAAGGGTTTATTATTATTATTATTAATTTGATGATAGAGTTTGTTTCAAATATCCAAGTACGTATAGACTTAAATCTACACGAATATTATAAGGAGGTAATGTTTGTAAAGTGAGTGTGTTTGTAGGAAGTAAGCTCTAGAACTTCTGAACCTATTCTGACAATTATTTCACAAGTAGAAAGCTATATTATTCCCGAATTATATTTTTTTTCACTAGCTACCCGACACGGCTTCTCAGAGACAAAATTTTTATATAAAAAAATTCATGTATCTACGCGTAGCCGTGGGCGGGTCGCTAGTCTCATAAAATTAAGTAACGTTCTATAAATTTTTTAAGACAAATTTATCAAATGAAAAAAATTTGTAGTTTGCACTGTCAATAATGCATCTAATAATAACATTTTTTGAACTCGGTTAAAGATGCACGTAAATAGTTTGCAGTCAGTACCTAACTTGTGGGTTGTATACCTACCCAAGTTTTTATCAGCGCGTCAAAATGTGGTTCCCTGTTTTGACATAATGCACAATGAATGCACAATAGATGCCGCTGTGACAAACCCGAAAGCTGCAGAACACTGAGAGCTGTTCAGTAGGGTTGACAAGGTACAGTTTTTTTGTAACAATAGTTGAAATAATTGTACACTATTTAAATCTATCTTATTGCTGGAAAATTTGTAACAAATATAGCTTAAAATATAATTGTCGCAGGACTAATAACATAAAATAACAAGAAGAAACACAACACGATGACAGGAAAAAAAATCGAGAAAAGAATGAGGCTGTGCGACGACAAAAAGGTCCCTGCTTCAGCTAATGCTATTTGCGGTAGCGCCGCAATAGAACTGACTCCACAGACAAAAGCAACGCGCTAGATTTTCCGCAGTCGTTCCGCAGAAAAAATGTACGGAGATGACATTAGGTGCGGAAAAAATAGCGTGAGGCTGTCTCAGGCTAATGTCATTTCCATACATTTTTCTATGGAACGACTGTGGATAAATAGCTGGGGCTCTATCATGATTGATTATAGCAAGGTTAAAATAATACTGAAACAGAGACACCGCTCTTTCTGCGTATAGCGCCATCTCACTATCAGTGCGGTTTTAATATTGTTTTGAGCGATCATGGTTAGGGGGCAGGTTTTGAGACAGAGCCGCTGCTGCGACCATGGAAGTGATATGCATTTTACCATCATGAAGCGGCTAATTATATTTACTTACTAATATTAAATTTACTTAATAAGGAAAGAAATTCCTTTCCTCTATTTTGTAGCACCATCCGGAGAGAATTTCGCAGACTTTTTGTGAGCCAAATAATTATAACCTTCAAGAACTTTAACCATCAAAACGCTGTTATTTTCTTCATCACCTTTAGGCCTGATAAATTTTATATATAAGAAAAACATACATTTAATACTTTTTATCATTTGTTTTCATGGTTTCAAAAAAATGTTTTATTAAAACGATAAAAAAATTATTGTTATTTCGGTTGCAGTGGGTAATTAGGGCCAGATAAATAAGGTACGAAAGCTTCCGCAACTGGTTTATATTCTCACAATTACAATCATTATAACAAAGGCACTACATAGGTACATATACTCACGCCTATTGCCCATGGGATTAAGCATAGACCACAGTGTTCTACTTAATAGTATCGACGAAGAAATTTCAAATATAAAAATATTGCAATTCATTGTTTCTACTTTTGTTCTCTTGTCAACCCTACTGCGATCTACCTACGTAAATGGTCGAGTTCCGTTACAGTTTTTTTTCTAAAGCTGACAGCTCGAAATTTTGAATATTGCGCTTACTTTCCTATAGACGTGTCTCGTAGCCGTAGGTGATGCGCTTACATCATTTTTGGTTTTAACATAGTTACCTACATAGGCTTTAAAAATACTGGTTAAAAATACAGGTAAAATATCAAGTGCTTGGTATGTATAATATTGTATTATTACGAAAAAGAAAGATTGATAAAAAAATTGACCTTGAAAGTGTAAGTTTACTTTTGAGATTTTCTTAAAAATGACTTCCATAGCGACACAGTGACTGAACCATGCACCTGCTGCATTTGTAACCAAGTAACCAACCACTTGTTAGAGCTATAAAACAGTCCGAAAATTCTATACTTAGTCACTGTTCTATAATTCAGATAGTCTAAAATTCTATTAAATTGTAGAGACTATAGCAGCAGAGACTAGAGAATGTAACAGATTAATGTAATTATGTGTTCTGTAATCGTTGTGAATAGACAATTAATATTGTAAATTAACGTAGAAATATTACCCATTACTACTACAATATCCGATTAATGCAAATTCATGCCGCGAAGACGCTTAGCAGATGATGTTAATTTACGTTCTACTCCATCTAACCTTGCCATTATTTGGTTCCGGTTAATCTTATCTAAGTTTATCAGTCGAGTCTTATATTGTACTGACACAATTTAGTCATACGCACCACGAACTGTTTATGAATATGGATACTCCATGATAAACACGTATCGCCGAGACAAATTTTACGATGGAGGAAATTGTAATTTTATAATTAACTATAGTGTAATGACGTGTTTTCTTTCCTTTCTTAAAATCCATTCCAAGTGATTTTTCCCCATTGTTTCAATAGTATAACATTTTGTAAAAATATAAAAAAAGTATTTAACAAAAATAAAAACCGGTTTCAAAAACACAAAAAAGTTAATAAAATATATAACAATACAAACAACATTACATTTTTATTTTGAACTCGGCGCGGATTATTTATTTTAATATTTTTAGTAAATTTAATCACCGAAGTAACTTGAAAGAAAACAGGTGAGAGTTAATACGTGCCTATTGTATTTAAAAAAACTAACATCTACTCCTAAAAGTGTCTTGTAAAATGTTACGATGCGTTTAATTTGCTCTACCAACTTTGTAACTTTTTTCGTTGATGTATTACACGGTCATTTTTTGTTATTAAAGTGAGTTCGTACATACTGTAAAGTCAAAATTTTAAGACGCGTTGGGGTGGGGGGGAGTCAATAATAGTACTTCAGTACTAATACTTTTTCTGTACTATATAGTAGCATATACACAACGTACCTATTTATACGTTCCGTTTTAAATACGATTCGTTGCTTGTTTTTCAAAATAATGCCTTATTATCATGTTATTGCGTAGCGAATTTAAATTTTTCTGCGTGTAACAGTTTCCAATATAGAATTTGTTTTTAAAATGACAATACTGAATTGGTGTGATTTGAAAATCTGTAAAATTGGGAACAGTAGGAAATAATTTCGCACGTGATTTGTAATTATGTTCTAATTCAAGATTAATTTCAAATGATATAAAAATGCGGCTCCAGAATTGATTCTTCTTACGTACGTTGATGTGACTAAGGTCACTAAGGTGCTCAATAGGCTAGACGAATGAAAAAAAATATTGCTTTAATAGAAGCTCTTCATATAATAAATAGAAAGAAAAAAATCGGTTTTCGAATAACTATAAAAACAACCAAGATATAAGGTATTAAAAAAATTCTCCACCTCTTTCTAGCAAAACGGCAGTTTACATGGATACATGGTGTTTACATGGATGGGCCGTACTAAACAATGACGTCACGGTTGTTGTCGGATCTCTCTGTCTAATCGCTTTCAAATTAAAATGCTTGTATCTCACGTATTTCTAAGCCGATTTTAATTCTAATTTCACATGATTGCATCTTTTTCTACGGTATTTTAATATTTTATGACGAGACGTGAAAATTAGAATTCAGTCAACATCCCAATTGTTCCCGTTCCCATAATATTTCGCTGCGTGCCACCAATAGCACGCGTGTCATTGGTTCGCCATCATTGGTAGGTATAGATAATACAAGATCCCAGGTTTGATCTCCGGGTGACACAACAATGCTATTGTTTTATTTTAAAATTCGCAGTTTAATTTTGATTAAAAAAAATCATATTAATTAAAAGAGAAATGCTTTAGTGCTATTTGAGGCTGACACCTCGACACGCCTTGTCGATACCGCGACAGAACAAACCGTGTGACCATCTGTCTTAATAGGAATGTAGGTCAAAATGTCGCGAAAGTGGTGCGAACTCGGTTCTCAGGGCGTTTGCCCCGATAGAAGGACGGGTTAGACCTTTACCGGTCAGCGAGCAGATGTTTAATGACGCCGGGTTTGTATTCATTGTCAGAGTCAACATTTTTTATTCACAGGTACTTATTTAGAAAAAAATATATAAATTCTAACGTAATGAGAACATAATGCATCTCTGTTGGACATAGGCCTCCCCAGGGATCTCCAAATCGATCGGTCCTGTGGCTCCCGCATCCAGCGGCTTCCCGCGACCGTCACCAGATCGTCGGCTCGATCGTCGGCGATCTCATCATTTCTGATGCGATCGCGTAAAGAAACCCCAATGAGAAACACAATGCGTACCAATATTAAACTATTATTAAGCCTTATGTAGGTTAGGTACCTATATCCTAACTATGATACTATGATGTATCTTCGCTTTACCCGAAACACGTCCTACTGTTTAGCACGAATTCAGTTTTTTTTCTCGATTTTTTTCGCAATATTATTTCATAATCTTTCAGACGCACATAAAAAAAATGTTCGCTTCCCTATTGCGGTGAAGCCTTACTAGGCTCCAATGACATCTAGGTACAGAAGGAAAGGGAGCAGTGACACCAAGGGCCCATGATCTTACTTCGGTCCCTTACAAGAACTATCATTTTCGAAAGAAACTATATACATTACCTAATTTAGGGAGTACATTGTTATTCATTGTAGCAGTAACGGATGTAAAGTTTCTTTCAAAAATGATTGTTCTATCTCGAGTAAATAATCCAGAGATAGATAGGATATTGAATCCGGCTGTAAATCCGTCATCGCACGATTGGAAGAGAGAGAGAGAGAAATAAATCAAAGTTGTTGAGGAAACCATGATCGCTTGTAGCAAGGTTAAAACAAGATCGAAACAGAGACACCGCGCTCTTGCTGCGTATATCGCCATCCCGCTCTCAGACCGGTTTAAATATTGTTTTGAGCGATCATAGTTAGGGGGCTGGTGAACCTCGCTTCCCCGTTATCGTCACTTACCATCAGGGGCCCTACCATGATCGCTTATAGCAAGATTAAAACAACATTGAAATAGAGACTTCGCTCTTGCTGCGTATAGCGCCATCCCGCTCTCAGTATGGTTCTAATATGGTTTTGAGTGATCATGGTTAGGGGGCAGGTCAGGTAAAGGCCAGGAGCTAACTTGTCATATGTAAAAGAAGTAGAAGTAAAGGAGTGTGACTAAGTGACTATACTTTGTGGTATAACTCTGATGATTTATTAGTTACTAGCTGCTGCACGCGACTTCGTCTGCATCCCCGGGGAACTTATTGGAATTCGGGATTAAAAGTAGCCTATGTCATTCCCAAGGGCATAAGCTATCCCTCTACCAAATATCATTAAAATTAGTTCAGCGGTTTAGGCGTGATATCGCAACAAACAATCTCATTTTCGTATTTATAATATTTTAGTACGATCTACATTCTACAAGGCGACTTATACTTTGTGGTATAACTCTTCTATAATTTATTAATGATTATCTAAAAGGTGGAGACGTGTTGAAACGATGAGTTCACAATGAATTTATTTGTGTACACCTAGTGACTTCCTAAGCCTATAGGTAAAGTGATGATGATATAAAAATAAAATAACAACACCTAGCCGTTTAGTTACAGTATATTTACAAAGATAATAAAAAGAAAGTCAGATATTTATGACAATAAATAGTTAGTAAATATAAACAAATCATAAATTTCATTAATATCATTTTTTACAAGTCTATAAAGATGTCAAGTTGAGGAATTATGCATGCAACACCCCAAGTATTTGCACAGGAAATTATTTTATCAATTAAAGCTATTAATAAGACTCCAGATAACCATACCCCTTGAACTGCCAAAACTGAATTTACGCCAGACGACAACACCAGTATGCCTTGAGATTGTTTTGCATACAAAGTTGATAATTATTTGTACAGCATCGTCGACTGAGCTATTTGTGGATTTGATAATTTCAATTATAAAAATGGAGATCATTATAACTTCTTAAATATTCAAAGCAATATTTTGATTTATTGCGGTCCTAATTAGTTCCGGTTGGTTGTTATTTTTTACGATTTCATAGGCACTAATGAATAAATAGAATAACATTCTAAATATTCGGAATACTGAATTAATATTATTTCATTTTCCAAAAACATAGATAAGAATAAGAAGCTTTCTAGACATCTTGAATTGTACTCGTATGTGGGGTTAGTATAACTATACTAATATTATAAAGAGGAAAGATTTGATTGTTTGTTTGTTTGTATTGAATAGGCTTCGAAACTACTGAACCGATTTTGATGAAAGTTGGTATATGGATAGTTCGAGACCAGGGTAAGGACATAGGGTAATTTTCCTACGGGAAAATATAAAATTCCCACGGGAAAACAAATATAACGCGGGCGAAGCCGCGGGCGAAAAGCTAGTAAAAAATAAAGAGATAGAAAATTGCGTTTATTTATACAGACATTGAACTTCTTTGCGGCAGAAATAGGTAAGATAGAGTAACCGGCGCAGCCGATTGGTACTGAGTCCACCTTTAGTATATAATAGTGGGAAAAGAACAAAATTTTGTAAGATTGGTAACCAGGGGGTATATTATGATTCCAGTCTTAATTCCAGGCAGTTTTCTGAATTGTTATAATGCCATTTCTTTCTCTTTGTAAAGAAAAAGCATTTCTAAAAGAAAGGCACTGATAGCAATTCAGAAAATTGGTTGGAATTATGATGTCATAATACACGCCCAGGTGGAGTTTAGAATCCAAAGTCTTTTATAGCGAATCGAACCCCAGATCAGAGACCTTTTTTCTAGTGGTGCCAAAATCGGTCTTGCGAGATTCTTGCTGCACGACCGCCGTTGGCTAGACGATGAGCGTATGTGGGGCTCTCTCGTGCCGGGCCTCCCCACTAAACCTTCCGGTGTTCTCCCTGCCCTTATAGGCGCGTATGGTAAGGTCCACATTGCAACGCCACTATCAACAATCCAGATCAGAGACCTGGAGCAGGTGGTCAAAATCACATGACGTATGGTATGCGGAGACTTACTTACAAGAATTTATTAAACCCAACTATTTTAAAAGGTATTGTCGAGGCTATTCGTTATCAATTTACATTTATACTCGCGGCATTTTGCGTAGGCCTCGGAATTTCATAACAAACAACGCCATGTTTTGAATATGTAGGCGAACGAAACCAAATTTGTAACTATTGCATTGTAAATTACAGTCATCTAAGATCATTACATATTTTATTAAAAACGCATTACATATATTACACACGATCACAAAACTGCGAACGTCTCATTTTCCCCTACTTGACGCGTTTGTGGAAACTGTTTTGCATGCACTTGACTTATACGAGTTCTTCTCGTCTGCTTACTGGCAAAATCGGATAAATCCATTTTTAACGAAAATATGTTAAAAATTAAGTACCTAATATAGAATTAAGAAACGCTTTTGCTTAAGGTGAAATCGAATAAGTGCCATGTATTTTTTACGAGGGCAATACCGTCCAAGTCCCCTGGGTAGAGAGCAAGTGTGTGTGAGACTTCGCGGCAGAGTGCTGCGACTACCCACGAAGCCCCTCAGGAACACTTCTTCGGCCATTTTGAACGACTGCGGATATGCGCATAGACCTGCTTTCCTTCGCACATTGTTTTATTGCGCTATGCCACCTGTATCAGTTCTTATGATATCCACGGGAAGAAATGGACTAAGGGAGTTAACCACAGTTATATACGCTTACGAAGAGATGGAAAACTTGACACTTTCCTAAAAGTTTTTTTAAGTAGATCGGTTGGTTGGTGTATAGTCAGCCAAAAAAGTAGTTCACTACCCTAACATTATAATTCAGTTTCTGCCATAAAACTACACAATAGGCTAGATGATTAAAATGTTTTTTTTTGCTTTAATAGAAGCTCATTCATATAATAAACTGAACGAAAAAAACGGTTTTCGAATAACTAAAAAGGATATAAGGTATTAAAGATTTTTCTCCATCTCTTTCTAGCAAAACGGCAATTTGCATTGAGTTTATATGGCCCTACTAAACAATGACGTCACGTTTGATGTCTGATCTCTCTGTCTAATCGCTTCCAAATTAACAACTTAAAATGCTTGTATCTAATGTATTTCTAAGCCGATTTTAATTTTAATTTCACAGGATTGTATCTTTTTCTACGGTATTTTAATATTTTATGACGAGACGTGAAAATTAGAATTCAGTCATCATCCCTATTGACTTTCCTTTTCCATAATGACGTAACTTTAACGATGTTTTGTTTATACGTGAAGCTTTGTCAACTGGTACACTACTTTCTTGGCCGACCGTATAACCAGATAGACTGCGTGGTAGAGTAGGTAATCCAATTCCTCCTTGCTTAGAGCCCGGTGTCAGGCAGAGAGAGGGATGTTGAGTCGAAATAATGATTTTCGGTAGCTTCCAATCACGATAATGCCAACGCTGTGCCACCAAACAAATAATATCCAATCAATCAAAGTTATAAAGTAATTGGAAGTTATTTAAGGAATCTCATTCAGCCAATCATTTAGAACAAGGTTCGTTCAAGCGACGACGTAAAAGGATCTATTGGCTACTGGAATTTCAATTAGATAAAGGAAATTAGAAACTCTCTCCCCCAGCCAGTTCCATGCAAGCCTAGTGACCAGTTCGGAAACTTGTAGAGGCTTGTGTTTCATTTCCCGGCGCATGTTACTTCTTTCACTGATTTGATTATTCTTATTTGTGACAACTCTATTGTTTAATTCTATCATTTACAACTATCCTTGCCGAACTAACATACAGGGTGAAAACGTTAAGTGATCTCACTTGATTATTTCTAAACTACATAATTATTTTGGATATCCGAAAACTGATTACTGATCCTAAAGTGCTCCAGCTCTATCAAATGGTATCAAAAATGGTTTCTTAAATAAACTGCATCTATCCGACAAATCGGTTTTTCCAGCTTCACCTAGCACTCATCGAATGATATTACCACAGCAAATTAAATGTTTTCCATGAATAATTTCAAATAAGAACGCAATTCAAGGGTTTATGGTTTATTTTATTAGGTACTTTTTTATGTGAAAAACTTTTTATCACGATAATAAAATTGACCTCAATGTTTATTATTGCGAATTTAATTCAACATTTTTCATTGATTCTCAGCTCTTATTAGTCGCAGCGTGATGTTATATAGCCTATAGCCTTCCTCGATAAATGGACTATCCAACACAAAAATAATTTTTCAGTTTGAGTTAGTAGTTCCTGAGATTAGCGCGTTCAACCAAACAAACAAACAAACAAACTCTTCAGCTTTATAATATTAGTAAGTATAGATAGGCGAATGCAACACGTAGCCGTGTCAGCTATTATATATTATAGATAAAAAACTATGTATGTATATTTGTCCTCTATGCGTACCGAAACCATTCATCAGATTGTAATGGCCGCCCGTGAGGCTTCCTAGCAAAAAAAAAAAACATTTAAATGATTTTTTTTTCGTTTTCAATGAAATTTTTCGCTTTAGTGAAAAAAACGGATTATTTGTTCCTTATTTATGTGGCATTGCAACGCATGCCGGGTACAGCTAGTATATAGATATAAAGCTTCAGCCCCCCTAGACAAGACATTCGATAATCGCAATCGCTAAAAGGAAAATATATTAAATTTGACATAAGCTCCCCCTTAGCTTTCGAGCGCATTTGCCAACTCTTTATACATTGTTTATTTTGCGATTGCAATAGCGATTATCGAAAGACGTCTAGGGGGCAGGTAACTTATCAATCGATGAGAGTGACAAAATCGTTGGAGCTCACTCTGCATTGTGAATTAAGGCCAAAGTTTGAAAAAAAAGCTTTTATGGTGCGGTGGCGTGCGTTACGCATCTACCTGCTGCTGGCATGGCAACATAATATTTCACTGGCATGCATTAACAACATATTATGCCCGAAAAGTATGGCTTTGTCTGTAAATTACAATAATAATGTTTAAGTATTCTATATTATAATCTATACTAATATTATGAAGCTGAAGAGTTTGTTTGTTTGTTTGAACGCGCTAATCTCAGGAACTACTGGTTCGAATTGAAAAAATCTTTTTGTGTTGGATAGTCCATTTGTTGAGGAAGGCTTTAGGCTATATAACATCACGATAGTGTAATTTTCGGACATCCACGCGAACGAAGTCGCGGGCACAGATAGTAATATTATAAAGCTGAAGAGTTTGTTTGTTTGAACGCGCTAATCTCAGGAACTACTGACTTAAATTAAAAAAATCTTTGTGTGTTGGATAGTACATTTATCGAGGAAGGCTTTAGGCTACATAATACATCACGCTACGACTAATAGAAGCCGAGCATCAGTGAAAAATGTTGTAAAAATGGGAAACAAATATATGGCAAAACGCAGTTCGCAGGCACAGCTGGTTTAGGAATAAAGTTCTTTCAACAAATCGCACGTTGCGAACTTATGTCAACTTAATTCTTGATATCCCACCCCACACGACTCATTTCTTGTCGTACTCATTTGCGTCCTAAGCTATGGCACTGAAATGACTGGGTACCGTGACTTTACATCTTAAGTCACAAGTTGGCAACGTACACTGTGGTTCTTGTGGGGGTTGCAGTTTTGCTGCGAATCTCATCGGAGCCACATGTATTATAGGTGACTGTTACCACTTACCATCAGGTGGGCAGTTTGCTTGTTTGCCAACTGAATTGCAATAAAAAAAAATCTGTCCGCTTATAGAACTTAATCCTTGAGAGTATTCGGAGTTCACGCACGCTAGAGTCTTCACACATATGTTGCTCATTCCAGTTTTTGCACCCCTCCCTCGTTTGAATCTTCCCTGTGTATGTATGTATATATCCCACTTCCGAGGTTACCTAGAAGAGATTGCTCTTTAGCAATAAGGCTGCCCATTGTCACATTTCCGTTTTTATTTCATTTGTTATTTCTTTCTATTGTACTTTGTATTTGTGCGCAATAAAGAGTTTTTATTATTTTTTTTTTTTTGTAGAAAGCAATGGAAACCAGCACACTTTGTTACCGACTTGGAGCCTCGTGGTCTTCATTTCACCTGATGGTAAGTGACGATAAATCCTAAGAACCGAGCTTCACCTGGACAACTGGGGAACTATCTAGTTTAACCTTAGGCTGATTGTTGAAACATAACAATATCATTAACATTGTTACTATGGCTAGAAACTTAGGTAATAAGACGAAAAAAAAGAAATACTATGAGCAGTGTATAGGTTTTCGACAAAGAATGTCTTTGCCATAGAACATAGAAAGATCAGCATTATTATTTATCTAGTTTGTTCTCTTATCTTTATTATCTCTTTGTTCTCATAAATTGATTTACCAAACGTAGTAAATCAATGTTCTCATATTATAAATAATTGCCATACATTTAAATTTTTTAGAAGCAATGGCATTTAAATATACAAGCTCTGCATTAACTTTTCTTTCGAAAAATTCTACGGTTATATTTACGTCGCTTTAGAACGAGCATTATTTTGAAAATTTAAATTATGAAAAATATAAAAATAAAAATTATGGGAATGTACAAAATATTGTTACAAATTGTCTATTTTTCAGATATGAATAAAAAATGCGTTATATAAAATGTTAAGGTGTCATACTGTCAATTAAATAAATTTTACTTAAGCTAGGGTTGTCACTTTATAAAAAAGCAATATTTCATAGGTTGTAACATTATTAAGTAGCTAATTTTTGTTGTTTATTTAAATAAATGTTAAATTTTGGTTGTAACATTATTAAGTAGCTAATTAATGTTTAATTTTTTTCTTTCATTGATTGCCATAATTATGTTCTTTTTTAAATGAAAATTTTATATAGATACGATTTTATGACATAGCTGTACAACTGTACACAAGAAACTAACAAATTTTAATGCCTGTATTTAATTGGTTATTTCTTTGCAAAAAACATTGAATCAAAAGTTAAACCTTCTAACAACCACACAGGTGCCAGCTGGATACAATATATTCCTTTTTATGTATTGAAATCACAAAGTTCGAATTCTACGTTTATTTCTTTGATTCAGTGGCCTGCATTATTGTTTACACCAGTAATAAAAGGTTTCTGCAAAGCTTGAAGGTCGTCCACAGTTAATGATTACGCTCGGATCATCTAATGATGCGCACAGTTAGGCAAGCCCGATGGTGTACGCAGGTAGGCACCGTAGGTCGGTGGCCCGACCGCAAGGACGTTGGTGCGCGGGCGGAGGCGATGATCGACAGTTTCTTGCCCAATAGCAGATTTGACGTTGCTGTGTGCGTGAAGCGTGCCCGTACGCTGGTTTCGATGGAGCGACCTAGTGATTTGTGTTGCCATGTGGGGAATATACCACGAATTCCGGTGAATTGGATAATTTAAATAATTTCGTGTCCTTCAAATTGGATTGATTTGATTTTTTTTTGTGTTGATGCTTATTGAATTAATACTCCTCACTGTGGTCCCATAAATGTCTTTTTATTACCAATCATACTATTTAAAGATGCTATCCACTATCTAGAAGCTAGTAGTATCTAGAAGCTAGCTAGCCGATACTTAGGAAACTGGCGCTGACCAGATTAACTTGTTTCCTAGATAGAATCGAACCTCATTCAATCTTAAAGTTATTTAGTTATTATTGCATGACAATTTTTACTGTAAATGTTCACTTGGTTACTTCGGCCACATCATAAGAAAAAATGGTTAAACTAGAAAGGCACATACGGGCAAAATTGGGGTCAGGGAGCCGAAAGGCAACATTTACGACATCATCACTTATGCCAGTTGAGAGTCCGTAGCGAAATTCTTGATGTAGGCGATCACGACCCTCAGCATTAAGGATTGAGGAAACAGATGTAAAGGGGAAGTAAATGTACCAAGTCTGGCAATACTAATCTCGTTGGGTGCGCGCGCACGAGCCAGGAACAACACGATCGGAGCCGGCTCCATCCAACCTAGTGCCTATCCGCTCCATTCACGCACACTGTCGCGCGCGTTGTGTCTGCTCTGTCGTGTGGCGCGGCAAGGCAAACTTCGGTTCTTTTTTATTTAACTCACAACAACCGCTTGTTTTCTTAAAGTTATCATCAAATGTGTTAACTTTTTAGACTTCTATCTAAATCTGACAATAACTGTAAACCTTGTGTAAAGTTGCAAGAGGGATTTAATAAAGTGCAAAGTGAAATCTCTTCCAAGTAAGGTCCAGATGCTGGTGCAAACGGCAACAACCTCGTTTCGTGTCAACAAATAATAATAAACAGTGTTCCGGACAAGCGCTTCGTGGAGGTGACCTGTGATGAATTAAACAGAGGTCTAAACTGGATGCTCCCTGGAGAATGGATCTTGATGCCGGCTCGCGATCTCACCCACATTACGTTTATGGTATGATAAAAGTTTCTTGTTTCTTTCGTAACGCACAGTTTTTGGCGCGGACATTACGACTTAATGCTTTTTTACTTTCCTGCGCTTGTTTGGCAGTTGCTATTAAAATTTGCATCTCGTGCTTCACAATATCTCGACATATTTTTAAACATCTTAAATATTGGTACTTTTAAGTTTGATTTGCATCTCAAATTTTACTACTTACATTTGTCATGTGGGTAGATAGGTGTACCAGAAACGATGACAGCATCATAATACCTAGACCGAAACAATTATCAGACGTAATAATGATTTATATTTATTTGCCTGTTCACCTCTCGATTGCGGAAGCTTTTACTACGGGCGCACCAATGGTAATGAAGCTATTAATGTAAAATAAGGCAAATATTGTAGCTCCTGTTAGTGTTTAGTTAGCTTAGGATTTTTTACCTACATGAGCTTTATGTCAAATACTTCCATAAGCTTCCATTAGTGTATGTACTTAACTTAAATAAAAATATAATGGGTATCTTACTAATCTGGTTAATTTAAATTTTCATTGCAATAATAATACTGATCTAATTAGGTATTACATACACCTCGGTGGCAAATTAAAAAAATATCTCACATAAAATATCACAAATAAATTGGTTAGAATTATACGAAAATTCTGATGGGAGCTTTTAAATTGGTTTGTTGCTGCTCATGATGAAAATTACGGCAAAAGTTGTAATAAGATTCTTGTTTAATGATATAGCTAAAGTTTTGTGTTTTTTAAGCTAAATCCATCTAATATGTTTTGTTTAATCTAGTATATTTGTGATAAATCTGGTAACACTGTACATAATAAGCATTACCACAGATTTTGGCATTACCACAGGTAGCTACGCTATGGTATTACTGTACAAGTGGGCAGGTGGGTAAAATTACTCCTAGCCCACACATACTGCGTTTACGAAATCCGCTATTTTACTAAGCATTACTTAGCTTGTGCCAATTGTGTATACAGGTGAATTAACAAAATGACCTGTCATTACTTCAGTTTTTGTGCCCGTTTTCCGTGGTTATTTTAGTTAATAATAACATGATTTATTTTTACTCAAATTAGCAATAATTTTATAATTTTAACTTATGTCGTAGGAATGGAATGGACGGACTTAGTTTAATTGTTATAAAAATACTTAGTCGATGCGTATAAATGTTTTATGGTTACCTACTTGTCTTCGAGTAGGTAAAATATGACTATTTGTGCAAAATACTTTAGGTACTGCAACCTTAAATACTATTTGAATAATTTGTATGTAATGAACGACATTATCTGGAATTTATTAATTTTATAGGCTGTTGACAACCCTTAAATATTTTGCGACTAGGACTTTTACCGCAAATAGTATTACCTAAGCAATATAATCAAGCTAAACAAAAATTTTTACGCAGTTTTACTACAAGAAGCAAAATAACTTTGATATTTAAATCCAAGTACTTACACATAAACACATAGTATGCATTTTTATACTTTTTTGGTACATTCGTGTGCAAAAGTTTTCACGAAATAGGCTTACGTATTACCATAAAATTATTTAATATTTACTCCGAAAGTCCTCCCCGAAACGGTAACTTTTACTCACCTTTAAATTATACTATCTGCTGCCCACGACTTCGCCTGGGTCCCCAGGGAAGTCATTAAAATTCGGGTTCAAAGTAGTCTATGTTACTCTTAAGGGCTTAAGCTATCCCTATACCAAATATAATTAAAATTTGTTCAGTGGTTTAGGCGTGCAAGAGTACCAAACAAACAAACACACTCACAATCGCATTTGTCTAATATAAAAATTTCGTGTCACAGTGTTTGTTACCGAAACAGCTTGACTGATTTTTATGACATTTTTTGTGTATATTTGGTAGGTCCGAGAATAGGTTGTAGGCTTTTTTTATACCCCTGGGTGATAAGGGTACTTTTCTACGGGAAAATATAAAATTCCCACGGGAAAAGAAAAATAACGCGGGCGAAGCTGCGAGCGGGAAGCTAGTGGAGTATAAAATAATAATAAGTAGATAGGTATATGAACATCCAATGAATACGCTTCAAATTGCATCAGTTGTAAAAGCAGCCTCGCAAATTACAGATGTAAATCAGTATCTCAATGAATACAATGCCAAATTGCTTAAGAACTATTAAAGAGTCGTCGGGAGCAATTCGGCGTTCATTGGTCGAGTAAGGAAATTCGTCTTCTGTTGAAACGTCCGGGTAATTTAGATTTTGACTGTGTTTATAAATACGAATCTCGAATATAAAAATTCATCTTCCATTTTACCCTTTCAAGAGCTAATTTTTGTAACGTGCTGACAGTGTGTGTATGAGTAACACGCAAGTTTCAGTATTTATATTTTTTTGTTACTTTATTTTTTGAGAAAGAATCTCAATATCCAAGAAAACCAAACACTTTCTCATTTGATATTGTTCTGTCTGTTCGATAATTTCAACATTATTTTGTTTTCTCATATCTTTTTTTAGGTTACTCTTCTTAACATTACCCATACAATAAAATGTCCTGGTATGAAAGGTAGGGGAAAAATTTAAGACGTGATTTTCATAATTATATTCGTTTATATATAAAATTCTCGTGTCACAGTGTTTGCTATCGAACTCCTCCGAAACGGCTCGATCGATCTTTATGAAATTTTTCGTGTATATTCGGTAGGTCTGAGAATAGGTCGTAAACTATTTTTTATTATGGCGAAACGTAGTTCGCCGGCACAGCTAGTCAAAATATAAAAATCTCGTGTTCTACTGTTTGTTATCGAATTTCTCCGAAACGGCTTGACCGATTTTTATGAAATTTTACGTGTTTATTTGATAGGTCTGAGAATAGGTCTTAGGCTATTTTTTGTACCCCTAAGTGATAAGGGTTTCTTGACAATTCTTATGGGGAAACATAGTTCGCGGGCATAGCTAGACTATAAAAATAGCCTACGTCCTATTCTCAAACCTACCAAAGATACACATTTTTTTTTTATAAAATCGGTCAAGCCATTTGGAGGAGTTCAATAAAAAACACTGTGACACGAGATTTTTATATATTAGAAGATCAGTTTGGGCTTGTATTAAAATAATGTAACTTGTTAATTTTGTTTAGAATCTTCTTTACATTCTCATACTTGATTTAATTAATTTCCTGTTTAAAATGTTTAAGGTATGCTGAGGTTTATAAAAGGTAAAATGTTTTTATGTTGTTAGACAATTAGCTTTTGGGCGTATTTCAGTAGCAGACCACAACATCGATACATGCAATCAAACATGGCCAAACTAATCAGCGGTACATACATTATTGTCATTTAGGGTTGGCAATATTGATTTCGTTAAGTTATATTTTTCTTAAATGATGCTGCACACATTTTTCCAAGGGATACTTGCCTCTTCCTTGCCTCTATCTTAGGTTACATATTTCTCCCGTCAATCTGTTCCATTTTTGTCAATTCATCATGCTGCACACGTTCTACCAAGGCAGTCTGTCCACCGAGGTAAACCTGGGCGCTAGCCTCTATGTTAGGTGACATATTATTTCTCTCGTAAAGCTGTTCCATTTTTGTAAATTCATGTATTATAGGACTAAAATTCGCATGCTTAATACCAACGTCATCGAAGCTTTTTTTTTATTTCTGTTACGATAATTTTGGAAATTGATATCTTGGTTTTTTAATATTTGTTGTTAGGGTGGCAATAGAAAATATGAACTCAACTCTCTCAACTTTTAACCTATTACAGTTTATTGTTTACTCGAGGCCAATACCTGATATGGTCGAGACTCACCTTTTGGGTATGGAACCCTTATAAAGATATAGTTAAATCCGTGGTTAAATCTATATTTCTATAGGTCATGCACTTGACAACCCTATCACGGTAGATATCAATTACTGGGAAAGTGTTGTCAAGTCGCGTGATTGCACAGATGCAAATTGATGATTTGACTACGGAACTCCGATAAGTTGGATTGATGATGGTGTAAGGCAAGGTGGGCTCACCTCTCCCGATCTGTTCAATATCTACGTGAACGACTTGATCGTGGAGCTGAGTGGTACCCCGGTAGGGCTCAGGTTGGATGATAGGTATGTCAACAACCTGAGCTACGCTGATGATATGGTGCTACTCAGCCCCTCGATCAAAGGTCTTAGAAGGCTCGTGGCTATCTGTGAAAGGTATGCCAAGAAACATGACCTAATCTATAACATTAAAAAGACTGAAATGGTGGTATTCAGATCGGGAAAGGGACCCCAAAATGTACCGAACGTCTGTATTAACGGACAGCCTGTTAAAATAGTGGATAGCTTTAGGTACCTTGGCCACATTGTGACTTCAAGCTTAAAAGATGATGCTGATGTAGAACGTCAGCGTCGGGCCTTGTGTGTGGTAGGCAATATGGTTGCAAGGAAGTTCTGCAGGTCATCGTCTGACGTGAAACTGACCTTATTTAGATCTTTTTGCCAGACTTTTTACACGTGTCAATTGTGGACCGACTATACCTGCAAGACCCACAGTAGCATACGAGTCGCATACAATAACATTTTCAGACATCTAATGGGCCTGAAACGCTACTGCAGTGCTTCTGAAATGTATGCGGAATCGCGTATCGACTCATTCAACGCCATACAGCGAAAACGGATAGCTTCCTTCATGTCCAGAATTGACACGTGTAAGAATGTCATCGTCAGAGGTCTAAGGGAACTCATGCAGACGAAAATGTACCGTCGTTGGCTAGAAATCGCTACCTAGTCCGTTTATCCATATGGTACATTAATTTATGTACTTTATAGTTATATTGTTAAATCTATATATATGTATACGAGTGTGTAAGTTAAATAATAATTACTTACGGTCAGATATTTATAAGACAATATGGATCATTGTGTCTGCAATAAAGAATTTTATTATTATTATTATTATACATTTATTCAAAAAAGCATCTTAAATTTAAGTTTTTTACAATATATAGATATAAAAACACAAATATTATAAAAAACTTAAATCTAGGGTTCCACTGGCAGCGGAGCATGGCCCAAGCTACCGGTGCTTAGGGCTTCAGGGAGAGGAATCTCCGAACGATACGTGCCGTGTCAAGAATCACCGCCTTCTGTATCTGGCCCTTGATCCACCCGTCAAGCGAGAGCCCCTTAAGATGTCGGTCGAGACTCTTCGCTATTAAACCGTTCGCAGAAACTACTATCGGAACAATGATCGTCGAGTCAACATCCCACATGGCGGTTACCTCGTGAGCCAAGTCAAGGTACTTGCTGACTTTGTCCTTCTCAGCTTTCACGAGATTCTCATCATGAGGGATAGTGATATCGACGAGCATTGCTCGGCGTTGGGACCGGTCAACCACCACGATATCAGGCTTATTGCAAGCAATATTCCTGTCCGTGATGATAGAGCGGTCCCAATAGAGCAACGCACGACCATTTTCAAGAACCGGCACTGGTGCGTACTTATAGTACGGCGTCTCAGTCTCGACAAGGCCGTATCGAATGGCAAGTTGCTGATGGATGATCCTGGCCACTAGGTTGTGTCTGTGCAAATACTCGCCATTAGCAAGATGAGAACAACCAGAGATAATATGCCTGAGTGACTCTCCGGGACGGCGGCATGCCCGACAGATGTCGACGGTACCGTCCTTCAGGATATATTTTCTATAGTTGTTCGTCATCATTACTTCGTCTGCAATTGCACAGGCAAAACCCTCGGTTTCCCCGAAAAGGTCACCGAAGCGCAGCCAGTTTACCGAGGCGGTTAGGTCTACATCAGGCCCAGTCAAGGCCCGATAAAACCTCCCGTGTAGCTCCTTGCCCCTCCATACTTCCTTGCGGTCTTCGACGGTGAGCACCGATGGTTTGCGTCAGTTCTCGATTGCCATGGAGAGAGGGGTAAGTCCTTTGTCAACTGCCACAACATCACGATGCATCCCGCATTCGTTGCTAAGGAAGTAATTCCTGAGGCTGCACACTTCACGGTTGTGGAGGTTCTTGGCATTTAGAAAGCCACGACCACCCCATTTCCGTGGAATGTACAGTCTCATAACAGACGAGCGCGGGTGGAGTTATTATTATTATATAAGGACGGCATGATAATTATGTAATAAGATGCATTGTTTCATTTCATATTTCATTCGTATCACATATTAAATATTATTTTCGATGTGTGGTTATCGACCATAACGGTAGTTTAAAACAATATTAAGTGTTAAATCAGTAGTTAGAAGGCGATGGTTATATAATGCGACAGCAGTGTCCCTGTTTATAATTTTTTTTAATAATGAGATTACTGTCCTTCCATTGAGCACTTGAAAACATTGTTTGTTGGGGAGAAATAAACAAGAAAATTAACCCTCTCATTTTCGATTGTTGGCGCTCTGGCTCTGGCTCTGGCGTCTCCTTCACAGACATTTACAATGACATTGACCAGCAGTGAAGATCAGATTTTGATTACGACTGTGATAAGAGTATTATACCTATCTAATACATAAAAATCTCTTATCACTGTGTTTGTTATAGAGCTCCTCCGACACGGATTGACCTATTCCTATAAAAAAAAATTGTGTAGTTTTTGGTGGGTCTGAGAATAAGTCGCAGGCTTTTTTGTACATACGTCAATGCCCCTAGGTGATAAAGATGGCCCCCTCCAGAATTTTTTTGCAAACATTTTTTTATGATTTATAAAATCGTAGAAAAATTACTGACAGACACTTTGAGAAGACACAATAATTCTTGCGTGACAAGAGTAGAAATACTAAGCAACTATATAATTACATTTTTAAGGAATCACCCGTTAAATGATGTCTGTAGAGGAGGTATGGTGGTTCGACTGATTTTATTTAAAAAACCGGTCAAGTGTGTGTTGGACTCGCGCATCGAGGGTTAATGGTTAATACGGAAAAACTTACTTATCTACTCGTATGTATGCAGATAATTCCTAACTATATACATATTTACAGTTTTCAGATTTATTCCGTAACATGTATTATAAGACCTTGCTTCTTGGGAAATTTCATGCCCCCCGACCCTTAGGTCAACGGGAAGTACCCTATAGGTTTTGATTCCCTTGTGAAATCGCAAAATTAGCGAAAATATGCGACATAAACGGTGAAATTTTGATCGCGTTGACTTAGAAGTTAGATTTTTTCACATTACTCGTTCCCGAAAAAAAGGTTTTATGGAGTGATCCTATTCCTATAAGGTTCCATTTTTGAGGTACGGTATTGTAATTATTTACCGAAAATGGAAAATCTGTAATCCTTAAACGGTTTATACCAACTTAGTTGCTGCCCGTGGTAAAATTGTCAACGAAAATGTCAAATAATTACGAAATTGTCATAGTATTTTTTTTATTGCAACTAACAAACAAGCAAACTGCCCACCTGATGGTAAGTGGTAACATTCATCTATAGCACATGTGGCTCCTGTGGGATTCGCAGCAAAACTGCAACCACCACAAGAACCACAGTGTACGTTGCCAACTTGTGACATCAGATGTAAAGTCACGGTACCCAGTTTTTTACTGCCATATCTTACCTTTCAAACAAGAATACAGCAATTCAAGCACTACTGCTTTGCGGCAGAAATAGGTAAGACGGATGAACTCAAGCACACGACATTGGTACAGAGTCTTCTACTCCTACGTCCTGTCGTAATTATTTACCGAAAATGGAAAAATCTGTAATTCTTTAAGGTATTATACTCGTACCAATTTAGTTGCTGCCCATGATAAAATTGTTAACAAAAACGGCAAATAATTACGAAATTGCACAGTATGGTATACAGGATTACGGTGGATAGCTGGTGACGGATTATAGTGATGTGGGCATTAGATTATTTATGACAGAAATGTAACCTATTCAAATCCGTAAAGCCGGTTTTGTATGATTGGAGCTAACGCGCAAGCAACAATCTATAATGTTAGGATTACATAATAAAGTTAACGTAATATCGTTTAATAATAAATTATTATATGCCTACTCACTTTCATTTAAATATAGTAGGCAGGCATATAATCATACTAATATTATAAATGCGAAAGTCAGTTTGTTTCTTACGCTTTCACGCCCAAACCACTAAACTAATTTTAATTATATTTGGTATTGGGTATTGGGAGCCCTCGGGAGGAACATCCCGACACATTTCATCCCGACTTTATATGAATTCTCTAGGGATGCAAACGAAGTCGCTGGCAGCAGCTGTAACAATATAATTCATCATCATCATCAACAGCTCATATAGGTCCCCATCGAGGGGCTCGAGCCTACCCTAAACTAGGGCGATTGGTCGATGGATTGGTCGACTTCACACACAACCTGTAAACAAATTACTGGTTTACAGGTCGACATCACACAATATAATTAGCAAAGCTTTATTAAAACCGGCCGAGTAAATGTAAACGTTTTTGTTACTTGATATACTTTCACAACGTTGTTCTACAAACCTGTTCGATTCCCACGCATAATAATTAGTGTTATTTAAACGAGATTATCAGAAGCTGGACTTAAACCGTCATTTAATGTTGAGCGAGGAAAATACCGAGTAATTGTAGCATCCTTGTGGTTTGAGAGTATCGCCTTGCTCGCGTGATCTTAACCAGAACTTACCAGTTTGCGTTGTTGATTCGAAATTCTTCTGAGACGCCATTAGTTCCTGCTCGTATTGATCTCAAGTCTTAACCGTTACTTAAATGGACGCTGAAACAGTACCCACTGTCGTCTTGATTCGTGTCAAGCATAGAATATTTGAATAAGTTTAACAATTATTTAAAATTTTTGAATACATAACAGTGCTACTAATAAAACTTTAATGTTATCGTTTAGCGTGAATGTGATAATTAATTACAAAGAATGTTAACAAACCAGTCTGCAACTTTGTTTACTGTGCTTAATAATAATACAGATTAGGTAGGATGTATGTGTAACATGATTGAATAACGTAAAGATCCAAGTCTGCTTACTTAAGCCGCCTCTGTCGTTCAGTGGTTGAGCCGCCGGGTCTTAGTCGGGAGGTCCGGGGTTCGATTCCCCGTGTGTGCAGAAGTTTTTCTGCTCGGCTTGTTTTCTACGAACATACTGGTTGTGTGTAAAAAGAAAGCTTTTGTACGTTTTTTTTATTGCAGAACGTTGGCAAACAAGCAAACTGCCCCCATCAGGTGGTAACAGTCACCTATAATACATGTGGCTCTTGTGAGATTCGCAGCAAAACTGCAACCCCCACAAGAACCGCAGTGTACGTTGCCAACTTGTGACACAAGATGTAAAGTCACAGTACCCAGTAATTTCACTGCCATATCTTACCCTTCAAGCCGGAACACAGCAATGCAAGTACTGCTGCTTTGCGGCAGAAATAGGTAAGACGGAGGTACCTAAGCAGGCAACCGTGGTACAGAGTCTCCCTCCAGTAAATAACGTTTTCCATATAATATAGAGGTGTAGCACGTAATGTATCTGATATTGTATCAAGTGAGTATGTAGGAGCACGCTAATTGGTAGGAGCGTAGCTCTCGCCTATACGTAGTCACTTGATACATTACGTACTACACTTCTAAGTGAGTACCCGTATTAATATGATAGATCAAGAAAATTTGAGGGTGGAAAGACTTTAAGTGTTAAAAATTTAAAATAGTTCAACCTTATAAGATGGATTAAAATTTCTACGATAAAATGGAGGTGAAGACAAACTCGGGTGTCATTAGCATAGCCACCTCATCCAGTTTCTCTGAAATAACAAATTAAGGTCGTAGAAGAAGAAATAAAATAACACTCAACCATATCTGGCAGCGAATTTTTCTTTTCGCTGCTCTAAATTGAAACGATAAACGTCTAACCATGAAATTGGTGATATTCGTCAATCAAATGGACGAATTAAAACTAGACACACAAGTGGTCTGTTGACTCATTCATTCATTTCACTAGGTAGGTACCTAATGCAAAACTGCTACCAACCGGAATGCTGGGGTAATTTGATTACTGCTAGTTTTATATTGCAACAGCGAAATCTCTATACGTAGCAAACAGAAATTACAGTTATAAAATGTGATAGAAGTTTGAATTATGAAGTGAGGTCATTTACGGCACTACATTCATGATGATACAATTTTTCGTTAAGATTTTAATATTTAAAATTTCTTAAAGGCTAAACTTGATATTACTGTTGTATTGAGTACCTATGTATCTGTGTAAAATAATATTCTTTCGTGTTTGCAGAAATGAAAAGCTTCTATACTTCGTGCTAACTGTAAAAAGCTGTTCGAAAATCTTAGTTTAAAATTTTCATTATTGCATTTAAGTGCATTACAAAGAACTTATTGTTTCATAACAAGCCTTCTGTGTAATGTAATGCACTTGTAAAGCATATCTTAGGGGGTCAATTCCACTGATGCGTCACCGAATCGAAAACGAACGGTTGTGGTTGACCAATCAAAGCGGTCGTCAAATCAAAATTTTTGGGACCGAGACCGCGGTCCCGATGTATGAACTAGTTTACTATTTTTGATGCGACCAGGACATGCATCTTTCTGGTTTGAAAAATTGTAAAAATACATTGTTTTATATATAGAACTTTGAATTTTATTTTAAAATGTTGAATAAGTTGAAAAATAAAGAAATTTTTTTTTCGGGCGGGGTTCGAAAAATACATTTTTTATTTTGTCCAGTTCTCCGAAAATCTATTAAAAAACAACGTTTTCGTTCGATCATAGTGCGTGATGGTGGAAGAGCTATACAATTATCATATATCTTACCTTGCAATAAAGCAATCGCCATGCACGGCTAGATATTCTGGGAAACGACACTTTTCTTAATTTGTGCGCATTTAAATGCAAAGGTGAAAAATAAAAAAGGATCTTTCTTGATGGCCTTCACTTTATGACTTTAGTTAGTTCAGTCCTCAATAGCTTAATTGCTGATGGAGTCAATACGGTATGTTGAAGATTCTTGCTCGAAGTGAATTTTCTTGATCTTTCTTGTATTCTTGTATTTTGTATTGATATGCTTAGAAGTTTACTTAGCATTTTTAAAACAAGTGCGAAGTCGCAGCCATTCTAAAAAACCGTAACTACATAAATATTAGGAATTTATATATATACTTAGATAAATTTGTACGGAACTCTCGGTGTGTAAGTTCAACTCGCACTTAGCCAGTTTTTTCACGTTCAATTCAAAGTGCTCTTTTGACGTCTCTTTCGGTTAAGCAAAATTGACACGCTCGCTTTTCATACAGAATACAGATGGATTAACGTGGTCTAGTTGAATACACTACACCTCTGTGGCACGAGTCGTGCCGACGCAATGGAGCAGTCTGTGCGCCAGTAGTTCATTGGTGGAATTGACCCTTTTGAAAGTCGCCCGATTCACCGACACATTTGAATGTTCCGAGCCGTTGTATGGCCGTTCTGAGAAACAGTACCTTTGTTGTTTCAGCCGAACTTTGGAAGAGTATTGTTCAATTTGTTTACATTAAGCTTACACTTCACAGCATAGCTAGAGGTATTAGCGGCAATATGTGCGGAGGCACGTAGCCCTTTGTTATCAGAATTACAGGATGCGTCATTGATACCGCTGGAGTATGCAGGTATGTAGCTCATAATCTAGATTGTTACATCTAACACTAGCACCAAGTTCATTGTCACGCCAGCAGATCGATTATGACGTTGGCAATATATTTTAAGTGCCAAAATATCATCATCATGACGTGCCATTTAGTTCAAGTCTATATAGAAATTGATTTGAATTTATCATATAAATACAAGAAATCAAAATAAACCTGTTTACCCATAACCCAATATGCCAACGTACAGGTTTCAAAAAACTAGAGCTTCGTTTATGGTTTATTTTTGTAAATTAATAATATTGTGTATGTAAAGATATAATTCATTGTTAATTTCAATAATTATAAAGCTGAAAGCTTTTTCAATACTTACAAAGACAAAGCTGAAAAGTTTCCTGTGCCTATTCTTCTTATTATCCAAATATCCTAAATGAGAGGGTATAGGTAAACACATTTGACGATTCATTAATAAAAGCTTTGTATGAAGTCATATTTGAGAAAATACTACTTATTTTGGATTTTGAGTGATTTTACCATAATGCTAGGCATAAACCGCCCCATTGGAGGAGTGGGTTGGGCGCCGGCAGGGCAGCCTCACATTCCGCATGGTGCAGATACTGAACGGGTCGCCCGTCGGGAGGAAACGCGCGTGGGTAGTGGAGTCCTTACCTAGCGCGCCCAAAAGGGCAGGGAGAACACCGGGGGGTTTTAGTGGGTAGGTCTGGCACTCTGCTGGGAGAGCCCCACACACGCTCGCCGTGTAGCCAACGGCGGGCACGGTGCTATTACGCATTTCCCCCCGAGAAAAAAAAGGCATAAACCGCCCCAAGAGGAATTTACATCTTTCACCAGGCTGATGAGCGGGTTGGTGGGGAGTATCAGAGCCTTCGTCGATCGATAGGATGCAAGGATGCGTTCAATCCTTCGTGCTAAAAACAATTTTTCACTCTAGCTCTGTTCAATACTTTAGAATGTGATTTAGGTTAGGTGAAACAATCGGCCCGCTCAAGACTTTAGTTAGACTGACAAAGCAAGTTACAACAAAAATTATTGAAAAACGTTCTGATATTTCTTGCCTGTCAAACTCTTAGATGATTGAAAGAAAGAAAGACTTAAGGGTATAATCTATTACGTCATCCGTTGGATAGAGAGAAAAATTGAAAGATTCATATGAAAAAACTACGTGTGATAAAAGGAGATAAAAGATATTGCATAAAAGATGCAATACAATGCGTTCAATACCTCAGGGTGAGATAAATATCAACGAACAACCATATTCCAAGGTAGTGAACGCGCCCCGTGCGTCGCAGGCGATGCTGACCAGCATCCGGTGTTCCAAAATGTTGTGAATCAATATTGTTTTTATTATTATATGACGTCATCAGCATCCGTTTTTAATACGCGGACTTCTGCCGCATTTTTAAAAGTCGGCGCGTACGATGCGGCCAAAATGTGCGAGGGTTCATATAATTTCATGCAATAAAGTCCAAAAATGCGGCGCGTGCGGCGCGAACATAATAATAGTGCGTTCAGCTAATTGCCAAGTGGTGACGGGAGCTATCGGATGGGTTATTCTCCATAGATCCGGCTTCTGGAGCGGTATTCATCCCACAAAACAAATATTACATTAATAAATAATGCAATAATTTAAAGCAGTACAGAGTACAGACACACACGGCGAGTAAATCGCAATCCGACGAAGACAAAACGCCAGTGAGTCCTCAAGCAAAGAGAGTCATTTAAGAATTTCTTGAAAGCTTCCGTAATTGTCTTGTAAGTGCCACGTTCCGTTATCAGAGACGTACCGTGAGTAAACACGCTGTACCGATTCGGGTCAATCTGATAGATAGCTTATCAGACGTGAATGCGTTAGCTTCATTTACTATATCGCTATCAAGACTACCGATAGTGAGTGATACGACATTTTTTTAAGTGTAACTGATGTGTTTCAATACGGTTTCGCCTAATTTTCGAACGCGGCGCGTTCTCTTTGTAAATTAATTTGTGGACAAAGTTTCCTCATTAAGACTTGTGTATGTTGATAATTGAATTAGGATATTTGATATAAGGTAGGCAAATGTGTAATGATTTTTGTAAGTTTAGAATTAGGTATCTTCAGATCTGTTATGACGTTTGTGAGTTTGTAATCTTTTGTATTATTTAGCTCATAAAATAATAAATCATTGAAAAATTTATATTTATGTTTGTGTTGTAATTGTCCTTTCAGGTGGTCAAACGACGACGTTATTAAAAAAAATTCTCTCAAATACGCGCGAAATTATTTTATCAGACTGTCTATCCTGGTACTTGACACTGGCAGTAATGCTTGTTATCCTCTTACGATCAACTCAATTTAAAAAAAAGAAGAAAATTAATACAAGAACATATTTCGGCTAGGTCAGGATTCGAATTTACATCGTCAATATACCGTCAATGACGCAGTTCTGAATAGTATATTAAAGCAATTGTTTATTATAATAACAGACGGTGGCACTTCTAGTTGAATATGCAGGTTCGAATCGTGCCCAATTCGAATATTTTCCTTGTATTGACTTTTTCGCATATGACAGGGAAGCTTCTGGCCTTCATTTCACCTGATAGTAAGTGACGATAAAGGTGCAAACAAACTGGGCTTATGTGATGCCACGCCACGTTATGTGATTGGTCGCGATAACGACGTCACGTAAGCTAAGTGTAGTTCTAAATAATGATTTTCCATACGTTTTCTATTTAGACCACCGTTTAGGTGGTCCGGTGGTGGTGGACCACCGTTCACCTCAACAACTGAGGAACTGGTTACCTTACCTTATCTTATCTATAATGCTATTAACATTGTTATTATGGCGACAAACTTAGGTAAGAAAGTGGTAGCCAGGAGGGCTTAAATTTCTGCCCGATAGGAAATCGAACCCTCAACCACTAGACCACGAAGGCAGAATTTTTGGATTTATTTGGAATTTTTATATAGACATATAAGGAAATAAGTCGCAAATTTATATAATGTAACATTTTCAGAAATGAGATGGTACAGTCTTAATTAATGCAATGTCTAACAGTGTGATTACAGAGAAATTTTGGTTCTTAAAACCCAGAAAACTACGTATAGTCTCAAAATGTGAAATTTCATGGTGAAATAAGTACATATATTTTTTATCAGATACCTACCTAGACGTAAAGAAAAGTCGTAATATTTTTTATTACTTCTACATTTTTAGATATTATCGAGTGTTATTTGTATTTAAGTATTAGCAAACTAAATTGCTACCGTTTTAGGCGTCAAGTTTTGCTAACTTTCTAATCTATTTGCTTAGTTAACGGTTTGCAATAATATTTATCATATAATAAAATAGATATAGATTAGGTTATCAGTTTGTTTACCATGAAATTTGTCTGTATTTACCGACGTATATAGGCTCTTGTCAAGTGCAATAGATTCTTGAGGAGTTATACAAATAGAGCCATCGATATCGAAGAGATAATTATAATTGGGGTAGGTTTGCCAATCGGTAGCTTGCTTGGCTAAGATAAGTATAGCCGAGTCAAGATATATCACTGTTACAACTTACAACCATTATTAGTTACCAGATGACTCTGTTCTGACACTGAGTAATCTGCGCGGTAACTTCTATCTTACTATTTGTGCTACAAAGCGGTGCTTGTTAATTACCTCCCCGTATACTTCTGGTCCCACCAGCATGTCTCACTGCTATGACCCACAGTGGGCCCACGGGTTATTCTTCAGATAGTTTAAGGGGTACGACAGGCAGTGTGACTACCCGGTACTATGAGCGCATATCTTATATCACACTTTGGCATCGTAGACTCGTCTTTTTTCAGTTTATTTGTTAATAGGTTTGTCTATTTTGTATTGTTTGACTAATTTTGCTAATTATACATGGTTTGTGACAAGTGGTCGGCCTCCCACTCTGCGAATGGGATACATTATGGGTACCGACCGAGTCCCTGAGTGTATCGTCAGTGTTTGTCACCCGTAGGAGGGAGAGGACTCCGTTCTCAGAGTGACAAGCACTGTCGGCGCTAACTTATACTAATGGGACAATTTAACGAATACATACAATAAAATTGTGGACTGTTTGGCGTGACCCCCGCATGCGAATGGGATACAATGAAGGGGGCACTCCAGTCCTCGGGTTATGTCGATATGAACGTGGGCATCTAGTCGGCCTCCCAGTCTGCTAATGGGATACATCGTGGGTGCCGACCATGATCCCGTGGTGTGTCGGCAGTGTTTGTTACTCCAAAGGACGTAGACTCGTCTTTTTGTAGGCTTTTAAATGAATGATTGAACACTATTTTACGCTAGCTTTTGCCCGCGACTTCGTCTGCGTAAAATCAGAAATTGGGATAGCCTATTTTTTATCCAATCTGCTCATAGCCTTCCTCCAACTCAAACTGTCTTCATATTAAATTTCATCTAAATTGATTCAACGGTTATTCATTTCCCATACAAACTTACTCCCCCGCCTTTTCACCCCCTTGAACGATGATTTCTGCGATAAAAAATATACTATGTTCTTTCCAGGGCCTCAGACTATTTCTATACTTACCAAATTTTATCTAAATCGGTTCAGTGATTGTTGTGTGAAGATATAACAGAGAGACAGACACACTTTCGCATTTATAATATTAGTATTTGAATAAACAGGACATAATATTTCTATACTTAAGAGCATTAACATAACATTGTTATTTTTGACTTTACAATGTGTAATATTTAGGATCTCTATTATAATTATTTTTCACAAATATTGCCATTTCAATTTTATTGTAAGTATCGATGTATTTAATATATAATTTTCACATTCATATCTTGCAAACCATTGTAATATTATTATAATGTAAATTGTGTTGAAATCAAATAAAATAAAATAAATCTAAAACTAGTAAATCACATTGACAATAGGCGGCTTTATTACTGAGGTAGCAATTTCTACTAGGCAACCAGAGATTTGGTAGTGGTAGTCGCAGTGTGGACCTTACCATGTGCGCCCATAAGGGCAGGGAGAACACCGGGGGGTTTTAGTGGGTCGGCCTGGCATTCTGCCGGGCCAGCCCCACACACGCCCGCCGTCTAGCCAACGGCGGGTACGGTGCGGTTGCGCATTTCCCCCCGGAAAAAAAAAAAAAAAAAAAAAAAGGCAACCAGAGATTTTCAGATTTGACTCTTTCTTGATAAAAGGTCTTGATATACATCTTTATATTGGTCTCTGTTGTTGTATAAAACAAAACTGAAACTCGCACATGTGTTTTTTATTACTAAGAACAGAAATAATGTAAAAAAAGGCGCAAACATTCAAACTGTTTCATAATAATATGCTTCAATTGATAAACACTGAATAGATATAGAAAGTAAATTTTCACTAGTATTACACGCTTCATTGGACGCAGTGAAAAGATCTTATAAAAACATTTTTAACGTACTAACACTTTTCAATTTCACATTGAACAAAAACTGTTATGTAGTCATAAGCTTAAAAAGATAAAGTGAGTTTCTTGCTATTATATAATACCCAATAACTTTGTACCTTTTACCGTAGATGTCGTAAAACCGACTAAAGAAGGTTACCGTAGTTGTAAATCTTGGCATAGAGATGAAAACTCGAAAAACAAAACCCTGCACTAATTTGTCTAGCCACGTAATAAGGCCAATTCATCTTCGTTTTAGAAGAGGTCCAGTAGGGCGTCTAAGGGTTAAGAAGAGACCCAATAGGATGACTAAGGGTTGAGAAGAGACCTAGTAGGACGTCTGAGGGTTGAGATGAAATCTAGTAGGACGTCTAAGGGTTAAGAAGAGACCCAGTAGGATGTCTCAGGCTTGCGAAGAGACCCAGTAGGATGTCTCAGGTTTAAGAAGAGATCCAGGAAGACGTCTAAGGGTTGAAAAGAGATCCAATATTCGTCTAATGGTTTAATGTTGTATTATTATGAAAAAATTGAGTGTGTTTGACCACAGTCTCGCATGATATAGAGCGAAGATGTGATCTGAAGTGAAGCACGTAGACTCAAATAGTGTCTATTCATTATTGCCTTGAAAATAATGGAAACACGGACGCAGGAAGATTATTCCATAGACTAAATGTTTTCTATGCATTCCATAGCTTGGTCGTTTTTTAAATGCTATGCATTCCTCAGCTTTTTTTTGTATATTTATTTAAAACTCCACAGACTCGTGCTCCGTGTCTTTGGTATTCATCGCTACAATAGTACTTGATCTATGTATATCCTATACCTATATACAGGGTTAATTTTGAGGTACCGGCATAAGAATAACTAATAATACGAGTATAGAATAGGGCTGCCATATGTCCCGGTTTGTAGCGTTATGTCCCGGTGTCCCCGTCAATAACTCATTTGTCCCGGTCTGGGAGCTAGGTGGGTACACGAGTTGATCACTATTAGCGCTTCAAAAAGTCAGAACCTCGGAAAAATATGAATGGGCAAAGAAAAGTGATATATCGAGAACGCGAACATTGAATAAGAGAGATAACGCTGAGAATAAGCATGTTTTTTTTTGTTTTATTGTTGGTTTAATTGAACATTTTATTTAATTTAAAAAATATCCTACTAAAAATGAAACTTGAAAGTTCGTATTTTTTAATATAGTTTTTTGTTATATTATCATTCATTGAGCTTTTGAAATCCATTTCTTTGTATAACCTTTTTAACAGACTTCAAAAAAGGAGGTTTCTCAGTTCGACTGTATATTTTTTAGGGTCCTGAACCTCGAAAGGAAAAAACGGAACCCTTATAGGATCACTTTGTTGTCCGTCCGTCCGTCTGTCTGTCTGTCAAGACCCATTTCTCAGGAACGCGTGGAGGTATCAAGTTGAAATTTATATCAACTACACTTAGGTCTACTATCTCTTGGAGCTGTGAAAAAATCAAACTTCTAAGCCAACGCAATCAAAAGATACAGCTGTTTATGCCGCAAATTTCCGCAAATTTTCGACACTCGCAAGGGAATCAAAACCTACAGCGTACTTTCCGTGAACTCAGAATCTTGAAATTTGGTACAAAGTAACGTCTTATAGCACATATAAAGGAAAAATTGCAAAAACCGTAAATTTTAGTTACATCATATTATAATAAAAATATTTTTATTAATTTTAAACTTACTACCCCTTTCCCTGTGAACGCGTAGAGGTATTAAATTGAAATTCATATCAAATACTCAAGTCTACAATACCTTTAAGCTGTAACAAAATCAAACTTCTATGTCAACGCAATAAAACTTATATACCTACAGGTTTGTTTGGAACCCTCGGTGCGCGAGTCCGACTCGCACTTGGCCGGTTTTTTGTGTGTTTGCGGGTAACTGCGTCGTTTATAAACCGATTTTGATGATTCTGGAAAGGAGATATTCCAAGGGTGGTCCCATGATAAGGAAACCAGGATCTGATGATGGCATCCAATGAAAATCGAGGGAAACCCTTGAATTTCAAGGCACTTCCAACGTGTTTTATGTTTCTTCTTAAGATATTCAGGTATTTGCATCTGGTAGTCGTCATGTCTTATTACTGAACTGATGATGGAAGGTTTCTGATAGATTAGGAGCTCGAGAATAATTCCTTTGGAACTGTGTTGAGCAAAAGACGTTTTATTTTAAGTTATTCTGGTGTTTGCCTTGGCTCAAATTCCTATATGTATATAGATATATTAACAGAAAAAATAGTAACAGAATACATACAAAATCACAGTTTTATATTGAAGTCGGTGCCAAGCAATGTTCACCTTGAAAGTCTTTTAAAAAAATATAAAAAAAATTAATGTAGTTACTTAAAATTTAGCACCGAATTCAATATAAAACTGTGATGTTGTATGTAGTCTTTTATTATTTGACTTTTTGGTGTTATTGAAGTGGGTTCTATATTTTGTAAAAAAATCTAAGTAAGTACTTATTCAAAATGTCCCGGTCGATGGTTCAGAACTTATGGCAGCCCTAGTATAGAAGCGAAACTCCCGGCCGCCGAGCGCTTAAGGCCACGTTATTTACCTACCGTTTGATTTCCGTTGAACGGAATCGCCAGTCAAGGCGCGCACCGCATCCCGCACGCACGTGACTCCTTCCCGCGCGCCGCTATCTACCTAATCGCCGCGATGCCGACTTATTGTTGCGTTTATGGGTGCAAAAACAATGCCATAATAACCTCTAAAGTTTTACAATTTGCCCGAAGATAAAGAAAGGTAAGTACAATGCAGGCAGGAAGGCAGGTTCTTATAACTACGGAATCAAAAAAACTAAAAATGTGCGTACTATTGCTAAAGATAGTCGCCCGCTCGCTACACTTGAAGTACAAAATCAATAAGACTCGGTGTATGCTCAGTTTCTCATTTAATGTAAAATATGGAGGTACCTATATAAAAAATATTGTAGTGGTAACCATACGTCCATGTGGTGACCCTAGCGGCGTCCGCAGACTACTGCGGGGCGTCACAGGGGGAAGGGCGCTGTAGGTATGCAAATAGCGGCATTTGGCGCACCCACAAAGGAGATTCGCTTCTATACTCGTATTATTAGTTACTCTTATGGTACCGGCAACCCCGCAGGATTAGATAGCTTACATAATTAACTACAACGTTTTGGAGGGCGTACACCACATCCATCGGACTTCGGTGTGTGCAGAGGAGCTTTTCAGTAACTGATGTTATGGCGGCAGGATTTCCGTAACGCATTTCGATTAGGTGCATTCCATATTTCCATAGCTTGGTAGCATGATAAAGTAGAAGCGAGTCGAAGTGTATTTGACCACGTAAAACACGAAATTTAAGAAATTTCAACAGATTTTTAAATCCAAATATGTTTTAAATTTCATATAAACACTTTAAAACTAATAAAAATAATAAAGAAATACTTGGTCTCATTGTTTTTGCTATTGTTACGAGTTTTTATTAAAAATATTTGTTTTAGACTACAAACAGTAACTTGAAAGTTATATTACATCATAACAGCTCATAATAATATACGTCCCCACCGAGGGGCTCGAGCCTACCCTATGTTAGGGTGTTTAGGCCTTAGTCAACCACGCTGGCCCAGTGCGGATTGGTCGACTTCACATACACCACTGAATTTCTTCGCAGATGTATGCCTCACGATGTTTTCCTTCACCGTAGAAGCGTCAGACAAATGTACATATGAAATTCCAAAAACGAAAAACACATTGGTACGTGGCAGTACCTCCCGATTGGAAGGCAAGTGAGTCCACAGCACCACCGACGCAACACGTTATATTACGCTACACGTTAATAGATTCTTTCCTTCGCTATACAGATTCAAAGCTGTTAAAAATATTCCAAATAGGTATGTACAGTAAGCTCCCATTCAAGCTTTCCATTTGAACTACGAAAACCAGCAACATAAGAACGGTTCAAAGGTCAAACAGTATAAAGAGCTTACTGTACTTAGCCGGGGATGAAATCTCAGGAGTTGAAAAAACTGTCACTCACAACCACAACCTTAAATATGGTGTTCCCATGTTTTATTAAATAAAAAAAATACAAAAAATAAAAACGGACGTCAAAAACACTAAAAAGTCAAAAATAATATGAGAATACACACAGCATCTCATTTTTATTTGAAGTCAGTGCCAAATTTTGAGACTTGCTAGGAGATCATCCCTTGGCACTGACTGACTGCAATATAAAAAATGTGATATTGTGTCTATTCTCATATTATTTTTTGACTTTAACTGTTTTTGAAGTCGGTTTTTAATTTTTGTAAGTAACTAAATTTTTTATCTTTGTTGTATAATTTATACCATCTCACCGTAACTAGTATCATAATTATAAAAATGCCTATTGTACCTATTTAAAAACATAACTAAACTCCTAAAAGTTAAGGATCCTTCCATCATTAGCTCGTCTCATAACTTCATGACTATAACTAATGGGAAATACCTTAAAAACCTTCGAAAAAAACATATGAAACACGTTGGATGTGCCTATAAAATTTAAGGGTTTCCCTCGATTTTCCTGGGATCCCATAATCAGATCCTGACGTTGGTGACAAAGAGACTACCTCAGGAGTATACTCTATCGAATACAAAAAGAATTTCAAAAATCGGACCACAATAAGCGGAGTAACTGAGTAATATACGCACAAAAGATAAAATAAACATATACGAGTACGCGACGAATTGAGAACCTCCTCCTTTTTTAAGTCTGTTAAAAAGAATGTGCATGACTTTCCTAAAATTCGCCGAGCGATTTGATTTCGAGCTTAAATGGTCGCATGTTTGTCATTTTGTAACACTTTCTGATAAAGTTCTTTCTCAAAATTTAAAGGATCACAATTTCAAACATGTCTTGTAGAATAATAAAATATTTAAAAATTCATTTTAGACTTTTTATATTATTTTCAAAGAAATACAGTTTCCTCTGGCCTAGTTAAAGATACTTAGGTCCCAGCACTACACCGGAAGTAGAATCGTAATAAGTAAGCTATTACGAGTTAACCACAGATAAATTCTAGTAACATCCGGTTTGCGTGTTTTTATTCCCGATCAAGTACCTACGTTGCACACTTGAGATATTTATGAATGAGTATAGCTATCGAACGAACACGTGTCTGATCTTGTTCTTTTATTATCAACAAATAGGATTGAATTGCGGAACATATGTTTATTTAAACAACGGAAGCTTATCAGTGTGGAGCAAAAATATGTGTGCACATTATTTTTTCCCTAGAATATAACCAGTAAGAAGAATGCATACCTACTTCTGCTGTGTAAATTTGTTTCAGTTTCAAAGACGCGTTCGTTTCAAAGCTAAAAGGATGACCTTTCATCGAAAGCAGAAGTAGGCGCCACATGAAGCTCTACATTTGCACTACGAAATCCGCTCCTATCATGAGCGTCATTCGAGCGCCCAAAAAAATTGTATAGCTTGACGCAGCGCGGCGTTTATACTGCACTAAGAGCCCCAGCATGAACACCTATGAGAGAGATGGTTTGATGAGAAATTGGCTAATTAACGGAAAGTGCCGAGGGTTTGCGGTCAAATGAGACTTGGCATCCTCTGATATTTTAAATTTACTCGTCAATAAAAATATTTAAGCGTAAGTTTTATCATGTACTACTGGGCCCGGTAGACATGGTCCTGCCCGGAAAATATCGTAAGAATCGGTCAAGCCGTTTAAGGGTTTTTGTGAGACTAACATACAGCGATTAATTTATAAAATTAGTGGGTCCGGCAGACGTTGTCCTGCCCTATTACACAGCGCCACCTACCGGGTCCAATTGTACTTTAAACCTTCCCTGGATTTATTCAAACACACGTAGAAAATTTCGTTAGAATCTGTCGAGCCGTTGCTGAGTTTTAGCGAGACTAACACAGAGCGTTTCATTTTTATATATAAGACTAGTGGGCCCGGCAGACGTTGTCCGGCCCGGCGATTCCAGCGCCACCTACCGGGTCCAAATTTACGTTTAAACCTTCCTTGGACCTATTGAAACACACACAGGAAATTTCGTAAGGATCGGTCGAGCCGTTTCTGAGTTTTTGCAAGACAAACACACAGCGTTTCATTTTTATATATAAGAAGAAGACTAGTGGGCCCGGTAGACGTTGTTGTACTTTTAAACCTTCCCTGGAATCCTGGACCTATTCAAAAACACACACAGAAAAAGTCGTAAGAATCTGTCGAGCCGGTTTTAAGTTTTAGCGAGACTAACACACAGCGTTTCATTTTTATATGTAAGAAAGAAGATTAGGGTGGTGTTAGGTTCCAGAGGTCACAAGTTGGGCCAAAAATCTATATCTATGATCAGTCAACGTTTTGAAAAAGTTTATTTATTTTATTGAAGTTTTAATGATACTATACAATTTATACATTTGGCGGACTTAATTTTTACTAGTCAACCTTTGGGCTAAGCAGAGAAACATGTCCCTAGCGACATTCCTGAATCTTTTTTTAATTTAAGATTCCGATTCGATCTAAAACATTTCGAAAAGAAATAAGCAGTAACTTTGTACAGTGTCTGCATATATCTATGTTTTTTGTATGTACATAAATTGTAAATAAATAATATATTATAGATACAAACATACACATGTACACAAATATAAGGATATAAGAAAGATTTATAAAAAAAGGAAACAATACGAGTAAGATATAATGATGATGATAAATAAAATTAAGTGCAAAAAATATGAGAAATGTTGAAATGAAAATATAATATGAATGCACATTATTTCGATGTGATTTTCATTTGCGGTGGGCTTTCCGTCTATATAAATTTAGAAGTAAAGAATCATAAGCAGTTATTGTTAAAATTATGACTTTTTAATTCAATATTTACTGATTTGTTTATTTGAAGCAATCTCGAAATGTAAAAACAGTCTTTTATTATTTTTTTAAACTGTATTTAAATTGAATCGAACATACGTACCTCTTATTTAACTAAGGAATTATCATTTAACTAATTTTGTGTGTGTAACTCATTCATTCATTTTATTTAAATTATATTTTAAAAACATTTTTAAATTTTGATGATTTTTCATAGAAATGAAGTACATTGCAAGGAAGGAAAAGACAAAATCAGTTTTTATATGAATTCGATGTAGTTCTTTCATCCATCTGATGTCACAAGTTGGCAACGTACACTGTGGTTCTTGTGGGGGTTGCAGTTTTGCTGCGAATCTCACAGGAGCCACATGTATTATAGGTTACCACTTACCATCAGGTGGGCAGTTTGCTTGTTTGCCAAGTTAGTTGCAATAAAGAAAAGTTCGTGGTTCTCAGTTTCGGTTTCGCAACTAGGTACATTAAACTTAGTCATTTTTTTTGTTGCAGCATGACTGAGCAATGGCGTGGCACAACGTGTACAAAGTGGCGTCCGTACTGCTCCTCTTCACAATAACCAATGGCGCAATTCCGGAGGACGACTTCAGAATAATAAACAAACATGGTGAGCTTTTAGATAATTTTGGGGCGATTAGATTTTTTGGTCGTTGCTGAGGCTTTTCTTGAAGGATGATCTTGCGCTTTTCAATAAATTTATTGTGCACAATAGAGACATGGAACTGGGTAAATAAAATGCAACAATGCCACAAAACGTATTAGTTTATTTTTGAGAGATCTGTTACTAACTTACGATAGAAAAAGAAACCTGTGTACACAATATCTGATGCTAATAATAATAAATAAATAAGTCAAATAAAACGAATAAAAAATCAATGACCAATTTATGAAGAGGCAAAATAAAATTCCTTCACTCTATCCTTGATTGGCGGAAGAGTTTGATTGTGTAGATATTATTTCTTTAATTGCATCGGAATTTACTAGTTAACTTGTCGCTTTCTCGGAACAAGTATCAAAGTTTTGTTATTTCAAGTATGTGGATGAAAAAGCAGACATTAATGTATAGCGTGCTAGCGTTGCGTTTCAGGTCGCTAGTAGCCATTTCTCGCCCCTTATCCTCTGCAGGCGTAGCACGGACCATGGACAAAACGGTACAAGAGACAAATAACATGTATCTTTTCGCTCTCTCATATAACAATGAAGCGAGACGGGACAAGGATTAGTCATTTTCTCTGCTATAGTCTACGCGCCGTGCTAGGCCTGCTGGTACTAAATACACGATCTGAGACACGACTTGTAAAGTGACGCCATGAAGTCATCCTTACACTGTATCTTCCTTTTCACACCGTACCAAGAAATTCCAAGATTCCTTCTTCTGTCGTTCATCCCACACTTGGAATTCTCTACCTGCGCACGTGTTTCCTCCATCCTACAACATGGGTTCCTTCAAAAGAGGTGTGAAAAAGCATCTTTTAGGCCAGCAAGGGGCGGGCAGGTAGGATAGTGGATGTCGTCCCTACTCTATCTGTCAACTTGTTTGGGCCTCTTTCACCGCTTAACATCAGGCGGGAGGAGGTCATTTGCCGGGCCTTACATAAAAAAAAGTAAATGTGTACTTACTCGTACGTGTACAAGTAATGGGTCGTCACAGCTCAGAGTCGCACGCGGGCCACACGTGGCGCGTGTCGCATGGCACATCGTTCGTCGCGTCGCCTATCGCCAGTACTGTGGCTCGGCCCTACACGGAAAAAAAAGAGTCCCGGGATTTCTTTCATTCAAAACATTATATTGTCTTGAACATATTTTGTTGAGACAAAACAATTTACTTTGAAACAGTATGCCACGGAATTGAATTAAGAATGTTCATTTTCTTAATTCAATTCGAACATATTATTTTAACCTGAAGTTAATTTCGTTGCTTCAATAACATGAAACTTACTTGACCGAAGATATCTCAAATAATTGTTTCAATACTTTCATGTTCTTGTTTTACAAAATATGCCTTTAGATCAAGTATTTATAAATATGCAACGAAACTCAGTTATAATATTCAACGAAACTAATAGAATATAAATATAATTTAATATTTCTTTAACACAAGAAAACCGATGTGGTTCGAATAGAGTGATGTTTTTCATCAGAATTCTGTCTGTTTTCGTTGAAAGGTGTGTGTGATTCATTTCAATACAAAAACTTCTTGGATTGAAATAATTATTCCAAAATTTTGTTTTAATATCACAGCCAATTGATCAAAGTAAATTTTGTTTCCCGATGAAACTTTTATTTTTTTGATGAAATTTAAAGACATTATTGAATGGAGTCAACAGATTGTTAATAGAATGCAACATTACTTTAACACAAGAAAATCATTGTCTTGGTTCGAATACACTGAGGTTTTTTATCACAACTCTCTTTGTTTTCGTTCAAGAGTGTGTATATATTATTTTAATGTAAAAAGTTCTTCAATTAAAATATTTGAAAATTTTGCTTTAATACCGTAGTTTTATTTGTTACAAGTACATCTTTTGTCCGTCCAACCTTTTATTTTTCTTGGACGAAAATTTATGACTGTTTTAATGTAAAAAAATTGTGAATTTTGAATAGAGTCAATAGAATTTTAATCTAATGCGATATTGCTTTAGCACAAGAATTCTGTTATCTTACTTTGAAAACAAATGTTCTTTTCAACTAAGGCAATATCACTTTCGGTTTACAACTTTTACTTTCAAACAAGATGTCAGATTTTCATATGTAATACACAATGCTTGGATGAAAAACACAATTTCCACAGAGAACTTGTACGAGTATTCTTCCACAATGCGTCAACCATACCACACTACGCGTTCCTGATTGACTGATTCAGTGAAGAAGCCTTAGTCTGTTGAATTCTTTCTGTGTTTGCGACTGGTTTCGAGTATGAAAACCAACGAATACTGTGCCAATATAATGTAAATGTATAAGTTTAGTGATAATTTTAATAGTTCTCAGATCAAATTTAGTGAAACATGAAGCAAGCAGCGCACTATTACCATGGCCGTACCAAAAAATATTATTGCTGTTCTTTTGGAATCCTGGAAAATTCCGAAAGATTTAATTCAGCGTTTTGCAGTGAGTATACCAATATAGTTAATCTAAATTTGTTTTGTGTTGGAAATTTTTAACATTCATTCAATTCCTTGAGTGTTAGTGTAAGGTACTTTGTTACACCTCGTATATGACATATGACGTTTCCAAATAACATTGAAAATATAAATTTTCAGATACAAAATTACCAACGGAGTTGACATGGGTTCGACGCAAGCCTACATTGTCCCATCCGTCCCAGGATCCATGGAAAGACATCCTGGGAGTCATCCAAGACTGGGAAGCTTTCACTCAAGAATGTCAGACAGTATTATCATGATATTAGTTGAGGTGAGTCAACACTTATACAACGTAGAATACAACTTCATTGAATTCTTTTACTTTGCTTTTGGAAATCATAAAAAATCCTTCAAAACTTTTTAAAATCCTCTAAGCTTACGATAATATGTGGTTGCATCTCTATAATGTTACTTGAACCCTCGGTGGGCGAGTCCGATGGCTCATGGTCGTTTATACACACCGGAACACCTAAATTGAGTCACATTTGGATTATATTGTCCAAAACATAACTTTAAAAAAATGTTTGGTCGAACAAAAAGTGTTATACAATTTTATAGCTGGCACATTCATAATCAGCAGATCGGACATGAATATGTCAACTACAAAATTGCATAAAAACTTAGTCATTTTGACAAAAATGAGTGCGCTGTGGACTCGGCACTTGCCTTCCAATCGGGAGGTTCAAGGTTCAAGACCGCTATGTACCAATGTGTTTTTTTTTCGAATTTCATATGTACATTTATCTGGCGCTTCTACGGTAAAGGAAAACATTGAAGGCAACCTGCATACATCTGTGAAGAAATTCAAAGGTGTATGTGAAGTCGACCAATCCGCACTGGGCCAGCGTGGTTGTCTAAGGCACCGTAACTTAAGGAAGGCTCGAGTCCTTCGATGGGGACGTAATGTAGATGAGCTGTTATGATGATGACAAAAATATTGTATTTTACTTTAATTTTTCTTTCAGAATCCTGATGATAATAACGCCTCTATATAAAAGCAGATGATGAAAAAGGTGGGAAATGAATAAAGTGTTGTTATTGTGTATATTGTGTTAGTTAAGGGAAACTTGAGTCTAGATTTAAAGTTTAGTATGCCAATATAGACTTATTTTGTCAAATGTAAGGTTTGTAGATTAAAACCACAAAAAAATGCAAAAATGTAGACAAGTGATCTACCACCGCATAGGTGGGTATTGCACGTAGGGATCATCGAGATGGCTTAGGTCATTAGATCTTTTGATGTATGTGGCACAGTAATATTTTATTGCATCTGTAAAAAAAATATAAAATATATCGACTATATAGTTAAGTCTGGGCAAGTGAGAGCAGTCTTAAGACGAAAAGAAAATGCACTCCACCCCTGGCTATACATCCGCATAAATCAGCGTCATTTAGAGGTAGCTTCCGTTATGCTGCATCTAAAATATGGAATAACCTTCCACCGCCTATAAGGCATATTAAATCCATTCACACCTTTAAAATACATTTAAAAAAATTCCTTTTGAATTCCCAACGAGAGTATGAAAATGTGAACATAGATATGTCATTTTTATAATATCTACTATCTCGCAGCTTTTCCCGCGTTATTATCGTGTTCCAAATGGAAATGAAAATTATCTGATGGTGAAAACTGAATGAAAACCGGGAATTAAGAATATATTATATCTTTTGTGTCACATATGGTTATTTTCAGAATACTGATATTTTAAAAGCGATAAAATATACAACTTTTTTTTTTTTTTCCTCCTCTTTGTATCTACTTACAGTGCGACTAAAGAGACTAATAGCTAAATGCGGCAATGTTTAATTTCAGAATAAAAGTGGTATTAAGAGGCTGACAACTCTGAGCTGAGCTCATCGAGCCCCACTTAAAACTTTTTTTAAGCAAAACCTGTTTAATATACCGTAGTTAAAAAAAATATATATGTTACTCTGAACATATTTATTTATTTATTTATTGTCATATTTCTAAGAATATCCATGCCTGATCACATCCTAAAGATAACCCTACCGATCTGTGCTTGCTGGCGTCCTTTGTCGGTTTGAGTATTTGGTGCCAGTTGAAAAACGGTGCGAGATTTCCGTCTGGCTTTATACCGAACTGGTTTCCCTTTTCCATGCAGTTGTGAGACACTCCACTTTGGTATGTTATTATAATGTATCCTGTAATCCCCTCAGTGTCTGATTATTCTATTGTTTTTTTTCTGTATGCGCTGTGTGTCTTGTTTCTGCATGTAAATAAAAATTTTCATTCATTCATTCATTCAATAAAATTGTATAAAAATGGAAATTAATTAATTGTGTATCTTAAGGAAATCGCTTCTTGTAAAGTTAATTTTTAATGAATAAATAATATTTTATACTTTATTAAGAATGTTTTCATTTTTAAAACTCTTTCCCAGAATGAATTAAATAAGAAACTGACAATACTAGAGTAAAAGAATGTGTTTTTGATGATCGAAGTACTTTGTAGTGATAATTATTTTTGTTGTTTCAGATCCAGTTGTACCTCTACTTGACTCTATGGAATGAATTTATCAGAGCAAAACCCCACTAAGCATTACCGTTTAACATTCTTCTCCTCATACTTATTATTTTTTGTGGCATATTGTTGCTATCCACACATCAGTTACACGACGTAACCAGAAATAATGCAAGAGCTCCGAAGATGTTATAGTACTGCTCAGATGCAACAACTTTATTTATCGCATCTCCGAAACGTCGTGTAGAAATTTAAGCAGTGGTGTAGCACCCTTGGAGTTCTTGCATTATTTATAAATACGCCATGTAACTAAAGTGTACGTAACAATAGCAATAATGCCACAAAAACATGTAATATACCTATGAGGAGATGGAATCTAAACGGTGCTGTTTAGTGGGGTTTTGCCCTGATAAATTTATTCCATTAAGTCAAGCTTTTGTCAGTTTCTTTGAAGATCATTTATACATTAAACCGAGAGAATATTTTCTTTTAAATATAAATTATTCTTTTGAGACAATAAAAGATTATATTGACTCGAATACCTAGATTTCCATCAGATAAGTCGATATGCTTGGTTCAAAATGTTAAATCTTACGAAAATAATGATATTATAATGATGTTATAATGCAAAACAAATAATTGTTCAGAACAATAATATATCTACTTAGTTTAAAGTAGATGGTATTTAGAACCAAGATTTCAGTTATATTGGCTGAAAGAAGTAATGACTTCAATTGGTTCAACATGTTCGATATGAATCAATCATATCGAACATGTTGAACCAAGGCAGACAGAATCTCCATTCAATACTTTATATTTAATTCATTTAATTGTGTAGAGATGAGCACAAGATGATATTATCTTGACTGGAAGAAATTAAAGTGGTTTAGAAAACCGATATCATTGAATCAAAAAATTATTTCATTCAATTTAAGGCAGAAGAGTTCAGGACAAAATCTCTGTTATCTTGACTGAATGGCGTGATCGGTTTATACTAAAGTATTATTGAAAACCAATTCATTGGAATAAGACAATCATTATTTAATTCAAGATTCTGTTATGTTTAGTGAATCGACAGTGTTATTTTGATTGAATGCAGTTTACATTAATTCAAAATGATATCATTTTTGAATTCAAAAAAATACATCGTCTTAATTCAAGACATTTAACTGCATAGTGCATATATAACCGCATATTTTGTTAAATCAAGATATCTTTTTTTTCCGTGTAAGTCACAACGTTTTGGCGATGATGCTGATTCACTCAGTTGCCCCAATTCACTCCAGCATACTGTCAAATTGTAGTTATAATTACGTATTAACTATTTAGTGATCTGTAGATATGACTGTAGACGAAAAATGGTGCAAGCTTCTTTTTATCTTAATTTTAATTGTTTAACCCTCGTTTGATAGCTTGTGAGCATTGAGGGAATATGTACCTTGTGGGTTTAATTTTCCACGATGTATCAACATAAAAGCTATCTATCTAAATGCGTGGATGGTTGTATTCATTTGTCCCAAAATAATTCAATAGCTAGAGGTTCCCATCACTTGTGAAGTTTCTACGAGTTCCAGACAGTTAAGAAGACATTACTGTTATTATTTAACACGAGTTAAACTCGTGACTAATACTAATAGCATGTTTGAAACAAACGGAGAAACGCATATAGATAAAGCACAAAAGGCGGGACCATAATAAGTTTGGGGCCAGTAATGTTTTTGCAATCATGCTAACGATGCCAGTAATAGTGAAGGCAATAAATGATTGAAAGTTACGCATGACCACAGCTCCTTGATTTCCAATTCCTAAAAGCTATTAAAGAGTGAGTCCAGAGGGATTACTCTCTAAGCCTGTTAGCGCGCGAGCATTAAGCGTATACCATACATGGAGAGGCCGATTGGATCAGGCCAAACTGACATAGTTCGGCCTGATCGGATTCGTACACATACACGGAAATATCGCCCCAGTTCACTTTGATTTGCTGCAAGTAGTGGTCGTTTCAGTTCTTTGTGGTTTGCTGGGAATTATGAACGAAACTGAATAGGCTAGATGACTAAAAAATTTTAATAGAAGCTCATTCATATAATAAACAGAAAGAAAAAATCGGTTTTCGAATAACTATAAAAACAACCAAGATATAGGGTATTAAAGATTTTTCTCCATCTCTTTCTAGCAAAACGGCAATTTACAAGGAGTTTATATGGCCGTACTCAACAATGACGTCACGGTTGATGTCGGATCTCTCTGTCTAATCGCCTTCAAATTAACAACCCCAAATGCTTGTATCTAATGTATTTCTAAGCCGATTTTAATTCTGATTTCACAGGACTGCATCTTTTTCCACGGCATTTTAATATTAAATGACGAGACGTAAAAATTAGAATTCAGTCATCATCCCAATTATTATGTTATGCAGCTTTAGCATTACTACATACAAAAAAAAAGAAAAGAAGAACATTGTGGGTTAAAAACTGGCTTAAACAAAGGGGCACCAATTCCCACATACATATTTTACGAGAACTACATTTTTTATGAGCCACAACAGTTCTTGTGTTTTAAACAATTCTATGAATTCCAATAAAAAATCTTCCGACCATGACGCCATTTTAGAAAGAAAGAGCAAAGAGTAAATAACTACTAATACGTCCGCACAGTCGCAGCTCACTCGCCAACTGAACTGATTTGTCAATACACGACACGTTCAGTTCTTCCGGTCAGACCGATGTGAACGACTTGCTTCAGTCCCTCCGGCCGACTGACGCGAGCTTACCTTAAGGTCGTTTGTCCACCAACGCCGTCAACGGGACGTCAACGAGAACGAGATTATTTCGAGTCGAAATCAATAGAGCGCGACGGGTGTGCAGTGGACAGGCCGCCATAGTAATTGTATGTGTGGCTACCTCGGCGGCGTCAGCTCTTTCTCGTTGACGTTCCGGTGACGGCGGCGGTGGACAAAAGGCCTAAGGCTTGATTATACACACACGATACGGATTTGCATCCGGTCAGGTAGAACTGAAGGCAAAACTGTCCGGGACCCTATTGGTAAAGCGAGGACAACGCGAAAAATTTAACTGCGATGTTCGTACTCGAAACCAGTGTTGTTGCGAATATCAGCATGAAAGGGTTATCAGCATTGCTTAGAAAATCAACATCTGTAAAATCGAAGCAGATTTTTAGTGCCGACATATAAGTTTTGACGTAAAGTTTTGTGCAATCGTAGAAAGCTAAGCTGTCACTTGATCATTCTTTCTTTTTTTCTTTTGTCACCATATATTGTTTGGATGTTGATGTGAATTATTGTGTGACGTGCTTAGTGTAATAATAAAAAATAAGTAATCCATAAACTGTGTAGGTATATTGAAATTTAAAATCTCGTCAATATCTAATCAATATTATTTATTACATGTCTTTTATTTAAAATAATGTATCATATAAGCAAAAAAATGTTTGGTAGAACTATTAAACTACCCTCCTACCTCAAGACACATTTTCAGAACTTATGTACCTCTCATAACAAAACCCTTCGTTCTGCCTTCAATGGTATCCTCATAGTTCCTCCTCATCGCTCTGATATTGTTCACTCATCCTTTTTTGTCCAATCTATTCTTTTATGGAACGCCCTCCCTCTAGAGGTAAGAAACCAAACGCCCCAAGCAAACTTAGCTTCAAAAATAAATTGCGAAGGCATTTTGCACAACAGAATTGATTTTTTTTAGACATTGGCAATCAAAAGATTGCAATTATCTCGTTGGTCGTAGGCATTTTAGATAATATACCGGGTGTAACTGAACACCCCAATAACATTTAAGGGGCATATAAGTTAGATACTAAATGGACCTTTGGTGCTTTTCTGAGACCCAGAACTCCAATACTTTCAGAGTTATTTGATTTTAAACTGAAAGCAAAAACTTTCAAGTGACAACCATAATCAGCTCCTAACACAAAAGAAATTTAAACACAAAATGATACGTGACAGACGTGAGCGTAGTATTCCTCGTACGCTTACGTAGGGCTTTCGGCACTTAATACCAAAAAATAATTTATTTAGTTTGTATGACGTGAGCGTAGTATTCCTCGTACGCTTACGTAGGGCTGTCGGCACTTAATACCAAAAAATAATTTATTTAGTTTGTATGGAAAAAAAAGGAGGTTTGTTAGCCCTAATATTTTTCCTACAGAATCTCTACTTCTGATGGATACATACCCTTAAATGTTATTGGGGTGTTCAGTTACACCCTGTATATTAGTTTATTTTAATTATTTTATTTGTGTAGTAGAATTTTATGTTTATGCATATAATATTCTTAATAAGCTGTTCCATTTCTCGGTACATCTACCGCATTACCCTTTTCTGCACCACCCTAAGGTTGACTGGAAGAAAATGCCACAGGCATTAAGTCCGCCTTTGTACGAACATTGTGTACATAAAGAATAAATAAATAAATAAATATTAATATCATCATTAGCATTAGCATCCGCTGATACTGATCTGAAAAAATCAGTGTTAGCATATTACCTAAGCATCTGCGGATACAGCTAAATACTCTATCAGCATCACTGCGGTTCAGCACTTCGATCACAGTCTTAGAGAGTATCTCTATAGATATGAACGTTTATGAATTGATATTATTGTCGGTAATGAGTTTCGCTAACTAGAAGCTGTGGAGCTGGTCTTGATAATTTACCGGATAATAATGTTGTTGACTTCGTTCCCTGTTCTGTATTGATCACATCTAAACTGCTTATTCATCGATAAAAAACATTTGGCTGTCCTAAAGATTGCCACTTTGTAAGTAACAGGGCAATTATTTTCTGACCTAGGTTTTGTGTTGGCCGGACTCTTAAGTTCCAGGAATTTCAGAACTTTTCGAATAAACATTTATTCATATATTGATTTTGGTCAAGTTTTTATTTGATGTATAATATGAATTTCTTAAAAAAATTGTACGAATTTGGGAAAGTAATTAATTTCAAGGCTTTATTTTCTTGGTAATGAAATCTTATGTTAAGAGGTATAATCGAGACATTGCCAGGTAAAGTTAATTTAAGGGGTCAATATACAATTATTTTTTTGAAATGCTTTATCATCACTTACCATCAGGTGTAATGAAGGTCAGGAGTTGAGTCCCTGTCGTAGGTTAAAAAGAAATCTAGATATTGCACATGGCTATTATTGAGACAGTACGCAATTTTCTTCCATGCATTCAAATTTCAAACACAAAAACATATATTTTTTGTTTCATTTTCATTTTATTTAACACAAAATTTAATAAGGTGCCAACGAGTATATTTTTTTTAATGGATTATAAATTCGTAAATGTTATGCACTGACGCCAAAACAACTCTTTATATCGTTGGCTCCTTATTTTAATTTAACCCTGTGTATTCACTTCATTCCTGATTTCAATGGGATGATTATAGTTAAAAACGAAATATTATGTTGAGCTTACAAAAAGTCTCAAGATACGGTGGGACAGAGCCTCGAAGAGACAAACAAAACAGTTTATCTAACTTCGCTAACACAGTAATTTGACGTGTGAAATTGATTCAGGAAGTTTCGCAATATAATAATGCATCGAGGCTATCATTTCTATATATCTAGGACGATACGTTCACACCAGTAATAAAATAAAGTGAAAAATTACAACAGCACATATGATGCTAGTGTGTTGGTTGCGCAACTCATTCGGCTAGATTTGTAGATAATGTTGAGAGAAAATGAAATGAAAGCCGTGCCAGTTTCAACTATATCTGCTGAGAGTTTACCGCAATTTATATTTTATGCTTCTGACCTGCTTATTGCGTTTGATTTAGTAAAACACGCATTATTAGTACTTAACCAAAAATTCATGAATAAATAAATTGTTGTATGTACTGATGTTTTATGTTCATATAGGTACACCCTTTTGTTTGGACAAAGAATGATAAACTCCTCTTTTTTTTAAGGAACTTGGACATGGAAATGTTTGCTACTTTTCATTCAATAATAGGATTATTTTTGCATATGATTTCAAATGTAAAATTTTTACGGGCAATGATTGTTATTTCGCAATTGTCTAATGTCATACTTGCTATCATTTTGCTTATAAATGTTTGCTAATTTGCAACCTATATCAAAAGTAACATAGTAGTTGGATTTTTGCGCTACGTATGTGGGCTATGTGTTGTGTACTTTAAAATGTTCACATGTTTTTATACTTGTGTTATTACATTTTTTTAAAAGTGCTAAACAAATTTGAAAATGTAAATACCTAAATCAATACAGGAAAACTTTTTGGACAAGAGTTAAGAATGTGCGACGAAATCTATTAATCATTTTTTTTCACTCATACTTGCATACTGCACAGTCTTTAGGACTGAATGTAAAAATTCGTGACATCTTTAAAAATTTAATGACCTGCGATTTCACACGAGTGTGAATTATAGTAGTCCATGTGAAGGTGTGACAAATGAAAATCATTTTATAAGATTTTTTATGTTATTATACCTTAAGGAAATGACATATCTGTTTGACAAATTATCTATTATACGAAATCTGTAAAGATTTTTGTATTGGATGTTGATACGTAGTCATTAGCAGTAAATAAGGTCTACTTTGTCTTAACAAGGTAAAAAATATCAATACAGTTGAAACGTTGGGGTTGGATAAGTTTTCGTTGGCGTAGCGTGTTTATGTTTATAGCGTAAGTATTGTTGATGAGGCTGGTTTGTCTCCTGTCCGAGGTGAAATTTGTCTTGTACTGATTTTTGTGCAATTTAATTAACACTTTTAAAGAAAATGAAAAGTTATAAAAAAATCGTTGCTATGTAAGTTGAGATAAGAAGTGCACAGTTTTTACAGATTTCTAAGATACCTACATATTTTTAAGAATCAAGGAATGACTACGAACTGTTTTATGGCAGAATATTATTTCGATAATAAAACTATTTGGATATGAGGTCAACTCTACACTTTCCTTTGATTAATATGTTAATAAAGACTTTATCTAATATAATGTGAACTGACACGTCTAATCTTGATATGGAAGTTGGGCTCAAACTTTTGCTTTGAGGTCAGCTTCCAATTGACGACTCTGTAACAACATAGGGAGAAAAAAAAGTTAAAAATAATATAAGAATAGGTACAGACAACATCACACTTCTATATTGAAGTCGGTGCCAAACGATGACCTCCTGGTAGAACGTATTAAAATTTGTCACCGACTTCAAATAGAACTGTGATGTTGTCTGTGCCTATTTTTATATTCTTTTTAACTTTTAAGTAAGTGTTTTTGAAGTCGGTTTTTATTTTTTGTAAAATATTTTTTATTTTTAACTTTTTAGTGAATGAGATCTTTTAATGAAGGTAACCCTAATTTGTATTATATTAGCGTTTCCCTCGATTTTCATAGGATCCCATGATCAGATCCTGTCTTTGGTAACTTTGGGACCACTCCAGGAGTATACTCTATCTAATACAAAAAGAATTTTGAAAATCGTTTCACAATTGGCGGAGTAATCGTGTAACATACAAACAAAACACGTTGGACATACCTTAAAATTTAAGGGCTTTACTCGATTTTCATAGGATCCCATCATCAGATCCTAACTTTGGTAACCATGGGACCACCCTTGGAGTATACTCTATCGAATACAAAAAGAATGTTGAAAATCGGTCCACAATGGGCGGCTTAATCGCGTAACATACACACAAAAAAACATACGCATCGAATTGAGAACCTCCTCCATTTTTGAAGTCGGTTAAAAATAGCCCTTGGTTTTCTTGCTGGTTCTTGCCAGTACAAGGTCTCCCGCCGTAAATTTATGAACCAATGGCGTAGCTGCTTTGATGTTCAAAAGTGATTGTTACAATCCTATTTGAATAAAAGATATTGAATTTAATAAAGGCAGGATAAAAAAAACTTACGAGTACTTCATATTTTTATTCCAATAGACCGTGAAATTAGGTCTACGTAAAAAATCGTCTGTATTGCGGCTTAGCAGTTAATGATTTTCTGTGATACCTTTTTTTTTTTTTTTTTTCGAGGGGAATGCGTGACCGCACCGTACTCGCCGTTGGCTAGACGACGAGCGTGCGTGGGGCTCTCCCGGCAGAGAGCCGGGCCTACCCACTAAACCCCCCGGTGTTCTCCCTGCCCTTATGGGCGCGCGTGGTAGGGTCCACACTGCGACTACCACTACCGACGCGCCCGGGCTAGCCCGACCTAACTGGTCGGGCTATCGCCAAGGGGGGATTGCCCGAGAACACTAGGGCAATCCCCAGACGGAGGGCCTTACGGCGACGTGCATGGGGCCAACCGTGCACGCAGATTTTTTTTTTCTGTGATACCTAGTTATACATTCCAAAGTTATTTCTTTGTTACTGTACTGCAAAATATTTTTAACCAACTTCAAAAAAGGAGGAGGTTCTCAATTCGATGCGTATGTTTTTTTTTCTTTTTTTTGTGTGTATGTTACGCGATTACGCTGCCAATTGTAGACCGATTTTCAAAATTATTTTTGTATTTGATAGAGTATACTCTTGAGGTAGTAACAAGGTCACCAAAGTCAGGATCTGATGATGGGATCCCATAACAATCAAGGGAAACGCTAAGAAATTAGGGTTTCCTTCACCAAAAAGGTTTTATTCACTAAAAAGTTAAAAATAAAAAATATTTTACAAAAAATAAAAACCGACTTCAAAAACACTGAAAAGTTAAAAATAATATAAGAATAGGTACAGACAACATCACACTTCTATATTGAAGTCGGGACAAATTTTAACACTTTCTAGGAGATCATCGTTTGGCAACTAAGTAATAAGTAATTTACTCAAGTGTACACTAAATTTTGAACTCGTTTTTCACATACAACACATCTATAATCAAACTCCGATATCTATAATATCAATAAAATTGGTTTCCTTAACTTCCAGACCTTCTCTCGTCGAATAGCGACATCTTCCAGGACAACAGCAGCGCGTCCTTCTCCCAGCTGCTGTTCGATGTGGCTAGAGACCAAGTCATTGTTGGCGCCAGGTGAGTCACTGTCCTCTTTTTCATATATTATAGTAAAGTATTTAATAGCCCGAGACGTGCAGAAGTAAAAATTAACTCTAAATTTTGAAAAAAGTAGTAGGTAAGGCAATAATTTGGCAGCATCGTAACTTAAGTCTCCATAATAGACTTAAAGGACTTGTATCCAGTGGACAAAAAAAATATAAAAAAATATCTTCACAATTCAAGAAGCCCGTTCCTACAGGTGTCTCTTATTGTTCAGAGAACGGTCTTCTCTATAGTTTATCTACCAAAACTGACAGATAAACCTCAGAACAAAAGAAGAATAGAAGTATATTCTTCTGAGAGATAAACTCAGGGGATACTAGCTGACAAAATGGGTTTCATAGAATGTGGGGACTTTAATATTAGGCGAGTCTGTTTATACATTTTTAACCCCTAATTAGTTATATGTATATCTATTTGATTTTCCCTCAGACGAATAGGAATCGGCCTAGTGCACTATTGTGGCCAAACTGGTTGGGGTAGGGTTATGTTTCAAGTTTTCTACCTCTTCGCATAGGTGATAATGCGGAAAGCTTCCTTAGTAGGCTCTTAGGGCTTCCACGGGAAGAAAGAGAGCGACACAGCTTACCTATTTCTGCCGCGAAACAACGGCGCTTGTGTTGCTATGGTCCGATTTGAGGAGTAAGACAGGCAGTGAAATTACTGGATACTGTGACTTTTGGAGGGATTGTAGATTTGCAAGTGTTACAGGAACCATATTATGTTCTATAGGCGACTGTAGCCACCCACAGGTGGGCACCAACTTTGTTATATATGTATAAAAAAACATGTATTCTAAATCCGAAAATTCGAAATTGAAAAAATTATTTCGTAATCCCCCGTACAAATATTTGACTCCGTGAAAAAAAATTTATGGGGAATCAGAAAATTAATTTTACAATTTCGGTTTTTAATGACGCCATAACTTTTATATGACTATGTCAATATGGGAAGGGTTCGGCTTGATAGGGTATCAACCAAACACCGTGTACGGTCGGCTTCAGATATAGTACATTTTAGTACCATTATACCATATCATACCAACTATTCCTTTTTTTTAGTACGGTTACACCTATATTGCATGTGTTATTAATTGGTATGACATAGTACTAAAATGTACATCTGTAATTAAGTAAAAAGTATAAGATAACAATTCCGGCAGCGGAAATAAGCATCTCATTTTATTTAGCGCAATTAATAGTGGGTAATAAAAAATACTTCATAAGTAGATACAATTTACTGTCAAGGATTTCCTTAATCTTACAATACCTGCTTAATCTTACAATTGTTTCAGTGATTATTTTAATCTGTGTTCCTGCGCACAACCTTTGAGCCGGTTGCACCAAAATGTAAACTTCTTACGATTTCAGGGAACTTGTAGAACCTATTCTTACGGATTAACTGGAGTTTTACGACACTGTTCAACACAAAACTTGGTGCGATCGGCCGAGCGTGGCCGACCTTAAGGCTACCTCGAGCCGATAGCATTTTGCGATAAGGATTTCTATTGTACAAATCGTGTTGAGTGCTTTTTTGCATTCACGAGACTTGTTAGCGGTTGTTGCTGAGGCCATTAGTCGTTAGAGGTTAAATGTAAAAAAAAAATGAATTTTGGTAAAAAAAAGCAAAAGACGGATAAGAGTAGGCAGGTATCATTTATTTTGACAGCCTTGTTGAAAGTTCCCATACCCATGTAGTCACTCTTGTTAAGTTTAACACATTAACTTAACTTAACTTGTAAGGTTAGAGGCTGTACACTGGAAGATGTTGACGAATATGTTTACCTGTAGCAAATAGTCTCCAGCTCGGTAAGTCTACTTTCAGAAAAAGATAAATCGACGAATCCGACTCGGCTATAGGCACTCAAATTCCAATTTTCAAATTGATTATTTTTAAATATTCATTCCGTGAATTTTGCAATGAGTAGTCCTAAGCAGTCGTTTTTGATTTCTACTAGCAGAACGTACGCAACGTATATACGTTCCGTTTTACATGTGATTTATCGCTGGTTTTTTAAATTAATGAGTTATTACATAGGTGCCGGTTCTCACTTTTCTGTGTGAAACGGAATCTAGTATAGAAACAGATTGAAATATCTCTAAAATTGGGAACAGTAGAAAATAACTTCACACATGGTTTGTATTCGTGTTCGAATTCAAGATTCACTTCAGCTAACAATTCAAAAATGCGTCTCCTGGTCGTAAACGTCGGTTACCGGAAATAATGCCAATTTTCGCAACTGGTTGTGAAACTTTGGTTACGAATGCGGCCGAAGTGGTTTACATTTGAAAATAAATAGCTTAAAACCAATTCTAATCGTTCAGAGATGCTGAGTGACGCAGTGACTTCTGCGCTCGGTGTGGGAATGCTTAAGTTAAGCAGTGTTCGCCGTGGTCACATCGAAGATGGGTGAACAAAAATGTTAAACTTTTTGAGGCCTTCATTTTGGTCAACCGTCCCATCGCACTATACAAACTCCCGCGCAGATGCATTTCTGTTGGGATTGGCCATGGTAATCGATAATTGGTTAGGAATACTTGTATTCAATGCATATCCATTGTGATATTCTTATGAATACATACTTGGATATGTATCATCCAAGAGCCACAAATATTAAGTCTCTGTAGTAAATGTAAGTACTTATACATAGCGTAAAATATATTTTGTTAATACGCACATTGCTTAAAGTGAAATAAAGTGAATTAAGGTCGATTACCTTCTAAGCCTGTTTTGTAATTGACGTAACTAATTTCGCATTTACCGCCTGTTCACGCGTAAGGCAAGCTTTCCCTCCGTCTTATGTGTAACGAAACTTTAATGCGCATGTTAAGAATATTAAGTAATCTAAGAGTCTGAATTTTATTATTGATATTTTGCCAATATAAGTGTGGTAAGTCGACTTAAGTAAATCAAAATCTATTACTATATATTATATTAGATTTTGAAAGTTGATGTGTATCCATCATCTCTTATAGAATATACTCCTTACCTATAAATTTTTTTCTTTAAAAAAAAACGTCACCCCACGCAAGGATTTTCTTCTGTGTCGTGGATGCAGTTACAAACATAGAATATCACATGCACATACGCCCGGACCGGAAAAAATTCTGTAGGCCATACAAAAGATTTTTCCCGTACAGGAATCGAACCCGCGACCCGTTGCGCAGTAGGCGATCACTCGACCTCTGGCGCTAACCGTGTTGTCAAAATATTCTAACGGTCTTATTCCTAATACCGGAGGGAGACTCTGTACCAGGGTCTGCTTGGCTCCCTTCGTCTTACCTATTTCTGCCATAATAAAGCAGCAGTGCTTACACTGCCGTGTTCCGGTTTGAAGGGTAAGATATGGCATTGAAATTACTGGGTACCGTGGCTTTACATCTTAAGTCACAAGTTGGCAACGTACACTGTGGTTGTTGTGGGGGTTGCAGTTTTGCTGCGAATCTCACAAGAACCACATGTGTTATAGGTGACTGTTACCAATTATACTATCAGGTGGGCAGTTTTCTTGTTTGCCAAATTAATTGCAATAAAAAAGCTATAAAGCTATAATAAGGTGAATTTGGTGTAATTCGCTAATCGGTCTTTGAAAGAAAAATACTAATAATAAAAAAATAAATAGGTATTAGTAGTTTTGGATTCAACTTTTCTTAATATACTTGTTCCCCTAGGACTAAAAATGCTATTTAAGCCTCGCTCTTGCACACTAAAACGACGATCTTTTTGAGATAGAGAAGTAAAAAAAATAATCTATACAGGTACCATTAAATAATATATTAATTTAGGAATTTACAATAATAGTTATTTGTTATACATGAGTGCAAAGTTGCTTTTTAACCGCATGCTCAACTTTGAAGACCGAGCAAGCGAAGGATTCTAAAATTGAATCACGAGCGCAGCGAGTGATTCAAAATTTAGTATCCTGAGCATTAGCGAGGAAATCAAAAGAGCACAAGGTGAAAAAAATCTTTGCACTCGAGTGCAACACGTAACTTTTCATCTCCCCTCAGCGAGGAAATTACTAAATGCAAAATAAAACATTTACAATCACAAGATACTTTTATTTCAGTTTAGGTACAAATTTACTACAACATTTAAGTAAGTATTATAGAAAAATATTTATATTATGTATGACAAATAATAGGTACGTTTTATTTTACTTGTTTTCAAGTTTCTTATTTATAACAATACGACGTCAAAACAAAATGGCGCGCGCAAAGCAAATTAAAAACAAAAGTATACCAAGGAGGTTCAGAGTCTGAGTTTTTAACAAATTTAAAAAAAGTTGTATGATATATTTGGCACCATGGAGATGGAAGTAAATAGGTTTAATGATGTTTTGAAATCACATACCTAGTGCACGTTAACCTCAAACGGATAAAAACGGTTTTGGCGGTCAGATATCGAATAGCAAAAATACTCTTTCCGAGATGGGGGGATGAAAAATTATTTATTCGGTTGAAAAACTAAATAACAATACGAATCTTTAAAAAAAACAAAAATTTCTAGACATCTTTCATTTATTAATGACACATACCTATATGATATAATTAATAATAGACAAGTAATAAAGCTTACGAAAACTAGGTAAAAAAAATAAAAAAATAGTAAAATTTTAAACACTGAAGATATGAGCAACAAATGCGTAAAAAGTGATGTATATATTTAGAAATGATTATTATCATTTAACATACGTGTTTCGAGTAATACCTATAAAAACACGCCAATTTTTTACGAGAATTTCAATAGTAAGTAATGAAATATTATAGTGTCATAAGTTTCTTTAGGCGTATTACAACAATAACGACACTCCTAACAATATTACAAGGTTAAAGAGAAACTTAACTAAATTGCCTCGGGAAGGAAGTATGGTCGTTCGTTACTTAATAGCTTCACTTGTTTTTGTTAGAAGTTGTAGTAAAAAATATGACTCAGGAAATATCCAATCACTGCACTGTCGCTGGCGACCGAGGTCGAGCGGTCTTTGTCTGATTTAAGATATTGTAGTTAACTGCTAATGATAATGTCAACTAAACGTTAGATGTAGCGTTGGTGACAAACCAGTGATTATGTATGTGTTTTCTCAAACTTTAAAACGTACAAATACACGGTTAAATACTATATTTTGATAAATTAAACAGTATAAAATGAGACAACGCTTTATGTGCTCAATATCAAAATAAAACACAATTGAAATGATTTAATATTTCATAAATAAATTAGGTTTTCTAGGAAATTCGGTTACGAAATAATGGAAATTCGAAATTCGGCGCGAGTTGCAATTCATTTTTAATGAACAAGAATGATGAACTAGTTCTAAAATATCAGAACATAAAAATACTTTAATTTTTTTACAAGACGCATTTGGTTCAGCACCGAAGTTATATCATCATAATGTTATTTTAATGGCGGTAAAAACACACCGTAGACGCGGTCGACTAATAAGCATTTCAAACAACTTGTGTCATTCACCTGCTGTATGATAAACGAGATAACCAGGGTCAACATTGATAAAACACTGCTACAAAAATAAAGTCAACACACAATACCATAAAATTTTACCATCATATAAATAAACATACTTTAAACACTTCTCTTTATATGTCTGTGCTATAACAGTAAAAAACTGTCTTGCCTAGTTTCGACACACCAATTATATGTAGGTGTCTAGCCCAAAGTCAGTTTCATTTAAGTAAACGTTAATGATACTAAACAACGGACAAACAAACGGTAATGCACATGAATAGGTATAGATATAATAAAAATATACTTCTTGATCGTAACACTAACATCTGTTGCTACCAAAATCTGAACCCGGGATCTAATTATGCTAAATGTATATCTAAAGGTTTAGATACGCCATTTCTTTATTAAATTAGTAAAAAATAGTTATTTTCACTACAAGTGCGGGAAGCCAGTCCCGCACGTGTATTGAACAACTATTTTTAATACAGTTGCGAAAAAATGAAACAATAAATACGTAGCAACCATATGTAGCAATGTACCTGCGTTTGAACTTTACAGGTAAAATACTCACACTTGCATTTTCAGCAATTAAACATAATACCGGTGGTGCTAAATCAATTAATATTTTATCAGAGTCACTCATTTTATAGAATTATTAAACTTTTAAGCAAATAACAACAATCAATAATCACGCAGAGAAAATTTTAGAAAAATGGCGCCAAATATGTCGTCGTACGTACACAGCAGTGACAAAGCAAATGCGTGCTATGCTTTGCTTTGCGGGTTTTTAAAAGCAAAGCCGTGCTTTTTGTTATGCTTTGCTTTTAGACATGCTTTTACAATACAAAATCTGGTAGACCAGTCAGATTATTTAGCGCAATCTTAACTTAGCATGCTAGAAAAAAGCAAAATGTGTGTCAGATTCTAGACATTTGACATTTGGTAAAGAAAAAGCACTAGTGCGTAATGGTGGTCGTCCCGCACGCTAAACAGCCCTGCAATATACTACTTTTTGAGCAACTGTATTAAAATTATTTTTTATGATGATTTTGGGGGTTCTCCATACATAGAACTAAAACCCAACGAATTTTTTTTCATCAAACCCATACGTGTGGGTTATCTAAAATTATATTGAGGTTTCTAATATTATTTTTTTCTAAACCGAATAGTTTGCACGAGAGACACTTCCAAAGTGATAAAATGTGTCCCCCCCCCCCCTGTAACTTCTAAAATAAGCGAATGATAAAACTAAAAAAAATATATGATGTACATTACCATGTAAACTTCCACCGAAAATTGGTTTGAACGAGATCTACTTAGTAAGTAGTTTTTTTAATACGTCATAAATCGTACGGAACCCTTCATGGGCGAGTCCGACTCGCACTTGGCCGGTTTTTTATAATGTGAACACAAGAAATAAGCCCAATAAAACTAGTAATTTATTATTGGGGCAATGTATGGCGTTTTAATAAGCTCTGACTTGCCTTATCATAAATTTTAAGAGACACGTCAGAAAGTTTATTTTTTCAAACATGCTACGATATACGATCATATCATATTAGTACATTACTGCCGCGGTCTATAATGTCTACTTTGCTGGTCGCGCTGATGATGGCCGACAGTGCAGCGTAGCGCAGCTCCAGGCCGACACAGCGCGGTCAGCGTGCAACACTTGATGGACGAGCTGAGATAAAGACGCAAAAAACTTCTTCAAAGTTCGTATATGATTACAAAAGAGGGTACATGCTAAGTTTTATTTAAATTTCGAACTGGCACGACAAAATAAATGATCTGTTATATGAATTAAAAAGAAAAGTAAAAAGAAGAAATGAGTTTTTGCGCGCGGCTTTATTTTTTTTATATGCCTGTTGTTGTTGTTGTTATATTACAATTAATTGATTTAATTGAGTGATGAAGATATTTTGATACTGAAAGAAATTCTAGAGAATTATTGCACGAAAACATATTATTGAAAACAATTGACCATAGAAATCGAGGGACATAATAAGTACTTACTAGTCAACGTAAAAAAAACAAACAATCAAAAAAAGGAAAAGAAATCCCACCAAAAACATTCTGTAAAAAACTAGCCAAGTCTCGATGGAGCTGCTTGCTTATCTCTAAAAAGTAATGAAATCTAGACAAAGTCGTGCAAGTCTAAGGTTCCTTACTGCGATTTCTTTATTATTATAGTTAATGTTGTGTGACTTGGCCGTTGACTTGTACCTACTAACGTATAAAGAATGTTCAACGACCAAGTCACACAACATCAACTATAATAATAAAGAAATCGCAGTAAGGAACCTTAGACTTGGCACGACTTTGTCTAGATTTCATTACTTTTTAGAGATAAACAAGCAGCTCCATCGAGACTTGGCTAGTTTTTTACAGAATGTTTTTGGTGGGATTTCACTTCTTTTAGTAGAAACGTGAGCTAATTGATTTATTGTATTAGATTTTCTTATTTGACACAGTTTTTTTTCTTTTTAGGGTTAGTTTTTTTATTATTACAAATCTTTCTTTTCTTTTTTCTTTTCTTTATTGGAAGCGGCCCACCAAGTTGAATATTTTTTGTAAAAGCGGTATGTCGATATCTCTAATAGTTTGGTTGGGTTCTTGTGTTTTCTAATCAGGGTCACCAGGTACTCCAGATCTGCGATTATCCTAATTTTTATAGTTTTCCCTTAATGTGGCCATTAAACCCTAACTCTGTACCAAATTTCAGCTCTCTGAGCTTATGGGAAGTACTAGTTCTATTTTGATGATCATGAGTGAGTGAGTGAGTGAGTGTCTGTCATAAATGCGAAACTTTGCGTTCGTTTAACTTCGGAACTAAATGACCTACAGACTTGAAATTTTGGATTTTAAGTATGTGATTATAGCTTACTGGATGACGAAAATTTCTGCGTTCTGGTCTTATCCAGAGATTCTCAAACAGGGGCCTGAAAATGCGGCGAAATGATTCCAGTATAGGATGGTACGGCAGTGTTTGCATCGCGCTCGACTTGGCGGGGGCATTGCCGTGCCTCCAGATCTAAGAAATCGCCTTCTGAAAATATTTTTTTAGCTAATTTCGGTGAAAAACGAAAAAAGTAAAACCAATCACTCTTTGGGTAATATATTCATTCTTAAAACGATTACTAATTGTTTGACGTCAAGAAGTGTCTATAAAAGTCTATATTGAATAAAGATTTTTAAGTTTAATGAAGCACTATCGCATTACTTATAGTATTAATGTTGAAGTTTAGCCGCATGTTTGAGTAAAGCACTATACAAGCCTTGGCCACAAACATTGACGTATCTATATACATACGTCAATGGCCACAACTGAGCATTGCCGGACTCTGTGATTGATGCGTGCCTCGCCTCCACCTCGGCCCGCATACGAACATCATAATCGCCCGGTAATGCTGCACTTGCCGGCCGCGGCAGTAATATACTATTAGGTACCTAATCACATGATATGGGACTAGACGTGGTTGTTAGTATGTCGGTCATTTATTTTATTAAAAACTAACGGAAAAAATGCTTTTGTACGATTGTGAATACAGATCATGTCTACTTTTTAATGAATACCTAATACTTACCGTTTACTAGTAATCCTGAATTTTCTTATTTTTAGGAGGTAATTTAAAGAATAAAATGTATTGAGGCAAAATCTTTAAATCGCGTTTACGGTTCTCGTCGTGTCTAGCTAAAGATATAAAGAAACACATATTTGAGTTCCAGATCTGTAAGATCTCTCAGTGACCTATGATGACATTACATTAAAAATAAACAATATTTTCGATATAGCGCCATAAATAATCAAATGCATGTGAAAATCCAACTCTGTAAATAGTGACTTAAGAGACGAGACAAAAAGTAGACTTTTTAGTGGAGTTTTTTGCATGTTCTTCTCGTGAAGAACTTTTTTCTTCTACTTGTATTTGGAGACGTCTTGGTTCTGGTTAAGATACATGCACGCATAAGGTAAAATAAATAATCTTCTAGAATCAATTTTACATTTAATGTCAATAAGGCATAATTGTATCGATTGGTACTGAAAGAGACTATAATAGAGTGCGAACGATAGCTTTTTTTTAAATGTGGACTAATCATAGATTTTATTGAAAAATATAGTTAGCATGTTTATGATATGCATATCGGGTTCAAAATGTTAATAATGTTGTATAGCGACCATACAATACCGTGACATGTTTATAACAGGCTCCGTAACATTGTCAAGAACTGGTCTGGTCTACTTCTAACGGGCTTTGGTGTTAATGAGGCTACTCAATGCTCAGTCGATTATTAGTAAGTATATTAGGAACATGCTAATGAGTGACTCAATCTGTATGTCGTCACATAAAAGCTAAGACAAACGTTTAATTATTTAACAAACAATCGGCGTACAGATTTAATCTTAGACTTTATAAAATACCTACATGCGAGCTTCTGTAGTAAGTTGCAATAACCATGTTTGCAACAATAATGATAATTCGATTAAAATGTACATACATACCGCCCAAAGCTTAACGATGTTAGGTCTTAAGTTTTCTAGATCTTTCTTGCAATAGGTAGGTAGTTCTTTAACCGTTCAATAATTTTTATCTCAAATTTTTGTGATATAAACCGCAAAATAATGCCGAATTCTGACTTACAGAAATTTTTTATGTCGAGAAATTGCATTTCTTTTGCATCATGTTACTTCAAGAGGAGAAAAAAGGTAAAAGCCTGATTGTTATAGGTATGTTGTTGGGCATTACGTCATAAAAAGAAAATGATTACTTATTTTTATATTTGATGAAGTTTTGTAGCTAGTAGTAAAATAATTACTTATGTAAATAAAATGTTATGAACTTGGAATAATTGGCAAACTTTTCCACATGAAAAGATTAGGCGAAACTTATTGTAGAAAAATTATTGTTTATCAGAATTATACCTAAATAAATAAAACAAATGTAAGTGAAATCTAATCTCGCAGTAAAGTCACTCTTGGAATGTTTTATATGTGAAATTGAAGTTATTTGCTTCATCAGCGTCAAACGCCATTTTGCGGAGTTAGGTGTGAGCTCCACTGTAATGTGTGTAAAATTATAACGTTAGATATCTAAACACGCTGCGGTCACCGGGTATCCGTTCCGTGGGAGCCAAGTATTCGTTTCATAACCAGTTGCGGTCAATTACGCGGCGTGTCATTTCACATAATTATATCTTAAGTTACATATTATATTTATCACACCTAATCACAATATAGTTATTAAATAATGAACGCATAAAAAATTAATGGCTTTATAAATGCCTAATTTGAGTATGACTTAGGGTAACTTACGTAACACTCACTGAATGTAGTTAGAGCTTAAAATGTTTCAGCAATCATTTAGTTTTGTCATTTGTTTAAAATTGAGAGAAACAGAAATATGATTGAAATGTGTTAAGCTATATAAACGCATTAAAGTGAGTGATTTGTGATTTGGAGGGTTTAAAAATAATCAAAATTTCATTAATTCTTCTATGAAGGTTACCAGCCATCCTGCTACGTCTTGGCCAACGTGAACCATCGGAAATAAATAATCTGAAGATCTTAGCACATGAAAAGACGGTGGGAAGGGCCTTTGTTTTATGCCACGTAGAGATAGACTAAAACATTTACTATTATAATATATTACTAAAAACATTTTGGTTGCTACAATAAAACACTTTTATGAAAAAACAAGCTGTGCCCGCGAACTACGTTTCGCCATAAAAGTACAAAGAGAAAACTGTAAATTTGTTTTACCGCGGGAACTACTTAGTTTTTCGGTATAATAATTAGCCTATATATTAATCCCTGTCGTAATCCGTCTACCTACAAAATTTCATCCAATTACATTCAGTAGTTTTTGCGTGAAAAAGTAACATACATTCATACCTACTCACAAACTAAAGCGTTTATAATATTTGTAAGGGTTTATACTATAATTTTAGAATATATTACCTTTTCCATTAAAACATTACCGCATTCTTTATGCTGGCTTTGTTTTAATTGTGAATCTACTCATACAAAGCTTCGCTTAAAAAGTCTCATAGCACAGCTATATTTGAATTGAGCCCACATGAGCAAATAAGCGCGGAACTCATCAAAGGATGCCATATTGTGTGTTTGGCATTCAACATTTTGTCAATACTCGCGGCGTTTGTCGAGCCCCGAGGGCAAATTCTACTAATAAGCTACAGCTAAACCATAACTGAACCGCTGGACTCGGCCAATCAGATCGCTTCATTATCACGTCATCGAACACTTGAAAAACAATCTAAGCATCGCGATTGGTTCAATGAAATGGTTTAGCTTAGGTCGCGCCATGGTTTGTTAGAGGAATTGGCCCTTAGCCTTGCCATGATCGCTTAAAACGGTATTAAAACCGTTGTGAGAGCGAGATGGCGCTATATGCTCCAATAACGGTGTCTCTGTTTCAATATTGTTCTAACCTTGCTCCAAGCGAACATGGTTAGGCCCCTGGTATCAAACTTTATGTTTGTCCAAATGGCGAAGACAATAGAAAAGACTTGAGAACACTTTAAACCAACCCCAGTAAGTAGGACGATGTTTGAATGGAATTAACACGTGTTTTTTGTGTACTGACATGTGGAATGAGCGTTTTTTATTAACTAAGCTCAGTAAAATTATATCTTGGCTTATTCTCAATGAGTAGAATTTGCGTCTTTAATAGTATGTAAAATCAACGATAAATGTTAACAATCTTTTAATTTTGATCCACACACGGACCCTTCAAGGTCTATCATAATGTCTCAATGGATTTCTTGCCAGAGGGAGACTGTACTAGAGGAATTTGCTGCTACCTATATCTGACCTATTTCTGCCACAAAGCAGCAGCGACTGCGAATGTTACAGGAATCACAATTACTATGGTAACTGTACTTACCATCTAATCTGTTTGTTCGTCAACTTACGAGTAGTTGTACAATTAAATTATTTATTTATATCTTTAGATTCACACGATCGCATTGCTTACGCGACTTTTGTTGTATTAACAACTTAAAACATTTAGGATTGGTGGATATTCCTAGAGGCTTTAGGTGATCTTCACCATTTGGTCACTGGTAGGTAGGTCCAGCGTCGGTGGCGCTGTGGTTTCGGCACTTGCCTTCCAATCGGCGGGTCGGGGTTCGAGACCCGCCATGTACCAATGTGTTTTTCGTTTCGAATTTCATATGTACATTTGTCTGACGCTCCTACGGTGAAGGAAATCATCGTGAGGCAACCTGCATACATCTGCGAAGAAATTCAATGATGTATGTGAAGGCGACCAATCCGCACTGGGCCAGCGTGGTTGACTAAGGCCTAATCCACCCTAACATAGGGTAGGCTCGAACCCCTCGGTGGGGACGTATATGAGCTGTGATGATGAGGTAGGTCCACAAGCTATGAGCTGGACAACACCGAAGCTTTTAGGTTTTGCCCCAACGAATCCGCAATTTTCTCGTGTCAACATATTAAATTCATTACAAAATAGACGCTATAGGTGTTGCTCGAGGTGAATTTACATAGTAGCAATAGGTACTAGGATCATTCATGCATGCCTGTAATATGAGACAACCTCGTACAAGTAGATACAACGAGCACTGGTTATGTTTCAAGTACTCTATTGTAGGGTTTTATGCGTATAGTTACAGCGATCACTTTGATATCATACATAAACATTGCATTGTAAAACGATGATTAATATAAATAGAAAAGAGTTTGCCGCTACCAATGTAACCGACTTATGCTTAATAATATAAATCGGAGAAGAGATTTAAGCAGATTTACATTGGATCAGTAAGGCATCAGCGATGGCGCCGAAAACTGACATGTACAGCTTACATTGACTGTTGCTGCGCTGTCGCTTTGTTGCATCATTGGCATAGAGGTTTTGTCCCTTCGTTTGGTAAATTAGGGGTTTCACGTCCCGGATGGCTTGGATTGGTAAAGCACGAAAGGTATATCATGGACACCTAGCTCACACCTATCATGAGTATTACAATCACAATATGCAAAAAATTAAGTTATGTGGTTATATGAAACCACGATGCAAGTGAAACTTATTTTCGGCATTTTAACTGAAAAACTGAAACATTTTTATTCGATTGAGGGTATTGAAATCGTGTTTTTAATCTTAACGTAAATCTTTTTCTTCTGAAAAGAAAATTATAAATAAAAAAATAATAATTAATAAAAAATTCAAACAAATAAAAAAGCAATAAAAAAATAATAGAAAAGCAGTGCTCTACACCGACCTTACCTAGCGCGCCCATAAGGCCAGGGAGAACACCGGGGGGTTTTAGTGGGTAGGCCTGGTACTCTGCCGGGAGAGCCCCACCCAAAAAAAGGATCGAACCACTACCACACTAATTTAAAGTCAATGTTATAACGCATAGACCAATCTCGACTTATATGAAGTAGAAATTAAAGATTTCATGTTTTTGTGTAACGAAACGACGAAGGACAGGACGAAAAAATTTGAGGCGATGTAAAACAGTTTCATTTTAAAACTAATACTGACCAAACGGTACACTATAACTATTTAAATTTCATCGTCTTTTTGACATTTAACTTAGAGCATAGGTTAAATGCTCTAAGACATTTAAGCAACGTATGAGGAACTACTTTTCTTTAACATTGTTTCAGGGACGCCTTATATCGTCTGTCACTGCGCAGTCTCCGCCTCCACGAGCGCTCTGATTGGCCGGCCCCTGCGGATAAGTCTAAGCTCTGCCAGGACAAGGGACAGACCGAGGACGACTGTCACAACTACGTCAAGGTCCTACTGTCCCATGGGCATAAGGTCCTAGCGTGTGGGACCAACGCGTTCAGTCCTATATGCAGTTGGAGAGAGGTGATTAAATGAAGCTTATGTACCTAGATAAAAAAAAATGACTTTTTTCACTTTGAGTTTCAAAGTCAAACAGTGTATAGTCCAGCCCACCTGATGTTAAGTAGAAAATTCAGTATAATATTGGTACAATTTTAAATTAGGTATCTGTAGTTACTGTGTGTACCCCAACTTGCCTCTAATCTAAAGGTAAGGTAGAAACTATTATATTCCTGATTTACATCGAAACTAAATAATATTACTTTCCACATTTTGTTATGAGAATATTGTATAAAAAACATGGTTTGATTAATTTCATTATGTACATTGTAGTTGTACCTATACTAGCCCTAACGGTAACTTGTAGTAGTTGTATACTTTAGCTACTTATCATAAGAAGCATTGTCAAGTTAACCTATACATAGGTATCATGTGTGGAACCTAACGAATGTTCGGATGTTTCCACTTTGCAATAATTGGCTATCATGTTAAAACACAATTACGTGCATCCTGCCTGCGTGATATTAAATCGACAATTAGTTTCAATTTGATAGACATGATTAAACTTTCTGCTCTCTCTCGTTCATTTCATTCATTTATCCAAAGTAATCTCTATTATTGTATAAAAATATATACATATAATGTACTTCCGCCGAAAATTCTAGTACCCACTGACGTGATATGCAAATCTTCGTTATTTACTAAGTAACGATAAATAAAAACTGAAAGTATTCCCACAGATAGCTGTTGATGTGGATTTAAAATACCAAGCCGATTTTAATAAGTAAAGTAAGCTCCTTTTCTAGCTATACTGTTTGACCTGTGGACCGTTCTTATATCACTCGTAATAGGTGCTGTTTTCGTAGTGTAGGTAAATGTAAGGCTTGATTGGGAGTTTACATAAAAAATTCTATAAAATCGCCTCAAGACTATTTTTGTATTTTTTTTGGTTTCTTCACATCCTCAAAATTTATTAAAATCGCACAAACAGTGTTAATCTTATTTGAGCAACCCAAATTTTATAATATAAACAATTTTTAACAACGTAATAGCTATTAAAGTTTGTTAATCTTTTTCCTATGTTTGAATCTTCCAGTAGCAAAAACAAGAACATTTGTAAGATGTCACTCACTCGTATAATTCTTATGTGTTAGATCGAGTCCATCGACACGGTGTCCGAGTGGATGAATGGCGTGGCCAACTGCCCCTACAATCCGCACTCTAACGTCACTGCCTTGCTCGCTAGTAACGGAGAATACTACGCAGGCACGCCCGCTGACTTCAGCAGCTCCGATACTACGATCTGCAGGTAAGCATGTCGACTATTCCTTATTAAGTGTAAGATCGAGTCCATCGAAACGGTGTCCGAGTGGATGAACCTCACTCTAACGTCACTGCCTTGCTCGCTAGTAACGGAGAATACTACGCAGGCACGCCCGCTGACTTCAGCAGCTCCGATACTACGATCTGCAGGTAATCATGTCGACTAATTCTTATTAAGTTTTAGATCGAGTCCATTGAAACGGTGTCTGAGTGGATGAACCTCATTCTAACGTCACTGCCTTGCTCGCTAGTAACGTGAATACTACGCAGGCACGCCCGCTGTCTTCAGCAGCTCCGATACTACGATCTGCAGGTAATCATGTCGACTATTCCTTATTATGTGTTAGATCGAGTCTATCGACACGGTGTCCGAGTGAATGAACGACGTGGCCATCCCCTACAATCGTCACTCTAACGTCACTGCCTTGCTCGCTAGTAACGGAGAATACTACGCGACCACGCCCGCTGACTTCAGCAGCTCTGATACGACGATTTGCAGGTAATCATGTCGACTATTCCTTATTAAGTGTTAGATCGAGTCTATCGACATGGTGTCTGAGTGAATCAATGGCGTGGCCAACTGCCCATACAACCCTCACTCTAACGTCACTACCTTGCTCACTAGTAACGTGAATACTACGCAGGCACGCCCGCTGACTTCAGCAGCTCCGATACTACGATCTGCAGGTAATCATGTCGACTATTCCTTATTAAGTTTTAAAACGAGTCCATCGAAACGGTGTCCGATTGAATGAACGGCGTGGCCTGCCCCTACAATCTTCACTCTAACGTCACTGCCTTGCTCGCTGGTAACGGCAAATACTACGCGGGCACGCCCGCTGACTTCAGTAGCTCTGATACTACGATTTGCAGGTAATCATGTCGACTATTCCTTATGAAGTTCATGTTGTGATCGTGCTTGTATCTTAATACTGCTGCGACAGTTATTGTGGATAATCGATAGTATTGCTGGCATCCGCCCAATGATCCGCACAGCATAATCTATCTGAAAAAATTCACTCACTTCTCGAAAACTATTTGAACATCAAAATTTTCAGTAAGGTAGTTTATGGATAAGACGCGTCAGCATAGCATGAATTTTACGAAATTTAACCCTGTTACCTAGCTGATAATTAGAATCGAGCGTTCTTGAATGCTAATGCTAATTATATGCTGATTATTTTGTTAAACACAGGAGCAGCGGTGCGTCGCTTCATAGTTCTGACACTCTGCGTACACCCCAGTACGACCTCAATTGGTTGAACGAGCCTCAATTCGTTGGCAGCTTTGAGGACGATTCCTTCGTGTATTTCGTCTTCAGAGAGGTTGCTGTTGAGTTCATGAACTGCGGAAAGGTATGTAGAAAATTAACATTTTATCTACTTTCAAAATGTATTGTTATTAGTTAATAGGATATGCTGTAGCATTAAAATTTTGCTTTTTTATGGAATGGACAAAGTTATTATTGTCAATTTCTACTATTTATCTTTGTATTTTAGACCGTCTACTCTCGCATTGCGCGAGTCTGCAAGAACGACCCGGGGGGCTACCTGCTGATGAAGGACAAATGGAGTACTTACCTGAAGGCGCGGCTCGTGTGTCCGGTGCCGGGAGACGTCCCCTTCTACTACGACGAGGTCCAGAGCGTTGAGTATCTGCCGCAGGATAAAGTCTTGGTGGCTACGTTTACTACGCCTAGGTACCTATGTGTTTTATGATTTCATACCTACTTCTTTCTTGTACAAGCGTAAAATCGCTCAATTAATAACTGCGTTTGATGAATTAGAATGACTAGTCCATGCTTAAAGTACTTTACAGAGGATTACGGCAAAACAATATTATGTTGTATTGGGCGTAGTCTGACTGCTGGATCCATACTCACACGAGTGCTCGTTAAGGCTATTTAGTGAGTGTGGTCACAGACAAGTGATTTGAATAGAGGGCGCCTCGTAGTGGTCCTCGCAAGAAGCGTAGCAGTTCATTACGACGTGGACCTCCCATCGGTTGAGGCCCACATTTACGATCTGCCCTACCCAACGCTAGTTCGCTAGCGCCACCTTCCACCCTAACTCCCACCCTACCCCCAGGGGTATGGCCAGTGGTATGGTGAGTTCGCAATGCTGTTTCAGACAGGCGGCCGATTACACCCCCTTACGTAGTGTAGCGGCCAAAAATCGTCGACCGAGGAACATCCTCCTCGATCCCCCCGACCCGATCACACGAGCGAACGACCTACTCTCTCCGCCTTCCAATAGACTTTTAAATACTGCACACCCACGCACTAGTCCCACACACCGCACTCGTATAACAAGAGTGCGAAGGCCTGGTCTACACAGTTTGCGATATACCAGGTACAGATATGTGCCTGGTCGCTTCTCCCCACCCTCCACTACACGGCGAACTCGAGCGTCCGAGCCTTAGAGGCGCGTTCGCGTTGCAGCCGCTCCCCGCACCGGCTATAACCGCCTGGTGACTCTGCTCAGAAAGCGGGACACCCCCGTGGTGATGCCTCTCTGAGCTAGAAATCCATCAGGTTAGGTTTGCCAAACGAGGCTTGAGGACCCAACAAAATTCTCGCTTCCTTATAAATAATTAAGGTGAAGCTGTAATAGCCATCTGCGGCTAACAGCATACATAGGTCCCTAAAAAAAGAAGCGTAGCAGACGGAGGCTGCACGAGTGCCGGCCATTTACACTCTCGCGAGTGCGTCCGTAGACAAGTTATTAGAAACGAGTGCACCTTGTGAGCATGAGGACGCTGGACGAGTGCTGCCCATCCACACTCTTGCGAGTGCTCCCATTAGACAAGTCCTTTATATCGAGTGCGCCTTATGGTAGCCCTCGTAACAGGCGTGTAGGTAGAGGCTGTACCTATGAGTGCATGCCTTTCACACATACGCAAGTGCAGCAATTAACAAGTAATATATTATGTGTATCGAAAGTGTTTCGTGGAGGCCTTTATAAGAGGCTTGCCGAAACGTGCGCTGACTATCGACTCTCTCGCGTCGCCCAGTCTTGCTTCTAAGTGTGGATGATCAGAGCTCATCGAGTGGACGTTGCCATACGCTTGTGCTAGTAGGATGTAGTCTGTGATGACAATGCGCAACTGGCGGTTCCAGTCGCAAGCATCTACAGCTACTGTTACAACCACCTAGTGTTTGCCACTCATGTTTCACAAGAAAAATGTAGAGACTTATCCTACAACAAATATAATTTAGGTCAGTTTAGTTTTTATTACTTTACATTACTTTTGTATATAGCATAGTTATAGAGCGTCCGTGGCGCTTTGTGGCCACGGCACTAGACTGTGCTCCGAGTAGAATCGGGAGGCCCGCGATCGATCCTGCCATGTGTACCAATGTGTTTTCGATTTACGAATTTCATATGTACATTTATCTGACGCTCCTATACGGTGAAGGAAAACATCGTGAGGAAACCTGCATTCACCTGCGAAGTAATTCAAAGGTGTATGTGAAGTCAACCAATCCGCACTGGGCCAGCGTGGTTTGACTAAGGCCTAACTTGTTAGGGTAGGGGGGACGTATATGAGCTGTGATGATGATGATATAGTTTAGTTTAGAATAGGTGTTTTATTCAATTATGATATATTGTTTGAATGTGAAAATAAATACATACACAATTTATAGCAACATTGGTCATAATAACGTTTATTCAGAATCATAAGGGCTCCGACCTGGTACAGCCGACGTTGAAAGATATTTATTTATGTTCAAGCCACTTTTATGCAAATTTAACTAAAATACTAAACTTTGACTTAAAACCTTAACAGCAACAGTATCGCGGGAAGCGCAGTGTGTTTGTACAACATGACCGACATCCAGCTCGCGTTCGAAGGTCCGTTCAAAGTCAAGGACTCCCCGACTTCCACGTGGGAACCGCGGTCGCCCACCGTGCAAGCTCGGGACCACTTCCGGTGCGTTCCCGACGTCAGGTGAGAATTCTACGGCTGTACACAGAAATAGTTTATTTTAATAGTGCTTTATAAGTAATTAAGTCAATTTGTTTTGTATGCAAACGCAGGGAGATTATGGTAAGTGTGATTTGATAGCTACCATTTTTGTTATATCCAAAGACATTGGAGAAGTTTTTTTTTTAGTTTTAGATCTTTAGATTATAATGTTGGGCTAGATTAAAATTAATAAATGTATGTCTTTAATTGAAAGTCCGTGCAGTGATGGATTCGTCTCGTCTCGCACAATTCGTAAAAAATTTCGAATTCAAATTGTTTCTCAAGAGGTAGGTAATCACAGTACAGCCAATCAGAACACAGCACATGTCGAGCTCCGCCATTTTTTATGGAAAGTCGCTTGTATTGTTTCGGGTGCTCGGGAGCGCTCGAGACGTCAATTAATTTGAAGTATGGTTTTTATTTGTTTTTATCTCTTTTTTATTGACCTATTATTACATATATATTTTTTAATTTACTTTCAATTACCATAGATATTTCTTATAAAATTCAAGAACATAATTGTATGTTATCGAAAAAATGGCGGAGCTCGTCATGTTCAGTGTTCTGATTGGCTGAGCTATGACTACCGCTCCGAAATTCGAATCAGCCCACTGAAGAAATTGAAAACCCGAAATATAAACACCAACTCGGTTCCGTTTTTTTCCTTTTGAGGTGTACAAGGGTGCCTCAACAAGAAAAAACGGAACCCTTATAGGATCACTTTGTTGTCCTTCCATCAGTCTGTCTGCCTGTCTGTCAAGAGCTTTTATCGGTTACTCGTCAAGATATCAATCTGAGATCTCTGAGACCTTTGTCAACTTTCTCATTTTGCCTACTTTTCGAACAGTTAGTACAAACATTCCTATTGTGGGTAATTTTTCATATATTTATATCCTTACTTACCTTTTCGCCAGCTTTTGTATATTTTTCTACTTTTGTTCCTTTAACGTTATATCGAATACTCGAGTCTACGGTCTCTTTCAGCTGTGAAAAAATCATTACTTGTAAGTCAACGCGACCAATTTATTGACCGTTTTTGTCGCATATTTTTGCTAATTTTGCGATTTTACAAGGGAATCAAAACCTATAGAGTACTTCCCGTTGACCTAGTAGAATCAAGGCAATTTGGTACGAAGCAAGGTCTTACCCCTTATAGTACATATTTAGGATATATCTGAAAATCGTAAATATGTGCATAGTTAGGAAAGTGGGTGATAGGGTGAAGTGGAGAAGTAGAGTGCGGAAGGCTGACCCCATCACCATGTGGGACTAACAGTCAGGAAGAGAGAGCTTATTTCGGTGAAATGGCTACAACAGTAAAACCAAATACTCTTTGGGTAATGTATTCAATCTTAAAACGATTACTAATTGTTTGACGTCAAGAAGTGTCTATAAATGTCTATATTGAATAAAGGTTTTACATATTTAGGTAAGTTTGTACCGAACCCTCGGTGCGCGTGACCAACTCACACTTGGCCGGTATATAAGTAGTATTACACTATACAGTATTATATTATCTGTGACTATACACAAATATAATGGCCATTATGAAATACTGCGTTCGTTAATTCTTAAGTCGTGTAATCTTGATTTAACTTGCATAATTCCATTCCAGACCTCACCAAGCATTGCTGGAGTTCCATCGTTACAAGCTCATGTATGAGTCGATCCACCCCATATCAGGCGAGCCAGTATACAAGATGACGTCACAGAGGTTCACTTACGTCACTGTGGACGTCACTACTGCCAAAGGAGTGGGGAGACAGTTCGTGCTGTATGTAGCGACTGATTCTGGGAATGTCTTGAAACTGGTGATCTTGCCACGTTTCGTTGGAGCCTGCTTAGTCGAGGTGTGGAACATCAAGGACTTTAAGGTTCAGAGCATGCAGTTTGTGAAGGAAACGGTAAGACTTTTTTTTATCTATATTGTTTAGTTAATCTACAGTCAAAAGCAACGAATCTTAATTGTCTCTATAATCTTAATTACTGTTATTAATTTGGTATTTAACTTAAAAGTTTTCGAATTTTCAATGACGCCATAATTATTATATGATGATGTTAACATGGATAGGTTTCGGCTTAATAGAGTATACGTACCATACACATTGTATATTTTCAACACCGAAATCTAACAAGTAAATAAAAAAATATGAACGGACTTACCTATATGCTTGTTAATAATGCAATAAGTTTTTTAAAAAAATATAAAAAACTAAGAAATATTTGCCCTTTTCTTAGTATACCTACTATATTTTTTAAAGCTTACATGTAAAAAAACTATATTTCGATTAAGAAATGTTGGCAACCCTAGGAGAAGGACATATGAGTGAAGAGATGATGATGATCATTGTGATGAAGGACAGCAGTATACCTTTAATTCCCACGACGACATTTCCATCACTGACTCAAATCACTGTAATTTTGCTCTGTGGGAGCTTGGTGGCGCATTGGCGTGTGCGCTGAGCTAACGATTGTTAGCTTAGGCAACGTTAACCGTGGCCAGGCCTATGATGGGTGACCAAAATACGGAACATCTCGAGCTCCTCCGTGCTTCGGAAGGCACGTCAAACAGTGGGTCCCCACGCCTGATCTCGTCCCAGTCGTGTCGGCTAACCATCCCATCGGACTATGCAAGTGAAGGAACAGAGAGTGCACTTGCGTCTGCGCAGACACTTGTGTACTATAATAGTATCTCTCGCGCAGATGGCTACTCTCTGTTGAGATTGGCCGCCCTGACTGAATATCTATTAGATTAGGCAATCATTATATTGCACTGCAACAAAATATGGGGATTTAGGGCCCTATACTTTTAAACTCCTGCAAATCTGAATTGAACTAACTATTTTTTTCTTGTTGACAGATGTCAATATACATCGGGAGTGATAGAGGCGTGCTGCGTATTGGGAGTGAGCGTTGCTCGAGGTACAGGAGTCGTTTGGGGTGCGTCGGCGCAACCGATCCCCACTGCGGCTGGGACAGCAAGCGGGAACTGTGCGTCAGCTCTAGGGATCACACCCATCAGTCACACTTCATTCAGACTACTGGCAGCTGTCCTTCTACGGATGTTCCTGGTAAGTACGGATACGATTTTGCTGTTTGAGAGGTTTTTAAGAGAGAAAATCTTGTTCTCATTATCTAAGAGAGTAGTCTCAGATTGTCACTTTTACATAGGTAATTTGATTCCAAGTTTTTTCTTTACAACACACGAGTATCTTACAAACTCATAAAAATATGAGTTTGTAAGATACCGCCATATTGTAGGATCTCGTTTGCGGAAGCGTAGCGTTGTAGTTATTCGTTACTGTTTGTGGTCACCGGCTCTGAGTGATGGTTCGAAATGTTACGGAACGTGGAAAGTCAGCTTAGGACATGTAATTAATTAAGACTGTGAAAAAGGTATCCTTCACGATAGCATTGCGTTGGGTTATTAAAATGCGTTGCTATCTGTAGTCACCAGCCGTGCGTGGTAATTCACAAAATTGCGAATCGTTTGAAGCTCGCTTAAGAGATGTCAATTATAACCACGTGAAAGGTATCGTCCGCGGTAGCGTTGCGTTGTGTTGTGGTAATACGTTGCTGTTAGTGGTTGTCTGCTGTGCGGAAATGTCCGCAAAAATTACGGACCATGGACAGCCAGCTTAGGATATGTAAATTATGAGAATAGAGAATCGTCCACAATAGCATTGTTGTTGCTAAATGTGTGCAACAATTACGGACCGTTTGAAGCCAGCTTAAGAGATGACTGTGTAACTGTAAAGGGTCCGCGGTAGTTTCATCGTTGTGGCCTGTTCGATGTTGTCTGTGAGAGACAGATTATTTTATTGTAAATTTTATGTGGTCATCTAATTTTAATTTAATTAAACCTTAGCACCTGTGCATTGAACACGTTCAATATTTAGAGGCTTACTTGTATTGTTGATGTTGTTCTAGTTGACGGGGGATGGTCGTCCTGGTCCGAATGGCAGCCGTGCGTGCAGGATAGCTCGCTGCCGAACATCTACGGCGATGAAAAGCCCGATATGTGCATGTGCCGCTCGCGACAATGCAACAATCCTCGCCCGGCTAATGGCGGACAGAACTGCGAAGGTTTGTGATTTATTTTGAAGTCTACCCGCATTTTTAAGAATGTACGAGTCCGAGTGTGCGTGTACCGCATCGTATATAAATTGCGTTTTTTAGCGTTATTAAATCGGTATAATTACAACACTTAAACAGAACGGTTTTATTTTATCATTTTTTTCCCATTCACCTTAGCATTCACTAAAGTGTAAGGGCGCATCTCTTACATTTTTTGGTCCTTCGAGCCGGATGAATTTACTCAAATATTATTTGCGAAACATTACCTTATTTTTTCCACAAATTCGGAATTGATATTAGAAATGTAACAAATGTCTGTTAACATACATTTAAGATAGCATGTGTTCTGGTTATTCGAAATAAAAATGATAGGAGGAACCCAAAACTGATTATTATCAAATACCTACCTATTCAATGATAGTGAGAAAATAGCTCGTCGCATTTATTCCCTAATATGGCGTCTAAAGGCCAATTTCATCAACCTTACCTTAGCTTAAGAAACTCCTAAGCCGTATGTCAAAACTTTTTGTCCTCAATGAAAAGAATGTGACAGCATTCCACTTAAGAGTATCCTAAGCTAAGACAAGGTTGGTGAAATTGACTAAAATTGTATTAATAATCAAAATCACAAGAATCGTCTCTAGAGCGCAATTTTGTATAAATTAGTGCATTACCTACCTGAAAATGTTCGTCAGCCCTGACAGTGAATCCAAATGTCATTGTACGAAATTCTCCCTGCTCACTGCATTCATTCAACCAGTCTTTCTGAACACAATACAGGTTCACAAATAGCAGTGACCAACTGCACCGTCCACGGGGCGTGGTCGCCCTGGTCAGGCTGGTCCGAGTGCTCGGCGTCGTGCGGCATCGCGGTGAAGACGCGCCGCCGCTACTGCTCCTCCCCCGAGCCCAAGTTTGGGGGGAGGGTGTGCGTGGGGCTCGACACGCATGACGTCTACTGTACTAATGTGCCGCCTTGTCCAGGTAACTATTAGATTAATTGTTGGTCTCGGAGTTGCGAGCATTTTATGATTTGGTGTTCTGTTAAGGTCCCAACTTGGACCGAAAAGGGTCTTTTGAGCGTGTAATGTACTTTTTAAGCCTTTGTCCTTCATCTCACCTGATCGTAAGTTATGATAAGGTCGAAAATGGAAGCGGGCTTTACCTGGACTCCTCGACAGCTCAGGAACTGTCCTTCCCACTTCTAACTGTCGGAATGTCATCTATTAGTGCGGGGTAATTTCTCCATACAAATCAGAAAAGCTGCATTGAGCAGTAGAATCTAAAAAAACGAATTAACGTAGTGTATTTAGCAAGATAACAGTAATGAAAATGGCGATAATAATAATTTCGGATTTAAGAGCGTCCGTGGCGCTGTGACTACAGCATTGGATTGTGCCCCGAGTAGAATCGGGAGACCCGCGATCGATCCTGCCATGACCAAGGCCTAATCGCCCTAACATCTCCTCGTGCCCCTCGGTGGGGACGTACCTATATGAACTGTGATGATGAATAATTTCCGGGGCGAAAATTGAAAGATTGAAAAATCAAGCATTGTTGAATCGACTAAAGAATACCAAAAGTCCTGTCTTAAGACTCAAAAACGGTCAAGGTTTGCTGATCATAAAAATGTAAGTAACTTATTCCGTTGTGAGCGTTGTGTTCCGTTGTGTTCTAGAGCGTTGGTGGCCTCAGCACTGGACTGTGTTCTGAGTAGAATCGGGAGGCCCGCGATCGATCCTACCATGTACCAATGTGTTTTTCGTTTCACGAATTTCATAATAATATGTACATTTATCTGACGCTCCTATACGGTGAAGGAAAACATCGTGAGGAAACCTGCATACACCTGCGAAGTAATTCAAAGGTGTATGTGAACTCAACCAATCCGCACTGGACCAGCGTCTAAGACCTAATCGCCCTACCATAACTGGTTAGGGTAGGCTCGTGCCCCTCGGTGGGGACGTAAATGAGCTGATGAACTCATTCCAGATCCAGCCCTAGCGCCAATAGACGGCGGTTGGTCCCCTTGGGGTCCGTGGTCGCCGTGTGCGGGAGGGGAGTGCGGGAAGGCGGGGGGATGGAGGGAGCGGCGCAGGAACTGTTCCGACCCCGCGCCCCGCAACGGGGGCGCCGAGTGCGAGGGCTCGTCCGTCGAGCGGCAGACGTGCGACCTGCGCCCGTGCGAGACCCGCAAGGCCACGGCCTGGACACCCTGGGTGCATATACCTGGTGAGTGAATGAACGATGTTTTAGATCTCTTTGTACTTTTTTAAATTATTTATTTCCTAACTAGTTGTGCCCGCGACTTCGTCCGCGTGGAATAGTAACTTTTGGTAGCATTTTGATATTTGTAGGCATTTTTTTAAAGATCTTGATAAAAAGTAGCCTATGTTATACCTTATATAATTATCTATCTATTAGTGAAAGTCCCGTCAAAATCGGTCCAGCCGTTCCGGAGATTAGCGGGAACAAACAGACAGACAGACAAACAAATTTTTTTTTAATTGTGTTTTTGTTATTGGTACCTACCCGATATACATTCATACCCATTTAGTAAAAACTTGTTATTTTGACATTACAAACAGACGCATATTCGCAAGGGCACTGCAATTCGAAGAGAGCTACACCACAGAGATACATAAATGTTTTTTTTAGGAATATCTATAATATGTGAATATTCTAGAATATGGTGCAAACTTGATTATGTAAGAAATCTTATTACAATAGGTAAATGATAATTCTATTCTGTTATGACTATATAGTCATAATAGAATAGAATTATCATTTACTGTCAGTATTATTATTAAGTATTATTATTATCATTTATTGTAAGTGTTATTACTATATATTCATATTAACTTCTGACTATCCGAAAAAAAATCTTGTATTGTTTTATTGATTTTTCAATTTATTTTGGAGGCTTATGTGACTGTTATACTCGTACATTCGACCTCCTCCACGAATCTTTCGATCGATCGTTTCTGCTCTGCCCGCATCCTTTGGCGTCCGGCGACCTTTACTTGTTCGTTGGTCTGCCTTATGGCGGGCCTACCAAACCAACATAGCGCCTCCCTACGTATTCGCCGCTCGAGGAACTATCAGTTACTAGTATGGGTTGCTGGAGAATGGCGTGACGTGACACTTGATTTTCAATGACATATGATGGATGCATGTTATTGTTACAGACAACTCCTCGGATGGAAGTTACACAGAAAAGAGATTCAAATTCCTTTGCAAGGCTCAGTCTCTGGAGCAAATAAAGGTAAGCATACGGTTTAATGTATGTTTAGTTGACTTCACGTTATTTGGCTGTCTTCCTCCATGACATGAAGGCAATCTTCCAGCTGTTCATTGAAACTATCTCTAACTTCTAACAGTCAAGAATCCTTCCATCATCAGCTCGACTCATGACTATCAGACTCAAATACCTGATGATATGCTTGAGAAAAAATATAAAACACATTGGACGTGTTTTTTAAATTTAAGGGTTTCCCTCGATTTTCCTGAGATCCCATCACCATATCATGTCTCGGTAACAATATGATCAATAAGGAAGTATATTATAAGTATATCAAACAAAAGACAATTTCAGCGCAGTTGCTTAGAGCGTTCTTGGGTGTTCGGATGCGCTCGCTCCTCGGAGCGGTCACTTTAAAGTGTTACTGTGTTCTAGCGTTTCGGCTGATCTGAACATCTATTGTGTAATAATTCTAGTTCTTACTCGTTGATCTTTTAGTGTAAATGCTCAAAACGAGCTTGGGTTTACACTAAAAGATCAAGTAAGAATGCTCTTGTTCTAGCTCTAGCTCTTTGTTCGTTTGGCTTAAACGCACCTTTAAGGAGGCTGAGTAACGCCAACGACCTTGAGACATGAGTTTCTACTGGATTACGGGCGCGGTGCGTTATTGAAATTCAGCGAAAAAATCAAAGTATTTTTTTTAAAGAAACTAGTAAATTATTCGAAGGTACGAAATATCAATATTATCAAATTAAGTGTAATGAGTTAGTTCCCTGAAAATCATTAAACGTTCCGCTCCATACAACGTTCGCAAGTCAATTACCTGTTACTACTATTACTACTTAAACAAATGACGTTTGTACACGCGCAAATGTGTGCGTGGAATCTAGAGTAGGGCTGAGTGTGTGACACAGGCGTATATACGTCTGTGGTGGGCAGTCGCTGCACTTCTCGCGTCATTTCGATTATCAATCGAAATGACGCGAGAAGTGCAGCGACTGCCTCTCTCTTTTAACTGTATAGCGCTATCTATATATAGTGAACATGAAACGTCGCCATGCCCGAGCAAACGCGCGCGCCCTTGTTTTAAGTGTCAGTGATGACTACAACGAAGTGCGGGGTAGGGTGAGGTGTTTGAAATGAGTGCGGGGAGGTGAGTGGCCGTTCTGCAGGCGTAGCACAGGCTGCTAAGACGGGACTTGAGTCACGCGTTATCTCACAATTTCAGTGACATAATCTCTATGTCTTAGAGCGTAGCACGGCGGCGCGTATTTATGCTGCGGTCCGATAACAGCACTCACAGTGCTAACGATTATAATCGCATCGTTCAAATTAAAAAGAACGCTAAAAATGCTAACAGCTCTATCAGCATGCTTACGATTCCGGTCCGGGGTTTTAGCATATCAATTTGTGAAATCAAATGTGGAGTAAAAATTTGGTTTGAGTAGGTCATTTTGCTTATGATTGCTACTCAGTATTTTTTCGTAGATTTTAATTACAACATTGTTTCCCCGCTGCTCATCCAGAACAGGTACAGTCATTTTGAACCGAAAACACATTTATCAAACGTCAGACCGACAGTTCCCTTAGAGTGATTTCACTTTAGAGCATTAACGCCGTAAGTTTACGATGGCGTATGACGTTAACGATGGCGTCATTTGGCTCTTCATGCCGGCTAACATAAGCGCGCACAACATTTCGGGACGCGTTTGAGCGCGCTAATAGTGACTCTTATTGATTTTCGGAACGCAGCCTTAGTAACTGACGTGATAAAAATTTCTTGACGCTCCTCAAGGGATACGTGTCATTGAGTCGTATCACACATTTCTTGGCAGCCCGTGCTACGTCTGCTGTACGGAGTACTGTTATATCTTCTGTGACGACGCGACGGTTTGAATCAAGGTTGAATTGTTGCAGTTGTCGGTGGCGCGGGAGGAGGAGCGCTACTGCGACAGCGCGGGGCGCTGCAGCAGCACGCCGCCGCCGCCGCCGGGCGGGGAGGAGGGGTGGGAGCCGTGGGCCGCGTGGGCCGCCTGCTCGGCCGCGTGCGGCGGCGGCCAGCAGCAGCGCGCGCGCCGCTGCCGCCGCCCGCCCTGCAGGGGGCCCACGCACATGCTGCGCGCCTGCAACACGCACGCTTGTTCCGGTAATCATTTAGCTATCTCTGAGCGGTAATGTGACAGCGTGCGGCGCTGCATAGTAGCAGTAGAATGCCGCCGTTGGAAGAAGAGTGGTGCGCGTGGGGCACGTGCGTGGCGGCCCCTCTGCAATAGGTCCACGCACATGCTGCGAGCGTGCAGCACGCACGCTTGTTCAGGTGATCGTGTAGCTATACTTTCACAGCGCGGGGCGCTGCAGTGGTACGCTGCCGCTGGAGGAGGGGAGGGGTGCGTGTTTGAGCGCGTGCAATACGCACGCTTGGTCAGGTGGCCATGTAACTATCTCCGAATGGTACTGTGACAGCGTGGGGCGCTGCAGCCATGAAGCAAATACAAAGAGGAGGTGCCCTATCGCGTTTTCCGTATGAAATCAAGTGAAGCCGGAAATCGGGGTGCGGGGGGAAGGTGTGCGACGCCACTGTCACCTTGTAGCGAGTAGAATTACTAAAATGCCAGCATTATTGACGTTAACATAAAAGTTCCGCTATACATTACTAGGTGGCAGCAGTGCTAGTACAGACTAAAATGCCAGCATTATTGACGTTAACATAAAAGTTCCGCTATACATTACTAGGTGGCAGTAAAAGATACATTCGTAGGAGAAAGATAATTATGTTAAAAGATACATTCGTAGGAGAAAGATAATTTATTAGGTGCTGTGTCAATATAATCTAAAAATAAAAATCGTTAAAACTGCTTATATTAATTCACGTGTTTTGTTTTCGCCCTTAATACATCCTACGTTTTCGTTAGTATTTTTACTCGCCACTAGAGGGCCTTTTGTGCTTTATCGGGACATTGACAGAAGCGCCCATGTGGCGTCGAACATTCTAGAAGCAATACGTCAAATAATAAATTAATAATGCTTGTTTAATGTTCTTACAAATGGAAAGAGATTTTTTTTTCGTTCACTTTGTTTCTGTCGTCTGTGTAACTTTTGCACGATAGAATACAACATTTCATTTTGTATTTAGGTAATTTAAAACTAAAATAAAAGAAGAGCATACAACGTACTAATCCGACAGATAAAAAGATCGACTGATGTCAGCGCCTCTGGCGTTAAGTAGCTAAAACTAAAAATGCGTGACGTCAGGACTCTGGTGTTAGGAGCTGGACCTAGATGCTTATAACATCTCCTCTTTGTATTTCATGGCTTATATTAATTCACGTGGGCAGTGCTTCATGGCTGCAGCAGTGCTCCGCCGCTGAAGGAGGGGTGGGGTGCGTGCGAGGCGGCTCCCCTATTATGGCGGCGGCTATTCTGTGGCGCTGCAGCAACACGCTGTTGCTAGAGAAGGAGTGTTAAGCATGTTAGTGTGAGGTAGAGTTTTAAGGAAATAATGACAAAAGAGGCTTTTTTGAAAGTAGAGCCATAGCAAACTCTCTCTCTCTCTCTTCCTCTCTTTCCGTAACCGTCTGGTTACGTAGTATATGTTCTTGATTATAAATATCTATGGTAATGTATACCTGTGATTTATAGATAGAAATTAATAAAACTGTTGTCATTATTAATGTCACCTGATTTATGGCATCGCGACGTCATCTGTTTTTTTGTACAAATATGTTTGTACCTACAATTAATTCTTAGGCTGGTTGAAGCAAAAACGCCCCTTCACCTTCGGGTGACGAATCTTTTCATTCCATAAGCTTACAATTTTATACAGCATGGATGTCTATCCAATAACGTGGTTACGGTGATGTTAGTCTTAATTTAATTTTGTATCATTTTTGTTTTAATTAAATTTCTTTACTAATGCAGGGGAGTGGTCCTGTTGGAGTGAATGGAGCGATTGCACTGGCGGGTGTGGGGAAGGCAGTCCTACGGGACACAGGAGCCGTACGCGCAAGTGTCTTTCTCCCGAGGGCTGTGACGCAGGGGCCGCGTTGGAGAGAAGGGTCTGCGTCAGCAATTGTGACGGTGGGTAACGTTTGCGTCAAGCGTCAATGTTGGCTGGTCTATGGATTTGGGAGTCGCATTCGTGCATTTCGTCATAGACATATGGTCTAGGAAAGGAAAGTTTGTATGAACAATACTGGCGGTAAACGACAATTGCCTCAAACTCCAACAGAGATTTATATACACTAATACCCTTTTTCGAAGTGCCATGGTATCACCAGTTCACCATTGCTTTATAGCATAGGGTACTATGGTATGAGTGGATTATTTCGAACAGCGGGTGGTTGAAGTGGTAGAAGAAGAAAATGATTATAATTATTTTATTTCCACTTATCTACAGTACCCAGTGCAAAATAGTCCTCATAGAGCTTTAGAAAGAAAATCCCCATGTTTTGGTTTCACCGAGCGTTATCTCTGTCACACACGTTTGACCTTGACGATTATCACTAATACATTTACAGAGTTGTTAAAACCCTAAATTGTAAGTTGACATCTTTATTATAAGGATGTTTATTTATCAATAATTCAGTTACAGGAAACCATAAAAATAATTGTTTAAGCAGTTTGTAGTAAATAGCGGACTGTAGGGATTGGTGTTACGGAGCTAAAGCTCTACGTAGACTTTTACTAATTATCTCTCTCCAGTACTCGATCTGCATTATTTCCAACCGGGTCCGGGGTTCGTTTCCTCATAGGGCAAAAGTTTTTCTGCTTGGTTTGGTTAGTGGTAGGTGGCTTCCGCCGTGTAGTATAAAAGTTTGTCGCCATAATAATAATGTAAATAACATTGTTGTTTCTCGACAATAAGAGGTGAGATAGCCAGGTCTTCATTTGTTGAGGAGTCCAGGGGAAGCTCGCTATCATCTCAGCCCTATCGTCATATACCATAGGGTGAGATGAAGGCCAAAAGATGATTCACTGTTGTGTGTAAAAAATCGTGTTGAGACAGTTAGTTCTTTTTTTCTTATTACAAGTACAAGCAAACAAGCAATCTGCCCACCTGATGGTAAGTGGTAGCAGTCACCTATAATACACGTGGCTCCTGTAAGATTCGCAGCAAAACTGCAACCCCCACAAGAACCACAGTGTACGTTGCCAACTTGTGACATCAGATGTAAACCCACGGTACCTAGTAATTTCACTGCCACATCTTACCCTTCAAACCGGAACACAGCAATATAAGCACAGCTGCTTTGCGGCAGAAATAGGTAAGACGCAGGTACCCAAGCAGACGACCCTGGTACAGAGTCTCCCTCTGGTGAAGCTCAGAAGTTCAAGCGTGTATCTTGCCTGTGCAGAATCAGAGGCGGGTTGGAACGCGTGGGGACCGTGGGGCGAATGTTCAGGAGGGGAGCGCTTGCGGCGACGCGCCTGCTTGGAGGGGGCCTGCGTGGGCCCGCAATTGCAAGTGGCACTGTGTGGCGACGACAACGACATGAATAATGGTATGTACTTATGAACTAGAGTTACCGACATAGCCCAAAGAATTGCAAACCTTAAGGCAAAGGCCACACCGGAGGTGGCAGGCTTAGAGGTTGGCTAGGAGGCAGGCTTAGCTGTCAAAATGCTTCGATAGATAGTGGCCACACTGGCAGCGCGCGCCTGGTGATCTAAAGCGTATTTATAAACATATTTTTTGTTATAGTAAAAGTCTCACTTTTAAATTTTTCTAGAATATTGCTTCTTAATTTCGAAGTACCTAATCGAACATGTTGAGTACGTGATATTAATATGTCTACGTCTACTAAATGAGAATTTGAAATTGAATACAAAAAAAGTAAAACATAATAATAACATCACTGTAAAACAATTGTAAAATATCGGTTACTTCTTGCCACAACTTTTTAACACACATAAATTGTTTACGTAACGTGTGGGAAGGAGTTCACAATGGCTCGTTTTTACAAACAGAGGGCTACTATCAATCCATTCCTCCACAATACATCCTAGTAATCTAAGCAAATAACCGACGCGTCCGTTCGCCTCGCTAACCGCTAAGCCGCTATCGAGGCGCCAAGCGTCCCACCAAGCGAGCGGTGGGGCCGCGCGCATAGCGTACAGTGAGTTGGTTCACTGGGATGAGTCATCGAAGCGACCAACTAACCTCTTGCCCCTAAGCGTGCCACCTGCGGTGTGGCCTTTGCCTAAGTGGCAGTGGGCAGGACACATCGCTCGTAGGACTGACGGCCGTTGGGGCGGAAAGGTCCTCGAGTGGCGGCCGCGTACCGGGAGACGCAGTGTTGGTAGGCCCCCCCACAAGGTGGACCGACGATCTGGTGAAGGTCGCGGGAAGCCGCCGGATACGGGAGGCGCAGGACCGATCGGTATGGAGATCCTTGGGGGAGGCCTATGTCCAACAGTGGGCGTCTCTTGGCTGATATGATGATGATGATGACTTATGACCTAAACTTTGTTTGGTAACACTTATGTACTCATCTTTCCGACCGTTTGTCTGTCTATCTATCCCCGCTCTCGCTCAAAGTTCCTGCTGACTGCGCAGCATTTGATCGTTGACCACGGCCGGTCCACTAAGTGATCACGCAAGGACAATGCGGTGCCCACCCGTAGACCCCCTATCGACAACGAGTGGACGCTGTACGATGAAAGGTTGTTGTTGGGTCACGCGCGGGGTGACTTCAAAGACCTGTGACCTTTAACCAATTATATATGGTGGAAAGATGCCAATGGTGGAGACAATCCGGCTCGAAGGACTATGTAATGGCATGGTATAATAAAAGAGTGGAATGTAATTATGTGACCAGAGAAATTATGTCATCGTAAGAAAGACGATGACGTGTGCGTAGCTATAACCGAGCGATGATGAAGTGCGGGGCGGCCCGTAGAACCCCCACTAGCCGCCACCGCCGCCGACTCGTTTATCAGGAATAAAATATAATTTGATGTACCTTTGGTTTTAAGAGGCTAAGAAAACCAATGTCTATGATCCATTGGGGGAATTCAAGTGGAGATCAAGTTAGCTTAGGATCCAAGTGGCAGAAGAGAGGCTCGTGACTTCTTACGTATTAGTCTATTTCGAACAACATGCCTCCATACTTAATACCATACTTCACCATTGACTCCAAATTCGTCCAAATTTGAATATAGCTCGTATCACCTCGTGAAACTAGTCTTTTGATGTTGTCCGCTTGCAAACTCCTCCTGATGATGGTATTTTGCTATAATATATGTAAAGTTTTTGTAAGCTTTGCAAATATGCTAGAGGGAATACAGTTACCTAACTGGTGAGAAAACTCTGGTCACAGTAATTTGATTACCAGTCCCTACCCGTCAAACAGGAACAAAGCGATACAAGTGCCGCTGCTTTGCTGCAGAATAAGTAAGAGGTAGCCACGCAGACGATTCAACACAGACTCCCTCTGGTGAAAGTTCCCGCTTCTTCCCTTCCTTCATGTCTGATTACTGATCTACGGTGGATTTATTTAGAACCTGTGTTGTTCATTGCAGAGCTGTACGCGATGCCAGCGTACAGCCAGAGCGTGGAGATGGCGTCGTTCGTGACGATCCCCGACGCGGGTGCAATGGGTGTCGGGGGTATTGTGGGCTGCGTTGCGGCCGCGTTCGTTGCAGGTGAGGGGTACATTTTGCTACCAAAGTACACACAGTGTGAAACAAAAACCCTGTGATCTCTTTTAGGAGCAAACTAACTTTTTCTGTAATAGGAAAACTTTTCCCGTCAGATTTTTCCCTCTCGAAATATCCCTGTACCAGCTTTCATCAAAATCGGTTCAGTAGTTTCGAAGCCTATTCAATATAAACAAACAAACAATCAAATCTTTCCTCTTTATAATATTAGTATAGATATGGCGTTATTGAAAATTCGAAATTGTAAAATTAATTTTCCAATTCCTCCTCATTCCTCCAACTATTTGTATGAGGGACTTCAAAATTCATTTTACAATTTTCAACTTTCAATGACGCCATAACTTTTATAGATCGAATCTGAACATCCTATTAAAGGGTTCACATGGTTTTTGTTAGTGTTATACACTGTATGTCATTTAGTTTCAATTTATAAACGACTATATTCTCTGCTCGTATTTTCTTTTTACGACTTTTTTGCATCTGATCAATGCCCGAGAATGCCAATGTTGTTTATATTTTACCTTTTTTGAAATAGAACCTCATTTAGAAAAATATAAACATCGGTGGCAAATTTTTTGTTTATGTTTTTTAAGAATGTGCAAAATATTTAGTTTTTTCTTCGATTTGCATCACTAGGTCAACTGCATAGTGCCATAATTGGTTTGCCACATTGTTAGACGTTAATAACGTTTTAAGCAAATTCCGCAGATGTACCTAGCCGCTATTTTTAAGTGTAAGTAATTTAATAACACTTATTACGACGAAGGCTCTAACACTAACATGAACGCGAGTGGAGGACAGCCCCCGTCACATGAACACCGAAACACGATATAATAAAACGATATGAAATGTTGAAATATGTATTCGATATATCATCATCACAGCCCATATACGTCCCCACCGAGGGGCTCGAGCCTACCCTATATTAGGGTGATTAGGCCTTAGTCAACCACGCTGGCCCAGTGCGGATTGGTCGACTTCACATACATCATTGAATTTCTTCGCAGATGTATGCAGGTTGCCTCACGATGTTTTCCTTCACCGTAGGAGCGTCAGACAAATGTACATATGAAATTCGAAACGAAAAACACATTGGTACATGGCGGGTCTCGAACCCCGACCCCCGATTGGAAGGCAAGTGCCGAGTCCACTGCGCCACCGACGACCTTGTAATTTTGCCGACATTAATACCGGGTATAAGAGACGGTGTCCCTTTTCTTTTAACAGTGAGCTCAGACTAATGTTAATATTTGTTAACCGATGTTTATTTTTCCCGGAAAAGCTTTTAAAACGAAAAAAAGGGGTTTTCATTTTTAATATTTATTTATGTTACGCAATGTATGGCGCGCCGGTATCATTTTTGTTTCGCTCACACCGGTGCGTTGACGTTCGATGACCCAAACAGCTGATTCCACGTGCAGTAGGTATGATGGAAAAATTATACGATTTACATTGCAAAGTAAATTTTTTGGTGTATTTATTATGTTTTTTTGACAGAATATGATTTGTAAACGTTAACTTAGTTATATGACACCACAAAATTTCGAAAAAAAATTTCAGTGATTTTCAAATTGGGATCATGGTCTGAACTCACTGTTAAAAGAAAAGGGACACCGTACCCGTACATGAACAATACCTACTAATATTCAAAGCAAACTCAAAACTTCAAGATAGCTGAAAAACCCAGCTTTTTATAACAGTTCATATCGATATAGGTAAATCGTTTTATCATATAGTGTTTCAGTGGTCATGCTAGGGCATGATAAATAATTGTTCCACAGGCTGCCTGTCTTGCCTCGCGTGCGTGATATTGATGCAGCGGCGCGGCTCCCGGTGGCCCTGGAGGCGGAGCACGAGGGTGCCTTCGAGCCCCCACTACATCACCGCCAAACAGAACAGCTACGTCACTGTTCCGTTGAAGGAGGTGGTGAGTGACTTTCTATTTTCGGTGTGGTCGGATGAAAAACAATGAGTTGAGATATAAGTACAAAGTAGGTTGTAGCTAGTGCGTAATTTAACTGTATCTTTTCGAACCGCGTTCAAACGAAGAATAATAAAAAACTAGATTTTCGCTCGCAGCTTCGCCCGAGTTATCTTTGTTTTCCCGTGGGAATTTTATATTTTCCTGTAGGAAAACCACCATATGTCCTTCCCCTAGTCTCGAACTATCCCTATACCAACTTTCATCAAAATCGGTTCAGTACTTTCGAAGCCTAACTAATACAAATAAACAAACAATATACTATAGATAACCGCCATACACGCCTCTGTGGTTTTGTGGTTGCGGCAACCCGGTATCGATCCGGGGTTGAATTCCCCATGGGGAGTTTGTTCAGACGTGGGAGATGTTTTTGGTGGGAGGTGGGAGGCGACAGCAATACATTTTACAAATACCTATTTTTGACATCCCTCGCTCTTAAAGCCGCTTTGACATGGTCAAAGTCTACTTTGACTACTTTGAGGCTATTTTGAATTGATCGTGTAAATCAGCAATCAAAGTGCACTTTGACGCCGGCGGCGTTGTATCAAAGTTAACTTGGACCGTGCTCAACTTTTCAGCTCAGTTTTGACGTAAAAAACGAAACAAAATGGCGCTAAATGTAAAAACATCGATCATATCTCGTAATAATAAAAGTCAACAGACCAAACTCTCCGTTTGCGGGTTTTTCTCTTTTTTTCTAGTTTTAGCTATAAATTATACTACTTATATACTATAGTAACATTTTTAACACTAGAACGCCCAAGACCGTCAAATTGACGGATTTCGGTTTTTTCTCCTTATTTTCTCCGGTTTTTTTTGGTGAAATGAAATGATATTTATTGACTTTTATTTATTTTGGCTAATTTACGGAAAAAAGTAGTTTCAATTTTTCTAGTTTTAGCTATAAATTATACTACTTATATACTATAGTAACATTTTAAAAGATATGTTAACGATGAAGGGTGGCAAAAAGAGCAAATTGATCACAGTAAACAATGTAGGTGTCAATTGAAATCAAAGTATATTGTGATCAAAGCTATTTTATCATAGCTACTTTGTCAAAGCGGACTTTGAGCATGGCAACGTGGTTTTAATTGTTTCCTTCTTATTTTCTTTGCAGCCCCGCAAAGCCAAACGTCAGCCATCTTTCACCGGGATTGGCGGCTCAAGCGGCATAATCCTCTCAAAAAGCAACAACATCTCGAACGCCAACAACCACAACGCGTCAGCGACGACCCCCAAGCTGTACCCGAAGGCTATCGCCAATGAATACGACTCCATGGGGACGCTCAGGAGGCATTCCAACCAGCCGAATAACAAAAGCAACTTGGACCTTGACGAAGACAAGTTTTATTGATGGAAGGTGAGGATTTACCTTGACTTACCTCATGTTGGTAGTTAGGTATAGAAATGGTATGTATCAGAATCGAGTGGGCAACTTGACAGCACGTCATGTGTATCGAAGAGCTTATTACATGATCGATATTTATACTTTGGATGGTATTGTAAGCGTCATAAACATGTTGCCTAACAAAATAACACTGGTTCTTGTTTGTTTACTAACAATTTGAACTTGTTAATAAGTTATTTGAATTAGCGTTATGACAATCTTCTTGCATTTGGAAGAAATTTATTACCTTAAATTTTGTTTTTTTTTCTGAACATGTAAATTTTAATATTGAACAATTGAAATTTTATAATATGCATTGTTGAGACCATTTTAAAAACTTTTTATTTGACGTTATGTTTTGTAACACTGATGATGTTTATACAATATTATTTTACAGACAGTTTTGTTTGACGCATAGGTAAATAAGGCCTTAGTGTCGAAGTCAATACAGAGTGAAGTGATACACTATACTTATGTAGTAAGTTCATTGAAAACTGTAGTGTTTTGTAATAATAACACACTAACTAAGTAGGTAGGTATTGAAGCATTTGAACGCATGATTAGACAAATAAATCTTTGTTTTTAAGATAACGGGGTTAAACAAACCTCTTTATCAAAATTATGACATCTTAATTCGAGGCTGTTTTCTGAATTGATATAATGTCATTTCATTCTCTTTGTATAATGAGTAAAAGAAAGGCACTGATAGCAATTCATAAAATTGACTGAAATTAAGATGTCATAATACACGCCCTGTTATTGAATTGGAAAATGAAGCCTTATCCATTGATTTAGGCAAAGAACTAACTACTATTAGAAGTTGGGATTGAGTAGTAGGTAAATAATTCGTTATAATGTTTTCTGAATCTGATCCTTCAATTCTGTGTTTATGATTTTGTAGCTATTTCTTTATTTTGAAAATGATCTCATGTGTAATTTTGACAATTTTCTCAATTCCCATACTTCTCAAAAAAAATCATCGATATGTAGATATAATTTGCATGACGTATTAAAAATCTGTGTTTGCATGCCAATGTGCGCATCAATTATCAGATACAATCTCGCTGGTGAGATGTGATTGTTTTTTGTTTAAGTATATGATTTTGTACTTAAATTTAGAGTAGTTAAAAAGCTTATTAAGCAAGATAAAAATATTTGGGTAATTGTTTATTGATGAGTTTAGAGTTACGTGCTCCTACTATTTTTTAATTCACGTGTGAAGTTCTTATTAATGTTATTTATCTGCATTTTGTCTTTATACTTCACAATGTGAAAAAAAAAATTACGCGACAATTCAGATACAAACTAAAAACATAAAAATGTTTTGAACAATTTACCACATAACTGAAAGTTTTAGTATCAAAGAGACATAGCTAGAGCCTGGATGGACAAATGACAATTAAAACTTTCCACTTTTTGGTTTACAAAATATCACAAGTAATACCAAAACTGTCAGAAACAGGAGCAAAAGAAAAAGCTTGTTTTGTGATCAACGTCATTCAACGATAGTTATAGTAGTATAAGTAAAAATATGAGATAAATAAAAGCCAATCATGTGCCATGTATATAGACATAAGACGTTTGTAAATAGTAATCATATGTAAGTCAAAACTTGTTATTAATAATATATTTGGCAGGTATTTTGCTAAACAGTCTAAAAGCTGAAGAATGTGACTGTTACTTTTATTCCTAGTTTTTAATAAAATATTTTAAAATGAAATCCAGTAATGTTTATCGTTTATTCAATTTTGGCTAACGTAACATTAAATTCCGTACCCTTGTGATATATCAAATAAACCGTTATATTTTTTTATTAACACAAAATAATAATCAGTACAAAAAAGTGCCTTCGCATTATTGTTATAGAAGATCAAATATTACTTATTACTTTGTATAGGTCTAGGCTAATTTTTTGAGCGATTGAATATCTTTTTGTATTCAATGTCTAATTGACTCATGTTGAGTTAAATGATGAAATAAAATGTATTTTTAAAAGCATTGAGTGCGTTACGTTTCATACTTATTTTATATTTTAAAACAGAATTAAATTATAGTCTCATACTTATTTTATATTTTAAAACAGAATTAAATTATACGAATCAATAATATAAAATGTCTGGGTTTTATTATGCAAAATGTTGCAGGAGTAAATGATATTATGAATGTGCTATGAAAAAAATATATGAATGAAAAATCATGTAATTCTGAATGTTTAAGTTATTACAATGAAGTGCTTTTACTTCTTAAATGAAATACGATATATTTTATTTAAAACATGTAGGTTGACAAAAAAAAATAATTGACTGCTTGTATGTTTTGCCTTTTTTATTTTTATACTGTTTTTTATTTAATGATTGATTACTTAATTGGAATTCAATTTATTTTAGATGCAAAATGTAATGCATTTATTGCAAAATGAATTAAATTAGAATTACAAGAAATTTTAATATGATGTTTGACATTTTTGATATTTTTGACACCTTTTTATGCATATTGAGAAAATATTTTCACAACAATGTGTATGAGATTTCATCCCGAGGCTTCTAACTCACCGATAGCTTTTGTATTATTATTTTTTTAAAGTATTTTATGTTTAAAAGAGGTAATTAAAGTTATTTTAAATTGTCACGCTTATTTTATTGATACACCTCATTTATTACCCCACCCCAAGCCCCAAGTATTTCCTATTTCGAAACAAATTTATATTTCTGTAAATATAATCGACTTTTCCAATTGTGAAAATTTGCAATAAACTCCTCAGTTTGGAGTTAAAGTTCATTTTATAAAATGAACTTTATAGCTACTATACTACTTCACTTTATATAGCTTTCCGCCCGCGACTTCACCCGCGTGGATTTTAGCTATCTTGTTTCATCCTATACCCGCTGGTTATAAGTATTGGAAATTGTGTTAGAAAAATAATTACTTTTTCATAGAAACCTCGGGTTTTTAGGATTCCGTGGCCAAATGGCAATAAAACGGAACCCTTATAGATTCGTCATGTCTGTCTGTCTGTCTGTCCGTCCGTATGTCACAGCCACTTTTCTCCGAAACTATAAGAACTACACTGTTGAAACTTAGTAAGCAGATGTATTCTGTGAACCGCATTAAGATTTTCACACAAAAATAGAAAAAAGCAATAAATATTTTTTTTTCTAAACTGAATAGTTTGCGCGAGAGAAAAGTCCAAAGTGGTAAAATGTGTCCGACTCGCGCTTGGCTGGTTTTTTCATAAGAATTTGTGTGGCTGACCCCAGCCGGGCCACAAAAAAAAACAATGAAAAATAGATTGTTTGAGTATGTCGCTATAATGTCTAGAGTTTGTCAGAGTTTGTCGGCAAGTTTCAGAGTTTGTCGCTTGCGCGTTTCAGAGATCTGTGTGGCCCGGCTGGGGATACGTTACCCCAGCCGGGCCACACAGATCTCGAAAACGAAACGACCTAGTGAAAATCTGTTTGCTGATATAAATAGGCGGCAGTTTGTCGAAGTTTGTCGGACAAGTTTGAGCAAGTAAACATTAAAATAAAACTAGTAGAAAAAATTGGTTTGTTTTGATAAAATACTTTTCATACCACCTGCTCGACAATGTTCAATTAGTTCCCCCTTAACTTCAACGTAAAGCAAGACATTATATCCCAAGGGATATAATTTTGTATGAAACTCCCAAGGGATTAAAGTGTTTTAAATATGGAACATAAAATTTGTAAATTTAGCATAGATGTTAGCTTAGGAAGGCAACGGTTCTACGCCCATACAGCAGTAGCGTGCATCCACTAGAGACAAAGACATTCTACCTGTGTAAATAATGTTTTTATAAAATCTAAATACATAATTTTGTTTACTAAAATTATAAAATATTTATCTACATAAACAATTACATTTCACTTTATTTTTTATTGATAAAATACGTTTCATGCAAAAAGCGCCATCTTTTGACGGCTACCAATAACTATCGATAAAAACAAATAAAAGCAAGACGCTGCCAGCGGATAAACAGCATTTGGAAAAATTACGCGGCATATTTAAAAATAAAGAATGTTTCTACAATTTGTTCCATAATTTGCACTAACAGTATTCCGTTGTATTGTTTTCATAGCTAAAACTTTGCCGCCAACGCCATTACGTATTTCAAAATTGTAATATTTTGTTGCTTATGTTAATAAAGTGCTTAGTGGAATGTGTTTTGTGGCATCAATAATACAGTCTTTTTAGAAGTTTATTCAGTGTTTTATTGATAAAGTTAAAAAACGTAAGTAAATGTCCAGGTGCTTCAGCTCTTTTTTTATTTGGGGTCAATAGGTTGTCGACTATTTGAGATTTATTTCGACAGTTGTGTGTAGTAATTAATTGCTGTTTCAAAAGTAAATACTTATACAACAAAGTTGAAAAATAAAAGAATTTTATTTGATACCATTTTCTTGTTAACAAATTAATATTCGTCCTGCGTGCTACTAAAGGTCATTGACAGGGTCCAGCAGCTGATCGTATCGTATTGTAAATCGATATGTAGACTAAGTTCATACTTGTTATATTATTATTAAATATGTTTTAAGTTTTTGTAATATTTTAAGCTTTACTTAAGATATAATTATTGCGTGACGTGTTCGTGCTTGAGAAAAATAAATCTTTTTTTTTATGGTTTTCATGATAATATCATAATTTTAACCATAGTTATAGTGATAGTGATAATGATAATCTGACAGTGTTTATGATGAAAATTACCACCTAAGTAATTGGTTATAGAGCCCTGAGTTTTTATTGTCTCGCAGATGGTATGAAAAGTAGAGTATTCACCTCTGGAATAAAGCAGTGTCTTCGTCTTAGGCGACTTGAACCCCTCGCTTCACTTAGGACTCTACATAACTCCCTCGCTTCGCTCAGGAGTTAACTCTAGAGTCCCTCGTTGCGTTCGGGGTTCAATATGGCGCCCGTGACGTTAGACACTGCTTTAATCCCTTGGTGCATAATCTACTATTAAATATATGGTGCAACGAAGAAAATCTATGTGTTCCTATAGATTTTACATCTCTTAAGATGGACTTATGTGAATTAAAAAAGTGAGATGAATTAATTGAATTGACTTCAATCAAAATATCTTTGGTAAAAGTATAAAAACTTAGGAAAATAAAAAACCTCACCATGTTGCGGAAAAAAATTAGATTACCTATGTGTAACCATCTTATGGATAGGTAATGAAATTGTTTTTCGCAACGTATTAAATTCATAATTATTTTTTTACTTTAATATAATTCTTATTTGAAAGTAGCTTGGATCTATTCCAATCCATTAATAATAATAGTCACACCAACACATCAACATATTACTATAAAAGTTACTGCATTTCATTCGCGTACTCGTGCAAATACTATACTAATAGTTTTTCTTTAATCAAAATCGAGCCAGGCTTTCCAAAGTAAAAGCGTTGTAAAGTTTCACCGTGGGGGGCATGAAAGGACAACAACTTTTAACATGAAAGCAATGAATTCGTACGCGACTGTACATTACTTCATATACATAAACGGCTTCAAAAAAAATCGGTCAACAACACTGGCTGCGTATAAATATATAAACGAAGTTTTGAATATATTGAATGGACAGAAGTAGATATCATCATCATCATCATCACAGCCCATATACGTCCCCACCGAGGGGCTCGAGCCTACCCTATATTAGGGTGATGATTAGGCCTTAGTCAACCACGCTGGCCCAGTGCGGATTGGTCGACTTCACATACATCATTGAATTTCTTCGCAGATGTATGCAGGTTGCCTCACGATGTTTTCCTTCACCGTAGGAGCGTCAGACAAATGTACATATGAAATTCGAAACGAAAAACACATTGGTACATGGCGGGTCTCGAACCCCGACCCCCCGATTGGAAGGCAAGTGCCGAGTCCACTGCGCCACCGACGCTCGTAGATATGCTATAGTAGATATGCTATAGGAATATTACCTACTTGACTTGACGAAAGCTTATGAAAAAATTAAACATGACATTCTTTTAAATAAACTTTATGACATTGGTATTCGTGGTGTAGCCCATAAGTGGTTTGCTTCATTTCTCAGAAATCGCTCACAATTTGTCGAAATAGAAAATGTAGATCAAAATTCGAGAACCATAACATCTATTAGATCAAGGGCCCAAACGGTGCGCGACTCGATACCCCAGGGTTCGGTCCTTGGATGTGCCCTCTTCCTTATTTACATCAACGACCTTCCAAAAGTTATTGATGAGCATTGTGTGATGTTCGCTGATGACTTTTCTATAGTATTTCCGTGTAGCAATAGTACTGGACTTAATGAAAAATATATAGTGTTGTACATAAAGTAGAACGAAGGCTGAGAGATCATAATTTAGAAGTTAATTTCAATATAACAAAAATAATACAAGTCAGGCCAAGACAGAAAAACGAGCTAGACATAAACTTTACAATCAAACAAAATTAGAATCTGTTCAAAATTTTTCATTGTTGGGTATAAATATTGACTCTAATGTTAACTTTAAATCTCATATTTATAAAAATAAATCAAAATTATCACAATTCATATACGCTTTAAGGGAACTAAAGAAATCTACCAATTTAAACACAGCTGTAACAGCTTATCACGCCTACGCACAAGCGTGGCTGAACTACGGCGTCTACTGTGGGGTAACAGTGTAGACGTACACGATCTTTTTATTCTACAAAAGAAATGTATACGTGTCCTCGCAAATATAACACAAAGAGAGAGTTGCAAACCTTATTTTCAAAATCTCAATATTTTAACGTTACCATGCTTATACATATTGGAAATGTGTAAGTTTGTAAGAAAACACCTATATTTTTATGTAAAAATTACAGATGTACCCCGACACAACATTTCACGTTATAAAAATAATCTTTTGCAAACAACATCCAAATTAACTTTACACAGTTCAGGTCCCTATCCGAAGTCAATCAAAATTTATAATAAATTACCGGAACATCTCAAAGCCGAAACAAACTTAAATAAATTTATAAAATGCTTAAAATTAATCTTAATTAAAAAATGTTACTATTCTATCAATGAATACCTTTGCGATAAAAAATTTATAATATAAATGTCTGCCCCTCTTTCTTATTTACCTTTTATTGCTATGCCTTTCAGGTGCATGTGATATTTAGTACTTGTACATTTCTATGTTTTAGTCACTATGTCGCATGTAACGCAATTATAATTAAATGAATAAATAAATAGATGGACAAGGAGACCAGATGCCAAATGATGCTTAAATAATACATTTAAAAAATATCAATCACTCATCGAGGATTTACATTATAAACATATATTACAAATTTAAATATTAACGGTTACTGTTTCATCACTGAATTCAATTAACTATTTTACATTAACTTCTTATTGTAAGTAAGTACATAAAACATAAAAAAATAACATAGTGTACTGAATGCTCGTCTCATTGGCTACCTAGAAGGTAACGACCTCCTCAGTGACCGACAGTACGGTTTCCGGTCAAGACGATCAACTGGGGACCTTCTGGTGTATGCCACACACCTCTGGAGCGAAGCCATTGAGAGGTACGGTGAAGCTCTCGCGGTTTCATTGGACATCTCAAAGGCATTTGATAGGGTCTGGCACGACGGTTTAATTAGCAAGCTTCCCTCATATGGACTACCTCCAAACCTCTGCTCATGGATATCTGATTTCCTGAAGGACAGATCGATTCGGGTAGTCATTGATGGCTGCTCGTCCGATCCCTTGGCTATCAATGCTGGAGTCCCCCAGGGATCGGTCCTCTCTGCAACACTTTTTTTGCTACATATCAACGATCTGTTGAAACCCAGTATCTTTGGGTACGCAGACGATAGCACAGTTGCAGAGAGATATATGTCCGATGCTAAGGCTGGGAAGGCTGAAATCGAGCTGCTCAGAGCCAACATGGTAGAACGCGTGAACTCGACCCTGCAAGAAGTTTCGGATTGGGGCGAAGCTAACAGAGTCGAGTTCAATGCCTCCAAGACCCAGGCCTGTCTTTTCAGGTCCAAGCGGAACCCGTTCAAATTGGTTCCCACTTTCCGAAATGTACCCTTGCCTTTAACGGACCATTTAAGCCTACTGGGCATTGACCTCTCACCGAACCTCAACTTTGGGCGTTCTATTGACGCGAAGGCGGCTACTGCAGCTAAAAAGCTTGGCATACTCTCGAAGGTTAGGCGGTATTTTACGCCGGAGCAGCTTCTTACACTATATCAAGCACAGGTCCGGTCGTGCATGGAATACTGCAGCCACCTTTGGGACGGCTCTGCTAAGTACCAGCTATCTGCCCTTGACTCGGTGGAGCGCCGGGCGAAGAGGTTGATCGGTGAAGACACTCTGAAAATTTCAAATTTTCAGAGTCTTGAACATCGCCGCACAGTGGCCCGTTTATCGGTTTTTTACAGGTTACATTTCGGGGAGTGTTCTCAAGAGCTGTTTGATCTTATTCCACCGTCTCCCTTTTATTACCGAGGCACCCGGAGAACGGCAAAGACCCACCCCTACGTAGTAGAAATTCCACTTGCCCGTACGAAGCGTTTTGCTTCCACTTTTTTAATGCGTACTGCGAGGGAATGGAATTCTTTGCCGTCCTCTGTGGGCGAGGGAATGGAATTCTTTGCCGTCCACCTCACTACAACCCGGGTCTTTTCAGAACTAGAGTGAATCGGCACCTAATGAGTAGGCATGCTCCACCTTAGTTCCCACCTTTGCTTACCATCAAGCAAGATGGGGACAAGTGCCTACCCATAAACTTAAAAAAAAAAACTTCATATAGATAAACAAGGAGACCAGATGCCAAATGATGCTTAAATAATACATTTAAAAAATATCAATCACTCATCGAGGATTTACATAAATTTAAATATTAACGGTTACTGTTTCATCACTGAATTCAATTAACTACTTTACATTAACTTCTTATTGTAAGTAAGTACATAAAACATAAAAAATAACGAAACCCCATATTTGGGACTTCAGGCTCCTAGACTATTTACCCAAATAAAGAATTCTTTCCTTCTTTGGATTGAGGCGTCGATAAACTCTGAATCTTTGAAGAATGTATCGACAAACTACCACCTATCTTTGTCAGTAAGTAAATTTTTGCTAGGTCGTTTTGTTTTCGAGATCCAGGTGGCCCGGCTGGGGTAACGTTTCTCCAGCCGGGCCACACATATCTCGGAAATGCGCATGTCTCAAACTGTGGAATTTGTTCGACAAACTCCGACAAACTACCGCTTCACTATTCCAGCAAACAGTTTTTCTCTACGTCGCTTTGTTTTCGAAATCCAGCTAGCTCAGTTGCAGCAACTTTGCTGCAGGTGAGCTCTGAAATGGTGGATCGACAAACTCTGAAACTTGTTAGACAAACTCTGACAAACTGCCGCCTCCCAAGTAACACAAAGAGGCTGAATACTAGATGAATAGGAGGATTCTTGTGTACTAACAGCTGAATAAAGGCTGAGTAGCATACTAGTCAGCCACTACACTGCTTAAATGGGCACAAATTATTCAGCCTAAAGTTCACATTCCTGAATAACTGCGTTATAATAAAGTAATAGTAGCAGTATTAGGTGTAACAAGGTGGTAAAGGCTAAATAGTAGCAAATTAAGGTACCACTAGTTACACTTTATTCATACTATACCGTACACGTACGCTTTTAAATATCAGTAATTAAGCTTATGGGTCAGATTGTACTGTTTAAGAGCATACCTCCTACAAAATACTTCGCGAACTGTTTTGATCAAACATTTTTTGTTTTTATAGGAGGTACGTAATATTTATGAAAGTGACAGATTGAAGTGAGAGAATGCAAACAGTTTTTCTGATAGCGGTACACAGTTTTAATAGTATCTTCATGAAAAGTTATTGGTATTTTAAAATTACTATGAATATGTACGTATATATCTAATAAAATTCTCAAGCGCCACTCCAAAAATACCTTTTTAATGAAATTATAATCAAATAAAATCACCTGGCAAATATGTTTGGAATAAATAAATTTCTAATTGTATCATTTTTTAATTTAAAATTAGTAATTACATTATAAAAATTTATTTGGTATCCCTTAGTTGTCGTGTATCATGGTAAAAATATAAAATAATATAAATAAATTAAAGGTAAGTCAGAATCTGTAATTATTCAAATGTCTAAATGTTAATCACTTCTTAAGACAATTACCTTCAAACAAAAATCAAAAGCTTATTTGTATTCATGTAAACATAAGGTCTATGCTAAAAAATTTTACTAAGTTACAACAAATTGTTAGCTCCTGTAATACTATAATAGATATGATAACTGTTACTGAAGCAAATTTATCAGATACGATTTGTCAACTTTATAACTTGGACGGTTATACAATGCACACAAGGCTAAGAAAAAACTCTAAAGGCGTATCATAATTTACGTTCACAATCGTCACCAGTTTCGAACAACTTACACAAACACTATTCCCTCGGAATGTTTCACTGGTTACCTTACTACGCCATCGAGATATACCTTAGGTGTGTGTTCCGTGTATAGACCACCAAAACAAAACAAATACTCTTTTGTAGCCGAAATTGAACGCGTAATTCACTCTTTCACACAAAAAACTGACTTAATTTTCCTTGGAGATATTAATATAGATACGAAAAAAAGCGAAAGCATACAGAAGTCATACGTGAGCACAATGTATGGAAAGGGTCTTGTAAACGGGGTGACTGATTTTACTCGAATAGAAAGCAGGAAAGGTGTAATCTCTAAGACATGCATCGATCACGTGTTTGTCCGAACCCGTTTACAAGACGTTTTCTGTGGGGCGCTCTGCGACGTACTGGCAGATCACCGTATGACGATTGCTGTGCTAGCCGATATGCCGGGTATACTCCGCTTTATGTGAAAAAAATAAGTAGTGATAAACTTAAAGAATGTCTCCCAAAAATTGATTTAAAGTCCGTTAATTTGATGAGCTGTCCTATACAGATAAATAATAAAATATATACAGAAATTAACAACTGCTACAAGGAATCAGAGTATATACATCAAATAAAAAAATACAAAAGAAATAAACACCCGTGGATCAATAAACGGGTCATAAAATTTTGTGAAAGGAAAAATGCATTGTTCGAGAAATGGTTGAAGGATACGAATGATAAAATTGTTGAAGTAGAATATAAAAAACAAAGAAATAAAACGCATAAAATTATAGAACGTAGCAGAAACAATTATTTTAGAAATAAACTATACTTGTGTAGTAACGATATAAAAAAAGTCTGGCAAATAATAAATGAAATAACAGGAAAAATCAAGAAATCGATTGATGATGCTATTATAAAAGCTTTCAGCGACATCGGCACAGACAACGATATAGCTAATATGTTTGCGGATAAATTCAAAGAGAACGTTCAAAATATACTTCCAAATTGTAATACAAAATTATTAAATAGTTCGTATATGAAACCTTTAGACAAATCAATGCTGTTTCCTTTGGCAAAAAAGAAAGAAATTCATAAAATTATAACGAATTTAAAATCAAACAAATCGCCTGGTATCGATAATATTCGATCCTTTGATATAAAACTAGCTGCTGATAATATCGTAGAAGCCATCACTAAACTTATAAATACAAGCTTAAAGACAGGAGTATATCCTGATGAACTCAAAACGGGTTTAGTGAGACCCATCTTCAAAGGTGGTAATTCACGAGGCTGTTCAAATTATAGGCCCATCACAATGCTTCCTGTAGTCGATAAAATTGTAGAGAAATATATTTGTGACAACATTCATAGATTCTACAATCAAAACAACGTGCTATCTTCAAACCAGTATGGATTTCAACCTCAAAAAAGTACTTCAGCCTTACTATTTAAGTTCACAGATGACATAAATTCGTTTCTGGATGATAAAAAACACGTCCTTGTCATTTTTATCGACTACAGCAAGGCATTTGATACCTTAAATCATCAAGTATTAATAGAAAACCTGGGAAACACTGGGATCGGGGTCAGGTTCTTGATTGGTGTAGAAATTACCTTACTGACAGATCGTATCAAGTAAAAGTAGGAACCTCCCTTAGTAATAAGGTAACTGTTACAGAAGGAACAGCACAAGGATCTGTGCTGGGTCCCCTTCATTACTTGGCTTATGTGAACGATGTGTGTAATGTAGTAGAGCATTGTAAAATTTATCTTTATGCTGACGACACCCAATTTCAGCAGACAGAGATCTTAAAACAGCAGAATATAAACTACAACTAGATTTCGACAACATTTGCAAATGGTCTCATGACGCTGGTCTTGTTCTAAACTGTAGCAAAACCAAATTACTTCACATTTGCTCGAGCTACTCTAAAACAGTAGGGTCTGCTGAGATATTAGCACATACTCATAACTGTTTTCACTCTTATAAAAGTAACTTAAAATGTAGTTGTCCACCATTGCAGATAGTAAATGAGCAAACATACCTAGGACTTAAAATTGATCAGCGTTTCAACTGGGGACCACACATTGCCGATGTGTGTAATAAACTGCGTGCACTCATGGCTAAACTATATATCATAAAAGATAGGGTACCTTATGATATAAAACGTAACATGTACCTAGCGCTTGCCGAAAGTGTCATGTCTTACGGGATTACAAGCTATGGTCGCACGTTCCAAACTTACATAGACGATATTTACAAAATTCTAATAAGACTCTTAAAACTAATAGTACCACCTAAAATTAAAAATAAATTACAAAATGAAAATGAATTATTTAACCACTGTAATGTTTTACCCATACATCTCCTATACAAATTAATTATTTTGAAAGAACAATACTTCAGAAAGGAAATACAAAACGAAGAAATATTTACAAGATATCAAACAAGACGGTCCGAAAAAAAGTTTTTACAATATCTAGGTATACTAACTTTTACGGTAAAAGGAGATCAGATTTTATTGTACCAGAACTTACAAATAACTTACCTAAAGAAATAAAACAACAAATAAACCCAAAAAATATATCGTGCGTACTAAAAAATATTTTCAAGAACAAATAAGCGATTCTTCCTAAAATTATCTCTAATATTTTGTATTTATTATTATTCAGGTGTTTATTTATACACACTCTGCCGACTCTGTAGAGATGAAGGCGTGACTAGATTATGTATGAAATAGTGGAGCAGCCTGTATCGTGTCCGATCCCCTCCTTGCGCATCAATACCGGTCGGCCGGCCGGCATGCGGGTGCGCTGCACAAGTAGCTAGTGTGTATGCATAGGTATAAGATAGTCATAGGAGCTGTTTATGTGTGTTTACTGTTTAGTGTTAAGTAATCTTTTTCGTATCCACATAACTACAAGTGGCACTGGAACAAATCCGTTTTGGGGTTTATCAGTGCAATTTAATTTAATAAGTGTTTTTGTTTCGTAAATTTATGATAATAAAAAAAAAATCAAAATGGTGGTGAAATTAAAGAGAAACGTGAACTGTTATACTTCAATATTACTGCTGTAGCCTGCCAAATTGGGTACATATGTATAATTATTCAAGCTAATTCGTAATAAAGGCTCACATGGGATTATTCTGAACGCAATATGCGGTACAGAATACGCGAAGTGATTCCAAAGAGTAATAAGAACGTTCAGGTGAACTTGTAATCGGCCGCTATTCAGGCATTAACAATAGCAGTATAGATGCGTATCAACAGGGAAAATTGCTGAAAAACACATTATTTTTTCTCCTTTTTACATCTTATGTCTGTATAAGAGACCACATGTACTACCTTAAGAAGATAGTGTTATAGAGGTCCACATTTACTCTATTACACAGCAATTGGCATATCTGCATCTGCTTAACTGCCCTTATTCAGTTAATAGCGTTGAAAAGTTCTAACAGCTGAATAAAGGCGTAAACAATATACCTAATAAACGGCTATAGCGTTTTAAGGGTAGTGAATATCTACCATTATTCAGTTACTTTTTTTCCTCAAAAGCTTTAATTGAAATTTTGTAAGTATATTGTGAGCGCATGGATGGATTGAGGAGCTACATCACGAAATCAATTGAAATTACCGCCCTGATTTAGTAGCAAATTAGTTAATTTTGTAGGCGAAATTCTGGAATTTGTAGCAACACACATCAAGAGCACTATATATTTACCTACTAGCTGTTTCCGCGAACTACGTTTCGCTTTCAAAGCTCAAAATTGTAGTTTCCTCACTTTTTAAGGGGATTTCACAGCTTTCTGATGGAATTTTGTAAATATCCCTCCAGCGGGCGCCAACATAAGCGAACGAACACCAGTGCCGAATTTCTGGTTCTAGCTCCAGTCGTTTGGATTCTACGTTGATACTTCACTCTGTCACTAACCCAAACTTTTTAAAAACTGTAACGGAAGAAACGCCGCAGTGTCACCAATGCTTTCGAAAATGAGTCAGTAACCCGATGTGCACACACACATTTCTTTGGCTATACCCAGCCTGCAGAAGTGTCCATATTTTTTTCGTCAAAATTGAGTCAAAGCCTAGGTATCCTTTTTATGAAACCAATAATTAGAAAATTTAATTTTAAAAATCCAACTCTCGCACTAAACAAATTCTTCACATTCCTTGGATTGTTGAAAACGATGAACAGATTCGAATTTTCTTTTGTTTCTTTTAAATTCTGAAATTGAGATAAAAAAAAATATACGAAAAAGATGGCCAGCAAATGAGCTTCAAAACTGCATAAAAACTTTTTGAGCAACCTAATATTTTTGGTGTATTTTTGCTACAGACCGTAGAAACTTATAACACTAACAGCCGGTTGCACCCAGTTTTACGTTATGCGACTTCATAAAAAGTAACAACTTAATACCTAAAAATGGGTCGTTTCACTATTAAATATATGAGTCGCGCCGTACATTTAACCTTTATAAACGTAAAAGATAAATAAAACTACAATTGAAACTAGATTATGGTGTAATTCTTACGTGTTTATATTGTTACTTTTAGGAAATCGTCAAACGTAAATTTGGTGCAACCGGTCGTAAGCGTACCGATAGATGTGTCCGGAAGTGTATATTCATGTATAATTGATTGATTATTTTGTTGTACTTTATACTTCTACAAATAAAAAATAATAGTCTCTGAAACATATTGGGAACAAAAAATTAGACATTTTCCTCTTATTACATAACAAAAACTGTCTTAATCTATGAAAGATAAGACATTTAATAAAAAAAATGTGGGAGTAGACTTCGAGATTGATATTTTCTGATTTACTACCACTCCGCTGACTCAGCGACTCCAAGTGACAGAAGAATTCATCAACACTGTAACAACTCAAATTAACTCGCGTATATATTTTTTCATTAAAACTGCAACAATTCCAAATAACCGTGTTTTATTTTATGCTAATACCACGGACCTGAAATGTAGGTCCATGGCTAATACGTATACTCTCCGGATACAAGCGGAGGTCAACTGACAATACTCTTGTTTCGGTGGGAAGAACTGACATGCGTTGTCAACAAAGGTAAGCTATGTGACGACTGTTTTAAGCCTTTACTGAACCTGTTATGTCGGATAGATGAATTACGATCGCCTGGCATTCGAATACAAGGATAACTCAAAATTCACGATTTTTGAGTTAACTCAGTTTAGAACTAATGTTCGATAAATATTTCCAACCATATCGAATAAAAATATTCATTAAATTCAAGTTAATTTTAACGCGAGAGTAATATTAATTCGTATAGGTACCTAAATGTAACCGACTGATAAAGTTATCGCAATGAATAATTTCAATCACAGACTAACTAATAAAAAAAATTACCACCACGGTGTTAATAAAGATATCAATATCAATCAATATTTGAATAAATATTAGCTGATATGATATTTAAACCATTAAAATTATCTGATACCAATTTTTTTTCAATGATTAACTTTTAAGTAATATTTTTTCAACCATTAACGCCACCTCTACAACACGCCTGTCGGCTAGCCATGGGCGCAACAAAGTTCCACCTCGTTAAAAAAAGGCTACATTCTTGAAATTTACAGCGCTAGATAGAAATTGAGGTAAGTTTTATCGTCAATCAAACTAAAGTCGGGAATCGAACTTGTAAGAATATAGATTAAAAAAAACATATATAAAAGATTATCATGAATTAGGATTATGAGTAGGAGACTGCAATTGTAATAGGATTATTTAAAACTCCGCTTTATAGGAGTAGAATGTGAGATAAGTAGGCGAGGCGAGTTACCTATATTATAACAAACAAAGTTTTACTTATAACGAAATACGCTAAAAACAAAAATAGGAAAATCAAATTGAACAATTCCCACCTGACTTTGCGTCTGAATCTTTCAACAAGGATATTTATGTTCAACAACATTTAGTTTAGAGCCATTCGTAAGGGCACCCGATTTGATATTCATGCCGCGTGTGATCCGAGCATACACTGTAGGTACTGTGGATAGAATAGTGTTTCGTAAAGAAATAATTAACACATCATGCAAAGTCAAAACATAATTTAGTATAATGGTGACAATGGTACATACTTAACATGCTTTTTTTGAATGTTTGTATAGGGAGAAAAATACCTATAATCATCCCGCCTGCTGGCGGGATGGTTAAAGTAGTACTTACTACTTGTTTTTCAACAACAACAAACAGGGCAAGCTATATAAAACCGCTTAATAAAATAATCAACACAACAACATCATCAATTTGTTTGTCGGAACCATAAACACTTACACGCGCAACATGACAAACTTTTCCGAGTTCGCTCAGCCTCAGACACATCGTAAGTGTTTCAGCGTCGAACCAGTTAACTGTCCATCATTGTGTTTGTTACGGATGCGTGCAAACCACAGCAGCCGTGAACACAGCACACCCTGGAGGCTTAGGAGTCTCATCGATCACGTGGCATTGCTCGCCGGCTCCGTAGGCTGTGTTGTAAAGCTGTGCCTGTGAAACAAGCGATAAGTGCAAGGATGCCTCAATTTCTTATTTCTATGGAGATTACTGATTAAGGATAACAATGGAAAGGGTTGCACTTTTGAAATCGGTTTCAGGTATACAGAGTGTAAATAAAGTGATACCAACGAATACATGTTTTATCGCTAGTGTAGTGAAATAGGAAATAGCTGCCGAATTGCACTTTGTTTTGTTCGGAAATCTGGGGCACGCACTAGATTCGCTCCCGATCCCGTGAAGGGAGTCGCCTTTAAGCTCGCGCTTTGAGAAATCGGGTCAGTGACTGTGCGCACGAGTAAAATTGCGCCCGACTCGCGAATAGAATTGTCGCCTTATTCAATCGATTTGGGAGCTTGGCTGCATATTTAGGGCCCCCTGTTGTTTATGACCACCACTGTGTTGTGAGCAAGTGTTCCTGGAAGAGAAGCAGAGTCCATGAGTAGGCTTTCACCACAGAGGAGCGCTCCTCTCTCTGCTGCTGTTCAGGTGTTGCAAAGAACACTAACCAGAGTGAGTGTTTTGGATATTTATAGTTTTAATTCTTTGGGTATAGAAAGGAATAAGGCGAATCGACCGGGCAGGTACACTCCGGAGTTTGGTTACGGTTAAGGGCGAAGATTTTCCACCCCCCAAACGAACCGGCCGTGTACAAAACAGCTATTATTTCTTTATAATTTTGCACATAAATGCATATACATTGGTGGATATGTTTATGAAAAAGGCACATGACTGCTGTGCTGCATGAAAAGCATGTATTGAGATAATTAAAAATAAAGGAAAGAATGTTAGATACGCGTAAACTGGATAGTAGGTATATGATATTCTTTTGGCTCTTGTTGTTGTTGATGTTGATTGTACGGTGATTTGGGGTTTTCAAATCGGTTTATTCCAGCCTAAGCTGTGTAAGTACTTTCGAAGTAGACTTCGCTTAGTCGGTATGCCGTGCACTCTGCGGGATGAGTTCCTATGCCTGTTGATTTGCCATCAGCAGCAGGTATAATGCTCAATGCGTGATTGTTGATTTTAGATTACGTTGTATAACTTATCCAGCAGTATGTTCATCGATCCCTGTACATTTAAACACTCGTCAAGTTTTTTAAACTTTTAAGGACAATTTCCTAAATATGTAACTGATTTTAATTTTCAGACTTGTAACATTATATTTTTGAAAAAGTACGTGATGTATATAAAAGTACGCATATTTTAGTTATTTTTCATTATTGACTTTTTAAATTTCTTTTTATAGACGTGGCTCTGCCCGTGGTCTTTTTTAAAAAAATAAGTTTAATTTAAATGTAGCAGAGTGATCGCTGAAACTGAAGCCGCGGTCTTCTCAGCTACGGGCCAAATACCCAGTCTCCGGCTGATCGTAGCAGGCTACGCCCGTAGCGCCGTAGCGCTCGTAGCGTATTCGTAGTCGTTGTGTTGTGGTTTCGTCATACGCGAAGATTTCTGCAACATCGAAAGTAAGTTTTTAAGCACTTACATAAAAAAATCAAATTGTTTGTATAATATATAATATTGCTAGGATAATTATTTTAGTTGTTAAAAAATGTTTTCCTGATCTTAAAGTTAAGAATTAAGTGATATATAAAAATGTATTTATTTAGATTTGTAGTGGTGATAGTAATGAATGATACGTATAATAATGATACGCTCAAAAATAATAAAATATTATTTATGTTTACTAAAAATTTATATATTTTATAATTTCCTATTTGTTCAATTACTTAATAAGGCATAGTGTGAGAATGAAAAAATTTTTTTGCTTCTCAATATGTAATGCTTTTTCTAGCTAAATTGTAGAAGACTTTAAAAAGTCTTGGTATTTGTTAAAGTTCTTGCAAAGTATCGTACGCTGAATGCTTCGTGGACGTACGTGAGAAATAGGTCAATTACCCACAAGAGCACCCTCTAAATAACTTTGTTCTGGACGTAAAACATAAATTTTGTGCGCCATGGCTATATTTATATATAAATATGGTTTTATGAGTACTGATCTTAATAAGGAGAAATTTCATAATACATCGGCAATCGGTCTTGCATAGATTTCAGAATTCTATTCAGTTGAAAACTGAATAGAATTTTGAATATCAATCTCTGAACAATCTAAATATTCGTTTGGCATTAATTCCATTTGTCTTCATCATTATCAAATAGTCTTTGCATGTCTTGAAAATGAAAAGATGAAATACGGCCAATAAAAAAATCACATATCTTTCTCAATTAACATAGACGTTTACAAACTGTCAACGAGATACAAAATCATACCTTTTATATTTCACTCGTCAGATTTTGCTTCGCTTTAAAAAAATCTGACGAAGCAATTAAGCTACTCTCGTAGATAAAAGTTATATGTCGACTTAAAAGTGTGAAATAAGTGTGTGTATAAGTGTGAGATTTTAGAAGTTCAATGATCTATGACGAACTTTGCGGAACAAAAAACATTCATAATCTCGAAACGAAATCATCGAGTACAGTGAAGGCTGACGGTACTTAATATGAGGGACGACTGAATAACAAAATAACTGCTGACATTGACGGAGAAGGTTTTTGCTTATAACTCGAATAATAAGTGAAGATAAGGCTGAAGACGGAGGCGAACTTCATGTGGATAGCTGATCTTCAAATTTGTCGGAATACAAAAAGAATAATATTAACATTGTTATTATAGTAAACTTTGTAAAGATGGTACCACTAATCGAACTGAGCACTGCCCTTATGTCAATTGAATACCGTATCTCCAGCACGCGTAGCACAAGGATCCCGACATAAATATGTCTATCATTAACTATTACTTTCTCGATACCAAACAAAAGCCATCTCATTCGCTACTATCATATCAAAGTGACATTTCGATGTAGAAAAACAGTCCTAGAAAATACTCTCGCGATCCTTGTGCTACGCGTGCAGGTCAGAACCAGGGCACCTAAAAAGGCCGCATTTGCAGAATCATTAAAGGATCATAATATGATTCGTATTATGAGCGAATGCAATTATTCATCATAAGCATATTCTTTTGGTAGCTTTGTATGAATATTAGCAAAATAGTCCCAATTGACACTTAAGCAATGCCTGATTTGTGAACCGTTTTACGAATATTCATACAGAGCTGTCAAATAGAATAATTGCTAATAATTAATTACACTAAATTCATGATACGAATCATATTATGATTCTGCCAATGTGATCTTTTTAGGTCCGTTGGTGGTTTTGAACACTTGGTTACGGCAGCGGTAAAAAATTCATGTCTGTTAGATCCCTTACACACTGTGATTTTTATAGCGAAAAAGATGCGATGCATATGCGATGCCGTCGTGATAGTCTTTTGCATCGCAGCAATCCTTGAACTCACTTTATATGTACGTACCTATATACTTTTACATATACTCGTACATGTACACGGTTATTTTACAAGGAGGAGCCTAGTTTTGAGTGCTTTTTCAGACAAGCAAACCGAAAAACCTTTACTATGGGACCAATGTTTAAGAGGACACAAAAATTAGCTTCTGTTTGAAAAGTAATCCTGCATACGATAAATAAGTTTCCGATTATTAACCGTCCGAACCAATTTTCAAAATTCTTTTTGTATTCGAATGTGTATACTCCTGAGGTGGTCGCATTGTCATCAAGCAGGATCTGGAGAAGGGATTCCAGGAAAATCGAGGGAATATCTTAAATTTCATAGCCATGTCCAACGTGTTTCATGTTATTTCTGAAGGTATTCAAGTATTTTCGTCTGGTAGTCGTTATTTTAAGGTTTCTTTCGGCATGCTGAGATGGAAGTATTCGTAACTTTTAGGAGTAAGGTGTTATTTCTTTTAAATATCATTATCGTGTGTTGCTCTTAGTTTTATACTTTCGAGTTGCTTCGGTGAACTGGTGATTGTTGAAAGTATAACTCCTTAACAGTTATCAGTTAGGGAACATTTTTTAAGTATTGTTTAGATCGTAAGAAGTTTTCAAGTTCAAGTTATATAGATTTTAGCGTAGGTTCGTGTTACTTATACAGAAGTACGTGCACTAGAAAACCATCAGTAGCACATAGAATCTCAATCTCGTTATTATCTGATTATTTGATTATGATATGTAATTTCGAAGGCTATGTAAGTATTTGTGTCTGGTTGTAATCATCTCATAATACTTAGCTGGTATATAATACTACTTACTTGTGATCTAGGTGTTAAGAGATAGGTTTGATCTTTAAATATAATGGGAGCGTATTGATTGACGCGTAGTTGTATTTTCTCAAGTAATTCGAGTGAGTACATTGTTGAAATAACAATCTTTAAATTTATTATTTTAGATTCGTTTGAAGCAAAGTTATTCTGGTGTTGGCCTCTGATCGAATTCTAATACGCAGATAATTAATGACATAATCAATTATTATTAAATGACAATAAAAGTATTATACGAGAAATGAAAACCGGCGAAAACCGATGAAATTAAAAACGAATAGTCAAAAATACATAGTATGTATTGGAATTCATACAAGATAACATTTTGTATTGAAATCGGCGCCAAGCAATGATCTCCTGGAAAGCTTAAAAAATTTAAGTAGCTAAACTAACTAATGTAGTTTGCTCAATTTGACACCGACTTTAATATAAAAATGTATTTTGTGTGAATTCATATTTTTTTGTTTCCTCAACTACACAGTAGGTAAGTAAGATGTTCATATAACACTCGTTCAGGCTCATAAATGATGACTCTTAAAATTTTAAATTAGCTCAAGATTTGTTCTCAACTGAACAGTAATGCCATTAAAGTATTTATCTTTCTATCGCATGTCTTATAAGGCCTCCGAACAGAGTTCTTACTTTCCACTGTCTATATTTATTTGCAACAAATTAACTAAATATGAACTAAATATAATCTAGTGTTGTTGAACATTTAACGTTTGATAAATATATTGTATTTATCAACCGTTAAATTTAACTAATAAAAAGATAAATGTAACCAACTGATAAAATTATCGTAATGAATAATTTCAATCACAGACTGAACCAATAAAAATTTTGACCGCCACGATGCTAATAAAAATATCAATATATATACATTTATTATGTTGTATTTGAATAAAAATATTAACTGATATTTTCAACCATTAAAAGTATGTGATATTTTTATTCAACTATTAATTTTTAACTCGTATTTTTTTTCAACCATTAACGCCACCTCTACTATATCCCTTAACTTTTCTCTTTCCAAAGTTTCTTTGTAATAACATAAACCTTAATAAGAGTCTCTTAACTTGCTTCCTCGCGACATATTTTTTATTTGAAAAAGAAAAACTGGATCTGCAGTTGAAAGCTTTTAACTTTTTCATGTAACAACTTTTGTGTTTGGAATTCTTTTAAGTTTTCATATAAACCGAGCCAGATAAATCTGGAAAATGCTCGGTGTCCGTGGAAGTCGTGAAAAATTATGAACGGAATAAAATTTGCATTTGAAAATGAATATTGATTAGTGGACAAAGCGGGTGGCTTTTATAGGTTTTTCTATTATCATCTCATTACATTATGCTCACTGTTTGGAATAGGCCTATCCCAATATGGAAGGATTTGGGCCGTGTTCCACCACGCTGACCTTTTTAGGAAGTGGAATGCACCACACTTGTCGATGGCTTTTCGCCAGGCGTGTGTAGGACCCTGTGAGCAATTATCGCTCTGTCTTCGGCTTAAGCGTAATAGCATCTTATCATGAGGGCCAGCCAGAACAGGCTAAGTAGACGATGGCCTTTTTAAATAAATTAACACGATGTTGCGTACCGTACCTCGGTGGCTTTTCGACAGGCCTAATGTTGATCTCCCTGTGGAGTGCGCTGGTGTGCAACTCACTAAAAAAGGACGATGTCCATCTTGCCTTAAATATATTCGAAAAAAAAAAAATTCGCCGTCGTCGTCTTTCGACTAGGCACCTTTTGTCAATTTATTTTTGCCCCTTTTAAACATGTGTCGCTGCATCTTGTCTTTACGTGGACGTCGTATCTCACCTCTGCGAAGAGATGGTAAGCTCTACATTCAACTCCAATGGCTCTCGCTTAAGGGTCTCGTTGCATGGGTCTCGTGCCCAGCAGAAGGGCCTGGAATCATGATGATGATTCTGTCTACCTAATGATAGACGACAGGCGTGTCTGGAGTTCTCTCCACTAGCCATCTAGTCCGTCCAGTCCTTAGCCACTATACTACCTCGATGTCCATCCTGTCCTTATTCAGGGTGATTTAGGACACGATAAGATTGAGTCCGGTGCTACTTATCAGTTCATGAGAATTTGCAAAAAAATGCAGCAAAGTATTGTAAGTTCATGTCCATTAAAGAATATTATAGATCACGAGAAAGAAAGCAAAATATCTTTATTTCCAATAATATAATTGGCTAGATGACTAAAAATTTTTTTTTGCTTTAAAAGAAGCTCATTCATATAATAAACAGAAAGAAAAAATCGGTTTTCGAATAACTGTAAAAACAACCAAGATATAAGGTATTAAAGATTTTTCTCCATCTCTTTCTAGCAAAACGGCATTTTACATGGAGTTTATATGGCCGTACTCAACGATGACGTCACGGTTGATGTCCGATCTCTCTGTCTAATCGCTTCAAAATTAACAGCTTAAAATGCTTGTATCTTATGTATTTCTAAGCCGATTTTAATTCTAATTTCACATGATTGCATCTTTTTCTACGCTATTTTAATATTTTATGCCGAGATGTGAAAATTAGAATTCAGTCATCATCCCAATTGGCGAGAGCATAAAAGATGAGCATAATGATTGCTAAGAAGTTTTTCAGGGAACGATTATTTGTTTCGTTCGTTTCATCTCAAACTTTTTCCTTGCGAATCGACCACTTTTTCAGAGCCTACGTTTAATCGCTTCGGGCAATGTAATTTTGGAGCTTCCCCATGTAATAAACACGGATTCTCGGAGAATGTAATTGTCGTTTCGCGATGCGAGGAATTTATTACTTAATACAGAATCGGCAACCACCGTTTCTGCGGAGAAGATGTGAATAAGGAGAACTCTATATTTACTGGGTAATGTAATATTTGTTAAGGCTTTGAATGGCGATAGTTTGGGAAATAATTCCTTAATTTAATTGTTTCAAGAAACAAATTTTAAATTAAGATATTATTTTCCGAAAATAACAACGAAACTTTTAGATTAAGAATTTTGTCATCACATACTATATACCTACTCGTATTAGAAGTTGAATTCATAAAAGAACGATAATTGGCAATGTGGGACGAAATAACGTGTTTTTTAATTTTACTTTTATTATTTTAATCGTGGTAGGTGCATACAAGGATTAAAAAATAATTGTTGAATATTGTAGTAACTTAGATTTAATTATTTTTTTAAATTATATTCATGATTGATTAGATTTTTGTGTTTTGTTTGATGGCGTCAAACAAAATACAAAGTACCTGTAAAGTTCTATATTGAGTAACGATTTAAGAGTTTTGAGTTTGAGTAGGTAAATGTAAATGCCGTCTTTAAATGTTGTTACAATAAAAGTCATGGTCGTTACAACCAAAAGCGCATGTGGAATGTAACTTATGTAAAACACTCTGCATACGTAATAGCTGATTCCACGCTCCACTGCCACGCATATTGCGTGATAGTTCAGCAGCTAATAAAATTTGCAGCGAGTATGGCTAACAAGGTCAAGAAGAGCGTCCTTGGCTCTAAGAAATTATGACGACTACTAACGTGACGGGTCACGCTAGGTAGCGATATGAATTATGATGTAACGCGGCTATACGTCTTATTCGGTAGAGAAATGGCCTTTTCTTCACTATTATTAAAAAGAGGAAAGATTTGTACGTATGTATGTAACGAAAAAACTCAAAAACTATTGGACCAATTTCAATAATTTTTCCACCATTAGAATGCTACATTCTTCTTTATTAACATAGGCTACAAAATTATATTTCCTTCGGGAAAATATAAAATTCCCACGGGAAATAAAAACAACGCGGTCGAAGCTGCGTAAAGTAAAGCTAGTTAAATGTCAAATGAAACCGCTGCCGATAAATCTTTAGGGAAATCGATAAAATGTTGTACCTGTCATTTGTGCGTTGGGGTACCTCTATCTTACCTATACCTGCAGCCAAGCAGAAGTGCTTGCATTGCTGTGTTCTGGTTTGAAGAGTAAGAGAGGCAGTGAAGTCACTTGGTTCTTCGACTCGACATCTTATGTGACAAATTGGCCACGTACATTGGCGTCTTTGTGGGGGTTGCAGATTTGCTGCGAATCTCTCAAGAGCCACACATACTATAGGTGACTGTTACTACTCGTACTATAAGGAACTGCAGCCACTTGCCATCAGGTGGGCAGCTTTAGGGGCGGATCCAGGATCTCATTTGGTGGGGGAGGGCATTCGGAAAAAGTTCCTACTCGGAGCTAAAATCACGGGTTAAAATCACAAGTAAACAAAAAAGTCAAGTTTTTATTAGCTTCAGTTTTACAAAATCAAGTAACCGCGCCTTATGCCGCTAATTACTAAAATGTCACGCGAAGATCAGACTTCATTTCGGATCTAAGATTTTGGGCTAGTTTGAGTCCCGACGGTTGGAAAGCTCGTAGAAAGCCGACGGGGGAAATTGCATTATTACACATTAGAGGCGTATTTTCTTCGACCGTTAGCGCCGTTTATCGGTTGCTCGGTAAGCTAGGAGGAAGCTAGGAGCTTACTGAGTTATTGAGGAGTCCAGGTAAAGCTCGCTTTCGACTTTGGCTTTATCTTCACTTATTGCTAGAAGATGAAGACCAGGAGATTCCATGCTGTGTGTGAAAAAAATTACATGTGCGATCTAAATTATCATCATCATCACAGCTCATATACCGAGGGGCTCCAGCCTACCCTATGTTAGCCTATGTTACCAACCACGCTGGCCCAGTGTGGATTGGTTGACTTCACATACACCATTGAATTTCTTCGTAGATGTATGCAGGTTGCCTCATGATATTTTCATTCACCGTGAGCGTCAGACAAATGTACCTACATATGAAATTCGAAAAACGAAAAACACATTGGTACATGACGGTCTCGAACCCGGACCTCCCGATTGGAAGACAAGTGCCGAGTCCACCGACGCTCTATAAAATCTAAATTAATATAAATATCTAAATTATACTAATTTTTAAATGTTCATATTGTAAAATGAATAAATCTACCGGAGGAAGACTCTGTACTAGGGTCGACTGTTTGGATACCTCTGTCTTACCTATTTCAGCTGCAATGCAGCAGTGCTTGCATTGCTGTGTTCCGGTTTGAAGGGTAAGATATGGCAGTGAAATTACTGAGTTGGTACCGTGACTTTACATCTTAATTCACAAGTTGACAACGCACGCTGTGGTTCTTGTGGGGGTTGCAGATTTGCTACGAACCTCACAAGAACCACACGTATTTACTTCTAGGTGACTGTTACCACTTACCATCAAGTGGGCGCGGCGGTTTGCTCATTTGCCAAATTCGTTGTATAAAAAAAAAACAAAATACAATCTAAGACAATAAGATTGAGACAGATATTTCTTCTTATGATTTATTTATTTTGCAATTTATCTATCATTTTTAAAGAAAATGCAAAGACACAAAAATAAAAAATGTTCACATCGTGTTATTGACAATGTGAAAATATATTCAACAATCTACAATGAGCGAAAATTAGCAATGTGCGACAAAATAGAACCAAACATTCGTCCATAGCACGTCGAACTGTCGAAGACATTTCGACGTAGACAAACGTCTCGAAAATACTTTGCAGCAAATCCTCCTTTAATAAACGTGTCAGCGACCTAGGACAAGAAAAGCCCAGTCATTTACCCGCGGATATGAGCATGAATCGCCGGGAAAATAAATAATGAAAGTGATAGAAAACGTTGAGTAAAAGCAATTTGGATTTGCGCCAGCAGTGGAGTAAATAGGAGAAAAACGGCCGAGGAAAAAATTACGCGGCCATCATAATTATTAGCTGAGGCTTCTGGAAGAGTGGCTGGGAATTGTTGCGTTCTCAGTTTACGGTTTACAGAAATGTATTCGTGTAGGTATGTGTAGGTACTGACCGAGTCGAATACATTGAACCAAAGAGATCACATATTTGATCTATTTGGTTTATGCATTCGACTCGGTGCATATACATTTAATTTAAACATGTTTCATGCATGCTGCAATAATTAGCATGTTTGGTGGAGGTTTACAACTGGCGCCAATGTTTCAAAAGAAAAGAAACGCACATTGGTTGTACCCAAAACAAAAAATAACTCTAAATTAGTTTTCCATGGTTTGACGATTAACTAACGTACGTACGTACGTTAGTACGTACCTATAATCTAAGTATGTAAGTTAGGACGGGGAATTAGGAAGTTTTGGCATGTACTGACAGTATTCAATGTAAATCATCATCATCATCATCACAGCCCATATACGTCCCCACCGAGGGGCTCGAGCCTACCCTATATTAGGGTGATTAGGCCTTAGTCAACCACGCTGGCCCAGTGCGGATTGGTCGACTTCACATACATCATTGAATTTCTTCACAGATGTATGCAGGTTGCCTCACGATGTTTTCCTTCGCCGTAGGAGCGTAAATAAATACCTATAAATACGTACAGCAAGCTTCTTGTCAAGCTATACTGTTTGACCTGTGGACCGTCCTTATGTCGCTCGTAATTGTGGCGGTTTTCGTAGTGTAATTGTATGGGAATGGGAGCTTACTGTACATGTAAAAAGCAATTAAAAATAAAAACAGAAATATCAAATTAGGCAGCTCATTCTTAAGATAAGCTCTTTCCTTCGATATGTCAAACAAGTTTAAATAGAAAATAAGTTTCAACATGGTTTCAACATATCCAAAAGTAATGATGAAAATATGTAACGAACCTACCTACTGTCTGCGTTGATAAAGCGTTTTTTTATATTAATTTGTTTAGATTGTTTGATTATATTTGTCTAGAAAAAAATATAAATATAACTTTCACCAAATTATATCGAAGCTTACAATAAGTCACTGAAACACATGTTTAATGACGTAGTTTTATTGTTGTAATACTTTTGTGACAAAGACGAAGGTCGAAGAATATAAGGATTGGTCGTATAAGTTTTAATGGCGTTTCATACAGCCGTGAGTGATAATCAATTAGCAGATATGGCTGTCTCGTCTCATGTAGTTTACGACAGTTTTACCGTTCCAGACACACCCTGATAGTGTCGAGCGCGGTTCATATAATATTATCGATAATTTGACGACTAAACGACAATACAATTAATGTTTATCGGATGTACCTACTTGCATATCTGGTGTAACTCCAATGTTAACATTTACTCTTAGAAAAATTAAATTATTTAATTACTTAGTTAAAAAAATATTTTTTTTAATATTCACCGATTGTGAAGTCTAAGCTAAGCATCATTAAGAACTCGTGTGATGAATATTATACAATGGATAAACATACATAATAGCAATATACGTATTAAGTATACAATAGAAACAGACAAATTTATGGCCGGAAATAAGAATTTGTTTTCCTCATACAGTTATATCCGAAAAAGTTTTTTCATTTGGTTTTACTCGTCAAATTAAAAAACTGTTTAATGAAACTATATCAATTCCATCATTTACTGTTATTTATTATTAATGAGGCTATAACAGCCTCAAAAATAATAATTTTACGATTAACAGTTAAGCTTGTTAAATACAAAGAATAGTCATTAAACATTTTTTTTGTTAATCAACAACCTTAAATATTATTTCGGTATTCCGTTACACCCGGTATATAGTCATGTCAAATTATAGCTTCCTAGTACTAGCTTACTGAGCTAAACCATACATTAGATAAAAGTTACTACGTACGTGATTAAACTGCAGACAGACACACAGACGGATAAGGCGAAACTGTAAGGGCTCCTTCTTGACTACGGAATCCTAAAAACACATGATACTTTAATAGTTTGATGCCCATCATATATATCCATCATATATATGACCAATCATATATATGACCCATCATATATATTTAACGTAGCTTACATAGATAGGAACATTCTTTTCATATTATTATCTTGTTTAATAAACCTTAAAAACAAAATAAGTATCGATAAACGATAAGCTTACAACACTATTTCTGTACCATATTCCTCCTTTATTACTTGCTAAAACTACGGAGTACGTACGGACATTCTCAAGTAGTTTCTCTGAACATAACTTAAATGTGCTTTGACCTCACATTCGAATGAATTCTAGTACATGTCTCTTTGTAGTGGATAGTTCTAATATCAGATTCATTGTTGAAGATTATTTTATCTCATACATAATAATATACACAACATTCTATGTCTGATAGATTTATCATCGACGAGCTTGAAAAATTTGGCCAGAAAAGTCCTTTTTACAATATTTATTTACTTTCACTTGTGCCGGTGTCTGTAATGAAATCTTGCAAGTTAAATTTGACCCACTTTCCGGTTTTCCATTGATCTGAAATTTTCATGCATATGTATATCGCGTAACAATGTTATATTAAGATCACACGGAGCTGATCTGATGCTGGAGCTGGAAGGTGGCCATAAGAACTCCGCAAAATAACGACATAACCCCATTGAGTTTGGGTTCGTTTGATTTGTATTGACGAGTACTAAAAGCTTGTATTTAAAAAAGTTTTTTTTAAAATAATTATTTATAGAATATTGAAGACGTATAACTTTGATCTAAGTGCTATACGAGTTAACACTGTTTTGTGTTAATTTCAAACAAATTACATTAACAAAATGATCGCTTAAACTTTTTAGTCATTAATCGCATTCAGTGTGTATTTTTGTTGTTGCTCTAATCTCCACTAGGATTTTTGGAAATTCTCTTTAATTCATTATTGATTAGTTGTACAATCCTATTACTGAAATGATTTAGTTTGCCTTTTCGAGGTTTTTCCCTTGATTCATTAAGTAAATCTTAATCAAATCTTATTACTTATTGGTAAAGTTTAATAGAAGGGTTGTTAATCATGGCAATGTGCTTGCGTATATTCTATTTTACCAATAAATCCTTACCCGCCTTAAAAATGTTTCGACAAACGGTTAAATTTTATTAGCTACATATCAGAGCTAATAAAATCGAAACATTTGTCGAAACATTTTACAGTACAAGAATTACTCACATGTATATGTATGTTTGTATATTTGTATGTTTATATATATGTAGTTATACATATGTATTTCTAATATTCTAATATCTCACTTGTGTATTTTGATGTTTCCTTTCTACTTATATAATTTCCAGCACACTTACAGGTTGACTGGAAGAAATCTCTAATAGAGATAAGTCGGTCGTTGTAACGCAATTTATAACCATGTTTATATTTAGATATTGTGCGCAATAAAGTATACATAATAATAATATCCGCGCAGAACGCACAGTGATATTTTAAAGCAGGTCGGTGGCTAGTTTGTAAATATTCAATGAGTCTGCGCTTTAAGCGCATTCTCATTGCACATTTATACTTATGGCAAGCACCTGATAGAAGTGTTAACCTATTAAAGTGGTTCGATCGAGAAATTATACTTTTAAATGATTGCATTTTTAGAGGCGGAGCAAATATAAGAGTTTTGAATAGTGACTGAAAGAAGTATAGTACTGCTAATGTTATATGAAAACACGACATGAAATAATAGTACAGTCAATACACGCCCGGTCTCGTAATAATCGGTATTCTAGCAGAATTATAAGAGAAGTAATATTTTTTTTTTAGTTATTAAAAATGCAATGAAGGAATAGTAGAATGCTTTATAAGGGTGGAAAGGAATCAATCCCTACGGGGTTGTTACGAGGCGGCTATAGTCCGAGTAGGGTTTGAATCCTTTTACCCGTGTGTAGCACTCTACTTTTCATTTCGAATGCAAGGAAAATAAAAAATAGCTTTTCTAATAAAATTTATTAATAAAAATACTCCTAACATGACATATCGACATCGTGTTTTACACTTAGTGTACTTTTAAGCATTGAATATCTGCTCCATAGCGTAGACGCCTGCACTTTATGAGATAGTTCATTAAAGTATATAAGAAATACATTTTCAGAAAATGATTTTATATTCCTTGCATCTCGCCACTTCATAAAGTCGGAATATGTATTTAAATATCTTTCCTTTGAAATTTTTGGCAAAAAAATTTCGAGTATTGTATTTGCTTCGTTCGTGACTGAATCTGGAGCCGAAATTTCAGAATCGCTTGAATTCATTGTTTTTCTTAAATACCTAAATCACACAATCAAGATTTCGGTACAGTGTAACAGATTCCCCTCCCGCCAAAATTATCTTTTTCACAGGTATTTTTAAATTTGGAACACATCGCGTTACCTGTTACTGGCCATTCAGCCAAATACTTTTATTATCATTGTACCAAAGATTGTATGTACGTAACCTAATTCAGTTCTATTTTTAAAATTTTACTTTCCACCCTAAGGAGGGAAGTAAATAGTATGAGAATTTCCCGCCCGCTGGTGGGAACTAGCGTTTTCCTCCCAATACTCAGATCAAGGAAACGCTCCTTTCCGAGCATGAGGAATGAAAATACATTTTCATTACTCATACTCTGAAAGTAGGTCTGAAGTTGCCTGAGGAGCGGATTGAAAGTAATACTTTTCAGCCCTAGGGAGAATCACTTTCAACTGTCAGCTGCTGTCAAAATTTAAAAAAGAAACTAGTTCTTTTGTCACATTTTTATTCAACCATGTTCCGACTTTCTATACAGCCACTCAATTACAGCGCGATGTAAAATTGAAATAACATAATGTTAAGTATTTAAAGAATATATATTATTAAATGACTTTATTATAATTTATTTTCAAGTAGTTTTTTGAAATAACATAGATTTGGGCAAAATATTTACTAAATGAAAAATACTGACTGAATAGCTGGCCAGCCACAGAAAAAAAAAACAAAATAAGCGGGAAAGCGGCAATGCGATCTTCATTTGTTTTTTTCCATTTGTAGAGTTTTGTTAATACTTCCGCATAGCAGAGATTTGTACTAACTGTTAATTATATTTGTATAACATTGTGTTATTAGTTAAAACACAATGAGTTCATCTGATTCAGGTATGGAGTTAACGCCTGATTTTATAAATGAAAGTGGGCTAAAGCAGAAGTTGTTGATTTATGTAAAATACAATTTACACGTTTTTTCTTTACGTAATTCATTGTTTTATTTTTACTTTCCTTGTATTCGTAATGAAAAGCACAGTGTTTACCTCGGGTTAAAGACTTATTTAGTCCCTCGAACTATTGGTGCCCTCGCTACGCTCGGACGCCAAACACCGCCTCGGGACTAAATAAGTTACTTTCACCCCTTGGGTAACAATGTACTATTTACGTTAATTTAGAGTGTAGGACTTGAAGTTTCCATAACACATTTATATGGAACATTGGATGAACAGTAGATGTTGAACATTGGTATGGAACATTTTTTCACGCGACTTCAAGATCGGTGAAAATTGTTCACCTTGCATGTCTAAACAAGCACATAAAATTTGACTCCTGCTTCATAATTAACCCCTTTTACTATGGGACCAATCTTAAAATCGCAAAAAAAAACGGTGTTCAGTGAATGTTGAACATTGGAATGGGACATTTGTTTCGCGATTTTAAGGTCACATAGTAAAATTTGTTTCAGTTTGCTTGTCTGAATAAGCACACAAAATTTGGCTCCTGCTTCAAAATTAATCCTGTATAGTCTGGCCTGTTGTAGTGTGTACCTACTACAGACTTCATTACTGTTTTACTTCGTTGTCACTATAGAAAATCGATGTCTAAATTGATAACCTTGTTTCTATCCCTTATCAACAGAAAACCGACTTCAAAAACACCAAAAAGTCATAAATGCCAAATTTTAAGTAATTATATTAATTGTTCTTTTCATTTTTTAAGACTTTCAGGTGATAATTGCTTGGCACCGACTTCAATATAACTGTGATGTTGTATTTATTCTTATATTATTTATGCCGTTTTGGCGTTTTTGAAGACGGTTTTTTTTTTCAATCTTTTTAGTTTATAATACATGCATATAATACATACAATACATAATACATAAAATTGGAGCCAAGGCAAACCCCAGAATTACTTGCAATAAAACGTCTTTCGCTTTGAACAGTGCTGAAAGAATTAATCTCCGAACTCCCAATCTACTAGAAATCTTCTATTATCATGTTACTGAGCTGATCAGATCAGATGCAAATACCTGAATATCTTCAACAAAAACATGAAACACGTTAAACGTGCCTATGAAATTCAAGGGTTTCCCCTCGATTTTCATGGGATTCCATCATCAGATCGTGACATGGTGACAATAGAACCACCTCGGGAGTATATTCTTTCGATTACAAAAAGAATCTTGAAAATCGGCCCACAAATGGCGGAGTAATCGGTGAACATACATTAAAAAAAAGAAAATAGATACAGTCGAACACAGTAACCCTACCTACAAGAACCCCAATTTTCATTTCGCCATAGTTGCGAATGCGCCAAAGTTTTAGTCCGCTCTGAACGCGGCACGATTCACGTTGCACTGTTGTAATATAGGTATATAAATAAATTAAATTATACTGTCTGTCTACATAAGTTGTAAGTGAAAGATGAATGTCACATCACTCAATAAGTTTTAGCACGATAAGAATAAACTCATTGATTTATTACCAAACGTTTGGTAGTACTTACTACCGTTTGGTTGTAAATCGTAAAAAGGCGTCGATGGCGTAGTGCGTAAGGCTGTCGCCTTCCAATCGGGAGGTAGCGGTTCGAACCCCGCCACGTACCAATGTGTTTTCAAATTTTGAATTCATATGTACGTTTATTCGACGCTTTTACGGTGAAGGAAAACATCGTGAGGAAACCTGCACACACCTCGTCAGTACGGGGAAAAGGTCGGTGGCTCATTCGGTTAAGGAGTCAACGCGGCATGTTGAAGTCGTGGCACAGAATAGATAATAGTACTACGTACAGAACGGCCACTCACCTCCCCGCACTCATTTCAAATACCTCATCCCACGCCGCACTTCGTTGAAGACATCACTGATACATACACAAGGGCGCGCGCGATCGCTCGGGCGAATAGACGCGAGCGCCGGCCGATAACAGAGACAGCGCTATGCGGGTGAAAGAGAAGGCAGTCGCTGCACTTCCCGCGTCATTTCGATTGATAACCGCGCACTCAGCCCTACTAGATTCCACGCACACATTTGCGCGTGTGCGAACGACATTTGCTAATGTAGTACTGATAGGTAATTGATTTGCGAACGTTGTATGGAGTGTCCGAGGTGTGGTCGTGGTTCAAATCCCGCCCGAGTTTGAAATTTGTAGTTGTGTCAAAAATTTTAATTATGAAAGAGATATCTTTCTAATAAAAAAATATCATCATTTGTATTCCAGCAACTGTATACTACAGTTGAATAAATACATGACTAAAAATCGAGCACATGTTTGCAGTTGCATATCTACAGTATGTTTTATTATGGGCAATGGATGTTATTAAAAATACGAGAAGCATTTAAAATGTTGACAGAAGAATCGATTTTACGAGTCATGTTGTATTTCGTATTTCATTGTCATCAATGCCATTTCCGACTCCGTTGAGAAGAGGCCGGCATTTTTGTATAGCTCGAGCATCGGTCATAATATTATGCTAACGGGTCTCCAGAAAATTAAATTGAAAGTACGGCTGTTGTGGAGAACCAGCGAAATCGTTTTAGTGTGTGTTAGGTATGTGTTTATGAATTATTCATTTTTCCGATGATAATACATAAACCCATATCATCAAGTTAACATAGCTCGATTAAGGGAGTTGTAAACTTTAATAAATGCGAATAAGTCGCAAACAATTTTCAGGGTTATTATAATATCAATAGTTGATTGCGCGATAGGTTGAATTACGGATACCATATGGATGGCTGCATTAAAAACTTACATGAAATAGATGGTGATGATATTATGAGAGAACTTTTTTTTATAAAGTTCACCGCACACTAGGATATTCTTCTGTATCGTGGGTGCAGTTACAAACATAGAATATCACATGCACATACGCCCAGACCGGATCAAATTTCTGTAAGCCATACAAAATATTTGTCCCGTACGGGAATCAAACCCGCGACTCGTCGCGCAGTAGGCGATCACTCGACCTCTGCGCTAACCGTGTCGTCAAATCGACAGTCTTTACGACATTCGACAGTCTTCGGACTTTATTTCGAAATGAAATTTACTTGCCTGACAGACTCGTAAAATGTAAAGAATGTATCAATTTACTAAAACTTTAGCAAAATAGTGAAACTTGCGTAATTTTTTGATTTAAGTAAATATATATCGGTAAAATGAATTATTTGAAAGTAATATATTCCAGGTAAGTGTTGCTATTACTGAAGCGAAAAGGCAAGTAAATGCCGCCCACGGGGATTTGTGGTGCGCCTCTAAATGTTTCCATATTTAGATATTGTTATAATATTATTTTGCTCATCTAGATATTATGTAAATGTCAATTTATTTTATATTCATGTAATCATGGGCAAACAAACAAAATATAACATATAAAAAATTGTGTTTATTTCGATCGAGGTTATTTAAACTACGAAATAAACGAATAACGAAAAAAAGGTAACATTTTTATATTTAGGTTTTTTAAATTAAATTTTTATATTTTTTGGGTTTATAGTGTTTTTGCGTTTTGCTCATTTTGCGTGTCGTGCACATTTTGCGTATTGTACATTATGCTCCGAAGGGTTTTTGAGGTCGTTTTTTATTTTTGGTAAAATATTTATTGAGGTTTTTTAATTTAATACCAGCTCACCGAAGTAACATGAAAGGATACAACTAAGGGTTAATACTTTCCTATTATATTTAAAAAATCAACCTCTAACTCCTACAGCTTAAGTATCTTCCTTCCATCATCAGTTCAGCATGATGGAGGAATCCCTGAGATGATGACTACCAGACGCAAATACAAATAGCTTCAGAAAAACATGAAACACATTGGATGTGTCGCTCGTTTTTCACCAGATCCTGACTTGGTAATTATGAAAACCAATCGCAAAGTATACCTTTGCAAACAAAAAAAAATCTAAATCAGTTAACAAATGACGAAGTTTTGAGGTAGCAAACATAAAAAAACATATAGTCAAATTGAGTTTCCTTTTGTGATGTCGGTTAAAAATGAAGCACACATACAGTGGCGGTCACATAATTAAAGACACCAGTCGATTTTCATACAAACGAGGTAACTTTGAAGCCTTGGTTCTCCGCCAGGGATTGACCTAGCTGTGATCAGATGATGGCCATCTAGGGAGTGAATGGAGGAGATTCAGATCGCTATACACACCCAACTGATCTGATCAGCGTTCTTAGACATATAAGAATCAGAGTTTCTGGATTTCCATACAATTTTATGCTAATTTTGCGGATTTTTTAAACATTTCCGTATATCTTTTAGAATGCTGATCAGATCAGTTGGGTGTGTATAGCGATCTGAATCTTCTCCATTCACTCCCTAGATAGCCATCATCTGATCACAGCTAGGTCAATCCCTGGCGGAGAACCAAGGCGTCAAAGTTACCTCGTTTGTATGAAAATCGACTGGTGTCTTTAATTATGTGACCGCCACTGTATTTAGAAATAATATTCACGTTGAAATAAGTAGGTAATAAAAAGTATCCTTTAAACAAGACTTTGAAAGATCAGCTAAACCAGTTCAATATAAACCCCTTCCTTGTGTAACTTAACGAGTTATCACTTTCAATTTAACTTAACATTCAAAATTATCACGTTTTAGAAATATTTATAGTTGTAATTTTACTCTGCAGTACATTATGTACCCTACTGTTGAGCTAACAGCAAGAATTGATGATTAAACGAACTTACCTGTAAGTGAAGTTCTATCACAATTATAGTACGCTTCATTCGAAGATATAAGCAACACATGTAGTCCTCTTATCATACAGGCAACTCCGCACGTAAATCAATATTTAAAAATATATATTTTTAAAGGTATCTCTAGAATTTCCAACGTCCAACCGGAGCCGGGCTCCGCGCTGTAACCTCATTCTTTTAGAGTATTATGCAAAATTTTATAGCTTCGGGAAACATGGGTTTGGGTGGGACATTATATCTTCGAATGAAGCGTACTATAATTGTGATAGAACTTCACTTACAGGTAAGTTCGTTTAATCATCAATTAATCACTCAAGGTATACTTTACATAATCAGTGTAGCAAAAAAAGTGTATTTTATGAATCAACATGACAAACTGATTTTGTAAAAACGGATTCGTCATTAACTTGGCGATTGTGAAATCTGATAAAAGTATCGGAGGTTCGCGACCAACCGGCTGTTTTTCTTATGACGTCCAACGACACTCCAGACGCGTGCGCCTCGCTTGTGGCAGCGTGTCGCTGAACGCTCGCTGCCACGTCTACTGCGGTGCTTGCGGCAAGTACCGCTTTGATCCATCTGGTGATGGTCTGGCTGTTAGCGGCGCCATTCGGTTGTTATAGGTGACTATTAAGTTATCTACTGAGCTAGGTCTTAAAGCTGTTGTAATACTGTGATAATGCTCTAGGGTCGTTGCTGGACAGATAATTTTATTATTATTAAAATATGGAAGTGACAGTATCGGTAGATGATCAGTATCGGCTGATGTCTTGATTTTTTTTTGGGAGGAAAAATATAAATAAAAGAAAACTTATTTTAATATGGTTATAAGGTTATGACAAATGTTTATATTCCTAATTTCAATAGATGCCAGAGTCTGCATCCTATGTGCAGTGCACAAAGCAAAATGTGTAATTATTTTTTTTTATACCATTTCTAACGATAAATCTAATTTTCTCTCCGAGATTTTATATGTTGCAATACAATCTGTGGATCCCAGGTAAACGTATATTTAAGGATCGCCGGCTTTAATATGCCTTTGAATAGACGTTTGACTTGTACTTCTGAACCGAGGTTATTATTGAACAATAAGCTTAACGCTGAACGGTAGCTGTTAATGGAACCATAACCTGAACTTTTTTGGTACTGTTCTGTCAAAAACAGAAGTGTTGATTGTAAAGAAAACTTGAACTGTTTGGTTTACCTTACGAAATTGCCACCATGCCTTAAATGCGACCCGGAGAGCTTCGCTGCACAGCCAGGATAATTTATCTGAATTGTGGATTCGGATTTATATAAGAAAATTAAACAGGTTTCTGTTTAATTTCCTTAAAAATTCTGCATCTCTCTTTAAACATTCTAAGTAATCTGAAAAAGAAGTACATTGGTTATGCATGAAAAATAAATTTCGTCTTGGGCGGGAATCGAACCGGCGTTTTCAATATACGAGTACTCCGTGTTGACGCCTAACGTGACCTTACCACTTGGTCCTCGAGCACTTGGTTCACAAGCTGTTTGAGAGCCACACTAATCTCTCGTACAAGCCGACATCCTGGATGTTTTCGGTGTAATGCCGGGTCATTTTGGCTCTAGGGCCTTAATATTGTTTATTAGCAATAAATCAGTAAGATTTTTTGTTTATGTTCAAATTTTAATGTAATTAACTTACAAAAGCATTCTTTTTTCATATGTACATACTGCACAGCGTTTGTACATTAGTTAAATTCAGATAAATAGCTATAATCGCTTTATCAAGTATTGATTACAGGTGGCGTGGCTTCAAAGAGTTCTCCGCAGCAACGCCACAGTAATTGTTTTATTTCTTTCAAACTAAAAGCAGCACATTCTCAAATAATACACGTACGTCTTGTACGTCAGTCGTACATAAAAATGTGATACACCATACTAATAAAAAATGCGGTGGCGTGACTACAGATCATCACATCGCTGTAAAGCTAAAAATTTTTTCCTTTCGAGACGTTTCATATACATCCAACCATACCGGATGGCTAGTGCGAATAATGTAATTGTACAACGTGGCAATGTTAAGAAGTTTTTGACCATTTTTAGAATTTTTAAACGCTTCTCATCCGGTAAGCTTAAGCTCATGTGTATGGTATCATACATAAACCCTAAATATTTACATCTTTGTGATGGTGTTAATGTACTTTTTTTTCAAAGATTATCACAAAGCCCAAATAATGCAAAATATTTACAGTTTCGTTTACATTTTCCAAGCATTCGTCATAAGTGCGACCTATATACTAAATATATATCGTCAAGATATATTACTCAGGTAAAACCACGATATCTGAGGTGGGCGACGACTTCTTTCATGATCTTGGCTCTAGATACTAATGAAAGTCCGTATGGCATAGCATTGAATTCATATGTTATTACTTTACTCTTAGAATTGAAATTTTAAATATTTTCTATGCACAGAGACTATTCTCTTCGATTCTTTTAAATCTGGCTAAGAAACCATTTTTAGGAATAATTTTACATGCTGTTCTGTAATCTTCAATTTTGAAGTTATTTTGATCTTAATATTTTTTTTTTAGTAACATAAATTTTAAAGTAAATCTTTTACTGCCATTGGACTTAGGTGCCAAGAAAATATTAGAAAGAAATTGATCCGGACGCGGTTCACACTCAGATATCACTCCCAGCTGTACCAAGTCGTTCATAGCAGCAGCTATGTCTTCGCGTTCTTTTCATATGAAATCAATGTATTCTTGTGTATAAAATGTTGAACTACTCTTTAATAGAAGAGTATTTTATATCCATGACCGATCAAATCAAGGACTGTTTTATAATTAGTAATATTTGACCAACAATTGTGAAAGTGGTGAAGCCTACCAGCATGTACCTACCTGTACATTCCTGGACGAGACGCACGGTGCCGTGCATACTGGCTCGTCGAGAGCGCGAGGTCGTCGCCGCCGGCGGCGCCCGCCGGGCGATGGTACGTCCGTGGAGTTCCTCGTGCCCCCCCCCTGTTCACCGAGAGGTAACGAGGAGAGCCGAGATGAGTATGAAATACTGGGCAATGACGTTGCACGCTGAGGTTTCTTGGTTTGTTGGCTTTGCCTCTCGATTACCTTAGAGGTTTTAATAGTTTCTCGGAGCGTATTGCCAAAGAGAGTTTCGTCGCGATCCTGTTCTTTTATCATAAAGATAATAACTTTATCGAGACAGGGTATAATGAGCTTTCTCCTCACATCAGTCTCAATGTGGTGTAAAGTCGGTTAAAATTCTACAACTATCTGTCAGAACTTTTATAGCTTGAAGCTTGTCATCGCTAAGTAAAAGAGACGTGATAGCTCTGGTTACTGCCGTAATTTCAAGGCCCAACTGATTTTGATTAAACAGAATATTTTTGACACGATTACGTGTTGGTTCGATTAAAGTGGCGGTAATCTCAGCGTTCAGTGACGGCGCCTTTAAGTATTTACAATTTTCTGGTAAGAAAATTGTATTTAGAAGAATACAATATGTATTATTTTAATAATTTTTGTTTGACTTCAGTGGGTAAGCCTTTTTTCAAAATCGGCAGCAGTTGTTGAACAGAGACTGGTGTATATTCTCGCCGAAATTCGGATTTTCATCTGCCGGGTCGCCTAATGCTAATAAAAGATCCGGGTTTCCAATAGGATGTCTCGTCATTTTGATTGTGGTGGGTTATCTGAATTCACCTCCATGGGGCTTTCATTCGAGTCAACGTTTTCATATGATTCAAATATGGTGTCATGGTAATGTATGTATTTTATATACCCTCGAGTTGACCCACGGTCTACCTTCGGGATTATTATACGCATCATGCTTTGCCTTCGTGATATCCTCACTGTGATATCCTCAAAGGCAGCTTAGAGATGCTATCTGTATTTCATCAACCTTCGGGACTATTATACGCATCATGCTTAACCTCCGTGATACCCTCACTGTGATATCCTCAATGGCAGCTTAGAGATGCTATCTGTATTGCGCTGGCAGATTTTTAAAATAATGTCAGTTAAAATCCAGATTCGTTTAAAAAATTTGTTTGTTCACGGATTTCCGAGAGTAATAATTTAATTCTATTATATTCTTCAACAATGCCAATATCAAGTGAAAATAATTTTAAATTATAAAATTGTGTGGCAGACAGTTAAAATTTGAGTTTTACAACACGTGTTATTACAATAAGAACGAGTGAAACTCGTAATAAAACTTACCATCGTTATCTTCAGCATCTGACTCAGACGCATACACTATCACACGTTTTCGTTTTTTATTTGATCATTCTTTTAATGTTTTAATTTTGTTTTCGTAATAATTCATTTTATCTCCTAATTTACATTTCGGCATAATGAATACTTGTAATCTTAAACATTCACTTTACAATTTTCCACTTTGTCCTACGATATCAATTTACTATTACTAGAAAGTGCGTGCTCGTTGCCGCGCACGATAAAAGAATGAGGTTACAGCGCGGAGCCCGGCTCCGGTTGGACGTTGGAAATTCTAGAGATACCTTTAAAAAATATATATTTTTAAATATTGATTTACGTGCGGAGTTGCCTGTATGATAAGAGGACTACATGTGTTGCTTATATCTGAAGAATGAAGCGTATGAAATATAATCTTTCTAAATAGTAACAATAAATATAATCGGCATTGATGACGAATTCAATGAGATGATAATATTTAAAGCATAACATAAATATTTAACGATTTTTAACAACAAAAAAGGACTTTTTTTGACTTCAAAAAAGGAGGTTCTCAATTCGATGCGTATGTTTTTTTTTTGTGTGTATGTAACGCGATTACGCCGCCAGATGTGGACCGATTTTCAAAATTCTTTTTGAATTCGATAGAGTAAGCCCCAAGAGACCACCCCATGGTCACCAAAGTTAGGATCTGATGATGGGATCCCATGAAAATTGAGGAAAACCCTTAAATTTTAAGGTGTGTCCAACGTGTTTTGTATATATGTTACGCGATTACTTCGCTAATTGTGGATCGATTTTCAAAATTCTTTTTGAATTCGATAGAGTATACTCCTGGGGTGGTCCCAAGGTCACCAAAGTCAGGATCTGATCATGGGATTCCATGAAAATCGAGGGAAACGCTAATTGAATAACAGCTCACCTGGTATTAAATTAGGGTTTCTTTCACTAAAAAGATGGCATTCACTAAAAAGTTACAAATAAAAAATATTTTACAAAAAATAAAAACCGACCGAAAGTTAAAATAATATATAATAGACGACACGTTTAGCGCAGAGGTCGAGTGATCACCTACTGCCCAACGGGTCGCGGGTTCGATTCCCGTACGGGACAAATGTTTTGTATGGCCTACAGAAAGGACAATGGCAGAATAAAATCTGAAAGAATCATTTAGGTGCCAAATTTTAAGACTTTTTAGGAGATCATCGTTTAGCACCGACTTCAATATAGAAGTGTGATGTTGTCTGTACCTTTTTTTATATTATTTTTAACTTTTCAGTGTTTTTGAAGTCGGTTTTTATTTTTCGTAAAATATTTTTTTTTACAAAATATCCGCCTCCAACAATGACATGATTACTATGCAGCGACAAGAAACGATCATTCACTCATCCATAAATTCATGAGGATGTGTCCTACCACCCGCAAAAAATACTAGGCTAAAACATATCCTTTGTAAGAAAGATTCAGCTGCGAATATATTTTCCATTATATTGTCATTCATCAACAGCTCACATAAGTCCCCATCGAGAGGCTCGAGCCTAACCTAAAACTAGGGCGATTAGGCCTTAGTCAACCACGCTGGCCAAGCGCGGGTTGCTCGACTTCACACACAACCTGTAAAGAAGTTCTTTCTTCACAGGTGTGTGCAGGTTTCCTCATGATGTTTTCCTTCACCGTAAAAGCATCGAATAAACGTACGTATGAATTCAAAATTTGAAAACACATTGGTACGTGGCGGGATTCGAGCCGCTACCTCCCGATTGGAAGGCGACCTTACGCACTACGCCATCGACGCTGTTATATTGTAATTACTGCCATATAATTTCTTACTTGACAGCCTTTATATGTCTACTCTCAAGTTAAATAGCCAATAATATTTCTCCGCTTCATTCTCGATATAATTAACTACGTAGTCCCTAAATCTACTAGGCAACATTCGCACAATTTTTAAAAGACATCTATATGACTGTAAAAACAAATACTCGTATCATTAACTCGGCCATGCCGTTGCTCAGTTTTTAATTTTTTTCTACTTTTGGCCATTCCTTTTTAACATTAGCACTGTATCAAAATGAAATGTGATAAGTGTTATCAGAAAATAGACTTTTACAGACTCAAGACCTGAAAACTTAATTAAAATTAATTTTCGTGTTCACCACATAACTATATGTTCGTTACGAACTTTAGTATTACTAATGTTGCGTAACATTATTTAAAACAATTATCGATAAATTGTTTTAATTGGTGATACGTAATGTTGTTACTATCAGAGCAACATAATATTAGCCACAAAGAGAATTTGGCAGATACCGTCTCTCTCTTATTGTATCGAGAAAAATTTAAGAGTCTCGCAAATGCTTACAAGTAGTTTGTTTGAATGGAGTGTGACAACAAATCGAAATCTATAACTTTAAAAAACCTTATTGAAGTCTTAAAAAACAACAATTACAGATGTTGATTACGGCATTGCTCATCCCGAATGAATATATGAGATTATTACTCATTTTTTCTTAAACGAAATTGGTTGACCCAATTGGCCTGAATGCGGAAACGAGAGGCGAGAAGGGTTGCACCGAGAAATCGACGCCAGCTGGAGAGGCCCCTGAAAAGGGAATGCCTCGGGGCGTAGTTTGTGTTTTTAGACGCAATTCCAGAGCCATTTTGATCTTTAGTGTTGGCAATATTCGTTTTTAGTTCGTTTCAAACCGAACCACTCGTTCTTTTGATGAATGAAATAATTTTCTGTTAAAGAACTAAAGCTTTCATATTGTAAGTATTTTTAACTGAGTTAACTTTAGAGTTGTTTTTACGCCTTTATCCTTATAAGAATATGGCCCTGGGACCTAATGTAAAATTTAAAAAATGTGGCCTATATGTATATTATAATGACAGTGCTAACTACGTATCTAATATAATTGTTATGTATTATTATAACGCTGCTTAATTTTGCTTGTAATGATTTCTTCTGTTTTTAATTTAGTTTTACTTTTTCTTCGGAAATTTTCAGGCGGACGTGACATTTGTTGGTAGAGCAATGTTGTCAAGGCTTTGAAATATTTACTAGATTATAAATATATGTTATTGAAAGCAAAAATATGAAAGAGGTCCTTAGCAAGTTCTTTCAACAGACAGTCGACCATCAGCTTTCTCGTGGTCCTACCAGTGGCACAAAGTGATGAGATCACGAGGAACAATCCTCTTTTTGCGCTAAATACAATTTTGATGATTGGTCTATTCACTCGTCTTGTATTTGTTGAAGTGATTTTACCCTTTCAGTGGTAGTAAAGGAAATAAATGTACGTGAATATAACGTTCATTTCTTGCCGAGAGAGCATAAAAAAATTGTGTCCTCATAAACGTTTAGGGGATTTTGCGAGAGCACATTCGTCAAACATTATTAATGTCCAGCCATCGCTCTCAATTTATAGTTCCGAATAAAATTAATACCTCAGCCAACGCATTTAAAGCTGATGAGTTCTAAGCTCCTCCTTAATATCATGCCCACGGTCGCTTTTCACGTCATTCCTCTGTGTATGCTCCAAGTAAACAACAAGTATTGTGTGCTTAAGTTTTGTCACGTTTTTCTGTGTCGCTATTTTATAACTCTCTTATTTTTCTTTGGCATCGCACGAATGTTTACAGCTATGCGAACCGTCAGACAATCGCATTACGAGTTTACAAAGGAATATAAAAGACTACGGCTGCTTTATATATGCGTAGTTACAGGGCGACAAAGACAGGATTTTACAAAGACAGGGTTTTTCTTTTTAAGTACTTTTGCGTACCTTGTCCTTTAGAATGTGAGGAGTATAAGGGCTTTTTCGAACCCATTTTGTATTTCTTTCTGCGAGTAATGCGTTAGTGTAAGGTTTTTTCGTAGCACCACTCGTCAAAGTAATTCTGGTTATTCGCTTGGAAAATATTATAATATATTAGTGCAGAATAATGTTGCGCGGCAAAAATAGAAGTGCATTATCTATTCTTTCACTTGAGTGCGATAGAAGAGACTCATTGTTTAACGAGTCTTCCCGAGTAAGGAGGAGCTCGCGATGTATCACATTTCTGTTCGGGTGACCAGATCATAGCATGATCACAGCTAACGTTGCTTTACTTTAGCAATCGTTAGCCCAGAGCACACGCCTTTGCGCCACCCAACTCCGTAGAATTGGAAGAAGTATTAATTGATATAGCTCAGCTTATGACGTGGTTTCTGATCCATAATAGTGATTTTCATCTGGACTAACTCGTGATTACATTTGGAAAAATGTAAAAAAACCTTTTTAAGAACAAGCTTTTATTTAAATGCGCTAAAAAGAAAAAATAAACTTTTTCACTAAAACTTTTACTTATAACGTTATTTCACATTTATGACATAAAAGATTGTCGCGAGATTTACTTATGTGTAAATTATTTAATTTACTTGTTTATCTACAAAAGCAAATCTCGCGACAAGCTTTTATGTCATATAAATTGTGTTAAATGTGAAATAACGTTATCATCATCACAGCTCATATACGTCCCCACCGAGGGGCTCGCGCCTACCCTATGTTAGGGTGATTAGGCCTTAGTCAAACACGCTGGCCCAGTGCGGATTGGTCGACTTCACATACACCATTGAATCTCTTCGCAGATGTATGCAGGTTGCCTCACGATGTTTTCCTTCACCGTAGGAGCATCCGACAAATGTACATATGAAATTCGAAACGAAAAACACATTGGTACATGGCGGGTCTCGAATCCCGGTCTCCCGATTGGAAGGCAAGTGCCGAGTCCACAGCGCCACCGACGCTCTTGAGTCCACAGCGCTAACGTTATAAGTAAAAGTTTTAGTGTAAAAGTTAATTTTTTCTTTTTAGCGCATTTAAATAAAAGCTTGTTTTTAAAAAGGTTTTTTACATTTAATTTATTTTTTACTTTTTAGATATCACTGAACACGTTTCTTAGTCTGTTCATCTAATTCAACGCATCATTGTTGCAAGGTCGTTTGCCGGAACGTCTATACTTACGTCACACAGTTATTTATGCATTTTCATCCAAACTGTGTGTGTATACAAAATTTCAGCTCAATCGGTTAAAGATATCTACTTCAAAATTGATTTTCAAGCTTTAGAAGTCCGCCATATTGGATTAATAGTGACGTCACATTATTTTTCGAGTTACTCGTAGCAAGACCTTTTATTTAATACCCATATTGTAGGGGTGAGACTTCAGCGAGGTGTGAGACAAGGTGACGTTATATCGCCGAAGCTGTTCACAGCTGCGCTGGAGGATGTATTTAAGCTTTTGGACTGGAGAGGACTCGCCATCAACATAAACGGCGAGTACATGACTCACCTTCGTTTTGCCGATGATATCGTGGTCATGGCTGAGACCGTGGAAGATCTAGGCACAATGCTCGAAGACCTCTGTAGAGTTTCCCAACAAGTGGGTCTTAAAATGAACATGGACAAGACCAAAATTATGGTGAATTCCCATGTAGTACCCACTCCTGTGAAGGTTGGCGGCTCTACACTGGAAGTTGTTGACGAATATGTTTACCTGGGACAAATAGTCCAGCTCGGTAAGCCCAACTTCCAGAAAGAGGTAAATCGACGAATCCAACTCGGCTGGGCAGCGTTCGGGAAGCTACGCAGCATATTCTCGGCCAATCTACCGCAGTGTCTTAAGACGAAAGTCTTCAATTCGTGCGTGTTGCCAGTGATGACGTACGGAACTGAGACGTGGCCGTTTACAATGGGTCTCATCAGAAGGCTCAATGTCACTCAAAGGGCAATGGAGAGGGCTATGCTCGGGGTTTCTCTACGCGATCGCATCAGAAATGAAGAGATCCGTAGAATAACTAGAGTCGCCGACATAGCTCAAAGAATTACAAACCTTAAGTGGAAGTGGGCAGGACACATAGCTCGCAGGACTGACGGCCGTTGGGGCGGAAAGGTCCTCGAGTGGCGGCCGCGTACCGGGAGACGCAGCGTTGGTAGGCCCCCCACAAGGTGGACCGACGATCTGGTGAAGGTCGCGGGAAGCCGCTGGATGCGGGAGGCGCAGGACCGATCGGTTTGGAGATCCCTGGGGGAGGCCTATGTCCAGCAGTGGGCGTCTCTTGGCTGAAATGATGATGATGATGAATGATTGTAGGGGTGCATTAAAAATAATTGGTCCGCCATCTTGGGTATGCCGCCATCTTGGATTTAGAATGACGTCACACAGTTAACCATGCATTGTCATCTAAACTAAACGTGTATACAAAATTTCAGCTCAATCGTTTAAAGATATCTGCTTCAAAATTGAGTTGCAAGATTCCACCCGAACATACATACTTACATACTTACTTACATTGCAAGTTAAATAAAAGCTTGTAAAATGTAGAGATGCATGCATCCCTATACGCACTATATACAGAATCACAGCGTTGTTGTCTCAAGGGTGTGCTTCTTTAAATTGTCCATTTTATATTTTTCTATTTTCAAAAGCATAATTTCTTAACATTTGTCACGTTAAATTTTTTAAAATATTTTTTTTACGAAGATAATGTGGCCTATATTCCTTTAAATTGTTGAGTAAGACATTTAGCAACCTTGGTATACAGTTCAAACCAGTGTCTTATGAACCAATTTTGTATTATAGTTATTTTAGATTCAATCACCTAACCTAAAGAGCTTTTAAACTTTTTATATAACCTCTGTAACTTAGGGGTGGTAGAGAAGGGGGGAGGGAATGAGAGGGATTCGCTAGAACAGACGCAGACGAGGTGCGTGTCAACGTCTTCAGATGGGTAATGACTGCGGAGCATTTAGCCTTCAGTAAACAATACATTTTTTTGCATAAAATTTGTAATATTTTTAATTGCCTTGCCGTTATTTTATCAGATCAAAAATCTGTAATCCGGGTCGAGAATGATCTGTGACTGGCTTTATAGTATAGATTCTGCTTAAGTGGGCACGTTTACTAGAGCTATTGTGAGGAAACGGAGAGTTGCTTAAGGGAAAATTAACCCTTAACCACTTATCAATATTTTCTGTCACTTAATCACTTACATACGGTCATAGTAACCGCAACATGATTCTCGCTATATTTCACTATAATTGGGTTAACATCGAGAAAGATGTGAGAAAAACACAAAAAAAGCTCCCTTAATCGGCTCTTGCACTATCCACGGGATAGGTACAAGGAGACGGTGACAAATATTTTTTGTTTGTCAGGATATTATTTATTTCTTCACTGAACAAACGAGAAAAGAAACTTCACCTGTTGAGTCAACTGAAGAAACGAGAAAAAATATCATTAGTTCAGTGAACTTAACTGGAGACGCATTATTGAAACAATAGAATTCAAATTCGCATTAGAAATCGTAGGATTCGCATACGAAATTCCAAATTCACTATTTTTGAATATTCACTCCGTGAATGAAGAATGTTACTAGGTTTGCAAAATCGTTCGCCTCCTTCTGCGAGGACGTCATCTCGCAGAAGGAGGCAGCGGAGAGGGAGCGAGAGGAATATCCTCAAGCCGCTCCAATCCGCCGCAGATGGATAGGCAGGAGAAGGCGGGCATTCGCACCAGCGATGCGAATGCCTGCCTAGTGACCCAGCAGTGGAGGCCTGCGTGCACGGTTGGCCCCGTGCACGGTTGGCCCCGTGCACGCCGCCGTAAGGCCCTCCGTCTGCGGATTGCCCTGGTGTTCTTGGGCAATCCCTCCTTGGCGATAGCCCGATCAGTTGATCGGACTTACCGGGGCGCGTGGGTGTGGAGTTGCAGTGTGGACCTTACTTAGCGTGCCCATAAGGGCAGGGAGAACTCCGGGGGGTTTTAGTAGGTAGGCCTGGCACTCGGCCGGGAGAGCCCCACACACGCTCGCCATCTAACCAACGGCGGGTATGGTGCGGTCACACATTTCCCCCCGCAAAAAAAAGCGAGCGTGTGTGGGGCCCCCGCGTGACGTCACAGCTCAGCTCTCGCTTCGCGGCCGCATACTAGATAGTCGGTGTTAGCTGTAAAAACGTACTTTGCACTAGTAGATTCATCGCTGGTGGAAATCTTTTTTATTTTGGGACCCAGGGAATATAAAATAATATTAAATGAAAAAAAAAACAGAATTTCAATTTTTCGCCTAAGAAAAATTTCATTCAAAAAAGTCGATCCCCCATACCCCTTTTTATAGCTTTTTTTAGTAGAGAACATTAAAGGAAACAACTGTAGTCCTTTAAAGTTTTTACGTACACCGCACCGTTTTTAAAATATAAATACTCACATATAAAAATGTAATTTTTACAAGGAAAAAAAATCACGACTGTTCCCTCCCTCTTTTAATATGCCTGCCGTATTGGCACCATCAATTCCAACAATTTTGGCTCTATACATGACATCCCTAAAACGTTTACTGACATGACAATACTGAATTCGAGTGATTCAAAAATCATTAAAATTGGGAACAGTAGAAAACAATTTCGCACCTGATTTGTATTCGTGTTTGAATTCAAGATTCATTTCTAATAATTCAAAAATGCGTCTCCATGTCATCTGAACTACTGGGAATAAACGAATCCGTCAGCGCACGACCTTGCATATCCGGTGTGCATGAACCATTAGGAGGGCCAAGCACTCAACAACTACTTTAATATGAAAGCTTCCTCTTCTCGGCTTAAATAGAGTCATACAGTAAACAGCGTATCAAACTGAACGATTTCACGGGAACATGAACCCTAATGTGTGTACGCGAAAGTGCATTTTTGATATTCGCCGTTATTCAGAAAAGCTTAGAACGAACTCTTTGCTTTGTATGTCACATTTTCAACGCAAACACTGCAGACACTAAAATGCAGTAAGCAGTAGTAAGTGATTTTAATTAGATTAAGTTGTCGCATCTCCTACGGTGAAGAAAAACATCGTGAGGCAACCTGCATACATCTGCGAAGAAATTCAAAGGTGTATGTGAAGTCGACCAATCCGCACTGGGCCAGCGTGGTTGACTAAGGCCTAATCACCCTAACATAGGGTAGGCTCGAACCCCTCGGTGGGGACGTATATGAGCTGTGATGATGATGATGAAGTTGTCGCATTTATGACCGGTGAAGTTTGCTGAGACCTCCTGGTTCGGATCTGAAGCTCAGGATTACGATTATCCCGAGAAGCGATTATTTTTTACTCAATTGACAACAAGACTGCTGACTCTGCAAAGCTGTCAACATCGTACTTAATTGTTGTCTTTTTAATCGACTTCCAAAAAAGGAGGAGGTTTCTCAATTCGACCGTATATAATATGCTTGTTTTTTTATGTTTGTTCGTTGATAACTTCGTCGTTTATGAACGGATTTTGATGATTATTTTTGTATTCAATAGAGGATACTGCAAGGGTGGTCCCATGGTCACAGTTAGGATCTGATGATTGGATCCTATAAAAATCGAGGGAGCCCTTAAGGTTTTAGGTGTGTCCAACGTGTTTTGTCTGTATGTTACGGGATTACTCGGCCAATTGTGGACCGATTTTCAAAATTCCTTTTGTATTCGATAGAGTATACTTCTGGAGTGGTCTCAAGATCATTAAACTCAGGATCTGATGATGGGATCCCATGAAAATCGATGGAAACCCTAATTTAATACTCGGTGAGCTGGTATTGATTTAGGGTTCCTTTCACTAAAAAGATTCCATTCACTAAAAAGTTACAAAATATTTTATAAAAAATAAAAACCGACTTCAAAAACACTGAAAAGTTTAAAATAATATAAGAATAGGTACAGACAACATCACACTTCTATATTGAAGTCGGTGACAAATTTTAAGACTTTCTAGGGGATCATCGTTTGGCACCGACTTCAATATAGAAGTGTAATGTTGTCTGTACCTATTCTTATATTATTTTAAAGCTTTCAGTGTTTTTGAAGATAGTTTTTATTTTTTGTAAAATATTTTTTATATTTTTTGTTTACAGCTACAATCAACAATATATCTATCATTTTTTTTTGTTTTTGTAATCCAAAAAACAAACCTCCACATATACTAGACAATAACATTTCATAAACAACTTAACAGTAATATAAATGGGTCGCTTCCATCTTTTTTTTTTTTTCTCTTTATTGGGGTTAACAAACAGTATCACAATATATGTTTATAACAAGTATATGAAATATATAACTTAAGTAATTGTGAGACCAACACCGTTAACCACAGATTAAATAAGGTATAGTTAATGAGAGGTAACGTGTACAAAGCATTAATTAATTACTCATTAACAGTACTTATGATCTATTAGTCTACATAGTATAAAATTAAGTAACTAAATTTATTTGTTGTAACCTATGTTTTACAAATTTTTTATATGTACTATAATTTGCAAAAAATATATCAATATTACTAAAGTAATTAATTGTTGTCAGACGATACATTGGCGAACGTTGACCTGCATTAGTGCGAATTACTCCTGAAGTAAACAGGTTTATATTACGGCAAGCTCGGATGCGTGGCCTGAGCGGCACTTGGTAACAAATTTTGTTTATTATTGAAATACAATCGTATTTGTTATGGCAAAATTCATATAATAACAGTGCTTGTAATTGTACTCTTCTGTATTTTAAATGGCATAATTTATATTTTTCTAAAAGTTTAGGATATGATAAACGACTTCGGTAACATTTGTACTCCATGCAGCGTAAGAATTTCTTTTGAACTCTTTCAATTTTGTCAGAGTAAGTGTTATAATACGGGTCCCATATGGGCACAGCATATTCTAGCTGTGGTCGTATCAATGACTTGTATAAATAAAGGTACGTATTTGTGCGTTTGAAACCGGTACTAGAACGCATAACAAATCCATACGCTTTATTACATATATGTTCAACATGCGTGTCCAGGGTAAGCTTAGCATCTAAATAAACTCCCAGATCTCTGATGTTTTGGACTCTTTTAAGATCAGAACCGCACAGTGAGTAATTAAATTTATAAAATATCCTTTTTCGGGTAAAGGTAATAATTTTGCATTTGTCTAAGCTAAGCTTAAGTTTGTTAATGTTACAGTAATCTGTAAATCGATTGAGATCTTCTTGGAATTTCTGGTGATCAAAGATGTCATCAATTGTTCGATATAATTTTAGGTCATCTGCGTATAGTAAAAATTTACAATGTCTGAAACAATTGTTGACATCATTGATAAATATGATAAAAAGAAGTGGGCCAAGAATAGATCCTTGTGGGACGCCTGAAGTAATACAAATGTCATTAGATTCATACCCATTAATTACTACTTTTTGCGTGCGGTTCATAATATAGGACTTGAACCACCTCCACAAACTGCCACGTATACCATTGTAGGCAATTTTTTCTAATAAAATTTTATGATCCACTCTGTCGAAGGCTTTTTTGAAGTCAGTGTAAACACTGTCTGTCTGTTTATTTGCGTCTATGTTTTCAAATAATTCAGTTGCATAAATCACGAGATTAGTAATAGTAGATCTCTTACGAACAAACCCATGTTGTTGTGGTAGTATGATGTGATGAAGGATTGGATAGATGTTATTGTGTACAAGTCTTTCCAGCAGCTTTGACAGAGCAGGTAATATAGAGATTGGTCGGTAGTTAGAGACGTCCCTCACTGAACCCCCCTTATGTATTGGCACGATTCTGGCAGATTTCCATACTTTTGGACATACACCTTCTTTTATACACTTATTATATAATAAATGTAAGGCTTTATAAATTGTCGAGTGAGTATTTTTGAGAAAAACAGAGGGAATGTTATCAGTGCCTGCGCCTTTGGTTGGGTTCAATGCTTTGAGCTCTTTTTTGATGCTATCAGCTGAGATTGTTATGTCAGATATAACAGTCATTGTAGGTGCATTTGACTCCAAGTCAGGAATATCGGTGATATCAAACGCATCAGTTACATCGGATGGCTGAAATACTGATTGGAAAAAAGTGGAAAAAAGATTGCATACATCGTTTTCTGTGTCGGCTTTCAATCCCATATAATGTACACTGCGCGGAATAGTTGATTGATTTTTGCGATTCCTGATATATGTAAAAAAATATTTAGTATTGTCCATAATACTATCTTCTACTCGGTCAATATATTTACTGTAGCATAATTTAGAATCCTTCTTAAACCTATCTCGAAACATAGAAAACACCAAATAGTCCGACTTATTTTTGTATGTTTTCCACTTAATCCATGCCTCATTCTTGTTTTTGAATATATGTTTAAGTGCTGGGCTAAACCATGTTGGAAATTTAGAACTGGAAACTACTTTTGTTGGAATGCGTGTACGTATAATATTGTATATATGTTCATAGAAATTATTTACACATAGTTCAGCAGATTTATTCTCAAATAATGTTGACCAGTCAATGTTCGATATATCTTGGTTAACTAATGCATAATCGGCATCTCTAAAACAAAATTTATGATGAGGCTTACGTGGTATAGGCTTGTCAGTATTGCTCAGAGGCATTAAAATGTAGAATGGCAGATGATATGCATCTATTGGAACTAATGTTATAGGTGTAGTATAGGCAATAGTGTCATGAATATTCGTAATACATAAGTCCAATAAACGGTTCATGGTATTCTTGAATATATTAACTTGTATACAGTTAAATAAATTCATAAAATTTACTAAATAAGTGTGAGATGGTCTTTGTCCAGGCAAGTTTAAAAGTTTCGATTGGCTACCATCTACATACCATTCTAGATTTGGTAGATTGAAGTCACCAATAATGCAAAAATTTTCACTACTATTACCTGTGGCCTGTAAATATCCACGCAAATTATTAAAATAGCTATGATATACCTCACCCTCTGTTCGAGGGGGAATGTATATAGCGCTAAAAATATACTGCGTCTTGCCTACTTGCACTTGCAATAATATATGGTCAAGTATTGGTGGAAGAACTAGGGACGTATCGGCGGAGGGGTGTGAGGAAACGAGCACAGTGCGGTGCGGTGCGAGCGCAACACGGCCACCAGTACGTCTCCGCCGTCCTGCCGGCCGGTAGCTGCCCGATTCCTATCACTGCGGTACACGAGATAGCGGGAATCTATAAACTCATTATTAGATATGTCAGCATGTAACCAAGTCTCTGTTAGTATGATAATATCGTAAGTATGCATTAAGATGTTCATATATATAGTATTTAGTTTTGTTCTTAGTCCACGGCAGTTTTGGTAGTAAACTGATAGTACATTATGCGTTTGGTCACCGAATTTTGAAAGCAATAATATAGAATATAACTAGGAGTGTAATAGATATTTCTTTGTAGCAGACATACATATAATTATGTGGTACACGAGTTGAACTATATAGTAAATGTATGTATTCATTATAATTATTTTTCATAAAATAGTTTTTATTACTGATATTTGCATAAAATACTACTGCTCGATTGATAATATAATAATACTGCCAATATTTAATATTAGTTTTTATATACACTGATTTGTTTAATGATAAAAAATGGTACATTAACACTAGTATATTTTGTTTTGAGAAGTTATATGTACATGCTTGTTTATTTGTAAAACCTTTGCCATATACGAGTATATATCTATTAGGAAAATTTTGCTTGCATTGTAAGTCTAAACTATTGAACAACTATCTATTGCCAAATATACAGAATGGAATTTTCGAATGCAGTTTTGTTTCTTTTTAAAAATAAAGAATTGTTTCCTTTGCGTGAAATTTGCTATCTCTTGTATTTAGAGTACTTTCCCTCCAGGTGGCATTACAAAATTCTACCCTGTGTACCTACTACTCTTGAGTCCATCCACCATCATAACAGCTCATATTCTACGTCCCCACCGAGGGGCTCGAGCCTATCCTAAGTTAGGGTGTTGGGTGCCTATTTTGCCCGCGACTTCGTCCGCGTGGAAATCCTTTTTATATTCCCTTTACAAATCCCCCCCCACTTTACACCCTTAAGGAATAATTTTGGGGATAAAAACTATTCTTTATCCTTCCCCACATCTCAAACTATCTCCATACCAAATTTCATCTAAATCGGTTCAGCGATCGATGATTCCCAATACAAACATCCACTCCCCTTTTCTCCCCCTTAAGGGGTGATTTCTGCGATAAAAGGTATCTTATGTCCTTTCCCGGGACTCCAACTATGTCTACACCAAATTTTATCTAAATCGGTTCAGTTGTTTTGGCGTGAAAGCGCGACAGACAGACAGACAGAGTTACCTTCGCAGTTTTAATATTATATAGTAAGCGCTAGCTGTGCCCGCGAACTACGTTTCGCCTTAATTTATTTTTTCCCGACATCTTCAACAAATATCGTTAATGTACACAGAAATAAATACAAAAACTTAACAAATTATATACTAAAACCTTCCTCAAGAATCATGCTATCGAGTGGTAAGAACCGCTTGAAAATCGGTTCAGTAGATTTTGGAGTTTATCGCGAATAGACAGACAGACAGACGCGGTGGGGCGGGACTTTGTTTTATAATATGTAAGGATATAGTATATAGTATGGATAAATCGCAAATTCGTATTATGGAACGTTGGATTGCGCTACGGCGCCACATGCGAGCGACTGACGTACTAAAAGTGCACGTCAATGCTTGGACACAGCGACTGATTGCTTAATGTGGTTGTTGATCGCGAGATAGCATTGCCATTGTACAATTAGCAACCGGTTGCTTTTTTCCGTAGTAAGCCTGCTGGTAGGAGGAAGCGAACTTACGTCCTCCACTAACTGCCGGAGGGATCGCTGTGACAATGTGGGGCTTCCGTCACTCGCACTAATTACCCCCATGCTAAGGAGGTGTCTTAATTACCCCTAGTTTTCACCAAGGTATATTACATGTATTTAACAAGTTTTATGCAATGTTTTCGTTTATTGTTTACACTCGTATACATGTATAAAACTTGTTGAATACAAAACATGTATAAAACTTGTTGTATGAAATTGTTTCTGAACTACTAGTTGTCTACATGTTTATGATGTCACGTTTTATACCTGTTGTAGATAAACTTGTAGAAAATGACACGCCAGTCCGGTAGTTTCATTAATATTTGCTACTCAATTGACTATTCACAATGGAAAGTAAACATGCTGAGGAACTTTACTTCATGAGTGCAGTATACTTGTTTACACGGTTATTTTTTTATCACTTTGGAAAATTTTAGGGACGCTTCAGGACACATCAGTTATTATAAATAAAATAAAAACAATGAATTAAAAAAAATATTTTTTTTAATAAAAAAATCTAAAAATGCTGCTCTCAACTAGTGCAGCATTTTTTGTATTTTTTCGTTTTTTTTTTCTTCTCTTCCCCCGTAAAATAATACGGTCCGTCCGGTAAAAGTTTAAAACATTATCCAACAAGCACGGATAGAGTTTAAAACATGTTTTAAATTAGTATGATACATAAATTTCAATGAAATAAACAAAACTTGTTAAAAACACGATTGCTTTTTGTAAGTGTAAACGCTGTCAATGTATCAGACTAGTTTGAATATGTCATAGATCTCCCCTCGAGTGTAAACGCAGATGTGGTTTATACTTGTTTAAAGACTTGTTGGCAACACAGTATGAACGAAAGAATGTTTGAGACAGTTGCAATACATGTATAAAACAAATAATTATGTTTTGACAAGTATTCTACAAGTATTGTATAAAACTAGTATTTTACTTGTTTCTTGGTGAAAACGAGGGGTTAAAAGCATTTCGCAGTCACTCCCTACCCTGGAAATAATTATGTTATTGTGATGGTAACGATAAATTGTAAATGTTGATACTTTTAATAAAACTGACAAGTTGCTTGCGGCCAATCTTCTTTTCACCTTTAAAATGTTCTGAATTGGTAGTGGAGAGGTGTTTGATATAGTCAGGCAGCATCGATCTCGACACACGAAACGATTGCGAGAAAGCCCTTTGTGCGTCGAGAATGCGATTTGACGGAACCCATAGTCTTTTTAGTGAGTCTACTTCGAATAGCGAGGTGACTCCAACATAATCGCCGGCGGGCCCCACTCCCGCTGCGGTAGATCTGAAATCTTTCTGACTGGGCTTAAAATATATTTTTTTAAAACAAGCTTTTATTTCTCTAAAAAGAGGAAACGAAATACTGTATTCTACAGAAAAATCGATGAGTTTGAATACGGCTATTATTTAGGATCAAACTACTCGTCAAGATGAATCGAACGGGCCCAAACTCGATATCATATATATCATATCATATCATTTATTGCGTCATGTAGTTACAAGATTCTTATGGCTAATAAAGTAAGTACCGTACATGAGTCCCGTGAGGGCCCTGCAATAATCACTGTCAAAAAAGATAATTAACATTAGATGAAAACATTAGAATACACTTACAAAATAACACAACAATCAGTACAATCCAACTCAATGGTCCAATTAGAAATCTTTGTCAGTTAAGAATGATTCAGTAGAATAATAACACTTCTGTATCAACAAATTACTAAGATTTTTCTTGAAGTTATTGAGGTCTTTAATATTTCTTATAGATTCCGATGGAGTTGTGTTGTTTTATTGCGAAGTTCCTATGGCCATGTATCAGCTCCAGCATCAGACATCAGATCGTGGTTATCATATAGAGTCAAAGTACTCGTCAATACAAATCAAACACCATTATTAAAAACACGATGGGGTTGTGTCGTTTTACTGTGGAGTTCCTATGGCCACCTTCCAGCTCCAGCATCAGATCAGCTCTATGTCATCATAATATTACATTATCACGCGATATAAATTCAAGCTCAATCGGAAAACGGGAAGTAGGTCATATTTTATTTGCAAAATTTCGTTACAGGCACAGGAGAAAGCAAATGAAAGCTTATAATAATAAAATAAAAGCTTATTATAATAAAAAAGTAAATTAATAAAAGCTTGTAAAAAGACGAGCGACTATAGTTTCGAATTTGCAAGATATGCAACAAAACAGAAACGTGTCTATTTTTCTTTCTGGATACCTACCGAAAAGGAAAATTAGCCAGACTGTCGAAAACTGTCCACGGAGGCGTAGCTTCATAAGCCGCGTACTCACTTAGGGGTGTAGCACGTAACGTAGCAGATACAGTATCTAAAGGCGTATTCGTCATTATACGCTTGCTGTACGCATTCTTGTAGCTTACATACAAAAAACTATGAAACTCTGTCAACGAAGCGGCATGCAGCGACGCGAGCGCTACGCTGCCGATTCGTTGACAGAGTTTCATAATTTTAATTTTGTTTGTACGCTGCCAGAAAGTGAACAGCAAGCGTATATATATAAATACAAATATATTAACAGTCTGGCTAGTTTTCCTTTTCAGTAGGTATCCAGAATACCTACTTGTTGTTGACAAGTATGATTTTTGTTCGCAGAGAAATGTCGTTGGTGCCACCAGGAGGGGCTGACTCCCCGAGCCCAAGGAGGGCTGTCAGCCCCCTTCTAGAGATGAGGAGACCTCATTGCACCCTGGCTTGTGACTATTGCGCCGCCATCTTGGAAGACAAATTCAAACGTAAGCGAAGATTATTGTATTTTATTAAACAAAATGATAGTAGAGACTGCACGGAAGGAGAACCGGCGTGTTACCTGAAAGCGATTTTTTATAACAAATAAAAAACATCTGTGCCCTTTATTCTCATGGATATGGAAGGTAACAATATTGAGCAGCTACGTGTACAGAGTCAATTGTAAAACAACTGCAAGCTTGCAGGATTAGACAGCTAACATCATTAACTACTACGTTTGTTTTACGAGTTTTAAGAAAACTCAATTAATTGAACAAAAATCAATTTTTAAGTTTTTATTGCACTATCGTGACATTGATAAGTCTATGTTTCAATTATAAACGACGACGGAAGACGACGCTACGCTCGCGCGCTGTACGCCTAGAGTTACAAGCATTCTAAAGGTATATTAAATTAATATTTATTTTTGTATGAAAGTAAAATCTAACGAATTATCAAAAGTCGTAGAGCATACGTTGTTGTTTAGCTATCTAATCCCGCGATGTTGCAGGTGTTTTACAAATAACTCTGTACATGAGTTGATGTGATGATGAAGTATTCTTTTAAGTTATTCAGGTGTATTGCGATATAAAAGGTACCCTTAAACAGTGATAACTAAGTACTGTTAACAGCTTAAGTTATATTTTTAAACAGGTTCAGGTGCTTACACACGTAAATTCCTAAAAATGTTATAATTTAAAAAAGATCAGGCTTGAAAATATAAGATCTTTTCATAATAAAAATTTGTCACAAAACGAATTATAAAAGCGTGATGAATGCATCTCACTATTCCTTTAAATTTTGTTTTTTCATTTTAGAGCAGAAAATAAGAAAGAATAGAGAGAAGAGATTTCATGTAAGGTCTGTTATAGTTCACTTTTTGATAGAGATAGTTCTATTTGCTTTTGTTCTTTCTTTTAGCAGCACTGAGGCATAAGTTTAAACTGGTTCAAATAGGCATATCATAAATTTACGCATGAAAAAATTCATATAGAAACTAGTTTTTGAAAATCGTCATGTAATTTAAAACACAAATAGGTATAGAAATAAGCCTTAATGCTACTTACTTAACGTTATTGTCTCCGTTATAATACAATGATAAATACTGTTATGATATATGAGATACAATTACAATTGTTTTGGTAACTTAAATGTATATCATAAAATTTGCTTATTTGGATTGAAACGGGCGTATAATAAGAGACGCTACATTTTCGTAATAACAAGAAATTCTTCGTATTCTTTATCTGTGCTCGCAGAGATACCGCATAAATGTATGTTTTCGGAGAATAAATTATTCGTGATGTTTTTATTAGGTTTTATTACGAACGTAAGTAACTTATTGTTGTTTGCGGGTTGTTCATATCGAAAATTGGATAGATAGAAACGTCGATATGCTAAGATAATAAATAAAATTTTCTATCCATGTATGCTTTCTTTAAAAAATTGTATTGTAAATCACTAACGAATGAAGTTGTAGAACTCCTGCTCCTAGGTTTAGTTACTTCTTGTGCCGAAGATTCATTACGTGAAAGATCCATTATGATTGAATTAAAATTGGAATTGTTATTTATCAAAATTCGATCTTATTTTATTTCGATTTCAATTATCTTCTTAGAATAGGCGGAGAAAATTAAACATTTTGCAAACATAACTTCGAAACCAATAATGAAAGGGACTATATGTATACCGTAGACTCCAAAACTGCAAAGAATCAATTCAGAGATTGATATTTAATCCGCGATCACTCGCGCAGGGTGCTGTCAGCACCCTAGAGATGTTTGAACGAGAAATGAATACCAAAATCTTTGTTTATGATCTCGTGCGTCTTTGTAGCTTGAAATGACCTAATAAAAGCATCAAAATGAAATAGAAAGGACACTGTGGCCCGAGCCCTGGCTACGTTAGGACGGGTCAAAGGTTGGGTGGGGTGCTCATGACACCCCACGAGAGCTCGAGTTTTTATACTTCTTGTTATGAAAAATAGGAAATATTTATTTTATAATTCCTAATTTCTTACTTTTTAGTAAGAATGTTTATGTTAGAAAATAAAAGTTATTTTTGAATTTTTCTATGGAATGACCTCAATAGCTTGAATAACAAGACTGATTATTATAACATTTTGTACAACAGAATTAAAAGTTGATTGTAAGATGTTTTTTTATTCGTATACGTAATAGAACACAAATTAAAAAATACTGGTGTAATTGCATTAATGTCCTCCTAACCGATATTCGGTCACGGCGGCCTATCTTCACAGAGACTAGCCATCTGCGCAGGAGATATAGTGCACAAGCGACTGCGCAAACGCAAGTGCACTCTGTTCCTTCACTCGCCTAGTCCGATGGGACGGTTAGCCGACACGACCGGGGCGAGATCAGGCGCAGGACCCACTGTTTAACGTGCCTTCCGAAGCACGGAGGAGCTTGAGATGTTTTTTATTTTGGTCACCCATCCTAGGACTGACCACAGCGAACGTTGCTTAACCTTATCAATCGTTTGCTGAGCGCACGCGTCAATGCGCCACCAAGCTCCTGCAGTAATTGCATTCACACATATTATATTATGTCAATTTAGTTTTAATGATTTGGGGTGACTCACGGGGCTAAAAACTGCGCGAGTGATCGAAGGTTAACTATGCTTTTTAGGTCATCACCACTTTACAGAAATCAACTTTAGCTATGCTATTATTTCTTCAGAAGAGAGAATTCGACCTGATGCTATGAAATTCGGTGTTCTCCCCAATACACGAATAAACATTAAACATCTAACAATCCAGGAACAAGCAACTTAATTGTCGAGTAAATAACACCGCCAAAGTTAAGATTTACTTGCTTAATAGAAGGGTTGTTAATCATGGTAATGTGCTTGCGGCTCTGAACAAAAGTTGGATCTACCGGTACCCACTTGTAATGAGATTTCTATTTCAATTACCTTTGAGGTTGATGTCAGCTTTGTTAATTGATTGATTTTATTTTCTTACATTTTAATTTACATAAATTTTGATGTTCCAGAACAAAATTGATTTTTGAAAGGCAGGTACTCTTTAAAGTACTCGTACCTAGCATTGAATGGCTAATTACTATAAACAATTTTTATTAGAGCGTTAATAGAAAGCTAAATATAGGTAAACTAAACACTGTAGAAAATAAATTATAGTACGAATGAAAATAACGAAGAGGCATCTTTATCGTCTTAGACGATCTCTGCTAGACATCCCTTAGCAATAAGAAAATCTATTCTATTATAAAATTTTAGTTTTCAACAATTTGACTATGCCATCATAATGTCATTGAAGATTTGAAAATAGTTTTCTACGCTAGCTGGTTCAGCTATCTAGCATACCCTCTCTTGGTCGGATGCTTTCTACAAGTCCATTTTAGATGGGCGAAAAAAAATGAAAACCATATTTTAACGTGTATAATTATTTAATATGATACTTAATAATGTCATATTAAGAGTCTTGATAACATGCTGATCAAAATTTTGAATTAAATATAAGCTATTAATTTCGCCTTTTTGACAAATAAAAAAATCACTTAAGAGGATATCTCCATAGAATGTTTAAATTTCTTATGTATCTATTGAGTATCATTAAAACAAATGATAGTCAATACATTAAAGAAGAAATCTAGGTTTCTTCTTTAGTGTATTTGTATGTTTAAATTACCAGGTAGTGCAGAAATGCGCAACCGGGGAACATCGCCGTTGTCTGCATCTCCCCGCCAGTCGCTCACTGGGGAGCCACCCTGGACCCTGCCAGATGACGACCGACCTGATTTCTCGGCCCTCAAAGAAAACATACACAGAATCAACAAGTAAGTCGTAGAGTAGGTACTGAGGGTTTGCAACTGTGCATACAATTTTATTAGAACGAAATTAACTAATTCTTGTTTGAATAAACAGGGGTACCTACGGATATTTTTTTTAAGTATCCGTCTGGTAGATTATTATAATATGTTGCACACGTATTTTTTATTTTTAGGTTTCCGTACCTAAAAACGAGAAAAGTTAAAATATCACACTGAAATTTTTATCAAATACTTAGGTCCTCGGTCTCTTTGAGCTATGAAAAAATCAAACCTGGAAGTCATCGATCAAAGGATATGATTGTTTATGTCGCATATTTTGCAATTTCATAATATAATGGAACTAAAACCTATAGGGAACGTCCCGTTGACCTGAAATCATGAAATTTGGCAAAACCCGAAAAGCGTCAAGCAATGATCACACCTATAAAGCCTTACAATAAAGAACAATTAATGTATTAAGTTAAAAACTGCCACCAACCTTAATATAAATCATTTGTTTTTCCATTGATTTATACCCTTTATAATAGCTCGTTAGATGTTTGTAAATGAAGTAAGGTTTTTAAGTCATCTTACTGTGACTACTATTCAACGCGAACTAAGAAATTTGACCACTTATTTCTATGTTGCACAATCAAAAAATGGAACTCTCTGCCAGCATACGTTTTTCCTCCTTCTACAATCCCGGGTCCTTTAAAAGAGCCGCGAAGAAGCATCTTGTAGGTTGTCAAGGCAGGGTGGCTAGTTCAGCGTGTAGGTGTTATCTCTCCTGCTATCTTCTCATTTGGCTTCTATTTCCAATTACCACCAGGTGGAGTAGCGTCATTTGATAGGCCCACTATAATAAAAAAAACATAATTATCCTAATCAGTATGGTTAATTCTATAAAGATGGTAAGTATGTAACGAGGTGCTTTATCGTTCTAAAAACAAACATTGTTAAAGTCTTAAAACAATGAAAACCACAATAACTAAATGGAAAAATTAAAAAATGGCGGGAATACAACATGTCATTATAGTTCGAATAATATAGCACCTCATTAAAAGTTATAATCGTAATAGTATTTTGTGTGTACATAAATTGTAAAATAAAGTATATATAATTCACAGACCTAGGATTATCGCTACACTAGAAATTATCAGTTAAGGTTCCAAAAATAATGTCGTCTGTGTTGTTATGTACATATCATTTTTGTTGTTGTTTCAATAGACACTGAAATTCTTAACAATGTGTACATATGCCTTTTTATATTAGAGTCGGCATAATTACGATTGGCACGTGTTTTCATAAAGGGATTGCGAGACGTCAACCAGACTGGATATGTTGCTGACGCAAGTAGAACAGTACGCGAACAATTTGGAGGCTCTTGTGGAAGAGCGCACATCGGATTACCTAGAAGAGAAGAGGAAGTGTGAAGAGCTTCTGTTTCAGTTGCTGCCAAAGTAAGACTTAGCGTTAAAGTTATAGTTAATTCATTTTCTGGATAGAGGGTTAGTATAGAAAAATTTGTTATAGTATTTATTCACCTGACAGTACACGGTTATTTTGCAACCAGAAGTGATTCCACTGTGTCATTGCCAGCTGAGTAGTTTGTGTCGTCAGTACAAAGTTCTTGTGGCCTGACTCAGTGTTTACCTTCGGCCTTTTGTAGTTTTGGACTTTACTAGTTAAGTAATGTTAACGATATAAAATCTAATTATCCTTCTTCCTCCAGTTTCTCATATCTTTCTTCACTTGTTTGATCTTTCGTGTTACACTATAACAAGTTACACCTGTGTTCACCATACATATGTAACGTAATGTTACATACATTTGAGAGTGAAACATTTTACAGGTCCGTGGCTTCCCAGTTAATTATGGGACAACCGGTAATGGCCGAGACTTACGACCAGGTCACCATCTACTTCAGTGACATCATTGGCTTCACCAAGCTCTCCGCCGAGTCTACGCCTCTTGAGGTCGTCGATCTGCTGAACGACTTGTACACTAGTTTCGATTCAATCATAGAAAATTTCGATGTTTACAAGGTAATCATTGGTACTTTACATCTTCTCATCATCATCATTACTTCAATCCATATACTTCTCACTGCTGGGCAAATGTTACACCTTAGTAGACAAGTGACCTTCTGCAATACGCAGCCTAGACGGATTAATATAGGTTCTTCCTTGATTGCGGTAAACTCCTTTATTAGATTCTTATTATGATATCCATGGGAAGAAAGGGACTGATGATACATATAAACTAAATACAACAAAGTACGGGACGCCTGTTTCATGATTAATAATAATAATAATAATATTTATTCCAGATAGGCATCCATAGGTGTTAGTAACAATCACAAACTTAAAAACTAGTGTTAGTGCATATATATTTAATTCAATCAGCCCTCACAATGGGTACAAATGTGCAACTGGCTTATGCAGTTGAATCCAGCGCTTCAACAGCGGCAAGTCCCAGCGCTCGGCGAACGCGCGCACGATACTGTTCGGGCTGGCGCGGGCGTGCGCTAGCAGCGCCCCGCTTCGCTTGCGCATTATTGCGTAGAAGCAATCAATCCGCGCCTCGGCGAACATACTGGACGCGCTGCAGTATCGCGCCAGCCCAAGCAGTATCCTGAACGCGTTATTATACTGAACGCGCAGTGCCGAGTAGGTACGTTGCGTAAAGTTAACCCACAGACCGCACGTGTAGAAAGTTTGACAATAAGCTTTAAAAAGCGTTAACTTTACTTGTTCACTTCAACGTGCAAATTAATGCCAGCAAAATTTATTGAGAGAAAAAGCATCGAAACTGAATCAGGAAGTATTAGCTCATGGTTTTGTATACAGAGTAAAATAAATTGGTTTTGTATGTATTTCAAATGTAAAGTTTGCTGGTGAAATTATTCACCAGAAAACCACCACCAGTGAATAACAAATCCGTTAAAGTTTTAATAAACAATTGAACAATTTTATTTTTTCCTATAATTTAATTCACTTTAATTCCTATACCTTCTGATTTTCACTATGTCACAGCTTTCATGAGCGAATGCTTTCTGAATGGCTAAGAGGATTTGTGTGAAAGCACATATATCCTTAGAACATATTTTTTTATCCCTGCCAATGCCAAGACTTAATCCCTATTTCACACAAAGTAAGCACATGCAAAGTCTAATGGCAATCAAAATTTTAAAACATTAATATACTTTCTTTAATGTATTGGATATTTATTCTAGCATTTCGCATTAACATTTGTAATTTTTTTTAAAGTATAATTTGAATACTTCTTATTACTTTAAGTTACTACGTAACTGTTTTTCTGCTGTGTGTTTGTGTGTCTGTAATTTTTTAATTGAAACCAAAAACCTGTAATTAGCTTAACTAATTGATAGTCACATTTAATTATCTAAGACTGTAACAAGCTGTTGGTTTTTGTAAATAAATAAACGTATTTATGTTCAACCCACCGGTCAATTACAGATGGGGGACTCAGGTATATTATAGGTATACTGAATAATTTATAGTGTAAGCTGTAAGGGTGTAGGTAATGTAGCTGTCTCATTAATGTCTGTCTTATCGAAAATGGATTTATCTACCTGAGAGTGCTCAGGACCCTCCATATATTTCAGAGATACTTATATTTTCGAGTGTATTTTCTTCTTCTATACTTTACTTCCTATTAGATTTTGTACAAAACATCAAAAATTATGTAATATGTAAACGACTACAGGTAATATGATTAGAGCTGAGAAATAAAAAATGTTATTATTAGAGAAGTAAAACTTGTATTTGCTGTCGTCATTATTTCAAAAATAAATGCTTACTGCATTGCACAACTAATTTATAAAATGCCAAACATCTTTTAAAATACATATTTTCGAATTTATTATACGGAAAACTTACAGAAGTTTCCTAATTAGTTATTTAATTTAACTCACTATAAAATAAAAAGCTATTGTGAATTATGTAAGATTTCACTAGCATCATATTTAACATTGTAAGGATTTCCATAAGGAGTAATGTCTGATCAAATTCTCAAGAATTTATTAGAAGTTTAAACCTTTTTAGAAAACATTCTACATTAAAAAATATATTTGCGTGAAAGGGTGTAAGTGCAAAATTTTAAAGTGATCAACTGAAACGTAATTTTAAAGGTGGAAACAATTGGCGACGCTTATATGGTAGTGTCTGGTCTACCGATGAGGAATGGGAACAGACATGCCGCCGAAATAGCACGGATGTCCCTCGCGCTGCTTGGCGCCGTTCGCGTGAAGACGGTACCGCACCGGCCAGGGGAAAAACTTCTACTTAGAATTGGGATGCACACAGGTCAGTCACAGATCGTTATGCATGGTCTACCAAGATCGACATTCCTTAATTTTTACAGGTTTTTCAGTAAAGTTAACCTGAGTAACTGTTGTAATGAAAATAAAAGAAAAAAAACCTTATTATTTATTTTTTACACGAAATTGTATTTCAAGTTTAGTAAGGTAAACTATTGTTTATCTGACCGTGCATTATAAAAATTAATTTTCAACGTTTTTAATTTTACAAGAAAATTTTACCGATTTCTTCATCTTGCTCTAGACATTGTCCTAACATCGCCTCGCTATCTTTAGATGCTTATTGAAAGAATTTTGTCTATAACAAAGCTTTATAACTATTAATTAATTATTATTCAATATAACCTTGACCTAAAACTCTAGTTGTAAAGATTTTAGCTGGACATTAAGCTATTATAGACTTTAGGATATAAGGTTTTATGGAATTCATTAAGCTTCTTCACCGTTTAGAGCCTCATATCAGAGGAATTCTCCTAATCCGTAAATCAAGGTTAATTTACTTTACTGCGTATAGGTACCATTTCTTGCTGCTAAGCAGTGTTTGCGAAATTCTGCACAAATGTACAGCGAATGATGGGTACGGAATTTCGTTTATTAATTAAGAAAACTTCTTTCAGGGCTCTATGTTTTTTTATATGCCTATTTGTAAGGACAATTGAATCATCGCGGTTTCTGTCCTACGTATGACAATAATCTTTTGGGTGAAAATTAAAAATGGATTTTCTATTACAGGCCCGTGTGTGGCAGGGGTAGTTGGTCTGAAAATGCCCCGATATTGTCTCTTCGGGGACACAGTGAACACTGCATCCAGAATGGAATCGCATGGCGAAGCATTGAAGATCCACGTCAGTCCTAAAACGAAAGAGGTTCTGGATCTTTATGATTGTTTTGATCTAGAATGCAGGGGCGAAATTATAATGAAGGTAATAACTATTTAATTTTTTAAAAATATAAAAAACTAATAATAATATATAGTAATATTTTTTTCTTTCATCAAGGGCAAGGGAAAAATGACAACGTACTGGTTGATTGGTGAAAAGTCGGAGAGCATAGAAGCGCGTGGCTCTGCGAAATACTGTCAAAATGTAACAGTGAATCCCAGCATTACATTCCAAGGTCCTGATAGCCCAGCATCCCACTCACTCACACAAAGTCAGAGTCCAGATAGAATGAACGAACCTAAAGATGTAAACAATCACACACCTTACGAAATCCAAAGTGAACGAGATCGTATCAAACACGAAATCGCTACTTTCGTTGCTAAAGATCTGATTAACAACATAGATAATGTCGTTAGAGAATTCAGAAAATCGCAAAGCGCAAATTTCGCGTCTGTTGCAAATAGTAATAAATCTGTCTGCAATGGTAACGGTAAAGGTCTAATCACACCTACCTATGACAAGGAATTGGTAATCAGTAAGGGTAAAGTGCGTGACGTAGTCAATAAATTTAATAGTGGTGTCATCAACGAAGGTACTACAAAATTTTCAAAAACCGAAGACTGAATGGGAATAATAGCAGATTACATATTCATTTTATCCGGTCTAACTGTATGTAGTGAAAATTTTAATTGAGATTTTAAATCTTAGTATGTTTTACTAAACACGGTATTGTGCCAAGCACATTTTTGTTTTATAGTCTAGTCATTACTGTTAAGATTTTTACTTTTGAAAATATTTTATGTGGTTGATTATATAGTGGGTGACCAAATGCCCTCCGAATTTTATATGTAAGTATTCGATGTTAGAAATACTCGTAGGGTATATAATATATGTTACATGTATAACAAAGAGCGGAAGCTCTATTTGAAAGATGTAGTGAGATTGTGTGAATAAGCATCAAATATTAGGGAGTACTATTGTATTATACACCTTAGCCCCTGATGTATTTTAATTACCTTTTATACTTCCGTAACTTTCTTACCTATCGTATACCTGATAAGTGTAAAAATATACCTCATTTCCTTTTCAAGATTTCTTAATGAATTTGAGTATTTTTAGATTAATACTTATTAAAATTTCATATTTACTGTTATATGAAATTTTTATAAATATAATGATATCCTTTACTAGATTTGATCAACGCTTATAATAGTATGTAATATAATATACTGAAGTTTGCTACTGAACAAATTTTTAATAGAAATTAGATAAAATATTTTGTTAGGTTACTACTCGTATATAGTATCAATATTTATTTCGTAAAAAAATACTTGTGATTGATATTAACTTATGTAGAGTGCTTTTATATTTATAAAACTGAAAATTTAAGTCCTATAAATATTGTTGTCTAGTTTTAATTGCATGAATTTTTTCAAAGAAATTTTTTAAGATCGAAAATTAGTTACCTTTAATTTACATTCATATTTCTTTGTGATTGTATATTTGGTGGAATAAAAAATGTTTTCAATGATATAATTATTAAATTGCTTTGTAATTTACAAAATGTTTGTTCAGTAATTTCGTGATAAGATAGGTAACATAAAGTGACACTACATAAATACGAAAAACTTTATTCCGTCTGTCACAAATACTAATTTCAAAATACCGATTTTCAGTATAACAACTCCGATTTATCATTCATCCTATTTTTATAATTCAAAATGTCAATATTCCTAATACTTATAATAACTATGCTCAAAATACCGAGTTTCAATAGATCTAATAACTAAAAGTCCGACTTAATGATAATTCGAAATATCAATAATTCGAATTTCGATTATAAAAATACCTATTTATTAAAATTCCGAAAAAAAAACTTTCTAATAAATATATTTGCTTTCGCTGGTGACAATTCTAACCTAATCAACCCTAATGATTCACCAACAATAGAGGGGATCTGACGTTAATCGCCACTGTTCTAAGCTAACCTAACGCAAAGAATTTTATAACAGGTATGGTATCTGTTCCCGCTACAACAAAGCGATGAAGTTGCTGTTGTATTCTGATTGGCACCAATCCCGTGCGCGGCGACTTCATGTTGTTAAACGTCTAACACTTTTTGTATTCACTCGTCTTTAACACATCTTTCTTGATAGAAAATATTGTTATTATGTTTTTATTTTACTGCAAGCATAACGATAAACAGTACCCGACGCAGGTGTATAAGGAGAAGAAGAAAACACAAAAAAAAATAGGTTTACACAAATATTTATTATAATAAAGTAGACCCCCCTCCCCAATATGAATCACACACAAACAAATTGGCCCCTAGTCCCCGGCAGCCCTGCTATGCCTAGCTACGGTAGCGGCTACGGTAACGGTAGGGCAGGGGGTGCGAAGAATCCCCGGGTAAGATCCGGCTACCATCTACGACGACTCGACCTGGCAACCTACAACACGCGTACACTGAGGACGGACGCGAAGTTAACGGAGTTGGAAGAAGCTATCAGTAAGCTACGTTGGGATATCATTGGTCTATCTGAAGTCCGAAGAGAGGGGGAGGACTCGATAATCCTTAATTCCGGCAACTTGCTGTACTACCGGGAGGGCGACCAACAGTCCCAAGGTGGTGTCGGCTTCATCGTCCACAAGTCCCTCGTCAACAACGTAATAACCATCGGGAGTGTGTCGACCAGGGTAGCATACCTGATACTCAGAATATCGAAACGATATTCGTTGAATGTCATACAGGTTTACGCTCCGACCTCGACACACCCAGATGACGAAGTGGAGGCTATGTATGAGGAGATCTCTGAAGCCATACGTAGCCACAATACCCACTACACGGTTGTGATGGGGGATTTTAATGCTAGGTTGGGGAAACGTTGCGGTGATGAGTTGAGAATAGGGCAATTTGGATTTGGGCACCGGAACACCAGAGGCCAGATGCTAGCGGACTTCATGGAGAAGGAGAACCTCTATATGATGAACTCCTTCTTCAGGAAGTCCAATAGCCGAAAATGGACCTGGATGAGTCCGGATGGTAATGTCAAAAATGAGATAGATTTTATCATGTCGACGAAAAGGCACATATTCAATGATGTCTCTGTGATCAATGCCGTCAAAACGGGGAGTGATCACAGACTGGTGCGAGGCACATTGAATATCAATATTAAGCTGGAAAGATCTCGACTGATAAAGTCTACGCTCCGACCAGTACCTGCGCAAATCCAAAACCCCGAAAGGTTTCAGCTCGAGCTCCAGAACCGCTTCGAAGCCCTTGAGAACAGCTTAAATGTGGACGATCTAAACAACATGGTGGTGGATACTGTCCGTACGGTAGCGTCTAAGTTCTTTAAAACCCGCCGTCCCAGAACAAAGAAACTCTCCGACAAAACGCTCCAACTTATGGATAGGAGACACGAAATGAGGCTGCAGAACTCAACGGATGTTAGTCGTTACCGGCAGCTTAATAGGCAGATATCAAAGTCATTGACATGCGATCTTCGCCGATTCAATACGGCTTGTATTGAAGAGGCTATCGAGCGAAATAAATGCTCCAAGGTATTTGCGAGATATCTGTCTATTGGGCAAAGTCAACTGACGCAGCTGAAGATTGACGACGGTAGCCTCATTTCGTCGAAGCCTGAGATCCTGAGGGAGATCGAGAGTTTCTATAGACAGTTGTACTCCACGCAAGCACCTGTTGAAAGCGAGGCTAGAGACCCCAGAGCCAAGCTTACTCGACACTATACTGATGATATCCCGGACGTCAGCCTGTACGAGATTAGTATGGCTCTCAAACAACTAAAAAACAACAAGGCGGCGGGTGATGATGGAATCACTACAGAGCTTCTGAGAGCGGGCGGTAAGCCGATACTTAAAGTCCTCCAGAGGCTCTTTAATTCCGTTATTCTCGAGGGCAGAACGCCTAAAACATGGAGTGAGAGTGAGGTCATCCTGTTCTTCAAAAAGGGTGATAAAACACTCTTGAAGAACTATAGGCCGATCTCACTCTTGAGTCATGTTTATAAGTTGTTTTCAAGAGTCATTACGAATCGTCTCGCTCGCAGGTTCGACGACTTCCAACCTCCCGAACTAGCCGGTTTCCGAAAAGGCTATAGTACCATAGACCACATCCATACGCTGCGGCAGGTTATACAGAAGACCGAGGAGTATAATCTGCCACTTTGCTTGGCGTTTGTGGACTATGAGAAAACCTTCGATTCGATCGAGACATGGGCGGTGCTGCAGTCTCTCCAAAGGTGCCAAGTGGACTATAGGTACATAGAGGTGCTAAGGTATCTATACGGAAATGCCACTATGTCGGTCCGACTCCAGAACCAGAGCTCTAATCCCATCCAATTGCAGCGAGGTGTAAGACAGGGAGACGTTATCTCTCCAAAACTCTTTACCGCTGCATTGGAGGATATTTTCAAGCTTCTGAATTGGAAAGGACACGGCATTAACATTAATGGCGAGTACCTAACACACCTCCGTTTTGCCGATGATATAGTTCTAATGGCTGAGACCTTGGAAGACCTGAACACCATGCTCGGAGATCTCAGTAGTGCTTCCCAAAGAGTGGGTCTTAAAATGACCGACGATCTGGTAAAGGTCGCGGGAAGACGCTAGATGCGGGCAGCACAGGACCGATCGTTGTGGAGATCCATGGGGGAGGCCTATGCCCAGCAGTGGGCGTCGTGCGGCTGAGATGATGATGATGATGATGATGAGACCTTTTTAAATTGCATTAACCGTTACTTATAGATTTATTAGAATATATATGCATAACTGAATATTACACTGAATTAGAATCAGAATCCTAATTTTAGCAGTTTATTCGAAGTATGTACTGAAAATCGAAATGTCGTTTTTCGGACCGAGAACCCATCGAGCATTTATTTCCTCGAACGTATAAAAATCGCATTTACGACTTTCGGTAAAATAAACATGGATTTTAATAATATGTACCTTATAAGTCTTTGATATTAAGAAAATCGGACATTTGAAAATCGGATCATCGAAATTAGGAATAAAATATTTCGGAGTATTTGGGTTTTTCCGACACAAATTGTTGAATTACATATTATGTAATTCAACAATTTAATATTGAAGTGTTATGAAAATGTTGGAGCAAATGATATTATAAGTTTAGGTAATTAAATAAATACTCATTTTAATAGGACCCCGATACCTCTAATAGCGTAAAATAGTAGTTTATGAAATAGTCACATAATAGGGGGTCTTAAAACACGTGTGTAGTGTGTGTTTAAAATTCGAGGCTTGCCGAGAAATTTAATAGTACCACACGAGTGTTTTAAGACCTAATTATGTGCAATTTCATACACTACTTTATCTACACTCATGCAATCAGTGGTTACCTAAATTAAATAAAAGACACGAAATTAAAACAAAATCAAACTCATTTATTCTAATAATTAATTGCATTTTGAACAGTGCAATTGTGAAACTAATACAGAAATCTAAAACTACATACATTTATATTATTTATTATTTTAACCAATAACAGCAAAATAATGAATGAAAAATTCAGAGAAATGGCGCCAGCACTGTTGCTGTTGCACGCGCCGCCATAGACAATGTACTGGCACAAAAGAAAATTGTGACAAAACCTCCTTGGTCGGGCTTCGTCAATCGAACTGTATTTTATTGGAATTCGAGTTACATTAAAGTACTGGTTTTGTATGGTGAACCTATATTATAATGTAATTTGTAAAAGGCCAAGGGCTTTAAGTTATGCCTTTAAAATACTAATAGTTGAGTTCTTAATATTAGAATTAGAACATGAGTGTAGATAAAGTATTTTAGCGTGTTATTTGTTAAACATTACTTGCTGTGAATTTGTTACTCTAATTTCAATGCTTAAGTTTCACCTACGTTACCTCATGTTTTAATAATCGTAATGAATAAACATATGCGTAAAAATGCGACCCTTTCATTTAGCCTTTATTGCAGGAACATTTCACAGAGCGTAAGATTAAAAGCATCCCTATGAAATGGGCATGTAGATTTTTGTTGTGGTTGTAAAAAGGGAGAAATTTGTTAAATTGTACGTGAATGGATAAAATTTGCAGACATAATTAATATATATCTTTTATTTCTACATATCCAGGATAGCATGTTCTGAGTGATGGACTAATTTATGGTTGCAGAGTGTTAGGTATTAAATTTACCTGTATGAGTCCATAAAATATACTCTTAAGTAGCATATCTAATATACTGTTTGCTCACCTATGGACCTGACCACGTCACACGTTGCCTTACTTATGTAATAGCACAAGCATACAGCATTTGCCATAGCGTTACCGAGCTTCTGCTAAAAAATCCTGAATTCAATTCCTGAAAGTTCAATATAACATTTTATCGCTTCAATCAATTGGGTCTATAATTCATTTTATCCTGATTAATCTACATTTTTTATAAAAAATGTATAAACTAGAAATCTGTTAAGCAATTTTAGGGCCCCCTCGACCATTATTAACCAGTTTAACCTTTGCCCTTTGGGTAAGACGTCAATTAAAACTGAACTCTTATCATAATATCAGCATAAACGCGCGTTGCTAATTAGTAAGCTATTCATTCTATTCTATGTTTTCGCTTTCGTGTTTTTACCAAATATATTATATATTGTGCAAATATATTTAATTATGCTTATAACGGGATTTGATTACTTATTGTTCAGGGATCAGTACCGTCACTGGAGCGATTAATTCTTGTGTATATTCGGATAATACGGAGAGTACGAAAGTATTGTATTTAACTATTGTAGTCTATCACATAATTCAACAGGAACTTTTGTGTGTTCTGTGTGTATCGTAGGTACAATTAAATTTTTCTAACTGTGCGTCCGACAACGTTAACTTATCACAATATTGTACAGATATCAAAGTAAATTTTTTGCATAAAAATATCCAATCAATAACCAATTTACCAAATTTAGCCCGCCGGAATGACTTTTACTTTATTTCCTTTTTTTTGAAGGGAATGCGTGACTGCACCGTACTCGCCGTTGGCTAGACGTCAAGCGTACCACTACCAACGCGCCCGGGCTAGCGCGACCTAACTGGTCGGGCTATCGCCAAGGGGGGATTGCCCGAGAACACCAGGGCAATCCCCAGACGGAGGGCCTTACGGCGACGTGCACGGGGCCAACCGTGCGCCTAGGCCTCCACGACAATTTACTTTATTTCCTGTTTAAAATAAAACCCCTAAATTTTTATAAAATAGAGAAAAATTGTGGGAAAGTAACGTTCCATTGAGCGTCGGTGGCGCAGTGGACTCGGCACTTGCCTTCCAATCGGGGGGTCGGGGTTCGAGACCCGCCATGTACCAATGTGTTTTTCGTTTCGAATTTCATATGTACATTTGTCTGACGCTCCTACGGTGAAGGAAAACATCGTGAGGCAACCTGCATACATCTGCGAAGAAATTCAATGATGTATGTGAAGTCGACCAATCCGCACTGGGCCAGCGTGGTTGACTAAGGCCTAATCACCCTAATATAGGGTAGGCTCGAGCCCCTCGGTGAGGACGTATATGGGCTGTGATGATGAACGTTCCATCAATTAACACGAATTACACAATCGCAACGATTTAGCATGCCTAAATCGAACTAACTATCAATAATGGCCGCCCACGTGCTTACCTACTAAAAAATCAAAAAGGGTTGTACCCGGCATCCATACTCGTCAGGGCTCTTTTTGGAGCATATCCCATGCGTGCTCAATTGAGTGCGTGTTACAACTCTACCCCAGTGTGGACGTGCATTGTCGTGCATTAGTTAAACAGAATCCACCCAATCGGCTTCTCAATGGTACGATTACGTCTGAAACAATCTTCTCCACGTCATTATCATTATCATAACAGCTCATATACGTTCCCACCGAGGGGCTCGAGCCTACCCTAAGTTAGGGTGTTTAGGCCTTAGTCAACCACGCTGGCCCAGTGCGTATTGGTCGATTTCACATACACATTTGAGTTTCTTCGCAGATGTATGTAGGTTGCCTCACTATGTTTGCCTTCACCGTAGGAGCGTCAGAGAAATGTACATATGAAATTCGAAAACGAAAAACACATTGGTACATAGCGGTCTCGAACATCGGACCTCCTGATTGGAAGGCAAGTGCCGAGTCCACAGTGCCACCAACGCGCGTAAATCTCCACGTAAACGTGAGCATTGAGTTGCCCATGATCCAAATGAGATCGGTGCTTCCACCGATGCAAATACCGGCACATATCATTGTTGTTGTCCCGCCATAAATGATGATCGACAGAATGTAGTTGGATTACCACACTAAACAATACTCCTGTTCCATATATAAATTTAATACCTTCTGCTGATCAGGTCAATGTGAACGTCAGATGTTGCAGTATCAAGTCAGTGTAACCTGTCGTAGCAATACGAGTACCTATCATCAAAGTAACAGTAAACTTCGAAACAGTATTAATCAGCAGTAAGTTGCTGAGGAGTTAGGTATTCCACAGACTACTTGATGCTGTAGCGTCAGATAGACGGTAGAGAGCGGCCCTACCGTCTATCTTAAAGCGATATCGAGTGATCGCTATGAGTTAGGCGGTAGCCACCCAGGTCATCATATCATGGAAATACCACCAAAGAAACAGTAAGTACCTACACTATATTTCAAATCATTCGAACTTGTGAAAGTTGGTGAGATCCCTTTACTAACTAGGAATTAAGTTGATGATTATCAAACGCCTGAAAGGATCTTCACAAATTATAGCTAAGCCATCTCGATCATATCAGCTTTCAAACTAAAAACGCTTAAAAATCTGTTCAGTCATTTGGGAGCTGATGCCACAGACAGACACACATACACATGTTTAACTTATAACACCCCTCTTTTTCCGTCGGGGGTTAAAAATAAGAAGCGAATTCGAAAACACTATAAAGTCAAAAGTAATATAAGAATCTAAACAACATCACATTCTTACTTTTAAGTCAGTGCAAAATTTTAACTAACTACTCGTACATTAGTTAGTTCTTACATCTTTTTTATTAAAAATGCCGTAGGAGACCATCACTTTGCACTGATTTCAGAATAAAAATGTGATGTTGTGTGTAGTTTTCTAATCATCTTTTCAGTGTTTTTAAAAGTCTCTAACTTCTAAAAGTTAAGGATTCATCATGAGCGCAGCATGGTAAAAGGATTTGAGATGATGACTACCAGACGCAAATAAATAGCTCCAGAAAAAACATGAAAGCCGATGGTCATGTCAATGAAATGCGTTGAATTGGGACCCCCTCCCCTACCTACGCGTCGAATTTCGAACCCCCCTTATTGATTTTATTTTGAAATCGTCTATAAATTGGGAACACTTCGTACACCACTCACACAAGATTATAGGTAAACTTTTCTTGTAATGTCTACATTCAAGTCTGTAGGTTTTCAATCATGTTGACAAGAGTCTTTGAGAAAAAAACGTGTCTTGATTAATGTCTTTGCATGTTCGTAATTGATATTTTCCCTCCCATTCCATCCTTGTCAAATTCAGTTGGCTTCGGGATATTTTAAGAATTCTCAGATATTTTAGCAAGTAGGCATACTTAATAAAGTAATTTATCAAGTCTCCTTTGATGATAACATGTATATAATCAAAGCAAGTCTCCTTGATCGCGGTTGTAGTATATTGTGCTGAGACTGTTGACAGATAACAGCTTGCCGTCTTCAGAATACTCTGTAAGACATTTGCAAGATAGGTTTTAGGAAATATTTAACTTTAACAGTGAGAATAATAAATGGGTCTGTCATAGAGTTGTTTTGTTACGTTTTCTTCGTATTTATAGATTTATTATAAACCTTTAATGTCATATTTTTTTAAATTCTACCCATAATCTATATAAAAAAAATTCATCGCACGTGATAGCAAGTAACAATAAGGCCGAAGATTGAAGCGAGCTTCTCGCTGGACTCCTTAACAACCCAGAAACTGGCAATCTCATCTTGTCGGAACACAACAACATTGTTAAAATTATTATGATGGCGACAAACTTATGTAAGCCAGTTTTAGCTAGCTAAGTGGGCTCAGATGGTCCTACCACCAACCAAACCGAGCAGTAAAACTTTTGGAATTGGAATATAAGGAATTGTACCCCGAACCTCCCGATCAAAAACCGGTAGTTTATTGGACCACGGAGGCGGTCGGTGGTGCAGGTATTTTAATTGCAGAAGCTAATGTATGTCAAAATGGAGCTTTAGTGTGCTACCTAAGCTATGGTTTTACCTTGCTTTTGAAACCCACGCACAACCCACCCACGACCTTGCTGCCAGTTAAATATAGGAAAGTACCGACAGCGTCTCACAGTGTGGGCCTTCACTTGTTTCGTTCCTCGGTTATCTATCACATACCACAATTTTGAGTGATTTTTATTTATTGCAACTGAGTTGGCAAACAAGCAAACTGCCCATCTGTGGTAAGTGGCTATAATACCTGTGCCTCCTGTGAACAGTCAGCTATAATACCTGTGCCTCCTGTGAGATTCGCAACAAAACTGCAAACTCCCACAAGAACCACAGTATACGATGCCAACCTGTGCCATCAGATTTAAAGTCACGGTACACAGTCATTTCACTGCCATATCTTACTCTTCAAACCGGAACGCAGCAATGCAAGCACTGCAGCTTTGCGGTAGAAATAGGTAAAAGTATAACAAAGGGTATCTAAGCGAACAGATTCTTCACTATGCACTATTTTTTTAAAGTCTATTTTAAAATTTGAATCTGAAATAGTTGATGCTGAAAAGTATAACCTATTAAAGTACTTACTTAATACTTTGCAATTACTAACGAATGAAAGCCAGTATAAAATAAACCCTAAAAATACTGTTTGTTTGATACGCTTCCGCCCGTTCATATTAAAGATTCACTATCGGTCCAACTCTGTTGACAATATACGCAAGGCCCACGTAAAAATACAATTACTTATATTCCATTTCGGTGGCGATATATCTGTTTGAATAGTCTGCAAATGTTTGGACGCGAGAACGATGTGCGGGCGTGTACGAACTTCGCGTTACCCTATCCTATGATGGATGCGATCGGGTTTTTTGTTACAAGACTGCTATTATTTCGTAATTGGTTCTCCTTTTTGTTTTTTTATACGACGAAAATGTTGTGACGATGCCAGTACAGTCCGTAACACGGAGTCGGAATTCACTGGGTTACACCATAGTTTCATACAGAAACATAGTTTTACAAATTTTAATTTCATTACTTCACGTATGCTACATGGATGAAGTCTATTAAAGTTTTAATATTAAAAACCACAAAAATCACTAAAAAGTACGTATTTAACTGGTAATATGAGAAGACAGTAGACTATTTAACAGCAACAATGCTGTGGCAAGTGTTGCTAACAATAAAAATGTCAATGCTCAAACTATAAGAACTACACTGTTGAAACTTGGTAAGTAGATGTATTCTGTGAACCGCATTAAGATTTTCACACAAAAATAGAAAAAAAGCAATTAATTTTGGGGGTTCTCCATACATAGAACTGAAACAAAAAAAAAATTTTTCATCAACCCATACGTGTGGGGTATCTATAGATATGTCTTCAAAAATTATGAGGTTTCTAATATCATTTTTTTCTAAACAGAATAGTTTGCGCTAGAGACACTTCCAAAGTGGTAAAATATGTGTCCCCCCCCCCCCCCCCTGTAACTTCTAAAATAAGCGAATGATAAAACTAAAAAAAATATATGATGTACATTACCGTACAAACTTCCACCGAAAATTGGTTTGAACGAGATCTAGTAAGTAGTTTTTTAATACGTCATAAATCGTACGGAACCCTTCATGGGCGAGTCCGACTCGCATTTTGCCGGTTTTTTACTATTTCAGGCTCTTTAACTAAGTGCTTAGACATTAAAATTCATTTCACCTTCAAATCTTCAATCAGTCCTGCTTGTAATACACACCAAGCCACTCCGAGAGTTTTGGTTAAAAAAGATTTTAAGTATTTAAAACTTATAGAACTGTTTCATTACAAGTTAAATAGACTACTGTAGAGTGGAGGCTAAGTGTTCGTAGTGGTAACATAGTATTTACTAAATCACAACCTAGATGTCTAAGTAAATAAAATCCATACATTTCTTTAACTAATTTTTGGTTATAGATTTTAAAAATCTTCATGTTCCTTAATTGCAAAAATATAATCAGAAAACAGACGTGTCTCATATCAAATGTTTAGCGTTCAGTGTGGCGTTAAATTGAAACTTATAATATATGTTATGATTGTCAAAATACCTGTTTTGTTTTCAATGTAATATTTTTGCTTTATTTTTCACATGGCCACAAAACTTACTGTGTCGTGGGGCCTGGAAGGTTTCATATTAACCAGAGGGGGCGTAGTACAAAAAAGTTTGGGAGCCCCTGCCTTGGCGCGAACACGGCTATCACTTTTGTGTCCTCCTCGCCGAAGAAGGTTGCGTTGCTGCCGGACAAGGATATTGGAACTCAGAGTTCTTTAGAGTCCACGAGTACTCGAGGTGCATCCTACCAATCAACGGTTAGGGCTCTGACGCTTTCCACTAACCTGCACTGGTTCAGAATATCGAGACGACCCAAATCTTCCATTCTTGGGAAAGCTTTGCCTATTAATTGGGACTGCGGCTAAGATAACAATGATAATATTTAAATATTTAAGTAAAATATATAAACGTGCAGACATAGCAAAAGGGCGTTATTTCAACACAATTAGCTCATCATTCAAATACTGTAGGCGTTCGGTAAACGGGTAAAACTAACAAGACTCGAAAAAGTGCGAAGATCTTCCTGGCGAAATAAGTAATCGGTGTTTTGATTGAAGAACGTGTTTCCCGCGGGCTTAAGGGCTGAAGTAAAATTTATCGGCGTCGCTCGGGAGATAAATCAGTTTGCGGTCGTGACGGGAAACTTGATGGGTTGGACATAATTTTATATATTTTATGCTCGTGTAATTTCTATACTTAATGCTAAGTAACCTTTTAAGGGATTCTCGGTACTATAAACGAAATATACATTTAAGAAATCAAATTTGTCTTCACCCTTGTCTGACTCTAAGATATCCCTATCAATTTATTGTCTTTCTTTGTTTTTTTCACGTTTATGACCTCAAAATTTGATATCGTCCTCATGAACTACCCATAAAACAATCTGACATAAAAGTGCGCGATAAAATTGTCTTTAAGCTGTCATAAAAGCCGGAACTTGATATTTTGACCTCGACACGCTTCGAAAAAGAAATAAAGCTGGTCCTATTGTTTGTTCGGATGTATTATGGCGAGTGCATGCTACACATCATTTAATGCCCTTCCGAAGAGGTAGAGTTTTGAAGTGGCGTGTGAGAATACGTAAATTTCACTGCTGAGCCAATATAAGGTAAACAGACCTGTCTTCAATTCGAGACACTTGTGAGTCTTATTATTCTTGTAAATAAAACCCGGCAATCTTGATGATATGTGTATTTCATTAATTAGAACCTTTAGTGTTAGTTAGGTACATGAATGGATGAAGTATGATTGCTGAATGAATAAAAATAACGGAGGTACAATTATATAAAACTATGGGTTAGTAAAGGGTACTTAAAAATAAAATAAAATACGCGCGGAATATCAAATGCTCGTAGGCTGATCTTAGTAGCTTTAATAGTTGCGTAGCCAAGAACTTAAGCCTTTTTGACCCGACCAGCTTGTCACCCTTATCACTTATCAGTTCTGTTAATTATCGATCAGCTGTAGATGTGTGACGATCGGTGCATTATGTATTGCATTCTAGAACAGAACAGAATCTATCTAGAACTGGTAGGTCTGTTACCAGCTTAAATGTCTAAGAATTGATAGAACTGGTCGGTTCTGGGATACTTATACCAGGCTAAGTATCCCAGAACTGATATTTTTTCTGAATCTGAACCTAGATAAAATTTAACCGGGCACATATTTATAGTCGTAGAATATTTTATTGCGATTTGAAGGACTCGTATTTTTTCGTAATAAAAATAAACATGAATACACTGGTGGACAAATTTAAAGGAACGATAAAAATTCACTTCTAGTTTTGATAACGCTGTGTATTTCAGCATACGAAACCATATTATTTAGTTTTACCAGCTTTCTAGCCATCGGATTCGCTACAAAGAAAAACATTCACCGCGGAAACCAGTTGTACGATTGTGATAAAAAGACTACCGTTAAAAGTTACCGTTCTTCTCCAGGTCACAAATAGGGAAATTTTGTCATTATCCGTTATGGCCTTGTTTGCCAAACGATGATCTCCTAGAAAGCCTTAAAATTTGTCACCGACTTCAATATAGAAGTGTGATGTTGTCTGTACCTATTCTTATATTGTTTTTAACTTTTCAGTGTTATGAAGTCGGTTTTTATTTTTTGAAGTAAAATATTTTTTATGTAATCGGTTTCTGAATTTTATGTTCATGAGATAAGTTCGTCACCCATATGATCCCTATAGTTACAAGAACAGCATAGTGTACAAAGTAACACGTAGGAACAGACTCAACAAGTCTAAGCTTGTCATTACGCGCAGCTTATGTCATCCTTCGAGGCAAAGCTATAAAAGACATTGAAAGGAGTAATCTCGCCGTAGTAAAAGGGAATTGGCCATTTGCGAGACTACACGGTAATATTATCTCATCAGAATGTCGTAAAATGTGTGGCGGAAATGAGAAATGTTTCTGAAAATTAATTTCAATAATTTATATCTTCACTCATACCAACAGGACAAAAAGCTTAGAGCACATTACCTACGTCACTGCTAAAGTCTACTATCCTTACAAATATTAAACTGCAGTCGAACGAAATTCGTTATTTAAAATATTTTAGGTCTAATTCAATAACTTTTGTGAGCTGTAGGTATTGTCTTGTCAGAATAAAAAAAAACAAGTGCGTGTTGACTGGTGCCCCTACTACATATTTAGGGTTTTCATATTTTTTCTTAGCATGAAAAATTGAGTCTCCTAGGTACTCGTATATAGGAACTTTTAGTTTTCCGTCTGTCAACATTCTTTTTCTCAGGAACCTGTAAGGATATCAAACTGAACTTTATATCAAATACTCGGATCTTCGATCTCTTTCAGCTGTTAAACAATTAAACTTGTAAGTCAACGAGATCAAATGATAAGACCGTTAATGTCGCAAATTTTCGCATAGTTTGCAATTTTACAAGGAAATCAAAACCTATAGCGTACCTCCCGTTGATCTATTATAGTTATAATTATGAACATAGTTAAATTTGTGCGGAACCCTCCTCGAAATCGCACTTGACTGGTTTTTTTATTTATTAAAGCCATCTTATGCCTATAGACATACAAGATATAAATATAAATCTAGGTTCAGTGAGTGTTGAACATTTGTATAGAGCAGATAATTTTTTTCGCTATTTCAAAATTGGTCCTATAGTAATGTTCTTCAGTTTTATCGTCTGAACAAGCACAGCAAAATTTGGTAATTGACTAATAATGACCTTGTATATCTTACGAACGAACATACATAAATATATAACGATTTTGTAACCTAAATAGAACTTATAAGTTACGTTAGGGAAATTAAATATAAGGCGTGTTCTACGTCATGCTGATGGAAATGATTTCCGGCAACGCCTATACACCAATCTCTGCGGCCTAAAGTCCTCCTTCATGAACGTTTCTAGCGTGGTGTTCGGGCCTCGCAGAACAAGCCCGAAGTTCTCTTTCATGCACGTTCCAGCGCGGTGTATTTGATTGACAAAATTGCATTTCTACCCAGTCGCTACCAGTAGCTAAGTCAATAAAAAGGTTATATATAAAAACAATAAGAAAACTCTTCACAACATATGTTTATTACCACAATACTGTGAATGCAACTTTACATACTTTTATCATCAGGGGATCCTGGTGAACTCGCGAGTTCATGGGGATCCCGTAGGGGATCGGGCTGGGGGATCCTGGGGTGTCGCGCCACAATGCCAATTTTACGAAGTAGTCCACCATACTTCGTAAAATTGGCATTGTGGCGCGATACCAGTGCAGTGGCTGCACCCTCAAAATTAAGTTGGTGTTCTTCTGGATGTAGTATCCCACGACGCGACGTCCCGATCGGTGGTGGCTGAGTGCAGGCGGGACAGGTACACGACCCTGGTTGGAGTCGTAATAAGCAAAAATGACCAACACACTGATGTTTGTTAAATACCGACTAATCTGTTAAAAAGGCATACGACTCTAGTAATGAGTACTATAGAAGTCTAGTAAAGTAGTCTGCGCGGGTATCTCTATGTTACTTGAGATGAATGGCGATTTCAAAGAGGAGACAAAAAAATAGATCTTACGAGTTTCTTGCCTGTTCTTCTCGAAAAGGGTCTCCCAATTTCCGAACAGGTATAGAGTCAACCAAAAAAGAAGTTATAATTAAAAAAAAATATTGACTAAATCCACTATTAGACTGTTTTTAAAAATGATCCATTAAAAAATGTTTCCAACATCAGTATTTACAAGTTATCAATTGAGGGGGGGGGGGGATCCCCTAACGCACAAAGTGTGGCGCAATCGGTGTTACTTTTAAAATAATAATAATTAATATTTATTTTGTTTTTTTTTTTAAATTGAAGAGTTTTAAAAAATTTCATACGTGATAATGCCCCTAAAAGGGTTCACAGAATTTTTGTTACACACTGTATATTTATTTTATTTATACAAAATTTCTTATATTTATTCCTCATTTACTTTTCTCTTTTTCCACATTCTTCTTTTAACACTCGTACGTAACCCACAATATTCCATTAATTTTTGATATTGCAGAATCATCGGTACCACGAAACACAAAATTTTTCAACTTTGTTGTACTAAAAACACACCTACATAGTGTGTTTTTATTAAGACTAACAACGCCGCCATAAGCGAGATGAAACGATTGAACAATGAAAACGCCCGGCCCGAGTCTCGCTCCTGGGGTAGAATATAAAACTATGCAGATTGAACAATGCGAATGCTAAATGCACCCGGCGCCGTTACTTGCACGCCTAAAGCTCTCACCACTCCATAAAATACCAGCATCTGTGGAGTTTTCTTTGGGAATTTTTGCGCTTCTCGCTCACTGAATTAAATTTTTCTTTTGACCTATATATCTAACTGCCTACAGTTAGATTTCTGGGTGCATTTGAGTACCTAATCAAAAATATTGCTTGCGGCTGGTATTGCAAGTAATTCATCATAACAGCTCATTCACGTCCCCACCGAGGGGCTCTCTAAGTTAGGGAGTTTAGGCCTTCGTCAATCACGTTGGCCCAGTGCCGATTAGTCGACTGCACATACACCTTTAAATTTAGTAGGAGCGTCAGACAAATGTACATATGAAATTCGAAAAACGAAAAACACATTGGTACATCGCGAGCTCGAACTTCGGACATCCCGATTGAAAGGCAAGTGTCGAGTCCACAGCGCCACCGACGTTCTTGATTGCAACTAGTTGATAATACTTAATTAATTTAATCTTTTCCTATGTTTTAGTTATAGATCATATATGTACCGTGTCACTTTTAAGAATTATATTTGAAGATAAGCTTGATTAGGCCTTACACTTGATCACTGTGGTCCACCCAAGAGGTGGACTGAGGAGGCCACGTCGGTGGGGGAGGTTGTCGTTGCGGTGTCACTAGACATCCGCAATGTGTCCAACAGCCTCCCCCATGAATGCATAGAGGAGGCACTCCGTTTTCAGGGAGTGCCCCTCTACCTCCGCTCCCTCATTACCGATTACCTCTGAAGGAGGGAAATCGTATATGCGTTATATGTCTTTTAATTGTGTTGATTAGCAATTTTAAGGGTTGTGTACCTCAAAGAATTAAAGGAAATTAAATTATTGTTATTATAAAAGGGAAACCTTATAGGATCACTTCATTGTCCGTCTGTCTATCGAGACACTTTTTCTCAGGAAAGACCCGAAAGAAAGGCCAACCGACGCCAGGTGGACTACCACCTCATAACTGTGCCCCTTTGCCGCGACAGTTGTACCACAGGTTCCAGAGTAGAGGGCCCAGCACCCAGAACCCTGGGGTACTCCCGCCGCCATTGGCCACCTGTGGACGCCGCCGTCCACCCCCTCATATACGATTTCCCTCCTTCAGAGGTAATCGGTAATGAGGGAGCGGAGGTAGAGGGGCACTCCCTGAAAACGGAGTGCCTCCTCTATGCATTCATGGGGGAGGCTGTTGGACACATTGCGGATGTCTAGTGACACCGCAACGACAACCTCCCCCACCGACGTGGCCTCCTCAGTCCACCTCTTGGGTGGACCACAGTGATCAAGTGTAAGGCCTAATCAAGCTTATCTTCAAATATAATTCTTAAAAGTGACACGGTACATATATGATCTATAACTAAAACATAGGAAAAGATTAAATTAATTAAGTATTATCAACTAGTTGCAATCAAGAACGTCGGTGGCGCTGTGGACTCGACACTTGCCTTTCAATCGGGATGTCCGAAGTTCGAGCTCGCGATGTACCAATGTGTTTTTCGTTTTTCGAATTTCATATGTACATTTGTCTGACGCTCCTACTAAATTTAAAGGTGTATGTGCAGTCGACTAATCGGCACTGGGCCAACGTGATTGACGAAGGCCTAAACTCCCTAACTTAGAGAGCCCCTCGGTGGGGACGTGAATGAGCTGTTATGATGAATTACTTGCAATACCAGCCGCAAGCAATATTTTTGATTAGGTACTCAAATGCACCCAGAAATCTAACTGTAGGCAGTTAGATATATAGGTCAAAAGAAAAATTTAATTCAGTGAGCGAGAAGCGCAAAAATTCCCAAAGAAAACTCCACAGATGCTGGTATTTTATGGAGTGGTGAGAGCTTTAGGCGTGCAAGTAACGGCGCCGGGTGCATTTAGCATTCGCATTGTTCAATCTGCATAGTTTTATATTCTACCCCAGGAGCGAGACTCGGGCCGGGCGTTTTCATTGTTCAATCGTTTCATCTCGCTTATGGCGGCGTTGTTAGTCTTAATAAAAACACACTATGTAGGTGTGTTTTTAGTACAACAAAGTTGAAAAATTTTGTGTTTCGTGGTACCGATGATTCTGCAATATCAAAAATTAATGGAATATTGTGGGTTACGTACGAGTGTTAAAAGAAGAATGTGGAAAAAGAGAAAAGTAAATGAGGAATAAATATAAGAAATTTTGTATAAATAAAATAAATATACAGTGTGTAACAAAAATTCTGTGAACCCTTTTAGGGGCATTATCACGTATGAAATTTTTTAAAACTCTTCAATTTAAAAAAAAAAACAAAATAAATATTAATTATTATTATTTTAAAAGTAACACCGATTGCGCCACACTTTGTGCGTTAGGGGATCCCCCCCCCCCCTCAATTGATAACTTGTAAATACTGATGTTGGAAACATTTTTTAATGGATCATTTTTAAAAACAGTCTAATAGTGGATTTAGTCAATATTTTTTTTTAATTATAACTTCTTTTTTGGTTGACTCTATACCTGTTCGGAAATTGGGAGACCCTTTTCGAGAAGAACAGGCAAGAAACTCGTAAGATCTATTTTTTTGTCTCCTCTTTGAAATCGCCATTCATCTCAAGTAACATAGAGATACCCGCGCAGACTACTTTACTAGACTTCTATAGTACTCATTACTAGAGTCGTATGCCTTTTTAACAGATTAGTCGGTATTTAACAAACATCAGTGTGTTGGTCATTTTTGCTTATTACGACTCCAACCAGGGTCGTGTACCTGTCCCGCCTGCACTCAGCCACCACCGATCGGGACGTCGCGTCGTGGGATACTACATCCAGAAGAACACCAACTTAATTTTGAGGGTGCAGCCACTGCACTGGTATCGCGCCACAATGCCAATTTTACGAAGTATGGTGGACTACTTCGTAAAATTGGCATTGTGGCGCGACACCCCAGGATCCCCCAGCCCGATCCCCTACGGGATCCCCATGAACTCGCGAGTTCACCAGGATCCCCTGATGATAAAAGTATGTAAAGTTGCATTCACAGTATTGTGGTAATAAACATATGTTGTGAAGAGTTTTCTTATTGTTTTTATATATAACCTTTTTATTGACTTAGCTACTGGTAGCGACTGGGTAGAAATGCAATTTTGTCAATCAAATACACCGCGCTGGAACGTGCATGAAAGAGAACTTCGGGCTTGTTCTGCGAGGCCCGAACACCACGCTAGAAACGTTCATGAAGGAGGACTTTAGGCCGCAGAGATTGGTGTATAGGCGTTGCCGGAAATCATTTCCATCAGCATGACGTAGAACACGCCTTATATTTAATTTCCCTAACGTAACTTATAAGTTCTATTTAGGTTACAAAATCGTTATATATTTATGTATGTTCGTTCGTAAGATATACAAGGTCATTATTAGTCAATTACCAAATTTTGCTGTGCTTGTTCAGACGATAAAACTGAAGAACATTACTATAGGACCAATTTTGAAATAGCGAAAAAAATTATCTGCTCTATACAAATGTTCAACACTCACTGAACCTAGATTTATATTTATATCTTGTATGTCTATAGGCATAAGATGGCTTTAATAAATAAAAAAACCAGTCAAGTGCGATTTCGAGGAGGGTTCCGCACAAATTTAACTATGTTCATAATTATAACTATAATAGATCAACGGGAGGTACGGTTTTGATTTCCTTGTAAAATTGCAAACTATGCGAAAATTTGCGACATTAACGGTCTTATCATTTGATCTCGTTGACTTACAAGTTTAATTGTTTAACAGCTGAAAGAGATCGAAGATCCGAGTATTTGATATAAAGTTCAGTTTGATATCCTTACAGGTTCCTGAGAAAAAGAATGTTGACAGACGGAAAACTAAAAGTTCCTATATACGAGTACCTAGGAGACTCAATTTTTCATGCTAAGAAAAAATATGAAAACCCTAAATATGTAGTAGGGGCACCAGTCAACACGCACTTGTTTTTTTTTATTCTGACAAGACAATACCTACAGCTCACAAAAGTTATTGAATTAGACCTAAAATATTTTAAATAACGAATTTCGTTCGACTGCAGTTTAATATTTGTAAGGATAGTAGACTTTAGCAGTGACGTAGGTAATGTGCTCTAAGCTTTTTGTCCTGTTGGTATGAGTGAAGATATAAATTATTGAAATTAATTTTCAGAAACATTTCTCATTTCCGCCACACATTTTACGACATTCTGATGAGATAATATTACCGTGTAGTCTCGCAAATGGCCAATTCCCTTTTACTACGGCGAGATTACTCCTTTCAATGTCTTTTATAGCTTTCCCTCGAAGGATGACATAAGCTGCGCGTAATGACAAGCTTAGACTTGTTGAGTCTGTTCCTACGTGTTACTTTGTACACTATGCTGTTCTTGTAACTATAGGGATCATATGGGTGACGAACTTATCTCATGAACATAAAATTCAGAAACCGATTACATAAAAAATATTTTACTTCAAAAAATAAAAACCGACTTCAAAACACTGAAAAGTTAAAAACAATATAAGAATAGGTACAGACAACATCACACTTCTATATTGAAGTCGGTGACAAATTTTAAGGCTTTCTAGGAGATCATCGTTTGGCAAACAAGGCCATAACGGATAATGACAAAATTTCCCTATTTGTGACCTGGAGAAGAACGGTAACTCCGTTTTCAGGGAGTGCCCCTCTACCTCCGCTCCCTCATTACCGATTACCTCTGAAGGAGGGAAATCGTATATGAGGGGGTGGACGGCGGCGTCCACAGGTGGCCAATGGCGGCGGGAGTACCCCAGGGTTCTGGGTGCTGGGCCCTCTACTCTGGAACCTGTGGTACAACTGTCGCGGCAAAGGGGCACAGTTATGAGGTGGTAGTCCACCTGGCGTCGGTTGGCCTTTCTTTCGGGTCTTTCCTGAGAAAAAGTGTCTCGATAGACAGACGGACAATGAAGTGATCCTATAAGGTTTCCCTTTTATAATAACAATAATTTAATTTCCTTTAATTCTTTGAGGTACACAACCCTTAAAATTGCGTTATATGTCTTTTAATTGTGTTGATTAGCAATTTCCCCGAAAAAAGGGATAGAAAGATAATTAAATAGATATATTTATTTGGTTTACAGACATACATCCCCTATTATCCCTACTAATAATATAAGTTCAAAAGTAATTCTGTCTTTCTGTCCGTTACACGCCTAAACCGCAACCAATTTGAATGGACTTTGGTGTAGAGATAGCTTAAGTTCTGAGGAAGGGCAAAGGATACTTCTAATCCCGTCATTAAGTAAGTTTCATACGAACGCGTTATATTACTTTTATATCACCCCGGAAAATTTCCTAGGGGCGCTTCAGGACACGGTAATAATAATAATAACCCTAGATTTAAGTTTTTTATAATATTTGTGTTTTTATATCTATATATTGTAAAAAACTTAAATTTAAGATGCTTTTTTGAATAAATGTATAATAATAAAAAAGTAATCCTGTATACAGGGCTTATTTATAAGCAGGAGCCAAAATTGTGTGCTTGGTCAGACAAGCAACCTTGAAATCAAGAAAATAATCAGCTGTTCCATACAAATGTTCAACATTCAAGATTAGTTCTATAGTAAAAGTTGTTCATTTGGGTTGTCGGAACAAGCACAAAAAATTGGCCCCTGCTTAAAAAGAAACCCTGTAGTCACGATATAGTCCAATTCTACAATTCCATGTTGTTCGACAAACCATAGTCGTGCGTAACGAAGCACCTAGAGAAAAAAACACTAACAAAATAAGATAAATTATCAAGAAAACTTTTTAAATACAAGCTTTTAGTACTCGTCAATACGAATCAAACGAGCCCAAACTCGATGGGGTTGTGCTGTTTTATTGCGGAGTTCCTATGGTCACCTCCCAACTCCAGCATTGGATCAACTCGATGTTATCATAATATTGCATTGTCACGCGATATACATATGTAAGCAAAATTTCAGCTCAATCAGAGACCGGGAAGTGGGTCAAATTTAACTTGCAATATTTCATTAGAGACACCGGGACAGGTGAAAGTAAATAAACAAAAACAACAAAGTAAATGTCAACAAAGTGATGACAGGAATTACAGATCTGTTATCACTTAAGGCGCATAGTAACGTCAATCATAAAAAATCACTGCAGAAAAAACCGATTCTCTTCATAAATATTGAATAAAAAAATCTTTAAAAAACATATGTTATTATTCAACGCATTCTTTAGAGGATGGTCTTTTTCATTTTTTGATAAATTAATTAAAACTTGGTTAAAATGTGACCCAAACATGCCTCGATTTTAAAACTATAAACCTAATCGCTTCATAAATATTAGGTTAAATCACATACTTTCGATTTCAATAAATAAAGTGAACAATTTTCTAGGGGATGGTCTTTCTAGATTTTTCTTATTCGCCTTTATAAATTTTTTATTGAAATAATTCACCTTCCGCGTAAAGGTTTGCTTGAATATTCCCCTCACTCTCACTCACTCACTCCTATGTAATCAGTGCGGGACGATCGACGCAAGGTCATTGGGAGCACTATGCGCCTTAAAATATGCTTCAAAAGCTTCCGTGAATGGGTAATCGTATATATAACAATGATCCATAACATTAAAATATAGGAGAGTGTACTGTACACCATCTCGTCAGATGCCGTTTAAAGCCTCAAACGGCCCATAAAATATAAAGTCACGTTTAACATAAAGTGTGCTGTAATTATAACCAAGAAGCTTTCATGCGTATTTGTACTAGTTAAATACTATTAATATTAAAATTTGTGTAAGCGATGTAGCCAGTGTGATACAGGATGAAGAGGCGCATAGTCCTAAAAATGATGGATCACATTAGAACACGAAAATATAAACATATCCAAGCATCTAGCGAATAGCGATTTTATTTAAAAATAGGATGAACTAATAAAATTTAACAATTTATCGTATGATCTTCTTTCTTTGAATCTTTGAATGAAATACCTATATTCATTCTAAAAATTTTAATTTACAAAAAAAGACAATTAGCTTTTACATTTTTCTTAAAAGACTCAGATTTCACTCATTCATATAAATAAATAAATAAATAAATAAATAGATTTTCATTAAACTTCATACAACCACATATTACATAATACTAGTACCTATACAACTATTTTTTACGTCAGCAAAGGCAGCAAACGAGCAAATGAGCCACCTGAAGGTAAGTGGCCATCGTCGCCCATGCGACACCATGGGAGCCGCTTATGCGTCGCCTGCCTTAATTTTTAGGACCCCGTCTACTCGCCGCTTAAAGAACGCCAAGTTGTAGCACGTCTGAAATACCTCCGAAAGGAGCTCATTCCACATTTTGCATGTTCGTGGAACAAGCGAACGAGATGCCGGCAAGGTATGCTGATGCCAGGCATCCAATATGCGAGGGTGTTTGGAGTGAACTCTTTCCTGGCGCGTGGAGCAATGCTTGAGTTTTATTTCCCTGGCGCATGGAGCGTTGGCTATAGAGCGATCACAACTATGAATATCGGGTGGGTTATAAAATTGAAAAACAATAATCAAAGGGCCACAACATACGAATACTCAAAGCGCTGCACTATCTATCTTCGCATTTGGAACCCACTTCCACTCCATTTACCATGAGGTGGAATGGAGTCATTTGCTAGGCCCACTAAAAAAGAGCGCATTCGCTTCGTCATGCAAGTATTAGCGTCCAAGGCCAAACTCAAAGCTATATGTCTATATCTACAAAGCTGCATGTACTCGTAACTCTGCAAGCGTGGTGAAACTTTCGTGCAATACTAGAACACTTATTTTTGGTAAACTAGAAGGGATATGTTTTTGTTTTTAGTGCGCGATGTTGATATGGCCGCAAAGCGAATTCGCTTGGAGCACATCATAGCCAACATCATCAGAAAAGTTAGGTATTTCGAAAAACGTCAATATTTTTTTCTGATGATGTTAGCTAGCGCGAGGGCTAGTCTAATAATCCCCTGGCTTGACACAATGGGGTGTACTCAGTGGTGATGGGAGGACATCAATGATGGCATTGCGATGTGTCCAACTGGTGTGCGATGTGGTGCAGGTAGTAACCCGCCTGCATCATCCCAAAGCCGAGGCAATCCTGCTGTTACCCCACCTACTCTTATAACACTGTAAGAATGGCATCGATTCTCCATTTGCAAATTTTTTAGCGAATTTCAAATTATCTACTGTTATTATCTCCATATTCTTCTAAACCAAATCTAATTAAAAAGGAGCCTTCAGTAAACAATTTCATAATAAATATCTTAAATTTTCCACAGGCTGTGCCATGCTTATTATGGCAGACAATCTGCAGAAGCCATTAAGTATTCCAGCGCGTACTCGGATGGCATTCCGAGGATAGCATCTAATCACCATGGCATTGACGCGCGAATAATTGGCCTTCAATTGAATTGACTATGACGGGAAAATATGGTATTCGTTTATATTGACATAAATTTCGTATATTATTTATTTATCAACAAATATGTTAAAAGGGATATAGCACATTAACAAACCACATCGGCCTAGCACCTAAAATCAATCATACTAGCATAAGTTCCGGGTTATTTACAAAATCTTCGATATGTCCTAAGTATGGAACATAGGCCTCTGAAATAAGCTATATACTCGTAGGTATTTTAATGCGTGAAAAAAAAAGTTACATATTAGGTTGGGGAAAAAGTCTTTTCGCATTATAGTATGTATAAACTTGTAATAAAATCTCTTTGGCTATACTATTTGTATCTGGCTGGTTTTGGTATCATTGAAAGTTTAAATTTTAAAGAACATAATTCCAAATTCAAATTAGGAAAATGTGTGATTTTCATTTGTTTTTCGTACCGCCAAGATGAGTGAATCTAATGAAGAAATTTGATATATTTTAAAATTTTACTACAAAAAAGGTAAAAATGCGAGGCAAGCCGCGAAAAAAATTTGCGATGTTTATGGACCTAGTGCAGTGTCTGTGAGAGTAGCACAAATTTGGTTTAAGCGTTTTCAATCCGGAAATTTTGATGTCAAAGATGCACGTCGCTCTGGTCGCCCTATTACAGATAAAATGGATGCCATTTTTGAAAAAGTGGAGCAAGATCGGCATGTCAGTAGTTACGACGTAGCTGAAGAACTGGGAATTGACCACAAAACAGTTTTGGCGCATTTGAAAAAAACTGGGTACACAAAAAAGCTCGACATTTGGGTACCTCACGAGCTCACTGAAAGAAACCTAATGAACCGTGTACTCATTTGTGATTCTTTATTACGACGTAATGAAACCGAACCATTTTTGAAGAAGCTGATAACTGGTGATGAAAAGTGGATCACGTACGACAAGAACGTGCGAAAAAGGTCGTGGTCAAAGGCCGGTCAGGCTTCACAGACTGTGGCAAAACCCGGGTTAACTCGCAACAAGGTGATGCTGTGTGTGTGGTGGGATTGGAAGGGCATTATTCATTATGAGCTGTTACCACCAGGCAGGACCATCGATTCTGAACTCTACTGCGAACAACTGATGAGATTAAAGCAAGAAGTTGAGAGAAAGCGGCCGGAATTAATCAACAGAAGGGGTGTGGTTTTCATCATGATAACGCTAGACCTCACACATCTTTAGCCACTCAGCAAAAATTAAGAGAGTTTGGCTGGGAGGTGTTAATGCATCCGCCGTATAGTCCTGACCTTGCACCTTCAGATTTCCACCTGTTTCGGTCTCTTCAGAATTCTTTAGGCAGTATCAGGTTAACATCACGAGAGGACTGCCAAAACCACTTGTCGCGGTATTTTGACCAGAAGTCCCAAAATTTCTATAGCAATGGGATCATGTCCCTACCTACAAGATGGCAAAAAGTTATCGAACAAAATGGTACCTACATACTTTAGTTAAATGTAAATAAACTATATTAAAAAATGTTTTGAATTTTCTTAAAAAATGCGAAGAAACTTTTTCCCCAACCTATTATAATATTTTCGTCTTTCCAAATCAATCCCTTACACACCTGATAAAAAATCGAAATTTTACTAAGTGACCCAATTCGCAACGGTTATGAAACTTTCATTATGAATGTGACCTTCCGGAGCCGGAGGCTTTTGCTCGCCAGTTTATATCTTGCATGGTATCAAGTAATAATAGCCAACATCGCGCAGTGTTGTTTTTTTTATTTTAATGTAATTGTTGTGTTAGTGCTGTGCTGGTGTACGTTGAACAAAATCCTTCAAAGTTTGATTATCATGTCATGACTTTGGCTAGTTAAAACAAAGTTATTTAGAAGGACATATTAAACTGGTAAGAGTTACGTTGGGGGACGCGGGAGACAAATAAATGGCTTTTATTATACAGCAAAAGTTGTATAAAATCGTCCACAATACATGGTGGTTGGGGCCAGAAGGCCAGATACGCGGTGCTTATCAATTATCATTAGATGTGTAGTCACAGTACCCAGTAATTTTACTGCCTGTCTTACACATTCTTTGAATTAAAACACAGAAATACCCTACTTTCAAGAACGTGCCCGAACATGAACTTTGCCCGACCCTACATTGCCGCATAGGCGATCAAGAGTCGAGTCTAGCACCGGTACGAAGAAGGGGGTATCCAATCCAAGTGACCGACATCGGAAAGCAAGTGACAGGACTCTAGCGAAATCGGGTGCGCCAGGTATCCAAAACTGCGACTCATGGTGTAAAAACTTGCTGACTCCGGAACGGTCCCCGTGCTCCGTGTGTTAGAAAGATGACATAATAACAAACCAAATGGTGTGAACAACAGCAAATGGTGTGAAATATCGGAGTCATCATGATCATTACAGGCAAGAGACGCTCACTGTCGGACATAGGCCTCCCCCAGGGATCTCCAAACTGATCGGTCCTGCGCCTCCCGCATACAGCGGCTTCCCGCGACCTTCACCAGATCGTCGGTCCACCTTGTGGGGGGCCTACCAACGCTGGTTCTCCCGATACGCGGCCGCCACTCGAGGACCTTTCCGACCCAACGGCCGTCAGTCCTGCGAGATATGTGTCCTGCCCACTGCCACTTAAGGTTTGCAATTATTTGGGCTATGTCGGTGACTCTATAGTTCTTCTACGGATCTCATCATTTCTAATGCGATCACGTAGAGAAACCCCGAGCATAGACCTCTCTCTTGCCCTTTGAGTGACCTTGAGCCTTCTTATGAGACGTATTTTATGCGGCCACATCTCAGTTTCGTCTTGAGACACTGCGGTAGATTAGCCGATAATATGCTGCGTAGCCTCCCGAACGCTGCCCAGCCGAGATAGATTAGTCGATATACTTCTTTTTGGAAGTTGGATTTACCAAGATGGACTATATGTCCTAGGTAAACATAATCATCAACAACTTCCAGTGTAGAGTTTCCAACCTTCACAGGAGTGGGTACTACATGAGAATTCATCATAGTTTTGGTATTGTCCATGTTCATTTTCGGAGTACTACTATACTAAATATCGGAGTACTACTATATTAAATATCAGAGTACTACACCAAATTTATGATTGAGGGGGGATAAGGAAGTAACCAATAGAATATGAAGCCAGATGGGGTCAGAAGCTCTACCACAATAAGCGTTGCTTAACTTTAGCGATCATACACACGGCTGCCGAGTTCCAATAGGACGTGTTTGGAGTGATAATCATATTGATTAATGTTCCTTTCTAGTGTCGCACAAACTGTCTTAAGTTTCATAAGAATTGCTCTTCGTAGTTACAACGAGCTCGTATCACGTACGTCTCCTACTTGGAAAGCGCAGTCTGGAAAGGACGCCCGCAGTTTAGCTAGAAACTTCTGTTGCTGCATTGTATAGGAAATGATTATTACATTTGTGCAAGGAGCCGAGAAATAAGAGCGTTGACTTTATTGAGATTGGCAACTCGAAAACTTTTTTCTTTTTGTGTTCGGTATAGTCTTAACAAGGAATCCTTATAGTTTCAGCGTGTCTGCTTGTCTGTTCGCGGCTTACTTTAGAGTCTGTTAATACTAAACAATTGTAAAGTTGCATGGGTATTCAAATTAATAATGCTGACAGGAATAAAGAAAATCTTCAAATAAAAATGTTTAAGATACATCCGCCACAATTAAAATGGTGAACTGTAGGTAATATTTTTTACGACTGAAGACTACAACGAACACTGAAACTGATGGTTTGAAAAAAATTGAATACAAAAATTATGCTGGTAGATCGATCTGACCACTAAAATACAACCCATTTAACCTTTTTATCTTGAGTTCGCCGAATTTATGTGGTTAGCTCTGTAAGAGCTTAACTAAAAGATATTAGGAGCATAAATATTAATGATATTCGCAAAATGGCAGGACCGAATACACATTTCGCTTTATTTCGTCTGCGAAGGGAGACGATGCCGTGAATTAAATTTTTAATATACGCGCCGGGAGCATTGCCCTGTATCGGTGCAGATATGACTTTGCTTTTACGTTGAGCTAAAAGTTTACGAGGTGATATGTTTATTTGTCCTTATTTTGGTTCCTTTTTTGCATTGAAAAATGAAATAACGCTGACGAGACTTCGGGTGGAAAGGTGATAATTATAATATAATATATAGAAAACCCTATGAGCTCTTACACTCTCCTTTAAGGGTTACCACGGTTTTTGTTACACGCTTTATGACAAAAGCAATTTGCTTGTTAGGAGGAAACAATTGAACTGAATAATAAATAGCTAACAATGTTTGCGTGACGTCACAGCGTCGATCCTGTGCTATTGACGACAACAGCGCGCTGACGTCATTAAAATACAGGAGATGCATTCTCGAAACAATAGAATTCAAATTCGCAATCGAAATCGTAAGAGAATAACGTAAGTTGGCATGACAGCAATCCATGCGAAGATTTACTATATAGAGTATGATGACGCTGCCGCTGCCGTGGCGTATGTGGTCGGTCTTCTATTTGCTAAAATGAAGTAATCTTCGCCCCTTTCGCCCCTTTCTTTCCTTTCCAAAATATGTAGGCCTTGCATGGAAATTGAAGAAAGCATGGAGCATATCCTATGCCACTGCAACGCTATAGCCTGCAGGAGGTTAAGACTGACGGGAATTGCTTACCCAAAACCGAAAGACTATAGAGCCCATAATAACCAGGGTAAGCACAAAAGATCCACAGTGGGTCGAAATGCGAAGGCTAATCGCTTGAGTCACCCCATCCCCTAAAATAAGATAAGAATCTTCGCCCCTTAGAGTCAGGATGTTCGGGAGCGTTTGACTATTGTCGGACCCCGCCAGCTTCTTGGACACATCATTAAATTCATATAATTGGACACTCTTCTATTGATCGCGGACGTCACTACACATAACCCAATTTATAATTCCGATTGATTCTTCTTTTTTGTTACATTTAATTTAGTACAGTCCACTTGCTTTTGATTAAATTCCCAATAGTATAGGACCCTGACACAGGACTAACATGTGTAACAATTTATGGCATCAGTAGGTTCTGTGTCTGAATTAGCGTCGGCTATGTGAATTATGGTGGTGCGTCGGTGGCGCTGTGGACTCGGCACTTGCCTTCCAATCGGGGGGTCGGGGTTCGAGACCCGCCATGTACCAATGTGTTTTTCGTTTCGAATTTCATATGTACATTTGTCTGACGCTCCTACGGTGAAGGAAAACATCGTGAGGCAACCTGCATACATCTGCGAAGAAATTCAATGATATTATGTGAAGTCGACCAATCCGCACTGGGCCAGCGTGGTTGACTAAGGCCTAACCTACCCTAACATAGGGTAGGCTCGAACCCCTCGGTGGGGACGTATATGAGCTGTGATGATGATGATGATGATGTGAATTATCAAATCGGTCTATGCGAGTGGGGTGCACAGTGCAGTGCAATATTACAAGCCAAATTCACCTGTTTGTGGCCCTATTAATCGCGGCTCTGGTGCTCCTTACTAAAGAATATACCTCCAATCAAGACTTTATCAACGGTAAAGGCTACTGCAGCAGGCAAATGGTGGGAGTTCTTGAGAGCAAGAGTTCCCCTCCTTCCATGTGAGCATATTGCATCTCATCACTTTCATAGTGTCTGTAATAAATACGATGTAACGTTATTGTACGGAAGATTTGGGTTTACAACTTCAACACTCAAAATCACATCTACTTTTAACCGACTTCGAAGGAGGTTGTATGTTCGGCTGTATCTATGTTTTTTATGTATGTTCACCGATTACTCCGCCACTTGTGGACCGATTTTCAAAATTCTTTTTGTAGTCGAAAGAGTATACTCCCGAGGTGGTCCCATTGTCACCATGTCATGATCTGATGATGGGATCCCATGGAAATCGAGGGAAACCCTTGAATTTCATAGGCACGTCCAACGTGTTTTATGTTTTACCTTAAGATATTCAGGTATTTGCGTCTGGTAGTCATCATGTCATGTTACTGAGCTAATAATTTAAGGTTCCTAGTTGCTTAGGAGTTCGGGAATAATTCTTTCGAAACTGTTTACAGCGAAAAACGTTTAATTTTTAGTTATTCTGGTGTTTGCCTTGGCTCAAATTCTAATATGTATTAGGTAACTAAAAATATTGAAAAAAAAATTTTTTTTTACAAAAACATAAAACCGACTTCAAAAACACTAAAAAGTCATAAATAATATAAGAATACTTACAACATCACACTTTTATATTGAAGTCGGTGCCAAGCTACGACGCTACGATCACCTTGAAAGTCTTAAACAAATATAAGAACAATTTATGCAGTGACTTAAAATTTAGCACCGACTTCAATATAAAACTGTTATGTATGTATTCTTATATTATTTATGACATTTCAGTGTTTTTGAAGTCGGTTTTATTTTTTTGTAAAAAAATGTTATTCCGAGAGTCAGTTCGGTTATTTTGTGTTTTCTGGTTAGTTTTACACACTAAAGTCAGGTATTAGGCAAATTTATATCATAAATAAATTTTACAGTGTGCTCACCTTGCACTGCAAGTAATAAAAAACACCGGCCAAGTACGAGTCGGACTCGCCCATGAAGGGCTCCGTAGCAGCAAGTAACATAATATGAAAGTTATTGTAGTTCGTTATAACTTTGATCGATGTTTCAATAATAGTGTATTTTTTTAATTAAGTTTTTGATAAGTAAACATTATAATTAGGTAACTAAATGATGGGATTTTTATTATTAAAAAATAATGGTTCACGGTTTATGTATAAGGTTTATGTTTATGAAATTAAATGTTTTTTTTTTATATTTGAGTTGATTGAATGAAAGGTAAATTGCTGTTTACTATTTATGACGTATTAAAAAAACTACTTACTAGATCTCGTTCAAACCAATTTTCGGTGGAAGTTAGCATGGTAATGTACATCATATATTTTTTTTTAGTTTTATCATTCTCTTATTTTAGAAGTTACAGGGGGGGCACACATTTTACAACTTTGGAAGTGTCTCTCGCGCAAACTATTCAGTTTAGAAGAAAATGATATTAGAAACCTCAATATCATTTTTAAAGACTTATCCATAGATAACCCACACGTATGGGTTTGATTAAAAAAATTGTTAAGTGTCAGTTCTATGTATTGACAACCCCCAAAATTTGTTTTTTTTTTCTATTTTTATGTGAATGCGTTTCACAGAATACATCTTACCAAGTTTTAACAGTATAGTTCTTATAGTTTCGGAAAAAAGTGGCTGTGACATACGGACTGACAGGCGGACATGACAAATCCATAAGGGTTCCGTTTCTTTTTCCATTTGGCTACGGAACCCTAAAAACCACCTCAAATAGTAAAATTCTTTCGCTTAAGAGCCTAAACTGGCTGCTTGCCAGTCTAGACGAAATATTACCCCAAAATAAAACAAAATCTCAAAGGTTACTCGCAATCGGCGAATTGAATTTGTATGCTCGGAAGCTGAATCTGAATAGACTTTTTATTTAAAGTAGTGGAGGAATAAATAAAAATAGGATTAAAAGTTCAGCAATATGAGCATGACGCTCAATATAAACTTAAAACTTTCACGTTAATTAAAATGATTACCTACCTAATGTTAAGTTATGACAGCATAAAGAAGATAAGATAGGTGACTGTTACCACTTAATATTAGGTGGGCATTATGCTTGTTTGCCAACTTGTATAAAAAAACTTGCTACCCGAGTAGCAAAGCTAAAGAGCCCTGTAAACGGTCAAACATGTTTGTCAAACTTGCTTGACAAACTTCACGTTTTCATCAAACGCTACGTCAATCCAGATACATTTTAAACACATCAAACACGTAGTTTGCTTGTCAAAGGCGTCAAACACAGCCCTACTGTCTACAAGTCTGTCAAACACGTAAATTTGACAGATATGTTTGATCGCTTACAGGGCCCTTAACAGCTGGTGCACATTAAGTCGGACGGACAGTATACCGAAACGACAAAATTGTGTCTTGTTTAACATGCCCTCGGAAGCACGGAGCAGCTAAAGATGTTGCACATTTTTGTTCACCCATCACAGGTCAGATCACGGCCAGCGTTGCTCGGCGTGCATCTTCGCTAATGCGTCACTGAGCTCCTCATACACCTACACATTCCGGTGTTTTTGTCGGTCCAACCTAATCTAGACCAGCTCTAATGCATCGTCGTTCCGGTAAAACTGTCGGTCCGACCTAACGTGAACCAGCTCTAACGCATCGCCGTTCCAACGGTCAACACATTTTTTAAGGCGAGAGGCTATACTGACTATGCCGCCCATCACTAAAGTATCTTGTAGGACTGCACTCCATCAATATCTTAGCCTCTGACTTCCCAAAACCCGGCTTAAACTTTCCCTACAAGCTCTACGCCCTCTCTTATGCCCATTACAGACCCCTGTTTGGATCAGGAAGGCCTAATTCAACTCAACGATCCACCTGTGCCATTATAAAACTGACATAGCGTTCCCGCAACCGAGCTGACTGAACGATCTCGTGTGTCCTGCTGACTACCAGTATTATTTGCATGTACAACATGGCTGTTTGCGATTTGTGTTTTGCAAAAAGAATTGCTATTTATCAATTAAGTCCTAAATACTATGTCCAGACTAACGGCAGTTTTGAAGGGCATAAGTCTACTTCAACGGTCGACAGCCGTCTATGCACCGACCACAGCCACGAATGCGTTGGCGACAGCCGTCAATGCGTTGGCGATAGTCGTGAATGCGTCGGCGATAGCCGTCAATGCGTCGGTGAAATCCGCCATTGCGTTAACGGCTACTGTCACTGAAGTTGTAGCGTGACGCGCTTGCCATTTTATTTTTCGAAAGCAGTGCAAGCGACGGTCGACGTTCAAACGTTCATGGCTATCACCTAGACAAAAAAATAATGACTGATATAATTTTGCTCGAACACATCCACGTTGGCTTTAGATGTAGTGCTACTAAGCAGCAGTCTTAAATGTGCACAAAATATGTCGACACAACGAAATACACAAACAGAAGGAAATATACCTACTCTGGAGCGGGAATAAAAAGCTTTACACATTGCAAACTCGTGTCAGCTAATATTGTCGAGCTCTCACGAGTGCTCCCGTTATGTCTAACACAATTATTTTGTTAACAGCTTCTCACCCTTATTGCAACGGAATAAGGTTTGATTTTGAACTTAAGATTCAAGAAACCTTTCCACCGATGCAATGCATTCAACGTCATATCCAGGGCGCTGGAAATGCACGAGCGTTATGATATGACAGCGTCATTGGAATTATTTCTTCATATTCGTTGTAACGTTGGCCTAGGTTTAGACTTGTACTAAATTCAAATGTTATGACTAAGTAAAAAGCTCCTTTGTATCGTCCAAACCAGCCATCAAGATGTCTTTATCTCAGCTGATAAGAAGAATGACGCAAAAAATTTCACTAAGGTAATTAGTGATGTCTAAAAATTAACTCTAAGCATTGAACGTCATTCAAATAATCAATTTAATCTTTGGGATGCGAGGTGCACATTACGTAAATACGAAAAAAATCGCATCTATGACATTTGGAAAAATAAATATCGTGTTTATGAATAGTCGAAATTTTGTTTCAAATTCGGATTTACATATTTCGGAATTTTTCCATATTTCCGGAAGTCAGTCTTATTAAAAGTTGATTTTATTTGCGTGACGCACAATAACTGAAATTAAACAAACTTAAAGTTCGGTAAGACCCGACTCTTTATAGCAGGAATACATACTTACTTTCGAAGTTATGTTTATAAAGTTTTAGTAGTTTACATCGACAACAGCTTGAAAGACATATTACGTACGCTGTGTTACTTAAGCTACATAAATAAAACATAGAAAAGGTTTTACTTCGCTGTTAGGCGCCAATGCTAGCTAGATAATCAAGATCAGGGGATTCGACGCAGAACCTAGACTCGATCAAAGAAAATCGATAAGAATTACAATCGATGTCAGATTTTTATTCGATTTATTGCTCTATCTCCCTGCCGACCCGTGTGAGAGCTGGGTATATCGTAAATTATTTCTGTTAGGTCTCTTGATAAAACACTTTTTATTAACATTTTCTTTGCATATTATCTGAAGCTGTTTTTTACGAGTTGTTATTCTAACAAAGCATGGAATAGATAATACTTAAAATATTCTAACGCTTACACCAAGGGTACAGTAAGATTGTATGAATGTTATGTTTTATAAAAAAGGATTATGATTAAGAGGTATGTTATTAGTAGACCTTACTTATTTCTTTTAACCGATAGAGAGTATAAGTACTGATTCAACCACTTGAGAATCAATAAAAAAAACTGTTTTAATACTTACACCAAATGTAACAAAAATGCTCATAATAAAAACTTACTGGGCCAAATTAAATTAAATTTTTATGGAACCAAATGTCAACTATTCTACATCGAACAAAAAAAGAATCACAGATTAGAAATCTCAGCGTAATCGGTGTACATACATAAAAAATACCAACCGAATTGAGAACCTCCTCATTTTTGAAGTCGGTTAGTAAAGTAATACAAGAACTATGAATGATTGCTAGTAATAATTTATTATAATATACCCACGACGTAAAACATTATGCGCCGCGGAAAGCATTACTTTATACCTCGAACAAACCTACGACGTAAAACATTATGCGCCACGGAAAGCATGACTTTATACCTCGAACAAACCTACGACGTAAAACATTATGCGCCGCGGAAAGCATGACTTTATACCTCGAACAAACCTACGACGTAAAACATTATGCGCCGCGGAAAGCATGACTTTATATCTCGAACAAAGCACAAAAATATATTATTTTTCATAATTTAAGAAAGTGCTGAGTCGTAAGAATTTTTTTCTATAAAAATCATTCAGTCTACAGGAACATCCACGCGTAGGCGACAAACTTATTTAGAATTAAAGAGAAATATGCCTTTCCATTTCGTGGTGTTCGTATGTTCTTAAAACATCTCGAAAAGGTTTACTCGACCGAACACATCACAAGAAAAGGTTAGGAGGCTTGAATTCTGAGGACTGCCCTTATTTCCCCACATGATTAAATACAGCTAAAACACAAAATACCACTCACACATATACCATTTGAATTTTATTCGCCTATAAATGTAGTAAAGTAGGATGTATACATCTTACTTTACTACATTTATAGGCAGATGTAAGTATATACAGAAATGGTGGCCTAGATGAATGTTATTGAGTCCCTGTCAAGGGTTAAAACATCACTTTTATAGATTACTAGCTTTCCGCTCGCGACTTCGCCCGAGTTTTTTGTTTTCCCGTGGGATTTTTTTCTCGTAGGAAAATTACCCTATATCTTTCCCCTGGTCTCGAACTATCCCTATACCAACTTTCATCAAAATCGGTTCAGTAGTTTCGAAGCCTATTCAATACAAACAAACAAACAATCAATCAAATCTTTCCTCTTTATAATATTAAGTATAGAATAGATAATGAAGTTTAATAACTTGATAACCTTGTGACCCCATAAGCATTTCGTCTATCAGGCTATACTTTTTACCACGCTTTTAACTTGGTTAGGACACCGAGACACTTATTTATTTCTATTCTGTTTTCATGTTCACCTTCTCAATGAGATCTACTCGTAGAATCGAAAGAAAAGAACTACCTACTAATGCGTAAAGTTGAAAACTTTCATTCTGCGAGTCCAAAACATTAGAAACAGAATATAAAAATATTAACGCTTATGTTTAATGGCGTGGTTCGGTGGTAAATAGTTTTATTGTTTGCTCTCGATTTTTCCATTAATTTGGATACGGGCTTCCAAATTGTTGAGGCGGGAAATTAATTATATGGAATGCTTGTAACTTACTCAAAGGGACAATCCAAGCCCGTAGGAAATGTGTAAAGTTAGCGTTTGAACGTCAACTATGTGTTTGAGTCGGTAGCGCCACAGAATACATGTAGCGCGTATACCTATTTTAAATGTATATAAGAGCCGGGCACACATTAGAATCTTTTTGTATGCGGGCAGTTTGGTCTTTCTATTCCATGGTATGAACGTGTATGGCAGCTCGCACATTATAAGACACAACAATTGTTTTATTTCATACAATGGAATAAAAAGACGAAACAGCCCGCAGACAAAAAGACTAATGTGCGCCCGCTCTTATGTGCTATGGCTCTAAGAGTCATCGCCGATTGCCGCTACTAAAAGTAGCTTATGTGCTAAGGCTCTCAAAGTACACAAATCAACACGCCAATCTTTACATGTTGATCTAGAGATCGATTTTATGTTGCTTGGAAGAGCGATGACTTTCGAAATACAAATATAAGCTTGACATGCTGTCTTGTGTACTTACCCTCTACTTTGACCTTAGGAATTTGTGATTCTTCACTAAGTTAACTACACTTTCGGATTTTTTTCGGACTTTAATTTTCGTGGCCGGTAGCAATTGACAATTTACGGCACATTATTTCAATACGAGATTCAAAATTCCGAAGAGGCTCAAGTAAGCGAGCCGATGATGCTTATTCCACAGAATAGAAAGAGAAAATTTTAACTGAAAGCGAGGAGAAAATTCAGGAAAAAAATAGTAAAATAAATTAATTTTGGCATTTGTTAAAACAATTGACTAAATTAATTTCAGCATTTGTTTTAGAAAAATCATCGGGGTATGCAACAGGCGCGTTCCATATCATTCAACATTTTATCCATCATCGCGTTTTGTTAGCTTTTGACGCTATCAGTGCTAGCATCAAATGTTAACGTAATGCGTTCCACTTAAACAATATATTGATTTTTGGGTTAGATTCCCTTTGTGAAAAATAGCGCGGGTAAAAATGTTAACATTTCTTAAACGAAACGCAAAACATGGTTAACATTTGATGTTAGCGTGAAAACGGAACGTGGATAACCGGGAACGTGCTAATGAAAATGCGCAAAGCCTAACCGGAGGCTCTACCGGAGGGAGACTCTGTACCAGGGTCGCCTGCTTGAGTACCTCCCCGTCTTACGCTGTGTTCCGGTTTGAAGGGTAAGAAATGGCAGTGAAATTACTGGGTACTGTGATTTTACAATATGTCACTAGTTGGCAACGTACACTATGTTTCTAGTGGGAGTTGCAGTTTTGCTGTAAATCTCACAAGAGCCACATGTGTTACTCGTATATAGGTGACCGTTACCACTTACCATTAGGTGCATGGGCACTTTTCTTGTTTGCTAACTTTGGTTCATAAAAAACAAACTACTTTAGTTTGACCGGAATCGGGAGTAGAATCGATTCCACTTATAAAAAAATATGGGTCAGATTATACCCAAAAATTTTTTTCAATCATGCCTCTTTTTCAATTCACTCAACTTGAGTTCCCGTAGAATGCACTTGTTGGTGCGGACCGCAGTCTGTGTCATCTTCCTCCAGCACCACATCTCGAAGGCGTCTATGCGGCTCCGATCAGCCTTCCTCAATGTCCACGTTTCAGATCCGTAGCTGAATATGGAGGAGACCAAGCAGTTGGCTAGTTTGATTTTTTTCCGCGCAATGTTGCGGTCTTTCCATAATTTGTGTAGCTGAGACATTGCATTTTTGGCCATACCTATACGTCTTCGCACCTTTTTTAAATATAGATAAAATGTAGATAAAATCATCGACCGTTTCAAGGTGTAGGGCATCTGTTAATTAATTGTATTTGGGTTCGGTTCGGTTTGGTCTATGACCATTAACTTAGTCTTGGTCTAAAAATGAATTAATTTGTAGACCTAATTACGAGTATATAACATAGCTTAACTATCGCTTCGATAGTATGTTTCTAAATTATTATGACATAAAACATATCAAACATTTGTATACCTAGTTTGAAAATCTCTACCACTTTACTCTGTTTGAATGAATTAATTATTAATTACATCCGCGTTAAAGCCATTATAAATTAAGTTATTGATAGCGTATAATATTTTAGCGTATGACAAAAAATTTAATCATTCTGTATGTAAATGGGTATTGTACGTTATTTATTATGCTGCCTGTGGGTAATCTTTAATCGGACACAAAGCATTTTCTTCCTTCTTACGGAAGCATAATTCTCAGGCATGACTTCTGATCTTAATTTGACTTAATGAAATATACTTAAGAGCTTTAACTTTGTACAAAAATCTAATTAGTAGCAGTTACATCTTGTGGTCGAAAGCCCGGGGCATTTATCTTTATTACAATTTAGGAGTCCTTTCAGTGTTTGCCTTTCAATTTAAAGTTGTCGAAAATGTAATATAAGCTTTCGTCCGCGCGTTTCGTTACCTTCAAATTAGGGAAAACATCTTTTGTTTCCTGATAAAATCTTATGAAACAAGATTCAAAGCGTTTTTCTTTGAGTAAATGTGATTTCTCTTAAGACTGTTTTTGTAATTTTAATATAATTTTGCGTGATGGAAACTTAAATGGTACCTAATGGCAATAAAATTTCTATAATTTTTAATTTGGCTAAGAAATATTATATGGTTATACACTGTATAACCACCTGTATAATATATAGTGAACGTTTTCATCAAATGCATAAAGTATGGCTTCCATGGAGTCAAAATCATGGAGCTTTTCGACTCTAAAATCCAACTACTACACGTCCACATAGTTTTTATAATAATACGGAACACCATCAATTTTATTAATATTGCGGAACGAAGTATTTAACACTATGTATCAAAAAAAAATTATTGTAAATTTTTTGCTCTCTAAGCATTCCATAATAAATTAGATTGTGATAATTTACATATTTACAATCTTTTTAACCGACTTCAAAAAAGGAGGAGGTTCTCAATTCGATGCGTATGTTTTTTGTATGTTACGCGATTACGCCGCCAATTGCGGACCGATTTTCCGATTGTATATATTGTATTCAGACGGGAGATAGCAAGGCTGGGCGAACCCCTCTGCCAATTTACGTTGACCATATGACCATACACGTTATATAAAACTAGTTGACGCGCGGCCCCTGCCATTGGATCCCATGAAAATCGAGGAAAACCCTTAAATTTCTTAGGTACGTCGAACGTTTTTCATGTTTTTTCGGAAATTATTCACGTATTTGCGTCTAGTAGTCAATCGAGCTGATGGTGGAAGGATCCTTAACTTTTTGACTTGGCCTGACCTTGGACCTGACAGCTGGCATTAAATTCAGGTCCAAGGTCAGGTCAGGAAGGTGAGATGGTAAATAAAGGACATTGGCGAAAATGGCCCCAGACACGGACAAACAAATGTGTCACGTCATAATTTTTAACATATTTTTTGACGTCGTTAGCAATTATCCTTATTAAACGGACAAGCTGTAGTTTGAAACGATAAATTAAAAGCTTTTAACTACTGTATACTGGCATCTACACTAGCCGCCATGAAAACAGCTAGAGATGTTCTAAGTACTCGTATTTAAATCAAACGATTTTTCAATTGTAATATAATTACGTTCTTATTTTATCAAAATATGTCATATTTATGTTATAATGTGTATGTATTTGTAATTAAAATACATGTTGGATATATCACAATATATAATAAAGCATAATAATAGTTGGTGTTTCAATATTGACCAAAATCGGTTTTCGATTTTGTACTTCAATTAACCGTATCAATTCCACAGAATCGGTAATGAGTGACATCTCTAACAAATTGTTTTTTTTTACTCACTCGCATATTTGCTCTAGTGTTTGTAATTTTTTTCGTTTTTCATTTTTCTCTATTTTTGGATTGCTTAAAAATACTTGGCTATTCTTACGGACTCTGATTTCTTTTTATAACATACGTACCCCAATTTTGATTTATGGACTTTGTGATCTGCTCGAACGATAACTTGGCATTAAATAACGGATCTTGATAACCTCAATACGAAATGGAAGGTGTTTGTGTTAATTGTGATTCTGCTGGTGGTTCCATGGTATTGGAAAATGAGCAGATTCTTCGCTGTATACAACAATGGAAGGCACCCCGTCTGGTAAGCCTATTTAGCTTTATTCCAAATCTTTTGATTAATGTGCATTTCCTAAATATTTTTTATTCTTCATTAAACTTCAAACTCATGATCAAAGCAACGTATTCAAATAATATAGTTATTTAGAGCAAATGTAACATAGTTTACTTTACGATTATAACCTCAAAATGTAATACATTTTCTGTGATATTACGATGCTTACGCTTGTCCATGCTTCAACAAATGACTGAAGTGTATGTATGAAGGATTCCCAACAAAATTAGCATTTTTCCTTTGCTGTCTGTTACTGGGGCATACAATGTATGGAGAAAGAACAATGTCCTTGACTAAAAAGATAAAAATAAAAATATTTTATAAAAAATAAAAACCGACTTCAAAAACAATGAAAAGTTATAAATAATATAAGAATAGGTACATACAACATCACACTGCTATATTGAAGTCGGTGCCAAATTTTAAGACTTTCTAGGAGATCATCGTTTGGCGACGACTTCAATATAGAAGTGTGATGTTGTCTGTACCTATACTTAAATTATTTTTAACTTTTTAGTGTTTTTTCAGCCGGCTTTTTTTTGTAAAATATTTTATATTTTTTAACTTTTTATTTGCACTCACATTTTTTGAACATAAATGAGCAGTATTGAATCACATTGACATTTCTGGCCATTATATCTAAAGTAATAATTACCTACTTTACTGAATACTATTTTTATTAAATTATTTCATACGATATAATTGCGTTATGGTTGTACATATATCGAACGATGTTTTTCAACATAAGTACTTGTGAGTTAATACTTAATAAACTGAATTTTTGGATTAATAACACAAATCATTGTTAATTTGTGGACAAAACTAAATAATGGTATGAAAAATCTACTCGTAATTCTTGCCAGAAGGTCAAACGTGAAATAAGAAATATAACTTGAGGCGCTTAAGAGAGCAAATTCCACTAAAAAGGCCAGATTTGTGGAAAGAAAATTCTTGGATTTTGCACAACAACAAGGCCATCATTGTGAAGGCATTTTTGACAAAATACTCAACAAATACCATTGAGCAACCACCATATTCACCAGCGAACTTTTTTCTTTTTCCTAAACTCAAATTACCACATCGAGACACCCGTTTTCATTCGGTAAAAGGCATTACAGGCAAATTTGCCGCGAGAACTGAATTCAGTTCCGGAAAAAGCATTAAAATGATAAGTTTGAAGGCGATAAAATGAATTTGGATGACTAACTAACATTTTTGTATTGTTGATCTTTTCCTGGCACTTTCTTGACATAGTAGTTGGTATATTGTAATACAATTAAATGATTTGGTTGTAAATGTAAACCATATGGAAACCAATATCACTTTATAATTTTATTCATGTTTAACATACTTCCACAAAAATATCCCTACATAATAACGAAATATATGACATCTGTGAATGTAGGTAAAATTGGAATACCGTCGCGTAACCTAAAATTAATTTCCCTAACATTACATTCTTCAATTATGGTCATGCTACATAATTCACCCCCTGTAATAGAATTTCAAACCTAACTAACGTTTCATTTTCCTTGACATGCCCCTCTGCCTTATAATGTTACATTATTTTTATTAGAATGACTTCGGTGCTGTTCACTGTGTTATAATTTCTTGTGCGATACCCATTTCTAGCAAGTCTGGTAAATATTTTCTTTTACATGCTACTGCAAATTGTTATCTATGGCGTATTAATTCTGATATAACATGTCATTAGTTTTATTACCATTAATAAGGGCAGTGTTATTAAAAGTATTAATTACCTAGAATTGTGTTTATTATCATCACCGCAGCTCATATACGTCCCCACCGAGAGGCTCGAGCCTATCCTATGTTAGGGTTAGGGTTCGCAGCCGCGCTAACCCAGTGGGGATTGGTTGACATCACATATACTTATCAATTTCTTCGCAGGTGTAATGTGTATGCAGGTGGCCTCACGATGTTTTTCTTCGCCGTAAGAGCGTCGGACAAAATGTACATAGGGTCTGGCCAGTGAAAGCTGAACCTCACATTTTGTTTGAAGTGACAACATTGAAACAATATCCCTTAGTTGATGGTAATTTTGATACTTTGTAATAAACTTGTTACTTTGTAATTTAACTTTCGGTTTTGGTACAGAATTGAAAGAAACCTGAGCCATTATATTATAAGGAAGACGAAATTTTGGCTTGTCACCAGTGGGGCAAAGTAGTGGGACCACGAGAAAATGTGGTTCCTCGTGGTCTCACTGGCCAATGGGACCACGAGGAATTCCCTTTTTCGTTCCTCGTAGACCCACTGATAAGATCCTTTATTCTTAATAGTGAAACTGATTTACCAAACTAGTTTGGACACAAGAAATATGCTACACTCTTTTTATTCTATTAATTCTTTTCCCTATTAGCCCTTTCTATTCTTTCTTTCTTATTACTAACTGGTATAAACAATCTTCGGCCACATTCGTAACCAAATATTCATAACCAGTTTCGAAAATGGAATTGTTTTCACTGTTTCGTAACCAGCTACCAAACAACACGTTTTATTTCATTTATGGCGACCTAAGCCAAATATGAGTTCACTCGCGCGTATCATTGCACCTGTCATTGAACTTTAATAAAACAAACGAGGGTTCTACAATAGAAAACAATTATATTAAAACGATAAATAAATTATAGTAGCGAACTTAAAGTATAAAAATGGTTAACGCATTTTATCTAAATATTTGCCAACGTCAATTTCACGATTGATCAATTGCATTTTTGACAAGTACAGTCGTACAGTCAAAAAAACGTTACAAGCGAAAATCTATGAAATTTTGAAAAAAAAAAATATTTTGGTTTCTATTTAAGGCATAATTTTCATTATAATTTTTTAAAATTTTATTAAATAATTAAGGTTTTACTCCCTTTATTTTACATAATACCTTAATTATTGAATAAAATTTGAAAAAAATATAAAGAAAATTATCCCTGAAAATGGTGTGATATATTTTTTTGTAAAATGATCAGAAAAAAATTATAGCGACCAAAAGAAATTTTTTCTCAAATTTTCATCGATTTTCGCTTATTACTTTGTTGTTTTTGGTTCTACAACTAAAAGTTACTTGACTAGAGCTGTTGATTTTTTTTTGCAATAAAAACATTTTTTTTTGTGAGACCTATACTTTGTCAGATAAACCATAATAGTTATTTGTTATACATTAGTGCAAAGTTGCTTTTTAACCGCGTGCTCAATTTTGATGACCGAGCAAGCGAAGGATTCTATAATTGAATTCTGAAAAAAAAAATAGTATTCTGAGCGTTAGCGAGGGAATCAAAAGAGCACAAGGTGAAAAATCTTTGCACTCGAGTGCAACACGTAACTTTTCATCTCCCCTCAGCGAGGAAATGACTAAATGCAAAATAAAACATTTACAATCACAAGATACTTTTATTTAGTTTTGTTTAGGTACATATTTACTACAACATTATGATAGGTAAGTATTACAGAAAAATATTTATATTATGTATAACAAATAATATGTTTTTTTACTTGTTTTCGAGTTTCTTATTTATAACAATACGACGTCGAAACAAAATGGCGCGCGCAAAGCAAATTAAAAACAAAAGTACACCAAGGAGGTTGTGTCTGAGTTTTTAACAAATTTTAAAAAAAGTTGTATGATAAATTCGGCACCATGGAGATGGAGGTAAACTAGGTTTAATGATGTTTTGAAATCACATATCTACCTAGTTGCATGCGATGTTCTTAATTCAAATTTACTTTAACCTAAAGCGGATAAAAACGGTTTTGGCGGTCAGATATCGAATAGGAAAAATACTCTTTCCGAGATGGGGGGATAAAAACCTTTTATATCCCTCTTTCCAAGATGGCGGCCATGTGACAAGGGTTGCAACCCCACAAACTTGGATTTAACTTTACACTAACCCCTCCTTGATATCCAAAAAATAAAATCATCTGATTTTTAATGTGCAGCATTTGCTTCACATTAAAAATCAGATGATCATTGAAAAGAAATGGAGCAATTTATAATAAGCGTCAATGATGATGAATAAAGCAGCTCAAATGAATCAGATATTTTTTAAAATATTTTTTAAATTTATTTAGACTCTTAACATCTTTAATGTAGGTATTTAATTAACAACATTTCAACATTTTCAACATTTCATAATATTTGTTTCGGAGTTTCTGTCGAAATATGACAAAAATGAAGTCATTTTAATTTTCATTAAATGTAATTGAATTTAATGGAAATTTAATTTTAACTTCTGTCATATTCGACAGAAACAAAAAAAATTTGTGTGATTCTTTTTATAAAAGGTTCATTGTTTGAAGATTATTGAAACTAAACATTCATATTTAATTAAATAGTACTCCGCTTTTAGGGTTCCGTAGCCAAATGGAAAAAAACGGAACCCTTATGGATTCATCACGTCTGTCTGTCTGTCCGTCCGTATGTCACAGCCTAAACTAGAACTATACAGTTGAAACTTGGTAAATAGATGTATTCTGTCAACCGCATTAAGATTTTCACACAAAAATGCCAAGCTATTATCATTGGTGGTTCCAGGATTATGTCTAGGGTGGCGTTAGACAACCTTGACGCCGTAGTTTTCGATGATAAGACTATCCCCTACAGTAACACTGTGAAAGACTTAGGGCTATACTTGGATCCCACCTTAAATTGGGGACCCCAAACTGCCAGCATTTGTCAAAAAATAACAGGCATCTTACGAGCTCTTTATCGTCTGAAGAATTTTCTGCCTCCAGATACGAAGAAAATGCTTGTACAGACCTTGATATTCCCTATTATCGACTATGGTGACGTGTGTTATCTCGACCTGAATGCAGATCTACTCAATAAACTGGACCGTCTTCTTAATAACTGCATTCGATTCGTTTTTAATTTAAGAAAGTTTGATCATGTATCTGAATATCGGCTCCGTTTGAAATGGTTGCCTATACGGCAGCGCAGGCACATGAGAACTTTAACTACACTCTATTCCTTGCTAAACAGTCCCAATACCCCTAGTTACCTTAAAAATAATATTGAATTTTTATGTTCCTCCCATGAAAGATCCCTTCGCTCTACCTATAACGGTCTCCTTAAATGCCCTTCTCATAAGTCTGATGTCGTTCATTCCTCTTTCCTTGTCCAGTCGATCCTTCTTTGGAATGCTCTCCCTCTTCATGTTAAAAATCTATTAGTAAGTTAAGTTTTAAGAACAAATTACGCAAGCTATATCAAGCAAATTATCTTGTTACCTAACTGCGGATAATCTTCTAAACGTAGGTTAATTTAGTAGGAAAATATGTATTAGTTTATTTAACTTAAAATATGTATGTATTAGTATTTTATGTATTTAAGTTGTTTATTACAAGATTACTTTTAATATCATTGATATTTATATATATATTTTAATGTTGCTTATAATTATTGTAAAACCGGTTTTATTTTAATGTTGTACATCTACTTCTTTTTCTCTGCATCACCCAAAGGTTGACTGGTAGATAATGCCTTCGGCATTAAGTCCGCCTCTGTACACACATGTACTGAAAGTATTAAATAAATAAATAAATAAATTTTGGGGGTTCCCCATACTTAGAACTGAAACTCCAAACGCACGCTTCAATTTTAAATGTGACCACTGATCATAAGCGTACTCAGTGGTCACACCAGTGTAACTAAACAGTGTAACCATGGGTCAAAAGGGGCTCTGCTAGGTTAAGCTTTTACTTGCCAGACTATGAAATTCGAAAAAACAACAAAAAACACATTGGTGCATGGCAGAATAGGACCGCGGACCTCCCAATTAGAAGGCCAGTGCCGAGTACACAGCAGCGTTATCGAAGCGATGCGATGTCATTTTCAATCGCCAAATATGTCACTCAGTGCAAGCTGTTTTATTTTATTTTATTTTATTTTCGAAGGTGAACCAACAGTTGATAAATCAAAACAAAACAATGTATGTAATTAATTATCAAAGGACCTATTATAGTTTCACACATCTATATACAGGGTGACAGGAATGTTGAAAACAGATGTTCCCATATACGCACAGCCGTAACCGCTAATGGTAGAAACGTGAAATTGGGACAGTTATTTTAATTCAAAACGTGTACGCACACTACCAAAGGATTTAAAAAAATTACCCTAAAGGGATGAAATAAGGTTTGCAAGTTTGTATGGAAAAATCTTTAAATTAGCAACGATTTAGATAGAACTTGAGATTTGTGCCTCTTAAAAATATTTCATTGAACACGTGTTTCATGGTTTATTGAATTTAACCCCCTTAGGGTGCAAAATAGGGGTTGAAAGTTTCTATGGAAAATTTTAAAATCTGCTCCAATTTCTATTAAATTTATTATCCGGGCTTAAATAGGCTACAAAATTATTTTCCTATGGGAACATATAAATTCCCACGGCAAAACAATTAATAACGCGGGCGAAGCCGCGAGCGGAAAACTAGTATAGTTATAAGATGATAGTAACAATATCGTCGAGCACTTACAGATTTTTAGCAAATTTTTGTCCATTTACTATCAACTACAACATCATAGTTAAGTTCCGTCTTACAGAATTACAATTTGAATTACAATTTTATATCAAGTTCGACTAACAAGGGCCGCAAACTATATAGAGCGAGTCCGAAACTCCTCCAAAGATTCTTTGACTAGTTTGGCACGAAAGGCCTACAATATTCTGCCGAAGTCAGCTTGTGTTATGAGCTCGGCGCTGTTAGATTGACTTATTCATATCCATCAGTTTAGAGATCTGAGGTTTGAATATTGTATGAATTTTGCATTGTTGTATTTTACTTAGCATTGTTACCGGAGGGAGACTCTGTACCAGGGTCGCCTGCTTGGTTACCTCCGTCTTACTTACTTATTTCTGACGCAAAACAGCAGTGCTTGCATTGCTGTGTTGTGGTTTGAAGGGCAAGACATGGCAGTGAAATTACTGAGTACCGTGACTTTACATCTTATATCACAAGCTGACAACGTACTCTGTCGTTCTTATAGGGGTTGCAGATTTCCTGCGAATCAGTAACCACATGTACTATAAGTGACTGAAACCACTTACAAATTTTTGTAACAGGTAGCGTAAGCCCTCGTTTCTAAAATTGACCATATGCTGTAATCTATTGGATTCAAATCGGGTGAATATGGTGGTCATTCTTAAGAACTAATTGAACCAGGACATTTCTCTCTGCACCACTATTGAACACTTAACACTAGAAAGCCCAGGATTTGTGTACTACCTTAAACGCCCAGTATCCGTCAAAATGACGGATCAAATTTAAAACACAATATCTTGATGTTTTTGTATGAAATAAAACTCATTATAATGGTAATTATCGAGTTTATTTATTTAAAGACAAGAAATATTACAAAAATTAGTTAAAACATAATTTTTTTTACAAATAATTGTTTTTTCTTTGCGTCAACACATTTTCCGCAGATTTTTTTTTCACAAATGTTGCGTTTTTCAGGCGCCTTGTTTTTTTTTGCAATTTTCACGCACAAGACAATTGGCCCCATTTTTGTTTGATGTCTTTTGCTCAACTCTGCTGGTGTATGGAATAGCAGGAGGAGTTCTATTGGAGCTTGAGGTGGTGGACTGGCGTGATTGTTCGCTGATATGTTACCGAGTTCACAAAAAAATCTAGACGGCTTATTTTTTGTTTCGTGGTCTGTTTATACAAAATCCATGCATTCCATTCATTATGCACTTCCATTTGGATTTTCCATTTTCCATCTGGGGCCAACAGCTCATCTCCTATCACTGGTATATGGTTGCTTGAGCTAACACCTCTTGGTCGTCTAGATACGGCACTTGCGCTTGTTCCAACACCTCTTGGTCATCTAGATACGGCACTTGGGCTTGTTCCAGTAAGTATTCTGACTCTTCCTCGACCCCTCCTATTTACCGTACAACCGAAAATAAACTGGAGGAGCAGTCTCCCCTTTGTATACAGGCGCACTGTTTTCCAGTTCCTCAGATTCAGAACTGTCCGAGGTATCTGGCGGGATGAATGAAATGTCTTCGTTTTCGTCGTCAGGTACCTAAGTCAGGTGTCATTTCAGAGTCAGATTCGTCTTCACGTATGTCACGAAAACTTTCAAGCATCTGTTCGATTTCTAGCGAGGTCAAACTCCTTGAGGCCATGATTGAGCAAAATATCACAATAAATTCACACAACCACTTATAAAGTAACGACGGAATATTGAAATAACCTGTAAAGATTGAAGTATAATTCACAAATGCCAAAATCACCAAAACGTTCAATTTGTAACAACTCCAAAATACCCTAATTTACGAAATATATATATCCGTCATTTTGACGGTCGCTGGACAGTGTAGGTATACTTTGTTATTACTTTATATTAAAATCAGCTTATTATATTGAAACTACTTTTTTCCGTAAATTAACCAAAATAAATAAAAGTCAATAAATATCATTTCATTTCACCAAAAAAAACCGGAGAAAATAAGGAGCAAAAATCGAAATCCGTCAATTTGACGGTCTTGGGCGTTCTAGTGTTAAGGCCCTGTGAGATGGAGCAGAATGTTGTTGGAGTATCCATGGGTAATTCCCAAAATGCTGTTGACTCCAAGCAAGAAGAACATGTCTCTCTGTGGTTTTCTTGATTCATTTTAAGACCTTGTATCACAGAAACAAAAGGTGTTTTGCCTGTGCCACAAATACCGCTGCATACCATGAATGTTATCTTATTTTGACGTCGAGAAATAACAGCAACAGATTTCTGAATCAGAAAACACGATATTTGCGAATTCTCAGTAGCGCACGTTGATGCAAACAGCGTATACACGGTGTTTCGTAATAACCAATAAATAATCAATGCGTTATCTTAAACTAATTATAAAAATGTATTTACCCGTAATGTCATTCAACCCAAAATTTTCATATAAATCATTCTATGATATACCGGGTGTAACTGAACACCCCAATAACATTTAAGGGGCATATAAGTTAGATACTAAATCGACCTTAGGTGCTTGTCTGAGACCTGGAACCCTAATACTTTCAGAGTTATTTGATTTTAAACTGAAAGCAAAAACTTTCAAGTGACAACCATAATCAGCTCTTAACTCAAAAGAAATTTAAACACAAAATGCCACGTGACAGGCGTGAGCGTGGTATTCCTCCTACGTATACGTAGGGCTGTCGGCACTTAATACCATACAAACTAAATAAAAATAATTTATTTAGTTTGTATGGGAAAAAAAGAAGGTTTGTTAACGCTAATATTTTTCCTACAGAATCTCTACTTCTGATGGATACATACCCCTAAATGTTATTGGGGTATTCAGTTACACCCTGTATATGAAAATTTTGGGTTGAATGACATTACGTGTAAACACATTTTAATAATTAGTTTTAGATAACGCATTGATTATTTATTGGTTATTATGAAACACCGTGTATATGTAAAATTATGGTAGATGTGGTGAAGGACCACGTATTATTACATTTAGCTAATAAGTGGTGTGTTGAGCACAACGTAGCACGGCGCCTGTTCATACTAATCCCTATTAGTTCGTTTGCTGACGACAACGCATCAAACTCACAAAATTGTTGTGCTACACCGCGTCGAAGATTTTGCCTATCTTTGAAGACTCCGTGCACTGTTAGTTTGCCTTCTTGTAGATGCACAGTGTTACTATACGTCGTTCAGCGCAGGTCGCGTCATACATTTAGTCGACCTGTGCGAGCCGCGGAGGAAAAGCGCCCCGCGTTCTAGGACTTCAGTGCTTTATAACTTTATATATACTGCAGGCGTAGCACGGACCGTGGATAAAACGGGACAAGAGACAAATAACATGTTTCTTCTCGCTCTCTCATATAACAATGACGCGAGAAGGGACGAGGGTTAGTCACTTTGTCTTCTATAGTCCACGCGCCGTGCTAGGCCTACTGGAGGGAGACTCTGTACTAGGTTCGTCTGCTTAGGTACCTCCGTCTTACCTATTTCTGCCGCAAAGCAGCAGTGCTTGCATTGCTGTGTTCCGGTTTGAAGGGTAAGATATGGCAGTGAAATTACTGGGTACTGTGACTTTACATCTTGTGTCACAAGTTGGCAACGTATACTGTGGTTCTTGTGGGGGTTGCTGTTTTGCTGCGAATCTCACAGGAGCTACATGTATTATAGGCGACTGTTACCACTTACCATCCGGTGGGCAGTTTGCTTGTTTGCCAACTTTCTGCAATAAAAAAAAACATAGAATTACTGTCATGTGCTCTTAGCAGACCGTCTCTGAGCGTCGATCTTGTTTGTAGGAAAAATATGTGCGGCACGGCATCGAGTTCAGATAATAGCTTGATCACGTGAACGTGTTAAGCAAACGAGATCTGTCAAGGCGATTTCTCCGGCCTTATCGGTGAAAAGTTGTGCCTTTCGTAGTTTATATGTGGGATGTATTTGGGTTCAAGTGGTTAAAGTTCTCTTGTGCTGGGGGGGATTTTGGTTCGACAAAGCACAAATGACTTTGAGATGGGTGTTATCTCAATGACTTAGTGATAATAACATCTACATTCCTGCACGAGTTTGATTCTATCCTGAATATAAAAATATTGTTTTACATTTTTGTTTATTGGTATTACGGACCGCATAAACGTTAAGAGACAGTACAGCATACTACACGATGTATTTACAAATACATTTCTTCTAATAAAACAGGCGAAGATATAACCTGATATGTATACCTACGTCATCGGAAGCCAAACGATTGAAGGAGGAACTTAAGACGAAATGCTAATTACATCTATAATTTATCGATTTCACATTACATGGAGCATGAAAACGATGTTTAATTTGGGGTGAAATCCATAAATCCTCATGAATAATATCAATTGCTACCTCAAGCTAAATTCAACTGGAAAAGTGGGGAGAGGCCAGAACGCTCCGCGGAACATTTATTGTGTTTCTGAGTTAGTTAGGAAATTTAATTATGTAGGTACCGTGAATAGGAGCGGCGAACGGTTCGGGTTCGGAAATGGGCTCGCTTACGACGACAAAGGTACACGTAGGTATCATTTGAATGCGACTTGTATTGTAATATTATTATGAGTAGTCATCAATATACGAGAAAAACGAGAGATATACTACCTAAATCAATGAAAATGTACTCATAAAAATCGATAGATACTTATCTATCCATTATATGTATTATTATCGATGTATTATCGATTATATGTATTATTATATCTATGTATTTACCGTTTCCATCGTCCAGTGATTGGGACTACTGGTTATTGTTCTGGAGGTTTGGGTATCAATTCCCTGAGGGGGAAGAAGTATTTTTTGCTAAGTTTGGTTGGTGATAGGTTTTTACACCTAGATTTGTTGCCATTATAACAAAGTTAATAACATTGTTGTATTCTGGCATAAGGAAGTAAGATAGAGATCCTCAGTTGTTGAGAGTCTAGACTCTAGAGAACCTCGCTTTTATCTTCGGTCTTACCGTTACTTACCATCAGCCGAGATAAAATCCAAGAGCTTCCATTTTGTGTAAAAATAAGCTCACTTTGGTAATCAATGGTCTAGCTAGAGAACCTCGTAAGTAAAGAAAATTATATCTGCTTAACCGTATTTAATTTATACCAACACAAGAACCTCAAATGTCTTGTAATTTTACTGCCTATTTTGTACTTCACACCTTAACATATAAGCAAGGTTGAGAGTTATCTGGAACTTAATTTTAAAAGACCCAATATGTAGCGGATACATGAAATCTCCGGAAATAAAATCCTTCTTAGACATCATCAGATAAGATTGCGATCACATCAATTATAAAAATGACCATGCAAATTCAACTTTTTTATGATTCCAATATTTTTTTTTCTGTTTGATTTTTAAACGCAATTCTAAGTGTAAATTGGAACAAACATTATCAGTGAGCATCCTAATATTTCGGTTATACGAATTCTTCCTTAGAAGCAAGGCATCATTACGAATTGAACTCAGCAAGATTTTTATATCATTTTTTCTCGCAAATCCAAATTCAAGGACGCTTAGCAATTTTATTTGCATCGAATCAGCCTCCGCGGGAGCCCTCAATATTCTCTCTTAATGGATTCATGTAATTTGTAGAGACATTTTCAATATCTATAAGGGGTCCATGGGTTTCGATTTATTACATCAAAATCAAATAGCTTATAATAAAGACGCAAGCTTCAAAGAGTGAAATTATATCAAACTAGCGCTGCGCTCGCAGTTTCGCCCAGGTTTTTTCGGCTTAGCCATGACAATCCTTTATTTTCCCGTTACAAAAACAGAACAGGAACATAAAGCAATATCTTTAACTAAGTTCCATTGATGTTAGTTGATTCGTTTTAGTGTGGTACCAAAAAAAAAACAATTTTCAATCCAGATTTCACACGTTTAAGCATAAAATACCAAATGCTTTTACTTGTATGGGTACTTCTAATTGTAATTAGAAGCCAAAATATAAAGTTTCATCCTTTTAGGTTAAAAAATAACAAGCTGCATACAATAAAAGCAATTATATCTCCCAAGAGTTGAATGTCCAAAAATTCCAAAGTTAACACGGAAAATAAATTAAATTGAAACTTAGTTACTTTCGTGTATCGCTCTGCGACTTTGATAGGCAGATGTTCAAATCCATCGTTGAAGGGAAACTTAAATTACTTGTCCGATGGAAGCGACACCCCATTAACATATTAGCTTTAAGTTTTCGAATACATATCGGGTATAATTTGCATTATGTACCAGTAAAAGTCTACCCTCGAATGTAACAAAAAGATAAATAAGATTTTTAAATGAAATATTTTTTATATTTTATCATATATTTTATTTTAACCTCTTTGAAGATGCTAGCATCCAACTAGCAAATTATGTGCTTATAATTATCTATAAGACAATTTTATTTTAAGCTTATAAGATACTTCTAGTTTGTTACAACCCTGGATTTGGGCACACTTAAAGGAGCATTTGGTTTTATAACAATCGTATAATCAACTTAGAGAATGTTATTTAGTTCTATTATGTAGTTGTAATAGCATTAGAGAAGTATAATGAGTCTAATAATCATAGATACCTTTATAAGTATGTTAACTTCTATAAGCGTCTCACATAATCTCTTTACTAAACAAATCTTGTATAAAATATGCTAGTAATATACTTCGTAATTGGTTATAAGTATTTATTTATTTATCTAATATTCGCCATATTTAAAAAAGTTCTTGCCTGAGAGTGTGTTAGGACTATTATAAGCATAAAAGCGCTTATTTCAATTTTAATAAGAACTATTTGCCTCCATTTTATATTTACTTTTATAATAGTTTTGATCAAGCCTATATATTCACAATTTTATTAAGGTCTCCCCTAAGTATGTAATAAAATCTCTCACTCACTCTCACTAAATGCTACTACAGGATCAGAAATTTTACAAAGACTATTAGTCTAGCTACATGAACATACGTCCTATATCTGTCCTTTAACTTAGTTTTGTAGTAAACTATAAACCTTAGTCAAAAGATCAAGTTACCTTGAGTATAACAAGATTTATAACTTAATCCTGTAGTGTACTATAAGCCGTAGTTTTAAGAACAAGTAATCTTGAGTATATCAAAGCTTGTCGAATGCTATTATAAGAATAGAAGTCTTTGCCTTTTGTCCTATAATTTTCATTATAGGACTGTTTTTGCTAGTTGGGATGGTGCACCTTATCAACCCACTTTGGATCATCAGAATCATTGGGATTCATTGAATTTTGGAATTAGAGCCATGGCCCTAATCCCGAAATCCTCACTTACTCCTTCTTGAGGTGGCCTCTACACATCAGTGTATTAGAACTGATATTATATAATAAGACTGGAGTTTACTCTTTCGGATCAATTAACAACCATAAACTGTCTACTACTGAATGACGGTCTCTTATGTCGCGTCACAAATTTCTAACCTTCCTCCTCTTTCAAAACCAAACTTAATTCTAAAAACCTTCTCCTTTGTTAAAGTCGTAATTGTTTTCGATTCATAAAAGAAATCAAGTTTAGCCAATTGATTGTGATAGGTTTTTGTGTTAAAATACAATATCTAGGTAATAAATATCTCGGTTGATGACTTCAACTTCAAACTTATTAAAATAGGTGTCTGATTATTCTTTTTAATTCTACACGGCAGTTTACTCACTTTAGTGGGATTGCCGAACCAAACGTATTTTTGTTCAAACATGGTAATTAAATAAGGAAAACATTCTCGACTAACAAGCAATACAGCCTTTCAACGAAATCTCACAGGCACCTATATAAAGGTACGCGTAACAGCACATCAAATTACCCAAAACTGATTTCTTCTATTTGATTCATAACTCTAGCGTAGACGACATAAAGTTCACAATCGATTGAAGCGACGATATCATTTAGATAGACCTGACGTGTCGTTGACTGTACACCTCCACTCAGGGTGGTAGTTTCCTTCAATTAGGATTCCCAACAAAAGAAACTGAAAGGTCCTATAAAACGTAATAGCACTGGAAATAAAAATGGCCTTTTTGTCAGTGTTTAGTGATCCAATAAACATTAAAGCCGAGTGTCGCTTTATGTTCGCTTTTCTCTGTTGGTGCTCCTCTTGTTTCCAGAAATAAGGATTATTACTTACCTTTGACGTTGCTAACGATGACAATACAAAATGTCCGATTGATTGTAAATGGTGTACTTTCATGCTGAAGCTAATATGCTAAAAGACAACTCTTATTTTTGTGAGCAATGAATTAAAGAGAGTATTCAAATAACAAAAAAAAACTTTAGGTATATGTCTAACTACAAATAGAACAGAGAGAAAAAATTGTGTGGTTTTATGAAACCACGATGCAAGTGAAACTTTTTTTCAGATCGTAGAAATTTAACTGAAAATGTTCAGAATATTATTCGATTTAGGGTATTAAAATCGCGTTTTCAATCTTTAATCTTTTTCTTTTGAAATAATCGGAGAAAAAAAATTAATAAAAAAAGAAAAATTATTAAAAAGTTATAAAAAAAACAGATTAATAAAATAAACAAAAAAGTAATAAAAACAAAAAAAAACAAATTTATGAGAAAAATAATGCTTCACAGTACACCAGGATCGAATAGAACCAATGCCACACAGATTTGAAGTCGAAGATCTAACGCACAGAACAATCCTGACCTAGGATATGAAGTAGTATAATTAAAGATCTTATGTTTTTGTGTAAAGACCGATTTACATCAGACGAGCGATTGCTCATTCTATCCTCACACTATTAAATTCGATCGAGAAGATATTAAAAGCGTCGATGGCGTAGTGCGTAAGGCTGTCGCCTTCCAATCGGGTCGATCGAATCGAACTTATGGACTGGTCTCAAGAAAAATGTTTATAAAAATTTTGGAATTGACCATTTTCTTCTTGTTGTTGCATATCCGTCATTGTTATCTTATAAAGTGTTAATTTAATAAGTTAATAAATGCAGAGCTTGGAATTAAGATATTGCTGTCAGAATCGAGCATAGTGAAGCACTACTATACTAACCACAGAATCGACAGGAATGAGCAATTAGCATTCGTGCGGCTGATCTTGTGCAAAAATTCTAGTTCGTAGTGCCAATTCTTGCTCGTTGGTCCTTTGGTGTAAACGCTCAAAACGAGCTTTCATTTACATTAAAAGATCAAGGAAGAATGCTCTGGTTCTAGCTCTAGCTCTTTGTTCATTTCGTTCGAACGCACCTTTTTGCAACATGCGATAAATGGACGAAAAAGTTTAAGGCGATGTAAAAAAGTTTTACTTAAAAAACTGACTCTACACCTGTTTGGAAATTGGGAGGCTTTCCCACGAGAAGAACAGACAATAAAATCAGAAGGCTTACTTTTTTGACTACATTTTGAATCGCCATTTAAATAGTTAATTTTCACATGCATTACGTTTAAAAAATATACAAATGATATGCTTACATAAACTTTGAATGTAAGAAATAAAACATAAAACAATAAATGATGTTGTTACCAAACATGACATAACAATAGTCTTACCCTACATCGTGTGATCACTCAAGAAATCACTCACTTTATCATACACGGTGTTTCATAATAACCAATAAATAATCAATGCGTTATATAAAACTTATTGTTCACGCTCGAGGAAGAGCGAGTGGCAACACTGCATTATAGTCTGTGCAGTGAGAGCCTTTTGGCGGCCGGCCGCATGTAACATGTCAGTCGAGTCGGGTCGAAATGTCATGACATTGTTAGAGGTTATGTCCGGGCCGGAATAAAATGTAATATAACTAACAAATTGTGTTTTGCGCGGCGCACCTAATATCGGGGTGCGAAAGCCCGCTTGGTGTTGTGCAAAAGTATTATCGTCGCGTGTGTGAGCCGTGGTGGCCTAATAGGCATTTGTAGTGCTCCGGTCTCCACCGGTGGATCCACCGCAGAACTTCAGGAGCCGCGACTTCCTTCGAGCTAGCTCAGGAAGTCCACCGGCTACATACGGAGACCAATCGGATCCAAGGTAAGTAATACCAATTTTCTAAGAGCTGGTATTCGGTGAATAAAAATCAGCAACCCAGAAGTCGGTGAATCGCCGACGTGGTGGTATCTACCTTGGGCACCACCATCTCTTGGTAGCAGAGCGTGGTTTTTAGATTTGAGTGGTTCTTAGATTTGAGTATTTGATTAGTATTGTACAATTAATATTGTAATCTTGTTGGTTGTCCAAACGGGCAATACATATTAATTGGTTTTGATTGCTGATTTTAAACCGACTACAATCTCATTTGTGGACCGATCTCCTTAACTAATTGTTATTGTATATGAAAAATTGGGGTTAAATGTCTTTTGTTGTTCTAGTTAAGTTCTAGCATTTACCTATATTTGATTTTGGTTTGTTTTTTCATATCTTTGTTTTGCCCTTGACTATTTTGTTTGTTAAGTTGTAAACTTATACTTGAATTTAATTTGTTGAAAAAATTTTGCTGCTAAATGACTTTGCTGTTGTTGTAAACTTGTAATACACTATTTTGCTGTGTTAAGTTTTAGCATTTACATTTGATTTTGTTTTGTTTGCCTTTGAATATAATTTTGTTAAGTTATTGACTTAATAGTTGAATTTAATTTGTTTGAAAAATTCTATTGTTAAATGCCTTTGTTGTTCTAGTTAAGTTCTAGCATTTACACTTGATTTTGGTTTGTTTATATATTTTGTTCTGCCTTTGAAGTTCCTCCCGATCTGTTTTATTGTCTGCGGTTGTCGGTCTGTTTGTCCGTGTATTATTATAGTGTTTATTAATTTTGGTGCAAAATAGTCCCGCCAGTCAGCCCGCTTAGTGGTGCCCGCGCGGGTGCACAAAAGATTTTGAGATGGTTTGCTAGTGTCGTCGCTTTGGTAGACCGACCAGACCGAGAACAGGCTTTGTTAATTCGGCATGAGGGAGTACCTGCTCGCTTGAAGGAATTGGAGCAGCTTTTCGTTGCTCATCAACAATATCTGCTCGACCACCCAGCCGAGGGTGACGCTGAGTTGCGGGCAGTCGACCAATTTAATGCCGATTATGATCAGTGTTTTGAACAGGCGGATGTGATTATAAACAAGGCTCAGGCAATCCTATCCGCCCGGAGGGGTGAGTCGTGCACGCCCGGGGAGGTCAAGCCTACCCCGGCCGGCTTGCTGGGCAGACTGCCCACTTTAGACATCCCAACCTTTGATGGAAACCTGGCTTCTTGGATGGGATTCATTAACCTCTTTGATAGCCTGGTCCACTCGAGGGACGACCTGTTCCCTAGCCAGAAATTGGCCTATTTGCTCTCTGCCTTACGTGGAGAGGCTGGTGTGCTTGTCCAGCATCTACCTGTCAACGATGACAGTTATGAGATTGCAAGGGCGTTGTTGACCGCCCGGTATCAGAATGTTCGCTTGCTAGCGGACACACATGTGGCTGCCATTTTAGGGCTGCCACGAGTATCGCGGGTCTCCTCATTGAGGAAGGAGATTTTGAACCCGCTGCTAAGCGCTATTAATGCGCTCAAACGACTTGACCTACCGGTGGACCAGTGGTCCTTCATATTGCTCCACCTCATCCTCAACAAGCTTCCCATGGAGATGAAGGGGCGTTTTGAACAAAGGTATGGGGGCAATAGTGCCTCGTACCTCCCCCCCTTCTCGGATCTCCTCAGATTTTTGGAGGATGAGTGTCGGATGACCGACCACTTGGATCTGGCTCCTATACCGGGACCGAGTACAGGCCGCTATGAGGCATCCCGGGCAGCGCCACGGAGAGAGCGCCGCCCGCACAAGCAGTATACTGCAGTGCGGCATAACTCTCCACACGGGGAGAGGCCGATGCCTTGCAAGTGTTGCAAGCGGGATGGCCATCGTTTGCCAGCCTGTCCCAAATTTGTTGGCCTACGCACCGAGGGGCGTAGGAATATGGCCAAGCAGCGGAATTGGTGCTACCGCTGCCTGGGGGCCCATATGGCATCGGCTTGCCCCCACCCACGAGATTGCCACTGTTGTGGAGGGGCCCATCACCCCCTCTTGTGCTTTAATAATAAAGACACTCGTGAGGTGGTGAGAGCGAGGGACTCGCACACGGGCGGGGGCCCTCGTAGGTCACCCACATCTCCGAGGAGATCGGAGGGGCGTGCCACCCCTCCGCGGAGATTGGAGAGGCACCCCCCCTCCCGTGAGAGGATTGGGCGCCCCACCCCCCCTACGGGCGGGGGGGATCGACGCGCCGCTTATGAGGCGCCACCGCGGGATTGGGCCGCGGTAATTAGGGAGCCACGCCGGGAGCCGATACGCTTCTCTCCCCCTCTGATGGAGAGACCTCGTTTATCGCGGGCTCCCCCAACTTTCGCCCATCATGGGCACCGCCCGGCCCCCCGATGCCGCTTTGATCGGGGCCAGTACGTGCCGGATTGGGACCCGCTCGAGGGCCTTGAGCGCCCTACTCCGCTGCCGCGCACGCATTTTTCTTTGAACCCCCCTTCCCCCCCGTTGCGGGGAATGCGGGAGGATTTTCATTAAACCAACTGTCGGCTGCAACCCCCCCACAGGAGCAGGTGCTGTTACCAACAGCCTGCGTACAGGTGTGGGGCCCGAGGGGCACCTTTGTTTTAGTTCGCGCCCTTTTGGATACGGGAGCTCAGGGTTGCATTGCCTCCAGCTGGCTGGTCCGGCAGTTGAGTTTGAACACATCTCCATACCTTGAATCGGTACGAGGAATCGGAGACCTGCGGATCCCAGATCCGATCGGTCAGGTTTTGTTCTCCTTTTCCCCCCACTTCTCTTCAGCGCCCAAAATTGCTACCGCGATTGTTTTTGAGAAGGTTGTTGGTCAGCTTCCGCAACAGCACGTTTCGCGCGCTGTCGTTGATGCGACATCAGGATTGACCTTGGCTGACCCTTCCTTCCACCGAACCGGTCCGATTCACTTATTGCTCGGTGCCGATGTTCTAGGCCGCGTGTATTGTGGGAAGAGAAGAGAGTTACAGAAGGGTGGGCTGGTAGCCTTATCTACATCGCTTGGGTTTGTAGTGATGGGACCAGTTAGGCATAACCCACCATCTCCATCGGTGGAAAGTTACATAACTGTTAGCTCCACCTTATCGGATGTCCTTCAACGGTTTTGGGAGGTGGAAGAGCCACCTACCGTGAAGTGAGTGAACCCCTTAGACGAGGAGTGTGAGTTGTTCTACCAGAACAATACAGGTCGCCTTCACTCGGGACGGCTGATCACTCGTTTGCCCTTTTTGTCAGTTCGCCCCTCACTTGGCAGCTCCCGGCCGTTGGCCGAGAAGCGACTGCTGTCCATGGAGCGTCGTATGAGTAGGAACTCCGACTTCAAACAGAAGTATGTCGACTTCATGCGAGAATATGAGCAACTGGGGCACATGTCGGTCTCGCGACTGGACTGGCGAAACGAGGAACATAATTTTCTTCCTCACCACGCGGTTTTGAAACCTTCCACCGGGAAGATACGCGTTGTTTTTGATGGGTCAGCTCCCACGTCTACCGGAGTTTCGCTGAATCAATGTCTGCATGCTGGACCGAAGTTGCACCACGAGGTGGGTGATGTATTGACCAACTTCCGTCCCCATGCCGTCGTCTTTGTGACCGATATCCGGATGATGTTTCGGCAGACTGTGATTCACCCGGACGATAGACGATATCAGCTCATATTATGGAGGGAGGATCCCAGGGATCCCATGCTGGTCTACGAGTTGAACACCAATACATACGGTTTGCGTTCGAGCCCCTTTGTGGCAATTCGCTCACTTGTGGAACTCGCTGAACGTGAGCGGTTACGATACCCTCGCGCATCCTTGGTTCTCAAGGAGGATGCATTGGTTGATGATATTTGTACGGGCTCCTCTAGTGTCGAGGAAGCCTTGATTTTGCGAGATGAACTAATTGCTCTTCTCGGGGCTGGTGGTTATGAACTGAGGAAGTGGATGTCCAACTCACCTCAGCTTTTGTGTGACTTGCCAGACGACCACCAGCAGGAGCCTCATATTTTTGAGAATGCCAACACTCCAGATTTACTGTCTGTTTTGGGAGTGCAATACAGACCTGTCCAGGACACGTTCACCTATCGATTGGAGCTGCCAAGCCCCAAGGTCTGGACGAAACGGTTGGTTTTGTCTACAGTAGCTCGTACCTTTGACCCAAATGGCTGGATTAGTCCCGTAGTGTTTTGGATGAAGTGCTTCCTGCAGGAACTTTGGTCAGCCGAAGTGTCGTGGGATGAGCCCCTCTCGGGCCGTTTGCTGCGAGATTGGGAGTCCTTCATGTCGTCTCTCCCCGACATTAACCGTGTTAGTATCCCTAGACATATACTGCCTAAGGGACGGTTTACGGACAGCCTTCATGGCTTTTGTGACGCGTCTGAGAGTGGATACGCAGCCGTCGTATATATCCGGACGGTCGATGATAGAGGAGCTGTTAAGCTCCACTTGCTAATTGCTAAGAGTAAGGTTGCTCCACTTCGGACTCGATTAACGATTCCGAAGTTAGAATTGTCTGGAGCTACTCTTCTGGTTCGTTTGATGAACCACGTTGTTGACACCCTGGGACGTAGTGTGGACTTTGAGTCGCTATTTGCTTGGTCCGACAGTCAGGTTGTCCTGTGTTGGATTAAGAACTCCGTCCACTCCCTGGAAGTATTTGTGGCCAATCGAGTATCCCAAATACAGGCCTCGAAGGCCACGTTGATTTGGCGCCACGTGCCAGGTGAAATAAACCCTGCTGACTGTGCATCACGTGGCAGCGAAGCTCCTCAGCTTATTGACCACACTCTGTGGTGGGGTCCCAAATGGTTGTTACAGCCGTCTTGGCCTTCCACACCAGCTGTGGTGAAGGTACCAAATCCGGGCTTGCGTGTTCACGCTGTCGAGACTATGGCGGCTCCAGAGCGGGAATTTTTATTAGACCGCTACAGTTCTCTGGACAAGTTGCTCGGCGTGACCGCTTGGATAAGAAGATTTATTCGAAATTGTCGCCGGCCTCAGGACAAAGATTTGTGTCCGGTCCTCTCACCGCAGGAGCGCCAAGATGCTCTCTTTCATTGGGTGCGTATGACCCAGTCTAGAGCGTTTGAACCGGAACTTAAGATTTTCCGTACCGGGACGTCAAATTTGAAGGGACCCTTGGTGCGTTTGACTCCCTTTCTGGATGATAAGGGATTGTTGCGTGTAGGAGGCCGATTGAGGCACGCTAACTTGCCTTATAGATCACGTCATCCCCTGTTGCTCCCCAAGGACGGACCATTGATGCGGTTGTTGATCATTGATCGCCATGTGAAGAATGCTCATGCCGCATTGACCGCGCTCCTCCAACGGGAGTTTTGGATTTTGTCAGCGCGAAGAATCATCCGATCTGTTATCTTTCGATGTCTGCCCTGCTATCGTTTACGCCCCGAGACGATGCAGCCCCAAATGGGTGATTTGCCTGCTGATCGTGTGAATGAATCGATGACCTTCTTAGGAGTTGGAACTGATTTCGCGGGACCATTCACTATAAAAACGTCGCGACTCCGTAATGCTAAGACTGAAAAGGCTTACTTGTGTGTGTTTGTTTGTTTGGCCACTAAAGCCGTTCATTTGGAGGTGGTGAGTGCGCTCACCATGGACGCTTTCTTAGCAGCGTTAGCCAGATTTGTCTCCCGCCGGGGACTGCCTTCTCTAATTCGGTCCGATTGTGGGACGAACTTCAAGGGCACTGATAGACATATAAGAGAAGTTTGTGAATTTTTAGATAAAAATAATATTGAGATCGGATCCACACTCTCCCGTAGGGGGGTAACATGGCGATACTCCCCGCCGTCTTGCCCTCACTAGGGAGGGATTTTTGAATCTGTTGTAAAGGCCGCCAAGACTCACCTTCGCCGCGTTATTGGGGAGACTATTCTCACGTTCGAGGAACTCGCGACGGTGTTTCATAAGATTGAGGCGGTTCTCAACTCGCGTCCGTTATGTCCGTTGTCTACCGACGCGAACGATTTGCAGGCCCTCACGCCGGGCCATTTCTTGATAGGCAGACCACTTAACGCCCTGCCCGAGTATCCTTATAGAGATGTCAATCCAGGACGCCTTTCGCGGTTTGAGTTGCTCCAGCAGCTTACCCAGAGCTTCTGGCGCCGCTGGCACCTTGAATACTTACACATTTTGCAACAGCGCGTTAAGTGGTCAGATAAGACAAACCCACCGAGGGTTGGAGACCTCGTGTTAGTGAAGGACCCAAACCTGCCACCCTTACGTTGGCGTCGCGGACGCATTGTCCAACTTACTCTAGGGGGTGATGGTGTGCCCAGGTTTGCCGAGGTCCTAGTTGGGGATTCTGTTTTGAAGCGCGCGGTCGCTACTCTTTCTCGCCTCCCCTTAGACTGATTTGGCGGACAGTCCGGGACTGTCCGGAGCGGGGGGATGTTCACGCTCGAGGAAGAGCGAGTGGCAACACTGCATTATAGTCTGTGCAGTGAGAGCCTTTTGGCGGCCGGCCGCATGTAACATGTCAGTCGAGTCGGGTCGAAATGTCATGACATTGTTAGAGGTTATGTCCGGGCCGAAATAAAATGTAATATAACTAACAAATTGTGTTTTGCGCGGCGCACCTAATATCGGGGTGCGAAAGCCCGCTTGGTGTTGTGCAAAAGTATTATCGTCGCGTGTGTGAGCCGTGGTGGCCTAATAGGCATTTGTAGTGCTCCGGTCTCCACCGGTGGATCCACCGCAGAACTTCAGGAGCCGCGACTTCCTTCGAGCTAGCTCAGGAAGTCCACCGGCTACATACGGAGACCAATCGGATCCAAGGTAAGTAATACCAATTTTCTAAGAGCTGGTATTCGGTGAATAAAAATCAGCAACCCAGAAGTCGGTGAATCGCCGACGTGGTGGTGTCTACCTTGGGCACCACCACTTATTATTAAATTGTGTTTACCCGTAATGTCATTCAACCCAAAATTTCCATGTAAATCATAGACATGATGATGATACTATGATATACATGAAAATTTTGGGTTGACTGACTTTACGCGTACCTAAACACATTTTAATAATTAGTTTTAGATAACGCATTGATTATTTATTGGTTATTATGAAACACCGTGTATACATACTTTATACTCCTAACATTTGCTCACCAACTTTGCTCTTAAAAGTTATTTTATTGTGATCTTTAAATTTATTAAAATGGAAGTCATGACACCTTGTGGGAGCGACTTTACTGTTCATGCTAATATTAGAAAGAAAGAAAGAAAGCTTTATTTGGACGCACACACACACACACACGAATATATTAGCGAGAATTTTCCAAATAGTGCAGTCCAAAGAGGACATTACCTCAGCTAATTGCTTTTGCGTTAAAAACGCAAAAGCGCTGATTTTCAGGCATGCCTAATGCCGTTACCATGGAAGAAAAACGTATGCCGTGTTATGTCTTGTTGGTATATTCTTTATTGTACACAATTTTCATTCCTTTCAGTTACATGCGTGAGTTACGTACAAGGGCGAGCTTATCTCTTAAAGAGATCTTTACCAGCCAACCCTAGCAGTCTGGTGTATTGTGATTTTAAAATTGCGGGAAAAAGTGTACAGATTATAAAAATATTTAAAAATAATAATAAACGTATACACACTATATATATATTCTTTATTGTACACACATTTTTCAGATAGAAACATATTATACAACAAACATGTACAAGGGCGAGCTTATCTCTTGAAGAGATCTCTTCCAGCCAACCCTAGCGGAAGTGAAAATTAAGTAGATGCGGGACGAGGTGTACATTTATAAAACCTTACTACTATTATAAGTAACATACACAAACACACACACACACACAGGTATATATACATCACTATAACAAATTCGAGAGCAGATGAGCTTTTAGCTGCTTCTTAAATGACACTATGCAAGTGTTTTTACGGATATCAACCGGCAGAGCATTCCACAGTTGAGCAGCATGCACTGTAAAGGATTTGTGGAAGAACTTTGAGTGATATTTAGGGATATTAAGTGGTTTTGGTATAACACAGGAACGCTTAGGACGGGGATCGGGAGGGAGAAGGTGAAATCGGGACCGCAAATAATGAGGGATCTCAGGATAGTTAAGTATTTTGAATGTGAGGTTAAGGATGTGCATATCTCTGCGTTGACGGATAGGGAGCCACTAAAGTTTGGAACGAAAGTCTGAAACATGATCATATTTACGCAATGAAAATATGAAACGGATCGCTAGATTTTGAAGGCGTTCCAGTTTATTGAGTAAATCTTCAGTGGCGTCCAAGTAACAGACATCAGCATAGTCGAGAAGAGGGAGCAAAAGTGACTGAGCAAGCATAACTTTAGTTTGGAATGGCAAAAAATACTATACATTTAATAATAAATCAATATTTACTGTTATAAACTATGAGGAAGAATATACATATCGACGGAAGAAAACGTAAATGCTGTAAGTACCAAAAACCAAATTTTACACCAGAGCCAAAAAACCATTTGAAAATCGGAAAAAAATTCATAACTTTTAAACTATTCGTAACAGAAAGATAATTTTTTGTGCACAATTTCACTATAATAGTATAAATGCAAAGCAATACTCAATTTAGTTCTAAAGTTATAAGAAACAGGGTTTTTCACTTCGCAATAGACTTTTGCCTATCATGGATACGTAGCGTCACTATTGCGTTATGGTCTCGTGCTGTGGGGAAACTCAGTAAATCTAGACGTCCTTTTTAAAGTCCAAAAAAAATGTATAAGAGCTATATACGATGTAGACTTTCTTACTAGCTGCAGGCCATTATTTAAGGCATTGGGAATTTTGCCACTTCCTAGTCTATACATTTTTGAGATGTGTTTATTTGTGAAAAAGTACATTCACTTATTTAAAATGAATTGCGATTTACACGTGTACAGAGGTAGAAAAGGTAATAGTCTATATACACCATATCAAAGGTTAAAAATCGTTTCTAAAAATTCATATTGTATGGCGATCAGAATCTTCAATAAACTACCGACGGATATCACAAATCTCACATTCTCGAAATTTAAAAAGGCTTTATTTAACATGTTGTTGTCTAAAGGATATTACAGTGTTGGAGAGTACTTATCTGAACAGTTTTAAATTTTTTTTTCATTATTGACTATTATTGTATTGACATTGCCGTTAATTTGAATTCTTTAATTAAAATGTTATTATGAACACTAATTTGATATTGCTTGGGTTTAGAATTGACAAACATTTATCTCTGACATAAAATTTATATTTTTGACATTTGTAACATAGCATTGATTTATTTTTGACATTGCTTAACAATAATTATAAAATTTTTAACGCCGACATAATACCCATGACATTTGCACGTTGATGAATTCGACAGAATATGATGGAACCAAACTGTAAGAACCTATATTTACCATATTCTTGCAAATAAAGATTCTTTCTTTCTTTTCATTAGCTAACCTTAAGAATGCTGTAAGTATTACATAGTTTTCTATGGATTAGTTTATTTTTTTACATTTCCAGAAGTATAAAATGACGTATTTCAAGTATTATCATAACTAAGTAGTACTTCAAAAGAGTACAGCTAAGAAATAGTTTTGATACCAAAATAAAGATTTAAGCAAAGATCACACTGAATGAGTTATAAAAATAAAATGCTGTTTAATTTGTTCATTTTTATCTATAAAAATAAGATAAAAATTAATGTTTGCACCAATGAACGTAAATGAGATCAAGCTAAAACATAGAAAAAATAACTGTTATCTTTATTAACAATAAGAAGACAATGATTCTTCTTCTTTTTCTTCTGGAATCAAACTTACGCCTCTCAAGTGTCTCAATCCTTGAAACTTAATCATGCTTATGAACTAGGTACTTCAGTTCCTAAGAGGTTATAATATTCCTATCAATCAGCTATATAAGGTATGGCTATAATATAAAAAACGTTTTATCCTTAATTTACTCCTTTTCCTCTGTATCTGGTAAGCAATCAACTGTATTTTTATAAGGTATGCTTCATAGCCAAATATTCTTGTGTACAACTACTGCGTGGGTATAAATTTCTTTCCTTCTAACATTTTAAATCGGTGTATTTTTGTTTAGAAATTGGCAACTTAGCAGAATACAAGTTGAGTCTCGGTTCTTTGTTGCCAATATTTCCAAGCTTAATCTCTATATATTGAGCATCTGCCAAAAATTAATGATTCAAGAGTTGGTACTAAATGGGAATTTGACATAATTTTGGTCTTGTCCATGTTCATTTTAAGACCCACTTGTTGGGAAACTCTACAGAGGTCTTCGAGCATTGTGCCTCGATCTTCCACGGTCTCAGCCATGACTACGATATCATCAGCAAATCGAAGGTGACTGAGTCATTTACTTGCCGTTTATGTTGATGCCGAGTCCTCTCCAATCCAAACGCTTAAATACATCCTTCAACGCAGCTGTGAACAGTTTCGGCGATATGACGTCGACCTGTCTCAGATCGCGCTGAAGTCGTATTGGTTTCGAGTTTTGGTCCTGAACACGGACTGACATGGTGGCGTCTTCGTACAATGACTGCAACACTTGGATGCACCGATGGTCTATTTGGCACCTCTGGAGTGACCTAAGCATAGCCCAGGTCTCGACAGAATCAAAGGTTTTCTCATAGTCCACAAACGGCAAGCATAGTGGCAGATTATACTTCTCGGTCTGCTGTATAATCTGCCGTAGCGTATGGCTGTGTTCTATGGTACTATATATAGCCTTTTCGGAATTCGGCTTCGACCATCGGCAAGACGATTCGTGATGACCCTCGAGAACAGCTTGTAAATGACTCAGGAGGGTGATGGGTATATAGTTCTTCTCCTTTTTGAAAATGTGCCTGCACGCCCCTGTGCCGTGCTTAAAGCAGCAGCAGCCTTCCGGACTCGTAGTACACCCGCTTTTAGGAGTTCTGCTGTAATTCTATCATCTTCCAGCGCCTTGTTGTTCTTAAGCTGTTTGCGAGAAATACCAATCTCTTACTCGTCTCTCCGGGATGTCTTCGGTGTAGTGCCAGGCCAATTTGGCTCTGAATTATAGTTGTTTGCGACGTTGCTTTAAGTTGTCCATAGAAGTGTTTAATCTCGGCCATAAGCTTAGCCCCCTAACCATGATCGCTCAAAATATATTAAAACCGCACTGAGAGCGGGATGGCGCTATACGCAGCATGATGGGTGTCTCTGTTTCAATATTGTTTTAACCTTGCACTGCTATAAGCGATCATGGTAAGGCCCCAGGTCGGGATGTAATGAGTCTGACGTCCTCTGTTTTCAGCTTCGTCAGCAGACTCTGACCGAGTGACAGATCTCTTGCGAACACTTTAGAGCCATTGTTCTGCTCGGCTCGATTAATACGTTCCGTATTAAATCGGCGTATGACGCGAGTCAGAGACTTAAAGATCTGTTTGTTGAGTGGTCGACGAGCATCTTTAGAAAACTGCAGATCCGTTCCACGCCTTTCTTCCATCAGCTCAGAGATCTTACTTCTTTGCTTAGTACGTCATTAAAAGTGTCCACAATTCGAGTTAAAAGCATTCGGGATTTTTGATCTGGATGGCTTCGGGACGGGTTTCGGCTTTTATGTTAAGATTCAATGCGCCTCTTACCATTCGGTGATCTCTCCCTGTGTTGAACTAATTGATCACTGAGACGTTATTGAATATCCTGTCTTAGTGGACTTAATGAAGTCAATCTCATTTTTTGCCACGCCATCCTAACATTTCCAGGTCCACTTTCGATGCAGCAGTCTCGAAACTCTCGTTTTTCCCGGGAATTTCGAGACTGGACCGAGTCTCGATTTTTTTGATCCCGGGACTCGAAAATGTATTGAGACTGAAAGCCTTAGTAACAATGGTCGCGTCATATCGCGCGATAATGTTTAGATTTGTGGTAAGTAGGGAGGGACCATAATCGCAGACTAGAAACTAACAGCGTAACACCTTTCGATATTATTAAAATATCACAAAAATAATGATTTAAATGTTAAGATAAATATTACGCATATCTTCAAATAAAGACTTATTGCCTTATATTTTGTTTTTAAATAGCTGTTAAAAAGTGTTACTATTAGAATATATTGAAAGCAATCACGTATAAGAATGATGTACCTTTAAACAGTCACTATATTCACAAACCTAAAGAATGGTGTAAGTAATCTAAGTTTAATTGTTGGCTTCGAAAAGGATGCTGTAAGTGTGTTAAGGTTTTAAATAATAACCACCAAATATAAATAAATTATTATATCCTGTTTGAGTTTTGCTGTAAGTAAATTAGTGGCAAAAACAGCATTTTTTGGGAGACTTACGACAATTTGAACCTTGAAATTTTTCGAAAATTATCCGTCAATGTGAAATTTTTGTCGTCGTAGAAACACGAGACCCGGACCATTCGACGCAGTATTTTTTCTGATTCCGACAGTTTATTTAGTCTACTTACGCCATTTTTGTTACTTACAGCATTTACGTTTTCTGCCGTCGATATATACTAATAAATATAGTAAATTTATGAAGAGTTCGAGAGAAGATAATCTTTCACTTTTAATTTAAAAGATGTGATGATTTTACTCTCACGTATATCAACTGGCAGTCTGTTCCACAGTTGGGCAGCACGGACGGAGAAGGAATTGTTGAAAAATTTGGTGTTTGAGAGAGGAAGCGCAAGTGTATTTAAGACACATGCACGTTTGGGGCAACAACTACGAGTAGGTAGATGATGGAAACGGGATCGCAGATAATCTGGGAAATTGGGATAATTTAGGATTTTATACAAAAGGGAAAGGATGTGCATATCTCTGCGAAGTCTGATAGGAAGCCATTTGAGCTGTTGACGATATAGAGAAACGTGGTCATATTTTCTGAGACCGAAAATAAATCGAATAGCCAAATTTTGAAGACGCTCCAGCTTATTCCATAATTCTTCAGTTGCATCTAAATAACATACGTCAGCGTAGTCGAGAATAGGGAGAAGGTACATAATTACCTCCATGGCAGCGACGCCCGAGACGAAGAGAAACCATAACATAAAACATTAACAATCACGTCATTACTACCACTAATTTATAAGCTATAATAAATAAACGACTAAAAATAAGAAGAAGAAAAATATAACAATATGTTTATCCAGGGTACGCTCAAAAACATTTAGATAGAATATGTTTCTGAAAGACATAATACATAACTTACTAGATTGTTATAAATATATGACAAGTCATTGATAAATATTAATTTATTTAAACAATTCTCTGAGCGATTTTCTAATATATAAATATATACACGGTTATTTTTTTATCACCCTGGAAAATTTTAGGGACGCTTCAGGACACATCCAATATTATATAAAAAATAAAAAAAATGAAATAAAAAAATTAAAAAAAAACAATTTTAATCTCAAAAAATGCTACTCTCAACTAGTACAGCATTTTTTGGATTTTTTTAAAAATTAATATAAAATTAAGTGAGTTATTTTATTTATTCATATTTAAAACATTCTAATACCATGTCGTGAAGCCTCCCTTAAATTTTCCAGGGTGACAAAAAAATAACCGTGCATGTATATAAATTACTAGCTGTGCCCGCGAACTACGTTTCGCCATCAAAATGCTTAACACAGTGTTTAGTTTTTCCTCCATTTTATTCCATAAAGATTCAACTTTATTCTGCCTTTCTTGAGCAGCGGCCATTTCGAAATTAGGACCATATTCGTAGGTTCGTAATGCTCTAGGTACTCTTCAGGGCCTACTTTCATTTAATACCCATATTGCTGGGTTTGAAGAGAAACTTTTATCCGCCTTTTTTGAGCGGCGGCCATTTTTTTTTTTTTTTTTTTTTATTTATTTTGGCATCAAACAGTCATTTACAATTAACATTCACATATACTATAACATTTGTCACGATAAAAGACCTACAGTGCCCAAAATTACGTGTACAATAAACTTAGATCCAACATGATCAGCTACAATCACAAACAAAACAAACTCTTACATGAAATATTTACAAATTAAGGTGAAAACTAAAATACAAATAATATTATGCTAGTCTTCCATGTATCGAGCTCGTAGTGAGAATTTTAAATTTCTTTTTAGTCGTGGCAGTGAAATATCAAAGAAATCAACTTCATGAAATTCTTTGTTGTATATGTAGGTGGAACGATGATAGTATGAGTTTCGGGTGTAATTTTTATAGCGTCGCGGGGGTACAAACAGTGGTAGTTTGCGTGAGGAGCGTACGGGGAGACGAGCATGACCTATAAACCGAACGAAACCAAGTAACTCTGATGAATCGATCAAAGAATTCGCGATTTTGTATAGCAGTATTATATCTAAGTATTTTCGACGGTCGACCAGAGAAAGTAATTTGTGCTTTGTAAGTGCAGCTTCATATGAATGTTTGGAGCAATCACTCATGCGATAACTGAGGGATTTAATAAATTTCTTTTGGATCCTTTCAAGTCTTTTGATGTGAACACCATAGCAGGGATTCCAGACTGTGCTACAAAAATCAAGTATAGACCGAACAAATGAGCAATATAGAATCTTTAGTGTGTTTATGTTTTTAAAGGGTTTGCTAATTCTAAGAATAAATCCTAACTGACGAAAAGCAGTGCCGACAATGTGATCAATATGATGGTTAAATGTAAGCTCGGAGTCCATGATGATCCCCAAATCTCTTATGCGGGTTACTCTTTTGATAACATTAGTTTCAATGTAATAATCAAAGTTAAGTTTGTTTTTTTTGCGTGTATAAGAAATAACATGGCATTTTTTAATATTAAGAAATAGTTGATTCTTTAGGCAGTAGTTATGTAGTGCATTTATATCACTTTGTAATTTTAAGCAATCATCATGACATTTTACAATTCTATACAATTTTGTGTCGTCTGCATAAAGTAGGTGGTGGCTGTGTTCAATTACCTCTCCGATATCATTTATGTACAATAGGAAGAGAAGAGGGCCCAAATGTGAGCCTTGAGGAACTCCAGATGGAATTGGGAGGAATTGGGAACAGTAACCTTTAATGCACACTGCCTGGCTCCTGTTTTTAATATATGATTGGACCCACCTCAGAAGGTTGCCGTGCACACCGGCTGCTACAAGTTTATTTATAAGTATGCTGTGATTTATTTTGTCGAAAGCCTTGGAGAAGTCGGTGTACACTGCATCCACCTGTAAATTAGAGTCCATTGCTTGCGCCAAGAATTCACTAAAAGTTACCATATTACTTTCCACGCTTCTATGTTTAAAAAATCCATGTTGTTGAGATGAGATGAGACTACGGGCTGCATAAGCAATATCAGCAGTCACCATTTTCTCAAAAATTTTACCAAGAATGCATAGCTTTGAGATGGGCCGATACTCTGTTAGCAGGTGCTTATTATTATTTTTAGGAATCGGCGTCACCAAAGCAGCCTTCCATCTGGCAGGAAAAACACCTGTCTCCAGAGATGTTTGAAAGATTTTTGTTAGTGGCGTGGCAAGTTCATCGGCGCATTCACGAATTATAATTGGGTGAATATTGTCTGGACCTGCCCCCTTATAAATATTGACCCGTTTCAATTCATTAACAACGCGAGATACATTAATATTGATAGAGTTAATATCTAACGTAGATTGGCGTTGACAATCAGGTGAGGCAGGTCTCTCATCAGAGGCAACAAATACGGAATGAAAGTATTCATTAAAAGCGTCACAAATCTCTGCCCCGGTCGATAAAGTACCGTCTTTGTACAACATTTTGGTAGGAATGTCGCCAGTTGCATTTTTTGATTTAACAAAAGACCAAAAAAGTTTTGGGTTTAGTTTAATATTATGCTCTGAAAAATCAATAAATTGCCTATAACAGTGTTCGGATTTTTTTTTAAAACGAGTCCTTAGTTTCGAAAATTGAAGATAGTCTAATTGGTTACCATACCTTTTCCATTTTTTGTGGTATTTCTCTTTTTCCTTGCACAATTTAATAAGAGGTACTGTGTACCATGGTGGATATTTTTGTTTGAAGTTTAATTTATTTTTTGGTACATATTTGTTCATAGTATTGTTGATGACACTATAAAAGTATGTAACCATACTTTCGACATCAGTCATACCTGACAAGGCTTTTACCCAGTCAACTGATATCAAATCAGTCTTTATAGAATTCAAGTCTGCTTTGTGAAATTGAAATTTCATTGCATTTTCTGAAGGAGTAAGACTGCGAGAAACTTTTAATTCTAACAAGATTTCTAAAGATTTATGGTGTGGATCTTCAGGTACCAGTGGATTTGCACAGGGAGAAAGTGAGCAAGGTTCATTACTAAATATTAAATCCAGTAGCCTGTTATTTTGGTTAAATAGACTGTTATACTGCGACATGGAGGATATATTCATAAAATCAGTCATGAGACACACCAAATGATCATTGCTAGTCTCTAAATTCATATGCTCACCATTTATAAACCAGTGCGCGTTTGAGATATTGAAATCTCCGAGAACTAGAAAAACATCACCTGGGTTACAAATAACAAATTCGCTTATTCTGTCGTAAAAACTGCTAAGCAGCGATTCATGATTATGGCCGTGCGCTATATATGTACAAACAATATGCAAGTTACGCTGACGAGTGGCGGTGGAGGGGCCGTGCACACGTTGCGGTGCAAGCGGCATCGAGACCCATACCTCCTCGGCCGGCGGTGGCGCGCACAAGTCAGCCCTATGACACGGACGTAACTCACGGCGCACGGCCATCATTACACCGCCGCCTCTTTCTCGGTTACTAGCTATAGCACTTCGATCGCATCTAAAAACCTCATAACGACTATCAAAGTATTCGGCCATGTTGAATTTACGTCAATGTTGCTACGTTCATAGTGCTCCACTGATCAAGGCCTTTCATTTGATACTTTATTGCTGGGTTTGGAAACGAACTTTTATCCGTTTTTTTGAGCGGCGGCCATATTGAATTTTGTGCAATTTTCATCATTGTGCGAGGTTCATAGTGCTCTACTCTTCAAGGCCTTTCATTTAATACCTATACTGCTAGGTTTGGAAACGAACTTTAATCCACCTTTTTTGAGCGGTGGCCATGTCGGATTTAAGTCAATATTGCTAGGTCCATAGTACTCTTCTCTACTCATCAAGACCTTTCATTTGATACCCATATTGCTGGGTTTGGAAATGAACTTTTATCCACCTTTTTTGAGCAGCGGCTATGTTAAATTTATGTCAATGTTGCTAGGTTCATAGTGCTCTACTCATCAAGGACTTTCATTTGACACCCATATTGCTAGGTTGGAAAACAAACTTTTATCCTTTTTTTGAGCGGCGGCCAGATTGAATTTAGGTTGATTTTTTTAGTTCCTAATGCTCTACTCTTTGGGGCCTTTTATTTGATACCCATATTGCTAGTTTGGAAACGAATTTTCATCCACCTTTTTGAGCGGCGGCCATGTTGAATTTAGGTCGATTTTCCTAGGCACCTAATGCTCTACTCTTCAAGGCCTTTCATTTGATATCCATATTGCTAGGTTTGGAAACTAACTTTTATCCACCTTTTTTGAGCGGCGGCCATGTTGAATTTATGTCAATGTTGCTAGGTTCATAGTGCTCTACTCATCAAAGCCTTTCATTTGATACCCATATTGCTGGGTTTGAAAACAAACTTTTATCTATTTTTTTGAGCGGTGGCCATGTTTAATTTAGGGTAATTTTCTTCAATTCATAATGCTCTACTCTTTGAGGCCTTTCAGTTGATACCCATAATGACGGAGGGCCGTAAGGCCCTCCGTCTAGGGATTGCCCTGGTGTTCTAGGGCAATCCCCCCTTGGCGATAGCCCGACCGGTTGGTCGGGCTTGCCCGGACGCGTGGGTAGTGGAGTCGCAGTGTGGACTACACCGTCTAGCCCACGGAAGGTACGGTGCGGTTACGCATTTCCCCCGGGAAAAAAAAAGGTTCATAGTGCTCTACTCATCAAGGCCTTTCGTTTGACACCCACCCACATTGCTGGGTTTAAAATCGAACTTTTACCCTTTTTTTAACGGCGGCCATGTTGAATTTAGGTCGATTGTCCTAGGCACCTAATGCTCTACTCTTCAAGGCCTTTCATTTGATACCCATATTGCTAGGTTTGGAAACTAACTTTTATCCACCTTTTTTGAGCGGCGGCCATGTTGAATTTATATCAATGTTCCTAGGTTCATAGTGCTCTACTCATCCAAGCCTTTCATTTGATACCCATATTGCTGGGTTTGAAAACAAACTTTTATCTATTTTTTTGAGCGGTGGCCATGTTTAATTTAGGGTAATTTTCTTAAGTTCATAATGCTCTACTCTTTGAGGCCTTTCAGTTGATACGCATATTGCTAGGTTTAGAAACGAATTTATATCCACCTTTTCTGACAGCGGCTATGTTGAATTTATGTCAATGTTGCTAGGTTCATAGTGCTCTACTCATCAAGGCCTTTCATTTGATACCCATATTGCTGGGTTTGAAAAAGAACTTTTATTCTTTTTTTTAGCGGCGGCCATGTTGAATTTAGGTCGATTTTCCTAGGTACCTAATGCTCTACTCTTCAAGGCCTTTCATTTGATACCCATATTGCTGGGTTTGAAAACAAACTTTTATCCATTTTTTTGAGCGGTGACCATGTTTAATTTAGGGTAATTTTCCTAAGTTCATAATGTTCTACTCTTTGAGAAATATGATCCGTCATTTTACACATTAGGATCAAGAGTCCCGTCGCGTCCCTCTACGCGTAACCCAGAATCATTGCAGTCAGATATTTTTTTTATTATCAATATTCATCTATTACTTTTAATAGTTTTAAATGGATGAAAGAGTTTGATTCCTTAGTCATAATGTAAAAACATATACTTAACACCTTTCAAACCCCTTTACCCTTGAAAAAGATATCTTCACTTTTCAACATTTCAAATATTTCAAAAATTGTACCTATTTTGTGAAAATTAGTCAAGAATTAAACCAACCTACAAATTTTATTGTGACGTGATATTGTCATAAAAATGCTTTATACATTAGTTGTATGGCTTGATCCTTTTGCCTTACCACCACGGTACGACATAAGAAAAAGACAATTTAAACTTCTAAACTTCTTAGTTGGCGAAATCCAGATGGGCACAGCCATTAACAGATAATATTACATTTTTCTTTGCACTATGTGACAGACTTGTCAAAATAATTTCACGTGCGCCATTTTGATTTTCTACATAAACATTGTTCGAAAATTTTATATGGTATTTTTCAAACTATTTATTTAAAATGAACTATTTCAACCCCATTGCACCCCATCCAGGGATTATGGTATGTGGTGTTGAAATCGATGTTATTTTCGTAATCTACGACCCGAAAAACCATGAAAACGGCATCAATGTCGATTTTGACATTTTATCAGTTTATCACCCCATCTCACCCCGTTTGGGGATGAATTTCAATAAAATACGAAACACGTCCTCTATTAATTCTGTTAAAGAAAGTTTATGCAAAATTTGAAGTAGATTCGAGAACGGAATCACGATGTCCCATACAAACTTTTCCCCCCATTTTCAACCCCTTAGGGGTAGAATTTCGAAAAATCCTTTCTTAACGGACGCCTACATCATACAAAGAACACACCCTCCAAGTTTCAAGTCTCTACGATCAGCGGTTTAGGCTGTGCGTTGATCCGTCAGTCAGTCAGTCATTCAGGACAAAGCATTTTATAGGTATAGATATATAACGCAAATTGCTCTGTTCTGTAACAGAAAATCATTAGCCGCCGAACTCTACAATAACAATATACATATACCACAAAATACACTCAAAATCACTGAAATAAATAAATCTTGCCATTTCAACATTGGTTAAAAGCTTTGTTATACAGGGTGTCCCAGAAGCCGACACCAAGCCGAAAGCAGGCGGTAGACAAACTCATATATGTTATCAGAAAAATAAAAAAAAAATCTAAGTCACCTATTTAAAAAAAAATAGAAATTCTTTATTGATTCGTTTCAATCTAGGATTAAATCTATTAATGACAGATCACTATAATTAAATTGTTAGTAGCCCGCCACCAGCCACCCACCATCGAACTAGGAACTAACCTGTATCTCGAAGTGTAGAGGCAAGTGACTGGATACAAAAAGGTTCAGAGTACTACACACAGAACTCCGAAACGAATAAACGAAACGATAATAGTAAGGAGACTCAGTGTGGAAGCAGTAATTCTCAAACGAGACATAGTCTGTTTTTTGAGAATTCGTGTAATAGAAATAAAAGAAATTTAAATTATAACGTTTTCAAAATTGTGATATAATATTCTATTACTATCGTTGTCCTCTCAACCGCAAGGTAGTAAAAGTTAATGGTATATAATAACATCTGTACATGTGTGTATATGTGTGTGCATGTGTTTGTGTGTGTGTGTGTGTGTGTGTGTATAAGGGTGTGTGTGAGTGAGCGTGTGTGAATGTATTTTGTAATATTGAAAACCAGTATAAAGCGATATATAGGTAAATAACCATAATTTTATAAAGTTTTAGCCAAAAGTTCTTCGGTCTCGAAATATGTTAATTTTATTAATAAATTTTGAATTTTTCTTTTTAACTTTAAAAAAAATCTAACATTTAAAAAAATCGATATAATTTACACCCTGTGACGGTTTTTTCACCCTTGTTGCTACAAATCTTGACTTTTCTAAACATTTTCTTTTGTTTTGTAATCCTGAATAATGTTTCTGTATACTCTAATCTAAAATTTAAAGCTAGCTGCTCCAAATTAGAAGAATATGCCATTTTTATCTAAATAACATATTCAAAATTTATTTTTCGCATAGCTTTAACAAGCTGTACTGAAAAAAAAATGTACTATGCGAGTTTGGCAAGTAACTGCAAAAGTTGGCGCATTCAATAAGGATTCCAAAATGGTATGATACTTGGTAGATAATTTCTACGATTGCAGACAATATTTTTTTTTCCAAAAACAGCCAGTTTTGAACAAATTTTTCTTACGTACTTAAAATTTATTCTAATGTACCCATGGTTTGCTTTAAGGCTGTAACATGGTTTGCTTAACATTCTAGTTTGGGTGAGACCGGGAGAGTCATTTACGAAGTGTGAGAGAGACAGATAGTGACGCTAACGTGACAGAGACGGAGAGATTCGAAGTATGAGCGACACAGATAGTGACGCTAACGTGACAGAGACGGCGAGTCTCGCATCCACTTCGTAAAATGATTATTTTACGAAGTGGAAGTGAGACAGATAGTGACGCCAATTATTCGCTAACGCACAAACAATTCACATCAGTACGTTTCGCTCCTTCGCTTACTGCGCATCTTTTTGTATTCGTTCGTGTTGATTTCGTGCTTACCACTTTCTGCTTCGTTTATTGGACTTGATTGCTTGTGATTTGGATTCGGACTGTTTAGTTTCTCTACCGACGACCTTTGCTTTGCTCCGGACTACTTATCGTTGATTGTGTAATTGTGTAGTGCCACCATGTCTGCGTACACGACACAAGAATACGCCAACATGCATTTAATTTATGGGGAATGTAGATGCAATGCCAACGCTGCAGCTAGACTTTATCGTGAGAGGTACCCAAATGCAGCTCGTTTTCCGGATCATCGAGTCTTTACAAATGTGCACCGATTACTCTTCTCAGAGGGCCGACTGCCGAACCAAGTACATAGTGAAAGAAGATTTCGTCCCCCTTACGAGGACGTTGTACTAGACATTGTAGAAGAAGATCGGAGTATTTCTGTACGTGGAATAGAGAGAAGCACAGGAGTACCCAAAATTACAGCCCATCGGATTTTGCAAAGAAATCAGCTACACCCGTACCACGTACAGCGAGTACAAACTCTACTACACCGGGACCATCGACCCCGTGTTGCTTTTTGTCAAACAATGCTACAAAAACACAGAGAAGATCCGCGATTCTTCGAAAAATAGCCCGATCTTTTTTAAGAAGATGTCGAGCCTGCATTAGAGCTGAAGGAAGACAGTTTGAACACCTGTTGTAAATCTTGCCATTTAAATAAATTATGTTAAACAATTTTTGTGTATTTAATTTATTTCACTATCTGTCTCTCTCACACTTCGTAAAATGACTCTCCAGGTCGCACTCAAACTAGAATGTTAAAGTTACGGCCTTAAAGCAAACCATGGGTACATTAGAATAAATTTTAAGTACGTAAGAAAAATTTGTTCAAAATTGCCTGTTTTTGGAAAAAAAATATTGTCTGCTGTAGTGCTTTTTCTTGCTGAATTGTAGAAATATAGGGAAATCTTAAAGTTAAAGAAAAAAAACAAACTTATTCCTTTAGTCCGATACAAAATGAAAAGCTTTATTCCTGTAGGTACATAATTATAATTCACTTAGGCATATGTTACTTAAGTAAATAAACTCCCTTAATGCAAAGCACTTAACTAAATGTTTAATTAATACAAGCCAAGGGCAGGATGGTTCAGGTTTGTTTGATCAATCTCGGCAGGTAAAAATCAGGTACAAATTGGGTACAAAACTACAAAATGAGGGGCAATAAAGTACACGAACAAATAGTTATAGGTTTCTTTTTTTTTAAATTAGTGGCCTTCCCCGGAGCGGTTGTTAGTGGATCATACCTTCAATGCTAAGTTTCTGCGATCACGGGTCAGAGATATAATATTCCTGTTTTATATTAATATATTTAGCTCCACAGAATTCCTCCTTGATAATAGGTTAGTTCATCTGGCTCTAAAGTCAAGCAGCGGAGCCCTACGGCCTCCGGGAACTGCCCTGGAGATTCATAGCACAGTGTTAGGTTAAAAATATAATTAAATATGCCTATGATCTTGAGGTCAGTGGGTCCAACACTGAGTTCTGAAGGAATCCCAGTCAATACATCTGAATTTCATGTAATAAACATTGCAAGTTAATTCCAAACATAATTTTCAATGAATTGTCAAAGTTTCTTATTGGGTGGTTAATAAAAAGGACATATGGAGGGGAGAGCACCCATCTTGTGTATAATTACTGCTACCAATAAAAAGAAAACAGCTTAATTTGTGAGTTATTTGCCAAAGAAGGATGTGAAACCCAATATTGTGAAAATTTAGAATTCAACAGGAAATTCGCAAGTGTTACTCAATATATGCCTCAATCCCACTAAGATGCCGCTTACTATCAGGTTTTTTTAATGAAATAGGGGATGAAAAAGGCGAATTTTGGAAATGTAATATGTTTGATTTAACAATCAATCCACCCACAAATAAAAATAAAATTAACAAAATCTGTTTTAAATCATGAAACATAATAAGTTAATTAGATACCTTATTGATTTTTTGCACTTATTGATACAATAAATCCATTTAATTTAATTAATCGCGTGCCGGCGAGTAAATATAGTATTTTATCCTTAGCTTTACTCTTCAAGCTGAAAACAAAAAGAACTGACTTTGGAAATAGCTTTTCAAATTAAATTCACACGGAAAACGAGAGAAATACCTATGGATTTTCTTCGCAGAAATTAAGACAATGTAGAAATTTAGATTTCGCCAGAAATCAATATTAAATTACTTCGGTCGATGTCTCACAGACTAATCATAACATAGACGATAGACGCGTACTAAACCAACGCTCCACTTGCGCACAGATTTGCGTTTATGTGGAAGCGACGGAGCCGAGGTCCGTTTGCTGAATGTTAAGCGCCGTATTGGCGACGGAACCTCTCCTAAAACCAAATTCATTTCATAACACTCGCAAGATTCTTAACTTGCTTCAAAATGTGTCAAGTCAACATACGGATCTTTCGAAATTCTACAATATGCAATAAGTATTTCCAGCTAAAGTTATAAGTTTGGTTGAAAAACAAAACGTAATGAAAAATTAACCATAAACAAATTGTGAATGCTTTCCAAATTCTATTCGACGAAACCATAATTATATGATCTGTGGCTTTAAGTGTATTTTATTATGATATGTCTCTAAAAATGATCAAAACAAACGGTCTAAATGTCAAATTCCGAATTTTGAGAAAATCAACCCACCTTAAGGTAAGCACGGGATTTTGGGCGAAAAAAACTATCTTTGTAAATAAGGCCAGGATAAACGCGAGATTTATTTTGTTTATGCAAAAATTGAATAATGACCAAAGATAATTGCAAATGTCACTGACGTGACGTGAAACGACGTTGACGTTGACACTTGACGTTGATATTGTGAAATTAATTGACAAAGTTGTTGTAATTATGATTTTAGTTGTGCAATTTGTGTTAAAACTACAGTGAAACCAAAGTGTTTTTGCAAAATTAGTGTTTTATGAAATTTTAAGAAAAAACGGTGTTACAGTATCCCCCCAACCACGATAGAATTCACGTAGGGAATTCGTCTGACGCCCCGTTAGCCTCAAAACCTCCTAACCAACCAAACAGAATTATCATAAATAGAATCAATTAGGTACTTAAAAACTATTCATTCGTGATAAACTCTGTACCCAATTACGCCTAACGTTATTTTTTTTATAAGTTTATTTATTTGTATAAGATAAAAAATAAAGCTTTAAATATAAACGTGTGTAAACAAAGAATATGTAACATGCATGCACCTTAAATCTACGTAAATCCATTAATATGGTATGTTAAAGATTGTAATAAAAAAAACAACATTCATCAATAAGGTGACAAAATCTAGCGCGAAACTACTGCTGCTAGCACCTACATGGTTGTAAAAAAAATATTCACCCATAAGGTGGCAAAATCTAGCGAAACCACTTCTGCTAGCACCTATATGGCTGTGATAAATAGGTAAAAGGCATTATATCCTATGCCCATCAAATATAAGTAAGTAATAAAGAAAAAACTGTAGTGTCAGGACTGACGCCGAGATGGCGTTGTTAAATAAGTATATCGTGACACTAACAGAGTATAGCATGTAATGTCAACAACCACCGGTAGATGTCGTTATTACAGACATTTTGACTCTAATCGTCAAATAATAAGTAAAAAAACAATAAAAAGGGAATAATAAAAAAATGAGTTGCATGTGTCGTTGCCCCTGATCGTCGATATTGACTTCCTACGTTTCCAGCTAGATGTAACTTCCTCCATTGTAAGAATATAGCAAAGGCTTATTTCTAGAGTTGCAAACCGCTCCTGTGAGGAATCCAAAATTAATTTTGTTGATTAGAGCAGAATACATATAAAAATAATGAACAAGACACGTTTATATTTGTGATCTTGTGCTAAATGCATCTATCTAACCACATAACAGTTATAATAAGTACATACTTGTTCTTTAATTCTGGTATCAGATACTAAAGAAGTAATATCCATTTTATATAATGGTAGTAATAATATATTTATAATGGTATGAACTAAGACACGTATAATATTTGTGTTTTAGATCTTTATGTACTTATGTAATGGCAATATCAATTTTGAAGATGTCAGGTATATGGAAACTTAAGTATCAAGGCAAATCAATAAAAAACGACAGGAACAGACACATGCAAAAACGCCGCCAGATGTTATATGGCGCGTTATCCTACACTTGGGTTCTACGAGACGCCAGGAAGAATGGCGGGGTGGGTATTCTGTGACCGCCGCACCCGCGGTGCCTAAGTGTTAAATGCTTATAAAAACAATTATTCTTCTAAGAGTGAATATATAAAGTAGGTAATGGAACCATGGAAATTAGTCACTCGAGGTGTCTAAATTTTTAAAATCTTTTATGTGCCACTTTCCTATGTATTTTCCGTTCTCGTCTTCGAGCTCATAGACGAGGCGAGAAAGCTTACGTATAATTTTACAACGTTCATATTTAGGGGCAAGTTTAGCAGTAAAATATTTATTAGCAGAACTCTGCTTGTACGTACGCTTCCACACAAAATCACCAGCATTAAAAGAGATATCTCTGCGTTTGTTGTTATAGTATTTTATATTCCTTTCATGGGCCTTACGCAATGACTCTCGGACTTTGATGAAAATGTCACCGAGGTGGCCAATATTAGACGCATGAGTATCGCGTGGTACCACAACCAACTCTTGGAGATCTTCAAAATCACGGTAAATACTACCATCTGTGACAGCTTCCCTACCGTGTACTAGCATGAAAGGAGTATAAGAAGTAGACTCATTTACTGAGGTGTTCATGGCAAATTGTATTTTATGTATGTTAATATCCCACGTTCTATGATCGTTCTCAACAAACGAGGAAACTGCAGTGATTATTGTGCGGTTATAACGTTCCACCGTATTAACTTGTGGACAATATACTGGACCCAAATGTACTTGCGGAATATTGTATTTTTCATATAATGCCTGAACCTCATGACTTATAAATTGCGAGCCATTATCAGACATCACAGTCTGTGGTATTCCGTGAACCAGAAATACATGGTCTTCTAACCTTTGCGCTATAACTTTGCCCGTTGCACGCCGTAAAGGAAATAATAAACAATATTTTGTAAAACAACACACAACTACTAGTAAAAAGGTGTTTTGCTGTCGAGACATCGGCAATGGACCAACTAGATCAATGCTGATGCACTGGAATGGTCGACAGCAGACCTTGGGTTCCCCCATAAAGCCAGGTGGCGCTAGTGAGCTATGTTTATATGAGTTGCAAGTGGCACAATTTTTAATAAATTCCTCGGTATCTTTATGCATACCGGGCCAAAAATACCGTAATTTTAATCTTTTATATGTTTTTGCAACGCCTAAGTGCGCAGCAATTGGTTCAGAATGGTTACTTTTAATAATATCCTCCCTAAGCTCCTTTGGTACAACCTCTTTCCACTGGTAGTCACCACAGAGTTTGTTAGTGCTTTTTGTAAATCTAAAAAGCCTACCATCAATAATTTGAAAATTGGGACACGCGCGCGGCCTATCCGTGCAACGTTTTAATATATTGTTATACCAAGCATCGCTGGAAGTAAATGCGTCTACGGCTGCCACTGGTACAGAACGTGATAGTGCATCCGGTACGACGTTTTGAGATCCACTACGATGCTCAATAATGAAATTATAAGGCGATAGCCTACACCCCAACGCGCTAGTCGTCCTGTCGGATTCTTAAGGTTTAAAAACCAGTTTAGACTAGCATGATCGGTAATAATTTTAAATTGTCGACCACCTTCAAGGTAAGGGCGGAAGTGTTCAACGACATGTACCACGGCCAATGCCTCTCGCTCTGTAGCGGAATAGTTACGTTCAGCGGGTGTTAGTGAACGGCTACAGTACGCAACAGGATGTTCTTGACCATCTATAACCTGGGTTAAGGTACCTCCTAACCCGAAATCAGAAGCGTCACAGTGGACAGCAAAATCTTTCGAGAAGTCAGGACATACCAGAACCGGAGAAGTAGACAGTGCGAGTTTTAGGTCGTTGAACGCCTCGTCTGCCTCGGTCGTCCATTTGAAAGGGGGCGCGCTCTTACGGGTAGAAGTAAGAGCATTAAGGGGACCAGCTCTATGACTAAAATTTTTTATGAAACGCCTATAATAAGATGCAGTTCCCAAGAAACGTTTGACGTCTTTCCTGCAGGTGGGAATAGGAAAGTCTACTATAGCCTTAATTTTGTCAGGATCCGTGCGCAGACCATATTCGTCAACCACATGACCCAAGAATTTCAGCTGTCTCCTGAAGAACTGGCATTTACCTATGTTGACAGTAAGGTTGGCTAGTTTAAGTCTCTCCTTTACCCTAAGTAGGAGTTGGAGGTGATCCTGGAAGGCCATTGGGCCTTCAGGGGTAAGTAAAATTAAATCATCAACATATACGAACACCTTATTGTCAAACTCGCGGCCAAAGAGGCGGTCCATCAACCGCTGCTGCGTAGCTGGAGCTGCAGTAAGTCCAAAGCACATGACCTTAAAGTGAAACAAGCCTCTGCAGGGAATAGTAAAAGCAGTTTTCTCTCTGGACTCAATAGAGTCCAAAGGAACTTGGTAATATGAAGACTTAAGGTCAATAGAAGATAAGTACTTAGCGTTTTTGAGCTGGTCCAGAATATGGCTAATATAAGGCATAGGGTAAGCGTCATGCTTTGATATGGCGTTAAGTTTTCGGCTGTCCAAGCAGAAACGTGATGACCCATCTGATTTAACCGCCAAAGTAACGGGGTTATTCCATGCACTGCCGCTAGGCTCCACAACATCATCCTTCAGCATTTGGTCTAGGTGTTTATTTAATTCTGCCAGTTTAGCGGGTGAGACTACATAATACCGTTGTTTAATAGGTGGGTGGTCACCGGTATCAATTTTATGGCTCACTAAGTGTGTCCTACCTAGGCCTATCTTTTCTGCGGAAATGTCATCAAATTGCTTTATGACGTCATTGACCAGCCTACGCTCAAGCTTAGATAAAGTTTCAAAATCATGTAAAGCACGGCTGCCTGACATAACTGTGTACACCTGATTATTATTTTTATATAAATGTCCGCTATCCTCTAACAATGATAAAATATCTGGCGCAATATTAAATTCCTTCCAGAAATTTAAGTCAAATAACAACTCTGTAGCAACTCCAGGGACGACGTAAAATTTAATAACACGAGTTTTATTTTCTATTGATACAGGTAAAAATAAATACCCAGTTACTCGTGAAGTAGAACCATTTGCAGTTTTTATAAAGTCTAAGTCCTCAGACTTATGTAAAGTAGCGAAATCTTTAAAATATTTGTATGCTTGCCCTCCCACAATGGAGATCTGTGATCCTGAATCTAGTAATCCTCTGAATTCCAAGCCAAAAATATTAATCTTCAGATAGGCTCTGGTATCATTATAGGTGGCGTTAGTAGTAGCGTGAACCGATGTAACCTTACCTTTATGCATATGTATGTTACTAGCTTTATTTACATTACTATAGAATTCATTGTATTTCTGCCTTGATTGTTCAGAATTACAATGTTTATTACAAAAATATACTGTTTTATGCCATCGGTTCACTGCTTGGCGTTTTTTGAAATCTCTGCGGTTGAAGGTTTTGAAGAAGTGCACTTTGGACAATTATTTGCATTGAACCCCTTTTCTCCACAACGATAACAAATAAGTACCCAAGGCGCCTTGCAATACCTCAAGCTGTGGCCATTTTTACGACAGCGGACACAAAAAAGATTATTTTGTGTATTATTCACTGGCTGAATTGAAGAGACTTTTGGTGGAGCCTTGCTACCACTATTACCACTAGTATTTTTGTAACACAAATCGGGAGCCAGAGAAGAAGTGGTGACCCTAGGAGGTTCACTGAAATGCACCGATCGCTCCTTTGCACCTTCTAATAACCTACATTTTTTCTTTAAATCAGTCCAAGATTCCACTGGGGCTAGAGCAAGTTGAGTAGTATAAAATGGTCTAATATTAAACATGACTATGTTCAATTTATCATCGTCAGAGATTGGTTTTGATAATCGAGTAAAATAATTTTGCATAATGCTGAGATAATTCACAATGCTTTCGTCGGGGCCCTGAGTACGACTTCTAATTTCCTGCATCAAGCGATGGTCATAATCAGATGGTAAATATTCATCGAGAAGCAAGGTCTTCAGCTCAGTCCAATTGTGAACGTCTGACTTTACTCCTCGATACCAGCATAGCGCTTCATCAGTGAAAAGTTCAGCTGCAGAACAGAAAAGCTTTGAATCTGCAAGGCCACGAGACAAGCATAACTCTTCGAGGCGTTGTAAGAAGGCTTTAATGCATGTCTTGCCATTGAAGCGTAAATTTAGTTTATGCACGGAGCAATCATTAGCTGTATTGTGTGTAGTTGCAGTGGAGTGCTCAATCGGTTGTTCAGGTGCCAAGCTACTTTTAAAATTATGACAAATATTATCTATTTTTACAAGAATGCTATCTAATCTATTATTCAGAGAAGTAATTAAAGAAGTAAGATTATTATCATCATACTCCGATAAAGACAAGCGACCAATTCTGTGGAATAAGTGGTGTGCAAGAGTTTGAATTCTATTTAACATCTTAAGTGATGACAGCTTACTTGAAGCGCTTGTGATGAGCTTCTCAAGATCATCTAATTTCTTTTGAATTACTTTTAATTCAATATTGACATCAAGATCACAAGTCAGTATTTCATCAGAAGGCAGATCTTTATTGAGAGTACGGATCTGTGCTCTCAAAGCCATCACCGTGTCAGCTGGTTTCGAACCCCTGATTTTCACCTCATATTCTAGTTCATCTTTGTTAAGTAAATTAAAACTAATTGGTCTTTGCTCCATTTTTGTAAAAATATACTACGCTCTATTCTATATGAGAAGTTAATTTTACAATATTATTTATGTTATATACTCAAACTATGAACAAAATATATTCACCTTTGCAAATGTAACTAAAATTTGTTTTTTATTTATACCTATCTGAACCAAACCTGCATAGAATTCTTATTTATTTTATAACTAGTGAGACCGGCAGACGTTCTCCTGTCCGATTCCAGCGCCACCTACTGGGTCCAGTTGTACTTTTAAACCTTCCCTGGACCTATTCAAATACACATAACATTTCGTAAGAATCGGTCGAGCCGTTTTTGAGTTTTAGCTTAACTAACACACAACGTTAAAAAAAAGAAAATTATTAAAGATACATACCGAGATGGATCAACACTATCTGAGCATTTGACCAGAATAATGGGCCATATAATGCCACAAAACCTGCTGTATATTCGGGCGCCAAACTGTAGTGCTTTTTCTTGCTGAATTGTAGAAATATAGGGAAATCTTAAAGTTAAAGAAAAAAAACAAACTTATTCCTTTAGTCCGATACAAAATGAAAAGCTTTATTCCTGTAGGTACATAATTATAATTCACTTAGGCATATGTTACTTAAGTCAATAAACTCCCTTAATGCAAAGCACTTAACTAAATGTTTAATTAATACAAGCCAAGGGCAGGATGGTTCAGGTTTGTTTGATCAATCTCGGCAGGTAAAAATCAGGTACAAATTGGGTACAAAACTACAAAATGAGGGGCAATAAAGTACACGAACAAATAGTTATAGGTTTCTTTTTTTTTTAAATTAGTGGCCTTCCCCGGAGCGGTTGTTAGTGGATCATACCTTCAATGCTAAGTTTCTGCGATCACGGGTCAGAGATATAATATTCCTGTTTTATATTAATATATTTAGCTCCACAGAATTCCTCCTTGATAATAGGTTAGTTCATCTGGCTCTAAAGTCAAGCAGCGGAGCCCTACGGCCTCCGGGAACTGCCCTGGAGATTCATAGCACAGTGTTAGGTTAAAAATATAATTAAATATGCCTATGATCTTGAGGTCAGTGGGTCCAACACTGAGTTCTGAAGGAATCCCAGTCAATACATCTGAATTTCATGTAATAAACATTGCAAGTTAATTCCAAACATAATTTTCAATGAATTGTCAAAGTTTCTTATTGGGTGGTTAATAAAAAGGACATATGGAGGGGAGAGCACCCATCTTGTGTATAATTACTGCTACCAATAAAAAGAAAACAGCTTAATTTGTGAGTTATTTGCCAAAGAAGGATGTGAAACCCAATATTGTGAAAATTTAGAATTCAACAGGAAATTCGCAAGTGTTACTCAATATATGCCTCAATCCCACTAAGATGCCGCTTACTATCAGGTTTTTTTAATGAAATAGGGGATGAAAAAGGCGAATTTTGGAAATGTAATATGTTTGATTTAACAATCAATCCACCCACAAATAAAAATAAAATTAACAAAATCTGTTTTAAATCATGAAACATAATAAGTTAATTAGATACCTTATTGATTTTTTGCACTTATTGATACAATAAATCCATTTAATTTAATTAATCGCGTGCCGGCGAGTAAATATAGTATTTATCCTTAGCTTTACTCTTCAAGCTGAAAACAAAAAGAACTGACTTTGGAAATAGCTTTTCAAATTAAATTCACACGGAAAACGAGAGAAATACCTATGGATTTTCTTCGCAGAAATTAAGACAATGTAGAAATTTAGATTTCGCCAGAAATCAATATTAAATTACTTCGGTCGATGTCTCACAGACTAATCATAACATAGACGATAGACGCGTACTAAACCAACGCTCTACTTGCGCACAGATTTGCGTTTATGTGGAAGCGACGGAGCCGAGGTCCGTTTGCGAATGTTAAGCGCCGTATTGGCGACGGAACCTCTCCTAAAACCAAATTCATTTCATAACACTCGCAAGACTCTTAACTTGCTTCAAAATGTGTCAAGTCAACATACGGATCTTTCGAAATTCTACAATATGCAATAAGTATTTCCAGCTAAAGTTATAAGTTTGGTTGAAAAACAAAACGTAATGAAAAATTAACCATAAACAAATTGTGAATGCTTTCCAAATTCTATTCGACGAAACCATAATTATATGATCTGTGGCTTTAAGTGTATTTTATTATGATATGTCTCTAAAAATGATCAAAACAAACGGTCTAAATGTCAAATTCCGAATTTTGAGAAAATCAACCCACCTAAAGGTAAGCACGGGATTTTGGGCGAAAAAAAACTATCTTTGTAAATAAGGCCAGGATAAACGCGAGATTTATTTTGTTTATGCAAAAATTGAATAATGACCAAAGATAATTGCAAATGTCACTGACGTGACGTGAAACGACGTTGACGTTGACACTTGACGTTGATATTGTGAAATTAATTGACAAAGTTGTTGTAATTATGATTTTAGTTGTGCAATTTGTGTTAAAACTACAGTGAAACCAAAGTGTTTTTGCAAAATTAGTGTTTTATGAAATTTTAAGAAAAAACGGTGTTACACTGCAATCGTAGAAATTATCTAACAAGTATTATATCATTTTGGAATCCTTATTGAATGCGCCAACTTTTGCAGTTACTCGCATAGTACATTTTTTTTTCAGTACAGCTTGTTAAAGCTATACGAAAAATTTATTTTGAATATTTAATTTAGATAAAAATGGCATATTCTTCTAATTTGGAGCAGCTGGCTTTAAAATTTAGATTAGAGTATACGGAAACATTATTCAGGATTAAAAAACAAAAGAAAATGTTTAGAAAAGTCAAGAATTGTAGCAACAACAGTGAAAAAACCGTCACAGGGTGTAAATTTTATCAATTGTTTTTAATGCTAGATTCTTTTTTAAATAGGTGACTTAGGTTTTTTTTAATATTTTTCTGATAACTGACTCGATATATGAGTTAGTCTATCACCTGCTTTCGGCTTGACGTCGGCTTCTGGGACACCCTGTATTTTCTGCGTATGCCTCAGGGCTAAGTTTGTTTGTCAAGGTTTCAAACTGTGGGTCCTATTGTATCCTTGAATCCAAAATACTGCCCAAGAAATTCATATTGTTTACTAAGTCAACTTCATCGCCTTACATTTGGCAAGGAAAATTTTATACACTTCGTTTTAATTGTATTTGAATACAATTTATTGTTTGTAAGCCAGAACAGAACTATTTACATCGTCAGAATATTGTTTCCCTATGTCAATTTTAAGTAATAATGATGTGCCATCTGCATACTATAATAACACTGTCTCACACAGATCCTTAAAGTAGTATGGAAGGTCATTAATATAAGAAAGAAGCGGCCTTGCAATCCGATTTAAAAATGACAACTTTCTGCGATCTATTAGATGTTAATGGCTTCATAAGAAACACTATAATGCTTAAATTTATTAAAAGTGTTTCATGAAATAAGCGTTACAAAAAATATGTTTTTGTTATTGCTTGTCTTTAGCAGCAACTGCTGGAACTAAATAATATTTTACACAAATATTGTGAACACTAATTTAGTTAATATGTTAGTTAAGCACATGACTTGCTGAACCGTAAGTTAGTTCAGTAAGTCATGTGGAATGCAGGCCGGATTTATTCTTCGTCATGTCAGCACGAAGTCACTGAGGTATTTACAATTTATCTCGCGCTTGAATTCGTTAAAGTCATTTGTTGGAATTCGATTTTTCGGGCCAATGGCTCGTACACAATTTACGATTATTCAACGTATAGGTAGTCTGTTTGTGTTGAGACGGAATTACGTTCTTTTTAGTATTTACGCGTTTTCAACGAGGTGGAATTATTTTTCAGTATCACGCTTATTTTATCTACCCTTGTGTTGGTAGCGTGAGCATTTTAGTAACGTACCTATTTGCGTGCGAAATCCACTATTTCCCAAATGTGCCTAGTGCAGGCGTTCGTACGAGGTGCAGCGAGCAGAGGCTGCACGAGTGCTTTTTTATAGGCAAGTAATTTGTATCGACTGCGCCCCATTAAGGCCCGCTACGAGGAGTAGCCAACGGATGTAGCAGGAGTACCAACCATCCACTCTCCCGTGAGTGCACCCACAGAAAAATTGTTTTTCGAGTGGGCCTTATAAAAAAACTTTGATTTTCTTCAAAAATTCTTAATCAAGTGATAAACAAATAAGTCAAAACAAGGTAAAAAAGCACCTGATGGCAAGTGGTAACAGTCACCTACATATAATACATGTGGCTCTTATGAGATTCGCAGCAAAACTGAAAGCCCCACAAGAACCACAGTGTACGTTGCCAACTTGTGACATCAGATGTAAATTCATGGTACCTGGTACCCAGTAATTTCACTGCCATATCTTATCCTTCAAACCGAGAGACAGCAATGTAAGCTCTATTGCTTTGCGGCAGAAATAGGTAAGACGAAGTTACCCAAGCAGACGACACTGGTACAGAATCTCCCTCCGGGTACATCTTGCAGGAAGGTAAGGGTGGCTAGTGCAGCGTTATATTTTCTCCCCTGCACGAGCTATCTTTACATTTGGATTCCTCTTCCACTTACCATTAGCTTTATTGGAGTCACTTGCTAGGTCCACTATAAAAAATCAACGTATTTTTTATTAAAGGGATATTTTCCACCTGAAAATAGTTGCTTCAAATGAATCTTATACCTCATTTGTTTAAGGTTCCGTATATTTTTTTTAGCTATTCAATATTTGTTACATCCACGGTGCGTCCTCACTAATCTAAATGATAATCTAAAACTCTATTAACAAAACCCTTAAAAATACTTATTACATTATTTGGCTTTCTATTTCAGCCACATACACTTACAAGTACTTATTTCTGTCCCTTCTTTCAAAATATCAACAAACCAAATTCAAAAACACAGGAAAAATTCCACATAGACAATATCCAAAGATTTCAAAATTCCACCTCCAATATTTTTAAAATTTCACTATCAGTATTTCAGCAATTCCTTTTTACTTAAAATCTTCCGTCCCAATTGTCAGACGGCTTGTCAAAGTTAACAAGTCGTCTGACAATTGGGCCTTAGTAAAATTTGTCAATTTAATTTGTACAATTGGAAACTAAAGGAAAGAGCTTTGAGCTTTTACAAATTCAATAACTCAACTTTGCCTTTAAGCAAAATGACTGAGAATAAATCAAAATTTTCACACAAAAGACAATCAGAACCAAAGGCTCAGGTTAAAATGTTATTAGGTTCTATAAGTTCTGTCTAGTGCAGTTATCAATCCTACGATTGGGTAAAATAGGAATTTCCGTTCCTCATCATACTTGATTTCTTGGTAGTTCTTGACCTATTTGATGGTGAGTATTTTACGAGTATAAGGCCAACGTTGGAAGCGTTTCTACCTGAGCTCTGCGATCACAGAGGTTCTGGCTATATTTTTTTTTGCTCATGACGGAGATCTTCGCCCCTGTTTCTCCAAACCATATACAAGTACGTCTCTCTGCTGCGCATGGGTTTCTTCTCAAACGAAGATGTAGATGGAGGTCAATTACATCACTTTAGTCAGACGAATCAATTAAGGGATTTTTGAGGTTTGCTTTTTTACAGCTGTGTAATTGCGGTAAACTTACAACATCCACGGGATATTAGGAAGCGGCAACACGTGTAACATTATCAGATGCTTCCATCTTGTTTGATGCCAAGTGACGGTAAAACTCAAAGATGGCCGCTATATGGACCTCATGCCACTGTGATGTCATTTGGCTCGCACGCCATAATAAATGTACGAAAATAGGTTCGCGGAAAGGAATGATTTAGACCAGGTGGTTGAAGACCCACAAGATCCACGGATGCGGTAAAAATCACTTACTAAGGCTCAATTTTTCAATCGTCAGATAACTTTTAACTGTAGAATAAATATGGCAACTTTATAGACTTCCTTTAGGGCCGCTTTTTCAATCGTCAGTCAACTTTTATCTGAGGAATGAATATGATAGTTTGACAACTATTGTATAGAAAATCTGTCAGATCGCCATATTTATTCAACAGTTAAGAGTTATCTGCTCTTAGTGATTGTTCTGAGGTTATCTGACTATTGAAAAATCGGCACTTAAGGAAGTTGTCAAACTGTTTTCCTCGAATTAAAATTATCGGACCATTGAAAAATCGACTCTTAAACATTTTCTTGTCGCAACACAACAGAACACAAAATTTTGTCAAGTTGGTTCATCGCACAAACACATTGAAGTCGCTAAAAAGTAGATTCGTTATCAAAGCATTTGTTTGACTTACAAGTATGTACACTGGGCAATTCCAATGCGTTTTGATGTATGCCCGGGTACATACAATATTTGTATAGGTATCCGTAAACATAAAAGGAAGTGGGTAGCCGTAATGGGCTTCTGCGGTAGCCGCAATAAACGTCAGAAACCTTTTAACTGTGTTCTTATTATCGCCATCACAATAGCACGTCTCAAGTTTGCCTCACTACGATACTATATTTGGTAAACAGCTAGTATTACGAAAGTGTTATAAGAGTATAATTGAGATGCGGTACTTAGTACTACAAGTGCAGAAAAGGCCAGAGTTTGGTCCTGTTGTCGAGCAGTGTTGCGTTTATTTGGCGAATTATTAATAACTAACTAATTTAATGCTCGGTACATATCAGTAGGTTACTACACTGTTTTTTATATTTGTGGCTGCATTTTTTAAAATAAGAAATAAATTGAAATTTGGATAAATCAATTCAAGAAAGGATATCACCTTATGCATTACTCACTAAAACATTTGCATGCAAAATATTACCAAGACGAGAACTATGGCACTAACTGTCAAAAAGTTATCAGATCTAACTTCACAAACTCTACGCCTTATTTAAAATGTGGTTGAGCTGTTTCACTACTGGCACGTGGGCGTAAGGTGAAAAATTATTTCGCTACCGTCAAACGGGTGTAAGGTAAAAAAAATATTTGCTATTCATAATTTTTCTGTTATACTATAATAGCTCATTTAATAACGAAACGGCAAAGCCACATATTTTGACTAAGGTGTAGAGTTTGTGAAGTAAAAAGGCTTATATAGTTCGGGCGTGTAGAGTAGAGTTAGAAGTTTGACTCTACAAAGGATCTGATAACTTTTTGACAGTGCGAGGTTTCGTTTTTGCAACACTTTAAATGAATTTTTTTGGTGAGATTTCACTTCTTTTGTAAGTCACTTGTGACAATATTTTTTTATTTTGTTCTATTTTCCTTTGCATAATCGGCAACAATCTTTTCTGTTCTGAGTAAGCTCACGCCGCGCTGTTCGCTTTATCATCAATCACAGCGGGTACACATTAGGCGTTTTGCGCGCACATAATTCTATCACCTTGTTTAAAGGGGATATGGGTGATTGACTAAAAATCTGAAATATGTATTTTATTATTTATAAGAGATAGATAAGGAGTCCCTATGTCATTTTCCAGTCCTCTAGCATCAACATTTGCGAATGTCTCATACAAACTTCCATCACCTTGTTTAAGGGGTCAGTGGCGAAATCAAGTGTTTTGTGTATATATGTTACGCGATTACTCCGCCAATTGTTGACCGATTTTCAAATTTCTTTTTGTATTCGATAAAGTATACTCCTGGAGTGGTCTCAAGGTCACCAAAGTCAGGATATGATGATGGAATCCTATGAAAATCGAGGGAAACCCTAATTTATTTTGGGTTTCATTCACTAAAAAGACTTCATTCACTAAAAAGTTAAATATAAAAAATATTTTACAAAAAATAAAAATAGACTTCAAAAACACTGAAAAGTTAAAAATATAATAAGAATAGGTACAGAAAACATCACACTTCTATATTGAAGTCGGTGACAAATTTTAAGACTTTCTAGGAGATCATCGTTTGGCACTGACTTCAATATAAAAGTGTGATGTTTTCTGTACCTATTCTTATATTATTTTAAACTTTTCAGTGTTTTTGAAGTCGGTTTTTATTTTTTGTATAATATTTTTTTTATGTATGTTCACCGATTACTCCGCCATTTATTGAGTGATATGAAATAAAGATAAAGATATTAAAGATATATAGGTATTTAAGTGTGAAATATAACTGTATAATATTTATGGACCGGTTTTTTAAGTTTTTTTTTTTGTAATCGAAAGAGTAATGTAAAATGTATTAGTGGTCCGGTTATTGGTCGGTGGATTGACAGCAGCCCTTTAGGAGCCGCGACTTCCTTCGAGCTAGCTCAGGAAGTCCACCGGCTGCATACGGAGTCTCCACTCGACCGGTTTTGGGGTAAGCGATAATATTGCATTCTAGGAGATAATAGTCTGATTTTAAAATCAGCAATAAAATAATCGGCGAAACGCCGAATTGGTTGCGTCGACTTTAGGTGTTGTACTTTCGGTGTGGAAATAAAAGTAATATATTAATTAATCATCATCTTTTGGTAGCAGAGCGTGTGGTTAGAGGCCATTTTGATTAGTATTGTAATCTTGTTGGTTGCCCAAACGGGCAATACATATTTATTGGTTTTGATTGCTGATTTTAAACCGACTACAATCTCATTTTGTGGATCGATCTCTCTAACTAGTTGTCATTGTATATGAAAAATTGTGGTTAAATGCCTTTGCCTGTTGTTGTAATACACTATTTTTCTGTGTTAAGTTCTAGCATTTACCTACATTTGATTTTGGTTTGTTTTTTCATATCTTTGTTTTGCCTTTGAATATTTTGTTTGTTAAGTTGTAGACTTAACTTGAATTTAATTTGTTTGAAAAATTTTGTTGTTAAATGCCCTTTGCTGTTGTTGTAATACACTATTTTGCTGTGTTAAGTTCTAGCATTTACATTTGATTTTGGTTTGTGTTGCCTTTGAATATTTTGTTTATAATGTTCTAGACTTAATACTTGAATTGAATTTGTTTGAAAAATTCTGTTGTTAAATGCCTTTTGTTGTTGTCGTAATACACTATTTTGTTGTGTTAAGTTCTAGCATTTACATTTGATTTTTGTTTGTTTTTTTTTAAAATTTTGTTTTGCCTTTGAAGTTCCTCCCGATCTGTTTTGTTGTCTGCGGTTGTCGGTCTGTTTGTCCGTGTATTATTATAGTGTATATTAATTTTGGTGCAAAATGGTCCCGCCAGTCAGCCCGCTTAGTGGTGCCCGCGTGGGTGCACAAAAGATCCTGAGATGGTTTGCTAGTGCCGTCGCTTTGGTAGACCAACCAGACCGAGAACAGGCCTTGTTAATTCGGCATGAGGGAGTACCTGCTCGCTTGAAGGAATTGGAGCAGCTTTTCGTTGCTTATCAACAATATCTGCTCGACCACTCAGCCGAGGGTGCCGCTGAGTTGCGGACAATCGAGCAATTTAACGCCGATTATGATCAATGTTTTGAACAGGCGGACGTGATTATAAACAAGGCTCAGGCTATCCTATCCACCCGGAGGGGTGAGTCAGGCACGCCCGGGGAGGTCAAGCCTACCCCGGCCGGCTTGCTGGGCAGACTGCCCACCTTGGACACCCCAACCTTTGATGGGAACCTGGCTGCTTGGATGGGGTTCATCAACCTCTTTGATAGCCTGGTCCACTCGAGGGACGACCTATTCCCTAGCCAGAAACTGGCCTATTTGCTCTCTGCCTTACGTGGCGAGGCTGGTGTGCTCGTCCAGCATCTATCTGTCAACGATGACAGTTATGATATGACATTGCAAGGGCGCTGTTGTCCGCCCGGTATCAGAATGTGCGCTTGCTAGCGGACACACATGTGGCTGCTATTTAAGGGCTGCCAAGAGTATCGCGGGTCTCCTCATTAAGGAAGGAGATTTTGAACCCGCTGCTAAGCGCTATTAACGCGCTCAAACGACTTGACCTACCGGTGGACCAGTGGTCCTTCATATTGCTCCACGTCATACTCAATAAGCTTCCCATGGAGATGAAAAGGCGCTTTGAACAAAGGTACGGGGGCAATAGTGCCTCGTACCTCCCCCCCTTTTCTGATCTCCTCAGATTTTTGAAGGATGAGTGTCGGATGACCGACCACTTGGATCTGGCTCCTATACCGGGACCGAGTACAGGCCGCTATGAGGCGACCCGGGGAGCGCCACGGAGAGAGCGCCGCTCGTACAAGCAGTATACTGCAGTGCGGCAGGACTCTCCACACGGGGAGAGGCAGCTGCCTTGCAAGTGTTGCAAGCGGGATGGCCATCGTGTGCCGGCCTGTTCCAAATTTGTTGGCCTACGCACCGAGGGGCGTAGGAATATGGCCAAGCAACGTAATTGGTGCTACCGCTGCCTGGGGACTCATATGGCATCGGCTTGCCCCCACCCACGAGATTGCCGCTGTTGTGGAGGGGCCCATCACCTCTTGTGCCTCAGTAATAAAGACGCTCGTGAGGTGGTGTGAGAGAGGGACTCGCACACGGGCGGGGGCCCTCGTAGATCACCCACATCTCCGAAGGGGCGTGCCACCCCTCCGCGGAGATTGGACAGGCGCCTCCCTCCCGTGAGATTAATGGGTGCCCCACTCCCCCTACGGGTGGGTGGGATCGACGCGCCACCGCGGGATTGGGCCGCGGTTATTAGGGAGCCACGCCGGGTGCTGATACGCTTCTCTCCCCCTCTGATGGAGAGACCTCGTTTGTCACGGGCTCCTTTTTTTTTTTTTTTTTTATGTAGGACCCGGCAAATGACCTCCTCCCGCCTGATGTTAAGCGGTGAAAGAGGCCCAAATGAGTTGACAGATAGAGTAGGGACGACATCGACTATCCTACCTGCCCGCCCCTTGCCGGCCCAAAAGATGCTTTTTCACGCCTCTTTTGAAGGAACCCATGTTGTAGGATGGAGGAAATACGTGCGCAGGTAGAGAATTCCAAGTGTGGGATGAACGACAGAAGAAGGAATCTTGGAATTTCTTGGTACGGTGTGAGAAGGAGGACACAGTGTACGGATGACTCCGAAGGCCCTTACGCGTGTTTCTGTTAAGAAATGGAGAGGGAGGGATAAGGTTAAAGAGCTCCTCAGAGCATTCCCCATGGAACATTCGGTAAAAGGCGCTAAGAGAGGCGATGTCACGACGAAGTTGTAGAGGCTCGAGGGTGTTAGTTACCTCTACATTGCCAATAATGCGAATAGCGCGACGCTGCAATCTGTCCAGAGCATCGAGCAGGTACTGAGCGGAGCCGTCCCAAAGGTGCGAGTAATATTCCACGCAAGACCTAACCTGAGTTTTATACAACAAGCATAGTTGGTCCGGCGCAAAATACCTACGCACCTTGTTCAGGACACCGAGTTTCCGTGAGGCAGTAGTTATGACGGATTCGATGTAGTCTCTGGGGTTCAGATCGCAGCGAATGTTCATTCCGAGCAAGGTGATGTTGCTCTGTGTGTGAAGGGTTGTGCCCTGAAGAGAAGGAAGGGGGAGGAATGGTGACCTTTTCACCGAAAACGCGCACATCTGTGTTTTCTTAGCATTGAACTCAACAAGATTGTTGGAGCCCCATTCGGAGACGAGGTCCAGCGTCCTGTTGAGCTCAATGATAAGATTCTGCCTCTCTCTACCAATATCACCACGAGCAGCCCCTGAGCTTCCGTGATATCCCCCATGCACTGTACTGTCGTCTGCATAGCAATGTATAGCTCCCAAGGAAAGCATGTCATTGATATGCAGAAGAAACAATGTTGGGGATAGAACGGAGCCTTGCGGAACTCCAGCGTTCACTGCCACGAACCGCGAAGCGCAGCCGTCAACGACAACGCGAATTCTACGCTCGTGGAGGAAGCTGGCAATCCACGTACAGAACTGCGCGGGTAATCCGTATGCCGGAAGCTTGGAAAGAAGAGCCTTGTGCCAGACTCTATCAAAAGCTTTGGCGATGTCGAGACTAATAGCCACCGATTCGCCGCGCTTATCAATAGATTCACCCCATTTGTGCAAAAGGAACGCTAGAAGGTCACCTGTTGACCGTTTAGGACGAAATCTATACTGTCGGTCATTAAGTAACGAGTGACCTTCCAGATAACGGATCAGCTGGGTATTTAGGATCCTCTCCATGATTTTGCACAAAATGGAAGTGACGGCTATAGGACGATAGTTAGCCGGGTCAGAACGATCTCCCTTTTTGGGAACCGGCTGGACATTGGCCTCTTTCCAAGATTTCGGCACACAACCAGCAGAGAACGACAGACGGTATAGACGCGTCAGGACCGGAGTCAACTCCGCTGCACACTTCTTAAGAACAATCGCAGGAATGCCGTCTGGTCCACTTGCTTTTCGAGTATCGATCGACTGGAGCTCCACCCGCACATCACGCTGTCTGATACGGATATCGGGCATGGTGCTGCCACAATGGGACAGTTTCGGAGGTTGTACACCACAGTCATCGACACGGGAATGAGCCGCGAAGAGTTTTGCCAGGAGGTCGGCTTTCTCCTGCGGCTGATGAGCAAGTGAACCATCGGCATGTCTCAACGGTGGCAGCGAGGGTTGGCAGAAGTTTGATTGCACAGCTTTGGCCAGGCGCCAGAAAGAACGGCTACCCGTAGGGTGCGCAAGCAGTTCCTGGCCCACTTGTGCAATGCGCTGAGCATCCGCTCTAATGTAAGCCCTCTTACACAGCTTGGTGGCATTATTGTAGGTTGTTTTCAGTAGGCTAGTATTGGGATCCCTAGAAGCTCGGCCTCTGATCCAAGCGCAGTAAGACAGCTGTTTGTTTTCAACAGCAGAGGCGCACTCGCGATTGAACCAGAGGTTACGTCTGCCTCTACTGACGAGATTGGAATGCGGAATATAATATTCCATTCCTAGTATGATCTCATCAGCAACAGAGGTAGCGCAGGAGTCCGGATCCATCCCATTGAAACAGCGCTGCCACCAAGGGACAGATGCGTAATAATCCCGCATACCGTCCCAATCTGCTGACGCATAGTGCCACAGACGGCGTGCTGCAACCACAGGCGACGGTCGCGACGCCTGAGGCACTGAAACGGATACCAGGCAGTGATCCGAAGATCCTAGTGGAGCTCGAATCACCACCTGATATCCGTCAGGGCGATTTGTCAGCAGAAGGTCCAATAAAGAGGGCGCTTGACCGATAATATCTGGTACCCTGGTGTGCTGGGTGACCAATTGTGTCAGGTCGTGCGTGAGAGCGAATGCGTGGGCAGTCCTACCCGCATGGTCAGTTTTAGAGGAACTTAACCACAACTCGTGGTGAGCATTCCCCCTAAAAACACCAGCTCGGCGGAAGGAAATCGCTCCTGCGCGTCATCTGCCACCCGACTTAGATGTTCAAAAATTCGAGTTGTCTCCAGGTCACCACGATGGGAACGGTAGACGCAGACGTAGACACGGCAATGAGTGCCAAAATCGACGTGTACCGCAAGGATGGAAAAGGAAGGTTCCTCCAAACAGCGCAGGCGACGACAGCAAACGTCCGCCCGGACGAACAAGCAAACACCAGCCTTCGCCTTGAAGGACTCCTCAAGAGCGTAGCCGGGGTAATTAAGGTAGCCTGTATCGGCCGGGCAGATAATTTGCGTCTCCGTCAAAAACAGCATTGCTGGACGGGCTGTCTCGAGATGGTGGTGGACAGCTATTAGGTTAGAATGGAGCCCGCGGATGTTAGCGAGCCCCACCTCGAATAATGGTGTTTTGGTGGGATAATGCACCGCTGTACGACCAGTTCTTTTATTTTGCGCTGCCATGTTTGTTGGAGTGAGAGGCGTGAAATTGAGGTGTCGTTGCCGCATTTTGCATAGTTAATGTGTGTAGGCCTGTTTCGCCAGGGAACAGCCGACAGCTGATTTGCGCTGACCTTCCGCACGGAAGGGCCCCCGAACCCCCCGGAAGTGGCCGCCGGGACCCACCGTCCGGTCACCAACCGGCACGACGGACCACCCCGAGATTATGCGTGGCATGGTGGTGCAGCCTCACGGACTGGTTAGGTCCGCTTGGGCCCCTGTACTATACCACGGGCGGCCAGCGGAACAGCCGTTTCTTCGGGTCTTCCTGGGCGGAGGGTCAACGCAGTCAACCTGGCACTGGGTCGACGGAAGCCCACACAAACCACACAAATCGCAGCAACGACCCCTCAAGCTCTGGCTGTGCTCTAGCTGATCCCGAAACGCGGACAAAAAATGGCCACTTGACGGGTTTTACGTCATGCGCACGGTGGTCGCTAGCCAGTCGGGTTTTTCAAGCCCTACCACCAGAAGTTGGTCACTCGATTAGCACCACCCGGGGATCACGTGTAGGGTCTCGAGGGTAAAACCTACGGACGTGAGCGACTCCAATCCCCCAACCTTCGCCCATCATGAGCACCGCCCGGCCCCCCGATGCCGCTTTGATCGGGGCGAGTACGTGCCGGATTGGGACCCGCTCGAGCGCCTTGAGCGCCCTACTCCTCCGCCGCGCACGCATTTTTCTTCGGACCCCCCTTCCCCCCTTTGCGGGGAATGCGGAAGGATTTTCATTAAACCAACTGTCGGCTGCAACCCCCCCACAGGAGCCGGTGCTGTTACCTAAAGCCTCCGTACTGGTGTGAGGCCCGAGAGGCACCTTTGTTTTAGTTCGCGCCCGTTTGGATACGGGAGCTCACGGTTGTATTGCCTCCAGCTGGCTCGTCCGGCAGTTGAGTTTGATCACTTGATACCTTGAAGCGGTACGGGGAATTGGAGACCTGCGGATCCCGGATCCGATCGGTCAGGTTTTGTTCTTCTTCTCCCCCCACTTCTCTTCAGCGCCCAAAATTGGCGCTACCGATTTTTAAAAAGGTTGTTGGTCAGCTTCCGCAACAGCACGTTTCGCGCGCTGTCGTTGATACGACATCAGGACTGACCTTGGCTGACCCATCCTTCCAATGAACCGGTTCGATTCACTTATTGCTCGGTGCCGATGTTCTAGGCCGCGTGTTTTGTGAGAAGAGGAGAGAGTTACAGAAGGGTGGGCTGGTAGCCTTATCTACATCGCTTGGGTTTGTAGTGATGGGACCAGTTAGCCATAACCCACCATCTCCATCGGTGGACAGTTACATAACTGTTGGCTCCACCTTATCGGATGTCCTTCAACGGTTTTGGGAGTTGGAAGAGCCACCTACCGTCAAGTGAGTGAACCCCTTAGAAGAGGAGTGTGAGTTGTTCTACCATAACAATACAGGTCGCCTCCGCTCGGGGCGGATGATCACTCGTTTGCCCTTTTTTTAAGTTCGCTCCTCACTTGGCAGCTCCCGGCCGTTGGCCGAGAAGCGGCTGCTGTCCATGGAGCGTCGAGCGAGCGTATGAGTAGGAACTCCGAATTCAAACAGAAGTATGTCGACTTCATGCGAGAATATGAGCAACTGGGGCACCTGGGGCCAGTCTCGCGACTGGACTGGCGAAGCGAGGAACATAATTTTCTTCCTCACCACGCGGTTTTGAAACCTTTCACCGGGAAGATACGCGTTGTTATTGATGGGTCAGCTCCCACGTCTACCGGAGTTTTGCTGAATCAATGTCTGCATGCTGGACCGAAGTTGCACCACGAAGTGGGTGCTGTATTGACCAACTTCCGTCGCCATGCCGTCGTCTTTGTGACCGATATCCGGATGATGTTTCGGCAGACTGTGATTCACCCGGACGATAGACGATATCAGCTCATATTATGGAGGGAGGATCCCAGAGATCCCATGCTAATCTACGAGCTGAACACCAATACATAAGGGTTGCTTTCGAGCCCCTTTGTGGCAATTCGCTCACTTTTGGAACTCGCTGAACGTGAGAAGTTACGATACCCTTGTGCATCCTTGGTTCCCAAGGAGGATGCATTTGTGGGTGACATTTGTACTGGCTCCTCGGCCGGTTGCCGCGAGATTGGGAGTCCTTGATGTCGTCTCTCCCCGACATTAACCGTGTTAGTATCCCTAGACATATATTGCCTAAGGGACGGTTTACGGCCAGCCTTCATGGCTTTTGTGACGCGTCTGAGAGTGGATACGCAGCCGCCGTATAATATCCGGACGGTCGATGTTAGAGGAGCTGTTAAGCTCCACTTGCTAATTGCTAAGAGTAAGGTTGCTCCGCTTCGGACTCAATTAACGATTCCGAAGTTAGAATTGTCTGGAGCTACTCTCCTGGTTCGTTTGATGAACCACGTTGTTGACACCCTGGGACGTAGTTCGGACTTTGAGTCGCTCTTTGCTTGGTCCGACAGTCAGGTAGTCCTGTGTTGGCTTAAGAACCCCGTCCACTCCCTGGAGGTATTTGTGGCCAATCGGGTATCCCAAATACAGGCCTCGAAGGCCCCGTTGATTTGGCGCCACGTGCCAGGTGAAATGAACCCTGCTGACTGTGCATCACGTGGCAGCGAAGCCCCTCAGCTTATTGACCACACTTTGTGGTGAGGTCCCGAATGGTTGTTACAGCCGTCTTGGCCTTCCACACCAGATGTGGTGAAGGCACCAAATCCGGGCTTGCGCGTTCACGCTGTCGAGACTATGGCGGCTCCAAATTGGGAATTTTTATTAGACCGCTATAGTTCTCTGGACAAGTTGCTCGGCGTGACCGCTTGGATAGGAAGATTTATTCGAACTTGTCGCTGGCCTCAGGACAAAAATTTGTGTCCGGTCCCCTCTCCGCAGGAGCGCCAAGATGCTCTTTTGCATTGGGTGCGTATGACCCAGTCTAGAGCGTTTGAACCGGAACTAAAGATTTTCCGTAACGGGACGTCCAAATTAAAGGGACCCTTGGTGCGTTTGACTCCCTTTCTGGATGATAAGGGATTGTTGCGTGTAGGAGGACGATTGAGGCACGCTAACTTGCCTTTTAGATCACGTCATTCTCTGTTGCTCCCCAAGGACGGACCATTGGTGCGATTGTTGATCATTGATCGCCATGTGAAGAATGCTCATGCCGGATGTAATGCATTGACCGCTCTCCTCCAACGAGAGTTTTGGATTTTGTCAGCGCGAAGAATAATCCGATCTGTTATCTTTCGATGTCTGCCCTGCTATCGTTTACGCCCCGAGACGATGCAGCCCCAAATGGGTGATTTGCCTGCTGATCGTGTGAACGAATCGATGACCTTCGTAGGAGTTGGAACTGATTTCGCGGGACCATTCACTATAAAAACGTCGCGACTCAGTAATGCTAAGCTTCTACCTAAGCCGCCTTAAGCTTCTACCTAAGCCTTAACGGTATGTTTTTTTTTTTTTTTTTTAATTGTTTAGATTTTACAATTGTTGTGGATGACTATTTAGCTTATTGGTAACTTATACTGCTTACATGATAGTTTGGAGATGACCCATGTTGGTCGATGCGAACGGTATACATTCGACCAACACGGGCCACTCCGGGGTGCGTCTGTTGTGCTCAGCAGAGACGGTTCGAGTCGTTCTCTGCTCAGCACATCAGGCACTTACAATATTTGCCCTGCTTAGGCAGCGCAAGGGCCAACTGTCGGTGACGCTTGCACTGCCGGTGGCGGTTGCGCTGCCGGTGGCGGTTGCGCTGCCGGTGGCGGTTGCGCTGCCGGTGGCGGTTGCGCTGCCGGTGGCGGTTGCGCTGCCGGTGGCGGTTGCGCTGCCGGTGGCGGTTGCGCTGCCGGTGGCGGTTGCGCTGCCGGTTGTGGTTGCGCTGCCGGTGGCGGTTGCGCTGCCGGTGGCGGTTGCGCTGCCGGTGGCGGTTGCGCTGCCGGTGGCGGTTGCGCTTCCGGTTGCGGTTGCGCTGCCGGTGGCGGTTGCGCTGCCGGTGGCGGTTGCGCTGCCGGCGGCGGTTGCACCGCCGGCAGCACCGTCCCCGGGGACAGAACACTGATTCTTTCAGCTACAAACTTATGATTACATACTACTACTTACATAATTATTTAATAACTATAATGTGCTTAACATAATTACAATAATAATAATAATGGCAAAATTTACATATGCTTAATATAATTATAATAATGGCATAATTGACATAATAACAATTAATAACTATGATGGGCTTAATATAGTTACAATAAAATTAAAATAATAGTAGAATTAAAACTAAATATCTAAGTGGAATGATAAGGGGGCTCCAATCTGTGATTTTAATGGTATAAGCCAAATGCAACTCAAATGATGTTTCTAGGGCAGACCTAGAATAGATAGTGTACTGTTGCTAACTAAAGTTATATATGTAAGGTAAGATAGATGTCGCGTTAGCTACGGAAGATAGGTGGTGAGTATATTGAGAGTTTATGGTAATAGTAATGCAGGCAAGTGAACAATAAATGCGTATGCATGAGTTGGTAGGTATATCTAGGGTGTGTGTGTGTGAGTGTATGTAGGTCTTTCTTGTATGCATAACTATGTATGCGTGTGAGGGTATTGTGTGTAGTGCGTGTGTATGTGTAAGTGTTGTGTGCGTGTGTGTGTATGTGTAAGTGTGGGCGAATGGCGTCGGTTTTGTTCTGGGTGTTAGGCAGATGCATTAGTGGGGCTATTAATCAATTATCATTATCAGTATTAAACTGTTTCAAGTGTTTAGTGATGTAAGTGATAAACTTGCCATATGAGGTGAGGCATTTTTTGTTGCTTAGAATGTGAGTTACATCATAAGGAGCGATATTGTAGTTGTTGCATGTTTGTGTGTGGTTGTATCTGGCGAGCGCAAAACGAGGACACTGGGTGAGGAGATGTTCGGGTGTTTGAGGGATGTTATGGTCGCAGGGGCAGGAGCTATTCTCTGTGAGATGAAATTTGTGCAGGTAGCTTTTGAAAGCTCCATGCCCAGTTAGGAATTGTGTTGTGTAGAAGGAGATGGGAATGTGTTCAAGGAAGATTCGGATGGATTGGAGGTTTGGGAAGAGATTTCTGGTGTGTGAGGCTCGGTTCGCGCTTGAATATCTTTCCTCGGCAAGTTGGCGTGTTAGTGTTCTGAGGTGTTTTTTGACATAACTGATCGGATAGTGCAAGTAGTCCGGTTTTTTGTGCGCTTGTGCTTAACGGTATGTTAGGCAGGCATAGTCCGATGTCCCTCAGGAACAAGCGAACGCCTTGCAAGGTTTGCATACGCCCGGTCATGACCTACGCGAGCGCAGTATACGCGCACGCTAGCTCTAAAATCTTATATAAAATTCAAGTAGTACAGAATTTGTTTTGCCGCAGAGCCACTGACGCCCCGTGGTACGTCAGAAACGCCGACCTCCATAGGGATCTCGAGTTGCCAACGATACAGCAACACCTTAAATCTTGCATCTAGGGGGCGGTGGCATATGTCCCCCCTACACCCCGGCAGCATAATAATAATGACAGCCAACCCAGACACGTCCTGACCGACCCACCCGACACTCTAACGCAGGACCTTCTTAACCTGCAAATGGCGGCATCAGTGCCGCCATCCCCACCCTGATTGATGAGCTACCTTCTGTACGCTCGAATGAATCATTACCTTACCTAGAGCAGCGACTCACACCCCTTTTATCAGATACGATCGGCCCACTCTGGTCCCCGATCGATTTCGAGCGCATATGCCCTAGCTAGCCTAGGGCAGCGCTGCACCGCCTCCTCTCCTGAGGGGCGGTCGCCATCCGATGAAGCCTTGATGACCGTATGGTTAAAGGCATAAGGTGGAGTTTAGCCGGTAAGAGTCCGGCATAACCCGTACGGCCGGTCGTACGGGTATCCATGAGGATTCTCCACCTCCACTCCGCATAGTGGTTGGCAAACTGCGTTTGCCGAAAAAAAAAAGTAATGCTAAGACTGAAAAGGCTTACCTGTGTGTGTTTGTTTGTTTGGCCACTAAAGCCGTTCATTTGGAGGCGGTGAGTGCACTCACCATGGAGATTAGCCGCGTTGGGCAGATTTGTCTCCCGCCGGGGACTGCCATCTCTAATTCGGTCCGATTGTGGGACCAACTTCAATATAAAACTGTGGTGTTGTATGTATTTTTATATTATTTATGACTTTTTGGTGTTTTTGAAGTCGGTTTTATTTTTTGTTATTTTAATCCGTATCCTTACTATTTTTTTACTAGAATGGGCTTAGTCTTGATACCAAATCAGCCTTGAGGCAAGGATGAGATCTACGGATGGACGAGTTTGCCCAGAAAATGCCTATTCATCCGGGTTGTAAGAGCTCGGGAATATAGACGCCGCCAGAGCGAAGAAGACGTGTAGAATTTGCGATTATAACTCTTTTGACATGATTTTTTCACGCCTTGACCTCTGAACTAATTTTGTTATGATACTGATGAATAGATTGACTAGAATACGACACTTTGTGGAAAAGAAATAGATAGAATTGCGTAATAAAATTGACTAGCTTAAAGGGTTGAACATTTATTCGAGGAAGGTTTCATTCAATATACTTAAATTAAATCAAGTACGAGTCATCATTTCTCAAGATTTCCAAGTTAAAATAAGGGTGAAAGTTACTACAATAAAACCTTATTATGGCGAAACGGAGTCTGCAGGTGGTACTTATAAAGGACTACAGTAGCTAAACGTGAATTTTATGTGTAAATCTTAATGATCCACTGCAGTAAACTGAATAAAGTAATGTCATATCTATTTCTTAGGAACATAATGTGACCCAAACTTGGGTAACACAAGTATTTTGGTTACATAAAAAGTATTTACGCATAAAAACTCATCTTCTCTTTTCTTTCACCAAGAACTACTCATGACTTATCAAGTCATATACTAAAGAAGTAGTGTCTTATGTAATTATTATTAATTGTTTGTATATTTTATTGTACCCATATTTACAGATTCATTCGCTCTCATAAATAAGGTGGAACGAGTCGATCGATTTAGTTACTGCAGACACCTTATACATTTTTTTATTTTATTTATAACAAACCCGGCGCTTCCTCAATAGCCCACATGGTCCTGGGGCTAATACAAAATGATTCTGTGATCACTACTTCCTGATTCCGATTCCTTTGAGCTCCGAGAATGGCCTCTGCCTCCCAATGCCTCCTTGGAGCTCCAGGCTGACAGCTCACCCTAGACTTATATCGTTAATTTCGTCAAGGCGTATAAGAGCTCGCTGGCTCAGTTGGTCAAGGCACGGTATGTAGTAAGACGCTGGTTTCAATCCCGCCCGAGTCAAAAGTTTTTCTTGTTTTTATTTATCCATAATTCAAGTTACTTAGCATTTCAATGAAAGTACAGTCACAAATATATAAAAACATCTATAACTCCTAACTCACAAGAAATCTTCATCAACAACTCAGCCACAAACGTGAAATTTGGCGAGAAATATATATATTTATTTCAAATGTAAGCCTATATTGGCATTAATAAAAAAAAAAGCAATGTGAGGTGATAGGTAACTACCAAACGCAAATATCTTTAGCAAAAACATATGTGCGTTTCCTTCGATTCACCTGGGATTGCATCACCAAATCCTGACTTGCTGACGATGGAACCACGTCAGGACTATACCCTTTTGAATAGTAAATTTCGAAAATCGGTCCACAATTGGCGGAGAAATCGCATATATACATATATTAAAATAAGATAGTTAAAGTCGAATATTGAACCTCCTCTATCGAATTCAGTTAAAAATAAGACATATTTTTTTCACAAAGCAGAAACATCATTCACATCAAAACGAATATTAATAAAAAGTGGATTGTACTTGGCAATCACTTATTAAAACAGACATTTTTCTTTTCACGGATCGTTCGTTCGAGTTCAAAAGGGACGGACAAAGGAGAGCCGAATTTTGCACTCCATAATTCACTTTGATACTCTCATAACTTCGAGCTATATATTTGGTAACAAATAATGGGCTTGATTTTTATGTCGACAGAAGATTAATCTTGATTGTTCTACTTTTTAGGTAATTTACTTGCTTTTGTCGTGATTTTGTTTGACCTTAGAACAAAGTCTACATAAAAAAGACTAAATAATTAATAAATAGAATAGGTGTCATCATCATAACAGCTTACTCGTATATACCCACCGAGAGGCTCGAGCCTACCCTAAGTTACGGTGTTTTTATGCCTTAGTCAACCACGCTGGCCCAGTGCGGATTAGTCGACTTGGTGCGAATAGGGAAGACAATTGAAGTTATTGATTTCTTTACCTCGTTTCAGATTGCAATTTTTGGGTGAAAATGCACAAAGTGATGGCAATTATATCATGGGCCATTTTAATTGTCAAAATATATTTCCAACCAATAGAACTTTAAATCGGTCCACTATTCAATAACGCCGTGAGATAGAGTTATGTTCACGATAATCGGAAAAGCAATTTTTCGTGTCAATTGTTACTGCGTTGTATCGATTGATGTATATACTATAAAAAACTAGATATACATTCTCGCAGAAGCGTTGAAAAAGAAAGTCCGGGACTAAATGATGGACGCAAAACTTGCTAAGTTAAGCATACTCACACAATTTTAGACGGTATATTTTTACGATAAAAGTGAAATTTAAATTGAATATGTGAGCTGTTATGATGATGAGGCACAGAAGCGGATGTTCACCACAGCTCATATGTGTCTCCATCGAGGGGCTCAAGCCTTAGTCAACCACGCTGGCCCAGTACGGATTAGTCGACTTCATATACACCTTTGATGTTTTCCTTCACCGTAAGAACGTCGGACAATTGGACGAAATTCAAAAAACGAAAAACACATTGGTATGTCGTGAACACATGTCTCTTTGCCAGGTTATGTAACTCAATGGTATAGTAAATTAAGTGTATGACATGCGTTGCGCTGGATAGAGATAAAGATGTCTGAATCTTACCTCCATCTCCTATTCGCGGCTCCAGAATCCGCCCTCGGATCTGCTTCGCATTTATTGGACCCGCCTGCGGGACTCCAGGGCACCACCTATAGTTTTAAATGATCTATGACATCACCGTTATCACTGAGCATCTCGGGATATAATCTCGGAGTGTTATCAAAGCTACTAGTCAAAGTTTGGATAGCAAGATCTTTGTGTTAATTATAAGAGTCTAATAGGTTTCAATCAGTCAGTCATGTCACAGAGGTCATACTCCTCTCGTAGACACGTCGGTACCACGATCACAGGGGTACCGACACATAACATCCTTATCAGGCTCTTGGCATTAACGCCCTCCTGGTTGCCGTATCCCATGGGCCTCCTCCCACATGCCCGTTGCCACCACGACCACAGGGGTGCCGACACAAACAGCCTTGTCAGGCTCTTGGCATTGTCGCCCTTCGGGCTGCCGTATCCCAATGGGCCTGCTACCACATGTGCGTCGACACCACGACCACAGGGGTGCCGACACAAACAGCCTTGTCAGGCTCTTGGCATTGTCGCCCTTCGGGCTGCCGTATCCCAATGGGCCTCCTACCACATGTCCGTCGACACCACTACCACAGGGGTGCAGACATAAAACAGCCTTATCAGGCTCTTGGCATTAACGCCCTCCTGGCTGCCGTATCCCATGGGCCTCCTCCCACATACCCGTCAACACCACGACCACAGGGTGCTGACATAAAACAGCCTTGTCAGGCTCTTGGCATTGTCGCCCTTCGGGCTGCTGTATCCCAATGGGCCTCCTACCACATGCCCGTCGACCACAGGGGTGCAGTCATAAAACAGCCTTGTCAGGCTCTTGGCATTGTCGCCCTTCGGGCTGCCGTATCTCAATGGCCTCATCAGGCACATTTACACATGGGCCCCACGACCACAGGGGTACCAAGCCACACATCATTCTTATCAGGTTCACTGACACATGGACACCACGACCACAGGGGTGTCCCACCACACATCAGTATTGTCAAGTATCAGATACATCAATAGTCAAGTTATAGGTACAAGCATTCTATAGTTCTAGGAGTCTTTATTGTTAGGTTATGACAACGCGGTAAGACTGAATATTTTACACTATGAGTTTAGGTTACATTATTAAGATACACAGAAAACAAATAATAAGAAAAAGAAATTACTCACTCAGCTTTAGGGAAACTTACAAACGTGGTATCTAGCTTTGTAGAAAGAGGTTATAAGAAATAGAAAATACTCAGCTTTAGGGAAACCAGCACACGACGTGGTTTCCTGTTTCGTAGGAAGAGCCTAAATAACTTCACAAGCGAGTTCACTGTTCATCACGTCACGGAGGCAAAATTCGGACTGTGCTTTACTCGGAAACAGTGATAACCATTGAGACACATTCGTCACAGACTAAATCTGCTTTACCCACTAAATCTGCTTAACCCACTATAGATTAAATCTTATTTACTCACCATAGATATGCTACTTCCTAGTAGGGTTGGCAGTAATTTGATGTTCATCGCGTAGCTCGTTGCTCGCGACAGGTACAAGTCAGGATGGAATCACGGACCTCCCGATTAGAAGGCCAGTGCCGACTCCACAGCGCCGCTGACGCTCTTGAGAGCCGGATGATTCAAGCTAATTTCAAATTATTGTCATCGAACACAAGTTATGTTTACCTCGTTCACTCTCTATTGAGAAAAAGAGATAGGTGCGTCGAAATTCTCTGACCAACCGCCTTGCTAACATTACGACTTGTGAATGAAACGAGACTGAAGGAAAACTTTGCTCACTCATCACGCTGAGCAGAGTTTGACTCCGACAATAGGCTAGTTGACCCTTTTTTAAAGTAGGGCTTAAAATGTTCATAATTGTTGTATTAGACCATAGCACATGAATATTATTTTTTTCGATGGCTAAAAAGTGCAAAAAATCTATTTTAAATTAAGATTTTCAATTTTGGACCGAAAACACGTTCAGCCATCACACGAAATTTTGTATCTTGTTCTATTATTATTATAGTTTTTGCACAATTAAAGATAACATTACCTTACGAACAAGTAAGGACATGAACAAAGGTCGACTTTTATCTTCCGACGATGAAAATAGTACACAGTTCCTGGTCTGTAAACTTTCGTTAAAAGTTGCCTTGTTAAGAACTTAAGTTAGTTAATGCTAGTTTTCTCCGAGATGTAGTGAGCAATTGAAACTTCATTCTCAGTAGGAAATTTTTGTTGCGAGCTTGCAAATTGCTGACGATTTTGGTTTACTGACGAAATACATTTATAGCTGTGGTGAGTGCCTAGCTGTGTGCGGAGTGCGAGTTTTATCGAGCTTTACTCGATCGTACGCATTGGACGCGTTAACGCGAATTTGTATGGAATTAGAGCAGCGCCATCTAGTAGCTGCTTGGTTGGTGATTTTAACATTGATTTACGGATAGACAGAGACGCCCCTAAGCTAAAAAAATTTCTCACATCAATGAACTTAACTCAGTTCGTAAATCAGCCTACTCATTTTACTGAGCATAGTGCTCGTATGATTGACTTGTTCTGTAGTAACGCGTCCATAGTTAATACTGCCGCCGATTACATTCCTACGCTTAGTCACCATGCATTCGTAACTGGTGAGGTAACAGTAAAAAAACCTAAACCTCTTAGAAGATTCATCACATACCGTGCACTCAAAGACATTGACAGTTCTAGTTTCGATGAAAACCTGTCTAGAATTAGCTGGGGAGATCTGCTTTCCATTGAGAATGTATGCCGTATGGTGGACACTTTTAATGCAATTATGTTATCAATCTTTGATTATCGCGCTCCATCTAACCGAGTACTGGCCAGAACAAAGTGCTATCCCTGGATCACGCACACGATTAAGGAAATGATGCACTTACGCGATGAGGCCCATGATAAAGCTCGTTCTTCTGGTCTAGATCGAGATAAGATTTATTACAAAGAGTTGAAAAGTTGTGTTAATGTAGCATTGTTCTTTGAAAAAAAGGCTTATTTTAGCCAGCATATAAATAAACATATTAACAGCCCTCGCTCTCTTTGGAAAAATTTAAATCGTACCGTTAACGTGTCCGGCCGACATGATCCAGAGCTTCCCTCACATTTACGTGATCCTGATGTAATTAATGCCCATTTCCTTTCCGTTCCCGGTGAATCGTCGGTGCCTTTGTCCCGACTGTCTTATTTCGAATTCTCCCGCTTTGGTGACTCTGAGTTTGTCCTGAAACCTGTCGATGAGAACTGCGTGTTAAAGGTATTGAAATCGTTAAAGTCATGCGCTGTGGGTGCCGATGGCATATCTCTGGATATGATCTTGCTTACACTTCCCAATTCCCTCAATACTTTAACCGCTATCGTAAATCAATCTATATTGACTTGTGAGTTCCCTGAGGCCTGGAAGTTGGCCCTAGTTACACCGTTGCCTAAGAAGCAGAATGTCTCAGATATCAAAGATTTACGACCAATCAGCATACTTTCTTGTATCTCTAAGATATTGGAAAGGGTAGTGCACATGCAACTGAACTGCTATCTGGAAAGCAATAAAATACTGCCCGTTTTTCAATCAGGTTTCAGAAAGACACATAGTACAACAACAGCTCTCCTTGACATTACTGATAATATTCTATCGGCGCGAGACAGGGGTCAGGGAACTATTATGGTACTTCTAGATTACTCGAGAGCCTTTGACGCTATTAATATTCCACTCCTACTCTCTAAGATGTCATATTATGGTTTTAGTGTTCCCACAGTCAAATGGTTCTCGAGTTATCTCAGCGGACGCTCACAAATGGTAAAACTTGATGGTAATAACGGCGACAGTCTTTTTTCTACTCCAGGTCCGGTTTCGAGAGGTGTCCCGCAGGGTTCCATATTAGGCCCTCTTTTGTTTACTCTATATACGGCGGATATATGCTCCGTAATAAAGCATTGCCAATACCACATGTACGCGGATGATACACAGCTTTATTTGTCGTTTGATCCAAAAGACACGTCCATAGCTGTTGAAAATATAAATAATGACTTAAATAGCATTGCAACATGATCGGAAGCAAACACACTGGTACTAAATCCTAAGAAAACAAAGTACATGATATTTGGGACTCCTGGTCATATCGCCAGTATAATAAGCCATAATCCCGCTGTCTCAATAAGAAATGAGCCCATAGAGTTGGTACACGAAGCTCGCAATCTTGGAGTTCTGATGGACGGGGATCTGCGCTTCGAAAGTCACGTATTAGAATGCGCGAACACCTGCTTTTATAGACTCAAAATACTATATCGTATCCGTGACTTCCTTAGCGTAGATCTGCGCGTCAGACTATGTGACGCTCTTATTCTCTCTAAACTGTCCTATGCTGACCTGGTGTATGGTCCACGCCTGCTGGCTCGTACAGACCGCGTCGTGCAGAGAGTACAGAACGCTTGTGCGCGTTTTTGTTTCAACGTACCTCCGCGCACACATGTTACGCCGTATTTTAACTCAGCTGGTGTCCTGAAGATGGCTTATTTGGCTGCACTCCTTTTTGGCACTATTAAAACTGGGAGACCTCATTACCTGTTCGAAAAGTTAATATTTCGTGAAAGGACAAATTCCGGGTGTTGTCCTAGAAATTGGCCACTCCTTTTACCTCTACATTGCACTGCAGCCTTCCGTGGCAGTTTTAAATATTCAGCCACCAAGTGTTGGAACAACTTGCCACCACCCACTCGTGACCTTTTGTCTTTTAATAGCTTTAAATCTAAACTAAAAAAATACCTTTTAGACAAACAAAAATGTTTACCATTGGGTGGTCGTGCTGTTCCAACATACTTGTACACATAGTATAATTTATAATTTTCTGTATATTATTACACTTGCATTTAATATTAATATAATAAGTATCTTTTAATTATGTATTTTATTTATAGTAGGTAGATACAATCTTTACAAATACAAACAGTCACACTTATAACACTGTATCATTCATCCCATCGCTTTACTTTTATATATTTTGCATTTTACATTTTCTCACTGTGCGTTCAGCTGCGTAAGTACACGCTTTTTCTTGTTAAGGTTTCAGTTGAAAACCAGCGCTGTGGCTCTGTAGGTCACAGCATATGCTGAGCTGCTTCCTATTTTCGCATCACACTACAGCGTAATAATAAATTATAATTATTATTTTCTACAAAATTATCTCTTTGTGTTTTACGCTTTTTATTGTATTCTTTACTTTTTTTTGTTTTGTTCCACCTTTATGTTATGTTGTAGTGTTTGTGAAAATAAATGTCTTGAGTCTGAGTCTGTCTGAGTCTGAATGAGACAGCTTCATCTAGTGGCTACTAGATGGCGCTGCTCTAATTCCATACAAATTCGCGTTAACGCGTTCGATGCGTACGATCGAGTAGAGCTCGATAAAACTCGCACTAGGCACACTGTGCATCCTTCATTTGAGCTGCACTCGGCAGGCCTATTACGGAAAAAGCAACTGGTTGCTAATTATACAATGGCAACGCGATCTCGCGATCAACAACCAATCGGTCGTTGTGTCCAAGCGTTGACGTGCACTTTTAGTTCGTCAGTCGCTCGCATGTTCATCAATGCAACGCAACGATTTATCCATACTAATATTATAAATGGGAAAGTGTATGTGTGTGTCTGTTTGTTTGTCCGTCTTTCACGGCAAAACAAAGCGATGAATTGACGTGATTCTTTAAATGGAGATAGTTGAAGGGACGGAGAGTGACATAGGCTACCTTTTGTCTCTTTCTAACCCCCCCACTTCCCTAAAATGGGGGGTGGAAGATTGTAGGGAGCATTCCACAATTTTCAAGGTAGAAAACTAAAAATTGGTAAGCGGCCTATTTGTGACTAACAAAAAATCGTGCATCATTTTTTTTTGAAATCTGCCCCCTTAAAAGAGGGGGTGAAATTTTATATAGGACTTTTCGCAGTTTTCAAGGTAGGAAGCTAAAAATACACAGACTCATTGTTACCAACGAAAAATACCAATTTTACCATATTTTTATTTGTTTTCCATACTTGTAAAAAGTCAATACACATATAATTGTAATTAAAAACAAACGATCTTTAACTCGCTTTTTATTCTATTAGGGGTACATTTATTTCATACACCAGTCCCTTGTCTCAAAACAATAATCGATCGATTTCATAATAAAAATGAAGCACGGTTCAAATACGGGACAGAGTCAGTCCTGCCGGGACATTTCAAACCATGCCTAAAATACGGGACAACCGGGGAAATACGGGACGTCTGGCAACGCTAGGAATGATACAGTATTTTTTTTTATTTGAAGTATTATAGAAGGTTTTTCATTTAAAGAGAAAGCTTGAAATTCTTAATTCATGATTACGTTGCCATAGACATTTCTATAAATAATAAGCTAAAATTAATATCGTTATAAAATAAAGAAATTTTTATGATGAAAAAAAAAACAAAAGTAGCTTTGTATCACTATTTTTAATTTACAATTAATAGTCTAATTATATACATCGTTGTCATTTAGGGCGCGTCATCTCTTATTGGTAAGTACTGTGGTCGTCGGTAGAGTGGTCTTCGCTTAGGTGCGACTGGCTCTGGGGCTTCGACCGAAGACCTGGACTGCGCTACATGTGAGCTCACCGGAATAGGCGTTACCGAGTAGCCAGCAGCAACTAACGCCGCAAACTCTTCAGGCGTATAAGCCTTATTGTTCTTCGGGGGAGGCAATTGTGCACGTTGCTCATCTATGCTTTTAACCTGAGCATTTACGCTTTCAGGGTTTGCTGGTTGTTCAAATCTCACGGGTTCGGCCTTTAGGTTCTGCTGCGGCCTAATTTTCTTGGGCGCAATGTTTTTGCTTACATAAATAGCCGAAGAAGGAGGCTTGGCTATCTCTACAGGCCGTGCTTGCTCCACAGGCCTTAAAGGCGCAGGCAGCTCATACCTTGCTCGCTGTTCACTCTGCCTGTAATAAGGTCTAACGTAATACTGCTCGCCGATAACTTGAGCGGGCTGCTGGGGAGCCAATTCGACTGGTTCATAAATTTTGACCGCCCTCATCTTCTCTGGTTCAGGGTAGCGTTTTAAATAAGCAACTGGTCTTTCTGCATTGCTCGCGTATGCTCTCGGCTCTTGTCTAGCAGGTTGGGGTCTCGGGGCTTCGATGATTCTGTACTGTTTCGGTGTCGCTTCCGGCTGGTACTGTGGTACTATTCTGTAAGCTATTGGCTGCCTGGGCTGCTGGTGGAGTTGGAGTGGCTGCAGTTTAGGCGCTGGGACAATCTTGAGGCCCTGCCCTTCTGGTCTGTCATAGACAACCTGTTGTATTGCGGGCTGGGTTTGTTGGAGTGGAACGTAGCGCAGCGACTGCACTGGCCTTTGAGTCTGGATTATTGGTCGGTATTGCTGTATAGGTTGTTGCTGTGGCACATTTGTTGTTTCAATCAGGTACTGCTGCGGGGCGGCAGATTGTGGAGAGCTTTGCGCTTTGTTTCGCAGTTTTGTCGTCTTCTTTGTTGGCTTGGTGATATATCTGTCAACCTGTAACAAAAAAAAATTCATTTGAATATTTCACACATACAAACAAAACATGAATATATAAAAAAAAACAGTTGGTCTTATAAAAACTGATTTTTTTATTATATTTTATTCATTAAATTCGAATAGTTCTCGTTCCGCAAAGATCATAACTGCGCTATGTAGCTCTCAAACGAGTTATGAACAAACTTTCAGGTTGAAGCCTTGAAATGAATACCTTTGTGAAATCTTTTAAGTGCGGAGTTGTTTTATTTACTTTTTCAGTAGTTTGTTCATGTTCCCGGATTATTAAATATTAAACTCAAACTCAAAAATCTTTATTTAATATAGACCTTTACAGGCACTTATTGACGTCAAAATAAAAACATAAAAATCTTCAACCAAGAATCTAATTAACTAAATTATTTAATCCTTGTATGTACACATACCCCAAACATTATTAAGATGTGTGCAAATACAAGTCAAATGAAAAAAAAAATTGACTCTACACCTGTTCGGAAATTGGGAGAGCCTTCTCGAGAAGAACAGGCAAGAAACTCGGAAGGTCTTGTATTTTTTTTGTCTCCTCTTTTAAAATGCCAACATTACAATATTATATTTCACAAACATTTTTTTTTATAATATAGAAATGCCTGTCGGTGTGAGTGGAACAGTTACTCGAATGAAATTTATCCCACCATCACAAAGTGTTAACACCCTTTGAACGTCAATTATCACATTTTTTGTCAATCCCAAGCAGTTTTATCTGTCATATAATCAGACACTTTATAATATGCTTTTTTCATAAGTGCGCCCTTGATAGTGACTTTAAATTTATTCAAGTTAAGTGCTTTAATATTATTTGGGATTTTATTGTAGAAACGTACACAAAGGCCTTTGAAAGAATTATTAACTTTTTTAAGCCTAGTATTTGGTAACGCTAACATATTCTTTTGCCTAGTATTTACTGAATGAATATCACTGTTTTTACAAAACGAATGTATATTTTTATGAACATATACTATATTCTCGTAAATATATTGCGACGCGACGGTCATAATACCAATTTCTTTAAATTTTTCTCTCAAAGAGTCTCTTATTATTAAATAGCACGAATAGCCCTTTTTTGCAGCACAAAAACAGTCTGAATGTCGGCAGCATTTCCCCACAGCAAAATGCTATACGACATCACACTATGAAAATAGGCAAAGTATACAAGTCTTGCTGTATCAACATCAGTCAGCTGACGTATTTTCCATACAGCGTAGGCTGCAGAACTAAGTCTCTTCGACAATTTATCAATATGTGGGCCCCACTGAAGCTTTGAATCTAAAGTAATACCAAGAAATACTACGGTATCCACAAGGTCCACATTTTTATGCTTTATGTTAACAGTGGTGTGAACCTCTTTAACATTGGGTAAAACAAATTTTATACATTTAGTTTTCCCTTCATTGAGGCACAAGTTATTCGCATTAAACCAGTAAACTATTCTTGAGATAGAACTATTTACATCGTCATAAATTTGCAATCGTCTTTTAATTTTAAACATAAGTGAAGTATCATCTGCAAATAATACAATCTCATGTCTGTCTTGTACAAAAGCAGGCAAGTCATTTATATATATTAAAAATAGAAAAGGACCAAGAATTGAACCCTGCGGAACTCCCATTTTAACCGAGGCGCCCTGGGACCTCTCCCCGTTGACGTCTACTTTCTGAATCCTCTCAGTCAAATAGGAGACGAGTAGATCCAGAACAGTGTCGCGAAATCCATAGTAGTGTAATTTCCTGATCAGGGTGTCATGATGAACGCAATCAAACGCCTTGGACAAGTCACAAAAAACGCCCAGCGCATCATGTGAGTCCTCCCAGGCCTCATATATATTTTGTATTAACTCAACACCAGCATCAGTTGTTGAGCGACCCTTTCTAAAACCAAACTGTTTACAGTGTAGAAGATTATTTCTGTTAAAAAAGCTTTGCATTTGTTCCAACATTATTTTTTCAAAGATTTTGCTAAAAGTAGGTAGCACAGAGATAGGTCTAAAATTATTGGGGTCTGATGTGCTACCAGATTTGTGTAATGGAATAATTTTACTCAGTTTCATTAGATCAGGAAACACACCACAGTCAATGCAATCATTAAAAATACTAGCAAGTATTGGAGCTATTGTTTCTATTACAGATTGGGAAACATCTACAGAGTTGCCCCACAGATCCACGGTTTTCTTTTTATTCAGCGTTTTAAATGACTTTATTAAATCATTTGCACAAATATGGGCAAATTTAAATTTATCATCACAAGTTTTAACATGACCTTTTAGAATAGATTCGGCTACAGTGGGGGAGGAATCCAAAGATTTTGTGATTGAAACTGGAATGTCAGTAAAGAATTTTTCAAATTCTGTAGCTACCTCAATATCTACTGTAACTTTCTTATTTTCAATATTTAAACAAAAATTATTGTTATTAGTTTTTTACTCTTCCGGTTTCATTATTAATAATGTTCCATGTCGTTTTAATTTTGTCACTACTATTTTTTATTTTAGAGCTTAAATAATTGGACTTTGCAAATTTACAAACTTTTTTAAATACTTTGGAATAAGTTTTTACATACAATTTAAATTGATCACTAGTATTTAATGAACGCTCATTGTAAAGTTCATAAAGTTTTATTAAAACAAGCGGTTAACTTATTTTACTGTTATACATATACTGTCTTATTACAAAACCTGATTTAAACCTGGTCTAAAGTTAGTCTTGGTTTAAATGTAGTGCGCTTTCACTTGTGTCAATATACATAGATAGAGACAGCGTCAACTTAGTCCTAGTTTAAACCAGGACTAACTTTAGTCCATGTTTTGTAATAAGACGGATAAAGTCTATCTCAGACTATGGTTATAACTGAGTACGGTATAAGATATTGAACTATGATAAGTAAGACAAAGGACAACCACAACGCTATATCCGATATCCGATCCGATCCGATAAACGATATCCTAAACAAGTTGGCGTAGTTCTTGTAAATGCTTTGTCTTTGTGAATGTGGAATATATTTATATTTCCAGTCAGGTAGCATTGTACACAAAAGCAGTACGTTACGTAGTAACTATTTAGTAATCTGTGACAAAAGTCCGTGTTAACATCTCACCGTTCACAAGGGTCCAAGCTAACATCTCATCGATCATATTAGTGGTCAATATAAACACATCATTAAATCGCCTCCGTGGTGTAGTGGTGGAGATTGAGACCACCCAAAATTGATCCGAAGGTCCGGGGTTCGACTCCCCATGGGTGTAGAAGTTTGTCTGCTTGGTTTAGTTGGTGGCAAGGCTTCTGAGTCCACCTGGCTAACTACCATCGCCATTCTCAAGTTTGTCACTATAATAGAGGACTTTGCATTTTGTTTAGAAATGCTAAATAAATAAAAAAAAAACTGAAAATCAAGAAATCTGTAAAGATTCTTAAATTGGATGTTGATACGTTGTTATTAATCCTACTAATATTATAAATGTGAAAATGTGGATGTTTGGATGTTTGTTACTCAATCACGCAAAAACGGCTGAACGGATTTGGATGAAATTTGGCATGCATGTAGCCTTTGATATGGAAAGGAACATAGGCTACCTTTTATCCCGATTCCATAAGTAGTTCCCGAGGGAAAATTGAAAATTGTTTACGAGCTAAGCCGTGGGCAGACAGCTTTGAAGTATGCATGTCACCTATGCTATGGAAAAGGACATGTACCTACTTTATATTCCTTAATGATTTCTCAAGTAGTTCCCGTGGGAAGATTAAAAATTGTTAATGAGCGAAGCTTTAGACCCAATTCTGAAGTCCACGCAGACGAAGTCGCGGGAAGAAGCTAGTAGTGAATAAATTCTACTTTGACTTAGCAAAGTACGAAAGAGATCAATACAGTTGAAATTTCATCGGAGCTGGTAAGAGCTCGGTGGCCCAGTCGTTAAGGAGTCAACACGCTATGTTAAAGACGCGGTTTCGATTCCCGCCCAGCTCGAGGCTTTTTTCTTTTATTGACTTATTTATTTTTCAGTGTTATAACATTTTTGTGTTCTGACGATTTGAAGTAAGACAGCCAGTTTTCCGTTATTGAGAAGTCCAGGTGAAGATCGCTTCATATTGAAGCGACCTCTTTTACCATCATGTGAAATGAAGGCTCGATCGTGTAAAAAAAAATTGTGATTCTGTCTAAATCGTCACGATGATTAAAGGTTAAATGAAAATGTGAGTGAGTGATGTGATAATTTATCATCGGCATAGAATCGTTAAGCGCCTTGCATAGTCGATGAGTTGCAGAAAATGCAGGTACGACGATATGGCAGTTGCTGTTAGGTCGATTGTTAAACCTTGCTTCTTGTCAAATTTCACGGTTCTAGGTCAACAAGAAGTACTCTTGATTCCTTTAATTTCCTTGTGATATCGCAAAATTAGCCGAAATATGTGACATGAACGACCACGTTCTTTTGAACGTGTGTGTTGACTGAGAAGTTTGATTTTTTCACGGCTCAACAAAGAGACCGTTACATCCTAGTTTATTTATATATTTATCTATTTAGGTACATACACAGCTTACATCCGAAATAAAACTAAATATTATTGAAAGGGTGCTGGTCTAGGATGCAACCCAAACAATGTACACATAATGATCCTTAAAAAAGAATTTTAAATTACACACAAAAAAAAAAGATTTTGCAATGGAAATAAAACTAAACAATTAAATGACATACCCGGTTGAAACATACACAATAAAAAAAACTGTTAAAAAAAACTATTAAGCCAACAAATAAAAAAAATGTATACACAAATGGAGACTTTAAAAAATAATAATATAATAATAGCAATATTAGACACAACATATAATTCTAATAATTCTAATAATAATAGCGAGGTTTAATTGATATGCTTTTTGACAAAATGCTTGAATGATATGTACCCGCGCCCAAAAATATCGAGATCAGGGTGCCTAGCCACCATTTCATTAAAAGTAGTAGTTGATATAAATTTCAGTTTCATAATATCTCTACGTGTTTCTGAGAGAAAGGGACAGACTGACAGATAGATAGACGGTCAAAGAAGTGTCAATTTTACAGAACCCTAAAACGCACCTGCTGATGTTGTTGCGGAGCGAGATTCGGCGCCGACGTCTGCTGGATCGGCTGAGGCTGGGAGTAGGATTGCGGGCGGCTCTCTTCTTGGGTGACTTGGTGGCCCAGGAGAGCCAGGAGCTCTTGGTCGAAGGAGCTCGACGGGCTAGCTCCGCTGTCGCTGACGGAGAGCGCTGCACCCACTGAGGCCTCGCCGCCGTTCGACGAGTAGCTGGGGCGCGCTATGACGGCGTGGGATGGGTAGGGTGACACCTGGAACGATCATAATATTCATAATTTTTAGCGCTCCTGTGTTCTAGTCGCTGAAATCACCTGGTCACATATGCTATAGGAAATAAAAGTCATCATTGTTTCAACTTAGAACCTCGAATTTAACTGTTGTCCCTACACAATACAAACGAAGGGGCGAAGGCCATAGAGTTATTTTAATACTTTATTGTTTTAATGACTATGTGCTTATTAAATATTCTACAATCCATATCTAAAGAATTAGTCACAATTGTTTCTCTCTAGGCTTTCAAAATATTGATATTGTCAAGAAAAATAAGTTGAAGCTTCACTTTACTCGTATATTTCAATAAACACGCTTCAACAGAGTGTAAATGGTAAATCACGGGAACACAGCGATTGAAATCTAGCTTGTTTATTTCACGAGGGCATTGACCAAAAACAAGTTCAAGCTAGTATTCAGAAAATCTAGACAAAGCCTCGTTTTCTATGTTATATTTGTCGTTCGCGAAGCACAACGCCCCACCGTAACGACGCGTGGAGAGGACATATCCACGAGACGGCAGCTAAATTGGTTTCATTTACAATAAAGTTTTATATGTGAATACGAGTATAAGTCAAGTGATAACCTTTTCCGTCATCCTGACAAAATAATAAAAATAGCGTGGAACGATTATTGTATTTTACAGCACTATGTTTATTTAGTGGTTTCTTTTTACATAAACCAGTGGGCCTTGCAATTTTGTGTTCCGGTTTGAAGGAATCTTGCATTTACAAGATGTACCTAATGATGCGTGATAGTACATGCGGTACCTACCACTAGTGCTATATAGGCGACAGTTGCCCGTTACCGTCGGATAGGTGGTATGATCGTTTGTCAATTTCGTTGCAAGGAAAAAAACATAGTTGCATTAAATTTTAGACCGCTCCGTTGGACTAGTTGGCCAAAATTTATTGCGGCGGTGTATTGCAAAACCGCGAATACTAGAGTCCAGTTCAGAAATCTACTTCCAGGGGAAAGAGAGCAATGGCGAAAAAACGTTCCAATAACGGGACTTTTTAGGGTTCTGGAGTCAACAAGGAACCCTTATAGCTTCGAAATATCTATCTGTCGACGGTTTAGCTCAGGAATTTTTAGTTTTAGACAGCTGTTATTCGGCAGAACTATATGTATCTATAATCACGCCAGCAAAAAAGACAAATAAAATTTCGATTTTTTTTTCGAAAAGTGAATAATCTACCTGTAAAGTGAGGATCTAAAGTCAAAATAGTCCTAACGATAGTCGAGCTCCGGTAGGAGATGGCACCTTAAGAAGTAGCAGAAAGTGAGTATGATTTTTTTCTCGTCTATCCATAGTGTAGGGTGTCGTAGGATAGGTCTTTTAAAAATATTGTGGGTGTGTGAACACCATTTTTCGATTTAGCTATCCATTTGTGAAATATTTAGTTTTAAAGTACTATTTTTTGTTAAAGTCAAGTGTCTCCCCTGCCAGGTAAATAGTTGTTGTTGGAAACGTGAAAAAATTCATGGTAGTAGTATATATAACGAAATTAAAAGGAAAACTATCACAGCTAACTAGGGTTTACAAATTGCTGAAATGGTGATTCAGGGAATTGGATAGCTCAATTAGCCGGACTACCCTGAGACGGGCTGCTCAGCTACGGTTCACTCAGGTCTACATCTGAACATTGGGGTAACGGCCTATAGACAATGACCTATAGTTCTATACATCATGAGCTAACCTACGGTCATGGAAGGCCTAACCTTTCGGAGGAACAAAAACCAATTTCATCAACTCAAAGTTATTTTATTTAGTTATTTAAAACTCTTTATGTACAATCTTGTATACAAATTCAAATTCAAATTCAAATTCAAATTCAAAAATTCAAAAATCTTTATTCAACATAGGCCTTTACAGGCACTTATTGACGTCAAAACAAAGCAAAACATTCTAATTTAAAGGAAACATAAATTTAACCTTGTATGTGCATACATCCTGAATATACCTACTCAAGATATCTGCAAATACAAGTAGTAATGAAAAAAAAAAAGTTGAATCTACACCTGTTCGGAAATTGGGAGAGCCTTCTCGAGAAGAACAGGCAAGAAACTCGAAAGGTCAAATTTTTTATCTCCTCTTTTAAATCGCCATTTACAATTTTGGTTTTGTTACATAGTCATTGAAACTTTTTTAAAAAAAATACAATCGGTATGCTTACATACACTTAAAATGTCAAAAAATAAGTTATAGACGTATACATTAATCATAATACAATAAATAATGTTGTTACCAAACATTTGATAACTTAGTCTAATTCAAAATCAGTGTCAGTTCTTTTCTGCCAACAACATTTGTTAACATCAATGGCGGACAATACAAAGGCGGACTTAATGCCTGAGGCATTATCTGCCTGTGTTACATAATGTTATTATGATCATCGCTTTGAAAAAAATAAACTCACTCACCTGTCGGCCAACCTGCTGCGGTTCGAGGTAGTAAACTTGTTGCAGGTTCTGTTTGTGCTCTTGTTGAGGGGATGTATACAGCTGCTGCAGCAGTTGGTCGCCGGACAGCGGCGCTTTCCGTTCTGGCTGCAGCTCCAGAAGCTCTTGGGCGTTCAGCGAGAAAACCTGGCCAGGCCGGTATTCCCCGTTCGTTCTGTAAAATAATGATTTAATAACTCAACAAATATTCTCAAAAATATAAATCAGCACATAGAATACTTTTTCTATAAGTAATTACACTTTTTTAATATCCCTGTTGTTTCTACGAGTAAGTCATAGCAGTACCTAATAGAGAAAGACACTCCTAAAATAGGAATTTGCTGAAGTTCCAAAAACAATCGAAAAATTTTAAGAGGATTATGAAGCTGTAAATTTTCATACAAAAAGCGATAACGCTTTTCTCCTTCTTTACATAGTCCAATTTTCATAATTTTTGGAAATGTTGTAGATATAATGAAGATCTAGGTTTGTACGTTTTGATTTTGAAGTAACATTGCTCAGAATATAAATTATTAGCATCTAAATATCCATATTTTAGACTTAAAAACTACCTCGAGCATTTTTATCTTTTTTGACTAAATTATACTGAATTACAAAAAAAGCAGACTAAATTATACTGAATTACAAAAAAAACGTACAAACATAGATTAAGGTATACTGAATCTAATGAGACCAAAAGTGTCTAATTTTGTAAAGGTTTAGGGGGGTAAAACAGTTATCACCCGAAACAATATTTCAATAGGAAATGTAGGCACTTGCCTCGGACTTTCAACTTTAAGCGGTGTGCAACAAACTGCATTTTTGAAAGTGCATACTCAAGCCATGAGTTGGCACTTCACAGTCCTCTTAAAGAAGGAAGTTAAAACTTTTTTATACAAACCAAAGTACTGAATTGTACTTGAAAATTAATCAAATCAATGTTACAAAAACTGTGTACAAAGAAAACTACCATTAACTTTATTTCCAAAGCAATACGACCCTCCACGTCGATCACTGACGACAAACTGTTCTCAAAATGGCGATAGCATTGAGGCATTGGCAACAGAGCTGTCTTCAAACTCCTAAGAAAGAATTATGGCAGGTGATGAGAATAAAACACAATAGAGTGCCTGAGAAATGCTTGTGTGAATGACATGCGCTGGGTTTGTGCCTTGTGAATAAACAGGAAATCAAAATTTCTTATAGCACTTACTTAAACTACACAAGCCAGTAATTTCGCTGATTACAATTTCCTTTCATCTCTTACGTGTTCGCAGCAAGAATATTAATTTAGTTACTTTATTCGTATCAAAAAGCTTCTCTATGAAACGAGAAACCACACTTGCACGATTTCGCGGGAAAAATAATAAAGTTCGAATGCTTTAACTCCATCCACTTTCCTTTGATATTCAATATAGTTTGTTAAATAAATAAATTATGTAATAAGCTATGTTGCAAAGAAAACGGGTTAGTATCTTCTAAAGCTTTTTTTTTCATTTATTTTTTACAGATGCCAAAAAGAAATAAAGTTTAGAATTTCTTATGTATATTTGCGAAACTATCTGCGAAACCTGGCAATGCCGTTGCCCGGATCAAAATAACCAGGTTTGCTATCTCATATATGTTGACATAGAAAAACTGGTAATACTGGTTATATATACAACTTTTTATAATATAAATGCGTGTGTGGGGCTCTCCCGGCAGAGAGGACATACCCACTAAAACCCCCCGGTGTTCTCCTAGACCTTTTGGGCACGTGTAGTAGGGTTCACAATGCGACACAACTTCTCGCATGCCCGAAAGGTACGGAACCCATAAAATGGTACGATTATGTATCGCCATCCCGGCTACAAGGATTCGTTTCGAGTTTTCAATCTTTCCGCAGTGGTATTATTAGGCGCATAACACATTGCACCGGACACCGCTCCGGTGTGCGGTGCTGCGGTTTTTAATTTTGACTGGAGAATCTTAATTTGTATACAAAAACCGCAGGGTATAACACACTCGCACCGCATCACCGTGCGGTTGTGCGGCGCGCGCGACGGCACCGCACTCCCGGACGGTGATGCGGTGCGGTCCGCGGGGTATGCCACACTGTGCCGCAGTATCGTACGGATTTTTGCGTAGAAAGGACGTGCATATGCGTAATAGATCTCAACATAGATAATGCGGTGATGCGGGGCGTCGTCGTGCACCGTAGCTCCGGACGGTGATACGGAGCAAACCGTACGGTGGCACGGTTCCGTGCCGCCGCAGCCGCATGCGGTTTTCGTCCCTCCGTACACCGCATCGGTGTCCGGTGCAATGTGTTATGCGCCTTACAGATGTTTTTTTTAGTCAGCTCTTACGACGTACACGGGAAGGTACGACATACACCAGTATTGTAAATTCGTCGCCCGGCGCGGGCAACCAGTGAATTAGGATGATGACTGAATTCTAATTTTAACGTCTCGTCATTAAATATTAAAATACCTTGGAAAAAGATACAGTTTTGTGAAATTAGAATTAAAATCGGCTTAGAAATACATTAGATACAATCATTTTAAGTTGTTAATTTGAAGGCGATTAGACAGAGAGATCCGACATCAACCGTGACGTCATTGTTGAGCCATATAAACTCCTTGTAAATTGCGTTTTGCTAGAAAGAGATTGAGAAAAATCTTTAATACCTTATATCTTGGTTGTTTTTATAGTTATTCGAAAACCGATTTTTTCTTTCTGTTTATTATATGAATGAGCTTCTATTAAAGCAAAAAAAAATTTTTGTCATCTAGCCAATTATCACCGAATGTAAAATAATTGACTCACCTTATTTGACTTTCTTCTTGCTGTTCCTCAACTGGCGCGACTTGTTCCTGAAAAGAAATTAAATGATGCCGGTTAATTTATTTACATGTTACAAATATTTTCAACTATATGTGCCAGGCTATAATAAATTTCCGCAACATTTTCATTAATTTATCCTGATCCCAGGACCAAAATATTTTGATACTCATATTTTGTTTGACTGTCAATACATGTAGGTATCGTTGTTTAAAGACGTTGTGAGTTGAGGAGTTCAGTTTTGTTTGCAGTTTTCTACCTCAACGCATAGTTGTAAATGCCGATAACTTCTGAGTCGTCTCGTGCGATATTCATGGGACGAAAGGGATCGATGTCACATTCAATTTCCGACATATTCGTACGGACAATTTGAAAACCGTACGGACAAAGTGACGACGTGACAATGATAATATGCAATCATGTTTGTATCCACTACAATTACGCGTTTTAGACGATGAGTGAAAGCCGATGAAAACAGACAATACAGTAATCTCGGCCATTTTCGAAACTAGAGGCGGGGAGGCAGTTCTTGCTTGCACAATGCGAAAATTAAACGCTCTAATGTTGGAAGCGGCACACATTCAAATATGATTGAGACAATCAAGCGACCTGTTTTACATTGCCCGCTTATTAGGTAGGTCTCAAGGAAATTGTCTTGCCAAACCGGATGTGTTTCAAGCCTTTCGTAATGAAGCCATATTTATGGTCTTAGAGCTTGACTGTTTGGCAATAAATTACTCTAGCCTATCGAAAAATAAATCTAGGAAAACTTTATAGTGTTTAGTGTGTTTGCCTGATTATTTCATTCATTTTGACGCATTTTCAACATTGCTAGTTTCCTTTGTGTTGGTGGTATTACAATTTGTTGGAAATACACTATAGTGCAAATAACATAGAAATTACAAGCACAGTCATAATTCAAAAAGAAACATTCAAACGGTTTCCTGGTTTTGTATACTGACTATCTACTTATATAGAAACTGTTATAGTATAAAAATATATAAATAAAAATAAAAAGGAAAAAATACTATTTTCAATATTTATGAAAGAGGAAATTAAAACTAAATAGAAATACACAGAAACAACTACTGTGATGCTGTTTTTAGTAGGTTGACCTAAATCTTGGTATGCAAATCTTGTGTCCACAATTTTGCCGCAGAAACATACTGTGTTAGTGGCAAAAAACCGAGCCATCTCTCTTTTTTATTTAAGTTGGCAAACAAACGGGCTGCCCACCTGATGGTTGAAATATATGTACAACCCCTACAAGGACGCCAATATATGTTGCCATTTTGTAACATAAGGTATCGAGTCTTTAAACCGGACCTTTTAAACCGGAACACATCAATGGTTGGTAAGACAGAGGTACTCATGCAGATGACTCTGGTACAGAGTCTCCTTCTGATCACTTTTGGTTATTGTGGTTTTTGAATAGACATCGTACAACTTCAATCTTTTAAGAATTTTAAACATCTGAATGAATTAAATATAATAAGATTTTTAAAGTATCAAAAGCAAATTTCACTTGTAGGCATCTTGTAGATGACAAGTAACGAAACTGTTAAAATGTTATGTTCCTAACTTGAATTTTGTAGTCAAACCTAGCCCGAAAAATTCTTGCCTGATGTCATTTATCTAAGATATTAAACTCGCATAATACTTTACTATAATCACTATGCATGTTAATTTATATAAGCCATTGGATTAGATGGGCGTATTAGCAAACTCTGCAGAAGCCTGGAATTTATTGCAGTCGTCATTCCGGCCCAACATGTCAATATTTTGCTCCCAGAACTCATCAACATTTCAAACCTTATATGGCATATCGGAATAATATTTTGTAGCTGCAAAACGTGTGTCAGTACACACATAAATTAACCCGCCTCGGATGTTTCATATTTCATCCCAAATATTCGACTGACGCACAAATGATACAGCGTTATTTATATAACATACTGCTTCCACATAATTTACCAGACTTGTACGCATGCTGACTAGGAGGAACATGTTCTGATTGACTAGCCATATTCGCTCAAACCATAACTTAGTCAAGTTTTGTCTTGACGGCAACGTCTAAGACGACTTGAAGACTGTGTCGTCGCTAGAACCACATTAATATACTGACGTAAAAAACTACACAAGTTAATTTACAGCATTTTATCTGGAGGACTGTGTCAAGCGAAGTAGATTAGGTACCATAAAATGGAAGAAAAGCAACGTAGAGGTTGAAGGGGGTACTAACACTGTGTGGTTTAGTTTATATGTCGTAAACGTCTTAGCAAGTCAAAACGAGTTCAGCGCGTCTAGACAATAGTCATTTAAGTTTAGCACTCAGCTGGCCTGAAAGGAATGTTTGAAGTTGACAATGGCTTATGATATTAAATATATCTACGGCATATGTAATTCCTCGTACATTATTTCCTTTCCACACAGCTGGCTGCGAACGCCTAAATGGTGCTGTCTATACTTACAATATTCCTTGGAGATTATACATACTTATATACATTACCGTGATCATCTAGCACAGTCGGTCAAAGTGCGTAGTTGTACCCAATATTCGTTATGAATACAACGCAACGAAAATACAAAATATTATGAAAGAAATAACAGCGTTTTAACAGATTTGTGAGGCAAATTCGCGGGAGCAGAGTAATCTTACATTGATGTGTGTACGCGGGCAATGAATATTCAGATTGCTTGTTCAAATTTCGTCATGTACACGAATTGACGTAATGATCAAGACTCTACCAGCTTCTGCATTAATCGTAACTTTGGCATCGTCTCCAATTTTGTCAAATTCATTTGACGATCAGTTCCAATTACATTACACTCATGGTGATTGTTATTGTATTTCATTATTTATCTTTTTTATACCACTAAGGTGGCAAACAAGCATACGGTCCACCTGATGATAAGCGGTTACCGCAGCCTATACACGCTTGCAACACTGGGGGTATCTCTTACGCGTTGCCGACTCTTTAAAACTTTTTAATACCTTTCCTGAAGAGCCCCATGCTGTAGTCTCTTGAGAAAACCTCGACAGGGAGTTCATTCCACATCCCTGAGCGTACGCGGGAGGAAGTTCCTCTGGAACCGTACCGTACGGGACCATTTTGGTTCTAGGGTGTGAGGGTGCATTCCCTTCCGATGGCAAGCTGTGCGATGATAGAAAGTGGCAGTAGGCATCATGTCAAACAGCTCCTCGGAACATATCCCATTATACAAGCGCTAGAACATACACAGAGAGGCAAAATCTCTTCTGAGACTGAGGGGTTCAATACGGTTTGTGAGTATGGGATCGTCAACGAGTCTCTCGATCGATCGATCTATTCAATGATTCCTAATTTTAATATTATAAATATCTCCGAAGCTACTGACACGGTTCAATATACTTGTACCAATTTATAGAATGACCGTAATGTTGTAATTATTAAAGAGCCGTCAATTTATTTACAGTTGCATCATATCCAGTATTTTACTATGGGCTGCTTTCATTTTAAAAGGTTGTTATTTTATCAGTACCTTTAATTATGAATGAGAATTGCTTTCATGTGACTGTTAAAATGGTTCCAATATCTGCACACCACGTTTAAGCTCGAGGAAGAGCGAGTGGCAACACTGCATTATAGTCTGTGCAGTGAGAGCCTGTGGCGGCCGGCCGCATGAAACATGTCAGTCGAGTCGAATACGGAATGAAATTTGAAATAGGTTATGAGGACCGGGCAGCGCGTTTTCGTTTCGAGAAATATATAACAAATAGTATTGCGCGGCGCACCAAGTGATTGTTGGTGCGAGGTTCCGCCAAGTTTTAGTGTCGGTGAAAGTGTAAATGCACCAAAGTTTTTATCGGTGAAGGGAGTGATGGTGGCCTAATAGGCCTATGTAGTGCTCCGGTCTCCATTGTTGGATTAACACCAACCCTTCGGGAGCCGCGGCTTCCTTCGAGCTAGCTCAGGAAGTCCACCGGCTACATACGGAGACCAAATGGAAATGGGGGTAAGCCACAGTGTTTTCTAGAATCTGGTAGTCGGTTTAAACTCAATATTCGGCGAAACGCCGACGTGGTGGAGTCTACTTTGGGCACCATCATCTTTTGGTAGCAGAGCGTGGTTGTTGTTAGATTTGATTGATTGATTAGTATTGTACAATTAATATTGTAATCTTGTTGGTTGTCCAAACGGGCAATACATATTAATTGGTTTTGATTGCTGATTTTAAACCGACTACAATCTCATTTGTGGACCGATCTCCCTAACTAGTTGTCATTGTCATTGTATATGAAAAATTGGGGTTAAATGTCTTTTGTTGTTCTAGTTAAGTTCTAGCATTTACCTATATTTGATTTTGGTTTGTTTTTTTATATCTTTGTTTTGCCCTTGAATATTTTGTTTGTTAAGTTGTAAAGTTATACTTGAATTTAATTTGTTTAAAAAATTTTGCTGCTAAATGACTTTGCTGTTGTTGTAATACACTATTTTGCTGTGTTAAGTTTTAGCATTTACATTTGATTTTGTTTTGTTTGCCTTTGAATATTATGTTTGTTAAATTATTGACTTAATACTTGAATTTAATTTGTTTGAAAAATTCTGTTGTTAAATGCCTTTGTTGTTCTAGTTAAGTTCTAGCATTTACACTTGATTTTGGTTTGCTTATATATTTTGTTCTGCCTTTGAAGTTCCTCCCGATCTGTTTTGTTGTCTGCGGTTGTCGGTCTGTTTGTCCGTGTATTATTATAGTGTATTTTAATTTTGGTGCAAAATGGTCCCGCCAGTCAGTCCGATTAGTGGTGCCCGCGCGGGTGCACAAAAGATCTTGAGATGGTTTGCTAGTGCCGTCGCTTTGGTAGACCGACCAGACCGAGAACAGGCCTTGTTAATTCGGCATGAGGGAGTACCTGCTCGCTTGAAGGAATCGGAGCAGCTTTTCATTACTCATCAACAATATCTGCTCGACCACCCAGCCGAGGGTGCCGCTGAGTTGCGGGCAGTCGAGCAATTTAATGCCGATTATGATCAATGTTTTGAACAGGCGGATGTGATTATAAACAAGGCTCAGGCAATCCTATCCGCCCGGAGGGGTGAGTCGTGCACGCCCGGGGAGGTCAAGCCTACCCCGGCCGGCTTGCTGGGCAGACTGCCCACCTTAAACATCCCAACCTTTGATGGGAACTTGGCTGCTTGGATGGGGTTTGTTTACGCTCGAGGATGAGCGAGTGGCAACACTGCATTATAGTCTGTGCAGTGAGAGCCTGTGGCGGCCGGCCGCATGTAACATGTCAGTCAGTCGAGTCGAAATGTCATGACATTGATATAGGTTAGGACCGGGCAGCAATAAAATATAATATAAAATATCTAACAAATAGTATTGCGCGGCGCACCAAGTGATTGTTGGTGCGAGGTTCCGCCAAGTTTTAGTGTCGGTGAATAGTGGCAAAGTTTAAGTGTCGGCGAAGTTCGGGTATTGGTGGCCTAATAGGCCTATGTAGTGCTCCGGTCTCCATCGTTGGATTAACACCAACCCTTCAGGAGCCGCGACTTCCTTCGAGCTAACTCAGGAAGTCCACCGGCTACATACGGAGACCAATTGGAATAGGGGTAAGCCACAATGTTTTCTAGGAGCTGGTAGTAGGTTATTAAATTCAGCAGTTTTGTTCGGTGAAACGCCGACGTGGTGGAGTCTGCTTTGGGCACCACCAGGGTTCATTAACCTCTTTGATAGCCTGGTCCACTCGAGGGACGACCTGTTCCCTAGCCAGAAATTGGCCTATTTGCTCTCTGCCTTACGTGGAGAGACTGGTGTGCTTGTCCAGCATCTACCTGTCAACGATGACAGTTACGATATTGCAAGGGCGCTGTTGACCGCCCGGTATCAGAATGTTCGCTTGCTAGCGGACACACATGTGGCTGCCATTTTAGGGCTGCCACGAGTATCGCGGGTCTCCTCATTGAGGAAGGAGATTTTGAACCCGCTGCTAAGTGCTATTAACGCGCTCAAACGACTTGACCTACCGGTGGACCAGTGGTCCTTCATATTGCTCCACCTCATCCTCAATAAGCTTCCCATGGAGATGAAAGGGCGCTTTGAACAAAGGCATGGGGGCAATAGTGTCTCGTACCTCCCCCCCTTTTCGGATCTCCTCAGATTTTTGGAGGATGAGTGTCGGATGACCGACCACTTGGATCTGGTTCCTATACCGGGACCGAGTACAGGCCGCTATGAGGCGACCCGGACAGCGCAACGGAGAGAGCGCCGCCCGTACAAGCAGTATACTGCAGTGCGGCAGAACTCTCCACACGGGGTGAGGCCGATGCCATGCAAGTATTGCAAGCGGGATGGCCATCGTTTGCCAGCCTGTCCCAAATTTGTTGGCCTACGCACCGAGGGGCGTAGGAATATGGCCAAGCAGCGGAATTGGTGCTACCGCTGCCTGGGTGCTTATATGGCATCGGCTTGCCCCCACCCACGAGATTGCCACTGTTGTGGAGGGGCTCATCACCCCCTATTGTGCTTCAACAGTAGGGACACTCGTGAGGTGGTGAGAGAGAGGGACTCGCACACGGGCGGGGGCCCTCGTAGGTCACCCACATCTCCGAGGAGATCGGAGGGGCGTGCCACCCCTCCGTGGAGATTGGACTGGCGCCCCCCCTCCCGTGAGAGGATTGGGCGCTCCACCCCCCCTACGGGCGGGGGGGATCGACACGCCGCTTCTGAGGCGCCACCGCGGGATTGGGCCGCGGTTATTAGGGAGCCACGCCGGGAGCCGATACGCTTCTCTCCCCCTCTGATGGAGAGACCCCGTTTATCACGGGCTCCCCCAACTTTCGCCCATCATGGGCACCGCCCGGCCCCCCGATGCCGCTTTGATCGGGGCCAGTACGTGCCGGATTGGGACCCGCTCGAGCGCCTTGAGCGCCCTACTCCTCCGCCGCGCACGCAATTTTCCTTGAACCCCCCTTCCCCCCCGTTGCGGGGAATGCGGGAGGATTTTCATTAAACCAACTGTCGGCTGCAATCCCCCCACAGGAGCAGGTGCTGTTACCAACAGCCTCCGTACAGGTGTGGGGCCCGAGGGGCACCTTTGTTTTAGTTCGCGCCCTTTTGGATACGGGAGCTCAGGGTTGCATTGCCTCCAGCTGGCTGGTCCGGCAGTTGAGTTTGAACACATCTCCATACCTTGAATCGGTACGGGGAATCGGAGACCTGCGGATCCCGGATCCGATCGGTCAGGTTTTATTCTCCTTCTCCCCCCACTTCTCTTCAGCGCCCAAAATTGGCGCTACCGCGATTGTTTATGAGAAGGTTGTTGGTCAGCTTCCGCAACAGCACGTTTCGCGCACTGTCGTTGATGCGACATCAGGATTGACCTTGGCTGACCCTTCCTTCCACCGAACCGGTCCGATTCACTTATTGCTCGGTGCCGATGTTCTAGGCCGCGTGTATTGTGGGAAGAGGAGAGAGTTACAGAAGGGTGGGCTGGTAGCCTTATCTACATCGCTTGGGTTTGTAGTGATGGGACCAGTTAGACATAACCCACCATCTCCATCGGTGGACAGTTACATAACTGTTAGCTCCACCTTATCGGATGTCCTTCAACGGTTTTGGGAGGTGGAAGAGCCACCTACCGTGAAGCGAGTGAACCCCTTAGACGAGGAGTGTGAGTTGTTCTACCAGAACAATACAGGTCGCCTTCACTCGGGACGGCTGATCACTCGTTTGCCCTTTTTGTCAGTTCGCCCCTCACTTGGCAGCTCCCGGCCGTTGGCCGAGAAGCGGCTGCTGTCCATGGAGCGTCGTATGAGTAGGAACTCCGACTTCAGACAGAAGTATGTCGACTTCATGCGAGAATATGAGCAACTGAGGCACATGTCGGTCTCGCGACTGGACTGGCGAAACGAGGAACATAATTTTCTTCCTCACCACGCGGTTTTGAAACCTTCCACCGGGAAGATACGCGTTGTTTTTGATGGGTCAGCTCCTACGTCTACCGGAGTTTCGCTGAATCAATGTCTGCATGCTGGACCGAAGTTGCACCACGAGGTGGGTGATGTATTGACCAACTTCCGTCGCCATGCCGTCGTCTTTGTGACCGATATCCGGATGATGTTTCGGCAGACTGTGATTCACCCGGACGATAGGCGATATCAGCTCATATTATGGAGGGAGGATCCCAGAGATCCCATGCTAGTCTACGAGCTGAACACCAATACATACGGTTTGCGTTCGAGCCCCTTTGTGGCAATTCGCTAACTTGTGGAACTCGCTGAACGTGAGCGGTTACGATACCCTCGCGCATCCTTAGTTCTCAAGGAGGATGCATTTGTGGATGATATTTGTACGGGCTCCTCTAGTGTCGAGGAAGCCTTGATTTTGCGAGATGAACTAATTGCTCTTCTCGGGGCTGTTGGTTATGAACTGAGGAAGTGGATGTCCAACTCACCTCAGCTTTTGTGTGACTTGCCAGACGACCACCAGCAGGAGCCTCATATTTTTGAGAATGCCAACACTCCAGATTTACTATCTGTTTTGGGAGTGCAATACAGACCTGTCCAGGACACGTTCACCTATCGATTGGAGCTGCCAAGCCCCAAGGTCTGGACGAAACGGTTGGTTTTGTCTACAGTAGCTCGTACCTTTGACCCAAATGGCTGGATTAGTCCCGTAGTGTTTTGGATGAAGTGCTTCCTGCAGGAACTTTGGTCAGCCGAAGTGTCGTGGGATGAGCCCCTCTCGGGCCGTTTGCTGCGAGATTGGGAGTCCTTCATGTCGTCTCTCCCCGACATTAACCGTGTTAGTATCCCTAGACATAAACTGCTTAAGGGACGGTTTACGGCCAGCCTTCATGGCTTTTGTGACGCGTCTGAGAGTGGATACGCAGCCGTCGTATATATCCGGACGGTCGATGATAGAGGAGCTGTTAAGCTCCACTTGCTAATTGCTAAGAGTAAGGTTGCTCCACTTCGGACTCGATTAACGATTCCGAAGTTAGAATTGTCTGGAGCTACTCTTCTGGTTCGTTTGATGAACCACGTTGTTGACACCCTGGGACGTATTGTGGACTTTGAGTCGCTCTTTGCTTGGTCCGACAGTCAGGTTGTCCTGTGTTGGATTAAGAACTCCGTCCACTCCCTGGAGGTATTTGTGGCTAATCGGGTATCCCAAATACAGGCCTCGAAGGCCCCGTTGATTTGGCGCCACGTGCCAGGTGAAATAAACCCTGCTGACTGTGCGTCACGTTGCAGCGAAGCCCCTCAGCTTATTGACCACACTCTGTGGTGGGGTCTCGAATGGTTGTTACAGCCGTCTTGGCCTTCCACACCAGCTGTGGTGAAGGCACCAAATCCGGGCTTGCGTGTTCACGCTGTCGAGACTATGGCGGCTCCAGAGCGGGAATTTTTATTAGACCGCTACAGTTCTCTGGACAAGTTGCTCGGCGTGACCGCTTGGATAAGAAGATTTATACGAAATTGTCGCCGGCCTCAGGACAAATATTTGTGTCCGGTCCTCTCACCGCAGGAGCGCCAAGATGCTCTTTTGCATTGGGTGCGTATGACCCAGTCTAGAGCGTTTGAACCGGAACTTAAGATTTTCCGTACCGGGACGTCCAAATTGAAGGGACCCTTGGTGCGTTTGACTCCCTTTCTGGATGATAAGGGATTGTTGCGTGTAGGAGGCCGATTGAGGCACGCTAACTTGCCTTATAGATCACGTCATCCCCTGTTGCTCCCCAAGGACGGACCATTGGTGCGATTGTTGATCATTGATCGCCATGTGAAGAATGCTCATGCCGGATGTAATGCATTGACCGCGCTCCTCCAACGGGAGTTTTGGATTTTGTCAGCGCGAAGAATTATCCGATCTGTTATCTTTCGATGTCTGCCCTGCTATCGTTTACGCCCCGAGACGATGCAGCCCCAAATGGGTGATTTGCCTGCTGATCGTGTGAACGAATCGATGACCTTCTTAGGAGTTGGAACTGATTTCGCGGGACCGTTCACTATAAAAACGTCGCGACTCCGTAATGCTAAGACTGAAAAGGCTTATTTGTGTGTGTTTGTTTGTTTGGCCACTAAAGCCGTTCATTTGGAGGTGGTGAGTGCACTCACCATGGACGCTTTCTTAGCAGCGTTAGACAGATTTGTCTCCCGCCGGGGACTGCCTTCTCTAATTCGGTCCGATTGTGGGACGAACTTCAAGGGCACTGAGAGACATATAAGAGAAGTTTGTGAATTAAAATAATATTGAGATCGGATCCACACTCTCCCGTAGGGGGGTAACATGGCGATAGTCCCCGCCGTCTTGCCCTCACTGGGGAGGGATTTTTGAATCTGTTGTAAAGGCCGCCAAGACTCACCTTCGTCGCGTTATTGGGGAGACTATTCTCACGTTCGAGGAACTCGCGACGGTGTTTCATAAGATTGAGGCGGTTCTCAACTCGCGTCCGTTATGTCCGTTGTTTACCGACGATTTGCAGGCCCTCACGCCGGGCCATTTCTTGATAGGCAGACCACTTAACGCCCTGCCCGAGTATCCTTATAGAGATGTCAATCCAGGACGCCTTTCGCGGTTTGAGTTACTCCAGCAGCTTACCCAGAGCTTCTGGCGCCGCTGGCACCTTGAATACTTACACATTTTGCAACAGCGCGTTAAGTGGTCAGATAAGACAAACCCACCGAGGGTTGGAGACCTCGTGTTAGTGAAGGACCCAAACCTGCCACCCTTACGTTGGCGTCGCGAACGCATTGTCCAACTTACTCTAGGGTCTGATGGTGTGCCCAGGTTTGCCGAGGTCCTAGTTGGGGATTCTGTTTTGAAGCGCGCGGTCGCTACTCTTTCTCGCCTCCCCTTAGACTGATTTGGCGGACAGTCCGGGACTGTCTGGAGCGGGGGGATGTTTACGCTCGAGGAAGAGCGAGTGGCAACACTGCATTATAGTCTGTGCAGTGAGAGCCTGTGGCGGCCGGCCGCATGAAACATGTCAGTCGAGTCGAATACGGAATGAAATTTGAAATAGGTTATGAGGACCGGGCAGCGCGTTTTCGTTTCGAGAAATATATAACAAATAGTATTGCGCGGCGCACCAAGTGATTGTTGGTGCGAGGTTCCGCCAAGTTTTAGTGTCGGTGAAAGTGTAAATGCACCAAAGTTTTTATCGGTGAAGGGAGTGATGGTGGCCTAATAGGCCTATGTAGTGCTCCGGTCTCCATCGTTGGATTGACACCAACCCTTCGGGAGCCGCGGCTTCCTTCGAGCTAGCTCAGGAAGTCCACCGGCTACATACGGAGACCAAATGGAAATGGGGGTAAGCCACAGTGTTTTCTAGAATCTGGTAGTCGGTTTAAACTCAATATTCGGCGAAACGCCGACGTGGTGGAGTCTACTTTGGGCACCATCACAATGATTCCTAATTTTAATATTATAAATATCTCCGAAGCTACTGACACGGTTCAAAATACTTGTACCAATTTATAGAATGACCGTAATGTTGTAATTATTAAAGAGCCGTCAATTTATTTACAGTTGCATCATATCCAGTATTTTACTATGGGCTGCTTTCATTTTAAAAGGTTGTTATTTTATCAGTACCTTTAATTATGAATGAGAATTGCTTTCATGTTATTGTTAAAATGGTTCCAATATCTGCACACCACGCTGTCTTGGCTAAGCAAATTATGTAATTAGCTGTCATAAAACTGGACATCGCAACACCGCAGCAGTGCAGTGTCTAATACTGTTTCCACCAACTGCGACAGTTGCAAAACAACAGGGCATTCCTATAGTTGGACGACATGTTATTAACGGTTGCAGTAACGTGCGAATCGCTACACTTATTAACTGCTATTTCTTGCACCCATTACGACGTTATGCGCTGCATCGTCGAATGTTGAAATTAGGAGCTGCATTGTGTTTGAATTCTTTGGTAGCTTAATTTACGTGACTGCAAATAGTAGATTTGGTTTTTTCTTCTACTTATTTCTTTATTATTATAAAAAGAGTTTTAATTATACGTTGTAATCACATAATAATATCGTAAATAAGCAGATCCAATTCCAAAGGATTCCATAGGAAATTCGATAGTGGTTCAGTCAGTTCTATGTATGAGTATATTTCAGATCCACATTCATAAAATTACAATTGGACTTCACTTAGGTAAGTTCGTCCAATTATCAATTTATATGACTTTAAAAATGTACTATCCTTATAGATACTATCCTTTTATATTATAATTCTATAAACTTGCTTCATTCTGTAAAAAGGCTTCATTCCTTTGTCAGTTTATGGTTAAAGTATACTAAAGTCAAGCTAATTTATAAAGGTCGCTCCGTAATATTCAAGTATTCAAATTACTTAATTAGTTAAGGATTTTAGTGGGGCTATAACTTAATTAAAGTTAAAGTTTTCTCAATTTGCATTCGTTTGGTGACCGCTAAGTTAAACTTGCATAGCCCTTTACAAAGTAATCGTGAAAATTGATGCCTTGACTGGTGGACGTGCCTTAACTAATATATATTTTTAATTATACCTGACCTGAGGATAGTGAGGATACACAGACGTTAGCGAGAGAAAGAACTTGGGAACAAATATTAAAGTTCATTTTAAACGCAGTACTAGTGGTTTATTTTTTTACACAAAACAGAGAAACTGTCGCTCTTCATGTTATCTAATGGTAAGTGAAGATTATGCCAGATGAAAGTGATCTTCACCTGGACTCCCCAACACCAGAGAACTGGCTATCATACCTCTAATTGCCGGATCACAACAATGTTATTAACATCGAAGAAAGACTCTGTACCAGGGTCGTCTGCTTGGGTACCTCCATCTTACCTATTTCTACCGCAAAGCAGCAGTGGTTGCATTGCTGTGTTCCGGTTTAAAGGTTCAAATATGGCAGAGAAATTACTGGATACCGTTACTTTACATCTGACGTCACAAGTTGGCAATCGAAGGAAGACTCTGTACCAAGGTCGTACCAGGGTCGTCTGCTTGGGTACCTCCGTCTTATCTATTTCTACCGCAAAGCAGCAGTGGTTGCATTGCTGTGTTCCGGTTTAAAGGTTCAAATATGGCAGAGAAATTACTGGATACCGTGACTTTACATCTGACGTCTCAAGTTGGCAATCGAAGGATGACTCTGTACCAGGGTCGTCTGCTTGGGTACCTCCATCTTACCTATTTCTGCCGCAAAGCAGCAGTGTTTGCATTGCTGTGTTCCGGTTTGAAGGTTCAAATATGGCAGAGAAATTACTGGATACCGTGACTTTACATTTGACGTCACAAGCTGGCAATCGAAGGAAGACTCTGTACCAGGGTCGTCTGTTTGGGTACCTCCGTCTTACCTATTTCTGCCGCAAAGCAGCAGTGGTTGCATTGCTGTGTTCCGATTTGAAGGTTCAAATATGGCAGAGAAATTACTGGATACCGTGACTTTACATTTGACGTCACAAGTTGGCAATCGAAGGAAGACTCTGTACCAGGGTCGTCTGTTTGGGTACCTCCGTCTTACCTATTTCTGCTGTAAAGCAGCAGTGGTTGCATTGCTGTGTTCTGGTTTGAAGGTTGAAATATAGCAGAGAAATTACTGGATACCGTTTCTTGACATCTGACGTCACAGTTGGCAACGTACACTGTGATTCTTGTTGGGGTTGCAGTTTTGCTGCGAATCTCACAAAAGCCACGTATGTTATAGGTGACTGTTACCACTTACCACCAGGTGGGTAGTTTGCTTGTTTGCCAACTTAGTTGTATAAAAAAAATATTATGGCGACAAACTTAGGAGGTAGCTAGCCAGGCGGACTCCGAAGCCATACCACCGACCACATCAAGTAAAAGAAACTTCAGCCCTCTTAGGAATTCGAACCCTGGACCTTATAATCCATACTGGGTGCTCTCAACCACTAGACTACGGAGATAGTTTTTAAAAATAATATTTATTTAAAAGGGTAATTGTACCTATCTACTTTAAGTACCTATTTACTGTCCAATTAAATTTAATGTCACAGTTATAAAAAACCGTTTATATAAGCAAGTAAAGCCGTGCTCTCAACATAATATCGAGTTCAAGCCAATATATAATTCAGGCTTTGATTCTAGCATGAATTTCACTAAAACTATATAAGTATAAGAAAAAAGGAAAAATTATAATTCACTTGTTTTTTCCTATATTTTTATTTTCTTTGGGTCACTCACTTTACAAAATGGAAAACTTGAAATATCGCGTTATTTACTAGTACGAGTTCCACTGTTACACCAGTGCTGCAGGTACGGCTCGAAGGATTAATGATGTGTATGGCGACGGTGCCGCAAAAGAAAACACAGAGCGTTTTTGGTTGGTTTTTGGTTTGGTTGGTTTTCGTTCTGGAAATTTCGACCTGCAGAACAAGCCCCGTGGACGACCGGAGACCAAAGTTAATAATGAAGAATTGAAGGCTATTGTGGAAGCGGATCCATCGCAAACCACGTCCGAGTTAGCTGCACGCTGCGGTGTTAGTGATAAAACTGTTTTAATCCACTTGAAGCAAATTGGGAAGGTGAAAAAGCTTGAAAGGTAGGTACCTCACGAATTGAGTGAAGCAAATCAACAAACGCGCGTTGACTGCTGCGTTGCATTACTCAACCGGCATGAAGGGATTTTAAATCGAATCACTACTTGTGATGACAAGTGGGTCCTGCACAATAATCGGAAGCGCTCATCGCAATGGCTGAACAGTATTATGTTATCTGTGGCTGAACCCTTTTTTTTTTTTTTTGGGAGGGGGGAAAATGCATTTACGCATTCCTCGTGGGCGAGCCAAACCACGAGGATATGTGGGACTCCCCAGACCGTACCCGGCCCGGGCCTACCCACTAAAAACCCCCCCAGCAGCTCCTCCGTCCGTCACAAGACAGAGGGAAGGGGACAACAGCCAGGCCTTATTCCCGCTGACCCCCTGCCCGTGACATGTCCGTTGCCGGACTCTCCGTCTGGCTCTGCTGCTTTGTAGAGCGGTGCAGAATTGCGCCGCTCTACACCCCGCAACTGGTTTTTTACTATGGTTGTCTTCCACGCGGCCCGGCGCTCAGTGCGCCGGGCCCCCGGCCCGCTCAGTGCGGGTAACGGGTTGCCCGACGGCAGATCTCACTGGATCCACCACCGCGCGGGTGAGCCGAAGCTCGGGGAAATCCCCAACGGGCTCACGGCGAGAAACTCGCCTCGACCCTACTACCACCAGAGGTAGCCGCCGGGATCGGCTTCCAGCGAGAGCCACACCTCTTCTTAACATAAGAAGAGGGGACTTCGCCCTTCCCCGCATGGAGCGGGTGGCCATGCATGCATGCTTGGGCCAAACCATGCCCCAAGCGAAAATTGACTCCAAAAAAGTTACTTGTGAGCGTTTGGAGCTTTCTTAAATTTTTATTTTATTTTATTTATAATTTTGACATGTACTTGTACTTGTTTTAACACCCCTCTACAGTGTTCCATCAATTAATATTATTTTAATTTTTTTTGCATGTAAATATGGGTCGTATCTGCCTGAAATAAACATTTATTATTATTATTATCCTTTATTTTAAATAGTTCTTAAATATAAATTTTTTTATAACATAAATATAAAAGATATAAATATTATAAAAAAAACTACACTTAGCGGGTCCATCGGCTGCAGGGTAAGGAACCTCCTGACAATTCTTGCCGTGCCAAGGATTGCCGCCTTCTGTATCAGGCCCTTGATCCATCCGCCTAGCGAGAGTCTCTCAAGATGTTGGTCAAGACTCTTTTATTATTATTATTATTAAATCTGGCCAGACGATTACGGCAGATGTCTATTGTCAGCAACTGCAAACCATGATGGAATCGCTAGCTGCTAAACAACCGAGGCTGGTCAATCGCTCTAAGCCACTACTGCTTCATGATAACGCTAGACCACACACTGCACAACAGACGGCTACTAAATTAGAGGTTCAATTGGAATGTCTAAAACATCCACCATACTCTCCGGACCTTGCTCCAACAGATTACCATTTTTTTCGAAATTTGGATAACTTCTTACAAGGGAAAAATTTCAACTCCAATGGGGCAGTCCAAACCGCCTTCAAAAAATTTTTTTGATTCCCGTCCGAATGTTTTTTTTAGTAAAGGGATCGATGAACTACCTATGAGATGGCAAACGTGCATAGATAGGAATGGTACATACTTTGATTGAATAAATATATTATATCTAAAAAAATCGACTTTATGTTCCTCCCATTCAAAACGCCAATTTCATATGTAAGGACCTAATATTAGTAATATTAGTAAAATATAGTAGTGGATAATTGAATAAAGATAATATGGTTATATACATTTTCAATATAATAAAGGTACGCACTGAGTATGTTGGTCATAATTTATATGAGAAGCCGTTAAAACGTCTTTCGCATGAACCGAAAGCTTGATTGATAAGGGTCAACTTAGGATATAATGAGAAAATGATCCTCATTTTGTTTGAATAAAGATAAACTTTCAGATTGAGGAAACGTTGCTTTTTATGGTTCGCAAAAGATTCTTCTTGTGTAGCAATAGATTACACAGAAGTATGAAATGTATCGTGTACAAACATGTTAGATGCACAACAAACTTAATATTCTATATACGAAAATATATAAATAAGTCTAGGAAATAACAACCCTTCAATCTAAATTTACAAAGTACTCTAAAAAGTAGCTCTGCTAACTACTTCCTATATTTATGAAACACCGCCGTGATGAAATTATGTTTTTTTTACACTTTCATATATTTTATTAAGCACAAATGAACACTTTCATAAATTAAAAACTGGCTGTGCCCGCGAACTACGTTTCGCCTTAATAGAATTAACATATAATATGTAACGTTTTACACATAATGTTTATAATATGACAGATTCAACCCCAATTTCACCCTTTTAAGTTTTAATTTATTAACCGGCTTGAATACATATTATAAAGAGAGTCACGGACAGATATTTTTGCATAATACCGGAGGGGGACTCTGTACCAGGGTCGCCTGCTTGCGTACCTCCGTCTTACCTATTTCTGCCGCAAAGCAGCAGTGCTTGCATTGCTGTGTTCTGGTTTGAAGGGTAAGATACCTATATGGCAGTAAAATTACTGGGTACCGTAACTTTACACCTTATGTCACAAGTTGGCAACGTACGTTGTGGTTCTTGTGGGGGTTGCGGTTTTGCTGCAAATCTCACAAGAGCCACATGTATTTATAGGTGACTGTTACCACTTACCATCAGGGCAGTTTGCTTTTTTGCAGTTTGCTTTTAAACGTTTTTACAAAATATGTCGTGTATATACTCGTATATAGCTCTTTTTAAACATTTATTTTTTATTTTTTTTTAATACTCGCCGCCGCCGTAAAGACTACAAGTAATTTATATTAAATTATATTATTAAGTTAACTGTTGGTTCAACAAACAAACAGAAATACTTTAGAAAGAAAGAAAGAAAGAAAATGGTTAATTCAATGGCACTAACATAGAATAACAAATAAAAAAAGGGAAAACATTATTAGATGTGCCACGGAAAGGGTATCTACTCAGCATAATGCCGAGGCGTCGCAGACTCCCCGGCGCTGGTCTTCCGTAGACACTCTGAAGACGCTCTAAGAGGCACTACTATGGCACACAAACACTAAGCTATAAACAACAACAAATATCTACGTAATACACTCAACATGGAATAATAGAAATATACAAATCAATACATATAGGTACATAAAGCTCCACGTATATACATTGTATCAACAGCATGACGTGTCATAAATTGTGACAGGTTACATAACATACCTAGTATCAGTAATACAAAAACTTAGAGGTAGTTAAGAAACACAGCAATATTTTTTCTTTACATACACAATTTCTGTAAGTTTAGTAAATACTTTTTATAATTGCAACGAAATGACCCTACGCTACGACATCCCCTTATAGGCGGCGGTATATTATTCCAGCATTTGGTGGCAGAGTAACGAAAACTGCCACGAAATGCCGCTGTGCTGTGACTAGGGCAAACCAACCATGTAGCGAGTCTGACTGGGCGTTGAGAAAATGATAATTTATTATAAAGATAAAAGGGTGACTTCCTTTGTATTTTCAAGTTCGATCATCACGAGTTAGGATCACTCGTGTGTCCGTCTGTCTGTCGGTCACAGTCAATTATCTCCGAATTTACTAGACCGATTAAGTTAAAATTTGGTACACATATCAATTTCTGTGACCCAAACGCAGAGATGTGACGTGAATAGATGAACTCTGTATATGGGAGGTCATTTTTGGGGGAAAGGTGGAAAATTTAAAAAATAATTTGAAAACTGCATCGTGTGACATATCAAATAAAAGGTCTTGTTGTGAAGATCTTAAATGTATCCAAGTTATTCAAGAAAATAGACGAAAATTGACCATTCTTGTATATGACCATGACCTTATCTCCGAAACTACTGAACCTAAAATTTTGAAAAAAAAAGAAATTAGTTTTCTACTTATAGATTATGGAAAAACCTATAAGAAGTCCATGATATTAAAAAAAAACATGGTAAATCACTCAATATTGTGCGTACCAACTTACATTTACAGGTGGAATGGGAGTGTAGGAGAACATATTTTTCCACTCCAATGTTAATTTATCTAGTCAATGGTACGGAACCCTTCGTGCGCGAGTCCGACTCGCACTTGGCCGGTTTTTTAGAATAGCTTCTAAGTTTATTCTTATTGTTCACGCTCGAGGAAGAGCGAGTGGCACACTGCATTGTAGTCTGTGCAGTGAGAGCCTTTTTGGCGGCCGGCCGCATGTGACATGTCAGTTGAGTTGAGTCGAAATGTCACGACATTGAAATAGGTTAGGATGATGTCCGGGCATCCATAAAATATAATACACAGTATATAACTAGCAAATTGTATTTTGCGCGGCGCACCTAATATCGGGGTGCGAAAGCCCGCTTTGTGTTGTGCAACGGTGTCAAAATCGCGTGTGTGAGCCGTGGTGGCCTAATAGGCATTTGTAGTGCTCCGGTCTCCACCGGTGGATCCACTGCAGAACTTCAGGAGCCGCGACTTCCTTCGAGCTAGCTCAGGAAGTCCACCGGCTACGGAGGAGACGGACGGAGACAATTGGAATCGGGGTAAGCCACAATGCTTTCTATGAGCTGGTAGTAGGGTACAAAATTCAGCAATACAAGTCGGCGAAACGCCGACGTGGTGGTGTCTACCTTGGGCACCACCATCTCTTGGTAGCAGAACGTGGTTTTTAGATTTGAGTGGTTCTTAGATTTGAGTATTTGATTAGTATTGTACAATTAATATTGTAATCTTGTTGGTTGTCCAAACGGGCAATACATATTAATTGGTTTTGATTGCTGATTTTAAACCGACTACCAGCTCATTTGTGGACCGATCTCCTTAACTAATTGTCATTGTATATGAAAAATTGAGGTTAAATGTCTTTTGTTGTTCTAGTTAAGTTCTAGCATTTACCTACATTTGATTTTGGTTTGTTTTTTCATATCTTTGTTTTGCCCTTGACTATTTTGTTTGTTAAGTTGTAAACTTATACTTGAATTTGATTTGTTTAAAAAATTTTTTGCTGCTAAATGACTTTGCTGTTGTTGTAATACACTATATTGCTGTGTTAATTTTAGCATTTCCATTTGATTTTGTTTTGTTTGCCTCTGAATATTATGTTTGTTAAGTTATTGACTTAATACTTGATTTTAATTTGTTTGAAAAATCCTGTTGTTAAATGCCTTTGTTGTTCTAGTTAAGTTCTAGCATTTACACTTGATTTTGGTTTGTTTATATATTTTGTTCTGCCTTTGAAGTTCCTCCCGATCTGTTTTATTGTCTGCGGTTGTCGGTCTGTTTGTCCGTGTATTATTATAGTGTTTATTAATTTTGGTGCAAAATGGTCCCGCCAGTCAGCCCGCTTAGTGGTGCCCGCGCGGGTGCACAAAAGATTTTGAGATGGTTTGCTAGTGCCGTCGCTTTGGTAGACCGACCAGACCGAGAACAGGCCTTGTTAATTCGGCATGAGGGAGTACCTGCTCGCTTGAAGGAATTGGAGCAGCTTTTTGTTGTTCATCAACAATATTTGCTCGACCACCCAGCCGAGGGTGCCGCTGAGTTGCGGGCAGTCGACCAATTTAATGCCGATTATGATCAGTGTTTTGAACAGGCGGATGTGATCATAAACAAGGCTCAGGCTATCCTATTCGCCCGGAGGGGTGAGTCGTGCACGCCCGGGGAGGTCAAGCCTACCCCGGCCGGCTTGCTGGGCAGACTGCCCACTTTAGACATCCCAACCTTTGATGGGAACCTGGCTTCTTGGATGGGGTTCATTAACCTCTTTGATAGCCTGGTTCACTCGAGGGACGACCTGTTCCCTAGCCAGAAATTGGCCTATTTGCTCTCTGCCTTACGTGGAGAGGCTGGTGTGCTTGTCCAGCATCTACCTGTCAACGATGACAGTTATGATATTGCAAGGGCGTTGTTGACCGCCCGGTATCAGAATGTTCGCTTGCTAGCGGACACACATGTGGCTGCCATTTTAGGGCTGCCACGAGTATCGCGGGTCTCCTCATTGAGGAAGGAGATTTTGAACCCGCTGCTAAGCGCTATTAATGTGCTCAAACGACTTGACCTACCGGTGGACCAGTGGTCCTTCATATTGCTCCACCTCATCCTCAACAAGCTTCCCATGGAGATGAAGGGGCGCTTTGAACAAAGGTATGGGGGCAATAGTGCCTCGTACCTCCCCCCCTTCTCGGATCTCCTCAGATTTTTGGAGGATGAGTGTCGGATGACCGACCACTTGGATCTGGCTCCTATACCGGGACCGAGTACAGGCCGCTATGAGGCGACCCGGGCAGCGCCACGGAGAGAGCGCCGCCCGTACAAGCAATATACTGCAGTGCGGCAGAACTCTCCACACGGGGAGAGGCAGATGCCTTGCAAGTGTTGCAAGCGGGATGGCCATCGTTTGCCGGCCTGTCCCAAATTTGTTGGCCTACGCACCGAGGGGCGTAGGAATATGGCCAAGCAGCGGAATTGGTGCTACCGCTGCCTGGGGGCTCAAATGGCATCGGCTTGCCCCCACCCACGAGATTGTCATTGTTGTGGAGGGGCCCATCACCCCCTCTTGTGCTTCAACAATAGAGACACTCGTGAGGTGGTGAGAGAGAGGGACTCGCACACGGGCGGGGGCCCTCGTAGGTCACCCACATCTCCGAGGAGATCGGAGGGGCGTGCCACCCCTCCGCGGAGATTGGACAGGCGCCCCCCCTCCAGTGAGAGGATTGGGCACCCCACCCCCCCTACGGGCGGGGGGGATCGACGCGCCGCTTATGAGGCGCCACCGCGGGATTGGGCCGCGGTAATTAGGGAGCCACGTCGGGAGCCGATACGCTTCTCTCCCCCTCTGATGGAGAGACCCCGGTTGTCACGGGCTTCCCCAACTTTCGCCCATCATGGGCACCGCCCGGCCCCCCGATGCAGCTTTGGTCGGGGTGTGTACGTGCCGGATTGGGACCCGCTCGAGCGCCTTGAGCGCCCTATTCCTCCGCCGCGCACGCATTTTTCCTTGAACCCCCCTTCCCCCCCGTTGCGGGGAATGCGGGAGGATTTTCATTAAACCAACTGTCGGCTGCAACCCCCCCACAGGAGCAGGTGCTGTTACCAACAGCCTCCGTACAGGTGTGGGGCCCGAGGGGCACCTTTGTTTTAGTTCGCGCCCTTTTGGATACGGGAGCTCAGGGTTGCATTGCCTCCAGCTGGCTGGTCCGGCAGTTGAGTTTGAACACATCTCCATACCTTGAATCGGTACGGGGAATCGGAGACCTGCGGATCCCGGATCCGATCGGTCAGGTTTTGTTCTCCTTTTCCCCCCACTTCTCTTCAGCGCCCAAAATTGGCGCGACCGCGATTGTTTATGAGAAGGTTGTTGGTCAGCTTCCGCAACAGCACGTTTCGCGCGCTGTCGTTGATGCGACATCAGGATTGACCTTGGCTGACCCTTCCTTCCACCGAACCGGTCCGATTCACTTATTGCTCGGTGCCGATGTTCTAGGCCGCGTGTATTGTGGGAAGAGGAGAGAGTTACAGAAGGGTGGGCTGGTAGCCTTATCTACATCGCTTGGGTTTGTAGTGATGGGACCAGTTAGGCATAACCCACCATCTCCATCGGTGGACAGTTACATAACTGTTAGCTCCACCTTATCGGATGTCCTTCAACGGTTTTGGGAGGTGGAAGAACCACCTACCGTGAAGCGAGTGAACCCCTTGGACGAGGAGTGTGAGTTGTTCTACCAGAACAATACAGGTCGCCTTCACTCGGGACGGCTGATCACTCGTTTGCCCTTTTTGTCAGTTCGCCCCTCACTTGGCAGCTCCCGGCCGTTGGCCGAGAAGCGGCTGCTGTCCATGGAGCGTCGTATGAGTAGGAACTCCGACCTCAAACAGAAGTATGTCGACTTCATGCGAGAATATGAGCAACTGGGGCACATGTCGGTCTCGCGACTGGACTGGCGAAACGAGGAACATAATTTTCTTCCTCACCACGCGGTTTTGAAACCTTCCACTGGGAAGATACGCGTTGTTTTTGATGGGTCAGCTCCTACGTCTACCGGAGTTTCGCTGAATCAATGTCTGCATGCTGGACCGAAGTTGCACCACGAGGTGGGCGATGTATTGACCAACTTCCGTCGCCATGCCGTCGTCTTTGTGACCGATATCCGGATGATGTTTCGGCAGACTGTGATTCACCCGGACGATAGACGATATCAGCTCATATTATGGAGGGAGGATCCCAGAGATCCCATGCTGGTCTACGAGCTGAACACCAATACATACGGTTTGCGTTCGAGCCCCTTTGTGGCAATTCGCTCACTTGTGGAACTCGCTGAACGTGAGCGGTTACGATACCCTCGCGCATCCTTGGTTCTCAAGGAGGATGCATTTGTGGATGATATTTGTACGGGCTCCTCTAGTGTCGAGGAAGCCTTGATTTTGCGAGATGAACTAATTGCTCTTCTCGGGGCTGGTGGTTATGAACTGAGGAAGTGGATGTCCAACTCACCTCAGCTTCTGTGTGACTTGCCAGACGACCACCAGCAGGAGCCTCATATTTTTGAGAATGCCAACACTCCAGATTTACTGTCTGTTTTGGGAGTGCAATACAGACCTGTCCAGGACACGTTCACCTATCGATTGGAGCTGCCAAGCCCCAAGGTCTGGACGAAACGGTTGGTTTTGTCTACAGTAGCTCGTACCTTTGACCCAAATGGCTGGATTAGTCCCGTAGTGTTTTGGATGAAGTGCTTCCTACAGGAACTTTGGTCAGCCGAAGTGTCGTGGGATGAGCCCCTCTCGGGCCGTTTGCTGCGAGATTGGGAGTCCTTCATGTCGTCTCTCCCCGACATTAACCGTGTTAGTATCCCTAGACATATACTGCCTAAGGGACGGTTTACGGCCAGCCTTCATGGCTTTTGTGACGCGTCTGAGAGTGGATACGCAGCCGTCGTATATATCCGGACGGTCGATGATAGAGGAGCTGTTAAGCTCCACTTGCTAATTGCTAAGAGTAAGGTTGCTCCACTTCGGACTCGATTAACGATTCCGAAGTTAGAATTGTCTGGAGCTACTCTTCTGGTTCGTTTGATGAACCACGTTGTTGACACCCTGGGACGTAGTGTGGACTTTGAGTCGCTCTTTGCTTGGTCCGACAGTCAGGTTGTCCTGTGTTGGATTAAGAACTCCGTCCACTCCCTGGAGGTTTTTGTGGCTAATCGGGTATCCCAAATACAGGCCTCGAAGGCCCCGTTGATTTGGCGCCACGTGCCAGGTGAAATAAACCCTGCTGACTGTGCGTCACGTGGCAGCGAAGCCCCTCAGCTTATTGACCACACTCTGTGGTGGGGTCTCGAATGGTTGTTACAGCCGTCTTGGCCTTCCACACCAGCTGTGGTGAAGGCACCAAATCCGGGCTTGCGTGTTCACGCTGTCGAGACTATGGCGGCTCCAGAGCGGGAATTTTTATTAGACCGCTACAGTTCTCTGGACAAGTTGCTCGGCGTGACCGCTTGGATAAGAAGATTTATTCGAAATTGTCGCCGGCCTCAGGACAAAGATTTGTGTCCGGTCCTCTCACCGCAGGAGCGCCAAGATGCTCTCTTTCATTGGGTGCGTATGATCCAGTCTAGAGCGTTTGAACCGGAACTTAAGATTTTCCGTACCGGGACGTCCAAATTGAAGGGACCCTTGGTGCGTTTGACTCCCTTTCTGGATGATAAGGGATTGTTGCGTGTAGGAGGCCGATTGAGGCACGCTAACTTGCCTTATAGATCACGTCATCCCCTGTTGCTCCCCAAGGACGGACCATTGGTGCGATTGTTGATCATTGATCGCCATGTGAAGAATGCTCATGCCGGATGTAATGCATTGACCGCGCTCCTCCAACGGGAGTTTTGGATTTTGTCAGCGCGAAGAATTATCCGATCTGTTATCTTTCGATGTCTGCCCTGCTATCGTTTACGCCCCGAGACGATGCAGCCCCAAATGGGTGATTTGCCTGCTGATCGTGTGAACGAATCGATGACCTTCTTAGGAGTTGGAACTGATTTCGCGGGACCGTTCACTATAAAAACGTCGCGACTCCGTAATGCTAAGACTGAAAAGGCTTATTTGTGTGTGTTTGTTTGTTTGGCTACTAAAGCCGTTCATTTGGAGGTGGTGAGTGCACTCACCATGGACGCTTTCTTAGCAGCGTTAGACAGATTTGTCTCCCGCCGGGGACTGCCTTCTCTAATTCGGTCCGATTGTGGGACGAACTTCAAGGGCACTGATAGACATATAAGAGAAGTTTGTGAATTTTTAGGTAAAAATAATATTGAGATCGGATCCACACTCTCCCGTAGGGGGGTAACATGGCGATACTCCCCGCCGTCTTGCCCTCACTGGGGAGGGATTTTTGAATCTGTTGTAAAGGCCGCCAAGACTCACCTTCGCCGCGTTATTGGGGAGACTATTCTCACGTTCGAGGAACTCGCGACGGTGTTTCATAAGATTGAGGCGGTTCTCAACTCGCGTCCGTTATGTCCGTTGTTTACCGACGCGAACGATTTGCAGGCCCTCACGCCGGGCCATTTCTTGATAGGCAGACCACTTAACGCCCTGCCCGAGTATCCTTATAGAGATGTCAATCCAGGACGCCTTTCGCGGTTTGAGTTACTCCAGCAGCTTACCCAGAGCTTCTGGCGCCGCTGGCACCTTGAATACTTACATATTTTGCAACAGCGCGTTAAGTGGTCAGATAAGACAAACCCACCGAGGGTTGGAGACCTCGTGTTAGTGAAGGACCCAAACCTGCCACCCTTACGTTGGCGTCGCGAACGCATTGTCCAACTTACTCTAGGGTCTGATGGTGTGCCCAGGTTTGCCGAGGTCCTAGTTGGGGATTCTGTTTTGAAGCGCGCGGTCGCTACTCTTTCTCGCCTCCCCTTAGACTGATTTGGCTGACAGTCCGGGACTGTCCGGAGCGGGGGGATGTTCACGCTCGAGGAAGAGCGAGTGGCACACTGCATTGTAGTCTGTGCAGTGACAGCCTTTTTGGCGGCCGGCCGCATGTGACATGTCAGTTGAGTCGAGTCGAAATGTCACGACGTTGAATTAGGTTAGGATGATGTCCGGGCATCCATAAAATATAATACACAGTATATAACTAGCAAATTGTATTTTGCGCGGCGCACCTAATATCGGGGTGCGAAAGCCCGCTTTGTGTTGTGCAACGGTGTCAAAATCGCGTGTGTGAGCCGTGGTGGCCTAATAGGCATTTGTAGTGCTCCGGTCTCCACCGGTGGATCCACTGCAGAACTTCAGGAGCCGCGACTTCCTTCGAGCTAGCTCAGGAAGTCCACCGGCTACGGAGGAGACGGACGGAGACAATTGGAATCGGGGTAAGCCACAATGCTTTCTATGAGCTGGTAGTAGGGTACAAAATTCAGCAATACAAGTCGGCGAAACGCCGACGTGGTGGTGTCTACCTTGGGCACCACCACTTATGGATCGTTCGATTTTTTATTTTTTACTTGAACATTTTTAAATTTTAACCTAAAAGCTGAGACCATATTACTCGTATATCTCAAACTCAGAGGCAATTTTTTAACGGTCCACAACGTTATCGTAAAGCTTTGATAATTCTATTCGATTGAAACCGATTTTTTTAATCATTTCAATCGGCCAATAGGTACTTATAGCCAAACGATTGTCTATCAAACGCCGAGTTACAAAGTCATTCTCTTAATTCGATCTGCCACATCATAATATCACCAACAATAAATTTAATTATTATGTACAACGGAGAACTTAACCGTATACCTTGTGCTTCTCATCCTTAGAATTATAGTGACTAGAAACAATCTAATTTGAGAAATTTAACCACAATTCCTCTATGAGGTTTGACTTCAGCCGTTATTAATTTACCCAAGCAATTTGTGTTCGAGAAATTCATTATACATCTGCAAGGCAATGTTATTTGATTCAGTGAATTCGAAATGAGCAATTAGCGTACGTTTTAGATAAGTATTCCGTAGACAGATTCGATTTATGAGTATTTATCGTATTAGATGCATACGCAGAGTTACTGAAATATTGATTATAGGTAGTTATTTACAATGAGATATTTTAATTTTTTTACGCCTGAAATGGAAATGGGCAGAACATATATAGCAAAATCATGACGACATTGTACCCAAGAGGTTGCAAAAGCAAAAGAGGCAGACAAACAGCATCCTGGCCATGATTGCCAGTAGACTGGATTGCAGGTATATTAGTCGCTGCTGTGACATTTCACACGGAGTATCACAGCGATGATTAATGTACCCTAATAATGTAAAATACTAACATAAAATAAGTCTTACTAACACTGATGAGTTTTGTAACTTGAAGCAATAAATAAATAATAATAAAAAAAATTAAGAGATGGGAGTATGAGATAGTAGAAATGGCAGAGAAGAACCGTAGGCTTACTCTCGAAACAGTTCCGATTGATCGATATTGGGATTGTGATTTTACGTGATTCCACGCCGGACAGCGGGTGCGCCTGCGCCGAGTTGCTGGTGGTGGAGCAGTACAAGTATTCGGGCTTGCTCATAGATTACAAGTTCTCATGGCAGCCGCACGTAAATTACATTTGTAATAAACTAAGATCAGTACTTGTAAAGTTCCAGCACCTGAAGTTTGTACTGGACAGGGCTACTATGTATATGGTATACATGCACTAGTGGACTCGCTTCTGTCTTATGGACTGGCGAGCTACGGACGTACGTTCAAAACATACTTGGACAAAATAAAAGATTTACAGATCAGATTTATGAAATTAACTGTCGATAAAAAAACGAAAATTAGATGTAAAAATAATACTTATGAACAACTTTTCGTAGAATGTAAAATGTTGCCAGTCCACGAGAAGGTAGGTTTACTATTGGCTGTGGAGCAGTTTTGTAATGATGAATTTAAAAATGTAGTTAGTTTTCAGAGACTAGTGAGAAACACTGATAGGCTTGTAGTCCCTAGTTTTAAAAATTATTATGGTAAAAGATGTAGAAAGTATTTAGTGCCGAATATATATAATGATTTACCAACAGACATACGTGAATGTGTAACGAAACAACAATTTAAAAGAAATGTTAGTAATGTCCTTCTATCTAAGATAAAAAATGCAATAATGTAGTATATAATATAATATCATATATAGATTGAAAGTGTTATAAGTTCTTAGTATATGTGTAATCGCGTTAAATTAATGTTAAAAATGGAGATTCGTCTGCCAACAAACCGCATTGTGGTTTGGCAGAAGATTGTAATAAATAAATAGTATATAAGGCTTGAAAAAAAAAACGTACGCTTGAGTAGCAACACTATTGGTTTCGTATCTTGTGAAAATAAAATTATGTAATATTAAGTTGGATGCACTCAGAGTCCGCTCAATATGGGTCCAAATGGGCGCCAATGTGGCAATATCAGCGTACGAAAAATCCCAATCTCAATGTCGATTAATCGGAATTAATTTAAGAGTAAGCCTACAGAGTTGCATACCAAAACATATATGAACAGAAGGCAATATGTCGGCATATAAAGTTTTAAGATGCTAGTTAGAAAATAATATTTTGTAAGTACTATCATAATTCAATTTTAAATTAGGTACATTCATTTTTTTAACCTAAATAAAGACTATTATTATACACTAACGGCCTTACAAATAAAAACTTATACCGAGGATAATCCTCGGAATAATTTATTCCGTGTTTTGTCTTGTTTTAACACATGTCAGATGTAATATGTCAAAATAAGACAAAACACGGAATAACTATTCCGAGGTTATTCCTAGGAATAAGTTTTTTATTTGTAAGGCCGTTAATGAATATAGTTTTGGTGCTTCGAAGTAAATAACTCTATATCTCTGACGTTAACTTAAAACATTTTCATTGACAAATGGCTGATTCAAAAACGATTTTATATAAAATATGCTGTCGCGGTGCTCAGACTAGTTTCAAGTATGCTAAGCTTATGTTGCAAAATATCCTTAGCAACAGTCATGACTGAACACCAGTTATTCAAGCCTTATAGGGATACTACCACACTTAGCAAAATCCTCAGAATCGCTTAAAGCTAATCACTTCGAGATTGAGTAAACGCTTAATAGAAAAATAATACGTGATCCGAATCATAGCTGGGTAAGATAACTAAGGAAAAGGTTTTTATGAAGCTTTCCAAGACTAAAATGTTGGTCTCACTTGTTCAATGAGACTACTGAGACAAAATATTCTTACATGTTGACTCACGGGACTTGTGACAATGACCCGGCGCGTTGGTAATCCATACTAATATTATTAATGGGAAAGTGTGTGTGTGTGTTTGTTTGTCCGTCTTTCACGGCAAAACGGAGTGACGGTTTGAAGTGATTTTTTAAGTGGAGATAGTTGAACGGATGGAGAGTGACATAGGCTACTTTTTGTCTCTTTCTAACCCCCCACTGCCCTAAAATGGGGGGTGGAAGTTTGTATGGAGCATTCCGCAATTTTCAAGGTAGAAAGCTAAAAATTGGTATGCGAACTATTTGTGACTAACAAAAAAATCGTGCATCTTTTTTTTTTGGAAAAAACCCCTTAAAAGAGGGGGTGAAATTTTATATGGGACTTTTTGCAGTTTTCAAGGTAGGAAACTAAAAATCGGTACACAGACTCTTTGTTACCAACGAAAAATACCTGCTTTATTTTTTTTTTAATCTTCGGTGTTACCCCGAATTTAACGCGAGCGAAGCCGCGGGCAAAAGCTAGTTATCCATAAATACAGGCACTGCGAGTTGACGATGCTTAGTGTGCGTTGCAGTAGGGAATTTCATACAAAAATGGTCCTGCCACTTTTCAATTAAATAATGACTGAATTAAAAACACAAATGCTGAAGATGATAATATCAAGTGCTTTTTGGGAAATACATTTTATATTTCCAAAAAATATAATACTTCAATAAATGTTGAGAATGGGATATATATGGGATAAATCAAAATCCTGATACCTTACACCAATTTTATCGGATATTAACGGAACATTATATTCTCTTAGATCATTCTCATATTTTTCGATTTAGTCACACCCATATCATTCATGTCATCTTCTAAACAATCAAGGTATACGATGGTAGAATATAATGCAAGGAAAAACACCTACTTAAAATGTTCAGAGTTCTCAGTATTTCGTACGACAAAGGAAGCCATAAGCCGATGTATAGTACTATCATTGTGGCATTCTCGTGGCATCAGTGTCGGGCTGACAGCTTGTCAGTGGGGCCCTTTTTATGTCGATTGTGGTTTCAGTGGTAATAGCTGTCGCCTTCTTTGTGTGCGACAATACTGAGAAGGGACATTCGCTTTAATATACACGTATGTAGGTACAATATTATTACGATAGCTAAAATGAAGTATCGAAAGATAGATTCTTACCGATAGAGAGAGAAGTAAGTTCATTAAATTTTTAGGGCGACATAGATTGAGAAGAAAGAATGTTGTGTGGAGGAAGGCAAAAACAAAAAAAAAAAAATGATACTGTCATTGTACGAAAACGCCACCATGTCAGTCCGCCTTCAGGACCAAATCTCGAAACCAGTACGACTTCAGCGCGGTGTGAGATATGGTGACGTTAGGCGGAGCTGAGACCGTAGAGGACCTAGGCACAATGCTCGAAGACCTCTGTAGAGTTTCCCAACAAGTGGATCTTAAAATGAACATGGACAAAACTAAATTAATGTTCAATTTCCGTGTATGACCACCAACATTCATATAGTACCCACTCCTGTATGAATGTTGGTGGCTCTGCGCTGGAAGTAGTTGACGAATATGTTTACCTGGGGCAAATAGTCCAGCTCGATAAGTGCAACTTCCAGAAAGAGGTAAATTGACGAATCCAACTCGGCTGGGCAGCGTTCGGAAAGCTACGCAGCATATTCTCGACCATCTGCCGCAGTGTCTCAAGACGAAAGTCTTCAATTCGTGCGTGTTGCCACATACGGAACTGAGACGCGGCCGCATAAAATGAGCTCAGAACGGTTTACCGAAACACTCTTCGCCGATGGGACGTTTCGCCGAAATCACTCTTCGTCGACGGTTGGTTCAACGAATGGGTCTCATAAGAAGACTCAAAGTCACTCAAATGGCAATGGAGAGGGCTATGCTCGGGGTCTCTCTACGCGATCACATCAGAAATGATGAGATCCGTAGAAGGACTAGAGTTACCGACATAGCCCAAAGAATTGCAAGCCCGTGGCAGTGGGCAGGACACATCGCTCGTAGGACTGAGCGTCGGTCCACTAACACTGAGTCTCCCGCGTACCGGGAGACGCAGTGTTAGTAGGCCTACAACAAGGTCGACCGACGATCTGGTGAAGGTCGCGGGAAGCCGCTGGATGCGGGAGGCGCACCGATCGGTATGGAGATCCTTGGGGGAGGCCTATGTCCAACAGTGGGCGTCTCTTGACTGAAATGATGAAACAAAAATTTTATCTCGGCATGTTGTTGTTAAAAATGCAAACGGATTTTAAGCACATACAGTCGGGAAAGTTTCGGGACTTTTTATGTAGGATTTGATAATCCACAGATCCTCGCCAATGTTTGCACCAATTCATCCCAATAATGCTACGCGAGGCTATTGAGATTCAAAACACCCGAATTTCCATAAGAATAATGGTTGGAGTAATCCAACTGCTTGGGAACCTTTAAAATACTGTTACCTGCTAGGAGTAGGGAAAAGTAGGTGCTATTTAAATACGAACGTCCATTTCATCTTCAACTTCGCATTTGTTAATCGTTCACACATATAAAAGCAATGAGAAGGCCTGCAAGTGAAAATAACGCATGTGTATGTCCCGGTCAAAAATTTGTAGTTACTTACCTACCTACTCTCTAATTTAACTTTCGGCAAAATTGCGCAATATATTTCAAGGGATATTTATTATTCTGCGAAAGTATGTAGTTCATTCGAAGTTTCCCATTCGTTGTACCTAGCCGGGGTGTAATTTGTAGAGTAATTTTCCGCTTTCTAATTTGGCAACCCTGTTCTCGGATACATTTTCGAGGCGTTTGATGGTGATGCAGCATATCTTTATGGGTCTGAGTTGGATATAACTTTGGTGATAAAATAAAACCTTAATAATAACAGAAGCGTTTTTTTCTCTCTTCGTATGTTGATGAAGAAAACACTCTTATACAACCCGTACCAATTGTTTCCGCAGCAGCGGCAAGGGGGCGAAGCATGCATGTTTTTTTATAGTACAACTAAGTTGGCAAACAAGCACCCTGCTCACCTGATGGGAAGTGGTAACAGTTACCTATAGTACATACGTGATTCTTGTGAGCAACTCTGTAACCCCCACAAGAACCACAGCGTACGTTGCCAACTAGTCTCAAAAGATGTAAAGTCACGGTGCCCAGTAATTTCACTGCCATAACTTACCCTTCAAACCGGAACACAGCAATGTAAGCATAGCAATGTAATAAATTTTTTTTTTACAAAAAATAGAACCGACTTCAAAAACACTGAAAACTTAAAAATTATCTTCTTCTATATTGAAGTCGCCGCCAAACGATGATCTCCTAGAAAGTGTTAAAATTTATCACCGACTTCAATATAGAAGAAGATGATTTTTAAGTTTTCAGTGTTTTTGAAGTCGGTTCTATTTTTTGTAAAAAAAATATTATTTTTAACTTTTTAGTGAATGAAATCTTTTTAGTGAAAGAAAAATAATTTAATACTACTATTTTATAACAGCTCACCGAAGGTGAGCTGGTATTATTGTTTGCCAACTTAGTTTGACAACTAAGTTGGCAAACAAGCACCCTGCTCACCTGATGGGAAGTGGTAACAGTTACCTATAGTACATACGTGATTCTTGTGAGCAACTCTGTAACCCCCACAAGAACCACAGCGTACGTTGCCAACTAGTCTCAAAATATGTAAAGTCACGGTGCCCAGTAATTTCACTGCCATAACTTACCCTTCAAACCGGAACACAGCAATGTAAGCATAGCAATGTAATAAAATTTTTTTTTACAAAAAATAGAACCGACTTCAAAAACACTGAAAACTTAAAAATTATCTTCTTCTATATTGAAGTCGGCGCCAAACGATGATCTCCTAGAAAGTGTTAAAATTTGTCACCGACTTCAATATAGAAGAAGATTATTTTTAAGTTTTCAGTGTTTTTGAATTCGGTTCTATTTTTTGTAAAAAAAAATTATTTTTAACTTTTTAGTGAATGAAATCTTTTTAGTGAAAGAAACCCTAATTAAATACCAGCTCACCTAGTGTTTTCCTCGATTTTCTATGGGATCCCATCATCCGATCCTGACTTTGTGGACCATGGGACCACCCTTGCAGTATACTCTATCAAATTTAAAAATAATTTTGGAAATCGGTTTAAAAATGACGGAGTTATGAGGTAACAAACATAAAAAAAAAATACAACCGACTTGATCACCTCCTCCTTTTTTGAAGTCGGTTAAAAATAGACTGCGATGTAATTCAAGCTATCAATTTGATTGAGTTGCGCAACTCACATTAAAATAAGAGTAGTCGTAAGTCTTAATATAATTTAATATTATATAGAATGGATCAAAAAGAAACCTAAAAAAATGAAAAAGGCACGGACCACGAGTCTGTGGAGAGTTAACTATGTATTAAAAAAAAAAGCTATCAATTTTATTGTCTGTCCATTTGTGTTGCCATAGATAAAAATGTTAAATAACTAGAAACTGAGATCGCTAAGCGCCATCAAGGAATGGCTACTTCGTGACGAAATCTGGGCCACCGAAGTGAAAGGACAGGGACATTATCACTGGATCGGCTTGCAAAGTACTCAAGTTAACTTTGTCATTACAATTTGTAACGCCAGCTTAACTCCAATTCAATATAGATTTTAATTTTAACTCCCTATAATCTGTCCATTTAAGTATTAAAAAGACATTAAGTAATAAATTATAACGTGACCAAAGTAAATAGTATCTTTTCGTAAAGTGCAATATTTGATAGTTTATAAATTAAGTTGGAGACATGATGTAATTTCTTGCTTACTTGTTTGCCATTAAACGAAGGGCACTGCAACGCACAACACGACCAGCTAGTAGCCGCAGCTTACCAGTAACTATACAGTAGCTATTTTTAAGTATAACAGGGTATAGAATTATCTTTATTTCAGTCTATGTAATGGATATTCTTGTAGTAGGTACTCTAGATGTCAGCTAGATCCATTTCATTTGAATATAAACTTGGAATACCATTGTGAATATTTAAGTGAGGCCTATATTAATAATTTGTATTACTCGTAGAACGATGTCTAGAAGTTCGTTAATAAATTTGGACAAGTTTGTGTTAATATAAAAAAATACTGTGGCACTTAACGTACTCCGACTAAAGATCGTCACTTAATTTGCGATGATATTACTATTTTTTAACCGACTTCCAGAAAGGAGGTTGTATGGTCGACTGTATCTATATTTTTTATGTATGTTCACCGATTACTCGGCCATTATTGGGCCGATTTTCAAAATTATTTTCGTAATCGAAAGAGTATACTAACGAGGTGATCCCATTGCCACCAAGTCTGATGATCTGATGATTGGATCATTGAAAAATCAAAGGAGACCCTTAAATTATATAGGCAGTGCAACGTGTTTCATGTTTTTTCTAAAGAAATTCTGGTAGTCATCATTTATCATGATACTGAGCTGATGATGGACGGTTTCTGGAAGGTTAGGAGTTCCTACAATACTGTTTAGAACGGAAGACGTTTAAAGTTATTCTGCTGTTTGTCTTGGTTCAAATTCTAATACGCATCTATTTTTACTTATAAGATTTAAATAATTTATTTACAAAAAAATAAAACATAACAAAAAAACCACTTCACAACTTCGGTTTCAGTACAACTCTAACGTATCGCTTCATTTGTAATTTTTTTTTGCAAAAAATAAAACCGACTTCAAAATCACCAAAAAGTCATAAATAAGAATACATGCAATATCACAGCTTAATAATATTGAAGTCGGTGCCAAGCAATGATCACTTGGAGTCTTAAAAAATATGTAGTTAATTAAAATTTGGCACCAACTTCAATATAAAAATGTGATGTTGCATGAATTCTTATATTATTTATGACTTTTTGGTGTTTTTGAAGTCGGTTTTATTTTTTGTTAAAAACATTTACAGGAGAAACGTGAAGTGGTTCACAGTGAGAAGGTTTATTATTTCTTCATTATATCATTTTACTAGACCGATGGTGCATGAAATATGCGGACCAGAATGAAGCCAAAACTACGAGCTTTAGATAATTTATGTACGTACGTTCGTATTATATTTGTAGAGCACAGTTAAAGCACACAACGAGCGCTGTCTAGGAACGTTTACATGAATCGGAGAATCGATAGCTCCAATCGTATAGACGTCTTATCGCCTTTTGACCGTAACTTGGTGCAGTAATAGTGACTCGAATGGGAGTTTTGACTTTAAAACTTTAACGTCAGCTATATAACTTTAGGTTACAAACTTGGAATGTCTAAGACCAGTCCATTGCTATTAATCGTAATATTAATTTCATCTGAGTATAAATTAGGAATACTTACGTAATGCTATTTCTGGACCAAGCTATCAGCAGACTATGACCAATCAAATACAAATAATCTTTATTGAGCAATATTACTGGTACATTACATACACAGGTATAAACTCTGCCTTTCACTGTAGTCCAAGACTGTGCTGTGAAAGGCAGTGTCTTCCCAAATGTTGCCCCAAATTCCAAAAAAAAATGTAGGTGCTTGTTTAGTATGGGTGCGGTTGAATAAAATAAAAAGAGAAAAGCAATAATAATAATAAAAAGAAAAATTTGAGATCCAAAAATACACAGATACAAAAATCCACATAACCTATTTAATCCTTAGTAAAAGATTCTCCAGATCGTCATAATCTAATTTACACAGCCATTCATATACAATATTTTTCAATTTGTACAAACTTAATTGCTTAATATTTACATTAACTTTATTGTTCATTAAATTCTGTACTTTTGGAGACAGGTAATTGTAATGTCTCCACGCAATCATGCTTTTACAACTGGGAACTGGACATTGGTCTAGTCTCCGACCTGAAACCGGCAAGTGCGGGTGCTAATGATATCGCATTATAATGTTATAAATGTACATCTTCCTCACAGAATATACTCAACACTTCAAATACAAGTCTTTGGTTGGATATCTATAGGGCAATGCCATCATTACTTTGAGTAGGGCACGCTGTGCTCTCTCTATACTCTTAACATATTATGTGTTTTAGCGGCACCTCCCCATGCACTAATGCAGTAACCAATAATACACTCTCCAAGGGCTTTGTACGTTTGGACTAGAAGTGTTTTTTCAGCCACAGAACGCAAGATCTTAAACACATACTCGTAAATCAGTTTTCGGATTCTCTGGGATACCGTTTAATCATAAATTATATGAGTCAACAATATAACTATGTCAGTTTCTAATTATATTTCCTCCAATATAAATAATGTGCTTAAATGTTAAGTGAAATAGTGTTACATTGGGCCCTAGTAGTGAGGAGTGCTGAACTTCCCGGTGTTTTTATTTTACTCATTTCTCTCCACTGTGAGCTCAGAGGACACTGGGTGAATGCATCTCATGCAGGCCTATCACCTAGGCTCGTATTAATAGTCGTATCTCAAGTGCAAGGTCTATTTTAAGCTGCTGTTTTTGAGAGATGTGCCATACACTAAACGTTAAAACTGCTACTCAAAATCGAGTTCTGACTTGAGATGCGACTATTATTACGAGCTCTAGATACGGTGCGCAAATTCATTGGTTTGTATTTACCTGTTTTCTTGGATTCCTGTAAATGATATCGGCGTGCACTAGTTCGCCCTGTGTTTGTCTTTTATCCTTGGATTGGGTGACTTCAGCGTTATTTTCCTTCTCCTTCACATCTGCGGCGTATGCGCACAGCGCGAGAGCTGTAACGAAGGAAAAATATCGATGAAAAATATGTCAGAGTTCAGAGCTCAAATCCCTTCTAAATCAATGAAAATTACAGTTAAAAATTACAGCTATTAATACAAAGAATAATTTGTGTTTATTCCATCTGTAATGTCACTGGTCTACGGGTAATTAAAATTACGCTTAGATCCGTTAATGGGTCAATGCTCAATAAAAAAACATCGCCCCAGCGAAAACCCCGTATGGGTTCATTGAGGCGCGATGGAACTCGGAACACTCACTCATAAACACAAAATTATACAAAAAAGCAAAAAGATAAAGAAATGTGGATGCAGTAGATCACACCTGTTACTGTCACAGATAATAAAAATTAAGTAGCCCTCTGCAACTTCTTTCATTGCCATTTAACAATGATTTTATCATATCCTCTGGAATGGTATTCAGTATACTCGGTAATATGTATGTACATGTATACCCACGTCCTCTCCCCATAGACAAAATACAAATTACGGTGGGGAGAGGACATGGAAATACATTTCGGGGTGTCAATCATCCTAACACTTAAGCTCCTTAAGTTCTCAGGTCTCATTCTGACGCTCAAAATTGGAATTCATTGGAATCCCTAAACTATAACAATAGTTATTTGTTATACATGAGTGCAAAGTTGCTTTTTAAGCGCGTGCTCATCTTTTATGACCGAGCAAGGATTCTAAAATTGGAATCCTGAGCGTTAGCGAGGGAATCAAAAGAGCACAAGGTAAAAAATCTTTGCACTCGAGTGCAACACGTAACTTTTCATCCCCCCTCAGCGAGGAAATGACTAAATGCAAAATAAAACATTTACAATCACAAGATACTTTTATTTCAGTTTACGTATATATTTACTACAACATTGTGATAGGTAAGTATTACAGAAAAATATTTATATTATGTATAAAAAATACGAGTAATACGTTTTTTTTACTTGTTTTAAAGTTTCTTATTTATAACAATACGACGTTAAAACAAAATGGCGCGCGCAAAGCAAATTAAAAACAAAAGTACACCAAGGAGGTTCAGAGTCTGAGTTTTTAACAAATTTAAAAAAAGTTGTATGATAAATTCGGCACCATGGAGATGGAATTAAAAAGGTTAAATGATGTTTTGAAATCACATACCTAGTGCACGCGATGTTCTAAATTCAAATTTACTTTAACCTCAAGCGGATAAAAACGGCTTTGGCGGTCAGATATCGAATAGCAAAAATAGTCTTTCCGAGATGGGGGGATGAAAATATGTTTATTTTATTAAACTCTGATATTACTTTGCAGTGACACTATGTATAATGATCATCTTATATGAAATGCGACAACGAATTAAGTAAAATTTGCCATTTTCTTGAAGCAAATGAAATTGACAATCTTTTGTTTCAGTTGATCGACCCCTTGCCGTCTAGATTTCTTCAATGTGAGTTTATTTGCAAGCAGAGTTCCTATTTCACAGCAATAATCAATAGTATTAAGTAACGTATAGTCTATGATTAATGTAATACCACACTTTACATTCGTTCCACGTGTAATAATAGCTAACTATTTAGTGGAAACTTTCTTCCTATCATTAATTATTGTCACTAGTATAGCGTTTTGCGGTTTTTTACTGCTTATATTACAGACAATAGCTGTATAATTTGACTGTTTGAAGCGATAGCACAGCGAAAATAACACAGTACAACAAAAAAGGAAATCACGTAATGTATTTGAAATTTACCAATAGGTAATTTTCACAAAAATAAAATTTGCTTTTATATAATGATTTCTCGGGTGTATATTGGATCGCCTATCGCTAGTCCTAATTGCAAGTGGCACACAAACTTCAAGCCTAACATTTTTTCGCATAATTTTCACTTGTCCTAAATGTGTTTAGCCTATTTTCACTTCGCCCAACTTTTTATCGCCGTATTTTAGCATCCCAATTTCGACATTAGGCCGAAAACAAACAATTTGTACGTTAAAAGTTTAGACCAATAAGGTTTAGCCAAATGAAATTAGGACTACTTAGTAATTTTAGGCGAACCTAAGGGCACCCTATTTCTCAACGCATAGTATAACATGAATAATTCAATAGCAATTTGATGTTTATAAATTTAGTTAAGTTTTTTCGTGCAAGTTAAATAGATCTCCAACTACATCGCCATCGTCCAACTACAGGCCGATAGCTATAACCCCTTTGTTTTCAAAGATAATGGAATCGCTAATCAACCGCCAGCTTCTCCGGTACCTAGAGGATCACCAGCTGCTCAGTGACCAACAATACGGCTTTCGTAGGGGTCGCTCTGCTGGTGATCTTCTAGTTTACTTGACACATCATTGGGCAGAGGCAATTGAAGCGAAGGGGGAGGCACTGGCAGTTAGTTTGGTTGGACATCGCGAAAGCCTTTGATCGGGTATGGCACAAAGCGCTCCTCTCAAAATTTCCTTCATACGGGCTTCCCGAGAAATTATGTGGATGGGTCACTAGCTTTCTAGCAGACAGAAGCATTAAGGTCTTGATTGATGGTGAATGCTCAGACCCACTGTCTGTAAATGCTGGTGTCCCCCAAGGATGTGTGCTTTCACCTACACTATTCCTTCTGCATATCAATGATATGCTACAAATCAGCAGCATTCATTGTTATGCAGACGACAGCACGAAAGACACCTTCTATAACGGCCGTGCGAACTCTTCTCGGGAAAACGTCATTGAGTGCCGGAATAAACTTGTGTCTGAAATCGAAACTTCATTAGAGAAAGTTTCTAACTGGGGTCGTCTTAATTTAGTCCATTTCAACCCCTCAAAGAAACAGGTTTGCGCGTTCACCGCAAAGAAAATACCATTTGTCGTATCTCCTCGCTTTCAGGGCATTCCCCTAACTGCCTCAGCCAATATTGGGATCCTTGGTGTCGACATATCGAGTGAAGTCCAGTTCCGTGGCCACTTAGAGGGTGAAGCTAAATTAGCTTCTAAGAAGCTTGGTGTGCTCAACAGATCGAGACAGTATTTCACTCCGGCGCACCGCCTTCAGCTTTACAAGGCGCAGGTTCGGCCTCATATGGAATACTGTTCTCATCTTTGGGCTGGGGCCCCCCAATACCAACTTCTCCCACTGGACCGCATTCAACGGAGAGCGACTCGAATCGTCGACTGCCAGGAAATTTCAAATCGGCTTGATACCTTGGCGCTGCGTAGAGATGTCGCTTCGCTATGCATCTTCTATCGTATTTATTACGGGGAATGCTCCGAGGAATTGTTCGGACTTATACCTACCGCCTCTTTCCGCCATCGTTCCACGCGGCAAAAAATCCATGCCCATCACTTAGATGGTTGGCAGTCCACAACTGTGCGTTTCTCTCGAAGTTTCCTGCCTCGCACAGTCAAACTTTGGAACGAATTGTCGCCTGCGGTATTTCCAGACCGATACGACCTTCAAACTTTCAAAAAAAGAGCGTATTCCCACCTCAAAGGCCGGCAACGCACTTGTAACTCCTCTGGGGTTGCGGGTGTCCATGGGCGACGGTAATTACTTACCATCAGGTGATACGTCTGCTCGCTTGCCCCCTATACCATAAAAAAAAAGATCTAATACATTTTTACAATCAATATCATGCAAAAATTATTCACCGATTATTATTTACCTTAAAATTTATTAACAAATAATAAATATTTATAAATTAACGTAATGAGCAATGCGCGCGTGTATCATACGACGTTTTTCAACACACTTGTGAGGAAAATAAACGATCTTGTGGTGTTTGTAGTGAAACACACGAATGTTGGTTGAACACTGGTTTATTTTTAAAACATGACTACCTTCAATATAGATAACACCGTATTATACTACATCCTTCCCCTTCAAAGAAACAGAAAAAAATGTTTTGATCGAACTGGAACAGTTATAGTATTAACAAAAGCAATATAAATATATTTTTTTTTACATCTCTAACTTATAACAAAATTATTGAATAAATAAACTAGAAAGTCATAATATAATGTTTCAAAATAAAGTTGATTTTTATGTGAGTAGGTATATAATAATGTAAAAAAAATATATAAAAGGAATAACAAAAAGCAATAAAATTACATGCATCTTAATAAGGCTACAAAAATGTGATTAATGCACTAGCATACCCTTATATATTTTCCCTTATATATATATATATATTCTTATCTTAGTCTTAACTCCTAATAAATATTATGTTTATACATGGAACATACTTTTTTAAACTAGATTTCCTTTAAATTTGATACCATTCGTGCTGTCCGTTCCCTAGACCTTTCAATAGGAACATTTGGTGGTGGCGGTGATTGTAATGGTGATTCATAACCGTCACTAACCATTGAGCTAGCTGCGCTGTTATCATCATCAGAACGCATCAAATTTATATCACTATCTATTGGTAGCTTAGGTTCTTCACAAGAAGTCATATTTTTCGAACAATCAATATTTCCAGTATGTCTCTTTTTATTACGTCTACGCTGAAAGGCCATTGTAGCCACTGCCGCCCAATTATACTCAGAAAAGACAACAGAATTTTTCGGTGATGGGAGCGGCGGTGGTTGCTGACGGGTCTTACCACTGCCCGACGTCGTACGCACAATAAGATGACCACGTGTACGTCGAATTTTATTGCCAAACTCATCTTCTACTATAAAAGATCGCGGCTGTGGCGCTTGTGCTATGATCTTGACTTCTTTTCTGTTATCCTTAGGACATGCTAGCACAGCTTTATCACCGGGATGTATTTGAGCCAGCGGCCGCGCTGATTTGTCGTAGTGCTCCTTAGCGTAACATTTTTCTTTAATTAGTGCTTTATAGTTACGTTCATTATCAACTGGTTCTTTTAGTAAATTTGTAGTAATCGGTAATTTTGTTTTTAATCGTCTGCCCATTAGCATTTGCGCTGGAGAGTCCAAGCCATTTCGGGGCGTAGATCTAAAATTTAGGAGACTTAATTCTATATCTTGATTTGAATCTATACATTTCTTTAATAGATTTTTTACTGTTTGAACTGTTCTTTCACTCTTACCGTTCGATTGTGGATAGTGTGGCGATGACGTAACATGATGTACGTTCCATTCTTGCATAAATTTCTTAAACTCTTTTGAATTATAAGCAGGCCCGTTGTCTGTTATAACTTCACTTGGTATTCCATATCGTGCAAATTGTACTTTCATAAATTGTATGACTTTTTGACTAGTAATGGAATTCAATTCTCCGACCTCAACATAGTTTGAGAAATAGTCTACTAGTATTATATACCGTTTTTTCCTATATTCAAATATATCAGAAGCTAGTTTATTCCAAGGTAAAGAAGGCACATGATACTGTAAAAGAGGTTGACGAGTTGGACGGCGCGAGTGTAAGGCACACGCTGCACATCGGCGCACCTCGGCCTCCACGGCGTCGCTCATACCAGGCCAGAACATGACATCGCGAGCCCGTCGCTTACACATCTCAATACCTAAGTGACCTTCGTGAACAATTTTCAACATCTCTGCTCTTAAGGCCCGTGGAATAAATAGACGTTCTCCCTTAAAAATCATACCATCAATATACAATAATTGCTCTCGATATGGCCAAAATACGTTAACCTGTTCACTCACACTTCGTCTACTTTTTGGCCAACCTTTATTTATATACTTTATCAATAATTTACAATCACTATCTACCTGTGTTTCTTGTTTAATTAAAACCTTCTTTAGATCACTAAAGGGCACCATTTCTAATATGAAGCACGTCTGTATGTCAACTTCACGAGACACTTGATCATGCATTACATCATTAAGGGGAGCCCGCGACAGTGTATCAGCGATATACATATATTTACCTGGTACATACATAACTTTTATATCAAATCCCTGTACTCTCATCATCATACGCTGTAATCTAGCTGGTACTGATATTAGAGGCTTATTAAAGAGAGCTTCTAACGGCTTATGATCACTATGCACTACAACATCAGATCGACCATAAATATATTGTCTAAACCGTTCCACGGCGAAAACAATTGCCAGCATCTCTTTTTCTATTTGAGCATATCTGGTTTGTGTGTCTGTTAGCGTAAGAGAGGCAAATTCCACCGGCCGGTCATTTTGCAACAAGACCGCACCCAAGGCGACACTGCTAGCATCGACAGACAGTACTACTGGGGCGTCCGCAGAGTACAGTGCAAGAACAGGGGAACTTGCAACTTTCTTTTTTAACGTATTAACTGCTTCAGTATGCTGAGCTTCCCACAACCACTCAACATCTTTCTTCAAAAGATGTCTGAGAGTATTGACGTAATTTGAATAATTTTGAATAAATTTTGATAAATAATTGACCATTCCCAGAAACCTTTCTAATGACTTTCTATCTGTAGGATTGGGCATGTCTAGTATAGCCTTAATCTTACGATCGTCAGCTCTCATGCCATCAACATCAAATTTATGACCAAGATAAGTAATTTCAGAAACGCCAAACTTACACTTGCCACGATTAAACTTAATACCTACGCCCCGCGCTCTTTCTAATAGTGACTCTAATCTCTTATCATGTTCTTCTTGAGAACAGCCCCAGACAATGAGGTCATCGCTGAATGATTCTACTCCTTCCAAGTCTTCTAAAAGTTGTCTAAGTTTTCCATGGAAAACTTCAGGTGCACAACTTATACCATACGGTAAACGCAAAAATTGGTACCTACCAAAAGGTGTGCCAAAGGTACACAAATCAGCACTGGCATCATCTAGCTGTACCATCCAGAAGCCGCAGCGGGCGTCCAGTACGCTGTAGACGCTGGCGCCGCGCAGCTTCACTGCCAGCTCTGTTACGGTCGGCAGCGTGAACTGCGCTCGCCGAACCGCACGGTTTAGAGGTCTAGGGTCCAAACAAACACGAATACTACCATCTTTTTTAGGAACCAAAACAATTGCATTTACCCAATCAGTTGGATGTGTGATCTTTCTCACTACACCTAAACATTCCATTCTTTTTAATTCTAATAATAATTTATCTTTCAGGCCTAGTGGTATTTTCCTAGTAGGACACATTACAGGTGGCACATTTTTATCAATAATGATACTATATTGCCCTGGTAGCTTTCCTAACCCTTCAAATAAATCAGTAAAGTTATCAATATTTAACACATGTATATGATTTATTAGGTTCATCTTTATACAGCCTTGAAGTCCTAAAATATTTTGGCATTTTAATTCCACAATAACAAATGGTAAAGTGTATTTTTTATCATTCAAAACAATTAACAAGTCATCAAAACCGATGACTGGTAACCTATTTCCTGTAAATGAGTGAACTTGTTTTTTAAAAGGCTTAAGGCGTTCAATAGGCAGCCCTAACTTAATATACTCATTTTTCGAAATAACATTTATCATAGAACCTGTATCAATTTTAACCATTATTTGTTTACCATTACAAACAATATTTTCAATCCATTCTATATTTGACTTACAATTCTTTTTGTCCTCGGTAATTGTGTTAACATAGAACATTTCTTCATTTTCACTATCGATCGAATCGCACACGCTTAAATTTAACACTTCACGCATGACTTTCTTTCGTTCACATACTCGAGAATAATGACCCACCTGATCGCACACAAAGCATTTGACATACCGCGCCGGGCACCTGTCACCTGCCGAGCAGCGCGTGCTGCCGCAGCTCGAACATGCGCCGGAGCCGCTCGCGCCGAGCGTGCTGTGCGCTCCGTCCGCGCCGCCGCCGCCCGCGCCGCTGCCGCGCCAGCCGCGTCCGCCGCCGCCGCGCCGCCAGCGCCCGCCCGCACGCTGTCGACCGCGCGCCCGGTAGGAACCCCGCGCCGACACCGCGTTCACTTGCGCCAAATCCACGGATCCATCGATGCAAAGACCTTCCTCTTTTGACAACTCCGCCACTTGACAAATTTGTATAGCTTTTGATAATGTTAATTCATCTGTGCGGAGTAAACGATCCCTCACTTTATTGTTTACGATTCCACAAACAATTTTATCTCTTAACAAGCTTTCCTGGAGATCGGCGAATTCACATTGCTGACTTAACATTCGTAATGCAGTCACGTACTCATCTATGGACTCATTTTCATCTTGATTTCGAGAGAAAAATTTAAATCGCCGTACGGTAATATTTGGTTTAGTATTGAAATGTTGCTCAAATTTCTGTATCAAACAATTAATGTCATCTTCACTTTCATTCTTGTCATATGTAAAGGTGGTAAAAACTTCATATCCCGCCGGTCCTATGAGGTTAACCAACAAGCTGGCCTGAACTTCTTTCGGCTCACTGCTCACTCCAGACGCTTTCAAAAACACTTCGAATAACTTCCGCCATTTGCGCCACGATTCCGAGCGCAAGGCGGGCCCACCTTCAAGTGATAATTCCGCTGGAGGACGCGCGTGTTCCATTTTTAAGCAAAACTTGGCAATCAATTAATGTTAAATCCCGTTAAATAACGACAATTTATGCACCTCAATAAGTAATTAATTGCCACACCGCTGTCACCATGTAGTGAAACACACGAATGTTGGTTGAACACTGGTTTATTTTTAAAACATGACTACCTTCAATATAGATAACACCGTATTATACTACAGTGTTCACGCTCGAGGAGGCGAGTGGCAACACGGCATTATAGTCTGTGCAGTGAGAGCCTTTTGGCGGCCGGCCGCATGTAACATGTCAGTCGAGTCGAATACGGAATGACATTGTTAGAGGTTATGTCCGGGCCGCAATAAAATGTAATATAAGTTAACTAACAAATAGTATTGCGCGGCGCACCAAGTGATTGTTGGTGCGAGGTTCCGCCAAGTTTTCGTATCTTTTATCGGTGAGTTCGGGTATTGGTGGCCTAATAGGCAAGTGTACCATCCGATTCGGTCAGAAAGCAGCCCTTCAGGAGCCGCGACTTCCTTCGAGCTAGCTCAGGAAGTCCACCGGCTACATACGGAGATCAATTGGAATAGGGGTAAGCACCAATGTTTTCTATGAGCTGGTAGTAGGTTATAAAAATCAGCAACCCAGAAGTCGGTGAATCGCCGACGTGGTGGTGTCTACCTTGGGCACCACCATCTTTTGGTAGCAGAGCGTGGTTTTTAGATTTGAGTGGTTGATTAGTATTGTACAATTAATATTGTAATCTTGTTGGTTGTCCAAATGGGCAATACATATTAATTGGTTTTGTGATTGCTGATTTTAAACCGACTACAATCTCATTTGTGGATCGATCTCCCTAACTAGTTGTCATTGTCATTGTATATGAAAAATTGGGGTTAAATGCCTTTTGTTGTTCTAGTTAAGTTCTAGCATTTACCTATATTTGATTTTGGTTTGTTTTTTCATATCTTTGTTTTGCCCTTGAATATTTTGTTTGTTAAGTTGTAAACTTATACTTGAATTTAATTTGTTGAAAAAATTTTGCTGCTAAATGACTTTGCTGTTGTTGTAATACACTATTTTGCTGTGTTAAGTTTTAGCATTTACATTTGATTTTGTTTCGTTTGCCTTTGAATATTATGTATGTTAAGTTATTGACTTAATACTTGAATTTAATTTGTTTGAAAAATTCTGTTGTTAAATGCCTTTGTTGTTCTAGTTAAGTTATAGCATTTACACTTGATTTTGGTTTGTTTATATATTTTGTTCTGCCTTTGAAATTCCTCCCGATCTGTTTTGTTGCCTGCGGTTGTCGGTCTGTTTGTCTGTGTATTATTATAGTGTATCTTAATTTTGGTGCAAAATGGTCCCGCCAGTCAGCCCGCTTAGTGGTGCCCGTGCGGGTGCACAAAAGATCTTGAGATGGTTTGCTAGTGCCGTCGCTTTGGTAGACCGACCAGACCGAGAACAGGCCTTGTTAATTCGGCATGAGGGAGTACCTGCTCGCTTGAAGGAATTGGAGCAGCTTTTTGTTGTTCATCAACAATATTTGCTCGACCACCCAGCCGAGGGTGCCGCTGAGTTGCGGGCAGTCGACCAATTTAATGCCGATTATGATCAGTGTTTTGAACAGGCGGATGTGATTATAAACAAGGCTCAGGCAATCCTATCCGCCCGGAGGGGTGAGTCGTGCACGCCCGGGGAGGTCAAGCCTACCCCGGCCGGCTTGCTGGGCAGACTGCCCACTTTAGACATCCCAACCTTTGATGGGAACCTGGCTTCTTGGATGGGGTTCATTAACCTCTTTGATAGCCTGGTTCACTCGAGGGACGATCTGTTCCCTAGCCAGAAATTGGCCTATTTGCTCTCTGGCTTACGTGGAGAGGCTAGTGTGCTTGTCCAGCATCTACCTGTCAACGATGACAGTTATGATATTGCAAGGGCGTTGTTGACCGCCCGGTATCAGAATGTTCGCTTGCTAGCGGACACACATGTGGCTGCCATTTTAGGGCTGCCACGAGTATCGCGGGTCTCCTCATTGAGGAAGGAGATTTTGAACCCGCTGCTAAGCGCTATTAACGCGCTCAAACGACTTGATCTACCGGTGGACCAGTGGTCCTTTATTTTGCTCCACCTCATCCTCGATAAGCTTCCCATGGAGATGAAGGGGCGCATTGAACAAAGGTATGGGGGCAATAGTGCCTCGTACCTCCCCCCCTTCTCGGATCTCCTCAGATTTTTGGAGGATGAGTGTCGGATGACCGACCACTTGGATCTGGCTCCTATACCGGGACCGAGTACAGGCCGCTATGAGGCAACCCGGGCAGCGCCACGGAGAGAGCGCCGCCCGCACAAGCAGTATACTGCAGTGCGGCAGAACTCTCCACACGGGGAGAGGCCGAGGCCTTGCAAGTGTTGCAAGCGGGATGGCCATCGTTTGCCGGCCTGTCCCAAATTTGTTGGCCTACGCACCGAGGGGCGTAGGAATATGGCCAAGCAGCGGAATTGGTGCTACCGCTGCCTGGGGGCTCATATGGCATCGGCTTGCCCCCACCCACGAGATTGTCACTGTTGTGGAGGGGCCCATCACCCCCTCTTGTGCTTTAATAATAAAGACACTCGTGAGGTGGTGAGAGAGAGGGACTCGCACACGGGCGGGGGCCCTCGTAGGTCACCCACATCTCCGAGGAGATCGGAGGGGCGTGCCACCCCTCTGCGGAGATTGGACAGGCGCCCCCCCTCCAGTGAGAGGATTGGGCGCCCTACCCCCCCTACGGGCGGGGGGGATCGACGCGCCACTTATGAGGCGCCACCGCGGGATTGGGCCGCGGTTATTAGGGAGCCACGTCGGGAGCCGATACGCTTCTCTCCCCCTCTGATGGAGAGACCCCGGTTGTCACGGGCTCCCCCAACTTTCGCCCATCATGGGCACCGCCCGGCCCCCCGATGCAGCTTTGGTCGGGGTGTGTACGTGCCGGATTGGGACCCGCTCGAGCGCCTTGAGCGCCCTATTCCTCCGCCGCGCACGCATTTTTCCTTGAACCCCCCTTCCCCCCCGTTGCGGGGAATGCGGGAGGATTTTCATTAAACCAACTGTCGGCTGCAACCCCCCCACAGGAGCAGGTGCTGTTACCAACAGCCTCCGTACAGGTGTGGGGCCTGAGGGGCACCTTTGTTTTAGTTCGCGCCCTTTTGGATACGGGAGCTCAGGGTTGCATTGCCTCCAGCTGGCTGGTCCGGCAGTTGAGTTTGAACACATCTCCATACCTTGAATCGGTACGAGGAATCGGAGACCTGCGGATCCCGGATCCGATCGGTCAGGTTTTGTTCTCCTTCTCCCCCCACTTCTCTTCAGCGCCCAAAATTGGCGCGATCGCGATTGTTTATGAGAAGGTTGTTGGTCAGCTTCCGCAACAGCACGTTTCGCGCGCTGTCGTTGATGCGACATCAGGATTGACCTTGGCTGACCCTTCCTTCCACCGAACCGGTCCGATTCACTTATTGCTCGGTGCCGATGTTCTAGGCCGCGTGTATTGTGGGAAGAGGAGAGAGTTACAGAAGGGTGGGCTGGTAGCCTTATCTACATCGCTTGGGTTTGTAGTGATGGGACCAGTTAGGCATAACCCACCATCTCCATCGGTGGACAGTTACATAACTGTTAGCTCCACCTTATCGGATGTCCTTCAACAGTTTTGGGAGGTGGAAGAGCCCCCTACCGTGAAGCGAGTGAACCCCTTGGACGAGGAGTGTGAGTTGTTCTACCAGAACAATACAGGTCGCCTTCACTCGGGACGGCTGATCACTCGTTTGCCCTTTTTGTCAGTTCGCCCCTCACTTGGCAGCTCCCGGCCGTTGGCCGAGAAGCGGCTGCTGTCCATGGAGCGTCGGATGAGTAGGAACTCCGACTTCAAACAGAAGTATGTCGACTTCATGCGAGAATATGAGCAACTGGGGCACATGTCGGTCTCGCGACTGGACTGGCGAAACGAGGAACATAATTTTCTTCCTCACCACGCGGTTTTGAAACCTTCCACTGGGATGATACGCGTTGTTTTTGATGGGTCAGCTCCTACGTCTACCGGAGTTTCGCTGAATCAATGTCTGCATGCTGGACCGAAGTTGCACCACGAGGTGGGCGATGTATTGACCAACTTCCGTCGCCATGCCGTCGTCTTTGTGACCGATATCCGGATGATGTTTCGGCAGACTGTGATTCACCCGGACGATAGACGATATCAGCTCATATTATGGAGGGAGGATCCCAGAGATCCCATGCTGGTCTACAAGCTGAACACCAATACATACGGTTTGCGTTCGAGCCCCTTTGTGGCAATTCGCTCACTTGTGGAACTCGCTGACCGTGAGCGGTTACGATACCCTCGCGCATCCTTGGTTCTCAAGGAGGATGCATTTGTGGATGATATTTGTACGGGCTCCTCTAGTGTCGAGGAAGCCTTGATTTTGCGAGATGAACTAATTGCTCTTCTCGGGGCTGGTGGTTATGAACTGAGGAAGTGGATGTCCAACTCACCTCAGCTTTTGTGTGACTTGCCAGACGACCACCAGCAGGAGCCTCATATTTTTGAGAATGCCAACACTCCAGATTTACTATCTGTTTTGGGAGTGCAATACAGACCTGTCCAGGACACGTTCACCTATCGATTGGAGCTGCCAAGCCCCAAGGTCTGGACGAAACGGTTGGTTTTGTCTACAGTAGCTCGTACCTTTGACCCAAATATCTGGATTAGTCCCGTAGTGTTTTGGATGAAGTGCTTCCTACAGGAACTTTGGTCAGCCGAAGTGTCGTGGGATGAGCCCCTCTCGGGCCGTTTGCTGCGAGATTGGGAGTCCTTCATGTCGTCTCTCCCCGACATTAACCGTGTTAGTATCCCTAGACATATACTGCCTAAGGGACGGTTTACGGCCAGCCTTCATGGCTTTTGTGACACGTCTGAGAGTGGATACGCAGCCGTCATATATATCCGGACGGTCGATGATAGAGGAGCTGTTAAGCTCCACTTGCTAATTGCTAAGAGTAAGGTTGCTCCACTTCGGACTCGATTAACGATTCCGAAGTTAGAATTGTCTGGAGCTACTCTTCTGGTTCGTTTAATGAACCACGTTGTTGACACCCTGGGACGTAGTGTGGACTTTGAGTCGCTCTTTGCTTGGTCCGACAGTCAGGTTGTCCTGTGTTGAATTAAGAACTCCGTCCACTCCCTGGAGGTATTTGTGGCTAATCGGGTATCCCAAATACAGGCCTCGAAGGCCCCGTTGATTTGGCGCCACGTGCCAGGTGAAATAAACCCTGCTGACTGTGCGTCACGTGGCAGCGAAGCCCCTCAGCTTATTGACCACACTCTGTGGTGGGGTCTCGAATGGTTGTTACAGCCGTCTTGGCCTTCCACACCAGCTGTGGTGAAGGCACCAAATCCGGGCTTGCGTGTTCACGCTGTCGAGACTATGGCGGCTCCAGAGCGGGAATTTTTATTAGACCGCTACAGTTCTCTGGACAAGTTGCTCGGCGTGACCGCTTGGATAAGAAGATTTATACGAAATTGTCGCCGGCCTCAGGACAAATATTTGTGTCCGGTCCTCTCACCGCAGGAGCGCCAAGATGCTCTTTTGCATTGGGTGCGTATGACCCAGTCTAGAGCGTTTGAACCGGAACTTAAGATTTTCCGTACCGGGACGTCCAAATTGAAGGGACCCTTGGTGCGTTTGACTCCCTTTCTGGATGATAAGGGATTGTTGCGTGTAGGAGGCCGATTGAGGCACGCTAACTTGCCTTATAGATCACGTCATCCCCTGTTGCTCCCCAAGGACGGACCATTGGTGCGATTGTTGATCATTGATCGCCATGTGAAGAATGCTCATGCCGGATGTAATGCATTGACCGCGCTCCTCCAACGGGAGTTTTGGATTTTGTCAGCGCGAAGAATTATCCGATCTGTTATCTTTCGATGTCTGCCCTGCTATCGTTTACGCCCCGAGACGATGCAGCCCCAAATGGGTGATTTGCCTGCTGATCGTGTGAACGAATCGATGACCTTCTTAGGAGTTGGAACTGATTTCGCGGGACCGTTCACTATAAAAACGTCGCGACTCCGTAATGCTAAGACTGAAAAGGCTTATTTGTGTGTGTTTGTTTGTTTGGCCACTAAAGCCGTTCATTTGGAGGTGGTGAGTGCACTCACCATGGACGCTTTCTTAGCAGTGTTAGACAGATTTGTCTCCCGCCGGGGACTGCCTTCTCTAATTCGGTCCGATTGTGGGACGAACTTCAAGGGCACTGAGAGACATATAAGAGAAGTTTGTGAATTTTTAGATAAAAATAATATTGAGATCGGATCCACACTCTCCCGTAGGGGGGTAACATGGCGATAGTCCCCGCCGTCTTGCCCTCACTGGGGAGGGATTTATGAATCTGTTGTAAAGGCCGCCAAGACTCACCTTCGTCGCGTTATTGGGGAGACTATTCTCACGTTCGAGGAACTCGCGACGGTGTTTCATAAGATTGAGGCGGTTCTCAACTCGCGTCCGTTATGTCCGTTGTTTACCGACGCGAACGATTTGCAGGCCCTCACGCCGGGCCATTTCTTGATAGGCAGACCACTTAACGCCCTGCCCGAGTATCCTTATAGAGATGTCAATCCAGGACGCCTTTCGCGGTTTGAGTTACTCCAGCAGCTTACCCAGAGCTTCTGGTGCCGCTGGCACCTTGAATACTTACACATTTTGCAACAGCGCGTTAAGTGGTCAGATAAGACAAACCCACCGAGGGTTGGAGACCTCGTGTTAGTGAAGGACCCAAACCTGCCACCCTTACGTTGGCGTCGCGGACGCATTGTCCAACTTACTCTAGGGTCTGATGGTGTGCCCAGGTTTGCCGAGGTCCTAGTTGGGGATTCTGTTTTGAAGCGCGCGGTCGCTACTCTTTCTCGCCTCCCCTTAGACTGATTTGGCGGACAGTCCGGGACTGTCCGGAGCGGGGGGATGTTCACGCTCGAGTAAGAGCGAGTGGCAACACTGCATTATAGTCTGTGCAGTGAGAGCCTTTTGGCGGCCGGCCGCATGTAACATGTCAGTCGAGTCGAATACGGAATGACATTGTTAGAGGTTATGTCCGGGCCGCAATAAAATGTAATATAAGTTAACTAACAAATAGTATTGCGCGGCGCACCAAGTGATTGTTGGTGCGAGGTTCCGCCAAGTTTTCGTGTCTTTTGTCGGTGAGTTCGGGTATTGGTGGCCTAATAGGCAAGTGTACCATCCGATTCGGTCAGAAAGCAGCCCTTCAGGAGCCGCGACTTCCTTCGAGCTAGCTCAGGAAGTCCACCGGCTACATACGGAGATCAATTGGAATAGGGGTAAGCACCAATGTTTTCTATGAGCTGGTAGTAGGTTATAAAAATCAGCAACCCAGAAGTCGGTGAATCGCCGACGTGGTGGTGTCTACCTTGGGCACCACCATGTGGTATTAATATTTTTCTGAAAATGACTGCGCTTTTTTATCAATCTTCCACTGCATAAAAGTATCGTATGTCACCAAATATTTATCCTTTGACTTTTGCGGCAACAAACTATTACTCGCGCTTTGCACCTTCATAATTATTTCCGACGGAGTTAATAATATGGATTCTTCTACAGTTGGACTCGACATATTTGTAGATAATCAATTATCATCATCATCATCTCAGCCGCACGACGCCCACTGCTGGGCATAGGCCTCCCCCATGGATCTCCACAAAGATCGGTCCTGTGCTGCCCGCATCCAGCGTCTTCCCGCGACCTTTGCCAGATCGTCGGTCCACCTGGTCGGGGGCCTACCTACTGAGCGTCGTCCGGATCGTGGTCGCCACTCGAGAACCGTTCGGTCCCAGCGGCCATCGGTTCTTCTCGCTATGTGACCTGCCCACTGCCACTTCAGCTGAGCAATCCTTCGAGCAATGTCGGTTGCTTTAGTTCTCCTGCGGATCTCCTCATTTCGGATCCGATCACGCAGGGAGACCCCAAGCATTGCTCTCTCCATTGCCCGATGAGCGACCTTGAGCCAATTATCAATTACAACAAAAAGGCAAAAAATTTCAATAACGGGAAAATGCCGCGCGCCTTATTTTTTCGCGCGCTGCCCGGGCATGGCTAAACTCTTCATACAGCCAACATTTAAAAAAGGGCCAAACAGCCAAAATTCAAAACTAAATAAAGCGAACATTTTAGTTTTTAAAAACAAGTTTGTGTGTATTTTTAATAATTTATTTTAGTTATAGTTATTAATTATTGTTTTTTAAATATTGTTATTAATTTAATATTTAAGTAACCAGTAGTAGGCTGTTCATTTGTTTCCAATTGGCAGCCGCATAAAGTTGTGTTAAAAAAAAGTATATTAAGCGACAAATTTTAGAATGCGTATACTGGACATACATTTACTTTGCAAACTTAAACAAATTAGAATTTGTCGTGTTAAGATTACCGCACTTGTGCGATTATGTAAAGTGAAAAGCACTCGTGTTTAATATACTGAATAACGGGTCTAAATGCAAAGTAATAAGACCCACTTTACGAGCAAGTGTGTTGAAAAAAATATTGGAAAATACTTGACATTATTTTAAAAAAGTATTTATCTAAAGAAACATTAAAGACAACATAATATTTGATGCACGAAACTTTTTTTGCGAGATTGACTCGCAATTGTACATTTTTTATCCTTTTTACTCGTATGAAGATGCAAAGTAAATGTTTCCACATATATCAGTTCTACATTACTTTATAATTGTACACTGCGGCTTGCCGGCCATTGTGAATCTAACACTGATTAATGTGTTTGGAATGGGGCAAAAGCGAATCGGTGCTAATGACAGCTGAACACACCATGTCGAATTGTCAACAGTACATAGGCGATCTGATAATTTACCCGGATTAGAGTGTTTTGCAGTCCTGTTGGCCAAACTCATAAACATTGAATAATGCCTGAATAATAATATGTACACATAGATTAGTCTCTTTCTGTCATGACCGAACAGATAGAAAGTTACAACAAGTTATACTTACAGCGTTCTATAACATATTATTAAAGGATTTAGAGTATATTACAAGCTTTTATTTTAAATGCAATTATCAAACTTACAGTGTACTGTTTGCGACATATCAACATGACAATCGAGGTATGAGATTTGGCGTGGGTGGGTGACACCCCGCACGTTCCTACAGCACAACATAGCAGAAAGGCTACGACATCTTAGAATGAGTACTGCACGAGTCCGCATCCATATCGCCGTGTATTCAAAATTGCCATGTAAATAAAATTGCCATTATATCCCATCGCGCACTGACATATAATAATATTTGTTTAACTGGGATGGTCATCCAACAACATCCTGTTGATATCCCACCGCGGTGAACTGAGCTTCAACCTTTTAATACTTGGGTATCAAATAATAACATTTAGATAACAAGCACGTTTAATAAGTTTGAAGATTAAATAAAAACCGGCCAAGTGCGTGTCGGGCCACGCGCAATGTAGGGCTCCGTAGCTGCAAATGCCAACTATGAGTTCACACACACACACCTCACAGTTTAAGGACTAAAAACATCTAAAAACGAGCCCATATAGAACTATAGTAACTGAAGAAAGAGTAATAAAATCCTACTTCACAAGAGAAACTAGCAAAGCACGAATGTTCGAGAAATTTTTATAAGTTGGTCGTCTATAACTTTTTAGTTTGTACTTAGTACTCAACTCTGATAGTTTTCCTTTAAACTTCGTTACATATACTACTGTTTTCACGTATCCATATATAACCGTTTAGCAGATAGAGGGGGGAGACACTTACCTCTAACAAAAATTTGCTTACCTCTAACAAAAATTTAAATAACCAAATATTTCAGAAACGGATCCATAAATCGCAAAATGGTGTTCTGAACCCTACAATTTTTTTTATAGACCTATTCAACAATACCCCACACAATGGGTTAGTCGAGAAAAAAAATACTCCCAATTTAGTTGTATGGGAGCTACCCAAAAATTTTTTTTTGTCATATTTTTTTTATCACTTTTTTGGCATGATTAATATACATACCCATACCAAATTACAGCTTTCTAGTACTAATAATCTCTGAATAAAACCGCGGACAGACAGACAGACAGACAGACATGGCGAAACTATAAGGGTTCCTTGTTTACTACGGAACCCTAAAAAATGGCATCGACAAACCGACCGTTAAAGTTTCAAAACAATCACTATGGTGTGTCTGGCAAACGAGATAACAAATTGAATAAAAAAGATACGTTTCAAGTCTCCGATTTAAAACTTGTCAGCTGTTTTTGTCAATCAAAATGAAAACATTCAAACTTATTTCACTCTGATTTACACAGTATACCGAAAAGTGTTAAAAAGATGAGTTTGCGGTATCTACAAAAAAGTTGCAATAAATTACTTTATTCAAAGTTTGTCCCAAATTAGCAGTCCCGAACTCATTTCAAAACTTCGCAACCACAATTTGTAACATTCGAAACTGTATACTCGTAAACAGAATGGGATGTATTCCGTCCCAAGCTGTATTGTTTAGGCATACGTTCCTATTGTAAGTATATATAACAGAATAAGCCTCTACACAGATCTTCTTGTTGGGAACCCTTTCCTTTTGTTTGGGTGTTATTCTGACAGTACATAGAATAGGGTGTTTAGAGGCCCACCTTATCTACACTTATTATTATAAAGAGGAAAGATTTGTATGTAAATAGGTACCTATGTAACGAAAAAACTGTAAAACTACTGGACCGATTTCAAAAATTCTTTCACCATTAGAATGCTACATTATTCCTGATTGCATAAGCTACAAAATTATTTTTCCTATGAGAAAATTTAAAATTCCCTCGGGAAAACAAAACAACGCGGGCGAAGCTGCGTAAAGCTAGTACCTACCTACTGGAATAATTTAATAATAATACTTTATTTGACCATCTTTAAAAGCACAAGAAAAGAAATAACAAAAAAGAAATACAAACAATGCTTATAACAAATTAGATTAGATGTTATAGACTTGCTGGTCAAATAGGACCTGCTCTCCTGCTGAATTTGACTCCATAACGTTACTTATTACTTCTATAAGCGAATAAAAGATTTTAAATCGACTTTATTGGTTTTTAGACGGCGGTGTATGTTGAATATAAACACTATTTAATTTATATCAAAATTATTTATTTTATTTGAATGTAGGTACATAAAAAACACAAATTACAAAAGTTTGAAATAGTTAATATCGAGGTACACACTACACAGGTTTTGCTTATTTCCAAAGAACTATTAGCAGTGCACACAGAAAAGTAAGATGCATTACCGATATTGATAGTTACTACGGTATAGATAGATTAACAACACGATATTCACCGGGTTAAATTTCAGTCAAAGGCCAAATTCAGCTTTTATTGGATCTCCTGCACAGACTATCGAAAGGTTTTTGTGTCATGAATAATATGCATGTTTTTTTGTAATAATTTTAGGAAATAAATGAATTAAAAACTACAGAAAAGACTCGAATCGAAGTAACACAACTGATTAACGTAACGTTTTAAATAATTAAAATTGAAAATCTATTCTATTGAATATGTCACTGATTTATCCGTCAGTGAGATAATAAAAATATCAGACACGTATTTTTGCTTTGTTTAATATTTTTGTAATCTATAGCTTCTTATCGGAAAGCGAAAAGCTAGTCTATACTATAAAGAAAAATTATTTGTATGTTTGTACGTAATGAATAAACTCAAAAACTACTGGACGATTTAAAAATTGTTTCACAGAATGCTACATTACTGAGTAGCAAAGACTTTAGAATTGTTTTCCTGCGGGAAATTATACTAATCTAAATGATGAGCATTGAAACAAAATTTTCATATCATCCCAATAAATTCTATACGCTGTAAAAGCGTGGATATGGTTTAATCTCATTCATACAAAGTATGCTGATTTTTGTAAAAGCTCATAAAATACGCAGTGCACAAAAATAAATTATAACCGTTTACGTGGAATAGTTTTAAATGCATGTTACTTAAATCAAAAATTAGTTTTAATTGAATATTAATTAATATATTAAAAAGATGGAAAAAAAAGAACCTAACTAACTGAATAACCTAAAATGAAAAATAATAATATTCATTATTTATTATCTCTAGACAATATTATTCAAATTCGACGCCTAATTAAAGTGCTTTCCCTTATAATTTTCTTTGCCTGTATTGGTTAATAAGTTGTCTAGCAATATATAACTTGGTAGACAAATTGATTCGCAACAAATCAATGAAGTAGTGAATTGTCACAACTCATTTTTCATTAAAATAAAACGAAAAATAAATAAGGGCAAACGATCAGACGTATCACCTGATGCTGATGGTAAGTAATTACCGTCGCCCATGGACACCCGCAACCCCAGAAAAGTTATAAGTGCGTTGCCGGCCTTTGAGGTGGGAATACGCTCTTTTTTTGAAAGTTTGAAGGTCGTATCGGTCCGGAAATACCGCAGGCGACAATTCGCTCCAAGGTTTTTATTATCTCAAAGACGATGACGAATTTATTTATCGTTTCGCTATTAAAACGATTGCCACTTGTCTAAGCCCCCCGATATGTCAACTCGACAAACTAGATCTAGAACATCTCACCACCTTTCACCGAAATCATATGAGTTGAGTTTTGTTCGTAAAAAATCAAAAGCATTTCAGAAAATGCGTACGGTTAATTCATAATGACATTTTGCTTTGCTTCTAAAATAATGGTTCTAAATTGATGTTTCATTTTCAACCAAGACACGGTGAGCTTGGATTTCATAACGAAGATCTAACTTCGGAAAGGCTTAATTAACAAGACGAGGTAGATGTGTAGACAAAACTACTTGGGGTTGGGTGTTCATCAGCGATATAGCTATACCTACGGGTAAATATCAAACGCTTACTATTCATGCTCACAGAGCTGTAGCGAATAGCAATGGCTGAACATTCAATTTCAGCGCCATTCCCGAAATAGCTTCGTCATGCGAGCTTATAATTGAACTAGCAGCTAATTTGTTACCGTTGAGTTTCATAGGTACGATGTTAGTTATAGTACGAGTACGTTCGGAGCATACTATTAGTGTTTTTATTGATAAGGCACGTCTTGCTTTAACATCAAATGCCTTATTATCTATACTAATATTAGGTCCTTACATATGAAATTGGCGTTTTGCGGTACTGGCCACTTTGATCTCAAATATCTCCTCTATGGTTAGGAATTCCAAATTCAAATTTATACAGCTATTTACTTATGTATTTGTGTTTCGAAAATTATAATTCACTTGTTTTTTCCTCAATTGTTTTTTTCTTTGCGTCACTCAGTTTACAAAATGGAAAACTTGAAATATCACGTTATTTACGAGTACGAGTTCCACCGTGGCCCCAGTGTTGCATAAACGGCTCGAAGGATTAATGATGTGTATGGCGACGGTGCCGCAAAAGAAAACACAGTGCGTTTTTGGTTGCAACGTTTTGGTTCTGGAAATTTCGACCTGCAGAACAAGCCCCGTGGACGGCCGGAGACCAAAGTTGATAATGAAGAATTGAAGGCTATTGTGGAAGCGGATCCATCGCAAACCATGTCCGAGTTAGCTGCAGGCTGCGGTGTTAGTGATAAAACTGTTTTAATCTACTTAAAGCAAATTGGCAAGGTGAAAAAGCTTGAAAGGGTACCTCACGAATTGAGTAAAGCAAATCAACAAACGCGCGTTAACTGCTGCGTTGCATTACTCAACCGGCACAATAATGAAGGAATTTTAAATCGAATCATTACTTGTGATTGTAAGTGGGTCCTGTATAATCCTGTATGTGCTCATCGCAATGGCTGAACCCTGCCGAACCAGCCAAACCATGCCCCAAGGGATATGATGTATAAGGTAGAAGGCCCAGTACTCGTCAGGTTTTGAACTTTGCTGACTTTGGAGCTGTGTTACAGTAAACCTTGTAGACTTAATAATCTAAAACTTCGATAGCTTGCTAAAATATTTATTGTAGTTTTCAGAGGTAAAAGTGGTTTTTAGATAAACTAAATAAATAATTTATTGTAATATAAAAAAGTAAAAAGGAGCCAATTGTACCAGTAGTCGGCAAGTTTGTCCTAGTAACCGTCATGTTGACCCAAAAGTCGTCGATTTTTCACGCTACCTTGAACTTTATTGCTATACGTTAAAGATTACATTATAATCATTACGAAAAAAATATATAATTGAATTCGTTTTATTTTTCATATAGGTACTTACGTTATAATAAAATAATGTAATATTTATTTGTATTTTATGAATATTATAGTCATAAAGAAAGCAGATCCCAGACTAATAATTTACTTTAAATAAATTTCTTTAAAGGGTTTGCGAAAACCAAAGAGTATATTCAATATAAAAGTATTAATAGAAATGTTCTTTTTTAAGTATGACAAACTGATTATCATTATGATGAATCATATACGGCCTTCCTCCATATTTGTTTTAAAGGCTGGAAAACTGCCACATCCATCGGTTGGAGTATTTGCAGCGGAGCGGGCGCGGGAGGAGGACTCTCAAGCCGCCCCGCTCCGTCGTAGGCGGTTAGGTAGGAAGAGGCGCGCCTTCTAAGGTGCGCACCTACTACCCTAAGCAGCCAGGAAGGATTCAGGTCCAACCAACCCACAACCGGCTGGGAGATATTACATCACCTTCCTGGTTGCCCGTCTGGGGGGTCACAACCGAGTAACCCCTTCCTTGGCAAGTCCCAGCTCGTTTATACCACTCGGCCTGTTCCCAAGGGGTGTGTTCGGGAAATGGCTAGTTCGATCCCGAACATGCCTTCACCGGGGGTAGAGAGGTACCGTAGGGTGGTTTCGCCGGGTATGGGGTTGTTACCCGAGTCCTACGGCATATCCAAAGGACAGCCTTGTCAGCTACAGTCCCTTGTGAATTGTAAAGAGATTCCCTCGCCCTAAAAAAGTGTGTCGCATTAGGATAGAAGGGCCCATTATAGAGATCAGGGTGATGTTTTTTCCCGGCAAAAATTGCTCAGTGGTTGCCTATGAGAGCAGTGGCCATCCAAAAACAAAATTATTTTGCAAAAAGATGTGGATGGATCGGACTAGCCAAAGGCCCCAAGTACCCGGCGGTCCCGGAGGCCGTGTCGGCAGTGACGATCGTCGACCCAGGGCGAAGAATCCCCGGGTGGCGAAAACCCCCAATCAAACGACCTTGGCTCTGGCAACGTATAACGTGCGTACACTGAGGACCGAGGAGTAGCTGCTGGAACTACAGGAGGAATTGAGCAGGATTTGTTGGAGTATTGTGGGGCTCTTCGTAGTCCGATGAGGGAGTGATAACACGATAGTCCTTAATCTGGCAACCTGCTCTATTTCCGGGAGGGTGAAGACCTGTCCCAAGGTGGTGTCGGGTTCATTGTCCATAAGTCTCTCGTGAACAACGAGGTACAGATCGAAAGTGTGTCGAATAGGATAGCATACCTTATACTCAGAATCACCAAATGGTATTCGCTGAAGGTCATACAAGTCTACGCCCCGACCTCAACCCACCCCGACGAGGAAGTGAAAGCTATATATGAGAACATTTCTCGAGCAATAGGTACATGCTTCCAAGACTCACTACACCGTTGTCATGGGAGACTTCAACGCAAGGCTAGGCAAGCGGGGCGATAATGAGTTGAAAGTGGGGCACTTTTGAGCTGGAATCCGGAAATACTGAGGTCAAATGCTAGCCGATTACATGGACAAAGAGGGACTCTATATCATGAAATCTTTCTTCAAAAAACGGCTGCATTGAAAGTGTACCTGGAAAAGTCCGGATGGCGTGACAAAAAATGAGATTGACTTAATCATTTTGATTAAAACTAGTATATTCAATGACGTCTCAGTAATTAATTCGTTTAACATGGGGAGCGATCACCGAACGGTAAGAGGCGCATTGAATCTTAACATAAAAGCGGAAAGGTATCGCTCCGTGCCGAAGCCATCCAGATCCAAAACCCCGAGCGCTTTCAACTCGAATTGCAAAATCGCTTTGATTGTCTAGAGGACTGCACGGACGTGGACATTTAACATGACAGGATTCTGGAAGCTGTCTTTACGGCGGGTGCAAAGTTTTGCAAACCCAGCCGTACTCAGCAAAGAAGTAAGATCTCGGAGCTGAGAGCTAAGCTGATGGAGGAATGGCGTGGAATGGGTCTACAGTCTTCTGAAGATGCTCGTCGGTGACTCAACAAACAGATCTCTTAGGCCCGTATTATAAAACGATTCTCAGTAATGAATCTAGTTTTAAAACTATGTAGTTTTAAGATGAGCTTTAATTTTTGAATGTTTCTTAAAACGAGATTCATTGATCGTTGTTCATCTGAGTAATTGCTTATTATAGAAGTGCCTTGTACGCTCAAGTAAAGATTTAATCTTTGATTACTTAAGTATGGTCGAAACCACTCTTGAGAAAATAAATTCATATTATGTTACCAAATAAAGTTGAAAATTACGCCAAAATCTGATGCTAGGCGAGTGTCCAGCTGTGGACTGGTGCTGAATGAGTGTGTCCATCAATGCGGCTGGTGCTGGGAAAGATTTCCAGCAATGGGATGGTGCTGGACAAGATTGTCCAGCAGTGGGATGGTGGACAAAATTCTCAGCAGTGGACTTGTGCTGGGCAAAATTGTTCAGCTGTGGGCTGGTGCTTGGCATGATTCCTAGCAGTAGGATGGTGCTGGACAAGATTATCCAGTAGTGGGCCGGTGCTGGGCAAGATTGTTCAGCAGTGGGCTGGTGCTGGGAAATATTGTTTAGTAGTGGGCTGTTGCTGGGCATGATTCCCAACAGTGGGATGGTGCTGGACAAGATTGCCCAGCAGTGGACTTATGCTGGGCAAGATTGTTCAGCTGTGGGCTGGTGCTGGGCATGATTCTCAACACTGGGATGGCGCTGGACAACATTGTCCAGTAGTGCGCTGGTGCTGGGTAAGATTGTTCAGCAGTGGGTTGGTGCTGGGAAAGATTGTCCAGCAGTGGACTATTGCGTTCTGTAATACGGGCCTTAATGTCTGACTCGCGACATACGCTGATTTAATACGAAACGTATTAAAGAGGCCATCGAGCAGAACAAAGGCTCCATTCGCAAGAGTTCTGTCACCCGGTCAGAGTCTGCTGAAGACAGAGGACGGCAGAGTCATTACACCCCGACCTGAACTTATGGTCGAGATCGAACGCTTCTATGGACAGCTTTACGCATCATCACAGGCACCTGTTATTCTGGCCACAGATCTTAGAGCCAAATTGACTCGGCACTACACCGAAGACATCCCGAACGTCAGCCTGTACGGGATTAGTGTAGCTCTCAAACAGCCTAAAAACAACAAGGCGCCGCGTGATGATAGAGTTACAGCCTAACTCCTAAAGTGAATGGACTATCAGTCCGGAAAGCGCTGCAGCGGCTATTCAACTCCGTCATACTCGAGGGCAAAACGCCTAAGGCATGGCATAGGGGCATGGTGGCACTGTTCTTCATAAAGGGCGACAGGGCCCAGTTGAAGAACCATAGACCCATCACGCTCCTGAGTCATGTTTACAATCTGTTCTCGAGGGTCATTACGAATCATCTCGCAAGTAGGTTCGACGACTTCCAGCCTCCCGATAAAGCCGGATTCCGAAATGGCTATAGTACCATATGTTAAAACTTATGACATTAATAAGGACACTGGCAGTTTTATACTTGTTTACATTTCTAATATGAATTTTGAATTTGACATGTATTTCATACTTCTACTCTAATTTTGATAGCTCGTGTATATTTATCCAATGAGACTCTTCCTCAAATATAATTTTCAACAAATAATCTGCGTTTTTTCACTGCACCATAGACCACATCCATACGCTGCGGCAGGTTATACAGAAGACCGAGGAGTATAATCTGCCACTATGTTTGGCTAAGAACTAGAGTTACAAGTCATTCAAAGGGCAATGGAGAGGGCTATGCTCGGGGTTTCTTTACGTGATCACATCACAAATGATGAAATCCGTAGAGAGTTACCGACATAGCCCAAAGAATTGCAAACCTTAAGTGGCAGTGGGCAGGACACATTGCTCGTAGAACTGACGGCCGTTGGGCCGAAAGGTCCTCGAGTGGCGGCCGCATACCGGGAGACGATCTGGTGAAGGTCGCGGGAAGCCGCTGGATGCGGGAGGCGCAGGAACAATCGGTATGGAGATCATTGGAAGAGGCCTATGTCTAACAGTGGGCGTCTCGTGGCTGAAATGATGATGATGATGAAGCAAACTGTCTATCTCACGAGTCATTGAAAGTTCAATACCTGCTCGACCAAAGTGCATAGAACAGTTAATTATTTTTGTAACAGTAGGTCCCATAAAAACGTAGTCTATAAATGTTACTGAACCATATAAAAATGTAATCATAATAATGAAACTATTATACTGATATAACTATAACTAATATTAAATTTCAAGAAATTATTTGAATTTAAAAAAAACTGTACATATAGAGATACCTACGTACTTTTTATCCAATAATAAAACAAATTGATTCAAACGAATATCGTACATAATTCAAGGCAATAAGAGCTCTATGATGGGCTCAGGTACAATTGTAATGAACGTCCCCATATCCGTCGTTATCTAAGTATAAGATTTTTATAATGTCAAAGGAAAATTAAACTTAATACCGAGAAATAAGGTAACAATGACGGGTTAAGGTACTTTTGTTATTGCTCGCCCCAGTATCCGTCAGAACTACATAAATTTTGACGAGTATTGGGCAAAACAGGCATAAGCGAGCACCAATGAATGTCACATGCAATAAAAAAATAAATTCTCAAGATTTAGCACTAATTAATAGGTATAGTGTTAGAAAATGTATTATACTATTATTAAAAAACAAACACACTTACCGTATAAATATCTGAAGCGGTATATTATGTAAAAAATAGGAGCCGGTTGTTGCTCAGTTAAGTTGCCAAACTATACCTATTACAGATTTTTTTCTGAGCGCACACTTTTAGCACCTCGAATTTTTGACACAATTACAATTTTAATGCAGTGTTGCAAATATAGTAAAACATTATAGTACTGTGATTCTATTTCAATCACAATTCTATCATTTACGGTTGGTAGAAATATTATAAGCCCCTTTTAAAGTGTAGGTATAGGTACCTGACGAGTATTGGGACACTGACGAGTATACCAGCGTTTACCTTATATACTGAATTAGTAATTTATAGTTTCTTTTTAAATATTGATTGACAGCACGAGAGAACGGAGAGAAAGAGAGAGGTAATACGTGGGGTGAGAGTGTGGTTGTGATGTCTTGTCGAGTTATTTAATTTATTCTTACATTGTTATTTTAATTATATATTTTATCATCATCCAAAACGACTTCTTATTTCCATTCCTACATAAATAGGACTCAAGAAGCTCGGTTTTGCGACAGGGTAATCTGGGTTCTGAATAAATCGTGATAAAAATGAAGTTTTTTTGCTTCCCTCGGGCAAATCTATCTGAAACGTTTATCTCTTTGAGACGTAAGCCCGTAACCTTTTTGGGGATAATTGGATGATATAGGTTCTGCTGTGTATTTGCATATCATCATGAAACGGACGCGATAGGCGGATATAAGGATAAGGTAAGTGTTAATGTGTTTTAATTTTTCAAGTCGCGATTTATATTTAATTCTGATATTTTGTTTAATAATAATCAAGGAAAATCAATTCGTAATGTTTCATTGAGATCGTTTCATTAATTATTTTCATTAGGTACTATAAGTGGTTGGTTACAAAGTATAGCTTCGTCTGCTTCATTCAACACAGCTCATATACTCGTACGTCCCTATGGAGGGGCTCGAGCCTACCCTATGTTAGGGTGATTAGGACTTAGTCAACCACGCTGGCCCAGTGTGGATTGGTCGACTTCACTTATACCATTGAATTTTTTCGCAGATGTATGCAGGTTGCCTCGCGATGTTTTCCTTTACCGTAGGATTGTCAGACAAATGTAAGTACATATGAAATTTGAGAAACAAAAACACATTGGTACACGGCGGTCTCGGACCCCGGACCTTCCGATTGGAAGGCACGTGCCGAGGCCACAGCGCCACCGACGCCAGATCTGCTTATACCCTGATTTATCTTATGACAAAAATGAACTACGCCTATTCAAAAATTAAAACAAATAAACGAATTTAACGATCTTGAAGAATAATAAAACAGATTGTGGAACAAACATTCAACCAAAAGTATGACTTAATAATCTTTAACTTTATATAGCTTTCCGCTCGCGACTTCGCCCGCGTTATTTTTGTTTTCCCGTGGAATTTATTTTTCCGTAGGAAAATTACCTTATGTCCTTCCCCTGGTCTCGAACTATCCCTATACCAACTTTCATCAAAATACAAACAAGCCTATTCAATACAAACAAACAATCAAATCTTTCCTCTTTATAATATTAGTATAGATAAAAAGGACTATATCTTAGAAATATATCTTTGCTCTCTTGTTGAACATAATAACTATGTATTTCGTAAGCACTTTATTTGTCCACTATTTAGCTAGTTAGTATTCTAGTTTATTAGTCAACAATTCGTTGACCAGTGTCCTCTCTAAAGTCAGGCACATGTCTTTTGTGGCGAAGGCCGCAGAATGTCAATGACATATTGTACAGACAGCATAATACCGCACTTACTAATTCACTTACTACACTCTGTATATTTGGATAAGTTTGTAACCCTCGGTAACGGAACCCTTGTTGCGCTAGTCCCACTCACACTTGAGTGGCTTTTTTATGCATGGTGATGTAAGGCATTGTTTCTTGCCAAATTCATGATTCTATGTCAACGGGAAGTAGGCTATAGACCGAATAACTATAAAACCTATGTTTTGATTCCTTTGTGAAATGATAAAAATTTTCGACACCAACGATCATATCTTTATATCGCGTCGACTTACAAGTTTAATTTTTCACAGCTGAAAAAGACCGTAATCTCGATTATCTATATAAATAAATGACCGATTCCAAAGTTTAGAATATCGCCGCAAAGTTGCCAGCTTGTCGGTCTTCTACTGTGTACATTGCGGAGGGTGTGCGACTGAAATGAATAACTTAATACCATCTACTCGATACATGAAAAGGCGCTAATGGTAAACATTCCAAATACAAGAACCAAGCGATTTGATAACACCTTCGTCATACGAACTGCCAAACAATGGAACATGTTGCCTGATTGGGTGTTTCCCGATAAATACAGCCTGGGTGTCTTCAAATCGAGAGAGAATTGGTTTTGACAGGGCATAAGCGCCTTCCACCGTAGACCGCATTGAGGTTGCGGTCAAGCGTAATTTGCGGTAAAGCCTATCCTTACATATTATAAAACAAAGTCCCCCGCCGCGTCTGTCTGTCTGTTCGCGATAAACTCAAAAACTACTGCTCCGATTTTCAAGCGGTTTTCACCACTCGATAGCGTAATTCTCGAGGAAGGTTTTAGTATATAATTTGTTAAGATTTTTGTATTTATTTCTGTGTACATTAACGATATTTGTTGAAGATGTTGGGAAAAAATAAATTAAGGCGAAACGTAGTTCGCGGGCACAGCTAGTTCTATATAATAAAATGAATCACCGAAATTTCTGTTAGGGCATAATTTCCAAACGACTGCACCGAATTTGATAATTCTTTTTTTGTGTTCTTTATTATCAGTGTGCGAAGTGCGACTTTTATCGAGCTTTACTCAATAACACGCATCGAACGCGTAAACGCGAATTTGTAAGCTCGATAAAACTCGCACTTCGCACACTGGACAAGTTTTGTATGTAAGATAATATAAAAAAAAACTAACAGATTTTTTTTCAATTAATCTTATAATCAAATGTGTGAGTGAATGAGACAGAATACTGTGAGAGATTTTCTTTATTATATTGACAAAACATTAATATAGGCCTATGTCCAGCAGTGGGCGTCATCATGCGGCTGAGATGATTGACAAAACATTGACAGATTGACGTATGGTGATGTGTACGAAGTTCACCGGGTCAGGTCAGCTAGTTTGATATGATCAGTTTGATGTATCTCTACGCGTTCTTTAGAAAAGAGGTTTCGATGGGCAAGCGGACAGGATAGGCAATGAAGTGATTCTGTAAGGGTGCCGTTTTTCCTTTGGAGGTGTGCAACTCTAAAATGTTTGAAATTTTCAGTTCAAAACGGCACTCACGCACATTAGACCCTAATATTATAATCAGTTTTATAATTTAACACCAGCTCGTCTCCAACGACGCGAATTTTCAATTAAACACAACTTCGTCATTGAGACTTGGATTTGCATGGAAATGAATGTCAATTTAATTAATTCTTATTAATATTATGATGGCTTAGACAAATATTTTACTTTTAACACAGGAAATTAATTTGGAAATATTCTACTTCCTTTACAAAAACATAAAGCGTTTCAGATTTCTTTATTTCTTTTATACTCTCTATTAATAAAAAAGTAGATTTACAAGTGATAATGATAGATTAAAAACGTATATTTATAGGTACTTATAATTTAAATATAATTTTATCTAATACTAGCTGTGCCCGCGAACTACGTTTCGCCATATATTTTTTCCCGTTTTTGCAACATTTTTCATTGATGCTCAGCTCCTATTAGTCGTAGCGTGATATTATATAGCCTAAAGCCTTCCTCGATAAATGGACTATCCAACAAAAAAAGAATTATTCAATTTGAATCCGTAGTTCCTGAGATTATCGCGTTCAACCAAATAAACAAACTCTTCAGCTTTATAATATTAGTAAGTAAGTAAGTATAATATAGTATAGATATAAAATTCTCGTGTCACTGTGTTTGTAACCGAACTCCTCCGAAACGGTTTGACCGATTGTTATGAAATTTTTTGTGTATATTCGGTAGATCTGAATAAGTTGTAAACTATTTTTTATACCCCTAGATGATAAGGGTTTTTTTGGTAAATATTATGGCGAAATGTAGTTTTCGGGCACAGCTAGTATCTAAGTACCTATAAATAAAATGCGAATGCTAAAGTTGAAAACTATTTCCTTGAGCTGGAATATAGTACTTACCTACTTACATAATTTGCTTAAGCTCTTCTATTGTGTTATATTTATTTGTAAGAATTTGTTATAATAATTTATAATAATGTATCAGATGTGTTTATGTATGTATGTATTATGTTTATGTAATTTTTTTACTACGCGTTTGTAATGTTTTATGCACTTCCGGCTTCACAATTTCACTTAAATATATTCCTTTACCCTAAGGTTGCCTGGCAGAAATTGCTATTGTAACAATAAGGATGCCCTTTGTGCTTGTTTCTGTTATGTGTAATTATTTTAAGTTTCTTTGTGCAATAAAGCATTCATTCATTCAATATTAATAAAAAATATAACAAACTACTAAAGATACCAATAATATTTGATATTGACGAATGCTTGAAAGCTTAACCTCAGCCTCACTATGTATCCCAAAATGTTTCCTCTACATAATATACAAATTGATACAGTTTCCTTAAAATATTCTTGAAACCTAATTTAATAGTCCATTCGCCGTAAGGCGTTAACTAAATCAATTTGAAATATTCAGAGGCTGATTTTGCTGCCAGTCCGCTGGCCTAGTTCCCACGCTATATCAATACGTTAAACGCATACTAACGCTACTTGCTTTTAACACTTATTATGAGCGTAATAATTTCGTCTGCTAACAGAGCTCCATAAAAAGAATCCCTGTAGTAGCAGATTTTTAGACGAAACAAAGGATGCAATATCATATTTTATACGAGAATTTAACCTTCAATATTTGTAAGATACTGCAAAATGTTATATTTTCGTTTTTAAAAGACCACACCGTCACTATGAGTTAGCTAATGTATTTTGATATTAGTAAATTAATATCTAAAATTAATATCTAAAATTGAGCAAACATGTATTGACGATTGAAATTATGTATACGAACATCTATACAGATAACGGCCGTAGCTATAGAATTAATAACCCCTTTGCTAATAATAAAAAACCTTTCGCTCCCTAGGGACAGAATGATATGTTGTCTCCCGCTCCCCAGGTCAAATATGATTTACTTTACGTATTTTAGTTAGCATAAAAAACAAACATTGTGTAAATGCTATCAAACAGATAAATTTTTGACAATGTTATCTACTGTACGGTCAGTTCCTTACTTTTACAACAATTATCATATCGGCCGACATATAAACGATATAGGTTTTCATCGAGGATCTCCAAGTCTAAAGCAATCAATCCTGCACTACGTCCACCCAGCAGATTTCTGTGACCTTCACTGCTAGATCGTCGGTCTGCCTTGTGGTGGGCATATCATTGCGACTCTAGGTATAAGGCCGCCAGCTTACGAGCAATATATCCCACCCACTGCCACTTGAAGTTTTGCAATTCCTTGGCTTATGTCGATGACCTTGGTTTCATTAAAGGTCTTCTCATTTCTGATTCGATAACGCACAAAAACTCCGAGCATAATCCTATTACCCCATTGGAGCCCTCTCATAAGGAACTATACTATCAATATTATTACTGATAATCAAGTATAAACGCGCTCTGAAAATTTTGTATAAACTACATGTATGAACACACTTTGCAGTCAAACAAGCCTATGAAATATCACAAAATTTTATTGACTGATTTTTTGGCACAAAATGCCGAGTTCGTACCTACGGTCCTTTTCAAGCATGGATATGTAAATGACACAGAACTGTTTAAAGGACCCCTTGTAGAGTAATCCAGTTATTCGTTCGTTTATCCAATAACCACCGTAGCTGCAATCAACAAATTGGATTTAGTCCCTTCAAAATAATGAAATCTCTGCGTAAAAGTACCTATGAGGTGTAAAGGTGCATTATGATCACCAAACGCCTAAATATAAGTTTAATGCTTACGTTTATCACAATTGGCCCAAGAGCATCGGTGGCGCTGTGGCCTCGGCACTGGACTCTGCCCCGAGTAGAATCGGGAGGCCCGCGATCGATTCTGCCATGTACCAATGTGTTTTTTCTTTCACTAATTCCATAATGTACATTTATCAGACGCTCCTACGGTGAAGGAAAACATCGTGAGGAAACCTGCATACACCTGCGAAGTAATTCAAAGGTGTATGTTAAGACAACCAATCCGCACTGGGCCAGCGTGGTTTGACTAAGGCCTAATCGCCCTTACTAATTAGGATAGGCTCGTGCCCGTCAGTGGGGGCGTATATTGAGCTGTGATGATGATCACCATTGGTGCCAGCGAATACCTTGCTTATAACTATTAGGGTCAATTTAACAATGTATAAGCTTATGTTTTTTTTGGTTTATTTAAAACTCCACAGACTCGTGGTCCGTGCCTTTGGGATTCTTGGGTACAATATTGTGATCTATATATTTATATTTTTCTAAAACGCTTACTACTAAACTCTTCACTTAATCTAGGGTGAGTTGCGCATTTATAATTTTATATTTTAATGTATATTAGTTGCTTATATAAAGCTTATGTTATGATTCATCGATTTAGGCATGAGGTGACGTTTCTTGAATGTCATTCCTACAAAATACGCTACTACAACTTTTATACTTTCAAATTAATTATGAAATAGAAATAATAGAATGGAGAATTGGAGACCTGCTACCGACAGTACACCATAGTTTTGCTTGTACTAAGAAGTAGAAGAACTTTAGATTTTGTTTAAATGGAGCATTACCTTGACCTTACAGAAGACCTTAAATAAATTTCGTTTTGTTATGAATGCTGAAAAGACGGTCGCAGTGACGGAATAAATAATTGAAATGTTTGAACATTAAATACTCGCGAGTTAAGCCCGGAAAGTAGAAGGAAGTGTTTCATTTAAATGTGTATTACTCCTGCAAATAAAGAGACAGCGTTGAGTGTGAATAGACAAATAAGTAACTAAGTAATTACTAAAAGGGTTCAAGTGCACTACCCTGTGTAACACCAAAAATTGTACTGAAAGTGGTACTTTGGTAAATTTAGCGTGATTGAAATTGAATAATACTTACATACATTTATATATTATTATATTACTAGCTGTGCCCGAACTACGTTTCGCCTTAATAAAAAATAGTTTACGACCTATTCTCACAAAAAAATTCATAAATCTCGGTCGAGCCGTTTCGGAGGAGTTCGGTAACAAACACTGTGACACGAGAATTTTATATATTAGAGACTAGCTGTACCGGCGAACTACGTTTCGCCATTATAACGGCGAACTTACGTTTCGCCGTAATAAAAAATAGTTTACGACCTATGCTCAGATTTACTGAATATACACAAAAAAATTCATAAAGATCGGTCAAGCCGTTTCGGAGGAGTTCGGTAACAAACACTGTGACACGAGAATTTTATACATATTAGAAGATTTTACTAAAGTAAAATAATATATTGTTTATTATTTATGACTAAAGCTAAATTAATAAAATTTACCTTAGTCTATCTTCCGTTAGTCTTACGTTAATTGAAGAGATAATTGATTGCAGACAACATTTGAAGAATGTCACATAAATTATAGATCCAATTACAGCGAAATAAACAAATAATCAACTGTATCGTTATCCTACACACCACACATGATTAATTAGTGAAACGTCGGAAAACCGCGCGTCGGCGCTTGCGCAGAAAGTCGAAAGTGATAGCGTGCGTTCCACCGAACAGTAAAAGTGACTTCCTAAACGCTAACAATGAACGAGCTCGCGTGAACTATTTGGCGCACTGTGTCAGAGAGGTCAAGTTCATTTGCCTCAAGATGTAATCAAGTGCGTGAACTTTGTTGTTCTGAGTTACGTGGAAGGGTACAGGTGGTAAAGAAGACATCTTCACAGTAAGTATACATTTTATTTGTATAATTATAGTTAATGAATAAAACCAATGTTTGGCATTAAATGAATATTTTGTTAGAAGAAAGGCTAACGAATCACAGCTCTCTTATTAAAATATTGTCATTTCTTTTCTATAAGTCTACAATAATGTAAGTAATGGCTGATACACTTCGATTTACAAAAGGACATTCAATGTCGTCAGCGGTAATTCTCAGATCTTGTTAAACATTTTAATTCAACACAATTATTTATTTTTTCTGACGAATTCGTTGAATCATGTTAAATCGATACTTATACTGGAAAATAAAAATATTTTTAAATTATTAAATTTAAAACACTATTCTTATGAAACCTTAATCTGTATAATGAATAACACAGTCGTGCAATGAAATATCATCTACATAGTTTCTTTTCTTACTAAAAATTAAATTTAAATCTTGTAATTGCCTATATTTTGCGATGGTTTGGCAGCAGTCAGCGTGATATTTCCTAGATACGAGCAAGTACCGCTATTCTGTAATTGGTTGTTGTCAAGTACATTACAAGGCGTCATTGCGTATTGCGTTCATGGAAGCTAATTGCGATTAAGCATTGACAGTATCAGTATTGACAGACAGTATTACTAGAATCGACCTACAAAGATACAACCTTCGGTACAGCAGATTTGGCTGACAGCATTTCCGTGAAAATGTCGAATATTGTTTTAGTTCTTTAGACGATCAAATTTCTTACAAACAATACTCGTATCAATAAGGGAAAATTACCAGTGGGGCTAGCACGCAGGAGAATCGAACATCGAATCGAAATCCGAATCGAGGAGTTTTTATGGCAATTTTATTAGTGCCACGGCAGTGAGTAGCAGAACTAATAAAATTGCAATACAAACTCCTCGATTCGGATTTTGATTCGATTTTAGATTCTCCTGCGTGCTAGCCCCACTAAGCTTAATATATTCGACATCGGCGCGTTGCAAACCATTTTGTCACAGCCCACATCAGAAGCAGCCTTATCGATCTACAGATTCGCGGCAAAAAGCTTAAAATTAAGATTACTTAATCCTAGTTAATAAAAATTAATTCTAAGGTCACGATGGGGCTGACATGTAATGTTTTTACGAAAGCTCCGTAAACAATAAAGATAAAAAAAAATAAAGGAAAATTACCAGAGCAATATAAATTTTAAAGATTTCTAAAGCTACAGGAAGATTTACAAAGTTGAATATAAGTAGGTACTTATAATACGCAATTCTTGTGTTATCGTGAGAGCGTTTTCATCAAGCACCAATGAACAATAATTTAATAAAAATTATCTTTTCACATTCGGTAAAGCAATTTCGTTACTGTCGAAATTGAATCTTTATTCCCCACCAAAACCTCATCATAAATCACTCTAATTCAGGTCAGTCCTGGAGAATAGGGCGTTCACCTACCATCGTTAAACCAGCTAAGGTGTTTACTCGCCGATTTCTTTCACGAGTTAATTAATCCCTCGAACGTGAAAGAACGACTGGGTATAAATAAAGGCGCCACTAATTGACATTGCCTACTAACAGAAATATTAAGATACGTCGTCAGGAGAGTGTGGTTACCTTTATTAAATATTATGATTCAGTAGAAATGTTAGAGACTTTCGCGCATTTTGGCCAGAGTTTAATATCAACAATTCTGTGATTACCAATAAATGATTTGGAAGATTACTAATAAATCTGTTTAGAATTAAAACAGCAGTTTTATGTTTATTGTTCAAGCTTTGAAACACTGCGATGTTTCAACATAAATTCACTGTTATGAAAAACATAACATTAATTACGTCCGCTTAAAAACGCAAAGTCAGCAACTTACCTCTTAGTTGGAGATATTTTAAGTCTATTTATAAGATAGGTAGTGTTTACTTTGTAATTACGAGGTGTAATGCGTTTGCATACCATACAGGCATTTTTGACACTTACAACGCAGTGGGAAAACCAACCTCGATGACCATGTAATTCATAGTTGAAGTAATTCAGGGAATGTGAAATTCCAAGTATACAGACTACCCCGGGACAGCCCGGCTAACTACGGTTTGGGCTTTAAGGCCTTTGAAGGATTACACTGGACATTAGGGTAATCCTGAGACGAATCTTCAGTCAACCTTAACAAGAAAATCGAGTAGCTACGATGAAAATAGTCTTATTATAAGGGTTGCCCCACCCTTGCTTTACGTTGGAATCACCAGCTTTAATTTCTAGGTGTAATTACACCTTTTGAATTCCTTTAAATGATTACAGCATCATTAAAAAGTACCATCATCACATCAGCTAAGAGGCGCCCACTGCCGCACATACGCCTCCCCCAAGGATCTTAAAACCGATCGGTCCTGCGTTGCCTGCATCCAACGGCTTTATCAGTTTATCAACCTTTATCAGTTTGTCAGTCTACGTTGCGGGGACCTACTAACGCATTGTGCACTTCATTAGTTATTTTCTTTTTCCATTGGCTACTAAAGTACTCTAAAATTTTCGAGGATATCTCGTCTTTTCGCGCCTCTTCATTAATTGCGAGTTACGCTTCCGGGATAATATGTTATTATATGGAAAAAATCAAGTTCTTTACTTCGCTTTTATAGGACAGTGACATTGTCAAAAATTAGTCAATACCTATATCATAAAGGAAATCAGACAGTATCTATCTATTTATTCATACCTACAAAAGATAATATTATAATCACTTCATGTAAATACCTACCATCATATGACTGCTGGCCGCTTGGAGCGTTTCAATAATAATCTTGGTATTAATTTAAAGTATATTGATTATGACGAAGACCCAAATAAATTGTATGAAAACTTTTTTAACACATTTTGTTGTGAATTTAAAAATATCTTTGTTCCAAAAACCATCTCAGTCAATGGTAGATTAGCTTTTAGTGAATGGGCCACACCAGGTATTCACAAAAGCAGAATAAAACTTTATGAACTTTACAATGAGCGTTCATTAAATACTAGTGATCAATTTAAATTGTATGTAAAAACTTATTCCAAAGTATTTAAAAAAGTTTGTAAATTTGCAAAGTCCAATTATTTAAGCTCTAAAATAAAAAATAGTAGTGACAAAATTAAAACGACATGGAACATTATTAATAATGAAACCGGAAGAGTAAAAACTAATAACAACAATTTTTGTTTAAATATTGAAAATAAGAAAGTTACAGTAGATATTGAGGTAGCTACAGAATTTGAAAAATTCTTTACTGACATTCCAGTTTCAATCACAAAATCTTTGGATTCCTCCCCCACTGTAGCCGAATCTATTCTAAAAGATTATGTTAAAACTTGTGATGATAAATTTAAATTTGCCCATATTTGTGCAAATGATTTAATAAAGTCATTTAAAACGCTGAATAAAAAGAAAACCGTGGATCTGTGGGGCAACTCTGTAGATGTTTCCCAATCTGTAATAGAAACAATAGCTCCAATACTTGCTAGTATTTTTAATGATTGCATTGACTGTGGTGTGTTTCCTGATCTAATGAAACTGAGTAAAATTATTCCATTACACAAATCTGGTAGCACATCAGACCCCAATAATTTTAGACCTATCTCTGTGCTACCTACTTTTAGTAAAATCTTTGAAAAAATAATGTTGGAACAAATGCAAAGCTTTTTTAACAGAAATGATCTTCTACACTGTAAACAATTTGGTTTTAGAAAGGGTCGCTCGACAACTGATGCTGGTGTTGAGTTAATACAAAATATATATGAGGCCTGGGAGGACTCACATGATGCGCTGGGCGTTTTTTGTGACTTGTCCAAGGCGTTTGATTGCGTTCATCATGACACTCTGATCAGGAAATTACACTACTATGGATTTCGCGACACTGTTCTGGATTTACTCGTCTCCTATTTGACTGAGAGGATTCAGAAAGTAGACGTCAACGGGGAGAGTTCCCAGGGCGCCTCGGTTAAAATGGGAGTTCCGCAGGGTTCAATTCTTGGTCCTTTTCTATTTTTAATATATATAAATGACTTGCCTGCTTTTGTACAAGACAGGCATGAGATTGTATTATTTGCAGATGATACTTCACTTATGTTTAAAATTAAAAGACGATTGCAAATTTATGACGATGTAAATAGTTCTATCTCAAGAATAGTTTACTGGTTTAATGCGAATAACTTGTGCCTCAATGAAGGGAAAACTAAATGTATAAAATTTGTTTTACCCAATGTTAAAGAGGTTCACACCACTGTTAACATAAAGCATAAAAATGTGGACCTTGTGGATACCGTAGTATTTCTTGGTATTACTTTAGATTCAAAGCTTCAGTGGGGCCCACATATTGATAAATTGTCGAAGAGACTTAGTTCTGCAGCCTACGCTGTATGGAAAATACGTCAGCTGACTGATGTTGATACAGCAAGACTTGTATACTTTGCCTATTTTCATAGTGTGATGTCGTATGGCATTTTGCTGTGGGGAAATGCTGCCGACATTCAGACTGTTTTTGTGCTGCAAAAAAGGGCTATTCGTGCTATTTAATAATAAGAGACTCTTTGAGAGAAAAATTTAAAGAAATTGGTATTATGACCGTCGCGTCGCAATATATTTACGAGAATATAGTATATGTTCATAAAAATATACATTCGTTTTGTAAAAACAGTGATATTCATTCAGTAAATACTAGGCAAAAGAATATGTTAGCGTTACCAAATACTAGGCTTAAAAAAATTAATAATTCTTTCAAAGGCCTTTGTGTACGTTTCTACAATAAAATCCCAAATAATATTAAAGCACTTAACTTGAATAAATTTAAAGTCGCTATCAAGGGCGCACTTATGAAAAAAGCATATTATAAAGTGTCTGATTATATGACAGATAAAACTACTTGGGATTGACAAAAAATGTGATAATTGACGTTTAAAGGGTGTTAACACTTTGTGATAGTGGGATAAATTTCATTCGAGTAACTGTTCCACTCACACCGACAGGCATTTCTATATTATTTAAAAAAAATGTTTGTGAAATATAATATTGTAATGTTGGCATTTTAAAAGAGGAGACAAAAAAAATACAAGACCTTCCGAGTTTCTTGCCTGTTCTTCTTGAGAAGGCTCTCCCAATTTCCGAACAGGTGTAGAGTCAATTTTTTTTTTTTTCATTTGACTTGTATTTGCACACATCTTAATAATGGTTGGGGTGTGTGTACATACAAGGATTAAATAATTTAGTTAATTAGATTCTTGGTTGAAGATTTATATGTTTTTATTTTGACGTCAATAAGTGCCTGTAAAGGTCTATATTGAATAAAGATTTTTGAGTTTGAGTTTGAGTTTATGAATAAGAAAGAAAGAAAGAAAGAAAGAAAGAAAGAAAGAAAGAAACATTTATTGACCATACACACACTAAATACTATAAAAACAGGACGAAAAAAAGCAAAAACAATCAATAAAAAAAATAAAAAAACACAAATACCTAGTAGGAAAGTGTGCAAGGCCAACAATGGACCCTGCCTCAGCGTAAATGCTTCCAGGTCACCCACAGGTGGGCGGGGTGACCAAGAAGCGCTGTTATTCTGACAGGGAAAAAAAAGTTTTGTACCGCAAAGCCAGGGCAGACAACTAAAAAACAATATAAGAAATAAAACATAATAAGGAAATAAATAATATAAATAAAATTTGGAAAGAAAAAGAAAAAAAGTAACGACTGAAAATTGTCTTGGCCGTATGGCGCAATATTCATACAATATTCATTAAATCTTTAGGTAGTCTGTGATTCGTTATTTGTTGGACCTATTGTGTATGTGTTCTGTGCCTGTGCTATTGTGTCTGTCACGCACCGCGTGTGTCATATTAGAATATTGTACAAATTTAGTCCGTGTGATATTTTAATGATGGAGGTATTTGAGAGAATACACTGTGGTTTGAGGATAAGAACATGAAGTTCCTTGATGACAAAATACGCGCCTTCCCGGTTGTTGGACACGATCCCCACCCCGTTTAAACGCGTCGTAGAAAAATGTTTGCGGTAAGCACTGAAAACTACTTTGTTTCACCTTTTTGTATATTTAATAAATAGTTTTTGAGATGTTTTTTAAGTGTATACTTTGTTTTCAGGTCACGCAGTGGCGGTGGGAGATCATTCCAACACCGAGAGGCGGCAAACCTGAAGGACCCGCGAAAAGCCATAGACCGGTGTTTGGGTGTCGAGAAGATGTAAGTGCAGGCCCGTTTCGAGTAACATCGCCGCTCCCAGGCCCAAGCCAACTTGTCAAATAGATACCGTGGTTTCTGTGTGTTAATTACGTCAAATAATAAGCAAGTGAGATGTAACTTCCTACGAGCTTCCATCTTGAGCAAGCTGGCTGAGTTGAAGAACGGTGTGACATGAGCGCGAGGTGGGACATGGAAACAAAACCGTGCACATGAGTTTTGAACCCTCTGAATGAGCTGCCTGGACCTAGCCAATAAACATGGACCATACACTGTATCACAATAGTTGAGTCTGGACAGCACCAATGACTCACACATTCTAATTCTAAGTCTTTCACACAAATAGGGCCTGATTTTATATAGTAGTTTTAAACGATAAAAACTGTTTCGTGCACATTCGGCTACATGAGATTCGAATGTAAGGTTGCTATCCATGACCAGCCCCAGGTTTCTGACCTTATCTACATGTTCAATTTTCACACCATTGAGCGATATATTAAAAGAGGCAGAATTATTTTTAAAATTATTTAGGTTCTTCTTACTACCAAACAAAATTAATTTAGACTTTTTTGGGTTCAGGGTTAAGCAGTTAGACTCAGACCAAGCAGCCACCGCCAGCCACAGCCAGTTAGAATAAATGTTAATAATATTTTGATTTGGCTGTCCAAAATCTCCTATTTTGCGAATTTGGTATTTTGAGAATTGGTATTTTGAGAATCAGGTATTCAGCGAATAAAGCCGGTATGCGGCCGCCAATTGAGGACCTTTCCACCCAAAAGTCGCCTGTAAGCAATGTGCCCTGCCCATTGCCACTTAAGGCTCGCAATTCTTTGGGCTATTTCAGTGACCTTGGTTCTCCTGCGGATCTTATCGTTTCTGATTCGATCATACAGAGAAACCTAAGAAGCATATTTGAAGAATATTTGACTTTAGTTTCCTTACAAATAATTTACGACCAATCTATAACAAGCATTGATTAAATCATTTCATATTACGTATGCGGTTGTTCACGGCGCAAGCGTTACTAAATGCAGTTAAATAAATAAATAATGTGTTTCAGTCGGGTGATCAAAAATTTTATAACACTTTTATCACTTTATACATGATTGTATAACGGTTTTTTTAACTATTCATAATTATTGTATAACTTACTTAAGGTCTACGTTAACATTACCGAGCTGTTTTTAGGTTTTTTTAAAAATCCAGAGTACATATTTGAAACAGTTGTTAATATAGCAAAGGCATGACGTATCAATATTAAGTTATAATGAAGAGATTCGTATAATAATGATCGAACTTCACTTGAGATATTCATCTGATCATTTATTATCATCAGCATACATGAGTTTATTTTTATAAAAGACTAGCTGTGCCCGCGAACTACGTTTCGCCATCAAAATGCTTGACACAGTGTTTAGTTTTTTCCTCCGTTTTATTCCATAATGATTCAACTTTAATCTGCCTTTCTTGAGCAGCGGTCATTTCGAAATTAGAACAATTTTCCTAGGTTCGTAATGCTCTAGGTACTCTTCAGGGCCTACTTTCTTTTAATACCCATATTGCTGGGTTTAAAAAGGAAATTTTATCCGTTTTTTTAGCGGCGGCCATATTGAATTTTGTGCGATTTTCCTACGTTCATAGTGCTCTACTCTTTAAGGCCTTTCATGTAATGCCTGTTTTGGTAGGTTTGGAAACGAACTTTTATCCACCTTTTTTGAGCGGTGGCCATGTCGAATTTACGTCAATATTGCTAGGTTGATAGTACTCTACTCATCAAAGCCTTTCATTTGATACCCATATTGCTGGGTTTGGAAACGAACTTTTATTCGCCTTTTTAGAGCGGCGGCTATGTTGAATTTCCATCAATGTTGCTAGATTTCTAGAGCTCTAGTTTTCAAGACCTTTCATTTTATACCCATATTTCTGGGCTTGGAATCGAACTTTTATCCGTTTCTTTTTAACAACGGCCATGATGAATTTAGGGCGATTTTCTAAAGTTCATAGTGCTCTACTCACCAAAACCGTCATTTGATTACCCATATTGCTGGGTTGAATTAAGGGCAATTTTCCTAGATTTATATGCCATGTTGAATTTATGTCAAGTTTTGCTACGTTCATAGTGCTCTACTCATCAAAGCCTTTCATTTGATACCCATATTGCTGGGTTTGAAAACAAACTTTTATCCTTTTTTTTGAGCGGCGGCCATGTTGAATTTAGGTCGATTTTCCTAGGTACCTAATGCTCTACTATTTAAGGCCCTTCATTTGATACCCATATTGCTAGGTTTGGAAACGAACTTTTATCCATCTTTTTGAGGGGCGGCCATGTTGAATTTTTGTCAATGTTGCTAGGTTCATAGTGCTCTCTGCCGTATGGCCTGCGTGCACGGTTGGCCCCGTGCACGCCGCTGTAAGGCCCTCCGTCTGGGGATTGTCCTGGTGTTCTCAGGTAATCCCCCCTTGGCGAGAGCACGACCGGGTGGTCGGGCTTGCCCGGGAGCGTGGGTAGTGGAGTCGCAGTGTGGACCTTACCTAGTGCGCCCATTAGGGCAAAGAGAACACCGAGGGGTATTAGTGGGTAGGCCTGGCACTCTGCTGGGTGAGCCCCACACACGCTCGCCGTCTAGCCAACGGTGGGTACGCCACGGTTTCGTATTTCCCGCGAAAAAAAAGGTTCATAGTGCTCTACTCATCAAGGCCTTTCATTTGATACCCATATTGCTGGGTTTGGATACGAAGTTTTATCCATTTTTTTGAGCGGCGGCCATGTTTAATTAAGGGCAATTTTCTTAAGTTCATAATGCTCTACTCTTTGAGGCCTTTCATTTGATACCCATATTGCTAGGTTTGAAAACGAACTTTTATCCTTTTTTTGAGCGGCGGCCATGTTGAATTTAGGTCGATTTTCCTATACTCTTCAAGGCCTTTCATTTGATACCCATATTGCTAGGTTTGGAAACGAACTTTTATTCGCCTTTTTAGAGCGGCGGCTATGTTGAATTTCCTTCAATGTTGCTAGATTTCTAGTGCTCTACTTTTCAAGGCCTTTCATTTTATACCCATATTGCTGGGCTTGGAAACGAACTTTTATCCGTTTCTTTTTTAACAACGGCCATGATGAATTTAGGGCGATTTGCTAAAGTTCATAGTGCTCAACTCACCAAAACATTAATTTGATACCGATATTGCTAGGTTTGTGCTCTACTTATCAAGACCTTTTATTTGATATCCATATTGCTGGGTTTGGAAACGAACGTTATCGGCAGTCATGTCAAATTAAGTCAACGTGGCTAGTTTCAATGTGTTCTACTCTATAGGTTCTTCGTTCGATATCCATGTTCCTTGGGTGGATCCAAAAAAATGTGATCCGTCATTTTAGACATTAGGATCAAGTGTCCCGTACTCCCTCCCTCTACGCGTAACCCGGAATAATTGCAGTCAGATATCAATAAATTTTTTAATTATCAATTATAATCTATTACTTTCAATAGTTTTAAATGGATGAAAGAGTTTGTTTCCTTAGTCATATTGTAAGAACATAATATAACACCTTTCAAAATACCTTGAAATGGGTATCTTCACTTTTCAACATTTGAAATATTTTTAAATAAAAAATGCTTTATACATTGGTTGTATGGCTTGATCCTTTTGCCTTACCACCACGATACTACAGTCATAAGAAAAATTAACAGAAAAGATTAAATTCTTCTTTGCACTATGTGACAGACTTGTCAAAATAGACCTTGTAAAAAACCTTTGCCATTATAGTAAGTATTTTTATACTTACTTGTCAAAATAATTTCACGTGCGCCATGTTGATTTTCTACATAAGTATTGTTCGAAAATTTTATATGGTAATCGCATCTCTGTTTGATTGAAACTATTTATTTAATATGAACTACTTCAACATTAGTACGTGGTGTTGAAATCGATGTTATTTTCGTAATCGATTTTGACATTTTATCAGTTTATCACCCTATCTCACCCCGTTTGGGGATGAATTTCAATAAAATACGAAACACGTCTTCCATTAACTCTGTTAAAGAAAGTTTATGCAAAATTTGAAGTAGATTCGAAAACGGAATCACGATGTCCCATACAAACTTTTCCCCCCATTTTCACCCCCTTAGGGATAGAATTTCAGAAAATCCTTTCTTAACGGACGCCTACGTCATACAAAGAACACACCCTCCAAGTTTCAAGTCTCTACGATCAGCGGTTTAGGCTGTGCGTTGATCTGTCAGTCAGTCAGTCATTCAGGACAAAGCATTTTATAGGTATAGATTAAATACCATACAGTTCGATTTACCGCCTTTCGACAGGGAAAGTATATATTGCTTTTAGCAATGGTAACCGATAATATAAGTAACTAAGTCCATGCGTTTATTTAAATCAACGGTAGAATATATTTCGATGCAGGCAGTGCTTAAGCTTACGCTTAATTACGTGAGATGCAAAAGCGCATAAGTAGGGCTAATATTTGGTGATATAATGATATTGTATCATACAAGTCATAAAATCCAAGGACTTTAAATTGTGTGAGCTAAATTGATAGTTGTTTGTATTATTTGTTAAAGAGAATATAAGGCTTCACAAAGGTATGAAGCTGTAAAATCGCTGCCTGACTTTGGGGCTCTGATTTATGCGCTGTTTACCGACACATTTGAATGCCTAAAGTCGATTTACATTTTGACTCAATTCACAGCCTCTCTTTCAACCTTTTCAGAGCCTGCACTCCAGGGATTTTATGTACAATATGCTAATTCTTCAAAATTACAACTTGTAGACATTGCTTGGAAACTAAGGAAACGACTTGTTCAGCTCTGCAATTGTTTTGTAATGAACACATTAATTCCATTTTATTATATTTTTTATTCTTTTCTTCGCTGCAGAAAAAAAAAATTGTCTCATACACTAAACAAAATAACTCACAAGATAAATATTGCGAAGTATATTTTGCTTTCTTCGATTTCTTCGGCGTTTGTTGAAAAATATTCAGATATTTTGCGTGGAAGTCTATGAATTCCTACTGGCATTACTGGAGGAATGTGTGACTATAAAATATTTTGCTTATTTCTCGCATTGGAAAAGTTTTTATTTTTTCGGAACTGTTCAAATATGTGTTACGTATATTACTTAATCTAAGATAGCTTACACTAAGTTTTTATTAAATGGCGAACCCCCCAAACATCATCTCACATGATGATAATTAACTATTGAAGATAGAAATAAGCTTCGCTTGGACTTTGGACTTCTATAATTGTCAGAACAGTCAGAAGAAAATAATCCTGGCAACATTTGGCGACGAAATTAGGAAATAGGATGGTAGCTAGCCAGGCGGGCTCTAAAGCCCTACCACCAACCAAACTGAACAAAAAAATGTGCCTCCACGGTGTATTAAACCCGAACCTTCAAAAAACCACTAAAAAGAAGTGAAGTTAACCACACGACGACGGAGGCAGTTAAAAATTGTCCGCTACAATTTTTTTCCATGCCTAAGTATTTCGACCATGTATTTGACAGAGTGAGGTGAAGTTGAACTACATATTTCCGAACTATTTCTTTTTCTTGCATTTTAATAAGCAATACATGTAACTTTATACAAAACTGAGATAACTAATAACAGAAACGTAAAATATTTTATGCGATTCCAGCAATTAAGTGCAGACAAGAGCTAATCCAAAAGTGATGCATAAAAATCGATTTCATATATGTTATATGAACCTATTAAACGCGGCTTTTTCGCATCGCTGGTTCGATTTCTTGATATCATCACATCACTGTGGCTGTGTTAAATCTGCGGAACGAACTAGTGGGGAATCGGAAAATATTTATGAAATATTCACTTTCCACAGTGACCTCGATACGGTATTATTTGTTGGTTGAACCACTACTCTATTGAAACCACTAGGCTAGGAGATGACTTTAACAAATTAGGATCTAATTGGATGGTATCTATCTATGGCTTCTTCAATTACTCATAATGCCAACATAATATCAAGTTATAAGCATACTTACAAGCATACTAATACTACTAAATTACTACTAAGTAGATGGTACTTGATGGTCCTACGGTGAAGGAAAACATCGTGAGGCAACCTGCATACTCGTACATCTGTGAAGAAATTCAAAGGTGTATGTGAAGTCGACCAATCCGCACTGGGCCGGCGTGGTTGACTAAGGCCTAAACACCCTAACGTAGGGTAGGCTCGAGCCCCTCGGTGGGAACGTGTATGAGCGGTTATGCTGATGATGATATGGTACTTGATATTACTGAGATGTCTTATAAGGAAAAGCTCAGCTCGCATGCAAATTTTTTTCAGTTATCATTATCATTTCGTTGGGCACAGACCTTCCCCATGGATTTCCAAACTCCATTCAGCGACTTCCCACGACCTTCAACAGATCGTTGGTACGCCTTTTGAGGAGCTACTAGCACTGCAATACTGAGTAAGCGGCCACTACTTGGAGATCTCTTCGCCCCAACAGCCTTGTCTTGCCCTGCTCGCTTTTACTTAAGGTTCATAATTCTTAGGCCATATCTGTGACAGTTATTTTAAGGATATCATTATTAGTGGTTCAGTCAAGTCCAGAAACCTCGAGCATAGCCCTCTCTATTGCGCTATGAGTAAACTTGAGGCTTCTTATGAAGAATTTTGTAAGCGGACACGCCCAGTTCCATATCTCATAGTATTTCAAGTTCACGCCCAGTTTATGCCGATAAAAATACAGATATACACACAGCGCAAACCGGAAGTTACAGTTTCGTCTATGAAGTTTAATTTAATAAAGTAGGTTCGCCATTAGTCGGAATCTTTATTGTAGTACACGTTTGACGTTTTGTTAGCTATCCTACTTTATTTTACAACATTTCGATAATGCTTCTATGTTTTATGGACCTACCGAATATACACAAAAATATACACAAAAAATTTCATTAAAATCGGTCACACCGTTTCGGAGGAGTATGGTTTCAAACACTGTGACACGAAAATTTTATATATTAACAAGATATAAATATTCAAACATTAAATTAAGAACATCATTCACAAATAAATTTCTTAATCATTAAATTTAGGTTATATTAAAGCTTTATTAAGATAAAATTTATTATAATATTAGGTTGCCAATTTTATATTAAATATTAAAATATTAAGTAAGTCCATCACAGTTAAATAATTGTACTCATTACATGCGTCGAAAAAATATTGAATAACGCCAATTTACATAAACAAATCTCAATTTATTATAGTCGCATGGAACTAATGTGGAAATAAGAATTGTAGTATCTATCATAGAAACCATTTCCAACAAACTCATTACATTTTGTAAGAACGTTTCTCACTCAAATAAATCTAGTTTATGATCTTTGCATTTCTTGTGGTGATGTTATTAAAATGAAAAGGATGTCAAACTCAACATTTGAACAACAAACGAATCGGTCTGCCAAGTCCGTGTTACCTCGAACCGTATTTATAAATTCGTCACAATATATTTAGAATTGCTAATTGATATAAATTTGCAAATATGAATTATATAACCCGCGCTAATTTTTGTTTACGAATTTAAATCTTACCTTGCAATTTAGACCATTAAAATCGTAAAAATTTTGTATTTAACGAGAAGCAATATGCGGAAACGATGTGATTTTGCAAAACATGAAGCTAAAAAAGTGAAACGTGTCAAGGTTTCGTAAGTTGATTTATTTTGATGCTATTTCCTATCTATTTTTTTTATTCCGCCTTTATGATTTATGTCACTTAATGTATAGTCAATTTGGTAAACACTAAATTGTTTATAGTGTACAAACATTATATTGTTTTTAAGCCTTAAAATTGAGTTGTGATGCGATGTGTGGATAACATTATCAGGCAGTTATAAACTGTTCTGCATTCTATTCATATGATTGTATGACTCAAACCTTAAACTAGAAGTCTATGGCCTAAATTCAGTGCCTATATGATCTTTCAACTATTGCTTTGTAGAGAAGACTATCATCGCCCACTACTCGTTGTGACATAAAAGACGAACAGACTTCCACGTCACAACGAGTTTTGTATGTCCAATACAACTAGTAAATGTTACGGCGCGTGACATAGATGACAAAAATCTTCAAAAAATTGAGTAACATATGGAGAACTGATTGGGCTGCATATGGAGAACTGATAACAACTCTGGGCAGGGGCTCCCAAATATCAGCTTGACCCTTTTGACTCCATACAATGGTGTGCATTCCGCGTCGTCTATGATCCCAATATTATGGTCTCAATGGGGATGCTAGAGCAAAGGAGTGACTTTTGGTTTCTCTGCGTGCTCTATCGGCTCTTTAACGGAGAGTGCTCTGAGGAACTGTTTGTAATGGTGACCTCTTCACCTTTTTACAACCGCATCACCTGCCAACACAGTAGAGTTTATCCATATTACCTAAAACCGATCTTGTCTAGCACAGTTCGGTTTCAGCGTTTATTCCTTCCACGTACGTGTAGGTTCTGGAACGAACTCTCAGCTGCGGTGTTTTCCATCAGGTGGGCCACTGACTCGTCTGCCACCGATGGCTTAAAAAGGATAATATAGTAACTGTAAAGTATACAATGTAACTGCAAAGTCGTAGCATGCCAGTAAATTCTTCCTTAATTGAAAGCAATGCGTACGAGTGTTGCGACTTGTTTTCGATCACGCGAATCAAGTCATGCAACTAATGACCATCGTCTTCTAATTAGTTTTTGTACTGAACACATTACTCGCCTATTATCTGAGATTACACCCGGATGAAAGCAAATCGTCCATTATGGCACTTTGGTATTTATGAGTGCGAGTAGTCGCTATGACAAGCTGATCGAAAAGATAGATTATGTGAGCCGTTTTCCTACGTTTCCTTACTTGGTGACTTATTGTAATGCTTCCTTCTACAACATAGGTGGTAATAAGCATACAGCCCATTGGATGTTAAACGGCTAACGGCTTTAGCGTGTGGACAGTCGCAACTTGAGTCCGCAGAGTAGGTACAACCAGCAACACGTTAAGCTTACATTTACATTACGAAAGTCGCTATTAATTTAGCTTCTAATTTATAGTAAGCATCTAACTAGTATATTCTCTTACCAAACTTGTTTTCATAAGAGAACATATATTCTATTACCAAACTTGTTTAAAGAATAATATTTTACGCGACTTACGAGTATCATTAGAGGAACACCGTAATCATTCTAGAAAATATCCATACCTATAGAATGCCCCCCTGTTCCCGTAGCGTTTCTAACAAAGCTTTGAAATCATTTGTCACTTTAAGAAATTAGGAACACCTTTCTATTTATTTAACTAAAAAATCCATAAACTGTGGTTACGGTGTTCGTATCACATTCGTGAGTCACTTGTATTTTGCGCTACCAAAAACATAGACTACCTGCACAAAACCACTATCTGCTTTTACATAATATTATGAACGTACTCAGTGAGCTTTGGGCACCATTTTTGAATCATTTTTCCTCAAGGTACAATTTCTGTTAATTTTCATTCGACATTACAAATTCTCTAAATTTGAATCATTGAACGGCAATGGTCGTTCTCACTCACTTGTCGCTAAGCTATTTTGACGTCAATAAGTGTCTGTAAAGGCCTACATATGTTGAATAAAGATTTTTGAATTTGAATTTGAATGGAGTGCACGCAACTTCAAACTAGCAGCAACACAACGTGTCCACAAACACACACGCTGAGACTTTGAGTCGGCAACGCACAATACTCGGTCTGCTTATCATCAGAACAGTACTTTGTACCAGGGTCCACAGCTTAGGTACCTCCGTGCTCCGTCTTACCTATTTCTGCCGCAAAGCAGTAGTGCTTGCATTGCTGTGTTCCGGTTTGAAGGGTAAGATATGGCAGTGAAATTACTGGGTACCGTGACTACATATTATGTCACAAGTTGGCAACGTACACTGCTGTTCTTGTGGGAATTGCAGATTTGTTGCGAATCTTACAAGAACTACATGTACTATAAGATGACTGTCACCACTTACCATCAGCTGGGCAGTTTGCTCGTTTGCCTAGTTAGTTGTATAAAAAAGAGTATGCTTATTTGCCACCTAGGACGATGTAACGTATCCTTTACATTTTTTTACAAATTAACCCTCAAAAAATGTAATAAATTATCAAGGCCAACAATATTGTCAACCCTAGTAAGCTGTCATATTTAAGAGCCCTGTAAACGATCAAACATGTTTGTCAAACTTGCTTGACAAACTTCACGTTTTCATCAAACACGACGTCAATCCAGATACTTCTCAAACACATCAAACACGTAGTTCGTTTGTCAAACGCGTCAAACCCAGCCAGCCCTACACGAACAAACAAGTTTGTCAAACAAGTAAATTTGACAAACATGTTTGATCGTTTACAGGGTCCTTTTTAGAGAACCGGCCCCTTGATTGTATAATCAAAATCGAACGCGATCGCTTTCAATTTTGGCAGTCAAATGCATCCATTACTATTTTTTATCAGACAGTTGACACAGAATCTTGTATTAACGCTGCAATGAGTATAGTAATTTTAAGGCGATCATGTTAGATTTTTTCTTAGAATATAACCCCCCTGAGCATTGCTTATCTGCGTTGTTTACTCTGTAATTTTTCTGAAATAAGGTTTGAACACCAATGATAAATTTAATGTTTTTTTTGGCCATAAGTCATATTAAGGTTTCCAAATATTCCAAATGGACTCTTTACAAGGGACCATTTACATCCCTGTACATTGTACTTTGCATTTTGTAACCTCCTTTCCGCTTTATGTGTATTTTGGTAACACTGTGTATATTATTTTTATATAACATGCATTATAACCATGCAATGAAAATTCCGCGATGGTATATCTCCTTCCATTGCCGTTAACGCATAATAGCAATATCTGCTTAAATAAAAATTTAATAAATTTTTTTACCAAATTTAAAATATCTTACACTTGCTACGCTATTTTATCTTATGCAGTATATCCAAATAACTATGACAGTGTATTCTTGGGTATTAAATATAGATTCATCATCATCATCACAGCCCATATACGTCCCCACCGAGGGGCTCGAGCCTACCCTATATTAGGGTGATTAGGCCTTAGTCAACCACGCTGGCCCAGTGCGGATTGGTCGACTTCACATACATCATTGAATTTCTTCGCAGATGTATGCAGGTTGCCTCACGATGTTTTCCTTCACCGTAGGAGCGTCAGACAAATGTACATATGAAATTCGAAACGAAAAACACATTGGTACATGGCGGGTCTCGAACCCCGACCCCCCGATTGGAAGGCAAGTGCCGAGTCCACTGCGCCACCGACGCTCTAAAATATAGATTACTATTTCCTTTTACATTCAATCATTCTAACAAATATTTAAGCAGTAATCAAAGGTTAAAGCAACCGATGAAATTACTCAAATGTTACGCCCGACGGACGGCCCGACTACCCTTGCGAAGCCGGGGCGGGTCGCTCGCAGGTATTTAGAAAATCATATAGGACTACTGATTATTCTAGAAACTAACCCAGCTCAAATATCTAAGTTATTGCAAAACTAAAGCCGCACATAATAGTTGATGTAACCCTACGAAATGTAGACAAGCACCTAATTATTTGAGATAGTTCTCCTATACAACTTTATATATGTGATTAATTAGTTCCCCATGTTCCTATCAGCATTTCCCCGCACGTATTGAAACTCAGAGCACGGACGCGTAGAATGATAGTTTTGTCTCTTGTTAGAGGAAAATTATGGCCAAAGTAAGAACAGTTAACTATGACCCTTCGTTATGGGTTTAACAGTTTTTTATAGATATTTTCCTTAAATGCTTCATCGTCATCATTCCAGCCACGATACGCTGACTTCTAGGCATGAGACTTCCATAATAAGCCATCATCACAGCTTCAATACGTCCCCACGGAGGGGCTCAAGCCTGTCTTATGTTAGAGTGATTAGGCCTTAATCAACCACACTGGCCCAGTGCGGATTGGTCGAGTTCACATACACAACTGAATTTCTTCACAGATGTGTGCAGGTTGCCTCACGATGTTTTCTTTTACCGTAGGAGCGTCAGACAAATGTACATATGAAATTCGAAACTAAAAACACATTGGCACTTGGCCGTCTCGAACTCCGGACCTCCCGATTGGAAGGCAAGTGCCGAGTCCACAGCGCCGCCGACGCTAATAAGTGAAATCTGGGAAATATTCTAATACCGACCAACGACCAGTGAGGGTTGGTGGGGAACCAGAGCTTAGTATGTTGGTAGACACGGTGCGTACAAGCAGGAATGGTTGGTTAAGGCGCATAGTAGGTTCAATCATAAAAAAATCACTGCAGAAAAAACAGGTTCTCTTCATAAATATTGAATAAAAAAATCTTTAAAAAAGATATGTTATTATTCAACGCATTCTTTAGAGGATGGTCTTTTTAATTTTTTGATAAATGAAATAAAACTTGGTTAAAATGTGACTCAAACCTCGATTTTAAAACTTTAAACCTAATCGTGTCGTAAATATTAGGTTAAATCATATACTTTCGATTTCAATAAATAAAGTGAACAATATTCTAGCGGATGGTCTTTTTAGATTTTTCTTAATCGCCTTTATTAATTTTTAATTGAAATAATTCATCTTACGCGTAAAGGTTTACTTAAATATTCCCCTCACTCTCACTCACTCACTCCTATGTAATCAGTGCGGGACAATCGACGCAAGGTCATTGGGACCACTATGCGCCTTAAGGTTCCGGAGGTGTAACACTGACTCCAGAGTCGAGAAGAAAAGTCCAATTCAAAAGTCACAGACTTTTATAGGCACTTATTGTCGCTTATAATCATAGTTAGAGTGCGCACCAAAGTTCTAGTTCGCTCTGAAGTTGTCTCACGCTTCTTTCTTATGCACATAAAATATACCAAGTTTATTCCTATCGTGCTAAAACTTATTTAGTGATGTGTTATTCATCTTTCACTTATTATAACTTACGTAGACAAACAATATAATTTAATTAATACCTATATTAGCTGTGCCCGCGACTTCGTCCGCGTGGAATAGTAACTCTTGACAAAAAGTAGCCTATGTTATACCTTATATAATTAGCTATCTATTAGCGAAAGTCCCGTCAAAATCGGTCCAGCCGTTCCGGAGATTAGCGGTAACAAACAGACAGACAGACAAAGATTTTTTAATTTGTGTTTTTGTTATTGGTACCCGATATACATTCATACCCATTTAGTAAAAACTTGTTATTTTGACATTACAAACAGTTACAAACAGACACTTCAAATTTATTTATTTGTATAGATTAGGACAGTGCAATGCAAATCATGCTGTGTTCAGAGCGGACTAGAAGTTTTGCGGTTAAAAATTACCGATGAACTGGTTCTTGCGAGTTCCTTGTGTGATCATTTTTCATTTAAGGCTATCCCATTTTTCAAATAAAAACTGGCCAAGTGCGAATCGGACTCGCCCATGAAGGGTTCCGTACGATTTATGACGTATTAAAAAAACTACTTACTAGATCTCGTTCAAACCAATTTTCGGTGGAAGTTTACATGGCAATGTACATCATATATTTTTTTTTAGTTTTATCATTCGCTTCTTTAGAAGTTACGGGGGGGGGGGGTGGGGGGAACACATTTCACCACTTTGGAAGTGTCTCTCACGCAAACTATTCGGTTTAGAAAAAAATGATATTAGAAACCTCAATATAATTTTTGAAGACCTATTCATAGATCACGTATGGGTTTGATGAAAAAAAATTTTTGGGTTTCAGTTCTATGTATGGAGAACCCCCAAAATTTATTGCTTTTTTCTATTTTTCTGTAAAAATCTTAATGCGGTTCACAGAATACATCTACATACCAAGTTTCAACAGTATAGTTCTTATAGTTTCGGAGAAAAGTGGCTGTGACATACGGACGGACAGACAGACAAACAGACAGACAGACAGACATGACGATAAGGGTTCCGTTTTTTGCCATTTGGCTACGGAACCCTAACAAGTGATGGAATCTTTTTTCAAATGGGAAAGCTTAAAATGAAAAATGATCACACGAGGAACTCTCAAGAACCAGATTATCGGTAATTTTTAACCTACTTCAAAAAAGGAGGAAGTTATCAATTCGGTGATGCGTCTATTTTTTTTGTGTGTATGTAACGCGATTACGCCACCAATTGTGGACCAATTTTTGAAATTCTATTTCTATTCGATAGAGTATACTCCTGCGGTGGTCCCATTGTCACCAACGTCAGTATTTGATGATGAAATCCCAGGAAAATTGAGGGAAACCATTGTAAAATTTATAAGTGCGTTCAACGTGTTTCATGTTTTTTCCGAAGCTATTCAGCGGGCCTATTACCGGTTTTCAAATGATATCGTATCATAATGATACGAAAAATAGGATTTTCGATCAGATTTTTGGTCATTGGTTCATTACATCATAATGACATCGTTGAAGTTATGCCATAGTGATGATATCATTGAAGATCGGTAATACGAAATAAAGCAATTCATGACTTGTTTATCTCAAAATCATACCATATCATACGATGAAAGATACACAATAGGCCCGCAGGTATTTGCGAAGTATTTAAGAGGCACGTCTCGACCTTTTTTTAAATCCAATAGGTACGTATTGACACTTTGTCGTATACTTCAATTATCTTTTTTGTGAATTTAATAAGTACCTACTCAAAAAGACAAAAATACAAAAAATTTAAACCGACTTGAAAAACACTCAACAGTTAAAAATAATATAAGAATAGGTACAGACACCGTCACATTTCTATATTGAAGTCGGTGCTAAATGATGATATCCTATAGAGTCATAAATGCTAAATCATGGGCAACTCTATTATTATTTTTTTCATGTAGCTTAGCAAAGCCGAGCAAAATTTAAATTTATAGAAAAACATTAAGGAGTATTAATAATCTAGATGGATCCCGCGGCTTCTTTCATGCAATCAGATATCTCAAAGAACTTTTTGTAGCGCGACGTCGCTTGATCCTATTTCTAACAAAGGATTCGCAATTCTTTGTTCAAGGGAATGAAAACGAGCAAACATACAGTCACGCCTATAAGTGACTAGTATAGGTATTTGATGGTCTCGTCTATATAACATTTGACTTTGCCTTATTTTTATGAATGTTACGTTTTACTCAAATATAAAGTATGTATGCAGAAGTGCTTTAATAAATCCGCTTAATAAAATCATTTCTAGACACTACAGCTACCTCAGCATTAATAATATTATGAGTTTGTTTACTTCGATCCCAAGCAAATTTGAATAATTCTATTTGTAAAATCTAAGATTTCTAGACTTTGCAGGAGCAAACAAAGGGAGGGTTAGATTTAATTTATATTGACCTCACGTAGAGCAACATCAGCCGAGTCAAGATTATATCCAGATGTAATTTTATGTGGTCTAGAGGAGAAAGCAATGAGGTCAGGGAAATTACGCCTTTCCTTGCGATTTAAGTTTCTTTTGCACGTAAACAAATAATGATTTTTCGACAGTATAAAAACGGTAATCATTTCACAACTTTGTTATATAAAACCAAACGAATTTCTAAAAGTGAAGTTCGATCAATATATGCGATTCGCTTTGGTTGGAATCTATAAGCCTTTTTTAGGGTTCCGCAGTAAACAAGGAATCCTTATAGTTTCGCCATGTCTGTCTGTCTGTCCGCGCTTTTACTCAGAGACTATTAGTACTAGAAAGCTGTATCCCATATTTTTTCTTAACTAACCCATCGTGTGGGGTATTGTTGAATGGGTCTTTAAAAAATAATGTAAGGTTCAGAACACTATTTTTCGATTTAGGGATCCGTTTCTGAAATATTTTGTTAGAGGTAAGTGTCCCCCCCCCCCCCCCCCCCTTTATCTGGTAAACAGTTATATATGGACACGTGAAAAAAATTACAACAGTAGTATATATAACGAAGTTTAAAGGAAAACTATCAGAGTTGAGTACTAAGTACAAACTAAAAAGTTATAGACGACTAACTTATAGAATGTACTCGGAAAAGTAAAATTTCATTGAAAATTAGTACTGAATACCTATAACTTTACGAACCACGTGAAGTTAAGGAAATATAAAATCATTGCAGCTTTAATAATAATAATAATGCCTAATTTAATAGCATTGTATTTAGTAATCTGTGGCAACGTGTTGTGAGGTGTGAGTGTGAACTCAAAGTTGGCATTTGCAACTACGGAACCCTGCACTGCGCGTGGCCCGACACGCACTTTGCCGGTTTTAGTATGTGGACGTGAATAAGGTTAATAATACAATCCAAAGGCAGGTTCGCATTCTGTTGGGTTGAAACTTTCCTTGTATGATATGATATTATTCATAGAGTTTATTATAGAACATTTATTTAGCATTTCTAACCCAAAATACAACCATAAAATAAACAAACAGTGCTATTTATGAGGACCGTTTGAAAAAAGTTCGTTATTCTTGATTTATTTCTAAAATAAGTAAAAGTAGTTCACAAAACCGACAAAACTTTTATTATCACGCTCGTAGTAGAGTCATAAAAATAGATGACTCCCATAAACCTGAAAGACAGGTATTATGCCATGAAAACTTTGATCACGACGAGCGTACGTATAATGTTTTGAAAGATGTACTTAAAGGAAACTGCCACTTTACAACCGTACTATAGACAGACCTTCAGCTCATTTCCACTTCCAGCAGATGCAAACATAGCATTGAGTTTAGATAAATTCCGACTAGAATTCTGTTCAGAATCAATTGAGATTCCATAGCCGGCTGCGCCATCTGCAAAATCGTTCTGATTTGGAACGAATATAGGAAAAGTGGAATCTGTACCGATTTACCGAATAATTTATAATAATTTAATATTACAGGCATGATTATTGGAATTTGTAATGTTTGTTTGGAAGTTTTTAATTTTCTTCGTGTTTTATTTTTTTTTTAACACTTTACGCTAGTTTGTAAAATTTAAGTCTTTGCTTTTGTTAGAAACGTGAATCAAACCTTATTATGTCAAATGCTAGCTTGTTTCAATTGTTATTTGTTTTGGTTTGACATTGTCACTCCGCAATACATGATTGAGCACATCAAACGTTTTCTCATATTTATACCGTAAAATTTATTAAAATAATATAGTATTTAACATTTGGCGACCGTGATTTTTTTATTATTTTGTGTTTATAATGGAGATATTAAAGAAACAGCGTACGATTCTGCGTCGCTTGTACACTGAGAGCGAGAAGAAGTTGCGACGGGCCATTGAAGACGTAAGTCCCAATTTAAATCAAGTATACTTATTATGTAAAGAAAAGGCCGAAACTTTAAGTAGAATTGATGACAAAATTAAGGATCAGTGGTTTATGGAGGCGTCTGCTAATGAGGACGAAATATGTGCAGACCTTCAGTCGAACGATTTATACAGGCTCTCGTGGTTAGAAGTTTCTTTCGAGTACGAAAAAACACAAAATAAGTCAGCACCTGCATCGGTATGCGATGGAGAGACTGTACGCTCAAATATTAGTGCGGACCAGCAGCGCCGATTACAGTTACCAAAATTAGAGCTCCGAAAATTCGACGGCAGTGTAAAAAATTGGATTTCTTTTTGGGGACAGTTTGAAAAAATCCATATGGACACCAGTATTGACACGGTAGATAAATTTCAATATCTGGTGCAGCCTACCGTAGAGAACTCTAAAGCAAGGGCGCTGGTTGACAGCTATCCGCCCTCTTCGGAAAATTATATGAAGGCTATAGCGGACGACTTATTAATAATGTACTATACACGGTTATTTTTTTATCACCCTGGAAAATTTAAGGGACGCTTCACGACATGGTATTAGAATGATTTAAATATAAATAAAAAAAATAACCCCCCTCCTTAATTTTATATTAATTTTTTAAAAAATACAAAAAATGCTGCACTAGTTGAGAGCAGCATTTTTAGAGATTTTTTTATTTTTTTTTATATATTTTTTTAATTTTTTATTTAATTTTTTTTATTTTTTCTATAATATTGGATGTGTCCTGAAGCGTCCCTAAAATTTTCCAGGGTGATAAAAAAATAACCGTGTATAAGAAGTCTACTCCAATTAGTCGATTCCAATAAAGGTGGTTATTTATCATTGCAAGAGCTCTATGACAAACTCTCTACGCAACTACAAGCTTTAGAATCTTTGAAAGTAACTAAGGATAACTATGCCGCCATGTTACTACCTATGGTCGAGTCAGCTATACCAAGAGACGTTTTAAAGGCGTGGGAGAGATCTAAGCATGACAAGATTGTAGGCGAGGATTTGCTGTCCGATCTTTTGAGGTTTATAAAGCGCGAGGTAGAGAGCGAAGAGCGTATCAATGCGTCAAGGGATTGTTTTGATGTAAGCGCTACGACCAGCTGTAGTACGATGCCGCAGGCGCCAATCGCAGCTTGTATTCTCACACACGACAAGGAGCGTAAGAAAGATATGGGAAAGACTTGCGTGTGGTGTGATAAGATTACTCATAGTAGTATGGAATGTTACAAGCCGGCAAACTTGACGTTAAATAGCAAGAAAGAAATATTAAGAAAGAAAAACTGTTGTTTTATATGTCTGAAAGAAGGGCATAGTAGCAAGAGATGTAGAAATTTTCCAAAGTGCTTAATATGTGGAAAACGTCACGTAGTATTGCTATGTCCATCTCTGTCTCAAGCTAATAAAGGTAACAGCAAGGAGAACGCGAATACAAACACGATGATATGCACTAGAGGGGTCACAACAATTTTACAAACTGTATTAGTTTCGGTAATGTATGATAATAAGAAAATTGTAACTAGGGCCTTATTTGATAGTGGAGCTCAAAGGTCATACATAAAACAAAATATAGCTATGCAGTTAGGGATGAGGCCATGTTCTACTGAAACGGTGAGTCATTGTTTGTTTGGGGGTGTCGAGACACTTCAAAATGTATATAAAAGTTATAAATTTAGTTTACAAAGCCTTGATGGTAAATTTGACATAAAAATTTCCGCTTTAGAGCAAAAGCAAATAAGTGGTTTTCTCCCGCGTTTTAGAAACATTACTTTGTGACTGTGAAGCGATTTTGAATTCACGACCTTTGACGTACGTGACAGAGAACGATAATCTGATTCCTTTAACCCCGAACTGTTTTTTAAGAGAATTATCATGTGGTGACGTTACTGATATTGATCATATTGACGCGAAGGCTCTCAATATTAGATTTAGATATTTGCAGACATTACGCGATAATTTAAAACAGAGATTTAGGTCAGAATATTTGGGGCATCTTATTCAACGCAAAACTATTAAACAAAGTACACCGCTATTAAAAATTGGTGACGTGGTCTTAGTTGAGACAGAGAAACGACGTTAGTTATGGCCTTTAGGCATTGTTACAAATATAATATCTGGCCGCGATGGTTATGCTTGGCCGAATTAAAGGTAAATGGTACGAAACTGACAAGACCATTGCACCGTCTATATCCACTCGAAGTGGCGAATGCTACAGACGAGCAGTTGCCAGCTGTTGTCAAAACGCGCCTTGGTCGCATTATAAAACAACCTAATAGATACTAGTTTTGCTTTGACAGATTTTTATCTTTGTGGATCTTTAAGCTCTGCTAGGCCGGGGAGGATGTTAGAAACGTGAATCAAACCTTATTATGTCAAATGCTAGCTTGTTTCAATTGTTATTTGTTTTGATTTGACATTGTCACTCCGCAATACATGATTGAGCACATCAAACGTTTTCTCATATTTATACCGTAAAATTTATTAAAATAATATAGTATTTAACAGCTTTTGATAGCTGAACTATCGCCTGTGAAATGAAAAAAAACGAAATCGAAAAATCTCCATTTGTAGAAATGGCACAATGAAGACTAATCGCGCATGGAAATTTTCAAAAAATACAAAAACAATAAATATCTCTGAAACCGTAATATGTCAAATTTCTGGAACTATTCTTGCCCAATTAATATTAAATCTGAAAAGCTATCTATGGTTAAATTGGCTATAAAGATGTTCTTGGTAGTGAAAAGGCGTCCTCGTCAATTTATCCGAGACATACTCGTAAGTGCGATACGGGAACCAAGTTAGCGCTCTAGATTGGCTCATCAAAGCTTTGCACTGACCCGCTTTTCTATAAAGTTCGAGATTACAATCTATGCTCTAGTTTACAATGGAGTAACAAGGGACACGTTTACAGCTAGAACACAAGGGATAACTTCTTTTTCGTTCGTTAATACAAGTGAGGACTTCCTTTTAACCGACTTATAAAAATGGAGGAGGTTCTCAATTCGTCGGATCTTTTATTTTTTATGTATGTCACCCGATTGCTCGGTGACGCCTGAACCTATTTAAATTTTTTTTTTTTGTTTAAAAGGGTACACTTTCCAGGTGGTCCCATGGTGATCAGGTCAGGATCTGATTAGGAGATCCCAGGAAAATCGAGGGAAACCCTTAAATTTTATAGGTACGTCCTAAGCTTTCTAAATTTAAATTTACCATCAAACATATGTTTTGTAATTGGTAATTATTTAACTGTTGCTCATTTACCCTTTGATATAACAACTGCTGTCTACTTTTTAATCTTACATTGCTCACACGATTATAATACTGTAACAAGTAAATTTTACTGCGACGTTCCATTTTGAATAAATAGAATAAAATATAATACACAAAAAAGTAGATAGAGATTTATCCACGAAACACAAAAAAAGTGAAAACTTTTTTCACCAAATTAAGGTTAATCCTATTAGCTCAATGTATAATGGTGTATCCGTATAATTCACGAGGGCTATTCATTTTTTGACATAATATATAAAAAAAATTGGAGGAATCAGACGTAATGTTTCCTTGTGGTGGCACACGAGGAAACTTTTTATTAGACAATATGGCGAAAAAGGTCCCCATAGGTATATTGTCGAACGGCACTTAACACTATTTATTTTGTTCAGTGGTTAACCAAATTAAGGACTAATTTCTCAACCGTCAAATAAGGTGGTTTAGCAAATTTTCTGCGCCCAAAGATTCATTCCTCGAATGAAATTTATCTTGTCACTATAATTAAGTCAAGCTTAATTTGAAATCTTATACAACTTACTATAGAGTAATTACAAAACATATATTTAGTTACTTATTACTACATAATTATCATTCAATTATTATACAAACTTACTGAAGAAACTTAATACATAGACTACAGTCTAAACTGGAAATAATTAAGGCGATGTTAAATATTGAGACTCTTATAATACGACATCTGCATGAATATTGAAAGGTCTCATTAAATTACCTAATATATTATCATCAATGTTAGTAACATATAGGGTAAGTTTAAAATCAGAAGCGACAAGGACATTGTGCTATTCCAATATATGTCGAAGCATTTCCCCAGAGAATAGGGCTCTATTATACTGAAGTGCAACCAACTAATCAGGCAACAGCAGATATGCGAACCGGATTTAATGCTGGGTCTATCTATAGTATAGTGCGAAATACACTCACGGTTGCCGATTCGATTTGATTAAGGAACGAGAAAGGAATTCATAATTATAGGCAAATCTGTTAGGAAATAATTTACGTAACAGTTGTTGTCCCTACCATGTCATAGTGTAAACATACGTTCATTGAATATTGTATGTATTCAATATAACAAGACAATTCGCTTTGTCAATTTATATTTGTAGATGTAGTAGGTACTACATCTAAAACAGGCATGACGTTACGTCAATATAATTTTCTGTACTTAATGCCAAATAATGTCATTGAAATTGCAAGCGAAACTAGCACTAAGTTAAGTCGACATTAAGTGGATTTAAGGCTAAAAAATTAATGACCAAGTTGATTAAAACAATGTTAGCTGAAAATGAATAAAACCAATAAAGAAAAGTTTTCGTCTCAGGCGGAGTTTGAACCATGATAAAAGACTGCATTGGTTTAACAAAGTTCGAAAAGAGATAAATGGTTTCAAGATTTAGTCAGGGCTGGTGAAAGCTCGGTGGCCGAGAGGTCTAGGCGTCAACAAGTTATGTTGGAGACGCGGGTTCAAATCCCGCCAGAGACGATCTTTTTGGAATTTATTTATTTTTCAATTTATTTAGCATTTTTAAAGAAAATGCAAGGTTCTATATAAAACACTGTTAGCTGTTGTTACAGCAATTTGGCAAACAAGCAGAAGGCTAATGAACCCTGAACCGAAACTAAACTGTTGCATTCGACCAATCAGAGCGCCACATTACAAGGCAATTAAGGTAGATAGATAACCGGTGATCACCCGTGCACCCATTGGTCGGTGCTCGGATCAGTTCTAATTTTACCCATGCATTCACTCCACAAAAATTATTGAATTTAACAATAGTTCCAGTTCTGGCCGTCGGATGAGATAAGTTTGTGCACAAACACAATTCCCTTAAAATATTTACTGGACTAAAGGGTTTCCCTTTCATCTTCACATTTGTTACAACATTTTTTACATGACTCCACAGACAGACTAACAATAAAAGAAAACGAGCTCGATAGCTATACGTACATGCTTTTCAACAAACACATTCGATTTATTCGTCTGTACATCAAAGGGATTAGAGTTGCTTAGTCTGAACGTGAATAAAGTATAATAAAATACAGATTAGATTTCTTTTCTTACTTCGTAAAAGTTAGCGGATTTCCTGTCCGGGTCGTATTACATGGGTTTCGAGGTAATTTCGCTGTCATTATTGAAGCATAAATATGGGTTTGCTTTTCTATAATCGGGTTTTGTTATAAGGTCAAAGGTTTTGGAAAAATATCGGACATCAGCAGACTGTTATGTTTTCGCATTTGGGTAGGTATATCTAATATATAAAAATCTCTTGTCATGATTTTTTTGTGTATATTTGGTAGGTTTCAGAATAAGTTGTAGGCTATTTTTATACTACTAGGTGATAAGGGTGGTTTTTTTATGATTTTGCATCGAAAATACGGCGGTACGTAGCCCGTAGCTCGCGGGCACAGCTAGGAGACTATAGAATAAAAACCACGGTATTACGCAACGTCATGGTAATTAAGATGTGTTCTGAAGAAAACTTTATAAAATTCTACTTAATCAGCAAAAATAATAAGCACTAAACATTAGTACTGAGTTGGTATATACCTAATATCTTCTCTAGATTTAAGGGCTTCGAGCTTAATAAATGACTTTTAATTTATTTGTAAGAAAAACCATAAACAAATATACTCAATTATTTGTTAATATTTTTGGAAACGAAATAATACAATTGATAAAGCTATATAAAAAAAATATACCGATCGTCATTTTGAAATCACCTACACCCGATTGGAAAGAGTCCGTTTATAGCGTACACAAGAGTGATTTTGGACGAGTGCGACTCATAGTTTTTTTTTCTCCAATAACAGCCGAAGCTGGGTGGATCATCTAGTTACAGTAAGTTAAAACTTTACTCGAACTTATTTAGACTTATTTTCCCAGGTTTCGTACCTCAAAATAAAAAAAATCGGAACCCTATAGAATCATTTCGTTGGCCGCCTGTCCGTCTGTCTGCCAAGTCAAGACCCTTTTCTCGGGAAAACGCGTAGAGTTATCATAATATGCGACGAAAACAAACAAACAAAACCAGACCAGTATTTGATATAATATATTAAATACTGGTCTGGTCTATGGTCTCCTTCAGCAGATCAGCAGTGAAAAAACCATATTTGTAAGTCAACGCGTTCTAAAGATATGTTTGTTTTCGTCGCATATTTTCGTAAATTTTGCGATTTCACAAAAGAATCAAAACCTGTATGGTACTACAACCCATTTACTAATGAAATAATAAATAATGAAATATGGCTTGACACAGAGTCTTATTAACAACATGTTTGGGAAAAAATCTAAAAGCCGTAAATATGAGCTTTAAATAACATAGATAAGTTTGAACCCCACTTTGCCCGTTTTTTTTTTGCTATGATATCGTCCAATCCATTTGTCTTCAACAAATCTGTTTAAGGTTTTCAATCCATCTAAATTCCATAAGCGGAGCTACCGTAGGCATGCCTAATTGATTGGTTTCCTCTGGCGCCTCCAAACAAATGGATCCCACTTGATTAATCCAGCGATAAATTAGTCTCGTTTGCTCCTTTCCGTTTGTTAGCCAAATTGGTTTTTGGATTTATTCTTTTTTCGGGAGTGTCGTGTAATGGCGGCCAAATACGTTCTGTCGGTGCGGATCGAGGATTGATCGTGGCTTGTTCAATGCCGATTAGAGAAATTAAATTACCGCAAACAACCCTCGCATATAATTATGTAAAGAATAAAATTTTCAATCACTTTGATCATTACAACTTTTCCTGACTGAAGAAGGCAATGTTCCTGATATATGTAGGTGCCTAATTATTATATATATTATTAGGCACCTACATATATCAGGAACATTGCCTTCTTCAGTCAGGAAAAGTTGTAATGATCAAAGTGATTTAAAATTTTATTTATCTTTCTTGCAAAATGACATTTTTTTATTTATATTATCAAGTAACTTCAGGTGTTTAGAGAAGTTGGACAAGGATGTATCAAGTGGAGGTCTTTTGATAACTAACCTGATATATGCAGATGCTTTTTCTCTCGTTGCGACGTCACAATTCATGATCTAATTATTTGCTCATAATACACGGGTTTAATTTAATACCCATGTATTATGAGCAAATAACATAAATAGAAAAATAATATAAATACATTTTAAAATAAAAAAGTACAGCCTTGTTTCGCCTCAGGCTTAACCTTTTAGGCATATGAGAAAAAAGAGAAAATCGAAATTAAATTAAAATCAGAAGCTGACATGGAGCAATTTCTTACGCTACTGGAAACAACCAGCTCAGATTTTCAGCCTCATTATAAACCACGATAAAATCAAGATCATGCTGGTGAATCGTAAGACTAATAATCGCCCCAGCAAACAGGAAAAAGCTAACTGCGAAATTGCCCAGAGTTACGTCTACCTGGGATCCACCAACACACATACTGGAAGCTGTGACGAAGAGATCAGAAGACGCGCATTAACACGATCAGCCGTGGAAAGTCTCGCGAAAATATGGAAACATCACCGCACAACGAAAAACACTAAAGTTCGATTAATGAGATGCTTTGTATTTCCCTATATGGAGCTGAGACATGGATAATCAATCAAAGTGGAGCTTTGCATCAAACAAAGGCTTTCGTCGATTATTGTGCAAACATGAATCCTTAAGATGTTTGGATACATACGCAACGAAAGCTCAATAGAACGTTTAGTTGTCTATGGTAGTACAGGGAAGAGTAGGTCAACGTTCTTGCGGCTGATTACCCCCAAGATAGACAGACCTCATTAAATCATCGACGAAGTGTTCCCTTACTGAATATTTACGCAGTGCCACAAATAAAGAGAGATGGAGAAGAATCGCAAAAGCCGCTACCAACGTAAAAGGCGATCCGTAACCACAACCTCTCAGTCAGCAGTGTACGACTAAGAAGAAGAAGAATCAGGCAATTTAGACCCATAGATATTCCAAAAACTTTTACGGGATTAAAAACGCGTTTGGTACCTTATTTGAAACCTGACCGAAACGTCGGAGCCAAAATAAGGTACCAAACGCGTTTTAATCCCGTAAAAGTTTTAGTAATTTAAAATGCAACGCGAAAGTTTAAAAGTGTACATAGATATTCCATTTTGTGGTGAGAATAAAGTGAATTGGTACCCTTGCCCGTGGTCCACCTGCGTAGTTCACCTGATCAGTCATGTCAAAGATACGACCCGCGGACTACATGCGACCCTCAGGCCGTATAATATAAATATTTAACGGATATTTAACGGAGGAGAGAACTGCGCTCTTTCAATAGTTAAGATTTTTTCAAGAGTTGAGATTTTTATGCAAGCCCTTCGCGCCACTTCATTTTACTTGACGCCAGTAAATTGATGAATATGGTAAGTATACGTACATAGAGTACTATAAAAATATTCTCAACTAAATAAAGATTTAAACAATTCAGTATTTGTTTTTGTTTTTAATTTTGAGCCTGGCCCGCTTACACAACAGGGGTTCCCAACCTTTTACCCTATGCGCCTCATCCAACATTACGCTTAAGAACTACGTCCCCCTGGGGGCCGAAATAGGGAGTCCAGAAAATTAAGCAAACGATAAAAATATAGGCGTGTTTAATTTTATTCAAAAGGTACTGCTTGCAACGTGTCGCTGACTTCGCATAGGTGGCACCGTCTGCGTCGCGCGAGTTTATATGCACAGTTTTAATAAATATTTTTTATACAGTTTTATTCAGGAGCCGCACGCTGAATAAAACGCCGCCCTTGGTTCACTGGTTGGGAAAATCCTATAAATGGCCCTTTAGAAAATCCAGTCTGACACCCCTGCGCTAGATCATCACCCTAGAAAAAAATACTGCACGAGACTTGTTACATTGAGGTTACAAGAATGAGATCGAAAACAATGTTCACTTTGTCCGATCTGTTGCCGTACAGTACATAATGGTCTTTCATCATCATCACAGCTCATATACGTCCCCACCGAGGGGCACGAGCCTACCCTAACTAGTTAGGGCGATTAGGCCTTAGTCGAACTCCGCTGGCCCAGTGCGGATTGGTTGACTTCACATGATCTTTATTAACGGTGAATCATACTTAAGTATTTCATTAATCTCCAGTATTATTAGTATACAGGTAATATAATTAAATTTTATAATTATTAACGGGACGGTCATACGTAACCAACCTACGGGTAAAAGGAGATTAAAACATCCATGTTTTATATTTCAACGGCGTATACCTACTTCTAACGTTGAGGTATTTTTTCTGAATTTAACGAGCAAAAACTAGATAGGCATGAAAAATTCGAGAGCCGGTGAGTCTACGAGTATTCTCCATACGGTTTTATGTTCGCACTGAAATATTAACCGCACAATTGCGGAAGTTTCAAGGGCCACGCACACAAGTCGACCTTACGTTTTCGAAATAAAAAGTAGACCCTTTGAAAACGGCACAGCAATTATAACTGTACTCGAAAATATACGAAGCACATGTTCTAATAGTTCATTTTTTCTTTAATTTTGTTTTATTTGCGAGAGCGGAGAAGCTTTAATTAAAACGACGCGTTTTAAAAAGACATCATGACCTACCTCTTACTGTATATTGCAGAAAGCGCCCATGAAAAATACTACCAATTGTTTACCAACAACTTCAATGGAACATGAGCGAGTAGTATACACAGCTAAACACTATAAGAATGAAGAAATTAAATAACAAAAGATTCGAAACAATGAGTTTCCGAGGCCGTCTACATTAGCTGTCTCTCGCATATTGTGTTCTGTAACCCTTAATTAGCTGATTCTTGAAGGCTACTCAAGCGTTTGCTCCCAAAATCTAATTTTTACTATCTTCCATTATGACGCGCAAGGTCAGCGTGATCACGTTCGGTGTCCGGGTACAGACTATTAATCTAAAAAATGATCTTGGAATTACATTGTATTCGCAATCAATTACCTGTCCGTGATCGCAGATTCCCATCAGATTTGTATTGATGTTCAATGTTGCTTAAAAGTCATTTTAATGCAATCGATGTTACAAATATTTTTGACGAAGCTACGAAGCCTCAGAGTACATACGACGTGGTATGTACTCCAAGGACGAAGCAGTAAAATACATACAAACTGATAAATTAATAACACTGTAGCATAATGTTGGTGTCCATTAATTTAAAATTATGTCAATAATTTGTATTTATAAATGCTAATTATATCAACATTCTAATATGAATGCCGAAAAATGTTTAACCTTACTTCTCTTCTTATGATTATTAATATAACAACATTAACTTAAATATTAACGTGCTAAAAACATTCTAACTTGTAAACCTCCCTAGCATTCATAGTACGCTTTTACTAAACACTACTTAGCTTTCCGCTCGCGCCTTTGCCCGCGTTATCTTCGTTTTTTCCCATGGGAATTCCATATTTTCCCGTAGGTAAATATTCTTTAGCCTATGTTACTCAGTGACATTGTGGAATTCTATTAGTAAAAGAATTTTTCAAATCGGTCTAGTAGTTTCGGAGCATATTCAATACAAACATACAAAAATACAAATCATTCCTCTTTATAATATAAGTATAGATAAGCAATATACTGCACATACGGTTGAAATATTTTAGTCCCTTTAGCTTGATTGTAACTTATAATAATAGAGGGGTAGTTTGCGTCCTAATAACAGCTGTTGTGGGTGTTCCAACAATTAATAATATATAACGAGCGTTAAAGCTAACAGTAGGGAACTATGTTGCCTCACACACAACGCATTATCATAATGTTCCTCCAAGAACTTCAAATTTATTGTGTGGACGCACTAGCTGGAATATGGCAAACTGCTAGTTTTATAATGCTTTATAACGACCTTTGGGAAAAACATCTCCCACTCATTGAACTTCGGTAGTTTCAATGCTTATTGGTTATTGAGAATAATCAATGATAATACGAGACCAACTTGAACTTTGAATACAAATTACAATTTTGCTGTTTACAACATTAACATTTTAATAATGGTTAATTCCGTACGCTTAAGATAATATTGCAAAATCTTGATGACGTGTAGATGAGTTAAATTTTTGAGACGAAGGAATATTCTAAGTTGACTTAAATCGGTTGCTGTTAAAAAAAAATTTGCTATAATTATGTTGTTTGTTAAGGTACTTTTTATTTCGTTTAATCTAGCAGCTTATTTTAAGGATGTTTATGTTATACATCGATGTTAATAATAATGGGAAGGTACTGACTCCCGAAATTACAGTTCACACTAGTTTAGGAGTCAGGACTCAACTAAATTGTACATTTGAACATAATAAATTCTTTCTTAATTGACTGTCGCGCATTTTTATAGCATTGCACGTCGGCGTCGCCTCATCAAAGTATCTTTCGTTTTGCAATCGCTTACATCTGTTTGTTTATCAAATTCGTTATTGCAAAACTTCAAACATTCACTTTGTTATGTTCTAGACGTTCTTATATTCAAAAAATCATCAGTAGCCCCCATTACATGTGATTTATCCAATAAAGCAAGATAAATGAGGCTTGCAAACAAAATTGCAGATTCAGCAAGTCACGGCACATATGCGAGCGTCGGGTTTGGCCACAGCCCAAGGCAAAACAACTAGATAGCAAGTAGATTAAGTTAGTTGAACTGTTTGAATAGTTCTGCCATTTAAATTCTGCGTAGCGCCGAGGAGGCTGCGCAAAAGATGGTAATGAGACGAATCTCTCGGAGTCTGGAAACCCGGCTGGTGCTAACTTTAAATTGTAATTGGAAAAGTTTTATGATATCATTATCGTCGCTGAATAGAAATTACGAAAAGATTTTTGACCTTCGTAGCTTCTTGGTTTAAGTGTCTGTAGGCTTGCCAGCGATAGAGGGGAATACAAGTGTCACTATTAGTTCCAACACTGAGGAATGTCTTGTGAGTTACCGTTAACGAATTAAAGATTAATGATATTTGGTCCATAACCATTAAAATTCACGTATATACTTCAAATAAAGAGGACAGGAAGCCGTGAAAGTGTTTTTAAAATCTCAAATCATCGAAAATTCCACTTTATGTAGCAACCATTATGTACAAAACATTATTATTATTATATTGTACCTACACGAGAATTAATAATATATATTAATTTTCAAATTTCTTTTAGTAGTTTGTTTGGTAACGGAGTAATAATATTTTTTTTAGATCGCATAGAGTATTTTAATACATTTATTATTATCACCACAGACTAAAAATGGCCGGTAGTTGGCACTGCTGTCAAATGCTATTGTTTTGGGCTGAATTCTCTATTGATGTACGGTGTAGTTTGCCGTGGACGAGGTTTTGGAACGGTTGTCAATTACGGAAGAAATTAAAGAACTATTAAGTACACCGAAATTAAGATACATTGACTCTTTGATACTGGTCCATGATAAATGTGCCTGTATCATTTTCGGTCACCTAATACTAATTTCACAGTGCGAGAGTTTAACAGAGTTAATGCAACTATCATATATTTTCGTTTCATGATAATTTTTCTCTTTAATAGTCATTTATCACAGTCTTTCGATTTAAAATCGTAGCATTTCCTAAATTCTTTCTATTTAGAATAAACGTGTCGCCGGCGCCGCTGCATTCCTTCCTATGGATGCCGTAATAGTCGATTTAGGAAGATTGCCGCAATTGGCTAGATGACAAAAATTTTTTTTTGCTTTAATAGAAGCGTATTCATATAATAAACAGAAAGAAAAAATCGGTTTTTGAATAACTATAAAAACAACCAAGATATAAGGTATTAAAGATTTTTCTCCATCTCTTTCTAGCAAAACGGCAATTTACAAGGAGTTAATATGGCCGTACTCAACAATGACGTCACGGTTGATGTCGGATCTCTCTGTCTAATCGCCTTCAAATTAACAACTTAAAATGCTTGTATCTAATGTATTACTGAGCCGATTTCAATTCTAATTTCACAGGACTGCATCTTTTTCCACGGTATTTTAATATTTAATGACGAGACGTAAAAAATTGAATTCAGTCATCATCCCAATTATACCTCTATAAAGAAATGGAAAGCTTGAAACAAATCCTACACCAGCCTGCAGGCAAGGCTTACACCTATTAGAGTTGCCAACTTCCATTCACAGCTATCCGGGACATTAGAATTTTTTATGCGGGACTTGATCAAAAAAAGCGGGACCTGCCTACAAATGTGCAGAAACGAGAATAAAAAACGTAATATACATTTAATCATTTTTTTTTTAAATTAAATTAACAAAATAAACTTTTGCTATTACAAATCGATAATTATAACACTACATAGGAAGGAATATTAATTAGTAATTAAAGCACTTTTCTCGATCAACTGAGCAAGATCACGATTAGTTTTTATTTTTGAAAGAGTATCTACTTATTTTTATGTGATGAATTTTTGTCTAACCGGGCTGGCTTTACCATAAAGCGGGAAAATTAGCGTCCCGCACAGATGTGTTACGGGACGCATTATTTGAGCCCTGGAAACGGGACGTCCCGCCTGACACGGAACGGTTGGCAACTCTACTTACACCTGTGAAAAAATCTGTTTATCAAGTATACATTGCAAAGTCATTGATGTGTAAAAAGTGGAATTTTAATTTATTGAATATCAAGATTTTCAAGAGTCCTAAAACTACTCGCATGAAGTTTTTTTTTTTTTTCGACATCATCATCATCACAGCTCATATACGTCCCCACCGAGGGGTTCGAGCCTACCCTATCTATATGTTAGGGTGATTAGGCCTTAGTCAACCACGCTGGCCCAGTGCGGATTGGTCGACTTCACATACACCGTTGAATTTCTTCGCAGATGTATGCAGGTTGCCTCACGATGTTTTCCTTCACCGTAGGAGCGTCAGACAAATGTACATATTAAATTCGAAACGAAAAACACATGGCGGGTCTCGAACCCCGACCTCCCGATTGGAAGGCAAGTGCCGGGTCCACCGCCACCGACGCGCATCGTTCAACTGTATCGAAAAGGTAAAAGGTGCGTTCCAATATGAATAAATAAATGGCATTTGAATACTATTAATAAGCGATACGCGACCATAATTATCTAAGAAAGAGTATGAATAAAATCCATTATATAGGCGAATTTACGTGCTTTAATGTGATATGGCCGCCCTTATAAAATATTATGTCATAGGTAAAATGATCTAAGTTAAAGCGAGCATTATTATAGACTCTATATAGAGACGGCTTAAATTTAGGTCTCGGGATCCAAGTTTACGATCCAATCCGATTATCATACGATATTGTGGGGATTGTGATGGCAATCTGATGATAATGCCAATACCTAACGCAGTGCGACAAATTTATACAACCGTTCATACGAAGATCGGGTAGTTTAGTGGTAGGCTTCATTCTTTGTGTACTGAAGAAATAATTGTAGATAATGCAGAAAATTATGATAACAGTCAATTTAAGTGCATTCGGGAATTTGTTTTGTAAAATAATTTGGTTACAGATGTCACTCTGTTCAGGCAGTGGATAGCTAGTAAATAACAGGAAATTTATATTTAATCCGTAAAATGATAACTAAGGCTTAACTGTAACTAGAATGGCATGTGTAGGATAAGATAGGGGGAGTCAGATATTGTCGCCTCACGTCTGCGAGGACGTGATCTCGCAGAAAGAGGCAGCGGAGCGGGCGCGAGAGGTTGACCTTCTCGCCGCACCGCTCCGGCGCAGGCGGTTGGGTAGGAGGCGTGCGCCACCAACTCCCTTAAGCAAGCCAGGGAGGAAATGGCCCGGCCGGCCGACAACCGGAGACACTTTTCTACCCCCTGGCCTGCCCGTCTGGGGGGTCGAATTATGGCACTTGTCGGACCCCCCCCCCCCCCCCCGTAGAGGTAATACCTGGCGCTTGGATCAGCTATGCTGGCTCACCGTCGGGCCTACCCTCCAAGGGGCGCACTCAAGGAATGGCTAACGCCGATCCCGATTGTGTCTCTACGGAAGTACTGGAGGGTGGTTTAGCCAGGTATGGGGTTTATACCCGAGTCCAATGGCATATCCTTGGGGCGGCTTTCTCAGCTTTCAGCCCCTTGTTGAATCGTAAAGAGATTATATATTCTTTATTGTACACAATTAAAACAAAAACAAAATAGTTACAATCAAATGTTGTACAAGGGCGAGCTTGTCTCTTTAAGAGATCTCTTCCAGCCAACCCTAGATGTTGTATGAAATTATATTAGCTTAAAAAAAGGGGGAGTCAGATATATGGTCAAATCGAATGAATGAAAATTAATATTAATTAAGAATGAAAAAAAAAAAAATTTAACATATTTATTCCTCTAGATTAGTATTAAATATAATACAAAAAACTAGATGATTTTGTTGAATTCTGATGCGATCTGAAAATTTATAGGGAGCCCGTTTAATCTCCGCACCGGAGTCGAGTGGTTAATAAAATAAATCTGAATCTAATTTTCAGCACGAAATTACTGCGGAATAATACCTCGGGTATATTTAAGCTAGACAAGGCTAATAATTTTGGGTTAGCCCCGAATTTTATGATTTCTTATTATGTTCTGATTTTGGAAGGCGTTCCAGTTATTCTTTTCATTGTTTGGTTCAAGCTACAATCCGGATATCTGTGCAAATGAAAAGGGTAAAGAAAATATTACTATAGAAATTCTGAATGGATTAGTGTTGTTTACTAATTCATAAAAAATAACATGCGTCCACCTATCAACACAAGTAGATATAGTGATATGTTTGATATAAATGCATGTTGCAACCTGAATGTCCTTTATTAATATTCTAGTGTGTGATGACTTTAGGAATTTGAAATATTATTCCAAATCAGGAATTTGATAATTAAATATGGACGACGACCACATTTTAAAATGTAAATTCAACACAGACCTTTATTTTTTATGCGAATGACTCCGATTAAATGATAAAATTATGTTTTCATCGATGTAATAAAACCACGCCCTATATGATGATAACCCATTCTAGTAACCAATACGTCCTATTTTTTTACACACAAGAAAGCTTTTCGCCTTCACCTCACTCAACGGCGGATGATTATAAGCCGACACTCCTGAGGAACTGGCTATCTTACCACTAATTGCCGCCGATAGATTGTGTTTTTGACAGATCCTGTCGGATTCTTATGTACATGGATTATGGAGCATTTTTGCATTATCCAAAACGCAGTTCTCGAAAATGAACACTGAACGCTCATAATTATGTTCGCGCCGCAGGCACCGCACGCGCCGTTCGCGCCGCATTTTTGGAATTCCTTGTATGAAATTATATGAAACCTCTCACATTTGGCCGCATCTTACGCGCCGAATTTCAAAAAATGCGGTGGGTGTTCGGGTATTGAAAAACGCATGCTGATAACGTCATATAATGCGGCGCGTATGGCGCATGCTGATATGTGCATTCAGCTTAAATAATTAGGCATACGGAGCTAACAGGCTCCGTCAAAAACGCATTCTCTCGGCAGTTGAACTGTTACAATATTATGACGACAAACTAGCCAACCAGGTGGGCTCAGAAGCTCTACTACCAACTAAACCAAGCAGAAAATCCTCTGGCCCATGGGGGAGTGATCCATAGGGATCCATCAATTGGGATCCATATTTCTATGGATCTCCAGATTAATACCGTGTAGTCTTGAGCTACGAGAGCACGTAGGCTGTTATTTTAAGGCGCTACATCAAAAATGAATCAAACAATGGGAGGCGTGGTCGATACGTAAACGCGGGGCGCCCTCGTGCTCAAGCAGCTAGTCTTTATATCTATGACATCAAAGTCGTGAATGCGCTGCGCCCGCATGCAATCAGGTTGTTTTAAAATTATCGAAGTAAGCGACAAAATACAAATTATTTTATTAAATAATACCTATAATCATTAGAAAAAATGCTTCTGTATGATTCTGAATACTGATGATGTTAATTAAGGAACTTCTTAATGTATAGGTACCTAATACCTAATTCTTAATGTATAGGTAACTAGAAATCTTGAATTTTCTTATTTTTAAGAGGTAATTTAAAATGTATCGAGGCAAAATCTTTAAATCGCATTTCTATTTCTTGTCGTGTCTAGCTAAGGATATAAAAAAAACACATATCTGAGTTACAAATCTGTAAGGTCTTTCAGTGACCCATGATATATGATAAAAATAGGTAACCAATATAACCAAAAAATAGCGTGTCATCGAAGCGGAGGGGCATGAAAATCAAACACAGGTGCGAGATTCAAGTCGCGGAAGTAATCCGAAGCCAGATATCTACAGGATATTACAATCCAGCCTCCAATTTATCGCTTGAGACTTTCTCTCATTACTGTACGTAAGTACTTACTTGTACTACTGAATACTTACTACTTACAGTAGGTCCTTACTGTGAATGGCGAAGACGCTTATGCGTGTGTTGCGTGATACAATTGCAACTGAATTGTGAGTTGTGACCAGTAGGGTTACTCGTGAACCCAATCCGATCGATCGGCATTGAGATTGCGATTTTTCGTACGCTTATTTTTGCGCATTGGCTCCAAATTGACCCCGTATTGTGCGGATTTTGGGTGAACCAAACTCAGTATTATTAAAATTTCTCAAAGCACGGATCCAATTTGGCGCTATTGTTGTTACTCAAGCGTATGAAAAATCACAATTCCAATGACGATCCATCGGAAATGGTTCAAGAGTAACCCTACTGATCGCTTATTACTGTTTCCTGTTAACGATGAAAGGACTACAATTTACTTAGAAGCAAAGGATTTTCATATGATAGAGACTTTCATATGGTATTTTAATGGTCTTGTTTTTTTTTAGATAGACCCCATAACATGACTAATTATCTTATGATTCGTATATCGTTCAAGTTAAGATGAAGGGTAGTGAAGAAAGATCTGAAAAAAGAGTCGATTTGCACCAATTTGTTCCGATCGATCGAAAAGCGTCGATGGCGTAGTTGTGCGTAAGGCCGTCGCCTTCCAATCGGGAGGTAGCGGTTCAAACCCCACCACGTACCAATGTGTTTTCAAATTTTGAATTCATATGTACGTTTATTCGACGCTTTTACGGTGAAGGAAAACATCGTGAGGGAACCTGTACTGTACACACCTGTGAAGAAAAAATGTATTTACAGGCTGTGTGTGAAGTCGACCAACCCGCACTTGGCCAGCGTGGTTGACTAAGGCCTAATCGCCCTAGTTTAGGGTAGGCTCGAGCCCCTCGGTGGGGACGTATATGAGCTGTTGATGATGTTCCGATCAAACTGTGTGAGATATGTATTTATATTTTGATCAATGACTTGATAAGTTTGATAGGTTTTTATGAAAAGTAGAAGAACTGAAAAAGTTTCGAGACTCGAGTATTTAATATAAATATAATTTTTATTTTGATATCTCTACACGTCCCCAAGAAAGAGAGTCTTGACAGAAGACGAACAGATGGACCACGGCTTTCGTTTTGTACTTTTGAAATACCTACGAAACCCTAAAAAAGAAAAAGTACGTGTGCATTTTCTTAGTAATCTGCCCGGAGGACATTAAAAAATACGACCGCGTCCCTACTCACAACACTAAAATTAAATAGAAAACATCGAACAACTCAGAGAAATCTGGAGCCCTCCTACCATGATCGCTTAAATAGCAAGGTTATAACAATATTGAAAAGGAGACACCGCTCTGGTTGCATATAGCGCCATCCCGCTCTCTGTGCGGTTTTAATATTGTTCTGAGCGGTCATGGAAAGGCACAATAGTTTTAATGCGAGCAGAGTTAAACATGACCTTATGGACTCGTTTGCTATAAAGTTTATTACTATGCTAATCCTACCCTGTGGAAGTTGTAAATTTAACTTTACTATTAATAACATTATTGGAGTTAAGAACATATATTATACCTTCTCGTTAGGATTGTGAAAAAGACTTTCATAGAAAATGTGTTTTTGTTCTTCATTACGTATGTATTTTGAGCGAACTATTAATTTTATATACGCTAAATAAATTGCCAAATAAATAAATCAAAAGCTATAATATTATGACAAAATTACTTCGGGCAGGATTCAAACCTGTATCTTCAACATACCGTGTTGACGACGTCTTTAGGCCACCGAGCTGATCAGGGCGTCAATTCAGGCGAAATTTTAACTATTGTAATCTCTCTCTACTTTGTTAAACCAAATTAAACTAAACACATTGTTAATAAGCTAAGTGATTTTTATTGAACTCTACAAATAAACCAAAACTTGATTGGCAATGGGATGGCAAGCGATTACCGTAACTGTCTCTTATTTTCCATTGAAACACTCCTTTTTATTTTACAACTCTATCATTGTTCAACAGGCTGCCCCTTGGCTCCAACATGTGTAAAATGTATTGAATGCTTTTCAAGAATACGACCCAAAGTTTTTGTACTGCTTACGACAGGGAAGTTCTTGGTCTTCATATCATCTGATGGAAACTGACTATAAGGTAAAAGATCTTTACCAGCTTCACCAGTTTTTCACAGCCACCAAGAACGAGCCTACCAGCGAGTTTTTACTTTTTTTTAAATCACTACAATTTGACAATTTTAAACCACACTTATGATGCCAGTACGTAGGTATTCGTTATAAATCCCGAACTAGAAATCTAGATTGAATTCAGAGCGAGGTGCCGTAATAAAGCCCGAACAAACACCTTGTGGTTTTTTAAGTCATAATGCCGCTAAAAGTTTACACACTATTAAATAACTTTTCGCCTCTCTAGCAAGAAAATTATAAAAAGCAGTCTGATCAAATGTTTAATAAATATAATATTTTCTATTACCACTAACCATTCGTTAATAGGTCAACATGAAATCCATTGGCAGCAATAAAATGGTGGCTTTAGTTGAAAAGTGCAATAGTACACTTTTTAAACTTTTAAACTTATTAAGCCCTCTTAAACGTAATTCATAATGAATAGTAATTATCATACAGGCTCTAACAATATTTCTTTGTCTACGACTTTTCCGTAAACCATCAGAACAATAGCCTCTGGTGAGAAAGAAATAACTATTAAGAGATACGTATCGATTCTCATGAGGTCGAGCCAAGTAATTGTGTGTTATCATCAGCATCTACATATGTTATTTACATGTTTGCAGAAAATCTGATGTGGCAATCATGGAAGGTAATTATGGAAGATATATCTGAGATAACACAATAAGTACAGGACTGTTAAATTAGGTTGTGTAGTAATAGAATATCCTCCTGATTCCATGGCGATTAATTTCAATAGCCTCTGTCGATATTGTCACTGCGTTTACCATAGGAAGGCTCTGTTCCAGAGTCGTCTGCATGGGTACCTCTGTCTTACCTATTTCTGCCGCAAAGCAGCAGTGCTTACATTGCTGTGTTCCGGTTTGAAGGGTAAGATATTATGGCAGTGAAATTACTGACTGAGTACTGTGACTTTACATCTTATGTCACAAGTTGGCAATGTATATTGACGTCCTGCAGGCGTAGCACGCGCTGCCAAGACTGGACTCGAGTCACGCATTATCTCACAATTTTAGTGACATAATCTCTATGTCCTAAAGAGGTAGCACGGTGGCGCGTATTTAGTGTGACTGACGTGATAATTTTTCTTGACGCTCGTCAAGGAACACGTGTGGCTGAGTTTTATCACAAATTTCTTGGCGTGCCTGTGCGCCGATTGCTGTGGTTGTAGCAAGGGCTTTAATACTTTAGAAGATGTAGCAGCAGTCGGAGAGCAAAAAATTTGTGATAAAACTCAGTCGCACGTGTCCCTTGACGAGCATCAAGAAATTTTTATCACATCAGTCCCGCTTAATACGCGCCACCGTGCTACTCTTTAAGACATAGAGATATGTCACTGTAATTGTGAGATAATGCGTGACTCGAGTCCAATCTTGGCAGCCCGTGCTACGCCTGCTGTAGGGGTTGTAGATTTTCAAGTCTTTCAGGAACTACTTGTATTATAGATGACTGTAGCGACTTACCATTAGACGGACGAACTGCTATATTTAGTACCATTTAAGAAAATTAATGATATTCCCCGTAATTGTCACCAATAATGATGGAGATGGTACTGCAAATTTGTATCCTTAGTATCATTAAAGAAAAATAAAGACATTCTCTGTAAATAATTGTATTCCAAAAATTGATTGAATAATTTAGGCACCTGGTGAAGTAACTAAAACTATGCAATCATCAATCTTATTGCAACGCAGTAATCGACCCCCTTGAAAGTATGGATTTCGTGAACTTGTCTGGCCTTAAGCCTCTACATTTCTGTTAATGGAAAGTAATACCTTCGATAAAAGACTCTGAAAGTATATAGAGCAAGTGCAAACAAAGTTTATGTTCAAATTAATTTTGGGGCGAGTTTCTGAACGTTTACGCGCGTACAAATATTTTTGCAAGGCTTCATAAATTCTCGAGTCTCTTTAATTAGTTTTTAAAGATTTCATCGGTTAGTTCTCGAGACCGTCTATTATTTAACAGAGTTTTGCTCTACTCTACTTCACTCGATGGAGTCATTATGACATCTAACATTTTTTCTTTTATACCTTGACTTGAATTATGCCTTAATGCTTTTAATCAAAATAATTGGTGACATATAATTTTAATAGCTACATATGTGATGATGTCAATTGGTTGGCACTGGCCTTAAAAACACTCATGGTTAGTGAGATTAGTTCTTGAGTATGGATGGGATATATGCCCACATCCCCTCGCTTCTGTTGATAGATGCTTAGGACTTAGGGCTCATAAAACGACGATCCCTATAGGTGTATCAACAAATATTTATTTTTCACCCATTATGTAAACCTATATGTACAAACGTTACTAAACTTTCAATTATCATTTGACACTTTTAGTATATTCTAAATACACATGTGTTTTACACCATTTAAAACATTTAAATCAATTCGACAAAACATTTTTATGTCTCTTCAAACATTAAAAAATATTCAATGACAAGTAATATTTAATCGGCTGACTACTTAAAAATGAGATATCCACGGTGAAAAAATGGATTCTTGTGATACAGTGGAGCTAGAAGACAAGCTTAAACAGTTCATATACATACTTAGGGAGCATTTTCTTATAAAACGAAGCTTTAAAATAAACAGACTATCCACCTGATGGTTAACAGCTACAGTCGCTTATCGTACATGTGGTTTCTGTGAGATTAAAGGTCAAGGTATATGGTGGGAGTAAATGTAATAAGTATGATAGGAGTACATCTATTTCTACCGCTGACGTAGCCGATTCAGAAACAGAATTTCCCTCTAGTCTGGCAGTTAGAAAATACTGATAAACAAACTACTTTACTCCGGTCTTAGAAGTTTTAAGGCTGGCTATTCACAAGTAGAGCCACTAATAGTATTACCAGTATTACTTACCTACCAATCTTTATTATTTGTATGTATGTGCATTTCATCATAATAGCTCATATAAGTCCCTACCTAAGGGCTCGAGCCTACCCTAAGTTTAAGCCTTAGTCAACCACGCCGGCCCAGTGCGGATTAGTCGACTTCATATACAACTTTGAATTTCTTCGCAGATGTATCCAGGTTGCCTCACGATGTTTTCCTTCACCGTAGGAGTGTCAGAAAAATGTGCATATGAAATTCGAAAAGAAAAACACATTGGTACATGCGGGATCGAACCCCGGATCTCCCGATTGGAAGGCATGTGCCGAGTCCACAGCGCCGCCGACGCTCTCGATATGCACTTATTCCACCCCATTATTATGTGTGTAACTACGAGTATGCCTAGAAGACTGCGGGAACCATTTTAAAGGCACTAGCCCAAAATCGACACTGCAGCTAGCAGTGACATTATGTCAAGCTATAAGCCTATTGAACTTCACAGACGCAATTCGCTCACCACTAACTCCTATTTTGTATGTTGTGTTTGTATGGGTGTGTAAATAAATTTATTTCATTAATTTATTTACTCAATCTCTGGGTACGACGTTCACTTTTTAAATATTTGCTTGAAAAAGTTACCCAAAGCTTAAGACAAATATTCAAGATAATAATATATATAAAAGCTTAAGATAAATTTACATCGAAATTTTATGTTACATTATAAGTCATTTTTTTCTTTTATAAACATGTAATATAATCTCTCTTAAATTATGTTTACTCGTTGTAGTGTGTACTTCAGAAGTAACCACCCACTTATGACGCATCAATCAATAATGTTATGGATAAGAAGCTGTTATTAATATTTTGTGCTTCGTCATTAATACGAGCAGTATAAGTACTTTTCTTTACTCTTTCTATAAAATTATCAATATTTGTAGTATCTTTTACAATTGTTCTGACACAAACATCAACACTACAATTATTTCCTAATATTTCAACAGTAGCTATTACCAGTTAGTAAGGCTCAATTAAATAATGAAAAAAAATGACAGAAAAAAAGGATCATTACAGTTGACATTTCGATCAGATTGGAAAGGTCCACAGTCCTAATTGTTCGTGGTATGTTAAAGACGAAGATTTCTGCTCTAGATGGCAATTCGCCCTATATGGATTTATATATTTTTCAATTTATTTGGAATTTTTAAATAAAATGCAAAGGCACAAAAAGAATTAATACTATATTTTATAGGAAAATACGACCGAAATTCGGCCCATAATTAAATTGTTAATGTTTCTTCGAACTACCGTCTTAATTGCCGCTTTTAGTGAATGAGTTCACAATGTTCTCACAGATGAAATTATAGTAGAATTGGGCAGAGAAAGTATGATAAGTGTGATAGATACATTATCTTTAATTCAATTCCAACTAACGGTAAGCTGTTCACCCTGTAGTTGAGTAAGTAAATACCATTTTGGATTTCTAGGAATCTACTCAATTTATGAAAGGTATGATTGAAAACATTCCAATTCATTTGCATCCCTCATCTTTTATGGAACTATGCTGCTTATTACCGTACAACTGGTTGGTAGGTGTCATATAGCTACATACTTATAACTAAGCGAATGTCTAACGGACGGGGTGCCACTATATGTTTTTTTATACAACTAAGTATCCTGAGGGAGACTCTGTACCAGGGTCGCCTGCCTTTCAAGTACCTCGGCCTGGTTTTGGGTCCCCGATGGAGCTTCGAGGAGCACTTCAAGCTCCTCGCTCCACGGCTATGTGCCACCGCAGCCGCACTCGGACGGATCCTCCTTAATGTGGGAGGACCAGGATCGGCGTGCCGTCGACTGTATCACGGGGTGATACGGTCGATGGCATTCTACGGAGCCCCGGTATGTGCGGAGTGCCTCTCCCTCGAACGGTGGCAATCTTGTAACGTCCGCAGAGGGTCATGGCAACCCGGGCCGTGCGAGCTTATCGCACGGTCAGCCACGGCGCAAACAAACAAACAAACTCTTCAGTTTTATAATATTAGTAAGTAAGTATAGATGTTGACCTGTTTTGTAAGATTCGAAATACTACTTTAGGTGAGCGTCGGTGGCGCTGTGGTGTGGTGTGTAGTGGACTCGGCACTGGCCTTCTAATCCGAAGGTCTGGGGTTCGATCCAATGTACCAATGTGTTTTTCGAATTTCATATGTATTTTTGCCGATGCTCCTACGGTGAAGAAAAAACATGGTGAGGCAACCTGCATAGATCTGCGAAGAAATGCAAAGGTGTATTTAAAGTCAACCAACCCGCACTGGGCCAGCGTGGGTTGACTAAGGCCTAATCGCCCTAACTGGTTATGGTAGGCTCGTGCCCCTCGGTTGGGACGTATATGAGCTGTAATGATGAAGATACACTTTGTCTTGTGTTGTGTGTGTGGAGGATTTCTTGTAGGGTCATGCACTTTAACCCGCATTAGATCTTTAACGTTATACACGATACATAGACGCACTCCGCCTTATACTCGAAAGTTAGTGAAGCGAAGCTGTTTATGATATAAATATAGTAAATCTTGTGATATATGGCCGGTAGCGCATGCATGAATAAAATATAGATATTTCATGTTAGCCCAGGGTTCGCCTATAATGTTTGAGCTTCTTCATTTTTCTTTCGATAAAATTTTTCGTTTTTTAAATTCGACAGATTTCTTTTAACCCTTCGCTAGACGGGTCGGGATAACTGTGTACCTCGTCACAAAAGGTCCCGAAAGGTCTGTTTATGTTCACACGCGTACATAGACCCGGGCTTCCTTATAGAGACAATGGACGTAATTGACGGGTCTTTTGGACCGTAGTGCTGAGTTTCCCTCGCAAAGTTGATGAGAACAATAATTGTTTTGAACCGCCTGGATATATAATTTGCGAGCTTTTTACTTCAACTTTAGCTAGTTATATTTATCCGGTAACGACATATTTAAGGAATGGAAATAAAAATGTACAAGCTTATTAGCTTTTGCATTCGTTGTGTTAAATTAACTACTTCTGATCCAAAGTGAAGTAATCGTATATTCTGTTAACCCAAAAAAGTGCAATATCAAACTTGACAAACTACGAATTATCTACCTCGTTACAAATTTAATGATAGATTCTTATGCAAATATTGTAGAGCCATCCAACGATTTCGCTCAGAGCGATAGTGGTCTACACATAATTAAATATTTGAGCTACATTTAAGTGGACCACGGAAAAAAGTAAACATACTTAATTAACTTAATTCAGGCATTGTTCTTTGCGACAGTTAAAATAATTTTTTATCAACAATAACACTTACCGAGAATGAAAATTATTTTCATTTTTGTAGAGTTCAGCCAAAACACTGTCACAACAAAGAAAATGAAAAACACAATTATTCCGAATATTTGTGTTTTGTTAGACGGCGGCGTTCGTCGCGCGTAAACGCCAGGCCGCATGTGGTTCCTGCGCACGCGACTCCAGTGGTGTCTGTCACGTTCACTTTCTATACGAATATACTGTTGAGAAGCAAGTCGGGCTTGTGTGCGTTCACGCATCGGGCTACAGTCTCGAGCTATGTGAAACTGCAGCATTAAGGCGAGTATATCTTGAGCCTTGAGAGCCAATATGCCGCATTGCCCGTCACTCCCGTGGACTCTGTATGGGCTGGACTTAGTTTCGGATTTAGTTAGGATGTATGATGTAGAGGCTAAACCTAATTTTCTGATTGAGTTTCAATTAATCTTAGATTAAACTAGTTTGATGACTTGGGAACTTTACAAATGGTATGTATTGCTGTGATACACAAGCAATACATAACATTTGTAAAGTTCTTATCATTAATTCGGTCAGAATATATCAATTGCACTGCTGTAAAATAATTCGATAATCTAGATTTCATATGAACAACGATTTGAATTGGGTTTGTATTAAAGAAACAGTACGGAACCGAAACAAATGGTATTTATGAATGGTTTGATGACACCTTTTGAGGCTCTAATTGACTTTTTAACCTAACATTTTTTAATGAAATAGAAACTCGAAAAATTTTCAGAGTTTTAGACCCGCAAACTATCCGTGTACCGCCCTTAAATACTTCCACTCAGGTAACACTAAACTCAGCTGAAGTTGTGTGTCGCCAACAGAGTGGGGTCTGTTCGACCGCCCTACGAATGCCAGGAAGTGGAGGGTTATTGACATTAACGTGAGTGTCAATAATCGGTCGATTTAGTAATTGCACAATGTCACTAGCATAACAAGCGGTAGTGCGGTAATAGACACATTACTTGATACAGTTTTCCCTTTCATGTTGTGTGACACGGTATTCCGTTTAGATTTCTTCAAACTTTACGTTTGTAAGCCGTTAATGTTGCTTGTGCGTGATAATTTACTGTGTAATAATTGTTCGAGGAGCAAAATAATAATGAATAAATTAGACAATAAAATAAGTACAACAAAAACTTTATTCTACCTACTAAGATTGATAAAATAAAGGCGTTTCTACATGTATAACCTCTTAAAAATCTATTTTCATGTACCTTAATCCGTTATATAAATGTGTCTTGTTTTCTTTACCATTATGATTGAAAATTTTCAAAATTTTTACTGAAAATTGTTTTTGATAACTTTTGTTTGACAATTTTTTAATGCACTCCTGTGTTGACATATTATATACTATACTAGCTTTCCGCTCGCGGCTTCGCCCGCGTTATTATTGATTTCCCGTGGGAATTTTATATTTTCCCGTAAAATAATTTTGTAGCCTATTATATAGAAGACTGTTATTTATATTTAGGAGCTCGAATAATAAATTTCATAGAAATTGGAACAGCTTTAAATATTTTCCATAGAAACTTACAATCCCTATTTTGCATCCTAAGTAGAGATGTGTCGATCTTTACAGAAACGACTCAGTGATTCGTTTCTTCCAAGTGATTCACTGATTCAAATCTCTAACAGCGCTGCAAATGAATCATTCGCTCAATTGCATCTCTGTTTCAATCCGCACGCGGCGCTCGCACGATTGAGATAGGTAAATATTTAGTTCAGAGTCGGAGCGCTTCGGATCGCGTCGCTCAATTGCATTGCATCTCGGTTTTATTCGACACGCGGCGCTCACACGATTGACATAGGTAAATAGTTCGGAGTCGGAGCGCTTCGCGTTGCGTCGGCGATCGCCAACCGCCATCTCTCTCACTAATTCGTTACTAGTGGGTGAGTGAGAGAGACGGCAACACTAGTCCAAACAAAATCGATTTTTAAATACGCCAGTTAGATCTTTAACAACTAACTGACAGTCCTGTAATAAGTATGAAGGAAAATCGATTTCTATAAAAACTTCAATGGAAAAAAAAATTGAGTGAATCGATTAGTGTGGATAGCACTACGACTGTCATCAATCATATAATAAAAACGATTAATGAAGGTATTTATTTCATTTATTTGCGATACTAAATTCGTTCCGAGTCACTGATGTACATGATGCAAAGAAGCACTTTACTGATTCGAATCTTTGTACTGATCCGGATACAAATGATCCAATCTTAACAGAGATACGTTTTTTCCATCTCTAATCCTAAGGGTAAATTCCAATAAACCATGAAACCCGTGTTCAATAAAATGTTTTTAAGAGCATGAATCTAAAGTTTTATCAATATTGTTGCTAATTAAAAAAAACCACACAAACTTGCAACCCCTATTTCATACCTACAGGGTTAATTTTTTTGTAAAATCCCTTCTTATTGTGCGTCCGGATTTCGAATTAAACAACTGTCCAAATTTCACGTTTCTACCATTAGCGGTTACGGCTGTGCGTGCGTCTATATAGATGGGAACTCCTTTTATATAGATTGCCATTTCTTATTATCTGTACTTAAAAAAGGCTTTGGTGACACTGACTAAAGTATCAACGTGGAGTCCAAACAACTGGAGCTGAAAGTATTCATGCTTCTAGTAATTCTTTACTAGAAGCATGAAATCCTGTACAGTGGCTCGTAGGCTGATTTTTCAAAATTCCTACAGGAAGCTGAGAAATTTATACCAAAAAACAGGGAAAACTGCAGTGTTAATCTTTATTAAAGCGAAACGTAGTTCGGGGCATAGCCAGTTGTCATATATTTTTTATTGCTAACGGTGGCGGACGAGTCAGTGGCCCACCTGATGGTAGGTGGTGACCATGCATCGCTCATAGACATCTGCAATGCCAGGGACACAGCTCAGCCACTGCCTATATTTATCTTTATTAGGTAACTAATGCCATATTACAAACTATTATATAAGATCGTTTTTGTATTTTTAATGGCATTTGTTAGTTATGTAAGTTCAAAGACATTTTATTAATGTTCCCGAAAATTTCTATCGTTTTAATATTTTTAACGATTTTGTCTAAGTTAAATACTTAGATACTTACGCAGAGGTGATATTTTTTGGGAAATATCCAATACTAAGTGTAAATTGTTTAATGTGTAAGAGAACGGTCCAATTTTGATTTGCCAAAGAAATGCAAAAAATGTAGGTAAGTAGGTACTATTGCATTGTACGATTATCATACCTACATAATAATTTGCGGATTATCTGTGATTATGTGCTAGGGTAAATAAAACAAGTGATTATTATAAAGCTTCCGTCTTTATTTTCATAACACAATTTACATCTTTTGAGACCCAGCGACAGTAAGTATATTTTATTTTGATTTACACCTAGGTATGAGGGCATACTGCCCCTCTGCTAAGGACCGCAGCGGACTGTGCTTCCGTTGCGGCTCCGAGGGGCATAAGGCGGTGGACTGCATGGCGGCGCTAAATTGCGCCGTCTGTGCAGACGCCAAGAGGCCGGCAAGTCACCGCATGGGGGTATGAACTGTAACCCCCCGCCGGTAAGGGGTCGTTTGGCCCCAGTGAAAGTGATCGTGGCCCCGAGGAACCCAACACCACCGGTATCCTCGTCACCACAGGCAGCACCGACCGCAACTGCGGCCCAGGAGGAGCCCATGGAGATCACCAATGTATAGTGGTCCCACAAGGTTCCTCCAAGCGAACTTAAACCACTGCGCCGCGGCACAGGACCTCCTGTGTCAGACCGCGGCGGAGTGGGGTGTGGGTTTGGCGATTGTGTCGGAGCCGTACTACGTTCCGCCACAGTCGCCCAACTGGTTGGTGGCAGACGACATGAAAGTCGTCTGCCAAGCCGCCATGCCAAGGGCGCGGGCCTGCCCCGAAAGGGGGCAGGTGTACTGGTGGACGCAGGAGATTGTGGACCTGCGTACCACTAGCATTAGGGCCCGGCGCGCTTACGTGCGATGTCGTAGGCGCGTCAGAACTACACCCGATGAGGAAGCTGAGCTCCGTCGGGTGTATGCGGCAGTCAAGAAGGCCCTGCGTAACCAAATCTGCAGGGCCAAAGAGGAGTCCAGAGAGCAGTTCATCCGGCTCCTGGACGATGATCCGTGGGGGCGTCCGTACCGGTTGGTGAGGGGGAAGTTTAAAGCTTCCGCTCCCTCCACCTCCGCAATGGACAGAGGGCTGCTGGAGCGGGTGTTGGGATCGTTATTCCCTGATCCTGGTCCGTTTCAGGCCCCCAGAATAGTCCCCCCGGATATTCCTCCTGAGGAGGTGGCTGCCGCCATCCCTCCCGTGTCGAAAGTGGAATTCGACACGGTGAGGGAAAGGTTCCGGCGTAAGAAAAAAGCGCCGGGACCGGATGGTGTCCCATCAAGGGTTTTGGTCCTCGCCCTGGGACACCTCGAGGAGCGGTTCCGGGTGGTGCTTGATCTGTGTATCGCCTCGGGCCGCTTCCCCAGGCGGTGGAAGGCAGGCAGGCTCTGCCTGTTAAGGAAGGAGAGCCGCCCTGCCGATTCCCCGTCTGGGTATCGGCCGGTGGTGTTGCTTGATGAGGCGGGAAAGTTCCTGGAAAAAATCCTGGCTTCCCGCATCATCGAGCACCTAGAGGGCCGGGGGCCGGACTTGGCTAATAACCAGTTCGACTTCCGCACCGGTCGGTCCACTATGGACGCAGTGGCCCTCCTCAAGAGGTGGACTGTGGAGGCCACGGCTCGTGGGGAGGCGGTGGTTGCGGTGTCGTTAGATATCCGCAATGCCTTCAACAGCCTGCCTCACGAGTGCATTAGGGAGGCACTCCGATTTCACAGAGTGCCTCCGTACCTCCGCGCTCTCGTGGAGGATTACCTGCAAGGCAGAACAATTCTCTACGAGGGGCCGGATGGACGCGTCCGTGCGTGGGCAATGGCGGCAGGTGTGCCCCAGGGTTCCGTACTAGGTCCTCTACTATGGAACCTGGGGTACAACTGGGTCCTGCGAGGCAACCTCCTTCCACGAATGGAGGTCGTCTGCTTCGCTGACGACACGCTTGTCGCGGCGACAGCAAAAACGGGGGAGGAGGCGGCCCACCTTGCATCGGTCGGCACTTCACTTGTCGTCCGGCGCGTCCGCCTCCTGGGCCTGGACGTGGCTCTCGATAAAACGAGAGCCATGATGTTCCACGCCTCTCGTCGCAGGATCCCACCGGGGCTCCGTGTCCGAGTGGAGGGGGTCCACATACCGGTCGAGGCACACCTCAAGTACCTCGGCCTGGTTTTGGACCCCCGATGGAGCTTCGAGGAGCACTTTAAGCTCCTCACTCCACGGCTATGTGCCGCCGCAGCTGCACTCGGACGAGTCCTCCCCAATGTGGGAGGGCCAGGATCGGCGTGTCGTCGACTGTATCACGGGGTGATACGGTCGATGGCACTCTATGGAGCCCCGGTATGGGCGGAGTGCCTCTCCCCCCGAACGGTGGCCCTCTTGCGACGTCCGCAGAGGGTCATAGCAACCCGGGCCGTGCGAGCTTATCGCACGGTCAGCCACGGCGCGGCCTGCGTTCTTGCGGGCCAAACGCCGTGGGATGTTGATGCACGCGTTCATGAGGAGGTGTATCGACATCGGGTTGCCGTTAGAGAACGGGGGGGGGGGACGACCAGCTCCTGAGGAAGTGGAGCGGGTTCGTACCCAGGCGCAGAGGGAGGCTCTGCGTCGATGGGGCGAGGCACTCGCCTTCCCAGCTGCCGGCCACCGGACTATAGAAGCGATACGTCCGGTGTTGGAGGAGTGGGTAGGGCGCCGGCAGGGCGGTCTCTCGTTCCGCGTGGTGCAGGTACTGACCGGACATGGTTGTTTTGGTCACTACCTGCACCGAGTCGCGCGTCGGGAGGAAACGCCGCAGTGTCATCACTGCGACGCTCCTGACGACACTGCCGAGCACACCCTGTTGGTGTGCTCGGCCTGGCGACGCCAGCGCAGTGAACCCAACGCTGCGCTGGGAGGCGGAGACCTCTCGCTGCCGAGCATGGTCGTGGCCATGCTCCGCGGCGAGGCGGAATGGGGGGCTGTCGCCTCCTTCTGCGAGGACGTCATCTCGCAGAAAGAGGCCGCGGAGAGGGAGCGGGAGAATGATCCTCAAGCCGCTCCCATCCGCCGTAGACGGACAGGCAGACGAAGGCGGGCATTCGCTCAAGCGATGCCCGTCTAATGACCCTGCCGTGGAGGCCTGCGTGCACGGTTGGCCCCGTGCACGCCGCCGTAAGGCCCTCCGTCTGGGGATTGCCCTGGTGTTCTCGGGCAATCCCCCCTTGGCGATAGCCCGACCGGTTGGTCGGGCTTGCCTGGGCGCGTGGGTAGTGGAGTCGCATTGTGGACCTTACCTAACGCGCCCCTAAGGGCAGGGAGAATACCGGGGGGTTTTAATGGGTAGGCCTGGCACGCTGCCGGGAGAGCCCCACACACGCTCGTCGTCTAGCCAACGGCGGGTACGGTGCGGTTACGCATTTCCCCCCGAGAAAAAAGAAAAAAGGTATGAGGGCATATAATTACTTACTCCACGCGATAAAAAAATTTTATTTTATTTATTAAATCACAGAATCTACAGCACTTATAGAAATATTATTACAATTACCTTTGAAACCTAATGCCAATTACAGATTCTCACTTTGTACGTATGACAGTTAATGTCGTGAGGTAGATCTTACAAAAGTTTAATTTAATTTCTAACAACCTCCGAAGGCCTTGATGAGTTATGTTGAATTCAATTGCCTAAACCTTCAATTCCTCATAAGATTCTTGAAATATATTTCATTCACTAAAAAGTTAATAATAAAAAATATTTTACAAAAAATAAAAACCGACTTCAAAAACACTGAAAAGTTAAAAATAATATAAGAATAGGTACAGACAACATCACACTTCTATATTGAAGTCGGTGCCAAACGATGATCTCCTAGAAAGTGTTAAAATTTGTCACCGACTTCAATATAGAAGTGTGATGTTGTCTGTATCTATTCTTATATTATTTTTAACTTTTCAGTGTTTCTGAAGTCGGTTTTTATTTTTTGTAAAATATTTTCTATCGTCATATGAATTCTCTGAATGTTTAACAAAAGAAATATTTCACACTCAAACACAAATAGTATTCAAACACTTAAAAGAGTCAAACAGTAATTCTTTACTAACACAAAATAGAGTCAAATTTGGCTTGACAAGTTAGAAAGAAATCATTTCAAAAATAAAAAATGACATTAGCTCAATACAAAATACGTCATAATTCTATCTCCAGAAAACAAATTAATCCAGAGAAAGAGTAAGGTCTTATGTGGTCAATGCGTCTACACAATAATCGAAGACACAGATTCCAATTCTCGAAGTAACATTTTTTTTATTGATTTACTAAGCAATATGTTCATTTGCAAAGTCACAAATATGAAATCTATAAATTATGTCACAGACACTCATGACGCGTTCGTAAAACACGGAAACCTTTATTTCAGACATTAACAATAAGATCACGAGGAAATGTGATTGTGGTTAGAAGAATATTATCTTCTTATGATGACTGGTGATGATAATGTCCTCCTTGTTAAATTCAGGTGGCCAATTTTAACGGAAGCTATAAGATTTTATTATGTAACCTTAACAATGTGCTTTGAAATAGCTTACACATCACCTTGATAAGGTGTTACCATGATAGATATTGGTAAAGTCTACTTTGTTTAATTCGGATAATTAAGGAGCTTGGTGGCGCATTGGCGAGTGCGCTTAGCGAATCATCATCATCATCACAGCTCATATACGTCCCTACCGACCGACTACCCTATGTTAGGGTGATTGGACCTTAGTCAACCACGCCCAGTGCGGATTGGTCGACTTCACATACACCATTGAATTACTTCGCAGATGTATGCATGTATGCACGATGTTTTCCTTCACCGTAGGAGCGTCAGACAAATGTAAATATGAAATTCGAAACGAAAAACACATTATTACATGGCGTCTCGAACCCCGCCCTCCCGATTGGAAGGCAATTGCCGAGTCCACAGCGTCACCGACGCTCCCTCGCGAATGATTGCTAATTGCGCTCAGCCAATGATTGCTAATATTAAGCAACGTTGGCTGTGGTCAGTCCTGTGGTGATAACCAAAATGCAAACCATCTCGAGCTCCTCCGTGTTTCAGTAGGCATGTTAGAAAGTGGGTCTTGCGCCTGATCTCATCCCGATTAACTATGACTATGCGAGTGAAGGAACAGAGAGTGCACTTACGTTTGCGCAGTCACTTGTGCACTATAATATCTCCCGCGCAGATGGCTAATCTACGACTGGCTAGAACCTCCATATTATCGAATCCAATTAAATATCATTAAAACTTTCAATGCGCGGAGATGCAGATATTACACTGAAAATAGCATCGTTGTAGGTAATACAGACTTTAAAGGGTAAATACCGTCATGGCTAATCGGCGTTTGTGGTAAAATGTGAGGCAAACTCACTAAACCAAATTCGACGTCCATCTTTCTTTATCCAGTGACTAGGAATGCTCAATGCCTTCATCTCACAAAAAAGGACTATTGGTTATGTTGGCAACTTAAAAAACATGATGTGATATTGAAGTCGGTGCCAAACTTTCGAGAAGACCATTTATCGTTTGGTCGGTTCGGTTTTTACTGTTGTATTTCTTTTATTTTTATCTTTTTAGTGAAGTTAATACCAGATCACGGAAGTAACTTGAAAGAATACGACGAAGGGTCAATACGTGCCTATGTATTCAAAAAACTAACCTCTACCTTCTAAATGTGAAAGATCCTTCAATCATCATTTCGGTTCATGATTAACAGACGCAAATATCTGAATAGCTTCGGAAAAAACATAAAACACGTTGGACGTATTTACAAAATTCAAGGGTTTCCCTCGATTTTGGGGTGCTTCCATTGTTACCAAAGTCTGATGATATCCCATCATCAGACTTTGGTAACAATGGGTGCACCCCAGAAGTATAACTCTATGAAATACAAAAAGAATTATGAAAATCGGTCCCCAACTGGCGGAGTTATTGCGTAATATAGACACAAAAACAACATACGCATCGAATTGAGAACCTCCAACTTTTTTGAAGTCGCATAAAAACCTCATATGAGTTTCAGAGATAGATTCAACCGCTTCTGTGAATTTTTGGTTGTAATTACCAGATTCCTCTTCAGCTGGGATTCAATTACCCATACGCGGAGAAAATTTTCGGCTTTGCATTTCATTAATGGCAAAGCTTCTGAGCCCATATTGCCAGTTATCACCATCTTATCTAAGTTTGGCACTAATAACAAACTTTACATCATTGTTGTATTTTGATAAAGTGGTCGGTATAATATAACCATATAATCGGCGGTTGAGGAATCCAGATGAATCTTGTTGCCACCTTTGTCATTTACCATTACCAATGATGAGGCGTGTCATGTCTCCATGTCAACTCTTCTTAAGAAAATGTGCAATGTCTTTTTCAATATATTTATTATACACACTGGAACAGGCGTTTGGTTATGTAAAAAACGGTACAAAATTCCAATTAACACAATGGTTGATTATAATAAACTTTTAATCCGAATAATCCTCACTAAAATTAATATTTATTCAAATACAAGAAAGACTTCTAATAATCGAAATTAGGAAATTAGGAGAAATTAGGTTTTTGCGTAAAAGACACCAGGAAAGAAGCTCTGAAATCTGCAGTCTTAAACATGATTACTAATTATCTGGATTAAGTCAGATTTTGTTCCACGCAAACGAAATTGAAGGCAGAAACTAGACTTGTGTAAAAAAGCACTAAAAACTCAATTCATAACCTCACTCAAATTAATATTTATTCAATTAAAAGAAAAACTTCTAATAGTCGAATACACCTGTTCGGAAATTTGGATTTTGAGTAAAAGACATCAGAAAAGAAGCTTTGAAATCTGTCTTGAACATGATTACTAATTATCTAGATTAAGTTGTTCCACGCAAATGAAGTTGAAGGCAGAAACTAGACTTCAGTAAAAAAGCACTAAAAACTCAATTCATTGTTTTCGCCCGCAAATACAGGAATGTGAAAATAACAGTGCATGCAAGCAAGCTAAACAGAAATGAAAGCAAAAGTGATACTATAAATATCCGGTTTTTCTTCTCTAGTGGGTATATCGTCAAATTGACCGTTGACATCGCTGACTCATTTCGTTAACACGTCTAAGAATTCTTTCATTCTTAATATGAAAGATTTCACGTCCGTAAGTGACGCTCTTGGTTGACAAAAAAGTGGTTAAAAAAAGCTATAATCATGATATCTTAACAAATTTGCAAAGTGCTTAAGCAATTTCCTGTACTTTTAAGAAATCTTTAACTTATCTACATAATACTGTCTGTGATGTCCTTATTATCGCCCTTTTAGATCTCATTACGCAGCATTAATTAATGAAATGAAAATATTTCAGTAAGATGGGTATAAAACAAACCTGACGAAATTTAATTAAATTATTTTGAATAATCTCACGGATTTTCTCTCCCAGAAAATATTAAAATTTATAATTTTGAATGGTTCTGGAGCTTGTAAAGTATTTGATTTTAAATAACATTTCATATTAATACGATTAAGTTTTCCTCGCTTATCCTGATAAATTATATCCTTTGCCTTAAGAACTGTATTTATTTACCATTTATTAATAAATAAAGGATAAATAATCATTTCTAAATAAAGAGAGCAACTAAAAGGGCCTGCTTTTTTTAGCTTTTTGTATGAAGCGGAGAGCTCTACACAAAAAGTACTATTTTTTTCTTATTTAACGTTTATTTATTGTTTTGTGAAAAAAAAAACAAATAGCTACCAATTATTATTTACGAGATACCTATAGTCCTACGACAGACAGACGGATAGTGGACGTATATTAAAAGGGTTCCGTTTGCACCCTTTGGCTGAACCCTGGATGTGTTCGAAACTACAAACTTAAATATCGAATCCATGACAGATTTAAAAATTTTACGAAAAACACAGCCATTTTTTCGACATCAAAAATTTTCTGCTACGATGGCAGCGTCAAAATCAAATTAAAGGCAAGTGAGCTTCGGAACCTAATTTGCGGGGGAAATAAGTTTTCAAACCTAATCTGACCGCGGTAACCTAAATCGTGATCGGTTTGAGTAATTGATAAAACTAAGTTACCATTTAATTCATTACATAAGCAGTTTATCGTTAATTCGTGAGTGGACTTGCTGTTTGGTCTGATTCCAGCATTTACTGTAAGTAATACGAAAGTTGTTAATGCTTAAAAATCGCGGCTTAGGTCTAGATGTTGTTTGGTGAATTGTCCTACTTATATCGCCTAAGGATATGATCCATTTAGCTCTCTGCAAAGACGAGTTGGTCTATAGTCATCGGTGATTCCATTCTAAAGGAACCTTTGAGACTCGCAGGGCTACGGAGGGACTTCGACTCTTTACGTGTTCTACCGTCTCTTCAACGGTAAGTGCTTCAGGAAACTCTCTGACCTGGTACTGACCTTTACCTTTCTTTCATCGTACCACTCGACACAGCTGTTTATCTGGAAGCAATATTGTCCAGTTTAGTTCGCTTTCAGCGCTCATTTTTACCACGAGCATGCCGGTACTGAAACGAACTTCCCACTGCTGTCCCTCGAACACTACGATATGTCCCTGTTCAAGAGATGTTTGATGGGAGCATACCATTCAAAGTAAGCAGCGACCTACTCGTAACTCTCACTGATATTGACGAAGTCCTGGGGCCGAGGAACCGCTTACTATAGTAAGCTGAGTCTGTCACTTTCAGCAAAAAAAAAACAACATTGAGATCAGTTAATTGGATCCTTCCATAGACATGCATTCAAAGCCATCGCATATTCGATACGCAGCGAGTGTATGAACTTCGCGTGCCAAAAGTAAGGGCAATACTTCTCTTACACTTTTTCATTTAGACAGCCCTCCACAGTAATTAACGCCCAACGTCAAATATCGAAATAAGCTCAAAAAATCTAGACACAATAAAGGAGACCACAGAACTGTATCTAATGCACCTTTTGGCATCACATTCGGCAAACAAAATTTGACGCGCTCTGATTTTCATACAGATGGAGGGATTGAGGTTGTACGTTTGATGAACACTCATACATATCTCTGAGTCACACAAAGCAAGCGTATCTACCTACATACATACACGCATGATGTGGAGTAGCTATTGGCAGATTTGGTGCGCAATTGCAATATTCCATCTCGTTGCAACAAGTCCATTTATTTTAAAGCTGATGCCTTATGCTGCGAATAACAATTACTATTAGTTTAATATGATTTGAAATTATGATTTTTGTTATTATAACATATGTCTATAACAACTAATAACTGACCATCAAAATACCAAACTAATATCGTCAAACCAACATGTAAGCAATATTTTAAGTTTAATTACCTACTCGATTTCACAAAACTGCTTTACGATAATAGCAATACATTTGGCCTCAAATGTAAGCTAATTTCAGTTTTCGTCCTCTGAATACAAATAGCTATTGTGCATTCTCGCGATGGAACGCAATTTGGATACCTTCTAAATTTTGTAACGCATATATTTCACTCCGCGGTCCTTGCTTACTATGAAAAAAAATGTATAAGTTACAAGTTGTTCATAATGATGTGTTAAATCAACTTCAATGATAATTATAATGTCGGTTGGTTTATGAAGTAGTTACGAGATGATTATGATTCTAAATTTTATTATTGTAATTTATCATTGCAGCTGCTGTTCATTTTATGTATAGGATTCTTTTGTGCACAGTTTAATTTTTTACACGAGAACTTTAGCATTCTAAATTTGAGAAATATACAACTTACGATTGTTTGACTTTCAATTAATTGTTGTCAATACTTTGTTTACTTAATAGGTAAAATCATTGATTTACTAAACGTTTGGTAGTAAATCAATGGGTAAAATATATTTGGCTTAATCAAATGCTTTAAAATTTTCACCACGCAACGGCAATTTTTAGTCTTACCCCTAATAGGTATTAGGCTATATATTTATTAGTAATTTTTTCAACGTACTTCAAAAAAGGAGGAGGTTATATCGTGGATATTTCGTAACTCAACTACCAGATTTTTCATACATTTTTAATCGCTACAGATTTTTTAACATTTACTAAATCTTAATAATGTATAGGTATAATTTCTAGTATAAAAAGAAACTATTTGGCATGAAAATACGTGCAAACAATGGTAAGGGTAAAATTTGCCCATTAAACTGTAAATACATAACAATTTTGAATATTCATCATACCGCCGGCGTCTTCGCTGTATTATAGATCTCATTAACACATTGTTTGTTGATATAAGCACCATGTTTGATTTGTTACAACCCATATCGCCATCAACCCACGTGCGGATCTATAAACAGCTTGTTTGAATAATTTTTAACCCATATATTACCGACATCCCACTTAACTGAGCGCGGTTCTGAGATGTGATTTTTTTTTCTCTTTATTTAACCTTCAAGCGGGCGCGCAGTCATTTGTAACGGGAGCGGGCGCGCGTAACCGAAAAGACCTATGGGATGAATAAAAGAAATAAAGTACTAATTATTTAATATTTATTTATTTATTTGTACTCAGATATATTATCATTGTCTGTAAAGTCTAATTTGGTCAAAAAAGTAATTAAAATTATGAAAAAGAAACAATTATTAAATGAATTAACATAACTCAAATATTCTTTGAAACAAAACAAAAATTAGGAACACAAAAACTTTTTACATAACTCAGACTAGTTTACGAGTATATACCCAGTGTTAACGATCTCTTTGGACGCGTTTGAAAACCCTAGACAGTATGTCAAATACTTTATTATATCGTTGTTATTATTTGATTGTCGTTTCTATAGCTACATACAAAATTACATTTTCTTATAGTTTTTCGGTGTTTTTGTGTATTTATTGAGCGATCAAGAACCTGTAACACGGAAATTATGGCGACCGAGTTGGATCGTTCGGTACAACAAAGACGTCACGCGCGAGCGCTATTTACTAAATGTGGGAATAAACTTGAAACCATCCTGAACGATGAAGACAAATTCAGTAAGCGCCGCATTCGAGAACTTGAAATGTAAGTTTGAAACGTTGAGTAGCCTAGACAATACCATATATAATCAATGGCTGGATTTAATGGAGCGCAACGAGGAAGATTACGAATCCCTCATGGGTGCGACAGAAGATTATGTTGAAAGATGGCACCTACTTCAGCAAAGCTATAACGCATATATTAAAGAAGAAGACGCCAAAACGCTCGTGGACTCAAGTGGTAAAAGTAGTGCTTCCTCCAAAGAGAGACTTAAACGCCTATTCAAATTACCTAAATTAGAGCTGCCAAAGTTTGACGGAGACGTCCGCAAATGGATACATTTTTGGGGCATGTTTCAAAAAATCCACGATGACGACGACATGGATGATGATGTCAAGTTTCAATATCTGTCGCAATGTATGGAGCCCGGGTCACCAGCCCAAAAAATTATAGACAGCTATCCACCAACTGCAGCGAATTATGTAAAAGCGGTAGAACAGCTACAGGCCCGATTTGGCCGCGACGAGCTTTTGATAGAGATTTATGTGAGAGAGTTGCTATCTATTGTACTGGAACAGACAAAATCTGGAACTAAAGCTTCTATAACCAGACTTTATGACCGCCTCAAGACACAACTGCACGCTCTGGAGTCTCTAGGAGTTACCAGTGACAAATATGCTGCAATGCTCCGCCCACTCGTCGAATCAGCGCTACCAGTAGAACTGCTAAAGGTATGGGAACGCCAAGATAACCGATCCACTCATAACGACCAATCTAGCACCTTGAACGATCTGCTTATATTTTTGAAACGGGAAGCTGAAAGTGAGGAAAGAATAAAAATTTCACGTAAGGACATTGTGTCTAATGAGCCCTCCACTTCATGTTTCACAACAGCTACAAAGAACGTCAAGACTAGTGCACTAAAGGTCATAAACTGCATCTTTTGTGATGATTCTTCTCATACATCAACTGACTGTCAAGATGCCAAGAAAATGAGCTATGAAGATCGTGTCAAAGCTATAAGGATAAAGAATGCTTGCAGAATATGTTTACGTGTAGGACATTGGCATTAGTATTGCAGAAACAGGCAAATAAAATGTACAAAATGCGGTAGGCGACACATCGCTATCATGCACCCACCAGAAACTGTAAAAGAAAACGAGATTGAAAAAATGCAGGCAACACTTTTCCAATCATCAAGCGCTACAGTTATTTTACCAACATTAAGCCTTTATATAGTGCATAAAGACAAGAAATTGATGGTAAGAGCTTTGCTAGACTCAGGAGCACAAAGGTCGTTCGTAAAAAGAGTTATTGCAGACAAGGCGAAGCTCGTATCTATTGGCGAAGCTGTAGTTGCACATAACTTATTCGGTGGAGTTGTTACAAAAAAAGAAAATCGCAAGACCTACAAACTGACATTAATGAGCTGTGACGATAAGTTTATGACTGAAATTGAAGCCTTGGAGCAGCCTACGATTTGCCAAATGCTACCAAAAGCTGATGCTAATATTCTGGCTATCCTGAAACAAAAAGGTATACATATTAATGATACGCCAAATGAAGATATAGATTTATTAATTGGAGCAGACAATTTAGGTTCTATTATGACTGGGAAAATGATTACTCTAAGAAACAATCTAATTGCTATTGAAACCAAGTTTGGATGGACAATACATGGACCTACTGGTAATGCTACAACATGCGATGACGTGAATCTCAATTTTATTGCATTTGATGTTGAAGATATGTGGAAATTGGAAACTCTTGGCATAAATGACGAAGCTAAATCTAAAACAAAGACACACAATGAAGTGCTAGAGTTCTACAAAAGTACTGTGAGAATTAATGAGGAGAACCGCTACGAGGTGAAACTACCTTTCAAAGATGTAGCCATGAACTTACCCTCTAACTATAACGTAGCATTAAAACGATTAAAATCCAACACAGCAAGACTTATCCAACTTGGAATTTTAGATGAGTACCATAGACAGTTTGTAGAATGGGAAGAAAACTCTATAATAGAGAAGACCTATGATGCTAATCCAGATTTTGGTCATTATCTACCGCATCATGCTGTCGTTAAAGAAGAAAGTCTCACTACAAAGATCCGCCCAGTATTTGATGCATCCTGCTGCCAAAATATACAAGGCCTATCACTGAACTCATGCTTAGAAACAGGTCAGAATCTAATCGAACTTATTCCTTCTCTGCTTCTGAAATTTAGAAAAGGAGCAATTGGTGTCATATCTGATGTCAAAAAAGCATTTCTGCAGATTTCCCTTTATCCAGAAGACAAAAACTATGTCAAATTTTTATGGTGGAAAGACATTCAAGCTAGAGAAGAGATTATTACTTACCGCCACAGAAGAGTGGTGTTTGGTGTCACTACGAGCCCGTTCCTTCTCATGGCAACAATAAACCACCATCTCGAGCAATACAATACTGACACTTCCGCTAAACTCAAGCAAAGCTTTTACTGTGACAACTGCGTAACAAGCGTCGATGATAAAAGGAGTCTCGAAAAATTCGTCAGTGAAGCTAAAAAGATAATGTTAGAAGGAAAATTAGAGCTGCGATGTTGGGTGTCTTCATATCCAAAGATCTTCGATGAATCTGTAAAAGAAACTTCAGTATTAGGGCTGAAATGGGATCCCCGTTCTGATGAACTATATTGTAAAGCACCAGACGCAAAATACAAGAAACTAACTAAGAGAACTTTGCTATCTCTTGCACAAAGCATTTTTGACCCTATTGGATTTGTTTGTCCTTATACTCTTATACCAAAGATATTAGTACAAAAATGTTGGAAGGAAGATATAGATTGGGACAGTAAGCTCCCAGATGATATACAAAAAGAAACAGAGAACTGGCTACAAAATATAGAACTTTTGAATGAGTGTCGAATACCTAGACCTCTTACCCACGCTGATATCAAACTGTGCCATTGCACACTGCATACGTTTAGTGATGCAAGCGCGACTGCTTTTTCTGCATGCGTATTTTTAAGAGCTGAGTATGATAGAAAAGTTTCCGTGCAGTTGTTACTGGCGAAATCCAGAGTTACACCCACGAAATCTATTACTATGCCCAGGCTCGAATTGATCGCTGCACTTTTAGCTACGAGATTAGCAGCGGAAGCAAAGAAGGCACTAAATAAAGAAGTAGAGAGTGAATACTATTGGACAGATTCCAGTATTGTTTTGTCGTGGATTAAAAAAGGATCTAATCTGAATGTATTTGTTCACAATCGTATCACTGAAATCAAAACAAAAACTAAAATTCAAGACTGGCATCACATTCCCGGTAATTTAAACCCTGCAGATCTGCCTTCGCGAGGCTGTAACGCAGTAACTCTGCTAAATAGTAAATGGTGGGAAGGTCCTACGTGGCTAAAATCTCCGTTTTCAGAATGGCCACAGATAGAAGTTCAGCCAGATTTAGACGAAGTTATGAAAGAAGTGAAGAAATGTTGCTTTAATGTACAAATAGAAGAAAAATTCTCTAATCGACTAACCTATTTCTCAAATTATGTTAAAACAATAAATATGTTGGCCTGGTGCATAAGATTCAGTAAAAATTGCCAAAGAAAGGTTAAGAAAGAAGCATTAGTAAGAGATGAGAAAATACAAAGCGAAGAATATAGAATAGCAGAGAAAACATTGTTTAGATTGATTCAGTCGGAAGAATTTTCTAACATCGAAGCTACAAAGAAATCTCTGAATATGGAATTATATGAGGACAGAGATAAACTTCTTAGAGTGAAAACTCGTTTGACGCTAACAGAGGAAAAATACAATTTTATTTCGCCTATTTTGCTACCTGGCTCGAACTTGGCAGTTATGAACTTAGTTAGACATTGTCATGTCAAAAGCTGTCATGCTGGTGTTCAAATATTGATAAACATTGTCCGTGAAGAATATTGGATTTTAGGAATCAGACGATTAGCAAAGAAAGTAATAAAAAACTGCATGCCTTGCAAGAAACTTATTGCAAAAATGTGTACAGCACCTACCGCGCCATTGCCTGCCGATCGATTGAGATGTGGTCATGCGTTTGATGTAACTGGCGTTGATTTGACTGGTCCGCTAATTCTACGATCACGAGAGAAGGTATGGATTGTTTTATTTACATGCGCAACTTACCGAGCAATCCATTTAGAGCTGGTAGACTCGCTCTCGACCGAATCTTTCATGCTAGCATTACGTCGTTTTATAGCGGCACTAATTTTAAAGGAGCTGCAAATCTGTTAAGAGAAACGTCTGTAGATAGAATTGTGTGGCATTTCATACCGCCTCAAGCCCCGTGGTGGGGAGGGTTTTGGGAGCGCTTAGTAAAGATGGTGAAAGACATGATGCGAAGAATTTTAGGTAAAGCGTCCCTAGATAGAGTAGCGCTCTACACGGTTTTATGTGAAATTGAGGGCGTACTTAACAACAGACCGTTGACTGCCAATTTAGATTCGGACAACTTAGTGCCTTTGACGCCGAATGATTTTATTGTTCCCAACAAACGTCGTGATACAAATAATTTAGACCAGTTTGATTTAAATACTAGAGCAAAAAGAATTGTAAAGCTTCGTGAGGATTTCAAAATGAGATTCAGAAGTGAGTACCTCTCACTTTTGATACAGAAACAGCAAAAGGGGTCTAGCAACGTAATACGCCCAGGAGATATTGTACTCGTAGAGGTACAGAACGCCAAGCGTGTAAATTGGCCATTGGCTCGAGTTATCGAAGTGTTTCCAGGTGTGGATGGACAGAGCCGAGCAGCCCGATTGCGACTGGGTAACTCCAGCGAGGTGGTACGACCTGTACAGCGGCTGTATGCGCTGGAGCTGCGGGCAGACGAACCTGCTGCACACGGTGCAGGGGCCGGAGGATGTTAACGATCTCTTTGGACGCGTTTGAAAACCCTAGACAGTATGTCAAATACTTTATTATATCGTTGTTATTATTTGATTGTCGTTTCTATAGCTACATACAAAATTACATTTTCTTATAGTTTTTCGGTGTTTTTGTGTATTTATTGAGCGATCAAGAACCTGTAACACGGAAACCCAGTCTAATAATAAAAATTACAAAACAGAGAATAAAAATTAATTAACTTTGGTTAAGTTTTCCCCCACACCATTCCTACGAATGCCGAGTGCCCGCATCTTCCGTGAGAATATTTTGAACTTGACGCCTCACTCTGTTATTGTTAGATTTTTGCCACTTCGTTTCGTTACTTTATCGCACCCTGTAAAACAGCTATTTATTTCTGAAAGTGGCAAATCATCCTCTTCTGGGTTCGAGCAGTTTGATTCCTCAGCAGATTGAGGTTCCTCTGCAACGATGTGGTCGGAAGTTTCATAGCCTTGGTCGCTGAGCTCTGATTCACTCTCTTCTTCGTCTTCTCTTAGTAATTCCTCGAGTACTGCACTTTGTGATAACCGTCCACGACTCATTTTATATAAAAAAATTCAAGCTGAATTCGAGACAGGCGCATGTAGTCTTTTCGACGACTGCACCGGGACTAAAACAATTGCGATAATGTTGGAGCAAATGCAAAGTTATTTTAATAGGAATAATCTTCTACACTGTAAACAATTTGGTTTTAGGAGGGGTCGCTCAACAACCGATGCTGGTGTTGAGTTAATACAACATATATTCGAAGCCTGGGAAGACTCACACGATGCGTTAGGCATTTTTTGTGACTTGTCCAAGGCATTTGATTGCGTTTATCACGAAATCTTGATCAGAAAATTACACCACTATGGGTTTCGTGACACTGCACTTGATCTTCTAATCTCTTATCTAAGTGGGAGGATTCAAAAAGTAGACATCAATGGAAAAAGGTCTCAAGGTTCTGCAGTTAAAATGGGAGTTCCGCAAGGTTCGATTCTTGGTCCTTTTCTATTTCTTATATATGTCAATGACCTCCCTGATTTTGTACAGGATAGACATGAGATGGTATTATTTGCAGATGATACTTCACTTTTATTTAAAATTAAAAGAGGTGTGCAAATTAATGACGATGTAAATAATTCTATCTCAAGAATTGTTCACTGGTTTAATGTGAACAACCTGTCACTTAATGAAGGGAAAACAAAATGTATAAAATTTGTTTTACCCAATGTCAAAGAGGTTCACACCACTGTAAAAATAAAGGATATAGGTGTTGACCCTGTGGACACCACAGTATTTCTTGGGATCACACTTGATTCTAAGCTGCAATGGGGCCCACATATCGATAAATTGTCAAAGAGACTTAGTTCTGCAGCTCACGCTGTATGGAAAATACGTCAACTGACTGATGTTGATACAGCAAGACTTGTATACTTTTCTTACTTTCATAGTGTGATGTCGTATGGTATTTTGTTGTGGGGAAATGCTGCCGACATTCAGATTGTTTTTGTACTGCAGAAAAGGGCTATTCGAGCAATCTATAACCTTAAAATGAGAGATTCTTTGCGAGAAAAGTTCAGAGAAATTGGTATTATGACAGTAGCGTCGCAATATATTTATGAGAATCTAATATATGTTCGTAAGAATATTCATGTGTTTTGTAAAAATAGTGATATTCATTCAGTTAATACTAGACAAAAGAATATGTTAGCTTTACCAAATACCAGGCTCCAAAAAATTAATAATTCTTTTAGAGGCCTGTGTATACGTTTCTACAATAAAATCCCAAGTTGTATACAAGAACTTAGCTTAAACAAATTTAAAGTTGCAATCAAAGATGTACTTATTAAAAAAGCATATTATAAAGTGTCTGATTACATGACGGACAAAAAAGCTTGGGTTTGAACTCTCAATTCTAATATTTAACAATGTATTGCGTTTTGTTTCAAAGAAACGTTCAGTGAGAGCAATTTATTTATAATCTAAGTTCACGCACTTCTCTCAGAGATAGCTTATATAATGTGAATTAACACATCTATTCTTGTAATGGAAGTTGAGCTCAAACTTTTGCTTTGAGGTCAGCTTCCAATTGACGACTCTGTAACAAACCAAAATTGTAAATGGCGATTTAAAAGAGGAGATAAAAAATTTAGACCTTTCGAGTTTCTTGCCTGTTCTTCTCGAGAAGGCTCTCCCAATTTCCGAACAGGTGTAGAATCAACTTTTTTTTTTTTTTCATTCCTACTTGTATTTGCAGACATCTTGAGTATATTTAGGATGTATGCACATACAAGGTTAATATAATTTCTTTAAATTAGATTGTTTTGCTTTGTTTTGACGTCAATAAGTGCCTGTAAAGGCCTATGTTGAATAAAGATTTTTGAATTGAATTGAATTGAATTTGAGATAATTGATAAATGTCATTTCCAGTCACTCCGACAGGCATTTCTATTTTTTTTTATAAAAATGTTCGTTATTTTAGCAATTTAAAAGAGGACACGAAAAAATACAAGACCTGAGTTTCTTGCCTGTTCTTCCCGCGAAGGCTCTCCCAAATTCCGAACAGGTGTAGAGTCAACTTTTTTTTCGTTTTACTTTTATTTGCATCAGCTTAATAATGGTTGAGGTGTGTGTATACATACAATGATTAAATAATTAGTTAATAAGATTCTTGGTTGATTAGATTTTTATGTTTTGTTTGACGTCAATAAGTGCCTGTAAAGGTCTATTTTGAATAAAGATTTTTGAGTTTGTGTTTGAAGGGGCTGTAGGAGTATGAAAAGTATTTCACAAATAAGGTCAAAATCAAAGTCGAAATTAAAATTCAAATAAAATCAAAAGCGTCTTTATTCAAATATGACTTCATAAAATGCTCGTTTGAATTGTCCACACTCTCGCACTCGTGTCGCCTCGTCTGCCTTCTGGTATCCAATTTAATCGCAATTTAAAAAAGAATTTTAGTTGACGATATTTCGCTAACTTTTTTAGGACAAAAAAAGAGTAAGTTTAGTATTATAAACAAAATTTCCCCAGTCTGTTGGTGTTGTGCGAAGACAGCAAGGCTCTAAGGAACTCTACAATTTTTTGATTCGTTAAATGGGCTTATCGTCAACCCTTCTATATTTTCTTATTTCATTTTGTAACATTAATCGTTCTACAAAAAATATAGAAGCTTAAGATAAATTGTAGATAGACTAATTACTGAGCTTATTCTGTCAAAATTTCCAACAAGTGCTTGATAATAGTATCTACTTAATCCTTAAGAGATTTAAATTAATCGGAGATATAAATTACTACGTTAAGGAACTATTGAAAGAAAACAAGAACCTCCAGCAGACACCAAATTTATTTATGGAAATGTATCAGGGTCGTGAATCTACTACGAGTTGTAGAGTTATCTCGCTTTCCACAAAGTAATAAAAAAATTGAACTGCCCTGGTAATTTTTGATAATTTGTGCAATTCTACCATCAGATCTAGCAACTAGACTAAACATGGCGTCCCACGGTGATGCCACGTGGAAGAAAAGTACCTAAAACACCATATTATGAAATTAAACTGAAAGAAGACGTTTTTAAGTTCAAAAACAATTTCAACTGCAACCGAAGATATTTTAATAACCACGTGTCTTAAACGGGAATCGAAACAGTCAAGTGTACAAAATGTAGACCGATTAAATTAAATATAATACCAATAAAATAAAATATATGATACCGATTGATAGAATCGATCAGGAATTCAACAAAGGGGTGAAATAAATAAAGACTATAAAATCTAAAGCTAAGGTACACTCAAGTGTGTAACGAAGTGTCCCTGTACGAACGCGAGTATCTTTAATTGCAAAATTTATTGTGACACGTTAATTAGTGTCACATCACTCCATTCATTCTATCAATCGGTATTTATTTATTCAAATAAATAAATACCGATTGATAAAATCGATCAGGAATTCAACAAAGGGGTGAAATAAATAAAGACTATAAAATCTAGAACTAAGGTACACTCAAGTGTGTAACGAAGTGTCCCTGTATGAACGCGAGTATCTTTAATTGCAAAATTTATTGTGACACGTTAATTAGTGTCACATCACTCCATTCATTCTATCAATCGGTATTTATTTATTCAAATAAATAAATACCGATTGATAGAATCGATCAGGAATTCAACAAAGGGGTGAAATAAATAAAGACTATAAAATCTAAAGCTAAGGTACACTTAAGTGTGTACACGAAGTGTCCCTGTATAACCGCGTGTATCTTTAATTGAAAAATTTATTGTGACACGTTAATTAGTGTCACATCAGCTCCTGTGTGAAAAAGTTGTGTCCAAGTGTCTAGTGTTAAAAAAGTTTTCGAACAGGTTAGAATTTCAAATACACTGCACGGCGTTTAAGGCACTAAAATGAGTTTCAGGAGGAGCACGGAAACTACAAAGAGCCCTAATGTTTATGTAGATGGGCTACCAGAGTTTTGGAATGTTTCATCATTCTAATAAATATTCAAAGTCCTCATATTTTATTATACAGAAGTTTTTATAAGCTCGATGTTCTGTGCGTAACTCTTTCAGCAATCTATGGTAAACTCCACTGGTGAAGATTTTGAAGTACTTCATTTGCGTTTTCGTCTTTTTTAGGGTTCCGTAGTAAACAAGGAACTTATATAGTTTCGCCATGTCTGTCTATCTGACTGTCTGCCCGCGGTTTTACTCAGACACTATTAGTACTAGAAAGTTGTAATTTGGTATGGGTATGTATATTAATCATGTCAAAAAGCCAAAAAAGTGGTAGAAAAAAATATTGAAATTTTTTTTTTCTGGGAAGCTCCCATACAAGTAAAGTGGGAGTATTTTTTTTCTCGAATAACCCATCGTGTGGCGTATTGTTGAATAGGTCTTTAAAAATATTGTAAGGTTTACAACACCATATTTCGATTTAGGGATCCGTTTCTGAAATATTTGGTTTTTTGTTAGAGGTAAGTATCCCCCACCTCTATCTGCTAAACAGTTATATATGGACACGTGAAAAAAAAAATAGTATTATATAACGAAGATTAAAGGAAAGTATCAGAGTCGAGTACTAAGTACAAACTAAAAAGTTATAGACGACCAACTAATAAAATGTACTCGGAAAAGTAAAATTTCATTGAAAATTAGTACTGAATATAAATTTACAAACCACGTAAAGTTACGGAAATATAAAATCATTGCAGCTTTAATAATAATAATAATGCCTAATTTAATAGCAACGTGTTGTGAGTGTGAACTCAAAGTTGGCATTTGCAACTACGGAACCCTACACTGCGCGTGACCCAACATGCACTTGGCCGGTTTTTTATTACAATATAAAAGGCAATAGCAGCTACACGTCGTTTAAGCGTATGAATAGCTCGGACACTATTTCCGTACACTTATAAACAGACACTACTCGGACACAAAAATTCTGTAAATGTGTGAACAGTACAGATATTAATGTCTGACATTATGTCGCGATTTTTGCCGTAGTCTAAGCCTTTTTTTGGCGGGGGAATCTCTTTACGATTCAACTAGGGACTGAAAAGCTGACAAAGCTGCCCCTTGGATATGCCATTGGACTCGGGTATAAACCCCATACCTGGCTAAACCACCCTCCAGCAACTTCTACCCCCATAAAAGCACTATCGGGATCGGCGCTAGCCATTCCCCGAGTGCACCCCCTGGAGACAGGCCCAACGGTGAGCCAGCACTGCTGACCCAAGCGCTGCGCTGAGAGCCTGAGACTACTCTACCGAGGCCGTAGTCTAAGCCTTTTTTTTAAGGCGGAGGAATCTCTTTATGTTTCAACAAGGGGTTGAAAGCAAACAAGGCCGCCCCAAGGATATGCCATTGGACTCGGGTATAAACCCCATACCTCGCTAAACCACCCTTGTCTTGTTGTCTGATTGTGTCTCTACGGAGGGAGAAGTTGCTTTTCTCCCTCCGTAGAGACGGAGCCCCCAGACGGGCAGGCCAGGGGTAGAAAAGTGTCTCCCAACCGGTTGTCGGCCGGCCGGGCCATTTCATCCCCAGCTTGCTTATGGGTGGCGCGCGTCCAGGAACGTGCGCCTCCTCCTACCCAACCGCCCGACCGTAGTCTAAGCCTAGCTTAATAGCACCTAAAGTTGAAGACGAAGTACCTACTAGTAACAAAAGAAAGCTTCGCAAAAAAAAAACTATTTCGATGTGATTTTTCGATGCAGGTACTTGTGTCGATTGCCTGTTTATTTTCCTATTTAATTTCCTTATTATAATAAATTTATTTATTATTTGATCACATGTTTTTATGGTCTTATTTTTATGGTTTTGGTCACATTTTATAGATAATATGTAAAGGAGTTAGTTGGTCTTATGGTTGGTTCTATCGAGCGGTATCATAAAAATGCAGAATATATTTTTTTTAAATTCGTCGTATTCGTTAGCGGTTCAGGCAAGCGATTATTTAAGTAAATAAAACTTAGTTAATAAACCAAAACATTTGTAAGTTAGTTAGGTCTTGTCCCACTATAAGTAGATAGGTACTTACTGTTTGATTTTTTGTCAGCCGGTATCATAAAAATACAGGATATTTATTTTTAATTTTATCAGATTCGATGCCCTATTGAAAGAAGCGATTAATTTAAAAAAAGAAAAAAATATGCTTTCCCTCCATGTGTAATCGCAGTGTGGACACTACAAACTAAAATCATCTAATTTGATAAAACATGAAAGTATATTTAAAAAGAAACTAATCTACAGCCTCCTTCTTTTTAAACTCGCCAAAAAAGTCTTGTTAAATAAGTTCTAAGTGTATGTAATTAAAAGCGAACAGTCAAATGTACTTGGACATTTCACATAATTATTTCTCAATTCTCGGTCCAAATTTGAATGTCTCCATTAGTCTAATAGCATCGACCGTGTCCCAACATGATGATTATGCAAGCTTCTGTGGGTTGCACTGAATTAATTTGGTGCTATCACACTACAGATTATAGGTGTGTATTTTAACCGACTTCAAATGAGGTGCTATTTTGTTTAAAAGCGATAAAAATAAATCTTGCTGCGGCCGCCTTGAGTATTTTTTTCCAAAGCAACCATTGAGGTGTTTTATCAAATTCGTAGTAATTATATGTGGATTAGAGTAGATATTGGACTTATTCGCAAATTGGCTCACGCCAAACAACGACCTAATCTCGATATGACATATTCTTAAAAGGACCTTTTCGCATAATACCTCATTCTGCAAAAGACTCATTCTCACAATGCTTTATTCATGTAATGACCTATTCTTAAAAGGACTTATTTTTTTATAGGTACCAACCTAGGGCATATTTAGAATGAGGGATTCCGAAAATAAGTCTTAATACCACTGCAGAATATAATGCACTTCATTTCGCGAATAGGTCCAATATCTACTAAACCCTATTAACTTTAAGTTTAACAGCAAATAATCAAAAGTCTTGAATTCGTAGACTTATGTTAATATATTATGTCGATAATTATCAATAGTCGAGCTATTTGACTTTGCCGGTGGTTGGTTTGGTTATTGACTGTAAGTTAGTCCGACGACTACAACAGCCTGTAACGGGGTGAGGTGCAGGTGACGCAGTGGTGCAGTGGTTAGAGAAATAGGGCCAGATAAATGAAGCACCAATGGTTACGTCACTGTTATATATTTTTAATCCACCGTTACAAGTATTAATAAAAATAAAAGGAAAAGGCACTATGTAACAAATATACGGACTATTGTAGACTGGAATACAAACATAATATAAAAACTTACGAAAATATAAACTTACACATAAGTGCCCATAGTTTTTAGTAGATATAATCGTTATACGATATAATGATTATGAGTAGACAGTTTTTCAGATAAAAATATTAATTTTCATTAAATTGGCCATCGCTACTTCTTTACGTCTCGATGTCCGTAAATCAGTGACGTAAGAACAGAATGTCATTCAGACAAAATATAAAGTTTGAAATGTAGTCAAGTTAGGCGGGAATGCAACGAGTTGCTATATCTAGAGTATAGCACTTCGTTACAAGCCTTACTTACGAGTATTATACTATTGTATTGTATTCGTATTGTATTGTATTCAAGTTCTAGCAATTTTGCAAATTCGTTCAGTCTAGTTTACATGGTTACTAGAGAGAACGATAACATTGTTATAAATGGTATTAAACTCGGAGTAAAGGTAAGAATGGGTAAAAATGTTATATTATAAAAGAAGAAGAAGTGATATGTAAAAGAACAAGTAACCAATAAAACAAAATAGTCCTCAAATACATGAGAAACAAACTCAGGGACGATGAACGCGGTTTGTTAAAATTCTGTAAAGTGATGTCAATTTTTCATCCTCATCATTATCATCATTATCATCAAAGCTCATATACGTCCCCACCGAGGGGTTCGAGCCTACCCTATGATAGAGTGATTAGGCCTTATTCAACCACGCTGGCCCAGTGCGGATTGGTCGACTTCACATACACCATTGAATTACTTCGCAGATGTATGCAGGTCGCCTTACTATGTTTTCCTTCACCGTAGGAGCATCAGACAAATCTACATATGAAATTCGAAACGAAAAACACATTAGTACCTACATAGCGGGTCTCAAACCCCGACCTCCCGATTGGAAGGCAAGCGCCACCGACGTCCACCAATGTCGGTTTTAGTAAAATTAAAATGGCTATTATCTTCGATAATTAATATAAAACTTTCTTTGCTTGAGAAAAATATGACACCAAGTCACCTACGTACGGTGACTTATTTAACTAAATATAAATTACCAAATACGAATAACGTGTACGGTAAGGGGACGTGGGAGTGTATGTTACCTAAACTTTTAAATCATTTACCTAACAATCTGTTAGATACCAGTAATAGTAAAAAATCAAACAAGTGAATAATCCTTCCTACAACCAAAATTTTTGTAAATATGTAGTTTGAAAGCACACATGTAGACGATTCTAAGAAAGCTTGACAAATTATTGGAACTTGAAATAATCCTATCCCACCAAAAACATTCTGTAAAAAACTAGCCAAGTCTCGATGGAGCTGCTTGTTTATCTCTAAAAAGTAATGAAATCTAGACAAAGTCGTGCCAAGTCTAAGGTTCCTTACTGCGATTTTTTTATTATTATAGTTAATGTTGTGTGACTTGGTCGTTGAACATTCCCACTAACGTATAAAGAATGTTCAACGACCAAGTCACGCAACATTAACTATAATAATAAAGAAATCGCAGTAAGGAACCTTAGACTTGGCACGACTTTGTCTAGATTTCATTACTTTTTAGAGATAAACAAGCAGCTCCATCGAGACTTGGCTAGTTTTTTACAGAATGTTTTTGGTGGGATTTCACTTCTTTTTGTAGAAACGTGAGCATATTGATTTATTATATTAGATTTTGTTATTTGACATAGTTTTTTTCTTTTTAGGGGTAGTTTTTTATTATTACAAATCTTTCTTTTCTTTTTTATTTCTTTATTGGAAGCGGCCCACCAAGTTGAATATTTTTTGTAAAGGCGGTATGTCGATATCTTTAATAGTTTGGTTGGGCTCTTGTGTTTTCTAATCAGGATCACCAGGTACTCCAGATCTTCGATTATCCTAGTTTTTATAGTTTTCCCTTTATGTGGCCATTAAACCCTAACTCTGTACCAAATTTCAGCTCTCTGAGTTTATGGGAAGTACTAGTTCTATTTTGATGAACATGAGTGAGTGAGTGAGTGTCATAAATGTGAAACTTTGCTTTCGCTTAACTTCGGAACTAAATGTCCTACAGATTTGAAATTTTGGATTTAAAGTATGTGATTATAGTTTACTGGATGACGAGAATTTCTGCGTTCTGGTCTTATCCAGAGGTTCTCAAATAGGGGCCTGAAAATGCGGCGAAATGGTTCCAGTAAAGGATGGTACGGCAGTGTTTGCTTCGCGCTCGACTTGGCGGGGGCACTACCGTGCCCCCAGATTAGTAATAATGACATAAAAACTCAATTCACGCTCAACGAAATTAAGAATCACTTTGAATACGGCGTTGGCATTATAAGTTGGGCTCGGGCAAAATGGAAATTCTTTTGATTTCAGACAGCAACAAAGTAGACCAAAGATATTTTATAGATATTACATTGCTGTTATTATATAAAGTGTGCAAAAAAGTTATTAACAACATTGATGTGGGGTTGTTCAAACCGAACTATGGAATCAACTCTGAAATCGAGATAAAAAAATCTACTGTTTCATTCGGTCGAATAATCTTTAACTTTTGCATGTAGTGATAGATTTTTTTAGGATAGTTACTTCCTCAGTTAAAGCTATATTGAGTTTAATAGCTTGAAGAACCTCTTTAAATACTCGTATCATATAGAAACCTTTTGGCTTGCCTATAATTGCAAAAATATAATTGAAAGAGTCATCAATTCAATCGTTCTACTCTCGTGGTTCTCCTCAGTCGACCGACTTAATTTTTTTTATACAACTAAGCTGATCAACAAGCAGGCTACCCACCTGATGGTAAGTAACTATTGTCACCTATAGTACCTACATGTGGTTCCTGTAAAATTTGCAAATCTACAACCCCTACCTCACAGGACGTCAATGTACATATTACGTTGCCAACTTGCGACATAAGATGTCAAGTCACGTACCTAGCAATTACGTTGACCGTCTTACCGGCTGAGCCCTGCCCCCCTAGACAATGCCACACGCTAACTTTTCCGCAGCCGTTCCTCATAAAAAATGTATGGAGATGACATTAGCTGCGGAAAAAATAGCGTGAGGTTGTCGTAAGCTAATGTCATTTTCATACATTTTTTCTGCGGAATGACTGCGGAAAAGTTAGAGTGTGGCATTTGTCTAGGGCCTCTGCTGCTTGTCGGTAGTGGTAGTCGCAGTGTGGACCCTACCACGCGCGCCCATAAGGGCAGGGAGAACACCGGGGGGTTAAGTGGGTAGGCCCGGCTCTCTGCCGGGAGAGCCCCACACACGCTCGTCGTCTAGCCAACGGCGAGTACGACGCATACGCGACGAAAAAAAAAAAAAAAAAAAAAAAGGGCCTCTGCTGCTTAGCGACAGAAACTAGTTAGAAATACTCCAGCAGCATGTAAAAAAGGAGGATATTCTGTATTCTACTGTATCCTTTTTTAAACGGTTTTGTTAAGATTGCCCAGATTGTTCTTGTTATTTTATGTATGTTTACTACGCCAATTATGAACTGATTCTAAAAATTATTTTTGTATTCAAAAGACCATACTCGTGAAGTGGTCCCGTTGTCACCATATTAACCTTATAAACATGTCAAACGTGCGTTTTTAAACTGGGAATGTATTGATACGTAATTATATTAATTAATTAATTTAGGTGGGCTGAAAGTGGAAAGTATATCCTTAACAATTATTTGTTAGGAATTGAAGCATCATTCTTTTAGTACTGTTTATAACGAAAGACTTACATTTCCCTATTGTCGAATTCTAATAGGTACGCTTGTATTAAATATACCCAAAAGATTGAAATAAAATATTTTACAAAATGAAACCGACTTCAAAAACACAAAAAGTAAAAAAATATATAACAATTGACTCAACACCAAATTTCGAAATTGAAGTCGATGACAAACCTGAAAAATGTAAGGACTAACAACTGTAGTTAATTACCGACTTCAATATAAACTAAACTAAAAATAAAATATGCAGATATGGTTAAAACACAGATAAAAAATGAATGTTTTTATGTATGGACGTTTGTAAGTTGTTTGTAACGTCCCAATATTATTTCCGAGAATATGGTATATTCACAAATATGAAATTGCTTTATAAAAACAGAGATATTCCTTCAGTAAACACTAAGCAAAAGAATAAGTATCAATGAGATATCAGTTACATTACGTCCGTTACAGTTCTTGTTACGGATAGTATAATAGCTATCACTACAGATCTATAACCAGCAAATATTTTGCCTAAGCCTCGGTTCAATGACGCAAGCGGCCGCGCTCCAACTAAAATCACCGGATCGTGGTCAAGCAAGACGCAACCACCAATTATAGCCTTCCGCTCATATTATATCATGTTTACGGAACCACGGGGAAACGTGGATGGGAAATTTTACAAATAGCCTTCGCCTAGTGGACTTCGGTAGAAAAGGCGAATAGAAATCGTTGGGTTAAATGCATACCACAGAGCTTGCACGAGAGCTCGATTTCTTCAGGAAATAAGACCTAAATACATCCGTCCTCAAAATAATAATCATTATCATCACAGCTCCTAAACGCCCCCACCGTGGGGCTCGAGCCTATCCTATATCAGGGTGACGCCTTAGTCAACCACGCTGGCCCAGTGCGGATTGGTACACCGCGACACGAGTATTTGATATAAATTTCAGATAAGGCTTCAAGCCCTTTTTCTCAGGAACACGCAAAGATTCGATGTCTTTTCGCGTTCCAGAGAAAAAGAGCCTCGACACACAGACAGATGGACGGCGAAGTGATTTTACAAGAGTTACGCTTTCGTTTTGAAATACGAAACCCTAAAAAGGGTTTTGTTTGAAGCTTTCCATCTCCTCGTAGATTTGTGGCCTCACAAAATCCACGGGAAGTAAGAGAGTGGTGACAATCCGTTACCAAACCTCAGACCAAAGAAACCAAAGGACATGAAATACCTACAAAGAAAACGTGCCAATAATGTATGGTGGTGCTCTAAGATGGCGGAAAAGACTAGGGACGCCGCATCCAATATTCCACACTTTATGATATTTTGCTTAATACTTACAGTTTATTAACTCATCGACAGATTATTTACCACAACAACACGGTGCTTTGTAATGACGGACTGGCCGCAAATTTATTCTTATATATTATCTGTGTTCCTACCATCACTACATAGTATAAAACAAAGTCGCTCTCCGCTGTCTGTCTGTCCCTATGTATGCTTAGATCTTAAAATGTATTATTTACGAAGCGATTTTAAGCAATACAGTCTTAAACCTTATAGAATAAAGTACCTTAAATACATTGTGCATTTAATGTAGTTTAATATGGTCCGTTCGAGCATGTGATTTAAATGAATATATTCGAAGATATTACCGATTTCAAATGCAGGCACATAGCGGTTGCGGCGGTACCGGCCGGGGGGCCGGCGGGCGGTCCTATAGCACTTTATAATTAGCAGGAGAAAAAAGCTGTGAACGTTGTATAGTATAAAGATATTCTGTGGTATATTTACTATCAGCAATGCACCCGTGCGAAGCCGAGGCGGGTCGCTTATAGTTAATATATTGCGATGCCATTGCTGGTTTCTTTAGTCTGAGTACCAAACGGACAATTACAGATATTTTTTATATACGACAGGAATGCTCTCGGCCTTCATCTGACCTGATGGTAAGTGACGATAAGGCCGAAGGTGGAAGCGAGCTTCACCTGGACTCCTCAACAACTGAGGAGCTGGCTATCTTACCTCTAATTGTCTAAACACAACAATGCTATTAACAATGTTATTGTGGCGACAAACTTAGGTAAGACGGTGGTAGCTAGCCAGACGGGTTTAGATCAGAAGCCCTACCACCACTTTATACAAATAATATGAATATGTATATATTTTTATATTATGTACCCACAGTAACACGTCAGACTTAAGAGGATTGTGAAGCTTTAAATTTTCATACAAAAAGCGATAACGCTTTTGTCCCTCTTTACATAATTCAATTTTCATAATTTTTGGAAATGTAGTAGATATACTGAAGATCTAGGCTTGTATGTTTTGATTTTGAAGTAATATTTCTCAGAATATAAATTATTAGCATTTAAATATCCATATTTTAGACTTAAAATCTACCTCGAGCATTTTTTTTGTCTAAATTATACTGAATTGCAAAAAAATCAAAACGTACAAACATTGATTAAAGTATACTGAATTTAATGAGACCAAAAGTGTCTAATTTCGTAAAGGTTCAAGAGGGTAAAACAGTTATCCCCCGAAACAATATTTCAATAAGAAATGTAGGCACTTGCCTCGGACTTTCAACTCTAAGCGGTGTGCAACAAACTGCATTTTTGAATGTGCATACTCGAGCCATGAATTATCACTTCACAGTCCTCTTAATATGTTGACCTTTGTAATAGCGACGGTTTTCATAATACTAACGTAAAACTTGACGTGTTACCCACAATACTTTCCTATAAGTTAGTAATCTATACTTAATATTATAAATGCAAAAGTGTGTCTGTCTGTCCCTCTGTTACCTCTTTACGCCTAAACCGCTGAACCGATTTATATGTAATTTAGTACAGAAATAGTTTGCGTCCCGGGAAAAAACACAGGCTCCTTTTAAACCTGCAAAACATAACGCAGACAAAGTTGCGGGCAGCAGCTAATCTTCTTCTTTATATATAAAAATTAAACGCTGTGTGTTTGTCTCGCACTCTGAAACGGCTCGACAGATTCTTACGAAATTTTCTGTGTGTATTTGAATAGGTTCAAGGAAGGTTTATACGTAATTTAATTGGACCCGGTAGGTGGCGCTGTAATCGGACAGGACAACGTCTGCCGGGCCCACTAGTATTTTATAAATTCTTTATACAGAGTTTAGATAAAAATAAGTTTTTTTCAATGCAGATCGATATTATGTAGGAAAATACGTTCTCCTTTAGAATAATAATACATTACGAGCTTTTTTGTCTCAGAAAAGACCTTCACCTATTTTTATTTTATTGCATAATGAAATTCATTTTTATTCATCACTAGTTCTCACCTGAAGTTGGACAGTGATTGTAATTTATATGACTTAGGTAACACAAGTCAAGTATAACCACACATAAAAATGCAATATATTACCAACTAAAATGCACTACCTAGATGCTTCCGCGAATAACCTAGTGTTATGCAACTCAATACTCGAACACTAGCTAGACTGCGCAGATTTCAACAAAATATGCAAATAAAATACATGCCTACATGCAATCAGGTATTGGATGCTGTTATATAAGGAAATATTGTTAACCGCCCCCGTGGTCTAATGGTTGAGACCACTGGGTGTTGATTAGGAGGTTCGGGGTTTAATTCCCCATGGGGGCAGAAATTTTTCTGCTCGGTTTGTTTGGTGGTAGGGTTTCTGAACCCGCCTGGCTAGCTACCACCGTCTTAACTAAGTTTGTTGCCATAATAACAATGTTTACAGCATTTTTGTGTTTCGACAGTTAGAGGTAAGAGCTACTTCAACGTCCGTGGGGACTATAGTCCATGAAGCAATTCCCTTTGCGTAAAACCGCGCGGTGTGATAAAAAAATCGTGAAAAATAAAATATTTTCTCTATGGCTTTAATCCTTTGCCAATAGTCTCTTTCATAAGTTGACAGGTCATGTCCAATTTTTTTTTAGTCTTAGATTGAAATAAATTTTTCATAGTCTGCGGTTTAACTTACTTGGCCGTATCCATACGTTTCTTACTCCATGACCGATGAGATTTATTGCGTACTTACTTAGTCTGTATTAGTATTTTCGTAGAGTGTTCTATATCAAAATAAACTAGAAGAATTGGGCTACATTATTATGTATGGTTTATGATAGTTTATAGTGTTATATTGCCACACTAAACGTTTTTTTCAAAAAGTGAGTATTTTTGAAATTTTAAGCACTTTAGTTACTATTCTCGTCATTATTCATTCAATTATGAATCCTTATCTAATTAACTATTATAAGTTCATTCCTTATTAAATTAGCTTTCCATACGTATTTTTTATTTAATTTTAGACACAATAATTTATTTTTTGCATTTTTTTTAATTTTGAGGTCGCGCGTGCGCATCTCGCATATATAATTACGTAATTAATCGATTTTATTATTTTTTTCGTTTTTCATTAAACATATTACCCAAAACTATTATATATCAAAATAATCTTCAAGAATAGGGCTATAATAATATATATGGTTATTTAAAGTTTTATAAAATAGTTTTTGTGAAAAAAAAATATTTTAAAAATAGGGTCTTCCGCGACCTTCCGAACATTTTCGCGCTTCATTCATTTAATTATTAATCCTTATCTAATTAACTGTTATAAGTTCCTTCTATATTAAATTACCTTTCCATACGTATTTTTTGTTCTCTTGTAGACAGTATATGTCACTCTCCGCAATTTTTTGAACACCCCGTACGCGCCGGGGTGAGTCATTCCGCAATGGCGGCACCTTTGATATTTGAGATATACTACTTTTTGCTTTTGAAACCCACCACGCTTCGCGTGGCGGACGCGTGAGTGGCAGTTCCTCAGTTGTTGAGGAGTCCAGGTGAAGCTCGCTTCCACCTTCGGCCTTATCGTCACTTACCATCAGGTGAGGTGCAGGCCAAGAGCTTCCCTGTAATATGTAAAAAATAGTAACTTTACACCATTGCACAGAAACAAACTAGCTTATGTGAGTCTCACATAAATTTAAATTAAAAAAATAGCCAACTTTCAATTTGGCCAATAAAAGTTTTATACAAACTTAATGCTGTAGCGCCCAGTTTGAAGTAGTTTCTCAAAGCACTCTTCGTTATAGAGGCGATAGAGCACGCAGAGAGAACCAAAGTCTCTCCTTTGATCCAGCGTCTCCTTTGAGGCCATGATATTGGGATCAATGACTATGCGTAATGTATGTAGGTACGCCTTTGCAGAGAGTTCCACTTTTAGCAATAATTCGGATTATGATTATTCCTATACATTTAATATAGCCTGAATAGCTCAAAAAATCTGAAATATCTGTATTGAGTAGTTGACTGATCTATTTTTTGTAGAAACGTCTTTAATTCATCATAATTAATAAAAAACGAATGAGGTACGAGCAGTACTTCATATGCGGCCGAATTTATGCTTTATAAAGTGAAATGTGATTTATATTATGTCAACGATGAAGTAAATGTCAATCAATCAATCATTCATTATGGGAATAAGATAGCTTGCCTATACATTAGGTCACCGGTCAGCATTATATTCAGAAAAAAATCACAAGTAAATCTTTACAATTTCCTAATCATAGTTTACCAGTTACAGTTACCTCTATTTTTTTTTTGTTTTTTTTTCTTATATTTATTTATTACTATCTTCTGCCAAACCACAATGTGGTTTGTTGGCAGACGAAGCTCCATTTTTTTAACATTAATTGAAACGCTATACACATATTACTTACTAAGAACTTATAACACTAGACTCGCAAACTAATCAATCAATATATGATATTTTTTTTTTATATACTAATATATTGCATTTTTTACCTTAGATAGAAGGACATTACCAACATTTGTAAGAAAACTAAAAATTTTATTTTACCATTAGTGCAACGATCAGTCTCGCTATAGATGGGTAAGATTTCCAAAACAGCGCCATCTGCCCAAAAGCTTAAACATCAACAAAGAAACAAACTAAAGCATGCGAGACAAAGCAAAAAGCATGCGCAACATTCAAAGATATCAAGCATTGCATGTAATGTTTCAACTATAGTTCATAAAACTTCCGGTAGATGCCACTTTTTCCTTTCTTTTCGTATGGTTGGACTGGCGTTAGGCACCTCTCTAGGCCAGTGGTTCTTAATCTTTTTGTGACGAGGGACGATTTTACAAATATTTGTTTAGCCATGATGGACCACCAACTCTAGACCAATATAGAGTATAATAAAGGGCCGTTGGTAATATTTTATTTTATTTTACAATATCTGTAATATTACTTTTTGGATGGTTTCGCGTACCACTTCGGCCGATTCCAGGGACCACCGGTTGAGAACCACTGCTTTAGACGAAGTCCTAACTTAACTGCTGGGCCAGTTTCCATGGGGTGCGTTCGGTGAATTGGCCTTCCCGATCCCCAACGTACCTCCATTGGGAGCGGAGAGGTTTCGGAGGTAGCTTAGCCGGGCATGGCGACACGAGCGGAATCGCTGGTGGCCCGATTCTTACGGCATTCCCAAGTGTGCAGCCTAATCTTAGTCCCTTGACGTCGTAACAGATTCCCATGCCTCAAAAAAGGCATTGCGCTTGCTGCAGGCGAAACACGGGCTGCCAAGACTGGACTTGAATCACACATTATCTCACAATTTCAGTGACATAATCTCTATGTCTTAAAGAGTAGCATGGCGGTGCGTATTTAGTAAGACTGACGCGATAAAAATTTCTTGACACTCGTCAAGGGACACGTGTGACTGAGTTTTATCACAAATATCTTGGCGTGCCGCTACTCCGACTGCTGTGGTTGTAGCAAAGGAGTTAATACTTTAGATGTGGCAGCAGTCGGCAGTCAGCAGTCGCTTTTTTTCATATAATAAATGTCTAAATTTAACTGTCCGTAGCGTTTTTGAATATAGAAACCGGGCAATAGAGATTATGTCACTCAAATTGCGACATAATGCGTAACCCAAGTCCAGTCTTGGCAGCCCGTGCTCCGCCTGCTGACGCGGACAAGCGTGTGTGAGATTCACTCTGCCGAAAGCAGTACATATCTGCTAAGCCAACTCCGAAGTTCAATTCGTCAAATCATTAGGGCATTAGATAAAAATTTCTCGATTAACACGCCAAGAAATTTACACACCGCTCATAATTTTGAATATAGACAATAACTGAACTATTTCTTACGAGCTAAACTATTGAGCTGAACTATTTATAAGCGTCGGTGGCGCTCTGTGGACTGCCCTTCTAATCGGGAATCGGGGGTTCGATCCTGCCGTACCTATGTGTTTTAACAGACTTCAAAAAAGGAGGAGGTTCTCAATTCGATGCGTAGGATGTTTTTTTTTTGTGTGTTTATAACGTGATTTCGCCGCCAATTGTGGACCGATTTTCAAAATTCTTTTTGTATTCGATAGAGTATACTCCTAGGGTGGTCCCAAAGTCACCAAAGTCAGGATCTGATGATGGGATCCTATGAAAATCGATTGCTGCTGGTGTTTAATTAGGGTTTTTTTCACTAAAAAGATTTCATTCACTAAAAAGTTAAAAATAAAAAATATTTTACAAAAAATAAAAACCGACTTCAAAAACACTGAACACTTAAAAATAATATAAGAATAGGTACAGACAACATCACACTTCTATATTGAAGTCGGTGACAAATTTCTAGACTTTCTAGGAGATCATCGTTTGGCACCGACTTCAATATAGAAGTGTGATGTTGTCTGTACCTATTCTTATATTATTTTTAAGTGTTTTTTCGAATATCATATGTTACATTTGTCCGAAGCTCCTATGGTGAAGGAACACATCGTGACGATACCTGCATACACGTGTAAAGAAATTCAAAGGCGTTTGTGAAGTCGACCAATTCGCACCGGGCTAGCGTGATTGACTAAGGCCTAAACATCGAACTTAGGGTAGGTTCGAGCCCTTCGGTAGAGATTTATATGAGCTGTGATGATGAACTATTTGGGAAGCGATATTGCCGTTACTATCTGTATTCGGACCTGTTGAACTCCTCTAACTGGTCTTCTTGACTCGGATTCGTAGAGTAAGAATGTAAGGATTAACTAAGTATTTAAGGCGCTATATCGAAAATGAATCAAACAATGGGAGGCGTGGTCTATACGTAAACGCGGGGCGCCCCCCGTGCTCAAGAAGCTAGTCTTTATATCTATGTCACCAAAGTCGTGAATGCGTTGCGCCTGCATGCAATCAGATCGTTTAGAAATTACCGACGTAAGCGACAAAATACAAATTATTTTATTAAAAAATAACTATAATGATTAGAAAAAAATTCTTCTGTACGATTCTGGATACTGATGATGGCTACTTATTTAAGGAACTTTTTAATGAATACCTAACACCGTTTACTAGTAATCCTGAATATTGTTATTTTTAAGAGGTAATTTCAAAAATAAAAAGTATCGAGGCAAAATCTTTAAATCGCGTTTCCGGTTCTGCTCGTGACTAGTTAAAGATATAAAGAAACACATATTTGACTTTCAGATCTGTAAGATCTCTCAGTTACCTATGACATTACATTGAAAATAACCAATATTTTCGATATAGCGCCTTAAGAATCGGTGCTGGCTCAAAACTGAATCAAGTTCAAGGGAGTTAAGGATGGTGCTCTATAACACGTATCGCTCTGAGGAAGAGCCCAACAAGCGATTATACTAACTTTATTTCACAAAAATAACAAAATAAAAAGTTATGTATTATTTCTGTATAAAACCCGTGAAAGAGTATTATTTTATCTGTGACAAATATAAATTGATTCGTTCATAAATTACTATGGCATTTCAGCACCTTGATACGATAAATTATAGAACAGATAAATGTTCAATATTTTTTAATTATTGCATGACTAGCTTTCTACATAACAGGTGAATCTATAAGGTACAATACAAAACCACTTATATCTATTTAAAGACAAAATAATAATAATAAAAAAACAGAATTATTGTCGAATAAGACAACACAACAGAGACGGTTTTGCTTATTATCAACATAACAATCCCACTTTTCTAATTAATGTAATGCATTTTAGATATAAATAATCACAAAACACTACATTTCTACCACATTTACTACTAAGATATATGTTCTCTTGGGAAATTAATGTCCTAATAACTTCAGGCTCAATTATTTATAATACGAATACCTAGCTTAACAACGTAAGAAAATGAACCAAATGCAAGATATGAAAAAGAATAGTGTTTTTTTTTTTCATTTTTTGGACCTCTTCTATTTCTTATAATATACTGACAATAGAATAATATAAAATTTGCGTGCGTTGCGTTTGCGTTTCATATCCGAAGATATGAGCATAAACACTATAAAATTATCACACAAACTTAACTAAACCTCGATGGATTAATAGTATTTTGCAAGTAAAATTGTTTTAGTAGTAAGTATTACATTTACAATTTATAGAAAAAATTGTTTGTCACTAATATGACTTTGTGGTGGACATCACTAGTTTACGAGTAAAGCAAAAAAACCTAAAAGTTAAACATTTTATGTATAAAAACAAAATATTCTACCACACTTAATAAGTCTCTATACATTTTGCATACAAAACATTCGTGCATTAAATCAACACACTGTATATTACGGACTACAGTTATTGGAGTTTGAGCCTTAGAATCACGAAATAATTCACATATTTCATTGCTCTCTTAAAACGCCTTTTTACAAGGCAAGAGCTCACACTTATCTGTGGCATCTAAATGGAAGAATTCACGGATAATAATACTCCCATATATCTAGAGTAGCTACTAATGAAATAAAAACACTGTCAGAGACATGTATCCAACTAGACGTCGCGTGTGAATGTACTTCGTGTGTCAAAAGAATAAGCAATGCTCCTCTATTTAAGTGTTTCACTGAGTCAGCGCTCCCGTTAACGGCGCCATCTATCTATCTAATTGTGCCTCATATTCATAGTCATATATTTTTTTAATGTAGGCTTTTTAACCACTTATTGACGTCATGGAATACATAGATATTGAAAAGAACACCGTAAAGACCGAAATGAAAGTAACTTTTAACGTTTTAAGCGCTCTTTTGACGTCATATTCATTATATAAACATTTATTTACATTGCTTGGTTTTTATATACATAAGAATGGTTGGCGTTTGTCGATTGCGATGGTCTAGTTAAATGCATATCTGTAAACATTGTATTTACTATAGAATAAGGTAACTATGAACTCGCTCGTCATAAGAGCAAAACATAAACACAATGTCCAGAGCAGCGAATATGCGGAAAGGTAGAGACATCGCTGGCCTTAATTATTTGTATTTTTGTCTGTAGCAGGCAACACTATAGTGCACCTGACCCATTTTGATCCTTTTAACCATTTCACTGTTACATTGTTTTATTGTCAAATAAATTGGTTCAAATGCCTCAAAACAGAACAATAGGTAATTAAGAGACATCACACGATTAATACCCTGAACACACATTTTCAGAGCTACCTTTTAACATCCTCGTGTTCTAATAATCCTACGTGGCCTAGACACACATGCACATAAATAATATTGCACAATTATTTATCCAATACAACTTCATCTGTTGGTATGTTTAAGTACAATATTATTGATCGATTTATTCTAGATGTCGCCTGACGTTAAATTAAAAATTAATACAATGGCAGTGGTAATTATCGACCACCATAGTCTAGTTTAGCCCAGCAGCTGCTGTTCGTCGCACCCCCTCCTCTTGCCGAGCTGGTGACAAAGCTGAGGCGAGCCCACAATGTCCCCGAGGAACACGCTGAGTAGGAACAACTCCTTCGCTTGATCCTGAGACCGCTTGTACTGGCTGAAAAATGAGTGATGTATGATTTAATGAGTCATCAAGCGTTTTGCTTACGGCAACACTGACAACAAAAGGATCTTGCATGAAATTTGCAAGGTATAATTTTTTGTCTCCCCTTTTAAATTACCATTTAAATTATTTTTACACATAATATTAAAATAGATGACAAAAAATTTTGAGTTTTTGCCTGTTCGTCTTGCGAACGCTCTTCCAAATTTTAAACAGGTAGAGTCTTTTTATTTATTTTATATTACTTGTATTTGGATCTCATTCATGATTGAGATGTTAATCGGTACATGTAAAATATTCATATATTATACATGCTGATCAAACCGATACCTACCCATGTGTACAGCCGGCTTCAAAAGTAGATGAGCATTTTTAAGCATTTTATTACCATGTCACACCAACTATTCCTTTTATTTAGTACTAGCTGTGCCCGCGAACTACGTTTCGCCATCAAAATACTTAACACAGTGTTTAGTTTTTTCCTCCATTTTATTCCATAATGATTCAACTTTCTTCTGCCTTTCTTGAGCATCGGCCATTTCGAAATTAGGACAATTTTCGTAGGTTCGTAATGCTCTTTTTCTAACAGTCCACAAAATTAAATACATTACATATTACTATAAACACTAAGTTTAATTATTGTTTTAGAGACATTATTGATATTAATAAATTCTTCTTCAGTAGAAAGAACTACATAGTTGCAAGAATAATCTTTATCGTATTTATGTTTCGAATTAAAATAAACAATTGTTAATAAATAAGAACTGTATACGATACGATATAAAGTATAGATTTTATAATGGGTGTTGGTAACACCAACAAAATATATTTTTTGGATATGACAACTTGGCCAATTTTGACTGGTCGTACAGTAAGCTCCTTGTCAAGCTATACTGTTTGACCTTTGAACCGTTCTTATGTCGCTCGTAATACTGGCGGTTTTCGTAGAGTTAATGTATAGCATGAATGGGGGGGTTACTGTACAAATACGTTTTCCGTATTCGATATCCGATCACGGAATACAGACACGGAGTTTCGTGAACGTAGCGCAGACGTTCGTTTCTTCTCATTCAGGATTTCTACCATTCTACCTAAACGTACGTACAGAACGTGTTCCGTTCGTAATAAAAACGAACGTGTGCGGCAGTCAATGAGTATTTTGTATAGATTTGATGCATTCGGATGCCCGCATTCAGAAAACGAATGCGAAAAACGTATTTATGCGGTTAGCCTTAAAATGTATTGAGACTTCCGTTTTTGTAACGTGTACTGTGCGATATAGTGTTGCTGGCATAGTTCGGTTAGCAAACTCGCCGTGATGACTAACATCCAACACACAAACTTGGAGTTATCGTTAGTTAGTTCACGATCGTTGCATTATCACGGTCTCGAAGGACACAAAACACAGGTAACATCTAACATCGAACATCCAATAGGCCCCGAAGCGGTTCTCAAACTTTTTTGGTGACGGAACCCTTTTGGAAAGCGAAATACTTGACGGAACCCTAAAATAAAACAATAGTTTTTAAAAGTGTATTCTTTATTAATAAGCATAATAAAAGTACGACCAGAGAGGGTGTTTTGATTTTTATAAATTATTGCGGAACCCTTATAGGGGTATTGTGGAGCCCTAGGGTTCCGCGGAACAAACTTAGAGCATGGCTGCTCTAGGTACCCTTCAGGGCCTACTTTCATTTAATACCCCTATTGCTGGGTTTGAAAAGCAACTGTTATCCGTCTTTTTTGAGCGGTGGCCATGTTGAATTTACGTCAATGTTGCTACGTTCATAGTGCTCTACTGATCAAGGCCTTTCATTTGATACCCATATTGCTGGGCTTAGAAACGAACTTTTATCAGTTTTTTTTGAGCAGCGGCCATAGTGAATTTTGTGCTATTTTCCTAGGTTCATAGTGCTCTACTCTTCAAGGCCTTTCATTTGATACCTATATTGCTAGGTTTGGAAACGAACTTTTATCCACCTTTTTTGAGCGGTGGCCATGTCGAATTTACGTCAATATTGCTAGGTCCATAGTGCTCTACTCTTGAAGACCTTTCATTTGATACCTATATTGCTAGATTAGAAAACGAACTTTTATCCACTTTTATTGAGCGCCGGCCATGTTGAATTTATTTATGTGTTGCTAGGTTCATAGTGCTCCCGTCCCTCCGTCCGCTCCGTCCCTCTGCTCATCAAGGCCTTTCATTTGAGACCCATATTGCTAGGTTTGGAAACGAACTTTTATCTATCTTTTTTGAGCGGCGGCCATGTTGAATTTATGTCAATGTTGCCAGGTTCATAGTGCTCTACTTATCAAAGCCTTTTATTTGATACCCATATTGCTGGGTTTGAAAACGAACTTTTATCCATTTTTTGAGCGGCGGCCATGTTTAATTTAGGGCAATTTTCCTTAGTTCATAATGCTCTACTCTTTTAGGCCTTTTAGTTGATACCCATATTGCTAGGTTTGGAAACGAACTATTATTCTTCTTTTTAGAGCGGCGGCTATGTTGAATTTATGTCAATGTTGCTAGGTTCATAGTGCTCTACTCATCAGGGCCTTTCATTTGATACCCATATTGCTGGGTTTGAAAACGAACTTTTATCCTTTTTTTTGAGCGGCGGCCATGTTGAATTTAGGTCGATTTTCCTAGGTACCTAATGCTCTACTCTTCAAGGCTTTTCATTTGATATCCATATTGCTAGGCTTGGAAACTAACTTTTATCCACCTTTTTTGAGCGGCGGCCAAGTTAAATTTATGTCAATGTTGCTAGCTTTATAGTGCTCTACTCTTCAAGGTCTTTCATTCGATACCCATATTGCTAGGTTTGGAAACTAACTTTTATCCACCTTTTTTGAGCGGCGGCCATATTGAATTTATGTCAATGTTGCTAGGTTCATAATGCTCTACTCATCAATGCCTTTCATTTGATACCCATATTGCTGGGTTTGGAAACGAACTTTTATCCGTTTTATTTGAGCGGCGGCCATGTTGAATTTAGGGCGATTTTCCTATGTTCATAGTGCTCTACTCATCAAGGCCTTTCATTTGATATGCATATCGCTGGGTTTGGAAACTAACTTTATCGGCAGTCATGTCACATTAAGTCAACGTGGCTAGGTTCAATGTGTTCTACTCTTTAGGTTCTTCGTTCGATATCCATGTTCCTTGGGTGGATCCAAAAAAATGTGATCCGTCATTTTAGACATTAGGATCAAGGGTCCCGTCCCGTCCCTCTACGCGTAACCCAGAACATTGCAGTCAGATATTTTTTTTAATTATCAATATTAATCTATTACTTTTAATAGTTTTAAATGGATGAAAGAGTTTGATTCCTTAGTCCTAATGTAAGAACATATAACACCTTTCAAAATACCTTGAAAAGAGTATCTTAATTTTTCAACATTTCAAATATCTTAAAAAATTGTACCGATTTTGTGAAAATTAGTCAAGAATTAAACCAATCTACAAATTTTATGGTCACTCGATAAGTATTATCATAAAAAATGCTTTATACATTGGTTGTATGGCTTGATCTTTATGCCTTACCACCACGGTACGACATAAGAAAAAGACAATTTGGTTGGCGAAATCCAGTTGGGCACAGCCATTAACAGAAAATATTAAATTTTATTTGTACTATGTGAAACACTTCATTCCTGCCTTTCAATTTTCGAAATCCAATTACTTAGGATCAGGCTGTATGGCGTAGTTCCATTACCTTTCCTTCGTGGAAGAAAATACCTCAGTATGTGACAGACTTGTCAAAATAATTTCACGTGCGCCATGTTGTTTTTCTACCTAAAGCCAATTCGAAAATTTTATATGGTATTTTTTCACTAAAAATAAAAAGTGAATTTTTTTAAAACTATTCTATCGTGTTCTGCTAATGATTTTAAGGCGACCTGTGTATTTTTTTTCTTAATATTTCGCAATTACAGATTTTTGTACCCCTACGATTTTATTATATATAGAGATGGTTACACCTATATTGCATAGTTAATAGTTGGTGTGATACGGTAATAAAATGTTTATCCACTTTTCAAGCCGGCTGTCCGTATGATAGTCTGGCGCGTCATTGAAAATTCGAAATTGCCAACAAAATTTTCTTTCCAAATTGTAAAATTAATTTTACAATTTCTAATTTTCAATGACGCTAGACTATGTTCACGTGGGTAGGTTTCGGTTTTATAGTGTATGTACTAAACTTACACTATCAAAATTTCGAATTTTCAATGACCCATATGATTGTTTACTTTGCATGTACCAAACACCTTGTATATACGTTATATTCACGATTGATTAGAATTTAAAAACTGTATTCGATTTAAAAAGAGCCTGAAAATGGATACTACATAAGTAAATTTGAATGTGAATTCACATCTCACTAACAAGGGGCAAAAAAATACTACAAAACAAGGTGCTATTCTCAAAACTAATACACCGTCAAAGATCGTCAAAGATTTAACAAAGTACTACAATACAATTCGTGAACAACGGTATGTTGAATGAGTATAACAGCATAGTATCTCCTAAAATTTGATAAACAGCAAGTGACAATTAACATTTTGGTAAAGTCGTCCGGGCTTTGTACGAGGAAGCACAGGGCGATCGCCTTTCAGATGGCCAATTAAATAGCGATTGAAACTGGTAGTAATAGTAATATATCTCATCGCTTTTTTTACTAATAGGCAGTAACAGAAACGTCCACTCTCGCACGGCTGCACACTCTCGCTATAAAAACGTACTAAAAACGTACTAAAAACCACCAAAACGTAATAACTAAGTTTCAAGAACTGTTCTAATTTTACAATTAATTTCTAGTTCTTTCGTTTTCTATTGTTCTTTTATGTATTACCACTTATAATAAAAGAGTTTTTGCTAAACGCAGTGGTTTATTTTGTTCCGTTTACATCAGACAAGTGGTGACAGAAGTAGAAACATTCTAAATTGGAATCCTGAAACGTATTAAATAAATGTCATATAAAACAGCCAGGGTGTGCCTATGGTAAAATCTAGAGTAATAACCTTATAATAACATTACCCATAATAACATTTGATTCATAATCTCAGAGTGATTATTTTCTCGCAGTCAATGATAAAAAGTAGAGTACCTAAACACGTGAAAAAAAATTCATCTCGGCTCTTGTATCCCTTGATCCGCTCAGGATTCTATTCTAGAATCCTTCGCTCCTATCGGGATACAACTTAGTGCCTCGAAAAGAATTTTTTCACTTGTTGGGTAATCTACTATTGTGCAACTGATTGTTAGACTGCAAACTTTACAAAATTATACGAAACTGCAAGAAAAACGAATTTGACTCGAGTACCGAGGATTCCGTACAAACTTACCTAAGTTTATGTTCCTATAAGTTCCAACTACATATTTACAGGTTTCATAAAGTTCAGTTTGATATTTCTACGCGTTCCCGAGAAAAAGGGTCTGTTTAACTTAAAACGATAAAAAACGACCGAGAAGGTAACGTTGACACTTGTAAGACTTTCCAGCAAATAAATAATAACATGAAAACGCCTATTTTGAATTGAAATTCATACACTTCAATTGAATTCGTAATTTGCTGTTTTTTTTTGTTACAGCAATCGCTATGTCGTGTTTAAAAATTAATGAAAGACTAGCTCGATAGAAGCCTGCTTAATAACGTTTCTACCCTAATTCTATCCCTATCTTAGTCTTTAACTATGCTATAACTTCCAATCTAACGTCTTAACCACGTTGATGCGGAATTAAGATTGATATTAACCACAATTCAGGAAAAACTACAAAAAATAGTATTATGTCAACATTTCATCTCTTTGTTCAATCATTTGAATGCCGTCTTCATTGCTTTGTGGTTAGTACATCGCAGATTCAACATACACATTTCCGCATCATAGTTCTTGCGTACACAAATATTTACCTTTTTTCCTTAATTTAAAGCTCATATTCTATTGACGAGCAAGAGAGCTTAAAGGTTAGAACAGTGAAAGTGTTTGAGAGGTTGCATAACGCCAGTTCACCTCAATGACGACTGACTGCAATTGTAGTCAACCAATCACTTATATATTTTACTTGCAAGATTATAATCTACAATCTACACGCTGAATCATAAAATATACGTTTAAACTTAGTAAAAATATTTTTATTAATAAACTCAAGAAAAATTATTTGCTATGAGTTCCTATCTATTTAGTAAAAACATAATTATCTAAGTATTCATTTCGTGTCATTACGAAACCTGAGTCAAACATAATTAGTTTCTCATTATGAGCACACTTCTCCAGCCATGATGATTTTCGTAATAAGAACAGACAACCTTCAAAAGCAGATTAAGGTAATTTCAAAACTCTTGCTATTTTTGACGTCTGCGTTGAATACAGTTAAAAAAATATTTCCTCAACGGTTGGATGTTCAATAGTAAACACCTATTTGACCAAGCGGAAAAACAATAGATGAATGTTGATACATCCGTAGGAATGCTAGAAGTGAAAAAGTGAAGTGACTGGAGAGTGTTATGAATGTGTAGGAATGATATGTGAGTAGTTAGAGTTTAAAATAAGGTAAGATTTTAGTTTTAAATAAGTCTATGGTATAATTGTCATGCTACGATGAATATAATAATACGTTTAATATAATATAAATATAGACGCTTAGATTATTGACTTATCAACTAATATACACGTTTATTTGAATACTAAAGAATTGGTTTCTTTTCAACCCAGATCCCACACACCTTTATTCCCAAACAACTACCTATTTAATAATAGGTGAATGCACAGGTAATACATCATCATACATACATCTTTTAAATCTATAAATTTCCGGATAATAACATCGACCATGTGCCTTTGAGTAAGAAATTACGATTTGTAGTTGAAAAACCTATGAGGCTGATCAGTAGGCTTACTCACGAACCAAGTCCTGTAATTTTTCGTACACTTGAGTGGACACTAGCGCCAAATAGCTATCAAGTTGGTCCATGCGGGTACTCGCTCATCTTGAAAACTCGCGCAATACGGGTTCAATTTAGCGCCAATGTGGCAGGTCAAGCTTGCGAAAAATCATAATTTCAATGTCGATCGATGGGGATTGGTTCAAGCCTTCTGACTGCGACTAGCTCTCAGTCCTCAGATGACCAAAGGTCCATTTCTTTTAATAAGTTGCAGCCGAATCGAAACTAAGCGTTGCGATTGGCCAATCGGAGCGCGCATATTGACTTACGATTGTTCGATGACGTGATAATGTGGCGCTCTGATTGGTGGAACGCAACAGCTTTGCTTCGACTCAGCGGCAGCGGTGGGTCATTAGCAGAATTGGCCCTTTGCGTTGCAACGTGACCACTGTTACGTGTGTCCTAGTTGCGCGCGCGCTGCGCTTGCATGCGCGTACGCTGACCTGGATACGTGGCCTTGAAACGCCGAATCCGTTATGAAATATTCAACGAAACTATGGACGATTCAAGGCCGTGGTGTCAAGCTATTAATACACCATTGTTTGCTAATTGATTGCCCGATTAAATTAATTAATTAATTTCAAATTAATCAGTCCTCGTGACTGATGTCGGTGAGACGTTAACGGCGGAGAATTTCAACAAGGACTAATCAACGCTTAGTAATAGTAGATTATTAACCAAGTGGATAAAGCAATGTCTTATTGTCACTGGTGTAGACTAGAATTGCGACCGTAACAAAGGACCAATGTGCGACAAAATAAAAACAAATACGTAAGAAATACAGAATTTTATCAAAATCATATTAATTTAATCATTAATTATTGTATTACTTTAAAAAGTTACGAATATTCTGTATTGGAGAAAACTACACAAAAGACGTGGCTGTATAATCCCTTTGCTTTTTTTGCTTGGAAAACTTTAAAAAGCCGATTAAATATGGCGAGATAAAATTTTTGTTTCGTTTTGTTATATTGTAGTGTCTCCACGGATTTTTATGCATACGTTGTGGATTCAGAATCATTATTTTTTTGCACACGCATGTGCACTTTGTGGTCCTTCGCTCCCATAGTCCGATAACCGGTTGTTACACGCAGGATGACGGGATGGTTAATTAGTCATCCCGTGACCACGACTGCTGAAAAGCATTCAAAACGAACTTCGGGTTAAATGAATAAAATATTTAAACTAAATTATATTATACGCAAAAAATCTGAATAGTTAGTTGTTGCATATGAAAGTATAGTACTTGTGCAAATAAAAGACAGTGTTAAAGACACATTATGTTGATGATTAAAATTCGGATGCGGTCAAGACAACTTTTCATCCATTTATTTTTAATCTTTAGAGAAAATGCAAGTTTAAGGTTAATATGGAAACGGACTATTTTTTTTAAATGTAGGTACATCATAAAAAAATATTGGACACGTATTTTCTCTTTTTTTACGCAATCAAAAAATTGTCCGACAGTACATTTAATTAAAATGTCGCCTAGTTATCTCAGTAGTTTTTTGTTATTTCGAAAAAGCACAAAATATGTGTGTAATATTTTTTTATTATTAAACTGGCGGCATAAAAACAATGCGATTTATCATACTCAGGCCGCACCCCTATTGGTCAAACAGAGATTACATGAATTTTTATATCAGTAACAACTAATCAGCGGCCCTATAGCCTATCTCATAGCGATCACTCGCTGTCGCTTTGGTGACATTAAAACAATAGTTCTAATGTCACCTATGACATTAAAACTATTGTTCTAATTTTACGAAAGCGATAGCGAGTGATCGCTTTGAGATAGGTGCTAGGGCTACAGGTTTAAAATTTATACCATGTATAAAGTTAATTAAGTCCTAATATCCTGATTATTCAATGAAAAATTAGTAGCCTCTTGCTTGATTTTGTACCCGTGAATAAGTAATTCCGAATCTCTTTGTAACGCAAACAGCCCCCCCATCGCCTGTTTCCGGTGGAATCCGAAACGCTATCAATATTTCAGCAGATTGATGCGGTTCAGATCGCATACTGACAGTGTACTTTGCAAGGCGCTACATATTTATTCAAATGTTTGTTACACCGTTAAAAATAGCGCATGTAAACATACAGTGTGTAACAATATCCCTGTGAACCCTTAAGAGGACTGTGAAGTGCCGATTCATAGCTCGAGTAGGCATGTTTAGAGTTGGAATTTATAGATACAAGTGCGTATACAGATCTTATTGAAATATTGTTTTGGGCGATAACGTTTTAACCCCCCACAACCTTTACGAAATGAAAGAATTTTGATTTCATTATATTTAATACACCTTAATCTAGGTCTTCTTTTTTAGTAGTTCAGTTTAGTTTATTTTAATAAAATATAAATACTCGAGGAAGTTTCCATTAAAAAATATAGTTATTTAGATGCTAATAACTTTTATCTTAAGCAATATTTATTTAAAATAATGACGTACGCTCCTAGTTTTTCGTTATATCTACAATATTTAAAAAAAATTAAAATGGGACTATGTTTATAGGGGGGAAAACATTATGGCTTTTTGTATGGGAACTAACAGCTTCACAATTCTCTTAAAGAAGCGTGTATTTTTACTTATATACAAACATAAAAAGAAGTTATAATTAAGAAAAAACAATTATTGACCAAATAATGTCCACTAAAAATGTTTCTAACATCAGTATTTACAAGTTATCTATTACAACATACTCGTAGTGGCGGTAGGTGGGTTACTTTTAAAATATTAATGATGAAGAGTTTTAAAAAATGACATAAAAACGATCGTATGTACTCATCGATTCCGAACATGCCCCACACAGGGTTCACAGGGTTTTTGTTACGCACTTTTTATTTAAAAACACAAAATTTTATGAAGACAGCATATAGACGGATAGACGGTTGGCAATATTTCCTAGGTAATGCATAGATAACCAAGGATGGTGTACGATCATTGCTAAATCGTAGCACGTAATGTTATGCACCTTATTTCTCTAACAGACGGTTTCAATATTCTATCAATCTGTCAATCGGGATTGATTCTATTAATCGGGATTGATTGTTACTAGCGATAGGTATTTGACTGTAGCTCAATACAAAATACGTCAAAATTCTATCTCCAGTACTTAAACAAATCCACAAAATAAATATTGAAACTTCTCGTAAGAGGAGTTAATATAGAAATGCCAAAATCTTTCAGTTCTCGTCATAGCCCGGTTTAAAATAAGCGTACTATGAAACTTACGGTATCCAAGCGGGATAATTTTTAGTCTCAATAAGAATGTTTTGTACAGTCAGCAACACGTCAAGCTTTACATTTGCATTACGAAATCCGACGCTATTACGAGTATGGTTGCTACCCGTACTTTAATACAAAGTATTGTACGTTTTTTCGGATAACTGTACTCTATACTTTATGCCAACGATAAAGTACGCGAAAATACTTTATTTTGCGTGATTTGGTTTCTCTACGACTCATTTAACATTAAATATACAAAACAAGTTTATTGTAAGAATATTTGCGTAATACGGAACGACAGATTTTGTAAAGTTCGCCAGAAGCTCACTTATGGACGCAACTTAATCGCAAATGTCAACATTGTCATGACAAGGTCCTTTTAAAAAAATCTGTTTCGTTTGATTGATTGAGTGCAATAAAAATAATATAGGTAAATTACAATAATTTTGCGAGAAGTAACGAAAAATCTATACTAATATTATAAATAGGATAGATTTGATGGCAATAATTTTTTTTATAAATAAACAAACGCTTGATTGAAAACATAGATTTGATTGTTTGTTTGTATTGAATAGGCTTCGAAACTACTGAACCGATTTTAATGAAAGTTGGTATAGGGATAGTTCGAGACCAGGGGAGTCCTTCCCCTAGGGTCCTCCATAGGGTAATTTTCCTATGGGAAAAAAATTCCCACGGGGAAAAGAAAATAATGCGGGCGAAGTCACGAGCGGAAAGCTAGTATTTTATAAGTGGAGTAGAAAGTACTTTATTTTGACACAGTGTACTTTTTAATTCAACTTTAAAAATCCAATGCACCCTATTTGGATAATAATACGTGGCAACTATAATTACGAGCGACATAAGAATGGTCTCAAGTCAACATATTGTAAAGTCTGCCGTGTTACTGTAGGCGCGTTCCATTCCATTTAAGCACCGATTGCAGCATTTTCAACATGTTTAGCATCATTGCGTTTCATTAGCTTTTGACGCTATACATATAGCAGGGCTCTAGCATCGTATGCTAACGTAATGCGTTCCATTTAAACAATATCTTGATTTTTAGGTTAGGTTCCCTTTATGAAAAATAGCGCAGTAAGAAATGTTAACATTTCTTAAAAGAAGAAACGCAAGAAATGGTTAACATATTTCGATGTTAGCGTGAAAAAATGGTAACGCTTAAATGAAAAACCGGGTTTGTGTACGCACCTGAAAACGCCAGGCCAGTCCATCTGTGGCTTGGGCTGCGCGTGCGCTCTCGCGGCGTAGTGCGCGCACACCCTCTCGAACACGCATGCGCGCGCGCCGAACTCGCCTACTATGTACTTCTCTACCTCCAGAACATCATATGGCTCTGCCTCCCCGGCGAAAGCTAGAGCCCGACGGTTTCTGGAGCGATACGTCCCTGGAAAGTGAAAATAATGTTTATAAATGAAGCGTTGTGGGGAAAATGTGATTGATTGATTATAGAATCTGTTTTTGGTTTTTCCGTTAAATTTTTACGTAGTTTCTTTAATTATAACAGGATGAGATATCGTCTAGAGAAATACAGTTTTCGGATGGTACGTCATATAAAAAGGCTATGTTGTAAAACTGTATTATAATTTTCTTATATAAAAAAATGAAAACTCTTAAAAAGCTCGAATGATTCTTACAAAATTTTATGTATGTATCTATAGCAATCCATGATAATCCAGAGATGGCTTATATGTACAACTAGACCCAGTAGATGGATGATTAGTCCATTAGTTCCAAATATGGAATAAAGTATCTAAACAAAAAATTCATTAAAAAGGAAGATAGAAAATTGATTATTATTGTTTCAATTCAATTCTTTGTTTATAATATTATAGTTTTTTCATTAATCAGGAACAATAATAAAATTTGCCTAAACATCAGTAGTATTATATTATCTGTGCATGCATAAACAATGCATTTTCATCCACTCGGTTCGGCTGCAACCAAATTTTTTTTTATTTAAAAATTCCTATGTTACGTAAAAAAACTGGTTATTGTCACTGTCTTGTGTATCGAGTATCGTTGAATCTGGTTTTCTGCCATCTAATAAATATCTATACGCTTAGTAAACATTGATGAATATACTGCCAATCCGGTCTGATTAGTTAAAGTAGAACACCTCCACCTCCATAAATCAATTGTAACTGCTGTAACTAAAAATCGAAGAGCTGGTTTACATTTTATTATGAGAACGTGTACACTAAGCTAGTTAATTTTCACTGCAATGTAGTTCAATACATACCTACTTACATAAATATCTCGCGCATTTATATAAGGTGCATTAAAAAAAAAGAAATTAACATGTTTAACTGTTTTTTTTTCAAAAGCAACAAGATTTCAGCTTCAATTATTGGAAATTCAAAGTCAAAATACAAATTAATCAAAAACATATCCAAGACACGATTATTTAATTATCCCTGTATGTGCTTACAGCACCAAAATGAAAAAAAATACACTCTTCACCAGCTATTTTTAAGTCAAAGAGCCAAGAAGAACATAAGCAAGCGACTCGGAAGGTTTAACGGATTGTCCCCTCTTTTAAATCGCTGTCATTACAATATTGATATTTAAATAGAAATAATTGAATTATGGCTAATTTTACCGACATTGTCTTAGCTTAGGACAATCTTATATGGCATGCTATCACATTCTTTTCATAAAAGACAACTATCGATTTAATACGCTTAACTGTTAAGCGTATTAAATCGAAAGTAGGCATATAATAAAAAAATACAAAGAATAGTCATAAAACATTTTTTTTTGTTAATCAACAACCTTAAATATTATTTCGGTATTCCGTTACACCCGGTATATAAAAATGAAACGCTGTGTGTTAGTCTCGCAAAAACTCTGAAACGGCTCGACAGATTCTTACAAAATTTTCTGTGTGTGTTTGAATAGGTCCAAGGAAGGTTTAAACGTAAAGTTGGACCCAGTAGGTGGCGCTGGAATCGGGCAGGACAACGTCTGCCGGGCCCACTAGTATGTTATAAAAGTATATATTTACGTTCAATTTTTAAAAATGTTTTGAAATAGGTTTCGGTGATATTTTACACGTCAATCATCATCACTTTCCACGATTTAAACTTTCTTTCACCCATCGGTTGCCTGGAAGAGATTGCTGCTTTGGCAATAAGGTCACCGTTTGTTTTCCTATTACATTTCGTTTTTTGTATATTTATATTTAAACAATAAAGTATTCATTCATGTTTATTCCAGAATCGCAATTAAAAAATACTAACTACTTAATATAACATTTTGCAACAACGACTTATAACAATGTAGATGACCGGTTTCGTATTTCGATACGAACGATGAAATTTCTCCTCGGTAGTTGCTGAACAGTGATTTCATATATTTCTTAAATTTCCTAAAGTTTAATATTCTATTGGTTGCTTTTCGTTGCGGTGTTATAATCTCATCTGATGGTAGGTAAGTGAAGATGAGCGAGCTTTATCTGGTCTCCTTAAAAACTGAGCTCTGACAATCTTACCTCCGATAATCGAAACTAAATATTGATATTATGGCGGCAAACTATGGCAGCTAATCAAACGGACTCAGATGCTCTACCGCCAACCAAACCAAGCAGAAAACCTTTTGCCCCATGGGGAATTTAACCACAAACCTTCGGATTGCAGGCAAGTTGCCTTAAGCTTAAGTAGTCGAAATCGTCAAAAGCGTTTTTGTAACCTGGCTCGGAGGACCTTTTGCTTTAAGACTAGAAATAAGTATTAAAAGAATATCGCGCAAATAAGATCTAATTTAATGCAAATACTTTTTCATAAAATATATTCATCATTAAGACCTCATTCGTACGAGCGTTAAAAAAGCGTTGCGTTAAATCTCGGCGTTAGCCCTTTTATAACGTTCACTATACGATACGACACTCTAGGCCCAACGCCCAGCGTTGAAAAAACAACACTGCTCGGTAAAAAAGTGTCACGTAATAAAAACGCTGCCCTGTGAACATATCATGGAAATGCTTCTGTTTGAACGCTTTTTTTAGCGGACGTTAGAAAAGCGCTCGTGTGAATGAGCTCTGACGCGCTCACTATTTTTAGTAGGTCATTGTAGGTATTCGTGCACTTAATTAATCTAATGTATGCATACGAACCTGGACTCAGTGAGTATGACAGCTTCTTTAAGAAATTTGTCAGTCTCACACTTGTTATGATGAACGGAAAACCTACCAGTTGCACTGGCAATTCAAAGGGCGCCTCCTGGCATAATACACTATTGCAATTCAACAATATTACTACGACCAAACAAGTTGGTAACAGTACTTTTTTCAGCTCCATTCTCCTCAAGAGATTGGAAATGTAAAGCTGCAATGCGGACCGAAAACTGTACGTTTCTGTATGATATCCTCCGCTTAATGCGTTCCGATTTGCGTACTCGCGCGCATCGTAAGCTTTAAACACTAACCCGTTGAGCGACTCAGAGAACACTGCAAAAACTACGCCTACGTGACAGGGACCGTAACGCAACACCTCTACTTTAGCGGTCTGTTGGTCAGTCGGCTGCGTTACGTAACTGAGGTGAATGCATTGATGTCAGCTGCGCTTATATAAGCAATTGTTGTTAAAAGCTTTCAAGGTTAAACTTACACTTCATCCTACTAATCGGATTATTCGTGCATGCAGAAAGTTTTTTGTACATAATATTTATTGCTTGTTCTGTCGATAAAGCGAATCCGCACCCGCAAGAGGCCTGGAGGAATAAGTCCAATGTCCATGCGCAGATCAGCAGGCCTATTACCGATCTGGTTTTCAAATGATATCATCAATGAAATCATGTTGCAAAACGAAAAATAAGATTTTTGGTCAGATTTTCGATCATTCGTTCATTATATCATGATGACTTCATTGAAATTATACCATAATGATGATATCATTGGAGATCGGTAATACGAAAAGAAACATTTCATGACTTTTTTATTTCAAAATGTATACCATGTCATACGATGAAAGATCCATAATAAGCATGCTGATCAAATCCGCACCACTCTCGACTCAAGATGCACTCCATATTGCAAGAAATCGACGTAGGTCACGACCCTCAGAATCGGGGAATCGACTAAACATGTAATATGTTGCTAAGACACAAAGCAACATGTGAAGAATCACATAAATGTTGTAAAAATCTACTTAAGGAAATGGGTCAAAAAGTTGCCCAAAAAAACAAAACGATTATTCTTTTTTTCTGGTCTGAAATCAATGGTACATAAATGTATTAGTATTTCACGCTTATTTTAACCATATAAAGTAATAAAGATTATCATAAAACTTCAATATTTTTCACAAAACCGTCATTCACCATTGAACTGAAGAGAAACATTTTTTAAACCTTCTCGTAAGCTTAGTCAGGCATTACATGGGCTCTGCATCAAAAGTATGTAACCTGTCACCAGGTTTGTGCAGTGGGTAGGTAAGTAGGCCAGAAAAAATATGCACGCGGTTCCGTCACTGATTTTTAATTTTATTTACGTTAGCAAATAAGTATTTAAATAAACAGGAATTACACAAATGTCTGGATTTCGAAAATTTATCAACTTCTCTTGATTATCGATGATTATACTGTGAATATAGCAATCTCTGATAGCAATACCGTTTATAGTATAAATAGCATTAAATGGTAAATTGTGACAACGATAATTTAACATTATCTCAATGTCGGCAATAGGTTGACGGGAAAAAAGGAGAAACCTACCACAAAAAATCAAAAAATACGACCAAAATAAGCGGGAATGCAACATGCCTTATATCTTTAAAATGTTACATCCACTGAGTATATACCTAGTAGCTTATTATGGCTAGAGACATAATCAAATTTCTATATTGAAGTCAGTACCAAATTTTAAGACTTTCTGGGCTAGGAGATCATCGTTGGGCTGACTGCCGGCTGACCGATACCGACTTCAACATAGAAATGTGATGTTTGTCTCTACCTATCCTTATATTATTTTTAACTATTCAGTGTTTTTGAAGTCGTTTTTTTGTAATATTAATAATAAAATATACCTACTTTATTGCAGACTAGCTGTGCCCGCGAACTACGTTTCGCCATCAAAATACTTAACACAGTGTTTAGTTTTTTCTTCCATTTTTTTTATGGGATAGGGGGCAAGCGAGCAGACGTATCACCTGATGGTAAGTAATTACCGTCGCCCATGGACACCCGCAACCCCAGAGGAGTTACAAGTGCGTTGCCGGCCTTTGAGGTGGGAATACGCTCTTTTTTTGAAAGTTTGAAGGTCGTATCGGTCCGGAAATACCGCAGGCGACAATTCGTTCCAAAGTTTGACTGTGCGAGGCAGGAAACTTTGAGAGAAACGCAAAAACGCATTTTATTCCATAATGATTCAACTTTATTCTGCCTTTCTTGGGCATCGGCCATTTCGAAATTAGGACAATTTTCGTAGGTTCGTAATGTTTTTTTTCTAACAGTCCACAAAATTAAATACATTACATATTACTATAAACACTAAGTATAATATTATTATTGTTTTAGAGACATTATTGATATTAATAAATTCTTCTTCAGTAGAAAGAACTACACAGTTGCAAGAATAATCTTTATCGTATTCATGTTTCGAATTAAAATAAACAATTGTTAATAAATTAGAACTGTATACGAATAAAGTTTAGATTTTATAATAGGTGTTGGTAACACCAACAAAATATATTTTTTGGATATGACAACTTGGCCAATTTCGACTGGTCGTACAGTAAGCTCCTTGTCAAGCTATACTGTTTGACCTTTGAACCGTTCTTATGTCGCTCGTAATACTGGCGGTTTTCGTAAAGTTAATGTATAGCATGAATGGGGGGGTTACTGTACAAATACGTTTTCCGTATTCGATATCCGATCACGGAATACAGACACGGAGTTTCGTGAACGTAGCGCAGACGTTCGTTTCTTCTCATTCGGGATTTCTATACCATTCTACCTAAACGTACGTACAGAACGTGTTCCGTTCGTAATAAAAACGAACGTGTGCGGCAGTCAATGAGTATTTTGTATAGATTTGATGCATTCGGATGCCCGCATTCAGAAAACGAATGCGAAAAAACGTATTTATGCGGTTAGCCTTAAAATGTATTGAGACTTCCGTTTTTGTAACGTGTACTGTGCGATATAGTGTCGCTGGCATAGTTCGGTTAGCAAACTCGCCGTGATGACTAACATCCAACACACAAACTTGGAGTTATCGTTAGTTAGTTCACGATCGTTGCATTATCACGGTCTCGAAGGACACTAAACACAGGTAACATCTAACATCGAACATCCAATAGGCCCCGAAGCGGTTCTCAAACTTTTTGGTGACGGAACCCTTTTGGAAAGCGAAATACTTGACGGAACCCTAAAATAAAACAATAGTTTTTAAAAGTGTATTCTTTATTAATAAGCATAATAAAAGTACGACCAGAGAGGGATTTTTCTAAATTATTGCGGAACCCTTATAGGGGTATTGTGGAGCCCTAGGGTTCCGCGGAACACACTCAGAGCATGGCTGCTCTAGGTACCCTTCAGGGCCTACTTTCATTTAATACCACTATTGCTGTTTTTGAAAAGCAACTGTTATCCGTGTTTTTTGAGCGGCGGCCATGTTGAATTTACGTCAATGTTGCTACGTTCATAGTGCTCTACTGATCAAGGCCTTTCATTTGATACCCATATTGCTGGGCTTAGAAACGAACTTTTATCAGTTTTTTTTGAGCAGCGGCCATATTGAATATTGTGCTATTTTCCTAGGTTCATAGTGCTCTACTCTTCAAGGCCTTTCATTTGATACCTATACTGCTAGGTTTGGAAACGAACTTTTATCCACCTTTTTTGAGCGGTGGCCATGTCGAATTTACGTCAATATTGCTAGGTCCATAGTGCTTTACTCTTGAAGACCTTTCATTTGATACCTATATTGCTAGATTAGAAAACAAACATTTATCCACCTATATTGAGCGGCGGCCATTTTGAATTTATTTATGTGTTGCTAGGTTCATAGTGCTCTACTCATCAAGGCCTTTCATTTGGTATCCACATTGCTTGGTTTGAAAACGAACATTTATCCTTTTTTTGAGCGGCGGCCATGTTGAATTTAGGTAGATTTTCGTAGGTACCTAATGCTCTACTCTTCAAGGCCTTTCATTTGATACCCATATTGCTAGGTTTGGAAACTAACTTTTATCAGTTTTTTTTGAGCAGCGGCCATATTGAATGTTGTGCTATTTTCCTAGGTTCATAGTGCTCTACTCTTCAAGGCCTTTCATTTGATACCTATACTACGTACGTCAATAGTACGTACAGAACGTGTTCGTAATAAAAACGAACGTGTGTGGCAGTCAATGAGTATTTTGTATAGATTTGATGCATTCGGATGCCCGCATTCAGAAAACGAATGCGAAAAAACGTATTTATGCGGTAAGCCTTAAAATGTATTGAGACTTCCGTTTTTGTAACGTGTACTGTGCGATATAGTGTTGCTGGCATAGTTCGGTTAGCAAACTCGCCGTGATGACTAACATCCAACACACAAACTTGGAGTTATCGTTAGTTTTTTATCCACCTTTTTTGAGTGGCGGCCATGTTGAATTTATGTTAATGTTGCTAGGTTCATAGTGCTCTACTTATCAAGGTCTTTCATTTGAGACCCATATTGCTGGGTTTGGAAACGAACTATTATCCATTTTTTGAGCGGCGGCCATGTTAAATTTATAGCAATTTTCCTAAGTTCATAATGCTCTACTGTTTTAGGCTTTTCATTTGATACCCATATTGCTAGGTTTGGAAACGAACTTTTATCCTTTTTTTTGAGCGGCGGCCATGTTGAATTTAGGTCGATTTTGCTAGGTTCCTAATGCTCTACTCTTCAAGGCCTTTCATTTGATACCCATATTGCTAGGTTTGGAAACGAACTTTTATCTATCTTTTTTGAGCGGCGGCCATGTTGAATGTATGTCAATATTGCTAGGTTCATAGTGCTCTACTCATCAATGCCTTTCATTTGATACCCATATTGCTGGGTTTGGAAAAGAACTTTTATCCGTTTTATTTGAGCGGCGGCCATGTTGAATTTAGGGCGATTTTCCTATGTTCATAGTGCTCTACTCATCAAGGCCTTTCATTTGATATGCATATCGCTGGGTTTGGAAACGAACTTTATCGGCAGTCATGTCAAATTAAGTCAACGTGGCTAGGTTCAATGTGTTCTACTCTTTAGGTTCTTCGTTCGATATCCATGTTCCTTGGGTGGGTCCAAAAAAATGTGATCCGTCATTTTAGACATTAGGATCAAGAGTCCCGTCCCGTCCCTCTACGCGTAGCCCAGAACATTGCAGTCAGATATTTTTTTTAATTATCAATTATTAATCTATTACTTTTAATAGTTTTAAATGAATGAAAGAGTTTGATTACTTAGTCCTAATGTAAAAACATATAACACCTTTCAAAATACCTTGAAAAGAGTATCTTCATTTTTCAACATTTTAAATATTTCAAAAATTGTACCGATTTTGTGAAAATTAGTCAAGAATTAAACCAATCTACAAATTTTATGGTCACTCGATAAGTATTATCATAAAAAATGCTTTATACATTGGTTGTATGGCTTGATCTTTTTGCCTTACCACCACGGTACGACATAAGAAAAAGACAATTTTGTTAGCGAAATCCAGTTGGGTACAGCCATTAACAGAAAATATTAAATTTTATTTGTACTATGTGAAACACTTCATTCCTGCCTTTCAATTTTCGAAATCCAATTACTTAAGATCAGGCTGTATGGCGTAGTTCCATTGCCTTTCCTTCGTGGAAGAAAATACCTTCTCTCTGTACTATGTGACAGACTTGTCAAAATAATTTCACGTGCGCCATGTTGTTTTTCTACCTAAAGCCAATTCGAAAATTTTATATGGTATTTTTTCACTAAAAATAAAATGTGAATTTAAACAAACGAAATTATGCCTAAATGTTCTTCCGGAAAATTCTAAGCATTGTGGTGTAAGCCATATCAAATTCTGTCCAGTAGTTTCGGAGATCTTTCCGGACAAACAGACAAACAAACAAACAAACAAACAAACCAACAAACAAACAATTTTTTTAAAAACTATTCTATCGTGTTCTGCTAATGATTTTAAGGCTGTAACACTTTTTTTTTCATACTAGCTTGCTAGCACAAATTCTTAATTTCACTTTAATAATTTTCTATAATTCTGAAATAAAAACATTTAAAACTACTCAAATAGCATTCATCATTATTATGACAGATCTAACATCTGATGTAGCTTTTTCTAGAAACTTTTTAATTCTATGAGCGTGCAAAGGGAGCTCCATACAGCCTTCCCCTTGTTTCGTCTTGATATGAACATTTTAGTGAACCAAGATATTTGCAACTGGATTATATCCGATTTTATGTTAATATTTTCTTAATTACTTAGTTAATAATAATTCTATTCTCAAGTGGACAAAACATTCAATTTGATCTCCGAGTGAACTTCTGCTTTGGCTAATGTTGAGTCTGTAGATGGGATATTATTGTGTTTTGATCATCCGTGGAGCTAGTGCGACGGTATTAGCATTTTGATCTGTGTATCGATAGTATTTACGGTGCATGAATTGCGGCCCGATTCCTTGATTGACCCCTGTTGTTTCGCTTTGACGTTGTCACTTGTCAATGTCAGGATGAGGTCGATTAAATCCGGCCCTTTCCCGTTTGGAAGCGTGGAAGAGCAGTCGCTCGATATGAGCTGACCTTAATATTTTTATCCAAACCCATCATGGGATGGACTACTTTAACTCTTAATTTCCTTTTATAAAACCCATGGAGAACATGGTAAGTTGTGGTTTTCAATGTAATTTTGCCATGGCGTAGGTCCGCCATTTTGATGACCATGTTCTAACCATTGTGTTATTTTGTTTTAGGGTTTTAGGTTTTTGCCTTAGACATTCTTTTTCGTACCATTTGATATTTTACTCTAATAATAAACAAACGGGGGACTGATGCAATTCAAGGAACCTGCTTATACTTATCCAGAACTTGGGTTGGAGTGAATCCCGCTATCGCGAAGAACTTACTCTCTGGCGTGTCTAGGTAACGTGCCCTGATTTTTCTTACCATTTACATAATCCCCGAGGGAAGGAGCAGTCACCAGCTCTCTAATTTCCACCCAGCGTGAGGAAGGAAGATGGTTCGCTCGTAATGTTGTATCAACCCGCTTCTATCTTTACCTATATTTAGTTTATGATAGCGTGTCGTGAGGAGTAAAGCCCCCACTTATTTGTATCCTACTCATATTTAAATAAGCCTTAAGATATTTTTCTTACACTTAAGTACCTACATATGAGGATGTAAAAAAAAAGGAAAAAGAACAATAATAATAAATTGCATGAACTAATTAAATTGTGTATACTTTATTGGATCCTTCCCACAGCTGAAGTCTGCTTGCATCTGTATGGAGGCGCCCCTTAAAAATATATCCATACACTTCTCCAGGTAGGCTCTTGTCAATAATATGAAATATCCACCCACGACCTGATGGTACTTACAATTTTCTCTCATGCTCACCGAAAAAGGTCACAGTGGCGTACCCAACGTTAGGCCTGGAAGACTTCAGTGGGAATGATTTAATAATTTCATCTGTTAATTTAGCATAATACTTGAAGCCAAATGTTAATTTGTGTCTTTACATTTGTTGTCACTTTTGTCTTTAAAGGCATTTTATATTACTTAATGTTAATTTTGCCTTAAAAGCATTCATATTTTGCTGTTATTTTCCTATTAATTTAACTTAATTTTGCTTTAAAATATACCTACATAACTTGCATATAATTGTAAATTAAGATAACCAAAAAAATCTGATTTATACTTAATAAAACTTAAATGTATGTTTACATAACTAAACTACTTAATCAATAAGCAATATCTAGCTTACCTAATTGTACTCTTGAAGTCAAATTAAATAGGACTTACTACTTGTTTTATATCATACTTGTACTGTATAATTTACTAATATGGATTTTGTTACTGCAGGTTGTTCTGTTGAATACTTGTTGAAAGATGAATTGTTACATGAACTTGACATAAGACATTTGCCAGCTGAACCATCTTCTTCAACCGACGAACTGAGGAAACTGCTCAGGCATACAATAAAATTAGCTCGTCGTGGCAGTTTAAAGACCATCGATAGGTTTGGTGACTGCGACCAGCCAGCAGAGTTGTCAATATGTACCCTGAAAGTAACCGACATCGAACAAGGTATTCAGGAGGATATATTTTCTAACAAATGTCTATTAAAGAGGTTAGTGTCTCGCAGTAATTATTTGTTATGTCGTCTCTCAAGAATATCTGACCCTAACTCAGGTATTGTTGCACTTAAGTCTACTTTGATTTCGCTGTTGATGCGACTTGAAGGTGAACAGGAGGATATGTTTGAGGAGGCTGCATCTAAGGAGTCTGCTGATGAACCAAAAGAGAATATCAGCACACTTCTCCATATTCCAAAAACATATAACCTCAACTCTTTGAATTTAAAGTTTACTGGTGATTCTTGTGTTAGAGTTTTTATCACTCGCTTGGAAGAACTTCGTGTAGCTAGGAAAATACCGAAGGAGACTATTTTTGATGGTTTTCCTGATATTTTAGAGGGACCTGCTTTATATTGGTATAGGGCCAATAAACTCAATTTTAAAACTTACTCTGATGTAATTAAATCTCTTAGTGATGATTTTGACATTCCTGATTTGGACCACTTATTATTGCAAGAGATTCGCCAAAGAACTCAGGCGAAATCTGAAACTATTATAGTGTTCTTGTCAACAATTTTAGGTATGTTTTCACGCTTGAATAAACAAGTTTCTAATGAAGAGCAATTAGACATCATTTTGAGAAATATCAGACCTGAATATAGCACAAAATTAGCTTTATATAATATCACCTCAATAACTGAACTTAAATCTTTATGCAAGAAAATTGAATTAGCTAAAGTAAAAGCAGATCAATTTTGTGAACCTAAATTAAATAACAATTCACATGCACCTGACTTTGTATATCCTAAAGAGAACAAACCTTTGGAATTTAGTAAACCTGTAGTAAATTCTCAATCTCAACAAGTAGCTTCTATAAGTCCTAATCCAAAATGTTCAATTATTAATAATGATAAAATTAATTCTAATACAACTTACTTAAAAAATTGTTATAGATGTGGTATGAATAATCACCATACTCGTTACTGTCGTAAGTCTAGGGACATTGTTTGTTATAAATGTGGAAATAAAGGTGTCCGTAGATCTGACTGTTCTACTTGTACTAAGTCACCAAAACTGGTTGACTCACTCTCTCTTAAACTTGACAAGACTACCTTGTCATCACTCATCAATACTAAAAATACTTACTTTGAACCTTCATCAAAAGATGTTAGGCCTTACTTAACTGTGAACATTAAGGGACTAAGGGTGAAAGGTTTACTTGACTGTGGCGCTTCTTGTTCGGTACTGGGCAATAATTGTCACATCTTGTTTCAAAATTTGGGCATTCCTACTTATAGACTCAGAAAACCAAAATGTTTAGGTGTAGCTAGTGGTCATGAGTTTCTTTGCACAGAATATATGATGTTGCCCATCACTTACAAAAATAAATTAAAATTTTTGCAATTTTTCATACAACCTAATATTCAAGTACCACTGCATTTTGGCATAAATTTTTGGAAATCTTTCAATTTGTTACCCGAAATATTTAATAATAAATCTAAATTAGAAAACATTAGTAGTATAAACATTTCACCTAGTAATACTAATTCATTTAAAAATCCCTTAATTTCATCTCAAAAGAAACTTAATTTGCTTAACAATTTATGCTTTACACATGATAAATGGTATAAAAATCTTTTTCAAAATTGTCTTAAGAAACCTACCTTATACCAAAATTATAAAATAGAAAATAATAAACTCTTTCGCTTAACTAAAAATAAATACAAATCAGTTTCTCAATTTAATTGGAAACTAGTACTTCCTTTTGAACTGCGTTCTGAAATCTTAATTAATTGTCATGCTGGTCACATTGGTGTAGCAAAAACTCACCAAAATATTTGTAATTCTTATTATTGGCCAGGAATTTATTCTGATGTCAAAAAGTACATCAATAAGTGTGACAAATGTAACAGGAGTAAGCCTCTTAAAATAAAACCTTCTCCTGCAAATGTTACTCACTCCTCTTTTAAATTATCAAAAGATTTAAAATTGACCTTTGAAAAAGTAAAACTTAACCTTAAAAACTCACATGACAAGAAAGCTTATCATTACAATAAGTGTAAGCGTCATGTTGAACTTAAAGTAGGGCAATTTGTCTTTAAAAGATGTTTTTCATTATCTAATAAGTTAGACCGCAAACTTGAAAAGTGTGTCATTTCTGAAAAACATTCACCTTTACTGTTTTCCTTGAAATCTTTAGATGGTAAACCCCTAGGTCGCTGGCATATAAAAGATATAGTCAGACCAGGTGATTCTCTTAATAAATAATTAGTGAAATTAAAAGACACTTTGTTATGCCAGGAGTGTCGAATGTGCTAACAGTTTGTCTTTGCATAAATTTCATATTGCATAACTACACATCTTGGTCAAGAATATTATACCCTTAGTTAACTATAACATTTCTTTAATGGTTAAGCACATTTTGCATAACAAGTAATTTTCTCACTGCCAGTGGAAACTTCACATACTTATATAAATGCTTGGCGCTGCCTGCGAGGAGTTTTTCACTAGATGTACAAATAAAATAAAACTAAACGCATAACTAATACTTATTTATTTCACTAAACAGTTGACATAATGTTTATCTCTGTTAGCTAATATTTCTTGAGTTGACATTCACTTTAATCTCTAGTTCAATTTCATATCTTGATAAACTCATCATCACAGTACTTGTAGTAGACTTAACCTGGGTACATACTCAGCATTACTTTATATGAGTTTTCACTTGAATAACCAATAATGGAATTTAAAATATAGATAATAACTTGTGTATCTCACTCAATTATTCATTGGTTCTTGTGTTGATGTTCTGTCATTTACTTTGGTGAGTTCAATGACCTATTGAATCACTTATTTCAAGTTGTAATATCTGAGCCTTCTTTAGCTGATGAGTGTTATTGTTCTAGTTGAATATTGTTAGACAAGAAAGTGTTTTAACCAGTCAGTTACTCATTAGATAACCTAATGCATTCTTTAAGTTTCTTGACCTTGACTTTTGTGAACTCAAGGGGTTTGTTTTCTTGTTCATCTTGTCTTAACAAGATTGACGAATGGATGCATCCCCACTTATTGTGATAATCTATTACATTCAACATAGTTCGATTTTTCTTTACGAATTATTTTATTTCAAAATCTTCAATTTTGAAATAAAATAATTCTTTCCCAACTAAAGCGATACTGTAACACTTTTTTTTTCATACTAGCTAGAAAGCACAAATTCTTAATTTCACTTTAATAATTTTCTATAATTCTGAAATAAAAACATTTAACCACTGGAACGCTCGCCACGCGAAGCGTGGTGGGTTTCAAAAGCAAAAAGTAGTATATCTCAAATATCAAACGTGCCGCCATTGCGGAATGACTCACCCCGGCGCGTACGGAGTGTTCAAAAAATTGCGGAGAGTGACATATACTGTCTACAAGAGAACAAAAAATACGTATGGAAAGGTAATTTAATATAGAAGGAACTTATAACAGTTAATTAGATAAGGATTAATAATTAAATGAATGAAGCGCGAAAATGTTCGGAAGGTCGCGGAAGACCCGATTTTTTTTAAAAATTTTTTGCACCAAAACTATTTTATAAAACTTTAAATAACCATATATATTATTATAGCCCTATTCTTGAAGATTATTTTGATATATAATAGTTTTGGGTAATATTATTAATGAAAAAAGAAAAAAATAATAAAAACGATTAATTACGTAATTATATACGCGAGATGCGCACGCGCGACCTCAAATTTAAAAAAAATGCAAAAAATAAATTATTGTGTCTAAAATTAAATAAAAAATACGTATGGAAAGCTAATTTAATAAGGAATGAACTTATAATAGTTAATTAGATAAGGATTCATAATTGAATGAATAATGACGAGAATAGTAACTAAAGTGCTTAAAATTTCAAAAATACTCACTTTTTGAAAAAAACGTTTAGTGTGGCAATATAACACTATAAACTATCATAAACCATACATAATAATGTAGCCCAATTCTTCTAGTTTATTTTGATATAGAACACTCTACGAAAATACTAATACAGACTAAGTAAGTACGCAATAAATCTCATCGGTCATGGAGTAAGAAACGTATGGATACGGCCAAGTAAGTTAAACCGCAGACTATGACAAATTTATTTCAATCTAAGACTAAAAATAAATTGGACATGACCTGTCAACTTATGAAAGAGACTATTGACAAAGGAATAAAGCCATAGAGAAAATATTTTATTTTTCGCGATTTTTTTATCACACCGCGGGGTTTTACGCAAAGGGAACTGGGTACCATAGTACCCAGGTCGGGCGAGAAGATCGAGATTTTGGGGACTACAGTCCCCACGGACGTTCCAGTGGTTAAAACTACTCAAATAGCATTCATCATTATTATGACAGATCTAACATCTGATGTAGCTTTTTCTAGAAACTTTTTAATTCTATGAGCGTGCAAAGGGAGCTCCATACAGCCTTCCCCTTGTTTCGTCTTGATATGAACATTTTAGTGAACCAAGATATTTGCAACTGGATTATATCCGATTTTATGTTAATATTTTCTTAATTACTTAGTTAATAATAATTCTATTCTCAAGTGGACAAAACATTCAATTTGATCTCCGAGTGAACTTCTGCTTTGGCTAATGTTGAGTCTGTAGATGGGATATTATTGTGTTTTGATCATCCGTGGAGCTAGTGCGACGGTATTAGCATTTTGATCTGTGTATCGATAGTATTTACGGTGCATGAATTGCGGCCCGATTCCTTGATTGACCCCTGTTGTTTCGCTTTGACGTTGTCACTTGTCAATGTCAGGATGAGGTCGATTAAATCCGGCCCTTTCCCGTTTGGAAGCGTGGAAGAGCAGTCGCTCGATATGAGCTGACCTTAATATTTTTATCCAAACCCATCATGGGATGGACTACTTTAACTCTTAATTTCCTTTTATAAAACCCATGGAGAACATGGTAAGTTGTGGTTTTCAATGTAATTTTGCCATGGCGTAGGTCCGCCATTTTGATGACCATGTTCTAACCATTGTGTTATTTTGTTTTAGGGTTTTAGGTTTTTGCCTTAGACATTCTTTTTCGTACCATTTGATATTTTACTCTAATAATAAACAAACGGGGGACTGATGCAATTCAAGGAACCTGCTTATACTTATCCAGAACTTGGGTTGGAGTGAATCCCGCTATCGCGAAGAACTTACTCTCTGGCGTGTCTAGGTAACGTGCCCTGATTTTTCTTACCATTTACATAATCCCCGAGGGAAGGAGCAGTCACCAGCTCTCTAATTTCCACCCAGCGTGAGGAAGGAAGATGGTTCGCTCGTAATGTTGTATCAACCCGCTTCTATCTTTACCTATATTTAGTTTATGATAGCGTGTCGTGAGGAGTAAAGCCCCCACTTATTTGTATCCTACTCATATTTAAATAAGCCTTAAGATATTTTTCTTACACTTAAGTACCTACATATGAGGATGTAAAAAAAAAGGAAAAAGAACAATAATAATAAATTGCATGAACTAATTAAATTGTGTATACTTTATTGGATCCTTCCCACAGCTGAAGTCTGCTTGCATCTGTATGGAGGCGCCCCTTAAAAATATATCCATACACTTCTCCAGGTAGGCTCTTGTCAATAATATGAAATATCCACCCACGACCTGATGGTACTTACAATTTTCTCTCATGCTCACCGAAAAAGGTCACAAGGCGACCTGTGTATTTTTTTTCTTAATATTTCGCAATTACAGATTTTTGTACCCCTACGATTTTATTATATATATATAGAGACAATAAGACATATCTGATAAATTACAAAAACAAAGAACAAAGCAAAGGGCGGCCTTATTGCTACACAGCAATCGCTTCCAGGCAACCATTCAAAGAACAAAATAATGAAAGGAATTTAAGGGGAAGGTGGGAAAGTGAAAAAATAAATTAATAATCAAATATAACGCACAACACATGATATTGTGAAAAAAGAAGAAGTTGTAAATAAGATAGTACCTACTGTATTTAAAAAACTAACCTCAAGCTCCTAAAAGTTAAGGTTCCTTCCACCATCAGCTCGGTTCATGACTACCAGAAGCAAATACGTGAATAGTTTCGGAAAAAACAACAAAAACAAAACGTTGGACGTTCCTATAAAATTAAAGGGTTTCCCTCGATTTTTAAAGGATTCCATCATCAGATCCTGACTATGGTGATAATGGGACCACCCCAGGAGTATAGAGTATACTCCTGGGGTGGTCCCATTATCACGATCGAATACAAAAAGAATTTTGAAAATCGGTCTACAATAGGCGGAATAATCGCGTAACATACACACACAAAAAAAAACATACGCATCGAATTGAGAGCCTCCTCTTTTTTTGAAGTCGGTTCAAAACACCTGTACTTTGTTAAACTGCACTAACGTTAATTCATTTCAGTAAGTATTTTAATATGACAGAAAAAGGTTCTATACAATAAGAGTACAACTTCTACTTACCAATCATCGGACACAAAAAACCTGTTGATATTTTTAACCAAAAACAATATACGGATATGAAGTTTGTATTCATGAAACTCAAAGAAAAAATTGTAGTCCCTATTTCGAGAGAAACGATAACGTGTAATAATTGACGAAACAGAAACAACAACAAAATAAGATATCCACCTGGGCTCAAAGCATATGACAGCTTCTTCACGAAGTTCGTGATCCTCACGGCGGCGATGATGAACGGGAACCCGACGAGTTGGACCGGCAGCTCGAAGGACGTTTGCTGGCCTGACCCTTCCATCAGGCATTGGAACACTAACACTGCCAGCAGTGACCAACTGTAACACAGCTTCTTGATTTCCATATTTGTTTTAAAGTCCGAAATATTTTTTTCAAATTGCTTATATATACACACGTGGGATTTACTGACACAATTTTATATACACGCGTATATACACACGTGGGATTTACCGTCACAAATTTATTTAAAATGTGAAGCACATATTTTATCGTTTAATCGCGAAATATCAAGCTGTGTAATCCAATTATATCGTTTATAAGTGACAAATGTTATACGTAGGTCCTATTTTTTTTTTAAATATTAATCAATGTGTCTGAGAAATAGAGACAAATTCTTCTAACGCAAACCACGACCTTTAGCTATCGGCAATCAACTGGCCATATGCAATTGCAGTCTGGTATGGTTTCATAATCACCCACCCATCAAAGGTAACAGTGACGAAACATGAAATCAGAAGGTGTCGACTCGCTATTAGGTTACGATGATGAATCAATGGCCATTAAAATGCTTTGCCAAAATTACTGACCCAATTTTCCGCTAATTGATAAATAATTAGTGGAAATCCTAATTCGCTGAAATAACCAAACAACTACAAACAAAGGATTGTACATAAATATCTATGAAATACTATGAGTATTACGTCGATATTTAGCAAAAATTAATGAACCCAACTTCCCGCTGAAAATAATTAAAAAATAAGCCAGTAATCAAATATTAAGTCAAGGTATAAAGCAAAAAATGAAAAATTACAAATCCAATTTTCCACAGTTATATTAATCGCACACTAACAATTAGTAGCAACAATGAAATATTAGTTCAAGGTAGATAGAGTTCGAGATTCTCTATGAAAACTGTGTAAGCGCGGTATTTGTCACAATAGCTTTTATAATATTGCCTCTTGTTTCACATAATCATTGAAATTTAAAAACTAAACCTCTTTTGACTACCCACTTATAGATTGGCGTCGAGAGCAAACTTGTCGCTAATATTTTTTTCTGAAACACTAAAATGTCTTTATCAATTCAAGTGCTATTTCACAAAGTATTCCGATTTCGAAATCAAACCGTAGATCGTGGTTTTGAAAGTAAGCGAGCGTCTAGTTGACGCATGCGTAATACCGCGCAGAGAACTGAGTACTGTGCTTGCTACACTATCTCAGAAGGATGTAATCTACCGATGTCCTTCTAATGCTGATGTAGTAATTTAACTATCACTCCGTAATGGCACAAGTATTTAACCAGATAAAAAATAAAGTTTAAAGTAAATATTATTTAATAAGAAACAAAAGGACTCGCATATCAACATACCCTAATTTCATTTGTCAGCTTTTATTGTTTGCGAACCTTTACAATAAGAACAAAATCTCACACTTAAATTGTTGTTATCGATACCTTCTATCGTCATTCAGTCTTAAATTCAAAATTCAAAATTATTTATTTAAAACAATAGTATTATAAATACATTTTCACCGTTGAATTTTAGTGAAGAAAATGAACTGACTGAAATAAGAAAAAGTATATTTTAATAGGTATCCGAAAACACCTAACGGAATCTGCCTCAACATAATTTCTTAGAAATAATCCATACTATAATAATATTCAGTACGATTATGTATTTGTATGTTTCGCTTTTCCACATTGTTTAACACATAACTTATTTATTTACAAGTGTTAACATGTTTTTTCTTTATATGACTGACTTATATTATATCGATGATCGATGGTGATGAAATAAAGTAACGATTACAGAAATCATTAACATCATTGCATTTTTAAATACAATGTGTCATAATAAGACAATTAATACGGGAACATCATTAAAAACGGAACAAAATGTTATTCTTAAGTCACCAAGTATACATGAACAACAATGTTAGTAAAAACAGATGATTCTCATTCAGCACCTTCACACATTCGCATCGGAACATTATTTTGGCCTGTTATCGTTCTATTAAAAGAAACTCGTTACAGTCCACAAGAGGCGCTCCTAAGGGAGCTCCTAAGTACGTCATTACAGGTGCCACCGAGGCTTGTTACGCGGGGATTACGCCACGCGCCCTGTGGGAAATGGAAAAATAACTTATCTTCCTCCTCGCCTCAGCATTTGACGCTAAGGGAAGTTCATACCAACGTGTTTATGATGATTGGCTACATTACGAACGTGGTTTGATTTTATTCTTGTTTCGTGTAATTTACGTGGTTATTAAAGAAAAAAAAGAAAAGTTTTATTTGGACGCACACACACACACACACGCACACATATATATACAATTACAATGAGTGCAGTCCAAAAAAGTCATTGCCTCAGCTTATTGCTTATTGTTATTACTTATTAGGTATTAAGTTATAGTATTAAGTATCTTTTTAACCGACTTCAAAAAAGGAGGAGGTTCTCAATTCGATGCGTATGTTTTTTTTGTGTGTATGTTACTCAATTACGCCGCCAATTGTAAACCGATTTTCAAAATTCTTTTTGTATTCGATAGAGTATACTCCAAGGGTGGTCCCATGGTCACCAAAGTTAGGATCTGATAATGGGATCCCTTGAAAATCGAGGAAAACCCTTAAATTTTAAGGTGTGTCCAACGTATTTTGTGTGTATGTTACGCGGTTACTCCGCCAATTGTGGACCGATTTTCAAAATTCTTTTTGTAGGATTTTGATAAAGTATACTCCTGTGGTGGTCCCAAAAAGATTTCAGATTTCGTTCACTAAAAAAATAAAAATAAAAAATATTTTACAAAAAATAAAAACTGATTAAGAATAGTTACAAACAACATCACACTTCTATATTGAAGTCGGTGACAAATTTTAAGACTTTCTAGGAGATCATCGTTTGGCGCCGACTTCAATATAGAAGTGAGATATTGTTTGTACCTATTCTTACCTTTTTTTTAACCTTTTCAGTGTTTTTGAAGTCGGTTTTTTTTATTTAGACATAGCAAAGGCACGCCTGAAGCTCTACGCTCAGTATACAACGTGTTCCTTTTGATATTCCATAGCTCTAGGGTATTAATGAGACCGTGTAAGAAAATGAATTATGCAATAAATTATATGAATTATTTTTCACTTAATTATCTTTACATTTTTAATTTCTATATACAAAATAATTCCACAGAAATAAAATTTTACATAATATAATATATCACCTTTACGTAAAATCGTATTTTCGCGTTTGCGATCACATTCATACAAAAGTCAACCGTTTTGTGTCTCAACAAAAGGTTCAAAGTTTCCAGGCTTTTCCTTCATTACTGCCTACGAGGTAATGCTATACTTGTTGAAGACAGAGCACTAAATAATACCAGTTGAATAAATATAATGTTTATTTGACAATTTTGTATGGCAACTAACTGACATTAAATAACAAAAAGATTGTCAAGATCAAAACATTCCGATTACAAAAAAACACTGTAAATTTATAAAAAATGTATAAAAGGGGTTTATAACGGTCACCAACAATACTGTACAGTAAGCTCCTTATCAAGCTATACTGTTTGACCTTTGGACCGTTCTTATGTCGCTCGTAATAGTGGCGGTTTTCGTAGTGTAAATGTATAGCTTGAATGGGAGCTTACTGTACGTAATCTTGCGCCGATATAAGTTGGGCAAATTTGCAAAAATATAGATTGAAGTGACCAGTTTAAACTATTTTAATTAAAATTGCTATTATCTTCGAAAGTATGCATTTCGGGACCTATGTTTCTTGGAATTTTAAAATTATTTTTATTTATGGAATATAACCTTAAAGTTATGGGAAATCAAAAAGAACACGCTGTTTACCTTACCTACCTCAAAAAATATAATTAGTGTTATGATGTTTACAATAACCAACAAGCTCTAAAGTAACTGAATCAGTTTGTATAAAAATTGTTTGTAAAATAAAAAAATAGCTATAAGTCAGACACTCGCTCTATTTTCATTATTTTACTTGTCATTGTTGTATGTTATGAAACACAATGTATCTCACAAGTAATATACCTACATATTATATTAAATTAGATTGTTTAGTGCGATGGCCAAGTCAATCTATTTATTTAAAACATAAAAGATTTTTAATATTGATATTGATATGGTCACTATAATATGTTTTTAGGGTAGCTAATTACGTAATAACTAAACACAGAAGAATTCTTTAAGTAGGGACTGAATAAATTGACCGACTTAGTATTATATGTATGGATCTCACAACTTTTTACGATAGAAGAACTGAGTTGTGAGACTTGTTTTTTTATACAATTTATGTTTTTGATGGCATTACTTGTCATTGTTATAAGCATACTATATATTAAATAAGCGTCAATATAAAAAAAGTTGTAAATGATTACTTACATAAACTTAATTATGAAGAGACGGAGGAATTTCTCAAAATAATATCCTACTTATGAAATCAAATATAAAATATAAAATTGACATGATAATGAATTACTTAATACGATTTAACCAAACTACTGCATACAATTGTTTTACAATCTAAAAAAGCCTATAGTAATACCTGTAACCTAATATATTTATTTATGCAAAAATTTAATTAAAAGTTTTAACTAAATTGACATGATAATTTAATAATATGATGTGACAAGTTATATTTGTATTAATGAATTAGTAGAGTACATCTTCTAGTTTTACCTTACCTTAATCTTTTATTTTGTTATATTATTGCAAGTAAATGCATATATGTTGTTTGTGGATTGTATAATTAAATATTAATAAAAAATGATTCTTCTTGACATTATTAATAAAATCATTGATATTACTCTTATTTTTTCACACCCTCTCACACGCATACATTCGCATTCATTTTAGTCAAAGAGAGGTCACTATCACTCATTAGTAGGTATTAATTTTCTTGTTCGGTTTTTAATTAATTATAATTGTAGAGTTAATGTTCCTATCCACACAGTTAATTATTATTGTAATGTAATTATTATTTGTATTGTTATTTTATATAAAATTATATTAATTATCGATATAAATAGGGAGGGCGCTGTAAGCCGAAATACAGTATTTATTACTAGTTCGGCTGCAGATGACTCTGTATGCTTAATTTTTAAATTGTTGAATATTAATCTTAAGAAAACCTATTTTATTGTATTAGATTAAGCAAAAGAAAAATTGTAATTGGTATAACAACAAATTATTATTATTATACTAATTATACTGCATTAAAATTTCATCTTCAAAAGATTTTTCGCGTCTTCACGTACGTCAAGATGTCAGGTGAATTTTAGATTAGGAACTATTTAATAGTTTAGGAATTATTAAATTCATTCAGTAGTTTTGAAATTCATCAATTATAAACAAACTATTAGTATCCACGAGATAAACATTTTCGCGGATTCTTTAATTCTTTACTCATGCGATTTAGTATGTAGTACAAGGTGGCTGCTTTTAAAAATATATTCTGCATACGAAAAAGAGCAACACATCGTTCTACGAATCCGAGAACCTTTGGCAACAATTTCTCCAAGTCGAGGATTTTGGACGTCGTTGCCTCTGTATTTCAACAGAAATAAAATCTATAATAGCGCTTGGCATCACGCCCAGGGATGCTGCTTAAAATCCCACTAGAACATGACTACTGTGAGGATTGGAAATCGCAGTTCGTATTTACCGAAGAAATTAGTTCACCGGTAGCGCCGTTAAAACTATTGTGTTTACGTGTAATTTTTGTCAGAATGACTTTCTTGTGTTTAACATCTGATATTTTTTTGTTAAGAAGTGGTTATGTATTTAATATTCCTAAGACTTTGAATTGACAGGCGTTGTGTCCTTTATTTCAATGTTTGTACATTTATTAAACGTCATTCATTTTATCTTATAAAAACTGGTTTTTTTTTAATTCAGCTAATAATTTAACACAACACTTATTAGTTCTGAGGAGCTACAAAGTATCTATGCCAGGTCCGCTAGCTGTCGAAAATTAAAAGAAAAACAATTCTTAGGACTATTTTCATAGGAACAAGATAAGTTTGACACCTGTTTGTAGTTTGTAACGCATGGATTCTTTTAAAGCTTTATTTGTTTTTAATCTCTTCAACTGGGCTTTCGTACAGAATCAGAAACATTTGTTCATAAGCATAGATACAATACAGTATTTGGCCAAAAAATACAGTATTACAATAAAAACTTTTTAACAAAAAATTGAACCGCCGAAAAAACTAAAAAATAGTAAAAAGCAAAAACACTGAAAAGTTAAAAATAATATAAGAATAGGTACAGACAACATCACAGTGCCAAATTTTAACACTTTCTAGGAGATCATCGTTTGGCACCGACTTCAATATAGAAGTGTGTCTGTACCTATTCTTATATTTTTTTTAACTTTTCAGTGTTTTTGCTTTTTACTACTTTTTAGTTTTTTCGGAGGTTCCATTTTTTGTTAAAAAGTTTTTATTTTATATTTTTTTGTGACTTTCATCTATTAATTTTACAATCAGTGTGTGAATCATCAATTATCCCCCGGTTTTGTACCTATAGGGTTGAAAATGTTTTTTCAAATTTATATGGGACCATCCTCGGGGTATACCCTTTCCAATAAAAAAAGAATCATCAAAATCGGAGTTCTCTGTAAAAAATTATGCGTGATCAGATCATACATTAAAAAATATATACGCGTCGAATTGAGTACCTCCTCCGTTTTTTCCTCGGAAATAAAAAATATCTGATAGATCAAAGTCAATATAATTTGCTGTTTCTAAATTTACGCTACGATATATCCAACTTTGAAGTTAATAAAACTTAGATGAAATCGTAGCGCTTAAAAAGATTATATATTAAAAAAACTTCTCTCCAGGTAAGCAGTGACTGAGTTGTGCCCTAGTCATTGCAGATGTCCATGAGCGGTGGTTACAACTTAGCATCAGACGGGCAACTAGCTCGTCTACCACCGATGGGATGGAAATAAAAAAAATATTCAACGAGTCTTGTAAGAAACAGGCACTGTAAAACAATTCTGTCGAGAAAACCGAACACAATTTATTTTGTTTCAAGAATATAACCCTATGAAATACAGGCCTGCGCCGAATTGGAAACCACCGCAAAAGGCAACATGGCCGCCGTTTACGACCTTGTTACAACCAGATTACACCACCGAAGCGAGGGTTGACACGTGTTTATGCAATATTCCCGCAAATTATATCTCTGTGTAGAGGTTGCTTGTTAAAATAATAAGCCTTTTAGTACACCAGTTTTGTGTTTTTTAATCCAAAGGTTGTGTGCTTAGGAAGTGTTTTTACACGGCAAATTTTTGAGAAATATGACCATAGTAAAAAATAAGAAAAGTTTAAGTTTATTATATAATTGTAATATTTTTAAAACGGGGTTCATACTTCATAGTGGTAATTAATTATTACTTATCATTTAGCCACCACATTCATTCTTGTGAAACGTGTTTTCTGTGTGTATAAGAGTATTCAAAACAATATTGAAAAGCTTATGAATGAATTCCTTTTTAGTATACATACCGGGTTAAATTAAATTAAAAGAACTATAAAATTAAATCATATAGGGGACTCAGTACAATAATTTTTTTTCCTTTGTCAAATTTATCTATATCTTGACCATTAACATAGTCTTAAATAGAGTTTGTGGATGTAGGCTAATCTCATTAATAAAAAGCTAAAAACCGACTTCGAAAACACTAAAAGGTTGAAAATGATAAGAATACACACTACATTACATTTTTCTATTGAATTCGGTGCCCAAAATTTAACTAACTATACTTACATATTAGTTAGTTTTACAACTACCCAGAAGATCATCGTTCGGCACCAATATAGAAAACATGAAAAACGTTCGACGTGCCTATGAAATTTAGAGATTCCCTCAATGTTCCTGGAATTCCATAATCAGATCTTGAATTGATGACAATGGGATCACCTCAGAAGCGTAATCTTTCGTGGTGAATATACATAAAAAGAAAATCAGTCGAACATAGAACTTTCTCCTATTTTGAAGTCGGTTAAAATAACGATTTATTACGAAAACCTGTCTGATTTAATTACGCAGTATAATGAAATAACACTCACATTAAAGCACAAAAATAGAGTCGTTTTCAAGATACCATTTCATGGATAATATTAATCGAAAAATATCACAATTGAAAATGATAATCATAGGGCCGCAAATCAAATAAGCTCCTACTTTTCTGTGGATGGCTAGATATTAATTATATTTCAAGGAACAACATAAATAACTTAATCAATATTCATTGTATTATATATCTTACTAACTGTACCTAGTTTTTTTATCAATAATTTTTTTTAAAACAACTCTTGAACAACAACCCTATTTCATTTCAAACGACTACGACTATCCGGTTAGCGGTATAAATTTTAGGGTCCAAGTTTGTGTAGGTATAATTAATAATATGTTAGTTTAACACATATAACTATGTAGTTACCTATAAGTAAGTTATGACTTCCGAAAAGTATATTTCAAATACTGATCACGATTATTCATAGTAATATATTCATAGTAATATAGTTATAGTTCAGAGCGTGCAGCTCTGAACTATAACTATATTACTATGCTGTAAATTAAAGTTTGTCGGAATTATCTCAGACAACTCATTTACTGTTTATTAAGTACTAGCTGTGCCCGCGAACTACGTTTCGCCATCAAAATACTTAACACAGTATTTAGTTTTTTCCTCCATTTTATTCCATAACGATTCAACTTTATTCTGCCTTTCTTGAGCATCGGCCATTTCGAAATTAGGACAATTTTCGTAGGTTCATAATGCTCTTTTTCTAACAGTCCACAAAATTAAATACATTACATATTACTATAAACACTAAGTATTATTATTGTTTTAGAGACATTATTGATATTAATAAATTCTTCTTCAGTAGAAAGAACTACACAGTTGCAAGAATAATCTTTATCGTATTCATGTTTCGAATTAAAATAAACAATTGTTAATAAATTAGAACTGTATACGATACGATATAAAGTATAGATTTTATAATGGGTGTTGGTAACACCAACAAAATATATTTTTTGGATATGACAACTTGGCCAATTTTGACTGGTCGTGCAGTAAGCTCCTTGTCAAGCTATACTGTTTGACCTTTGATCCGTTCTTATGTCGCTCGTAATTCTGGCGGTTTTCGTAGAGTTAATGTATAGCATGAATGGGGGGGTTACTGTACAAATACGTTTTCCGTATTCGATATCCGATCACGGAATACAGACATGGAGTTTCGTGGACGTAGCGCAGACGTTCATTTCTTCTCATTCGGGATTTCTACCATTCTACCTAAACGTACGTACAGAACGTGTTCCGTTCGTAATAAAAACGAACGTGTGCGGCAGTCAATGAGTATTTTGTATAGATTTGTTGCATTCGGATGCCCGCATTCAGAAATCGAATGCGAAAAAACGTATTTATGCGGTTAGCCTTAAAATGTATTGAGACTTCCGTTTTTGTAACGTGTACTGTGCGATATAGTGTTGCTGGCATAGTTCGGTTAGCAAACTCGCCGTGATGACCAACATCCAACACACAAACTTGGAGTTATCGTTAGTTAGTTCACGATCGTTGCATTATCACGGTCTCGAAGGATACTAAACACAGGTAACATCTAACATCGAACATCCAATAGGCCCCGAAGCGGTTCTCAAACTTTTTTGGTGACGGAACCCTTTTGGAAAGCGAAATACTTGACGGAACCCTAAAATAAAACAATAGTTTTTAAAAGTGTATTCTTTATTAATAAGCATAATGAAAGTACGATCAGAGAGGGTGTTTTGATTTTTCTAAATTATAACGGAACCCCTTATAGGGGTAGTGTAGAGCCATAGGGTTCCGCGAAACACACTTAGAGCATGGCTGCTCTAGGTACCCTTCAGGGCCTACTTTCATTTAATACCCCTATTGCTGGGTTTGAAAAGCAACTGTTATCCGTCTTTTTTGAGAGGCGGCCATGTTGAATTTACGTCAATGTTGCTACGTTCATAGTGCTCTACTGATCAAGGCCTTTCATATGATACCCATATTGCTGGGCTTAGAAACGAACTTTTATCAGTTTTATGAGCAGCGGCCATATTGAATTTTGTGCTATTTTCCTATGTTCATAGTGCTCTACTCATCAAGGCCTTTCATTTGATATGCATATCGCGGGGTTTGGAAACGAACTTTATCGGCAGTCATGTAAAATTAAGTCAACGTGGCTAGGTTTAATGTGTTCTACTCTTTAGGTTCTTCGTTTGATATCCATGTTCCTTGGGTGGATCCAAAAAAATGTGATCCGTCATTTTAGACATTAGGATCAAGAGTTCCGTCCCTTCCCTCTACGCGTAACCCAGAACATTGCAGTCAGATATTTTTTTTTAATTATCAATATTAATCTATTACTTTTAATAATTTTAGATGGATGAAAGAGTTTGATTCCTTAGTCCTAATGTAAAAACATATAACACCTTTCAAAATACCTTGAAAAGAGTATATTCATTTTTAAACATTTCAAATATTTCAAAAATTGTACCGATTTTGTGAAAATTAGTCAAGAATTAAACCAATCTACCAATTTTATGGTCACTCGATAAGTATTATCATAAAAAATGCTTTATACATTGGTTGTATGGCTTGATCTTTTTGCCTTTCCACCACGGTACGACATAAGAAAAAGACAATTTGGTTGGCGAAATCCAGTTGGGTACAGCCATTAACAGAAAATATTAAATTTTATTTGTAGTATGTGAAACACTTCATTCCTGCCTTAATTTTCGAAATCCAATTACTTAAGATCAGGCTGTATGGCGTAGTTCCATTGCCTTTCCTTCGTGGAAGAAAATACCTTCTCTCTGTGCTATGTGACAGACTCTCAGAAGAATAACCTCAGAACAATCACTACAGCATAGAAGGAAGATTAAAACAAGAATTAATTGTGTGCTATTTGTCTCTTTCTAACATACGGCACAAAACTGTGTAAATGTAAGAGATGAGTAATATTTGTCTTTTGGCATATCACAAGGTGGTCAGTATATGAATTGATTGAATTGTCATTTTGGTTAAAAATATTATAATTGGTTAAAAATATATAACACGGCTAAATTCTATAGTACCTTGTATCGAAGATAGACCATCCGAGTTTGAACTATTTGAATTGTTCGTATAATATTTGTTTGTGCGTCCCGTGGCTAGTAATATTTTGATGATATTTTATTAATATTTAAGTGATTAGAAAGCAAGAATTCTTTAGGTATTTACAAATAGTGTGTGTTTGTGCACTCCGTAACACAATGTCTTGTGTAGTTTGGGGCTGCAAGTCTCATTCGTCGCGAAAGGAAAACAATCAAAATTTATTGACCTTAAATTGGCATGTTTTCTCATATTGTTACTTGAATGTAAGCTAATAAGTACACTTATATACATATGAAATATCGCTGAATCATTTTGTAGAAAAACAATACGCAATATTAACTTCTCTTTTATGTTTTAGCGATTTTTAGAAAATTCCTTTGAGGTTTTCTTGATCATGCGTAGTGTTGTAAAATTTTGTCGATATTTTTATTTTACAGATTTCCTAAAGACAATGTATAAAAAAATATGGATAAAGTGTATTGTCAGACGAAATTGAAGTCCAAGAAAGCATAGTCAAATTTGCTCCAGATATTTTCCATCAGATTAATTTTGTATGTACTTAGTAGTAAAACTATGAAATGGAGACGTCATGACGTAAGTCAAGTTATTTAATGAAAGGAAATCTTTAAACTAAAATATTATTTATGAAAATAAAAACGTATTTAATTTCTTAACTATTTCTTTAAGGAATCCTTGACACGGATGCCAAGAACAAACAGTTCAGATGATTTTTTTCTAAGAATTAAAATATTAGATCAAGAAAAGAACAGAAAGAGTCAAAAAGGTAAAATATCAAAACGCCGCCTTCGGAAAATTTACATTCTAACTAAGCCCGGCCGCACATTAAGCGTAATAAATCTATCGAAAAATGTCTTAACAATAAAGTATGGTCAAATGTTAATGTTTTTAGTTTAATTTCCAAGCATATGTACAAATAGTAGTTTTAGCATTCACGAATTTATCCAAGGTTCAAAATCCATGAGGGTTAAATTTTCGGGTAAGTAAATGAAATATGAGATTAACCTCAAGTACCTCTAAGCGATGCGATAAAAAATGAATTAAATCTAAGCGATGAAATAAAAGCAGTGTGTCTTCGATTTCCTTCCTATAGAATTTGTGAATCTCTGCAATAGAAAAATTCCAACATTTTAGATAACGGGAAATACCCGTCACTTAAATAGTCCAAATTTTAGGGTTCCGTACCTCAAAAGAAACACTGAACCATTATAGGATCACTTTATTGTCCGTTTGTCTGTCAAGACTATCTTGGAAACGCATGAAGGTATCGAGTTGAAATTAAAACCATATAATTACTCAGTTCTACACTAACAAGTTCTAGTCCCTTGAAGATGTGAAAAAATCAAACTTCTAAGTTAACAAAAAAAGGTACGGCCGTTTATGTCGCCAAAAACGTATATTTCGACATTCTCATGGGCATCAAAATGTATAGGGTGCTTTTCGTTGATCTAGCTAGAACTATGAAATTTGTGAAGTTATATAGTCTTACACTACAAGTCAGGGAAAATCTCAAACTCCACATTTGTAATTAAATCATAAAAAATTTAGTCTCTATTTAAAGTATAACCTGCAATTTTATACGGGACCCTCGGTGGGCGAGTCCGACTCGCACTTCCCGCTTTTAGTCTCATGAACGGCCAGCCTGACCATACCAAAGAGACACAGCAGCTATTAGCTGGATAAGTTACATAAGAAAATCTACCCTTAATTATTTATGTTATATTTCTCGTAATAAAGACATTTTAGTATTAGGGATCTATTAAATACCTACATAATATAATTATCGACGTTGAAACTAGGTGAGTGATGAGCACGACATCACTGGGAGAAGAACTGACAAGCGAGAATTAGTGACTACCTACAAAATTTCGAAACATCTTGCATATACGTGTCTCTGTCTAACTTCTATTAGCAGCGCCTAATGTCAAAGTGAGTCAAATATATTAAGTTCAGTAGCTATTTTTGCTAGGTTTCTATGCTTTAGTTATTCTTCTGAGAGAATAACTGCTGTAGTGATTGTTCTGAGGACAGACTTGTCAAAATAATTTCACGTGCGCCATGTTGTTTTTCTACCTAAAGCCAATTCGAAAATTTTTACCCCTACGATTTTATTATATATAGAGATATAGAGATAACATGTAGTCATAATAATGATTTCTGAATCATTACACTCAGTAATCATTATTATAATATCTATATATTATTTATTACTGAACTAACCTTGTTCGGTTATCGTTAATTAATATACAAAGTATTCTCGCAGTTAGATACAGGATAAGATTTCGATCAGGTGGTAAAAATAATATCTAAAAACTGTCCATGAACATTTATAACATGATATTTTTTAACCACATGCCATTACTGATACTGAGTGCCGGTACTTTAAATTCCTGCTCCTTATTTAAAAGTGGTGTAGCTGGGCATGGTACAGTTTTTTTGAGTTCTCACGTAATTAATTAAAATTAAAAAAATATGCATACGGACTAGTTATTGATAGTGCAATAAAAAACCGGCCAAGTGTGAGTTGGACTCGCACCGATGATTTGTTAAAAACCTATTCATCTAAGTATAATAGTAGATTACCCAACAAGTGAAAAAAGGTGAAGTCTATTCGAGGCACTAAGTTGTATCCCGAGAGGAGCGAAGGATTCTAGTAGAATAGAATCCTGAGCGGATAAAGGGATACAAGAGCCGAGATGATTTTTTTTTCACGTGTTAGGTGCTCTACTTTTCATCATTGACTGCGAGAAAATAATTTACTCTTAAAATTTTAAATTGAGGCATGTTCCATAAATCCAGTGATTACGTTTTGGTGGTTTTTAGTACGTTTTTATAGCGAGAGTGTGCAACATCTATGCACATTTTCCTTTTTCCTACTATAATTTGTATATTCGCGCATATTCCAAATTCAATTTTTTATATTCAGTCAGTAAAACAAAGAACGTTTATTCACTGTTTTTGAATAATCGCGAGCCCTTTGTCGAGTGTCAATGGTTAAAAAGTTTTTCACTATGTGCATATTACGGTTTCCAGATATTTTCCTTAACATGTACTATTAAACCTCGCTTCTTGCCAAATGGAACTCTACCCTACCCTATAGGTTTTGATTTCCTTATTAATTTGACCGAGCGAACCTACCGGAGGGAGACTCTGTACCAGGGTCGCGTACTTGGGTACCTCCATCTTACCTATTTCTGCCGCAAAGCAGCAGTGCTTTCATTGCTGTGTTCGAAGGGTAGATATGGCAGTGATATCACTGGGTACCGTGACTTTACATCTTATGTCACAAGTTGGCAACGTACACCGTGGTTCTTGTGGGGGTTGCAGATTTGCTGCGAATCTCATAAAAGCCTCATGTACTTATAGGTGAGTGTTACCACTTACCATCAAGTGGGCAGAATGCTTGTTTGCCAACTTAATTGTATAAAAAAAGACCCAAATATTATAGTTCTGTACCTCAAAAGAAAAAAATGGAACTTTGTTGTCTATTTACCTATATGTCTGTCCGTCTGTCTGCCAAAAACTTTTTTCTCAGGAACCGTAGGGAATAAAAAAACTTTTAAATACAAGCTTTTAGTGGTCGATACGAATCAAACTAGCCCAAGCTGTGGTTGTGTCGTTTTATTGCGGAGTATCTATGGCCACCTTCAAGCTCCAGCATCAGATCAGCTTCATGTCATTATAATATTGCATTGTCACGCGATATACATATGCATGCAAAATTTCAGCCCAATCGGAAACCGGGAAGTGGGTCAAATTTAACTTGCAAGATGTTATTACAGACACCGGGACAGGTGAAAGTAAATAAAGCTTGTCACATGTACATTTTTTTTAAATACAAGCTTTTATATCATCATACTCGTAATATTGCATTGTCACGCGATATACTGGGTGGAAAAAAAAAGACCGTGTTTGGAGGAAAAGTACCTTTAATATTGATGATGGCAAATTTTACTGAAAGGAAACATTCCTTTATTTTCAGATATAATTAAAGCTGCATTTAAAGATTTTTGAAAAATAACCTGCTTGAGCCGAGAATCGAACCGGTGAAATGTGACAAAAAAAACATTCTGTATTTTATGGTACCAACCGAAAGAGTCATTCATAAGGATCAATTTCTTTTAAGCAACGTAATATCTTAAATTAAAGAAAGAGCAAGATTTTTTTTTATTGTTAAGCCCATTCACAGAAAAGTTGAAGAAATATTTAAAATATTCAATGAACCCGATATAAAAGGCGATACGTAGCGAACTCTGTCAAAGAATACGTCTGTGCATCTTAGAGCATTAAATGATCTAAGCTGTGCATACGTGAAAATGGGTCTCGTTTTGAGTAACTTATAAGTTAAGTAAACTATTTTCAAGAATTTTCTTTATAAAGTAGGTAAGCTTTACAATAAAAAAAAAACATTTTTCTTTGTCTTTCTTTAATTTAAGATACTTTGTTGTTTAAAGGAAATTGATCCTTATGAATGACTCTTTCGGTTGGTACTATAAAATACAGAATGTTTTTTTTGTCACATTACACCGGTTCGATTCCCGGCTCAAGCCGGTGATTTTCCAAAAATCAATAAATGCAGTTTTCATTATTTTTGAAAATAAAGGAATGTTTCCTTTCAGTAAAAATTGCCATCATCAATATTAAAGGTACGTTTCCTCCAACCACGGTCTTTTTTTCCACCCGAAATACATAGGTACGAGAATGTATGCAAAATTTCAGCTTAATCGGAGACCGGGAAGTGGGTTGATAACTTGCAAGATTTCATTACAGACACCGTGAAAGACAGGTGAAAGTAAATAAAAGCTTGTAAAAAGTAAAATACGCGCAATGTGGTAACGTAATGTCAATATTATTTAGGAAATCTGCCAAACGGATTTTTTTTATATCCGCTTCCCTATCAGAACGAAATAAATTTCCACTCACCAACTCCGCAAGAAATCTCCGAAGCACCAATGAGAACAAGCAACACGAAATTGATAATATTAGTCATTATTTCTAAAAGATATTGTGAGCACCAGCAAATCGCAGCTGCTCTTGCACGGTAATGCCAGTTTTTGCGTTGACAAACGCGACGCCATGACACTGTTGCGTTGCGAAAACTATTCGATTCGATTTGCTGGCTTCGATTGGAAACACCTGACTAAAATATCATAATTCATATTTGCGAAAGGTACTTCTTGCTTTGTAGTTATTCTCTGGATTTCATTAAAAGAAGTCCATTTCAATAAAAATGACTATACTTAATGTAAACGATCTTTTTGTTTTCTTAACTTATTGAATGACTCAATTCATAGTATTTCATGTAACAATAATTCTAATATTTTTTTAAATACTTAATATTTAAAAAATACATTACATTGACGATTGTCCTCTATAAACATAAACCCTTTTTTTTTAAGTATATTCAAATTTCATCAGCTCAATCAATTGTTACATTATAAGCTTGTTAAATAGAGTTCTAATTTACACAAGTGTTGTGCAAAAGTATACAACGATTTACAGGCAAACCACGAATCTATACATCTATACAAATAAATAAAATTGAAGTGTCTGTTTGTATTGTCTGTAAGTTTTTACTTAATAGGTATGAATGTTTATCGAGTACCAATAACAAAAACACAATTTAAAAAATTTTTGTCTGTCTGTCTGTTTGTTCCCGCTAATCTCCGGAACGACTGGACCGATTTTGACGGGACTTTCACTCATAGATAGCTAATTATATAAGGTATAATAATAACATAGGCTACTTTTTATGCTGCTGCCAAAGTTACAATTCCACGCGGACGAAGTCGCGGGCACAGCTAGTGCATAATAAATGGCAAATCATATCAACAGTTTCGATTACATCAACACCTTATGTCTAAAATACTAATGTTTATATGACTAGCGGTACACCGCAGCGTCACCTGCGTGAAGTTCAGTTTTTTTACAAGCTTTTATTTAACTTGCAAAGTTGCAATGTAAGTAAGTATGTAAGTATGTATGTTCGGGTGGAATCTTGCAACTCAATTTTGAAGCAGATATCTTTAACCGATTGAGCTGAAATTTTGTATACACGTTTAGTTTAGATGACAATGCATGGTTAACTGTGTGACGTCATTCTAAATCCAAGATGGCGGCATACCCAAGATGGCGGACCAATTATTTTTAATGCACCCCTACAATATGGGTAACAAATAAAAGGTCTTGCTACGAGTAACTCGAAAAATAATGTGACGTCACTATTAATCCAATATGGCGGACTTCTAAAGCTTGAAAATCAATTTTGAAGTAGATTATCTTTAACCGATTGAGCTGAAATTTTGTATACACACACAGTTTGGATGAAAATGCATAAATAACTGTGTGACGTCATTCTAAATCCAAGATGGCGGAATACCCAAGATGGCGGACCAATTGTTTCAAATGCACTCCTACAATATGGGTATCAAATAAAAGGCCTTGCTAAGAATAACTTGAAAAATAAAGTGGTGTCACTATTAATCCAATATGGCGTACTTCTAAAGCCAAAAAATCAAATTTGAAGTAGATATCTTTAACCGATTGAGCTGAAATTCTGTAAGTATAGACGTTCCGGCAAACGACCTTGCAACAATGATGCGTTGAATTAGATGAACAGACTAAAAAACGTGTTCAGTGACATCTAAAAAGTAAAAAATAAATTAAATGTAAAAAAACCTTTTTAAAAACAAGCTTTTATTTAAATGCGCTAAAAAGAAATAATAAACTTTTACACTAAAACTTTTACTTATAACGTTATTTCACATTTAACACAATTTATATGACATAAAAGCTTGTCGCGAGATTTACTTTTGTAGATAAACAAGTAAATTAAATAATTTACACATAAGTAAATCTAGCGACAATCTTTTATGTCATATAAATCGTGTTAAATGTGAAATAACGTTCTATGTAAAAGTTTTAGTGTAAAAGTTTATTTTTTCTTTTTAGCGCATTTAAATAAAAGCTTGTTTTTAAAAAGGTTTTTTTACATTTAATTTTTATACAACAAAGTTGGCGAACAAGCATACTGCCCACCTGATAGTAAGTGGTAACAGTCACTTAAAACACATGTGGTTCTTGTGAGATTCGCAGCAAATCTGCAACCCCCACAAGAACCACGGTGTACGTTGCCAACTTATGACATAAGATGTAAAGTCACGGTACCCAGTAATTTAACTGCCTTAACTTACCCTTCAAACCGGAATACAGCAATGCAAGCACTGCCGCTTTGCGGAAGAAGTAGGTGAGATGGAGGTACCCAAGCAGGCGACCCTTTAGGCGGTTAAAAGTCCTTCTAACCGATTTTCGACCATGGAGGCCCATCGCGAAGAGAGACTAGTTCAGTGAAGAAGATAAAGAGAGTCTACGGAAACATAAGTATACTCTCTGTTCATTCATTCAACCATGGTGCTGATATGGAAATATAAACCGACACGAACTAAACGAGATTAGGCGTAGGGCCCACTGTTCATACATTTTGGTCAGGTCAAATTTTGGTCACCCATCATAATCCTGACCACGGTCAACGTTGCTTAACTTTAGCAATCATTAGCCGAAGGCAAATGCTAATGCGCTATATAACTTTATATTGGTTTCATATTGAATATTTATTTAGCAATATCAAGTTACGCTATTTGTTTAATGGATTTTCGTTATTGTCTATTAAGAAAGCTTATATTACAATAAGAATAGTTCCTCGTTTTCCTTGTTATCATTGTACGGGGATCAACGGGCTCTTATTTAATAAATCGTTTATCGAATTTTAATATTTCGTTGTGCGTTTTTTGAAAATTGCCAAATTTCAAAAGCATGATCTGTAGGGTTACTCTTGAACCATTTCCGTGAATCGTCATTGGGATTGTTATTTTTATACGCTTGAGTAACAACATTAGCGCCAAATTGGATCCGTCTTTTGAGAAAATTTAATAATACTGAGTTTGGTTCACCCAAAATCCGCACAATACGGGGTCAATTTAGAGCCAATGCGCAAAAATAAGCGTACGAAAATTCTATACTATATAAAGCTGGGTCTGTGTAATAATATTATATATAACTAACAAATATGAGTCTGTGTAACTTGAAAAAATATTTTTTTTATTATTATTATTATAATGCTGATCGATCGGTGTCAGTTCAAGAGTAGGTAACCCTACTAGTATCACTTGGTGACGTCTGACAACGACTACAATTATTAATAAAGGCCCTTAAGTCGTAAATAATAACGTCACAAGTTGGAAATTCGTTATTATACTCGTATAACGATTAAGTTGCTTTTTCACTTAATATTACTTTTGCGTGAGAATCGTCACGTTGCTTCTAATAATAACCACGTAATAGCTTCAAGACTCCAAGTTATACAATAACTTTAAGTTAACGTACACATATCAGACGACCGCGACGCCACACTTCAATGGGAGAAGTAGTGGCAGAAAAATAATACATTACATTTTAATCTTATGCATATTTTTGTATAATGTGATAGTTCTAAAACTTTATAGATTAGAAAATCTTTAAGAAAATTGGATTACCAGGTCATACCATTTCACAAAAAAATTTACATGTTTTCTCCTTGAATCAATATATAAAACAGATACTAAATAACTTTTAATTAAACTTTTTTAAACACCACAAATTTTATAACATTCAATTAATAAACGTATATAAAAGTCGTGTACAAAGAAATGTTGACGGAGTCGGTAATGTTACAGAGTAAAGTTGAAAGGCTTTAATTAATTAGATGAGATTACTTACGAAGATGAGCTGCCCTAAGGTAACGAGAAAAATTTAAAATTTACGTAATTAATTTGCCTATTCTTATCACATTACACGAATATATCGATAAGTAGTTGATTACAGTATGGCTTATTATGAACATTAAGCAAGAACATATTAAATTCATATTTCCATCAATTAATACTTTTTGAAAATAGTTTTAGATATTACAGAAATAGAATTAATTTTAGAATAAGAGTAGCAGAATCTTCATCTATCACTCTTTTTAGATTTATGAATATGGTTGTCTGTCTACTAATACATTCCGTATCTATATAAAACTATACATAAGTTTTGTCCTTAATACTGGATTCAACAAAAAAAAAATGCTTGACACCAGCTACAAATGTAGTTATTTTAAGAATCTAAATTATTTTGAAGTAATCTTTGTGTGGAAGAATTATTTAACTAAGTACTTAATTACAGCACAAATACTAGATACCACCCCTAGTACCACTTATTTAAATTGTTGTTAACACAGACTTTACAATTATTCCGATTGGCAAATCAAATTCAAATACAAAAAAGGTTTATTGGATACCATTGAATAACAGACAATTATTGACTTCACAAACGAATACACAATTAAAATTAAACTCATATGAAATACTACGAGTACATTCAAATAAAATTAAACGGGGCATGATTTTTTTTACTCTATCGCACATTGATTTTCTACCAAACGTAGATAACGCATGAACGTTCGAAAAGTGGGCCGGTGAAGAACTGCCCAATAGGGCCTCGTGCAGTTCTTTTCCATGCGTTGGATAAGCAATTTTGAGCATTATGTTTGAGAGTATAAAGTTGATATTTTCTTGTAGCAATTACTAAAACGTTAAATTTAATGTGGCTAGGTATGAAATGATGTAACTGCACACGGTTGTACTTCAAATAGTTGCCGTCATAATAAAGAATAAGGTTGAATTCGATAAATACGGTACTTTCTTTATGGTAATTTTAATTCGGGTGTGCATATTCAACTACCTATTTAACAGCGTACAAATGTATAGTCGATTAGGTGACAGATTTCAAGCGCGTTTTTGTATGAAGTGCTCTATCTACGTTTGGTAGTAAATCAATGCTATCGCAGATAAAATTCCACAAATATCGGTTTTTCCATTATCTATTTTGCCGACCATACAAAAATAACAATAACGCGAACGATACGCGATATATCCTCACGTAACGAAACATATAATTATTGTGCATAAAAATTGGGCCGAATGCTACGGGTTGCGGTTTTTCGTTTCAACCCAATTGTGCAACTGCGGCTTGTATCGGAAGAGTTTATGGGATTTTTTGTTATGAAATGAAGTAATGCGTGAATCGTAGGTTTTATTTATTTTTATTTATTTATTTATTTTACAATAATACACAATTATTACACAATAGATTATGAAATAACACTGAGAAACCACAAAGGTTTAAAGTAGTGCTATTATCAACCAGCTCATTATTATTTTAATTCGTTGATATGACATTTAAACATTGTGATATCAACATTATATAGACGTTGAGTACCTATAGGTATTGTTAAACTTTATAGATTTTAAATTGACATACATAATCTCACTAATTATAGGTTAAAAATGCCCGTCTAATGACCCTGCCGTGGAGGCCTGCGTGCACGGTTGGCCCCGTGCACGCCGCCGTACGGCCCTCCGTCTGGGGATTGCCCTGGTGTTCTCGGGCAATCCCCCCTTGGCGATAGCCCGACCAGTTGGTCGGGCTTGCCCGGGCGCGTGGGTAGTGGAGTCGCAGTGGTGGTGCCCAAGGTAGACACCACCACGTCGGCGTTTCGCCGACTTGTATTGCTGAATTTTGCACCCTACTACCAACTCATAGAAAGCATTGTGGCTTACCCCGATTCCAATTGTCTCCATGTGTAGCCGGTGGACTTCCTGAGCTAGCTCGAAGGAAGTCGCGGCTCCTGAAGTTCTGCAGTGGATCCACCGGTGGAGACCGGAGCACTACAAATGCCTATTAGGCCACCACGGCTCACACACGCGATTTTGACACCTTTGCACAACACAAAGCGGGCTTTCGCACCCCGATATTAGGTGCGCCGCGCAAAATACAATTTGTTAGTTATATATTCCGGCCCGCATATTTTATGGATGCCCGGACATCATCCTAACCTAATTCAACGTCGTGACATTTCGACTCGACTCAACTGACATGTCACATGCGGCCGGCCGCCAAAAAGGCTCTCACTTCACAGACTACAATGCAGTGTGCCACTTGCTCTTCCTCGAGCGTGAACATCCCCCCGCTCCGGACAGTCCCGGACTGTCCGCCAAATCAGTCTAAGGGGAGGCGAGAAAGAGTAGCGACCGCGCGCTTCAAAACAGAATCCCCAACTAGGACCTCGGCAAACCTGGGCACACCATCAGACCCTAGAGTAAGTTGGACAATGCGTCCGCGACGCCAACGTAAGGGTGGCAGGTTTGGGTCCTTCACTAACACGAGGTCTCCAACCCTCGGTGGGTTTGTCTTATCTGACCACTTAACGCGCTGTTGCAAAATGTGTAAATATTCAAGGTGCCAGCGGCGCCAGAAGCTCTGGGTAAGCTGCTGGAGCAACTCAAACCGCGAAAGGCGTCCTGGATTGACATCTCTATAAGGATACTCGGGCAGGGCGTTAAGTGGTCTGCCTATCAAGAAATGACCCGGCGTGAGGGCCTGCAAATCGTTCGCGTCGGTAGACAACGGATATAACGGACGCGAGTTGAGAACCGCCTCAATCTTATGAAACACCGTCGCGAGTTCCTCGAACGTGAGAATAGTCTCCCCAATAACGCGGCGAAGGTGAGTCTTGGCGGCCTTTACAACAGATTCAAAAATCCCTCCCCAGTGAGGGCAAGACGGCGGGGACTATCGCCATGTTACCCCCCTACGGGAGAGTGTGGATCCGATCTCAATATTATTTTTATCTAAAAATTCACAAACTTCTCTTATATGTCTATCAGTGCCCTTGAAGTTCGTCCCACAATCGAACCGAATTAGAGAAGGCAGTCCCCGGCGGGAGACAAATCTGTCTAACGCTGCTAAGAAAGCGTCCATGGTGAGCGCACTCACCACCTCCAAATGAACGGCCTTAGTGGCCAAACAAACAAACACACACAAATAAGCCTTTTCAGTCTTAGCATTACGGAGTCGCGACGTTTTTATAGTGAACGGTCCCGCAAAATCAGTTCCAACTCCTAAGAAGGTCATCGATTCATTGACACGATCAGCAGGCAAATCACCCATTTGGGGCTGCATCGTCTCGGGGCGTAAACGATAGCAGGGCAGACATCGAAAGATAACAGATCGGATGATTCTTCGCGCTGACAAAATCCAAAACTCCCGTTGGAGGAGCGCGGTCAATGCATTACATCCGGCATGAGCATTCTTCACATGGCGATCAATGATCAACAGTCGCACCAATGGTCCGTCCTTGGGGAGCAACAGGGGATGACGGGATCTATAAGGCAAGTTAGCGTGCCTCAATCGGCCTCCTACACGCAACAATCCCTTATCATCCAGAAAGGGAGTCAAACGCACCAAGGGTCCCTTCAATTTGGACGTCCCGGTACGGAAAATCTTAAGTTCCGGTTCAAACGCTCTAGACTGGGTCATACGCACCCAATGCAAAAGAGCATCTTGGCGCTCCTGCGGAGAGAGGACCGGACACAAATCTTTGTCCTGAGGCCGTCGACAATTTCGTATAAATCTTTTTATCCAAGCGGTCACGCCGAGCAACTTGTCCAGAGAACTGTAGCGGTCTAATAAAAATTCCCGCTCTGGAGCCGCCATAGTCTCGACAGCGTGAACACGCAAGCCCGGATTTGGTACCTTCACCACAGCTGGTGTGGAAGGCCAAGACGGCTGTAACAACCATTCGGGACCCCACCACAGAGTGTGGTCAATAAGCTGAGGGGCTTCGCTGCCACGTGATGCACAGTCAGCAGGGTTTATTTCACCTGGCACGTGGCGCCAAATCAACGGGGCCTTCGAGGCCTGTATTTGGGATACCCGATTGGCCACAAATACTTCCAGGGAGTGGACGGAGTTCTTAATCCAACACAGGACAACCTGACTGTCGGACCAAGCAAAGAGCGACTCAAAGTCCACACTACGTCCCAGGGTGTCAACAACGTGGTTCATCAAACGAACCAGAAGAGTAGCTCCAGACAATTCTAACTTCGGAATCGTTAATCGAGTCCGAAGTGGAGCAACCTTACTCTTAGCAATTAGCAAGTGGAGCTTAACAGCTCCTCTATCATCGACCGTCCGGATATATACGACGGCTGCGTATCCACTCTCAGACGCGTCACAAAAGCCATGAAGGCTGGCCGTAAACCGTCCCTTAGGCAGTATATGTCTAGGGATACTAACGCGGTTAATGTCGGGGAGAGACGACATGAAGGACTCCCAATCTCGCAGCAAACGGCCCGAGAGGGGCTCATCCCACGACACTTCGGCTGACCAAAGTTCCTGTAGGAAGCACTTCATCCAAAACACTACGGGACTAATCCAGCCATTTGGGTCAAAGGTACGAGCTACTGTAGACAAAACCAACCGTTTCGTCCAGACCTTGGGGCTTGGCAGCTCCAATCGATAGGTGAACGTGTCCTGGACAGGTCTGTATTGCACTCCCAAAACAGACAGTAAATCTGGAGTGTTGGCATTCTCAAAAATATGAGGCTCCTGCTGGTGGTCTTCTGGCAAGTCACACAAAAGCTGAGGTGAGTTGGACATCCACTTGCTCAGTTCATAACCACCAGCCCCGAGAAGAGCAATTAGTTCATCTCGCAAAATCAAGGCTTCCTCGACACTAGAGGAGCCCGTACAAATATCATCCACAAATGCATCCTCCTTGAGAACCAAGGATGCGCGAGGGTATCGTAACCGCTCACGTTCAGCGAGTTCCACAAGTGAGCGAATTGCCACAAAGGGGCTCGAACGCAAACCGTATGTATTGGTGTTCAGCTCGTAGACCAGCATGGGATCTCTGGGATCCTCCCTCCATAATATGAGCTGATATCGCCTATCGTCCGGGTGAATCACAGTCTGCCGAAACATCATCCGGATATCGGTCACAAAGACGACGGCATGGCGACGGAAGTTGGTCAATACATCACCCACCTCGTGGTGCAACTTCGGTCCAGCAAGCAGACATTGATTCAGCGAAACTCCGGTAGACGTGGGAGCTGACCCATCAAAAACAACGCGTATCTTCCCGGTGGAGGGTTTCAAAACCGCGTGGTGAGGAAGAAAATTATGTTCCTCGTTTCGCCAGTCCAGTCGCGAGACCGACATGTGCCCCAGTTGCTCATATTCTCGCATGAAGTCGACATACTTCTGTTTGAAGTCGGAGTTCCTACTCATACGACGCTCCATGGACAGCAGCCGCTTCTCGGCCAACGGCCGGGAGCTGCCAAGTGAGGGGCGAACTGACAAAAAGGGCAAAAGAGTGATCAGCCGTCCCGAGTGAAGGCGACCTGTATTGTTCTGGTAGAACAACTCACACTCCTCGTCCAAGGGGTTCACTCGCTTCACGGTAGGTGGCTCTTCCACCTCCCAAAACCGTTGAAGGACATCCGATAAGGTGGAGCTAACAGTTATGTAACTGTCCACCGATGGAGATGGTGGGTTATGCCTAACTGGTCCCATCACTACAAACCCAAGCGATGTAGATAAGGCTACCAGCCCACCCTTCTGTAACTCTCTCCTCTTCCCACAATACACGCAGCCTAGAACATCGGCACCGAGCAATAAGTGAATCGGACCGGTTCGGTGGAAGGAAGGGTCAGCCAAGGTCAATCCTGATGTCGCATCAACGACAGCGCGCGAAACGTGCTGTTGCGGAAGCTGACCAACAACCTTCTCATAAACAATCGCGGTAGCGCCAATTTTGGTCGCTGAAGAGAAGTGGGGGGAGAAGGAGAACAAAACCTGACCGATCGGATCCGGGATCCGCAGGTCTCCGATTCCCCGTACCGATTCAAGGTATGGAGATGTGTTCAAACTCAACTGCCGGACCAGCCAGCTGGAGGCAATGCAACCCTGAGCTCCCGTATCCAAAAGGGCGCGAACTAAAACAAAGGTGCCCCTCGGGCCCCACACCTGTACGGAAGCTGTTGGTAACAGCACCTGCTCCTGTGGGGGGGTTGCAGCCGACAGTTGGTTTAATGAAAATCCTCCCGCATTTCCCGCAACGGGGGGGAAGGGGGGTTCAAGGAAAAATGCGTGCGCGGCGGAGGAATAGGGCGCTCAAGGCGCTCGAGCGGGTCCCAATCCGGCACGTACTGGCCCCGATCAAAGCGGCATCGGGGGGCCGGGCGGTGCCCATGATGGGCGAAAGTTGGGGGAGCCCGTGACAACCGGGGTCTCTCCATCAGAGGGGGAGAGAAGCGTATCGGCTCCCGACGTGGCTCCCTAATAACCGCGGCCCAATCCCGCGGTGGCGCCTCATAAGCGGCGCGTCGATCCCCCCCGCCCGTAGGGGGGGTGGGGCGCCCAATCCTCTCACTGGAGGGGGGGCGCCTGTCCAATCTCCGCGGAGGGGTGGCACGCCCCTCCGATCTCCTCGGAGATGTGGGTGACCTACGAGGGCCCCCGCCCGTGTGCGAGTCCCTCTCTCTCACCACCTCACGAGTGTCTTTATTATTGAAGCACAAGAGGGGGTGATGGGCCCCTCCACAACAGTGACAATCTCGTGGGTGGGGGCAAGCCGATGCCATATGAGCCCCCAGGCAGCGGTAGCACCAAATCCGCTGTTTGGCCATATTTCTACGCCCCTCGGTGCGTAGGCCAACAAATTTGGGACAGGCCGGCAAACGATGGCCATCCCGCTTGCAACACTTGCAAGGCATCGGCCTCTCCCCTTGTGGAGAGTTCTGCCGCACGGCAGTATACTGCTTGTACGGGCGGCGCTCTCTCCGTGGCGCTGCCCGGGTCGCCTCAAAGCGGCCTGTACTCGGTCCCGGTATAGGAACCAGATCCAGGTGGTCCGTCATCCGACACTCATCCTCCAAAAATCTGAGGAGATCCGAGAAGGGGGGGAGGTACGAGGCACTATTGCCCCCGTATCTTTGTTCAAAGCGCCCTTTCATCTCCATGGGAAGCTTATTGAGGATGAGGTGGAGCAATATGAAGGACCACTGGTCCACCGGTAGGTCAAGTCGTTTGAGCGTGTTAATAGCGCTTAGCAGCGGGTTCAAAATCTCCTTCCTTAATGAGGAGACCCGCGATACGCGTGGCAGCCCTAAAATGGCAGCCACATGTGTGTCCGCTAGCAAGCGAACATTCTGATACCGGGCGGTCAACAACGCCCTTGCAATATCATAACTGTCATCGTTGACAGGTAGATGCTGGACAAGCACACCAGCCTCTCCACGTAAGGCAGAGAGCAAATAGGCCAATTTCTGGCTAGGGAACAGGTCGTCCCTCGAGTGAACCAGGCTATCAAAGAGGTTAATGAACCCCATCCAAGAAGCCAGGTTCCCATCAAAGGTTGGGATGTCTAAAGTGGGCAGTCTGCCCAGCAAGCCGGCCGGGGTAGGCTTGACCTCCCCGGGCATGCACGACTCACCCCTCCGGGCGGATAGGATTGCCTGAGCCTTGTTTATGATCACATCCGCCTGTTCAAAACACTGATCATAATCGGCATTAAATTGGTCGACTGCCCGCAACTCAGCGGCACCCTCGGCTGGGTGGTCGAGCAGATATTGTTGATGAGCAACGAAAAGCTGCTCCAATTCCTTCAAGCGAGCCGGTACTCCCTCATGCCGAATTAACAAGGCCTGTTCTCGGTCTGGTCGGTCTACCAAAGCGACGGCACTAGCAAACCATCTCAAAATCTTTTGTGCACCCGCGCGGGCACCACTAAGCGGGCTGACTGGCGGGAGCATTTTGCACCAAAATTAATAAACACTATAATAATACACGGACAAACAGACCGACAACCGCAGACAATAAAACAGATCGGGAGGAACTTCAAAGGCGGAACAAAATATATAAACAAACCAAAATCAAGTGTAAATGCTAGAACTTAACTAGAACAACAAAGGCATTTAACAACAGAATTTTTCAAACAAATTAAATTCAAGCATTTGGTCAATAACTTAACAAACATAATATTCAAAGGCAAACAAAACAAAATCAAATGTAAATGCCAAAACTTAACACAGCAAAATAGTGTATTACAACAACAGCAAAGTCATTTAGCAGCAAAACTTTTTCAACAAATCAAATTCAAGTATAAGTTTACAACTTAACAAACAAAATAGTCAAGGGCAAAACAAAGATATGAAAAAACAAACCAAAATCAAATATAGATAAATGCTAGAACTTAACTAGAACAACAAAAGGCATTTAACCCCAATTTTTCATATACAATGACAATGACAACTAGTTAGGGAGATCGGTCCACAAATGAGATTGTAGTCGGTTTAAAATCAGCAATCAAAACCAATTAATATGTATTGCCCGTTTGGACAACCAACAAGATTACAATATTAATTGTACAATACTAATCAACCACTCAAATCTAAAAACCACGCTCTGCTACCAAGAAATGGTGGTGCCCAAGGTAGACACCACCACGTCGGCGTTTCGCCGACTTGTATTGCTGAATTTTGCACCCTACTACCAACTCATAGAAAGCATTGTGGCTTACCCCGATTCCAATTGTCTCCGTGTGTAGCCGGTGGACTTCCTGAGCTAGCTCGATGGAAGTCGCGGCTCCTGAAGTTCTGCAGTGGATCCACCGGTGGAGACCGGAGCACTACAAATGCCTATTAGGCCACCACGGCTCACACACGCGATTTTGACACCTTTGCACAACACAAAGCGGGCTTTCGCACCCCGATATTAGGTGCGCCGCGCAAAATACAATTTGTTAGTTATATATTCCGGCCCGCATATTTTATGGATGCCCGGACATCATCCTAACCTAATTCAACGTCGTGACATTTCGACTCGACTTAACTGACATGTCACATGCGGCCGGCCGCCAAAAAGGCTCTCACTGCACAGACTACAATGCAGTGTGCCACTCGCTCTTCCTCGAGCGTGAACACGCAGTGTGGACCTTACCTAGCGCGCCCATAAGGGCACGGAGAACACCGGGGGGTTTTAGTGGGTAGGCCTGGTATTCTGCCAGGAGAGCCCCACACACGCCCGCCGTCTAGCCCACAGCGGGTACGGTGCGGTTACGCATTTCCCCCCGAGAAAAAAAAAAAAGGTTTTAAAAGTTTCAAGGTCAAGAATTAACCAACAAGATTTTTATAAGTTATCTAAATAATAATACTTTAGTCTCTTCTTAATGTTACACGGCTTTATGACATTAATTAAATCAGGGGGTAGATCATTTATTAACCGCGGCACTATGAAGCTAGCCAACCTTTCGCCGTACCAAGGACGTCTATGGCCGTACGTATTTTGTGCCCGCGTCACGCATAGCCGGTTCCGAGCAACAGATACGCCCTTATATGTATACGCACTGTCGTGGTAGCCAATCAGTTGAGACTATTAAGGGCCCGGTCTCGTAATAATCGGTGTTCTAGCAGAATTATCAGAGAAGTAATATTTTTTTTTAGTTATTAAAAATCTGTCGAGATAATACGAGAGTTTATAACAAAATACGCGTCCCCTCAAATTTCCCTCAGTTCTGCTGCGATTTCGCAGCATAAACTCTCAATAAGTTTTCATTGTATAGAATGTAGTACCTATCTTGATTTTATAAATACAATTTTTTTATTATTTGCCTTAGTAATAGCTCGTTTCTAAGTGGTTAAAGTTTGATTACGCAAAGGATGATTTCTTATAGAAAAAGTGATATTTTAAAAGTGGTAAAATTCATAAAATTAGAACTATTTAAACCGCTTTAAATAAGGAAACTAAAACATTTCGAAAAAAAGTTACCAGTAAAGATTATTGTAGAAGATTTGAGAATAAATGTTTACTGAATATATTTCATGTTTTGGTCATATTTTTTACGTCACGAGTGCATGAATGAGTCCTTAAACGCGTGGAATGTAAATATGGGTATGTTTAAAGCCTTAAAAAGACATAAAAAATAGCATTTAAGTAAATAGTAAAATGTGTTATGGAAACTTCAAGTCCTACACTCTAAATTAACGTAAAATGTATTTCCTTTATTGCATTTTTAATTACTAAAAATAGTACATTGTTACCCTAGGGGTGAAAGTAACTTATTTAATCCCGAGACGGGGTTTGGCGCCCGAGCGTAGAGAGGGCGCCTATAGTTCGAGGGACTAAATAAGTCTTTAACCCGAGGTAAACACTGTGCTTTTCATTACGAATACAAGGAAAGTAAAAATAAAAACATGAATCAGCAAAGGAACATATTATGAGTGAAATTAATTTTATTAAATCAACAACTTCTGCTTTTGCCTCTTCTCTTATGTATGAAATCTCTACGGAAGAATAAACAATAAAAACTCGAAAAAACAAATGAAGATCGGATTGCCGCTATCCCGCTTATTTTGTTTTTTTTTCTGTGGCCGGCCAGCTATTCGGTCATTATTTTTTTCATTTTCATCATTGAAGAAATGGTTAATATTTTCCGCAAATCTATGTTATTTTAAAAAAATAGTTAAAAGTAAATTATAATAAAGTCATTTAAAAAATATATTCTTAAATACTTAACATTATATTATTTCAATTTTACGCTTACACCGTGCTGTAATTGAGTGGTTGTATAGAAAGTCGGAACATGGTTCAATAAAAATGTGAAAATAGAACTTGTTTCTTTTTAAAATTTGACAGCAGCTGTCAGTTGAAAGTGATTCTCCCTAGGGCTGAAAAGTATTACTTTCAACCCGCTACGCAGGAAACTTCAGACCTACTTTCAGAGTATGAGTAATGAAAAATATATTACTTTTCTGATAATTCTGCTAGAACACCGATTATTACGAGACCGGGCCCTTAAGCCAAGACTAAAGGAGCAGGGAAAAGCCAAGAAAAAGGAGGTTCTCAGTTTGACCTGTATGTTTGTGTGTATGTTTGTCTGCGATTTTCTCGCGTTTGGCTGAATCGATTTCGATGCGGTTTTCAGGAAAGTATTTGCTACATTTAGGAGGCGGGGTTCGATTTCCCTTGGAGCAGAAGTTTTTTTGCTCGGTTTGGTTGGTGGTAGAGAGCTTCTGAGCCTGACTAGCTAGCTACCACCGTCTTACCTTTTTTTTTTTTTTTTTTTTTTACGAGGTGGAATGCTGTTGCGCACCGTACCTACCGATGGCTAGTCGACAGGCGTGTGTGGGACTCGCCCAGCTCATTGCGGGGCATACCCACTAAACCAACCTCGATGTTCTTCTTGTCCATAGTTGGGTGATCCGGGGTCTGGGTAACCCCACTGTCTTACCTAAGCTTGTCGCCATAATAACAATGGTAGCATTGTTGTGTTCCGACAATCAGAAGTAAGATAGCCAGTTCCTCTATTGTTGAAGAGTCCGGGTGCTCACTTTCACCTTCAGCCTTGTTCAATACGACCGGGTTCGATTCCCGAACTGAGTTTTTTTTTAAATCTATATATGCAGTTTTTCTCGTCACTAAAATCGATGACATGGTTCCTAAGAACAATTCTATGTACCTCTCCTGTTTTGAACACAACTATGTCTTTATATAAAGGAATAATGAATTTCAAATTCTAGATAGTCCGAACATAAGCGTAGTCATAACTTTTCGATGGGGGGGGGGGGGGGTCCAGATTATAACTTCAATTTGCCAAGTGTATACTGATACTTGGAAAGAAAAGTTCATTCTATTTAGTGGTGTATTTTGATTTTCAATGGAGGGTGTCCGGACTCCAAGCCCCCCCTCTTACCTACGCCAATGAGTCCCAATAACAAGAAACTACTGTGATGAGGACTACTGCGTCACAAGTTAATAGAAAGTTTCCTACGTATGATGTCATGCGTATGAAGTCCTAGAAATAAGAAAGTGGGATCTTTCTGTGTGCGAAATAAACTTTATTATATACATTAACGGCCTTTGTTGGAAATTCCTTAGATTACCTAAAAAGTGTATAGAGTTTTGGAATACACTACGTATTCTATAAGAAAGTTACAACGATTTTTGACGAGGTGCACAACAGCTGGAATACTGCACCATACGTTCCGATGAGGTAGCCGACAAGCGCGTGTGGGACTCTCCTCTCAGAGTGCAGATCCATCCTCGTGCTCTCTAGTTAATAAATAAAGCCCAGATTGTTCAGTCTTATTTTCGGTCATTGTTGCTCGTACTTAAGTAGTTTTTATTAAGTGCAGTTTACTATAAGTTCTTTCACATGAAGTGTGATTTATTATTGATAAACTTTGTAATTTAAGTAATTTTTTATTAATTTCAGTTTGCTAAAACTTCTATCAAATGAAGTGTGATTTATTATTGATACCGCCCCCACCTAGCTACACCACTGTGCAGATCATACCCACTAAACCAGCCTCAACGTCCTGTTGTCCATACTCAAGATTATCCCCAATTCTCCGGACCATCCCGGGACATTTCGGTCAGACGAAAAATATTATCCTAATAAACATAAACCCAAATATTAGTTACTTACCGTATTTTGTATTACTAACACTAAATTATCACCGTAATTTAAATGTTTAGTTATTCGGAGTGAGTAGATTTTTCGATTCTTTTCCATTATAAGTGTTGCGGATCTCATAACAACAAGTAATAATGAAGAACAGGCAGGATAGCTTGTTAGTTCTTTGAAATGACTGGACTATAAGTGTTCTTGAATTTTTCTTGCATGGAGTGTGGAGAGAACAGAGTTTTCGTCCACCCGAAAGTTTAGTTTTCATATTGACAATGATACTGATAATATTGATGAAGACAGAAGATCAAAACTTATTTTTTTTATTGCACTCGGCAAACAAGCAAACTAACCACCTGATGGTAAGTGATAACAGTCTCTTATAATACATGTGGCTCTTGTGAGATTCACAGCAAAACTGCAACCCCCACAAGAACCACAGCGTACGTTGCCAACTTGTGGCATCAGATGTAAAGTCTCGGTACCCAGCAGTAATTTCACTGCCATATCTTACCCGGCAAACCGGACCACAGCAATGCAAGCACTGCTGCTTTGCAGCAAAAATAGGTGAGACGGAGGTACCCAAGCAGACGACCCTGGTACAGAGTCTCCCTCCGGTTACTGTTTTATTATCTTTCAGACAAATACTGAAGCGAAATATAATAGAATGAGGACTAAATTTTATCTACCCCATATATAAAATTATGTATACCTAACTATAAAATCAATACGATAGTTTACGATGGCTAGTAATGAAAACACAACATGTTATTAAAAAACTCAAAACCGACAAAAAATATTTAAGAAACTTTACAATCTTTTAGATTTTTGTTTTTTTTTTCACTGTCCAATTATCTAACTCAATTAAAGAGCATGTCCTACTCGCCAATTTCCCCGAATTTGATACACCCATAAGCCAGCCTAAGTAATTTCATTAAACAAGTAGAAACGTAAAGAGAAGTGGAAATTTTAAGTATAAAAGTTGCACGCTTGGATGAGCGTCTCCAAAACCACTCAAGATAAGAAAAGAAATATAACGGAAAATATGCTCCTTATTTTACGCAAATTACCGAAAAATTTCTTTAGTTTTCATTCAATTGTTTAAAAAGGTTTCCGGTGAACATAGAGATATTTTAACAGGTTCACTGGCGATATTAGTACCAAAAAATTACATTCACGATCAATTTCTCTGCATTATGTTATGAGTTTATGTGTATTCAATATTTTTCAAAACAAGGGTCGGGTACTATTGTATTTTTCATTACTCATACTCTGAAAGTAGGTCTGAAGTTGCCTGAGGAGCGGGTTGAAAGTAATACTTTTCAGCCCTAGGGAGAATCACTTTCAACTGACAGCTGCTGTAAAATTTTACAAAAAGAAACTAGTTCTTTTTTCACATTTTTATTGAACCATGTTCCGAATTTCTATACAGCCACTCAATTACAGCGCGGTGCAAAATTGAAATAACATAATGTTAAGTAGGTATTTAAAGAATATTTTTTTAAATGACTTTATTATAATTTATTTTCAACTATTTCTTTAAAATAACATAGATTTGGGAAAAATATTTACTATTTTTTAAATTATGAAAATGAAAAATAGAATAGCTGGCCGGCCACAAAAAAAAAACAAAATAAGCGGGAAAGGTGCAGGAAAGCGGCAATGCGATCTTCATTTGTTTTTTCCATTTGTAGAGTTTTGTTAATACTTCCGTATAGCAGATTTGTATTAACTGTTAATTATATATGTATAGCATTGTGCATTAACATAATGAGTTCATCTGATTTAGGCACCTGATTTAATAAGAGATTTTATCTAATCTTTTTTATAATAATAAAAAAGATTAGATTAGATAAAAAAGATTAATTTTAATAATCAGAGAAATCGAGCTATAGCAGAAGTTGTTGATTTATGTAAAATAAAATTTACATGTTTATTCTTTAGCTAATTCATTGTTTTGTTTTTACTTTCCTTGTATTCGTAATAAAAAGCACAGTGTTTACCTAGGGTTAAAGACTTATTTAATCCCTCGAACTATTGGTGCCCTCGCTACGCTCGGGCGCCAAACACTGTTTCGGGACTAACTAAGTTATTTTCACCCCTGGGGTAACAATGTACTATTTCGGTTCTAATACCAAATGAGCATCCTGCACGCACCAACGTACCGCTGTCAGACTGCCAGCGGCGGTTGAAACCTGTCTCTTACCCTGCGGTCCGTAAAACGATAAAAGTGATAATATCGCGAATCCGACCAAAGTCACAACATAACCTACTGATTCAATAGCCCTTATATTTTGTGACGATTTAATTTGGTCGGATTCCCGATATTATCGCTTTTATCGCAATTCGGAACGCACGGTTATTCATACTACCCTACTCCACGGTTCTAACTTAGGAAATTTTGGACTTGACGCAAAACGTCCTAAAACGATAAATGTCCTAAACGCATAATGACATACTCTCAAAATGTCTTAAACGCAAAAAGACATACTCAAAATGACTCTATCGCAAAATGACCTAAACGTGAATTTACCTAACGTACAATGACTTAAACGCAAAATGACCCGTTAATTTGCTCGCCACACGCAGAACGCAAATTGACCTAAGCGCAAAATGACCTATATGATCACTTTTCGAATGAACGCTGTAGAATTAATACTTGTTACGGCCCAGCCTTTGCTCCCAGCAAGTGAGTTTGTGATTTCATTCATGGATATCCAATAAGATTTCAAGAGAAACACCATTTTCCCGCGGTAGAAATTATTGTTTATTTGTATCTTTGATAGTATTATTATGAAAGATACATACAAGATACAACTTAACCATCAACTCGCGGCTTAGGGGATCCTGGTTGACTTACTCTACTTGAAACTTGTGATTTTCCTACTTTATCCCACGGGAAATAGGCTTATCTTTATTCACCTCAAGAAAAAAGAACATTAAAAATACAGAAGTGTTTATTAACTTAATGAATACAAAAGTAAGAACTCAAATTGATACAAGGGTGCTTCTTTTACATTTTTTTAAAGGTGAGTTGCACTGCACCAAAAAAAAACAAACATGTTATCCTCTTTTTCCTGACAGGCTCAACAGATTTTTGTATTAGCGTGTCCTATCCTGATCCTGATTCTAGTGCCAACATATTCGGTCAGTGCACCTATCATAAAGCGAATCAGAGATCTGCCTGAGCTCGTAGCAAATTCAAGACTGTTTTTCATGCCCGCCTATGATGAGCTTGGTGAGACTCTGTCCTTTTAGGTTAGCACTTTTATCCTCCGTTCGAAATTTTCCGCAAATTTAGGGGGTAAATAAGTGCGATTGTTTGGCTTAATATTTTCAGGGGCATTTTTAGGATTTTTTTTAAATACTGTTATTTATTTTTATTAAAAATAAGAGGCCCAGGGTATGAGTCAATCATATTTTTGTTGACCTAGTGACTTAGCGACATCTAGTACAGTTCTTCACTACCTAATAAGAATGCGGAGTTGAATAAAAAACAAATATCACCATTATATTTACCATAAGCATGTTAATTATTTTTTATAATAATGTTATTTTTAGGGGGATTTCCTAAGGGGTGAATATTTTTTGAGTGTTGGCAACATTGCCCTGTTTATCCACCGGAGTCACCGGCTCCGCTTCGAAATAACTGACATCACGCGAAGGTATCGACAGCGAACGTGTTGAAAAAGTTAGAGCACAGAGCTTATCAAAAGACTGTTAAGGTTTTGTTTTAACTCTACTCTACAAATCCTTATATATTATAAAACAAAGTCGCCCGCCGCGTCTGTCTGTTCGCGATAAACTCAAAAACTACTGCATCGATTTTCAAGCGGTTTTCACCACTCTATAGTGACCACTCGTTAGATTCATATTCGCGAGGAAGGTTTTAGTACATGATTTGTTAAGTTTTTGTATTTATTTCTGTGTACATTAACGATATTTGTTGAAGATGTCGGGAAAAAATAAATTAAGGCGAAACGTAGTTCGCGGACAGAGCTATTCTGTTAATAATATTTTTAAGTAACAAAAATTTCACGCCGAAAATTTCAGCGTAAAATTAAATAATAAATAACCAAAGCACGGGCGCTCTCGCTGCATTGAGATTAAAACAGTGAAAAGTTGTCCTTCAGCATTAATGTATTAACGCCACATACAAAGATGTTCTCAAATTACATTAGAAAGGTGAGCTCTGCCTTCGTTACTAAAATGCGGGTTACGAGGCATAATGATCTCCAGTAGAAATCTGTAAGGCACTGTCTCGTTCAATCAACAATTAAGTGATGTTTGGGTTCCCGAGCCTTGACTCCAATGACCGGTTACTACTTCCAACTTCATTACTTACGAAGAACCTTCGGCCTGCCTCTAATCGCTTACACATCGCCTTGAGGCAGACGAGAAATTAGTACGAAGCATAAATAATTTTCTATTATTTTTCTACTTTGCTTGATTACATGCTGATTACTGCGCGTCGCAACAATGTTGGTTAATGAAAGCCCTACCGAAAGACCTTGCTGACGGACTCGCAAGGTTTGTGCTGCAAAATATACGCTTTTAAGATATTAATACCACTGACTGCGTTTGACACATGTCTCTTCTCTTTAATAAAGAGTAGGAAGTCATTTTGCAAATACAAGTCATAGTGTGTAAAAGACATGCACATTACGCAACCTCTCTAATTTATTATATCAGATGAATGGTTTTACAGTGACAGTTCATCAACTCAGTCTCTTAAATGAGCAACACAGATACTGTTAATATTTTCAGTTCAGTTTAAAAATTTATTTTGTTTTTTTTTTCATGAAGATTTAAATACATTGTTATACATAAAAAACTATCATAATTAATTATATCGATGTTGAACATGCTCCTAAAAGGGTTTCCATGGTTTTTTATTACGCACTGTAGAGCGTTTATTAAATCTATAAAAAATAACTAATGTATACCTAATAATAAAAAAATGAACATCAATCACTATTATTACCTTGTTTAAAACACTATATTACATTAATTGCAACTAAACAATATTATGCAACCTATCATTAAGTATTTAATGTTATTTATGCAACAATGGTTACTTGTGTGTTATTTGTCCAGTATTACACAACTAATTAGTAATTCTCTTGGCTTAGTGTCAGTGAGGTAACATTATGTTTATTAATGACATCGGAGTACCTACTATTCAGGTCTCGTTTGTGTAAAATTGAAATCTTTATTATTTAGTTAAGAAAATCAATGGACAAATATAATTCATAAAACAAATACTTATACTCGTAAGCTTGATTTCGCTGCAACTTTAAAACACTTAGAAGGGACTGATTTCTCCTTCATCGATAGTCATGTTGACGCCAATGAGGCTGCAGCTTCTTTTGTCGATTTGCTTTCCAAAACAATAAAGGCTAACACAAAAATAAACAGTGTTGCATGTCGAAGGAAAATTCTGAAGCCATGGATAACTCCTGGATTGCTTCGCTGCATTAGGAATCGAGATAAGCTTCACAAAAAACTGAAAAATGATCCTCTAAATTATATAGCAGAAGTTTCTTATAGACGTTATCGTAATTATTGTAACTCAATAATAAAGAAACAAAAACGGCTATATGAGACTTCACTATTAAATAATGCTACGACAAATAAAGAGAAATGGAGTGCGATAAAATCCATACTTGGCTGTTTAAATATAAAAAATCCGGCTGATGAACTAATCAGTAGCGTGGCTGGTGAGACTGACGAGGTAATTGTTAGAGTTTCAGAAATAAATAAATATTTTGCGAACATTGGCAAACAGTTAGCTGATTCTATTAAAGATTCAAATAATTATCTTGGGGATGATAGCTGCTTGAATTTTGGTTCCTCATTAGTAAACTCTATGGTCTTGCTACATGCGGACGAATCAGAGATTAATTCTATAGTATATGGTCTCAAAGACAATTGTGCTACTGGATACGATTTAATCCCGACAAAATTACTTAAATATGCAAAAAGCGTTTTAATTACTCCGCTCACAAAGTTGATTAATATGTGTCTCACACAAGGTGTTTTTCCTAAAGTTTTTAAAAAATCTCTTATTACACCAGTATACAAGGGAGGGGACCGAAAAAAAGTGTCTAATTATCGACCAATATCTGTGTTAACCCCATTATCTAAAGTTCTAGAGAAAGTGCTTAACAATAGATTGATTAGTTTTTTAGAAAATAATAAAATATTATCAGAAAACCAGTTTGGATTCAGGCAAGGTAAAAATACAGAAAATGCAGTTAGTGACTTAGTTGATCATATGGTAAACAAAATTGAATCTAAAAGAAAATGTATTGGTGTTTTCTTGGATTTGGCCAAAGCGTTCGATACTGTTTCGGTCCCCAAACTTGTCAAAAAGCTTAACAAGATTGGAATTCGAGGTGAAGTTTCAAAAATATACGAGGATTTTATAATGGATCGCAAACAACAAGTTAAAATTAGGGATTATGTCAGTCCAGAGATATCAGTGACTTTTGGTGTACCGCAAGGTAGTATTCTCGGTCCGAGCCTTTTCTTAATATATATTAATGATTTATGCCAGCAAAATATATCAAATTGTAAAATATTTTCGTACGCAGATGATACTGCCTTGATATTTGATGGGCCTACTTGGGACGAAGCCAAGTGTGCTGCTGAACATGGTCTACGTAAAGTTAGTATTTGGCTAGCCTCAAATTTTCTTACTTTAAACATTTCCAAAACAAAGTTCCTGCAATTTTCCTTGGTTAGGTCAATAAAAAATGAAGTAACTCTAAAAATTCATACATGTTACCAGCTATGTGATTGTGATTGTGTTGAAATATCTAAGGTGCATGAGCTTAAGTATCTTGGTGTTATCATCGATGATAAAATTTGTTGGCGAAATCATATTGAGTCTACTAAATTACGTATCAGGAAACTTATATGGGCCTTTTGTAGGCTTAGACATATCACTGATTTCGAGTCTTTAAAAACTATTTATTACGCGTTAGCACAGTCTCTCTTGGGTTATTGTATTGAAGTATGGGGTGGAGCCTGTAAGTCTTATATGATACACCTAGAGAGAGCACAAAGAGCTTTATTAAAGGCAATGGCATTCAAAATAATTAGGTATCCTACTAGAAGTCTTTATGAAGAATCTAGTGTTTTAACTGTCAGGCAATTATATATACTTAATTTAATAATAAATACGCACTGTAATTCCCTACCCAAGAGTGTCGAGGTGACGGATAAGCGAAGGAACAGAAATATTTGTGTAGTTTCTATTGTACGCACAGCCTCCGCTAGACATCAAAAGAAGTGGTTGTCTGCATTTCTCTATAATAAATTAAATTATAAAATAAATATATACTTACTCATTATCACGTTATGAAGTAAAGTCGAAAATTAAAAGCTTTATATCGACTCTTGATTATAATCAGACAGAAAGCCTCTTGACAAATAGAGATTAACATTCACAGCTAACTTAATTATCCACATCTCGTTACAATTTGATGCACATCATTTTTCTCACATACACACGTTTGCAATTGCACACGCTCTCACACACACACACTCACACATACTCACCTATACACACACATACACACACACACACTCACACACGAACACACGCACGCACACACACACACACCACACGAAAATAGAATGGTTTTTTTAGCATTATATTACATTATTATTATTTTGTTACTTTGATATTATTTTGTATAGCTTCTCATGTGTTACTCTTGTATAACTATGGAGGGGACACTGACTACTGAAATACAGACAAATAGTCTAGCTCGGTGGTCTGGGACTTCTTAATATTTGTACTAAATGTATGTTAATAAAGAGTTATTATTATATTATTATAGTTATGATTGCTAAGTTATATAAATCTTTTTGAGTTTATAAAACAAATCAAACTTTTACAAAAATAGCTCACAATCTTCTTATTACGCATTTCATTTTATTTGCCCGATATTTTGAACGCTTTACAGCGTTTTGTGGTCGCGAGATGAATTTCTAACTTTTGCAAGTTATACAGGTAATGACTTAATAATTTCTACCCAAGTTTCATTGATATAGAAATTCTTGGTATTTAAAATATCGTGATATGACTTTACAAAATGGTGGTGTATGTGGACTCTACACGCGCGGACCTTCTGCATTCTGTCCTTTTTAACCGACTTCAAAAATTACAAAAAATAAAAACCGACTTCAAAAAAGTTAAAAATAATACGAGTATAAGAATACGCACAGACAACATCACACTTATATTATATATCGAAATCTGTGCCAAACGATGATCTCCTAGAAAGTCTTAAAATTTGACACCGACTTCAATATAGAAGTGTGATGTTGTCTGTGCCTATTCTTATAATATTTTAAACTTTTTTGAAGTCGGTTTTTTTACATTTCTATTGAACCATGTTCCAACTTTCTATACAGCCCCTCAATAACAGCGTGATGTAAAATTGAAATAACAAAGTATTAAGGAATAAATTTTTTAAATGACTTTATTATCATTTACTTTCAACAATTTCTTTAAAATATCATTTGTTTTTTCGAGTTGTAGAGTTTTGTTTATACTTCCATATAGCAGAGATTTGTATTAACACAATGAGTTCATCTGATTCAGATATGGATTTAACGCCTGATTTCATAAGAGAAGAGGCTAAAGCAGAAATTAATGCTGTATGTAAAATAACATTCACTCAATTTTCCTTCAGCTAATTCATGTTTTTATTTTTACTTTTCTTGTATTCGTAATGAAAAGCACAGTGTTTACCTCGGGTTACTAAATAAAATAAGACTTTTATTTAGTCCTTCGAACTATTATATCCCGTCTCGGGTCTAAATAAGTTAGTTTCACCCCTAGGGTAACAATATACTACGTCTCAAAACATCGTTCGATGCACGGGCAGAATTGTCATTCCCATTCGTCCTAATTGTTGACCCGCGCCTACGATTGGGTCAACTAACCGGAACTCTTGAAGAGATGACATACTTTCCGCACTTGTATCGAAATGTACTACTTATTAATTGTATGTGTTTTCATAATTTTTTAACTAGTTAACAACATTAACGTTAATGTATTTTAATGTACATATGATTTGCTAGGCCACATTACGATGAATGATACTATGTGTACTGACCGCTTAAACGAAGATATTTATTTATATCTTTTTATGACAAATATTTTGGAGGTAACGATAACTTAATAATGAACAATAAGTTATTTATTTCGTCTTTATTATTTCTCTTATCCATCCTATTTTGGGAGCAATACTAGTGTAAATTGTTAGACATACATTTTGTTTTAATTTTTCTATGCAATTACCACCTGATATTACCCCTGCAAGTCTATCATCAGATAGCAGCGGCCCACCGGAATCCCCTTTTCCAGCCCTCGCGTGTTCTTCAGAGCATAAGCTTTCAACATTACTATCCCAACATTCCTTCACTTCCACTATCGCCTCCCTGGGACTTCGTTCTGTACCCTCCCATAGTCCATAGCCAGCAATAGAACAGTCAGCCCCGTTTTTAGGATTATACTTTGCCAGTTTTATCGGTTGTACGTACCTATTAAATTCGATAGGCTGCATGGTCTTTAATAAGGCGATATCATAGTCTGCTTTGAAGATGGCGGCGAACCATTTCGGATGCAGATGTATGTCGTCGTTGGCAACTTGGGCTATTATCTCAGAGTTTCCTGGAGTTCTTTGAGATACAAATACGTGGGAGGTAAATTTGAAGCAGTGAGCTGATGTAATAATCCACCTGGACTTGATTATGCTGCCGCTGCAAACCCCATCCTTATTTGCATGTTTGCTCTCCGTTCTTAGTATACGAAGAACAACTAAATACTTATGCTGGATGAAATCCAGTTCACTTCCACCAAAAATGCGACCCTCGATTTCACCCGACACTAAATTCATTAAATTGTGACAGACGATAAAAAGAAAGTACATGAAGTGCATGGTTATTGCAAAGAATAACAAAATATTGACGTACGTTTCTTGGTAATATGTATAAATAGGCATTCTTTAGCAGGAAGAACGCTAAGTACGCTATGTATTCTGGTATTTGTCACTATTACCTACAAGGAATGAATTTAACGACCTAGAGATAAAATTGCAATTGGTAAATGTACAACATTTACAGAATGTAATGTATTTTTTCATTATATAACAGTGTTTTTCATTTAAGTGCAGGTATCTAGTTTCAATGAAAAGGGCACACAATATTTAGTGCAAGTCATACATGCACTTGCAAAGGAGATTAGGTAGGTATATCAAAATTTTAGATTTAGCAAAGTTAATTTTTATAGTTATATTTCAAAATCATTTTGCTATCAATTAAATTTTTGCTTTCTTTCTTGTGTACAATACTCCAAGTATTATTTTTGAGATGTGACTCAACCTCGCTTGTGATTGCTTGTATCCATTTATCACTAAAAAATGACAGTTTTATTTGCGGCGTGAAATCTATGAAATTCATTTAATAAATTGCTATACTTTATCAGCTACATAGTATAACAGACGTTAGTATTTCCTATTTATATTAATAAGAACGTTGTTTATTTGGATTGCGGATATTATCTTATATACTTCGTTGTATTCAGTACTGTTCTTTATTGCTCTAGATATAATTGACATTGACTCTTCATTTATATATATAAAAAAAAAATCATTTATATATATAAAAAAGGAGGAGTTTCCATCTATAGACGCACGCACAGCCGTAACCGCTAATGGTAGAAACGTATTTGAACAGTTGTTTTAATTCGAAATGCGGACGCACACTAAGGGATTTAAAAAAAAATTAACCATAAAGGGATGAAATAGGGTTGCAAGTTTGTATGGATTTCTTTTAATTAGCAACGATTGTAATAAAACTTATAATGAGAATGACCTACTTAGAGTAAAGCAGTAGACATACAGAGTAACTAAAAACAAAAAACCTTAAACAATTGTATATTTTTATAGAATCTCACAGATATATTTTTATAGAATCTCACAGATTTACGCTTATTATTTATTGGGATTAATGAAGACGCATATTTATAAATACATTGTGACGATAAACGTATACGTACATAAGTACATAAATACATACAGCAATATTGTTAAAATAATAGAACCTTATTATGCTACTTTATATAGTGAAATCCTAATTATTTATGACTTTTGCTGCGCTACGGTCCTATCAGCATGCAGCACGGTCTGGCACAATCGGCTTAGCCTCTCGGGCTCACACATGGTATGATTAATAGCCGCTTTCCAACATGCAAATGTGCGTCAAGTACCTACTTCTTACAAATTCACTCTTTTTTCCTCTTTTTCCGCTGCGACAGTGCTGCAGATAATTGTCTTCGCTTAACTGACATTTTATATAAGAAGCTCAAATGTAAATCTATAAAATATTCGAAAATGTTTTGATAGAAGGGTGGTGAAGGCTTTAAAGGAATGTATCTGTCCTTTTTGTTAAAATAAAATGGTGCCTTTCGAGTTAAACATTCTATACAAATGTGTCCAGAATAAATTTTATCGTGTGGCCCAGAAAATATTAAATTTAAAAAATAAACTTTTCGGTATTTCAACGGGAGCCTCCACCCTTATCTGCAGGTCTGGGATTCGGTTCCTTTGGTTTGGTTGGTGGTGAGGCTTTTAAGCCCGCCTAGCTAGCTGCCACTGCCTTGTCATAATAATAATGTTGTAATATTTATGTTTCCATAATAATAATAATAATATAATAATAATTTTATTTCCACGTTAGGTTTACAACACATTAAGTCATCTGTTTGATCCCTACACTAGGCTATGCCTGTATCGTAGGAGACCTATCATGGATACAATACAATACAATTTTAGCATATGCGTGCAAGGTTAACATTTTTTTAGGTTAAACATTTTTGCTTAAACATAAAGAAGACCCAACTAAAAGGATTCTCACAGGTAAGAGTTTTGTGCTTAGAACTATGTAACTAATGTGAGTACGTGTATGGGTGCATGTAAGTATATGTGTGTGTGTGTGTATGTATGTATGAGGTTCGCGTGTGTGTATGTATGGGGTGTGTGTGTGGGTATGAATGTATATAGTTTCAATGAATGTCTATATTAATATGTTTGCTGTTCTTACAGAGCCTTTCTTAGGAGACTTTCTAATTCCTCATATGAAAGTGCTCGCAACCAATTGGTTACTTTGACCTTAGCTTCTTTGATAATAAAAGGTAAACAATTATCATTGGAGGCAAAAATTATTTATTTATTGATCACCAACATAATGTACACCATTAATAACAATAACATGTAATTCTTAAACAGATTGAAATGTACTAAGTGCCATTACAATTATAGGCGATGACAGCATGAAATAGTAACTTTTAGTGCATAAAAATGAACAAATTACATTTACTATTAGTAATTAGTAGAATATTCCATTAGATTGAATTTCGAAAATATTGAAAATAATTATATAAATTGAGATACATGCATATTATATTCGTTAGTTCCGTCTGTGAATAAATGAAAATAGCCTCAGTTGTTGAGGAATTTAGATGCAGATCATTTTTCTTCTGATAGTTAGCGACCATAAGGTCGTCACTAACCATCAGCCAGGTGAGGTGGAAACCAATAACTTTCGTGTGATATGTGTAAAATATATTATTTCTGACGCAATTACTTTAATAAAAAAAAAAAAAAAAAAAAAAATCTGTACCATTACCATAGCATAAAAAATTAGATGCTGCTGTGGAAATTAATAAGGACATTGTGGAAAACGTTCATAGTACTTAATTTTTAGGTAGGTACTTATGACACTAGATTTGACGTTTGCGGTGGAATATACATGTTGAGTTGAGTCCTTAGCAAATTGAGTTCAGCGGTGAATGTGGTAAAAAATTGAATCGGTAATCGGTAAAAAAGCGAACTGGAATCGAGCACCAGGGGTTCCCGGTTTTCAGATAAGACCTTACTCCGTACAAAATTTCATGATTATAGGTCAACGGGAAGTTTGGATAGCCTTGTAAAATCGCAAAACTTGCGAAAATATGCCACATAAACGGTGATATCTTTTGATCGCGTTCATTTACAACTATGATTATTCACAGCTGAAAGAGATCAAAGACCCGAATATTTAATAAAAAAATTCAGTTCGATATCTGTACGGGTGTCCAAGAAATAGGGTCTTGACAGGCAAATAGGCAAACCATAGGCGTACGTATAACTTTCCAATGGTTAAGATTAAAACTTAAATTTGCCTAACTGATACATGGAAGGAAAAGTTCATTCTATCTAGTGTATGTTGATTTTCAATGGAGGGTGTCTGGGCCCCAAGCCCCCCCTCCCATACCAACGCCAATGCAACAGACCAAAAACGATGTGTTCTTATAAGGATTCTATCTTTAAATGGAAAATTTACGATGATAAAAAGCAAGTCGTGAGCAGCAAAAGGAAGTCAAACGTGCTGTCGACCGGTAACGGTATAGAAGAGGGTCCCTAATCTTAACGCATACATACAGTTAATTTAACGGAGATTAATATTAACAAGCGATACACGAAGCAGAGGCCGCTCTACTGTCTGAATTGGATAGCGAGGCTAAGGTCCGGCCCCTCGCCAAGGCCGGTCTTCCCGACAACACCGGACTCCCCGACTACATTGACTTCTCAATCCTATAAGTACGAACTGCTTGAGAAACTTTGTTTGCGCGATGCAGGTTCTGGTTTGCGATTGGTCGAGAGCTGTGATTACTTTCGTGCCGTCACGGTGGTTGAACGCAAAAAATGGACCGTGCTGAGGCCGCAGAGCATAAGCATTGAAACATTAGTGCTGTGTTTGTGATCACGCGTTCAGTCCGTTATTACTATTCTGGTTGTATGAAATATTATATTAAAATGTTTAGTCTAATTTTATAATTTACAAACTAGTAGTAGTGCAGATGTTACATTAGACATGTTACCATTGGTTGGATACTAATTAAAGTACACGCCATAATGAGAAAAAAGATAGATACAATTCGGAAATTCGCCTTCGGTGACGCTGTGGACGCGGCACTTGCCTTCCAATCGGGAAGTTCGGGGTTCGAGGCAGCCATGTACCAATGTGTTTTTCGTTTTTCGAATTTCATATGTACATTTGTCTGAAGCTCCTACGGTGAAGGAAAACATCGTGAGGCAACCCGCATACATCGGCGAGGAAATTCAAAGATGTGTGTGAAGTCGACCATTCCGCACTGGGCCAGCGTGGTTGACTAAGGCCTAAACACCCTAACTTGGAGTAGACTCGAGCCCCTTGGTGGGCCCCGTATATGAGCTGTGTTATAGTTATGAGTACCTAAAATGTTAATAAAAATATTGTGTTCCGACAAGTGGAGGTAAGATAGCCGGTTCCTCAGATGCTGAGGAGTCCTGATAAAGCTTGCTTCTATCTTTCTCTTAGGTTTTGTCACTTACCATCCTTCTTTCTCTTAGGTTTTGTCACTTACCATCAGGTGAGATGAATAAGTCTATTGGAAAGGAAATTCCCAGTAGTACTACTGGTAAGACTACTGGGAACAGCCCGCTTCCTCCTTATGTTTGGCAATAAAATCAACACGCTTGGTTTTCATACAGATGGAAGAACTGAATTTTCTAGTTTCATAATCATATTCATTTTAAGTGTTAAGCTTCAACGTTAAACGCTTTTAAAAGAGTACCTACAACAAAAAATGTGTTACTCAATGACTGGCGTTAATGTTTTCCTGGCGTGTTTTGGACGCGTTGAAATAATAACTTCGAGGAATATTGCCTTGTTAAATTTTAGGGTTCCGTAGAGTTACCGGCACCTAAGTTGGCAAGAATGGGGAATATTATGACTAATATTGGCTCGAATGGTGGACACTATTAATATTAATCATCATCACAACAGCTCAATTATATGTCCCCACCGAGGGGCTCGAGCCTACCCTAAATTAGGGTGTTTCGGCCTTAGTCAACCACGCTGGCCCAGTACGGATTGGTCGACTTCATATACACCTTTGAATTTCTTCGCAGATGCTTACAGGTTGCCTCACGATGTTTTCCTTCACCCTGAAAGCGTCAGACAAATGTACAAATGAAATTCGAAAACGAAAAACAAATTGGCCCATGGCGGTCTGGAACCCCGCACCTCCCGATTGGAAGGCAAGTGCCGAGTCCACAGTGCCACCGACACTTTGTAATACTAATAATTGATCATCCATCAGCAACTTGCCATTCGATACTGCCTTATCGAGTCTGAGACGCCGTACTATAAGTACGCACCAATGCCAGTTCTTAAAAATGGTCGTGCGTTGCTCTATTGGGACCGCTCTATCATTACGGACAGAACTATTGTTTGCAATAAGCCTGATATCGTGGTGGTTGACCGGTGCCAACGCCGAGCAGTGCTCGTCGATATCACTATCCCTCATGATGAGAATCTCGTGAAAGCTGAGAAGGACAAAGCCTGTAAGTACCTTGACTTGGCTCACGAGATAACCGCCATGTGGGATATTGACTCGACGATCATTGATCCGATAGTTGTTTCTGCGAACGGTTTAATAGCGAAGAGTCTCGACCGACATCTTAAGAGGCTCTCGCTTGACGGATGGATCAAGGGCCAGATACAGAAGGCGGTGATTCTTGACACGGCATGTATTGTCCGGAGATTCCTCTCCCTGTAGCCCTAACCAACGGTAGCTTGGGCCGTGCTCCGCTGCCAGTGGAACCCTAGATTTAAGTTTTTATAATATTTGTGTTTTTATATGTATGTATTGTAAAAATCTTAAAGGAGGTCTTCAGTTTTTGCCCAAATCATGTACCGAGGTACAAATTATATGAAATGAAAGATAATAACGTACTGAAAATGACCCAATGGCTAAAATCTTTTCAAACTCAATAGATTTTGCAAAAAAATAAAATAAAAAATGATAAGTGAATGCAAAACTTCGTGAAACGAAACGTGATTAGTTATTGACGTCAAGGTTTGACATTGACAATCAGTCATTGTTATGGTCACTTGATAATATTTTCACTTAGAATCTTCTTCTTATTATAGGTATTTAAAGAAGTTGAAGTTCTTCTAATAAAAAATCCGGAATTTGTTATGTGTGTGTGCCAACATATATTGCGAAAGCTTACAAATCACCTTCAATAAATTGTGAATTTGATACGTCACAATACACATCCTAATGACTTTTCACTTTTTTTCTTTTTTTTATTGGGTATTGTTTGCCAAAATAAACACCATACCACAGACTATGTGACACTTATTAACAAGATTTATAACGCTTTGGAATATGGACTTGTTAGGAGTTTTATTGTAATATTTTTGTTATAATTAAGTAAAAACCCTATTTTTATTATTTTAATAGTTGGAAAACCTTTAATAAACAGGTTTGGAGAATACACTACGCTAATACGTTTTATTTAATATTGATGCTATGTTGCCAGTCATCAAAATGTTTAAGTCATAATTTCAGGTGGTACAAATGTTTTAATAAAATTATTTTTTTTATTTTATGAATCTTCTGATTTTTTTACATAGAAAAATGTAATAAAACCCGAGGTACGTGTTTTGGGCATAGTTGTATGGAAGAAAAAATGGATCCTAAGATACTTTTTGAAATAAATGTATAATAATACTGAAATGTAATTGGCCAGAATGGAAATAAAATGAGAAGCAGCAACCATTTTTGTTGCGCACTAGGGTACACGCGCAAAATTACAAAATCGACGTGAAAATCTTGCCAAGTAAGGTGCCGGCGACTATAACCTGAAAAAGAAAAAAAACGGAAATCCTTATAGTATCACCTCGTTGTCCTTCTGTCTATCACCTGACTTGTCTAAACCTGCTTCACGGGTACGCGGAGAGATGTGAAACTGAGAATATGAGATTCTCGAGTCTGCGGTCTTATTAAGCTGTGAAAAAATCTCATACTCTTAAGTCAACGCGATTATAAGATACGACCGTTTATGTCGCTTATTTTCGCAAATTTTGCGATTTCATAAGGGAATCAGAACCTATAGGATACTTGACGTAGTATGGTGAAATCAGAACCTATAGAATACTTCCTGTTGACGTAGTATGGTGAAATTTGGTAAGAAGCAAGGTCTTATTAGCACATTAAGAAAAAAATCTGTAAATATGTACACTCGAGTACAAAACGATCGATACGTTCAGTTACACACTGTATATTATGCGTTAGGAGACTCACTTATAAGCTATGGAGTAAATGTTTATGGACGTACTTTTAGTACATATTTAAAGCAGGTTAAAAACTACAGACTAGTTTCCTTAAATATTTAATAAATCAGATAATCTAACATGAGTGTAATGGTGACTATAACAAACTCTATTCATATCTTAAAGTAAGCTATGGAGTAAATGTGTATGGACGTACTTTTGGTACATATTTAAAACAGGTTAAAAACTTACAGACTAGCTTACATAAATATTTAATAAATCAGAAAATCTAACATGAGTGTAATGGTGACTATAACAAACTCTATTCGTATCTTAAAGTGCTACCTGTAGAAAAGAAAACAATATATAACATTGTACTGGATAGTTACTACAGCGAATTACATAAAATACCGGTGTGCAACAAACACAGAACCGGGAGGGCTCGTGAGGGTTTCTTAGTGCAGCCCAAAGCAAATAATCATTATTTATTTATAATGGCTCTCCATGGTTGGTTACATCAACACTCAAAATGCAATCATGGTAATTACTTAATTTGCTAGATGCACCAACTATGTATTAAAGGAAAGCACCACAAGCTATTATGGACGCCGATTGAATAAATATTTAGTGCCTAGTATTTATAATAGGAATGAGATGTTAAGGAGTAGTACTAAATGTAAATTGTCAACCCTCAGGGCTAAATTGAAACAAATTCTGTTAGAAGAGTAAATAACTCTTCTATCAGAATTATATTAAGTAGGTACTTAATTGACTAGTTATAGGTTTTTCTTAATAGAATTTTTTTTAAGGAGGGCCCGGCAAATGGCCTCCTCCCGCCTGATGTTAAGCGGTGAAAGAGGCCCAAATGAGTTGACAGATAGAGCAGGGACGACATCCACTATCCTACCTGCCCGCCCCTTGCCAAAAGATGCATTTTCACGCCGCTTTTGAAGGAACCCATGTTGTAGGATAGAGGAAACACATGCGCAGGTGGAGAATTCTAAGTGTGGGATGAACGACAGAAGAAATAATCTTGGAATTTCTTGGTACGGTGTGAAAGAGAGGATACAGTGTAAGGATGAATCCGAAGGCCCTTACGCGTGTTTCTGTTAAGGAATGGAGAGGGAGGGATTAGGTTAAAGAGCTCCTCAGCGCATTCCCCATGGAACATACGGTAAAAGGCGCTAAGAGAGGCGATGTCACGACGAAGTTGTAGAGGCTCGAGGATGTTAGTTGCCTCTACATCGCCAATTATGCGAACGCGACGCTGCAATCTGTCCAGAGCATCGAGGAGGTACTGAGCGGAGCCGTCCCAAAGTTGCGAGAAATATTTCACGTAAGATTTTATAAGACATAATTTGTATATTTTTTAAGATCTACTGTAAGTTATGTGCAAATTGTGTTAAGTGTTTAGTAACGGGCGTACTCGCCAACAAACTGTCTACAGTTTGACGGGAGATCAAAATTAATACACATGTACAACATTGGAAATAAAAATAAACAAAAATATGTGTACATTGATTGACAGACTTTATTGACTTAACATTAAGGTAGAGTCGGTAGAGTATGTTTATTTTTGTAACTTTGACCGTATCGATCTTTTTGTACTCGAGTGTAGGTACATAGTTAGGAAATTATACACTTAGATAAGTTTGTACGGAACACTCAAGGAGCGATACCAACTCGCGATTGCCCGGTTTTTATTTCGTTCATTGCAATCTGATAAACTGAATGATTTCAATGTAGAGAACGGTTTAAAAGTACATATAAGCCAGTATAATTGCTATTAAGACCACACTGCTTATAAAGCATTTATACCGCTGGACCTATCACAGGAGGTTTGTTTGATGAACCGAATATTTTAAGTTAATATTGATAGCACAGTAATAGAAAGCAAATTTAAATATGTGGTAAAAGTCACCAAAAAAACCGGCCAAGCGCGAGTCGGACTCGCCCATGAAGGGTTCCGTAGGATTTATGACGTATTAAAAAAACTACTTACTAGATCGGGTACAAACCAATTTTCGGTGGAAGTTTGCATGGTAATGTACATCATATATTTTTTTTAGTTTTATCATTCTCTTATTTTAGAAGTTACAGGGGGGCACACACATTTTACCATTTTGGACGTGTCTCTCGCGCAAACTATTCAGTTTAGAAAAAAAATGATATTAGAAACCCCAATATGATTAATTAAAAAAATTTTGAGTTTCAGTTCTGTGTATGGGGAACCCCCAAAATTTATTGCTTTTTTCTATTTTTGAGTGAAAATCTTAATGCGGTTCACAGAATACATCTACTTACCAAGTTTCAACAGTGTAGTTCTTATAGTTTCGGAGAAAAGTGGCTGTGACATACGGACGGACAGACAGACATGACGAATCTATAAGGGTTCCGTTTTTTGCCATTTGGCTACGGAACCCTAAAAAGCGTTTTTCCGATAAAAATGACTACTCCTTATATAGATTGTTATGATGTTTAGGTGTTGCTGAACGCTGATTGAGCGAGCGTTTTTTAAAAAACCGGCCAAATGCGTGTCGGGCAGGCGCAGTGTAGGGTTCCGTAGTTCCAAATGCCAACTTTGAGTTCACACTCACACCTCACAACACGTTGCCACAGATTACTAAATACGTTGCTATTAAATTAGATAATATTATTATTATTAAAGCTTTAATGATTTTATATTTCCTTAACTTCACGTGGTTCGTAAATTTATATTCAGTAAAATTACTCCCACTTTACTTGTATGGGAGCTACCCTAAAAAAAATATTTTTTAATGTTTTTTCCATCACTTTTTTGGCATGATTAATATACATATCCATACCAAATTACAGCTTTCTAGTACTAATAGTCTTTGAGTAAAAGCGCTGACAGACAGACAGACAGACAGACATGGCGAAACTATAAGGGTTCCTTGTTTACTATGGAACCCTAAAAAGGCGTTATAACAAATAAAGTATGTACACAATGGATGATAAGTTGTGCTTTACGTACTCGTACATAATAATAGAGCACGAACTATTTTTTTTTGATAATGGTTCAATTCTGGAATCCACGCAGAAAGCGCAGGAGGAAACTCCAATCACCAATCATTACGCTATACGAAGATAATAATGACTTTAGGTTTTTAACCTCAAATCGCGTAATTGAATCGCCGTGGGCCACCATTAGGGATTAGCGGCGAGACCACGGGTTAAAGGCAAAAGTTGGGAGGTAACCACTTACCATCAGGTGGACCATCTACTATCATCTTCTTATATATAAAAATGAAACGCTGTGTGTTTGTCTCGCAAAAACTCAGAAACGGCTCGACCGATTCTTACGAAATTTTCTGTGTGTATTTGAATAGGTCCAAGGAAGGTACAATTGGACCCGGTAGGTGGCGCTGTAATCGGGCGGGACAACGTCCGCGGGGCCCACTAGTCTGCAATAAAAATGAAGAGGAAGCCGACCAAATTTGGATTTCACGATAAAGAATGTTCAACGACCAAGCCACACAACATTAACTATAATAATAAAGAAATCGCAGTAAGGAACCTTAGACTTGGCACGACTTTGTCTAGATTTCATTACTTTTTAGAGATAAACAAGCAGCTCCATCGAGACTTGGCTAGTTTTTACAGAATGTTTTTGGTGGGATTTCACTTCTTTTTGTAGAAACGTGAGCTTATTGATTTATTTTATTAGATTTTGTTATTTGACACAGTTTTTTTCTTTTTATGGGTAGTTTTTTATTACTACAAATCTTTCTTTTCTTTTTTCTTTCTTTATTGGAAGCGGCCCACCAAGTTGAATATTTTTTGTAAAGGCGGTAGGTCGATATCTTGAATAGTTTGGTTGGGCTCTTGTGTTTTCTAATCAGGGTCACCAGGTACTCCAGATCTTCGATTAGCCTAGTTTTTATAGTTTTCCCTTAATGTAGCCATTAAACCCTAACTCTGTACCAAATTTCACCTCTCTGAGTTTATGGGAAGTACTAGTTCTATTTTGATGATCATGAGTGAGTGAGTGTCATAAATGCGAAACTTTGCTTTCGCTTAACTTCGGAACTAAATGACCTACAGACTTGAAATTTTGGATTTTAAGTAAGTATGTGATTATAGCTTACTGGATGACGAAAATTTCTGCGTTCTGGTCTTATCCAGAGGTTCTCAAATGGTTCCAGTAAAGGATGGTACGGCAGTGTTTGCTTCGCGCTCGACTTGGCGGGGACACTGCCGTGCCATCAGATAAAGCTGAAGAATTTGTTTGTTTGTTTAAACGCGCTAATCTCAGGAACTACTGGTTCGAATTGGAACAATTCTTTTTGTGTTGGATAGTTCATTCATTGAGGAAGGCTTTAGGCTATATAACATCACAATATTGTTATTTTCGGACATCAAAGCGAACGAAGTCGCGGGCACAGCTAGTCTATACTAATATTATAAAGCTGAAGAGTTTGTTTGTTTGTTTGTTTGCTTGAACGCGCTAATCTCAGGAACTACTGGTCCGATGTGAAAAATTCTTTCAGTGTTAGATCTGAAAGTTAGTTAGTGTCCATTTATCGAGAAAGGCTATAGGCTATATATCATCACGCTAAGATCAATAGGAGCGGAGCACTAATGAAAAATGTTTCAAAATCGGGGGATTTTTTTTCCTATTGAGAGCTTCCGCTGCGTGCACTGCGTAAACGGTTAAAGTTTCGCAAAAGTTATGTATGACAGAATTGTTCCCCTTTAAAAGTTCTAAAAAAAAGTCCGCGACAGCATATGTCTATCTTTTAAGGTTAGCTCACTATAACCTTTTTTATGCTAACGAAATTTGTTCAAAATAATGCATTATTTGCGAAGGTGTTTTTATAAACATGATATTAATCCTTATCAAAATAAATACGTTATTCATCACAAGTATTTAATTTAAAACAAAATTGCCCTTTACATCATTCGATTTAAATGAATATCTTAGGAGATATCGCAGTTTTAAAATAACATTACAGCAAAATAATGATCGAGTACTGCGCATACAATGTGCAAAGCCGGCGGGCAGTCATGAGGGGGAAGGGCGGTGGCCCCAGTTAGCTATCTACTTCTGCCGGAAGAAAACAAAACTAAAAATATAGTGTACGCAGAAGTACTTTAAAATAACATTTGTTAATTTTTTTTGAGAATAACCTACAATCTACATGATATAACATTATAAGACCCAGTACTTACTCACCTATATAAACGAAGTCGCGGGTTAAAGTTAGCGTTAGCCCAAAGTAACTATTCCACGCGGACGAAGTCGCGGGCGGAAGCTAGTATTAGATAAAGTTATATCTATGTTCCAAGCAGAATAGAACCCTATGTGACTTACCTAGGTACGAAGATAATTTTCAACCGTAAATGCTTAAAAATAATAAAAATACAATGTCTTAGAAAAATAACTTAGGTTTAAGTTTTTATAATTTACTTGTACAAATTTTCTTATGTACCTAGGTAAACTCATTGAAACCCTGCAACCTTAATACGAGTATGAAAGTCGTTTCGTTTCGCCACACTTTTAGCATTGTTTACTTAAAACCGAGTTAATTTTGACTTATCTTTTAATGTTATGACATTAAAAGATAAGTCAACCAGTTCTTAAAACCAACATTCGGTCCGTGTTAACTTAATGGAGTAGGTACACGGCATACTTAGCACACTAAAAGCCTGCGTGGATGCGAGGAAAATTGAATTTGAATGCAAGATCCAATTACGTTCTGCGAAAAAATAAATTGAGTATCGTATGTCTGCGATGCTAACATGCGCGCACTTTGCCACCCAGTTAATTTCCATTCTAATTGAATTCATTCTGTGAACGAATTCCATTTTATAATAGCAGTTTTCTTGGAAGCGTACAATTCGTTATGAAACTATTCTGTTTAAGGCTGTTTCGGTGAATTGGGGCCTCCTGGTTCCGAGGGAGGGTACGTTTGAACAGGAGGCTTAGTCAGATATCGAGAAGCGAGTGGAACTGTTAGTCTAGTCTGCCATAGACTGTATTACAATCTATGGTAGACTAGACTCCTCCTATTTGTTATCTGTTACGATGCCAAGGAGCTCGGTTGACTAGACCGCCCAATGGTTATGCAGTAGGACTCGATGCACCAGCAGCTTGGAGGAACCGACATCTGACTAGGAGATAATATAGCCCAGACTTTACTTATGATTCCAAGGGGCTAAGTTAACTAATAGACCGCCCACTTGGGTTGCCGTCGGAGTCGGTTCACCATCAGCGGCTGGGAGGAACTAGGCCTGCCATCCCACCGAGTTTCATCCGGAGTCTACGGGTTCACAGCGTGCATATCGGGGCTACGGGATCAACATCGATATCTTCGGGTCAGACAGGGCGGTGATAGCGAAACGACATTTTTCAGGGGATGTTTTTAGATTGATATCTCTACGCGTTCCCGAGAAAGGGGGTCTTGACAAACAGACTGACAGACAGACAACGCAGACAGCTGGATAGACGGAAATTGTAGTGATCCTATATGCGTTTCGTTTTTTTTTCTTGTTGAGGTACGGAAACCTGAAAAAGTAAATTTAGATGTGGATAAAATAATAATTTTTCTTTATTCACTTTAGTCACGTCAGTCGTAAGTAAAAAGTAGTTGCAAATAATGTTGGACTAAGATTTTTACCAATAAATTTTAATAACCATTTGGCCAAGCCATTTCACGAAATCTAAACCCCGAGTAGATTTCATTAATTGCATTGCAATGTGGTTGATTATTGCATTACAGCTTCAATTGTCGCTTCACAAGTTACATGGACAATAACTTTTCTATTTTGTACATTTGTATTGATTTTTGGAACTATAAAAAAAATCAAACCCGTTTATTGTATTAAAATAAAAAAAAACTATTTCTTATTATCTATCGTTGAAAATTACGAAGTACTGTACGTGGAAGTTTGAATCTTCTGCGATAGATACATAAAAAGATTTTTAGTTTCGAGTCACCTATACTGGCCATATCCTAATATTTTATTCGATTATGTTTCTTTGACTAGTTTTAGTCAACAGTAATTTTTGAGTAGAATTCATTACCTTTATTTACTTCATATTGAAACCTCACATCAAAATGTTTATATTGTCAATAAGCTTGTGAACAGACATGACCTCGACAAACACTATTAATATCGAGACTGTTTTATTTTCATTAACAAATATTTTTTTCACTCGAGGCAGAGAACTCGCACACTTATTGACATAAAAATGTTAAGTCAAAAAGTCCAAAAAATTCGCCTCAAAAAAAAGACTTGAAGTTTTATTCTAATCTATAAGAGATTGTATTAAAAAGCATCGTCCTCAAAATTATACAGTGTTTTTAAAAGTATTAAGTTTACATGAACAACCCGATGTGTGCCTGTAACGATAAAGTATGTATGCGTGTCAGTGTGGAATAAGCGTGCTTATAAGCTGTTGTAATTGGAAGTACCTTTTAATAGTCAAAACGTTACTTTGCTTAATATTTTCCGCGATTTATACGGTTTTAAATTTCCGCAAAAGCACATTGCTCTCATGCCTCATAATCCTACTATAACATTCAGAGCCACACGTCACTGTGAACGGGAACCCATCAGCGGTAATTAAACATGTAAAATATTAAAGCTCTAAATATATTAACCGGTCTTAATGCTCCGACAAAAACAAAAAGCGGCTTACAGTGGCGTGTTTCAATTTTCAGGCCAAACTTGCGGCAGTCACGAAAAGCCTCCGCTAGGGGTGGCTGCGCGCTCGCGCCCCTGAAATCACGAAACTTAAACGACTGTGACTTTTAAACCTACATTATATAAGTAATAATTGGTAACTTACTTAACCGAGGTGTTCAGTGATGTGTTCTAAAATGCATCTGTGAGCTCCACGCCCAAAGGATTCAGCCCAATTCAAAGTTGAAGGTATGCTCGACTCATATTTCCATAAAATAAAAGTTGCTCGTGTCGTACCAACACAACCCTTGCGTTAAAATTCACGGAGTTGCAGTTGGCTTTGACACGCGCGCAATGTTTTTAGTAGGCAAGTTACTTTAATGACTGCGATTGGTTGCGAGAAAAAAGTATCACGTTAACAACGTATTTAAGCATCTATAAACAATAAAAAATCAAAACATAGACATTAACACGTTTTCAAACGGAAATTAAGGAGGTAGGTTAAGTCACACTAAGCTATGTTAGTTATTATAAGTATTTCGAGAAATATTGATCTAAATATTACTTAAACAGAATGCTATGTAAAAAAATGTTTTAATTTTTTAATATTATATGTATAAATATATTTATTATTAAGTTTTTTATCAGGTACTTAATCTAGATCATCTTTGCTCCTAGACAGATACCGATATATAGAAAAGTGTACAATGAAGACTGTTTCAAATGTCAAAAATTTGGCAGCGAGTTCAAAATAAAAAATGTTGTTTGTATTATTTACTATTCTAGACATTTTTTTTCTGTTTTAAGTCGGTTTTTAATGTTGATAGATAGGTATATCTTTTTATTTTAATGTCTTTAATGAATTTAATAGTAGGTTACCGAAGTGACTTGAAAGAATATAACTGAGAGTCAATACGTGCCTATTGTATTTAAAACTTAACATCTAACTCCTAAAATTCAAGCTGCATTCCATCATCAGCGTGGCTCACGACTACCAGACGCAAATACCTGAATACCTTCAGAAAAAAAAAACATGAAACAAGTTAGACTTGCCTGTAAAATTTGAGGTTTGCCCTCAATTTTCCTGGAATCCCACCACCAGATCCTAACTTGGTGACAATGGGTCCAATACTAAAGTAAATGGCAAAGTTATGAGGTAACAAACATAAAAATAGTGCCAAATTCGTTGCCTCCAAGTTCCTATCCGATCAACTAACAAATGCAATAAAAAATAATTCAAAACTGTTTCCCATTGCTAAGCGTAAGAGGCTTATCAAGCCTTGGTTAACCCCTGGCCTTCTTAGGTGCATGAAACACAGAGACAAACTGCACAAAAAATCCTTACGTAATTCAGATGACCTAAACCTATTATTTATATATAAAAGGTACAGGAATTTTTGTAATGCAGCTCTTAAAAAAACTAGGCAAGCATATGAAAGACAATTAATACAAAACTCTGGAAATAATAGTAAAAGACTTTGGGAGGCGGTGGCCATCATCACACAGTACAAAAAATCGGAAAGTGTGTCCTCTGGTCTTATTTCCAAGAGTGATCCTGTAGGCAGTGTCAATGCTGCCAATTCCTTTTTTGCCAATATTGGTAAAAATTTGGCAAATAGCATTGCTAGTAGTAATATTAACACCTCATCGGTTAACTCCATTCCTTTCGCAGCTAAGTCTATGGTCATGCTCCCCACTAGCGAAGCTGAAGTTGATAACCTCATTAAGAGCCTACGCGATAAGTGTGCTGTTGGTGTTGACCAAATACCAGGTCAGCTATTGAAAAAACACCGCGATCTACTGACCCCTCCTATAACATACGTCTGCAATCTCTGCTTGATGTCTGGAATCTTTCCGGATATATACAAGAGGTCTCTCATCATACCAATCCATAAGGGTGGCGACAGAGACAGTATCAATAATTTCAGGCCGATATCCCTGCTTCCCATCCTCTCCAAGATCGTGGAAAGATTGATGAACAAACGTCTAGTTGACTTCCTTGATAAAAATGACATACTTTCTCCTTCTCAGTATGGTTTTCGCTCAGGGAGGTCAACAGATGATGCTGTCCATGACCTCACTGACTTCGTTGTCACACGTGTGGATGGAGGGAAGAAGGCTATTGGCATATTTGTCGATTTGGCAAAAGCATTTGATACGGTCTCTGTCGCAATCCTTCTGGAGAAAATGGAAAGACTGGGTGTCAGAGGTTTAGCCCTTGAATTGTTTAAAAGCTATTTAACAGATCGCTACCAGGCAGTTAAAATCGATAGCTGGATTAGTGGGGATTTGGCCGTTACTTTTGGCGTTCCGCAGGGCAGCGTCCTTGGTCCCACGCTGTTTCTAATATATATCAATGATCTCTGTCAGATGAAACTAAGAAACGGAAAAATCGTGGCTTTCGCCGATGACACTGCCTTGCTGTTCACCGGAAATAGCTGGGAAGAAACATTCCACTATGCCCAGATGGGATTTGACATGGTTGCGGACTGGATGGCTTGCAACTTACTTTCTCTTAATGTTGCTAAGACCAAATATTTGACATTTGCCATCACTAGGCGGGGTCTTCCTGTTGACCTTACACTCAAATCACATTTGCGTTCCTGCCTAAAAATCTCTAATTGTGGTTGCTCTGATCTTGTCGCCACTGACTCCATAAAGTACTTAGGTGTTATGATTGACTGCTGTCTTAACTTCCAGCCCCACGTGAACCTACTCGCTGCACGAATAAGGAAATTAATATTTATTTTTAAAACGTTGCGTCAGGTAGCTGGTCGATCAGTTTTAAGAACAGTGTACCTATCACTTTGCCAATCGTTATTGGGGTACTGTATCTCTTCTTGGGGTGGATCCGCCAAAACTCATTTGCTAAGAGCAGAACGGGTTTAGAGAGCTGTCCTAAAGGTTGGTGCATTCCTACCTATTACTTGTCCCACTATTGAGGTATATAAACATTGGAATGTTCTATCTGTCCGTCAACTTTTTATTTTAGCTGTCATCCTTCGTAAGCATGTCAACATCCCCTATAACCCGCAGCTAATGGCTGACAAACGCAGGAAAGGTACTGTATGCACCACGACTCCATTTCACACAAGATTCGCTCAAAGATTCTTCTGCTTCTTAGGCTACCGACTTTACAACACTGTTAATGCTGTACTCAGTATTTATCCCCTCACAAGGCGCAGCTGTAAGAAGAAAGTATTAGAGTGGCTGCTGGGCTTGAATTATGCTGAAACGGAAAAATTATGTACAGTAATTAAATGAATGAGTATATAACATTAAGGTCATATTATAAAATAAAATAGGCACATAGGCGTGTTCACTCATACGAACCTCCACTCACACACACACACACACACACACACACACACACGTACACACACACACACCTACACACACACACACACACACGTAATATTCTATAAAGGCTTCTATAAATGAAATTAATAAGTAAATAAGTAACTATATAAGAAGTATAATATTTATAAGTAGGTATCGTTAACTCTAGCTGTTCTTGTTACATGGTAAATGAAATTTAATTTGTGTACCGAGGTGGTGAGAGCCTGATGTCCTGTAATACAGGTATATTAATATACTTAGCATAGGCATCAGTCTCGCACAAAAATAAAAATAAATAGGTAATTATGCATTTGTAAGCTTCTTGTGCTGTTGGTATTGTTTTTGTTTTTGTGATGAGAAATAAAAAAAAAAAAAAAAATGGATAACCTCCTCCTATTTAATGAAGTCGGTTAAAAAGGCATAAAATGTGTTTATGGTAATGCTGTTTTGTAATTTTAAATACTTACTTACTTCTTGGTTGAGAACTGCTGCCTAATATCTTGAGATACTATAAGCTGAACTGTATCTTTCTCTACCATCGTGTGTGTAGTAAAATTGGAAAATTACCTGATCAATATTTGTTTGATATTAACCTGTGTGAACAACAGAATATAACAATCAAACCACCGTAAATAATGGATTTTGATAATCACAAATTAACATTTTTGTCCAAACCTCCGTAATGAATTCCTTCAGAGTATTTAGATGCAACAACGGTTACAACAATGAACGAAGCAAAACCACTTTTAAATATAATTGTTTTTTGAAACACAAAATTTTGTTTTATAAAAGTACATTTAACAGCCCCCTTCTAATCTAATGATTAATGATAAACCTTTACGGTGTAAACGTTTAACTTAATTTCCTTTTCTCCATATACGAGTATACTGGTAACAAACTTGAAAGTAATGGTAAATATAGCAGACATTTCTCTAATGTCTATACTAGTTATTCACATATCTATATACAATTAGTAACATTCCCTCCGCTGCTCCGCTCGCGTTATTTGTGTTTTTCTAGTTTGTCGGAGTAAAACCAATTCAATCTATCTTTTAAAAATCCCCTTTAAATATGTCTAGCAGTTTTAGTTAGCGACGAGCGACTCGAGTTAAATAACTCGGGCAACTCGGCCCTGCGAGCATGGAACTCTCGATAAACAAAATTTGACAGCTAAGATCGACATACTCGACAAAAATCGTTAAATTTGACAGATATTCCTAAGGAGTGAAAAGGACAGATGCTTTTCGTCATTGAAGTTCTAACACCACGTAAGTCATTTTTGGCGAAAAAAGACCACACGACATTTGTCGGATACTTCGCATTAATCACAAATTCGTACTAACATTATACCTAACGGTTTTATTTTTCCTAATGGATCCAATGAAAATTTATGTAAGTAATGGAATGGCATTATAATAGTATATTTATGTATAATTGTGCAGTTTTTTCACTCTTCGTAAAAGTTGCTATGTTGACATACGCGGTGTTAGAACTTCACCGACGTTTTGTCGATCGATATATGTCGATCGACAAGTTCACGCTCGCAGGGCAGGTTCGTCATCCAGCCCGTTGACCCGAGCTGATTTTCTCATCTACCGAGTTGACTCGATCATTCATTACGGACTCGGACTACTACGGCGCATGGTGCCGCTACGCGTAGCAGTGGGCGAATTGAGTTGAATAGCCCGGGCCTGGGCATATTCATATCGGTATTTTTGGATAAATAACGTAGTTTCATTTTGTTACAAAACACGCAAAAACAAATTCGACTTTGAATAGTCAGTCGGTCGAATCAACTCGACCCGAGTCAGCCCGAGTTGCAACCCGGGTTAGAACTTATTTCAACTCGAGATACCCGAGTTGAAAAAATTGCGATTCGACCCATCATTAGTTTTAGTGTGATCAAGAGGGGATTTTATGTTCAATTATTTCTTTCCTAATTATCATTGATGTGTAAACCCTATTTCAGTAAAATTAAAAAGTAAACTAGAATGACAGTTGCGGTGCTCCAGTTTTCTGGCATGATAACTATAGTAAGTAGTAGGGTTGACAATATTTTTGGCTGTGATAATTTATTACATTTTTTAACACATTGTATAAGACATTTGCCATCTAACACATTTGGTCTTTATAATTCTCGTATGCACTATTTTTTGTAAAATGAATAGCCTTTTTTATTTGTCATGTTAGTGAATATAGATGGTGTTCATTGGAGCACCTTTTTAACCAATTTCCTTTCAAAATAGTTGAATTATATATAATCAGTATCAATTTAATATCAAATTACAAAAAGAGCTTTCCTTATTTCTTTCCATTAAACGTAATTGAGCAAGGAAAATTCTAATGGAAAGAAAATACTAAAAGCAATTATAATTTTATTTCAGTCTAAATTATTTCTGTAGCGGACGCGGCACAGTCACGAACCAATTTTAAGGAGATAGATACAACCTATAGATTTTATAGAGTTGAAGACAAGAACCTTATTTAATTGACGACAAGGATAATATCTATTTGTTTTAAATGTTTAAAGTTGGTACACTGAAAATCATTTAAAGTAAACTTCACACTTTTCATTAGACAACGTTAAAATAACTCATAAATATTCATATCGTAAAAGTTTTCATGTATACAACCTGAGGTTGCTAAAGGCAATGATACTCGTACTGGAAATAAAAACCGGCCAAGTACGAGCTAGTCTCGCGCACTGTGGATTCCGTACAAACTTATCTTCTTCTTCTAAGTATAGAAGTTCCAACTACTGACATCATATTTACGGTTTTCAGAATTTTTCCTTAATATGTGCTGTAAGATATTGCTTCTTGGTGTATGTCTATCTGGCTGGCTGGCCCCAACAAGATTTATCAACAGTTGATATCTTTTCATAGAGACCTTATTTTTTACCGAAAGAAAATAAATAAAATATTTTTTTTACCTCGACTGTTTTGATTGAGGGACGTTTTTATAAAGCTAGCGGGCCCCTTATGATTATTTTTATTGTTATTATTTTTTCAGATCGAATAGTGCTAGGAGTTAGAAACTATTATGTACAGCCGGCTTCAAAAGTAGATAAGCATTTTAGCGCATTTTAGTACCATGTCACACCAACTATTCCTTTTATTTAGTATGGTTACACCTATATTGAATTGTTAATAGTTGGTGTGACACGTTACTAAAATGTTCATCTACTTTTGAAGCCGGCTGTACATTACAAATCCAAAATTTTGGGCTGTTCCCAGTTGTCTTACCAGTAGTACTACTGGGAGTTTCCTTCCCAATAGACTTACTCATAGAAGGACTTCACTGGTGTTATATTTTGCCCATCAGTACTATCGCACATACACCAGCGTTGAATTAAACTTTGATTTTTTTACAGCTCGAAGAGACCGTAGGCCCGAGTCAATTTCAGTTTGATGACAAACAGACGGATAGATGGACAGACGGACAGTCAGACAACGTAGTGATCCTATAAGGATTCAGTTTTTTCTTTTAAGATACGAAACCCTAAAATCAATGAAAATTCTACATATTATTGGTTAGAACGAGGCACAGCAAAACTAAGCCAAATTGGCTCACATTGGATGTTATCTCACGTCGCATTGGTTATTGTTTTCTGTTTCTGACTCTGACCGTGTGCTTGTGTCATTTTAAAATCTTAAATGTCATCACAGTTTATCTACGCGCAGGCAAACTTGCGAGCGAGAACCTATTTCTGCCGCAAAGCAGCAGTGCTTGCATTGCTGTTCCGGTTTGAAGGCTAAGATATGGCATTGAATTACTGGGTACCGTGACTTTACATCCTAAGTCACAAGTTGGCAACGTACATCGTGGTTCTTGTGGGGGTTGCAGTTTTGCTGCGAATCTCACAGAAGCCACGTGTACTATAAGGTGACTGTTACCACTTACCATCAGGTGAGCAGTTTGCTTGTTTGCCAACTTAGTTGCAATTAAAAAAGTAAAATTGCACCTCCAACCGGGGTTCGAACCTACACTATGCATTCCGATGCTATGACCCACCGTAGCATGGACCAAATATAATTTATATTTTGTCCATGACCGTCAACCAAAATTGTGTGAAATTTGGACTGTATTTTAAACTTTATATTGTACATACCAAGTAGTATATTTTTCCAGCAGGGACAACAATGGCTTGACTCATCTATGCGATGCAAAAGCTGTCAGTAATAAAACTCGAATAAAATCTGTATTACAAAACACAATATTGTTTTTATCAAATTCACGCAGTAAAAGAGATAATAACTGCTTATGTTAGGTGGCAATTAACTGTTTGTCCAAGTTTGTATTCAAATTGATCAAATTACTAAAATTACCGTGCACTGTTAAATCACCCAGTGACTTATCGCACGATCAGGGATACGAGTTCATTAAAGTTTCCGTTTCACTGAATGGACTAATTATTTTTAAAATTGACGTAGCCACGTAATCGGATATATTGAATTTAATGGTGTAAGCTCATGGTGGTGAGATGATCGAAGCCCCGGTTTTTTAACGATTTGTGTAAATCACCCACAGAAACTAAATCATAACTTTTAATACATAAATCTGCTGGAAGTCCATTTCATTTTTTAATAAGTTTAGGTCTTAAAATGAACATGGACAATACTAAAATAATGTCGAATTCCCGTGTAGTACCCACTCCTGTGAATGTTGGAGGCTCTACGCTGAAAGTTGTTGACGAATATGTTTACCTGGGGCAAATAGTCCAGCTCGGTAAGTCCAACTTCCAGAAAGAGGTAAATCGGCGAATCCAACTCGGCTGGGCAACGTTCGGGAAGCTACGCAGCATATTCTCGGCCCATTTACCGCAGTGTCTGAAGACGAAAGTCTTCAATTCGTGCGTGTTGCCAGTGATGACATACGGAACTGAGACGTGGCCGTTTACAATGGGTCTCATAAGAAGGCTCAAAGTCACCCAAAGGGCAATGGAGAGGGCTATGCTCGGGGTTTCTCTACGTGATCACATCAGAAATGATGAGATCCGTAGAAGAACTAGAGTTACCGACATAGCCCAAAGAATTGCAAACCTTAAGTGACAGTGGGCAGGACTGACGGCCATTGGGGCGGAAAGGTCCTCGAGTGGCGGCCGTGTACCGGGAGACGCAGTGTTGGTAGGCCCCCCACAAGGTGGACCGACGATCTGGTGAAGGTCGCGGAAAGCCGCTGGATACGGGAGGCGCAGGACCGATCGGTATGGAGATCCTTGGGGGAGGCCTATGTCCAACAGTGGGCGTCTCTTGGCTGATATGATGATGATGATGAATAAGTTTAGAATGTTTTGTTTCTTCAAAATGTATTGCAAGAGAATAATATATTTCCTTTCCCAATTCAAACGCCTGCCGAATTAAAACATGAAAATTTATTTATTATAATGGATATTTTATATTATTTGTATGAGTTTTGAATGATTTTACGACGGAACTTCAAGGTGATGAATGAAACGATTGCAGCGACAACTTTTCAATGATCTAAGAAGTTTGAGAAAAGAAATTTGGCAATTTTCTGTATCTTCATAATTTACAGCAAGTGTATAACATTCTCCCCTTTAATCAATTAACTTGGTTCGAAAACCCGCTGAAATTAAAACAGGAACATGCTGACGAATCATTCGGCCGCTGCCAAGATGCCTGCTCGAGTGGAAAATGGCGAGTCAGCATTATCTTCAAATATTAATGTGTGCAAATTATGTGTTTGGAACGATGTCGGTGGATTGGATTTCGTAATGCAATTAAATGAAGAGATGAGCACTGTCGTGACATCCAACGTGATATTCAGCATATTTGACAGAGTTTTTAATTAAGTACTAGGCGAACAAAATAAAATGCGAGAACTATAAACAATAGACGTAATTGCGTTAAAAAATAAATACATAATATTTCTGCCGCAAAGCAGAAGTGCTTGCATTCCTGGGTTCCGGTTTGTCCGCATATGGCAGTGAAATGACTGGATGGGTACAGTGACTTTACATCTTATGTCACAAGTTGACAACGTACACTGTGGTTCTTGTGGGGATTGTAGATTTGCTGCGAATCTCACAAGAGCCACATATAGGTTACTGTTACAACTTACCATCAGGTGGACAGTATGCTTGCTTGCCAACTTAGTTGTATAAAAAAAATCTTACAAATACTGGCAACTGTCCTCTTCAGCGTAGCTACCGCAGAAGTTCTACTCTTCGCAAAGTAAAATCTGAGTTGCGTGCCTGACCTATTTCTTTCGAGGCGATGGAATCTCTTTACAATTCCAAGGGACTAAACTGATTAGACGCCCACTTAGATATGCCGGGACTCGGTTCAGCAGCGGCTGTTCTGCAGGTGTACCTACCCATGCCCGGCTAAACCGCCCTCCGGAACCTCTCCGCATGCCTGGGTACAGATGAAATGTTCGTTTCGTTTCGAGCCTTAATTTAATTCGATATCCTTTGAAGTTGTAAACATTACATCAATATCGGTTGAGTGACTTTAGAGTCTAACTGTGACATTGTGTTGTGCAAACAAACCTACATTTTACAAGTTTATAAATTTACCCGCGATCTGTGTTTCGCCTTAAATGTTCAAAGAAAAAACTGTTAATCTACTTTCCCGCGGGAACTACTTATTTTCCGGGATAATAAGTAGCCTATGTGTTAATCCCTGTCGTAATCCGTCTACCTACAAATTGTAATCCAAATCCATTCAGTAGTTTTTGCGTGAAAGAGTAACAAGCATACATACATCCATCCATTAGCCCATACCCACAAACTTTCGCGTTTATAATATACCTAAGTAAAGACTAGTGTTTGCCCACGTGGAACTATACACTGTACAAAATCTTGGTCATGGTGTCATATGTTTTGTAAACATCTTCTTTGTAGGCATACACTATATCGATCACTGCTAGTTCATACTCCAACTCACACTTGGTGGAATTTCGGATAGCTGTGACCACAACATGCCACAACCTTTTTGTGGGCGCCTGTAATAACTTCACGATCTCATTCTGCCATCACCATTCACCAATAAACCCTGTACATTTCGGTAAAGTCTCCTTTCCATATTATATCATACTAGCTGTGCCCGCGAACTAATTTTCGCCATATATTTTTTCCCGTTTTTGCAACGTTTTTCATTGATGCTCAGCTCCTATTAGTCGTAGTGCGATGTAGTATAGCCTAAAGCCTTCTTCGATAAATGGACTATCCAACACAAAAATAATTTTTCAATTTGAATCAGTAGTTCCTGAGATTAGCGCATTCAACCAAACAAACAAACAAACTCTTCGGCTTTATAATATTAGTATAAGTATAGATATATCGCTAGAAAACTAAACGATAGGTATATGACCTGATGATGATATGTTCATGACAAAACAAACTCAATAGTAATTGGAAGTACCTGAGTAATTCCCCAAAATGCTAATAGATATTTTTATGCCAAAAATCTGTTTCTTTATTCGCCAATCTTTATAAAAATTGTAAAATACTTAATAAAACTTGTGCATCTAACTTTTTTATTTTAATTATATAACAAAGTATTAACTACCTAATGGTAAACCAAATGATAGAGCTCTCAACTTTTCAAAATTCCATAAAAATGCAAAAATGTTGCCTTTCTAATACGCTTTCCGTCAATAAAGTTATAGTTATTAATTACATTTTAATATATGTACATTATAAAAAATCACATAATTCCATAGGGTGTTATATCAAAAAAGTATTAAGTAAGTATAATAAATGTTAATTATAACTATCACATGAAATTAGAGAATCTAAAATTATGTCAAATTATATTTAATCAGATTGTTATATGAAATGACATGTTTTTTGTATATTAGATCATCAGTATTTATATCAAATATTACACACCCTGAGCGAGCATGCATAATCAGTAAGTGCGCATTTACTCCTGTCCTAGAAAGACCCGGGTGGTAGTGTGGAACACAGAGAGGGCGACAAAGAATTCCATTCTCTCGCAATCCGCATGATAAAAGTGGAAGTAAAGCGCTTCGTACGGAGGAGTTGAACTTCTACAACGTAAGGGTGGCTCATTGCCGCCCTCCGGGTGCTTCTGTGATAAAAAGGAGATCAGACCAAACTACTCTTGGAAACACTCCCCAAAATTGATCTTATAAAAGACCGATAAGCGGGCGACTCTCCGAGGATGTTCTTCAAAGTAAAAGCACCGATTAGCCTCTTCGCTCGGCGCTTTGCCGAAGCAAGGGTAGACAGTACTTAGTAGAGCCGTCCTAAGACCTAACGCAACGGTGGCCGCAGTATTCTATGCACGACAGGACTTGTGCTTGATACAGTATTAGAAGCTATCCCTGTATGGAATAGCGCATAACCTTCCTGAGGATGCCAAGCCACCCACGCTTCAATTGGTTGGCCTAAAATCAAGGTTTGGTAAAAGGTCGATGCCCCATAGAGTTTAATGGTCTGTAAAGGGCAAGGGAACGTTTGGAAAGTGGAACTAAATTGAACAGGTTCCGCTTAGTGCCGAAGAGATACGCTTAGGTATTGAAGGCATTGAACCTTTTGAAGCTTCCCCCAATTCGAAACTTCTTGCAGGGTCAAGTTCACGCGTTCCACCATATTCACTCTGAGCAGCTCGGATTTAACCCTTCTAGTCTTTTCCTCGGGCATATATCCCCCACAACTGTACTGTTATCTACATACCTATAGATACCGGGTTTCGGCAGATTGTTGATGTGTAGCAGAAAATGTCAGATGAAAATGTCTGAAGGACTTCGACATTGATAGCCAAGGGATCTGACGAGCAGTCATCAATGACTACCCGAATCGATCTGTCCCTCGGGAAATCAGAAATCCAAGAGCAAAGTCCGGACTATCTATATAAGGGAAGCTTGCTAAGTAAGCCGTCGTGGTAGACCCTATCATCGTAGCCTTTGAGGTATCCAGTAAGATCCCGAGAGCCTCACCGTACCTCTTAATTGCTTGCCCCCAGAGGTATATATAAAAGCATAAACTGGATGGTCCTCACTTCTGGGTAAGTTACTTCTGTATATGTATATTAAGTACTAGTTGTGCCCGCGACTTCGCACGCGTGGCTGGACCGATCTTGATAAAAAGTTATAACTTATATGTATAGCCCATATAATTAATAAAAAGTTATAGGCTATGTTATAACTTATATAATTAGCTATCTATTAGTGAAAGTCCCGTCAAAATCGGTCCAGCCGTTCCGGAGATTAGCTGGAACAAACAGACAGACAGACAAATTTTATTTTTTTTTAATTTATTGATTTACCAACATTTGTTTACACCAATATATTATTATGAGTAAAATTATTCTAAAGTAACAAACTAAGTGCAACAAACACTTATAGGTAAATACATCACGCAAAGAACAACACGTACACGAGCTTAAAAATTAATGAAAATAACTTATTACAACTAGTTACCTACTTTAAAAGAATTAGGTACCTTTCTTTATTTGGATCCGTTCACACATTGCTCAATCAATCAATTTTTAATTGACTCAATAATGTATAAACGAATCCTATTTGGTGAGTCAACAAAAATATCAATCTCGGCACTATACTCATTTACCAGCTTGCTGAGTCTTGATATGGGAGAGTTGGAGCCAAAAACTGTTTTTCTACAAGGTACATGAAATGGGGTTATTTTATTGCGAGGATATCGAAATGGAACGCGGATTTTAAATTTATTAAATAGATGGGGACAGTCGAATTTATTATTTAAAATTTTAGACACGAACATCAAATCAATAATACGTCTACGATCTTCCAAAGAGTGAATTTTAAAATGCTGCAATTGTTTTTTATAAGACGGTAGTTTTCTCTTTGCGATTCCTGCAGTGTATCTTAAATGCCGCATAAATCTTTTTTGCAATCTCTCCAAGCGTAAAGAGTGAGTAGCATAGTGGGGTCTCCATACAACAGAACAGTATTCCAAAATACTTCGTACGAAGGTGTTGTAAAGGATAATTTTGGTTTTACTGTTACGAAATACTTTGGCACTCCTAATAACATAACCTAAGGCTTTAGAACCCCGGCTTATAATATATTCCATGTGCGGTAAAAATGTGAGCTTTTTGTCAAAGATTACACCTAAATCACGTATCTGATCTACTTCTTTGATGTTAATTGTACCTATACGGTACTGGTAAGGGACCAAATTACGTTTACGCCCGTATTGTAAGAAATAACATTTTTCTGTGTTGAGGTCCATTCCATTTAGCGAACACCATTTCACAAGCTCGTCAACATCCCGTTGAAGCATGATCGAGTCGTCGATAGAATTAATTACTCTGCCAATTTTTAAGTCATCTGCGTACATGTAAATATTGGAGAATCTTATGATGTTAGGTAGGTCATTGACAAAGATGGTAAACAAAATTGGGCCCAAATGTGAGCCTTGAGGTACACCTGATGTTATTTTTTGAGATTCTGACTCATATCCATTGAGGACAACATAAAAAGATCGATTTTTCAGATAGGATTTTATCCAGTTTAACATTGCATTTGAAATACCATACGCTGATAACTTTTTTACCAGGATATTAGGACACAAACGATCAAACGCTTTGCTGAAGTCCGTGTATATAACGTCCATTTGCTTGTTAGCATCAAATGCTTCTATCAAACTTTCGGTAAGGTCAACTAAGTTTGTACAAGTAGACCTAGACTGAACAAAGCCGTGTTGATGGTCACTAAGTACCTGCTTAAAGTGGCGCTGTATAGACGGACATACAAGAGACTCCAACAATTTTCCTAACGTAGACAGAATAGAGATAGGTCTATAGTTCCTAATTAAGTCTTCACTGCCCGACTTGTAAATTGGCACTGTCTTAGCTTTCTTCCATTCCGTAGGAAAGATGCCAGTACTTAACGACCTATTGTAGATAGCTAACAGAGGTACAACCAAATATTCTGCACATTTTGTTAAAAAAATGGGTGGTATCCCATCCGGACCAGCACCTTTTTTTACATTAAGTGTCTTAAGTTTATTAAGAAGAGTTTTATAGTCTATAACTGGAAACGACAAATACTGACTATAGTTTTCGTGATGTTTAAGATAATCAGAGTGAGTGTAATTCTTGGCAGTCCCACTATCATCCCCAGTATCGGTGCGATATACAGATGCAAAGTATGTGGAAAATAATTCACATATTTGACCACCTTCGGAAGCCACCACTGAACCATCCGTCATTGATGTGGGATATGTATTTACTCCAACGCGATTAGCTTTAGTGTATGTCCAAAACTGTTTTGGATTCTCAATAATTTGTTCTTCTATTTTACCAACATACCGTTTATAATAATTATTTGCCAAGCGAGAACAACGTAAACTCAATAAGCCTAATTCAATCTCGTCCATGGGGTTTTTGTATTTTTTATAGCGACATCGAAGTTTATATTTTTCCCTTAAACATTTTTTTAAGCTGTGATTAAACCAAGGTGGATATTGCTTTTTCTTTATTTTTTGCTTAGGTACAAATTTTTTAATAATAGTCTGAATCGCGTTGTAAAATATTTGAAGCATATCATTTACATTATCCACACCCTGTAACATTTCTTCCCATTTACATTCTCGCAGTTCTTTATGAATAGATACGTAATCCGCTTTATAAAAATTATACTTCAGAGTTTCATCGTTAGTAGGGAGTTTTGGGGCACAAACAAAAGAAATATCAATATCAAGGGGAGGGTGTAGATTATCTATAACACTTAAGGCATTAAGGGAATTACCAACCTTGCATGCTGGCAAATTTGACAATACCAAATCAAGAATCCTACCAGATTTGTTACATACATAATGATGCTGTTTCAATCCATTATCATTTAGGAAATCAATTAGTGGTTGACATAAACCTGGTAAAACATATTCGACAGAGACATCTTTTAATAAGCTCCAATCAATACAACCTAAATTAAAATCTCCCAAAATACAATAATGTGCTGATTGCTCCAGAACCTTACAAGACTTTTCAATGAAAGTATCTAACTGAAACCGGCTTACAGGAGGGGGTAGGTACACCACACATAAAGAAACTTTTTGTGCAACATTTTGACATTACAAACAGACGCTTCAATTTTATTTATTTGTATAGACTATAAAAAAGATTTACATCATAAAATAGTTTTGTATCGGTGCACATTTACCTTATTCCCACTCTTACGGTCGATATATTATGGTCTCACCTGAAAACCAGCGCTTCTGTTACAATATTTAACAGAAGCTTTTAGCTGAGATGGTAGTGTTCGGCCACCCCTTTTTTATATTGTAGCTACATTACACAATGGCCAATAAAGTTTCTGTTTTTCTTTCTTCTTTTTAACATCCGCTGGGGCTGGCTGGTAGATAAATTTCTTTTTATATATTATTTGTGCATAGGCTCATCTTATTGAATTTTTAATTTTCCTTATCATTAATTACACAATCCTTACAGTCCCACCTATTACAATAGTGTAGAAATTTATTCACTAGCTTATTCTATGACATATATTTACATATTATACGCACATTTACCCAACATATTTTTATACTACTATTTTATTGACAGTATAAAGAATATATATTGCATTCCTGGGGATGTGCATTAACTTGGGCCTTAATACTAAAGTTAGAAAAATCTACTGTTTCATACAAAACTTCAAGACCAACTCGACTGAAATAAATAAATATAAGCATGGCAGATATGTCCATCTTTCTCGTCGTGCACGTGCAAATACGATACTGCCACGTAGCCGTCGCATTGCCGATAAGCCTATGGTTACACCATCATTATTTCATCACTTTGATCCATCAGTCTGGTACACGAAGCAAAATGGTCTGTGGTATCAGTATTTCATCGGTCTCCGCAGGGCTGACGAAAATTATCAAATTTTCATGAGCATTTCTACAGTCACTGGGTTACACGATCAGTCTGGCGTCAATCATACCAGACTGATGGATCAAACTGATGAAATACTGATGTTGTAACCTTAGTCTTAGAGGTAAAGACGACAGAATGGAGAGAAAATCGTACGGGTCGTTTTTCCATATAGTATACGTAGGTCCCCTGGTTTCCTTCCGCTGGATAATGTCAATAGCTGTTCTATTTTTTCCAAAAAACCAATGGCCACTATAATTAGCATGTTTCTATGTTTTCCTTTTCTAATTAGGTTTCTAATTAATTATTATTTAAATGAGATATAAACCTGATATGTAAGTATATAAATCTTTTCTGCTATATTCAAACATCCAGCAAACAAATTTGATGAGATCATATGAAAAAAAAAACAAAACACAGAAACTTAGCCCAAGGCCTTTTTAAAATTTTAACGTAAAAAGTAATATAACGGTTTAGTTTTAGCAGAGAAAACAGGGGACTACGAAACGAATTTTTTGTGTACTTTTACTTTAAAGGTATATTCGGTTCGAGCTGCATTTATCTCTATCGCGCACAGAACGATTGTTCGGGCACACAGTGCGACAGCAATACCACGGTAATTGGCAATACATTTTACAAATACCTATTTCTGAATTCACTCGACCTCAGTGTTTCCACTTAAGTAAATTTAGAAAGCGGCGTTGTTGAAAATTAGATTTTGGAGAAAATCTGTCCCGTATTTTTTAATGGTGAAATCGATTCTACTCTAGATTCTGAACAAACTATATTCAGATTTTAATTAACACCTCTTATATTTACAGTGTGTTTAATATTTTTCATTAATATATTGCTTGTTTATATAATAAAAATTTTATACAATACAATACAACACGTTGAATAATGGGTCGTAATTTTTTTTGTACTCACTATAAGTTGCCTTGTTTGGAACATAAGTAGATCTACAAACGCAACATCGATCGCGTGTAACGCTAAATAAATGTGACATTAAATAGCATTTTGACCGTATCTGATTCACCGCTATAACAGTTATTGATTTCTACTGTAACGACACCAAAAGCCTTGTAAGGCTTAAGGTACCAATGTACATGAATTTTAAATAATTTATGTGGTGGTACTACTTACTGCCTGTTTGAGCGCATAACTAGTTTTGTTGGGTTCGACGCATTTGGCCAAAAACGCAAATGACCATTTCGCCTTTTGCGTATTAAAAAACATATTTATATGAATGACCAAATAAGCGAAAGGTCAAAAACGCAAAAGACTAATGTGTTAAACTTACACTTCAGACCACGTGACTTCTTAAAAACTTCAAAATTAAGGAAGACTTGATCATCTTTAACACACTCGAAAAGGCAAAAAAGCTGTCAGACGAAGTCACGACTCTTCTAGGGGCGGTCGAAAATAAGAACGATGTAGAGCATCGAGAAGTTGTTGTATGTTACTGATTTCCAATCGATAGTGATTTTACTGATTAAATTGTTCGATTATTTCATCATTTTAGCCGAGGGACGCGCACTGTTGGACGCAGACCTTCCTTCGTATACCCAAACCAATCGGTTGGGCTGTGCGCATTCAACGACGGCTTTCTGGGACCTATACCAGGGGTGTGAGCATGGAACTCTCGATAAACAAAATTTGACAGCTAAGATCGACATATTCGACCAAAATTGATTACCTAAGTTGACAAGTATTCTTAAGCAATGAAAGGGGCAAATGCTGTTAATGTCAATTTTGAGTGACACAATCTATCGGCAGATTACCAAAATCAAACAGACAAAATTTGAGGCCTGTTTGAACTGTTTATTTATAGTCTATTTGTGAACTGTTGCGGCTTGCGTCACTCCCCAACCAACGCCAATCAATTTAAGTAGGCGCTTATTGCACACACGTTAGCCCTAGAAAGTAGAATTATATGATATTCTAAGGTAAGAGGTCTTTTAAACACAATCTAATATTCTTATCTAATACATTTAATGACTAGTTGGACAACAAATCCGCCTAGTTTTTATGTGCGTCCACATTTTAAATTTGTTTGAATGCGTAAGTACGGTAGCTATATAGTGAGGCGCGTCATTTCAACTAAGACAAATTCTACAGAGATAGCGATACGAGATGATGAAATGGGATGAGATAGAGTACCTTTAGTGTACATACGCACTAAGCAACTAGCCGCACTACGGACTACCGTCCGGCTGGCCGCACTACGGGCTACCGTCCGGCTGGCCGCAATAAAAAATATGTATGAAAATACGGTTTTTATACGCACTATGATGCAGCTGCCCGCAACCGCTCCGCAGGCCTATTACCGATCTTTAGAGACAGTCGCAATTTTTTACACCCTTAAGAAATGATGGTGGAGCGTCGGTGGCGCGGTGGTCTCGGCACTGGTGTGTGCCTCGAGTAGAATCGGGAGGCCCGCGATCGATCCTGCCATGTACCAATGTGTTTTTCGTTTCGCGAATTTCATATGTACATTTATCTGACGCTCCTACGGTGAAGGAAAACATTGTGAGGAAACCTTGCATACACCTGCGAAGTAAGTCAAAGGTGTATGTGAAGTCAACCAATCCGCACTGGGCCAGCATGGTTTGACTAAGGTCTAATTACCCTAACACAACTAGTTAGGGTAGGCTCGTGCCCCTCGGTGGAGACGTATATGAACTGTGATGATGATGAAGAAATGATTTGGGGAATAAAAACTATTTTTTATCTTTCCCCACAACTCAAGCTATCTCCATACCAAATTTCATCTAAATCGGCTCAGTAGTTTAGGCGTGATTGCGTAACACACAGACAGACAGAGTCACTTTCGCATTTATATTATTATCTTTCAAACTTTCGTGTTGCATTATCAATATGAATATATAAACGGAAATTAACACGATAAACACGAGGTATTTACGGAGGCGGACTGACTCAGTCCGCCTGCGACCACGGCTGGTGCAACCTAGCCGAAACGTCAGGTAATAAAATAGGTATGTAAATACCTCGTGTTTATCATGTTAATTCCCGTTTATATATTCATATTTATATTATTATATTATAAATATTATAAAGTAAGAATAAATCGCAGATTCGTACTATGAAACGTTGGATAGCGCCACATGCGAGCGACTGACGAATTAAAAATGCACATCAACGCTTGGACACAGCGACCGATTGTTTTATTTGGTTGTTGATCACAGACCACTTAGAGATACTTATGGCCATAGTACAATTAGTAACCGATTGCTTTTTCCGTAATAAGCCTGCCGGTCGCTCAGAGCGAAGCCGCCCGGCATTGACACTGGACAGTCAGCCGAACGGTTACTATGCGCACTACGCGGTCATTGCGGTTGCCCACCGTTGACGACCTTCCGGTTGTGTTTGCGGCTAGCCGCCATCCGGTAGCTGCAATTTCAGCCGCATCCTACTACCAGCCACACAGAGCACATTATACCTAGACTCGGCGGTGGAAACTCGAAACAATCATACTCCTGCTAGAACATAGAAATCTCTTCGATACAATTCTACCTCTACGGGAAGATGAAAACTTTAAACAGTTACACCTCTGCAGGGGGGTGAAAACTCGATACAATTATACCTCTGCGGGCAGATGGAAACTCTAAACAATTATAGCTCTGCGGAAGGATTGAAATTCGACACAATTATACCGCTACGGGAAGATGAAAACTCTAAACAATATCTCTGCGGGGAGATGGAAACTAAACAATTACACCTCTAAGAGCTGCGGGCAGTTGGAAACTAGAAACTTATACTTCTGCGGACTATAAAAACTGGAGACAAATATGCTACGGGGAGATGAAAACTCGAAACAATGATGGCTCCGCGGGGAGAGGGAAACACAGAAAAAAACCTCACACGAACCCTGGCCTGCGTAGTATAGCCAGCCAATTCCACCTTGTCATAAAGAGACTATTGGGACATATTTAAATGAGTTGAAGTGAGTGAGTCAGAAATCGTTGACCCGACTATACAATAACTTATGCGGCAGCACAAAAAACTACTGTTCATCACACTGCTTTGTCAACGCGTAAAGCGATGCGAAGGCAACTATTTTGATATCGATCGCGAAATTCTACTCGGTCACTAGCGTACGGCGAGATATCGATTTTAGGCGCCACGACAAAGCGGCTTTCGATGTTCTGATTCCGTAGTTCCACGTCTAAAAATAAACCGTTAATAATATACACTTAACTGACCGGTTGCAAGTGGAGTTTAATTGAGAAATCATAACTATAAACGTCGTGTTACTAAACGTGTTCAGGGATTAGTTAATGCAGTGTTTGACCGTCTCATACATTTTATAGAGACGATATAGGTTATACACAGATTAAATCAATAAATTTAGTTTGCCCAGTGGTTAAGAGAATCTGATTCCAATTTGGTTGTCAAATCAGTAATGTTTAACTCGGTTTAATTCATGATAAGGCTTCAGTATACCCGAATTGCTACACTATTTACAATCATAGCCCCCTTTTGCAACTAAACTTCACATCATACTCGTATAAATAGTGTTAACTGCAATGCTGTGTTCCTGACTATAGTTATAAGTACATAGGCACTTTTGTGGAGTCCGGTTTAAGCTTTCCTTTGACCTTATGGTTACTTAATTTTAAGTTAGATAAAGTCCACGAGCTTCCCTTCGCCAATAGAAACAAATGTCTAACGTTCAATTGATTTCGAAATACGTCTCAATTTTTTAAGACTGATGCTTTCACCATGGTCTTATCAATCAGATAAGTCCGTGGCTTTCGCCTTATAATAAAGACCTATTCTGATATCAAAACATTAATATCAAATATATTCCTCTGCATTTTAAGGATGTAAAAGTCATTCGGTTTTCGCTTTAAGAAAATTTATAAGGAGTAAAGAAAGTTATAACTTAGAATCGATCATAATAAAAATTGTAACATCTATTAATATGTACAGTATACTTATTCAACAGTTATAATCTTCTATTTTAAAGTTGACTACTTCCTTATGCATAAAAACAACAAAATCGTTGAGGTCTTATTTTGGTAATCAAATTAATGGCTTCATTACGAAAGTACATTACAGGCCGGAAATTCTACATCGAGGGAAGGGAAAACGTAAGCATATTTCATAATGCCCTATCTTCTTTATCGCTTTGCCTTGGTAATATTTTGAGTCTCTTTCATTTTAAATCACAATAAACTAATTTATTTAACAAAAGCTGACTTGAAATTCGAATTATGAGCAAGAAGTATTTACTTAGGTAATTCGTTAAAATGCATTGTGACGCACATTAAACATATTTTTCATGCTAATAGTAAGTGACGAAAAGCTGAATAGGAAGTGGTTGTCGACTCTGGAAATTGTATCAAGTGGAAAAAAATGTTCGCTTGGTCCGATTGATCGAACTATGCGACCAAACCACCTGGGCATAGGGGTCTTGCATATAGATAAGTGTTAGGACAAATTATTTATGCCATTGATGCGCGGGCATAGCTAAGATGATGGTAACTATGTAAACAAACTTCAAAAACTTTGCCAACGAGGAAAATTTCAACCCTTGCTATTTTATAATTTATGATCAGATGTGCCTAGTGCGAGTTTTATCGAGCTCTACTCGATCGTACGCATCGAACGCGTTAACATGTATTGAATTAGAGCAGCGCCATCTAGTAGCTGCTATGGAACGAGACAGCTTCATCTAGTCACTACTAGATGGCACTGCTCTAATTCCATACAAATTCGCGTTTACGCGTTCGATGCGTGTGATCGAGTAAAGCTCGATAAAACTCGCACTCCGCACACAGAGCACTGATTACTAAATAGTAACTACGTATACCAGAGGTCGTCAACAGCAGTGAATTAATCGTGAAAATGGTCGAATAAGTGTGATAAAGATATGCCCTCGTTACCTAAATTTCAATTCAAAATTTGAAGTTTTGCCTAATCGCTCTACATTATCCACTGTAATAAGGTCATTATTGCTTTCCGTTCAGCGACACAAAGTAATTGTGAACTGAATGTTCCCTTGGTGTTGTGACAGAAAACAGGTTAAATATTTCTAGTACGTGCGCGGTCACGCGGGTTAATTTCGAGGAAACTCGCGAACAAAAAAGGGATTCACTAAGCTACCACGAGTCTAATTTAAAACACGCTGCAAAAAGTAGAATGTAAATTGTTTTAAGCCTACGTTGAAGCGACGTTTCGAAGGTTTTTTGTATGGCTGAAATGTGTATACATTTCAGCCTTGCAAAAAGCCTTCGAAGCTCCGCACCTACCACAGACCAGGGTGGTGATTTTGTAACTCATCGATTGATCGGCAATCGTTATCGGACTGAATGTCTTAACGAAGAAAAGCGGAATTATGTTTATTAGCTATAAGTTTTTGTTGATTTATTCAACAAATATACCAAGACCACTCAGACGACGACATTACAAAATGTTAAACATATTAGAAATCAGTTTTCATCAAACAGAATTATCAAATCTATACGATTGTCGATTACCGATGTGTTACAAAATCACCCACCAGAAGGGCAATCGCATTAGTTACGAATGTTTTGATCAAAGCCGAATCACTTCACTTCACTTCTTGGTTAAATGGCAATCCATCGTTATCGACAACCATTACTGCCAAACTCGAGTTTATGGATAAGACACTTTAATCTGAGTTTACTTTTTGTTAATAGAGGCCAAAGGTGTGGTTTAGAATTTTGCTTTGGGTTACCTGAAAATGGACAAAACATATGACATCACAAATATAGCGACATCGACAGAGCACATTAATTATTCTAATTACACTTAAAGCTTAATATTGTTAGTGGATATATATTTACAGAGGAGTTTTAGGATAGGATAATTTGTTTCAAAAAGCAATGATTTAATATTTATAGGGCGGGGATGGAGGGAGGTAATATGTCATAAAGAGATATAGGGTTACAAGGACAGTTGAATAAAATATGATCAGTTGAACCATCTTCAGTGCCACAGTCACAGATTGGAGTATTCCTAACGTGAATTTTAAAAAGATGGAGTGGTGTACACGTGCGTCCTAGCCTCAGTCTTGTTATTGTTGATATTGTTCTTTAGTCAGCAGAATGAAATCGAGAAAACCATGGTTTGATTAGGATATTGGGTTGAATGTCACTATACAAAGCCGAATCGTTACCGTTCCAATATAATTTGACATCTGTTAACATGTTTCGACATGTGTCAGATGTCAAAACATATGGGAACGGTAACAATTTGGTTTTGGTTAAACGTTCGTAACTAGTGCGATTGGCCCTCTGGTGATGCGTGTGGGTCTTTCTGTGAAATTCGAGGAGAAACAAAAAACTCAATAATATATTCTTTATATACTTACACATTAGCGGGAGGCCCGCGATCAATCCTGCCATGTACCAATGTGTTTCTCGTTTCACGAATTTCATGTGTACGAGTACATTTATCTGACGCTCCTACGGTGAAGGAAAACATCGTGAGGAAACCTGCATACTCCTGCGAAGTAATTCAAAGGTGTATGTGAAATCAACCAATCCGCACTGGGCCAGCGTGGTTTGACTAAGATACTATTATATCTTCTGTGACTAAGGTCTAATCGCCCTAACTAGTTAGGGTAGGCTCGTGCCCCTCGGTGGGGACGTATATGAGCTGTGATGATGATGATGATGATACACATTAGGGAATCTCTTGGCCTTCATCTCACCTGATGATAAGTGACGATAAGGCCGATAGTGGAAGGGAGCTTCACCTCGCCCCACCTCATATCAGATGAATAATTTTTTTTTTGCTTTAATAGTGGCTCCTTCATATAATAAACAGAAAGAAAAAATTGGTTTTCGAATAACTATGAAAACAACCAAGATATAAGGTATTAAAAATTTTTCTCCATCTCTTTCTAGCAAAACGGTAATTAACATGGAGTTTATATGACCGTACTGAACAATGACGTCACGGTTGATGTCGGATCTCTCTGTCTAATCGCTTCCAAATAAACAACTTAAAATGCTTGTAGCTAATGTATTTCTAAACCGATTTTAATTCTAATTTCACAGGATTGCATCTTCCTCTACGGTATTTTAATATTATGACGAGACGTGAAAATTATAATTCAGTCATCATCCCAATTAAGGAACTGGCTATGGTAGCTAGCCGGACGAGCTCAGAAGCCCTACCACCAAACAACCAAACCAAGAATCGAACTCCGGACCTCGATATCAATACCGGGCGGTCTCAATCACTATGTCATAGAGGTACTTAAATTAATGTTGACCTAGCATTTGATTTAAGTAATTGTTTGTACCCACTAGTACCTACTCGTACATAATATTTAATCAAATAATAAAATAAACCATTATATCACCTTTTCAATATACTTTCGACGTATAGCACGAAAATGTCCTAAATTCTTGCTGTGGACATCCTAGATCAGAATGCTCTTCAAAGTATTTGAAGATGAAACTCCCTTTAACTTAACCGCGAACACAATAGAGCCATTTCACCCCGCCCGCTCTAGCGCGTGACTGCAAACTTTAACCTTTTCTATAACACTCATTGATTTACTACCAAACGTAGATAGAGCGCTTCATACAAAAACGCGCTTGAAATCTGTCACCTAATCGACTATACATTTGTACTCGCTGATATATACTTGAATATGCACGCCGGAATGAAAATGACCATAAAGAAAGTATCGTATTTATCGAATTCAACCTTATTCTGCATTATTACGGCAACTATTTTAAGTACAAGCGTGGGCAGTTACATCATTTCATACCTAGCCACAGATCAAACGACGTCTTAGTAATTGCTACAAGAAAATATCAACTTTATACTCTCAAACATAATGCTTGAAATTGCTTATCGCGTTGTCGCTCCAACGCATGAATGAGATAACACATCGTGATACGACGCCCGTGCGAGCGAGACGATTGTGATATACTGACACTGACGCGAAGCGACATGTTTATGATTAAAATTATTGTTTTTGATTGGTTTTTACGTATAAATCGAATATTTGCATATATGATAAGATGTGTAATGAGTTTACTTACGCAAAATATGAAATCCCGTCTTTTTTCTGCCGTTTCTGGCTATTGTTACCACAACTTTTGAATGCGCACTTCGGCATGTTTACGTGCCGACAGCTAATCACTCACTATGGAAAGGAACTGCACGAGTCGCGATTGAGCAGTTCTTCACCGGCCTACTTTTCGATCTTTCATGCGTTATCTACCTTTGGTAGTAAATCAATGATAACACTAGTTAAATCATAAATTCCCTCTGCGCTTTCAGTAATACAATGTTTTAGTTATACAAGGTGGAGATTCCAATGCGACAATAAATAAAAACACGACATTATATTATTATAGTTAATTACTTATAACAATATATAATTAGTCAGCTTAAAGATGGCAATGATTTGTTCCTTCCAACTTCCCTGTCATACCTTATGTCAGGTCAGTTCTCTTTTTTAAACATAATTTTACTTGTTATGTTTTTTACCTCGTAACTCTTGTCATTTATTAACCGATTTGTTTTTTTTTTGTTTGATAGGATATACTCTATAAGAGATTATCTCTATAAGAGATAAGTCCGCCCTTGCATATCATGTTTATGTTTTTTGTACAAACGTTTTTTGTTTATTCAATAAAGAGTATATATGAGTATATATATACACGGTGTTTCATAATAACGAATAAATTAATCAATTCTTTATCGAAAACTAATTATTAAAATGTGTTTACTCGTATTGTCATTCAACCCAAAATTTTCATGTAAATCATAGGCATAATGATGATACTAAGATATACATGAAAATTTTGGGTTGAATGACATTACATGTAAACACATTTTAATAATTCGTTTTCGATAAGGAATTGATTATTTATTGGTTATTATGAAACTCCGTGTATACTTCCCGATTTGTCACATTGCTGCCAAAGTCAGGAACTGATGATGGGATTCCAGAAAAATCGAGGAAAACCTTACTTACAATAAAATTTTACGTACTTCCAACGTGTTTAATGATTTTTCCGAAGTGACTTGGATATTTGCGGAATAATGAAGGGATCCTTATCTTTTAGTAGTTAAGGGTTAGTTTCTCAAATACAAAAGGCAAGTGTTGACCCTTAGTTGTATTCTTTTAAGTTACTTCGGTGAGATGGAAATTTACTAAAAACACAAAAATAAAAAATATTTAAGTATAAAAAATTATAACCGACTTCAAAACCACTGAAAAGTCAAAAATAATATAAGAATACACACAACATCCCATTTTTATATTGAAAACGGTGCCAAGTGATAATCTCCTAGAAAGTCTTAAAATTTGGCACCGATTTTATAATAAAAAAAATGTGATGCTCTTGTATCATTTCTGACCTTTAAGTTTAGAGGTACGGAACCCTAATGATGACTTTGGTATACACCTTTGTGGTCTAAGTATTGAATCTTGTTAGGATGTGGAAGAATAAAATTCAATTCCCAACAGAGAAAAAGTATTCTGCTCGGTTGTAGCCGGTGAATGGGCTTCCAAATCTACCCAGTTCAACCACCTTGTTGCATAATTCTCTAACATTAAAAACACCATACCGAATACGGCAAATGTTTTTGTTTTTGAGGTTTATTATCGTATCGTATTGTATCATTTCGATATAAAAAAATCCTAAATTGACAGTGTTTAAGACACCGGAGTAGGTCCTCTTGCTCTAGCCAATTACTTGTTGGCTACTTTTTATAGAAATACTAGCTGTGCCAGCGTACTACGTTTCGCAATAATAATCTGAAGAACCTTATCACCTAGGGATACCCCTAGGTGATAAGGGTGACCCCCTTATCACCTAGGGGTATCCCAAGTAGCATTTTGACGTCTGTCGGACGACATTTTAAAGTCGCCAAAGACGTAAAAGACGTCGGTGAAGTCGTCCTAGGATACTCTATAATGACGGTCGTATGTCAAAACCTCACTACGTCATATTTAGACGTTTCGAGGACGACTTTCATGACATTTTTAAGACGGACCACCTAGGACCTCCTTGCGAAGTCAAGCAATGACGTGACATGAATGTTGACAGGGTGTGACTTGTATAATACACTATTAATGCCCTAAAAAAGGAAAATGAAATTTAATTAATAGCATGATACATTTTTTATGAAAATATAAAAGTTTATCGTGCTTGTTTTCTTTTATATCCACGACTAATGGATAGTGGTCAAGTAGTGGTACTGTAATGGTAGTCTGTAGGACGTCTTATAATGACGTATAAACTGTTGTTCCCGAATCGACGTATTCTTGACGTTATTTAGGCCATTAAATCTGACGTACTATTATAGCCCTTAAATTGACTTAAAAATGACGTCCTTTATTGGTCATTGATGTCAGTCTGCTACTTGGGATGAGAAATAGCCGACGACCTATTCCCAGATCTACCAAATATACATTAAAATTTTCACAAAAGTCGGTCTTGCCGTTTTGGGGGAGTTCGATAACAAATACTGTGACTCGAGAATTTTACATACCAGAAGACGATTCACATACTTACCAATAAATAAAGAAAACTGTATTGATAAAAGAAGCCGCTAATAGTGACCTGAACCAAAAATGTCATCGAGTTCACAGCTAAAGTGTGAAGGGCTCGATACATACAACAAATATCTTAATCTCTATTACCATGTAACGAGGTTAAATTATTACCATACATTGTGGCATTCGCAAAACAATAAACAACAGAAATTAATCAAGCATTCGCACGTCTGTTACATTGCGGAGGGCGAACCCTGTCCGAGCACGCGATACATCATTTACGGAAGAACAAAGGAGACAGCGATTTATTAAAAGGAAAAACGTGAGATGATAATTATTGTATTGACAAAGCTTTTGTGAGGAGATGAGGCGCTAAAAGAATTTGTTATAATGCCATTTGTGATTATAATTCCGTTTCTAAAGGTAGCTGCGGATTTTTGAGGCAAAAAAATGTCACATCGCCTCTGACTAACAACCGTCTCCCAAAAAATATCTTTCGTATCATACCTTACCTTATCTTATAATGGCACTTCGACTTCTGAAGATCTTTTGTGCTGTCCCAGTTCCTTTGTTTATAGTTCATATCACCATTCATGGACCAATTGATTTCACTACTCATTACTCTCACAATTGGTCCAGATGGGATAGCCTTGAAGTCTTCGGGTTTTGGATATCCAGCCCCAAATAGACTCATTCTCCTAAGAGTGACAGAATGGCAGTGGCACAATATGTGTTCCATGCTCTCCTCTTCCCCATTGCAGGCCATGCAGATCATTTTTGTTGCATGCGCTTAGTGCCAAAGTGGCCAGTCAAAGCCCCCAACAAGAGTCGGATTACGATTTATCACTCAACTTATCGACTGTACAGATCCCTATTACACGGAATAGACAATGCTCTCACAAAGATCAAGTGTAGTCATTATTTCATTAATACTTGCACTCACACAACTAAATCAACTAATTAAGTAGTAGTTTGCGCCATTTTAACCTAGAAGACTACAAGTGTTAGTGCTAATTCTGAGAGACATATTCTTATGGCGAAAGCCGACCAAGAAATTTCATTACTATTATAAAAATGTATACCCAACATAAAATACGTAAGAAGCTAAAAACTTTCCTGGAAATTACCGCAAAAAGCGCGAATTTTCCCGTTATTTCGCAATATTTAGCAGATAAGAGTATTAAATAATAAACTTACAGCGTTCAGGAAAATAAAAATAATCTTTCTATACCCAAAGCTGTAATCAAGGTTCCTTCACTAAACGTTTTCTTTTATACTTCTGAGCTTTGCATTTTAACTACAAATGTTAAAGAAATTTCTATAGCAAAATGATCAATAGATACAATAAAAATACACACTTTACTTAGAATTCGAACAACATACGATGTTGATGTTGCCACTGTAGACTTATCCAATCTGTGCAAAATTTCGATTATATAACTTTTTTTAATCACGCCAAAAAAGACCTTACATTCACTGTTAAAGGGTTAATAAACTACGTTTCAACCTTTTCTCCCTCATAACTGTTTATTTACCGGACAAAAAATTACTAATAAAAAAACCAGGGATCTCCAAACCGATGAGTCCTGCGCCTCCCGCATCCAGCGACTTCCCGCGACCTTCACCAGGTCGTCGGTCCACTTTGTGTGGGGTCTCAACGCTCCATCTCCTGATAAGCAGCCGCCACTCGAGGACCTTTCCGCCCAAACGGTCTTCCGTCCTAAAAGCGATGTGTCCTGCCCACTGCCACTTAAGGTTTGCAATTCTTTGGGCTATGTCGGTGACTTCAGTTCTTCTACGGAACTCATCGTTTCTGATGCGATTTCGTAGAGAAAATAATAATTATCTGCGATCAATTTTATTTATCTTATTGAAAATACCGGAGGGAGAGTCTGTCTGTACCAGGGTCGCCTGCTTGAGTAACTCCGTCTTATCTATTTCTGCCGCAAAGCAGCAGTGCTTGCATCGCTGTGTTCCGGTTTGAACATCTTATGTCACAAATTGGCAACGTACACGGTTCTTTTGGGGGTTGCAGATTTCCTGCTAATCCCACAAGAACCATATGTATGTACTATATGTGACTGTTACCACTTACCATCAGGTAGGCAGTTTGCTTGTTTGCCAGCTTAGCTGTATAAAAAATTTTTTTTTTCACTATTTGTTACTCTATTCAATACGATTTATTATTCCTGTATGATTTACTAAAAATAAGCTGGAATAGAACCGTACCAAGGATCACTTAGCTTCTGCAAAATTATAAGTACCTATAGTCTATTCAAGATAAGAAGGTTTCCGTGACAGGTCTAAATTTTCCGTTTCATGCAAACTAGTTTCCGTGATTAAAAATATTATGTTTTAAAAATATAACTGGAGCGTCAGTGGCGCTGTGGCCTCGGCAGTCTCGGCACTGGACTGTGCTCCGGGTAGAATCGGGAGGCCCGCGATCGATCCTGCCATATACCAATGTGTTTCCCGTTTCACGAATTTCATATGTATATTTATCTGACGCTCCTACGGTGAAGGAAAACATCGTGAGGAAACCGGCATTTATCTGCGAAGTAATTCAAAGGTTTATGTGAAGTCAACCAATCCGCACTGGGCCTGCGTGCTTTGACTAAGGCCTTATCGCCCTAACTAGTTATGGTAGGCTCGTGCCCCTCGGTGGGGACGTATATGAGCTGTGATGATGATGATTAAATATATAACTTATCTCTACAGGTTATTTTTATCAAAAATGCAATAATTAATTCCACATTAAATAATAACAAGAATATCAGTCCAGTTAAATAAAATTATAATTCAAAGTTTACAAATAAAATGTTTTTGTAAAGTATAAGTTCTGACTCACGATTGTGATACGCTAACTCTCAAATACATACTTAATTAAACAATTTTTTTTTTCAGAATTATAAATAATTATATTTAACTGGACTGATATTCGTGTTTCTATTTAATGCGGAATTAGTTTTTGCATTGTTGATAAAATAACCGAAGGAGATGTTATATTTTTTAAAAATAATAGTTTTTATCATGGAAACTAGTATGCACGAAACGGAACTTCGACCTGTTACCGAAACCTTCTTATCTTGAATAGACTATAGTACATCAACTACCATATACAATATAAACGCAATAAAAAGCATTCAAGTACTCCGGGGATATGTATAAAAGAATACACGAAACGATCTGATGTATCTGGAGCTTTTAAGTCCCCGAATTTCAGCCCTTTCATAGGCAATTGCTTCCGTAATTAAAGCGAAATGCATATTTTCATATCAAATCATATCCTCATAAAAAATAACGAATCCTAAATGTGCGGCTAGGAACCAAGTAGGGATGGGAATCAAAAAATTTTAGTAAGTTTACGTCGATGGAAATTTAAAAGACAAGAGAGCCACTGACGTAACTAGAGAGACATAACCTGTATATTGAATAAGTAGTACTTAAGACAGTTCAAAACTAGATCTCTTTATAAAAGTGTTGAAATTGTCTTTTTTTGTTTCTGTAAGGGCGCTACAACATCTCAAAGTAATTGCATTAGCCTTACAAAAATCCTACGTTTGCTTTTAAGTACCTATACTGGCAGGTCTTTAAATTAAAAGCAAATGGACTGTATAACTAATACTAGGTACTCAAATAATTTTAAGACAAATTTAAATTTAATCCGCGATTCATAGAAGAGAGCGAATTCGTGTCTGCTCGCATGCCCTCGCGCATAAATGATCCGCAGCGCTGCCGGTAGCTCCCGATTTAAATCCAATATTTATGTACGTTGTTCCAGTTCTGTATTTGTGACTTCACATGTTACCTATTTAATAATGAAAAATGAATAAATCGATATAAGTAAAATTCTCACCTCGAGTAGGATTCGAACCTGAGTACTAACCGTAACATACCATATTGATACCATGACCAATCAAGCTAGGCGGACTTATTCAACCCGAACGAAATTTGAACTATTTTTATTTTCTTTTTCCTTGTTAAGCCAATGTAGACTTTACTTACTCCAAATAGCTACGTATAAACATCCAATTTTGAAATCTTAACTAATTTTGTAAAAATTGGTTAAGAGTAAAGAACTTACTTAATTACTAATGAATATGTTTTCAAGATTTTTATTGTAATCATCTCAGTCTTAAAACGCCCAGTGCTAGGCAAAGTCTCCCCCAGTAAGGGTGGCGTGGGTAAGGGTGGGTTGCACCCCTCCCACCACGCAAGGGTGGGTTGCACCCCTCCCACCACGCTAGCCCAATTTGCCAGAGACTTTTTTGATAGTCAGCAGGCTGTTCTGCGGCTCAGTCTCTGAATATCATATTATCAGAATATCATAATCGCAAAACATCATATTCCGAAAACATCATACTCGCAAATCATTATATTCGTATAATATCATATTTGCAGTATTACATACTAAAATTACATAATTATCATAAAAAGTGGTACCATTAAACACAATAGGATGTGAAAAAAGAAAAAGACAACTAGCGTTTTGTAATTCTGGTTCTAAATTTGTCAATTAAGGATAGGGTGTATAAGTATGGGTTTCCGAATAAAATATCACGGGAGATGGGACACAAGCTGCTAACCTCTAGTCGCAGAACAGGCTCAGTCTCTACACTGATCAGGTCATAATACGTAGTTTGAATAGGAGTTTGCTGTTATACTTTTTAATTCAAAAGTTATTCAAAAGCTAAATGAAAGTTTTTTCAAAAGTTAAAAAATTTGTCACATGCATGCATGCATTCGTCGATCCATACACACCTGATATACGCATTTTTAGATCTTTAATGGTGGAGGAAAATTTATTTAAAAAATTGAAATATAAAATTAAAATTCATAAACCTCGATATCGACACTTCCCATCCCTCAGCACCGGGCGTGAAGTAACGAGCCCTTTTATGACGCCCTCCATAATTCAAGGAAAGTTGTGTCGAGCTCGATCAGACAGTCCCTCATTATCATAAAAGAAACAAGTGTGTGTATGTTCCCCATATATTTGTAACTATGTATTTTTAAAACCCTTAATTTAATGCTAATATTTTTATACTACTAAGTGACATATATCTTATATAAGCACCCATACAGTTCCTGATGTTAAGTGGTACCGCAGGGTAAAGACTTTTGACACCTGACTCAATACGTTGCTAAACAAAACTCGTTAGCAGAAGTATTGACAACGTCCCTAAACAGAACTCTGACCTCTCTTAAGCAGAAACAGCATAATGTTGTTTGGCTGCGGTCTTCTGTGAGAATGAAAAGCATCCCCCCTTCAGACTAACCATATTATAGTGATACCATGGTTTATATATCATAACCAAGACGTGGCCGCTTACAGTGGGCCTCATAAGCGGGCTCATGGTCACTCAATTGGCTATATAAAGAAATATGCTTGGAGGGTCCGTACGTGATTGAATCAGAAATGAAGAGGTTCGTTAGCAAACTACAGTTTCCGACATAACACAAACAATAGTAGTGCGGACTGAATATGAGAAATATAAATCTTATTAATGCCTCCGTATTTTCGCTTTGTTTAAATAGCAAGAAACTACTGAGATTATAGCAATTTAAATTTAAGGAGTATGGGCTGGCTACGTCACAATTTAACCTACGTATGACGTCATGAGATATTTCAAATCAATGTATCATCTCAAATTGTTGATTACATAAATTTTCTTTTATTTTTTATAAAAAAAAGAAAAAATACGTATGCACTATACCGGGTGTAAGTGACGGTGTCCCGTTTTTTTTAACAGTGAGTTCAGACCATGATTCTTAATTGAAAATCACTGAAATTTCTGCGGAAAATTCATAAATTTTACGATTTTTTTTCTAAATTTTCTGGTTTAATAAAACTAAGTTAACGTTTACAAATCATATTCCGTAAAAAAAAACACAATAATAACACAAAAAATAAACTTCGCAGTGTAAATCGTATTACATTTCCATCATTTCATACTGCGCGCGGAATCAGCTGTTTGGGTCATCGAACGTCAGCGCACCGGGACATCCATAGGTCATAAATCTTAAAAACCTGCTTTCTTGTTTTACATTTTATTCCTTGTCATTAGTACATTGGATAGTTGCGGTACCTTCTGAAACTATAAATAGGTCAGTAATTAGAGTGCGCCTTCATTATCTATTGTGCATTCAAAGAGAGCGCATCGCCAATCGTAAATACTGTTATCAGTGAGTCATTAAAAAGCGTGACGTCATTTGTTGTCATTGCGGGACCTGTGAGTGCTGTGTGAGTTTTTTCTGAAATGGATATCCAAGAACAGGGTATGTAATAATTAATATTTTTATTTTAATTGTATCTTAGTATATATTTTCTTTAGTATGTCATTGCTACGAGGCGACTTTTCTTGGAGTATTATATTTTAATATTCAAAGTTTGAATAAACTTTTAAATATGTTCCCACTCGCTCCGACTATGGAGGTATATTGCACCATAATCTTTAGACTTTCTTATCTTAGGAAAATTAAAACTTGGCTGCCCTTATCTGCCCTTTTGGCGATGACAAGGGTGCTACGGTTGCCAGATTATCTCGTAGCATTTGCTACGAAATTAGTTTATTTAGTCTTAGTGCTTTGTGTAGGTTTTGTGACTGAATTTTAACCGTTTTTTTTTTGTTTTAGGTAATTTATATATATGCTCGTTTTCAAGAATGCATATTCTTGAAATATGGCTAACTGTCAATACCGATAATGACTCGGAAAAGTGTCGTCAAGTCCTACAAAGTTTGTTGACTACTCTGAACGACGATGCTGAGAACATTGATATTCATTATTTAGAGAAAATTGTTAATAATTTATGTAAAGCTATTGCTCGATTCTGGAAAAAATGTAATAGGGATAAAACCAAGCTTTTATATAAGAATTCCGATTGGTTTAATGTTATTGAAAAAATTCAACTTGTGAAAAACAATAAGCAATGTACTCCGTCTGAAACGTCGCCGTGTCATTCACGTGGTCGTCCTCGAAAACCTTTTACGCAATGTAGTAAAAGGACTAAACGTCGGAGAGTAGCTGATTTGTCAAAGTCTGATGATTCTACTGTGAGTGCATTGCTTGATGTTTCAGACTGTTCATTCGATTCGTGTATATCTAGAGTTAGCACTGATGATGTCTTGTCACTTGTGACTGATGCTCAGTTGACAAAACATCAGTATTTATTAATTAAAAACTTTGTTAATAGTAAGATTTCTCCTAATGTATTACCATGTTACCAACAAATTACTAAAGCGAAACAGAGATGTTACCCTTCTAATATAACTGTTTCCGAGTCTTCAGCTGAAGTTGAATTACAAAGTCTTTTTGATCACACAGCTTCTCGAATCCTTGAATCTCAAAAAGAGGTCTTAGATCAGATTCCTGATGATTGTTTGTCTAATATCTCTTTACTTGGGAAATGGGGATTCGATGGCAGCACTGGACATAGTGAATACAAACAATTTTTTTCAGATTCAACTTTAGAAGATAGTAGTTTGTTTGTAACATCTTATGTACCCCTTCAAATTATTGTAAAATTAGCTGAAGATAATTGTAAAATTTTATGGAAAAATCCTCGACCCTCTTCCACTAGGTACTGCCGTCCTATTCGATTTCAATTTTTGAAAGAAAGCACAGCAGTGTCTTTGCAAGAGGAAGCTTATTTTAAGGATAAAATTGAAAGTTTGCAACCTACTTTTATTCAGATCGACAATCGTGAATTGGTCGTTTCTCATAAGTTGCAGCTTTCAATGGTAGATGGTAAAATTTGTAGTGCTTTAAGTGAAACATCTACAAGTAGATGTTATATATGTAATGCTACCCCTAAAGAGATGAATAAAATAGACGAATGTTTACAAAAACCTGTAATAGAGAGTAGATACCAATTTGGATTATCACCACTACATTCTTGGATACGTTTCTTCGAATATTTTATTCATCTTTCATATAGATTAGACATAAAAAAATGGCAAGTTAGGCTAGATAGTGATAAACAATTGTTATCAAATAAAAAACAATATGTACAGTCCCAGTTTAGGGAACGATTAGGTTTAATAGTTGACAAGCCGCGTAGTGGTGGAAGCGGGACGTCTAACGACGGAAACACGGCCAAGAAGTTTTTTTTGGAATCAGCTGTATCTGCTGAAATTACAGGTTTGAATAAGGATCTCATAGATCGTTGTTGTGTAATATTACAAACGTTATCTTCTGGACATAAAATTAATGAATGCAAGTTTAAAGACTATGCATTACAAACAGCATACAGCCTGGTCGAGGAATATCCGTGGTATAGTCTTCCTGCTTCTGTCCATAAGGTGCTCGTACATGGATCAGATATTATAAGTTATGCATTGTTATCTATAGGAGAACTTTCCGAAGAAGCTGCTGAAGTGACAAATAAGTATATCAAAATTTAAAGACGAAGTCACACTCGAAAAATGTCACGTGAAGTTACCAATCAAGATTTAATACAACGACTATTATTACATTCAGATCCTTATATTACAAGTCTTCGGAAACTTCCCCCTAAAAAGAAAAATACTCTGTCACAAAGTGTAATAGAATTGTTACATGTTTAATATTGTTAGAATAAGAATAATTTATTTGTATTTTGTTAGTTGTTTTGTTTTTTTTGTATTTAATTAATTTTAATTTATTTATTTCTATTATTTTATTATAATTAAATAATGTTATCAATGTTTTGACTCTTATTTTATTTAAAATATATGTTTTACATTCCAATTTTTAAGTGTTTGTTCATGATAAATTTAGGTAAAAGTATGTTATTGTTTATATTTGTTTTTTACTGAAGTAAACGTTTTTTATTCCGTAAATACATGTACTTCTTTCATTTTAATGTTCCTAAAACACTTTTACAACTATAAGTCACTAAAATAATACAATGTATTGATAGTAACAGGACTTTAACTATTTATGACCGCCCTTGTATGGAGCGTGTCCCTCTGTCGGTGTGAGCCAAACAAAATGATGCCGGCGCGCCATACATTGCGTAACATGAATAAAAATTAAAAATGAAAACTCCTTTTTTCGCTTTGAAAGAATTCTGTATGCGTTCCTGAGAAACATGGACTTGATCACAGATTTAGAGTAGGCTAGATACCACCTGTTGCCCGGTGCAGCGTGCCCCGAGACGCCCCGAGTTTGAGCAATGCTCAAACTAACCGCGCTTCTACTTTAGTTGGCATTCTAACGTAACGTTGACGAGTCCTGTGGTTGAAAACGTAAAAATGCCAAATTGCGCAAATTGTAAACTGTAAAAACCCTTCAAAAGTAGTAAATCGTGTTAATGGAGATGTATCCTATCATCGGTAAATAACTTTGTTTCACAAATAGCTGTAATTCATTTTAAAATCAATTATTTATGATTTGTTGTGATATTCGCGTGATACTACTGCGATAAATTCGTATTAGGGAATGTTGATATATTTATTTTACATTGCGGGTTTGGCTTTGAAAGACCACCATCGGGTGTTCTGGCCGTACGCAATGAATTTTAAACGACAGAATCACTTCAAAGTAAACAAGTTTCGTGGTACAAGGGCTTTTATCATTCGTCTGTCAAATTTTGCGATTAGTGATGTACAATGGTTACTTTCAAATCGATTCAAGCAATCGAGCCATCAATTCGGTTTAAGAACAGAATGATAATTGAGAGACCAATGAAAATGCATTTTCGAATTAAGTATAGATAGGGCATGATTGTTTTCAGTTTTCCAAGCGATCCCATTGTAAAAAATAAATGGATTGAAGCGACAGGTAATAGAAATTGGTTTCCTTCACCACACAGTACAATTTGCTCAATCCACTTCAATAAAGAGGACTATGTAATCAGCAAAAAGTTAAGACGATTATCCGGAACAGCATATCCGAAAAATTTGGTGCTGAATACGACACAAAATGAAGAAGTAAGTGGATAAGTGTTCTATGCTAATGACTAATGACATATACCTGCTACTGATAATTATGACATTTATTGGTAATTTTGAGATTCTATTCTATTCTTTAATGAGCCTACTTGGTCAAGTCTGAATCAAGTGCGCTAAAAAAGAAATAATATTCTATTTAAATGTTTGTTAGTGTGTCTGTGTCTCAATGTTTGTTAATGTGGATGATGGATTTGGATGAAATTTGGCACACAGATAGTTTTTAAACGCGCATCGTCTCTCGTCGAAGTCTGTTGGCTCACTGAGCGAGCGCGGTGCATCGCGCGTTGCGATTGAAACGATTCTTTTTATGTGTGTACATCACTAAATGACTCGCGTGACGTCATAGTGAGTGGGGATACGGAGGCACGCTCGGTTCTCATACTATTTAATGAACAAGTGGTATCTAGCCTACTCTAAATCTGTGGACTTGATAGAGAGACGGACAACGAAGTAATCTTTTAAGGGTTTCTTTTTTTCTTTGGAGGTAAAGAATCCTAAAAATTATCTGCTTACCTACATATTGGGCTTTTGGCTAAAACGACAGTGATGATAGTGATGAGTGCGACTATCTCTTTGGATTTTCAGTCGATTTTCTATGTTACCACGCTATTTTATGCTTAAATTAAAATCAACATCAATACCTACAGTTGACTCAAGAGATAGATGCGAGTAGCAACATAATTAAAGCAATAATTTTGACATTCTCATAGGTTTGTACGTCATAAAATATGATAGCCGAGAGGATCGCGCTTATGAATCTTTTTATGTAACCCTCCATATATCATATCGGTGTGACCCGATCGGAATACCAAGGCGCACAATTACCTCGCCCCGGGAAGAACCTGGATCCACTATTGATGGTAATCTTGGCACACGCCCTCACGAATTTATATAACGATATAAATATTTTCAAAGGAGGCACGTTAAAAGCTAATTTACTCTGATATAGGCCTAAAATGTTTGTTAGTGGTGTTCCTACCATGGTGACTAGTGATGTTTCAATACATAGCCAGTAAGGGATCTTGATTTTAATCATAAATTCGGTGTATATGCTGCCTAATTAGGCATTGTAACGCCTATTTTTCAAATACTACACTATTAATATAAAGAGGAAAAATTTTCATGTTTGTATGTAACGAAAAAACTCAAAAACTACCGGACCGATTTCAAAAATTCTTTATAATGCTACACAGCTGAGGTCAGCCACACCATGATCGATCGATAAAGAGCATTCCTACAAAGATGTTTACAGAACATATAGACCGTGAAAGCGTGACGTCAAAGTCTAACGGAGTCTAAAGTTTACTGGAGGGAGACTCTGTACAGGGTCGTCTGCTTAGGTACATCCGTCTTACCTATTTCTGCCGCAAAGCAGCTGTGCTTGCATTGCTGTATTCCGGTTTGAAGGGTAAGATATGGCAGTGAAATTACTGGGTACTGTGACTTTACATCTTGTGTCACAAGTTGGCAACGTACACTGTGGTTCTTGTGGGGGTTGCAGTTTTGTTGCTGCGAATCTCACAAGAGCCACATGTATTATAGGTGACTGTTACCACTTACCAGACAGTTTGCTTGTTTGCCAACTTTCTGCAATAAAAAAAGTCAATTAGGGTTGTGGGCATGCCCATCGTGCCCACAACGGTGGATCCGCGCTTGGTGACGTGGGCATTAATAAACCTGTAAAATGTTAGTTTGTTCGCTCACGAAAATTTCAAAAATAAATGTGTTTGTTTCCACGTCACACTGAATACTGGCACCACGGGCAACAAACGGAATGTCACATTTAGACTTTAAACTGAACCGAATTAAATGAAAATTTGATAAAATCAAATTAAAATAAGGGCTATTATACGTCTTACGTTAAATAATTTTAATTAGATGCTAACATTTAGGAGAGCTAACCTGCATAATCTTTCCTGTACCATTAAGACACGCAATCAGTAACCAAGATTTTACTCTGCGAAGAGTAGAAAACGATATCTCTGCGGTAGCTACGCCGACCGAGAGAATTACCAGTATTTTTAAGATTTTTTTCTTATATTGGGATATAAATCTTGGTCGCATGTTTCAATGAAATAAGCTGCCGTCTCCGGTGTAGTCGTTTTGTAATTCTCTTTTACATTTTGCCAACCAGAGTAGCTATTCATTTATAACAGTTGATTCATTATCGTTAATAAGTAGCCGGTACATCGGACCAGTTTTTCACTTTCAATTCCGAACTTACCGGAGGGGGACTCTGTACCGGGGTCGCCTAGGTACATACCACCGTCTTCTTCTATTTCTGCCGCAAAGCTGCTGTGTTGCGGTTTGAAGGGTAGTTAAATTACTGGGTAATTAAGATATGGTTGTTAAATTACTGGGTAGTGTGACTTTACATAAATGTCAAAAGTTGGCAACGTACGCTGTGGTTCTTGTGGGGGTTGCAAACTTGCTACGAATCTCAAAGGAACCCCATGTACCTATCATAAGTGACTGTTACCACCTACCATCGGGTGAACAGTATGCCAGTTTGCTAACTTAGTTGTAATAAAATAATTTCAAAGCATTGCATATGATATCATCAGCCTATCCATCTTAATAGACCGTCAGTGTCACTTCACAAGTCTATTAACGGTGGATCTCATCTTGTTTCGGTTGCTTTAAAGTACCGAAGAGAGCGCTAACATAGTTCGTCTTTAAAAAAATACCAAAAAAAGTATAATAAAGGAACAATTATGAAACGAGTTTCTAACGGCTTGGCCACATACATTAAATTAGTAATAGCACAATTCTTTGGTGTTTTTGAAGTAGTCTTTTTTTGTAAAAAAAAATTAAATCTTTTTAGTTAAGTTAATATATACACGGTGTTTCATAATAACCAATAAATAATTTATCGTTATCTAAAACTAATTATTAAATTGTGTTTACCCATAATGTCATTCAACCCAAAATTTTCAAGTAAATCATAGACATGATGATGATACTATGATATACATGAAAATTTTGGGTTGAAATTTTTTTCCATCCAGTTCCATCATCAGACATGTTGAGAATGGGACCACCTCGGGAGTGTACTCTTTCGATTACAAAAATAACTTTGAAGATGGGTCCACAAATGGCGAAGTAATCTTTGAACATACATAAAAAAGAAAAAAGATACAGTCGAACAAAGAACCTCCACCTTTTTCGAAGTCGGTTAAAAAAATCTTAAGTTACATAAAATAACTTTAGTAAGATTTTTGTAACCGACTTCCTTTCCTTTTTTTCTTTCCTATTCATTTACGGCCCATGCAGTTAGACTTTGGAATTCGCTTCCACCTAATATCGGGAGTGCCAAACTATTTGCTCGTTCAAAACTTATAGTTTTGGTTATAGTTTATATTATTAGTTACTATATTTGTGTTGCTGGTTTACATTATATTCATTAATTTTTTTTACCTTTCCTATTAATACTCATGTACTATATTTATTATTACATGTATTTATTCTTCTGTTATACACGCACACCATTATTATGATACAATTTCTCCTTTCGTGGATCTGCTGGAAGAAATCATTTTTGAAATAAGCAATACCTTTTTACATCTTTTCTTCTGTGTAGTTTATATATATGTTAATTTCTCCGTGCAAAAATTGTTAAATAAATAAAGAAAATTCACATTTAATCAATTGTAACAGAAATTACATTTAGCTAATGCACCCACACACCTACAGTATTATATTAGGTTTATTTATTTAGTTATGTCCCCATATATGTCCTCACCGAGGGGCTCGAGCCTATCCTAAGTTACGGTCTTTGGGCCCACGCTGGCCCAGTGTGGATTGGTTGAATTCACATTTACCTTTGAATGTCTTCGCTGATGTATACAGGTTGCCTCGCGATATTTTCCTTCGCCGTAGATGCCTCGGACAGATGTACATATGAAATTAAAAAAACGAAAAATACATTGGTACCCGGCAGGTTCGAACCTCGGACCTTCCGATTAGAAGGCCAGTGCCGAGTCCACAGTGCCACCGACGCTGTTGAATAACTACGAGTATGTATCAACATCCCAATTAGACATCGTTACAGATATCGTAAAAATACCAGAGGTGAATGTTTTCCTGTTCAAGGTTGCTTACTATTTATTTAGCATTTTAAAAAGGAAATGCAAAGTCACAAATATGAAAAATGTATAAGGTATTGTTAAAGGTAACAATAACGTTCCAGCATCATCATTAATTTATCAATTCCGTGACAAAATATGGCCGTCTTTTCTGGAAATGGCACCATTTTCGTTCGGCGTCTATTAAAAACACATTAGAAGTTGAACGCTGGAACACAAAAGATCAAAACAGTTCTCAATTACAAACAGGCTTTGGCCAAGTATCCATCTTGAAGTTTTTGAATAAGAAATCCACTTTCCGTATAATAAATTCAGAGATCAAGGGATTTTGTGACATAACGTACCCTGAAATCACTTTTCCGTTTAGAGTTTTGTTCCAAGTTAATCGACATCTGACATTACTAAACTTCAAAAGGTTTCGAGACTATCGTGCTAAGTTGGTCGAAATATTATAAAAGGCCAGTTCACGAAATGTGAAGAGGAGATTAATGTTTAAGTTTCGAATTGGAATTTCTATTCTATCGTACAAAATTACTTCTGACTGCTGTGGTTGTAGCAAGGGCTTTAATACTTTGGAAGATGTAGCAGCAGTCTGAGCACGGACACGCGAAGTAATTTGTGTGAAAAAACTCAGTCACACGTGTCCCTTGACAAGCGTCAAGCTCATAGTCCCACTCGCATAGTCCCATAGCTCACTCGTTTAGGGCTGTCTCATAGTCCCACACACACCAAGCATAGTGGCAGGTTATGCCTCTCTTCTGTAAACCTCGCTGCGGCATATGTATGTGGTCTTTGTGCTACTAAGTATAACCTTTTCGGATTCCAGCTTGTTTGGGCGTCTAGAAATCATGAAATCTGCGCGTGAGGCGATTCGTAATGACTCTCGAGAAGAAGATCTTGTACACGTGGCTCAGGAGCGTGATGGGTCTGAGAGTTCATCAATGGGACTCTGTCATCTATCATCCCTGTTGAAGAAATGTACCACCACACCCCGTACCATGTTTTAAGCATTTTGCCCTCACGTATGACAGAGGTGAATAGCCTCTGAAGAGTCCACCCGTTTTCAGAAGTTGGGCTATAACTCCACCATCACATCACCATCGTTATGCCGGGTTAATTTAGCTCTGGGTTAATTATCTATATAAGTATTCGATCTTCGCTATAAGCTCATCGGAATGTAACGACTCTACCGTCTTCTCTTTTTTATTTGTTGTTGTTAATGGCCTCTTTAGTCAGAGAGTAATTTCATTATTTTGTCTAATAAGTCGCCGACGAGCATCTTCAAAGCACTACAGATCCATTCCATGCCTCTTTACCATTAGCTTAATTGTCAGCTTTGACGTCCTAATTCTTTTCTAAGGGGTTGAAGAATTTTGAACCCACAGTGAACCAGCTTCTACGGTCCTTTCACCGCGCCTTTAGGCTATTGTAAATAAAGGTTTATGTACATACATCGTAGGCCGAAACGACCAACGAGCCTTATAAACAGTACGTTTTAATGTTGAGGGCAACATGATAGCATAAAACTTAGAGTACCTATTTGCGAATTAAGCAAAATGCCATGCCATTCTAACATGTTACATTAAAAAAATATATTATGAGAAAGTTTCGAAACTTTCAAAAACTCCTGAAGTCATCCATCAAGTAGCTACACTCTAAGAGCAGAATCTACTTGACAGGGTTAAAATGCGAACTTTTCCTCAAAATGCCGTGTTTACCATAATTTTTCTCGGTGCTGGGAAACTTTAAGAATATTGCAAAACTTTATGATACCTCGCGAAGTTTGAAGCAGGTGAAAAGTTAAAGTCCACGATCGTGATATTTTCACTTGAAAATAAACCTTTTTATAAAACCTTTATATTCTTTTGTCTTTTATCGCCTCAAGGTTTACCTGTTTAATATCGAATAATTGAGTTCACCGAATATTTTTTAAATACGTGTGTGCAAACACAATGTAATGTATAGTCGACCAAAAAATGTTATTTACAACCGTAAGGTTAAATTCGGTTTAACGTCATAAAATAACACAGTTGATATAACTTTGCAATAACATGCTGACACGCTGACATGCCGTCGCCCATGGACACCCGCAACCCCAGAGGAGTTACAAGTGCGTTGCCGGCCTTTGAGGTGGGAATACGCTCTTTTTTTGAAAGTTTGAAGGTCGTATCGGTTCGGAAATACCGCAGGCGACAATTCGCTCCAAAGTTTGACTGTGCGAGGCAGGAAACTTCGAGAGAAACGCACAGTTACTTTAACGATTTGTTTATATGCGGAGTATGGTCATAAGTGGTTAACCACTTTCTTGATCGACCATACATTACATGGTGCATTTCACACATAAATATGTCCAATGTCTTTCAAAACTCTCAGAGAATTTATTTTATTAAAAAAATCGATAGATATGAGAATATTAAGCATTGTTTGGAACATTCACGCCCATATTACATTCATTTTCTTCTCATAACTATAAAATTCATATCTTTTGATTCGACAACACCCGATATATACAGATTACTCATCTCCTTAATTTTATATAAATTTTCTTAAATGTTCCAAAAAATGCTGCACTAGTTGAGAGCAGCATTTTTAGAGATTTTTTTATAAATTTTTATTTCATTTTTTTTATTTTTTATATAATAATGGATGTCTCCTGAAGCATCCCTTGAATTTTCCGGGGTGATAAAAAAATAACCGTATATATTGCGATGATAGCTTGCCTGCCTGTTTACACATTAGTAAGGTGTCTAATGTGATTCTTAGATACAATGTGTTATGCCATATAAAAAGGTTATAAGTATAATTTTACTAATAACACAGTAATAGTACTGTGCTAATAAATAACTCGCATGACCCAGTTGAGACAATATTTTCTGAAATTTTTTCCTTGAAATCATTATCTCCTCAAAAGCTTTGCGGTGCAAATGTTTCTTTATTAACATCAAAATGTTAATTCAAAAATGTCTGTTTTCAAATATGAGTTGACTTCAAAAACACTTAAAAGTTAAAAATAATAACAATACAGACAACATTACATTTCTATATTGAAGTCGGCACCAAACAATGATCTCCTAGAAAGTTTTAAAAAGCACCGACTACAAAATGGTAATGTAATGTTGTCTGTATTGTTATTATTTTTAACTTTTAACTGCTTTTGAAGTCTGTTTTTTTTGTTTTTTAATACATTTTTTAATTATTTAATAATGCATGGCAATACCTCGTTATAAAATAAGGCTAATAAAAGAGCCACAAATGTTTGTAAAACTACTATCACATAATAGGAACTGTAGTTAAAGTAGGCGTGCTGCAACATAACTTGAAAAAATACCTCGTATCAAAGAAAAATGCCGTGCGACTAAAAATTTTTAGCATTGTTAAATTCGTTAAATTTTAAGCTTTTCTTCACAAAAAAAAAACATTTCAATAAATTCTAAAAATGGCCACATGACCATTATCTATATTCATAATTGATACCAAAACTTCTGTGAAAGATGAGATATGGTTCACGTTAACTTATTTTGATTGTTATCCACTAAAACCGCCAGCCCAATCATATAAAAGTCATATCACACCAGCCCCCTAACCATGATCGCTTAAAACAATATTAAAACCGCGCTGAGAGTGGGATGGCGCTATTCGCAGCAAGAGCGGTGTCTCTGTTTTAATATTGTTTTAACCATGCTATAAGCGATCATGGTAGGGCCCCTGGTGATGAATGATGCTTGCATGCGTGATTGCATGCTGAATGCTAGCTTACATGCTGCTTGCATGCACGTTGCATTCTTGCTTGCACGCTACATCTTTGATTGTACTTTGCATGTTTGCTTGCACGCTGCATGCTTGCTTCTATGCTGCGTGCTTTCTTGGATGCTGTATGTTTGCTTACATGGTGTTTGCTTGCTTGCATGCAAATTAATAAAAGCATTGCAAATGAACTGGCGTTATACAAAATATTTTTATATCATCTGGCATTATGTCAAAAAACTATTAAGATCAAATGTTCATTACAATCACATGAAATTGGAGAATCTAAAATTACCTATATCAAAATTAAATGTTGTTTAGGCAAGAATATAGAATTTCAATTTTCTTATTTAGACAAGAATCTTGAATAAAAGACTGGATTTTGAAACAATTTTGTAATACAAATTTTAGTTATAAAACAGACATGCGTATTGAAGGTGAGTCTATTAAGAAGTGATGTATTGCGATAGAAACAAACTTCAAGCGTGCGACATTGCGGTGGTTTTTCTCGCAGGCTCTTGCTGGCGTGAACAAATGTTTATTATATTAAGTCAGTTATTAAATGAAATGAAATTATATGAATTGAATTTATATTATTTGTATGTTAGATCACTAGTATTTAGATCAAACATTACACACCCTCTTTTGGTACGTGGCCGAAATAGGAATTAATGCTGTTATCTTATACAAACACTTTCTGTGGGGTTGACAGACAGTTTGCTGTGATTCTTCTAATCTAAATTAAAAACATGTCTAAAGTGATACATAGTAGTGCCAGAGAGGTTGTGCTTAAAGTAATGGAGTTTTTTCTTTAAGGAAAAACATGCGGCGCCCTCCTGTCAGTGCCATCTACGTGCCACAAGATCTTGGTTAGACTGTACTTTGCTAAGATCTTGGTTACTTTGGCTACAAATACTTTCTCTAACAATGCTTTTACTGAACAAGCCACATAAATTGGTAAATTTGTGGTATCCACCCACCAAAATATTCCTACTAACTTATGCCCCCTGTAGCATGAACAGCGAAACACGATATGATAAAACGATAAATCGATATGATCTGCCCAAATTATATTGGATATAATGGCTACCTTGAAATTTTATCGATATTAATATATTAACAATGTCCAAAATAATAATACCAATATACAAAACATACTCAAAACTTGAAGATAACTAAAAAATCGAACTTTTTTTACCGTTTATATATCGATATACCGTTTTCTCATATCGAGTTTCGGTGGTCATGCTAGGGGGGCTGGAACCTAATTTTACTTCTTTTATAATTAGGAGCGAAAGCTTAAAAGTTCTAATGGATGATTGAATTGCAAGCATCTGCAATGAAGTCATAGAATTCAGCCGATATAGAATCGTATATCTCTAAAATAGGTCACAGCCTAGTTCGTCTGTTGACAAGCAGACCGGCGAGCTAATATGTTTGAATAAGATCCAAATAGATATACAGAATTTTTTTTTATACGTAATATTATTGCTAGCTAGCTATCGGCGAAAAATAATGATACAGGATTATTTGGAGTTTTTGCCCAAAATCTAGTATATGTAGTTCATTAAACATAAATAGATGCGTGCTTTTTAGAGTTCTGTAGTTAACAAGGAACCCTTATATAAACACCATGTCCGCCTGCTCGTCTGTATGTCCACGGTTTGGTTCAGAGTGGTACTACGTATTTAACACGAAAAAATTCTCGATAAACCCACTGTATACAATTTTCAAATAATCACACAACACGTAATGAAAAGTAATAAAGGAGTGCTAAGCTCGGTACACGTACATGAATATGCAAAGCTCCTCATAAAGCCTGAGATACAAGCAAACGCCTTCCGCGGGCGGCCTTAAGCCCGCCGCTAACATCTTATTTTGCACGCCATTCGTAAAGATAACCGCTTTCCGGTGTTTAATAAGCCCCATATTGTGTACAAGGCTTAGTTTGCTGCGAGCTCCGAAGAAATGAAATACCTTAAAAGTGGTAGAGTTTTGCATTTCGTATATTTATCACTGTATTACTGATTTATTTTCTGTTAAATATGGTTTTTGAATGTTTTTATTAAGATAGGGATATTAGTGCCATATCTGATAGAACCAATACATATCTCTCATACACAAGATGCACACTAGCGGTAAAGTCCATTCTACAATAAAATCCCAAATAATATTAAAGCACTTAACTTGAATAAATTTAAAGTCGCTATCAAGGGCGCACTTATGAAAAAAGCATATTATAAAGTGTCTGATTATATGACAGATAAAACTGCTTGGGATTGACAAAAAATGTGATAATTGACGTTTAAAGGGTGTTAACACTTTGTGATAGTGGGATAAATTTCATTCAAGTAACTGTTCCACTCACACCGACAGGCATTTCTATATTATTTAAAAAAATGTTTGTGAAATATAATATTGTAATGTTGGCATTTTAAAAGAGGAGACAAAAAAAATACCAGACCTTCCGAGTTTCTTGCCTGTTCTTCTTGATAAGGCTCTCCCAATTTCCGAACAGGTGTAGAGTCAATTTTTTTTTTTTTTTCATTTGACTTGTATTTGCACACATCTTAATAATGGTTGGGGTGTGTGTACATACAAGGATTAAATAATTTAGTTAATTAGATTCTTGGTTGAAGATTTTTATGTTTTTATTTTGACGTCAATAAGTGCCTGTAAAGGTCTATATTGAATAAAGATTTTTGAGTTTTTGAGTTTGAGTTTGCTTAAGATACGGTCGCCTTTGTACTGCGCCGCCTTGGCACGCGCCAGCTCTTTTAAAAGGATACCGCCGCGTAAACAACGGATGCCGATGCCGGGCGCACACCCACTAGTGAATATGGCAATTTACATCGAGGCGCCGTAGTATGAACTTTATGTGAACCAACAACAAAAAAGACAGGTGTTTTCTAAAAATTGTAAACAAATTATAATGAATGTTCATCGGCATTATGTTGAAATTAATGTGTCTGCACCTATCACAGACACTTCAAAAAATGGTGGGAATGCCAAGAACTCTAGCGTTGGATCAATATTAAAAACAGGTCCTGAAAAATGTAACTTCAGATTATGTGGAAAAACTAAGTAGATTACGCAATTAAAGAAGAAAATCGATATTTTAGTATGGTTCCGGAACGTGACGATGTTGGATCTCTTAAAGTAAATACAGGTGGTAATGACTGCGACACTACGAGTGATGAAGAATAGCGTCTAATTTAACTTTACTTACGTGTACCTACTCATATTTTTCATTAAAATTCTCTTTGATACCTTACTTGTGTGTATTATTTATAATCGTATTTTATTGCAATAACCACAATTGCATGCAGGTATACAGACATTATCTAAGCGAATGGACTTTTAAAAGGTCGAGGTTTAAGGGGCTTAGACAAGCGTTTCATAGCGAAACGATAACTAAATTCGTCATCGTCTCTGAGATAACGAAAACAAATTCCTAGCAAACGTAAGGATTTTAGCAATCGCTGTGCCGAATTGTTCTTTCTGTGTAAGAAAACAACATATTGGTTATCTAAGTACTCAAAACTGAATTTTCATTTCATTTCAATGAAAAATGAGTTCTTTAGAATAGTATGTAAAAATGACGAAAAAACAATTCGCTACTTCATCGATTCGTTGCGAATCGTTTTGTCTACCAACTCACATATTGACTTTGATCGGTTCGCCGCGTTATTTAGCGTAGGCATATGTCAATCCCATATATTTTGTTCGTATCGAACTTCGTTATCATTTTTGATTGTCACTTTGTCTAGACCCCCTGGTGCCTACATCCAGCTTTGTGCATATTTTTCTGAAATTATTATGTTACACTCCCGAGGAAATCCCATTTCTTAAATTTGATTTTAAAAAAATGTCATCGATATTATTATCGGCTGTGTTGCATTTTGACTTTTCAACTTGAAATAAGTAGTACTTATATTATGCAACTAATGAATATAGGAAAAATTTATAGCAAGGGCCATAGATTGATCAATAATAATAATAATAATAAACCCTTTATTGTACAAAAATTGTATTACAATGGGATACAAATGTAAAATATATATATATGTACAAATAGGCGGCCTTATTGCTAAAAAGCAATCTCTTCCAGGCAACCTTAAGACAGGGAAATAGGAAAAAGGACAATCAAGGGGAAGGGTGCAGAAATAGGAATAAATATTGCTTGTGTGATAGGAAAGGGACATAAATAACAGTATAGCGGTTAAGGATTAGTGGATAGGAAGTGACTACGAACTAAAGATTTGAAGGAATCTAGCGTACGAACTCTCTTAATACTCTCAGGGAGGGAGTTCCATAGCCGGCTTGAGAAGGAAACGAGTACGTCAGAAATTGAGTCAAGCGAGGCGGAATGTCCAGGAATAAAATGTAATTAGATCGCAAATTACGACTCGACGAAGTAGACCGAAAAGAGAAATGAGACTTAAGATAAGGTGGAGACATTGGATGAAACAGAATATTGTAAAGAAGGGACAAGACATGTAAGTCTCTGCGTTGTCGGATTCGAAGCCATTTGAGTTGAGAGCGCTAGTAAGAAACACGATAAAATTTTCGTAAGTTAAAAATAAATCTAATGGCCACATTTTGCAGACGCTCCAGCTTGTCGAGAAGCTCCTCAGACAGATCCACCCAGGCACAATCAGCATAATCGAGCAGAGAAAGCACAAGTGATTGTGCTAGTTCTATTTTAGTACTAATCGGGAGAAAATTAAGAAACCTGTTGAGTGAACCATAAGCAGCGAAGAGCTTATCTTGCGAACAGCTTCGACTTGCGGTCGCCAAGATAAGCACTGATCAAAAACTAAACCTAAATTTTTAACACATTTGCTAAAAGGTACAATAGTACCGCCAAATACTACCGCTGGCAACAAACTGTAATCAGTCCTTGAAACAAAATACGGACTGCCAATAATAATTGTTTGAGATTTTGTAGGATTAATGATAAGTCCATATGATTTACTCCAGTTGTCAATCAATTTGAGATCGCTGTTAGTTTCAGCAGTTTCAGCGATAGCATGCGAGAGATTTGATAATGTTGCTTGCGTGTAGATCTGCAAATCATCAGCATACAAGTGATAGAGAGACGAAAGTGAATGTGTAATGGAATCAAGAGCAAGTGAAGGATTCTATGATGATTGAATCACGAGCGTAGCAAGTGATTCAAGTGTTACAATTCCGAACGACACGAGTCAATTATGGCCCTCGGTATAAATCCGATTTATTCAAGAGTTGCATCCTATACTTTATACCATGACTACGAGAAAAAGAAAGATTTAAGCGAAAATGGACATTTAATAGCGAGTTTTTTTTGTGCAAGTAGGTTGTACAGCATTGAGATGTAGATCGAATATATCGGTGAGTGCTAAATTCAAACACCTTTAATAACAAATAGTTATTAAAGGTGCTTTTGATTCACTGGTTGCAGTGAATAAAATAAGCTTTTTAGAGGGAGAATGGTTTAATAACGTTTACATGTAGTACGGTGATATAAATGGACTAAAAAAGTTTCACTAGTCCAATCAACTGAACTGTCAATCCCTGTAGTGGCAAATGCACAAGCCGTGCGAGCCAAAGGACTGATAACAAGCTGTCGATCGAAACAATGTGGGTCTCAACGGCTCAGAATATCCAAGAAGAGAAACAGACAGATATGAATAGCAACATTGTTATACGTACAATGGGCTGTAAATTTATTCCAAACCTCATAGCAATAAAACTTGGATTTAGTACGCTTCCGTCAGCGACAGCGATAAGAATAACACTTAATGCTTTCCTCGCTTCCTTATATCTTATTCGAGTTATTTAACATTAACTATGATATCTTACAATTATTTTATATTCGTAGTCTTACATCGTTTAAATCTAGAAATCATCCTAAATATTTGAACGTAGAAGGTATAAGATATTCCCTACTTACTTTACTACAGTTTAGTAAAAAAGACTGACCGGTGTAACCGGTCAGTCTTTTTTACTAAACCAGCCAAATATTTAACTGCGCAAATTTTACTAATCCAGCCAAATATTTAACTGCGCAAATTTAGATTATGGGTTCCTAACGAGCGTTGCTCAAAACCTAGGATATCCCAGAAAATGTCTGCTCCAATTAAAATATCATCGGGAGCAGATTGTGTAAAATGTGGATCTGCTAGTATAATGGATTTAGGTATATTTAGATTAGATAACATAACTGGAGTTTAAGATAGCTCCCCGGTTAACTCGTCTAGAACGTAAAGAGATAATTTAATTTGGTAAGTGCTATTTAGAGATTTTAAATTTGCTAACCAGCTTTGAGTAACCTTATTGGAATAGGTATTGCCAATTCAAATAATGTTAATTAATTGCATTTAGAGGGATATTTTTTAAAGATAATTTTTGTTGCAATGACCTAGTCATAAATGAAGACTGACTACCACAATCTAGAAGCACACGTGCCCTCGTTGCTTCGCCTGTTTCAGGGTTAGAAATTTCAATAACTGCTGTAGATAAAAGAACTGGATTAGATATTTCTTTTGAAAATGATACTACAGATTCAGTTTGATTTTTATCATTAGTGCTACTACAACCTGCAACAATATCAGGGTCATGTAGTAACGTATTATGATTTTTATTGCACACGCGACAAGGCCCCATACGACAGTCATTTAATGGGTGTCCTTGTCGTAAGCAGTTTTGGCATAGCTTATATTTTGAAACAAGAGCGTAACGATCTTGAATAGGTTTTGATTTAAATTGTGAGCAATCATAAATCTTATGATTATTATTACAAATGATGCAAAGATAGAAAACTGAATTATTATTACCTGATTTTAAACCTGTGAAAACATTTGTATTTTTATTATGCTGAAACTTATTGAAATTATTGTTATTACTATATGAATTATAACGAGGAAATGATTGATGTTTTATATTTGAATTTGTTACAACTTTAGGAATATTATTAGATACATTTTTTTGGCTAAATTTATCTCTATTTAAGGATTCAAGAACATCAGCTCTGTCAATAAGAAATTTTTTAAATTGATCCAATGTAGGAATGTCATCTAAACCAGTACGAAATTCCTCCCACTTTATGTTTGTATCGCTGTCCAATTTAGAGGTAAGCATAAAAATTATAAGCACATCCCAATGCTCAGTCGGAAGACCAAGACTAGTGAGTGCACAAAAATTTTTAGTGACATGGTCCACAAGAAAACGTAATGATTTTTCTGACTCCCGAGATAAAGGGTGAATTTTGAATAGCGAATCCAAATGGTGGTTAATTAGAAGCCTTTTATTGTTATAACGCTCACAGAGTAGCTGCCATGCTCCCTTATAATTGGCGGATGACACTTCCAGATTTGATACAATTCGAGCCGCATCACCTTCAAGATATGAAATCAAATAATGATACTTGTGTATGTCAGAGATGTGCGTTCTTTTATGCACCAAACTAATGAAAGTGTCACGGAACTCTAACCAGCGAAAGTATGATCCATCAAACTTTGAAATTTGAATTTGGGGAAGTTTAATGCCAAGATCAAACTCAGAGCACTCATGGAAAGACTTATTATTACTTGATTCGTTGTGTTTAATAATATTTTTGGCTTCAGCAATACATTGTATGATCGAGTCTTCAATGAGCTCCCTTTCGTCGACCTCAACTAATAAATCCACTGCATACAACAACACCGCATACAACCCCACAATTTTATATTGAAATCGGTGCCAAGACTGCCAAGCAATTACCACCTGGAAAGTCATAAAAAATAACAACAATTAATGTAGTTAGTTAAGATTTGGCATCAACGTCAATATAACAAAGTTAATTTGTGTGTATTCTTATAATATCTATGACTTTTTGATGTTTTTTAAAGTCGGTTTTATTTTTTATGGAGCTAATGTCAATACCTATTACCGTAACAGCTATACGTCCCCACCGAGGGGCTCGAGCCTACCCTACGTTAGGGTGTTTAGGCCTTAGTCAACCACGCTGGCCCAGTGCGCATTGGTCGATTTCACATACGTTTGAATTTCTTCAATGCAACCCTCACGATGTTTTCTTTGTTGTTGATCAGACAAATGTACATATGAAATACGAAAACGAAAAACATATTGGTACATGGCGGTCTCAAACCCTGGACCTCCCGATTGGTAGGCAAGCGCCGTGTCCACAGCGCCACCGACGCTCTTCAATATCTATCGCTAAATATCTATCGCTAGTCACCAATTCCACAGATAGGTGGAATATTGAAACCGGCCTTATGTCAGCCCTGACGCATCCAAAGGGAAGAGAGGGAGCAGCGACACAATGTATTCTAGGTCCGACACCGCACAGATGACCAAAATAACATTAATATTCTGACCCATGGCTTTTTTCCTCGCGTCATGCAACCTTCCCACTAAAATTCGTTCGGATATTAAAGAAAAAGCCACGCGAACGCCACTTAGATAGGGGCACATGTCAACGAAATTAATGGATCTCGCCGCGATAATATTATCAAGAATAATATACTGTAACAAGCTTCGTATGTGCATTAGCATAAAACAAATGAGCTCGCTACTATTTTCACGAGCGATTTTTTATTATTTAATTTATTTGCGATTAAAATTGTAACAATTTTAAGGGCAATTTACAAATTTAAAACAATTGAGAACGTTAACTCGAGATATTTTTGGACCGTTTAATTTTAACGAACCACAAGTGCTACGTCTTACTAGCTTTCCCGGCGAACATAGTCTTACTAGCTTTTGTATCACCTTAAGAGATGACAGAAAGTGCACCGTCATTTCCATACAAAATTACCATTATTATTATTTTCTATTATTTTTAGCTTTTCTTTAGGATTTTGTCTGTTTTTTTTCATTTTAAACAACCCCTGTATTAAGGCAAACAAAAGGCAAAAATAAATATTCAAATCAGTCAAGCCCTTTTTGAGTTATAGCGAGACTAACGAACGGCGATTGATTTTTATATATAAAGAGAAGATTATTATGATAGTAGATATACAGGGTTAATTTTGAGGTACCGGCAACCTCGCAGGATTAGATAGCTAACGTCATTAACTACAACGTTTGTTTTACGAGTTTTAAGATAACTCAATACATTAAACAAGAATCAATTTTCAAGTTTTAACTGCACTGTCGTGACATTGAGAAGTCTATGTTTCATTTATAAGCAACGACGTAAGACGATGACGCTACGCTGGCGCGCTGTGGGCGTAGAGTTACAAACATTCTAAAGGTATATTAAATGAATATTTATTTTTGTATGAAAGTAAACTCTAACGAATTATCCAAAGTCGTAGAACAAACGGTGTAGTTAATGATGCTAGCTATCTAATCCTACGAGGTTGCCGGTACCTCAAAATTAACCCTGTATATCTCCAAACACAGCAAAACAGTCAATAAAATGTTACTGTCAGCGAATACAGCAACTTTGCTCATTGTGACATGCCCCGCAATACTCCTGACATGCAACTCGGCAATTTACTGCCGCATTGAAATTCTATTTCACTCTGGCATACTCTGGTACGGAGCGGCAACGTTTCAACATACAAGTGAATTCTATTCCTATCAATGGCAGCCGAAACCAGAACATTTTTATGCGCAATAAAATAAAAGCCTGAAGTTTGATAGTCTTGCAAATCTATTAAAGTTCAAATTGTAACTTTGTTTTAGCTCCTACAGTTGTTGTTGCTGTATTTGACTGTTTTTCTTCCAAATATGTCACTTCGACGTTATTTGATCTTCTTTTACCTGCACCTAGGTCACCATGAGGAAGATACTGACAATGTTTTCATCTAAAAGTTTCTGTCCGTGACAACAGTTGCTGTAAACTTTGGAGTCGGTTTATAACTGAAAACAAAACCTGTCTTACCTATTGAAAAACTAAAAAAAAACTGGCAAAGATATTACTTCCTAATAAAGGAAAACACAATTCTACTTGTGAAACTGAGTAACTTTTCTCAAGGAACATATGACCAAAGACGGACTTCCAATTCTTTTCTTCTTTGGTCCGTCCACCAAAGAAGAAAAGAATTGGACTTTCCATAACAGTTAAACCTTGGTTAAACTATCATTTTGTGTGGATAGTGCGAAAACGTTTGTCGTTTTTAGACATACGAGTATGTTCCTTGAGGAAAGTTGTTCAGATTCACAAATAGAATTATGTTGTCTTTTTTTCGGAAACGGTCGCATTACACCCTTTTCTTTCGGGGGGAAATGCGTAACCACACCGTACCTGCCATTGGCTAGACGGTGGGCATGTGGCCGACCCACTAAAATACCCCGGTGTATTCCCTGCCCTTGTGGGCGCGCATGGTAAGGTCCACACTGCGACTACAACTACCATCGCGCCCGGGCAAGCCCGACCAAGTTGGTCGGGCTATCGCCAAAGGGGGATTGCCCGAGAACACCAGGGCAATTCCCAGACGGAGGGCCTTATGGCGGCGTGCACGAGGCCAATACTGTCCACGCAGGCCTCCACGGCAGGGTCATTAGACGGGCATTGCTCGCGCAAATGCTCGCCTTCGTCTGCGGTGGAGGGGAGCGGCTTGGGGATCTTCCTTCCGCTCCCTCTACGCAGGCTTCTTCAGTCGCATTACATCCTTTATAAAATGTTAAATATATAGATATGTTTTTAAAGTACTAGATTTCGATTTATAATTGAACACAAATATTCACATTACGTAAATGGAATCTAAACGTAATTTTTAAGTCTCATAAAAATGTTTTTAAATTATAAGTAGAAAAACCGGCCAAGTGCGTGTCGGGCCACGCGCAGTGTAGGGTTCCGTAGTTGCAAATGCCAACTTTGAGTTCACACTCACACCTCACAACACGTTGCCACAGATTACTAAATACGTTGCTATTAAATTAGGCATTATTATTATTGTTAGAGCTGAAATGATTTTATATTTCCTTCCCGTGGTTCGTAAATTTATATTCAGTACTAATTTTCAATGAAATTTTACTTTTCGAGTACATTTTATAAGTTAGTCATCTATAACTTTTCAGTTTGTACTTAGTACTCAACTCTGATAGTTTTCCTTCCTACTTAAAGAAATTTTTTTTCAATGTTCTTTTTCACCACTTTTTTGGCATGATTAATATACATACCCATACCAAATTACAGCTTTCTAGTACTAATAGTCTCTGAGTAAAAGCGCGGACAGACAGACAGACAGACATGGCGAAACTATAAGGGTTCCTTGTTTACTACGGAACCCTAAAAAACAGCATAAACGCTAAATATTCTTTATTGATCAAACACGGAAATACCTATCTCGGAACTCCAGGAAGAACAGTATCCCATCATTCATCTACTAATTAAAACGTGAAAAGCATCGATTCAGGTATAAAATTGAAAGCTTTTTATTAATTATGCAGATACTCCCCCGGCGCAGGGAGCCAATACGTTTTTACATTCATCTGTCAGCACTCAGCTTTGTAATGCTAACAGAATAGATTAGAAATGACTCAGTAATAATAAATCGTGTTTGGGATTTATCGTTTTATCATATCGTGTTTCGGTGTTCATGCTACAGCGGCTGAGAAAAAGGGTCTTGCTTGCCAAACAAAAAGACGGACAACGAATTGATCTTATAAGGGTTTCATTTTTTTCCTCTTGATGAACGGAACGCTAAAACCACGATTATGTATACTAGACTTGTGCAAAGTATATCACTGAGAGGAAAAGAGAGATATGTATCTTTTAGAGCTGCTGATATATATCACTCTTTTATAATACTATATCATTTATATCTTTAGCTAGATCATTAACTCTGTGCTTTCAGTGTTTCTTTAATTTATTAGTGATATAATTAATGTGTGCTCTGTGTATTTTCGTAATTAAATTTTATTAACTTATTTATTATTTGGAGTTTAACATTCATAAAGAGATTTCTAATTAATTTGAATTCATATATACTTCGAATAATTTTCTTAATACTGTTGTGAATATGAAAAATCAGTCACCTAATAAAATCCTGCCGAGTGAAAGAGAAGAGTTACTGGTTCAATGCGGTTTCAATGCTCTCGGACATCTCAGGTGACTGAAAGAGATACTGAGCTACTGATATATTTGAAACTGAAGTGATATACTGATATAATCACTCCTTGCGTCAGATATATATCTTTTGAATCAATCACTCCTGAGTTACACAACTCTAATGTATACTTGGTTTTAGTGTTCATGTTAAGGTCATTACGCGACTGAATGAATATTTAAATGGACCTTTGAAACACCTTAAATTTAATTATGTGGTTAAATACGCATTCGAAAAGGAATTTTTACAGATCATAAACACTTGACATATCATCACACTCATAATAAAATATTTAACCGAATTTAAACACATAAAAAATGGTTGTTGTCAGAAAACCGACATCAAACGCTTCCACATTCGCAAAAAGAAATTTTCATAATGGCTCCTCGGGTAATATATCACGAGAACAGACAGATGAACACCGGATCGGATTCTTATCCCGCGTCACTGAGACCTCGCCACCTCTGGATTATAGACAGTTCTTGGGGAGCTTTACGAGAAGTATGTGGCTTTGTCAAAGATAAGTGATTAATGTTTAAATTTTTTAAATTTATCGAATGCTCAATTTTAAAGTGAAAGTAAAGGTCAATTCAAGGAAATGATAAGAAATTATTCTAACAATAAAAACTATAATATTACAATATTCTCAGCAATCTCATAAAATGAGAAGTATTGATAGTAAAATTGTTTAGTATGAAACGATATTTTATAATTTAGACTATAGTTTAAAAATCAACAATCGACAATTACCAGCTAGGTCATTCAAGAGAGTTTTACTTAGCATGTTCATCAATATTTAAAAACAAAAAATGTGTGTTCCCAAAATACCAATCTTCGATCGATCTTGTCTTAAGTATATGAGTTGAAATAAGAAGTATAATATTGCTCTCCAGCTTATATAAAAAAAAATATATTACCAAAACAGCGAACGCCATATCAAAATAAAAGTAATTTGATCCGAGATTCTTATACTAAGGAAATTATCTATTTTTTATACTCTGAAGAAATGATTTATAATGATTACAATAAATTAGTATTACTTGGCTGTCTACATCTTTGGTGCTATTTTCGGGTGCAACAGGGACCAATCACAATGAGTATAAATCTGTCCGTATTGAAAGATCATAATAGTATGCATGTGTATTCTTATATACAGTACACAACCACTTCTTTCACCATTTATTTTGGTAAAGGCTTAATTGATTGATTAAACATTTTATTACACGTAATACGCACATAAACAGGACATAACACATATAGAAATACAGTAACAATTTTCTATGGTAGCAAGTCTACCAGGCAACCATGGGATCGAGGAATGTTCTTGTAGTAGAGAAATGAATTAATCTCAGAACTCTCAAGAGTCTTCAACATAACACAACGCCTTCACCTGGCCCTCCGAGGTCTTACCAGCCCAGTGGAAATGTCAACTATATTGATCTCTTTTGAGCTTTGTTTGGCTTTAAGTAGACTTTATACACTGTTAATAACTACGTATTGGTGCGTATCAACATTTGTTTTCTTGTAGGTATTGATTTATTTCATTTTCCAATTTATTTAGTATTTTTAAAGAAAATGCAGTTACAGTTAGTCTTGTAGTAGGTTAGAGGCGGAAATAGTGCACAGGTTAGAGTTCCCAGTGATGAAAACATTACTCACAATAAATATAATCAAAACAAGATAAATATAAAAAATATGAAGAAAACCTTCGAGATATGACGGATTTTGCCGACCACAGACTAAGAAGAGATACTACATGAGCCGATTAACAGAGTTCAGTGCAATCGTACATTTGCCTGTAGTATAGGGCTGCCATAAGTTCTAAACCATCGACCGGGACATTTTAAATAGAAAAAAGTTATCTACGGACAATTCAAAAGCTTGGTGAATATTATAAAAAACTTTAATTAAAAAGTAAAACATCAGACTTGTACTTCGTTACAAACTTTTTAGTTTCATTCTTGGTAGGATATTTATTAAAATTAAATAAAATTTAAAGAAAATCATTAATAAAACAAATATCAACATTCTTAATTATTTTCTTTGCGTTATCTCTTTGCTCATTTATATTTTTCCGAGGTTCTGCTTTTACGAAGCGCTCGCTCACGCCTCCTGCATATCTACCTACCTAGCTACCAAACCGGGACAAATAAATTATCGATAGGGACACTGGGACATAACGCTACAAACCGGGACATGTCCCGGTATACCGGGACGTATGGCAGCCCTGCTGTAGTATTATACTATCTGTGCCTTTGCTAAGAAATAGATGAATCGAAACAAAACCTACTCTGGCCACCGCGGAGTATTAGGTCATTCCTCCGCGCAATTCGATTGAGGTCAAGAGATAAAATTTGACAAGGAACATAATAGAAAAACTGTACAACTCCATCGGCAAACATGAATCGGCCAGGATCATCTATTGTTAATAAAAATAAAGATACTTTTGGATAATGAAACCCAGAAATTTAAGCTCCATCTTTTGGGATAATAAAGGTATGTGACAATACGCCTGGCGGAATTGGAGGTACCGCCTCCCATTAAGATTCGCTCATGCACGAAATTGCTTTCCACGTGGACTCGCGCACGTAACTATCAGCTCTGAAAGTTTGGCTACACAATTGAATGCGGCTTGTTATGACGTCCACATAGTTTGTAAGCACAAACATTGATCGATCATCGAGTTCTCTACCCTTCGGCCACTTTCGAAACTAATGACTGTAATTTAGAAGCATGATTACATTTACAAGAACATACCACACATGTTGCGACCAAGCCAGAAATTTTAACTGAGGTGTAGAGTTTCCCAAGCTAGGGCTTGTGAGGCCTGCGTGCACGGCTGGCCCCGTGCACGTCGCCGTAAGGCCCTCCGTCTGGGGATTGCCCTGGTGTTCTCGGGAAATCCCCCCTTGGCGATAGCCCGACCAGTTAGGTCGGGCTAGCCCGGGCGCGTCGATAGTGGTAGTCGCAGTGTGGACCCTATCACGCGCGCCCATAAGGGCAGGGAGAACACCGGGGGGTTTAGTGGGTAGGCCCGGCACTCTGCCGGGAGAGCCCCACACACGCTCGTCGTCTAGCCAACGGCGAGTACGGTGCGGTCACGCATTCCCCTCGAAAAAAAAAAAAGGGCTTGTAGAGTTAGGACGTGTAAAGTTAGAAGCTTGGCTCTATATGAGATCTGATTACTTTTTGACAGTGATCTCGTCTTGCCAATATTTTACATGAAAATGTTTTTAGTGGGATTGTACGAGTATATTCCATCTTAGTAAATTTTTCAATCCGTGCATAATTTTCTACAATTAAAATCTCCTTATATTAAGTACTTGTCGTCCCTACTGGGCCATTTCACAAAAATCTTATTCCTCACAATTCCTTTTTCCAAATTTCATTGAACATATGTATAGCCGGCTTCAAAAGTAGATAAGCATTGTAGTACCATGTTTGTACAAACTAGGAATTGTACGAACTGGGAATTGTACAAACTAGGAATTGTAAGAATTGGGAACAAAGGGTCACACCAACTAATAACAATTCAATATAGGTGTAACCACAGAACACAGAAAGAGGTTAGAAGGGCTATGTGGGCGGGGCACGCGTAGCCACAACTATGACTAAAAGCTCATACTTGTGGCCCCGCAACGCGAACGCGTTGTTTAATCACTGACGGACAACTACAGTGAGTGTATCGTGAAGCGCGGCGCTATAAATATAAAAAAATGCCTTCTTGTGCTATAATTACTTGTAAAACAAGAAGTCAGGTGTCAAGTGTAGCTAAAGAAGGAATTTCTTTTCATCGGTAAGTAGTAAATTAATCATAATGACCATATTCCATAGATCATAATGTCAAAATCCACCAAAACTGATCATAACGATAAGTTACATAATATTTTTCTAAAAAATATACATTACCGGCAATGTACGCCCGCGATTCTTGCCATATTACTTAGAGCGCGTAATGTAGTACACTGCTTTCGGTAGTGACGCATTTGGCTTAATGAGCATTAACGCAGTAGTCGCAGTACAAGGGATAGTGCCGTGCTAATCAAAAAACGCACGCATTACATTTTATCGATAAATGTATATTTTAAAATATTTGTATAAAGTAAAAATAACATATTATTTGTCACTTAAAATGCCATAATAATAATTATTACTTATCGATAATACAGAATGTTTGGCGAAGCTAACACCTACCCTTTCTAACATCCTATTCATATAAGTACGGCGATGTAATCAAAGATTAAAATTGTAAAATTAATTTCAATTTTCACGATACAATTAGTTCGATTAGTAAAAAAAATATGGGCAAATTCTAAACTAATTTTACAACTTAGAATTTTTAATATCACCATAATATTTATATGACTATTTTAGGATAGGTAGGTGGCCATGCAAAACATGAAGATTTGAGTACTTTAAAAAACACAAATTTACAGGTAAATATTTACTTTACAAATATTTACTTCTCCATCCAACTAAAATATCCTAACAACTAAACTACCGCACGTCCGTTTGTCAGATTATCCATTCTAGTTTATGCTTTCAGACCGGTGCATTATAGTATTATAGTTTTTCTTTTATTTTACGTCTAACCTACAACATTTTTGAGCTAAAAAGCTTTAATTTTGTTACATAGAAACAAAATATTACTTGAATATTATTAATTATAAACGTATAATGAAAGTAATAATTATTTTTTGGTTTTCTAAATATTTCAAATGGTTAAATTGCTGGCAATATTTAATATCGATAGCTATTAATCGATGTCAATCACTAAAATAATGTTATTTGTACACGCGGCTTTGGACGTCAGTGAATTTCTATGAATGAGGAGCCCAGTGAGCGCTGTGATTGGTTCAGCCCGATTTCGCGCGACTTTGCATGGGCGGTGCAAGGAAAAGAAGTGGGAGCAAAACTGGCGACAGCGGTTCCCGTACAAACGGTGCATGATTGCCTTTCTAACCTCTTTCTGTGTTCTGTGGGTGTAACCATACTAAATAAAAGGAATATTTGGTATGACATGGTACTAAATCTGCTATATAATTATGCTTATCTACTTTTGAATCCACTTCAACTGGCATAGACCTTTTGATATAACAAATTGACTTCAGTGTTATAATTTTCACCTCTTTGTTTTGTTGTCCTTTAACAACATTCGGAAGAACCTCGAACTAACCCAAATCAAGAGTTGGCCAATTAATCAGAAGTTTGTGTGTATCTGGCCATAACCTTTGATTTATGCGACAGAAGGCCCTCATCAGAAGTGCTCGGCGCCAATCAATTTTCGAACTTTGGGCTAACAGAAGAAAACTTTTGCGTTGATTTTAATCTGGAAAGTTTGGACTCTTTGTTTCTAATGGGTCTTAAGAACGCCTGTTCAAGCTTGACAATTGGTTCATTGTATAGTGAAATGCTCAGATTTTCTGGTAAAACTGTAATAAATCCCCAGAAGATTATTAATGTCACAACATCCTCAAAGTAGACACGTGGCAATTACATATTTCCCTACGTACAGCATGATTATTTTGTCTTGGTATTACAAGTAGTTGGGACTACAATAACTAGTATCATCATATTTTATATATTAAGCTATCTAATTTCCACCTTTTCACGCAATCAAACCTCGATCCCATGGGGATTCCAGAATTAAGAGGAGTCCATAGTATTCCTGAAAATTATAGCTTTGTAATGTAAATTTTTAATGTGCTCTTCTCCAAAATAACATGTTTTATATATGCTAATATTAAGCCAGATCGTCGTGAATTCCCACAAGTGCTAAAGTTAATCTAAGTCAAGAGCACCGGCATATTTCATTGCTCAAGGAACCTAACCCTGTGAAGCTGGCGGCAACGTAGCCATTTTTCGCCCCAGCAAACATGGGGGCCCAAAGCTTGGAACGACATAATTTCCGCAGCAGGGCCTAAACGACCTGCCTCAACGAGATAGCGTTTGATAAAGGTCATATCGTGTGCTCGAGAGGGTTATAAAGCAGCTATTACGAGAGCAACTATACTTTAATAGGGGTCATGTTCAAACGTGCACAGAAATATTTATGGCAGTTTCAGTTGCAGTCAGTGGCAATTTGTTTTTAGAAGCTAGTAAAGATACAGAGGCTATAAGTTCAAAACCTCATATCCACTATGTAAAACTCAAATTCGTATACCTACTTTTAAATATTTTCATATTAAGTGAGGTTGTTTAAGCACCTACTATTATAACTTTATTTGGCATAGTACATTATGTATCGGCATTTAATTAAGTCAAGGTATCGGTATATACGCAGAAAAAGTGAGTTTTAGTAGATAATTTAAGCATCTACTAATAAATATAAGTTATTTAAAAAAAATATTAAAAAAGGATATTATCTAAGAAATGCTATTTTTTATTGAATGTATGTACTTCACTCGATCATAAAAATCCTGAAAACAGACAATAATAAATTTCTGATTTTGCTCATAACATTTACATGAATTTATTTCTCTATTGCTATTATAGGCAACCTCCTAATATTTAGTATCAACTGATTTCTTATTTCTTAAAAAAAAGGGTATTTTCCAGTGTCTGATGATACGCAACAACGCCCGTTCAATACAAATGAACCACAAGAATAGTTTCTGAAGCTTACAAAAAACATTCACAAACTTTCTTAAGCACCAAAAATCTTTTTTAACGAGCTAATCCGTAAGCAGCCTTGCGAGAGTCTTTAGGTCTTTGGTATCATCAACTTTGCAGAAAGCTAGGTCATCTTGATTTGTGTAATAAAACAGACATTTTAAAGCATCTATCATCATTCACATTCAACGTCAAACATTGACGTCATGATTGTAAATGCAGATAAATCTACGGCCTCAACCCATTGTCAAAGCCCAACCCAAATGTAATCCGGAATTTACGAGTAGCGCGCCTACTATTTAGTTCAGTCGCAGCGCATACTCCTGTATCTCAATTCCATCGACATAAATAGCAAAGTACGGCCAACCGCCATTTATTACCGAATCCTTCCAATCGCTCAGAGGGCTACGAGCGATCATTTTCGTACGTGGTATGCGTAAGATTACCGGTGGTGCCTACTACAAAGCAAGGTATGAAAAATTTGCAATAATTTTGCCCCTTTTTGTCACATGAAAATTGATACTATTACAAAAATCATCAATGTTGAGCACTTCAGGTAGTTGTTTTGTTCTTTCTAATCCAAAAACTTCTCCTTTTATATATACCGGGTGTAACGGAATACCGAAATAATATTTAAGGTTGTTGATTAACAAAAAAAATGTTTTATGACTATTCTGTGTATTTTTATTATATCTTTTTTATTATATGCCTATATTTTCGATTTAATACGCTTAACTGTTAAGGCATATAACTGTAGGCATATAACTGTTAAACGTATTAAATCGAAAGTAGGCATATAACAAAAATACAAACAATAGTCATAAAACATTTTTTTGTTAATCAACAACCTTAAATATTATTTCGGTATTCCGTTACACCCGGTATAGATACTATAAAATCATATTTTTTAAACATTACGAGTAGAATTAGGTATTGTAAACTCAAAACATTATACATATCCCCAGCGCAGATATAATTTTAGGTTTTGCCATCTGACAGTAATATACACCAGCTATAATAGGTTTAATAAGCCAAACAACATAAATAAATCAAACCCTACTATTCAAGTATCTATTCTCAGATGTAATTATATATTCCATTTCACAATAGATACATAATTATTCCGCTCTGACATAATTATAGTTTTCGTAGAATTTTATACTATACCTAAATATGAAATAAGAACAGTCGTGGCTTTCACAGACTTAAGCAAACATTTATTTTTTTCATTTGCTATGTGAATGATAATATTGGACAGACGGATATTTCCATCATAGAGGATTTCTCCATTAGTTTTCAAACGCTTCATTGTTCAGACATTTTAAGTAAGACGCCAATATTGCTAATGGTTAGATATATTTGTGACTTGTTAAATACGTAAATGCTGGATACAGATCTATTTCATTTTAAACCTTATCATCACTCGAATCACACCAACTGGCGAACAAAACGCAAAATAACAATGTTTTGCTTTAATAATAAGGTTTATTCTTCTCAGTTTGGTTGGTGGTAAGGCTTTTGAGCCCACCTAGCTAGCTAGCACCGTCTTACATTTTGTGTTCATTATAACAGTGTTAGTGTTCCGACGATTTTGGAGGTAAAATGAAATCAATTCCTCCTTTTTACCTCCAATCGTCGGAAAATCCTTTAAGTTACTACTACGTTGAGCTGGTATTATCTTATATATAAAATTGAAACGCTGTGTGTTTGTCTCGCAAAAACTCTGAAACGGCTCGACAGATTCTTACGAAATTTTTCCGCGGGGCCCACTAGTATTCACTAAAAATATCATCATAATTATTTACTTTCTTGTGTTTTTTGAAGACGGTTTATTATTTTTTGTTAAATATTATAGGTATTGTATGTATTTTAGAAACTGTTACTTCTAAAAATATAATAGATTACAAACAAAATAAATGAATATATATATAAATATATTTTTTTTTTTTAAAAAAAAACGTCGCCCCACACTAGGACTTTCTCCTGTGTCGTGGGTGCAGTTACAAACATAGAATATCACATGCACATACGCCCAGACCGGAACAAATTTCTGTAGGCCATACAAAACATTTGTCCCGTACGGGAATCGAACCCGCGACCCGTTGCGCAGTAGGTGATCACTCGACCTCTGCGCTAAACGTGTCGATATTTTCTGTTCTGTGCTCTAATAATTAAAATTTTATTCTTCAGAAAAGTTTATTAAGCTTCATTAAATTCCAATATTTCACATTCAAATCGAAAAACGCCATCAATTCTGCTTACATTGAATTTAAATTAGCCCGATTACGCTCATCTCTCCATTTAGTTTTCATTCATTACAGAAAAGATGCACTCCGTAACTGCACAAGTTGCTGGTATTGAGAGAAGAAATGAAATAATCTTTAAAAAACATCTCTTGTATTTGAACATCTTTTTAAATATAGTATTTGACCAACCAAGCTGTTGTTAATCCTTAATCCCAACGGGCAATAGAGGTTTATATCTAGGTTTTCTGACTGATACATTGTTAGAAGCTTTAAATTACCCCAACCACATCTATAAACGTTGATTAACGGTACCGCAAACGCACGCCACCAACACAAGTCCAACATTAATTAAATTATTTAAAGGTAACATAAATTGAAAAAATATTTAGACGATTAACTATTATAGAAGTACCTATTTATTTTTATCTTTTCAGGTAATTAGTATGTATATTTCTCATCATGCGTTTCAAACATTCGCTATTACCTACCGAATAACTTTGCATTCTTTTAAGCATTATTGCTAATATGAATATTTATATTATTTTGTAAACAACTTATTTCGGTATGATCATTTCGTATTTTTATATAGGTAACATCTCCGATTAGATAGATTGAAACAGCTCGGACTAAATAAGTCTTTAACCCGAGGTAAGCACTGTGCTTTTCATTACGTTTTTACACGTTTTTTTCTTAGCTAAAAAAAACGTGTAAATTATATTTTACATAAATCAACAAATTCTGCTTTATCCCGCTTTCGCTTATAAAATCAGGCGTTAACTCCATACTGAATCAGATGAACTCATTGTGTTAATTATTAACACAATGTTATACAAATATAATTAACAGAATCTCTGCCTATACATACGGAAGTGTTAACAAACAAAACTCTACATATGGAAAAAACAATGAATGAAAAACAACATCTGAAGCGGGATGGCGCTTTACACAGCAAGAGCGGTGTCTCTGTTTCAATATTGTTTTAACCTTACTATAAGCGACCATGGTAAGGTCTAGGACCTTATTATGATGACTAGAAATACGAGTAATAAATACGATTTGAATTTTATCTTTAGACAAAAATAAAACTCCCTTTGCAATACAATTACTATTATTTTGTTTAAGTGAATGAGACTTAGGCTATGAATTTATATTTCTCTTCACGCAACATGCAATCCCTTGGGTCTTCATCATCTCATCGTCACATGATGGTGAGTGATGATAAGGCCGAAGTAAAAAGCGACCTTCACCAGGGGCCAAATTCCGCTAATCTTAACGTCGTTGTCGTGTCTCAATAGCGTTTCAATAAAACTGCCTTTGTCGCTTTTATACCCATTTTCTGGTGCAATTTATTCTTACTACAATTTCTTGATAAGTCATTAGTGACAATTGTTTTAGTTAGTATTCGGTTAACCGACAATAACTGTCTCAAAAAGCGATGCTATTGCACACCCCGGACACTCCATACAGCGTTCGCAAATCAATTACCTATTACTACTACTTAAGCAAATGACGTTTGTACACGCGCAAATGTGTGCGTGGAATCTAGTAGGGCTGAGTTCGCGGTTATCAATGGAAACGACGCGGGAAGTGCAGCGACTGCCTTCTCTTTTACCCGCATAGCGCTGTCTCTGTTATCGGCCGGCGCTCGCATCTACTCGCACGAGCGATCGCGCGCACCCTTGTTTATGTGTCAGTGATGTCTACAACGAAGTGTGGGGTGGGGTGAGGTATTTGAAATGAGTGCGGGGAGGTGAGTGGCCGTTCTGTACGTAGTACTATTATATATTCTGTGGCTATTGAAGAGTTATCGACACGCCACAAATGCGTTAACGCTAGTAAATTAAGGCCGCTGGACTCCTTAACGACCACTCAATAGTATATGTGTGTATGTGCGTGTGTGTGTGTATGTGTGTAAAATGTATTTATTTTTTTATATTTTAATTGGTTTTGGTGCACAATTTATATTTTATTTTGTTCCCGCAATTCGAGTTTTAGTACACCCGCTAGGGTTGGCTGGTAGGAATCTCTCATAGAGATAAGCTCACACTTGTACATTGTTCTTCTCTGTAATACCTTTCCTTGTCAATTTATGTACAATAAAGAATATACATATATAAAAAAAACATGAAACACTATAGACGTGCCTATTAAATTTAAGAGTTTCCCTCAATTTTCTAGGGATCTCATCCTCAGACCCTGACTTTGGTACATTAGAACCAATTGGGAAGTATACCCTCTCAAACAAAAATCCAAATCGGTTAACAAATGACAGAGCTATGAGGTAACACACTTAAATAAGGGTTTTCCCTTAATTTTCCTGGGAACCCATCATCAGATCCTGACTTTGGTGACAATGAGATCAATCGGAAGAATACCCTCTCAAACGCAAAAAGAATTTTCCAAATCGGTTAATAAATGTCAGAGTTATAAGTTAACATAAAAAAATAACATCACCTTCGTCTTCTATTTCTGCCGCAAAGCAGTAGTGCTTACATTGCTGTGTTCCGGTTTGAAGGGTTAGATATAGCAGTGAAATTACTGGGTACCGTGACTTTACATCTGATATCACATGTTGGCAACTTACACTGTGGTTCTTGTGGGGGTTGCAGTTTTGTTGCAAATCTCACAGGAACCACATGTATTATAGGTGACTGTTACCACTTACTATCAGGTAAGCAGTGTGCTTGTTTGCCAATTTAATAGCAAAAAAGACATACAATTGTATTGATAACCTCCTTCTTTTTGTGAAGTTGGTCAAAAAAGTTGGTAACCCTAGTTGGGATAGTCCTGTTATAAATGGACCATCGTTAAAATATCTTACGATAAAATATTTTACTGGATTTCGGCCAAATAAATAAATATCTTCCTGTTACAGTTAGCTGTACCATCATTGACGTGAACATAAAAGATTCACGCCTAAATAGGGCCCGTCATTTTAAAATTAAACGCTTATATCATTAATTACATAGACACACTGAATAATAATTAGCGTCACTTGACTTATCGTGTTGCTAACACGACTGTAGGGTTAGTTTACCGACAGCATAATTTATAACATACGTTATGACTTATTTATGATTTCAAATGCACCTATTATGTTTTTTGTGTTCGGTCTACCGCAGGGCTCTTTGTTGGGTCCATTCTTGTGAAAAAAATAATGGAGAATATGAAACTAAAAACGTGCAAAAAATATTTTTTACCACTCCAAATGTTATGATTACATGCAATCTACTCTTAATTGTTTATATCATCATTTGTTATTCAACATTCACCTAATAATATTCTTACAATAATGGTATATTGACTTCTAAAGGTACCTATTTATCAGCTGTCTGTAAAATATCAAAAATCAGACCGCAACATTGCTGCTTGAGACAGTATTTTGTTTATGCACCAATGTTTGTTTCTCTTCAGTTGCTTGCTATTCATATCTCTCCAGAGTGCCCCGCGTCTGTTCCCTTGTCAAACAGAAGTCGGTACCCTCGTAAAGGTAATGCATGGCCCGACAACAAAACAATCACTGTAAATATTTCACGACCACTTTGCAAACTCGCGAGGCGAAACGGAGTTCGAAGAATAAATGCAAAGAAAACGATAGAGATATTAGATATTATGCCGCCAGTTAGATAATAATAATAACAGCCACGGTTTCGTTGCTTTGTCGAAATAGCAGAAACTAATGTGATAAGGTGATTTAAAGTTTATGAGTGGGCGCTCGCTACGTCACAACGTGCTAAAGAAACCGGTTCCGAGGGTTCCGTACAACAAACTTAAGTATATAAGTTTCCAACTATTTCTTTCGTTACTACTTAAACAGTTATGGTTTTTAGATTTTTCCTTTAATATGTGCTGTAAGTCGAATGATTCAGTCAAGGGGAAGAAGTTACCCTACAGATTTTGATTCCCTTGTGAAATCTCAAGTTATGAGAAAATATATGCGACATAAATGGTAATATCTTTTGACCGCATTGACTTACAAGTTTGTTTTTTCACAGCTGAAAAAGACCATAGCCCGAGTATACAGGGTGTAACTGAACACCCCAATAATGTTTAAGGGTATGTATCCATCAGAAGTAGAGATTCTGTAGGAAAAATATTAGGGCTAACAAACCTACTTTTTTTCCCCATACAAACTAAATAAATTATTTTTTGGTATAAAGTGCCGACAACCCTACGTAAGCGTACGAGGAATACTAAGCTCACGTCATACAAACTAAATAAATTATTTATTGGTATTAAGTACCGACAGCCCTACGTAAGCGTAGGAGGAATACTATGCTCACGTCTGTCACGTGTCATTTTGTGTTTAAATTTATTTTGTGTTAAGAGCTGATTATGGTTATCACTTTAAAGTTTTTGCTTTCAGTGTAAAATCAAATAACTCTGAAAGTATTGGGGTTCCAGGTCTCAGGCAAGCACCGAAGGTCCATTTAGTGTCTAACTTATTTGCCCCTTAAATATTATTGGGGTCATCAGTTACACCCGGTATATATCATCAACAGCTCATATACGTCCCCACCGAGGGGCTCGAGCCTACCCTAAACTAGGGCGATTAGGCCTTAGTCAACCACGCTGGCCAAGTGCGGGTTGGTCGACTTCACACACAACCTGTAAAGAAATTCTTTCTTCACAGGTGTGTGCAGGTTTCCTCACGATGTTTTCCTTCACCGTAAAAGCGTCGAATAAACGTACATATGAATTCAAAATTTGAAAACACATTGGTACGTGGCGGGGTTCGAACCGCTACCTCCCGATTGGAAGGCGACTGCCTTACGCACAACGCCATCGACGCTTCGTATACTATATATATTTAATATAAATTTCAATTTGATACCTCCAAGTGTTCCTGAGAAAAGGAGTCTTGTTAAACAGACGGACAGGCGGACAACGGAGTGATCATAAAAGGGTTCCGTTTTCTCTGTTTGAAGTACGGAACCCTAAAAATTAATGTCCAATATTTCTTGATAATCTACATGATGGGGCAAAAGTTTTTCTGCTCGGTTTGGTTAGGGTTTCTGAGACGGTTCGACTATTAGCTACCTCCTTCTTACCTAAGTTTGTGGTCATATAACAATGTTAAAAGCATTCTTGTGTTCCGATAATTAGAGGAAAGATAACCAGTTCCTCAGCTGTTGAGCAGTCCAGGTAAAGCTCGCTTCCACCTTCGGCTTTAACATAATTTATCATCACTTGTCATAAAGTAAGATTACGCCAAGAGCTTCCCTGTCGTATGTAAAAAATCGTCCTATGTAAGATTTGCTCTAGACAACACACTTAAAGCTAAAATAGTAAGAAATGAGGATGATACTGTAAGAAAAGGTTTTAGTTCCATTAAAGACCTTTTATAAATCCCAAGATACCTAGTACTAAATGATTACATTTGTATTCTGTCTGTTGCCACAGAAAATTGCTATAAATCCAAATCAACCAAATTTATTACAGAGCCGTTTCTAGTTAATCCCTAATTTAGGTCGCCAATTTAGGTTTCCAACGCTAAAACTCTATTAGCGTCGCATGATAAATAATTCGAATCCTTCTTAATATTTCATGGAGGCGAATGAAGGTGTTCAGAAAATATTTGCATAAGGAAAACCACGTCTTGGATCTCCTGAGAGCGGATTGGGCCTGAAATTGGATTCGTAAATTATGCGATTTCCCTCAGCACTACTTATTCATAATAACTCAATGTAAAAAGAAGAAAAATACTTATCTAACGGACTTTTAATAGTACATCATCATCTTATGTCCTAATTCTGATCAGTGTGAATAAATGTCACCAACTTTCCTAGTCAAAGACAGCAATTAAATTTAATACATCGTTTCGACGTGTCGACTTATACTATTATTTATAGCAGAAAGAGAGAGAAGATATTATTAACTGTAAAGAAGAATTAAAATTAATTGACGTCTTTTAATGCGGCAGTTAGTGTGAAACGAAACTGATATTAGGTACTATCAAATATTTATCATGATATATTATTCAAAATCTCACGACATCATTCTAAGGACATCACGTGTACTTACTATTTTTTTTTTATTATTATTCCAATTTCCAATAACATCATAATGTAGTATTATTTTTTCTTGATTATTTTCGTAACATCTGTCTGTATACGCTTATGTTATTATTGTTTCCTTGGTAATTAATTACGATATTTCTACTTATTTACATGGGCTGCGCTTGCTAGCGCTTTGGTATTTATTGTAAACCAGCAAACTAATAAAATAAATAAAGGAAAAAAATCGATGTTCTACATAAGTCTTTACGGGATTGAATCCAAGCTCACCAGGGGCTTTATCATGACGTAGAACAACCTTGGAACAATATTGAAATAAAAACAAGCTTTTATTTTCATCATATAGGATCAAAGTACCCGTCAATACGAATCAAACGAGCCCATACTTGATGGGATTGTATCGTTTTATTGCGGAGTTCCTATGGCCACCTTCCAGCTTCAACATCAGATTCCAGCTCCCAAAAAGGGAGATCGTTCTGATCCGGCTAACTATCGTCCTATAGCCGTCACTTCCATTTTGTGTAAAATCATGGAGAGGATCCTTAATACACAGCTGATCCGTTACCTGGAAGGTCACTCGTTACTTAATGACCGACAGTATGGGTTTCGTCCTAAACGGTCAACAGGTGACCTTCTAGCGTTCCTTTTGCACAAATGGGGTGAATCTATCGATAAGCGCGGCGAATCGGTGGCTATTAGTCTCGACATCGCCAAAGCTTTTGATAGAGTCTGGCACAAGGCTCTTCTTTCCAAGCTTCCGGCATACGGATTACCCGCGCAGTTCTGTACGTGGATTGCCAGCTTCCTCCACGAGCGTAGAATTCGCGTTGTCGTTGACGGCTGCGCTTCGCGGTTCGTGGCAGTGAACGCTGGTGTTCCGCAAGGCTCCGTTCTATCCCCCACATTGTTTCTTCTGCATATCAATGATATGCTTTCCTTGGGAGCTATACATTGCTATGCAGACGACAGTACAGTGCATGGGGGATATCACGGAGCCTCGGGGGCTGCTCGTGGTGATATTGGTAGGGAAAGGCAGAATCTTATCATTGAGCTCAACAGGACGCTGGACCTCGTCTCCGAATGGGGCTCCAACAATCTTGTTGAGTTCAATGCTAAGAAAACACAGGTGTGCGTGTTCTCGGCGAAAAGGTCACCTTTCCTCCCCCTTCCTTCTCTTCAGGGCACAACCCTTCACACACAGAGCAACATCACCTTGCTCGGAATGAACATTCGCTGCGATCTGAACCCCAGAGACTACATCGAATCCGTCATAACTACTGCCTCACGGAAACTCGGTGTCCTGAACAAGGTGCGTAGGTATTTTGCGCCGGACCAACTATGCTTGTTGTATAAAACTCAGGTTAGGTCTTGCGTGGAATATTGCTCGCACCTTTGGGACGGCTCCGCTCAGTACCTCCTCGATGCTCTGGACAGATTGCAGCGTCGCGCTATTCGCATAATTGGCGATGTAGAGGCAACTAACACCCTCGAGCCTCTACAACTTCGTCGTGACATCGCCTCTCTTAGCGCCTTTTACCGAATGTTCCATGGGGAATGCTCTGAGGAGCTCTTTAACCTTATCCCTCCTTCTCCATTCCTTAACAGAAACACGCGTAAGGGCCTTCGGAGTCATCCGTACACTGTGTCCTCCTTTTCACACCGTACCAAGAAATTCCAAGATTCCTTCTTCTGTCGTTCATCCCACACTTGGAATTCTCTACCTGCGCACGTGTTTCCTCCATCCTACAACATGGGTTCCTTCAAAAGAGGCGTGAAAAAGCATCTTTTGGGCCGGCAAGGGGCGGGCAGGTAGGAGAGTGGATGTCGTCCCTACTCTATCTGTCAACTCATTTGGACCTCTTTCACCGCTTAACATCAGGCGGGAGGAGGTCATTTGCCGGGCCATCCATAAAAAAAAAAAAAAAAAAAAAAAAAAGATCAGCTCCATGTCATCATACTATTGCATTGTCACAATATCCATATGCATGCAAAAGTTCAGCTCAATCGAAAAACGATAGGTGGGTCAAATTTGACCTGATTTTGTACCTGATGTAGTTCTTAATAATATAAAACTTGACGTGTCACTAAATTTAAATATCTTGGACATGTAATAAATGAAATGTTAACAGACGATGATGACATAGAAAGAGAACGTAGAGCATTGGCGATGCGTGGTAATATGTTGGCCCGGAGATTTGCTTCATGTTCTGATCAAGTTAAAATTACACTTTTAAGGCCTATTGCCAAACATTATACACTTGCTGCCCCTGGACTAGATATACAAAGCGCGCGTTTAGTGTTTTGCGTGTACAATATAATGATGTATTTAGAGCAATGTTTCGTCTGCCCAGGTATTGTAGCGCATCATGGATGTTCTGCATGGCTCGCACTGATGGCTTTGTTGCTGTCATAAGAAAGAGAATAGCGTCTTTGAGACAAAGAGTGCTCAACAGCAGCAATGCCATCATGCAAGCTATAGCGGACAGTTATGAGTCAAGAATCTTAAAATTCTGGATTAAATTTATTACATAAGTTTGTATCTAAATGTAAGAATTTTGGAAAAAGAAAACCTCAGCCATTTAAATCGCCCTCTTGTATGGAATCTTTGGTTCTAAAAAAAAGATTTATTATTATTATTAACTTGCAAGAAAATCTGTAGTTGACGTCAGTGCATGGTAGACGAGCCAGTGGCCACCCAAGGGTAAGTAGGAACCACCGCTCATGGAAATCGGCATGCCAGGGGCATAGCTTAGTTTCTTCCTACCTGGAGAGAAGTGCTCTTTTTAGACCTTGTTTGAAGTTGGACATGTCGTAGCGCTTAGGAAACACCGCAGCCGGGAATTCGTTCTAGAGTCTGCACGTACGTGGAAGAAATGAACGCTGAAACCGAACTGTGCTAGACCAGTTCGGTTCCAGGCGGTACGGACGAACTCTGCTGAGGTGGCGAGTAGATTGATGGTAAAAAGGTGACAAAGGCACCGTTGTAAACAGTTCCTCAGAGCAATCTCCGTTAAAGAGCCGATAAAGTGGGTTAGTATCATAATGGCTTACTACTCAATAAATAAATTACTACTCAGTTTATACTAAATTATTGTTACTCTGTACCACCGAAGGGAGACTCTGTAACAAGGACGACTGCTTGGATATCTCCGTCTTACCTATTTCTGCCGCAAAGCAGCAGTGCTTGCATTGCTGTGTTCCGGTTTGAAGAGTAAGGTATGGCAGTGAAATTGCTTGGTACCGTGACTGTACATCTTATGTCTTGTGGGGATGTACTTTAGGTGACTGTTACCACTTACCATCAGGTGGGCTTGTCTGCCAACTTAGTTGAATTGACCAAATCACTATAAAGACTAGGTCTAACAGCAACTAAGCCTGCAAAAACGTTTGAAGAGAATACAAAATATTTTTCTTAAGTCGCTGTCCTATAGAACCCATAGTTATTTTAGCAGTGCTTCTGCATCCAGAAAACATTTTAAAATACTATATCTTTGTAGCAGAAGGCAATATCTTGATATGAGTTTCTTTTGCAAAATTATTAAAAATGCCATAAAATGTCCCAACCTCTTGCAAAATACGTATGTATTTTAATGTGCCAAAACTTTGTCTTCGCCCTTGTGCGTTATTCTCGGTGAGCTTTGCTCGTACTAAATATTGTTAGCAAACATTTTTCAGACGTACCAGCAGTTTTTATAATAAGAATTTATGTAATGTCGATCCTTTCATTGATTCCTTAAATAGTATTAAAAATATATAAAATCGAATTACTTAGTTTACTAACTCAACTTTAATGTAGGTATATTTTGTAATGCCCCTTTTATTTAATTTTCATTTTATAATTTTATTTTGTTTCTTGTATTTTCGTTCATGTTAACAATGTCGCTGATCTTTTTCAACCTTTTCATAACTCATAGCGATCACTCGCTATCGCTTCGTGACATTAGAACAATAGCTCTTATGTCATCTGTGACATTAAAACTATTGTTCTAATGTCATGATAACGATAGCGAGTGCTCGCTTTGAGTTAGGCGGTAGCCCCGCAGGTCTCTTTATTACCATTTTTATAGAATTATGTTTAAATGTGACTGTACATATGCGTTCTAAATAAATGAAAAAAAGTCTATATCTCAAATTGACAAGGTAGTAAAATGACTGGTTATCGATATGCCTATATCGTGCGACGACCATATCGCAGACCGACTGGACAGCAGAAAGACTGTACACTCAGGATGAAAAAAAAAACAGAACGAGTGAAATAGCACGCAGAGAGAACCAGTCTCTTTTCCTTTTGATGGATACTGTGACTTGATCTTATGTCATAAGTTGTCAACGTACTGAGTACTTGTAGGGGATTTGCAAATCTTTTATACAGAACATATACATATACCATAGGCGTCTGTAGCCTCTTGCCATCAGATGGCCTGCTTATACCTTTTTTACGCAACTAAGTAGCGTAAAAAAGATTAGTGGTATCCAGGCAGTAGGCAAATCATCAATGGCTGAAATGAAGACTCATTTAAACGTAAAATTTTAAATATTAGCAAGACAAGGCAACATAACAAGAAAACAGGGTTGTTGTATACTATGCCTTATTACGTATAATCTCAAGGGCGCCAGTAATAAATCATACAATATCGCTCATCATGTGACCAGCAAAAGCTCTCCGTAGTTATTAATAAAATAATGTTCCCTGGCTGTTGCCCAACGAGTGCATTCATAAAAGATGAACGCATTTGATGGATTAATCCATTTAGCCCTGCGTGTCCTCTTGCCCCGTTTACCTACCGTTCCAACCTCACTGACGCGGTAGAATTTGACAGGTGTATTACCGACTTTATTGCTACCATCATAACGTCCGTTTCTCTGTGGGATGTGAGTGAATACTTTCGTGTGAGGCCTCCACGATTTCGGAGGGTGAATAGGACACAAGTCAACAAAAGAATCGATGTTTTCTATTACTTATAAATGTTAGTAAGGTAATTTTGATTGAGTGATGGCAACCTTATAAATCGTAGACGTGGTCCAATTTAGGTAGCCATAAAAACTTATTTGTAGTGTCGGAACGAACTGCCGCTTTTGGTCTAGTTTCGGTAAAGGAACTAGGTTGACGTATTATTGTAGACATTGTGATACCAGTAAATTATTATTTGTTATTATCATTAATTATATTATTATTATTCAACTTAATGTACGTTGCTATGAATAAATGAATTATCTTTATCGGTTTAGTTTCGGTTTCATATAAAGTAGTAAGTACCATACTAAGTAGCTTTAAGATCTAATGTATGTACACTTAATTTGCAAATAAATAACTATAACTAACTAAATGTATTGGCGTCATTGAAAATTCGGAATTGAAAAATGAATTTACTAATTCCCATATCGTTTTTTTAACAGACTATGTGTATGGTGGATTTCAAAATATATTTTGCGATTTCGAATTTTCAATGACGCCATAACTTTTGTATATGACTATTTTAACATGGGTATGATTCCGCTCGATCGGATATGTACCAAACACGTTGTAAAGTGTTAGATATGCGTATAATTTTATCCTACCTCGACATGTCACCGTACAGTCACTCGAAACTGGATTCACCACTAACTAACAGCAGACTGTTCATAATTGCGCTACATAGAGCCTAAATTGAAATCCCAATTGTCTTCGCTCTACATAGAGTAGTGCAGTGCCTAATTGCGCTACTGAACAGTGTCTCGTCGCTGTTATTTATTTACTACTTACAGTTCTCACTTTTCAGGGCTTATAAAGTCTGTAGGACAGAAATTCCATTGATACGTCAAACGTCAACGTGATAACTCAAATCAAGCATCGCACATCGTCGCCTAGATTTATGACGTTTATGAAAAGAAAATGTATTAAGTTTAGTAACTTTATACATTTTCTAGTCCTATTTAACTTAATTAATAAGTAAAATACAAGTTTATTTTTGAATTAAGATCACAAAAAAATTGTGTGCTTGTTCAGACAAGCAAACTGAACAACTTTCACTATGGGACCAACTTTGAAATCGCAAAAAAAATCATCTGTTCCATACAAATGTTCAACATTCACTGAACCTAGATAGACTCGGAGTTTTATAAAGTTCTTTAATATACATACACGGTTGTCTATTACACAATGTCCTCTAATATACAATGTCGAAAATCGCCCCATGATCAACAAAAAATTGTTATTCTTATTATATAACACTTGTTACAAATATATTTAGACAAAGCAAAATTAGAAAAAAATATTTTAAAAAACTTTTTTCAAATACAAGCTTTTAGTGCACATCAATACGAATCAAACGAGCCCAAACTTTATGGTGTTGTGTCGTTTTATTGCGGAGTTCCTATGGCCAACTTCTGCAACCGCACAATATGAATGCACTAACTGGCCGCAAGCTAGTGCGTTCATATTATGCGGTTTCATACAAAATCGAAGTGCGGTCAGCCGCATGCGGCAGACTGCATCGCGGCCAGCCGCTAGTGCGTTTTAGGCCTAAGACCTTTTATATATCCTACTCACTCGAAGCCAAAAAAACTGATATCGAAGCGCATTGTTTGTTCCTCGATTTTTAATAGATTTATAATTCAGAGGTTTCTTGTTTTCTTACGTTAACATGGACTTGGATAACATAACTACGAAATAAACTGTTTTTTTTTTGTGTTACCTTAACTAACCTCAAAATCTTATTTTATTTTATTTATAATTCGATTTCGAAGCCTGTATATGGTAATTGATATGGATGTTTTTTTTTTCGATAAGTAGGTAAACAAGCAAACTGCGCCCACCTGATGGTAAGTGGTAACAGTCACTTATAATACATGTGGCTCCTGTGAGATTCGCAGCAAAACTGCAACCCCCGCAAGAACCACAGTGTACGTTGCCAACTTGTGACATTAGATGTAAAGTCACGGCACCCAGTAATTTCACTGCCATATCTTGCCCTTCAAACCGGAACACAGCAACGCCAGCATTGCTGCTTTGCGGCAGAAATAGGTAAGACGGAGGTACCCATGCAGACGACCCTGGTACAGAGTCCCTCTCGTGTGCACAGTGTATGTACAGTGTACATAGTATTTACAGAATTTATTAATATCTAATTATACAAAAGTATTAAGGGTTCCGTAGCCAAATAGCAAAAATCGTACGGAACCCTTCATGGGCGAGTCCGACTCGCACTTGGCCAGTTTTTAATTTTTCACTGCCGTTTGTTATTGGGACGAACAATGCATGGACCTTGAACAATATCCTTTCGTATACGGGTTTATGAATTTATTTCAGTTTCACAAATATTACGTACCTACTTACTTACGTATTGAATTAGTAACCTTTTATTCTAGTATGTTAGTAAAGTATGTTAGTAAAGTATTTTCACTCTCAATTGAACATAGTTACCTATTTGTTGTTTGGTTCCATGGCTACAAAGTTGGTATTTGTCGCGAGTGTTGAATTTGAATCCAGAGAAATCCAAGGATTCTAAGTTTGAGCCACGATCTAAGCGAGTGGTTCAAAAGTAGAATGCTGAGCGTAACGAGGGATTCAAAGGCACGGGAGGCAAATAACTTTGCAGCCAAGCGCAATACACAACTTTACACCTCACCTCAGCGAGGAAAATACCTACTACTAAGTATTATAGAACAACAGCATCGAATACAAACGGACGCAGCGAAAATTAGAAAAATTTGAAATTCGAACATTGCGACGTGACGAATACATAATGTAATCATTTTTAGAATGTAGATTCATCATTTTCAAACGAAAAAGTTTTGGACCACATAGTTTGAATAGTTTAGACGCATAATACGACAAACGCAAAATACCAACCCGAGGCTTTTTGGTGTTTTGCGAATTTATAAAAATGATTACGCTAAATACCAACTACGTAAAATACCACAAACGCAAAACACCAACGATCCTATTTCCAGTCCATATATTTCGAATCACTTTGGCATGCTAGCGGTTAAAATAGACTTTTACGCGAAGATTTCGAAGAATAAAGAAAGCCTTTCTGAGCTTCTGAGATGAAATCATTATTATATTACAACGAAAATTCATTATACATACCTACTGAGTCTCAAAATGAAAAGTTCCTAAAAACTGAAACTTTCATTGATTGGTGCTCTGAACGATCAAGTTTAAATTATAACGAAGGCTGTCCGCTATACATACTCGTATAGGTACGTACTCATAACATTATGAGCCTAGAGAAAATCATGTGTTATGTAAAGGAGTCATGATATATTTGGTTCATTTGTCATCTGTCTCGTAACTATTTAGTATGTCAAGGCTCGTCAGAGTTAATTAAACGATACAGCTGCATAACACCTGCCACAGACTAGCACTGGGAACAGTTTTACAGAAGTGCGTCTAGATGTCTACAAATTCTTCTGTCTTACCTAATAAGGTAAAATAATAGTAAGTATTAACCATGCAGATGATGATACATCTAGATTTCATCATCATCATTATCATCATTTCAGCCAAGAGATGCCCACTGCTAGACATAGGCCTCCCCCAGGGATCTCCAAACCGATCGGTCCTACGCCTCCCGCATCCAGCGGCCTCCCGCGACCTTCACCAGATCGTCGGTCCACCTTGTGGGGGGCCTACCAACGCTGCGTCTCCCGGTACGCTACGCGGCCGCCACTCAAGGACCTTTCCGCCCCAACGGCCGTCAGTCCTGCGAGCTATGTGTCCTGCCCACTGCCACTTAAGGTTTGCAATTCTTTGGGCTATGTTTCTACGGATATGGCTTCTACGGATCTCTTTATTTCTGATGCGATCGCGTAGAGAAACCGCGAGCATAGCCCTCTCCATTGCCCTTTGAGTGACATTGAGCCTTCTGATGAGACCCATTGTAAACGGCCACGTCTCAGTTCCGTACGTCATCACTGGCAACAAGCACAAATTGAAGACTTTCGTCTTAAGACACTGCGGTAGATTGGCCGAGAATATGCTGCGTAGCTTCCCGAACGCTGCCCAGCCGAGTTAAGGCATTAATGAATTAAATTAAGACCATCCTAATGTAGAACCCTAGCACATATTATAAACCTTTGTGGTTACATTTGTGTTAGTTATATTGATAAGTTTTAAATTTGTACTCTTGATTTGATAAATAAATAAAAAAAAAGGTAAACATATTCTTCAACAACTTCCAGTGTAGAGCCGCCAACCTTCACAGGAGTGGGTACTACATGGGAATTCACCATAATTTTGGTCTTGTCTATGTTCATTTTAAGACCCACTTGTTGGGAAACTCTACAGAGGTCTTCGAGCATTGTGCCTAGATCTTCCACGGTCTCAGCCATGACCACGATATCATCGGCAAAACGAAGGTGAGTCATGTACTCGCCGTTTATGTTGATGCCGAGTCCTCTCCAGATTTACTGTATAGAATCTAAGAATAGATATTTATATCAAAATAACATTATAACTAAAACTTCTGTACGAATATCTTAAACTTTCTACCTTCAGATACTAAGAATATGCTTGTACAGACTTTGATATTTCCCATTACTGACTATGATGATGTGTGCTATCTCGACATGAATGCAGATCTACTCAATAAAGTTGACCGTTTTTAATTTAAAAAATGTTGATCATGTTTCTGAATATCGGCTGCGTTTGAAATTGTTTGAAATTTGACAACACTCCATTCATTACAAAAAATCGTACAGGCCGTTTTTGCATACAAACGTAGTCCCCTGTTTCCTTCCTGGATAATGGCACTAGTTGCTCTATTTTTCCAATAAAATCAATGGCCACTATAAGCATGTTCCTATGTTTTCATTTTTTTAATTAAGTTAATTATTAAAGGAGATATTGAACTCTCAAAAACCTAAATAATTGACGTAATTTTCTGCTATATTCAAACGTCTAGCAAGCAAATTGAACAAGATTATATGAAAAATATAATGTCCTCCTAACCGATATTCGGTCACGGTGGCCAATCTCCACAGAGACTAGCCATCTGCGCAGGAGATATTATAGTGCACAAGTGACTGCGCAAACGCAAGTGCACTCTCTGTTCCTTCACACGCCTAGTCCGATGGGACGGTTAACCGACACGACCGGGGCGAGATCAGGCGCAGGACCCACTGTTTAACGTGCCTTCCGAAGCACGGAGGAGCTTGAGATGTTTCTTATTTTGGTCACCCATCCTAGGACTGACCACAGTGAACGTTGCTTAACCTTAGCAATCGTTCGCTGAGCGCACGTGCCAATGCCCCACCAAGCTCCAATATGAAAAAAAGCAAAACATAGAAACACAGAAAAAGCCTTGCTTTATTTTTTACGCAAAAATCAATTAAATCGGTTAATTTTTCGCGGAGAAAACAGGGGATTACGAAACGTATATTTTGTGCACATTTCATAGGTATTTTCGTTCCCAGCTGCAGTTGTCCCTATCACGCTCAGTTCAGTTGTTCGGACACAGCGCGAGAGCAATACATTTTACAAATACCTATTTTGAATTCTCTCGACCTTGGTGCTAGCCCAGTTATCTTAACAATAGTTTTGAGTTCCTATATTTCCCATATGAAAGAACCCTTCCTTCTACTTCTTCTTTTATGGTCTCTTCAAATGCCCCTCCCACAAATCTGATATCGAACACTCTTCTTTCTTTGTCCAGTCAATCCTGTTATGGACTTCTCTCCCACTTGACGTCAGAAAGTCATCAAGCAAGCTGAGTTTCAAACACAAAATACGAAAGCAGAGGTCCAATTCTGCTTATATAAACCGTTGCGATCGAGCAATCAGAACGCCACATTATCACGTCATCGAACAGTTGTATCGCAATATAGGGGGATTACTCTCTGTCACACCATTTTGTCACACCAGTGGGACACAGAAGAATTATTTTCCTTACAGTCACACTACGTGGCCTAGCCTGGTGTGACAGACAGTAACTAATAGGTACGCGCTATGATTGGTCAATCGCAACGGTTTAGTTTCGATACGGCTGTAACTTATTGGCAGAATTGAGCCTCTGTACCACGAGAATCTTTTTAACACCTGCTGATTAGGTACAAGCAGCGGACCTATTATGGATCTTTCATCGTATGATATGGTATGATGTTGAGATAAAGAAGTCATGAAATGCTTCATTTGGTATTACCGATCTCCAATGATATCATCACTATGGGATGATTTGCCGCCTGTTATTCGGAAATCCAAATCATTGGAAGATGTTGATGTAGCTTTCGTTTAAAAATCGCTAGTTTTAAAACAAAAGCTACATCAACATCTTTTAGGTCTGCGCCGGTAGCGGGTACTTGCTTGCAACATCATATATTTTTTTTAATTCCATTTTTATTTTTGTTTTTATTTTTTTTTTTCGTTTTTATTGGCACACTCTCATTTTTTACCAATTTTCCAAACCAAAGGTTTGCCTTTGCCCTCATTAATATTAAGAACCATATTGTACCTACTGTATTTAAATTGTGATGAGTGCAATAAAGAATCTATCTATCTATCTATCTATCTATCACTATGGCATAATTTCAACGATGTCATTATGATGTAATGAACGAATGATTAAAAATCTGACCAAAACTCTTATTTTTCGTTTTGCACTAAGATGTCATAATGATATCATTTGAAAACCTTGAGATCAGTAATAGGCCCGCTGATCATCTTTAAAATATCGTTTCGAATTCATTTTCGTTTCATAGTTTTGTATATTAATAGTAGGCAAGTATACAGGGTAAATTTTGAGGTACCGGCAACCTCGCAGGATTAGATAGCTAACATCATTAACTACACCGTTTGTTTTACGAGTTTTAAGATAACTCGATACATTGAACAAAAATCATTTTTCAAGTTTTTATTGCACTGTCGTGACATTGATAAGTCTATGTTTCATTTATAAACGACGACGGAAGACAACGCTACGCTCGCGCGCTGTGCGCCAAGAGCTACAAACATTCTAGAGGTACTATATTAAACGAATATTTATTTTTATTAATACGCGGGTAGTTGTGAAGTGTGCACGCAATTTTGTAAGCTCTGCTATTAAATTATAATATTTATTAATTTTACTTACATATTGCATCATATTATGCTTATAACTGTAAATTAATAGTAATCCGCCACCCGCACAGTTTTCTCACTGTCCTTAACCTTTATACTTTATCATTTTTTGACTTGAAATGGAGAGGTTGCAACAAACACTGACAGAGTTGAAGAAGTCATTCCATTCCGAAATGTCAAGTTTCCAGGCACAGTTTAAGAATAAGCCATCTACTTCTGCAGATTCTACACCTACAGGCTTGGCTGCTGACTTCACTGCATTTAAATCCTTTATAATAAACACTTTGGCAAATATTCAGAAGCAAATTAACATCTTCACTTATAGCATTGATCAACTGGAGATGAGGGGTCGACGAAAGATGCTGTTGCTACATGGTATACAGGAGAACGAAAATGAAAAAACCCGTGAACTTATTCTAAGTCTCCTAAAAGATTCTTTAAAAATTGACTATGTACCATCTGATTGCATCAAACAGTGTTTTCGTCTTGGTAAGTCTAGTGCCAAAGAAAAACCCCTGCCAATTTTAGTGAAATTTGTGGACACAGACATAAGAGACAAAGCCTGGTTCGCTAAGACTAAGCTCAAAGGCACTGGTATAACTCTATCCGAGTTTTTAACACGGCAACGTCATCATATTTTTATGTCTGCACGCGAACGATTTGGCGTTGATAAGTGCTGGACAAAAGAAGGCTGCATTTATGTCCTTAGGCCCGACAACACCCGGCTTCGCGTTGACTTTCTTGAGGACTTGGATGGAATCGAAGTTGACGCTGTAGAAACGGGTATGTGTTCTGTGGTAGAAACAACGAAGGCCGTTCTTCCTTCAAAGCCAAAATCCAAGCGCACAGCGGCTGCAAAGAAGTGAGGACTACTGTTTTTGGCATTCAGTTCAAGTCTTTCCCGCAGTCTCTAAACTGATTTTATAGGTATTGTAGTATTGTACTTAACTATTGTTTGTGTTTGTACGAGTATGTTTAATGTTGCAGGTAACCTTTAATTTTATTTGTAAACTTCACAAGTCATCATGTCTGTTGTCACTGTCAAAGTAGTTTTTTTTTACTTTTTTTTTTATTATTTATCCTTCCTTCTGGAAAAGCAAAGGGTTATAGTTTCATACAATCATAATCTAGTAGTAGTAGTAGTTTCTTAATCTTACAATCACACTGGAATGAATTGGTGATTGTTAAATTATTACGTCCTACTCTTGTACAATGTCATTGTACCTTGCTTATGTTTTACTTTTATTATTGTATATATTCTAAATCTCAGTTAATGTCAGATTGTGGGCAACTGGCGGGTGGAATATTTTAATATTTTATTTATAAAAATCTTGATATTTCTAAATTTAGCTTACCTATAAGAAACATTTATTTATTTTATAGGTAATTTTATCGTTATATTTGTTTTATCATTGACATCTTTTTGTTTCTCATGAGTATAAATGATAATGATAATAGTGATAGTGATAGTTTCTACTCATTAAATGATAGTACTAACAGTGCTGCTGATAGCGACGATAGTTTTGTCAGTATTCCTACTCTGAATAACACAATTCAATGCCACTTCGGCGAGTTCTCAAAAAATTTCAACGTCGTACACATTAATGCGCAAAGCATTCCGGCTCATTTCTCCGATATGCTGACATCTTTTGACTGTAAGAATATTCATGCAATATTAGTTTCAGAGTCCTGGCTTAAGCCATGCTTACCCTCCATCGCCTATTCTTTACCTGGTTTTGTTTTAATAAGAAATGATCGCGAGCATGGCGGTGGCGGTGGAGTAGCTGTATATCTACGTTCACATATTCCTTACACTGTACTTGACTTGTCTCCCCAACCGTCACTGCCAAATGCTGGTGAGCATCTTTTTTTGGAAATTTCACTATCTCACACTAAAATTCTTCTCGGTGTCTATTACAGTCCATCATCCCGCATAAATTATTTTACCTCTTTTGAAAATCTTCTTCTTAAGCTGGTGCCATCTTACAGTCACACCATAGTCATGGGAGATTTTAATACGTGTCTCCTAAAGGCAGATGCTCGTTCAACTTGCCTTCCAAAATATAGTTCAATCGACTGGCTTAAATATTCTTCCGTCGAACGCTACTCATCACTTCCCCAATTGCTTACAGTCACTTCTAGATATTATATTGGTCTCTTCTCTTAATCACATCGCCAAACATGGCCAATGTTCAGCAGATTGTTTTTCTTATCATGACCTACTATTTCTCTCTTACAAAGTCCGTCCACCCAAACATAGACCGAAGACAATTCTTCAGCGCAACTTTGGTAGCATGAACTTAGACAACCTCCGTCACGATGCGAGTGGCATCGATTGGTCTCCCCTTATAGGCTGTGATTCTATAAACGATAAGTTGGATCACTTTATGACAGCAATTACAAATTTATACGACACTCATGCTCCGATCAAACCTGTCAAAATAAAACACAACCCAGCACCTTGGCTCACCGAGGATATTAAGAAACTGTCACACCAAAAAAATGTTGCAAAGTCAAAATACAAACTGAACCCCACACCTTTGAAACACGAAAAATATGTTGCCATTCGGAATCGCTGCAACAGGTTGTGTAGAGACGCACAACGCCGTTATATTCATAGCTCAGTTGAGAATAATGACTCAGCTAAAATCTGGAAATTTCTAAAATCTATGGGAGTTGGGAAATCACGCGAATCTGTAAAGTTTCAAAATTTAGATATTAACTCTCTCAATAATGAATTCTGTGCATCTTCCCGTTATGCGGAGGCACTTAAATCGAAAACTTTGAAATCTCTTTCTAGTATTCCCACTCCCGATTACAGTCCCTTTTTCTTTGATCAACTCACCGATTGTGATGTTAAGAAGAGCATGTTAGCCATTACGTCTAATGCGGTAGGTGTGGATTGCATAAGCCGGAAAATGATATTACCTATCCTCGACGAGCTCCTTCCAATCCTTACACATATCCTGAACTACTCCATCTCCAACGGCGTCTTTCCTAATGCTTGGAAAGATGCCCAAATAATCCCATTACCTAAAAAAAGTAAACCTACCTCTTTCTCCGATTACCGTCCAATCTCCATACTTCCTTATCTCTCCAAAGTCCTCGAGCGCCTTATTCATAAACAATTGCATAAATATTTGACCTCAAATAATATTCTTAACCCATTGCAATCAGGATTCCGCCCAGGTCACAGCACTACCACTGCTCTAGTACATATTTCAGATGAAATTCGATGGGGTATGGAGAATAACAAGGTAACCATTCTCACCTTACTTGACTTTAGCAATGCCTTCAATACAGTAGATTCTGACGTATTGCTTGCTATATTACGCTCTGTTAACATATCTCCTACGGTGGTTGAGTGGTTTCGTACCTGTGTGGACGGCGGCAGCGTATACGCATCGATGACGTCTACTCGTCTTGGTGTTGTGTGGCTGCTGGCGTTCCACAGGGCGGCGTTTTATCTCCTCTACTCTTCTCAATTTTTATTAATTCAATTTCTTATAACCTCTCGTCTCTCTACCATCTGTACGCAGATGATTTGCAAATTTATTGCCAGGCTGCAGTCGAAGATCTAGCGCAGACGTTAAATACCGTCAATGAAGACCTGAATAAAATTTGTGATTGGAGTAAGGCGCATGGATTACAAGTTAACCCAAAAAAGACCCAGCTCATCATTGTAGGCAGCCCAAGAACTGTGTCCAAAATTGATCTGCAACAACTTCCGGATGTTTTATTGAACGGTGTTAAAATACCAACTAGCAACTGTGTCAGAAATTTGGGACTTTTCATGGATCATAGCCTTACATGGGGACCACAGATACAAGCTACGAATCGCAAGCTCTTTGCCTCTGCCGGATCCTTGAGACGATTGAGAAACTTTCTCCCAACTGCTACTAAAGTTGCTCTTGCACAGTCTCTCTTGCTCCCCGTCCTTGACTATGGTGATGTCAGCTATCTTGATCTTACTCAGGAACAACTTAATAAAATGGAGCGTCTCCAAAGTTTCTGTATCAGATTTATATTTGGTTTACGCAAATATGATCATGTCTCCGATTTTCGTGCTCAATTAAAATGGTTACCAATTCGACTTCGCCGGAATACGCATATTTTGTGTTTATTATATAATATTTTGTTTAATCCTCAGTATCCTCATTATCTCAAAAAACGTTTCTGTTTCTTGAATGAGTCGACTGGAAGAACATTGCGGTCAGCACAAAACTTAATACTTAGGATCCCAGAACATCATACAAAATTTTACGACGGTTCATTTTCAGTGCAAGCTGCACGACTGTGGAATTCGCTACCGGTGTATATTAGACAAGCCAAGACATTGAATAAATTCAAAACGCTTGTTAAGGAGTACTATCTGTCGCAATCATGCAATTAGTATTTCCACCATTATTTATATTTGTAGCTTATATATTTTTCTATAATTTTATATATTTATTATATTATGTATATTCATAGTTTTATGTATCTAATAGTTATTTTTATATTCATTGATGCTGTGCACATAATCTACTCTTATTTCATTGTCATCCATGTCCACCCTAAGGTTGTCTGGAAGAGATCGCTCTTAGCGATAAGACCGCCTTTTGTACTCATGTTGTTTTTTTGTCTGTAATGTTTGATTTGTAATGTCCATGTGTGCAATAAAGATTATATCTATCTATCTATCTATCTTTTATATGAAAGCAAAATCTTACGAATTATCAAAAGTCGTAGAACAAATGTTGTAGTTAATGATGCTAGCTATCTAATCCTGCGAGGTTGCCGGTACCTCAAAATTTACCCTGTATATTAGTTTATTTTATTTATATTATGAATGTATTAGTATTTTATGTATATACCTGATATCCAGTATTATTTTACAATAGTACTACATCTACTTCCTCTTCTCTGCACCACCCAAAGGTTGACTGGTAAATAGTACCTTTGGCATTACGTCCGCCTCTGTACACAAATTGTACTGGTAGATTAAATAAATAAAACAAAAAAAATACATTAAAAGCATAAATGATTATTTATGAAATTTTGATAAAGTATAAAGTATCTTTTACCTACTCTATTTTAATAATCTACAAGATTTAAAAACGTTAATTTTTAAACTATAAGCGTGCTATTGAAGAGTATTCATCTAAATCATATTTTTTTTCGTTTGCAAAGTGTTACAAGAACGCTTAATTCTCGGATAACATTAAGTATAGAAAAGAAAATATTCCTAGTCGATGGAAGAGCACACTTGTTTGTCCAAAAGAAAATAAGACAATACAAAGCAGACTTACCTAAATTAGATCCCCGCAACGATAGATCACACACAACACTTGATTTGTAAGAGATTTTTGATAGCTTTCGTATTTATTTCCGATATTTTTGTAATTTAGATGCGCCCGCGCAGCCGGTCGGTTCGACGTCACACTTATGACTCCTTTAGTGATGTGCGTACACTAGGTCGGTGCGCGCGGTATCGATCACAGGCACACCGATATCGATATTGTTGGTGTTCGATATGTTTTTAGTAGCCTAAGCATCCTCCCCAAATAGGAAGTCCACTCGCGCGTGTCATTGCGCTTGTCATTAAATTCTAATTGAACAAACAAGTGTTTGACGAAATGAATACTTATGAAAACGATACACAAAGTGTTAAAAAGTATCCTTTAAAGAGAAATTAATTGAAGTAGCCATAGACTCGAAAATAGGCATAGACAGACTTTCCATGTTGTTTGCTCTTTGATTTTTTAACATAGGATTAGGGTTGTACTTCAAGAATATTTACTCTTATTTTATTTCTTTTTAAGGATATTTTAGTAACACGTCGTACCTTAATAATCAAATATTTTAATGTCGTCACATTCGCTTTTCCCATTTTCTATTCAAAAGTCAAATACACGTGTCTCCAATCCATCCATCCGTACATCGAATATGCACGCGACGCGCCGAGGTGAGCTCCTCAAGGCATAGCAGGCATATCTAATTTTGGAACAGAACACAGCGCCGGAGGCAACTAAATACTTAAATGTTGAATGAGGTATCAGGTCAACCCGGCTGACCTACATCTTGTGCCTACAGACACCGGGAATGCCAACCTTAATCCCAAAGTAAGATAGATTGAAATACAACTCCCAATTACATACTTCGCACAGTCGATAAGTTCAGCTTCTCGCTACAGTTACTTCTAGTCTTTGTTTCTTCATAATGATGTAATGGTATTATAATTTAGCTTGAGAGAGTACCTACGTACTTTAAAGATTTTTTTAAATTTCTATATCACGATATTGTGTTGCTTTATTACAAAAAAAAAATATTTTTCCTATTAACACTGAGTTAACAAAGTGTACATGAGTTAACAAAGTGTACATACATTCGCAATATAAGTTTTGCCAGCTTTACTTATATCCTAGTGTGGGGTGATTTTTTTTTAATATGATATTCTAGAAACTATTAGTTTAAAGGAAGTCGTCGTATTGACATTGCAATCTTATATATAAAGAAGAAAGGAAGGAGGGAAGGAAGGATTTAATTCTCTAAATAAGTTTTCGTATAAACTTCATGTTGTAAGGAGATCTTGTTAAAGGGAAAAGATTTTCATTACTCTTTTAATCATGCGTTACACCAATAAAAATCTTAGAAAAAAATATTTTTGGCATATGTATTGTGTGATAATTATACTATACTATTTCATTAAACGAACAACTTCACTTTCGCATTAATAATATTAGTGTTTCGACCACTTGTGCTTCCTTCCCGCGCGCCGGGCGTGCCCTCTTGTTATTGTGAACAAACACGCAATGACGGTTCAGTTGTTGCCTTCGCGACGCAAGACGTATACCTAACTGACCACGGTACTTGCGCACCTACCTCGAAGTGAAGTGACGTAATTAATTATATTCGTACCTAAAATTGTGCAAGCTAATAGAAGAAGCTCGAGTCTACGTGTACATCCTATGGTCGACCTAGGTAAATCCGAAATCAAGGAATAGCGGTAAAGTACCAGACTTGTCTACATATGTATATAATCTTACAGTTACAGCCCAGCATATTATAAATAATTTAATTATATTGCTTGATATTTTCCTTAGTATGATTGTTATGTATTGTTTCGTCACAGAATATATAATAGTACTCCATACAGAACGGCCACTCACCTCCCCGCACCCATTTCAAATACCTCACCCCACCCCGCACTTCTCTGTTATGTGTCAGTGATGTCTACTAACATCACTGACACATAACAGAGACAGCGCTATACGGGTAAAAGGGAAGGCAGTCGCTGCACTTCTCGCGTCATTTCGATTGATAACCGCGCACTCAACCCTACCAGATTCCACGCACACATTTGTGCGTGTACAAACGTCATTTGCCTAAGTAGTAGTAATAGGTAGAGTCTGGCCAATTTATGTGTCAGTGATGTCTACAACGAAGTGCCGGGTAGGACGAGGTATTTGAAATGAGTGCGGGGAGGTGAGTGGCCGTTCTGTACGTAGTACTATTATCTATTCTGTGCCCTAGACTTAGAGGTCACATTATGCGGTCTTATTACAAAACCTGTAGGCCTACTCTTGAGCCATTTCCAATCGATCGACATTGACATTGTGATTTTTTGTACGCTTGATTTTCCACGTTGGCACACAATTAGAACGGTATTGTGGTGATTTTGAGTGAACCAAATTCGGTGCTATCTTATTTTCTTAAAATACGGATCCACTTTGTCGCTAGTGTTGCTAAATAAGCGTACGAAAAATCACAATCTCAAAGCCGATCGATTGGATTTGATTCAAGAGTAACCCTACTGGTAGGATCACTGAAGAGATGAAGCAATTTATAATAAGCGTCAATGAATGAATCAAGCAGCTCAGATGAATCAGATATGGGTGTTAATTATTTGGAAACTGATTTTTTCATTCTATTTTGATTCTTAACAAGTTTATGTGCAATTGACTTAAGTCTTAGTTTTCAACATTTCATAATATTTTTTCTTAATTTGTGTCGCAATATAACAGAAATTAAGTAATTTTATATTTCATTAAATCCAAATACTGCGATTTTTTATTAAAGCTTCATTGTTGAAAGTTCGTTGAAACTAAACATTTATATTTAATAAAAAGTATTAACTCCGTTTGTTCCTACTATACATATAGTAGTATTGCCTTCCCCAAATTTTTAAACTTCCCGCGTTTTGCTAGGTTCAGTTCAGAAAGGGGCTAACCGGCATAAATTTCACTTTGAAAAACAGCGTTACAGCGCATTTATTATTAAATAATAATAATAATAATAATTTATTCATAGTCCAATTACAATTTCATATTTGCTTACTCTAATACTACAAAACATTCATTATAATTAAATTTAATTCGAACTAGATAAGCATTTAAAGTCATCTGCAGCCGAACTAGTAAGATACTGTATTTTGGCTTGCAGCGCCCTCCCTATTATTATCCATAAAATACATGCTTTGGTGACAATTAGAATAATTATAACAAAAAGAAAATTACAAAAATTACATTAAATTAATTTTACAATTAAATAATAAAAATACACATTAAAATACCTACTACTAGAGTGAAAAAGTGACCTCTCTTTGCTTGAAATGAATGTGAGTGTGTGAGTGTGAGAGGGTGTGTTAGATAATAATTCTAATGTTGATTTGTTATAATATCAAAAATACAAATTTTATCATTAAAATTATACATATAAAAACATCATTGCAATTAAGTTATAATAGAAATCAAGTATTACTAAATTATTACATTTATTATATATCATGTCAATTTTGGAAAAAAAAAACAATTAATTAATTAATAATACTTTAAAATTTAATTTTGCAGTCGAAAGAAAAATAAAACTATTAATATTACTATAGGCTTTTTAGAGTATGAATATGATATTATTTTATACTAGCTAAGCAATATTTTATTATTAAGTAAGTAATTAATTACAATGTCAATCTCATTATTAATATTATAATTTAAATTAGATTTGGAAATTAATAATTAATCATGTCAATTTTATCAATTTAATATTATTATTAGGATATTATTTTGAGAAATTCCTCCGTCTCTTCATAGGTAAGTTTTTGTAAGTAATCATTTACTTTTTTTTTACATTGGAGTTTATTTAATGTATATATTTTCAACAATCTATCAAGCTTATTATATACCAGTGGTCCAACAAACGGAAAGAATTTCGCGAAGAAAGTTGTATTACGGGTTGGAGGTCTCCCAACATTTCTCCTACGACGACCGTTTGTTACAGATTGGTCAAAGGGCGTCTTCTCATGTTGTAAGAGCGCACATTTGGACAAAAACAATTGTCGAACAGTCAAGACTTCACATAATGTATAAAGCCTGTGAGTTGGAAATAGAATTGGTTTGAATGTGGCTACTTTGAGAATCGCGCGTTGAGACACCTCTAGTCTCTTCAATGTTGTTTTCGGAGCTCCTCCCCAAATTGATATACAGTACGAGATTATTTACTGACAGAGAGAGAAATAAATCCTCTTTATTATCTTTGGCTCCGCAATATGTCGAAGATATTTAAAGATATATATCATTTTTCGAACCCTTGAACAAACAGTTTTAATATGTTCTTTAAAATTCAAGTTTGAGTCAATAATAATACCCAAATATCGCATAGTACAGACCCTTTCTAAATGAGGACACTGGCAGGCACCATTTTGTTGACAACTATGTGACACAATGTGGTAATCTCTATCCAGACGAACATCACTACGAATACTAAACAACATATATTTAGTTTTTTGCACATTAAGAGTAAGAATATTGCTTCTGAGCCATTCGCTTACTATATCAAGGCCCGTCTGAGCAGAGACAAAAACTTCACCCCACGTGGCACCAATAAATAACAGAGCTGTATCATCTGCATATGAGATAATGCGACCTTGCGGCAAATCAAGACAGGTCAAGTCATTAATGTAGGCCAAAAATAGGGTAGGGCCCAGGATACTTCCCTGGGGAACACCGTACTCCACCGTAAGTTCATCACTGCAATGATCTCCAATACGCACGCATTGCCATCTGTCTGTGAGATAGCTTTCAAAAAGCTTAAGTTGTGTACCCCGAATTCCCATTTTCTCTAACTTGCACAACAATCCTGTTACAGAAATGGTATCAAAAGCCTTTGCAAGATCTAGGTATATAGCAAGGCATTTTTTACGCTTGTCTAGGGAATCACTGATATAATTTGTTAGCTCATTCACTGCTCCCTCCGTAGATTTGCCTCGACGAAAGCCAAACTGGTTAGAGGAGAGCATGTGGTTATATTCCAAGTAGTTGACAAGCCTACTGTTTATAATTTTTTCAAGAATTTTAGACAGTGAGGGCAATATAGAGATAGGTCTGTAATTTGCCACGCAAGATTTATCTCCACTCTTGTGAATAGGTCGCACCACAGATTTTTTAAGAGTCCGAGGAAAAATGCCTGTCTGCAGACAAGAATTAAAAATAAAAGTGAGTGGTGGAACTAAAAATGACGCACAACTTTTCAGTACCTTATTACCAATTCCATCCCAGCCAACAGAGCAATTGTTCTTTAATCCTCTTATAAGTGATTCTATTTCAGTTTCATTGGTATCCTCCAGGACAAAAGAACTGAGCGGAGAGGAGGTTAGCATCTGCGGTTGTGTTGTAGTCACATCAATATTCTGTTGCAAATTTTTTGCCAATGATCCCCCAACACCAATGAAGAATTCATTGATTTTGTTAAGAGAACAATCAGGAGTTTCAGCCAAATTTAGAAGCTCACGCGGAAAGTCAGCCTCTTTCTTCATATGCGTGATAGTTTTGACAGCCTTCCATAGCCTTCCATTATCATTCACGGCATCTGTTAGAAGACTCTGTTCATACGATCTCTTTACCTTTTTAATTATTGAATTACAAAAATTTCTATAACGCTTATATGTTAATTTTAATATAGCGTTGTCAGGAGATGCTTTTACTTTCTTATGTAATCGGTCTCTATTTCTGATACAACGTAATAAGCCAGGAGTGATCCATGGTTTTAATATTAAACTACGTTTGTTGGAATGTATTAGTTTTGTGTTTTTATCAATAGCGACTTTTATGTTCCGGATAAGATAATTAAGAGAAATTTCTGGATCTATTGAGTCATATATAGGTTTTAAATCAATATTTTTAATATCCTGTTCCAGTCCAATATAATCAATCTTATTTGTAAGTATAGCCGTATTGTGATAAGTTTTACAATCGTTCATAGTTAATATTACAGGATAGTGGTCAGTTATTGTAGCACGTGGAACAAGAGTAAGGGCCTTTGCTCTTGTTTTTAGTATCACATGGTCTAGGCATGTGTCACTATTACTACGAGTCACCAGTGTATGAGCCGGTAGAAGACCGTGAGAAGCCGCCAAATTTAGGTAATTTTCGCCATTAGAATTTAATTTCTCATGATTTATTGCAATATTAATATCACCCACAATCATGACATTACTATAAACAGAAAATTTATGGAGAGTTGTATTCAATGAAGATAAAAACGGGTCAATGGTTGAGAAAGACGGAGATCTATATATAGCTACTATAGCAGTATGACCCTCTACATAGGCAATTAAACGATTGGCATCTTGAAAATCAGGTTCCTCGACCACAATACTAAGATAGTCTCTATAGTACACAATGACACCGTCATTTTGTTTTAAGTTTTTTTTTGTAAATGCTGCCCGATAGCCATTGATATTTGGGATGACAGTATTGTCCGTTAGCCAACATTCCGTAAGTATTATTAGATCGCATTTAATTTGAGCTCTACTCAAAAGGACTTCTAAGCCAGTAAAATTACATTGCACACTTCTGATATTCTGTGTGAGTATAGAAAATTGTGTTGATAACTTAGGAATCAGTTTATGACAATCCTCGACTTCACACATCATTGAGTCAGATACAGAAAATGTATCCAAAGACACGGATAGGTCTTCTACATTATCCATTACTGCTCAATATTAAGAGTTTACCCATCACGTTCATCAATATCCCTACAGATGGAGATATAGAGCCAAAGGGTTGCGTCATAAGCAATATTCGCATTTCTGTTAGAGCCTCGAAATTACGCTTTTGCCTGTCCGCAAATATACAGTTTTTGCAATTGACAATGATTGCTTTTATTATTTCATAAGTTTTTTGTACATATTTTATAAAATTAATGAATTTATTTATTTTTTGCCTATTTATACGAAAATATGAGTAATACCTTCTTCTTCCAACAAAAATTAACGAATTTATGTAAGTATGATCATCATTATAGTACTTAGAGTTGTAGTTTTGCTTAATAATGTATGGTAAAAATGTGTTACGTAATTTAGTGTAAAGTGTGTATAGTTCTATAATCATATTAACGCTGCTGTATACAAACATAAAAAATTGTCTTAAATATAAAATTAAAAGATGATATAAAAATTCTTTTAAATTTGAAAGCAAATAAAACTGATTTAAAATTAATGTATTCAAACAATCGACCACATCTAGTCAATCTGATTTTTTGAGTTTGTTTAAGTCCGACTCCGAGTTGATTCTAATCTGGGATGCACTTTCATTTTCTCTTAAATAGACGATTCCATTTGACGTCCAACAAAAGGCGTATTGGTTTTGTTTTTGGAACATTCTTGCTTGATAAAAGAGTTTTTGTGTCTTAATAGTCAAAGATTCTGTAAGGTATATAGGTGTTAGAGGCCAATTGGGATTGAGGTGTGTTGTGTTTAGTTTTTTATCCTTTGGCTTTATTTTATTAAAACTTTTAACACCACTGATAATTTTCTCCTTTGCCAAGACTGAGGAAAGATCCACAATTACAGGACCGGCAGCGTCTTTTGATTTAATTCGGTACACATCTCTTATTTGGGATGTGCTAATTCCAATATCTATAGTTTTACATATCTGGACAACATAATTACATAGTTTTTCCCTTGTTTCATTACTTTCTTTAGGTAGATTCCTGATTTCAAATCCCGCCGCACGGGACCTACGCTCCATAGATTCAATCTTTTCTTCCAATTGGCAGATAGTTCTCTTGTTAAGATCTCTCTCTTTCTCCAATGAAGAGAGTTTAGAGACAAACTCATATTTTTGTGACATGTATTCGATACTTTTTTTAAACTCTACGTTTTGTTCATTAATTTTATTTATGGTTACTTGTAAGTCTTGAAATCGTTTTTCTTGTTCTTTTGAAAAAACGTGAAACATATTTTTTAATATTGAAATCATATCAGAGCTGCCTCCGTCGTGTTTTCTTTTTTTACGCTCCGAAATGTTTGATATGTGACTGTCGAGTGAATTTAGATCTAGTACATTCTCATAATCATGCACGGTAATATCACTCGTAGTAGGGCTAGAAAGCGCAGCGACCTGAGTATTGCTCTTTGTCGCAGTGGTAGCAGATGTGTCCATCAATAAAGGCGAGGGAGGAGGAGTGCGCTTAATTTTTGGCATCTTGACGGCGTATAGATAAAGTTATTGCCACGTCTGGGTAGACTTTAATTACTAGGGTAGCAGAAAACTGAAGCGGTTGCTGCGATTGTGAGAGTGCGAGTCGGAGCAATGTAATACCAGGAGTGCAGCTACGTACCTCCTTGACCAAGATCACAGCGGTGGGATTCAGCGTCGTTCTTAGTGGTGCGTCACTGCTGCAGGCGGGCGCCGCTGATGTTGCGCCGGCGCGTCTCGTTGGTCACTGTTCGCACACCCCAGCGGGCGGGCGTTTGCGCTTGATGGGCGGGGCAGTAGGGCGGGGCCGTTACTATGATAATAGACTAGGAGCTAGGATATTAAGGCCTCCTTAAATTTTATGCACTCCTATTATTTTGTTTCGATTTAAATGTTAAAAATTACAATAATGAATTAATGTTAACAAAAGCGAGGGGACATGTAGACACGTCTGAACTCCTCAGAGATCCGGGGGGGAGAGGATTTATTATTAAATAATTCAAAAACAACGAATCCGAGATATAGATACGATGCGTATGATGTTGAGATAATTTTTTTGAGAATCAATTAAGATTTTGAAATAAAAGCCATAAGGGAACTTGCATTTTTTAATATAATAATTTTAATAAAAAAATTGTCGAATAGCATAAAAAAAACTTCATTCCTATCGGGTGTTCCACGATACCACACGGCTTGTTTATCTTTAAGTGATTATTAATTTGACAAAATTAGAAAGTTTTGTATAACATTGATCCAACGTAATTAGAGCCAAAGTAAGTGGGATATCTTAATATATAAAATTCTCGTATCACAGTGTTTGTTATCGAACTGCTCTGAAGCAGCTTGACCGATTCTTATGTTTTTTTGTGTATAAATTGTTGGTGGTAAAGATTTTTTATGACAATTATTATGGCGAAACGTAGTTCGCGGGCACAGCTAGTAATAAGTATACTAGTAAATCAATGTAGGTATATAACATTTTGAAGTATTGATTTTGCACTAACTAGTATCACTAATGTTAGAGTTACTTATAAAGGGCAGACCCTTTATAAGTAACTCCTGTGTTGACTTCGTTTTGTACTAATATTCAACTATCCAAAGTTATTTTCACATCACAAGGTACTCTGAAAATAGGATATCGTCTGGGTCAGGTGTATCGCTTGACCTAAACAACTGTTCTGTGAGCCCAAAGTGAATTTGGGTTTCTAACATATTTTACCTATGTTTTCGGATGTGTTTCATTCTCTTTATCAAATTCAGTTTTCGTGAAATAATCATGGTATTGCTATAAATAATAAACAGGATACAAACCCCAAATGTAATGGTAATTTTCCAGATTCATGTATGTTATGCTCGTAAAAACGCCCCATTTAAGGACAGGTGTAGTGTATTTTTTTAATTCTTCATATATGATTGTATACTTTGTCATCTTTATCATGACTGGGATACAAGTATGAGCGGTCTTACCACGGAATGTTATCTGACAGTTATGTAATGTTAGTTCTAAATTAAACACCCTGTTTCTCTTGTGTTAATAAGGGCAGATAGAGACAGCATCTTATTTTAGACATGACCATCTTAAAACAATGTTTTATAGTTAGATCGTATGTTTTAGTTTAATTAGAATGTTATTATTATTTGACGATAAACAAATGCCGACATAAAGTTCTATGTAAAATAGAGATTTTAAATAATAATTATCTAGAGTCACCGTTTATGATCTGTGTAATCAGATTTGGTGAGAATCTCAGATTCTTAGTCTAAAAGGTTACAACACCCAAAATGTGAAAAAAATTGTTGCTCAGGTAGTTATATAATTTGCCTCCAAAAACACTGTATTCATGGCAAACATTTACTAATGAGCAACAACAATGTTTCATAACAGCGAACAACTCTGAAATACACAGTGTTGCTAGCAACATGTTTGACAACAACTCAGCAACACGGTGTACCCTTTTTTAGAAACAAACTATCTTTCCTCACTCAGCGTCGCCCGCGTTATTTTTGTATGCATGTTAATTCTATATTTAAATATTACGAGTATATGTAATTTTCAAACAACTTAAACAAGTAGTTACTCATTCCTAGTTATTAGTTTTAATAATAAATTTCATGCTTAAAAGCTTCAAAAATAAGGAAGTTTTGTTATTAAATCCAAAATGACGACTTTCAACCCCTATTTATTTCCTTTGATGTTGAATTTCAAAAACCCTCTCTTAGAGGATGTTGTCGTTATAAATGAACGCAATGGTTGAGTTTCGTGCCTATCTTCATTTGTTTAGGTTCGGCGATGATTAATCAATCAGTCGGTCGGTGAAGACATGTAATTTTAAACATCTAAACAAATATTTTTATAACGACAAAAAAGCTTTTAGCGGTTTTAGCCTTGGGATACATAATTATGTTAGTTATGACGTTCAACTTTGCATTTAAATGACAATCAAGAATTATGTTATATGCATGTAATATGCTGTTCCATTTCTCGGTACATCTACCGCATCACCCTTTTCTGCACCACCCTAAGGTTGACTGGAAGAAAACGCCACAGGCCTTAAGTCCGCCTCTGTACGAAAAATATGTACACAAAGAATAAACAAATAAATAAATAAAATGAAAATGACATGTATAATTTTAGGTACCTAATGTTAAGTTAAATAAAAACGCCTTGAAAATAGGTATGTTTATCTGCCGCACAGCTGTCTTCTTAGTTTAATTAAACTGTCTCCCTCCCCACATCCATTGCATTAAGTTTTAATGCAAACGAAAGTTCGGCCCGCCCCATTACACAGCCGTATATGGTTATGAAGTCCCTGAACTGGGAACTCAAAGACGAACATTCATATAAATTGCTACAGCGTTTCAGTGTAACGGGAACTTTATACCATTCACTTTACACTTGACTTTCGAACTGAGAAAGTGATAAGTTCAAATTACCACGAATTAAAATATATTTAATTCGTGTATTATAAACTCTTTCTGCGTATTCCGCTGTCAATGTTCCGCAGTATTCATAAAAGGTTATAGTGACGAGTGTCTAACTGAGGTTTGAGGTATCAACGTAGAACCCAAATTGCTGGAGCTTGAAGCATGAAATTCAGTACAGGGGTTCACTTAGGAAGAATTTTTGAAAATCCGAAGAGAAAGCTGAGAAATCCCCATCCAAAAAATAAGGAGGAACCAACGAAGCCAATGAAGTAAAATAAGTGAAAATAAATTAAGATAAACGGTTTTCTTGAAAAAAAAATAATAGTAATGTAGAGATAATGTACTAAAAGCTAAAAAATAATTCAATTAGTCCTAGGTACTAGTCATCACACCACTCTCCTCATCAATCTAGGGCAGGGGTTCCCAACCTTTTACACTATGCGCCTCACCCAACATTATGCTAAAATACTACGCCCCCCAGGGGCCGAAATGGGTAGTCAAGAATTTTAAGCATACGATGAAAATATTGGCGTGTTTAGTTTTATTCAAAAGATGGTTGCAACGTGTCGCTGACTTCGCATATTCTTTATACAGTTTAATTCTGGAGCCACTCGCTGCGCCCCCCTTGGTTCACTACGCCCCCCATGTGGGGCGCGCCTCACTGGTTGGGAAACCCTGATCTAGGGCATTGATCGGGCCGCACGGGAGATGCTGACCAGCGCGGCGGCGTGGGAGGCTGTCGCCTCCTTCTGTGAGGATGTTATCTCGCAGAAGGAGGCTGCGGAGCGGGCGCAAGAGGATGACCCTCTCGCCGCACCGCTCCGGCGCAGGCGGTTGGCGAGGAGAAGGCGTGCGTTCCTGGACGCGCGCTACCAGCTCCCCTAGCAAGCTGGGGACTGAAAGGGCTCGGCCGTCTGACTACCGGTCGAGAGACACTTTTCACCTCTAGCTTGGCCGCCTGGGGTGTCGAATTTCCAGATACTTGTCGACCCTTCCCCCCCCCGTAGAGGTAAGTCCTGGCGCGTGCGCCAGGCAACCCTCCAGGGGGCACAATCGGGGAATGGCTAACGCCGATGCCGATTGTGTCTCTACGGAGGTAGAAGTATCTGGAGGGTTTTTAGCCGGTATTGGGTCTTCTACCCGAGTCCGGCATATCCTTGGGGTGGCCTAGTCAGTCAAGTCCCTTGTTGCATATCGTAAATGTATTTTCCCTCCTATAAAAAAAAGGGCATTGATCAGGCAAAAAAAAGAATCGTGGGGCGTAACCTGAGTAAATATGCATAGCATTTTTTATAATGATACCCTCGAACTACGTTTCGCCCTAAAAGACTTCAACGCGTTCTTAAGTTCGTATGTTCTATATTTTTCCCAACAATTTAGCAACATTTTTCATTGCTTCTCCTCTCTTATTGGTCGTAGCGTGATATTCCATAGCCTAAAGCCTTCCTCGAAAAATGGACTATCCAACACAAAAAAAAATATTCAATTTGTACCGGTAGTTCCAGAAATTAGCGCGTTCAACCAACCAAACAAACAAACTTCAGCTTTATAATATTAGTAAGTATACTCGTAGATGAACGGTTGACTGTTGATAGAAATTTCAAGCGCCCCTTGATTTTACTTACATATAACTTTTTGTATCCTCATCATGTTTCACGTAATCTGTACAATTTCTTAATTCGATGTTGATACGTATCTATTATTTGCGAGAAAAGTCTTCTTTGGTTTAACAAAGTAAAGAGAAATTACCAATGTTGAAATTTCGTTCGGGTTGCATAAGTTCTTGGCGGACTTATTAACTTCATTTGATGAAAACCTGTTCAGCTGTTCAAAAGTTATTAGTCAGCAGGGCGCGCTGCGTCCAGAAAGCAACCGTGGATTTGTTCCCATGGCGGATTCCCGGCGCAATGGATAAAAAAAACTTAGAATGATTCGGCTCCATGGTGTGCGCGTTAAGGCCTGCGCAGACAAGGGACTTTTGTCCATAAAAGACCAAAATCCCTGAATCGTGAAAAAATTTCCACCGATAACTTACCACGGCGGAGTCGACGCACACGGTTTATTGCTCGGAATTTTATTAATAAAAATATACACTTATTGCATAATAGTATGACACATAATTATGACAAATTAAAAAAGTATACAAACGCAGTAAAGGGCGGTCTTATTGCTAAAATCTCTTCCAGACAACCACAGAAAGACGAACATACTAGAAGGAATTGAAATCGATTAAGAAGTCAATAATCAAAAAAGTCAATCCCATTTAAGTTACATTCAGGATGTGCGTTTTTTTCTGTTTCACGCTGTATAAAAGCAAAAAAAGTTCATCCATTCACTGGGAGCGTCAGACAAATGTACATATGAATTTCATAAAACGAAAAACACATTGGTACGTATGGCGGTCTCGAACCTCGGGCCTCCCAATTGGAAGACAAGTGCCGAGTCCACAGCGGCCTTATTGCTACACAGCAATCTCTACTAGACAACCATAGAAATATGAACATTATTAAAACGAATTAAAATCAGTTTAGAAGCCAGTCCCATTTACTTTCAGGATGTTCGTTTTTCTGTTACACGCATGTATAAAAGCAAAAAAGTTCATTCATTCAGTGTCTAAAATAGGACTCAAAAACTACCAGACCTATAAAGATGAAATCTGGTAAGCAGGAGATTATGCAAATAACAAGCAAGCAGGTGATTATATATTTTATAACAAAAAAAAACATGTGAACCATTTTAGGAGCATATTCAGTATCAATATACGATGGTTTTTATGAATGTCATTTTTTAAACTCCAATAAAAAAAACGCAGCGTCTCCCGCTAAGTATGCAGCCGCCACACGAGGACCTTTGACCATCCCCCCTAGACAAGATGTCTTTCGATAATCGCTAACGCAATCGCTAGAAGGAAAATGTATGCGATTTGACATAAGCCCTCGCCGTGCTTTCGAGCGCAATCGCCAAATCTCATACATTGTCCATTTAGCGATTACGTTAGCGATTATCGAAAGACATCTTGTCTAGGGGGGCTGAGGACGGCAGTCACGCCTGTGAGCGATGGGTCAAGCCCACTGCCACTTGAAGTTTGCAATTCTTCGGGATATATCGGTGACTAGTTCTACGGATCTCATCAGTTCTGATGCGACTGCGTAGAGAACCCCCGAGCATAGCACTCTCCATTGCTCTTTGAGTGACTTTGAACCTTCTTATGAGACGCATTGTATGCGGCCTCTTCTCAGCTCTGTACGTAGTGTACGTATGTATGAGTATACGTTCACGCCTATACTTCATTGTATTCAATAACTATAACACAATTCACTTGTAGGCAATTTCCCAAAATAGACTGAATAGAACCTAAAACGAGGTATCAATAAGTTATGTCAGCATAGACTAGAGTTGCCAACCGTCCCGTGTCAGGCGGGACGTCCCGTTTCCACGGGTCAAATAATGCGTCCCGCGACACATGTGTGCGAGACGCTAATTGGCTAGATGACTCAAAATTTTTTTTTGCTTTATTAAAAGCTCATTCATATAATAAACAGAAAGAAAAAATCGGCTTTCGAATAACTATAAAAACAACCAAGATAAAAGGTATTAAAAATGTTTCTCCATCTCTTTCTAGCAAAACGTCAATTTACAAGGAGTTTATATGGCCGTACTCAACAATGACGTCACGGTTGATGTCGGATCTCTCTGTCTAATCGCCTTCTAATTAACAACTTAAAATGCTTGTATCTAATGTATTTCTAAGCCGATTTTAATTCTAATTTCACAGGACTGCATCTTTTTCCATGGTATTTTAATATTTAATGACGAGACGTAAAAATTAGAATTCAGTCATCATCCCAATTGTCCCGCTTTATAGATAAGCCAGCCCGGTTAAATAAAAATTTTTCAGAAAATAGTAACCTACTCTTTCAAAAATCACAAAATAAGTACTCTTTCAAAAATAAAAACTAATAGGCTAGTTGACCCTTTTTTAAAGTAGGGCTTAAAATGTTCATAATTGTTGTATTAGACCATATCACATGAATATTATTTTTTTCGATGGCTAAAAAGTGCAAAAAATCTATTTTAAATTAAGATTTTCAATTTTGGACCGAAAACACGGTCAGCCATGATAGTCTGTTCATTATCTGTGGCAATGACGTCAGTCTTATAGTAAACAAAGCACGGGGGCGAAATAACCTCACAAAAACAATGCTTTCTATTAAATATCACAAAATATAGTAAAACTGTATATGGAACGGGACAATAGAACAGGAATATACAATTACCTCTTCAAAGACTCCAGGAAATCTGTGGATTAGACGTACCCAGTGATATAGACATGCGAAATATTTGGTTAACACTCGCTTAAAGAAATCCTGTAACTATCTACTGAAACTCAAATGTATTTTTGCGAAAATCACATTAATGTAAGTACTATAACTGAATAACTCAATCTGTGTAGGTACTTCAGTTTCAACTTAAACAAAATAGAAGTTTTTAGGTTGTATGTAAAATCAAATCTGTATGTAAATTAATTAAATTTTTATCTTTCAGTTAGAATGAAAACTGACTGCAGCCGACCAACCAAATTCTAACTTGACCAGAAAACTGAGAGAAAACTTGACCATTGACGCCTTTTTGATTTAATCTAAGTTATACACTGACACTAGATGATGTTTCAAAGAAAAGAATATGTACTTATGTCCAATTGAATAATGATGTAATTGAATATTAATTAAAAAGTATGTAATACAAACAAAAATATCAAAGTTTCATAATGAATATATTTATCTAAACAACTTTTACTTGAATTTACTGAGTACCTAATTAAAATTTGTTGCTTTCAGTGGTTACTTAATGAGAATTATTGTGTACTAACCTGTTCTCCTCTTGACAACGAGATTGATAAGGCAGTAAAAGTTGTGCAACATAATACAAAGCAGTGCATGCTCAGCCACAACATCAAAATGTGACCCGTCAACTAGAACAACATTATGTCAACAAAATAACTCAAGTATTCATATACCAAAGCACCATAGAAGTAAATAGGTCCAGTTTGGTAAAACTGAAAGATGTTATATCTTCACTGATTAAACCTGCTGGCCACCATGGCTGGTAAATTTCAGAACAGCTTACGCAAGAATATGCAAGTTATCCATTTTAAAGCCGTATACAAATATATTAAATGTGATTGCTGTGTTGTCAGCCTGTGCTCTTCTTAATTTACAAGACCCTTCTTATTAAATAAATAATATTAGAGAAATTTTTTTTCTTTACTTTATACATCTTCTTCTTCTTCTTTAAAAGTTATGGCAATCGGTCGTGGTGACAACCATTACTTTGGTTTGGATAAAATACTGTTTTGAGAGTTTATAGTATCAATGTGGCTAAATGTGTCAATAAATTTGTTTTGGGTTACCTGGAAAAGGGACAAAACAAAACGTCACAACATAGAACAAACTAACATCTAAAGATGACATAATAAATTTTTGTACTACATTAGTCATTATGTACTTCACAAAAAAAATGTTCTATGTTTATTTGACAATAATGACTTTGTAAAGGTTTAAGTTGAATCAAAATATTTTAATTTGAAATACATGTGTTTTATTTTTCCGTTACACCTTAAAAGATTTATAATATTTTATAGGTTTGTTGCTCATATTTATCATTGTTACTCAAATATAGTATGTTCCAAAAGTACAAATAGTTTGAATAGAGTTAGATCAAATTTATTCATTTGTATATATTGCCTTAAGGTCGCAGGTAATAAAAGTCAAAATAATAGTAAAGTGATTTATTATAAAGTAATACTTTCATATAATTTAGGAAAAATGTAGTATAGTTTCCAAAATGGCATTATTTGATCAATAAGTTTTTTGATATACAGATTGTTAGAACAAATACCTATTAAAGCTAATATTGTCACCTTTTGAGTGTTTTCAAAATAACACACTGCTAGCAACACAAAAGTATATAAGTTTTGCTTTAGCACAAAACATCTGCATCTATACTTGAGTTAAGCATACTGTTCACAGTTTTCCGTCTTTGATAATTAACATTTTCTTCAGTAAAAGAGCATGACAATTTTGTATTAATCTAATTTTATGGATACCGTTTGTTGAATAGACTATTACAGGGTATTAATCAGAAATGAGGTCACATTTTGCAAATTTCAACCCAAATCTTCATCTTTCAACTTTTATCCACATTTCATTATACTCGTAGGCGTCTGCAAGATTTCCCAACAAAAGAACCATCATGTGTTAGCACATGGAAGCTCTTATTGTTTATAACGAAGCTCGAACTAAAGAGCACTTCTGTATTGATGATTCGTGGTTTAGTTTTCTATGCACTTTATTCTTTCTTCATTGAAGAGGTCTTTTATTTTTTAAGAAATATGTCACAATCTGTGTCTGTGAATGTATATATATTTTTCCTCCCAGTAATTTTCTTCATGCTTGACAAATGAACAACTGCCAATCTTTCTCTTTTTATGTTCATTTACAAATTCTTGCAGTACTACACTGGTATTTGACACATGATCCTGATGTTTTCTTTTCAACATTTCTCTTGAAGTAAATACTTTTAGTGTTTTGTAAAGACTTTTGAGAGATAGAATTAGTGGTTAAACAAACTTACCTTTGTGATGTTTGACCATAATTATACGAGACGTTGCATCCGAAGAGATTTATATATTAACCAAGTAGTCCACTTTCCAATGTACCGGGCACCAAGCACAATTTTAGAGCGAAGACATAAAAATAAAAAGATAGGTAGGTAGTTTTAGTATTATTCACCCGCTTGCGCGATGTTACATCGTTTGACTCATTCCTTTAGAGCAAAATTTCTCAAAAACATTGGGTATTTATTTGCAACACAGCAAATAATGGGTAGGGAGGGAGTATAAATCTCTTCGGATGCAACGTCTCGTATAATTATGGTCAAACATCACAAAGGTAAGTTTGTTTAACCACTAATTATACCACGACGTTGCATCCTCGAGATTTATATATTAACCAAGTAGGATGTTTAGAGTATTTTGAGAAATTTATGATTAGAAGAGAGAGAAAAAAGAAAGTTTGTCGTTAATTCGGTATATGTTTTTTTTTGTTATATTTTATAACAAAATCTAAATCAGTGAATAAGAGTTTTATTACGCATGATAGGCACTTGATAGAATCTTGATAAGAATTTCCAAGGCACAGAAAATCTCCTAAATAATTTATAATAGTAAACTAGACTTCTAAGATAAGATAATATGGGTTTCAAAAGCTTAGTGAAAATGTATGAAGCTGAAGCAAGTGCAAAGGGAAGACATTGAAATTCTTAAGTTATTTGCTCAAATTTAAATCCAAGATAATGTTTCGACGATTAATGCATAGTGGCTAAAAAATAGACATCTAAATTGATAGTTCATAACAAGAGTTTCATAGGGTGTAACTGGTTGGGGTATTATGGGTGTGATTCCTTTACCAATACCTTGACCTTAGAAAAATCAATCCCTAGTTATAATCGAAGTATATCATTTCTCCTGCTTTTCATTTTATTCAAGAAAAATTACAAAATAGTTTTGTTGGAACATATCAAGTGCACGCGACCTTCGAGGTTCCGTTTCCAGCTCGAGATCAAGGCTCAGGACACGCAATACATATTTAGCTATAAATAATAAGGATTCTCCGAATGATTCATCAATTTGTTATAATAATTTAAGTACTTACGCTAATTACCAAAGTACCTTAGGTATATCTTAATTACTTGAATTTTCTTTTTGATTTAGAACAGATTTTATTAAGTTTTTTGGTAGGTAGGATTTTTTTTTTTTTTTTTTTTCAAACACATTATATTCCCAAAATCCGTCTTTTACATACCCTATTTCATAAAAACACCTGATAGTAAGCGGCATCTTGGTGGATTAATGAACAATATTTACAGATTTCATGTTATAAATATTCTAGATTTTCACCATAGAAAGTTTCAGATCACTCCTTGGCAAATAACTCACAAAGGCTATTTTCTTTGAATTAATGGTAGTAGTTGTACACAAAATAGGTGCTCTCTCCTCCATATGTTATTTTTATAATCCAACAAATAACAAAATATAACAATTTATTAAAAAATATGTTTGTAAAACCCAGCGTGAGAGCCCCGGGCCATATGATCATAGACATGTTACATATATTTAACCCAACACTGTACTATGAATCTCCAGGGCAGTTCCCTTAAGGCTTGGCTGTCTGGTTTTTCAGTGGAGGAACTAAGAAACAACTAGTATAACAAGGAAGAATTCTGTGGAATTACATATCTAAAACATATAAAATCTAAGGAATTGGAGTACAGTATCATTGACCCGTGATTGCAAGAACTTAAAGTCGAAGGTACGATCCACTAACCACCGTTACGGGGAAGGCTAATCTTAAAAAAAAGAAACAAAACATTTTCATTTGGTGTATTCCATTACCCAGATTTGTACCCAATTTTTAGCTATATTAGTTTGATACCGAGATTGATAAAAAATCCCGAACCATTCTGCCCTTTGATTGTATAGATTTCTGTATCTATTATAATATAGGTACCTGATTCTCTTTAATTTAACTTACAACTCTAAGGATATGATTGTATCTGGCTATTATTATGATGGCTGGCTTATGATTGTATTGTTCTCTTATGCTTATGCATAAGGAAACTGTATGTAAACATATAAAGCTTATTATTTCAATAAGTCAAGGATTAAATTTGTTTTCTTTTCCCAAATTTTGACAATTAGCAAGAAAAGAGCATTACAGGTGGGAAATATCCAGCTTTATGTAGTATAGATTGATCTAATTCATCATTGCATCATCTTACTGCTCTCATTTAGTATAACTTCTTAATTTCATAACGTAATGTCACAATATTTGACTGTGAAAAACGTGAACTTATAGGTAAACATCTTTGAGATTCGGTTTCTTAAAAAGAAATTTGTAATCCGTTTTACCCGTTACATACAACTCATAAGAGAACTGGATCGATTGTATTTTTTTTTTCTGGTGTGAATAAAATATTTTCATTTAAGTACCAAAATAATATATTTTTTTTTTTATTATGTTTTGATCGGCGCCTTTGGTCGAGACTTCGTTGTCTGATATCGATCTACTACAGGTGCTTTCCTCGCAGACTAATGGTACGAGTGACTCCTCGCCTAACCACGTCTCTGCGTGCGTGGCATTTGACGCGGTGGAGCTTTGCAGTTTCCCTGCTGGCTGACTGAAGGCCTATTAGAAGAAGAAGTACTCGCCGCTGGAACTTTCTTGATTTGGAGTCGATATTTCTGCCAACTTCGATGCTTTAATTTTATTAGTGAGATTCCTGCCAAAGAGAAATGAATCACTTCGTACACGTGCAATATCTTTTTAAACTTATAATCTAATGAAATGAATACATTATTAATTTCCTTCGATTAAGCGTGTTTTTATAATGAAGGTCCAATATAAGCTGATTTCTTTGAGTAACACAGCAGTGATTTCAGGATTCGATTTGGGTGTTTTAACTAATTGAAAGTTTTCAGGTATGAAGATGTTGCCCTCTAACTCTTTCTTTTAATCCTTATTTAAGCCTCCGCACAATATATGACCCCAACGTTCAGAGATTTCATCCTGGATTTTTGTTCCGAAAAGCTCGTGTTTCCCTTTTGAGGTCCCTAAGACCTCTAAAATATTCTCAAATAAATTGGTTGCTGGAGGGTTAACATTTACATTCATTTACACGTACCTGAGAGCTAGTGGGTGGTATGGGACACTTGGCTGATGCTTCTGATGTCATCACCTGTACATTACTAGGTTGTCACTCATTACGAGTTTCAGTCACATGAACCACTGACTGAACATATGGGATGTATGGTAACACACTGAAGCCAATAGGGTAGTTGACTCATATCAAAATTTATTAAAATATTGTTTATTTCTAACAGTATTTGGCATAAGGTTCCACAATATACCGATTTTAATAAATAACAATGAATGATTACTGTAAAATTTTAATTTGAAAATGCTAGAAATAATCTTTTTTTATCTCACGCCGTAAACGCTTTGATATCCTGTGGTCAGGGTCGTGACGTCACACATATAGTAAACAAAGAAATGTCAAATTTGATTCAACAACTCGTCGATTTGATCTATTCTTTCCTAAAACTGGCAAAAAATCGTCCAAATCTCCGTTATTATATGTGTAAATATCGTTAATTATTTGCAATAATAGCAAAATCAACCATTGATGTTGGATTTGTGAGAGCAGATAGTACAAATCTTCCGAAAATCGACAGATTGATGGTCAAGAGATTCTTTGTGTATCGCTCTAAACAATATAAGTACAATTTCAATGCTGTTATAATGAAGAACAGGTTACAAGTGTACTTGTCAAGATTGTCAAGCGGCAGAAGAGAGTTGCAAACATGCATTTTTGGTGTGGTTGCACCATCACAGTGAGGAGCTATTTTGTACAGCAGTTGAATGCTATTGGATAGAATCCTATCTCTCAAAAGTGAAATAAACACTAAAAGTATTTACTTCAGGGGAAATGTTCAAAAGAAACATCAGGATCATGTGTCAAATACCAGTGTAGTACTGCAAGAATTTGTAAATGAACATAAAAAGAGAAAGATTGGCAGTTGTTCATTTGTCAAGCATGAAGAAAATTACTGGGAGGAAAAATATATATATATTCACAGACACAGATTGTGACATATTTCTTAAAAAATAAAAGACCTCTTCAATGAAGAAAGAATAAAGTGCATAGAAAACTAAACCACGAATCATCAATACAGAAGTGCTCTTTAGTTCGAGCTTCATTATAAACAATAACAGCTTCTATGTGCTATAAAGTCAGCCAGTGCATAACACATGATGGTTCTTTTGTTGGGAAGATTTTCGGTGGGAAATCTTGCAGACACCTACGAGTATAATGAAATGTGGATAAAAGTTGAAAAATGAAGATTTGGGTTGAAATTTGCAATGTGACCTCATTTCTGATTAATACCCTGTAATAGTCAGTTCAACAAACGGTATCCATAAAATTAGATTAATACAAAATTGTCATGCTCTTTTACTGAAGAAAATGCTAATTATCAAAGACAGAAAACTGTGAACAGTATGCTTAACTCAAGTATAGATGCAGATGTTTTGTGCTAAAACGAAACTTATATGCTTTTGTGTATTAAGTAATTTTGAGAACACTCAAAAGGTGACAATATTAGCTATAATAGGTACGTATTTATCAAATAGTGCCATTTTGGAAACTATACTACATTTTTCCTAATAGTATATGAAAGTATTACTTCATAATAAATCACTACTATTATTTGGACTTTTATTACCTGCGACCCTAAGGCAATATATGACAAATTAATAAAATTAATTTAACTCTATTCAAACCTATTTGTACTTTTGGAACATATATATTTGAGTAACAATGATAAATATGAACAACAAACCTATAAAAAATTATCTTTTAAGGTGTAAGGGAAAAATAAAACACATGTACGAGTATTTCAAATTAACAATTTTGATTCAATTTAAACCTTTACAAGTCATTATTGTCAAATAAACATGCAACATTTTTTTTAGTGAAGAACATAATGTCTAATGTAGTACAAAAATTTGTCATGTCATCTTTAGATGTTGTGTATAAAGTACGTAAAAAAAATTCTTTATAATATTTATTTAATAAGAAGGGTCTTGTAAATTAGGAAGAGCAAAGGCTGACAGCAATCACATTTAATATCACAGAACACAGAAAGAGGTTAGAAGGGCTATGTGGGCGGGGCACGCGTAGCCACAACTATGACTAAAAGCTCATACTTGTGGCCCCGCAACGCGAACGCGTTGTTTAATCACTGACGGACAACTACAGTGAGTGTATCGTGAAGCGCGGCGCTATAAATATAAAAAAATGCCTTCTTGTGCTATAATTACTTGTAAAACAAGAAGTCAGGTGTCAAGTGTAGCTAAAGAAGGAATTTCTTTTCATCGGTAAGTAGTAAATTAATCATAATGACCATATTCCATAGATCATAATGTCAAAATCCACCAAAACTGATCATAACGATAAGTTACATAATATTTTTCTAAAAAATATACATTACCGGCAATGTACGCCCGCGATTCTTGCCATATTACTTAGAGCGCGTAATGTAGTACACTGCTTTCGGTAGTGACGCATTTGGCTTAATGAGCATTAACGCAGTAGTCGCAGTACAAGGGATAGTGCCGTGCTAATCAAAAAACGCACGCATTACATTTTATCGATAAATGTATATTTTAAAATATTTGTATAAAGTAAAAATAACATATTATTTGTCACTTAAAATGCCATAATAATAATTATTACTTATCGATAATACAGAATGTTTGGCGAAGCTAACACCTACCCTTTCTAACATCCTATTCATATAAGTACGGCGATGTAATCAAAGATTAAAATTGTAAAATTAATTTCAATTTTCACGATACAATTAGTTCGATTAGTAAAAAAAATATGGGCAAATTCTAAACTAATTTTACAACTTAGAATTTTTAATATCACCATAATATTTATATGACTATTTTAGGATAGGTAGGTGGCCATGCAAAACATGAAGATTTGAGTACTTTAAAAAACACAAATTTACAGGTAAATATTTACTTTACAAATATTTACTTCTCCATCCAACTAAAATATCCTAACAACTAAACTACCGCACGTCCGTTTGTCAGATTATCCATTCTAGTTTATGCTTTCAGACCGGTGCATTATAGTATTATAGTTTTTCTTTTATTTTACGTCTAACCTACAACATTTTTGAGCTAAAAAGCTTTAATTTTGTTACATAGAAACAAAATATTACTTGAATATTATTAATTATAAACGTATAATGAAAGTAATAATTATTTTTTGGTTTTCTAAATATTTCAAATGGTTAAATTGCTGGCAATATTTAATATCGATAGCTATTAATCGATGTCAATCACTAAAATAATGTTATTTGTACACGCGGCTTTGGACGTCAGTGAATTTCTATGAATGAGGAGCCCAGTGAGCGCTGTGATTGGTTCAGCCCGATTTCGCGCGACTTTGCATGGGCGGTGCAAGGAAAAGAAGTGGGAGCAAAACTGGCGACAGCGGTTCCCGTACAAACGGTGCATGATTGCCTTTCTAACCTCTTTCTGTGTTCTGTGTTTAATATATTTGTATACGGCTTTAAAATGGATAACTTGCATATTCTTCGTAAGCTGTTCTGAAATTTACTTTCTTCTAGTAAGTTAATATCACTAATACTGCTTTCATATCCTGTATATATTAAGCTGACTAAACCATCAGGTAGTCACTCTAATAAATATTCAATAGTATTTGCTTTTTTATACTCGAGCCAAGTTAGTGCTCGTTAAATGACTTCATTGGGATTTGAATTTCATTTCTTAGCAATCTATGATTACCCTTTTATAGTTATGGTGAAACACTAGAAGTAACTTTTTTTATTGTGCTTTTGGTTAAAAGGTTTAATGAATAAATGTCATTATCATAATTTTCCTCACTTGGAAATAATAATTTTTAATAATGTCTGGCCAGATATAGAAGGTTTGCAGCACTTTACTTCAGACAATTTATTGGGAGATGTTGCAGTTGATTGGTGGTGGGCAGCAGGTTAAATCAGTGAAGATATACTTAACATCTTTCAGTTTTACCAAACTGGACCTATTTACTTCTATGGTGCTTTGGTATATGAATACTTGTGTTATTTTGTTGTTTTGTTCTAGTTGACAGGTCACATTTTGATGTGGCTGAGCATGCACTGCTTTGTATTATGTTGCACAACTTTCACTGCCTTATCAATCTCGTTGTCAAGAGGAGAACAGGGTAGTACCTACACAATAGTTCTCATTAAGTAACCTCTGAAAGCAACAAATTTTAATTAGGTACTCAGTAAATTCAAGTAAAAGTTGTTTAGATAAATATATTCATTATTATGAAACTGGAATAGTTTGTATTACATACTTTTTAAATAATATTCAATTACATCATGACATCATTATTCAATTGGACATAAGTACATATTATTTTCTTTGAAACATCATCTAGCGTCAGTGTATAACTTAGATTAAATCAAAAAGGCGTGAATGGTCAAGTTTTCTCTACGTCTGGCGTTAAAATTTGGTTGGTCGGCTGCAGTCAGTTTTCATTCTAACTGAAAGATAAACATTTTATTAATGATTTTACATACAACCTAAAAACTTCTATTTTGTTTAAGTTGAAACTGAAGTACCTACACAGATTGAGTTATTCATTTATAGTACTTACCTACATTAATGTGATTTTCGCATTTGAGTTTCAGTAGATAGTTACAGGATTTCTTTAAGCGAGTGTTAATCAATTTTAAGCGAGAGTTATTTCGCATGTCTATATCACTGGGTACGGCTAATCCACAGCCACAGCTTTCCTGGAGTCTTTGAAGAGGTAATTCCTGTTCTATTGTCCCGTTCCATATACTACAGTTTTACTATATTTTGTGATATTTAATAAAAATCATTGTTTTTGTGAGGTTATTTCGCCTCGGTGCTTTGTTTACTATAAGACTGACGTCATTGCCACAGATAATCAACAGACTATCATGGCTGACCGTGTTTTCGGTCCAAAATTGAAAATCTTAATTTAAAATAGATTTTTTGCACTTTTTAGGCATCGAAAAAAATTATATTCATGTGCTATGGTCTAAGACAACAATTATGAACATTTTAAGCCCTACTTTAAAAAAGGGTCAACTAGCCTATTCATCCTCTCCATAGATTTTTATTTTATTTTATTTAACAAAATGTACTATTATAAACATAAACACGAAACTACGAAGTAGTTTGTCGGCGAGTAACATTAGTAATATTCTGCGAGGCGAGTCATATTCTGCGAGGCTATCCTCAGCCCGTGTACTAATATATATGACCAAAAAACATGACTACAATCGCATCGTAGTACCATTCTCTATATTGTGGTAGTACTGTGCGCGACTATGATCGCATCATAGTACAAAGGCACACTGTTCTATTAAAAAATAAAGAAATAATAACATTCCGATGAATAAATAAGCTAGGTCATGCTCACACCATGACAGGAAGTGCTGTGGTCGAGACCGTAATCGCGTCACGGTACTAATAAATATGACCAAAAAAACATGACTACAATCGCGTCGTAGTACTGTGCGTGACTATAATCTCGTCATAGTACCAAGGCACACTGTTCTATAAAATATAAAGAAATAATAACATTCTTTCAAAAAATAAGCTAGGTCATGATCGCATCATGACAGGAAGTGCTGTGATCGAGACCGTAATCGCGTCACGGTACTAATAAATATGACCAAAAACCATGACTACAATCGCATTGTAGTACTGTGTGTGTCTATAATCGCATCATAGTTCCAAGGCACACAGTTCTATAAAATATAAAGAAATAATAACATTCTGTTGAAAAAATAAGCTAGGTCATTATCGCATCATGACACGAAGTGTTGTGATCGAGACCGTGATCGCGTCACGGTACCAATAAATCTGACCAAAAAACATGACTACAATCGCATCGTAGTACTGTGCGTGACTATAATCGCATCATAGTTCCAAGGCACACTGTTCTATAAATATAAAGAAATAATAACACTTAAACACGTGTACAAGGCGTGTTTCAAAGTGCCGATTCACGGTTCTTTAGTAATTATGAATTATTGCTTGAATAGACGTTTATTTGGTACAAAAAATACAACACACAATGTAACAAAAAAATATAAATATATATTCAGATAGATTTTAGGCCAAATAGGCCCCGCATGCAGAGGCACAGAGTGCTTTGACGCTGGTATTCTGCGGATACCATTTTATTTAACACTGTATACTAGAATATTTTCTAATTAAACAGTAACGTTAGGCAATGCGCAAATAGCAAGGCTCTTTTTGTTGCTCAATAAATTTCAAAATGAAATTAATTAGTGAGCTAAATATAATCTACTGATTCGAACAAACACGAAATAAAGTTTTGCTTTAAACGAACGAAATGCAAAGATGAGAACGTGTCGAAAAAATAGTACAATATAATAAACAATAAACACTTATAATTTAAACTTACATAGGTACTTCCAGCACCATCAAAATGCTCGCAGTGGCGGCGGCGGTGACGCAAACGTTTCTCTAGTTTACGAATCTTTTCCTTAATATATTGCTTAGAATACTTACGTTTTCATTTACACATATTGATATCTATAACAACTACACAACACACTAAAAATAAAGTTATAAAATAATAAAACTTTGATCTTTAATATTCCGATCCTTATAATATTCGATGCTGTGATGCCCGCACAAAGAAAGCGAATGAGTCAAACGACGTAGCATCGCGCAAGCGGGTGAATAATACTAAAACTACCTACCTATCTTTTTATTTTTATGTCTTCGCTCTAAAATTGTGCTTGGTGCCCGGTACATTGGAAAGTGGACTACTTGGTTAATATATAAATCTCGAGGATGCAACGTCGTGGTATAATTCTATCCAATAGCATTCAACTGCTGTACAAAATAGCTCCTCACTGTGATGGTGCAACCACACCAAAAATGCATGTTTGCAAGTCTCTTCTGCCGCGTGACAATCTTGACAAGTACACTTGTAACCTGTTCTTCATTATAACAGTATTGAAACTGTACTTATATTGTTTAGAGCGATACACAAAGAATCTCCTGACCATCAATCTGTCTATTTTCGGAAGATTTGTACTATCTGCTCTCGCAAATCCAACATCAATGGTTGATTTTGTTATTAATACAAATAATTTACGATATTTACAAATATAATAACGGAGACTTGGACGATTTTTTGCCAGTTTTAGGAAAGAATAGTAGTGCAAATCGACGAGTTGTTGAATCAAATTTGACATTTCTTTGTTTACTATATGAGTGACGTCACGGCCCTGACCACAGGATATCAAAGCGTTTACGGCGTGAGATAAAAAAATATTATTTCTAGCATTTTCAAATTAAAATTTTACAGTAATCATTCATTGTTATTTATTAAAATCGGTATATTGTGGAACCTTATGCCAAATACTGTTAGAAATAAACAATATTTTAATAAATTTTGATATGAGTCAACTACCCTATTGTGATTTGACTCAGTTGATCGAGAAAAGTGCTTTGAGGAGCTTGGTGGCGCATTGGCGCGTGCGCTCAGCGAACGATTGCTAAGATTAAGCAACGTTCGCTGTGGTCAGTCCTATGATGGGTGACCAAAATTAGAAACATCTCAAGCTCCTCCGTGCTTCGGAAGGCACGTTAAACAGTGGGTCCTGCGCCTGATCTCGCCCCGGTCGTGTCGGCTAACCGTCCCATCGGACTAGGCGAGTGAAGGAACAGAGAGTGCACTTGCGTTTGCGCAGTCACTTGTGCACTATCTATAACATCTCCTGCGCAAATGGCTAGTCTCTGTAGAGATTGGCCGCCGTGACCGAATATTGGTTAGGAGGACATTATTAGTATTCCTAAGTGGTGTTGTAATTACCATTTTGTAATAGCAGAAAGTTTATTTTGTTAATTTAATTTTCAAAAAAGTAATAAAATTCTTATTTCGTTTATTTTCTCGTTTCTGTACATTTGTAGGTAGGTCCCGCTTTTTTTGGCTAAGTCCCGCATTAAATTTTTTAATGTCCCGGATATCTGTAAATGGTAGTTGGCAACTCTAGCATAGACGGTAACTTAAATAACGTTCTCAGACCCGCGAGCCTCTTGGGACCAAATTAGCTTAAATATTCAATGACCGGTCGATACGTTGCACTGCAGAATTCTGAATTGAAGGTGGAGTATTTTAATCAAAGCTTTTGTTCTATTCTTTAGAAGGCTATTGAAATCTCAACGTGAAAGAAAACTCTGGTTTAGAAAATGTTAAGTTTGCTTGAAAATACTATTATACCTACAAAACACTAGTGAACACTAGTTATAAGTTGAATTAATTTGACATATTAATTTAAAAGGTAAACCAAATTAAAAAATAATACTTGTTTCTAGCAAAGACTATTCGGTAGTATACATTTAAAAAAGTGAAACAGAAAGTTACATTATGGCATTTCCTCCTACACTATGTATTTAGTTTAAAGGGCTTAATATTGTCAATATTGTTCACTTTATTTGTTTAAATAAGAAAAACGTGTTTTTGCCCAAGATTCTTCGAGCTTTTGGTTTCAAGATTAAAAATGAAGGCATATGTTTGCTCTAAAGTGTCGTGTCTTGTAGAATGATATATATATATATATATATATATATATATATATATATATATATATATATATATATATATATACAGTGTGTCAAGGGAAGTATTATTCAAACTAAGAGCGTGATCTATGGCCAATTTTATCAATGGATATAAAAAAATACTCCATTATCTCTGTCATTCGGAAAATCCTTCACTCCACAAACTTATCCAACCATCTGACTAGGCGCCCGCTGCGAAAGGGTCACTTTGTTCAACAATAATAAAATCGGAGCTAATAATATTAATTTTTATTATATACTATTACATTTCTAACAGCACAAATAATAGACGTACAGCAATAATTTTGTTTTGTCGAACAGCTCAAATACTTACCTTCAAGTAATAAAATGTAAATTAAAAATATCTTAACCACCTTGTTTTTATGATATCTTAAATTGACTGAAGAAAATGTGAAAAAATATCATGTTTTCTTCCTCTCTCAAAATATATGAGGTACGTACCTATGTGTATGTCTGCTACTTCTTCTAATAGTTAATCTTGTTAGCTGTCGAACGATACCAAATTTTTGTTTATGTGTATCAAGGTACATACTCAGTCGCTTGTTTCTGAAGGAAAAGGCCAAACTAAGGAAAAAGTATTCAAGTTCTTGTAATTCGGCGAAGGGGATCCAGACCATGAGTTGCGGTATCTCCATCGATAAAATCATTCATAGATCACGCTTTAAGTTTGATTACTTCTTTCCCGCACACACTGTATGAAATATTATTATGTTATTTATTTCTCTCTCCCTCTCTCTTTCCTTGGCATTTATTATTCCCATTATGGTGGGATCTGCCTTCTATCTTAATAACAAAAAATTAAAAATTTCGGCTTTTACATATTGAATGTAATCCTTATTTACTAATATTATAAACGCGAAAGTTTGTAAGTATGGATGTTTGTTACTCTTTCACGCAAAATCTACTGAATGGATTTGGATGAAATTTTGTAGGTAGACGGATTATGACATGGATTAATATATAGGCGGCTCTTCGTATCCCGAAAAAGTAAGTAGTTCCCGCGGGAAAGGCGAAACATAGGTCACGGGCATAGCTGGGCGCTCACCAAGCTCCGCCCGGATGTGGCGGAGGAGGCGGCGATGGTGAGGGCGTGGGCAGAAGTGCCGCCCCACCTCGCCGGGGATGCTAACGGCATGGCGGATCTCTTCGCGGACGACATGAAAGTCGTCTGCCAAGCCGCCATGCCGAGGGCGCAGGCTTGCCCCGAAAGGGGACAGGTGTACTGGTGGACGCAGGAGATTGCGGATCTGCGTACCACCAGTATGAGGGCCAGGCGCGCCTACGTGCGTTGTCGTAGGCGCGCCAGAACTACACCCGACGAGGAAGCGGAACTTCGTCGGGTGTATGCGGCAGCCAAGAAGGCCCTGCGGAATGAAATATGCAGGGCCAAGGAGGAGTCCAGGGAGCAATTTATACGGCTCCTGGACGATGATCCGTGGGGGCGTCCGTACCGGATGGTGAGGGGGAAGTTTAAAGCTTCCGCTCCCCCTACTTCCGCTATGGACAGAGGGCTGCTGGATCGGGTTTTGGGGACTCTGTTTCCTGATCCCGGTCCGTTCCAGCCCCCCAGAATGGTCCCCCCGGACACTCCTCCGGTGGAAGTGGCTGCCGCCATCCCTCCCGTGTCGAACGTGGAATTCGACATGGTGAGGGAACGGTTTCGGCGCAAAAAGAAGGCGCCGGGACCGGACGGTGTCCCAAGCAGAGTTCTGGACCTCGCCCTGGGGCACCTTGAGGAGCGGTTCCGGGCGGTGCTAGATTTAAGCATCGCCTCGGGCCGCTTCCCCAGTCGTTGGAAAGCGGGCAGGCTCTGCCTGTTAAGGAAGGAGAGCCGCCCCGCGGATTCCCCGACTGGGTATCGGCCGGTGGTGCTGCTCGACGAGGCCGGGAAGTTCCTGGAGAAAATCCTGGCTTCCCGCATCGTCGAGCACTTAGAGGACCGGGGGCCGGATTTGGCTGACAACCAGTTCGGCTTTCGCACCGGCCGGTCCACGATGGACGCGGTGGCCCACCTCAAGGGGTGGACTGAGGAGGCCACAGCTCGTGGGGAGACTGTTGTTGCGGTGTCTCTTGACATCCGCAACGCTTTCAACAGCCTGCCCCACGAGTGCATAAAGGAGGCACTCCGCTTCCACCGGGTGCCTTCGTACCTCCGCGCCCTCGTGGAGGATTACTTGCAAGGCAGGTCCATCCTCTACGAGGGTCCGGATGGGCGCGTCCATACGTGGGCAATGGCGGCAGGTGTACCCCAGGGTTCCATACTAGGTCCTCTATTATGGAACCTGGGGTAGAATTGGGTCCTGCGAGGCGACCTTCTTCCACGAATGAAGGTCGTCTGCTTCGCCCACCGGTGCTCCGAGTCCGAGTGGAGGGAGTTCGTATACCGGTCGAGGCGCATCTCAAGTACCTCGGCCTGGTTCTGGACCCTCGATGGAGTTTCGAGGAGCATTTTAAGCTCCTCGCTCCACGGTTGTGTGCCGCCGTAGCCGCACTTGGACGGGTCCTCCCTAATGTGGGAGGCCCAGGATCGGCGTGCCGTCGGCTCTATCACGGGGTGATAAGGTCGATGGCACTATACGGAGCCCCGGTATGGGCGGAGTGCCTCTCTCCCCCCGAACGGTGGCCCTCTTGCGACGTCCGCAGAGGGTCATAGCAACCCGGGCCGTGCGAGCTTATCGCACGGTCAGCCACGGCGCGGCCTGCGTTCTTGCGGGTCAAACGCCGTGGGATGTCGATGCACGCGTCCATTCGGAGGTGTATCGGCATCGGGTTGCTGTTCGAGAACGGGGGGGACGATCCGCTCCACAGGAGGTGGAGCGGGTTCGTACCCTGGCGCAGAGGGAGGCTCTGCGCCAGTAGGGTGAGACACTCGCCTCCCCAGCTGCCGGCCACCGGACGATCGAGGCGATTCGACCGGTGTTGGAGGAGTGGGTTGGGCGCCGGCAGGGCAGCCTCACATTCCGCATGGTGCAGGTACTGACCGGGCATGGCTGCTTCGGTCACTATCTGCACCGAGTCGCTCGTCGGGAGGAAACGCCGCAGTGTCATCACTGCGACGCTCCCGATGACACTGCCGAGCACACACTATTGGTGTGCCTGGCTTGGCGACGCCAGCGCAGCGAACTCAACGCTGCGCTGGGAGGTGCAAACCTCTCGCTGCCGAGCATGGTCGTGGCCATGCTCCGCGGCGAGGCGGAATGGGGGGCTGTCGCCTCCTTCTGCGAGCATGTCATCTCGCAGAAGGAGGCCGCGGAGAGGGAGCTGGAGGCTGATCCTCAAGCCGCTCCCATCCGCCGCAGACGGATAGGCAGGCGAAGGCGGGCATTCGCACAAGCGATGCCCGTCTAGTGACCCTGCCGTGAAGGCCTGCGTGCATGGTTGGCCCCGTGCACGCCGCCGTAAGGCCCTCCGTCTGGGGATTGCCCTGGTGTTCTCGGGCAATCCCCCCTTGGCGATAGCCCGACCAGTTGGTTGGGCTTGCCCGGGCGCGTGGGTAGTGGAGTCGCAGTGTGGACCTTACCTAGCGCGCCCAAGAGGGCAGGGAGAACACCGGGGGGTTTTAGTGGGTAGGCCTGGCACTCTGTCGGGAGAGCCCCACACACGCTCGCCGTCTAGCCAACGGCGGGTACGGTGCGGTTACGCATTTCCCCCCGAGAAAAAAAAAAAAAAAAAAGGTCACGGGCACAGCTAGTGTATGTATAAAGATAAGACTGTTTGGAGTCTATAAACACAACAGCACAACAATATGAATGAAGTGGAATATAAATTTTCATAGAAGACAGAAATTAAAATTACGTTATCCAACGATGTTATACTTTCATTACACAGAAAAAACACTCAGTCATCGCTCAAGCGTATCTCTTGCTCTTGTGATAATGTCGATGGTGCTCCCTGCCTACGCAATATTGTACAAGAACTCGCTTACAGCATCTAAGTCGCAAGAAAAATACACGTAATAAACGTGACAAAGGTCCAAACTGCAAAAAAACGCATGACTTATATCATGGATATCCTCTTGTCGTACTGGCATCACAACATACGAATATGGTCGCTATCAGAACGTAGAAGAGTGCTAAATATGAGCCTGTAAGGCTACAGTATGAAAAACATTGCCCAAATACATCTCCGCAATTGAGACATATCGCGTAGCGTACGAATGCATATTTTCCGGGGGAACATGACCGATATTGAGTCATCAATCTGGAATCTTCGATGCAGGAACACATTGTTCATGTATTGGACGGATATTGGCACTGCAATATTGACTGATTCGTTTCTTACTTTTTAATTAAGTTTAAGTTTAAAGTGAAAATTTATATTTGACTTTGTAAATTTGTCATTTTTCTTCTGATTCCAGTAAATCAAAATTAACTATTGCAGGCTTTTATTTAATGTTCTATTATAATATGGTTACTGCAATAGTAAATAAAATGAAAAACCTGATTAAATTAAAAAAACTACTTTTGAATGGGAACCTATTATTTGTCCGATATTTACTTGTAAGATTTACATTGGGCAGCAAGGAGGCTAGGTACGCCCCCTGCACTCCCACGGTCGAGGGGTGGAAGCCCACCACAAAATAGTAGATTATGCACCAAGGGATTAAAGCAGTGTCTAACGTCACGGGCGCCATATTGAACCCCGAGCGTAACGAGGGACTCTAGAGTTAACTTCTGAGCGAAGCGAGGGAGTTATGTAGAGTCCTAAAGTGAAGCGAGGGGTTCAAGTCGCCTAAGACGAAGACACTGCTTTATTCCAGAGGTGAATACTCTACTTTTCATACCATCTGCGAGACAATAAAAACTCAGGGCTCTATAACCAATTACTTAGGTGGTTAAACACTGTCACATTATCATTATCACTATCACTATAACTATGGTTAAAATTATGATATTATCATGAAAACTATAAAATACTTAAAAGAGATTTATTTTTCTGAAGCACGAACACGTCACGCAATAATTATATCTTAAGTAAAGCTTAAAACATTACAAAAACTTAAAACATATTTAATAATAATATAACAAGTATGAACTTAGTCTACATATCGATTTACAATACGATACGATCAGCTGCTGGACCCTGTCAATGACCTTTAGTAGCACGCAGGACGAATATTAATTTGTTATAAATAAAATGGTATCAAATAAAATTCTTTTATTTTTCAACTTTGTTGTATATTTACTTTTGAAACAGCAATTAATTAAGTACTACACACAACTGTCGAAATAAATCTCAAATAGTCGACAACCTATTGACCCCAAATAAAAAAAAGCTGAAGCACCTGAACATTTACCTACTTACGTTTTTTAACTTTATCAATAAAACACTGAATAAACTTCTAAAAAGACTGTATTATTGATGCCACAAAACACATTCCACTAAGCACTTTATTAACGTAAGCAACAAGATATTACAATTTTGAAATACGTAATGGCGTTGGCGGCAAAGTTTTAGCTATGAAAACAATACAACGGAATACTGTTGGTGCAAATTATGGAACAAATTGTAGAATCATTCTTTATTTTTAAATATGCCGCGTAATTTTTCCAAATGCTGTTTATCCGCTGGCAGCGAGTGTTCTTGCTTTACTCTGCTTTTATTCGTTTAATCGATAGTTAATGGTGGCCGTCAAAAGATGGCGCTTTTTGCATAAAATGTATTTTATCAATAAAAAATTAAGTGAAATGAAATTGTTTATTTTAGCTTGCAGTGTTATGTAGATAAATATTTTATAATTTTGGTAAAGAAATTATGTATTTAGAGTTTATAAAAACATTATTTACACAGGTAGAATGTCTTTGTATCTAGTGGATGCACGCTACTGCTGTATGGGCGTAGAACCTTTGCCTTCCTAATCTAGCATCTATGATAAATTTTCATACAAATTTTATGTTCCATATTTAAAACACTTTAATCCCTTGGGAGTTTCATACAAAATTATATCCCTTGGGATATAATGTCTTGCTTTACGTTGAAGTTAAGGGGGATCTAATTGAACATTGTTGAGCAGGTGGTATGAAAAAAAACTTATGGCATATCACTGTAGGTTAGGTTAGACATTGTGTCACTCGGGGAATGGCTAACGCCGATCCCGATTGTGTCTCTACGGAGGTAGAAGTTGCTGGAGGGTGGTTTAGCCAGGTATGGGGTTTATACCCGAGTCCAATGGCATATCCTTAGGGCGGCCTTGTCAGCTTTCAGCCCCTTGTTGAATCGTAAAGAAATTCCCCCGCCTTAAAACATAAAGGTTAAACATTGTAACCACACACAGTATGCAGGTTTTGACTGTGACACGAGAATTATTAGACGTAATTTTCAAAAACTGAAATAAGTACCTACTCATTCGTAGTTATTAGCCTTAATAAGATATTTCATGCTAAGAGGTTCAAAATAGTAATAAAATGATTCAAAACAATACTTTATGTTAGTACAACATTCATTGTTAGAATAATTTTGTTTTAAACCAACAAAACTTCGCTAACATTTTTTTATTTAAGGCCCCCAAAAAATCAGAAATCTGAATTCATAGTTTTTTTTATACATCTATGCGAAAATTAAAGTATTCAAGTCTTAAAACTCTCTCATTTCGTTAACAACCGAATCGAAGAAGTAATAATACTCTTCGATTTCCACTTCCGTCTACATATCTTATCTTATCTTATAATGGGGGGGCCCCCAGGGGGCTCTGCACTTCGACCCTTAAGGATCCTTTGTGCTTCCCCAATTTCTACATTCATAGATTGCTATCACCATTTATGGACCAATTGAGTTCACTCATGAGTCTCACAATTGGTCCAGGGGAGATAGCCTTGAAGTCTTCGGGTTTGGGATATCCGATCCCGAAGAGACTCATTCTCCTACGAGAAAGGGAATCGCAGTGGCACAACATGTGTTCCATGCTTTCCTCCCCCTCATTGCAGGCCCTACAGGTCTCTGTGTTGCTCAGACCCATTTTTGCAAGCATACGATTAGTGCCAAAGTGGCCAGTCAGAGCACCCAACAAGAGTCGGATTTGCATTCTGCCTGAATTCATTGTGAATTTGTTGAAGTTATTCAGGCCCATGAACCGCTTGGTGTGCGCCATTCCTTTCTGAGCGACCCATTCATTCCGTCTACATAAGATAGCAGAGATCAATACCATCAGCAAATTCGGAAGGTTTTCCTTATTCCCACATCGCTCAGTACCACTCACGTGGAATAGTAATTGCACACTAAAGATCTTCTGTTTTTCCGAAAACCACATTAAGTCGTGCGTAATATTGCGGTAGATCAAATAAATTGAAGGCGATATAAAACGTAATAAGATGTAATACAACTCACTAACTCTAATTACTCAAAGTTGTATATGTGTGTGTAAATTATATATAGAAAACATGTAGGATGGTTATATTTTAGGTGATGTGCAACTCACCCTAGATATAAGAGAAGGGTAGTCAGACTTATTTACCCAATAGTACGGGCACGAACCACGAGTCTGTGATGATATAATTATAAAAAAATCACTCAAAGTTACAAAACAAATTGTGTGGTTGAGTTTGAAAGTACCCTGATGACAAAGACAGTTAATGAACGGATTTAGATAAACTTGGCACACGGACATTTTAGGATTAGAATATTGTATTTATTATTTGTGGTAATATGAAGGTTCAATTCTGATAATATCCGAATAAGTCATATCGTGTGCAGAAAGCAAGTAAAAATTATGGGTCGATTGGATTGGAAGTATTGGTTGATTTCCAACGTTTTACACGTTGAGAATATTAATCAATACTAGTATGGTAGATAATTATTGCTAACATTATTTAAGGTTTTTTATGTTTTAATTTGAAATTAACCTTAAATTAAAACCACAAGACGAATGACAACCCTAAATATAGGCTTCTATACGATATTTCGTAGCTTGAGACAATATTATAATAACAGCTCCAGAAATAAAGACATTATTATTGTAGAAATATTAAATAACGTAACTTACCTTCCTTTTTTTATTGCAACTAAGTTGGCAAACAAGCCAACTGCCCACCTGATGGTAAGTGGTACCAGTCACCTATAATGTGGCATGTGGCTCTTGTGAGATTCGCAGCAAAACTGCAAGCCCCACAAGAATCAGTGTACGTTGCCAACTTGTGACATCAGATGGAAAGTCACGGTACCCAGTAATTTCACTGCCATATCAACACTGCTGCTTTGTGGCAGAAATCGGTAAGATGGAGGTACCCTAGCAGACGACCCTGGTACAGCGTCTCCTTCCGGTTCTTTTAATGTGTTGTTCTAATAACAGCTTTCTATGTTTGTCACCATAAAGTGTAATCTCAGGCTACTGAGGCTTGAGCTTGACGCCGAAAAGTTAAAAAAATATTTAAGAATTATAAGTTTAAGGTCGTATATCGTCTAGTTGTGCTGTGTGCCTTTGTCAAAAAACCTACTAATATTTACTCAAGCACTACAGTAAGCTCATTCGATTTCATAGAAATTTCCAACCCTAATAACCCATAGAGTAACTGTTTTTGGTCCTTTCTCCATTACATTGTAATCAAATGGAAAACAATGCTGACAACATTTTTGTGTAAATAAAATTTCAGAGAAATAAAAAAAATGGGAACCTTTAATGTTGAACTAACCACCACACACCATACCCAGTAAACCACCCGATGTCTGTAAAACTGTCATATTGTCAGAGTTTGAGATGAACTGATTTCATTGTACTAAGCATTTTAGAAAAGTTAGTTCTTTGGTAATTCCGAAATCATTTCTAGAGAAATTGCAGCTAAGCTTAACAATCTAAATTGTTTGAGACAAAAAGATTATTTAGTTAAGCAATAACATGAAAGATCTTGATCGACTCTGTCCCTTAACTGGCAATGCTCGATGAATAGCATCGCTTCGAAAGTGACCGCCGGTAAATATTTCGATGGTAGAACGACCTTTAAAATCTGGTCACTAACCGGACCGTTACTGCCTACAAGCATGAAGAAAATGCCTGTACAGATCTTTATTTTACTGTCATTGATTACGAGTATGTTGACGTGTGTTATCTTGACCTGAACTCAACAAACTAGACCAAAGGCCCAATTCTGCTAATAAGTTACAACCGAATCGAAACTGAACCGTTGCGATCGACCAATCAGAACATTATCATTATCACGTCATCGAACAGCTGAATGGCAATATACGCCTTCCGATTTGTCAATCGCAACGGTTTAGTTTCGATTCGACTGTAACTTATTAGCAGTGTAGAGAAAAGGGCAGCTCACCGTCTCACGTCTCCGCCGCGCCGCTCGCTGGTGCACGGGTTAGGCTGATGTCCGGCGGGCCCGCCTTTTCGTGACAAGTGGACTGTATAATAGTGATGGTCTTCTTGAGTGCACTGAGCTGCTGTGTTTTGCTAGTTGATATCTCACTGAATGTATTTTCCGTAGGTAAGATTTTGGTTATTTTTGTTATATTTTTATTCTCTTTTGTTGCCACGCAACAAACAAGATGCGAGTGGCAGTGAACGTCATTTGACGGCTACGCTGCCCATAAAGAATTTGGAATCGTAACCAAATAGATCTTGTTGTACTGAACAAGCAGAATTGGGCTTTCTTAACACGTTCACGTGAACATTGATGCTGCGTGAACTCGATGCCGTGCAGCACAATTTCTTTTTATACAAACAGGATCGACGCCCAGAGACGACTCGCTAAAAGCACGTGAAAGTAGTTATATGTTATAAAGCACATACGTCGTGAGACGTGGGGCGCTTTTCCCCCGCGGCTCGCACAGCTGGACTAAATGTTTGACGCAACCTGCGCTGAACGACACGCTGTGTGTACAAGGAGGCAATAACTGCCAGTGCATGGAGTCTTTAAAGATGGGCAAAATTTTCGACGCGGTGTAGTGTAGCACAACAATTTTGCGAGTTTGATGCGTTATCGTACAGCAAACGAACTAATAGAGATTAGTATGAACAGTCGCCGTGCTATTGCGTTGTGCTCAACACACCACTTATTAGCTACTAATACTATGTTGTGCTTCACCACATTTACCAGAATTTTACGAAATATATATCTACTCTGTTTGCGTCAACGTGTAAATACCTATCTGCATTCGATTCGATTTGTCTTACATAAAAATAACTTTATATCAGAGTATAGAGACACACATCTCTTTCTTCTCCTTATTAACCTAAATTAACCCCCTCTAGTGGTTGAAAGTGTTGAAACCACTTGCTTTTGATCTGGTGATCCGCGGATCGAATTTCCATGAGGGCAGATATTACTTGCTTTGGTTGATGGCAGAGTGTCTTAGGCCACCCAGCTAGCAACCAAAATCTTATTAAAGTTTATCGCCCTTATAACATTGTTGTGTTCCGACAATTAAGGTAAGATAGCCAGTATCTCAGGCTAATGGAATCCAGGTGAACCTCGCTGACATCTTCAGTCTTATTGACATTTACCATCGGTTAAGATAAAGGACAAAAACTTCAGTGGCATAAGTAGCAAAAACAATTATACTCATATATTCAGGACTTGCGTACTTCACAATAGACCCCTCATCAGACAATCTTGTAATCATTTACTAATATTATGTCCTACTCATCGCTCTGAAATTATGCACTCAGCTTTTCATGTTCAATCTATTAAAAATGGAATATATTGGAATGCTCTCCGACTCCACCTTAAAAATTTCAACAGTAAAAGTTAGCGGACATTGTGTTTACCAACTCCGTAAACTACTTCGCCATCAAGTTAAGTAATAAGAATATAATTGATTTCCGAGAGGATTACAATACAGCTTTGACAATGAAAAGTTTGCGTACGCTTAGCACTTAACTTTCCTGGTAAACAAGATGTGTGGAATAGCGACGTGGGTGACGCAGCATGGTCTTTAGCACCGCTCTTTAGGCTCTCCCAATTCTTATCATCCAGGTTTTGCGTGTTCCACCCCAGGCTTTAATACAGTATGTTATGACAGATTGACACAGCGCGGAGTAGACCATTTGGAATTACCAGCGGTCTCGCGCCCACTCATAACCAAAAATCTCATAACCAATACGTAAAGGTCCCACTCATAACTGCTGATGTGAGAAGACGAAACTCATAACCAACACAACTACACAATTATGTACAGTCGCTTTAATAATTACTAACAACATTAACAAAAAAGGGTGAATAATATTTCATCAAAAGTAAAAAGCTTGGTATAAAAGATATATTTTCATCAAAATCAAAGTAAAAAACTTGGTATAAAAGATGTGTAAAGAAGCATCTTGCAGGTCGGCAAGGTGAGGGTGGCTATTGCGGTGTGTAATCTCTCTCCCGCATTAAAATTAGACAGCACAAACAATACAGAAGACAAAATGTATTTTTTTTTCACAAATCAAACCGACTTCAAAAACACTAAAAAGTTATAAATAATATAAGAATACAAACAACACCACACTTTTATATTGAAGTTCGTGTCTTTTAACTATATATTTTTTAAGATTTTCCAGATTATTTATGACTTTTTGGTGATTTTGAAGTCGGTTTTATTTTTTGTAAAAATTCTTTTCAATCTTTTTAGTTAAGTAATTTAAAACCTTATCCTAAATATAACAAATACTTTTCTGAAAACCGCATCAAAATCCATTTAGCCAAACGCGAGATAATCGTGGACAAACATACATACAAACATACAGGTCAAACTGAGAACCCCCCTTTTTAACCGACTTTGAAAAAGGAAGAGATTCTATATTCGACTGTATCTATTTTTTTGAAGTCCGTTAAAAAGGATCTGCTTATTTCATAAATGAAATTTCTTCCAGCAGACCTGCGAAAGGAGAAATTTTAATAAGTATATTAGAATTTGCGTGTATAGCAGCTTAAAAGGTGATCAAATACTTAGTAAAAAAAATATAAAAATAAAACCATACTAAGTATATAACATACGTTAAATAAAAAAATATGTAGAAATGCCTATTACACAAATAATATGAATATTATCATAATTAGGACTTGGATAGATAGTATTCTCTTATGCGGCGCTTGAAAGAGTAGATGAGATGTAGCTATCAGGACAAACTAGTTCTCAATCACTCCTCAAAATTATTATTTTTGTTGAAGATGTCACGGAGAGAAACTATTTATGCCTTCCTCGCACTAAAATTTGTTTAGTGCTTACCCGTGGTACTTACTACCGTTGGTACTACTGTTAGTATAGTACTTACTACGGGTATTTTTTGTTGCCCGATCTCGGATTTGGTGACATAAGAGAACTATACCCCCTCAAACAAAAAAAGAATTTCCAAATCGGCTATTAAATGAGAGAGTTATGAGGTATCAAACGTAAAAAAAGAACATACAATGGAAATGATAAAGAAGTCGGTTAAAAAATGAAATGACTCGCAATTAAAAGTTGCGTTAAAGTTGCTTTTAAAATTGTTTTATTAAAGCGTTCATTAATTTCTTCAATATAATATACATATTAAAACCGATAGTTACCCACATGGTGTTCTTTGATTGTCAAAGATAATAAGTAGTACTACAGGCAAAATTAATCACCCGTAGTACTACCGGACACGTGAGTAGTACCACGGGTAAGCTTTGGATTTTTTGTGTATTGCGTCTTGAAATGACAGTTAAGACTGTGTTGCCGTTTGTACTGTAACTAAATATTTATTTTTAGTATGAAATAATAAAACAGTAAATACTTACTTTAAAATTAGTATGCAAGTATATAATAGTAAGCAAGCACTATTAGTCTTAAATGTACTTCAAAGTAGTTCACAGTTTAGGTATTTGCTTTTTTTATGATCGGTTATGAGTTACTCCTCTAAATTAAATATTTAATAAGTTTAAAATATATTTCATAACCATGGTTATGAGTGGGTCCTCAAGTCAGTTATGAGTCGCCACATTTTATTCCAGTTATGAGTTTCTGGTTATGAGTGGGCGCGAGACCTTACCAGCTAATACAACATTTGTATTTTTAAATACGGGGAGAACACATGGCTTAGGGATACATTACCTATCTTGTTTATCTTTTTTTTTGTTTACATACGAGTACGTCACCTAAATTGAGTAAGTATAAATAATATAAGGAACTTCAGTCATACACAGATCAAGAAATAAAATTCTAAGCCAAACCACCACCGAACTGTATTCCCCGCTTAATTTGACTGAAATACTACCTGCCATCGACATTTATTTGCTTCCATTGAGCTGACTTCCAATTCAGACCGAAAGCTTTCAAGTCAGGATCGAATCGAAAAACGTTTGAAAAGCACTATATGCAATTGAAAGTCGAAATCAATTCCGAATGAATTTACTCTTGAATTCTAATAAATGTGCTCCCGTTACACTACCTAGCTAAAATAAGTACTTTTCACTCGAAAAGTTATTTCAGAACTCATAAACTTTAAGCTTTTATAACCTTAAAATGAACAGCATTCGAAAGAAAGTTTCATTTCAAATATAGAAAACTCATTTGCTTCCTTTATTTTACAGCCGTTTTGAAAGTTTTGTCTGAAAAAACTTTATTAAATATGTTGGTGTTCAACTTACTGTTAATAAGTACATATATCGTTGGTTTTATTTCTTTAGAACTTACAAGGTCGAAACTCTACCCAATATTTTTAAATTCTCTTTAGCTTTTATTACTTATTTAAAATAATGTTACAATTGTGCTTTTAATTTAAAACTTTTCTTCAGTAATCTTAATTAAGAAACCTATAATTGCTTTCAGTTTCAGATTTATAGTTTTAACTAGAATTTATTTGAATTTGCAAGTCTTATTTTAACTTTGTTTGTCTAAAATAGGTTAGGTAGGTATTACGAAAGATTTTTTTCCTATAGAGAAAGTGGTTCTTTTCATTTTAATTTCTTTGTATGTGCTACTATTATTTAAAGAAATGTCTTGAAGTCACCATACAGTACATGTGTATACAACTGGTGGACTTATTTCTAAGCTAGCAAATAAATATCTGAATCTGAATAAAGATTTTTCCGGGCAACCCGTGCGTCTGGAACCGATTCACTCGAGAACAAAAGTAATTTGTTCTAGAGTAATAAAATAAAATTAATACCAAAGATTACATAACAATTCACTGTAGTGCTATTATTTCCCGTTTAATTATGATTCTTCGTTTAGAGACCGTTCGTGACCAGGGGCTCACGCACGCCCGACGTGATTGGCATTTGATTAAATTAAACCATTCTCTCGCCGTAATCAACCATACAATGAAAAATTGGTGCGCTCCCATTAAAGCTTTGCAATTTGTTTGGATCAAAAAACAAATATCTAAGAGCTGATTTCCTTCGGGTAAGTTACTGGCGCCAATCAATTTTTGACGTCAGTGCTAACCTGATACTGGTATCGTGTAAATTTGATTTCAAGACGGGTCTTTCCCACTAGTCCCGTTGAGTCGTCCAGTCACCGGACTACTACCAAATTTTCATCACAATACTCCCGCGCCATTTTTTTTTTGTACAAAACATACAAAATAAACTCGTCTCTGTTGTCTTGTTCAGCACAGTGGGCCGCGCAACTTCAGCCCCCCTTGACAAGATATCTTTCGAGAATCGCTATCGCAATCGCTAAAAGAGAAATGTATGAGATTTGTATGAGCCTTTGCAATTTTTTGTCAAATCTCGATCATCGATAGCGATCATCGAAAGACGTCTTGTCTAGGGGGACTGGCTCGAATTAGAATAAACAGTAAAAATCAGAGGCAGATTCAGACTAGAGTTAGAAAGAGGTAGGGGTTTAAGATAGAGGTACCTTACCGATTTGTACCACAGCAACAACTCAATTTCACTCGAACAAATATTTATTGTCACGTTTTACCAAAAGAAGATCATAATAGTACATTGTTACCCTAGGGGTGAAAGTAACTTATTTAGTCCCGAGACGGTGTTTGGCGCCCGAGCGTAGCGAGGGCACCAATAGTTCGAGGGACTAAATAAGTCTTTAACCCGAGGTAAACACTGCTTTTCATTACGAATACAAGGAAAGTTAAAATAAAACAATGAATTTGCTAAAACTCAGCAACTTCTGCTTTACCCCGCTTTCTCTTATAAAATCAGGCGTTAACTCCATACCTGAATCAGATGAACTCATTGTGTTAATTATTAACACAATGTTATACAAATATAATTTACAATTAATACAAATCTCTGCTATACGGAAGTATTAATAAAACTCTATAAATGGAAAAAAGAAATGAAGATCGCATTGCCGCTTTCCCGCTTATTTTGTTTTTTTTTCTGTGGCCGGCCAATTATTCAGCCATTACTTTTCATTTTCATTTTCATAATTTATAAAATGGTAAATATTTTGCCCAAATCTATGTTATTTTAAAGAAATAGTTGAAAATAAATTATAATAAAGTCATTTAAAAATATATATTCTTTATATACTTAACATTGTTATTTCAATTTAACACCGTAATTAAGTGTAATTGTAATTTAACGCTGTAATTAAGCGGCTGTATAGAAAGTCGGAACATGGTTCAATAAAAATGTCAAAAAAGAACTAGCTTCTCTTTTAAAAATTGACAGCAGCTGTCAGTTGAAAGTGATTCTCCCTAGGGCTGAAAAGTGTTACTTTCAACCCGCTCCTCAGGCAACTTCAGACCTACTTTCAGAGTATGAGTAATGAAAAAACTATAAACGGGACTACACCAACCCTACCATTCCCTAGAGTTGCCATGGATGACAAGCTAGCATACGCCACCTGATTTAAAGTGCGATCTTTATTTAGATATAGCAATGGCTTAATACCAACGCAACATGACGTCATTTGGCCACCTAACTCACGCGTAGTTACTCAATAAGTCGTCATTTGGCGACCTAACTCACCCGCAGTAACACAACATGACGACATTTAACAACCTAACTCACTCGTAGTAACATAACAAGGCGACATTTGCACTAACGCAACATGATGTCATTTGGCGAACAAACTCATGCGCAGTAATGCAACATGACGTCATTTGGCCACCTAACTCACGCGTAGTAACTCAACAAGTCGTCATTTGGCGACCTAACTCACCCGCAGTAACACAACATGACGACATTTAACGACCTAACTCACGCGTAGTAACACAACAAGACGTTATTTGACGACATGATGTCTTCTGGCGGCCAAAATCATGCGCAGTAATGCAACATGATGTCATTTATCGACCTAACTCACGCGCAGTAACGCAACATGACCACATTTCGCTAGCTCACTCGCGCAAAGGAAGCGAAAGAACGTCATCTGACTGCGCGGATACCGAAGGGAGACTCAAAACATCTGTGAGGGCACCTCTATCTTCTCTATTTCTGTCTCTAAACAGCGCACTTGCATTGCTGTGTTGCGGTTTGAAGTATAAAACAGATAGTGAAATTACTGGGTACGGTATCATCTCATGTCACAAGTTTTTTGGGGGGATTACTCTCTGTCACACCATTTTGTCACACCAGTGTGACACAGAAGCATCATCTGTGGTCTAGTGGTTGAGAGCACCCTGTTCTGATTTGGAGGTCCGATTCGATTCGGTTCGATTCTCCATAGGAGCAGCAGTTTTTCTGCTTAATTTGGTTGACGGTGGGGCTTCTGATCCCGCCTGACTAGCTACTACCGTCTTACCTAAATTGTCACCACTATAATAACCTTCAGTTCCTTGGTTGTTGAGGAATCCCAATTGAAGCTCGCTTCCGTCTTTAGCCTTATCGTCACTTACCATCAAGAGAGATGAAGGCCAAGAGGAAGAGAAGAACAAAAAATATTTGCAAATCTCAATTCTCAGTAGAACTAAGTACATCTACTAAGGCAAATGTGGCCACTACAATCAGGTGAGCAGCCTGCTTGGCTGCTTGTTTGTCAACTTGGTTGTATAAAAAACAAATCGGTTGTATGTACAAAAAAACGCATCGTTTTGAGAACCTCCCCCTTTTTTAAAGTCAGTTAACAAAGATGTGGATATCCTGCAATAGTCGGGCTGCCCAATAGAGCTTTAAGCACCCTGTCACTGTTAAAAAATATTGGGCTTATAACTCTAAGCGCGAACGCACACGGCCGACTTTTTGTAGGTCGACTTTTTTCCACCGATTTTGTCACCGACTCAACGCACACGGCACGGCAGTCATTTTGTCGGTGGCAATCGAGATACGTGCACATCTAGGGTTGATCATGGAGTTACAGAGGAATCAACCAGATGGGCACAGCCAATAACAGAAAAGATTTTTTTTTGCACTATGTAACAGAGTTGTCAAAATAATTTCACGTGCGCCATGTTGATTTTCTACATAAGCATTGTTCGAAATTTTTATATAGTATTTTTTTACTAAAAATAAAAAGTGATTAATACAAATGAAATTATGCCTGAATGTTTTTCTGGAAAACTCTAAGCATTGTGGTGTAAGCCATATCAAATTCTGTCCAGTAGTTTCGGAGATCTTTCCGGACAACCAGATAAACAAATAAACAAACAAACATTGTTTTAAACTATTCTATCGTGTTCTGCTAATTTAAAGGCGACCTGTGTATTTTTTTTTTGTTAATATTTTGCAATTACAGATTTTTGTACTCCTACGATTTTATTATACCGGGTGTAACAGGATACCGCAATAATATTTAAGGTTGTTGATTAACAAAAAAAATGTTTTATGACTATTCTTTGTATTTTTATTATATGCCTACTTTCGATTTAATACGCTTATTTTTTGTTAATCAACAACCTTAAATATTATTGCGGTATCCTGTTACACCCGGTATACTAGCTTTCCGCTCGCGACTTCATCCGCGTTATTTTTGTTTTCCCGTGGGAATTTTGTATTTTCCCATAGGAAAATTACCCTATGTCCTTCCCCTGGTCTTGAACTATCCCTATACCAACTTTCATCAAAATCGGTTCAGTAGTTTCGAAGCCTATTCAATACAAACAATCAATCAAATCTTTCCTCTTTAATATTAGTATAGATAGAGATTAAAATTAATAAAAGTTTCGTACAATTTAATGTAACAAACATCAAAAGTTTAAACTTAATCCTTGATAAATAAACAAAACTTTTGCTAAGGAATTTTAAAAGAGCGACATCGATATTGACAACCCTACCAAGCCAGTGCACGCGGCCGACTGTCGGTCAGTGTCGGTCGATCAGGCCGGCCGGAACTCACCGATTTATTTTACGACCGACTTTTTGTAGTTCGTGTGCGTTGCAACGTACAACTCCATATGTTTCATTTTCCACCGTTAAAAAGTCGGTCACCGATAATCCGCCGTGTGCGTTCGCGCTAATCAAGAGCCTTTACAGGAACACTCAGTTCAGTACCATAGCCGACCACCTACCATTTTGAAGGTCCAATGCTACCATAATAATAAAATAAAATAATCATCATAATAGATAATAAAGTCGTTTATTTTGATTTTGATCTCTACATATTATTCAAATTTGGCCCCTAACTGAAATTTAATCCTCAATTCTCCGGTCCATCTGGTTCCAGGGGGATTTCGAGGATGACCACGGTTGCAGTATGGAGGTGAAACGAAATGAAAAGCCGGGCAGTTTGTCTCCGGTGAGAACAGCCTTCAAGAAGGATACAGAAGACGGCAAGAGTTCGAGGTCCAGCAGTAAATCGGAGAAGGAGCTGAAGCTGCCACCAGAGAAGTCGCCGAGTGACGATGGCAGCGTGAAGCGAGAAAGAAGGCTTTCGAAGGCCAGTGAGAGTTCAAGAGATACCTTTGAGAGGTACCTATGTATAAAATATAGTGTATTTCCCACCTCACTTTTAATTAGCCTCAATTAGCTCACCTGGGTGGCCCAGGGGTAAATTTTTCGAAAGCTGGGTGTATTACAGGTTCTAGTAACTACCCATTCGTTTCGAGGTTGTCGCTGGCAAATGACGTCACAGACAAAACTCGCCATGCTGCTTACAACATGGCGAGTTTTGTCTAATATGACGCTTCAAAAAGTAAGCTTCTTTAAATACGCCCTGTATTTCACACCGCTAAAGTATGTCCGGCAAAATTTCGGCGTAGTGACATTTGGTTAATACGAAAGCCACAGGCAAGAGTGATTACTGTTTTAAATAAAAAAGCTACCAAGTGCGAGTTGGATTCGCTCACCGAGGGCTCCGTAGAAACTTATCTAAGTCTATAAATTCCTAACCATGTGTACATATTTACGGGTTTCATGTGCTATAAGAAGACCTTGCTTCTTGCCAAATTTCTTAATTCTAGGTCAACGGGAAGTACCCTGTAAGTTTTGATTCCCTTGATATATGACATAAACGGTCATATTATTACAAACTTTTATTAGAAGCTTTATTTACTTCCCCTGTCCCGGTGTCTGTAATAAAATCTTGAAAGTTGAATTTAAGCCACCTTCCGGTTTCCGATTGAGCTGAAATTTTGCATACATATGTATATCGCGTGACAATACAATATTATGATGACATGGAACTGATCTGATGCTGGCGCTGGAAGGCGGCTATAGGAACTCCGCAATAAAATTATACAACCCCATCGAGTTTGGACTCATTTGATTCGTATTGTCTTTAAATAAGTTGTATTTAAATAAGTGTTTTTTATATTTTATGTACTTGTTTACTTTCACCTGTCCCGGTGTCTGTAATGAAATCTTGCAAGTTAAATTTGACCCACTTCCCGGTTTCCGATTGAGCTGAAATTTTCCATGCATATGTATATCGCGTGACAATGCAATATTATAATGATATATGGAGCTGATCTAATGCTGGAGCTGGAAGGTGGCCATAGGAAATCAACAATAAAACGACAGAACCCCATCGATTTTGGACTCGATTGATTCATATAGACGGTACTAAAAGATTGTATTAAAAAATTTTTTTTTATAATTTTGATTGTGTTGTGATTTTTTCACACGTAAAAGAAACCGTAGACCCAAATATTTAATATAAATTTCAGATTGATATCTCTACGCGTTCACTAGAAAAAGGTCTTGACAGACACACGGACAACGAAGTGATCCTAAAAGGGTTCCGTTTTTTTCTTTAGAGCTACGGAACCCTAAAAACAACATTGAGCCTACACTTTGCACATTAGGGAATGAATAACCGATACACGAACACTTTCAACTTTGAGAGTAATTTGTCTTCAACAAACGGTAGATGAAATTGATTGCGGTCCATTATGATAGTGCTGCTTTGTTCCTTTCAAATTACGCGATGTTCCGGAATCATCCCGCCGGCGCCGTGATCGACGGTGTTAATGATCGATCAGAACATGCAATTAGTGGCATTGAACGGCGATCCGTCATCTACTACTATAATGGATGACGTAACTTCACAAAAAGAGGTTCTGAATTCAACTGTTTGTTATTCTTATTTAAGGATTAAGACCAGCAAGCTACTCTCATACGGTCAAACCAACTTCACGACCTAGAATTTGTGGACCAATTTCAATGCCTGGGCTCGCTTATCACTAATGACGGGAGCAGCGAGAAAGAAATTAGGAGGCGCGTACAGATGTCCAAATCAGCCATGACAAAACTCACTCGGATATGGAGAGATCGCAACATATCTTGTAAAACAAAGGTGAGACTGGTTCGGACACTGGTATTCTCCATCTTCTCCTACGGTGAGGGATCTTGGACGACAAAGACAGGGGACAGAAAAAGAATTGACGCGTTTGAGATGTGGTGCTGGCGGGGAATGCTGCGTATGCCATGGATAGCCCGGAGAACCAACGTCTCTATTCTCTCCCAGCTACACGTCACCAAGAGACTCTCAACTCTGTGTTTCCAGCGAATTCTCAGCTATTTCGGACACATTGCTCGCAGAGACCAAGATAACCTGGAGAAATTGATGGTAGTCGTTAAGGTTGATGGAAAAAGATTACGCGGTCGGTCACCAACGCGTTGGACCGACCAAATTAGATCCCTTACCGGCTTGCCAGTTGCAGAGGCCATAAGATCGGCAACGGATAGAATTACCTGGCAAAGTCTCATACGAAGAGTGATGGCAGACCCGTCAGACTAGACATGACCTTCATCAAGTGAAGAACACGACTAAGAAGAATATTTAAGGATTTACATAATAATTAAACTAAATACAATGACTTAACCGTCGGTGGCGCTGTGGACTCGGCACTTGCCTTCCAAACGGGAGGTCGGGATTCGAGACCCGCCATGTACCAATGTGTTTTTCGTTTCGAATTTCATATGTACATTTGTCTGACGCTCCTACGGTGAAGGAAAACATCGTGAGGCAACCTGCATACATCTGCGAAGAAATTCAATGGTGTATGTGAAGTCGACCAATCCGCACTGGGCCAGCGTGGTTGACTAAGGCCTAATCACCCTAACATAGGGTGCGCTCGAGTCCCTCGGTGGGGACGTGTATGAGCTGTGATGATGAATAACTTAACACTTTAATAAACCATATCTAAATTATAAACTTATCAATAAATTTACAAATTAGTTAAAACTAAACCTCATCAGAAAAAACTAAAAACTAAATGCTTGCCAGAAAAAAAACACTATCAAAATAACGAGGGACCCCTTGGCATACATACTTACTTAGTCGTCATATGACGCAGGCATCGTCCCCGCGCTGAACCGACAAGGAAAGACTCTGCTGTTTGTTATATTTATTCGAATACTCTGCCAATTATGAACTTAGAGCATCTCAGATTATGAACCGATTTTCAAGATTAAAATGAAAATATTTAACAAGAAATGGAGACCGACTTCAAATATTCTGAATAGTTAAACAATTATGAGAATAATAAGCGCAACATCTCATTTTTATTTTGACGTCAATGACAAATTTTAACTAACTACATTAGATAACAGAACTGATACAACAATATGTTTTAAAATTTTCCAGGATATCATCGCTTGGCACCGGCTTTAATATAAATATGTGTTTTGAAGCCGATTTTAATGTTTTATAAATTAAGTTAGTTTTATTTTACTAGCTGTGTACGTTTGACTATAGTAATTGTCAAAAAAATATGGAGAGGACCACTCTCATCACCTAGGGGTATAAAAAAGCCTACGACCTATTCTCAGACCTAGCAAATATACACAAAAAATGTTATAAATAAGCGCAACATCTCATTTTTATTTTGACGTCAATGACAAATTTTAACTAACTATATTAGATAACAGAACTGTTAGAACAATATGTTTTTAATTTTTTCCAGGATATCATCGCTTGGCACCGGCTTTATTATAAATATATGTTTTGAAGTCGATTTTAATATTTTATAAATTGCTTAAGTTAGTTTTATTTTACTAGCTGTGTACGGTTCACTATAGTAATTGTCAAAGAAATATGGAGAGGACCACTCTCATCACCTAGGGGTATAAAAAAGCCTACGACCTATTCTCAGGCCTAGCAAATATACACAAAAAATGTTATAAAAATCGACCAAGCCGTTTCGGAGGAACTCGATAACAAATACTGTGATATTATTAGATTTTTTTGCAACACGCATTTTGCGTTAAATCTATTGAATAGGCTTTGAAACTACTAGACCGATTTTGATGAAAGTTGGTATAGAGGTAGTTCGATACCAGGGGACAAGGACATAGGGTAAAAAAATCCCACGGGAAAAAAAAAAATAACGCGGGTGTAGTCGCGAGCGGAAAGCTAGTGTTTTATAAGTATCTAATGCAGTAAACGTCGCAACGAAAATCTGCATATTTTATTATGTATGACGTTTCATTAATAGTTATAAAAACGTTAAAAATGTTTACATTTCGATCTTGGTAGTAATTAAATTCCAAAACACGACAGTATTGTGACAGCACTGTACATTATTTGGTCTAATAATTTATGGCAGTACCTTTATTTTGGTGAAGTGAAGCTCGAGGGTTTTCCTTACTCTATATTTTATAAACAACCATCCAAATGGCCTTGCTGCAAATGCAATTTTTTCGATTGATATAGATACCTATATGCAACAAAAACGTTACAATAGCTGTAGATTAGTACTAGTCGATTTCTTCGAAAGTTAATATCTTAACTATCTAACAGATAAAATAATTTATTTATCGATGAATGCTTTTAACGAAGATTATGATAAATTAATTATAACTATAGAATAGAACAGAAAATTAGTTAAATGATTTTAAAAATCGGTGCAGTAGTTCTTGAGTTTATTCCTTACAAACAAAAATACAAAAAACAAACACACAAAAACCTTTTTCTCTTTATAATACTAGTATTATTATAACAACCTAAAAATAATAACAAAGCTAGTGCCTAGGACAAGCAATGGTCGTATAATATTTACCCACCCCTCTGAGGCGTTGTGCAAAAAAATGCCCCAGCCAAAAGGTCGTTGCCAATGATGTGAATCCGCCTGGCCGACAGGGCTCAAACTATTATAATTGGCTAGATGACAAAAAAAATTTTTTTGCTTTAATAGAAACTCATTTATATAATAAACATAAAGAAAAACTCGGTTTTCGAATAACTTTAAAAACAACCGAGATATAAGGTATTAAAGATTTTTCTCCATCTCTTTCTAGCAAAACGGCAATTTACAAGGAGTCAATATGGCCGTACTCAACAATGACGTCACAGTTGATGTCGGATCTCTCTGTCTAATCGCTTTCAAATTAACAACTTAAAATGCTTGTATCCAAGGTATTTCTAAGCCGATTTTAATTCTAATTTCACAGGACTGCGTCTTTTTCTACGGTATTTTAATATTTAATGACGAGACGTAAAAATTTGAATTCAGTCAGCATCCCAAATGGACTGCGTCTTTTTCTACGGTATTTTAATATTTAATGACGAGACGTAAATATTTGAATTCAGTCATCATCCCAAATTGACAGTCCGAAGACCACAGCCCCTAGTTTCAACTGCAACGGCCGCAAATTCGTAACCCTTAGATTATTAATTATCTCAGTAAAATTAAAACTATTATATGAAACTAAATAAAACGTATAAACAACTACCTTATAATATTTAATCTAAATCTAAAGAAAATAATAACTAAATACCTAGACTACTCTTGATGAGGGTCCATGGGAACAGTACCGTGAACGCTAGCAACGTTACCTCTTTAGATGAGACTAAACTAAGGGCTGTAATGGAAACCGGATGACACCTCACGGGATCCTTTTTTAAATCTATTAAGCTCCAAGAGGACATGTTGATAAAAACGAACGTGACGGAACCTACCTGCTCTCGATGCTATGGAGTACTACTCGCACCTTTGGGCAGGAGCTCCCAAATATCAGCTTGACCCACTTGACTCTCTGCAAAGGCGTGCATTCTGTATCATCGTTGACCTCAATATCACGGCCTCAGTGGAGACGCTGGAGCAACAGAAGGACTTTGGTTGTCTCTGCGTGTTCTATCGGCTCTTTAATGAAAAATGCTCCGAGAAACTATTTGGAATGGCGCCTTTGTCACCTTTTTACAATCGCATCACCAGCCACTGCAGTATACTTCATCCGTATCACCTGGAACCGATCTGGTCAGTTCGGTTCCAGCGTTCATTTCATCCACGTACATTTAGACTCTAGAACGAACTCCCAGCTGCGGTGTTGCTAACTGCTACGATACGTCTGACTTCAAATGAGGCACAAAAAGGGCACTTCTCTCCAGGTAGGCAACGACTGGTCATTGCAGGTGTCCATTAGCGCTAATGACCCTGCCGTGGAGGTCTGCGTGCACGGTAGGCCCCTCCGTCTGGGGATTGACCCCGCTGTTCTCGGGCAATACCCCCTTGGCGATAGCCCGACCAGTTGATTGGGCGCGTGAGTAGTGGTATCGCGCTGTGAACCCTACTACACGCGCCCAAAAGGCAGGGAGAACACCGGAGGGTTTTAGTGGGTAAGCCCGGCACTCTGTCGGGAGAGCCCGCCAGAGTCACACACGCTCGCCGTCTAGCCAACGGCGGGTACAGTGCGGTCACGCATTTCCCCCCCAAGAAAAAAAGGTGTCCTTTAGCACTGGTTACGACTTACCATCAGGTGGGAAACTGATGCCAGCGATGGCATTAAAAAAAAGATGCACCCTATCGGCCGCAGACGTTATGCACAGATAAGAGCTTGTTGGAAAATTAAGGATTATTCCATCCTTAGTGATCTTGTGGTCGTGGCCGTCTCGTACGCGAGAAACCTTAACATATTTAACGTCTATTTATTACCTAGGATAGATTTCGTAAGGGCTCCCCTATCACTCTAAGCCACGCCCAGATAGAAAAATATACTTTAGGCATATAGAAACTGGGCCAATAACTAATGATGAAAGTTACGTGTACATGGTTCCGAACTGCAGATGATCGATGGCCCGTAGCGAATAATAAAACACTCTCAATAATTCCTGAGAGACAACTTGAGAAGTTCACGGAACTGTTGGGACGAAGTCTTGCACGACTATGTTTTGGCCTACTTTCGAATGTTCTCCTCCTTTTGCTTTCGCGGTGTTTAATAGGATATTAAGTGGAATCTTACATTTGTAGAATATTTTAGAAATCATAATAAATTATTATAACTCCTATCCATATATCTAGGTACTCGTACGTACTCATACGTAGCGGAGCGAGTGAAGCGAGTGCAGCGTCATACCTACGCGTCGAAAGCTACGCTTCGAGAGGGGGGAATGGTACAGGGGATAGCTCCTCTCGTTATTAGTTTTCAAAAAATATTAAGAAAATTTAAAAAAAATTGAACCAAAGTACTCTGCTCATTATGGTATTTTTCAAAGTGGTTTTTCTATTCGAAAAAATTATTTTAAAGATAAAATGCCGCTCACCAATAATAAATCATTTGCCAAATACTGAAAAAAATGCAGGACCTATTTGTTTGAGTGTCATTCAAACAAATATTAGGTCGTTCGAATATTATGAAGCTTCTCATTTTGTATTTCAAGTAACTCTAATAAATGTTTATAAGTTACTGTTTTGTTACTGCTTAGGGGTGAGCTTATTACCATTATCGGGCACTAATGCTACTGAAAATTTCCTGAAATCGAATAATAATTGAAATCATTTACTTCTTCCTTTATTTATTGCCAGTCAGACTATTTAAGGTTGAATCAAGTGCGAATTAATAATGGAAAAAATAAATAACCTGTCACTCTACTAAAATTATTTCGGATATTGTACAAGATACCGAAATATTTATGGTATTTTAACCCTGTTGACCCTATTTTAGAGAGCCTATTTCGCTGCCAAAGTCTACTTTTAACAATTATTTAAGCTTTTGATAGAGTCTGGCACAAGGCTCTCCTTTCCAAGCTTCCGGCATACGGATTGCCCGCTCAGTTCTGTACGTGGATTGCCAGCTTCCTCCACGAGCGTAGAATTCGCGTTGTCGTTGACGGCTGCGCTTCGCGGTTCGTGGCAGTGAATGCTGGTGTTCCACAAGGCTCCGTTCTATCCCCAACATTGTTTCTTCTGTATATCAATGACATGCTTTCCTTGGGAAGTATACATTGCTATGCAGACGACAGTACAGTGCATGGGGGATAAGACGGAAGCTCAGGGGCTGCTCGTGACAATATTGATAGGGAGAGGCAGAATCTTATCATTGAGCTCAACAAGACGCTGGACCTCATCTCCGAATGGGGTTCCAACAATCTTGTCGAGTTCAATGCTAAGAAAACACAGGTGTGCGCGTTCTCGGCGAAAAGGTCACCTTTCCTCCCCCCTCCTTGTCTTCAGGGCACAACCCTTCACACACAGAGTAACATCACCTTGCTCGGAATGAACATTCGCTGCGATCTGAACCCCAGAGACTACATCGAATCCGTTATAACTGCTGCCTCACGGAAACTCGGTGTCCTAAACAAGGTGCGTAGGTATTTTTGCGCCGGACCAACTATGCCTGTTGTATAAAACTCAGGTTAGGTCTTGCGTGGAATATTGCTCGCACCTTTGGGACGGCTCCGCTCAGTACCTCCTCGATGCTCTGGACAAATTGCAGCGTCGCGCTATTCGAATAATTGGCGATGTAGAGGCAACTAACACCCTCGAGCCTCTACAACTTCGTCGTGACATCGCCTCTCTTAGCGCCTTTTACCGAATGTTCCATGGGGAATGCTCTGAGGAGCTCTTTAACCTTATCCCTCCCTCTCCATTCCTTAACAGAAACACGCGTAAGGGCCTTCGGAGTCATCCTTACACTGTATCCTCCTTTTCACACCGTACCAAGAAATTCCAAGATTCCTTCTTCTGTCGTTCATCCCACACTTGGAATTCTCTACCTGCACACGTGTTTCCTTCATCCTACAACATGGGTTCCTTCAAAAGAGGTGTGAAAAAGCATCTTTTAGGCCGGCAAGGGGCGGACAGGTATGATAGTGGATGTCGTCCCTACTCTATCTGTCAACTCATTTGGGCCTCTTTCACCGCTTAACATCAGGCGGGAGGAGGTCATTTGCCGGGCCTTACATAAAAAAAAAAATAATAATTAGCAGCCAAAAGAAATGTATCCTCATGACAACAAAAAATGGCGCGACGTTTTTTATCCAAAAAACAGCGGCGATAAATTCAAACAAAGCTATCGTGTGCTATCGGCTAGTGATCGGCCGGCTTTTCAGCGCTCTAGCAAAAAATACCAGTTAATTTAAATTTAGGAGCGCTGTGGGTGGCGGGGATTAGTTTATTCCATCAGAAAGTTTATGTGTTTGTTAGTCAATCACTAAAATCTGCTGACCGAAGTGCATTTGATATGCACATGCATATTTTATCTAGGAATTCTTGAAATAACAATTATAATCATAATAAATCATAATAATAATAAAATCTCTTTATTTCCTCCACAATCCAACTTAGCATGTTAAAACAATAACTGGTATTTGCACCAGGGTATAGATTGAAAGAGACTGGCGTCTGAGCTGGGCAGAAATGCCTTTATTACAGAGCACCAGAACTCTCCTCTCAGGATCTGGCCAAGTAGAGTACAATTGATAGTACTTAGAGTAATTTATATAAGTATGAAGAAATATAACATTAAAAATTTAACTAAAAAAGAGAAAAGAATACACATTTATAATGTGAGCGTGCGAGTGTGTATACAAGTGTGTGTGTGTGTGTGTGTGAGAGAGAGTGTGTATACCTAGGTGTGTGTGTGTGGTGGACGCCAGGGATGGTGACCGGCGCTTGGCGCCTAGGGAGAGGGCCTCCGCTCTAGAGGAGGCCACAGTTGAGGTGTTCGCCGTGTGGTTCGAGGAGCTCGAAGAGCTTAGGGGTTCGGCCTCGGTCTCTGGCACATTGTCCAGGACCTTGGAGGCCATGCACCCCTTCCTCACCACGTGGGCGAACCGGCATCACGGGTCACTGTCGTACCACCTGGTGCAGACACTTAGCGGCCATTGTTCCTTTGGCCGCTATCTGCACCGAATTGGCCGCGAGGTGACCCCCGAGTGCCACCACTGTGGCGCCGCTGAGGATACAGCGCAGCACACCCTAGAGGTGTGTCCGGCCTTTTCCTCACAGCGCCAAGAGCTGGCCGCCGTCATAGGCGATGACCTCTCCCTCCAAAACGTGGTGTGTGCCATGTTGGAGGGAGAGAGGACGTGGGATGCGATGGGCTCCTTCTGTGTCGACGTCATGACGCAGAAGGAGGAGGCAGAGAGAGCCAGGGAGGATGACCCCCAGGCCGCTCCGTGCCGCCGCAGACGGACGGGACGAAGAGGCGGCAGTTCGCCCGTCTACTTCCTCCTGACGGCAACCAGCGGGATCCTGGGTTGGGAAGCCCGGATCCTGCATTGCACCGGTTGCCGCCAGTCGCTGATCCCCTGGATGCCCCGGGGGATCACCGGCCTCCCCATTTTGGGGGGGTGAGAGGGGCTCGCCCTAGGCGAGCAGACGCCGACGAGGTCGTGGAAGTATTCGTGAGAGTTCCCATGACCTTGTCAGGCAGCGACGCGTCCCTTCTCGGCGTGTCCTCCTCAGATGAGGAGGATGCGGCGATAATGGACGCACTCGCGCCAAGGCGTATGTGAGGGGCATCGATGGGTTTTAGTCGGTAGGCCGCGGCATTGCACTCCCTGGTGGACATACCATCTCGTCTGCCAGGGGCCGCGGAGAGTCCGACATAACCCCGCGCCTTCCCAAGCGCGGGGTATGCGTAATGCATTTCCCATCGTAAAAAAAAAAAAAAGGTGTGTGTGTGTGAGTAGGTGGGTGCACGTGTGGTGCGCGCGCTAATGGGTGTACTGTACGCGCATAAGTGAGTGTAATTGTGTTATAAAGAATTATAGAAAAACAAATATAACTTATGCAAATTGTTTCGTCTCATTTTATCTGAAAAATAAGTGAAAAATTAAACAGTAAGTGTATTATCAAAGAATCATTTAACTTTTCATACATATTATTATCACAACCAAAACTCCAAAAACAAATCATGTTTTTAATTTCAGTCGATAGTCGCCGTATTTGTGTTCTCCACGAGAGACTTCTCGTGTCTAGGAGTCCTAAAAAGCGAAGCAAAGCATGATAAAATGCAAGGGCCGCCGCACCTGGTGCTTTGGGGAACCTATTACGCTGAAGACCAAAAGGACTACATACGGACCAACTTTATGCTTAGCGAAGGCAATGTTTCATTCTCTCCCATCCCCATAAGCTGGGGTCACACTGAGCTCGAGTTTTCAATAATTTTAGATATATATCTCATATGTGAATATTACACTCTCAGAGGTTTTAACGTTTGTTTCTTTTCATAGCTTAATCAAGTGAATTTGTTTAAAATTTTGTTTATGTTTACTTTATTATACCGGGTTATTTTTCCATCAGGAGCTAAATTTTGTATGCTTGTTTAGACAAGCAAAATGAACAACTTTTACTAAGGGACCAAACTCGAAATCGCGAAAAAAAATCTGCTGTTCCATACATTTAGATTCAGTGGATGTTGAACATTTGTATGGAAAAGCTGATTTTTTTCGCGATTTCGAAATTGGTCCCATAGTAAAAGTTGTTCATTTTGCTTGTCTAAAGAAGCATACAAAATTTGGCTCCTGATGGAAAAATAACCCGGTATACACATCAGTTCAACCTATAAAGCTACTGTTTGGCACGGGTCTCGCCTAAGACGGGAGGGAATGTCTTTGCTTCACACTGCCCAGACGAGTCGGTGAAAGGTTTTGTTTCCAGTTCTTCATCTTTTGCAAAGGTGTAATGTTAATGCGATAAACTTTCTCAATCGACTCTAAGCCATTCACGGAAAGAAGAGAGCGGCGATACAATGGTCAACGCACTGATGGAGTACCTAGTGGTTCCTTAATGAAATACTTTTTTTTTAATTTTGATGTCGCAAAACGAAACTCGTTCTATACTAGCTGCGCCGCGCGAAATTTACCTACGTACATGCCGAGCTCAACATTTTAAGACATAAAGTAGCCTGGAATTGCAGCCATGTCTAAATCGAGCTTTAGCATGCGAATTCATTGATTTACTACCAAACGTAGATAGAGCGCTTCATACAAAAACGTGCTTGAAATCTGTCACCTAATCGACTATACATTTGTACTCGCTGATATATACTTGAATATGCACGCCCGAATAAAAATTACCATAAAGAAAGTACCGTATTTATCGAATTCAACCTTATTCCGCATTATTACGGCAACTATTTTAAGTACAACCGTGGGAAGTTACATCATTTCAAATCTAGCCACAGATCAAACGACGTTTTGGTAATTGCTACAAGAAAATATCAACTTTATACTCTCAAACATAATGCTTGAAATTGCTTATCGCGTTATCGCTCCAACGCATGAATGAGATAACATATCGTGATACGACGCCCGTGCGAGCGAGACGATTGTGATGTACTGACACTGACGCGAAGCGACATGTTTTTGATTAAAATAATTGTTTTTCATTGGATTTTACGTATAAATCGAATATTTGAATACATGATAAGATGTGTAATGAGTTTACTCACTCAAAAAATGAAATCCCGTCTTTTTTCTGTCGTTTCTGGCTATTGTTACCACAACTTTTGAATGCGCACTTCGGCATGTTTACGTGCCGACAGCTAATCACTTACTATGGAAAGGAACTGCACGAGTCACGATTGAGCAGTTCTTCACCGGCCTACTTTTCGATCGTTCATGCGTTATCTACGTTTGGTAGTAAATCAATGTGCGAATTGATCATCATAAACTGTCGCACTTATAGTATAATTAGGATTTATATTATAAGATTTGAATTCGCTTTTAGATTGTATTTTAAAACTGTTACACGATGTACTGCAATAATATTTTATTCATGCATGTAGCTGTAGCTTATGATTAAAACAGAATATCTATGAGATTTTCTATCACAGGACAATTACCCATCTCGTCTACCAGTAACTACAAAAATATTGTTTAACTGCACGCTAAAATCTTACACGCTTGCACTCAATATATTTTTGCTCTATCTTTACGATCCAACCACAGTCCACACTTCTTATTTCGCCGAAGCAATCAGAGTTCGTAGAGGCAAGAGTTCCTCATACATAATATTTATTTATTAACACTATGTACAAATGTTGTTGTACAGAGGCGTACTTAATGCCTAATGCATTCTCTGCCAGTCAATCTTTGGGTGATGCAGAGAAACAATGTGGTACGAGGAAACTGACGAATCAAGAAAATGACTTCACTTCACTTCACTTTTTGCAAATATGGCAATCTGTCACAAGCACAACCATTTCTAAGCCATTAATTAATAACCATTAATAAGCAGACTCAAGTTTTGGATAAAATACTGCTTTTTGAGATTACTTTTTTAAAATTGGCCAAAAATGTCACAATGAAATTGTTTTGAGTTACCTGAAAGTGGACAAAACAGAAACTAGGAAAAATCACAACCTTTTGAAACTGACAAATAAGTAAACTGGCAAATTAGCGAAACTGACAAATCAGGTAAATGACCAGTAATACGCTAACTCGAAGCTCGAAGTATCCCAATAAAATATATACTTACACTCATACTATATTTGCCTAAAATTCATTTTATAAAAATTCAAGAATAATTTAAGCCTTTTCCTGAGTAACCTAAGTTTTTTGCCTAGGACTGCTCAACGTGCAGCTTGCGTACTTTGTCTTTAAAGCTAGGCTTGCTTTGGGAGTACGGTGGCCCTACTGCGACGTCCGCTGAGGGTCATAGCAACCCGGGCCGTGCGAGCTTATCGCACGGTCAGCCACGGCGCGGCCTGCGTTCTTGCGGGCCAAACGCCGTGGGATGTTCGGAGGTGTATCGGCATCGGGTTGCTGTTCGAGAACGGGGGGACGATCCGCTCCACAGGAGGTGGAGCCGCTTCGTACCCTGGCGCAGAGGGAGGCTCTGCGCCAGTGGGGTGAGGCACTCGCCTCCCCAGCTGCCGGCCACCGGACGATCGAGGCGATTCGTTGGGAGGAGTGGGTTTGGCGCCGGCAGAGCAGCCTCACATTCCGCATGGTGCAGGTACTGACCGGGCATGGCTGCTTCGGTCACTACCTGCACCGGGTCGCGCGTCGGGAGGAAACGCCGCAGTGTCATCACTGCGACGCTCCCGACAACACTGCCGAGCACACACTATAAGTGTGCCCGGCTTGGCGACGCCAGCGCAGCGAACTCAACGCTGCGCTGGGAGGTGGAAACCTCTCGCTGCCGAGCATGGTCGTGGCCATGCTCCGCGGCGAGGCGGAATGGGGGGCTGTCGCTTCCTTCTGCGAGTACGTCATCTCGCAGAAGGAGGCCGCGGAGAGGGAGCGGGAGGCAGATCCTCAAGCCGCTCCCATCTGACGCAGACGGATAAGCAGGCGAAGACGGGCATTCGCACAAGCGATGCCCGTCTAGTGACCCTGCCGTGGGAGGCCTGCGTGCACGGTTGGCCCCGTGCACGCCGCCGTAAGGCCCTCCGTCTGGGGATTGCCCTGGTGTTCTCGGGCAATCCCCCCTTGGCGATAGCCCGACCGGTTGGTCGGGCTTGCCCGGGCGCGTGGGTAGTGGAGTCGCAGTTTGGACCTTACCTAGCGCGCCCAAAAGGGCAGGGAGAACACCGGGGGGTTTTAGTGGGTAGGCCTGGCACTCTGCCCGGAGAGCCCCACACACGCTCGCCGTGTAGCCAACGGCGGGTACGGTGCGGTTACGCATTTCCCCCCGAGAAAAAAAAGAAAAAAAAAGCTTGCTTGGGGAGTTTCTCACTTCTTGGGGGAGGGGATTACTTAAAAGAAGAATCTGAACAAAAAAACCGGCCAAGTGCGAGTCGGACTCGCCCATGAAAGGTTCCTTTCGATTTATGACGTATTAAAAAAAACTACTTACTAGATCTCGTTCAAACCAATTTTCGGTGGAAGTTTGCATGGTAATGTACATCATATTTTTTTTTGTTTTATCATTCTCTTATTTTAGAAGTTTCAGGGGGGGGGGGGGGCACACTTGTTACCACTTTGGAAGTGTTTCTCGTGAAAACTATTCAGTTTAGAAAAAAATTATATTAGAAACCTCAATATCATTTTGAAGACCTATCCATAGATATCCCACAAGTATGGGTTTGTTGAAAAAAAAATTTTGAGTTTCAGTTCCAAGTATGGGGAACCCCCAAAATTTATTGCTTTTTTTTCTATTTTTGTGTGAAAATCTTAATGCGGTTTACAGAATACATCTACTTACCAAGTTTCAACAGTATAGTTCTTATAGTTTCGGAAAAAAGTGGTTGTGACATACGGACGGACAGACAGGCAGACATGACGAATCTATAAGGGTTCCGTTTTTTGCCATTTGGCTACGAAACCCTAAAAAGGAAGAATGAACATAATCAGAGCGGTGTAAAATGCCAAAAACACTCAGTGTACACGAGCTTTATGTTTCGTGCACGTCGGCAGTTGTCGTCAACAAAACAGAAAGGTGGGACGACGGCTACTACAACTTTATTATTCTAACCTTTGTTGTCTCGAGTCCACTGACTTTCAGCTTTCAGCCCGAATATGCGAGGCAACCCAGCAAACATCGAGACGCTTTATCGTTGAACAAAGAGTTTCTTAAGGGCTTTTAAATTTAGAAGTCAAAATAAGGTGCTTTATTTCAAAATACGAAACCGAAATTATACGTTTTTTGCTAATAATCTAATGCCTTTAGGTGGGACATACAATTACATAGGTAATTTATTTATTTTCTTACGTTATCTCCTTTCTTGGAATTCACGTAGATAACCTTTGTTGTACGGTTAAAACAATATGTTGATGTTTACTTTCTTTTCTCATAATTGTCAAAATAATTCTGGAGATGGCCACCCTTATCACCTAGTGGTATAAAAAATAGCCTACGACCTATTCTCAGAATTACCAAATACGCACAAAAAAATGTGAGCCATCACGGGACGCCCGGCAGATGTGAAACATCAAAATTATTCAGCCTTTGCCACTGGTACATACATACTATCATTAAACGTGGCGCCGCGTCGCTGCGGCATGCGTCGCCACGCCAACAATCGGTCTGACCCGCCGCTATAGATGTTTCACATCAAAATTTCAGAGAAATCTGTCAAGCCGTTTCGGAGGATCTTATTATAACAAACACTGTGACACGAGATTTTTATATAATAGATGTGAATGAACAAAAAATACTAACTAAATGTTAATAAACAATGTATTATGTGTCGTATCCGGTCATGAGTATGGACACACAAACGAAACGCAAGCGCGTCGTCTATGCCGCGTGTCCAGAATGTCCGGCGCAACATCGATTTCCGGCGTAACCACATTTTTCCCGCGCTTCGACAGGGTCGTGGTGACGTCAACGTGCAAGACCGAAATCACTTTTTAGATCGGTGTCCTGAAGAGAAGACGTCCCCACGAAACTGTCCCACGTTTCGCATTAAGTCTTAAGTGTTTCATAACTCTACTGCTTATTAAACATAGTTTAGAATTAATGTGTGTTTTCATTGCACGAGCTACACATCTACCTCATGATGACAGAGAGTTTGGACCATAATCCCGACCCTCCGCCTACATATACATAAATACAAACAGTAGGGAGATACCTACTACATACTTAATTAGTAAGTAGGTTAGGCCTATTTATTATACTATATGTCTAAACGTTTTCAAAATTACTAATTGCCCATTTTGATGGGCTAAACAAAAACAATATTGTTATAAGAAGATGTGGAGGTTTATTGGTTTCTTGTTGTATATTTATGCGTTAAGTATTTTTTATACTGTAAGCCCCCCAAATAAAATAACCCAGCCTCTTATCTCCACAGACAAGACTCGAAGACAGCTTCGCTGACCAGCCCTAAAGTTTCAAGGAAGTACTTCACGAACTGGCGCCAAGCATGTGACAAGACGAAGGACAAGACCAAGGAGCTTCTGAAGAGGTGGAGGACGCTGCCAGAAGCAGAGGCCGCCGAGGGGCAGATGCAGGAACCAGGGAACAGCGACGACAAGAAAACGCACGGTTGGAGTGTACATGTTTGGAGTAAGTACCCTATTTAAACGTTTTATTCATAATGGGGCTGACATATCCTTTTGAGTAAAAACCCCTAAAAAAATACAGAGGAAAAATTTTATAAAATATTTTTAGTGGATTTTATACCACTGTTAAGGTCGTTTTTACATGGTTGAATTAAACGCAAATGAGATACGAGTATTTATGTTTGACATCTCCAAAGCTTATTTTGAAAGCATGTCATGCCCTAATTACACACATTTTACACATTACACACTTTTCAAAGCGATTCATTTCATACTTATTTCATTACGTAAATATAGTTATTATTACGCTACGCAGCTAAAGCCGAAGTAAGCTGCTGGCAAATATGCTTACAGAAATGTCCCTTAAAGAATGTTTTAAAAACATATCGGCTTTTATGCAATCAATCAAGTGCGTTATTTAGCCCAACACAAAACGCCTAGTATTACACCCACCGCAACATACTCAGGCGCCGATATTAAAAAATATCTGTGAAAATCTATAGGTACGCTAAGAATGAGCTAGTTAAATATACGGTAAGCTACCGCATTTATCAATTTGATTGGGATCATATACATATTTTCTTTTGAATATACTTTGCAACATATCATTTTGCCCGTAGCTTTGCCCGCGTTAATAATATCGTTTTAACTGTGGAAATTCTATATTAAAAGAAAGTAAAAAATTTTACAAAATAAATAAAACCGACTTCAAAAGCGCCAAAAAGTTATAAATAATATAAGAATACATACAACATCACCATTTTATATTTAAGTTGGTGCCACATTTAAACTAACTACATTAATTATTCTTAATTTTTTTAAGACTTTCCCATTGCTTGGCACCGACTTCGAATATATTATTTATGACTTTTTGTGTTTATCAAGTCGGTTTTATTTTTTGTAATTTTTTATTAGTTTCATACGTGTATTTGTACAAGGGCGAGCTTATCGTGTTAACAGATCTCTACAAGTCAACCCTAGCAGATGTATAGAGATTTTAAATCTTTCACTCCTTTAGGGGTTGGATTTTCAAAAAACCCTATCTTAGTGGATGTTAAAGTTAACCTACTAGCCAAATTTCAAAAGTTTAGGCTTGGCGATGATGAATCAGTCAGTCAGAACATGTAATTTTATATGTATAAATAGAGTTACACCTAAGCATATTAGATGTGAGTAATTCAACATACTTAGAGATTGCTATCTAAGGAAGTATTTTAGATACTAATAGAGTTCGTAACATTTAAGAGGTGAATTCAATTACGGACTGCCACTACGAGAGTTTGATGGGTAAGCTTTATGCTTTGGGATATCTATGCTTGGTGAGTTCCACACATGTCTCCTAACCATCGATTGGTCGTAGCAGCTTGACTCGAGACAATGCAAGAATTTATATCGCAGACATTTTATCTGCATTGGTACACGGTCACTACTAACATATAACTGAAGCGCCAACCTTTTTAAGCATCACGCTATACTATTGTCACAGAAGATATAATAGCTATTGTGTGCACTAACGGCATTACGATCGCTAAAGAAGTATACACGGTATACATTCAAATGATTTTACTCCTAGAAGAATGCTTAAAAGAATTTGATCTAACACAATACGGGGGATCTGTGGTAGAAAACTTGATCAAAGTTTTTAGTGTGATTAACAGTTTAACTATCTATTACTTACAGTTAATTACAGAACCATCTTTTAACAACATCACGTTTCCAAACTCGCACGCCAGTTGTGTGTGCATAAATTATCTTCGCGAAATGAGCCCATCAAATATTCAAAATGGCATATTATAATTACGTCGACTGTTCCAAAATTAATTTACTCCGCTGAAACTGATTAGCATATTTTGGCAACGGCAAACAAGCGGGATTAATTGCAGCTTAACGTCTGGGGTCTGCGAACTAAACGTGTAACTCTTACTTCTCAACAAGTTTATAGACTGACAAAAAAAAATCTTGAGGTTGTTCTCACTCCATCTGACGGATATTGGTCGAGAGGAATATGAGAGGCGCAGCAATAGACGATTGACTAGTGGGATAAATCAGTGCCAGTTGAGCCATCAATTCTTTATTATTTTTATGAATTTAAAATCATATTTGTGAAATAGTATTAAGTATTGTTATATTGGCAATTTAAAAAAGGAAACAAAGAAATTAGACTTCTTGCCTGGTCTTCTCGATATGGCAATTCCCGAACAGGTGTATATAGTCCACTTTTAAAAGTTAAACTTTTTTCATTTTACTTGTTTTATTTCGCATACAACTTTAATATAGTTCAGGTGTATGTTCATACCAAGTTTTTACTAAAGAATTTATATCGTATCGTTAACTAGATTTTTAATGAGTGTTTTAGTATATCAGATAATTGTATTTTGTTTGTAAAGGTAGGAATAAAGATTTTTAATTTAAATTTGAATGGTACTTTCTAATGGTGCAAACGGTCCGGATAATTGTTAATGAACTTAGCATCGTTACCTTGAAGACCTGCAAGATACCCTTTCATGCTCCGTTGAAATGACCCATGAAAACTCAATAGAATATGGCTAAAATTAGATTCAAAACATTTATTCCACAAAAGCACAAATAGGCACAACAATTCAAAGTAGTAATTATACAATTAAAAAAAAAATGATACAAGGACACAAAAACAGAGCAATGAAATACTAATAACAAAAATACCATTTTATGACGTATACTTTAATACTGTGCTGTGGTGCATTGTGGAATAGGTCACATCTCAGCATGGGCTGGGGCCGAAGCCACAGCGCTGGTTTTCTGATGTGACCTGACGCAGCTTTTTAACCTGCGCAGCTAGGTTAGCTGCGTGTCAGACCATAAATGATTAAATAAATATACATTATATACGCATGGAAAAATACATGAATGAAATTAAAAGATATGATTGTGTGTGTGTAACCAGATATTGATGTTGTATGGTCTAGGTATGTGTATGTAAGTACATGAAAAACATATATAATTTACTAAATATCAAATATCATTAGTATACCTATACATAGCTACAATATACATATTAAATACATATACTCGTACATAGTAAGTTATCAACAAGTAACATTATTAAACAAGTAATACACATACATAACGACAAATATAGACCTAGTGTAGATATGTTGGAATAACTCGGCCACCTATGGGTAATCCTCTTTGTATACAAATAAGGTGATCTTTCGATTTCTTTTTAAATGAATGGATTGATTTGATTGTGCGAAGAGGCGGTGGTAAGTTATTCCAACATTTAGTAGCCGCATACTTAAAACTACCACGGAAAGCAGATGAGGTGTAAGCAGGAATCCTCAAAGGCCAACTTGTCGCACGACACGCTTGTGAAGCTGATCGATCACGCCACTCTAAATTGTTAAGCCAATATTTCGGACGCCCGTTTTTAAAAATGCCAAATAACAGACATAGTAAGTGGTGCTCTCTTCGGAGGGCCATCTTTAGGATACCCGCGGAATTTAAGTAAGGCGTGACGTGAGTACGCGGAGGAACCTTAAAGCAGAACCGAGCGCACGCATTCTGCACTCTCTGCACAACGCGATCCGTGGACGCTGTAAGACGCGGACCATACACCAAGTCAGCGTAGGATAATTTGGATAGTATAAGAGCATCGCACAGTTTAATGCGAAGACCTATGGTCAGATAGTCACGCACACTATACAAAATTTTTAGTCTATAAAAACAGACATTGGCTATTTCAAGGACGTGCCGATCAAAACGTAGATCCTCGTCCATTAACACTCCCAAATTGCGCGCTTCTGATACACGCTCAATCTGTTTACCCTTAAGTGTCAATACTGGCTTGTTGGCGATAATAGCCTCTCTTTGTTTTTGCGAGCCGAGTATTAAAAATTTAGTTTTAAGAGGATTTTATACTAGCGTGTTTGACTCCGACCATTCTGTAATTCTATCCAAATCGTCATTTATGTTAGCCATAGCAGAAGTTGTATTTTTTTGATCAAAGGACATATACAGCTGTGTATCATCAGCATACATGTGGTATTGACAGTACCTGATAACCTTGCAGATGTCTGATGTGTATAGTGTGAAGAGCAAGGGTCCCAAAATCGAACCCTGAGGAACACCTCTGGTAACTGAACAAGAAGAAGAGAGGCTACAAGCACCATCACCACCAACCAACTTGACTTTTTGAGTTCGCTCACTGAAATAGCTTGAGAACCAATTATTAACAGAAGCAGAAAAACCGTAATAGCACATTTTAGATAAAAGTAATGAAATATTAATTGCATCGAAAGCTCTGGAGTAGTCCAGGAGAACCATCACGGTCCCCATGCCCGCGCACGGGCTGATAGAATGTTATCTGTTATGTCCAGCAAGGCAGTGACGGTACTGTGTGACCTCCTAAATCCAGACTGTAATAATTATTCATAAGAATCTATTTGATAATATATTTGTAACTTTGCATTTTCTTTAAATACTTCAAACAACATTAAAACAATACACGAAAAATGTCAGCTGAATTCGAACTTGCATTTTCAAGATACCGTATTAAGGCCATGACCATTAGAGCACCGATTTTCACGATATCTGGAAAAGTGGCTAAATTGGAGTTATTAACATTGCAAAAGCTCTGCTTTAGCTTAACAAGGTAAAAGAGATAGATACTGTAATTGAAATTTCTCTTTTTGATGATTGTGCTACTAACTTTAATGTTGTTTGAAACTACTTGTTGAATTAGTCATGCTATTTGAATATATTTTTTTTCTAAATACCAATATTAACCTTTATTTTTCGCGTTACATAACCACGTAGCACTATTAAAAATTTGCGACTCGCAGAAATGACCATTCAGTTAAATACTCTACTTACCGAACATACAACCAGGGACCTACCTAATTCTTTTTTTTTAATTAGAAGACCAAGCAAATGACCCCATTCTACCTTCCGCTAATCTTAACGTCGTTGTCGCGCATAGCGTTTCAATAAAACTGCTTTTGTCGCTTTAACGCAAACACTAATTACATCGGTCAATTTGTCGCGGAGAAAACAGGGGACTACGAAACGTATGTTTTGTGTACTTTTCGGTCCCAGCTGCAGTTGTCGCTATCGCGCTCAGTTCAGTTGTTCGAACACACAGTGTGACAGCAATACATTTTACAAATACCTATTTTTGAATTCTCTCGACTTTGGTGTTTCCTCTTAACGCTAGCAGAATAACGCCCCAGGTTATGTGCTCGGTGACTGCTAGATGGCGTAGAGCTAGCTACGACCGCACTTTGTAGCTGCGATAACTACGAAAGATGTATTACGCTACGACTCGCTTAATTTCTGCGACGCGGTGAACCGTTTTGCCAGCAACTAGCCTACTACGACTCAAAACAATGATCAAGTCCTCTAACCATTTGAGTCAATTTAGCAGTCCTACTAACTACGAACCCTTAAAGTTTCGCCAAGTCAGTCTGTCCATCCGTCTGTCCGTTCACGTTCACTTAGCCTGTAGAGACTGTATTAGCAAGCTGTATGTCTGCATGTCGGCATGGTGTAAACGTAAAGGGGCAATGATCCGTTAGCGAAATATTAAACCTATTAAAAGTGAATAAGGTGAAAATTTAATTAATTTTTATCAATTTCTTTTAGGACAAATCTTTTGAATTACTCTTTTGTTTAAGAAACCAGAAACCGTTCACTGGTAGACAATTTATTTTTATGCCTAAGTTATTGTGCAAGATTTCCTTTACTTTTCATGTAAGCAATATATTTTGTAGCATACTTATGATAATGTTTTACTGAATCACTGAAAATACATGTAAACCTACTTTTGAGACTGGGACATTAGGCTTAAACGTGATCTGACTTTGCATTAAAGCACAAGGATTTTCTTACGCGCGATTACCATTTGAGCTTCTGCCGCTTCGAATAGGTACATTAATTCAAGATAATTAACCAAATTCAATCTTCATTTCGTACTTGAAAATACTTACTTTCGGTTAATCTTATTTTAAAATTTAACAAAATAATAATAAATGAATTATGTAGAGTTCTCCATTATAGCCAAAAAACAGAGCTATTATTTTCGTTTACACCCCAAAGTTCAAAACACTTTTAACACTACCTAATTTCCGCCACAATATTATGAAGCTCCAAGTAAATATGTTTTTCATTTAATCATTCATATCAGTACTCAATTAGAAACAACTTTAATTTCGTCAGGTCAAAAGATCATTTTTTGCACTTGAAATGACCACCAGCGCGAGTAGATTACATCATGCAGCGTTCATTAGACGGTCCGTTATCTGAACGGCCGTAACCTCACCGTAAATAGGTCAACCTTTTAAAAATTTTAAGGAACACGCATTCGGGAAGCTACGCGGCGTATTCTCGGCCCATAACTGCAGTCATAACGAGTCTTTATTCGTGCGTGTTACCGGGATGTCACAGACAGCTGATATGATCCTCGTACGAAGGCTCATGTTTCTCGACATAATCAAATCAGAAATGAGATCCGTGACGTACCCAATCAGAAATGAGATCCATGACATAGCCCAAAATAATTTCGAGACAGGATACACCATTAGAAGCACTAACGGTCGTTAGGACGGAAAGGTTCAAGAGACGCATTTTTGAAATAACAGAATACAAATTAACATTCCAAATCGTAAGATTCGAATACGGATTTCCAAATTAACTAGTTTCGGATGCTCATTCCGTGAATTTTGCAACGACTGGTCCTACCCACTCGTTTTTGATTTCCACTAGTGAAATATACGCAACGATTAATTATAGTTCGTTCCGATTTACGTGCGATTCATCGCTGGTTTTAACAAGCTTTTATCCTGTCGCGGTGTCTGAAATGAAATCTTACAAGTTATCCCATTTCCCGGTTTCCGATTGAGCTGATATTTTGGCATGCATATGTATATCGCGTGACAATGCAATATTATGATAATATGGAGCTAATCTAATGCTGGAGCTGAAAGGTGACCATACAAACTCCTCAATAACTCCGCAATAAAATGACACAACCCCATCGAGCTTGGATTCGTTTGATTCGTATTGACGAGTACTAAAAGCTGGTATTTAGTAAAAGTTTTTTGTTTTATTAATTTTACTTGTTAAATAAATGACTTATTACGTACCGCGCGTGTAACAAATAAAAACTATTTTTTTCTGTGTGAAATGGAATCTATTATAGAAATTGTTGTAGTGTCCTTTAAATCATATGTGTAGTTTGAAGTATGTACTACATGCTACCTATTTCACTTCTTGTTTTGTGTGATTTAATATTTATTTGAATTATTTGTCGTACGTATGACTCTTTTTATATTATTCTATTTTAACCGCCTCCGTGCTCTAGTGGCTGAGATCACCTGGTGTTGATCGCGAGGTCCGGGGTTCTATTCCCCATAGGGGCAAAAAAAAATCTGCTCGATTTGGTTTGCGGTAGGGCTTCTGAGTCCGCCTGGCTAGCTACCACCGTCTTACCTAAGTTTGTCGCCATAATAACAATGCTATGAGCATTGTTGTGTTCCGACAATTAGAGGTAAGATAGCCAGTTCCTCAGTTGTTGAGGAGTCCAGGCGAAGTTCGCTTCCACCTTCGGCCTTATCGTCACTTACCATCAGGTGAGGTGAAGGCCAAGAGCTTCCATGTGGTATGTAACTGACAGTATTATTATTTATTTTGTATTGTATTTTTCTCACTTTCCCTTTGACACTGTATCGACTCCGCTCGTTTACTAATCGTCCGTCCCATAGGCATGTGCAAGTCAAAGAAGGGACAGAAAGTGCATTTGCGTCTACGCAGCCACTTGTACCGCGCAGACTCGGCAAACTACCACGATGACTAGTCTCTGTTGAGACTGGCGGCGTCCGTGACCGAATATCAGTTAGGACGATATGATTGTTATAAAATCTTTAACTCTATGGATAACATCGTCTCATGGATTTATTAATAGTAACATTGTTTCATTAATAAGTTCATGTATTGTCTATTTGTTGAGAGAAATCCACATCCCAGGCACTTCACACACACTTACAGATCGTTAAATAACCACGCTGATTTTTTAATGTCTTCAAGAAGTAATCCATATTTTGAAAATTTATTCAAAATACAATTTGACTTACAACTTATGGATCTTTGTAGCACGGTCATTGTATAAATGATAAGTTCTTGTAATACGGACGCGTTGTTAATATGTAAAAATAGTGACTACTACTATTATTTTTACCGGATCAATGTGTTATATGGAACTCACTGTTATGTAGCATCTACAATATTTTACTACCTGACAATGTCCTCTATTATTACCTGTTGTAGAATTTATAACAAACTATATGGACAGTTCTTGCAACACCCAACGGTAACCAAGTTCTTTAGTGCTACTTACTTTTTTGTTTTATATACCATCAATTTATAAAAAAAAACAATATGCAATTAATTGATTTCAATTGTTATTATTTGTTTACACAAAAATAAGTACCTACATATAAATAATTAAAAAGTTCAACGAAGGAAAGCATTAATGCGACCCCCGCAGACAACCTTATCGTTATAATAAGACAAGTATATAACAAATACTGTTATCTATGTTGTTTATGAGACACACTCACGTTTTTATACATGTTTTTTTCTTTTTTTAGAATGGCATTGAACGAGGTTCACTGCAAAAATACGATCCTCTATAATACAATTTAGTGTGTTAGGTTATCACTTAAAGATACACAGCGGCAGATATTGTATACTAGCTTTTGCCCACAACTCAATCTCCAGACCAAATTTCATCTAAAACGGTTCAGCGATTATTGATTCCCCATACAAATATCCACCCCCCGCCCCTTTTTTCTCCCCCTTAAGTGATTTTTGCGATAAAAGCTATCCTATATCCTTTCCTGGAACTCAAACTATATCTATCTAAATCGGTTCAGTGTGCGGAGTGCGAGTTTTATCGAGCTTTACTCGATCACACGCATCGAACGCGTGAACGCAAATGAGACTGGCGGGTTTCGGCCTGAAGTCCTACAAGATTGAGACTTTTATGCAAAAATGTATATTTTTCGTAGATTTTAATTAAAGTAACAAACATCTTTGTAGAACTTAGAAAAAAATCCTTTTCATTGAATTTAATCGATACATGTTAAGACTCGATTTTGGCGAATTAACCAGTTTTATAGAGAAAAAAAAATAATACATTTACATGTTATTGAATTATAATGCTAATTTATTTCCCACAGATTTCTTTATATTTTATCTAAAATTAATGTTTTTAAAAGATTTGAGTATAAAATGTAGAAGATCGATGAATTGATACATCGATATTGATCAGAACCAATGTACCTAATTACTCGTCTATGGTGTTTTGCGTTTGTGCGATCGATTTTATTTTCACTAACGTGTGGAGTATGGGGTGTATTTCCTATTGTGGTACAAAAATATGTGTTTACATCTATTAAACAAACTGAATTTTATAAGTTACTGTTAATTATACGACAAATTCGTGAATTAAACCAAAACATAACCAAACTTATTTGTCAACATTCAACACAATATAACTAATTTTCTCAAAGTTCTTGGCAAAATATTAAGCTATTTTCATTTGTCTTATAGATTGAGTTTTGACGAGACGTAATTTAGTTTTAACGATTAGTTTTCGTGTAGGTGATCAGGCCGAATACTCCTAAGAAACCCGCCAGTCTCCTTTGTATGGAATTAGAGCAGTGCCATTTAGTAGTCACTTAAGATAATAATAATAATAATAATAAACTTTATTTTCTGCTACAGAACACACTGAAGCTAAGATGAAGCTGTCTCATTCCATAACAGCTACTAGATGCTCTAATTCCATACAAATTCGCGTTAACGCGTTCGATGCGTACGATCGAGTACCTAGAGCTCGATAAAACTCGCACTAGGCACTCTGTAGTTTTCGCGAGAAAGCGCGACAGACAGACAGACAGAGTTACTTTCGCATTTATAATATTAGTATGGATGTAGATCTACACTATAATATATAAAGAGATAAGGTTTGTTTGTTTGTAGGAAGTAAACTTTAGAACTACTGAACCGATTTGAAAATTCTTTCACCAGTAGAAAGCAACATTATTCTTATGTGACATAGGCTATATTTGATTATTATTAATAATATTTTTAAGTTGCGACTCGACCCGGTGAGCGGCGGCGAATTCGATCATTTTTACGAATTGTGCGAGAGTCAGCCCCCTGGCCCATGGCTGGCCGGCTGTCCCGAGGTGATGCGTGGTGAATTGGGGTTGCTCAGACACTGGATCGCCCTCACTAAGGTTAAGATAGATATCGAGGTGGGTTTAGTACAGTTGTTCTTAACCGGTGGTCGGCGGACCATCGAGGTGGGTTTAGTACAAACTCGGTGGTCCGCGGACCAACGACGGTGGTCCCTGAAATCAGCCGAAGCCTGATCTAGAGTTGGTGCTCTATGGCTAGACATATATTCTTTAAATGGTCCCTCGTCACTTAAAGGTTAAGAACCACTCATCATCATCATCATCACAGCTCATATACGTCCACCAAGGGGCACGAGCCTACCCTAACCAATTAAAACCACGCTGGCCCAGTGCGGATTGGTTGACTTCACATACACCTTTGAATTACTTCGCAGATGTATGCAGGTTTCCACACGATGTTTTCCTTCACCATAGGAGAGTCAGATAAATGTACATATGAAATTCGTGAAAGCACATTGTTACGTGGCAGGATCGATTGCGGGCCTCCCGATTCTTCTCGGAGCACAGGCCAGTGCTAAGGCCACAGCGCCACCACCGCTCACTAGAAGAACCACTGGATTAGTGGATATGCCCCGCTCTCAGCAGGGAGAGTCCCACACGCCTGTTGTCTAGCCATCGGCAATTATGTTGTGCAACGGCATTCCAGCTCGTAAAAAGTGAATAATTTACCGGAGAGAGACTATGTACCAGGGTCGTCTGCTTGGGTACCTCAGTCTTACCTATTTCTGCCGCAAATCTGATGAATGAATCTGATGTGTTCTGGTTTGAAGGGTAATAGGATACGATAGTGAAATAACTGGGTACCGTGACTTTACATCTGATGTCACAAGTTGGCAACGTACACTGTAGTGCTTATGGGGGTTGCAGTTTTGCTGCGAATCTCTCAGGAGCCACATGTATTATAAGTGACTATTACCACTTACCATCAGGTGGGCAGTGTGTTTGCCAACTGAACTATAATAAAAAAAATATGTAATCGATACCGAGGACATATCGTCTAGCACGTTTTGCTCTTGGCGCAAAATAAGAGCATTTTCAGCGCGGAAGTGCCGGCTCTGGAATAAACTTCCTGATTCCATGTCACCCTAGCGCTATTATATCCTTCTTCAAGCGAGATTTGAGGCTCTCCTTATTACATTCAAGGTAGGCAGCATCGGCTTAATCATATCCCTAATATTCATATTATACAGGTAGAAGAAAATATGGCTTCGATTACTTTTTGTTAATATTAAAATTATTAATTGCGTTGCGGAGCGTCAGAGGCTCTGAGGACTCGGCAAATGCCTATATGTGTTGTTATGATGATGATGAAAATTATAAAATATTATAAATTGCAATATTTAGCAACATCGATTTAATAGTGAAAAAAAAAACTTATTTGAGATGAGATTAGGTACATCTATCGTATCAAATAATACAGAAGCATACTATCGTCATTTTAGGATATTATGGCGTGAATAACCTTAAATGTCATTTGCATAGTCACGTCCAAATAGATAAGAACGTAAAACAAGTTTAACTTGATTTTATGAAACAGGTTTCGATGAAGTACACTTTGAGTTGGAATCTTGCTTTTCTGGAAAAAAATACAAGTTTTCTGTCTGTGACGTCACAAACTTGAGGACGGTAACCTTTAAAGATGCAGTTTTTTCTGTTCATTTTAGTTAGTGGTAAAATTTTCTTAAGCCTACTTATAGATCTCATTAAACCTACCTCAAACTTTAACTCACCTGGGTGGCATTGTGGAATACAAGGAACTAGGAAGCCCAAAGGTTCCACGCCGCCAACGCAAAAGGAAACGCCAATTTCGGTGAATTGGGACTTCCTATCTCGAATGGAACAAGAGGTTCCCTCCCTGGTTCCCTCCCTCCCTCCGGAACTTCCGCCCATTCTCGGAAGAGGTAAAGTCGTGTAGTCAGATTAGTAGTCAGATCACCAGTGGATTAGCCAAGATGTAACGGGGTCATGCCCAAACAGGCCGTTTCGTCAACTGTCCAGTATAATAAGACATTTTTAAAAATGAGGTTTAGTACCTTATTTTTAGTCGGCGACCATCACTCAGGCTCAAGGAAATAGCATGACGTTATCTGACTGTCGTCTTCTATGAGATATTCCGTCCGTGGGTATTCCCCACAGCTGGGTTCATTTTAAGAGGAAATCGTACGGATCGTATTTCGATATAAACCTAGTCCCCTGTTTCCTCATAATCTTATGATGGGATTCATGAAAATTGAGGGAAATCCTTGAATTTCATAGGCACGTCCAACGTCACCGGGTTGCGCGTCGGGAGGAAAGGCCGCAGACGCGACGCCAGCGCAGCGAACTCATCGCTGCGCTGGGAGGCGGAGACCTCTCGCTGCCGAGCATGGTCGTGGCCATGCTCCGCGGCGAGGCGGAATGGGGGGCTGTCGCCTCCTTCTGCGAGGACGTCATCTTGCAGAAGGAGGCCGCGGAGAGGGAGCGGGAGAATGATCCTCAAGCCGCTCCCATCCGCCGCAGACGGACAGGCAGGCGAAGGCGGGTATTCGCACAAGCGATGCCCGTCTAATGACCCTGCCGTGGAGGCCTGCGTGCACGGCTGGCCCCGTGCACGTCGCCGTAAGGCCCTCCGTCTGGGGATTGCCCTGGTGTTCTCGGGCAATCCCCCCTTGGCGATAGCCCGACCGGTTAGGTCGGGCTAGCCCGGGCGCGTCGATAGTGGTAGTCGCAGTGTGGACCCTATCACGCGCGCCCATAAGGGCAGGGAGAACATCGGGGGGTTTAATGGGTAGGCCCGGCACTCTGCCGGGAGAGCCCCACACACGCTCGTCGTCTAGCCAACGGCGAGTACAGTGCGGTCACGCATTCCCCTCGAAAAAAAAAAAGGCACGTCCAACGTGTTTCATGTTTTTGCTAAAGATATTCAGGTATTTACATCTGGTATCCATCATATAGAGCCATTACCGCCAACTTATCGTAAGCGACATTTTTACCTAAACAGCGTTTTTCATCGCAAACGACTTTTTAAACAATAACGGACTTGGTTCGTCGACATTTCCCGCCAAAGTACAATCAGTTCGAAAGTTATAGCAAATGCTAAGTTTATCGTGAGCACAACGGTTTTCTATATTTTGGAGTAACCGACATAAACAATATTATCGTAAGTTGCGTAATTATCTAAGAATTGCAGCGTAAGCGACCCTACTTGTTATCGCAACCCTACTTGTTATCGCAAACGACGAAATTTTGATGTGTTGTGTACATCAAAATTTCGTCGTTTACTATAAACAAAGTGGCTAAAACCATGTTGCGACAAGTTCGTTTCAGTAAACATTGTGATGCAATAAGTAACTATCTGCATTGTATTTAGTCTTAAATTATAATTACCTGGTAATCACGTGATAAACTTGGTTTTATTAAGTTTAAAGAGGTGTGTAATGTTTGATATAAATACTGGTGATCTAACAAACATATAATTTCATTTCATATAATAACTGACTTAATATAATAAACATTTGATATAATTTTAGATTCTCTGATTTCATGTGATATAATGATCATTCGATATAATAATTTTTTGACATAATCTTAGATGATATAGATAACATTTTATATAACGCCTGTTCGTTTCAAATGCATTTATTAACTTACGTGCATTGCTTGCATGCACCATATAAGCAAACATACAGCGTGCAGGCATGCATGTAGCATCAAAGTAAGCAAATACCATGTTAGCAAACATGCAGCATGCAGGGAAGCATGCAGCATGCAAGCAAGCGTGCAACATCCAAGAAAGTACGCAGCATAGAAGCAAAAATGCAGCGTGCAAGCAAGTACGCAACGTGCAAGCAAGCAGCATGTAAGCAACCATTCACCATGAAAGCAAACATGCAGCGTGCATGCTTTCTGTCACGGCTCCGGTGCTGCGGAGCTCAACGTCACAGATGGTTTTCGTTCACCACTGCAGCCTCGGCTTGCTGACCAGCTTTGCCGGCCAGTCTCAGTCGCGGCGGATATGAGTATTATTTCAAATGAATATGAAATGTTATTATGTTATAGGAAGTGTCGTTAAACCAAATTAAAAATTATATCCAATGAACGTTATTTCCTTTGAAATTAGATCATTTGTAATTATAACAAATGAAACGCACCCAGTTTAAAGTGGTGTGATATCGCAGTATAGTGTTTAGTAAAACACTGCAGTTACTTATTAGAATTGTTCCCCAAAATGTCAACGCCGGCAAAGGTATGTTGTAGGAAAACATTTAGAATACACATACAAACACATATAGAACATTAAGAATGATACATTTTGAAAAGAACAATCCAGTAATTACACTCCAATACGGTTTCTTCGAAGATAGCAATAAACAAGAGTTGAATATGGAACTGATTATTAGACCAAGAGGCAATACGGCAACTACAATTAATGGACTAACACAGTTATATCATTCAGACCTCAGAATTTCAGCTGCAAAGTACAAAGATCTTCTGGATCTGCGTAATAAAAATTCCATAGCTGTGCCCGCGAACTACGTTCCGCCATATATTTTTTCCCGTTTTTGCAACATTTTTTATTGATGCTCAGCTCCTATTAATCGTAGCGTGATGTTATATAGCCTAAAGCCTTCCTCGATAAATGGACTATCCAACACAAAAATAACTGTTCAATTTGGATCCTTAGATTAGCGCGTTCAACAACATTGTGAATCATCAACAACAAATCATCAACAACAACATCAACAACAAACAATCAAACAAACTCTTCAGCTTTATAATAGATGCAGGTACCGTGAAGAGTATGTGAATATGAAGCATGATGGAGCAGTTCCTAACATGTTACCTTGAAACTGATGCAGATGATAGTGAAAATTTTTTTTACAAAAAATAGAACCGACTTCAAAAACACTGAACACTTAAAAATAATCTTCTTCTACTATATTGAAGTCGGCGCCAAACGATGATGATCTAGAAAGTGTTAAAATTTGTCACCGACTTCAATATAGAAGAAGATTATTTTTAAGTTTTCAGTGTTTTTGAAGTCGGTTGTATTTTTTGTAAAAAAAATTTTATTTTTAACTTTTTAGTGAGAGAAACCATAATTAGATTAAATTAGTGTTTTCCTGGATTTTCTATGAGATCCCATCATCCGATCCTGACTTTGGTGACCATGGGACTACCCTTGCAGTATACTCTATCAAATACAAAAAGAATTTTGGAAATCGGTTTAAAAATGACGGAGTTATGAGGTAACAAACATAAAAAAAAAATACAACCGAATTGATAACCTCCTCCTTTTTTGAAGTCGGTTAAAAAGAGGATTAAACGTTTAATTTTAGTTGAAATTAGATTATTTAATCTCAGTGTTCTTTTGAATGATAAATTAAAGAGTAATGTTAGCTAAAACATGCAGGTTAAATCTTTAATTTCCTTGATAATTCTTTAAGTTTAATTTTTCTATTATAAGTTTTCATTCATCGATCTCAGTATTCTCTAAAATATTATAATAATGAGCAAAAATGTTTGAATTATATATTTTAAGTTGTTTTTTATATTTATTTAGTCGCTTGCGTTTAAACTTCAACCAGATTTTTTATCGCAAGCGCCTGGAATCATAAGAAGTCGTTCGGTTGAGCCAGCAAAAATATTGTAAACGCCAAAAAAGCCTATCGTTTTTTCGAAAATTTTAATTGTTACACCTAAAGCTTCAAAATGTATAATTATATGTTAAATTTCAATTAAATACCGCAATTATTTGTAAAAATATTTAAAAAATACCTTCTGTAAGATTTGGTTTTTGTCGGTTACACTAAGTCGACGGTAATGGCTCGATATCATGTTACTGAGCTGATGATGGAAAGTTTCTGGTAGGTTAGGAGTTCGAGAATAATTGTTTCAGTACTGTATAGAGCGAAAGACGTTTTATTTTAAGTTATTCTAGTGTTTGCCTTGACTCAAATTCTAAAACGCATGTATTATAAGCTAAAAAGATTGAAAAAAAAATACAAAAAAAAATAAACCGATTTTAAAAACATCAAAAAGTCATAAGTAATATAAGAATGCATACAAAATCACAGTTTTATATTGAAGTCGGTGCCAAGCAATGATCACCTGGAAAGACTTAAAAAATTTGGCACCAACTTCAATATAAAACTGTGATTTTGTAAGTATTCTTATATTATTTATGACGTTTTGGTGTTTTTGAAAGTTGAAGTCGGTTTTATTTTCTGTAAAATAATTTTTTAGGTAATACATTTACCAATAATACCTATTTCTGAATTCTCTCGACTTTAGTGTTTTCTCTAGTACTGCGCTGTATGCTGTGTGCCCTAACTCTATTAAAAATAGTATATGCAATATATATTACACAATTTTATTACGAAGGAGGTATTTCAAGTAATTGTTAATAAAAAATATCTCGTGATTATATGTCAGTAATAATCTAATCTTCATTGTATGTACCCACTAAATACCTTGAATACCACAGGATATGTTTATCACAGACAAGCGATAGTTCGAAAATAATTCTCGTTATCGACATAATTCTAGTTGTTAAGGGCCTTCTTATCATAATATGGTTGTAAAGTTGAATTACTCGTATTATTCACAAGATACTAATTATTTTTCGGATGTAACGAATCATTTACCTAAAAATGAGACATGACAAACAACATGAAACACAAATCTTTCCCAAAGATCATCACTTGACTCCCACGTTGATACGAAATGCGAAAATCTGATGATTGTTTGAGTTTTGAAATTTTCATTTTTAGTGCTATTTCGAAGTCTGCTTTTATTTTTGTTACTTTTTTTCATATATCGTAATGGATTTAGTTTCTATTCATAACAGCTGGTGCTATCTAATTTTGAATTATCATGCTACATTTCTTACAGCGTCGTCGGTGGCGCTGCTGTGGACTGGGCACTAGCCTTCTAATCTGGAGGTCCGGGGTCGAACCTGGAATGTACCAATATGTTTTTTCGTTTATCCAATGTTATAAATGTTCATTTGCCAAACGCTCCTGCGGTGAAGGAAAACATCGTGAGGCAACCTGCATACACCTGCAAAGAAATTCAAAGGTGTTTGTGCTTAGGATAGGATCGAGCCCATCGGTGGGGACGTCTATGAGCTGTGATGATAATGATGTCTACTTTACTTCAACGCTTATGAGAAAAGCATAAGGGCTGTTATTCTCTACAAATGTAGTCCCCTGTTTTCTTCTTAAATAATGGCAATAGAGCAAATTTATTAATTAATTTCACGGCCTAGCACGGCGCGTAGATTAGAAGAGAAAGTAACTAACCCTCGCTCCGTCTCACTTCATTGTTATATGAGAGAGCGAGGAGAAACATGTTATTTGTCTCTTGTCTCATTTTATCCACGGTCCGCGCTACGCCTGCAGGTCGGGGTGTAATAACTCTGTCGTCCTCCGTCTTCAGCTTCGTCAGCAGACTCTGCAGCAAATCGGCGTATGTCGCGAGTCAGTGAGTCAGAGACTTTGAGATCTGTTTGTTGAGTCGCCGATGAGCATCCCATAAATCTTACCACATCATTATATCTTTCTGGGTAATGAAATGCCTAATTTACTGCCTAAAAAATTACCCACTCCCAAAAAATAAAAATTATCCCAATTATCATCAAATAAACATTTATAATAATATTTTCCAACCTTTTAAGTTGGACCAAAATTTACATAAGAACCGAATTTCATCAAAATCGGTTTCAGAGTTTATCCGATTTCTGAAATACGTTTTATAAATAGGCCGTGATTACGGTGAATGGGGCTGGACAAAGCGACTTTATATTTTTTTATTAATAGGTATAGTTTTAAAACTTGATATATCTGTCTATATTACTTTCACATCTAAAGCTTACGACATATTTGGACGAATTTCATACAGATATAGATGGGATCTTAAAATAAGATAGGCTATTGGTAGATGTGAAGTAGATGTTGAAATTTCGAAAGATGTTCATATAATGGCGCTGGAATTAAAACAGCTAGTTGATATATGATCGAAACAACATTGAATCTTATTTCTACGTCCGGAAACCTTAAATTAACAATATCAACGTGTTTATAACACGTTCAGATACCTCAGTTTGTCTCTAAGCGATAATCGGGGCGAGCCTCCGAGGCTGACGTCACATATATGCCAATGCCAACACGCCGGTCACGGAACAGACGAAATGTGACCCGAACGACATTGACTCAACAATTTACACGGGACTAATGAAGCTGTTGACGACCATTGCATTGTGTACTGTGTAGCACACCTGCGAACATCGTTGTGTAATGCTAAAATGATATATTTGACTAACATATTAATAGTGTTAATATTGATTTTGACGTAAATAGCGTGGTGCAAATTATGTTAACTGTCTCGGCCCGTTCGCCATTACAATTTCTCTGGTAGCTACGTGAATTGCAATAACATTTTAATCCCTATTTTGAACCAACTTCTAAAAAAGAGGCGGTTCTCAATTCTTTTTCTTTCAGATATTTTTTCGTCATATCGCCGTCATAGCTCCTCATTACTCCCGCCTTTTACTAACGAATTTTCATTTTTTTTATATTCGAAAGAGAATCATCATCATCATCATCTCAACCGCACAACGCCCACTGCTGGACATAGGCCTCCCCCATAGATCTCCACAACGATCGGTCCTGTGCTGCCCGCATCCAGCGGCTTCCCGCGACCTTCGCCAGATCGTCGGTCCACCTGGTCGGGGGCCTACCCACTGAGCGTCGCCCGGATCGTGGTCGCCACTCAAGAACCGTTCGGCCCCAACGGCCATCGGTTCTTCTAGCCATGTGTCCCGCCCACTGCCACTTCAGCTGAGCAATCTTTCGAGCGATGTCGGTAACTTTAGTTCTCCTGCGGATCTCCTCATTTCGGATCCGAACACGCAGGGAGACCCCAAGCATCGGTAACAATGGGACTATGTCACCACGCCCGGATCTGGTGATGAGATCCCAGGAAAATCGAGTGAAATTTTTAAATTTTATAAGCACGTCAGACATCCTTCATATTTTTTTCTGAAGCTTTATCTTGCAAATAGAAGAATTATCTTGCAAAGAGAGAATACTATTGAGAAATCTAATCGAAGCTTCTAGATTTTAGCAATGTGTTCAACACTGCTGTCACAGTTCATTGTTAAACTGTGCTACTGTTGACTTTTAACATATCTCCGTCAGTTGTTAAGTGGTTTCAAAGTTACCTATACGGGCGTCGGCAGTGAATACGCAAGATATCTCGGTGTGGTGTAATGACAAGATCTGCTGGCATGCCACTGGGTGGCGTATTATCTCCACTTCTTTATTCAGTTTTCATAAACTCAATTACTCTTTCTCTATCTATGTTCCTTCTTTTAATTTTACTATTTTATTTCATTCTATTAAATTTTACATCATCCCTTTACTTACCTACTTTTACTATGGCACCAATCTTGAAATCGTGCAGAAAATCAGCTATTCAATGCGTTTAGGTTCAGTGGATGTTGAACATTTGTATTGAACAGCTGATTTTTTTCTCGATTTCAAGATTGGTGTCATAGTAAATGTTGGGGTGTTGGTTTATAAAGAAGTGGACTGTATATTTAAAGCTGGTTTAATGACTAAAATACAAAAATAATATTAATATTCGTTAGTCAGTTAATGTGAAGCGCGAAAAGTCTAGATGCGAAGTGTCGCATCCGCTCGTAGCTGCTCGGGTGGACTCGATAAAAACGTTTTGTTTCTTCATGATGAGATGAGTGAAGGAACAGTAAAAGTAGGTAAGTAAAATTAGTAATAGTTTGGAGTGGAGTGCATCCGCAACTTCACGTTGGGTACGCCCGACTTCAAGCATACCCACAGCACGTAACATTTAATTTTGAGTTTAATATCGACGCGGCATGATGTCTTATAAACCAATCTTTAAGTTACAAAAAGAATTTAAAACATTCGATTAAAGATTAACTCAAATTGTATCCAGAAATGAAGAAACTTAAAACAGGAATTACGTTTTGCCGCGAACTCATGCTAAAATGAGCTAAAATTATGGAATAATGTTTTTGAAATTTGAAATTTAGAACATTATTTTATCACACTTTTATGGGCTGAAGTTTTTTTTTTTGGTGGTGGGCTTCTGAACCTGCCCGGCTAACTATTACGATCATACCTAAGTCTCTCGCGCTAACAATGTTAACTACATTTTTGTACTTCTATTATATCTATTGCCAGAGATTACATACTCCTAAAACTAGGTACATTATGTCGCGTAATCGAGAAGCTAATTGATAATGTAAAACTTGATGAATAAAATATACGATAAAGGTTGGTAAGCGTGATAAAGCGTGCACTGGGTGATAATGATGAATTATGCTTAATTACCGGCATCTGGTATGTGCGATAAGATTATTTGAATAATAATTATTCGACAGAAAATTCGCGAATCAACATTATTCAGAGTGAAACTCAGCAGGGAGTCTTTTCTTTTCTTTCTATAGCTGTGATTTGGGTACTGTGACTTGTGATACCTTATTTCACACGTTAGCTCAACGTATATTGGCGGCCTTGTAAGTAGAGGTTATAGAAATTTCACAGGCACCACATATACTATAGGCGACTGTAGCCAGTCACTATCAGGTGGGCAATAATGTTGCATGCCAACGTAGTTCAGAAAAAAAATAACTTTGAAAAATTAATGATGTCAGGCGTTATTTTTGGAAGTCCATTACCAATTGTTATGGATTAGGTAAGGTAGGCAAGCGTCGGTGGCGCTGTGAATTCGGTGCGTTCTAATCGGGAGGTCCGGGGTTCGATCCTGCCATGAGCTGTGGTGATGAAGGAGTAGTTTTATATAGCAAAACTTCCGACAACGCCTTCGTCGGAGCGCAGCGAAGGCATCAACATCATGAAGATGCCACGTGAAATGGCGAAACGCGTCGAATCTAAGATGATTGAAAAAAAACTTTTGCTTTAATGGGAACTCATTCATATAAGAAACAGAAAGAAAAAATCGATTTTCGAATAACTATAAAAACAACCAAGATATAAGGTATTAAAGATTTTTCTCCATCTCTTTCTAGCAAGACGGCAATTTACATGGAGTTTATATGGCCGAACTCAACAATGATGTCACGGTTTATGTCGGAACTCTCTGTCTAATCGCTTCCAAATTAACAGTTTAAAATGCTTGTATCTATATAATGTATTTCTAAGCCGATTTTCATTCTAATTTCACATGATTTCATCTTTTTCTACGGTATTTTAAGATTTTATAACGAGACGAAAATTAGAATTCGGTCATCATCCCAATTAGTGATATTCCTTTGTCGTGTGCAATTGGGATGATGACTGAATTCTAACTTTTACGTCTCGTCATAAAATATTAAAATAGATGCAGTCATGTGAAATTAGAATTAAAATCGGCTTAGAAATACATTAGATACAAGCATTTTAAGTTGTTAATTTGAAGGCGATTAGACAGAGAGATCCGACATCAACCGTGACGTCATTGGCCATATAAACTCCTTGTAAATTGCCGTTTTGCTAGAAAGAGATGGAGAAAATTTTTTAATATCTTATATCTTGGTTGTTTTTATAGTTATTCGAAAACCGATTTTTTTTCTTTCTGTTAATTATATGAATGAGCTTCTATTAAAGCAAAAAATTTTTTTTTGTCATCTAGCCCATTGAGGGAGAACGGGCGGTGCAACATTGGCCTTCGTAGTTAGTACCGTATATTGACACTAACAAATAAAAATAGCTAGTCACTTGAAAAAGTACTTCCAGAACTCGTTAAAGATAGTGGAAAAGTGTGAATTTTTTAGACTTGCATGTGTAATCAGATTTTGGTATGTCAACTGCAAACAGATGATGTTCTACTAATAAATTTTCAACCCCTAACCTTTAACTAATCGAAACTTCATTCAAAATTCCATTAAAATTCCATTTTCGCAACTGGTTACGAAACTTTGGTTACGAATGTGGCCGAAGGGGAAAAACAAGATGCATTATTCGCCTAATAATTAATTTTGCTTTTTAACCGACTTCTAAAAAGGAGGAGGTTTCTGAATTCGACCGTATATATGCCTTTTTTTTGTTTTTTTTTTATGTTTGTTCGCGGATAACTTCGTTGTTTATGAACCGATTTTGATGATTCTTTTTGTATTCGATAGAGGATACTCCAAGGGTTGTCCCATGGTCACCAAAGTCAGGATCTGATGATGGGATCTTATGAAAATCGAGGGAAAATTAGGGTTCCTCTCATTAAAAAGATTTCATTCACTAAAAAGTTAAAAATATAAAATATTTTACAAAAAATAAAACCGACTTCAAAAACACTGAAAAGTTAAAAATAATATAAGAATAGGTACAGACAACATCACACTTCTATATTGAAGTCGGTGACAAATTTTAAGACTTTCTAGGGGATCATCCTTTGGCACCGACTTCAGAATAGAAGTGTGATGTTGTCTGTACCTATTCTTATATTATTTTAAAATTTCAGTGTTTTTGAAGTCGGCTTTAATTTTTTGTGAAATATGTTTATGTATAGGTATATACTCGTAGATCCAACAACACTGCCTAGTGCTCTTATTTTATCTGTTCTCCCAATATATCCGCATGTGTGTATTGTGCATGCCCGAGCCGTCGTATTGAATTGCTGGGAGCAACAATGCCATTGTTCAGTTATTTGTGCCACACCTGCGCTCTGATAGCCGATGCCGTACGCTCGCAAATATCGACGGCATGATGCTATTCCCAGCTTCGAGACACGAACAGAAGAGAAAAATAAATGTCATTCCGTATCTCGTAATAATAGGTTGGGGAAAAAGTTTCTTCGCTTTTTTTAAGAAAATTCAAAACATTTTTTAATATAGTTTATTTACATTTAACTAAAGTATGTAGGTACCATTTTGTTCGATAACTTTTTGCCATCTTGTAGGTAGGGACATGATCCCATTGCTATAGAAATTTTGGGACTTCTGGTCAAAATACCGCGACAAGTGGTTTTGGCAGTCCTCTCGTGATGTTAACCTGACACTGCCTAAAGAATTTTGAAGAGACCGAAACAGGTGGAAATCTGAAGGTGCAAGGTCAGGACTATACGGCGGATGCATTAACACCTCCCAGCCAAACTCTCTTAATTTTTGCTGAGTGGCTAAAGATGTGTGAGGTCTAGCGTTATCATGATGAAAAACCACACCCCTTCTATTGATTAATTCCGGCCGCTTTCTCTCAACTTCTTGCTTTAATCTCATCAGTTGTTCGCAGTAGAGTTCAGTTTCATTCAAAAATGGTTCGGTTTCATTACGTCGTAATAAAGAATCACAAATGAGTACACGGTTCATTAGGTTTCCTTCAGTGAGCTCGTGAGGTACCCAAATGTCGAGCTTTTTTGTGTACCCAGTTTTTTTCAAATGCGCCAAAACTGTTTTGTGGTCAATTCCCAGTTCTTCAGCTACGTCATAACTACTGACATGCCGATCTTGCTCCACTTTTTCAAAAATGGCATCCATTTTATCTGTAATAGGGCGACCAGAGCGACGTGCATCTTTGACATCAAAATTTCCGGATTGAAAACGCTTAAACCAAATTTGTGCTACTCTCACAGACACTGCACTAGGTCCATAAACATCGCTAATTTTTTTCGCGGCTTGCTTTGCATTTTTACTTTTTTTGTAGTAAAATTTTAAAATGTATCGAATTTCTTCATTAGATTCACTCATCTTGGCGGTACGAAAAACAAATGAAAATCACACATTTTCCTAATTTGAATTTGGAATTATGTTCTTTAAAATTTAAACTTTCAATGATACCAAAACCAGCCAGATACAAATAGTATAGCCAAAGAGATTTTATTACAAGTTTATACATACTATAATGCGAAAAGACTTTTTCCCCAACCTAATATTTTATTTCCCGAATCCAAGCCCTCTATTTATTTAATAACTAGCTGTCCGCCCCGACCTCGCACGGGTATACTAAAAACCTTTTGACAATACAACAATCTAGGAAACCATAAATTTTTGAGATAACATGGTTGTTAATCTGCCAATTTCAAACTTGTCAATGTTTGAAATCTCAATTTTGGCTTTTTTGTATAATTTTTTAAACATTTTCTTTTATACAAACCTTGTCCTGACAATAACGAACACAACAAAATAAAAATTAAACAATTTGGTGCAGTCGTTTTAAAGCTATGCGCGTACATACATTTCGACGATTCCTTTTTTATTTATAACGTTTACACTCGAAACTTATTTTGCCCAGCTAATGTGGATTTTTTACCTACTCTGAGACCACAGTTTTATAGACAACTCTATTTCTATTGTAGAGAACACAGGAGTCGGTATGACTGATATCACAGGGATCTTCCTGTGATCGAAAGCTCCCATTTGTCAATTGGCTAGATGACAAAAATTTTTTTTTGCTTTAATAGAAGCTCATTCATTTAATAAACATAAAGAAAAAATCGGTTTTCGAATAACTATAAAAACAACCGAGATATAAGGTATTAAAGATTTTTCTCCATCTCTTTCTAGCAAAACGGCAATTTACAAGGAGTCAATATGGCCGTACTCAACAATGACGTGACAGTTGATGTCGGATCTCTCTGTCTAATCGCCTTTAAATTAACAACTTAAAATGCTTGTATCTAAGGTATTTCTAAGCCGATTTTAATTCTAATTTCACAGGACTGCGTCTTTTTCTACGGTATTTTAATATTTAATGACGAGACGTAAAAATTTGAAGTCAGTCATCATCCCAATTGATATGTTTGAACTGTCAGCGAGAAACGGTTTTAAAAACACAAAAAATTGGATTTTTGCTTTTTCTCCGGCATATTTTTTCATTTTGTTCATAGGAACCTTCCTCATACCTCATCATCATTCATTCATCATTTCAGCCAAGAGACGCCCACTGCTGGACATAGGCCTCCCCCAGGGATCTCCAAACCGATCGGTCCTGCGTCTCCCGCATCCAGCGGCTTCCCGCGACCTTCACCAGATCGTCGGTCCACCTTGTGGGGGGCCTACCAACGCTGCGTCTCCCGGTACGTGGCCGCCACTCAAGGACCTTTCCGCCCCAATGGCCGTCAGTCCTGCGAGCTATGTGTCCTGCCCACTGCCACTTAAGGTTTGCAATTCTTTGGGCTATGTCGGTGACTCTAGTTCTTCTACGGATCTCTTCATTTCTGATGCGATCGCGTAGAGAAACCCCGAGCATAGCCCTCTCCATTGCCCTTTGAGTGACATTGAGCCTTCTGATGAGATCCATTGTAAACGGCCACGTCTCAGTTCCGTACGTCATCACTGGCAACACGCACGAATTGAAGACTTTCGTCTTGAGACACTGCGGTAGATTGGCCGAGAATATGCTGCGTAGCGTATGAATGTGGTCTATGGTACTATAGCCTTTACGGAATCCGGCTTGTTCGGGAGGCTGGAAGTCGTCAAACCTGCGCGCGAGACGATTCGTGATAACTCTGGAGAACAGCTTGTATACATGACTCAGGGGCGTGATGGGTCTGTAGTTCTTCAACTGGGCCCTGTCGCCCTTTTTGAAGAAAAGTGCCACCACACCCCTGTGCCATGCTTTAGACGTATTGCCCTCGAGTATGATGGAGTTAAATAGCCTCTGCAGCGCTTTCCGGACTGGTAGTCCACCCGCTTTCAAAAGCTCAGCTGTAACTCCATCATCACCCGGTGCCTTGTTGTTTTTTAGCTGTTTGAGAGCCACACTAATCTCGTACAGGCTGACGTCCGGGATGTCTTCGGTGTAATGCCGGATCAATTTGGCTCTAGGATGTGTAGCCTGAATGACAGGTGCCTGCCATGTTGTGTAAAGCTGTCCATAGAAGCGTTCGATCTCAGCCATAAGTTCAGGTCGAGACGTAACGACTCTGCCGTCCTCTGTCTTCAGCTTCGTCAGCAGACACTGACCGAGTGATAGATCTCTTGCGAACACTTTGGAGCCCTTGTTCCGCTCGATGGCTTCCTTAATACGTTTCGTATTAGATCGGCGTATGTCGCGAGTCAGAGACTTCGAGATCTGTTTGTTTAGTTGCCGACGAGCATCTTCAGAAGACTGCAGACCCATCCCACGCCTTTCTTCCATCAGCTTAATTGTCGGCTCTGAGATCTTGCTCCTTTGCTTGGTACGGCTGGGTTTGAAAAACTTCGAACCCACCGTAAGGACAGTTTCCACAAACCTGTCATTATATGTGTCCACATCCGTGCAATCCTTCAGGCAAGCGAAGTGATTCTGCAATTCGAGTTGGAAGTGCTCGGGGTTTTGGATCTGGATGGCTTCAGGACGGAGTGTTGACTTCATCAGTCGATACCTCTCAGCTTTTACGTTAAGATTCAATGCGCCTCTCACCATTCGGTGATCGCTTCCCGTGTTGACGCCGGTAGCACACCTCCGCCGCGGAACTGTAGTAGCGAAACCGCTGAACGATTCTTCCGCGTTGTCGTTTGTATGGCGCTCGAGCTCAGGCGTGTATAGGCTGTTCTAACACGCATATTTAACTATGGCGCTATCTCTGTCGTGCGCGGATCCGCCCGATCTGCTTCAACGCCGTCTACACCTCCGCGTTGGATTCGCCACCTTGTCTGTTCCGCTTTTAGTTTTGTGCGCGATCTGTCGAAGTCGACAGATTTTGTAGGCGAAACCTGTAATATTTTTATAAAAATGGTGTCAAATTCATTAAAATTCACAGAGGAATTAATTGAAGAGGTCCGTAATAGACCTATGATTTATTTTTAGGTCATCCTGAGTATAAAAAAATACAAGCCTATGGAGGCAGCTTGGACGGGAATTAAATGAAGAAGTTATGTAATAGTTTAAGAATATTCAATATATTATGTAGGTATTATAATTAAAATTTACGTCAGAATACGTCATTTTAGTTAGTATTTTCTGTTAAGTACTCAATTTTATCCCGTATCTTTTCGTTTCTAACTTTTTAAAATCTTGTGTTTTGTTTATTAATGTGTTTTTAAAAGATTATGCAATCTTCGAAGTTTTGCGGGGTCATCTGAAAATAATCATAAAAGCGGTCTTCATGTGACATAAGTTCTATGCATAATCTGTTTTCTCTTAACTTTTTATCTTTGATTTATTTTGTATGCCCAAATTCTTCGTCTTTTTTAAATTAAAGACCTGCATCCCTAGCACGAATCATAGTTTATTTACTTACTATCACATAACGATTGAGATATTAAATGGACAGTTATCGTAAGGCTATCGTGAGCTCGTAACGTATCTAACGATAGTTCTCTCACTGTAAAATAGTCGGTGAGAGATATTACGATAATTAGCTGTCGAATAAAACGATACGATATGTCAAAAGTGAGTTCGTGCTGACGATTCTCATACTTTAGCTCTCGTTATTGTTAGATTAATCACAAGGAGAGACGATAACTTAGCATTCCATGCATTCACCATACGGGTGCCGGGTGCATCGCATTGCAGAGAAGAGAGCCAAGAGCGGTGCCTGGGGCTTATGACCCAGGTGCAGGTTTAAGTAGCTACTTTACAATGCATTAACATTCACCTTCACCACCCCGGCTCCTCTCTCTGCCTAAACATATTTGATACGATTCCGTAAGTGAAGAATGTTAAACGTAAACAAATGGTCACAGCAGTTCACTTTTATTTTTCGAATTACAATGTTTTTCAAAACTGAATGCCCTAACCGTCAAACGTTCGAATCACGAAATCACAGATTAGAGAGAATATGTCTCAAGCAGCAAACTAAGTTTTCGACTGCCAGCGCCACCCGCGGCGCCGATGCGAACTAAAAGTTGCCATTTGTAAGTTCCCTAACATTAAACTATACCATTACGATACCATTAAGCGACCGTAGCGGCTCTGCTATAGTTTTCATACAAAATAATACGATTACCATAACCATAAATATAGTGGTTCGTGCTTGGGGCACAGAGCGACGACGACATTTCACTAGCTTGCCGCTGGCGTAATGGCGCCTGGCGGTTCACTCACTGATTGCGAACTTAGCGTGTGTGGCCTGGTTTCGCTGCGGAACCAGCATAGCGGTTTCGCCTTGTTGGTTTCGCGGCGGAGGTGTGCTACAGCCATGAACGCATTGATCACTGAGACGTCATTGAAAATGCGAGTCTTAGTCGACATGATGAAGTCAATCTCATTTTTTGTCACGCCATCCGGACTTTTCCAGGTCCACTTTCGATGCAGCCGTTTTTTGAAGTAAGAGTTCATCATATAGAGTCCCTCTCTCTCCATGTAATCGGCTAGCATTTGACCACGGTAATTCCGGATTCCAGCTCCAGATTGCCCCACTTTCAACTCACTATCGCCACGCTTGCCTAGCCTTGCGTTGAAGTCTCCCATGACAACGGTGTAGTGAGTTTTGGAAGCATGTATTGCCCGAGAAATGGCCTCATACATGGCTTCCACTTCCTCGTCGGGGTGCGTCGAGGTCGGAGCGTATACCTGTATGACCTTCAACGAATACCGTTTGGTAATTCTGAGTTTAAGGTACGCCACCCTATTCGACACACTTCCGATCTGTACAACGTTGTTCACAAGAGACCTGTGGACGATAAATCCGAAACCACCTTGGGACAGGTTTTCGACCTCCCGGAAATAGAGCAGGTTGCCGGATTTGAGAACCATCGTGTCCTCACCCTCTCTTCGGACTTCGGACAGTCCCACTACACTCCAGCGAATCCTGCTCAGTTCCTTTTCAAGTTCCAGCAGCTTCTCCTCGGTCCGCAGTGTGCGCGCGTTATATGTGGCCAGGGCCAAGGTCGTTTGACGGGGGATCTTCGCCGCCCGGGGATTCTTTGCACCCCAGGTCCCAGTACCGCGTCGACGTCCGTCACCGCCGGCACGGCCTCCAGAACCGCCGGGCATTTGGGGCCTTTGTTTTAGGTTAAAGTTCATGGGGGGTTTTGGGCCGTCTCCCACCACGCTGGCCCAGTGCGGGTTGGTGGGCAGCGCCAGAGCCTCGTCTGTTATATAACGGTGCACCGCGTGCAGGTGAGGTTGGCTTAGGTCCCAATAGGTGGTATTTGGAACCCCTTACACCCCCATACATCTCATACCTACATCGATATATATGTAAGTATTTAGATTTAATTATTTAGCGTCGTTGGCGCTGTGGCCTCGGCACTGGATTGTGGCCCTAGTAGAAATCGGGAGGCCCGCGATCGATCCTGCCATGTATCAATGCGTTTTTCGTTTCACGAAATTCATATGTAATTTATCTGACGCTCCTACGGTGAAGGAAAACATCGTGAGGAAACCTGTATTCACCTGCGAAGTAATTGAAGGGTGTATGTGAAGTCAACCAATCCGCACTGGACCAGCGTGGTCTGACTAAGGCCTAATCGCCCTAACTAGTTAGGGTAGGCTCGTGCCCCTTGGTGGGGACGTATATGAGCTGTGATTATGATGATTTAGAAATTATATTATGACTTATGAGCCATGTAGCCGCTATGTGATAGGGGGTGTGAATATTGACACTACCGGGCATTGGTTCTAGACTCCAAACTGTTGCCTACTAAGAATTTAATTATCACTTAAAACTTAATAACCTATTGTCCGACATGGGGATCGAATCTGGGACCTTGTGTTTAAGTAGCAGCATAAGAATAACTAATAATACGAGTAGGTAGTTATTCTTATGGTAGCAGTCTCGCTTACAACTAGAACAACGATTAGAGCTAACTATTTTTATACTACATACTATGCCACAACCTTCTTCTAATAAATAATTTTAAAGACACATTATTTTTAAATTTTTAGTATAATAACAGTTGTACTGATTGTTTTTGAAGAATACACATGAGTGCTCGAAATCAAACTGCACTAAATTCCATTCCGCAATAACATTTATGACTGTAGCACGTTTTATGTGCGACTCCATTCCAGTTTATATCCGCTGGCCCGAAAGTGCTGGCTATTCTGTGAAGATCGTTGAATAGAATACTTTACCTCTAAACCCGATGATGTGATGATAATATTGTTTTTATTTCACAATACTGCACTGCACGCGTTAGGCATGCAGGCACGTACAGCCAACCAGCCACCGTAAGTTTTATTCACGTCAATCTTAATCCCATCAAAAACATAAATGTGGAATGAAAGCCAAGTTCAATATAAAAATATGTATAGAATATGTGTTGTTGTTGACTTCGCCTACTAAAGAATTGATATCTATTTGGGTGCCAAGTTCAGACTAATAATTTACAGACAATTATTCACACAATGCATTTATTTCACCTGGGATGTAATTCAAGTTCAGTATTTGTAATTGTGTAATTGGCTAGTTTTTATCAATAAACCAGATTTAAGAAATCGAATTCTGAACTTCAATTACATCCCAGGTGAAATAAATGCATTGTGTAAATAATTGTTAAAAGAAAAGGGAACTGGCGCTGGCGTGGTTACTTGTTTATTTATATAATTTAATAATAATAATTTGTTGAGTTTTAGGAAATTTTAATACAATTTCAGAGATTCATGCCGTACAAGTTCAAGTTCATTTATTGGTAACACTTATTGTTTAGTTACAGGTCAATTATACTTATTTCATTTCATAATACTTTTAAATACTAATAAATATTGTATAGTAAAAATAAATTCAATATAGTGATTAAATTATCAAACCATTAATTAATTAATTTTAATAAATATACAATTAAGTTGCAAGTCATCTTTTGTCGGTGGCGCTGTGGTTTCGGCACTTGCCTTCCAATCGGGGGGTCGGGGTTCGAGACCCGCCATGTACCAATGTGTTTTTCGTTTCGAATTTCATATGTACATTTGTCTGACGCTCCTACGGTGAAGGAAAACATCGTGAGGCAACCTGCATACATCTGCGAAGAAATTCAATGATGTATGTGAAGTCGACCAATCCGCACTGGGCCAGCGTGGTTGACTAAGGCCTAATCACCCTAACATAGGGTAGGCTCGAACCCCTCGGTGGGGACGTATATGAGCTGTGATGATGAGTAAAAATAAATTCAATATAGTGATTAAATTATCAAACCATTAATTAATTAATTTTAATAAATATACAATTAAATTGCAAGTCATCTTTTTTCATAATTTATAAATTCGTCAATTGACAGTCATGATAAAACATTAATTTTAATAAAATATACAATTAAATTTCATGTCATATTTTGTCATAATTAACAAGTTCGTCAATAATTGACAGTCAAAATGAAATTCAACAAAGTGATATTATTTCAATAAGTTAATTCATCTGATAAAATATTAATTTAATAAAAATACAATTAAATTGAAAGTCCTATTTTGTCATTATTTCATAAATTCGTCAATCCTATAGTAACATTGCTCAACAAGCCAATTCTTTAGTTTTAGTTTGAAGGACCGCGTCGTCTCAGCACTTGTGATTTCATTCGGTAGGCGGTTATAGACTGTCGGTGCCATTACATGAACTAACTTTGCTGTTTTCGTAAGCCGTCGGGGTACTGCTTTTAGTTTTTCCCTATATCTAGTCATGTAGCTGTGGCTACCACCTTGTTTACAGTATTCACCGAGGTGATTTCGCGCATACATAGCGGCCTGCAAAATTACAAGCCCCGGGACTGTAATAATTCTAAGGGAACGAAAGATAGGTCGCGCTGAAGTGTCCCACGGAACTCTGGCAATCGCTCGCACCGCCCTCTTCTGCATTCTAAATGCCCGCTCCCAGTCGGCAGCTCTACCCCAGAACTCGACGCCGTACTGCAATAGGGACTGTACTGATGCGAAATAGCAGCTCCTTGTCATGTGCGGCTCCAGAGTCGCCGATACGCGCCAGAGCGCAAAGCTTGCTCGACCCACTCTCTCGCATAATTTTTCAATAAACGGTTCCCATGATAGTTTTTCATCAATCTGAAATCCCAGAAATGATGATGCCTTAACCTGGCTTATAACTCCACTTTCCAGGGCTACACGTAAATGTCTATATGGACGACCAGCAAGATTAAAATGCATAAAGTTGGTTTTTGTAGTATTGAGTAAGAAACCATTCTGGTTGAACCATTGATGCAGCCTCTTCGCCACCGTATTCAATCTCTCCTCCAGGAGGTCGAGGGTGGGCGCCTGAACAACGGCAGCAACATCATCCGCATACATAACGGTGTGTGCCAAGTCAATACACTCCGGGAGATCGTTCAAAAGGATGGAAAATATGATATTGGACAGTGAAGAGCCTTGGGCCACTCCTATCGAGGTACCAAGGGCACCCGACATAACTCGTCCCCCCGCTCCAGTGACGACCTGAGATCGATCCCCTAGAAAACTACGTAAAAGTGCCGGGCCATCGAGCCCATAATTCTTTTACTGAGACCGAATTCAAAACTTTTGCAATCCCAGGTATTATGGAAACGGGCCGATAGCTATTTACATCTTCGCGACTTCCCTTGCCTTTGTACAGAGGAGAAACACGAACATTTTTGAGCGCTCGAGGATAGCACCCTTCCGTGAGACACGCGTTGAATAATTTTGGAAGGATGTACGACAGCTGCGCTGCGACTGCACATAGAAGAGAAGTTGATATTTGATATATATCTTTAGTTGTCTTACTTTTAATCCCTTTCAATATGATGTTGTGGACCTCTACAGGTAGGAAAGGACGCAGTCTGATCGAACGGTCGGCCGGGGGCCTAGCTGCGGCCAGCGCAAGCTTCGCGGCCGCGACGTCTGCGCGCGGCGCGCCGCAGGTCACAGCCGCACCTACAAAATGCGAATTCATTGCATCGGAAGCACATAAGGCGCTTGGATACTTAGAACCGTCGGTTTGCCGAACGCACTCGGTGAAGTCCCGATTCCGTCTACATCCGCCAGTTTCTAGCCTGACGACATCCCACATTGATTTTGTCATATTCGATGCACTTTAATAATATTACAATAGAAAATTCTACGTTCATTACGAATCCTGCCATCAAACTGTTTTTGAAACTCATTATATTTATTTAATAAAAGAACATTTGATGGGAATTTACGACATAAATATTTTATTTCCCTTAGTAAAAATTCCAAACTACTAATTTCTTTTGTGACCCAGGATCTGTGATGTTTTTTCGCGTTAATGCGTTTTAAGGGAAAGCACACATCTAACAAATTTTTTAAAATATTTACTATTGTTGTAGCTAATTCACCTGCTGACAGTCGTCTCTCACTTAGCTCATACCAATCTACGCTTTCTATGGCAGCCACATAATTTGATGTGTTAGCACTATGGTAAGAGCGAGCACTCTGAGGGGAGACTGCGCGCACGCGCACATCGCACATCAGTTCTGCGCGCACACCATAGTGGTCGCTCAGCTGAGCGTCCACCGCACTCACGCGCACAGACCCCGTCTCCACCCGTTGTCTGCTCACATACAAATGATCAATACCAGTACTGGTTGTAGCTGGCACTCTTGTCGGAAAGTCGACAAAGTTGCAATAGTCATGAGAATGTAGGATTTCGTTTAATCGCTTCCGGTCGCTATTTATTGAACATAAAAAATCTACATTAAAATCGCCTAAAACAACGCAGTCCCTCTCACTATCAACGAGTTTATCTAGCAAACGATCTAAACAGGGAAGAAACTGCGAAACATTAGTCAAATTAGATCTATACACACATATAATAAATAAATTGTAATCAGTTAGTTCTACAGCGAAACTTTCACATACTTCGAAGCGAAACGAAGTATGTAAGCGAAACGTTCTACTGAAATAGATGTAAAATCAATATCCTTATACCTAATATCTTTCCTGACATAAATACATGACCCGCCATGGTTTATAGATTTTCTACAGTAGTAGGAACCTAAGCTATAATTATTTATATGTATTACATTCAGTTCAGATTCTTTCAGCCAGTGTTCTGTCAAGCAAAGAACTTCACACCTTAGACATTTTTCTAATACCACTTCTAACTTACGGGTTTTGTTCTTGAGTGCTGCAATGTTTTGATGACATACCACGACGCCGCCGCTGACAGATCCGTGCTTGCGCTCCGTGGGTGTTGTCTCCGTGTTGCTCCCTCCGGGCACGGGGCCGGTAGCGAAACCACTCCGTAAAACGAATGCCAGCAGGCCAGACAGTTGGACGTGTCACCTCATCATAAATCTTCTCAGACATACCGATAATAAACGAGGCGTGGGTCTCAGTTTTTATTGTGCGTTTTTCAACTTGAAAATCCGATTTTGTAATCCTATTGAGGTACGTACGAACCATGTCAGTAGTAGCACAGATTAGTTAATAGTTACTAGTAGTAGTGTCAGGCTTGAAAGACCATGCCTGAATGTATCTAACTCTCTCCGCGACTTGGAGATCGTCTTTGTTTTCAGCAGTCCCTATAACAACGGAGGTCTGTTTCCGTCTGTGACGCTTGTTTACAACCTGCCATTGTTCATTTCTTTTGTCCTCTGTAAGTGATGGTGATGTGACGGCTGTGGTCTTAGTAATTGTACAGTATCTGCAGTGGAACTTTGGGAAGTAATTTTACTATCACAAGTCAAATTATTTTTACTGCCAATGTGTATGGTGTTATTGTTTGTGTTTACTGTTGTATTCACATGTCCATTGCGGCGTTTGCTTGCGGCACTAGAGAGTTCAGTGAGCGCAGCCGTGGTTTGAAGCAGGGACCGGACCCGGTTACCGTTATAGCCGGTAACCTTAGGGTTTTAATCGGGTATTTTATAACGCTGGGTTTTCAAATCCTTTGCCATACGGTAAGCTTTCAAATGGCTTACCGGTTAACGCATTAATCCCATCCATTGAATTAATTCGGGTTACCGCCTACCGATATCAAAAACCCCCAAATGGGTTACCGTTCTAAGCGCTGATTAATTTGTACATATTATTTTAGACCTTACGTATATCGCGTGTAGATTGCTTTTGCACCGCATATATGCCGAAAGTCGTGACCGAACTCCAGCGTTATTGCGCCCGCGGTGCTATTTTAATTGCTCGATGTGCATGAGGGAAAGGGTTACCCTAACCCGAACAGTAAGCGGTTAAGCGCATAAGCACTGAAAACCTTTAAGATTAGGTAAGCGGTAAATTAATGTTGTGGGTGGTAACTCCTATTTTACGGGTTATCGTTATTGTTGGGAAACCTGTTGAACGGCTTACCGAGCCCACTGGGTTACCATATGAATGGGTTACCCTTTCGAACGGCTTAAGCAAGTGAACTGGTTTTCCGGTCCCTGGTTTGAAGGCGCGCGGCGCGCGTGGGCCGCTTCTCCATCGCTGCGGCGCTCGTTTGTAATACCGGGACGCTTGTAAATGATTTGCGGGTAGCGGCCGGTGCACTTCCAGTATCATTAGTCGCGTTAAGTTTATTACTTATTATTGATTGTTCTATTATTTTACACTCCAGTGATTCAATTTTATTCACTAGGTTCGCCACTGTTTGTTGTAACTCGCGCACAATACTTTCGATTTGCTTAGACATTTTAATACGCCTTTTACGTAATATTTAAACGCAGAGCACACACGTCACGCTCGCGCGCTCGCGCAATTTATGTTGTCAAACCCAACTTAATTGGATTATTTCAATTCAACCCCAAAGGCATTAGCTTAAATGTATAAAGGTTTCCCATCAATTCCGTAAATTCTGTCAATCCGAATTTTTAGCTTTAAGATTTTGTAAAATTTTAATATTTTGCTGACCTATTACACCATTTTAACTCTAACTCAGTGATTATACTAAGAACCTTTGGTTTCAAGATATGAGTAGCCAGCGGAAAGGGTTTAGTAAGGTAAGATTCAGTAAGCTCTGCTAAGTCCTGCCCATCAGTAGTAGGTAGGCGCCTAATCGTAACATCGTGGAAATAATAAGAAATTATTTGCTTTGTCTTTGTACTAAAATCTTTATTAATATACAATACTGTGATTGTATGATAGGTAACTGTGCCTTCGTCTGTATGGAGTTCACTTAATTTAGACGATTAGTAATTTCAAAGGTTTCAATTTTTGACTGCCCATATTCTACTGTCAAAGTTTTTTTTATTTATTTATCAGGTAGGTACCTCACCAAGTGTTCTATGTTTATATTTATGCTTATTAATTCGTCAAACTAACAAGTTTATTAGTAAAATATTATAATAAAAATGTCTGGTTTAATGACATATAAGGACGCATGTTAGAGTTTTAAAAAAATCAAAACCGACATCAAAAAAAAAATATTTTTTTAAAATATTTTTTATTTTTTTGTGAATGAAATCTTTATAGTGAAAGAAACCCTAATTAAATACCATTATAGTATTTAATTAGTGTTAACCTCAATTTTCATAGAATCCCATCATCAGATCCTAACTTTGGTGACCTTGTGACCACCCTAGGAGTATACTCTATCGAATACAAAAAGAATTTTGAAAATCGGTCCACAACTGGCGGCGTAATCGCGTAACATACACACAAAAAAAACATACGCATCGAATTGAGAACCTCCTCCTTTTTTGAAGTCGGTTAAAAAGTATTAGTTTTGAAGAACCATAGCTGTATCCATGATTCTGCGCCATACCTACTCCTCGTATAAGAAGTAGTATAATTATCGCCTATATTTAGACTCAGATAACATTTCGAATATTATCACTTATGGTATGACTTATTGTTTCTCGGAATTGAGAAATATCACAATGACCTACAGGTCGCAATACTTATGTTTATAATAGAATTTGACAATTCATTGTAGATATGTTAAGAAAAAAGTGATTATTTAACATGTTGACTACTCAGACGGTATCATCTTTAATTTAATTGGTATGTTAGTCAGTCTCATTATTCTTATTTTGTTTACTTTCCTGTTAACGCTTATCTCGATTTAAAAAAAATCTTCAGACTTTCTAGAATTACCTATTGAAAGTAGATAGGATCGAAAAAAAAGCAATTGTCACTGTAAAGCGCACGGTGACACGGTCCGCTGAAAGATGATTATTCCGTAGAACTGACTGACTTTCCTGTTAACACTTATTTCAATATTTGAAGAAATCTTCAGGCTTTTTCGAATTCCCTATTGAAAGTGGACTGGGTCGAAAGAAAAACACTTGTAACTGTAAAACGCACGGTCCGATAAAAATGATTCCGTAGGACTAACTGGCTGATAAATGAAATTTGCTCTGCTAAGTCATAAAACACCTCTAAACAAACAAATCAAAATAAAACCGAGGCTCATATTATCTAATCTGTGGCTCAGCTATAAATTTCTACTGCAAATCACAAAACATTGGTTTGCAACTATTGCCCAAGAAGCTACCTCTTCACATCAGTGTAAAATAAAGAAAAATAACTGCGATTTGAAAAGTTTAAATCATTTAACTTGTATATCGTATCCGTACACTGTGTCCTCCTTTTCACACCGTAGGTACCAAGAAATTCCAAGATTCCTTCTTCTGTCGTTCATCCCACACTTGGAATTCTCTACCTGCGCACGTGTTTCCTCCATCCTACAACATGGGTTCCTTCAAAAGAGGCGTGAAAAAGCATCTTTTGGGCCGGCAAGGGGCGGGCAGGTAGGAGAGTGGATGTCGTCCCTACTCTTATCTGTCAACTCATTTGGGCCTCTTTCACCGCTTAACATCAGGCGGGAGGAGGTCATCTGCCGGGCCATCCATTAAAAAAAAAAAAAAAATACTCGTAGTAACTTGGTAATTTGTTGATCGCGTAGGTACTGTATGCTTGACAATTAATAATTTTCCGCGCACTAATCAATAAGGGTGCAGACGACGTATTAATTTTAATTACTTTTATTCAATTACTAACATAGGATTAAGGAACTTACTAACAAATTTATATGGATTTTGTGAAAGTCTGAAATAAAATTTATTATTATTAAAAACCGACCAAATGCGAACGTCAGTGGCGCTGTGGACTCGGCACTGGCCTTCTAATCGGGAGGTCCGGGATTAAAACCTACCATGTACCAATGCTTTTTCGTTTTCGGATTTCATATGTACTATCGCGCGCAGTTCCGCCTGATCACCGCTACGCTTTATTTTCGTTTGCACTAGCGCTCTCTAGCCCCACCGCGTCGACCTCGAATAGACATGGAATAATGAAATAAAAGATTCTTTTTCGGCCTGCCGCCGTGCCGTCGAGGAACCCCCCAACGCCGATTAGAGAGAGAAAGAGTATTTCTTTTCTAATAGGCCAAAACTTAAGGGGGCGTAGCCCGGCGCTTCCGCACAATTCAAGCGAATAAATTTTTAAATGGTCAGGCGGAAGTGCTCGCGATAGTACATTAATAAATTATCCGACGCTCATACGGTGAAGGCGAACATCGTGAGCCAACCTGCATACATCTGCGAAGAAATTCAAAGGTGCATGTGAAGTCGGCCAATCCGCACTGGGCCAGCGTGGTTGACTAAGGCCTAAACAAACCCTAACATGGGTTCGGCTCGAGCCCCTCGGCTGGACGTATATGAGATGTGATGATGAAATGCGAGTTGAACACACACACCGAAGGTTTCGTACAAACTTATCGAAGTATTTAAGTTCCTAACCGCATATTTAAGGTTTTCAGATTTTTTCCTATAGCACGTGCTGTAAAAATTGCTTTTAGATTAACGAGAAGTACCTAATAGGATTTGATTCCTTTATGAAATCTTAAAATATGCTTCAAAAATGGTTATAATATGTTTTGTTTGCGTTGACTTACAAGTTAGATTTTTTCAAAAATGTATAATATCATAAATGCGAAAGCGAAATGTGTCTGTCTGTCTGTTACCTCCTCACGCTTAAACCGCTGAACCGACTTGGATAAAACTTGGTACAGAGATAGCTTACATCCCGGTATAGAAAGAAAGAAAGAAAGAAAGAAAACATTTATTGACCACAAGCACACATATACAAGACAAAAAACAAAAACATTTATACATTGCGGCCAATTAGAACCCGACCTCAGCATAAGCTGCAACAGACTAGTCTGATGCAGCGCTGGTGTTCTGGCCGGGCCTAAATGGGGTTAAGCAATTTAAAACGTAACATTAAAAATGGCACAAAACATATATTAATAAAAGAAATACAAAACAGAAGCATCAAAACAAAATAAAACAAGAAAAAAAAAATACAAAATAGTACAGACACGCATACCTATTTAATGAACAAACAAGCAAAACACAACACAAACACAATGCAATCACGCTTACATCAAAAACCATGTGTTTAAATTTAATAATGTATAGGACAAAGGATAGTTTTTATCACGGAAATTTCTCTAAGGGGGTAAATAGAAGTTGTATGGAGAATCAATAACCGCTGAACCGATTAAGATGAAAGGTTTGATTTGGTGAAATTGATGAAAAGACAAATCTGATAAAAACCGACTTCAAAAACACTGAAAAGTTAAAAATAATATAAGAATAGGTACAGACAACATCACACTTCTATATTGAAGTCGGTCAAACGATGATCTCCTAAAGTGTTAAAATCGACTTCAATATAGAAGTGTGATGTTGTCTGTACCTATTCTTATATTATTTTTAACTTTTCAGTGTTTATGAGGTCGGTTTTTATTTTTTGTTAAATATTTTTTAGTTTTAACTTTTTAGTGAATTAAATCCGTTTAGTTTAGTGAAAGAAACCCTGGTGAGCTGGTATTAAAGTAGCATTTCCCTCGATTTTCATGGGATCCCATGATCAGATCCTGACTTTGGTGACCTTGGGACCAAAAAGATACAAAAAGAATTGGGATACAAAAAGAATTTTGAAAATCGGTCCACAATTGGCGGAGTAATCGCGTAACATACACACAAAAAAACATACGCATCGAATTAAGAACCTCCTCCTTTTTGAAGTCGGTTAAAAAATAAGCTACCTAAATTACTAATTCCTCGCCAACGAAATCCTGAGCAAAAGCTAGTTTGATATGAATTTCAGTTTAATATCTCTATATACGCATTCCTGAGATAGGGGGTCTTAACAAACAGACGGATCTGAGAGATGGACATCGAAATGACCCTATGCGGGTTCCGTATTTTCCCTTTCAGTTCCGGATCCCTAAAAATATATGACGTGTTTTTTGCTTTTCGAATTCGAAATACCAAAAATCTACAGAGATGAGCGATTTAAGAGGGGGTATAAAGCTAAATTGCTAATCGTAGATTTGATATCTACACTTGAAATTGAATAATGAACTACCCAATTTTTTTTAAATAGATATTTAACTATATTTGTAAGTGAACGCACTGAGTGAAAACATAAAATTAAATTATTTTATCGATAGAAAAAAATCGCGAACATACGTCTAATTTTCAAGCAAAATCGATTGCTTTTCAATGTGATGCATATAACTGCGTCAATTTTTTAATATATAACATAAAACTATATTATCTAGGGACTGTACTAGCGATTTGCAAAAATAATGTATATTTTACGAGTAATAAAAATAAAAGTAATTTGGCGCTTACAATGTTCTTATTCCGCGCAGAACGCTATCGTCTGTCGCACCTGACCCGAGGTAACAGGCATGTTTTATTTCATCAATCAGTCTTGATCGCTCCGTTGAGACGAGTAAACTGTGCTTCTGTGCTCCAGCCCGAGAAAATACATCGACCAAATTATGGCGAATGAAAAAACCAAAAAAAAATTGTCTAAAAGAACTTAAGAAATCAAAAATTCAACTTATGGCGTATTGTAGAAGGTATGTACCTATTACTTTACTATTATTATGTTTACGTAATATTTTACGTTAATAAGTAGTTTCACCTTACAATATAGACTCATGCGCGTTGACTTTTAATAACACAATACAATGCACAAGCGCTGGTGCAACGTAGGCGCGGGTAGTCTAAGTAAAATAAATTGATGCGTTTGACTACTCGCGTGCTGGACGTAGGTGACAGTATGTAAACTTTTTATAGTGCTAACATAAATTAAATCAATTTGACGCGAAACTTTGATTATATAAAGACGCGAAATTATCACATCATACTTCGTTAAGTAATTAAAAGTGTCATTACTGTAACAAATTTAAATTAAGCGACGACCGTCTGGCGCTGTGGTTAGAACGTGGACCTTTGGCGCCTTAGGCGCCAACGGTCCCGGATTCGATTCCGGTCGGAGCAGATTTTTTGTGATAAATATGAATATATGTATGTGCTCGAACCATGGACGTGTATGTTTATTTATATTTACTTGTGCTTTATTCATTTTTATTTATTTATGTATGTTTATCCGTTATTTCTATGAAATCTACAAATTCTTAATGATACTTATTGGGTTATATAATTGGGGTGAATGGGAAAAAAATATTTATTTATTTATTATTGTTAATTATTTATAGTAATTTTGTATTTCAGAGCTGCTGCAACACGAAATATCACACAAGCTGACGAATACGATCCAGTCAAATCCGTAAGCGGAAAGCTCTGATCAAATTTGTAAGTTTATTGCAATTGTTGAACTTAGGACATTAATAAATGTTGTGTAGATTTTTCTGAGGACTGAAATCAATTTACTGTCAAAATATATTTTGATGTGAAAATCTATTTCTAACCAAAATTGCTTCAAAATTTCGGTTAAAATTTGAGGCATTTCATTTCTTTAGACGTTCAAATTATTGTTTTTTTTTGTTATAAAATTATAGATAGATTAATAGAGAGAGAGAGAGAATAAGAGAGATAGAGATTAATATTATAGACATACATAGCACCATCATATAATAATGAATGAATTTACGTGAATTAAGTGAATAGAACGAAAAATTTATATTGTTTTTTTTTCAGATCATCTTCAACTTTAGACAATATTCCGACGTCTAAAGTCTAAAAAAAATTTGTACAAAATAAGTTAGTACCAATTTCTCTCCTAAAAATTTTGTTATTCCATACTGGGTTCAACGATGGTTGACAGTTTAATATTATCGAGGCAATCCAAAGACTGCGTAAACCTGCAAATTAAACAAGTATACTGCTAACTTGTGCAAAGCAAAATGTTGCTTACTTACACCCAATTTCCGAAAGGCTGATCAAATCATTATTCAACTAACATGCTGCAACATTTGACAGTAGTGTTTAAATCAGTTCGAGTTTCTGAAACGTAGGTTAGTGAAAATTTACTAATCTTTGATCGATTTGATTTGACATGAGAATTATTTTTAGAGATGGAACTATGAACGACACAAAATGAATGATTTCAGTAATATAACTGAAATCATTCATTTTGTGTTGTTCATAGTTAATTTTCAACTACCTACGCATAAACTCTAATTGTGTCGTCGCTACCATCGTCGTCGTGGCTACTTTTCTTTCCACAGGAAGAAAAGTAGCCACGACGACTAAGGGAGTTTAGTGCCATAAGATACATTTATATTTCATTCTATAGTTATTTTTTTATTTCATTCTATAGTTCATTTCATAGTTCATTCTAAGCTATAAACAAACTCTAGAATACACGAGTCGTCACTACCTTTCTTTCCGTGTATGTCGTAAGAGACGACTAAGGGAGTTTAGTACAATTAAGTACATTTATAGTTCATAGTTCATTCTAAACTATGAACAAACTCTAGAATACTCGTAAATGTATCGCCACTACCTTTGTTCCCGTGTATGTTGGATAAGACGAATAAGGTAATTTAGTGCGATTAGGTATGCACAAGTACATATTATGTATAGTTCATTCTTGACTATGAACAAACTCTAGAATATATGAGACGCCACTACCTTTCTTTCTGTTTATGTCGTAAGAGACGACTATCTGTGTCATCCACACCCAGACTACTTAGTCTTGGTGTGGCTGACCCCAGCTAGGCCACAAAAAAACTGGAAAATAGATTGTTTGAGTATGCCGCTATAATGTCCAGAGATAGGTATAGTATGTCTGAGTTTGTCGGCATCAGAGTTTGTCGCTTGCGCGTTTCAGAGATACGTGTGGCTCAGGTGGGGCAATGTTACCTGACCCTGAGTCACACGAATATCGAAAACGGAAAAACATAGCATAGCAAAAATCTGTTTGCTGATATAGATAGGCGGCAGTTTGTCGGAGTTTGTCAGACAAGTAAGGAATTTCAACCCTGCATTACTTCAAGAAAAATATTTACAAAAATGCTTATATCTCGAAAACGGTGCAGCGAAGTTAAAAAATAATGAAATTTTTGACCCCCGTGCACTCCCGCAGCCAATGAGGACACACATAATAGAGTTACAAAAATGGTCAAGTGTGGGTTTGACTTTTTTTCATTTAGGATGAACTGTACCCACTAACGTATAAAGAATGTTCAACGACCAAGTCACACAACATTAACTATAATAATAAAGAAATCGCAGTAAGGAACCTTAGACTTGGCACGACTTTGTCTAGATTTCATTACTTTTTAGAGATAAACAAGCAGCTCCATCGAGACTTGGCTAGTTTTTTACAGAATGTTTTTGGTGGGATTTCACTTCTTTTTGTAGAAACGTGAGCTTATTTATTTATTTTATTAGATTTTCTTATTTGACACAGTTTTTTTCTTTTTAGGGGTAGTTTTTTTAATATTACAAATCTTTCTTTTCTTTATTGGAAGCGGCCCACCAAGTTGAATATTTTTTGTAAAGGCGGTATGTCGATATCTCTAATAGTTTGGTTGGGCTCTTGTGTTTTCTAATCAGGGTCACCAGGTACTCCAGATCTTCGATTATCCTAGTTTTTATAGTTTTCCCTTTATGTGGCAATTAAACCCTAGCTCTGTACCAGATTTCAGCTCTCTGAGTTTATGGGAAGTACAAGTTCAATTTTATGATCATGAGTGAGTGAGTGAGTGTCTGTCATAAATGCGAAACTTTGCTTTCGCTTAACTTCGGAACTAAATGACCTACAGACTTGAAATTTTGGATTTTAAGTATGTGATTATAGCTTACTGGATGACGAAAATGTCTGCGTTCTGATCTTATCCAGAGGTTCTCAAATAGGGGCCTGAAAATGCGGCGAAATGGTTCCAGTAAAGGATGGTACGGCAGTGTTTGCTTCGCGCTCGACTTGGCGGGGGCACTGCCGTGCCCCCAGATTTAGGAAAAAAAAAATAAAACGTATTGCGATTTATATAGATTTTGTCACCACTGAGAAGTTTTATTGCCCAGTGGAAAAGTTAAGATTGTAGGTGCATTCGCGAAAGTTTTTTGATCGGTTGCTATTTGTCCTTATTGCTACGCGATAGAGTCGAACAGTAGTCGAGCATAAACTTTCGCGACTGTACTATAGCGACATCTAAGTGATTTTCTGATTTTAGTGACATCATGATTTTTACACTGGGCTAGATTTGTTTTGACTCCATATTAAAAGTTATATCTAATGATAAAATGGTGCCACCATATTCACACTCAATTTTAACACTAATTGTTTGATTTCAGTAACACCGAACGACGGGTTTATCGGTTAATCGGGCAAAGACGGCTTTCAAAAAACGGAAAGCTAAGGAAGCAAAAGACCAAAGTATCTATGGTGCAAGTGAACGACTTATCATTCATAGACAAGATATACACCGTATTCTGAAAAAAATATAATTTTAACATACACACATTAATTATTGTAAATTAAAGCGATTCTTACGGTTAACAATTTCAAAAATTGAAAGCGACATTATAAGAGAGGCAAATAAATATATTTATCACTACCTTTTCGTATTATTTAAATCTGTACTCCAAGTATTTTTGGTGTTTGAAATATGTTTACGCCTATGCTTATCCGACGAGTGCTTAGCAGGTAAATGTAAATAAAGCACTTATTATGTTAAATACCTATATTCTAAATAAATAATAATATTTATTACCTACCTTTTCGTTTTACTTATCACAAGTGAAAATTATTTTATACTTATTCACAGTTCAAAGTACGGATAAATAGTCCGACTCGCACTTAGCCAATTTTATCTGCCTAAGGTAGGTTATACTATGCGCGATCACACAAAACATGAAGAGGGAGCGAACTTATCGCTGCGATGGTCGAGACCGGAACGTGTGAGGCGCGCGGGTGAAATCTGATATTTTTCTAGCTTTATACCCGCTCTTAAAAGTAAAGGACGGTTCGCTGCGTCACAAGCAAATAGAAAATGGACACACGTATGACATTTCAAAGTAATGAATCGTCGAAAGTGTTTGATTGTATAAAAAATGAAAAATACTAAATTGTTAGTATGCTGGTTTAAAGAATGTTTGAAAATAGTGACGGAATCTTGTAAAAAAAGGAATTAAAAATATCTTCCACCTTTGAAACATTGCCTAAAAACTCCCTTTTGCAACTTTGCAACTTCTACATTACACGCGAACACAGGCCGTCAATGTCAAACCAAAGGCTACAGTGAGTAAACTAAGTTTCCGAACCGATATTTTATTTTATAACGATATTCGGTAAGTGACCGATCTTTACACGAATTCCCAAAAAAATACAGATATTTATCTTGTTTGGGAATTACTGGATAATGTTTTTGATTTTCATTTTTACTTTGTTTCTTATGCAGTATGTAGCCAACATTAGATTATAAATAAGCATTTAATATACGTCCTAGTTTGTAACTGTCGCTGTCGTTCATCAGTTGAGATACAGGATCTCCCTAGTTCGATTGATGGATGGTGGTGATGGAACAAATTTTAAATCAAGCTGTAACTATGTACCCATAAGAAGCAATTAATAAAGTTTTATTATTATTATCTCAATAGAGACCTTCTTGATCTAGTTGCTTAAAACCACTCGGTGTTGATCTGGAGGTCCGAGGTTCGATTCCCAATCGGGGCAGAAGTTTTATGCTCGGTTTAGTTGGTGGTAAGGCTTCTGAGCCCGCCTGGCTATCTACCTCCATCTTACCTGCTTTCTGCTGATAATAACATTGTTATATTCCGACAATAGAGTTAAAATAATCACTTCCTAGGTTTTTGAGGAATCCGGGTTAAGATCGCTTTTATCTTCAGCCTCATCGTCACTTACCATCAGGTGAGATGAAGGCCAAGAGCTTCCCTGCTGTATGTAGAAGAGACAAGCCATCATCATTTCAGCCAAGAGACGCCCACTGTTGGCATGGACCTCCCCAGGGATCTCTAAACCGATCGATCCTGCGCCTCCCGCATCCAGCGGCTTTCCGCGACCTTCACCAGATCATCGGTTCATCTTGTGGGGGGCCTACCAACGCTGTGTCTCCTGGTACGCGGCCGCCACTTGAGGACCTTTCCGTCCAAAGTCGGTCGTCGGCGGCTGTCAGTCCTGCGAGCTATGTGTCCTGCCCTTTGCAATTCTTTGGGCTATGTCGGCCATCTACGCAATAGTTATTTATTATAGTGCACAAGTGTCTGCGCCAACACAAATGCACTTTTAATAGACATAAAAAATATTGTCCTTGATTATCTTTTATCCTTTTTTAGTGTTTATAATTTACTAAAAAATACACAATCTATAGACAGTGTATTGTATTTTTCATTCCAAAGTGAAATCAGTCATGACAGAAAGAGACTAGCCCGTGTTTAACGATTCAGACGGAATTCAATGTTTATTAGAAAGATCATTATAGTCTTTAAAGCAATTGCGATGGATTGTCATTGAGTTGAGTTGCAACCAGCACCAAATTGAATTAGTTTTGCCTCAACATTGGGTGAACCAATTTCTGTGTCATAAATTTACTCAAAAGAGTTGCGCTAGTGTTGCAACTCAAAGAGTACGAAAAATTACAACATCAATGTCGATTAATCAGAATAATTTGTCTCGCAAGATCCTATAGGATGATTATCTCACACGACTGGAACGAGATCAGGCATAGGATCTATTGTTGGACGTGTCTGTCTTCCGAAACACGGAGGAGCTCGGGATGTTTCACATTTTTGATCACACATCATTGGCCTGACCATGACCAAAGTTGGTTAGCATTGGCAATTGTTAGCCGAGCATATACGCCACTTTGCCATAGAGCCATTATATCTTCTGTGATAGATATCTTCTATGATAGAGCTCACAGTGAGTATCCTACTATCCAGCACTGTATTTTGTGTGGCGCCTACCATCACAGAGCCCGAATTCTACTAACAAGTTACAGTCGAATCGAAACTGAACTGTTACGGTCGACCAATCGGAGCGCTTATATTGTCATTCAATGACGTGACGTGTTCGATGACGTGATAATGTGGCGTTCTGATTGGTCGATCGCAACGGTTCAGTTTAGATTCGGCTGTAACTTATTAGTAGAATTGGGCCTCAGGTCGGCGATCGTATTTCCCGTTACTTAAGTGTTTACCTCTGATAAATCACTATCTCCTTCATTATTTGTATATTTTTTGGTGTTATTATTATAATGCATTGCGTAATTATGATATCAGTAAGGTTCATTATTTTAATTATATTAATTAACCAACGAGGTGCCACGTTCGTTAATTTATATAATTACGTGTATTTTAGTTTATTCTAGAAAATACTTTGTAGCGTTTACAATAATAACGACGCAAAATATGTTTGTTTATCGACCCAAATATTAAGCTGGTGAATTTCAATCCTTTGGAGGATAGAAGAGGCTTCTTCATCCGTGGTCAGCCAGATCAGATAGAATCCACTAATTTTCATTCCATGGAAAGTAAAATAAAAAAACTATAAATGTCTATCCGTAAATTTTACAAACTCAACTATCGCATAAAATAATTGCTTCTATGCAAACACTTAAGGCATTATATAAAACATTAAAACCTTTTTCTCCACCTTCTCTCTATTTTCTCGACGTCAAAGAATAATGAAAAGTAAACTCTGTAAGCCGAGAGAAAACTTCGGATAAAGGGACATTTAAATATGCTTTGCAAAATTCTAAGCTTTCATTGAAAATACGGAAGGCCATAAAATGAAAAATCAACGGCGTCCGACGCTGGCCTGCATTGTTTCAGCATTTTCAAACTACCCCTTACGGAGCGAGTCGACGAACTTTAATGTATTATAATTTCGGGCTGAAACGACCAAAGAAGCGACATTATAACTCGTTGGTCATTGTATAAAGATTTGGTACAATTTTAGCGTAATCCAAACTGTGATTAGTAACGTTTATATGCTTATATTTTATATATTTTCGGTTCGTCCATCCGTCTGTATGTCTACTCCATCAAGAGGTAGGCTCTTGTCCCACCTAGAGACTTTGGATTTTCATAAGATGACAGAGCATGATCTTAGATCTTAGTCAATTTTGCAAAATTCATACTGCCTAAAGCCAAAAACCCTAATTTTCATATAAATTCAATATGGTTTGCAACATCTTGTTGCAATCTGGATTTCCGGTGCTAAGTATGGCTGATACTAGGCATTTTATTCAGATCCCTCATTCTCGCACATTTATTCAACTTCCTTAACGGCCATTCCCAATACCCTATCAACGATTTTGCCTACCAAAGATACATTTTTGACATGTTTAGTATTGTGCAAATATCAAAAATCTATCTCTAGTGAACAAAACCATAGATAGATAGGTTATTGGGAACAGTCGTTAATTATTTCCGTCTATATTGATTCATAAATAATGAGTCACGCGGCAACACCCCGGGTTTTAATAGTAGATTAGTAGCTAAGGGCTGGAAGGCATCAATTGCAGCCCGAGATAATTAGGCGCACGAGCGCAGCGAGGGCGCCTATATTTCGAAGGTGCAATTGGTGCTTACACCCGAGCTAACTACTCTGCTTTACATCTCAATTGTGAGGTAAGTAGGTCCTTATTACCCCCAGATGGGGCTTGTAAGTGACCAATTAGCGCTCTAGGGTAATAATGTGGCGTGTAAAGCCCTAGGGCGGTAAGTAATAAAAAAAACACTTCACTATTTCAAAAAGTTCGCGTACATCTAACCATCATACTGGCAATAAATTACTTACAGCCCTAGGGCTTTTCTAGCTACATTATTACCCTAGAGCGCTAATTGGTCACCTACAAGCCCCATTTGGGGGTAATAAGGACCTACTTACCGAACATGAGAGATGTAAAACACCATTTTGTCGTTTCGAATTGTGTTGTCGAGCGATCTTGACTTATTTGTCAAATCAATTTATTTGTTCTAAAATTAAACTATTATTTTTAACAAAATTAATTGAGATGATTAACAATTTCACAATAGTACACCTCATTTTTTCAGTGCCAAGACTGTCCTTTCTTTTTGGTTAGATTTTGATAATGTCTAATAATATTTCTACAATAATACAACTATTTCCGATTAGAAATGTCTGCCTGTCGAACAGAACAACTTGACCTATATCGAAATGAGTTGAAGGCTCTGTCAGTATTACTATCTCTATATGACTCTTAATTATTTATTATAATGGTAAATATTAAATGAAATTATAATATAAGCTGCTTTCATTTAAAAGGGCTTGTTGTTTTTTTTCAAATCAAACCATTGACATTTAAACCATATAAAACTTTAATGTTTACTTACATTACACATAAAAAATAATGTTAATAAGTTATTAGTATTACTACCTAGAAAGTAATCATCACATAAGCATTGGCCTATTTATAATGTTCGAGATCGAATAATATTTTATTTCTGAAATTAAAAGACAAAAATAACTTATTTATAGCTACAGTCACTTCAAAAAATACCAAACATAAATATTAATTAAACATAATAATATCAACCTTTTGCAATTAGGTACTTAATAGATATTTTTCAAACTTGTTTGCTTTCATTTGACATTTACCTTATTAAAAAAAGTAAACGAGAACATAATGGATTTCACAACTCACTTCTTTTATGTAACTACAACTGTTAAACATTGTAATGCAGACAAATATTAATTCATTCTGAAAAAAGAACTATAATCTTCATTAAATAAAAGATACGTTTCATTTATTTTATAGAAAACTAAGCGGAAAACTTATGTTGGAGAGATTCCTAAGAATAGAGTTTTAAATTTTATGCCCTACCTTTCCAATAACGTATTACGATAGAAAGCGATTTACAACACAAAATCACTCGAAAATCGCTGCAAATACAATGCAAAATCTCTAATAATTATTTTAAAAAATAACTACTAAGGTGTTTTTCAAAATAAAATTCACAATAATTTACATTAACAATACAATATGAAGCTTACCGTAACATATAGCCTTACAGTTACAAGGCAAGGCAATGTCACTTCAGAAAAAGAGGGTGTGTCCGGACACACCTCAATCCTCCGAATCTCAAACACTAAACATCAACCATAGTTCATGAGATATATTTCCACAAATACATTGCCTATTTTTATAAATATACTAAAAGAAAAGTGAATAACAAAATTAACCGTTATTACCAAAATATCAAAACCGAACGAACAACACGCCACTATGCCGCACTTATACTATAACTAAAGCAAAATAATACAATATTTTTTTATAAATTAGGTACCTACGTAGTCCAATAACAAAACGAACAAAACATAAATAGAGTATTTTCGAATAACAAAGCAATAAACCCGAATGTTTTTGTAAATAAATGCGAATCACGACATTCAACTTTGATTTCTTTGCCGAAATAATAAAGAGTCGGTCACTCACACTATCTCGTTGGGGCACAAAGAGACATTCCACAGTAGGTATAGTAAATTAACGATAAGCTATCGGTTTCACAGTGTGGTATGCTCTACAGTCAAATAAAAGTTTTAGCAGTAACACAACTTTATATAACGTTATACTTTTTAATATAGGAGCGTCGGTGGCGCTGTGGACTCGGCACTTGCCTTCCAATCGGGAGGTCGGGGTTCGAGACCCGCCATGTACCAATGTGTTTTTCGTTTCGAATTTCATATGTACATTTGTCTGACGCTCCTACGGTGAAGGAAAACATCGTAAGGCAACCTGCATACACCTGCGAAGAAACTCAATGTTGTATGTGAAGTCGACCAATCCGCACTGGGCCAGCGTAGTTGACTAAGGCCTAATCACCCTAACATAGGGTAGGCTCGAACCCCTCGGTGGGGACGTATATGAGCTGTGTGTGATGATACTTTTTAAAAATATTAAACAACTTGCAAATAAATATTATTATTATTATTACCTTTTTTCCGAAGATACTACACAGTCAAATATACCCAATACAAATGAATATACCCGTAACTTTGGAAGTTATTAAATTAGCTTATTGCGTTAACAGGTCGTTAAAACCTAGTAAAACTTTTAGTTAGTAAAAGTTTTGTTGATTATTAAAAGCTTTGGGATGAAGTGAGAAATTGTTTCACAGTCATACATATACGCAAGCAAAGACAGATACTTACCACACACTAGCAATAATCCTAATATTATATAAAAAACTTAAAATGCAAAGGTCTGTCTGTCTGTTATACTTTCACACCACCGCAGAACCAGTTTTAATGAAATTTGGTATAGCTTATGCGCTGAGGAAGGACAAAGGCTGCTTTTTATCCCGATTTTAATGATTTCCTTAAGGGAACACGATACAATCGAACTTGCGCTGAACGAATTTCAAGCAGACGAAGTCGCGGGCTACATCTAATGTATCCTAAGATATTATTATGTCATAGTTATGGTTCCTGTAACTGTTAATGTCAAAACAGGACAATTTTTAATCGTCTTTATTTTCTACTAGCTTTCCGCCCGCAGCTTCACCATTTTCGATTTTTTCCCCTGGGAATTCTATACTTTCCCGTAGTAAAAACATTTTAAGCTATAAAAATAACGCTTTGAAGAAAATGTCCCGTTAAATACGTTGTTAGATGTGATACTCGAACAAAAAACGATATTTCAACCCCTTTTCACATTTCTAAGGGTGGAAAATTTCAAAAATGCTTTAACACAAATGTTCGCTCATTACTAATTATCAGCTTCAATACGAAATTTCATATTTTTATATCTTTAAAACTGATGGGCTTCCATACACATTTTCAATACCCTTTTTATCCCATTGAGTTTTATAAAATTATATATATATATTCTAATCTAATCTTAGCTGACATTTCCTATTCATAAACTATCTTCCTATCCTACCAAATTTCTTGTTCCTAGGTCAAACAGTTTTTGAGATTTCGTGATTAATGAGTGAATCTTCGCTTTTTTATATACAAGGCGTTAATGAAATTGCGCAATACTTGAAATTTAGTTCGTTCAGAATCAAGACCATCGACCACCGGCGAACGGTGTTTTTGGCGAATCGTTCAATCGGCGAAGGATTTATTCGTAGAACCAACTGTCGACTAAGAGTGATTTCGGCGAAACGTCCCATCGGCAAAGCATGGTTCGGTACACCGTTCGGCAGGCCTATTCGCTAACTACGGTTGGTAACTAGAACTGTCATTTTTGAAAGACATTTTATATCCATTACTAGTTACGGCAGCGTTCATAATAGCAGTAATGGATGATAAGTTCCTTTCAAAAATGACAGTACTAGTTAGCAACCGAAGTTAGAGAATAGGCCTGCGGAGCTCCAGTTTAATGTATCCCACTAAATCCACTAATGTATCCCACTAAGAAAAATGTGGGTCAAATTGAATTAAACTTTTTTTTCAACCACACCGCTTCTTTAAATTTGCTTAACTCTACCTTCTTTATCTTTTATCGGTGGCGGCACGACGAGGTAGAAACACGCCCCGTTTTCCATTTAAGCATCACCATTTTGTCACGCTAACATCAAATGTTAACCATGTTTTGCGTTTCTTCTAAGAAATGTTAACATTTTTAACCGCACTATTTTTCACAAAGGGAACCTAACCTAAATATCAAGATATTGTTTAAATGGAACGCATTAACGTTAACACACGATGCTAGCCCTGCTAACCTCAAAAGTTAATGAGACGCGATGATGCTAAAAATGTTAAAAATGTTGCAAATCTGCGCTCAAATGGAACGCGCCTAAGGTATTTTCGTGGCAGACACATCGTACTCGCAGGTGCGCGACCACAGAGTTTTAAAATTGGAAGATATGCAAATTTAAAACTTTATGGTCAGAGTGCAAATGCTGACCATAAAGTAAAAAAAAAATTCTTTATAAAAAATCCGCAAAATTCATTTTCATTTTTAAAATTTGAGGTTACAGAAGATATTTAGTTTTCACGTAGAAAGGTGATCTTAATGCCAGAAAAATATCCTATTAATAAACTGTATGATGATGAAGCTAGATTAACTAACTAATAACCAACGAATCTGTTTTATTCGCTAAGTACCGGAATAAGATACCATAAAGCTGCTTAATTACACTCAACATTTTATATCCTCTTAAAGACGTTCTCGTTGTTTATGAATTTATTAATTTTACTATCTATATCGCAAGATAACAGGTACATATTTTTTGCAGTTTCTCTTTCGGAACAGGTTTGATTACCCAGTTGCGATAAATATACTTACCATCTCCAAAGATTTTCCTCATGGTAACGTGTTTAGCATTGATTTTAAAAAACATTGTGTTTAATACAATCATAATCATCACCATCACAACTCATATACGTCCCCACCGAGGGGCACGAGCCTACCCTAACAAGTTATGTTAGGGCGATTAGGCCTTAGTCAAACCACGCTGGCCCAGTGTGTCCTTTTGTCTCATTATGAATAACGTGTTTGAATACGAACGACTGCCAGTGGTTGTCGAAACAACTAGTTCCTTTTGATAGACTTGTCATAAACGATTTGCATTCCCATTATAATGACTACCACATAAAAATGAAATTTATACATAGCTGTACCCGCGAACTACGTAAGGCTTTTATAAAGGTCAAAAATGGTCAACACTGTAGTTCCTCGTTTTCTTGGATGGCGATTTGTCAGCTTTTAGCAGAAGTTTTGAAAACACCTTGCTATGTGAGCGCCCACATAACCCAATGAACCCCTTTTTTTGGGGCAGGGGAATCTCTTTACGATTCGACAAGGGACTGAAAAGCTGACAAGGTCGCCCCTTGCATATGCCATTGGACTCGGGCAAAAACCCCATACCCGGCTAAACCGGTAACTGGAGGCACGTTCGGTATCGGACTAGCCATTCCCCGAACGCACCCCCCGGAGACAGGCCCAACGGTGAGCCATTGCTGAAAATATATTTTTGGAGATATAGCAGGATACCAGGATACTATATTTTATAGTAGGGTTAGCAAGCCTACCTCAGTCAGTCACCAAAGCCTCTTTATACAAAGGGTTTGGTTGGTACCCTATTAGGTGAGTACCCTATCAAGCCGAAACCTACTGCTCTATTTTTACTGATTTTAAAACAGAAAGAAGTCATCTTCTTGCTGGATCACATGCAAACTGGATAGGTAGGTACACACTTATTACGATATATGTGTAATATAAATAAGCTTTCCTCTTGCAGATTCATCCGCGTTATATTCGCTTTTCCCGTGGAAAATTCTATATTTATCCGAAGTAAATAGTTTCAAAAATACTAATAAGCTTTCGATGCCAATCCCCTTAAAATATATCGAATAGAGTAGTAGGTAGGTTAATTTAAAATTTTCAAAAATGTTGTAACACCTGTTTTAGGTAAACACGTTTTTATTTGATTGCCTAAACGTTTTTATTTTTGATAATTCATCTATTTACACTCCATTATCACCTCTATTTAAAAATTTTACCCCTACTCCAAATTGGAGCTTTAAAGGGTAACTTTGATCTTTTCGTAGTGGATGTTTCTATTACAAAAAAAGGAACCTGATGACCAAATTTCATCTGTTTAGCATTAATAGTTAGGCTCAACGGTGATAAATCTGTCATTCAGTAACGAAGTGTAATCTTATACAAATATATATAGATATAACCTAAAAATATTAAAATGTAGAGCAAATAACTGAAACTAGCATTAAGTCCGCCACACTTTTTTTGAAATAATCAAGTAGTTACCTAGTACTCGTAAATAATGATGGCAAATGAAAATCTCTACATTTACGAGTAATTACTTCTACCGTCTCATAAAGTTTTTTTTTGTCTATATCTCTAAATAGCAGAGTATTTGACTCTATAGTTAATATATATTTTTTAATAATTTAGACTACCACTCGTGTTTTTGTCTTTTAATTTCAATTAAAATGTCGTCATACATTTTTTTTATTATTTTTAAACGAACAACAACGCACGAGTATTAAAAACAAATTCACAAGAATAAGCACTTCAAAGTACCCTTTGGTGGGCAGATGTAGCGAATTTGCAAATAGCAGATGTACACGATCCACTGATTCTGCTGTCATGCCTTAACGTTCCTTCTTGGCAGCATTATATTGGCTAACATGGTTTCTGCATTAGGCAACTACCAGGGTAATGTTACTGTCAATTCACTAGGACAGAAAAATACTATTCTATTACTATTTCACAATAATTTTTCTCCATAACAGCTGTATTGCATCACGAAGTAAAATGAATAATAATAAATAAATTAATGTGGAAGAATGGGAATCCGTGTGAAGTGCACGCTTATCTTATCGTTAAAAATATTAATAATTATAGTACAGTGCGACGCCTCCGTATTATTATATGACAGATGTTCTTTTAATTATACCTACACTGATATTTGCCAAAGTAGGTGTGATGGCTGTTACAGTTTGTTTGATCAATGTAAATACTATACGTCAGATGTTTTGACCAAAACGATAACTCTATCTGTTAGAGCCCCCATTAGCGATACCGCGCCGAGCGCGCTTAAATACCGCGGCTCGGCGGAAACTTGGCATTACCATACCGCGTCTGAACAAGAATGCCAGTTTTGGTTTACAATATGGCCCCTCAGTTTGAAAGTGAGTGTCTTTTTTTTTTGTTTCTTAAGCTTTTTAGTACCTAGTGGCATGAGAATGATAGTACTGGGCTTAAAAGAAATAAAATTATAAGTTGGAAATGAATTTCAGGCGGATTAATTATGTATATTGGTAAGAAAGAAGTGAAAGAATACTCGATCGAAACCTAAATAAGATAGAAAACATGTATTTGATTTTTCGTTATTTTTCACAATACTTAACAAAATAATTATGTAGTATGCCTACTCAAATAGATTTTTGAAATAATATTCAAATTAATAATAACAAATTATTTAAAAAGCAATAAATATACGATTATTGACAGCTAACTGAACACCCTTTGGTTTTCTATCACTATTTCCTAAATTAAAAATAAAAAAGCAATATAACTCATTTTAGCTAAACAAAAGAAAAAACACAACATAGGTTAAAATAACTATTCACGAAATTACTCAAAGTAGCAGCTCAGCGTTAGGTATTTATCTCATTCAAATAACGTGTAAAATGTAGTTTTGATGTTAACAAACGGTTAAATTAAATTATACTGAAGTTATTCAAACTGACAACAAAGTGTTGGATATCGAGGAGAGAAACGAACAAAAGCAGGTCCGCAGTGCGACGGGTATTTCGTCCCTGCACCCGCTTTATAAGTAATCTACAGGCTCTTATTACAGCACCCTTGAGCTTTCGTAGCTATGACAAGAAACAGACCCTCTCTGACCAGAGTGTCTAATTTTCAATTCGTCTAAATTTAGTGTGCAGAGAGCAAACAGCTTCTTACGTGAATACAATCGAAGCCACCAAAATATGAACCTTAAAAACTTTAGCTCTGTAGAAGAAATATTTCCGGAAAAAAATATTATAACAAAATTATTATACGTTTTTTCCGAATCCGATGCTCTTTTTATATTACCTTCTTACTAATATTTCTAATAAATATCGAAACCAATTTAGAATGTGCTCTCTTTACAGTAAAAAATGTTCGACCATTATTAATAGCTTTACTGTATTAGATAGTGGGTTTTTACTTCTTGTAATTCCTCCCAAGGTGAAGAAAATACATTATGAAATATTTCATATTTTGTTACATAATATTCTCCAGTTATATTATAGCTAGTATAGCTTCAGTATACTATTCTTCAGTATTCATATATATTGTATTAATATTCAATTGTATTCAGTCACATTCCATCCAATCCACTCGTGCTTAGAAATAATCTAATTTATAAATTATTCAACAGATAACGATGGCTTACATAATAATAGGTATAAAAATGTTTATCTATTGGAGAACAAAGGAAGTGTTCTTTATTCTATTTTCTGAACAAATGGGGAACAGATAATTGTTACTTTAATATCTAGTGTAATTCTTATTTAAATTACTTAATTTTCTGTTATTTCTCCGATTAAAAACTTTTTTCCAACAAGTATAACTTTATTTTCTGAGTAATAATAAACACTTTGTGATATTTTTCACTTAAATCTTAATTAATTAACTCAATAAGTTATAAACAGTAATTGAGTGTTCTTAGTTTAGCTTTAAAAACGAGTTCCGTATTTTTAGTTATATGGTCTACTGTAGTATTATATTATCTGTGTGTTAACGTACTTTGCTAAAAAACGATGCTTACTAAGACTTTCATAGTACATACAAATGCTAATAGAATTTTCAACCCGTTCCAACGGAGAAGGGTTCTGGATAGCCTGGGGGCGGAAATAAACAAGATATGGGATATTTACAACGGGCAGAGTTTTAGAGATTCTCACAAATAAGATTTGTTGCATATTTTTGCGATATTTACAAGGTAAATAATGTAAAATTATAAAATTAAATACCTAAATACATACAAAATGTAAATATTTTTATACGAATACATTTCCTTTTTAGTCACCAAAAAAATATTTGATTCTAATGCATACGAATCAACTACTGTTGAAGTAAGAAATTTCCTGTGAGAAATATTGCTAAGGGGAAAACATACAGATGATTATTGCTTTGAATATAGCCGATATATTTTGACAATTGTATCGGGATTGGACAGGGGTCTATTTGGCCTGCACGTGCCAAGCAACTTAATACAGAAATGGTGTTATATGTTGTAGAGCTCTGTATATGTTTATATTTACACCACAGTAGGCTTATTTTGTTTTATTTCGATGGGTTTTGTTCCATGCCTTCTATATACAATATTTTTGCTTAATTATCTTTAAATTATAGAAATGTACCATAAGCAGTATAGAAACCTAGATATTTTTATTGAAAAATCTTTTTTGAATCGTTTAAAAATAAATATCTGATTAAAAGCGAAATAACGTTTACTAATTTTGATAAATTTAAAAGAGCCGTTAATATTACCCTTCTCTTTTTTTTATTGCAATCAGTTGGCAAACAAGCAAACTGCCCACCTGATGGTAAGTAACAGTCACCTATAAGTAATACGTGTGGTTCCAGTGAGATTCGCAGCTACCCAGCTGCAACCCCCACAAGAACCACAGTGTACGTTGCCAACTTGTGACTTAAGATGTAAAGTCACGGTACCCAGTAATTTCAATGCCATATCTAACCCTTCAAACCGGAACACAGCAATGCAAGCACTGCTGCTTTGTGGCAGAAATAGGTAAGACGGAGGTACCCATGCACACAACCCTGGTACAGAGTCTCCCTCCGGTCTAAATATATTCTTTTCTTGAGTTTATTCCTAAAGATTAGATTCTCACGATTATGTGAAAGTATTGAAACAGATGGTTTCAGCAATTCAGCTGAAGAAGCGGAATAAAGTAGCCATTGAAACGCCTCCCTGTCTCCTAAAGGAAGCTATTGTATTTTTTTATACACGTACCTAAATAATGGTAATAGCCTATACAATTTAACTTTAATGGCAATAACATTTAACCCACCAAACAAAATGAAAAATCTTTTCATTTTGTTTGGTGGGTGAATTGAAATGAATTATCGTTCTTTAAATACAGTTATGCGATAAGAGTTTCGATATCATAATCCTAATCGATTAATAACATATATACATAGATGTTGCAATTATGACTTTAAATATGCAAATATTGCAATTATGATAATATTTTTAGTTTATCTTGATGATCATTACGTATCTATATATACATGGAAAGATATCATAAAATTATTAAAACTTTCCTCCGTGCAATTTCATTTCTATATTGAAAACTACAAAATGCACAGTTGACAGAATGTATCAAATCACATGGTTAATTTTATTTATGAAAAAATGATACTATGTCAATAGATCTATAATATATCCTTCACAAAATAAAATTGTACGTCAATACTGCTCGTACCATTCCTACGGAGCACTTAGACAGAAAATATACTATTAGGTATTATGCAGAGAAAATATAACTGTTTTACGGCTTTACCTTACTATCTCAGCTCTTGAAAAACATTCTTCCTTTATTTCAATTGTATACCATAAGGAGAGTTTTAATAATTTGATAAGGCATTTCTCGGCGTCAGCCCGTAAAATGGCCCATTAAAATAAAAGCGGCTCCGGCGGGCCAAACGTTAAGTTTACTTTATACTTTCTGCCATCAGGTGAAACAGGTTTATGTGGGTACTATTACAATACAAAAACTATAAAAGCTTCGTTAGGTTTAGTTAATGGCCGTTTTATGTGTACTTTCGCAAAGTTTCAGTTATTTTGTCATAAATGTTAAATGTTCTACAATAAGTTACGCCTACATTGCATATATTCCGTTAATATTAAAAGAAATATTCAAACAAATTCAGTATTTTAAATCAAAATTTTTTATGGTAAAATCTAACGCAAACAGAATTCTTAATTGTAGAGTTAATGGCCGTTGAATGTGTATATTCGTCAAATTTCAGTTATTTTGTTGCAAACCATAATTGTTTTACCATAAGTTACCTACATTTCATATCTTACAAATATTTAAGTTAAAATTGCAAAAAAATTTCAAGCAGATGATAAATATTCTGTATTAACCAAAAATTTTTACGACCATCTATTTATCCCAAAAAGAAAATCATTATAAACATTTTTTAGTCTAAAAAATTATTATTATGAATATAATGAAACGCCTGCTCTCGTCACCTCAGCTACCTGGGTGAACCGATGCAGCGAGGACCTCGAATGTCTGGAGCTGGAGGAAGAGCAGCCCCTGGCACAGCTCAGCTCCGTCCAGACCGACAAGCTGACGCTCTTCTTCACCGAGCTGCTCGATCACGACCGGGACGATGTCATCTGCGACCAAGACTTCGATCTGTTCTTTGAGGTATCTACATACTAATTGATCATAAAGTTTCAAAAAAAAATTAACGGCCGGTTGCACCAAATTTACGTTATACGATTTTGTAGAAGTAACAATATAAATACGTGAGAATTACACCATAATCTAGTTTCAATTGTAGTTTTATTTTATTCTTTACGTTTAAAAAGGTTGAATGTACGGCGCGAATCATATATTTAATAGTGAAACTACCCATTTTTAAGTATTAACTTGTTACCTTTTACGAAATCATAAAACGTAAAACTTGGTGCAACCGACTGTAAGAGTGTTTCGCAGCCGCAAAGGAAAATAGCATCTTAAAAGTTAATTCATAAAATGTTTAAGCTACAATTGTTAAGCCATACAGATTATTATCATAATTATTTTCAAGTTTAGATTTCGACAAAAATAAAATTCTTTTTTAATTAATATAACAAAAATTTGGCAAATGAAGATTGATTTCATGTAGGCATTTATTTCAAATTGACCGAATCCTTATTAGACTCTTAAGCTTAATTTTACTTATAAATTGAAACGCTTGAAAGCATTTCACGATCGACTAAGGAGTACGTACGTACTTATTAAATGTTGAACGAGGGTGGAAATGAAACCAATTTCCTTTATCCATGGCCCAAGTACCTATAACTCATATTCTCGGAGTATACTTACCTACTTTAAAAATCAGTTAAACTTGTTTCGTGCATAAAATATCTAAATACCTAAATATCCCCCTTTATAAAGTATTTTGTTCCATTATTTCATCGTTTTAATTGTGTACTTATTTATTCAAAGTGGACTTAATGCCATAGGTCTTTTCTGCCAAGAGACGTTAGGATAATTCTAAGAGTCACACAAGATAGATGTTAAAAAGAGGAAGTGCCTAACAAATATTCTTTCGAACACATGTAGCATATATTTGCATACATTTTATAACAATAACAATGTTCCTAAGCGGAACAGGTAATAGAATTTCAAATATAGTTCGCATGTCAATGTAGTAGTGACATAGTAACTATAAAGTCATTAAAACGGAATTCGAAACGTATCCGTTTGGACCGTACCGTTAATGTTTCATTTAAAAGTTTAATTAAAAGGAAGGTAGGTACTCCGAGCATTTACTTTGGAAAACGATTCTAATTATGCATAGGTAACGTAAATTAATTTGTCAATACCTACGGACCGTTCGTGTGACTGATATGTTGTTAATTAAGAGAAGTTGTTTAACATAATATTAATTTGATTTAGAAATGTTGTGATGATGGATGATTTATTTTTTTTTATTATGCTGTAGTTGCCGGAAAATTCGTGAAAATATAAAACAGGTTTCTCATAACTACGTTTAAGGGTGCATGTTATAGGTACTTCTCCGAAATTATCTTTTTATAAACATCTTTTTAGAGTGTAACCTCAAACATGACCTACAGACCATTGTTGCACCCGTTTAAACTTCATAATAAAAGAGTCAAACTCGTAATCATTAATCAGCAAAAAAACATCGTTGCAAAAAGGACATAAGTATTATTTATGAACTTTGCATTTTGTTTCAAATTGGTAATTAAAAAACTTTAGATACAAAAAACAGTGCAATTTAAACACGAACACTCCCAAACAATGTGTGTCTCCTGTAAAATAGCACGGCCAACCGACACAACAAAGGGCCGATTTTACCAATAAACTACTGCCGAATCGAAGCTAAACCTTTGCTTTCGACCAATCAGAACGCTACGTTAACACGTCATCGAGCATTTGAATGTCAGGCTATGCGCTCCCATTGATCAATCGCTAGGGTTCTGCTTCGGTTCGGCTGTACCTTTTTAGTCATTCTACTAGTAAGTTACAACCTTCAGGGCCTCAGTACAAGAGTGTAATTAAGTGCTCGTAATTAAGTGTTCGTTTACATGTTCGCAGCGCCTGGCCCACTTCGCGGACTGGTCGCCCAACTCGTCCGAGTTCCACATCCTGCTCGAAGTGAAGCAGGAGTTCGTCCAGTACTTCATCCACCCGTTGCCACCCAAGTAAGTCGACCGGTCCCCTCGCCGTGAAAAATGAGCCTTGACAATTAATAACCATTATTTCTAAGCTAGCGTGGCTCGTTTTCATGAATTAAGAGATACAGCGTTTTAACAAGACGGTCCGTAAAATATGGTTGAGCTATGTGTACGTTTTCGCCTTTCATTGTTGCGTTAGTGGACTGTAATAACAAAAAATATAAACGAGTTTTTTTAAACCAGCAATGCAAGCAAAAGCAATGCTTACCTACAGATTTTAATTTATACGATATTTTTTCGTCAGAATACACTATATATATAAAGGATTACTGTCGTTTTTGTCTGTTAGTTTTATGGGCATCGAAAATTACAACACTCCGGGTGGCAATAAGCGCCTGGGACAGGCCTCGCGCCCATATTTTTGGCCTAACCGCTCCATGAGGTCGGAATTTAATTCGGTTCACATTGTTTTATGATGACCTAGCTGCGATTTTTATACACGTTCATTTTTATTCCAACAAAATATAGGACGAAATACGGTTGAAAAATACGAAAGGTTTACCATATATTTTGTTACCACTTAATCGTTTTATTGTGTACCGTACACACATAAGAATTAATCGGGTCGGTACAGGCGTTTTCGAAGTTTTCTCTTAGCATTATACTTAACGGTATATTTTAAGTTGTAATAAGATTATGTGACTGTTTGATCTCATCGTTTTAATTTCCAATTACACGTGTAGATAAATTCGTATATTAACAGATAAATAAATGTGTGAAATCGGCTCCTTAATATTACCTTACAGGACAGCATAGTGAAATTAGAATAGCTTCTCCAATCAAATTACACGAGGCCCCAAGAAAACGGATCACTAACCAAATTTTAAAATATTGGAACTAGCTATTCAATATAAATACTGTACTACATACATAAGTAAATTTTCTAGAAATATTTGTTGCAAATGAAATATTAACACTGTATTTAATAAACCTTACATATCTTCTTATCTATTATTTGAGGATGTTGAATTTATTGCTACTGAACAGTTTTCTTTTCGGGAAATACTATTAGGATTCAAATTATAAATTTAACAGCAGCTTATAAATTCGTAAATAATTCCTTGATTCACAGATGGGCTGAGCTACCATACTACAAGAGAGTCTGCGGGCCTGAAGCCAGCGGCATCAACATGCCCGGCAGGACCACATTAGAAGGCTGGCTGGCACGCTGGGCTCTCTACCTCAGCCAGGCCAAACGCTTCGCCGACCTACCGCTCTACCTCCAATACCTTTGCAAGATCCTGTTCCACGTCGTCGACAGATCTGGTGAGTGACATACCATAACATAGGGGTTATATATATATATATATTTATACGTTATATAATTACTCGTTCTGTCATTAAAGTCAGTCAGATGTCCTGCCGCCTAGTGGCATTGGACGTAAAATTCGTTCTGTTTTTAAGGTGTATACTTTAAAGTAATTCGATTCAACAAAGCATCACAATTTTTTAGGTAAATCGGTTTTGTTACTGATAGCTTAAGAAATATATACCGGTAAAAAAAAAACAATCAAATTTGTAATTTTTTTGACTAAAGAAGTAGTGTCTCTACTCATTTCTTTGCTGAATGATGGCAAATTTCTCTTTTGAGAAAATAGCTTCTACTTGCGGGATTTTACACAGCAAATTTCAACATAATTAATTGCACCCCTCGTAAAATTGAGTCTCGAGCTGTGGAGACATCTCGCTTGCTGCTTTACCTAGTCCCAAGTTTCTTAGCAAATATTCCTCAAATACGCTAATAAACTGTACAAAACTGTGAGAGACTTTTCTAAAATAATTTAATCTGTTTTATTACGTAATCACACATTACGACGTGAGTTATAATGATTATACTCGATGACAGACAGTGTATTACTAAATGGAATGGTCCTTAAATTTTAAAGGTCCTTAAAATCAAAATAGAAATTAGGTCTCGTATGAATTTCGTTTCTCTACAAAAAGTAAACATACCTATTATTCTGTGATTGAACAGCGTAGAAACTATTTTAGGTAGTAAATGAAGAAAATGATAACATTTGTTATAAAAAACATATTTATCTCGTTACTATGGATACCCGTGAAGCAACATTAACATTGACCCATTCAACTCTTCCAAGCGGGCGATAGCAAGTTTAATTGTATGATAAACTTGAACAGGGGGTATACTTTTATATAACAACAATTTTCTTATTGGTAGTTAGGTATTAAAATGTATTAACTACCTAAGCTTTCGAAGTCTATTTAACCTCTTAGAAACAACAACATTAAAATCACAATACAAAAAAATCACCCTTCAAGCACTTCACAAAGTACGAAAAGTTACTAATTAGATTGAATTATTAAAAAAGCTTTTTCTGGTATACAGCCAGGAAGTGTTTGGCACTTGACTGAGCATTCGCAGCCAAAAGGCTACAGTCATACTGTATGCCGGAATCGGTCGCTAAAAATAAAAAATCTAATCTTTCGAACGCTTTCATTGTGTTTAGGAAAAAACAACAATACGCGATTCTTAGATTATGCAGTTTAAAACCTAGCTCCACTAATGTTTTGAAGGCTACTCACGCAATAATTTACAGTATAATTATTTGTAAACCAGCGCCCGGACATAGGCGGTTCACATTACACCGGAACCTGCAAAAACTGTAGCCTCAAGAAACTTTGTATTATTATAACTTGTACAGCCGTCTTTTGGGGTTGTATGAAGCTATGCTAAGGACGTAGTCGGGTGTCAAGATGTCAACTTTTGTGAAGATAACAGGAGTTGAAATAAAAGCGTGTGTTTGTCTTGAGCATTTTTTTTACACTCTAATGTTGTACGAGTAATGCAACATAAGTAGATCAATGCATGCACGTACTTGCATGCATGCATGTAGGTACTTAAACTTAATATTCAACTCAAGGATATCAATGTGCGAGTTAGCTCGTACAGGGGTTTTTGAGGGAATTTATCGGTGTAGTCCCGAAAGTCACTGACCAGATGTTAGAGATGTTGTTTATATTTTTGCATTTACGAATCAAGTTTTCGAGTCGTCATTTTTAACATTCTTCAAAAACAACAATTGAATCAAAAAGAACTAGAAAAGTCGAATACAAATTGAATATCTCGCGCGTTTACAGCACAACGCATCATTCATTGCGGCTTTGAAGTCGTGCGGTTACTGCATCGTATTTCATTTCCTTCGACGGCTCTTCGTCCCACTTTGCTCGCTCGCGTTATAAATGCTCGAAATTAAGTTGAATTTGCGTAGTGCAACGTGAAAAGCATCCTCTGAACGAGTTACAGCATCGTTTATATTTTTTCAGTAATTTACCTATATTTCAAAAGTATGGTACCTAACCTACCCATCTTATTTACTGGTAGTTTGAATATTGTTTTTCACTGTTTTGGTGGTTAAATTGAAATAAGGTGATTTATCAACGTATGCTTGTTACAGCTTCCGGGTCCATCACAAAGTCAGCTCTGGGCGCGTTCTACCGCTCCGTGGTCGGACTCAGCGGTCACCGAGTGGACGAGATCATAGACACTGCTTATGATCGCATGACCAGCGTAAGTGTTCAACTACTCCTATATGCAACGTGATTGGTACATACCCTATTAAGCCGCAACCTACCCATGCTAACATAGTCGTATAAAGCTTATGGGTGACCAGAATAAGAAACATCTCAAGCTCCTCCGTGCTTCGGAAGGCACGTTAAACAGTGGGTCCTGCGTCTGATCTCGCCCCGGTAGTGTCGGCTTACCGTCCCATCGGACTAGGCGAGTGAAGGAATAGAGAGTGCACTTGCGTTTGCGCAGTCGCTTGTGCACTATAATATCTCCTGCGCAGATGGCTAGTCCCTGTTGAGACTGGCCGCCGTGACCGAATATCGGTTAGGAGGACATTATTATTATTATAAAACGGATGTTACAAAAAAATTGAGAATTATAAAATTCATTTTGAGTTATTTATTTGACTATGTTAACATGGGTAGGTTGCGGCTTGTCTTAAAACCGTTAGATCAAGGCACAAATTGGTCATTATTAAAAATAATTATCATATATACAGTCCTTTGAAATCCAGTATATTAAAATTGACACCTCTCTCCCAAGCATGCAGCAATGCTAGCAATGCTATGTTCCGGTTAGAAGGGTAAGACAGGAAGAGACATTTCTCAAACTATACTGTTTGACCTTTGGACCGTTCTTATGTCGCTCGTAATAGTAGGTTTTCGTAAAGCTTGAATGGAAGCTTTCTATTCATTGGCGTCCTTTTAGGGGTTGTAGAGTTGCCAACCTTACAGGAACTACAGTACTTTATGCGACTGTTGCCACTTACCATAAGTGGGCAAGCCTACTTATTTGCCAACCTTGTTGTATAAAAAAATATCTTCCTTATATTATTTCAAGTTTGATTGAAATTAGCTTGACTATAGCTGAACTATGTAGATATGTTTGAAAATGCTGGTATAACTGTAGAACTAGCGAGTAACTCCTCGCTCGAATACATAGCGTAACTGTCACTCTCTGTTACACTAGTTAATAGTTTATAACTCTTAGCATTCTGTATATTCCCACTGCTGGGCACGTGTCTCGACTTAGACGAGGGGGAATTGACCCAGCACATCAAGGGCCAGATGACTTCTTGTTGGGTTTTGTTTCGAGTTCAGTACAGATCGCACCAAACTTTTCTAAAGTTGCTTCGCGCCTCTTTCTCGTGCAAAGTTTATTATTATCGTGTTAAAACTTATTTAGTGATGTGTCATTCATCCACCACTTATCAACTTATGTAAGCAGACAATATAATTTAATTAAATTGTAGGTATATTTCGCCAATGCGACACAAACCGTGCTGTGTTCAGAGGCCCAATTCTACTAATAACTTACAGCCGAATCGAAACTGAACCGTTGCGATCGACCAATCAGAACGCCACATTATCACGTCATCGAACAATTGAATGACGATATAATCGCTCCGATTCAGTTTCGATTCGGCTGTAGGTAATTTATTAGTAGAATTGGGCCTCACGGTCTAAAAGTTTGGCACCATCTGTACCAACGCTGCGTCTGCGCTGCGCTGGTTGCGGCCCGCGTTCTATTTTTAAACATAGTTATATCAAATTTGATACTGATTACAAGTTGACGTTAATGGAGTCAACTATTTCTTTTGTCGTCCATGTCCCCTTTTGTAATGAGAGTCACTTGTTTACAGAACGGATTCCTTATCCTGGACTATGGCACGTACGTCCACTGCTTCACCAACTGGCTGATGGGTAAGAACCCCAACGGGCCCGGACAGTGGGTGCTCGTCCCGCCCAAGGACACGCTGCCGCAGCCGCCCTTCCCCGTCGACTACTCCGCCCTCAACACCGAGCCAGCCAAGCTCGAGCCTTACATCCCAGACAAAAAGACCAACAGGCACTCTGTCATAGTCTAACGCAAACCACCAAAAGTCCTCTTTTGGATAGAGCTTTCGAATACAGTACGTTAAGTGCTAATTCTAAATCTTTTTGAGACTCAGTCTTAAGTGCTATTGCAAATTCTCTGTGAGACTTTTGAACAGACCCGTTTTGCTGTAGTCTTAAGCACAGTATTATAGTGTATGGCTGTGTTATGTAGGATATCGAAAGGGTCGCTTTTGTTTCGGTCTTTGATGTTTCGCGATAGTTGGACTCAGAAATGTTCAGAAAAGATTTAAATATTCGAGAATTGGATCCAGGTGTGAATGATCTCAAAAAGGTTTGATTGTCAAATTCTCTTGTAGGTTAAATGTCTTTCTCTGTTCACAGAAATATATCTAAGAATGAACTGTTTAGTGAAACAAGGAATTTAAGTACCAAAAGTTCACTGTTGTCAATTAGAAAATAAATGCGTCTTAGTATAACAACTTGTATATTCGTAAAGTTGTCAATTTAACATACTGTATAACACCGTTATCGGGCACTTTATTTTGTAAACGAAACGAGCGGACATTGTGATTATCCTTCCGAAAATTCGTAACACAAATACGCCAGGGGAGTTAAAGTTTTAGTAAAAATGTGAACATTAATAATTCATCGCTACAAACTAGGGCGCTGGTCGCACTGAAACTCGATAAATGTTTCTTGTTTAAATTATTTTACGGTAGGTAGGTAAGTTGTATGTAGTTGTGACCGGAATTGTTCTATTTCTATTTAACTAGTGGTTGGCTTGACATGATTTTGATTCATTGACCGGTACGCCCAAACTAATTTACGGCAATTTGGTTCTATAAAAGCTACCCTGATCTTCGCTTTGTCAAATAAACGCGTCTACTTCGTAGATGATAAAATATTGAGCGAGGCAGGCACGTGTGTAGATTAATGTCGAACGCTTGTGATTGTATTTTGTAAAATGCCGTGTTGGATAAATGTTTAAGACTTGTTTGTATCGAAATAATAAATGAATATGTTTTCTGAATATAACTGCATAGTTATTATATATAAGCAATAATTAGTGTGTATGTGTTTGTGAGACTAGAGCCGAGCTGTTTAACTCACACATGAAACAGACACAATTGGCTTTGAACGTTCAAAATTGTAGATCGCAAAAATAGTCGAATTTGTTAGTGTAAATGCATTTTGGCAATTAAATACTTTGATACCTACTTAAGTACCTATTAAAATGCATTCAGGGCTATATCTCGTATGTTTCTGACAAAGACAACCATTAATAATCTTTCAAAACAAAATTTGGTAGCAACCTACTTATAAGTGACACATTGGAAATCATGTAATTTCTATTCCAATAACATTGTCACATTGATAATGTCTAAATAGTAATTGACCAATTCTCTACGTACTTCTAGATGTAAGTTTTTGTAAATACTAGATGTAAAGCACGACACGGTAATGAAGAACTGCCTTATACTAAGCGTATTCACATTTCACGATAGCCTTATTTTGTACCGTAGTCTTAAAAATTATTGTAATTTAATTAACTTATTAGAATTGTTAGCACGAAATAGATGTAATACAGTAAAGACGCTCTGTATATCTCTATTTATTTAGAATTATTTTAGTTTTTTCAAGTGATCACATTTAATTAAACTTGTTACTGCTATAGATAATTTATTACATGTTTGAAGGAATTACCATGCATTTCACGAATACCTACCTTATAAGTACCTACTTCTTATTTACCTAAAAAGTTCAATTGAAAAGGTTTGGAGCAGTTTTTCTGTATATTATTTCTATTTGTGATATTAGGGTCACTTGCATCCACTTGAATAAATTCTTTTAACGAATTAACCCTTTTGTTTTATTTAGGCAAATAAAATAATTACTGTGGAAAATTAAAAATACATAATGTCAAATATTTTTACATAAAAAAAGCCTAATATGGAAAGAAGAAAACGTAGGTAAAGAAAATCACTTAGAAAGACCTTTACATTTGAACCATTACAGCGCCTTTATTATGTGGGATGCACCTACCCACAGAGTTAGCGCTCGTCCCGATTTTGCCGACACTATCCCGGTTTCTGTGATATTGTCCCGCGTCCCGACGATCTATCAATTATGTTCCTATTTTTTATCACAATACACAACCACAACGATCTCCTGGAGGAAAAGTACTCTAAGCAACGGACAGCAAATTTCACTCTAAAGGGAGCAATCATTTATTTATTAAATGAAACAAAACTGCGTTCAAAGATAAAAATACGCTTCCCACATTCAGAAATGGAACCGGCTAAAATTGGAAAAAACAACACCTGTACTTTTATGATATTAATCGATAGGGTTAACCGCACCACGGTTAAGCAATCCAAAGCGCGGCATAACGAGATAGTGTGACTGTGAGGAATAAAATTCTTCTCCGTCACACTGGTGTGACTGTCAGGAAAAAAATCTTCTGTGTCACACTAGTGTGACAGAATGGTGTGACAGAGAGTAATCCCCCCGAGAAATAAGGTTGTGTTAGGAAATGAGTTGAATGTTTACCTGAGGATGAGAGGCATTTTGTGGAATTTACTGCGATTCTATTATGTTTGTAGTACGGTATTTTGAGAGACATGACAGATCAGCCTGTAGTTTGAGACAATCACTAATGTTACTGATATCTATAAATACTTTTTTGTCATCAGCATATAACAAATAATATGATTTTTTATGCACGTGTATATGTCAAAAAGGTAAGCGCAGTAGAATAAAGGTTCGAGGTGAGAGCCCTGAGGAACGCCCGAAGGAATTGATACGTAATCAGACCTACATCCGCCTGGGAGCGATTATTTTAAGTAGGATTTCACCCAACGCAGTAGATCGCCGTGGATTCCGAGCCGTTCCAACTTGATGAGCAGGATGCTGTGATCCACACGATCGAATGCTTTTTCGAAATCAGTGTAGATCACATCAACCTGCCTACCCTTGTCCATATGTTTGTGTGCAGATCAACTGAATCAGATTCATAGATTAAAATCTATGAATGCAGTTTTATCTTTTCAAAAATAAATGAATGTTTTATTTGAGTGAAATTTGCTCTCTCCATTTTTTTTTTGAGTAGGTACTTTCCCGACAGGTGGCATTAAAAAAATCCAGCCTGCACGAGTTTATTTGAAAAATACAAGCATATAAAAAGCATAACTTTAATTAAAAACTAATAAAGCATAGTATAATGTTACGCCTCGACTACCTCCTCACGAACAATCGAGACAATCAAAGAACTTTCCATAAAAAATCGCGGCAGAGCTCGACGTGTCCTGTGTTCTAATTGACTGAGCTATAATTTAAATATTTACCGCTTGAGAAAAGTCCCGATTTCTAACTTTTTTACGACATGGTTAGCTAGCGCAGAGGTCGAGTGATCGCCTACTGCGCAACTGGTCGCGGGTTCGATTCCCGTACGCGACAAATATTTTGCGGGACAAATATTTTGCATGGCCTACAGAAATTTGTTTCGGTCTGGGCGGTATGTGCATGTGATCTTCTATGTTTGTAAAGCTGCACCCACGACACAGGAAAAAATCCTAGTGGGGAGACGTTCTTTTTTTTTTAAATGTGTGAGATTCGGTCCCCAGGGCTCTATTTTTAAATCAACCCTCGAGGGTTATTCGAGCGACGTCTGCGTTCGATTTCTACTGATTTTCATTTTGTTTTCGACGAAAATCAAAATAATTGATTTTCATCGTAATGTTCTATCGATGTTCATGGCAAAAGAAACCAAAATCTACGAAATAGAGCGCAGACGACGCTTGACGATGCCAAGCTATTGATCCAAAAAAATGGCCCCCGGAGCTGTTGCAGTCTCGAATCGAGACAGACTCTCGAAACGCCGAGAAACGTATCGAGACCAGAGATTTAAATCTCTGATTTAGCCCCAGTTTCTGAAAGGCTGATCAAAATATTGTTCAACAAACATCCATGTCATCTTAACAGCCGAGTGTCAAATCAATTTGAGTTTGCGAAACGTTGGTTAGCCAAAATTTACTATCTTTAATATATTATTGATTTCTCGTGAGAAATATTTTTACATACGGTCACATTGCTGAAATCATGTATTTTGTTTTATTCATGTATTTTGGAAACCCAAAATGGGTCTTTCCTTAATAATTTTGACAGCTGTGTCAACTAACACAGTGATAAGTTGATTTAGCTTTCAGCAACTGAATTCATAGTTAGCATTAGATTTGACAGCTTGTTAGTTAATTTTATCGCTGAACAGCCTTTCAGAAACTGGGTGCGGGACTCGAAACATTTCTCGGCGTCTGCCTTCGCATTCTCTCGCCTCGTCGCGTCAATGGCTGTAGCTACGAGGTTTAACCCGTAGCACAGTTTAACAAACTGTGCCCGTAGCCACAGCTATAGGTGGCTACGGATGGTGATGTGTTGTCGGCTGTACAGTATAAAACCTTATACGGCGTTCCTACAACTAGTAATAATTCTTTCCCAAGCGAATGATCCCAAAAGATCGTACTGTACTAAGAAAATGTTTTTACGGAAATGTTTTTCTTCCAGTAATGTAACGCTAAAAACACTCTTCGGGCTATTGAAGGGCCGCCGTGATGAATGCGCGGGCGACGGAAACGTTCACCATCAATCATCTGCCGCTGGCAAATTGTAGCCGATTTCATAAACCGGTTTTTTAATGGGTTTCGCATATAATAGTAGCCGTGAAAATCTTTGACGACACATTGCGTGTCTTTTCATTTAGGACATACCTACTCAGAAGGGACAAATTGAAATATTCAACATGCAAGTAACAAGAGTTTATATTTGTGACTGCATTTTCTGGTATTGATTTGTTCATTTCTCAGCCAATTGCTTTTCATTGAATTGAATCATCGGGGCGTGGTGGCCCAGTGGTTAAGGTGTCAATATGGTTTGTAGTTGAGATGCTGGTTCCATTCCCGCCCGAAACGGATTTTTTTTCTTGCATTTATTAGAATAGTACCTCAATAATAATCTGTGCGTGTGATCAATGCGATGTCTATACAACCAGTATCCTTCCCTCTGCCGTTCCGTACGTGCCGTACGTTCCAACGTACAGACTCCAAAAAACTAGAGGCTCATTTATGGGGAAATGTATAACGTTTTACAACAAAGTTCCACATAGTGTAACTGACTTGCTTTTTCATAAGTTTAAAGCGCATGTAAAAAAGACTCTAATGAGTAAAGGATATTATAAAGTCAACGATTATTTAAATGATGCCAATTCCTGGTGTTAATATGATGTTATTATTCGTTATAATGTCAATAATCGTGTTGTTGTGTATAGCTATTGATGTTAACAAATGTTGTTGGCAGAAAAGAACTGACACTGATTTTGAATTAGACTAAGTTATCAAATGTTTGGTAACAACATAATTTATTGTATTATGATTAATGTATACGTCTATAACTTATTTTTTGACATTTTAAGTGTATGTAAGCATACCGATTGTATTTTTTTTAAAAAGTTTCAATGACTATGTAACAAAACCAAAATTGTAAATGGCGATTTAAAAGAGGAGATAAAAAATTTGACCTTTCGAGTTTCTTGCCTGTTCTTCTCGAGAAGGCTCTCCCAATTTCCGAACAGGTGTAGATTCAACTTTTTTTTTTCATTACTACTTGTATTTGCAGACATCTTGAGTAGGTATATTCAGGATGTATGCACATACAAGGTTAAATTTATGTTTCCTTTAAATTAGAATGTTTTGCTTTGTTTTGACGTCAATAAGTGCCTGTAAAGGCCTAAGTTGAATAAAGATTTTTGAATTTGAATTTGAATCTGCCCTCTGCTAATAAAAATAACTTGCGATAGTAAGTAGTACGTGCTTTTTATTTAGGTAAATACAAATTCAATAAAGTGATTTACATATTCATTTTTCAAAAAGGGTTTTGCCAGGTAGACAGACGACGTAGTGATCCTATTGGCTGTGTGCACGACTTCAGCGCCACCTAGCGACCGCAACTTTGTTAACTCTGATGCTTTGATATTTAATATCGACATTATGACAACATATTAAAATAAAAAACTACCTTTTAATTTATATTACAAAATTACTGTGATACCTTGATTTTGGTGGGCAAAGGGTTGTGAAATCATTTTTGATCATTCAAATTAAGTGAAGTACCTACCTACTTAAGTAAAATTTATTCAGTGGGTTTTATTTTGGTTACCTATGTCAGGAATTGTTTACTTCATTTATAGTTGTAATTTTACTGTAAAACAAGAAGATGAAGCTACTTTAGCTTTCATGAAATAATAGTAAACAATTTTCTGCTGAGTTTGGTTGGTGATAGGGCTTCTAAGCCCGCCTGGCTACCCACCACCGTCTTACCTAAGTTTGTCGCCATAATAACAATGTTAATAGCATTGTTGTTGTGTTCCAACAATTAGAAGATAGTCTGTTCCTCAGTTGTTGAGGAGTCCAGGTGAAACTTGTTTCCACCTTCGGCCTTATCGTCACTTACCATCAGGAAAGATGAAGGCCAAGAGCTTCCGTGTCGTAAGTGTGTAAAATAGTATCATCATCATGTCTATGATTTACATGATATACATGGTGTTACATAATAACCAATAAATAATCAATACGTTATCTAAAACTAATTATTAAATTGTGTTTACCCGTAATGTCATTCAACCCAAAATTTTCATGTATATCATAGTATCATCATCATGTCTATGATTTTTTCTCGTGCAAACAGTGGCAGTGCTTGCAGTGCTGTTCCGGTGTGAAGGGTGAGGCAGGCAAATGATAACAGCCTTACCATAAGAATTGGCAGTAGCACTGGTAAGAAATGCAGAATTACACAACACATTGTCACAAGTTGGCAACGTCCAATCTTGCAGAAGCCACATGCACTTATGGTGACTGTTGGCCTTCTTACCTGCCAGCTTACAATACTTGTTATGAAACCGTTTGGTTAGAATATTTGTAATTTTGAAACATTTGAAGTGTACGTTTGAAATATTGTATTTTATGGTTTCGTAATTTCAAAAACTCCTATAGGATAACTTCTTTATCCGCCTGTCTGTATGTCTGCTGTCAAGACCCCTTTTTCTTAGGAATACGTAGAGATATCAAATTGATATTAAATCGAACTAGCTGACCCCGCAACACGTTGCTGTAGCTCAGTGGTTAAAGTATACGTGCTTTGTTTAAAATTGAATCAATGTTATACCAACATCCTAGGTGGAATAGACTGTATCATAAAGAAATTGAAACAACGCCATCTACTGAATGGTTACCCAACCTAAGTGATGTGTCGATGTCGTGGCCATATCGTAAAATTGACCATTTCATGATGTGGTCGGCCATTTCATGAAATGGTTGTATTTCATGAAATGGTTGTATTTCATGAAATGGCCAACTAAAACAGACCATTCTATCTAGTGTATGTTTTTACTTTCTCCTTTGCCTCAGTTTAACGGACCGACCGGCAATATCCACTAAGATCCATTGAAAAGATCTGCTTAGGTGAGCTATACTATTCCTGTTTCCCACCCATGTTGTATACAATAACAGCCAGGTGAGCTGAGCGCGGATGTATCTTTTCAATCTGATCTTAATACCTAGTACCTAAAACTAAACTAACCATTTTAGTAACAAAATTGCCACCCCTACGTTGGCGTCGCGGACGCATTGTCCAACTTACTCTAGGGTCTGATGGTGTGCCCAGGTTTGCCGAGGTCCTAGTTGGGGATTCTGTTTTGAAGCGCGCGGTCGCTACTCTTTCTCGCCTCCCCTTAGACTGATTTGGCGGACAGTCCGGGACTGTCCGGAGCGGGAGGATGTTTACGCTCGAGGAAGAGCGGGTGGCAACACTGCATATAGTCTGTGCATGTGATAGGCGGTGGCGGCCGGCCGCTGTGACATGACAGTCGAATATGTAATGACATTGAACTAGTTACCACGCGGCGCGTTTTCGAGAAAATTTACAATTGAATTGTGTTTTGCGCGGCGCACCTAATTATTGTGGTTGCGAAAGTCCGCTTGTGAGTGTTTTCCGAAAAGTTTTATTGTCGCGAATGTCCGCTAATTAAGTGAGCTCGAGAGTGGTGGTGGCCTAATAGGCCTATGTAGTGATCCGGTCGTGGTTCGGTGGATTGACAGCAGCCCTTCAGGAGCCGCGACTTCCTTTGAGCTAGCTCAGGAAGTCCACCGGCTACATACGGAGACCAGACCAGCTTAGAGGTAAGCACTATTATACCATTGTAGTCGGTCACAAAACCAGCCCGGATTAATCGGCGAAACGCCGAATTGGTGGCGTCGACTTTAGGCGCCATCAATACTTGTTATGAAACCGTTTGGTTAGAATATTTGTAATTTTGAAACATTTGAAGTGTACGTTTGAAATATTGTATTTTAGGGTTTCGTACTTTCAAAAGAAAAAAGGGAACTCTTATAGGATAACTTCTTTATCCGCCTGTCTGTCTGTCTGCTGTCAAGACCCTTTTTCTTAGGAATACGTAGAGATATCAAATTGATATTAAATCGAACTAGCTGACCCCGCAACACGTTGCTGTAGCTCAGTGGTTAAAGTATACGTGCTTTGTTTAAAATTGAATCAATGTTATACCAACATCCTAGGTGGAATAGACTGTATCATAAAGAAATTGAAACAACGCCATCTACTGAATGGTTACCCAACCTAAGTGATGTGTCGATGTCGTGGCCATATCGTAAAATTGACCATTTCATGATGTGGTCGGCCATTTCATGAAATGGTTGTATTTCATGAAATGGTTGTTTTTCATGAAATGGCCAACTAAATTGACCATTCAATCCAGTGTATGTTTTTACTTTCTCCTTTGCCTCAGTTTAACGGACCGACCGGAAATATCCACTAAGATCCATTGAAAACATCTGCTTAGGTGAGCTATACTATTCTTGTTTCCCACCAATGTTGTATACAATAACAGCCAGGTGAGCTGAGCGCGGATGGATCTTTTCAATCTGATCTTAATACCTAGTACCTAGAAACTAAACTAACCATTTTAGTAACAAAATTGGTCAAACGAACCCCCAAAAATCTGGACCAGGTGATCTCAAAACTAAACAGAACTATGCTTTCAAACCAAATTCCACAATGCTCAATGAAAGGCGACATTATTAACAAAAAAAAGATGCTTTTCCTTATTTTTATAACCTTTAATCTTTTATTAAACTTATTCATCGGTGTATTCATTGTAGTCATCTATTTCGATTTTCATCAAAGGAGTGAATTCATAATTAAGCAGTCTGTCTTTCATCGCTTTAACATTTGCCTCTTCTGTGACATGGACGTATTCGCTAACCCCGGAGCCTTTACAGAAATTGTGTTCAATTTTAGGCAAGAGTCTTAACACCTTGCATGAACTGTGAACCTGTGAACATCCTAAATCCAGAAACGTGGTGACATTTTGAACATTAACGCCGGAGCCCGGCATGATGTCTATTCGATTGCCAAAATTCATTTGTAAGGTCCGGATTAGTTCGACAGCCTCAGGTTCATCAGCGGTAGAGCGTTGTCCACTGGTAAGCAGCCTGTCAAAGCCTAAATTCACTACCTCATTTAAAGATTCAACTGGATTAACAGCAACGTCGAACGCTCGATGGAATGTCAACGGATATGGATTAGCTTGAGAAACTACTCGCGTGCAACTTTCTATGTCGATCTGCTGAGACGGCGTGAGAGCGCCAAAAACGAATCTGTTTATTGATCCTAATGTTTTAAATACTTCAATGTCTTCTAGCATGGTGTCCATCTCTTGTTCGGTATATGAGAAGTCTGATCCGATACGGCATCTAATCATCACGTTCACCTTGGGTCTCTGTAAAGAATTTTGCTGTATTAAAAACACAATGTAAAATACACTCGGGGAACTTAGTACTGGGTTGTCTGCGCGAATAACTCATTCTTGTCTATTGAAAAGTTTGTCAAAAATCTTCAAAAATTGCGTGACGTAATACTTGAATGTCCCCTAATCCACTTATTCTCACTAAATGTCCTTGTGCTCGTTACAGGCCCAAACAAATTTCTTATACCTACAAAATGCTGGCATGGAATTAAATCTCATTTTTAAAGATGTCAAGGCAAAATAAAAATTGACATTACAGGTTTTAGCGTCAAATCTTGTGTTAAGTGAATCTCGTACCATAATACGATCAAACCTAGAATATGTTTCAACATAAAACACAAAACTAAAACAGAAAATAATATTTAAAAGTTTACCTTCGCTAAGCTTATGCAAGCACATGTCGCCGGACATGTTCTGTGCAGCACAACACCTCTGCCAATTTTATCAATCTGAAATAACAATAAGTTTAAGCAAAACCCTTAAACAAATTTAAAAAAGTGTAGATATTGAAAGTATTGATGTTAGCACTTGGGACGGCCAATCTCAATAGAATCCAGCATCCCAACGAAAGAATCTCCAATAAAAGTGATTTTGTATAGGCCCTCTGGATGATTCATACCCAGGCGCAGAAGAACCACCGGCTCGGTGGTATGCAGTTTAATGCATTTCCTCAGCGGGACAAAAAAAAAAAAAAAGGTAGGACGCCGCCAGGGCAATCTCTCGTCCCGCATGGTGCAGGTACTGACAGAACACGGTTGTTTTAATCACTACCTGCACCGGGTCGCGCGTCGGGAGGAATAGCCATAAAGTGCCATCACTGCGACGCTCCCGACGACACCGCCGAGCACACCCTGTTGGTGTGGCCGGCCTGGCGACGCCAGCGCAAAGAACGCAACGCTGCGCTGGGAGGTGGAGACCTCTCGCTGCCTCCCTGCGAATGGGGGGCTGTCGCCTCCTTCTGCGAGGACATCATCCATTTAAGTAAGATGGTGGCAACGTGGGGTATGATTTACTATAACATTTTTAACGGCATAGGGTTGCCACCCGTACTTTATTATAAAGTATTCTACGTGATTTCGGGTAATTGTACTCTATACTTTATGCCAACGATAAAGTACGCGAAAATACTTTATTTTGTGCTGTTTGATTTCTCTAGGATTCATTTAACATTAAATACACAAAAAAGTATAATAATTATTGTAAGAATGTTTGCTTAATACGGAACGATAGATTATGCAGAGGTCGCCAGAAGCTCATTCCTAACCCCCTAGACAAATGCCACACGCTAACTTTTCGGCAGTCGTTTCTTTGAAAAAAATGTAGGGATGACATTAGCTGCGAAAAAAATAGCGTAAGGTTGTCACAAGCTAATGTTATTTCCATACATTTTTTCTGCGGAACAACTGCGGAAAAGTTAGCGTGTGGCATTTGTCTAGCGCCTCTGGACGCTACTTAACCTCAAATGTCAACATTATCATGTCAAGGTCTTTATAAATTTTCTTCTGTTTTGTTTGATTGATTGAGTGTAGGTAATAAAAAAATATTAAGTGCAATAGAGTTGCTAGAAGTAACGAAAAAAATATATTTTTAAGCATAACAACAAAGTGGAATAAATAGTACTTTCTTTTGGCACAATGTACTTATTTTTTTCAAACTTTAAAATCCAATGTACTTTATTTGAACAAAAAAAGGTGGCAACCCTAGGCATACCTAGTTGTTGTTGTAAGACAGCTAGTTGAGCTACTCCTCTTAAAAACTAGTGACTCGGGGTGAACATCACTACATCTTTAGTATAATCCTTGTACCATCCGTTAAAGAAACTTCATTAATAGTTAAAACTCATTAAAAGTTAAACAAGTGCAACTACATTAATAGTTAAAAACTGTAAACTTACAGCGGACAATATGCTCTTAACCAAGCCCGCGCTCGGCGTAAGCCCGCCTTCGGACAACAAGCTACACACTTCGAGCTCATCGGCGCCGCCGTGTATGGCGTTCAGCGCAGACTCCAAGCTGTCCACACAAACTTCCAACTCAGCAGGGGCCCCCATGGTGTCAGTTTCAACCTCGGAATATGCACCTGCTATGCTCGCATTAGAACTTTGCCGCAAATTTTCAATGTTGACATTCTGCAAAATTTCAATAGTAGATTAGTAGCTAAGGGCTGTAAGGCATCAATTGCAGCCCGAGATAATTATTTCGAGGGTGCAATTGGTGCTTACACCCGAGCTAACTACTCTGCTTTACATCTCGATTGTGGGGTAAGTAGGTCCTTATTACCCCCAAATGGGGCTTGTAGGTGACCAATTAGCGCTCTAGGGTAATAATGTAGCTTGGAAAGCCCTAGGGCGGTAAGTAATTAAAAGAAACACTTCACTATTTCAAAAAGTTCGCGTACATCTAACCATCATACTGGCAATAAATTACTTACAGCCCTAGGGCTTTTCTAGCTACATTATTACCCTAGAGCGCTAATTGGTCACCTACAAGCCCCATTTGGGGGTAATAAGGACCTACTTACCGAACATGAGAGATGTAAAAGTAATTAATAATAATAATAATAATGCGTTTATTCCTCTCACAAAGTATAGTATACACTAAACAACAGTACAATAGGATCGAGAGACAGGAGACCGAGAAGTACACATCATGTTGTTCTCAGATCACCCGCCTCTCCTTACAATATTGAGGTCATATGAAATGATGGTCACAAGTCATTGTTAGGGAATTGGAAAATTAAGGCTGAATTAATATATTGCAAATTACTCAAACAAATAAATATTGACTGTTTGGAGTTTGATATTTACAATGATACAGTGTGTGCACTCTAGATTATGAGAGGTCGATGTCTAAACTAAGCAGAGCTTGTATCTCAGAACATCGGCCTCCCCTCCCGTGATGAAGCAGGGCAGATGCGTTTCATATGAGTGATCGTCGAAAATTTTGAATTTTATTGTAGGAAGGTGTTGTATTTTTTTTTGTGGCTTAGTGTCGATAAGTACAATTACATTAATTACAATTGTTAGCAATGTTGTATACTGTAGGTATTTGTAATCTAATGATTTAATAATGTAATAATAAGTAAAGTAAGGTAGGTATATAGTTTTAATTATTTGATGTGTTGTAGAAGTTTTTCAGTATTTTCATAATTAAGTGATTGTAAATAACTTGTCAACCTGAATTTGCATTCATATCTTGTAAGAGTTAGGATATTTAATTCTTGTTGCAGTCGATTGTACAGAGAAGGGCCAAGATAACAGAAGAAACGATGACAGAAGAAGGTGTTGAATAGTAGTGTGTTAGCAACTAAGTGATTACGTTTAGCGCGTACGGTTACAGGCTTAGGTTCAGTATAAGAGTATTGTTTTAAAATGGTATGAAGAACAAAAAGCCGGCGGACTGATAAGACTTCACAGTATTGGTACAGTTCATCAGTGGGAAATAAAATAGGTTTAAAAGTGCAGACTTTCAATAGTGCTCTCTGGGCTCTCTCCAGTATCAAGAGGTGGGTTTTACAAGCGCCTCCCCATGAAGTAACACAATATATTAGTATCGACTGGCAGGTATACAGTTCTGACCATGTTAGGAGTAGCTACGTTCCGCAGTTTTTTAAAGACGAAGATAAGCTTACGAAGTCTACATGCAGTAAGGGAAAGATGAGGTTTGAAGGATAGTCTATTATCTATTATAACTCCAAGGTACTTCACTGATTCAGACATGGTCAGAGAGGGACAGTTACATGGTGGTAGGGAAGAAACATTGTGCGGTTGCGAATGCGCGATAATGAAGAGGTCATTAAGATAATTTGGTGGTATTGTTTTAATAGAAAATATAACATATTGGGTTTTTTCAACATTAAGGCTTAGAAGGTTGATTCGAAGCCATGAAGTGACACAATCAAATCCGCGTTGGGCAGTAAGGAAAGTGTCTTTCCATGTGCGCTCAGTAAATAGTAGGGCAGTATCGTCAGCATATGTAATAATTTTGCAGTTAGGGATTATAAGGGAACAAAGATCATTGATGAAGATTAAGAAAAGGGTAGGTCCCAAAATACTGCCTTGTGGAACACCGTATTCAATCGGCAGTTCTGAGCTTGTGATGCCATTAGGCATCACAACACACTGTGTGCGACCTGACAGATAACTACGTAATAATGAATGTTGTGTACCTCTTACACCCAGCGCCTCCAGCTTTCTTAAAAGGATTGGTACCGAAACCGTGTCGAAAGCCTTTGCTAAATCAAGAAAGATAGCTAGGCATTTACGACGTTCATCTAGGTTTTTGGCTATATAGTCCGTGAGTTCGTGTACAGCATCGGCTGAGGATCTACGCGGTCGAAAGCCGTATTGTCCGGGTGACAGTATGGACTGGCTCTCAAGAAAACGAATAAGCTGTGTGTTTATGATCTTCTCCAAGATTTTAGACAAAGCAGGCAGAATTGAGATTGGCCGATAGCTGTTTGCACGGTCCCGGTCTCCAGATTTGAAAATAGGGTGAACAAGGGCCTTTTTAAAAGCTGAAGGAAAAGTACCCGCTGCCATGGATAAGTTGCAAATGTGTGTAATAGCAGGGATGAGGAGCTTTTTAAAGCGCTTTAAAAATGAGGTTGAGATATTGTCCCACCCGGCTGCACAGTCCTGTTTTAAGGAAGAGATTATTTGGTCAATTTCGGAATGAGAGGTTTCAAGTAAGACGAAAGATTTGGAGTTGGAGGTGGTATTAAATTGAAAGGAAGTAATGGATGAGAAACTATGAGAAGCAGTAGTAGGATTTTGTTTCGATACATTTTCCGCAAGAGATTTCCCAACGCCAACAAAGAACTCATTTACTAGGTTGGCTGACTCTTCTACTGAGGGCGCGGTATGCATCAAGGGATTAGAAGTTGAGCCGGATTTGTTTAAGCTGGTTACCTCCTTTATAGCTTTCCATAGATGCTTACTATTAGTCCCAGTTTTATTAATGAGATCGGTATCATGTTCTCTTTTTATCCGCCGTAAGAGGTTATTGCAGAAATTCCGATACCTAATAAAGGTTGTCCTTAAAGTAGAATTATTAGGGGTCAGTTTCAATGCTTTGTGCATATTATCTCTGTTTTTTATGCATCGCAAAAGGCCAGGGGTCATCCAGGGCTTTATTAAGCGTTTCCGTCTGCAAGTCAAGATACATATGGTATGAGAGGCAATAGCGGATTGTAGAGAATGAATGAAAATGTTAGTGGCTAAGTTTGGGTCAGTGGTATTAAGTACCGGGGAAAAATCTAATTTATTTAATGTTTTAGTTAATTCAGAGAAGTTTATTTTTTTGGTCAGTCGAGGAGGAAGGATATTTTTGTTTGTATGAATAGCTAAAATTACAGGGTCATGGTCGGTCACACAAGAATGTATAACGAGCGATAGCGCTGAGTTCGGCGATTTTAAGATGGCGTGGTCGAGACAGGAATTTAGGCGAGTAGGTAAAGTGTGAGCCGGGAATAGGCCGTGGTATGCCAGTGTGTTTAGGTATTCTTCGGAGTCAGTTTTAGCGGCATTCGGGGAGATGTCAATATTCAGGTCGCCCATTATGATAATTGTTTTAAAGTTTTTAATAGTGATGAGAGTGGAATGGAGTGATTGTATAAAATTATGAGCGCATTTAAAAGCACAAGGATGGTAGATGGCTAATATTGCTATCTCTTCTCCTATTTTTATTAATAGGCAGCTAGACTCTTGAATATCAGGTTCAGAAACAGTGACACCCTGTAATGAATTGTTACAATAAACTACTACTCCGTCGTTCTGGTTTACAGGGTTCGAAGAGGAGAAAGAAGAGAAATTATTTAAGTTCGGAATTAACGGTTCTGATTTCAGCCAACATTCTGTTAGTATGATTATGTCTAGATCAGTATTTCGATTGTGTAGCAATATCTCAAAATTAGACATGTTGGCTGAAATACTACGTATATAATTAATCAACATACAATGTGCAAAATGTTTGATAAGCTTATTATAACCCTTCAGTCCCTGGACGATAGTTCGTGCAAATGACGAAGCCGCTAATGTGACCACAGCATATTATGCGCGATAACTTTTTAGCGTACAAAAGGTACGAAGCTTTGGCACGAATTGATTCGGGACGATAGGTGCAGGTGGAGCCGTAACATAATAGTTTGTGTTGACAAGTCAATGAAATTAATAACATGACATTTCAACAATAATAACTTCGGTAACCATAACAACAACCGGTACAGTCAAGAAAAATCTACAAAATCCTGAAAAAAGTGATAGATTACAATTATTGAAACTAGAACAGAATGGTTTCCAAAAAGGTAAATCAACTTCCTTAGCTGCTTTTAACATGGTGCGGAAAATTACTGAAAGCGTTGACAAGAATATTCCAACCACAACAGTATTTTTTGATATGAGCAAAGCCTTCGACCTAGTCTCACACAAGATATTATTGCAAAAATGTGAAATGCACGGCCTACGAGGTAATGCTTTGAAATGGTTAGAGTCATATTTAATTAACAGACCCCAATATGTTGAAATAACACAAGTCAATGGTAATTGCGAAGAACAGACTTTTAGATCCAGCACCTTAATAAAAGATGTAGGGGTCCCTCAAGGAAGCATTCTTGAACCTATGTTATTTTTGATAGCTATTAATGACCTACCAGATGCAACAGACCAATTCTGCACTCTCTTCGCTGATGATATATCGATGGTTATAACAGATAAATAACAAAAAGGTGGATTATCAAACATTAATCAATGGAGCCATCAATGATATTATAAACTGGCTCGAACTCAATAACCTGAAAGTCAATTTAAGCAAAACTAAATATATGAGATTCTTCAATCGACAACAACCATTGCAAAACATTGACATACTTTCAAGTAATGTTAACGTGTCAGAATGCAACACAATAGATTTCTTAGGCATAACAATAGACAATCAATGTACTTGGAAAAACCATGTAGACAAAATCTGTAAAAAAATAAATCGATTTGAATATGCGTTATGGAAATTGACAAAAGTTAGTAGCTTGGAAACCGCTCTTTTAGCCTATTATGGTTATGTTCAATCAAACTTAAGGTATGGAATTGTTATATGGAGTAACTCAATAGATGTAAAAAGACTATTCATTTCACAAAAACAGTGTATAAGAGGATTATATGATGTTGACCAAATGACTTCATGCAGACCGATATTTATTAACCTGAAGCTACTAACGCTTCCTTCTATATACATACTGGAATGTTGTCTATTTGTAAAGAAGCACAAATACTTATATTGTCAATGGTCCCATCATTGTAAATTCAACACGAAAAATGGCGGACAATTGTATTTGCCTGACATGAAAACAGTATACTATGCAAAAAACAGTTACCCTATGACTGTGAAGATATTTAATAGGCTTCCTAATTCATTTAAAGAACTTCCTTTTAATAGTTTTAAACATAAGCTCAGATTATGGCGAATTCAAAAATGTTTTTATTCAGTGGACGAATATTTTAAAATAAGTGACATGAAATCATTACTATCTATTTGACATTTAATATTTAACTTGTAAACTTAATCTAATGTATTGTAATTTTATGTAATTTGAATAATGATAAAACATTGTATGATTGATTCTATATACTTAATTGGCATATACTTGTACATGACATTATTTAATTTTATATAATTTATAAATCTATGAGTAGGTATGAACCATCACTGTATAATTGCATGCCAATATGGTGGGATATGTTAGGCAACAACTGAATTTTTTTTTGGACACCTTTTTGTTACCATATCTGATGCAAGTAAATAATTTCATTTCATTTCATTATTACAAACTCATTTCATCACAGGACAAAATGGCTATAACTAAGGTTATTTTGTTCACAAGTAGGTACAATACTAAAGGCGATGTTTGCCATCATTGGCGAAGATCTCTCCCTCCAGAACGTGGTTTGTGCCATGCTGGAGGGGGAGACTACGTGGGATGCGGTGAACTCCTTCTGCGTGGACGTGATGACGCAGAAGGAGACGGCGGAGAGGGGCAGGGAGGAAGATCCCTCTGTTGACCCGTGCCGCCGCAGAAGGCTGGGACGGAGGAGGCGGAATTACGCCCGCCTTCTTCCTCCTGACGGCAACCAGCGGGGTCCAGGCTTGGGAGGCCCGGGCCCTGCATTGCATCGGTTGCCGCCAGTCGCTGATCCCCTGGATGCCCCAGGGTTGTCGCGCTCGCGCCAAGGCGCATGCGCTAGGCCGCGGCGTTGCACTCCCTGGTGGACATACCATCCCGTCTGCCAGGGGCCGTGGAGAGTCCGACATAACCTCGCGCCTCCCAAGCGCGAGGTATGCGTAACGCATTTCCCAACTATAAAAAAAAAAAGGTAAAATACTAAAGGGGTGCGATGTCAGACAACCTCCTTGTGGTGCACCCTGGGCAACCCGGCAGATTCTCTGCCGCGGGCTAATAGTCTGACGAGAGGACCCCCATAGAGGGGGGGTGTGGAATGGCCGAGTTTAACCCGGCGGGCCACTTCGTGTGGCCACCCGCTTCATGCGGAGAAGGGCGAAGTCCCCTCTTCTTACTTTAAGAAGAGGTGTGGCTTTCGCCAGAAGCCCGATTTGGACGGCTACCTATGAAGGTAGCAAGGTGGAGGCGACTTTTCGCCACGGCGCTTCGCGCCTGCCGGGGGTTTCCCAGAGCTTTGGCTCACCCGCGCGGCGGTGGATCCAGTGGGATCTGCCGTCGGGCAACCCGTTACCCGTACTGAGCGGGCCAATAATACACGTTTACAGCCTAGCTGCGAACTAAATAATCATTCCAAAAATAATTGTCAATGCTCTTCATTAAATAGTAACTTGCCTCCGTCGCAATTAACGTCGTTTGTTCTACTTGAAACAGATTGCTGGGAAGTGCATAATGTCATAATGAATTTGAAGTCTAATAGTTCTCCAGGTTGGGATAACATTCCATCAAAGTTCTTGAAAATTGCGCATAGGGAGCTTGTACCAGTTATATGTCACCTGGTTAATCTTTGTTTCGAATTAGGCATATTTCCTACCTCTCTGAAACATGCTATTGTTACTCCTGTGTTCAAGAGCGGAGACAGAGACAGTGTCAATAACTACCGTCCGATCTCAGTATTAACCTCTTTATCTAAAATTTTGGAAAACTCATAAATACTCGGCTAGTTAGTTACCTTCAAAAATTTAACATCTTATCTGATTCACAATATGGTTTTAGACAAGGATATTCCACTGAGGACGCAGTTACAGCTCTAACATCTCTAATAGTGAAAAATGTTGATAGTGGTAAAAAATGCATTACAGTATTCCTTGACCTCAAAAAGGCATTTGACACTGTATCTGTTCCCGTTCTTGTGCATAGGTTAGAGCAATATGGACTACGGGGTACTTCTCTGGACCTTATGACAAATTATTTGCAGGATAGAAAGCAGCAGGTAAAGTTAGGTAACTACATTAGTGACTTAGTTGACGTATCCTATGGTGTCCCACAGGGTAGTGTCCTTGGGCCAACTTTGTTTTTGGTTTATATCAATGAGCTGTGTAAGCTTACACTCCAAAATGCAAATATATTTTCTTACGCAGATGACACAGCCATTGTATTCTCCGGAGATTCATGGGTAGATGTGCAAAAAGCCACAGAGAATGGATTGTGCATCATCTCACAATGGCTAAATGTAAACTTTCTTACCCTCAATATCTGCAAAACTAATTATATTTGCTTCACTATAGCCAAAAGAACACAACCCGGAGATAACTTTAAAATAAGATTGCATAGTTGCGACAATCCTCTCAATATAACTTGTTCATGTGATCTTATTGAGAGGGTTGACTCAACTAGGTACCTTGGTGTTGTAGTTGACTCTCGCTTATCTTGGCACTTACACATAGAAAAAACTATGTCGAATTAGGAAACTCGCATGGATCTTCAAAAAACTCAGACATGTTGCTAATAAGGAATTACTAAATAAAATTTATATAGCTCTTGTGGAATCAGTTCTATGTTATTGTATTCCTATTTGGGGTGGGGCCACTAAAACTAAATTTTTGGAAATAGAAAGGTCTCAAAGGGCTCTACTAAAAGTTACGTATCTTCTACCCTTCAGATTTCCCACTGAGCAATTATATAAATATGCAAATCTCCTGTCTGTTAGAAAACTTTATATACTAAATTCTATTTTAAAGATTATTTAATAAGTATAACCCTAATATTAGTAACAAAAGAAGAAATGACATAGTACTTTCCTATAATTCAGTTAGAACGGTTTTTGCTGCAAGGCAGTACGATAGACAAGTAAAATATTTGTACAATAAAATTAACCGAAAACTTAATATTTATCTAAGGAATAATTACAAATGTAAAAAAACTGTAACAAATTGGCTTAAGTTTCTTAGTTATGCGGATACTGAAAATTTGCTGACATTTCAGTTGTAGGCTGGCTATGTAATAATGAAATAATACACACTCCACTTACCACACACACACACGCACACACACACACACACACACACACACACACACACACACACACACGCACACACTCACTCACTCACTCACACACGTGCTGTTATCAATTTGTTTTGTTTGTGTATAAGTTTGTTATCTTTTCACTTCACTTACCTGTTAATTAAATTATACGGAAGAGCGGAGACTTCCTGATACAGGTATTATTTTACTTACTAGGAAAGTCTCCACACTAACTTGTAAACACACGGTAGTGACTGAAATAAAACTTTGTTTGTTTGTTTGTTTAGACGGGGAGTTCGGCAACAGACATGTCGCAGGCAGGGGTTCAGCGGGAATAAGGCCTGGCTGTTGTCCCCTTTCCCCTGTCTTGTGACGGACGGAGGAGCTGCTGGGGGGGTTTTTAGTGGGTAGGCCCGGTCCGCTGGGGAGTCCCACATATCCTCGTGGTTTGGCTCGACCACGAGGAATGCGTAAATACATTTCCCCCCTCCCAAAAAAAAAAAAAAGGTACAATGCTAAAGTGGGGGTGCGATGTCAGACAACCTCCTTGTGTTGCACCCTGGGCAACCCGGCAGATTCTCTGCCGCGGACTAATAGTCTGACGAGAGGACCCCCATAGAGGGGGGGTGTGGGATGGCCGGGTTTAACCTGGCGGGCCACTTCGTGTGGCCACCCGCTTCATGCGGGGAAGGGCGAAGTTCCCTCTTCTTATGCTAAGAAGAGGTGTGGCTCTCGCTGAAAGCCGATTCCGGCTACCTATGGTGGTAGGGAGGATGAGGGCGAGTTCCTCGCCACGGCATTTCGCGCCTGTTGGGGATTTCCACGAGCTTCGGCTCACCCGCGCGGCGGTGGATCCAATGGGATCTGCCGTCGGGCAACCCGTTACCCGCACTGTGCGGGCCGGGGGCCCGGCGCACTGAGCGTCGGGCCGCGTGGAAGACAACCACAATAAAAATCCAACCCGGGGTGTAGAGTGGCGCAATTTAGCGCCGCTACACAATGCAGCGGAGCCTGATGGGGAGTCCGGCAACGGACATGTCACGGGCAGGGGGTCAGTGGGAACAAGGCCTGTGGGTAGGCCCGGGCCGAGTACAGTCTGGGGAATCCCACATATCCTGGTGGTTTGGCTCGACCACGAGGAATGCGTAAATGCATTTTCCCCCCTCTCAAAAAAAAAAAGGTGGGGTGCGATGTCAGACAACCTCCTTGCGGTGCACCCTGGGCAACCCGGCAGATTCTCTGCCGCGGGCTAAGTCTGACAGCTGCCCCGTGGAGGGGGCGTGGCGTGGCCGGGTTTAACCCAGCGGGCCACTTCACGTGGCCATGTGGGGCATCACCTCCCTTTCTTTTTGAAGATGGGGTTGGGTGTCGCCTGGGGACCCGCTCGCGGGACATGGCGCATTGCGCCTTGTGCCGTTTGTTGTCCCTTTGGTCGGGTTGGTGCGGGTCCTTTTTGAGCTTCGGCATGTCGTTGTTCCGAGGCTGGGAGATTCGTAGAGCTCCGGCGTGTCGTTGTTCCAAGGACTGAGGCTGACCCGATCACCGTGTGGCTTCGGCACACTTGTGCGGCCCCCATTAGGGGGGCTTGAGATGGCCGAGTGCTACTCGGCGGGCCACCTCGTGTGGCCACCGTGGCCGCTTTTTGCGGTGGGTCGGCGCTCGCTGAGCTTCGGCTCGTGTGCGCGGCGGTGGATCCAGTGGGGTTTGCCGTCGGGCAAGCCCGTAACCCTACACTGCGCACACCGCGGCAGGTGCCGCGGTTACCACGACCTCGTTCGGCAGCGGCGCGTCCTTTGAACGTGGCTGCGCCAGGCGCCAAAGAGGGCATATCGAGGGGTTTAGTGGGTAGTCGCTCGATGCGGAGTCCCACACATCCTTGCCCTTGCGGGGGCTTGGACGGTGCGTAAACGCATTCCCCTCGAAAAAAAATACTAAAGCCGTCGTGGAAGTGTATGTCAGAGTTCCCATAACCTTGTCAGGCAGCGACGCGGCCCTCCTCGACGTGTCCTCTTCTTCCGATGACGAGGAGGATGCGGCGATGATGGCCGTGCTCGCGCCAAGGCGTATGTGAAGGGCATCGGTGGGTTTTAGTCTGTAGGCCGCGGTTCCTGGCTGGCACTCTGCCCCCAGGAGCCGCGGAGAGCCCGACATAACCCCGCGCCTTCCCAAGCGCGGGTATGCGTAATACATTTCCCACCGTAAAAAAAAGGGAAAACTAAAGTCGGGGTGCGATGTCACACAACCTCCTCGTGCAGCACCCTGGGCAACCCGGCAGATTTTCTGCCGCGGGCTAATAGTCTGACGAGAGGCCTACCATGGAGGGGGGGGGGGGGCGTAGTATGCCCGGGTTCAACCAGGCGGGCCACTTTGTGTGGCCACCAGCCTCATGCGGGGAGGGGCGAAGTCCCCCCTTCTTGTAGTAAGAAGAGGCGTGGCTTTCGCCGGAAGCCGGTTTTCGGCTGCTGCTTTCTGTGGTAGCAGGGTTGTGGTGAGTTTCGGCTCACCCGCGCGGCGGTGGATCCAGTGAATCGGCGGTGAATCTGCCGTCGGGCAACCCGTTACCCGCAATGAGCGGGCCGGGGGTCCCGGCGCACTGAGCGGCGGGTCACGTGGAAGACAACCACAATAAAAAATCACCCCAACCCCAAGGTCCCAAGGTGGCGTCTCCGTGCCGAGGGGGTGCATGGCTGGTGGGAGACCAGTCCCAAGCGGAGAAAGGGAGTGCATCCCAAAATGCATTAAAATGGAATCTGGCAAAAAACGAAAATCGTTCCCAGGGGTATCAGTCCTCCCCCCCCCATAAACATACAGCTATTACAAAAGTATAAATTTCATATTTCACAGTTAAAGGAAAAGACTGAAGTGAAGATTTGTTTTTGTCCTCTTCAAAATCATAATTTCCTTGGGTCGATATTTCAAACGTTGCAGTAAAAAAACGCAAAGCATTTGAACGTAACGGTCTGCAGCAATTTATTCATTCATCCCCCTTCGAGGGACCGTCGAGACAGGTGTGTGTGTACTGGTCATCGGTTTCGCGCTAGTCACGTAAATATAGTTACCTCCTTGGGTTTTGGTTTATTGAAAAGTTAATTTCCTTGACCACTTTTGCGTAGTTGTGGAATGGATTCATTTAATCATTTATTAATACAAAAAGAGTATCCATCCATAAGGCTAGGGCATGGATACCGGATTACCGGTATACCGAAATACCGGTATACCGATAAATTTTTTCGGTATTTCAAAAAAAATATATTTTCGCAAGGGTGTTTAAAGACTATGCGGAACGCTCGATTTCTATGGTTTATAGTGATGTTCATACTGCTGATGACTTTTCATTATGACAATCACGAAAAATCTCGATTCCATAATCGATAAAACCATCACAAAATCAACTACGCAAGACACTGCATGCATATAGCTAGTATTTAGGTGGTATTTAATGATACTGCTTTCAGTTGTTCGTCTAATGAATTACTTCTACAAATAATCTGCTGTCGGCACTCGTGCACGTACGGACACGATACAGCAGAAACAATACGTAAGCGTTCTGCTCTGAAGCGGCAATCTCACTAACCAACATCATATATCTTTCTCTCCCATACATTGGGTTAGTGCACGGCCACGCTGCACCCCTTTCTCAGTTCTGCTGTTTTCATTGAAGCGAGAACATGTGCCGGTATATAGTGAGCTTCTTATCATGATAATACTTTTACATTTAAGTTTGAAAACATCGTCACCACGCACATTGTGTGAGTAGTGTTGTGTTAATACTGAGATCTCAATCGGCATGGGCAAGTTGGCTACTGTGTTTCAAAACTGTAAAATATTTTTTTTTATTTCTTTGGAACATGCATCATAATACATATCTTAGGCATACGTATTGGCTATAGTATAATGAAGAGCGGGGTCTCCAAAAACAGGCTTTATTTACTAAACGGAGTCTTCTCCTATCTGCTAATGAAGATAAGAATGTTAATATAAATAAATATTAAATTTAAAAAAAAATAACTAAAATCATCGAATTTTTGTAATGTTTTCATATAAATAATAAATCTATGTTACAAGATACATTCGTAGTAGAAAGATAATTTATTAAAAGGTGCTGTGTCAAAATAACCTAAAAATAAAATCTCTAAAAACTGCCTGGGTGGGTATATTAATTCACGTGTTTTGTTCTCGCCCTTGATTCATCCTACGTTTTCGTTAGTATTTTTACTCGCCACTAGAGGGCCTTTTGTGCTTAATCGCACATTGACAGCAGCGTCCATGTAGCGTCGAACATTCTAGAAGCAATAGGTCAAGTAATAAATTAATAATGCTTGTTTAATGTACTTACAAATGGAAATTGATTTTTTTCATTCACTTTTTTTCTGTCGTCTGTGTAACTTTTGCACGATAGAATACAACATTTCATTTTGTATTTAGATAGTTTAAAACTACATTAAATGAAGAGCGTACCACACGTACTAATCCGACAGGTAAAAAGATCGACTTATGTCACTATGTCAGCGCCTCTGGTGCTTAGTAGCTTAAAATTTAAAATGTGTGACGTCAGGACTTTATCGATAGAAGCTGGACTTAATTGCCTATCCTATAACATCTCCTCTTTGTTTTTGCTTCGTGATAGAGTCTGGCTAATGAAAGCTGAACCTGACATTTTTTCAAGTTGCAACACTGATACAATGCCCCTTTGTAGTTTAGTTGAACATGGCGATTTTCATACTTTGTGAAAACTTGTTTCTTTGTAATTTAACTTTCGGTTTTTGGTACAGAAGCACAAACGCACCAGTTTAGATGAAGGTGTTGAGTTTTTGGAAATTGATTTTTATTAAAGTGAGTAAAATAAAATCCTACTAATATTATAAATGTGAAGTGTGGATGTTTAGATGTTTGGATGTTTGTTACTCAATCACGCAAAAACGACTAAACGGATTTGAATGAAATTTGGCATGCATGTAGCCTTTGATATGGAAAAGAACATAGGCTACCTTTTATCCCGATTCAATAAGTAGTTCCCGAGGGAAAATTGAAAATTGTTTATGAGCTAAGCCGCGGGCGGGCGGGCTTTTTCGACCCAATTCTAAAGTACACGCAGACGAAGTCGCGGGCAGAAGCTAGTATTTTATAAATGTACTTTGATGATTTTTATTAAAGTGAGTAAAATAAAATCCTACTAATATTATAAATGTGAAGTGTGGATGTTTAGATGTTTGGATGTTTGTTACTCAATCACGCAAAAACGGCTAAACGGATTTGAATGAAATTTGGCATGCATGTAGCCTTTGATATGGAAAAGAACATAGGCTACCTTTTATCCCGATTCAATAAGTAGTTCCCGAGGGAAAATTGAAAATTGTTTACGAGCTAAGCCGCGGGCAGGCGGGCTTTTTCGACCCAATTCTAAAGTACACGCAGACGAAGTCGCGGGCAGAAGCTAGTATTTTATAAATGTACTTTGATTCTTAACAACTTTATGTACCAACTGACTTAAGTCTTGGTTTTCAACATTTCATAATATTTATTCTTAATTTCTGTCCAAATATGTCAGAAATTAAGTAATTTTTAATTTTCATAAAATCCTAATAATATTATTCAATGCTGGAAGTTCATTGAAATAATAAATTAATAAAAAAGTATCAACTCCGTTTTTTCCTAATATAGCTACTGTCGTCCACAATTTTTTTTAATTTCGCGCGTTTTGTTGGGTTCAACTTTCATTAGCCAGACTAAGGCCAGACTCTATCTACGGCCGATTAATGAAATCAAGGGAAGCTAGAAATCGGGTTGCGGGAGAACTGTCGCTACTGGAATGTGATAGGTAAACATTTGAATATTGTTACTTTACATCGATTGTTAAACATTTCCGAACACATCTAAAGAATATTGAGAAGTTTCCGAACGCATCAGGAGATTGTTTTTGGTTAGGCTTGGTGGTTGGTTGTTGACTATGCTCTGTGGTGTACACTGTGTACTGTTTTGATTATTTTTCGAATGTGATTATATACGTTGTTAAACTGCACTCAACTGTTTCATTTATTAATTTAAGTCCTGGTGCTCGTTGCAACTTCACCTCTGGTGCTCGTTGAAAGTGGTCGTGTACGTGTAATTTTCGCAAATTTCTATAAATCGTGTATTCTAAAGTGTACTCTAAAACCACTGAGTGAATGTTAAAGTCGTAAAAATTACAGTGAAGCGCTTATAACATCTCGGCTCTCAAGCCGACGTAAACGCAGCTCCCCTCACCTCCTCGAGTAAAGAGTAACGTTGCTATTTTCATTCCTTTCGCACTTGGACGAGTTCTACGCGATGAGTCTGCAGCGAACACCGCCTGGTGGCATGTTCATAAGCGGTAGCGAGAGCCTTAGCGGTTCGGTACCTAACTTAGCGCACTATGACAACGAAGATGTTCATAACGTAAACAGGAGGAAACGTAAGGATCGTTCCGAGTATCAGGACTACAAAAATGATCTCGCAGATTTTCGAGTAGATATAATGAATGCTTTACAAGAATTTAGTAAAAACCAAAATGAAAATTTAAATCTCATACGGGAGGAAATATCTGGCATTAAGAATGAAGTAATTACTATAAAATCGGCAGTTGAAAATTTCACACTTCAGTTTGACCACATACACACGGAAATAGAGAATATTAAAATAAATAACAACAAAACTCAAGATGAAATAAAAAATATACAAGCAGAAATAACTCAAATAAAAACTGCTCATGGCTTGGAATTCTCATCATCCAACGCACTCAACCCGCTTCCGCTTATGCAAGAGAAGCTCTTCCTCGAACTAAAACAACGAAGTGACCGCGAGAAAAATATTGTCATAGTGGGTATTACAGAAAAAAACGACATAAATTACAAAACAAGGCGAAGTTACGATGACACTGAGGTTATGAAATTGTTGTCATCTGTGTACGAAACCTGCCCTAAACCTATTAAAACATTGCGACTTGGTAAATATGTACCTAATAAAAACCACCCTGTTAAGGCTTGTTTTAGTGATGCTGGAACTGTGAAATGTTTGTTACGCAGTAAAACCAAACTACCTGAAAACACCCAATTCTACTCCGACCAAACCCCTGCACAGAAGCAGTATTTGGATTCCATTATAGACGAATTAAAACAACGCGAACAAAACGGCGAGCAGGATCTTGCAATTAAATATATAAAAGGCGTACCTACGATTGTTGCAAACAAAAACAATAAAAAAAACGAATAGATTTATCATTACATAATTCAAGATTTACAAATAAACCTAAACGATTTCACCACCAAGTCGTAAAAAAATACGAAGATATTCAATGTAATCCATCGTCTTTAAGATGTTTTTACGCTAACTTACGCAGTATACGTACAGCTGGGAAGTTTGATGAGATAAAATGTATACTTAAAATGATACCTAAGACCGTTCACTTATTGTTGTTTACTGAAACCTGGATTACTTCCGAAAGTGACGCTAAATTGTATAACCTTCCGAACTATCAACATATATATAATTATAGAATACAAAAAAAAGGAGGTGGTGTTTCTATTTATGTGCACAATAGTATAAAATATGAAAAAACCGAAGAATTATGCGAAAATGGTAATCACTACCTATGGATACATATAGATAAATTATGTTTGGATATTGGCATAATATATAGACCTGGAGACACCAGCATGAATAATTTTATGAATTTATTTTCTTCACAATTGGAAATTCGAAGACGAGCAATTACTTTCGGAGATTTTAATATTGATCTACTAAATACAGGAAATCACGTCAAACAATACTTAAACGGTATACAGGAAGCCGGATATGAAATTATTAATAAAATCAATAAAAAAATTAGTACCCGCGAAACCAGCACGACAAACTCAATACTGGATCATATATGTACAAATATTAATAATCACTCATTTAATATGTCGATAATTGATTCATCTTTATCTGACCACAAACAGATTTTTCTTGAGATTGGTATACTGTCATCAAAAATAACTAAAAAAGTACAATACACCGCCTTGGACTATAAAAATCTGTACACTAAGGCTTTGGAGGCGGAGTACAATAGAGAAAAAAATAGTTATTATTATTTGGAAACGTTCATTTTGGAGCAGATAAAAAATAATAAAATTGACAAGATCAAGTATTTAAACTTACCTCAAAAAGATTGGATAAATAAAGTTATCATGGACTCGATAAGAAGGCGGAACGGTTTATGGCAACAGAAAAAAATAAACCCAAATGACGAAAATCTGCAAAGGAAATATAATGATGAACGGAAAAAGACTAGAACTATGATTGCAGCACGTAAAAAGGACTACTATTACTCTTTGTTCAATAACACATGTAACCAACCGAAAAAGATGTGGGAAATCATTAATAGTTTAGCGTTAAATAAGATTAAAGACAGCAGTGCTCCACCCAAACTAATATCTGGGTCAGGACCTATTACGGAAGGTAAAGAAATCTGCAATTACTTTAATACGTTTTTTTCCACTATTGGCTTAGAATTAGCAAACAGAATACCTAACACATATCATAAAAATAACGGCAACATACTAATGTACGAACATAATTACTCACATAACATAATCCTAGACGAGCTAAAACCTTGTAGTGTCGAGGAAGTCTCGAAAATAATCGATAACTTAGATAGTAACACAAGTACTGGGTTGGACGGAATAAGTACTAAAGCGTTAAAATGTTTAAAAAATATAATTATTCAAAGGCTTACCGATTGCATTAACACATGTCTCTTAAACGGCTTCTTTCCCGATACGTTAAAGGTTGCTAGGGTCAGTCCTATTTACAAATCTGGGAGTAGAACAGATCCGGGCAATTATAGGCCAGTTTCGGTGTTGCCTGTTTTATCAAAGATATTTGAACGCATTATGTATGACCGCTTAAATACTTATTTGACTGAAAAACAGTTCCTTATTGACCGGCAATATGGTTTCCGCCCAAAATCGAGCACTCTCTCAGCTGCTATAGACCTAGTAACTAAAATAAAGACTAATATTGATGAAAAAAAAATTGCATTGGGCATATTTATCGACCTAAAAAAATGATTCGACACTGTTAGCCATAGCAAACTTCTACTGAAATTAAGTAATCTAGGCATTACAGGTAAGGCTTTTAAGATGTTTGAATCGTACTTACAGAATAGGCGTCAAGTGGTGCAAATAGATAATTTTTCTAGTGACCCTCAAAATGTCATTTACGGAATTCCACAAGGTTCAATAATTGGACCCCTGATGTTTTTAATTTACGTTAATAATATAGATAAAATTGGGCTAACCGGAGAACTAACTTTATACGCTGATGATACTTGCCTCTTTTACTTCGGTAGTTCTATTCACGACATAATAATCAAAGCTCAAAGTGATCTTAACATTCTAAATGAATGGTTTCAATATAATTTGCTCACAATAAATACCTCAAAAACGTCTTTTATGATTTTCTGTGCAAAAAATAAACATTTGCCAGAGTTCTCCCCTCTTACCATCAATAATGAAGTCATACAGCGTTCGAGGAAGGAGAAATATCTGGGCTTGTGGATGGATGACAAACTAACCTGGAAGGAACACATTGAACATGTCAGGTCCAAGATAGTGCCTGTACTGGGAGCATTAAGAAAGGTTTCAAATTGTATTCCAAATAGAGTGCGTACAATCATCTATAATACCTTAGTTAAATCTCATATAGAATATTTAATTGAGGTGTGGGGATCCGCCGCAAAAACAAATTTAAGCCAATTACAAAGAACTCAGAATAAAATAATCAAAGTACTATTTCAATATCATTATCTTACCCCAACGATAAAATTATACAAAGAAACAAAAATACTAACTATCACACAGCTTTTCAACTACTACACTTGCATACTAATAAAAAATATAACTACAAATGCCATTCATTCTAACTTAACATTTCATAAAAAAGTACACTCACATAATTTAAGAAATAAAGCACAGTTACAGCTGCCTACTGTGCGCACAAACTATGGTAAAAAAACAATTTTGTTTGAGGGAGCACAGCTGTTTAATAATTTGCCAAACATTTTAAAGGATTGTGAGAGCATAAACATTTTCAAGTTAAGACTTAAAGAATTTTTGCAGAAATTATAATTAAAACATAGCATGTTGGAGGTGAAAAATTGTATAACACAACTGTATATCTCATTATAAGTGAACATTGTTTTTTATGAGAAATAAATTTCTTTGAACCTAAGTGCCTTCCAAGTATTAATTAAAACTAACTGTGGCTTTTACTGAATCCGAGTCATCGACTGGGCGATAAATCAACGTTAGTATTACACCAATTGTTGAATGGCGGCGAAGCCGCAAAACACAGCCTGGAGAGGTGAAGGAAAACACGAAGGAACACTATGAGTTTGCTAACAAATCAGAAGCAGGAAATGATGTTCCACGCTCCACGCATTACAACTGTTATCGAGTTACCTACGTGCTGTTCTCAGTAAACCTATCCTGATGTAACTACGAGATTGGTGAGCTATTGAATAACTCGCATGAAACAATAAACATCAACAAGGTCAGTGAACTCAAATATTTATAGTTGTGCAATTTGTGCATTCATGGAAATGGGAAGAAAAATTAGTATATAAACTATTAGTGCTCAAAAGACAATGTTTGGTTGAAGAATATATAACCATTCAACTTTTATTTGGAATGTTTACTAGTGATAATTAATGATAGTTTTCTTCATTGATTATATTTTATTTTGATTGTTGATTTCTCAATTGTTGTATTTTAATAAGCTATCCAAACAATAATTACTGCTTGAATTTGTTTGGTATTTGGGTAATTTATTTACCTTTCTGTGTAAATGCTTGTTTATTATTTAGTTTTATTCCTAATGATTTATTATTTTCATTAAAATACTAGTATTAGGTACAAGTACACTCTTACATTGACTTCCTTTTCATTTTATTTGTTTATTTTTATTGTTTAAAATGGGTAAAAGTCATAAATCCCGTTCTCATACAAAAAGACACTCGAGAAATAAACGCCACAAAAGTTCTTCTAGTAATACGAATACTTCAAGTAGTTCGTCTGAAAGAGACTATAGGCATTCTTATCATAGTAAGAAGAAGCGAACAAACTCTCCACCCCTTAACAGATGTGATCGTCCTCATTGTTGTCAAAGTCATAAAAATAAAAAGCACAGTAACAAGTCACGAGACCGTTCACATACTAGGAGTAATATTTGTATGACACCGCCACTTCTGCAGGAAACTAGAAATTTGAATACTTCTGTTGGCACTTTAATACAAACTCCTGCAGTGTCACCTTCGGGACCAGTATGGTCACATAATTTAACTGCAAATTTAAATGTTATTCCGGAATTTGATCCGACTGATGACAATCAAAGTATTGATTTATGGATTCATAAAGTTAATGAGTCGGCAAAAATTTATTCTTGGGATGACAGACAGACATGTCATTATGCTTTACCTAAATTAGTAAGGTTAGCAAAAAAATGGTATCAAGGCCTACCATCTTTATTATTTTCATGGGATGAGTGGGTGGTTAAACTGAGAGCAGCGTTTCCACAAAATGAAAATTATGGTGACTTACTAACCAAAATGTTAAAAATTAGATGCAAGTTTGGACAATCAGTTGACAATTATTATTATGATAAACTGGCTTTATTAAACAAATGTGAAATCAAAGGGCGAAAGGCAGTAAGTTGTCTAATTCATGGTATTGATGACAAATTTGTAAAAATGGGTGCAAATGCATGCATGTTTGATGAACCGGAAAAACTTTTAGCATATTTGAGGACTGTGTCAATTAATGATTACCAAATGAGAGGCAAAATAGGCATCCCCTCTAATAAAGTCAATAATAAAACATTGGTTATGGGTGATTCTACTCCTAATTCTATTCGCTGTTTTAACTGTGGTGAGACTGGACACATTAGTGTGCGCTGTCCCAAACCACAAAAAAAATGTGGATTTTGCCACAGATTAGGACATATTAATAAAGATTGTCGTAAAAAGTCTTTCACTAATAATAATAACAATAATGAAGACATAATAGAGAAATTAGCAGAACCCGATCAACCAAGAAAGGTTTTATGTATTACTCAAGCTAGTACGGATAAAAATTCGAAGTATTACAAATTAATTAAGATAAATGGAATAGAACGTCAAGCTTTTATTGATTTAGGAAGCGCATGCACTTTAATACGAGAATCTGACGCTAAAGATATTTTTAAAAACTGGAATAAATCAGCAGTTCTGCCTAACTTACGTGGCTTTGGCAATTCTGTTGTACAGGCGTTAGGGATTGCTAAAGCTATGATTGAAGTAGGTAATATTAGAGCTGAGGTGGAACTAATCGTTGTATCAGATGAATATATGCACGTACCAATTATCATAGGTCAAACTTTTACAGAGAAACCTAATGTTGCTATTTATAAATCTGCAGACGAACTTTTATTTATTGAAATACCAAATCTGGAATGTTGTGAAAGTATAGCCAAATATAAAATCATCCTGAAACAAAATAGTATGTTCGAGGCCAATTGCACAACCCCAGCATTTGTTAAAACAGAGCCCGAATTTAGTGGAAATTTGTTTATAAATGGAGGATCAAGGCAAATTTCTAATCAGGAATATCTAATTATTCCAGGTTTGTATAAATTTCGGAATGGTAAGGGCTATGTAATGCTTTGTAATATGAACAAAGGTATACTGCTGATTAAAGAGAACGTTGTTGTTGCTAGGGGTTGTATTTATCAGGAAGTTAATGATTTGTATATAGGATTTACAAATTTTTCCACTTGCTTTGAAGCTTTACCAATAGATAAAATTAAAATAGGAACTAATTTAAATGATGAGGAGCTTAAAAAATTCCACAAGTTACTTTCTGAGTACAGAGATTGTTTTGCGTTAAATTTAGCAGAATTAGGTAAAACTACATTAACTGAGATGCACATAAAGTTGTCTGATGATATGCCTGTGGTATATAACCCCTACAGAGTATCAATAAAGGAACGTGAACATTTATCAGAAATTATTGAAGATTTATTAAAACATGGTATAATACAAGAAAGTACATCTTCATATGCAAGTCCGGTGATCTTAGTCAACAAAAAAAATGGAGAGAAGCGTCTTTGTATAGACTATCGTGCCCTCAACCGAAAGACCTTAAAAGATAAATATCCTCTTCCAAGAATAGAAGACCAGTTAGATAGTTTGGGAGGGAATAGTTATTTTACTAGTTTGGATCTAGCATCGGGGTACTACCAAATACCAATGGCAGAGACCAGCAAGCGCCTCACTGCTTTTGTCACCCCCGATGGTCTGTTTGAATATAACAGAATGCCGTTCGGCTTAGCAAATGCACCTAGTGTATTTCAACGGACCATAAATACCATGCTAAAGGGTTCAGGGAGGCGTTTAGCCTTAGCCTATATGGACGATCTTTTAGTACCCTCAAAAACTGTAGAAGAAGGAATGGAGAAATTAGAAAAAGTTTTTCAGTTATTACGTAATGCCAAATTAACTTTGAAATTAGAGAAATGTCAATTTTTTCAATCCCAGATTGATTATTTGGGATATGAGATCTCTGCTGAAGACATCAGACCTGGAGATCATAAAATACAGGCCGTAAGAGATTTTCCTCAGCCCAAAAATGTCCACGAGGTCCGGCAATTTGTAGGTCTCGCAAGTTATTTTAGGCGTTTCGTGAGAAACTTTTCTGTGATTGCGAAACCATTAACAAATCTAACAAAAAAAGAAACACCTTGGAATTTTGCCGAGGACCAACAAAAAGCGTTTAATGAATTAAAAACACAGCTAACGAGCAGACCCCTATTAGCTCTATTTGATCCAGCGGCTGATCTTGAGGTACATACTGATGCCAGTAAGCTTGGTATAGGTGCAATTTTAATGCAAAAATCCAAAGATAAATTGCATCCTGTAGCATATTATAGTCGCCAGACATCACCTGAGGAACAAAAGTTTCACTCATACGAACTCGAAACGCTTGCGTTGGTAACCGCTTTGCATAAATTTCGAGTTTATCTATTGGGTACAAGATTTAAGGCTGTAACCGATTGTAATGCTGTGCGAAGCACAATGACAAAACGAGATCTTGTACCCAGAGTAGCAAGATGGTGGATATCAATGCAGGAATTTGACTTTACAGTTGAATTTCGCCCTGGTTCTAGAATGGCGCATGTTGACGCGCTGAGCCGTAACCCAGTAAGCAAAGACAATAGCAATACAGGCGATATTATTGATATATTTATGATAAGTGATACTGCTGCATGGTTACAAACGGTACAATCTGCTGATCCTGAAATACAACGTATCGTGAAAATATTACAGGATCCAGAAAGTAAAAATATTTTGGAGATTAAAACTAATTTTACAATTAAAAATGAGAGATTATATAGAGTATTAAATCAAAATGACAAAGTGAATTTGTTATGGGTAGTTCCTAAGTCAGTTAGATGGCAGATATTACAAATGAACCATGATGAAAATGGTCATGTTGGTTTTGACAAAACCTATGAACGCATTAAGAGGATATATTGGTTCAAGAATATGCGAAAATTTATTAAAAAGTATTGTAATTCGTGTCTTAAATGCGCACGGAAAGGACCTAAGGAAGGGATGCTTCACTCAATAGAGAAAGTAAGTAAACCCTTCGATACATTACATGCTGATCATTGTGGTCCGTTCCCTATCAGTAAGAAAAGAAATCAGTATGTGCTTGCTGTGATAGATTCTTTTAGCAAATACATATTCTTAAAAGCTGTCAAAGATTGTAAAACAAAAACCAGTATACAAGTCTTTGAAGAATACTTCACATTATTCGGGGTTCCACGACGGTTAATTACAGACCGTGGAACCAGTTTTACTAGTCATGAATTTAAAAAATATATTTTAGACAAGGGTATTAAACACATATTGAATGCTGTTGCAACACCAAGGGCCAATGGTCAAATAGAACGATACAACAGGACCCTTGTCGATTCGCTCACAGCTGTTAACCATTCAAGACCTGAAAATGAATGGGATATTGCTGTTCCTAAAGTGCAATGGTCTTTAAATAATACCATTAATAAGGGCACAGGCAAAACACCCGCGGAAATTCTATTTGGAATAACTCCTACAGGGAGCTGTGACGGTATTATGAACCCTTTAATATCAGAAGGTACACATATGCAAAATTTAAATCTTCTTAGAGATAATGTTGCAGAACATATTCATATTGAACAACAGAAACAGAAGGACAAGTTTGATAGTAAAAGAAAAGAAGCCCACAAATATAAAGTTGGCGACCTTGTTCGGATAGAGAAAGATGTTAGTACAGTGCCAGGCCAGAGTAGGAAATTAATTCCAAAATGTTCAGGACCATATAGAATAACTAAAGTCTATGATAATGACCGCTATGAAGTGGAAGACACTCCGTTAACACAAAAACAAGGTAAAGCAAAATATACAGGGGTATATTCAGTTGATAAAATTCACCCATGGCTAGTTTTTGCAAATGACCCCATTTCAAGTGATTCGGATTAAAGTGCAATTTAATAATTAATTGTATTTACAGGACAATTAAGAAATAGGTATTTATTATGATAAGGAGAATTTACAGAAAGGTAAATAAATAAAACAATATACTAAATTGTATTTCTAATTATTGAATCTGATGTTCAAACTTAATTAAACACCTAAATAACTTTGTTAATCACAATTACTTATGCGATATTATCTCACTATTACAAAACAATATTTACTGGCTGTCGACAGTGTCACAATGAAAATTATTTAATCTCGGAATAAGCGATGATTGTTGTCAACAAGTGAAATTCAGTTATGTGGGTTTCAGCCAGTTATATACCTTGAAGAAAATGTTTACTATGGTATATTACTGTTAACAACAAAATAGTGATATTTAATATTCTGAGATAGTAATAAATATGATTGTAAAAGAGATAGTGAGAAAGTAACTTTAATCTGTGAAAATTGTAAAAGTTACAATATGAAGATAAGTAAAACCAAGTGATAATAAATAATATTAAGTGTTTTGTGTATAAGTGAACCGGTATATATAGAGAATTCAATGTGATATATACAGGTACATTGTCAATGGGATTTTAGAGAGCCGTTGTGCAATCTTTGTACACAGGCATTAATTATGAGAGCCGGTGTACTACATGTACGTACACAGGCAATACTAATAAAGAGAGCTGGTGTACAATATAAGAAGTACACGGGCATTACTTGTAAAAAAAAAAAGTGAGCCGGTACCATATGGTGCGGGTATTCAAAGAATGTATAGTATATAAATAATAGCTTTATATATTATAGATATAGAAGATTCTTATTAGTGATTTAAATTAAACCATTCTGGAACAATAATTAGTCAGTAAGAAGTGAAGTTTTATATGTGCACATACCGACAATATTTTAATTATAAAAGTAAAGAGATATAATTGTGAATTTGTATGATTTTTAAAAGTGAACTGTAATACAGTAAGAAAATTATTATTGTGAAACCGAATCTTAACTGGGAATGTCAATTGTTTGTTACACAGTCATGAAAAAATAATAATTTTAGCACACGCGGGGACGCGTCTAGTGTCAGAATTGGCCGAATGATAGGTAAACATTTGAATATTGTTACTTTACATCGATTGTTAAACATTTCCGAACACATCTAAAGAATATTGAGAAGTTTCCGAACGCATCAGGAGATTGTTTTTGGTTAGGCTTGGTGGTTGGTTGTTGACTATGCTCTGTGGTGTACACTGTGTACTGTTTTGATTATTTTTCGAATGTGATTATATACGTTGTTAAACTGCACTCAACTGTTTCATTTATTAATTTAAGTGCCTTCCAAGTATTAATTAAAACTAACTGTGGCTTTTACTGAATCCGAGTCATCGACTGGGCGATAAATCAACGTTAGTATTACACCAATTGTTGAATGGCGGCGAAGCCGCAAAACACAGCCTGGAGAGGTGAAGGAAAACACGAAGGAACACTATGAGTTTGCTAACAAATGCTACCTATCTATCCACCAGAAACCCCTATATTCGCCTATAAAACAGTATGGGCTGCGACTTAGAATAATAACGCATAGAAGGATAGCCCGGTAAAGAGCGCGATGATTAAAGTGAAGCAAAAATGACACCGATACACATCGGTCGCAGTCGCTTACGCGCGAAACACGCACACTACGATAAAAACAGTATGGAGCTGCCGGCGTAGTAAGCCATTTATGGCTCACATTTATAGCCGTAACAGACGATCCGATTTGATTGGAGCCAACCGTCCGACCCCGATCAAATTGGAACGTGTGTACGGCTGTCGGCCCGACATAATTATTATTAGCTTATTGGTTGCTTGACGGCCCGATCGCTCATCCGACAAGTAGGGACACGACAAAAGACAAAAGTATCGATACTTTGTTATTTAATTTAATTATGTGTGCTTAAAGTAATAAATTAATAATTTAGGGCCGGTTTTTCAATTGTCAGATAACTCTTTAACTGTTGAATAAATATGGCGATATGACAGATTTTCTATACAAAAGCAGTCAAACTGTCATTGTTATTCCTCAGATAAAAGTTAACTGACTTTTATCTGATATCTGATATGATTGAAAAATCGGCCCAAACTAAAATGACTCGACTGCTGTCCTGCCAAACCACAAAGTAGAGAAAAAAGTGTATTGCAAAAATTTTGTTTATTTTTTGTTTGTGTTTTAATAGGGATTTCGTTATTTATTTATTTTCGCACGTTTAGTTACGCATTTTACAGTAAGCTCTTTGTCAAGCTATACTATTTGACCTTTGGATCGTTCATATGTCGCTTGTAATAGTGGCGGTATTCGTAGTGTCAATGTAAAGCTTGAATGGGAGCTTACTGTACATCCTGCTGTGGATTATAAAAATAGTTATTAACAAACATTGCCCTTTTTATGAGTACCTACCTAATATAATAAACTTTGATTTGTGAATTTACAGTTGCTTTTTTATTATTGTTTATACGCACCTACTTAATTTGTTGCTGTTTTCAAGTCACTGACTGACGTTGAAGTACTCTACACTTTGAATTTGAAGTACTCATACTTTTGTTTCAATATTTTTACGAGTACCTACGATACTTTTTTAACCCCCGTCGGAAAAAGAGGGGTGTTATAAGTTTAACATGTGTATCTGTGTGTCTGTGTATCTGGATGTCTGGCTATGGCTTCATAGTTCCCAAACGAATGGAACGAATGGACCTATTCAGTGATACAATACAAGGCATCCGAAGGCGATGCCACATGGAGGAAAAGTACCATAGATACCGTAGATATAACTGTGGAAAGATTTCATAATTTTAAATTCAAAAACAAATCCAACCGCATTAAAACACTGCTAAATAATCACCTGTCTGGATCGGGTATCGAACCCGCCAAATGAAGAAAATGAATATCCTGTATTTTTATGATACCAATCGATAGAGTCGGATCACAGGAAAAAATATCTCTAATAAACATTACCTGAAAAACTTAAGGAAAACCATGAAATCTATCTGTACCTATTTATTTATTATTTATAAACTTTATAAAATATAAACAAAAGGTGTTAATTTATTTGAGTTTCGCAAAGACTAATTGTGTTTTTGTATTGGCCAAAATAGTATTTCGTATCGATATCGATATAGGTACATAATACTTTTTACGGCATCCCTTCTATTGGATTGCCAACCGCGTCGGACCGTCTGTAGGCGCGTCGGCTGCTCATTTGATTGGATCACGTTGGATCCAACCAAATCGGAACGTCTGTTAACAACATTAGTTGCATCAAATCGTGCGCGTCGGTTGGGTTTCTATGCGTTATTATTCTAAGGGCTGCGATGTCTGTGTTAAGGGCCCATGGCGCGAAAAATAGCAAAAAGGCCGTTGGCGTTTTTGATATTTTACGTTAACGTTCCAGTTAACTGACTCGGAAAAAATAAATTTAAATTCTTAAATTATGTGTTTACACAATCACCGTCACCATTTTTCAAATTTACATACCATTTCGTTAAAAAATAGCTTCCATTTTACTTAAAATTTAGGTTACACCCACATACCGTTCGTGATTTTTAGCTTCATTAATTAACCCTATTATATTTTAGTTTAATAACTATATAGAACAAAGGTGAGCATAACACTGACACCGTGGTATTTTTTTAAATTATCGTACATTGATTTTTATATGAATTTTTTAACATACATTTATCGATTTTCTTACAAATACTTGGCTCGGGCGCGTCGAAATTCAGTGTGCAATCAAGACTCGAAGTGAGAGCACGTCGCTTTGAGCTAGCTCCCGGTTACGTAATTATTTGTGTATGTATACGACGCGAAGTCCTACGGAGTAATCGGAGAAATTGATAACTAACAATTTTATTATTTGTGGCTGCCGTACGAAAAACCTTCAACCTTTTTACAAGCTTTTATTTATCTTTTGCATGTTCGGGTCTAATCTTGCGAGTTAAATTTGACTCACTTCCCGGTTTCCGATTAAGCTGAAATTTTGCATGCATATGTATAAATATATTATGATGACGACATGGAGCTGATCTGATGTTGGAGCTGAAAGGTGGCCATAGGAACTCCGCAATAAAACGAAGTAGTCCCATCGAGTTTGAGCTCGTTTGATTCGTATTGACGAGAACTTTGATCCTATATGGTAACCAGGGTCTGATGCTGGATCTGGAAGGTTGCCATAGGAACTCCGCAATCAAACAATGCAACCCCATCGAGTTTAGGCTCGTTTGATTCGTATTGACGAGTACTTTGGTCCTACATGGTAACCAGGGTCTGATGCTGGAGCTGGAAGGTATCCATAGGAACTCCGCAATAAAACGACACAATCCTATCGAGTTTGGGCTCGTTCGATTCGTATTGACGAGTACTTTGGTCCTACATGGTAACCAGGGTCTGATGCTGGAGCTGTAAGGCAGCCATAGGAACTCCGCAATAAAACGACACAATCCCATCGAGTTTGGGCTCGTTTGATTCGTATTGACGAGTACTTTGGTCCTATATGGTAACCAGGGTCTGATGCTGGAGCTGGAAGGTAGCCAAAGAAACTCCGCAATTAATCAACGCAACCCCATTGAGTTTGGGCTCGTTTGAATTGTATTGACGAGCACTTTGGTCCTATATTGTAACCAGGGTCTGATCCTGGAACTGGAAGGTGGCCATAGGAACTCCGCAATCAAACAACGCAACCCCATCGAGTTTGGGCTCGTTTGAATTGTATTGACGAACACTTTGGTCCTATATGGTAACCAGGGTCTGATGCTGGAACTGGAAGGTGGCCATAGGAACTCTGCAATAAAACGACACAACCCCATCAAGTTTGGGCTCGTTTGATTCGTATTGACGAGTACTTTGGACCTATGTGGTAACCAGGGTCTGATGCTGGAGCTGGAAGGTAGCCATAGGAACTCCGCAATAAAACGACACAACCCCATCAAGTTTGGGCTCGTTTGATTCGTATTGACGAGTACTTTGGTCCTACGTGGTAACCAGGGTCTGATGATGGAGCTGGAAGATAGCCAAAGGAACTCCGCAATAAAACGACACAATCCCATCGAGTTTGGGCTTGTTTGATTCGTATTGACGAGTACTTTGGTCCTATGTGGTAACCAGGGTCTGATACTGGAGCTGGAAGAAAGCCAAAGGAACTTCGCAATCAAACAACGCAACCCCATTGAGTTTGGGCTCGTTTGAATTGTATTGACGAGCACTTTGGTCCTATATGGTAACCAGGGTCTGATCCTGGAACTGGAAGATAGCCAAAGGAACTACGCAATAAAACGACACAATCCCATCGAGTTTGGGCTTGTTTGATTCGTATTGACGAGTACTTTGGTCCTATGTGGTAACCAGGGTCTGATACTGGAACTGGAAGCTGGCCATATGAACTCCGCAATAAAACGACACAACCCCATCAAGTTTGGGTTTGTTTGATTCGTATTGACGAGTACTTTGGTCCTACATGGTAACCAGGGTCTGATGCTGGAGCTGGAAGGTAGCCAAAGGAACTCCGAAATAAAACGACGCAACCCCATCGAGTTTGGGCTTGTTTGATTCGTATTGACGAGTACTTTGGTCCTATATGATTTTTCTTGATGAGTACTTTGAGCCTAGCCTAGATAATATCCATACGCAACCCCATCAATTCCTTTTGTGCGACCTTCCCCAATTTAGGTGTCAAATGAAAGAGCTTGAATTGTAGAATATAGTATATTCTGAAAGACAATCTAATACAAGATGGCCGCCGTCACAAATTGACAGATTATTTTTATGTACAATCCCCACAATATTGGTCTGTATATGGAGTATCAAATGAAAGTTCGTAAAATACAGTACACCATGAAAAAAACTAAAACAAGATGGCCGCTATCACAAAAGATTTTTAAAAACAAACTTTTATTTTAATGTCCTAAAAAAAGAAAATAAACTTTAATTTATTTTTTATTACAATCTAGCGAATGGCTTCAATGCACTAAAAAGTGCGTTGAGCACAAGAAAATATTCATTTCATATTTGTTTATTACTAAATTATTATATGTATATTATATAAATTAATTTGTAGATACAACTAACAATAAAGAACTCGGTAGTCATTAAAATATTTCGTATTATTTGAATAATTAATAAAAAAAATTTTTTTTTAAAAACAAGCTTATATTCTAATGCCTTAAAAGAGGAAAATAAACTTTAATTTATTACAAGATATATTTTCTTATAAAAATATAAAAGATTGTCCCGAGAATTAGGATAAACAATAAAACAATTTAACTTGATTATTATCTTTATTTTTTTATAATAAATAACGTTTTGTACAGCATTGTCATACACACATGACAATGCTGTGCAGTTCTGAAATTTAAATGCATATATGATCCCTTTTTTGAAAAACTCGATTTCGTTATAACTGCTGCCTCACGGAAACTCGGTGTCCTGAACAAGGTGCGTAGGTATTTTGCGCCGGACCAACTATGCCTGTTGTATAAAACTCAGGTTAGGTCTTGCGTGGAATATTGCTCGCACTCCGGCTCCGCTCAGTACCTCCTCGATGCTCTGGACAGATTGCAGCGTCGCGCTATTCGAATAATTGGCGATGTAGAGGCAACTAACACCCTCGAGCCTCTACAACTTCGACGTGACATCGCCTCTCTTAGCGCCTTTTACCGAATGTTCCACGGGGAATGCTCTGAGGAGCTCTTTAACCTTATCCCTCCCTCTCCATTCCTTAACAGGAACACGCGTAAGGGTCTACGGAGTCATCCTTACACTGTATCCTCCTTTTCACACCGTACCAAGAAATTCCAAGATTCCTTCTTTTTTTTTTATTGCTACTAAGTTGGCAAAAAAGCAAACTGCCCACCTGATGGTAAGTGGTAACAGTCACCTATAATACATTGTGTCTCGTGTGACATTCGCAGTAAAACTGCAACCTGCAACAAGGGCCACAGTGTACGTTGCCAACTTGTGACTTAAGATGTAAAGTCACGGTACCCAGTAATTTCAGTACCATATCTTACCCTTCAAACCGGAACACAGCAATGCAAGCACTGCTGCTTTGCGGCAGAAATAGGTAAGACGGAGGTACCCAAGCACACGACCTTGGTACAGAGTCTCCCTCCTGTAAGTCTTCTGTCGTTCATCCCACACTTGGAATTCTCTACCTGCGCACGTGTTTCCTCCATCCTACAACATGGGTTCCTTCAAAAGAGGTGTGAAAAACATCTTTTAGGCCGGCAAGGGGCGGGCAGGTTCGATAGTGGATGTCCTCCCTCCTCTATCTGTCAACTCATTTGGGCCTCTTTCACCGCTTAACATCAGGCGGGAAGAGGTCATTTGCCAGGCCCTCCATAAAAAAAAAACTGTTTAAGTACCTTGCCCTTATGTATTGGTAAGCCTTAAATAAATAAATATTGGTAATTCTAAGAAAAAAATATTTGTTTTTTATAAAATGGGTAAATCTTGCGACAAGCTTTTATATTTTATTAAAAACTAGCTGTGCCGGCGAACTACGTTTCGCCATAATATAAAAAATCGTTTACGACCTATTCTCAGATCTACCGAATGTGCAAAAAAATTTAATAAAGATCAGTCAAACCGTTTCGGAGGAGTTCGGTAACAAACACTGTGACACGAGAATTTTCTATATAAGACTAGCTGTGCCGGCGAACTACGTTTCGCCATAATAATTGTAGAAAAAATAGTTTACGACCTATTCTCAGACCCACTGAATATACACAAAAAAATTCATAACGATCGGTCAAGCCGTTTCGGAGGAGTTCGGTAACAAACACTGTGACACGAGAATTTTATATATTAGATGTATCATGTAATAAATTAAAATTTATTTTCGTCTTATTAGGGCTTTAAAATAAAATCCTAGTGTGGGGCGACTTTTTTTTAAATCTTTTTACTATTATTTTATATTTTATCATTTTGTAACCGCATGGCCGCCATTACGAAACTCGACCAAAGTACTCGTCATTACGAAACAAACGAGCCCAAACTCGATAGGGTTATGTCGTTTTATTGCGGAGGTCCTATGGCCACCTTCCAGCTCCAGCATCAGACCCTGGTTACCATATAGGACCAAAGTACTCGTCATTACGAATCAAACGAGCCCAAACTCGATAGGGTTTTGTCGTTTTATTGCGGAGTTCCTATGGCCACCTTCCAGCTCCAGCATCAGACCCTGGTTACCATATAGGACCAAAGTCCTCGTCATTACGAATCAAACGAGCCCAAACTCGATAGGGTTATGTCGTTTTATTGCGGAGGTCCTAAGGCCACATTCCAGCTCCAGCATCAGACCCTGGTTACCATATAGGACCAAAGTACTCGTCAATACGAATCAAATGAGCACAAACTCGATAGGGTTATGTCGTTTCATTGCGGAGGTCCTATGGCCACATTCCAGCTCCAGCATCAGACCCTGGTTACCATATAGGACCAAAGTACTCGTCAATACGAATCAAATGAGCACAAACGCAATGGGGTTGTGTCGTTTTATTGCGGAGTTCCTATGGCCACCTTCCAGCTCCAGCATCAGACCCTGGTTACCATATAGAACCAAAGTCCTCGTCATTACGAATCAAACGAGCCCAAACTCGATAGGGTTATGTCGTTTTATTGCGGAGGTCCTATGGCCAACTTCCAGTTCCAGCATCAGACCCTGGTTACCATATAGGACCAAAGTACTCGTCATTACGAATCAAACGAGCCCAAAGTCGATAGGGTTATGTCGTTTTATTGCGGAGGTCCTATGGCCACCTCCCAGCTCCAGCATCAGACCCTGGTTAACAAATAGGACCAAAGTACTCGTCAATATGAACAAACGAGCCCAAACTCGATGGGGTTGCGTCGTTTTATTACGGAGTTCCTATGGCCACCGTCCAGTTCCTTCATCAGATCAGCTCCATGTTATCATAATATTGCATTGTCACGATATACATATTATTATGTGCAAAATTTCAGCCCAATCGAAAACGAGAAGTGGTCAAATCTACTTACATACATACATACATACATACAGTGCAAGCTAAATAAAAGCTTGTAAAAATAAAAGTTGATCAAACACATCCCTGTATTTACTATAGTATAACACAGTAAATAATAAACACCTATTAAATTCAAAATTAACATCTACGATATTTTGCTAGGCGGCCGTACCGATTGCGCGGCCGAGTGCGCTTGTGTGCGTGAGCGACGCACACAAACAGGGACTAGAGAAATTTACCTAAACTAGCTCGGGCTCGCGCGGATGGTGGGCCCTTAAGGAATTACCGGCCCTTACTTTTCAAAATGAAGCTTCACGCGACGCCACTGTCACCTTGTAGCGAGTAGAATTACTAAAATGCCAGCATTTAAGACGTTAACATGAAAGTTTCGCTATACATTACTAGGTGGCAGCAGTGCGGAAAAGTCAGCGTGTGGCATTTGTCTAGGGGGCTGTGGGGCTAGCACGCAGGAGAATCAAAAATCGAATCGAAATCAGAATCGACGAGTTTGTATGGCAATTTTATTAGTTCCGCTACTCACCGCCGTGGCGCTAATAATATTGCCATACAAACTCCTCGATTCGGATTTCGATTCGATTTTCGATTCTCCTGCGTGCTAGTCGAGAATATTAGAGTTGCTTATCGTGTGCGTTATCGCGCGTATGGTGTGTACAGTAAGCTCCCATTCAAGCTATACATTTACGCTACGAAAACCACTGCTATTACGAGCGACATAAGAACGGTCCAAAGGTCAAACTGTATAGTTTTACAAGGAGCTTACTGTACATTAAAGGCTTTTAACACGCTAACATATCGCGCTGCTTGGTCAGACTAGCGTTGTTCATTTCATAAAATTTTGTATCATTAATAATAATGCATTGATTTTTTGTGAAAACTTATAAATGGACTTAGTTTATTTAGCTGCAATAGATAAGACAGTTATAGATAGAGATATACAGTAAATTTTTACAGTGGATATTAGGTTAATTATTAATAATACAAGCAAATTTAAAATAATAATCTCATTATCATAAAAAAATACCTGTGAGCGACCCGCAATATTTGGATAAGCACCTTCTCGCAGTTTCATATTTCCTTTTTTAGTTTTAACAATATCCTTTTCATCAAAGTGAACTGAGCATATTTTTGTATATTTTGATGGTGTCCAACCGTCTCTATTTATTATTTGTATCCATTTATTTCTTAAATTAATTCGCGATGGAAATCTACAAAACACCAATTATTTTTGGGATGTTTTCATATAAACAATAAAACTATGTTAAAATATACATTCGTAGTAAAAAGATAGCTTTATTAGAAGGTGCTGTGTCGATAAAATCTAAAAAAAAGTCGTTAAAAACTCCTTAAATTGATTCACATGTTTAGTTTTCGCCGTTAATACATCCTACGTTTTCGTAATAGTATTTTTACTCGCCACTAGATGGCCTTTTGTGCTAAATCGGCACATTGACAGCAGCGTTCATGTAACGTCACTAACGTCGCACATTCTAGAAACAATACGTCAAGTAACAAATTGATGCCTGTTTAATACTTACAAGTGGAAAGAGATTTTTTTTTCGTTCACTATTTTTCTATCGTCTGTGTAACTTTTGCACGATATAATACAACATTTCATTTTGTTCTAGTCTAAAACTAAATTAAAGGAAGAGCATAAGTACGACGACGTACAAATCCGACAGAGTCACAGAGATGAATAAAATAGATCGACTGATGTCAGCGCCTCTAGTGTTAAGTAGCTAAAACTTTTTTTTTTTCTTCCATCTGGCTTCGCACGGTTTGTGCATTTTAGCCAATGTCGAGTTCGAATTTTGATACATTTGGTAGGAAACGGTAAAAATTTGGGAAACGAGAATTTAGGAATTTACTTCGGATTTCGGAATAGGAAATGTGTTGAGGAGATCAGTAAAGTATTCTGTTTTTATTGATATAATATAAAATGGACAAATAACTGATATTTGTTGATATCAAATGATAATATTATTTATGTAATATATATACTATTTTATTATAATTTTAATCATTTAAAAGAATAAATGAAGAAATACATTTATAAGCGCTGGCATTTTTGCTGTGTAATAGAGTAACTATACTGATCGGGAACGGAATTTTTAAGGATAAAAGGTCGTTAAGGAATGTATCTCTTTGGTATTTAGGGCAAGAAAAGAAAATATGATATATTTCCCGTATCCAGTCCGCATTGGACTATCAATTATGCCTAGCTTTGCAAGGTGAACAGGTGAACATGTATGACCTAATCTTAACCTAGTAATTATAGTTGTTTCTTTTTTACCTAGCCTTAGAGACCAAAACCAAGGTTTTAATGGAATATCAGTTTGTATTAAAGAGTAGAATCTACTCCTAGTTTGCTGTTCAGTATGCCATACTTCATTCCAAGCTGTTTGTAAGGATAATTTGGGAAGGGCTAATAAATCTTGACAATAATTTAAAAATGGATAGACATCACCACTGGAGACCGCCTCACTAGCTAATCTGTCAGCAGTTACATTACCTTTGATGCCTGAATGACTTGGAATCCAAACAAATTCGACTAAGTATGCAACCTCTCAAGTTACATATATGTATTTCACTTCTTATATTAAAAATTAAAGGGAAATATGGCTTTAGTTTAAAAGGAAATTTCAACAATACCTGAAGAGAACTTTTAGAATCAGAGAAAATTACAGATTTTTGAAGTTTTAATAAATTAATGTATTCTACAGCTTTTAATAGACCTAGATTTTCACCAGAATGTACCGCTGACTCGGGTGGGAGTTTTATTTTTTGAACTATATTATATTGAGAGTGATATACTCCGACACCCACACACTGCTCAGAAGACTGTTTAGAGGCATCACAGAATATGTGTTGGTAGTCAAAAAATTTTGATTCTAAAATATGTGTAAAGTTGACAAGTACATTACTTTTATTACTGTCTTTTTTCAATAAATCTAAGTGAACCACTGGATTTAGCACTAAGCAATCATAGTTAGCATGAAACATGGGGAGAAAAGTGGATTGATGTATAGGAGAGGAAGTATCCAGATATTTTCTATAGCTAATAAGTAGGAATAACTCGAAGTTGATAATTGCTCGTTCACTTTAAACAAAATTTTAAGAAGTGGGTGATTAGAAAATTGTAAAATACGGAATAAATATCGATCACTAAGTAATTGCCGTCTTAATTGCAAAGGAGGTTCGGAACATTCAATTTGCAAAGCGTTAGTTGGACTGGACTTCATTGCCCGTTATTGTTCTTAGGGCTTTGTATTGCATTTTATCAATTTTCTTAAAAGCTGTGGTATTACCAAGCTCTAAAAGAAATGTACCATAGTCTAAAACACTTCTTATTAAAGCGTTATAAATAAGTTTTAATGAATATGGATGTGCACCCCACCACACGCCAGATAGACATCTTAACATATTTAATAATCTTTCACATTTATTTACAATGTAGTCGCAATACATAGCTCCAGATAGCTTACAATCCAGTATAACTCCCAGGAATTTAATGTGATCTTTTACTGGTATGATAATGTTATTGTAGTATAACTCGATATGAGGGTGTATGCTCTTACGTGTAAAAATAACAACTGCACTTTTTGATGGTGATAAGTCTAATCCATTGCTATCCATCCATATTTTTAGTTTAAGTAATGACTGTGATAGGGCTAAAATTTTTTTAAACAATTTCCTAGTTTCAGCTGTAATTTCAGATAGATTATCATAATTAGAATTGATCATACATGTTCTATAATTTTTCTCAGCCTCCTTTCTTTTCTTTACAGCCTCAGTACACTCGTGGGACACCAGGGAGGGGATGGAATTTTCTGTGTTGCTGATTTTTTCTTTTGGACGACGTCGTTTGCAGCCTCTATTAAAATGTTTGACAATATTTTAGCAGATTGTGCTTCAGTAACACTACCAATGGCTGGAAGACTAGTTAATTTGGATTGAACTGACAGTTTATATTTTTCCCAGTCACTACTGCTTCTGTCAGCGATTTTATGTTTTAATAAATTAAATGTAAAAAAACCTTTTTAAAAACAAGCTTTTATTTAAATGCGCTAAAAAGAATTAATAAAGTTTTACACTAAAACTTTTACTTATAACGTCATTTCACATTTGACACAATTTATATGACATACTTAAAAGCTTGTCGCGAGATTTACTTGTGTGTAGTAATATTTACTTTGAAAATTGTAATGTATAAAATTATTCACATCAAATTATTTAATTTACTTGTTTATCTACAAAAGTAAATCTCGCGACAAGCTTTTATGTCATATAAATTGTGTCAAATGTGAAATGACGTTATAAGTAAAAGTTTTAGTGTAAAAGTTTATTAATTCTTTTTAGCGCATTTAAATAAAAGCTTGTTTTTAAAAAGGTTTTTTTACATTTCATTTATTTTTTACTTTTTAGTTATCACTGGACACGTTTCTCAGTCTGTTCATCTCATTCAACGCATCATTGTTGCAAGGTCGTTTGCCGGAACGTCTATACAGAATATCAGCTCAATCGGTTTAAGATATCTACTTCAAAATTGATTTTTAGCTTTAGAAGTACGACATATTGGATAATTATTCAAGTTATTCTTAGCAAGACCTTTTATTTGATACCCATATTGTAGGAGTGCATTAAAAATAATTGGTCCGCCATCTTGGGTATGCAGCCATCTTGGATTTAGAATGACGTCACACAGTTAACCGTGCATTTTCATCCAAACTGTGTGTATACAAAATTTCAGCTCAATGTTAAAGATATCTACTTCAAAATTGATTTTCAAGCTATAGACGTCCGCCATATTGGATAAATAGTGACGTCACATTATTTTTCGAGTTACTCTTAGCAAGACCTTTTATTTGATACCCATATTGTAGGGGTGCATTAAAAATAATTGATCCGCCATCTTGGGTATGCCGCCATCTTGGATTTAAAATGACGTCACACAGTCAACCATGCATTGTCATCCAAACTGAACGTGTGTACAAAATTTCAGCTCAATCGGTTAAAGATATCTGCTTCAAAATTGAGTTGCAAGATTCCACCCGAACATACATACATTGCAAGTTAAATAAAAGCTTGTAATAAAAAGGACTTGTACTGGAAACATGATGGTTTTTGGTTTGGAAATGTTATTAATATTGGATAATGGTCACTACCATACGTGGAACGTATACCATACGAACACTACCATACGAACCAAGAGTGTTCCAAGACAATAATGCTGCTAAGGTTGGAGAGCACAAAGATAAATCAACAACACTACTATGTTCATTGGGCCTAGTACATCTAGTTCTTGTACCGGAGTTTTAAATACATATATTATGCAAATCAATGATATCTATTAGTTCTTCTCCTAAATCTGTTGCACCAAAAAGAAGAAAAAGAATTAGAATCACTCCTTTAAATGACTCTGATGATTCAGATGCTGAAAATAAAGGTAACTAATAGGATACAATTCAAATTCAAAGTACTTTATTCAATTGATTTATTTAACTTTAATATTTTCAGCAGACAATAAAGTAGATGTGGCAAAGGGGGTGCCTTTTGAACAAAAACTGCAAAGTAGCTTCAAATATGAACCAAACCAGTCTCCAAGGAGCACAAAAAACCACCACAATCTTCAACTAATGGGTATATTCATATGTAGTTATTCTTTTCTAATATTTCCTATTATATAATTTTATACCTTTTCCACATAACCAACATGTTTAATGAATCTTCAATACAATTACTTTTGTGATAAAAATATTTATTTAGTTAAAGTACAATTGACAGATTACAATCATTTTGAGGTACGTTGTTAATGAACTTCCCCGTGATTGATGTTGGCAATTAAAATCACCTAAAACTAGGAATTCTAGACAAACTAAGTATTGTTAGCGAAGGATGTGAAATGTATATAGATACAATACATATTTTATTTACATTTACAGCTACAATAGAAATGTCATTATTGTGGGATGGTAAATTTACAGGGATGAATGGAACAGAATTTTGGATGAGTAGGGCCACACCACCATACCCATCAGATCTATCTTAACGTACTATGTTATAGCCATAAATTCTGAATATCTGATTTGTTTAAGCCATGTTTCGGATAGTGCAAAGACAAATGGTTCAAATTTATTAAGAAGATAAATAAGATCACTTTTTTTATTATGAATGCTACGGCAGTTCCACTGTATTATTTTCGCCAAGTTGGCCATTATTAAAAGCATGTGTAAGATTTGTCAAAACTGAAGCAGCGTTGGACTGTGGGTTTTGATTAATATGTGTTATTAGATTCAATAGGGCTGACAATATTTCTGATATTGTCATCTGTGTATTAGAGTTAACAGAAGTTTTATTAAAACCACAACCATTTGCAGGTGTAGGAATTTGAAAATCATTGACTATAGCATTATGAGCGACTGTATCATAACCATGTGTATTTATAAATGGTGTTTTAGGCTTAATAAATATTGTTTTTTTATATGATGTGTGAGGCTGGACAGATTGTTTTGAATTTTAGTATGTCCGAAACGACAGCAGTTATAGCACTGTATGGTGGGTTAATATATAAATCTACAGGCAAGGCATTGTAACACATGAATATTCTTTTTGGCAAGATTTGTCCATCAAAAGTTATTACAACCCTTTGAGACGGTTTCCATGATGGAGTACCATCTAAAAACACTTTATAATTAACCCTCCTCACTTTAATTATCTTACCACAACCAAACGGAACTGTTATGTTTTCTATAATTTCTTCTGGTGTCCACTCTGCCGGAACGCCTCTTAAGAGACCCATTCGAGTGACACTAAATGTTGGGATAAAAGCTTTGAAATTATAAGCATCTACAATTTTATCTGTGATAAATGAATTTGCAGAAGAATAGTTTAAAAAGCTCATTGCTATTTTATTCCTACCTATTTGCTTCACACTTCCGTTTACAATATTTTGGAAAGAATTTTTCTTTAAAAATTTTCCAAATGTAACTGTATGCAAGGAAACGCTATCACTAGGAGTAGATTGTACCCTTTGAATATGAACGATAAACGGAGAGATGTCATTTTCATTGTACAACTTACGACCTATTGGTGTGGGAAAGGACTGATTCTGAGAAATATGCAAATCGTTTCGAACCACAGGATCAAGTTTTTTTAATAATTCTTTTTCTAGTGGTGTCTGTTTCTTAGGTGAAATTTGATCCATACGATGACAATTGGATTCAGAATTACGCGAATCATCGTTATGTTTGCGTTTTCTTTTATTGCAGTGCTTACATACATGTAACCGGCTTCGTTTTAAGGATCGACCTGATGTAGAGGTATCGGTTTCCATTCCCGATTCATGTGACATGGTAGAAATAGTGACAAAGTTACCTGCCGGGGGTGCAGTGCCCCCCGGATCAGGAGGCTCCTCCATCATTTACAAGTACCTATAACTAACATGAAAATTAATAACTTACCGAAATTACAGCTAACTGTCTACTAAATAATATACTAAACACTATACTATTAAAAATACACTTAAATTATACTATACTCATCACCTATTAAGATAAAAACAAATATTTTAAATCAAATAAGTGAAAAACGCGCCCGCCAAGTTGAACGTTTCCCGCCTTTTTCCTAGCTAAAACTTAAAATGCGTGACGTCTTACGCTTTGGCCCCACCTGCGCCTATCGTCCCGAAGCTTCATGCTATGACGCGATACACGCAGATGGATGTGACCTGCTACGTGACCGGCCGTACCGCCTAACTCAAAGCGAGCACTCGCTATCGTTATCATGACATTAGAACAATAGTTTTAATGTCACAGATGACATTAGAGCTTTTTTTTATTGAATTCTTCATTCAACCTTCGCAGTCTAAAGTTATTTACACTTTTAAATAAAACTACACTTTTCGGTTTTACTCTAATATATTTAGTTTTAAAACATTTTACTTAATCATTTATTTAAGCTATTATGTAAACATCTTTACAAATATAGGAAAACATATTATGAATCATCATCAGCCCACACGCGTCCAATGCTGGACATAGGCCTCTCCAAGTGCTCGCCACTGAGCACGATGCGCGACCACTCGCTTCCAGCTTTTGCCAGCTAGGTACCTTGCGAAGATTTTTTTTATGGTATAGGGGGCAAACGAGCGGACGTATCACCTGATGGTAAGTGATTACCGTCGCCCATGGACACCCACAACCCCAGAGGAGTTACAAGTGCGTTGCCGGCCTTAGAGGAAGGAATACGCTCTTTTTTGAAAGTTTGAAGGTCATATCGGTCCGGAAATACCGCAGGCGACAATTTGTTCCAAAGGAGATGTCCTCTTTTTGTATGGAGGCTGGGTTTTGCTAATTAAAAGAAACGAAACTATGCCTGTTATAAAGGTTTAATATATAGTGTCCTGAAACCGTGAAAATCATAACTTTATACCCCTCCGTTTTGGAAATATTTTTATTTTTGTATATTTTAGTTATGGCAACAGTTTTGTTTAATGATCGAAACACAGACATATAAATAATGTCTGTGGATCGAAAGCTGTGTTAGATTATCTGCAAAAAACATGTATTTGTAATCTGTATTTGTAAATACAATGACACTTATGCTAGTCTATGGTTTTGGTTTGGTTGTTTGTTTGTGTTGAAGTTGTTGGTGTTGCGTGAAATGTTGACCACAATCTGCCTATTTGGGCCTATTTTTCATTAAATCTAATTAATGAACAACATAATAATTTAATAAATCATCAAGCGCCACAGCGTCAAGTCAGTGTCAAAACTGTCAAACTATTTTTTTTTCATTTTAATTATTGGACTTCAGACTTCAGTCAATCACTGCCAGTTTATTAAAAGATTTGTAGATTTTTCCTAAAAACACGAATAAAATGGATTTTCATATGAAAATACATTAACATTTTAGTAATACATTGTATTTCGGAGACTATATGAAGTTAATACGGGTAAATTAGATAGATTTAAAGCATGTGATTTCAAAACTTTCACCACAGTTTAATACAAATCGGAGGTACTTAAAAGCATATTTTTAATATGACTGAATTGCTGTTTCGATCCTCTTCCCAATGGTATATAAATTATTGCTTTTAGTTAACATAATTAATAAAAACCCACTCGTGGACATCTCCTTTGACTGTGCGAGGCAGAAAGCTTCGAGAGAATCGCACAGTTGTGGACTGCCAACCATCTAAGTGATGGGCCTGGATTTTTTTTCGCGAGGAACGATGGCGGAAAGAGGCGGTAGGTATAAGTTTGAACAATTCCTCGGAACATTCCCCGTAATAAATGCGATAGAAGATGCATAACGAGGCGACATCTCTACGCTCCGTTGAATGCGGTCCAGTGGGAGAAGCTGGTATTGGGGTACCCCCGCCCAAAGATGAGAACCGTATTCCACATGTTTTTGATTTTTTTGTCCTTGGTTTTGCCCCCCCCTCCAGAATACGGGCGGGAATAGGGGCGGTCTAGGCGTCCACGTCCAGTTATATTGCGTCCTCCTGGAAGTGGACGTCCAGAGAGGGCTACGCTTCTCCAACGCTAGCGCAGTTGGTACCCTCTTGGGGTAACAATCTATTTAACTGCGCCATCATAGGCATCAACCCCCTACCCCCCGGGTTGGGCCTCCGGTACCCTCACTCACACGACGAAACACAACGCAAGCGTTGCTTCACGCCGGTCTTCTGTGAGGCCGTGGTATCACTCCGGTCGAGCCAGCCCATTCGTGCCGAAGCATGGCTCTCCCACGGGAGCTCTGCTGTAAATCTCTCATCTCTCAGAGAGCAGATCTCTGCAGGAGATCGTCGCTCGATTAAGAATACAGGGGGCAATATTATTGTTTTTTCTATATCTCTGCAGTTTATTTAAAATCGAATATTTATACATTTACAGTACAGGAACTTGATAGTGGCAAGCGTACATTGGGAATATTTCTCGACCTTGCCAAAGCTTTTGATACTGTTTCTGTTCCCATCTTATTGCGGAAGATTGAATCATTAGGTATAAGAGGCACTCAGTTGAAATTATTTAAAAGTTATATGAACGATCGCACTCAATCTGTGAAAATTGACAACGTTGATAGCTCTGAAATGAAAAATACTTCCTTTGGTGTTCCCCAAGGAAGTATTTTAGGCCCGACGTTATTTTTGATTTATATCAATGATCTCTGCAATCTAAATATTAATGGCGGAAAAATCATATCATATGCTGATGATACTGCTCTATTTTTTTCTGCAAACTCAGAAGAAAATGTATATAAATGTGCACAGCAGGGTTTTAATATTGTTAACAATTGGCTTCAGCATCATTTATTTACATTAAACTCTGATAAGACAAAGAACATTAACTTTTCAATGAGAAAATATAAGACCTTATCAATTAATTTTAACATTTATGCCCACAATTGTAAGGATCGAAATAACAATTGCGCAGCCATTAATATCATTGACAGGTTAAAATACATGGGTGTTATAATTGATGAACATCTCTCATTTAAGTACCATGTAGATGTCCTATGTGGTAGAATTCGAAAACTAATTTTTGTTTTTAAAAAACTTCGAGATATCGCAGATTATAAACTTATCAAACAAGTTTACGTTTCCTTATGTCAATCGATAATAGCCTACTGTATAACATCATGGGGAGGCTGTGCTAAAATATTGTTACTAACAGTGGAAAGAGCCCAACGAGCGGTACTAAAAGTATCTACATTCCGTTCCTTTCTTTACCCCACACACCTATTGTATAAAAATTGTAAAGTGTTAACTGTTAGACAACTATTCATATTGAGCACAGTCCTTAAACAGCATTCTGCACTTATCTATAGCACTGAAGTTATTAACAAAAGGCGAAAAGATATTGTTTGCACTCGAAACATCGATAGTAAACATGCTTTCCTGAGCAAATTTTTTGTGTTTTTGGGTTCATTTCTCTATAATAGACTAAATGCCAAACTTAGTATATATAGTTATTCCTATAAAGCACCGATTAGACTTCACGATCTATCGGGAGTTAGGGCCCTAGCTAGTGTGGTCTAATCGCTGTTAGGGAGTTAGTGTCCCGATATCGTGCGATCGTGGTTGCCCGATCGCCCTAACTCCCTAAGTCGGGAGATGTAATCGCTGTTAGGGCGCTCAGTCGCCGCACAGCGCTCGGTGTGAGCGGATTGTTGCTGTGTATCGGAAGCGAAATTGGCCTCGCTTGCCATGAAAATGTCGTCCAAAAAAGAAAAATCTGGTTTAATGAATGTTCTGGACATGTATAAAGCTATACCAAATTTATTTCTCGTCGCTAAAAATTTTAGCGTCACTGCTAATCGTTGTTTAGCACCTACACTTTCTCTAAATAATGTGTCATGTTTCTGAATATAATTATTATTATACTGTCACTTAATTTAAAATATGTTCAAATTATGCAGAATTTATTCGTAAATAATTTTTGAAATTCTGGCTCTAATGAATATAAAATGTTCATATTGCATAGTTTAATTTTATTTTAATTATTTTTTATTTATTTACATCGCCTCAAATTTTTTATCTATCTATCGCATTACATAAAAACATGAGATTCATATAGGTCAGGATTGGTCTATGCATCTTCGACTTTAAATCTGTATGGCAGGGATCCTGGTGTAGAGCGTTATTTTTTCATAAATTTGTTATTTTTTTATTATTTTTTATTAATTACTTGTTTTTTATTTATAATTTTGTTTTCAAAAGAAAAAGAGTTATGTTAAGAATAAAAAAGCGATTTTTAATCGAATAATTTTCAGTTAAATGCCCACCATACGAAAAAAAGTGTCACTTGCATCGTAGTTTTATAAAAGCACACAGTGATTCTCTTTTTATTTTATTTTTTCACATTTACACCCGCAGTTGCGACAAGGGCGATACCATTTTTTTCATATTTGGAGAGTGCAGGAGCCATCCTTCCAACACCACGTTCGGTTGCCTACTGAGTTAGGGAGGCGATCTAGTGCAGTGTGATCAGAACGCTCTAATTGCCCTAGCTCCCGATGCGACGCCCTAACACCCGATGGATCGTGAAGTCTAATCGCTGCTTAATAGAACGAAGACGTTACTCCAAAAAGCACTTCAAGATATGTCGTATGATGATACAGAGAAATTACTAATAGTTTCTAAATAATTTGCATTGCATCTTGTCATGTCAACTTTGTGTGGACTGTGTGATTGTGTGTTTTATGTAATTCTAGTGACTCATTTATATTATTGTATTGTTTTGCGTTTGATTGTCCATATTTGAAACAAGTAATCCATTTGCCTGAAACACAGGTTAACCCTAGTTCAGGCTCACGTTATATTGTACCTTTTACCAATTTTGTTTGAATTTGATGTTTTATTATGTCATAAGTTATTGAAATAAAAGAATTTGAATTTGAATTTACTAAATATTTGTGAAGATTTAGAAAATGTATAATATTAAATTTTAAATAAACATTTTCTAAAATTAGATTTCAAAAGCACCGTTATTGTCATCGAATAATGGATTTCGGCTTACAGAGATAAAATTCACTACACTACAGGTAAAAATTCACTTGGGCTGGGTAAATTCAAGAACCGAACTACTGATACCGTACTCAATATGGTACTAAAAGCCCGAAGTTGGTAAGCTTGCTCACAATGTGGAAAAGAGATTTGGCAAAGAACGCAAGATGCCGATGTAGATAGCTGGTTATTCTTAGTTGCCCGTGTTGCCACCCCCAACCTCGCCCCCGCTGGCGGCAACTTGGAAATAACGCAGGACAAGACCAATTTGTAGATCTCTGAGGAAGATTATGTTCTGTCAAGTACCTATATAATTAATTTGAAACACTTGTTCGGTGCATAGAGCTATATCTACACCCTATGTGTTCTTGTTTTATTTTTTTTATTGTTAACAGTGGCAGACGAGCCAGTGGCCCACCTGATGTTAAGTGGTAACCACCGCTCATGGACATCTGCAATGCCAAGGGCACAGTTCTGTCACTGCCTATCTGGAGAGAAATGCTCTTCTTAAGCCTCGTTTGAAGAAGGGCATATCGTAGCGCTCAGGAAACACCGCAGCTGGGAGTTCGTTCCAGAGCCTACACGTACGTGGAAGGAATGAACGCTGAAACCGAACTGTACTAGACGAGATTGGTTCCAGGTAATATGGATGAACTCTACTGCGATGGCGGGTGGTGCGATGGTAAAAAGGTGAAGAGGGCACCATTGCAAACAGTTCCTCAGAGCACTCCCCGTTAAAGAGCCGATAGAGCACGCAGAGAGAACCAGTCTCTCCTTTGCTCCAGCGTCTCCATTGAGGCCGTGATATTGGGATCACCGACGATGCGGAATGCACGCCTTTGCAGGGGTCGAGCTGATATTTGGGAGCTCCCGCCCAGAGGTGCGAACAGTACTCCATATGCGGCCGAATTTGTGCTTTATAGAGCATTAGCCGCTGGCTTGGAGTGAAGTACCGCTTGGCTCTGTTGAGGACGCCCAGCTTTTTGCTCGCCAATTTGGCTTTGTCCTCCAAATGACTCCCAAACTGCACTTTAGCAGAAATTTCCACACCGAGGATCCCAATACCATCGGACATACGAAGAGTAACTCCCTGGAACTGAGGCACTACGATAAATGGGTCCTTCTTCGCAGTGAATGCGCACACTTGAAGGGTTGAACTTAACCAAGTTCTTTGCACCCCATTCGGAGACTCGCCCTAGAGAGTCTTCGACTTCAGACACAAGTTGTAACCGCCTTTCTAGCAACGAATTCCCAGGGACATTCTGGTGGTCGGTATACCGCGCATCACCCGTACTGTCATCTGCATAGCAATGTATGTTCTCAATGGACAACATGTCATTGATATGCAGAATAAACAGGGTTGGGGAGAGCACCAAACCTTGTGGAACACCAGCGTTTATGGGCATGGTTTCGGAGCAGCAGCGGTCGACGACGAACTTAATGCTCCTACCATCCAGGAATCTGGCTATCCATTTGCAGAGTCCCTCGGGGATTCCATCTGATGGTAACTTCGCGAGAAGAGCTCTATGCCAGACCCTATCAAACGCCTTAGCGATATCGAGTCCAACGGCGAGAGCCTCACCTTTGCCCTCCAAGGTTTCCGCCCAACGGTGGCTCAGATAAACTAAAAGGTCACCAGCTGAACGTCCGTGACGGAAGCCGTATTGTCGGTCGCTAATCAGCTGGTGTTCTTCTAGGTACCGTAGGAGGAGGAGGTAGGGAGGTATTCAGACAAAGTAGAGATATGACTTATTTAATTTGCATTAAGCCAGATTACTAGCAATGGCACAAAACTGCTAATAAATCACAAACATTTTCTAGAGGCTGTCTACTCCTCGCTACTCACCAGCTGTTTTTGGGTATGGTAAACACGTATTAAATTGCTTACGTACAAACTCATATGCCTTTGGACTTAAAAAGTGTAAGCACAGCGCGAATTTCCTTAAAGGTTCAGAATACTTTCTTTTGTCAACTCCTAATAATCTTTTCAGAAAATCTCTATTGGTTCCTCACAGTATCTAAAATGTCCAACTGCTCATTTTGCATCATTAACTTACACTTTACAATCACTTTACACATTTTCAAGTGTGGCTACTTTTTTTCCCAATCGTCTAAAGTCTAAGCGATTGACGCACTGGCCGTGGTTTTTTATTTGATGAACGCAAACGCAGCATTTGAAGCCGCATTTTTCTCTTTCGGGGCGTATTCAAATTTTAACCGAAATCCAACACCGAATCAGTGGCACGCGCCCCCTCCCGAAAGGGAGGGTTTTGTGAGACATAAGTGTACGTGCGGTTGTGCTAGTGCGCAGTTCAAGAGGAGCAGAGTGCAGGAGTGGGCTTTCACCACAGAGGGGCCCTCACCACTGCTGTTAAGGAGTAAGAACACTAGCCACCGTGAGTTTTTGTATTTTTATTGCTAATTAAATGTAGAAGGCAAATTGAATTGGCGACTCCGACAGCTCCGTGCATCACGGACGAAAGTACACCCCAGACTTTGGTTAGTGTTCAGGGCGAGGGTTTTCTGCCCCCCAAAGACCCGGCCGTGTACTAAACAAATATGTATACAGGTTAAAAATAAAAGCAGGCACTAATTTTACTACATTAAAAATAATAATTAAATGTTTAAACTGTATGTGTACTAATGGTCAGACTTGTTATATAAATAGAAAATGTCCAAAATCAAACCATTAATAATATTTGTTATATATGAGATATATCAAAATAGGAGAAAAGGATTTGGTACCTACCCATGTTAATCCAAAACTGTAAAATTAATTTTCATATCCCCCATACAAATACTTGGGTTTGTGAAAAATAAATATAGGTTTCGGCTTGATAGGGTATGTACCTTGTAGATATAATATGTATAAGTTACTGACCTGTAAAAAAAGTTTAGGAATAGCACCACTCCTAAGAAAAGTGCCTTTTTTGTTTTTATGACTCCACTGTTGTTCAAAATGCTTAGAACACATTCGGGTATGCTTGGTTGGCTGCCAATTCAATCGACCAGTAGCTTTAACCCAACTGTTTCGAGTAGTTATCTCCGAAGGAAATCTGTTAAATACAGACAAACAAGCAAATAGAAAGTTTCAATTCAAAAGAATTACCTTTGTTATGTAAAATGCTCAAATTTTTATACTTAAATATGTCAATATTAATGTAACACAGAAACTAATATGTGAGTTCCCTTTCACGTAACAAATTACCTACGAATCAAGGAAAAATAGTCGTAGCGTAACTGGTATCATTATAACCCGGCAAAATGTTATACGCCTTGGCTGTCTATGTGGCCATATTGAATGGCGACATTCCTAGCTTGTTAGGTTAACAGTAACCTTACTACTTAGTTTAAAATTGCATGTTTATTCCCATAATATGATTGAGAACCATAGTAGAAGGATAAAATATTGCAATATAACTTGTATTTATAATTTAAAAAATAGTTTTGGCGCTTTTTATTGACACAATTTAGGTCTTACCTGTGAAAGGTTATATTTTCCTGTTTTCTAGCACTATCACTATTACAACCTAAAACGGAGCAGTGCACCATGATTTAAATGTTTAAGTAAATAGTTACACAATTACATTAATAAACTGTTAAATAATTGTACAGTGAGCGATACTTCACACAACAAATTTCTTTCACGTATTTGTTTATTCACCAGACGCTGGCTTTAAGGACGCTGGTGATAAACAATCCCCACTACCAGTTTCACCGACAAAAAATGATGCCGTCTTCTTCTTTCCTTTGGCAATGTTTATAAGTTTATCTCTTTTCCTCATGTTTGATGGCTTTTATAGCCCATCTATTTCATTCTAATATCTAATAAGGTTGAGTGAGACCATGGTCAGTGTGCGGAGTGCGAGCTTTACTCCACGGGCAGTAATAGAAAAGTAGCTAGGCATAAAGGAAGTCGATCGTGATTGGCTATAGCAAAATGATATATGACCTCAGAAGAATGACAGTTCTAATCTCCTCACTCTTTCTTTCCTCTCTCTCGCCCGCTCGCTGCTCGCAGCCATATTGTTTGATTTCATTTAATTTTGTGTTTATTTATTTGCTGCTGTTTTAATATACCTTTCAATATGTATTAAAAAGTGTTATGTACCAGGTTGTACAAATTCATGACAGGACACTATTTTGCTCAAATTTCCCGTGTGTGAAAAAGGCTAAGAACGTGGTTCGAATTCATTCCTTGTGATTCTAAAATAAAAGTATTTATGAAATTGCGCACCTGCAAATATGTCACAAACATTCTGAGGCCCGCTTTGTGATACAAATCAAGACTATTGAAGACTGCCTATCCAACATTGTTCTTGGATACTAAGATGTGATGACTACCGGCACCTCAATAAACTGCTAGTTTGCTGTGATAGTACTGGTAATAAAAATCATTAACATTTACGTTAAAATGTGTTATTTTCTCATTAATATTAACAAGTTCTATTTTGCTTAAGTTATTGAAATAGTGTGTTACCGCTATTACTATCAATAACTAAAAACGATGAAATTTATGTTGTCCAGTAATAAATAAAGTAGGTTAGTTATTTACTTTTTGGATAAATAATTTAGTTTAAAATTATTTTATAGGGAATTCAACCCTGATTGTATTTTTATAATAAGATTAATCATAGTTGTTTTTTATTTCTATCTACTTACATAATATTTTCTTTTAGGAAATCCAAGTATGCATGAAAAAAACATTTTGAACACAATTATTGCCAAAATCCTCAAGCCAAATTTATTGAAATAGGTAAGACATTAATGAATTTTTATTTAATACTAGTGGGCCCGGCAGACGTTGTCCTGACCGATTACAGCGCCACCTATCGGTCCAACTGTACTTTTAAACCTTCCCTGTACCTATTGAAGTACACACAGAAAATTTCGTAAGAATCTGTCGAGCCGTTTCAGAGTCTTTGCGAGACAAACACACAGCGTTTCATTTTTATATATAAGATAAAGTTTAAAAAGTTTTATTTATGAACTATAATATAATTGCGAAGAGCCTGTTTCACTGCCCATGAAAAATAATTATTATTACTGTTGGGTAATTCTATACCAATAATGGTAAATGTCAGCTAAATCTAGAAACATTATTTAAAATTGTAGTGAGTAATCATTATATTACTATTTCCAGATGTCCATCAACCATCTACATTTAAATATAAGGATTTAAGATGTAATCTTGAAGAATGCCAAATAGAAGGACTGCCAGCAGGTTAGTATCAATGCAAACATTAAACATGAACAACAATGTACATATAATAGTAATAATATGTAATGATCTGTAATTGATGAGTTGTCATGAGATTGAGACCCCACAATCTCCTGAGCTATACAATACCCACCTTCAACATCGGGTGGTTGACTGAACTGCCATTTGTTTAAAAATGTATTGAACTTTCTCATAATTTTATGTTAATAATAAACAAAAATAAAATTTATGTAATATTTTATATTTATTTGTTTAACTTTTACACCAGATGTTTCAACAACCATAATATGTTATGTCATAAAGCAAAATAAAAGTAATTATTCTAGATATCCAACCATCTACATCTCAAGCTGATTTAAGTCGCAACCAAAAGAAAGAAATTGAAATAATGTCTAAATTTACATTTTAATTGTTCCAGCTCATTATTCTGATGGAAGGGCAGTAAGTGGGACCCTCAAAAATACAGCAGGTTTTGAATTTTTTGGATGATTTAGTTGACAGTATCATCGGAAGTGCAAAAATAACAAAGAAAAGAAGAGGGAAAGATCTTCGTGTAGCTGTTACATGAAAAAGCAGGCTTCATTTATTTTGGCAAGAAACATTGACAAAACTTAATAATATGAAGTTTATTGATAAAGAATCTTGTGAAAGGATAGTGCCTAGTATAAAAAACTTTTGGTGGTGCTGTGGATCAGCACCACCAAAAGTTTTATGAAGCTGTGGCAATTTTTGACAAATAAAAGCATAAAAGTAATGAGGCCACATTACATGTATTCAGATGCAATAGAATTATATTTTTGGACATGTGAGGTCCTATGATTTTAGGGATAATAACCCAACATGCCACAACTTCATCAGTATGTTTAAGTCATTAGTAATTACTGGTTACATCCAGTTTCACCGCTCTTCATTTATTTGTGAAGATGACGGAAGTAGTCACTTATTAAAAATTTGGAACCAGCCCCTAGATTGCCTAACTCAAAATCTATCCATCTCTCCTTTATTAAAGTAGAGTCTTGTGTTGACCGCGCAATGGCTGTCAAGTTAAAAGCGATTGTGGATAATTTTTTCTGAGACAATAACCCCCTATTTAGAGAGCAAGAGACCAAAACAAATATAATTGATAACAGAGGTGAGAATGATGTATCCAACATTAATGCTGATCCAGAAGTCAAAAAAGCAAGGTGTCAATGTCTGTCAATACAGTCCCGTGCTTATACAGCAGGATGGGGGTCATACATAAGTAAAATATTGTTTATGTTAAGTACTAAATATGTAAAAATGATCTCACCGCAAAATAATCATTTTTCAATACAGTTGTTAAACACAGCATACTTTCAGAGGCTATGATTATAATTCGAAAATTATTTACGAGATCAATCCTTACTTTTGTAGTATGAGGAAAAATTAATGATTTCGTACATCTTAGCATTGAATTTTCATAAAAATAGTCAATTTATAAATAATTTAACTAGTATGTAATGAAATATAATAATGAGCATCCATTTAAAACATATTTAAATTTATTTTCTACAACTGTTTTGAAAAACATCATGTGATTCACGGGTGTGTAGATTGCAAACTCGTGACATTAGAAACCCACGCTTTCAGCTCTGGCTTGTTAATGACAACTTGTTTGCAATAATCTATTCGCCACTCTTGCATCACAATGTTCTATAGACATTCATAATTGGATAACTATGAGAGAGTATAAAAATATGACTCAAAAAAACATATCCTGCGGAACCCATAATAAGATATTATTAATATACTCTAAGAAACAAATAATTTAGAGATAAATTCCGACAGCTATTATATTTGGCAAGTCATAAAAGTATAATTAAAAACATATGTTTTTGAGTATATTACATGTAAAAGCCACGGGACAGAAGACGTCTTGTTGACGATAATGATTATGTATACACAACTGCCCCTCTAGCATGACCACCGAAACACGATATGATAAAACGATAGGTATATTGATAAAGCTGTTAAATAATTTATATTTTTTTTAGTTATCTTGATGTTTTTAAGTGTTTTGAAATTGGTATTGTTATTTTGGGCATTATTTTTATATATTAAGGTCAATATAAAATTTCAATGTGGCCATTATATCTAATATATTTTGACAGTTCATATCGAGTTATCGTTTTATCAAATCGTGTTTCCGTGTTTATGCTACGGGGGCTGGTGCACTATCCTTAGTAACATTTGGAATGGTGTAGATATCATTCGGTTAAAAAGCAGAAAGCTACCCGAAATGCAAAATAAGGACTTTCTAATATATAAGAAAATTTTTGAAGAAATAAATGATAATTAAACTTGAAATCTTGTTCATTTCATTTTTCATCTAACCTTTAATAAAATAGAAACAGGAACTTAAGATTCTACCACCGTGGTTACGGGCTGTTGCCAGTAATTCCCTTTGCCAAATAACGCGTATCTATTAAAAAGTATAACTGTCAAACATCATTTTGCTGTAAACTATTGGGGATTGGAGTCGCTCACGTCCGTAGGTTTTACCCTCAAGACCCTACACGTGATCCCCGGGTGGTGCTAATCGAGTGACCAACTTCTGGTGGTAGGGCTTGAAAAACCCGACTGGCTAGCGACCACCGTGCGCATGACGTAAAACCCGTCAAGTGGGCATTTCGTGTCCGCGTTTCGGGATCAGTCATCGCACAGCCAGAGCTTGAGGGGTCGTTGCTGCGATTCGTGTGGTCTGTGTGGGCTTCCGTCGACCCAGTGCCAGGTTGACTGCGTTGACCCTCTGCCCAGGAAGACCCGAAGAAACGGCTGTTCCGCTGGCCGCCCGTGGTATAGTACAGGGGCCCAAGCGGACCTAACCAGTCCGTGAGGCTGCCCCACCATGCCACGCATAATCTCGGGGTGATCCGTCGTGCCGGTTGGTGACCGGACGGTGGGTCCCGGCGGCCACTTCCGGGGGGGTTCGGGGGCCCTTCCGTGCGGAGGGTCAGCGCAAATCAGCTGTCGGCTGTTCCCTGGCGAAACAGGCCTACACACATTAACTATGCGAAACGCGGCAAGGACACCTCAGTTTCACGACTCTCACTCCAATAATTATGGCAGCGCAAAATATTAAGACTGGTCGTACAGCGGTGCATTATCCCACCAAAACACCATTATTCGAGGTGGGGTTCGCTAACATCCGCGGGCTCCATTCTAACCTCTTAGCTGTCCACCACCATCTCGAGACAGCCCGTCCAGCAATGCTGTTTTTGACGGAGACGCAAATTATCTGCCCGGCCGATACAGGCTACCTTAATTACCCCGACTACGCTCTTGAGGAGTCCTTCAAGGCGAAGGCTGGTGTTTGCTTGTTCGTCCGGGCGGACATTTGCTGTCGTCGCCTGCGCTGTTTGGAGGAACCTTCCTTGCGGTACACGTCGATATTGGCACTCATTGCCGTGTCTACGTCTGCGTCTACCGTTCCCATTGTGGTGACTTGGAGACAACTCGACTTTTTGAACATCTAAGTCGGGTGGCAGATGACGCGCAGGAGCGATTTCCTTCCGCCGAGCTGGTGTTTTTAGGGGACTTCAATGCTCACCACGAGTTGTGGTTAAGTTCCTCTAAAACTGACCATGCGGGTAGGACTGCCCACGCATTCGCTCTCACGCACGACCTGACACAATTGGTCACCCAGCACACCAGGGTACCAGATATTATCGGTCAAGCGCCCTCTTTATTGGACCTTCTGTTGACTAATCGCCCAGACGGATATCAGGTGGTGGTTCGAGCTCCACTAGGATCTTCGGATCACTGCCTGGTATCCGTCTCAGTGCCTCAGGCGTCGCGACCGTCGCCTGTGGTTGCAGCACGCCGTCTGTGGCACTATGCGTCACTTAGCATCTGTTCCTTGGTGGCAGCGCTGTTTCAATAGGATAGATCCGGACTCCTGCGCTACCTCTGTTGCTGACGAGATCATACTAGGAATGGAATATTATATTCCGCATTCCAATCTCGTCAGTAGAGGTAGACGTAACCTCTGATTCAATCGCGAGTGCGCCTCTGCTGTTGAAAACAAACAGCTGGCTTACCGCGCTTGGATCAGAGGCCGAGCATCTAAGGATCCCAATACAAGCCTACTGAAAACAGCCTACAATAATGCCACCAAGTTGTGTAAGAGGGCTTACATTAGAGCGGATGCTCAGCGCATTGCACAAGTGGGCCAGGAACTGCTTGCGCACCCTACGGGTAGCCGTTCTTTCTGGCGCCTGGCCAAAGCCGTGCAATCAAACTTCTGCCAACCCTCGCTGCCACCGCTGAGACATGCCGATGGCTCACTTGCTCATCAGCCGCAGGAGAAAGCCGACCTCCTGGCAAAACTCTTCGCGGCTCATTCCCGTGTCGATGACTGTGGTGCACAACCTCCGAAACTGTCCCATTGTGGCAGCACCATGCCCGATATCCGTTTCAGACAGCGTGATGTGCGGGCGGAGCTCCAGTCGATCGATACTCGAAAATCAAGTGGTCCAGACGGCATTCCTGCGATTGTTCTTAAGAAGTGTGCAGCGGAGTTGACTCCGGTCCTGACGCGTCTATACCGTCTGTCGTTCTCTGCTGGTTGTGTGCCGAAATCTTGGAAAGAGGCCAATGTCCAGCCGGTTCCCAAAAAGGGAGATCGTTCTGATCCGGCTGACTATCGTCCTATAGCCGTCACTTCCATTTTGTGCAAAATCATGGAGAGGATCCTAAATACCCAGCTGATCCATTACCTGGAAGGTCACTCGTTACTTAATGACCGACAGTATGGATTTCGTCCTAAACGGTCAACAGGTGACCTTCTAGCGTTCCTTTTGCACAAATGGGGTGAATCTATCGATAAGCGCGGCGAATCGGTGGCTATTAGTCTCGACATCGCCAAAGCTTTTGATAGAGTCTGGCACAAGGCTCTTCTTTCCAAGCTTCCGGCATACGGATTACCCGCGCAGTTCTGTACGTGGATTGCCAGCTTCCTCCACGAGCGTAGAATTCGCGTTGTCGTTGACGGCTGCGCTTCGCGGTTCGTGGCAGTGAACGCTGAGGCGCGTTCAGAGCCTCTGGGTGTAGTTGTCCGGTTGTTTTTTAACTCGCTCAAAGGCGTTGAACGGATTGCAGCAACCAAATCTTTTATCTCCCTCTTTCACATGATTTTTTATTTCTCTCTCTTTCTAGTAGATGACATTATAGAATATGGCCGCCAATATCATCCAATCGCGTAAGAGTATTTCAGTCATAAACGTCAGAGCGTTTTACAACCATCAAATTCGATGGTTGTTCGGTTGTAACTCGCGCCGACACTCAAAGGTCTTGAACGGGCCGGTTGTTTCACCCGGTTGTCACGCTCGAAGGCATTGAACGGGGTTAGAGCGAAAAGTTGTACTTCGCGCGAAGGCGCTGAACGCGCCTCTGGAGTTCCGCAAGGCTCCGTTCTATCCCCAACATTGTTTCTTCTGCACATCAATGACATTGTTTACGCCACCGGAGGAGCGAGTGGCAACACTGCATTATAGTCTGTGCAGTGAGAGCCTGTGGCGGCCGGCCGCATGTAACATGTCAGTCGAGTCGAATACGGAATGACATTGAACTAGGTTAGAACCGGGCAGCAATAAAATATAATATAAAATATATAAGCATCTAACAAATAGTATTGCGCGGCGCACTAAGTGATTGTTGGTGCGAGGGTCCGCCAAAGTTTTAGTGTCGGTGAAAGTGTAAATTCACCAAATCTTATCGTCGCGTGTGTGAGCCGTGGTGGCCTAATAGGCCTATGTAGTGCTCCGGTCTCCATCGGTTAACAGTAGCTCTTCAGGAGCCGCGACTTCCTTCGAGCTAGCTCAGGAAGTCCACCGGCTACATACGGAGACCGAACGGAGACAAGTAGCAAATTCTTTAATTGTATTTGGTCGACATCAGCAATCAAATAATCGGCGAAACGCCGACGTGGTGGTGTCTACTTTGGGCACCACCATCTTTTGGTAGCAGAGCGTGGTTATTAGATTTGACTGATTGATTAGTATTGTACCATTAATATTGTAATCTTGTTGGTTGTCCAAACGGGCAATACATATTAATTGTTTTTGATTGCTGATTTTAAACCGACTACAATCTCATTTGTGGACCGATCTCCCTAACTAGTTGTCATTGTATATGAAAAATTGGGGTTAAATGCCTTTTGTTGTTCTAGTTAAGTTCTAGCATTTACCTATATTTGATTTTGGTTTGTTTTTTCATATCTTTGTTTTGCCCTTGAATATTTTGTTTGTTAAGTTGTAAACTTATACTTGAATTTAATTTGTTTAAAAATTTTTGCTGCTAAATGACTTTGCTGTTGTTGTAATACACTATTTTGCTGTGTTAAGTTTTAGCATTTACATTTGATTTTGTTTTGTTTGCCTTTGAATATTATGTTTGTTAAGTTATTGACTTAATGCTTGAATTTAATTTGTTTGAAAAATTCTGTTGTTAAATGCCTTTGTTGTTCTAGTTAAGTTCTAGCATTTACACTTGATTTTGGTTTGTTTATATATTTTGTTCTGCCTTTGAAGTTCCTCCCGATCTGTTTTGTTGTCTGCGGTTGTCGGTCTGTTTGTCTGTGTATTATTTTAGTGTATCTTAATTTTAGTGCAAAATGGTCCCGCCAGTCAGCCCGCTTAGTGGTGCCCGCGCGGGTGCACAAAAGATCTTGAGATGGTTTGCTAGTGCCGTCGCTTTGGTAGACCGACCAGACCGAGAACAGGCCTTGTTAATTCGGCATGAGGGAGTACCTGCTCGCTTGAAGGAATTGGAGCAGCTTTTCGTTGCTCATCAACAATATTTGCTCGACCACCCAGCCGAGGATGCCGCTGTGATTATAAACAAGGCTCAGGCAATCCTACCCGCCCGGAGGGGTGAGTCGTGCACGCCCGGGGAGGTCAAGCCTACCCCGGCCGGCTTGCTGGGCAGACTGCCCACTTTGGACATCCCAACCTTTGATGGGAACTTGGCTGCTTGGATGGGGTTCATTAACCTCTTTGATAGCCTGGTCCACTCGAGGGACGACCTGTTCCCTAGCCAGAAATTGGCCTATTTGCTCTCTGCCTTACGTGGAGAGGCTGGTGTGCTTGTCCAGCATCTACCTGTCAACGATGACAGTTATGATATTGCAAGGGCGTTGTTGACTGCCCGGTATCAGAATGTTCGCTTGCTAGCGGACACACATGTGGCTGCCATTTTAGGGCTGCCACGAGTATCGCGGGTCTCCTCATTGAGGAAGGAGATTTTGAACCCGCTGCTAAGCGCTATTAACGCGCTCAAACGACTTGACCTACCGGTGGACCAGTGGTCCTTCACATTGCTCCACCTCATCCTCAATAAGCTTCCCATGGAGATGAAGGGGCGCTTTGAACAAAGATACGGGGGCAATAGTGCCTCGTACCTCCCCCCCTTCTCGGATCTCCTCAGATTTTTGGAGGATGAGTGTCGGATGACCGACCACTTGGATCTGGCTCCTATACCGGGACCGAATACAGGCCGCTATGAGGCAACCCGGGCAGCGCCACGGAGAGAGCGCCGCCCGCACAAGCAGTATACTGCAGTGCGGCAGAACTCTCCACACGGGGAGAGGCCGATGCCTTGCAAGTGTTGCAAGCGGGATGGCCATCGTTTGCCGGCCTGTCCCAAATTTGTTGGCCTACGCACCGAGGGGCGTAGGAATATGGCCAAGCAGCGGAATTGGTGCTACCGCTGCCTGGGGGTTCATATGGCATCGGCTTGCCCCCACCCACGAGATTGCCACTGTTGTGGAGGGGCCCATCACCCCCTCTTGTGCTTTAATAATAAAGACACTCGTGAGGTGGTGAGAGAGAGGGCCTCGCACACGGGCGGGGGCCCTCGTAGGTCACCCACATCTCCGAGGAGATCGGAGGGGCGTGCCACCCCTCCGCGGAGATTGGACAGGCGCCCCCCTTCCCGTGAGAGGATTGGGCGCTCCACCCCCCCAACGGGCGGGGGGGATCGACGCGCCGCTTCTGAGGCGCCACCGCGGGATTGGGCCGCGGTTATTAGGGAGCCACGCCGGGAGCCGATACGCTTCTCTCCCCCTCTGATGGAGAGACCCCGTTTATCACGGGCTCCCCCAACTTTCGCCCATCATGGGCACCGCCCGGCCCCCCGATGCCGCTTTGATCGGGGCCAGTACGTGCCGGATTGGGACCCGCTCGAGCGCCTTGAGCGCCCTATTCCTCCGCCGCGCACGCATTTACCTTGAACCCCCCTTCCCCCCCCCCGTTGCGGGGAATGCGGGAGGATTTTCATTAAACCAACTGTCGGCTGCAACCCCCCCACAGGAGCAAGTGCTGTTACCAACAGCCTCCGTACAGGTGTGGGGCCCGAGGGGCACCTTTGTTTTAGTTCGCGCCCTTTTGGATACGGGAGCTCAGGGTTGCATTGCCTCCAGCTGGCTGGTCCGGCAGTTGAGTTTGAACACATCTCCATACCTTGAATCGGTACGGGGAATCGGAGACCTGCGGATCCCGGATCCGATCGGTCAGGTTCTGTTCTCCTACTCCCCCCACTTCTCTTCAGCGCCCAAAATTGGCGCTACCGCGATTGTTTATGAGAAGGTTGTTGGTCAGCTTTCGCAACAGCACGTTTCGCGCGCTGTCGTTGATGCGACATCAGGATTGACCTTGGCTGACCCTTCCTTCCACCGAACCGGTCCGATTCACTTATTGCTCGGTGCCGATGTTCTAGGCCGCGTGTATTGTGGGAAGAGGAGAGAGTTACAGAAGGGTGGGCTGGTAGCCTTATCCACATCGCTTGGGTTTGTAGTGATGGGACCAGTTAGGCATAACCCACCATCTCCATCGGTGGACAGTTACATAACTGTTACTAACTGCCAACCCGAATTACAGCTACATCCGCTACTTGTTTAGACAACATTTTCTGTAACTGTGATGTACAAGATAAATTTATTATTAATTGTATAAACTCTGACCATAGTGGGCAATTAGCTTCGTTTGAACACCATCATGTTTGTTCTGAACGTGAGATTACTTGTAGACCCATAACAAACGCGGTATAGAAAAATTTAAAAGAAATGTTGTTAATCAAATTGCAGATTCATCAACCGAGAGGAGCAACGCGAATAATCTTTATAATAATTTATTTAATGTAGTTTAACAGCCTACAATAATGCCACCAAGTTATGTAAGAGGGCTTACATTAGAGCGGATGCTCAGCGCATTGCACAAGTGGGCCAGGAACTGCTATCGCACCCTACGGGTAGCCGTTCTTTCTGGCGCCTGGCCAAAGCCGTGCAATCAAACTTCTGCCAACCCTCGCTGCCACCGCTGAGACTTGCCGATGGCTCACTTGCTCATCAGCCGCAGGAGAAAGCCGACCTCCTGGCAAAACTCTTTGCGGCTCATTCCCGTGTCGATGACTGTGGTACACAACCCCTGAAACTGTCCCATTGTGGCAGCACCATGCCCGATATCCGTATCAGACAGCGTGATGTGCGGGAGCTCCCAGTCGATCGATACTCGAAAAGCAAGTGGACCAGACGGCATTCCTGCGATTGTTCTTAAGAAGTGTGCAGCGGAGTTGACTCCGGTCCTTACGCGTCTATACCGTCTGTCGTTCTCTGCTGGTTGTGTGCCGAAATCTTGGAAAGAGGCCAATGTCCAGCCGGTTCCCAAAAAGGGAGATCGTTCTGATCCGGCTAACTATCGTCCTATAGCCGTCACTTCCATTTTGTGTAAAATCATGGAGAGGATCCTTAATACACAGCTGATCCGTTACCTGGAAGGTCACTCGTTACTTAATGACCGACAGTATGGGTTTCGTCCTAAACGGTCAACAGGTGACCTTCTAGCGTTCCTTTTGCACAAATGGGGTGAATCTATCGATAAGCGCGGCGAATCGGTGGCTATTAGTCTCGACATCGCCAAAGCTTTTGATAGAGTCTGGCACAAGGCTCTTCTTTCCAAGCTTCCGGCATACGGATTACCCGCGCAGTTCTGTACGTGAATTGCTAGCTTCCTCCACGAGCGTAGAATTCGCGTTGTCGTTGACGGCTGCGCTTCGCGGTTCGTGGCAGTGAACGCTGGTGTTCCGCAAGGCTCCGTTCTATCCCCCACATTGTTTCTTCTGCATATCAATGATATGCTTTCCTTGGGAGCTATACATTGCTATGCAGACGACAGTACAGTGCATGGGGGATATCACGGAGCCTCGGGGGCTGCTCGTGGTGATATTGGTAGGGAAAGGCAGAATCTTATCATTGAGCTCAACAGGACGCTGGACCTCGTCTCCGAATGGGGCTCCAACAATCTTGTTGAGTTCAATGCTAAGAAAACACAGGTGTGCGTGTTCTCGGCGAAAAGGTCACCTTTCCTACCCCTTCCTTCTCTTCAGGGCACAACCCTTCACACACAGAGCAACATCACCTTGCTCGGAATGAACATTCGCTGCGATCTGAACCCCAGAGACTACATCGAATCCGTCATAACTTCTGCCTCACGGAAACTCGGTGTCCTGAACAAGGTGCGTAGGTATTTTGCGCCGGACCAACTATGCTTGTTGTATAAAACTCAGGTTAGGTCTTGCGTGGAATATTGCTCGCACCTTTGGGACGGCTCCGCTCAGTACCTCCTCGATGCTCTGGACAGATTGCAGCGTCGCGCTATTCGCATAATTGGCGATGTAGAGGCAACTAACACCCTCGAGCCTCTACAACTTCGTCGTGACATCGCCTCTCTTAGCGCCTTTTACCGAATGTTCCATGGGGAATGCTCTGAGGAGCTCTTTAACCTTATCCCTCCCTCTCCATTCCTTAACAGAAACACGCGTAAGGGCCTTCGGAGTCATCCGTACACTGTGTCCTCCTTTTCACACCGTACCAAGAAATTCCAAGATTCCTTCTTCTGTCGTTCATCCCACACTTGGAATTCTCTACCTGCGCACGTGTTTCCTCCATCCTACAACATGGGTTCCTTCAAAAGAGGCGTGAAAAAGCATCTTTTGGGCCGGCAAGGGGCGGGCAGGTAGTAGAGTGGATGTCGTCCCTACTCTATCTGTCAACTCATTTGGGCCTCTTTCACCGCTTAACATCAGGCGGGAGGAGGTCATTTGCCGGGCCATCCATAAAAAAAAAAAAAAAAAAAAAGTTAAAGATGAATGTAACAATATATTTAAAAAAAAGTAATTAAAATCAAACATGAGAGAAAGAAATTTAGTGATTGGGCGACGCCAGGCATATACAAAAGCCGTAGGAAATTCATCATCATCATCACAGCTCATATACGTAGGAAATTATTTGAACTTTATGCTTTAAAAGTAAACTCCAGTGATCCCGCTTTCATAGATTATGTAAGAAATTATTCTAAAACATTTAAGAAAGTGTGCATGTCTGCAAAAGCGATGTACATAAGAAATAAAATTAGCTTATCTAAAAACAAAGTAAAGACCACCTGGAACATCATTAACCAGGAAACAGGGAAACCCAAAAGCCGTGTAAATTCTTTCTCACTAGAAGTTAATAATAAAGCAATAAAATCGGATATTGCAGTTGCAAATGCGTTTGAAGATTTCTTCTACCACATACCTATAGAAACTACAAGTAGTCTCAACTCGTGCCCCAATGCGGCTGTAGCCCTCTTAGAACAAAGTGTAGAGAAGTGCAGCATAGGCTTCAACTTTGGTCACATTGACGCCGACACTATTCTAAAAACATTCCGCATGATCAGTACCAAAAAAACTGAAGATCTTTGGGGTATTTCGACCCACTTAATCAAATCTATAATAAAAGAACTTGCTCCGCAACTAGCGTTCATTTTCAACAAATGTATTGATAAAGGTATCTTTCCTGATCTAATGAAATACAGCAAGTTAATACCTTTATTTAAATCTGGAAATAAAAATGATCCTGCAAATTATAGACCAATTTCGATTCTACCAGCACTTAGCAAAATATTTGAAAAAATTATTTCTAATCAGCTGTCAGATTATTTCACAATCAATAAAATCCTACATATGAACCAATTTGGCTTTACTAAGGGTCGTTGCACTACAGAGGCTGGAGTTGCACTTCTCAAACACATTTTTGCCGCCTGGGAGTGTAAACAGGATGTGATCGGTATATTTTGTGACCTGTCAAAGGCTTTTGACTGCGTTGATCATCAGACTCTTCTAAATAAGCTCAAGCATTATGGTGTGTCTGAAGAGGCAATTAAGCTTATTGAGTCTTATTTGTCCAATAGGGTCCAAAAAGTTGTAATTAACAGAACTGAGTCTTCTGGTGCACCTATCATTATGGGTGTGCCTCAAGGATCAATACTGGGACCTCTGCTCTTCTTAATTTATATTAATGACCTCCCACACTTCACCAATAATCTGTGCGATACAGTACTATTTGCAGATGACACTTCTTTAATATTTAAGATTGACAGAGGAAACGGAAATACTGACGTTGTAAATAGTACTCTTTCTAAAGTGTTGCATTGGTTCACTGTGAATAATTTATCATTAAACTCGAGTAAAACTAAATGTATTAAGTTTTCATTGCCAAATGTTAGGAAAGTGGACAATATTGTGGAAATGAATAATCATACTGTTGAATTCGTCGATTTTACTAAATTTTTGGGTATAACACTAGATTCGACTTTGCAGTGGGATCCACATATTGCGTCTTTAGCAAACAGACTCAGTTCTGCGGCATATGCTGTAAAAAAAATGAGACAACTTACTGATGTTGAAACGGCAAGACTGATTTACTTTAGTTATTTTCACAGTGTCATGTCATATGGGCTATTACTGTGGGGATCAGCCGCTAGTATAGAAAGTATTTTTGTACTTCAAAAAAGAGCCGTGCGGGCTATTTATAATTTACGAACAAGGGATTCTCTACGTGATTTATTTAAAGAAATTAATATATTGACTTTAGCAGGACAGTATATTTATGAAAATTTGATTTATGTTTATAAAAATTATAACACATTCGATACCAATTTTAAATTTCATAACTTAAATACAAGAAATAAAAATAAACTTGCCGTTCCAACGTACAGGCTCCAAAAAACTAGAGGCTCATTTATGGGGAAATGTATATCTTTTTACAATAAAGTTCCACAGAGTGTTACTGACTTACCTTTTCATAAGTTTAAAGCGCATGTAAAAAAGACTCTAATGAGTAAAGGATATTATAAAGTCAATGATTATCTGAATGATGTCAATGCTTGGTCTTAATTGTAGACTTAATTTATAGATTTAAATGTATAATGTACACTGACACATCTAATCTTGTAATGGAAGTTGAACACAATCTTTACTTTTGAGTTCTGCTTCCAATTGACGACTCTGTAACAATACAGGGAGAAAAAAATAGCCCTTGCTGGTTTTCTTGCTGGTTCTTTCCAGTACAAGGTCTCCCGCCGTAGACTCGTGAACCAATGGCGTAGCTTCTTTGACGTTCAAAAGTGATTGTAAAATCCCAATTGAATAAAGGATATTGAATTTGAAAATTTGAATTTGTTAGCTCCACCTTATCGGATGTCCTTCAACGGTTTTGGGAGGTGGAAGAGCCACCTACCGTGAAGCGAGTGAACCCCTTAGACGAGGAGTGTGAGTTGTTCTACCAGAACAATACAGGTCGCCTTCGTTCGGGACGGCTGATCACTCGTTTACCCTTTTTGTCAGTTCGCCCCTCACTTGGCAGCTCCCGGCCGTTGGCCGAGAAGCGGCTGCTGTCCATGGAGCGTCGTATGAGTAGGGACTCCGACTTCAAACAGAAGTATGTCGACTTCATGCGAGAATATGAGCAACTGGGGCACATGTCAGTCTCGCGACTGGACTGGCGAAACGAGGAACATAATTTTCTTCCTCACCATGCGGTTTTGAAACCTTCCACCGGGAAGATACGCATTGTTTTTGATGGGTCAGCTCCCACGTCTACCGGAGTTTCGCTGAATCAATGTCTGCATGCTGGACCGAAGTTGCACCACGAGGTGGGTGATGTATTGACCAACTTCCGTCGCCATGCCGTCGTCTTTGTTACCGATATCCGGATGATGTTTCGGCAGACTGTGATTCACCCGGACGATAGACGATATCAGCTCATATTATTCAAATTCAAATTCAAAAATCTTTATTCAACATAGGCCTTTACAGGCACTTATTGACGTCAAAACAAAGCAAAACAATCTAATTTAAAGAAATCATATTAACCTTTTATGTGCATACATCCTGAATATATTCAAGATGTCTGCAAATACAAGTAGGAATGAAAAAAAAAAAAGTTGACTCTACACCTGTTCGGAAATTGGGAGAGCCTTCTCGAGAAGAACAGGCAAGAAACTCGAAAGGTCAAAATTTTTTATCTCCTCTTATTATGGAGGGAGGATCCCAGAAATCCCATGCTAGTCTACGAGCTGAACACCAATACATACGGTTTGCGTTCGAGCCCCTTTGTGGCAATTCGCTCACTTGTGGAACTCGCTGAACGTGAGCGGTTACGATACCCTCGCGCATCCTTGGTTCTCAAGGAGGATGCATTTGTGGATGATATTTGTACGGGCTCCTCTAGTGTCGAGGAAGCCTTGATTTTGCGAGATGAACTAATTGCTCTTCTCGGGGCTGGTGGTTATGAACTGAGGAAGTGGATGTCCAACTCACCTCAGCTTTTGTGTGACTTGCCAGACGACCACCAGCAGGAGCCTCATATTTTTGAGAATGCCAACACTCCAGATTTACTGTCTGTTTTGGGAGTGCAATACAGACCTGTCCAGGACACGTTCACCTATCGATTGGAGCTGCTAAGCCCCAAGGTCTGGACGAAACGGTTGGTTTTGTCTACAGTAGCTCGTACCTTTGACCCAAATGGCTGGATTAGTCCCGTAATGTTTTGGATGAAGTGCTTCCTACAGGAACTTTGGTCAGCCGAAGTGTCGTGGGATGAGCCCCTCTCGGGCCGTTTGCTGCGAGATTGGGAGTCCTTCATGTCGTCTCTCCCCGACATTAACCGGGTTAGTATCCCTAGACATATACTGCCTAAGGGACGGTTTACGGCCAGCCTTCATGGCTTTTGTGACGCGTCTGAGAGTGGATACGCAGCCGTCGTATATATCCGGACGGTCGATGATAGAGGAGCTGTTAAGCTCCACTTGCTAATTGCTAAGAGTAAGGTTGCTCCAATTCGGACTCGATTAACGATTCCGAAGTTAGAATTGTCTGGAGCTACTCTTCTGGTTCGTTTGATGAACCACGTTGTTGACACCCTGGGACGTAGTGTGGACTTTGAGTCGCTCTTTGCTTGGTCCGACAGTCAGGTTGTCCTGTGTTGGATTAAGAACTCCGTCCACTCCCTGGAATTATTTGTGGCCAATCGGGTATCCCAAATACAGGCCTCGAAGGCCCCGTTGATTTGGCGCCACGTGCCAGGTGAAATAAACCCTGCTGACTGTGCATCACGTGGCAGCGAAGCCCCTCAGCTTATTGACCACACTCTGTGGTGGGGTCCCGAATGGTTGTTACAGCCGTCTTGGCCTTCCACATCAGCTGTGGTGAAGGCCTCAAATCCGGGCTTGCGTGTTCACGCTGTCGAGACTATGGCGGCTCCAGAGCGGGAATTTTTGTTAGACCGCTACAGTTCTCTGGACAAGTTGCTCGGCGTGACCGCTTGGATAAGAAGATTTATTCGAAATTGTCGCCGGCCTCAGGACAAAGATTTGTGTCCGATCCTCTCTCCGCAGGAGCGCCAAGATGCTCTTTTGCATTGGGTGCGTATGACCCAGTCTAGAGCGTTTGAACCGGAACTTAAGATTTTCTGTACCGGGACGTCCAAATTGAAGGGACCCTTGGTGCGTTTGACTCCCTTTCTGGATGATAAGGGATTGTTGCGTGTAGGAGGCCGATTGAGGCACGCTAACATGCCTTATAGATCACGTCATCCCCTGTTGCTCCCCAAGGACGGACCATTGGTGCGATTGTTGATCATTGATCGCCATTTGAAAAATGCTCATGCCGGATGTAATGCATTGACCGCGCTCCTCCAACGGGAGTTTTGGATTTTGTCAGCGCGAAGAATAATCCGATCTGTTATCTTTCGATGTCTGCCCAGTTATCGTTTACGCCCCGAGACGATGCAGCCCCAAATGGGTGATTTGCCTGATCGTGTGAACGAATCGATGACCTTCTTAGGAGTTGGAACTGATTTCGCGGGACCGTTCACTATAAAAACGTCGCGACTCCGTAATGCTAAGACTGAAAAGGCTTACTGTGTGTGTTTGTTTGTTTGGCCACTAAAGCCGTTCATTTGGAGGTGGTGAGTGCCCTCACCATGGACGCTTTCTTAGCAGCGTTAGGCAGATTTGTTTCCCGCCGGGGACTGCCATCTCTAATTCGGTCCGATTGTGGGACGAACTTCAAGGGCACTGATAGACATATAAGAGAAGTTTGTGAATTTTTAGATAAAAATAATTTTGAGATCGGATCCACACTCTCTCGTAGGGGGGTAACATGGCGATACTCCCCGCCGTCTTGCCCTCACTGGGGAGGGATTTTTGAATCTGTTGTAAAGGCCGCCAAGACTCACCTTCGCCGCGTTATTGGGGAGACTATTCTCACGTTCGAGGAACTCGCGACGGTATTTCATAAGGTTGAGGCGGTTCTCAACTCGCGTCCGTTATGTCCGTTGTCTACCGACGCGAACGATTTGCAGGCCCTCACGCCGGGCCATTTTTTGATAGGCAGACCACTTAACGCCCTGCCCGAGTATCCTTATAGAGATGTCAATCCAGGACGCCTTTCGCGGTTTGAGTTGCTCCAGCAGCTTACCCAGAGCTTCTGGCGCCTCTGGCACCTTGAATACTTACACATTTTGCAACAGCGCGTTAAGTGGTCAGCCCCCCTAGACAAGACGCGTATCGATAATCGCTATAGCAATCGCTAGAAAGAATATGTATGGGATTTGACATAAGCCCTCGCTTAGCTTTCGAGCGCAATTGTCAAATCTCATACATTGTCTATTTAACGATTGCGATAGCGATTATCGAAAGACATCTTGTCTAGGGGGGCTGATAAGACAAACCCACCGAGGGTTGGAGACCTCGTGTTAGTGAAGGACCCAAACCTGCCACCCCTACGTTGGCGTCGCGGACGCATTGTCCAACTTACTCTAGGGTCTGATGGTGTGCCCAGGTTTGCCGAGGTCCTAGTTGGGGATTCTGTTTTGAAGCGCGCGGTCGCTACTCTTTCTCGCCTCCCCTTAGACTGATTTGGCGGACAGTCCGGGACTGTCCGGAGCGGGGGGATGTTTACGCCACCGGAGGAGCAAGTGGCAACACTGCATTATAGTCTATGCAGTGAGAGCCTGTGGCGGCCGGCCGCATGTAACATGTCAGTCGAGTCGAATACGGAATGACATTGAACTAGGTTAGAACCGGGCAGCAATAAAATATAATATAAAATATATAAGCATCTAACAAATAGTATTGCGCGGCGCACCAAGTGATTGTTGGTGCGAGGGTCCGCCAAAGTTTTAGTGTCGGTGAAAGTGTAAATTCACCAAATCTTATCGTCGCGTGTGTGAGCCGTGGTGGGCTAATAGGCCTATGTAGTGCTCCGGTCTCCATCGGTTAACAGTAGCTCTTCAGGAGCCGCGACTTCCTTCGAGCTAGCTCAGGAAGTCCACCGGTTACATACGGAGACCGAACGGAGACAAGGTAAGTAGCAAATTCTTTAATTGTATTTGGTCGACATCAGCAATCAAATAATCGGCGAAAGCCGACGTGGTGGTGTCTACTTTGGGCACCACCAGACATGCTTTCCTTGGGAGCTATACATTGCTATGCAGACGACAGTACAGTGCATGGGGGATATCACGGAAGCTCAGGGGCTGCTCGTGGTGATATTGGTAGGGAGAGGCATTATCATTGAGCTCAACAGGACGCTGGACCTCGTCTCTGAATGGGGCTCCAACAATCTTGTTGAGTTCAATGCTAAGAAAACACAGGTGTGCGCGTTTTCGGCGAAAAGGTCACCTTTCCTCCCCCTTCCTTCTCTTCAGGGCACAACCCTTCACACACAGAGCAACATCACCTTGCTCGGAATGAACATTCGCTGCGATCTGAACCCAAGAGACTACATCGAATCCGTCATAACTACTGCCTCACGGAAACTCGGTGTCCTGAACAAGGTGCGTAGGTATTTTGCGCCGGACCAACTATGCTTGTTATATAAAACTCAGGTTAGGTCTTGCGTGGAATATTGCTCGCACCTTTGGGACGGCTCCGCTCAGTACCTGCTCGATGCTCTGGACAGATTGCAGCGTCGCGCTATTCGCATTATTGGCGATGTAGAGGTAACTTACACCCTCGAGCCTCTACAACTTCGTCGTGACATCGCCTCTCTTAGCGCCTTTTACCGAATGTTCCATGGGGAATGCTCTGAGGAGCTCTTTAACCTTATCCCTCCCTCTCTATTCCTTAACAGAAACACGCGTAAGGGCCTTCGGAGTCATCCGTACACTGTGTCCTCCTTTTCACACCGTACCAAGAAATTCCAAGATTCCTTCTTCTGTCGTTCATCCCACACTTGGAATTCTCTACCTGCGCACGTGTTTCCTCCATCCTACAACATGGGTTCCTTCAAAAGAGGCGTGAAAAAGCATCTTTTGGGCCGGCAAGGGGCGGGCAGGTAGGATAGTGGATGTCGTCCCTACCTGTCAACTCATTTGGGCCTCTTTCACCGCTTAACATCAGGCGGGAGGAGGTCATTTGCCGGGTCATACATAAAAAAAAAAACCAATCAGCGAACAGAAGCACAAGTCTAGTCTCAGAACAATCACTACAGCAGTTTAGCCACAGAATAGATAATAGTACGTACAGAACCTCAGAATGCTTTAGTTGTTATTCTGAGTACAGAACGGCCACTCACCTCCCCGCACTTATTTCAAATACCTCGTCTTACCCGGCACTTCGTTGTAGACCACTGACACATAAACAAGGGCGCGCGCGATCGCTCGGACGAGTAGACGTATTCTTTCTAAGTAGACGCGAGCGCCGGGCGATAACAGAGACAGCGTTATGCGGGTGAAAGAGAAGGCAGTCGCTGCACTTCCCGCGTCATTTTTACTCAAGAGGAGCGGATTGTTGCTGTGTATCGGAAGCGAAATTGGCCTCGAAAGAAAAATCTGGTTTAATGAATGTTCTGGACATGTATACAGCTATACCAAATTTATTTCTCGTCGCTAAAAATTTTAGCGTCACTGCTAATCGTTGTTTAGCACTTACACTTTCTCTAAATAATGTGTCATGATTCTGAATATAATTATGGTGTCACCTTAGAATAATAACGCATAGAAGGTTAGCCCAGTAAAGAGCGCGATGATTAAAGTGAAGCAAAAATGACACCGCTGTGTGCAGTCTTTTACGCGCGAAACACGCACACTACGATAAAAATAGTATGGAGTTGCCGGCGTAGTGAGCCATATATGGCTCACATTTAGTTGCATCAAATTGTGCGCGCCGGTTGGGTTTCTATGCGTTATTATTCTAAGGGTGTCACTTAATTTAAAAGATGGTCAAATTGTGCAGAATTTATTCGTTAACAATGTTTGAAATCTTCTGGCTTGAAGCACCGATTAGACTTCACGATCCATCGGGGACGATTTGCAGAAAGGGCCCTAGCTAGTGTGGTCTAATCGCTGTTAGGCAGTTAGGGTCCCGATATCGTGCGATCGTGGTTAAGAGGGTATTAGACCATCCTAAATTCAGGATCCGATATTCAGTGTCCGATTTAGGACACTAAATTCAGTCGCTACAGCTCCTGATTACACGTTCACTGATTCAGGGCTCTGAATCAGACTTAAAGGAAGAGCGACAAGTGACGGACGTGTCGAGTGAAAAGTATAACAAAATGCCAAGTCTAACGAAAAACGAGAAAATTGGTATTGCCATAACCCTAGCGGTTGGCTCCATTCATTGATTTACTACCAAACACTTGGTAGTAGCTCCATCGGAGCGCGTCGTATCCTCGCCGCCTCCCGCCTGTGCGTCTCCTTCGAATGGCCTCGGCCAAGGGATCATTCTCTCGGGCTCTTTCAGTGTCTTCTTTCTGGAGCATAACTTGCTCACAGAAAGACTTAACAGCCTCCCAAGATGTCTTAGTACCAAGCATATCTTTAATTAGGTTTGGCAACGAGAGATCCGCACCCACAACGCTAGAGAGGACGCGACGCTGGACATCAAACGAGGGGCACTCCTCGAGCACATGTTGCGCTGTATCATCATCCGCCCCACACTCGTGGCACCGAGGCGTCGACTCTCTCCGCGCGATCTTGTGCAGGTAGTGCCCGAAGCACCCATGCCCGGACAGCACCTGCACAAGGCGAAATGAGAGAGTACCATGTTGTCGGTCAACCCACTCTTTAAGATTCGGCCGGATTCCAGCTACGGTCCAGTGTCCAGCCGTTGGGATCTCCAGCCTTCGCTTCCACCCAGACATCAAGGTACGATTAGCCCTATCACGCCATTGCTGCACCTGTTCAGACGATGGGCGAACTCCCTCTCTCCGGACACACGCGCACCGATGATACACCTCCGACAATGCTATTGCGTCAAGGTCCCAGGGTGGGGTACCAGCTAGAACACACACGGCTTCGTATGAGATGGTACGATATCCACGAATAACTCGATTCGCCATGACTCGCTGTGGCCTTCGCAGCAATGCCCGAACTTGCGAGGACAGGTAATCCGCCCACACTGGTGATCCATATAGTGCCATAGATTTCACGACTGACGTGTATAGCCGGCGGCATGTTGAGGCTGGCCCACCAATATTTGGAAGAAGTCGCCCAAGAGCTCCAGCAGTCGTAACAAGCTTGGGTCCAAGACGATGGAAGTGCTCTTTAAAGGACCAACGAGAATCGAGTGTCAGTCCCAGGTAGCGCATGTTTGCCAAAACAGGAATCTGTGTACCGCGCACTTGTATAAACGATCCCTCCGGTGGTTTGCGACGTGGACCATGAAATAAAATCGCCTCTGTCTTTTCCAAAGCACACCTAAGGCCAAGCGCTTCAATGCGCCCCACCAGACGATCCAGGCCGACCATCGCAAGTGTAGCAGCCGACTCATAATATTTTCCCTTTGCCAATAGTAAGGTGTCATCTGCATAACAAACGACTCCTAGTCCCTCTGGGAGAGAACCTCTTAGCACCCAGTCAAAACCAATGTTCCAGAGAGTAGGTCCTAAAACTGAGCCCTGTGGAACACCGCACGACATTGGCCATTCCAGTGTCTGCCCATCTCGATCTACGCATTTGATGGTTCGGCCGCGAAGATATGACGATATTAAGTTGCGCAAGTACTTGGGAACCTGATGATACCGCAGTGACTCCTCTATGCAGCTAAAGGGCAAGCTATTAAATGCATTTGCTATGTCCAGCGATATTGCGAGCAGCACCCTGCCGCGGGAAACTTCTTCCTCGGCGATGACCCGCACCGACATAATGGCATCTACAGTAGAACGACTTTCCCTAAACCCGAACTGCCACTTCGATAGATCTGGTCCTACTCTGCTAAGGTGTTGGCTTAGCCTTGCTGTAACAATCCTCTCCAGTAGTTTTCCAGTCTCATCCAGAAGTACAATAGGTCTATATGCAGACGGAGTATACGCCGGCTTTCCATGCTTCTGGAGAAGAACTAGTCGCCCTACCTTCCACCTATGTGGGAATTGACCCCGTGCCAAACAATCATCAAAAAGACCCCGGAAACGAGTTTTCAGAAACGTCATGGCGAGTGCTAAGACTCGGCCGGGAATTCCGTCAGGGCCTGGGGCTGTCTTTTTGCCTCGAAGCTTCTCAACCACAGCATCGAATTCGTTGTCAGTGATCGGAGGTGACTGACTATCATCGCTCATATCTTCCTCTGACCCAGCCATGGTGGGGGGAATGAACTCCTCGCAGGACGGGAAAAGCGTTTTCACCACTTCACGCAAGAGTGGGGGAGCCATAGACTCAATAGCTGGGGGGTCCCTTGATAATTTATCACGTACTGTCTGATACGGTCTTCCCCAGGGATCTCTAGATAGATCCTCAAGCATTTCTGCACGCGCTGCCACCTTGGCTCGGGCAATAGCTATTTGCAGTTCTCTACGTGCTGCACCAAGAGCGTCATACAGCCCATCCTCTTCCGCCTCCACGCGATGCCTTCTGCGCCTATAGCGTGTGAGAGCTCTGCGTTTCGTTATACATATTCGGCGAAGTTCCGCAATAGCGGGATTCCACCAGTATACTGCACGTTTTGGAGGATGTTTAGAGGCTCTCGACGCATTGCAGATACGTGTCATAGCTTCGGCTAAACCAAAATGTTTCCCCCAAGATAATTTTAAAATACCCCTAAAAACCCCTAATTTTTTTATAATCTTATATAGTTTAAATAACGTTTAGATATTATATTTTGCCTTGTCAGTAATCAGTATATAAGTATTTTAGTGTTTAGTTAATATAATAAAACAATAATAGGGCAATATTATTTAATTTATTTAATATTTCTAAAATGGCATGATTTTCGTCGTCATCAATGACCTCTAAAGAGGAAGATTTTGTGATCATAAATCCTGTAGCTGAAGGTTTTTACATGTTCCCTGAAGGTTCAAAATTTATACACAAACCGAATTATCTTGTATAGTAAATCTCACCATAATTATACTTTGCAAGATGTCCAAGGAAAGTTTATTTCTCAATTTATTTTTTGATAGCAGTTGGCAGCATCAGAATTATAATAAACATCTGAATAGAATTTGGCAGAAGAACTATGTAGTGTGTATCCACTGTTTGTTTTGTAATTGATTCCATTCCGATTTTACGTCATTTTATTACCATGTTCGATAAAATTTTGCAAAATTAGAATTTCAACTGGTCTTTACTTCGATCGGATGTGTCTTTTTTAGATTGAAAGTTGGACATCATTTTGAAAATTGCAAGTTTATTTTAACCGTTCGATTCTGCTAATAAGTGATGTTAATAAATCAAGGCCCCTAAAAAATCCCCCAAAAAAATGTTTTTTTTATTATTTTTTTTTATTTATATTTCTTAGGAAAACTTACAGCTAGCTTAAATCATAGTAAATAAATAAGTTTGCTGATGGCCAATTACAAGTTTTCACATATATGTAAGTAATAACAATGAAATTTAAAACTAAGATTACAGGAAACATAACTAAAACAGCTCGCAGTCAAAAGATCGAATCAAGTTGCAAAAAATGAAGAATTAATAAGTCTTTTTAGCATACTTGGTGATGAACAAAACAGATCCAAGTCATCCTGCTCTGAGGATAGTTTGTTGTAACATCTGCTTACCCGGGAAATAAAATTATTTTGCCTGTAATTGGAATTTGCGCCAGGAACACTTAACAATGCATGCTTCCTTCTTAGCAGTATCGGAGTGCGAAAGCCGAGCTGTCCAAGCAGTTCAGGGCAATCAATCTTACCGTTAACTATCTTAAAGAGATATGTTAAGTCAGCTACACGTCTTCTTTCGGATAACGGCAGAAAATGAAATTTTTTACATCTGGTGGTATAGTCTGGCATGTATGCTTTTACTCGAAATTGCAAGTATCTAAGAAATCTCTTCTGAATAGCTTCGATACGGGATATGTAAACATTGTAAACTGGGTTCCAAACCTGAGAGACATACTCTAAAAGGCTTCTAACGTATGCGCAGTACAAAATTTTCAATGTTTTAACATGCTTAAACTCAGCAGAGATTCTTAAAACAAAACCCAGTGCTTTAGAAGCTCTTTTAATAATCTCGTTAATGTGCTCATCAAACAGTAATTTAGAGTCAAATGTTATTCCTAAGTCTTTGACTGAGGAAACTCTGGATAATATGGTACTCTTAAGTTTGTAATCATAAAAACTTAGAATAATAACGCATAGAAGGATAGTCCGGTACTGAGCGCGATGATTAAGAGGCTGAGTAACGCCAACGACCTTGAGACATGATTTGTACAGGATTACGGGCGCGGCGCGTTATTGAAATTGAGCGAAAAAATCAATTTATATATTTTTTTAATGAAACTAGTAACTTATTTGAAGATATGAAACATCAATATTATCAAATTAAGTGTAACGAGTTAATTCCCTGAAAATCATTAAATAACCTTAGTTAAATAACTCGGATTTTCTTCTGGAAGCTGTTTTTGATGGGTATCTTTGACATTTTTTTTAACGAGAAACTTTGATTTAAATTTATTTTGGGGACATGGATATTCTCAAACATATTTTCAAGAGTAACATATATTTTTTTCACTATGGTATATTAAACAGATTTTGATAAAAAAAGTTTTAAGTAGGGCTCGATGAGCTCAGCTCAGCGTTGTCAGCCTCTTAAAGCAGTGTTGCCGTTAGAAAATTCAAGTTGGTGGCTACATATAACAGAAAAGTGGCCAGGTTTGTATATAAAACCGCAATTGAAATGTTGCTAGAAGTGGTTAACTTTTATAGAAGTTTTGGCATACTTTAATATTCTATTTACTATTAATAATATAATGTTATTACTACACAGGAATGGTAGATAAGTAGTTCTGGGTTTAATTAATATATTATGACACATCAATTCCGTATTAAAAATACCACTTCACACAATATTTGAGAAAATTTTCACAGCATACAAGTGAACGTTATGGAATCCCGCCAAAACCTTTCACATTGAATATACCGCGGTGGTCTACTACAGTTTCCTTACTCCACAAGTTTCTTTAAAATCACAACTAAGAAACAAAAGTAGTAAGTAACTAATACCATAAGAATAACTAATAATACGAGTATAGAAGCGAAACTCCCGGCCGTCGAGCGCTCAAGGCCACGTTATTTACCTACCGTTTGATTTCCGTTGAACGGAATCGCCAGTCAAGGCGCGCACCGTGTGTTTCAGGTACCTTGTGAATGTTTTCCTATTGATTACCTGATTAAGCTTTTTATAAGAATGCGTATTTACTACGCGCTGAAGTTTAATAACCGAAACTTCAAATCATCTACAAAAACGCCATCTTTTATAAATATCAGACATTTGTAAATATTTCTGTTGTACCTTTTTTCTGTACCTTTTAAATAAAAATGATTGAACTTACTTTAAAATTAAAACTTTAAAAATAGGTACTTTAAAATTATTTTTATTATACTTACCCTAGATACAGAATAGATACAGTTTTATTCGTAATATTCATTACATGTCAAAGCTAATACAATATAATGTATCGAGTTTCTAAAGCTGTCATTGTAGTGCAATTTTGAAACTCTGTAAGTACTTATGGGATTTTTTTTATCAAGCCGGGAATAATTTGAATTATGAGAAACTTTGGTACTGCTATATATATTTTTATCGACCTTTGTCACTGTTCCATATAAAATTTAAATACAATCGACGACACGACGACTCAACGACACGGTTAGCGCAGAGGTCGAGTGATCGCCTATTGTGCAACGGGTCGCGGGTTCGATTCCCGCATGGGACAGATATTTTGTATGGCCTACAGTAATTTGTTCCGGTCTGGGCGTATGTGCATGTGATATTCTATGTTTGTAACTGCACCCACGACACAGGAGAAAATTATGAAACAACAGATTTTTTTCAAGTGAAAATGTTGGTCTGATAGTAAAAAGTGAGCGCTTAGGTTTTATCCATTAGTAACTTCAACTCCTGGACTATAAACGTAGGTACGATACCTAAATTACAACCCATTTTTGTACATCGAAATTCGAAACATTTTAATGATTTTGTTCTCGAAGTGTATGGATTAAGCTCAATTAATCAAAAATAGGCAGGTTCTTATAACTACGGAATCAAAAAAACTAAAAATGTGCGTACTATTGCTAAAGATAGTCGCTCGCTCACTACACTTGAAGTACAAAATCAATAAGACTCGGTGTATGCTCAGTTTCTCATTTAATGTAAAATATGGAGGTACCTACATAAAAAATATTGTAGTGGTACCCATTCGTCCATGTGGTGACCCTAGCGGCGTCCGCAGACTACTGCGGGGCGTTACAGGGGGAAGGGCGCTGTAGGTATGCAAATAGCGGCATTTGGCGCACCCACAAAGGAGATTCGCTTCTATACTCGTATTATTAGTTATTCTTATGCTAATACCTCATATAAAGAAATACTAGAAATAGCTAGAAGTTGCTAAATTAATTTTGTTGGCTAAAATAGAATATTTTTTGGCTAAAACCGTAGAAAATCCGCTGGATCTAGCCACAATGTGGCTAAAACGGCAACACTGGATTAAAGTGAAGCAAAAATGACACCGCTGTGTGAAGTTGTTTACGCGCGACACACGCACACTACGATATGACGTGGCTGTCAGTGCGCGCCACCGAGCAGTTGTTTTCCCAAAATGAGGGAACTCATCTTGTGCTCATGTTGTTAAATGAATGTCGCAATTGTCGTACCTAATCTATGTCTTTATGTTTTTATGTAAAGACAGAAATGAAATGAAAGTTGCCAAATCTCTGTTTATATAAGTACTAAAAAACCGTATATTTTAAAATGAAATAATTTTCATGTAAATAGTTAATTCCTTATTTCTAATAATGAAAGAGGTACGTACCTACCGCGTATAATAATCTTCATTAATCCGTTAATTGTATTTGTTTACTTAACAAATGTCACTTTGATAATGCTGTTAGGTATGTCCACATTGTCTTTTTCGACTCATATCATAAAAAGTTTATTGTGTTTAAAGAATACTTACAATTTTTTTTGTTCTCATAGAAAAGTATGTCGAATAAAATAGTTCAGAACATGACTACGCAACCCCGTCACCTGTTTTCTTTTGTGATGGCGGGGACTTCTCCCCTAGAGCCCTCCTGTTGCTACACAATGTAGGAGCTGGATTAAACTCCATATAAAAATCCGAATGTAGTATGAAAAAAAGGCAAACTCACACTTGACCATTTTTTGATAAGTCCATTATTCGTGTCTTAATTATCGGAGGAGTATGAGGGGGTCAAAAATTTCGTAATTTTTTAGCTCCGATGCACTGTTTCCGAGATATAAGCGTTTTTGTTAATACTTTTCTTGAAATATAATTAAAATTTAAATCCTATCCTACTAATATTATTATATAATATTATAAATGTGAAAGTATGGACGTTTGGATGTTTGGCTGTTTAGATGTTTGGATGTTTGTTACTCAATCACGCAAAAACGGCTGAATGGATTTGCATGAAATTTGGCTTGCATGTAGCCTTTGACATGGAAAAGAACATAGGCTACCTTTTATCCCGATTCCTTAAGTAGTTCCCGAGGGAAAATTGAAAATTGTTTACGAGTTAAGCCGCGGGTAGACAGCTTTGTTTGGTATGCATGTCACCTATGCTATGGAAAAGGACATGTCCTTAATGATCTCTCAAATAGCTCCCTTGGGAAGATTAAAAATTGTTAACGAGCGAAGCTTTAGACCCAATTCTGAAGTCCACGCAGACGAAGTCGCGGGCAGAAGCTAGTAATATTATAAATGTGAAAGTGTGGATGTTTGGATATTTGGATGTTTGTTATTCAATCACGCAAAAACGGCTGAACGGATTTCGATGAAATTTGGCATGCATGTAGCCTTTGACATGGAAAATAACATAGGCTACCTTTTATCCCAATTCCTTAAGTAGTTCCCGAGGGAAAATAGAAAATCCTAGTAATATTATAAATGTGAAATTGTGGATGTTTGGATATTTGGATGTTTGTTACTCAATCACGCAAAAACGGCTGAACGAATTTGGATGAAATTTGGCATGCATGTGGCCTTTGACATGAAACAAAACATAGGCTACCTTTTATCCCGATTCCTTAAGTAGTTACCCAGGGAAAATAGAAAATTGTTCAAAATTAAAGTCCACGCAGACGAAGTTGCGGGCAGAAGCTAGTTCCTTCTAAAAACAGTCGAAAATAAGTCCTGCCCCCGTAGCACGTCCACGAAAACACGATATGATAAAGCGATAAATCGTGGTGAACTGTCAAAACACGACGAAATCCTATTGTATTTTGACAGTTCACCGCGATAAACCGCTTTATCATATCGTGTTTTGGTGGACGTGCTAGGGGGGCTGGGCTTCTTACAAAATACGGTGAAATTTTTCTAAGTGCCGCACTCCCTTTGCTACACCCTAACCTTTTTTCTTTTTTAGGATCAATATGGCTTGTATTTAAAAATCCCAATCGATTCTCTAGAAAATTCTCTAAAATCATACGCATCGCGTCTCGCTCTTCGATGCGTTGTTTTTTTTTAACTTCAAATTAAACCTATATTATAAACAGGATAAGTGTCGCCTAGATAAGTAGATACCTAAATATTTTTCATATTAATCATAACCTGTTTAGTCGGTTAAATTGGGACATTTATGTTTTCAAACTGGCAACACAACGATTGAAATGAAAAGTTTCGTATAATTTGTCTTATATGGATAAAATACTAAACAATTTTTAAATCTTTGCTGTGATAATAATGTTATTACACTTTATAATCTTTTCAGATGTCTTGTGATACCATTCAACTGCACAAGTCATCATTATTAATTATTTTACGAGAGATACATTCGAAGCACATTGACCTTGAACTCTGCGGAGCTGTCCGGCGTAGTGAGCCATTTATGGCTTAGTTTTAGTTGCTTCAAATTGTGCGCGCCGATTGGGTTTCTATGCGTTATTATTCTAAGCATAAAAAAGTGGCTGTGGTTTACGGGAAAAGGAACAGACATAACATTTAGATACATTAAGGTCAAGCTTATTTTTATCACAGTAATTTTGGAGGCGATCTAGATCACTTTCTAAATCAGTTGAGTCTTTTATTGTTCTAATAGGATACATAATCTTCATATCATCAGCGTAAAGTAAAATTTTTGAATATTGAAATATATGCTCTATGTCATTTATAAAAATTATGAAGAGAAGTGGTCCCAACAGTGACCCCTGCATGTTGCCCCCAAAAATTCCCCTTTCGATGTTTCTCCCCCCTAAATTTAGGGGGAAAACCCCCAAGTTGGCAACACTGCGACTGAGCGTCCTTAATCGGAACTGTGATTACACCTATTCGATTTAGTATCCGATTTAGTATTTAGAACGTCGGAAACCATCCTTCTCCTAAATCGGATGCTACCTTCCTAAATGCGATTAGACTTCTCTGAATTCAGGAACGACTAAATATCGGATCCTGAATTTAGGATGGTCTAATACCCTCTTAATCACGATGGATCGTGAAGTCTAATCGGTGCTTGCCCTACTAGATTCCACGCACACATTTGCGCGTGTACGAACGTCATTTCGCAGTTCATAGTAGCATAGACGATTCTTTATATCATCCTTGGTAGTAGTAATAGGTAATTGATTTGCGAACGTTGTATAGAGTGTCCGGGGTGTGGTTTGGCAAAGGCAGATGTCCGTCTGATACGTAGTATCTCTATTTAGTTTGTGCTTTACTCGATCGTACGCATCGAACGCGTTAACGCTAATTTGTTATGGAATTAGAGCAGCGCCATCTAGTAGCTGCTATGGAATGAGACAGCTTTATCTAGTGACTTTTTGATGTGAAACATTTATAGCGGCTGGTCTGGTCAGACCTCGGTCAGACCTACTGTTGGCGTGGCTTTGCGTCGCCACGGCATGCGTCGCCGCGCTATGTTATGCATATTACCTATACAAAATATGTAATTTCGGTGTTTCACATCTGTAAGGCGTCCCACTACGGCTAAAGTATTTATACCATAATATGGTGCTGGGTGACAGTGTCCAGCTGAGGGCTAGTGATAGATGAGTGTGTCTATCAATGGAGCTAGCTAGTGCTGGGCAAGAGTTCCCAGCAGTGGGTTGATGTACCCCACCGGAGAAAGATTGAAGGTAAGGTTCTCAAACTTTTTTCATTTTATTGTTTAAGGTTTCAATGAAAATATAAAAAAATGCAATCATCGTAAGACTAAAGTTATGATTTTTGAAAGAGAGAAGAATATGACAGTTTGTGCTATTTTGTTAGAACGTGAAAAAGTGAATGAAATTGTTAATTTGGGATCACAGTTCACAAGAGATAGATAGAAAAATGTGATAGTGATATTCAAAGAAGAGTGAATGCTGGAAGCGTGGTGAATAGCGCTCCTTTATGAAAAGTCAGAAAGTGTCTGAAAAGGCACGTCGTGCAGTTCTTAGAGGGGTGCTGGCCCCGACACTAATGTACAGAGTGAATGTTGAATACGGCAAAACAGGCACGAAAGTAGAATAAATGTAGGTACTTACTGCATTTATTCTACTTTCGTGCATGTGTTGCAATAAGAGCATTAACAAGCATGTTAGGACTGAAATTAATTTATTGAAAGAGGATGTAGTGACTTTGAGAATGGTACGCTTAGATAGTTTGGTCACGTTCAGAAGATGGATGGAAGAGGATGACCCATCCTGCTCCATCGCCTAACGCATAGCGAGTGCATCGCTATAAGTTAGGCGGTAGACGTCGGCCGACAAGCAGCACAATACCACGGTAATATTATTACCGTGACAATACAGAGGATTGTGCTGCTTGTTCTCTGTATGTCCCATATGTCCTCTGTATTGCCCTGATGTCCTCTATATTGTCTCGCATGCCCCCTGTATTGTTTCCTATGTCCCTTGTATTGTACTGTATCTAGTAACGCCATAAATACTCGGTCGGAATCGGAAATAATGAAATTAATAGAAATATTGATAGTGGTCCCCCGGCGTGACGACTCTTGAATCAAAATATTACTAGGTATAAGTATTAAAGTTAAGCAACAGATTTTATTTTTTACTTTTTGGAGGTTTTTATGTCGGTTGCTATGAAGAAATCTTATCAGGGGAAGTTTGAGAACATGTGCCTGTTAGTATGAATTTCGAAAACGAGGAAAGATCGAAACTTTAGTATGTTTATCTTACCCCGTCTTAAGTCAGGATCTGATGATGGGATCCCATGAAAATCGAGGAAAAGCCTTGAATTTTAAGGTGTTTCCAACGTGTTTTGTGTGTATGTTACGCGATTACTCCGCCAATGAGGATCCGTAACGATTTTAACTATAAATGTAGCTTTGTAGACAATTAAAAAGCAATATAAATTGTACCATTTTTTTTTCTACGATGAAAATTGACGAAATTATAACGAAAAAACAGATCGCTCCGTCAAGCGGCCGCCTGGCAGGCGTGTGACGTCACACGACACGTTCTAGGCAGACTCCGCATCGGTGCTAGCTATCACTCCCGAGTTTTCGACTAGTAGCCGCGCGCAGCGTTTCATGCGAAATCGTATTACATACCTATATTGTTTTTTTTTTATGTAATAGTGGTAGTAGTATTCAAGAGGTTCAGTACAGTTTGAGCAATGAGTAATAAACTAGAAATCGGTTTTGTGCAAGGTCAATCGGATAAACTTCCTATTGTTGAATTTTTTATGGAATCTGGTTATCTGATTACTTACCCATTTGATGGGCAAAGTGAATACAAACAACGATAAACTTTGAGGTAATATTATATTTAACTTTATAAATTTTGAGGGAAACATGTCTCCTGAATAAACAGACCTGAATAAAAGATTATTGTAGGTTCATGCTCTTATAGTGTATTTTAGTCAACTATCACGTCATTTAGTGATATAATAACAATATTTTATCATTATTTCCTTTATAATCACCTTCATATTCACGTAATAAGCAAACAATGAAACGGAAAAAGTTATTTTGTATGGAAAGTAGCGATTTTTTGTTTTGTATGTTTTTATGTGTAATAATGAATTAAATATATAAATTCTAGTATCATTTCATAGCTTATATATTGGAGATCCTGTATGCAAAATTTTGTATCCATAGATGTAGTAGAAAAAAAGTTGCAGATTTTTGAAACGCAACTCACGCTTTCTTCCCATAGTGCGACGCGCGACGGCGGTGGATAGTGTCGACTGACGACACAGCCTGTCCGTAGGCAGCGGCGGATTTAATAAAATCAGTTGATGTAAATTGGTTTATAACTTTACATCGGATGGACCGATTTTGGTGATTTAAAAAACATATTTATTGTGATACAATAAGGAATGTTACTATGTATGTTGTATTATAAAAAGCCATACCATTAAGGGACCTCATTGTGGACCGATTTTCAAAATTCTTTTTGTATTCGATAGAGTATACTCCTAGGGTGGTCACAAGGTCACCGAAGTCAGGATCTGATGATGGGATCCCATGAAAATTGAGGGAAACACTAATTAAATGCTATCTAATTAGGGTTTCTTTCACTATAAAGAAGATTTCATTCACTAAAAAGTTATAAATAAAAAATATTTTTATTTTTTGTAAAATATTTTTTCAAGTTATTCTCAGCAAGACCTTTTATTTGATACCCATATTGTAGGAGTGCTTTAAAAATAATTGGTCCGCCATCTTGGGTATGCCGTCATCTTGGATTTAGAATGACGTCACACAGTCAACCATGCATTGTCATCCAAACTGAATGTGTATACAAAATTTTAGCTCAATCGATTAAAGATATCTGCTTCAAAATTGAGTTGCAAGATATCACCCGAACATACATTTACAAACTTACATTGCAAATTAAATAAAAGCTTGTAATAAATATGCAAAGTTAACAGGAATGGGAATTTTTATATTAGTCAGTGAATTATCAAATTTACTCTTTTATATCCTACTACATTCAAAGAAAATATGGTCTAAGGTGCCTTCCGCTAGACCACTGTTGTGGACTGTATGGTTTAGGTCGGCGAATTCTTTACGATCCGTTCAGGGGTTCGGGGCTGGTTCAGGTACTGGTAGGCACTGGTACTAGTACAAGTCACTATTACTTCCGCACTATGAATTAAAACGCAAACTGGTTCACTATGCAATACTGAGCATGAGCATAATTTATTTGCAACATTCATTTCTTATAAGCCCTCGCTTAGGGTCGCAACTAGCGGAGGGCATAACACGTAACAATGTACAAATTCCTTATACTACTTAATCTAAGGGTCGCAAGTAGCGCGGGGTATAAGCGCGTACTATGCGTATCGCTATTCCTCTCGCACGCGTGTTTGTCGTCCCTTACAGTTCTCCCCCCGGTGTAGACTCTGTCAAAGCCTCTTCAACCGCTAGGACTAGCTTCGACGTCGGGCGGCGGAAGGTCCCTCCGTTGGTCCGAACGTCTGCACTGCGGACACGTCCATCGGGTCCCGTGTAGACTCGTTTGACTACTCCTCTCGGCCATACATTGCGCGGTAGTGATGAGTCGACGACCACCACTAGGTCGTTCACTTGCAATGGTCGTTCTGGTGCAGCGGCGGCTTGGCGGGGTGCGAGCGTTGGTAGGTACTCGCGCACCCACCTCTTCCAGAACTCATCGACGAGTGCTTGGCATGCTCTCCACGTTCTTCGATCAGCCAGATGACAGGGCCCAGTGCTCGGTAGTCCCGTTGATGATCCCAACAAAAAATGGTTCGGTGTAAGAGCCTCAGGATCCGCAGGGTCGACGGATACGTGAGTTAGGGGTCTTGCGTTGACCGCGTGTTCGACTTCGGCGAGTACTGTTTGTAGTACTTCTTCTCTGGGTGCTTTCTGATTCAGCACCGTCGTCAGTGCCGTCTTTACTGAGCGCACCAGCCTCTCCCATGCTCCTCCTTGGTTCGGTGCGCCTGGCGGGATGAAGCGCCAGGTCATCCGATGAAGGTGTCCCAGTTCCCGTAGAGCTGAGGTCCATTCTGCGTAGGCAGCTCGTAAATCGGCGTCAGCTCCGCGGAAGTTGGTGGCGTTCTCGCTGATCATAAGTGACGGCCACCCGCGTTTCACAGCCATTCTTCTCATTGCCATGATGGCGGAGTCAGTTGACAGCGAACTCACTATTTCCAGATGAATTGCGCGTGTTGTGAGACAGGTGAATAGGGCCGCCCTTCTCATTTCGTGTCTTCTCCCGATGGTCACTATCAATGGCCCGAAGTAATCGACACCGCAGTTAGTGAAAGGTCGATGGTAGGGGTCCAAACGAGCTCGTGGTAAGTCTCCAAAGACAGGCACTCTTGGTTGCGTCTTTCTGAGGCAGCATAAGGCGCAGCTATTAGCTATAGCTCGCACAGTAGGTCTCAGGTTCAATATCCAGTATCTCTGGCGTAGGTCATTTACTACACGCTCTAGATTTCCGTGACCGGCGTTCTCTCTCTTCACTAACAGGCGCGTGTAAGGATGACGCCCGTCTAGTATGGCCGGTTCTTTCACGTCGTATGACACGTCGGCTGCCTTTATTCGCCCGTTCAGTCGTATAATGCCATCCTTGATCACCGGGTCTAGCTTGTAAAGTCGGCTTGACTTAGGTACAGGTTTCGCTTTCTCTAGCAACTCGTATTCTTCATGAAAGCTGTCTAGCTGGCTCTCTCTTATCCAGCGTCTCTCTGCCTCCTGTAGATGTCGTACTTCTACTCTTTCGGTTTTCCCTCTGCACTTGTCGATGAATGCTAATACGACAGCTGTCGCCCTGATCAACCTCTCGTGTGAGGAAAAGCGGTCGATCTGAGGCAAACCAGTTTCGGCTCGTTTGATCGTGAGCGTTACGGTTTCTTCGTCTATCGCTTCATTACAGTTTATCTCCGTAGGCCAATTCTCCTCCGGCGCATATAAGAATTCGGGTCCCGTGAACCATCTATCTTCCACGGAGACGGTCTTGTGGGTCAATCTTGTTGCGTCGTCAGCCACGTTATGCTCTGTTGGTATCCAACGCCACTGTTTAGCTTCTGTGCGTTCGCAAATCTCTCCTAGACGATGCGCGACAAACGTAGTGTAGCGACGTGCGTCGTTTCTTATCCACTGTAATACTGTTCGTGAATCGCTCCGTTCGGGTTGACATATATGTCCTGTGATCACGGCGTGGGCTAGGCGGGTGTCTATCACGGCTGCTTGCAGCTCTAACCGCGGAATGCTCTGCGTCTTCAGGGGTGCGACTCTGGCTTTGGCGGCGGCCAATCTCACATCTGTGACCCCGTCGTCTCTCTCTATCCTTCAGTATGCGGCTACGGCATATGCCTGTTCACTGGCATCGCAGAAAACGTGGAGCTCTCTCGTCGCGTTCTCTGTGGCTCCGTACCATTGCGGCAAGCGAAGTTGAGCGATGTTTCCCCTCAGTTCTTGTAGCCATCTTCGGAATGTTTCGGCTTCTTCTTCGGGTAATCGTTCGTCCCACTTGAGACTCTTCCGCCACAGGCTTTGCAGCGTAATCTTCGCTCGTATGGTGAAGTGACTCAGTAGGCCTAATGGGTCGTAGAATGACATCACGATGCTCAACGCTTCTCTTTTAGTCGGTGATCGATCTCCGTTGAGTATCTCTGTCGGTACTCTCGGCAGCACAGTGTTGAAGGCCAACTCGTCAGTCTGGGCGTCCCACAGAAGTCCCAGTGTCTTCCCTGGTGCCGATGCCAATTCCGTCGTGACTCGCGTTCTCCGATCTTCAGGGATATCTGCCAATGCGTCTTCTTCATTTGAGTTCCATCCTCGTAGGTTAAAATTAGCTTGCGCATGGACGTATGATACTTCACTGATGGTCTTTCTGGCGGTCTCTATGTTTTCGTAACTCTCTACTAGATCATCCATGTAGTGGTTCGTGGTGATCGATTGAAACGCAGCAGGATGCGTTTGCGCGTGGTCTTGTGCGTTCCGATCTCGTACGCTGTGGGCCAGGAACGGCGAGCTGGTGGCGCCAAAGATCAGTGACGTCATCTTGTAAGTTCTCGGTGATTCGCTCGCGTTGTCACGCCACAGGAAATATTGGACTTCCTGGTCTTCAGGTCTGACTTTGATCCTCAAGAACATCTCTTCTATATCTGCCGTCACCGCCACTCGCCCTTCTCGGAATCGAAACATGATGCCCTGTAGTGACTGCAACAGGTCAGGCCCTTCAAGCAGAAGGTCGTTGAGGCTTGTACCGTGCGACTTGGCGGCCGCGTCGAACACCAGCCGTTTTCCCGGTTTGTTCGGGTTGAAAACCGGAAAATGCGGTAAATACCATTTTCTCTCACTGGTTTCCTCATCTTGCTCACATATGTCTGCATAGCCCTTGGCTCAGAAATCTTCTATGGCTTTCGTGTATCGCTGTGCGAAGGCCGGTTCTCGTTCCATTTTGCCTTCTACTGCCTGCAATCTTCTTAGTGCCATATTATAACTCGGCGGCGTGGTCATGTCGTCAACACGCCATGGCAATCCCACTTCAAATTGACAGTTCCTTTTCTTCACTGTTTTCTCGAATATGTCAATGGCGCGCTTCTCCGCTTCGTTCGGATTGCTTTGAACGGCCACTCCCAGTGAATCTATCTTGAAGTGATCTTCCATCGACTTGTCTAAGTTGTCGTCGGGTGTGTACACGTGAAGTACGGACCCTTCGTCTCGTCTGAACATACAGCTCGGTGCTGTCCCATGGATGGTCCATCCCAATTCGGTCAGTGAGGCTGCGGGTTCTCTTTTCTTGCCCATCCTTAGTTCACGGGACACTATCAGGTGCCAGTGGTCTGCCCCGATGAGCAGCTGTGGTCTAGCACCCTCGTGACAAACATCTTCCGGTCGTAGATCTTTTAAGTGTTCGCACCTGAGGAAGGCAGCTGGTATCGTTTGCTTGTGTAGCACCAGCTGTGGGATCGTGTGCAACTTGATTGCATGGAATTCTTCCATTCTTTCTCCTTTGATCCCTAGGTCAATAAGTTTGCTCAACGTTCGTTTCTGGCTGGCGGCTACCCCGTTGATTCGTAGGGGCTGTGCTTCTCCGTCAGCTCCCAGCTTCTTTGCCAGATCTTCTTCTATGAGGGATATTGTTGAGCCTTCATCCAGTAGGGCGAAAGTGTGTGCATCTCCCTCTGGTCCGGCAATATGAACAGGAACTACTTTCAGTAGCACTGTACCTCGCTCGTTTTTGTCTTCTGCTGCTATGGACATCACGGTCTCACTGGATCTCGTGTTCGTCGCTTCCGTGAGTCTCTCGCTTGTTGTTGGCGTTGCCGGCTCGGCGTGCAGCAATGCGTGGTGCGGCCGTCGGCAATCGTTCACGCCACATGCTTGGCTCTACAATTAAATCTTCGGTGTCGGCCCGTGATACATTTGAAGCAGAGTCCCGCCGACTTCACTATCTGCCACCGCTCGTCTGTGTTCATCTTCTTGAAGCTCCTGCAGTGAGGTAGCCTATGATTTTCTTAGCAGCCAACTTGTACCCTTTGGGTGATACTGTGGTGGTATAAACATCTTCTCTGCCTTTCTTTCTGAGTGGAACGATGATTGGCTTCAAGTTTCGGTTAGTGGTCGATGTCTTCAGAGTTGAAGTCGCGTTTGGCGGCGCATACGTGAAGCGAAGCGCCAGATCGGCTTCACGCATCAGAAATTGTGACAATAAAACAATCTCCAGCTCCATAGAATGTTCTGTACTTAGAGCGTAGTCGCACCATCGAGCTCGCAGGTGTGGACTCAGCTTCTCGGTCACCTCGCGTGTCAGCATGGGATGTCGTAGGTACCCTTGCCGATCCACGCTCTTCAGTACGCAGACGATGTTCTGTAGTCGAATGGCGAAAGTGTTCAGCTCGTTGGTCGAAGTACCGATTCGTGGTAGTCGCTTGATGTCTTCCATTGCTTGGTCAATGATGAATTCCGGTCGTCCGAAGCATTGCTCAAGAGTGTACATGACTTGGTTCGGGTCGCCGGCGGTGTGTAATAGCGCCGCAACGGCTTCACGCGCTTCCCCTCGTAGACAATTGCGTAGTCTGGCCATGTTCTCGGTCGGTGTGAAATTGTACACGGCAGTGGATTCCTTCATTGCAGCCTTGAATGGTAACCACTCGCTGATGGCGCCACTGAATGTCGGAAGTTCGGTGACTTGTCGTGGCACTGGTCGGTTCCTCGCCATTTTCTCAATAGCTTCTGCCAGTTGTTCGATTCCCCTATTCCTGGTTCTGGTGGGTGTTGGCGATCGCGTATGATGTCGATTGCTTTCTTCAAATCTCACGGGTTCAGCTTCACGGCGTCGCACTGTTTGAGCGTTCGGTACCCCCCGTTCGTTCCCTGGGGTGCGCGTGACTTGCGCTGGAACGGCGCCCTCTTCTTTATATCCCGTAGAGGTATGTCTCGGCGTCGTTGACTCCCCCCGTATATCGCTGGGTTGAGCTTGTTGAAGCCAATCGTCGACTCGTCCTGTGACGTCGACTATGCTCTTGGGTGCTTCATCTTCTTCTTAATCTCGAATGTTTTCAACTTGCACAGCTAGCCTTTTCTTAATTAGATCAACTTCTATCTGGAGCTCCTTTCTTCTTATTTCTGCCAGACGTTCCTCGGCTTCTATGTGTGCGTTACGGATGCGGGCGATCGCACTACTCTTCGATTGTTGCGAAGTGCGTGACCGCGTTGGCGATGGTCGTCGTGGTTCAGCAGCCAGGTTCGTGGTGAGCGCAAGGTCCGCTGTGGTTCGTAGCGGCACTGCCTCGCTCGTTCTCTCACTTTCCCCTTGACTACGGACGATGTTCTCGCTTCGTTCCTCCGTAATTCTTGCTTGTGCAGTTATCGCCGATGGTGATCGCGGTGGATTATGGAAAATTCGGATGCCAATCGGGCGTTCGTCCGCTTCTTCCTGACTTCTTGTTCGCACCATCTTGATACAGCGTTCTTGTACTGACTCGTACTAATTTACACGTTCCACGTTCCGGAATTACTTCTATCTATCCGGCGCTGCGACCAACAAAGTTCACAATTCTGCTCCGACGGACCAACGAAGGTTCTCAATCCGGCGCTCGACCAGCAAATCCTCGCAATCCGTGTCGAAGGACCAGCAAATGTTGTGGACTGTATGGTTTAGGTCGGCGAATTCTTTACGATCCGTTCAGGGGTTCGGGGCTGGTTCAGGTACTGGTAGGCACTGGTACTCGTACAAGTCACTATTACTTCCGCACTATGAATTAAAACGCAAACTGGTTCACTATGCAATACTAACGAATATTTATGGCGAGGCCTAATTTCTTTAAAAATAAAATCAGCACATCGTTCTTTGAAGGATGATTAGTTTTTTCATTACATACAGTATATTGACGTGGCTTTAATTTATTTTTAACTTAGGATATGTATTTTATTTTGGATTAATTAACTTATCTATTTGCGAAAACTGTTAAAGGCATTTTTGCTCTATCCCATTTCGTCTATTATTGTTAGATAAATGCTGTTTGTTTTCCATGAATAAAAAAATAAATAAATACTAAGTACTTAATCTAAGGGTCGCAAGCACAGAACACAGAAAGAGGTTAGAAAGGCAATCATGCACCGTTTGTACGGGAACCGCTGTCGCCAGTTTTGCTCCCACTTCTTTTCCTTGCACTGCCCATGCAAAGTCGCGCGAAATCGGGCTGAACCAATCACAACGCTCACTGGGCTCCTCATTCACAGAAATTCACTGTCGTCAAGAGCCGCGTGTACAAATAACATTATTTTAGTGATTGACATCAATGAATAGTTATCGATATTAAATATTGCCAGCTATTTAACCATTTGAAATATTTAGAAAACCAAAAAATAATAATTACTTTCATTATACGTTTATAATTAATAAATTCAAGTAATATTTTGTTTCTATGAAACAAAATTATAGCTTTTTAGCTCAAAAATGTTGTAGGTTAGACGTAAAATAAAAGAAAAACTATAATACTATAATGCACCGGTCCGAAAGCATAAACTAGAATGGATAATCTGACAAACGGACGTGCGGTAGTTTAGTTGTTAGGATATTTTGGTTGGATGGAGAAGTAAATATTTGTAAAGTAAATATAAAATCTTCATGTCTTAATGCAAACTTTTTCTATAAATCGTTAATAATATCTTCCATTTTGTATACTTTTTTTTTCAAACGTCGATTTTGTGCTTGTATTTTTTTAATTATTTTTTTTTAATAGGACATTTTGAATCCAAAATGTCCTAGAATAAATCAAGTACCTTATATGTAATGTATTTTCTTAAAACTTTACGCTACATATTTTACATAATATTTATAAACATAGCTTTACCTGTCTCATCCGTTTTGTTAAATCATTATCGTTTATGTTATTTCTCGCTTCTGTAAGACTACGTTTTTGTGATTTACCATTGTTTAATTTCTCTTTGATTAACGACGAAGTAGAACTTCTCGCATCATTTATCTTAAACATAAAAGAGTTGGCTTACTGATATTGCAATCATTATTTGATATCATTAAAAAATTATAATACATACTGCAGAATACAAATACACGACTTTTTCATGTGGTATTACACTGCTTTTTAAATACTTGTTCCCAGATTTTTTTATATCAAAATCATTTTCACTAAAATGTTTTGAGCAAATGGTGCTTGACTTAGTAGGAATCCATTCTTCTCTACCTGTTGCGTCAATCCACTTTTTACGTATATCCGGATCTTTAGGAAAACTAAAATAATATGTCCAAAACAGTTATTAAAAGGGTATAATTGATAGTAAAATATATTTCAAATAAATAAATCAATACAAAAACCACCAACAGCCTCGTGAACAAATGTTCGTGCTTATCACACAAACTAACGTAGGAATAAGAACAAGACTAACACAAACATTTGTTCCCGCCAGGATTTGAACCTGGACTGCTTGATGTAAAGCTCCGTTACTGACCACTTTACCACGGCGGCGCGGCGTCCTAACGGCGTGTCTAGTATTCATGATATAACAAGCTGGCCACCTACCTATGCTAAAATAGTCATATAAATATTATGGTGATATTAAAAATTCTAAGTTGTAAAATTAGTTTAGAATTTGCCCATAATTTTTTTACTAATCGAACTAATTGTATCGTGAAAATTGAAATTAATTTTACAATTTTAATCTTTGATTACATCGCCGTACTTATATGAATAGGATGTTAGAAAGGGTAGGTGTTAGCTTCGCCAAACATTCTGTATTCGAAAAGTAATAATTATTATTATGGCATTTTAAGTGACAAATAATATGTTATTTTTACTTAATAGAAATATTTTAAAATATACATTTATCGATAAAATGTAATGCGTGCGTTTTTTGATTAGCACGGCACTATCCCTTGTACTGCGACTACTGCGTTAATGCTCATTAAGCCAAATGCGTCACTACCGAAAGTAGTGTACTACATTACGCGCTCTACGTAATATGGCAAAAATCGCGTGCGTACATTGCCGGTAATGTATATTTTTTAGAAAAATATTATGTAACTTATCGTTATGATCAGTTTTGGTGGATTTTGACATTATGATCTATGGAATATGGTCATTATGATCAATTTACTACTTACCGATGAAAAGAAATTCCTTCTTTAGCTACACTTGATACCTGACTTCTTGTTTTACAAGTAATTATAGCACAAGAAGGCATTTTTTTATATTTATAGCGCCGCGCTTCACGATACACTCACTGTTGTTGTCCAAACGCGTTCGCGTTGTTGCGCTACGCGTGCCCCGCCCACATAGCCCTTCTAACTAGAGATGGTCGTTATTACGATAGCAGATAATGGGGGTAATTCTGAAGTTACCTGCACTAAAACTAAAACTAAAATTAAACATATAATTTTAAATTAGTTTTAGATAATTCGTATTCTGAAACGCCGGACTCTCTTAATTTAAACTGTACTTGACAATTTCTTAAATTGAATACACAGATTATAAATACACCTAGTGCTGTAGAAAAACGGGATAATTTAGAAACATTAAAAACAGCTATATTCTACTAACTTTACTATCGGAAATTATTAATTTAAGATTTGATCGTATTTGTAAATAACAGAAAAGAAATTTTATTATTTATCATTCATTTTATCACAAAAGAAAAATTATTCGACATTTATTCTGCGATTGTGATGGCTTCGCGCCTATGCTATGAAATAAAAAAAATTACGTGGTAGTCTGTAGTTGTATAGATAGGTACTTCGTGACTTTTAAAATTGCGTATTTTGTTTCATTTGTAATTTTTGTTTTCTTTTCATAATAACCGCTGTTATTTATTGACAAATAATAGTAATTGCTAGGCAACAAATCTTAGATAGGCATACTTCTATCTGCAGATAGAACATTAATTTCTGTTGTAAGAGTAAATACATACATACATAGCCTACCTATCATCTAAATGTCAGTACTATTAGACTACTTGGGAACAAACAAATTACAACTCACGACTTGGCAATTAATGCTATAAAAGCCTTTCCTATTGTATAATAAGTTTCCTGGTGCTGTAGGGTGTCAGTGGTGGAGCAACAATACCAATATGTGTACCATTTTTTTTTAACGTTGGGAAATGCGTTACGCATACCTCGCGCTTGGGTAGGCGCGAGGTTATGTCGGACTCTCCGCGGCCACTGGGGGCAGAGCGCCAGCCAGAAACCGCGGCCTACCGACTAAAACCCAACGATGCCCCCTCACAAATGCCTTGGCACGAGAACGTCCATCACCGCCGCATCCTCCCCGTCATCTGACGAAGAGGATACGTCGGGGAGGGACGCCCCGTCGCCGGACAAGGCCATGGGAACCCTTTCGGACACTTCCATGACCTCGTCAGCGTCTGCTCGCCTATGGCGAGCCCCTCTCACCTCCCTAAAATGGGAAGGCCGGCGATGCTCCTGGGCATTAGGAGTATCGACGACTGGCGGTGGCCTGTGCAATGCAGGACTCGGGCTTACCGGGCCCGCGTCCCGCTGGTCACCGTCAGGAGGAAGAAGGCGGGCGAACTGCCGTCTCCTCCGCCCCGTTCTTCTGCGGCGGCAGGGATCTGCCGCTGGGTCATCTTCTCTGGCCCGTTCTGCCACCTCCTTCTGTGTGATTACCTCCACACAGGAGTTTGCTGCATTCCAGGCCTCGACCAATATGTGTACCATCAACAGCTCCAAGTGTGTTTGGCATTTTTGTAGAAACCTAAATAGAAAAAGGACGGAGAATGTTAATGTATTTCTTAATAATTATTTCAAAATATTTTATTACTATGTAAGTAGGTGCTCGCTCACTCTGCCTTGACAAGGTCCTTTTCTATTGCTGTTTTAGGAAATTTATTTTTTTTGTGGATTTAATTTGCGCAATATTAAATCAGTGACAACAGTGACAGCTCTGCATGACCAAAGGCTGGCTAAAACCTTTAAATGTTCCGGTAAGGAGCCAATCTGTACTTCAGTGCAGTCTATAGCTTCTATCAAGTTGCGAGCGGATTGGCGAGGAAAATGAAATATTTTTCTAAATTTACGTTCGGGCATAGTAAATGGGTCTGAATAGTCGCTCAACTTCCTCAATTTTACTTTTTCTTCTCCTATTCTATAACATAAATAAGTCGATACTTTACAAATATATTTTAAAACTATGAGGCAGGTATTTATCAAATTTTTTATATAAAACAAATATTTTACCTTTCTGAAGACTATTAATGCCATAACAACCAATTCATCATCCATTTGGCAAGTTGCATAAAAAAAATGCCTTCGGTAATGTTAGAAAATCGTTAAAAAGTAACAAGATAAATTTAGACGGCACCTAAAAGTTCACCTCCTAAAATTAGTTTGACATATTTAAAATTATAGGAAAAATTAGATTTAGGAAGCATGTCAGAATACGAAAATATAACATCTAACACTAAATTGAGTAGTTTAGTAACGTCACTCTTAATTTTAGAGTTAACTTGTGAGTTCTGAATACCAAACGGTGATTGACATTTCTATCTCTAATTTTATTTAGTTATAGTTTTAGGTGATCGCTTCAGAATCGCCCCAATATAATGCATTATATGAACGTAACGAATAACACATTATTGAGCAACGGATTATCCTGCTATCATTATAAACTGCTGTTGATGTTGTAACGTTGTAGCCACAGAACACATATCGCACCTCCGCTCAAATAGTGTATTAACTCAAAATTTTTGAGAAACGGGTTTTTTACAGCTTTCGAACCACAATCGTCCAAACTTTAATCTGTAATAGTGTCATATTACTAGTTTTAGACTATTAAGATAGATGACGGTAGTGCCATTGTATTATCTAGCGAGTCCGCGATTGGCCGACGCACAGACAGTGTCGTATGACAGCTTGGGCCAGGTGGTTGTGTATTCAATGCAAAAAATTGTGTACTTTGTCGACTTATGCCACTGTTTTGGAACATGTCTGTTTATGTTTAAGAAATAGTGTGTTTTGTAGACTTATGACACTATATTCGAACAAGGCAAGTGCAAATTCTAGTTTATTTACATAGTCAAAGTAGTAATATATTGAAAGATTTTGAACGTAGTTTATGTATTGAGTTGAATAAAGACATTACAATGTAATGTCTTTATTCAAATGTTTGCTTACAAGTGACCTGTTTGAGCGCTAAGTCTATAATGATTCAAGACATGACTTTATTGATGCGCTTTTTGTCATGAGTTTTGTTTCGCAAAATTCGAACTGCGGAGAAAGATTTTTGTCTGATTGTTTCTCATATTTCCAATTCAATGACAGAATGTAATAATGAGGTCAAGAAACGAAATATTACAGAAACTGTGCATGAAATCTCAGTCGAACAGCCTGAATCTGCTTACTGAATCCAAGGAAACTACTTAAGACATGTCAATGGGTACATTGCTATTTTTGGAGTAGCTTGTGTTTGTACAATAAATGTTTAGTTACATGCTCTTAAGTATCCTAAAGTAAGCCTGGGCATACCGTGCAGTGAAATGGATATAACTTTATATTTTTAGGATAATGCTGAACTACTGTCTACTAGGGGTTTCGCCCGAGTGGAAATCAGTTATAGTTGTAAATTGTTTATTCCGCGGGAACTACTTATTTTATCACGATAAAAAGTAGCCGTAATGTCCGTCTTTAGGACAATTTCAACTATGTACCAAATTTCATCCAAATTGGTTCGTCCTCTGAAGAGGTGATTGATCAAACATCCAAACTTTCGCATTTTTAATATTAGTAGGATAACAAAGTAAATTTTTACTGTTACGGAAAGTCAGAAAATGACTACAGTAAAGAAAATCGGGTTAGTACCTCGGGGCATGATTGTCTGTCTGATTTGACCATTTGCAATGATTTGGAAGAATGTCATGATAATGCCATAAAACTAAATAATGCTGAAAACGTTTCAACTTTGCGAGAGTCATCGACAGAGTGTAAGAATACAGGTGACTCGGTGAAGGATCCCAATTATAGTATTCGTCGTAAAAAGTCCAAGAATAGAATTGTTCCAACTAATAATCGCTCATCATCGTCGTGTTCGGTTGCTGGACATCATTTCTCTTTCAGTTCTTCGTCTTCATCCTCTGATAACGATATCAAAAATCGTAATCAATCAGTGAGTCCAGTCAGGAGCCGTAGCCACACAAAATGATTAATATTCCCGAAGAAAAACCAGTTTATACCAATAAATTGAAAATCCAAGAAAATAAGAAGACTGATTCAATGACTTTAAAAATTTGATAATTTGAATTCGAATTCTAATGTTGCATTATTGTGTGTGTCATCAAAATTCTTTTAATTTTCTTTTTATATTACTATTTAGTTGATAAGAAATTGTCTACTATTTTCGAAAATTTTATTTTTCCTTATTTTTTATCGTCGATTATGTAACGCATTATTGGTCATTGATTCGACAACGCATCATTGGCTTCTGAAATATTTCTTAGAGGTTTATTTATTTTTGTTATAAATAATTCCTATTTTTTGTTAGTAAGGCCTTGTTGGCTGTTGTTTGTGATTTTTCATTTCAAGATTTAATGATTTTGAACGTGCCATAAGTAGAAGAAAAATTAGATTATGAAGATTATGATTAAATAGATGCGCAAAAAACAAGAAAGATTTAGAAGACTATTTAAAAAAATGAGATTGCAGTAGTTTATTGAAAAATTTATTTTTCAGATTTCTTAGAAGTATTATTATTGTCTACTAGATAATCAGTGGGAACTATCATGTTATTTGAAGCTAATTAATGGCTATTGTTGCTTAAGTCTTGATTTATACACATTGAGTCAACTTTTTCATGAAAACTGAAAGATTATTTTTTCAAATGTCTCTTAATAAAAACAAAATTTCTCAAAACTTGCATTTTCTTAAACCTTATACTGTCATAACTCAGAATCCTAGATATTATTTTTCATTATTTCAAGATACTGAGTATACAATTTTGTAGGACTTGGAAAGCTTTAAAACATCCTACAAGGGTTCTTAGCAATTCGGATTGGTTTTAAAGTTATTAACGGTATAGTGAAAAAAATTGACAAGTCCAACTTCTTTTGTCTGTTTCTCAACAATGTGATTTTATGACTTAATACACTATTTGGGAGCGTCGGCGGCGCTGTGGACTCGGCACTTGCCTTCCAATCGGGAGGTCGGGGTTCCTGACCCGCCATGTACCAATGTGTTTTTCGTTTCGAATTTCATATGTACATTTGTCTGACGCTCCTACGGTGAAGGAAAACATCGTGAGGCAACCTGCATACATCTGCGAAGAAATTCAATGTTGTATGTGAAGTCGACCAATCCGCACTGGGCCAGCGTGGTTGACTAAGGCCTAATCACCCTAACATAGGGTAGGCTCGAACCCCTCGGTGGGGACGTATATGAGCTGTGTGTGTGTGTGTGTGACACTATTTGAGCGGAGGTGCAATATACCGTTGTAGCGCAATGACTGACGTTCCACCCACCGCGCTGTTGCCGATACGTACCTAACGCGAGAGTGAAGCAAAGAGCGAGAGCGCAATATATGTGTACGGGAGATAGCAATATAAACTGCACGAGTCACGACACGATAATCGCAAACCACAAATTTTTGTGCTTTCTCACATTGACGTAAAGTTCACTTTAAAATGTTTGATGATCGCGACGATTTGAAATAACAGGTGAATAATAATTACTCGTTATACTGCTGTTTTGAATGGGATGCTGTTTAAAATTTTATTGTTCGTTCAATTCTGTTCTGTTCAGTTCAGCAACAGATCCAATTAGAGAAATTGTGATTATTTTTTGTTACGATTTAATTATTTCAGTGTGTAAGTGCGTAATTAAAAGTTAGCGTAAGTGTAAATAATAATTGTTTTATAGTTAGTGTTAAGTATTTTTAAATATTAAAAATGCCGAGAATAAGAGCCCCGATCGCTCCTATTTGGAACTATTTCGATGTTGGTAACTAACAGTGTGAATACGCTGTTGTTCATTGTGCAAAACAGCAGTATAACAGGATAACGAACAGCAGTTTACAATAACAGCTATATGGAAATAACACAGCACTGATATTCGTTATTTCGAAACAGTCGTTACTCTCATCTCTACTTCTAATTTTTTTTTTTTTTTTGCGGCAAACCTCAATTTGCCAACCACTATGCGGAGTGGAGGTGGAGAATCCTCATGGATACCCGCACGGGCCGTACGGGTTATGCCGGACTCTTGCCGGCTAAACTCCACCTTATGCCTTTAACCATAAGGTCATTAAGGCTTCATCGGATAGCGACCGCCCCTCAGGAAAGGGGCGGTGCAGCGCTGCCCTAGGCTAACTAGGGCATATGCGCTATATAGACGCCGGGAACTAAAGTGGGCCGGTCGCATCTGATGGGGACCTACTTCGTCGAGCGTACAGAAGGCAGCTCGGAGAAAATACTGACTGTCAGGATATCTCATAGGCTGAGCTACGAGGGGATCGGATGAGTGGACGGGTGCCGTTTTCAGTAGCGCCAGGGGTGGCGGCTGTCGAAGCAGGCATCCTGGAACGGACTGGGCGGGAAGGGTGCGCTTTCGCGCCCTTGTAAGGACGCGGAGCTCTGGGGCGACCGCGATAGTGGGCTGTGTGACCTGGTAGGCCGCACAACACACAGGCAGGATGGGTAGAGCTTTTCCCGTGCCGACTGGGCGGCTTGGGAGCAGCTTTGGCACTGGGGCCTGAGGGGGGTAGACCGCTATGTCCACTGGGGACGATTGCGGAAGCTTGACTTGTTGCCGCTGAGGGCTACGGAGGTGGATCGGGCGAACCGAACGCGAAATAACACTCACAGAACGCGAACACTGAGCGAACTGGGCGCACAATCGGAGAGGACTGAGAACACTGAGCAAACGGACCGCGAACGAGGCGTGCGCTCTGGGCGCAAGATCGGAGAGAGCGAGGCGTGCGCTCTGGGCGCGCGATCGGAGAGAACTCTGGTAGTTTTCCAATTACAGAGCATAATGCGACTCAGTGGCGCAACATGCTGATGCTTAATTGGAACGTGAATTAGTTTTCAAATGCACCAGCAGAGTGCGCTAAGTTCAGTGTTGAAAAAAAGAAATATTCATAGAGTTAGCAATAACGTCATTAATGTGTAAATAATGTGGTATACATAATAATTGGTTGAAAACTATTTACGGTTATTTTAAGTAATTTGGATTTTGATTATTTCATTACCATTTTTTTGTTTTGAGTAATTTTTGTACCTTCATCCATAGGTACTTATATTTATTTTTTAACACAGTTTGAATTAACTTTGATTATTTCAAAAAAACTACAATGAAACGAAAGCTTTAAAAATTTTTCAACAATAAATAATATAACTAACGATTATATATAAATAAAACATTTCGATCAATGCCAACTTAAAGAAAAAACACTTGTTAATTTTCTGTCACTGAGTTGGTATCGATTGCACACATCACACGAAAACATTGCTTTTGAGAGTGCTCGATTGTGCGAAGTGTTGCTGTAGTTGGAACATTCAACGTTAAGCATTATGCCGCATAATGCGCTCTAGTGCTGTAATTGGAAAACTACCCCTGTCTACTTCTAACCTCTTTCTGTGTTGGTTTCTGTGTTCTGTGGTCGCAAGTAGCGTGGGGTATAAGCGCGTACTATGCGTATCGCTATTCCTCTCGCACGCGTGTTTGTCGTCCCTTACAACCACATTCACAAAGGGAGTTATCACGAACTTTAATTTTATGAAGGAAGACAGGAGTACAGTAGTGACCCATGCGTAATCTGCAAAGTACAGTTATTATATTTTTGGGGAGTTTTTTGTATTTAAAAAACCAAGGCCTAGACATGATAAGTGGTTGGATATTATAATAAAAACCCCCTTTGGATTTGCTGGATACATCCCACATTTGTTGCCAATCTGACTCTAAAGCTGATTTAGAAACGTTTATGTAATGGGTATGCAGCAAATGGTAAAAATGTGGAACGCTTCACGATTTTGCGTGTCATAGTTGCGCAGGGGCCATGCTAATCTTCTCTGTATCGTTCCAATATTAGTATGTATATGTACTGCCGAAGCAAGTACATCTAATTAGTTGTACCCATGGACTTAATAATCAAAATTCATTGATTATTAAGTCCATGGTTGTACCCACTTTTGTTCTTCTTCTTCTAATTATGGCAATGTGTCATGGTTGCCAACAACAATTATTCTGCCAGCCCTGTATGATTGTTCTGAGTGCCAGCCACGCCAGCCAGACAAGCACTTTTGTTTGTTGATTGAATTATGTCATTGCCATTGTCGAAGTCAAATCACAGACTTCCCGTAGTATACTATTCTCTTTGTCACAGACGGTTAATTCAGGTTAATTCACAAATTAATGTGGAGTTAATGTGTCTACGACATAGACACGGTAATAATAATATAATTATACTATTACCGTGACACAGAACAATATCAAACTGCCAGGGGGTGCGTTCCAGATAAGTAGGTATTGACCTACATTTTTCAGGATTTTTGGCAACAACGAACGATTACGAATATGAAAATATGATGTTTTGTAAAATTGGCATGTAACGTCACGGACATGTATGTTGTTCTTTTGTGTTTTTATTAGGTCATATCTATTGCTATATGCGGGTGGATAATATTGTCGGTTATTTAATTAGTTGTTAATTTAGTTGTTCTGTCGTTTAAAAATAGTGGCTCTGGCACCTATCTATCACTAAATAAGTGACAGTTTTGTGAGTATTTCCAATTTCCACGCTAGGCGACACTCTTGATGCTCAGTTATCCGATGCACCTTCTAATTTCAATGTCGTTCATATCAACACCCAAAGCATTCCGGCTCACTTTCCAGATTTGTTAGCAAATTTCGACAGTAAAAGTAACTTATCGCAGCAACTGACAGGAGAGAGGGACACTCCCACATTTTGATAATAGAAGCGGCTTGAGTGCGAGACCAGTAAAAAATAAATACTACTCGTACTTACTCATTTCTTTACCTAGTAGATTTTTATTGCAAAATTATAATCGTAGAACAGACATAGGTATCTCATATTAAATATATGACATTCAATATCGCAGGCAACATAAGGGGAAACGGGAAATGCAAGCCCCACCCATCTCACTAGCTTATGTTCTTTTTGTCGATGTTTTTCTCTTAACAGTATTTCTTTAAATTGCAACTTGTAATGTTGTATTTTGTGATAGTAAAACTAGTAGGTACTTACATGTTTTGATTTCAATGTAATACCTACTTGTTTTTTTCACATGAAGAGGGACGTGGAACATTCTAATTTTAACAGGAGGGAGGGGGCGTCGTACAAAAAAGTTTGGGAATTAATAGAATATACCTCTAGGTAGATCAGTATGCGTTTGAATTGTTTTTTTTTCGGGCGCGATTCACTCAATCTTCGCAGCCAGCACCAGTTGTAGTATTTATCCTGTTTTCGCCTTCGAGATTTATTTTATTTACTTTGTAGTACCCCCAGTACGTCCAGCCAATCCGCACATAATTTTTAGCGTGGAAAAACAGAAAAGGAGGGTATTTTCTAGTTCCACGTTCTATCGCCGGTATCGCCATTATACCGACCGCGTGTCTTCATTCCTTTGTGCGCAAGCGCCACGACCGCACGCAGTAAAAAAAAATATATATATATATTTCTTATATTCTCATTTTATTATAATGTCTAAAAGGCATAATAACGAATCTAATGAAGAACGATGGTTATGTAAAAAGAAAAAATATGAAGCTAAGCTTCAACGCAACCAACAAGAACGGTTAATTAATTACGAAGAAATGCCAACAAATGAAGGTTAGTACAAAGTGTGTTCTTGAACTCTTTTATTATACAGTAAAGTACCAAGAAAATGAGGCTTAGAATTAATGCGTGACATTGATTAATAGTTATATTTAGCTCAGAGTTAATACGAAATATTAACCAGTAGCGATTTCTGCTCAGAATTAATACGAGATATTAATCAGTAGCGATTTCTGTTCCGAGTTAATACGAGATATTAACCAGCAACATTTTTTATTATTACCTTGACCACATTTTTTCCTTTTATAATTATATAGCTTCTCAATTCAACTAGCGTTCCTTCTGTGATTATATTTTCTTCGCTTCTTTACAAATGGATGTGTAAGGTGCACTAAATCTATAGTATAGGTACTAAATAACTAATCTATACTAATTATAAAGCTATAGAGTTTGTTTGATTGGTTGAACGCGCTAATCTCAGGAACCAATGATTCAAATTGAAAAATTATTTTTGTGTTGGATAGTTCAGTTATCGAGGAAGGCTATAGGCTATACAACATCACGCTACAACTAATAGGAGCTGAGCATCAATAAAAAATGTGGCAAAAACGGGGAAAAAATATATGGCGAAACCAGACTTATAGGCGAAACGTAGTTCGTGAGCACAGCTACTCGTAGTTTCTGATATTCATAGTTTAAAGTGACACATGCAGTAAATAAACAACGAAGAACGCGGTACGATGATGTTAAAAAGATAAATATTAAAAGCTGTGCTTAAGAGGGCACAGTACCTACTAGCGCCGCCATTCGTTTTTTATTAATTATGATAAATTAAAGACGTTTCTACAAAAATAGACCAGTCAACTACTCAATACAGATATTTCAGATTTTTTGAGCTATTCAGGCATAGATTAGGCTTTCAGCAATAATTCGGATTATGTGGCCCCTTAACTGGAACGCGCATATTTTTATCATTTACGAGTACAATGGAAATGCTAATACTTACGAATGGTATGTCACTCCTTGACTTTTCCCAACCTTTTCTTTAAATAATTTTTACAATTTCTCATTATACACGACGGCATTTTTCACAATATTCAGCTTGTTGTAAACATGTGGCTGACCCCAGACGGGCCACAAAAAAAAGTGTGAAAAATAGATTGTTTGAGTAGGTCGCTATAATGTCTAGAGTTTGTCGGCAAGTTTCAGAGTTTGTCGCCTGCGCGTTTCAGAGATCTGTGTGGCCCGGCTGGGGATACGTTACCCTAGCCGGGCCACACAGATCTCGAAAACGAAACGACCTAGTGAAAATCTGTTTGCTGATATAGATAGGCGGCAGTTTGTCAGAGTTTGTCGGACAAGTTTCAGAGTTTGTCGATCCACCATTTCAGAGCTCACCTGCAGCAAAGTTGCTGCAACTGAGCTAGCTGGATCTCGAAAACAAAGCGACATAGAGAAAAACTGTTTGCTGGAATAGTGAAGCGGTAGTTTGTCGGAGTTTGTCGAACAAATTCCACAGTTTGAGACATGCGCATTTCCTAGATATGTGTGGCCCGGCTGGAGAAACGTTACCCCAGCCGGGCCACCTGGATCTCGAAAACGAAACGACCTAGCAAAAATCTGCTTACTGGCAAAGATAGGTGGTAGTTTGTCGATACATTCTTTAAAGATTCAGAGTTTGTCGACGCCTCAATCCAAAGAACGAAAGAATTCTTTATTTGGGTAAATAGTCTAGGAGCCTGGAGTCCCAAATGTGCGAGGTTTCGGTTTTTTTATGTTTTATGTACTTACTTACAATATGAAGTTAATGTAAAATAGTTAATTGAAATCAGTGATGAAACAGTAACCGTTAATATTTAAATTTATGTAAATCCTCGATGAGTGATTGATATTTTTTAAATGTATTTATAGGTCTGTCCTGTCATCATTTACTTCAAAAGAAACCGCCATAACCATTGTTTACTTACTGATAATCACCGGGAACACATCACTGGTCAAAAGATTTTATTGCACCTTCACTCTTTTCCTAGGTCTGTCCTACTTCAAAAGTAAACGCCATAACCATTGTTTCCCTTTAGATAATAACCGAAAGTCATATATTCCATTCGTATTAATTTCGGATAACACTTGAACTTGTGTTATTTGTATAATGAAACAATAAACTGATGTCCTAGAAAAAAGATTTAGTATTTTATTGAATTGATTTGATTTTGTAACTTTCTTATGAATACAAGTAAATACTACAAATTAAAAATATCTTGTCTTACTAACTGTACCAAACGTTGATTATTAAGTTTAAAGTTCCACACAAAAAGAAACATGGGACGAGTTGAAGAATGAAATAGTAGATTTTATGCCGAGTGCATAAAGCAAGTCATTTTTATCCGAGATTATAAGTCGAGGATAAAAATGATTTGTGCACGAGTTATAAACTCTGCTTTTCACTTCGATTGCGAGAAAATAAAACAGTAACATAACACTATAAATTTGTCATAAGTTTTCATATATATTTGCCGAGATTTTGGCGGCAATATTTCTTGCACCACTTTTTGTGCGTTTATTTCCATTAAAGTATTAGGAGTAAGTTCTAAATCTTCTTCTTCACTTGACATTTTTAAAATTTAGTTAATTCAACAATAACTGAGAAAATTCAATACGAAAATTTCACGGCTTCTTTCCCGCTACTTTACTTTTTTTAATTTTTGTGCATGATTTTCGGGCAAAGAATAAAATATATACAGCCTACTCTTAAATTATTTTGGAATATTGTTTTTTTTAGTGATGAATATGTCTTGATATTTAGTTACTTTTTCGTATTATCTTATTATAAACCAAAAATGCAAATAGGGAAGGATATATTATAAATTAGCAAGTTTTATCCGTGCACAATTTATTATGTTTGGCTGCATGGTCTAAATGGTCACTGCCTTAGTATAGATACATTTAAAAAGCTACTTTTTTGCCCTTGTGCATAAAGTTCAACTTTATGTCGCCTAGATTCTGCATAAAGTAGTACTTTTTCGAGCATGAGAAGTGAAAATATTATTTATTTTGATTTTCTGCAACTCGTCCCAAATGGGCCGTAGGCATTTGGGACGAGTTGACGAATTACTCCGACTTCAATATAGAAGTGTGATGTCTGTACCTATTCTTATATTATTTTTAACTTTTGGGTGTTTTTGAAGTCTGTTTTTATTTTTTGTAAAATACTTATTTTTTATTTTTAACTTTTTAGTGAAAGAAATCCTAATTTCATAAAAATTATTAGCCTTTCCCGCGTATTAGCGTTTCCCTCGATTTTCATGGGATCCCATCATCAGATCCTGACTTTGTTGACCTTGACACCATCCTACGAGTATACTCTATCGAATACAAAAAGAATTTTGAAAATCGGTCCATAATTGGCGGAGTAATCGCGTAACATACACAGAAAACACGTTGGAAACACCTTAAAATTTAAGGGTTTTCCTAGATTTTCATGGGATCCCATCATCAGATCCTGACTTTGGTGACCATGGGACCACCCTTGGAGTATACTCTATCGAACACAAAAAGAATTTTGAAAATCGGTCTACAACTGGCGGCGTAATTGAGAACCTCCTTTTTTGTGAAGTCGGTTACAAATCGAGGGAAAGATGTCAGGGAACAATGTGAGCCAATGACTTCAAATATAGAAATTAACGGTCGCGCCCGGAAGTGTGGCTGACCCCTGATGTTTATAAATTGGTGTGGAAACTTTTCTTCTTGATCCTGTCAGGTTTTATTGAACACTCGTTTCTGTTTCTACGTTTCCCCTAAAACTAATGACACATTCATTAGTCACAAATTACAGTGTTAATGCCTCTACAGTAGGTGGTACCTAAATTATTTGTTCAGAACATTGCCAATAACAGTAAAAACTTGCAAATGTTTACTTTTTGTAATTAAATAAACGATTTTTTCATAAAAATACTCATTTCCAGATTTATCCGCTTGTAGATTGAGAATACATTTTTTTTTTGTATTTTATATTAATAAATCTCAACTTACATTTTGGACCCACCATTTTTCAATTCTTCTGTTGTAAACGTTAACGTTGCAAATTCTAGTCTGTATGGTAGGGCTTTAAGTCGGCCTGGCTAGCTTCTACTTGATGCTTCTACCATACAAACCGTAATATAATTTCGTGCTCCCTCCCACAACATGGTTCCTTATCATTATACCAACATTTCGGCCTTATCGTCACTCACTATTAGGTTAGATGAAAGCCAAGACCTTCGCTGCCCTGTGGCCAGGTGGCTCCACCACATAGTTGGATTAATCGGTTTAAGCGACCTTTTTTTCATTGCCGGTTATAGAAAGTATATCCTGTTTCCCACAGTACTGTTGCGAATAAAATAATTTAATTAAGAGGAAACACCAAGGTCGAGAGATTTCAAAAATAGGTATTTATAAAATGTATGCTGTCACGTTGCGTGTCCAAACAATTGAACTGAGCGCGACAGGGACGACTGAAGCTGGGACCGAAAATACCTATGAAAAGTACACAAAATATACGTTTCGATGTCCCCTGTTTTCTCCGCGAAAAATTGACCAATTTAATTACTTATTGCGTTAAAAATTAAAGCAAGGCTTTCGCTTTCGCAAAAAAAAAAAGATAGAAACACCCATTTTTTTTTTTTTATATAATCTTCTTCAATTTGTTTGCTGGACATTTCAATACAGCAGAAAATTAGGTTAATTTTTTAGGTTTTTGAAGGTTTAAAATCTCTTTTAATAATTAACTTAATAAAAAAAGGAAAACATAGGAACATGCTTATATTGCCATTGATTTTATTGGAGAAAATAGGGCAACTAATGCCATTGTCCAGGAAGGAAACAGGGGACTACGTTTGTATGGAAAAACGGAGTCTATGATTGCCTCTTGATTAAAAAATACGAAAGCAATAAAAAAGGAGTTGTGTTGTATAAAACATGATTTATTACAATTATAAATTTAATTGGAAATACACAGGATGGCAGGCCATCGTCATTGTGACATATACATATAATAAGTTCTTATATATAAATACAAATATAACGATTTTTTTATTAGTCTTCAAGGAAGAAGTATTGGCCTGCTCGTTTCTGTTCAATATCCTGTAAGAAAAAAAATCGTCATTATAGTAATCTAGATGACAATTTTATTTTTAACTAGTTGCCCAAATAGACTTCATTCTGTCAAAATTTATTTAGTACTCTGTGATTTGTATATGGGAAGAGAAAAGTGTTGTAAACTCCAATATTACAATATTTATACAATATAGTATTTCACAAACATGGCTTTGATCTTATAATTGTAAAATCACAAAGTGTTAAGTAGTACTTACACTTTGAACTCAAGTATCACATTTTTTGTCAAATCCAAGAAGTTTTATCTGTCAAAAGACACTTTCTAATATGTTTTTTCATTAGTACATCCTTGATTGTAATTTAAATTCTTTTAAGCTAAGTTCTTTAATATTATTGGGGATTATAAGACTTCTAATAAATATTAATATTTTTTCAAGCCTAGTATTCGGTAACGCTAAACATATTCCTTTGCTTGGACTCAAAGTCAATGTTCTCAACATTTCCCCACAACAAAAAGCCATAATATGACATCACACTATGAAAAAAAGCAAAGTATACAAGTCTCCCTGTATCAACATCCATCAGCTGATGTATTTATGTTCACAGCGGTGTAAACCTCTTTTAAATCGTGTAAGAGAAATTTTATACATTTCGTCCCCTTCCACTTCTTTTAGGGGACAAGGTCTTTGCAATAAACCAGTAAACTATTTTTGAGATAGAATTATTTGCCTCATCATTATTAATTTGCAATCATCTTAATACAAATGAAATATCATCTGCAAATAATGTCACCATACATTTATAGTGTTGTTGTGCCCTAATTATTTCATCTTAATGATTTTGAGATTTTTGTGGCGAGTTAAGATATGAGAACCCTAATTACGATTTGTTTGTAAGCATTCTTTCCCTAAGTTGATTGGAGTATACCCTTAACATGCTCACCTTTACAGACGAGTGCTTATTAATCCTAGGTCGGAAATTATTCGGGTCTCTCCTGAAAGTGATGCCGAGCAGCTCGAGGAAGCGGTTCATTCCATTGAGCAGCGATTGAGGCGCGTGGGCGGTCGCGTTCGAGGATGGAGTGCCCTCGAATACAATCACACGGTCAGCGAGATACGTCGCCATTATAAAATCGTGCTCAACCACGAATCCCGTCTTCTTGGCGTGAAGAATAAATCTGTATAGAATAATAATAAATTACAATTAGTTATCCAGTCAATATAAATGGCTACGAGTTGACATGTCTGCATGCTGCTTCAGAAGATTGTAATTAAGTGTCTGTAACCTAACATGGTTATTTTTTCAAAAACATCCAAAATTAAAGTTTCATTAACAATGTAAGACTTTAGAAGAACCAGAAAAGCTAGCTATAAATTAATATTTCATAAACATTGATTAGTTTTTCTTAAAAATAATTATTAAATCTTAGCCGACTTTTAATTCTATGTTGACAATTACCGTTTGATAACTTTCGCAGCTACCAAACGCTGCTCGGAGTCGAGGTAAGCTGAAGGCTCATCAATTAGATACACATCTGCAGGCTTGCCAAGGCAGAGCACAAGTGCAACTCGTTGCAATTCACCACCAGACAGGTTCTGGACTTCCTGGTCCATGATTTCTTCTATCTTCATGGGTTTCATTACATCTGTGATAAACTGAAAAGAATTGTGTCAGCATTATTGTGAGAATATTTTAATCATACTATTATTCATATAGGAACACTACTCAGCGTCACATTTGCATGGCAAAGTACTCAGGTACTAACTTCCGATATTGCAGCAGACCTCTTTTGAAAATTTTTAAAACAAATCTTGTTATTTAAACACTAATTTCACTTGTTCCACTTGAATCTTTATATTCAAATTATTGCGACCGGTTTCGATACATCATCGTCAGGTATCGAAACCGGTCGCAATAATTTAAATATAATAAAGATTCAAGTGGAACTAGTGAAATTAGTGTTTTAATAACAAGATACCATGGAGTTCCATCAAGAAATCACAACACAAAGCTTTAACTATTTTTAAAACAAAGGTTATTATTTAAATAAGCAAACATCCACAGTGCAAACGAGCCAATTAATTCAATGGAAAAAGAAGTTACTAAAAACATTAAATAATTTAGAATTTTATAGAACAGTAGTGGAATCTAGTTGTAACCATTTCTCATTTTTACATACTTTTATGATAATCAAGATAGTAACTGCATAGAATCTTCAAATTTACCTGAGGATGAACATAAGCATCTCTTATTTTATCGTGCAGCAAACTGCGGACTAGCCCTTGCGATTTGGGTGAGATCTTCTGTGGCTTATAACTAATGTGGAGTTGAGGTAGCTGACCAGACCCTGTAAATGTTATTTACTGTTATAGATATCTTAACTAGCAAAGTCAATAGGCATAGGGAATGTCAGACAAAATTTAGGACAGTCAACAAGGAACTTGGTTGAACGAACATTGATGTGTGAGCTTCTCTAATAATTGCTAAAATTAAACAAAGTTGATAGTGACCAAGCTAATGATATGCAACAAATAATAATTGTGATACATTGCAAGCTTCAGAAAGCACATTGAGATCCTGCATCTGATCACATTTTAGTTGTAACATGTAGGTTAAGCGACCCATCCGACTGAATAAAATAACAAAGAGTCCTCCTGAGTTTGCACTGATACTTATGCACTACTGCACAAAGGCAGGACAAATTATAGTGCATAAGTATCATCAGGCTAGTTTTTGTTGAAATATGTTGCCATAACCAAACCATTAGGACAACTAATGTAAGCAAACCAAACTATTAAAGGCTCAACGAATGATACCTACTTACTCCTTAAGATAGTATACTCTTGAAAATTGTGAAAGAGTTGTCAGAAGTTAATTGCATTGATTTTAAATTGTCATATTTTTTTATTATAATTGTTAGTCTGCTGAATAGGTTTGGTATTTTTTTCACTGTAGGATCCCAAGAAAATATGATTTTACAAACACAACATTTTACGAGAGGTGATTGAAATATCAAAGACATCATTTCAGGCAATTGGTAGGAGGAAATCTCTCCACTGTAATAATTTAGGAAAATAGAGTAATTTGTATGATGTATTATCATAATCTCTCCAATTCTTATGACTTCAATGTGTCCATATTTTACAAAAAGTTCATAACACTAATTTGGGTTTACATTACAAATATGTGATAGCTTGCTGGAAATGCTCAATGGAAGCATGGTGAAGTACTCACATTGAATTAAATTAATTAATACGTACTAAATCTAAGCATTGCAATCAATGAAACAAATATCAGACTTTGAATTGTCAAAGAATTCTTTCACTATAAATAAATTTTCAAGAGAATTATCATTATCATCTTTCACTTTTTCCATTTGAAGTAAATAAGAATAATTCAGTCATTTATTTATAATTCATCAAAGTGAAACGGTTGAGAAAATTTGTGTTTATTTGTTTATTAATCACGTTCATGCTATAGCTGTTTCAAACATCAAAGTAAATGCTAACTAAACAAAAATGCAATCTTCAGATAAAGTAGGTATTTCGTAACATACTTAAGACGAATATTCAATTCTTTTCTTGCAGATAATATCATGAGCCGCAGTAAGCAATCAGCAGCTGCTATGCTGAAGAACCAAAAACTATTTTATGATGATGACACAATTCCATACCTTCTGGCGCCAAAGTTGACTCCGCATGACGTAAACACTTTTGAAATATAGGATGAAAAAATAAATCGAACAATTCAGTCTTAGCCATCACAATAACGATGAATGTGCATTGAATTCGATAATACGAACGCCAAAGCCATCAATTTTGTAGCCAGAGCGTTGCAGAAGTAAACCACGTTTCAATACACGTACAATTGTAATATAAAACGATTAATGCATGGAGTGATAGTTAAATTAAAATTGTTCACAAAACAACGTAAACGTTGAGAAACAATAAACGTTTATGGATAAACTACACTATAAATTCCATTCCACACACATTCAATTCAGAACTTCACAGCACAAATGGCCAGATGTCAACAGTCATGTCAACAAATGAGTGACATTTTTTATTTGTTTCTCGTAAAGCAAAGGGATCAACCACGTACAGCCTTTGTCTCGCATGTTAAATAATGGAGTTGCTATTCGGACCCGGGTCTCTATAAAAGTCGATTGCTATTCGGTCGGATACAATAGAAATACAATAGTAATCGAAAAATAGCAGGGCTGTCCAAACCGCGGCCCGCTACTACTATTTTGACGGCCCGCGACATGTTTCTAGTCTACCACAAGTACCCCAATTTTCCTGTGGTATTTTTTGGAAAAAATACATTTCATTAAATTTCTATGGTACCTATCTGAAATAAATGAATATTTTTTAAAATATAATAGTTGTAATGTACCTAGTTCACATAAATGTACCTAATTGACAAAGACTTCGGTATTAATTTCTTTTTACGACTGGTTTGAATTTGAAAGACTCATATTCAGTGCACCAAGTCATATCTATACTATATTTCCTTATAAGGCTGCGGTCCGAAAATCAATAGTCACTATCAGCGCTATTAGCGTGCTCAAACGCGTCTCGAAATGCTGTTAGCGCGCTAACGTTAGCCGGCATGGAGAGCTGCATGACGTCATCGTTTACGTCATATCGGACTTACGGCGCTAATGCTCAGTGGGGCTAGCACGCAGAAGAATCGAAAATCGAATCGAAATCCGAATCGAGGAGCTTGTATGGCAATTTTATTAGCGCCACGGCGGTGAGTAGCAGAACTAATAAAATTGCCATACAAACTCCTCGATTCGGATTTTGATTCGATTTTCGATTCTCCTGCGTGCTAGCCCCACTGAAGTGAAATCACTGTAAGCGAACTGTCAGTCTGACGTTCAATACTTGTGTTTTCGACTGAAAATGAATGTATTTGTTCTAGATGAGCAACGGAGAAACGATGTTGTGATTAAAAATCCACAAAACTAAAGTGCTGAGAAGCAATGAGGTTCCGTAACGATTTTAACTATAAATGTAGCTTTGTAGACAATTAAAAAACAATATAAATGGTACCAAAAAAATTTTTCTACGATGAAAATTGACGAAATTATAACGAAAAAACAGATCGCTCCGTCAAGCGGCCGCCTGGTAAGTGAATAAAGCTACATATTTTAAAATTAGAATAATAATATGTAGGTTATTGACCTCTAAAGTTATGTCACTAAGTTATAAACTAGGTAGTATTTACCCTTGAGTATTTCTTTGGTTCTTATCTATGTTTAAAGCATTCAAATAGATATTTTTTGATGTAGGTAGGTATAGGTTGGTATTCTGGGCACAAAGTGAGTAGGTAGGTCTATTTCGTAAAATGTACGAACGAATGAACACGTGAGCCTAATTCAGCTAATAAGTTACAGCTGAATCGAAACTAAAACGTTGCGATCGACCAATCGTAGCACGTATATTGCCATGTAACTGTTCGATGACGTGATAAGGTGGCGCTCTGATTGGTCGATCGCAACGGTTTAGTTTCGATTCAGTTGTAACTTATTAGCTGGATTGGGCCTCGGGCTGTCTTCAGGATCGCAACGTGACAGTTTTGGGCGGTCTGGATTTCATAGTATGGTGGTGATGTTATAATCGAAACACACAATGAGGGTGCAGCGTAGCGCGGAATATATTCTTTATTTACACTATGAGCGTGCGCTCCCTTTTGATTTTCTCTTTTAAAACACACATTTTTTATTATTCCTGATACCTAAACCGATCCTATCCGTACCCGCGGCCGTACCGCCTAAAAGCGAACACTCGCTATCGTTATCGTGACATTACAACAATAGTTTTATGTCACAGGTGACATTTAAACTGTTGTTCTAATGTCACGAAAGCGATAGCGAGTGATCGCTATGAGTTAGGCAGTAGCCCCCCTGGACTGCTGAGATGATTTTGAGTGTAACATATGTCCTGGGGCCTTATTCTGCTAGCGTTAATCCATTTGTGGCGTGTCAATAACGCTTCAATAGCATCGCTTTTTGAGACAGTTATTGTTGGTTAACCAAATACTAACTAAAACATTTGTAACTATTGACTTATCAAGAAATTGATAATATTTGGCTTTGGTGCCCGTTTTGTGTAGGCGACAGGCTGGAGTACTGTATGGCCCATACTGCCAGATGTGGCTTTGAGTGTAAAACCTAGTTTTAACAGAGTGTTACCTACAGCTCTGCTAGACCCCTTTTGGGATTATAAGCGTGATTTTATGCATATATGTATGTAAACCTATCTATGACTGTTACCGTCACAAAGAATGTTTCCATTTTTCAATCTGGGCGTACAGCTTATGACGATGAAGCCGTAGGTTAGGTGCAAGTAAAGAGAACTGGCCACATTGTGCACTGTTAAAGCCAGAATAACGTCAGAACACAAATAGATTCACTATATCATTATACGGTCTAATATTGCATGGACTCATACAACGGTCTCGTCTCGGTAGTCTCTCTCTACTCGTTTACTATAGGTAGGATACAAGTCTCCCTGCCTGCCACAAAGAGAGTTTTTTTTTCATTGATTGTAGCACTAAACAAGAAAACATTCAACCTTACTTAAAAGAATAATAATAATAATAAATGATTTATTGCACACAAAGCATACAAAGATATAGAAACAGAAATTTTTCAAAAACAACACAGATGTTCAGCACAGGCGACCTTATCTATACTAATACTAATCTATACTAATATTATAAAGAGGAAAGATTTAATTGTTTATTTGTTTGTATTAAATAGGCTTCGAAACTACTGAACCGATTATGATGTAAGTTGGTATAGGGATAGTTCGACACCAGGGGAAGGGCATAGGGTAATATTCTTACGGGAAAATATAAAATTCCCACGGGAAAACAAAAATAACGCGGGCGAAGCTATGAGCGGAAAGCTATTGCTAATAAGCAATATCTTCCAGGCTACATAATCTATTATGTAAGTAAAGGAAACAAAAACAACTTTTGTCGAAATTTCAAGATCGGGTTAACAAAACAAGCCGAACGTTTTGTAACTAAAAATTCAACATGGCTGAACGGTGCATTAGGTTCGAATAACGCATACTCGTATGTGCAAGAATTGAGAGACGAAGGCGGGTCGGAAAAAGCTTCGATTATTGCCATAATGCGAAGCTCTAATACAAACGAGAAAAGGTGATGAAGAAAAAATATTTCATGAAACCATCAATATGAAAAGTTTCTCTGCAGATGAAGCTTTGGCCCACCACGGGGATTTAGATCTGTCAAAAGCTAGTACACATTTTTAAAGATTTGGATGTCAAAATCTAGTACACATTTTTAAGATTTAAAATTATACAAAAGAACTCAGTCATGCTTCCGTCATTATTATAACATATCGAGTATCTGACGCAAAAAAAACGTACTATTTGCCTGCTTCGAGTATTGAAGTTTAACATACACAAGTGCTAAAGTAAAGCTACAAGATTTACTGGATCATACTATTGGCCGTGTTTTGATGATAAAAGGTGTTTACAGACCTTCTAAAATACGTCTCAGGTTTAGCAAATGGGGATGTGTTGGTTCATCGGGGCAAAGTGAATACAAACAACGATAAACTATAAGGTAATATTATATTTAACTTTATACATTTTGAGGGAAACATGTCTCCTGAATAAACAGACCTGAATAAAAGATTCTTGTAGGTCCATGCCCTGATAGTGTATTTTACTCAACTATCACATCATTTAGTTATGTAATATAAGTGATATAATAACAATATTATATCATTATTTCCTTTATAATCACCTTCATATTCTCGTAATAAGCAAACAATGAAACGGAAAAAGTAATTTTGTATGGAAAAGTAGCGATTTTTTATTTTGTATGTTTTTATGTGTAATAATAAATTAAATATATAAAGATTCTAGTATCATTTCATAACTTATATATTGAAGATCCTGTATGCAACATTTTGTATCCGTAGGTGTAGTAAAAAAAAAAGTTGCAGATTTTTGAAACACAACTCACGCTTTCATCCCATAGTGCGGCGCGTGGCGGCGGCGGATAGTGTCGACTGACGTCACAGCCTGTCCGTAGGCAGCGGCGGATTTAATAAAATCAGTTGATGCAAATTGGTTTATAACTTTAAATCGGATGGACCGATTTTGGTGATTTAAAAAACATATTTATTGTAATACAATAAGGAATGTTACTATGTATGTTGTATTATGAAAAGCCATACCATTACGGGACCTCATTGAAAACAAAATGACCTAACCTAACCAAAATTTTAACTCGACAATTCACTTGACAAGTTGATACGCTAAAACCCCGGTCCGTAATCGTAAGCATGCTGACAGCACTGTTAGCAATTTTAGTACGCTTTTTAATTCGGACCGGGTGATTATAATCGTCAGCACTGTAAGCGCTGTCATCTATTTCGGACCGCTGCCTAAAAGCTTTTGGTCACTGTTTGTTCGGTAGCCGATTATCGTGCTTATTCATGTGTCTTTCTATGCGATAGCTATTTTTAACCAAAATAACAAACATATAATATGTCTGCAAAGAAGCATGTGATGAAAATCGCACATTTAATGAGAAATGGGCATTAGACTATTTTATCTGCAACAATAATAACAAAATGCAGTAGGTATATGATTGGTATGCAAGCTTTGTCTGTGTTGTGAATGAAGAGTACCTCAAAATAACAAAGAGTACAATGTTAAACGCCATTAAGTAAGTAGTGTCCTCAAAAAAGAGAGATTTGCATCATAAGCTGCTCAAAATACGGTTGTACGGTGCGTTACGGGGGGAGGGCTAAAACCTAGATATTTATTTATGCGGCCCTCCTTTCTATACAGTGTTTCGTAATGGCCCGCGATCGTGTCTGGTCTGGACAGCCCTGACTTATAGGATAACTGAAAACTGTAGGTTAGTCATTGTGACCACACACAGCGGAGCATGAAACTGCATTTTCATGCTCCACTCGCAAAAATTAATTATTAAGTAAAATCCATCTCGCCGCCATTTTTTCTCGCCTGGGTCCTAATAGCAATCGACTTCTAAATGGACCCGGGTCCATATAGAACGGAAATGCTATGCAGATGGACCCGATAGTTAATTGTTATCGAAAAAAACTTATAGGATCAAACAGAAAACTAGAGATTAGGTTAGATATTGTGAGTATTGTGACCACACTGAGTGTGTCACAATACTGAATGAAACTGCACGTTTTACACAATGAAACTGAAATATAACTGCATGATTCATGCTCGGGGTTGTTGCATGTTCGAATAGAAATTGATTTCTATACGGACCCGGGTCTGAATAGATACAGCCATCAATAATTACAAAATACAAATCCGTGATGGCGGCCGCTACAAAATGACGGATTACATATTATTAAAAACCCCTCAAATAAATAAAATAAAGGACTTGTAGAATACTGTACCTACAATATGACAAAAATTAAAAACTTGAAAATACGTAAAAAAAAATTGTAAAGTTAAGCGGTTTTATTGAAACTAAAGATAATAATAATGAAGATAATGTACTAAAAGGTAAAAAAAAATTCTGTAAGTCCTAGATACCAGTCATCACATCACTCTCTTCAACAGAGGCGCGTTCAGAGCCTTCGCGCGAAGTACAACTTTTCGCTCTAACCCCGTTCAATGCCTTCGAGCGTGACAACCGGGTGAAACGACCGGCCGTTCAAGACCTTTGAGTGTCGGCGCGAGTTACAACCGAACAACCATCGAATTTGATGGTTGTAAAACGCTCTGACGTTTATAACTGAAATACTCTTACGTGATTGGATGATATTGGCGGCCATATTCTATAATGTCATCTACTAGAAAGAGAGAGAAATAAAAAATCATGTGAAACAGGGAGATAAGAGATTTGGTTGCTGCAATCCGTTCAACGCCTTTGAGCGAGTTAAAAAACAACCGGACAACTACACCCAGAGGCGCTGAACGCGCCTCAGTCCAACCGCTGATATCATTATAAAAATACTATTAACATACAGTGTGAGTCTTCATAAAGTGCATATATTGAAATTGGGATACTACGCTTAATTTTATCGACAGACAAGATAATAAAAAAATCTTTAATTTTTTATTCGATTTTTAATGATCTTGCTTGCTACGCTGACCTCCTTGTAATCAAATCAGTGTAACTTTAAAACTAAACGATCAATCACGATGAAAGAAAGTTATTATTAATCGGAAAAAACATTGTAATAAAATTAAATTTGAGGACAAAATGCCCTCAGTTGACAGTTTAGCGGTTATTTTTTTAAGAAAATCGTTTCATAATTTAAAAATATCTTTTTTACTAATTTAAATTATTCTACATCATATCATCTAACATCTTTAGAATGGTAAAAATACCACGCTTCTAACTCGATCGTAACATTTCTTATGAATTTTTAAAGATAGGTGCGCAAGCTTACGCCTACGTGCCATTCTTTGGCAGGTAGAGACCCTTTTTTGTGAAACGATTTTCTTAAAAAATAACCGCCAAACTGTCAACTGAGGGCATTTTGTCCTCAACTTTAATTTTATTAGAATGCCCTGATTTTCCGATTATTAATAAGTTTCTTTCATCGTGATTGATCGTTTATAAGTTATACCGATTTGTTTACAAGAAGGTCACCGTGATTGATCGTTTATAAGTTATACCGATTTGTTTACAAGAAGGTCACCGTAGCAAGGACGATTTTTAAAATTTTTATAAAAGATTAAAGTATTATTTTTTATTTTTTTTACTATTTTTCCGTCGATAAAATTAAGCATAGTATCCCCAATTTCAATATGTGCACTTTATACACGATGCACTTATAAGACTCACGTTACACTCAGGTTACGCTACGCCCCACGAGTTTTTAAGCTTTGAGTACATTTTCTACATTATTATTATCTTTTTCCCCTAAAACCGTTTAACTTAAATAAAATTACTTAACTCTATTTTTACTACATAAACGAAAAAAAATATCTGACTCCAAAATATGCATCCCAAAAAAAGGTGATTAATATCATCATCATAACAGCTCATATACATCCCCACCGAGGGGCTCGAGCCTACCCTAAGTTAGGGTGTCTAGGCCTTAGTCTACCACGCTGGCCCAGTGCGGATTGGTCACACCTTTAAATTTCTTCACAGATATGCAGCTTGCCTCACGATGTTTTCCTTCACAGTAGGTGTGTCAGACAAATGTACCTAGATATGAAATTCGAAAAACACATTGCATCATAACATGGCGGTCTCGAACCCCGGACCTCCCGATTGGAAGGCAAGTGCCGAGTCCACAACGCCACCGATGCTCAATGATTAATATACTTACTTCAAGGTAACTTGGCTCTATAAGGTCGCAAAAGTAATACTGATTACATAATTAAATACCTTCATCAGGTTCCAAATTCCCAGCTAACATTCTTATAAATGTTGTCTTTCCAGTTCCATTTTCACCAAGAAGTACCAAGATTTCAGAATCTGAAAATTCACCAGGCCTGACAAAGAGGCTGAAATCACCCATTTTCTTTGACATTCCAGGATATTCATAGTGATTCATTCTTTTTATCTGTAAATATTAATGTTTATAGAAAACCTAAAAGCAATTATTCTATAAATATTTCAATTAAAGTAGTTACCTCTTCTTCAGTTGCAGATTCAGCTACTTTAAATACTAGTGATTCAGTTCGGAACCTCATATTTTCAGTAGGTACAAAACCATCAAGGAAAATATTTATACCTTAAAAAACAAATACAATATTTAATTTAAAAAATATGTATTTTCTCAAAATTCACTAAGTATGTATTTTTTTACCTTCCCGAACAGAAAAAGGCATTGTTACAACGCCATAAGCACCAGGGACTCCATATAGACAGCAGATGAAGTCAGATAAATAATCCAGCACTGACAAGTCATGCTCTACAACAATTATGAACCTGAGGAGATACAGCTTTTTTTATTATCAGAGTATTTAAAAATGCGTAGATTTATTATCACCGAACATTAGAATTGTACATACTAACTTCTGTAGACATTTCAACAAACTACATTAAAATAATAGCTGTTTAAATATGAAGTCCTATCATTCTTATAAGCAGCCCCTGGAAATACCTTCACTTCTCAATACCAGCTCCCTTAGGCTGGTATCTCAACAATGAGATCGTTCTTAAGATCCTGTTTTTAACAGATGTTACATACATTCAACATCAAAACTGCATCTTGCGATCTATCTAGGGTTGCCATCCGTCCGGGTTTCCCCGGATTTGTCCTAGTTTGGAGGGCGTCCGGGGAGCGTCCGGGCGGGGTTTTATTTGCAGTCCGGGTTTAAAAATTTAAAGTCTTGGGCTGCCCGCGACACACGCACTGTGCCTGCACGCCACGATCAACCGAAGAACCGATTCGCTAAATTCACCGTCTTAGTCGTTGTTGTCAGTGCGCACTTCGCAGTGACACTGACATTAAAACAATTTGTAACAAACTGAGGCGCGTTCAGGGCCTTCGCGCGAAGTACAACTTTTCGCTCTAACCCCGTTCAATGCCTTCGAGCGTGACAACCGGGTGAAACAACCGGCCCGTTCAAGACCTTTGAGCGTCGGCGCGAGTTACAACCGAACAACCATCGAATTTGATGGTTGTAAAACGCTCTGACGTTTATGACTGAAATACTCTTACGTGATTGGATGATATTGGCGGCCATTATCTAAAATGTCATCTGATAGAAAGAGAGAGAAATAAAAATTCATGTGAAAGAGGGAGATAAAAGATTTGGTTGCTGCAACGCGTTCAACGCCTTTGAGCGAGTTAAAAAACAACCGGACAACTACACCCAGAGGCGCTGAACGCGCCTCTGTAATAAGATTCTGGTTTGTTAGGTAAAACAGTGAAAACCACGCTGTTGGACTGCACATTAACCGCTAGGGTGACTAGGGAATGTCCTCAGGGTAGGGGGGTTTTATCACTACTGTGGTGTTTGGTCGTTGACTGCCTTATCCAGGAGTTGAACAATGCGTATCTTTTGAATTCTCTCAGAATGCCAAATACCTTGGGATCCACCTGGATCAAAGACTAAACTGGGGTATACATATAGGCGACATTATCAAGAAGGCCAAAGCAGCGCTAGGTATCTGCCGCAGGCTAACCAGCTCCAGGTGGGGACTGAAACCAAGTCACCTACTCTGGCTTTACACCGCTGGGGTAAGACCTATGGTTAGCTACGGGTGTATAGCTTGGTTTAAGCAGACTGCAGTGGAGACCACCATAAAGGCCCTAGAAAGCCTGCAAAGATGTGCCTGCTTGATGATTACGGGGGCTGTCTCATCTTCTCCCATCCTTGCGATGGAGGCTTTCCTGAACCTCCCACCACTCCACCTGTTCATACAGGGGTAGGCTAGGATGGCAATGCTCCGAGCTGTGGAGGGAGGCAGATCGAGATGGAAATCCCAAACCATGAGGAAGCTACAGGGCAGCCTAATGTTTAATTCTGTCATGGCAATGCCAGCCGATGCCATGATTAAAACTTTGGAGTTCAAGAAGAACTACAAAGTCATGATTCCTAATAAGAATGAATGGGATAAACAAGTCCCTGAGCCCTTTAGGAAAGCTAACCAGTTATGGTGCACTGACGGCTCTAGAAAAGAGCGCTAGTCAGGTGCAGGTGCCTTCGGAGGTAGTGCGAAATCCAGGAGAACCACGTGCCTGGACGCATATATGCCACCGTATTCCAGGCAGAAATGTATAAGATTATCGACTGTGTTCACGCAAACAGGTCGAATGAGGGTTAAAACATCTTCATCCTGTCGGACAGCCAAAGCTGCTCCAAAAGCGCTTGATGCTGTAGAAATCAAGCCCAAGATCACCTTATAGTGCATGAAATCCTTGAATGAATTAGGGGCGAGGAACTCGGTAACGACTGGCTGGGTTCCAGGCCACTCTTATATCCGAGGCAATGAAATTGCCGACAAACTGGCAAGGGCTGGTTCCGAGAGCGCTCTCATAGGACCAGAACCAGCTTGTGGCATTTCGAGGGGGATTAAAAAGAGAGTCCTCAGAGATTGAGTACAAACACAGGCCCGATTCCAGTAGGCCCAGTCCTCTGGACTACTGCACTCCAAATTGCTCATTAAGGGAATTTTCACCCGGGGTCGCAATGCGAAACCTCCAACTAAGCAGGGGCAATGCGGCAATGCAATAAAGGCCCTCACTAGAGCCCTAACTCACTGCAAACTCAACAAACATCTGCACAGAATGGGCCTGACTAATGTTCCCACGTGCAGATTCTGTGGTGAGGATGATGAGACACCACTACCTCCTTTGTGAATGTCATGCTCTCATCCACACAAGGAGCTGAGCTCTAGGTGGACCTAGTCTGCCACCACATGATGCGAAGGCTCTAGTCTCCAAAAAAGGTTATTGGCTATTTAAACGCCGCGGGCTTATTTGGAGACCTTTAAAATAGAGGGGTCGCCCACAATAGATCTGTACAAGTCGCACTGGCTCGCTGGGGGACGCCCCTCCGTCGCCCCCAGTCTCCCCTCGAATTCCAGATAGATAGGTAGAATTAAAATGATGATAAATAGTGACTAAATTTAAAGGTCTGAAAATAAATAAAAAGGTGATTTATGACATTTTCAAATGTTTTTTATTACACTGACTATGTTTAAAAAAACCTGTTGACATGTCCGGGTTCTGGGCTCTAAAAGCCGGGGTTTTCACGCGTCTTTTCCTGGTTGCCAAATATTAGAAATGGCAACCCTAGATCTATCTCAACTTTGATTTATTAATACAAGCCTTCGCATCACTGTGGTATTGCTGGTGGTATGAGAGTTTTGGGTCGGCAATGCGTAAGTGGGTGGATATTATTAGTAAGTTTCTTTTAGCACTCTTAGCAATTATTTAGCTCAAAGTATCTAGATCTTCTTTCTGGATTCTAAGATAGTAGACTCGTAGTCTATGAACAAACATTTTTGGTACACAAACATTCATGTCCTGATCCTTATGCGATTTAGAATCTGTAAATACTGCACGGGCATTAAAGGACGATGCCCGCTTTTGTATGGAGACTTGCCCCACTTACAAATTTCCATATGCAAAAACAACCCTAGGCGCATTTTAAACGTTTTTTATCCTAGCACATAACACAAGTATTGTTTTTTTAAATAAAGCTGCAGTTTCGTAGACATTCATAAAAAAAAATTCCTAACCTAAGCGACCAATGTACTTGCAAGACGTCAAACTAGTTATGCCCAAATTGATCGAACTATAATTTTATCTATAATAAGTTATAATACTATCACTAAGTCTATTGATATCTAGTTTAATCAATTATAAGGAATCAAATGTGAAATGAATTGGATGGTCGGAACATCAAAGTTATTGTTAATGTTGATGAGATTAAAACAATTAATGCTGGGGTTCCACAAGGCTCGGTTCTCTCCCCAACACTGTTCATTCTGTATATTAATGATTCGTTGTCAATAGAGAACATACATTGCTATGCGATAACAGTACGGGTGAAGCGACATGCACCAACCATCAGAATGTCTCCCGGAACTCCGTGGCGGAGTTTTCGAATTCTGATTCAACTTTAAAGTTTTAGCGCAATTCAACTCCACAAAGACACAGGTTTGCGCATTTACTGCCAAGAAAGACCATTGTACATTAGCGTTTCAGTTCCAAGGAGTATCTCCGAAAGCAGGATCAGTGTCGAGATCACGAGTAAAGTCCAATTTAGGAGTCATCTGGATAGCAAGGTCAAACTAGCCAGCAAAAAGCTTGGTGTGCTTAGCAGAGCGAAGCGATACTTCACGCCCTATCAACGCCTTGTACTTTATAAGGCCCAAGTTAATCCGCACGTGAAGTACTGCTCGCATCTGTGGGCAGGGGCTCCTAAATACCAGCTTGATCCATTTGACTCTTTGGAAAGGCAAGCTACTTGAATCATCGGTGATGCCAATCTAACGGACACACTAGAGTCACTGAGCTCACAGAGGGACTTCATTTCTCTCTGCGTGTTCTACTGTCTCTCCAACGGTGAGTGCTCCGAGGAACTGTTCCACTTTATGCCAACATCACCTTTCTATCATCTAGCGTCTAGCACAGTATGCTTTCAGTGCTCATTTTTACCACGAATGCGCAACTTCTGGAATGAACTTTCCACTGCTATTTCTCGAATGCTACGACATGTCCCTTTTCAAGAGAGGATTAAAGAGAGCATTGTACTCAAAGTTGGCAGCGACCTAGCAATGTCCCTGATATTGGCGAAGTCCATGGGCGGCGGTTACCGCTTACCATCAAGTGTGCCGTTTGCTCGTCTGCCACATGCAGCAATAAAAAACAACAGAAATAGCACTGGATGCAATGTAACAAACAACGATGGGAACTGCCAATTATTATAGACGCGTTCCACCAAAGCACACATTCATTTTGAATTTCATTCTATCTTACTTACTTATCAGGATGGATCAATGAACGAATTGTGCGGGCAGCATTCAAACGCTGCTTGACATCAAGGTATGAAGATGGCTCATCAAACATGAAGATATCACCATTTTGGATGCACACCATAGCACAAGCAAATCGCTGGAGTTCTCCTCCAGATAATGCAGCAATCTCTCGATCTTTTATATGTTTCAAATCTGTTTAAAATAAAATTCTTATTTAACTCACTCCATATTCGTATTCAAATAGAAATCATTAAAATTAAATATGATTACTTTTTGCTATAAATATTTATTTATACTTGGTAAAGTCGTACATACCAAGCATATCACATATTTCAGCTTGATTTTTCATATCATCTTTCTTATCCAGTAACTGTCCAACAGTTCCCTTCACAGCCTTTGGGATTTGATCCACATATTGGGGCTTGATAAGAGCTTTTAAGTCATCTTCTAAGATTTTCGTAAAATAGTTTTGAAGTTCTGAGCCACGAAAATGTGACAGGATTTCTTGCCAGTCTGGGGGATCCTTTTAAAGATAAACCACGTGTATCATAAAAAAGCTTACAGCTACAAAAGAAGAAACCTTAGCTAATTCGATATAATTAATGTTCAAATTCTTACAGCATAACGTCCCAGATTTGGCTTCTGCTTTCCAGCAAGAATTTTTAAAGCAGTTGACTTGCCAATACCATTCTGCCCGACAAGTCCCAGAACTTCACCAGGCCGAGGGATTGGAAGACGATGTAACTTGAATGAATTTTTGGAGTAGCGATGGGTTGTGTGTTTCTCCAAATTTGATGGGATGTTAATAATGGTAATAGCATCAAATGGACATTTCTGTAAAACAAATTATATTGATACCAATCCCATTAAACAATTAAATCGTTACAAGAACTGGATACATATAATTTTTTTCCTTAAATTAGTGAAGCAAAACTTTCAGATTATAAATTTATTACATGTCCTTCCATCTCGTGTTGTGCATGCTGTGCTCATGCCTATCTGTAATTTTCCAATAAACTGTAAATACTTGGGTTTCCCTATTGTATGTTAAAATCAAAAAATATCAAATTTGTTAATAAAATATAACTTAATAATAAGCTCTTTTGAATTGTCCAAATTTTTTTACCTATCACAACAGTCTAGCACTGACAATGAAGTTACCATCCATATAAGAAGTTGCTAGCTGTTAGCATGTTGCATTTTGGAATGTTACCCAAGATACTTATGGTCATTTTCACCAACCTCTTCTTAGCTTAGGGGACTCTTAGGTGGCATGCTGTCATTAAAGACAAAAAGTGACAGCATACGTTTTAGGGGCTTCCTAAGCTAAGTAATGGTTGGTGAAATCGGCCATTAGTCTGCTTTATGGTCACTTCAACTTTGCTTGCTGTGAGTTGCCAGTTATATGCTGCAACACAGCAGCCAGCAGACTTATTCTTAGTGAGCAGTGAGACTGTGTGGATTTAGCGTATTAAGGGGTTAACGCAATGTGGAAGAATCACTCTGCTATTCTTTTGTTATTTAAATATGTGTTGGGCTGAAGTGGAAGAAACTATTTGGTCAAGATGCTGTCACTGACATTAGTAACAGCTGTACAAATTATTACGAAGCAGAAATTACTTTAATATTAAAACCAATTGCCATAAGTTTAAAGAAGAAAAAGTTTAATATTAAAATATTTATTACTTAAAATTACTTTATTGATTATTTTGATATTTGCAAAATTAAACCACTTCCGTGGTCTAGTGGTTGAGACCATCAGGTGTTGATTGGGAGGTCCAGAGTTCAATTCCTCATGGGGGCAGAAAATTCTGCCCTGTTTGGTTGGTGATAGGGCATCTGAGCGAGCCTGACTAGCTAACACCATTTTACCTAACTTTGTCGCCATAATAACGATGTTTATAGCATTGTTGTGTACCGACAAATAGAAGTAAGATAGCCAGTTCCTCAGTTGTTGAGGAGTCCAGGTGAAGCTCGCTTCCACCTTCGGCCTTATCGTCACTTAGCATCAAGTGAGATGAAGGGCAAGAGCCTCCCTGTCGTATGTAAAAAAAATTACAAGAAACAAAGTTCAAATTAGCCAGGAAGTGTTCAGTGTGCGGCAAATACACAGCCAACTCAGTGTCATTATTACATTATTATTTACATGAAAAGTGCTCAAAAATAAATTATACCAATAAATTACCTTGACACATATACCACAACCAATACACAGTTCTTCGGAAATAGTAGCGATTTTGTCGTTTGGAGTAACTTCGATACATAGCTTACCCATGCGCACCACAGGGCAGCTTTTCTTGCATTCCTGCCTGCATCTTTTAGGTTTGCAGCGATCAGCGTTCACAATAGCGATACGGGTAAGTTTGTCAGTTTCATCTTGATGTTTATGTCGAGACATAGCTAGGTGAAAAAATTTTTGGTTAATTTTAAAAATTGGCCATTCCTGGTAATGATTATTCTAAAATTTAAAGTAATGTGGCACAACCTAACCTCGTAACGTGGAAATAAATCATTACCAGCAGATATAGTTATAAATATGAATTATTGAGTACCTGCTGTTCAATATTCAACAAGTATAGATAAAGGATCAAAATTATGAATACACAAAAGTACCAACCTCTTTAAAATTTTACAAACGCTGGCGATAGTTTGCCTACGTTCGCGTGTTCTTTAATCAAGAAGAAACTACTCCTTCAGCCCTGTTTGAGCCCAGTCAGCACAGCACTGTCAGACTGACAGTATGAGTTATGAGTGACAAGTGTCAGTCAGGTGGCGTTCCGAATTGCGATAAAAGCGAAAATATCGCGAATCCGACCAAATTAAATCGTCACAAAATATAAGGGCTATTGTATCAGTAGGTTATGTTGTGATTGTGACTTTGGTGGGATTCGCGATATTATCACTTTTATCGTTTTACGGAACGCAGGGTCAGTGTGCCCATCGCAGAAACGGCAAATCTGCCTGACATTGGCTTAAAATATAGCAAAATCAGCTGCCAAACGTGACACAATAAATATGCAATATTGCAATCTTCTTAGTGCCTCTGTGCAGGATTGCACACCTTTTTTAATATATTTATGTTTTTATACTTTTCTTATTACTGACATGTATGTTTTCGACTTTTATTTGTTATAACTCTAAAGCTTGTCACTGCCTTACTCATTTCGTAGTTTTGCTTAATATTTATCTTTTAAACACAAAACATAGTCCATTCCCGTACAGCCTCAATAGAGACGGGATTCATTAGAAGATATAGGAGGGGAGGCATGAGGGGGCGCGCACTTTTATTAGCGCGATTAACTTTATTTTGTAAAAATTCAGGGTAATATAAAACAATAAAAAAATATTTTTTCCAAAAATGATTTTTTTGTTTACTTAAGATTTTAACCCTAGCTCCAAACTTTGTTAGAATGACACAACCCCAATGAAATTCTGGCTTCCCCCCGACCCCTGACAATTAAAAATTAATAAAAAAATCTGTCAGGATTCCGGGTATATAGAAATATTTAAGTTATATAACGATGATTGGCCGCGCTACATCCAAGCATTGCTTATGCTTCATGTTTTTGGGAGGTTCTTGAAATGAATATACTACTGTATGTAACTAATTTAAAACTGCATACTTTTCCAAATGCAGCCTCAGGATGGCAAATTATACATATACCCATGAGGATCCTCGAAGGATCTGGTAACCCAAAAAGGAAGCAAAAGTTACCAAATCAGTAATAACAAATGAAGTTAATTAAATATTTCTTGTTTCAATAATAATAGGTATTCATGAAATCTGCCAAATTCTACCAATTTTTTGAATCGTCCGCTTATTCTGCCAGAGTTCAAAGGGCATTGTTCAATTTCGGCTTTTCGTGAACAAGTTATTTTCTAAAAAATATTTTTACTGTTCAGTATAATTAAATGTAAGAAAAATATTTTTTACATCCTCGTCGCCGGAAAGTAAGCATCAAAATAATATATTATAATTAAGTAGCACTATTGACAAAAGTGAAACCACGCACGTTTACGCAAATATGATCATGTCTCCGATTTTCGTGCTCAATTAAAATGGTTACCAATTCGACTTCGCCGGAATACGCATATTTTGTATTTATTATATAATATTTTGTTTAATCCTCAGTATCCTCATTATCTCAAAAAACGTTTCTGTTTCTTGAATGAGTCGACTGGAAGAACATTGCGGTCAGCACAAAACTTAATACTTAGGATCCCAGAACATCATACAAAATTTTACGACGGTTCATTTTCAGTGCAAGCTGCACGACTGTGGAATTCGCTACCGGTGGATATTAGACAAGCCAAGACATTGAATAAATTCAAAACGCTTGTTAAGGAGTACTCTATCTGTCGCAATCATGCAATTAGTATTTCCACCATTATTTATATTTGTAGCTTATATATTTCTCTATAATTTTATATATTTATTATATTATGTATATTCATAGTTTTATGTATCTAATAGTTATTTATATATTCATTGATGCTGTGCACATAATCTACTCTTATTTCATTGTCATCCATGTCCACCCTAAGGTTGTCTGGAAGAGATCGCTCTTAGCGATAAGACCGCCTTTTGATGAAATACCTACGAAAAAAGCGTGCCAACATTTGGGCTGGTGCTCTAAGATGGCGAAAAAAAACTAGGGACTGGGGACTAGGGCTGGTGCTCTAAGATCCAAGATTCCACACTTTTTATGTTTTTCTTTATAGAATTCATTAAAAAAATCAATAAAAAACGTATAACTGTAAAATACACTCACAAATAATGCTCACCGACTGATATTTTAGCACAAAGATAAACACGGTGCTGTGTAATGGCGGACTGAACTGCGATAATAATAACATTGCGAATCCATTGGTGTACTTAATCTGAGGTGCTGCCCACAGACGTTAAAGGGATGTCTGTGGTGCGTGTTGGTGTTGCCTGCCCAAGGGGCCAGGCATAGATATAGAATTCATTCTTTATCTAAGGGGCCAGGGAAGGGCCAGGGCTAACGTTACCTACGCTACCCAAAAATACGGGTAATTACCGGTATTTTCAGAAAAATTCCTGCGGTACTTTTGGTAGCGTTATTTATTTATCTTAATGTAATTTAACGTTAACCCTACCTTGTTAACGTTATGTTTTAACGCAATTTTACCAGTATTGCCAACCTTCGCTGCCACCGCTGAGACATGCAGATGGCTCACTTGCTCATAATTTGTGCTTGCTCATCAGCCGCAGGAGAAAGCCGACCTTCTGGCAAAACTCTTCGCGGCTCATTCCCGTATCGATGACTGTGGTGCACAGCCTCCGACACTGTCCCATTGTGGCAGCACTATGCCCGATATCCGCATCAGACAGCGAGATGTGCGGGCGGAGCTACAGTCGATTGATATTCGAAAAGCAAGTGGACCAGACGGCATTCCTGCGATTGTACTTAAGAAGTGTGCAGCGGAGTTGACTCCGGTCCTGACCCGTCTATACCGTCTGTCGTTCTCTGCTGGTTGTGTGCCGAAATCTTGGAAAGAGGCCAATGTCCAGCCGGTTCCCAAAAAGGGAGATCGTTCTGCCCCCCTAGACAAGATGCCTTTCGATAATCGCAAACGCAATCGCTAAACGGATAATGTATGAGATTTGACAATTGCACTCGAAAGCTAAACGAGGGCTTATGTCAAATCGAATACATTTTCCTTCTAGCGATTGCGTTTGCGATTATCGAAAGGCATCTTGTCTAGGGGGTCTGATCCGGCTAACTATCGCCCTATAGCTGTCACTTCCATTTTGTGTAAAATCATGGAGGATCCTTAACATCCAGCTGATCCGTTACCTGGAAGGTCACTCGTTGCTTAATGACCGTCAGTATGGCTTTCGTCCTAAACGGTCAACAGGTGACCTTCTAGCGTTCCTTTTGCACAAATGGGGTGAATCTATCGATAAGCGCGGCGAGTCTGTGGCTATTAGTCTCGACATCGGCAAAGCTTTTGATAGAGTCTGGCACAAGGCTCTCCTTTCCCAGCTTCCGGCATACGGATTACCCGCTCAGTACGTGGATTGCCAGCTTCCTCCACGAGCGTAGAATTCGCGTTGTCGTTGACGGCTGCGCTTCGCGGTTCATGGCAGTGAATGCTGGTGTTCCACAAGGCTTCGTTCTATCCCCAACGTTGTTTCTTCTGCATATCAATGACATGCTTTCCTTGGGAAGTATACATTGCTATGCAGACGACAGTACAGTGCATGGGGGATATCACGGAAGCTCAGGGGCTGCTCGTGGTAATATTGATAGGGAGAGGCAGAATCTTATCATTGAGCTCAACAAGACGCTGGACCTCATCTCCGAATGGGGTTCCAACAATCTTGTCGAGTTCAATGCTAAGAAAACACAGGTGTGCGCGTTCTCGGCGAAAAGGTCACCTTTCCTCCCCCCTCCTTCTCTTCAGGGCACAACCCTTCACACACAGAGTAACATCACCTTGCTCGGAATGAACATTCGCTGCGATCTGAACCCCAGAGACTACATCGAATCCGTTATAACTGCTGCTTCACGGAAACTCGGTGTCCTAAACAAGGTGCGTAGGTATTTTGCACCGGACCAACTATGCCTGTTGTATAAAACTCAGCCCCCCTAGACAAGACGCATTTCAATAATCGCTAACGCAATCGCTAGAAGGAAAATGTATGCGATTTGACATAAGCCCTCGCTTAGCTTTCGAGCGCAATTGTCAAATCTCATACATTGTCTATTTAGCGTTTGCGTTAGCGATTATCGAAAAACATCTTGTCTAGGGGGGCTGGTTAGGTCTTGCGTGGAATATTGCTCGCACCTTTGGGAGGGCTCCGCTCAGTACCTCCTCGATGCTCTGGACAGATTGCAGCGTCGCGCTATTCGAATAATTGGCGATGTAGAGGCAACTAACACCCTCGAGCCTCTACAACTTCGTCGTGACATCGCCTCTCTTAGCGCCTTTTACGGAATGTTCCATGGGGAATGCTCTGAGGAGCTCTTTAACCTTATCCCTCCCTCTCCATTCCTTAACAGAAACACGCGTAAGGGCCTTCGGAGTCATCCTTACACTGTATCTTCCTTTTTACACCGTACCAAGAAATTCCAAGATTCCTTCTTCTGTCGTTCATCCCACACTTGGAATTCTCTACCTGCGCACGTGTTTCCTCCATCCTACAACATGGGTTCCTTCAAAAGAGGTGTGAAAAAGCATCTTTTAGGCCGGCAAGGGGCGGGCAGGCGGGCATAGTGGATGTCGTCCCTACTCTATCTGTCAACCCATTTGGGCCTCTTTCACCGCTTAACATCAGGCGGGAGGTGACATTTGCCGGGCCTTACATAAAAAAAACAAATTTTTTTTGCGTTAATTAACAGTATTTTAACGTAATTTCACGGTTGCACGTGCACCGGGGGACACGCACGACGCACACTGGTTTTGAAAATATAAAAAAGAAAATTTTATGAAATGAGAGGTAGCTTAGATATTAGGTCACAATTTTGACAAAATGTGACAAAAAATGTATATACAGAACCTATTCATAACGATAAAGTAATTATTAACGTACTATCTAGAACTTTTTATCTTTATCTAACGATGTAAACTATCTCGATTTATACATACGTATTCTCTTGGTGATTTTGTTGTGACCTCAGTTGTGACCAATAGCCACAGACTTAATAGAGATACTACGTACCAATAACAGAGGATTAGTAGTACAGATTAGTAATAAATATCATTCGATTATGAAAATATACTAGTAACTTATATCATTTAACCTATGGATGCGGTGCGCAACAAATCGCAGTGTAAATTTTTCTGCCACTTTTCGCGGGAGGCGAGGTAAACACGCACGCACACTACGAAAATCTAGAATACACTTACAGAGACGTTGTTCCTTATGTTTACGAACGCACACTATGAAAATATTACCCTACAATGAAGAAACACACACACATCGACAATAAAACGTGTATCTACGCAATCGCCCCACCACAAAGAATTAATGTCCCTAGTGATGTGACACAAAGAATGAGTAACTATTTGGGTCGTCGTGAGTGAATGATTGAAAATGTTACAATAAATTGTATTTATATTACTATACCCTGTTCGGCTAGAGTTGATAAAAATACAATGAAGACAGGATTTCTTACATTAGTACAAAGCGAGGCCCGCTAATTATTACTAAAATGCTTTAATTAGTTTTTTGTGTCAAATACAGCAATTTCACTTGCTATTTAGCTGATCGACTGAAATAAATATATATTTTCAGTCATAGGCGTAGGTATAATGTTTTGATGAGGGGGGGGACGAATTTATATTTTCAGTTAAAGAAACACAGTAAGCGCTCCGATGCGTAATCATAATTGGTATTTATTTTTATGTAAAATGAATATAGTTGGTCAGAGAATTTTGAAAAATGGTCAGGGAAAGTCAGGAAAAAGTCAGGGAATTTTTTTGAACATTAGCAGTGGACACCCTGATAGGCTACCTTTTATCTCGATTCCTTAAGTAGTTCCCGAGGGAAAATCCTACTAATATTACAAATGTGAAAATGTGGATGTTTGGATGTTTGTTACTCAATCACGCAAAAACGGCTGCACGGATTTAATTGAAATTTGGCATGCATGTAGCCTTTGATATGGAAAAGAACATAGGCTACCTTTTATCCCGATTCCTTAAGTAGTTCCAGAGGGAAAATCCTACTAAAATTATAAATGTGAAAATGTGGATATTTGTATGTTTGTTACTCAATCACGCAAAAACGGCTGAACGAATTTGGATGAAATTTGGCTTGCATGTAGCCTTTGACATGGAAAAGAACATAGGCTACCATTTATCCCGCTTCCTTAAGTAGTTCCCGAGGATCCTACTAATATTATAAATGTGAAAGTGTGGATGTTTGTTACTCAATCACGCAAAAACGGCTAAACGGATTTGGTTGAAATTTGGCATGCATGTAGCCTTTGACGTGGAAAAGAACATAGGCTACCTTTTATCTCGATTCCTCAAGTAGTTCCCGAGGGAAAATTGAAAATTGTTTACGAGCTAAGCCGCGAGCAGATATCTTTTTTTTGGTATGCATGTCACCTATGCTATGGAAAAGGACATGTAATTTATATTCCTTAATGATCTCTCAAATAGTTCCCGTGGGAAGATTAAAAATTGTTAACGAGCGAAGCTCCCAATTCTGGGGTCCACGCAGACCAAGTAGCGGGCAGAAGCTAGTAAGTGATATTTTCTTGATATTTTTTTGTTCAATTAAACTCCACTTGAATTTCTATTTTAATATTATATCTGATTAAACAATGAACAAACTACGGGGGGAATGAATGATAAATAAAAATATGAATCGGCATCATTCACTCACGTTGTCCCAGCACTACGCAAATGCCCGTGTCACAGATAAAATAATGTCCGTGTATTGTGTTGAGCTACCATCGTACCATTGTATTTTTCTATCGTAACGGCATAAAAAATACTTCAAAATTGTAAACAAATGAAACACGGTAATGTATATTTTATACTTACATGTGATAGGAAACGCCATAATCTCGAAGATTTGATTAGCTGGATCGCCTTTTGCAAGAGGAAACTAGCACAATTAACCATTTTTTGGAGCTGTTAGTGCGACACGAAAACGACACCAAATGGCAGCGGCCGCGCGTCAACTAGTTTTATATAACGTGTATGGTCATATGGTCGGCGTAAATTGGCAGAGGGGTTCGTCCAGCCTTGCCGTCTCCCGTATGAATGCTCTAAGACTAGTAACTAATTTCATAATCGATTATTAACATTAGTATTTCAAAGTAATTCGATTATACGAATCATTCATAATCGCCCACCGCTAACAATTACTGTGTATACTGATATGCATATATCACAGACAATATAACTAGTCAAAATAAAATATTGACAGACGACCACAAAGTACTTTTTCAATAGATTAACTGTCACGAGATAACATGCGATCTACGCCACGGCACAGATTAGATAATAGTTACTACGTAACAGATACATCACTCCCATAGAAACGCTCGAATCGTTGTAATAATAATAGCCAAAACCGACAGACAAAAGTCGCTGCAAGAAGAAAAGGTCTCTATGAACGCGCGCCGAGAGTCGAGATTCCCGCGTACACCGCGTGATTGCGTCATCGAGCGAGAACTTAAGGGTTGTACAAAGAACATAAACAAAATAGTTAAAGTAAAACTTTAATGTTATTATTTTATTAATATACGTAGGATTATAATGAAATAAAGTTATTGCGAGGAAAGCTCCCAACTCAAATGATAATAATAATAGTACTTACTTTATTTGCAAGAATATGAATACATGATTGGTGTTAATCATTACATTATTCTTCATAATCAACTTCTAAATTGGCAGTGCGCATATATTTAAAAATTTAAAATAGTATATGTTAAAAAATAAGAGAATAGAATATTATTTGATCGTCATTAATACATTTAAAAATAATAAAAAATACAAATTATTAAAAAATTACCAATCCCGCCCACGGCGAAGTTTTTTCTTCATTGATTTTATTCATTTGTCAAATTACAAGCGATTAAAAAAATTACGAATTATTATGAAAAATACATGATCGATGTTTTTTTTTCATGTTTGAACTCACGGTTATTCAATTTTACTATCGAAAATATCCTGAATCGAATAATTGTGATAAATAGGCAATCTTTTAAAAACAGGAGTAAGGTGGAATATTTTTTTTGTAAGGAATCAAATAACCGGTTCATCGAGACTTTATTATTTTTTTATAAAACTAAGTAGGTAATCAAGCAGGCTGCCATTTTTTTATACAAACAACAGGGAAGCTGTTGGCTTTCATCTTAACCGATGATAAGCGACGAAAAGGTCTAAGATGAAAGTGAGCACAACCTGAACTCCTCAGCAAGTGAGGAACAAGGTGAGGACTGAAGATTGTTACTATGGCGACGAATTACTATCTAATTAGTTAGTTCGAAATACTTCGAATTTCGACTATGAAAAAAAAACAAATTATTTATTTGTCTTTTAACAACGACATCCAATAGCGGTAGTAATGAACCACCGTATTGTAAATCAAGTTTATTAAATTAAAATTATTGTGTGGTTTTGTAAAACCACAATGCAAGTGGAACTTTTTTCGTATCAACATTGAACTGAAAATTTTCGGAAAATTATTCAATTTAGGTATAAAAATCCCATTTTTAGTTCTGAAAAGATAATTATAAATAAAAAAATAATTGAGAAAAAACTAAAAGAAATCAAAAACTAAATTAATATAATAATCAAAAAAGCAATAAAATAAACGAAAAGAAACAATAAAAACAATATAATAAAAAAATATGAAAAAAATCATTCAAGATTCGATAATAATAAAAGTCTCGCGTGCGGTGCGGCGGGTGGCGGCGGCCCTCTGCCGGTCGGCGCGCCGGCGCGCTACTTAGCGGTAGGTATTTATAACGCTGCATTGCGCGAGTGACGGGGGCCTGGCCACGGTCGCAGTCGCACTGAGAACAAACGAGAATGTGATAGTGTTCTCTTTTCTCGCCCGAGAAACCCTTTGAAGCGGGCACAAAAACCGACACCGATCGGAGAACAGGCGAGCCCGAGAACGAGAAGGCGAGAAACCCATCACATTCACGCTACTCGGGTGTTCTCGGGGGTTCTCGGCGTGAGTCTGGAGGCGCCTTTAGAAAAAAACTTCTAAACTGTTTTTTTTTTTGTATCTGCTATGTCAAGGATTCCTAAAAGAAATATTTAAAAAATTAAATACATTTTAATTTTCATAAATAATATTTTACTTACGTCTTGACGCCTCTATTTCATAGTTTTATTTACCATACAAATTAATCTGATGGTAAATGTCTGGAGCAAATGATACTGCTTTTTTGGACTCCACTTTCGTCTGCCAAATCTGCCAATACACTTTATCGAATAGTTTTTTTACATCGTCTTTAGAAAATCTGTAAAATAAAAATATCGACCAAATTTTAATTTCAAGTTCCAATTTTAGTAATTCAAGATAACCGCATAGTAATTTTCTAATAATCACTAAACCATAAAAGTGAAGTTAATATTACGTATTGTTTTTCTATAAAATGATTCAGCGATATTTCATATGTATTTATATTGACTTTTAACTCACATTCAAGTAAAATTATGAGAAAACATACCGATTTAAACTCAATAAATTTTGACTATTTTCCTTTCACACTCAAACTTTGAAATTTGCACACCCAAACTACACAAGACATTGTGCTATATAGAGTGCACAAACTTACACTATTTCTAAATACCTAAAGAATTCTTGCATTCTAATCACTTAAATATTAATAAAATATCACCAAAATATTTCTAGCCGCCACGGGACGCACAAACAAATATTATACGAACAATTCAAAGAGTTCAAACTCGGATGGTCTATCTTTGAGACAAGGTACTATAGAATTTAGCCGTATTATATTTTAACCAATTTTAACCAAATGACAATTCATCTTGTGACCACCTTGTGATCTGCCAAATAGACAAATATTACTTATCTCTTACACAATTTTGTAATGTATGATAGAAAGAGACAAATAACACATAATGAACTGTTATTTTAATGTTCTTTCTATGCTTTAGTTGTTATTCTGAGAACCAGACACGCACACACAAATGTGCTGTCATTTGCATGCTTCACTTGTGATTCAATAACGCTCCGTCCGTCTTTTTTTCAGGATTCAGGTCCGTGATAGGAGCCAGTCTTTTTGAGCTTTTACAAACTGACGTTATGTCATGTCATATTGTGTTGTGTTCATTGATTAAATAAAAGGGTTAAATGTTTTAAAGTCTATAATAATATTATACTTTAACATGTCTGTCTATCCTAGTATGTCTTGCATCGAAAGCAAAAACAAAACAAAAGACTTAACCACAGTAGGTACTCGTAGGTTCAGTTTGTTTGGATTAAGCGCAGTGTTGCCAACATTGTGTAGTAAATAAGCGGACAGACAAACTATTTAAACATTGCACTGACAACTTATTATTTTTATAAATGTTAGTTCATTAGCTGTGCTCGCGAACTACGTTTCGCTAGTAAAAAAATGGGGGACGGTGATGAAGGGCGAAAAGGTTATAAGTATTTTTTGGTGCCAAATCTTGGAAGCAATGGGACCACCGCAGAAGCATACTCCTGCGATTACAGAAAGAAATTTGAAAACCGTTCCACAAATGGCGGAGTAATCGGTGAACATACTTTAAAAAAATACAGTCGAACATAGAACCTCCTCCTTTTTCGAAGTCGATCAAAAAATAGAAAATGCCCAAAAAAGTATTTTCTATCGATATTAATATAGGTACATAATACCAATAATACTTTTTAGGGCATCCCTATTGTTGGATTGCCGACCGCGTCGGGCCGTTAAAAGGGCGCTTGCGCACTTTATCCGTATTCGATATAGGGTTGTTACGAATATTCGCATTCGCATTCGCATAAGCGAATGATTCGCATCATTTTAAGCATTCGCTTCAACATTCGCATTCGCATCAAATGATGCGAATGTTTTGCGAATGCGAATGTATACGGAAGTCGTGCGTGACATGTCGTCGATCGCGCGGTCGGTCGCCGCGCTACTGAGCCGTGCCTTGCGGCGCTTGTTGTTGTCGTCCCAATATGGCGCTTTGATTCGTTTTCGTTCGACCAATAGGAAGAAAGCATTTGACATATTTTCTTTCACGCGGATTGTATGCATGCAGTTACTTGTTTTGATTTGTTAGACGAAACCCTTAGGAATCGCCTTATGGGCGAAAAGGCAGCAAAACTGCTGTTCCTAAAATACAATATTCCGCTTTCGAAATTTGAGTATTGAATTTGTGCCTTTTTTTGGGAGGGGGGAAAATTCATCGTGGTCGAGCTAAACCACGAGGATATGTGGGACTCCCCAGACCGTACACAGCCCGGGCCTACCCACTAAAAACCCCCCCAGCAGCTCTCCGTCCGTCACAAGACAGGGGGAAGGGGAACTCAGCCAGGCCTTATTCCCGCTGACCTCCTGCCTGTGACACGTCCGTTGCCGGACTCCTTATCTGGCTCTGCTACTTTTTGGAGCGGCACAGAATTGCGCCGCTCTACACCCCGAAATTGGTTTTTTATTGTGGTTGTCTTCCACGCGGTCCGACGCTCAGTGCGCCGGGCCCCCGGCCTGCTCAGTGCGGGTAACGGGTTGCCCGACGGTAGATCCCACTGGATCTACCGCCGCGCGGGTGAGCCGAAGCTCGGGGAAATCCCCAACGGGCGCGAAGCGCCACGGCGAGAAGCTCGCCCTCATCCTCCCTACCACCAGAGGTAGCCGCCGGGATCGGCTTCCAGCGAGAGCCACACCTCTTCTTAACATAAGAAGAGGGGACTTCGCCCTTCTCCGCATGAAGCGGGTGGCCACTCGAAGTGGCCCGCCGCGCTAAGCCCGGCCATCCCACGCCCCCCCCCCCCTCCATGGGGGTCCTCTCGTCAGACAATTAGCCCGCGGCAGAGAATCTGCCGGGTTGCCCAGGGTGCACAAAGTGGAGGTGTCTGACATCGCACCCCGAGAGATTGAATTTGTGACTGTCACTATCACATAAAGCAAATTAAAACTACCTAAAATGGTATATCCGTCAGTTTTTTCTAATTACCTAATAAAAATTATTAATTATTTGTTTTTTTTTTAATTACCTGATTTGATATCTAAAGTAAACATTCGCATTCGCAACATTCGCACTCCAAACATTCGCATTCGCATTCGCGAATGTAGAAAATATGACATTCGTAACATCCCTAATTCGATTCGTGTTTGAGACGGTTGTGCGATAAACGTCAACATGGCAGGATCACTTCATGTTTCTAAAAACCCAGTGCAATTTAGTACTCATTTGGTACTATTTGATACCAAACATTATAATTTTGGTACCTGCGTAGTTTAGACAAAATCCGGTTTTGATTATCAAAATGGTGAGATCGTGCCCAAACATTATAGTTACTAACTATTTGATGTACAAGGTACAACAGATTAAACCACAATTCAGTGCCTCCAGAAATTAAAAGCAGATTTTTTTAAATCGAATAAGTATTTTAATTCTGATTGCACAAAAAAAAAGAAAAAAGAAAATTTTTACAAAAAATAAAACCGACTTTAAAAACACCAAAAAGTCATAAATAGTATAACAAATACAAACAACATCACAGTTTTATATTGAATTTGGTGCCAAATTTTAACTCAGTACTTACATTAATTGTTCTTATTTTTTCTTGAGACTTTCCTGGTGATCATTGCTTGGCACCTTATGCCCTAAGCTGGGCAATTTACAAGGGTGAGCTTATCTCTAGAAGAGATTTCTACCAGTCAACCCTAGCGGGTGTAATAAACAAGCAGTGTAGGTAGGTAGTAAAAGTCAAGAATAATAATGTAGGTAGCGAAATCTATAGGTACCTCATTGAAGATCTTTTAGAATAACCTTTCTCGACGAGATCGTTTGCTAGTTTATAGTGGAAAATAGACATCCGCGTCTAAAATTATCCAATTTAAAATCAGTACCTAGACATATAGACAGCAAAAATAAAAATCCTAGAAATTTTAAAGAAAGTCAAGTCAGTATACCTAATATCCGTGGTTAGCAGGTTGTTATAAAAGGAAATTGTTTTTGTTGGCTTTGTTACCTTGTTTACAATTTTTACAAATTAATTCAGCCTACCCCCGGAGCATGATCACCAAAACACGATATCATAGCGGTTCTTTTTATGGTATAGATGGCAAACGCGCAGACGTATCACCTGATGCTGATGGTAAGTGATTACCGTCGCCCATGGACACCCGCATCCCCAGAGGACTTACAAGTGCCTTGCCGGCCTTTGAGGAAGGAATACGCTCTTTTTTTGAAAGTTTGAAGGTCGTATCGGTCCGGAAATACCGCAGGCGACAATTCGTTCCAAAGTTTGACTATGCGAGGCAGGAAGCTTCGGGAAAATCGCACAGTTGTGGACTGCCAACCATCTAAGTGGGCATGGATTTTTTGTCGCGTAGAACGATGGCGGAAAGAGGCGGCATGTACGAGTATAAGTCCGAACAATTCCTCGGAACATTCCCCGTAATAAATGCGATAGAAGATGCATAGCGAGGCGACATCTCTACGCAGCGCCAAAGTACGAGTATCAAACCGATTTGATATTTCCAGGCAGTCGACGATTCGAGTCGCTCTCTGTTGAATGCGGTCCAGTGGGAGAAGCTGGTATTGGGGTGCCCCAGCACAAAGATGAGAACAGTATTCCATATGAGGGCGAACCTGCGCCTTGTAAAGCTGAAGGCGGTGCACCGTAGTGAAATACTGCCTCGATCTATTGAGCACACCAAGCTTCTTAGAAGCTAATTTAGCTTTACCCTCTGAGTGGACACGGAACTCGACTTTGCTCGATATGTCGACACCAAGGATCCCAATATTGGCCGAGGCAGTTAGGGGAATGCTCTGAAAGCAAGGAGATACGACAAATGGCATTTTCTCTGCGGTGAACGCGCAAACATGTGTCTTTGTGGGGTTGAAATGGACTAAATTAAGTCGACCCCAGTTAGAGACTTTTTGTAATGAAGTTTAAATTTCAGACACAAGTTTATTCCGGCACTCAATGACGTTTTCCCGAGAAATGTTGGCACGGCCGTTATAGAAGGTGTCTTTCGTGCTGTCGTCTGCATAACAATGAATGCTGCTAATTTGCAGCATATCATTAATATGCAGAAAGAATAGTGTAGGTGATAGCACACATCCTTGGGGGACACCAGCATTTATAGACAGTGAGTCTGAGCATTCGCCATCAATTAAGACCTTCATGCTTCTGTTTGCTAAAAAGCTAGTGACCCACTCACATAATTTCTCGGGAAGCCCATATGAAGGAAGTTTTGAGAGAAGCGCTTTGTGCCACACCCGATCAAAGGCCCGCGATGTCCAAACTAACTGCCAGTGCCTCCCCCTTCGTCTCAATTGCCTCTGCCCAATGATGTATCAAGTAAACTAGAAGATCGTCACCAGCAGAGCGACCCCTACGGAAGCTGTATTGTTGGTCACTGAGCAGCTGGTGATCCTCTAGGTACCGAAGGAGCTGGCGGTTGATAATTGATTCCATTATCTTTGAAAACTAAGAGGTTATAGCTATCGGCCTGTAGTTGGACGGATTCGAGCGGTCACCTTTCTTAGGGATCGGATGCACTAAAACTGTCTTCCACGAGGTTGGGACTACGCCAGATGAATAAGAGAGCCGAAATAGACGCGTTAAAACCGGTGCCAACTCTGGAGCGCACGTCTTTAGCACGATAGGAGGGATACCATCGGGCCCTCTCGACTTGTGGATATTCAGGACGAAAAGTGCTTAACACACTGAGCTTTGGTGGAACCGAATATCTGGCATAAAGCTCTTGCACTGCGGTATGGTCGGCGGTTCCTGTCCCCTGTCATCCAAGGTCGAGTTGGATGGAAAGAGTTTTCCAAAATGAATCGGCTTTCTCTTTTGCATCATGGGCTAACGAAGTGTTATCCTTGTGCTATGGTGGAAAGCATGGTGTGCAGAAATTTCCCTGAGTAGCTTTGGCGAGAGACCAGAACGCACGCGACCCCGAAGGAAGACATTCTAGCTTCTCGTCATTTCTACTGATGTGCTCCAACTTCGCTCTTGCAATGTCTATTTGAAGGATCTGGAGGCAAAGTTATACTGTTTTTTTAAAGCGCTGGTATTTCTATCCCGACACGTCACCGCGTTTGCCCAGGCTTGGTAGGTTTCCTGCTTCCAGCGAGAAGCCTTTTTAGAAGATTGACCAAACCAAGGTTGGAACCTGCCACCAATGGGGACAACTGACGATGGAATGAAAATTTCCATACCCTGCAACACCACATCGGCAACAGACTCGGCGGCGACGTTGGGATCATCCGGCACAAAGCAAACCTGCCTCCAAGGGTAGGACGCAAAAAAGGACCGCATCCCATCCCAGTCTGTTGACTTCTAGTGCCACACGCGGCGACTACGTGCAACTCGAAGTCGTTGCAAGCACGTGAGTGGCACCGTACTCCTAATGAGGCAGTGATCCGAGGAGCCAAGAGGAGCACCAACAAATATGAGATAGCCGTCGGGGTGAGAAGTCAGCAGAAGATCCAACAGTGAAGGTTCCTGGCTCTCCACATCGAGAATTCGTGTGGGCGTAGTAACCAAGTGTTAAGCCATATGCAAGAGCGAAGGCGTGAACAGATCTCCCCGCATGATCGGTCTTGCTTGAACCGAGCCATTCGGTGTGGTGTGCGTTAAAATCGCCAAGTATCACGATCTCCGCGAGTGGGATCTGCTGCTGCCCAGCGTCTGCAACCACTTGAACGTGCTCGATAAGTCGGTCGGTTTCGGTATCACCGATATGGGATCTATAGAGGCACGAATAGATGCGGGGATGGTCGTCGCTGTCTACACGGAGCCATAAGGTGGAGAGGTCCCTACTTTCAAGGTGACCGAGCCGCCGGGAGCAAATATCATCTCTGACGTACACGCACACACCGGCCTTAGGCGCGAAGAGGTGTTCCAGTCCATACCCTGGGTAGGAAAGGTAAGAAGTGTCCTCCGGAGACGATACCTGCGTCTCCATCAAAAAGAGCAAGGCCGGCTTTACTGTCTCGAGGTGGTGGTGGACAGCATTGAGGTTGGAATGAAGCCCCCTAATGTTGCAGAAGTCCACAGTCAGTGTGGCAGGGGGTGCCGTGGGTTTGCTATTGCCCCAGGTATCTTTGAGCGCGGTTTTGCCCCCCCCCCCCCCCCAGAATACGAGGGGCGGCCTAGGCGTCCACGCCCAGGTATCTTGCGTCCTGGAAGTGACGTCCAGAGAGGGATTCTCAACGACGAGGGATCTCACACACAACGACGAAACACAATGCAAGCGTTGCTTCACGCCGGTCTTCTGTGAGGCCGTGGTATCACTCCGGTCGAGCCGGCCCATTCGTGCCGAAGCATGGTTCTCCCACGGTAAGGATCGCGGTGAGCTAGAAGGGAGCCGTTCTACAAATATCTGTCTAGCCATGGACCACCAACTCTAGACCCAATATAGAGCATAAGTATGAATAAAGGGTTGTTTGTTATATCTATAACATTATTTTTCGGGTGGCTTCGCGGACCACTTTGGCTGCTTTCGGGAACCACTGAGCTAGAGGAATCGGTCAAAATGCAATAGGTTCTTATCATATTTTGAAAGTTCACCAAGGTAAAGCGCTTTATCATTATCATCTTTCGGTGGTCATGCTATTAGGGTGGAATTCCACAGGCGTGGATAATCTAAGCCCTTAGCAAACTCTTCAAACAAAAAAAGCATTTCCTATTTGCAACGTGTGCTTATGTGCGTGTTGACATCTATTCTTTCGGTCAAAATAGAGTCGATGAAGTCTTTTCGGTCAAAATAGAATCAAATCAATTCAATCAATTAATAATTTATCAAAGTCCATTTATGTTTTTTCATTGAGAAAAAACCGGCCAAGTGCGAGTCGGACTCGCCCATGAAGGGTTCCGTAGCAGCAAGTAACATGATATAAAAGTTCTCGTAGTTCGTTGTAACTTTGATCGATGTTATAATAATAGTGTATTTTTTTAAAGTAACTAAGGCTCGTATTAATAAACGCGTCTCAAAGATGAGAGCGATCTTAAGTTGCAGTTTTGACGTTTAATGTATGGAACATCTGTCAAAAACAGTATCTTAAGATTGAACTCATACTTGAGATGCAATTATTAATACGAGCCTAAGTTATTGATAGGTAACCATTATAATTAGGTACCTAAATGATGGGATTTTTATTATTAGAAAATAATGGTTCACGGCTTATGTATAAGGTTTAATGTCAATGAAATGAAATGTTTCTTTTTATATTTGAGTTGATTGAAAGGTAAATTGCGGTTTACAATTTATGGCGTACTTACTTATTACAAAAAACTACTTACTAGATCTCGTTCAAGGCTCTCTATTTCTAGGCATAAAAATTATTGTCATAAAATCATATTCCATAATTTCGATTAAAATAATCGTCAAGACGCATAATAATCAGGAAGCAGAATGGTAATAAGCCTAATATTGTGTGGCAGATAATCATTTGTCACAAGTATTAAAACCCATAACCCATAAACATGATAATGTACCTACCTACATCATATATTTTTTTTAGTATTATAATTCTCTTATTTTAGAAGTTACAGGGGGGAGGGGGGGGGACACACATTTTACCACTTTGGAAGTGTCTCTCGCGCAAACTATTCAGTTTAGAAAAAAAATTATATTAGAAACCTCAATATCATTTTTGAAGACCTATCCATAGATACCGTATGGATAACGTATGGGTTTGATGAAAAAAAATTATTGAGTTTCAGTTCTAAATAGGTATGGGGAACCCCCGAAATTTGTTTTTTTTTTTTATTTTTGTGTGAAAATCTTAATGCGGTTCACAGAATACATCTACTTACCAAGTTTCAACAGTATACTTACTTAGTTCTTAGTTTCGGAAAAAGTGGCTGTGACATACGGACGGACAGACAGACATGACGAATCCATAAGGGTTCCGTTTTAAGTATCACCGCCAAGGGGTCCCGTAAGGTATTACTAATATTGTTATTTGTATAACGTAAGTAATGTTTTTTACTTTTTTTCATTAGTAGGTAAATTGCACCTGAGTAAAGGCGAGTCTCTGCTTAGTTATAAATAACATATGACTATGATTTTATGAAACATACTATGCCCATTAGCCTATAATGAGAGAGACGTATAATGAGTTTGCTTACCTAATCGTGAATGAGATCGGTGACGATTACTGACGAATGCGAATACGTCATGTTTATTAACAACTAGCTTTCCGGTCTCGGCTTCGCCCGCGTTATTATTGTTTTCCTGTAGGAATTTTATATTTTCCCGTAAGTAAAATAATTTTGTAGCCTATTATATAGAAGACTGTTATTTATATTTAGGAGCTACGATAATGAATTTCATAGAAATTGGAGCAGATTTTAAATATTTTCCATAGAAACATTCAACCCCTATTTTACACCCTAAGAGGGTGAATTCGAATAAACCATGAAACACGTGTTCAATGAAATGTTTTTAAGAGCATGAGTCTTAAGTTTTATCAAAATCGTTGCTAATTTCAAGGTTTTTCCATACAAACTTGCAACCCCTATTGCATCCCTTTAGGTAATTTTTTTTTTTAAACCCTTCTTAGTGCGCGTCCGCATTTTGAATTAAAACAACTGTCCAAATTTCACGTTTCTACCATTAGCGGTTACATGATTGTACCTTAATATAAGTTGCTAGCTTAGCTACGTCATTTGCATCGTCCGTTACCATAAGCCATGCTACAGCTACCATGGCAAGACTCTTGTGCGACATTATTAGGAAAAAGGAAAAGGGTTTGTCTGGTGCAGTGCAATCAAGGATATATATTTTTTTGTCTATGGTACAATGGATAATTCTACGGTAGGTAGGTATACATAAGTATATTATTGCGATGGCAAATCATTCTTTCTTGTCCTTATTAACAGACTTTATTTTTTTTTAAATAAAACCGTCTACTTACGTCTCCGAAAACACCAAAAAGTCGTACCTACTTAATTTATATTATAAAAAATATACATCGCAGTTTTATATTAAATTGGTGCCAAATTTTAATCAACTAAAATAACAAATAAACAATTAATATGTAGTTAAGTATATACCTACATAAAATAAAAATACATAAACACAATATTTTTTCTATTTAATAAGTACCTAGCTGAGTACGCGAACTAAGTTCAAAGAAAAAACTGTAAATCTACTTACCCGCGGGAACCACTTACTTACTTTTCCGTGATAAAAAGTAGCCTATATCAGGGTAATAGTATAGGCATTACCGTGCCTATATATGTTAATCCATATAGTAATCCGTCTACTTTTCTAAAATTTCATCCAAATTCATACAGTCGTTTTTGCGTGAAAGAGTAACAAACATCCATAGGTACATACATCAATATACTTACACAAACTTTCGTGTTTCTAATATTAGTAAGGATAATAGAAGCGTGTTTTAAATTCACGTCGCAGATTTGAATCGTGGCAGTTAGATTGTGTTGCATGCATGCATGTTCAATGTGCATTTAATGTGACACAGGTTTTGTGCTGTTTTCTTTTGACCACCACACCCAGGCCAGAAGTAGTACAAGTGGTACTCGAAGGAGGTATACTCGACGTATTTATTCAAAATTGGTCTCTGTTACAAGGTCACTACTGCCCTATTTACAATCCATTCAACTCGTACAACTTCGGATTGTGTTTTGGGTCGAATCGAATGGATATAGTGGCGGCCGCTAGCTTAGGGCTGTCATAAGTTCTAAGCCATCGACCGACGAACGATTCAAAAGCTCGGTGAATTTTATAATTTTTTTTTTATTAAATAAGTAAAACATCAGACATGTACATCGTTACAAACTTTTTAGTTTCATTCTTGGTAGGATATTTATTAAAATTAAATAAAATTGAAAGAAAATCAATAACTAATAAAAGAAAAATCAACATTCTTGATTATTTTCTTTGCGTTATCTCTTGCATCAATGTTGGCATTCTCGGTGTCACTTTTCTTTGTCCATTCATATTTTTCCGAGGTTCCGCTTTTTCGAAGCGCTCGCACACTCGCGCACGCCTCGTGCATATCTACCTACCTAGCTACCAAACCGGGGCAAATGAATTATTATCGATGGGGACACTGGGACATATCGCTACAAACCGGGGCATGTCCCGGTGGACCGGAACGCTTGGCAGCCCTACGCTAGCTGGCTGGCTCGCGGTGATGTCATCGTTGCTGCAGTGAGGTTACGTGGCACAGCGGTGCCCAACAATTTTGTAACATTATTTTTTAACAACTAGGGATTATTTCATTTAAATCTTTCTATTCACGAAATATAATTAATGAAAATTAGCCTAAGTGAATTGAATGTTTCGGCTCGGACAGGATTCGAACCTGCGTCTTTAATATTAGGTATATCGTCTTCTTGACGCTCTGACCACTTCGGCCATGCAGAAGGCGAACTTAATGCCAAAGGCATTCTCTACCAGTCGATTGGTAAGGTGTCAGAGAAAATGTCGACGGTGTACGAGTTAAGGGGATTTAAAGAAAGAAAATTATTTCTGCTTGGACAATAAGAAAGATAGGTACAATAAGAAGTACACAAATAAAATAAATACCTACCTAATAATAATTGTAGGAAAATAAGTACTTATCCAGGACTAAATTTCAACTGTATTTTGTACTTTGTTAAGCCAAAGTAGACACTGACTTTTTTGACTGACTAGCAACGTATTAATTTAAACTACTTGAAGAGGTACTAAATAAAATACTTAATCAATTTTATTAATTAAAGTTGAAAATGACATAAGTAATAAAGTAGGTAGGTATGCCAAAAATTTTAAAGTAACCGAAAAAAATACCTTTATTGAAAAATGAAATGTTTAGTATCTCTGGAGGCGAGAGAACACCGCAGCCCGCAGCGATACGACCGGCCGGCAGCGAGCTTCATTCTATTGAGTGAGTCGAGTCTCATTCCGAGTTTGCGCTGAACCTTGGTTGGGTGTGTCATTAAATTTCTCTGAAAGTACGTACATTTTCTAACTATTTCCATATATTTAGTGAAGTCACATTGTTATTCTTCGCCGTAAACTGTTATAAAAATAATGTATATCATCATAAAATTCGTCAAACCTCAACAATAACAACTTGTACCGGCATTTTAATTTGTTACCACAACGCCCCAACAACGCCGGCTTTACGCTGGCGTACCGTATATTTATAGCGAATAAAACGAAAATAGCTTCATCAATGTGTGTGTTAACTCCAGTTTTTCGTTATAGATATCACCAAAATGAGTGGCCAACAGTACTACCCGTACAAGGTGAGTTTTCCACCTACATTTAATCTGCACATAATTATTAACGCGAGTATTGATTCTGGCGAGATGATGTCACCTTTTCGTGGTAAAGTTGCTAAGTGTTACTGAAATAGCCGCGATATCTTTACTGTATGTTGGGAAATAGCAAAACAAGTTACTATATAAGTAAACGTAGGATTAGGTTATATAGAAACGAGAATGGTGTTTCCAGGACTAAAATGGCTCCTGGAAAATATGTTCACACATGTATATTGTCTTTTACACATTTTGAGATGTCTTTAGATGTTTAGATTTCTGGAATCTGGATGTCCCTCCAACAATCGAAAAAGTTTAAATTAATAATGACACTTGACCTGCCTACAAAGAGATAATCTACCTAGTTTAGGTAGGTATGTACCTACCTACCTGTCGATCGATCTTATATTCATATTGTTAAGGGACCTACCCGTGAGTTTAAATTTTATTTAGATTTGCAAAAGTAGGTCAGGTTATCCTGCCATAAACACGAGTAGGCAAGGCAAAATAACTTGATGGAAAATACTTAAAAATTACATAGATACCTAGGTAATGTATAGCGAAAACTAATTTGATATCTAGATATTAAGCTCTTTTTCAAATCTTTTCGTTCAACTTTTATCTGTACAGTCTCCTGCGTTATTTTGTGTATTAAATTACCAAATAGCGATAATAAAGATTCAGACATTCGGGCCTTGAAAACCGGTATTTAACAGGAGTAGATATGTATCTGCATTGTATTATAAAGACCGGTCTATGACTATTTAGACTGCCTTAATGGGATAAATAGGATAGGAAATAGGTTTGCAGGTTTGATAAAACACGGACGTAAATTAAATGGTTTGGCACCCCTGATGCTGCAGTGTGTTGAATAAAAATCGATATTCTAAAAACTTTCATATATGTAGATCGTAGGACTTCGTTTACCTGCAACCACAAACATTATCCCAATAATTCCCTCAAAATATTTATATTCAATATAATATGATGCCTTCACAGGCACTTTCCTGCCTATTGGTGTCAGAGTACATAATATACATTATAGTTGAGAATAATACAAAGTGTAATAGTATGTAAGTATATTAAACTACTTATGCAGTCTTATATGCGCATGCATAATTCCCAACCTAATCAAGATGTCAAGAAATAGGAACACATAGAAAAAAATTGTCTCTAAGTAGGTAGGTCATGATACAAATTGATTACTTATGTTTTCGTCAGCGAAATAATTCTCGTTTCGTAAAATAGTACTTTAAAAAATGTTATAGGTACCTACCGGTAACGAAAGATCAGATGCCAAGGTGCGAAATATTTAACTCATTTAGTTCATAAGTTAAATAATGGAAAAAAGAACTAAAACACGTATTTGCTTTGTCGAAATAGGTAACAGAACATTACTGAGATTTAGAGATTTAATTTGAGTGAGTGGGGGTTCGCTACGTCCTCACCCAACATTTCAAATCAGTGTTAGTGTATCGTCTAAAGTAGGTACTTGATAAGGCAAAAAAAAATACATGTCTTATATTTCATAATATAAATGACATACATAACACAATTTTGTCATCATCCCAATTCAGGCTATAATGTTCTAGACTCTAGAGTAAAGTAAATGTGCTAGAGCAGGGTTTCTTAAAGTGGGGTCTACGGACCCCTTAGGAGTCCGTAGCATGTGTATCAGGGGTCCGCAGTAGGTCAGTCTGTAAACATATTTACTAGGAAAGTGTGTAGTAATTGTCGAAGACAATTCCACAATTATTTAACGTTTTCATTGAGGTCAACAGCAGCACCTTTCTCATTAACCAAGTAATTGTAGTAAGTGTAATGAAAGAATCAATAATAGTTTTTTTTATTAATATAAAGAAGGCTTTTTTCATTTCCAAAAATATTTTTGACAGGGTCCGTGGAATTGTTTAAATTGTGGAAGTGGTCCATTTGCGAAAAGTTTAAGAAACCCTGTGCTAGAGTATCATACTGTCTGATGATTTCAGTCGTATGCGTATTACACTTCGTCCCCTGCCCCATAACCAATGATCGCCCTTACTATTTAGGTAAACATCAACTTGCTTAATGTGGAGGTGACTCAAACTTCACCACGAATGATGAATACTCTAACTCAGCAAAGGCGTATATAGAGGGGGGGCCAGCCAACCCCAGGATGTTAGGCTACCGTTTCAAAATTCTATGATGGACACCAAACAGTGATAACTTTAAACAAAAATCAAGGGTCAGGCCCACCCAGAAAAAAAAATTGAAATTTTGTGGATCAGGGTATACTTGGTTTTCTCAAAACGATATAAGAAAAATCCTATTTTCCACAGTGCACCCCCACCGTGTACCCAGCGGAGCCTTTCGACCCCGCTGCGGATGCGGAGACCCTGCGCAAGGCCATGAAGGGCTTCGGCACCGACGAGAAGGCCATCATCGACGTGCTCTGCCGCAGAGGCATCGTGCAGCGGCTGGAGATCGCCGAAACATTCAAGACCAACTACGGAAAGGTAACATTGAAAGATACATTGAAACTCTGCTCGGATGACGGATGTGCACGTTGTCCAATATTATTTGGTTTTTCAAATAAAAAATAATAATATACGAATCTACGAATATATTATTTTTTATTTGAATATACGAATAAAATACTATTAGGTTGATACTTAGCATGCAAACTATTAATACACTTGCCTATTTTCCAAATTTCTGTTAGGTATTGCAAATGAATCGCCTCCGTGGTCTAGCGGTTGAGGCCACCGGGTGTTTGATTGATAGGTCCGGGGTTCAGTTCCCCTTTGGGCAGACATTTTTCTGCTCGGTTTGGTTGATGTTAGGGCTTCTGAACCCGCCTGGCTAGCTACCACCACCGTAGCTTACCTAAGTTTGTCGCCCTAACAACAATGTTAATAGCATTGTTGTGTTCAGACAATTAGTTAGAGGTAAGATAGCCATAGCTGTTGAGGAGTCCAGGTGAAGCTGGCTTCCACCTTCGGCCTTGTCTTCTTTTACCATCACGTAAAATGAACGCCAAGAGCTACCCTGCTGTATGTAAATAAAAGAATATCAATCATCCTAATGACTATTAGTAAAATGCACATTATAACTCATGTTGTAATATTTGGGTCCAATTTTTATGAATGTTTACAATAAAATACTACCACATTTTTAGAATGGCGCTACGCTATCGTCGATAGTAAACGACCTATACGTGGTTTTCAAAGAACATCTCCTGGGCTTTTCAAACGAACTGCATAGACGTTGTCTAAAGTTAACATTGAATTGAAATCAATTAACGAATAAACACAAACCGAAGAAAGACGAGTTGTTAATGCAAAAATAGCATTTTCAAGCCTAGATTCATCAAAGTTGGCCTAATAACGAACGTGTTCCGGTATATGTCGGCCATGATGTCATAATAGCAACCTCAAATTCAAACAGCGATGACGCTGCCCGATTATGAACTCAACTGCAACATTCCTACGATCGTTTATCCGTTGCTTTGAACTGTAACTTTATCTGAATGGGTCAAAATCTCACGAGAAACCTTGGCTGGCACAAGGTAACTCACGGATTAGTCATCGTTGATTCATTGCTTCATCAACTGTTTGGTTTCCTGTCCATGGCTGCGTGGAGCGACTGCGACTGGTTAATGACAATCGAGAATTGTCATCAACAAATAATAAAGAGGAAGGATCTATTATTATTAAGAACCTGACCACAGATCAATATATATAGCAAGCTAAACCTGACCCACTGAATTTAAATGACCCAACTCTTAAATAATTAGCTCTTAAAAACCGGATAAGTGGGTGTCGGGCTACGCGAATTGTCGGGTTCCGTACCTATTGGTATTATTATTTTTGTTATATTTAATTCTCGTATTGTTATATTTAATTCATAGAATATAAATCTTAGAATTCTAAGATTTAATTACTACTTAGCTAACAACTATCCAATTTTCAATGGAAGTTGTATGAAATTTTCCTTCAGCGAGTATCTATGTACATTTTAAAAGTTGGTCAACTATAACTCTTTAATTTGTAATCCTTACTTAGCTGTGATAGTTTTCCTTTTGATTTGGTTATATTATTTTCGCGTATCCCTAAACAACTATTTAGCTGGCAGGGGGAAGGAGACACTTGATTCTGACAAAAATTAAGGGCCCACCGTCCGCGCGAGCCCGAGCTAGTTTAGGTAAATTTCTCTAGTCTCTGTTTGTGTGCGTCGCTCACGCACACAAGCGAACTCGGTCGCGCAATCGGCACCAATCGGTACGGCCGCCTAGCAAAATATCGTAGATGTTAATTTTGAATTTAATAGGTGTTTATTATTTACTGTGTTATACTATAGTAAATACAGGGATGTGTTTAATCAACTTTTATTTTCACAAGCTTTTATTGGTCTCGCGCCCACTCATAACCAAAAATCTCATAACCAATACGTAAAGGTCCCACTCATAACTGCTGATGTTAGAAGACGAAACTCATAACCAACACAACTACACAATTATGTACAGTCGCTTTAATAATTATTAACAACATTAACAAAAAAGGGTGAATAATATTTTTAATCAAAGTAAAAAGCTTGGTATAAAAGAGGTGTAAAGAGGCATCTTGCAGGTCGGCAAGGTGAGGATGGCTATTGCGGTGTGTAATCTCTCTCCCGCATTAAAATTAGACAGCACAAACAATACAGAAGACAAAATGTAATTTTTTTTACATAAAATTAAACCAACTTAAAAACACCAAAAAGTTATAAATAATATAAGAATACAGAACATCACAGTTTTATATTGAAGTTCGTGGCTTTTAACAAGTAAGTACTTATATTTTTTAAGATTTTCCAGGTGATTATTGCTTGGCACCGACTTTAATATAAAACTGTGATGTTGTTTGTATTCCTATATTATTTATAAGTTTTTGGTGTTTATGAAGTTGGTTTTATTTTTTGCAATAAAGAATTCTTTTCAATCTTTTTAGTTAATTTAAAATACCAAAACGTTACCCTAAATGTAGCAAATACTTTTCTGAAAACCGCATCAAAATCGATTCAGCCAAACGCGAAATAATAGCGGTTTGTATTGTATGTTACATACAAACATACAGGTCAAACTGAGAATCTCCTTTTTAACAGACTTTGAAAAAGGAAGAGGTTCTATGTTCGACTGTATCTATTTTTTTTAAGTCCGTTAAAAAGGATCTGCTTATTTCATAAATGAAATTTCTTCCAGCAGACCTGCGAGAAATTGTAATATATTAGAATTTGCGTGTATAGCAGCTTAGAAGGCGATCAAATAGTAAACAAATATATAAAAATAAAACCATACTATATAAAATACTAAATAAAAAATATGTAGAAATACCTATTACACAAATAATACGAATATTATTAAATTAGTTTATTTCATAATTAGGACTTGAATAGATAGTATTATCTTATGTGATGCTTGAAAGAGTAGTAGTATAGATGAGATGTAACTATCAGGACGAACTAATTCTTAATCACCTCTTAATATTGTTGAAGTTGTCATGGAGAGAAACTAATTTGTGCCTTCCTCGCACTAAGATATGTTTAGAGCTTACCTTTGGTACTCCTGTTAGTATAGTACTATGGATATTTTTTGTTGCCCGATCCCAGATTTGGTGACAATGAGACTAATCAAGAACTATACCCCCTCAAACAAAAAAAGAATTTTCCAAATCGGTTAATAAATGACAGTTATGAGGTAGCAAATGTAAAAAAAGAACATACAATACAAATGATAAAGTCCCCCTTTTTGTGAAGTCGGTTAAAAATGAAATGACTCGTAATTGAAAGTTGCGTCAAAGTTGCTTTTAAAATAGTTTTATTAAAGCGTTCCTTAATTTCTTCAAAATAATATAAATATTAAAACCGATAGTTACCCACATGGTGTTCTTTGATTGTCACGATATATAGATAACAAGTAGTACTACAGGCAAAATATTAATCACCCGTAGTACTACCGGACACGTGAGTAGTACCACGGGTAAGCACTGGATTTTTTGTGTATTGCGTCTTGAAATGATAGTTAAGACTATATTGCTGTTTGTACTGTAACTAAATATTCCGTTTTAGTATGAAATAATAAAACAAAAAGTACCTACTTTAAAATTTGTATGCAAGTATACATATAGTAGTAAGCAAGCACTTTTGGTCTCAAATGTACTTCAAAGTAGTTCACAGTTTAGGTATTTGCTTTTTTTATGTTCGGTTATGAGTTACTCCTCTATATTAAATATTTTATAAGTTTTAAATATATTTCATAACCATGGTTATGAGTGGGTCCTCAAGTCAATTATGAGTCGCCACATTTTATTCCAGTTATGAGTTTCTGGTTATGAGTGGGCGCGAGACCCTTTTATTTAGCTTGCACTGTATGTATAATGTAGATTTGACCACTTCTCGGTTTTCGATTGGGCTGAAATTTTGTACATAATAATATGTATATCATGACAATGCAATATTATGATAACATGGAGCTGATCTGATGAAGGAACTGGACGGTGGCCATAGGAACTCCGTAATAAAACGACGCAACCCCATCGAGTTTAGGCTCGTTTGATTCGGATTGACGAGGACTTTGATCCTATATGCTAACCAGGATCTGATGCTGGAGCTGGAAGGTGGCCATAGGAACTCTGCAATAAAACGACAAAACCCCATCGAGTTTGGACTCGTTTGATTCGTATTGACGAGAACTTTGATCCTATATGGTAGCCAGGGTCTGATGCTGGAGCTGAAAGGTGGCCACAGGCACTCTTCAATAAAACGACACAACCCCATCGAGTTTGGGCTCGTTTGATTCGTATTGACCAGTACTTTGGTCCTATGTAGTAACCAGGTTCTGATGCTGGAGCTGGAAGGTAGCCATAGGAACTCCGCAATAAAACGACACAACCCTATCGAGTTTGGGCTCGTTTGATTCATATTGACGAGTACTTTGGTCCTATATGTTAACCAGGGTCTGATGCTGGAGCTAGGAGGTGGCCATAGGACCTCCGCCATAAAACGACATAGCCCTATCGACTTTGGGCTCGTTTGATTCGTAATGACGAGTACTTTGGTCCTAAATGGTAACCAGGGTCTGATGCTGGAGCTGGAAGGTGGCCATAGGACCTCCGCAATAAAACGACATAACCCTATCGAGTTTGGGCTCGTTTGATTCATATTGACGAGTACTTTGGTCCTATATGTTAACCAGGGTCTGATGCTGGAGCTGGGAGGTGGTCATAGGACCTCCGCCATAAAACGACATAACCGTATCGAGTTTGGGCTCGTTTGATTCGTAATGACGAGTACTTTGGTCCTATATGGTAACCAGGGTCTGATGCTGGAGCTGGAAGGTGGCCATAGGACCTCCGCAATAAAACGACATAACCCTATCGAGTTTGGGCTCGTTTGATTCATATTGACGAGTACTTTGATCCTATATGTTAACCAGGGTCTGATGCTGGAGCTGGGAGGTGGCCATAGGACCTCCGCCATAAAACGACATAACCGTATCGAGTTTGGGCTCGTTTGATTCGTATTGACAAGGACTTTGGTTCTATATGGTAACCAGGGTCTGATGCTGGAGCTGGAAGGTGGCCATAGGACCTCCGCAATAAAATGACATAACCCTATCGAGTTTGGGCTCGTTTGATTCGTAATGACGAGGACTTTGGTCCTATATGGTAACTAGGGTCTGATGCTGGAGCTGGAAGGTGGCCAGAGGAACTCCGCAATAAAACGACACAACCCCATCGAGTTTGGGCTCGTTTGATTCGTATTGACGAGTACTTTGATCTTATATGGTAACCAGGGTGTGATGCTGGAACTAGAAGGTGGCCATAGGAACTCCGCAATAAAACGACACAAGCCCATTGAGTTTTGGGCTCGGTTGTTTCGTAATGACGAGTACTTTGGTCGAGTTTCGTAATGGCGGCCATGCGGTTACAAAATGATAAAATATAAAATAATAGTAAAAAGATTTAAAAAAAAACGTCGCCCCACACTAGTATTTTATTTTAAAGCCCTAATAAGACGAAAATAAATTTTAATTTATTACATGATACATCTAATATATAAAATTCTCGTGTCACAGTGTTTGTTACCAAACTCCTCCGAAACGGCTTGACCGATCTTTATGAATTTTTTTGTGTATATTCAGTAGGTCTGAGAATAAGTCGTAAACTATTTTTTATTATGGCGAAACGTAAGTTCGCCATTATTATGGCGAAACGTAGTTCGCCGGCACAGCTAGTTTTTAATAAAATATAAAAGCTTGTCGCAAGATTTACCTATTTTATAAAAAACAAATATTTTTTTCTTAGAATTACCAATATTTATTTATTTAAGGCTTACCAAGTAAATACATACGGGCAAGGTACTTAAACAGTTTTTTTATGGAGGGCCTGGCAAATGACCTCCTCCCGCCTGATGTTAAGCGGTGAAAGAGGCCCAAATGAGTTGACAGATAGAGGAGGGAGGACATCCACTATCCAACCTGCCCGCCCCTTGCCGGCCTAAAAGATGTTTTTCACACCTCTTTTGAAGGAACCCATGTTGTAGGATGGAGGAAACACGTGCGCAGGTAGAGAATTCCAAGTGTGGGATGAACGACAGAAGACTTACCGGAGGGGGACTCTGTACCCAGGTCGTGTGCTTGGGTACCTCCGTCTTACCTATTTCTGCCGCAAAGCAGCAGTGCTTGCATTGCTGTGTTCCGGTTTGAAGGGTAAGATATGGCACTGAAATTACTGGGTACCGTGACTTTACATCTTAAGTCACAAGTTGGCAACGTACACTGTGGCCTTTGTGGGGGTTGCAGTTTTACTGCGAATGTCACAGGAGCCACATGTATTATAGGTGACTGTTACCACTTACCATCAGGTGGGCAGTTTGCTTTTTTGCCAACTTAGTAGCAATAAAAAAAAAGAAAAAGGAATCTTGGAATTTCTTGGTACGGTGTGAAAAGGAGGATACAGTGTAAGGATGACTCCGTAGACCCTTACTCGTTTTTCTGTTAAGGAATGGAGAGGGAGGGATAAGGTTAAAGAGCTCCTCAGAGCATTCCCCGTGGAACATTCGGTAAAAAGCGCTAAGAGAGGCGATGTCACAACGAAGTTGTAGAGGCTCGAGGGTGTTAGTTGCCTCTACATCGCCAATTATTCGAATAGCGCGACGCTGCAATCTGTCCAGAGCATCGAGGAGGTACTGAGCGGAGCCGGAGTGCGAGCAATATTCCACGCAAGACCTAACCTGAGTTTTATACAACAGGCATAGTTGGTCCGGCGCAAAATACCTACACACTTTGTTCAGGACACCGAGTTTCCGTGAGGCAGCAGTTATAACGGATTCGAGTTTTTCAAAAAAGGGATCATATATGCATTTAAATTTCTGGACTGCACAGCATTGTCATGTGTGTATGACAATGCTGTACAAAACGTTATTTATTACAAAAAATTAATATAATAATCAAGTTAAATTGTTTTATTGTTTATCCTAATTCTCGGGACAAGCTTTTATATTTTTATAAGAAAATATATCTTGTAATAAATTAAAGTTTATTTTCCTCTCTTAAGGCATTATAATATAAGTTTGTTTTTAAAAAATCTTTTTTTAAACTAATTGCTCAAATAATACGAAATATTTTAATGACTACCGAGTTCATTATTGTCAGTTGTATCTACAATTATTTTATATAATATACATATAATAATTTAGTAATAAACAAATATGAAATGAATATTTTCTTGTGTTCAACGCACTTTTTAGTGCATTGAAGCCATTCGCTAGATTGTAATAAAAAATAAATTAAAGTTTATTTTCTTTTTTTAGGGCATTAAAAGCTTGTTTTAAAAAATCTTTTGTGATAGCAGCCATCTTGTTTCAGTTTTTTTCATGGTGTACTGTGTTTTACGAACTTTCATTTGATACCCTATATACAGACCCATATTGTGGGGATTGTACATAGAAATAATCTGTCAATTTGTGACGGCGGCCATCTTGGATTAGATTGTATTTCAGAATATACTATATTCTACAATTCATTCTACAATTCAAGCTTTCATTTGACACCTAAATTGGGGTTTGCGTATGGATATTATCTAGGCTAGGCTCAAAGTACTCATCAAGAAAAATCATATAGGACCAAAGTACTCGTCAATACGAATCAAGCAAGCCCAAACTCGATGGGGTTGCGTCGTTTTATTTCGGAGTTCCTTTGGCCACCTTCCAACTTCAGCATCAGACCCTGGTTACCATATAGGACCAAAGTACTCGTCAGTACGAATCAAACGAGCCCAAACTCGATGGGGTTGTGTCCTTTTATTGCGTAGTTCCTATGGCTACCTTCCAGCTCCAGCATCAGACCCTGGTTACCATATAGGACCAAAGTATTCGTCAATACGTATCAAACGAGCCCAAACTCGATGGGGTTGTGTCCTTTCATTGCGGAGTTCCTATGGCTACCTTCCAGCTCCAGCATCAGACTCTGGTTACCACATAGGTCCAAAGTACTCGTCAATACGAATCAAACGAGCCCAAACTCGATGGGGTTGCGTTGTTTGATTGCGGAGTTCCTATGGCCACCTTCCAGCTCCAACATCAGACCCTGGTTACCACATAGGTCCAAAGTACTCGTCAATACGAATCAAACGAGCCCAAACTCGATGGGGTTGTGTCCTTTTATTGCGGAGTTCCTATGGCTACCTTCCAGCTCCAGCATCAGACCCTGGTTACCACATAGGTCCAAAGTACTCGTCAATACGAATCAAACGAGCCCAAACTCGATGGGGTTGCGTTGTTTGATTGCGGAGTTCCTATGGCCACCTTCCAGCTCCAGCATCAGACCCTGGTTACCACATAGGTCCAAAGTACTCGTCAATACGAATCAAACGAGCCCAAACTCGATGGGGTTGTGTCCTTTTATTGCGGAGTTCCTATGGCTACCTTCCAGCTCCAGCATCAGACCCTGGTTACCACATAGGTCCAAAGTACTCGTCAATACGAATCAAACGAGCCCAAACTCGATGGGGTTGCATTGTTTGATTGCGGAGTTCCTATGGCCACCTTCCAGCTCCAACATCAGACCCTGGTTACGACATAGGTCCAAAGTACTCGTCAATACGAATCAAACGAGCCCAAACTCGATGGGGTTGTGTCCTTTTATTGCGGAGTTCCTATGGCTACCTTCCAGCTCCAGCATCAGACCCTGGTTACCACATAGGTCTAAAGTACTCGTCAATACGAATCAAACGAGCCCAAACTCGATGGGGTTGCGTTGTTTGATTGCGGAGTTCCTATGGCCACCTTCCAGCTCCAGCATCAGACCCTGGTTACCACATAGGTCCAAAGTACTCGTCAATACGAATCAAACGAGCCCAAACTCGATGGGGTTGTGTCCTTTTATTGCGGAGTTCCTATGGCTACCTTCCAGCTCCAGCATCAGACCCTGGTTACCACATAGGTCCAAAGTACTCGTCAATACGAATCAAACGAGCCCAAACTCGATGGGGTTGCATTGTTTAATTGCGGAGTTCCTATGGCAAACTTCCAGATCCAGCATCAGACCCTGGTTACCATATAGGATCAAAGTTCTCGTCAATACGAATCAAACGAGCTCAAACTCGATGGGGCTATGTCGTTTTATTGCGGGGTTCCTATGGCCACCCTTCAGCTCCAACATCAGATCAGCTCCATGTCGTCATCATAATATATTTTTACATATGCATGCAAAATTTCAGCTTAATCGGAAACCGGGAAGTGAGTCAAATTTAACTCGCAAGATTAGACCCGAACATGCAAAAGATAAATAAAAGCTTGTAAAAAGGTTGAAGGTTTTTCGTACGGCAGCCACAAATAACAAAATTGTTAGTTATCAACTTCTCCGATTACTCCGTAGGACTTCGCGTCGTATACATACACAAATAATTACGCGACCGGGAGCTAGCTCAAAGCGACGTGCTCTCACTTCGAGTCTTGATTGCACACTGAATTTCGACGCGCCCGACCGCCCGAGCCAAGTATTTGTAAGAACATCGATAAATGTATGTTAAAAAATTCAAATAAAAATCAATGTACGATAATTTAAAAAAATACCACGGTGTCAGTGTTTTGATTACCTTTGTTCTTTATATTTGTTAAACTAAAATATAATAGGGTTAATTAATGAAGCTAAAAATCACGAACGGTATGTGGGTGTAACCTAAATTTTAAGTAAAATTGATGCTATTTTTTAACGAAATGGTATGTAAATTTGAAAAATGGTGACGGTGATTGTGTAGACACATAATTTAAGAATTTAAATTTACTTTTTCCCGGTCAGTTAACTGGAACGTTAACGTAAAATATCAAAAACGCCAACGGCCTTTTTGCTATTTTTCGCGCCATGGGCCCTTAATACTTCATAAACGGATCGATCGATCACAAATATCTGAATGAATACCTAGTTTCAAAAACAACATGAAACACGTTGCACGTCTTATGAACTTTAAGGGATTTTTTTCCATCGATTTTCTTGGGATCCTATCACTAGATCCTGACTTAATGACAATTTGGAAAGTATACCATAGGTGTCAATTAAAAAATCCAAATCAGAAAAAAATATGTAAGCTCTTACTTCAGAACATAAAAAAACACAGTCGAAGTGAGAATTCTTTTTGTGCAGTATGCAAAAGGTAAGCCTTTTGACAAGTGGAAAAAATGTAAAGCAAGATGAATGCTGATAGACGCTGATCCAATTTGCTCATAACTTTTTTATCACTTGTTTGCCATGTAATAGCAAGTGTGATAAATTTTTATCTTTGAACTCAGGTATAAAATAATAATGCTATCATACTACCTACGTTTTTTGTTTGTTACCAATACTTAATTACATAAAGATGATTTTTTACATACAACAGGGCCTTCATTTCTCATCTGATGGTATGTGACGATAAGGCCGAAGATGGAAGCGAGTTTCATCAGGATTTATTAATAGCTGAGGATCTAGCTACCTTATCTTTAATTGTCGGAATACAACATCGTTATTAATATTGTTATTATGGCGACAAACATGGTGAGAGGTGGTAGCTAGACAGGCGGGCGTAGAAGCTCTACCACCAAGCAAAAGAACTTCTTCCCCCGTGGGGAATGGAAACTATAAAAAAATACACATATATCCGATAAATATTTTCAACCATATCGAATAAAAATATTCATTCAATTCAAGTTGATTTTAACGCGAGAGTAATATTAATTCGTATAGATAAATGTAACGGACTGATAAAATTATAGTACTTAATGAATAATTTCAATCACAGACCGAACTAATAAAATTACTGACTGCCACGGTGCTAATAAAAATATCAATAAGTATATTGTATTTTAATAAAAATAATGCCTGATATTTTCAACCATTAAAATTATCTGATATTTTTATTAAGTTGAATAAAAATAACACGGCAAATTATATTAACAATAAATAACTTTTTGCTGTCGGATGTTGCTGAGTAACACTTGGAAACGTTGATCTACAAAAAGTAACTACCGATATTTAGATACCTAGATATTATTTATTTAATTAACTGACGAACAAAATATGATCTTATCATAATGATGCACAACAGTGCTGTGATCAAAGATCTTTAAAATTAGGAGTGAAAAAACTATTTGTTATCACGTGATTGTTTCAACAATTTTTCTCATTAATTAAAACTGTCGCTTATCTAATCCCCAACTAGAATTTTAATTGGATTACATTTTTCCTATCGGCTTTTTAGCGTTATAGTTTTGTGTTAGTGGTGACTTATGTTTTGTTGTATATGTCCCATATATAGAGCATATTAAAATGATTTGGCCTTGTTAACATGTCTGTGTTTTGATGTGTATGTCCCATCAACTTAGGGCAAATTAAAATACCTTCAGCCTTGTTAACATGTCTTGTAAAATAATATAGTATAAGTAGGCAGCACATATTTTAACATTTTTTGGGTATTGGTTATTTCTTCTGGGTGGATTTTCTGTGATTAAACTCACTAGATAACTTAAAATATAATTACCAGCAAAGTGTTAGTTATTTGAGGCTGCCAATCCGTCGACCCTACAGACAACCTACCTACCTAACCTAGTCGTTAAACGTATTGATATTCGTAAGAATACACTGGCATGGCACTTGACACTGGCAGTAATGGTTGCTCTCCTCTTTAACGACCAATTGTCACAATTTAAAAAAGAAGAAGATATTCTTAAGAAAACAATAAGTAAAGCAGTAGGTCACTTACTTTCTAAGAAAGTAAGTAGCCAGACCACAAATCGCTAATTCTTTTCCTTTAATGATATGAATTAACAGAAAACCTACCTAGAAGAGAAGTGATACAGCAATGATATTTCTAGCTACAGATACGATAGTTCTAGCTTTGATTTGGTACAGAAACAAACCCAGATTTATCGCTCGACCTCGAAAACTAGGCATGCAATACATCTGCAGCACCAAATAAAAGTATCCATGTTCTAAAATTACAATTTCATACGCAAGATATTTCAATCGCATTCCCAATACTATCGGAGCGACCAAACATCAAATAACAAGATGATTATTTATATTGTATGAAATACATTTTGACTTGCCTTAGTTTTGTCAAAATCTATATACATAACTGTATAGAAAATAACAGAGCTGTAGACAAAAAACTAACTTATTGAAAAACTGTTCAGGAAAAGTAAGTATATACTTAGGCGATAACACAAAATTACGTCACAAAATTATTGACATCCTACCAATTTTTTTAATCAAACAAATGGGAAGTTACTTGATTAAAAAAATGGTAAGTTACCAGATATGGTTAGGCAAAGGAAGAAGCGAGGATAGTAAAGGAAACCTACACCTGGGTCCCAAGTCCCAGGCGCTGCCTCGCACTCCTTTCTCTGGATCGCGAATGCGATGGACCCGGCACTCGCACTGTGAGTGTGAATCAATGGAATGCTAAGAATATTGTCTCACATTACGCAGGATCTGATCAGCGAACTGAAGAGCGAGCTGACCGGCAACCTGGAGAATGTGATCGTCGCGCTGATGACGCCGCTGCCGCACTTCTACGCCAAGGAGCTGCACGACGCCGTGGCGGGGCTGGGCACCGACGAGGAGGCCATCATCGAGATCCTCTGCACGCTCTCCAACTACGGCATCAGGACCATCTCTGCATTCTACGAGCAATGTGAGCTGTGCTCTAAGATTTTTAAACTATTTTTTTCCTGTGCTGTTACAGTTGGCACATGTGTACCTAAAGATCTCCCAGGGACCTTCCAGGAGAGTCGTAGTCCACTCGATGAAAAACAATATCAGTTATGACTTATTTGAATTGAACAGATAACATGAAAACTGTAAAAGAGCTAGAGGGATTTACCCTCAAAGCTCGATTGTATGTTTTCTGACTTCCAAGATGAAGCTCCCGTTTTTTTCTGTTTATTAGAACATATGTGTGGCTAAAATAAATAGTATCTATCTATAGTAATATTATACGTTTCGGAAGTTATATTTTGTTATTTTTACGGAAAATGATACCATTAAAATTTGTCAAATACCCACCACCAACATAATATCGTTGTCGCCCTGAAAATAAGTATTTACTTCATAACTTTTTTGAACATTTTCAAATCAAAATAGTACGAAGTGTCTGCCAGTCGAGTCTGATACAACAAAGATTATTGAATTATTAATTACTTGTTCGGTCTACAGGTTTGGACGTGCAACTCAGTACAAAATATTCAATTGCACAACAGATATGAACACTGTCGGTAACAATAATAAAGCAAACATTTTAAAATACGCTTTGTATTCCGTGAGTTAGTCATCCGTGCCGTGACCAATATGCATCGGTCGATTCCGCATCGTCTAGTCACTGACGCAGGCATGCGGCGAGTGATAATTAACTCATTCAATGCCGCCACGATTTTCTTGAGGCTTATAGAGATGCCGCCTTGCGTAAACCGCGGACACGCTAGGCGTGTCCGCGGCACTGCGACTTTGAAATAAGACGGACACGCCACGCGTGTCCGTGGCACTGACTGAAGGCAGATTCTTTTATATCAATATTTTTCAGCTTAACACTGTTTTCTAGTTAGTAAGCCTTGTGCTACGCGAGAATAACAGTGGCTACAATAGTATCGTGAGTTTTGGTTCCTGAAATTATGGCGAAAATTTGATTTTATGGCAAGTAAAGATATTACAATGTAATCAGTGGCTCTCAAACTTTTTTAACTAAAATCCCCAAGAATGAATGATTTGCTGTGATTGTGAACTGTGACATTGGCTTTATTAATTGCGATCATACCTACTTACTCGGAATGTTCATCTTATAATATTGAGTAACAATCGTTGTAAAAATTCGTTTAATTTTTCTAAACCAATACAAAAACTTTTGAAATAAGAGAGAAAGGAAATCTCCATAAAATTTTACGTTTTTTATCTCGTACTATCGTATTGTTGGTCTTACCTAACTACATTAGTAGCTATGAATTTAGTTCAAAATATTCATATGAGATATATTTACTTTAATATTGATCTTTTTTTGGAAAAGCTCTTTTACGGATTTTCTTATACATACACATAAGGTTAAATTGTTTGTTCTTTGGTTGAACGCGCTTACCTCAAGAACTATGTACTGGTTCGAATTTACAAATTAGTTTTGGGCAATACAATCATCATCATCAACATACGCAGTGGCGTAGCTAGCTTGGGTGGCACCCGGGGCGGAAATTGTGGTGTCACCCCAAGATGGAAAACGGTTAAAAATAATAAAAATTCGGTATTACATAAAGTACGATTTATTAATTAAAAAACAACTAAGTGTCGTATATTAAAGCATGAAATACAAACGAGGCACGCTGGAAGTTGTTGACGAATATGTTTACCTGGGGCAAATAGTCCAGCTCGGTAAGTCCAACTTCCAGAAAGAGGTACATCGGCGAATCCAACTCGGCTGGGCAGCGTTCGGGAAGCGTTCGGGATCCGTAGAAGAACTAGAGTTACCGACATAGCCCAAAGAATTGCAAACCTTAAGTGGCAGTGGGCAGGACACATCGCTCGTAGGACTGACGGCCGTTGGGGCGGAAAGGTCCTCGAGTGGCGGCCGCGTACCGGGAGACTTCTACGGATCTCATCATTTCTGACGCGATCGCGTTGATAAACCCCGAGTTTAGCCCTCTCCATTGCTCTTTGAGTGACATTGAGCCTTCTGATTAGACCTATTGTAAACGGCCACGTCTCTGTTCCGTACGTCATCACTGGCTACACGCACGTATTAAAGACTTTCGTCTTAAGACATCGCGGTAGATTAGCCTAGAATATGCTGCGTAGCTTCCCGAAGGCTGCCCAGCCGAGTTGGATTCGTCAATTTGCCTCTTTCTGAAAGTTGGACTTACTGAGGTGGACTATTTGTCCCAGGTAAACATATTCGTCAACAACTTCCAGTGTAGAGCCTCCAACCTTCACAGGAGTGAGTACTACATGGGAATTCACCATGATTTTGGTCTTGTTCATGTTCATTTTAAGACCCACCTATTAAGGTTGGCAGAACTGGTTTCCTTGAGTAAGGTTTACAAAAATATCCAAAAGTCTAAGCTCGGTGAAAATGTTATATGTTTACAAGTCAAAAAACATTATAAATAGAAAATCAAAAGTAAAGTCAATCATGACATTGTCAATGGCAAGGAAAAAACATAGATATAAAAGACTAAGAAAGAGTCCTTCACATTCTTCCCCCCTGGGGCTGCAAGGCAGTGGTACTAGCCGCAGTGTCGAATGACAGCGTAATGTGCCGCGAGAGGTCTTCACATCGACGACCCTCACTCTACCGTTAGCTCCAGGATAAATTGCTTAGACTATTCCACCTTTCTCAGAAGTCGGGTCAACGACAACCACCACATCACCAACACGTAGTTGATTTTCATCGCTTGTTGGACTAATGGTACGCGGTAATAAAAGGAAGTAGGTACTTCTTACAACCATCTAGCCCAAAACATATCAGCTAAACATTTCGCTTTTCGCCATTGCTTCCAAGAGCATAAATCGGCAGGAGCCGTAGTAAACTGGAAAATTAGATGAAGTTCCAAACAAAAAATGAAAAGGTATTAAAGAAGAAGTATCAAATGGATTTACAGAGACGTGTGTTCTTCATCGTGTGGAAGCGTTATTAATTAAATTATTACTATGAGCATAACCTAACGCTAAGTTATGCACTGCATCAGCTAACTTAAGTATTGCCTGGTCTTAGGATTGACTTTCGGGGGCTAGGCACTGACATGTTATTATGTTGTGAGACAGAGGTTGAAAAAAATACATCACTATGAGTAGCAGGAATAGTTTGATGAACATCTGGTGCATCGGCGGTAAAGGGGTCTGAGTGGTGCACATTCTGCGTTGCGCTTTTTCGACGAGGAGATACATTCTGTTACGTTACCCATTTCTCCTTCCTTCTCGCTGATGATGCTCTGAAACGTGCACGAGAATGTAGTTCCTTTATTTCTGCTATACTGGCACTGAGTCTCTTATCCACAAGATCCGTCTGAGCTTTTATCTTCGCTTCTTCTAACTTGGTTTTCATCTGGGCTTCCTCCAGCTTGGCTTCTGTAGCAGCAACTAACAACCGTGATTTTTCCTCAGCAGCTTCCAATTATAACTATCTTCTTAGTGCAGTCGTAGACATAACTGACATCTTTGTACTAGATGCTGATAAAATCGATAAACGGCTGTTGCTTTTGACGCTGTTTTGGAGACAATCTTGGTAGCTCGCGTGCTGACTCTCTTGTAACTCTACTGTTTTTATACCTTAAAACTTAAGTCGGTTGAGAAGGACCAATATCAGGATTGGCAGAGCTGGTTTGCTTGAGTAAGGTTTACAAAAATATCCAAAGCTCTGAGTTCGGTGAAAATGTTATATATTACAAGAGAAGTCAAAAAACATTTTTAATACAAAATCAGAAGTAAAGTCAATCATGACATTGTCAATAGCAAGGATAAAACTTAGATATAAAAGACTAAGAAAGAGTCCATAACACCACCTGTTGGGAAACTCTACAGAGGTCTTCGAGTATTGTGCCTACGGTCTCAGCAATGACTACGATATAATCGATAAAACGAAGGTGACTCATGTACTCGCCATGTTATGTTGATGCCGAGTCCTCTCCAGTCCAGATTAAATACATCCTCCAACGAAGCTGTGAATAGTTCCGGCAATATTATTACGTCACCATGTCTGACACCGCGCTGAATTCGTATTGGTTTTGAGCTTTGATCCTGAAGGCGGACTGACATAGTGGCGTTTTTGTACAATGACTGCAACACTTGAATATACGGCTAGTCTATGCACCTCTGGAGTGACCTAAGCACAGCTCAGGTCTCGACAGAATCAAAAGCTTTCTCATGGACCACAAACGCCAAGAATAGTGGCAGATTATACTCCTCGATCTTCAGTATAACCTGCCGCAGCGTATGAATGTGGTCTCTGGTCCCGACTCCCGGCTTGTTCGGGAGGCTGAAAGTCGTCAAACCTGCGCGCGAGATGCTTCGTGATAACTCTCGTGAACACCTTGTATACATAAATTAGCGGCATGATGGGTCTGTAGTTCTTCAACTGGGCCTCGTCGCCTGTGCCATGCTTTAGGCGTTTTGCCCTCGAAAATGGCGGAGTTAAATAGCCTCTGCAGTGCTTTCCGGACTGGTAGTCCACCCGCTTTTAAAAGCTCAGCTGTAACTCCATCATACATAGCCTTGTTGTTTTTGAGCCACAATAATCTCGTAGAGGCTGACGTCCGGGATGTTTTCGGTGTAATGCCGTATCAATTTGGCTTTAGGTTATGTAGCCTGATTGACAGATGCCTGGGATGTTGTGTAAAGCTATCCATAGAAGCGTTCGATCCTTCGATCTCAGCCATAAACTCAGGTCGGGACGTAACGACTCATTGTTTGACGACCATTGTTGCTCGGAGGTAATTTTTAATTAATTTCAGTTTGCTAAACTTCAATTTGCTAAAATTTCAAGCCCGAAAAGTGCTAAGATGGCAGCACTTGTTAGAGCTAACAACATCAATAAAACTAATTACTAAATTTTGTAATCCCTAGCCGATCAAATCATAAAGTTACGAAATAAAGTTACAAGGCGTAAAAAGAATACACTTCCGTGTTAATAATTTAAAAAACAAGTAATACGTTATTATTGTAATTTTATTAAAAACTTGGTTACATTGCCTTATTGGAAAATTTTAGCACTATTGACCACATTCATACTGTGAAGCAGGTAATTTAAGAGTACAATGAATACCAGAAGCCTCTCTACATTGCGTTCATTGATTATTCCAAAGTATTCGACAAACTCAAGCATACCTATATTTGGCCAAGACTGAAAGAACAAGGAATCAGTGAAACCTACATAAATATAATTGAAAACATCTGTGATTTAATATTGATAAACATTGTCATAATTTGTACGTTTTTTTTTCAACCGGGGCGGATCGCCCCCACCGCCCCTAATTTGGGTTAGACTCGAGCCTCTCGGTGGGGAAGTATATGGGCTGTTGATTATGACGATGATGATGATACTTGGGACTGTTAAACATCTTCAAATGACATCCTAATGACTCAAATGATTATAGCAAAGGTGCTGTGGAATAAATTCCCTCTAAAGTCTTGTCTTATGAGTATTTATTTATAAATATCATAGTTTTAATTGGCGAAAATCATAGTTATAAATAAAGATAGACTAATTTTCCGAAAAAGTTAAAAAAATCTGAAAATTTATTAACTGATTTTTGTATGGAGCCAGCACTTTAAAAAATCTACGTATTTAGTATGGATGAGTTCAATTAAAATTCGCACCCCTTTGCTACACAAAGTGGAATCTGGACTAAGCTTCATATAAAAACATTTTAAAAATCAAAAAGTTAAGTTTGGAAAAAATTTAAACTCACACTTGACCATTTTTGATAAGTCCATTATGTGTGTCCTCATTTATGCTAATAATCTAAATTTAGTATGGAAAAAAAAGTCGAACTCACACTTGACCATTTTTTGGTGTGTCCTCATTAGCTGTGGAATTGTACGGGGGTCAAAAATTTCGTTATTTTTAAGCTCCACCGTTTTCGAGTTATAAGGAATTTTGTAAATATTTTTCTTGAAGTTATGCAGGGTTGAAATTCCTTACAAAAACAGTCGAAAATGTCCTAAGTCCCGGCTTCATACTAAATACGGTGAAATTTTTGTAAGAGCTGCTAATGTTTTCCGTGTTTTTCTCTAAATGGCATGTCATACGTCATCTACCAGTGTTGAACACACTGCAGCGCACCTCATCAACCGTTAACGCTTAACGCTTTGGCGGTGTATTATACGATGTACGAATAGTACGATTAGGCACGATAAAGAGTTCGCGCTTGGTAACATTTCTTTTAGTACAGTGCAGGACAACGTTACCTATTCGTACATCGTACGTGTACTATACAAGACTATCTGCTAGCATTAACGCATTTGTGGCGTGTCAATAACGCTTCAATTTGAAAAAAAAAACGCTTTTTGAGACAGTTGTTGGTTAATCGATTAGAAACTACAAAAACATTTGTCACTATTGATACAAACTACAAAAACATTTGTCACTATTGATTTATTAAGTATAATTTACTAAGAAATTGTAGTACGAATAAAGTGCACCAGGAAATGCGTATAAAACGGCAAAAGCTGTTTTATTGAAACGCTATCAAGTCACGATAACGACGTTAATATTAGCGTAATTAGGCCCCTGTTCTTTTATAATATTTAAGTTTTATTGCTGGCCGCTCAACTTCAAAACGCCGCCGCCGCCAACTTTAGCCAAACCTCTTACAACCTTTTAGCAAAAAAAAGTTTGAGAACCTAAGGGTATATTTTATAAGTGAACACGCCTAGCGTGTTCTCGGCACTACAAAATACATTTTTTTCATAAAATAGAAAAACTAGTTTTTTTAAGTGGCCACTTTAAGATGACATAGTCTTACTCGTAAAAATTATGCACAAATAATTTGAACATGAAATCTGGTCTAGTTTATGAAATATTTTCAAAACATTCAGAACACGCGTGGCGTGTTCGTGGCATAGCGATGTAGGTTTGCTTGTACACGCCAGGCGTGTCGGTGGCATTGAATGTGTTAAGTATTTATAAAAGCAAATTGTGATGATATTAAATATAGGAATAACAGGAACAAAAAAACAATAGCAACTGATAGATAAATAAATATTTGTATAAAAATATCAGTCCACTAATCTACATGTTCTAATATAATTCGGGGATGAACGTGAAACTAGTGTCCAGACTTAGGTTTTTGAAAATTAGTAGGTTACTGGAACGCTACAAATTTAAAATGCCATTAAAAATAATGACTAGTGCGATCAATACTGAACTAGTTCAATGTATGCTACACAACGATATGACATTAATTTCGAGGGCCGAAAGTAACGCAGTAACTATTTAGTAAAAAGCTAAAAGTAGCACATTCGATAAAAACATCGTTGCCTATAAACCAAAATGAGTGTCTTTAGTGCCGAAATGAGACGATCAACCATTTCGAAAAATCTATAGATTTAATAGTATCTAGTTTAATAGCATCTTCTATAGCTAGATAATTATATTGCAATGGAAATCCCTAACTAGTTGTGTTAGGCCTAATCGCCCAAACGCAACTAGTTAGGGTAGGCTTGTGCCCCTCGGTGGGGACGTATATGAGCTGTGATGATGAGACATTTATCACCATCACCGTCCTTATCACTCTTACGTGGGGTCTGAGCAACACATTTTCTTCTTCTATCAACTGTACTGGCAAGAGACGAAATTGTTATTTATTCCACTAATCTTTTCGTACACAATATACTCGTAGGTAGTATAATAAGGAAAATAGTGATTTTAACATTAATCCTAGTAGGGTTGTTGACCTCGGATCGTGTAACAATAGCTTTACATAGCTTTATTCAATTCCAGCAATGGTTTCCTAAGGAAAAATGAGCGACAATAATCAGGAATATCAAAACAAAGGACGCAATTAACCCACTATGTGTTACAATAAATAAACAATCAATCATTTATAACAATTTGTGGTTACACTCAAAACACCACAGCTATTCACTGTGATAGCAGCAGTCTATAAATATTCTTATAAGAATAATAATAATAAGCCTTTATTCAGACATTTGACACATTCATAATTCAATTATGTCATCATAGTATTAAATATTAAATTTTCTACTTATTAAAATTAATTACAAATACATAACAATAATATTTTAATAAAATTCTTGATGTCAACTGTCTTTTTTTCCTAATATACCGGGTCCATGTCTGATTGCCCTCCAGCAAAGGCCTCCTCCAAACTTAGCAGAGATAATGTGCTGGCATCTTTCATCCTTGGGACGCTTGGCGTGGCGCACTTGTCTTCCAATCGGGAGGTCCGGGGTTCGAGACCTGACGGCCTGGCCATAATGTACCAATCTGTTTTTCGTTTTTTGAATTTCATAATGTACATTAGTCTGACGCTCATACCGTGAAGGAAAACATCGTGAGGCAACCTGCATACATCTGCGAAGTAATTCAAAGGTGTATGTGAAGTCGACCAATGCGCACTGGGCCAGCGTGGTTGACTAAGGCCGCACACACACCCTAACTTAGGGTGGCCTCGGTGGGGACGTATGAACTGTTATTATGATGATCATTCATCCTTCCTTAGGTAGGTATTCACTAAAAAGGTTTCCCAGGAAATCTCCTCGTGCACGGCGACTGCTTTATTGCAAGGTAATATAGTTTATAATTGCATAGCTTCTAATGTCGCTTACGCCAAACTGGGGTACAAAATAACAATTAACAATTATGGAATTTTCTAGACAGTATAAAAATGCATGTCTATTGGTAAAACTTGTCGTTTAATATTGATTTTTCTGATTCACGGCTATTTTAAAATATTGAACAGTGATCTTTGGTTTTTTTTTCTATCGAGTGAAATATTATTAATCATTCCTCTGTCTTTATGAATGTTTAGATAAAGTTTTCAACAATATCATATAATATGAATTTTAGAACTGTGTGTTTTATATTTGTGGCGTTACAGTAAATCGAAATTGTTTGAAAACGGGAAAATAGCGCCATTAAGACCTAGGTTGCGTAGTAACTATTAAGTAATCTGTGGTTGCCTTCCAAAACGGGTAAGTTTTGCTCGGTAAATAGCTAAATTGACTCAATCCCAGTTCCAAAATACATCCGAGGATTTTTTTCGAGGTGTTTTGGAACCATTCTACGTCTATGTTTGGAACGACTTTGCCGAGTCAATTAGATCCTGGAAAGAGCGATTTATTTATCCTATAAAATTCAGGGATGGTAATTATTCTGTCATGGCTATAACTGATAGTAGAGACAGTTGACGCGTTAAATTGTGGAAAATACAAAATAATTATTGTAAAAAGTTTACACATTGCAATTTACTTCAAATCCAGAAAGATGATAGCGACAGCGAGTGATCATAGAACATAATACTCTCTACCCAAAGATAGCGATGATACATAATATGAGAGAGGTTAGAAAATTCACAGGTAACGCGTTCCGCGACGCTAGGTCAGAATTCTTCGCGAAATCACTTTTTACACCCCGTTCCAAAACCGATTTTCAATCGGGTAACTTTACCCGACAAAGGAAATTTTGTTTCGGAACGCAACCCTGGTATATATTTTTGTTAGCTTTATTACAAAGCTGGAATGCATTTACGCACAGTAACGTACCGCCCCAGGGACTCCCCCGCAGAAGACAGAGATTCGGCACTGAGGAGCCGCACGGTGTCTCTAACACCATAACGTGATATTCCGAGTTAGAGACAGACTTAAAATTAAAGGGAGACAGTACTAGGTAGTTGTCTGCGCGAGTACGGAGGCGCGTTCAGAGCCTCTGGGTGTAGTTGTCCGGTTGTTTTTTAACTCGCTCAGAGGCGTTGAACGGATTGCAGCAACCAAATCTTTTATCTCCCTCTTTCACATGATTTTTTTATTTCTCTCTCTTTCTAGTAGATGACATTATAGAATATGGCCGCCAATATCATCCAATCACGTAAGAGTATTTCAGTAATACTCAAACTCAAAACTCAAACTCAAAAATCTTTATTCAATATAGACCTTTACAGGCACTTATTGACGTCAAAATAAAAACATAAAAATCTTTAACCAAGAATCTAATTAACTAAATTATTTAATCCTTGTATGTACACACACCCCAACCATTATTAAGATGTGTGCAAATACAAGTCAAATGAAAAAAAAAAAATTGACTCTACACCTCTTCGGAAATTGGGAGAGCCTTCTCAAGAAGAACAGGCAAGAAACTCGGAAGGTCTTGTATTTTTTTTGTCTCCTCTTTTAAAATGCCAACATTACAATATTATATTTCACAAACATTTTTTTAAATAATATAGAAATGCCTGTCGGTGTGAGTGGAACAGTTACTCGAATGAAATTTATCCCACTATCACAAAGTGTTAACACCCTTTAAACGTCAATTATCACATTTTTTGTCAATCCCAAGCAGTTTTATCTGTCATATAATCAGACACTTTATAATATGCTTTTTTCATAAGTGCGCCCTTGATAGCGACTTTGAATTTATTCAAGTTAAGTGCTTTAATATTATTTGGGATTTTATTGTAGAAACGTACACAAAGGCCTTTGAAAGAATTATTAATTTTTTTAAGCCTAGTATTTGGTAACGCTAACATATTCTTTTGCCTAGTATTTACTGAATGAATATCACTGTTTTTACAAAACGAATGTATATTTTTATGAACATATACTATATTCTCGTAAATATATTGCGACGCGACGGTCATAATACCAATTTCTTTAAATTTTTCTCTCAACGAGTCTCTTATTTTAAGGTTATAAATAGCACGAATAGCCCTTTTTTGCAGCACAAAAACAGTCTGAATGTCGGCAGCATTTCCCCACAGCAAAATGCCATATGACATCACACTATGAAAATAGGCAAAGTATACAAGTCTTGCTGTATCAACATCAGTCAGCTGACGTATTTTCCATACAGCGTAGGCTGCAGAACTAAGTCTCTTCGACAATTTATCAATATGTGGGCCCCACTGAAGCTTTGAATCTAAAGTAATACCAAGAAATACTACGGTATCCACAAGGTCCACATTTTTATGCTTTATGTTAACAGTGGTGTGAACCTCTTTAACATTGGGTAAAACAAATTTTATACATTTAGTTTTCCCTTCGTTGAGGCACAAGTTATTCGCATTAAACCAGTAAACTATTCTTGAGATAGAACTATTTACATCGTCATAAATTTGCAATCGTCTTTTAATTTTAAACATAAGTGAAGTGAATCATCTGCAAATAATACAATCTCATGCCTGTCTTGTACAAAAGCAGGCAAGTCATTTATATATATTAAAAATAGAAAAGGACCAAGAATTGAACCCTGCGGAACTCCCATTTTAACCGAGGCGCCCTGGGAACTCTCCCCGTTGACGTCTACTTTCTGAATCCTCTCAGTCAAATAGGAGACGGGTAAATCCAGAACAGTGTCGCGAAATCCATAGTAGTGTAATTTCCTGATCAGAGTGTCATGATGAACGCAATCAAACGCCTTGGACAAGTCACAAAAAACGCCCAGCGCATCATGTGAGTCCTCCCAGGCCTCATATATATTTTGTATTAACTCAACACCAGCATCAGTTGTTGAGCGACCCTTTCTAAAACCAAATTGTTTACAGTGTAGAAGATTATTTCTGTTAAAAAAGCTTTGCATTTGTTCCAACATTATTTTTTCAAAGATTTTACTAAAAGTAGGTAGCACAGAGATAGGTCTAAAATTATTGGGGTCTGATGTGCTACCAGATTTGTGTAATGGAATAATTTTACTCAGTTTCATTAGATCAGGAAACACACCACAGTCAATGCAATCATTAAAAATACTAGCAAGTATTGGAGCTATTGTTTCTATTACAGATTGGGAAACATCTACAGAGTTGCCCCACAGATCCACGGTTTTCTTTTTATTCAGCGTTTTAAATGACTTTATTAAATCATTTGCACAAATATGGGCAAATTTAAATTTATCATCACGAGTTTTATCATAATCTTTTAGAATAGATTCGGCTACAGTGGGGGAGGAATCCAAAGATTTTGTGATTGAAACTGGAATGTCAGTAAAGAATTTTTCAAATTCTGTAGCTACCTCAATATCTACTGTAACTTTCTTATTTTCAATATTTAAACAAAAATTGTTGTTATTAGTTTTTACTCTTCCGGTTTCATTATTAATAATGTTCCATGTCGTTTTAATTTTGTCACTACTATTTTTTATTTTAGAGCTTAAATAATTGGACTTTGCAAATTTACAAACTTTTTTAAATACTTTGGAATAAGTTTTTACATACAATTTAAATTGATCACTAGTATTTAATGAACGCTCATTGTAAAGTTCATAAAGTTTTATTCTGCTTTTGTGAATACCTGGTGTGGCCCATTCACTAAAAGCTAATCTACCATTGACTGAGATGGTTTTTGGAACAAAGATATTTTTAAATTCACAACAAAATGTGTTAAAAAAGTTTTCATACAATTTATTTGGGTCTTCGTCATAATCAATATACTTTAAATTAATACCAAGATTATTATTGAAACGCTCCAAGCGGCCAGCAGTCTTTGGTATAACAGTGATATTCTTTTTCGCCATAAGCTTACATTTGTAAGGTATAGTAACAAATTGACCAGAGTGGTCAGATTCTAAGTTATTAAAAACATTTTGTGCTAATGGTTCTATGTCAGTATAAATATTATCAATGCATGTGGCAGAAAACTCAGTAATTCGTGTTGGCTCCAGAAATAAGTTTTTAAGATTATATGACTGAAACAAATTTTTAATTCTCATACATAAACTAGAGTTTTCTAATAAGTTAATATTAAAATCTCCACAGACTAATATTTGTTTGCCTTGCTTACAGACTTTATTTAAAACTTCATCCATTATATTTTCAAAGTGGTCATACAATCCCGAAGGAGGCCTGTATACGCTCACTACAATAATCTGGTCCAACTCTACACAGGCAATTTCTATTGTTCGTTCAACTGAGAGGTTCACAATATCTTTACGATCTTTATATTTAAGCTTTTTATTTAATATGATTAATGAGCCACCGCGAATTGCATTTTCTCGACTGAACGAACTACCAACCTGGTGGTTGCTAAAATTAAACATGAACTGGTAGCTTTTAAGCCAATGTTCGGTTATACAAAAAATGTCTACTTTACTACTGTTCATGAATAACTCAACTTCCAGATCTTTGCCCATCATTCCTTGCATGTTCTGGTGCACCAGGTTGATAAAATTTACATGTTTATTATATTCAAATGGGTCTTCCAGTACATTATCTAATAAACAATTTTCATTTTGTTCTTTATTTAACATTATGCAAGAGGATTTCTCTATTGTCTCAATACCTAATTTAAAGACTTACTAACTAATACATCAGTAATATTACTGACAGTCATCCTACTTCTACGTTGCTCAATAGGAGCAATTTTTGTAGCCAAGTTCTTGGCTGAGATATAAAAATAATATGATAGCGATTTTGCTATTCGTCTCTTATAATAATTTGATAGACAATATCTATTATCTTTAGTCAAATACAATCTATTTACATAATTATTGATGTCAATTAAATGAAATTCATTATTATGACATAAGGTACTTAACTTTAAATTCAATTTATATCTTACACTATTTTCCTCTTGTGACAAGTTGTTGTAATAAGGTAATGTGAACAAAATAATTTTTGTACATTTAAATTATTTAATTTATTTAAATAATGAGTCAGGACTTTTTTGTTCATATTACCTCTATTTGCAATAAATAACAACAATGTAGTAGACTGGTTAAATTCACATTCGATCACTTTTTTTAGTATGTCACAGTACGAAGCACCAGGCATGCAATAGTTCATTATTGAATGTCCCATGTTTGTTAGAAGTTGGCCCATACCTATGCCAATGTCATCACTAAACATAACAATATTGTCACTTGTGACCACTGAAGTCTGTAGTAATTGTGCATAGTCAGCTGCTGGTGGCTGAGATACCATGTTGAGAGCAGGACACGCATGATCAGGTACAACATTATAAATTATTTGGCTATCCAATGTTGAGCTATCGTTAGTGGAACTTAAGGAGTGTTTGTCCAGTAAGGCCTGATATCTGTCTTCATTAAATTGACAAAGTGTGGCTAGCTCTGTGACTGATTGGATATGCTCCTTAATTTCATTTTGAGCATTGTAATAATTTTTTGTCATGTTTGCTAAAGAATTTTGCAAGTTATTAATGACATTATTTAATTCTTGTATGTCCCTTTCATACATGTTTCTGCTCTCTCTCAATTTTGAGTCAAAAATGTCCAACGAATCTATTAAGCAAGCACGCTGCTTTCGTAATTTAATATTACTTTTAAAAGAGTTATGATTCTTAATTAATTTTTGTTTCTTCTTAATTAATTTATTAATTTTAACATATTTTTTGAGTTTATTTTTACTACTAAAATGTAAAGGTATGGACTTAACTGATGTACCTGAATACTGCTGTGTGAGATTTTGTCCACCAGGAGATTGCATTAGCTCCTCAAAAAGACTATGGGTATGTATAATTTCACTATTTTGCATAGATTGTTCAAGTTTACCGATTTTTCCATTTGCATCACTCAGCTCCTGTTCCAGTTCAGAGATTTTATTCAGTGCTGCCTCATACATACTATTGCACAGAGTAAGGTCATTGATGTGGTCTTGTAACTGGTGCCGCTCCTCTAAGACTTCTTGAAATTTGGCATCAAGCGCTGAGAGCTCACTTTTGAGAGTGGTGTTTCTGTCGATAATCTTTTTTATCTCATCTTCACTGTCATCGCGTTCCTGTAGTAGCCGTTCATGGGAATCCTTTAGGGTTTGTAATTCCAATACAGCCTGTCTGAGCTTTGCCTCAGTGTTTTGTGCAGCAGCTTTACGGGTCAACATTTTGATATTTCAGCAAAGAAAACCTAAAAATGTACAAATACGTTTAAGTTCAAGTATAAACTGTGCAAAGAAATAGGGATGCAAAAAACACAGAGAGAAATCAAGACTATTGAAAGTTAGAAAAGGAAAAAGAAAAAAAAATGACAAAAAATAACTAGGACTTTTTAGCAATAGAATCTAGGGTTAGATATAATAATGAAATCAGTTTATACTATGAAACTATGAAAAGTCACTTTTTAGCCTATTTTTAATAATTAGTTAAAATGTAACATATCAGTTCCCAGTTTGTCACAGCCGCTGAGCACTGTATACATAATCACAAATTACATTTGTAAGGTATAGTAAGTCACCGTTATCCTATTTGTATTAGAATTATTATGAAAAAAAATCTTCATGAATAAACTATCTAAATCAAAGTATGATTGAAAATTATAATGGTTACCCAAAAATATACATTATAATATATTATATGTACTATATTGTTATACTAATAAAGTTTTCAGCAGAAAAATATCTGTGCAGTGTGTAGAGGGTGCTATGTCTGAGGCTGTAGGCGTTGACAAGTCTCAACTTTAACTTCCACTTTATGTCAAGTTAAGAGAGACACAACTTAGCCAAAGTGTGATACTGGACGTGTCTCACTTTACGTGAGAATTATTGAGTTAATTTACTAAGTACTTAATAAAATTTGTTTGTAAATGTAGGTATAAAAACATTTGACCAATGTCACTATATGTCTGAACTAAAGCTGAACCCTACTTTCACTGTATGTAAAGTGAAACAATCAACGTGTAACAGAAAATTGAATGTTCTAAGGTAAAACTGGATAAATCTCAATAGCTTTTAATAAGTGTGCTGCCTATGTTGGAGAGTAAGATAGGTACCTATGTTGTAAGATTTGCCTAAATGAGGACTGAATGTGTAATAATAAATACAATACTCCCCCGGTTTATGTATGAGTAGGTAATCCGTCAATCACCAATAAACGTCACAGAGCGTTTTACAACCATGAAATTCGATGGTTGTTCGGTTGTAACTCGCGCCGACACTCAAAGGTCTTGAACGGGCCGGTTGTTTCACCCGGTTGTCTCGCTCGAAGGCATTGAACGGTGTTAGAGCGAAAAGTAGTACTTCGCGCGAAGGCTCTGAACGCGCCTCCGCTAACTTACTTATTTCTGCCGCCAAGCAGCGGTACTTACTTAATTGCTGCGTTCCGGTTTGAAGGATAAGACAGGCAGTGATCCTGGGTACTGTGACTTGATTTTATGTCACAAGTTGGCAACGTGCGTTGTGGGCTTTGTATACCTATTTACAAATCTTACAGGAACTACATGTACTGTAGAAAGCAGTAGCCGCTTGCCATCAGGTGGGCTACTAGTTTGCCAACTTTGCTGTAGAAAAAAAAATTAAATCACCGGACCACCCGTGTTTGTATTTTCCCAATAGCACAACAAGAATTTGACATTAAAATATTTCGACGTAGGTTAAAAACTATAAATAAAAAAAATCTCACGACAGTATACAACAAGAACCTGGAGTCTGACTTGAAAGGCGACACGTCGGGCCACTTCAAGAGGCTGTGCGTGTCGCTGTGCATGGCCAATCGCGACGAGAACCAGGGCGTGGACGAGGGCGCCGCTAAGGCTGACGCGGAGGCGCTGGCCAACGCCGGCGAGGGTCAGTGGGGCACTGACGAGTCCGTCTTCAACTCCATCCTGATCACGCGCTCCTACCAACAGCTGAGACAGGTACAGATACAATTCAATTTACACGCACAGCTACCAACAGCCGAGGTTCAAGTATTACATAACGCAGTTTTTGAACATTTTTCTTTACCCCCTTCCCCTCCCTAAACGTTAAGTAACACATCCAAGTGACCATTTTTATCTAAGACTCACAATTATGTTACGAAAAGCGTTGCCAACTTGGAGGATATTAATTCCCTTCATGTGCAATTTAATCACCCAGTTGATTTGGTGCTGGGTGGTTTTAGTACACAAAAATGTGGAATTTGATCACCCAAGAGTTCAAAGTGGAATAATCTATTTTTTATTTAAATAAAAAAAAACAATGTTACGTAACGCGTAGTTCGACTTGTTAACTGAATCTTTACATGTATTGGTACCTACTGCTCACACACAGCGGACACAGATACAACTGCAACTCAATCCGATAATCGCATCGCATTAGCAGTATTAGCAGTAATATAGCTGAGATAGGTAGATACAGCTGAAAGACGTACAGTCACAGCTTAATGTTTACTCGCGCTTCTGATTATTCCTGTATCAGTATACTGAGACAGGAATAATTATATCTCAAGTTTGTATGCGCAATTCGGCCAACAGTTGAGACAGGAATTTACAGCTGAGTCAGGTACAGTAAGCTCCTTATCAAGCTATACTGTTTGACCTTTGGACCGATCTTATGTCGCTCGTAATAGTGGCGGTTTTCGTAGTGTAAATGTATAGCTTGAATGGGAGCTTACTGTACAATCCCCTTTCCATGGATCTTGTTTGTTAGGGGCGTTTCTCTCTCTCTCTCCCTCTCACTCACCTCTGCGAAGAGATGGAAAACTAGAAACAAAACCCCACGCCATTTTCCCCCATAATTTCTCGTAGATTCTATAAGTATGTAGGTATATTAATCAGTTTGACCTAATAATAAATCTATTTTTATGAAAATATCTTATCAAATCCATTGAGTAAAACTCCGAGCGTGAATACAAAATTGTTTACATTATACTGTACTGTTTACGTTTTTGCGGCTAAGCTATTTCTGAAGTGTGGTGTGTACACTACACTGTACAGTGATTATCGGGTAATTATAAAATATTGACATATAAGCATAAAACGAAACCACAATCATGTTACGATTGACGTAAACTTATACAAACTGAACTAAATAATTGTCTGTATAAAATTTAAACGATCAATCGGAACTGAATCAAATATGAATCTCAATTTTTGTACATTCCTCTTTAGGAACCCTTTTTGGGGCATGTTCAGAATAGATATATAAAAAATATGGCGTCATTGAAAATTCAAAATTGTAAAATTAAATTGAAATTCCCCATACAACACAATCCACAAACATATATTTTTTTTAAAAACGTCGCCCCACACTAGGATTTTCTCCTGTGTCGTCGGTGCAGTTACAAACATAGAATATCACATGCACATACGCCCAGACCGGAACAAAGGAGTTGTCCTCTTTTTGTATGGAGGCTGGGTTTTGCTAACTAAAAGAAACGAAACTATGCCTGTTATAAAGGTTTAATATATAGTGTCCTGAAACCGTGAAAATCATAACTTTATACCCCTCCGTTTTGGAAATATTTTTATTTTTGTATATTTTAGTTATGGCAACAGTTTTGTTTAATGATCGAAAGCTGTGTTAGATTATCTGCAAAAAACATGTATTTGTAAATACAATGGGGGTAATTCTGAAGTTACCTGCACTAAAACTAAAACTAAAACTAAAATTAAACATATAATTTTAAATTAGTTTTAGGTAATTCGTATTCTAAAACGCCGGACTCTCTTAATTTAAACTGTACTTGATAATTTCTTAAATTGAATACACAGATTATAAATACACCTAGTGCTGTAGAAAAACGGGATAATTTAGAAACATTAAAAACAGCTATATTCTATTAACTTTACTATCAGAAATTATTAATTTAAGATTTGATCGTATTTGTAAATAACAGAAAATAAATTTTATTATTTATCATTCATTTTATCACAAAAGAAAAATTATTCGACATTTATTCTGCGATTGTGATGACTTCGCGCCTATGCTATGAAATAAAAAAAAATACGTGGTAGTCTGTAGTTGTATAGATAGGTACTTCGTGACTTCCTCTGAATTTTAAAATTGCGTATTTTGTTTCATTAGTAACTTTTGTTTTCTTTTCATAATAACCGCTGTTATTTATTGACAAATAATAGTAATTGCTAGGCAACAAATCTTAGATAGGCATACTTCTATCTGCAGATAGAATATTAATTTCTGTTGTAAGAGTAAATACATAGATACATAGCCTCATCATCTAAATGTCAGTACTATTAGACTACTTGGGAACAAACAAATTACAACTCACGACTTCGCAATTGATGCTATAAAAGCCTTTCCTATTGTATAATAAGTTTCCTGGTGCTGTAGGGTGTGTCAGTGGTGGAGCAACAATACCAATATGTGTACCATTTTTTTTAACGTTGGGAAATGCGTTACGCATACCTCGCGCTTGGGTAGGCGCGAGGTTATGTCGGACTCTCCGCGGCCACTGGGGGCAGAGCGCCAGCCAGAAACCGCGGCCTACCGACTAAAACCCAACGATGCCCCCTCACAAACGCCTTGGCACGAGAACGTCCATCACCGCCGCATCCTCCCCGTCATCTGACGAAGAGGATACGTCGGGGAGGGACGCCCCGTCGCCGGACAAGGCCATGGGAACCCTTTCGGACACTTCCATGACCTCGTCAGCGTCTGCTCGCCTATGGCGAGCCCCTCTCACCTCCCTAAAATGGGAAGGCCAGCGATGCTCCTGGGCATTAGGAGTATCGACGACTGGCGGTGGCCTGTGATATGCAGGACTCGGGCTTCCCGGGCCCGCGTCCCGCTGGTCACCGTCAGGAGGAAGAAGGCGGGCGAACTGCCGCCTCCTCCGCCCCGTTCTTCTGCGGCGGCAGGGATCTGCCGCTGGGTCATCTTCTCTGGCCCGTTCTGCCACCTCCTTCTGTGTGATTACCTCCACACAGAAGGAGTTTGCTGCATTCCAGGCCTCGACCAATATGTGTACCATCAACAGCTCCAAGTGTGTTTGGCATTCCATATATTTGTAAAAACCTAAATAGAAAAAGGACGGAGGATGTTAATGTATTTCTTAATAATTATTTCAAAATATTTTATTACAATGTAATTAGGTGCTCGCTCACTCTGCCTTGACAAGGTCCTTTTCTATTGCTGTTTTAGGAAATTAATTTTTTTTGTGGAGTTAATTTGCGCAATATTAATTAAATCAGTGACAAAAGTGACAGCTCTGCATGACCGAAGGCTGGCTAAAACCTTTAAATGTAAGGTAAGGAGCCAATCTGTACTTCAGTGCAGTCTATAGCTTCTATCAAGTTGCGAGCGGATTGGCGAGAAAAACGAAATATTTTTCTAAATTTACATTCGGGCATAGTTAATGGGTCTGATTTGTCCCTCAACTTCCTCAATTTTACTTTTTCTTCTCCTATTCTATAACATAAATAAGTCGATACTTTACAAATATATTTTAAAACTATGAGGCAGGTATTTATCTAATTTTTTATATAAAACAAATATTTTACCTTTCTGAAGACTCTATTAATGCCATAACAACCAATTCATCATCCATTTGGCAAGTTGCACAAAAAAATCCCTTCGGTAATGTTAGAAAAACGTTAAAAAGTAACAAGATAAATTTAGACGGCACCTAAAAGTTCACCTCCTAAAATTAGTTTGACATATTTAAAATTATAGGAAAAATTAGATTTAGGAAGCATGTCAGAATACGAAAATAACATCTAACACTAAATTGAGTAGTTTAGTAACGTCACTCTTAATTTTAGAGTTAACTTGTGAGTTCTGAATACCAAACGGTGATTGACATTTCTATCTCTAATTTTATTTAGTTATAGTTTTAGGTGGTCGCTTCAGAATCACCCCCAATGGGGGTAATTCTGAAGTTACCTGCACTAAAACTAAAACTAAAATTAAACATATAATTTTAAATTAGTTTTAGGTAATTCGTATTCTGAAACGCCGGACTCTCTTAATTTAAACTGTATTTGACAATTTCTTAAATTGAATACACAGATTATAAATACACCTAGTGCTGTGGAAAAACGGGATAATTTAGAAACATTAAAAACAGCTATATTCTACTAATTTTACTATCAGAAATTATTAATTAAGGATTTGATCGTATATGTAAATAACAGAAAATAAATTTTATTTTTTATCATTCATTTTATCACAAAATAAAAATTATTCGACATTTATTCTGCGATTGTGATGGCTTCGCGCCTATGCCATGAAATAAACAAAATTACGTGGTAGTCTGTAGTTGTATAGATAGGTACTTCGTGACTTCCTCTGAATTTTAAAATTGCGTATTTTGTTTCATTAGTAATTTTTGTTTTCTTTTCATAATAACCGCTGTTATTTATTGACAAATAATAGTAATTGCTAGGCAACAAATTTTAGATAGGCATACTTCTATCTGCAGATAGAAGATTAATTTCTGTTGTAAGAGTAAATACATACATACATAACCTACCTATCATCTAAATGTCAGTACTATTAGACTACTTGGGAACAAACAAATTACAACTCACGACTTGGCAATTGATGCTATAAAAGCCTTTCCTTATAAATGCCATAACAACCAATTCATCATCCATTTGGCAAGTTGCACAAAAAAAATTGACTTCGGTAATGTTAGAAAATCGTTAAAAAGTAACAAGATAAATTTAGACGGCACCTAAAAGTTCACCTCCTAAAATTAGTTTGACATATTTAAAATTATAGAAAAAATTACATTTAGGAAGCATGTCAGAATACGAAAATAACATCTAACACTAAATTGAGTAGTTTAGTAACGTCACTCTTAATTTTAGAGTTAACTTGTGAGTTCTGAATACCAAACGGTGATTGACATTTCTATCTCTAATTTTATTTAGTTATAGTTTTAGGTGGTCGCTTCAGAATCACCCCCAATGACACTTATGCTAAGGCGCGTTCAGGGCCTTCGCGCGAAGTACAACTTTTCGCTCTAACCCCGTTCAATGCCTTTGAGCGTGACAACCGGGTGAAACAACCGCCCGTTCAAGACCTTTGAGTGTCGGCGCGAGTTACAACCGAACAACCATCGAATTTGATGGTTGTAAAACGCTCTGACGTTTATGACTGAAATACTCTTACGTGATTGGATGATATTGGCGGCCATATTCTATAATGTCATCTACTAGAAAGAGAGAGAAATAAAAAATCATGTGAAAGAGGGAGATAAAAGATTTGGTTGCTGCAATCCGTTCAACGCCTTTGAGCGAGTTAAAAAACAACCGGACAACTACACCCAGAGGCGCTGAACGCGCCTCTGGTCTATGGTTTTGGTTTGGTTGTTGTTTGTGTTGAAGTTGTTGGTGTTGCGTGAAATGTTGACCACAATCTGCCTATTTGGGCCTATTTTTCATTAAATCTAATTAATGAACAACATAATAATTTAATAAATTATCAAGCGCCACAGCGTCAAGTCTGTGTCAAAACTGCCAAACTAAAATGTCAAATCTTTTTTTTTTTTCATTTTAAGCATTGGACTAGAGACTTCAGCCAATCATTGCCAGTTGATTAAAAGATTAGTAGATTTTTCCTAAAAACACGAATAAAATGGATTTTCATATGAAAATACATTAACATTTTAGTAATACATTGTATTTCGGAGACTATATGAAGTTAATACGGGTAAATTAGATAGATTTAAAGCATGTGATTTCAAAACTTTCACCTTAAAACTAATTGGAGGTACTTAAAAGCATATTTTTAATATGACTGAATTGCTGTTTCGATCCTCTTTCCAATGGTGTATAAATTATTGCTTTTAGTTAACATAATTAATAAAAACCCATTCGTGGACATCTCCTTTCTGTAGGCCATACAAAATAAGTATTTGTCCCGTACGGGAATCGAACCCGAGACCCATTGCGCAACAGGCGATCACTCGACCTCTGCGCTAACCGTGTCGTCAAACGTCATATATCAATATTTTTTAGGTCTGTGAAAAAATATGTATGAGGCATTGGAAAATTAATTTTACAATTTCGAATTTTCAATGGCGCCATATCTTTTGTATATCGATTTTGAACATGCTCCTAAAAGGGTTGACAGGTTTTCTGCTACACACTGTATGGCTCAAAACCACGAAGGTGGCGAATTTGAAGTTTGCAATTTGAGCATAAAATGTTAAAAGCAATAGCCAAATAAAGAAGTATAAATGATTGGTTTGTTATTAAAGTTAACATATTTAAAAGGGGCGCGCACAAATTTCTCAATTTTTCAAATTACAGCGATTTTAAGGTAACTCGACAGCAAAAATCGTCATTTCGGGAACGTAACTAAATATTTATTTTTAAATATAATGTTTATAGAAAACAATAAAGTATTATTATTTTTAATAGCATTTTACTATATTTTTTAAATGCAAATGGAAAATTGGTGAATAGACATGGATATTTATAAAAATCACCAAATTGAAAATTAAAAAGTAGCCAAGTTTCAAATTTCAAGCACAAAATTCAAAATATAACAAAATATAGATGACTTAAGAAGTAAAATTCGATATTACTATAATAATAACTTTATTGTGTTTGTATGTACATATTTACATGTTCGATAATATTTAAAATTAGCATTATAAAGGCAAATAAAAGTAAAGTTCCCGAAAATGATATCGTGTTCCCGGAATGACCAAGGTGTTCACTGAATGATGCAGTTGGTATTTTCTTACAGGTAATGGTATTTTTAAGTAATAAATGCGAAAATTAATTTTTGTAACTTCTTCAAGCTTGTTTAGAAATATCTATTATTTGTTATAATATTATAATCACACGACATAGAATTAGAAAATTATAAAAACAAAACTGGTAACAAAACTTTTCTTTATACTTTACTTACTTTTACAAACAAAAATGTTCACAAACTCAACTTTGAACTAGTTTTAACTATGCCTAGCGCCTTTAATTTTAATCAGTCTTTAATTGTAGTCTCATATAATAATCAAATTTAGTATTACACTTTGAACTAACGCATTAAAATAAACAAAATAGGTAATGCAACCGCATAAAATTAAAATAAAACACATCTAATTGTTAAGGAGTAGGTATATAGCAAAACTTCAACACAAAACACATCCTTCAAAAATTTCTCTCTTTTGAGTTTTTCTGAAATGTTGCTGATTTTGCCTTCAATTAAGTAGATAATACTTCGCCAAATGACAACTGGTATATCTTTGATTAAGTCATTAACTTTACTATTGGGAGCCATCTGCACATTGTCCTTCTTTTCTGTCTTTTCCTTTCTGCTAGTTTTTATTCAATGCCTTAATTGCCTGTCTCATTTCTGTTATTATATCTTGTTGCTTTTTTATTGTCTGTATGCTTTTGCCCGGTCTTTCACAGGACAGGTTCACAGGAGCCACATGTATTATAGGTGACTGTTACCACTTACCATCAGGTGGGCAGTTTGCTTGTTTGCCAACTTATCTGCAATAAAAAAAAACACTTTTTCTTGCGCGCTGTCTTCTCACCGAGTTTTGAGGAGACCCCACTAGCTCCGTATCTGAAGACGGAGGAGTATTGCTGACTACATTTTCTAACATCTTTTTCCTATCTCTATATTTCTTTGAAGCTTGTTTCCATTGTTTTCTTTGCTTACGTAATTCCCGTTCTGTTATATCTGCTGCTTTCTTTACCTTCTTTTCAGCTTTCTTTTTCTGGTAGTACTCCCTATCTTTAGCTCGTTTTATTTCTGTTTGTTCCTCTGTCATTTTGTCTAAGAACTTCCGCTTTCTTGCATTGGCTTTTTCTCTTTGTTTTATATAAACTGAACTATTTTTTGAAGTATTTTTTTAGTTTTATTATTTTTCTCATCTTCGTTTGGTTTCATTTTTACTGAAAACAAAAGATCTTTGAATTTTAACAAAATATTAATTAATTGATGAATTAGTCACCAATAATAAGTCATATCAGAAACCACTACGTCTATCCGGGAACGCGTCATCATGTCCTGGAACGTTACCTTAATGACTGTTCCCGAAATGACGTATTTGTAATTTTACGCCTACAATTCCGATGATCGCCATCTTACACATATTATTTCAAGGTTATTGTAAAGTAAACAATGATAGTTTTACAAAATACTCATTTGCTAACTGTTATTTTAATGTAATTTACTATTCCACCCATTCCCGTGATGACGTATAATTAAGGTACGGTAAAAAAATACATGAACATAACAGTACTTACCACTTAAATTGTTATTTATTTACGCACAAAACAAATGACGCCCGCCTCACAACACTATTGCTCGCTACTAAAGCACACTAGCACCGCAAGTCGCATTCAAGAATATTAGTTTTCACTATCTAATGCTGCGTTCACGGATATGACGTTTGATTTCTCGGACAAACTTTTGACAAATGCCGTGTTTTTAATTATTTTATTTTCTATATTTTGGTTGAGAATAATAATTGTTTAGGAAACAAACAAACTCTAATGAACATTGAGAATATAAAATGTATGATTTTACTATTTGATAACGTAAGTTGAAGTTTGAAGTTTTTGTTTTGGACGCGTTCCCGAACTGACTTTTTACACATATTTCTTGTCAAATTATTTAAAATTACTTATTTTTCAAATCATAAATTTTAGGTATAGATACATCTAATTGATCTCGATAGTATTGAATTCTTATTTACTGTTATTCATTCGTATATTTGATTTTACGAGCTTCCAAATCGAATTCGCCACCTTCGTGGTTCTGAGCCGTATACATATATTCCACTCATTTTTGTATAACGATTCGAATTGATAAAGACAACATTATAAGTAATAAAAACATTTCGACACTTTACAGGTCTTCGCAGAATATGAAGCTTTAACTGGCAAAGATATTGAAGAGTCCATCAAGAAGGAATTCTCCGGAAGCGTTGAAAAGGGCATGTTGGCTATTGGTAAGAAGTACAAAGTGATATTGGAAAATACATTAAGTAGGAGATAGACTTTGACACATGTACAGTTATACATACATGTACAGAATACATATCGTATTCAAAAAGCAGTTATTAGGTAAATTATAACTACACCATCTATACCTACAGCTGAATGTTAAACAAACTTAGCAAACCACTGAGCAAAATCTAGTCTAAAAGTCAACGAAACATTCTAAACAGTATTTTGATGTAATGCAACCCGCTCTCGGCGCTGCCGGCGGCGCCGCCGTTCGACAGGCAAGGCTATCTATCTCAATCATCCAATGACCTCGAACTCACTTTTAATCCCAAACAAAAAATATATTAGCCGACGTACAAACAGTTAATGTTATGCCACGGTATTATGCTCATTACATTCGCTAACGATGCCACGGATTTATTAATATAGGTACACTGCGCGTTTCGTATGGAACATGTGCAACAGTTAAGGATAACTTATCACTAAGTTATTTTTATCAAAAAAAATGCAATAATTAATTCTACATTAAATAGAAACAAGAATATCAGTCCAGTTAAATATAATTATTTATAATTCTGAAAAAATATTTGTTTCATTAAGTATTTGAATCGTGGATCGGAACGATTCAAACACACTTTACACAAATATTTTGTTTGCAAAATTTTAACAAATAATTCTTGTTACTATATAATGTAGGATTAATTATTGCATTTTGATAAAAATAAACTTGCATGAAACGGACAACTTTGACCTGTCACAGGAACCTTCTTATCCTGAATCTATAGACGCACGCACAGCCGTAACCGCTAATGGTAGAAACGTGAGGACAGTTGTTTTACTTCAAAATGCGGACGCACACTAAGGCGCATAACACATTGCACCGGACACCGCTGCGGTGTACGGAGGGACGAAAACCGCATGCGGCTGCGGCGGCACGAAACCGTGCCACCGTACGGTTTGCTCCGTATCACCGTCCGGAGCTGCGGTGCACGACGCCCCGCATCGCCGCATTATCTATGTCGAGATCTATTACGCGTATGCACGTCCTTTCTACGCAAAAATCCGTACGATACTGCGGCTCAGTGTGGCATACCTCGCGGACCGCACCGCATCACCGTCCGGGAGTGCGGTGCCGTCGCGCGCGCCGCACAACCGCACGGGCATGCGGTGTGAGTGTGTTATACCCTGCGGTTTTTGTATACAAATTAAGATTCTTCAGTCAAAATTAAAAACCGCAGCGCCGCACACCGGAGCGGTGTCCGGTGCAATGTGTTATGCGCCTAAGGGATTTAAAAAAAATTGACCCTAAAGGGATGAAATAGAGGTTGCAAGTTCGTAATCTTTAAATTAGCAACGATTTTGATAAAAATTGAGATTCCTGCTCTTAAAAATATTTCATTGAACACGTGTTTCATGCTTTATTGGAATTCACCTCCTTAGGGTGCAAAATAGCGGTTAAAAGTTCTGTGGAAAATATTCAAAATCTGCTCCAATTTCTACGAAATTTATTATCCGGGCTACAAAATTATTTTTCATACGGGAAAATATAATTTCCACGGAAAACAATAATAACGCGGGTGAAGCCTCAAGCGGAAAGCTAGTATACTAAAAATATGCATGTAATCCTCTCTTACTATTAATTATACTCCGATTTCATACTCCGAATCAGTAAACAACTTGGGAGTTATATTCGACTCAAATCTATCCTGGATTTTGCACGTCAATGAGGTCAGTAAGAAGATATTCTTCGCTATGCATAATTTGAAATGCCTCCTAACTTTTTGTCATTAAAAACTAAAATCACTTTGGTCCAAACTATCATTCTGCCCATTGTAGACTATGCCGATGCATGTCTGTTACTTAGATGCCACAGAGAAGCTACTAAACAAGTTTGAGCGTTTGCAAAATCTTTGTATCCGTTTCATTTTCGGTTTGAAGAAATTCGACCATGTTTCGAGTTTCCGTAGGAATACTCAAATACTTTTTCTTTTTAATGTTCTTTTCAATCCCATGTATTCTTCATACCTTCGAGAGCGCTTTTCCTTCGCTAACTCGTCTAAGGCTCTCTGTAGATCCCACCTTAAATCTCTTCTAAGTGTTCCTATCTGTAATTCCACCTTCCTTTCCTATTCCAATACATTTGGCAGGAGCCAAATTTTGTGTGCTTGTTTAGACAAGCAAAATGAACAACTTTTGCTATGGGATCAAACACGAAATCGCGAAAAAAAATCACCTGTTCCATTATCTTACAGATAACTATTTAACATACACTCGAAATAACACTGCTCTCAAATGATAAACAAGAAAATATAATTTTGGTTAAAATAAAAACAAATATAACAATTAATAATATTTTAATAATAAACCAGTACCTACTTAATAATTTCATTATATTTACATGTTTTATAAGTGACGGCATCTACTTATTTTTCTTTTATCACTATCCTTTTTCGAGAATAGAATTAAAGAAGGAAATATAGGGCGACAAGTCGCAAAAGGGGAATGCCGAGTGATTTATATTTTTTTTTGAAGTCAGCTCTAAAGTATTATAAATTATAGCTCTTCGACTGCTACTTAATAGGTTTGACGAATCATTACCGCACATTTCGTTAACACGAAACCATTTTCCACAGTCAAATGCGTAAAGAGCAAGGTGGGATTCTTCGCTGAACGCCTGTACTACTCCATGAAAGGCCTGGGAACAAACGACAAGACCCTCATCAGAATCGTTGTCAGCCGCTCAGAGATCGACCTGGGAGACATCAAACAAGCATTCCTCGACAAATACGGAAAACCACTCGAAAGCTGGATTGCTGTGAGTAAATTTATTTATTTTCACTGCGAAAAAAAAATTGATTTTGTCTCTACGTGTATAATGGCGGGGATAACATGAATAAAATATACACTCACTGACAAATTTAGAGGAACGATAAAAATTCACTTCTAGTTTTGATAACGCTGTGTATTTCAGCATACGAAACCATATTTAGTTTTACCAGCTTTCTAGCCATCGGATTCGCTACAAAAAAGACATCCACCGCGGAAACCAGTTGTACTATTGTGATAAAAAGGCCACCATTAAAAGTTACCATTCTTCTCCAGGTTACAAATAGGGAAATTTTGTCATTATCCGTTATGGCCTTGGTCATGAACCCTGGATAACAATCAAACAAACGCATTAAAGGTCAATCACACATCGATATGATGGTGTAAAAGTAGCTTGAATGTATGTAAAAAGTGTAGTGTTCCTCTAAATTTGTCCCTGAGTGTATGTGCAGTACATTAAATGGTACAGATATATACATTTGAAATACACGTATATAATATTATAATACTTATAAAAGAGTTTAATAGTTTCATTATCAAGTTAATATCACACACGCTCTGCTAACATTAAAATGGCCTCTGCTTTATCCATGTCATAAACATAATCACTAATATTCGATGTAATATTTTACCATGTATATAAAAAATAACAAAACTAACAAGTGCATTAACAAATACGTGTATATAAATTATATATGAATACAAGAAGCTGACCCATAATTCTTGTACGAACATTTTAAACATGTGTTTAATAAATCGCCATCAAAAAGCTTTCTAATAAGCATGAGGAGAAACAAACTGCTTTAGAGATTCAGAGAAAAACATTCTGCAATACTTATTTCTCTCTTTTAACTACACTGTTTTAACAATCATCCATTCATTATACAGATCTGTTTATTATACGTACCTATACAGAGGTGTATTTTATGTTTATTATTATTATTATTGGGATATATGTGTCAAGTGTAAAAATTTGGTAATTGTTTCTTCTAAGTTTTTTTGAGGATAGCCGGAAGACATGTCTTCGACAAGCTATCAATTTCACTACTGTTTTATCTTATTTACATCTTTTATCTCTATGCAATATTCATATGGCCAATACAGGATTGCGAGCGTCCAGAAATTGACTTCGATGTGTTTTATTACACCATCTTATTATTACATTGTGCGTTTGTGTCTGTTTCTTTCTCTAAAGTGAATGTTTCTTGAACAGTTTGTTTTATCTTTAACAGAGTGATGTGATATTTTTGTTGAATTTTATCTAACATTGAACCCGTTAAAATGCAGTGTGTGATTATTGAACGCAAGCACCTTATCCCTACGACATTAGAAAAGATCGTTTTTATTTCAGGATGACACATCAGGGGATTACAAGAAGGCCTTGTTGACCCTTATCGAATAGATCAGTCGCGAGATCAGACAACATCGAATGCTAGCCAACTATTTCCAATACTTAAGTTTACCTGTCAATTTTAGGCTGTTAAGTCATCTCTCATCTGTTTGCGAGTGCACAAAATGTTAGATCTGAGAGTATATTTTATCAAACTTTTCGCTCGTCCTATTATGGACTCGATTCTGACATGACAATCTAACCCTAACTTTCCTAACTTTAACCTTGATCTTTTGAAACTGTATTCCTTTAAGGTATTAAGAAAGAAATGAAGTTAGGTAACTAATAAGTTTGTCATGTTAAAATCGCCCCCAAAGTATTGCCTTTGTAACTAACGGTATCGGTGTATTTTAATTTAAAAAAGCTTAGCGCATTAAGCATTTATGGCAACATTAGTGAGTTAGTTACCGAGGCAACAGACTTAATTAAAAGACGCAGCAGTCAGCAAAAATTTAAAAAAATTGGCGCGCAAAAAGGAATCTTCAAAAATAACAAGTCGCGTAGTAAAAGATCTGTATACTTTGCTTATTTTCACACTCATTTGCACAGTAGCTAACTGCTTTGTGTAGCGTGTACGTGCATGAAGGTAGTGGTTTATAGTTCCATTACTTTTACAAGTAGACATTTCGATTTTTTGCAGGAGGACATAGGAGGTCCGATCGGGCAAATACTTTCTACATTGTCGTATTAGATGTATTCCAACACTCAGTATTACGAGCCTCATCAATGTGTAAACGCTAACAGATCGCGTTGTGAATATAATTTACTATTGTAAACCACACTTAAATGATGCATTTTATTTTTATTAAAGACATTTATATGTTAATTAAGGTCACTTATTTAAGAATTAACTTAGTGTTTAATCTCATGCTTACTCGAATGCACGTTTTGTATTGTTAATATGGAAGTATGGGCCAGTTTCGTTTGTCGTTTTATTTTTTAATTTGTTTAAAGCTACAGAGTTAGTGTTCCGTATTGTTTACAGGACGACCTAACCGGTGACTTCAAGAGAGTGCTAGTCACACTTTGCGCTTAATCCTGCAAAATAAGAGAGCAATTTATTTTTTATATATATACGTATTTTGTTGAGCTTGTGCATGCAATGTTTGGTTGATTATTGTTACAAAGTATGCATAGTTTATGGAATGTATATTTTGCAGGATGATACGAAAGGCGACTACAAACGCGTGTTACTCACTCTCGTTTCATAAGACTTAAGCATAATACAAACACGAATTTGCCTTGCGGTTATATAATATGTTAGTTCGAAACTGCCTTTACAGTTTATTGATTGTTATACAATGTATTTTTCTGAAATAAAGCTTGATATTTTTATGAGATTGAGATATTTATTGGTGCTCTAGTTTTGTTTACTATATACATATTTACATTAAATCTTACTGTATCTATGTTCACTATGTTTTTGTTTCTACATCCCTTATTCCCTCCTGTGTTATCTGAAAATAAATAAAAACATTGGTGTCAATACAATGAGCTCGTTTATTCTGATGTTGTTAATTGTCGGCATCATAATTTAGGTCTGGTTACCGAGAGCGACTTTACAAACGCCCCAAACACTATTAACGCTAAACGCAACTATTGCGTTTAGAACATAAGTCTGTGTCTGTCAATTTTAAACAAATAAACCTTGATCTGTTTTATAATATATGTAGTACAAAATCGAAATAGCTTTTGTGTATATTAAAACTATGATTGGAGCTTCAGCTCCAGGGGCTTTACTATGATCGCGTAAATCTAGATCAAAATACTATTATCTATTCTGTGTCGCCGCCATCTTGTTCTTACGACTTTAATTAAACGTTGTAAGCGATAATGCTGAGGGGTATTCGAAACTAGCGAAACGTTTTTAACGTTACTGTACTTAAGGCGCATAACACATTGCACCGGACACCGCTCCGGTATGCGGCGCTGCGGTGTTTAATTTTGACTGAAGAATCTTAATTTGTATACAAAAACCGCAGGGTATAACACACTCACACCGCATTCCTGTGCGGTTGTGCGGCGCGCGCGACGGCACCGCACTCCCGGACGGTGATGCGGTGCGGTCCGCGGGGTATGCCACACTGAGCCGCAGTGTCGTACGGATTTTTGCGTAGAAAGGACGTGCATACGCGTAATAGATCTCGCCATAGATAATGCGGCGATGCGGGGCGTCGTGCACCGTAGCTCCGGACGGTGATACGGAGCAAACCGTACGGTGGCACGGTTCCGTGCCGCCGCAGCCGCATGCGGTTTTCGTCCCTCCGTACACCGCAGCGGTGTCCGGTGCAATGTGTTATGCGCCTAAATAGGAAATATGCTATCGTCGACTAGGAGATTTAAAAAGTCGTTGAACTATACGATGTTATTACCAAGTAGTTTCTCTAGTACCTTTACTCTGAACCTTAAGGTTACTACAGCGGTATTAGATGTTACTATTTAATATCACTAGTATTTTGAAATATTATTAACAGTTTTTCCTGGTTTTCTTTATAGTTTTGTAGTTGAGTGTTAGGTACCGACAAAGAGCTAGCGCAGTGAACTCAACGCTGCACTGGGAAACGGAGACCTCTCGCTCCCGAGCATGGTCGTAACCAAGCTCTGTGGCGAATCGGAATGGGGCCTGCAACCTCCTTCTGCGAGGATGTCATCTCGCAAAATGAGGCTGCGGAGAGGGAGGTAAATCATTAAGCCGCTCCCCTCCGCCGCAGACGGATAGGCAATTAGGCAGGCGAAGGCGGGCACTTGGTCAAACAATGCCCGTCTAGTGACCCTGCTGCGAAGGCCTGCGTGCACGGTTGGTCCCGTGCGCGCTGCCGTAAGGCTTCGCCGTCTGGGGAATTGTCTTGGTATTCTCGGACAATCTTCCCCTTGGCGATAACGCAGCCATTATGGTCGAGCTAACCCGGGCGCGTGAGTGGTGGAGTCGCATTGTGGACTCTACCACGCACGCCCATTAGGGCAAGAGCTCACCCATAAGGGTAAGAACACCGGTGGGTTTAGTGTGTGGGCCTGGTACCCAGCTGAACACAGGCTGTGTGGTCGATAGCATTGGTGGCAATCATGTGGTAACTATTATTTATTAAACTACCTACATGCTCCGTTTCACTAATCGTGAATGAATTGTAACGTCATAATGCGAATCATTATCAACAAAAACCACAATTGCTACTTTTACCACTGAAACTAAATAAAAACACTCATGGACGGGATCGGTTTGCTTACATCGCAGACCGGTAGGTAATGATGGCGGCCGGCTAGCGGGGAGCGGGGTAAAAGCAAGTAAGGCATTCAACCAATTAGTGTACACCCCGCGTTCGTCGGATCATTTTACCGCTAGATGCCGGAAATTAATCAATTACCAGAAATGTATACGTAAATAATTTATTTGAACGTTAAATAATAGTTTATTATGATTTTCTGGTAGTTATAAAACTACCTCGAAAATTTATCAACTTACGATTCTTGTTATTTTCCGGTGACATATGCAAGTTGCCTCACAAAGGATACTTGTCTATTAAACCTTCATGGTAGGAATGAAGACTAATTTTTTAATGTTCAATATACAGGGTTTTTTTTAAATATTGGAAATGTATTCTTTCTTTTTGTATACAACATTGATACGCGTTATTTATTTATTTATTATTATTTATGTACAAAAGAAGTACAAAGGCGGACTTAATGCCTTAGGCATTCTCTACCAGTCAACCTTAGGGTGGTTGAGAGACTGTTATTCTTATAGTATTTAATGATTTTGATCAAATATCAAGTAAGTATATTATTGTACTATTATATTATTACTATGTTGTTATTTGTCAACTCATAAAATTTTAAAGGCGAGTAATGACGTCAAGACAAATCTAGTCAAGATTATGTTTCTTTAAATTTTAACAATGTTCATGTGAGTTTTATTTGACATTAAATTAATAGCGTAGGCATGCGTAAACTATGAATAAAGATACTATTGTAACGGTGTGCTTTTTAATCTATAATTATTTGCATTTTTTTTAAATGAAATCTAACTACCTCGAAAGTACAGTTAGCGCTACAAAAGCTATGAGAGATCTACCAAAATCTCATGGCACGAAAGTATTATTTTAGGTTGTCATTTTCAACTCTCTTGCCATGAGATTCTGGTAGACCTATATAAAAGCACTCGTACCGTCGTCGGGCTCGGGCATAACAGTTATCGTTTTAATAAGCTGCCTTACTGGCGGAACTGTGTTCATCTCATGCAATACCCTATCCAAAAACATCGTATTGCGCGTGAGCGGTCGTTGAAACTTCAGGGGGATGTTGGCGGCGCGGGGTCCTGGATAGCCAACGATTAAAAGGCAAGTGGCTAACAGTGTACTATGTACTTGTGGACCTTCCATGCTGTATAAGAAACAAGTAATAACTTTTAACAATACATACTAGAATCCCTAGAATCTATAACAAGCTTGATGCAATTTTAGGAATTAATAAAATGAATTTAACTGTAAGAACAAAGTGAAAGAATGGTTGCTATTGCAACAGTATAGTCAAACCGAAAATTTCTTAAAGTGAAATAAAATATCTTAATATAATTCAAATATAATTAATGAGCACATTTCTATTTGCATAATGTAGAAGTACCTCCCCTTTTCTGTCTGTTTTGTATGGATGCGTGTGATGTGTCTTTGTGTGTATGTGTGTGTGTGTGTGTGTATGTGTACACACACACACACATATATCATAGCCTTCCTACACATATATATATAATTTAGCGTCGAGGCCTTATTTTGTTTTCAACTTCATAGTTGCTTAACAATAGCTAAATGAAATCTGCAGTGCAGTGATAAATGTATCTGATTTATCAATATACTCTTCACCGAACCGCTGACTTCCGTAATACAGGATTGACCTAGCATGGAAGTAACAACTAATGATAAGCCTTCTTTTTAATTTTTGTTTTTATGCTAGTATTGTAGAATTGTATGTAATTATTTTTTATGGCTTTTGTAAATAAATATTATTATTATTCTACTTACTCTAAATCTACCGACAGCATTAGGCGAATTGTTGCTTTTCAGACACAGAGCGACTCTATTGCAACTGTCGTGTCCGTCGTGCGACAAGAGCACGCGCTTGTTACAACGATGCGCCCACGCATCACCAAGTGAACCCACGATCGGCCCGCTCGAGAGTCCCACTCGAGTGCTCATTTCATTTGTCATTACAATCTATAATCAATACTTTTTATAATAATAATAACCGTTAATTATCGCTAAGGTTTTGATAATTTTAATATGTACATACAATAAAAAATACATGTCACTTACAGCAATTTGTTTTTGTACAGCCAGTCTATGAAGTTCTGCCATTAGTCTAAATAATAAACCTGTCCGTTGAGTCGATGATATTCCATCTTTAAATGGAAAAGTTATTGAATCTATTACTATTAATCTTACCTGTAAATTAAAATAATAAAGAGCTATAATATATATATTTAGTTTCTAAAGTTTGAATGGCATACTTCATCATCATCATAGCAGCTCATATACGTCCCCACCGAGGGGCTCAAGCCTACCCTATGTTTGAGTGTTTAGGCCTTAGTCAACCACGCTGGCCCGGTGAGGATTGGTTGACTTCATATACACCTTTGAATTTCTTGGCAGATGTATGCAGATTGCCTCACGATGTTTTCCTTCACCTTAGTCAGGAGCGTTAGATAAATGGTCATATGAAATTCGAAAAACGAATAACACATGGTGGTAGACATTGCACATGGCTGTCTCAAACCTTGGACTTCACGATTGAAAGGCAAGTGCAGAGTCCAAAGCGCCACTAACGCTCCCTTATGAATTGTATATTTAGGTTTAATTCTCATAAATGAAAATAGCTTATAATTACTTTGCTATGCTCATTTAAGACATTCGGCAGTTGATACATGAAGGCACAGAATTTTTCTAAGCCGAAAGCATTAACGTAATGTAGCTTTCTAAGTGCTGCTAACACATCCACTTCTGATGGATTCTCCAACAGTTTATAACATCTTGTTAAGCTGCCAACTACTATGTCTGAAATTGAAAAAAAACTTTTAATTTTACTCCTCAGAAAAAAATGCATAATTGCTAATTAAACTCGCGTGGAGAGGGTTCCGTACATTGATTTACCTACTTATCTAATTTACATAGTTTTCTAATTTACTGAATATATTGTCTATTGTTGAATATGTGACTAAGACAATGTGATAGAAGAAATTTTTCATTATAGGTTTTCCTGTAATCTATAGGCAGGGTCATAGTATATATTACTAAAGGGAAGGCACCAAGCCCAATAGTTTCGAAGATAAGGGGAGAAAGGTCAATTTTCATCTATCCTCTTCTAAAGCTATCTTATCTTAAATTATTATAAAAAAATAATATTTGATATTTAGGAAATTATCAAAGTTAAGAATTAGTGATCAGTACTGGCAATAAATGGCTTCCCTCATAACATAGGACTTAAAATAATTGGTGCAGTGTCGGTGTGTGTATTTCTACACCTCTGCCTCACTTTAATGGCAGAACAGAGGGCCTATTACCGATCTCATGGTTTTGCAAATGATATCATATGATATCATAGTGCAAAACGAAAAATATGTATTCCGTATGGTCAGATTTTTGATCATTTGTTCATTATTTAATGATGACATCATTGAAATTATGCCATAGTGATAATATCATTGGAGATCGGTAAAACGAAATGCAGCATTTCATGACTTCTTTTTCTCAAATTTATACCATGTCATACAATGAAAGATCCATAATTGACCTGCTGGTATACAGGGTCACTTAATAACAGATAATTTGATAATTAATCAATTGTTGACAGTTAATTTACTTCTTCCAGCTTTGTTAATATAAATATTTTTTGATTACTTCTATCACTGCTTTATAAAGACACCCATCATAATTTTCTGTTATTGCAATGACTGTCACATTAAAAGAAAAGTGAATTGATTCCAGCAATGCCAGTTTGGTATATAGATAATTTTTAATGTATTGCAAATATATATTCTAAATCAGCTTCAACTAAAAATTGTCCCAAATAAGATGAAACATACCTTTGAAACGTTTCGCAGTAAAGTTGGTGTTGGTGTCTATATACAGAGCTTCCGCATCAAGCCCTCCTAAAACTGTAGGGATTTGAACTGAAGCACATAGTTGAATGCTGAAAATTTATAAAAATCATTGCTTACAGACAAAAATGTATTAGAAGAGTTTCTTTTTGAGTCTGGATAGTTTCAAGTTAAGTAAATTTAGTAGATTTAGTAACATACAGACATTGAACCTGTAGAAATGTTGTAAGGCATCATTCAATTATCACCGTGCATTGTTACAGGTGCATGTCTACATCTAAGTGAACTAGATATTAAAAGCAATCAACTACTAAACAATAACTTGTTATTTGGTGATTTTATAAGTGCCTAGATTTTATACATATAGATAGGTAAACATTAAAAGTATTTGTACTGGTAAAAAATTAATATGTCTAATGTATTAATATCTGTTGATGTTACACATGTATAACCTATTTTTTATCTATATTTATATCTAATTTCGTAATGAATGAATTTAAAAAATAAATTTTAATACAATTACCACAATTGTGTTTTGCCACTTCCTGGAAGGCCTAATAATTCAGTCATAGTATTTAATTGAATTCCATCATTCCCAAAAACATTGTCAAGGCTTTGACTAAATGTAGGTATTGATGGCAAGCTGGTTTCTTTCTGCAGGAAAAATATAAACTTATTATAATGTAAGTATCAGTTTACTTTATTTAATTTTATCTAACTTAATTCAGTCCTGACTTTGAGGTTCTATATCAACATAATCTTCTTATATAAAAACTAGATGTGCCCGCGAACTACGTTTCGCCATAATAATTGTCAAAAAAAATCCAGAGTGCCACCCTCATCATCTAGGTGTATAAAAAATAGCCTTCAACCTATTCTCAGACCTATCAAACATACACAAAAAAAATCATAAAAATTATTGGTCATTTGGCAGAGTTTGATAACAAACACTGTAACACAAGATTTTTATATATTAGATGAATTGACATTTGTTTGTCTTGCTAAAACTAAAAAATGACACTAACAATTCTTACGAAATGCAGGGAAGTTTATATGTACAATTAGAGATGATGCTGTAATTGGGTAGGACAATGTCTACTGGGCCCACTAGTAGACAATAAATTCAAAGGGAAAATGTTTGCGTGGAGTAGCCAGAATTTTTCCAATTCTGAAATTATTATGGTGTTTAAAGAAATCCAGCTATACCAAGAGACTATAACAATATTTTGTAATCATTGCAGAAACTTTCACCATGAACATTATTTTGTCTTCAATTACATAAACAATATAAGAAGAGGTCTTTATCACAGAATGCAATGGCTTCATGATGGAAACATTTTCCAGCTTTATAACTAAGCTGCAAATATAGTATAAAATTTCAAATGAATGAGTACTAAAAGTAAATATAATGAATAAATTTGATGCTGTCTGCTTAGGGAACTCTGCTGTAGTGTTGGGAGTGCACACAATTAAAAACCAAGTTCATAGTCACTTCTTATCCTTGAATCCTTCGCTGCTTTGATCACACTGATTTCCTTTCTATATCACACATATACATGTATTCTTAATTCCAGTTTCTGCACCCTTCTCCTGATTGAATCTCCACTATATAATGTATACATACATATTATTTCCTACTTACGAGGTTGCTTGGAAGAGATTGCTTTTCAGCAAAAGGTCGCTTATTGTTACATTTCTGTTGTACTTTTTGTGTGCATTAGAGACTAATATTATTAATATTATTTTCAAAAAATGTGTTAATATTTTATATTAATTTACCTGCCATAATTCAATTGCACTGATGATTTTAGCCATTATTTGATCCTACATTTCACTTAACTATATTTATTCGTAAACACACTATATAAATGTTTAAAACACATATTTAGAACAAATTGTAGAATAAGCGCAAGTTGTACAATGTTCAAAACAGGTAGCTACTTAATATTCTGTGATATACTATTGTATTTCTCTTAGTATTTCTACTCACGAATTATATATGGCATGTGTAGGTAGCTGTTGTTTTACAATACAAAATCATAGCTACTTTTTTTTTATTAATTTATTAACGACACTGGGTACAAGCCCTTTCGTGTCAATCATACAATTTTAACAATAAATTAAACATAAAGGTATGTATTATTTATAATTAAAAAAGCTTAAAAATGACTGACCAGCGACCACAACATTTTTAATTATTTAAAAATCAGAGACTATCACACACAGAACACATATACCCAAGGGAAGAATGACAACTACATAGAAAAACACGTTGGACAAATTTTGACTGTACTGCCATCTTAGCGTGGCCCCACGCACTATCTACGCGGTAAAATTCAAAAGCAGTGTAATATTAATTTTTTATTGTAATCGTAATTTATGGAAACTAGATAATATGCAATGATTTTAATTATAAATCATTGCATATTATTTTCTAGTTTCCATAAATCACGTCAGAATTCGCAGAATAGTAAAGGTAAAAATTAAATAAAAGTATGATAGTTTTATTTATGTTTTATTGTGTTCATCTTCTTTTTTATTGCTAGTTTTGAAGCAGATTCTACATATTCTCGGTTGTTTAAATGTACAATACCTTTTAATAGTTATGTGAAAAACACTATTTATAATAATTTTTACATTTATTGAGACATATTTCTCACACTGTTTCTAAAAGGTGAAATTTATATCCTCACAGAGGTTTTTTAATAACAATGTTTTTAAATCCAATATTGATGATGACATTAAAGAGAAATTATCGCATAGAGTAGCACAATCTTCAACACATTTAATTAAATTTCTTGATGCATAAATTAATTTCTTCTTAATGTCGACATACTCTTTACATTCTATGAATGAATGTACATTTTCTGTCAACTTTAATATCTTCTCAAACACCACAAGTCACATTCAGTTTTTTTTATAATAAACCCACATAATAAGCACAAGCTTGCATTTCAGCTGAGTCAGTCATGCTTGCTTCAAAAGTGTGGTCCACTGAAGCTAGCATATTGATCACAATATCAGGGGCTTCTACGGGTTTTACTTGTTGGCTTGTGTGTGGTGTAGAAAACATGTCCTTGAAATTATTTATTATTGTATAATAAATGTTTGTTTCACAGTTTCCTGACTCTATGTGGGTTAGAAATTATAGATGTTTTCAATCCACCCATAAAATTGTCAGGCAGTAGGATTTCAATCCAGGCAATTTGCACAATTTGCGTGGATTGAGCCAAATAAATTTTCCACTGCATCCTGCTGTACCCGACGGGTTGACAGATTTTTCTTTAAGATTTTTAAATATTTGCAAAATACCTCTTAAAGTCCAGACCCACCCATCTTTCGAAGGTGGTGGGTGGTGGGCTCCGGCATCCAACAAACTCTACTTCCTCAAAAAAATTTTCATTAGTTCAAAATGTTTGAAATGCGGCGAGTTCGTGGTTATGTTTGTTGAGTGTGGTTTGCCTCTCCTCAAAACAGCAGAGTCGCTATTTACGGCGACAATTTCCGCCGTTGTAATTGCACCTGCAGGCAGTTCCCCTGAAAATGTAATAAAAACTAAATAATGAAAATTGTCAAAACTATAGAAATATATAAACTAGGAATTCAGGCAATATTTTCCTAGGAGCCATCCGACAGTCCAACACTACAACTCAATCGACTTATTTCTTCTAGCTGTTTTCCTTATTTTGCATTGTTATTCACCCTCACAATGACAAATCTTACATTCCAACATCTGGATGAAATATTTTTATAAATAATACTTTTAGTTAGCTGCTGTTTGTTAATTTTTTATGAACTTTGTAGGAAATGTTTAAGTATGTCAAGGTATTAAACTTAACTAGAAAAAATTAATCAGGCCTGCCCCATAGCATGATCAACAAAACACACTATGATCAAACAGTTTAGTGCTATATCATTCATATTGATTTATTGTTTTATCATAATTATTGTGTTTCAGTGTTCATGCTATGGGGGCTGGGCTGGGAATCGAACCCACGGCTTTTCTTAATCACAACTCTTTGCTCTGAGCTATAAATTTTAGTTCAGACATTTTTCGGTATTCATATCAAATCTTTATAAATTTTCAGGTTCAGATTAATTGATATAACAATATAAATTATTACGGAGGTAAGTTTACCTTGGGATATTTTTGCAAACATGCCTGCAGCCACCGAATGACTCAAAACCTGAGCTGCCTGAGCTGACTAACTTTCATCTTTTCTTTGCAATTAGGGTTAAGGTGATCCTTCCTCAGTGATGGAGCAAACACGAAATTTGGATTTACATTATCTCAGTCATAAAAGTCTTGAATGTGACTCCACGTCTTGGCAATGCCTGTAAAGAAATAGAACTATTTTTAGAAACCAAGGATTTTTTTCTTATATTACCTATTTATTTATTTAACAATTTTTATACACATAAAACTAGACAGCACAAACAACACATAAGACACAATGTACAAAGGATCTGCTTATTTCATAAATGAAATTTCTTCCAGCAGACCCGCAATTTTCTATTAATTGATATCTTCTAGACAAGTTTTTATTGTATATTGTTTAAATAATATCTAACTGGCTTATTCATATCTAACTGGAGTTCCCAATTTTTAATTTATAGTACAGTAAGGAGTAGAGTATGGATGCATTGGTGGTGCTGTGAACTCGGCACTGTCCTTCTTATCGGGACGTCCGTAGTTCGATCCTGCCATGTACCAATGTATCTTTCGTTTTTCGAATTTCATATGTACATTTGTCGATGCTCCTATGGTGAAGGAAAACATCATGAGGCAACCTGCATTCATCTATAAAGAAATTCAATGTGAGGTGTATGTGAAGTCAACCAATCCGCACAAGGCCGGCATGGCTGACTTAGGCCTTACTACCCTAACCCTTGGGTAGCCTCGAGCCCCTCAGTGGGGACATATATTATGAGCTGTGATGATGATGATGATTGTAAGGAGTTGTAGTTTATAGTACAGCTTGCATAGCAATTGAAATTGATAATACAGATTTTATCCATAGTGCTCAGACTCGGACATTTGGATGGAGTGCAAGCACTATTGATAAAGTATGCTGTCTCAATTTGAAATGTTAAAAATTTGGCATTATCAATCAATAAATGAACCATAGTCACACCACTGAACTGTCTAAATAATCATTATTAATATGCAACAAGAGCACTCTACAGGCGGCATATAACTATCACAAGTCTAAGGATGGAGTCCACTCTCAGGATGGAGTCCACACATTGAATGCCTAAAATGCTAGAAATATTTATTTTAACACAGATATAAACAGGTAGGATATATACAAAAGCTATTTATATTCACCTTGTAAAAACCAATCATATCTGGAACAGCATGTTTGGATAATCTCTTCTCTTCAACATTAATAAAGTCAATAGTATATATAATCTTATAATTCTTTGCTCAGCATATAATTTATGTTGGAAGTCCACAGATGACCAACTGTCATTTGGAAAACAATACTTGGCCCACATTTCACATCTGAAAAAGAAAATATTATGAGCGAAAGTTCATTTATCATTATGATATTTAATCTACGGAATTTAGAGACTATTATAATTTTATGTTCTTGCAGTAACGCTAATAGAACTCAAAGAAGTGTTATCTCTTTTATTGTGAACATAACCACTACCGCTTTAACCGGGGTTTTTTGTCTTTTTTTTTATTGTAGCATTTGGTCGTTAGAGAGGATAACAACCATTACTGCTAGTGTCAAGTGCCAGGATAGACAGTTTCATAAAATAATTTCTCGGATATTTGAGAGAAGTTTCCAACATCGTTGTTTGACAACTGCGAGGAAGGCTTGTTGAATAACAAAAAAAGGACGTGGCAATGTCAGAAGTATTTTAACTGGTCAATTTCAACACTTACCGTCGAATATTTGTTGTTCCTGGCTTTGGAAAGCGATATAGTATAATGTTTGCATCATCTTGTGGTGAGATTCCACACTTGAGACATTTTCTCTTCAGGTTATCAGGCATGTTCCCTGACAAACTATTGTTCAAATTGACACGTTTTAGAGTCACTGTCTCAGGAAAAGCAATTAAATCTAAGTAACAACACGAAAAAGAACTCAAGTTTAACACAAAAATCAAAACAAGTCACTGTCTCCAAACGAGTCTATTTCTCATGTAAAAACACAAAAAGACACTATCAAGAAAAGTCGTTATCTCAAAAGCAAGCACATTTCGATTTTATTGCGTAAATTCGCAATGGAGAAACAAAAGGAAAATAATTCATGCGCCAGAAATATAAATTCGGCCATATTTTTTGTGAATGTATGTTGCCAGTTCTAACATTGACTTTACATCCATTATCCATTTAATAAATAATCTTCAAACTCAAGTCTTTCTGGATAATTTTAAACAAAATATACTTAAAAATATTAACTTTAGTTAAATAACGCAAATTTATGTTTTAAAAGATGTTTATCATCAGAAAATATGGTTAAAATTTATGAATCTTTTGTTATTTTTTACTACCATTTTAGGATTTTTAGAAACATGTTTTTTGAGGTAACACTCGATGTATCCCTAGTAGGTATGTCTCATTGCGCCAATAGAAAAGTCGACCGCCCCTGCTATCACAGACTTATTAGAGATACTACCGGCCCGTTCCAGATAAGCATTTTTAGCCATAAATACCAACATTTTTAGCATCTCTGCGTTCCATTAGCCGGTGATGCTAGTTTTTATTGCTGGTTGTCATGCGTTTCATTTAAGCATTTTTAACACGAAATGCTAGCATCAAATACCCATGCTAATAGATGGGTCCTCTGATACCACTTTTTGACAGCTTTCAAATTTGACATTTGGAATCTTTTTTTCATGAATCAAAAAGGATTTTCAGCGGATTTAAAAAAATTATTGAAAGATATTTGTAGTATTAGCCAATTCTGATTTATATTATAAAAAAATTTAAGTGGCTGGACTAATTAAGTGAGGTGTCAAAATTCAGCACGAAAAATCAGTACCTTGCGTTTCATTTGTAACAATTAGCGCGGCTAAAAATGTCAACATTTCTTAAAAGAAACGCAAAACGAGGCTAACATCAGATGTTAGCCTCAGAAAGTAGCAGTGCTTTATCTGGAACGCAGGGTACGTATGAGACTATAGAAAGACCACTTGCCAAAAATCCAAAGATTATGGAATCCATCCCTGCGGTCCGTAAAACGATAAAAGCGATAATATCGCGAATCCGACCAAAGTCACAACATAACCTACTGATTCAATAGCCCTTATATTTTGTGACGATTTAATTTGGTCGGATTCGTGATATGATCGCTTTTATCGTTTTACGGACCGCAGGGGAGGTGCGATATGTCAAGCAAGCTGTAAGCACCGTGGTCCGAAATGCGCCAACATTACAAAAATTACGATTGCAAACCTTAGAGCATTTAGCCTATGGAGATGGTGCGCAATATACATCTTTCTGACATATTTTGCGGGAGGCAAGGTAAACACGCATGATGCTACGAAAATTTGGGATTCTATTACAGATACGCACACTATAAAGAAACACACACACGTCGACAGCTTAACGTGTATCTACGCAATCGCCTGCAAATCATGCCCGTGTACTGTCTTCGAGCTACCAATGTGTACCATTGTATTTTTCTGTCCTAATGGCATAAAAATTACTTCAAAATTGTACATAAATAAAACAAGTTAATGTGTATTTTATACTTACATGTGATAGGAAACGCCATGGTCTCGAAGATATGAGTTACTGGATTGCTTTTTGCAAGAGGAAACTGCACAATTAACCATTTTTTACGAGCTCTTACTTACGACACGAAAGGACACCAAATAGCAGGGTCGCGGCTAGGGATGCCACGATATTTTGGAAAAGCAATAAATATCGATATATCGACGCCTAAATATATCGATATTTATCAATATCGACGATACGCCGATATTGATATATCAATATCGAAAAAAAACTCGATATTGTGACGAAGCGAAATATCGAAAATTCAAATTAAAACCCACAATCCACAAAACCGAGAAAAATGTTGTTACTGGCAGCACTGAAGTCTAAAAAGTTATTCTGTTCTCGACTCTAATCTATTGTTGTATAGTGTGGTGAGTATAGTGTGTGTCAAAGAGATACACTGTTGAGTCAACAGTGTGTGTACAACGGAATCAACGAATGGCCATCCATCATGTTGACTTTACTAGGGAAACCGAATTTCTCTCTAAAACCATAGTAAACCAAAGTACAACTCGTGCGGTTTAAGAATGGGATTAGAAATGGCAGCGAATGTATTCACTTCTCGCTCGCACACTATTAGACGGAAATAGTGTGCGAGCGAGAAGTGAATACATGCGCCGCCATTTCTAATCCCATTCTTTAACCGCACGGGTTGTAATGTACAGAAAATGGTCACCACCATAGTCCATGGTGTAGAAAGGTTATAAAACTACATTGGATTATAAAAAGCTTTTAAAAAAGGGGAAATATAGATAAAATAACAATATATCAGCGTACTAGACCGATATATCGATATGTTAATATCGACTTAATTCAATATACAGGGTGACAGGAAAAGTCGACGTATTCCTTGAAAGGGGTTATAGTACAGGTCATAAGCAACAAAAAAAAAACAATTAACCAGCGGCCGTACCGCCTAACTCAAAGCGAGCACTCGCTATCGTTAACATGACATTAGAACAATGGCTTTAATGTCACAGATGACATAAAAACTATTATTCTAATGTCACGAAGGCGATAGCGAGTGATCGCTATGAGTTAGGCGGTAGCCCCCCAGGTGTCAAAAACAGTTGGCTATCGAGCTACGACGGTTTTAAAATTTTTGAGATTTTTTCCGACTTGTTGTTATATTTGAGGTAATCTGACTCATTTCTGTGTGGTGAAAAAAATGTACGCCCATAATTAACATTTGCTGATTCTTTTTTACATAATTTATGTCATTTTTTCGATAGATATAGTTCTTTTTTCAGACAACTAACCTCAAAAATCAAAATATAATTTTTAAAAAACGACGCTTTTCGCACAAAAAGCTTTAGATTATGATTTAGGGCATCAATGGACTCAATTCTGTGCGCCCGCCGTCTAAATAACCTAAAGCTAAAATTTCTAAATGTAAACTTAATTTAACACTTTGACAGCGGATCACGACATGTGGTCGTGATGCTGCAATGTTTGAAACAAAATTTTGAACGAATTGCTAATAAATTACAAATTGTACGAATTGAGATATTGTACCATTGGCGACGCTTTCGTGTCGTGATCGGCGTTTGTTGCGATGTGTAGCTGCGTTCTTTAGCTACACACATATAGGCGAATCATTTACGTAGCATGAAGCAGGGGCAAAGGAAAGGGATATCGCCCGCGCAGTGCGCGGTGAGATTTGTTTGAGTGAGCATGTACTATTTTTTGGCGCGAAATGGATTCCGCGCGGCGACGACGTAAATACAAACTTACACCGACTGGTTTTTACTGCCCAGATTGCAATATTCCACTCTGCCACTATCCCTGCTTCGAAAAATACCACACCCAGAAGGATTACACTGTATGATTCCATACAGTGTATCCTTCTCGGTTATGTTAGAGTTTCTTTTTCTCCCCAAAAAGGGTATTTTGTTTATTTTTTTTAAATATAGAATACAAAAATTATTTTTTGTTTTATTTTTTACAATTAAAATACATTAGTTACTTTAACATATACAAAAAGAATCAAATGAATAACTATAATAGTTCTTATTCTATAGAATTTACAATAATGACGAAAAAGGCCGGCGCACCAGTGGATGCGCGTAATATTTTATTCGGCTGTCAAAGTGTTAAATGGCCGGTTAAGCAAGTGCTATTCTACGATGACAGGCCAACTAAATTAAGTCAGAACTTAAGTGTAATTCTAAAATGTCTAAGATTAGTTTAATTCTGTTTGTGTTGATAAGGTTAAAATATTAAAAGTGAATTAATGAATGGATCTTGTTGTTAAAGAAACTAAAACTCGCTTATGTTTATATTAAAGACATAACAGTTCACATTTTTACTGTACATTTTTTTAACAATATTGTTCTAGTAATAACAATGTTTTTTATTTTCCTATTTATTTAAAGCGAAAACAATCAATTAGGGCAGAATTATCTCATTTGCTGTTAGGATTTGTATTTTTCATTACCAAAATGACGGATTTTAGCAAGGTTTTAATTTTAATTGGGATTATTTTAATCGCCGCTAAAAATAGTCAGTTTAGGATGTTTACGCGTAAAAATATCACGTCTAGAATAGCGTTTGAACGACTAAAGCTAAGTTTAATTGACCGTCTAAAACTAGAAACGTCAGATTCAAATTAGTAGTCAGTTGAATTTGACAGTTACTGTAGAATAGGTTTAGCGACACCTAACTAAAATTAGGCAATTTAGCGGCCACTTCAGAATTGAGTCCAATGTCTATCGATTGAAGCCAAAATTAGCCAAATACTAGTGCAATAGGATACTAAGCCAACCCATAATATCAGATACAGGATTTAAATGAGCTTATGATGTTACTCACTTTTTTCTCTTGACGACAGCTATCCATTGCTTGTAGTCGGAAATCGGTAAAACTTGCATTTACTATTTTGCCAGTATTCTTGCAATTTACAATACAATAACTGCTATGATTAATTTTTGTCGGAGTAATAATGCGATTATTAATATTAGGTAGTTAAGTCTAAACAGATTGCTTTGACATTTTATGACACATAACAGAGCTAACATTATTTTTACTTTTGGCTACCATGAGCGCTGCGATAGATGTCATTACCCCCACCTAGTACTTCGCACCCAGCGAATATAACGCGCATGGTCATTATGGTCAAAGTACTTTGGCAGAGGGGTTCGGCCAGCCTTGGGGTGCGATGTCAGAACACCTCCTCGTGGTGCACCCTGGGCAACCCGGCAGATTTTCTGCCGCGGACTAAGAGTCTGACAGCTGCCCCGTGGAGGGGGCGTGGTGTGGCCGGGCTTAACCCGGCGGGCCACTTCACGTGGCCATGTGGGGCGTCACCTCCCCTTCTTTTTGAAGATGGGGTTGTGTGTCGCCTGGGGACCCGCTCGCGGGTCATGGCGCATTGCGCCTTGTGCCGTTGCCCCTTTGATCGGGTTGGTGCGGGTCCTTGTTGAGCTTCGGCATGTCGTTGTTCCGAGTCGGTGCAAGCTCGTTGAGCTTCGGCGTGTCGTTGTTCCAAGGACTGAGGCTGACCCGATCAACGTGTGGCTTCGGCACACTTGTGCGGCCCCCATGAGGGGGGCGTGGGATGGCCGAGTGCTACTCGGCGGGCCACCTCGTGTGGCCACCGTGGCCGCTTTTTGCGGTGGGTCGGCGCTTCGGCGCCGCTGAGCTTCGGCTCGTGTGCGCGGCGGTGGATCCAGTGGGGTCTGCCGTCGGGCAAGCCCGTTACCCCGCACTGAGCGGGGCCGGGGGCCTGGCGCACTGAGCGTCGGGCCGCGTGGAAGAAAACCACAGTAAAAAATTACCCCCCGGAGTATGCCCCGGGAACTCCTCTCCATCTCCATCTTGGAGAGGGCGTGAGGGGCCCGCCATTGGTGGGCAGGTGCCGCGGACGGGGTTATGGTCGGTCTGTAAGGGTTCCCACGACCTCGTTCGGCAGCGGGTGGCTGCGCTAGGCGCCAAAGAGGGCATATCGAGGGGTTTAGTGGGTAGTCGCTCGCTGCGGAGTCCCACACACCCTTGCCCCTGCGGGGGCTTGGACGGTGCGCAAACGCATTCCCTTCGTAAAAAAAAAAAAAAAAAAAAGCCTTGCCATCTCCGTAGGCTAAGGGCTCTTAGCAGCGTACCCTACCCCTCTATCCCCGTTTATAATGAGTTATGTTTTAGAAATAATAAATATCATTAAAAACGGTACCTATTTTAAAAATAAAATAATAAAAGCTTAGCCCGTTCAATACGTACTAAAAAGATGGGTTAAATATAGGTTAAAAAAATTCCTGAGATTTCATAAAAAATGACAACGACATTTCTCAATTTGACCATTGCGCCCACGGTGATTACGCCTGAAGCCTCATCACCGTGACAAATACTGGTGACGCAATTAATGACGTCATCTCATCCAACGTAAGCGCTGTAATCGCAATTCGTGTCGCCTTTTATCACGCTCACAGTGATGATGGTGACCAATTTCGTAATTTGAAACGCGGGGTATACTAAAGATTTTCAGCAATTTCCAGGATCAACATTTTTATAAAACCATAATATCGTGTTACCTAAGTGCTATTTTACCTTTTGGCATATATAGCATAGTATGTAAACTTCATGCACTCCATTTGGAACATCACCGTGCGTAAGATTCCTTTTGTGAAAGATAATGTGGTCAAAAATGTTTACATTACTTTAAATATTTGGAAAACATGGATAACATCAGATTTTAGGGCAATAAACTGATGCTGCTTGGATAGAAAATGGAGCTATGAAGTCTTCAGAAGCAGGGCTAAGTCTAAGTAAAACATAGTGATTACTAAATTCACTTTGCGCGCTAGTAGCGCTTAGACGTGTTGGAACGATAAAAAAGCTTAGATGATAGATGCCTAGGGTACGCAACAAATCGCAGTATACATTTTTCTGACACATTTTGCGGGAGGCGAGGTAAACACGCATGGCACACTACGAAAATCTAGCATTCACTTACAGATACGCACACTATGAAAATAATGGTATCAATTCAGACACACAACTTAATTTAACTGTAGCCTAACCTACCTACAGACATCGTCGAGTGAAATAGTAAGCAGCTCTGAAAAGAGCTATGGTTTGAAATAAGAGCAGCTCTGAAAAGAGCTATAAGACAGCTTCCAACAGTTTTCAACACAGCATCAAATCTTCGTGTAGTAGTATTTCGCTGCGCGCGCGCCGCTGTTCCGATACCCGCGCGCTACCTCCACACACGTACTCACCGTCTCGCTGTCGCCGCCAAAAAGAGCGCGCCTACTTCTTCGCAAGTATTTATATCGCGTCTGACGTATACGCCGTGAGAATTCGCGCCTTCGCCGGCCGCTGAATTTTGATTGGCGTAAAATCCTATTTTTTGATTGGTTTTAGTATTAAGTTTGTATGTATAAATATAGCTCAATTTTGTAAATAAATTCATTCCTATTCTACACACTGAACACGGATTTTACTCAAGCAACCTTCTGCCAAATAACTAAACTAATTTGACAGGATTAAAACTATCGCCATCTTTCTTTTTCTCTAAAGGATTAAAAGTGACGGCTTTATTTTTAGACCTGTCAAATTAGTTTAGTTAAATTAAGTTGTGTCTGAATCGACACCATTACGTCACTATAAAGAAACACACACATCGACATATTAACGTGTATCTACGCAATCGCCCGCAAATCATGCCCGTGTACTGTGTTGAACTACCAACGTACCATTTTATGTTTATATCGTAACAGCATAAAATTACTTCAAAATTTTACTTCAATAAAACACGTATATGTATATTTTATACTTATATGTGATAGGAAAAGCCATAGTCTTGAAGCTTTGAGTTACTGGATAGCCTTTTGCAAGAGGAAACTGCATAATTAACCATTTTTTACAAGCTCTGACTTGCGATACGAAACGACACTTAATGGCAGCGGCCGCGCGTCAACTAGTTTTATATAACGTGTATGGTCATATTATTATGGTCAACGTAATTTGGCAGAGGGGTTCGCCCAACTTTGCCATCTCCCGTCTGAATGCTCTAAGTAAAAAAGGGATAAAAGGATTTAGGAGTACCAATGACTAGGCTGCATGGACTTTAGTTTCCCTCGTCGTTCCTTAAGGGAAAATGATATAAAAAACATAGATAGATAAAAAACAGGCCCGAGATTAGAGATTTCAGTTTCGAGATTACTGGAGATTACACTAGTGAGTAGTGTAATCTCCAGTAATCTCGAAACGTTAGTACTCAGACTGCTCACGCCCGGATCGAATCAATAGACGCGATAATGATGCCAATGGCATGCTATGCTATCGTCTCGGAACGATCGTGAGCGCGCTTATGTCAATAATATCAAAACAAACATAACCTCAAAAAGAATTTAACTCGTAATTTCAATTGTTTTCTTTGATATTTAAGCTTTAGCAGTTTTTCATTGCCTTGTACCTATCTTTTACCATTTTCTGCTCTTTTAGCTTCTTCAGGAGACAGTTTGAGGTAAACTACTTTGTTTTCTTCAACAAAATGTGGTAATTCTAACGTCGTCATTTAATTAAATTTTTAGGATATTTGGTTTATTTTTGCCTTCAATTCAAATACAGAGTAATTTTCAACCATCGAAGTAACGAACCAAAAGAAAATGTTAACTCGACAATGACATTTGACTCACGGTGCTGACGAATTCGGCCTGCCTCCCTAGTACGACCACTAATACACGATTTAATAAAGTGGTTTATGGGTGCGGTTCATAATCAGATATCAGTGCAAACGTTTGTATGCATGCAAACAACCCGTTCAAATCGTTAGCACTGCTCACGGACGTAAGCACTCAGATCAATTTTGAACCGAGCTTTAGATCTATTCTGTGAGTCTGTCAAGTTGACAATTAATGTAATTTGAAAAGATAAATTGGAGGCAGACTTATTGATGTGCCTCCAGTATTTTTACAGAGCACTTCTCTATTAATTGTAGATAATCTAATTAACAAATAAATTCGAGCAAACTAAAATAAAAACAAAACTGATGTTGACTTTGACATTGACAGTTCTGGAGACAGTGCACTACCTTTTTTCTGTTAGCACTGTCAGCATCAATCTGTGACGTCATCAATTACGTCATACCGCATACAAAATGCGCACATGAGCAATTTTGGACCGATTGTTTGCGTGCAAATAGCGCACACGAGCGCTGATATCAAATTATGAACCGCACTCTATCGCGGTGAATGGTCAAAATACAATAGTTTTCGTCGTATTTTGACAGTTCACCGCGATAAATCGCTGTATCATATCGTGTTTTGGTGGACGTGCTACGGGGGCTGAGCACTGTAAACGTTGTTTGTGACGCAATCAATGACGTCACCACATCCAACGTGAACGCTGTTGTCGCGAAACGGGCCGCCTGTTAGCGCGCTCACAGGGACGCGTTCCAAGCCTACAACCTTTTACTCTAAGGCCGTTCCGTACCTTTCGGCATGACGTTTGGCTGTCACAATTACCCCGTTTCGAGCCTCCGAGAGTCGCAACTTTTTGGCGATCAATTTTGATGGTTAAAAAACACTCAGACGTTTAAAACGTCACTTTAGTGGATAGATAGGTTAGTTAAGTTAAATTTATGTCATCATCATCATGTCAAATCTTTAAAAAATCACACTAGTTTACTTTAATTTTTAATTTACTTTAGTTAATATTAATAAAAACCTTATTTATCTAAAGGCTTAATTTATTAAGTGTTTATTATTGTGTGTGACTTGTATGACTTGCGAAATGGAAGACTTCCAATTAGTTTTAAGTAGTGACGGAACTCCTCATTATGATTTAGATGGTGATGTTTTGATCCAAAGGGTTGCTGGTAAATAAAAAGTAATTTTATATTTTCTAATCATTCCTAATTTTACTTTTAACATTACGTGAAAAATATATTTACAGTTTATAAATACAATTGTATGTAATGTCAAAATTTGAGGTTATAAAAACAACTTGAGTCGTTCCACACCTTAGAGCAAGACAAAAAACAACTCGTCGTGTTTGGAGTGTAGGCTCGGAACGCGCCCCAGTGCAACGTTACCATAATCGCGAAACGGAACACGGCCAGTCAAATGGTGGTCAAATGTCAAAGTCAATGTCATTAGTGTTTCGTTTTCGTTGGGACGGAATTGAGGAGTATTCTGAATTTTTTTAAATATTGATATCGACACAATAGTAAACAAGCAACTAAAAATAAAATGAATCATAATCAAATGAATATGCACGTGCCTATGAATCCAGTTGGTGGGGCCCCTAATGTGGCCATGCAGATGCAGGTGCCGGGACCAATCATGCAACAGCAATCACCTCAACAAATACAACCAGCAATGCCTCAGCAACCTCAACAAGACAAGATGGACAACATATCTAAAGTAAAGACTCTGATGGGCTCTTTGAGAGAGTCGATACCTGTGAGTAAAACAAACACACTAAGCAAATAAGTAAAACACATAACTTTATAACTAAGTTTGTAAACAAGGTTACTCATCTGGTGGTATGTGGTTACTATCGCCTTTAGTACATGAAGTTTCTGTAAGACTTGCAAGTCTGTATCCCTAACAAGGATGCCAATGTAATGTTTGTATCTTACCCTACAAACTAGAACACAGCAATGCAAGCACCACGGCTTAGTGACAGAAATCGATGAGATAAGTAGGGGTATGCATGCAGATGACTTCAATACAGTTTCCCGTTAGTAAATTGAGTGGTGTTGGTCTTCTAGACCTATAGCTCTATTAACAAATGGCTTTACCTTCTAGGTAATAATGAATTACTATCAATGTATACACGGTGTTTCAAAATAACCAATAAATAATCAATTCTTTATCGAAAACTCATTATTAAAATGTGTTTGCAACGTAATATCATTCAACCCAAAATTTACATGTAAATCATAGTATCATCATCATGTCTATGATTTACATGAACATTTTGGGTTGAATGACATTACATGTAAACACATGCGTAGCGTCATACATACAGTTCTAAGATATGAACCTATACCACTGAAATCATAATATTAATTCTTTAATCTTCCAATTTTAACATCTTCTAATTCTTAAATAGGTTCAAGGTGCGGCACAACCATAATTATATACACAATCCAACCTTTTCCCATACATATTGAGGTTAGGTTTGTGAAAATTTTAAAAATTTATATCTCGAAAACTACGCATTACCGAGAGGGGGCGTGGTACCGGGGGGTAGGCCCCTCCCCGCTGTCCCCCTCCCTCCCTTCCCCCAAATCGTGGGTTGTTAATCTAAAGCCCTTCCAATAATAGTATGTAATGTACTATAATGATGTATGAGTAATTAAAATTATTAATTATTAGTTTATCACAACTAGTAATCTAGAATTTATTACCTAAATCAATTAAGTACATGTAATGAGTGATGAGAATCATTCCTGCTTAAGAAACAAAGTGATGTAAAATTTCTTAAATGTTAATAATATTTATTTATCAATGCAATTATTTCTTAAATAAGGTTACCTATCATAAGATCGAACATTTTTTGACCGAATTTCATTTCACCGAAAACTTTTCGACTATTTTCGTTTCGTTTTGTTTTTTATTTTGTCAAAATAAGTTTGCCACTGTATCATTTGACCTATTATCAATTCAATTTTTTTCGTTACTCCAACATTTCATTTGGTCGATTTTTTTTTTACCAAAGTTATGCTTAACCGAAATAACATTTGTTTCCGAATTTGCTAACAAAGAAGCATGCAAGCAAGCCTATAGCATGCAAGCAAGCATGCAGCATGCAACATGCAGTTTGATGCTTCGCTCGCTTCGCTCGCTGCTCGCTCCGCTGTGCGTGGTCACAATGTCTAACCTAACCTAGCTATTATCCTGTATCATCTTTTTCTTGCGGGGGGCTTCCGCCCCCCTGCACCCTTTGCACTTTTTGCATAACCTGGCTCATTCGTTACCTTTGGTGTAATAGCACACAGGTTAAGTAGATACACAACATAATATAACATTTGTAGCCAAATAATTTTCGGTAAAATGTTGTTTTGATGAAGTAAAAGTATATGGCAAATGAGAAAAGTTCAAAAGAAACTTCCACCAATAGTAAAAGAAATATTTTGAAAATCGGTGAAACGTTGTTCGTTAAAATAAGACCTAGACATGTCAAATGATATTTTGATGATTTAAAAATATGGCAAACAATACATATGGCAAAAAAGACGTTGTTGAACCGTTTTCGATCAAATGAAATTCGAACAAGCAAATTTCGGACAAGTGATAGGTTCCCCTTAAATAAATATGTTTTTAGATGACACTAAAATCTGCAGCCCAAATATTGCATCAAAACCACAATGTAGACTCCAATTCACAGTAAGTATTGTCTAATAAATAATGCATGTTAATTTAAATTTTATTATTGTAAGTAATTGTAGTCTGCTTAATAAAAATGAGCCAAACTGCAGATAATACTTCAGTTGAAGTCAATTGTGATAATTATTACTTCAAAAAAATATGTTTTTGAATGTTTTTTAAACTGTATGTTATCAATTTATATTTTTTATATATCAAAAAAAATATGTTGATTTTGCCATACTTAATAATGGGTCGGGAGGCTTTTGGGACCAGGACCGCGGTCCCAAAAGCCCCCTTGGAATTAGTTATTAAAAATGAGGAGTCATTCGGGACCACAAATGTGGTCCCGGACGCCACCTTGAAATTTGTATTTATTTAAGTGGTTCAATGGGACCACGAATGTGTAGACAGTTTCTACCGTTATTTTTATGATGGGGAAGTACAGTCAAGAAAAACAACTGCTGTTATAAAATAAATATAGATATACCGGGTGTAAGTGACGGTGTCCCATTTCTTTTGACAGTGAGTTCAGCAGACCTATGTTATTATTTGTTTACCGATGTTTATTTTTCTCAGAAAAGAAGTCATATAGTGTGTGTGCAAATAAGTGATTTTATTACGAAGGTGAGTGCAATTATTAATTTATGAAAAAACTAAATTTACTTCTTGTTAAAAAAAATAATGCAGATATACCAGCTCACCGAAGGTACTCACCTTCGGTGAGCTGGTATATCTGCATTATTTTTTATTAAATTAGAGTTTCTTTCACTAAAAAGTTACTGAAAACTTAAAAATAATCTTCTTCTATATTGAAGTCGGTGACAAATTTTAACACGAGATCATCATTTGGCGCCGACTTCAATATAGAAGAAGATTATTTTTAAGTTTTCGGTGTTTTTGAAGTCGGTTCTATTTTTTGTAAAAATTTTAATATATTTAATTTAACATAATAACTTAATTGTTGTATAAAAAAATCAGCTGTTCCATACAAATGTTCAACATTCACAGAACCTAGATGTATGGAACAGCAGATTTTTTTGCGATTTCAAATTTGGTCCCATAGTGAAAGTTTGCTTGTCTGAACAAGCACACAACATTTTTTTGGTAATTAAAAAATAACCTTGTATATTGTTTCATAATTTATGCAAACAGGATGGACCTGGGACCAATGTAAAAAATAGTGATTATTTTACCTTTATTTCGTTTCCCATCACATTATTACGATTTAAATTTTATGGGATTGTAAAAAATGCAATATTCCTTGGTGAAATATTTAATTTATTCGCATATTCTGAAAATAAATAGTTAAATAGGCTACATGTAATAAAAAGTGATTGATACATAATCATTGTGCAATCGATTTATTCACAACTTTTTTAATTTGAAAGGTAATTGAAATGGGTGAAAATCGGCCATCAACATTGAAGGATAGAATCTCTTTCGAAATAAAAGATATACTCAAGAGAACTAACAAAGATGGATCAAATTTATGGAGGTGTCGTTAGAAGACTTCTCACCCTCCAAAAAATACATCCGAGCTTATAATACAATCAGAAATGGAGCTATGCTTAAAAAATATAGAGAAAAATCTTGCAACACCAGTCTCTACGTATTTTTGAACAGACTATCGATAGAATAAAAGATACCGGCTTGGATATAATAACACCAATTCCATTATATGAAAATCGAAAGAAGTTTTTATACAAGAGGAGAAATAGGATACTAGGAGTGAAAAAGATTGAATACAATTTAATATTCGCTGATTATAAATACAGGAGTAAACGAATTTTAATTTTTTGTAAGGAAGGAATGATTACTTACTTATCAAAATCTAACCATATCTTCATAGATGGCACATTCAAGCTATGCCAGAAAAACTTTTATCAAATGTATACTGTCCATGCAGATATTGGCAGTAACAATTTTTGCGTTAATGTGGTCCTGATATTGTATGTACTTTTACCTGACAAAACCCGTGAAACATACGAGATTCTTTTTTCTTTAATCAAAAGTCGTTTACCTCAATGGAACCCATTGAAAGTAAGCATGGATTTTGAAGTGCCAGCCATATTGGCAATTCTGAGCATTCTCCCGAATGCCAAGATTGTTGGATGTTATTTTTATTTTACTAAAATGTTATATAATTAGGTAAACAGATTTGTAGGTGATTTTTATTTTCAATTCATAAATTAGCAGTTTAACTTGTTAATCTTTAGTAAGCTTGTTATATGAAAAAAGTGTTAAAACTGTTTAGATTTTTGCAGTACCTAATAATTATCAGCATTTCATTCAATGTCAATTTTTCGTAATAAACAGACATTTTAATTACAGCTATGTTTAACATAAATACCATTCATAAAAGTGGATTCGTTTTTTTATGTAAACATTTGCTAGCATACAATTTTTTATTTGTATTTGGTTTTATCTGCAATCATGTAGATTTAAGTGTTAACATAAATATTTTGTTGATTACGATTTAATTCTGATTAAAACTGTGATTTTTTAAATAAATATTATAATTATTTTATAACAGCAGTTATTTTTCTTTGACTGTACTTTCCCGATCGAAATACAAATTGAAACTGTGGTCCCACTGAAGCACCTAAAATAAATATTAATTTCAAGGTGGCCACCGGGACCACTGTCGTGGTCCCAAATGACGCCTCAATTTAAATAATAAATTCCAAGGGGGCTTTTGGGACCGCGGTCCTGGTCCCAAAAACCTCCCGACCCGATTTTCAACCATTTCAATTACCTTTCAAATTAAAAAAGTTGTGAATAAATCGATTGCACAATGATTATGTGTCAATCACTTTTTATTACATGTAGCCTATTTAACTATTTATTTTCAGAAGATGCGAATAACAAGTAAATTAAATATTTCACCAAGGAATATTGCATTTTTTACAATCCCATAAAATTTAAATCCTAATAATGTGATGGGAAACGAAATAAAGGTAAAATAATCACTATTTTTTACATTGGTCCCAGGTCCATCCTGTTTGCATAAATTATGAAACAATATACAAGGTTATTTTTTAATTACAAAAAAATTTTGTGTGCTTGTTCAGACAAGCAAACTTTCACTATGGGACCAAATTTGAAATCGCAAAAAAATCTGCTGTTCCATACATCTAGGTTCTGTGAATGTTGAACATTTGTATGGAACAGCTGATTTTTTTTTATACAACAATTAAGTTATTATGTTAAATTAAATATATTAAAATTTTTACAAAAAATAGAACCGACTTCAAAAACACCGAAAACTTAAAAATAATCTTCTTCTATATTGAAGTCGGCGCCAAACGATGATCTCGTGTTAAAAGGACATGTCCTCTTTTGGGCTAAGAATATAATTATTTATTAACCAACATGTTTCAGGTATTATTGTAAAGAGTACTCAAAAATCTAGGGTTTAGAATAAAATTTAGGTTTTTTTAGGCCTGCAAATTAAAAAAAACAGCAATTTTCTGATTGACTTTCATAGTATGTAAAACAAAGCGATTTTTGTATGGAAACCAATGACAAGTTACTGAAACGTGTCATAAACGAATAAATAAGTAACAAAAGCGCACAAACGATATGATAGTGAGTGACTTTCTGACTTAAATTCACATAAATTACATTTTTAATGTTTTATCAAGATTTACGAAAAACATGGCTGTATGAACTTAGCTCCCTTTGCCTTCTCTTGCAGAAGTGACAGACAGCGTCAAAAAAAGCTTTGTTTAATTTTGTGATTATAAATGGATTTTAAGATCGTGATCAGGGCAAGGACCGGAAAACCCCTTTATTTGATTAAGCCGATTGTTAGGGAAACCCTATCAAAAGGTTACCGAACGATAGGGTTACCCCATTGATAGGGTTAGTCTTTCCTTGTGGAAACTTTTTTGAATAAGCTTAACCTTTAATTTTAAGTGCTTACCAACTAATAAGGTTACCCTATTGTCTCCTATCTTATTTCCGCACATTTTCGCGTTTTATACTAACATTGGATTGATTCGACCGACGCCGACGGTGGTGAGGGCGGCGGACGGCAGTGTTTTCTTATTTATTAGATTGACACTGATATCTGTTTTCAAGTTTTATGTTAAATTATTATAAACATGGAATCTATAATACAGCTATAAATCTTGTCGCGAGATTGTAGATAAAGAATAATACAATACTTACCTATTTAAGTTGATCTTGATATTGGTAACTCTAAGAAAAATATTTGTTTTATTAAAAAAATCTTGCGGCAAGCTTTTATATTTGAATAAAAAAATGTTTCATGTAATAAATTAATGTTTATTTTCCTCTTTTAGGGCAATAAAATAACGAATAGACAGCTCTTGTTGCGTATTGAATGTTTGTGAATAGCAACATTTGCCATTACATAGTTATTCATCAAGCAAATCAAAAACTAATGCTTGAACTAATTTGAAGAAATTAAGGTCTATTATCGTTTTTTTTTTTCAAACTTCTACGTTCAGCCGATTTAAGGCCGATTTCGAGATCTGGGAAATCCTATGTTACCGCAGCAAATTCCTAATAACTTAAGAAGACTTATTCGTCAACTGGCGAGCGCAAAACTCGCGAGCGCTCGCCAGTTGGCACCTTCCGATTTTACCTAATTTTTTGGTCGTCAACTCGCTCGATGGTGGAATCTGACATATTTATGTACAGTCAGCTACAAAAATGTTTAAGTAAATTTAAAGTAGGTACCTTTTTTAATGTTTAAGATACTTTATACGATGTAAGTTTAAAATAAAACAAAACATAGTTTTGAGATAAATATATAAATCAACATGACAAAAACTGCTTATTTCCTTAATAATTATCAACAATATCACAATGACTCAAGAATTTGGCTTATTACCTATTATATTAACTGTCCAAAACTAAGCAATGTGAGTGAATTTCACTATGAATACTTTTTAAGAAACTTAATTTACTACCCCTTCCTATATATTTGAAATTGCAAAATTTGTAAAACAAAATAGAAGTCTCTTTAAAAGTACTAAAGAATTATTTCCAAATAAATATACAAGATATATAAATAGACTTGACCCTGGTGTTCGACCAAATTCTACAAAATTCATAATTAACTGTTGTTGTATGTGTATCTCTATATACAGTGTATCCCCGGATAAGGTGCACAAACGAAAATGGGTGAAACTAGACTACAATTTATCGATAAAAAAAGAGAAGAAAAATTTTAAAATTAAATTTTATTTATTATTGATTTTTTTATTCTCTTTTTAAGACCTTTTGTGTTTGTAAAATTGTAACATTGTAACCACTGCGTGGATTTTGTTCAAATAAAAACAATAATGATGCCAAAAGATTAACTATAGGTGCGTTCCATTTGACCGCAGATTCGCAGCATTTTCAACATTTTTAGCATCATCGCGTTTCATTAGCTTTTGGCGCTAGCAGGGCTAGCATCGTATGTTGACGTAATGCGTTCCATTTAAACAATATCTTGATTTTTAGGTTAGGTTTCCTTTGTGAAACATAGCGCGGTTAAAAATTTTAACATTTCTTATAAGAAACGCAAAACGTGGTTAGCATTTGATGTTAGCGTGACAAAATGGTGACGCTTAAATGAAAAACGGGGACTGTATGGTAAATAAAAAAAGTACATAAAAGCAGTCAATAGGGAGAAAAACATTTTTTTTCACTAATTTTGAACATAAAACTGTTAATTATTTTTTATTGCATAAAGTTGGCAAACAAGCAAACTGCCCACCTGATGGTAAGTGGTAACAGTCACCTATAATACATGTGGCTCTTGTGAGATTCGCAGCAAAACTGCAACCTCCACAAGAACCACAGTGTACGTTGCCAACTTGTGACACAAGATGTAAAGTCACAGTACCCAATAATTTCACTGCCATATCTTACCCTTCAAACCGGAACACAGCAATGCGAGCACTGCTGTTTGCGGCAGAAATAGGTAAGACGGAGGTACCTTAGCAGACGACCCTGGTACAGAGTCTCTCTCCAGTAAATTTTGAGTAAATGTTTATTTTTACCAAATAATGCAGTTAATAAAAAAATGTTTTTTTAGATTTTTTGTAATAAATACTTATTGTGATTTGTTTTTCTTGTTTTAATCAATTTTACAATAAAAAAGCTTAGCTTAAGTTTAAAAAATGCTTAAATGTGTTTAGCTAAATTCCAATTTAAGAAAGCTACCTCAGTGGTTGACAAAAAGGCAGCGGCGCGGGCGCCAGGGGACGGCGCGTTAGCAGGCCCCTCAATTAAAGACTCGTAGCTAAACATGTATTAGAGACAGAATGTTGTTTTTTTTGTTGAAAAGGTTATAAGATCTGGATTAATAAGAGGTAATAAAAATAATTTGTTATAGGGGGCATTATTTGGTAAAAATAAACATTTACTCAAAATGTAACACTTTTATGTTCAAAATTAGTTAAAAAAAATGTTTTTCTCCCTATTGACTGCTTTTATGAACTTTTTTTTATTGACCATACAGTGTTAATCTTTTGGCATCATTATTGTTTTTATTTGAACAAAATCCACGCAGTGGTTACAATGTTACAATTTTACAAACACAAAAGGTCTTAAAAAGAGAATAAAAAAATAAAAATCAATATTAAATACAATTTTTTTTCAAAAAAAAATTATTTTCTTATCGATCCATTGTAGTCTAGTTTCACCCATTTTCGTTTGTGCACCTTATCCGGGGACACACTGTATAATAAGTTACCAGAAAAAATTTAACATTTAACAGATTGAAAGTTGAGTTATATAAATGGTTGCTGTGTTTTTTTTTTGTTAAAGAATTTTTAAGTAATAATTAGTTTTTGTAGCATTTAGCCAGGTAGCACCCGCCATTGCTATCGCTGACACGAGTGCAATTTCTTCTCGATATTTTATGTGAATATTTTAGTTTTTGTTAAGTTTTAAAGTTAAGTATACGTTTCACATTAGAAGACGTAAGTATAATACTTATTTTAACTAAGTAAAATCATCAATTTACCCCTACAATACATTAATATCACTAAAAACTTCCACATTCAAATATTTTTCATTGTTTCGCCTTTAATTTTGGACGTCATTTTTTCCTTACACTTCTATGGACGGGGTCATTGAGGCCCCTGTTCTTCGTTACGCAGTTTACGCGTTTTTTTAGATATTAGGTTAAAATTTATGTCTTAATCGTAATAAATAGGTTCAAATCAAACTAAACCAATACAAATTAAATAAAATGTTAATAAATTTTACTTAGTATAACGAAATAAAGAACTTATGTGATAATAATTATAGGAATAAGTCTCATCTAACAAGAAAAACTACTTTTTCCTCAATTATGAATTCTAATAAGTAAATTAAACATAAAAGAAAGCTCGTAGGTAAAAAAATAGAAAAGTGACACCTATTTAACAAAAGCAATCGTAATACAATTGCTTTATCGATATTTTCTGACGCACTGCTGGCTGCACAGCTAATTATATTGAACATTTTTAAAGAAAAATTGATTAAAAGTAGAAGGAAATAAAAATATGATTGTCCTTATATTTGTAGACAAGGGGCCTTAGAGACTCCACGTCCATAGTTAAAGATTAACTGTTTTATTTCCATATTTTCTCTACAGGCGGCAGTATTAAAGGCTTAATTTTTATTATAAAAACCAAAGCACGCTTAAGCATGCTAATCTGGGCAGAGCAACGTTTTGGTCCGAAAATGAAAACCAAATACGATTGTACATATTCCGAAAAATCGTAAACATAACAGATATTAAAATTCAATTCCAATCCAGAAAACAAAACACAAAGACTCAGTTACCAACCTTCCAAACCCAGGTAAAGCTGAGGGCAATAGCTAGTTTTTATAGTTTTTGGTTTCAATCTTTTTTTATTTGACTGTACTTTACATGCGCGCGCGAGTTGACGACAAAAACATAAAATAAAATCGGAAGGTGCCAACTGGCGCGCGCTCGCGAGTTTCCCACTCGCCAGTTGACGAATAAGTCCTTAAGAATGACAACACGCACTAATTCAAATTCAAAAATCTTTATTCAACCTAGGCCTTTACAGGCACTTATTGACGTCAAAACAAAGCAAAACATTCCAATTTAAAGAAAACATATTTAACCTTGTATGAAGTTGTATGTGCTTACATCCTGAATATACCTACTCAAGATGTCTGCAAATACAAGTAGCAATTTAAAAAAAAGTTGAATCTACACCAGGAAAAAATTGGGAGAGCCTTCTCGAGAAGAACAGGCATGAAACTCGAAAGGTCAAATTTTTTTATCTCCTCTTTTAAATCGCCATTTACAATTTTGGTTTTGTTACATAGTCATTGAAAGTTAAAAAAAAATACAATCGGTATGCTTACATACACTTAAAATGTCAAAAAATAAGTTATAGACTTTACACTAATCATAATACAATAAATTAGGTATGTTGTTACCAAACATATGATAACTTAGTCAATATAATTCAAAATCAGTGTCAGTTCTTTTCTGTTAATATCAATAACAACAATATCTGTTAACATCAATAGCTATAACAACAACACGATTATTGACATTATAACGAATAAAATAATAACTTCATATTAAACACCAGGCATTGGCATCATTTAAATAATCGTTCACTTTTTATTATCCTTTACTCATTAGAGTCTTTTTTACATGCGCTTTAAACTTCTAAAGAGGCAAGTGTAACTGACACTATGTGGAACTTTGTTGTAAAAAGTTCCAAATTTTGTCAGAAATTTTGCTATTCACAAACATTTAATACGCAACAAAAGCTGTCTATTCGTGTATTTGGTTCCGGACGGAAACGATTCTATTTAAAAAAATTGACCCGAACATACAAACATACATACATATACACATACATACATACAGTGCAGGCTAAATACAAGTTTGTAAAAACAAACAAGCTGCACCGCGACTGGCGCGCAGCTTGGCGACATCTTAACGTAAACTGATTGACGAGTCACACGAAAATTAACTTTAGTGCGAATAACTTATTATTCCTTATTATTTGATGGGGCGATATTTTGCGGCTGTCGATAACTACACACGTAAACGGTTATGCAACAATAAGTCTAATGCATTTGACGTAAAAACTTGAATTGCTTGTGCGCGTTAAAACCCTATTGATAGGGTTAGCCTCAATGGGGTTTTCGGATGCGGTAAGTGCTTACCCTAATTAACTGTATTATTTTGGTTAGCCTTTCGGTGCAGTAAGTCGATGAAATGCTTACTGTATTGATAGGGTTTGTGAAAACAAGTCTATAAATTACCCAATCAAAACCCCTTATATGGTAAGTGGTTCCGGTCCTTGGATCAGGGGCGGTCGACTTTTCTATTGGCGCAATGAGATACCTACTAGGGATACATCGAGTGTTACCTCTAAAAACATGTTTCTAAAAATCCTAAAATGGTAATAAATAATAACAAAAGATTCATAGATGTTAACCATATTTTCTGATGATAAACATCTTTTAAAACATAAATTTGCATTATTTAACTAAAGTTAATATTTTTAAGTATATTTTGTTTAAAATTATCCAGAAAGACTTGAGTTTGAAGTTTATTTATTAAATGGATAATGGATGTAAAGTCAATGTTAGAACTGGCAACATACATTCACAAAAAATATGGCCGAATTTATATTTCTGGCGCATGAAATAATTTCCTTTTGTTTCTCCCTCGTTTCTCCATTGCGAATTTACGCAATAATATCGAAGTGTGCTTGCTTTTGAGATAACGACTTTTCTTGATAGTGTCATTTTGTGTTTTTACATGAGAAATAGACTCGTTTGGAGACAGTGACTTGTTTTGATTTTTGTGTTAAACTTGAGTTCTTTTTCGTGTTGTTACTTAGATTTAATTGCTTTTCTTGAGACAGTGAGGGAACATGCCTGATAACCTGAAGAGAAAATGTCTCAAGTGTGGAATCTCACCACAAGATGATGCAATTGCAAACATTATTATACTATATCGCTTTCCAAAGCCAGGAACAACAAATATTCGACGGTAAGTGTTGAAATTGACCAGTTTAAATACTTCTGACATTGCCACGTCCTTTTTTTGTTATTCAACAAGCCTTCATCGCAGTTGTCAAACAACGACGTTGAAACTTCTCTTAAATATTCGCGAAATTATTTTATGAAACTGTCTATCCTGGCACTTGACACTAGCAGTAATGGCTGTTATCCTCTCTAACGACTAAATGCTACAATAAAAAAAAAAAGACAGAAAAGACCCCTGTTAAAGCGGTAACGGTTATGTTCACAATAAAAAAGATAACACTTCTTTGAGTTCTATTAGCGTTACCGCAAGAACATAAAATTATAATAGTCTCTAAATTCCGTAGATTAAATATCATAATGATAAATGAACTTTCGCTCATAATATTTTCTTTTTCAGATGTGAAATGTGGGCCAAGTATTGTTTCCAAATGACAGTTGGTCATCTGTGGACTTCCAACGTAAATTATATGCTGAGCAAAGGATTATAAGATTATATATACTATTGACTTTATTAATGTTGAAGAGAAGAGATTATCCAAACATGCTGTTCCAGATATGATTGGTTTTGACAAGGTGAATAAAAATAGCTTTTGTATATATCCTACCTGTTTATATCTGTGTTAAAATAAATATTTCTAGCATTTTATGCATTTAATGTGTGGATGCTGAGTCCTGATAGTGGACTCCATCCTAAGACTTGTGATAGTTATATGCCGCCTGTAGAGTGCTCTTGTTGCATATTAATAATGATTATTTAGACAGTTCAGTGGTGTGACTATGGTTCATTTATTGATTGATAACGCCAAATTTTTTACATTTCAAATTGAGACAGCATACTTTATCAATAGTGCTTGCACTCCATCCAAATGTCCGAGTGAGCACTATGGATAAAGTCTGTATTATCAATTTCAATTGCTATGCAAGCTGTACTATAAACTACAACTCCTTACAATCATCATCATCATCACAGCTCATAATATATGTCCCTACTGAGGGGCTCGAGGCTACCCAAGGGTTAGGGTAGTAAGGCCTAAGTCAGCCATGCCGGCCTCGTGCGGATTGGTTGACTTCATATACACCTTTGAATTTCTTTATAGATGAATGCAGGTTGCCTCATGATGTTTTCCTTCACCATAGGAGCATCGACAAATGTACATATGAAATTCGAAAAACGAAAGACACATTTGAACATGGCAGGATCGAACTACGGACCTCCCGATAAGAAGGATAGTGCCGAGTCCACAGCACCACCAATGCATCCATACTCTACTCCTTACTGTACTATAAATTAAAAATTTGGAACTCCAGTTAGATATGAATAAGCCAGTTAGATATTATTTAAACAATATACAATAAAAACTTGTCTAGATGATATCAATTAATAGAAAATTGCGGGTCTGCTGGAAGAAATTTCATTTATGAAATAAGCAGATCTTTTGTACATTGTCTTATGTGTTGTTTGTGCTGTCTAGTTTTATGTGTACAAAAATTGTTAAATAAATAAATAATATAAGAAAAAATCCTTGGTTTCTAAAAATAGTTCTATTTCTTTACAGGCATTGCCAAGTGGAGTCACATTCAAGACTTTTATGACTGAGATAATGTAAATCCAAATTTCGTGTTTGCTACATCACTGAGGAAGGATCACCTTAACCCTAATTGCAAAGAAAATATGAAAGTTAGTCAGCTCAGGCAGCTCAGGTTTTGAGTCATTCGGTGGCTGCAGGCATGTTTGCAAAAATATCCCAAGGTAAACCTTTTATTACCTACGTAATAATTTATATTGTTATATCAATTAATCTGAACCTGAAAATTTATAAAGATTTGATATGAATACCTAAAAATGTCTAAACTAAAATTTATAGCTCAGAGCAAAGAGTTCTGATTAAGAAAAACCGTGGGTTCGATTCCCACCCCAGCCCCCATAGCATGAACACTGAAAAACAATAATTATGATAAAACAATAAATCAATATGAATGATAAAGCACTAAACTGTTTGATCATAGTGTGTTTTGTTGATCATGCTATGGGACAGGCCTGATTAATTTTTTCTAGTTAAGTTTAATACCTTGACATACTTAAACATTTCTTACAAAGTTCATAAAAAATTAACAAACAGCAGCTGATTTTAACTGAAAGTATTATTTATAAAAATATTTCATCCAGATGTTGGAATGTAAGATTTGTCATTGTGAGGGTGAATAACAATGCAAAATAAGGAAAACAGCTAGAAGAAATAAGTCGATTGAGTTGTAGTGTTGGACTGTCGGATGGCTCCTAGGAAAATATTGCCTGAATTCCTAGTTTATATATTTCTATAGTTTTGAAAATTTTCATTATTTAGTTTTTATTACATTTTCAGGGGAACTGCCTGCAGGTGCAATTACAACGGCGGAAATTGTCGCCATAAATAGCGACTCTGCTGTTTTGAGGAGAGGCAAACCACACTCAACAAACATAACCATGAACTCGCTGCATTTCAAACATTTTGAACTAATTAAAATTTTTTTGAGGAAGTAGAGTTTGTTGGATGCCGGAGCCCACCACCCACCACCTTCGAAAGATGGGTGGGTCTGGACTTTAAGAGGTATTTTGCAAATATTTAAAAATCTTAAAGAAAAACAGGATTAAATATCTGTCAACCCGTCGGGTACAGCAGGATGCAGTTGAAAATTTATTTGGCTCAATCCAGGCAAATTGTGCAAATTGCCTGGATTGAAATCCTACTGCCTCACAATTTTATAGGTGGATTGAAAACATCTATAATTTCTAACCCACATAGAGTCAGGAAACTGTGAAACAGACATTTATTATACAATAATAAATAATTTCAAGGACATGTTTTCTACACCACACACAAGCCAACAAGTAAAACCCCTAGAAGCCCCTGATATTGTGATCAATATGCTAGCTTCAGTGGACCACACTTTTGAAGCAAGCATGACTGACTCAGCTGAAATGCAAGCTTGTGCTTATTATGTGGGTTATAAAATGTACATTCATTCATAGAATGTAAAGAGTATGTCGACATTAAGAAGAAATTAATTTATGCATCAAGAAATTTAATTAAATGTGTTGAAGATTGTGCTACTCTATGCGATAATTTCTCTTTAATGTCATCATCAACATTGGATTTAAAAACATTGTTGGGCCATTTTCAAAATCTCTGCAGGTTTTCGTGTCCCAGAAGAATTAAATTTTTTTCTTCGTATAAATAGCGAAAAATCTTTAATGTCAAGTATATAGATTCAAAATATATTGTTAAATTTTGCAACCTGCACAAAAGAAAACAATCCACTTATTTTATTTATCCTCAATTTAAAGGAACAAAGCGGTCATTCTTGGTAACATAGTTGTTTTCCATACAAAATTATCGTGTCCCAGACAGTACATCAGTACAAATATAAGGTAATAACTATTTTTTCTGCTACACTGATAAATTAAAATTAATAGTAACCTAAATACAGACAATTTTTAAACATATTAAGTGCTTTTAATGACAAGTTGGTAATAAAATATATTATCTTTTATTTTTTAAAGTTTTGTCCCAGGATCAACACGAAAACATAGCAACACTCTGTTACTATAGTAGATTAGACTCAAAAATAGAGATGGCGTTATCATTGCGCCTACGATATCGTTTGCGGAGTGTCTTAGATAATTCTAGCGTGTTCGCGGAAGCTGGGGAGGAACACGACGCTAGCCAGTCGGTCGCACGCCGTAAAAGGAGCCGCGTGTCTTTATTCAGCGTCCGCACTGTTACCAGCATTTTTACGTAAGTAATTACTATTTTCTATGTGATTTTATAATATATGTGTACAATAATGACGGAATATCTTTATCTGAAACAATTTATTAAATGTCTATTTTACTTTGCGTTTAATTGTGCAAAGTATAACGAATTTTCCACTCTGTTACTGAGCAATTCTGTTACTATCGCATTGTAACAGAGTGGTAAGCTGAGTAACAGGGTTGAAATATTTAATACATATCGTTAGTTTTGACTCATATTTAAATAGCAAATGATGTGTTACTGCTTTGAAACAAAGGCAGTCCAAGTTTTATACTCAATAAATACTAAATAATTTATTTCAGGACTTTCACGCCACCGTTTACCCTCCAATATGATTCTTACGCCTGCTGAAAAGCAGCGAAGGTATAGGAATCGACGTAAAAACAGCCCAGAAAAAGAGTCTGAAAATAAAGGAAAGGGCCTTGAGCTATACCATGCGAATAAACGTCTAGTGAAAGATTTAACAAAGTTCTTCGCATTGTTATAGATACTCAACGGAATCATCGCCGGAAATTTCGACACCACGTCCAAATCCACAAGGACAAAATCAAGTGCCTTCTCCTGCTTAGCCATCAATCCATCGTTTGCAAACACCTCAACTTTCAATTTAAGTAGTCTAGTAAAATTACAAAGAATATTGAAGAAGAAAAGCAGAATACAGAAAAATATTTGAAAAATGAATTTGAAATGAAACTTGAAGAGTTTAAGAGACACGTTTTTTTATAATATAAAGACAATACAGAAACTACAGAACATGCATAGACAGATTATAAGAAGAAGTAGTAAATTATTTTGACGAAATACAATCCCACCACTTCGGTGGTTCCCGAAACCAGGTTTCTTTACACACTGGAGTCATGTCCAAGCGAGGATCAGATAATAAAAAAGGTGTCATCTTTTTGTACGGTGTTAGGAAATCTTACTCACAATCCAGCTGCAATCTTGGCTCACCTTCATCCCATATTATATAAAAAAAAATATGTGATTTGCAATAAATTATTCTCTGAATACAACTTCAACAGAGTCATATGGAACTTTTTTTAAACGGGCATAGCAAGGGCGCAGCAGATGGCGTTAGTAGCCTCTTGAAGCGCTCTGCAGACCAACTTGTCGCTCGTGGACAGGATATTTCTAATGTAACTTACTTCTAGCTTGCTTTAAAGGATATAAGTAAAGTAAAGTTATATCTTATAGCTGATGAAGACATTAAAACATATTTTAATGTCTTCATCAGCTTCATCAATGAAGATTCCAGAAAATATTGACCTATTAAATGGCACGATGAAGGTCCACCAAGTGTTTAGTAGTACTGAAAAAAGGAGTTCTGAAGTAAAGAAACTTAAGCTATTTCTGCCAGCGCGGCTTCTGCTCTTGATCCAAAAGAATATCGACCACGAAAATCCATGGACGAACATTCAAATTCTTTCGAATGCGATTTAGATTTTTTTATTATATAGGCAACGTTGTCCAGCCCCAAGGAAATCAATTTTATAACACAGTTATTGGTTCAGATTCTTATGACGATATTCCTTTAAGATTATAAAAAGAAACAACTTCGACTGAACAACCCAGCACATCAAGAGGAATCGATAATGACGCCCTGCTAGAGAAGGAAAATATTCATTGTTACAAAATTAAAGAAGGTGTCTGCGTCTTAGTTAAAGTTTCCGGTCTGAAGCAAGACTACATCTATTTGGGTAAAGCGTTAGGTGAAGACGAGGATGATGGGGATGTAAAAATTATGTTCTTCAGATCAATGGATGATACTACAAGAAAATTTAAATTAGTTGAGACTGATTTATCTATGAGTCTTTTGTAAATTTATTGACTATCGTCCCAGAGTCCAAAATAGTTTTTAAAGGGTCAAGAGTGTATTACGAGTTTAATACACCATTAGATATATTTGAGGAGTGGTGTTGATTAAAAAAATTTGATGTGTATATTTTCTAGATATTTTTAAAGTCTCAGTATGTTGATTAAGAGTGAGAGTGTACTAAAAACAACAACTTTGTTTCCTACGTAACAACTATGTTACTTTTTGTCCCAAATTTTTACGGCGTATTTTTTAAGTTTTCAGCAAAACTAGATGTCAAAGTGTTATCAATGTGCTATGAGCCAATTAATAAGTTAAATAATTTGCGACTGAATATTGTGAGATGTTAAAATAATAGTTTTTTTTACAATTTACGTAAAGTATAAGGTTTATTATGTTAAATATAGTAACATAGTTGATTTAGACTTTATTTTTATAGACATTAATAGTAATATAAAAATAAGATTTTGCATGTACCTAAGAGGTAAAAGACTGATATTGATAATGATACCAAAATATTTTTTTATGGTTTATTCTTCATTAAAATAAAAAATAATTTGTGATGATAACAGAGTTGTATTTATTTTACACCTTAAGACATAAATTCTGGAAAAAGTCTAAAATTATTGGTAAAACATCTCGGCCAATCATAAGATAACGAAATTCGATGTTCATTTCAGACATAGACAAAGAAAAAAAATGTATTTTAAGAAGTTTTTAATATTAAAACTTTTTGGAATTCATGTTACAAAACCCTGCAGAGAATTTGAAAATGGCCCTGTTATTAAAAAACCTCTGTGAGGATATAAATTTCACCTTTTAGAAACAGTGTGAGAAATATGTCTCAATAAATGTAAAAATTATCATAAATAGTGTTTTTCACATAACTATTAAAAGGTATTGTACATTAAACAACCGAGAATATGTAGAATCTGCTTCAAAACTATCAAAAAAAAAAATAGAACACAATAAAACATAAATAAAACTATCATACTTTTATTAAATTTTTACCTTTACTATTCTGCGAATTCTGACGTGATTTATGGAAACTAGAAAATAATATGCAATGATTTATAATTAAAATCATTGCATATTATCTAGTTTCCATAAATTACGATTACAATAAAAAATTTATATTACACTGCTTTTGAATTTTACCGCGCAGATAGTGCGTGGGGCCACAGTAAGATGGCAGAGGCGCGTTCAGGGCCTTCGCGCGAAGTACAACTTTTCGCTCTAACCCCGTTCAATGCCTTCGAGCGTGACAACCGGGTGAAACAACCGCCCGTTCAAGACCTTTGAGTGTCGGCGCGAGTTACAACCGAACAACCATCGAATTTGATGGTTGTAAAACGCTCTGACGTTTATGACTGAAATACTCTTACGTGATTGGATGATATTGGCGGCCATATTCTATAATGTCATCTACTAGAAAGAGTGAGAAATAAAAAATCATGTGAAAGAGGGAGATAAAAGATTTGGCTGCTGCAATCCGTTCAACGCCTTTGAGCGAGTTAAAAAACAACCGGACAACTACACCCAGAGGCGCTGAACGCGCCTCAGTACAGTCAAAATTTGTCCAACGTGTTTTTCTATGTAGTTGTCATTCTTCCCTTGGGTATATGTGTTCTGTGATCGTGATCGCTTATAATCTAAGCAATCACAATACATCACAATACTTTTTATTAAGAAGTGCACAATCTTGTGTTGTTGCCGCAATGACTGTCAAATTAAAGGCAGCGCAGACGTTATAGATTTTTCCTTCGACAATAAACCCCCAGGTGACCACATATTGAATTGGATTGCAAATTAGCAGCATTGCAGGCCACTGCTGGTAACAAACAAGCATCTCTGACTCTGACCAAAAAAATGATACATGTAATCAATAGGTCCATGCTATTAAAATGAAATCTAGCACAATAAATGCATTGGTTGGTGGCAGATGACTTCTATACTTTACTTTGTAGCAGTGTGTTTGTGCAGCATTTGTTAGGATGAGCCCCTGGCTGTAGTGTCTAGTGTGTGATACCTGTTTACCTACCTCACAGTAATAAAATATCAACATAAATAAAATATACTGGTCTGTTCTTAAGAATGCTACAGTTTTACTATTTCAATAACAAAAGATTTTTTACAAAACAAATGCTAATTAATGAACTAAGTGCAAAATTCTCTAAGATTACTATAATGCCAATTCAAAGTGTAAATATTTACTTCTATATGACTACATACCCTCGATTTTATCATGGGTACTAAATATGTAATATGAAGTGTTGAATAATTATAATAGTGGAAACTATGTGAAAGAGTTGTAATATAGAAACTGGTTGCAGGTATGAAATAAAACCCAGAAATTATGTAATTTTTATTTATTCAATTTCAACATCTTCCCTCATTAGTACGTAATTTCAAAATTGAGCCAGTGGTGTTATATGAGTTTGGTGCGGAGCCCATCCTAAATTCATGGATTTCATTTGATTTTTCCTCTTATCAGCAGTCTCATGTGATGGATCATTTTCTTGAATATGTTCCCCAAAATATGACTTAGCTTGCTTAATTTAATATGTTCCAAGACTGATCAAAATTAAATTGAATATTTTCATTCCGGGGAACATATTCAAGTGTGGAATTTAAGCATCAATATGTACAAAGATGGCTTCTAATGCCCTATTTAAAATAGATTGACCACCAGGTCGGTTGGTCGCTTACTGCAGCTAGCAGTGTAAGTTATAAGATTTCTTTTGAAATAGGTAATTAGAGGACTTTTGTAAGTAAAATGTTAGTAACCTCTAATAAAACAATGGAATTGTTTGAATCACACCCAAAGAGTATAAGGTACAGTTAGTTTTCTACTGGACAGGTTTTCCCTGCTTATATGGGCTATACCTAAATGTAAAGGGGCATATTGATTTTTGAAGCAATAACACTTTTTTATATAAGTAAACATGAGTTTTTGAAATGCATACCCGAGAAGCAATTCTGCAAAGGGATTACTTAGCCCATAGTCTGACTTAATATAAACCTAAGGCCTTTTTAGGCTTTGAACAAACCTCACCTAATTGAGTTAAGCAAGAGAACAATAAAACAAATTGTGTGACTGTTAAACCTGTCCAGTATTTACATACTATATCAGCGGAATTTTCTATATTTTCAAATTCAATTAGTTTCTGTTCTTTGATTTTATTGTTAGTAAGTCAAGCATGAATTATTACATTTGGTGTAAACTATACAGTTAATTTCTAATACACATAAAAATGCAAAATCATATTGACTTGATAAGTAATAATAATGTTTATGTGTATATGTGTGAATGCAAGTATTTGTTTCTTTTAAACCGTACCGTACCGTAAACGTAAAACCGTACGTTTATTACTGTAAAAATGCAAAATCATATTGACTCATGTGATTTTCACAGACTCTGGCATTACTTTACGAATATTTTACAATCCCTGAGGATCTTCTTTCTTAAATATAATGGTACCCTTCGACATTCCAAATTATAGCACTCTGGTACAAAAAAAATGAGAAGTTGTATCAGGAGTGCGACTGTAACCTTGGGTCTGGTTACTTCGTACGTTCGTACGTTCAAATTACGAGAAAACTTAGTCCAGTTAGCAAGCCAATATTTAAATCACATGTAAAATCAAGAACCTGAGCATAGCTGTAGAAAATAAAAGATACTATTTTGTGAAAGGAAGGAAGGTTACACACATACACACAAACAATAAACAAAAGTCAAAACGACAGCTACAGTGGCATTGACAATGACATCCTTTTAATTGCCAGTAAAAAAAAACTAAATGTGGCCCTGCTAAAGAAACAATAAAAAAAAACATTTTTAATTTTTTTCTCCTAAATGCAGGCCTTAATATTTTTAATATTCATGGATAAACATCCTTCTCATAAAGTTCTATTACCGTCATAAATTTTTAAACTGGTTAAAAAAGGTTCAGAATAAAATTCCACGTTCCATACAAAAAGCGGACATGTCCTTTGTCACCGACTTCAATATAGAAGAAGATTATTTTTAAGTTTTCAGTAACTTTTTACTGAAAGAATAATGCAGATATACCAGCTCACCGAAGGTGAGCACCTTCGGTGGTATGGTATGGTATATATTTTTTTTAACAAGAAGTAAACTTAGTTTTTTCATAAATTAATAATTGCACTCACCTTCGTAATAAAATCACTTATTTGCACACACACAATATGACTTCTTTTCTGAGAAAATAAACATCGGTAAACAAATAATAACATAGGTCTGCTGAACTCACTGTCAAAAGAAATGGGACACCGTCACTTACACCCGGTATATCTATATTTATTTTATAACAGCAGTTGTTTTTCTTGACTGTACTTCCCCATCATAAAAATAACGGTAGAAACTGTCTACACATTCGTGGTCCCATTGAACCACTTAAATAAATACAAATTTCAAGGTGGCGTCCGGGACCACATTTGTGGTCCCGAATGACTCCTCATTTTTAATAATTAATTCCAAGGGGGCTTTTGGGACCGCGGTCCTGGTCCCAAAAGCCTCCCGACCCTTAATAATGACAGAAAAAACTTACATCTGTCTATATGACCCAATATTGATTGGCTGAAATGTATGTTTCAATTTGGAATAGCTGCACACATATAGCTTATTAATTTTTTGTTGTGTATTATGGCTTACTAATTGTCACTACGAATTTTGTATGAAAGAATATGATTTTGCAAATTCCAAAAAATTTGATTTGTTTTATTATAGTGAAAAAGTCAGAAGAGTAATTTACTTTTTTATCTGTTACACTCGGAAAACGAAATTGATTGTCATTTTCATTCAGAGCCAGTGCGGGTAGCCAGTATAGAAAAAGTTTTAGAAATTTCATTTTATCTATTTCAGAAAAGGAATGGAAAATCCAGTGCCAAGATTTGATAAAAATTTAGAAGAATTTTTTTCATTATGTGATCAAATGGAGTTACATTTGGTAAGTACCTATTTAAATCAAATTAAAAATACTCATTGTTTACCTACATAAAACAAACCTTACAAAATTTACAACCCTCTGTTTAAGTTTAAAAAACCTTTGTTAACCAACTGTTCTGCTCCTTTCAATCTATAGAGGAGTTCGAAGCAGTTTTAGAATGTTATTATTATTATATTTACTGATTGAAGTTTAGTTTTTGCAGCTATTTAAAACTTGACAATGAGTCACACCAACATATTAGAATTTTACAATAAAATTCAGATAACTTGAAACCTATATTTGTAATTATACATTGGTTTTTGTTTCATCGAAATTGAAGCAGTATTACGACATTATTAATCCAGGTTATTCACTGTCAAACTTCACTCATTCTTAACGACTCACGACTTCAAAAAAGGAGGAGGTTCTCAATTCAATGCGTATGTTTTTTTGTGTGTATGTTATGCGATTATGGCCGCGAATTATGGACCGATTTTCAAAATTCTTTTTGTATTCGATAGAGTATACTCCAAGGGTGGTCCCAAGGTCACCAAAATTAGGACCTGATGATGGGATCCCGTAAAATTGTTTATTACCAGCTCACATTAGATGTTACACTTGTTACCTTTAATACCAGCTCACATTAGATGAGCTGGTATTAAATTAGTTCGATTAGGTTAATAGTAATCATAATAGTTAGACCCTAATAGTTAGAACCCTAGTTTAATTAGGTTAATAGTAACCCTAATTTAACCAACAAACGAGCGTCGGTGGCTCTGTGGACTCGGCACTTGCCTTCCAATCGGGAGGTCCGGGTTCGAGACTGCCATGTACCAATGTGTTTTTTGTTTTCGAATTTCATTTGTACATCTGTCTGACGCTCCTACGGTGAAGAAAAACATCGTGAGGAAACCTGCATACATCTGCGAAGAAATTCAATGGTGAAATGTGAAGTCGGCCAATCCGCACTGGGCCCCTTGGTGGGGACGTATATGAGCTGTGATGATGATATATCAATACAAAAATGGTTTAAAAATTTGAGAGAGACAATAACTTAGCATTCCATGGATTCACCGTGCGGGTGCCGGGTCCATTGCGTTGCAGAGAAAAGAGTCAAGAGCAGTGCCCGGGGCTTACGACCCAGGTGCAGGTTTAAGTAGCTACTTTACAATGCATCAAGATTCACCTTCACCACTCCGGCTCTTCTCTCTGCCTGCCAATTTAATCCAATCAATTATTTACACATATCTATATAATTGAGTGATTTCATTTACTAAAAAGATAAAAATTATTTTACAAAAAATAAAAACCGACTTGTACAGACAACATCACACTTCTATATTGAAATGGGTGCCAAACGATGATCTCCTAGAAAGTGTTAAAATTTGAATGCGTAGCGGGAATGAGCGTTTCCCTCTACAATATAATGTCAACCATTTTTAAAGATAGAGTAAAATAATAAACATTGGAGAGGTAAGCTCTATATCTGCCCAGAACTTAGTGTCATTTAGACCAATCTACCTGCTCGATTCCTTAAGTTTATTATTTCAGCATTTTGATTACATTTAAGCTACATTTGTAAAAGATTATTTCCTGAGTAGGATTATTTCCAGAGATTTAAATCGTTGGATGCGCCTTGCGCTTCCAAAAAGTGACTACAATTTATGTCTGTGTGCGTTACATGACAAATTCACACAACAACGCGACGCGCCATAAAACTTTGACACCTAAAATCGCTAACGGTGTATTATGCAAGGGGTCAAACTAATTTGGTTTAAACGACAAAGCAATGACACGTATATTTACGATCTCGCTCACGCACGTATTGTTCGGTCTCGCTCGTACAAACACATACCGGACGCCAAAACTGATTTATTTGGGAAATCATGAAAATAATTAATAAATAGGTAGTTACGCATAAAATGTAATTCCCTTAGATTTGTGGGTATTCTTCGAGTTATTAAAAAACTTTCCAAAGGCACAGGAAGGCATATTTTATTATTTTACGCTTGAAATTAGGGAAAAGAAAAAATGCATTTGACGTCCAACGCTCGGTGCTTTCCGCCCACAGAACACAATACCCCAAGGGGAAGAATTTCGTCTTCATAGTAGACATGCGCAAATCATGTCCTGTAATGGATTGAACCTGGAACGGTTACATAACATTTCGGAACTATGTCCGTTATCATGTTCGCGGAACTATGTAGTTCTTTTAGCTATCATGTGCATAGACAGGTTTAGTTCCATATCTATTCATACAGTTTCAGTTCCTTGATCCATTATGCATTACGTTACGGTCCGTGTTATATACTCGTAATCTTTACCATATACTATTACCGTGTCTTTACATAGTATAAAATGAATTCGCTTCCGCTGTATGTTCGCTTAGATCTTTTAAACTACTCAACGGATTTTAAGGCAATTTTATTTTTTTATTATTGGGAACGCTCCGACTCTCGGACTCGCCGCTGTGATTCGTCGACATGTCTCGGTTCGGAGTCCGAACCGTCCGAACTTCGGAGTTCGGATATGGACATGCGCGAAACGACAGAATAGGTCCACAGAAATGGAACGTGAATGGAACTGTGAACCTGTTTAAATCAACGCCTCGGAAAGGAACTATGTCGTTCCAGTGTCGGACATAGTTCCTGGAACTATTACGATCCGGAATGTTTCCGCCACAGACTACGACCGAATGAGTGAGCTCACTCTTCCCAACGTTGACACATTTTCTAGCGCCTTATGTATGGGAGGGGCGCATCTAACGATTTAAGGCGCTACACAGAGGGACACGCTCCATACAAGGGCGGTCATAAATAGTTAAAGTCCTGTTACTATCAATACATTGTATTATTTTAGTGACTTATAGTTGTAAAAGTGTTTTAGGAACATTAAAATGAAAGAAGTACATGTATTTACGGAATAAAAAACGTTTACTTCAGTAAAAAACAAATATAAACAATAACATACTTTTACCTAAATTGAACAAACACTTAAAAATGGGAATGTAAAACATATATTTTAAATAAAATAAGAGTCAAAACATTGATAACATTATTTAATTATAATAAAATAATAGAAATAAATAAATTAAAATTAATTAAATACAAAAAAAACAAAACAACTAACAAAATACAAATAAATTATTCTTATTCTAACAATATTAAACATGTAACAATTCTATTACACTTTGTGACAGAGTATTTTTCTTTTTAGGGGGAAGTTTCCGAAGACTTGTAATATAAGGATCTGAATGTAATAATAGTCGTTGTATTAAATCTTGATTGGTAACTTCACGTGACATTTTTCGAGTGTGACTTCGTCTATAAATTTTGATATACTTATTTGTCGCTTCAGCAGCTTCTTCGGAAAGTTCTCCTATAGATAACAATGCATAACTTATAATATCTGATCCATGTACGAGCACCTTGTGGACAGAAGCAGGAAGACTATACCACGGATATTCCTCGACCAGGCTGTATGCTGTTTGTAATGCATAGTCTTTAAATTTGCATTCATTAATTTTATGTCCAGAAGATAACGTTTGTAATATTACACAACAACGATCTATGAGATCCTTATTCAAACCTGTAATTTCAGCAGATACAGCTGATTCCAAAAAAAACTTCCTGGCCGTGTTTCCGTCGTTAGACGTCCCGCTTCCACCACTACGCGGCTTGTCAACTATTAAACCTAATCGTTCCCTAAACTGGGACTGTACATATTGTTTTTTATTTGATAACAATTGTTTATCACTATCTAGCCTAACTTGCCATTTTTTTATGTCTAATCTATATGAAAGATGAATAAAATATTCGAAGAAACGTATCCAAGAATGTAGTGGTGATAATCCAAATTGGTATCTACTCTCTATTACAGGTTTTTGTAAACATTCGTCTATTTTATTCATCTCTTTAGGGGTAGCATTACATATATAACATCTACTTGTAGATGTTTCACTTAAAGCACTACAAATTTTACCATCTACCATTGAAAGCTGCAACTTATGAGAGACGACCAATTCACGATTGTCGATCTGAATAAAAGTAGGTTGCAAACTTTCAATTTTATCCTTAAAATAAGCTTCCTCTTGCAAAGACACTGCTGTGCTTTCTTTCAAAAATTGAAATCGAATAGGACGGCAGTACCTAGTGGAAGAGGGTCGAGGATTTTTCCATAAAATTTTACAATTATCTTCAGCTAATTTTACAATAATTTGAAGGGGTACATAAGATGTTACAAACAAACTACTATCTTCTAAAGTTGAATCTGAAAAAAATTGTTTGTATTCACTATGTCCAGTGCTGCCATCGAATCCCCATTTCCCAAGTAAAGAGATATTAGACAAACAATCATCAGGAATCTGATCTAAGACCTCTTTTTGAGATTCAAGGATTCGAGAAGCTGTGTGATCAAAAAGACTTTGTAATTCAACTTCAGCTGAAGACTCGGAAACAGTTATATTAGAAGGGTAACATCTCTGTTTCGCTTTAGTAATTTGTTGGTAACATGGTAATACATTAGGAGAAATCTTACTATTAACAAAGTTTTTAATTAATAAATACTGATGTTTTGTCAACTGAGCATCAGTCACAAGTGACAAGACATCATCAGTGCTAACTCTAGATATACACGAATCGAATGAACAGTCTGAAACATCAAGCAATGCACTCACAGTAGAATCATCAGACTTTGACAAATCAGCTACTCTCCGACGTTTAGTCCTTTTACTACATTGCGTAAAAGGTTTTCGAGGACGACCACGTGAATGACACGGCGACGTTTCAGACGGAGTACATTGCTTATTGTTTTTCACAAGTTGAATTTTTTCAATAACATTAAACCAATCGGAATTCTTATATAAAAACTTGGTTTTATCCCTATTACATTTTTTCCAGAATCGAGCAATAGCTTTACATAAATTATTAACAATTTTCTCTAAATAATGAATACCAATGTTCTCAGCATCGTCGTTCAGAGTAGTCAACAAACTTTGTAGGACTTGACGACACTTTTCCGAGTCATTATCGGTATTGACAGTTAGCCATATTTCAAGAATATGCATTCTTGAAAACGAGCATATATATAAATTACCTAAAACAAAAAAAAACTGTTAAAATTCAGTCACAAAACCTACACAAAGCACTAAGACTAAATAAACTAATTTCGTAGCAAATGCTACGAGATAATCTGGCAACCGTAGCACCCTTGTCATCGCCAAAAGGGCAGATAAGGGCAGCCAAGTTTTAATTTTCCTAAGATAAGAAAGTCTAAAGATTATGGTGCAATATACCTCCATAGTCGGAGCGAGTGGGAACATATTTAAAAGTTTATTCAAACTTTGAATATTAAAATATAATACTCCAAGAAAAGTCGCCTCGTAGCAATGACATACTAAAGAAAATATATACTAAGATACAATTAAAATAAAAATATTAATTATTACATACCCTGTTCTTGGATATCCATTTCAGAAAAAACTCACACAGCACTCACAGGTCCCGCAATGACAACAAATGACGTCACGCTTTTTAATGACTCACTGATAACAGTATTTACGATTGGCGATGCGCTCTCTTTGAATGCACAATAGATAATGAAGGCGCACTCTAATTACTGACCTATTTATAGTTTCAGAAGGTACCGCAACTATCCAATGTAACGACAAGGAATAAAATGTAAAACAAGAAAGCAGGTTTTTAAGATTTATGACCTATGGATGTCCCACAGTGCGCTATATCGAAAATGAATCAAACAATGGGAGGCGTGGTCTATACGTAAACGCGGGGCGCCCCCCGTGCTCAAGCAGCTAGTCTTTATATCTATGTCAACAAAGTCGTGAATGCGTTGCGCCCGCATGCAATCAGATCGCTTAGAAATTATCGACGTAAGCGACAAAATACAAATTATTTTATGAAAAAATAACTATAATGATTAGAAAAAAATGCTTCTGTACGATTCTGGATACTGATGATGGCTACTTATTTAAGGAACTTTTTAATTAATACCTAACACCGTTTACTAGTAATCCTGAATATTCTTTTTATTAAGAGGTAATTTCAAAAATAAAAAGTGTCGAGGCAAAATCTTTAAATTGCGTTTTCGGTTCTGCTCGTGACTAGCTAAAGATATGAAGAAACACATATTTGACTTTCAGATCTGTAAGATCTCTCAGTTACCTATGATATTACATTAAAAATAACCAATATTTTCGATATATCGCCTTAAATCTCTGATTATTTCTAGTTCGCAATATTCTCTTTGGACTATAAAGTACTTTGCTAGTGGGTTGACTTACCACTAAAGTGAATTATGACATCGACTGACATTGTTAACACCTAAACACTCAACTAATTAATACAACATTCATTCTTCATAACACATTCATGTAACCCACCAAACTTTGTAAATTCCAAACTAAATAATTATAAACATGCTTGTATCTTACATCTGTGTTCGTTTATCGACTCGGTGTGTCGATACAAAGTAAGCATATTTGTCTATTACGTAAACATCTAATATAAGTATGCAACAATTAACATATTGACCCGGCAAGGATCGCTAATTAGTATTATTACAAAGCGGTTTGCCAAAGTGCGTTTACGTGACTTTGTATCAATAGTCAGCGTAGATATTTTATCATTTAACAACTTGCCTTAAAATCAGAGGCCCTACCGTGTATCTCAAAACAATCACTCGCTATCGCTTTCGTGATATTAGAACAATAGTTTTAATATCACATTCACGGATGACATTAGAACTATTTTTTTAATATCACGAAAGCGATAGCGAGTGATCGTTATGAGTATCTCATGGTGGTATGTTGTATAAAAAATATGTAGGTATGTGTATAAAATGTATAAAAAAACCGGATACCGGCAAACTGCTTAACTTCAGCCACATCCCGAAGTTACGAATACTAAGAAGTTGGATGATAGAAAATAAATTAGAGATTAGAAGATAATCGATTTTTGCACTTAAGAGGAAATCGTACAGGCCGTTTTTCCATACAAAAATAGTCCCCTGTTTCCTTCCTGAATAATGGCAATAGTTACTCTATTTTTTCCAATAACATCAATGGCCACTATAAGCATGTTCCTATGTTTTCCTTTTTACATTAAAAAAAATATTAAAAGAGATTTAAACCGTCAAAATCCTAAAAAATCGACCTAATTTTCTTCTGTATTCAAAAGTCCAACAAACAAACAAATAGAACAAGATTATAATGAAAAAAGCAAAAGATAGAAACACAGAAAAAGCCTTGCTTTAATTTTTAACGTCATGTTTTCACGGAGAAAACAGGGGACTACGAAACGTATATTTTGTGCACTTTTCATAGGTATTTTCGGTCCGAGCCGCAGTTGTCTCTATCGTGCTTAGTGGGGCTAGCACGCAGGAGAATCGAAAATCGAATCGAAATCCGAATCGAGGAGTTTGTATGGCATTTTTATTAGTTCTGCTACTCCCCGCTGTGGTGATAATAAAATTGCCGTACAAACTCCTCGATTCGGATTTCGATTCGATTTTCGATTCTCCTGCGTGCTAGCCCCACTGTTCAGTTGTTCGGAGTCACAGCGCGACATCAATACGAGCACATTTAACAAATACTTATCTTCAAATTCTCTCGACCACGAACACAGAATCTGTGCATCTTTGCGGCGACTCATTGAGTTTCCTTCCAGTCAGAAGTAAAACGAAGTAGAACTGTAATAATACCGTAATACCTGCAGCTGTTGCTGCGGTACCAATTAAATTACTTTATTGCAGCGAACAGCAATAACGTGTATCCAGCAAGCCCAGTCCGCGGCACATTACCTACCGCTTACCGTCATACCGTCGCGGCTCGACTCAACACCGATGGCACAGGTCAGTATTTTCTTGTACTGCTATTTATTCTTATTAGAGAAATTCCCTCATCGGATAGTAAGTTACGAATGAGGATGAAGATGAAAGTGAGATTCACCTTTGTCGTTTTCAACCACGGAGGAAGCGCTAGGTGAAACCCAGCGCCCCGCAGTCTCCGCGGCGCTAGGCGAAATCCTCCACTCCGCGGCGCTATACAAAATCCCGCATTTCGCAGCTTTACACCAAATTCAAAGTCAGAAATTCACAAGATTAATCAATACGCTTGTGTACATTTGTGTTTGTCACTCAATATACGTTGTACCCATTGGGCAAAGATCTTATCGTATCCCAAATTATTCTTATAAAATCTTAAAAAAATAGTGTTTCTAAAAACATTAAGAACCATTTCACTCAAACGCCAAACTTTGCGCACAAGCGCATCCACAGGTGGAACAATCTCATCGGAAATGCATGGACACCGCTTGCCGGGCTCAACGTTTTTTTGGCCCGCCGAAAAACCCTGCACCATTTCCCGACGTTTTTTATGACCATAACAGTTGTAGAAATTGATATGTCGATTCATGCAGGTCAAGGTTCTTTGAAGTATGAAAGTCGAATAATTGAAGGTGCTTCGCACTTAGCTGGTGCGGCGATCGTCCCCGTCATCGCGGAACTCGCGGATGTCTGCTGTGCCGAGACAAAGCGTTTGTTGAGGTCCTTTCGCCTTTTCGCCTAGCGCCGGCGCTTCGGAAACCGCAGCGTTTGAGACCTTATTTTCGACCGTCGTATGTACAGTCAACTCCTCATCACACAAACCATATAATTAACCGCATTTTTACATTATAATAATAAAGTATATATAGCGAAGAAACTATAAGAAAAACTGCATTTTACACCATCTTTCCAATTTCTGCTCGCATTACTGTGACAGGCATTGAACCAACTAGGTACTATGAACTTATATCTGTCATTTGAAGTGGCAAGTGGCAACGTATACTGTGTTAATTATGCAAGTCTTACGCAAAACACATTACTTTGGGTGACTAATGCCACTACAAATTATATTATGCCATTACACGTAATCTATCATGTGTACCGAAAGGTATCTAATCGTGCAATGTTCAAAAGTCTCTTTTGAGTTTAACATAAACAACATTATCATAGGTTAAGGATAGTGAGCTTTATCTGATCGTACAAAGTATTTCATTCATCTGCGTACCTAGGTACAGGCTAACTTTGATTTGCGTGTTTACTAGTTTTGTTCGGTTTTATGTTATGTTGAACGTTTTGCATCATTTTAATATACCTAAGAAAGTTGTAACCAATTCCAATTGAGGTGACCGACCTTTAGTTGTCGAAAGAAGTGTTTTGTATGCTGAGAGCTAGGAAAATGAAGTGATTATTGGTAGATTACCTAGCTCACCGCCTAGCTTCTTAGAACTTCACTGGTGGAAGCACCCTAAAAAACCGATGCCGGCCAACCATCCAATATAAACTGTTATTCGCCTTTGATACCTTTAAGGGAGTTGTATATACCAGGAACGGTATTCTGGTGTAAGCTAGACCTGATGGAATAGCGAAGTTAAACAATACTAGTTTAAAATAAGGAAGTAAGTTGATAAAAACAATACTCAAAATATGCGGAAGGCGCAGCATCGGTTTCGAGATCCCTGAGGGAGGTCAATGTCCAGCAGTAGGCGTCTCTTGGCTGAAATCAACGGAAAGATGATAATAGTAAATTGGAATCCAACCATATCCATATGGTGTAGTGGTTGAGACCGCTCGGTCCTGGTCTAGAGATCCGGGGTTGGATTTCCCAGACATTTTTACTGTTTGGTTTGGTTGGTGGTAGGGCTTCTAAACCCACCTGGCAGACCACCACGGTCTTACCTAAGTTGGTGACCATATTAACAACATTGTTGTGTTGCGACAATTAGAGGTAAGATAGCTAGTTCCTAGGATGTCGAAGAGTCCAGGTGAAGCCCGCTCCCATCTTTTGCCTTATCGTTACTTATCATCACGTTAACCAGAGGGAGACTGTACCATAGTCGTCTGCACGAGTACCTCCGCTCCGTTCCACCTATTTCTGCGGCCAAGCAACGGTGCTTGCATTGCTGTGTTCCGGTTTGAACGGTCTGACAAGCAGTGAAATTACTGGGTACCTAACCTACTGTGACTTGACACCTCATTTCACAAGTTGGCAACGTACATTTACTCCCTGTAGGCTTGCAAATCTTACAAGTACCATAATGTACTATCAATATAGGCGACTGTAGCCACTTTCGATTATAGTCAAACCGATGGGTGTAGGGGTTTGTGTTGAGTTTTCTATCTCTTCGTGGAGATGTAACTGTAGCTGAATCAGTCACATATTTTGACATTATGTATTAAAGTTCAGTCAGCATCACGTTATAAGCTTCACATTTGCATTACGAAAGTCGTCGATATTACGTGCGACATAAGAGCGGTCTCAATGTCAACATGTATAGTATGGCGCGCTGTGTGTGTTGCCGCGGCCCGCATTCTTAGAGCATTTACCCGCATGCTTAGAGCATTTATTGCAATCGTGACTATCGAATTCCGGCGATGCTCAGTTGTGGCCAAAGTATAATACAACAAATGTTTGAGAAGAAGCTGCTTCTTGAATTTCTGCTGGTGAAAATTCTTTATCACTCATTGAACTCACTTTATACAGTTAAAGAAATGGATAACAAATGACAATAAAAAATAGTAAAGCCGCGCGCAAATATATTTTTTTAATTTATATATTTTACTATACAATAAAACTTTGCGTTTAGTAATCATGTTGACGTTTTGACACAGTTGTCCATATGAATCTAAACGGCTTTAAAGGAGTTGATTCCATTTTCAAATTACATAGCCGGCCATTAATTTGAACACGCCAGAAAAGAAATTGCCTGGCCGCTATCTGGCCCAATAGAAAGTTGTATAAGATACGGTCGTATATCGTAGCATGTTTGAGAAAATTTTATAAATTTTATTTTTTTCTTTCTAGGAAACTACATTGAGCTATCCACAATATTTGAATACGGTGCGACTCCAAATATCGTATGCGAAGGATATCCACGACACGTTGGTGGCAGCAGCACAGAATATATCGCCCACGGAGTGATTTGCAACGGTATTTATTTTATATGTATATTGTAATTATTATGTAAGCATAGTTTAATAAATATATTTCATAAGTACTTAGTGAATTATTTATTTTATGTACAGGAATGGTAGTCGTTATTAACGTATAATATGTTATGTTTCTTAGCTTAGCTATTGAAAGGTGAGGCTGTAAAATACAAGGCAAATACCTGTCTCAATTCTGAAAATATATTTTGTGGTAAAGTACATTGTAGATGGTGTTATATTTATTGTAAAATTTTCCTAATGCTGCAATCCTAGCACGGCGCGTGGGCAATAGATGGGAAATTTAAGTTCTTTATTGACTCGTTTTTCCAAAGCCAAACCTAGTCATTACAGCAGTCTAAGTAGTGTATTTAAGGCCGGATTTATATTCGTCTGAAGCGACGTATTGTGACGCGTCAGAACGGTATGGGTTTCATACATTTAGTGCGGTGAGATTTATTTTAGTGTGACGCCGTGACGCGATGTGTTGTGACGGCTTGTGTTGTGTCGGCTTGTGTTGTGTCGCATCAGAACAGTAGGCTTACAATGCGCGCAGCCAAAGATGAGACTTGACGGATCACGTGGTTAAACCTGCGCAGTAGATAGTTCGTAGGCCATTTTGGCGGTAAGCTAGGCAAGCGGGGAGGGACGGGACCTTAGGACGGGACCGTTGCGCTGTGAGATAGGAGAGTGCGGGGCGAGGTACCTGAGCAAAATCCCCTCTAGGTACTAGCATCTGACAGGTCTCATCTTTGGCTGCGCGCATTGTACTCTTGAATTATTTCCAATCTATCGATATTGAAATTGTGATTTTTTGTACGGTTAAATTTCCACGATGTCGCCAAAAGTGTGCTCGACTCTCACCTCAGTAGATACACAAAGTTACATGATTCACAGTTTGGTTTTCGTGCTGGGCTATCTACTGAGAGTGCTATATTTGCACTGAAGCACACAGTCAAATATTAACCTGATAGGAAAACACCAGTGTATGCTTGTTTCCTGGACCTTTTAAAAGCCTTCGACCTGGTTTCCTATAATGTCTTGTGGGAACGGCTTCGGAAGGAGGGCGTTCCTGCGTCACTGGTATCTGCTTTGTCGGTCTGGTATGACAAGCAAAGAAACTTTGTAAAATGGTCAAATGCATTGTCTGATCCTTATAGACTTGAGTGCGGTGTCAGGCAGGGAGGTCTTACCTCTCCTAGGCTTTTTAATGTTTATATGAATAAACTACTTGTGGATCTCAGCAGCGCATATGTCGGATGCCATGTAGATGGAATATGTGTCAACAATTTAAGCTATGCAGATGACATGGTCCTGCTGAGTCCTTCAATATGTGGAATAGGAAGTTACTTTCAATTTGTGAAGTATATGCACAGCAGCATGGTCTAAAATATAACCCTAAGAAAAGTGAGCTATTATTGTTTAAAGGAAAAAATAAAAGTCCAGCACATGTTCCGCCCGTTCAACTTAGTGGTACACTTTTAAAAAGAGTAACTCAGTTTAAATATCTGGGTCACATTGTTACCGAAGATTTAAAAGATGATGCGGATATGGAAAGGGAACGGAGGGCGTTGGCTGTGAGGGGTAATATGGTAGCTCGAAGGTTTGCTGGTTGTTCAGTACCTGTTAAAATTACACTTTTCAAGGCCTACTGCCAAACTTTTTACACCAGCGGCCTTTGGGCGAACCACACTCAAAAATCAGACAACACCCTGCGAATACAATATAATAATGCCTTCAGGGCGTGGTTGAGGCTTCCACCTTATTGTAGTGCATCAGGCATGTTCGCCGATGCACACACAGACGATTACTTCGCGATAATGCGTAAGAAGGTGGCATCAGTAATACGCAGACTAGGGGTAAGCACCAACAGCATCCTGACCGCGGCTAGATTCATCAAGCTGCAAGCTGTACATGGGACTTGAGGAATCTTCCTGTGGTAGCTTTTTCTACTTCTAATTGATTTGTTTGTTGTTTTGGTTACTAACATAGTTCTTAAGCAACTGTACTAACACACTATGAGCCTCTGATGCTTGAACCAATTTGTCGCTAGTGCTGCTAAATGAGCGTACGAAAAATGACAATCTCAATGTCGATCGATCGGAATTGGTTCAAAAGTAAGCCTACTGAAGCGATCCCGATCGCGTCAGAGTGCCTGGGGTGGGGGAGGCGAGGAAAGCGGGGAAGCGGCGGCGTCAGAGCAGTGTGCACGCGCCTGTCTAGTTGTGACGTGACGGTAAACTGTATTTTTTTCTAAATATTTATTAAAATTAAATTTGAAAGTAGGTATGGAGGACCTGCAGGCCTATTCGCTAACTACGGTTGGTAACTAGAACTGTCATTTTTGAAAGACATTTTATATCCATTACTAGTTAAGTGATCTTATGTCTTACGGCAGCGTTCATGATGGCAGTAATGGATGATAAGTTCCTTTCAAAAATGACAGTACTAGTTAGCAACCGAAGTTAGAGAATAGGCCTGCGGATCGAAAAGGTAAGAGAATGTAAAGTGATTTATAATCCAGCCAAATTTTCTGTTTTTGAATTCGCGAAAAAAAAATCAGGTGTTCAATACATCTAATTTGAAATGTTAAACATTTGTATGGAACAACCGATTTTTTTTCAAAGTTATCTGTTGATTGAAAACTTAAGGCTAGACCCCAGTAAATAAATGAATATGTACTTGTTTTTACAATTTAAACACATAAACAAAATTAAGGTTTTGAACATTTTTATGCAAAAAAGGCTGTCTATATTGTATACTCGTTAAAACTGGTATCATACTGGTAACCTATAACACTCGAAGCACAAATTGTGTTACTGACTGACAGTTAATAATTGTAATGTTACAAACTTGTATATAATAATGTTCTGGAAACTCATTCTCGTTAGAAATAAACAATAACATTATTCAGTCGGACAATGAAGTTGCCAACGCTTTTGTTGATTACTTTTATGAAATTCCTATTATAACTACCAGTAATCTAAATTCATCTTCCAATGTGGCGGTCACCTTCCTGGAGGCAAGTGTAGATAAGTGCAGCGAAACTTTGAAATTTAGCCATGTTGATTCGATCACTATCTTGAAAACTTTCCGTTTGCTTAGCAAGAAAAAGACGGAAGATCTTTGGGGCATCTCGACTCACATAATTCAGTCTATTATAAATGAAATAGCTCCTCAGTTAGCGCAAATTTTTAATACTTGTGTTGATGAGGGCATATTTCCTGATCTAATGAAATACAGCAAATTAATACCTTTGTTTAAATCTGAAGATAAAAAAGATCCCTCGAATTTTAGACCTATTTCAATATTACCAATATTAAGTAAAATTTACGAAAAAATTATGTATAACCAGATATTAAGTCATTTATTAACAAATAAATTACTACATGGCAAACAGTTTGGCTTCACCAAAGGAAAATCCACTACTGACGCCGGAATAGCACTTCCTACCTACTTGTATTTGCAGACATCCTGATTATATTCAGGATGTATGCACATACAAGGTTAATATGTTACCTTTAAATTAGAATGTGTTGCTTTGTTTTAACGTCAATAAGTGCCTGTAAAGGCCTATGTTAAATAAAGATTTTTGAATTTGAATTTGAATGCATAAATCTCAAGTCAATGTTTTAATCAGCAAAGCAAAAAGAAAATATTTTTTTAAACATTATTAAGAGCATATTACATGTTGTTATATTGTAATTATTGTCTGTGATCAAATTTTCTAACTTTGAATAGGTAATAATACAAAATGTAAAGAATACAAAGATCTGACCATTAGATCAGCTGCTTGGGAAAAGATAGGAGAAAAAATAAAACTAGATGAACACTGGATGAACCCAATATCGTCGGTACTTTCTTTCTTTTATTACCTAGATGATTTGCCACTACAAAAAAATTAATACCTTCTTCAAAATCCGAATCAGAATCTGAGGATTTATAGAAAAACACTGCGAAAGTGTAACCTCTCCGCGAGCTACAACTGTATTGATTTAAAAATCGTCATAAGACATCAGAATGCGACACATAGATGTGAACGCTAGCCGTCACGTCAGAGAGCATCACAAAATGTCGCGTCAGACAAATATAAATCCGGCTTCAGTCATATGCGACTAACTCTCGTCCCGTCTCGCTTCATTGTTATATGAGAGAGCGAGAAGAAGTATCTTATTCGTCCGTTCTACTCCTGCAGCCGGAGCACGGGCTTTATGTTTTAAGGCGCGGTTTCCCAGGAAATCTACTCGTGCACGGCGACTGCTTTATTGCAAGTTAATATAGTTGATAATTGCATAGCTTCTAATGTCGCTTACGCGCTATGACCGAACTAAAACGTTACTTTTTACACGTTTTCATCGATTTCTAGAAAACAGGTACGAAATAAAAAAAATGTTTTTGCAATTTTCTAGTCAATAAAAATGTACGTCTATTGGTAAAACTTTTATGTCGTTTATTATTGTAGATTCTCTAAATGCACAGCTGTTTTAAAATATTGAACAAAGTAATCTTTGGATTTTTTTTTCTATCAAGTGAAATATTACTAATAATGTTTCTGCCTTTAAGAATGTTTAGATATATATAAAATGTATAATATCCTATATGAATTTCAGAACTGTATGTTTTATCTATACTTGTGGCGGTACAGTAAATCGAAATTTTTCGAAAACGGGATGTTCTATTATCTAATACGGGTGTCCCTTTTATGTCACGAAACTTTGTGTGACATTTTTTATGTCACGGTCTTTGATAGGTGTGGATAAACTGTGTTACATATCGCTCAAGTGTTATTTCAACTAGAGTTCTGTACCTAAAAAGGATCGCCTGTGTCTATCGACCTGTCCGTTTGTCCGTCGGTCCGTCTGTAATTGTATGACCGCTACGATAAAGTCATGTCAGGCAAGAAATCGTGTCTTACTTATGGGTGACCGGTTGGCAAATGTGACTTGCAAGACGTGTGACTTAGGACTTATCGCTTTATAGGTGTGCCCGTGCTCCAACTGCTGCTGTTAAAATACGTCTTTTCCATTGCCTGTCCAAGCAGCCTATGACTTGCGAATAAAAAAAACAAGTGACTACGTTTATTAAAATTTATTCATATGTAAAACATAAAATTTACATTATTTATTACATATTTTTGCGATAACTATTCATACATGTTATACACATATTTCATATAATATGAGATCATAAAACTCTATATAACCAAAAATAATAAAATTATAATATTAATTTCATAAATTCTATTTAGTACTTACTTATAAAACATTTTCTTATACTTAATTATTAAAAATAATAATGCACATGCCTAGTAAGCAGTTAAAAATGAAAAGAAAATTAATAATTACTTAAAATTACGTTACAATGTTAATTAACATTACATTGAAAATCTACCAAACTCAAACGAACCTTTCATCCTAATCCCTTTTGTGTAACAATTTTTATGAACTAAACTATCACATTTGAAAGTGCAAAATACTATCAGTCTTTTTATTGGAGACAGCTTGAGGAACCATTGATGGAGATTATACCTGAAACAAGAATAAAAAAGAATAAGAAAAAAAATGTTAGTTGTTAAAAAAAGGCTAAAGAATTGAACTTTATGAAGATTGAATGTAAAGTAAAAATTTTTCAAAATATAAGCCTGCAATTAAGAGAAATATATTCAAAAGTTATTTAAAATATTTTTTTCATGGTAGATAAAACATTCTATTCTATCAGAGAATGCTTTTTTAATCACTGACTGCGTATACGTTTCCAATTCATACGAAATTCAATTAATTTTAAAACTATACTGTATCTTACTCAAATGCAGAAGTCAAATAATTTTTATTTTTTTGAGTTTTACATATTTTTGTAATGCCCCATTACTAACGGCTGATAGTAAAGTAAAGCTGTTTAAAAAGTCAAATTTTAACTTGCGTATCTATGACTAAATGCATTTATAGGTAAAGGCACAGAACAGAAAAACTGTTCTGTGGGTAAATGTATTTTTAGCTCTTTATTTGTATTTGTTTGAAATTGACAGATACAGAATTATGTTTTATTAGGTACCTACCGCTAATCGTTTTTAGTGCAAGATACGCAAGCAGCCTTAAAAATTCACGCTACAAAAGGTAGGTATATATAACGAGCAAAACTCATATATCTACCTAATAATTACTCGTAAATACTTCAAAGTACTGATGTACTTCAAAGTACTGATGTACTTCAAAGTAAAAACGGACCACGTTATTTAAATCGGAAGAACTTGGTATATAGTATAAGGAGATTGTATAAATTGGAAATATAATTCAAGTCGTATCCGGTTCAACAGACATTCATCTATATTGCAAACTGACACATTTATCTACATTGTCGCAAGTAAAATAATCGTATAACTGCACTGATATATTTATGCATAAACTAACGTGAGAAATGAATGATTTGTGACGACGAACAAGTCGCTGGCTATTGATAATGAAACCGTCAGATGGTAGGATATATGGTGTCATAAAGCAACTAACGCCACCATTTCTTCCAGTCATTGTTGTATTTAGTTCATCATTAATCAATCACTAGTCTTTGAAATGTTATGTAGGAATAAAATCCAGTGCAGTGCAACATCTCGATGAATCGATGAAATAGCCCTTAAAGCCAGCCATAGACAATAGAAGCAAAATTAACGTCGACATCTGAACTTGTTTTTATAACTGGAAGACACTATATCATGAATTAATATAGGTAATTAAAATGATAATTGCTTTCCCTTTTCTCATGACAACAGCTGCGGGGGGCTGCAGATATCGTCGAAAGGACATAAATCCCAATTATCAGGAGAGAATACAGTCATCGAGCCTGTATGGCTTGTTTGTGCTGTGACGACCCTTGATAAACTTAATATGACATAAATATATGAGCGGAGACCGAGTTGCGTGGAATAATACAGGCACCAGGCATGTTTGGCGTTAACTGGGACAAACAACATCCATTCATGGAGCTTTCGAGAAATTAAAGCACCGTATTCCTTTAAAGCATGCTCGCATACCTCGACCATTAGAGCTACCTCAACAGAACATAAATATGTAGTTCATTTCGCAAATAATCTTGATAGTCCTCTTTAACATATAAATAAAATAAAATGATCATTAAATTACTAAGCAAATTAGCTTATTTAAATTGGTTAGTTCTAATTAAATTACTGTATACACATCAAATGTTTTTCGAGTTTTGTCATTGAAACGAATTACAGAGAATTTCTGAGTTTACTTATTGTTATGAATCAGCTAACAAAAGGATATAGTATACAGTTCGCGACAGGTCAACATGGCAATCGGGGTACGAGATTAGGCGTGGATGGGATCTGAACAGCACCTATCTTAATCTTTACGGTCGAACTTTAATTTAACTCTTGATATCCCACCCCACAGCACGGATTTCCTTTCATACTCTTTTCCAGCATATGCCGTCCGGCTATGGAACTCTCTCCCTGAGAGTATTAAGAGAGCTCGCACGCTGGAGTCTTTTAAGAATCAAGTTCGAAATCACTTCCTATCCTTAAATCCTTAGCTAAAATAGTCCTTCATTGTGTCCTTCACTACTACTGCACCAATCCCCGTTTAAATTTCCTCTCAGTATTTCCCTAGTCCAAGGTTGCCTGGAAGAGATTGCTCATTAGCAATAAGGCCGCCTGTGTTGTACATCTGCATTATTTTTGAAATTTTTTTTTATATGTTTATTTTGTGTGCAATAAAGTGTTTATTATTATTATTATTATTATTACTAATGCCTAGAGGGGCAATCACACTGTTTGTACAACGTTTTAACCAAATCGGAAACGTTTCCGTTTTCATTTATTTTGACAGCTGTCAGATGTCTAACCATATGGGAACGGTAACGATTTGATTTTGATTAAAACGTTCGTAAATAGTGCGATAAGGCATCGTCATTTTGACCCGCCACCCGCCTGGACGGTGGCCCGTCGCCTGCGGCGCCGGCGTCTATATTATTGTTCGAGAAATGTATCGCGTGTATCGCTGCGACATCACAAGACCGTTCCCCAACATTCTCGAACTTCTAAACCCAAGGCCACGGTAAAGGTATAACTGGATGAAAACGACCTGGTGGGTTATTGCCTATGAAAAAATCTATCACGATCGCCTATAATTTGAGAGCCATTGCGTCGTGAAAATACGACTGTGTCGACTTTCTATATAAAGGAGTGATAGATGTAGGTACTGCCACTGTCAAATTGTAAGCGATTTCGATAGACTTATTCTTAAGAGCCCTGTAAACGCTCAAACATGTTTGTCAAACTTGCTTGACAAACTGCACGTTTTCATCAAACACGACATCAATCCAGATACTTTTCAAACACATCAAACACGTAGTTCGTTTGTCAAACGCGTCAAACACAGCCCTACACGAACAAACAAGTTTGTCAAAGACGTAAATTTGACAAACATGTTTGATCGTTTACAGGGTCCTTTAGACAATAACCCCCCTGGGGCTCTATTTCTGAATCATTTGTCAGTCGTTGAAGCTGGTCGAGCGTTGGGTGCGTTCGATTTCTACCTACTGATTTTAGTTTTGTTTTCGACAATAATCAAAATATTATTGAATACTGTCGTAACGTTTTTGACGAAAACCAAATTATACCTATTGATTTTTTCCTAATATTCTATTGATGTTCATCGCAAGCGAAACGAAAACAGATGACGCTGAACAAGCGCTCGATGCCAGATGAATAATTCAAAAAAAGACTCGGAAATGAAATGAACGGAAATGAATCAAAAATAGAGGCCTCGCGGCCCTACTGCCTAACTCGTAGCGACCACTCGCTATCGCTATTGTGACATTAGAACTATTGTTCTAATGTCACAATAGCTCTAACTGCTAAACGGTTATATGTATATGGACACGTGAAAAAAAGTACAACAGTAGTATACATAACGAAGTTTAAAGGAAAACTATCAGAGTTGAGTACTAAGTACAAACTAAAAAGTTATAGACGGCCACCTTATAAAATGTACCTACTCGGAAAAGTAAAATTTCATTGAAAATTAGTACTGAATATAAATTGACGAACCAGGTGAAGTTAAGTCAATATAAAATCATTGCAGCTTTAATCATAATAATAATGCCTAATTTAATAGCAACGTGTTGTGAGGTGTGAGTGTGAACTCAAAGTTGGCAACTACGGAACCCTACACTGCGCGTGGCCCAACACGCAGTTTGCCGGTTTTTTCATTATCTTTTTCATGACGCAAATAAGGCAAAGCGCCTTGCGACTTTTTTCTTCTATACAAAACAATTTTTCGATATTCAATTCCTTTTTTTGTTTACAACATTTTTTTCACGCCATATTCGTTCTTTCCTATAAGAATACAAACTTTATGAACCGTGTGTTCTTCAATACCTACTTGGCGATTTAGACTTTTTGGTCTACCTCTTTTGTATTTTTTGTTTTGACACAGTCAATATCAGTACAACAAAGGGGTCCTTTTGCTGTCTAAAAACTACCAGCAAATTCGCCTTTTGCTGCGAGTAAATAAATAACTTATATACCTAGGACCAAATCAAATAGGTACCTATTTAGAAAAATACAGCCTTACAATATAAAACAATAATTTACGTATAAAACAAAGGGCGAGTTGATTAGCCAAATATATAATGACTAGTAGGTATATGAAAACTGCCAAGTCAAATGTTGGGGTTCAACAGATAATAAGTAATTTGCTTTATGTAAATCTATACTAATATTACAAATGGGAAAGTGTATGTGTGTGACTGTTTGTTTGTCCGTCTTTCACGGCAAAACGGAGCGACGAATTGACGTGATTTTTTAAGTGGAGATAGTTGAAGGGATGGAGAGTGACATCGGCTACTTTTTGTCTCTTTCTAACCCCCCACTTCCCTAAAATGGGGGGTGGAAGTTTGTATGGAGCGTTCCGCAATTTTTAAGGTAGAAAGCTAAAAATTGGTATGCGGACTATTTGTGACTAACAAAGAAATCGTGCATAATTTTTTTTTTCGAAATCTGCCCCCAACCCCTTAAAAGAGGGCGTGAAATTTTATAGGGTAGTATTTAAACGAGTGACTGTAAATTAAAATTTAGAGACAAAAATAATTAATTTGGGTTTTACTAAGTATTACTAAGTGAGCGACTGACTGCGAGTGACGATAAATTAACAGAACAGTAACTTATAAACATTCATTCGAGTTACTTCAAATACAAAATGTGAAGCTTCATAATATTTGACCGACCTAATATTTCTTTGAGTGTCAACGTTACGTCCTGCATATTTTTCAATATTTGGCAAATCATTTATTTATGGTGAGCGGCATTTTATTCTAAATGAAGTGTTTCGAATAGAAAAACCACTTTGAAAAATACTATAATGAGCAGAGTACTTTGGTTCAAATTTTTTTGGAAATTTGTTATAAATTTTTGAAAATTATTTGTTATAAATTTCCGGGGGGTCAATAGAGTGTGACAAAATATGAGGAACGGAGACCATTGCCGTCAACTATTATCAATTCGTTTTTTTTCGTTACTCCGACGTTTTATTTGGTCGAAAACCTTTTTACAGAAGTTATGCTCAGCCGAATCAACATTTGTTCGAAGTCTTATGTTTCCGTACATTCATTATATCACTGTTTTATAGCTCCTCGAAAAATTTGCGCATAGTATTTCCGGTATTGCTGTTATTTTTAGCATGCAAGCAAGCAAACAACATGCAGTTTGATGCTCCGCTGTATGTGGTCACAATGTTTTTTAAGGCGGGGGAATCACTTTACGATTGAACAAGAGGCTGAAAGCTGACAAGGCCGCCCCAAGGATATGCCTTTGGACTCGGGTATAAACCCCATACCTGGCTAAACCACCCTCCAAGCAACTTCTACCTCCGTAGGGGCACAATCGGGTTCGGCGTTAGCCATTCCCCGAGTGCGAGTTCCCCTGGAGAATAGGCCCGAGACGGTGGGCCAGCGTAGCTGATCCAAGCGCCAGGTCTTACCTCTACGGACAATGTCTAACCTAACCTACAGTGATATCCCATAAGTTTTTCTCCTTGCGGGGAAGCATGCAAGAAATATGTAGTTTGATGTGAGATTACAATGTACCCTCCTTACTTATAACCTCCGCAACTTAACCAGCTAAGTATTAAACTAATAATTTTCGGTAAGATGTTGTTTGGTGAAACGAAAATAAATATGTAAAAAAATCATCTGGCAATTGAAAATCGTTCAAAAGAGACTTTGGTCAATAGTAAAAAAAATATTTTGAAAATTGGTGAAACGTAGTTCGGTAAAAATATAGTCTAAAAATATGGCAAACAATACATATAGTAAAACAGAGATCGGTCAAATGTAAATCGGACAAGAAAATTTCGGATAAGTAATAAGTTCCCCTGTCAAACTATTTTTGGTCGAACGAATATTCGCATCAAAGAGAACCGTGGTAGGAAACATGCGAAGTTTCGTTTTTCATAGAAATAGAGGAGACCTCCTGACTGCGCCGATTCGTCGCCCCGCCCCTATTGTATCGTATCAAAATAAAAAACAAAAGACCTCAAATAGAATATTAGTTACCAATAACCATTAATAAGTAACTTACAAAACGGTGCTTAAAGTAAACTTTTAATTTAAGTACCTAGTACGTTAAATAAAACCTCAATTAAAAAATCGTTTCTATTTTAATATTGAAGTTGCCCTCTCTATATTTCTAGTCGCTCACTTAGTAATTTAGTCGCACGTTTAAAATTTTAATATCCCAACTAGATTATTCATAACCCACTTTTTGTAAGCGCGTTTTGGATTTTATTATTAATTAATATTCGTCGTCGGTTTAGTAAATTTTTCGCTTACTCAAATCCATACCGCTCAAGTTATTAAAATAGTATCTCATCATCAGTCGCTATGTATTTTTTTAAGTCGATCGTTTTATTATTCCCCAATTTTATATGGGACTTTTCGCAGTTTTCAAGGTAGGAAACTAAAAATCGGTACACAGACTCTTTGTTACCAACGAAGAATACCTGCCTTATTTTTGTTTGGAAATCTTCCGTGTTACCCCGAATTCAAAGCGAGCGAAGCCGCGGGCTAAAGCTAGTCATTCTTATGAATAAAATTCATTTAGATTTCAATTCTTTTGTTGGTGGAGGCGACAACACGTCATAATATTGATATTTGCTCCCATTTTCTGATTGTTTTATTTTTGGACGGTATTATCGTAATAACAGTTTTAACTTAGATGATATTACTTAATAAACGATGATGCAAAAATATTTCGTCTTGCTTTACTTCCCCATTATTCATCTATTCTTCTTATCTCTTGTTCGGAACATTAATTGTTAGTATAATATGCGCTGATAATGTCTGACAGTAAATATTACAATCAATGTGTTTCAAAAATAGCCCAACTTATTATGTAAAATATATTCTAAAGAATGTTTTTTATTCTAAAATTAACCCGGTATCTCTCTGTACTCCAGAAAAACATGTTGACAGATACTTAACACCTATCAGCTTAACATTCTAAAGCTTATGATATTTTCTTATAAGAAAACCTTTTTTATGTGCAAGTCTTCCAAAAGGAACTTTTCGTTATATTTCTCATACTTCTTTGACTTTTTAGGGTTTCGTAGTAAACAAGGAACCATTATAGTTTCGGTCTGTCTGTCTGTCTGTCTGTCTGCGGTTTTACTCAGACTATTAGTACTAGAAAGCTGTAATTTGGTATGGGTGTGTATATTAATCATGACAAAAAAGTGGTGGAAAAAATATATTGAAAAACATTTTTTTTAGGGTAGCTCCCATACAAGTAAAGTGGGAGTAATTTTTTTTCTCGACTAACACATCGTGTGGGATATTGTTGAATAGGTATTTAAAAATAATGTAAGGCTCAGAACACCATTTTTCGATTTAGGGATCCGTTTCTGTAATATTTGCAAATTTTTGTTAGAGGTAAGTGTGGCCCCCCCCCCCCCCCCTCTCTATTTACCAAACAGTTATATGGACATGTGAAAAAATGACAACAGTAGTATATACACGGTGTTTCATAATAACCAATAAATAATTAATTCTTTCGTAATCTCATTCAACCCAAAATTTTCGTGTAAATCATACATTAAAATTTTGGGTTGAATGACATTACGTGTAAACACATTTTAATAATGATAAATTTACGAACCACGTGAAGTTAATAATAATGCCTAATTGAATAGCAACGTGTTGTGAGATGTGAGTGTGAACTCAAAGTTAGCATTTGCAACTACGGAAGCCTACACTGCGCGTGGCCCGATACGCAATTGGCCGGTTTTTTAATACACTATTTACTTAGTTATGATTTGTTAAACGACTTCAAAAAAGGAGGAGGTTCTCAATTCGAAGCGTATGTCTTTTTTGTGTATGTTACGCGGTTACTCCTCCAAAATTGTGGACCGATTTTCAGAATTCTTTTTGTATTCGATAGAGTATACTCTTTACGTGGTCCTTTTGTCATCAAAGTCAGGATCTGATGATATGATCCCATAAAAATCAAGGGAAATCCTTAAATTTTATAGGTGTGTGCAACGTGTTTCATATGTTTTCCCAAAGCTATTCAGGTATCTACGTCTGGTAGTCATGAATCGAGCTGATGATAGAAGGATTAGAGGCTAGTTTTTTAGATATGATTAATGGGCACGTATTGACCCTTTGTCGTTTTGACTGAATTCACTAAAAAGATTTAATATATATATATATATACCTACAGATTTCAAAAACTTAAAAGTTTAAAAATGATATAATAATACAAATAACATCACATTTCTATATTGAAGTCGGTGCCAAACGATGGTCTATTTTTTTTCGAGGGAATGCGCTACCGCACCGTACTCGCCGTTGGCTAGACGGCGTGCGTGTGTGGGGCTCTCCCGGCGGAGTGCCGGGCATACCCACTAAACCCCCCGGTGTTCTCCCTGCCCTTATGGGCGCGGATAGGGTCCACACTGCGACTACCACTATCAACAATCGATGGTCTCCTAAAAAGTCTTAATATTTGGCACCTACTTTGTACCAGGGTCTCCTGCTTGGGTACCTTCCTCTTACATTTTACTGCCGCAAAGCAGCAGTGCTTGCATTGCTGACTTTACATCTTGTCACAATTTGGCAGCGTACACCGTTCTTGTGGGGGTTGCAGATTTGCTGCGAATTTCACAAGAGCCACATGTATTATACACCGCTATTTTTAAGTTATGACAAAAATTTTGTGTGCTTGTTCAGACAAGCAAACTGAACAATTTTCACTATGGAACCAACTTCGAAATCGCAAAAAAAAGTCAGCTGTTTCATACATGTTCAGTGAATGTTGAACATTTGTATGGAACAGCTGATTTTTTTTTGCGATTTCGAAGTTGGTCCCACAGTGAAAGTTGTTCAGTTTGCTTGTCTGAACAAGCACACAAAATTTTTGTCATAACTAAAAATAAACTTGTATATGTGACTGTTACCACTTACCATCAGGTGAGCACTTTGCTTGTTTGCCAAGTTTGTTGTATAATAAAACTTCAGTATAGAAATGTGATGTTATCTGTTTCATATATTATTTTTAACTTTAAGTGTTTTTAAAGTCCGTTTTTTTTTGGCATATCTGCTTATATATGTTCAAAATTATTGCACCTATGGTTATATTTTCAATTGTTATTTCTGTCGTGGACACATTAATAAGTATTAGTAGGCTTCACAATTCGTAAAGTACTTACTTAAGGGGATAGAACCAATTTGGCATATCTAACCGTCGCCATTTTGTTTTTTTATTTTTATTTCGTTTATTTTTTTGCTTACCTTTTTCGAAATTGCGGCGCACGATGAAAGGGTAGGGTATGTACCTACGGGTAGAGGAAACAAACAAACGAAAAATGTCAAGCAACATGATAACCCAAAATAGTATCTGTTCTATTAGAATGGTATACCTTATAGTTAGGTACCTAGATATTATGTAGTTGGGTACCCATATGAATACTGTTTTGAATTTAGTTTAATAACCCCGGTTCAATAACCTATAGGCAGTATTTCCGTAATATATGTGTGCGTCAAACAACAGTAAAGTTAAAAACAACATAAGACCTTGATAAAATGGTGCCTATACCCGGCAATATTCACAACAAGCCGATAAAATTCCTTGTTCTTTTAATTTATTGATACGTTAAAACATTAAGATAATGGAAAGACATCATTGTAATAAAATATGCCTTTTAATATCAAATGTTGCAATTGTTGCATATCAATATTAATATAATTCTGATAAAGCGGGTGGACAAACTTTATTAAATTAAATAGATAAATTATCTTATTTACATGCAGGACTTTTATTTTTAACAGACATCAAAAAAGGCGGAGGTTTTATGTTCGACTGCATCTATTTTTTTATGTATATTCGTCATTTTTTTATAACACTAAGATATAAAAAAACCGGCCAAGTGCGTGTCGGGCCACGCGCAGTGTAGGGTTCCGTAGTTGCAAATGCCAACGTTGAGTTCACACCGACACCTCATAACACGTTGCTATTAAATTAGGCATTATTATTATTATTAAAGCTGCAATGATTTTATATTTCCTTAACTTCACGTGGTTCTTAAATTTATATTCAGTAAGTACTAATTTTCAATGAAATTGTACTTTTCCGAGTACCTACATTTTATAAGTTATAAGTATATTATAAGTTGGTCGTCTATTCTATAACATTTCCTTTAAACTTCGTTATATATACTACTGTTGTAACCGTTCAGCAGATAGAGGGGGACACTTACCTCTAACAAATATTTCAGAAACGGATCACTAAATCGAAAAATGGTTTTTGAACCTTACATTATTTTTTAAAGACCTATTCAACAATACCCCACACGATGGCTTAGTCGAGAAAAAGAAATTACTTACCCTACAAAATTTTTTTCTTTCAATATTTTTTTAACCACTTTTTTGGCGTAATTAATACCTACACATACCCATATCAAATTACAGCTTTCTAGTACTAATAGTCTCTAAGTAAAACCGCGGACAAACAGACAGACATGGCGAAACTATAAGGATTCATGGCGAAACTATACGGAGCCCTAAAAATGGCGGTATTGTGAGCTGATTTTTATTTTTTTTTGTACCTAGAAAGAGTGCTCCCATTGTCACCAAGTCATGATCTGGTGATGGGATCGCGGGAAAATTAAGTGGCAAACCCTTAAATTTCATAGACACGTCCAACGTATTTTATGTTTTACTAGCATTTTACTAGGTTCACAGAATACATCTACTTACCAAGTTTCAACAGTGTAGTTCTTATAGTTTCGGAGAAAAGTGGCTGTGGCATACGGACGGACAGACTGACAGACAGACGTGGCGAAACTATAAGGGTTCCTTGTTTACTACGGAACCCTAAAAAGGTGCGAAGTACAAAATGACTTACGGGTTGTCAGCCGAAGACCTGCTGTGCGGCATAGGTAATGTGGAGGTAGCCGTCACTGCTGCGGAACTGCTGGTAGGCCTGCACCATTGTCATGCTGTGGCTCACCATCACCTTGTTGTTGATCAGCAGATATAACGCCTGTTAAACATACCGCATCAGTATCCCAGCTATAAACCGACTAGCTTCTGCCCGCGACTTCCTCTGCGTGGACTTCAGAATTGGGTCTAAAGCTTCGCTCGTTAACAATTTTTAATCTTCCCACGGGAACTATTTGAGAGATCATTAAGGAATATAGAGTACATGCCCTTTTCTATAGCATAGGTGACATGCATACTTCAAAGCTGTCTGCCCGCGGCTTAGCTCGTAAACAATTTTCAATTTTCCCTCGGGAACTACTTAAGGAATCGGGATAAAAGGTAGCCTATGTTCTTTTCCATGTCAAAGGCTACATGCATGCCAAATTTCATCCAAATCCGTTCAGCCGTTTTTGCGTGATTGAGTAACAAACATCCAAACATCCACACTTTCACATTTATAATATTACTAGCTGTGCCCGCGAACTACGTTTCGCCATCGAAATGCTTTTTTTTCCTCCATTTTATTCCATAACCTCCCGCACGCGCACCCCCGCCTTGATGACGCTCACTTCGCAACGGGCCGTGCAGCGGAAATCGTAATATTTTAATTTCGCCATAACTTCCAAACGACCAATTTTAATCATTCAAAGACCAAATATTATCTACATCTACATAAACTGTACTTAGTGATGAAATAATTTATTTTGATAAAGATTATAATAAATGCGTTTAAATGTAGTCCAAAAAAAATTAAAGATTTTTAAATAAAAAAATGGTTGTTGTGTGTGCCTCACTCGACATAGATAGGTATAGTGTGTCGCGGACTTTTTTGTAGATATTTATAAGATCTACAATTAATTAGAACATTTTATGGTTCTATCTTTTATAGTTTAGGCAGCGTACGCAAAATAAGTTACTTTTCTGGTTGATTTTTTACACATTGTGTCCGAAAAACCCAAATATCTTACGGAACCCTTTTTTTTTCCAAAATAAAATTTAACCTATGTTACTCGTGGATAATGTAGCTTTCGAATGGTGAAAGAATTTTTAAAAACGGTCCAGTAGTTTTTGAGTCTATTCATTACAACCAAAGCGTACGCAAAATAAGTTACTTTTCTGGTTAATCTTTTACACCTTGTGTCCGAAAAACCCAAATATCTTACAGAACCCTATTTTTTTCCAAAATAAAATTTTGCCTATATCACTCGTGGATAATGTAGCTTTCGAATGGTGAAAGAATTTTTAAAAACGGTCCAGTAGTTTTTGAGCCTATTCATTACAACCAAACAAACAAACAAACAAAGTTTTCCTCTTTATAATATTAGTGTAGATAGTAGGATTGCTGGACATAAGCCTCCCCGAAAAGGAGCGTTCGGGCAATCTTACAGCACCGGTAGTTGATAGGATGCACCGCGATCAGCAGTTAGGGTTGATTTCAGTTACATGATGTTATTTGGAACTCTTCGTTAAGTCCGAGGTTTCATTCCCTACATATTTGCTTGGTGGTCCGACGTCTGAACCCGCCTGGCAAGATTTTTTTTTACATACAACAGGAAGCTCTTGGCCTTCATCTCGCCTGATGGTAAGTCACATTGATTTACTACCAAACGTAGATAGAGCGCTTCATACAAAAACGCGAAATCTGTCACCTAATCGACTATACATTTGTACTCGCTGATATATAGCCCGAATTAAAATTACCATAAAGAAAGTTCCGTATTTACCGAATTCAACCTTATTCTACATTATTATCATTACCGCAACTTTTGAATGAGCACTTCGGCATGTTGACGTGCCGACAGCTATGGAAAAGAACTGCAGGAATCGCTATTGGGCAGTTCTTCACCGGCCCCCTTTTCGAACGTTCATGCATTATCTACGTTTGGTAGTAAATCAATGGTAAGTCACGATAAGGCCGAAGGTGGAAGCGAGCTTCGCCTGGACTCCTCAACAACTGAGGAGGTAGCTATCTTACCTCTAATTGTCGGAACACAACAATACTATTAACATTGTTATTATGGCGACAAACTTAGGTAAGACGGTGGTAGCTAGCTAGGCGGGCTCAGAAGCCCAACTACCAACCAAATCGAGCAGAAAAATTTCTGGCCCCATGGGGAATCGAACCCCGAACCTTCCGATCAACATCCGGTGGTCTCAACCTCTAGACCACGGAGGCGGTTAACAGAGGCGGCAAGATACTATCATCATAAATAAGTTGGCACCATAACAATCATTGGCGTATCTACACTTAGGGACAAATTTAGAGGAACACTACACTTTTTACATAGATTCAAGCTACTTTTACAACATCATATCGATGTGTGATTGACCATTAATGCGTTTGTTTTGATTGTCATCCAGGATTCATAACCAAGGCCATAGCGGATAATGACAAAATTTCCCTATTTGTGACCTGGAGAAGAACGGTAACTTAATGGTGGTCTTTTTTATCACAATCGTACAACTGGTTTCCGCGGTGAATTTTTTTTGTAACGAATTCGATGGCTAGAGAGCTGGTAAAACTAAATATGGTTTCGTATGCTGAAATACACAGCGTTATCAAAACCAGAAATGAATTTTTATCGTTCCTCTTGTTTGAAGTTATCACTATTTGGCGTCCATCATGGAATTTTGAAACGGTAGCCTAACATCCTGGGGTGGGCACTAGACCATACTGGGGTGGGCAAGGCCCACCCGGCCCCTCACCCTCTATATACGCCTATGATAACAATGCTAATGACATTGTTGTGCGGTAAGCATCACAGTTCACGAATTCAATTCTCAGGAACTTTGACTATTTATCAACGCCTGAAAAGCAACGTCGTGATTGTTGCAAACAAATTATATAAATATTATTTATTTATTGCACATTTAAACATTCCTTTGACAAACATACAGATACAGAATGGACATGTACATAGGTGGACTTATTATCCCTAAAAGGGATCTCTTAAGTATCTCTTTGAATCAATATAATCTTCTTTCTTATATATAAAAATGAAACGCTGTGTGTTTGTCTCGCAAAAACTCTGAAACGGCTCGACTGATTCTTATGAAATTTTCTGTGTGTATTTGAATAGATCCAGGGAAGGTTTAAACGTACAGTTGGACCCGATAGGTGGCGCTGTAATCGGGCAGGACAACGTCTGCCGGGCCCACTAGTAATAATATAATATATATTAGGGGATGTGTCTCTTTTCGACGTTCTATCTTTTATATCGGCTTCGAAACTTAAAAAACGATAGTAACAATTCAGAGGTGTATTAGGAATCATGCAAACTTAACGATGCTATTAACTCTGAGGCGGTTTCGTATTTAGTAACACAATCCAAGTGGTCTCGGCACATTTATCGAATATATCTACCAGCCAATCGAAATCTATAGGCTAGATTCCGTTTATCTCAATCGAGTCGTATTCGTTCACAATTATCGATCAAGCGACAAGTACAAAATCACATTTCCGACTCACCTGCGTGTCTGTGAGCTTCATCTTGGACCGAATGAGATGAAGGAACTGGGACATAGTGAGCTCTTGCGGCACCAGGAACTTTGTCTTCGACAACGTCGGCACGTTGACGTCTTTTGCGAATCTCTCCACGTAGATCTGCAATTGGTTCAGTTAATAAATAACTAGGTTATTGGTAGGTAAACACAATCCCATTTGGGTGATTTTAATCTCGTGGCATGATTCCGTGAATCCCCGGTACAAAGAACACTGTCAATTTGTGTGAGACGATTGGAATAGCACCTTACTCTTTCAATCGCGGAAAGATCAGCGGTACATTTTGGTCTGAGTTAGACCTTGAATAGGCTAGTTGACCCTTTTTTAAAGTAGGGCTTAAAATGTTCATAATTGTTGTATTAGACCAAATCACATGAATATTATTTTTTTCGATGGCTAAAAAGTGCAAAAAATCTATTTTAAATTAAGATTTTCAATTTTGGACCGAAAACACGGTCAGCCATGATAGTCTGTTCATTATCTGTGGCAATGACGTCAGTCTTATAGTAAACAAAGCACGGGGGCGAAATAACCTCACAAAAACAATGCTTTCTATTAAATATCACAAAATATAGTAAAACTGTATATGGAAGAACAGTAATATAGAAATACCTCTTCAAAGACTCCAGGAAATCTGTGGATTAGACGTACCCAGTGATATAGACATGCGAAATATTTGGTTAACACTCGCTTAAAGAAATCCTGTAACTATCTACTGAAACTCAAATGTATTTTTGCGAAAATCACATTAATGTAAGTACTATAACTGAATAACTCAATCTGTGTAGGTACTTCAGTTTCAACTTAAACAAAATAGAAGTTTTTAGGTTGTATGTAAAATCAAATCTGTATGTAAATTAATTAAATTTTTATCTTTCAGTTAGAATGAAAACTGACTGCAGCCGACCAACCAAATTTTAACTTGACCAGAAAACTGAGAGAAAACTTGACCATTTACGCCTTTTTGATTTAATCTAAGTTATACACTGACACTAGATGATGTTTCAAGGAAAAGAATATGTACTTATGTCCAATTGAATAATGATGTAATTGAATATTAATTAAAAAGTATGTAATACAAACAAAAATATCAAAGTTTCATAATGAATATATTTATCTAAACAACTTTTACTTTAATTTACTGAGTACCTAATTAAAATTTGTTGCTTTCAGTGGTTACTTAATGAGAACTATTGTGTACTAACCTGTTCTCCTCTTGACAACGAGATTGATAAGGCAGTAAAAGTTGTGCAACATAATACAAAGCAGTGCATGTTTAGCCACAACATCAAAATGTGACCCGTCAACTAGAACAACATTATGTCAACAAAATAACTCAAGTATTCATATACCAAAGCACCATAGAAGTAAATAGGTCCAGTTTGGTAAAACTGAAAGATGTTATATCTTCACTGATTAAACCTGCTGGCCACCATGGCTGGTAAATTTCAGAACAGCTTACGCAAGAATATGCAAGTTATCCATTTTAAAGCCGTATACAAATATATTAAATGTGATTGCTGTGTTGTCAGCCTGTGCTCTTCTTAATTTACAAGACCCTTCTTATTAAATAAATAATATAAAGAATTTTTTTTTCTTTACTTTATACATAACTAACATCTAAAGATGACATTATAAATTTTTGTACTACATTAGTCATTATGTTCTTCACAAAAAAAAATGTTCTATGTTTATTTGACAATAATGACTTGTAAAGGTTTAAGTTGAATCAAAATATTTTAATTTGAAATGCATGTGTTTCATTTTTCTGTTACACCTTAAAAGATTTATAATATTTTATAGGTTTGTTGCTCATTTTTATCATTGTTACTCAAATATAGTATATGTTCCAAAAGTACAAATAGGTTGAATAGAGTTAGATCAAATTTATTAATTTGTTTACATTGCCTTAAGGTCGCAGGTAATAAAAGTCAAAATAATAGTAAAGTGATTTATTATGAAGTAATACTTTCATATAATTTAGGAAAAATGTAGTATAGTTTCCAAAATGACACTATTTGATCAATAAGTTCAGATTTCAGATTGTTAGAACAAATACCTATTATAGCTAATATTGTCAAAATGACATACTGCTAGCAACACAAAAGTATATAAGTTTTGTTTGCTTTAGCACAAAACATCTGCATCTATACTTGAGTTAAGCATACTGTTCACAGTTTTCCGTCTTTGATAATTAACATTATCTTCAGTAAAAGAGCATGACAATTTTGTTTTAATCTAATTTTATGGATACCGTTTGTTGAATAGACTATTACAGGGTATTAATCAGAAATGAGGTCACATTTTGCAAATTTCAACCCAAATCTTCATCTTTCAACTTTTATCCACATTTCATTATACTCGTAGGTGTCTGCAAGATTTCCCACCAAAAATCTTCCCAACAAAAGAACCATCATGTGTTATGCACTGGCTGACTTTATAGCACATGGAAGCTGTTATTGTGTATAACGAAGCTCGAACTAAAGAGCACTTCTGTATTGATGATTCGTGGTTTAGTTTTCTATGCACTTTATTCTTTCTTCATTGAAGAGGTCTTTTTTTTTTTAAGAAATATGTCACAATCTGTGTCTGTGAATGTATATATATTTTTCCTCCCAGTAATTTTCTTCATGCTTGACAAATGAACAACTGCCAATCTTTCTCTTTTTATGTTCATTTACAAATTCTTGCAGTACTACACTGGTATTTGACACATGATCCTGATGTTTTCTTTTCAACATTTCTCTTGAAGTAAATATTTTTAGTGTTTATTTGACTTTTGAGAGATAGAATTCTATCCAATAGCATTCAACTGCTGTACAAAATAGCTCCTCACTGTGATGGTGCAACCACACCAAAAATGCATGTTTGCAACTCTCTTCTGCCGCGTGACAATCTTGACAAGTACACTTGTAACCGTTCTTCATTATAACAGTATTGAAACTGTACTTATATTGTTTAGAGCGATACACAAAGAATTTCCTGACCATCAATCTGTCTATTTTCGGAAGATTTGTACTATCTGCTCTCACAAATCCAACATCAATGGTTGATTTTGCTATTAATACAAATAATTTACGATATTTACAAATATAATAACGGAGACTTGGACGATTTTTTGCCAGTTTTAGGAAAGAATAGTGCAAATCGACGAGTTGTTGAATCAAATTTGACATTTCTTTGTTTACTATATGATTGACGTCACGGCCCTGACCACAGGATATCAAAGCGTTTACGGCGTGAGATAAAAAAAGATTATTTCTAGCATTTTCAAATTAAAATTTTACAGCAATCATTCATTGTTATTTATTAAAATCGGTATATTGTGGAACCTTATGCCAAATACTGTTAGAAATAAACAATATTTTAATAAATTTTGATATGAGTCAACTACCCTATTCTTATTTTATAACGTCTTCACATTGAATTCGTATTCACACTGCAAGTTCATACACACACAAACATGATTGCACCTACACAATACACACACATACCTACATACACATTGAATAACGTACACAACAATAGCAGATATTCCAATATTAGTATTTTTTCATTACTTTTATTGCATTTAGGATAGTTTTTTGTTGATGTACCGATTCGAGCCTGCCGCTAAATGTATTATGGATATTCGTCCTGCGATACAGACCTTGAGTCTAGTGCAGAGACCGCAGTCGAATTGTGCTTGGTTCCATATGTACTGATGTAATGTTAAAAATATTGTAAACGCCTAAGTATAAATACCTACGTACATGTAAGCAAACAAATAAATAAAATAAATAAATTTTTTTTTTTATAACGTGCTGGCAGACGCATTGCACTTGACCCCTGTATTAGACGACGAGGACAATTATAGGACAATAGCTGCTCCCATATGCTTCTAGCAGAGAGGAAAGCCCGTACTGTTTCAATTTTGGGGCAGTACGGGCTACGTCGAGTGACTTACGCTAACCCTGAGCATGCTCGTAGTGGCTCAAAAATAGCCATAGAGGTAATCCCGGAGGTTTAGTGGGTATAGTCGCGACACCCAGGGTTATGCCGCCTCCGTGGGGACAGAATTTTTTCTATTCGGTTTGTCTAACCTAATCGTCTACCGTCTTGCCTAAGTTTGTCGCCATAATAACAATGTTAAATAGTATTGTTGTGTTCCGACAATTAGACGAAGGTATTGTAACGGTTTATTCGCGGAATACCAGGTTCTCAAAACACCAGATTCTCAAAATACCAGATTCGCAAAATAGAAGATTTTGGACAGTCGAAATCAAAATATTATTAACATTTATTTATATGATGGTAACACGTTGTATTCTCGCAGATAATCAGTGGCAGAACATTGGTGCTTTATTTACGGCCTACTTCCCTAACCACTCCACCACTTCGTCACTACTGCACCTCACCACTTTACAGTACTATAGCTAGCTCCTCGGTTGTTGAGGAGTCCAGGTGAAGCTCGTCTCCACCATCAGCCTTATCGTCACTTACCATCAGGTAAGGTGAAGACCAAGAACTTCCCTGTCGTATGAAAAAATACAGCAGTGGAGTCCCAATATTTAAAAGGTTTAACGTTTGTATCAAATATTTGTTTCTGTTTTCTTAATGTCAGAGTTTCCCATTACAATAAACAGTGTTCCATGTAATTATTCTGCCACGGAATTAAAAAGACCAATTATTGTCCGTCTTATGCCTTTCTAACTCCAAGTGATATATAAGTATTTTTTCGGAAATTAAAAATATCAGATTAATTAAGTGAAACAGAAAAGAGATAAGGAAATAACAAACGTGTTAATGTGTATTTTTACTCACTGGGACTTTATTTGGAAATCTGTCTCTGTACACCAAACCTTCTTCGACATTTGCGCTTGCCATATCTGAAAATAACAATTACCTATATTGCACAATATATTGTTAATTCTATTAACAATCTATAATGAAAAATCAATCAAAGAATATTTTTTTTGGACAGATTCATTGATGAAATCTGTTGACTCAAAAATATTTAAGAATTTGAGCCTACCACTTATTTGCCAAGATCACAACAGACTCTTTATAGATCTATTTATATTATAGTAATTTATCGACACTATTATCAAATATTAAATTCGATTTTTGGGTACAATTAAAGTAATATTTTCAAATTTGGAGAGCTAGGAATTCGGAAGCTTTCGATCATCGTGTGAATCAAATTAGTTCCAAAAATTGTATTTTATTCGCTGCAAACCTCGGAATTTTCCTCACTATTGTAGCTTCAAATTCCTCGAAAAAAAACCTAACCAAATACGAGTACATACCGTCTTGGTATCCAAATACTTCTTGTGATGCGTACGTTATATACAGGAAACCGTCTTCGTCGCAAAAGTTTTCATGAGCTTGAGCCATGGTGAGACTCATGCTTAGCATTGATCTGTTGTTGATTATCAAATACAGAGCCTGCAAGCAAAGTTACTGTTATTCAATCATATAGTAACAAAAACAATAAAGCCAATACGAATATTCTAAAGTAAGCTAAATATTTTTTATTGAGTGAGAGAATAGATACACCCTAGAGCGTATTGTGCTGCACCTTAATTTTGCATACAGACTACAACATTAGGTTAATTGACGAACTAAACTAAAACTTACAACAAGCCAAATGAGAAGATTTACACTCCATTTTTATAAAAACAAAAAACCGTTAAAAATCACATCACATGAATTATTGGAAATACAATATTCTATACGAAAAGGTTTTGAATTGATCGTTATACTAAATTTTATGCGTGGTAAAAAGAAATACAAAATTATACTACAAATATTTTCTCGGCAAACCAAAAATCGGGCAATGTTGTGGGTAGTTGTTAAAAAGTGCGTTGAAAGGTTTTGTGTTGCCACTAATGAAAAAGGAAGGCTTATTGAATGAAAAGAAAGGTTCAACAGTGGTTTTATATTAGGTCAGGATTTAACATTACAATTAAAATAAGTCAGACTGAAGAAAACATTTTTTTTTTTTTTTTTTTTAAATGGAATGTTTCCTACTATTGTGTTCGTGGGTTATTAATTGGGATGATTACTGAATTCTAATTTTCACGTCTCGTCATTAAATATTAAAATAGCACGGAAAATGATGAAATCCTGTGAAATTAGAATTAAAATCGGCTTAGAAATACATTAGATACAAGCATTTTAAGTTGTTAATTTGAAGGCGATTAGACAGAGAGATCCGACATCAACCGTGACGTCATCGTTGAGTACGGCCATATAAACTCCTTGTAAATTGCCGTTTTGCTAGAAAGAGATGGAGAAAAATCTTTAATACCTTATATCTTGGTTGTTTTTATAGTTATTCGAAAACCGACTTTTTCTTTCTGTTTATTATATGAATGAGCTTCTATTAAGGCAAAAAAATTTTTTTAGTCATATAGGCTATTATATTGTGTGGTTAACTCAAAGACTTAATATGATTGAATCGGATTTATATTTATTTAGCAACAGACATGATATGACACATAGCAAGACACAGACCAAGAGACAGAACAGTCTTGCACTTTGTTGAGAGAACAATATTCTACAAATATTTCTTTCCAGCTTTCTAAACTTACTATTTTCTGATCATACGGCGGTAAGCTACCAACATAAGCCGTGGACGCCATTTGGTTTTTAAGACACTTTTATTTACAAATGAATGACTCACCAACCACTATCGACTTCAATAATATGACCACCTCGTCGCCAATATTGTGTTCGTGGGTTATTAATTATATTGTGTGGTTAACTCAAAGACTTATTATGATTGAATCGAATTTATACTCTGATAAAGGAATCTACCTATGGATATGACATAAGCATGTACTTCACTTGTATACCTAAACTTAAATCGGTATACTTATCATAGCGGATGCGGAATGTCAGGGGATGTCCCTAGTCGATACTTTTTATCTTGGATAAAGAATGGAATTTCATTCTTTATCTAAGCTTTTTATCGATGAAGCGGTGTTTATTAGAGGATTTATATTTATTCAGCAACAGACATGACATGCATGACACTTCTATTTATATGTCTGTGCATGACACATAGCAAGACACAGACCATAAGAGACAGGACAGACAGAAGCATGACATAGAACATGGAGTTAAATAGATAAAACATTAGTCATAGATTAAGGTATATAATTGGTGTCGATTCAGACGCACAACATAATTTAACTAAACTAATTTGACAGGTCTAAAAATAAAGCCGTCACTTTTAGTCCTTTAGAGAAAAAGAAAGATGGCGATAGTTTTAATCCTGTCAAATTAGTTTGGTTAAATTAAGTTGTGTGGATACCATTAACGGTTCTTAAATACACCACACTTATAATTAGTAGTACTCACCTGACTTGGTTTGATTCTTATACGATTTCGTATGATCACTAAAAACTGGGACATGGTGATATCGCCGGGCACTAGGAACTTCGTTTTGTCTAGCGACGGCAAGCTTTTGTCTTTATAATATTTCTCCACTATAAGCTTTAAAAAGTGAAATAGATAAATTAGTAACTAAAATAGGCTATCAATTGTTGTTTGTGTATATTGATGTTATCGCTAATCTTAAGTAAGGAGAATATACAAAATTTTACGTAGTTTAAACCTCGATAAAACTAAAATTCCGAAAATATTTAAGTCACCCATATATTTTTTTTATGCAACTAAGTTGGCAAACAAGCAGACTGCCCACCAGATGGTAAGTGGCAACAGCCGCCTATAGCACATGTGGTCTCCGTAAGGCTTGCGCATAACAAGCCTCACAGCGATACCAATGTACAGTCGGCTTCAGAAGTAGATAGGCGTTTTAGTACCATGTCACACCAACTATTACCTATATTTAGTATGGTTACACCTATATTGCATTGTTAATAATTGGTGTGATATGGTACTAAAATGTTGATCTACTTTTGAGGCCGACCGTACGTTACCAAGCCGTGACATAAGATGTTAAGTCACAGTACCCAGTAATTTCACTGCCTGTCTTACCCTTCAAACCGGAACACAGCAATGCAACTAATGCAAGCATATCGCTGCTTGGCGGCAGAAATAGGTAAGATAGAGGTACCCATGCAGACGACTCGGTACAGAGTCTCCCTCTGGTATATATGTGCTGTATGTATCTACTCGATCTCAAACATGGGTATATGAAATAATTACAACAAACTAACTCTAGTATTATATTATCTGTGTTACTACACTACTACTCGTACTTTAAGTATAAAAAATATAGTCTGGTTGTCAACTTACTGGTATTTTATTTGGATATTTGCTTCTGATCGCCATGACTTCTTCTTTCCGGCTTACTGCAAAAGAAAAACCGTTAATAGTAATTTTGTTTATATTAAAAAGCCCTTCTTCCCTAAAACCTATAACTACTGGTATTTTACCTCCCTCCACATTTAACCAATATTTTTTTTATGAAGTGTGAATGAATATTAATTTTTGTTTTACTGGGTGGCTTAAAAAGGACAGTTGGCTTGACTCATAATGACAGTTATGTTAAAATCTCGATCGCAGTAAATATTAGAGCTATTCAAAATGGGAAACAGCAGGTAAAAATCTTCAAATGGAACTAAAATCACGAAAATCGAAAGGCGCAGCCCCCCAACAAGGGGCACGGGGGGCGAAGCCCCCCGCCCTCAAAAAAGAAAATAGGGGACAAAATTGCCTACTGTAGGCACAGATTAGATAATAGTTACTACGTATGTAGGTTAGGTTCATAACATGACCATGCGTAGCGGAGCGAGCGAAGCGAGCGCAGCGTCATACCGTATTCTATGGGAACCTATACCACTGAAATCATATTATTAAGATCTTCCAATTTTAACATCTTTTAATTCTTAAATAGGTTCAAGGTGTGGCACAAACATGATTAACTTATACACAACCCAACCTTTTCCCATACATTTTGAGATTAGGTTTGTGAACGTTTAAAAAATTAATATCTCGAAAACTATGCATCGCCGAGAGGGGGGAGAGTGGTTCATGGGGTGGCTCCCCTCCTCCTCTCCTTATTAATTTTCAAAAATTAATAACAATGATTTAAAAGAAATTTGAGCCAAAGTACTCTGCTCATTATGGTATTTTTCAAAGTGGTTTTTATATTCGAAACACCTCATTTAAGATAAAATGCCGCTCAACATAAATCAATAATATTTGTTTGAGTGTCACTCAAACAAAAATTAAGTCGCTCAAATATTATGAAGCTTCTCATTTTGTATTTGAAGTAAGTCGAATGAATGTTTATAAGTTACTGTTGAACTCGACGCAGAATGCCCTAATTCATCAACGCGTTATGTCCTTAACGCGAAATGTCCTAAACGCAAAATGTCTTAAACGTAAAATGTACTCAACTCAAAATGTCCTAAACGCAGAATGTCTTAAACGCGAAATGTCCTAAACGCAAAATGTCTTTTAAAATATTACTCGTAACCTCATAATGTCCTTAACGCGAAATGTCTTCTACGTCAAATGTTGTTAAGGGCCTGTGATGAGCGGTTTCCATTTCTAGGTTGTAGGGTCTCTCTACAAGTATCCAGCTAGGTAAGTAGCACCGCAGTGTCAGGTTTTATTAAAGTATTTTAACAAAAAAACGGTTACAGGTATTTTTAAAGTGTGTTTGATAAATAGAATTTGATCTCGAATCGCGAATCATTGAACGCAGAGAACTAAATCAAGGAAGTACAAAGATATTACAATATTTCAATGAAGTTCTTATCTATGAATGGCCACCTTAGAGCATTTTACCTTAGAGCAGGTTAAATGATCTAAGATGGCCACTAAAGAATATCCGCATTTATTGATTATTTTATGCAAAGACATTATAAGACTAGACCGACAAAGCAAACGAAATGTATGAAGTCTGCTTCAACCAATTTTGATATCATAATAGCTAAATTATGAAGCATAATTAAGACTTATCGGTAATAAATAATGTTACAATGTGATTTAGTTGTTATTACTGTTCGGTTCTTACACTACAAAACGAAGTTATTTGGGCATTTTTAAGTATTTTCATAACTACACTCGCGCTCGACAGTCGAATGCAGTACAAATACGGTATGAGTGGCGGCCGCCTGGATGCTGTGTGGTTGAAGAAGGGTTTTGTCAGTCTATCTCTTATAATGTCTTTCTATTAATTTCTTGTCCTTGTAATAATTTGAGTTCTTACTTTTGTATTCATTGAGTAAATAAACACTTCTGTATTTTTAATGTTTTTTTTTCTTGAGGTGAATAAAGATAAGGCTATTTCCCGTGGGATAAAGTAGTAAAATCACAAGTTTCAAGTCAACCAGGATCCCCTAAGCCGCGAGTTGATGGTCAAGTTGTATCTTGTATGTATCTTTTATAATAATACTATCAAAGATACAAATAAACAATAATTTTTACCGCGGGAAAATGGTGTTTCTCTTAAAATATTAGGTAGGTAGTCTTTTTTGGATATCCATGAATGAAATCACAAACTCACTTGCTGGGAGCAAAGGCTGGACCGTAACAGGGTATTAATTCTACAGCGTTCATTCGAAAAGTGATCATATAGGTCATTTTGCGTTTAGGTTAATTTGCGTTCTGCGTGTGGCGAGCAAATTAACGGGTCATTTTGCGTTTAAGTCATTGTAAGTTTAGGTCATTTTGCGATAGAGTCATTTTGAGTATTATGTCATTTTGCGTTTAAGACATTTAGAGAGTATGTTATTATGCGTTTAGGACATTTATTGCTTTTAGGACATTTTGCGTCGAGTCCTTACTGTTTTGTTAATTTATCGTCATTCGCAGTCAGTCGCTCACTTAGTAATACAATAACCCAAATTAAATATTTTTGTATCTTAAATTTTTCATTTACAGTCACTCGTTTAAATATATATATATTTTATTGTATTAATTTATAGTTATGTATACTTATATAACAGTTTTTTTGGGTTATTCTAGTCCCCATTTAACAATTTTTAGTTACAACAGCTAGGGTTGACTGGAAGAAATCTCTTTCAGCGATAAGTCCGCCTTTGGACATACTATTTCTTCTCTTGTACTTTGATTGTATTTTTTTTGTGTTCAATAAAGAGTTTATATAAAATCATGCAACACCTCTATTTCTCAATACAAAAAGTCGTGCTGCCATTTAGGACGGGGTCTTGGCGAGGATAGTAGATTTTTTCTGCGGAACGACTGCTTATTCGCTAGAGGGCCACCGTGCCGTGGCATAGGCACTCCGCGAGCTGCTGCGGCAGTACACAGTCAAGGAGCAAGGGGTTTAAAATGCTCTTCAAAATTCTATCGGGAGACAAGCCAGGCCGAGGTACTTCAATTTGACTTCGATCGGTATACGGACCCCCTCCACTCGGACGTGGCGCCCCAGTTGGGGCCTGCGACCGGGGAATGGAAAACGAAAGCCGTTATTTTATCAAAGGGCACGTCCAAAGCTAGGAGGCCGACGCGCCGGAGGCTCGGAGCGACACCTCACCCGTTGGTGCTTTCGCCGCGACAAGAGTGTCGTCAGCGAAAAACATGACATCCATTGCGTCGCAGGACCCAGTTGTACACCAGGTTCCTGAGTAGAGGAACCCTGAGGTACACCTACCGCCATTCTCCAATTATGGAGGCTTCCATCCACGAACTCGTACAGAACATCCCTTTCGCTGGGATAATCTTGCACTCTTGCAGGCCTGGCACTGCGCGTGGACTATAAAAGAGAAAGTGACTAACCCTTGCCCGTCTCGTTTCATTGCTATATGCGAGAGCGAGAAGAAAAATGCTATTTGTCTCTATTGACCCGTTTCATTCACGATCCGTGCTACGCCCGCTGCACTATGGCGCGCAGGTAAAGAATCTCTCAGGGGGGAAATTTCAGTACCTCTATGCACTCATGGGGGAGGCTGGTATACAGGTTGCAGATATCTAGCGCACCGTAACGATGACCTCCCCCTATGATATAGCTCTGAGAAGTCCCTGTGAAATGTAGGCAAAGTTCTTATGAAGAAGAAAAATTGGAATATTGCCCGGAAGTTGTTCCATGCTAAATAAATATCGACGTCAAAAACGTCAGTCAACTTTAAGACACAAAGAAGGTTCTTATGGAGAGAAGAAACACAAAAATTGCGTTGAAAATAGTAAAAACAACACAATTCTTATCCCATACAAATCACAGAGTAAATAACCTTTGACAGAAAGACGTCTGTCCGAGCAACTAGGTAGTTATTAATTAATATTGACTTATACGTACTTATAGCCAACAAAACACAAGTAGTGAACGAACATTAACATAATTATTTTCATCTTTCTTTAGGAAACCAATCGCTTATCTATTGCGCAATGATATAAAAAAACAGAAGTATTCCATAAAAAAACATCCCAATCGACATAATCCGTGACTTCGTTAAATGTCAATAGGTCATCTTATAGTGATATAATAAGTAAAATTTACTTTATATCATTGAGGTCACCGAAGTCAGAGTATTGTTGATTGATTACCACTAATTGTTGTCTGTGTTTCGACCAAAACAAAAACATTACGAAAATGTACCCACCTTTAATTGGGGCTCGGTTATTTGTTGAATGTAATACACACGTTCAATTTTATAATATTTGGTCGTGGGCTTAAAATAAATATGTTCAGATAAGTATGATTAGGAAGTACCGACCAGACACATGGTTCATCAGGCGGTACAGGCGCTTGTTGCTACGTGCTCGGTGGATGACCATGGCCACACCCCCGGTACAATTTCTGTTGCTAGCGGATTTGTTGTTAAAACAAAAAGTTTTCATTCACTTTTACTATTATGCTCACGAAAGACTGAAAATATATCGCTCTTTGTAGCTTTTTCACGCAAAAACTTCTTTATATAATTTTGTTGGTATTATGGTATTTCAACAGTTATTGAAATATTTTTTTTAAATTAAATAATAAGCAGTTGTTACATTCGTCCAGAAATTCTTCTAATACTTTTATTTCAAAATAAATAAATACTAATCTATTTATACATGATGGATTTTGGAGATGGGATTTAAAGGGCAGGTACATTAACCGTTATAGTTACAAGAAAACATTGTTAGGCAACCATCCATAACTTTTTAAGATATTCTGATCTGCATTCACAGATTTTGGGAAAAAGTTACTGCCAACAAAAAAAATGCTGAGTTAGCAAAAAAATTTTTTTAAGCGCTATCGATCCTATTTCATGTAGGGATCAAAAGACTCTATGGGACCATTTAAGGTATGAGTACTAGAAACGACAGAAATCGCCAAAAACATTTCCCATACATTTTGTACGGAAAATCCTCCGATTCTATTTCTTACGATGATCTCTCTATGAATTCTATTTCTTACTTTTAAGGGAAACTGTAATTTAAATAAATACTAAATTACATCATTTAAACATGTATTCGAACCACTTTCTTCTAGATTCGTCAAAAGGTTTTTAATTACCTTGCTTGTTGGTACATGTCTAGTTGGGTACTTATTCGCGTACCACACTAATGCAGCTCTCACGATTCTATTATTTACAAAATATGCTTCAATTAAGACGACATTTTTTATAAATCTAGAATTTTGTCAGCGCAAACACAAGAATGACGTGAAATTATTGGAAATAAATTCGAAATTTAAAAGCAATAATTTCATTTTCCTTAAATTTTTTCAGCCAGTCCTTCCAAAAATAAAAAGTTTGGCCATTTGCGTTTGTTTAAAAATACATGTTTAAATGATTTAATTTGTTTTTATTTAAATAACAGAAGTTATGGATGGTTGTCTAACAATGTTTTCTTGTAACTATAACGGTTAATGTACCTGTCCTTTAAATCCCATCTCAAAAATCCATCCTGTATACAAGTTTATTTTTTAGTTATGACAAAAATTTTGTGTGCTTGTTCAGACAAGCAAACTGAACAACTTTCACTATGGGACCAACTTCGAAATCGCAAAAAAAAATCTGCTGTTCCCATTGATATATTGGTAGTAAATCAATGGCTGTTCCATACAAATGTTCAACATTCACTGACCCTAAATGTATGGAACAGCTGATTTTTTTTTGCGATTTCAAAGTTGGTGCCATAGTGAAAGTTGTTCAGTTTGCTTGTCTGAACAAGCACACAAAATTTTTTGTCATAACTAAAAAATACCCTTCCATCTATAGACGCACGCACAGCCGTAACCGCTAATGGTAGAAACGTGAAATTTGGACAGTTGCTTAAATTCAAAATGCGGACGTACACTAATAAGGGATTAAAAAAAAATAACCCTGAAGGGATGAAGCAAGTTTGTATGGACTTTTTTAAAATTAGCAACGATTTTGATAAAACTTAAGATTCATGCTTATTGTAATAATGTGTGTAATACGTAATACGTGTTTCATGGTTTATTGGATTTCACCCCCTTAGGATGCAAAATAGGAGTTGAAAGTTTCTATGGAAAATATTTAAAATCTGCTTCAATTTCTATGAAATTTATTATTCGAGCTCCTTAATATAAATAACTGTCTTCTATAATTTTTCCTACGGGAAAATAGAAAATTACCACGGGAAAAAGAAATTTATAACTCCAGAACACTATTTATAACTCAAGAACCAAGAACGGCTGAACCGATTTGGCTGAAATTTGGTGGGGAGCTTAGAACCAGGAGACGGACATAGAATACTTAGCTTTTATCGCAGAAATCACCCCTTAAGGGGAAGAAAAGAGGGCTGGAAGTTTGTTTGGGGAATCAATAACCGCTGAACCGATCCAGATTAAATTTGGTATGGGGATAGTTAGAGTTGTGGGGAAGGATAAAGGGTGTAAAAAGGGTAGGGGGGGGGGGGCAATTTGTAAAGGGAATCAATAAAAAAGGATTTCAACGCGGACGAAGTCGCGGGCAAAAGCTAGTTCTCTATATTTATTTGGCCTTTTTGAGTTTTTCAACGGCCTCTGCGGCCGCGTTGGTCCGGGCGGAAGTTCCGTGGAATTAAGAAGGGGCTATAGCTAGCGCGTCTCAGGTAGCGTACCATCTTCCACGGAAATAGTGACATTCCGTCCGGTTTCTTACCATCGTCCCTGAGAATGCTGGGCAGCTCAAGAAGAGCCGGGACGTTGACGATGGCAAGAGACGGCGGAGAATATTATATTGAGCACGGCGACTAGAGAAGCGGCCTGTGCTCCTTTAGCAAGAAAAGCTACGGTGTCCGTGGACGTTGATGTCAGTGCCGCAGGGGTATTTACTTTGTTCCGTAGGACAACATTTCCAGAACAAAAATACATTATATCTTCTATATATATATATATATATATATATATATATATATATATCATCATATCAGATCAAAGTGGCCAGTTCGACCAAACCCTAATTTAGGGACCTAATACTAAATGTATGTAGGCACAGGCGTATCGTATCTCACAGTAAATAAGATTTAGCGCTAACCGCGATTTAAACTATTTGTCGATTTTGTCTATTTTAAACAAATACAGACAAAGCTAAAACCTTTAATCGTATTTGGTCGTTAAAAGTAATTAGGCGATATATGTATTTGTGCTAATATGCAAGCTACCCTGAAGTATGCTAAAACTTAAACTCAACCGGCTGGTAGATACAAGGGGTAATCCAACCAAAAGTAATGATAATGAATATAAACGCGATGAATATAGTTAAAAAAATATTTTTCTACATAATCTCCTAACAAGTCAATACTTTATTAGTTATTATTCCATTCTATTAGTCCATCTTTTACTTAAAAAATTTTTTTTAAAAATTCCCAACAGCGCGGCCATCACGTCGCTGTCGTCGTCAAATTTCTCGCCTCGCAGGTATTCCTTGAGCTGAGGAAAGAGAAAGTAATCACTGGGGGCTAGATCTGGCGAATAGGATGGGTGTTCCACAAGTTCAAAGCCCGCTTCTTGAATGGCAGCCATAGCAACTGCAGCTTTAATGAGCCGGGTGCGCCGAAACAGCACTCCAGCTCGCAGTTTGCCGCGCCATTTTTCCTAGATCGTCTCCCGCAAATTTCTTATTTGTTCTGCGTAGTAAAAGAGCCCGTAATAGCGGCACCCTTATCCAAATAATACACCATAATAATTCCTTCAGCGTTCCAAAAAACAGACGCCAGAACCTTCCCTGCCGGGCCTGACATTTTTCTTCGGCATCGGTTCGTCAGCTCCCATCGCGCAGAGACCTTTCTCATATGCAATTCGTTCGCAAGGATTCTTTGAGCACTGCCATATGAGATTCCTGTGATCTCAGCTACATGCCTGATAGTCACTATTCGATCTGCCAATACGATATCTTCAACTTTTTTTCACGTTATCTTCAGTGAGGGACGTGGATGGGCGTCTTTCGCGATGTTCGTCTTCCGTCGATGTTCATCCCAGTTTAAACTCTTTGGCCCAGCGTGCAACTATGGAATATGTAGGGGCAGAGTCCCCCAATGTTTCCACCAAGTCTCTGTGTATGTCTTTATTAGATATTTTTTTCATACAGAGGTATTTGATGACAGATCTGATTTAGTTTTTCTCAATTTTGATGTTCACTCTTCGACGGTTCGTATTCAAATGAATGTAGCTCACGGGAGTTGTGGCCTATTTATATGTTTTTTTTATCCCGACTAGTGGATATTTAAGCCAGCAGATAACATTTTTTTGTATTTTTATGTGCACTGGAAATAACCGATTACCATTACTTTTGGATCACCCCTAATATTTTGAGTACCAGAAGCAGAGGGTTCCAGACAAGGCTGGTTTGGATATTACAAAAAGGAAGAGGGTTTTATTTCAGAATGAGACGAACAGATGAACAAAGGTGTCTCAACTCTAATGAAATATAAAACGAAATATAAGAAGTAGGTATGTATATTACATACATACTGGATATGGGGTATTATTAAGAAACTAGGTGTGTTAGGTCTTTGTCACTATCGAGAAAGACGATTGTAGTTACCCATATTTTCTCATCACAGTTTTTACATACTATTTTTATATCGATTCAAACCCTAAACCCTTATTCGTCATTCAACAAAGTTCTAATCACAATAAGTTGTTTAGTTTTTGCGATGTGAAACAGCTATTAAACTTAAAAATCCGGATAGCTGGAACTCTATATTCTTTTGATAAGCTGTTTTAATTTATCACTTCATCGTCTCTGCTCAATGCAAAAATTACAATTTACCAAACAACATTATCATCCTGATGGACATTATATAAGTTAGTTGCCAAGTCAGATAATTTTAGGAAATCCTATATGCTTATAGTTAGGCACAGCCATATTGGTTATTTGGTTCATCGAACTATTATCTATCAATTTGTTTTCGTTGCCAACTTTGTCGCCGAAGAGTTATAATATCACAATAATTACTACAAGCGAAATTAATTAATTGCTTTTAGCAATATGGTACACTACACTGTGTTTATTTCATCGGTTGATTTGGGACATTTATGAGCGTATAACTCAGCATCATCATCACCATCGCTCTACCTTTATTCCACTCTTGTGTGAGATTGATAAGAAGTTCTTTATTTCCATTTGTCTCTATCATAATCATAGGCGTAGGTATAACTTTGGGGTGTCTAAATATTACTTGGAAGAACACTTCATTCTATGTAGTGCTCGTTAATTTTTCCATGGCGGGTGTCCGGACCCCATCAAGCCCCACCGTACTACCGCTTTAATCATGATGCCTGTGCTTATATTCTTCGCATGCATATCCTTTACGCAACTCTATCCATACCCTCCATCCATTAATTCCATCCACATTCGTGTCCGCCCTTGGACTAATAATAAAGTATATTGTTTATTATCTCAGCTCACTTTGGAAAGACTAAGAACACAGTTGTAAACAGTAAACTCTAAAGAACACTGGCTGAGCTATTAAGCTACGTAGGCATTGATTTACTACCAAACGTAGATGACGCATGAACGTTCGAAAAGTGGGCCGGTGAAGAACTGCCCAATCGCGACTCGTGCAGTTCTTTTCCATAGTAAATGATTAGCTGTCGGCACGTCAACACGCCGAAATGTATAGTCGATTATGTGACAGATTTCAAGCGCGTTTTTGTATGAAGCGCTCTATCTACGTTGGTAGTATGTACGTAGGTAATTCAAAAATTAAGCTGTCAACTCTACTAGCTTGTTATTCAGCTGCAACAGTCACAAATTTATCTATAGTTGACCTGAAATCTGTATAGCTTGCAGTGTGAAAAGAAAGTCCGCTACAACGATGTTGTCTCATTAAATCAAATGACACATTGCACTTTTTGAACATATTTTTGACACTTGGTCACTTCACCTCATTTTCTAACCATAACTTCAAGCCGCTACTAACAATTTAATGTTCGCTCTGCTTTGCCCACAGGTAGCCCAACCGACCCAGCATTCTAGTATTACCGCTAAATCTTATGAACCTAAAACGTGTTTTCGCTACTCGACATTGGCAAAATTGTCACACCTGACAGAGGCCATACGACCTAAAAATTGAATTGAATTGACCTCATCTCGCTTGATGGTATAAGCAGGTGGGGTCTACAGTGGAGCATGCAGGGTCATCAAATGCCAACTCTTGAAAAGACCCGTGTTGAAATATGACAAATGGCAAGGAATTTCTTTCTTATGCAGTCCACATTATAAAAGTGGAAGCAGGGGTGGAAGTTTTTTGGCCTGACCGCGCCGTTTCGTAAAGAACCTTAAATGGAATGGGATGACACGGGATAATGGTACGGCCTCCAAAGATACTCACGTGTAGTAGTTTCGTATGTTTTCCTTTTTTGGAAATTTACTATAGCTTACCTACCTTACGCTTACGGTTATGGTGCTATAGCTTACGGTGAAGGAAAACATCGTGAGGCAACCTGCATACATCTGCGAAGAAATTTAAAGGTGTATGTGAAGTCGACCAATCCTCACCAGACCAGCGTGATTGACTAAGGCCTACACACCCTAACTTTGGGGGAAGGATCGAGCCCCTCGGCGGAGATATATTATACGAGTATGAGCTGTAGTGATCACTATAGCTTCTCATTGTTTGTTTGTATCAAAACTGAAATTCATTATAATTAAATCCAGGTTAAGCTATAGGGAAGGTAAGTATATGGCAGCTTTGAAGTTATTAAAATAACTAATGGTTTTTCTTTTCGCTTGGAATAACAAGTGTATGAATCCTCGTGGCTATGGTTAACTGTGTTTGCAGAGCTGCTCAAGCATGTGTGACTCCGACACATAGCTACTGCATACCGAACAGTATTGGTGAATATGGTTCTTTGTATGTTACTTAAATCGCAAAAATCAGGTACCTACTCGGTTTTGAGTGATACATAGGAAAGAGAAGATGTTCATACAAAACATGATTGATTTGTCAAATACTGAATTATTTTATTCGGTACATCTATATTAGTATTTCTTGTTTTTTGATACATAGGCACTTAGTGAACCTACTTACTTTTTATCTCGAAGTCAGGTCGCGTGGGTGGATCAAATAGTTCATTTATACTAAGTACATAAGACTTATGTAAATAAGTCTGTTGCCTACCTACTGGACAGGACAGAAGTTGTTTTAACAATTCTATCAATGTTTAGCATACTAAGCACAGTGTGTTACTAACGTTGACTATTTTAAGAAAAACAGAATTCTAACAATAGGTATTATTTTCTTATCATTTTAAGGTTTAGATATATTTTGGTCCATGGTATGGTTACGGAACAGATATAACGTTTGTCTGCCCCGGTTGAGGTAGATTTTCAAAGTTACCCATGTGTTGAAATACTAGACTAAGGTATGATTTCTAAAATTTTGCGTTTGTGGTATTATGCGTCTAAACCGTTACATTTAGAGAACTGTCAAGATTCATTTTAAGATTCTAGAAAAATTTACATTTCGCTTTTCTTCAAAATAAATATAGAGTATTCCTATGTATTTATAGTAGTGAAATTGAGTGCACAATACAATGTTCAATCGGAGAAGATCAAATGTATATAAAATGCAACGAAATGATTCGACCAAAGACGATACAAGAAGATTATCAACCTACCTTTCCGACCAATTAATTAAATATTGTATGAGAATTATCTCTATGTAAGTTAAGGTTGTTGCAGTTAACATGCAAATGTGAATGCCGGTATTTTTTTTCAAACTTATGTGCAATCGTTACTAATTACAGTGGTTATACCAAACTTTATTTATATTGCGTTCGCAATAGGTCTGTGGAGGCGGTGGAGGTGAAAAATTTCTCGCATATTGCACAAATAAATAAGTGTTGCAAAAAATTAAGGTGAGACTGCACCGCTCGCCTAGGAATGAAAACGAACGTGGTTTTTTTCTATTCGTTGCAGTGGGTACTTACTGAATGGTTTCTTCGAGGTAAAACACTGTCTCACATTGTGGTTCACATCGTGCTTTATTAACGTAATGAGATTTAACTCCATTTTAATTGATCGTAACGACACTCGTGTCTAAGGTAATGTATTGCAGGCGTACGTGCGTCCGCTCCTATATTCTTTGCAACACTACTGAAGGAATAATGATGTCGCTAGCTTTATCAAACCAAACACGTCTGTTTTGTTTGGTGATAACGTCGAAGATAATTAATTAGTGCCATTTTATTTTAAGAGTGCCTATCGCTTCGTCGGTGGCATTACTTTCCATTTCCTTTTTGTTATAGTTGATTACAGAAAACGATTCATTTTTTCAATTCAGCTGCTTTACACCCACACTCTAAAAATTTTCATATATGTAGATCCTGTCATGTCTTAGTTTATAATTTACCTATATTAGGTACTACTAGCTTAACCTTCGTTTTACCTTAACAGGTGACGGATCTTTTTGAATTTTCGGCTTTTCTTTTCTCTACTATAAAATGCATGGTGTTATACATATAAACTTTCTTCTTGAAACACTCTGTATATTGCTGAAAACTATTAAAATCCGTTGCATAGTTCAAAAGATCTAAGCGCACAGACGCGATTAAAGTAGCAAAAAGTTTACTTTAGCTCACCTTGTTCATAATCTAAATTAATTGGTCTAAATTTTTCCAAACACAAATTCCCACGTCTTCCACATTCGTCTACATTTCAAAATTTTAACACGTAGTCTGTTTTCTTCTCTTTATCGTATAACGTTTCTTATAGGGGTACTTAGGTAGAAGTGGGTGAAGAAAGTTACAAAAAAAGTTAAAAGTCTGGCGTTACAACCGCATTCTAAGTTAGTATAACTAATTAAATAAAACTATGATTGGAAAAAATATCGTGAAATATCACGAAAAATTTTCCAATTATAAGACATAATTACTAAGTTTAACGAAACAACATTTTAGATTCAATTGGCGTTTATTTGATGATTAAACGTACCTTACTACTTATTTACCCCGACGCCGACGGTTAAAACTTCGGTCAGCAACGCGCCACCGATATCCTTTGGGTTGCATGTCTCTATTGGTTACGAATTTACGATAATCAATGATATTTATTTATTTATTTATTTTTGGCACAGTAACAAAATACAAATTAGTGACGATTAACAAAATGTGAAACGAGTAAAATAACTTTAAATTTATACCTCGATGACAACTGCGCACAACATGCACTTTTTATATCATTACTAATAGTGTGACAATCATGCCGGAATCCTTTCTTATATACTATAGATAGATAGAAATATTAAATTCCAACTCTAAATTACAGCTTTAAATTACAACTTCAAATGTGCCAGTGCTCCCAGGTTTTCTTTGATAGCTCTGACAAATGCTTTGGGGCTCTGGTGAAATATGTCGAGCTCTCTGCACAGTTCGTTATAAAGCCTACAACACCGTATTAAAGGGTTGTTACGTGACACATTAATTTTTGCTTAAGGTACTACAAACTAAAATATGATGACAGGTGAGGTGAATCGTTAGCTTATTGCAACCTTAATGGTATGATAACACTGTGTAAGTAGTAAGTCACCAATAAGTCTACAAGCTGGTTGTCTGCAGAATCTATTTTCAAGCATCCAGCCGATATTTAGCAGAACTTCTTATCCCACAGACAGGTAAGGACAGTATAATGGAATTATTATTTATTGTACATACCTATACCAACACACGCAGAAAAAACAAAAGGATAGAAAACGATATTTACAATTACAAAGGCCCGAATTTTTAAAAGAGATCTCTACTAGCCAACCCTAGTAAGTGTCAGGGGAAAGCAACTGCGGATACAGGATTTTATTGAGAGGTGGGGGGCGGAGAGTTATTCTGACAAAGTTCCTATTCGTAACTAGGGTTAACAAAAAATTAAGTTTTTGTACAAAAAATAAAGTAACCGGTGCCTTGTGCTGCTAAAAGTTGAGTCGAATTTATGAAATTCCTAGGCCTTCCCTGTATCCGCCAGTGGGTCCTAACTTAATGAAAATTTACTATTTGAAAAAAAATTAAATTCACGTGAATTTTTTAAAGAGGCTATAACTACATTCTGGGTGACTATGCCAGCCTCATAGGGGAAATCAAAATATAGAATTAATACATTTAATGAGTGCAATACGCTCATTAAATAAGTGATTTATAAAGATAATCACTTGTTTAGCATTATTTGAAAGTGGTTGCTGCAAAATTGAAATATCACCCCTCCCCTCCCCCCGCCGTTATACATGTAATGTGATGGAAAATTACGAAAACATATAACAATATTTCATGCACGAACAGACTTATGCTGTGTGAGGAGCTGTCGCGGGGCAAAATATTCGTAGCTTCCTAATTTTCAGGACACCAAGTTTTATTGCTGCGTTTTTGCTTTGGATTTCCAGAATGCTCAATTCAAGCTCGATCTTGGGCTTATGGCCAGAAAAACAATCCGATCAGAAATAGGAAGTACATTACCTTGTATCTATAGTATAGTATAATCTGTCATTAGAACGGTCAATAGTAGGAAGTCTATGCAATCTGTCATGGGAACGGTCAGTACTTCAGTAGGTGTATCTGAACCGCAGAAGAACAATTGTTTTGAGATCTGAACGCTAGAAACTGTCAACTGATCACCCAAAGGTGAACCCACTCCAAATGTGTTCGATTTTAGTTAATTGCGGTAATCATGTTTTGTGAACATATTCGAAACCATAATGAATTACCATGTTAGTCAGCAGGTTTTAGGAAAATAATATGACAGCCAACATGGTTTCTACTACCACCAATCTATTTGACACTCGTGGACCATGTAGGTAATTAATGCCTTCCGTTGGCAGGTAGACGCTGCATACTTTGATTTTAGGAAGGCTTTCGATCTCATTGGCTATAACGTTCCTCTGCAAAAACCATTGACGTAGGTATATGTAGGTAATGTCAATGGCCAGAGGTGTATCGACATCGGGTTGCCGTTAGTGAACGGGGGGGGCGATCCGCTCCTGAGGAAGTGGAGCGGATTCGTACCCAGGCGCAGAGGGAGGCTCTGCGTCGATGGAGTGAGGCACTCGCCTCCCCAGCTGCCGGCCACCGGACGATCGACGCGATTCGTCCGGTGTTGGAGGAGTGGGTTGGGCGCCGGCAGGGCAGCCTCACGTTCCGCATGGTGCAGGTACTGACCGGGCATGGCTGCTTCGGTCATTACCTGCATCGAGTCGCGCGTCGGGAGGAAACGCCGCGGTGTCACCACTGCGACGCTCCCGACGACACTGCCGAGCACACTCTATTGATGTGCCCGGCCTGGCGACTCCAGCGTAGCGAGCTTAACGCTGCGCTGGGAGGCGGAGACCTCTCGCTACCGAGCATGGTCGTGGCCATGCTCCGCGGCGAAGCGGAATGGGGGGCTGTCGCCTCCTTCTGCGAGGACGTAATCTCGCAGAAGGAGGCCGCGGAGATGGAGCGGGAGGCAGATCCTCAAGCCGCTCCCATCCGCCGCAGACGGATAGGCAGGCGAAGGCGGGCATTCGCACAAGCGATGCCCATCTAATGACCCTGCCGTAGAGGCCTACGTGCACGGTTGGCCCCGTGCACGCCGCCGTAAGGCCCTCCGTCTGGGGATCGCCCTGGTGTTCTCAGGCAATCCCCCCTTGGCGATAGCCCGACCGGTGGGTCGGGCTTGCCCGGGCGCGTGGGTAATGGAGTCGCAGTGTGGACCTTACCCAGCGCGCCCATAAGGGCAGGGAGAACACCGGGGGGTTTTAGTGGGTAGGCCTGGCACCCTGCCGGGAGAGCCCCACACACGCTCGCTGTCTAGCCAACGGCGGGTACGGTGCAGTTACGCATTACCCCCGGGGAAAAAAAAAAAAAAAAAAGGTAATGTCAATGGCGGAGACTGTTTAAGACGAGATACTAAAGGGAGATTCTGTACCAGAATCATCTGCATGGGTACCTTTATCTTACCTATTTTTGCCACCAAGAAGCGGTGCTTGTTAGGCTGGGTTTCGGTTTGGAGGGTTTGCGGATGAAATTTCTGGGAGCTAGCTGTGACTTGACATCTTAGGTCACAAGTTGGCAACGATGAGTGTTATCTGAGAGGTGTGTTGTCACAAAAAAAGTATTTTACGGTTCACCCGGGTACCCTGTTCATTGTTCACCTAATATGAGACATATTAGGTCTTATATTTACTCACTGTTCACCTATTAGGAGACATATTAGGTGAACAGTGGGTAAATATAAGATTTAAGCCAAGAAAGCTTTCTATCACCAACTTTTAAATTGAAACTTTTTTACATAGCCTTAATTTTTTTGTCCATCTACCTACCGCATGTCGCGCTACACAAAAACATGCGATCTTTTATTTCAATGCGTTAGTAGAGCGTTATTTTTTCATTATTTTTATTATATTTTTTTTAATTTTTGGTTCTTTTAATTAATAGTTTTTTATTTTTAATAATTTTCTTTCAGAAGAAAAAGATTTAAATTAATTAAAAATTTATTTAGATTAAAAACGCGAGTTTAATATTGTTCGCGCAACAATTAAAGGTCAAGTGGAGACATCTAGCGGCAAGAAGCGGACGCATGAAAAGCCACGCAAAGAAATGCAGTCGCGCCGCAACGTTACGAAGACGTCACACAGCGTCTCACCAATTAACGGTCTCCAGGCGCGACCGTTGACTTTTACATGTTCCCTGATCTTTACCTCAATTTTTGTATTTTAACGCACACATTTCGATTATACCTTACCTATTACCTATTTCTGCCGCAAAGTAGCAGTGCTTGTATTGCTCTGTTCCGGTTTGAAGGGTAAGATATGGCAGTAAAATTGCTGGGTACCATGACTTTACATCTGTACCCCTAGTATGAGTTTTCATCGTCATCGAGCTCGATCAATCGTATCGTCTCCTCTCCATACATTGACTAGTAGCGCCCCTAGCGTCCAATAGCAGGAACTGATGTCACAAATTGGCAACGTACTCGTATACTGTGGTTCTTGTAGGGGTTGCAGTTTTGCTGCGAATCTCACAAGAGCCATGTATTATAAGTGACTGTTACCATTTACCATCAGGTGGGCAGTCTGCTTGTATGCCAACTTAGCTGCAATAAAAAAAAACACGCAAGTACCCCTCCACACATTTTTCTTCCACGAATCCTTTTCAGCCGGGTTTTGCACTCGGCTGCAATAAATGCCCTAAATCAGTTAAATCTCTACGATCCGAAAAAAAGATTTGTTTTCAGTAGGATTAATAATTTACGAAACTTACCAAATGATCTTGTATTTGCAGACCGAAACCAGCGATACCCAATTTTGTTATAGGGGCCACAAACAGGTTTCAGTCACGATGTAGCGGGCCGCAAGCAAAATTTACGAGTATTTGGTTGTTATTAAAAAACGTAACTCAAAATTAACGGTCTGGAATACAAAAAAGAAAAAAGAAAAATATAAAAAAGAAAAAGTCTAAAAGAAAAAGTCTTGGTCGAGCAGCGCTCAGTGCAATGCACCCCGGTAGGGTTATCTAGTTCCCTTTTTTAGGCTTCCGTTGTAAAATAGGGAACCCTTATAGTTTCGCCATGTCGGTCTGTCTGTCCGCGGTTTTACTCAGCAACTATTAGTACTAGATAGCTGTAATTTGGTATGGGTATGTATATTATTCATGCCAAAAAAGTGGTAGAAAAAAATATTGAAAATCATTTTTTTAGGGTAGCTCCCATACAAGAAAAGTGGGAGTAATTTTTTTTCTCGACTAACCCATCGTGTGGCATATTGTTGAATAGGTCTTTAAAAAATAGTGTAAGGTTCAGAACACCATTTTTCGATTTAGGGATCCGTTTCTGAAATATTTGCAAATTTTTGGTATCGCGTGCGCCGCGGCCGGTCGAGTTGCCTTTCATAGTGTTGCGTGCGCAGTCGACCGGGGTGGACGTGTACAGTCATGGACACAAGTCGAAAAGGAAAATTGTTCATGCATCCTATAACTTCGCAGCGTTTGTTAAGTGGTGCATTCGTAACACTGTTTTCCCAATTGCAAGATGATGAAATTAATTTTTTCAATTATTTTAGGATGTCTAAAAGAACGTTTGACGAACTGCTTTTTAAAATTGAAAATAATATAACGTATACCAGTTTATACCGAATAGCTATATTCCCTGCGGAACGCTTGGCAGTCACATTAATCACAAGTGTATAAGTACATACATATAACCAAGTGTATTTAAAAAATTTGACAGAAGGCTAAATAACATTTGCTGGATCAGCTAATCTTTACATAGTATATAATAGTAAAAAAAATTAACAAGCTTTTATTATTGCATTGTCACGCAATATACATATGCATGCAAAATTTCAGCTTTATCGGAAGTCGGAAAGTGGGTCAAATTTAGCTTGCAAGATTTAATTACAGACACGGGACAGGTGAAAGTAAATAAAAGCTTGTAATAAATTAATAGTCACAAAAAAAAAATAAGCTTTTATTATTGCATTGTCACGCGATATATATTTTTTTTTTGTCAGTTAATATTTTGTTTGTATAGATTTACCTTCATACTATTATAACGCTCGCAATATAATGTAATTAAAACACTTATTTTAATTAAGTTCTCATGTAAGTGAATGTGTAATTCTTAGTGAGAATAATAAATTTTCTTTAACCGCATATACATATTCATGCAAAATTTCAGCTCAATCAGAAACCGGGAAGTTGAACCTCTCTTATCAATAATTCCGTATCAATTGTCGCCATGATTGTACAAACGCACACGTCGCGCACGCCCAATAGTGTATTATCTATGCACACGCCGGTACTGGCCCGCGCGTCGATCTTCGCACCACAGAACATAATTACTCCTAGCGGAGCTTCGCACGCAGTGCGCGCGGGCCCGGTCCAGCGTTGGATTTCGTAGTATAATTATACTATTTGTACCATTATTTCATGATGTGTAGTATGTAGTATCGTAATGCCAGGATACTACGCGAACGTACCATAATTTTACCCTCAGCTCGATTGACAACTTTTCTTGGTTCGATCATTCTCCTTTTTATTATTTAACAAATAATGAAAGTATCTACCCTACAATATAAGTAAGTTCTGTTCAGTGGGGCTAGCACGCAGGAGAATCTAAAATCGAATCGAAATCCGAATCGAGGAGTTTGTATGGCAATTTTATTAGTTCTGCTACTCACCGCCGTGGCGCTAATAAAATTGCCATACAAACTCCTCGATTCGGATTTCGATTCGATTTTCGATTCTCCTGCGTGCTAGCCCCACTGTATGTATATGGCACCATCGAAACAGCCAGCGACAAGCTCCGGCCGGGGATTCCTTGCATAGTGTTTTACTATCTCATCTCGGTTGTTCTGTCAGAGTAAGACAGAAGTACTTATGTATGTGTGTGTGTGTGTCAAGCAATCATTATTTTCATCGCGCCGCAAACGCAACCGGCGACACGCAGCGCTATGAAAGGGGCTTAACTCCACGCGCACAGCGCGCGAGCGTAATGTTGTCTTTCGTCGTCGTTTAGAAATGAAATGACTTACTCGTATCAATGTCACGACAGTGCAATAAAAAGTTGAAAATTGATTTTTGTTGAATTGAGTTATCTTAAAACTCGTAAAACAAACGTAGCTAAGCTATCTAATCCTGCGAGATTGCCGGTACCTCAAAATTTACCCTGTATATGGACACGTGAAAAAATACTTATAACGAAGTTTAAAGGAAAACTATCAGAGTTTAATACTAAGTACATACAAACTAAAAAGCTATAGACGACCAATTTATAAAATGTAGGTACTCGGAAAAGTTTTTACTTTTCCGAGTTCATTGAAAATTAGTACTGAATATAAATTTACGAAACACGTGAAGTTTAGGAAATATAAAATCAAATAATAATGCCTAATTTAATAGCAACGTGTTGTGAGGTGTGAGTGTGAACTCAAAGTTGGCATTTGCAACTAAACTACGGAAGCCTACACTGCGCGTGACCCGACACGCACTTAGCCGGTTTTATTTCCTCGGCCATAGTTTATCTGATGATTTACAACTTTGTACCTCAAGTTGAGCCAATCATAATGGGCCGCAGGTTGTGTATATCCGATCTAATAATAACGCAACGATCTAATTTTCAGCAACGCTATAAGAATGAAGTTCGGCGTAGAGAACTGTGCGGTCTTGCTTATGTAGCAGGGGAAAGTTGTACACTCACCGAATGAACAACTTTCCGAGACAATGACACTCAAATCTCTCTCCGATGACAACACAAGTATGTTGGTATGTCACAGACTTTGAGGATATCGGTGGATAAATATCCCCAAAGACTGTCACACAACGGACGAACGGGGCGACAAGAAACGGTGAACACACGCTTCTTTTGCCGCCTAACTGCCGTACAACAGCCTTTTGTCTGGCGGCAATAAGGTGCGTGCCTTCAACGGTTGAGAGATGCCCCAATTCATGGCTCCTTTGGCATTCTGAGATGGATTAAGACTGAGCTGGATGCCTTGGATAGGAGAGTCCGTCAACTGCTCACAACGCATCGCATGCTCCAGCCTCGCTCGTCTGTTATGAGACTGTACATTCCACGGCAGTGGGGTGGTCGTAGCATTCTAAACGCCAAGAACCTCCACAGCCGTGAAGTGTGTAGCCTAAGGAATTACTTCCTTAACGAATGCGGGGTGCATCGTGATATTATGATAGTTGACAATTAAAGGACTTACCCCTCTCTCAATGGTAACCGAGAACTGGCGCAAACCATCGGTGCTTAGCGTCGAAGACCGCAAAGAAGTATTGAAGGGCAAGGAGCTGCACAGAGAGTTTTATCGGGCCTTGGCCGGGCCTGATGTAGACCTACCCGCTTCGGTACACTGGTTGGTTTTGTGAATTAGTACAGGTCGAGCAAGCATAGACCAGTGGGGCTACCACGCAGGAGAATCGAAATCCGAATCGAGGAGTTTGTATGGCAATTTTATTAGTTCTGCTACTCACCGCCGTGGCGCTAATAAAATTGCCATACAAACTCCTCGATTCGATTTTCGATTCTCCTGCGTGCTAGCCCAACTGGATCTTTTTCTTCGAGGACAATTTTTTCACAAAGGTAATTTTTTGACAATGTGCAATAGTGTAAGGTCCGTGTATTTTCCATGTTTTAGATATTTTCATGAACTAAATAGGGTGGGATTTGATTACGTTTTGGAATATTGAAACAATTTCGCATACAAGAGTTTTGTAATCTTTGAATTGTTTTTGCTGTTTTCTTAAGTAGACATAAATATAATAATATAGGTCCATAAACTTGATTACACTACGCGACCTGAGAAAAGACTAGCTAGACTGTTGCAAAGGTTGAGCTTTATCTTAGAACTAAGGAAGGGCCTTAGTCTGTAAAGATTTTCAAAGTGCGCCATAAGATTTTCTGATTTTCCGCTGTATGTGTCTCAAACTTTAATAGATTTTCGTCCATACTTACTCGTACCTACTAAAGAAACAAAAGTTTCACTATTTGTATTAAGTAGTAAATTTCCACGACCTGGCGGCGATTTGTTAAGTATGAACTAAACCAGGCACAGAGACGGATTATTGAAACTTTGACGCAGTCAAAGAGAATAGTAATACTACGGGAAGTCCTACGCAGTCAAATTAATAAATACCTAATAAATAGAACCATGCATGATTGGGTGCGGTCCATAATCAGATATTAGTGCAAACGTTTGCATGCATGCAAGCAGGCCTATTCGCTAACTACGGTTGGTAACTAGAACTGTCATTTTTGAAAGACTTTATATCCATTACTGGTTTAGTGATCTTAGGTGTTATGGCAGCGTTCATGATAGCAGTAATGGATGTTAAGTTCCTTTCAAAAATGACAGTTCTAGTTAGCAACCGAAGTTACAGAATAGGCCTGCTGATTGAGGATTGGAGATTGTTGAGTGATTCCCCTATGTTGTTCCCCTATATTATTTGTGAAAGAACTACTGTTTTCAATATCAGGCGTCTCAGATAGATTCTCCACGACCGACTTTTTTGGGATAGGTGCTATTTTCGAATCTTTCGAATACTTCCAGGTGTCAGGAAACACTCCGTATAAATAGATTATAGGTATGTCAAAATTTATATAAGGCGCGTTTCAGATAGACGGATTTGCAACATTTTTAGCATCAACGCGTTTCATAAGCCATTATTTAACTTTTCGTGCTGGTTTCGCGTGTTACACTTAAACATTTTTGCCCCCAAAAGTTAACATCAAATACCCATGCTAATATTTTATGCCAACGATAAAGTACGCGAAAATACTTTATTTTGCGTGATTAGATTTTTCTAGGATTCATTTAAATTAGAGATAAGTACAAAAAAGTTTATTGTAAGAATATTTGCGTAATACGGATCGACAGATTAAGTAGAGGTAGCCAGAAGCTCATTCCTGAACGCTACTTAACCATAAATGCCAAAATTGTCATGTCAAGGTGTTCATAAAAAAAATTCTGTTTGTTGTTAGTTGCTAGAAGTAACGAATAATATTTTTCAAACATAATAATTAATAGTACTTTATTCTGACACAATATTTTTTTTCAACCATTAAAATCCACTATGTACGTTATTTGGTTAAAAAAAGCTAGATACAGAGCAAAAGCTTAAAACTTATTTATTGTCAAAGTAGTTAAGTTTTTATCAATTCAACATAAAATAAATACTTATTTACTTCTATTTTTTATTCCAAATCTACACGTCATTTGAATTTAACATTTGCGCACATAGTGCAATAGGTGTCTACCTCCTTTTCGTGAGCACTGATAGCACCGTATCATGGCGTCATTCATGATGTCACATTGCTTTCGTTGGCACACGTCCGTTCAATTCGGACTTTCACGGAGTATAGATACTTACGTAGTATCTTTATACCTCTGTGAATACGTAGTATCTAGTATACTTACGTAGTATTTCTATGTAGACCTGTGATGTAGACTGCAACCTTAGACTATAGATACCAATAGACATGAAATACCTACGAAAAAAGCGTGCCAACATTTGGGTTGGTTTGTGCTCTAAGATGGCGGAAAAAACTAGGGACGCCGCATCCAAAATTCCATACTTTTTATCTTTTTCTTTATAGAATTCATTAAAAAAATCAATAAAAAACGTATAACTGTAAAATGCACTCACAAATAATGCTCACCGACTGATATTTTAGCACAACAACAAACACGGTGCTTTGTAATGGCGGACTGAACTGGACGCTGAGACATATAATAACATTGCGAATCCATTAGTGTACTTGATCTGAGACTGCAACTGACATAGGTAGTATCTCTATATGTAGTCTGTGCAATTGACTGACAAGCGAGAGCGAAGTTAGAAAACTTGTGAATTTTTTACCAATCATTTTAATTAATAAAATAATGAACTGTGAATTAAAGTGTAATTCACATTTACATTGTAATCATAAACGTACACAATTTTGTTAACTTGTTTGTTTGTAAAATTGTTTGTAGGTAGGTAGTGTAATCGATGTTCGGTGGACTTTGAATCAATAACCCAATTTCGAATGTCTTTCTGCATCATTTTTCGCTTTATAATGAAACCCTAATGATGCTGTGAATATTTGTAAACGTTTATTGCTTTGTAACACGCAAATATGCTTTTCACACCAATTTACATTGCCATGACATTTATAAAATCTTGGCGCATTCGCTCGTTTCGCGCTCGTTTGCTTGAATTTCTCAGTGGTAATACGAGCGTAGCCTTCTGTAAAGTACCAGAAAATGCTGCAGGTATGTTCAAAAGAATATCAGAAGTTTAAAAAAATATATTTTTTTTATACTTATTTCATACAAAAATAATTAATACTTATACATATTTCAAATTTATTGTTTGATGTTAAAATTATTATTTTAGAAACGCCGACTCTTAGTTCAAAACTTTGCACAAACCCAAAGAACGCATATTTATGTGACTTACTAGACTACACAAATGCATCAAGAATTTGCAGTATGAAACCAATGCAATGTATTGATATCAATGATTGGGTGTCATGCGCTGGGGGCCTGCCGCTGGGCTGTAGTGAACTATCTCCAGTTACAGACTTGGATGTGGAGGTGTTGTTTGAATGTGAAATGGAGCCTCATGAAGTTTCATCTCAAAACATAACAACTGTAAGATCCCAGCTTTAGATTGTATACAATCTTCAGTTCCTATATGAAAAATGGCTATCAGACTAAACAACAGTTCATTAAAAAACTATGAACAACTTTCAGAATAAAACGTTAGACATAATGTATTGTACATATTGCACTTGCATTGCATTCACCTATGGATGCCTATCTGGAATAAATATTATTATTATTATTGCATTGTATTTTAATTTAATTTTATACTTTTTACATTTTCTGCTAATTGTACCAAATTTTTTTTTGTTAATTATTGTATTCTATGTAAAACTTTATTAGTTTTTGATCTACAGGGGAATGATAGGTTTCTATGCATTTTTGGGCTTAGATGAACAGTGTTGAATCAAGTTACCATTTTTAAGACATTTCATTTGATATCATTATTACAATTTTAATTTAAGTATTTAAGACTAATAATCTTTAACTTGTCATTGACAATAACAATCATAATGTGACAGAATATGACATTACTTTTTTAGTGTCTAGTTTGTGTCTCATGTTTATGTCATGGACCTGACAAAAAGACGGACGCAGCGTTGTTGAATCAGGAGTGAAGCATGCAAATGACAGCACATTTGTATGTGTGCATGTCTTGTTCTTTGAAAAATGACAGCTTTTTGTCTTACCTGGTACATCTGTGTGAGTGTAGGTCGTGTACAAACACATGAAATTGTCTTACCTTGCATGCTTCACATTTGTTTAATGCCACACTACGTCCATATTTTTTTGTAGATCAATGGTTTATGTGAATAATTTAATAAAGTTAATATCTCAGGTTTCCAACCGCAGTAAACTATAAATGTCAAAATAGCATAAACCAAAAACCTCATGCTTATAGATCCATGTTGGCACCACTATCAAACACTCAAGAATAAGTACTAGGATTGTATAATTTTATGCCTTAAGAATGAAGATTTTTATATATTTGTATGATTTGTCATTCTCTTTTGGTCATCATGACAGTAACAAATTAAATAACTGACTATTCAAGATAAAAAGATATCAGAATGTAATTTAATATTTTAACAAAGCAATGTTTTACTAATTTTAGTTAGAGTCAATGGGGAAGCCTGTAGCATGGAAAGCAGGGTCACACTTAGCTATAGTGTTGAAAACTAACATAGAAAATCTCAGTGCCATTGGTTTCAATTTTGTTGGTGGAGAGTTTGTAATTGATCATCAATTGCCCGTGGTTCGAGTTCAAAGTTAGTACTTTATAGTTGGATATCATCATATTGCTTTGTTATACTAAAATTAACATGCAGCAATTCTTTCTTTCAGCTGTTCAACTGTCTGGAGAACCAAATAAAGCAACTGATCCTGCTATGAGAAGCCTTCGTAGTGAAATTCAACATAGTTTGAAAAATATGGAAGAACAATTCCAATGGCCAGTTCATGCCGCATTACTTAGAAAGTTGTCTAAAGTTGTAGATATAAAGTCTGATGCAATAATTACTACTTTAGAAATGAATGGTTGTACTGACGGTATTTTGGACACAGCCACTTGTAATAAGAAACATATTACACTAGCCGATGTTAGTGTTAGTACAGGTAAATCACTTAATGGTGATGATGAAGAAATTTCAAAACCCGAGCAAAAAGTTATAGAGGCTGAAAATGCCCCGAAAACACCAGAGAAGTCTCCAGAAATTAAATATTTGTTGGAGCAAAAAGAAAAGCCTGAAGAAATTGTACTTGAAAATGTGACTGTTGAAATTCAACATAATATTACACCAAAAAAGTCTAGCTTAAAATTAGATTTAAAAAAGGGTACAAGTCAACTTTCAACGTCTTTACTTAACATATCCAGTCAAATTAAGTCTGTTACTACACACAAAAGGATAGTTAGCACTAAAAAACCACAGCCAATAATGGAAGTGAGTCCACAAGTCAAAGAGGATGTGCCAAAGGAGTCGTCTTTGCAGCAGAGCACACATAAGTCTGTGAAATGTTCCCGTCCATTAGTAAATACTAAATCACCAAATGTGTTGATATATTCGGACAGTATAGCAGCTAGGGATAATTTAGAAGCATCGTTAAGAAAAGTTTTAGATTGTGATAGGTAAGTTTGAAATAATAAGTCTATTCTACTGCTTCGGGGATTTCACACATTCCACAGTTAAATTTATAGTGCCTAGATAGACACTAATTTGTATACAAACGAATATTTTATTTGACATGTACATATAGTTTTATTAAGGTAAGCAATTCCCTAGAAATACTCAATAGCAATTTTTATTAAATATTAGCTGCCCGCCCTGGTCCCGCATAGGGATTACTAAAAAACCTATCGACAATACAACAGTGTAAGAAACCATAGATTTGGAGTAGCCTGAATGTCAATCTGTCAATTTCGTCACTTTTACGTGAACATGTTTTAAATTCATTTTTTTACCTGTAATAATATTTCAAATATTTTCTTTTATACAAACCTTGTCCTAACAATAACGAATACATAAAACCAAGAATCATCCAATTTGGTGCAGTCGTTCGAAAGTTATGGGCGTGAGTCGTTCGAAAGTTATTTCGAAGATCCTTGTTACTACTCAAATTGATAAAATAAATTGTTATTATGCAGGTACACAATATACAGCGTGAGCCGAGAAAGTTTAGAGGGAGGAGCGTGGAGAGGCCGCGCATCTCTTGTGGCAGTGGCAGGGTGTGTGGGCAGGTGTGCCCCATTGTTGCTCGCTCATTTACTTGATGGAGGCCGATTACTGGCACTCTGTTCCGACTTGTTGCATACAGTGTTACCCTACTATAAGACTGCTGAGGTAACATAAACCACTACTATATTCAGTGTTTATAGAGAAAACAGAGTTATGGTAATAATAGTTTACAGTTACTAATTTAATGTGGAACAATATTTTTGCAGGTACGTGAAAATGAGATAGTACAATTCTCATATGACAGATGGAAGTCGGTCAAAATGAAACACCACATTTTTTGCTATCAAGCGTCGCCTGCTAAGAAACAGTTCTCCACAGAGAGTGATAGGCAGTGAGTATTTATATGTATATTTTATGTGTTTCATTCAATGTTTGAAGTGTGTATTGTAAAGTCTATAGATGTTTTAACTAATTTCCAGAGCAAGTCAGGAAAATAATATGTATCGGTATGCAGCATTAATTACTCATGCATTTTTTTAAAATACCTACTTTAAATTTCTTGTAGAAAAACATTTTTAACTCTCGCCCATAAGAGAAAGCTTATGCCTGTATAGATAAGTAAAATGTGTAGAAAAGAAAATAAGAAATATAAAAATATCCTGTCCTGCACTATTTTGCAAAGCTGTATTATTTTTTTTTTGCTGTGATATATTTATTTCTCTTATGCTATTACAAAAGCTTATTTGTTACTAGCTGTGCCCGCGACTTCGTCCGCGTGGAATAGTAACTTTTGGCAGCATTTTGTTTTTGTAGGCAATTTTTTTAAAGATCTTGATAAAAAAGTAGCCTATGTTATACCTTATATAATTAGCTATATATTAATGAAAGTCCCGTCAAAATCGGTCCAGCCGTGTCGGAGATTAGCGGGAACAAACAGACAGACAAAATTTTTTTAAATTGTGTTTTTGTTGTTGGTACCCGATATACATTCATACCCATTTAGTAAAAACTTGTTATTTTGACATTACAAACAGACACTTCAATTTTATTTATTTGTATATAGATGAGATATTGATAGAGGCTTGCATTATCAATAAAGCTGTAGACAATCTTTAAATTTAATATTTTACATGATTTTTTTCATGCTCTAGTTGTAAGCTTTTTAAATAGCCACAATACTCTTGTAAACCTTTATCACATATTTGACATTGAAAACATGGCTATATTTCTCAAGCAATATTATCTTCAAAAACAAATACTTTTTCTGTTTTTTAAATGAGTTGTGTTTGTTATCGGGTTTGCGCCAATATATATATTTTTATTTAATAAAATAATGCATAACTTGAATAATGTTCATCTTCAGAAACTTGCTGATCCTAGTTAAATGTCTCATTATATTTATAAACCTTTTAACATTTAGCTATTTAATTCCAACACTAAGATGCTGTAGTGTCAATATATTATTGTATGCGTCACATTATAGTTTTTTTTTTTTTTTTTATAGTTAATTTTTAATAGATAACGTACCACATTCCTATGATAAATCAATGTAGTTTGTTGATGTCTTTTATATTACCTCTAGCTTTAAAAAAATAACACTAACGCAAATAGTGCGGTTATAGATATATAACCGCACGATTTGCGGTTATAATGTTATAAATATATAATGTGCGGTTATAGATATATAACGCAAAAAAATAGTGCGGTTAAAGATATATAACCGTATTATTTGCGTTGTAACACACGCGTGTTTTATGAGCTGTTTTATGTATCTAAAAGTGGTGAAATTAGATCACCGTATGAAAAAGTGTGTTGAAAAATATGTTATCATATTGCATGTCTTTTTAGTGAATCAGTAGTAGTTTACGTATATTTATAATTTTATGATGTTGATTCGATTACCATGGTTACCCACATTTCTGTCTTGTGATTGCAGGCCCTCCAAATATACTGGCCATCCAGGCCATGAGTTGGATATACAGGTGTTGGCTTCTGAAGAGACTTGGCGTACACCTTCATTATTGCAAGCAACTGATCTTACTAATAATGGCATAGCAATTTTTTCACAAGTGAGTACTATCTTACTTCAGATGAATCTTTGAATCTTGTCTTAAGTCATTACTACTATATTGTTCCCTTTTATAAATATCCAAATCCAATTATCCGTTGGTGTCTTAAAATGCACTATCTCACAACTCGCAAACACCTCTCCTGTATTTTATGTTCTCTTTGATTTAATATTGGTAGTTTAATATTTATCGTTTAGAATTCGCGTTTACATACTTATCGTTGTAAGTTGTCTCTATTGGTGAAGACCTGTAATTAGCTTTTAAATATTTTTTATTCCTTTGTGTTAACACAGCTGTTGGTTTTTAAAAAAAAATATTTTTCGTTTTTATAATATTTATTATTTTGATTTCTAGATTCATTTAGAAGCAGATCCGAGTGACTATTTAGGGGAAGATGGTTCCAAAAGTAATGAAGCTCGTCTTGGTATCATCCACAAAGTCCTTGGTGACATCCTAGGTCTTCACGTCAAAGACTCCGAAGCGCTCAATACCATTGAGTTTACGAAAGGGTTTTTTCTGGGAAATCACGTGGTAAGAGTTTATAATTTCAATTTTCAATAAATGCATCTCCATTACGGTAGGAATTGCTGGTCAGCCATATTGATTTTATTAAGAAATGTTGCCACAAAAGTACATTTGTAGTTTGGTAGTGTTTCTCAGCAAGTAAAGCAATGTATAAAATTATCAACTTCTACAATTAAATCAATACATTTTTAGGTTGATGATTGTTTTGTGATTTCTTAAAACAGTAATATTTAATATTATATGTATGATAATATAATTTAGTAATATTTTTGATTTTTATGCCATGCTTTTTAGTGACACTATCATTGTACATTCAACAGGATATTCACACATCACTACTTGAGAATATGAAAGCACTATGTATTCTAGAGACAAAATATTGTGAACTTAGAATCACAAAAGCACAATATACCTAGTTAAATAGATTAATGTCGAAAAGTAATTCAGTTACTATAAACTACTTTCAGTCACATAATAGTAATCCATTTGCGTTTTTCTTGGTCAATTGGGCTTCTGGCGAACACGGTATGTTTTTTTTTGCCACGAAAATTGTTGCGTTTTTACGTCGTCTCACTGAAAGACGTTCTTAATATTTGCAAAATTCAAGTAACCCATCCTTATTTTGATGAGTGTACAACAATGACCCTGAAAATGATTAATGAAACATGCTGAGCCAACTGCATATGGCAATGTGTCCATTAATTACAAGCATTTTTATTTTAAAAGTTTTATTGCTGCATTATTAACTTATAATTTTTTTCCTAATTTAATACAAATGCAACAGAAAAAAGAATTTATTATTTAGATAGTTATATATTTTGCTTTATCCAATTACTAACAATTGAAGTTCTTTTGTATTACGTAAATGTATAATTAGTACAGTCTTCAGTCATTGCTTATTCTCGTGTATGATGAATTGCTCTTGTGCTCGTCTTGTGTATTCAGAGATAATATTCCTTTTTTTTATATTGTCGACTTATGGCTGGGGTGTCATCTCGAGAAAACTGTACGATAGCTGTCATTCTAATGATTCTAATAATCTGCGATTGCAAGCCCTCCTAGAATCATGATGAGAGGGGGGTTCGGTTCGCATTGAGCTGGTTCCCTTATGCTTTACTACTAGAGATGGTTGGTCCACTGTACGTCGTTTGCGGTATTGGCTCAGAAAACATAGTGCAATCGCTCGCTATCATCCAACATCCTTCGTCGTGTGGTAATAAAGGCGGGTGTTGTCCGTTAGGGGGCGTGGCCGGCTACGAGCGCTGGCCCGGGCCACGTGACGGTGTGATCCTTGGTGAGGCGCGCCGCAAGCTGTGTTGTTTATCACCGCTTCGGTACTAGATATTCCTCAGCAGAACACTATGTTTCATTATTTGATGCCCGTGTACACGTGGAAACTGAAAGCTTAGTACTAACACTATTTATGTATGTGTGTCGTGGGTATTATTATTACCCTGTGATTGTCGACGCCCGTGCGTGGATTAACCGTTTTGAACAAGGTCTTAAGGTACTTATATTCGATATTGCAGAGCTCTACTAAAAAGCGTGCTAATTTCTACCCATGTATGTACAGTAAGCGCCACATCAAACTATACTGTTTGATCTTTGGACAACTTTTATAACGCTCGTAATAGCGGCGCTTTTGTAGCCTTCGTGGCGCTTACTGTACACAAATGCTACTAGTTCGCACTTACTAGAAATTAGTTGTGTACAATACGTACGGTAATTTGTGAACGGTGGAGGCTACGGTTTGCCGAACAACCGTGTTTGTCTATTATACAAGGTTATTTTTTAGTTGCTAAAAAAATGTCGTGTGCTTGTTCAGACAAGCAAACTGAACAACTTTCACTATGTGGCCGACTTTGAAATCCAAAAAAAAAAAATTAGCTGTTACATAGGTACACGTTACATACATCTGGGTTCAGTGAATGTTGAACATTTGTATGGAACAGGTGATTTTTTTGCGATTTCAAAGCTGGTCCCATAGTGAAAGTTGTTCAGTTTGCTTGTCTGAACAAGCACACAACATTTTTTTTGTAACGAAAAAATAAACTTGTATACGTGCTGTAACCTTTATGTGCGTAACTTAAACATACCAACAAATATTTAAAGACAGATTGATTTATATCTTTTATCTTTTTGTATGCAGACACATCATTATGTGAGCACAGAATTTTATACAAACAAAATAATGTTAATCCATAGTTTTCTGCTGACGATACAGGCTGCGAATCTTTGCTACAATTATTACACCTAACGCTATGAGTATTTTTTTATTAATACAGATTTCGACATTTTAACACGCTGTACATTTTGCTAGTCTTTGAACTCTTTTGGCGTGATTCAGACAATTAACTATACTTAAAACTGAATTAACAGTCGGTTTGGTTCTTCTGAAGATTTTTAACATCAAATAATTAAATGCTTTTTAGACTATTCAATTATTCATGTTTTAAGGTTTAGGTTTAGGCAATGTCTGAATCGTGCAACTATTCACTTTTTTCTTTGTATTCAATTATATTTTATTATATATAGATATGTAACCGAAAAATGTGTCCTAAATAATGATGAATGTGTGTCCCAATGAATGATGGCTGGCACATATACACATATCTTATACACATATACGCTTACTTATACGTCAAAGTGACATCTAGTGTCACTTTGACGTATAAGTAAGCGTCATCAGCTGAACGAACAAATATCCGCGCCGCACGCGCCGTGTAGTAGTACCATGTTTATAAGTTACACCACGGTGGTTACACCAATGTACCTGCGTAGAGGTCTCATTTTCTGATTCTGAGCGAGATAGAATGATATTCTGATTTTGGTGACTTGAAATCTTAACGTACGCACTAAAGTGTATATTTTAACGGTGTCGGCACTCGTATTCAATCGGCTTTAGGTTGCTTTCCTCTGCGCAGCCGAATTTGTCCGATGCGACGTATAAAAGTGGTCGTACTGTACGCACCGCATTTTGGAATTCGTTGTATGAAATTATATAAAACTTCGCACATTTCACCCGCACCGAACGCGCCGATTTTCAAAAATGCAATGCAATTTCAAGTGTTTAGGTATCCGGGTATTGAAGGACGCATGCTGATGACGTCATATAATGCGGTGCGTTCGGTGATGCGGGTGCGTTCAGCTTATTCCACGTGTCCTTGCTTAAAATGTTATACTGTGTCTTTTTAATGTCTCAACATTATGAATTGCAATATCAAGAAAATCATTGATAATACTTATAAATTGAAATATACTACACAATCACATTTAATATAAGATCCTTCGAACATTTGAATTCCACTTGGTATTTTTAAACACACACACGATGGCGTCGTTCGACCTTCTTGATGCGGACTGAACATCAAACGTACCAATCAGGACATTTTCGAGACGCGCACATTTGGTAGTAAATCAATGCGCGCACACTAAAGCTGATCGCACATATCAGCATCCGTTTTTCAATACCCACCTATCACATTTTTGAAATTCGGCTCGTACGGTGTGGCCAAATGTGCGAGGTTTCATATAATTTCATACAACGAATTCCAAAAATGCGGCGCGTACGGCGCGTGCGGCGCGGGCATATGTGCGTTCAGCTTAAATATGCGTCTGCGTCGCTTTTAAGTATAACATCATTGTTTGTATTAGAATTTATTTACTAATCTAACAGTAAAGAATTATTCTTTAAAAACGTATATTCTGCTGAAATAAACATAACAATCAGATTTAAAATGTTATTACATTATTGTTACATAATGGAATTTAATTATACAACAACAGCAACAACAGTTTTAAATATAAGAAAACAATATTTAAGTGTATTATGTATGTTCTCGGTGTTAATAGTGCATTATAGCTTGATAAATTTTATTATTCGGATTTGCATGTTTCTTTATGAATATATTTATTGTAACTTTGTTCAGATTGTTTAAAGAGCTTCCGATTTTGCTGTGCATGGAATGGGTATATCCCAGTGTTCTCTTTTTTTCGGAAGTGGTTGCGTTACACCCTGTATACAGGTTGTAAAAGAACACGGAAATAATATATAAGGGTATGTATAAATCAGAAGTGCCGATACTGTAGAAAATTATTGTGATTAATCTAACTTCTTTTTTCAATAGAAACTAAATAAATTATTTTTTGATACTACGTGTCGAAAGCCCTGAACCAACGTAACTTTTGTTAGTTTTTATGTGTTAATTATATAGTCAGCTGTACTATGGCTGTCATTTGAAAGAATGACCTAAGACAAGTCCATAAGGGTCCATTAAACTAGTAACCTATACCTATAATAAATAAAGAATAAAAATAAATTTTGTACTAAGAAATTACATAACATTACAAAAACATTAACATTTATGATGATAAACACTTCAGTACTATTAACTATTTTAACTATATAAAATATTAATTATTTATATTGGCTGCGCTAGTAATATCTATTATATATGTCCCTTAAATATTATTTCGGAGTTCAGTTACCCGGTATACTACAAGGGATATAAGACCTCTGTGGCTATGTGAGAATTTACCTGCATAAGATGGGGCTATGACCAACGGGAAATTCCCTTTGTCGAGACAAACTAAATGTCTAGCGACATTGGGATATGATAGGTGCGAAAATAAATTAGTTTATAGAAAATAGCAAAATCGGTCAGCTACGTGTATTGGTGTTTTTATTCGCTTAAGTTTTTATTAATAGATCTATAAAATTTCTCGATGCTAACGATTATATTTTTGTTGGAGCTAAACATTCTTGATCAGTGTGTCAATATTTTAAAGTTTTTGCTACATTCATCCTTTTCTCATGAAACTAAATATAAATAACTTTCATAGTAAGAAAACATCCTAAGAAAAACTTAATGTGAGGAAAACCAAAAGAAAAAAATGGGGTGCCTAGATATCCTTTCATACTCTTGTTTCATAAAATTTTGGTGTATCCTCATTAACTGATTAATCATCTTTACGCGTTCTGATACATAGTTTTAAAATTCGTACATTAATCGAGTGTATTCGTCACAGCAAAAGCTATCCCTCATGGAGCAGTGGTGTCCGTCCTCGGAAGGCAAGCGCGTACAACAGATTGGGGAGCACAAGATCCAGTGGTGCCTCCGGGGAGAGACACCGCTCGAGCCCCCCTCGGAACGATTCATGCCCGTCTACGTCTACGAGTGCCCGGAACACTTCTCCACTGTGGAATATTTCGATGTGAGTGTAGATTAATAAATCATGTTTTTTTTGTTGTTGATAAAATACACAGCACTTAGTTTTCTTTGTAGTATGAAAAATTTAAAACAGACTTGAACATAACTATAGGTATAAAAGCTTAAAAATTTATCATAAATCTAATATATAAAATTCTCGTGTCACAGTGTTTGTTACCAAACTCGTCCGAAACGGCTCGACCGATCTTTATGAAATTTTTTGTGTATATTCAGTAGGTCTGAGAATAGGTCGTAAACTATTTTTTATTATGGCGAAACGTAAGTTCGCCGTTATTATGGCGAAACGTAGTTCGCCGGCACAGCTAGTCTTCTAATATATAAAATTCTCGTGTCACAGTGTTTGTTACCAAACTCCTCCGAAACGGCTTGACCGATTTTTATGAAATTTTTTGTGTATATTCGGTAGGTCTGAGAATAGGTTGTTAACTATTTTTTATACCCTAGGTTTATAGCGAAACGTAGTTCGCCGGCACAGCTAGTATATTATAAAATTAATTATTGCATTTTTGATAAAAATAACCTAGAGATGTTAAATTTTTAAAACAATATTTGTAATCATGGAAACTAGTATACATGAAATAGAAAGCTTCGATCTGTCACAGGACCCTTCTTATCTCTAATATTATATATAGAACAGTATGGTTTGTTAGTCTATCTGTATGTTTGTGACAATCCCAAAAACTACTAACCATTTTTATACGACTTTCGCTATCAGTTAATTCACTGCGGATGGCTTATATGAATGTGATGCAGAGGTGAGCAGAATCGAGATTCTATGACTTAAATTAAGACAGTCAATTAATAAATTATTTTGTCATTGTTACCTAATTATTTTTTGCTCAATAACTGGCTCGATTCAACAGTTATCTCATTCGGATCCAGTAGTACAATGTTTATTAAGGTAATTTACATATAAAACACAATAATGTACAGTGTCTCATTAATTCATATCGATTCAGCTGATGAAAAAAGTCGTGTTTGATACTTAAGGCGCACTATGATTATAACGTCTCATGAGCGACAAAAGTGTCCATACACATTGTAGAACCTGACGTCGCGCGAGCTCGGGCGCGTGGTGATATACTCCGAGGTGGTGACGTCCACAACGAGTCTGATGGGGGCGCCGTTGGCGCACGGCGTGGCGGCGGTGGCGAGGCAGCAGGCCTGCGCAAAGGGCCGCAGGGGCAACACCTGGCTGTCACCACCTGGACAGGCGGCGCTCTCCATACAGGTGGGTGGCGAAACTTGTAGCGCTGGCTTCCTACGGAGTCAGCAAGGCCGGACTTTGAAGTGGGCCTGGGCCCATAGCGGCAAATTTTAAGGGTCGGCAAAGAGGCAAGGCCGGACTTACTATAGGAGCCAAGTGGACCTGAGGCCCTAGACAAATGCCACACGCTAACTTTTCCGCAGTCGTTCCGCAGAAAAAATGTATGGAAATGACATTAGCTCACGACAACCTCACTCTATTTTTTCCGCAGCTAATGTCATCTCCATACATTTTTTCTGACGAACGCCCGCGGAAAAGTTAGCGTGTGGCATTTGTCTAGGGGGGCTGGGCCCATAGCGGCAAATTTTTGGAGGCGGCAAAGCGGTAATAGAAACAGGAATTGGGAAATTATTATTATTTTAGTAGGTAGCCGCCATTTTGAAAATGGCGGCTATCTACTTAAACTAAACTACCTTCTAAAAGATACACATTACAATTTGTGATCTACTTATCAATATCTACAATTTGATACCTCAACCACGGTAATAGTATATTACAGTATGTAGACTCTCCTTGAAATTTTGTACCTACGGCCGCTCGGCATCGCATGGTGCGTGGCGTGGCCCGCGATAGGGCTGCTCGCTTACCGACCACGCGCTCCATTTGACTCGTGCGTATGCCCTGCGACGAACTGCATTCGTGACAGCCCTTGTAGCTATGCGATCCAAGTGCGATACCAGATCGAGGCGCGTAGGCAAAGCGCGTGTTTCGGCCGTTTCTATGAAGTCACTCTACTGTATATACTATTATCCTGCCCCAATCAACATTTTTGTATTATTTAGTGCTATTGATGTTGCGTTTCGTCATTACCATCTTTTTTTGCACTGTTCTTGTGTGTAGTAGGTACATATAATTAACTCTTGTATAAAACTGATGTACCTATTTCTCTAAAGATCAAACAGATGTTTGTAACTTAAACTGCATTTAATATTTAAATAATTTTTCACTTCTTGTGCTCGCAAAGTTCGTCTTTATGTCGTTTATAGGCTGCGTAAAATGGCTTTTTAAGTTCTAGAGCATAAAGTAAAATATTCTTTTAGACAAAGATTCTTAGACCTTACAGCCAACAACGCTCAATAAAACTTCACAGAATAACTTGCGATGATTTATTTATTTGCTTTTATTTATTTGTCTTGTGTTTTCTGCCTCAAAAGTCATGAAACCAGAATGAAATAACCTAAGCCATCGCCATGAAAAATGAAAAAAAAAGTTTACTGGCGGGAATTGGCTATTATTTAAGTTATTAAATTTTTCAACATTGTGTTACTATTTGAGTTTTTATATAATTTTATTTAAATTTTCGTTTATACTTTGAAGTAATTGTTTGATTTTCTCGCAATCGAAGTGAAAAGCAGAGTGTAAAACACTGGCATAAATAAGTAATTGTACCCCTCAACTTACTATCCACCCTCGCCGTAGTCTCGGGCTACAATGACTCATTTTATGCCCTTGTTGTACAATCTACTATTATTAAAAGAAACTTGAGCAATGATAAAAAAGAAAATACGTAGTATTAACAGTTTTTTGTAAGGAGTAAGAGGGAGAGCGGGGCGTCATTTTGGGCCCATAGGCGTAATATATGTAAATCCGGTCCTGGGGGCCAGGACAGTGAACAGCACAGTACCGCCATCGTGGTACACGATATTACAGCTGTTGCAGGACAGCAGCCCAATCAGAAAAAAGATTTTAAAAAAACTTTACAGAGTATGATTGGTGATTGTGAGATTATCGTACAATCTGCGTACGATAGTAGTATGGTATCGTACATCGTACGTAGGCATGAAATTATCGTATTTGTACGATAATTATCGTACGGTTCCGAACACTGGACCAATGTGTCAGGTCACAGGGACACGGGGATGTCGCGCCCATAAGGGCACGGAGAACACCGGGGGGTTTTAGTGGGTCGGCCTGGCACTCTGCCGGGCCAGCCCCACACACGCCCGCCGTCCAGCCAACGGCGGGTACGGTGCGATTACGCATTTCCCCCCGAAAAAAAAAAAAAAAAAAAAAAAAAAAAGGGACACGGGGATGTTGCCCAATAATTGTAGCTGAATGCCTTGAACAGATTAATAAAAGTGTGGTGGGGTCAGCATTCGGTTTGTTCCACCAATGGATTTTTTAAGTGTGTCCACATTTGACACTTTTGGTTGATAATTTTTATATTATAACATAATCTAATCATGTTTATTGATTGGGTCTGCTCGCTAACAATCTTATTTGCGTGAACTCCTAGTTCCAATTCACAATTGCAGTGCTAGACTACTAAGTGGTTGAGAGTAGTACAAGTTTCCTTAGTAGTATGATACTAAGTGGTTGAGAGTAGTACAAGTTTCCTTTGACCGAGCGACCAATCAACGTGGACATAAATAAACTGAAGCCACATTTGGCTTGTTAATTTTGAAATTTAATTCCCCGGCACGCTTTTGTGTGATGTAAACCTGGTTTTCAACACGTTTTTTTACTACAGATATGGCAGAAAATGTCGCCAACGCTGCCTCTGATACAACACGCGGCCGCCCTCGCAGCGGTGCGGGCCATTCGATCCATGCCGGCATACGAACACTTAGATCTTAGGTAATTAAATGCTTCAACATTTCAACATAAAGGAAAGGGATATTTTTAAATGCACTTCAAAGAACTTGATCACCTTTCAATTTATATTCATCCATCAATTTAATAATTTTTACATCAAATAAAATTGTCACTGCAAATAGACAAATTGCTTAACAATAGTATATTACGTAACTAGTGAATAAAGGACGGATTTAAAGCGAGGGTCATAGATGAATCACGAGCAAGTGAAGGATTCTAATGACTGAATCACGACCATAGGGAGTGATTCATGATTATTGAATCACGAGCGTAGCGAGTGTTGAATCATCATGATGTATTAGAATCCTGAGCGACGCGAGTCATTCATGGCCCTCGGTATAAATCCGTTTTATTCAAGAGTTGCATACTATACTTTATACCATGACTGCGAGAAAAAGAAAGATCAAAGCGCAAATAGACATTTAAATATCAAGTATTATTTGTGCAAGTAGATTGTAGAGAGATGGAGGTCAAATATATTGGTGTGTTAGAACACACCAATATATTTGACCTCAATCCTAACACCAAAATAGAGATTAAAAATGCTTTTTATTCACTGTTTTCAGTGAATAAAATAACCTTTTTAGAGGGGGAATGGTATAAAAGTAGTTTACTAAACTAAGTAAACTACTTTTAAATATAAATATATAATATGCTGTGCAATTAGTATCTTTGATTAGGATTTGATATATTTTATAAACAAAAAAAATACTATTTGTTTTGCAGCAAAGCTACCCTAAAGGAAATACCTATTTTTATAAGACAAAGTTGGCAAACAAATGGTAGTGGCTACAGTTGCCTATAATACATGAGGTTACTGTAAGACTTGCTAATCTACAATCCCCACAAGGACGCCAATGTACAGCCGGCTTCAAAAGTAGATGAACATTTTAGTACCATGTCACACCAACTATTAACAATGCAAATAGGTGTATGTAACCATACTAAATAAAAGGAATAGTTGGTGTGACATGGTACTAAATCTGCTAAAAATTTATCTACTTTTGAAGCCGACTGTACATTGCTAACTTGTGACAAAGATGTCAAGTCACAGTACCCAGTAATTTCTGGGAACTGTGAGTTTGTTTGTTACAAAGAACTTAAATGTTTTCAATTAAGCCTTTCTGTAACATTTTGTCATTTTTGTAAATTGCACTTGTATGTCTACGTTATCAGAATCAAATTTTGTTAGATTTAAGAGAGATTGCACACAGTGGTCACGTTGGTGGCTTTTACCAACTGTCAGACTAGAGTAGTATCTCGATACCCGCAACTAAATATTCCACATTGTGATCCTATGCATGGGGTCGCTAAAGCTCATTTACATCTCTCATGTTCGGTAAGTAGGTCCTTATTACCCCCAAATGGGGCTTGTAGGTGACCAATAAGCGCTCTAGGGCTCTGAGGCTGTAAGTAATTTATTGCCAGTATAATGGTTAGATATACGCGAACTTTTTGAAATAGTGAAGTGTTTTTTTTATTACTTACCGCCCTAGGGCTTTCCAAGCTACATTATTACCCTAGAGCGCTTATTGGTCACCTACAAGCCCCATTTGGGGGTAATAAGGACCTACTTACCTCACAATCGAGATGTAAAGCAGAGTAGTTAGCTCGGGTGTAAGCACCAATTGCACCCTCGAAATATAACTATCTCGGGCTGCAATTGATGCCTTACAGCCCTTAGCTACTAATCTACTATTGCAGGCTTACGATGTCACTCTACCTACTCTTGTACTGACACATATGTCGCAAGCGGTGGCAATGCATGAGCCATACACTTGTAAGACACCCGTATTGTATAAAAAAATATAAAATACACAAGAACAAATATTTTGCATTTTTTTGTCTTCGGGCCACGGCTTTGTATCGCTTGATTAATACTGATTTTTTTCACTAATCGATAGGATAAAATGGCCTAACGACATTTACTTCGGACGCGACGTGAAAATAGGCGGCACCATGACTCTGGCTAATTGTATGAAGGACGACGTCATTGTTACCGTTGGTAAGTGAAAATGTATGAAAATATATAATATTTGCGTTGTTGACCTTTTTGAATATTTCATTCAAATGCAAATAGTGTTATGCTCTGTGGCATAATATTTTCTTAATATAAAATCAGTTTGTCAGCACAAAACCACAGATTTTATTTAGCTACTACGTTAGAACTATGGTGTGTTATGCATCTTAACTATTATTCGCTATTAGTTAATAGTATAGTAATTTGAAATAATTAAATGTCCCTTTTACGCCAAATAGTCTGTTTACACAGATGCGGTCCACAACTTACAACTGATAGCTTAGGAATTTATACAATGTGTAACAAAAATAGTGCACACTCTGAAAATAGTGAGATTAAGAGTCGGCTTCTCAATCGGTGTCAATGGAAAAAAGTTAAATACCAAAATAAAATAAAAACTCGACTTCAAAAACATTAAAATGTAAAAATAAATAAGAATACACACAACATCACATATTTATACACACCTTTCAAACACGAAAATGATTTCGCCACATTTCTAGTTTGAGTTGCGTTTGTAATGAGGATAATTAGACAAATAAATTAATTTATTATTATTATTATTTAAAAAATACTGAATTGATTAATTTGCATATTTTATTACTGTTACATGTTGTATATCGTGTAAAGTAATAAGGAAGAATGTATGTCCGGTGACACAATTAGATATTTTTATCTCTATTTTCGTTGTAGACTTTGGTGTCATAAGGTACAGGTAAAATAGTCGGATCGATGTCTCTAGAATACATATCATATCAACATACATATAAAACACATTTTTTTTTTATGGGAACCAACCGTATTTCTTTCTACATTAGACCTACAGTTATTATGTAATTTAAAACTGTTCAAAGCATTCAATGTAGTACAATCAAGCAAAATAATAAAATAAAAATTTTTAAATTTGATATGTCAGTTAGTTTACTACTGTAGGATTATTATCTGTGGCTGAGGTGACCGCGTAAAAATCCTATATAACAAAAAGCTATTTGAGTTTTTATTATTCTGTATTTGACCCTTGCCAGTCTGGTTATATTACGAGTATTATTGCAAAATCGAACAATTCAAATACTTTAGCCGCGTCATGTACCACGTCAAGCTTGCCAATTACATTACGAAAATCGTCCCTATCACGAGCGAGTTAGAGCGGTCTCAAAGTCGACATGTAAAGTCCGGTGTGTCGGTGTGTGTACTAGTGATGTAACGAATATTCGCATATTAATGCATATTCGCATTCGCAAAGTTTGCCCGAACGTTTTGCGAATGTGAACATCAGAAAAAAATCACTAATCACACTCTAACCTCAAAAGTCACTTGCTTTTGTTTCCGAGCAGACGACAAATGAAATAACACAAGCGATCGGCTTTTTTGGCTCAACTTGGCAATAGGCTAGATGAATTAAAAAAAAATGTTGCTTTAATAGAAGCTCATTCATATAATAAACAGAAAGAAAATATCGGTTTTCGAATAACTATAAAAACAACCAAGATATAATGTATAAAAGATTTTTCTCCATCTCTTTCTAGCAAAACGGCAATTGACATAGGAGTTTATATGGCCGTACTAAACAATGACGTCACGGTTGACGTCGGATCTCTCTGTCTAATCGCTTCCAAATTAACAGCTTAAAATGCTTGTATCTAATGTATTTCTAAGCCGATTTTAATTCTAATTCCACATGATTGCATCTATTTCTACGGTATTTTAATATTTTATGACGATAAGTGAAAATTAGAATTCAGTCATCATCCCAATTCTCGGAACAAGATGCAAATGGAACGCGCCTCGCGCGAACGTGAGCCGCTAAGCCGCTTGGTACAGTAAGCTCCCATTCAAGCTTTACATTTGCACTACAAAAACCACCAGTATTACGACCGACATAAGAACGGTCCAAAGGTCAAACAGTATAGCTTAATAAGGAGCTTACTGTACCACATTTAAAAAAAAACGGAATATTCCTATTCTCATGTCGATAGCAGATATTCGCATCCGTGTATGCTTAAAAATTACATTCGTTGCATCACTAGCGAGTGAGTACACCACCGAACACTTCGTCTAGTCTTAGTGTCTCGACGACTCTCCACAGGCACAGGCGTGAACATAACCAACAGCATACCGACGGTGTGCGTGAACGACATCATAGCGGAGCATAATAGGAAGCACGGAACGAACCTGGGACCTGTATCCGTGGAGCGGTTCCTGGCGCGCTACTGCTCGGAGCTGGAGCGCTCGCTGGACTACATCGCCACCGAGGGCGGGGTGAAGGCCTTCCTCGAGCAGTACTACCACTACTGGCTCCATAGGTCAGTGTTTTTTTTATATATTTTATAAAGTGCTCTGCTCAGAACTTACTGGTTACTTGGTGTGTCATGTAAATGCTATACAGTCGAGTCTTCGTAATGTGCATTGTGTGCACATATCAAAATGAGGGGAACCTAAGCTTAATTAAATCGATGAAAATCAAAAATAGTATATTATGCAACTAGTGAATAAAGGATTCATGATGATTGAATCACGATTTAATCGAAAAAAAAGATCTAAAGGAAAAAAGACATTTAATATCGAGTATTTTTTGTGCAAGTAGGTTGTACAGCATTGAGACAGAGGTCGAATATATCGGAGTGTTCTAAATTCAAGCACCAAAATAGTGATTAAAAGTGCTTTTTATTCACTGTTTTCAGTGAATAAAATAAGCTTTTTAGAGGGGGGAATGGTATAAAATATATTTTTGTGGCATTTTAAAAAATTTTGTTCTCTATTGACTCAACGATCTATCGCGACGAAACAAACTCAATAATGATTAGAAGTACATTTGCATCTCAAATGAAATTTTTGACAAAAATATACTTTTTTCGTCAATAAAACGACCTCTTCATCTAACTTTATTATTTTATTAAATCTTTCTACTAATCTGATACTAACTGTCTAGTGTCTAATCATAGAAAACAAAAATATTTAAATAAAATGCCATTAAAATGTAAAAAAAAAAAAAAAATACGTTTTTGTCTACAAAATTAAGTATACTTTCTCTCATTTTAATATGTGAGCGTTATGGAGACTTGCACTAATTTACACTGTGCGCTATAATACCTCCACTGTTAGGCTTTGCCTCCCTCAAGAAGGGAGGTTTGGGCTTTCTCCCAACATTCTGGCTCAGTACGAGTTGGAAACGCCAAAACTTGTCCGTTAATCGGCAGGATGCTTGCGTAGTGAAAATTCAACACATTTCATCCAATCGTGTTGGAAAATGTTCCAGTCTGGGTGGGCGGAATAAAAATTCAATGTTATTCGTATGGTATTTTCATGACATGTTGCTAAGTTAAAACAATAAAAGACCACCATTATATTAGTTTCGTTCTTTTCCTCTTTTCCAACGTGTAACAGAAGTAACACACACCCTGAAAGTAGTTTGGTTAAAATTGACTTCTGAATTGAAATCAATTGAAATACTTGGTAAATTGGAAAACAAATAATTTAATTTAATCATAGTCACCCGTTCAATCAACATTCTAAACAAAAGAATATCATACATAATAAAAGGAAATAAGAGTGAATTTTATTTCGCGGTGTGTGTTATCTCTGTCAGCTATTTAGGTCATTCAGACGTCACGCTTTACTCTGACGCCCCGCGTGGTGCTATGTGTTTGTAATAAGAATAATTAGTTTTTAAAAATCACTTCATACTGATAAAAAATAACAAAAATGTCTGAAATTAATTCATTTGTATATTTGTAACATTTAGGGTGTGCGTTATTACTGTTACGCTAGGGCTTCACCTGCGTTCATGTTAATGCCTGCGTCGTAATACGCCTTATTGAATGCGTTAAAAATAACGACTACGCACGGTGGCCACATTTGCGGAGTTGGATACGAAAGCTATCAACATCTAACGCCACTAACAATGCCGCATAGCAATTATGCGTTACGCTGTTGGCCACATCTATGTAGTATCAAAATTATTCCGTATGACAACGCGCAAGGACGCAGATGGAGCCGTAGCATTACACGTTGTATACTACCTTAAGACGGTAATCGTACGGGTCGTTTTTCCATACAAACGTAATCCCCTGTTTCCTCCCTGGATAATGGCAATAGTTGCTCCATTTTTTCAAAAAAATATCAGTGGCCACTATTAGCATGTTCCTATGTATTCCTTTTTTTTTATTAAGTCAATTATTAAATGAGATATAAACCTTCAAAAACCTGAAAATTTTACTCGATTTTCTACTATATTGAAACATCTAGCAAAACATAGAGACACAGCCAAAGCCTTTCTTTAATTTTTAACGCAAAAAGTAATTAAATCTGTCAAGTTTTAGCGGAGAAAACAGGGGACTACGAAACGTATAGTTTGTGCACTTTTTATAGGTATTTTTGGTCCGAGCTGCATTTGTCTCTGTCGGGCTCAGAACGTTTGTTCGAGCACACAGCGCCTATTTCTGACTTCTCTCGACCTTATATTAGTGTTTCCTCTTAAAAACGATATAATCTCCCAACAGTGGGGAAGAGATTCGAGTGCAGAAGCACGGGGGCTCGACGCCAGTGGAGGGGGTGATCCTGGGGGTTGACGATTGTGGGTGGTTGGTGGTGCGCACTCCGGCCGGGGAACTGCAGCTGGAACCGGACGGTAACACGTTCGATATCATGTCGGGACTCATCGCGCCCAAGTGCTAACAGTTCATTACTATACGGCGACTTTGACCCCTTCGTTGAGAGGACTACTACAGCGACTAAACTCTTATTTTATTTTGCGTAACACGACTCACTCACGCGGTTCACTGCCTATACACGGTTATTTTTTTATCACCCTGGAAAATTTAAGGGACGCTTCACGACATGGTATTAGAATGATTTAAATTTAATATGAATAAAAAATAACTCACTTAATTTTATATTAGTTTATTAAAATATCCAAAAAATGCTGCACTAGTTGAGAGCAGCATTTTTATTTATTTCATTTTTTTAAATATAATAATGCCCGGCCGTTTCTTGTATCTTGAATTATTTTCGAATGCATGTAGATTTATAATTTTGCCTTTCTGTCGGTTTGGGCCTGTCTACATCAAATCATAGTTGAAATGTACACACAATTCAAATAATCGCTTAAACAACTAATCAAAGAATCCGTATGGATAAGGAAATAAACAATTTGCCAAATTTTTATGTTTAAATAAAAGGCTAATAAAAAAATATAACTGCTTGAATGCATTCGTCAGAAATAGAAAAAAAAAACAGACACTGTCTCAAGAAACATTCACAAAAAACAAAGTTAGACAATTTGCGAAACGTTAGTGCATGCTCTAAGGCAATTCACACACTGCCACGCACCAAGCAGCGTAGCGCGTGAATGTCTGTTCTTCCGTTGCTTGTAAGTATCTACGTTTGTATAGAAAACACGCACAGTCCAACACACAGAAAACGCATCCACGCGCGTTCATGCAGATCACGCGCCTACAAGCGGTGAAAGACGCGCCCACGCGCGTAGGTGCGGGCGAGACGCAAGGTATGGCACACCGAGTCCCGCAGTGCCGTGCGTGATTTTGGAAGGGCTTGACGTTGATTTTGGAAACGCAACTACGCACGTGAGTGCGTAAAAACCCGCATGATGATGCGGATCTGCACTCCCGCAAGTACGGGGGTTGGTTGCGTCGACACGCAACATGCAGCGTGATGCGTGGCAGTGTGTGAATCGCCTAACAGTATGTTTAAAATTATTTATTTTTGTGAAGTGTTTCTGTCACTTGAAATAAATAGCAACGTACTGAAGTGTGATGCTATTAATAAAGCGGGAAATCTAGTCCTTCTAGATTGTCTATCATTTCATTACACACTGGCTTGTGTCGTTTTTATTTATCCATAAAACTTTGACGTTTTTTATTGTTAAATAATCTTATTTTGTTTTTAATGTTATTTATAAATATTAATTTAAGTGATATAATGACACCAAAAATTATAATATAGGTAATAATTCTAATTATACTATTTATAGATTGCCAATAATAGAATAGTCTACTGATTCAAGGTTACAACATGTATGGCAACATGTTATCGACAACATCATCGCAATATATTTAGTGGTACTTATGATTTCTCTCTGCTATAGGGATATTGTGTGAATCCTAATGTTATTGGATAGTTTCTATCCTGAATATTGATAGTAAATATTAGTGAAGCTTGATATATCATAGATTAGTCATAGGTAGGATATATTAAGGTTTTAAATATTTAATTTGTTGACTGCAAATCGTATAATATGTAGATTTTAATTCTATTTAAAAAAAAGACAATTGATATGTACAAAAATTTCAGTGATAATTTGCTTTCTTTGATATATGTATATGACAGATTATATCATGTTACAAATGTTATCGATTATATAAGCATTGTTAAGAGTTTATTTATCGAATTAGTAGTGATAATAAATATTTAATAGTCTTGTTATGAAATCTTTGATCAAGATAAAGCAATAATGCACAAACAACTTAATAAACAAGTGTACAATTTTTGTGGTTAAATGAACTCATACAAGGGGAAGCAGTGTACGTACATCCATAATCAAATGCATTTTCTTTCCTTTTTCTTAATAATACAATTATTATGGCGTCATTGATAATTCAAAATTGTAAAATTAATTTTGAAAGCCCCATATAAATAGTTGGGGATCTGTGAAAAAATGTATGCACGAAACACCTCGTACATGGTAATATTTTTCTCCTTCTTAAGTTTTGAAATTCTGTAATGTGCAGTATCATGATGCTGCGCTTTTTAAACGTGCCTACTTAAATCCCCTAATACGTACATCTGGGACATTGCTATCTATTATATCATGGAAAATAGAAAAGAAACAGAAGTCTAATTATCGAATATAATTTGAATGTTCGAATAATCGTTGTCCTCAAATTAATAAAAATGGCTGAAATGCATTTGAATGAAGTTTGACACACGGATGACTTATAGCTTGGAGTAGACATAGGAAATTTATTGTTCCGGTGATCTTCTAGTCAAGGTAGACGAAGTCACGGGCAGAAACTAGTTATAAATACATTATGTAAAGAATGACGGCCTTGTCACTGCCACTGCTCTCTGTAGGTTAGTTCTGGTATTGACTTTAGCTAGACCCCTTGAATACTCATCACGGAAACCCCATTTCTCGCTAAACCACTATTAAGGGTAAATTTTATTGGTCAGAACCTAATAGAAATCGATTTCTTTTTTTACTTTGCTGTTTAATTCATGTTAACAGAGCTTTCATTTTGTCATGCCAGTTCAAAATTTAAATAAAACTTAAATGAGTTACCTCCTTAGCGATCATATGTTCGTTCGTTCGTTCTTTAAAGAAGTTCGTTCCATTTTTAAATTACATTGGCGGCCGCTCGAGCACGCCAGATAAGAAATTGCTGGCAGCTGCCTGGCCCAGCACTGCAAATAAAGTATGGTGTCATATAGCATGTTTGAGAAAAGAACTTTTACTGTTCAGGAGTTGTCCCTTACATCGTCAGCTCACGTGGATAACTTGAAAAAATACATCTAAAAGTGTCATTCATCTCTCATGGCAAATGTTGGTAGGCAGCCACGTCACAACAGCGGCCCACCGCTGAGAGCCAATCTCATTAATAAACCACAGTCGAACTAAAATTGAACCATTGACCTCACCAATTGGAGAGCGTAAAGTGACTTTCAAATATTGGACAATGTGATAATGTGGCGTTCTGATTGGTCGAACGCAACTGAGGTCCAATTCTACAGACTACGTTAAACTTCTGGTTCGCTCTGAAGTTGTTTCGCGCAGAGGTACATAAAATATATTAAGATTATGTTAATCGTATTGAAACTTATTTAGTTATCTGACATTAATTTATGATTTATTACTAGCTGCTGCCCGCGACTTCATCTGCGTCCCTAAGGAACTCGTTAAAATTCGATATATAAGAAGTAGCCTATGTTATTCCCAAGGGTTTAAGCTATACCTATACCAAATATAATTAAAATTAGTTCAGTGGCTTAGGCGCGAAAGCGTAATTAACTAACAAAAAAACTCACTTTCGCATTTATAAGTATGATGTGGACAGACAATATTATTTAATTATTCCTAACCTATATATTTTGACAGTGCGACGGTAATCGTGCTATGTTCAGAGCGGACTAGAAATTTGGCGCAATCTGTCTGCTAATATGTTACGCTAATTCGAAAGTGAATCGTTGCGATAGACCAATAGCAACGCAGAGAGTTACTTCAAATGTCCGATGATGCACCAACAACAACCAATAAGATTTACGCTTGTACCCCGCGGATGAAGATTCACTTAGGTGGTCTAGCTAGAGTTATTTATCAATGTTATAATATTTTTAACAATTATTGATGAAGTAGTTCTCGATAGTGTCAAGTGTAACAGTACAAGTCAATTGAATGGAGAAATGAATCTCAATACGTTACTCATAACTATAGAAGTATCATAATTTTAGTTACTAACAACTGAATAAGCTTTTGTACAATTACATGTTAGTGATTAATATTTTAGATCCATAGTGCCCTTCTACCTCAACAATATTGTTTGCCAATTTTTATAGATGTTTCCCGTTAAGTAGGTACCCCAGAAACATTAAAGTGTGTACTTATTACTAATAACGATTTTTTAAATGATTTTTACTATCTAACATTGTTTTTAACTTGTTATTATTCAAATGAATAAGCCATAAAACTATTAAACTTGTAATTGTTGATTAGTGGAATACGGATTTGATGTTTCGAACCGTGTGTTTAATTTTATTGCCTAATTATTATAACTAATCTACTGTACAACGTGCTAATGAAAGTGCGCAAAACCTGGAATTAGTTTGTTCAGAATTGAGAGGAGATTCGATTCCACCATAAAAAAATATTTTTCAACTCCGCCCCTTTTTTAAGTTTACTTAATTCTATCGCCTCTGTCTCTTATCGACAGCGCGACGGCTAAGTGACCCTAGAGTTTTAAAGAACAATGGTCATTTCTGTTCCCAAAAAAGCGAAAAATAGAAAAATTAATTTATGGATAAATGTGATCCTAATAAAATATGTCACCGATTTATGTTTTTAGAATATTTATGAAACCCCAAATAAAAAAGTTACAAAATTAAATAAAAAATCTTCTTGAACGAATTACTGTAATTTCATTGCGTCATTTTACCACTCCGAGAGCCAGAATGCATCTGTAATTTGACAGTACAAGCGTTCGACGTAATGACGTCATCGATGACGTCAGGTTGGACGCTGTCAGAAGCTCACCATGATTCGAAACAACTTTTAGCGCACTGACTTTGATAACAACTCCATTCGGAACGCGTCCGTACACGTTACGGTCCGAAATGCGTATCTTATCAATAATATTAAAACCAGAATATCTCTTTAACCTGGGGTTTAAAAAATAAAATAATTATTTCAACATGTTTTTTTGACCAGTACAATAAGTAAAACTAGTTTTTATAATCATTGTTCTTTGCAAGATTTGCAACAATACAAAAAAGAAAATATCTGCGTAAATAAAACGGAAAAATAAGTTGAGATTGTCTTAGGTCTTGCACTATTTTATTAACACGCTGTATACTAATAGGGTAAGATATTCTGTTGCAAATATATTTTATCTCATAATAAATGTTACGGTTATTAATCTAAATGTGCCTAAGCCCTGTGACAATGCAGTGATGTATTTGATTGCAATATTGTTATTAGATTGTAATAGTTATGTAAAAATGTTACTATCTATCGTTGTATTGCCATAGCTATATTAATTCTACAATGTGTGGAGAAATAGGTATAATACGAGATGTAAGTTATTTATATTAGTATGTTCAAGAATATATTTATCTATTAATAGGCGGAAAAGTGTAAATTATTTTTTGCTCTGATAGTCTCAGTGTAGAACGTGTATGCAAACTAACAATTTTGTATTTTTAAAGTTTTACAATTTGTCAAGAATGATAGTATCTACCTACTGTTTTAATTCTTGCTGTTGTCGTGTAAGGTTTTGTTATTTGTTAATGAAGTCTAAAATGTTATACAATTTCTTGTTGAATTGCTCTTGTAATTTTTGCTCTAATAAATTATTTCGAAGTACGAATTTGATTTTCAACTATTATTATTATTATTTTAAAAAATACTATTATTATTAACTGTGAACAGAAGGGTATAGGTACACCGATATTGATAGAGCGATGACCTATGAATTCACATTGTTAATTACTTTGAATCCATATCTTTCAAGGAAAAATATGGATACCTATGCTGGGAAACTGGATAAGGTTGATAAAATCTGTCATAAATTAAGATAAAATAAAATATGATTCAAAAACTTTTTAATTTGTTTATTCTATTAAAAATATCAGTTTAATATAAAATTAACTATTAATTTTATAAATTTAAACAAAAATTTCTGTGTTACAAAGTAGTAACTTAAAAATGACGAATGTAGTTTTTCAAACATAAACAGTTTAGTAACAATTATTTAAAACAGGAACAGTACTTTAGCCAAAGAGATACAAATGATAATCTTTGTCAATTCAATTATACAAATTGTTCTTTAAAATATAACTGTTACTTGTTATAAGACAACTTCTATGGCGACAAAGAAAAAAAAATTAAACATTTACAACATTTTTTCTAAAGTTCGAGATACACAGTCATCATTTTAGCCCTATTACACTTATTGCTGAGCATAAACCTTCCTAAGAAGTAGAGGTAGAATCTTGCACTTAGAGAACCATCATGGGAGGGCTTTACAATCTTATCTTTATTATTTAGCAAGCAACACAATACGCACGCATATCAATATGCAGTAGTATGTAATGCAGTACATTATGATTGAACATTAGAAAGAATAATTTTAAAAAAATCATAAAAAACCCGTAACGTAACGGTTCTCTTCTTCGTGTGGCTGACCCCAGCTGAGCCACAAAAAAAAAACTGGAAAATAGATTGAGTATTCCGCTATAATGTCTATAGTTTATCGGCTACGTTTCACAGTTTGCCGCTTGCGCGTTTTATAGATATGTGTTGCTCAGCAGCAGCGAAGAGACAGCGAAAATCTATTTGCCGATATGCGGCAGTTTGTCGGACAAGGTTCAGTGTTCATCGGGCTCACGTTTAAGGGGGTTGTATGACTCGGCTGGGTAACGTACTCCAGCTAGCTACACATATATCTGAAACACGCAAGCTACAAAATCTGAAACTTGCCGACAAATTCTGGACTTGTTGTTTTCCACAGTATTTTTTGTGGCTCAACTAGGGTCAGCCACACCTCTTCTTCACCACCAGTGATAATACTAAAGTATCTTCATAGACTACTCAGTAACTGTCGGCATTATCGAATTTGAACGCATAGCTCGGCACCCCGCTGCTACCAGTGCCCCTAATAGTGAAGATTGCGCCTGCAAAAGGCTCCGTCTGAGGGTCGTGGGCCTCCCTCGATGTGGTGACGAACAGCTCGTCTAGGTTGGGGCCGCCCCACTGCACCGACGTGACCCTGGACACGGGGATCTTGTACCCTTGCACCACCCGCCTGCTGTCTGGATCTATGTGCAGTACCTGTTGCCATTGGGTTTGTTTAAAAATATTATTTAATTTACTCTCTAAACTATACCAAAAGTATGCATGCGGACTTAATGTGCTAGGCAGTGTACAATTGACATTTTGCATCGAGGCAGATGCACGTAGATTGAGAGTAGGAACGGATTTTTTATTTGTTCTTATCGGACGATATTGTCCCGGGAACAATATCGTCCGGTACGGTTCGTTTTCAGCGCTCTTTCTTTCCACGTAACTATAGTCCGACTTGGGAACGAACTTCCTGATGCTGTGTTTCCCGAGCGCTAAAATATGTTGCACGCGGCTTGACTATGTCCCTGTGTCCCTCCCTGATATTGTCAAAGTCCATGGGCGACGATTATCACTTACCATCAGGTGGGCCGTTTGCTCGTCTGCTCTTTAAGCAATTAAAAAAACCAAAAGTGCCAGAGTGAACTGTGAAGGGTTAGAAAAATTTAACCATATTACTCGTACCCATACTAGGTACCTAGGTAGGTAGTCCTGTTTCCTGTATCTTAGGTGTCTATACAAGTTATTATAAAACGAATAACCACGATTGAAAGACAAACATATTTTATAGGTTTGGTTTGAATTAACATATAAGAATATTCATATTCATACATACATATACAATTCGTAAAAAGACATATAATAAGTACGTGCTATAAGTACTAGGTATATAAAAAATATACATAGATATCTATTACAAGCGGAGATAGGTTACCGAAACTTGTGATATGTGAATAAAAACTTAAATTATGGAAATATTAATGAAGACCACAGATAATATAATACTACATGAAGACTAAAAAAATTCAACTATAGGTAGGTATACTATAATAAAAATTGAAATCAAAATTATTTTAACTTTTACATCAATATAATAACGCAGCTATTAGTAATTCATAATGTTTACTCGCAGGCACTTTCCGATAATTTTGTAAGATAGTTCTACTAAGTGCTAAGGCGTTTTATTCTTCTAGGTGTTATCTTTCGAAAATCCATTAGTAGCTATCGATTAACTAACAAAATTGCCAATCAGCTGATAGTAGTTTTTACCTATCGATGTATCATAAGAAAGGCACCACTTTGTCAGACTTTCACGTTCTATTAGTGTCACGTTCGTTACTCACGGTCCCTCCAAACATGAGCGCGACCCACAGATGGCCCTGGCTGTCTATGGTCATGCCGTCAGGGATGGCGTCCTCGTATCCATAGTCTGTTATATCAACGATAGTTCTGCGGCCGCCTGCAAACATTAACAATTGAGTATTCACTATTTTTCGTGGCAGCCTTACGCCTAAGCGGATAATAAGCATAACAAGATGATTGCAACGTATGAATGGACATTAGTAAAACTAATAGTAAAACTGGGAATCCTCAAGGGTTTTTGTCTTCTTAAAATCTCTGGCAATACTGCAAAGACCATCTGCAAAGTTCTTGTTTACTATCATCATTACTATGATCATATCATTTTTCTTTTGGTAAAAATTTACTAACTACTTTAGAATTACCTTATTCATTAGTACCTATAAGTAACTACTATGACAATAATAATATGCTAGTGTTGTTATGTTAGATGATAACTAAGTAAGAATAGTAAGTTTTGGCAGCATTTTGATTTTTGTAGGCAATTTCTTTAAAGATCTTGATAAAAAGTAGCGTATGTTATACTTTATATAATTAGCTATCTATTAGTGAGTCTCTTCAAAGTCGGTCTAGCCGTTCCGGAGATTAGCGGGAACAAACAGACAGACAGACAAACAATTTTTTTTTGTGTTTTTGTTATTGGTACCCGATATACATTCATACCTATTTAGTAAAAACTTATTATTTTGACATTACAAACAGACACTTCAATTTTATTTATTTGTATGTATAGATAGAGAAAATGAAAGCTACGCACTTATATCTCCTGTTGCCGCCTCATAATCGAATGCCTCTACTTTCTGAGTCGAGGAATCGACATAATAAAAGACGGTGTTGTTAAGAGACCACGTCAGCCCGTTGGAGATGCTCACTGGTCGCAGCTGCACTCGAGGAGTTGTGAACCTCTCCTGATCCACGCTGTACAGTGTCGCCTTGTCAGGGGTCACCACATCACCTTTCTGTGGACCCTTGGTGCCTGTGTTCGGATGTTTTATCGTAACTTAAAATCAGTGTTTTATCGTCAACCAAAAGGAGAATATCGAGAAAGATTATCAAGATCTTCTCCCACAGGACAGGCTAAGCCTAGTGTGGAAGTTAGATCAATCCTATTGTGTTTGTATGTACTAAATTGGAAATAAACAATTATTATAGATAACCAGAGGTTTTAATCGGGCAATGGAGCCGATTCATTACAATGCTAAGATAAAAGTAGCCACTCTATTAAAAATTGTCCGATAATAAAAAGTTAAACAAAATATTATCTTTTTACATTCTCAGCAAAACGTATTTTTAATTTAAATAATTTATAAATCTGGTATAAATCTAAAAGTGTTTCAGCAAATTTTAATAAAACGTTTGTTTTGACAATTTCACTTTTGATATTATTATGATAATGATTAGACAAGTCTCGAATTGCTGGATTGATTGCTTTCACACTGCTTCCATGTTGACGATTTTGAAGGTACGTAATATAAGTAGTTTGAAAAAAAAAATTGATGCATAAAAAGTAATTTCCGTGATAAAACTAAAGTTGCAATGCGTACCTATCGTTGAAAATATGTTACCACGGTAATAGCCTACTATTACCGTGATGTTACTTAATACCGTACCTACTCAGAGACGTCATCTTCATCAAAGTTAGTCTATCTCGTTCTATCCGATAATAATAGTATAAGACAACAAGTCTCCGAATGATGCATTAAAATTAATTGACGTCTCTGACTCGGCATCGGCAATTAATATTTTAATGGCCAATCGCACTAACCTTCCTTGTCTTAGCTTAAGACGAACATAAGTGGCATGCTGTCACATTCTTTTCATTAAAGACAAGAAATGACAGCATTCTTTTTAGGATTGTCTTAGCTAAGACAAGGTTAGTGAAACTGGCCATATAGTTGTTATTCATTCATTGCTTATTTTAGACATTGGACTCAATTCTGAAGCGGCCGCTGAATTTCCTAATTTTATTGAGGTGTCGCTAAACCATTTTCCTATTCTACGGTAGGTATCTGTCAAATTCAACTAATTTACTTACCTTTAGCCGTCGAAACGTTATTCCAGACGTGAGATTTTTACGCATAAACTTCATTAAATTTTAGCGGCGACTAAAATTAAAACCTTGCTAAAAATTTGGGTAATGAAAAATCCAAATAGAAATGAGGTACTAATTTTAATTTTGCCAAACTGATCGTTTCCGCCTTAAATAAATAGGAAATAGAAAAACTTTTTTATTAGAATGATATTGTTAATAATTTAAAAAAAAAAAAAATTAAAACCGACTTCAAAAACACTGAAAACTTAAAAATAATATAAGAATAGGTACAGACAACATCACACTTCTATATTGAAGTCGGCGCCAAAAGATGATCTCCTAGAAAGTGTTAAAATTTGTCACCGACTTCAATATAGAAGTGTGATGTTGTTTGTACCTATTCTTATATTATTTTCAAGTTTTCAGTGTTTTTGAAGTAGGTTTTTATTTTTTGTAAAAAAAATATTTTTAACTTTTTAGTGAATTAAATTAAATTAGTGTTTTCCTCGATTTTCTATAGGATCCCATCATCAGATCCTGACTTTGGTACCACCCTTGGAGTATACTCTATCAAATACAAAAATAATTTTGGAAATCGGTTTAAAAATGACGGAGTTATGAGGTAACAAACATAAAAAAAAATACAACCGAATTGATAACCTCCTCCTTTTTGAAGTCGGTTAAAAATAAGATAAAAATGTACAGTAAATGCATTAACTGTTATATAAACAAAACTCTTTTTATTTTCTTTCATAACAAGATCCAAGGTTGCCTGGCAGAAATCGCCTACAGCGATAAGGCCGCCTATTTTGTTATATTTGTATGGATTGTCCAATTATTTGTTTTTTCTTATGCAAAATAAAGTGTTTCTATCTATCTATCTATCCATTCATTAATTCACTTTTAATATTTTTTCCATAGCAAAACAAGCACGATTAAACTTATCTTAGACATTTTAGAATTATGCATAAACTCTGCCTAAATTTAGTTGTGGCCGATTTCACCAACCATAACTTAGCTTAGGAAGCCCCTAAGACGTATGCTGTCACTTTTTGTCTTTAATGAAAAGAATGTGACAGCATGCTACTTAAGAGTACCCTAAGCTAAAAAGAGGTTGATGAAAATGGCCATAGCCGGCCATTTAAATTAAGTTTAAATTTAGAAATTTTCGCTTAAGGTTATTTAGACAGCGGGCGGGCGCATAGAATTTAGTCCATTGTCTTAATTTGATGCTTAATGTGCAAATCTGCACGGTAATTTGGATTTTTCCCTTATCACCAATGTGGACCTTGAATCGCAATGAGATCAGTACCTCCCCAAAACCGTCCTTCGCTGTCGGGCTTGCCCTCATTGATGACGTTGTTGGGTAGCCCCAGGTCCACGGTGGTGAGCAGGCGCAGCGCCGAGTCGCCGTCCTCGTCCAGGTCCACGTCGAAGTCCATCAGGTAGAGCGACGCTCGCACCGCCACCAGCAGCCGCCGCGACCCTTCCACCAGCGACACTACGTTCACCTGGCCGTAGCCTTCGCGAAATTGGCACATTATAAAAACTCAGTCTCAAATTCCATTTTATCGAGCACTTTTATATACCGGGTGGAAAAAAGTCGGTAAATACGAGTACTTAGGTAGTTGAAGGAGTCTATACTAACTACTAACTAACATTATGAAGAGGAAAGATTTGGTTGTTTGTTTGTTTGTTTGTTTGTATTGAATAGGCTTTGAAACTACTGAACCGATTTTGATGAAAGTTGGTATAGGGTTAGTTCGAGACCAGGGGAAGGACATAGGCACAGATAACATAAGGGTAATATTCCTACGGAAAAAAAATCCCACGGGAAAACAAAAATAACGCGGGTGAAGTCGCGAGCGGAAAGCTAGTAGTATATACAGGCTTCAAATGTGTGGCTGACCCCAGCTGGGCCACAAAAAAAACTGTGATGACAATAAATAATTTTGATTTGTGGATTGTTTGAGTATGCCGCTGTAATGTCTAGTTTGTCTGAGTTTGTCAGCAAGTTTCAGAGTTTGTCGTTTGCGCGTTTTAGAGATATATGTCGACCAGCTGGGGCAACGTTACCCCAGCTTAGCCACACGTATCTCTAAAACGAAAAGACAGCGACAATCTGTTTACTGATAAGTGGTAGTTTGTCGATACTTTATTCAAAGATTCAGAGATTGTCAACGCTCCAATCCAAAGAATGAAATATTTTTTTAATTTGGGTAAATAGTCTAGGAGCTATGAGTCCAGAATGCACTAGGTTTCGTTATTTTTTAAATTTTGTGTACTTTCTTACAATAAGAAGTTAATTTTGCAAAGTCAATCGAATTCAATGATGAAATAGTAACCGTTTTAATTACATTTTATGAAAATCCTCGATGAATAATTGACATATTGTCAAGGTATTATTTAGACAACATTTGGTATCTGGTCTCCTAGTCTATCTACACGAAGTAATGTACAATCGCCTACAATTTTTGCATTGGGGCTCAACAAACTCTGAATCTTTGAATAAAGTTACCCCAGCTGGGCCGCACGTATCTCTGAAACGTGCAAGCGACAAACTCTGAAATCAGCCGACAAATACTACTTTACTATTCCAGCAAACGAATTTTCGCTATCTCGCTTTGTTTTCAAGATCCAGCTGGCACAGTTGCAACAACTTAGCTGCATGTGAGCTCTGAAACGGTAGATCGACAAACTGCCGCCTATCTATAAAAGTAAACAGATTTTCGCTATGTCGTTCCGTTTTCGAGATCTGTGTGGCTCAGCTCGGGCAACGTTGCCCCAGCTGGGCCACAGAGCCCTCTTAAACGCGAGCCCGATGAGCACTGAAACTTGTCTGAGAAACTGCCACCTATCTATATGAGCAAACAGATTTTTGCTGTCTTTTCGTTTATGAGATCCGTGTGGCTCAGCTGCCCCAGCTGGTCCACACATCTCTGAAACGCGCAAAACAACAAACTCTGAAACTTGCCGACAAACTCAGTCAAACTCTAAACATTATCCACTATTTTCCACAGTTTTTTTGTGGCCCAGCTGGGGTCAGCCACACACTTCAAATAAGGGAATATTAAAATTATTCAAATAGCGTCGGTGGCGCTGTGGACTCGGCATTGGCCTTCTAATCGGGAGGTTCAGAGTTTGATCCTGCCATTGTACCAATATATTTTTCGAATTATGTAGGTACATTTGTCCGACGCTCCAACGGTGAAGGAAAACATCGTGAGGCAACCTGTATACATCTGCGAAGAAATTCAAAGGTGTATGTCGATCAATCCGCACTGGGCCAGCGTGGTTGACTAAAGACAGGCAGTAAAATTATTGGCAAGGTACTGTGACTCTTCTGTCTCAAGTAGGCAACTTATACTATACCTACTTCCTGCAGCGATTGCATTTTTGCAAATCTTACACGACCACATTATAGCATTGACAATGACAAATAAGACATATTATTGAAAAAATACTCTATTTTCCAAACACTATTGTTATTATAAGCCAGTTTGATAGTTTCATTTGACTTATCTCTTTTTCTAGTATTCTACACTCAGCAGCTATTCATTCATGTCAACTTGTCATTCTACACTATATACAAGTTAATTTTTTAGTTACTAAAAAAAATTTGTGTGCATGTTCAGACAAGCAAACTGAACAACTTTCACTATGGGTCATGTCATGGGACCAACTTTGAAATCGCAAAAAAATTAGCTGTTCCATACAAATGTTCAACATTCACTGAACCTAGATGTATGGAACAGCTGATTTTTTTTGCGATTTCAAAGTTGGTCCCATAGTGAAAGTTGTTCACTTTGCTTGTCTGAACAAGCACACAGATTTTTTTTAGTAGGTAACTAAAAAATAACCTTGTATAAGTGACAAGCCAATTACCATTTGGTAGGTAGCCTGTTTGCCAAGTGTGTTGTCAAAAAATGATTTTAATCAAAATTATAATATTATAATATCTGTGACTATAATTACTTATCAATTTCGCGACCCAACAATTATAATAGTCATGTCATTTTAATTATTATTCGACTCAGTGAAAGATAAAGCAACTTACTGATATGTTTGGTGTCGATCCTGCCAGTGGCGTAGTGGAGGCGGTGAACGTTTTGTTGGTGCACGTCCACAAAGTACAGAGTTTGGGTCCCGACATCCCACACGGGGCCCTCGCCGTGTCTGAACAGCGCAGGCTCATTGGGGTTAGACTCCGATGATACCTATACAGTTACAATATATTCATACAAAAAACACTTTTTCAAATCGATTTTTGCACACGGTCAGTCTCACCTCTGACTGAACAGAGTTAAAAAAAAACGAATATTTAGCGTTACAAGGTCACAGCTATGGGTCAATGCTCGTACCCGATGTACTGAAGTGTTTTTGAATTCTAAAGAAGATAGAGTACCTAAAAGTAACGTTTGTAACAGAAAAATATAAATACCTACACCTTATGTAAGTATGTAATTATTTGTAGTAATTGCACTGTTGATGCCATCCGTCAAGAATTTGTCAATATTTTTGCTGGAATCCTGAGCGTGTTGACTTTTATTGTACCTACGTAAGAAAACTGTTATTGAAATTTTAATATTATAATTTATTGTATGCACAAGCGGCACTTCATTGGGTTGTTTTTTAAAACACATTACCAACGGCAAATAATTCGCCAAGTGTTGCACTGTTGACATTATAACTAAATAAGACAATTGCTTTGTAATTAAAATGACAGTGAAGCGTGTAGGTAATGTAATGACAGTGGAATTTATCTCTAATATGACATTCGCTGTACTTAATTAATTTGTCACTGCTACATCGAAAATTTCGGTGTTGTTGATGTGGCGCTTAAGTATCTGTTTTAGGTCACCAAAATGATTCCTCTATTTTTCGACGCTGTGGTTACTTTCGGCACTGGCTTTCTAATCGGAAGGACCGGGGTTCGATTATAGATAGATAGAAATACTTTATTTTGCACAATTTCTTATAGGCTACAAAACAATACATACACGAACAGCAGAATAGGATCTCTACCAGGCAACCTTAAGGTTGGAAAAAACATACGTTTTTAGGTTAGTGGTCAGAACATAAATATATGTATAATAAAAAAAATAAGAATATAATAACGAGAATTTAAAAAAAACTAAGTACCTACTAGAAAATGATAATAGAATAATAAAATAGATAGATATAATAAGTATATATAATAATAAATTAAATAAATAGATAATAATAATAAAACAATTTTTTACGACAAAGACATCAATGACCGTTGGGGGGGGGGGGGAGTGGGAGATTATGACATATACCAATGTGTTTTTCGTTTTTAAAAATTCACATGGTCATTTGTCCGCCACTCTTGTGGTGAAGGAAATATCCTGGGGCAACCTGCATACATCCGAAACCTAAACACACTGGGACCGAAGGCCTAAACACACTAACTTAATGTAGGCTCAAGCCATAGGCGCCGGGAGGGTGCATTTGCACCCCTTTGTACCCCCCTTACACCCTTGTTTGATTCAAACTTGCACCCCTTGCACTTACCCCTTGCACCCTTGTTTGATTCAAACTTGCCGACTAGCCATTGCTATCTGGGAAGAAACGCTTTTAAATCTACCCAAGATGTATCTCTTGCGGTAGCAGCACTCCGGAGATTAGGCGCTCCTCAGATGGGGGAACCATGAACCCAATGATGCCCAATGTTACTCCGAGGTTCTCTTCGAAATAACATTGGGCGGACCAAGAAAGCCCGCCTTCTGCTACCCAACAGTCTTCGTCGGAAAGGGGCGGCAAGAAGTTCCTCTTCCCACGCCCTGCAGCGAAATAACGTCTTCGCAGAAGAAGGTGGTTGAATGCCTCGGAACACGACCCCACCAACCCATCTGGCCAGCGTGATGTAGTTGGCCAATTCCTCCTCGTCTGAGACCCGTGTATATAGTGGTGGGACGTAGATGGGATATTTATTGCTTTCGTAAATAAACCAAGATGGTAGGTACTATACATTATTAACTCATCAATGGACCCTGTAGGGCACTGCAGAGTAGAAAAGAGGAATGGCATAGTTTGAATAAAAAAATTAACACATTCTTAAGTGCCTTCGTATTTTAACCTATTTTTAATAAAAACACGTCTTTAAAAATGACTACTGGATTGCCACAGAATAAATAATTTAGCAAACATCCAATTTTAAGTGATTCTCTGGAGAGTAGGGCACAACATATACCGCCGAGCACTATAGTATAGCTATAACACAAAGAAAATAGATCCTTTGTAGTGGTAGGTAGTATGATTGCGAAATCATCCAAAAGACTAAATGTCACGTAGACTATACATATTTAAATGATTATGATTACTAGTGGGCCCGGCCGATTACAGCGCCTACCGGGTCCAACTGTACGTTTAAATCTTCCTTGAACCTATTCAAGGGCATACAGAAAATTTCGTAAGAATCGGTCGAGCCGTTTCAGAGTTTTTGCGAGACAAACACACAGCATTTCATTTTTATATATAAGACGATAACAATAAAACTCGAATATTTCAATTTATCAGTGAATCCTTGAACCTATTCAAGGGCATACAGAAAATTTCGTAAGAATCGGTCGAGCCGTTTCAGAGTTTTTGCGAGACAAACACACAGCATTTCATTTTTATATATAAGACGATAACAATAAAACTCGAATATTTCAATTTATCAGTGAAGTTAGCTATAAAGAAATACACTGTGGTAGGTAACACTGGCATTACGAAAATAGTTTTAACTGCGCTCCTTGTTTATGTAAAAATCTATCTAGTCACTATTTTTATAGATAGATTTTCACACTGTATTTAATAAAGCACTAGATTCTAGTGCTTTATTAAATACAGTTAGCATAGTCTCCTACTTCACTTCCACAGCATTATCTACTCATACTAAGCGATAACCCTCGCGCTTCTTTTCTAGAAGCGTAGGTCAACGTACATGTTGATTTCAAGGTTAGCTAGAGCCGGCCCTCTGTGTCTATTTACTTTGTGCTAGTAGTGTCAGAGCGACCACAGCACGATGCTTTAGCTCTTGCGACAACGTAGCCCTAGTGCTGACCGACATCGTGAACAAAGATGGCGACCAGCGCGACAGTATGAGGGGCTGCCTCTTCCTGTGCCACCTCCTGCGAAGACGTTATCTAGCAAAGGCTGCAGAGCGAGCGCAGGAAGAGGATCCTCTTGTCGCCCCATTCCGCCGCAGGCGGTGGGTCACGGTAATTATTAAATTGGCTGGGTGGAAGAAGGAGACGTATGCCTTCGTAGGCGCTCTCCAATTACCCAAGCAGCTGGAGAGAGGTTAGCCTAGTGGGCAGAGATCTGATCTGACTGTGAGAGACCCCGACCTGGTTGCCCTTCTGGGGGTCACATAGGAGTAAACCTAGTGACCCCTCCCTAGGCAAATTCCAAGCTAGTTTATACTGCTGGGCCTACTGTCTCTATAGGGTGTGTTCGGTGAATTGGCTTTCTCGTTCGCAAACTTATGTTAATCGCGGAGGATGGTCCAGGTATTGATATAAAAAAAAGAATTAAGCTCTCATGTTTCAAGTGCAAAAAGTCATGCAAGTATTTATCAAAATTTCCCTTTTGGTCTGGTGGATAGCTAGTTCTGGACAATGTGCTATTTCCCATCTTATTAAATAAATATATTTTTTAGTCTTTCTATACCGTACATCTACAATACTATTTAAAACTATAAAAAAATTACAATTAGTTGAATAAAATTAATTGGCCCACGAGTAGTATTAGCACAGGGCGCCACAAATTCACAATCCGCCCCTATCTTATTCACCGAACGATGCACATTAATAAAAGTGTTATTATCAATGTTCATTTCTCCTAGGTAGGATGAATGAACATCTATTTTTATTAATTTCGAATAAATAATGACTTACCATTGAAATTTTGAAATTGCGACCTGGTTTGCTCATCGCCATACACACGTTCGCGGAGTAAGTCACCAAAATTAAGTGTAAAATTAAACCTTTCATTTTCAAAACTCTTATGACTGCTTACAATTACACATTCATAGCAACCTGGGTTATACGCTGCTGCCTGGCTATGGCAGCTGAGCCGAGATATCGCGCCAACAAAAGCACGACAGTTTGAAACAATCGTGTGTGGAACACCTGCATTAATAATCTGAGGAAGGCATGCGTTTTGTTTATACGTAGAATCTTTGCTCATTATCACTGAAAATATTCATGAATTAATGATTACGCACTGATAATAGCATATACGCCAATAAGTTTCATTATCTAAGTATGTAAGTGACCATAAGCCCGTTGATTATTCGGATATGATCTTATTCGGATTGCCCAACTTTTATGTTAAGTGAAATTTTGTAAACCATATTCGGCACAAAAAAAAATCCTTTGATCCCGATATTGTATTTTCTTATAATCAACATTCATTTTCTTTTGAAAAATTGATTGTATTGTAAATTACAATATCATATAGAACGTACGATGCGTTATAGGTGTTAAATGTGTCGCAGAACATTTTATTTATTAAATAATTTGTTTTTTTTAAGTAATATTTTTTCTACACTAGTATAGTCAAAGGCACAAGCCTTCGTCACTTGTAACAGTTTATTCTGTTCTTCGTGATAATCGCTTATCTGGAAATTGGATGCAGTTTCTCATTAGCTCTTTACCTATGCAGCAATTTCTTGTAATTAGATTTGCATTTAAGTAACTAAGTAATACTTAGTTACATTTCTTCTTTCACATCGACAATATTCCATATAGTAGAACGATTTCACAGAATTAAATAAAATACATGCACCGTAGTAAACCGTAGGAAATAGCTGAAGAGAGCGGCTGCTTCTTCACGATGTCGAGATTCTTCCCATGTGGCTATATGCCACGGTGAGGCGGAATGAGGGGCTGTAGCCGCCTTCTGCGAGGATGTCATCTCGCAGGAGGCTGCGGAGAGTGCACGCCGCCGTAAGGCTTCTCTGTCTAGGGGATTATTCTAGTGTTCTCGGAAAAAAGCTCGACCTCATGGTCGGGCTAGCCCGTGGCTACTGGCATCGCACCATGGACCTTACCGCACGTCTCCACAAGGGCAGAGAGAACACAGGGGAGTTTAGTGGGTATGCCTGGCATTTTACTATTTTACTGGGTCTCAGTCCCACACACGCTCGCCGTCTAGCCAACGAAGCGGTAACGCATTCCCCTCGAAAAAAAAGTATCTTAAACAATTTTAACGTTACCCTATATGTGAAGTTTTAGAATAACTACAATTTTATTCCATTGATTTACTACCAAAGGTAGATAACGCATGAACGATCGAAAAGTGGGCCGGTGAAGAACTGCTCAATCGTGACTCGTGCATTTCCTTTCCATAGTGAGTGATTAGCTGTCGGCACGTAAACATGCCGAAGTGCGATTTCAAAAGTTGTGGTAACAATAGCCAGAAACGGCAGAAAAAAGGATTTCATATTTTGCGTGAGTAAACTCATTACACATCTTATTATGTATTTAAATTCGATTTATACGTAAAAACCAATCAAAAACAATTATTTTAATCATAAACATGTCGCTTCGCGTCAGTGTCAGTACATCACAATCGTTTCGCTCGCACGGGCGTCGTATCACGATGTGTTATCTCGTTCATGCGTTGGAGCGACAACGCGATAAGCAATTTCAAGCATTATGTTAGAGAGTACAAAGTTGATATTTTCTTGTAGCAATTGCTAAAACGTCGTTTGATCTGTGGCCAGGTATGAAATGATGTAACTGCCCACGGTTGTACTTAAAATAGTTGCCGTAATATTGCGGAATAAGGTTGAATTCGATAAATACGGTACTTTCTTTATGGTAATTTTCATTGGGCCTTCATATTCAAGTATATATCAGCGAGTACAAATGTATAGTCGATTAGGTGACAGATTTCAAGCGCGTTTTTGTATGAAGCGCTCTATCTACGTTTGGTAGTAAATCAATGTTTTATTCAGATCTAAGTTAAGGCTATTCGCACATTGTCCCGCACGACGCTACGACACGTGTAGAAAAATGTGCAGCCACACGCATGGCTGTAGTTTTCGGTGGCCCCGCATGCGGGCCTCACAGATCTCCGTTGTGATGTACAGTACAGTGCAGCGTTACTTTTGATACTTAAAACGTATCCACGTTCCATGCGCTGTCATGTAAATCCCGTGACTATTTGCAGATAAACGCGTTCCCGTGCATGATTCAGCACTAATAACCATTTTTAGTGTGTTGTTAACCGACTTCAAAAAAGGAGGAGGTTATCAATTCGGTTGTATTTTTTTTATGTTTGCTACCTCATAACTCCGTCATTTATAAACCGATTTCCAAAATTCTTTATTTGATAGAGTATACTGCAAGGGTGGTCCCATGCTCACCAAAGTCAGGATCTGATGACGGGATCCCAAAGAAAATCGAGGAAAACACTAATATAATTAAATTTAACCTCACTAATTAAATTTAAGGTATTAAATTAGGGTTTCTTTCACTAAAAAGATTTCATTCCATAAAAAGTTAAAAATAAAAAAAAATAAAAACCGACTTCAAAAACACTGAAAACTTAAAAATAATATAAGAATAGGTACAGACAACATCACACTTCTATATTGAAGTCGGTGACAAATTTTAACACTTTCTAGGAGATCGTCGTTTGGCGCCGACTTCAATATAGAAGTGTGATGTTGTCTGTACCTATTCTTATATTATTTTTAAGTTTTCAGTGTTTTTGAAGTCGGTTTTTATTTTTTGTAATTTCTTTTAAAATGAGTGTTTTAATACAAAAAAGCAACGTAAAGATGGGAACTCACTTGATACAGTATCAGATACATTACGTGCTACAATTCTAAGTGAGTACCCATCTTTACGTCACGCACATTGCGTGGTGCAAGTAGCGGAAAGCAAAATTAAACTACAATGATATTTATCAAATACTTTATTTCATAACTAATCGTTATGTATTCACATATGATAATCTTAAATTTAATTAATACTAATCGCATACAATTTATTTATTTTCACTTCTACTACTTAATTAGGGAATCATTATACACATTCAAACAAACTTAGCAGATCTCCTGAATTTGGTTTTTACGTACGCTAGCTTCAAGTACCTCTTATCTTAGTGTTTATCTATACGACACCTCAAAAATTATTTATTAATAGGAAAGACGTCCAAATAATAATCATAATATGTTGCACTCTATAAAATGAGCATTATACAACTAATAATAAAATAATAATAAAAAAAATAATGTTAAAATAAATCTTTAAGTCACTTTCCTTTTAATGAGTACAGACTAACACAACTTATAAGTCACTCTAGGGAAAATAGTAAAAACCAATCACTCTCAAAACGATGACAGATAGAAGATAACGAATTTCTACATTACTGATATGGACAACGACCTTTATGTATACGAGATAAGGTGTAGTTGATGTAACATACGAGTTGTAAAGCAGTGTACTATTATCTATCATGTAGCAGGGAAACAAAATGATAATTTTGCATCTGTACTGCCATTTTACACAACGTATACCAATCCAGTCAAAAAAAGGAACATTGTGTGTTGACCGAAATTAAGTCTTAAATATGAAAGCCAATACATCAATTACAATCGTAACGCACAGATATGTTTATAGATAAAATATAAGTGTAACATTAATTATGATTTAATCTTAAAACCATTTCTAATAAATTAGATTAGATTGTATTAAAAAGATAAGGTAGCGGGGCATCTCCAGAGATATCACATAAAATACTTTTTTGTTTTTCGATAATATTTTTTTAAAGAAAAAACATATTAAATATAATATTTACATTAATTTTATGAAAGAGTTCTTCATAAAGATTGGCAATCCAAAATCAATTTATTACACAACACAGTAAAAAACACAGGCTGTACTAAAGAATCGATCGGATAATATTTATTCCTATTTAAATATTACTAAGGATTATTTTTTTTTACAAAATACAATCCTTATGTAATTGCATTGACAATGACAAATAAGACTACATATTATTGAAAAAATACTCTATTTTCCAAACACTATTGTTATTATAAGCCAGTTTGATAGTTTCATTTGACTTATCTCTTTTTCTAGTATTCTACACTCAGCAGCTATTCATTCATGTCAACTTGTCATTCTACACTATATACAAGTTTATTTTTTAGTTATTACAAAAATTTTGTGTGCATGTTCAGACAAGCAAACTAAACAACTATCACTATGGGACCAACTTCGAAATCGCAAAAAAAATCAGCTGTTCCATACAAATGTTCAACATTCACTGAACCTAAATGTATAGAACAGCTGATTTTTTTATTGCGATTTCAAAGTTGGTGCCATAGTGAAAGTTGTTCAGTTTGTTTGTCTGAACAAGCACACAAAATTTTTCTCATAATTAAAAAATAACCTTGTATATTAGAAAGAGGAAAGATTTGTATGTATGTATTTAACGAATAACTCTAAAACAATTGCACCGATTTCAAAAATTCTTTCACCATTACAATGCTACATTATCCCTGATTAACATAGGCTACAACATTATTTTTCCTACGGGAAAATATGAAATTCCCACGGGAATACAAAAACAACGCAGGCGAAGCTGCGTAAAGTAAAGCTAGTAGCATATAGTTTAAGACAATAAGAACCTTAAAAACGCACATTAAATTAGACCTTTCTCAAATGGGTTTTAGGTGACATATTAAAATAGTACGGTCCAATTTCACCAATATTCAAACAGGTGGTTAGTAAACTAGCAAACAAGTTTTTGACATTGCACTCACTCGTACGATAAGTGTTAAGAACGGTTGTTACCATGAAGCAAATACAAAGAGGAGGTGCCCTATCGCGTTTTCCGTATGAAATCAAGTGAAGCCGGAAATCGGGGTGCGGGGGGAGGGTGCGCGACGCCACTGTCACCTTGTAGCGAGTAGAATTACTAAAATGCCAGCATTATTGACGTTAACATAAAAGTTCCGCTATACATTACTAGGTGGCAGCAGTGCTAGTACAGACTAAAATGCCAGCATTATTGACGTTAGCATAAAAGTTCCGCTATACATTACTAGGTGGCAGTAAAAGATACATTCGTAGGAGAAAGATAATTATGTTAAAAGATACATTCGTAGGAGAAAGATAATTTATTAGGTGCTGTGTCAATATAATCTAAAAATCGTTAAAACTGTTTATATTAATTCACGTGTTTTGTTTTCGCCCTTAATACATCCTACGTTTTCGTTAGTATTTTTACTCGCCACTAGAGGGCCTTTTGTGCTTTATCGGGACATTGACAGAAGCGTCCATGTGGCGTCGAACATTCTAGAAGCAATAGGTCAAGTAATAAATTAATAATGCTTGTTTAATGTACTCACAAATGGAAAGAGATATTTTTTCGCTCACTTTGTTTCTGTCGTCTGTGTAACTTTTGCACGATAGAATACAACATTTCATTTTGTATTTAGGTAATTTAAAACTAAGTTAAAAGAAGAGCGTACGACGTACTAATCCGACAGATAAAAAGATCGACTGATGTCAGCGCCTCTGGCGTTAAGTAGCTAAAACTAAAAATGCATGACGTCAGGACTCTGGTGATAGGAGCTGGACCTAGATGCTTATAACATCTCCTCTTTGTATTTGCTTCATGGTTGTTACTTAACTATAACTGCCTGTTTAAATGTCAGTGCATTCGACCTTCATATATTATATGCAACAACGGACCGATTGGTTTGGAGATCTCTGGGGGAGGCCTATGTCCAACAGTGGCTATCTCTTGGCTGAAATGATGATGATGATACAACAGTACCGTTGCAACCTCAGACACTACCGTGGATTACCTTTGAGGTGATCATGACAGTTTTGCAAAAACTTTGCCATTCAAAAGAAATCCTTAAGTCCACGTTTATAGATACCACTCCTTAGTGACCCCGATTTGTCATAATTTTATTATTTTCTAAAAAAACTACTTTTTTTTGAAATGGCAGTAATACAAATGACTTATTAACAAATTGCAGACACGAGGTTGAGTTACAACAGAATCGGAATCAAAACAGAGGACCTAAAAACATCGCTATGCAAAGGGCCTATACCCGTGATCCTCATGACTTAGTTCCGACTATTTGACAGGTCCAAATACAATTTTAGTTTCCCGTATTTACCAAAATAAATATGCTTCATTTATTGCCAATCTTAAAGCTACCCATTAATAAAAATGACTAACCCACTGATCAGTGTTATTTTTGACGAATGTCAACCAAAGTTAAGTTAATTTTATTGATGGCAATGGTTTTTGTTACAATAACATTTTGCCAGCATTACGTCAGCTTTTTAGAATAGTCAAAATTTCGACCGCGACTTATCAGAATATGCACAATTGAATAAAACACACAAGTATTGATTTATACAAAATCCAAGATGGCTGTCGATGAGGAATGTTAACTTGTCCAATATGGCTTCCGATCGTGATGGAAATTAATATGGTTTTAAGAACGTTAAGCGTTTTAAGTAATGGTAATATTTTAACAGTGTAATTTTTTAACAAATGCAACGCAACACAAACGAAAAATATTGACAAAAACTTGCCAATATTTTTCGTTTGTTTTGCAATTAAAGGAATGCCTGAAGTTTACTGCTACGCTAGCTTCAAACCCATAGAACATGATGAAGAAATGTTCCTTTTGTATGTTATCAATTTATGTTACAGGTTATCAATAGTTATTTGTTGAACGAGAGAGCAAAGTTAATTTTTGCTGCGAATTACAAAACTACCGAGAGGACAAAAACAAACTTGCAAATATAAAAAAGTGCACAATTTTCCCCCTCGACCATCGAGAAAAGCAAACATTGAAAACAGTAAACTCTTATACAGTGTTTTATCCAAAATTTGAGTTTGGCAGTGATGGTTATGATTACGACTGCTTGCATAGTTTAAAAAAGCGAAGTTTAAAAATTCGAATTTCTATTATTCAGTGCAAACACGCAGTAAAATTTCTTACGCAGCAAAAGCTCACTTTTAGCGCTGGCGATGTGAAAAATCACCTTTGGGCTAGTCAATTGAGTCGTACCGTGTCGTATCATCGTCGGATTCACGGGTATAAAGGCGATGCAGACTATTATACAAAGAGGCGCGTTCAGTGTGCGACTTAAAGACCTGGTTGGAAGGAGTCAGGTGACTACGCGTGGTGCTGGGGCTGCGGCGGCGCCTCCGGGGCGGGCTGCTCGGCCGCCGCGGGCGCGGGGCCGCTCCCGCTTTCGGCTTGCAGCCTATTTTAATAGAGAAAACATTTTTTTTAATACATTATCCGACACGAGGGTCTTTAAAAATATTGGAAATGTATACGTTTACGTTCTATGTCTTCTTTTTTTAAACTTATAGTCTATTCAAGATAAAAAGGTTCCCCTGACAGGTCAAACTTATCCGTTTCATGCATACTAGTTTTCGTAATTTAAAATATTATGTCACACGTGTCAGAATAGATATTAGTACAAGGGTGCGGTCCACAATCAGATAACAGTGCAAACGTTTGTATGCATGCAAACAACCTGTTCGAATCGTTTGCACTGCTCAAGGACGAAAGCACTCAGATCAATTTTCGACCGAGCTTTCGTTATGTGAGTCTGTCAATATTGACAATCAATGTTATTTGAAAAGAAAATTGGAGGAAGACATGTATCATGTATGACAACTAGTATCTTCACAGGGCACTTCTGTAGTTATTGTAGATATTCTAATAAAAAAATAAATCCTAACAAACTAAAATACAAATGAAACTCCGCGGAAAACCGATGTTGTTTTTGACATTGACAGTGCACTACTTCTTTTCCGTTAGCACTGTCACCATCAATCGTTGACGTCATCGATTACGTCACACTGCTTACAAAATAATGTACACATGAGCAATTTTGTACAGACTTTTTGCATGCAAATCACGCACACGAGCACTGATAGCAAATTTTGGACCGCACCCTAAGTATGATTGCAACAATTCCACCTTACGTACGTATTTATTTAGTACCTAGATAGAAGCAATAAACTATAATTTATATAATATATAAAAATCTCGTGTCACTGTATTCTTTCGAACTCCCCCGAAACGGCTTGACCGATTTTCATTATTTGTGTATGTTGGGTAGGCTTGAGAATAAGTCGTCGGCTATTTTTTAGCCGACTTCGAAAAAGGAGGAGGTTCTATTTTATATGTATGTTGACCTACTCCGCCATTTGTGAGCCGATTTTCAAAATCCTTCCGTAGTCGAAAGAGGAGCTTCTGCGGTGGTCCCATTGCCACCAAGATTTGGCACCAAAAATTACTTATTACCTTCATCGCCAACCACCATTTTTTAAAGCGATATTAGTATTTTTACTGGCGAAACGTAGTTCGCGAGCACAGCTGATAATTAATGAAAATAAATAATACGTTGTCGGTACAATGTTTAAATAGTTTGTCCCGTCAGCTTATCTATGACACAATGTTGGTAACACTGCGTTTAATTCAAACAAACTTCAATACCTACGAGTGCGAAAGCCTTGTATGCGCCCCGTACCCTGGTTTTCGTGTAGTTGCTGTTACTAGTGAAGTCTTTTGTTTTACTTTTGCTTTCGTTTTGCCTAAAACTACCAAAAAACTGTACTCAATAGTGAGTGTCGCTTTGTTATTTGTTTCCGCTACTTCTTCGAACTACTCTTTGGTAAAATCCTACTGCCTTGCCTACTAATATTATGAATGTGAAAGTTTGTGAGGATAATATATGGATGTTGTTATTCTTTACGCAGAAACTACTTGGCGGATTTGGAAGGAATTTGGTACACGGGTGGATTATGATCTGGAATTACACATATTAGTTAGATTAGATTAGATATTAGTTAGATTAGGAGATTAATTTATTTCACTGATTTTCATAGTACTATGTCATATGGATTGTTGTTATGGGGTTCGGCGGCTCATATTGAAAGAATTTTTGTGTAACAGAAGAGAGCAATTCGCGCCATTTATAATTTACGGACTAGGGACACACTTACAGAATTGTTCAAAGAAATTAATATCTTAACTTTAGCCGGTCAGTATATTTATGACAATTTAGTTTATGTACACAAGCATTAATTATGCTACATTCGATAAAAATGGCGATTTCTATAATATAAACACAAGAAATAAAAATAAGCTTGCCGTTGCAACTTACAGGCTTCATAAAACTAGTGGCTCGTTTCTAGGAAGGTGTGTAGCTTTTTATAATAAGCTTCCACAAAGTGTCACCGACTTACCAATTCATAAATTTAAAGTTCACGTTGAAAAGACTCTCATGAACAAAGGCTATTTATTACAAAGTGAGTGATTATTAAAGTGACCACACGATATGCAACTAGCTAGACTGTGTTATCCGCTGTCATGTTTGATAACAACATAATTTATTGTATAATGCTGAATGTTAAACTTATAACATTTTTCTGACATTTTAAGTGCATACCTACTGATTGTATTCTATAACTTTCAATGACTATGTAACAAAACCAAAAATGTTAATGGCGATTTAAGAGGAGATAAAATAAATTGTCAAAATCACCAAGCTATCTTGGACATAGAGTATCTTAAAACCGATTTCAAAATAGCTGAAGATGATTCTTTTTCATATTTTAAACAAACTACTTTCAGGGTTTGCGTTATTTCTGTTGCACGTTGTATTACTTTTACAGTAAAAGCAAAATATAAACACTCAAAATTATTAAGTTTATTTTGGGTTATGTAAAAAAAAAACAAATTTCTCATACCAGGGGGCTGATTTTCACGGATTCGAAAAAAGTACGAATTCGAATTTTTTCTCGAGCGGTAGCCATAGCTCGGCCAATCAGAAACCTAACCATGTCGACGTCCGCCATTTATTGAGGGAACGTCGGTTGACTTATCTCGAGTTTTAAGATCGATTTTCCACTTTTTTTCATTGTATTAAATAATTATTTATTTTAGATAAATAAACCTTTAATTAAATTATTTCTATTAGCATAAATAATAGTTTTAAGCGTTTATTTAGACAAATAAAATGCCAAGCTAAATTCTACAATAAATAGGTATATAATGTAATCTCTATCTCTATCTCTATCTCTATATATAATAAAATCGTAGAGGTACAAAAATCTGTAATTGCGAAATATTAAGAAAAAAAATACACAGGTCGCCTTAAAATCATTAGCAGAACACGATAGAATAGTTTTTAAAGAAATTGTTTGTTTGTTGGTTTGTTTGTTTGTTTGTTTGTTTGTTTATTTGTTTGTCTGTTTGTCCGGAAAGATCTCCGAAACTACTGGACAGAATTTGATATGGCTTACACCACAATGCTTAGAATTTTCCGGAAGAACATTTAGGCATAATTTCGTTTGTTTAAATTCACTTTTTATTTTTAGTGAAAAAATACCATATAAAATTTTCGAATTGGCTTTAGGTAGAAAAACAACATGGCGCACGTGAAATTATTTTGACAAGTCTGTCACATAGTACCTCAGACTAAGGAAAAAAAAATAGTCTGAGCATAGTACAGAGAGAAGGTATTTTCTTCCACGAAGGAAAGGCAATGGAACTACGCCATACAGCCTGATCTTAAGTAATTGGATTTCGAAAATTAAGGCAGGAATGAAGTGTTTCACATAGTACAAATAAAATTTAATATTTTCTGTTAATGGCTGTGCACAACTGGATTTCGCCAACCAAATTGTCTTTTTCTTATGTCGTACCGTGGTGGTAAGGCAAAAAGATCAAGCCATACAACCAATGTATAAAGCATTTTTTATGATAATACTTACCTATCGAGTGACCATAAAATTTGTAGATTGGTTTAATTCTTGACTAACTTGACAAAATCGGTACAATTTTTGAAATATTTGAAATGTTGAAAAATGAAGATACTCTTTTCAAGGTATTTTGAAAGGTGTTAAATATGTTTTTACATTAGGACTAAGGAATCAAACTCTTTCATCCATTTAAAACTATTAAAAGTAATAGATTAATATTGATAATTAAAAAAAATATCTGACTGCAATGTTCTGGGTTACGCGTAGAGGGACGGGACGCGACTCTCGATCCTAATGTCTAAAATGACGGATTACATTTTTTTGGATCCACCCAAGGAACATGGATATCGAACGAAGAACCTAAAGAGTAGATCACATTGAACCTAGCCACGTTGACTTAATTTGACATGACTGCCGATAAAAATCGTTTCCAAACCCAGCGATATGCATATCAAATGAAAGGCCTTGAAGAGTAGAGCATTAGGTACCTAGGAAAATCGACCTAAATTCAAAACGGCCGCCGCTCAAAAAAAAAAGAATAAAAGTTCGTTTTCAAACCCAGCAATATGGGTATCAAATGAAAGGATCTGATGAGTAGAGCACTATGAACCTAGCAACATTGACATAAATTCAACATAGCCGCCGCTCTAAAAAGAAGAATAATAGTTCGTTTCCAAACCTAGCAATATGGGTATCAACTGAAAGGCCTAAAAGAGTAGAGCATTATGAACTAAGGAAAATTGCCCTAAATTAAACATGGCCGCCGCTCAAAAATGGATAAAAGTTCGTTTTCAAATCCAGCAATATGGGTATCAAATAAAAGGCTTTGATAAGTCGAGCACTATGAACCTAGCAACATTGACATAAATTCAACATGGCCGCCGCTCAAAAAAGATAGATAAAAGTTCGTTTCCAAACCTAGCAATATGGGTATCAAATGAAAGGCCTTGAAGAGTAGAGCATTAGGAACCTGGTAAAATCGACCTAAATTCAACATGGCCGCCGCTCAAAAAAAAGGATAAAAGTTCGTTTCCAAACCTAGCAATATGGGTATCAAATGAAAAGCCTAAAAGAGTAGAGCATTGTGAACTTAGGAAAATTGCTATAAATTCAACATGGCTGCCGCTCAAAAAATGGATAATAGTTCGTTTCCAAACCCAGCAATATGGGTCTCAAATGAAAGGCCTTGATGAGTAGAGCACTATGAACCTAGCAACATTTACATAAATTCAACATGGCCGCCACTCAAAAAAGGTGGATAAAAGTTAGTTTCCAAACCTAGCAATATGGGTATCAAATGAAAGGCCTTGAAGAGTAGAGCATTAGGTACCTACGAAAATCTACCTAAATTCAACATGGCCGCCGCTCAAAAAAAGGATAAATGTTCGTTTTCAAACCGAGCAATGTGGGTACCAAATGAAAGGCCAGGATGAGTCGAGCACTATGAACCTAGCAACACATAAATAAATTCAACATGGCCGCAACTCAATAAAGGTGGATAAAAGTTCGTTTTCTAATCTAGCAATATAGGTATCAAATGAAAGGTCTTCAAGAGTAGAGCACTATGGACCTAGCAATATTGACGTAAATTCGACATGGCCACCGCTCAAAAAAGGTGGATAAAAGTTCGTTTCCAACCCTAGCAATATAGGTTTCAAATGAAAGGCCTTGAAGAGTAGAGCACTATGAACCTAGGAAAATAGCACAAAATTCAATATGGCCGCTGCTCGAAAAAAACTGATAAAAGTTCGTTTCTAAGCCCAGCAATATGGGTATCATATGAAAGGCCTTGATCAGTAGAGCACTATGAACATAGCAACATTGACGTAAATTCAACATGGCCGCCGCTCAAAAAAGACGGATAACAGTTGCTTTTCAAACCCAGCAATAGGGGTATTAAATTAAAGTAGGCCCTGAAGAGTACCTAGAGCAGCCATGCTCTAAGTGTGTTCCGCGGAATCCTAGGGCTCCACACTACCCCTATAAGGGGTTCCGCAATAATTTTGAAAAATTTAAATACCCTCTCTGGTCGTACTTTAATTATGCTTATTAATAAAGAATACACTTTTAAAAACTATTGTTTTATTTTAGGGTTCCGTCAAGTATTTCGCTTTCCAAAAGGGTTCCGTCACCAAAAAAGTTTGAGAACCGCTTCGGGGCCTATTGGATGTTCGATGTTAGATGTTACCTGTGTTTAGTGTCCTTCGAGACCGTGATAATGCAACGCTCGTGGACTAACTAACGATAACTCCAAGTTTGTGTGTTGGATGTTAGTCATCACGGCGAGTTTGCTAACCGAACTATGCCAGCAACACTATATCGCACAGTACACGTTACAAAAACGGAAGTCTCAATACATTTTAAGGCTAACCGCATAAATACGTTTTTTCGCATTCGTTTTTTGAATGCGGGCATCCGAATGCATCAAATCTATACAAAATACTCATTGACTGCTTCACACGTTCGTTTTTATTACGAACGGAATACGTTCTGTACGTACGTTTAGGTAGAATGGTAGAAATCCCGAATGAGAAGAAACGAACATCTGCGCTACGTTCACGAAACTCCGTGTCTGTATTCCGTGATCGGATATCGAATATGGAAAACGTATTTGTACAGTAACCCCCCCATTCATGCTATAAATTAACTCTACGAAAACTGCCAGTATTACGAGCGACATAAGAACGGTTCAAAGGTCAAACAGTATAGCTTGACAAGGAGCTTACTGTACAACCAGTAAAATTTAGCCAAGTTGTCATATCCAAAAAATATATTTTGTTGGTGTTACCAACACCCATTATAAAATCTAAACTTTATTCGTACACAGTTCTAATTTATTAACAATTGTTTATTTTAATTCGAAACATGAATACGATAAAGATTATTTTTGCAACTGTGTAGTTCTTTCTACTGAAGAAGAATTTATTAATATCAATAAAACAATAATAATACATACGGCCTTACAAATAAAAACTTATACCGAGGATAATCCTCGGAATAATTTATTCTGTGTTTTGTCTTGTTTTAGCACATGTCAGATGTAATATGTCAAAATAAGACAAAACACGGAATAACTATTCCGAGGTTATTCCTAGGAATAAGTTTTTTATTTGTAATACCGTTAGTGTTTATAGTAATATGTAATGTATTTAATTTTGTGGACTGTTAGAAAAAGAGCATTACGAACCTACGAAAATTGTCCTAATTTCGAAATGGCCGATGCTCAAGAAAGGCAGAATAAAGTTGAATCATTATGGAATAAAATGGAGGAAAAAACTAAACACTGTGTTAAGTATTTTGATGGCGAAACGTAGTTCGCGGGCACAGCTAGTTGAAAATAAAATTGAATAATACGATAGGATAATCAAAAAAGAGAGAAAACTAAATAAACACCATACCATTAATTTGCAATTGACGTCTCGACTACTCCCGAGCACTCGAAACAATACAAGCGACTTTCCATAAAGAAATGGCGGAGCTCGACATGTCCTATGTTCTGATTGGCTCCACTCCGATTACCGCTCGAGAAAAATCTCGAATTCGAACTTTTTGCGAATTGTGCGAGAATCGGCCTCCTGTAGGCTTACTCTCGAACCTGTTTCGATCGATCGACATTGGGATTGTGATTTTTTGTACGCTTAAGTAGCAACATTAGCGCAAAATTGGTTCTGTATCTTGTGAAAATTATATAACACTGAGTTTGGTGCACTCAGAATCCGCGCAATACGGGTCCAATTGTGTCGCCAATGTGGCAATATAAGCGTACGAAAAATCACAATCTCAATGTCGATCGATCGGAATTGGTTCGAGAGTAAGACTGATCCATGTGTTAAATTATCAAACAGTACGATTTTATAGACAATCGGTTATCAATCATAATCCATTTCTATTAAAAATTAAATATAAACCATGAAGCAAAAACAAAGAGGAGCCCTATCGCGTTTTCCGTATGAAATCAAGTGAAGCCGGAAATCGTTGCGCGACGCCACTGTCACCTTGTAGCGAGTAGAATTACTAAAATGCGAGCAATATTGACGTTAACATAAAAGTTCCGCTATAAATTACTAGGTGGCAGCAGTGCTTACTACAGGACCTCACTAAGGGATTTAATAAAATAAATAATTAGAAAATTAGATAAGCTAGATATAAAATTTTGTGTCTTGTGTTTTTATGAAATCTTCATATAAATAAAAAAAAATATACATTCGTAGTAAAAAGATAATTTTATTTGAAGGTGCTGTGTCAATATATCGTAAAAAACTGCCGTTTTCACATGTTTTATTTTCGCCCTTAATACATCCTACGTTTCGTAATGGTATTTTTACTCGCCACTAGAGGGCCTTTTGGGCTAAATCGGTTCTTTGACAGCAGCGTCCATTTAGCGTCGAATATTCTAGAAGCAATACGTCAAGTAATAAATTAATAATGGTTGTTTAATGTGCTTGCGACTGGAAAGAGATGTTTTTTTCGTTCACTTTATTTCTATCGTCTGTGTAACTTTTGCACGATATAATACAACATTTGATTTTGTATTTATGTAGTCTAAAACTAAATTAAAGGAAGAGCATAACACGTACTAATCCGACAGATAAAAAAGATCAACTGATGTCAGCGCCTCTGGCGTTAAGTAGCCAAAACTAAAAATGCGTGATGTCAGGACTCTGTTGATAGGAGCTGGACCTAGTTGCTTATAACATCTTTGTTTTTGCTTCATGATATAAACAGTTCAATCTCTTCTCATTTATTAAACATTCGATTCAACTGAAAATAACATTTACTTATTGTTTGATTAATATATTTAAACTTATTTTATTTATACAACTCTTATTTTCTTTCAATAAACAATATCGTTGAAAAATCACAGTACAGAGGTCGATCAAGATTGTAAGCCTTATGCCCATTTCTTTTGAAATGGACTATAATATGGTAGACTTGCCAAGCGCCAACACAATGCATGCCATGCAATTAAACCACTAAAACACTATATTTAAAAGACTAATACTAAACATTGTGCTTACAATGCTTTATGGCGTTTTATTTACAAGCTGTAAGCAGTTATTCCGGCGAAAAATGTGACCTAAAATTGTACTATTTACGCTACTTTTATAACTTTGAAACATACTGAAATAGAGAATTTTATTGGATGTTAGTAATAAACTAGAATATTTCAATGAAATATCACTAAAACTACACGAACAAAAAATGAAAAGAAATATTGCAAATCAGATAACCCAAAAACAGATAACCCAAGCTACCAAGCAGCTTAAGGAGTCGCAGATTTACAATTTCAATACTATTGAACTAATCGCGCCTATCACCCCACAACTAAATCGTCTACATAGCCAATTTAATCGGCAAATATGATATTTGTAAAAAATCGGAAAGGGCTCTCGCACTTATGATAGGCTGTCAATAATGTTCGTGAACAACTTAGTGGGATAGCATATGCGGGCTATTGTAACTCCACTTTGCCTATTGCTGTATTAAGTGATTTAGTTGTCCATCCGACCAGCGGGCCTATTATGGATCTTTCATCGTATGATATGGTATGATTTTGAGATAAAGAAGTCATGAAATGCTTCATTTGGTATTACCGATCTTCAATGATATCATCACTATGGCATAATTTCAACGATGTCATTATGATGTAATCAAAGAATGATCAAAAATCTGATCAAAAATCTTATTTTTCGTTTTGCACTAAGATGTCATAATGATATCATTTAAAAACCATGAGATCGGTAACAGGCCCACAGGCCTGGCGTACTTCGCAGTTAAGGCACACCCCAGACAGTCCATACATCGTTCGCAAATCAATTATCTATTACTACTACTTAAGCAAATGACGTTTGTACACGCGCAAATGTGTGCATAGAATTTAGTAGGGCTGAGTGCGTGGTTATCAATCGAAATGGTGCGAGTAGTGCGACGACCATGGGCACCGCCAGGATAATTTTCAGAGAGGTGCATCTGCATCTATACGTCATACTATTAACCAATATAAAACATAGAATTATACATGTATGAAAATTATACATGTATGTGAACATAAAATGATACATGTGAATGAATGCAATATCAAAACAATAAATTCATACACCAATATACTTGTAATCTTTTTGACATATAAAATTGCCTTCTTTGATTTCTCATAAAAATGATATAGCCTTTGTCACACCCAAGGTCTTCACGTATCCAACGACACGTCAAGCTTTTTGGGCCGTAGCGCGTGCTATCGAAATGGAATAACATTACCCTCCCGCTAGTGTAGTCGTGTAAAAAATATCTATTTTTTATATTTATTTTACTTTTCTGACAGGAAGGTGAAAGTGCACCCCCTTGCTGCCTCTACCGGCGCCCATGGCGACGACTGCCTTCTCTTTTACCCGCACAGCGCTGTCTCTGTTATTGGCCGACGCTCGCGTTCATTCGGTGAACGTAAAGTGTCGCCATAAAGATAATGCATATTATCATAAAGAAGCGAATGCGTGCGCTCTTGTTTAAGTGGCAGTGATGTCTACAACGAAGTGCGGGGTGGCGTGCGGTATTTAAAATGAGTGCGTGGTAGAGGTGAGTGGCCGTTCTGTACGGCTGTACTATTACATCTTTTGTGGTTTAGATGTGAAGCTGCACGTACAGTAAGCTCCCATTCAAGCTATACATTTACACTACGAAAGCCGCCACTATTACGAGCGACATAAGAACGGTCCAAAGGTCAAACAGTATAGCTTGATAAGGAGCTTACTGTACATGGCGGGGTCGCCCGGACGGACTGAGTCTGATTCAGAGGGCTATCGCACTCAGGCTGGGTCGCACGCCCATACTTTATTTGTTCACACGTTGCGTCACGTTGATTGTTCTGTTTTTGGCTTACGATTGCGAGTGTAACATTACTATTAATGACTAAAATGAAGGCATATTGCATTGCATTCGGCTGTCATTCCGCATTAAATATGCATGAAAATACCACCTACTTAAAGATATTTAGTTTCAAAGACAAAGTCAAACTAACGTATGCCATATGTGTATCTTTTTAGGTTAAAACTAGTGCGGACATTGTTCAATAAAATAGTTTTCTAATCTATGTACTAGTAAGTACCTAGACTAGATTGGTTAATTAGTATTATGAATTGTTTACAAAAGTAGAGTAATATGGACGTAACTGGTAATTAGATATTCGGATTATTAATTCTGACAGCCCTAACGTCATCAGAAAAGGAACGCGATACGCGATGAAAGAGAGGCAACATCGAGCGGTTGGTGATTAGCGCCGTACGACCTGAATTGGCTAGATGACAAAAAAAATTTTTTTGCTTTAATAGAAGCTCATTCATATAATAAACAAAGAAAAAAATCGGTTTTCGAATAACTATAAAAACAACCAAGATATAAGGTATTAAAGATTTTTCTCCATCTCTTTCTAGCAAAACGGCAATTTACAAGGAGTTAATATGGCCGTACTCAACAATGACGTCACGGTTGATGTGGGATCTCTCTGTCTAATCGCCTTCAAATTAACAACTTAAAATGCTTGTATCTAATTTATTACTGAACCGATTTTAATTCTAATTTCACAGGACTGCATCTTTTTCCACGGTATTTTAATATTTAATGACGAGACGTAAAAATTTGAATTCAGTCATCATCCCAATTGCGCTGTATTGTGTTACGGCAAGAGTTGCAATTTATTTGAATGACTTCGCCGAGAGTGACGCTTCCGTTGATTTTATGTATTCCGTGAGCCAACTTGAAGTGAAATTGTAAGTCTGCGGCGTCTATGATTGAATACCCACTTAGACCAGCCGCTGAGACAGACAGTGAGACAGTACCACCGAAGCGCCCCTTCTGGTGTGCGGAGAATACAGAACGGTATATTTACTTTAAAGCAGTGTACCTCTGGTGGGCCTGGTGGCGGGCGCGGAACTCGGCCGCCTTCAGCTGCTCCAGGTGGAACTGCTGCCGCTCCTGGATCAGCTGCTGCCGCTGGTATTCTAGGCCTGTGCAATTTAGTTTGCGGCTAAATTTTACATTCTCAGTGCTATGGGGCCGTCCATATATTACGTCATCGATTTTTGCTGATTTTCAACCCCCCCCCCCCCTACAATCATCTTATCGTCATTTCCTAATGACCCCCCCCCTCTCGCAAAACTGACGTCATTACTAGTTTCACAAAAGTAACATTAAAACATTTTGTTATAGAATCATCTTTTATTATTTTGTACTTTGCCAATGTTCATTAATATTATAATATTATTCTTCCCTATTCTTTACTTTTCTTTGGATAGCTCCCACATTTTGTTATAGAATCATCTTTTATTATTTTTTTATTTTTTACTTGGCAATTGTCATTAATATAATAATATATTATCTATTCTTTAGTTTTGTTTGGATAGCTCCCACGGAGTTTTCACCCATTAACCCCCCCCCCCCCCCTTCATCCATCATTTACCGTCATCCGCAGATCAACCTCCCCCCCCCCCCCCCCAAATTTAGAATTACATAATATATGGACGGTCCCTATTTTCAAGAAATGTGTTCTTGTAAACTTGTATCGTTTAAATAACTTTTTCGATGAATTTCTATTTGTTAAATTATATTAACGAAACATAACATATTTTTGTCGATGTTAGCATGTGCTATACCTATTCTGTGTGTACGTAAGTTAATGCGTGAATGCGTGTGTGTGTGTGTGTTGTAACGTTTTATTTTGTTATTTAATTATGTGTAATCTATTCCATATGTTAATACCAGCCTTCTATTTATATTCGATGTTCTATTTAATAACAATATGTCCACACAAAATATTAAATTAGTTTATTTACACATATAAAACCTTATTAATTTTAACCAGCCAGTCTATTTTTTATCTACATTCAGGGCCTACGTTGGGCGCCAACTGTCACACTGCTCCCTGGCCCGGCTCAGACAGTGAGAGTGTGAACAGGCTATTTTATAAATGAACGAAAAATATAAAATTTAATCAAAATATTTAATTATATTTAAACAGGAACTTTTCTTTTACCACTTGAAAAACTTAAACTATCAAAATATAAAATTTATTATTACACCATTTTTAATATGGCGTTTACATTCAGCCGAAGTGGGCAGGACGATTATGTAAACACGATACTTTTCATGCCGCTGCCGCTGCCACTCACGCTGCTAGCGATGGGCGTTTCAAAACGTAAATAGTTTCAGAAACTAGTTATTGGTCCAGTAGCAGTTATTACGTTTTTGGTTTCAAGAAAAACTATTTATTCTGAATAGCTGCTTTATATAAGACGAACATAAACAAAGGTTGGCTTGACTGTACAAAACGTCTCTATTTTGAGAACTGTTTGATTTAGCAGTATTATAAAGCTGCTATTGATATCGTAAACGTCCGGTTCGTGTCGGTGTTCGCCGCCGCTGCCCGAGCGCGTGTGGCACTGTGGCACATAGAACACATTTACTCAAGAGCTGTGGCATGACACGAAACCATCGAAGATATTTTTTGTTTCGCTCACACTTAGATGCAGTTTTCATGCATTTTAATACGTATTTTTTGTCCTTAAGTTTGATAACTAGAAAGGATTCAATGTAATGTATCAATAAATAAATATTACTTTAATTTGTTAATTATGTAATAGTTATATTTTAAAATTAAAAAAAGTAGTTTTTATAGAGTGTAATAATTAGCAGACACTCCTAAGTCTGGATGTTATAAGGGTAGTTCATTGAATACTTAACTGTAATCGGAATAATATTATATATTTCGTACTATATCTAATAATAACAAGTCTCAAACTAGTTCGTAACAAAACATTATTCACCGTGCTATTTTTATAATTTTATCAATTTTGATAATACGCATGTGTTTAAAATGTGCTAATAGTATACTTATAATTTCGTTTTAAAACTACAATCTACTGAGTTACGCTTAGGCGAACCCAATATAGCCGGAAAAGCTGTTACCAGAAATAAATAGTTTCAGAAACTGTTATTGATATTTGAAAGCTGCTATCGTTTCGTTTCTGAAAAAACCTGCTATTGCTCATCGCTACACGCTGCTCGTCGCTCCCCAAACGAGCGGTTTTATTGCGGAAGTCAAAGGACGGGCGTGTGTTTACATTCAGCTGCGTCACTCTTCACCGAGCGCTTTAATCGAACGGACGTGCGTGGCGCCTTATTTACTTTTAACTATCGTAGTAATTAATTTTTTAGAGATATTGGCAACTGAGTGCAGCTGCATCGGGAAATGAGGCCGGCAGCGTGAAGAGCAGCGGCATGGGCTGAATGTAAACACACACTTCTCTTGACCCTGCCACGGCAGTATTTCGGGAAATATTGCCGGCAGCGCGAGGAGCAGCTGCATGGGCTGAATGTAAATGAGGCATAAGTAATTAAATGTAGAAATAACGTAGACGTGTGACAGTGTGTGTGTGTGTGTTCGTGAGTCTGTGCATACGTGTTTGTGTGCGGTTAGTTCGCAATTGTGTGTACGTATATAAGTGTTTGTTAGCTTGTACCATACCTTCCCTCTCCCTCTCCATGGTGGCCTCCAGCTCCTCAAAGTGTCGCAGCTTGATCTCTAGCTTCTTCATCTGCGTCTCGACGAGCAACGCGACCAGGGACTTGATCTTGCGTTCCTCGACGCCGGCGAGATGCTTCGCCTTAACGGCGGCGGCGGCAAGTGCGGCCGCTGCTGCCGATTGTAGCTTGGCATCTACCGCTGCCGGTGCGTCTAATGGACGATATTAAGAGAGTATTGTTAAAGTAAATTTTATTCGACACTTACACTTATGTATCGAGCCCGACTGAGACTGACGTACCGTTTCAATGGTGGAACTAAAAAAATTAATAAGTACTTAAGAAGAGGTTTCCCATAAAATCTGCTGGTGCACGGTAATATAATTGATAACTGAATGGCTTTTAATGTCACTTACGCGCTGCTATCCAATGAAAAAGTTAGTATTTACTACGTTTTTATCGATCTGTGGAAAACTTAATTACAAAATAAAAACGAATGTGCAACCACGATGCAAGTGAAACTTTTTTTCAGTCAGCTGATGCGAGCTTTGGGGCAGCCATATTGGCCTTGGCTGCTCTACCGAGCACCTTTCACTTTATCCCCACTCCGCGGCCGCCTATAATGCGATCATGCGATAGATGGACAAAAAATTTTGGGGCGATAGAATAAAACTTTCACTTAAATAAAAAAAATACAATTTTCTAGGCAATAAAAATGCACGTCTATTGGTAAATCTTCTATGTCATTTATAATAACATTTCTATAATAACCGATTTTCAATCGGGTAACTGTACCCGAACTTTACTTTGTCCGGTAAAGTTACGCGATTGAAAATCGGTTTTGGAACGGGGTAAAAAGTGATTTCGCGAATTCTGACCTAGCGTCGCGGAACGCGTTATCTGTGGATTTAATATTATGCATTATCGCTATCTCTCGGTTGAGAGTATATTATTCTATGATCACTCGTTGTCGCTATCATCTTTCTGGATTTGGAGTAAATTGCAATGTGCACACTTGCTACAATAATTCTTTTGTATTTTCCACAATTTACCGCGTCAACTGTCACTACTGTCAGTTACAGCCATGACAGAATAATTACCACCCCTGAATTTTATAGGATAAATAAATCGCTCTTTCCAGGATATAATTGACTCGGCGAAGTCGTTCCAAAACACCTCGATAAAAATCCTCGGATGTGTTTTGGAACTGGGATTGAGTCAATTTAGCTATTTACCGAGCGAAACTTATCCGTTTTGGAACGCAACCTTAGATATAAAATTCGCGTGTCATAGTGTCTGTTACCGAACTCCTCCGAAACGGCTTGACCGATCTTTATGGATTTTTGGTGTGTGTTCGGTAGGTCTGAGAATAGGTCGTAAACTATTTTTTATACCCATAGGTGATTATTATAGTGAAACGTAGTTCGCGGGCGCAGCTAGTAATTTATGAGAAATTACAGTATAAACAAACGACAGTCACTAACTCTTCTAATGATTATCGTTTACCCACTCGTTTTTTTTTTTTTTTGATAGAAAATAATAGGTTGGGGAAAAAGTTTCTTCGCATTTTTTAAGAAAATTCAAAACATTTTTTAATATAGTTTATTTACATTTAACTAAAGTATGTAGGTACCATTTTGTTCGATAACTTTTTGCCATCTTGTAGGTAGGGACATGATCCCATTGCTATAGAAATTTTGGGACTTCTGGTCAAAATACCGCGACAAGTGGTTTTGGCAGTCCTCTCGTGATGTTAAGCTGACACTGCCTAAAGAATTCTGAAGAGACCAAAACAGGTGGAAATCTGAAGGTGCAAGGTCAGAACTATACGGCGGATGCATTAACACCTCCCAGCCAAACTCTCTTAATTTTTGCTGAGTGGCTAAAGATGTGTGAGGTCTAGCGTTATCATGATGAAAAACCACACCCCTTCTGTTGATTAATTCCGGCCGCTTTCTCTCAACTTCTTGCTTTAATCTCATCAGTTGTTCGCAGTAGAGTTCAGAATCGATGGTCCTGCCTGGTGGTAACAGCTCATAATGAATAATGCCCTTCCAATCCCACCACACACACAGCATCACCTTGTTGCGAGTTAACCCGGGTTTCGCCACAGTCTGTGAAGCCTGACCGGCCTTTGACCACGACCTTTTTCGCACGTTCTTGTCGTACGTGATCCACTTTTCATCACCAGTTATCAGCTTCTTCAAAAATGGTTCGGTTTCATTACGTCGTAATAAAGAATCACAAATGAGTACACGGTTCATTAGGTTTCTTTCAGTGAGCTCGTGAGGTACCCAAATGTCGAGCTTTTTTGTGTACCCAGTTTTTTTCAAATGCGCCAAAACTGTTTTGTGGTCAATTCCCAGTTCTTCAGCTACGTCGTAACTACTGACATGCCGATCTTGCTCCACTTTTTCAAAAATGGCATCCATTTTATCTGTGATAGGGCGACCAGAGCGACGTGCATCTTTGACATCAAAATTTCCGGATTGAAAACGCTTAAACCAAATTTGTGCTACTCTCACAGACACTGCACTAGGTCCATAAACATCGCAAATTTTTTTCGCGGCTTGCGTTGCATTTTTACCTTTTTTGTAGTAAAATTTTAAAATGTATCGAATTTCTTCATTAGATTCACTCATCTTGGCGGTACGAAAAACAAATGAAAATCACACATTTTCCTAATTAGAATTTGGAATTATGTTCTTTAAAATTTAAACTTTCAATGATACCAAAATCAGCCAGATACAAATAGTATAGCCAAAGAGATTTTATTACAAGTTTATACATACTATAATGCGAAAAGACTTTTTCCCTAATATTTTAATTTGTATGTCGAAAAGCCTTTCCAACAAAAATATACGTTTGAAAAACCTTGAAAGTTCAACAAAATGATATCAGACACCATCATCGTTATTATTATCATTTAGATCGCGAAGTGCGATGCTCAAAGCTGGCAAAATTAATTGTAAGATTAAAGATTTATTGATATAAAAATCAATCACTAGCTGAGTAGATAATGTTTATCGTTTCATTACAAATCATATCATGTTATTTATTCAATGATTCTGTACAAAGGTTCAACTTTCACTATCATCAACATCCCATCCATAAAACTGTACAAATGATCGAGCTATAAAACTTTATAAATAGACAGAGATAGGTAAAACAGAGGTACCCCCGCATACTACTCAGTAGCAAGTAGACATTAATAATATCGTCTCCGTGCAGTGATTCAAATTACTAAATCCGACTCCGCCATCTGTGCCAACTCCGTGTATCGGCTCCATGGACTTAATAATCAAAACAGGACTGAGTTCTCTGACCCGAAAAACGAGCCGAGAGGGATAGCCAGAAGAGGGGCCGTTTGTCCCTTTTTTATAGGGTGTCCATAATTTCCTCGTATCGAAAATAACAATTGAAGTATGACAATATTAGGATGAAAATCGATATGACTAGCAAATAATACCTAAAATATTTACGTTTCAAATAAAAAAATTTATTATTTTAGTTTTGAAATATAAATACTTTGATATGCAAAATTATTCTTTACTTATCTGCAAATATTATTTTTGTCCAGAGACTATTGTTGAATAGATTGTTGGATTAAATCGAAATAACCAAAAATAAATTAATAATAAGAACCTATCAATTATTTCTGTAACTATTTTTTCAAAATACTTGCTCGTTAAGTGGATCTAATTAAAGCGGTTTTAGATACATAAAGCAGCTCATAAAACACGCCTGCCCCCCTAGCACGACTATCAAAACACGATATGATAAAGCGATTTATAGCGGTGAACTGTCAAAAAACAATAGGTTTTAATCTTATTTTGACAGTTCACCGCGATAAACCGCTTTATCATATCGTGTTTTTATGGTCGTGCTAGGGGGGCTGTTCTACGAGGGGCATTCAATTATTACTTAGCCTCGCCGCCCGATGGCGCTGTAGTTACAAAAGAGTTTTACTATCGTGCAGTAAATACTTTTTGAAGTCTACTAAGAAGTTTTCAATCTTTTCCCTTCATTTGTTTTGTTTTGACAGCCTTGGAAGCGAGCGTGTCGGTCGGTTTTACAAAAATGGAAAAAGAACAATATCGTTCAGTGATTAGATTCTTGTTTTTGGAAGGGAAAACGCGCAGAGAAATCAAAGAGCGCTTGGATGCTGTGTACGGTGACTCTTCTCCTTCGATGGCGACCGTCAAAAATTGGTTCAACAAGTTTGCTCGTGGCCGCACGTCGATTTTTGATGAGCCACGCCCAGGTGCACCGAAAACGGCTACTACGGAGGAAAACGTAAAAAAAATCCACGATCTCATGTTGGCAGACCGGCGATTGAAGATTTGCGAGATAGCTGAGACTGTAGGCATCGCAGAAGGGACAGTGCATCATATTCTGCACGAAGAACTGGGTATGAAAAAGTTATCAGCGCGATGGGTGCCGCGTTTGCTCACACCAGACAACAAGCGCAACCGTGAGACCACATCGGCGACATGTTTGGCGCTGTTTCAACGCAATCCGGCGGAGTTCTTGCGTCGTTTTGTGACCGTCGACAAAACACGGGTTCACTGGTACACACCAGAGACCAAGGAACAGTCGAAACAGTGGACTTTACCCGGCGAACGTGCTCCAAAGAAGGCGAAGACTGTTCAATCGGCCGGAAAGGTGATGGCCAGTGTTTTTTGGGACTCACGAGGTGTGATCTACATCGATTACCTCGAGAAGGGTAAAACAATCACGGGGCTCTACTATTCCGACTTATTGGGCCGATTCGATGCCGAATTGAAAAAAAAACGGCCCCATTTGGCAAAGAAAAAAGGGCTGTTCCTTCATCATTTGGGTCGAATGATGAGGTCATCGCCGCCACAGAGACCTATTTTGAAGACCTCGGGAAGTCGTATTTTTTGGACGGGTTAAAAAAGTTCGATCATCGCTGGGCCAAGTGTATTGAATTGAAAGGAGACTATGTAGAAAAATAAATCTCTACTTGTTTAAAATTTTCGTTTTTCTTTTGTAGGCTAAATATTTGTTGAATCGCCCTCGTATAGCTGAGGCATGTTATGAGTCTGGCAATGCTGCACTTCCCGGACGCGCATTTAATGTGTTATATTTTTAAAAAGTCTAGCTTTTATAAAATATAGCAATATAAAATAGCAATTTAAGTAATATAAAAGACTTCGACGAACTACATGATTTTTCTAATGATTATTTTCATACCATTATTTAGTTTATTTACAAATTAGCAATGATTTGTGTTATTTAATCAAAAAATTCAGTTTATTACGTATTTTTCATCACAAGTGAGTTGAAAAACGTTGTACAATACTGATGTAATACGTCATTGTCGTCGTTATGTACTATTAAAGTGGTTCTTACAGAGAGATGAACTGAATGAAAAAAAACCCTACTCCTAAAACAATTGGTCCGTCAATTTTTCCTGTATCCACTACAGGAAAAATTGCTTTCTGATCAGACCCCCTAGACAAGATACCTTTCGATAATCGCTAAATGGACAATGTATGAGATTTGACAATTGCGCTCGAAAGCTAAGCGACAGCTTATTTCAAATCGCATACATTTTCCTTCTAGCGATTATCGAAAAACGTCTTGTCTAGCGTCGAAATATTGCTTCTGTAAAGTCCTTTTATTTGAATTATTGCATACAACAGGCTTTTCGTCACATTCGCCGGAATTACTTTTAGCCACATTTGCCTAAACCATTTTTTGGTATACTTACTTACTGGAACTGTAAATGCATTACTTTCACTGAAAGAACTTAGTTTGGACACCCTAAAACTATTCAAAGGTGCCAATTCTGTTGGCACTGATACGATTAAACTAAACTAAATTTAGTTTTAGTGCTGTCAAATTGTGTTTTCAGTTAAAATTTTCGAACAAAAAACTCGATTTGACAGCATTAAAACTAAATTTAGTTTAGTCTATTCCAACTAATGCCAACAGAATTGACACCATTATCAATTAAACTATTCAAAATTAATGTCATTGTCAAAATCACTCAAACGCCATTTTCACATCATCACAGCTCATACACGTCACCACCGAGGGGCTCGAGCCTACCCTATTTATATGAAATGTTTAAATTAAATAACATTGTTTTTAATCATCTTTCCATAAATAATTGATGGTTTACCATATTTATAGTAATTGAGTAGTTAAATTTTAAAAAATAGGTATCTTTGTTTGTAGAAACGAAACTTTTTTTTCACACACACCTCCCAGCAGAGCGCCGGGCACTACTCTTTAAAAACTAACCTACTATTTTCGAAGATTTTTCTTCCAAATGGCAATGTCAGAAAGGGACAAACGGCCTCCCTTCTGGCTATCCCTTTCGGCTCGTTTTTGCCTCTATCATGTTTTTGGCCTAAATCGAGTCATAAGCGTATGTGATATGGTGTATTTTTGCATACGTCATTTTTGATGGAGCTCAGTCCTGTTTTGATTATTAAGTCCATGATCGGCTCTTCAACTCCTCTGAATCCCTCAAACCAAAACACTCCAGACTCGTTGGTTTCAATACAAATTCAGTGATCTGAATAACGGTTTTTCGAATCTTTTGAGTCTTTTAAGTTCGGATTGAATCGGAAATTAATTTTTTTTGGCTTGTCGTTTTGTGAATACGCTATTTTTTAAGTACTTATAACAAATTAGTTAATACAATCATTATTTTCATCATTACAGTATTTTTGCTTTATTATGTTACTAGTTGTTGTTATCAATCAATTCATTTATTCAATCATTTCCCTTCCTACTTCACAGGCTTAGGATTATCAATATTGATTGAATATAAAATCCTGAGATCCATTCAGATTGGCGTACTTAAACAGAGTCTGAGTTAACAATTCTTTGGATTCGATAAGATTTGATAGGAGTCGATAAGAGATGCTGAAGATTTAAATGATTCGAATCCGCAAACATGTCCGAATCATTTAAATGTTACTGCCTCTCGTAAAACTATTTTTACACCCGTAAGAACTCAATGTATACTAACCTGGTTGAGGTGACGCTTCCTCCTTAACCTCCTTATCGTCTGAAGGCGCGGGCGTTTCAGGAGCCTCCTCTTTGACCTTCGGCTCACTCTCTTCCACCTCCATGGGTTCCGCTTTCACTTCCTCCTTCTTCTCGCCTTTTGGTAAGATACGGAAACTCTTTAAATTGTTGCAATTATATCGAGTGATAGTTTTGTAGTAAGTATTACATTAAATAGTTAATATAATGCATTGATAGTCTAAACTAATATTATAAAGAGGAAAGATTTGATTGTTTGTTTGTTTGTTTGTATTGAATAGGCTTCGAAACTACTGAACCGATTTTGATGAAAGTTGGTATAGGCATAGTTCGAGACCAGGGGAAGGACATAGGGTGGGTAATTTTCCTACGGGAAAAAAATTCCCACGGGAAAACAAAAATAACGCGGGCGAAGTCGCGAGCGGAAAGCTAGTAAATTATATTAATGTAAACAAAGTAAGAGATATGAGTACATACGGCTTTCACATTGAGATATAAAAACAAAAAAAATATTTATTTGGCGCTTAGATAACAAACGATAGTGAAATCAATCCACAGGCAAACAAGATAATATAAAAAATGAAGTACGCAATTATTTCAAGATAATATAAAAAATGAAGTACGCAATTATTTACAGTAAAGCGCCCAAAAACGTATTTTAGAATTCGTTGTATGAAATAGCACCGAACGCGCCGAATTTAAAAAATGCGGTAAGTATCAAGATATTTAAGGACGTATGCTGATGACGTCATATAATGCGGCGTGTACGGCGCGTGATGATATGTGCGTTCACCTTTAGTTACAGAGAACTGGGACGCCGATTTGTGAGAAATATCAATTGTTCACATCTCATTCGTTTTGCACATACCCTGACAACGTCAATATGAGTGCGTGACGAAACTCAGAAATAAAGCCTGACATCCAAGGCCGGATTTAATCATGGGGCCATGTGGGCCCGGGCCCATAGCGGCAGCATTTAACTGGACTGATATTCTTGTTTTTATTTAATGTAAAATTAATTATTGCATTTTTGATAAAAATAATCTAAAGAGATAAGTCATATTTATCTTTACATAATATTTACATAATATTTTTAATCACGGAAACCTTCTTATCTTGAATACACTATAGTACTCGGTCACTTTCTTCCCGCGGTGAACAATTTACTATTAATTTGGAGGGTTTCAGCGGCAACAGGCTAGAACGGCTAGATGAATGAAAAAAAAAGATTGCTTTAGTAGAGGCTCATTCATATAATAAACAGAAAGAAAAAAATCGGTTTTCGAATAACTATAAAAATAACCAAGGCATAAGGTATTAAAGATTTTTCTCCATCTCATTCTAGTGAAACGGCAATTTACATGGAGTTTATATGATCATACTCACCAACGACGTCACGGTTGATGTAGGGTCTCTCTGTCTAATTGCTACCAAATTAACAGCTTAAAATGCTTGTATCTAATGTATTTCTAAGCAGATTTCAATTCTAATTTCACACGATTGCATCTTTTTCTACAGTATTTTAATACACTCCGGTACAAATTTAGAGGTACGATAAAAATTCACTTCTATTTTTGATAACGTTGTGAATTTGAAACCATATTTAGTTTTACCAGCTTTGAACGATTGAAATTCACTTCTACGCACTGTTGCATTATTTGTGTTACAAATGTTACGATCAAAATTTTCGTACGAAGTTATTAAGTAATTTATGCTTATTGAACGTTAGTTTTATTTAAGAAAATTCCGTATGAAATAAAATTCCGGACTTATCAAAATCTCGAATGTTTGCAAACTTCAAACCTTTAATAAGTTATCATCATTTTCCGGCTGGCTGAAAGTTCCCTCTGATGCTTTTTGTAACTATGTACGACGAGAACTCGAGGTAACATTTTTTTCGAGGTAAAAATTTTGAAAATCGTTTGGCACAGTAACCTGGCAGCAACATATTTGAACACTTACAAAAGTAAACACCCCATCTTGCTCTTGTTTTCCAGATGTATTGTGTTGTTACATGTTAAAACTGTATGTCCGATTCGGAATTTTTTCAATTAATTTAACAACCGGGAATTTCGCGCATGTAAAAAATTTGTAAAACATCATATTGAAATAAAACATTTGTAAATATTCGATATGCTTTTTATTTTCCTAAAACAATTGGTTTAAATATTTTTACCGTAAGATGCAACCCCAGTCCGATTGCGTTCGCTCTGACGTCACGTAGTCTCGCGCAGCTGCGAAGCAATACTGACTTTGCACTCAAAGCTGTAGGTGCATTTTTGAACGCGGCAGAAAAAGTAGGCTATTAACGCGTTAGGTATCGAACATTTTCTTTGGAGTAATTTATCTGTTACGTAGTAACTATTAAGTAATCTGTGGTTTTGATAACACTGTAAATTTCAGCATACGAAACCATATTTAGTTTTACCGGCTTTGAACGATTGAAATTCGCCTCTAGTTTTGATAACGCTGTAAAATTTCAGCATACGAAACTATATTTAGTTTTACCAGCTTTCTAGCCATCAGATTCGCCACAAAAAAAAACATTCACCACGGAAAACAGTTGTAAGATTGTGATAAAAAAAAGACCACCATTAAAAGTTACCGTTCTTCTCCAGGTCACAAATAGGGAAATTTTGTCATTATCCGTTATGGCCTTGGTCATGAATCCTGGATAACAATCAAACAAACGCATTAAAGACCTTCCGTGTTTCTTGCCTGTTCTTCTCGAGAAGGCTTTCCCAACTTCCGAACAGGTGTAGAGTCAACTTTTTTTTACAAGCTTTTTTCAATTTACTTTTACTTGTATTTGCATACATCTTAATGATGGTTGGGGTGTGTGTACATACAAGGATTAAATAATTAGTTAATTAGATTCTTGGTTGAAGATTTTTCATAAAGTAAGTCTTTTCGTAAAGGTCTATATTGAATAAAGATTGTTGAGTTTGAGTTTGAAAGGTCAATCACACATCGATATGATGTTGTAAAAGTAGCTTGAATCTATGTAAAAAGTGTAGTGTAGTTCCTCTAAATTTGTCCCCGAGTGTATTTTACGATGAGACGTGAAAATTAGAATTGAGTCATCGTCCCAATTCTGTTAGGTCGTCGTCCTTGGTCGCATACCAGTGGCGGGGTCATGTTCCGGCGCGGTGCCCGCTATGCCGGTAGCCGCCAGCGCAGCGCCCGCGCCCTGGGCGCCTGCCGCTTTCACGTGCGCTTCCATCATCGCCGCTGGCACCTCGTCCTGTCATAGTCATTATGGAAAAAATATGCTTATTCCGGGCGACTAGATCGATACGAAATAGACTACAATCTTTGCATAATTATTAGTAAATATACACATTACCCAAAACTATTACTGTCGGTCAATCGCGTATCGTTCTAACTTTACTAAAACAAATAGTGCGAGTCTTCATGATGTGAAACATACATATTAAAATTTAAAATGTCAAAATCTTTATGACTCCAAATCTAAGCGTGGGGCGCTCATCATAGAAATGGATTTATGATGAGCGCTCTATGCTTTTATTTTTAGTCATAAATATTTTGGATCACATATAGCAGCAAAGAAAAAAAATTGTGCACTTTCTATGCGTAAATAAAAACGTGCTTTTTAAGAAGTTTTTTTTATATTGTAGTTTTTATATGTATACATAATGAAGACTCACACTGTATAATCCAGGACTCTTCAAAGCAACAGTATACAGACTATACTCTAGAGGAGCTTGGTGGCGCATTGGCGCGTGCGCTCAGCGAACAATTGCTAGGATTAAGCAACGTTCGCTGTAGTCATTCCTACGATGGGTGATCAAAATAAGGAACAACTCAAGCTCCTCCGTGCTTCGGAAGGCACGTTAAACAGTGGATCCTGCGCCTGATCTCGCCCCGGTCGTGTCGGCCAACCGTCCCATCGGACTAGGCGAGTGAAGGAACAGTGAGTGCGCTTGCACAGTCACTTGTGCACTATAATATCTCCTGCGCAGATGGCTAGTCTCTATGGAGATTGGCCGCCGTGACCGAATATCGGTTAGGAGGACATTATTATTATACAGACTTTCGCAGGTGAGATAAGAGGCCATCACTGAATAATTAAAATAAAAAATATGCGGCACGGTACCTTGATCGCAGCGAACTCGTCCATGGCGGCCCTAGTGGCCTTGGAGGCGATGCGCGGGTCGACGACGGAAGCAAGGAAGGCGACTGTGCTCATCACGGGGTTGCCAGCCTTACTGAACGGGATCGGCTGGTATGCTAGCGGGCCCAGTACTCCACCTGTAGGATAGGGATGTCGGAAGTGAAAAAAAATCGATATATCGATGTATGGATATTTAATAAAATATTAATATCTAAGTCGATATAGGTATCGAGGAAAAAATATCGATACATCGATCTATCGATCGAATTTTCAAAATATTTTGGGATTTTTAAAATAATAGTGTATTTAGTTTAATATTATCAAAAGTAATTTTTATACAAAATGTACATTATTTTAATGAAAAAAATCTCAATAAAAATGAAGGTATTTTTATTAGGCAATAATTACAAAAAACGCTGGCTGAGCCCTACGAGATAGGTGAAAATAATGTACTACAGTATTGTACACCTTAAAAAGGTCTACAAAAAAGTACGCGATGGTATATGTCTATCTCTTAGGGATAACCCACAAAAACCATTTTTTATCCTTTACTTTTTACGAGAAATAATGGCTTATTTACGAAGCGATTTTAAGCAATACAGCATTAATCCTTATCCAATTAAGTACCTTAAATACGTTGTACATTTAATAATATATAATCAAGCATGTAATTTAAATAAATATTTTCGAAGATATTACAGATTTAAAATGCAGAGACATAGCGGTTGCGCTGCGGTACCAACCGGGGGACCGGTAATAATAATTTCTTCAATAATTTCTTCTTCTCATTCTGTAGTAGGTATTTTTCGTATCAGTATTGCACCCGTGTGAAGCCGGGGCGGGTCGCTAGTTAGTTACATAAATAAAAAAAATATCCTTTTTCATACAATTTTCGATATATCGAATCAAAATATATTGGCTAAAATATCGATGTATTGAATTAAAAATATCGATACATCGATACTTTTTCAACAAGCCTACTGTAGGATTCAACAATATTAAAGTTAAATAGCGTAGCGTTCTTCTCAACATACACCTTGCTGGTTTTGTATTTTGAGTTGCTCATTTCAACCACATAAGTCAGCGGATGCAAAAGTTAACGTACACCTCTCAAAATATCCCATTACATATTTTCATATAAATTATACAGGGTATAAGTGACGGTGTCCCTTTTCTTTTAACAGCGAGTTCAGACCATGACCCGATTTTGAAAATCACTGAAATTTTCTTCCGGAAAATTCATAATTTTTTTAAATATTTTTCACGGACAACTACGGGAGTGTATCGTGAAGCGCTATGTTATAAATATTTAAAAAAGCGGTACTTCTCTTCAAGGCAAAGACTGTTGCTGTATAAATCACAGGTCAGGCCTCATATGGAGTGCTGCTGTCATCTGTGGGCGGGAGCACCTCGATACCAACTTGTACCTTTTGATTCGGTCCAAAGACGAGCTGAGCGAATTGTTGACGATCCCAAACTCACAAGTGGTATTGAGCCTTTAAGTCTGAGGAGAGACTTTGCCTCATTATGTGTGTTCTACCGCTTCTACAACGGGTTGTGTTCTGAAGAATTGTTCGACATGATGCCAACGGCTACCTTTTATCATCGCACCGCTCGCCATCGGCAGGGTGTTCATCCTCACACGCTGGAGCCTAAGTGGTCACGCACAGTGCGGTTTGAGAGAAATTTCCTCCCACGCACGCTCCGGTTGTGGAACGAGCTCCCTGCCGAGGTTTTCCCCGGGGAATACAGTATGGGGTTCTTCAAGAAGGGAGTAAATAGGTTTTTAAAGGGTCGGCAACGCGTTTGTGATGCCCCTGGTGTTGCAGGCGTCCATAGACTACGGTAACTGCTTACCATCAGGCGGGCCGTAAGTTTGTTTGCCGGCATCGTAGTATAAAAAAAAAGTCTTTTTATGCCATAATTACCTGTAAAATAAGAAGCCAGGTGTCAAGTGTAGTTTAAGAAGGAATTTCTTTCCATCAGTAAGTAGTAAACTTGTTGATTTGTTGTTTATGATAACGTATATGTTATTATAACATATAGGTATACAATAGGTAGATAACAACTAGGTATTCTCACCTGAAGGTGCATCTTGTAAGTAAGGGTCCTCGATGGGCAGCCGCAGGAAGTGCAGTATGCATTCGTCCTGAGTGCGCGTGCCCACGTGGGCAGCCACGCGGTTCCAGTCGTCGCGGTGCAGTTCCAGAGCTTCGAGAAGCAGCAGCGTCTCTTGCTCCGTCCATTCCCGTCCTCGCACTCCGCCCCGATACTATTGGATAAAACAGGAATATAAGTAACTAGCTGCTTTTGCCGGCAGCTTCGCTCGCGTTAAATTCGGGGTAACACGGAAGATTTCCAAAAAAATATAAGGCAGGTATTTTATAGTATTTTTCTTCCGTTACGCGTTGCTGACCCGATACCGATTTGGCGATAAGAGCGTAGGGTTCCCACTCACCGATATGCAGTTATCGTTACAAAAATGACCTCAATAATTACGTGCGACGCGGCCAGCGTCAAGCTTTTGCCACATACCGCCCGGTCGGTCCGCCGGCCAAACGTACCTAAACTGCGGAGTGAAACCCCCCTGGTTTGAGGCCGGGCGGCTGGTAGGTATAGCAGCGTGCACTTCATCCTTTATCATACTCGTACCTACTTGTCTGAAGGCGGCCTGTAGGTGGAGTAGGCTGCATTTCATACATCATCGTACCTACTGGACCGCGGCCGGTAGGTGGAGCAGCCTGCACTTCATCCTTCATCGTACCTACTTGACCGCGGCCGGTAGGTGGAGCAGCCTGCACTTCATCCTTCATCGTACCTACTTGACCGCGGCCGGTAGGTGGAGCAGCCTGCACTTCATCCTTCATCGTACTTACTTGACCGCGGCCGGTAGGTGAAGCAGCCTGCACTTCATCCTTCATCGTACCTACTTGACCGCGGCCGGTAAGTGGAGCAGCCTGCACTTCATCCTTCATCGTACCTACTTGACCGCGGCCGGTAGGTGGAGCAGCCTGCACTTCATCCTTCATCGTACTTACTTGACCGCGGCCGGTAGGTGAAGCAGCCTGCACTTCATCCTTCATCGTACCTACTTGACCGCGGCCGGTAGGTGGAGCAGCCTGCACTTCATCCTTCATCGTACCTACTGGACCGCGGCCGGTAGGTGGAGCAGCCTGCACTTCATCCTTCATCGTACCTACTTGACCGCGGCCGGTAGGTGGAGCAGCCTGCACTTCATCCTTCATCGTACTTACTTGACCGCGGCCGGTAGGTGAAGCAGCCTGCATTTCATCCTTCATCGTACCTATTTGACCGCGGCCGGTAGGTGGAGCAGCCTGCACTTCATCCTTCATCGTACCTACTTGACCGCGGCCGGTAGGTGGAGCAGCCTGCACTTCATCCTTCATCGTACCTACTTGACCGCGGCCGGTAGGTGGAGCAGCCTGCACTTCATCCTTCATCGTACCTACTTGACCGCGGCCGGTAGGTGGAGCAGCCTGCACTTCATCCTTCATCGTACTTACTTGACCGCGGCCGGTAGGTGAAGCAGCCTGCATTTCATCCTTCATCGTACCTATTTGACCGCGGCCGGTAGGTGGAGCAGCCTGCACTTCATCCTTCATCGTACCTACTTGACCGCGGCCGGTAGGTGGAGCAGCCTGCACTTCATCCTTCATCGTACCTACTTGACCGCGGCCGGTAGGTGGAGCAGCCTGCACTTCATCCTTCATCGTACCTACTTGACCGCGGCCGGTAGGTGGAGCAGCCTGCACTTCATCCTTCATCGTACCTACTTGACCGCGGCCGGTAGGTGGAGCAGCCTGCACTTCATCCTTCATCGTACCTACTTGACCGCGGCCGGTAGGTGGAGCAGCCTGCACTTAGTCCTTCATCGTACCTACTTGACCGCGGCCGGTAGGTGGAGCAGCCTGCACTTCATCCTTCATCGTACCTACTTGACCGCGGCCGGTAGGTGGAGCAGCCTGCACTTCATCCTTCATCGTACCTACTTGACCGCGGCCGGTAGGTGGAGCAGCCTGCACTTCATCCTTCATCGTACTTACTTGACCGCGGCCGGTAGGTGAAGCAGCCTGCACTTCATCCTTCATCGTACCTATTTGACCGCGGCCGGTAGGTGGAGCAGCCTGCACTTCATCCTTCATCGTACCTACTTGACCGCGGCCGGTAGGTGGAGCAGCCTGCACTTCATCCTTCATCGTACCTACTTGACCGCGGCCGGTAGGTGGAGCAGCCTGCACTTCATCCTTCATCGTACCTACTTGACCGCGGCCGGTAGGTGGAGCAGCCTGCACTTAGTCCTTCATCGTACCTACTTGACCGCGGCCGGTAGGTGGAGCAGCCTGCACTTCATCCTTCATCGTACCTACTTGACCGCGGCCGGTAGGTGGAGCAGCCTGCACTTCATCCTTCATCGTACCTACTTGACCGCGAACGGAAGGTGGAGCAGCCTGCACTTCATCCTTCATCGTATTCATTTTTTAAGAACAAAGGAGTGCAACTTCTGTACGTAGTACTATTATCTAGTCCGTAAATTAGGTGGGTTGCAAATTGAATTCCTAAACTGTAAGGTGCGTTTCAGATAAGAACTGATTTGCAACATTTTTAACATCAACGCGTTTCATTAGTTTTTGGTGTTAAATTTTCGTGCTAATTTCGTGTTTTCAATTTAAACATTTTTGCCACGAAAAGTTAACATCAAATACCCATGCTAGTAAATGGGTCCTCCGATATCACTTTTTGACAGCTTTCAAATTTGCCATTTGGACTCTTTTTTTCATGAATCAAAAAGATTTTTCTGCGGATTCAAAAAATAAATTGAAGGATATTTATAGCTTTAACCGATTGTGATTTGTATTATTTTAAATATTAAGTTATCGGACTAAGTAGGTGAGGAGTCAAAATTCAGCACCAGAAATCAGTTCCTACCGTTTCGTTTGTAACAATTAGCGCAGCTAAAAAAGTTAACATTTTTATAAGAAACGCAAAACGAGACTAATATCAGATGTCAGCCGGCACCAGCCTAAGTGGTGATGCTTATCTGGAACACATCTGTACAGCTTGGCAAAAAAGAGTTTGGAGCGGTGACAGCTCGAACTAAAAAACTAGTTTCACAACTAGATAGTGTATTAATGAGACTGTCGTAACTTAATTTTCCCAGTGTTATTTAAAAATTACATAACTTTTTTTAAATTGTGTGTCTTTATTTTCGTGTTTCCTATACGAAACTAATATAGTACTATACCGGATGTAACTGAACACCCCAATAACATTTAAGGGGCATATAAGTTAGATACTAAATGGACCTTCGGTCCTTGTCTCAGACCTGGAACCCCAATACTTTTAGAGTTATTTGATTTTAAACTGAAAGTAAAAACTTTCAAGTGACAACCATAATCAGCTCTTAACACTTAAGAAATTTAAACACAAAATGACACGTGACAGACGTGAGCGTAGTATTACTCGTACGCTTACGTTAGGCTTTCGGCACTTAATACCAAAAAATAATTGATTTACTTTGTATGATGTGAGCATAGTATTCATCGTACGGTCGGCACTTAATACCAAAAAATAATTCATTTAGTTTGTATGGAAAAAAAAGTAGGTTTGTTAGCCCAAATATTTTTCCTACAGAATCTCTACATCTGATAGATACATACCCTTCAATGTTATCGGGGTGTTCAGTTACACCCTGTGTAGATAGTGGCGCCCTCGTTTTATCCAAACTCTTTTCTTGGCCAAGCTGTACTTCCCCGGTTCTCGGTACCAGGTTTCACTCCGCAGTTTAGGTACGTTTGGCCGGCGGACCGACCGGGCGGTATGTGGCAAAAGCTTGCCGCTCGGCTCGCACGCTGGCCGCGTCGCACGTAACAATTGAGGTCATTTTTGTAACGATAACTGCATATCGGTGATTGGGAACCCTGCACTCTCATCGCCAATTCGGTATCGGGTCAGCGACGCGTAACGGAATAGGAACACTCGTGTCATGCAATAAATTTCAATTTCCCGTGCAGTCAGATGAAGGTCGTAAGAGTAGGTAAATTTTCATACCTAAACATGGCTTTTCTTCGAGAGTGATCCTTCTGTCCTTTAGTCACAGAACATATAATAGTACTACGTACAGAACGGTCACTCACCTCCCCGCACATATTTCAAATACCTCATCCCACCTCGCACTTCGTTGTAGACATCACTGACACTAAACAAGGGCGCGCGCGTACGCTCGGGCGCGGCGACACTTCACGTTCACCAAGTAGACGCGAGCGTCGGCCGATAACAGAGATAGCGCTATGCGGGTAAAAGAGAAGGCAGTCGCTGTCGCTGCACTTCTCGCGTCACTTCGATTGATAATCACGCTCTCAGCCCTATTAGATTCCACGCACACATTTGCGCGTGTACAAACGTCATTTGGTTAAGTAGTTGAAAAAGCTAATTGATTTGCAAACGTCGTATGGAGTGTCCGGAGTGTGCTTTAGTACTATTAAGGACTATCCGCATACATCAGTGCCGACACGTGACGATCAGTGCCGTGCCGATCAGTACCGTGACGTGCTATACGCACACATCAGTGGCATTCAGTGCCGACGCGCGCTGTGATCTTAGCAGACGCACAAGCATTTTTGAGTTTATTTCAAAAATGCCTCGATTTACTATAGTCCAGTTAGCACCAAATCCTATATTGTAAAATGAATATGATAACACAAGTTATAGAAGGCAATTTTAAAGTTGGTGTCCATGAATTTTCTTCGTGCAAGGTCTATCTTGTAAAACACGCGTAAAACAGTATGTGATCAAACCGATTCTATAAATTTTTCGTCATCAATCTTGAAATGCTTGAATTCGTCCGTGCCGTCAGTGAAAATATTCTCTCCGAGAAATTCGCGTCGGATCACGGCGAGCGTCGGCGCAGCACTGAAGATCACTGAACGTCACCGACACCGACGAGTACGGATGGCGTCGTACAAAATGTATGCCACGATATCATTTTTCACTGACACTGATGGATACGTCACCGATCGTCACGTGTCGGCACTGATGTGTGCGGATAGACCGTTATTTACTCTGTGCCGGCACCCACCTGGTCGAGCTTGAGTCCGGGCGCGGTGCCCAGGTCGAGGCCGGGCTCGGTCTTGACGGCGGCGGGCGCGGCGGGCGCGGCGGGCGCGGCGGGCGCGGCGAGTGCGGCGGGCGCGGCGGGCGCGGCGGCCGCGGCGGCGGGGGCGACGCCGCCCGCGACCGCCTCCGACCCGTTCGGCAAACCGGCCTCCACTTTGGGCACGGCCGCGTTCTCCGCTGAATACGGGAAACGTACAATAGGCCAGATGACTAAAACATTTTTTTTGCTTCAATAGAAGCTCATTCATATAATAAACAGAAAGAAAAAATCGGTGTTCGAATAACTATAAAAACAACCAGGATATAAGGTATTAAAGATTTTTCTCCATCTCTTTCTAGCAAAACGGCAATTGACGAAGAGTTTATATGGCCGTACTCAACGATGACGTCACGGTTGATGTCAGATCTCTCTGTCTAATCGCCTTCAAATTAACAACTTAAATGCTTGTATCTAATGCATTTCTAAGCCAATTTTAATTCTAATTTCACAGGACTGCATCTTTTTCCACGGTATTTTAATATTTAATGACGAGACGTAAAAATTAGAATTCAGTCATCATCCCAATTACAGAGGGGCAATCGCACTAATTATAACGTTTCAACCAAATCAGAAACGTTTCCGTTCCCATACATTTTAACAACACCTTGACAGCAGTCAGATGTCAAAACATATGGGAACGGTAACGTTTTGGTTTTGGTTCAAACGTTCGTAAATAGTGCGATTTCCCCTCAGATCGCGGCACAAAAGGTGCATTCCGAACGACCTAATAGAGATGCGAGCGGTCCGAGTCGGTAATGTAACCAATATTCACATTGACGTTCTCCAATATTTACAACTAGCTTCTGCCCGCGACTTCGTCTGCGTGGACTTCAATTTTGAACAATTTTCAATTTACCCTCGGGAACTTCTTAAGGAATCGGGATAAAAGGTGGCCTATGTTTTTTTCCATGTCAAAGGCTACATGCATGCCAAATTTCATGCAAATCCGTTCAGCCATTTTTGCACGATTGAGTAAAAAACATCTAAACATCCACATTTTCACATTTATAATATTAGTAGGATCACATTCGTTTACGCAAAGTTCGAGGGAATGTTTAGCGAATATGATTATCAGAAAACATCACTAATAAATAATACTCTAACCTCAAAATTCACATGTCTTTGTTTACGAGCAGAGGACAAATAAAATAAAACAACCGATCTGATCTGAAAAAATCCGCTCGGTGACCGATGGCTTTTTACTCGCTTTGTCTCCTTTAATATGGTTGAAATGCGAAATGCATTTTTTTGGGTTTGAGGCTGCATTAGAAGACCACGTGTATATTTATTTCTATTATTAACCTTTGGGGGGTGGGGTCTAATGGGCCACAATCGACTTGGATTTTGTTATATTTCATCAAATATAGGGCGTACATGACTGTGCGTTTACGTAGCCTCATGTGCCACTCCTGCCTCAGTGTTACGCCAGCCGTAGCGACAACTACATGGTACCTTTTGGGGGTGCCTGGGGTCCAGTAAACCCTGTGCAACTAATAGTGTAGTACAATTTTTCCTTCAAATCCTTCCGTCAATTCCCTACTTCAAAACCAAAAGGCAATTCAAGGCCTGATGCTATCTGCGTGTGAGGTTTAAACACAGAATAACTACAAGTTAGTGCAGTAAATGTATTTTTTTATGTGTAATGAATACCTATCTGAAGTCTGTGATTTCCTTGCCTAGTAATTTTAAACACTGTTTTTGAAGTTCTTGTGCTATTGATGCTCAATTAGTTTACTTAACCAAGATATTGTTCTTAAAGTTTCTATACATATTTGAAAATAAATTTGCATTTATTACTTATATTTGTTCAAATCGCAAAATAGTTATCGAGGTCCGTTCGACCCCGAACGCGACTAATACTGCAAGTAATTTGACGCGATTAACTCAAGGTTAAATAGCGAAAGTCACACACATACCCGGTCTGGTTTGAGGCGGGCGGGTCACGAGTGGCTGCAGCCCCGAGGGAGTGTCGGACAGCACGTGGAAGTGGGACGTTGGTGGAGGTCCCATGGCAGTGGGCCGAGACTCCGCCTCGATCTACACAAAAAGACCATACTCACCTTTAGCGAGACAACAACAACCAAGGCAACTAGAAAATGCATTTTACTAAAATACTATTTCCTTGTTTAGGTCCCGGATGCCGATATATTTGTTGACACTCTTGGGTCATTAGTCAGAAAATATGTGAGGTTTATATGTTATGTGTAATTGTATTATTTCTTTAAGTTAGTTTATACGTTGTTTGTAATTATATATTTGTGTGTTTTTATAATTTTAAGTAACTTAATTAAGTGAGTAACATTGTAAGCGTGTTGGCTAGCTCTAGCTGTAAGTTTACACTGTAAATAAATAAATAAATAAATGGAACACAATACTATTTATATATAATTGGTACAGTAAATTATTTACTGTACCAATTATATTTATATAGAACTGTCATTTTTGCGCCCCCGTAGCACATATAATCACTAAATTAGTAATGGATATAAAGTTTCTTCAAAAAATGACAGTTCTAGTTATAGATTGCGCTAAACTTCTAGTCCTCTCTAAACACAGCACAATTCGCGTTGCACTGTTGTAATGTAGATATAATTAAATTAAATTATACTGTCGGTCTACATAAGTTATAAGTGAAAGATGAATGTCACATCACTAAATAAGTTTTATCACGACAAGAATAAACTTAAGTATATTTTATATGCGTGAGAAAGAGACGTGAGACAACTTCAGAGCGGACTAGAAGGTTGCGAGTTTTATATATTCTAGACTAGATACGCCTGCTGAATCTGATAAAACATAATTATTCAGTAACGTAAATACGTAACTGTACAGACTGTTATGGTGATTCGTATAATAACATGTCATTACAAATAAACTCTATAAACTATACATTTTAGAAGAAGATAATATTATAATCAAAGTTATCAAAGTAATTTTTCTTATAATCCAACAAAAATATAGAGAATTTGATATACATGCAAGAAATGCATCAGTACCTGGTAGTTAACGAGCCCCCACTGCTCGAGGAAGCCGTGCACTCGCATTATGGCGCAGACATCCCCTGCCAGGTTCCGCCGACACGCCGTACTGGTCAGGTACTCGGTTGGATTCAATCGATAGGTGTCTATCATGAAGTTCCTGCAGACAATGACGAAAATATGAAGCTAGCAAACAATCAGAATGCACACCTATGTGCGGAGTGCGAGTTTTATCGAGCTTTACTCGATCACACGCATCGAACGCGTAAACGCGAAATTGTATGAAATTAGAGCAGTGCCATCTAGTAGTCACTAGATGAAGCTGTCTCATTCCATAGCAGCTACTAGATGGCGCTGCTCTAATTCCATACAAATTTTCGTTAACGCGTTCGATGCGTACGATCGAGTAGAGCTCGATAAAACTCGCACTAGGCACTCTGATGATATATTGCTATTGTCGCCTGCAGTACAACTGTTAGTAGTATGATTGGCAAATATCGATCGCTAGCATAACTAGGGCGCGTCAGATTAAGGCAAAGTGAGTTGACTACTGCAGAAAAGTGTGCATATCAATAATCAATGATTTGAGCGTACCACAAGGAAATAGGAGCCACAAAGTTAAAAAAGAACCTGGACATTTTCGAGCGCAGTATTTTTTTTAATTTGAAGGAAATCATTTAAGGCCCATGGGGATATCTGATCTGCAGATTTCCACAAGCAAAAGAAGCTTAAATTCATCAATAAAGTGTGATCCTACTGACAAGTATGTATTTCCCACTCTCTACCTCTTTTCCTTGCCCTTCTTTTCTATTCTCACTCTCTATCGCACTAAAATATGTGAAGTCTTTTGATAACCAATTTTTTATACATACGAGTACAATAAAAAATACTATTTAAAAACATTTAGTAAATTCATTCTCGAAAGTTAAAATAGCCAACGCTTTACTTGGCCAATGTGTCGCGAAAAACTACACCTTACTTAAATGCTATGGTAAAGTAAAATTAAAGGTAAAATAAGAACCAAGTTAATATTGAATCACAGCTGTCAATAAAAATTAGTTTCGAAAAAAGTATTTGAGTTTCCATCACACCTCACAAGAGCAAAGAAAAACAATGAGCACCTGTATGCAAGATATATTTCCGGGGTCTTGGATTTGTTCTTGCCGTTGAAGAACTCGGGCAAGGCGCGCTTTTCGATTGTATGTATCGAGTTGTAGTCGAACCACGCCGAGTACGACGGCACTACGATGTGGTGTGTCTGATCCGTCACATTGTCTTCTAACTCTTCTTTCACTGTCATTTCCTAGAAACGGAAATGATTGCAAACGTCAGCAATAGATTTGTTAATCAGAGCACGAAAGGCATTTTTGAATCATTGAAATCATTTTCCACTATTGTCTGTTCTCGGGATGCAAAGTATTTAATAGTATCGATATATATCGAATTAAGTCAATACTAATATATCGATCCAGTATGCCGATGTATTGATATTTTATCGATATTTCTCCTTGTTTACATGATTGGCGACCATTCGTCCATGGCCCATCGTGTAGAGTAGAGGGATTTTTCCATTTATTTGGGTAAAAGGGATTGAGGGATACTTCTAGTATCTTTCAGACAATTCAAGTACTGTACTTGAGTTTGTAATTTTTTAAAATCTTGCCTATGTGATACTATGTGAGCTATATATTAATTGGAAGTAACAATTCAGTTTATATTTCATAAATTTCGCTACGATATCGATTTTTTTCGATACTAATATATCGATATCGGTGGATCGTCGATATCGTTAAATATCGATATATCTAGGCATCGATATTTATTGGTTTTCAGATATATCCTGGCATCCCTAGTGCGTTCAAATTCAGTGTTGTCATTAAAAACTAATTCTATATAAGACTTTGCTTTACACAGAAAGAAATAAAAACAAGTATGCAATAAAATAACGACGGCCCCCAGGCATACTATCGAAATTGAAAAAAAATGAAATTTTCGTTTTATTGCATTAATAGCAACCAGAGATCTATAATTCTATATATAAATTATGTGCTAATTTAATACCTTCAACTATTTTTCCATTGAACAGAATCGAACGTGCATAAAATGAACGCATTGAAACATTGAAACTAAACTTAGAATCGCTCTCCTGTAAAGTGGAGGATTTACAGTTTCGATAGTTTATGTGGTGGTACACCTATTTAACAACTCTTTACTTCTGCCAAACTGTAATATATGCAAATGGTCGATGTTTATTGGCAAATGGTCGAGTGAGTGTCCTGTGTGCGGAGTGCGAGTTTTATCGAGCTCTACTCGATCGCACGCATCGAACGCGTAAACGCGAATTTGTATGGAATTAGAGCAGTGCCATCTAGTAGTGACTAGATGAAGCTGTGTCGTTCCATAGCAGCTACTAGATGGCGCTGCTCTAATTCCATACAATTTCGCGTTAACGCGTTCGATGCGTGCGATCGAGTAGAGCTCGATAAAACTCGCACTAGGCACTCTGTTACCTGAGTGTTAGAGTCGGAGTGTTTGCCCTGCGAGTCGTCGTGCGTGTCGATGGGGGGCGCGGGGGTGGCGGGGGCCTCGGGGGCGGGCGCGGGCGCCGGGGCCGGGGGCTCCGCTGCCGGAGTCGCGGGAGCTAAACAAGAAACAGGAATATTTTTCTTTTTATTGCAATTAAGTTGGCAAACAAGCAAACTGCCCACCTGATGATAAGTGGTAACAGTCACCTATAATACATGTGGTTCCTGTGAGATTCGCAGCAAAGCTGCAACCCCCACAAGGACCACAGTGTACGTTGCCAACTTGTGACTTAAGATGTAAAGTCACGGTACCCAGTAATTTCAGTGCCATATCTTAAAGAATTTCGCATTTGTGAGTCGTTCGTCTGGCACTGAGAGTTTGATTTCTATTGTGAAGTTTGTTTGTTCAACATCAAGAATTATTTACGACTTTTTTTCAATCGATCGGCTGTAACGATAATCAGTCAGGCGCCACCACTCGTCGTTAGGTGAGTGTTGGTTGGCGTCGAGCGAAATGGCATAGGACGTATGCCCACTTTAAAAATAGGAATCCAACAGGTAAGCAATACGGTTTATTTTTACACAAAAATATAATATTTAACTCTCTTATTATCACATTTTTAGCTTAAATTTTAAAATCTTTTTGTGTTCGAAAATGTTACAATTAATATAATTTGATGAATGTTTAAATTATCTATGAATTTATCAAAATTCACCATAAAACTAGATATTATTGCTTAACTAGAAAGTGATATTTGTAAAGAAATTATCCGTGACTGACACGTGAAAACTGTCAGCTAAAATTATCCAGAAGACATAAGAGCCCATCTACCTGTTTTCTACTAAAAATAGGATATTTGACTGTATTAAAAAAATTAGCCAAGTAATTATCAATAATTTATAAACACATAAATAACACTGCTTAAAATTAGTTCTCATTTTACGATTTACTTGAACGCACTTTTGGCGTGTCAAAATTGTCTTGATTTACGACTTTCTACTTTAAAGTTATCCACTTGATGTACGCACACATCTCATGTGTTGCAGTGGTATTAACATCTCAATTATAAATGTATATCGCTCGCAACATAGCTCAATTATACTGATTGGATTTGTTTTTCGTAACATAGTCAAATACCCTATCGACTGTAGGACGGCATGACGGTTATCTTACGGATGGCCTTGTCAGCGGTTGGCGGTACAGGGCAAGTATTCTCACGGTCAACTGAGCGCTCGCTCTCCGGGGTGGGGGCCGTGTCCGTGTTATCCCTGGACGCGGTGTCTTCCTCGTCCTCGGCGTCGTTGTCGCGTCGCTTCGAGATCCGACTGCACATTTGGTTGACGATTTTATTAAAAACGTGTGAAACAAATAAATATATACAAGGTGTAACTGAACACCCCAATAACATTTAAGGGTATGTATCCATCAAACGTAGAGATTCTGTAGGAAAAATATTAGGGCTAACAAACCTAGTTTTTTTTTCCATACAAACTGAATAAATTATTTTTTGGTATTAAGTGCCGACAGCCCTACGTAAGCGTACGAGGAATACTACGCTCACGTCATACAAACTAAATAAATTATTTTTGGATTAAGTGCCGACAGCCCTACATAAGCGTACAAGGAATACCGTGCTCACGTCTGTCACGTGTCATGTTGTGTTTAAATTTCTTTTGCGTTAAGAGCTGATTATGGTTGTCACTTGAAAGTTTTTGCTTTCAGTTAAAAATCGAATAACTCTAAAAGTATTGGGGTTCCAGGTCTCAGACAAGCACCGAAGGTCTATTTAGTATCTAAGTTATATGCCCCTTAAATGTTATTGGGGTGTTCAGTTACACCTGGTATATTATGTTACAGGTAATGCTAAATCTGTAGGGCCTGCAAGGAGGGAGAGGAGAGCATGGAGCACCTGCTGTGCCACTGCGATGCCCTAGCTTGCAGGAGACTAAGGCTGACGGGAATTGGACCCAAAACCGGAGGATTAGAGGGCCATACCACCGAAGCACATCGTCGAGCTCATGAGCACGATAGACTGGACCGTTGGTGGCGATGGCATTACGGACTAAGTTTTACGGCAAGGGGTAGCACAAAAGATATGGTGAGTCGAAGTGCGAAGGCTCAATAATTGGGCCGCTCCCACCCGAAGTTAAGATAAGACACAGGTAATGCTAGAAGATTCAGCAAACTTAGGATCACCCGGATAAAACTAGTATTACCCAAGCCGATTTTGGTTAAAGTCCGAATATTAAATCAAACTTAATTAATATCCCATGTTTACCCGTACACCACCTAGGTTTAACCAACACTGGCATGAACGGGGGTGCAGAGGGTATATACAGCCCCCTTGCTCGGGGGATCGGAGGGCGGAAGACCACTATAAGGAAAAAAACTTATAGGATAAAACTGAAAATTGTATGTTAGGTTACAAATTGTGACTACACAGTGGAGCGAACGAAGCGAGCTGCATGCTTGCTTGCACGCTGCAGGCTTGTCTGCATGCTTACTTGCATGCTTACTATGGACTTTATCCAAAAAGCTTGGGTAATACTAGTTTTGCCTGGGTAAACCTAAGTTTACCGCATCTACTAGCATTTACATATACTACCTGTGCCCGCGAAGTACGTTTGGACAGGAAAAATTCTAATATCGCTATTAAAAAATTGGGGTTGGTGGTAGAAGGGTGAAAATTTAGGGTTGTGAAGTACAGTGCGAGTGAAGAGGTGCATTTGCAAAGGGGTCATAAGGCAAATTCTTTCTTCTTCGTTTATGATATATTTGTAAGGCTAAATAATTAAACTATTAATTTTCTTGTAACAATGCAGTGTACTTTTCTACAGTAAGAATAGTAATTAATCGCAATAATAAAGAAAATCGCCGCGTTTGTCCTAGGTTGAGCGATGGAAAGCGACCTGATGCGACGCCGGGATAGGACAAACATGATTGCATCGCATCGTTTCTATTGCTTACCTAGGTCAAGGGATAACTCAATTTTGGCTGTTTTTTTCTATTCTCTCTGGGAACTAAAAAAAATTCGTAAAAAAATTGTCAAATAACAGAGTGGTTACACTTTCATAATTCTGAATCAAGAAATGACGGATTCCCCAAATAAATTTTCATCCCCATCTTACCCCATTTTACCTCCTTCGGGGATGGGGTCTACAAGATTGAAGGGCTTTGAAAGGATCACACTAATGGTACTACAAATACCGCGAAATAATTACCTCTTTCTCTTGCCGTGTTTCTGGGGTGGCGGCGACGGCGAACGCTTCCTCTTGCCTTTCTTGCTTTTGGTTGACGGCTCAGCGCCCGGAATCAAGTCATCGACTGACAGGCGAAGCTTATGCACCTGAGTACGAGTTACATGATAAATTACACTGCACTTTTTGAGTACGACTGAAAGAGAATTAATGCCGATTGATTGAGTGATATGGTTCTCAATGAAGGCAAAATGTTTACAGCTTCGGCTTTTTTGGTTTGTCGTATTTTGACAATAATTTTTGCTGGTTTTTTTTTCTCTAAACCACAGTAAGTAAATAATAATAATGTGTTCTCCCCTTCCTCGATTTGTCGAACCAGAAAGATATGAAAGATATATTGTCTATAAAATAAATAATAATTATTTGACTTAAAAACACAGCAAAATACTTTATCTATGACTTCCACAATACGAAAGTTGGCAAAGGTCTCGGAAATCGCTATGCCTTTGTGGGAATCAAAAACAAAAACAATAAGACAATACAATTCAATTCAAATTGAGGCATATAAATTTAAAAGATTGAGTAAGCATGTGCGTTTGCATGTATTAATAGGTAGGTGTAAATAAATGCGTGCATGTTAGATAAAAAATATGTAAAATGCAAAATAATAAGATCGGCTCTCATCTGCTCTTTTTTTGTTGGTTATTACCACAATGCTGTTCAGAATTAACTTACCTTATAATTATTTATAAATCCCCATAAATATCCTTACATATTATAAAACAAAGTCCCCCGCCGCGTCTGTCTGCCTGTTCGCGATAAACTCAAAAACTACTGCACCGATTTTCAAGCGGTTGTCACCACTCGATAGCGTGATTCTCGAGGAAGGCTTTAGTATATAATTTGTTAAGTTTTTGAATTTATTTCTGTGTACATTAACGATATTTGTCGGGAAAAAATAAATTAAGGCGAAACGTAGTTCGCGGGCACAGCAAGTATTGAATAACTTTCGGTGCCCAAATTAAATAAATTTCGACATAAATTACCTTCTTTTTGCCATTGACATCAACTTCATAGTCCTCTTCGTTCATCCATTCGTTGTACTGTGGCAAATCCAGCACCCAGGAGGCGGACACGCGCCAAGGCTCGGAGCGGTTGCAATCCCAGCTCACAGACTCGGGCACTTCAACCTACACACAGAAAATGACAAACACATTACAATATTGTTGTACACACAGCAACACGCCAGGCTTTACATATTGACCTCGAGACCTCCCTTACGCCGCTCGTAATAGCGGCGGCTTTCGTAATGCAAACGTATAGCTTGACGTGTTTTCAGAACAGTTCACAGGAGACGCATTTTTGAAATAACAGAACTCAAATACGCATTCGAAATTGTAAGATTGTAATACGAATTCCCAAATTCACCATTTTTGAATATTCATTCTGTGAATTCTGCAATGGGTAGTCGTACCCCGAGTGGGTACAACGAGTAAATAGTATAGAGGACATAAACTGATTCAGAAAATATGTCACAATGTAAAACATTTAACAATTTTGTGAGAAGTTAAATTTATTACGCTGATGTAATCTTAGAAAGCATGCACTTATAATTCAAACTAAATACTAACTGGTAAATCAGTTTGAGCCCATGTGTCATGACTGTCGGGGAGGTAGTACCAGTGAACCAAGACGTTATTGCCACGACGGAATACAGGCCTGGCGTACTCCTCTTCCAACGGATCAACGGTCGGATATATTATGTGTGTAGCTTCTTCCTCATCATCTGAAAAACAAAAGATTATCTTGTTATCTGTACATATACTGGATTTTTAACACAATATTACCTTGATAGTAGAGCTCAAAATATTCCATGAAAAATTTATATTTGTGATCTTTGGCACTATTATCATTGAAGCAATATAGACAATTTTATTTCGGGCGACATTACATGCAATGCAAATGCGAAGGCAATTATAACAAGTTTCCCATTCCAAGAACACTGTAAAGCACTCGAAATGATGGGTGAAGTATATTATAAATAGAAGATAAATAGTTTAAAAGTTATACTTATATAAGTTCTTGATTACTTCCATTTATTTATATATGACCAATCCGCACTGGGCCAGCGTGGTTGACTAAGGCCTAATCACCCTAATATAGGGTAGGCTCGAGCCCCTCGGTGGGGACGTATATGGGCTGTGATGATGATTTATATATGTCATTCTTTACGTAACAAATCATCATACAGAGGCAGACTTGCTTGGTGATGCAATAAAAGTGGTATGTGTAAAAAAACTATAATTGATAACATAGACATAACATATTTTATATTAAAGCTAAGAATCCTAATATATAAATGAACTATGTATGCTGATAAACTTATATACATACATATTAGCTGAAGATATCAAATTAATACGAAAATGGTTAGGTAGATGATAAAGCCATCACATTTGAGATCTGTGCTGAGATTTATATTGATCAAAAAATACCAACGGAATTTATTTTTGAAGCTCAATTGACGTTTCTGACATTTTGAGGGTAGGCATTTCCAGAAGCAAGAAAAAAATGTGCTTTACAATACCTATATACCAAAGGTGAAAACCACAAACCACAGATGTCTCCTTGATGATGACCGACGATGTCCTTCACCTTGTTGGCGGTAGTTTTGTCCACATCCGATCGTATGAACACGCACGGCGTACGGATGACCTCGGCGGACACCAGCGACGACTCAATTTCCATCATCATCTGCACATTCAGGTCCTTGCGCGACGGGTTCTGGAAATGCAGGAGTGGGGCGGGGACGGAACAAACATTCTCTATTAATATATATTGTTTTATGATATACTCTCGTTAAAATATATGCTCAATTTGAATTTTAGGCATAGTTTGCAGTCCTCGATTTTTTGAGGTAATGTTTGTTGGAGAGATTTCTTCCCTTTGATCGACTCTATCGATTGATACCAGAAAATTATTTATTTATATAGAGAAGTTACAATTAATATTGTTAATTTACAAAATATTGTAAATTCTTCCTTTATTCAGAATTTACAATTAATAAACGGTAACCTTAACAATATAATATTTATATTTATTTAATTTCAATCTGTGTGCCTCCGGGCAAAGGCCTCCCCCAGTCTTTTTCATTCTTTTCTATCAGTTGCCACTCTTGTCCACGTCCTACCAGCAATTTCCACCATCTCAATATCCCATCGTCTAAATTCCAGAAAATACAGGACATTAATTTTGTGGGTTTGATACACAGTAACAGGTGGTTATTATATTACATAACAATCTTTTAATACAGTTGAAATTGTTTTTAAAATCAAAAGTCTTCTTTCTGTAAAATTTAATATCTACGGTTTTTAAACTACTATCCCTACAGGTGGCATCACAGTGGTACGAATTGTAATGAGTATAAAACAAAGTTTCGTATTAAGGCTGGTCAATTTAGTAGGATTAATTGATGTCTCGAAATTACTACTTCTGGATTAATTATTATGTGAATTTCAACAAGTACTCTGATCTACTTGTCTTTAATATGTTTTAGTCTAAGCTGATTCCACAGTATGAAAAGAATATAATGTGAGGTGGTGAGTTGCCCATTCAATTTTAGGTGTTTTAAATTCTGAAATTGATTCTGCATTATGTTAAGGTTTGTTTTGGCAGATTAAGGTTGAGAACAGATAGGTCTAGACCCGCTCAGCTGCCGGCCACTGGACGACAGAGACAGTTCGTCCAGTGTTGGAGGAGTGGGTAAGGCGCCGACGCGGCAGCCTCACCCACCGAATGGCACGACTGCTTCGGTCATTATTTGCAACGTGTCGCTTGTCGGGAGGCCGAACCGCAGTGTCATCATTGCGGTGCTCCCAACGACCACCGAACACACCCTAGTAATGTGCCCGGCCGTGCGATCGCAGTGACGACCTAGTCCTCCTAGACGACCTAGGGTATTGACAGTACGACCCTCACACTGGCATATGTCGTACAGTGTGACAGTATGAGAGGCTGCCGCCCCCTTTCGCGAAGACGTAATTGCCGCCGCGGAGCGGGCGCGGGAAAAGGACCCTCTTGCCATCCCTCCGACGTAGACGGTTGGGTGGCATAAGGCCGGCTTTCTTGACCTGCCTCATGTTGTTAATCTGAGGGGAATAGGGGCCTTGATTCCTCCCGTTTGACGAACACCTAGGGTCCGGATAATAGCTACAACAAGTAGACTACCATCTTTAAATGCAAATAAATGATTTTGATTTTTTTTTTATTGTGAAAGAGGCTGATGTTTTACAAGAAAAGCTCCCATCACTGATAAAAAAACTAGAAATACATTAATGGTCTGCCTCAAATAGGACACTATTTTTTTAGTCTCCAGATGTGAGATTTTTATAGTTTTTAAAGCACATTTTATTTATCTGAGTGATTGCAACTAAATTGAACAACACCTAAATTGACAATTGGGTACTTTTTTGATCAACATCTTTTTTTTACTGTGTATCTATTTTTTTATCACTCATTATAGCTGGCTAGACAATGGACTCAATTCTATGCACCCGCAGTCTAACTAGCCTAAAACTAAAATTTCTTAATTTAATCTTAATTTAGATGGCCAGTTTAGCAAGTGCTATTCTATGATGACAGGCCAACTAAATTTAGGCAGAGTTTAAGAGAAATTCTAAAATGTCTAAGGCTAGTTTAATTGTACTTGAGTTGCTATGGTTAAAATATTAAAAGAAAATTAATAAATGTATTTTGTTAAGAAAGACAAATAAAACAGGGTTTATGTTTTATTGACTGCAAATTTTTATCGTTTTAAAAAAAATATATAGTTTTAACTATTATAAAGTTTTTATTTTCCTTCTTTATCTAAAGCGAAAACAATCAATTTGGGCAAATTTTAAATTTGTACCTCATTTGTTGTTATGATTTGTTTTGCTAAAATTATTTAGTTTATTCAAAGAGAAGTTATTAATAATCGTAAGATTTCCACCACATGATGAGCAATGTTTTAGGATAGCTGAAAGAATTTTCGAATTTTCCGCTTAACATGTTCAAACGCTCAAAACGTTACAATAAATTCATTCCATTTTGCAAGACTAAAAGCAAGGGTGACAGGATTCTACAAAACGTTATTATATTTTTCACTAGGTACCAAAATGGCCGATTTAAGCAAGGTTTTAATTTTAATTGGAATGATTTTAGTAGCCGCTAAAAATAGTCAGCTTAGGATGTTTACGCTTTAAAAATCTCGCGTCTAGAATAGCGTTTAGGCGGCTAAAGCTAAGTTGAATTGACCGTCTAAAATAAGAAACGTCACATTCACATTAGCAATGTCAGTCGCATTTGTCAGTATATTTTAATAAATAGGATAATGGTTTAGCGGCTCCTAAATAAAATTAGGAAATTTAGTGGCCACTTCAGAATTGACTCCATTGAGAATTCATATGAAAAATAAGTAAAATTATAAAAAGGTAACAAGAGATAACAAATGCGATATACTATTTTCTTAACCTTGCACATATTTGTATTACTTAGGTACTTTAAATTTTTGAAAAATATCCTAATATTTACAATTAAATATTAATGTAACCATGCTGTTTTCCGCAGTATAGTAAAAATGCATGCATATAAATTACATTTGGTTAGATCCCATTGTATTAGTGACGCAAACCACACAAACATTATTTAGTCTTAACAAAACCTGTAGGTACACACATTATAAACATAAAAACACAATCCCAAAAACAACATAGCTGAATGGATTGGACATGAAATGAAAAATGTTTGAAACCATAGAAAATCCCATTTTGCACGGTTTTACACAATACAAAAATTGCAAACAAAAATTGCTGTGTAAAATATACAACTAAAAAAGTAGAATGTAGAAGCAGTGAAAAAGTGCTTAAATAATTTCATGTGGTTTACAAACAGTGTTGTAAGAGTCTTTCTAAAAATTGTATTTACACTTAACAATAGAATTCTAATGTGGTACAGTTTCTCTGCTACTATTTATATTGTTAATACCTAAATTTACATACATTTATACCCGAAAATCGTGCTTAGGATAAACAACAAGCTTGTGACACTGTGTTCTAAATACATTTATAACAATTGAGTAAAGTGGCCACATTATTAGTTTGTCACAAATATCTTTGTATCCGAAAATAAATATTTCCTCAATTTTATGTACTAAAAATAACACCTTTTCTTAATCTCCCTAGTAAATTATATTTTAATCAAATATTGGTTTTAGCTATGTAAAAATTACAATATGTAAAAATTACAATATGTAAAAATTACAATATTTTTCCAGTGCAATGTGAAAAAAATTATAAGTATCTTAATGGCCTCATTTTCTATGTTGTTGACATACATAGATCTAGTATTTTTCTCATAATCAATATACAACATTCTGGACAATGGCATGGAAAAAAAAAGTTTTCAAACAATTTAAGTTAGCTCAAGTGTCACAAACATGTTTGTAATGCATTGTTATAGACTCGCGTGGTGCGGGGTCTGCGAGGTCAGGATTCTGTGAGTGAGGCAGCGTGCGGGGCAATGCATACCTTACCGACCTGGAAGTCGAATTTGCGCCACCGCTGCTCCGACTTGAAGCGGAACATGGTGGCAAGCACCGTGCATAGCGAACCACCTGGCTTCATGTCCATAAAGACTTTCATCTGCAAATACAATAAATACAAATTTCAGGCAAACATTCAATTCAAATTTAGGTATTTCTTTATTTGGTATTACTTTAGTATCCTGCCGCCTATAATTAACATTTGCTGATACTTTCTTACATAATTTGTGTTATTTTTTCTATAGATATGATACTTATAATTTTTTTGAAAACTAGCCTCATAAATCAAAATTAAAGATTTTTCAAAAACTACGCATTTCCGCACAAAAAGCTTTTAGATTATGATTTGGGGCATGAATGCTTATCGATTGAAGCCAGATACTAGTGCAGCAGGATACTAAAGCCAACCTCAAATTTATAATTAAGACTAATATAAGCAAGAGGAATTGAGCAACATTTTTATTATTTAGTAGAGAAGAAACAACAAATACTTACAGGAAGCCTTAAAAATGGAGGATCTGAAGCATTTTTGCCCAGTTTATTCTCCTGATATTGGATAAGTTGGATTACAAGTTGGGCCAGTCCTTCCTTTGTTGGTGGATCAGTTTGAACATGCTATAATATAAAAACGTGTGATTTAAATATACATATAAAATAAAACTTCCAATTGTCAGTAACCTTATGTTATTTCAAGCATAAGTGTAAGTTAAATATTCTATGTTCATATTGAGGTTCTTTTATATTAGCAGGCAAGACTGAGACTGCATGTTTAAAGAAATAGAAATGAATAGTTGACAAAAAGATGAATAAATATTACTTTTACAACATTACTAAGTCATCAAAGTCAATGTTTTCATCAAATAAACGAACCCTTTTGCAATTTTTCTGCAGCCAAACACGAATTTGATCAAATTGGCTCAAACATTCTGATGATTGAAAGTAGTCCACATTGGGACCGCCGTCCTTTTTCGGACCGATAGTAGTCATTTTAAAGAGGAGTTTTTAGATCGGTATCTTTATGCTTCTTAAGCTTGTTGTTTATTGATCAAATAACAAGAAAACCTATAAAATTCAGAGTTCGAAAAGGACAAGCGGCACACCAGCAAGCGGCGTCCTCAACAAAACGTCACCTTGACAGATGACAAACCACATTCTTCCAAGGCCACGTTCCGTTTCGCGATTATAGTGACCATCAGCACTGTGAGCGCGCTAACAGACGACCCGTTTCGCGACAACAGCGTTCACGTTGGATGTGATGACGTCATTGATTGCGTCACGAACGTTTACAGTGCTCAGGCCGAATGACATTTGATTCAAGGTGCTGACGAGCACCGTGAGTCAAATGTCATTGTCACGTTGACATTTTGTTTTGGTTCGCTAGTTCGATGGTTAAAAATTACTCTGTATTTGAATTGAAAGCAAAAATAAGCCAAATATCCTAAAAATTGAATTAAATATAAGGAAAAAATGACGACATTAGAATTACCAGTTTTTGTTGAAGAAGAAAACAAAGACAAGACTCAAACTGTCTCCTGAAGAGGCTTAAAGAGCAGATAATGGTACAAGGCAAAGAAAAACAGCTAAAGCTTGGATATTACAGAATACAATTAAAATTACGAGTTAATTTTTTTTGAGGTTATGTTTGTTTTGATATTATTGACATAAGCGCGTTCACGATCGGTCCGAAACGATAGCATGCCATTGGCGTCATTATCTCGTCTATTGATTCGGTCCGGGCGTGAGCAGTCTGAGTACTGTGAGTATGGCCCTATTCCGTTTCGAGACTACACTACTCACAGTACTCAGACTGCTCACACCCGGACCGAATCAATAGACGCGATAATGATGCCAATGCATGCTATCGTCTCGGAACGATCGTGAGCGCGCTTATGTCAATATTATCAAAACAAATATAACCTCAAAAAGAATTTAACTCGTAATTTCAATTGTTTTCTGTGATATTCAAGCTTTAGCAGTTTTTCATTGCCTTGTACCTATCTTTTACCATTTTCTGCTCTTTTAGCGTCTTCAGGAGACAGTTTGAGGTAAATTACTTTGTTTTCTTCTTTAACAAAAACTGGTAATTCTAATGTCGTCATTTTTTCCTTATATTTAATTCAATTTTGAGGATATTTGGCTTATTTTTGCCTTTAATTCAAATACAGAGTAATTTTCAACCATCGAACTAGCGAACCAAAACAAAATGTCAACTCGACAATGACATTTGACTCACGGTGCTGACGAGTTTGGCCTGAGCACTGTAAACGTTGTTTGTGACGCAATCAATGACGTCATCACCTCCAACGTGAACGCTGTTGTCGCGTAACGGGCCACCTGTTAGCGCGCTCATAGTGCTGATGGTCACTATAATCGCGAAACGGAACACGGCCTATGTAGTGTAGTCTCGAAACGGAACGAGGCCCAATTTGGTTAGACAAAGGTCCATAAAACCATACAGCCAAATTTACTAGTTTCATTTTTAGGGCAAAAAAATAGAGTCGGGTAATGAAAGCTGAACCTGACATTTTTTCAAGTTGCAACACTGATACAATGTCCCTCTGGTTGAACATGGTGATTTTAATAAGTATGTTAAACTACTTTACATACTTACATCTTTATATTTTCTTGAACGATTAATCAATATGAGAAATGGTTAAAAAACATAGCAATTATTTTCAAAGATCTCACATAATGTAGGTAGCTCAACGAATTTTAATTTTTTCGTTTTTCCAATACGGCGACTTTCAGGTTGCCATTATTATGATATCATCATTGATCATATTATGATATTGGAAAAAAAATATTTTGATGAAACTGTCATGTTTTTATTGACACTCGCAAGTCTCGAATCACGCGTTTAGTCAATAAAGTGCCACAAATGGTCACAAAGGAACAAACAAACATACATACATACATACATATATATAGACTGATAAACACACACAATTACCTCTTTACGTTACGCAGTCGGGCAAAAATACTAGGTACATCATAAGCTTCCATACAATTTTCCTGAGGTTGGTTTTTTTTTTATTGCAGAAAGTTGGCAAACAAGCAAACTGCCCACCTGATGGTAAGTGGTAACAGTTACCTATAGTACATGTGGCTCCTGTGAAATCCGCAGCAAAACTGCAACCCCCACAAGAACCACAGTGTACGTTGCCAACTTGTGACTTAGGATGTCAAGTCACGGTACCCAGTAATTTCAGTGCCATATCTTACCCTTCAAACCGGAACACAGCAATGCAAGCATTGCTGCTTTGCGGCAGAAATAGGTAAGACGGAGGTACCCAAGCACAATACCCTGGTACAGAGTCTCCCTCCTGTTGTGAATAGGGATAACGTGGGCTGTTTTCCAGCTCGTTGGAAAAACACCAGATGTAAGAGATTTATTAAATATAATACAAAGAGGAATGCTAAGCTCATCCGCAAGTGATTTCACAAAAAAAGGGGGAATGCCATCTGGACCAGCGCCCTTGTTGGAATCCAGACTCTTTATTTTATTTTGTACGTCTTTGCAACTTACAGTGACACTAGAGACAGAGCGTTCACAGTGGGCATCGAATGCGTTGGTACAACTTGTAGAAGATGGAACAGCCTCAAACACTGAGCCAAAATAAGAAGAAAACAAGTCACAGATTTCCCTAGGACCGGTTGCGGTTCTGTGCTCGTAATTCATGGCTATCGGAATCGAATTGGTTTTTCTGTTACTATTCACGTATCTCCAAAAGTGTTTAATATTTGATTTTAGCGATTGCCTTACTGATGATAAGTAGTTATTGTAACACTTCTGGATTAAGATTTTACTTCTATGACGCAGCAAACTAAACGTGTCATAGTCTCTAGGATTACCGTATTTTTTAAATTTTGTGTGATATTTACGTTTCTCTTTCAGACATTTCTTTAATGCGGTACTAAACCAAATGGGATATCTATCAGAGTCATTTTTTTTCAGCGGTGTGTGTGCAGAAATTATTTGATTTAGTTTTAAATAAAAAATTTCTATCGCGTCATTTATGTCATGTGCACACAGTAAATCGTTCCAGTCAACTCCTCGCAAATCACGTCTGATGCCAAGCAGATCGCACTTATTGAAATTAAAACGTAAATTACAGTTCGGTTTTACAAATTCCAAATCAGACTCCACACAATCAAAATCGACGATGAGGGCAGGATAGTGACTATCAAGGCGACTGGATCAACCTGGGAAACTGTCATGTAGTCCATGGTGCTTAGGACTAAGTCTAGCGAGCGGTTGTTTTTATTTGTTATACCGTTAAATTGTCGTAGATAGCACAAGTCTATCATATCACGAAGAAGTACAGATTTAATTCCGTCATTAGAGGATACCGGCAAGAGAATGTTACTATTGTCTTGACATGCCCATATAAGATCAGGGGTATTAAAATCACCTAATAAAATAATTTGAGTACTGTTTTTTGAGTTCAATATTACTTTTTGCCAATTATCATAAAATGATTCCAAAGCCTTCGCAGGTAGATCTGGAGGCAGATAACATATACATACATTGACTATCTTGTTGTTTGAGAGATATATCTGTATCCACAAATCCTCGACCTCGCTCTCCCACTCAGAGCGACGACAGATATTTAAATATTTTTTTACAGCGACCGCGACCCCGCCGCCCTCCGATTTAGTCAACGATGTGGTACTACGGTCCCTTCGAAATAGAAAATAGCGAGGATCAATTACTTCAGAATCAAGTATATTAGTGTTTAAATTCGTCTCTGTTAGGCAAACGACGTCGTAGTCTCTGTTGAGGACACTAAGGTAAAAATTAGATAATTTAGTTCTTAGCCCATTTACATTTTGATAGTACAAAATCATAATAAATTAGAATTATGTATTAAGTATATTGATTAATATGTGTAACCCCAAACTACGAATGCAATTAACTACAATTTTTCCAATGATTTTTCGTCTCTTATTAATACACTATTCGATTCATCATTTTTTCGTACAAAGATACGACCATCGTAGGTAGCACGTCCACCAAAACACGAAATGATAAAGCGATTTATCACGGTGAACTGTCAAAATACGACGAAACCCTTTTGTATTTTGACAGTTCACCACGATAAACCGCTTTATCATATCGTGTTTTGGTGGACGTGCTAGGGGGGCATATCTAATCCGATCCGACCATATCTAGTAACCACTGGAACGCTCGCCACGCGAAGCGTGGTGGGTTTCAAAAGCAAAAAGTAGTATATCTCAAATATCAAAGGTGCCGCCATTGCGGAATGACTCACCCGGCGCGTACGGAGTGTTCAAAAAATTGCGGAGAGTGACATATACTGTCTACAAGAGAACAAAAAATACGTATGGAAAGGTAATTTAATATAGAAGGAACTTATAACAGTTAATTAGATAAGGATTAATAATTAAATGAATGAAGCGCGAAAATGTTCGGAAGGTCGCGGAAGACCCGATTTTTTTTAAAAAATTTTTGCACAAAAACTATTTTATATAACTTTAAATAACCATATATATTATTATAGCCCTATTCTTGAAGATTATTTTGATATATAATAGTTTTGGGTAATATTTTTAATGAAAAAAGAAAAAAATAATAAAATCGATTAATTACGTAATTATATACGCGAGATGCGCACGCGCGACCTCAAATTTAAAAAAAATGCAAAAAATAAATTATTGTGTCTAAAATTAAATAAAAAATACGTATGGAAAGCTAATTTAATCAGGAATGAACTTATAATAGTTAATTAGATAAGGATTCATAATTGAATGAATAATGACGAGAATAGTAACTAAAGTGCTTAAAATTTCAAAAATACTCACTTTTTGAAAAAAACGTTTAGTGTGGCAATATAACACTATAAACTATCATAAACCATACATAATAATGTAGCCCAATTCTTCTAGTTTATTTTGATATAGAACACTCTACGAAAATACTAATACAGACTAAGTAAGTACGCAATAAATCTCATCGGTCATGGAGTAAGAAACGTATGGATACGGCCAAGTAAGTTAAACCGCAGACTATGACAAATTTATTTCAATCTAAGACTAAAAATAAATTGGACATGACCTGTCAACTTATGAAAGAGACTATTGACAAAGGAATAAAGCCATAGAGAAAATATTTTATTTTTCGCGATTTTTTTATCACACCGCGCGGTTTTACGCAAAGGGAACTGGGTACCATAGTACCCAGGTCGATCGAGAAGATCGAGATTTTGGGGACTATAGTCCCCACGGACGTTCCAGTGGGTAAAGAACCGGATAGCCAGTTACCGCTAATTGTGATGTTACAATGGCGATAGCTTCGGTACGATGGTGGTTGTTAGCCAGTACTAAATGGTTTAAATTAGCCAGGTAGGCTCAGAAAGCCCACAAACCGAACTAACCAGAGAGACCCCAGGAGGAATCGAAAAGTTAATTATCTTATACTTACCTATTACAGGAGTACTATTATATATTCTGTGCTACAGGACAAGAACACCTACTTTGTTTATCTGTTATTACGGTGTGGTGTCATGGTGTGGCATGTTTGTGGTGGGAGCAAAGACATTATACTAGTACCTACCTAGACCTATAGACTGTGCACAAAAAATTTTTGTTTAGCTAAAATGAGATCTATCTTTATATTCATAAAGTAGCTATTTCATTATAAGCGGTAGCTAGCCAAAAGTGGTCCGCGCGAGAGGGCTCCCGCTGGTAGTATGTCCTTGTCTGACGTCTTGCCAGCTCAACTAATCATTCCGTTTGGTAGTAATGGTAGAAAATTTTATATTTTTCTTTTTTATGTATTACCGAAACGAAAGATTCATAAACTTCGGAACTTATTCAAATATTTCTACAGTTCCAATGTTTAATAATCAATTCGTTGTATTTTAAAAATAACTCATTAATAATGAGTAAGAGTAGTGCTTAAATGTTTAGGTCTGGTATTACTTAATGTAAGATGGCGGTTTGCTCACGTGGTGGTTGTTTGGTTTATTCTCGTGCTTCGATTTGCGATTGTGTAATTTTGTTAATGAAAAATTGAGAATTCTTGTTGTGTGACAGGGTGTAAAAATGAATCATAACCCGGTAGCCCTTTTTCTTTCCACGGGTAAGTAAAAACAACAATCATGTTCTGTAGGGTAACCATAAATTTGTTGATCAAGATTTTTTTTACAATCTCGTAGTAGTAGGTAGGTAGACAACAACTAAACTAATTTGACAGGTCTACAAATAAAGCCGTCACTTTTAATCCTCTAAAGAAAAAGAAAGATGGCGATAGTTTTAATCCTGTCAAATTAGTTTAGTTGAATTAAGTTGTGTGTCTGAATGAATCGACACAACTGACTCTTATTAATTGGGGAAGTACCGGGCACCGTCAGAGTGTAAAAAAGGGGCAAAATCCAACACTAACATATTGATTTATATTTCAAATTTTTTTTGTTGCTGTCGTGTCCTTCGACTTTGCACCTATGACGTTTGTTTATATTAGTTATATTTCCTATATTACAGATTTCCGAAGAATGAAAACCAGAAATCGAAGTTGGAAAGTAAAGTGGGAAAGTAAAGGAAGTGCCTGAAAATATCTCAAGACGTCTGTTGTTAAGTTCGCATATATACAGAAATTGCAAGATTTGCAAGAGGAAGAGGGGCTGAAAATGAAAAATAAATTGACTAGGGTACATGGCGATTTTTTGGCAAGAAAAGCGAACTAGATGTCCAAGTACTCAGTTCCTCTGTGGCGGATGCAATAGACTTATAAGCTACGGGAAGTCTTAAACCCTCTAGCACGTTGGAGATAAGGCTACATTACAAAAAAATTGCGAAAAACTGTAATGTTTAGGTAAAAACAAATCAATAAAATTCGTCCAAAATATTGCATCACGTTCTACTTAATGATAATATGTGGGGATATCTCACATTCGACAAACATACCTAATTTTTTTGTAGGTACTATAAGAAGAGAAATTTTTGTTAGGTTAGATTATTTTATAGGTATACTACTTATGTTTTGGTTTATTTTTTTACATACAATAAATGAGGTAGATGTAGGTAGCGTAGTTAGGTAACATCAATATATCAGGATACTTACAAGCAATTTGTCCCGGGTTCTGTTTGGTCATGGCCACCTCATTAGAAAGGGACACACTACCACATAAGATATAATAGTACTACGTACAGAACGGCCACTCACCTCCCCGCACTCATTTCAAATACCTCACCCTACTCGGCACTTCGTTGTAGACATCACTCACTGACCATCACTGACACATACACAAAGGTGCGCGCGATCGCTCGGGCATGGTGACACTTCACGTTCGCCGAGTAGACGCGAGCGCCGGCCGATAACAGCGAGAGCGCTATGCGGGTAAAAGAGAAGGCAGCTGCTGCACTTCTCCTAATTGATTTGCGAACGTTGTATGGAGTGTCCGGGGTGTGACACTACAATATAATTTGTGGACACTACCATCGGGAGCCCTCTCACGCGGACCGGTTTTTGCGCCATAGTGCACAGTCTAGGTACTAGTATAATGTCTTTGGGTGGGAGAGAGTTGCATAATTAAAAACTGATAATAAAAAAATATTTTATTAATCAACAAAAATATAAAATTATAAACAATAGTTTTCTTTACAATCTATACAACCTCCGATTACAATCGACGACGGTTTTCGTATAACCGTAGTTTTATGTTGAGCACATTAGAAGTCACAGAAGTGGGTACCTTATCGGGTCCTTTTTATCCGGCAGACATTTATCTGTGGCAACAGGCAGTGTTGCCGCGGTTGTTTTTCCACAGGCGTTCGGGAGAAATATATACGGAGAGAGGACACTACACGCGAAAAAAAAAGTTCGTAGCTAACATCATTTTTACCATTTTGATTTTTTTTCTTTTACGAGATCGCGTACTAATCACGGCTGATCACGGCACATACCGTCAATTTTGTTCATCGCGTTGAACAAAATTGCCGGTCATCTGCGCAGGCGCAATTGTAAAAATAAATGGAATATTAATATTTGCACGGGAAAATAAAATTGCTTTTGTTAAATTTGTCTCTTTGCTATGGTTTTTACGTCTCGAATAAAGTGCAGGACGAGAGCCGAGCGTTTACAACTGCGTCTACATACTCTACATAGACGGCAAACATTTTGGTTTAATTTTATATCGCGATCGGTAACTTGTTTTATTCTCTTTTTACCCGTGGTGCGGTTCAGTGGTCCGTTCAACCAGACTAAGGCACAGCCCCCTTACCTTGATCGCTCAAAACAGTATTTAAACTGCACTGCGAGTGGGATGGCGCTAATACACAGCAAGAGCGGTGTCTCTCTTTCATATTGCTTCAACCTTGTTATAAACGATCATGGCAAGAATAATGGTAAGGCCCCAGGGTCGCTTGAAACAATATTGGAACAGAAACACCGCTCGCTCTTACCCTTTTTTTACACTGCGAAACTAATTGCGAACCGTGCGCGTATTCGTGACGATTTTCAAGGTCAAAGGTCTAAGTGAATGCATACTGTAACATTGTTGGTGTGCCACCCGGAGGAATTTTCGAACAAGAATAATAGAACTGGTAGCATTTTTAATAGGTATCGGCTTCGGGGAAAACGAACTGATACTCAGGTCTGCCCTTGGAGCCGGTGCCTTCAATAGCGAAGAGTGATCCAGCCTCAGGCTGCTGCGCGAGCTCGGCCGGCGAGAGGTCCCGCTTGCTGGTCGTCACATACAGGGTGGACAGGTCGTGCCCGCCAAACATCACCGACGACACCTTTGATGCTTTGATGGTATGCTGTTCCAGAAGTTTGCCGGCTCGCGAGTCGATTTTGATCACCTGCACATGTGTAATTCGATTATATATCCTTTGTTATTTATTGAATAGTTATGATAGATCTTCTCGCGGGTGTTGTGGCTATGGTATGTTACAAATGGTATTTCGCTAAAGTCCACACATTCATCATCATCACAACTCAATAAATACGTCACCGCCACTGAGGGGATCGACTTACCCTATGTTAGGGTTTGTTTAGGCCTTAGTCAACCACGCTGGCCCAGTGCGGATTGGTCGACTTCACATACACCTCTGAATTGCTTCGCAGATGTATGCAGGTTTCCTTACGATGTTTTCCTTCACCGTAGGAGCGTCGGAAATGTACATGTTAAATTCGAAAAACGAAAAACACATTAGTACATGGTAGGATCGAACCGCTCCCAGAAGGGTCATTGTTGATATAGAATTTAGCTATGTATAAGGGAAGTTCTTGACCTTTACCTTGACAATAAAACCTAAGCTGGAAGCGACCTTCACCTGGACTCCTTAACATCTGAGGTATTTGCTACCTTACCTTTGTCGGAACACGAAATTCAATTAACATTGTTATTAATTTGCTTATATTAGGCCTAGCAAATGACTCCATAGTCCATTCCATTTGAATAACAAAATAGGTAAAACCGTGATTAACCCTACCACCAATTTAACTGAGCAGAAAAACTTTTGCCCCCACGGGAATGGAGCTCCTGGCATACTCCAGATCAACACCGGGTCACAGATTAGATAATATAATAGTAGTTTAGATAATATAATAGTAGTTACTACGTAACCGGGTGCTCTCAAACACTAGACTACGGAGGCGGTTTAAGTATTGCCATTAATATAGGGAAAATATTTAATTCAATTTCTTAACTTTATTGCCACAGTGCATGTACTATGAGTTGTCGAGAGAACACTAAAAAATATTTTACAAAAATAAAAACCGACTTCAAAAACACTGAAAAGTTTAAAATAATATATGAATAGGTACCGACAACATCACACTTCTTATATTGAAGTCGGTGCCAAATGATGATCCCCTAGAAAGTCTTAAAATTTGTCACCGAGCTAGTAAATGAAATCTTTTTAGTGAAAGGAACCCTAGGTGAGCTGGTATTAAATTAGGGTTTCCCTCGATTTTCATGAGATCCCATCATCAGATCCTGACTTTAGTGATCTTGGGACCACCCCTGGAGTACCTATACTCTATCGAATACAAAAGGAATTTTTAAATAATCGCGTAACATCACACAAAACTTTAAGGCCTCCCTTGATTTTTATGGGATCCAATCATCAGATCCTAACTTTGGTGACCATGGGACCACCCTTGGAGTATCCTCTATCGAATACAAAAAGAATCATCAAAATCGGTTCATCAACGACGAAGCCATCTTGTTGAAAATAAACTTAACAGTTTCCTTTAAAAGTAAGAAATAGGATTCATAGAGAGATCACCTTAAGAAATAGGATCCGAGGATTTTTCCGTACAAAATGTATGGGAAATGTTTTTGGCGATTTCTGTCGTTTCTAGTACTCATACCTTAAATGGTCCCATAGTCTTTTGATCCCTACATGAAATAGGATCGATAGGCATTAAAAATTTTTTTTTGCTATCTCAGCATTTTTTTTGTTTTTTCCAAAATCTGTGAATGTAGATCAGAATATCTTAAAAAGTTATGGATGGCTGCCTAAAAATGTTTTCTTGTAACTATAACGGTTAATGTACCTGCCCTTTAAATCCCATCTCAAAAATCCATCCTGTATACTGTCGAATTGAGAAACCTCCTTTTTTAGAAGTCGGTTAAAAATGGAGTTCATCATCATCATAGCCCATACACGTCCCCACCGAGGGGTTCGAGCCTACCCTATGTTAGGGTGATTAGGCCGCAGTCAACCACGCTGGCCCAGTGCGGATTGGTCGACTTCACATACACCATTGAATTTCTTCGCAGATGTATGCAGGTTGCCTCACGATGTTTTCCTTCGCCGTAGGAGCGTCAGACAAATGTACATATGAAATTCGAAACGAAAAACACATTGGTACATGGCGGGTCTCGAACCCCGGCCTCCCGATTGGAAGGCAAGTGCCGAGTCCACAGCGCCACCGACACTCGACGGAAAATGGAATTGCTCCAAAAAAAAAAAAAAAGATATCGTACCTTCCCTCCGTTGTAGCAAGCCACCCATAAGTTTCCGTCGCTGTCGATAGTCATGCCATCAGGAAAACCAGTCACATTGTTGGCTTGGAAGCTGAACAAAGTCCTCCTGTTGTCTGCAATGAGAAGAAATTATGATGGATTGAGACTTAAATTCTATGCTTCTTACTATACTTCTGGGTGCAGTAGACCTTTATAACGTCATCGAAGATTTACTTATAAGAAAGTAGGATAAGTGGTAAGTAGATCTTTAGGATCTAGCCTTACAGACAAACTGCTTCTGAAGCGATTTTAGCGGCCCTGCGTTACTTCAAAGGTATTTACTTAGTTACCTATCCAAACTATACATACAATATGAAAAGAGAGAAAAGATACGCTTTGTTATAGTGGGCCTTTTTTTTTTTGAGTGGAATGCGTGACCGCACCGTACTCGCCGTTGGCTAGACGACGAGCGTGTGTGGGGCTCTCCCGGCAGAGTGCCAAGCCTACCCACTAAACCCCCCGGTGTTCTTCCTGCCCTTATGGACGCGCGGGGTATTATTACCACACTGCGACTACCACTACCAACTTGTTATAGTGGGCCTAACAAATGACACCATTCCACCTGATGGTGTGTATGTGATATGTACCTTATTATGCGAATAAAGCTTGTGCCGAGAGACAATACACACTGCATTAGCCACCCTCACCTAGCCGACCTACAAAGTGCTTTTTGCCTCAAGAATTCCATTTTTCGAATGTGCGACATAGAAATGAGTTGCCAAATTTCTTTGTCCACGTTGCAATGGTCGTCACTGTAACATGGTGACTACGCAGGTCAGCACGCGCAGTTCTTGAAAGGAAGGAAGAAGGTAGGATTAGGGAAAAAAATAAATCTGTAGCCCTTAATTAAGAAAACCTTATTACCGCCTAACCCAAATACGGTGTAAAATAGTATCCAGATGGTATATGGTATGTCGCGAAATTTCCGCCTTCACAAGAACTACTTAAAGTAAATAAACAAAAATGTTAAGAAGTAAAAAATAATAAAAGGAGCAAGGGCACAGCAATTCATTAACTACAGTCACGTTAAGGTGGGTTCCATGTTATTCGTCACATAAAAAGAACCACTCACGAAGTGTCGCAGTCTCGAGCTCGAAATCGAACACATCGATGTTCCTCGTTGGCGTGTCGATGTAGAACATGAACTTGTTGTCTTCGGTCCACGCGATGCCGTTCGACACGGACACGGGCCGCACCTTCACGTCGGGCTGCCGGTAGTTGTTCTTGTCCAGCATGTACACGCTGGCCATGTCTTCTGTCAGTACGTTGTCTACCTCCCTACCCATTGTGCCTGAAAACGTTGTTTTATAAAGTTTATTTTATGCCTTTTTTTGCTACCAGGTTTTCTATATAGTTATTTTATTGTATTCATACTGAACCTAATTAACCTAATTAAGGCCTAATCACCCTAATATAGGGTAGGCTCGAGCCCCTCGGTGGGGACGTATATGGGCTGTGATGATGATTCATACTGAACGGACTATTTTATTTTTTCAAAATATTCCTATTTTAACCCACCGCAACCTTTAATAGGTTTCCCGACAATAAATGAGTGACTAACAAAGGAACTGCGACTCATATATCAACCAGTGGCTAGTCCATCTACACGAGGGTTAAGGTTAAGGGTAATTTCAACCCTTTTTCGTGTCGTCCGTCCTGTGCTTTCAGGGTCGGAAAAGTTCAATTTACCAAATATTAACCAGCAGGCCTAGTAAGGGACTTAACTTGACAAGAGAAATAAAATCTTTCTTCTTCCTCTTATAGTATAATAATGAAGCGAGATGCATCAAGCACCTCGTTTTCCCTATTGTGCACTTGGTCTCGGAATTTTAGCATTTGACATGGAAGTAATTGATGCAAAGCTGTATTTTGGCACAGTTGCTCTTTTTGGTGTTCTGAACAACATATCAAAAGTCCCCTAAGTTCCAGTGCCGGCTTCCTGTGGATTTTCAGTGCATTATAGGCTAGAGTCCAGGCTGACCTGGAGAATTGAGTGTTCCCTGGATTATGTTTAGCGTAGGTTTTTTGAAATGTAAGTACATACAATTATTATTGGTAGAATTGTACTGAATGAAGACTGAATGTAATATAAAAAAATGAAATTTTACTTAATTTCGCAAAGGTATCATTCCGATCTTGATTGTCGCTATTCGGCATCACGACACATATCGGTACCTGCCCAGCATCTGTGCATCGCTGTGTAGGTATGTATTTATGGTAGTATACAAGGGCTTCCGATCAAGGGAGTTGATTCACGTAGCGCAGCGTGTCGCAAGCGCCACGTTAGCACACCATAAACAACAGCGTTACTAAGCCACAGGCGGCGACAAAGTACCTTTGGATAGTTTGACTACTGTAGTTGTTTATCTGGACTTACCAAACCACAGGCGGCCCTTGGCGTCGACCTTGCCGTCGTTGCAGCGGTTGTCGGGCAGGCCGACGTCCACCGCGCTGAGTTGCCGCAGCGCCCCGTCGCCGGGGCTCGCGTTCCAGTCCATCAGGTATACCTCGGACCGCACCGTCAGTAGGACCATCATCGGGTAGTTTTTCACAGTTACCACCAAGGAAATTGGGCCGTAAGCTGAAACGAGTAAAAGGTTGTGAATGTACAATCTACAACATGTATTTCCATTTGAACATAGAGTAACATAAACATAGAAGCTGTAAACTACTGGGAAGATGTGTAGGTACCTAATTTTAAAAAACCGGTCAAGTGCGAGTTGGATTCGCGCACCGAGGCAGTGGCTAGCTAGCATGGGTGGCACCATATATGGTATATGGTTTTTAATTTCAACTCGATACTTCCACGCCCGCCCGTGGAAATATGAGAATACCTCCACGCCCGTGAAAGTATGAGAATACCTCCACGTGCACGTCCCGAGATAAAGACAAACGAACGGAGGGATAACATAGTGATCATATTAATAAGGGTTCCGTTTTTTCTTTTGAGGTTCGGAACCATTTCGGAACCCTAGAATAGGAGGAGGTCAATTAGACGCGAATGTTTTTTTTCGTAAGTTACGCGATTATTCCGCCAGCTCTGGACCAATTTCCAACATTATTTTCGTATTCGAAAAAGTATAATCCGGAGGTGTTTCCGTTGTCACCAAAGTCAAGATCTGATGATGGGATCCAAGGTAAATACGACATCAAAAAAAAATGTCATGTTGTAAGTATTCCTTATGATCTAAGATGTATTCATATTATTTTTGAATTTTATTTGACTTTATTATAATTTACTTTCAACTATTTCTTTAAAAATAAAAAATTTGGGCAAATATTTACCATTTTTTCAATGACAAAAATGAAAAAAAAATTTGCTGAATAGCTGGCCCGCCACAGAAAAAAGAACAAAATAGACAGAAAAGCGGCAATCCGATCTTTATTTGTTTTTTCGAGTTGTAGTTTTGTTTAAACTTCCGTATAGCAGAGTATTAACACAAGCCGTCTTATTACAAAACATGGACTAAAGTTAGTCCTGGGGGTATATTATGACGTCTTAATTCCAGGCAGATTTCTGAATTGTTATAATGCTATTTCTTTTTCTTTGTATAATGAGTAAAAGAAAGGCACTAATAGCAATTCAGAAAACTGTCTAGAATTAAGATGTCATAATACTCATGCTGGTACACTGTCTCTATCTATGTATATTGACACAAGTGAAAGCACTACATTTAAACCAAGACTAACTTTAGACCAGGTTTAAACCAAGTTTTGTAATTAGACCGACGGTCTTATTACAAAAAATAGGACAAGGTTTGTATAAAAGAAAATTATTATAGGAAAAAGAAATGAATTTAAAATATGTTCACGTAAAAGTGACGAACTTGACAGATTGACATTCCGGCTACTCCAAGTCCAAATCTATGGTTTCTTACACTGTTGTATTGTCAATAGGTGTTTTAGTATACCCGTGCGGGACCGGGGCGAGCAGCTAGTTTAATATAAAGCAGCCAGCCATGTATGTAGGTAGGTACCCCTATTATTCCAAGTTAAGAGCGTGATCACTGATCACGCTTGAGACATTACCGCGTACTCTTGTTCAAGCCTCGGTTTTCGAGTCAATGATGGACATGTGACTGTGTATTATCACAACAAAATATTGTTATCGAAATTTAGTTCATAATGTCGCAGGTATTAGTGTAAAATGTCTTTGATAAAGCTTTTAATTGTAATCGACTCCTCACTTACCAACTTCTCTTGATGTCACTTCACCAGTTTCGCCATCCATTCTGTACACTTTTTGAGCAGAGATATCCACCCAATAGAGAGCACTCTCGGCGACAGACCAGTGCGGACCCTCAAAATGTAGGCCTCCAGGTTGTACCTATAGATAATTAACCCATAAAGTTTATTTAAGAATTAATACATAGAGATTTCGAAAATTATTTTTGCAACATTTAGACTGATAGGGACATTCATGTGTGCCATTATTAGTACAATACCCAGTTATAATAGGGTAACGTTTTCGCTGATACCTATTCATCATTCGAATCATTAAAGGAGACTAGAACTCGCGCGATAAAAACGAACACAATATGCAACATAATCAAATATTCTATTAAGTAAGTATCTCGTATCCATGGGTTTCACGAATAAATATTCATACAAACTTTATATTAATTATCAAGTACATACTTAGGTATAAAATTGCACGTAACGATTAAATTAATTTTTCATCTTATAAAAAACGGTTTAGTAGAATGTAAACGCACTTACGTTCTTAATTAAGGGTGTAAACCGACGAGCAGACGTGAGATTAACAGCAAGCAGCACTGTGAAAACTACTATACTATTGAACATTCCCATTTTAATTCAAATAAAGTAAAACTTTTATAGTAAAAAAATAATGTAACAAACTTTAAAATAAATTAGAGCGCACGACTGCTCCGGTGTGAAAACTTCTGACTGATGAGTGGTGCGCTGCGCTCGCGCATGTTATGTCGTGACTTGAGTTGAGATTTGATCGCAATCACCAAACCAATTTCGCAATATCTTAGATAGGGCTATGCCGAGATAGGTTCCGTTTTGTACTTTAAAATATTGCGATAAACTATTACAAAATAAAACCCTAGGGCGTCGCTTTCGAATTTGCGTTTAATGAGAGCCCAGTTGAGAACTTTATAATGTAATCAAGTAGCTAGTTACTTATTTTGCAATGGATAATGAGTTCAGAAAAGGGTATTTTCCCAAAATAAAATGGATCATGTCCAGTTAACGATCTGCATAAGAAATGGCCAGACTTTATGGTTCGTCGACTCCGCTCTGCGGAAGCACGACCTTTATAACCAAGGTCTTTGAAACAACCTGTGACTCCAAGAGTTGCCGATCTCCGATTCATTACGATTCGAAATGCACGTTTTAATTGTTTGGTCCATGCGCGTAGTATCGATGTGAGTGAACATAATATTTGTTTATTGCATTTCTTATTTTTTTTTATTCTTTTGTTCTGTTATAAATTAGGTCCAACCTTCCCCAAGGCGTCAAGATTAACAAAAATAACTATGGTGATAAGGTATGTCATTTGAAACAAAACAAACCACTGAAAAAAAAACCAAACACTTGGAAAAAATAAAACCGACTTTCTCAATGCAAATAGCGCTCTACATTTTTTTTTCTCTTTTCAATAATCCCAAATTCTATTATAATAATATGAAATATTAGGCTTTTAGTACTTTATTTAACGGAATGGAAGAAATCAACACTAGAACTATTCTATGATTCTTTACCTTTAGGTATCTACTACAGGGTCATGTACTAGAGTACGTCGTCAAAGTATCATGTTAGAGAATTTCCTACTTTTTATAACTTTTGATTTAGCTTACCTACCGTATGGAATTTGGCATCCCACTTATGTAAGTCAGGTGACGATACCATTGATCAAAAACAAACCTATTCAGTTGGACGAAATAAAAGTTTGACTACCTAAATTCAACTTTGACAAAATAATATTTGGATAAAAAGAAATTTGGACCTAATTTAATTAGACTTATAACAGCTTTTGCCATCTTTTGCCAGTGGAAGAAACAATCTAAAATAATAATAAATAATCTTGGTACCAGGAGCCAATTTTTTTCCAGGGATAGGTTATTTGCAATATTTTCTATTCCTTACATAAAAAAATTCATTTCATAATTTCAATTCATAATTTGCTTAGGTTTCTTTTTTCAATCTTTTTAGTTTATAATTTTTTTTCAATCTTTTTAGTTTATAATACATGCGTTTTAGAATTTGAGCCAAGCAAACACCAGAACAACTTAAAATAAAACGTCTTTCGCTCTAAACAGTACTGAAAGAATTATTTCCGAACTCCTAACCTACCAGAAACCTTCCATCATCAGCTCAGTAACATGATTGATGACTATCAGATGCAAATACCTAAACATCTTCAGCAAAACATGAAACACGTTGGACATGCCTATGAAATTCAAGAGTTTCCCTCGATTTTTATGGGATCCCATCATCAGATCATGACATGGTGACAATGGGACCACCTCGGGAGTATACTCTTTCGATTACAAAAACAACTTTGAAAAACGTGATTTGAGGTAGCGCGGGGCATTAGAAAGAAAGAAAGAAAATGGTTTATTCAGTGGCACTGACACAGAATAACAAATAAAAAAGGGAGTACACTAATAAATGTGCCACGGAAAGGGTATCTACTCAGCATAATGCCGAGGCGTCGCAGACTCCCCGGCGCTGGTCTTCCGTAGACACCCCGAAGACGCTCTAAGAGGCACTACTATGGCACACACACACTAAGCTATAAACAACAACAAAAATCTTAATATCTACGTAATACACTCAACATGGAATAATAGAAATATACAAACAGCATGACGTGTCATAAATTGTGACAGGTTACATAACATAGTAATACAAAAACTTAGAGAAAGTTAACAAACACAGCAATATTTTTTCTTTACATACACAATTTCTGTAAGTTTAGTAAATACCTACTTTTTATAATTGCAACGAAAGGACCCTACGCTACGACATCCCCTTATAGGCGGCGGTATATTATTCCAGCATTTGGTGGCAGAATAACGAAAACTGCCACGAAATGCCGCTGTGCTGAGACCAGGGCAAACCAACCATGTAGCGAGTCTGACTGGGCGTTGAGAAAATGATAATTTATTATAAAGATAAAAGGGTGACTTCCTTTGTATTACACCGCACAGTAGACAGGCGAAATGAAGTGTCCGCCTAGACTTCATATTCAAGAGATTTCCCTGATTAAGGCGCATAGTGGTCCCAATGACCTTGCGTCGATCGTCCCGCACTGATTACATAGGAGTGAGTGAGTGAGAGCGAGGGAAATATTTAAGCAAACCTTTACGCGTAAGATGAATTATTTCAATAAAAAATTAATAAAGGCGAATAATAAAAATCTAAAAAGACCATCCCCTAGAATATTGTTCACTTTATTTATTGAAATCGAAAGTATATGATTTAACCTAATATTTACGAAGCGATTAGGTTTACAGTTTTAAAATCGAGGCATGTTTGGGTCAAATTTTAACCAAGTTTTAATTAATTTATCAAAAAATTAAGAAGACCATCCTCTAAAGAATGCGTTGAATAATAACATATCTTTTTTAAAGATTTTTTTATTCAATATTCATGAAGAGAATCGGTTTTTTCTGCAGTGATTTTTTATGATTCACGTTACTATGCGCCTTAAGAAATGGAGTGATATGGGCTCTATGTGGCACGGGGAAACAAAATCGAGCACAGGAATTCTGGACACGCTGGATGAGTTTTCTAGTGTAACCAAAAATGCACTCTCCCATGACAGCATCTGCGTAATTGAGCTTAGAGAGTATGAGCGATTCACAGAGCTTAACTCTAAGATCAACATCTATATAATTACGCACCTTATCAGTTTCTGACCGTCATAAGAAAGTGATTGTGGAACTTTAATTGACTATCCATTAGGACCCCAAGATTTCAGGCTATTTTAAAGCTTTAAAAAGCTCACAGTATCGGTTACCAATTTAAGCAATATTGAGAAATTTGATCAAATTTACGGAGTCTCAAATTAAACAAAATTGCCTCGTTTAGTAGTCGTTCGAGCTCATTAAATACCTACATAGTAGGAGAGCTTGCTTATGCATAATTTTAGTATCGAATGGGAAGTGTTGGAGTCGTTTGAGAGAGTGAATTGAGACTTGGAAATTGCTAATCACATATACTTATTTACCACCTGGTGGGCAGCCTGCATGTTTCAAGCAGGAATGTTATGGAGCTCCGTAACCGAAACTATCGGATATCCGAAATAAAATATATCCGTAACCGTATCCGTTTCACAAGTTTCGGATAGTTTCGAATAAGGGCGGAGTTTAAAGAAAACGACATGTTTCGACAGGTTTTTGTTTCACCGCTCGCGCGCCACGTAAAGCCGGGTCCGCTGCGCCAATTTTCTAACAAAACATGTAAGCCCAACATGGCGCCTGTTTTTAAAATGTTTTTGTCATTATTTATCAAGAACTAAAAATGTATGATAGGTTCGGTATATTCTATTAATGTAACATCCCACAGCACCGGTCTCTCTCTTATTAGTTGTATTAAAAACAAAATATTGTCTTTATTTCACTCAAAAATAAACCAAAGAGAATTGTTATAAACTTCAAGCGATACGTGTTCCTCTAGTGAGCGCTAACAAAAAATGCTTAGCTTCCCCTCCCCGCAGGCGAACGCGGGGGATGTTATCCATTCGTCGCGGGAAACATGTCATCGTATTTTTCTAACAAAACTGTTAAACCACGCCCCTAATCGGTTAACTAAACAATGTTTTCGTGTTTACAAACACGAAAACATGGCGCAGCGGACCCGGCTTTAGTCTTGCAGTTTGTTTGTTATTTCTAATCATGACATAACCTCTTTCTTAATTAGTTATTTTTTTATTTAACAGTTGACTACTTATTTGTGTTTATATTTTACTTCAATCTAATATCCGTAACCGAAACTATACGAAACTAACGGATAATCCGGAATAATTACATATCCGTAACCGTATCCGAAACCGATATAATTTTATTCCTGTATACGTCTCCAGATCCGAAATATCATATCCATAACACCCCTGGTTTCAAGAAATATCAGATTCTAGGTATTTAATGATTAAAGGATTAAGAGAGAAGGATTAATTTAAAATTGATAGCTTATGATGCAATAGGTGTTTTAGGATTAAACTGCACAACGATAATCAAGGAGATTCTTCGCGATTAGATATTATTCCGCAGTGTTCGATAATAGCATGTGTCTAGAATAATTCTCCAGTGTGAGTGAACTCGAAATTTTCTCCATTACGCGTATAATCTTCATAGTAGGAAAACATCTAAGGGATCTCAGAATATACAGCGATAATACAGGAGCTTATCGCGGCTTGTTTTTAATCTTATATTATATCCTACCCTTCCGAAACAATTGGCCAACTTTCCTGGGGCATACTAATCGTTAGAACGTACAAAGAACGAACGTTAGTAACGCTACAAAGTCGGCTAATTGATACCAAATAGAAAAGTTGTTACTACGGTAATGTCATATCTATACAGAGTGACTTTTTTATCACCCCAGGGTAGTAGAATGATTTAAAGAATAATAAATAATAACTCACCTATTAAAAAATACAACTGCTGTTTTTTTTAAGATTTTTTTTTTTTTAAAATTTTCCGGGGTGATAAAAAAGTAATCCTGTGTAGTATATATATACCTACAGGATTAATTATCAAGCAGGAGTCAAATTTTATGTGCTTGTTCATACAAGCAAACTGAACAATTTTTACCATGTGACCAATTTTGTAATCTCGAAAAAAACAGCTGTTCAATACATTTAGGTTCAACGGATGTTCAACATTTGTATGGAACAGCAGATTTTTTTTCGCTATTTCAAGGTCGGTCCCATAGTAAAAGTTGTACCTACAGTTTGCTTGTCTGAGCTAGCACACAAAATTTGGTTCCTGCTTAAAAATTGGTAACCGTGTATATTACTTCCATTCGGTACACCGAACGCTAACCATTAGATTTGGACGTAAGGAAACATTAAAATCTTAAGCTGCCCTGCCTCGTAAACCTTTTATATTTATATGTGTATGTATTCATTGCCCAGAAATACAATAGTACATTGTTACCCCGGGGGTGAAAGTAACTTATTTAGTCCCGAGGCGGTGTTTGGCACCCGAGCGTAGCGAGGGCACCAATAGTTTGAGGGACTAAATAAGTCTTTAACCCGAGGTAAACACTGTGCTTTTCATTACGAATACAAGGAAAGTAAAAATAAGACAATGAATTAGCTAAAGAAAAAACGTGTAAATTTTATTTTATATAATACAACTTCTGCTTTCGCCCGCTTCCTCTTATAAAATCAGACGTTAACTCCATATCTGAATCAGATGAACTCATTGTGTTAATTATTAACACAATGTTATAGAAATATAATTAACAGTTAATACAAATCTCTGCTATTCGGAAGTATTAACAAAACTCTACAAATGGAAAAAACAAATGAAGATCGCATTGCCGCTTTCCCGCTTATTTTGTTTTTTTTTTTCTGTGGCCGGCCTATTTAGCCAATTTCTCATTTTCATAATTTAAAAAATGGTAAATATTTTGCCCAAATCTATGTTATTTTAAAGGAATAGTTGAAAATAAATTATAATAGAGTCTTTTAAAAAATACATTATTTAAATACTTAACATTAAGTATGTTATTTACATCGCGCTGTAATTGAGTGGCTGTATTGAAAGTCGGAACATGTTTCAATAAAAATGTGAAAAAAGAACTAGTTTCTTTTTAAAAATTTGACAGCAGCCGTCAGTTGAAAGTAATTCTCCCTAGGGCTGAAAAGTATTACTTTCAACCCGCTCCACAGGCTACTTTAGACCTACTTTCAGAGTATGAGTAATGAAAAAAAGAATTACCCACATGAACTTATCTTGAATCTGGCGTTTTGGTACTATTCAAGCAACTCCTTTCATCACTCATCCTACTATCGGAGATTACCGAATATGTAATCGGTAGGTAATCCTTATTATTATTTTTTTGCTTCATTCTAATCTATTGATACGAAATTAAATGCGTTGAACGATTATGCATTTAATAGCTTCCTGCACATTACACTTAGGACCTATTGATGAATATGCCCAACTTTCGCTTCACTTTAATAATTCGCCGCTTTATCACATGAAATGTTTCGAGACTGAAGTTTTTGAAAAACCCTATTTTGAGATTCCTTTTAACAAAATCCAAAAAAGTCTGTGCGACGACATTTAGTAGGTATTCGTCAATACGAATCAAACGAGCCCCAACGCGATGGAGTTGTGTAGTTTTATTGCGGAGTTCCTATAGCCACCTTTTCCACGCGATAAACATACGCATGCAAAATTTCAGCTCAATCAGAAACCGAAAAGTGGGTCAAATTTAACCTGCAAGATTTCATTACAGACACCGGAATAGGTGAAAGTAAATAAAAGAGAACTTAAGTTAACGTGTGTGACGTCTATGTGCTGTTTATATAAAATTCCTCTTTCTCTGTAAAATGAACGTCAAGGAGTCACAGGTCGTTTCCGTTGCATTACGGTTGTAAACGGTCACATATGATAATAAAACAAACTTATAATTACATAGATATTTCTTGTTCCGCCGATGCCCTTATACGGGCACCGATAGCGGTGCTCCGGTTAATAATAGACGAGTAGTTACATTTTATGGAAATTCAATGATAACCGGTCATTAAAATACTATTGTCTTCTCTGCAAGGTGATTTCCTATCGGCATCCATAAAGTTATTTATAAGTATTGCAGATATTTTTTTTGTTTCTAGTGCCAATAAATGTAACACTTTCAACAAGCACATACCTACTTACTTATTATTGTCATATTATTTTGGTTTATTAAGGAATTATTATTGTATTGTTGTTCGCATGCATAAAAGAGCAAAATGAAATAAACATGCAAAAATATATTAGCAAAAAAATTATTTTACAAAAAATAAAAACCGACTTCAAAAAAGTTAAAAATAATATAGGAATAGGCACAGACAATATCACACTAACTTATATATCGAAGTCGGTGCCAAACGATGATTCCCTAGAAAATCTACATATCAATAAAAGTGACCGACTTCAATACAGAAGTGTGATGTTGTCTGTGCCTATTCTTATATTATTTTTAAGTTTTTTGAAGCCGGTTTTTATTTTTTGTAAAATAATTTTTTATTTGTATCTTTTTTTTGAAGTCGGTTAAAATTCCCTGTCTCAAAAACTACTGAACCGATTTTGATGAAACTTACAGTATTCCCTAAGTTGAACACTACCTAGTACAACAAAAGAATTACTTAAATCGGACTTGTAGTTCCGGAGATATGCATATACCTAACACAAACATAAAAACATACATACACTTTTTAACACATTTGGCACAGTATTTGTTCAGACGCTGATATAGACTAACATATTATACGAAAACTGGGCAGTTCTGGAAATATTACATACATACGGGTCGAATTGATAATCTCCTTTTTTTTTGAAGTCGGTTAAAAATGGGACGAGTTCGATTGTTATGCACCAGGTTCTGTAAGTAGCACTTTGTACATGTAATTTCGTTAATAAAATTCATCGGATATCGCAACAAATGCAAAGATCACTTATGGTATATAAATTCAGTAAGGATCAGTGTGAGAGGCAACTATAGTCCCACAATTCCATACCATTCTCCTTCTAAGGAGCGAGCGCCATAAAATTGACCGTGCAGTCATTTGGTACATACAATGGTACATTTATCCTTGAACTTGATTTGGCAACTCAAATGATATTACGCTTGAAGTTTTATTAGTACTAATCATTTTGCACCACTACATACGTAGGTATACTACATATAAATACATCTTGGTCGATGCTGGCTCGAGCGATTATGAATCATCGCATACTATGGATAGGTAATTAAATATGCCCTAGAAGGCGGAAAATTATGAAAAAGGAAATTCTTTCATTGAATCTCTTTTTTAATGTCCATTTCAAGATTACCCTTGACGACGAGCGTGTATAAAGTTGTGGAAACTAGAGGAATATGTTTCGATCCTAGCAAGTGGAAAACGGTGATATCCATGAGAACGAGGCTGTAAGTAAATGAAAATAAAGAAATATATTGATATTTAGGAGCAGAAATGTTGAATTTTTAAGCATTATACCTACCTTTCTCTTGTTTCCGCATAAAATATAGTTAGGCAAAAGAGGTTTTCACAAAAAAAAAAAAAATATTTTAATCACATTTATTTCAACATCTATCGTAGTAACAAGCTTGTGAATTTTCACAATACAAATATTTGTCTGACTAATAGCACTTTGATAACATGACTGACTAATAGACAACATTTTAGCCAAATACAATTTTATTATAGTAAGCCCAGTGTTTCCGACGTAATTCATTGGTATTGTTGCACTTAATAAAATGCAATAATTCGAATTAAAGAAATTACTTTTATAGAAAACACCATTTATAATTTCAAAATTGACTTTGTATTCCCAATACTTTGGTATTAAAGAAAAATAAAATCTAATTGATAAGAATTTATTGTCTTCAGGTTTTTCGATAGGAATACGTTTTCAAGTTATATGCATCAGTGTGAAATATCACTGCCCTACCCTCCGCAATTTCACTTCCATCAATAATCTTACATTATTACTAAAAATGCTGAAATCCGTTGAATTTCCCAATATAGTTATAAAACTAATAATAAAAACAGACTCCGGAGTGCTTAATTAAGTTTTACCAAGTGGCTGTGTGACTTAATAATTTCCGAGCTGCCAATAGCTAGAAAATGAGCTTTTTGTTAATCCGACTACTCTGATAGTAATATGGTAATAGATAATGGAAGTACTTTCTTATCTTGTGATAAAAGTACAATATTTAATATATTTTTAAACCTTTTAAAGTGTCGTTTAGAAACTTGTGTGTTACTTAAATCTTAGAATTTAAGTCACCGAACATTCCATTTTTTTTAAATTTGAAAACATTAGAAATGTAAAACTTAAAATTCACATGTAACTTTTACACATAGCTTTTGACTTACACCAAACGTTTGTCATATAAATAAAATTCGAATACAATTTCAAAGACTTCAATAAAACATAAGTTTGACGTCTTCGAAGCATCCAAATAATGAAAACATGATACTATCACGAGCTCATTGCAATTTGAATAAAAATCGAGTACCTTACGCATGCAACTTGCAAATTAAAATTTTCATGCTCTATTCACAAGGGGCTACATTTGCACCACCTGTAAGACCGCATGCCACTCATTTCCCTAAACAGAGTATAGTGGATGAGGCTTTTACATTTAATTACTATACATTACATTACATAATTATCTACAGAGTACGGAAATGTTCTACATATTGCGAGATTCGGCAATTTAATGCAATCCATGAAAGTTGTTACTCGTACATGTAGATATCAACCAACCGTACGTAAGTTTTCTGCAAACTTGTGGTTACACGTGAGAAAATACGGAACCCTAAAAACTATTAATAATATAACACATCAAATTACCGTGGTTTAAACTCTGGGAGTTTCATAATTTGTCTTTGCGTTTATTTTAATTGTTTCGCAGGCAAGGGTTACTATCAACGAGCGAACGGACTAGCCGCAGCTACTGCCAACCGCGTAGTCGCGATGTCTCAATCTCAATATCTACTAAATCGCTACGGACGCCCCAATACGTACCTACTCGTTAAAATTACGGTACCTATACCTAATTTGTTTCTTTGGCTTTGTCGCCGCTAATTGTGTTTAGGGTTAGAATCTTATTCATCTACCATACAAGCCGTCCCAAGTCTTAGCAAACACTAAACTCACAAAATATATTTATATATTCATTTGGGTTGCGTTCCAAAACGGATAAGTTTCGCTCGGTAAATAGCTAAATTGACACAATCCCAGTTCTACATCCGAGGATTTTTATCGAGGTGTTTTGGAACGACTTTGCGGAGTCAATTAGATTGTGGAAAGAGCAATTTATTTATCCTATAAAATTCAAGGGTGGTAATTAATCTGTCATGGCTGTAACTGACAGTAGTGACAGTTGACGCGGTATATTGTGGATTTTCCACAAAAGAATTATTGTAGCAAGTTTGCACATTGTAATTAACTCCAAATCCAGAAAGATGATAGCGACAGCGAGTGACCATAGAACATAATACTCTCTACCGAGAGATAGCAATGATACATAATATGAAAGAGAGGTTAGAAAATCCACAGATAACGCGTTCCGCGACACTAGGTCAGAATTCTTCGCGAAATCACGTTTTACCCCGTTCCAAAACCAATTCTCAATCGGGTAACTTTCCCCGATAAAGAAAACTTTGTTCCGGAACGCAACCTTGATCAGTATAACGAACCGGATGCCGAATATTCGAAGTTTGAATATTTCAAACTAACAACTTTTTAAATATAATATGTACCTAAACGCTTTTTGAACCTCCATTATACACATACTGCTAAAACAACAGATTCCATGAGCTCTGTTTCCGTGAAACAGACCACATAAATATACGAGATGACAGCAGTAAAATAATAAAAATGACGTTAGTCTATGACACTCTCCATAATAACTCAAAATGAATTATTTTCTCTGCTCAGTTTAAACCTGAAGGAATAAATGTCTTCTTCTATGATAAACTTAAACATCATTCTTGTAGTACATTTAACATTTTTATTCACAATTATAGATTTATGCTTCTTCGTTTTTCATAAAATTCATAGACGCAATCAAAAACTATCTAACTAACCTTATTCTCGATACCAACATTTGCGTCCTTATTAATAAAAAATTTACTCCTTGGATCATCCTCGGATTAGTTACTCCGTGTTTTGTCTTGTTTCCGCACATGTATCAAAATAATAAGACAAAACCAACACGGACTAAGTAAGCCGAGAATTTTTTTTATTAATTGGACCGTTGGTGCATTCTTCTTCATGCAAACTACTGTGTATCAAACATTATTATGAAAATTCTGCCTAAAACAATTTTCCAAATAGCGAATGTGATTAATTACTTAGCAAACAATTTTAATTACATTTATTATATTTGATTTATTTAAATACACACAAGCTACAAATTGACTATACGAGGTAAGAACACTGGACTCTGAGTGTCCGTTAATTTATTGTCTTTATTATAATTGAATATTAATTTTAACATTTCACAGTGAAACATACACATATTCTAGCTACTATAATAGTTTAAGTAATTAATGTAACATTGTTACTATATTACAATATCTTTTGTTTAATTTGTATCTAAAATCATTTAAATATTATGTTTATCTCACAAAAAGTAATTGCAGTGGCAGTTAACATAATCATAATTTTAAAATTAGTTTGTATTATTTACATAAAGTGAAATTAAACCGTTCAGTGGTTTAATGCATTTTATTTTAATTATTATTTTTTTAATAATATAAAGCTGAAGGCAAATGCACAAGGAAGACCGTACATTTAACACTAAAACAAAGAGACAATTTGATTGTTTACAAGAATAAATAAATACATTTTAATTTTAATAAATAACCTTCACTTAAATAAATAGTAATAATTAAGGTTTGTTCACGTTGCGTGCAAAAACTGACAGCTTTATTTATATTTCATAAAAAAACTATAACAAATAATATCACTCTGACTGAGACATTTAGCAATTTGAGCTAGTACGCATAACCAATAACTGGAATAGTAAAACTAAGACTAATTAGTTACTTTAACCGCAATACATCACATGATACAATCAATTTGTACAAAATATAACATGTTAAAGTAGTTTATTCAACGTTGGAATATATACGCGGGGATTATTAAATATTTCATAAGCACACTGATAATAATTTATAGGTACATTCAGAAGATATGACCTATTTAAAAAATCAATAAGTCATACATCATATACTTCGCTGTTTTAAGTTTTGTTTATTTTTTTGCATGTAAATTATAAAAAAATATAATGTAAATTAAATATAATTTTAAATGAATTTCAATATAAATACTTAATAAAAATAAATAGTTTCATATTCATTTAAAAAATCTAAAGACAGCGATTTTGGAAGAGAATCCAAATAATCAAACACCGTTTCTAACAAAATGTGCTATTTAATGTGGGTTTCCACAAGAGACCTTGGGTATTAATCTTGTTTAAACAGAAAACATTCCGTTAATTTAAAATAAACTAAATTGATATGTAGAAAGTAAACTTACTTATCGAATATTCGAATTCAATGTCATTTTTTACACTCGTAACACCAAAGAGAGAGACAGATTAACACAACAAATAAACTGGCAAGCCATCTAACACTGTCCGGTCGAATTACTCAATCTCAACTAATAACATTAAGCCTTGTCATAATTACTAGAATCCAATATCTTGATTCTGTTACATCTCATTTTAAACTGCATCAAAGTTTATAAGATATATATCAAAGAATATAAATGTTCTCAATATTTGACAAGATTTATAAAGTCGATCATAGATTCGACTATACAGAGAGGTAGAAGATAGACATCTGTCAAGTTTGTGCCATCGTTTTGTTGCGGCTAATCCACGTACGCATTTGAATATATATCATTTATATATAACGGTATATATTTACTATATTTCTCATCTGCATCTTCATTAATGGAGAGCTCGACTATACAACAATCATGCAACACAACTGCAACAGCTTTATGCAGGAATTGTAAACATTGACTAGATTTTATTAGTAGATATTATACATTGTTCTGTCGCAGTGTGTAATTCAATGAATTTGTAAGTATTTTATTTCGACAATCTAGAAGAGAATATGTAAGTACACTTTAGCCAAATGTTATCACCGAACAACTTATTGCTAGCAACGCTATGAGTCACTGCTATGTTTACTTATGTACATTTTTGCATACTGGATGGATCGATTCAGATTTACTATATTGTATAAGTTTATTATTATTATTGTTTCATGAAAATTAATTACTATCCAACCAAGTGTCCAATATATCATCTTTAAACAACTACTTGTATGCAGAATATAGAATATAGAAAGGGACGGATTTCGTAGCAAACACATTATGTATGGCATGATTTATTTGGGAGGATTAAAAGTTTGTCGTGTATGTAAATACTCACTGTTCATAGATATGCGATTTAGTATGGATCAGAGATGACAGACCAATGGCACGCAACAAAATGTTATGGGAACGAGATCAATTGAGTTAAATCAACAAACGTAATAATCTGATATAGGTATTAATCGAGCTTAATAAGCCTAATATTTTTTACTCACTGGAAGTACTGGAAGATGCACATCAAAGCAATTTTTTTTTTGTGTATCTGAAAAAATGGCACGATTCTATATCAAGGTTTGCCATCCCTGATTATCGTTATTCGCTGTAAAATCTCATTTTCATATGTAAAATCAATCATCAATCTCATCAATTTTTAATCTCAATTTACACTTTTAAATTATAAATAAATATGCAAGAATATAATTTCATAAGATTCATAGATTGCAAACATTTCTCTACAGCCAAAGTTTATAAGAGTCATCGGTGTGTGATCTGGCCAAAGTGTACCTGCGCAGTGGACCGGCCCCGACGTTTCCAGTGTGCCGTCAACGTTTACCGAATGCCGAGTAGTCTTTCGGCGATGCCCAGGTAGTAGACCGTCTGCGCGATGCCGAACAGCGGGGCGATCACCATCATACGGCACGCGCCGCCCTTGAAGAACGCTGTGGGGCCCTCGTGTTTCAGCGTCGTCCTGTTTACAAGCAAATGCGACATGGTATGTTGTGATATTTTCTGTGAATACTGGATATATTTATATTTTAGGCTAGATTTTAATTATGTACCTATTAAAAAAAATAAAGTTGATAAGGTAAAACGAGTTTGGAGGGGTAAGCAAACATCATATTATTAAACATTTCATATTATGAACTTTCCGAAAATTTTATTTGATCGCAATTATAAAAAAAAAGTTCGGAAAATCGTTTTGGAATTCTCGAAATGTATGTAAAATTGTGATCATCTTAGCTGGGAGACATCTTAGTGGGAACAGCCACATAAATTTCTAAAGAAATCTCTTTACATAAAACATTTTTTCATGTAGCATATTTGTAAACTTCGAGCGTTTGTGGTTAGATAGATACATAGTGGTTGAATGCCCTGTAGCCCATCACTTCCACTTTGGCAATCCGTAAGTTTAGTTACTTACAGCTGCCGCAATAGCAAGCTACAAATGCGGTTTTAGTCGTAGTCTCGCTGGTTAAGAGGCTCATGAAGTTTAAAGTAACCACCTTACTTGTCCGTCGCAAAAAACAGGACCTTATATATTTGCACAAGATCCTGCATAGTGGTATTGATGTTTCCTACCTCCTAAGTAAACTAAATATAATTACAAAGCGCAATCCCCGTATACCTAACAAAATATTTTATTTACAAACATATAAAAACAATACTTCTTTTTATAATCCTCTTTGACTCTTGTAAGAATGTGTCGGCTTTATAACGAGATATCTGTCAAAAATTTGTGCTTGGATATTTTTAATCCAAGATACAGGATTTTTACAAAGTCAGTTAAGCAACTGACTCTATCTTAAGTCTTAACACGCGCCCATATCGCTCGCTGTATGTAATAAGTAAGAACCTAGTTAAATATATTGTAATTATTTTTTAGATTTTTTATTAGTAACTAAATCTGTTTGTTTTTGAGGAGTAGGGTAGGACTTTCTTGTTTTGTACCTTTATAATGATGTGTCAGCAAGGTTAGGGTTACAGTCTAGCACATATATTTTAATTTTAAGAAGCATTTTTTTACGTATTCACCATTGTAATCTGTTTTGTTATCCATCTAGGCATAATAAATAAATAAATAGCATCCCATCTCATACGCAGTACTCACGTAATGCAGTCCAGTATGGAGGAGTATTGCCTCTCGCCGGAGCCCTTGGTGAGGGTCTGCATTCTCGTTTTGACCACGTCCATCGGGTTAACGGCGAGCGCGGCCGTCGAACCCGAAGCGCAACCAGCCAGGAACGACCACCTGACCAAAAAAAAAATTTGTAGATTGTAGTATACCGAACAGAAGGTAATTTGCGAGTATTATTGCACTTAATGCGAGGTGCTTAATCTTCTTTCCTTACAACTACTGTAAGGAGGATAGATTGAAACTTTATTTAGTCTTCAGACACACACACACATAACAATCCATACATATTACATATATACACGGTTATTTTTATATCACCCTAGAAAATTTTAGAGATGCTTCAGGACACATCCATTATTATACACGGTGTTTCAAAATAACCAATAAATAATCAATTCTTTATCGAAAACTCATTTTTAAAATGTGCTTACACGTAATGTTATTCAACCCAACATTTTCATGTAAATCATAGACATGATGATGATACTATGATTTACATGAAAATTTTGGGTTGAATGACATTACGTATTACACATTTTAATAATAAGTTTTCGATAAAGAATTGATTATTTATTGGTTATTTTGAAACACCGTGTATAAAAAAAAATCTCTAAAGTTGCTGTTCTCAACTAGACCAGCATTTTTTGAATTTTTTTGAAAATTAATATAAAATTAAGTAAGTGAGTTATTTTATTTATTCATATTTAAATCATTCTAATACTATGTTGTGAAGCATCCCCTTAAATTTTCCAGGGTGATAAAAAAATAACCGTGTATAAAAAATCTTATGAGCAACGGTTTTGATAAAATATTTAATTGAACACGTGTTTTATGGTTTATTGGAATTCACCCCGTTAGGGTGCAAAATAGGGGTTGAAAGTTTCTATGGAAAATATTTAAAATCTGCTCAAAAATCAATTTCTATGAAATTTATTATCCGGACTTGAATAGGCTACAAACTTATTTTTACTACGGGAAAATATAAATTCCCACGGGAAAACAATAATAACGAGGGCGAAGCCGCGAGCGGAAAGCTAGTTTAGTATAAAAAAAAGTAAGTAAGTATACAATACCAGGAAGTGAATGACAAAAAAAATATGACATTATATCAGTATTGCATGCCTGTTTTCATACTATATTATGTGTGTGCTGTAGCAGTGCAAAAAGGCCATAGCGCAACGACAATAAAATTTTGCTCATAAGTTTAGGTTAGGTTATGTTCGTGTGAGAGCTCACATGAAGATCTGCGAATAAATCGTCAACTTGCCAGAAAGCGGAGGTCCCCGTGACCGGGTCCTTGGGACCGAGGTCGTTCAGCGTGGCGAACAGCGGGAAGTAGATGACGCTGAAGGAAACGTCGCGCCCCGCGGTGGCCGTCACGCCCTTGTACAGCCCTAAGATGCCTCGCTCTTTTAACAGCTTCCTCGTCAGCTGCATCGCGGTTATGCGCTGTATCGTTTTGCCCTCTGAAAGAGCAATAATAATTTTACCAGAGCGAGACACAGTTTTAAGTTAATGTCCTCCTAAACGATATTCGGTCACGGCGGCCAATCTCAACAGAGACTAGCCATCTGCGCAGGAGATATTGTAGTGCACAAGTGACTGCGCAAACGCAAGTGCACTGTCTGTTCCTTCACTCGCCTAGTACGATGGGACGGTTAGCCGACACGACCGGGGCGAGATGAGGCGCAAGACCCACTGTTTAACGTGCCTTCCGAAGCAAAGAGGAGCTTGAGATGTTTTGTATTTTGGTCACCCATCATAGGACTGACCACAGCCAACGTTGCCACGTGCCAATGCACCACCAAGCTCCACAAGAGACACAGCCCCCCCAACCATGATTGCCTAAAATAATATTTAAACCGCGCTGAGAGCGGGATGGCGCTATACGGAGCAAGAGCGGTGTCTCTGTTTCAATATTGTTTTAACCTTGCTATAGTACGGCCCCAGTACTGTCTGCGTCGCTACTGTTGTGATTTCGCGAATATTCGGCAAACCAACCCCCCTTTTCACAAATGTCGATCGACACCATGCAGACGACTCTGGTAGGTATAGAAATTAGTTTTTGTTTAGAAAAATTCTCGACAGCTTTCATCATAATAATATTGACGTATCGCACTTCCAATGTTTTTTCTGTGTGCGGAGTGCGAGTTTTATCGAGCTTTACTCGATCACACGCATCGAACGCGTAAACGCGAATTTGTATGTGTTCACGCTCGAGGAAGAGCGAGTGGCGGCACTGCATTCTAGTCTGTGCAGTGACAGCTTTTTTGGCGGCCGGCCGCATGTGATATGTCAGTTGAGTCGAGTCGAAATGTCATGACATGCTTAGAGGTTATAAGTTCAGGCCGGAATAAAATATAATATACAATATTCAAGCAAATAGTGGTTTGCGCGGCGCACCTAATATCGGGGTGCGAAAGCCCGCTTTGTGTTGTGCGAAATCGCGTGTGTGAGTCGTGGTGGCCTATTAGGCATTTGTAGTGCTCCGGTCTCCACCGGTGGATCCACTGCAGATCTTCAGGAGCCGCGACTTCCTTCGAGCTAGCTCAGGAAGTCCACCGGCTACGGAGGAGACGGAAGGAGACAATTGGAGCCAAGGTAAGTAATACCAGCTTTCTATGAGTTGGTAGTCAAATAAAATTCAGCAATACAAGTCGGTGAAACGCCGACGTGGTGGAGTCTACTTGGGGCACCACCATCTCTTGGTAGCAGATCGTGGTTCTTAGATTTGAGTATTTGATTAGTATTGTACAATTAATATTGTAATCTTGTTGGTTGTCCAAACGGGCAATACATATTAATTGGTTTTGATTGCTGATTTTAAACCGACTACCAGCTCATTTGTGGACCGATCTCCTTAACTAATTGTCATTGTATATGAAAAATTGAGGTTAAATGTCTTTTGTTGTTCTAGTTAAGTTCTAGCATTTACCTATATTTAAATTTTGGTTTGTTTTTTCATATCTTTGTTTTGCCCTTGACTATTTTGTTTGTTAAGTTGTAAACTTATACTTGAATTTGATTTGTTGAAAAAATTTTGCTGCTAAATGACTTTGCTGTTGTTGTAATACACTATATTGCTGTGTTAAGTTTTAGCATTTACATTTGATTTTGTTTTGTTTGCCTTTGAATATTGTGTTTGTTAAGTTATTGACTTAATGCTTGAATTTAATTTGTTTGAAAAATTCTGTTGTTAAATGCCTTTGTTGTTCTAGTTAAGTTCTAGCATTTACACTTGATTTTGGTTTGTTTATATATTTTGTTCTGCCTTTGAAGTTCCTCCCGATCTGTTTTATTGTCTGCGGTTGTCGGTCTGTTTGTCTGTGTATTATTATAGAGTATCTTAATTTTGGTGCAAAATGGTCCCGCCAGTCAGCCCGCTTAGTGGTGCCCGCGCGGGTGCACAAAAGATTTTGAGATGGTTTGCTAGTGCCGTCGCTTTGGTAGACCGACCAGACCGAGAACAGGCCTTGTTAATTCGGCATGAGGGAGTACCGGCTCGCTTGAAGGAATTGGAGCAGCTTTTCGTTGCTCATCAACAATATCTGCTCGACCACCCAGCCGAGGGTGCCGCTGAGTTGCGGGCAGTCGACCAATTTAATGCCGATTATGATCAGTGTTTTGAACAGGCGGATGTGATTATAAACAAGGCTCAGGCAATCCTATCCGTCCGGAGGGGTGAGTCGTGCACGCCCGGGGAGGTCAAGCCTACCCCGGCCGGCTTGCTGGGCAGACTGCCCACTTTAGACATCCCAACCTTTGATGGGAACTTGGCTTCTTGGATGGGGTTCATTAACCTCTTTGATAGCCTGGTTCACTCGAGGGACGACCTGTTCCCTAGCCAGAAATTGGCCTATTTGCTCTCTGCCTTACGGGGAGAGGCTGGTGTACTTGTCCAGCATCTACCTGTCAATGATGACAGTTATGATATTGCAAGGGCGTTGTTGACCGCCCGGTATCAGAATGTTCGCTTGCTAGCGGACACACATGTGGCTGCCATTTTAGGGCTGCCACGAGTATCGCGGGTCTCCTCATTGAGGAAGGAGATTTTGAACCCGCTGCTAAGCGCTATTAACGCGCTCAAACGCCTTGATCTACCGGTGGACCAGTGGTCCTTTATTTTGCTCCACCTCATCCTCGATAAGCTTCCCATGGAGATGAAGGGGCGCTTTGAACAAAGGTATGGGGGCAATAGTGCCTCGTACCTCCCCCCCTTCTCGGATCTCCTCAGATTTTTGGAGGATGAGTGTCGGATGACCGACCACTTAGATCTGGTTCCTATACCGGGACCGAGTACAGGCCGCTTTGAGGCGACCCGGGCAGCGCCACGGAGAGAGCGCCGCCCGTACAAGCAATATACTGCCGTGCGGCACAACTCTCCACAAGGGGAGAGGCCGATGCCTTGCAAGTGTTGCAAGCGGGATGGCCATCGTTTGCCGGCCTGTCCCAAATTTGTTGGCCTACGCACCGAGGGGCGTAGAAATATGGCCAAACAGCGGAATTGGTGCTACCGCTGCCTGGGGGCTCATATGGCCTCGGCTTGCCCCCACCCACGAGATTGCCACTGTTGTGGAGGGGCCCATCACCCCCTCTTGTGCTTTAACAATAGAGACACTCGTGGGGTGGTGAGAGAGAGGGACTCGCACACGGGCGGGGGCCCTCGTAGGTCACCCACATCTCCGAGGAGATCGGAGGGGCGTGCCACCCCTCCGCGGAGATTGGACAGGCGCCCCCCCTCCAGTGAGAGGATTGGGCGCCCCACCCCCCCTACGGGCGGGGGGGATCAACGCGCCGCTTATGAGGCGCCACCGCGGGATTGGGCCGCGGTTATTAGGGAGCCACGCCGGGAGCCGATACGCTTCTCTCCCCCTATGATGGAGAGACCTCGTTTGTCACGGGCTCCCCCAACTTTCGCCCATCATGGGCACCGCCCGGCCCCCCGATGCAGCTTTGGTCGGGGTGTGTACGTGCCGGATTGGGACCCGCTCGAGCGCCTTGAGCGCCCTATTCCTCCGCCGCGCACGCATTTTTCTTCGGACCCCCCTTCCCCCCCGTTGCGGGGAATGCGGGGGGATTTTCATTAAACCAACTGTCGGCTGCAACCCCCCCACAGGAGCAGGTGCTGTTACCAACAGCCTGCGTACAGGTGTGGGGCCCGAGGGGCACCTTTGTTTTAGTTCGCGCCCTTTTGGATACGGGAGCTCAGGGTTGCATTGCCTCCAGCTGGCTGGTCCGGCAGTTGAGTTTGAACACATCTCCATACCTTGAATCGGTACGAGGAATCGGAGACCTGCGGATCCCGGATCCGATCGGTCAGGTTTTGTTCTCCTTCTCCCCCCACTTCTCTTCAGCGCCCAAAATTGGCGCTACCGCGATTGTTTATGAGAAGGTTGTTGGTCAGCTTCCGCAACAGCACGTTTCGCGCGCTGTCGTTGATGCGACATCAGGATTGACCTTGGCTGACCCTTCCTTCCACCGAACCGGTCCGATTCACTTATTGCTCGGTGCCGATGTTCTAGGCCGCGTGTATTGTGGGAAGAGGAGAGAGTTACAGAAGGGTGGGCTGGTAGCCTTATCTACATCGCTTGGGTTTGTAGTGATGGGACCAGTTAGGCATAACCCACCATCTCCATCGGTGGACAGTTACATAACTGTTAGCTCCACCTTATCGGATGTCCTTCAACGGTTTTGGGAGGTGGAAGAGCCACCTACCGTGAAGCGAGTGAACCCCTTAGACGAGGAGTGTGAGTTGTTCTACCAGAACAATACAGGTCGCCTTCACTCGGGACGGCTGATCACTCGTTTGCCCTTTTTGTCAGTTCGCCCCTCACTTGGCAGCTCCCGGCCGTTGGCCGAGAAGCGGCTGCTGTCCATGGAGCGTCGTATGAGTAGGAACTCCGACCTCAAACAGAAGTATGTCGACTTCATGCGAGAATATGAGCAACTGGGGCACATGTCGGTCTCGCGACTGGACTGGCGAAACGAGGAACATAATTTTCTTCCTCACCACGCGGTTTTGAAACCTTCCACTGGGAAGATACGCGTTGTTTTTGATGGGTCAGCTCCTACGTCTACCGGAGTTTCGCTGAATCAATGTCTGCATGCTGGACCGAAGTTGCACCACGAGGTGGGCGATGTATTGACCAACTTCCGTCGCCATGCCGTCGTCTTTGTGACCGATATCCGGATGATGTTTCGGCAGACTGTGATTCACCCGGACGATAGACGATATCAGCTCATATTATGGAGAGAGGATCCCAGGGATCCCATGCTGGTCTACGAGCTGAACACCAATACATACGGTTTGCGTTCGAGCCCCTTTGTGGCAATTCGCTCACTTGTGGAACTCGCTGAACGTGAGCGGTTACGATACCCTCGCGCATCCTTGGTTCTCAAGGAGGATGCATTTGTTGATGATATTTGTACGGGCTCCTCTAGTGTCGAGGAAGCCTTGATTTTGCGAGATGAACTAATTGCTCTTCTCGGGGCTGGTGGTTATGAACTGAGGAAGTGGATGTCCAACTCACCTCAGCTTTTGTGTGACTTGCCAGACGACCACCAGCAGGAGCCTCATATTTTTGAGAATGCCAACACTCCGGATTTACTATCTGTTTTGGGAGTGCAATACAGACCTGTCCAGGACACGTTCACCTATCGATTGGAGCTGCCAAGCCCCAAGGTCTGGACGAAACGGTTGGTTTTGTCTACAGTAGCTCGTACCTTTGACCCAAATGGCTGGATTAGTCCCATAGTGTTTTGGATGAAGTGCTTCCTACAGGAACTTTGGTCAGCCGAAGTGTCGTGGGATGAGCCCCTCTCGGGCCGTTTGCTGCGAGATTGGGAGTCCTTCATGTTGTCTCTCCCCGACATTAACCGTGTTAGTATCCCTAGACATATACTGCCTAAGGGACGGTTTACGGCCAGCCTTCATGGCTTTTGTGACGCGTCTGAGAGTGGATACGCAGCCGTCGTATATATCCGGACGGTCGATGATAGAGGAGCTGTTAAGCTCCACTTGCTAATTGCTAAGAGTAAGGTTGCTCCACTTCGGACTCGATTAACGATTCCGAAGTTAGAATTGTCTGGAGCTACTCTTCTGGTTCGGTTGATGAACCACGTTGTTGACACCCTGGGACGTAGTGTGGACTTTGAGTCGCTCTTTGCTTGGTCCGACAGTCAGGTTGTCCTGTGTTGGATTAAGAACTCCGTCCACTCCCTGGAAGTATTTGTGGCCAATCGGGTATCCCAAATACAGGCCTCGAAGGCCACGTTGATTTGGCGCCACGTGCCAGGTGAAATAAACCCTGCTGACTGTGCATCACGTGGCAGCGAAGCCCCTCAGCTTATTGACCACACTCTGTGGTGGGGTCCCGACTGGTTGTTACAACCGTCTTGGCCTTCCACACCAGCTGTGGTGAAGGTACCAAATCCGGGCTTGCGTGTTCACGCTGTCGAGACTATGGCGGCTCCAGAGCGGGAATTTTTATTAGACCGCTACAGTTCTCTGGACAAGTTGCTCGGCGTGACCGCTTGGATAAGAAGATTTATACGAAATTGTCGCCGGCCTCAGGACAAAGATTTGTGTCCGGTCCTCTCACCGCAGGAGCGCCAAGATGCTCTTCTGCATTGGGTGCGTATGACCCAGTCTAGAGCGTTTGAACCGGAACTTAAGATTTTCCGTACCGGGACGTCCAAATTGAAGGGACCCTTGGTGCGTTTGACTCCCTTTCTGGATGATAAAGGATTGTTGCGTGTAGGAGGCCGATTGAGGCACGCTAACTTGCCTTATAGATCACGTCATCCCCTGTTGCTCCCCAAGGACGGACCATTGGTGCGATTGTTGATCATTGATCGCCATGTGAAGAATGCTCATGCCGGATGTAATGCATTGACCGCGCTCCTCCAACGGGAGTTTTGGATTTTGTCAGCGCGAAGAATAATCCGATCTGTTATCTTTCGATGTCTGCCCTGCTATCGTTTACGCCCCGAGACGATGCAGCCCCAAATGGGTGATTTGCCTGCTGATCGTGTGAATGAATCGATGACCTTCTTAGGAGTTGGAACTGATTTTGCGGGACCATTCACTATAAAAACGTCGCGACTCCGTAATGCTAAGACTGAAAAGGCTTACTTGTGTGTGTTTGTTTGTTTGGCCACTAAAGCCGTTCATTTGGAGGTGGTGAGTGCGCTCACCATGGACGCTTTCTTAGCAGCGTTAGGCAGATTTGTCTCCCGCCGGGGACTGCCTTCTCTAATTCGGTCCGATTGTGGGACGAACTTCAAGGGCACTGATAGACATATAAGAGAAGTTTGTGAATTTTTAGATAAAAATAATATTGAGATCGGATCCACACTCTCCCGTAGGGGGGTAACATGGCGATACTCCCCGCCGTCTTGCCCTCACTGGGGAGGGATTTTTGAATCTGTTGTAAAGGCCGCCAAGACTCACCTTCGCCGCGTTATTGGGGAGACTATTCTCACGTTTGAGGAACTCGCGACGGTGTTTCATAAGATTGAGGCGGTTCTCAACTCGCGTCCGTTATGTCCGTTGTCTACCGACGCGAACGATTTGCAGGCCCTCACGCCGGGCCATTTCTTGATAGGCAGACCACTTAACGCCCTGCCCGAGTATCCTTATAGAGATGTCAATCCAGGACGCCTTTCGCGGTTTGAGTTGCTCCAGCAGCTTACCCAGAGCTTCTGGCGCCGCTGGCACCTTGAATATTTACACATTTTGCAACAGCGCGTTAAGTGGTCAGATAAGACAAACCCACCGAGGGTTGGAGACCTCGTGTTAGTGAAGGACCCAAACCTGCCACCCTTACGTTGGCGTCGCGGACGCATTGTCCAACTTACTCTAGGGTCTGATGGTGTGCCCAGGTTTGCCGAGGTCCTAGTTGGGGATTCTGTTTTGAAGCGCGCGGTCGCTACTCTTTCTCGCCTCCCCTTAGACTGATTTGGCGGACAGTCCGGGACTGTCCGGAGCGGGGGGATGTTCACGCTCGAGGAAGAGCGAGTGGCGGCACTGCATTCTAGTCTGTGCAGTGACAGCTTTTTTGGCGGCCGGCCGCATGTGATATGTCAGTTGAGTCGAGTCGAAATGTCATGACATGCTTAGAGGTTATAAGTTCAGGCCGGAATAAAATATAATATACAATATTCAAGCAAATAGTGGTTTGCGCGGCGCACCTAATATCGGGGTGCGAAAGCCCGCTTTGTGTTGTGCGAAATCGCGTGTGTGAGTCGTGGTGGCCTATTAGGCATTTGTAGTGCTCCGGTCTCCACCGGTGGATCCACTGCAGATCTTCAGGAGCCGCGACTTCCTTCGAGCTAGCTCAGGAAGTCCACCGGCTACGGAGGAGACGGAAGGAGACAATTGGAGCCAAGGTAAGTAATACCAGCTTTCTATGAGTTGGTAGTCAAATAAAATTCAGCAATACAAGTCGGTGAAACGCCGACGTGGTGGAGTCTACTTGGGGCACCACCAGTATGGAATTAGAGCAGCGCCATCTAGTAGTGACTAGATGAAGCTGTGTCATTCCATAGCAGCTACTAGATGGCGCTGCTCTAATTCCATACAAATTCACGTTAACGCGTTCGATGCGTACGATCGAGTAGAGCTCGATAAAACTCGCACTAGGCACTCTGTTCCGTGGGTTGAAGTGTGCGTGTGTGAACGTACCAGCCTTAGCTTGCGCGGCGACTCTGCCCGCGTCCTGCATCTGGATCTTGAGGAGCTCCATGGGCGTCGTGATCACGATCTGGCACGCGCCGGCCATGCCGCCCGCCATCATTTGCCGGAACATGGGAAGCGATCTGGCGTGATAGTGACATTTACAATTAAAATTTTCTTTGATTTAAAACTTTGCGTTTTTATTTATTACATACACAACGTTATCTATCAGCAGTCACGGATTTGGCATGGCTAAAAATTCTTAGGGTCTTACGACTTAAAATTCTTGTCTGAAGGAACCTTTTGTGGTAAAACACATTTTTTTTTTCAAGATAATACTCTTGGCTACAAAGAAAACGAATAACTTCACTAACAAAACCTTCAATAACTTCTAAGGTATATTTTTTACTTATGGTATAAAATACAAACGCCAAATAGAAATAAGTATGTTTATTATTTCTTACATTTGTTATCAATAAATTAAATTTAGTTTTATTTTTCATTAAGCTATCCCCTTAGAGCATTCATACGGGAGATGGCAAGGCTGGGCCAACCCCTCTGCCAATTTACGCTGACCATATGACCATACACGTTATATAAAACTAGTTGACGCGCGGCCGCTGCCATTTGGTGTCGTTTTCGTGTCGCACTAAGAGCTCCAAAAAAATGGTTAATTGTGCAGTTTCCTCTTGCAAAAGGCGATCCAGCTACTCAAATCTTCGAGATCATGGCGTTTCCTATCACATGTAAGTATAAAATATACATCAACGTGTTTTATTTGTTTACAATTTGGAAGTATTTTTTATACCGTTACGATAGAAAAATACAATGGTAGGATGGTAGCTCAACACAATACTCGGGCGTTATATTATCTGTGACACGGGCATTTGCTTAGTGCTGGGACAATGTGAGTGAATTATGCTTATTCATACTTTTATTTATCATTCACTCCGAAGTTTGTTTATTGTTTAACCAGATAATGTTAATATCGGTGCATGGATTAGGTAGTATAAGATTAAAATAGAAATTCAAGTGGAATTTAATTGAACAAAAAAATATCAAGAAAATATTACTTATTATTTTGCTTCAACTTTGCGTTGTAGTTTTAAAAAACTTTTCCTATACAATTACGTACTCTAATCAATTTTTCGACTGCGTCTTACTAGATTTTAAGCCTATTAAATAATCTATATTGGTATTTTACAAAATGCAATGTAAGTTAATACTCCAGTTAGAAAAATGTCATGTAATGTCCTCTAAATTTTATGTTGTAGTTAAGGTCATAAGTACAAAAAATGAGCTATTTTTTGTACTTTTAGTTATTATTTTACATTAGTAAAGACATTGATTTACTACCAAACGTAGATAGAGCACTTCATACAAAAACGCGCTTGAAATCTGTCACCTAATCGACTATACATTTGTACTCGCTGATATATTGTTGAATATGCACGCCCGAATTAAAATTACTATAAAGAAAGGACCGTATTTCTCGAATTCAGCCTTATTCTACATTATTAAGTACAACCGTGTGAAGTTACATCATTTCATACCTGATTTCATACCACAGATCAATTGACGTTTTAGTAACTATGGAAAAGAACTGCACGAGTCGCGATTGGGCAGTTCTTCACCGGCCCACTTCTCGAATGTTCATGCGTTATCTACGTTTGGTAGTAAATCAATGAGTAAAGAGCACAAAGCAAGTGATTGTCGTGCAATATACAGAGAAAATTTTAATAATGCCACATCATTATTAAAATCACACAATAAAGCTTTTTCTTCTTATTTTAGTGGCTTTGAAGTTTGTACAGCCAATGTAAACAAAAACACTTTCAACGTCACGTTATGTATGACAAATGTATAACATGTCTTACTGCATGTAAATAAAAACTTTCATAGTAGTAAATATCTACCAAGCTAAAATGGTAGAATTAACGTTATATACGAATTAACTTTAACTCACATTTTTTGGTGCAACATAAAGGAAAATGCCCCATATCATCTCAAGCATTATAACACGTTGGGCTATCGCAAATGAAAGGTTTTCTAAAATACTAATTTTGTTTGTATGGCAGTAAGTTGCTATCTCGTGCTTGCTTTTTACTTGCACGATATAGCAAATTGCTGCCATATGAGCAAAGCTAAACGAAAAAGTACCTACCTATTAAACATGTTTATAACTGTGTAGATATGTAATATAATCAGAAATCAGTTCTTGGTATAGTAACAATACTCACGTAAAACATCTAATACATTTCCGGTATCCCCCCACCCTCCCACTGCACCCCGCGCTAGCTTGTTTCGACGTGTTCAGGCAGGTAGAAGTGTAGAATAGTAGAATAGTATTTGACACAATAAATGTCTGACTGATTATATGTGTATTTATTATTTACCTTAGTTTATTACATTACCCTTAAGAGATACCCCTTTATTCATTATCCTTCTGGGATTGTCGGATAAAATTTTCAAAGTCATTGGAAAATTGAAAACTTAGCGGGCAAAGCCGCTGGTGGGTCGGAATCTAGTATCTATACTACATCACTACATATTATAAAAAACAAAACCGACTTCAAAAACACCAAAAAGCTATAAATAATAATAAAACAAGACTACATTATGACATCACAGTTTTATATTGAAGTTGGTGCCAAATTTTAAGTAACTGTTGTTCTTATATTTTTGAAGAGTTTCAAGGTGATCATTATTATCGACTTCAATAGAAAACTCGTAAGTAGTCTTATATTATTATTTATGACTTTTTTGTCAACATCTAGAATAAAATGTATGCTGAAAAAGTATAAGGATCCTGTGGGATACCAACAATTAAGAAACCCTGTCTTCATTGTATTTTTATCAACTCTAGCCGAACAGGGTATAGTTATAAAAATACAATTTATTGTAACCGTGCGTTTGTACTGACGAAACATCTACATAAAGACATAAACATGTTTCTGTCAATGTTTATAAATGCGTTTCCATTGTCAATACCCCAACATGTTGCAAAACATGTATGAAGTCTTTACCAGCCAAAGTGCGAACGCAATCATTGACAAATTCATAAAAAACGTTGACAGACAAGGTTTGAGGCGATCCTCACGCAATCTGCAACAAATCTTATTATTTGTTCCGAATCCAACACGATTTTCGGCAGTGCGAACGCAAAAGCATACACAACAAATTTTGAGATTTGTATCATACAACAAGTTGTAAAACATTGCATGTTTTATGTTTCTCAGTGCAAACGCACGGTTACATTTCAATCATTCACTCACGACGACCCAAATAGTTACTCATTCTTTGTGTCACATCACTAGGGACATTCATTCTTTGTGGTGGGGCGATTGCGTAGATACACGTTAATTTGTCGATGTGTGTGTGTTTCTTCATTGTAGGGTAATATTTTCATAGTGTGTGTTCGTAAACATAAGAACAACGTCTCTGTAAGTGTGTTCTACATTTTCGTAGTGTGCGTGCGTGTTTACCTCGCCTCCCGCGAAAAGTGGCAGAAATATTTACACTGCGATTTGTTACGTACCACATCCATAGGTTAAATGATCTAAGGCTATCCCCCACTTTTTGAGATACAGACATAATATGTTAAAATATAATTAAGCAGTAACACCACGTCTGATTTCTACAAAAAGTTTGACGAAGATTCATAACACCACACTTTAAATTGTTTGAAGTCCCGTGTAATAAGTCCGAGTTTAATCCTCAGAATGGGCCTTCTAAGCAATAAGTTTGTATCTGATAGTCAAATTTTATACTTTCATACGTCATTTCTCAAAATTACTAGATGACAACTATACACAAGGAAACGGTTTAGCTTTTCATTTCATATGGCTTCCCTACACCCTCAATTGACCCCACGTTGGGCGCCAGTGTAACGTTGTGACGGGATAGTGCAGTGGCTCAGCAGGGCAGATACATGAAGCACCAAGTTCCGTCACCGATTTATATTTTTTCGATTACAAAATACAGCAAAATAGGCACCACATTGATCTGATGTCAGATATAAGATAATTTATTTTTGCAATTCCGTTTAAAACGTGATATTATGAAAATTAAATTCTAAATTGTGCCCTCGAGATCTACGGCGTCTTGACGTCGACAATGGAGTGACGAAAAAAAAAGAGTGAAATTATGACAAACATAAAAATGTAAAAACCGACCAAGTGAGAGTTGGCCTTGCGCACCGATAAGTTTCTAACTATGCACATATTTACGGTTTTCAGATTTTATGTACTATAAAACTTTGTTTCTTGCCAAATTTCATGATTCCAAGTCAACAGTCAAGTACCCTATTTTGATTCCCTTGTGAAATAGCAAAATTTGCGACATCAACGGACATATCTTTTGATCGCGTCGACTTACAAGTGTGATTTTTTCATAGGAGTAAAAGACCGCAGACCCGATTATTTGATATAAATTTCAGTTTGATATCTTTACGTATATCCGAGAAAAAGGGTGCTGAACTGCTGACAGACAGACGAATGATGAAGTGAACCTATAAAAGGCTTTCGATTTTCCCTTTCGAGGTGCGGAACCCTAAAAATGCAGCCAGCATAGGCGGGAACGGAACGCAACGAGTTGCTATGCCCAGAAAGATATAGCACGTAGTCGCGGTAGTGTACTAACCCGTCCTTGAGCGTGAGGTAGTGCCTGAACATGTCGTTGGCCGCGAGTTTAATCGCCTTCTCGGGGGTGATGAGCAGGATGTTCACCGCCGAGCCCCGGTACATGCCGAAGTAGCCTTCGGCCGCGTACGTCTTCTTGAAACAGTCGAGCCTATAACAGACAGTCATAATACAAAGGTCAGTTTGATGACCCGGAACTTTTTTCCGTGCGGTTGGGTTAGTTGCTTTTAAAGTTTTTGGCAATCTATCTATTTATATATTTTGTTTACAACACACATGGCAGCAATCAGCCTCACATTGTCTAAAGTTTTACGGTTGCTGGAGCTAGTTTACCCTTGAGATTACATAGACTCAATTACTACGTGCCGTCCAACAACCCCAGGCCGCCAACAGACAAGCGATCGTATTAAATGTTTAATCACACAATAAACGAGCAAATGGTGGCGGCCGGCCATATTTATGACGGGGATGAAGGCTTTAAGTTTTCATGCCATTAACAAAAAAGCGACACTTACATGTTCTTATACTGTTTCTCCCCCTTGGGGCCGACCGTCTGATTCTGCAGCCGGGTTTTGACAAGGTCCAGTGGAAACACCACGGACACGCCCACGATGCCTGCAATGCCGCCATTTATGATTTTTGGAATCAGCCTGAAACAAATGCGTACTATATTAGCAAACAATACCTTTTGCTTCGTAGGAATGCATTACGCAACGTGTGTGCTAATAAACTAATCGAACAGTAGTAGTAGGCTTTCTATTACTAGTGCCAATTGGGATCCGTTTACCATATTGCGCGGAAGTGAACTCGACAAACGTCAACACACCGATTGAGGTTGGTTCACTTAAGTTCCGCGCAAAACGGATACAATTTTGGGGCTAGTGTTGCAACTTTGCCGCCGCAGCATGACTACCAAAACACGATAATTATGATATAGCGATTTATCGCGATGAACTGTCAAAATACGTTCTTTTTTCGCATTTTGACAGTTCACCGCGATAAACCGCTTTATCATATCGTGTTTTGGAGGTCATGCTACGGAGGCAGAGTTGCAACACTAACCTCAACGGGTTTATTATTATTATTTTTTAAGCTGCTGCTTTAGAAGGCAGACGAGCAGACGGGCGGCGGTTACCACTTAGCTGTTGGTAAGTGGTAACCGCCGCCCATGGACTTTACCAATATCAGAGACATAGCCAAGCCGCTGCCTACTTTGAATGTAATACTCTTAAGCCTCGCTTGAAAATTGAAAATGGACATATTATAGCGCTTGGGAAACACCACAGCAGAAAGTTCAATCCTAAGTCGGACCGTACGTGGTACAAATGAGCGCTGAAAACGAACCGTGCTAGACGATACTGCTTCCAGGTACTAGGGATGAACTGTACTGCGGTGTCGGGTGATACGGTGATAAAAAGGTGACGTTGGCACCAAGTCGAACAGTTCCTCGGAGCACTGACCGTTGAAAAGTCGATAAAAGACACAGAGAGATCCGAAGTCCCACCGTAACTCCAGCGACTCTATTGAGTCCAGCAGATCAGAATCACCAATGATTAGAGTCTTTGCAGGGAGTCAAATGGTTCAAGTTGGTATTTTGGGGCTAATGCCCAGAGATGTGAGCAGTACTCCATATGCGGACGAACTTGAGCTTTGTAAAGCACAAGACGTTGATGAGGCGTGAAGTACCGCTTTGCTCTATTCAGGACACCCAGCTTTTTGCTAGCTAGTATAGCCTTGCTTTCCAAATGACTCCCGAACTGGACTTTGCTCGAGATATCGACACCGAGGATCCCGATACTGTCAGAAATTTGTAGGGGTACTCCTTGAAACTGAGGCGCTATAGAAAAGGGGACCTTCTTGGCAGTGAAAGCGAAGACTTGTCTTGTCTTTATGGGGTTGAACTGAACTAAATTCAATCCCCCCCATTCTGAGACCCGCCCCATTAAATCCTCAACTTCGGACACAAGTTCTAATCGTCTCTCCAAAAACAAAGCTCCGGGAGACCTTCTGATAGCTGGTTTATCGCGCATCACCCGTGCTGTCATCCGTATAGCAATGCATGTTCTCTGTAGACAACAAGTCATTAATGTGCAGATTGAACAACGTTAGGGAGAGCACCGAGCCTCGTGGGACACCAGCATTAATGGTTTTGGTCCCGGATCGAACCCCGGGCCTCCTGATTAAAGGCCAGTGCCGAGTCCACAGCGCTACCGACGCTCCGTCGACGACGCGGCTTGCGATGTACTTTAATACGTGTGAAGCGCTGCCGCGTACCGCTCTTCCGAGTTCTGGCCACCCGATAATAGTTTTTTTTTATACGACAAGCTTTGGACTTTGATTTCACCTGATGATAAGGCCGAAAATGGAAACGATCTTCACCTAGACTCCTCAACAACTGAGGAACTGGCTATCGTACCTCTCATTGCCGGAACACAACAATGCTATTAACATTGTTATTATGGCGACAAACATAGGTAAGACGGTGGTAGCTAGCCAGGCGGGCTCAGAAACCCTAACCACCAACCAAACTGAAAATCATCTGCCCCCATGGGGAAACGAACCCCGGCCGTCCCGATCAAGACCCGGCGGTCGTAACCACTAGATCACGGAGGAGGTACTAATTACGAGGTAATTGTATTTCGTAGTAAGTCACTTTGCAAATTGAGTCTCTAGTTGAGTCGCCGTGGCGTGGTATTAAGCCGGCTGGGACTTCCCTTCGTCGACTGGGGAGCATTACGCACTTCATTAAACCATACCCGATGTCTGTCTATATAGCTTTGCATTGTTACGAGTGTATCGCGAAATCCTAATTAATCCCATAGGAACACAAGTCAGATAAAGAACGATGAACACACTTATAAAGCAAACAATTTTATGACCGAAGGTTACACGGAGTTGGGGGATATTTCTTTTAACATTATGGGCCCTTTTGACCCTTTGTAGTATTATTGTGAAGTGATTCAGGCGAGCTGATAATGGAAAGTACAATTTTTTAACAGCTATAACATAGGAAATAACTATTTAAGTACCATTTAGGGCTTTAATCATACTATTTAAAGTTATTCATGGGATAACCTGGATGAAATTTTAAGAGGCTGAGTAACGCCAACGATCTTGAGACAGAGTTTCTACTGGATTACGGGCGTGGTGCACTATTGATATTGAGCGAAAAAAATCAATAATATTTTATCTTAAAGAAACTAGTAACTTATTTGACGATATGAAACGTCAATATTATCAAATCAAGTGTAGCGAGTTAATTCCCTGAAAATCATTAAATAGCCTTTGTTTAAATAAGTAGGATTTTCTTCTGGAAGCTGTTTTTGATGGGTGTCTTTGGCAATTTTTTTAACGAGAAATTTTGATTAAAATTTGTATTGGGGACATGGATATTCTCAGAAATATTTTCAAGAGTAACATATATTTTTTTACTACGGTATATTAAACGAGTTTTGCTAAAAAAGTTATAAGTGGGGCTCGATTAGCTCAGCTCAGAGTTGTCAGCCTCTTCATAGGTAAAAACATATGTTATAAATTCAGTAAAAAGTTGCAGAATAAAAGATTGTGTAAAAAGAAAAACAAAAGCCGTATTCAAAAAATAAAACACTCAACATTAAAACATTTAAGTTTCTAGTTTTAATTTAATAGTTAAGAATAAATTTTTACTTAACTTCTTTGTCTTACTTTTTCAGACATAAGGTTTTCGCAATCTCGAGCGTGCACATGATTCTATAACGTAGATTCCTATAGCTTACACATGGCAACGAAAATACGTAATAGGTACTATTATGGTTTCAGAGTCAATTGCTATCGTTAGATGCCACGTTAAAGCAATCTATTGAATGTTACAACGACATTCGGCAATGTACTATCTATTTATATTAACAACTATGTAGTTGTGCCCGCGAACTACGTTTCGCCTGAATTTATTTTTTCCCGACATCTTCAACAAATATCGTTAATGTACCTACACAGAAAATACAAAAATGCAAAAACTTAACAAATTATATACTAAAACCTTCCTCGAGAGAATCACGCTATCGAGTGGTGAAAACCGCTTGAAAATCGGTGCAGTAGTTTTTGAGTTTATCGCGAATAATCGACAGACAGACAGACGCGGCGGGGGACTTTGTTTTATAATATGTAAGGAAGTTTGATGATGGTATTGGCAATTGCCTGCTACATTGTCGATACTGACAACATGATACACATTTGCTCACACCCATCTTACAAATTACGGTGACGGGTCTTTAAATGTCGTCAAAGTAACAAATCCAATAACATATGAACCAAGAAACGCATTGACATATGCCTGTTCCAAGGATCTCACGATCGGTTCTACACTGCCCGCAATCAGCGGCATGACAAGAGGGTCCACTTCACAACAACTCTGCATCTCCCGTAAACTGTAAGCACATCGAGCACAGTCTCTGTTAGTCGGGTCTTACACGCTCAGTCTGACGTCAGTCTGGTCCATCAGTTTGGTCACGAATATACTGATGGACTGAAGCACGATTGTACCCACGCTCAGTCCGGTATATCTACCAGTCACCTCTGAAACGCCGTCCAGATAATGCGCCAAAAAATGGATGATCGAAAAAAAAAGTTGTATTGCTAAAATAATAGCTCTAACTGCAAAAAAGTGTGTAGAACGGAAACGTTGGGTTAAATCGATAACTACAGGGCCGCGTTTAGAGCCTTCGCGCGAAGTACAACTTTTCGCTCTAACCCCGTTCAACGCCTTCGAGCGTCTCGCGCGGGTGAAACAACCGGCCCGTTCAAGACCGTAGAGTGTCAGAGCGAATTACAACCGAACAACCGTCGAATTTGATGGTTGTAAAACGCTCGGACCCTTATTACTGAAATACTCTTACGTGATGGGATGTTATTGGGGGTCATAATCTAAAATGTCATTTGATAAAAAGAAAGAGAGAAATAAAAATTCATGTGAAAGAGGGGGATAAAAGATTTGGTTAGTGCAATGCGTTCAACGCCTCTGAGCGGTTAAAAAACAGCCGGACAACTACACCCAGAGGCTCTGAACGCGCTCCCTAAAAAGAGATTAATATAATGTTAAATTGTTAAATGAAATAAGAGATTCTGGGGGAAAAGATGACTACGAAAATTATTATCGGATGAAAGATGCCTGTTTTTTATGATTTTGAATTAAAAAAATACTTATAATGACCCTTAATTTCGTTTATTCCATCTAGTCCTACCAGTAGTTCTACCATCGAACTATTTGAACAAAATTATTTCAAATTGTTATACTGGCTCTATTCAAACTTGGAAATGACATTAGATTGCGACAATCTCTCGCTATTTTTTCCGCAGCTAATGTCATCTCCATACATGTTTTCTGCGCAACGACTACTGAAAAGTTAACGTGTGGCATTTGTCTAGAGGGGGGCAGTTGTGGCACAATTTTTCTTCGCAACTGTTTGTCTAGGTTACGTCAATAATTGAAATATTTCACTGTAAACAAGCAAATAACATTCGCTAATAATAGTAAAATTACATAGATGAACTTATCGTTAAAAGAGATCTATGACAGTTAACCTTAAAGACGTAGTGCGACTGTAATTGCGGGAATAACAAAATAACATGCACTTAACTATAGATAGAACCATTTTGTACTTACGTTATCTATACTTACTAAAATTATAAAGCTGAAGAGTTTATTTGATTATTTGTTTGGTTGAATTTTGAGGTACCGGCAACCTCGCAGGATTAGATAGCTAGCATCATTAACTACAACGATTGTTCTACGACTTTTGATAATTCGTTACATTTTCGTTACTTTCATACAAAAATAAATACTCATTTAATATACCTCTAGAATGTTCGTAACTCTACGCGCACAGCGCGCGAGCGTGGCATTGTCACAGTTTGTTTTCCGTCGTCGTTTAAAAATGAAACATAGACTTATCAATGTCACGACAGTGCAATAAAAAACTTGGAAATTGATTTTTGTTCAATGTACTGAGTTATCTTAAAACTAACGTTGTAGTTAATGATATTAACTATCTAATCCTGCGAGGTTGCCGGTACCTCAAAATTAATCCTGTATACACAACATATACCTACAGTAGTGATTCTTAAATAATTAATATCCACTGCTGGTACAGATAACAAAAACATGAAAACAGGAATAGGCTTGATATTGCAGACAAAAAAAGGTACACATGGTATCACCAGTAGTATCAATAGGAGTACTACAGTTAAGCACAGGCTTTAATTACCAATTACTTATAATTACCAATTGAAATTAAAAATAATTTTAAATTAAAAATATTGAATTACTGGGAAGCCTCTAAAAACGTGAAGTAACTATTGAAGAATATTGAAGTTTAGGAAATTAGTAAAGAATACTCATTTCATATAAAAATACTTAATTTAATATGTTATCACCAGACATCATTTTGAGTCAGGCATAGTATTGTGAATATATTAGGTCCTTACATGTGAAATTGGCATTTTGCCGTACTGACCACTTTGATCTCAAATATTTCCTCTATGGTTAAGAATTCCAAATTCAAATTTATACAGCTATTTACTCATGTATTTGTGTTTCGAAAATTATAATTCACTTGTTTTTTCCTCAATTGTTTTTTCATCTTTGCGTCACTCAGTTTACAAAATGGAAAACTTGAAATATCGCGTTATTTACGAGTACGAGTTCCACCGTGGCACCAGTGCTGCAGAAACGGCTCGAAGGATTAATGATGTGTATGGCGACGGTGCCGCAAAAGAAAACACTGTGCGTTTTTGGTTCCAACGTTTTCGTTCTGGAAATTTCGACCTGCAGAACAAGCCCCGTAGAGGCTGGAGACCAAAGTTGATAATGAAGAATTGAAGGCTATTGTGGAATCGGATCCATCGCAAACCACGTCCGAGTTAGCTGCAGGCTGCGGTGTTAGTGATAAAACTGTTTTAATCCACTTGAAGCAAATTGGGAAGGTGAAAAAGCTTGAAAGGTGGGAACCTCACGAATTGAGTGAAGCAAATCAACAAACGCGCGTTGACTGCTGCGTTGCATTACTCAACCGGTACAATAATGAAGGGATTTAGAATCGAATCATTACTTGTGATGAAAAGTGGGTCCTGTACGATAATCGGAAGCGCTCATCGCAATGGCTGAACCCTGCTGAACCAGCCAAACCATACCCCAAGCGAAAATCGACTCCAAAAAAGTTGAAAACAAAACAATTGATTGAAAAGTCCAAAATAATTGAGGAAAAAACAAGTGAATTATAATTTTTGAAACACAAATACTTGAGTAAATAGCTGTATAAATTTGAATTTGGAATTCCTAACCATAGAGGAGATATTTGAGATCAAAGTGGCCAGTACGGCAAAATGCCAATTTCATAGGTAAGGACCTAATAGTAACTCATCCACCCACACAATCTACAAGATTTTGGCTGTTTTGTTTTCTCGCGTCAAGAAAGAGAATCAAATCATTTCTCTAGCTCATATAAAAGAACATTATAGTTTATGTATAATAATTGAAAGAATATTGAATAATAATAATAATTATTATCTTGTTATTCTAAGATCTCATAGAAAGGTTTTAAAAAAAAATAGAATTTTATTAAGAAAAATGGTTTTAAAGCAAGTAAATTGTTTGATAGCTTAATGGTATGACAGATGTGTGTTGTGTTGTGAAATACTTCAACAAATACATTGTGTTAGACACTGACTGCAATTAATTACCAGTGTAAAAGTAGAACACGGGTTAATAAAGCTTATTAGCTATTGTATAATATATCATGTTGCTTATAGTACACACATCAGAATAAGGATGGATTAATTTGTAGTAATAATAATAATAGATAGGATTAATTGGAAAATAAACAAATTTAAAAAAATATGAGATATTTCAAAATTATAGTATATAGATATGTACATATTAAAAATATTAACCCCACAAACTTTTGTGTTATGTGGGGGAAAAATCAATAAACTTCCTTTCTAAGGTTTCCCTAAGTTTGATGCCATAAAAACAATATTAATGAAATTATTGTGTTTCCACAATTTGAGATAAGATAGTCAGTTCCTCTATTGTTGAGGAATCCAGGAAAAGCTTGCTTCCACCTGCAGCCTTATTGTCACTTACCATCAGGTGAGATGAAGGTCAAGAGCTTATCCCTGTTGAGTATAAAAAATTAAGTTAAAAAATATTGGAAGAATAATACTCACCATTGACACTAATATTCCAGACACTGAAATTGTCACTATATTGTCAGATCACAACCTGCTTTGAAAGTCATCATGACTCATGAGTGATGAGATACACAGATTATTAATAATGTCTTTTTCATTTTTATTTGTAGGTAGGTAACCAGCAGAACATATTTATACACGGTTATTTTTTATCACCCTGGAAAATTTTAGGGACGCTTCAGGACACGTCCATTATTATATAAAAAAAATAAAAAAAATGAAATAAAAAATCTAAAAATGCTGTTCTTGCCTAATGCAGCATTTTTTGGATTTTTTTGAAAATTAATATAAAATTAAGTAAGCAAGTTATTTTTTTATTCCTATTTAAATCAATCTAATACCATGTCGTGAAGCGTCCCTTAAATTTTCCAGGGTGATAAAAAAATAACCGTGTATATACTATATTGTATGTAGAGCATAGAGCTTCTTCACATAAGTGTCCCACTATAGGGACACATAATTTTCAAACACAGTAACAATAGGATATGGCAAAAACCAAAAAATTGCGAAAGTATAGTATAAGAAGAAAATGATGATGAATTAATGTTATTATGTGAAAATTTAAAAGGTAAAATCTGGTAAAATTTGTGATAAATAGCACGTAAGGTGTGCGAACATTACTGTTAAGTTAAAAAAATATATACAATTTCATATCAAAATACAGAGACTGAAAACTTTTTAGGTTTGTAGGTACTTTGTAAAATTATAGTAAAACAATACTAAATAAATAATTTCATCTTATCTATATACGTGTCCCAAAATTCAACGATAAGCAGGCACCAGTAGGTAGGTCTGCTCATGACTCCTCGAGAAAAAAATAGAAAAAAAATATTTCTCAATTTTTTTTGAATGTATAAAAAATTGGAATCCTTTGAAATTTGACACCTCTTAAGATATTTTTAACTACCATGACCACAATTTTTCAAACATTTCTGATTTTTTTTTGTATCAGCAACCTAAGCAGCATGGCTATCCACCACAAGCCTTAAAAATCCATGAATGCCTGTAATTTTTACACAAAAATGAATCAAAATTATTGTTTTTCTAAAACTTATGAAAGATTTTTATTTTCAATCCATCGTGCTGTAAAAAAAAGTATGGACACTACTATGGCAAGATTTTTTTAAAGTTTACGCATCTAATACAGATTCCAAAATGGTATAATAATCTAGGAAAACTAGCCACAAAAAAATATGCGTACTATTTTGAACCAAATTTCATAAAATTTTGTTGTTGACAGTAATCACTTTTACTATGTGCACAAATTAGGTTTATTGTTGCAAATTCTTGGAATTGGAATGGAACTTGTGCACAGTCAATAAAATTTAGAAGTTAGAGACAGATAGATAGAGATTATACGCTAGAGAGAGAGAGAGAGAGAGAGTTAGAAGATCGTTGTTGAATAACAGTAGGGCAGGCAGAGAAATTGCTGGTCTCAGCAAGTCAGTACGCTCCACTCCTGTGTTTACTGTGCACCGCTCTGTATTCAATTTACGTGGTTCTCGTACCTAATGTGGAATTAATTGTTGCATTGTTGATAAAAATAACCGAAGAATATGCTTTATTTTTAAAACATAATATTTTTAATCACGGAATCTAGTATGCATGAAAGGGAAAAGTTCGAGCTGTCAAGGGAACCTTCTTGGTCTGACAAGGTCATGGGAACTCGGATGAACACATCCACGACCTCGTCAGCGTCTGTTAGCCTAGGGCGAGCCCCTCTCACCCCCCCAAAAGGGGGAGGCCGGTGATCCCCCGGGGCATCCAGGGGATCCGCGACTGGCGGCAACCTGTGCAATGCAGGACCGGGCTTCCCAACCCAGGGCTCCGCTGGTTGCCGTCAGGAGGAAGAAGGTGGGCGTAATTCCGCCTCCTTCGTCCCAGCCTTCTGCGGCGGCATGGAACGGCCAAGGGATCCTCCTCCCTGGCCCACTCCGCCGACTCCTTCTGCGTCATCACGTCCACGCAGAAGGAGTTTACCGCGTCCCACGTCCTCTCTCCCTCCAGCATTGCCCGGACCACGTTCTGGAGGGAGAGGTCATCGCCGATCACGGCGGTCAGCTCACGGCGCTCCGAGGAGAAGGCGGGGCACACCGCTAAGGTGTGCTGCGCGGTGTCCTCTTGGGCGCCACAGTGGTGGCACTCGGGGGTCGCTCCTGTCCGATGCGGTGCAGATAGCGGCCAAAGCAACCACGGCCGCTAAGAATCTGCACCAAGTGGTACGAGAGCGACCCGTGGTGTTCACTGCCTGCCCTACTGTTATTCAACAACGATCTTCTAACTCTCTCTCTCTAGCGTATAATCTCTATCTATCTGTCTCTAACTTCTAAATTTTATTGATTGTGCACAAGTTCCATTCCAATTCCAAGAATTTGCAACAATAAACCTAATTTGTGCACATAGTAAAAGTGATTACTGTCAACAACAAAATTTTATGAAATTTGGTTCTTGTTCAAAATAGTACGCATATTTTTTTTGTGGCTAGTTTTCCTAGAGTATTATACCATTTTGGAATCTTGATTAGATGCGTAAACCTTTAAAAAAACTTGTCATAGTAGTGTCCATACTTTTTTTTACAGCACGATGAGTGAAAGTGGACTGAAAATAAAAATCTTTCATAAGTTTTAGAAAAACAATAATTTTAGTTGATTTTTGTGTAAAAATTACAGGCATTCATGGATTTTTAAGGCTTGTGGTGGATAGCCGTGCTGCTTAGGTTGCTGATACAAACAAAAATCAGAAATATTTGAAAAATTGTGGTCATGGTAGTTAAAAATATCTTAAGAGGTGTCAAATTTCAGAGGATTCCAATTTTTTTGTACATTCAAAAAAAATTGAGAAATATTTTTTTCAATTTTTTTCTCGTGGAGTCATGAGCAGGGCTACCTACTGGTGCCCGCTTATCGAATTTTGGGACACGTTGTATATAAAAGAAGAAACTGACTGACTGACTGACTGACTGATATATCAACGCACAGCCCAAACCACTGGGCCAAGAGATTCCAAATTTGGCACGTAGGTTCCTTATGAGGTGAAGGGGTGCACTAAGAAAGGATTTTTTAAAATTCACCCTCTAAAGGGTTGAAAAAGGGCTCCGAAGTTTGTATGGGGAAACCAGATTACTTGCTCTATTTTAATCGATACTTCACATGAGTACTCCAATCGATAAATAAGTTAACACCTGTTTCAGGATTTTCCAAATTTCAACCCCTAAAGGGGGGATATGGGGTGTCAAAGTGTGAAAATGTATAATATCAACGCACAGCCCAAACCACTGGACCTAGAGATTCCAAATTTGGCACGTGGGTTCCTTATGAACTGAAGTGCACCAAGAAAGGATTTTTTAAATTCACCCTCTAAAGGGTTGAAAAAGGGCTCCAAAGTTTGTATGGGGAAACCAGGTTACTTGCTCTATTTTAATCGAAACTTCACATGAGTACTCCAATCGATAAATAAGTTAACACCTGTTTCAGGATTTTCCAAATTTCAACCCCTAAAAGGGGGATCATCATCATCATCACAGCTCATATACGTCCCCACCAAGGGGTTCGAGCCTATGTTAGGGTGATTAGGCCTTAGTCAACCACGCTGGCCCAGTGCGGATTGGTCGACTTCACATACACCATTGAATCTCTTCGCAGATGTATGCAGGTTGCCTCACGATGTTTTCCTTCACCGTAGGAGCATCAGATAAATGTACATATGAAATTCGAAACGAAAAATACATTGGTACATGGCGGGTCTCGAACCCCGACCTCCCGATTGGAAGGCAAGTGCCGAGTCCACTGCGCCACCGACGCTCCGACCGAAAAGGGGGATATGGGGTGTCAAAGTGTGAAAATTGATAATATCAACGCACAGCCCAAACCACTGGGCTTAGAGATTCCAAATTTGGCACGTAGGTTCCTCGTGAGGTGAAGAGGTGCACTAAGAAAGAATTTTTGGAAATTCCACCCCTGAGGGGGTAAAATGGGGATGAAAGTTTGTATGAAAGTCCGTCAGTTTTGAAGTTAGGATTTCCAAATTTTGGATTTAGGCTGGAGATTTATGCAAGTGCAAAAAGAATGGATATTTCAAAAACCACCCTCTACGGGGTTTAAACGGAGGCCTTAAATTTGTACAAAATTAAACTATCTATATTAACGACACACCAAAAAACCAAGGCAAACACCCTTACTTCTGTTCCAGTCGATTCTTTCAAAAAGCACCGGACTGCCAGTATCTAAATGGGGCCATCCCCGCGATATCACAGAAATCGGCTCTCAATCAACGAAGTTCCACAGTAGCGAACATAACTGAATTGACAGCCCCCTCCTTTCTGAAGTCGGTTAAAAATGCAATGCAGCCAGTACCAGAAAGAAAAATATATGAATTTTTTTTATCAAACTCACACTTCACCGTTTTTCATAAGTATCACAGGCATCCAAAATTCGTTATTTTTAAGCTCCGACGCATACTTTGGAGATATTTGTAAAATCTCTAAATTTCTCTACATAATAAGGCTCGGGATGAAACATGATTTATTAAATATAGGCCTCGGCTACATATTACTTATTATCTTCTATCTATATCTGTATATATAAAAGAAGAAACCGACTGACTGACATATCAACGCACAACCTAAACCACCGGGTCTAGAGATTTAAAATTTGACACGTAGGCTCCTTATGAGATGTACTAAGAAAGGATTTTCCAAAATTCACGCCCTAAGGGGTTGAAATCGGGCTCCAAATTTTGTATGGGGGAACAAGATTAATTGGACTATTTTATTTGAAGCTTCACAGGAGTACTCCTATCGATAAATGAGTCAACACCTGTTTTAGGTTTTTTTCAGAATTCACCCTTTTAAATGGGGGATATGGGGTGTCGAAGGCTGAAAATTAATATGGGTATCCTTTGTATGGTTTATCGGGTCGCTGGTTACAAAAACAATAACAATTTCTAAATCCAACCTGGCGGTTGTGAACTACCATCATCGTTTTCTATCTTCTTCTCAATATGGAAAAGAAGAAACTGACTCACATATCAATGTACAGCCCAAACCTTCGGGTCTAAAGATGCAAAATTTAACAAGTAGGTTTCTTATGAGGTCTAAGGGCTATGAGCACTAAGAATGGATTTTTCGAAAACCACCCTCTAAGGATTTGAAACGGAGGTCCAACATTTGTATGAGGAAACAGAATGAGACTATTTTATTTGAAATTTCACAGGAGTACTGTTATTAATAAATGAGTAAACACATGTTTTAAGTTTTTACAGAATCCCATTTCCCTTTTTAGGGGTTCCCCTAAAAAGGGAAATGGGATGAGAAAGTCTGAAAATCAACATGTACATGAGTATTCTTTTTGTGGTTTATCGAGTCGCTGATTACGAAAACAGCAACAATTTTAAAATCTAACGTGCAGACGTGAAATATTATCACCCATATAAGGGTTCTATATATTTTTTCATTTTAGGTATGCCATCTCCATCGTCGTCAATCGGGTACCTAGGCGAGCGCGGGCGGCGCGGCGAGACGAGAGGAGTAGTTATCAGGAATAATTCTGCATCTATAATAAGTACAGTTCAAGGTGCTGCTGGAAGGTGGTTGCCTTACCCCGAATTTGACGCAAGCGAAGCCGCGGGCAAAAGCTAGTATGTTATATGAATGATTGTGAATGTAAAATAAAACAATTTACAAACAAAATAATGTTTTATAATTAAAGAGGCTTTTACAAAATTCAGCAAAAAAAATCTCAAAGGGTTTAAGAGCAGAGCCCGCAGGGGCCTAATCAATATAATATAAGATAAATCATGTGTGCTTAGTTTAAGAGTTAGATGATGTGATCTTATCACAGTTAAGCTGTTGAAATTTTAACAAGTGTCATATCTTGTGTAATCTTAACTACAAAATAAATCTAGGTATTTGCAACTTTAGCAAAGAGATGGCAAAGTCAAAGTACACAACGAAAATTAAAACAATAAAATATTTTTTTACATCAAGTAACCTGGCAATTACTTATGTGACAAAAGAAACCTTCTGAATGATTGATTTGATTCTGAATGGTTGAGTTGATACTGATCACATCAGAAACATAACATCCAGATACAACTTTCTTTTTTTGTAATCCTTACTAATATTACCTTCACGCAAAAACGACTGAATGGATTTGTATCAAATTTTGTAGGTAGATGGATTACGAGATGTATTGACATATAGGCTACTTTTTATCCAGGAAAAGTAAGTAGTTCCCGCAGGAAACTCAATTTACTGTTTATTCTTTGAACTTTTAAGGTGAAACCGTTGGTGGGCACAGCTAGTACTATTATAAATATATTAACTATTTCCTAAAAACATAATACACACTGTAACATTATGAAAATTGCCGATTCATTGTAGGTCACTCATAGTGCACAGATGTGTGAATAAGTATTATTTAATTTTACTGACTAGTAAATAAAACCAAAAACATTTATTATTTCTATCTTTTCTATTCTATAATATAATAAAGCTTTTGTCATTACTGAATGACCTCTAATTTAAAATCTATATATAAATCACATTACGCGTTATTATTCTAAGCACATTACAAATACTTCTTTACAATAAATTAAATATGAAAAATACTCACGAGAATTGTTGAGGAGTTGGCTGCTGTGGTTTGGAAGAAGTCGGCGAAGTCATGATGTTAAATCAGTTTCTCTGTGTAGATAAAACAGTAGTAATTATTTAATAGGTACGATAAGTTTAATACTTAAAGCAAATGATACTGCTTATATTCAGTAAAATAGATTTATTAGGTGATTTTCAATATCTTTTTCCAGATTATAGCAGTTTTAATAAATTAAATTATTGAGGATTTTCAAAATCGATTTTACGTAATCAAACAAGAACATTTACCTCTTTGGTGTCACTATCTAATGTGTTGTGATTGCGTTATTAAACTAAGCTCATAATGTATTGATTGTTTCAGAAATTTAAATTAGTTTTACTTTAACAAAAATTTAATCGATAGAACGATCCGAAAAATTTCAGTTTGTCTGTCTGACACTGACAATTTAACAGCTGAGCTGACACTTGACTGAGGCGCGTTCACATCACAGAGGCGCGTTCAGGGCCTTCGCGCGAAGTACAACTTTTCGCTCTAACCCCGTTCAATGCCTTCGAGCGTGACAACCGGGTGAAAGTTTCACCGAGAAACAACCGGCCCGTTCAAGACCTTTGAGTGTCGGCGCGAGTTACAACCGAACAACCATCGAATTTGATGCCCTTTAAATCCCATCTCAAAAATCCATCCTGTATAACGTGTATGGTCATAATGGTCACCGTAAATTGACCGTAATAAGAGGGGTTCGCCCAGCCATGTCATCTCCCGTCTGAATGCTCTAAATTAATGCCAGTTAACAATTGTTTTTGTAGGTTCAAAGATATAGAACTATAAATTGGTTGGCGTGAGAGCGTGCACAGACAAGTGTCTGTACTGTAGCATAAGAATAACTAATAATACGAGTATAGAAGCGAAACTCCCGGCCGTCGAGCGCTCAAGGCCACGTTATTTACCTACCGTTTGATTTCCGTTGAACGGAATCGCCAGTCAAGGCGCGCACCGTGTGTTTCAGGTACCTTGTGAATGTTTTCCTATTGATTACCTGATTAAGCTTTTTATAAGAATGCGTATTTACTACGCGCTGAAGTTTAATAACCGAAACTTCAAATCATCTACAAAAACGCCATCTTTTATAAATATCAGACATTTGTAAATATTTCTGTTGAATTGAAACCTTATAAATAAAAATGATTGAATACTTTAAAATTATTTTTATTATACCTACCCTAGATACAGATACCGTTTTATTCGTAATATTTATTACATGTCAAAGCTAATACAATATAATGTATCGAGTTTTTAAAGCTGTCATTGTACTCGTAGTGCAATTTTGAAACTCTGTAAGTATGGGATTTTTTTGTCAAGTCGGGAATAATTTGAATTATGAGAAACTTTGGTACTGCTATATACGAGTATATTTTTATCGACCTTTGTCACTGTTCCATATAAAATTTAAATACAATCGACGACACGACGACTCGACGACACGGTTAGCGCAGAGGTCGAGTGATCGCCTACTGTGCAACGGGTCGCGGGTTCGATTCCCGCATGGGACAGATATTTTGTATGGCCTACAGAAATTTGTTCCGGTCTGGGCGTATGTGCATGTGATATTCTATGTTTGTAACTGCACCCACGACACAGGAGAAAATCCTAGTGTGGGGCAACGTTTTTAAAAAAAGAAAAAAAATCAATACTTGATTAAAATTATGAAACAACAGATTTTTTTTCAATTGAAAATGTTGGTAGTAAAAAGTGAGCTTAGGTTTTATCCATTAGTACATTCATAACTTCAACTCTTGGACTATAAACGTAGGTACGATACCTAAATTACAAACCATTTTTGTACATCGAAATTCGAAACATTTTAATGATTTTGTTCTCGAAGTGTAGGGATTAAGCTCAATTAATCAAAAATAGGCAGGTTCTTATAACTGCGGAATCAAAAAAACTAAAAATGTTATTGCTAAAGATAGTCGCTCGCTCGCTACACTTGAAGTACAAAATCAATAAGACTCGGTGTATGCTCAGTTTCTCATTTAATGTAAAATATGGAGGTACCTATATAAAAAATATTGTAGTGGTAACCATACGTCCATGTGGTGACCCTAGCGGCGTCCGCAGACTACTGCGGGGCGTTACAGGGGGAAGGGCGCTGTAGGTATGCAAATAGCGGCATTTGGCGCACCAACAAAGGAGATTCGCTTCTATACTCGTATTATTAGTTATTCTTATGACTGTAGTCGAGACGAATGTGGAGAGCGATAGAGGTGGCTGCGTTCCGTATGCTGCTTTTAGCTTGTTACAAAATTTTTAAAAAGTGATGAGTTTTCGATGCCTTTATTTGTTTAAAATAAAATACCACAATTCACGTCACTGTGATTTAAAATTGTCTGTCTACCGATCTTATTTGCCAGATGCTTCCTTCGAAGACTATAGAGCCCATGGACTTAATATTAAGTCCATGATAGAGCCTCATTTCTCGTCTATTTCCCATTAGTCTATGAGTCATCGTCATCATAGCTCATATACGTCCTCACCGAGGGGATCGAGCCTACCTTTAGTTAGGCTGTTTAGGCCTTAGCCAACCACGCTGAACCAGTGCAGATTGGTCAGCTTCACATACACCTTTGAATTTATTCGCAGATGTGTGTAGGTGCCTCACGATATTTTCCTTCACCGTAATAGTGTCGACAATAATGTTACATATGAAATTCGAAAAACAAACGAAATATTGGCAGGATCGAACCACGCACCTCCCGATTGGAAGGCGAGAGCCAAGTCCACAGCGCCATCGACGCTCCAAGTCCATGAGTATTGTCTGAAAACCTTTCGATGGGGTTTTTAATTCAGTAAATTTTTTTTTGTGTAAATTTCATCAGTCGGTCCTGTTGCAACTTGACATTTATCCCTCCGATTTTCACCTACTGATCATAGAGACATCAGTGAATAGATAAATATGCCATTTAGTCGACATAATGAAAGCAATCTCATTTTTCGTGTAACCGCCAGCAGGGCCTAATTGGATCCGGTCTGGGGCCAGGGATTGGTTTGTTGATCCTTGAAAGAAGCATATGTTGAGCAGCGGGCATATCATGGTTCGACTGATGTGACAACGGCGGATTCTAGACGGAACGGAAGTTGAAAAGTCCCACCCTACCCAACCACCAAACAAAACAACCTGCAAAGTTACAAATTGCTTTCGTGGTGATTTGAGCCCTGAACTTCCACGTCTCAGGCACTTTAATATAACGTTTAAATGACATGTGAGAAGGTGAAAAAATCTTATTCTTTAACTGAAGGCGATACAAAAACATGAAAATTTCCTTCTAACTATCGCTAAGTATTAAAATTTACTAGACCATGCTGGTTCAAGGACTCGAGGAGTTATTAAGAGTGTATTTTCCAAATATATTTTTTTGTTACAAGTGTTGATGCGTAAGTTTCCCAGTCTTTCTTCGACATCTAGCATAATAACAAATCAATATGAATCAAAATTTGACATAATGTTGAACATTACAGGGCAATGGTGTATTGTACACTGATTGACACAGCACCCAAATGGCACTGCAGACACGTTAATTGGTGGCTCAACATAAAAGGATTGATTCTGATCAAAACCATTTCCCGGTTAGGTATTTGAAGATATCAAATTGTTGGGCAAATTTGCGCTATACCATTATAAAAATAAACTTTAATTTCAGCCGCCAAATAATAACAGCCTCTGGATGAAAGTAAATGTTACGCGATGGATAGAAAAGCATTCTTTACTTGATTATGGACATGATGATGGGCGATCCCTTTCTAAGTCTGTTTTCCGCGTCTAGCCGTATAAAAACAAAATTTCATCCCACTGGATCATCATAGTATCACTTGAATTCGCTCTGTAAACTTGCGGTGTTTCGTGAAAATGATTTCAAAGCTATTGGTGAGTTACAAAATATTTCTTATTTTTCCCTTGCGAATTACGATTTTGTTTTTAGGAACTCATTTTTTTCATGTGGCTGTGACTAATACTAATAACTATTGACATAGAGTTGGAGCATTTTAATAATAATAATAATAATAATTTATTTATTGCACAACGTAATGACATAGTACCTACTTACACAAAACAAGGAAGAAAAAAAAAATAAAACAACTATAGTACAATAAACAAGATCAACAGGCCTATTATGGATCTTTCATCGTATGACATGGTATAAATATTGAGATTAGGAAGTCATGAAATGCTTCATTTGGTATAACTGATCTTAAATGATATCATCATTATGGTATAATTTCAATGATGTCATCATGATATAAGAAGCAAATAATCAAAAAAAATTTTTAACGAGTCTAATTTATTGCACTATGATTTCATCATGACATCATTTGAAAACTATGATATCGGTAATAGGCCTACAAGTCTGAATTTGCAGGTAGGTACAAAATACAATACCCCTTACCTCCCGTCCTAGTGATTCACTGTGTGACAGCAAGGTAATGATTCCCGTCCTAAGGTAATGATTTTAGCACTCACACCACAATGTTTACACTTCAAACTAAAAGAGAATGATTATATAAAGTAGAATAATGACTATAATTGACAAAAAAAAAATGAAAATGAATGCATTGTTGATCTTTACAAAATTTCAGGGGTCCTATCTTGCATCGTCCGTCTGGCGTCGAGCTTTCATCTTTTGATTTAGGTTTTTGCATTGACATATAACGGCAATGGGTTTTTGAAGAAAATATTGCGACGAAACCCAATATTTTTTTCCAGTTTCGTCAAAACGAAACGAATAATTTTTTTTTTAAATCGTAATCTGTATCTTTTTGGAAGAAACCGCAAAATAAATTGACCGACTTGTCGTTTGAATTACCCTAGGTTAACTATTAAGTCATCAAGATTCAAGAAAAGAAATATTGCTTTGTAAATAAAATCTATTTTGAAACTGGCTCTTGACGCGTTCTTTAGCTAGGTTGCTTGGTTCATACGGATTACACGCTGTTTGTCACAAACGCTGTTCGTCACAAACCTATTATTGCGTTTGCGAAATATTGCGACAAAGCTAGCCGTTCACTTCTTTAGGAACTGTCACTGCAAAGTTGCTCTCCGACGCTTTCTTATTTGTTTTTTTTTTATTTTAAAAATCGTGTACCTTATGTCTAATACGTACTAACTAGGTGTTTTAATATTGATGTTTATTTCTCACACGATTAAAATAATAGCTTTATACTGTAACATAGTTTCGTCTACTACCGTACCGTCAGTCCATCGTACGTAGGCACCGTTGTTCACTATTATCTGTGATATAGGGTTTTCTGGTCCTGGTTGTTGCGGTGTTTGGCAGCAAAGCCGACAAGCGAAGCGTGGGACTGGATAGCTGGAATCCGTTGGGTTGGAGCGGCGTGCCCTGGGTGCCTGGACAGACTGCTGCACCATTCATATCCGGCCATGGAGGTAATAATAAACCTCAATCTATTCATACTCCTTAACAAAAAGTATTTACTAAGTACTATACCTACAATAAATAGTAGGTAAGTACTTTACTTAAAGTAATTGCAATTTATCTTTGTATGTAGACAGCATAATACCTACTTTTTTTTTGTATTTACTTTAAAAATGCAAAATTAATATCAAACATTAGTGACTTTGCATTTACTTTAAAAATGCAAAATTAATATCAAACATTAGAAATAAAATCAATATACCTAAAGAAATTTTCGAGCAGGATTCGAACCTGCATATTTAACATACCGTGTTGATGTCATTGCCATTGCCACCGAAGACCATAATTCAACCCAAGCGAAATTTCAACTGTATTGATCTCTCAAAGCAGGTCTTATTCACTGTTAATAACCACGCTTGTGGCTAGAATGACGATACTCCTTGTCTGTCTGTAGTACTTGCTGCATCGGACACGAGCGCGGACGTGGCCGGCGCGGTGGCCGCGGCCAAGGCGGCGGCAGCGGCGGTGATGGCGGCGCAGCACGAGGTGGCCGCCGCCAAGCACGCCGCCATCGAGCACCAGAGCATCGCCAGCGCCAAGGAGGTTGCGGCCGCGCACGCGGCTCACAAGAGGTACCACAGGACAACATACTGTCCACAGGGCAGCTTATTTCCATGTTTTGTGCCTACTGACAGTCAGCGAAGTCCTTTAACATACCTAGTGACTGACTTTACCGACCTCGACTTATTTAACACCAAACCATACTCAGTAAAAGAGATGCTCTGCTCTCTCAAAACTTGGTTTGACGTGGGTCCCTTGGCTGTTCCCATTTTGTTATTCTATTTTTTTACCACTTTATTGTAAGATAGGTACGAAGTATGATAAAAATATTTTAAAAGCAAAAACATAGAAAAGTCATGCAAAAACTGTTATTGGTACACAGACAGTTATTGTTACAACGAAGCATACATACGTATTAAGTTCTGTAACTTTTCCATAGAAATAAAAATAAATTACATAAAAAAAACTAAAAGTCTCGCAGGTCCAAAGAATTATTAACATTAGTTTTCTTTGTTTTCGTATTTAGCGAAGAGGCTGCAAGGCAAGCCCGCGCCCATGCTCTCGAGGCTGCCCAAGCTGCAGTGCACGCCCAAGCTCAGCTCGCATCGGCCAAGGCCCGCGCCGCTGTAGCTCAGAAGGTGGCCGCTGCGAGGGAAGCTGCAGCGGCCAAGGCGCTGCAAAGAGCTGCGCATTCGCAGGCGGCTAGGCTGCAGAATGCTGGTAAGGCTACCGATTGCATTGAAAATGACGCTCGATGTAATAAATTTACACATCCATGAAAATCGGCGGCGGAGTGATGTTTCATTATAATACTAGTTTGCTATTTCTAAGTTGAGCAACGTCGTCTTTGTGGCCAGGTCCAAAATGAGTGACCATAATGTTGAAACATGTGTCCTTCTTCCGTGTTTGAAGTATTCGTAGCACTGTGAGAAGATTTAATGAAGTTGTTGAGGATTCTGAATAACTTTTTTACTGGAAGACCGTCCTTTTGCAGACTGCTCGTTGCATTTAATGAGTGAGTTCAATTCTTGCCCAGCAAGCACTGAAACAACAACACGACTGCCGACGATCGATAGCATGCTCCTCGATGATTCGACTTGCAATTTTTTTAACTTTAGCTTAGCTTTTTATTTCCTTACTTGATGAGTATGAAAGTAATATTCGTAATTCGTAAACAATTGCTTCACATTCTTAGCTTTCTATGGCTCACATACAGTTCATAGAGTCTGTTAATTTTTCGACAGCATGATAAAGGTATGGTATTTCCATTGTGACTGAAATTGCTGACGTACTGTTGTCTTTTACTGACAATCTGTCGCCTTCTTTTAATAGTCCGTTTGTTAACAGATATAGAATCGTTGAAGCTGTCGGTGATTCAGAGCTCCGGCGCAGCGGGCGCCGCGGGCGCCGCGCAGCACGCCGCCACGGCCGCCGCAGCCGCCCTCGGACCCTGGCCGGCATGGAAGACGTGGCCCAACGGATGGGCACCCACCCATGGCCCGTGGGCTTGGTCTTAGAATTGTGTGCAGACGCCGATATAACGCTATGAGTGCTAACGTTCATACTCAGATTGATAAACCGATCGATAAAATAGCTATATTGTTATGAATTTGTCATGTAAGAGTTTATATTAAGGGTAAGAAAGAATAAAATGTATAAAGTATCATAAATAAATGATTCACATTGTTTTCCTAAGATAAGAATTTGACATAAAATTGTGTTGTATTTTTGCTAACACGCGATTTAAGTTTGTGTGTTTTATATTCATGTTAAGTTATAAATAAATCCTTACGAGTATACTGAAAATAAATTCGAAAACCTCATTAATAGAAATAGCGTTCACAAGTTATTTTAATGTGCGAGAATTTGTTGATTTAGTGTAAGTTTTTTACTTTCAAATATACCTATTTTACGAGGACTCGTGTTTTTTTTTTACTTGCTGGTAGTGTTTTTTCTTAGCTTCGCAGGATGTCATATCATTTCAATATTCCTGAGATAGCAAGTCATTAGAAAATTTCAAATAATGTTTAAGAGAAAGATTTCGTAAAAATTGTATAATTGTTGTAAATAATAATCGCATAATTCAGTAAAACATGGTAAAACTAACAAAATAACTGAATTGCGGGCGTCAAGTCAATAGTTCTTTTAAATAATTCTTTTAAATTATTTTATTTAGTTTCGTCTTTTACAGTTATTAATCATAAAGCTCATTATTTCGAGATAATTAATAGTTGTTTTCTCAAGACTAAAATTCTGGGGCCAAATTGTTGGTTACAGTCAGTATGGACCTACAAAAAATATTTTTTTTAGATTCGTGGTTACAGTATAATTTCATGTGGAAAAGTGGAGATATATAAGGATTTCTTCATAGCTTCCTACAATTCATAAAATTGATTTGCACACTACGCCTGCGCGGTTACCATTGACAACGCGAGATAGGCTCCATCTGTGGTATACAGCATCCACATCTCATCTGATGCTATTACGTAAAATCAGCAAAATGTGACTATCGTGGCTATAATAGTAATAATAATGTAGAATATATGCACGCCAGAGTATAAAATACAGGTGGGTAAAAAGGATCTTGTAACGTTGCATTTTTAAATTAATATAGAATTTCCTCTCCACAAACAGACTCTTGATGGTCCGTGCCCTGTATTTTGTTTTCATATCTGTTGGAATCTGCTTTTATTTAGTTTAATAGCTTGTCTAGTAGTGGGTACACGTCGACGTCTTTGTTTAAGCCTGTGACGTATAGGGTTCTTGACCGAGAACTAATAATTCTCCACTATGGGCGTTTCCCATCAAAATACCCAAAAAGTAAATATCTGAATCAAAATTGGTGCAATATAGAAATGACTTATTCGTTATTCGTAATGAAAAACTCTTGACGACATCGCATCAACAAATTAGTCAAACTACAAAGTGATTCAAAATACCAAAGTAACAAATCTAAAACCGTAATTTATTAACGTTTTCGTTTTTTGTTGATATATTTTACCTTGATTGATATATAAATACTCACTTTGATGTGGTACCAGTGTTAAGCGACTCCTGATTGCATCTATAAATATAACAGGTAAATATGTGACGATTGTGTACCCACTTCTCTCTATTATGTTCTCCATTATTGGTTATCAGATTAGCACCACGATGTGGCTCCGCTGTGTTTTGGCCGTCTTGGCTTGGGCAAGCTCGCAGGCAGCGGACCATGAGCGGAGGCGATACACAAACCCCACGTACTACAATGTTGGGGGAGTTCTGTCCAGCAACGAGTCTATTGCATTTTTCAAGGATACAATTTCGGTAAACTTCTGTATAACTTTGGTAAATGTTTAGGATTAGTCTATACCTACTCTATAGAAGCAATTTATTTGTTGGATTCTAAGCGAAACTATGATATGTACCTATGTTTTCATCAACTTAATATTAACTTTTTGAAGCTTTTAAGGGTATTATCCTTTAATACCCCATTGATCATTTCCTTGAACTATCTTGTGTATTCCTCGTCAAAGCAAAGAACAAAGTATACGATGGTTTTCATCAATTAATATGGGTCGAGAAGATAGAACTATTTTGGAACTATTTTGCGTTTCAGATATAATTTCTTAAATGATCATTTCTATTCACTGTATTATTTACAGAATCTAAATTTCAAAGACCAGTATGTTCCGCGTGGTGTAACTTATCACGACTATTCTATATTGATGGACACGAATCCTATAAAAACGGCATTGAATGTTTGCAAGGACCTAATCGCACATAGAGTGAGTAAACATTTTAAATTGTTTTATTTTTCAAAAGGATTTGAATCTAATCAGTTCAAAGTGTAGATGTTCTTGATCAGTGATATTGGACGGTATAGTCAATTTTAGTAGGTGTGTTATTTAAATTTGAGTTCAAATGTGTTTCATTGCGTTTGAGTTCCCGCGTTGTTTCTGTGAAGTTGAATTTAAAAATTTGCGGTTAAATAAACATGTTCTCTCTCTGACATTAAAAGTATTTTCGCTAGATACCTAACAATCAATTACTGCAAGACAAGAGGCAAAAATGACAGCATGCTACTTATCCTTTCATAGCCAATACGCAAAACTCAGGTGACTGGTTAATTTCTTTTACAGGTGTACGCTGTGGTTGTCTCCCATCCTCTGACAGGGGACTTGTCCCCTGCAGCAGTCTCGTACACAAGTGGGTTCTACCACATCCCCGTCATCGGGATATCGTCCAGGGACTCTGCCTTCTCCGACAAGAACATCCACGTGTCGTTTCTGCGCACAGTGCCGCCATACTCTCACCAGGCGGATGTGTGGGTGGACGTGTTGAAGCATTTCAACTACATGAAGGTCATCGTCATCCATAGCTCGGATACAGATGGTCGTGCTATATTGGGAAGGTAAACCTATTATGTATTCTTTTATTTTCGCAAGATATCACAGTGTGTACAAAAATTTGTTCTTGCTTAAATAGTACCTACTTGTCCAATTCGCAGGTTTCAAACAACGTCTCAAAACGTGGACGATGACGTCGACAGGAAAGTGGTGGTGGAACAGGTCATAGAGTTTGAGCCGGGCTTGGATTCCTTCAGCGATAAGCTGATAGACGTTAAGAGCGCACAAGCTAGAGTCTTTTTGATGTATGCCAGGTGAGAACATAGTTAACAAGAATCAAGATCACTCATTGGGTATTTGGTGTTACCACAAATATAGGCATTTAGTTTGATCCAATTTTTAATTTATACAGAATTTTATAACATCACATATTCATCGCTTCAATCTTGGCATTGCTTTGCAATAGACACTTGGAGTTGATAACTGTTGAACGCTGACATTCCACTAGATTAACAAATGCTCTCTGCTCTGAATGATTATATTTCTGTCTTAGTAGGTACTTAAATTGATTTATGTAATTCATATACCTACTTATAAATTTCAGTAAAACCGACGCAGAAATAATCTTCCGAGATGCTACTTTCCTAAATATGACCACGGCGGGTTATGTGTGGATGGTGACTGAGCAAGCGCTCGACGCAGCGAATGCTCCAGAGGGTCTACTTGGCTTGCGTCTGGTTAACGCTACCAATGAGCATGCACATATCCAAGATTCTATGTAAGTTTTAAATAAACTACAATAATAATAATAATATAATAATAATAATAAAGTATATTTATTTCTCACCACAAAATTACAGTACATAAAAGGAAGGCATATTAGTGTATACAATACAATTTATTTTGTGGGAGACTGATGCCTAAACTAGACAAGTCTGTATGTTAGGACCAGGCCTCCACTCTCAGGGTTGACACATCTGCTTATTATTGTCTTGTTTATCCTTACATGACTGTAAAAAGAGAAAAGAAAAAAATCCGCTCATTTTGTAAAATAAAACTAAACTAATGTATGTGTGCGTGTGGATGTGTATGTGTGCGTTAGTGTGCGTGCCTGTGTGCATTTACGACTTTTATACATACATAAGTATTACAATTTTATAATGATAATTATTTTTGTTTAACTGTGTGGGTGTGTGTGTGTATGTATGTGGATGTGTATAAGTATGTGTCTATGCTTGCATGAGTGGGTGTATATTGTGTACCACTTTATGGTAAAAACAATTCTGTTTATTATTATTTTTTCGAGTATACATATGTATATGTATTTAAAATTCTGGTTTTACAATGCTCGCTCCTAGTAACTTTCAAATATTAATGTATCCAGAAAGATAACGGATGTTTTTCCTCATTGGTCACTGATCGATCTGTAAAGGCAATAGGTACGTGCTGCGAGTTGCCTATGTCAAACTAAAGCCCCTTTCATCGGATTTGCCGTATCAAGAATGTGCCAAAACCAGAATCTGTCCCTAACCGAATAAGCGGATAAATTAGTTAAATTCCAATATTTCATCATCATCATCACAGCTCATATACGTCCTCACCGAGGGGTTCGAGCCTACCCTATGTATTAGGGTGATTAGGCCTTAGTCAACCACGCTGGCCCAGTGCGGATTGGTCGACTTCACATACATAATTGAATTTCTTCGCAGATGTATGCAGGTTGCCTCACGATGTTTTCCTTCACCGTAGGAGCGTCAGACAAATGTACATATGAAATTCGAAACGAAAAACACATTGGTACATGGCGGGTCTTTAACCCCGACCCCCCGATTGGAAGGCAAGTGCCGACTACACAGCGCCACCGACGCTGCATCTTACTGGATTAGCTGTAGTTGTTGCGTACCTAACCTACCTTTAATTTCACTCAAAGTCTAAAATTCTACTTATAGTTCACTCACATAGGTTGCAATTTTTTCCATCATATTAGTTACGTGCTCGCATCGGCCATTCGTGACATGAATACCACGGAAGAGATCAATGCACCGCCTTCAGACTGCGACAACTCCGGTTCGATTTGGACAACTGGCCGCCATCTGTTCGACTTCATACGAAGGCAAAAGCTTGAAAACGGAGCGACAGGGTTCGTCGCGTTCGACGACCACGGCGACAGGGTCCACGCCGAGTACGACATGGTGAATGTGCGGACTCAGGGCGAGCATGTGGCCGTCGGGAAATACTTTTACTCGAAGGTATATCAGTCTGCACTATCACTTTAAAATTGCACTATACCTGCTCTCTTATATCATCGTTCTACCTAGCTATTAGAGCCGAACTAAAGATTATTAAAACAGGGAACCGATCATAGATTACAAGTAGTTACAAGATAAATAGAGTCTGCAAAATCTTTAGTTTTATCAAAGATATTTTTAGATTCGTTTTGAATACTTTTGCATTTATAATGTTAGTTAAGATTTTACTTGCAATTTTTGATTTTAAATCCGCACGCAACTTTGTACAATCTTGCATTTGATTTCATGTAGGTATTGTACAGTCGACTAGAAAGAGATCCATTGATCAAAGTTACAAAAATATGATAAGTCAATAAAGTCGTGTAGGGTAGGACATGTTTTTGTAACTAACCGGTATCGATCTCTTTGTAGTCAACTGTACATAATTGTTTTTTACAGGAAACTCAAAAGATGCGATTAGAATTAAAAGAGAATGAAATTATTTGGATGGGTCGAAGCCCTTCAAAGCCAGAGGGATTTATGATACCAACGCACTTGAAGGTAAAATACGATGTGATTAATTATCTTTATACAATTGATGAGTTGTTTTTTGATAATTTAAATGTTTCTAACAAGGTGTTAACAATTGAGGAGAAACCATTTGTTTATGCTCGACGTATAGACGATGGCAGTGATTGTACTACCGAAGAAATACCGTGTCCGCATTATAATGCTAGTGAAGACACAGGTATATATTTTCTTATGGAAATAGATAATGTTATGGAAATAGATAACGTCAATACTTATTAACATTATGTTAAAAATTTACTTCAGGTCAACTCTATTGCTGCAAAGGTTTCTGCATGGATTTATTGCGATATTTATCGAAGGCGATTAACTTCACCTATTCTCTAGCCCTGTCCCCGGATGGACAATTTGGAAACTATATTTTTAAGAACCTCTCCATACCGGGATCCAAGAAAGAGTGGACTGGATTGATTGGTAAGTATTTAAACTAAATACTGTAGTATTATATTATCTGTGTAAATATAATTAATGTATTGAAAAATAAATAACAAAATTACAAAGATTTCTTAACTTTAGGGGAATTGGTATACGAGCGAGCGGATATGATAGTAGCTCCGTTAACAATAAATCCAGAACGAGCAGAGTTCATTGAATTCAGTAAACCATTTAAGTATCAAGGTATCACGATTCTGGAGAAAAAGGTAAAAATAATGTTATAGTAGGTAAGCGATATGGTGTTAGTAGCCTCCGCCAGGCCGGCTAATTCCGTAGCTCTGGTTGCCAATAGCCCCTTTAGGCGCGGTATGGTCAAAGAGCAAAATGGTAAAAGATCAAAACGTCAAAAGCGCACAATGGTAAAAGATCATATTGGTAAGAGAGCAAAATGGTAAAAATTACATTTACATACACACCTATATTCTTCTGCTTTTCACAAGTACTTATATAAGTACATGAAACTTTAATTTTCGCCATTTTACTCTCTTATCGATATGATATTTTTCCATTGAGCGCTTTTGACGTTTTGCTCTTTTACCATTGTGCTCCTTTACCATTTTACGATCGCTTACTATTTTGCTCTTTGACCATACTGCGCCTAAAGGCCAATAGCCAACAGCTGTCTGAAGCAAGTTGGCACCCAGATTTAAGGAATAGACAAATTCACAAATGCTGCAAATTATAATCAAGCATTCGCCAAGATGTGACTCACACCATTTTGATTCCACGTTTTTAACCTTTGTTTACGGAAGTCCCCCAGTGCTTGAGGTGAATTTAAAAATACCGACTAAGCATCCTGAATGTTCTTAAACTTCTCTAAAACCTTGAACTTCCCCGAGTCGATCCGAAATATTATGTTATTTTATTATTTAGATATATATAGCTTTGAGTAGCTCGTTGGCTTAATAATGGGTGCGCGTAGGCTTTGGTCAGGTCTTTGATGGGTAACCAACAATGTGAAAAATCACGAGCACCTCCGTGATTCAAAAGGAATGATAAACCGTGTGTCCTTTGTCTAACCTCCTTTCGGTTGTGTTAGTGTTAATAGTCCCATCGGACTATACTGGTGAAAGAACAGAATATTATGCACCTTGTATTTACGCAGACTCTTGTACACTATTTTATCACCCACGCAGATGGCTGGTTTCGGTTGGAATTAGCTGCCGTGATCAAAATTTGTTACGAGGACGATTATATAACATCTGTATAGCTCCTTAATCACCTGTTTACAGCCATCGCGATCATCGACACTCGTATCTTTCTTGCAACCATTTTCGAATACACTGTGGATTCTTGTGATGGTGTCCGTACACGTGGTGGCTCTAGTTCTGTACCTCCTGGACCGGTTCTCACCGTTCGGAAGATTCAAATTGGCCAACATCGATGGCACCGAAGAGGATGCTCTAAACTTGTCTAGCGCTATCTGGTTCGCTTGGGGAGTTCTTTTGAACAGCGGGATTGGTGAAGGTATTATGAAACTTGATTTATTCCCAGAAAACTTTAAACAATCCTTTTTGATTTTGTTTTGGTAGCTCTTTACTTTCTTATTCCCTCTGCCAACAAGATTTTGCGTATACTTAAAACTAAACATGCCGTGAATGTTGACATGTCACAGATAGTAATTATATTATTTGTAATCAATAGGTAGGTACTAGATAAAATAATAACTGATGTGTTTTCACATTGGGAATGAATATAATATAATAAGAGCAGGGATTACCTTCTTATTGTCTCTTTATGCCTTTTATTTCACTCATAGGTACTCCACGGAGTTTTTCGGCGAGAGTTCTCGGCATGGTGTGGGCAGGTTTCGCTATGATCATCGTCGCTTCCTACACTGCCAATTTGGCTGCTTTCCTCGTCCTCGAACGACCAAAAACTAAACTAACTGGAATTAATGATGCACGTGTGAGTATGATAATCTCCATCTAACTTCTACAGCGACGAATTTAAATGAAAATAGATATTTACTTACTAAACTAGCTGTGTCCGCGAACAACGTTTTGCCATAATATTTGTTTTCCAGCTTTTGCAACATTTTTCATTGATGATCAGCCTCTTTTAGTTGTAGCGTGATGTTATATAGCCTAAAGGCTTCCTCGATAAGTGGATTATCCAACACAAAAATACTTTTTCAATTTGAATCAGTAGTTCCCGAGATGCCGAGATTAGCGCGTTCAACCAAATAAACAAACAAACTTAGTATAGATTCACCTTCTTTCAGTTACGAAATACTATGGAGAACCTGACGTGTGCGACGGTCAAGGGATCTGCAGTGGACATGTATTTTAGACGGCAAGTCGAACTGTCAAATATGTACAGAACAATGGAAGCCAATAATTACGATAACGCTGAACAAGCCATTGAGGACGTAAAGAATGGGTAAGGCGATTTTACTTCAGAGGAAATCTCTTGTCTTTCCAAACCAGGTACCTAGAATGCCAGTATTCCTATGGTTCAGTTAAAGGTGTTTGAACTTGAAACACTGGGATACACATATTGTACTGCCTCGTCGGTTATATTGGACACAAGAGCGACTGCTAATTACTAGGTTCCGGCTACAATCCTTGATATTCAAATTGAGCGATCCTCGATATATTACCTAGTGTTAAGGTATAGGTAAATTAATTAGGTATGTACAATATAAATCGTCCGTTTTGTAGAAAATTGATGGCGTTCATCTGGGATTCTTCACGATTGGAATTCGAAGCTGCAAAAGATTGTGAACTAGTCACTGCCGGTGAGCTATTCGGTCGTTCTGGGTACGGCGTAGGTCTACAAAAAGGCTCGCCGTGGGCTGACTTGGTCACTTTAGCTATATTGGACTTCCACGAAAGTGAGTAGCTAATAGTTGCAAAATTTTAATAGACCTCACTTAGACAGTAATATATAAACTGCTAATAATAAATAATTTTAGGTGGCATAATGGAATCTTTGGACAACCAATGGATACTCAGGAACAATATGCTCAATTGTGAGGAGAACGAGAAAACACCGAATACCCTTGGTCTGAAAAACATGGCTGGCGTTTTCATTCTCGTATTAGCTGGCATTATAGGAGGCATAGTTCTAATTGTGATCGAGGTGGTATACAAACGCCATCAAATCCGTAAGCAGAAGAGGTTGGAGATAGCTCGTCACGCAGCCGATAGGTGGCGTGGTGCTGTTGAGGTAAACAAGGCAAAAATCGAAGCGTTTACGGATAAGTACTACATCAAATATCAGATAGAAAGCAAGTTATAGACAAAATCGGCGTTTCTAAGGGCCGACAATGACAATATAGGCTTTGTAATATTTAAAAATTGTCGATTAAAGCACACGGTGCGCTCATTAGATTAAATTGTCATAATTAAGTTTTCCCTGCCGCTTATCTGAGGATCATCAAGTCGCTGGATGTGATAGTTTGGTGTCGTAAGTAGATTTATAATTGTCACGCAGTAGCAGATTTCCTCTATCCGCCACTCGACCCTTTTAGGAGATGAGAATGACCGTGTAAAGCTCCAGATGCATTTAGACAAGACTCGAACCGGAATGAACAACCACATTAGCAGTTTTGTTTCCGTCTATCCAATATTTGTAACCTCTTCTTATATTAGTTTTACTAATAGCAAATTTTGACCTGAAGTTTGGCTTTCCTTAATGTATGCGAAAATAGAATTAAGAATGGACTTACAAATGAAACTTTAAACCACAATGGGAACGTTACTTTACGCATGCATAGCCCTATCTATTTTTAGTGAAAATCCGCATTCCTTGCATGAATTTTATATCTAAGTTCAAGTTCGTAGATGTTTAACGGTCGTTCGCTGATTAAGTTTTGATTTCAGAAACGCAAGTCTCTACGAGCCGCCATAATGCCAACGCAAAGGCGCGCTAAGTCCAACGGCGTTAAGGAAGCTGGCACCATCAGCCTGGTGGTGGACCGCGGCGCCAGACGACGGGACGAGCCGCGTGTGCCTAGATACCTGCCTGCTTACACGCCTGATGTGTCACATCTCGTCGTGTAATATGGATATTAAACTATGAAGTCTTTTAAATGATTAGATCACAACTTCAATTTTAGGAGTACGGAACGAAAATATAGGTACTATGCATAAAATTTAACTGGTGGTAGGTGCGTGCTTTCGCTGGCAATAAAGCTGACCTGCTCACTCTTTAAATTTTATTAAAGCTAGCAATTGAAATCTAGGAAAAAATTTAGTGATTAAATGTTCCTTAGTAACTATAAAAATCTATGAAATAAAAAAGAAACTATAAGTAGGAACTGAAATTATTAATTCTATTTTAAGATTTTTTTAGGGTTTAATTAAAATTGATAAGGCAAAATCAAAGGAAATTTTAAAATCAACTATAGCCACGTCTACGAAAATATTTGGTTATCATCTTAATATTTAAGATTGCTGTATATTTATTTTGTCAACATTAAGTGACTGGGATTATTATTTCTTATAAAGAAATTTAATAAAATAAGATAAAAAAACAAAAAGGTTTTATTTTAACAATAAATAAAACACCATTTCAACACATCTATATATTTACATAATAATTTTTAACAGTGCCACAATGGAAAGTAAATATTGTATCCTATCGGGGACTATGGTGCCCCGCATCGAACGCCCGACAGAAGCCGAAAGAGATATAGAACTTTGCTAGAACATACGACAGAAAGCAGGAATGTATTGTGTCGCTGCAGGGCTGCCGCGCCACACCACACTGCCGCCAGTCAAATCCTTAAATTGATTTAAGTGAAAGCAGCATAGGATGCTGCCGTGACTCCGCAGCCCTACAGTTCGCAACGATTCCCATAAAATACGAAGGGGATATAGCGCGAATTAACCATACATACATAAACAACATACATATAGCGCAATGTTACCGTACATACATAAACGACAGTGGATAGTGTAGACATTTTACAATAAACGACATTGAATACATATAGTCATAAAATTTTAAGTCGATATACTGCCGCTTCCGCGTGTTGTGCATTAATACTGCAATGTAAGGTGCGATGACGTAATATCGGACACATTATCGACTAAAACATCCGAATGACCTAGTAAAATGGTAACATTCTCTTCTTATAATATATTGTTTCCAAAACCCTATAAACTACGTCCTCTAAAATACATAGAACAACGTGCTACACGAATGAATTGTAGTAATAAAATACTTCGCATGACCGAAAAGCGGCGTCGACTATTTCAGGCGGCGAAACCTGCGTACAGTTAGAGTAGGCGTGTCAATTTATAATTTAAAAATGTGCTATCACCAGAAGCCAACAAAACACACGAGAACACATTCGGACACGTTTCTGACGACTTATTGGGTGCCACGCGTAGAACATTCTAGACAGCGATAAAATTGTACGCATTAATACAGTATAATTATTAATTAGGCAAAGGAAAACTCTTACTTTATAATATTATAAGTTCTACTAGTTACGAATTTGTTTAAATATTTTGTTAGTATAACGAGTGTGTATACCGACGGGCGGTTTAGTCGGTGAATTTACGGTTGGGGTTGCGGCCGAACAGGGCGGTACGGATCTCCGGCAGCAGCTGCTGGGCGATCAGCTCCAGGCGCGACTCCAGGGTGTTGCAGATCTGCAAGGGCACACAAATATTATACCTCTCGCGTTCTCTCTACCTACAAGTCTTGAATAACCTAGTCGGTACCTAGGTTTTTTTACACTGAGTGCAAATGTGATTGCATCTCCTCTGTTGCCATCTACACTTCAATTCAACCATTTTTTAAATTGTCATATTATTTATAAAGCTTTTGGCCATAGAGTGAGCTAAACACTGGGAATCGAGAGTCCTCTGAGACTTATTTTCTCATCCAGTTTTAATATGTTTACGCTATCTCTTAGCAGCTCACCTGAACTTCTACTGTAAACATACTTAAACCTATACTACCAAGTACTTGTATAGGTTTTTAGGACCGGTAAACCAAAATTACTATGAATGACTATTCAGTTTTAGATTAAAACACTGAATAGTCATCGTCCATAGTAATCTTGCTTTAGCTTGCTAATATTTTGTAGCGTAGCGTAGATAATATGTACATTAGTGATTAAAAGCAACCATTTGCAATATCCATTGACAGTTGCTTGACATTGATTTACTACCAAACGTAGATAGAGCACTTCATACAAAAACGCGCTTGAAATCTGTCACCTAATCGACTATACATTTGTACTCGCTGATATATTGTTGAATATGCACGCCCGAATTAAAATTACCATAAAGAAAGGACCGTATTTATCGAATTCAGCCTTATTCTACATTATTACGGCCACTTTTTTAAGTACAACCGTCTGAAGTTACATCATTTCATACCTGATTTCATACCACAGATCAATTCGCCGACTCAATGCAATAATGGCACATTCCAAAATTTTGCAAATTTGACTTTTTATTAAATTTCGAACCTTATGACATTCTTTTAAGTTATGTAATAAAGACACCCATATTTTGTACATTCCCTGGCAAAATAGTGGCGCTAGGTGTCAGTATTGCACAGCTCGAAATCCTAAATACTTAGTGCAACAGTTAATGCAACAGTGACCCTTCGGTGTTGTGTCGTTATTGTCCAAAGTTTTATAGTGTTTTTTTAGTTGTACCGTTGGTGATTGTTTATCACGGAAAATGGTTAACAAAAGAAAACTTAATTAAACAAAACATTAAACAAGGTAAAATTGTTTAATTATTTATATTCTAACTGGATACACTTACCTACCTACGAATCAAAAACAAAATACCTCTTTGTTCTATCAATTTCCTTATTATTACAATATTACTACGTACTTTATAGTGATAAAATTTCATTGCCTACGTTTTTACAGCAAAACTATCTCGCACTGAAGAACAACCACAGTGCCATCATGTTCTAACGTCGACGTATCGACGAAGAATATTAAACTCAGGTTCTTATTAATTCATATTGATTTAAGTAATAGTTTTCTAAATAATAATTTCAATCAATCGATGCCTTTATTCAATTTTGGTAGGTATTAATTTTAACCTAACTAACTCTAAAAACTACACACACGCTTCATAACATATTATAACGCTAAGCTCAGATGTTTATCGTTTGTACAGCACGAAACGACTTCGTACTGAAGAACAACCATTCACACCGTCTTGTTTTTCTGACATCAACGTAAAATAAAGTGTTTCTATCTATTTATCTAACGTATCACCGAAAACGAATAACTGGTTCTTATTTCATAGTATCTATACTTATTTCAATGATCTGGATGTCCTTATTAGTGGATATAACGATACTTATTAACTACTTAGCATCGAAAGATAGTAGTAAGAAAGTAGTAGTAGGTAGATAATTAACTTCTATGGAATTTAGTTTGTCGAACGATACCAACACGTCTAATGCTGTCCCGGAAGTCAAGGTAAGGTATCTGAAAATGTGTTGGAGACAGGAATGTTTTTACTAGTATCTGTTCCAGTTAAAAAGATATCGAACTATGACCCAGCACAGAGCTCCTTCGATTTAAGAGCTAATTCGAACTTTTCAGAAACAAGGTATCTTCGATCCAGTGCTTCACCAAAACCACAATCAACTGGCCTAGAATAGAAAACATTATTGACAATGCTATACTATAGGACATAGTTGGGTCAAATAAAATTCATAAAGAGTCTGAGATATTACCCGTACTTATTCCCGAGCAAAAACTTACTTCTATTTTGGAACAAATTAGTTTGAACGAAATTCTTGAGAATATATAAAAAAATGAATTTATTTGAGATTTATACACTTCTCCACAACAAATGGGATCGCTAATCTTAGCCAAACAAGTTTCTGATAATTCTGAGCTATGTACGAGCGTAGAGGATAATAAACCAAGACCGCTAAGCATCTCTTCATTGCCAGAAATTGATTAACAGCAAGAGAACCATGTTTATGTCCAGTCAGATAAAGATCTGAAGAAAAGTGTGCTAATAAATCAAGTTCAGTTAAGTTACTAGCACCCATTACAGGGCTTTGGAGGAATTCAATAGAAAAGTCTTCATATTCATCAAAGCATGCATCTTCGGCTTCTAAGTGTGTACTTTCACCAACATCGGGTTTATTAGTTAGCATACCAGAAAGTGAAGATACTTTGTCAAGCTGTGATGATTCAGTGGCAGATGCAAATTAGGAAGAAATCATCGAAGATTACTGGGTACCATGACCTTCCATCTTATGTCACAAGTTGGCAACGAACACTGTGGGTCTTGTGGGGGTTGAAGATTTGCTGCGAATCTCACAGGAGCCACATGCATTATAGGTGACTGTTATCACTTGCCATTAGGTGGGCGGTATGCTTGTTTGTCAACTTTGTTGTATAAAAAATGGGATCAATAAAAATAGCGAAGATACAGATTTTGTTGGCTAAGAACGTGACTTGGAGTTAGACAAAACCATTTCGGAGGAAGAGAATATTTCTTCTTACACAAGAAAATAGAAAGGTAAGTGGACAAAAAAGAAGACTAAATAACCTCGAAAGCGACAAAGCTACACTTCACTAAAAAAAGGCAAACAAATAGCAGACAGAAGAATGAGCCCTACGTGTTATCCATTTTGCAAACTCAAATGCACACAAAAAAATCAAATGCTATTTTTAAGACATTATTGTTTTATTATTTAAAAAATAGCTTAATCTTTGTATAATGAATATTACAAATTACGATAATAATAATCATGTACCTATTTGATAGCTTTGATTACCTTAGCCTGAAACTGATTGGAGAAAGTAATTTTAATAATAAAGAGACTGATTCAGTAAATTATTTGAAGAATTTTTAGGAATCTTAGCAAAAAAATCAATTTGGGATTTTATTTGTGATGCCATTAAACTTGCATTGCAATATTTAGCTATTTTTCAACCAAATTCTTATTTTAAGCTACAAAGATAACTTTGATTTATGTCACACGGTGTTTATTAAATGTAAACATTTTGTGTCATAACTCAAAATTTGACACTTAAATTTATGCAATACTAGCATAACTCTGAATACCTAAGTATGACCTTGAATTATTTAAAAAATCGAAGCCTTAGAAGAATAATAATTAGTCTACTGTAATCCTAATATCCTGTACAGTCAATATATACCACAATCGTACAAACAAACACATTTTATCACAAGCTATTTTAACTTTGTAAGTTTATACACATCTACGTCAACTTTCAATCGCGTTTTCTCCGTTTTGCATGATTTTGAGTTGTGTCATTGTTGTATTGGGTCGGCGAATTGACGTTTTAGTAACTATGGAAAAGAACTGCACGAGTCGCGATTGGGCAGTTCTTCACCGGCCCACTTCTCGAACGTTCATGCGTTATCTACGTTTGGTAGTAAATCAATGTTGCTTGACTATATCAATAAACGCAGGAGCGCGTTCAGAGCCTCTGAGTGTAGTTGTCCGGTTGTTTGTTCGGTTGTAACTCGCTCTGACACTAAGTTCTTGAACGGGCCGGTTGTTTCACCCGGGGGCGTCACGCTCGAAGGCATTGAACGGGGTTATAGCAAAAAGTTGTACTTCGCGCGAAGGCTCTGAACGCGCTCCTGCCCCCCTAGCACGTCCACCAAAATACGATATGATAAAGCGGTTTATCGCGGTGAATTGTCAAAATACAATAGGGTTTCGACGTATTTTGACAGTTCACCGCGATAAATCGCTTTATCATATCGTGTTTTGGTGGACGTGCTACGGGAGCTGGGTGAAAGTCGCACTGACGTTTATTTGACAGATGACATGTCCGTGAGTTCGGTTATTTCCTCCTTTTTAGGGTTCCGTATCCAAATGGCAAAAAACGGAACCCTTATAGATTCGTCATGTCTGTCTGTCTGTCCGTCCGTCCGTATGTCACAGCCACTTTTCTCCGAAAAACCATAAGAACAACACTGTTGAAACTTGGTAAGTAGATGTATTCTGTGAACCGCATTAAGATTTTCACACAAAAATAGATAAAAGCAATAAATTTTGGGGGTTCCCCATACATAGAACTGAAACTCAATTTTTGTTTTCATCAAACCCATACGTGTGGGGTATCTATGGATAGGTCTTCAAAAATCATATTGAGGTTTCTATTATCATTTGTTTCTAAACTGACTACTTTTTCTAGACTGAGACACGTCCAAAATGGTAAAATGTGTGTCCCCCCCCCCTGTAACTTCTAAAATAAAAGAATGATAAAACTAAAAAATATATGATGTACATTACCATGCAAACTTCCACCGAAAATTGGTTTGAACGAGATCTAGTAAGTAGTTTTTTCAATACGTCATAAATCCTACGGAACCCTTCATGGGCGAGTACGACTCGCGCTTGGCCAGTTTTTTTGTATTAATTTAAAACCAAGTTCATTTTGTGTTATCGTAGATACATTAAGTCATTTGTGATTTGTTTTTTATGAAATATGGAAGCAATAGAAATAGTAATAGAAAATCGATACATTATAATAGATGAAGATTACATAGTTTATTTATGAGATGGATATTTGCTTAATAATTTCTATGAGCGAAGTTTTTTTTATAGTTTATGGGTAGGCACTTGTCCTCATCGATCGAAGCGATACGTCCGGTGTTGGAGGAGTGGGTAGGGCGCCGGCAGGGCAGTCTCTCATTCCGTATGGTGCAGGTACTGACCGGATATGGTTGTTTTGGTCACTACCTGCACCGAGTCGCGCGTCGAGAGGAAACGCCGCAGTGTCATCACTGCGACGCTCCCGACGACACTGCCGGGCACACCCTGTTGGTGTGCCCGGCCTGGCGACGTCAGCGCAGCGTTGAGTTCGGAGGCGGAAACCTCTCGCTGCCGAGCATGATCGTGGCCATGCTCCGCGGCGAGGCGGAATGGGGGGCTGTCGCCTCCTTTTGCGAGGAAGTCATCTCGCAGAAGGAGGCCGCGGAGAGGGAGCGGGAGAATGATCCTCAAGCCGCTCCCATCCGCCGCAGACGGACAGGCAGGCGAAGGCGGGCATTTGCACAAGCAATGCCCATCTAATGACCGTGCCGTGGAGGCCTGCGCGTGCACGGTCGGCCCCGTGCACGCCGCCGCAAGGCCCTCCGTCTGGGGATTGCCCTGGTGTTCTCGCGCAATCCCCCCTTGGCGATAGCCCGACCCCTGGTCGGGCTTGCCCGGGCGCGCTGGTAGTGGTAGTCGCAGTGTGGACCTTACCATGCGCGCCCATAAGGGCACGGAGAACACCGGGGGGTTTTAGTGGGTCGGCCTGGCACTCTGCCGGGCCAGCCCTACACACGCCCGCCGTCCAGCCAACGGCGGGTACGGTGCGATTACGCATTTCCCCCCGAAAAAAAAAAAAAAAAGGCACTTGTCCTCATCTTGCCTGATGGCAAGCAAAGGTGGAGCGTGCCTGCCTACTCATTAGTTATGTAGTGAAGTGCGAACAGATCAAAACAAGTTAATAAAACTGAAGCAAAATTTATTAATTTTAGGTTATTTTGACATCAAAATGACATTAATTGACAGCCACAGCTTACGATGCCGTTCTAAAACTTCTGACGAGGAGCGTCGTCCTGTCTAGGTCGATCACCCGACGTCAAGCGATGGTTTACAAACGTAGCCCAGTAGGGCGTCGATTATACGAACGTCGCGTCGATCAACCGAACGAGCGCTTATCCTGACCTTATGGCCGGTACACACATTGTTTAGTGTTTAGTGCGAGTGGTTTGTTTAGTGTTAAGTGTTTAGTAAAAAACACGTTCGGACAGCTTCTGTCTAGTGTTAAGTGTTTAGTGTTTAGCGAATAGGAACGCGTTCTATTTTTTCTGCGAGTCGCCCCTCCTGCTCTCTTGCCTTCACCCCTCACTTAACACTAAACACTCACTAAACACGTCTGGACAGATCTGTTTAGTGTTAAGTCCATATAATGAACAAATAAACTAAACACTGTTTATTAAACAGTGTAGGGACAGCACCTACTAATCACTTAACACTAAACAGTCTACTAAACACTAAGCACTTGACTAAACAAAGTGTATACCGGCCATTAGACTATAGATACCAATAGACATGAAATACCTACGAAAAAAGCGTGCCAACATTTAGGTTGGTGCTCTAAGATGGCGGAAAAAAACTAGGGACGCCGCGTCCAAGATTCCACACTTTTTATGTTTTTCTTTATAGAATTCATTAAAAAAATCAATAAAAAACGTATAACTGTAAAATACACTCACAAATAATTCACACCGACTGATATTTTAGCACAAAAACAAACACGGTGCTTTGTAATGGCGGACTGAACTGGATGCAAATTTATTCGAGACATATAATAACATTGCGAATCCATTGGTTTAATTAATTTGAGATTCTGACTCGCGTGTGTGTACCTCCTCCTCCGCTAGAGTAGGCTTACTATGGCAGACGAAGATTGAAGATTTTTTAAAGCGTTAATTGTATGTACCTAGTACATACTACATGTTTTATTAAGACTGTCTGCACTTCTTGGTTTAATTCCTATTTGTCAATAGAAATATAAATATGTAAACTTAAAGGCTGTTTTCATTCACCCGTACATAAAATTACATAAATGTATGGCGGAATCAATACAGTTTGATTATCCGGAAAAAAGCGGTTTTCCGAACACCCATCTCCCCCATTTTAGTTCGGATAATCGACGCTCTATACAAGAACACTACAAAAGCGTGGGGTGTAATGGTGCGATGAACTCCCTACTTCACGTACAGTAAGCTCCTTAACAAGCTATACTGTTTGACCTTTGGACCTTTCTTATGTCTTATGTAGCTTGTAATAGTGGTGGTTTTCGTAGTGTAAATGTATAGGTTGAATGGGAGCTTACTGGACCTACATCATTTTATGAGGTGTGTTACAGAGTAATAACTTTGATGAACGCCTCGCGCTTTTATTTATTGTCTTCTTCTACATCACCATATTTTGGAGGAAATTTGAGTAACATTTTAGTTGTGCAATGAAATTTTTTTATCTTAAGTTTTTGATTTAAAGTGAAACTTTTTTAACAACGCTCCAAATTTTTACGTCCATCTATCGCATGTCACATTAAAAAAAAACATGAGGTCTTTAATTTCACGATTCCATAAAGGACAGGATTGGTCATGCATGTGCGTCAGAGCTCCGACTTTAAATCGAGTGGCAGTGGTTCAATCCAGGTGTGCCCGTATCGTGTTTCGGTACGGGCCCGGCCGAGCGACCCACGCGAGCTCAGCGCTCTGCGCATGCTTGTGGTCGCTCACCATGGCCAGCGAGGTGTTCCCGTGGGGTTTAGTGGGTAGTTGCGGCACTCTGCCGTGGAGTCCCACACACCCTTGCCCCTAGTATTTTTTGGTGTAGAACATTGATTTTTTTCATAAATTTGTTTTTATAATTTTATTTTTTTATTACTTTTTGTTTATTTTATTAATTTGGTATTTTATTACTTTTGGTTTATTTTTTATTAATTAGTTTTTTTAATTATAATTTTCTTTAAAAAAGAAAAATATTAACGTGATTTTAATACCCTAAATTGTCCGAAAATATTTAGTGGTTTCATAAAACCACACAATGATTTTATTGACTTCTTTTTAAACTAATCAATAAATCTCTAAATTGAAGATTCGTTCCTTATAAACAGGAGATTTTTAAGAGCAAATAGCATCATCTATTATTAACGCGTAGTTAAATTGAATCGAAATAGACAGCATTTTGAAGAAAGCAAGAGCATCGATTTCTGTGAGTTACCTGACAAGACCGCGAGATGGCGCAAATTTTTATATTTTACAACCTTTTATTTAGCTTGCACTGTATGTATGTATGCATGCATGTTCGGGTCAAATCTCGGTCGAGTTAAATTTGACCCACTTCCCGGATTCCGATTGAGCTGAAATTTTGCATGCATATGTATTTCGCGTGACAATACAATATTATGATGACATGGAGCTGATCTGCTGCTAGAGCTGGAAGGTGAACATAGGACCTCCGCAATAAAACAACACCACCCCATCGAGTTTGGGCTTATTTGATTCGTATTGACGAGTAATTTGATCCTATATGGTAACCAGGGTCTGATGCTGAAGCTGGAAGTTGATCATAGGAACTACGCAATAAAACAACACCACCCCATCGAGTTTGGGCTCGTTTGATTCGTATTGACGAGTACTTTGATCCTTAATGGTAACCAGGGTCTGATGCAGGAGCTGGAAGGTGGCCATAGGAACTCCGCAATAAAACGACACAACCCCATCGAGTTTAGGCTCGTTTGATTCGTATTAACGAGTACTTTGATCCTATATGGTAATTAGGGTGTGATACTGGGAGCTGGAAAGTGGCCATAGGAACTCCGATATAAAACGACACAACCCCATCGAGTTTGGGCTCGTTTGATTCGTATTGACGAGTACTTTGATCCTTTGAAATCAGAGTTAGGCATAGAAGAGATATCCGAAAGATAAAATTGCTTTCGGAGATCTGCGAGTTCGGATGTCTCCGTGCATGCATGGATTCTACTTGAAGGTAAAGTCTATTCGCTTAGATACAGTCGCCTTTGTACTGCGCCGCCTAGGCACTTGCCGGCTTTTATAAAAGGATACCTCCGCGTAAACAGGGCCATCAACACCAAAAAATCGATGTTTTATTTTAGTATAGATTCGGAACGTGATGATGTTGGATAAATACAGGTGGTAATGACTGTGATTCTATGAATGATGAAGAATAGTGTCTAATTTTTTTGTCACAAAAAAATAACCTTGTATAGTATACACGGCTATTTTTTATCACCCTGGAAAATTTTAGGGACGCTTCAGGATACATTAATTATTGTGGATACAGGATAAAACTAATTATTAAAATGTGTTTACACATATGTCATTCAACCCAAAATTTTCATGTTTATCATAGTATCATCATCATGTCTATGATTTACATGAAAATTTTGGGTTGAATGACATTACGGGTAAACACAATTTAATAATTAGTTTTAGATAGCGCATTGATCATTTATTGGTTATTATGAAACACCGTGTATAAAAAAAAGGAATTTTTTTTATATAAAAAAATGCTGCTCTCAACTAGTACAGTATTTTTTCTTTTTTTTTTCTTTTATTAATCTTGCAATCAGTCCATGGACTATGAGCAGATGTTGTGTGAGATTCAAGATGGTAGGGGTACTTTAACTTTCCCAGCAGAAAGCTTCCCCGTGTATCATAATTGGCTGTCCAATATATGCCGTCTTTTAAGTCTATGAGTCAACTCTGGGATGGTGAGCTGAACTGCTAGGTGATTAGGATGGTTTATAAGTCTTGTCTTGTAATTGGAGACATTGCTTCTAATTTCCTCCTTAACAGTTTTGATGTTCAAATGCTCATGTATTTCACCTATTTTTAGAAACCATGGCGCGTCCGATAGCTGCTTGAGGATGTAGTTTTGCGTCCTCTGTATTATATTAATATTGGAGTCACATGCGGAGCCCCATAGTTGGATTCCATATGTCCAAATAGGCTTTATAATGGCTTTGTATAGAAGAAGCTTGTTATCCAGAGACAACACAGAGTTCCGGCCAAGCATCCAGTACAGTCCCCTGTATCTGCAGTTGATCTCATTTCTTTTTGTCTTTATATGTTTCTGCCATGTAAGCCGTCGGTCAAGGTACATGCCCAAGTATTTGACTGAGTTACTATTTTTTGGATTTTTAAGAAAATTAATATAAAATTAAGTGATTTATTTTTTTATTCATATTTAAATCATTCTAATACCATGTCATGAAGCGTCCCTTAAATTTTCCAGGGTGATAAAAAAATAACCGGGTATAGATTACAAAGAGGTAAAGTTTGAGAGTTTTGATGTTTGGGGTAATCTCCAAAAATTCTTTCACTAATAGAATGACTTTTATTATTTATAGTAAATTTCTTTTCAGAAGAAAAAAATTTAAGTTTAGATTAAAAACGCGATTTTAATACCCTTAATCAAACAATTTTTCGAAATTTTCCAGTTAAATGCCTACGATCCGAAAAAAGTTGCACTTACATCGTAGTTTAATAAAATCACACAATCGTTTTTTTATTTAATGATTCTTAGATTATTTTGTTTTATAATAGACTTTGTATATACGCGTGCTTTTTATTATTTTTCTTCCCAGGACCCATAATTTATTTACTACTTTTAAGATTGCAAGGTTTTTTTGAATCTTTGAAGTGCTTTTTTATATTTTTTTTGTTTTTGTAACAGTGTGTATTTTAAAAGTTTTCTAATAAGTATATTTCATTTACCCAATTATAAACTTAAGACGAAAAATGGATTTTAAACGTAATTTCAAATCACAAAAAGGTAAACTCTCGGTCTCTCATCTCAAGAGCTGGGCAGTCACAATCACGACTAGTACCCGCATGCAACCAGGTTCACTATAGAACCATATGAACGGTGATGCACTTGGTCACAGTGACCAATGACCGGAACAGCCTCTTGAACCGACCTTAAATAATTAGATATAGACTGTAGTTACAACTCTTCTGTCCAACCATTCGAAAGCAGGGCTGTTTATATTTCTTTTAGGTCTTCTCTAATTCTCCTTTGCTTATAAACCAACTTGCTTTAACCCTTACTAACTTACCTTAATGCGCCCCTTGGCTGCAATAAGCTCAATGCCACCGCAGGTCTCGGCCGGCAGGTAGTTCTCAGTGTCGATTTTGAGCTGGACATCTTTCTTTATCTTGGCTTTGTAATCCTGCTGGGCCCTACCCAAGAGGGACTCTACGAGAGCTTTGTCCGCTTGTCGCACGCGGAGTGTCACTGTTGGCTCAATGAGCTAGAAAAAGTCACATGATGATCAGAAACTAACAATTTCAATTAAGAAGCTATAATAATTTTTAGAATGAATTAGCATAACAGAGTTCTTAGTCATTATGACCTTTTTAAATTGTTATTTGCAATACAACCCTTGGGGTTAAGGTGGCTAATACCATGAGTTAAGTAGGAAAAAAATTACACATGGAAAACCTTTTAATCATTCTTACCTGGAATAAGGCTTGCACAATCAGTGTGACCAGAAGATCTGTGTACAGCTTGCTGTCCTTGGGTACCTCAGCCAGGCGCTTGCGGGCTTCGTCTAGTACATTACGTACGTGGTCTTCACGTACTTTGAGCACCTTCAGACGAGCTTGGTTCAGCATGTTTGAAGATTGGCTGAAAAAAAATATTTTGGTAATTTTCAACATGTATTTTGGAGGTTGTGGTGGAAAAGTGTAACAAATTTTATGTAATGATCATGAAATATACGAGGGCGGGTCAAAAAGTTCGCGGAATGAGGGGCATGGAGGGGGGAAAGGTGACTTTTTACTACCTGCACTAGTTGTGACACTCATTAAGAGTATAAATACTAAGTTTCAAACAAAATAGGTCATAATTACCTGAGCTACACATCAATCAACAAGTCAATCCGGAAGAAAATTTGCAACATGGGGAAAATTGAGTTTCGCGCAGTCATCAAGTTCCTTACCAAACAAGGAATACCTCCCCAGACTATTTTGGAAGAGATGTCTTCTGTTTACGGGGACTCTTGCCGTGGTAAAACCATGGTTTACAAGTGGCACAACTTGTTTAAGCAAGGCAGGGATTCGATTGAAGATGATCCGAGGCCAGGGCGGCCTGTCGAGGCAACCACGGCAGAAAACGTCGAAAAACTTGAAAAAATCATATTAGAAGATGCCCGTTTAAAGAAGAAACAGCTTGCAGAAATGATTGGAGTATCAGCTACAACCATTTTGAACATCCTGCACGACCATCTTGGCATGTCAAAGGTGTGAGCAAGATGGGTGCCGAGAATGCTCACGCCACACCAGAAGCAGCGGCGAGTTGAGTGTTGTCGCGAGTTTTTAGCGCTCTGTGGTGAACAAAAGGATGAAGTTTTGAACCGAATTGTGACTGGAGATGAAACTTGGATTCATTATTATGAGCCTGTGTCCAAACAAGACTCCATGCAGTGGCACAAAAAGGGCACACCACCTCCGAAGAAATTTAAAGTGTCTCCGTCGGCTGGAAAACTCATGGCTACTGTTTTCTGGGATTCCGAGGGAATCCTCCTTATTGATTATAAAGAAAAGGGTGTCTCTATCACTGGAGAGTACTACGCTGCACTATTAGAACGTCTGGGAGATGCTGTGAGAGAAAAAAGACGGGGAAAATTGACTAAAGGTGTGCTCCTTTTGCACGACAATGCTCCCGTGCACAAGGCGCAAGTTGCGATGGCTGCTGTTCAAAGAGTGGGCTTCGAAATCTTGGAACATCCTCCCTATAGCCCAGATTTAGCCCCAAGTGATTATTATTTGTTCCCAAAAATGAAAAAAGAGCTTCGAGGGAAGAAATTTTCCAGCGATGAAGAAGTGAAGAGAGCAATTTCGGGCTATTTTGACGACAAAGAGAAATCATTTTTTTTCCGAAGGTATTAATAAATTAATTGATGTCTAATAAATGTATTAGAGTTAAGGGGGAATACATTGAGAAGGAAAAATAATTTTGTGTTTTATTTCTTACTTTTTACCCTCCATTCCGCGAACTTTTTGACCCACCCTCGTATCTCTATTATGAGTGGTTATTTAAACTAGTGTGTGCATTCTACCTAAGCACAGATTTCTTCAGTATTTTCAATATTTTTAGGATCATTTCTTTAAAGCTAATAAAATAATTAGCTTTAAAGTAATCCAAAACATTGTCAACATCAAATGTTAGCACAAAAAAATGGTGCTCCTTAATTGTGGATACAATGGGAATCTTTTTTGAATATGGTAAATGGTCACATATTATAATCAATGAAGAATTGTGCAACCAGTAAATCTTTATTGCAAATGCTGGTTTTTAAGTACTCAACTAGTCGAGGCATATCACAATTCCAGTTTTTCTCTTATTGTGGCGCATAGTATTATGGTAAAGTCAAGTTAACCACAATACAGTACTAATAAAAGGAAAGGAGACAGAAGTTTTCCCAGTGCCCAAAATAAGAACAGAGAATAAGTAAATCTGATACAGTTAACAGAAACTACTTAAACTATTTTTTTTTATAATTACCTACATTGTTACAAATTATTAGATTCTGCCCATGAGATAATCTGTGTCACTGTGTGCCACTTCGAGTGTGCCAAATATCATATTTTTTTTAAGCCAACAATTTTCTCAATATTATTATTAGGATATATTAATGTGTATTGTTGTAACTGATTGAAACATACAAAAACTAGTCCTTTGGCTTCGATTGTGTAATTCAAAATCTATCATTAAAAGCAATTTCAATAGAATAAGCTCCTGGTACTCAATAGGTACCTACTTATATTTCTATCATATTTCAAATATCTGACCACCATATTTTAACTAGCACAGTGATATCTATAATATTAAGATGTTATCACTTCTGTAAAAACAGAAATTACCAGTTAACCTATAATTTTTTAGGCAGATTTACTACCCATTAACAGATTTGGTATAGGCTTGGTCTTGGTAATGACATAATTTAAGTGAAAAGTCATATCATGTGATCTTACTCGTTTAGGTAAGCCATTGCAATATATCCTTGGTCATGATATAAAGATAAGTGTAGTTATGAATTAAAGTTCTATGTGAAGTGACCTACATCTTTTTCTGGAGTTCAACTTGCTTCTCCTTTTTCTCATAGTACTCCATAATCTTCAGCCGCTGCTGTTGGACCAGACGGCCCTTTTCAATGTTGAACTCTTCCTCGGCCTTTGCATCGATTTCCTCAGCCTTTTCATTGGCCTCTTGTTCGATGAAGGCCATCATATGCTTGATCTGAAAAATATATGTTTATCATGACTATTCTATGAATGCCTTTCATGAAAAGGCCTAGCACTTAATTATTTGAGCAACAATATCTCGACTGAACGTAAAAATTGTAAGCACTGTCTGGATCAATCATCCCGACAATTTCATGTTGAGTGATGTTACATAGTTTATAAATTACATACGAACCTGCTTTTGAACGTCTGCATCGCTGAGCGCCATGGCTGATGGTTAAAATAAAAACACCTCTAACTCGTAATACAACCGATAATCAGATAGAAAACTAAAAAGTGGCCCAAAGAAGTAAGTCGACGCCTATCAGTCGTACTCCTTCATTGAACAATCATATGATTTCGGTGTTGCCAGAAATTAAAAAAATAATATGACTATGGAGATCATAGACGGCCACATGGAGAATTCTAGTATCATTTTCTACAATGCAACGTTATTAGAATTAACAAAATTCTAGCATTAATAAAATAAAATATCAACTTAAAAACATAATTTTTTATTATAAATTTTAAAAGCAATGGTATTTATTAGATTTTGCAAGATTAATTGATATTGCCACTAAATCAGAGGGTAGTTGAAATAAAGTTCATACATTTCACAAATTATTATGTTTTCTGTGTGTCTTACGCGGTTAAATATTTGAATTAGTGTTTTTAACTTCTGGCACGTCTTTTTTCTTCGTTGCACATAATATTATAAATAGTAAATATGAGAAAACGGCCAACCAATCATCCACGAAACAATTTGTCTAGCAGTTATCCTCCTCCACATCAAAATCTACTTAATAGTGCTGTTAATACACATTCCAACCCTCATCAGCAAAATCTTCACCCTCATTATCAACCACAAGGAGAAATAAATCATCAACAACAGCATCAACAACACGATCAGCAACCACGAACGGTAAGAAAATGCCACTAATCACCCGATACTAAAATCATAGTGTTCAGTATTTTCATTAACGGTTTGTTTCATCGTATTAGGAGCGTCGGTGGCGCTATGGGCTCGGCCTTCTAATCGGGAGGTCCGGGATTCGATCCTGCCATGTACCAATATGTTTTTCGAATTTGATATCTATATTTGTCCGACGCTCCTACGTTGAAGAAAAATATCGCGAAGCAACCTGCGTACACCTGCGAAGAAATTCAAAGTTGTATGTGAAGTCGACCAATCCGCACTGGGCCAACGTGGTTGATTATGGCCTAAACATCATAACTTATGGCGCGTCCCCATTAGGGCCGCTCGACTCCGCGAGGCTGAGCCTCGTAAGTGAGGACGCGTTACAAAATTAAGCTGTGTTGTGGTTCATCTTATTAACTTTTAAATAAAAAAATTATGTGAGTTATTTACAAAATTATAACATCATATACTTTCTTTCTTTGGGCTTATAAAATATAATAAATCTAGATGGACCTGTGAGATGGTCTATATACCATAATCAATGGGAATAATATTTAACTTTTTGAAGTGAAACTTCTTTAGGCACGCTTGACTTGGGGAGTAAGCTGGCGAACGCGTTACGAAAAGTGTGATCGGGCAAGGCGAACGGAAGTTAAGTGGGGGATATAAGCAAGAGACAGCAGTGCGCGCGCACATTTTCTTTCTCTCTTCCTCTCATAGAAGTTTCACTTCAGTCGTGTGGTCATAAGCACACTCGTTTTTTCATTACACGCTTTTCTTGTTTTTTTTTTCTAGATTAGAACTAGATTGATTACGATTCTCAGTCATGAATCTATATATTCTTTATTGTACACACATTTTTCAAATAGAAACATATTATACAACAAACATGTACAAGGGCGAGCTTATCTCTTGAACAGATCTCTTCCAGCCAACTCTAGCGGAAGTGAAAATTAAATAGTTGCGGGACGAGGTGTACATTTATAAATTTACCTTACTACTATTATAAGTAACATACACAAACACACACACACACAGGTATATATATATCACTATGACAAATTCGAGAGCAGATGAGCTTTTAGCTGCTTCTTAAACGACACTATGCAAGTGTTTTTACGGATATCAACCGGCAGAGCATTCCACAGTTGAGCAGCATGCACTATAAAGGATTTGTGGAAGAACTTTGAGTGATATTTAGGGATATTAAGTGGTTTTGGTATAACACAGGAACGCTTAGGACGGGGATCGGGAGGGAGAAGGTGAAATCGGGACCGCAAATAATGAGGGATCTCAGGATAGTTAAGTATTTTGAATGTGAGGTTAAGGATGTGCATATCTCTGCGTTGACGGATAGGGAGCCACTAAAGTTTGGAACGAAAGTCTGAAACATGATCATATTTACGCAATGAAAATATAAAACGGATCGCTAGATTTTGAAGGCGTTCCAGTTTATTGAGTAAATCTTCAGTGGCGTCCAAGTAACAGACATCAGCATAGTCGAGAAGAGGGAGCAAAAGTGACTGAGCAAGCATAACTTTAGTTTGGAATGGCAAAAAATATAATATCTAGTTCTAGTTATGAAACTAGTTTTAAGATGAGATTTAATTTTTGAATGAGATTCATTGATCGTCGTTCATCTGAGTAATTGCTTATTATAGAAGTGCGTTATACGCTCAAGTAAAGATTTGATATTTTTGATTACTTAAGTATGGTCGAAACCACTCTTGAGAAAATAAATTCATATTATGTTACCAAATAAAGTTGATATTTACGCCACAATCTGATGCTGGGCGAGTGTCCAGCTGTGGGCTGGTGCTGGATGAGTGTGTCTATCAATGGGCCTGTCGCTGGGAAAGATTTCCAGCAGTGGAATGGTGCTGGACAAGATTGTCTAGCAGTGGGATGGCGGACAAGATTTCCAGCAGTGGACTTGTGATGGGCAAAATTGTTCAGCTGTGGGCAGGTGCTCGGCATGATACCCAGCAGTAGGATGGTGCTGGATAAGATTGTCCAGCGGTGGGCTGGTGCTGGGCATGATTCCCAACAGTGGGGTTGTGCTGGATAATATTGTCCAGCAGTGGACTTGTGCTGGGCAAATTTGTTCAGCTGTGGGCTGATGCTGGGCATGATTACCAGCACAGGGGTGGTGCTGGACAAGATTGTCCAGCAGTGGGCTGGTGCTGGGCAAGATTGTCCAGCAGTGGGCTAGTGCTGGGCAAGATTGTTCAGCAGTGGGCTGGTGCTGGGCATGATTCCCAACATGGGGATTGTGCTAGACAAGATTGTCCAGCAGTGGGCTGGTGCTGGGGAAGATTGTTCAGCAGTGGGCTTGTGCTGGGTATGATTCTCGACAGTAGGATTGTGCTGGACAAGATTGTTCAGCTGTGAGCTGGTGCTGGGCATGATTCCTAACACTGGGATGGTGCTGGGCATGATTCCTAACACTGGGATGGTGCTGGACAAGATTGTCCAGAAGTGGGCTGGTGCTGGGCAAGATTGTTCAGCAGTGAGCTGGTGCTGGGCAAGATTGTTCAGCAGTGAGCTAGTGCTGGGCAAGATTGTTCAGCAGTGGGCTGGTGCTGGGCATGATTCCCAAAATGGGGCTTGTGCTGGACAAGATTGTCCAGCAGTGGGCTGGTGCTGGGCAAGATTGTTCAGCAGTGGGCTCGTGCTGGGCATTGAATTGTGCTAGACAAGATTGTCCAGCAGTGAGCTCGTGCTGGGCAAGATAGTATAGCAGGATGTTGATGCTGGGAAAGATTGTCCAGCAGTGGCCTGGTGCTGAGTAAAAGTGCTAGCTAGCAGCTATGTTAGCCGACGAATATGCCGAGGCCGCACAAACGACGTTATAAAATAAAATACCAAACGTAATCGAAATCGCACCTCTGTTCTTGAATCTTGTTTCAGCTGATCGACACCCAAAAACGCCACTTATATAAACAGATGAACCATTGATTTACTACCAAACGTAGATAGAGCGCTTCATACAAAAACGCGCTTGAAATCTGTCACCTAATCGACTATACATTTGTACTCGCTGTTATATACTTGAATATACACGCCCGAATGAAAATTACCATAAAGAAAGTACCGTATTTATCGAATTCAACCTTATTCTGTATTACTACGGCAACTATTTCAAGTACAACCGTGGGAAGTTACATCATTTCATACCTGGCCATAGATCAAACGACGCTTTAGTCATTGCTACAAGAAAATATCAACTTTATACTCTCAAACATAATGCTTGAAATTGCTTATCGCGTTGTCGCTCCAATGCATGAATGAGATAACACATCGTGATACGACGCCCGTGCGAGCGAGACGATTGTAATGTACTGACACTGACGCGAAGCGACATGTTTATGATTAAAATAATTGTTTTTGATTGGTTTTTACGTATAAATCGAATATTTGAATACATGATAAGATGTGTAATGAGTTTACTCACGCAAAATATGAAATCCCATCTTTTTTCTGCCGTTTCTGGCTATTGTTATCACAACTTTTAAATGCGCACTTCGGCATGTTTACGTGCCGACAGCTAATCACTCACTATGGAAAGGAACTGCACGAGTCGCGATTGGGCAGTTCTTCACCGGCCCACTTCTCGATCGTGAATGCGTTATCTACCTTTGGTAGTAAATCAATGAGATTTACACTCAAGTAGTGATTTCCACTCCAAACTAGCTTTGCGTGATTGGAGTTCAAACGCTGCTTGAATTGCGTTCTGTATATTATTACACATCTTTTTTGAAATGGCAATTTTATTTAATTGTCAATAGAACCACTTTTCGAGTCCAATAATTTTATTTAAATGAAAAGTAGTCTTAAATCTCATAAATTGTGTCACAATATAATAAACGTATTCTTTCAATGTCGACATTTTTAAAATATTACAATAATTTCTAAATAGCATTCCATTTGAGTGACCTTAGAAAAGACACCCGTTTTTAACAATATGGCCGCCAGTTGTTTAGGGTAATGTGGCGTTCGACGAATATAAGTGAAATTATCATAATTCTATTTAGTGACGCAAAGATGTTTAAAGTGTTCAGCAATTTATAGCAGTGTTTGATGGCAGAGACGTTCATACGAATGTTGTAATTGGTATTTGGAATTTTTAAACCATAATTGACTTCTAAATTGAACAGTCAACAAACTTTTGTTTATTTCGCTGGAGAGGATATACTATTCTGCTGGGAATATTTGATTATGAACCATCCATACGTGTCTTGAAATAGTGAAAATTGGACTGACTTCGATATTAGGTAAATAAACAAGAATTTTCCAAGTGCAAGTGAAATTTTAAACATCAGGGTCGCCATTGTCAGAGGACGAAATAACCATCATAAAATTATTTCAAAGTTTCTTTTGAATTAATGTATGGACCTGTAAGTTATCATGGTAAAGTTTGTTCCACTCACCACTAACAAAGTTTCAGTCACATACCTTGGTATTAAAGTTTTGTTGTCATGTCTATTAGTACCTATTGGAAACATCCCATAGAATCAAGTAATGAACTATATTTTACTTATTAGTATTAAATTTTCTGTTTTTAAATTCATAGGACCATTGAATTTGTAGCATTGTTTACACGTTATTAATCTGCAAGTATGCAACTAATCTAGTTGAGACATTAAAATTGGCAGCAGAGTAATGTTTTCTGCAGAAACAAATATATTTTTTACATTTTATTGGCATTAACTATAGAAGGTTAATAGTTTGCATTCGTAAATTTTATATTTATGATAGAGGATTTTTGTCTACTTTACTAATGATTTTTTATACTTTTTTAAGAATTCATGGACTGGGAAAGTGTTTGGAGCCCCTTAAATCGTATACAAATATAGAAAATATTAGAAAATTTAAAGAAATGTTAGTATTGTTTCTTAATAATGTAAAGGTATTTTGAAAGTAATATTTAATTCTTGTTATTCCTAGTTTTAATAATAATTAGATATAGTTATAGTTTAAGTAACAATGACATAGAGCTGTGATATGAAATAAAAATCACTCTGCTTATTGTGGTTGTCGTAAAATCAACAAATATCTCATGAAAATTAATAGCTTATTATCTGGATGTTCGGCACAGTTCTATGTTTACAATGATCAAATAAAGTAATGATCGTAAGCAAAGATAAGTAATAATATTTTTATTTCACTAAAGTAGGTACAGTACATGTGTTATAAATACATAATTTACATTGTGCATTGAGTCAATTCAGTTTACAGAGGTCTCCAAACTAGGCAGTGCCTGTATCTTGCTGTATCAACCATTTACTGCTTACTTGTCTTGCGACCCAAATTCTGAATACCTATTGAAAGACACAGCACATAAAAAGACTAAACGGAGACTATTAAAAAAATTAAACTTTAGAAAAAAAATAATGAAATTTGAAATAAGTGAAAAATGTGATATAAAAATTTAGATAATTTAAATGAAACATGCCAAAAGGCCTTTTTGCACGTGTTAGTAATAATTAATAGCACTACAAACTTAGAAACATCGATTGAGAAGAGATTCAGTTTCAATTTATGAATTAGTAACCAACCATTTAGACATGGGCGCCGGGAGGTGATTTAGACATGGTGCAAGGGGGTGCGCTTGCACCCCCTTGTCGGGAAGGAAAATACATAAAAAAATACATATGTTTTACCCAACTACGCTAGCGGGAGGGTAATGTTTTTCCAGTCTATGTATGCATGTAAGACCATTTTGATGGCACGCGCTACAACCCAAAGGGCTAAAGGGCTTGACCGATTTCAGCAAAGGACGTGTTGTTAGATTTGTGAAGACCGTGGGAGTGACAAATGTGTAGATGCAGATGCACCCCCCTGAAAATAATACTGGCGGTGCCCATGCATTTAGATAAAATTTTCTTTGCTACCGAGACTGAACAGTTCCTTAAGTGACAAGCCCTTGCCGTTGCGCGGCTTAGCTCGTAAACAATTTGCAATTTTCCCTCGGGAACTACTTAAGGAATCGGGATAAAAGGTAGCCTATGTTCTTTTCCGTGTCAAAGGCTACATGCATGCCAAATTTCATTCAAATCCGTTTAGCCGTTTTTGCGTGATTGAGTAACAAACATCCGAACATCCACACTTTCATTCACATTTATAATATTATATACAGGATGGATTTTTGAGATGGGATTTAAAGGGCAGGTACATTAACCATTATAGTTACAAGAAAACATTGTTAGGCAACCATTTATAACTTTTTAAGATATTCTGATCTGCATTCACAGATTTTGGAAAAAAGTTACAGTCAACAAAAAAAATGCTGAGATAGCAAAAACATTTTTTTTATGCCTATCGATCCTATTTCATGTAGGGATCAAAAGACTATGGGACCATTTTAGGTATGAGTACTAGAAACGACAGAAATCGCCAAAAACATTCCCCATACATTTTGTACGGAAAATCCTCGGATCCTATTTCTTAGAGAGATCCTCTATGAATCCTATTTCTTACTTTTAAGGGAAACTGTAATTTAAATAAATACTAAATTAAATCATTTAAACATGTATTTTTAAACAAACGCAAAAATATCTAATCTATCTATGAAATAAATTGCTCAAAATGTCAGCCGTCTTCACGAATACATAAATTTACTCGCTTTTGTACTGAGGTCGTAGCAGCTAATAATTTTCTTGGATGGATGTTATTTAAAGTCCTCTTCAATGCATCTTTCAGTTCCTGAACACTGTCGTATTTCTTTTTGTAGATTTCGTTTTTTAGGTAGCCCCATAAAAAAAATCTAGTGGCATTAGATCGGGGCTGCAAGGTGGCCACTATTGGACCATGTATCCACGTATCCATGTATCCACTGTGACCTGAATTGTCTGTTCAAATTGGAACGCCGGCTGTTATGTGGTAGAGCACCATTTTGTTGAAAATAAACTTAACAGTTTCCCTTAAAAGTAAAAAATAGGATTCGTAGTAAGATCACTGTATGAAATAGGAGCTGAGGATTTTCCGTACAAAATGTATGGGAAAAGTTTTTGGCGATTTCTGTCATTTCTAGTACTCATACCTTAAATGCTCCCATAGTCTTTTGATCCCTACATGAAATAGGATCAATAGGCATAAAATTTTTTTTTTTGCTATCTCAGCATTTTTTTTGTTGACTGTAACTTTTTTCCAAAATCTGTGAATGCAGATCAGAATATCTTAAAAAGTTATGGATGGTTGCCTAACAATGTTTTCTTGTAACTATAACGGTTAATATACCTGCCCTTTAAATCCCATCTCAAAAATCCATCCTGTATAGTAGGATAGTAGGATTATTTTGCAATACAGCAGTTGCCATGCACAAGTACATTTCCTGAGCAGAAGGTCGGCCCATTACCACCCATTTCAGATCGAAATGCCTAAAATCCGTACACAATGTTTTAGGTCCACTTTTCTGGTGCATACTGCACAGGAAGTCTCTGCCGCTTCCCTTGTTTCCTGAGAGCTATAATCTTGGGGTTTTCAAGGCTAGAGTGAATAGATATTATCTAGATCTACATGCTCCATCCTCGGTCAGACCGTTACTTACCATCAGGCGAGTTGGTGGTCAAACATAGACCTATTGCGAATAAAAAAAACTTCGCCTTAAAGCCTCATTTCATTTAGTATCTATGCCTTTCAACTCATTCTTCTTTATAATTTGATTCTTTCTCTTGAAGCTTTAAGATAATACTGTGCATATATTAAAAATCTAGTGTTTTTTTAATGTAAAAGCATGAAAATAAATAAAATCCTTCAATATATGTATGAGTCTTGTATGCACAGCTGAAGGTGAAGTAAGAACATGTTATTGTGGTTTTTGTTTTGAAATGCTAATAAATTAATGGTGTGTTTAATTTCATATATATCAGAAGATCGTTTTACTGTTGTTTTCTATTTTTAAAATATTGTGTTCAGTGGTTTTTAAATTTTGTAATAGCTTTCCGCTCGCGGCTTCGCCCGCGTTGTTATTGTTTTCCCGTGGGAATTTAATATTTTCCTATAGGATAAATAATTTTCTAGCCTATTATATAGAAGACTGTTTTGTATATTTAGGAGCTCGGCTAATAAATTTCATAGAAATTGTAGCAGATTTTAAATATTTTCCATAGAAACTTTCAACAAGGGGGTGAATTCCAATAAACCATGACACACGTGTTCAATGAAATGTTTTAAAAGCATGAATCTCAAGTTTTATCAAAATTGTTGCTAATTAAAAAAAAATTCTATACAAACTTGCAACCCCTTTTATTTTTTATTTTTTAGGAGAGAAGATTCATTTACGGTATTCAATAAGGGACTTGAACTGACTAGGCCACCCCAAGGATATGCCGGACTCGGGTAGAAGACCCAATACTGGCTAAAAACCCTCCAGATACTTCTACCTCCGTAGAGACACAGTCGGGATCGGCGTTAGCCATTCCCCGATTGTGCCCCCTGGAGTGTTGCCTGGCGCACGCGCCAGGACTTACCTCTACGGGGGGGTCGACAAGTATTTTGAGAAATTCGACCCCCCAGGCGGCCAAGCTAGGGGTGAAAAGTGTCTCTCGACCGGTGGTCAGCCGGCCGAGCCGTTTTAGTCCCCAGCTTGCTAGGGGAGTTGGTGGCGCGCGTCCAGGAACGCACGCCTTCTCCTCCCCAACCGCCTGCGCCGGAGCGGTGCGGCGAGAGGGTCATCCTCTCGCGCCCGCTCCGCAGCCTCCTTCTGCGATATAACATCCTCACAGAAGGAGGCGACAGCCTCCCACGCCGCCGCGCTGGTCAGCATCTCCTGTGCGACGCTGACCAGCGCGACGGGCGTACCCCTACCTAGGCCCAGCGCTAGGGCTAATGCACCGCGCTGGGGTCGCCAGGCCGGGCACTCCGAGAGGGTGTGCCCGGCCTTGTCGTCGGGAGCGCCACAATGGTGACACTGCGGCGTCTGCTCCCTCCGTGCGACATGATACAGATAATGGCCGAAGCACCCGTGCCCGGTCATCATCTGCACCATCCGGTAGGTGAGGCTGCCTCGCCGGCGCCCAACCCACTCCTCCAACACTGGACGAACGGCCTCGATCGTCCTGTGGCCGGCAGCTGGGTGGGCGAGCGTCTCGGCCCACTGGCGGAGAGCCTCCCTCTGCGCCAGATGCCTCGTGCGTGCCACCTCCTGCGGAAGGGGCCGCTCCCCCCGACTCCTCGCTGCCACCCGATGTCGGTGCACGGCCGCGAGGACGCGTGCCTCGACATCCCACGGAGGCGAGCCCGCTAGAACGCAGGCCGCCCCGTGAGAGACCGTGCGGTAGGCCCGCACGGCCCGGGTGGCAATGACCCTCTGCGGCCTGCGCAGGAGGGCCACCGCTCGGGGGGCCGTACAGCGCCATCGACCTTACCACCGTCTGATAAAGTCGACGGCACGCTGCGCCCGGTCCCCCCACGTTGGGGAGGACCCGTCCGAGGGCTGCCGCGGCGGCAGACACACCCAAAATTTTCATGTAAATCATAGACATGATGATGATGATACTATGATATACATGAAAATTTTGGGTTCAATGACATTACGGCTAAACACAATTTAATAATTAGTTTTAGATAACGCATTAATTATTTATTGGTTATTATGAAACACCATGTATCCATACTAATATTATAAATGGGAAAGTGTGTGTTTGTTTGTCCGTCTTTCACGGCAAAACGGAGCGACGGATTGAAGTGATTTTTTAAGTGGAGATAGTTGAACGGATGGAGAGTGACATAGGCTACTTTTTGTCTCTTTCTAACCCCCCACTTCCCTAAAATGGGGGGTGGAAGTTTGTATGGAGCATTCCATTTTCAAGGTAGAAAGCTAAAAATTGGTATGCGAACTATTTGTGACTAACAAAACAATCGTGCATCATTTTTTTTTGGAAATCTGCCCCCAACCCCTTAAAAGAGGGGGGGACATTTTATATGGGACTTTTTGCAGTTTTCAAGGTAGGAAGCTAAAAATCGGTACACAGACTCCTTGTTACCAACGAAAAATACCTGCCTTTTTTTAAATCTTCGGTGTTACCCCGATTTTAACGCGAGCGAAGCCGCGGGAAAAAGCTAGTATGTATATAAATATATCCATTTATATTTGTAGCACATAAAGAAGTCTTGAAGCCTTATTATTGATTTCATTCAGTGTATTAGTATTGAATGAAAAGAAAATAGCAAGCAAACTGCAATCCTTTAAATAATAGTGTAGGTAATATACATATAATATTGATAGTGGTTTATGATTTTACTAAAACAGCCTGTTACATTTATTCCAGGTTATGGCAAACTTGAATTTCCAGCAAGCGCCTCGAAGCCTAGCTAGTGGTGGTGTTGGTGGTGTGGGTGGAAGAGGTCTTGTATCTGGGGTGTCTGGTCATGTTACTCCGACATTCGGTGGTGCGCTGTCGCCAGGCCGGGGCTCCACAGCCATGCCCGGCGGAGCGCCGCCCTCTATGGCCTCTCGAGCAACACTATTTGGACAGCGAGCTTTCGCGGACAGAAGAGTTCCTATGCCGACGACACTATCCCAACCTAATTCTAATTCAATGGTGAGATTTATATTTAATTTATAATTGCATAGAAATATATACAGTAAAAGATTTAATTGTGAAATTGTCATTTAATCATACTGCAAAATACAGTAAAAGTCATGAAAAACAGAAAAAAAACTTAAGAGCAATTAAAAATTTTGTTGTCAGTACTATATCAAGTATTATGTGTCTTGATATTTTTGAGAGTAAAGTTTTTATACGACAAACTATGATATACGAGATATACGAGGCTCGCATGATGTTAATTACTTATTGTTACTTTTGAGTTACCAATCCAAAATCACACAGCACAAGAGTTCTGACAGGCTTATGAGGCCTGGCTATCTCATATACAGTATTTCGTAGTTCTTGTGAGGTGGAGGTGCTTCTTTAGTTGATCAAATTTTATTTAATCATCACAAATTCTCCCTCTGGCCACAATGTTACTGGATAAGACACAAGTTATAAAACGCCTAAAACGTAAACACATTGTGTAAGGCTGCATTGTGGCTTTGGCGAGGCAATGGCCTCCTTAGCTGACACCTCTAATTCACTTTACAAAACTGATTATAGTCACTAAAGACTGATGGCAGTTATCTTAATTAATAAAAAAAATATCACAAATTACGAGTATAAGAAAAAACAAGAACCCTACTATTATTATACAAAACTTAAAGAAAACTTAATCAACTACCAATAAAAAAAGAACTCTTGCCAATGAGGTTTAGACATGTGGCATGGAAGGGGTGGGGTGAAACAGGCGGGAGACCTAAGGGTGCAGCCACCATGCTGCATTTCCCACTGTTAAAAACATACCAAAAAAAGATCAATAATACACAAAATGTTAGTTATTCAATCCAAATTTATTTTATCGCCTTCATAGTATGCTTCTTCAGAAACTATTCACACACGCCAACGAATAAACCAATCATGAAAACATTTTTACACTGTTTTTCCGAAATTGAGTTTAATTTTCGCTGCAAATCTTTTACTGAATGAATACGGATGCCACAATTTGAGTTTAGGAAAAAGAACTAAGTCCATTGGAGCCATATCTGGTGAATAAGGTGGTTGCTCGATGGTATTTGTTGAGTTTTTGGTCATAAATTCGTTCACAATTCAGCCTTATGTGAAGCATTATTGTGGTGCAAAATCCATGAATTTTCTCTCACAAATCTGGCCTTTTTCATCGAATTTGCTCTCTTAAATGTCGCATAACGCTCAAATAATATTCTTTATTTATCGTTTGACCTTCTGGCAGGAATTCGGAATGCACAACATCGCAATAGTCAAAGAAAACAGTCAACATGACTTTGATTTTTGATTGACTTTGGCTTGGTTTTTCGGTTTCGGTTCAGTTGGAAGGCGCCATTAAGAATTTTTTGACTACCTACCCACGTCTTGTCACCAGTAACAATGCGTTTCAGAAATATTGGGTCAACATTGACTGATTCTAGCATGCTAAATAAAATTAAATACAAATCTTCCATCACATCTCCATAGCTTTTGAACGCTTTGTATCACTCATGAAAACATGTTTTTGTAAAGTCGATTCACCGTTAGCCTTCTGTAATATTTTCAGTGACTCCAAACACGAAATCCCTTTGGCGATGCAAAATTTAAGACAAACTCTGTTCAATATTTGGCGATAATGAAATCCACAATACACACTTGCTATTATCTAACTAGAAACAGCACTATATTTAATATAAATATAATTTGTTATTTCTTGTTTTGCATTTTTCATATAATCTCGTCAAATTTGTTTGCTGAATTTTTGAATATAGCAGAAAATCAGGCCAATTTTTCAGGTTTTTGAAGGTTTATATATCTCATTTAATAATTATCATAAAAAAAGAAAAACATAGTAACATACTAATAGTGGCCATTAATTTTTTTGGGAAAAATAAAAAAGCTATTGCCATTATCCTGGAAAGAAACGGGGGACTATGTTTGTATGGAAAAGCAACCCGTACAATTTCCTCTTAAGAGTCCTGTAAATGATCAAACATGTTTGTCAAAATTGCTTGACAAACTTCGCGTTTTCATTAAACACGACGTCAATCCAGATACTTTTCAAACACATCAAACACGTAATTCGTTTGTCAAACGCGTCAAACACTGCCCTACACGAACAACCATGTTTGTCAAACACGTAAATTTGACAAACATGTTTGATCGTCTACAGGTGCCTTTAAAAACTAAACAAATGTGTTTGTAGTGAAAATGCACTGTGCACGTTCACCGTTTCAGTCGAGTATGGGCAACTTGTCGAGGTTTAACGCGAGCAACAACTACCATTCGGTGTTCGGCGAGGGCGGCGACACGTCGACGCCGCCGCTGCTGGACCTGAGCGAGTTCCCGTCGCTGACGGCGCGGGGCGCGGGCGACCAGGCGCCCGCCGCCGCGCCGCCGCCCCCCGGCTCTAAACCTTACGGTAATCATCGCGTCTAAGGCATGAATAGGCTAGATGAATTAAAAAAAATATTGCTCTAATAGAAGCTCATTCATATAATAAACAAAGAAAAAATCCGTTTTCGAATAACTATAAAAACAACCAAAATATAATAAGGTATTAAAGATTTTTCTCCATCTCTTTCTAACAAAACGGCAATTTACATATAGTTTATATGGCCGTACTCAACAATGACGTCACGTTTGATGTCGGATCACTCTGTCGAATCGCTTCCAAATTAACAGCTTAAAATGCTGGTATCTAATGTATTTCTAAGCCGATTTTAATTCTAATTTCACAGGACTGCGTCTTTTTCCAAGGTATTTTATTATTTAATGACGAGGCGTAAAAATTAGAATTCAGTCATCATCCCAATGCGAATGACAATTTTTACGTGATTGACGTTAAAATTAATCGTTCACTTAAAGCAATTGAAGCCATTGTCAATACTACTACGGCATTGAAGCAAATTATGAAAATTTTTATTGATGCCACAGAGAGAAGTCTAAATTGGACAGGCAAAGGTTTAACCATACATCCAGATCTTGTATATTCTTTTCTTTTAAATATTTACAATATGATTTCTTTAGTTTGATGTATATAATAAAAGGCCAATTCTTCAGTCATATTTGTCATTTTCATGTTCATCGTGTTCACATCGTAATAAATAAGTAATTTCAAGTTCAAGTCCATATTGTAAGATGCCACAGACAGTAGTAGGGTCTATAATTGTTGACAATTGACGCGCCTTCAATCAAAGCTTCATTCGCCCGTCATTTGAAACGATCATTCACGTTAATATTGTCAATCGCAAATTGACCGTCTCGGGACCCTTAAGGCATTAATTATACAGAAACGACGCAAGGCGAAGGCGCGGCGCAGGCATGGCACGGGCCTTATTCAAAGGACATGACCGGTGCGACTATGGGCGCTAGCGTAGGCATTTAATATTAATGTGCAGCAAATATTGTACTACTTTTAGAATTGTTATGCCCCATAGCTTACAGCAAAAGAAGTTTCTAGACTCTGAAAGCCGAGAATCCAGAGAAAAATGAAGATAAGTTTTTGTTAAATAACTCTCCTTTTACACACAAGATGGCGTTAACACCTGTTGCAATATAGTTTATGAATTTGTAAAAATCTGTAACTACTTCAGCATCTGCAGATTCTTTTAAGCTTATTTGATTTTAGTTGTATCTTAGTAACTCTTCACTTTTTAAGGCAATTAAAGCGCTTTCCCTTTTTTCGTTGACATTTCTTTGATATTTGGCAGTTTGACCTATAAAATAACATATAGATATATAGTGAAATCTACAAAAAAGGAACACAGGTAACAGGCAAAAATAAAACCATTATTTGAAGTACCTAATACAACTAAATGATATTATCATCACAAGAAAAGTACGAACTTCATATTTCGGTTAACATAATACATAAGTACTTACCGATTTTCTTGCTTTTTTTCAAATCGATGTTTCATTATCAAATCTCCGATAAGATTGTGGCAATTTCCGGTCAGCGCTAATGTATGCATGCGCGTATTTTTGTTTTTAGTTTCAAACGGGGTAAAAACTTACACACAATGAAAAAAAGATAAAACTACCTGCCATTCCTTTTAAATAAGAACCCATTTGTAAAAAAGTCTTTTAAGGAATCATAAAAACACTACAGTGACAATTACATGTTCTTATTTTGATTATCTGCGTGATAATTTGATTTTCTCCATCTTGTTTGTGATGACGGTTACAGATCGGAGCGTATTATGGAATGTCACTAGCGGGATCCTAAATCTATCTATGGTCGCATATGCATCCGAAAGTCGGAAGCAATAATACTTATTTATTTCAAATCTGATATTCTGGGCTTAATTTGAAATAATAACACCATAGTAAATTAATGTTTATTTTATAAATAATACTGTTAAAGCAGTTATTCTGCACATATTGCCGAATTGAAGGGCGATTACTGGTCATGTCCTTTCGTTCTATACTTAAACAGTAATAGAGACGAAATTGGAATACACTGAACGCCTACGACGCGGACGACCGAAAAATGTACATACATCGCGACGCGACGCGATACATACACATTGATTTACTACCAAATGTAGATAGAGCACTTCATACAAAAACGCGCTTGAAATCTGTCACCTAATCGACTATACATTTGTACGCTGTTAAATAGGTAGTTGAATATGCACACCCGAATTAAAATTACCATAAAGAAAGTACCGTATTTATCGAATTCAACCTTATTCTTTATTATTACGGCAACTATTTGAAGTACAACCGTGTGCAGTTACATCATTTCATACCTAGCCACATTAAATTTGACGTTTTAGTAATTGCTACAAGGAAATATCAACTTTATGCTCTCAAACATAATGCTCAAAATGGCTTATCCAACACATGGAAAAGAACTGCACAAGGTCCGTTTGGGCAGTTCTTCACCGGCCCACTTTTCGAACGTTCATGCGTTATCTACGTTTGGTAGTAAATCAATGTACATACATCTTGAATACGCATGTGTGAAACATATGCTCTGTAAAATTATACCGTTAATGTTAGTGAATGCATGTAAGTATGTATGTATGTACAACTTTATTGCCAAAAAATTGTTACACGAATTTTCCTAAATAACCAGTCCTTATAACAAAAGGCGGCCTTATTGCCAAAGTGGCAATCTTTACCAGGCAACCTAACAGTAGAAGACAGTTTAATTAAAACATAAACGACTGAATTGTAGTATTGATCGGTAGTTAATCAACTGTTTATCGGTTCGTATCAGTCGATCAGCCAAAGCTACAAAAACATTTATTGATGTATATTGATTGATTGGTGTGGTAACATTTTTAACGCAGTTAGGAATAGGAAATTTTAATTTAAATACTTAATTAACAGGATTAATACAACTTGTTAATTTAATTGTGCAAAACTTGAATTAGATCAGAAATGATAATTTGTTCAGAATCGAGAGTAGAATCGATTCCACAAATAAAAATATCGGTCAAATATTATTCAACATTAAATTCTCAACTACGCCGCTTTTTAAATTTACTTAACTCTGTCGTGTTTATCTTTATCGGCTAAGCGGCAGCATCGTATTCGCAGGGGCGCGACTATAGACTTTCAAAGAACAATGGTTACTTTCTTAGGCGCATAACACATTGCACCGGACACCGCTCCGGTGTGCGGTGCTGCGGTTTTTAATTTTGACTGGAGAATCTTAATTTGTGTACAAAAACCGCAGGGTATAACACACTCGCACCGCATCACCGTGCGGTTGTGCGGCGCGCGCGACGGCACCACACTCCCGGACGGTGATGCGGTGCGGTCCGCGGGGTATGCCACACTGTGCCGCAGTATCGTACGGATTTTTGCGTAGAAAGGACGTGCATACGCTTAATAGATCTTAACATAGATAATGCGGTGATGCGGGGCGTCGTCGTTCCCCGCATCTCCGGACGGTGATACGGAGCAAACCGTACGGTGGCACGGTTCCGTGCCGCCGCAGCCGCATGCGGTTTTCGTCCCTCCGTACACCGCAGCGGTGTCCGGTGCAATGTGTTATGCGCCTTAGAGCGATTTTCACCCAGAAAAATCTAAACTAAGAGATTTTAAAAACTAGTTAAACTTATTGTACTGGTTAAAAAAAGCATGTTGAAATAATTATATCATTTTTTAAACTCTAAGTGAAAGAGCTATTTAGGTTTTAATATTATTGATAAGATACGCATTTCGGACCGTAACTGGCTGTACGGGTGCGTTCCGAATGGCAATGTTATCAATGTCAGCGCGCTAAAAGTCGTTTCGATTTATCGCGCTAACATCGATATCATCGCCATTCAGAACGCACCTAATGTACTGTTTAATTACAGATGCGTTCAGGCTCTCGGAGCAGTAAAACGGCGGAAAGAAAATACATTAATGCGTTCAAGAAGATTTTTAATTTTATTTTGTAACTTTTTCATCTGGGGTTTAAAAATATTCTAAATACATACATCGGTTACATATTTTATTAGGATCACATTTATCCTTAAATTAATCTCTCTATTTTTCGCTTAGTTTGGGAACAGAAATGACCATTGTTCTTTGCAAGATATGCAACAAAACAGAAAGATGGCTATACCTTCTGAAATAATCAGCGAGAATTTAAATTATTTCTAAATTTATATTGTTCTTTTATAATAAAAATAAGGCTCGTATTAATAATTGCGTCTCAAGTATGAGATCAATCTTGAGATACTGTTTTTGACAGATGTTCTATATATTAAACGTCAAAACTGCAGCTCAAGATCGCTCTCAACTTTGAGACGCGTTTATTAATACGAGCCTAAGTTGTGGTGTCTTGAGGATTTGCGTTATTTAATTAACACCTTGTATAATTAGGTGTTTAATTGTTTTTCTTAATACCCTTACAGTGTTATAAATTGAATTTCACGCAGGTGATGCTGTGATACTGCTAGTGAAATATATAGGGCTATTAGTAAAATACCTGCAACCTCGCAGGATGAGATAGCTAAAAAATAATAACATCATAAACAACAACATTTGTTCCACGACTTTTGATGATTCGTTAGATTTTACTTTCATACAAAAATATATATTAATATTAATTAAATAAATATCTAGAATGTTTGTAACTCTACGCGCACAGCGTGCGAGCGTAACGTTGTCTTCCGTCATCGTTTATAAATGAGACATAGACTTATTAATGTCATGACAGTGCAATAAAAACTTGAAAATTGATTTTTGTTCAATTTATTGAGTTATCTTAAAACTCGTAAAACAAATGTTGTAGTTAATTATGTTAGCTTAATCCTGCAAGGTTGTAGGTGTTTTAAAATTAACCCTGTATATATTTTTTCATTTACTTGGGTATACTAACAGTTTCACAGTATATAAGGCATTCCGGCGTCCTTGAGTATACCTCAAGGCATAACTAATGCAAAGGTACCTAATTTAGTGAGCAGCTATTATGGCAGTGTTACCAATGTGCTCATACACAACCAGGTTATTTTTCAAACCGAGCAACACCGATAACTGTCGCCCCCGTTCCCAGTCGGTATGGTGAAGCAGCCAACGTCAGAGCAGTCTGAATTCACGATGTCCTCAGAGGACTTCCCCGCGCTGCCGGGGACCAGTACGGGCAGCGCGACGCCCAGCGCTGGGCAGCCCATAGTCACAGCGCCGCCCGCGGTGCCCGTAGAGTACACCAATCACACCGTAGACAAGCCTAGGAAAGGAATACAGACATCACCGGATGGTGAGTGCTCAGTACTACGATGCGAGGTTTATTTATACTAATTTGGACGGCGAATTGACGATGTAATTGTACTCTGTGACACAGGAGCCGATTGCAATAGTGAGGTTTTTTTTTAATAAAAAATGTACTAACGTCGACTTCTTTTCTAGGCATTGTCGTCTCATTCTTACCCTCCGCCCTAATTTGTTTAATGCGAATATTCCGTTATATGTATGTTGCATCAATTGTGAGATCTTTTGGTCAATTTACGATTGGTTATATTGGTTATGATTTCTTTTGCAATTTGCTTTAGTGTACAGAGTACAAGATTAGTATATTGAAAGTTAGAGTTATTATTAGCATAGGTAAAATAATTTATAATTATTATATTATAATAATAACTAAGGTCCAATAAATTCATCTTTTGTTATTGAAAAAGTCATTAATCATAAGTCACTTAGATTAAGAAATTCTTTTCGAAAGAAATTTTTCGATCTGGTGAATTGTCAGAATAGGCATATTATTTTTTTAAATATTTACGTACTATTTTAGAATGGAGCTGAAATTGATGTTAGCATTATTCATTTAATTATAATTGCTATTGCTATTTCTTAATATTATCTTTATCACTTACAGCTTCTTTGATTATTTATCAATGCAGTGATATCCAAGTGCTTGTTTGTTTTTTATTTTCACAAAGTACTCCTTTATGTTGTGATATTTATCGAAGCTGAAGTTATACGCTCTCGTGCATGCATTTACTGATGTAGACTTGACCACTTGATATATTTTTCTGACATTAATTTTTTCTTCCCCAAAGTTGTCTGTGAAGGAGCACATTCGGACTTTTATGGTGTGTATTCTGAATTTCATGATGATATGTTAAAGACGCTCATAATGTTGCCTTAATTCGAAGTGATTAAGGCTACATAAATACATTGGTGTTAAATGAAACCAACTGATTCGTATTGCATTGCTCTATTACTACGAGATTAGGTATAATATTTCGTACTACTTAAATTAGGCATTAATGAAAGTTTAAATTCAATTTGAATGTTTTATTTTTAAAAAAGATTAGAATTATGTTTGTTCTTGCTAAAGCGAATTTTTTATCTCAAATCAATATCACTCTATTGTGCTGTCGATCGATCAAATTGCGGTGACCGAGAATGCATTGCTGAATTTTCTGCACGGCCATCAGCAGTTGGCGCCCAAATTTAGCATCATTGTAAATGGCGGCTTTAATGTAGACACCATATATGTGAAGTTTGTTGCTGCGACACGTGATACTGATGGTGCTGTGTGTTTTAGGCAAAGTAACGAATATACCAGAGACAATGATACCCAATCAGTTCGGCATCGTGGGCCTGTTGACGTTTATCCGGGCGGCGGAGACAGACCCCAGTTTAGTGTCACTGGCGCTAGGTCAGGACCTCACCGCGCTTGGGCTAAATCTAAATTCACCCGACAACCTTTATCTCACCTTCGCCGGACCTTGGGCGGACACGCCCTGTAGGTAAGGATTCCACGTGCTCCGAACGCTGTGCCGAAACACCCTGCTTCGATCAACGTTTCCTCGAAAAGTCCTAAGTCGATTCTACAAGCATCGTCCCTTGCTGGTGTTTAAAATTAAAATTATGCATGAAGTTCTAAATTAAAATATTGTTATCTTTTTGTACCTATTTAAAAATTTCAAGTAATAATTGTAAAATCGATTAATGATTTTTCTGTGAAACGTTCGGTCGAGTTTGATTCGGTACTTTTCTACCCGATTTCTCAATTCTCTTTCTCACCCGTTTTACGCTGATATTTGTACACGCGTTACGCTGTCGAAGTATTAAAAAAAAAATAATTCTGTTAGGAATAGAAGCATTTTGCTTTCAAACGTCAAATACTCAAATTTTATAAATCATATCCCATTCACTCTTTAGGTCGATAATTCGACTCTTTCATACAGAAAAAAATGTGTCTGAAATTATTTAATAAATAAAAATTGTCAACTCCACTTTGAATGAGCACATTATAATTGGTTTAATTTTAATCACAACTGCACAGCACAGTAAATCTTCACGAAGTTTTGTGTATTGTGTTTTGTCACAATCGTTAAATATGTTATACCAGACGGGTAAACCGATTGGAATCACATGGTGTCGATGTTTTGTGACATAATATTACACTGTCAAGAATCTTAATGTGGAATAAAGACAAGTCACAAACATGCGCTTTTTACAAAGAAAGTTTACGCACAACGCCAATTTTTAGCAAATGCCACCATGCTCCGCTGTCAAGTTCTTTTGATTAATTTGCATTTTGCATATCTACCCTTCGCAACTTTATATCATTTACGTTCATTCGCAACTTTATATTGTATAGGTTTAACACGGCTCTTAGTACTTTAAAATAAAATTTGAGGTTTGAACATATGGCCAGTTTGAATAACCTACCTTCAGTAAGACTTACTCGTAGCACAGTTTGTGTTAATTAGTTTTACTAGTACCCTCACTTTGTACTCTTACTGTTGCGAGCGGTACTGGATGTTACTATTTTATGTCGCTAATCTAATACCCACAGAGGTACAAGTGCTGCTTTTCGAGGAAATATTATGAGGTCTTTTTTGTTAGTAACTGTGTCGGTAACACTCAACTTTAATATATTAAACTCCCTAAAGAAAACCAGGGGCGACTGTAGTTAATATTTCATAGAACTAGTGACTCAAAATAGTAACATCTAGTACCGCCAGTTCCCTTAGGGTGCTGCAGGGTAAGGGTAGAGAGTAAGGATATTAGAGAAACTACTAGGTTTTTGCTTAACAGAATAATAACTCCAGGATCGAAATAATACCATGATCAAAGGCAACATTACCTGCTTGCTGTAAACACTGCTGACCAACAAACTAGGTTTTGGTGTGGCAGATGGCCCAAAGCCCTCTATATTTCGGAAAGACGAGTAGTGGCCTTTTTATTGCTGACAAGTCGATGCATTTCAACTTAACTATTCTTTTACTACTTTTACCAGGGACAGGTTATTAAAATTGGCCATTATTGGAAATGGAGCTATTCCACTAATCAATCAAATACTAGTCCAATATGGTCTTCATCTACGAGATGTGTCATTTAATTTTAATAACTGTTTTTAAAAAAATTTTTACATTTGTTTCTTAAAAAACGACCTACGCTACCTAAAATAGGATGATAATTTTCATAGATTACGCCAGTGGAGTTACGTATTTTCAGGAAATTGTACAACATTTAATATCGTACTTCATTGATGTCGACCGTACACATCGGCCCGTATTAATCGTTTTTTTATAGCCTGCCTTAGTTAATCTATTTATTTATTTTTTTTGCATTACAAATGTTTTGGATGTATTTAAACGTATGTACTGGTACCGGCGAGGTACCTCGCTGAGGTATTGCAATTTAGAATAGAGAAGGGCAGACATTATACAATTTTATGTTCTTTTCTCATTCTTACTTATGCTATTTTTAAAATATGGAACGAGACAACAAGATACATTAACTAAACCAGGTTAAAAAACGTTTTTTAATACAGGCCTTAGATAGATCTCTGGATAATGACCAACCATAGAGTTTATAGACTAACAAAAATTTATTTTGAAATAAAATAAAATATAACCATCTGAAATTATTTAGGTAACTATATAATTGTCTGTATATTCATGGACCTACAAAATAATACGGATGTAGTGTTGCATTAAAAAAAAACGTGAAGCATGCAAGGTCCTACAATATTATTTGTTTGTACACGACTAACACTCACCCAGATGCACCAAACCCCCTAGACAAATGCCTCAAGCTAACTTTTCCGCAGTCGTTTCTCAGAAAAAATGTATGGAGATGATATTAGCTGCGGTAAAAATAGCGTGAGGCGATCGTAAGCTAATGTCATTTTCATACATTTTTTCTGCGGAACGACCGACTGCGGAAAAGTTAGCGTGAGGCATTTGTCTCAGGCCTCAGGTAAGACAAACTGTCGTCATTTCTCGACGAGCAAGATACGCTTACATACAAATGTGCTGTCATTCGCATGCTTCACTCCTGATTCAACAACGTTCCGTCCATCTTTTTTTCAGGTCCGGGTGTATATTATAAAGATTTTTGAAATATCAAATTGTGACAGCTATTTGATATTGATTTGTTCGCGGAAATGATACTATCACTAATTTATAGTAGTTTTTATGTAATACCAATTTTGTTTATAAATATTATTGTAATATGCATTAAATTATGTGGAAATCATAATCAGCCGTTCTGAAAAAAATATTGTTTACAATCGAATAAAAATTAAGAAATAATATTGTTCGGCTATAAATTCTATGTTTTGAAATAATCGATCAGTTATCTAATAGGTTTAAAAACGATTTCACACTATGATGCCACCTAATGTAACCTGTTAAAGTTATCATCTTATTTTAGTCAAAGTCTAATATCGCTTTGCCTTTTCACTCCGGTGCATGAAATTACTATAGATTTACTCTATACTTCAAGCGAATGATTCGTGGAACGAGATCGTCGATCTCAACAATCAGAATGTGCCATAGAGAATTGGTGCGTGCTACCCCCCATAGACAAAAGCCGCACGCTAATTTATTCGCAGTCGCTCCACAGTAAAAATGTATGGAAATGACATTAGCCTGTGACAAACCTCACGCTATTGTTTCCGCAGCTAATGTAATTTTCATACATTTTTTCTGCGGTACGACTGCGGAATACTTAGCGTGTGACTTTTGTCTAGGGGGCTGATCCGTCATGCTCGGGCTGCGCCTGCGTCGTAATCCGTTAATAAACGCAATAATGTTGCCACCGTTACTTGGTATGTAGCATTGTTAGCGGCTTTGTACGTTAAAAGAAACGAAAAAGTTTTTAAGCGTTATTTTAAACCAGGGACCGGACCCGGTTACCGTTATAGCCGGTAACCTTAGGGTTTTGATGGGGTATTTTATAATGCTGGGTTTTTAAACCCTTTGCCTTACGGTAAGCTTTCAAACGGCTTACCGGTTTACACATTAATCCCTTCGATTGAATTAATTCGGGTTACCGCTAACCGATATCAAAAACCCCCAAATGGGTTACCGTTCTAAACGCTGATTAATTTGTAAAAAATATTTTAGACCTTAGGTATATCGCGTGTAGATTGCTTTTGCACCGCATATTTGCCGAAGGTCGCAACCGAACTCTGGCGTTATTGCGCCCGCAGTGCTATTTCAATCGCTCGGTGTGCGTGAGGGAAAGGGTTACCCTAACCCGAACAGTAAGCGGTTAAGCGCATAAACACTAAAAACCTTTAAGATTGGGTAAGCGGTAAATTATTGTTGTGGGTGGTAACCCCTATTTTACGGGTTATCGTTATTGTTGGGAAACCTGTTGAACGGCTTACCGAGCCCACTGGGTTACCATACGAATGGGTTACCCTTTCGAACGGCTTAAGCAAATGAACGGGTTTTCCGGTCCCTGTTTTAAACGCGTATTACGACGCAGGCGCGTAACAGTTACATTACGCATTCGGAGCCCTTGCGTTACTCAATAAGTTGTGGTTTTTTAAGTGAAATCTCTTTGCTGCATTTTAGTTTAGATTTAAATTTTATTGTTGAGGACTATTTTGGATTATCCATTTGAATACTTTTTCTCACATCTGTATGAAATTCACTTGCAATAAAGATGTTTTTAATCTGAACTAATGAGATAATATTTAAAGTTTTTAGTATAATGTTATCATCGTAATGGAAAACTCAATGGTTTTGAGGAAAAGTATTACCACATTCTACCGATGATATGTAGCCAATAATAATCTTACAATGTCAGTCTTCTCAAAATCATATCTAGGAAATTTTGAATTCTTTAATATTTGTTGAGACATTTCTTAATAGTAGGTAATTAATATACTCAATAAAATTATAATTTCTCAAATTCAGTCTACTTGCAGGCCACAAGATATGGACTACCACGTGCCTCCAGAGTATTTAATAAATGGTTCAATAAGAGAAAAGCTAGCTCCATTACGACTGAATCGATATAAGGAAGATCTACTATTTTATTTGTTTTACTGTTTTGTTGGAGACGTGTTACAAATTGCAGCTGCCGCTGAGCTGTAAGTATTATTTGTTTACACTGGTTTTTGATAGCACATGTAATCCAATTGAGATTTAATAATTTTGGTTATGAATTACTATTCTCAATGTTGGCAACAAATCACATTTATAGGTATTTCATTTTTAATGATAAGTTATGTATTTGAAAAAGCGAGCGTCGGTTGGTCAATATAGAAGTGTGATGTTGTCTGTACCTATTCTTATATTATTTTTAAGTTTTCAGTGTTTTTGAAGTCGGTTCTATTTTTTGTAAAAAAAAAATATTTTTTACTTTGTAGTGTATGAAATCTTTTTAGTGAAAGAAACCCTAATTGTTTTCCTCGATTTTCTATGGGATCCCATCATCAGATCCTGACTTTGGTGACCATGGGACTACCCTTGCAGTATACTCTATCAAATACAAAAATAATTTTGGAAATCGGTTTAAAAATGACGGAGTTATGAGGTAACAAACATAAAAAAAAACAACTGAATTGATAACCTCCTCCTTTTTTGAAGTCGGTTAAAAACACTTTGTGTAGTAGGCAAACAGGCATAAAATGTTAATTACACAAAGTAATCGTATTTTAAAACATCGTTAGGTTTGCTAAATTAAGCATTTGATCCAGCCATCTTTTTCTGCAATTCAAAATATATCTCAATCTCTTTTCATTTTGATAGTTGAATGTATGTATAGTCAGCTAAAAAATTGGTTGACTATTTTTGATAAAACTTGGTATAAGGGAAGATGGACTGTGTTGTTTTATAACGCAAAACTAAACTTCCACCTTAGTGTGGTAAATCACTTTTTCGGCTGACCATACACCTATCAATGCGTATTATATAGACTGTAGTCTCAGATTCTCGTGTTGACTCCCCAATGATTCCCTAATGAAGAGCTATTATGCTCGAATTTGAGTAACCCAATAAATCCTCGGTTCCTGGCCTATTTCCTGAAATCGCAGTTGGAACCCATTCTAATGGGAAAACTTTTGCAGGTATAACCGCGAGTGGCGGTATCACATGGAGGAGAAGGTGTGGATCTCGCAAGCGCCCGGCATGCCGATGGTCGAGAAGACGTCGACGTACGAGCGTGGCACCTACTACTTCTTTGACGCGCACAACTGGCGCAAGGTGATTACACTTTCACTTTTATACACCGTCTAAGGATATCAAACAATATCTGATAGCAAAGCAGCAATTATCATCATCATTACCTTGCTATTATCCCTCTTTCAGCACTGACATTCTTCGCATGCATATGTATCGCGCAATCCATCTATACTTTTTCGATTTCTCATGCAATCTATCCAACCTTTTTCACATTGATATTCTTCGCATGCATATTTCTCACGCAATCCATCCATCCTTTTAAGATTTTTCTCTTCCCTTATGTTCGTTCACATTCATGGCTATAACTGTTCCGAGGGGCAATCGCACTATTTACCAACGTTTGAACCAAAACCAAAACGTTACCGTTCCCATATGTTTTGACATCTGACTACTGTCAAGGTGTTGTCAAAATGTATGGGAACGGAAACATTTCTGATTTGTTTGAAACGTTATAATTAGTGCGATTGTCCCCCTGGTAATATGACTCAACCATTGATTTACTACCAATCGTAGATAACGCATGATGAACGTTCGAAAAGTGGGCCGGTGAAGAACTGCCCAAACGGGCCTTGTGCAGTTCTTTTCCATGCGTTGGATAAGCAATTTTGAGCATTATGTTTGAGAGCATAAAGTTGATATTTCCTTGTAGCAATTACTAAAACGTCAAATTTAATGTGGCTAGGTATGAAATGATGTAACTGCACACGGTTGTACTTCAAATAGTTGCCGTAATAATAAAGAATAAGGTTGAATTCGATAAATACGGTACTTTTTTTATGGTAATTTTAATTCGGGTGTGCATATTCAACTACCTATTTAACAGCGTACAAATGTATAGTCGATTAAGTGACAAATTTCAAGCGCGTTTTTGTATGAAGTGCTCTATCTACGTTTGGTAGTAAATCAATGGACTCAACCCTCTTTATCACATGCCCATCATGAAAAGTTTCTCAGTCAAAAACTGCAGTTTCAGGGTTCTGTGCGTAGGTGTAAAGTGTATGTGTGCCTAGATATTGAGACTTACCAGTAGGCTTACTCTTGAAACGATTACGATGGATCGACGTTGAGATTGTGATTTTTCGTACGATTATTTAGCAACACTAGCTAGCGACAAATTGGATCTGTATCCCGCCGAGACGAAATTTTTCTTTTCTGATTTTATTAATTTTTGGATCCGTATCTTGAAAAAATTAAATAGCACTGAGTTTGGTTCATTCGAAATCAGCGCAATACGGGTCCAATATGGCGCCAATGTGGAAACTCAAGCGCACAAAAAAATCACAATCTCAAATGTCGATCGAGGAATTGGTCCAAGAGAGCCTACAGTAGGGTTACTCTTGAACCAAATCTAATCGATCGGCATTGAGATTGTGATTTTTTGGACGCTTATTTAGCAACACTAGCGACAAAGTGGATCCGTATTTTGGGCACCGAGTTTGGTTCACTCAAAATCACCACAATACGGTTCCAATGTTGTGCCAATGTGGAAAATCAAGCGTACAAAAAATCACAATCTCAATGTCGATCGATTGGAAATGGTTCAAGAGTAACCCTACTGGTCTGGCAAGTTTTTTTGAAGATCAGAATGTTTGATGTTCTTTTGATCGTTTGAATCCCTTACTATGCATTGATATAATTGCCATAATTAATATTGGTATAGTGAAAAGTTGGGAATCAAGAAATTATTGAGTAAACCATAGACTAAATAAATAGTATTGTGTCAAGTGTTGCCAAGAACGAAAACGTTAGTTCTAAAAAGGCCTTATATTATTTTGCATTTTCGAATCTACTGACAAATCCTCTTTTGCTTGTGACAGGTGGCGAAAGAATTCCATTTGGATTACAGCAAACTGGAGGGGCGGCCGCAGTTGCCGCCACACGTGCTCACGTAGCACCCCCCCACACACCTAATGTAGTTTTGTTATATAAAAAGTACAAGTTTAAGTATGTGCAGTTTTATTGATAATTTCTTAAGTGCGGTAGGCTAAAAGTGTGGTTTTCCACTCTAAGGCGCAAATTCAGTTTCGCGTCATTAAACAAAATTGACATTTCCTTTGCAATATCGTGCTGAACCTATCGATATTCTGATTAAGTATATGCCATGCTTTATTGGAAATGGTAAACCACTTACTTGGCCGACTGTACACATAGCGTCTTAGGCCGGTTTTATATGAGGCAGCGCCGCCGCCGCCGCTCTAATGTGAATTGTATGAGACGACAGAGCGGTGCCGCCGCTGCCTTTATAATTCGTCTCATACAAACTCTTAGAAAGTCGCATGTGCGTTCCGAATGAGCTTATAGCGACGAGAGCGGTGTTAGCGCTCACAACTGTTCCGAATGGGATATCACGCTAACATCGACAAATGGGAGTTGGTCATTCGGAACGATAGTTTGCGCGCTTGCGATGCTGACGTTCCCTGACGTTGTCTATTAGCTTGGCAACGTTCAGCAATAGCACGTATTTTTTACATCTATCCATTTTTTCATGAGCACTTAGGTAAACAACAGAAAAATTAGTCCACTACTGTATTACTTTCCGCATCCTTCGCAATAAATGTTGTAAACTCTGATTTTTAATTAGGGTTGCGTTCCGAAACAAAATGTCTTTTCGGAAATTTTGTTTCGGAACGCAACCCTAATTATAAATCAGAGTTTAGTTTTCAATCGCTGACATTGACACTTGACAGCTGTATGATAGAACACTCACAATGATTATGATCGGAGACATGGTTGCTGTAAACGCAAGATGGCGAATGTAATGCCGTCATCGATGACGTCAGGTTGGATGCTGTTAGCACGCTCACGGTGATTCCAAGCGACTTTATGCGCTGACATCGATATTCGGAACGCACCTTCAGTAAAGCTCTAGCTAGAGCATAGATCCCTAACCTTTTATGGACTACAGGAACGCGTTCAGAGCCTTCCGCGCAAAGTACAACTTTTCGCTCTAACCCTTAAATCATTTAGCCGTGTGGCTGACCCCAGCCGGGCCACAAAAAAAAACAAAAATAGATTGAGTATGTCGCTATTATGTCTAGAGCTGTTCAGAGTTTGTCGGCAAGATTCAGTTTGTTGCTTGCGTGTTTCAGATATCTGTGTGGCCCGGCTGGGATAACGTTACCCCAGCCGGGTCACACAGATCTCGAAAACGAAACGACCTAGTGCAAATCTGTTTGCTGATATAGGATAGGCGGCAGTTTGTTGAAGTTTGTCGGACAAGTTTCAGTTTTCATTGGGCTCGCGTTTGGGGGCTGTGTGGCCCGGCTGGGGTAACGTTACCCCAGCCGGGCCACACAGATCTCCGAAACCAAATGACACAGCGAAAATCCGTTTGCTGATGTAGATAGGCGGCAGTTTGTCAGAGTTTGTCGGACAAGTTTCAGAGTTTGTCGATCCACCATTTCAGAGCTCACCTGCAGCAAAGTTGCTGCAACTGAGCTAGCTGGATCTCGAAAACAAAGCGACGTAGAGAAAAACTGTTTGCTGGAATAGTGAAGCAGTGGTTTGTCGGAGTTTGTCGAACAAGTTCCACAGTTTGAATGCGCATTTCTCTCGAAAACGAAACGACCTAGCACAAAATCTGCTTACTGACAAAGATAGGTGGTAGTTTGTCGATACATTCTTCAAAGATTTAGTCATTCAAAGTTAGAGTTTGTCGACGACCCCTCAATCCAAAGAACGAAAGAATTCTTTATTTGGGTAAATAGTCTAGGAGCCTGGAGTCCCAAATGTGCGAGGTTTCGTTTTTTTATGTATTATGTACTTACTTACAATGAGAAGTTAATGTAAAATAGTTAATTGAATTCAGTAATGAAACAGTAACCGTTAATATTTAAATTAATGTAAATCCGTTAATATTTAAATTAATGTAAATCTTGATGAGTGATTGATATATTTTAAATGTATTATTTAAGCAACTTTTGGCATCTTGTCTCCTTGTCTATCTATATGAAGTAATGTACAGTCGCGTACAACTTTCTCTAAAAAAAAATATTTTAATAAGTTCATGCAAAGTAAGTTTATTAACATGTAGAGAATTGAGGTCTGATTTCAAGAGACATAATATTTTTTTTCATGTAATGCCTTCCTTGCTGTAACTATCAAAACAAACCTATTTTTTCTACTAGTTTTATTTTAATGTTTACTTGCGTCGATATACGGTACGGAGTGGGTGGAAAGGACCACAACTTTTAACATAAAAGCAATGAATTCGTAAAAAACTACGGATGCTTATACAAAAATTATTCTTTTCAGCATATATGTATAACAAACAAACTTACTTTGCATGCATTTATTAAAATCGATTCTTTTAAAAAAGTTGTACGCGACTGTACATTACTTCATATAGTTAGACAAGGAGACCAGATGCCAAATGTTACTTAAATAATACATTTAAAATATATTAATCACTCAACGAGGATTTACATTAATTTAAATATTAATGGCAACAGTTTCATTACTGAATTCCATTGTGTGCATTACCGCAGCAAAATGTTGTGCTTTAGAGAAGTGAGAGTATATCAAATAATTAGTTCATCATGAGGAGCAATTAGTTCATGAATAGCAAAATTTGTTCGCATTGTAGTTTTAAAGTTATTCGAGAAAAACAGATTTTGCTGGAGTAATGTTCGAAACGTTACCCTGGCAAAATCTTTTTTTATAAAATCGTTTCCATTCAGAACCAAATATATGAATAGATAGCTTTTGTTGCGTATTAAATGTTTGTGAATAGCAAAATTTGTGCGTGTTGTAATTCTTAAGTTATTTAAGATTTTGCTGCGGTAACGTTTTAGGATATCCCAGATCTCGAAATCGGTTGAACATAGAAGTTTGAAAAAAATACTAATAATAGACCTTAATTTGTTCAAGCATTAGTTTTTGATTTGCTTGTTGAATAACAATGTAATTAAATGTTTTCAAAAATCAGAAAAAACGAATTTCTCAGTAAACCAGTACACATACAATAAAATAAAAGGCTGTAACATGTACCCTTGTTACACCTTTATAACGACAGTAAACTAAGATTATGTAACTTTACGCAATATGAAGATATAGAGAATTTTAAAAAGGTTTTTTTTAAAGTCATCGAATACGCAGCTTCCATTAAACAAGGAAACATGGCATACTATGAACAAATTAAAATGTTCCATCAATAAACAATCCTGTTAATTCCAGCTTTGAATTACGGCTATTATGAAAGTTATATCAAAAATAAGATATATCAGTAATTTGTCAATAAGCCGACCGAATTATAAAGGTTGCGTAAAAGCGACCGCATCATACATAAGGCTAACCATTTTAAATGAACGGTATAATATTGATGTTTCGTTAGTACAGTTGCGAAAAAAAGGGTATAATAAAATAATGAAACGAGAACGACATTTTTTTATTTAAAAATCAGTCATACAAATTATATTTTTTACTTATTAAAAATCACAGATAATTTTTATAAGGCACACATGCACATTATACGTGAATATAAAATCATCGGATTGGTAGAGTGACATTAATCTGTTGAGCCGCGTAATACTCCCGGGAACATTAAGAGAATGAAAATATCCTTCATACAGAGCCATGTTTGTGCGATCTGAGAAACAAACTATACATGGTGTTTCATAATAACCAATAAATAATTAATGCCTTATCTAAAAATAATTATTAAAAATGTGTTTACACGTAATGTCATTTAACCCATTATTTTCATGTATATCATAGTATCATCATCATGTCTATGATTTACATGAAAATTTTGGGTTGAATGACATTACGGGTAAACACAATTTAATAATTAGTTTTAGATAACGCATTGATTATTTATTGGTTATTATGAAACACCGTGTATAAAAAAAATCATGCAACGCAAATTGATACTTGGCGAAGAATCTTAGATTAATTAAGTACCATGTAACACAATATTAGATGAAATTTAAAAAAGGAAACCCTACTAGCTAGCTTGAAATCCAACAATCATTTCATTCGGCATGAACACGGCAATTCCTGTTAGCGTGGTGACTTATCGTCTTGTTTATCGCGATGATTGGGGCAACGGGGCAACATTTCCATTTTTAATGTTAATTTGGTTTTAAATATACAGGGTGGAAACTTTCAGCGGGGCAGTAAGGAGAAGTACCTAATCTGTTCCAGATACACGAAAATGGTCTTAGGAGACCATCCATAATTTTTTATGGAATTTTGATTTTCAAAAAAAATTACAGTTAGCAAGAAAATAGCCATTTTACATAAAAACACTTTTTGATGCCAATCGATCCTGTTTCTAATACTGATCAAAAACTTCTATGGGACCAACCATCGTTGGAGTACACAAAAAGTCACAAATTGCAAAAAACTTTTCCCCTACATTTTGTAAAGAATTTGTGTAACTGAAATACAAAAAAATAAAATAATCACGTAGAATTTTACACATATCAAAAAGAGGGCGTATTAATTTTCTTTTTTTATTAACTAACATAACTTGATGATGTTATTCTTATTTAAAATCTTGCTGTTTCTTGCCCTACGATATCAAGTGCTCGAAGTGACCGCCATTTTGACGAATACATAAACTGATTCGTTTCTGTATCGACCTAGTGGCTGCTGACAATTTATTTGAATGAATTCCATACAAAATTGTAGTTAGTGAGTCTTTAAGTTCTCGAACACTATCGTATTGCTTTTTGTAAACCTCGCAGTTTTCAGGTAGCCCCACAAAAATAAATCTAGAGGCGTTCGATCTGGACTACGCGCTTGCCAAGAAATAGGACCATGTGTTCCTATCCATTGATCACCAAATTGTCAAGATTGTTTTTTATTTAATAATAACGAGTTCGAAATTTGAATTGTTTTTAAACTTATCTTTTTATTCAGTCAACAAAAAGATCACAAAACAAAAAGTCACAAAAAAAATTTTGCGTTAAATTTTCATACAAAATGTACGGGAATAGTAGAATGCTTTATAAGGGTGGAAAGGAATCAATCCCTACGAGGTTGTTAGACCTATAGTGGCTATAGTCCGAGTAGGGTTTGATTCCTTTTACCCGTGTGTAGCACTCTACTTTTCATTTCGAATGCAAGGAAAATAAAAAATAGCTTTTCTAATAAAATTTATTAATAAAAATACTCCTAACATGACATATCGACATCGTGTTTTACACTTAGTGTACTTTTAAGCATTGAATATCTGCTCCATAGCGTAGACGCCTGCACTTTATGAGATAGTTCATTAAAGTATATAAGAAATACATTTTCAGAAAATGATTTTATATTCCTTGCATCTCGCCACTTCATAAAGTCGGAATATGTATTTAAATATCTTTCCTTTGAAATTTTTGGCAAAAAAATTTCGAGTATTATATTTGCTTCGTTCGTGACTGAATCTGGAGCCGAAATTTCAGAATCGCTTGAATTCATTGTTTTTCTTAAATACCTAAATCACACAATCACGATTTCGGTACAGCGTAACAGATTCCCCTCCCGCCAAAATTATCTTTTTCACAGGTATTTTTAAATTTGGAACACATCGCGTTACCTGTTACTGGCCATTCAGCCAAATACTTTTATTATCATTGTACCAAAGATTGTATGTACGTAACCTAATTCAGTTCTATTTTTAAAATTTTACTTTCCGCCCTAAGGAGGGAAGTAAATAGTATGAGAATTTCCCGCCCGCTGGTGGGAACTAGCGTTTTCCTCCCAATACTCAGATCAAGGAAACGCTCCTTTCCGAGCATGAGGAATGAAAAAGTTTTTTGCAATTTGTGACTTTTTGAGTACTCCAACGATGGTTGATCTCATAGAAGTTTTTGATCAGTATTAGAAACAGGATCGATTGGCATCAAAAAATGTTTTTATGTAAAATTGCTATTTTCTTGCTACTGTACATTTTTTTGAAAATCTGTGAATGGGGATCAAAATTCCATAAAAAATTATGGATAGTCTCCTAAAACCATTTTCGTGTAGCTGGAACGGATAAGGTACTTCTCCTTACTGCCCCGCTGAAAGTTTCCACACTGTATACTTAAGTCATTAAATTGTATAATAATACTGTTGATTATCATGATTGCAATTTACAAAAAAGAAAACTGGTAGAAATATTTAAAAATCGGTTGTCCGAATTACTACGTCACATACTACGCTGCTAATTTGCGAAGTATACCCGTATGTATGGTGCGGTCGCCCTTACGTAACCTTTATAATTCGGTCGGCTTATTGACAAATTACTGATATATCTTATTTTTGATATAACTTTCATAATAGCCGTAATTCAAAGCTGGAATTAACAGGATTGTTTATTGATGGAACATTTTAATTTGTTCATAGTATGCCATGTTTCCTTGTTTAATGGAAGCTGCGTATTCGATGACTAAAAAAACCTTTTTAAAATTCTCTATATGTTCATATTGCGTAAAGTTACATAATCTTAGGTTACTGTCGTTATAAAGGTGTAACAAGGGTACATGTTACAGCCTTTTATTTTATTGTATGTGTACTGGTATACTGAGAAATTCGTTTTTTCTGATTTTTGAAAACATTTAATTACATTGGTATTCAACAAGCAAATCAAAAACTAATGCTTGAACAAATTTGAACAAATTAAGGTCTATTATTGGTATTTTTTTCAAACTTCTATGTTCAACCGATTTCGAGATCTGGGATATCCTAAAACGTTACCGCAGCAAAATCTTAAATAACTTAAGAATTACAACACGCACAAATTTTGCTATTCACAAACATTTAATACGCAAAAAAAGCTATCTATTCATGTATTTGGTTTTGGATGGAAACGATTTTATAAAAAAAGATTTTGCCAGGGTAACGTTTCGAACATTACTCCAGCAAAATCTGTTTTTCTCGAATAACTTTAAAACTACAATGCGAACAAATTTTGCTATTCATGAACTAATTTCTCCTCATGATGAACTAATTATTTGATATACTTTCACTTCTCTAAAGCGCAACATTTTGCTGCGGTAATGCACACAATTCCATTAACTTCTCATTGTAAGTACATAAAAAATAATGAAACCTCGCACATTTGGGACTCCAGGCTCCTAGACTATTTACCCAAATAAAGAATTCTCTCGTTCGAGGCGTCGACAAACTCCGAATCTTTGAAGAATTTATCGACAAATTACCACCTATCTTTGTCAGTAAGCAGATTTTTCCTAGGTTGTTTTGTTTTCGAGATCCAGGTGGCCCAGCTAACGTTTCTCCAGCCGGGCCGCACATATCTCTCAAACTGTGGAACTTGTTCGACAAACCACCGCTTCACTATTCCAGCAAACAGTTTTTCTCTACGTCCCTTTTTTTCGAGAAACAGCTAGCTCAGTTGCAGCAACTTTGCTGCAGGTGAGCTCCGAAATGGTGGATCGACAAACTCTAGACATAGCAACATATTCAAACAATCTATTTTTCACAGTTTTTTTTGTGGCCCGGCTGGGGTCAGCCACACTTCGTTAGCACACAATTAGCATGCGATCATCCCCTGAAGTCCAGTTATTTATAAATAAACCATCTAGAAAGGTATAACAGGTAGCTCGATCTTTAGAATAAGAAAACGAATATTTTAGAAAAATTACGTAGTGTTTTATTTTTAACATCGACATAATCTTTGTACATTAGTATTTTATTCCTTTAAAATTATCTATGAAAGTACAAATCTTCATTTTGTTACTCATAAATAAAGTTGGCCGAATTACATAATATTCCTTATTTAAAAACAGTATTACTATACTATACATAGTTAAAATCATCTTACAAATTAAATACAGTTTCGCTATTACGCCAATAATATTTATAAATACACTTTTTTTTAACCCAATTTATAAATACACCTGTAATATTTATAAAGCGGTAATGAAAATGTTTAGTAATCATAAAATTATATCGTTCATGTCTGGCCAACAATAGGTGTCAAGTAACAATTTAAAAAATCACTAACAAATATACTGTACCAACCAATTTATCTGTACAGTGACGAGATTTGGAACTATAGCCACAGATTAGATAATAGTTACTACGTAACAGATACATCACTCCCATAGAAACGCTCGAATCGCTGTAATAATAATAGCCAAAACCGACAGACAAAAGTCGCTACAAGAAGAAAAGGTCTCTATGAACGCGCGCCGAGAGTCGAGATTCCCGCGTACACCGCGTGATTGCGTCATCGAGCGAAAACTTAAGGGTTGTACAAAGAACATAAACAAAATGACCAAAGTGAAACTTTAATGTTATTATTTTATTTATATACGTAGGATTTTAATGAAATAAAGTGATTGCGAGGAAAGGCCCCGACTTAAATGTGCTTTAATTTTATAAAATAATAGTACCTACTTTATTTGCAAGAATATTTTAAAATACATGATTGGTGTTAAATTATACACATTATTCCTCATAATCATAGTTTTAAATTGGCAGTGCGCAAATATTAAAAAATTTAAAATCGTACATGTCAAAAAATAAGAGAATAGAATATTATTTTATCGTCTTAATACATTTAAAAATTTTAAAAAAAATACGAATTATTAAAAAAATCATCAAATCCGCACGAGACGATTTTTTTTTTCATTGATTTTATTCATTTGTCAAATTACAATTGATTTAAAAAAATACGAATTATTATGAAAAATACATGATCGATGTTTTTTTTCATGTTTGAACTCACGGTTATTCAGATTTACTAAAACAAAATTAAAATTTTTGAAAAATAAAATTTTCAGAAAAATTTCGATTTAGGTATAAAAATCCCGTTTGTAGATCTGAAAAGAAAATTATAAATAAAAAAAATAATTGATAAACAAAACGAAATAAAAAATTAAATTATTATAATAAACAAAAAAGCAATAAAATAAACACAAAAAGAAACAAAATAATAAAAAACTATTTTATGAAAAAAAAACAAGTTACAAGATTTGATGATAATAATAAAAGTCTCGCGTTCGGCGCGGCGGGTGGCGGCGGCCCTCTGCCGGTCGGAGCGCCGGCGCGCTACTTAGCGGTAGGTATTTATAACGCTGCATTGCGCGAGTGACGGGGGCCTGCTATAGCTGTCAATTCTGATAAAAACGTTTGTTAATTTCTTTTTATTTTAGCTTTCGCGCTTATTTTTCATGCTGCTAGCTTCAAAAATGACGAACTACCATACAAACTTTCAACTCCTTTTTAGTTCTCTTTGGGAATGAATTTCGTAAAATCCGACATGTTCTCTATCTATAAATACCTTCCTACCAATTTTTATTTGCATGGGTCAAATAGTTTTTGAGATTTCGTGATTAATGTCAATAACGTGATTTTATATACAGGGTGTAAAAAGACCCAGAACGAAGCCCGTTTCTACGCATTCAGACCATTAAAATTAACTTATATAAAAAATAATTGATGGAAACGAAATATATTTTTAAGTTTACAAAAAAGCAATTACATTACGATATAAGTGCGTTATGTTGTTTATAACTCACGAGGTGGAATTTCATTTCAGTGTTGCCAAGGCTCTCGAGTCAAAAGTTACGTTTCGTTTCTTGAAAAGTCACATTTTTGTTGCATAAGTCACATTTTTACTGTTGTTTTCTAAACAAAATAATTGTATGCATTAAAAAAACCAAATACTTTTTCATACCTTTTCAATGATACTGAAGTAACAAATTTTTCGATGCGATCCTAAATAATAAGCAAAACAAAACAAAATTGTTAAAAAATCGACTAGCCTAAAAAGTCACGAAAATTACCTTTAAGTCATAAGTCATGCATATGTCACAGAAAAGGGCCAAAGTCGCAAAAAATGTCACTTGTGACCATTTGGCAACACTACGTAATATAGCAGTGTGTATAACCAATATACGCATATATATCGCGTATAACGTTTTTCAACACACCTGTTAATAATAATATGGAGCGGGTCATCAACTCCCGCCTTCTACGGTATCTGGAAGAGCACTAGCTGATTAGCGGCAGACAATACGGCTTCCGTCATGGCCGTTCAGCTGGTGATATTTTAGATTACCTGACACACCGTTGGGCAGATCCCAATATCATGGCCTCAAAGGAGACGCTAGAACAAAGGAGAGACTTTGGTTCTCTCTGCGTGCTCTATCGGCTCTTCAACGGAGAGTGCTCTGAAGAACTGTTTGCAATGGTGCCCTCTTAACCTTTTTACCACCGCACCACCCGCCATCGCAGTAGAGTTCATCCGTATTACCTGGAACCGATCTCGCCTAGCACAGTTCGGTTTCGGCGTTCATTCCTTACACGTAAGTGTAGGCTCTGGAATGAACTCCCAGCTGCGGTGTTTCTTGAGCTTTTAGATATGTCCTACTTCAAACGAGGCTTAATAAGAGCTTCTCTTCAGGTAGGCAGTGACTGAACTGTGCCCCTGGCATTGCAGATGTCCATGAGCGGTGGTTATCACTTAACGTCAGGTGGGCCACTGGCTCGTCTGCCACCGTTAGCAATAAAAGAAATATAACACAAATCATTGTTAATTTGTAGACAAAACTAAATAATGATATTAAAATACTTAAACGTTAATTTATTATATTTTAAGTAATGAGTTTATTTATTAACAAAAATGTTTATCTACTGTTTTTAAGACAACTCTGCTGATTTTGTTTGGGGCAATTTTTCTATAGATAACGTACCCACATTCCTACGATGAATGTAGTTTGTTGAAGTCTTTTACCTCTAGCTTTTAAAAAAATAACACTATTACGCAAATAGTGCGGTTATAACCAACTTATTTGCTAAAAACACACGTGTTTTATGAGCTACTTTATGTATCAAAACCGATGAAATGAGATCCTCTTTACGAGCAAGTGTGTTGAAAAAAGTAATACGCAATGTAAAGCGTACAGAGACGATATCCTTAGCGAGCGAGTGCGCGTTACATTGCTTAGTACTTTTTGTAGTTGTTTTTAATACCTAAAATAAATTTAAGTCAATTTAAATGGTCTGAATGCGTAGACGCGGGATTCGTTATAGTTTTTATTAATGTCAGTCTGTGACACGTATTTTGTCTTTTTTAACATGATCGAAAACATTCGACGATACATTTTTGATGGCTTTTGTTTCAAACGACCATTATTTACATTTTTGGCATTTAAAAAATCAGCCTTAAAAGCAGGTTTCAATTACAATGTAATTTAAAATTAACTAGATTTCAGAATAATATTATTTTCTTATTCAGAATAGGATCAATTCTTAACAACAAAAAAATAAATTGTCTAATCAGTAATGCATTAACCTTAAAACTCATTGTTGGCATAGACTACTGTATTTACTGCAAGAGTGTTAATTTATAACTATAAAGGCCTGTTTCAAAATTTATTCATCATTTAAAGTATTATGATTGAACGAGAAGCTTTAATTGTACATTGTGAAACAGAGACCCTACAATTATTATTACTATCTAGCAAATAATAAATGCTGTGTGTGAGAAATCAGTCTACATCATCGGTGGTAACTTGTGGGGGTGCATCCGTAGGAGCCTTCGAGGGACCGTCGCTATTGTCCTTCATGGTGGGTTGCTCATCATCATTCTTCCCCGGCACCCACAGACCAGAGTCCACACATCGCTTCATGTAGTAGATGGCTTCCTGTTCCGGCATTTTTGCTATGGTTGCTTGGAGCATTGGAACGTCTTGGGCGTCAAAACATTTCTTAAGTTCCTGTAAATAAGTTACAATAGCTCTTAACTAATGAGCTAGATCTACACAGGTCGAAGTGGTCTCACCACTTCAACCTGTGTAGATCTAGCTAACTAACACTATTAAAGTGTAAGTGATGAAACTTACAGTTTAATAGTTTGAATGAAAGAAACTGATGATTCAGATTGCAGTTACTTTTTGAACAATAATCTTTAAAAAGGACCAGAATTTTCATAATCACATAGATAAAAACCAAGTAGTTATGAGCGAAATTACGATAATTTGTTTGTTGATAATAAAGATTGTTTCATATAACTAAATTATACTTACATCAGGGAGTTCTTCATAAACCTCCAAAGGGTCAAGTCCTCCAGGTCCCAGACGAGCTTTACGCTCCTCCTCCTCCTGCTCACGTACTGCTTCCTGGACCTTCTCAGCTGCTCGCTTCTGGATTCTCTTCTTAAATTGCTCTAATTCATCTTCAAATGAATCTTTGTAAGTTTTCTCAGCAATTTGAATCCTGTAATGCACAATGTTTGGTAAAATTCAAAAATATTGTGAATATACAAGGTAGGGTTGTCAATATGAAAATAAACTCAGGGGTTGTTCTTGTGAAAGTAGTTTCAAATAAGTTTAAAAGTTTGTTTACACCAATATGGTATTTATGGCCTGTTGGTGAGATAGCCTTTAAAAGTAATGCCTGTAACTAAACGGTTAGGTATTTGTTTGATATTTTGTATGCAGGCTTTGGATGTTATTTATTATACAGGGTGTCCCAAAAAATAGTGTCAAGCGTAAGTCCAGAGTTAGAGCACCTCTTGGAGTACCCGAATCACCCCCATGTATGTTCCGCGATTATTCGTAGTTTTCGAGTAATAAATTTTTTTCTGACTTTTTGAAAATGTTGATCCAAAGAACTTAAAAATTTAAAATAAAAAAAAGTAGAACATATTTTAATGTTTTTCTTTTTTCCACTGAATCATCTTTAGTGCTTCTTTTATGTCTAAAATAATCAGCTTCGTAACTTTAGTGGAAATTTAGAAAACAGTAGTGTAAAGTCAAAATTTGAATGTTAGTGAATAATTACTTAAAAATTCATCTTTAAATTAAAAATCTAAACAGGCGAATTCATGGTTTCTTAGTATGTCTAAAAACTTCTCTAGACTCTCTGCTTTCATAATCATTTAAAAAAAGAAGTACTTAATAGGGCTACTTTGGCTTAAATCGGCCATCAAAGACAGCGAGGTGAAAATTTCATAAAACTCGACTTCTGAATATATTTTTTTTTAAATTCCAATTATTTATTAATAAACCAAAAATGATTGTAGAAAAGCTAAAAATTTATTATTTGAAGGTCAAAAATAACTGTTCCTGCTGCCATCTTTAATAACCTTTGAAGGTTTATTATAACTTAATAAATGAAACAAAACATTATTTTCAAAGTATTTATTATTCGATCGCTTAAAGAAAGTTTTCAAAATGACGATATGATAAATGCAATTCTGTTGTTTTTTATTGTTTCTTCCGCTTGTCTTAATTTTGTTCTTAACACTGTGACGTTTGTAATGTCCTTGGCGTATACTAATTCCTTGTAGTATCCCCAGACGAAAAAATCTATGGGGTTCAAGTCAGGGGACCGTGGCGGCCCCGCAATGGGCCCTCCACGACCGATCCATCTGCCTGGAAATGTTTCAGACAAATGTTGTCTAACATTTCTAGCAAAATGGCATGGAGCGCCGTCGTTTTGAAAAATCATATTTCTCCGCGTTAATAGGTCTACATCTCCTAATAAGACGCCGAGATCACGTCGTAGAAATTGCAAGTAGGCCTCGCTGTTCAGTCGGTCCGGTAGTTCGAACGGACCAATCAGCTGTCCGTTTAGGATGCCTGACCACACATTGATACTAAATTGTTCTTGGAAATTAGATTCCCTTGTGAGGTGTGGATTTTCAATACTCCACGAATGGTAGTTATGCGCATTAAACACCCCACGTCGCTTAAAATGTGATTCATCAGTCCATAGAATATTTTTAAAGAAATTTTCGTTTTCAGCTTGTCTCCATAACATTTCCTGATAAAATGCCACCCTTCTCGGGTAGTCTGCGGGCTTGAGCTGCTGAACTTTCTGGATGTGATATGGATGAAAACGCTCTTGATGAAGTATTCGATGTGCTTGTGATTTCGGAATTCCGATTCGACGTTCTATTGTTCTTACACTAACTGATGGATCTCCACCACTTCTTCGACCACTGATTGGACAGTATCTGGGTCACTCATTTCAGATGGGCACCCCGATCTTCTACCTGGTAGGCGTCCTTCCATGTAAGAGTTATGTACTCTTAAAATCATGCGATGATCAGGCCAAGTTTCAGGCTGAGGTCCACCTCCATTTTGTACTTGCTGCCGGAACAACCTGGCTGCTTCAGAAGCATTTCCTCTTGCATATCCATAAAAGTAATGCATAAGAGCATATTCTTGCGATGAAAAAGACATCACAAAATGAAGAATTGAAAAGTCCGTTAAGAATGCCAAATTTGTCAAAATCCCGTATTCACACAAAACCAAATCGGAATCGCACTCAAGGTCCGTAAAGAAAGCAAAGTTCGTCAAATAATCACAAATGAGCGTATCGTACGTAAGGCGCAAACAAAAGCAGGCAAACGACTGGCGCCAGAACACAATAGGCGCTCGGACTACACCCCCCGCCTCATCCCCTTGTCACAAAGAATAGCATTCCTCAGTTACAGTTATCCATTTCGCCAATGAGAGTGAGAGAGATAGCAATAATGCGGTCTCTTTCATATCCTCTCATTCGGGCAATTTTTTTGCAGGTAAGTACTGCGTTACATCCAACACTACAACCGATGTGATCCACGAGAAAAATATTTAAATATGGGTTTCATGTAGTTAATTTTTGCTAAATTGTAATTAATTTGAACCTTAGAAATTATAAAAAGACCAGATATTTTTTTTTATTATCTGATAGGAATTTGGTAAATTTTATGAAATTTTCACCTCCCTGTCTTTGATGGCCGATTTAAGCCAAAGTAGCCCTATTAAGTACTTCTTTTTTTAAATGATTATGAAAGCAGAGAGTCTAGAGAAGTTTTTATACATTCTTAGAAACCATGAATTCGCCTGTTTAGATTTTTAATTTAAAGATGAATTTTTAAGTAATTATTCACTAACATTCAAATTTTGACTTTACACTACTGTTTTCTAAATTTCCACTAAAGTTACGAAGCTGATTATTTTAGACATAAAAGAATCACTAAAGATGATTCAGTGGCAAAAAGAAAAACATTAAAATATGTTCTACTTTTTTTTTATTTAAAATTTTTAAGTTCTTTGGATCAAAATTTTCAAAAAGTCAGAAAAAAAATTATTACTCGAAAACTACGAATAATCGCGGAACATACATGGGGGTGATTCGGGTACTCCAAGAGGTGCTCTAACTCTGGACTTACGCTTGACACTATTTTTTGGGACACCCTGTATATAAATTACTTCCTTGGAAGTCAGTACATTTGTGAATAAGATGGACTTAATGCCATAGGCATTTTCTGGCAGTCAGCTTGTATGTTTCTAAGTCTTTAGGAAGATGTAAGAAAAGTTCAAATTAAATTGCAAAACTAACAATTAACATCAAAAATATAATAAATGTTTATATAATACATGATTTATATACCGGGTGTAACGGGATAGCGAAATAATATTTAAGGTTTTTGATTAACAAAAAAAATGTTTTATGACTATTCTTTGTATTTTTATTATATGCCTACTTTCGATTTTCTACACTTAACTGTTAAGCCTATTAAATCGAAAGTAGGCATATAATAAAAAAATACAAAGAATAGTCATAAAACATTTTTTTTGTTAATCAACAACCTGCATACAAAATATTATTTCGGTATTCTGTTACACCCGGTATACATAATAGCTAAATAGAAAGATTAATGAATCTGCTAAGAAACAGAAACACAGTGATATAAAAGTATGTAGTCTCTTAAATGTATACAGACTACAGGACATTCCAAATATGGGAGGGAGAGAGCTACAAAGGAGAATCGATTGCACAAATATAAGTGATACTGATAAGTAGTGAAGTCATAAAAATTACAAATTAAATTTAACTGACTTAAAATGCACTATTGAGGGAGGGTCTTGGCTAACTATCACAATATTTCTATATTCTGCTTGCCTTAAACTAAAATATTTACCTGGAAAAGAACGAGCCAATGCAAGCTCTAGGGTCTACATCCAACTGTTTGGACAGTTCCAGTATGTATTGCATGCAGATAGTCTGATGCGCTACGTGGGCCATAAGGTCGTGTTTCTGAAAATTAGAAATGGAAAGCTATTATATTAAGAACAATTTTGCATCTTTTACTTGTTTTCTTGTTTGTACACACAGCAACACGCTAGGCTTTACATGTTGACCTTGTGACCGCCCCTATGTCGCTCGTAATAGCAGCAGCTTTCGTAATGCAAATGTAAAGCTTGACGTGTTGCTGACTGTACCATCAGTAGAAAAAAAATACTTAGGATATGAAATGCAAAGACCATAAAACAAAATAGACATAGTAAGTCACAAGTTTAAGAGCCTTTTGTGGCTTTAGGAAGACAGGCCACACTATCTTTAGCAATAAACTTATGATTTATAACACAATTTTCAAAACAATACGACTCTATGGTAATAAGCTGTTGTCAACTGCACCAAAGACAACTTATCTTCTATGTCCAAAATAGCATACTTTGAATGTCCAGTGGTTCAGCCTAGTTCAAGAAATATTCTGATATCCACAAGTATTTAGAGATCTTTCTTATGTGATTGAGTAATATATGTTCACACTAAGTATGCCTTGAAAGTCATCCAAATCCTCTTGGAAGAGAACTGCTTAAGTGGCTGTTTCAACCAGTATTTGAAAAAAGGGAATATTGTAAATGCCTAATGAACAATTGGGTATTTGCTCTGCGGTCCGTAAAACGATAAAAGTGATAATATCGCGAATCCGACCAAAGTCACAACATAACCTACTGATTCAATAGCCCTTATATTTTGTGACGATTTAATTTGGTCGGATTCGCGATATTATCGCTTTTAGCGATTTACAGACCACAGCCTTGGTTTTATATCTTTGAAATGTCATTATGAACATTAGCACAAAAAGTCTAATAACTAATGGCAGATACATTAAGATAAAAAAAATACTGAAGATCTTACTTGAGTTGTGTTAAAGTTTGTTGAGAAAAATGTTTGTTATTTATTTATACAAAAATTATAATATAATTAAAGCAATTATAAATTTATTTATAAATTATAATTTCTTTTAATTAAGCATTTATAAATGTAACTACATACCTCTTCCATTTCCAAATTAATGCACCAGATTACTAGGTAATTAGCAGTCTCTTCACATGCCAAATGACTGTGATCGAGTAGAAATTTCTTAGAATCATCATACTTTCTTAGCATACCAAACTGTTTAAGAAGCTTTTCATTTTCTGCTATGAATTTTTTCATTCTCTCCTCTTTTTCTTCTTCTGTCAAATTCTCATCTTTCCTCTGCAGTTTGGTGTTGATTACAGTCTTTGTGAAACCAGGTTCACTTATTGTATCCACATTCCACGGGGTTAGCTTTTCCTTTTTTTTCAGATCATCTTCCTTCTTTTGGAGTTGCTTCTCTTCTTTCTCCAAATTTTCCAGTTCCGTCTTTAATGAATTCATGTTGGGACTATTTAGATCTAGCTCAGAAATCTTTTTCTTTGTTTGAGTCAATCGTCTCAAGTTCTCAGCCTTCTTTTGCTCATGTTCATCTCTTTCCCGCTTGCGTTCTTCCATACGATCCAGGCGAGCTTGATGTCGCCATCGGAATAGGGATGGGGTGTCGATGTTTGGGTGTGTTTCATCTTCATCATCAGAAATCTTCACGCCAAAATAAATTTACATATTATTATTAACGATTCATCTTCATCATCAGAAATTTTAACGCCAAAATAAAAAATAACGTATTAACGAACAATAACTCAAAATAATAATCTATCATCTACAATTTGAGTTTGACTAAAATGAAACTTATTCTAAGGGAAATTTAAAACATACGTAAATTTACCTCAATATCTTTCCATTTGCTGTAGTCAACCATTTTAAAAGTTTTAACTTCTTCGAAATATAAACACGGTGGCTGACTCTTTTTAGTTAATGTAATAGAAAATTATTTTCGACAAAAATCCGGAATATTCTCTCGCTTCGCTTGTCAAAACTCAAATAAAATGTCAGTTAGACATTGACACCGGCTTGCTTATAGGCCCGTTCCGTTTCGAGATTACACTACTCACAGAGGCGCGTTCAGGCCCTTCAGGGCCTTCGCGCGAAGTACAACTTTTCGCTCTAACCCCGTTCAATGCCTTCGAGCGTGACAACCGGGTGAAACAACCGGCCCGTTCAAGACCTTTGAGTGTCGGCGCGAGTTACAACCGAACAACCATCGAATTTGATGGTTGTAAAACGCTCTGACGTTTATGACTGAAATACTTTTACGTGATTGGATGATATTGGCGGCCATATTCTATAATGTCATCTACTAGAATGAGAGAAAAATAAAAAATCATGTGAAAGAGGGAGATAAAAGATTTGGTTGCTACAATCCGTTCAACGCCTTTGAGCGAGTTAAAAAACAACCGGACAACTACACCCAGAGGCGCTGAACGCCGTGGTGCACCCTGGGCAACCCGGTAGATTCGCTGCCGCGGGCTAATAGTCTGACGAGAGGACCCCCATGGAGGGGGGGGGGGGGCGTGGGATGGCCGGGCTTAGCCCGGCGGGCCACGTCGTGTGGCCACCCGCTTCATGCGGAGAAGGGCGAAGTCCCCTCTTCTTATGTTAAGAAGAGGTGTGGCTCTTGCTGGAAGCCGATTCCGGCGGCTACCTCTTGTGGTAGGGAGGATGAAGGCGAGCTTCTCGCCGTGGCGCTTCGCGCCCGTTGGGGATTTCCCCGAGCTTCGGCTCACCCGCGCGGCGGTGGATCCAGTGGGATCTGCCATCGGGCAACCCGTTACCCGCACTGAGCGGGCCGGGAGTCCGGCGCACTGAGCGTCGGGCCGCGTGGAAGACAACCACAATAAAAAACCAATTTCGGGGTGTAGAGCGGCGCAATTCTGTGCCGCTCCACAAAGTAGCAGAGCCAGATGGGGAGTCCGGCAACGGACGTGTCACAGGCAGGGGGTCAGCGGGAATAAGGCCTGGCTGTTGTCCCCTTCCCCCTGTCTTGTGACGGACGGAGAGCTGCTGGGGGGGTTTTTAGTGGGTAGGCCCGGGCCGTGTACGGTCTGGGGAGTCCCACATATCCTCGTGGTTTGGCTCGACCACGAGGAATGCGTCAATGCATTTTCCCCCCTCCCAAAAAAAAAAAAAAAAAGAGGCGCTGAACGCGCCTCAGAGGCGCGTTCAGAGCCTTCGCGCGAAGTACAACTTTTCGCTCTAACCCCGTTCAATGCCTTTGAGCGTGACAACCGAATGAAACAACCGCCCGTTCAAGACCTTAGAGTGTTGACGCGAGTTACAACCGAACAACCATCGAATTTGATGGTTGTAAAACGCTCTGACGTTTCTTACTGAAATACTCTTACGTGATTGGATGATATTGGCGGCCATATTCTAAAATGTCATCTGATAGAAAGAAAGAGAAATAAAAGTTCATGTGAAAGAGGGAGATAAAAGATTTGGTTGCTGCAATCCGTTCAACGCCTCTGAGCGAGTTAAAAAACAACCGGACAACTACACCCAGAGGCTCTGAACGCGCCTCTGTACTCAGACTGCTCACGCCCGGACCGAATCAATCAATAGACGCGATAATGATGCCAATGGCATGCTTTCGTCTCGGAACGATCGTGAGCGCGCTTATGTCAAGAACACCAAAACAAACATAACCTCAAAAAGAATTTAACTTGTAATTTCAATTGTTTTCTGTGATATTCAAGCTTTAGCAGTTTTTCATTGCCTTGTACCTATCTTTTACCATTTTCTGCTCTTTTAGCGTCATCAGGACACAGTTTGAGGTAAACTACTTTGTTTTCTTCTTCAACAAAAACTGGTAATTCTAATGTCGTCATTTTTTCCTTATATTTAATTCAATTTTTAGGATATTTGGCTTATTTTTGCCTTCAATTGAGTTATTTCAACCATCGAATTAGCGAACCAAAACAAAATGTCAACTCGACAATGACATTTGACTCACGGTGCTGACGAATTTGGCCTGGCCGGCCTTGAATTTGTTTGCACATCCAACGTGAACGCTGTTGTCGCGAAATGGGCCGCCTGTTAGCGCGCTCACAGTGCTGATGGTCACTATAATCGCGAAAAGGAACACGGCCATACTGTGGTCCGAATGCGCAAACATTGATCATAATCTGTGCAAACCCGTGGTTTACATATAATTTGGTTTAATTTATAAATACGGTTATGTTATAATTTCGGATCACTTCATTAGCGCGTTCGAGTGCAATTCTGCCATATTATTAATTAGCATTAATCACAACATTAATTAAACAACTACTAAGCAAAAGTTAGAGAGCGTCGGTGGCGCTGTGCTCTCGGCACTGTGCCACGAGTAGAATCGGGAGGCCAGCGATCGATCCTGCCATGTACCAATGTGTTTTTCGTTTCACGAATTTCATCTGTATTATTTATCTGACGCTCCAACGGTGAAGGAAAACATCGTGAGGAAACCTGCACATACTTGCGAAGTAATTCAAAGGTGTATGTGAAGTCAACCAATACGCACTGGGCCAGCGTGGTTTGACTAAGGCCTAATCGCCCTAGCATAATTTGTTAGGGTAGGCTCGTGCCCCTCGGTGGGGACGTAATATGAGCTGTGATGATGAAGCAAAAGTTTAAAAGCTATAGTCAATTAAGTAAGTTTATATCAACACAAACTTTAATTAAATGTTTACTTACATTTTACATTCTAAACGTCAAAATTTTAACTTGATATTAATTTGCGCACACACTGCACTACCTCTTTTTCGTGAGAACTGACAGCTTCATTGGTTTTGTTGGCACGTATTCGTTCAATTCTGCAGGCGTATTCGCTAACTACGGTTGGTAACTAGAACTGTCATTTTTGAAAGACTGTAAATCCATTACTGCAGGCCAATTATGGATCTTTCATCGAATGGCATGGTATAAATTTGAGAAAAAGAAGTCATGAAATGCTGCATTTCGTATTACCGATCTCCAATAATATCATCTCTATGGCATAATTTCAATGATGTCATCATTAAATAATGAACAAATGATCAAAAATCTGACCGGAAATCGTATTTTTCGTTTTGCACTATGATATCATATGATATCATTTGCAAAACCATGAGATCGGTAATAGGCCCTCTGCCCCCGTAGCACGTCCACCAAAACACGATATGATAAAGCGATTTATCGCGGTGAACTGTCAAAATACGACGAAACCCTATTGTATTTTGACAGTTCACCGCGCTAAACCGCTTTATCATATCGTGTTTTGGTGGACGTGCTAGGGGGGCTGGTGTAGTAATCTTATACGTTACGGCGGCGTTCATGATAGCAGTAATGGATATTAAGTTTCTTTCAAAAATGACAGTTCTAGTTAGCAACCGAAGTTAGAGAATAGGCCTGCAGACCGGCGGCCGTACCGCCTAACTCATAGCGATCACTTGCTATCGCTTTCGTGACATTAGAACAATAGCTCTAATGTCATCTGTGACATTAAAACTATTGTTCTAATGTCATGATAACGATAGCGAGTGCTCTCTTTGAGTTAGGCGGTACGGCCGCGGTTGTGCGCGCGCTAATGGTACCAATAGCTCAATTTGAACCGTGGTCGACTCCACCCACAGACGTTGTGATGTGACTCCACCTGGCAGATTTATTCCGGGCAAAGACTAGCTTATAAAATCCCTTCCACACGATTCAATTTGACTAGATTGGCGATCAACTAAGGAATATATTCGTTCAATTCAGACCGGTTGTGCGCGTTAACGGTACCAATAGCTCAATTTGAACCGTGGTCGATTCCACCCACAGATGTTGTGACTCCACCTGTCAGATTTATTCGTGTGCGTTCCCCCAGGGCTACGTTCCAAAACATCACCCGGAGTGAGTAGGTGGTGGGGGGAGAGTGGCCGGTTAGGGTGGTCGGAGTGTTGGTTGTTTTAGAACGGCAAGAGTGTTGTCTGCTTTGTTTACATAACCAAATATACAAAAATAAGAAAATATATAATTCATCGGCGCGTCCATTCGCTTTAATGCATGGATTACATTCCTCTGTTTCATCTACGAAAATGCTAAAACCAACAGAATATGAATTCTGTTAAATCGCGGCCTAACCTAGCTTCAGCGGAAATGAAGGCCAATTTTACAATCGTGTCACTTACGATACCTATAGTCTTTGGAATTTAAAATTAACTTATTGTCGACGTTACGAAGCGCATCCTCGCTCTTCGAGATGCACAAATTGTGTGTGAATATGAAATCTTTGTAATAACGATCACACACAACTTTAAAATCCACACAATTTCCCGCCAAATCCAATCGAGTGAAATTACACCTTGCTATATTATGCGGGTGAGATTCTACTCGATCGAGTGCACTCCGTAGCGTTTTAGGACACGCCACTCCAACACTCTCGAGTGCACCCGAAATGTTTTAGGACATACTTCGGGTGACCGAGTGCACTCGGGTGATGTTTTGGAACGTAGCCCAGCAGGAAATTGTGTCCTAGGCTAAATTAAGTTTCATGAATAATTAGAGCGTAATTTGCTATAAATGTGCGCGAAATAAAAAAATTGTGCGCGTTTCCGTTTTGGAAAAAAATAAGAAAAACGAATCCTGCTGGGGTAACGTTTTTCCAGCAGGAAGATTCTAAACGAATTATCCGGGAGATAAATAATTTATATGAGCGGCTAGCTTATATTTGTGCATAAATGTGCGCCAAAAATGAAATTTTTGCGTGTTCGGGTTTTACAGATATTTTGTTTCCCGCTGGGGTAACGTTTTGCTGAAACTTGTTTCTGCAAAATCATCGAATGTGCGCCCATTGAATAGAGATACATGAGTGCATATTTGTGACATAATTTGATTTTCAAAAATGTTTACAGTTTAGGAGTAATCGCGTATTGAAGAAAACTCGAAAAAAAAAATATAGCGCTTAAATGAGAAAACATAAAAGCTCACTGAAAACTGTATTTGATTGGTCTTATTGTTCCGATCAAAAATAAAAAGTTTCATGAATCTGGGAATACGCGTTTTTAAATAATATAACTTTAACTTTAATTGGTTATAACGTCATTTCAAACTCAAAATGTATGAAACTGATTAAAGCCAAGTTAAATGGGTATGAATAAAAAATTAGTGCATGTTTTAAAATACATGATATATGATACATGGTATATATCATGAAAATTTCAGCACCATATATTTAATATTAAAGTAAATATAAACAATAAACCGAAACATGGGCTAACTTTATGGTTATCCGACTAAATTCGAATGACAACCAAAAAGCGACGGTTACATACATATTGATAACCTTCTTAATTTTACACACGAAACAATTGCGTCTGGGTACACTCGGCTATAAAACTGTTTTGAAAAGTTAATTTAGGCCTTTTATTTTTACATACATATATACTAACTAGCTCCACTTCAAAATTAAACAATTTTTACTAAAAAAAAATTCGAAAAAATAAGCACTTCTACTTTAACCTAATAATTTAATGTGTGTTTATATATCATTTGGATAGCATATGACATTATTAAAATTATATAAACCTCTTAGTGGAAATAGATATAATTATTCTTCTCTCTCTTTTCTTCTATATAAAAATTAATCGCCGTTGGTTAGTCTCGCAAAATCTCTAAAATGGCTCAAACGATTCATATGAAGTTTATTGTATGTGTTTCAATAGGTCCAGGTGGGTCCAGGTAAGGGAAGGTTATTCGGACCCGATAGGTGGCGCTGTAATTGGGCAGGAAACATCTACCGGGTCCACTAGACATATAAAAATTGTTAAGTTATAGAAATAGTACAGAAACCAACAATGTTTCCACCAATTTATATGAAACATATGAACTGAAAGAGCAAAATTGTTTTCTGAATTAAATCAATCGGTGGCGCTAGTTGAGGTATGGTTGATAGTACCGATCTCCTTTTTTACCCATTACTAAGAGAGCGTTTGACCACTATCTCGCCTGATGGTAAGCGCCAATGTAGTCTATGATGTAGCACGCTCTCCTAGATAGTGCCTGTTCACTCCAAATTTGAAGGATCCTAGATTATAATTTTTAAACTTGACAATGGTATTTTTTTTTGACAATTTATTTTACCCTGCCCAATAAACTATAAACATCTTTTAATTTATCACAATCCTTAAGGTTTATCTGCCGGGCCCAAATTTATTTAATTTTATTATTAAGATACTCACTTAAGAATATTTTATTAATTAAAATTGAACCATTTAGGATAGCTTATCTTATGATAAAAGCACGACAGATTATTTTGTACTATTACAACCTCCTTGTACATATTATGTACCTTGTACTCAAAAACACAATTGTGGATTTACGTTATAACGCGACTGTACCGTCAACAACTTTTGTTTAATACTGTCAAAAATAGAATGTCATCAATATGTATGAAATCGTCGCTTTTTGGCGGTCATTCGGATTTAGTCGGATAACCATAAACTTAGCCCATATTTTGGTTTTTTGTTTATATCTACTTTATTATTAAATATATGAAGTTGAAATTTTCATGATATATATTTTGGAACATGCACTAATTTTTGATTCATACCCATTTAACTTGGCTTTAATCAGTTTAATGCATTATGAGTTTGAAATGACGTTATAATCAATTAAAGTTAAAGTTATATTATTTAAAAACGCGTATTCCCAGATTCATGAAACTTTTTATTTTTGATCGGAACAATAAGACCAATCAAATACCGTTTTCAGTAAGCTTTTATGTTTTCTCATTTAAGCGCTATAATTTTTTTTCGAGTTTTCTTCAATACGCGATTACTCCTAAATTGTAAACATTTTTGAAAATCAAATCATGTCACAAATAGGCACAAATTAAAAGCTACCCATGTATCTCTATTCAATGGTTTTGCAGAAACAAGTTTCAGCAAAACGTTACCCCAGCAGGAAACGAAATATCTGTAAAACCCGAACACGCACAAATTTCATTTTTGGCGCACATTTATGCACAAATATAAGCTAGCCGCCCATATAAATTATTTATCTCTCGGATAATTCGTTTAGAATCTTCCTGCTGGAAAAACGTTACCCTAGCAGCCCCCCTAGCACGTCAACCAAAACACGATATGATAAAGCGGTTTATCGCGGTGAACTGTCAAAATACAATAGGGTTTCGTCGTATTTTGACAGTTCATCGCGATAAATCGCTTTATCATATCGTGTTTTGGTGGACGTGCTACAGGGGCAGGATTCGTTTTTCTCATTTTTTTCCAAAACGGAAACGCGCACAATTTTTTTATTTCGCGCACATTTATAGCAAATTACGCTCTAATTATTCATGAAACTTAATTTAGCCTAGGACACAATTTTCTGCTGGGGGAACGCACATGATTTATTCCGGGCAAAGACTAGCTTATAAAATCCCTTCTACACGATTCAATTTGACTAGATTGGCGATCAAATAGGGAATATATTCGTTCAATTCAGACCGGTTGTGCGCGCGCTAACGGTACCAATAGCTCAATTTGAGCCGTGGTCGACTCCACCCACAGACGTTGTGATGTGACTCCACCTGGCAGATTTATTCCGGGCAAAGACTAGCTTATAAAATCCCTTCCACACGATACAATTTGACTAGATTGGCGATCAAATAGGGAATATGCATACTCAGATATTTTTTTCTAGATTCTTAATTGTCTTTACTTAAAAGGTATTTTTTTCTTTCTTAACTTTCTTACTTTCTTAACATTCCTGGGGAAAATACAGTGTTCATATCACAACTTACTTATCTAGAGTACCACAGATTTTCTCCTGCTACTTTCTCACTTAGCACTGTTTCAGAGGAGGAAGTTCTTAAGGCCATAAGGGGACTCAAATCTAATGCCATGGGTTCTGATGGAGTAAATTTGGATATGTTATTGCTATCACTGCCGCAGACATTAAGCACAATCACCACATTAGTCAACAGATCAATAACTGAAGGTATCTTTCCTGAATGCTGGAAAACAGCAATCGTGAAGCCCCTTCCTAAAATCAATCAACCTTTGATTATGCAGGATCTGAGACCCATTAGTCTCCTGCCTTGTGTTTCAAAGATCTTGGAGAGGATAGTGTGCAATCAGTTTACAAAGTACCTTGAGATGAATGGAATACTGCCCAGTCTTCAATCAGGCTTTCGGAAAGGTTACAGTACTGCCACAGCCCTTTCCGATGTTGTTGACCACATACTTCAGGCCCAGGACACAGGCAACTTGGTAGCATGGTACTTTTAGATTTTTCACGCGCATTCGACTCAATAAATATTACACTCTTACTTTCCAAGTTAAGATACTATGGAGTAGACTCCAAAACAATTAAGTGGTTTAATAGCTATCTTTCTCAAAGACAGCAATTTGTTAAAATTATGGTAGATGGGAGCAAACGGAGATCCACTCCTCAACTTGTATCCAGAGGCGTTCCCCAGGGTTCAATACTTGGTCCAATATTGTACATTTTGTATGGTGGTGATATTACTCAAGCCTTAAAGCATTGCAATTATCATTTATATGCAGATGATATGCAGCTTTACTTACCGTTTTTACCTTCAGATAGTGCAAATGCAATAACTAAGATTAATAATGACCTCGCATGTATAAATGATTGGTGTGCATCAAACAATCTTACATTGAATCCTGCGAAATCCAAGTTTATATTGTTTGGAACTAAGAATAACCTAAACAGACTACAAAGAGCTGGTGTCTCAATTAATTTACATATAAATGGGACAAAAATACAACAAGTAGACACTGTCAAGTGTTAGGGAACTTGCAAATGGCAACTTTTAGTTCTCACCGGCCGGCGCCGCGGGTGGCGCTGGCAGTCAGAAACTTAGTCTGCTGCTTGAGATATATTCTCTCTAATCTGTGATTTCGTGATTCGAACGTTTGACGGTTAGGGCATTGAGTTTTGAAAACCAGTGAACTGCTGTGAGTGCTGTGACCATTTGTTTACGTTTAAGTTTCTTCACTTACGGAATCGTATTAAATAATTATTAATTATGGTTAGGCAGAGAGAGGAGCCGGGGTGGTGAAGGTGAATGTTAATGCATTATAAAGTAGCTACTTAAACCTGCACCTGGGTCATAAGCCCCAGGCACCGCTCTTGGCTCTCTTCTCTGCAACGCGATAGACCGAGCACCCGCGTGGAATGCTAAGTTATCGTTTCTCCTTGGGATTAACCTAACAATCAGAAGTGACAAGTGAGTTAATCAACGCCCATCGGTAAGTCAGCAATTGCAAATAATAATGATAAAGTAAAACACTATTATTAGTGTATTTAATCATAATGACATAGCAGAACAATTCCCATACGCCATTTGAATCACATATTGTTTACCTGCCTGTGTACATAGTACATACATAACTTTCGGGACTGATTATACTGACAACTTTTATTACCTACTAGGTATTTATTATTACCTGCCTATTCATTACCTATCTACCCTCATATCACCAACTTTTATGATAAGAACATTTTGTTGTTTGATCATGATCGAACCAGTGGAAATGACAGCTATACCCATGTATGAATTTCTATTCCACTCTTTTAATAATAGGTTTAGGTTACAGTTTGTTTTTGTAGGAACGCATACATATATTTATAATGTACATTGGGCATATGGGCATTGGGCAGCCCATTGCTAGGCATTATGGCTATAAAATATATTATTGATATAATTTGATATTTAAAAAAAATGCAAAGGTGTATTCTATACTAAGAAAATTAAAATATAGGCTTTCTGAGAAATACTCATATGATCTTAATGATTTTTATAATTACAGTTCAAAATAATTTATTATATCCACCCTATTTAAATATAAGAATCAGTAATATCAACTCAACTTTATGTAAACTAAGCGTAGTTATAGTGATAGTAATTTAAATTGATATCTTAAACGGAATAATTCGCCGCCTCCATGGTCTAGTGGTTGAGACCACCGGGTGTTGATCGGGAGGTCTGGGGTTCGATTCCTCATAGGGGCAGAATTTTTTGTGCTCAGTTTGGTTGGTGGTAGGGCTTCTTCTGAGCCCGCCTGGCTAGCTACCACCGTCTCACCAAGTTTGCCGCCATAATGGCGATGTTAATAGTATTGCTGTGTTTCGATAACTAGAGGTAAGATAGCCAGTCCCTCAATTGCTGAGGAGTTCAGGTGAAGTTTGCTTCCTCCTTCGGTATTTTCATCACCTACCTTCAGGTGAGATGAAGGCCAAGAGGTTCCATGTTGAATGCAAGAAAAAGTGGTCTTTTCCGTACTACGCAATATCTTATAGAAAACCATTGGGTGAAAAAACTTTGTGATGGTAGTGACTGACTACAGAAACATACAGATAACCATAAACATGCATAATGAATAGATAATTTTTTAATGCAAGTCTATATTAATAAAATATAATTTATTTCCTATACTTACCTAGTTAATAAATACATACAAATTAAAAGAAGAAGTTAATACATACTACTACAAATTTTCATACAAAAATAACGCATGTTTTGTATGAATTCCACGTATGGTTTATTTTTGGCTCTCTTATGATTACAATATACATGCACTCACACCCATAATCTCCAAAGGGTTGTATGGGGCCTTGGAGTCAGGGTGTTTCCTCGGTTACTTTCAGCAATTATTTTCTTTTACGGTTTACTTATAAAATTTATGCATGATTAGATCTGTAAAATTTAAATAATGTTGTGATATAGATGTTTATATCTACTGTTATGTGAAATTCATGCAAGCCGTGAACTTACTATGTGTGGATCCCCAACAAAGTTTTTAACCCACTGATGAGAAAAGTATGAAAACTAGATCAAAAGTATCAAGGTCCATTTCAATTTACAACAATCTTGAATAATTACAGATACGAGATTACTAGTATACCAGGTTTCAGAAAACGTACTTATAAAAGCATATATTCAGCTGAGTGATCAGCTCAAACAGTGGATTACATTTAATGAAATTAATGTTGATAGTGAAAGTGATGAAGCCACGGAAAGTAGCAGTGATGAGATTTAGATTAAGACTAATGACAACTGCCCAAAATAACAATTGATTAATTACTTAGCTGATTTGTGTATTGACCCAACCAATTTTGACTTATATTTATAGACAATGACATTCCAAAGAATCCTCCACCAAATTCCTTACCATTACTTGTATTACAGGATAAGTTATATAGAAATGGAAATATATAATAGGAGATTGATAAAACATAAATAATTTGAAATAAGAACTACGCCTCTCCTTAATTATTATTAAGGAAAGGATCACCATAAGTACCTTGTACATGTATGCGATATTAAAGAATAATTAATAGAGGCAAAAGGTATAGCGAAGTGCAAGCGGTGCTCACATAGTCGTGAAAGGGATGCCGAAGCACAAGCGCTTCTCACCTCAATATATCTAAATATGGAAAATATTGTTTGTGTGATCAAAGTAAATGCAGGTGATATACCTAATTATGTATATGTGAAAAGGTATACCGAACCGAAGTGCAAGCGATGCTCACATAATTGTGAAAGGGATGTCGAAACACAAGCGGTTCTCACCTTAATATATCTAGATATAGCAGATATTGTTTTGTTTGATCAATGCAAATACAGGTGATATAATCATGTATATGTGAAGGATGCCGAAGAGCAAACAGTGCTCAAGCGGTGCTCACAATACATGTGAACTAATTGTGTGGTCAATGTAAATGCAGGTAATGTAATCATGTATATGTGAATGATGCCGAAGAGCAAATGGTGCTCAAGCGGTGCTCACAATACATGTGAACTAACTGTGGTCAATGTAAATGCAAGTAATGTCATCATGTATATGTGAAGGATGCCGAAGAGCAAACGGTGCTCATATTTTATGTGAAAGGTAGGCCGGAGCTCAAGCGGTACTTACAATACATGTGAACTAAACTGTCTTATAATATCCAAATACTCGTAAATAATATAAACTATACAATATATAATTATGTTAAATAATAATAACATATATTCAAACTTTGTATTTTAATAATATTGTCTTTTTGTGTGCAGATAAGTCTGTACAAGTATTCACTCAAAGTTATATTCATTTATCTACGAACTCGGTCGATGTGTGAACTCTGCGAGTTGGATGACAAAATATAAGGAAGCACTTGAGGAGCGACATCAGCTGCAGCACTCAATCACATCACATCACATAATAGATACAATACATATGATGACGCTTGTAAAAGCAAATTGAGACACAGCAGGAGTATGTATGATAGGAACATTGAACACATCAATAATAGCGTAAATAATTTACACCATTCATTCTCAGCTACTTATGAAAACTATCACGCTGCACAAAATGATATTAAAATGCACATCCAGTCTATTGCTATAGGCACACTCTGTTAGCATAACGAGGACCACTATCAATCTTTGCTTGACAAACAATTTTTGGCCTCAAGTGGGAATGATTCAATAGCAGAATGTAGTGTCAGAAAACAGTAACAATGCACCCATCATACATCCTCCGCCCATATTAAAAACAATGTCTGTCAACCACTAGTCAATGACCAATAAAGTTTTAATGTTCAGAGAGGTCACTGTCGAGGCAAAAAAAAAAAGTTAATTTTTTGTGATGATATTGACAAAGGTAAGAGCCAGCTATTGAATAATAAATTGGGATTAAATAAATTATTTTATGCCTGGCTCACATTTCCATGATATTGCATGTAGAGTGTTTTCCCTTCCGTATCATAAATCATTTAACACAAAATAAAAATATTATTAGGTATAAACTTAATTTGATATTAGATTTAATGACAAATTATTCGGAAAAAATCCATGCTATTGATTTTAATAAATTGACATGTGTCCGAGACAAAGCTTATTTGAAAGAAGATAGATTATATTTATCAATGTTTTTTAAAAAAAAACCATGGCTATAAAATATAGCTTAGCCAAGAACTTAGCTATTAAATCTCACGTTGACAATGCTTTTATTGAGCAACATGATGTCTTGAAACAAGTTCCAAGTAATCTAAATTTGATAATCAGACAATAGAGGTAATCTCTGGCCGGGTATTGACCAAAAATAAGCATCGATATTTAGGGATTGTCCATCAAAATATATTTAAAGATTTTCTGGTAAAGACTTACTTTAAAAAGATTTACTTTGTATTACAGAGCATAAAAAAACATGAATTGTTGATTAGTTTATATAATAGGATAATAGTTAGTTTTGTTAATGATAGTTTAGATAAGATTGTGAGTTCGTTCACTAAAAAAATCTGCAATCGGAGATGGATCCCATATAAGTTTTGCAAAATGACATCCAATTAAATAATAATAGCAAAGCACATAATGCATTTATTTGCAAATATTTAATTGCAAAGCACATAATGCATTTAGGTATTTTGAGTACAAATGGTTACTTAGGTACATGGATATGTGACGCCCTTGCAAGGGCATAGCAATTTGTTGAGGATGGCATACATTATTTAATTATTGTACTTTTTAATGATAAGTACCTAATCCTAATTTTAATTTATTTTATAATTATGATAAAAAAAAGTGTTATATAATTTCATGAAAATATACAATAATTGGAAATTTCATTTTATTATAGTGTCATTCCATTAAAATATAATTTCATTAAAATATAGAACAATACATCACATTTAATATGAATTCTTGTTTAACATAAATTATAAAATTCAAAATAAATTTATCCTTAAAAAAGTCGTCTAAGTTGTAATAACATTTGTCACAGAGGTACTTCTTTAAAAGTGCATTAAATTGTTTTGTTTCTTGTATTTCTCAGTAATGGTATGTGGTTATAAATCTTAATGGTCATTGCGTAGGGATTGTCGCACCAATTTTTAAGTTATAATGATCTAATTTAATTTTATTATCGTCACGTCACGGTGTTCTCTTTTTCTTTTAATCTTGACAGGGGAGAATAAGGAAAAGACATAGTTGTAATCTCTGCTGAACGAACTATTGAGTTACCTCGTGTGTACTTGATCATTCCAATATAATTTGTGTGTAGGTACAGACCCCCCCTCTGGAAATTATTCAGAGTTGGAGTCCGCTTTGGAAGATGCCTTAAGAATAATATGCAAAAAAAAATGAAAAATCTTGTTTGTGGGGATTTTAATATAAATATTTTAAAGGAATCACAAATATCTAGATCCTTTTTTAAAATTTAATTGTTATAATTTTACTTGATATTTCCCTTCTGCTTTTACTTATTGATTTTTTCGTCAATTAATAGGTCTATGAAGTACTATCTAGTAGATTCATTTACTTATTCAAATCATTTAACATGAATTATGTAATTCAAAAACCAACCCGAATTACAGAAGCATCTGATACTTGCTTAGACAGCATCTTCTGTAATTGTAATGTATAAGTTAAGTAGAAATTGTATTAACTCTGATCATAGCGGACGACTAGCCTTGAATGAGCACCATCATACGAGTATTTGTTCTATACGTGAGATTATTTGTAGACCTATAAAAAAAAAATAAACGCGGCATAAAGGAATTCACAAGAAATGTTATAAGTTAAACTACAAATTTGGCATTCAGGAAGATGAACGCCAATAATCTGTATAATAAGTTATTTCATGTAGTTAAAGATGAATGCAATGATTTATCAAAAAAAAGTAATCAAAGTCGAAAATGAAAAAAATGTGTGATTGGGCTCCGCCAGGTATAATAAAAGTCGTAGAAAACTATTTGAATTATACTCATTGCAGACTTTTATTTTTATTTAATTTCACCTGTCCCGGTGTCTGTATTAAAATCTTACAAGTTGGATTTGACCCGTTTCCCGGTTTCCGATTGTGCTGAAGTTTTGCACGCGTATTTGTATAACGCGTGACAGTGCAATATTATGATGACATAGGAATAACGCAATAAAACGACACAACCGCATCGAGTTTGGGCTCGTTTGATTCTTATTGATGAGTACTAAAAGCATGTTTTAAAAAAAAGTTTTTTTTAAATAATAATTATTAAAAGTAACCACCAATGAGCCCTTCTTCGTGAATTTTGTCAGAAATTATAAGTGTGCATGTCCACAAAAGCTATTTACATAAGTAAAATACCTATGTATACATAAGTAAGTAAAATCAGTTTATGTAAAACTAAAATAAAAACCACCTGGAACGTCATTATAACCGAGAGACGGGTAGACCCAAAAGCACTGTGAATTCTTTCTCATTAGTAATCAATAACAATAAACGATTAAATCAGACAATGCAGTTACCAACGCGTTTCAGGACTTTCTCATATATAAGTACTCATAGAAACTACAAGTAGTCTGAACTCGTGTCCCAATGAGGCTGTAGCTCTTTTGGGACAAAGTGTAGAAGGGGTGAACCAATATTTTCATTTTTGTCACGCTGCTACTTCATCTTTGTTACACTGCTATGAAAATATTTTTTAGAAAAAAAAAACTGAAGACCTTAGGGGTATTTCGACCAATATAATTGAATCTGCACTAAAAGAACTTGAAGAAGAAGATCTTTCGATGAAGATGCCTTCCCCGATCTCGTAAAGAATGGCAAGTTAATACCCCTATTTGGGTGAAATGAAAATGATTCTTTAAATTATCGATCGATTTCAATTCTACCAGCTCTTAGGAAAAATAAAAAAAATGTAATCAGTGAATTGATCATTTCTCAAGTAACACACATTTTACATATGAACCAATTTGGCATTGCCGAAGGTCGTTGCACTACAGATGCTGGAGTTGCAGCTCTTGAAAACATTTTTGCTGCTTGGTAGTGTAAACAAGATGTATTAATTGGTATATTTTGTGACCTATCAAAGGGTTTTGACTACGTTGGTCCAACCAAACTTTTATATAAACTCAAGCATTATGGAGTTTCTGAAGAAGCAATTAGATTTATTGAGTCTTATTTATTCAAAAATAGTAGATACTATTGTGTAAATGAATAATCAAAATTGGTGAATGCATCGATTTCACTATATTTTGTACTAGAATCTAGATTGCAGTGGGATCCACATATTGAGTCCTTGGCAAACAGACTTAGATGATGAAACGGCAAGATTGATTTACTTTGGTTGTTTTCACAGTGTCATGTCGTGGAATACCACTATGGGGATCGTCTGCTAGTATAGAGGGTATTTTTATACTTCAAAAAGAGCGGTTCGCGCTATTTATAATTTACGAGCAGGGACAGTGAATTTATGAAAATTTGATTTATGTTTATAAAATATTATAATACATTTGATACCAATTTCCAAAAAAATCCCATTTATGTATAAGGGATAAAGGTAAACTTACCGTTCCAACAATTAAAAAAAAACTATTATAATGGTTACTTATTATGAACTCAACGATTATTTGAGTGATGCTAATGCCTTGTGTTAATATGTAGATATTATTCGTTATAATGTATGTAACTATTTATTTGCCTATACAAATGTTGCTGTGTATGGTATCGACATGGTGTTTTGTATATGCCTGTACATTCCTGCTAGAGCTAATAGGTTTCTTGCGCCCATTTTTTTCTTGTCAGCTAGGGGATGTCCAGAATGGGTGGTTTCGGATAAATATTGGCAGAGAAACAGTCGACTCTGGTTCATTGGACAGAGGGATTTGTCATGCTATTTTGATAATTATATTCCGCTGATTCGACGATATAAAATAATATTTTAGGATATCAAATAATTTTAATCATGGAGTACCTACCAATGACAATTCTGTAATAATTCATTATTGGCAGTCTTATAATTATGTACCTATGCTCAGTAATGACTAGTATTATCTACCGTATAATAATGTCCAAGAAAGGACAAACTATTTTGTCGTAATCATCTAAAACTAGCTTTACTTTACGCGGCTTCGCCCGCATTGTTTTTGTTTTCCCGTGACAGTTTTGTATTTTCCCGTAGGAAACATGGTTTTGTGGCCTATGTTAATCAGGGTCAATCAATGTAGTATTCTAATGGTGAAAGACATTTGAAATCGGTCCAGTAGTTTTTGAGTTTGTTCACTACATGCATACATACAAATCTTTCCTCTTTATAATAATAGTGTAGATTAGGATAGGAGAGTTAATCATGCTTAGTTAGATTATTAATATCGATTTTTTCTTTAAGTCTAGATTGGGGAATTATTTTGTAGGAGAAAATTAAATAGCCTCTGAGATTTTTCACCTTTTACTTTATTGTCTCATTTTAATTAGATTAGAACGACAGTTACAATTATGTATGTGATAAAAAGATATCGAACGAACGGAGTGAGATTTGAGCTACGCTTCGCTACGCTCTAGCTCCGCTACGCTCCGCAAATCTCACTGCGTTCGTTTACGGTGATTTGATGAAAACAGTTTGAGATTGCCCAATATACATTACAGGGTTACATTACAGGGTTAAATTATTCATACCATTAAATTGTAATTTTTGATAAATAAAGAGTTATGCGAGTATATTGAATCACCATATTTGTTTTCATTAATAAAACGCAGAAATTTTTGTTAAATTTTTTTTTATTATAAAGCAAGTATAAAATATCATCATAGCTAAACTTGAACAATACTTTAAATACAAATTTTCATTTAAGTACAATTTACTGAAGTCATAAATTACACGTGCTTAAGTACCACTTTTTTATGAATAAAACATTCCTTAGAGCGCACTCTTTTTTATGAGTTATACAATTGAAGTTAGCTCCACCTTTAGCATAACTATTGCGCAATGTTGCGAAATTAGGACAACCTTTGCCTTCAACATTTATCAAAAAGCAGTCAGAACACAAATCTTTAATCCATTTTTGCTTTTCAACACCTTTCATTATTATGGTTTGGTCCTTTAAAATTGGAATAATTAATCTCTTAAATTCTCTGAAATCTATATTGCCTTGACTCCAGTATATTCCTCTGTTGCGTTCAATCCAATTGACTGCTCTTTTTTCTTCGGCAGATAATTTTAGATACGAATATGGAGGTTTTATTAAAAAGACTTGCGTAAACTCTTTTGTGGCTAACGCAAATTCCTTAATAATAAAATTATTTTTGCAGTCTTTGAATCCTTGAACATCAACAAAAAGTATAACTATTGTAACTCTTATCAGCACTCATTGTTTCGTTGTATTCCACTGTTTAACATAAAGTTGAAGTTTGTTCTTTCAAATACCTTTTGATTGCACTTTATTTAGTTAAGATATTTTCTTCACAATATTGCTCAGAGGTTTGTACTCAAAAATGCAGTCATTTAAAATCAAGCAATATGCTGCTGTCTGATCCGGGATTTCTTGGTCTGTTTCAATCTCCACTCTGACATCGATTGATCCCTTTATCATTTCTTGTTGGTGAGAACAATCAATAACAAATAATGGGGCAACGTCTCTGAATTCCTTCAAGCTCATCAACGGCTCTGGTCGCCGTCCATGATAAGACTGTTGGAATCTTGCATATTGTTCGTATAATAAATTAAATTTATCCTCTGAGAAACTGACATTCAATCCTTCATAAGGGTAATACGATGAATTTAAATATACTTTTACATCTCGTACATTGCAGTGATCGAACTCTGCCATTGACATTTCCGCATTGTGTTTGCGATTGGTTTGCAAGGCTATAATAACAAATCTTGGTTTCTCTATCTGTGACGAAGTTTTGATAGACCAAGTGTGTTTACGTGTCTTCGGTAATAATAGATATTCATACAAATCCCAATTTCGAAATGCTAGTGTAATAGGCCTGTCCTTTTCTAGATGTTTCAACAAATTGATTCTTTCACGATCTGATACTTTAACGTGCGGAACTCGCCAAACAACTTTGCTAATAGTTATATCTTCGACCACCTCTCCGACATTTAATTTCAAAGCATTGAGATTCGTATTGCTTCTTAATAGCACCAATTCATGTTTGGAGTTAATTATAACTTTTTCATAATCTTCTGCAAAACCTAAAATTTTCTTCAACGGCACAGAAGCCGAAAAAATTCCTCCGTTAAGATTGTTTGTACCAGAAGTTGACCATCCCCATACATGTGAGCATTTAGATTCATTATCATTTAACGAGAGGTACGATTTTATTGTTGTAGTTATGCCAGCATTTTTTATTTTGTCTATTTCTATTCCGTTTAACTCATATCGAATATCTTGAAATAAATATAGTATTGTATTGTTGATAAAATACACATTTGATATTTTTTCTTTAGTCGAACTATTATAAACATTGGCTTTACCCTCAATATACAAAGTGCTGAGTGAGGGTAACAGACATAGATCTTGTTGATTACTAGGTATTCTTATTTCATCATTCTTGTTGAAACTTGTTACGTACGGTTTATAAGAATGATATTCGAAACTTTCAATACTATTGTCGTATGATGTTGATTGAGATATATTTAAAATATTCATTTTAACAAGCCAATCAACTTCAAAAATTCCTTATTGTTTTTGGTGAGCTTCTTTTTTATGTGAAGCGGTGTGCTTTTATGAGGTGATCTTCTAGTACTAACTTGAATGCAAGCTGTGTCATGATTTTTATTGAAATTTATCATTTTTACGAAAATGTAGATACAGTTGTACTTCTTCGTCTCGTAAATTGATTTGTTTATTCTCGGCGTCTAATAATTGTATAGTTATTGCACTTATAGAACTTTTATTTACAGGAAAATATATTAGATTTTTCGGCACTTCAATGATCCGATAACCAGGTGGTACGTTAGGAACAAACTCGTGAATAATATGACTTGCAGATCCGTTCACGAATGACCCACTAACTACGTCGCATTCGATGCGCACAATGGTTGTTGGCAATATACTGACAGGATACAGAGATTCGGTCCTTTTTAATGCCTTTATTGTTTCTCCACCAAAACCTAAAATCCTTCCAAGTGAGTCACTTTTGTTAAAATGAACATCTTTAGTACAAAAAATTGTAGTTTTTAAGGTATTATTATTACAAGTTAATTTTAACATTGCATTTCTAATGTATGTCTTTAAATAATCACAGATATCTTGAAGTTCATAAGCTCCTTCAGGTATTTCGATTACTTCGTTATCGTCATAGTAGAATTTATTATTTCTTTTATCTATGTTGGGTATAGACTTAAATGTTGAAAAATACAACAATCCACACTCATAGTATCCACTTAATTCCAAAGTAGGTGAGTAGTTTGTTATCAGAGAGGATCCTTTTCCAGTTATAGACACAGTGAAAGACATTTTACTACTGATAAAGAATTTTATTTCAAGCTTTATATAAATGTGTTTTCCAATACTCCTTTAAAAATTTTATACAAAGGTGGCCGCAATTAACAGAGTCAAATGTTTGATATTGCTCATAGTTATAATTTAAAGAAACATTTCTTAAGTAATCAAGTAGTTCTAACGGAGGTTTCAGATTACCAAAACTATCAATATATTCAGCATACTTATTTTCTTTCACGTAGGCTACCCAATGTGTTCCAATGTTATTTGAAGTATCTAAATTTATAATACCGCATTCTATCTTCCTAGGTTTTGAGGGCAACGTATCCCTCATGAAAACACCACGAAAAAATGGAATATCACTAGCATGTTCTAATATATCCCAATTAGTTAATGCCCGCCTAGGTAGCCGCTTTATTAGTTTTTTGAGGGTTTCAAATATAGACCTGCACCCTTTTTATAAGGTCTAATATATAATCCTTTTCCGAGAGCAACCGCCTCCATCATATTATGTCGTTCCGATTCTTGAAGAGCTTTTTGAGCTGCTTTTGAACCATTAACCGCTTTTGCTATGCCAGCTGCTCCACCAGCCAGTGAACCTAAAGCTGATAATCCCGCGAAAATAGGAATTAACGGTAACAGTCCTCCACATTTTGGAATAGGAATACAACGAGGTAAACTCATTTTATTTTTATTTCTAAATAGTTTTTTTGCAGCGGCGAGCGCATATTTAATAGTAGAATTTGTGTCTTTAGATTTTATTTTTTTAAATTTAGATTTGAGTTTTTTCACAGCTGTCATAAACGACCGAGCACCTGCACCAGCTCTTAATTTGGCCTTCATAGCATTTTTTACTATCCATGAAGCAATTTTTTCTTTCTTTCCAGCGTCTTTTGATTTCAATCTTCTTTGAGCCATATTTAATAGATCTAGATCAGCTTTGTGCCTTACGTTAGCGTCGTTGTTTATGTAAGCAATATCGTGGTGCATACAAGCGTTATCCAATTTATTAATTCCTCGCTGACCCTTAAGTAATCGTTTCTGAAGCTTTGTGCCGGGGCCGCAATATTGGTAGCCCGGTAAATGTAACTCAAACGGAATCTTATTTATTAAGCTGTTTATGATACCACTTCCTTTCTTCATTGATAAACAAAAAGTGAATCAATATCTTGAGCTATTTTATATCATAAAACCAATTTATTCTTATCAACCCAACTATTTTCGCTATTACTTAATCCTAACCATTTTACAAACAATTTGTTTCCTTTTCTTTTTATAACCTTTTCAATGAGGTATAGGTCTGGAAACTTAGTTTTTTGTAACTCGTATGCATAAAATGAGCCGAGGATTCTTTGATTGCGTCTGTCCTCTATTTGATAAGTTAATGGGTTAGTGTGATTAACTTTTACTATACGAAATATTTCGGAGGACCAGTTTGGCGTATAGCCTTTGTAAAAATCTGCTTTATATCTACTTATGCGAACATAGTCACCAACACGAAATGTATATCCCCGACTTGTTTTATTCTTTTGAGAATTCATAATATAACCTTTGACTATAAGCTCATTTACTTTGTTAACTTCCACAGGCTTAAATTTTGTTATTCTATGCAAAGTGTTATTGTAGTGTTCTACAACGTCCTTTAAAATATATTTTTATACCATTGGTAATTTCCGTTCAAACTAAATAGTTTGTAAAGGTGAGATTTAATTGTTCTTATAACTCTTTCTACTATAGATGCTTTTTTAATAGAATATGTTGAATAATGATTAATATTATACTTTTTCATTAATTGTTTAAAATTATCATTGTAGAATTCTGTGCCTAAATCAGTTTGTAAATTTTTAGGTTTTCGTAATGATGTAGTTAAAATACTTTGCATTGCATCTGTAACATAATTTTTCGCTTTTGATTTTAAAGATCTGATCCATACATATTTTGATAAAGTGTCAATTACGATAAGAATATATTTATACCCTTTATTAAACTGTGAATATTTTTGCAAATCTATGAGGTCGGCTTGCCATAAATCATCTATTCCTTATATGATCGTACATCGCCGGGAAAAATTCCTTCTTGCTGCTTTGTGAAGCTCATTCACTATGTCTTGTTTGCTCATTATTATCTGGTTTCTCTTGAAGCATGTGATCAATTTCTGTCCTTGTGTAAAACAAGGTGGCTAGCTTATTAAGTATTGAATTTTCAAAATCATTTAAACGAATATTTACATCACTTAAAATATTAGTTCTTAGTTCGTGTGTCTTTTCATCCACGTAAGCTTTATTTGCGGCTTCGTCATCATTACCTGGCGATATAAGCCCTTTTAATCTTGATGATTTTAAATCATATTCACCTGTTCCTGATTTCACTAATGTATCGTTGCGATTTCCAATATATTCCTCTAATCGTAAACGTTTATGAACGTGATGACCAAATTTATCTACATTCATTTCCGTATCTATGCGGTGATTGCTGTATAACTACTGATCAGTTTTTTAAAATTAGGTTCCTTATATTTGGTATTTTTAATGATGCCTGCTTCGTACAGCTCTTCTATAATCGCAATAATGTCATTATCTAAGCCGGTATTGCCAGCATCACGAGATGCAAACAGTAATTTCAATCGATCTACTAATTCATTTGGATCATCCCAATAAACGTAATCTATATCTTTCTTTACACTTTTTAAAAGATTTATTCCTTTTCCTACCGTAAGACTTACTGTGCTGTCATACTTCATCATCACAGCTCATATACGTCCCCACCGAGGGGTTCGAGCCTACCCTATGTTAGGGTGATTAGGCCTTAGTCAACCACGCTGGCCCAGTGCGGATTGGTCGACTTCACATACACCATTGAATCTCTTTGCAGATGTATGCAGGTTGCCTCACGATGTTTTCCTTCACCGTAGGGGCATCAGATAAATGTACATATGAAATTCGAAACGAAAAACACATTGGTACATGGCGGGTCTCGAACCCCGACCTCCCGATTGGAAGGCAAGTGCCGAGTCCACTGCGCCACCGACGCACCCCTGTCATACTTATTTCTAGAGAACTTAAACAGTGGTTTAATAATATGCATGTACTTAAACCCTTTGTTACTATTAATTGGCTTGCGTGGATCACAATTACGCCTATGTGCATTCGTTTCTATTAGAAGCTCTTTATAATTTTGCAAATCTTCATCTGTGATAACATCCAAATTTGGTGTCTTTTCAAATAGTAATTCTTTTAATCCAAGAGTTTTGTTTAAACTTCGATTTCCAATTTTTATAATTTTTCCGTCGTCGAAAACACGTGTTTGGCCGAGCATAAGTTTTCCTCGTTCATTTTTTATTCCAAAAGGGATATTTGCGTCGGGTGAAGCACACCACGATAAACTATTAAGTGAAACATTTGGTGATGATTGAAAGGACTTAAAGGAAGCATCACTCATATTATTGTTGTCAGAAGGTGATACGACAAGGGTTTTTTCGGAATTAAATTTTTTATAGAACTGTTGTTCCTCTTCTTCATTAAAATCGTCATCAGAAAAATTTGTTGCCTCGCTGTCATTATGTTTATTTTTTTTTATTGTATAATGTTCAAACTCATCCTCATCTTCATGAGAAATTTCATTGTTCTTAATGGCTATTTGTTTCAGTGGATCGGTTATAGGTTTGAATATGGATTCCAGAGTGGCATCATTTGTATTTTTCATATCCTTTATCATTTCAACCTTTCTTTTTACAGCAGCTGCAGCTTTTACAATTTGTTTTTTAAGTTGCTTTTCCATTTTGACAAGGATTCCGTTCAATGCAAAATCCAGAGTAATAGTGATTGTGTATTGATGAAACAATAACTTATGTATATTAATCTACTACTACAAAAGTATCGAATGCCATCCTATAACATCCTTTATTTCTTTCGCAGTCTTTATTGATCACAACATAATTAAATGGTTTATTCCAAATAGTTGAGCACATTTCACGGAACTGAGACCACGACATATCTGAACCTACATGCTCATCGTAAACGTGTTTTAAATTTACATCGTCTTGTTTAAATAAAATAATGAGGTTAGAATTGTCCCTTATAAGTTGTTTAGGTACTTTACTGTATGTTTGGTTAATGTAAAAACAATCAATATTCTTATGTCGACCCATAGCAAAATAATCCCGAATGCTATTTTGGTTTTCACAAGCTACGTCGTCGAATATTATAATGGAGTTTGGCAAAGCTTCGTGTGGGCTTATGATATCACTATTATGGTTATATTTACTATAAGATATGTCTGCAACTAAATCTAATACTTTTTCTAAGAACACATATTTTGGTTGGTATAATGATTTAGAATATACATATAAGTTACGAAAACGTGCACCATTCTCATGTAATAACAAACCTATTACTAAGTTTGTCTTGCCGCAATTTGATGGTCCACAAACAATACATCGTATAGTGCTTGGCAATAAGTTGCCATGTCGCTTTGCTTCACATAATGATGCAGGATAGATATTATAATCTAATTTTAACGCTTCCCTTTGTTTGAGGAACTTCATAGCAACTTGTCCGCTTTGATTCGTGGCTTTTAACAAAATGGATTGCGGATCACTTTGCGTTCGTAATAATAAGAGAACTAGCAGTATATTTACTTTTGTAAGTGCACTCACTCCACCATATAGACTAAGCATTCGACGGCGGTAACAATAGCAAGGAGTAGAAGAATTTGGATACTGTTACCACCCATTATATTAAGTTATTGGACGTGTATAGAACACACAATGTTAAAGCATCGAGAAGAATGGAGAGAGAAGAAAGAGCTCTCACCCCTCTCGAATCGTGCAATAAAAAATGATATGAGTAAGCTAGTATAAGTAAATCGATGCTTAAAAATAAACATTGTTTAATTACTTGCATCCCTACTTTAACAAAGTAATACACTGCGTTCTTTAATAAATAAAACTATATTTTTAATTTTATTACCATTATTTTAAACTATGTATTTGAATTCTAATAAATTTTATCTTAGATTTGTATATAGAGGTAATTCTGAATGAATGTTTTTCAAAATATTTGATTATATTATAGGTGTTAAAATAAAAACAAATATTTTCATACAAGTCTTTTTATTTTTAAATAATATTTATTGAAAACAATACAAGACTTAAACTAACATAACTATTTAAAATAACATAAGTCTTAGTTAGTAAAATTTATAAGCATTACTATAATTTTTCAGAAGAATAATGTTGTTGAAATAATGTATCTCCGTGAGTGTACACGTAACTAAAGATAGTAGGTACGCATCTAGCACATTAGAGAATTTTAATATACATCTACAAATGTTATAGGTCAGCAATAGTTATTTAAAAACTATAACTGTAACCACATATTTTCTTAGAGATATTAGTTATAATATTTTCTGCTTGATCCATTATTGGATCAATATGCTCGGTTACTACATATTGTGTTTTTATTAATGGATCATTGCTGGTTGATTCCAGATCTAATATTTCTAATTTAATTAATCGCCGCCCTTTAGTAGGTATTGTTTTAATTAAATAAGAAGGTTCGTTCCCCTTCATATTCTGCAGTAACTTGCTTCCCCTCTTCATGGGCTTCTTTTTATTAAAAAGACTTTTAACCACCTTGGCATGCAGCGGTGAATCTTTAGCATTCCAATGTGGAAATTCTTCAGAGAAGCCCTCCAACATATCTTGCGCATTTTGCTCAAAGCAAGGAGGATAATCTTCTGTTGCCTCCTTGCTTATGAGTAGCGACTGCGAGATTTCTTGGGTATTCTGAAATTAAATTTATTATGCAACAAAAATAATTTCACATCGAAGAAATGATTGATATAGTGGCGGAGGTAGAAGAGTATATCTAGGATCCACAAGGAGGCTGACTATCTTATACGGAACCGATAGAATATGAGAATCACGATAACAGCATCACAACCATAAGGTTTTAACAACAACATTATCTTCCAACTAAATCAAATATACAAATAAACATTAACTAGTGATCTAACCACTACACAAGAAAAGAGTTTGAAGAAAAATAATTTATACGACTTACCATGATGTATTTGGGTGACCGTAGTTGTCACTTGATTAATTATGTGTGAAACAAATTTTAAAAACATTCGAATTTAATAGCTATTTATAGTGTAAATATAATGCTGACATAACAACAAAGCATTCGCACGGAATCGCAATTGGACAAATTACTAATGAACTATAAGTTGGAATACCTAAATCAGCAATAACATGTCCCAACCAGTTTCGAATTGTTCATTGCGTGTGCTATTTTATTAATAGTTTTATATTTTATGGATTATGAAATAAAAAAAAACATGGTAGCTGGTTTATAACGTTATATATTTTCATCGTTACAATACAACATTAAGTATTTGATTAAAACTAGGTAAATAATTTACCTATTTACCATTAAAAAACAATGTATAATACTATTAAACAAATAACTGATGGATAACAATATTAAAATTAAATAACTTTACAATATAAAGTGCCGTGTCGGTACATACTATACAATTTCATGTATGTTTTTATTCTATTAACTTATTCATTACTTAAGCCATATAATAAATAAATAGATGATGGGGTAACATATTTCTCAACTTACAATTTGATTCATGATTACCATTAAAATAATAATAAACTATACAATACGGTGCTTCTAAAGAAAAACTAATGATATTAAACTAAACTATCCCAGTGACCCCATCATAAAGTAGAAATTTTGTTTTTTAATATGATACGTTTATCGTCATTACCTGACAAAGCTATTTTGTTCTGTTCTTGAGTAAATATTTCGTGCTTAAGAGATTTAAATATGATATTTTTTTTCTTCAAAAATGTATTTTCATTTAATACCTTGTAATAATCTTTATATTGTACATCTTTTAATACTTGCTTCTGTATGCCTTTTGCTTTTTTTAATTCATCTTCTGCCGTTTTAATACAGTATAACTTGGACCTTAATCCTACAAACTTCGAAATCAAACTTCCTCCTAGCTCATCTTTAAAGAGACCTGGCAACTTTTTGTTCCAACTAGGAATGTCGTATACGTTATTTACAGAATAATTACTAGTGTCGAAATAGGGAAGAAAATTTGATTTTAAATCAGCATAAAAATCTTTACTTTCTATTGAATACAAAAAACTATCAGTATCCGTATAACAAAGTTTTAACTTTTCCTTATAAAAAGGCTTCATAATAGAATAATGAAAATCAAACATGTGACTCTTAGATATTTCCAAAACGGAAAAACCAATGTATATAGGTTTATCCAAAGTGATTGTTTCAGGCTTCATTTGAATGGCTACCAAGTTTTCAGTGAAAATTGTAACACTGTGAAAATTTGGTCGAGCTATCATTTGCTCTGCACAGAAACTTTTCTTTGTTTTGTTACTATCATCATTCCACTTATTGACTAATTTCACATTAACCCTCTTTTCTGTGTCTTCTAACGTCTTGCCAAATATACTGTTGTTAAGAAGTTTGAAGAAATCTTGTTCAAATGTTGATTTAGCTTTTTTTCGTAATTCAGTATTCATGTCAATATACTGCTTTAAATAAGGACTCTGATTAAATTGAATAACTCTATGTATTTTTTTAACAACAAACCATGTTTTATACATGTTTGCAGATGAGCAAAATGTATGACATAGAAATATTTATCGTATAAATTTGGAATCAATTTTGAAGTTTTAGAACCTGGCGGAGTAAATTTTTGAGCACAGAATGGAAAATCGTTATGATCATTATGCAAATGTTCGGGGTATTCTAAATCTACTTCTAGTATATAACCAGTGTCTCCGTTAGTTGGCACATTTATAAAATCTATTCCAGCGATTTCCAAGTCATTCAATAACTTAAAATTGGAATGAGGCAAATAAGCACACATTGCATATCCATAGAGATTATTACAATCGATATAAATTAGAAAGTTATTACTTTTTCTTGGATCGTAAGTTTTTAAATACTTGTTATTGGCTTTTGAATACCTTGTCGAACATAAACATATTCCACCGCGAATACCTTTTTGAATCATTCTTATTATTTCCAGGTCGTGTATTAATTCTAATTTAACATCTGTTTTTAATAGCATGGCATCAAAACTGAGACTCGGTGCTGTAACATAAAAGGCTGGATCTAATTTATAATTCATCTTACATGTCTGGCGAAAACTTTCAAAAACGTCAGCTAATAAAAGAACATCTGACTTAAGATACAAGTCTGTGTATTCACCGAGATTCGATAATTCAAACGTTTGCCAGACTTTTTTTGCATGATCATAATCTACTTTAGATATATTACTATTGCGTAATTTGCTGAAAAAGAACTCCTGAGGCGGAAGTACTTTGTCTTCGTATGAACTCCAAGTAGTCATGTATTCATATGGATACACCACTTTTCGTTTTATTAAAGCAAAATGCTCACGGAAAGGAAAATAACGCCGCAGATGTTTAAAGTCGTAATTTTTTAAGTTTGCGACAAGTTTCTCTAGACTTGTGCCTAAAAATTTAAAAGAATCAACAAATCGAACAGGTATGATATCTTTATCATTAATTTGAAAAAAATTTGTAAAAGATATGTAGTTTTCCTTATTTTTTGCTATTACTTGTATTTTTCCTGATAGTTTTCCCAACTGTCGTATAAAAAGATGACTGTCATAACCCGCTAAATTATGAAAAAATATAGGAACAAACTTAGGCAAACGATATCTAATATTGCAATAAGAATGAGCTGCACCTCGATACCGTCCTGTAAGATGGCAATGATCTTTAACTTTATCGTCAAATAATATTTTATCACAAAGAAAACAATTTGTAGCCCGAGCAAAGTTCGCTTTGTCTTCATTTGTTAAACAAATAGCCACTGGCGACTGCAAAACGTTATAAATATCGGTTATATCCAATAATAGACTTTCTAAAAACTTTTCTACACAGGCTGGACCTCGATAAGATACATATTTATTACGCGACTTATCATAAGAACACACAACGTAATAAGCAAATGCTGATGGTACGTGTTTTTGCAATATCTTTGTACAGCCTGATCCAGAATCGAGTTCAGTTGGTTTTAATAATGATTCAAAATCTGCGTATAAGACGAAGGGCATGGCATGCATTCGCTCGTAATGATTAAATTGAATTCGTGTTCCATCACCGGGTAATATTGTCGATACACCACCACAAACATGAGCTTTCAGTTTATCATTACTATCAAAGAATATCATACAATCCTCGCATAAATATATTTTAGAATGATGTTTAGTTAATTGAAGACGAAGTAATTTAGATAAATCTTTAATAAGACAGTAATGGGTGCGTTTTCTGTTTTCCAGGAAAAGCATATTAATGTGATGATCTTTGCGAATCTCGCTTTTGTATAAAGGTCCAACAATGTTACCATTCTTTTGAATGCCGTAAATATTAATACTTATGCGAGGATTATTCTTTTCAAAAACTTTGATGTCCGCAAACCCAACTGGAAAAATCATATTTTTGATATTGAGTACATTTTTAAAGTGTGGGTAAGCTGACGTTCGATATGCGTTTCTGTTTATAGGAAATAGTGCTGCCATGACACACCATAAAAAACAATAATTATCAGAATTTTGAATGTTGATACATGCTCGTTTACATTTTATGGACTTTGGTAATTCTATAAAACTGGAGCCTCCTAACGGGTTATATTTGTTTATATTTACTTCTAGATATAGGCTTTGTAAATAGGCCCACCCACTATCTCTTTCTTCGAATTCTTCAATTTTTTTACAAATTAAGTGAATAATTTTTGAAAACATATCTTCAAAATTGAAGTTTTGATGCAAGATGAAGTTTTCCGTTGCAAATGACTTGATTGAAATCGAATCATACTTACTAAGCAGAAAGAATTCACAGAAAAGTTCAAAATTAGCTTTAACATTAGTGTGAGCTTGAATTTTCGCTATGAGCAATAGGCGTACGCGAGAGCGCAAGTGCCATAAAAACTCGGCGGGCGGGCGAACACGCGCACTATCATGACCCTCATCTTCATATCGAACACGGTACGATGCTATACGATTACGAAAAGCGCTATGAACTTTTTCAACCCCCTCACTATCAACGACCGAACTGTTGTTCTTATGTAAAATACTTTTCAAATGTGCAGAGAAAACTTTGTTATTTACGGATACGTCACAAACTGAACAGAAAGTAGACCTCGACATTATGATTTGGACAGTACAAATTCTCAAAGTTAAAGTAATAAAGGCTTATGTATGTAAGTACCTAATCTTTGAGTTTGCTAACGATAAACAATAAGTAAACCAGCTAAAACATAATTTACGCAGAGAGAAACAAAAGAGAACCTATTTTTTAACTTTATCTTTATAAAATATCCCCTCTGTGGTAAACTTTGCCTTAGCTAATTTTACAAATTTTTTTAATGCGTAAAATTCTGGAGATTCTGCTTCGCCTTGCAAGCGTACCCAAACGATAGCGCGCTCGCACTGGTCAAGGCCGCTGAGATTAGATACCTCCTTCTGGTTGTAGAGGCGTAGCTCCACTAGCAAGTCGCCGTCGAGCTGTGCAGTCCGACGCGTTACACCACCAGGTACTCGGCGTGTCAGGATACTGGTGGTCTTGTTTGGTAGGTTTGGCGGCCGCGAAACCTCGCTGTCCGACCCTGAGTCGAACAACCACTCAGAAGTATTGGACGACGATGTATTCTTCACTTCTGCACTCTTCGCCTTCGATAGGCACTTTATCGCCTTGCTTCTCTTCTTTGGACTAGGGAGATAGAAAAAGGATATACGATTATTGTACACATTAAACACTTGAAATTTAGATATATGTAAATATAGTAATAAAAGTACTTGATGTCTTCGTCGTCGGTATCAAAGAAAAGGTCAGATTCACAGCTCTTCTTGGCTGACCTTTTGTTTTGCTTGCTATCCGACCTGAAAATAGTAAATGTCATATTAGTATTAAGAGTGGTTACAAGAAAACGAGTTGAAGATTCACATCTTCAATTCATAAGATAAAAAAAATATCATCATCATCAGTCAATCAGCATGCCACTGCTGGGCTTGATGGTCCCTCGTGAAGACAGCACTTGGAAAGGTTACGTCATATACTGCCTGGTCCAACGGCTCAATTTGTTGAAGCATGAAGATGATCAACCACTTATAGACAATTAAAGAATAGATATAAAGTATAGCAATAAAGTATAAAAACTTACGAACATTTTTCAGCAGTCTTGGTCTTGAGATTTTTTGATGAGAAGGTACTGAAGCACTGTTAGTGGTCAGAGATAGCACTGGAGTGTACTGTGACTACAGTTTTTCCGGATTTTATATAAGAAAAGTGCAATGCAAGTAATAATTTTACTGAGGTTCTCAACCTATACCTTATCTTTATAATCATTTTTATTTAACATGACTAATCTAAAAAAGAATGCTCATTAATTTTTATATTGTGAAATAAGTAAGTAATATTTGGTATTACTTACACATAGATTATTTTCTTTTTTATATTCCAGCCCTTGTCGGAATTTTATTCTGTCTTTTATGTTCGTAGCTGGAATAAGCTGGTTTATATCAGATTCCGTGATTTTGTCAAGGCAATCAGTGTCTATACCTTAAGCTGAAAGATGGATTTTTAATTATTGAACAATTCATGTACCTGCACACAAAAAACAGCAACAAAAATATAGAACACTAAATAAACAGCCAATGATATAAAAATAAAATGATAAATAAATAAATAAATATCCATCGATAGCCGGCTGCGTGGTCTAGTGGTTGACACCGGGTGTTAATCGGGAGGTCCGGGGTTCGATTCCCGCTGGGAGCAGAAATTTTTCGGCTCGGTTTGGTTGGTTGGTCGTAGGGCTTCTGAGCCCACCTGGCTACCTACCACCATCTTACCTAAGTTTGTCATCATAATAAACAATGTTAATAGCATTGTTGTGTTCCGACAATTTAGAGGTAAGATAGCCAGTTCCTCAGTTGTGGAGGAGTCCAGGTGAAACTCGCTTCCACCTTCGGCCTTATCGCCCCTTACCATCAGGTGAGATGAAGGCCTAGAGCTTCCCTTTCGTATGTAAAAAAATATATATACAATATATTATATTTCAATAGCTCGTGCATGTCGTGCGTGACTCGTCGCCGGCATTCGCGTCTCATTTCCAAAATACTAATTTGTCAATATTTTTCACAAATTCTAGCATTCGTTTGTTACTTTACACTTCACGTCAGTTCTTTTCTTACCATGATCGACGCGAGACTACGGGGGCCAATGGCCAAAAGTGAACAAATATTGGTCTAGTTTTGCCGTGCCACGATCGCAGCGCTTTAACCGCAATACAACCGACACGTTTTTCATATAAAGTAGGTATATAATTAAAGCGCTTTACCTATAATCCATCTACCTTTATTATTGTAATATCATTGTACACAGCACTTCAAGTTATAGTATATCTGAGTATATCATAGCGGTTCGATTCGAACGACAATGTATGGGAGTGATTCCACATTACGAACTATTTTCATACAATGCCCTTCGATACGTTCTTACGAAACGAACGCGAAACTTAGTTTGACCACCAAACTGTGGTTTGGTTTAGACTCTGAACCAAACCACTAAACTAAACTTTAGAGCCCTAAGTATTAGCACAATGAGTTCTGATGGAGGCACGTGGAGACAGGGGCCGAAAATTCCGTTTAATGAACTCACCTTTGAATACTTCTTGAATTTGTGGAGATACGCCCCAATTTTCTAGCAGCTCCGACACAAAATCACACTCGGAAAAAAACTCGGCCGGCGGCCACGGCCACGCAAATCGCAACGCTATGCTATGCTACGCTACTACGCACCGGCCAGTGGCCACCCCACTCACGCCAATACCGCCCGCTAATCGACCAATCACTGCCTAGAAACATGCGTCACACCATAATTCACCATATATGATTAGTAGATTTTACAAAACAGAATGTTAAATCTACAAAATCACAATGGTTATTATTTCATTTCTAGATTATTCCGGAATATCCAACGTAACGGCATGGGGACGTGCAAAAACCAGTGCCATTTATTAGGAAGGTTTTATTTAGTTTGCACTGTATTTATGTGTACCTAATTAGTTTTAAGCGTGACCCAAACTCTGTTTGGTAAAGCTAATGTAAGCCTCTGGTTACATCATCAGTATTTCATCAGTCTCCGCTGGACTAGCGAAAATTTATCAGTATTTCGTCTGTCACTGGGTTACACGATCATTCTGGCGTCAATCATACCAGGCTGATGGATCAGACTGATGAAATACTGACGGTGTAACCTCGAATGTTTCCATCCCTCCCTCCGTTCCATCGAGATCTCGGCTCCTGCGGTCATCTAAAGACTTCGGTTTCGCACTTGATGATAGTGACACCTTTTTGGAAATTCTTTAAGTCAAGCCCTTAAGATCATGCCACCTAGGCTCAAAAACCTTATTTTCTAATATGTTTTGTAGCAACTTGTTGAACTGATTTTTTTCATGCGAAGTATGGAAATGCTGATATTTATTAACACCGTAGGACCTAAACCTAGGTAGGGTCATGCCACTAGGGAATTAGGGCCAGGGAGGAACTATTATCTACTTACCTACCTACCTATAGTAAACTTTTGTTTCCAGCACCAGTAAGGGTATAATATAAAAGAGCTTAGCTTGAAGGGAATAGCATTTTGAACCTAACAACATTGATAACATTGACTTAAACTGGCGTACCTATAAAATATTATTTTGAACCCCAGTAATAATGTATGAAACAATGAATAATTATACTTATTGATAACAAAAGACGCTTAGTCGAATTTTTGTACAAACGTAAAATAAATTGACAATAGGCGGCCTTATTGCCTAGGCCGCAATCTCTACCAGGTAACCTATAGGTAAAGGAACGTTAATATAGGTATCAAATGAAAGAGCTTGAAGCGTACAGCACTATGAATGAACTTTTTTTTCGAGGGGAAATGCGTGACCGTACACTATGAATGAATACTAGCAACATTGCCCTATTTCAACATGGCCCCCGCTCAAAAATTGCATTTTTACATTGTCTTTTTTACATACGCTTTAAACTTATGAAACGGCAAATCAGTACCTATAACTTTGTGGAACTTTGTTGTGAAAATTTATACATTTACCATAAACGAGCCTCTAGTTTTCTGAAGCCTGTAGGTAAGTTGCCACGACAAGTTTCTTTTTATTTCTTGTGGTGAATTTGAATTGGTGAATTTTTAAATTGATATAAAATGTAGGTACTTATTATAATTTTTATAGACATACCCAAATAAATGTACCTACTCTAATTTCTGCCGCAAAGCAGCAGTGCTTGCATTGCTGTGTTTGAACAGTAAGATATGACAGTAAAATGACTGGGTACTGTGACATTACATCTTAAGTCTCAAGTTAGCAACGTACGTACACTATTGTTCTTGTGGCGGTAGCAGAGTTGCGAATCTCACAAGAATCAGTGATCGTTACCACCACAGAATACAGAGGGTTTTATTACTGATTTCATCATTTTGATCATTTGTCCATTATTTAATGATGCCATCATTGAAATTATGCCATAGTGATGATATTATTGGAGATAATGCAGCATTTCATGACTTCTTTCTCTCAAATTTATACCATGTCATACGATTAAAGATCCATAATTGGCCTGCAGAAAGAGGTTAGAAGTGAAGTGATAATGTAAAATCGATAATGTAACACGTGAATAAATAAACACGTAGGGTTTAGGGTTCCGTAGCCAAATGGCAAAAAACGGAACCCTTATAGATTCGTCATGTCTGTTTGTCTGTCTGTCCGTCCGTATGTCACAGCCACTTTTTTCCGAAACTATAAGAACTACACTGTTGAAACTTGGTAAGTAGATGTATTCTATGAACCGCATTAAGGTTTTCACACAAAAATAGAAAAAAGCAATGAATTTTGGGGGATCCCCATACGTAGAACTGAAACTCAACATTTTTTTTTCATCAAACCCATACGTGTGGGGTATCTATGGATAGGTCTTCAAAAATCATATTGAGGTTTCTAATATGATTTTTTTCTAAACTGAATAGTTTGCGCGAGAGACACGTCCAAAGTGGTAACATGTGTGTCCCCCCCTGTCACTTCTAAATAAGAGAATGATAAAACTAAAAAAAATATATGATATACATAACCATGCAAACTTCCACCGAAAATTGGTTTGAACGAGATCTAGTAAGTAGTTTTTTTAATACGTCATAAATCCTACGGAACCCTTCATGGGCGAGTCCGACTCGCGCTTGGCCGGTTTTTATAAACTGAATAGTTTGCGCGAGAAACACGTCCAAAGGGGTAAAATGTGTGTCCCCTCCCCCTGTAACTTCTAAAATAAGAGAATGATAAAACTAAAAAAAATATATGATGTATAACCATGCAAACTTCCACCGAAAATTGGTTTGAACGAGATCTAGTAAGTAGTTTTTTTAATACGTCATAAATTCTTCGGAACCCATCATGGGCGAGTCCGACTCGCGCTTGGCCGGTTTTTTTTCTGTTGATTTTTTCCGTCGTTCAACTTCAATTCAAATTCCTCCAAATAAAATCGTAATTTATATTTTATCTGTTAGTTATTGTAAGTATTAATTGAATACCTATATTAAACAAGAATTTAACATGTCGTATTCCGGAATTCTTATCGACATTTCTTTCAGAATAATGCAATGTTAAAACTGTAAAATATGCAACAAGAGTATCAAACTATCTAACTAAACTAATACTTTGGTATAAACGACTCCACTCTTCTATGATTTCAACTAAAATTTATAGTAAGAACAGAGCGCCTCATTGCGGTAGAAATGGGAACTTTTTTCTACCATTGTGTTTTCATAAATATAACAATTCTCTCAGGTAGATTCAACATTAAAACTGTTATATATACAACAAGAGTATTATGCTATCTACTTAAGTAACACTTTGGTATAAATGACTTAACTCTTCTGTGATTTCAACTAAAATTTTTAGTAACAACAATACGCCTCACTGCGGTAGAACTTTTTTCAACTACTGTGTTCTTATAAATATAACATTTCTCACAGATTAATTTAACGTTAAACTGTCAAATATGCCACAAGAGTATGATACTATCTACTAAACTAACACTTTGGTATAAACGACTTAACTCATCTGTAATTTTAACTAAAATTTATGGTAAGCACTGAGCGCCTCACTGCGGTAGAAATAGGAACTTTTTTCTACCAATGTGTTGTCATAAATATAACAATTCACTTAGTTAGATTCAACATTAAAAGTGTGATATATACAACAAGAGTATTATGCTATCTACTAAAGTAACACTTTGGTATAAATGACCTAACTCTTCTGTGATTTCAACTAAAATTTTTAGTAACAACAAAACGCCTCACTGCGGTAGAAATCAGAACTTTTTATCAACCACTGCGCTCTCATAAATATAACATTTCTCTCAGACTAATTTAAAGTTAAAACTGTCAAATATGCTACAAGAGTATGATACTATCTACTAAACTAACACTTTAGTATAAACGACTTAACTCATCTGTAATTTCAAGTAAAATTTATGGTAAGCACTGAGCGCCTCACTGCGGTAGAAATAGGAACTTTTTTCTACCAATGTGTTCTCATAAATATAACAATTCACTCAGTTAGATTCAACATTAAAACTGTGATTTATACAACAAAGGTATTATGTTACATAAGAAACTAACACTTTGGTATAAACGACTTAACTCTTTTGTGATTTCAAGTAAAATTTTTAGTAACTACAAAACGCCTCACTGCGGTAGAACTTTTTTCAAACACTGTGTTCGTAAAATATAATATTTCTCACAGATTAATTTAACGTTAAACTGTGCAATATGCCACAAGAGTATGATATTATCTATAAACTAACACTTTGGTATAAACGACTTAACTCTTCTGTAATTTCAACTAAAATTTATGGTAAGAATTGAGCGCCTCACTGCGGTAGAAATGGGAACTTTTTTCTACGATTGTGTTGTCATAAATAAAACAATTATCTCAGTTAGATTCAACATGAAAACTGTTAAATATGCAACAAGAGTATGATACTATCTACTAAAATAGCACTTTGATATAAACAACTTAACTCTTCTGTGATTTCAACTAAAATTATGGTAAGAATTACTGCGGTAGAAAGGGAAACATTTTTTAACCATTGTGTTCTCATAAATTTAACATTTCTCTCAGGTTAATTCAACGTTAAAACTGTGAAATATGCAACAAGAGTATGATACTATCTACTAAACTAACAATTTAGTAATATCTTCTTTGTGCTTTTGTAATTTCAACCTTTTATTTACGTAAAAACCACAACACAATCTTCTTGGTAACAGGCGCCCTAAAATATTTAGTTAATGAAACCTAATCGATGGTTAAAGTTATTAAAGAAAAGTGAAAAAACTTTATTTTCCAGTAACCTAAAATGTTTTGTAAATTGAATAGTAAAGATTTAGTAATTTATACTATTACTCTTGTAAATTCTATTAGTAATAAGTCAACCGTCGGGACTTCGATAAATTTAACCATACCATTCTCTCAGTGTTCTTTTTGTACTTCATAGAGTATACTCCAAGGGTGGTCCCATGGTCACCAAAGTTAGGATCTGATGATGGGATCCCATGAAAATCGAGGAAAACCCTTAAATTTTTAAGTGTGTCCAACGTGTTTTGTGTGTATGTTACGCGATTACTCCGCCAATTGTGGACCGATTTTCAAAATTCTTTTAGTATTTGATAGAGTATATCCAAAGTCAGGATCTGATGTTGGGATCCCATTAAAAAGGAGGGAAACGCTAATTTATTATTAAATTAGTATTAAATTAGGGTTTCTTTCACTAAAAAGATTTAATTTACTAAAAAGATGAAATTAAAAAATATTTTACAAAAATAAAAACCGACTGCAAAAACACTGAAAAGTTAAAAAATAATATAAGAATAGGTACAGACAGCATCACACTTCTATACTGAAGTCGGTGACGAATTTTAAGACTTTCTAGGAGATCATCGTTTGACACCGACTACATAAACCTAAAATCCCTGGCGTGTCTGGTACGTCATGTTCACTTTATGATTTGTATACCTAATAAGCTTAAGATATCAATACTTTACTTGATTCTGTATTCTAGTGAGAACTTGATGTTTAGACAAGCCTTATTTAGGCTTATAAACATTCTAGATAGCCCTATGTAGTATAAGTAGATGTAAGAAATAAATAAATAAAATAAAATACAATATAGAAGTGTGATGTTGCCTGTACCTATTCTTATATTATTTTTAACTTTTCAGTGTTTTTGAAGTCGGTTTTTATTTTTTTAAATTATTTTTCGATTTCGTTTTTTCCATTTCACAAGCGATAGTTCAGCTATCAAAAACAAAGACTTAAATTTAACAAACTGGCGTAAAGTGTTAAAAAAAATTAAAACAAAGATAATTCAAAATGATTTTTTTTTTCATGTTTGATCAGCTACAGTTTAAAAAAAATGTAGGACGCTTATCATTCCCATCATCTTAAAAACTTGCTTAGCTATTCTAGATTCCAAAAAGGTATCATAAGCCTTAGGCATTCTGAATATGTTGAATTTCATGACTACTTGAATAGCAAATAGTATAAAAATTTCAAAAAACTGTTTTTGTTGTAAGGTTCTGTGTTAATATAAAAGTATAATGAACCTAGATATTCTGTATTTTTAATCTCATGACTACTTAAAGAGTATGAAAATTTCAAAGTAACAATAATTCGACCTTTGTGGGTAATTTTCGTTTAAGTGATTTCTCACTCTTTCAACATTAATGTTTACATTTCATACCTTTCTGCGTACTTTCGAGCAGCAGCGTTGGCAAAACCTTGACGCTTGCCATAAGTGAAATGCATGTTTGCATATTCGAATGTCGTGTACCTACTGATGTTCAAAGTCCGAATAACGACTGCCAATTGTCAGAAGGTATCACAAACAAACAATATCCAAATCGTAAAGCTAGTAAATTCCGGGTACGCGAGGCCAGTATTCTCAATTGCGGAGTTGCGGACTCGCATCCAAAATGCAGCTGCATTAAATATTATTTTATTAAAAGGTCTAGGACGTGTATAAGGGCGCAAGGTCGGGCTCAATTTGTAGAAATGACACTGTAAGCTTATCCATTATAAAATTATAAATAAAACAATTAATTAATAAAAAAAATAAGTTATATCAAGATTTTATTAACCATAATTTATGGAAATTTGAGAATCATTCAAGTAAAAAAAATTAATGTTTTCTCCTCTTCTTTGCTATGGTGGTAAGTATAGTTGTGATTGCCGTCGTGGTAGTTGGAGATGTAGTTGTAATGGGGTCGGTGAAGTAAGATGTGATGTTGGTGGCTGGGCTATCTTCATCTTGGCCTTGACTCTCATCAGGTATACTGATTTGGAACTGCAGGAGCACCACCAAGTATGTAACCATGGTGGCCATTAGCTGAAAATGTGATGGAAGGTACAATCAGTCCTTAAATAATTTAATATCTCCGTTTTTACGGAATTAAAGCCTTAGCTTTTAGAGAATATTATATATTTTTTTGGAATTCACAAGGGAGAACCGGTTGTTGACATTCATCTCACTTGATCAAAAATTCAGTTTAACAGATAGACATTTTTTTTAATATATATAATTGTAATAGTGATATAATTTTAATGCGGTACTTGATGCAGTTAACCAGGCGGACATCCAAAAAGTTCTACCAATAACAAAATAGCTAAAACAAGTTTGCCTTGATGTATTTCGATTTTATTAAAGTGGAAAGACATTTGGCGTTTGGTCCGGTTTGAGTAGGATCTGTTTCCGTCAACTCTCCCGTAAAGTCCTTGCAAAGACCAATATGGACACCGGAGATATTGATAGAGTAGATTTTCCTAGGCTCCTCAGATACTGCGAGCTTTTTGCAGATATTAAATTATTTAATTCATTTATTTTTTAATTCAAATAAGATTATAGTAAGCGGGTGTTGGCAAAAGTCTGTATTCAATTTTATTACATTTCTAGCTGTGCCGGCGAACTACGTTTCGCCATAATAAAAAATAGTTTACGACCTATTGTCATACCTACTAAATATACACATTTTTTTTTATAAAGATCGGTCAAGCCGTTTCGGAGAAGTTTGATAACAAACACTGTGACACGAGAATTTTATATATTAGACTAGCTTTCCGCTCGCGGCTTCGCTCGCCTTATTATTATTTTCCCGTGGGAATTTATGCTTTCCCGTAGGAAAAATAATTTTGTAGCCTATATTGAAGCCTGTTATTTATATTTAGGAGCTCGTATAATAAATTTAATAGAAATTGGAGCAGATTTTAAATATTTTCCATAGAAACTTTCAACCCCTATTTTGCACCCTAAGGAATAAACCATGAAACACGTATTCAATGAAATGTTTTTAAGACGATGAATTTCAAGTTTTATCAAAATTTTAAGATTTTTTCATACAAACTTGCAACCCCTATTTCATCCCTTCAGGGTAAAATCCCTTCTTAGTGTGCGCTGCATTTTGAATTAAAACAACTGTCCAAATTCATGTTTCTACCATTAGCGGTTACGACTGTGCGTGCGTCTATAGATGGAAACTTCTCCTTTTATTTATAGAAGAAGATTGCTTTTCTAATATTGTAGTATAAGTATTTAGAAAAACAAAGTTTTTAAGTACCTATTAATTAAAAATCACATACCGACTTGAAAAGAGTGCGGTTGACGTCGAAAAATCCACCCAGGCTCATTTGTGAGGGGTTCATCTCAGTGGCCCGCAGAAACATGTTCACCTCCGTCTGCGCATCCGTGTTCATCCAGGACAACTCTACCATCAGGAGTTTCTTTTGAAAGTTTGTACGTACCTTATTTTAAATAGAGACAAACAAAGTTAAATGCATGTTGACAGCCTGTCTAGAGTTAATATTTAAAAAAAATAATACAGGATAACTTTTGCCCCCATAGGGAATAGAGCTTTAGACCTTTCCAGATCGGAACAAGGTGATCTCAAACATTAAACCACTGAGGCAGCTCAGTGCGAATATAAGGTAGTATTTTTTCTTTTTAAAATTATAATAACTACCTCATCATTTAAAGTATGTACTTACATTATGACTAGCGTAGTGAGCTTCATCACATATGAAAAACAACAATAGAATGCTACAGCAAGCAGTTACAGCCAATCCAATGTCTTTGATTCCAAACCCCTCTGATATCTGACTCAGTAGACCGTAGATTGACAAAGTAATTATGAGGAAAAGGTACAAATTCATAAATATGAACGTGTAACTGTTAGCAATGCCAGTCTCTCTAGCGATTTTACTCAATCGAAGCCAGAGTGAACGATAGTCGGATACTTTCTTAGCAGGCCCAATGTTCCGTAGAGCCTAAAATAAATGTTAGTTACATGATGTCATTTACTTTATCATGACCGTTAATGACATGTATCACTCACCTGGTGAAAATCTTCAGCCACAACACTTGCACAAACACTTAAGGTTTCGCAGAGCAAATACCAATAGCCTCCAAGCATGTAGGTGAGTACCTCCAAGAAGACATATGGTATCAGCTGCATTGGTTTGAAATGCAACATAGTTATGTGCGTGATGATCACAGAAGTGGTAGATAGGATCGGGATAACTATGGCTATCGCCCATGATTTTTTGTACAGTGTTATAGAGAGAACTCGCCCGGATAATTGTCTGTAAGCTGTCTGCAAAAGAAAGACAATGATTAATACAAGCAAAATAAAGGAATTAGAAAAAATAGGCAGTGGTAAATTGAATTACTTTCCCTACCTCAAAATTCAACCATTCATTAAGTACACCAGCAATTTTTCGTGTCTCATACCATAACAGAGGCACGACCAACATTGGAAATAGATACACAGTAAACAAATATTCAATGACAGCCTCCTCAAATTTCCCTTCCGCCGATCTCATTATCTCAACTTTATTAAGGGACAGATACAGAATGTAGGCCACCATTGAAAAGTAGACGATTACAGAGTAGACCATTGCAGGTGACGCAATTTGGAAGCCATTTTTCATATTGGGAAGCTTTGTCAGAGGGAGTGCACCCATTACCTTCAGCTCCGTGATTACTGGCTTGAGGGTGTCGTAGATAATATCTCTGTTGGCGCCGGGATTGACAAGGTTATTGTTGAGAGGAACTACAGCATTTGGCGACGACGGTTGTATATAAGGTGTTCGAGCTGGAGTGACGTCCAAAAAAACCGGGTTGGTTTTAGATTTTTCGTCCAGTTGAGCCGGATAACCATTCGCTACCGGCACATTTGTTGGGAATAGGCTGTTCTGGTAATATGACATTTTTAGGACCTGACAGCTCCGATGCTGAGCATCGATTGAAAGGTGTTCGAGTAAGCCTAATGATGTAATGGCGTCAGCACGTCATATTTCATAGGTGACAAGTTGATTGCAGCTTCGTGGGCGTTTTGCCGTCCTTGCATCAATCTTTAAATGCGTACTTCACCTTGAGCAAGACCTCTAATAATATATTGGAGCTCAATATGGCGTTTAACACTTTTCAGTTGTTTCATGTGATGTGTGTCTATGAGTAACGTCCTTGTACATTTCTTTTGAAAGGAAATTCATTATTTGGAGTCGTAATAGGTGTAATGAACTTGCAAACAATTTATGTCGATATGAAGACTGTGCGTTACGCCCCTTAGTGAATCTTCTATGTCTTCTTAGCTTTCAAAACTGCCACTATAAAACAACAGGACTTGGACTTTGGATCAGGTTTTGGATATGATGGAGATGTTAATAATTCTTTTACTGAAATTATAATAATCGCTTTTTGAGACAAGATACGTGAAGAAAGCTACACTAGTTTTACAAAAGGGAGACTCCGTAGTAGGGTCGTCTGCACGGGTATGTACCCACCTCTATCTATTTCTGCCTCTAAGCAGCAGTGCTTGCATTAAGTTTTGGTCGCTTGACCGCAGTATTATTGTGACCAAAAACATTTACATGATTCAGCTGTGATTGCAAGTGTCGTGTCATGTCAATTAATCTATATCTATACAAATAAATAAAATTGAAGTGTCTGTTTGTAATGTCAAAATAACAAGTTTTCACTAAATGGGTATGAATGTATATCGGGTACCAATAACAAAACGCACTTTAAAACATTTTTGTCTGTCTGTCTGTTTGTTCCCGCTAATCTCCGGAACGGCTGGACCGATTTTGACGGGACTTTCACTAATAGATAGCTTATTATATAAGGTATAACATAGGCTACTTTTTGCCAAGAGTTACTATTCCACGCAGACGAAGTCGCAGGCACAGCTAGTTATTAAATATAGCATTGAGTACAACTCTGCCGGTCATAAATGAAAAGACAGTACTTAACTTTCAAAATAACATTTTGAGAAAAACGCGGTTAAAGTTCAGTTGTTAAATCTTTTTATTGTGAAGAAACTAATGAAGACAGATACTTTTTTTTAATGTTTAATGTTAATATAAATGTGAAATATATTTTAATTGTATAATTAATTAAATTAGATAATGTGTTTTAGATGAGGAAAATAATCTAATATTTTTTTTAAGCTATAACACAGTAACTGAATGGTTACTGTGTTGTAGCTACGAGTAAGTATTACCTGTTACTGTGCTGTAACCATGTAAATATAATAACACTAGGAAAATCGCAACACAGTAAGTATAATATATTAAAATAAATAAATATACTTTTTGTGTTAAAGCTATGTTTTTAAAAATAAATATTAAAACGTTTGCGGAGTGGGCGTTTATAGAAAACAGCGATACACCGACAATTCAGAGATAGGATTTAATTCAGAACTAATTAAGCCACTTTAGTGAAAACCACTATATAACGTCACTAAACACTGAACTATAACGCGTTACACACTATAGACACAGAACACTGCACTATAAAATGCTTCCAAGTCGTCGATGATCGCTCCAAGTCGCTTTGTATCGCTTGATCCGCTCGGTTTGCTCTCTTGAAAAGAACTGTCCGTCCGTTTTTTTTGTGGGACCTATGCTGTTAGCCGCAGATGGCTGTTACAGCTTCATCTTGATTATTTTTAAGAAGGCGAGAACTTTGGTGGATCTTCAAGCCTCGTTTGGCAAACCTAACCTGTTGGATTTCTAGCTCAGAGAGACATCACCACGGGGGTGTCCCCCGCTCTCTGAGTAGAGTCACCAGGCGGTTATAGCCGGTGCGGGGACTGTACGTCCGCATTTGCATACGCATACGCTTATACATATAGTAGGGCCGGCGAACATTCGAGGCATTCGAGAATGTTTGATTCTCGAATATTCCGTACCCTATCGGATGTTTGTGTTTCCTTTTCGAAAGTTCTGTGGTAAGCCCTTGCACTTATACAAGTTTATTTTTTAGTTATGACAAAAATTTTGTGTGCTCGTTCAGACAAGCAAACTGAACAACTTTCACTATTGGACCAACTTCGAAATCGCAAAAAAAATCAGCTGTTCCATACAAATGTTCAACATTCACTGAACCTAAATGTATGGAACAGCTGATTTTTTTTTGCGATTTCAAAGTTGGTGCAATAGTGAAAGTTGTTCAGTTTGCTTGTCTGAACAAGCACACAAAATTTTTGTCATAATTAAAAAATAACCTTGTATAGTAGGACCAGTGAACATTCGAGGCTTTCAAGGATGTTCGATTCTCGAGTATTCCGTACCCGATCGATTGTTTGTCTTTCCTTCTCGAAAGTTCCTTGGTACGCCCGATTATGATCTCTGTCTCTGTCAGCATGTTCTATCTCTGCCAGCTAGCACGCCTAGAAGTTTCTAAATGCATTTCGAACTATCTTTTTTATCTGGAAGGTGCTCACTATTGTTGTCCCTTTGTTACCGTGCTATCTCACTCACTCCTATTAAATTCTTTTAAAAAAGCACTTTCTGTCACTGTGTCCATGAAAATATGTGTGCATGCGCGAGTGGTAGTCTGTGTGTGTGTGCGTGTATGTATGTGTGTGAGTGTTTATGTGTGTGTGTGTGAGTGATTATGTATGAGAAGGTACTTGGTATAATTATTTTTAAAATATGAGTGTTATAGTAAAATGAGAACTTGCTTTGTAAAATGTATATAAGTAAATTATGTATATAGATGTAAGTACTTAGAAATGTAAATGTAGTTTTAGATTGCTAACAAACTGTTTTACAATTTGGCGTTTAAACTGTTAAGTAGCAAGTGATTATGAAATAAATAAATAAATAAAAAATGTCATATATCGAAGTGTGTTTCAAAGGCCCATAAGGGATCCTGAAAACGCCTGAAAACGGATTTTCAGGTTATGGTGTGGTTCGGTAGAGGGATGCTTGAAACAGACTCAAAACATATTGTTTCAGGCGCCTAAAAACAACGGGAACTTGGGTAAAATTTCGATACTCTAGTATGTGATAGAGCACCTCCTGAAACACGAAACACGCGTTTTTAGATTGCTGAAAACGCTTCTAAGGCCAGGAAAACCACTCCGGAAGTTTCTTATACCATCAGCGTAACCCCCCCTAATCGGTTGTTTGCTATTTAGGGAGGTTACGTTGACCTCCTAATAAGCAAAGAATTCTAGATTTGCGCTGTTTAATATTTAGTAGATTATTGTGTTATATATACGAGTAGCAAGACAAATCATGTTGACATCGCGCGAAAGCAGAGTTACATATACCGAATTTTTTTTGAGTTTTTGGAATAAAATGTTTTTTTAATTATAGTTTCTATCACAGAGGTAATAATTAAGCAAAATCCATGTTACATTTTGAACAAGTGACTTTTCTTTGTACCTTACAAGGTACGCGAGAACACTTTAAAATCCCTGACCTGAGATAGGTATAAGAATTTCGGAATTTGCAATAAGCTCATCGATCTTTCTGGAATTTAAGTTGGCAGCGAAAATTAAATTATATATTTTAATGAAATTCATTTTGGCAGGCAGCCTTTGACTGATTCACAGGCTGGAATGTTTTTGATCACTCGTCAGATAATAGTACAAATCAATATAATAAGCTCGTTTGAAAAATGAAGGAGAGGGAGAGGAAGTTTTACCTACATTTTGAAATTTTATAGTAGACAGCATCATTGTCTGTAGATATTTTACAGACAATGATGCTGTTAATACTTAATGTAATAATGAACTCCACAATATTTAGGTTTTTGTATTACGTAACGTTTGTAACGATAAACCTATAACATTATTCACTTAAAACTTTATACAATTTTAATAAAACTGCTTTTATTTCGACGAAAATGTGAAAGTTTGTATGTCTACATCATTCAATTCAATTCAATTCAATATCATTTATTCTAATTGGATTATTACATAATCACTTTTGCACTTCACAGAAGCTACGCCAATGGTTCACAAGTCTACGGCGGGAGACCTTGTACTGGAAAGAACCAGCAGCAAAACCAGCAAGGGCTATTTTTTTCTCCCTGTATTGATACAGAGTGGTGTCAATTGGAAGCTTACCTCAAAGCAAAAGTTTGAGCTCAACTTCCATTACAAGCAGATGTGTTAGTTTACATTACATCAGACTTTATTTATATTTTTTAAGTAATCTGCCAGAGGATCGTAAAAAAATTGATTACTTCCCTCTATTAGGTACCACTATTTTTCTACAGCCTAAAAACCAAGATTACAAAAATATTACGATATATTATATATTACGATATAAAACAAATGAAAAAACGAATATTGGCTAGTTAGAGCGAGTATTTTGTTTAATTAACGGTAAAGGGACATAGCCGCGGAAAAACTGTCGGTATGTGAATGTTAATACGAACATTCCCTTGATTATTCCTTCAAATAGAGATGTGATGGAATCGACTCGTACTCGTAGTGTGCGAGTGACAGCCGCCGCTCGAGAGCTCTCCACGCGGACTTGGAGATTTCAATATACCCTAGGAACTCGCATCTACTATTAGTGACGGGCTTAGTTAAGTATGCAATCGATTCTCCAACGCATTCACTCGATTGCGATTGAAGATTGAAATATATATACAAAAGGTGACCCAATAAGATAATTTGATTACTAACCACAAAATATAATACAAAAAATAACAAAAGTTTCCGCGGTATTACTATTGAGATACTCATTAATACTATTATATCATGTCGATACGCCCCACATTCATTACACATACTTGGGCTCCAGTGGCTAAAATGGCTGCGATCATCGGCGGAATAATTACGCTCTGAGAAAAAGAAAAGAGTGTGGGTGGATAAAGGTGTGGTTAAAAAAGCCACTAGACCACAGCCATTTAAGTGCGAACGCATTCAACGAACTATCGGTGACCGTTTTACAGCACCGTGTACATTTACAGCATTCTAGTTTTCACCAATAATTGGATCGGACGGGATTTATCGATTTTTTGGGCCGACTTTTGGTCGTGTGCGTTGCAACGTAGAACTCCATAAGTTTCATTTTCCACCGTCAAATTCAGTCACTGATAGTCGGTCTTGTGCGTTCGCGCTTCACCTGCTAAAATGTATTTAGGTATGCGAGGCACACGATTTCATTAATTATGGGATATAATTTTGTTTGGAAACAGTTCCTTACACATATCTATTAGACACTCTGTCTATGAGTGTACGATCAGTATAAATAAACAGCCTACTACGAGGTGCTACGACTCGTAGCACCTCGTACGTAACTATAGGATATTAATAATTTTGTTTGGAAGCAGTTCCTTACACTAATTGTCTATTAGACACTCGTAGGCTACGAGTGTACAATCAGTAGAAACACCCCACTACGAGGTGCTACGACTCTTAGCACCTCGTAGTAGGTTATTTTGTTTTCGACGAAATTCCTATTTCGTAATGTTTTACTGGTTTTGCATCGCAAAAGACACGAAAATCAAAAGAAATCAAGCATAGACTACGCAACGCTCGACGAGCGCTAAATGCCAGACGAACGCTAGCGGCTGTTACTACCATTCACGCACGGATAGTCATAGCGCGGTAGTTGGTGGACTAATCTGCTGGACTGCCCCTCTAGCGAAAAGCCGTCGTTCCGCAGAAAAAATGTATAAGAATGACATTAGCCTGTGACAACCTCACGCTATTTTTTTCGCTGCTAATGTCACCTCCATACATTTTTTATGCGGAACGACTGCGGATAAATTTGCGTGTGACTTTTGTCAAAGGGGTCTGAACCAATTCCGATTGATCGACATTGAGATTGGGATTTTTGTACGTTTGAGTTTCCACATCGGACCCGTATTGCGCAGATTTTGAGTGAACCAAACTCAGTGCTATTTAATTTTTTCATGATACGAATCCAATTTGTCGCTAGAGTTGCTAAATAAGCGTACGAACAATCAAAATCTCAATGTCGATTGATCGGAATTGGTTCAAAAGTAAGCCTACTGGTCCGTTCGTGAATGGTGGGCTTTATGACTTTTGCCATGATCGCTTAGAGCAAGGTTAAAACATTATTGAAACAGAGACACCGCTATTGTAGTATATAGCACCGTCTCGCTCTCCTTGCTGTTTAAAAATTCAATATAGTTTTTTCAATTCCCACACGCTGGAGCCTAAGTGGTCATGCACAGTGCGGTTTGAGAGAAATTTCCTCCCACGCACGCTCCGTTTGTGGAACGAACTCCATGCCGAGGTTTTCCCCGGGGAATACAGTATGGGGTTCTTCAAGAAGGGAGTAAATAGGTTTTTAAAGGGTCGGCAACGCGTTTGTGATGCCCCTGGTGTTGCAGGCGTCCATAGACTACGGTAACTGCTTACCATCAGGCGGGCCGTAAGTTTGTTTGCCGGCATCGTAGTATAAAAAAAAAATCTATTGAATGTGATTTGCATATCAAAGAAGCTAGGCCAATTTAATGATAAATATTATTTTAAACAATTGCAGTAATGGGACTGGGGGCTTTGACAAAATAACAATTCAAAAACGATAACGAAGTTCGATAAGAACAAAATGTATGGGATTGACATATACTTTCGCTAAATAACGTGGCGAATCGATCAATCGGTAGACAAATTGATTCACAACGAATCGATGAGGTAGTGAACTTTTTTTCGTAACTGACATTTTATACCTACTACTCAAAATCACTCTTTTTCATTAAAATGAAAATATAAATTTTATTAATTTATTTAATGGAGAAACAGAGTAAAAAACATATTTCTTAAATCAAAATATTTATTAATAATGATCACTTATATCATCATTGTAGTCATCGTCATCGACTCGGATTATAAAGGAATCACACACACTATCCATCAGATCATTAAGAGGGCACATTTTATCTTCTTTTTTAATAATATGGTTTATGCATCCTTGCCATTTTTCAGCTGTGGTGTGATTTATGCCCTTTAATATTAATTGTTTCATTTGTGCCATCTTAAGGTTGTGGTTATTGTTTTTAAACCACATGCCCCTTTACTTGAGCCCAAATCAACTCTATGGGGTTTAACTCACAGTGGTACTTATGGGGTAGTCGGAGCACAGTAATACCTTATGCGGTAGCCATCTCATAAACATCATATTGTTAACATTTGTGTTTTTCATTTTTTACTATTTTATCAATGACATTGACAGAAGTGCATACGATCGTGCTATTAAAGTGGTCCGAATGATTGATTGTTATTGAATGTTATAAATATGTCACCGTATTGAATTCGGTCCACGTCGTTTGCATTTACCGTAATGTTAGTAATGTTTGCGCAACTCGGTCCACGGAGCATGATGCGGCGTAAATACTTTTTTAATTCTAGGTCTGGCAACTTGTTATATTATCCCCTAGGAGAAGGGAAATTTTTTACAAACAAAGAGGTTTTCCTAATGAATGGTTGGCAGCCTATGGATTATTAGTCAGGGATTCCTGTAGAAGAAAAATTCCTTAATAATTATTGTAACTTCAATAATATGATAATAACAAATCTAATTACTATTTTCAAATTGTTAGTCAATTTGTAAGACAAAAGTTTTTCTAATTGAAATCTTAAATTCAAGAAAGGTTTTCCCTTCTTAGTGAGAATTTTTCAATGTTGGCAGCACTTCTGAAATGTCAGAATTCCGTTGAATTAAAAATAAGACTTGCAAGTAAGTTACATGGTTACACCGTTAATAATATAGTTTTATTATGTAATTTTTTACTTTTTACCTACATTTGTACATATGTTATGGGTTATAGTCTTGTTTAGAATCTTTATTGTAAATGTTTGTTTATATGTGTCTAATAAATAAAATAAAAACATTTTTTTCAAGTTTTGTTATTTTAAAATTGTTGCTAGAAATTACAGTTGTTTTAGCGTCATACAATTGCGAGGTTGGTTACGACCTCCAACTACATTTCTGTATTGAAACAATTGAATTTAACTGTAAAACGTTTGAGTATCGTACCCGAGTACCCATGTAATCCCGCACACCCTTGGCATATATATCGACTGCTTGTTGTTTAAAGAAATAGCGATCCAACGCCAGGGATCAGTAATTGAAATCGAGAACGAAAGAGGTCGAGAATCGAAATATCTAATCGATTCTTGTACGATTAACCCAGGCTTGGTCGTCAGTTGTAACTAATCTTGATAATTGTGTCTCGTACCCAGCTGAATCTTCGCATATATTCAAGCTGTCGAAGATGGTACAATTTACACGCCGACCTTCTGAGCTATAATGTGACACTCTCACGATAAACGTGTCCTCCATCTTGTCCCCTTTGAAATTTATTCTGGGTGTCCCTATTTTCCCTACTTGTATATTGATTGGGAGACCTAAACATAACGCGAGCTGTAAAACTAATGGGGAAAAAATCAGGATCTTGAATGAATTAATCGCAGTGGTATTAAATTTATTCAAGATACGCACAGTATGGAATACGGATCTAATTTGGTGTTTGTGTTAAGGATAGTATCCAAAAAATCACAAAGATTAAATAAGACAATATTTTGCTAAGACAAGAAGTCAAGTTAAACTCAGTTTACTTACGCTGATACTTGTAAAATTTGGGTTTTATTCTAATAATATAAATAAAATTTGGACAGTTGTTTTAATTCAAAATACGGACGCCCACTAAGAAGGGATTTTAAAAAATGTTAATCCTGAAGGGATGAAATAGGGGTTGCAAGTTTGTATGGAAAAATCTTTAAATTAGCAACGATTTTGATAAAACTTGAGATTCATGCTCTTAAAAACATTTCATTGAACACATGTTTCATGGTTTATTGGAATTCACCCCCTTAGGGTACAAAAAAGGGGTTGAAAGTTTCTATGGAAAATATTTAAAATCTGCTCCAATTTCTCTGAAATTTATTATCCGAGCTCCTAAATATAATAACAGTTTTCTATATAATATGCTACAAAATTATGTTTCCTACGGGAAAATATAAAATTCCCACGGGAAAACAATAATAAAGCGGGCGAAGCCGGGCGTAAAGCTAGTTAAATATATGATTTGCGCCGTACATTCAACCTTTTTAAACGTAAAGGATAAAATAAAACTACAACTCAAACTAGATTATGGTGCAATTTGTAAATTTGGTGCAACCGGCCGTAAGTATTATGTAATGAATTTGGTATATATTTAATTAAGCTGTAGTGATAAGTATAGTTAAAACTATTATCAGCAAGAAGGTAAATTAATATCGATTTAATTGTTGTTCCATTGCAATTTATTTTATTAACGTCATATACCTGCAAATTTTAAAGACACTTGACGTGTCAAAAGTATATTCATAAAGTCCGATAGCAATTTAGAAAGAAAGAAACGTTTATTAAACTCACACAAATAAAATCAATAATTTGAAATTTACGTGTTATAAGACTGAGAAAGATTACGCCAGCTTCCTGACACAATTCAATTTAGCTGCACCGCGCGGGTTAATAGAGGCTTAGATAAATTAGGTAAATTGTTGGTCCACCCTCGGCGAACTAAGGACAATCTATTTAAAAACTTGTTACTACAGACTTGGCAGCGGGAGTCTTTAATTAATGTGGTCGGCTGAAAAAATGGCGGCCGGTAATTCCACACTGTGCCAGTAACCGAGCTTTCAAGGGTAATTTGAGATTAAATGTAACATGTTTCCTTACGGTCGGCTGTGCTCGGATTCTTTTGATGTCGGCCTTGGTGGAACTCGATTATCTTGTCTATACTATGGCCTGTTCCGAGTATTTGAAACGGTGAAGTTTTTATAGGTAGGTAGAGCTTCTCTATGCTGAAATGATGCGTTCTACTATCGTACTTACGCAAATAACTTAAATTTAAAATAACATACAAATTTCGTTGCAATTCGTCACTCAGTTGCTGGTTAGACAAACGGATTTGTTTTTCAACTATACATATAGGTAGTAATAATTGTCTGAACACGCGCGACAGAGCGGACGTCTTAGAGCCCGCTCGCACGAGCACTCTTCTAACGTGCGTTAAAAAAGCGTTCAATCAAATAGAACAAATGCATTCCCATGTATGTTCACACGAAGATAGCGCTTTCATAATGCGACGCTTTTTTACCGAGCAGCGTTGTATTTTTAACGCTAGCCGTTGAGCGTACAGTATCGTATTGTATAACGAACGTCATAAAAGCGCTAACGCCGGGATTTAACGCAACGCTTTTTTAACGCTCGTGCGAATGAGGTCTTATTTTATACAATGCGCTAGCGCTGCTCCATACAAAAAGAGCATCGGATTAATCACGCGACTAGTCGGCCGTACAGATGCATAGTTCATGGAATAGTCAACTCTCAGATGAAGCGTAGTTATTAATATGTACTTGTACTCATACAACTAATTAAGTAGTGGGCCGCGACATTTCAGCTTAGAGCACTACCTAATTAGACTGAAGAGATTTTGAGGGTGCTGATGTTCTTATATTCTTCGAAAGAATAGTGATTAAAAATGTTATCTGAAAGTGAATTCTTTAGTTAAATTTTTACAGTTTTATATTCCTGCTCTCACTTGTTTGTATCCCCAGTATCAGTAAAACGAAATATAACAAATACACAAAAAATCTAACTCATTTATTCATGTTTAAAAAGATGTAAGTAAAATTGTAATTTCGACCTTTGAACTGAAATTTCCTTAATCGCCATCATCATCCTTTAATCAATGTAAGATCAGCGTAATAATTTATCCGAAATGTAAATGAAATGGGATAATTAACCCAAAAATGTGTTCGCATTATTTTAATTACAATTTAACGTTCTCGCCGCGTCGCTAAGAGGTAAGGGGGTTAACAGATCCATTTTTAATGTAAATTCAAAGAAAACTTCCATGATGTCGTCTGCTTTTATTAAATTTTATTTTATCAAGCGCTGTGTTGTTTAATGTTTTTATGAAATAAATTTGTATGTATATCAATTGCTGAACAGCAAAAATTTCGAAATTGTATTCGATTAGGTTATGTGACAATACGTGGTCATAGAATCTAATGTGATTGTGAAAATAAGTAGGTTTTTCCAGTTTTTAATACAAATTCCCGAAACGGTTGTCAAAAATAAAAATTACGCAAATGGGTTATATTAATTTTTGAATAACTTAGAAATTAAAATTGGGACCTAACTAGTAAAGTCTAAAAATGACTGCATTAATAAGTAACAAGTAATAAGGTATACCTATATTTTATATTTACGCAGTATATTTATCTACCTGGTTCGCCTTTTTTTGGCAAACGAATTTAATATTTCGAGAATTTCTGCCTCTACTTACCTAAAATTTTTCTTATTGTATTTACTGAATGTAAAAGGAATGTTTTAAAATTTACAGGAAATATCGGCACCGATGCAATTGTTCTTTCGATTATCTAACACCAAAGGTTTTTTAACATTAAATTCATATTCAGTTAGACATACTTACCAATTGCAACCAATACTCATTCAATATCCCGGAAAGATACTTTACAAAACAACAGCTTCGAGATTGCTCCAGACGTGTTTCATTTATAAAAAGAGAAAAACCACACTTGAAACTTGAGCCACAGAGATTATTCTAGACTTGAGCGTCCATACTAATGAAAAAGTACAAAATTGTATTGAAAACAACACACTAATTAATAAACGAATTTGAAATTAGAATCCTATATTTCTAAAATAAAATTAATTTGAATTAGGAATATAATTATATGTATTGGCCGGCTATACAAAAATTTCAAATGGCGATTATTAACCAACTAGGTTATGCCCGCGACTTCGTCCGCGTGGAAATACTTTTTTATTGATTCCCTTTACAAATGATTTCGGAGATAAAAACTATCTCCATACCAAATTTCATCTAAATCGGTTCAGTGGTAATTGATTCCCCAAACAAAAACAGAAACAACCCCTTAAGGGGTGATTTCTGCAATAAAAGCTGTCCTTTCCTGAGACTCGAACTATGTCTATACTATATCAAATTTCATCTAAATCGGTTCAGTAGTTTTGGCGTGAAAGCGCGACAAACAAACAGAATTACTTTCGCATTTATAATATTATATTATATTAGCTTTTGCGAGCGACTTCGTTCGCGTGGAAATCCTTTTTTATTGATTCTCTTTAAAAATTCCCCCTCCCCTTTTACACCCTTAAGGAATGATTTCGGGGATAAAAACTATTCGTTATCCCTCCCCACAACTCAAAGTATCTCCATACCAAATTTCATCTAAATCGGTTTAGCGGTAATTGATTCCCCATACGAACTTCCACCCACCTTTTCTCTCCCTTAAGGAGTGATTTCTGCGATAAAAGCTATCCTTTGTCCTTTCGCGGGACTCAAACTATGTCTATACCAAATTTAATTTAAATCAGTTCAGTAGTTTTGGCGTGAAAGTGCGACAGACAGACTTACTTTCGCATTTATAATATTGGTATGGATTAATATATTGTAATATAACGTTTAAAAAATACGCAGTGAGGGTCCTTGTAGAGGTTCAACGGGCTCGTTGGTATAACTTCTCCAGTAGATCTGTTAAATAAACTCTCTGTCTCACTCTATTATATTGTACTTAATGAAGTCGGACTACGATCTTCTTTTCAAATAACTGAAATAAGGCACTGGAGCTCGGATAGTCAAAGAGCAACTAGCTATCCGAGCTCCGGGGTTGCTACGAGAGGCTTTGTTTGAAGATGATTAAATCCCTTTTTTATATTTATTTGCTGCTTTCAAACTAGTTATTTTATTCCAGAAAAAAATATTAAGTATGTGAAGAACAGCTGCTTCCTATGCTTACGCTAGTTTTGCATTCTATGTGCATATTTTTTTACAATAAAAATATGTTACTCCTATATGCATATAATTACTCGTATAATGAAAGTTAATACGGGAGATTATCTGTCAGATTGGAATACTTATTTTTCAACATCATAATTTTAATTTATTACCAGCTCCAGATTATCGACGATTATGGTATTTTGCGAATTGCTGAATAGAGGTACAATTTCGTAAATCATCGGCAATCGGCAATGGCAGTTCTTCGATTGAAACCAACAAGCGAATACTTTTGGCACTATACCGTGCTTTTGGTATTTTGTAACGTCGTCCGAGCGGTTTTGGTAATTTTGGTATGTTCGTCGAGTCAATCTTTGAACATAGCCGATGAGTGAATGATAGCCATCCAAAATGACATTTGATGAAATTTTGTAATCAATCGATAACTAAGGCGGCCAAACGTCCCGCATTCTGCAGGACCGTCCCGTAATGATAGTTGTAATCAGGCATTGCAATATTTAATAAAATAGTCCCGCAAATAGTCTAATGCATCCCGCATGTCCCGCATTCCTGTCTTTTTTGTAGATGTAGATTCCTTTCCCATCGTCTCACTCGCATATACTGTGTTCCACATCAAAAATACAAACGACGAGACGAGACGTACCGTACCTACTTAGGTAGGAAACCCAGAACTAGTAAAAAAAATGCTACACACGTAAAAATGACTTTAATAATAAATGTTGATTCAGTAGTAGTGTTGTTTGTTTCAAATTTAAGTGCACCACCAACACATTCTCAGTCTTCTTGTGGATAGGGGTGGGTGTCCCGCATTGGCTTAATAGAAAGTGAGCCGCCTTATCGATAACAATTAATCGTCAAATGAAAAAAGGTGACTTCCGAGGTACCTACCTCATTTATTTGTATTTCATACTAAGATTAAGATTATTGTATACGGTTGTTAGTGTTTTTCTATAACTATACTATTTACTCCACAATTCTACATTCGTTCATTTTGCATGCGGACTTAGTGAGTAGATACCTATTACTTACGGTTTTATTTGTTATTTTAAAATATTACCATTTATGTAAAACAACCCAAAGTATTATATTGTTCAATGTCGGGAGCTTATTTTCTGGAGTTTATCGCAGAACAGTGCCTCAGGAGATAATGACCAAATACGAGTAGTATCCGCATGGTCAGGGACATGGGTCGCCCCAATCTTCTCCCTGATACGGGAATTTATAAAAGAATTTCGACTAAATCGAACGTATAGTATACGACACAGTACACAGTATACGACATAAGTCGTCAATTGTTTGACGACATATGTCAGTCAATTGATGACATAGGTCAATCAATTGACGACATATGTCAAGCAATTGACGACATATGTCAATCAATGGACGACTTATGTCAATTAATGGACAACTTATGTCGTATCAGTGTCCATATGACCCCGACGACGCCAGCGCAAATAGGGTTCCCAACTATACCTTTAAAAACAGTATTATACAGTTTTGCACTGCATTATACTTTTTACTGTTGAACAAAATTAAAGTATTCAAAACACTGTTTTAGCATCACTAACGAATCCTGTGCATGCCTACCCAAAAACAGTGCAAATAGTTCACACCAACTAGGTACATTAAGCGCCACATCAAGCTTTACATTTGCACTACGAAAACCGCCGCTATTAGATACGAGCGAAATAAGAATGGTCCAAAGTTCTATCAGTACAACTTGACGCCGCGGTGCTTACTGTACGTGTTAGGCACGCGGTAAAGCGCAGCGCTGCCTCTGTTTTAAAACGAAACCTTCAAATTCAAATTTTCAAGATTGACACTGACACGTGCGAGTGTGCGCATAGAACATAAATTGTTTTTTGATTGGGTCTATGTTTGTGTTGTTGGTTTAACTATTAGTATTTTTAGTGTGCTAACGATGAAAAGTAACAGTGATAATAAAATACTATTCTTTTTGTAAAATACTGTTATTTTTCGTCTCCAACTTAAATATACGTACCTAGGTCCAAACCACGAAAATCCCCCAGGGGTATAGGTGTTTTATTTAATATTTGCTTTATTCGATGTGAATAAAAAGGTTTAAAAACAAGTGACAGCTGAACATTAAAGACATTCATGACATTGGCAATGAGGATCAACGCGGTTTTTGGTTTTGAATGTAGAATTATAGTCCGTAAAAAATCCTGAACATTGGTATAATTAGTTTTTTTATACGACCAAAAATGAGTGAGTAGCGATTAAATGAATGCGCCACTCGGTTAAAAGTCGCGGCAAGAGAGCGTGACGTCATAAACCCCATGACCGCCAGCGGGCCGTTGTCGCGACGCGATACTGTGCGGCCTGTGCGCCCGGGCCTACGCTTGGTAATTGTTGTTTTTAACTTATTTGGCGTCCGATTGATGTTTGTTATTATGACAATCAACTATGTATTAATATTGTATGTTACCTAAATGCCTAAATATAGCAATACGTCCATGAAAAAGCCAGAGAAACTTTGTAAAAAGTGATGTTCCGTGACAAAGAGAAGAGAGTTAAGCTTAGTTAAGCAACTTGTAAAATCTAGTGGGTTGTCATGTGTCTACGTACGTACTAAACTAGATCTTAACTATCACAGAATACAGAAAAGGCTAAAAAGGTGTACAATATACATATACAACATGTAAATGTAAACGTCCGGAAAAAAATTATATGTGTAATATACAATCCATATGATGATTAAAAATACAAGAGTTTTTCATTCAGCTCTTTAACACTAATTATCCTGTCTTCGCCTCCGAGATTTATTCCTTAACCATGTAGTAGCCCTGCTACGCGCTAACCCTATCGCACAAGTTTTAAAGTCAGAGAAAGAAAACCACTATATCTTCCTCTGGCTAATCACACCTGACAAGCCTCCGCAGTACCGACCTCATTCTTGTCCGTGCGCGCGCGGCGTTCGCACGAGTGTAACAGTAATATAATTTGTGCATGAGTGTAGGTAATCTACGTAAAAAAAAAAAAGTTTAATTTTACGGTTATTTGCTTATTTGTTAAGTATGCCTAAACGAAAACACTGTGAATTCGAAGAAGATAAATGGCTAAGGAAGATGAAGAGATACGAAGAAAAACTTAATTAGGAAAAACGTAGGGGCAAGCCGGAGGCACATTTTGTACTCAGATGATGGCGAAAATGATGTGCAACCAGAAGAATACTTTTTTACATTCCCGTTGCATTCATCGGGAATCATTTTTATGTCCGTTGTATTCTTCGGATAATATTTTATTATGTTCTCGTTGTATTGAACGAGGAATCATTTTTATGTCCGTTGTATTCTTCGGATAATATTTTATTATGTTCTCGTTGTATTGAACGAGTAAGCGGGTGGACATCACCGCTCGCCTGGGCCGCCCGAGTACGCGCGCGGCGCGACCACGTGCAGTAATACTCGTAATGGAAAATGTGGGTATCCTTTTTTCCCCGCTGCCTAAAAATTTCCGTTGCATTCATCGGAAATCACTTTTATGTCCGTTGTATTCGGATCATATTGTTATTATGTTCTCGTTGCATTCAACGAGTAATACTCGTAATATGTACTTAATGGAAAATATAGGGGCTGCCCTTTTTTCCCCGCTGTTTTAAAAATTTCCGTTGCATTCATCGGAATTATTTAAAATATTTTTTGTGCTGCCTAAATTCTCATTAAATATTTATTAGTATCTTTCACATACAAACCAATATGGTGATAACTGATGACTTACAAACCGATGTAGCGGCCAGGTTTCAAGTCCTATTGCAAAACGGTTTCCAAAAGTGACCAAAGACGAGCATTAAAAAAAAAAAAAAAAAACAATGTACTAAAATAGTACCTATGGCGAAAGGCCGAACTCTAGTTCGGAAGTAAGTGCTATGTTGGTAGACAACAGAATCAACTCGGTAAAGCACTTTCAGCACTGGGAAGGGCACAATCGTGTCTTTTAAAGAAAAATCTCAATATTCCAGATGTAGTTACGTTGAACGATGCAGGTAAATTATAAGCTGTTTCTCATTATATAGAAACGGATACCCGTCGATCCGTGATTATTCCCCTGATAGATAAATCATTATCATATTATACTCTTTTATTATTAATTAAAAACAGAAGAATGGACTATTTGCTATTTAGAGTATCAAGAAGACCAGTAAATTATTACAGATACCAATTTCATCTAAGAGTCATTTAAACTTGAAAGGCTCATCGTCCCGAACGCGACAGCAAAGCAGCGGCCAATCCTACCCTCATCGAGCCGGTGGGCCGAGACAGTCAAAGACGTCATACTAACAAGCGAATCGACGGCGAGCAGCCGCGTTCGCACCGCTGCCAGCTTGTCACCAGCCAGTCCCGCCGACGCCGCCGCTGCCGCTGGCACCGCCGAGGCACCAGCCAGTCGCGTCGCATCACAACGGTCATCGAACAATCGCGCTACCTGAACGCGCAGCCGCAAGTACATGCCAGTCGCTTAAAATATTAATTTAGTCAATGAGTGGTGAACTATCACTAGCGATAGGTTTATATTAGACAATGTGTCAAGGATTTCATTTATTGAGGAACCTTATCAAAATCCATACAGCCGTGCGCGGCGTTCTTTTTCAAAAAGTGAGTGAATAGCAATTTCTCTCGAATTAAATCATTTATTAGAAATAAAAGCTATTAGGAGATGTAACCCGACAGCAAAACAATTCGTTTATGATATCTTCGTTATTCCTAAAAGCGTGTGCTCTATATATTTTAAATCTAAAAAGATGAATTCGAAGTCGAAGTAAGTATCTCATTTCAAAATGGAAGATATCAGAACGGCTACTAGATTTATGACCGAAGACGTGATTAATATTGATATTAAGGAAGCTTAATTTTTGCTGCCGATTCACAAATCAAAAAAAAAAAAACATGTTTACGCTTTTATTTTCATGATATTTTGTACGAGTTTCTAGCACTCCCGTTTAGCCTATGTTTCGCGCGATATATTTCACAAAAATATTACAGCCAGCTCTTACTCATTTAAGATCTTATGGTCTGCTATCAGTGAGATATCTATGATATGGTGTGTTTAGCAAACTCTGCTGGAGAGTGCCTAGAGAACGCAAAAAGAACTATTTAATGTCTGACACGATTAGGGTTAGTTATTAATTTTAAAAAAACTAGTCTAATACCAGAAAAGCTTTGTAAATTTTTAGGTTTTATTTTAAACTCTAATAAAATAACATACAATTGCCAGATTCAAGCCACAAAAATTTATTATACACATAAAACATATATTTAAATCTAACAGAATTCGAATAAGGTTCTTTGAACGTTTTCTACGGCAGCATGTCGGTTGTAGTATATGGGTAGTATATACACACAAAATCACAAAAAAGTGCTCTTCTTAGAAATACTAACAATTACGACGTTTTTATTACAATTACAGATATTTTATAATAATATGATGATCTCCATTGGTGGCAGATCAATATTCCATTGGCAGTCAATTGAATAAAAAGTCATAGGTACAATTTCGGAATTTTTACGGACGCTTCGACAGCAGGCTAGGGTGCAGCTTGAGCCAACGAAAAGACTGGTGGTTTCTGGACCAACATCGAGCGAACCAATCATATAAACTGACTGGAACTACTCGCTGTATATTGTGGGCTAATTTCATTTGCTAAAAATGTCGCTAATTGTGGTAGTCTTTTAAGTGTTGATAACACCACTGCCATATTCTATATAAATAGAATGGGGAGAGTGTAATACCAACACTTAAGTCAAGTTACTAAAATGATTTGGGACTGGTGTGAGAAAAGTAGGTATATTTATTTTCGCGTCTTATATTCGTTACTCGTTAAATATAGAAGCTGACAGTGAATCGAGAAAAATAAACTTCGACACAGAGTGGCAGTTGGGTATCCGACAACTTTTGAAAATTAAAAAATTTTTTTGGTGAACCATCTATTGACTTATTTGCATCTCGTAGTAATGCAAAATGTCCCGCGTATATTTCATGGAAAATGGATCCCTTTGCCTATGATATTGACGCGTTTAAACAGTAGATTAGTCGCAATTTTATTTTTACGCTTTAACACCGTTTGCACTAATTTTTAAAACGATAAACAAAATAGTTACTGATTAAGCCACCGGAATTATCGTTGTTCAACTATAGCCCTCTTAACCATGGTATCCCATTTTCATATCCCTGGGTGTCACAGGGATTGTGATATTTCCTCCAAGAAAGATCTACTTACTTCCTTTCAGGATGGTACACCATCTGCGCCGTCACCTTTCCCTGCCAGCGTGTGTATTTTCCGGGAAAGCTTTCATGACGTGCCAGAAACAGCCTTAGATGTTGTTATCTTCGATATCACATAACACCGGGTCATAATATAATTCTAGTCTAAAGATATGGTGGGAATTTTGTAAAAAGAATACAACAGATTTTTTTAAATGTAAATACTACATTTTTTTGGAATTTCTGTTAATGTGTTTTGAAATTTTGAAGTTTAGGTAGAACTATTGTTCTAATGTCACGATAGCAAGTGATCGTTATTAGTTAGGCAGTGGCCCCCTGGTATTATAGTATTAGACTATTAAACGATTTGAGAATGATACAATTAATCTTGAAAAAATGAGTAAGATGTTAGTCATGTTATTAGCTGGACCAAGGACGCATACAATTTCTCTAACAAAAATACGAAATATTAAAAAAGCATATGAAGATCGAGTAATTTTAACACTTACAAATTTAATTAAAATATAAGCAATTGGCAAAGCTGAACCGGTTTTAAACTTACTTTTTTTTTATCCCTTTAATATCCCGGTATTTGTCCAGCATCAGTGGTATTAAGATATATTGCTGTATCATCTTCAATTCGCTCAGATTCAGAACAAACCTGATCCTCACACATAAGAAACCACGTAGACCTGCTTCATCTCAACCCATTGGGCGCTGGATAAAGCAGATCATATGCGATAGTGGCATTGACATCTCAATATTCGGAGCGAGCGAGACACGCATCAACATCAAGCGGCGTCTCGTGCTGGCCTCAACGTCGATGTAATTAGAAAGACCGCAGGATGTTCGGAAAGATCAGCTGTATTTGCTGATTTTTATAACAGACCGGTATATTAGTTCTGAAACCAATTTTATTGAATCTTTGTCACAATTATAATTATTAAAATAATACTGTCGGTTGATTACTTTTTTGTTCACAATATTTTGTTGTTTTGAAATTTTTGCTAGTGGCGCAAAAAAAAAAAAATGGAAATACGTAATAATTATGTTTTGATGTTTTACTGTAATGTTGTTTATTTTTTATTGTCGCAACATTGATTTTATACTCTCTGAACATCTACATGGTTAAGGAATAAATCTCGGAGGCGAAGACAGGATAATTAAATGATCAAACGAACTTACCTGAAGTGAAGTTCGATCTTAATTATCCTGTCTTCGCCGAAGAGATTTAAGGTCCCTCCCTCCCTGAATCTTATCCCCCTATATATCAATGTTGCTCTATTTCTCTAAAAAGAATGAGGTCGGTACTGCGGAGGCTTGTCAGGTGTGATTAGCCAGAGGAAGATATAGTGGTTTTCTTTCTCTGACTTTAAAACTTGTGCGATAGGGTTAGCGCGTAGCAGGGCTACTACATGGTTAAGGAATAAATCTCTTCGGCGAAGACAGGATAATTAAGATCGAACTTCACTTCAGGTAAGTTCGTTTGATCATTTAAATATTCCGCAGTTATATTTTTATCGTTTTGAATAACTTTAACAGTTCTATTAAAATATTATTACTATTTTTGCGAAAATAGTAATATAATAATAATATTAATATAAAATAATAAGCACCGGTAGCTTGGGCCGTGCTCCGCTGTCAGTGGAAGCCTAGATTTATGTTTTTTTTATAATATTTGTGTTTTAAACTTAAACTTAAACTTTTTGAAAATAATGTAATAATAATAACACCAAATAACTACATTGGTAGTTAAAGGTTTAACAACAAGGCGTTTCTAACTTATGTGTTCTGTGGTAGGTAGGTATATTATTCTACGTATTTTGGGGACATTGATTATATAAGCAGCAGCTTTGGATGTAAAATGGATGTATAAACGACAGATCAATTCATCAACTGCATATACACAATAGAGGGGCAAATCCGACCTTAGTTGTTGATATCGACGAGTACTTCAACCTTTTTTTTTTTTTTTTACAAGAGAGAAAATACAGTCTTTACGGTATTCGACAAGGGCATTCAGCTGACTAGGCCACCCCTTGGATATGCAGGACTCGGGTAGAAGACCCACTACCGGCTAAAAACTCTCTAGATACTTAGACCTCCGTGGGGACACAATCGGGATCGGCGTTGGCCATTCCCCGATTGTGCCCCCTGGAGGGTTGCCTGGTGCCAGGGCTTACCTCTACGGAGGGGGTCGACAAGTATCTTGAGAAATTCGACCCCCCCAGACGGCCAAGCTAGGGGTGAAAAGTATCTCTCGGCCGGTTGTCATCCGGCCGAGCCATTTCAACCGCCAGCTTGCTAGGGGAGCTGGCGCGCGTTGAGGAACGCACGCCTCCTCCTCCCCAACCGCCTGCGCCGGAGCGGTGCGGCGAGAGGGTCATCCTCTCGCGCCCGCTCCGCAGCCTCCTTCTGCGAGATAACGTCCTCGCAGAAGGAGGCGACAGCCTCCCACGCCGCCGCGCTGGTCAGCATCTCCCGTGCGACGCTGGCCAGCGCGACGGGCGTACCCCTACCTAGGCCCAGCGCGAGGGCTAATGCATCGCGCTGGGGTCGCCAGGCCGGGCACTCCGAGAGGGTGTGCCCGGCAGTGTCGTCGGGAGCGCCGCAATGGTGACACTGCGGCGTCTGCTCCCTCCGTGCGACATGGTGCAGATAATGTCCGAAGCACCCGTGCCCGGTCATCATCTGCACCATCCGGTAGGTGAGGCTGCCTCGCCGGCGCCCAACCCACTCCTCCAACACTGGACGAACGGCCTCGATCGTCCAGTGGCCGGCAGCTGGGTGGGCGAGCGTCTCGGCCCACTGGCGGAGAGCCTCCCTCTGCGCCAGGTGCCTCGCGCGCGCCACCTCCTGCGGGAGGGGCCGCTCCCCCCGACTCCTCGCTGCCACCCGATGTCGGTGCACGGCCGCAAGGACGCGTGCCTCGACATCCCACGGAGGCGAGCGACGAGTACTTCAACCTATGCTTCGAAGTAGTGCTAAGGTTATCGTAACACCCGAGGCTTACTCACCGTGTATTAAACGTTGTCCTAACGAGTTCACCGTTCGCAAACAAACATGGCAGATGCATACGCAGCGGCAGCCAGGATGTCAGTAACGGGCGCTGGATGTCACGGGCCATCTTGACCTGATTGCGAGGCTCACCATCCGCGACGAGGCTAAGAAGGCGCTTTCGTCGGCGAGCAGGGCTAACAATAAGTCCTGCTGCCCTTCCTGGAGCTGGTCTTGGAGGGTGTACATGTCTTCGATGTAGGATGCGTCGAGGTACGGCGACAGGCTTTCTGACGTCAAGACAAACCTTTTCGGGTTTAGTGATTGTCATCAAATACTTTGTAAGTACATTTTATAAACAATAAAGAAAAAAAAGGCAGCTGTCCTGTGGTATACCTGCGAGTATGGGGCGTGGCTGGAAGGTGGCCTCCTTGACCAAGAGAACCAAGCTTGTAGAGGAGACCGGGAGGCCACAAAACCCTGATGGTGTGGTTATTCATTACGCCCGCGAGGTGGATCTTCTTCAGTAGCAGTGGCTCGAATAGCTTGGCAGCGTGAGACAGAGCGTTATGTATCGATATGTGAATCGCGCGCTATCACAAACGGGCTTGAATCCTTTATTCCTAACTGCACCGAGATCGCTGTATGCGCGCGTCTATGTACAAGTAAGCCTGTTTCCGCCCGATGTAGACAGCCTGTCCTCTTTATTACGTTCACAAAGTAAATATATACAGAGGGCCGTGAATTTCAAATAGGTATTTATGGCGCACGCCATACTCAAGATACCAACAGCTGGTTGTACCGAAATGTGTTCTTATGATTTTGATTTCTTGTTTTATCCTTTTTGTAAAAAAATAGAAACCGTTTAAAATAAATCTATATTTTATTTATACCTACTTTACTTGTAAAATAAGAAGTATGAAGAAATAGACCCCGACTAAAAAAACGCTGGAAAGTCTTTGTAAATTACATTCATTCACAACTACTATATTGAAGAGACTTGGGACCAGCAGACGATTCCGGAACTGATGATGTAAATAACTTAGTTTATTTATTTATGGAAAAGGTACACCAATATTATTAGTGGTTATAGATACATTGCTAATCTCTATAAATAAAAATCAATTCAATACTATGTTTGTTTGTCCTCTATGCCTTCCGAAACCATTCATCAGATTGTAATGAAACTTTGGTAGGGTGTTATGGGGACACCCGTGAGGGTTCCTAGCAAAAAAAAAGATTTACGTGGCATTGCAACGCATGCCGGGTACAGCTAGTGTATTATATAATAGCATATTTTGATATACTATAAGTTTACCCATACATAAGTATGGGTAAACTTATAGTACAACACACACAACATAAATAGTATGAGCTTACATTTTTTAAGAGGCCTATTACAAAAGAACGCGCAGATTAGGGTTTTTAATGGATAAAATAGTATACCTTTCGTTGGTTGCAATAAAAAGCATTTACTTGATAATATTGTTATCTACAGTAACAATAAAGCGGTTTATACTTAGTCATAGTTATTTACCAGAAGCATATTTAAGGCAAAAACTCGCGGACCAGAGGGCCTATTACCGATCTCATGGTTTTGCAAATGATGTCATATGGTATCATAGTGCAAGACGAAAAATACAATTTCCGGTCAGATTTTTGATAATTTGGTCATTATTTTATGATGACATCATTGAAATTATGCCATAGTGATGATATCATTGGAGATCGATAATACGAAATGCAGCATTTCATGATTTCTTTTTCTCAAATTTATACCATGTCATACGATGAAAGATCCATAATTGGGCTGCTGATTTGGGAACTCTTTAGAGATTCTGTTTAATATGAACTATCAAAATATTAGTTTTACGTGACACAATATCCTTCACTTCAACAAAAATTAAATATATTTCGTTTAATTTCTCCTAAGAAAAGAAACAAATTCTTAATCTAATTAAATTTTCTAACGAAAAGCCGCCGAAACAACTCAGATTATGTACGAAGTTCTCCATCGCTTAAACGTAATTTTTATGCCAAAATATTTTTTAACCCTTGCTTAAACTGTTGTGTTATTTATATGTTTATAAATCGATAATATATTTCTTATGAATAAAATAAAACTAGAATATATATTGTTTCGTCGGCGTTGCCGAAAAGTTTGTTTAGTTCCGCGCGCCGCGATTTTTTGATTGGCCTCTTAATAGTAATTCAATCACAAAACAAAAAGATTTAAGTAATTTATAGGCATGATTAGAACTAGTTTGATATACAATATCATAATGTAATATATTTAAACACATTACACCTTAATACACAAATGAAACATTCACACCGTCGTTGCCTGGCGGTCTGATCGTACAAGGAGCACGCACGGCATGGAGCCTGTGACGTCACGCGTATTCTCGGCACACTGCTTTAAAACCGCCCGCACGGGTCTAGGTTTAAAACTCAATATTCCGGTGACTAATGGGTATGGATTTCGATAATTCAAAAACATATACCATTCGTATGTCATAAAGAATAATGTGAATGCTAATTTGAACAAGTTTGTGATAGTTGTACTGATCCTCATTGGCTGTGTGACTTCAGTGTCACCTAGCGTCGGCAACTTTGTTAGCTTTGACGCTTTGATATTTAATCGCGACATTATGACAAAATATCAAAATCAAAAACTTACTAAACAAAAATTACTGTGATACTTTGATTTGGATGGACAAAGGGTTGTGAAATTATTTTTGATCATACAAATTAACTGAGGTACTTTAGTAAAATTTATGAGGTGTGTTTTATTTTGTCGGGAATAGTTTATTTCATTTTTAGTTGTAATTTTACTGTAAACCAAGAAGATGAAGCTATTAAATAATAGTAAATATGTTCCTGTATCGCTTATAAATTAAATATCGTTTGTAGATCAAATTAAATAATATGTTATTCTAAAGACCGTGTTTGTGAGTATAAATTACAATATAAAATTTCAACCACAAACCTCTAAAGGAAAATTGTTCGTATCTGCTGGACATTCTTTAACCGCCTCCGTGGTCTAGTGGTTGAGACCCCCGGTGTTGATCAGGAGGTCTGGGGTTCGATTCCCCATGAGGGTTAACAATTCTTTGCTCGGTTTGGTTGGTGATAGGGCTTCTAAACCCGCCTGGCTACTCACTCGCTATCACCTTCGGCCTAATCGTCAATTACCATCAGGTAAGATGAACGCCAGGAGCTTCCTTGTCGTAAGTGTGTAAAACATGTCCGGAATGTAGAGGAATTAAGAACAAAACAAAGAAAGATCAATAATTCAAGCTCGCATCATAGAACAAACATTATTACTTTGACACATTACAATACAATACGTTTTTATAAGTAAGCAATAAGTATCCATCAGTTTGATTGAACTTTATTTAATAGATGTAATATATTAATTAATCATTCGCCAATATTCATTTAATTGTGGGTGTGAAATGTGATTGCGTTTATAGATAATGATGACAGAGCGTACATTATTTCCACTTTTCGCCACTACGAGCGCTGCGATAGATGTCATTACCTAGTACTTGGCACCCAGCGAATAATGTGCCCGATTCTTTAGATATCTGCAAGACAGAGAAGCTTTATATCATCTTTATGTATCCTTCATCATTTGTTCATTAATTACGACAACGATCGAATCAAAATCGAGAAGTTATAGGATTCCATTTCTTATTACGATTACCGATTAATCGATGAGTTACAAAATCGCACCTAACGTATTCACGCAGACGAAGCCATATAATAAACAAAAGAACTACCGATTTACCGAACTGACAAGCTTGTTGTACCCTCAAACATTCAGGAAACTCAAACTTGCCCTTTGAATAAGTTTTTTTTCCTGTCACGCTCCAAATTAATGAAGTAGTTTTGGATACAATGGAAAATTAAATCCGCGGAGGGGCTTTACACAGGATAAAAGTTGGGTCGGCTTTTATAACAAAGTTTCAACTCTTTGTTACTTTTTGTTCACCAAAGAATGTCCAAGTTATCTTAGTCCAGATTCTTATGTAGATAAAGCTTGCTCTAAATGTTATTGATTTAATATTGCTATCTCGTCTGATGCAACCTAATACCTAAGAGAAAGTTTGTAACCAGGGTCATGAACTCTGTTTTTCCTTAGTGGGTACCACAGAACAGAAAAAACCAGAAAAAACAGTAGGTCGCAAGTGGGCGGTACCCGCGTAGGGCCATATAAGCGTATTACGCGCATCTCGATCTCTAACCACCTCAGTCGCATGTTAGTACTGCCACGGAAATCATCTCAAAAAAATATAGTAAAATGCCGTATTGTGTTATGTTATCGTGTAAAATCGACAGTGGAAGGAAGAATTTATCTAAAGATGGCATATCATACCTCCACCACAGATAATATAATACTACAGTACAAACGCTACTCAATTAGTGATGTGGCACATAGATACTTAACACCTAATAAGGTACTTAATTTTTGTATCAGATATTGTTATTGTTTGAATTATAATTATAAATTATCATGTTTGTATGCAAACTTAAAGCATTTACCCTATCACCCTATGGAGATGGCAAGGCTGGGCGAACCCCTCTGCCAAAGTACATTAGCCATTTATGACCAGTTACATAACTAGTTGACGCGCGGCCGCTGCCATTTGGTGTCGTTTCGTGTTGCAAGTAAGAGCTCCTGAAAATGGTTGATTGTGTAGTTATTTGTTTTTGCAAAAGGCGATCCAGTAACTCAAATCTTCGACCATGGGGTTTCCTATCACATACAATACAAGTATAAAATTTACATTAACGTGTCTCATTTATGTACAATTTTGAAGCTATTTTTATGCCGTTACGATAGAGAAATACAGTGGTACGTTGGCAGCTCAAACAATTTAATATTATTATTTTAAAATACGATATTAATAATTCTAAAACAATTAAAGAAACATGTCATCGTATTTTCGAAAGGAGTAACCGAATCGCAGATCATCATTCATCATCATTTCAGCCAAGAGACGCCCACTGCTGGACATAGGCCTCCCCCAGGGATCTCCAAACCGATCGGTCCTGCGCCTCCCGCATCCAGCGGCTTCCCGCGACCTTCACCAGATCGTCGGTCCACCTTGTGGGGGGCCTATCAACGCTGCGTCTCCCGGTACGCGGCCGCCACTCGAGGACCTTTCCGCCCCAACGGCCGTCAGTCCTGCGAGCTATGTGTCCTGCCCACTGCCACTTAAGGTTTGCAATTCTTTGGGCTATGTCGGCGACTCTAGTTCTTCTACGGATCTCTTCATTTCTGATGCGATCGCGTAGAGAAACCCCGAGCATAGCCCTCTCCATTGCCCTTTGAGTGACATTGAGCCTTCTGATGAGACTCATTGTAAACGGCCACGTCTCAGTTCCGTACGTCATCACTGGCAACACGCACGAATTGAAGACTTTCGTCTTAAGACACTGCGGTAGATTGGCCGAGAATATGCTGCGTAGCTTCCCGAACGCTGCCCAGCCGAGTTGGATTCGTCGATTTACCTCTTTCTGGAAGTTGGACTTACCGACTGTAATCGCAGATACATTGTCTATTCTAAAATATTGCTAAATTGTTAGTTTATACTTTTAAAATAATTATTAACCATAAAAAAGTGAAAGTTCTTTTCGTTATTCGATATCAAATATTCTAGTATGATATATTATCTGTGCTGATACCTATAACTGTACTGCATACATTACTAAACGGGTAGATTTGAAAGCAACATTTGTAGCGCCATCTTGCGCTTAGTAGTTGGTACTTAATAGTTGGCGTGTGCTTATTTACGGAACCAATCGATTATGGGCTGTTTTTATTTTGTAATAAGAATGAATTTGAATTTTGAATTGATAAATTTCGGGACATAAGTCACTCTATTTGATATTCTATTTGACCAATTACAGCTCGGTATTTTGCATTAGGTGTTGAGTTTGGCGACGCCGGTTTTCTTGCTAATAAGTCATCATGCGACTTCTACTGTTTTTTCTGTTTTTTCTGTTCTGTGGTGGGTACAATCGGATTTTTTGTGAATTCTACTTCCATTTTTTTTTGTCGTGTCTGGTTATTCCCGTGGATATCGTAAGAGCAATTAAAGCGGCCTTATTACAAAACGTGGGGTTATTGCCCGTGGTTCACCTGCGTAGTCCACCTATGTGTACCACGGGGAAAAAAAACTTCCCTTGGTTCACCCAGTTGTACCACAGGAAGAATTTATTTCCCGTGGTCCACTTAGGTGGACCATCGGAAGTCAATTTTCCCGTGGTCCACCACTCGTATTTATCTCAATTATTTTCGATAAAGAGGTTGCTCTTGCTCTCATTAATTTATATTTTTCTTTATTCTCAACATGACGTGCCGTGTAATTTTTCCAAATGTAAGCATTTAGTTCGTGTTCTTGCTGTACTCTGCTTTTATTCGTTTTTATCGATAATTAATGATGGCCGTCAAAAGATGGCGCTTTTAGTATAAATAGTATTTTATCAATAAAAAATAAAGTGAAGTGTTATTGTTTATTTTAGCTTGCAGTATTATGTAGGTAAATATTTATTAATTTTAGTAAAGAAATTATGTATTTAGATTTTACAAAAACATTATTTACACAGGTAGAATGTTTGTCTCTAGTGGATGTACGCTACTGCTGTATGGGCGTAGAACCGCTAGCATCTATGCTAAAATTTAATACGAATTTTATGTTCCAAATTTAAAACACTTTAATCCCTTGGGAGTTTCATACAACATTATATCCCCGGGGATATAATGTCTTGCTTTACGTTCAAGTCAAGGGGGTTATAATTGAACATTGTCGAGCAGGTGGTATGAAAAATTATTTTGGGGGGTCTTAGTCGAGCTTTCTTGAGCCTACACATTCAGTTTCCTTAAATTCAGGCGACTCGTTTCTAAATCCGACCGATTATTTATACCAACTTTGATTATATCTTAGTTTTAAGAGGAAACACCAAGGTCGAGAGAATTCAAAAATAGGTATTTGTATATATATGTATTGCTATATAAATATATTGCTGTCGCGCTGTATGTCCGAACTTAGCGCGATAGGGACAACTGCCGCTCGGACCGAAAATACCTATGAAAAGTACACAAAATATGAATTCGTAGTCCCCTGTTTTCTTCACAAAAAATTGACCAATTTAATTACTTTTTGCGTTAAAAATATATTTTGCATTTTTCATATAATCTTGTTCAATTTGTTTGCTGGACGTTTGAATACAAAAGAAAATTAGGGCGATTTTGTAGGTTTTTGAAGGTTTAAAATCTCCTTTATTAATTAACTTAATAATAAAAGGAAAACATAGAAACATCCTTATAGTGGCGATTAATTTTATTGGAAAAAATAGAGCAACTAGTGCCATTATCCAGGAAGGAAACAGGGACTACTTTTGTATGGAAAAACGGCCTGTACGATTGCCTCTTAACACACAGCAGTCATTTGATGAAATGTTATAATGCCAATCCTCAATTTTCTTTCGTACTTTATAATTAAATGCTTATGGACATACTGGTGAACCAAGGGAAGTTTTTTTCCCCGTGGTACACATAGGTGGACTACGCAGGTGAACCACGGGCAATAACCCAAAACGTGGTCTAAACTTAGTCTAGGTTTAAACCCGATGCTCTTTAACTTGTGTTAATAATGGAAAATAGAGATAGCGTCAGGTTCAAACCAACAAGATAAGTCCCTCCCTCCGTCTAATTTTGTAATAAATTAGACGGAGGGAGCTTACCATTTACACGTCTGCAAAGTGATGAAAACTAAGTCCCTTACTTTTTAAGGTGGGATAGTTTAGTACAATACCAAGAGGCTAAGTTGACTGGACTGCCTGCTTCAGTAATGTCGTAGGATTCCAGTACACCGTTGTCACTTTAGTGGTGTCCCGTATACCCGACTTGATCTCCCTCTGGAACCTCTTCGCGTACAATGGGAGGTCTGTTCGGGATCAGAAAGGCTGAATTTGACAAACAGGCCCTGTTGAGACAGGCACATTGGTGTAAAGAAACAAGGACTACGCTTAGGAAGTTCTCACCTAGTTGTAACCTTATTTGTGACCCCGAGACGGGTGACCAGCTAAGCTAAGACCAATAAGCTCGCTTCTCCCCAACCACTAAACTACCGCCGCTTGCGATGGAAATGACATCTTTGCAGAAGGTTACCCAAGGTCACTACACCACACTGTTATGATTTTTGATGTTTTTATGACGATGTCAGCCTGTTGTGGCCCAGTGCGAGGGTTATGCGCATCACGCTAAGGTAAAAAAGGATGAACACGGCGGTAACAAACCCTACTTACACCCATTCCTGTCTGGCTAGCGTGACGTAGTTGGTCAGTTTCTTTTCGTCTCAGAAGAAACCAGTGGTTAAAGCGATGATAATGATGAGTTAAGATGAAATCGAAGCTTTTAAACTATGGAAGTAATAAAAAATAATAGAACTTATCATTGACTGTCAAAACGACGTTAAATAAACGTCGTTATGAATTATGAGTTTAAAAAATATAATAACTAAGAGAAAAACTTGAGAGGAAGAAAACATAAGCATATTCATATCTTATAGGAATAAAGTAATAATTCAGAATGATAATTATATGACCCATTTTTAAGGATGGTGGTACATATTGAGTAATTTCATTAACTACATCGTGCTTTAGTCTTCCAGCCTTTGCATTTGATAACCATATTACTGGGGTTGAAAACGAAATGATTTGGTCCGCCATTTTTGAGCGGTGGCCATATTGAATTTAGGCTCGTATTGTTAAATGCATCTCAAAGTTGAGATCTATCGTAAGATGCAGTTACGTTTAATGTATGGAACATCTGTCAAAAAGAGCATTATAAGATATCGATCTCAGTTTTGAAATTCAATTATTAATACGATTCTAAGAGCTATATTGTTATGTTTATAATATCGTTTTGTGTCCAAAAAAGTAGGTACTTTGTTTGTTGTAGTACCATCTGATGACATTAAGTAGGTACACATTACAACAATGTAACAAAAGTATTATTCTCTGTCATCACACAGCCACGGTCATCTTATTTTCCTTGCTGTTGCTTTAAAATGTAGGTATTAAGTACAAATTAAACCTCCGAGTTCCACATTGTTGCATGTGCTTACAGTGAACTAGAATAAGTTTACACTCAACAGAACCAATCAAATTTTTTTTAATGTTGAGTAAAATAGTCGCTGCTTATGAACGCTTTCTTAAATTGCAGAATTATTGTTTATAGAATGTGTTAATTTATTGATTATCGTTTGTTATTATATATTGCTAAATACATTATCTGGAAGCGAACCTACAAACTAATTAAAGATATAAAAGACTCCTTTCGGAATGTGGAATGGGTTGTTGTTTCACAGGTAGCTTTAAATTATTGAGCTGCGAAACCTCTGTTTAACATTATACAAATCTCAGAATAACTAAAGCATGCTGTAGTGATTGTTCTGAGATACAAATGGTACGTAAGAGAAGACATTTTTATTAAAATAAAACTGAAAGATGTGCCAGATTGAATATAAATGTCATAAAAAACATAAATGTCATAAAATAACAAAAAAGCAAAGAGAATATATAAATTTCTCAACAGAATACGCTGTTATAAATAATTATTAAGAATTATCCACAATTATCCACAGGTAAATATTAACTTAGCTTAAATATTTGCAACAGAGGAGGCAAGACTAACTAGAAGATTTAGTTGGGCCCCAAAGACGGTGACGGTTAAAGTTCCGAATTAGCTTGGCCAAAACATCGTTTGACCTGGGGCCTTACCATGATCGCTTATGGCGAGGTTAAAACAATATTGAAACAGAGACACCGCTCTTGCTGCATATATATGGCACCATCCCGCACTCAGGGCAGTTTTAATATTGTTTTGGGCGATCATGGTTAGGGGGCTGGTAAGGCATATTCGTTGCTTGTATGCATTAAGCTAGCTAAATACGGGGTGTATTTAGCTAGCTTAATGGACTTCTGTGTCTATACATGATCGACCAATAATGGATAAAATATTTATCTGTATAGGTACAGTTAAACAAGGAGGCCAGCCACCTCACATATGGTTCCTGTAAGTTTTGAAAATATGCAACCCATATAAGGACAAAATAAATAGCCCCGCAAACCAGAACATAGCAATGCATCCGCTGCTGTTTTGCAGCAGAAATAGGTATGGAAGAGATTCCCTCTACAGACGACTCAGGTACAGATTCACGAGGTAGACTGTACCTCTGCTCTGAGAGTCGTCAGCGCGGTATCGTAAATACCCGATACTTTTAGTACCTACTTATCAGATAGATTAAAACTGTCTCTGACTCTGTCACTGTAGTTATGTCACATTTTTACGGCCTCGCAGACGAAATAGCTTGATGTTACAATTACTAAGTTATTACATTTTATCTTCATGGAATCGACAGCCACAAATCTTTCATAAGTACATCTCAGGAAAAAGCTATTTTCGCATCCATCTGTCTCTTTAGTTTTCAAAAGATTAAAGAGGTTTTTATATTCAAATGGTTTATAATCGATTTGGCTGTAATTTGGCGGTATAGGTACAAAGTCAGTGAGAGTATAAGCAGAGCATTAGCATTAGCTCTTTTTAATCAACCTTATTATATAGTTTAAAAACATCTTTCAGTTGTGTAAAACCTCTTCATTTCTCATTTTTTTTTATTCGTAATAGGTCTACGTTTGGCCACCAACTCGCCTGATGGTAAGCGACGGTGTGGTCGAAGATGAAGCACGTAGATCTAGATAATATATTCACTCTAGCCTTGAAAACCCCAAGATTATAGCTCTCAGGAAACAAGGAAGGCGGCAGAGAGTTCCAATCCTGTGCAGTACGCACAAGAAAAGTGGACCTAAAACGTTGTGTACGGATTTTAGGAATTTCGATCTGAAATGGGTGGTAATGAGCCGACCTTCTGCTCGTCCTGTAATGGAAAGGAGAGGGTGGAATAAGGTCGTGAAGCTCTTGCGCACACTCACCGAAATGCAATCTATAAAATATGGACAGACATGCCACTTTACGGCGATGCTCGAGACTAAGCAGTTTCTTGGCAACTAGTTTCTCGTCTCTGATTAACCTCACAGCTCGGCGGTCCACCGCCTCCAAAGCCTCTAGCTGATACTTAGCTGATCCATCGAAGAGGTGGCAGCAGTACTCTACGCATTGTCGGACTTGTGCTTGATATAAATGAAGCAACTACCCTGGTGAGAAGTACCGCTTAACCTTATTGAGGATGCCCAGCTTTCTACCAGCCAGTTTAGCCTTAGAGTCGAGGTAAGGTCCAAAGTTGAGTTTTGAAGTTAATGTGAGTCCCAGCAGCTCAAGACGGTCTTTCAGAGGTAGACTTACATTTCGGAAAGTCGGAGAAGTTGGGAACTGACTCTTTTTGGCGGAGAAAAGGCAAGCCTGTGTTTTGTTAGCGTTGAATTGGACAAGATTTACGTCACCCCAGTCGGAAACAGCTTTTAAAGCTTTATTCATACGCTCAACCATGCCTTCTCTCAACGCATCGATTTCCGTCTTTTTGGTCTGTGGACCGGAAGTATACTTCTCCACAACTGTGCTGTCATCTGCATACCCATAGATGCCGGGCTTCAGCAGGTCATTGATGTGTAGCAAGAATAGAGTTGCAGATAGTACTGACCCTTGAGGTACGCCAGCGTTAATTGCCGATAGATCGGACGAGCAACCATCAATAACCACTCGAATCAATCGTTCCCTCAAGAAGTCTTTGATCCATGTGCACAAGGATGCAGGTAGTCCGTAAGATGGTAGCTTGTTAAGGAGACTGTCATGCCAGACCCTGTCAAAGGCTTTCGATATGTCGAGAGACACAGCTATAGCTTCGCCATGTTTCTCGATAGCCTCGCTCAGGATGTGAGAGGCATACACGAGAAGATCCCCAGCTGACCGGTTTCGGCGAAATCCGTACTGTCGGTGGCTGAGGAGATTATTGACTTCATGTTCTGAAAGTACGCTTGAAGCTATTTGTACAGAGCGACGAAATCAGTATTTTTCTTCCGGGGATATAATTTTCCTTCCTGTCAAATTATGAAAAAAAATCATTCTATTTTGATATTTCTATTAAGCCATGTCGAAATTTTCTTTACAGCCACATCCATACGTATTGACCTCTTAGTGAAAATTACTGTAAAAAATATTATCAACAATTTGGGTGTGTAATGTTTGATATAAATACTGGTGATCTAACATACACATAAAATAACTTCATTTTATATAATTTCATTTCATATAATAACTGACCTAATATAATATACATTAATTAATATAATTTTAGACTAATATTATATTAAATAAATTAATATAAATTTAGACTTAATATAATATCATTTTAGATTCTTTAATTTCATGTGATATTATGAACATTTGATATAACAGTTTTTTGACATAATACCAGATGATATAAAAACATTTTATGTAACGCCTGTTCATTTGTAAGACATTAATTTGCATGCAAGCAAGTAAACACCATGTAAGCAAACATGCAGGATGCAGGCAAGCATGGAGCATGCAAGCAAGCATGCAGCATGCAAGCAAGCATGCAACTTTCAGGAAAGGACGCGGCATAGAAGCAAGCATGCAGCGTGCAAGCAAACATGCAAAGTATAATCAAGGATGCAGCATGCAAGCAAGCATGCACCACCCAAGCAAGCATGCATGCACCATGCAAGCAAACATGCAGCGTGCATGCTTTCTGTCACGGCTCCGGTGCTGCGGGGCTCCGGCGGCGGTCCGGCGGCAGCTCATCGTCGCAGATGGTTTTCGCTCACCACCGCAGCCGCGGCTTGCTGGCCAGCCTCAGCCGCGGCGGCGGTCGTTAAAACCACCTGCTTCTCAGCTCGCGGGCCGCCTCGTCCCTCCGCGCTTATGCGGGTTCGAATTACACTCTAACGGTTGGACAAACAAGACTAAATATTATTTTACTTTAATTGTAACTTTGCTAAATATTATTTTACATCAATTTATGCTCAAAATGATTTTTTTATAGAAAATTAAACAATGTAAAAATTATATCCAAAGAAAATATAATTATAGCAGAATATGATAATATGATAATATGATAATTATAGCATGTAGCTTTATGCAAAATGTTGTTATAGAATATAAAGATTATATCAAACGTTGTTTTATAGGAAGTGTCGTTAGACCAAGTAAGAATTAGGTATATCCAATAAATGTTATTTTCTTTGAAATTAGATCATTTATAATTATAACAAATGAAACGCACCCCAACAATTTTGTAACATGACTTTATATACATAATTTATTTTGCACTAAATTATTATTTAATTAATATAGAGTACTGGCTAATTGATTTCCATAAAAAAAACATAATAAAGGCGGAAAAGCGGCAATACGATTTTCGGTTGTTTTGTCGAGTGCTAATTATATATTTATTAACTTAGAATTGAATTCATAGGATTTTCTTGAATAATCAGGTTTTATATTCGTTATATTCGAAATAAAATGTAGTGCTTCCCTCGGGGGAAAGATTTTCGTCCCTAGGGTAACAATCAATCTTTAAGAACTAGAGACTTAAGTGTACGGGGAAATAGTATATTTTTAAATATTGAGAGATTTATTTTTAAATATTGCCTTATTGATGTCATTTTTGATGAAGTATAGGCGCTAGTCTGTACAAAAAAAGATTGAAAACCGACACTTCTCGCATGACAAGGCACTATGACATTATTATTTGATTTTAACTAACAGTTATATCTAAACCACTCAAATAAACAATTACGTGTAACGCAAGCAATTCTCAATTATAACAGCGCCGCTGTCAAAATATGCAAAACTGGTCGATTAATTAAAACATTTCACGAAGGGTGGGACGGGTTAAATAATATGCAAAGCGAAAATGAACAATCGACGTTGCGATTCTCTGGATTCTCCCATCAGTTGTACTTGGGGAAATGTCGACGGGAAATGTATGTTATAAAATACTACGAACAAAAATGTCGGAACACGGATCACACTTTCAATCACTCATTCTCTCTTTCTGCCGAGGGCGAAAAACGTTACAAATGAATTACAATTGAATTGCCCTTACGTTATTGTTATTATTTTCAAATTAAATGTAACTTGTTTATATTTAATTTATGCAACCTGTTTGTATTGTTAAGTTTTTTTATTATTATCAATTAATTTAGTTATTTTTTCCATTATTTTTATAAATGTGTCACTTAATATTATTTCCATGTATATGTGCACAATTATAATTGGGCACAGACATGCATTTTGTTATTATTGATGTATTTATTTAAATCTGCTTAAATCTTTAAACGTATTACAATAACTAACGATATTGGAATAATCATGGACCTACTGATGTGGTGTTCATTCTGCGAGTTGTACTTTCTGCGTATTGTACATTTTGCGTTTTGCTCATTTTGCGTGTAGTGCACATTTTGCGTATTGTACATTATGCTCCGAAGGGCAAAAAAGTAGTGTGGCATTGAACAAATGTGAAGCATGCAAGGTAAGACGATTTTATGTGTTTGTATACGACCTACACTCACATAGATGTACCAGGTAAGACAAAAAGCTGTAATTTTACAAAGAACAAGACACGCACACATAAAAATGTGCTGTCATTTGCATGCTTCTCTCTGGATTCAACAACGCTCCGTCCGTCTTTTTTTCAGGTCCGTGGGAATAATACCTTATTTTTAAATTCGATTAAGATATCAAGTTTTGCATCGTTAGTGCCGGAGTGTTGCGGCGAATGGAATGAGGTACCATCTGAGATATTTTGAACGTCAAAATGAATATTTTGTGCGCACGTTTAATTTTATAGATCCATCCCATATATATATTATGTTTGCTCTAGACCGGAACTAGGCACAAAAATCTATGATACGGTCAATTTATAAATTAAGAGCTAGTTATTGTTATAACCTTCCTCTAACAATACAAAATTGCACTTCTCCTGTGCTGTACCTCAATACGTAAGGGTTATAAATTAAATTCGAGACGTTTCTTTAATTTAAATTTTATTTTGCCACTGCTGAGCAGTTATGTTCCACTGCTGAGCAGAGGCCTATCAAAATTAAATAAAAGAGCACTAAAATCTTTATACAATGAACCCCTTTACACGATGGTAACACGGGCAATAAAGGAAAATAACATGAAAGAGACAAAATAGCACTTGTCGATTTCAGATTGAATCAAATGAACTCTCTTATTCGTATGAGCTTACAAAGGAATGATCTAATTTGTCCAAGCCATGCATCGCCTCGAGCCTTTATGGCCCATATTTGTTAGGGGTTTTAGCGTTTCTTTTCTCCAGTAATGTGACCCGGGCATCGGTTGCCCACTATATCTGTTACTGGGGATATTGGGACATTTAATTAATCGTCTTGTGTAGAGAACTGATGGTATTGAATTTTAATGTTGCAATGCAATCAAAATTTGATTTCCGTTTTTATGCTTTAGTGCAATATTAGAATTTTTACTTGTATTAAATTTCTATTAATGAGACTCTCAAAAGTCAAGTCAAATCAGAGTAAGAGATTGTAGAAATCAAGTCATGTCAAGTCAGTGTTAATAATCTCCTGTAAAAGTCTATATTAAATTAAGATTTGAGTTTGAGTTTGAAGTAAGTACGTACTTATTTATTATGTTATTTTTTTACAAAGATAGTGTAAATAGAATAATGGCATACGTAATTGACGAATAAGCCGTTCTTAATTATTAAATTGAAAATATTTTTGAATGATGTGGTTGTGAAATAAAAAATAAATACTTAAATCACAAAGAAAAAATCAGATAGTGATAGGTATAACCTGAGGCTGTAGGCTCAATAAGTCTAGTACTTCGTTCTATTTTTTTTTCATGGTGTACTGTATTTAACAAGTCAAGCCCTTCCATTTGAGAGCGTCGGTGGCGCTGTGGAATCGGCACTTGCCTTCCAATCGGGAGGTCCTGATGGGTTCCAGACCGCTATGTACAATGTGTTTAACGTTTTCGAATTTCATATGTAGGTACATTTGTCTGGCGCTCTTACGGTGAAGGAAAACATCGTGAGGCGACCTGCATACATCTGCAAAGAAACTGAAAGGTGTATGTGAAGTCGACCTATCCGTACTGGGTAAGCGTGGTTGACTAAGGAATGGCTAACGCCGATCCCGATTGTGTCCCTACGGAGGTAGAAGTATCTGGAGGGGTTTTAGCCAGGTATGGGGTTTAAGGGGTGCAAGGGGTTCCAAATACCACCTATCGGGACCCAAGCCAACCTCACCTGCACGCGGTGCACCCTGCTCTATAACAGACGAGGCTCTGGCGCTCCCCACCAACCCGCACTGGGCCAGCGTGGTGGGAGATGGCCCAAAACCCCCCATTAAACAAAGGCCCCAAGTGCCCGGCGGTTCTGGAGGCCGTGCCGGCGGTGACGGACGTCGGCGCGGTACTGGGACCTGGGGTGCAAAGAATCCCCGGGCGGCGGAGATCCCCCGTCAGACGACCTTGGCCCTGGCCACATATAACGCGCGCACACTGCGGACCGAGGAGAAGCTGATGGAGCTCGAGAGGGAGTTGAGCAGGATTCGCTGGAGTATAGTGGGACTGTCCGAAGTCCGAAGAGAGGATGAGGACACGATGGTTCTCAAATCCGGCAAGCTGCTCTATTTCCGGGAGGGCGAAGACCTGTCCCAAGGTGGTGTCGGATTTATCGTCCACAAGTCTCTCGTGAACAACGTTGTACAGATCGGAAGTGTGTCGAATAGGGTGGCGTACCTTATACTCAGAATTACCAAACGGTATTCGCTGAAGGTCATACAGGTATACGCTCCGACCTCGAAACACTCCGACGAGGAAGTGGAAGCTATGTATGAGGACATTTCTCGGGCAATACATGCTTTCAAGACTCATTATACCGTTGTCATGGGAGACTTCAACGCAAAGCTAGGCAAGCGCGGCGATAGTGAGTTGAAAGTGGGGCAATTTGGAGCTGGAATCACCGTGGTCAAATGCTCGCCGATTACATGGAGAGAGAGGGACTCTATATGATGAACTCTTTCTTCAAAAAACGGCTGCATCGAAAATGGACCTGGAAAAGTCCGGATGGCGTGACAAAAAATGAGATTGACTTCATCATGTCGACTAAGACTCGCTTATTCAATGACGTCTCAGTGATCAATACGTTCAACACGGGAAGCGATCACCGAATGGTGAGAGGCGCATTGAATCTTAATGTAAAAGCTGAGAGGTATCGACTGATGAAGTCAACGCTCCGTCCTGGAGCCATCCAGATCCAAAACCCCGAGCGCTTTCAACTCGAATTACAGAATCGGTTCGCTTGCCTGGAGGATTGCACGGATGTGGACACATATAATGACAGGTTTGTGGAAACTGTCCTTACGGTGGGTTCGAAGTTTTTCAAACCCAGCCGTACCAAGCAAAGGAGCAAGATCTCAGAGCCAACAATTAAGCTGATGGAAGAAAGACGTGGGATGGGTCTGCAGTCCTCTGAAGATGCTCGTCGGCGACTCAACAAACAGATCTCGAAGTTTCTGACTCGCGACATACGCCGATTTAATACAGAACGTATTAAGGAAGCCATCGAGCGAAACAAGGGCTCCAAAGTGTTCGCAAGAGATCTGTCACTCGGTCAGAGTCTGCTGACGAAGCTGAAGACAGAGGACGGCAGAGTCGTCACGTCTCTACCTGAGCTTATGGCTGAGATTGAACGCTTTTATGGACAGCTTTACACAACATCGCAGGCACCTGTCATTCAGGCTACAGACCCTAGAGCCAAATTGATCCGGCATTACACCGAAGACATCCCGGACGTCAGCCTGTACGAGATTAGTGTGGCTCTCAAACAGCTAAAAAACAACAAGGCACCGGGTGATGATGGAGTTACAGCTGAGCTTTTGAAAGCGGGTGGACTACCAGTCCGGAAAGCGCTGCAGAGGCTATTTAACTCTATCATACTCGAGGGCATTACGCCTAAAGCATGGCACGGGGGTGTGGTGGCACTTTTCTTCAAAAAGGGCGACAGGGCCCAGTTGAAGAACTACAGACCCATCACGCTCCTGAGTCATGTATACAAGCTGTTCTCGAGAGTCATCACGAATCGTCTCGCGCGCAGGTTTGACGACTTCCAGCCTCCCGAACAAGCCGGATTCCGTAAAGGCTATAGTACCATAGACCACATTCATACGCTGCGGCAGGTTATACAGAAGACCGAGGAGTATAATCTGCCACTATGCTTGGCGTTTGTGGACTATGAGAAAGCCTTCGATTCTGTCGAGACCTGGGCCGTGCTTAGGTCACTCCAGAGGTGCCAAATAGACTACCGGTACATCCAAGTGTTGAAGTCATTGTACGGAAACGCCACTATGTCAGTCCGCCTTCAGGACCAGAACTCGAAACCAATACGACTTCAGCGAGGTGTGAGACAAGGTGACGTTATATCGCCGAAGCTGTTCACAGCTGCGCTGGAGGATGTATTTAAGCTTTTGGACTGGAGAGGACTCGGCATCAACATAAACGGCGAGTACATGACTCACCTTCGTTTTGCCGATGATATCGTGGTCATGGCTGAGACCGTGGAAGATCTAGGCACAATGCTCGAAGACCTCTGTAGAGTTTCCCAACAAGTGGGTCTTAAAATGAACATGGACAAGACCAAAATTATGGTGAATTCCCATGTAGTACCCACTCCTGTGAAGGTTGGCGGCTCTACACTGGAAGTTGTTGGCGAATATGTTTACCTGGGACAAATAGTCCAGCTTGGTAAGTCCAACTTCCAGAAAGAGGTAAATCGACGAATCCAACTCGGCTGGGCAGCGTTCGGGAAGCTACGCAGCATATTCTCGGCCAATCTACCGCAGTGTCTTAAGACGAAAGTCTTCAATTCGTGCGTGTTGCGAGTGATGACGTACGGAACTGAGACGTGGCCGTTTACAATGAGTCTCATCAGAAGGATCAATGTCACTCAAAGGGCAATGGAGAGGGCTATGCTCGGGGTTTCTCTACGCGATCGCATCAGAAATGAAGAGATCCGTAGAAGAACTAGAGTCGCCGACATAGCCCAAAGAATTGCAAACCTTAAGTGGCAGTGGGCAGGACACATAGCTCGCAGGACTGACGGCCGTTGGGGCGGAAAGGTCCTCGAGTGGCGGCCGCGTACCGGGAGACGCAGCGTTGGTAGGCCCCCCACAAGGTGAACCGACGATCTGGTGAAGGTCGCGGGAAGCCGCTGGATGCGGGAGGCGCAGGACCGATCGGTTTGGAGATCCCTGGGGGAGGCCTATGTCCAGCAGTGGGCGTCTCTTGGCTGAAATGAATGAATGAATGAATGGGGTTTATACCCGAGTCCAATGGCATATCCTTGGGGAGGCCTCGTCAGCCGCGGCCCCTTGTTGAATCCGTAACTAGAAATACCTAAGCATCCTAACTTAGGGTAGGCTTGAGCCTCTCAGTGGGGACGTATATGAGCCGTTATGAATTGTGACGGCGGCCATCTTGGATTTTTTACTAATCCGCCATTTTGTTGCCGCCATTTTGGATTTACAACAATATTAATTATGCGTAATTGAATTGTTATCAGAACAAAAGGTGTGTTCTAAATTTCAGCTCTATTGGATATTGGCAAGTGGGTCAGAATTTTACAAAATTTGCCCCAAACATACATACAAACATTGCAAGTTAAATAGAACTTTATGAAATGCCGGAGCTCGATATGTCCAGTGTTCTGATTGGCTGAGCTGTGACTAAATACCGCTCAAGAAAAAAAATCGAATTAGAATTTTTGCGAATTTGTGAAAATCATACCCCAATATGAACGAGCAATAGTTCCAGGAGGCAGTTTAAATTATTATTAATTTTAGCCTAACCAGATCATTCTGTTCAACGTCCATCAGCGATGATGATACGGAGACAGATACAAAGCATTAAATAGTAATTCACCGCTTACATGGTGTAAATAATGGACACAGAAAATCCCGTTTTGAATTTTCCACGTTACAATCTTACGTAAATTGTTGACATTATCTGTTCCGTTTCGCTCGTATCTAAGTACATTTCGTAGAAGCGAGTTGGGTAGAAATTGCGTGATTGAACGGGAAAATTAAGATTTTGTTGAGACGGGGCAGGTTTCTATTGCGCAAACAGACTTCCGGGCACGGGATCTCTAGTCGTTCCACCTAACAGCAAACGCACACGATCGACTTTTATAGACCGGATAATAATCAGCCCGATTTTTCCTCCGATTCACCGCACACGTCTATCACTTTGTCGGTGGCCGTCTTATTGTAGTTCGCGATTCGCGTGCGTTGCAACGTAGAACTCTATAATTCCATTTTCCACCGTCTAAAAATCGGTCACCGGTATTCAGTCATGTGTGTTCACACTAACTCTATCGTCCTTATCTCTTACGGCAAACGCACACGACCGAATTTTTGTAGCCCCGATTTTTCCTCCGACTCTTATGACCGACTCAACGCACTCGTCTGTCACTTTGTTGGTGGCTAATCTATCGAGAGAAGAGCACATCATGGATTTAATGCATTTGACAGGTGTTTGGTACATCCATCGCCAAGCAGTGACACCTTCTTTCTTAATGAGGCAAGCGCTAGCGGTCAACACTCGGTCGGTGAGTGGGCAGTGTGCGTTAACGTATGCATTTACGTTCCATTTTTCATAGATTTTTTTGGCTGACGTTTTGTTGTAGTGTGCGTTGCAAAGTAGAACTTCATATGTCTTCTTTTCCACCGTCAAAAAATCGGTCACCGTTAGTCGGTAGTCTGCGTTCGCAATAAACATCTCGCGAGATTTGCATTCGTTGCTGCGACCTCATCACGTCTGCGGGGCTTTTGGAAACAGCAAATCATGCAGAAGTCGGCACAAAGAAGATTATCATATTTATTAAAAGGTTCTATACTACGAGTATGTTTTGGGTTTTGCCTATAATAAATACAATTGCCAATATGCGTACTAACTACGACATACACACACACATACACAGTCACACACACGCACAATCACACACTCTCTCTCTCTCTCTCTCTCTCTCACACACACACACACACACACACACAATTAGTCTGTAATTTACCTAAAATAGTTTAATCTTTAGTTACCTAAGACAAGTAAGTGCTAATGTACCTAGGGAAGAGCAGAACCACCTGAAAGCTGACAAAGCCGCCCCAAGGATATGCCATTGGACTCGGGTTAACTGGGTAACCCCATACCTGGCTAAACCACCCTCCAGAGCAACTTCTACCTCCGTAGAGACACACTCGGGATCGGCGTTAGCCATTCCCCGAGTGCGCCCCCTGGATAGTAGGCCTGACGCAAGCACCAGAGTGGTGATTTTATAACTCATCGATTGATTGGCAATCGTTATAAGATTGGATGACTTAATTAAGAAAGGTGGAATATACCAAGACCACTCAGACGACGATATTTTAAAATGTTAAACATATTAAAATGATTGAACAGATTTATCAAATCTATACGATAGCCGATTGCCGATGAGTTACAAAATCACCCACCAGGTCTTACCTCTACGGGGGGGTCGACAAGTGAAGAGCAGAACCACCTAACACAAGCATGATCACATGCTTTCTGGTTGATTCTGGCTACAGAATCTTATGTATCAATTAATGTTGATGAAATAAACTATTTTATTTATTTATATTACAACGTTACTCTTGGTTATTATAAGCTTTATAAAGCGCATCAAACTTGCCAAACTCACAGTACCATGGGAAAATAGTATCACCATATTAAGTACACTCAACATAAACATATACAACGAGTATGATCTTACCAATTAGTATCTTACCAATGAAGTAGGCTGTTTTAGGCCTCTGCCTCGAATTTTGCGGGCAGCGGAGCGGCGACGGCGCGGCGCGGCGGCGCGGGAGCGGCAAGATTTTGTGCGTAAACAGCGGTGCGGCAGCGGGGCGGGAGCGGGCGACGAGTAGTGCACTAATAGCCGGACAGACCAGTCAGTTTGGCCGGACATTTGGGTAGAAAGGCCGGACATCCTACATTATTAAGGGATTTTGTCTTAGTATTAATAAGTACGACAAAAAAAAATTGAATGAATTGAAAAAGCTTGATTTTACATACAATCAAGCTTTTTTATTATTATCATAAATTTTGTTAAATTCTAGTGAAATAATAAACAAAATCGAATGCCAAATCAGTCTTAGGTACCTATGTACTTTATTCTTACTTTATTATTAATCAGTCAAATAGTCATCAGTCAAAATTAAATTCTAGATACTTAAACATTTATCAACATATTTAAATTCTTCTTGAATAATAATGAAAGTCACAAATAAGACTTTTTGAACTAAAAAAAAAAATCAAAAACTTCTCTTTATGTTAAACAATGAAACAAAATAAAAATTCTTCTCTTAAATTAAAACAATAAAACAAAACTTCTTCTCTTTAAGTTAAACAATTAAACAAAAAAAAACTTCTCCTTGAATTACACAATAAAAATAATTAATCATATTTTTGGTTTGCCGAAACTTGCTTTAAGAGCTCAGTTTCTTTCAAAATGTAATTGTAAAAATCCTTACATGTCAATTTTTTTAAATTAAATTCTACAACCAACATTTTGGCAACAGTGTTAACATATAATCTGTTGCGTTCTTTCGTCCGTTGCTGACCTATCAAGGAAAAAGCTCTTTTAACGTTTGCGTTATGTCCTTTCGCCTGCGCTCGGCCACGCTCGGTGCTCGCTCGTTTGCAAAATGTAAAAAGCCTAACAAAAGCCGGACGGGCCGGACGCAGTCAAATTTGGCCGGACAAGAGGTCGAAAAGCCTAACCCTGTCCGGCTTTATCCGGACGCCTGGCAACGCTAGGTGCACTCCAGTCAAGCGGTGACCGTGCGTCTACATTGATAGTGTTGTGAATTGATTTTTGTGACGTTTCGGAATGTTCTCGGACGTGATGGAGCAAATCATTCTAGCTATTTTTGATAGGACACCGATATGGAACAGCAATAAACCGCATATTTGAATAAAGATTAGTTTGATTTTGAGTGTGCGTGCATACATAATTTAATTTTTTGACAAATAACAATTTCGTTCTCTTACTGACCCTAGCGTTAAGTACAACTTTTCTGCTGGAGATATACCTCTTTATCGTTTTGGATTAATGCCAGACTCTAGATGGCCCTTGATAGTTTTACGAACATAGTCAAACGTTTCTACACTCATTCTGGTATAGTCGTAGAATTGTTCTTCATAATTCCGATAAGACTCGCCTTTTATTTTCCTTGCCCTATAGTAGGGATTCACATCTTTTTCTGCCCACAATAAATAGAGTGTTAGGAATAAATTAGAGTCAAAAAGATGTACATCCTGTTGGTGTGCCCGGCCTGGCGACGCCAGCGCAGCGAACTTAACGTTGCTTTGGGAGGCGGAGACCTCTCGCTGCCGAGCATGGTCGTGGCCATGCTCCGTGGCGAGGCGGTATGGGGGGCTATCGCCTCCTTCTGCGAGGACGTCATCTCGCAGAAGGAGGCCACGGAGAGGGAGCGGGAGAATGATCCTCAAGCCCTGGGCAATCTCCCCTTGGTGATAGCCCGACCAGCCAGGTCGGGCTAGCCCGGGCGCGTTGGTAGTGGTAGTCGCAGTGTGGACCCTACCACGCGCGTCCATAAGGGCAGGAAGAACACCGGGGGGTTTAGTGGGTAGGCCTGGCACTCGGCCGGGAGAGCCCCACACACACTCGTCGTCTAGCCAACGGCGAGTACGGTGCGGTGACGCATTACCCTCGAAAAAAAATGCCCATTGTGTACTTCAGGTGATTTTGCGTCTTTGTACAGGATCAATATAAGCTGCCAGCTTTAGGTTTCGAGGCAACACGCTCCAATTTCGTCTTGAATATACCACGTAGCTTCCTAAACTCTACCGATAGCAGGCCAGTAGTGCACCACCCGCCTTCCCTCAATCGCATGCGACAAAAGTATATCACTAATTAGTACCACACCAACATGCAAATACTTCGATTCTTTGCCACTTCACGTGGCATCTTCAAGATGTTGTCGTCCCTCGCTCCAACGACCAAGCAACATACAAACAAGCCGGCCTCTATCTGGAAGTTAGATTTACTGAGTTGGACTTTTTGTCCTGGGTGACTGATAATCGATCAGTATGGAGGAACATTAGAGAGGCGTATGCTCAACGGTGGGCGAATACACGCTGAGGAAGAAGAAGAAGAAGAACTGTTTTCACTCGTGGGAGTCATCATTTCATGTCGCTGAGACAAGCAACTAGATCTCTTCTTATAAGAGGTTGGAAACAATACAGCTATTCTTCATTAGCCAACATCAAAATAAATGAAGCCAATGACTCAAAAACATATGTCCTAAAGAAATTAGAATACATTACAAAAACTAAATAATGTTTATTAAAATTAAGGCCAGGTTAATGCACGAAAACTGACGATTGTTTGAACTGCCAGTGTGAAGCAATTATTGTAGACTAAAAAAAAACAAAGAACAAAAAACCGAGAAGAATATTGAAAAATAGCTTGGTAATTCTGTTGAAGAATACTAAAATTTTCAACAACAATGAAATGACTTTTTAACAAAAAGGATAATATATTTTTAAATTGTTCTAACACACTAACTGGTTAGATAAATAAAAACAATGATATAAAATTCATATTTGTTTAAAAATTGGAGCATTTTGATGTTTGATGACGCACAACGACTCTCACTCTTATATCGTTCGTGTTGAAACTCCACATCTTAATGCAATCCATGAAAGTTGTTACTGAAAAGGTGAACCAGGGGTAGAAAAAGTTAACCGTAGATCACCTAGGTGAACCAGGGGTACAGAAAGTTAACCGTGGAACACCTAGGTGATCCACTTTGGTGTTCCACGCAGGGGTCAGAAAGGCCCTGTTTTTCCCGAAAGACTGAGCCGAGGTGTATATGATCGTTAAGATAATCAGTTGTTTGTGGTAAGCTTAACCGCACAATTTTTTGTTTATTTATTTATTTATTAGGTTACATTCAAGGCATTAGTTGCGAGTACAGAATGCCTAGAATGAGTCCTTACTCTGTAAATGAACTTAGTTTAGTTTTATCTAAAAAAATAGTATTAATATTGATATTAAAAATACGAATCTTTTTTAGGATCAATGCATTTCGGGCGTCGTTCAACAGTCGTTTGGGAAAATTAATCACTGTTATTATGGGTGAGCGTGAAGACGTGACATGATTACAGTGGATTAAGTGCTGGCTTTGCGAGTGAACCTATTATTATTCGCAGTTTTTACTGCATGGGGAGTATTTTTTTTAATCTGGGCACGTAAAAAATTTCAGTAAAGAGTTTTCCATCAAGTGATTCTAAACAAGAAGAAATACGAGATAAAAAATATGGACACAAGTCGAAAATAAATGCCAAAATAGCTAGTTATGTTGTGCTCACTCATGTGAAGACCCTACAGTGAACCTATTATTATTCGCAGTTTTTACTGCATGGGGAGTATTTTTTTTAAACTGGGCACGTAAAAAATTTCAGTAAAGAGTTTTCCATCAAGTGATTCTAAACAAGAAGAAATACGAGATAAAAAATATGGACACAAGTCGAAAATAAATGCCAAAATAGCTAGTTATGTTGTGCTCACTCATGTGAAGACCCTACGGCCTACACAGTGAAAATTGTTGGCGAAAATGTTTACCCAGGACAAAAAGTCCAACTCAGTAAATCCAACTTCCAGATAGAGGCCGGCTTGTTTGTATGTTGCTTAGTCGTTGGAGCGAGGGACGACAACATCTTGAAGATGCCACGTGGAGTGGCAAGGAATCGAAGTATTTGCATGTTGGTGTGGTACTAATTAGTGATATTCTTTTGTCGCATGCGATTGAGGGAAGGCGGATGGTGCACCACTGGCCTGCTATCGGTAGAGTTTAGGAAGCTACGTGGCATATTCAAGACGAAATTGGAGCGTGTTGCCAGTGATGCCCTTGAAAGCTAAAGCTGGCAGCTTATATTGACCCTGTACGAAGACTCAAAATCACCCAAAGCGCACAATAGCCATTGCGCTCGGTCGGAGTGTGTTTGCGTAATCGAATCAGAATTCGGAGACCCGGAGGAGAACTAAGGTTATGGATATAGACCAGAGTCTTAAGTGGCACTGAGTAGGGGGCATTTCCCGTAGGCCGAGGCATAGGAAGATCCTTCAGTCGTGGACACATACTTGGAGACGCAGCATTGGTAGGTTCCTGCTAGATAGACCGACGATCTAGTGTCTCTGGACGTGAGTCGCGCAGAACATGGCTTTCCGATGGTTGGGAAAGGCCTGTTTCCAATAGTGGGTGTCTCTTGACTAACATAATTATGATGATGCAGACAGGTGCAGAAAAGTTACAAGATACTTACATAGAAGAAGTAAAAAGCAAAAAAGTCAAGCCTGTTTCAAAGCTTCAAGCGACTGCTTTAACTTTTATGCACTAATTAAAAGCTCCAAGTCGGATCCGTCCTGCAATTTAGCTTAACTGAAAACTGCAAAAAAGGAGAGATATAAGTTTACAGAGCTCTTGATTATTATTAAATTCTGTAGCTGTCTTTTGCCATTTCCGTAGCGTTTAGTTGTATTAAAGTTCAATTATTTTTAAGTAACGCGCTATAAGTAGTTTCTTTATAAAATCACAAATATGAAATTTCATTATTCATTCATTACACGGATATATGTATTGCTACTAAGTTTGTAAACAAGCAAACTGGCCACCTGATGGTAAGTGGTAACAGGCACCTATAATACATGTGGCTCTTGTGAGAATCGCAGCAGACGCAGCAAAACTGCAATCCCCACAAGAACCACAGTGTACGTTGCCAACTTGTGAGATCAAAGTCACGGTACCCAGTAATTTCACTGCCATATCTTACCCTTCGAACCGGAACACAGCAATGCAAGCACTGCTGCTTTGCGGCAGATATGGGTGAAACGGAGGTACCCAAGCAGTCGAGTGAAATTTTGTGAAATTTAAACAACAAGAGTTATTTACGATGAGACATCAGTTTGATCTACGAATTAATCGTACGATGCTTAAAAGATCACACATCTTTAAACATCACCGATTAACACCCTACAAGGCTCAAGTCAAGCTGCTCTTCGAGACTGTGGCTCATTCCACCAGCACGAATTGGTCCAGAGTGGTAAAGGTGCAAAGAAACTGGGTTTATGTGATGCCACGTATGTGATGTTACGTCCATCAGAAGACATCGGTCTTAATAGAAAATGTATGAAAAATAATTATTTAGAACTACGAGTACATAATGCTTAAATCACATAACGTGGCGCGGCATCACATAAGCCCAGTTTGTTTGCATCTTAAGAGTTGGCTCAAATTCCCATTTCTCCATATGTCCAGCCTTGGATCATTTGTGGATAGTATGCGCTCAGCTCTTCGTTTTTTTTTGATGAAATCACTAACAAGACACGCCCTGAGGCGCAATTTGTTATCGGTGTAACCAACCAGTATTATCAGAGACACGAATAAAACTGGAGGCGACAAACGTTCTGTTGTGACGAGGTGATGTGATTATTTTTATGTAATTACATGAGGACATCGAGTTGCGGCTTTCCTGTGTGTGTACCTTTGCTAGGGTTGGCACACGTGGAAAGCAATTAAATTAATAACATTCGCTTAAGTAGATAATAAAGGTTTAGTTTATCTACGTAATTTATATGTTTCTTGTGTAAAGTTGACTAATACAACATATATAAAAGTCGAGGGGGGCAGTATATTTTTGAAGTACAGTCAAAACAGAATAGTTGTGATTTAACTTAAGTGCTAGAAGGAATTGAATTACAAACATAGAAAGTGATTGCTCCAGAAGTTTTAAGTATGTGGTCGATATTAATACACCTATTTTATCATGCTATTATGGCGACAACCGTAATTGGCATAAGGCATAAGGCAATGGGGATAAAAACAACCAAATGGAACACTAGAGAAGATACGTTATTTATTAATACCAAGCATGTAGAGTACAATAATGAAAAAATTACGAAAAGAGTTATTCTATCTTTAGCTCATAAAATATATGATCCTATTGGTTATACGGCACCGATTATTTTAATACCTAAATTATTATTAAAAAGTTTACATGAGCTTAAGGTGGGTTGGGATGAAGACGTACCTAAAGAAGTGAGTGACAAATTTATATCCTGGATTAACAAAGTCAAATGCCTCAAATCTTTACGATTACCAAGACGCTTAACACGTGAAGATATTGACAAATGTAAGTTATCAATCCATACTTTTTGCGATGCAAGTAAAGTAGCATATGCTACAGCAATATATTTACGTAGTGAATATGACGGAAACGTATTCGTACAATTAATAGGTGCTAAGTCGAGACTATCACCAAATAAAGAAGGTAACGATATTTCTATACCGCGACTTGAACTTCTTGCTGCTACTATTGGAACCCGATTATACAGTCAAATTAAGAGTGCTCTATGTATGGATCATGATTGTTATTTCTGGACCGATTCGCAGGTAGTTCTCTCCTGGATCAAAAATGAAGGAGACTGGGGAGTTTTTGTAAAAAACAGAGTAAGAGAAATACGCGGCCACACAAAAATAAATGATTGGCATCATATTTCTGGTACTATGAATCCAGCTGACCTGCCTTCTAGAGGTTGTCACGCAGATGTTTTGCTTAAATCAATATGGTGGGAAGGCCCTGATTGGCTTAGAATGAGTAAAGAAAATTGGCCGATTCTCATGAGTCAATCAAGTGAGTCTCATTTGATGGTGGCAAATCACATAAAAGTTACTACCTTAGCAGTTCCAATAAACGAACAGTTTTCAGATAGTTTATTGTATTTCTCGAAGTACAGTATGATCAAGAGAATGCTTGCTTGGATGCTACGTTTTTACAATAATATTAGAGGAACAGAGAGAAAACGCGGTGATTTACAGATGGAAGAAATAAATTATGCAGAAAAGATATTATTCAAATTAATACAGAAAGAAACTTATGGTGAAAGGAAAGATTACAAGGACTTGAATACTGTCATAGATTCAGATGGCTTAATTAGAGTGAAGACTAAACTTTTTTCTGAAGAGCTTCCTTCATGTTATAGATTTCCTATTTTATTACCAAGCGGTAATATTATAGTGCAGAGACTTGTTAGGCAGAAGCATTCAGTACTGTTCCACGCTGGGACTCAGACACTTCTTGCAAACTTAAGACAGGATTTGTGGATAACCGGTATACGAGTTTTGGCCAAGAAAACATCAAGAAATTGCATCATTTGTAGGAAGCATAGAGGAAAATCATGTATGACACCCCTCATCCCTCTACCTACTAATAGAACAGAAGCAGGTAAACCTTTTGAGGTTAGTGGGGTTGACTTAGCCGGACCTCTCACACTGCGAAATGGTGACAAAGTATGGTTAGTGCTATACACATGCGCAGTTTACAGAGCCGTTCATTTAGATCTGGTGACGTCACTGTCCACGAATGACTTTTTACTTTCGTTCCGCAGATTTATTGCGCGGAGGGGTAGAATCGCAATAATTTACTCCGATAATGGAACTAATTTTGTTGGAGCAAGAAATCTGTTTAAATTGATAGACTGGAAGAAGGTTGTAACTCAAGCTACTATTCATGACATTAAATGGATATTGATCCCTCCAGGATCACCGTGGTGGGGAGGGTGGTATGAGCGTATGGTAAGGACAGTTAAAGAGCTTTTGAACGCGTCCTGGGAAAGGCATCTCTTTTCTTTAATTGAATTAGAGACAGTTTTGATTGAATGTGAAGCTATAATCAATTCACGGCCGCTTTCATACATTGTTGATGACGCTGATATATTATCTCAACCTATCACACCAGCATCATTTTTGCAACCCTTGTCATGTACGGAAGTTGCTGACTTGGATCAATTAGATGCGAAGAGTCTCAATCTCAGAGTCAAGTACTTACAAAAACTTAGAGAGGACTTAAAGGTACGTTTTCGTAATGAATATTTAGCGTTACTTGTACTCAAGGGAAAAGAAGGACAGCACACTTTAAAGGTAGGAGATATAGTTTTAGTGGAGATTCCGGATAAAAGAGTCCGCTGGCCTCTAGGTCGTATTGTAGAACTGCATGAAGGTCGGGATGGTATTTGTCGGGTAGCTAAGGTTAAGACCACCACAGGTGTACTTACGCGAAGCGTTAGGAAATTGTATCCACTCGAATGTAGCAGTTAAATAACGTTCGTACTTATATTTGATACCTAGGATTAAGAACCTTGTATATTACCTTTTTGTACTGTTATGCTAAATTCTTTTCTTTTTTTTTGTTTTTTGTCCCTTCGGAGGATGTTTGGGACTCTTTTCTATGTCAAGTTTTACTTGTCTTTATGTTGAGCTGTCAATGTCTGTCTTAATAAAACCACATCTTGAAATAACATATTTTTTATTCAAGATATTTTTAGCATATAATAAATCAACAACCGTTTTAGTAAATCCACGGTTTTTATCCCCAACACGTAAGATAGATAGTAATATAGTTAGCCAGGCGGGCTCAGAAGTCCTACTATCGAACAAACCGAGCGGATGCTCCCATGGGCAATCTAATCATCGACTTCCAGACCAATACCGGGCTGTCTCAACCACCACGGTGGTAACATAAATATACAATCTTATTCAATGCTCTTAATCATACCATTTGTGGAATAATAGTTTGTATCTTGTATTGTAAACTAGGAATTTTTGGCAGCCCTACATAGCTTGTTAGGTGCCCTCAGGCGACATGCCATTCGGAAATCTTGTTACTCTTATGATTTGTCGGCTAGAGAAATGAACTTCTAGTTGGTTTCGTATGTTAGTATGAAGTAATTTGATTTTTTTTATCCCATCCTGTATAATGTTTTTGCGATATTATATGGTAAAAAAAAACTCCATTTTTATTTTCTTAATAAAAACGTATTTTTACCTCTTTTTCATCATCAACTTAATGCAATCCATTGCAGGACAAAGGCCACTTAGACCCAGTCACCAGTTAAATCCCGTCCCATCCCGGCCCTCCCAGTCGTTCTAGGCGATTAACTGGCCCCAGGGAGTCCTTAGGTATTTTTTTCACGTACTATGAATGTACCTGGCTACCTTTTGAGTTCATACACTTGCCCAGATGAAGAACTATATACTGATTCATCATGCTCTCGAGTCATGTTCACAGACTGATCTCGAGAGTAATTACTCATTACGAAACGTCTCGCGCAGGTTTGACGACTTCCTGCCTCTCGAACAAACGGCATTCCGAAGAGGCTAAAGTATCACTGATTCTTGGAGTCAATATTTTTTTACAGTACTGGGGGAATGTGGTGACCTCCTTGGGCAGGTTGTGCGTCTTATGCTCCATGACATAGTGTCATGTTTGAATGTATATTTAAATATCGAATTAAGACATTAATCGATTAGCATCGATCGTCTTTTGTGGTAGAGAGTCACCAAGAAACAGCCTTAGAGCAATGTTGTACCAGTTTAACTGAAGAAATATACAGCAAATATGACGAAGTGAAAGAGTTTACTTAAAAATCCCCCTTAATGATCCCGGAGCGTGCGTAGGGCGCTGCAGTACCATATACCACATACATACGCTACAGAAGACCGAGGATTACTACCTGTTACTATGCTTGGCTAAGAAGTGGCAGTTCAGGACACGTTACTCGCAGAACTGATGGCCGTTGGGCCGGATATCGTGTTTCGGTGTTCATGCCACAATTGCAATCCAATTTTTTGCTTTGGTTAAATGTCTTTGTTTTGGTCCCACTAAGGAGGCTCTCATAAGGGACTATTATATATCGGGCAGCCATACGGCGTGATGAAGGTGAAATGGAGGGCCTATTAGAATTCCGAGGAGTGCTATATTTTGATTTATCCCTCCATTAGGAGGCTCGGTTGTCCTCTTCAGTGGAAATTAAGGAAATTAAGTGTATAGTTTTGTATATTATGTTTGTTCCAATTACCTAGGTATAAATTAACTCCTTTATTTAATTCATTCAATTTTTTTCTCTGGATATAAATTTTGACATAATTTTATTAGGCTTTAAATTTAGTGTCTTAATTTTTAATTATTAAAGTGAAACTTTATTTTACAATGCCCCAAATTTTACGTCCATCTATCGCATGTCGCAATTCAAAAAAACATCAGGTCTTTAATTTCACGATTCCATTTATGACAGGATTGGTCATGTGCGTCAGAGCTTCGACTTTAAATCGAGAGGCAGTAGTTCGATTCTGGTGTAGAACACTGATTTATTTTTCATAAAGGACAATGCCGATTTGTGACCGGAAATGAACAGGAATAAAATGATTACTGTATAAATTTAAAATGAAAATAAATAATTTTAACACATAGCAATAAATTGTCAGACAACCTCCTTGTGGTGCACCCTGGGCAACCCGGCAGATTCTCTGTCGCGGGCTAATAGTCTGACGAGAGGACCCCCATAATGGGGAGTTGTGGGATGGCCGCGTTTAACCTGGTAGGCCACTTCGTGTGGCCACCCGCTTCATGCGGGGAAGGGCGAAGTCCCCTCTTCTTATGTTAAGAAGAGGTGTGGCTCTCGCTAGAAGCCGCTTCCGGCGGCTACCTCTGGTGGTAGAGGGTCGAGGCGAGTTTTCCGCCGTGGCGCTTCGCGCCCGTTGGGGTTCTCCCCGAGTTTCGACTCACCCGCGCGGCGGTGGATCCAGTGGGGTTCCGCCGTCGGGCAACTCGATACCCGTACTGAGCGGACCGGGGGCCCGGCGCACTGAGCGTCGGGCCGCGTGGAAGACAACCACAATAAAAAACCAGTTTCGGAGTGTAGAGCGGCGCAATCGCGTCAATACATAAAATATATCATGTCATTTTATTTTAATACTATGCCAGTTAATTTCAATAAATAATTCAATATTAAAATAAAAATAAATTAAATTTGGAAGTGAGACTGATTATCAAATTTATCGCTTAAAAACTCGTTCAGAATACGCCTTATCTATTAAACAAGTTTTTAAATTTTTAATAATTTTTTTGTCACATGTCTCGTTTATTATAAGGTAACTTGTTGAACATCAAATTTGGATTTGTATTATGCCATCAAATTTGGATTTGTATTATGCAACTTTAGTTTAGACTGAGGTAATACAAGTTTATTTGCATGTCTAGAGGGATATCGTCTTGGTATATCACACTGTTTTGTTAAATAATTAGTATATTTTTTATAAATTTAATTAGTTCAAGTATATACAAGTTTATTTTTTAATTATCACAAAAAAATTGTGTGCTTGTTCAGACAAGCAAACTGAACAACTTTCACTATGGGACCAACTTTGAAATCGCAAAAAAAAATCAGCTGTTCCATACAACTGTTCAACATTCACTGAACCTAGATGTATGGAACAGCTGATTTTTTTGTTATAATTAAAAAATAACCTTGTATAAAGAAGGTACAGTTAGAATTTTATATTTTTTGAAATATGGTTTGCAGCTATCGGTATAATCTATGTTTGCTAGAATTCGTATGCATTTCTTTTGTTGCAGAAAGACGTTTATAGAATCTGTACTATTTCCCCAGAGAATTATGCCAAAGGAAAGCCACGCGTGTGCGTAAGCATAATAAGCAGACATAGCCGAATCAAAATCAGTACCTTTCTTAAGTTCTCTTAGGGCATAAGTAAATGACGATAGTTTTGATTTTATTTTTTCTATATATTTTTCCAGTTTAAATTACTGTCAATGTTTAATCCGAGAAGCGTGAAGGTATCTACGCACTCTAAGGCGTCACCATTATAATTAAAAGTTATATCAATGGGTTGTTTTTGGTATGGTCTAAATTGCATTAATTTTGATTTTTTGAAATTAATTTCTAAATTTATCATATTCAATTTTTCAATTCAATTTTTCAAATTTTTAAATTTTCAACACACTTGCTCGTAAAGTGGATCTTATTTCCCTGGAACTACGTGCTTTATGTATTTAACATAAAGCACGACTTACGAAGAAACTCGGAAACATACAAACTTTATCACTGTATAATATTAGTGTAATATTCATACAATTTATATAATAATGGACTTTTCTAAGACGAACATACATAGTCTTTTACGTAAAATAAAAAAAATATTGAGTCACATATTGATAAGCTTCAATGAACGATTGCTCTGAGCTACGTAAATAGGCTAAACTGAGCCACGTAAACACGGAACACACCTCCAGGAAACGTAATATCGCTTCAAAAACGGAAATTTATCGCAGCAATGTGTTTCGTTTAACTTGCGTCGTCGTTGGAACGCTATTTATTCTCCAGATGTCACTAGACTCCGCTACGTTTTTGACGAAGGTCGCATGATCGAGTAGCCACACTTGCGGACTCATCTGAATGCTAACTAGGTAGGCTTTTAGGCTGCAAATAGCCTTTAAGTGACCTCCTCGGGGACCAGAATTAACATAGAACATATTAGGTTTTATGTTTATGTTGCTCATTCGTATTTTGTGTTGTGCTGATATGTAGTGGGATAAATCTGTGTCGCAATTATGATGGAATTATAAAAATATTTTGTAAAATATTGCAAAATACTTTTTTTATGTTAATTTTAATAATAAAAACATTTTATCTCCTGTTTTATCTTATTCTAAATGAGTTACACTTAGATCTCAAAGTTAACTTAGAAAAATATGTAATTGTAATGTAACAATAAACAGTATCTTTTGTGTCATTATTTTTTCTAATCATGTCGGGATATTCATCCCTTAATGATAGTCTCAATATGACCTGCAGAAGTATTCATGTGCGAAATGCGGAGGTAAGTATAATATATGGCGACCGAAAAGATTCATTGTTTGGCTAAGCCAGTAAGATAAGTGATGTGATAGCTCCATTTCTACAGCTCTTATTCTAGTTGTAGTAGGTACAATTTGATCAAATTTTACCTAATGAATTCATTATCTGAGAAGTGCTCATAAAATTCACTTGCCGTAAAAATATGTCAGTCTCGAATTTGTTATATGAATTAATTGCTAGGTTTACGAGGAATATCTGGGAATCAAACATTTTTTTTATAGTTTATGGGTAGGTACTTGTCCTCATCTTGCCTGATGGTAAGCAAAGGTGGGGACTAAGGTGGAGCGTGCCTACTCATTAGGTGCCGATTCACTCTAGTCCTGAAAAGACCCGGGTTGTAGTGAGGTGGGAACACAGAGGACGGCAAAGAATTCCATTCCCTCGCAGTACGCATTAAAAAAGTGGAAGCGAAACGCTTCGTACATTTGTAAAGTCAAGCAGTAAATTTGACATTTGGTGTTTTAATTTTATTTTTAGACATACATAGAATTGCAGAGCAGAGTATTCTTTAGGAAGACCGGTAGCCTTGTGTCTACCGGTCCACCACTCCGGTTACCATTTACTGGAAGACGCAGCGTTAGTAGGCCCCAACGATCTGATGAATAAGCTGGGCCAATGATCTGTTGAATGTCGCAAGAAGCCGCAGGATACAAGCAGTGCGGCACTGACCGACGTGGATATTCTTGGGGAAGGTCCGTGTTCAGCAGTGAGTGTCTCTCGACAGCAATTATCTTCATGATAAAATTTATATCTTACTTGCGATTTGGAATGAAATGCTGGAATTATTTAATAAAAATGTACAGACCCACCTACCCACTCTTCAAGTTGATGTAGATAATAATATGTTTAGTACATAATTGTTTTCAAATACCAAATACAAACTAGCCACACACCAGCTAGGCAACAGGTTGAAAAAATAAAAATTTTATATTATTCAAATTCGACAATTTTTTACCCTCCACATAAAAATATTCTATCGCCATCCTTCAATACGAGTGCAGTCGATGCATATTCAACACCGTCTGCATTCCGAATGCGATGGCTGTGCAAATTGAAATTTATCCGAGCAAGTACTTTTCTCTGGAGCGAGTAGATGGATCTCGTCATCCTAGAGTTGCGGCGTGGCGAATAGAGAAACTACTGGTTCCATGGTCAAGAAGCTTGATTATATGAAGTTTTTTGCTTTTTCAAAATATTTCATTTGTTCATAAATTATTTATTTATTAGTATCGATTCGTAGAGGTTTTTCCGTCATTGCCCAAAATATATTTTTTTATACTAGACTAGCTTTTCGCTCGCGACTTCGCCCGCGTTATTTTTGTTTTCCTGTAGGAAAATTAGGTACCCTATGTCCTTCCCCTGGTCTCGAAATATCTCTATACCAACTTTCATCAAAATCGGTTCAGTAGTTTCGAAGCCTATTCAATACAAACAAACAAACAATCAAATCTTTCCTCTTTATAAAATTAGTATAGATGTGGCTGTATTGGACTTAAAATTAAATTAGTTCTGTCAGTATGGCCGCGTATGAGTTGTGTGACAAATAGTGAAATCCTTTTTCAACCGACTTCAGGAAAAGAGGAGGTTATCAATTCGATCCGTATGCTGTTTTTTTGTGTGTATGTTACTCGATTACGCAGCCAATTGTGGACTGATTTCCAAAAATTCGTTTTGTATTCGATAGAGTTTACTCCTGGAGTAGTTCTAAGGTCACCAAAGTCAGGATCTGATGATGGAGTCCCATAAACATCGAGTGAAACCCTTAAATTTTATAGGTATGTCCAACGTATTTTGTGTGTATGGTCCACAATTGGCGATTACTCCGCCAATCGTGGACCGATTTTCAGAATTTCTCTTTGCAATTGATTGAGTATACTTCTGGAGTGATCCCAAGGTCACCAAAGTCAGGATATGATGATGCCATGAACATCAAGGGAATCCCTTAAATTTTATACGTTCGTCCAACGTGTTTCATGTTTTTTCAAAGCTATTCACGTATTTGCGTCTGGTAATCATGAACCGAGCTGATGATGGAAGGATCCTTAACTTTCTCTCTTGAACTCGCTGACTTGACCTGACCTGACCTAACTTTGGACCTGAAATTAATACCAGCTCGCCGAAGGTGACCTGGTATTAAATTCACTAACAAGATTTCATTTACTAAATGTTAAAAATAAGAAATAATTTACAAAAATAAAAACCGACTTCAAAATCACTATTATTTTTAACTTTTTAGTGTTTTTGAAGTCGGTTTTTATTTTTTGTTAAATATTTTTTATTGAATTACTTGTCGGCCCTCGGGTACTAAACACTGAGATAACTTTTAGAATATGTGAAATGAAAACATAGCTTTTGACACACCATAAAGGCTTTTGGCCTTTATTACATCCGATGGTAAGTGACGCTAAGGTCGAAGATGAAAGCGAACTTATCCTGGACTCATCAACAACTCAGGAACTGGTTATCGACACAATAATATTATAATTTCATTGTTATAGAGACAAACTTAGGTAAGATGGTGGTAGCTAGCCAGGCAGACTCAGAAGCCTATCAACTAAACCGAGCAGAAAATCTTCAGCCCCCATGGGGAATTGAATTGTGAACCTCCGGAACAGATCTGGGTGGTCTCTACCATTAAATGGTAATGGTCGAGGATGGATGGAGGCGCGGCTATGTCATATCATGACAATCGTAAATAGCATGGTTTAAATTAGTATAACTAATAGAAATTTTAGCCTTGCAGAACGTACCTACCATACTGAATAATCACAACGAAGTATTCATTCCCAACGCCAAAATACCTAATGGCGGTCGCAGTCGTCCCTGGTACAACAACACCTGCAGGAAGACTGCCCACCTCAAGCAGTCTGCGTACATCGCCTGGGACAACGCCAGAAAAAGATCCTGGGATCGCCGGGATCCTGGCGTAATGGAGAAGAAGCGACAGTACAACGCTGCCTCTAGATCCAACAAGAAGGCTATTGCTGAAGCCAAGACGGAAAACGTGGTCAGGGTTGGCGAGTGACTAGGAAGCTATCCCAGTGGGAGTAGTGTCGTTTTTGGTGGCTGGCCAAAGCTACGCAGCTTTGGCCAACGTAATTTCTGCCAGTCCAGTCTCCCACCACTGCGTGTAGCTGATAGCAGCCTGGCCCACAGCGCAAAAGAGAAGGCCAATCTCTTGGTCCAACTCTTTGCCTCCAACTCGACAATGGACGATGGGGGAGCCACACCACCCACCATCCCTCGGTGTGAAAGTTCTCTGCCTGAAATCCGCATTATACAACGTGCGGTGAGGCGGGAGCTTAAGCTCCTGAACGTCTATAAGTCGAGTGGGCCGGATGGCATCCCAGCAGTGGTGCTGAAGACGTGTGCCTCTGAGCTAACCTCCGTACTAACGCGCCTTTACCGCCTTTGCTATCAGAACAATAGTCAAGCATCTTCGTGGAAGATTGCTCACATCCACCCAATTCACAAAAAGGGTGACCGATCGGAGCAATCAAATTACAGGCCAATAGCGATAACGTCCTTGCTCTCTATGACTATGGAGCGGGTCATCAACTCCCGCCTGCTACGGTACCTGGAAGAGCACCAGCTGATTAGCGACTGACAATACGGCTTCCGTCATGGCCGTTCAGCTGGTGATCTTTTAGTTTACCTGACACATCGTTGGGCTGAAACTTTAGAGGGCAAAGGTGAGGCTCTCGCCATTGGACTGGATATTGCTAAGGCATTTGATAGATTCGTGAGAAAAGCTCTGGCACAGAGCTTTTCTCACGAAGCTACCATTTAATGGAATCCCCGAGGGACTCTGCAAATGGATAGCCAGCTTCTTGGATGGTAGGAGCATTAAAGTCGTCGTCGACGGCTGCTGCTCCAAAACCATGGCTATAAATGCTGGCATTCCACAAGGTTCGGTGCTCTCCCCAACCCTGCTCATTCTGCATATCAATGACATGTCGTCTATTGACACCCTTCATTGTTATGCAGATGACGGGTGATGTGCGATATACCGACCACCAGAATGTCCCTCGGAGTTCGTTGTATGAAAGGCGGTTGCAACTTGTGTCTGAAGTCGAAGACTCTCTAGGGCAAGTCTCCAAATGTGGCGCAAAGAACTCAAGTTCAATCCCATGAAGAAACAAGTGTGCGCGTTCACTGTAAAGAAGGACCCATTAACGTAGTGCCTCAGTTCCAAGGAGTAACTCTTTATATGTCCGATGGTATTGGGATCCTTGGTGTGGAAAGTTCTGCTAAAGTGCAGTTTGGGAGTCATCTGGAGGAAAAAGCCAAATTGGCAAGCAAAAAGCTGGGCGTCCTGAACAGAGCAAAGCAGTACTTCACTCCAAGCCAGCGGCTAATGCTTTATAAATCACAAATTCGGTCGCATATGGAGTACTGCTTGCACCTCTGGGCAGGAGCTCCCAAATATCAGATCGACCCTCTTGACTCCTTGCAAATGTGTGCATTCCGCATCATCAGTGATCCCAATATCACGGCCTCAATGGAGACGCTGGAGCAAAGGAGAGATTTTAGTTCTCTCTGCGTGCTCTATCGGCTCTTTAACGGAGAGTGCTCTGAAGAACTGTTTGCAATGGTGCCCTCTTCACCTTTTTACTACCGCACTACCCGCCATCGTAGTAGAGTTCATCCATATTACCTGGAACCGATCTCGTCTAGTACAGTTCGGTTTCTGCGTTCATTCCTTCCACGTACATGTCGGCTCTGGAATGAACTCCCAGCTGCGGTGTTTCCTGAGCGCTACGATATGTCCTCCTTCAAACGAGGCTTAAGAAGAGCACTTCTCTCCAGGTAGGCAGTGACTGAACTGTGCCCCTGGCATTGCAGATGTCTATGAGCGGTGGTTACCATTTAACATCAGGTGGGCCACTGGCTTGTCTGCCACCGTAGGCAATAAAAAAAAACAATCAAACCGCTTCTGTGGTCTAGTGGTTAAAATCACCCGGTTTGTTCCGGAGGTCCGGGGTTCGATTCCTCACGAGCAGCAGCAGTTTTTCTGCTTGGTTAGGTTTGTGGCAGGGCTTCAGAATCCATCTGGCTAGGGTACTACCACCAGCTTATTTAGGTTTGTTACCATAATAACAATGTCAATCATATTGTTATGTTCCAAAGATAACCAGTTCAGTTGAGGAATAAAGGTGAAGCTCGCTTCTATCTTATCGTCACTTTCCATCAGATGAAATGTAAGCCGAGAGCATCGTTGTGTGAAAAAAATACCGTATACATACTTATTCTGAGGATGATCGAAGGAGTTCTCTATATTTAGAATAGCCGATATAGTCAAATTATAATGATCAGGCAAATACGAGTAACATGAATCAAGGTGGGAGTTTGACATTGAAACGCGGGCGATGATCATGTTCCTATGAATAACTGCCTAGGGCAGTGTGTAACAGAAAACCCTGCGAACCCTTTTAGGGGCATGTTCATAATCGATATACGATCGTTTCTACGTATGCCATTTTTCAAAACACTTCAGTAAAAAAATTAATAATTTAATCATTAATATTTAAAAAGTAACAGCGATTGCTCACCACTTTGTGTGCTGGCGGCACCCGAATTTGCTGTAACTGAGGCCCAATTCTACTAATAAGTTACAGCCGAATCGAAACTGAACCGTTGCGTTCGACCAATCAGAGCGCCACCGAACAGTTGCATCATCACGTCATCGAACAGTTGAATGGCAATAAGCGCTCCGATTGGTCGACCGCAATGGTTCAGTTTCGATTCGGCTGTACCTTATTAGTAGAATTGGGCCTCTGATAACTTGTAAATACTGATGTAAGAAATAATTTTTTTAGTAATTTCTTTTTTGTTTTGTTTTTTTTTATTGCAGAAAGTTGGCAAACAAGCAAACTGCCCACCTGATGGTAAGTGGTAACAGTCACCTATGATACATGTGGGTCTTGTGAGATTCGCAGCAAAACTGCAACCCCCACAAGAACCACAGTGTACGTTGCCAACTTGACACAAGATGTAAAGTCCCAGTACCCAGTAATTTCACTGCCATATCTTACCCTTCAAACCGGAACACAGCAATGCAAGCACTGCTGCTTTGCGGCAGAAATAGGTAAGACGGAGGTACCTAAGCAGACGACCCTGGTACAGAGTCTCCCTCCAGTATACTCGTATAAATAGAAATACTCGCTCAAAAAACGTGTATTAAGGGTTCACAGGATTTTTGTTACCATGTATAGTCCAGGAGCAGTGTTGCCAGATTTTTTCCACCTTCCCCCCCAAATACATTTAAAAAACCCCTAGTTTCTCCAGTTTGATTGATAAAAAACCTCTGACTATTTTGGCCATGTCATATACATAAGCTTTCTAATATTGAAAATAAAAAACTTAGAAGTTTTCTTCAAATTACCTATTTTAATTTATTTCACATACATAGCCGTGTGTCTGTCGATTCGGATTTTTCCTTATAAATGTCTGTGTGAGACTGTGGAAAACAGTCTTTTAGCCGGAATTATGATAAACAAGACAGTTCAATGGTAACATAATGTGTTGCCAGCTAATACTCGTAAGTTTTAGTGTCTCATTCATTCTATTTGGTGAATAAATTGTCGGTCTTGTCTGATATAAAAAGGAATTTGCCATTTGGTTAGAATAGTAAAAAACCTTCAGAAAATCCCCTAGATAAATTTCGTGATATCAAAACCTCCAAAAAACCTCAAAGACCTGCAAAAACCCCTAGGATTTAGGGAAATCCTCTGAATTTGGCAACACTGTCCAGGAGTTACTACATAATATCGATGTCCAGTATAGGAGTCTTTAATGATGCTCAAGGATCATGTGGATACTGTGCTGTTTCCCTTTTAACGTTTAGTCAAGCCTGGTTGGGTTGTCCAGAGAAACTGAGTATTTCTGATCACGGATCCCCACGCTGAAGACAACCTGGTCCCGAGATTGACTTCGTGGGTAAGACATGCATTCGGCGGGGGAGTATCCATCAAGAACTACTTAGAAGTTACAAGTTTTATTAGAAAATGTTTTTCATTTCACCGCATTGAGATGTAATTTCATATTTAGTAGCAATTTCTGAAAGACCATTCATCATACAACAACACGTGTAAGCATTCCATAGTAAAATTAATAACGCCATTTTATAAGCTGGGCGTGAGTTAATAAAATCGTTTATCAACTGCCTTCGCGGATTTAATATAGTTTAGTTATGTTTATCAATAACAGTAAAAAAGTGTCGGGAGTCACGTGTTCGTAGCAGAATGTTGTGTTGTGTGCGATATATTTCGTAATATTAGTGTCGAAACAATTTACGTTAACGAATGCTGAGTTGGCGAATTCATTGTTTACGTTTTTTGAATCTTTTTGCCATACAATCCTTTGGCTTGAGTCGTTCATAACAAAATGAATAAGTAATCAAAAAATAACTTATTAGAGTTAAAAACGACACTACTCGTCACTTACATCTTAGACTCAAAGATGTTTTGATAAACTTAAAACGTTGTCCCTGTTATAAATAGCGAAACCTGACCTCAATAGGATACAATAAGATTAAGTTTAGGTTACATTGTTTTAATGTCGCAATAAGTAAGTTTAAGTTACATTGTTTTAATGTCACAAGGGTAGAGATAATTCAGCATGACTAATGTTGCCACGAACATGCAGACTGTTTTATAGAAATTATAGTCAATTTTTTAACGGCGTCGGCGTCGCAGCTTAAGAGCACCTTACCTTGGCACCGACTTAATATATAAATGTGATGGTGTGTTCTTAAATTATTTTTGACTTTTTGGTATTTTTGAAGTCGGATTTAATTTTTTGTAAAAAATTGCTTATTTTTATCGTTTCATTGAATTTTATACCAGTTTACCGAAGCAACTTTAATATTTTTTAAAGTACAAGCACGGGTCAATACGTAATAGAGATGATGACTGAATTCTAATTTTCACGTCTCGTCATAAAATATTAAAATACCGTAGAAAAAGATACAATCCTGTGAAATTAGAATTAAAATCGGCTTAGAAATACATTAGATACAAGCATTTTAAGTTGTTAATTTGGAAGCGATTAGACAGAGAGATCCGACATCAACCGTGACGTCATTGTTTAGTACGGCCATATAAACTCCATGTAAATTGCCGTTTTGCTAGAAAAAGATGGAGAAAAATCTTTAATACCTTATATCTTGATTGTTTTTTAGTTATTCGAAAATCGTTTTTTTCATTCAGTTTATTATATGAATGAGCTTCTATTAAAGCAAAAAAAAAATTGTCATCTAGCCTATTGTAATATAAAAGGACTATCCCCTAACTCCTAATCCTATAGGAACATTCTATCATCAGCTCAGCATCATGAGATTAAGACTATACAAGACGCAGATACCTGAATAGTTTGAGATAAAATGTGATTAAAATGTGGTATGTGCCAGTAAAATTTGAGGGAATTTACCTGGGATCCCATCATCAGTTCTTGATTTTGGTGACAATGGGACCACTCTTTTGAATTCCAAAAGAATTTTAAAAATCGGTCCAAGATTAATCGCGCAACATACATACAAAAACATCACGTCGAGCATCCTCCTTTTTTGAAGTGGGTTAAAAGAGAAATTTTCTTAAATAATGACAATCAGTCGGAGGTTTTACTGCATATAGTGAGTGCATTACATGGTTTTACGCTCCGTTACTAGTGCTACTCTGAGTATTGTCCCATAATATAATGCTTAAAGGACTATGGCAGAATAATATCTGAAAGAATCATTTAGCGTCTACAAATTCCATCATTACAAATGTGCTTAAAATGATATCTTATGATTTTTCCAAAATACACAAAAACGTGATAAAGTCTGGAAAAAAAGTAACATTTATATATTCGCTAAATGACTAAAAGATAGCAGGTCCTTCGATAATCACCGCAGTCCGATTTGCCGATTACCTGGCAATGTCGGTTCGAATTAATATTGCGTTGAGAGTAATTAGTACCGCAAATCTCTCATGTCAGCGCGAATACAGCGATTTCGTGTTGCAGCAATATCACTGTACGTGGAAAATTATTATATGATAGCGTCACAGCTAGCGTGAGCGCGCTCACACCTGATACGAAAAATCAATCAAGAAATCAATTCGGACGCATTGTCTATTTGGCAGTGCCATAACATCGTTCTCGCTTGTTCCGTCTAAAAGTGGTCCGAATTTCGCTGTTTTGTTTTGATTGTGAGTTGCTTTGCATCTTCGAGTATTTGCTGTTGATTTTCTTTCTTTTAAGTAACCCTGCCCCCGTAGCACGTCCACCAAAACACGATATGATAAAGCGATTTATCGCGGTGAACAGTCAAAATACGTCGGAACCCTATTGTATTTTGACTGTTCGCCGCGATAAACCGCTTTATCATATCGTGTTTTGTTGGACGTGCTAGGGGGGCTGGACTGCTACTGGACTACCGATATCTCATATCTTCATTCTCTCATATCATTTTTTTCATTTATTTAGAACACATACAGTCATATTCAAATTCAAACATAATTCTATAAAAATGGTAATAAAGAGACCTGGAGGTTCATAAATGTTCATGAAAAGGTTGGAAAAAATGAGCGACATTGATAACATGAACGACCATACAAAAAAACAAAATAAAATTATATAATAAAAATTAAATAAAAGGGGCATTGCATAATATACCTACAATACAGTTGAGTTAGTAAACAAAGTTATATATTTTTTAATACTATTTAAAGAATCATATAAAGGGTCGAAATTACATAAATTCTTATTATAAAAACTGCTGGTACGTCTGAAAAATGTGTGTTGACAATATTTGGTACGAGCAAAGCTCACTGAAAATAACGCACGAGGGCGAAAACAAAGTTTTGGCACATTAAAATATATATTTTGCAAGAGGTTGGGACATTTTATAACATTTTTAATGATTTTGAAAAAGAAACTCATATCAAGATATTGCCTTCTGCTACAAAGAGATGGTACTTTAAAATGTGCATGCATGCATAATGTATAGTAGTCACATTTTTAGCTTCTTTAGATCAGCCTCACACGTAATGCTGTGAACTTTTTATTTATCGTCCTTCCGCATAAAGATCTTACATTGCCTAACCCATAGGTAGACATAGCCTAGTTTAGTCTTCAATTCACGGGCCTTCTTCAATAACAGCTTGTTCGCGGCAGTAAGGTGGTCGTTAATGTAGACAGGCGATGCAAGGCCCGCCAGTCCGGCGTCGGCGGTGGTGAGGCCGCGGCGTGCTCGCGCGGCCGCCAACAACTCCTCTTTACGACGTCTTGCACAAAAGCGCACTACGATATAGCCGGCGGCCGAGGGTCCGCGCTCTGATCACCACCAGTAGTTGTAGCAAATCTACGAACGCGATGAATGACATCAACATCAGCATCGCACAGCTCGAACCCGATGGTAATGGATATGCTTGTGAGAATTGAAAACAAGTTCTCTCCGTTTTTAAGAGGGACCCCGCTGATTTCAATATTATTAAGCCTGCAATACTGATCTCGTTCACACTCATTCTGGTTGAGGATAGCTATTGGAAATGAGCGCAGAGTTTAAATAAAATATCGTAGTTTTGATTATAATATGTTTTTATATTAACAAGAGAAAAATTGATAGAGAGAAAACAATGACAATCTTTTATTCTTAATGATTTGACATATGACAGATTACTTGCATTTTGACCATAACTCCAACAGTCCCCCTCAAAAATGCAAGTCTTCTAAGCCAATACACTGTCTTATAAGCGCAAAACTATAGGAACATTTTAATTTATATTAGATAGAAACTAAGTCTTAAACATAATATATGAATACAATGAAATAAAATATTTTATAATAATTTTAATTTATTCCTTAATTCCAGGAACTTGACCGAGGGTACCATCTTCGTGAAAATATCAGCTAGTTGTTGTCCTGTGGAAATTTGCTCTAGCTTTATAATTTTCTTATTGATGTTTTCCCTTGTAAAATGGTACTTGACATCAATATGTTTCGACCTTTTATGGTTTGTAGGATTATTCGCAATACATATACAACTATTGTTGTCTTCATATATTACAATGGGCTGTGTTATTTGGATATCAATACTATTTAACAAAGACTTAATCCATATTGCCTCTTTCACAGCTTCAAAAAGAGCCATGTACTCAGCTTCTGTTGAGGAGGCGGCTACTGTGTTTTGCTTACGTGTATTCCACGATATTACACAGTTTTCAAACACTTGGTATACATATCCTGTCGTGCTTTTACGATCTAATTCATCGCCAGCCCAATCAGAATCTGCATAACCTGTGATCAATTGCGTATATTCGCACCTTTTATAGGTCAATTTGAGATTTACAGTTCCTTTGATATACCTTAAAAGATGTTTTAAGCACTTCCATAATTCTGGGTTACTCTTACTTTGATATCTACTGAGTATACTTATTGCTGCACAAATGTCTGGTCGCGTGCAAAGCATCGCGTACATCAAACACCCTATACCATTCTTGCATGGGGCATCGTAGTGCTCATCCGAGTTCAAAGCATTATGATCTAATTTTGAGGGAAAAGGTGAGTTTGATTGATTGCAATCACTCATGTGGAATTTGCTTAAAACATTTTGTAAGTATATTGATTGATCTAACGTGATTGAGTCATTAGTCCTTTCTATCCGTATACCTAGAAATAATTTGATTGCATTTAAATCTGTCATGTCAAATTTTTGCCTTAATAATTGTTTACAAAAATTTAGGTTTGTTTCTTTTTTTGTACATAAGACCAAATCATCAACATATAGTACTATATAGATATTATCATCTATACGTTGTTTATTAAGTATATACAAACATGGATCAACTGCTGAACTTTTGAAACCCAGCTCATTTAAAACATGACTAAGACGCTCATTCCAACACCGAGACGACTGCTTTAAACCGTACAACGACTTGTTTAGCTTGCAAACCTGGTTTGATCCGGCTGCAACGCCTTCAGGAACCTCCATATATATATTTTCTTTTAAAATGCCATTTAAAAATGCGGTTTTTACATCCATATGATGAACTTGTAAGCTATGCTGATTTGCAAAAGCTAAAATGAATCTAAGCGTTGTGATGCGTGCCACTGGTGCGAATGTTTCATCATAGTCTTGTTGGTACTTTTGGGTAAAACCTCGAGCTACTAAACGAGCCTTATAACGGGAAGGTTCCCCTAACTCATTGTGTTTAATAGTAAATACCCATTTACAGCTAATAATATTTACACCGTCTGGTCTGGTCACAAGATTCCATGTTTGATTTTTATACAATGAATCTAGTTCACATTCTACAGCTTTAAGCCACTTATCACTATCACTTCTACAAGATATATCGCTATAGGTCTTAGGTAGTGATTGTACAGTTGTTAGCGATAAAAGATACAAATCTGGGTCGTCCATTCGTTTATAATCGATGGCCGGCAGTTTGAGTATTCTTTCACTTCGCCTTATTTTATTTGACGAATTAGAATCCTCAATATCATCCGATTGATTATCAGAAATAAGAGTGTGTTTCTTGCCTGTTGGCTTTGCTGACTTCTTTTCACCGTCAGGCTTACCAACTTCGGCGGACATTTCTGTATCTGGTTTTATATCCTGTTGAGTGTCTGTTAGCTTTGCTGAGTTATCGTTATTGTCAAGCTTGCTAACTTCAATACACATTCCAGGATTTTGATTTGTCGGCCTTGACTGTACATAGTTAATTTCATCAAATATAATATCGCGGGCGATAAAGAATTGACTATTTTCAACATTAAATAGCTTATATCCATTTTGACCATACCCGACTAGAATAGCTTTGAATGACTTTTCGTCAAACTTAGCTCTTTTTGTTTTATCATGTACGTAAGCCGTTGAACCAAATACCTTTATGTGACCGATTTTAGGTCTTTTTCTATGCCACATTTCATATGGTGTTTTATCTGATAGCGCTTTTGTAGGTAGCCTATTAATTAGATAAGTAGCCGTCAGTACAGCTTCACCCCACATTGATTTATCTATCTTCGCATTTGCGACCATGGTTCGTGCCATTTCGGTCAACGTACGATTCATGCGCTCAGATACGCCATTTTGTTGCGGTGTGTATGGCACCGTTAAGTGATACGTTATGCCCTTAGAAACACAAAATTCTTTGAACTCATTTGAAAGATACTCTCTACCGTTGTCACAATATAGATTTGTAACTTTTGTGTTAAATAAATTCTCACTTTTAGCAACAAAATCTCTAAAGCATTTTAGTACCTCCGCTTTGGCATTCATTAAGTATGTAACTGTATAATGAGTATAGTCATCGATAAAAGTAACAAAATAGTTTTTGTCATCAACAGTGATTGGTGTTATCGGACCACAAACATCGGAGTGAATGATGTGAAGGGGCCTATTTTGAGTTTTATTACATCTATCTTTGGCCTTCGCAAAGGGAAGTCTTGATTGCTTACCAAGAATGCATGGTTCGCAAATCTCGTCTTTAGGAGTGACGTCACTGATCAATGAACTATCACTTTCATGTATCAAACCTTTGAGGACGTTAAACTTTTGTTTATTAGGGTGACCTAGCCGGCTATGCCATAACTTGTATGAGTCAATTGAATTATTTACTAAATTTAAATTCTTTTGCTCCGTAATTTTGTAAGTTAGCTTATAAAGACTGTTACTATTTTCACCACTCATAATGCATTTGTTCTTATAGTGCACCTGAACACCGTTGTTGCCAAAAACTACTATCATACCTGCACGTTGCATACGAGTCACAGACAGTAAATTATGACGTACCTCGGGTGAATACAATACTTCATCAATAGAACCCTCAAAACCTAAATCTGTCGTCACCTTGATACACCCTCTACCATAAGCCAGGATTGACTCGCCGTTCTTAGCAACGCCGATCTTCAGCGGTGAAGAGAGCTCAGTGTACGACGTAAACACATCTCGTGTGTTCACTATGTGGTCGGTGGCACCAGAATCTAAAAGAAAAGATACTTCAGTCTTAGTAGAATGACTTTTAGGTTCAGGTAACTTACAGTTGGTGAGCATAAAAGCAAAACCGCCCTCGTCAGTGTCGCAAGTCTCCAGGTGGTGCGCTGCTCGCTTGTTTCCGCCACCGCCACCGTTAGCGCCTGGCTGGCTGCTACTGCCACCATGCGCCTTCTTGTAGAACCGACAGTCCTTCTTGAAGTGGTTACGTCTTCCGCAAAAATCACAGTACATGTTTGACTTCTTGAAAGTAGAAGGATTTCTATGGGTACTGGTAGTGTTCCGGGGTGTAAAAGTTCTCTTTGGATAAAACTTGTTTTGTGTGTCGTCTCTTCTTTTTTTAGAATGTTTTGGCATGTAGGTATGTAGAGCTTTGTATTCGGTTATAGGTTCTGCTTTCAGTTTAACTTCGTAGTCGAGCAAGCGTGTCTTTACAAATGGTAAGTTCAGGTGTTCTTCGCCTAAAGTTTCCAGTGCAGTAATCACTCCGTCGTAGGATGTAGGCAGTGTCAGAAGTAAATGTGACACTTTATCCATTTCATCTAACTTAGCTCCAGCAGAAATAAGCTCTGTAATGACGTTGTCGAAGTTCACGAAGTGTTGTAACAATGTTACATCAGGTTGTAGTTTTAAGTTCAGGAGCTGCTTTCGCAAAGCCAATTGACTGGCCAAACTGCGACGTTCATATACTTTGTCCAGGTCACTTAGTATTGTTTTTGCCATTTGTGATTTGGCAAAATTTAAAAATGCATCTCCCAAATAATCGACGATCACGCCCTTTGCAATCTGATTTTTCTTCAGCCATTCAGCATCTGGTTTTTCCGGAATTGGATTATTAATCACATTACATACTTGTAATTCTTCTAAAAGAGACCTTATACGAAACTTCCAGGTGCTATAGCGTTCGCCGGTAAATTGCAGAATGTTCCGTTTATTTCGCAGTTCCATTTTTTTTGTTTCACTTTTGTTATGTCGTAGTTTTATTGAAACTCACTGATTTTAGATCGTGTGGTCTGGGTCCATAACCTATTGGAAATGAGCGCAGAGTTTAAATAAAATATCGTATTTTGATTATAATATGTTTTTATATTAACAAGAGAAAAATTGATAGAGAGAAAACAATGACAATCTTTTATTCTTAATGATTTGACATATGACAGATTACTTGCATTTTGACCATAACTCCAACAATAGCAAAGTCCGATTTCAATTTATTCAAGTCGGCTTCAAGAGTGGGTAGAAGTTTGCAACTAGTCTCGATGATGGCGAAACGTGATTCGAGGTTGTTCAAGCGTGTTTCAATTGCAATGATTTTAGAATCGATGCTAGATATTCCTGAGTTAGCCGTATTCAAACCACATTGCACCGTGCTGACTTGGGATTTTATGTCGTTGACAGCCTTCAATACCTCTGAAAGGGCGCTTGCATTGTCACTATTGTTGTCCTGGCGGCGACATGATGCACAACGCCAACTTGCTATTTTATCGGCGGTCATTAGCTTGTAGGTCGACTCAGCCACGCCGGAACATTTAAAGTGATAATATTCATTACACCATCTTCCCTAAATTGTTCATTGCACTTCTTACATTGAGACATTTTAAATTTTTAAAGAGCAAGTACAAAAAGACAATCGTAACGTAATGCACACTAGGCTTTTTTTTTAGTTTATTTAAAACTCCACAGACTCGTGGTCCGTGCCTTCTGAATTCTTGGGTACAATATTATGTGTGTGATCTATAAAACGATTTAAATCTCTGCTTACTACTAAGTACTCTTCACTTAATCTAGGGTGAGTTGCGCATTAACAATTTTATATAAAGATAATCTAATTATAATAAAATAATAATTATTTGCAATAAAGTGTATTATTATTATAATCTATGTATTATTATGTTCGTACGTGCATTATTATACTAACTATATAATACTATTCATATGTTACAACTGATAGGATATCTACTGATAGGACTAGTTCCGGATGGGGTTCGGGATGATATCTTTATTGGTGGCTGGTCTTGCATCTAGATTGCTGCCCGTGTAAGGGCTCTGAACGCCATCTTTTCATTATGGTCTTTGATCTCGTCATCCGTTGCCGTGTTGGAAGGGGTAATGAGGCGTCTTATGGCATCGTCCTCCTTCAGTTGACGATAGAAATAAGTGCAGGACACCGTGTGCCTAGTTATGGCGACCACCGCATGAGGGACACTATCGTGAACCGGGCTGTATCTTTCAGCTCCTTTGAGCACTATGACGTGTTCGTACGTTATTCCCTGTGCTTCGTGGATCGTCAGTATTCTGGACTTATCTCCGATGCCAAACCCATTTCTCCTATGCTCTTCTTTCTCTTCTTGAGTGAAGGTGAGGAAGAGGGTATTTGGGTCGCATCTTCGTTGTCTCGCTTCCGAAGCCATTCTGCATGTTAGGGATCTTAGCACTTGCCGAGATGTATAAATACCCTCGTAGATATTTTGGAGGGCGTACACCACATCCATCGGACTTCGGTGTGTGCAGAGGAGCTTTTCAGTAACTGAGGTTATGGCGGCAGGACTTCCGTAACGCATTTCGAATAGGTTGTCTCTGTCGATAAAGGGAATTTGGTTTGTATCCGACATAAGTATCAATTCTTTTGCCCCGGTCAACCTTGATGCCATGATGATGGTTCCAAAGTGGACCAGGAGAGCTTCATCCACCATAAGGTGTTTTGATGCTCCCGCTCCATTTATAAGGACCGAGGCAATGGTTCTTACTTTCCCTTTTGCGATGGCCCCCAATCGACTTCGTCCGACAGTTCTTTTGCAGTCTCGCGTGTGCTGGTGATGATCATGTCTTCCTTGATTTGGAAGTTTTTGAGGAGCCGCGTGGTCTTCCCACATCCTGGCACTCCGTTCACCCACCTTATCGCCAGTTTACCCCATGGTTCTGAGACCCAGGTTCCGGTCACGGCATTCGCTGATTCCAGAATCCGGTCCTCCAGCATGAAGCGGGTGCGTTTGGCGATCACCACTATTGGGTCTTTGATCGGTGTGCAAAACGTGAGTGCTCCTCTTTCCTCAGTTGCTTCGTGATCCACCAGAACCATACCAGAGGTGCCACTGTACGCCGCCATTTGTCTTTTGTCAATCGGGTGATTTCCCGCCATCACTGTTCCGTTGTCGTTATTGTAGACCACAGCCTTCGCCCCATCCAATAGTTCTCGTAGTAACACTCGGGTGTTTGCCTGAAATGCTTCAAGAATTTTGCTGCAGGTCGTGTGTTTAACCTGCAGTGTCGCCCGCAGTGTCTCCACGTACTCCAGATAGGCGTTGACTAGGTCTTCACCGTCTCGATCAGCTGTTATCCTGGGCGGCGGTCTCACTCTACCCATGTCTGCCAGTGTAGTTTTTGTGCGTTTCTGAGGACGTCTGTGACCCAGGGCAACACTTACTCCCCTGACAAGATCGTCTGTCGGGGATAGTCTTTGTGACTGGAGGCGCCTCCTTTCACTTTCCTCCTGTGCCGCCTCCTCGTGTCGCCTCTGTGCCCTAGCTGAGTCACTTTCCGTCTGGCCATCGCATGGAGTCTGCTCGGGGTGTTTGAGCAGAAAGTCGAGGTTTTGGCCTCTCCCTTCATACACGATTATTGCGTGTTTTCGTGCGTGTTTCGTGTATAATCTGACACATTCCCTTTTTCGAGACCCACCTTCATGCATCCACGCTGATGACTCTCGGGTCTCTGTCTAGGTCCGACAGCAATTCTCCTGCTTTAGTAAAGGGTGATTTTCCGTCCACATCCCAGTCCAAGAGTAGGATGGCCCTGTTCCTAGTTCGCACGATTCTGCATTTCTGCCCGGCGAGCATCACCTCTGGCATTGCATCAAAAACTTCTTTTTGATGGTCGCCCTGGTTGTGCTGCCTTTTAGCAGGACTGCTAAGCCTGGTGAGATGGCTACGTGCTTCCTTCCTTCTGTTCTTGATAAGCAGAAACTAACGCCAATCCTTTCCCCTACACTGTCCATGAATAGCGCCACACCCCTCGTGACTAAGCCTACTCTCCCCCTCTCCCCGCCACTTAACCACCCCTTATGCGGTATCCTGCATTCGTTGCGCTACGATTTCCTCTACTCGTGTGGATTGCAGTTTTTGTTTCGCCGTACTGCCACTTCGGCCACTGATTCCAGAAACCTCAAAGTAATATCCTTGGTTTTGTTGTCCATCAGTAATACATGAACATTGTCTTTTCTTAAAACTAAATTATTCAGGCTATTTTCCAAATCAAATCGGGCTCTGGCAAATCTAGGACAATCTAGAATCAAGTGCCATACCTTTCAGTCTCAGCAGGATCACATTCACAGTGTGGATGGTCTTTGAGTCTGAATCGGTGCAGATATTCTCCGAAATCCCCGTGTCCCATGAAGACTTGTACTAGAAGGGATGATGGTTTCTCCTTCCTGATCCAGGCGTATGCTTTAGCCTGATCTGGGAAGAAACATTTAGTCACTCCTCCTGTAGATGAGGTTACGTACCTGTCTTGCCATTTCCGGACGGACTCCTCTCTTATCTTATTCTTCACGTAGGACACGGGGATCTCGCAGAAGTCCCGCTTCCTATCTGCCGCCCGAGCCGCTATTTTTGCCAATTCGTCCGCTCTTTCATTCCCCGCCGTGCCCACGTGCGCTTTCAGCCAGAACAATTTCACTTCCCCACCTCCCCTCCTAATGTCTCTAATGTCTTCGTGTATTCTTTGCACCAGCTGGTTGTCAGCTTTAGGATTGGTTATTAAGTCTAGTGAGGACCTGGAGACACTCAGTATTGTAGCTGAGCTTATTCCTTTCATCCGGACTAACTCTATCGCTCTGTGCAAAGCATACAGTTCAGACTGGAAGACAGTGCAGGCAGGATCGATTCCGAATGTGTAGCTGGCGGATTCTTTGCCTCTCTCCCACCACGATATGGCAGCTCCTACTCCCTCATCAACTTTACTGCCATCCGTGTATATTTGTGGGTCCTGGATTTGATGTTTCCGGAGGTTCTCTGTGGATGTATTCTCTACACATTCGTACCCGATCAGTACCTGTTTCGCACACTAGGCTTAATTTGCTTAGCATGTTCTACGACAGAACAATCGATGTTTACGTTCATGCACAAAACCGGTCGGTTCCGCGCTCAAGCGAGTACCGCGCATAGTTTATCATGACTGCTGAGTACTGCTAGCCAAAGGATTCCGATTCCTGGCGATGTTATTTACGGTTTTAAGAAATAACCTCTTAAAGTTTATGCGTCTATAACTTTTTATGCAGACTTCATAGAATATCCATACTACTATCATTTTACTTAAGAATTAAATCTCTTTAGTTTGGCATATTCAGGGTGTCCGCATTCTGGAAAGTCAGGGAAAAGTCAGGGAGAAAGTCAGTGAAATCGAGGCTACCTGGAAAGTCAGGGAAATATTAGGATTTTACACTGTTTGGTCCCCAAATTTCCCAGATTGTCAAATGAGGAATATGTTTACTTTTGATGATTGATTTTGGTAGAATGATTTTTAATTTTGACTATCGAATTATTTTTGTCCAGGTTTGCACATTATAACGCATTATTATATTTGCACATAGCACGCGGTCGCCGTGAGAGCCAATGTTCGAGGGTTTGCCGCGCATAGTTTATACACACCTTTATGTTGGTGATTTTATAGGCTTTATATTGAAAGTAAATTGAATGGTGTGTTAAAATAAAAAACATCAGAAAACAATAAAAATCAATGTATTAGTAATGTGTGTTACCGCTTCTAGCTTGGATATTTATAAGCTTGTCACTTGTTTGAGTTAAATAAATTATTTTCATTTTTCATAACTGCTTGCATATTTGAACCTTTTGATCTTACCAATCTTACAATGATGTCTTGGAGGATGTTGTTCCATACTTCCTCTATCGCCATTCTGAGCCCATAAGGTTTAAAAAGACGGAACCCTATCTTAGGCTCTGTGTTTTAATTCGTCCCAAAGATATTCGATAGGGTTCAAATCAGGGCTCAGTGCTGGCCTCCATGACACGAATGCCATCGTCTTCTACGTCCCTGAGTATAATATTCGTAACAATTTATTTCTTTTCTTTTTAACGGTCACTAGGATTTTCTCCTGTGTCGTGGGTGCAGTTACAAACATAGAATATCACATGCACATATACGCCCAGACCGGAACAAATTTTTGCAGGCCATACAAAATATTTGTACCGTACGGGAATCGAATCCGCGACCCGTTGCGCAGTAGCGATCACTCGATCTCTGCGCTAACCGAACATAGGCCCCATAATGATTGCGGGAAGCGTGGTTTAGCAGGTTGACCACTACATATATATGGGGCAGCTACTTACTCTTGAAAAAAGTGGGCAAACAAGAAATAGAACGCCGAAAAAAACTAGGCTGGGGCGTGTTTAGCAAAATGTCCCACATTTTCAGGAGTGAGATGACTGTATCTCTTAAGCGCCGAGCTTTCGAGCAATGCGTCCTACTGGTGCTGTTGTATAGGGCTGAGACCTGGACCCTGACTAGACAACATATACACACCCTACAGGTAAGCACAAAGAAAAATGGAGCGAGCAATGCTTAGGGTTAGGCATCGGATCCGGAATACGGAGATACGCCAGCGTACCAAACTGATCGACGTGGCTCGTATCGCTGCGTGTAGAAAGTGGCAATGGGCAGGGCACGTGGGCCGCAGGACCGACAACCGGTGGAGCAATTAGATCATCGAATGGGAGTGGCTCTCCAGAACAGGACGAAGGAACGTTGGTCGACAGCCGGCTCGTTGGTCAGACGACATAACAAAGACTGCGGGCGGAACTGGACAAGGAAAGCCCAACACCGTAGTGAATGTAATAAAAATATTAAACAGTAACGACATAAATTACAATTAATACTTGATGTAGATACAGCATTAATTTTTTTGCACTTTTCGAAAAAAAAAATCTTCACTCAATCTTTCGAATAAAAATCTTGACTTGAATTCACAATAAAACGCATATCGATGAATAATAAAACGCACATATCGCTATCCGTCAAATGGACAACACATGCCTACCTACAGAAAGAATTGAGGGGAATTCTCTAGGTATACTTTCGACGATGCCCGTCTAATGACCCTGCCGTGGAGGCCTGCGTGCACGATTGGCCCCGTGCACGCCGCCGTAAGGCTCTCCGTCTGGGGATTGCCTTGGTGTTCTCGGGTAATCCCCCCTTGACGATAGCCCGACCAGGTGGTCGGGCTTGCCCGGGCGCGTAGGTAGTGGAGTCGCAGTGTGGACCTTACCTAGCGCGCTCATAAGGGCAGGGAGAACACCGGGGGGTTTTAGTGGGTAGGCCTGGCACTCTGCCGGGAGAGCCCCACACACGCTCGCCGTCTAGCCAACGGCGGGTACGGTGCGGTTACGCATTTCCTCCCGAGAAAAATAAAAAAGGTATACTTTCGAATTTCTCTCAACAGAGTTGCCATGATTAAAGTCGGGTTGCAACCTGTCATATTTATTTTTAAAATAGGAGAAATTTTCGAAATTTCACTTCGATTGAGATTTTCTGGTAAGGATTTAAGGGTCCCCTGGGCTTGAGGGCCCCGGGGCACTGCACCGCCAAGCCCCTGGGTAGCTACGCCACAGAAGGTGGCTTAGTTTATTTCTTCTGTAAAAATACTGTACCTAAAATATACATTATGTATGTACTTAAAAAAATGAAATTTTAGATACCATTTGGTCAGAAAATTGCAACAAAAACTACTTAATGATTTTCGACAAAAAGTATTGTATTTTATTTTTCTGTAAAATGCATACACTTGGTCAGGGAATTTTGAAAAATGGTCAGGGAAAGTCAGGGAAAAGTTAGGGATTTTTTTTTAATATTAGCAGTGGACACCCTGCATATTGTTCATGCTTAGACACAAAAAAAAATACATCAACAATTTGTTAGGGAGTTTGCCATTCTCCTTTACATACTTAGTGCACATTTTTTCAGCTGTATTGCTTAAGGTTTCTGCTATCATATTTATGAATATCACTTTATCAATCCAGCTTAGAGTTAATCAGAGTGAGGCCAACCTGAATCTTTGCCGGGTTAAGACTGGGGTAATGACGGCGGAGACAAGATGAAAGGTAGGTAGGTGAGTCTCGGCCGGACTTGGGTTCAACTATTACAAAATAATATTATTCAAATTTTGTAGAAAAGTATTTTTGTGTTTTCTATTATAAAACTGTATTTATCATTACGAGAGGGATGCGCACTGTTGGACATAGGCCTTGATCAATATTATTATTCAAAATTTTGTAGATTAAAAGTATTTTTGTGTTTTTTTTTTCTATTATAAAACTGAATTTATCATTACGAGAGGGATGCGCACTGTTGGACATAGGCCTTGATCGGTTCCGCGCCTCCCGAATCCAGCGACTTCCCGCGACCTTCACTAGATCGTCGGTCTACCTTGTGGGGGGCCTATCAACGCTGCGTTTCTCGGTACCCGGTCCCTATTCGAGGGCCTTTCCGCCCCAATGGCCGTTCTACTTGCGAGCTATGTATTTCGCCTACTGTCACTGCTGCCAAAATTGTGTTGCTGCGAGATAATTCCTCAGTAACGCGTACTGAGCCAGCCTGATGGGCGACGACCTAAAACTCAGCACTAGAGTCCTCTGCATGGGTACCTTTATCTTACCTATTTCTGTCGCCAAACCGCGGTGCTTGCATTACTGTGTTCCGGTTTGAAGAGGTCGAGGTGTTTAGTGGGTAGTCTCAGTCTAATGCCGTAGAGTTCCACACACCTTTGCCCCTACCCATAGGGCTCGGATGGTGCGCAAACGCATTCCACTCGATAAAAAAGGAGTATGTACCAAACACCTTGTATATTTTCACAACCTCTCATTAATTTACAACTGAAACTGTTGAGCTGGAAATCAATTTGTGTATTATCCATTGTTCGGAAATCTGGGGCACGCGCTTTGTTTGTGTAGTAACGTCACTGTGTTGTGTAAGTGTTCCTAGAAGAGAAGCAGAGTCCATGAGTGGACTTTCACCACAGAGGGGCGCCCCTCTTCGCTGCTGTTGAGGTGATTTTCTGGGACACTACAGTAAGTGAATTTGTGCTCTTTGTTTTCAGATATTCTTTGTGTTAATTTTGAGGCGAATTGAACGGGCGACTCGAGCTCCGTGAATCACGGACGTAGACACACTCTGGAGTTTGGTTATGGTTAAGGGCGAAGACTGTCCGCCCCCCAAACGAATAATATACAAGTGAATAATTAGAATCAGTATGTATGAACTGTTACAACTACGAATTTTACGAACATGCGAAGAAAGTACTACCTACATCTGTGAGTAAAATTTGGCAGAGTACGTCCCTGGAAATGGCGGAAATTACTAGTTCCGGTTCCGGCGACCGGAGACGTTCCGGAGACGTGTTCCTATCGCAGATGCATTTCTCTTTAAACACTAATTTGCTTGGTGGAATGTATATAAAAGAAAAATTACCCTACTATTTTTAGAAATGTAAAAGTTTGTTAATCACATTTGATGTGTCACATCTGGACAGTGGGGAATCCTGAATTTGCTTACGGAGGGTTTGAATCCAATAGTGCTTTTAGATGTATGTAAACGCCATAAAGTCATAATTACGCCAACTGATGTAATTCATTGTTCAACTATCCCTTTTTAATCGATTTTAAAAAGGAGATGGGTCTCAATTCGTCGCCTATGTTTCTTTTTTTTTGTGTAAATGTTACGTAAATACTCCGCCGATTGTGTACCGATTTAGAAAATTCTTTTTGTTTTCCATAGAATATGCTCGTGAAGTGGTTCCATTATCACCAGAATCAGGATCTGATTGTGAAATCACAGGAAAATTAAGGGAAACCCTTAAATCTCATAGGAACGTCCGACGTTCTTCTTGTTTTTTTCCGAAGCTATTCAGGTATTTGCATCTGGTAGTTATGAGCTGAGTTAAAGGTTAGTTTTTAAATGCAATAGGCACATATTGACTCTTAGTTGTATTCTTACAGGTAACTTAAATGAGCTGGTATTAAATTCACTAAAAAGATAAAAATATTTCTTTACAAAAAATAAAAACGGACTTCAAAATCACGTACAAGTCAATAATACACACAAAATTACATTTTTAGTTAAAGGTTTGGTTGGCGTAGGGCTTCTGAGCCCGAATCCCTGAGCAATAATCCATAGGTTGCAAGACCCAATCACGTCATGCACTGCGCTCCGAGTTATGCAAACATTATTCTAAGCGCAAACATTACTAATATTACGTTAATGCAAACGACGTGGACCGAATTGAATTCAGTGACATTTTCGGTGATTCGGTGACAATCTGCACTGGGCCAGTGTGGTTGAACTAAGGCCTAATCACCCTAACATAGGGTAGACTCGAGCTCCTCGGTGGGGACGCACGCAGTATATGAGCTGTTATGATGATGAAAAATTTTTTTACAAAAAATAAAAACCGACTTCAACAACACTGAAAAGTTAAAAATAATATAAGAATAGGTACAGACAACATCACAGTTCTATATTGAAGTCGGCGCCAAACGATGATCTCCTAGAAAGTGTTAAAATTTGTCACTAACTTCAATATAGAAGTGTGATGTTGTCTGTGCCTATTCTTATATTATTTTTAACTTTTTAGTGTTTTTGAAGTCGGTTTTTATTTTTTGTAAAAAAAATGTATTTTTAACTTTTTAGTGAATGAAATATTTTTAGTGAAACATTTTCATGGAATCCCATCATCAGATCCTGGCTTTGGTGACCTTGGGACCACCCCAGGAGTATACTCTATCAAATACAAAAGAATTTTGAAAATCGGTCCACAATTGGCGGAGTAATGGCGTAACATAAACACAAAACACGTAAAATTTAACTTAAAATTTAAGGGTTTTCCTCAATTTCCATGGGATCCCATCATCAGATCCTAACTTTGGTGACCATGGGACCACCCTTGCAGTATACTCTATCGAATACAGAAAGAATTTTGGAAATCGGTTTAAAAATGACGAATTATGCGTTACTCTCACATTTAACTTTCCGAGCAATTTACCAAATATAAGTGCATCAGCTCGGTTATTCGGTACTGATTAATGAACCGATTAACTCGGCCTGTAATCGAAGCCGTATGATAATATCGGACGTCGTCATTTAATTTGTAGCACGTCAGCGCCGTGCTCTGTATGAATGAATCACGTGAATAAATAATAAATGGAATTCAATACTTTTCACACGCGCACAGATTTTTTATTCCAAACTCAATCTCAAAAATCTTTATTCAATGTAGACTTTTACAGGCACTAAATTAATTATCCATCAAACTACTTAAGTAATTACACATACTACTACACATTAGATATCGCATTAGATATGCATATGAAATAAATTTTAATATTGACCCGATAACTTCATTTGTCTTCATCATACAAAAATTATCACCGATCGATATTCGAATTTGAACCATCTGGTTAGACAGAATCCCTAACCTAGCCCTCGTCCCAAGGTAATTTAGAATTACACAGTTTTGTATTTTAATATTCGAACTAAATGGCATTGTGAGAACTCAATTAATGATCAGACCAATAACAAATTATACTCGGAACGAACTGAAGGTTTCCTTAAAGATTCGTGTAAGCATGAGTCATGGTATTTGGCAGGAGCCTACCCTAACTTAGGGTAGGGTCGAGCCCCTCGTGGCGGAGGAGGCGGCGATGGTGCGGGCGTGGGCAGAAGTACCACCCCACCTCGCCGGGGATGTCGACGGCATGGCGGATCTCTTCGCAGACGACATGAAGGTCGTCTGCCAAGCCGCCATGCCAAGGGCGCAGGCCTGCCCCGAAAGGGGGCAGGTGTACTGGTGGACGCAAGAGATTGCGGACTTGCGTACCACCAGCATGAGGGCCAGGCGCGCCTACGTGCGGTGTCGTAGGCGCGGCAGAACTACACCCGACGAGGAAGCTGAGCTTCGTCGGGTGTATGTGGCAGCCAAGAAGGCCCTGCGGAATCAAATCTGCAGGGCCAAGGAGGAGTCCAGGGAGTCGTTTATACGACTCCTGGACGACGATCCGTACCGGGTGGTGAGGGGGAAATTTAAAGCTTCCGCTCCCCCTACCTCCGCTATGGACAGGGGGCTGCTGGACCGGGTACTGGGGACTCTATTCCCCGATCCTGGTCCATTCCAGCCCCCCAGAATGGTCCCCCCGGGTACTCCTCCGATGGAGGTGGCTGTCACGATCCCTCCCGTGTCGAACGTGGAATTCGACACGGTGAGGGACCGGTTCCGGCGCAAAAACAAGGCGCCGGGACCGGACGGTGTTCCTGGCAGGGTTCTGGCCCTCGCCCTAGGACACCTCGAGGAGCGGTTCCGGGCGGTGCTTGACTTGTGCATCGTCTCGGGCCGCTTCCCCAGTCGGTGGAAAGCGGGCAGGTTCTGCCTGCTGAGAAAGGAGAGCCGCCCTGCGGATTCCCCGACTGGGTATCGGCCGGTGGTGCTGCTCGACGAAGCCGGGAAGTTTTTCGAGAAGATTCTCGCTTCCCGGATCGTCGAGCATCTAGAGGACCGGGGGCCGGACTTGGCAGTCAACCAGTTCGGCTTCCGCACCGGCCGGTCCACGGTGGACGCGGTGGCTCTCCTCAAGGGGTGGACTGAGGAGGCCACAGCTCGTGGGGAGACTGTTGTTGCGGTGTCTCTTGACATTCGCAACGCCTTCAACAGCCTGCCCCACGAGTGCATAAAGGAGGCACTCCGCTTCCACCGGGTGCCTCCGTACCTTCGCGCCCTCGTGGCGGACTATCTGCAAGGCAGGTCCATCCTCTACGAGGGGCCGGACGGTTGCGTCCATACGTGGGCAATGGCGGCAGGTGTGCCCCAGGGTTCCGTACTAGGTCCTCTACTATGGAACCTGGGGTACAACTGGGTCCTGCGAGGCGATCTCCTTCCACGAATGGAGGTCGTCTGCTTCGCCGATGACACGCTTGTCGCGGCGAGAGCAAAAACGGGGGAGGAGGCGGCCCACCTTGCGTCGGTCGGCGCTTTACTTGTCGTTCGACGCATCCGCCTCCTAGGCCTGGACGTCGCCCTCGATAAAACGAGGGCCATGATGTTCCACGCCTCTCGTCGCAGGATCCCACCGGGGCTCCGAGTCCGAGTGGAGGGGGTCCGCATACCGGTCGAGGCACACCTTAAGTACCTCGGCCTGGTTTTGGATCCCCGATGGAGCTTTGAGGAGCACTTCAAGCTCCTCACTCCACGGCTATTTGCCGCCGCAGCCGCACTCGGACGGGTCCTCCCTAATGTAGGAGGACCAGGATCGGCGTGCCGTCGACTGTATCACGGGGTGATAAGGTCGATGGCACTCTACGGAGCCCCGGTATGTGCGGAGTGCCTCTCCCCCCGAACGGTGGCCCTCTTGCGACGGCCGCAGAGGGTCATAACAACCCGGGCCGTGCGAGCTTATCGCACGGTCAGCCACGGAGCAGCCTGCGTTCTTGCGGGCCAAACGCCGTGGGATGTTGATGCACGCGTACATGCAGAGATGTATCGACATCGGGTTGCCGCTAGAGAACGGGGGGGACGATCCGCTCCCGAGGAAGTGGAGCGGGTTCGTACTCAAGCGCAGGCTCTGCGTCAATGGGGTGAGGCACTCGCCTTCCCAGCTGCCGGCCACCGGACGATTGAAGCGATACGTCCGGTGTTGGAGGAGTGGGTAGGGCGCCGGCAGGGCAGTCTCTCGTTCCGCATGGTGCAGGTATTGACCGGACATGGTTGTTTCGGTCACTACCTGCATCGGGTCGCGCGTCGGGAGGAAACGCCGCAGTGTCATCACTGCGACACTCCCGACGATACTGCCGAGCACACTCTGTTGGTGTGCTCGGCATGGCGCTGGGAGGCGGAGACCTCTCGCTGCCGAGCATGGTCGTGGCCATGCTCCGCGGCGAGGCGGAATGGGGGGCTGTCGCCTCCTTCTGCGAGGACGTCATCTCGCAGAAAGAGGCCGCGGAGAGGGAGCGGGAGAATGATCCTCAAGCCGCTCCCATCCGCCGCAGACGGACAGGCAGGTGAAGGCGGGCATTCGCGCAAGCAATGCCCGTCTAATGACCCTGCCGTGGAGGCCTGCGTGCACGGTTGGCCCCGTGTACGCCGCCGTAAGGCCCTCCGTCTGGGGATTGCCCTGGTGTTCTCGGGCAATCCCCCCTTGGCGATAGCCCGGGCGCGTTGGTAGTGCTAGTCGCAGTGTGGACCCTACCACGCGCGTCCATAAGGGCAGGAAGAACACCGGGGGGTTTAGTGGGTAGGCCTGGCACTCTGCCGGGAGAGCCCCACACACGCTCGTCGTCTAGCCAACGGCGAGTACGGTGCGTCACGCATTCCCCTCGTAAAAAAAAAAAAAAAAGGGTCGAGCCCCTCGGCCGGTACGTAGGTATATGAGCTCGATGTTGTATTGGTTTGCATCGATGCTGTTCTCGGCAGCTAGAATACCTGCTACTATATCGGTACCGTATCGTGCAATTGCGATACGGTACCGCTATAGTAGCTGCCGCTACAAAAAAAAAACTAACAATATACAAAGAACCCGAGAAAAGTATTGTTAAATAGGTTACTCATTGACTTTTATGGAGTATATACAAGTACCTTAATAATCTGCGAGTCTGACCAACTCGAACACCAAACAAACAAGGAGATGTTGCCTCAACAAAATCAAACTTTTCCCGGGTAAATTCCCGGAGAATAACAGCGGCCGAGTCGCTATCTCTTGACTTTCATTACCAACAACAATGGCCGCCCGACCTTACCATCAACCGGCTCAATTTACGCCTCAGCTTTAATTACGAATACGTTAAGTTGGCTGAGTTGGCTCGTCAATTAGGTAGTCAATGAAGCTACAGGGTTAAATTTCAATCAGGCGCCAAAGTTTATCTGTCTTCTATGAATCTAGATAATAATAAGCCTTGTCCTTATGTTTGGACTTCACCTTCGTCGTAACGTATTAGTAAAGGCAATAATAACGACATCTCACATACGGACATATGCAACGGTGAATAAGAAACTCCACAGATGTAGCAACTGCTTTTAGCGTTTTTTGTTGCGTATTGCGATGCAGGCGTTAACACTAACATTGGTACCTGTAATTCATGACATGTTACGAAAAACATCATATCAGATTAAAATGCACCAGGCCAGTCTGGATACAGTTTTTTTTCCAGAAAGAAACTTGCCAGTGGCAGATTCAATGACAGAACTTAGGAAAGAGATTGCTAAAAGTTCAGCTGTACCACAGTTTAACAAAAACTGTGGCTGTACTACCTGTTATCAACATATCAGAATCGCATTTATTTATCATTCACTGATGATAAAAAATATACTCCTTGCTAACAGCGGCAGCGGTTGCATGTCGCTCTTGAAGAAATGGCGACCCCACTAAAACACATTGAAGCAAAGTCGTTAAGCGAAAATGAATCTGACCAATTGGACCCCGCCTATAAAATGTATCTTTCATGAGTTCTTTTACCCAGGGAACTATCATTTCACAACAGAATGTCGTAAATCTTTAGAATCGACTGATCCCACAGACTAATCTGAAACCAGAATAGATTGTTCACTGTAAATTTTTAATAAATAACTAGTGAACTATTAATGTAGGGAAGCGTCTCTTTATTTTAATGTTAGTAAACCATAGAACATAGAGGTAACTAGTATTCAGATTAATAAATTTTAGTGCATGCTGTTTACCTGTAAATAGTTGTACACTTAGTACAACACCACGTATCAATCGTGTGTAAATACTTATCATAGAAATTTAATAGTAGGTATAACAATTGTTGGTCATAGAGGGAGAGCCGGGTGGGCCGTGCCCATCCCAGTATGGTCTTGTGCCCAACCCAGGATGATTTAAAATTCTATGATGGACGCCAAAATACTGATAACTTCACACAATACATGGGCCAGGCCCCCCTTAAAAATGCATCGATACGCCAGTGTTCGTGTTGGTGGTAATCTAATAAAAAAAATTGTGTCATACCTTGTAGACTTTTATGTATAAATGTGACCAAGCCGTATTGACGATTTTTTCTCTATCTGTCAAACAAGATTTCGGATTTAGCACAACTCGCATTTTAGCATCTCCTTTTGATTCTTATTTTTTTGCAAATTTTTAATCGCAATAGTTACAAACGATAGGTTCTTGTGTAACGCAAAATCTTCAAAATGTTGAAATTCATCAATTAATCAAATTACATCAATATTGTTTTGTGATGAGATAGCCATCACAAAAGTATTGACAAAAGCTTTACGAAACCATTGTATTGTTACATTATATTGACTTGCATAATAAGTACGCGTTCGGTTAACAAAACGCGGATTTAGGTAACCTACGCTGTATCGTGCTTAAAACTAAGAGCATACTAATTAGTAATTAAGGTACACTTTGAAACCCGATGTAAAGCTATGTTCTTTTATTAGAGTTATCTTAAAAAGTAAAGAGAACATCTCTTCATTTACATTTAGATTTTAAATGTGTGCGTTTAGTTTTATAAGTTTAGTTTATACACTGTGGGATAAGCCGCAAAAACACGTTTTTCGTGTTGTGTTAATAATTTTCTTGTTTAATCCACTGTTTGCTTCAACTATGACGTTATTTTCAAAAGCATGAATCAGGATCATAATCTGACAGTCGATCGGATTATTTGGCATATAAAAAGCATATCGCACTCACATTTACTCAAAATGTGCTGTTTAGATGCTTTGAAATAGCATGCTAGTGCTAGAGGGTATAAAATGCAAGTTCTTATTAGATTTATTTTTTGACGTTTATCATTTACTAAAGCTATCGTAAAATCAAAGCATAAGCTACAGCTTAAAAGACTACAATTAAAAAACAGCCTTTGTAACAGAGGTAACGACAATCGGTGACAAATTTTCTGTGCAGTAACGGATACATTTACGAACGTTCTATTTTTCACCGATAATATAATCGGGTCAGCCGGGATTCACCGATATATTTTGATCGACTTTTTGTAGTTAGTGAACACATATGCACACACACACAACATAGAACTCCATATGTTTCATTTTCCATCGTCAAAAAATCGATCACCGATAGTCGGTCGTGTGTGTTCGCGCTATTTTGAAAGTCATTTTAACCCGCGATTACTCGCGCGGGGTGCTGTCAGCACCCCAGAGATATTTGAACGTAAAAGTCTGTGTAGCTTAAAATGATCTTTAAAAGCGTCAAAACAAAATGGGAGGGATAGTGTGGCCCCAGTCCTGACTTCTTGAGGACGGGTCAAAGGTTGCGTGGGGTGCTCATGACACCCCACGAGGGCTAGAGTTTTTATACTTCTTGTTATGAAAAATAACGAAATGAAAAAATTTTTGAAAAAATATTTTTTTTTTATTTTTAGTATGAAAGTTTATTTTAGAAATAGAGAAGTTATTTTTACGTTCTTTCTAAGAAAGTGACCCTAATATTTTGAAAAAAGGTTGATTACTATAATATTTTGAAAAACAGAATTAAAAGTTGATTGTAAAAGATGAATTTTTTATTCGTAAACACTATAAAACACAAAATAAAAAAATACTGATATAATTGCATTTTTTTTTATTGCAGAAAGTTGGCAAACAAGCAAACTGCCCACCTGATGGTAAGTGGTAACAGTCACCTATAATACATGTGGCTCTTGTGAGATTCGCAGCAAAACTGCAACCCCCACAAGAGCCACAGTGTACGTTGCCAACTTGTGACATCAGATGTAAAGTCACAGTACCCAGTAATTTCACTGCCATGTCTTACCCTTCAAACCGGAACACGGCGGCAGAAATAGGTACACATATTTATATGCCCAAAAGATCTGGGGTGGCCACAGTACCCCGCGAGTGCTCACGGGACTAAAAACGGCGCGAGTGATCGAGGGTTAAGGGAAAGCTGTTTGTTCAAACAAAATCTTCACTCCAAAACCAAGTTCCTTCCCAGAAAACCGTATGCCGGAGGCTCCATAAGTGCCTTTACCTCTCTGATCCTATATTCACTCCGTATTGCGCCTGTATCGCGACATTATTGAGGTGTAAAACATCTGCGATTACACGCCCGACACTCGTAAATTCTGATACACGAATAAAAGAGCAGAAATGGTTTATTTATTGTATTGCAAGTCCGTGTTTATGACTTGGGGCTTTGTGAAATACATTTTGAATAATCGTAAAAATTGTGAGCTCGTCACCTTTGGTGAACTTTCACATGTATTTTTGATTCGGCTGACAAGCGAGAAAAATATTTGTGACATCTCCTAAGATCAATTGAACTTTCTAAGTCGTCGTAATAGTTATCATTGATTTCTTCAGCCTAAGCCTAACAAAAGCGGCGGCAAAATATTGACGTACCCGAGCGTAAGAACTAAGAACGTAAGAACTATACGTAGTAACAAATTATCTAATCTGTGTGGTATAATATCAAAAATTTTGGAATTCCGAAACTTAGGTTGTCAATTTCGAAACTATAGAAGAGTTTTTATTTCTATACTTTTCCGAAATTATCTACTTTATTTCGGAATTCTTAAATTCAAGTGATAAGGTTAAGTGGATCGCTTTCTTATCGCCTTGTGCAGTGTCCTCTCGGGGCATAAATATTTTATAAGGTACCTGTGCATCACTGCGAAAAGAGCTGCCTCCGAGGCCGTACTTGAGACCACCCGATATTAATTGGGAGTTAGGGGTTCAATTTCCATAGGGCAGAAGTTATCTGTTTTGTTTGGTGGTAGCTTCTAAGCCTGCTTGGCAAGCTATAGTAACAATGTTGATAGCATTGTTCTGTTTCGACAGTTAGAGGTGGGATAACCAGTTCCTCGGATATTAAGGAGTTCAGGTGGAGCTCGCTTCTATCATCAGCCTTATTGTCATTTACTATCAGGTGAGATGAAAACCAAGAGCAGAAATTACCTATTTGTCATGAATGCGGGGCACAACAGAACATGGTGTAACACTTATTGGAGAAGTGCCCTACATGGGCAGATTTAGTCTAGACTAATTCGCGCATTGATAGAGACGTGGTTTGGGGTGCGGTCAAATTTTTTGTGAGGCGGCCTTGAAGAAATGTAAATAAGAAACCCGCGAAGACCGCGAAGCCGACGAACATCATCATGGCGAACGGGTGCTGGCGTACGTCTGTGCGTTGCCATGAGATAGCTGAGGGGACGCGTCTTCGGGGTGCGATGTCAGAACACCTCCTCGTGGTGCACCCTGGGCAACCCGGCAGATTTTCTGCCGCGGGCTAAGAGTCTGACAGCTGCCCCGTGGAGGGGGCGTGGTGTGGCCGGGTTTAACCCGGCGGGCCACTTCACGTGGCCATGTGGGGCGTCACCTCCCCTTCTTTTTGAAGATGGGGTTGTGTGTCGCCTGGGGACCCGCTCGCGGGTCATGGCGCGCTGCGCCTTGTGCCGTTGCCCCTTTGATCGGGTTGGTGCGGGTCCTTGTTGAGCTTCGGCATGTCGTTGTTCCGAGGCTGGGAGACTCGTAGAGCTCCGGCGTGTCGTTGTTCCAAGGACTGAGGCTGACCCGATCAACGTGTGGCTTCGGCACACTTGTGCGGTCCCCATGAGGGGGGCGTGGGATGGCCGAGTGCTACTCGGCGGGCCACCTCGTGTGGCCACCGTGGCCGCTTTTTGCGGTGGGTCGGCGCTTTGGTGCCGCTGAGCTTCGGCTCGTGTGCGCGGCGATGGATCCAGTGGGGTCTGCCGTCGGGCAAGCCCGTTACCCCGCACTGAGCGGGGCCGGGGGCCTGGCGCACTGAGCGTCGGGCCGCGTGGAAGAAAACCACAGTAAAAAATTACCACCCGGAGTATGCCCCGGGAACTCCTCTCCATCTCCATCTTGGAGAGGGCGTGAGGGGCCCGCCATTGGTGGGCAGGTGCCGCGGACGGGGTTATGGTCGGTCTGTAAGGGTTCCCACGACCTCGTTCGGCAGCGGCGCGTCCTTTGGACGTGGCTGCGCCAGGCGCCAAAGAGGGCATATCGAGGGGTTTAGTGGGTAGTCGCTTGCTGCGGAGTCCCACACACCCTTGCCCCTGCGGGGGCTTGGACGGTGCGCAAACGCATTCCCCTCGTAAAAAAAAAAAAAAGGGGACGCGTCTTCCGGGAGACAGCAGAGAAAAACAGAATAGAGGAGCGGCGACATACAATGTTCCGATATATCGCTGCCGGGAAATGAGAGGAAGATACTGCCAGTTGCTGGTTCCAAATAGAGAGGTAGCAATGGCTTATGGTTTTCTTTTATACAACTAATTCGGCTGCCCACCTGATGGTATGTGGCCTACAGTCGCCTATAGTATGACTTGCAAAGCTACAGCCCTAACATGGTCGCCAATGTACGTTGCTATCTTGTGATAATAGCCTACTGCAAATTTTACTGACTGTCTTACCCATCAAACTGGAACAGAGCAATGCAAGCAGCGCTGCTTGGCGGCAGATTGCCGTGGCAAGGCCTACCAGTGACTCCGAACCCACTACTCATCGCTAACACAGAATAGATAATAGTAATACGTACAGAAGTTGCATTCCTTTAATCATGAAAAAAGCCGACATTTTAAATAACTTAGAGCTTCCAAGCTGAATCACACTTGGCTCCACGGGTTAGCGTATGTTTTAGTAGGTAATTCTAATAAAGCCTCATGTCGCTATGAGCTCGAGCTACAGGGTTGTTGCTGATGGTAAATAATCAAGCGTGCGCAAAAAAGCGCGCGACACGTTGCTATACACCTGTGCCAAGACCGCGGCACAGGTGTATAGCACTCAGTGTGTGCGGAACGGTAGGTACTTATCATGTACGAGAAATGATCTAAGTGTACGAGTTCTTAATCGCGTTGTGACGGAGGCCTGACGGAGGATAGAGGATGGACTGAACACAAGGGGTTTTTAGTGGGTATTTCGGTTCTTCGAGGGTGTTGAAAGATAATGCTAAAAAGAATTTTGCTCCCTTAAATAACATCACAGAGACTTCAGTACGGACTTATAATGAACCTACCTACTTAAATGCACTTTGATAATTTCCTAATTGTGTATACGTTATGTGAAATTAATAATTAGTAATGTGACGTGGGTACTTCACGTTCGCTGCTTGTGATTCATTTCCATCTTGCCTTATGTGCCGCGGTGGAGCTCAGACTTATCATCAGCATCACTCATCATCGCGTAAAATTAAACCTCACTTATTGAACACAAAAAAAGAATTTTCATTCATAACCATCCTGGTAGCTAGTTGCGATTCATAAAATCCGTTCGTTCACTAAATAATACGAATGTTAGCGTTGAGGATATCTCTCGCAAATAGTCAGAAATATAAGAATAAATTCCATGGAATTACTCAAAACGGGGCGAGAGACCTTAACACCCTTATAACATATAACGCGACACTCTTGAAGTATGAAACTTTTTCGAGAAACACTCGGCTCAGATAGACAGAGAAATATCGCGACACACTTTTTGTTACATTCTTGGCAAAATACTTTTTTGCTCATTCCGCTCATGTAGTCCTTAATGTAAGTAGGCCGTATATGTTTGGGCGTTTGGACTATCTAATCCCCACATACTTCCTGAATGAAGTTATCAGATATATTTAAAAATTTTCTTTCTCTTTTAAACGCAGCTAGTTACAAGACACAATAAAGTCTTAATTTAAAACAAAATCATTAATAACAAGTTGGGAATTATATTGCTAAGTAACGTTCCCCGGATCAGGATTTTGACCATAATTGTAAAATATCTCAAACTTCTACGCACTCTCGAAGGCTCATTATATAAGTTTAGCTTCTTCCTATTTTTGGTGGATGAACCAATAGTTTGATCATGCTAACGGATTCTCGAACATTCATATCAGTTGAAGCTGTATTTGACTAACGTGGTAGTAGGTTAAAATAGCGTTAATTTACTATTTAAAAATACTAATAAATAGAGTTTTATACGTAAAGGAATTTTATAGGTATTCAAAATGTTTACGTGAGTTCAGGTGACAAAATAATAAACATTTTAAAAATTTGAATGTTTCTTAATTTAGATTTTAAAAAAATTAATTATGTACACCACAGAATGGACTCCGTGCCTTTATTATACTCAAAACTCAAACTTAAAAATCTTTATTCAATATAGACCTTTACAGGCACTTATTGACGTCAAAAAAATCTTCAACCAAATTAAATAAATTATTTAATCCTTGTATGTACACACACCCAAACCATTATTCAGATGTGTGCAAATACAAGACAATTGCTTATGCTTTGTATTCATTTTGGTGTTATATATTAGATATTAGTTAAGTCCGACTATCTTTACTCTTATATCTAGGGTGAGTTGCGCATCATCATCAACAGCTCATATACGTCCCCACCGAGGTGCTCGAGCCTAATTTAAAAACGGTGAGCTGGTATTAAATTAGGGTTTCTCAATTCACAAAAAAAATAAAACAAAAATTATTTTACAACAAATAAAAACCGACTTCAAAAACACTAAAAGTTAAAAATAATAATATAAGAATAGGTACAGACAGCATCACACTTCTATATTGAAGTCGGTGCCAAACGATGATCTAGCTAGAGTTAAAATTTGGCACCGACTTCAATATAGAAGTGTGATGCTGTCTGTACCTATTGCTATATTATTATTTTAACTTTTCAGTGTTTTTGAAGTCGGTTTTAATTTTTTAATGCAACACGCTCTAAGTTACCACGTTTTATTGAATACCGCAGTATTTGGTGAGGTGGAAAGTCGGATTACGTCATCCATTTCCCTCTTGTAAAGAGACCAGGTGAACCGTGCACGGAGACGGATCTCACAAAGTACAGTGCTTCAACGCGCAGTGGTGCGAAACTGTACACAGTGGCATGCGTATTAAAACGCTGGGAATAAGGGCGGTCACACACTGACGACTGTTTCTTGCGATTATATTCACAAAAGCTTTTTACACAACATAGACAGGAAACCAAAGTTACCTGCACAAGATACAGATAGTGTTTTCTCAAATAAGTTGTGGCGACCTTACTTACGCATAGGAACATAAGATTACGTTATTTGGCTATTATATTATGTCAGGTTGAGGTAGTCTTACTGCCCATTAGAGGCTCTTTTGAAAATACCGGTTATACAGTATTTAATCACGTTTATTTTTAAGGTACGACGGAGATTGACCTTTCTGAATTTCTGTACGGAGAAGCTGCTCCTGAGTCCTGCTCCTGCTACAATTAAACATGGATACGATTGTATTCTTCCACTCCCTGTTGTTTTAATCGGTAGGCTGCGAACCAATTGCCCTTGATTTGCTTAGTATGTGACTATAAAAATATACAAAGTTGCTTTGGCTGTTCCAAAATCGAATTTGTTGCCAGTTGAATGTGTCAAATGAAACACGCTAATAGCAGCGTTGTAAGGACATTTGTAGACATTTCTATACGCAAAGAAACTTCACCTTGTTTGCTGTAAAGAAAAACAAATAATCTATTTGTTTGCTCGACATGATGTTGGAAAATCTGAAATGTGCCTGCGCAGACTAGATTTTGGGCTTGTTTAGCGGTGCGGCATTACATAGTTTGTATGTAGAACGACACGAATTTATGCGTGGCGACTTTTCTTAGTGTGCAAGAGCCCTTAGGTTTTAGAACCGCGGAAATGAACAGTGTTCATCCTTTCTGTTTGTTATACGTGTTACTGTGCTTTGCAAACTCGAACTGATGTCACCTGTAACTATCTGGGCGTAAGTTAAAGCTTTTGAGGTGGTTCTATTAAAATTCATTTGTTCGTTGTATCTCCGTATGATTGACCTTGAAATGTTGTATTATTGATACTGTATAAGTGCTGTTATATCATTGGATAGTTTATTTTTTTTGGAAATATTGTTTCAATTACTGTTTAATAAATACTTATAAGTACTTTTATAAAATTAATTGTCGAAATATTATATTAGCATTTACGAACACAAGTCGTTTATCTACTTGCAGTGATTTGCCTTGTATTATATTGCCATGTAGTAATTATGTTTTGTTTAATATTTATTGGGATTGCTATTGAACAAAAAATCTCAAAAATATGTTACCCTACGCGACATGTTTGAGGTTGTGGTTGTAATAATTTTCTGAAAATAATATTTAAATTTTGGCCGAAAATGTCCAAAACATGACACAGTTATCTAGTTTCGCACACTATCTTTTTTCTTTGTTTAAATCAAAAATGTCTTTTTTCACTGTTGTTGATTCGAAGTTATTAACAGAGATTAAATACTACTTTGACTTAACAAAGAATAAAGGAGATCAATAAGGCTAAGAATTTCGTCGGGGAGGGTAAGAGCTCGGTGGCCTAGTTGGTCAAGACGTCAACGCGGTATGTTGACACGCGGGTTCAAATCCCGCCCGAGACGAAATAATTTCTTTATTGATTTTATACATTTTTCAATTTATTACAAATTTTTAAATAAAATGCAAAGTTCTATAAATATTATTTCATATACCGGGTGTAACTGAACACCCCAATAACATTTACGGGGCATTTAAGTGAGATACTAAATGGACCTTCGGTGCTTGTCTGAGACCTGGAACCCCAATATTTCAAGAGTTATTTGATTTTAAACTGAAAGAAAAAACTTTCAAGTGACAACCATAATCAGCTCTTAATACAAAAGAAATTTAAACACAAAATGACACGTGACAGACGTGAGCGTAGTTTTCCTCGTACGCTTACGTAGGGCTGTCGGCACTTAATACCAAAAAGTAATTTATTTAGTTTGTATGATGTGAACGTAGTATTCCTCGCACTTACGTAGGGCTGTCGGCACTTAATACCAAAAAAAATCATTTAGTTTGTATGGAAAAAAGTAAGTTTGTTAGCCCTAATATTTTTCCTACAGAATGTCTACTTCTGATGGGTACCCATAAATGTTATTGGGGCTGAACACACCACCCTGTATTTTTTGACAATTGTCGCACTTTTCAGGGATGCTGAAGGCGGTGCCCAGGTGGGCAGCGTGCTGGTTTGCCAACGTACTTGTATAAAAAATGGAACTAGTATAAAAAAAACTTACGTTTTGTTTTATATTTTACTATAGGTAGTGTAGCTTTTTTCAAACTATTTTATCATAGAGAGACAATCATAATTTCTGGTGCAATACACAATTGAAGACTCCAGGGAAATGAGCCTTTTTCCTTTGTAGAGAAAAAAGCCGCCATTCGCCAACACGGTAATGCAAACCTTTTTCATCGGGATGATTAAAACACGGAATAGCTGACCTGGATACATTTGCATCCACCCTACTCTACATATAGCTTGGTGGCCTGAATATGAATTTTTAATCCTCAATTAATTATTTGTTTAGATTAAGAGTATCGGTAGCCTAGCCTAGTGTTAGTTATCTAGTTCCAATGTGTCGCTAACACTTTAATACGAGTAGTTCTCGTCGATGGAATATTTATAATAAATTTTATATAGAACTTTGCATTTTCTTTAAAAATTCTAATAAATTGTAAAATGAAAAAATCAATTACTTAAAGAAAAAATTTCGTCTCGGGCGGGATTTGAACCCGCGTCTCCAATATTGAATAAGACTACTTTGGCTTAACAAAGAATAAAGGAGATCAATAAGGCTAAGAATTTCGTCGGGGAGGGTAAGAGCTCAGTGGCCTAGTTGGTCAAGTCGATACGGTATGTTGGAGACGCCGGGTCAAATCCCGACCGAGACGAATTTTTTTCTTCATCGATTTTATTCATTGGACTCATAAGATTTAGATTTTTTATACTCAGCTTACCTATTTCTTCTCGTCGTGGACAGACTTCCGTAGCAGTGCGATATATGGATTGATGTGAAAAACGATGCAAGGACAATCGACCCCCTGAATTTCCTTCAGGGAAGAACCCCACTCAAGATTTTCGCACGCGTCACCAATATTGATGATCAAATATTTTCAGATCTAATCTCATTTGGGGTTCAGGCATATTTGTTTCCATCGCAATGTACAATGGATTCCGGTAGAGATTGACAATGCAATCACCATGTTTTATAGTGGGACCCTCTCACGGATTATTTGAGCGTTAAATCGCCTTTGAAATTTCATTATCGGCCGCCGTAGGCCCGAGATATCGATTCGTTCAATGGAAACGATTAGGTGTATTTTTATTACGGGCTTACTATGCGGCGTACTTTATGGCTGGATGATGTTATCAAAATGCTCTGGTTGAACGTGTGAATAATTTAATGTCTGCATTGGGATGACAAGCACGCACCCTTTTTCATGTCTTCAAGGCGAATCATGTTCAAATTTTAAAATATTTGTTCAATATTACAGGCACTTATTATGATATGTTAAACACCGTCGATAAAAATTTACCACCTGTTCGAAAAATAGGAGAGCTTTCTCAAGCAGAACATGCAAACTGGGAAAGTATAATTTTTAGGCCCCTCTGTTTAATTGCTAGCGTAACCCTTAAAGTATTTGACATACATAGTTTTGATTATACAAAAATATACAGAAATGCCAAATATACAGAAAATGAAAGCGTCGGTGGCGTTGTGGTCTCTGGCCTTCTAATCGTGAGGTCCGGGGTTCGAATCCGTTATATACCAACTTAAAATTTGTTAAGCTAACTTTGTTAATAAGTAACGATTATATGTTGTACCTATAAACAAAGATTTCTAAAAGATTCATTTTGCGGGTTATACATGTGGGTTTAGGAGTGACTTCTATTACGGATGTGTATTATAATGTTCCATTTTCTATGAAAACTAGTTCCGTGCCGTCCAATTTATTATTGCCTAAAACATCTTCTTTTTTTCCTATAAAATAATTAATTTTAAAGCGCCCTCAACGCAGAAAATATTTAAGATAATGTCCAATAGTCACAAAATGAAGCGTTTGGAGGAACATGGTAACGATACTAACAAATATGAACGAATAACATTAAAATTTGGGAGTCGACGTCGCGACCTATATGATTATGAATAAACTCGCCGAGCAGTTACGCGCGTAATTTCGCAGGGCATAAACCGAATGCGAATCGCTCCCAGTAGAACGATCGCCATTTTCGCGGAACGACTCAGTATAAAACCGTGGAGAATCAATTCAAAATACACATTTTTACTACTCATCTCACCTTTTTGGGCAATTTGGTTAGGGGGTTTAATTAAGGATTTTGTCAAAAGAACTAACGAGCTAAACTTGAATTCTGACAAAAAGCAACATGAAGCTCTAAGTATTCATACGAGTAATACAACACTGCTTACGTAGCACAGACTTCATGAGCAACGAAAAGTTATAGCTTCGTGTCGTGCTAAATTTCCACTATTAAAAGTTGTGTATCATTTCAAAGGAAGGCCGCCATTTACAGTAAACGCGCCGCAATGACCAGACCCAAATGAATAACCCAGCAATTTATAAGCGACAAAAAATAACAGAATTAAAGTGAGTCCCACCAACGAGTCACGATGTACAATATAAAGAAATTTGTCTGCTCGTCAATTGACACACGTAAAAGATTTCAGTAAAACAAAAAAAATCATACCAAGTTCTATATTAATAAGCCTATGTTTTCATACCCATTGCCCGATTGCACTGAAATCAAGATGTGTAGAACTAGCTTAACACGAGCAGCGTTTATCGTTGAATTGAGTAAAGTTCAATCGCAAGTACAGACGAAAATACTGTCGGTGAGGTGAGTACACATGTTCAAAAAGTGACCTTTTGTTCCACAGTACCAGGGATGAAAGTAGATTTTTCCCGATGAATTATAGTACAAACAATTTGATGTAAAACTACAGTGGCGCCACCATTAGATGCAAACATTAATTTGCATACAGTGGTCGTCAAGAATGTTGAAGAATATTTGAATTCCAAATTTCAAACACATTTATTCGCACTTTAGAGTTTAATAAGTGCGTACTTATAAAACATTAACTGGGCAACACTGGGCTGCACGGCGCGCGGCGCAAGATGTATCCGCTTTCGTAGTTTTTTTTTACATTTTACGTCAAATTAATGTATCGAATAGTTAGCTAAAATTATTTTTTTCAAAGAAGGATGAAAATTAGAATCTATCTCTGTCGCAAAATTATGTAAGCCTTGCGCGACGCACTTTGAATCCCTCACTTTGCTCAGGACTCCTTTGCTCGTTCTGGATTCAAAATAACGCCCTCGCCTCAAAATACAATTGTTCCCCTACTTCCACTATTAGATTTCAGCTTGAAGTTTTATCACGAAATGTAGCTACCAATTCTGTAATCGGTTAAATCTCCGAATGGCATTTTTATCCAACGGCCAGCACGCAGTTCCGCGTTTAATCTCCAGAAGTGTGAATCGGGCGCCGCTAATCACTCCCCGAAGACCGACCGTCATTTTCTCCCGCCTTTCCATTAGTTAGGGGCGTTGTCAAAATGAGAATCGCACATTTTTGCTCCCTGTCGCCTTAAATTCAAATTGAATTTGGAATAGGAAATCGTTTAAAATCATTCTATCCAATTGGGACATCGGAATTTATCAGCTTCGGTGGTGCAATTAAAGGTGTAAGTGAATTATCTTGGGAGGAAATTAACCGGCTGATAAATGTTTGTGACGCTTTTTACGCCTTCGTAATTTGGAATGAAATGAGTCTGCAGATTTGAATTACTGTCATTATTGTGAGTTATTATATCGTTAAGTTAAATTTTATGCTGGCGGTGAAAATTTAAGAAAAATATATTGACTAATATGATTAAAAATGGAAATGAACGCGAATAGAATTTACCTTTTTAAATGCCTGACGTTTCAGCCGGGTTACTGACCGCTTGCTCTATTTGAGTTAATTCCCGTTTTTTACTAATTTTCATCATGCAACGCGAAAGCTTCAAAGTTGATTAATATATTGACCATTCTTTTATGTTCTTATAGTCGTGATTTTTTTCTTGCAACTAAATTGGCAAACAAGCAAACTGCCCACCTGATGGTAAGTAAGTGATAACAGTGCAACCCCCCAAGAACCACAGTGTACGTTGCCAACTTGTGACATCAGATGTTATGCCACGGTACCCAGTAATTTTATTGCCACATCTTACCCTTCAAACCGGAACACAGCAATGCAAGCACTACTGCTTTGCGGCAGAAATAGGAAAGACGGAGGTACCCATGCAGACGACGACCCTAGTAGAGAGTTTCCCTCCGGTAAAATTGGTAGTATTGGTAGCCATTAGAAAAAAAAACGAAGGAAGTATAATAAAATTGTGGATTTGTTTGATATTAGTTATAATTGAAAGGAAATAGTACATTGTTACCCTAGGGGTGAAAGTAACTCTTTAACCCTTTAAGTAAGTCTTTAACCCGCGGTAAACACTGTGCTTTTCATTACGAATACGAGTAAAGTAAAAATAAAAACATGAATTAGCTAAAGAAGAAATGAGTGAATTTTATTTCACATCAGCTATGACCGCGAACAACGTTCGCCATAATTGTCAAAAAAATCACCTAGAGGTATAATAAATAGCCTACGATCTATTCTCAGACCTACCAAATATACACAAAAAAAAATCATAAAAATCGGTCAGCCGTTTCGGAGGAGTTCGAAAACAAACTGTTACACGATATTTTTATAATGTTAGATAAGTCAACAATCTGCTATGAAATCAAGGTTTGAAATCCATATCTGAATCACGGAACTACAACTTGAAAAACAAATGAAGATCGGATTGCCGCTTTCCTGCCTATTTTGTTTTTTTTTCTTCTGTGGCCGGCCAGCTATTCATACATTATTTTTTATTTTCATCGTTGAAAAATGATTAATATTTTGCCATTTCACCCTCAGCCTACAAGGGCTTGTCTAATACGTGCGCAATATTTTTTTCAACACACTTCCTCATAAAGTGGCTCTAATCCCATGGCAATTAGGCACATAATGACACCTATAATCAAACTGTGACTTTTTCATTACTGTTATTCACGAGCGAGTAATAGTTTTTTTTAAATATTATTGGTTGAGTTACGCTTACACTTGCGCTAAAATGCTATCCGCGAAAAGCCCAAAAAAAAGAAACCTCATTTTTTAGTCTATGGCCGATGCGCGCGCATAGGAAAACTGATTAATTTTTCCCGCCATTACGAAATTTATTAGTCTATGGCCGATGCGCGCGCATAGGAAAACTGATTAATTTTTCCCGCCATTACGAAACATTTTTCACAACTCGTCTCGTTTTCTCTTTTGAAGTTATTTAGTTAGTTATTAATTAAGATGTCTGCAAATACAATTTATGAAGAAAATGATTTATGTTGTACACCGCCCGATATAAGATGTGAAGCCCAGAACGTTATGGAAAGTTTACTACCAGAAAACTCAAAGGAAAAATATCTATTAGCGTACCAAAATTTCATACAATGGCAGAACAACAAGAATACGCAGTCATTTTCAGAAAATGTGTTCATGGCGTACTTTAAAGAATTATCTTCTAAGTACAAACCTAGCTCTTTGTGGTGTATTTACTCAATGTTAAAAAGTACAGTCCGAACAAAGAATGGAGTGGAGTTAAAAACATACTCGAATTTGTCAGCTTATCTAAAGAGACTATCTGATGGATTTAGAAGCAAAAAATCAAAGGTTTTATCATCTGATGATATTGAAAAATTTATTAAAGATGCTCCAGATAACCAATATTTGGCTACAAAGGTTAGTTAAATTAATTTTAATTAAATATTTAATAGCAGCTTGTGTTGTGTGTTGACCTTAATTATTGTTTCTTTTGTTTCAGGTTGCTTTAATATTTGGTGTAACTGGTGCCTGTAGGATACAAGAATTAACAAATATAACTGTAAAAGATATAGAGAATGGCCATGGCCAGATGCTTTTAGTGAAGATACCTATCACGAAAAATAAAATACCTAGGTCATTCACCATACACGGTCCATTCTATGATATTGAAAGTTTGCGTTCGCCAAAAACAAAAAATGACCGTTTCTTTCTAAATTACCAGAATGGTAAATGTACCTGTCAGCCTATAGGTATAAACAAATTTGGTTCTATGCCTAAAGAAATCGCTAAGTTTTTGGGTTTAGTAGATGCTGAGAGCTACACTGTACATAGTTTCAGAAGAAGTTCAGCTACATTGCTGGCAAATTCAGGAGCTGATATAATGACTTTGAAGCGATATGGCGGGTGGCGATCTAGCAATGTAGCAGAATCATACGTAGAAGATTCCATACAAAACAAGAAGGAAATTTGTGCAAAAATCACAAAAAGAATTAAACTTAATTCTGAGACGCATCCTACTGGCGAAATACCAAGTACGTCCAATGATTGGATTTTACCTACCTACACGAATAATGAACCATCACAAATAACAATAGAACATGAAAGTATTTCAATAAATAATCTATCTGATGAGACCGCTATGTCATCAAAAATAGTTATTTACTAACTTAACTGCACATTTACTAATTGTTTCTCTAAGTAAACTTTTTATCTACTATGTAAAATGGTTTTTTATTTAAGTATTGTTTTATTCAGAAGTGTGTTGAAAAACGTTGTATGATACACGTGTGTATTGATGGTTACCGTCCTCGGCTTCTTAAGACCCTCGCCTGACGGCTCGGGCCTCAATGCGCCTCAGCGGTAATCACCAACATTACACACTTGTACCATAATGTACTATTATGGGCCTCTACACGTTTTTTAAACCTAAGAAGCTGCTCCGGCAACTTAAATGTTTTGGGAAATCATCTTATATTAGTAGGTGTATATTGGGCATTCTAAAACACATTCAACGTGATCTCACTTCCGTTCGATCACTGTCGTTAAATGTGTTCTAGAATTCCCAATCACTATTGAGCAAATGTGGATCGGTTTAACATGTTGTGCAAATTCTGTTCTAGAACGCCCAATCACCATTCTGTTCTAGAATTCCCAATCATTATTGAGCAAATGTGGATCGGTTTAACATGTTGTGCAAATTCTGTTCTAGAACGCCCAATCACCATTCTGTTCTAGAATTCCCAATCACTATTGAGCAAATGTGGATCGGTTTAACATGTTGTGCAAATTCTGTTCCAGAATTCCCAGTCACCATTCTGGAATGCCCATGAATTATTTTTTTGATCTCACGTCCGTTCGATCACTGTCGTTGAAAGTGTTCTAGAGTGCCCATGAATTATTTTTTGATCTCACGTCCGTTCGATCACTATCGTAGAACGTGTTCTAAAATGACAAGAATCATTACTCTATTGATCTCTCGTCCGTTCGATCACTGTCTAATTACTAACAACTCATCACTCCATTGATCTCACGTCCGTTCGATCAATATATCGTTGAAAGTGTTCTAAAATGACAAGAATCATCACTCTTTTGATCTCTCGTCCATTCGATCGCTGTCTAATTACTAACCACTCATCACTCCATTGATCTCACGTCCTTTCGATCACTCCATTGATCTCTCGTCCGTTCGATCACTATTTATCAATAAATAAACAATCTAAGTATTAATATTTCTGCGTTTTATTTATAAAATAAATTTGTGAAGAAATGAAAACACGATTTCGATTCAACATATAGCTTTTTATTTTTTGCAATCCATTAATTACAGATTCTATGTATTCTTACTTGTTATAATTATACATTGCAATATATTAATATTATTAAGGGTGTGAATATAATGTATCCCAGACGAATGAACACGTTACTAACTAATGTTATGCGTTACAATCACTAGAGAATTTTCATTCAAAATATTATATAATGTGCCATAAGTCACTTAAATACCATGGTTATATGTTTTATTTTTTTGGTAATTTATTAACAATAATAGAAACTAAAACATGTATCTCATTCATTAGCATTTGTAATGGAGATCATTTTGTACGTCACAAATTTCTAATTTACTAAAGCAATGACAATCATCGTTCTAGGCAGGTTGCTCGTATCCGTCGCCCACGAATAATATTTTGCGGTAACGAATAGATAATAGTACTGGTAACGGTCCAAAAGTATGTAATCGATAAGTAGTTCCTCTATTCACCACTAGATGGGTCTTTTACTATAACTAATTTAAATTTGACTCGATATATTATATTTTTGATTTTATTACACGTTTTATTTGTAATAATGCTTTTTTAAAGTTCAATAAGCTATTAAAATCAATTTCAGGTAAGGAAATATGATAATTCGTTATTTAGCTGTTGATCGCTAGAAAAAATAGTTCCTCTACTTGCTACTAGATGGTATTTTAAAGATAACTAATTTAAGATATATTTTATTCTGATTTTATTACATGTTTTATTTGTCATAATGGTTTTTCAAAGTTCAATAAGCTATCAAAAACAATTTCGATAAAGAAACATGATAATTCGTTATGTAGCTGTTGAACGCTATCAAAATCAATTTCAGATAAGAAATATGATAATTCGTTAAAGGCTGATTTCACCACAGTAATTAAACGCGATCAGTTCAAGTTAAACTCGGCTTATGCTCTAAACTGAATTCCTCTACCAAGTTTGCGGTTCACTGGCCTAAAGTAATCGTCGTTCATGTTGAACTTGGTTAAGTTTCTGAACGGCCGATTCTCGACGTTTTGAGTATATAAACGCGTTTCAGAACGGTCATTGTCCTGATTTTTGGAAGTAATTAATTATTGTGTTAAAGAAAGAAACTATCTTGTTGTTTGAGATTTGTTTTTAAAACACACATGAGAGGAGCCTTGGCACTAGTTTTTGACGAAAATTTTGATGTTAATACGACATTAAGAAAATGTTAAGAAATAAGAAGAATATTTTCTTAGAAAACATCTCACTGAAATAGTTAAATTTTAGTAATAAAAGCAATCATTCATTCGTTCATTCTTTGTCAAAGATAAAATAGGTTTTAATAAACGAGTTCAAGTCGAAGCCGGTGAAATCGGTGCGATGATATGATTGCATACAATTGTTTTAACCATATAAAATATTGTGCCTTTGAAAAATGTTATTTGTATAAGAAAATGGTTATTAGAGAATCAAATATCAATGTATGATTCTTTCAATAAATAAATTAGTGTACATTCAAATTATTTTTCATTTACCTACCTGAATACCTTGAATTGGATAATAAAAAGACATAATTAATTTCCCTCAAGTTTAATTATTAAAAAGACATTCTTATTTAATATACCCTTAATTAATATAGTAAAAAAACGTTTTTACATTTGTACATAATATCAAAAATTATAATTATGTAAGTATAAAGGTATTATACTTAAATGTATCTCTCTATAGGTTTATAAGTAACAAGAAATATTAATTATAAAACCTACATGAGAACTTTAATTTACAAAAATAAGATGATTCATAGCTTTAAAAACTATAGCTATAACCACATATTTTTTTTGATATATTATTTATGAGACTTTCTGCCTGGTCCATAATCTGGTCCATATCTTCCGACACCACATATTGTGCAGACAGAAGGGAATCCTCTGACGAGTCACCTTCACCTAGCGCTTCATGCTCGAGGTCTATTATCTCAATTTTGATGAGACGTTGTCCTTTCTTCGGCGGACTTTTTATTACAAAAGACTGCTGCGTGCTGTGTAGGTGCTTGAGAAAGGACGATTTTTTCTTACGTTTCCTCTTCTGCGTGTTATTTATCGCCTTTCGGATTTTAAGTTCTAACGGCGTTTCTTCGTGTCGTGGCTCTACAACCTGTGGAGGGAACATCTGTGTCCATCCTTCTAGCGGGTCCTGCGCGTCTTGAAAGACCGGAGATGGTGAGCGTAAGTCTTCGACGAGATTTTCGGTGTTCCCTGACATATTCTGAAATAAGTAATGAGTTATAATATGTTAAAGCGAACAAAATCCTATAATTAATTAGTAAATACATTCAATTTATGTTTAAAAAGTAACTTACCACTTTGATATTCTTATGAAAATAAATTTAGATTTGCAATTGACACGAATATTTATACCTTTGCTTTGTGATCGTGTGAGTATGTAAACCTATAGCTGACACAGCTCCTGGTGTCGCTACCTTATTATGTAATGGTCTGATTTTTGTGTAAGTGGAAACGTATTGCCGACAAAGCGGCAAACACGTACCACGATGCATATAGAATCAGACAAGTTAGGACTTGTTTTGTGGCTATGAAATAAGATGGTCAAAGGTAATTAGATTCAGAATAAAACAACAACTTACATACATATTATTTATTTTAAGTAGATATTATTTACCTCTTAGTACTAAAATATACATTATTAAAAACAAACTTTCTTGTTATAATTAAGTAGGTACGTGCCTACATTTTTATTTATTTATTTAATAACTACAAGGATACATAATATATATTTTGGGTTGTACAGTAATACAAAAATCCGCATTGATTTACTAAACACTGCCATTCACCATCTATGTAAACGTTACAAAATAAACTACATTTATGAAACTAATCAATAATCATACATATTTATTTATTTATTTAAATGGCTCAACTACAGAATACAATTTACTACATTGTCAACAAGGTAATATATAATTGGTCTCACATTAAAATTGAATTCCGGTGATTGTTGCGCACAGCATTCAAATGAAATAGTTATATATAAAAGAGGAAAAGAAACAGTACCTAACTTTACAATAAATCTAGGTTATACTCCTATACTTTTATCAATCAATTACGGTTTACAACTACAATAAAACTGGGTAACATTTATTCTACAATTATAGTAGATACTATACTACAATTTTCATTCAAAATATTATACATGTGCCAAAAGTCACTTAAATACCATGGCTATATGTATTATTTTTTTGTAGTTTATTAACAATAATAGAAACTAAAACATGTACCTCATTCATTAGCATTTGTCATGGAGATCATTTTGTACGTCACAAATTTCCAATTTACTAAAGCAATGACAATCATCGTTCTAGGCAGGTTGCTCGTGCCCGTCGCCCACGAATAATATTTTGCGGTAACGGTTTACTTTTATACATAAATTAGATGGAATCTGTTATTTAGGGGTTACAAAACAAGATTAAATTGTATTTCATTATTACCATTAATTTGTAATTTATGATAAATAAAGAGTTATACGTGTATATTGAATCATCATATTCGTTTTCGCTATTAAGTTTCATTAATAAAACGCAGAAATTTTTGTTAAACATATTTTTTTTTTATTATAAAGCAAGTGAACAAATATCATAATACCTAAACTTGAACAATACTTTTTCAAGTACAATTACTAAAGTCATAAATTAATTAACATAATTAAAGTACCACTTTTTTATGAATAAAACATTCCTTAGAGCGCACTCTTTTTTATGACTTAAACAATTGAAGGTAACTCCACCTTTAGCATAACTATTACGCAATGTTGTGAAATTAGGACAACCTTTGCCTTCAACATTTATCAAAAAGCAGTCAGAACATAAATCTTTAATCCATTTCTGCTTTTCAACACCTTTCATTATTATAGTTTGGTCCTTTAAAATTGGAATAACTAATCTCTTAAATTCTCTGAAATCTATATTGCCTTGACTCCAGTATATTCCTCTGTTGCGTTCAATCCAATCCACTGCTCTTTTTTCTTCAGCAGATAATTTTAGATAGGAATATGGAGGTTTTATTAAAAAGACTTGCGTAAACTCTTTTGTGGCTAACGCAAATTCCTTAATAAAAAAATTATTTTTGCAGTCTTTGAATCCTTGTACATCAACAAAAAGTATCGAACTCTTATCAGCACTCATTGTTTTGTTGTATTCTGTTAATTTATAATAAGTATTTTTTTATTCATATATTTATTTCATTTATTCGTTTAGTAAATTAATTATAATGATTATACGATGACATTGAAGTTATGTTTAAAATATAATAATCACCTTAATACAAAAAATATTATAAAATATAATAAAAATAGTCCCACTACCTACTAAGTATTGGTTTGTTAATGCTAAAAAATTATCCCTCACCCGTTAAATTTTTTTGCAGAGCTTCAGCGTCTCCTTAAGTGGAATCAGTTCTGGAGCATCGAAATCTGTTTGATATTTCAATGACATTACCGCCTGATGTTTAAAATATAATAATCACCTTAATACAAAAAATATTATAAAATATAATAAAAATAGTCCCACTACCTACTAAGTATTGGTTTGTTAATGCTAAAAAAAATTCCCTCACCCGTGAATTTTTTTTTTGCAGAGCTTCAGCGTCTCCTTAAGTGGAATCAGTTCTGGAGCATCGAAATCTGTTTGATATTTCAATGAGATTACCGCCTGTTCCCAGCGATCTTTGGGCTCTACCTTCAATATCTCTTTGGTGTTGTATACCTTTATTTCGATGTAAACATCACCGTCTCTGTGGGCGGTGCGGCGCAGGACTCCGTCGGCGACACGCCGCGACAAAGACGACTGCAAGGGCTGAGTCTCACTGCCTCGTCGCGAGCCACCGCCTCTTCCTCACTATCTGAGTCAATTCGCCACCCAGTTGACTTTGTAGCAGCCGATTTTTTTGATGTTGGCGCCTTCCTTTTTACTGCTTTGACAGATTTCGGCTCTTTCTTGGTACTAAAAAAGAAAATTAAGAAAACTAATTATTAAACGGTTAACGATACTACATATATCCTAATATAACTCTTAAAATTTAATGTAAGTACATAAATCAAGATTACATTTTGAAAAAACTAGTCATAAAAGTGTAAAGGACAAAAAATATATAAGTAATTGTTGTAAATGTAACTCATTACTTATATAAATGACTAGCTGTGCCCGCGAACTACGTTTCGCCATCATATTTTTTCCCGTTTTGTAACATTTCTCATTGATGCTCGGCTCCTATTAGCCGTAGCGTGATATTATACAGTCTAAAGCCTTCCTCGATTGAAGGACTATCCAACACAAAAATAATTTTTCAATTTGAATCAGTAGTTCCTGAGATTAGCGCGTTCAAACAAACTCTTCAGCTTTATATAAAAGCTTTATATAGTATAGATATATATAATATATAATCTTTAAAAAGTTAAAACTCTAGTTTGTTATCTAAGACTAAAATGCAAGTGTGTTTAATTAATACTTACGTTACTTTGGAAGTAGTTTCCTTTTCGCCGTCCGAATCGACAAAATCTTCCACGACCTGTTTTCTGACGCCCTTGCTGCGCTTATGGTTAGAGTATTCTGAGTCCGACCTGGAAGTAATTATTACAAACATTAGATAACGCTAAAAATTGTATTTAAGATAAAATAATATTTACTTTTTATGTTTGAAACTTAAATAGAACTTTTTATGTTTGAAACTTAAATAAAACAGACTTAAATAGCAGTAAATATTATGCAAACGTTACCATCTCGTTTGAGTTATATATGTCTTGACAGATATATCATGATGGTAAAGATATAAGAGCAAGATTTAAAACTATTGACGCAAACACGATAGTAACCTTAGCACATTTACAAACATACCTTTATCGGATAAGTTAGTATTCACCACTTTAGAGAATAATTTAGTAAAATAACAACTTACGACCATTATTGTAATAGCTCGGATCCTCGTTTTGCTTGTGTGAGTTGTACGGTGAGCTTGCGGTTGATGAGCAGCGTAAACTCCTCAGTTGAGATTGTGATGAATAGCGACGGTTCTCTCACGTTCACGAATACAGTTGCACAGATGGAGACTTGAACTGAAGGGTGATGGATCAACACAGTAATGTTTTTTGGAACGATCTCAGGCTTAAATAGCTCTTTTTTGCTGAATATTCAGTTATATCGTAGTCAGAAGTTAAGAACATTCTATTATTGTAACATAAAATAAAAATAAACTACAAATCAGAGTCAGATATGTAAATACTGTCTTTCTAGCCCATTTTCGGTCACAGCACTCAATGAGAGTTGCTTAGATGTTGACAATCATTTAAAATTTGAAAGCCATGTGGTCAACGCTGTCAAACAATGTTTTTATAGGTTGAGGGTATTGTACCGGGTGCAAAGATATTTGAGTGTGGACCTGAGAATTCACTTATGCGAAACATTGATCTTGTCCAAATTGAACTATGCAGACACTGTCATAGGTGAATGTCTTCTAGCAAGATCAAAGAAGCTCACGCAGAGAGTTCAGAATGCCTGTGCCAGATACTGTTTCCCGATACCTCGTAGAGGCCACGTTACTCCTTACCTAAACAGAAATGATATGTTGAATATGACTAATCGCCGTCAATTACACTTTGCATCTTTACTCTTCGGTATAATAAAAAACAGGACTCCGTCATATTTATATAGAAAATTATGTTTTAGTAAGCGACAAGATAGGATTAAAGACCTTTTAATGTTCCCTAAGCATGGCACCTCCGCGTTTCGAGGTAGTTTTAGATATTTGTCAACAAAGTGTTGGAACAATATTCCTCCGCCTATTAAACAGTGTGCCACCGTAAAAACTTTTAAAGTAAAGCTTCGGAAATATTTGTTAAGCGAACAAAAGATTTTATAATTTACTAGCTTCTGCCAGCGACTTCGTCTGCGTGGACTTCAGAATTGGGTCTAAAGCTTCGCTCGTTAACAATTTTAAATTTTCCCTCGGGAACTATGTACTTAAGGAATCGGGATAAAAGGTTATAAAAGGTTAAAGCCTATGTTCTTTTCCATGTCAAAGGCTACATACATGTCAAATTTCATCCAAATCCGTTCAGCCGTTTTTGCGTGATTTAGTAACAAACATCCACACTTTCACATTTATAATGTTAAGTAGGATTTTCAGAGGAATGTGCCCCATGTCGCAATTGCAGTAGTCATGTTGCAAGCGTTTAGTTTGTAAGTTGTCATGTCAGTTTGTATATAAATATCGTGTAGTTATGTGTATATTGTGTGGTGAATTATTTTTGTTTTATGTCTTTACTTATGTTGACTGCTTATGTTTACCATTCCAGCGCTTTTCTATTGATGTTACATCGGTAAAAGTACACAGAATATCAGTGTCGTGGCACTCTTTGTTACGAGTGTCACGGCGTACGCTGAGTGTAGACCTTTTTGGTACATTACCTACTTATATTTTGAATTTAGTGTATAAGACCTGTTGTATCCTAATGTATCAAATAAAAGTTCTATCTATCTATCTAGATGTGTAGGAGGAATTATACTCGCATAGTCCTATAGAACAAGATTAGACCTATCAAACTTAGTGGTTTGCTCTACAATTTTATGATATTTAGTAATCATATACAGAACGCATACACTACCGCACCATCGAGTCCAAAATAAATTAAAATGTTTTCAATGAAATAAACTTTTTTGAAAGAAATATTTTGATATTAATCATGTAATGGTTTACGATCTCTGATAGTAGAACGTCAGCACTTTAATTAATTTATCACTAATTTATTGACTGAAAAACAAATGTTTCATATTGCATTCCAGTTATGAAATCCATCTATTCAAATTCGCCGACAAAGGTGCGGGCCGACACAGACTCAATGTTACTATGTAGCGTTTAGTAAGGTCTAATGCACTTATTTTGAGAAACTCGGTTTTGCAATGGCACGTGACCTCGGTGTTCCAGTTCCAGTTTTACTTTAGTTTTAAGCAACATTGCGTCAAAACTTAGACCCGAGCCGTCATGTAAAATGCAGGATCTAAGCTATAGATCTAAGCTATAATTAAACAAAGTTTTTGACAGCTTTCAAAAACGGCAGCAAGTAAAATAACGTCTGTAAAAGTAAAATATTTTTTTTTTCAAATTAAATGTTTTCCAAATACATTGACCATGAGAATAATCAGATTCGGAAATGGCTTCATTAACCAAAGTGCTATAAAAGCATTTTCTTGGCGGTAAATTTAATTCTTCAAAACAACTGCAATTTATCATATATTCATAAGAGTACACACCTTTGCGTCTAAGTAAGTTGAAATGATTTGCTTTTGAAAAAGATCGAGACAAATGCAAAAAATCACTGTTGTTTATGTTTCCCACGAGCTTTTCTAAGCTAGTGCCCAAAAACTTGAAACAATCGACAAATCGAACTGCCATATATTCCTGACGCCCTGTTCAAAAAAACTTCGTGAACGATACCTATGTAGTTTTCCTTAATTTTCGCTCTCACTTTGATTTTGCCCGTCATGATTCCCAGTTGACGTATAAACAAGTGACAATCATAACCTGATAAGTTATGAAAAAATACTGGTATGAACTTAGGCAAACAAAACTGTAAAATGCAATAAGAATGCGCCGCGCCACGATATTTCCCTGTCATGTGACAATGATCTCGAACTTTATCATCTTTTTTTTTTTTTTTTTTTTTTTTTTCGTGGGGAATGCCTTTACGCACCGGCCAAGCCCGCGGGCTAGGGGCAAGGGTGTGTGGGACTCCACGGCAGAGTGCCGCAACTACCCACTAAACCCCACGGGAACACCTCGCTGGCCATGGTGAGCGACCACAAGCATGCGCAGAGCGCTGAGCTCGCGTGGGTCGCTCGGCCGGGCCCGTACCGAAACACGATACGGGCACACCTCGCTGCCGGAAGCATGGGAGCAGCTAGTGTCCCCTAGCTGCCCCTACCATCGCAGGGGTCGAGTGCAATGCAGGCGACACGATACCCATCCGCGTCGCCCACCGATCCCCCACGAACTTTATCATCTTACAATAAGTGACCGTGAGTATAGAAAGCAATATTGTGAATTTGATAACTTTCTTGCTCGTCAGGTGTTATGGAAATATTTTGTCTTACATTTTTTGTATTCTTGTTACATCTTCATAAAGGTATTTATAAAATTTGCAACGCAGTCCTGACCCCGATAAGATACGTATTTATTTTGAGAGCTATCATAAGAACAAACAATGTAATATGCGGAAGGTATGTGCTTTTGTAGAATAATTGTTTTATTTTATTGCAGCTTATCACTACTAGATGTGGGCTCTAATAACGATTCAAAATCAGCATATATGACGAATGGCATAGTTTGCATTCTTTCGAAATGTTTAAACTGGATTAGAGTTCCTTGTCCAGGCATAAAAGTCCTAACACCGCTACATATATGTTTATTTAGATTCTGTTGAGTATAAAAAAATCAAGCACTCGTCCCAAAAATATTTACCGTGATGTTTTGTTAGCAGAGGTCTTAGTAACCTATTCAAATTTTTTATCAAACAAAAATGTTTATATTTACCTTTTTTCTAATAGTAGCAGTTTGACAGCTAGCGTCGGGTTGTTTTTTTCTTTTTGTTTTGCATGTTATAAAGAGGGCCTACAATATTGCTGTTTGCAAGACCATACACATTAACACTAATGTTTCGATTATTTTTCTCAAATATCATTATGTCCGTAAATCCGACTGGAAATGTCATACTCTGAATATTGAGAATATTTTCAAAAGGATACGAGGATATTCGATGTGCATTATTACTTGTTGGAAATAAAGAGGCCATTATACACCATAAGAAACAGAATGTGTCATTATTTTGAATATTAATACAGGCGTGTTTTAACTTAAAATGTTTCGGCAATTCAATAAACCGTGCGGCTCTCAATGGATTAAGTATTTATAGACTCAATGTTACTATGTAGCGTCTAATAAGGGGCCTAATTCCGCTAATTTTAACGTCGATGTCGCGTCGTGATAGCGTTTTAATAAAACTGCTTTGTCGCCCTTATGCGCATTTTCTAGTGCAATTTATTTCTACTACAATTTCTTGATAAGTCAATAGTGACATATGTTATAGTTACGTTATCAAGATGCCTAATGCATTCACTTCCACTTCCATGGTCAGTGTTCGTTTTTCAAACACTAAAGAACTGGCACTTTATTTAGAGAAAATATATTTTTTTTCGTGATTTTTTTATCACACCGCGCGTTTTAGGCAAAGGAAACGCGAAGCGCTCTGGGTACTATGGTACCCGGGACGGTTTACATAATTTGCGCTTGTGGACCATAGTCCCGCGGACGTGTGAGTGGAGCAGTTCTCAGGTCTGCAACAAAATTTTTGATCCGCAGTTGCGTATGATCCAAAAACGGTCCGATCAGCGGCTGAACTTCGTCAGCTATATAAAAAAAAGTATTTACGTAGCAAGAAAGAAACAAAACGACGAACTGACGCAATTATGTGTATTGGATTTTTATTTTCGAGGTAGTAGTAGATCGTTATTCAGCATCACAACATCTAAGAGAAGATTATAGTTTGGTAGTTTACTTTCAAAAAGTCGGTCCCATACTCAAAATATAAAACCTAATAACGTTTTGCACCTCTAACTTTCATGATATTTAGCAAAATTTGATATTTACCCATAATTCTACCAATGTGCAATATGACGCGGAAATAATCAGCAAATTAATTGTTTGTCGTTTATTTCCACAAACTTGCAATACAATACTGTGCATATACAGCAAAATAGTTGTTTACCGTTTAATTCTGCTGATGCAGAAATCTCGTGTAAGGCTGCATGCTCCAAATTTTTTTTTCATTTCGGGTTTATTATATTTATTTAAATTATACATGTACATACATATTTACAATTACTAACGAATATTATTAATTAAAAAGTCTTCTTTATAATAACGGATGCGATTTCTAATTTTCATTTTTCGATACTACTATTTAAAACAGATAAACAATAGGTATATCGTTCTATTAGGCGAACCGAATGTATCTATAGCATAACGATATTGATACGACATAACGACAGAACCATAGAAGTTTAAGAAAATTATTGTAATAATACATAGGTGGTATTCATCGGCAGCATCTCATACACGTTCCCACCGCACTACCCTATTTAATTAGGATGTTAAGACCTTAGTCAGCCATGTTGACCCAAGGTAGGTAGTTAAAATGTTCTTAATATTTTTTATATTTTCATTTTTTAAATTATTGGAATATTTATTTTCTATTTTTTATTCGTGTGATGACTGGAACACATCTTTCAGTTGCAAAAATCATCAATTTTATACTTTGTTTTATAATAAAGAATATATTTAATTGAAGTAATTTAATAAACAAATAAAAGTATTAACGTGTGAAAGAAGCCTTATTATTTGAGTAAGCACTCGTAACTGGATATATGAATAATGTGCAATAAATTTATTGCTGATAAATGAATTTCGTGGGAATGCTTTGAAACTGTATGGCAGGCTTATTATATATAAACCGTGTATTTATCTTTGCATTCAGAGCGTGTCTTGGTGGCGATCTAAAAACACAAGTGTTTTTCTCTGAAATAAGGTTTCACGTTTAACGAAGGCAGAGTGTATAACGGTACAGATACTTATTCGGAATTGAGTCCTGAAGCCAGGAAACCTCAACCAGTTTAAGTTCTGTTGTTATTGCACTGCTACCTAGTTAAATGCCTTAATATTCTGAGCTAGAAAACCTTGAAAATGTGTCTAGTAAATCGCAATCAAGCAACGCCAAAAGTATACTGTTTACAGTCAAACAACACAAGTGTTTTCATCTGAAATAAGGGTTCACGTTTGACGAAGGCAGAGTGTAGAACGGTACAGATACTTATTCGGAATTGAGTCCTGAAGCCAGGAAACCTCAACCAGTTTAAGTTCTGTTGTTATTGCACTGCTACCAAGTTAAATGCCTTAATATTTTAAGAAAGAAAACCTTGAAAACGTGTCTAGTAGACTGAATTCAAGTATGCCGAATAAATCGATTGCGATCCAACCACACAAGTGTTTTCCTTTGAAATAAGGGTTCACGTTTGACGAAGGCAGAGTGTATAATGGTACAGATACTTATTCGGAATTGAGTCCTGAAGCCAGGAAACCTCAACCAGTTTAAGTTCTGTTGTTATTGCACTGCTACCTAGTTAAATGCCTTAATATTCTGAGCTAGAAAACCTTGAAAATGTGTCTAGTAAATCGCAATCAAGCAACGCCAAAAGTATACTGTTTACAGTCAAACAACACAAGTGTTTTCATCTGAAATAAGGGTTCACGTTTGACGAAGGCAGAGTGTAGAACGGTACAGATACTTATTCGGAATTGAGTCCTGAAGCCAGGAAACCTCAACCAGTTTAAGTTCTGTTGTTATTGCACTGCTACCTAGTTAAATGCCTTAATATTTTAAGAAAGAAAACCTTGAAAACGTGTCTAGTAGACTGAATTCAAGTATGCCGAATAATTCGATTGCGATCCAACCACACAAGTGTTTTCCTTTGAAATAAGGGTTCACGTTTGACGAAGGCAGAGTGTATAATGGTACAGATACTTATTCGGAATTGAGTCCTGAAGCCAGGAAACCTCAACCAGTTTAAGTTCTGTTGTTATTGCACTGCTACCTAGTTAAATGCCTTAATATTCTGAGATAGAAAACCTTGAAAATGTGTCTAGTAAATCGCAATCAAGCAACGCCAAAAGTATACTGTTTACAGTCAAACAACACAAGTGTTTTCATCTGAAATAAGGGTTCACGTTTGACGAAGGCAGAGTGTAGAACGGTACAGATACTTATTCGGAATTGAGTCCTGAAGCCAGGAAACCTCAACCAGTTTAAGTTCTGTTGTTATTGCACTGCTACCTAGTTAAATGCCTTAATATTTTAAGAAAGAAAACCTTGAAAACGTGTCTAGTAGACTGAATTCAAGTATGCCGAATAAATCGATTGCGATCCAACCACACAAGTGTTTTCCTTTGAAATAAGGGTTCACGTTTGACGAAGGCAGAGTGTATAATGGTACAGATACTTATTCGGAATTGAGTCCTGAAGCCAGGAAACCTCAACCAGTTTAAGTTCTGTTGTTATTGCACTGCTACCTAGTTAAATGCCTTAATATTCTGAGATAGAAAACCTTGAAAATGTGTCTAGTAAATCGCAATCAAGCAACGCCAAAAGTATACTGTTTACAGTCAAACAACACAAGTGTTTTCATCTGAAATAAGGGTTCACGTTTGACGAAGGCAGAGTGTAGAACGGTACAGATACTTATTCGAGAGTTGAGTCCTGAAGCTACGAAACCTCAACCTGTTTAATTTCTGTTGTTAATGCACTGCTACCTAGTTAAATGCCTTAATATTTTAAGAAAGAAAACCTTGAAAACGTGTCTAGTAGACTGAATTCAAGTATGCCGAATAAATCGATTGCGATCCAACCACACAAGTGTTTTCCTTTGAAATAAGGGTACACGTTTAACGAAGGTAGAGTGTATAACCGTACAGATACTTATTCGATTATTGAGACCTGAAGCCAGGAAACCTCAACCAGTTTAAGTTCGTTGTTATTGCACTGCTACCTAGTTGAATGCCTTAATATTCTGAGATAGAAAACCTTGAAAATGTGTCAAGTAAATCGCAATCAAGCAAAACCAAAAGTATACTGTTTACAGTCAAACAACACAAGTGTTTTCCTTTGGGATGAAGTTTTGGCTGGGTTAGTGTATATAATATACGGAGAAACTTGTAAGGGGAACCAGTACTGATACTCAGGAAGCCCACATACAGTTTAAGCTCTGTAATTATTACGCTCTTCCCTTGCTAAAATCTAGCCTGAGGTTGAAGACCACGAAAACGTGCCTAGTAGACTGAAAACGTGTGTACTGAAAAACGAAATATACTGAAAAATGAAATGAAATATACTGAAAAATGAAATGATATGAAATATACTGAAAAATGAAATGATATGAAATATACTGAAAAATGAAATGAAATATACTGAAAAATGAAATGCAATATGTTGAAATAATGAAATTAAATATACTGAAAAATTCAATGAAATATACTGAAAAATGAAATGAAATATACTGAAAAATGAAATTAAATATACTGAAAAATGAAATGAAATATATGCGATCCAACCACACAAGTGTTTTCCTTTGAAATAAGGGTACACGTTTAACGAAGGCAGAGTGTATAACCGTACAGATACTTATTCGATTATTGAGACCTGAAGCCAGGAAACCTCAACCAGTTTAAGTTCTGTTGTTATTGCACTGCTACCTAGTTGAATGCCTTAATATTCTGAGATAGAAAACCTTGAAAATGTGTCAAGTAAATCGCAATCAAGCAAAACCAAAAGTATACTGTTTACAGTCAAACAACACATGTGTTTTCCTTTGGGATGAAGTTTTGGCTGGGTTAGTGTATATAATATACGGAGAAACTTGTAAGGGGAACCAGTACTGATACTCGGGAAGCCCACATACAGTTTAAGCTCTGTAATTATTACGCTCTTCCCTTGATAAAATCTAGCCTGAGGTTGAAGACCACGAAAACGTGCCTAGTAGACTGAAAACGTGTGTACTGAAAAACGAAATATACTGAAAAATGAAATGAAATATACTGAAAAATGAAATGCAATATGTTGAAACAATGAAATTAAATATACTGAAAAATTCAATGAAATATACTGAAAAATGAAATGAAATATACTGAAAAATGAAATTAAATATACTGAAAAATGAAATGAAATATACTGAAATATGAAATATGGGGTGCAGGAAAGGAGCCTCCCAGTGTGGCGCAGTTTCATATGCGTCCGGCGCACCCCGGGCAACAGACTGCGTGGATGACGACTCGGTAACGCAGACTGGCTGATCCTTTCACTACGGCTCGATGGCAAGTAAAAAATTTCTTACCTGCCCACCCCAAGCGTATCCTAATACCTGCACACGCGAAAACCTGCAAAGCTACAGACAACATAATATCCGTGGCGGAGTACTGTATCTGAATCAACACGGAAGAATAGAAACATTATGAAATGAAATGAAATAAAAAATCTTCTTTTCCATTTAACCCTATATAATGTATATTGGGCAATCTTAAACTGTTTTCATCAAATCACCGTAAACGAACGCAGTGAGATTTGCGGAGCGTAGCGGAGCTAGAGCGCAGCGAAGCGTAGCTCAAATCTCACTCCGTTCGTTTGCGGTGTTTTGATGAAAACTGTTTTAGAATGCCCACAACATGTTAAACCGATCCACATTTGCTCAATAGTGATTGGGAATTCTAGAACAGAATGGTGATTGGGCGTTCTAGAACAGAATTTGCACAACATGTTAAACCGATCCACATTTGCTCAATAGTGATTGGGAATTCTAGAACACATTCAACGACAGTGATCGAACGGAGGTGAGATCACGTTGAATGTGTTTTAGAATGCCCAATATACACCTACTTATATTTCTGTGCCTCCATTTGTTTTTGCATAAAACAGTGTCTTGAGTATTATTGCTTATGTCTGTTTTAGGATATAAACTGATTGATTATGAATCCTGAGGGTCTGGTTTAAGTTTATTGTATATTTATTTTGTTAATTGCTCATAGCAAGGATGGCCTTAATTCCGTCTGATAGTTAGGGACGCTAAATTCTAAGTTGGAGGCGAGCGAATAATCTTGTGAGATTCACCCGAAATCAAAACTTATATCCCAACTGGGGTTCTCTATTTTGTCCCTTATTTTTTTATCCATAATCTAACGTGTCATAATGTTTTTGACATAATCATCATATGTCCGATGAATGATAAGCACCCCTAACTTAATTTCTCATAATATCACTTGCCCAAAAACCGAAATCTCGAACTATACTATGACCTAATTTTTTGGCTATAAATATCACAATCTATAATATTTAAAATTCCTAAAAAACTTTTCTATAATGGTCATAAGTCCTAACGTAATATCTCATAAAATAACGTGCCCTAAAATCGAAATACCACAAATATAAAGTTCTTTCATTATATGTATTACCAAATCCATGCATATGTTTAAAAACAGTCACTTGATGTAATGCAAGCAAGCATGCAGCATGCAAGCAAGCATACAGCATGCAGCATGCATGGCTTCTGTCACGGCTCCGGACAGAACACGGCTCCAGACACGGCTACGAGGGTTTAAATAACACTCTAGGGGTAGGGCAGACAAGACTACGTGGTGTCGGTTTTACAGCGATATATTTCTGTCACTGAATTTGAAAACGTAACGGTTGTTAAGGTTCATAAGACAACATTTTAATTCAATTTGTTATTATTGATAGTACGTCTAAGCTTTATGATATTGATAACGTAACCAAGATAAATCAACTTTTAAATATGTTTTAGGACTAACAAAATTATTATAAACCATCATTCGGACTAACAATATTATACAATATAATAACACTTAGGACATGTGAATTTATAGCAAGTAAAATTAGGATATCTTATTATTATAGCACCCGATATTATGACACAAAAGCATTAGAACTAAAGACGATTAGGTAATATACAATTTCGTATACCCGAACATTATGGAAAGTGATGATTATAGCAAGCGTTTTCGGGATTATGATTTTCGGACGATCGATATTCGGAGAAGAAAGGGACTACCCCCAACTGGCTATCTTACCTCATTACAATGGCTTTTGATATTAATAACTAGCTGACCGTATGCAACTTTGTTTGCATTATAACTAACTTTTCCCGTAGGAAAACTTTTCCCGTCAGATTTTTCCCGTAGGAAAATTACCCTTTTTCCTTCCCCTGGTCTACGTATTACGTGGTTCTGTGTCTGACCTCGCTTTGGTCGATTAGGCGAGCCGCCTTGTCAGACTCTGCGAGTGAAGGCATAGACAATGCACCTGCTCAAAGTTTATATGATTTCATGTAGATTATTAATAGTAGTTTATGAAATAGACACATAATAGGGGGTCTTAAAACACTAGTGTGTGTTTAAAATTCGAGGCTTGCCGAGAATTTTAATAGTACCACACGAGTGTTTTAAGACTTAATTATGTGCAATTTCATACACTACTTTATCTACACTCATGCAATCAGTGGTTACCTAAATTAAATAAATGACACAAAATTAAAACAAAATCAAACTCATTTATTCTAATAATTATTTGCATTTTGAACAGTGCAATTGCGAAACTAATACAGAAATCTAAAACTACATACATTTATATTATTTATTATTTTAACCAATAACAGCAAAATAATGAATGAAAAATTCAGAGAAATGGCGCCAACACCAACCTTCTACCGCGCATGCGCTGTTGCACGCGCCGCCATAGACAATGTACTGGCACAAAAGAAAATTGTGACAAAACCTCCTTAGTCGGGCTTCGTCAATCGAACTGTATTTTATTGGAATTCGAGTTACATTAAAGTACTGGTTTTGTATGGCGAACCTGTATTATAATGTAATTTGTAAAAGGCCAAGGGCTTTAAGTTATGCCTTTAAAATATTAGTGTTGAGTTCTTAATATTAGAATTAGAACATGCGTGTAGATAAAAAATATTAGACGCGTATTTCTCTTTAATTAACTTGTGACTATTTGATTGGAAATTAAAATGTGCATGACGTCATTCCTTTACGCATTTTATACAGAATTGTGACGTAACGAACCTCCACTCCCCAAAAGAAATGAATTATGTAGTGACAAAAAAGTAACAAAAAACATAATTATCAAACAGAACATTAATAGTACATTGTTACCCTAGGGGTGAAAGTAACTTATTTAGCCCCGAGACGATGTTTGGCGCCCGAGCGTAGCGAGGGCACCAATAGTTCGAGGGACTAAATAAGTCTTTAACCCGAGGTAAACACTGTGCTTTTCATAATTTATTACATAAATCAATAACTTCTGCTTTAGCACGCTTTCTCTTATAAAATCAGGCGTTAACTCCATACCTGAATCAGATGAACTCATTGTGTTAATTAACACAGTGTTATACAAATTAATTAACAGTTAATACAAATCTCTATAAATGAAAAAAAACAAATGAAGATCGCATTGCCGCTTTCCCGCTTATTTTGTTTTTTTTTCTGTGGCCGGCCAGCTATTCAGACATTATTTTTCATTTTCATAATTTAAAAAATGGTAAATATTTTAACCAAATCTGTGTAATTTTAAAGAAATAGTTGAAAATAAATTATAATAAAGTCATTTATAAAATAATATATTCTTTAAATATTTAACATTATGTTATTTCAATTTTACAACGCGCTGTAATTGAGTGGCTGTATAGAAAGTCGGAACATGGTTCCATAAAAATGTGTAAAAAGAACTAGTTTCTTTTTAAAATTTGACGGCAGCTGTCAGTTGAAAGTGATTCTCCCTAGGGCTGAAAAGTATTACTTTCAACCCGCTCCTCAGGCAACTTCAGACCTACTTTCAGCGTATGAGTAATGAAAAATATATAATAATTGTGTAAGAGTATACCAATATGTATAATTAAGAGCGTCGGTGGCGCTGTGGCCTCGGCACTGGAGTGTGCCCCGAGTAGAATGCCATGTACCAATGTGTTTTTCGTTTCACGAAATTCATATGTACATTTATCTGATGCTCCTACGGTGTGAAGGAAAACATCGTGAGGAAACCTGCATACACCTGCGAAGTAATTCAAAGGTGTATGTGAAGTCAACCAATCCGCACTGGGCCAGCGTAGTTTGACTAACGCTTATCGCCCTAACATAACTTGTTAGGGTAGGCTCGTGCCCCTCGGAGGGGACGTAAATGAGCTGTGATAATAATGATGATATGTATAATTAATTATACATTATCAGATTTACAAATTTCTACAAAACGTGAAAACTATAATTTTCTTGAGGTAACTGTTACAGTATCTTTACCAATCTAAAGGAAAACCAATTAAGATTTCAGGACATCCGAATCACAGACAGGATAATATTTTATTCATTGAGATAAAAAATGGCCACGATATGCTGTCCAAGAAACCTTCAGTGTTTTGTGATGAATGCGATAAGTTTAATTCAGTACAATCTGAGCAACTAAGTTGCGCAACTCCAATAAATTCATAGCTAGCCTAGAGACGCGGTCCGATCTTTGATCTCGTGTTATTTTGTTTCAGATTTACTTTTCGTTCCGTATCTCAAAAGGAAACAAGCTGGAACCTTTTTTTAACAATAAGGAACTGCTTTGCGCAAACTCTCCGCAGACTCTCCGCGGTCACTGGGGACAGAGTGCTAGCCAGAAACCGCGGCCTACAGACCAAAACATATCGATGCCCCTCAGAGACGCTTTGGCACGAGCACGTCCATCGTTGCTGTATCCTGCTCGACATCAGATGCGTCGCTGCAGGACGAGGCCATGGGAATGGGACGAGCACATCCACGATATCGTCGGCGTCTGCTCGCCTAGAGCGATCCTCTCTCATCCCCCAAAATGGGGAGAAATAAGCTCAAACCTTAATTGCTATAGTAATTTAGTCCTATATACTACTATAGTCCTAACTGTTACTGGGGAAAGGTTATCGAAAATGGCCGTTATAGGAAAAGTTCAGCTCATTTTTATTTATCTTATATTTTCTTATTATTCAGAATAACAACGTTTTAACAATATATTATGCTATAGTAGTTTTATGACATAAGATTATTATAGTTATCCACAACTAGCTGTGCCCGCTACGTTTCGCCATAATAATTTTCTTCCCGTTTTTGCAAACATTTTTCATTGATACTCGGCACCTATTAGTCGTAGCGTGATATTATATTCACCATAGGAGCGTTAGATAAATGTACATATGACATTTAAAAAACGAAAAACTCACAACAAAGCGGGATTCTTTCGTCGAAAGCGGGACGTAGTAAAAAAACGTATATAATCAGATGTTTTTAAATATTTATCTTTTTATTTGAGTTTTAAGTTACGTTTATGTAACAATAGATAGCAAAAATAGCCATAGAAAATGCATTTTAATAAAAATACACTTGTCTGTGCCACCCGGCCATGCTTTCTCAGCACGCTGCACGCACGGCAGAGTTATCTCCAAAAAGCGGGACTGAGCCTGTCCCGCGCGGGACATTTAATTTTGATTCCAAAATCGGGACGTCTGGCAACGCTGCTATGTAATCTCTGTGATGAGCAACATTAAAGTTGGGGATTTTATCACTTTTCAATTGCAACGATTATTTCAAAAAACGTCGATTTTGTGTACTTTCCACATTTTTTAAAAAATACAACCATCGCCCCTCACTAGGATTTTCTCCTGTATTGTGGGTGCAGTTACAAACAGAATATCACATCCCAGCCCAGACTGGAACAAATTTCTGTAGGCCATACAAAATACTTGTCCCGTACGGGAATCGAACCCGCGACCCGTTGCGCAGTAGGCGATCACTCGACCTCTGCGCTGACCGGCTAACTTTCCATAGTTAACTTTTGAGTTCTTTTCCTCCTAAAATAGATATTATTTTTAGAGGAACTTTTTTGAAAATAATATCTATTTTAAGAGGAACTTTTTTGAAAATGTCAGCTACGGTAACAAATGTCAAAGCCACGAGTCCCGTTACGAAAACCAATAACTAAAAGTTGCTGGTTTGCCTGCAAATTGCCCGGGTAGTGCAATAATTTTTCGCAATAAAACTGGAGGTAAACAAATCAGGGTAGTTATTGAAAACGTTCGCGCGGAAATGGGAAAGTGGCGCGGTGCAGCCCGCATCGGGCAACCTATTACGGCAACAATCCGATATATCGGATCTAGGAATGTTTCCATATTATTCAAATTGGCTAGATGACAATTTTTTTTTGCTTTAATAGAAGCTCATTCATATAATAAACAGAAAGAAAAAATCAGTTTTCGAATAACTATAAAAACAACCAAGATATCGGTTAATGTCGGATCTTTCTGTCTAATCGCCTTCAAATTACCAACTTAAAATGCTTGTATCTAATGTATTTCTAAGCCGATTTTAATTCTAATTTCACAGGACTGCATCTTTTTCCACGGTATTTTAATATTTAATAACGAGGCGTAAACAATTGAATTCAGTCATCATCCCAATTGCCGACAGGCGTCGAGTCCCGTTCGGCTATATTCGAAACCAAAGTTTCGTAACCAGTTGCAAAAATAGACTGTTTCTCACTATTTCGTAACTTATCAAACATCAAGTTTTTTTCTTTCATTTGTATTTGCGGACGTTCTAAGGTTGAATAGGTATTTATGTTACTGTAAAAGCTCGAACTTGGGTAAATCTTAAGATTTTCCGGTAAAACTTAGATTTACCAACTGTTAATGGTAAAAGTCCGAACTGTTGTGTGATCATTGTCCATTTCGGACTTTTAATTATTTACCATCAATAGGTAGGTACTCGGTAAATTTTAGAACTTACCACCAAGACGCAGTAAATGTTGAAAATATGGTAATCATATGGGCCGTTTTCCATACAAATCTAGTCCTCTATTTTCTTCTAGGAAAATGGCAATAGTTGCTCAATTTTTACAAAAAAAAAATCGATGGGCTTTAGTATATTCCTATGTTTTCCTTTTTTATTAAGTTAATTATTAGAAGTTAATTAAGGAGATTTAATTCTTGTTAATTCTAAAATATTGGAGATATTTTCCGCAGTGTTCAAACATCAAGTAAACAAATTTGACGAGATTATATGAAAAAAAAAAACAAATCAGAAACATTGCAAGGATTTTTTTGAATATTTTATGTTATGGTTGATTCATAATGTTACTAGCCAGCGTGCCAGTCAGCCTGTCATACTGCAGTGCTGTAATTCGAGCGTGTGAGTTTCACAGGTCGTACACACTTATTTCACATTACTTTTTAGCTCCTGCCGACAGCAGACTGTACATGGTAATCGTTTACATCGTTTTACAGTATTTTTAATCAAAGAACGTTGAATCCCCCTCAGCCATATCGCGACAATCACAACAAATGCAGGCTGTCAAATGACATTTGCCAGCTATTTGAATCACGCGGACAGCACAGGCAAGCCCAGCTACTGGCATGCAAGTACACAATGGAGCTAGCACGCAGGAGAATCGAAAATCGAATCGAAATCCGAATCGAGGAGTTTGTATGGCAATTTCATTAGTTCTGCTACTCACCGCCGCCGCACTGTGGGACATCCATAGGTCATAAATCTTAAAAACCTGCTTTCTTGTTTTACATTTTATTCCTTGTCGTTACATTGGATAGTTGCGGTACCTTCTGAAACTATAAATAGGTCAGTAATTAGAGTGCGCCTTCATTATCTATTGTGCATTCAAAGAGAGCGCATCGCCAATCGTAAATACTGTTATCAGTGAGTCATTAAAAAGCGTGACGTCATTTGTTGTCATTGCGGGACCTGTGAGTGCTGTGTGAGTTTTTTCTGAAATGGATATCCAAGAACAGGGTATGTAATAATTAATATTTTTATTTTAATTGTATCTTAGTATATATTTTCTTTAGTATGTCATTGCTACGAGGCGACTTTTCTTGGAGTATTATATTTTAATATTCAAAGTTTGAATAAACTTTTAAATATGTTCCCACTCGCTCCGACTATGGAGGTATATTGCACCATAATCTTTAGACTTTCTTATCTTAGGAAAATTAAAACTTGGCTGCCCTTATCTGCCCTTTTGGCGATGACAAGGGTGCTACGGTTGCCAGATTATCTCGTAGCATTTGCTACGAAATTAGTTTATTTAGTCTTAGTGCTTTGTGTAGGTTTTGTGACTGAATTTTAACCGTTTTTTTTTTGTTTTAGGTAATTTATATATATGCTCGTTTTCAAGAATGCATATTCTTGAAATATGGCTAACTGTCAATACCGATAATGACTCGGAAAAGTGTCGTCAAGTCCTACAAAGTTTGTTGACTACTCTGAACGACGATGCTGAGAACATTGATATTCATTATTTAGAGAAAATTGTTAATAATTTATGTAAAGCTATTGCTCGATTCTGGAAAAAATGTAATAGGGATAAAACCAAGCTTTTATATAAGAATTCCGATTGGTTTAATGTTATTGAAAAAATTCAACTTGTGAAAAACAATAAGCAATGTACTCCGTCTGAAACGTCGCCGTGTCATTCACGTGGTCGTCCTCGAAAACCTTTTACGCAATGTAGTAAAAGGACTAAACGTCGGAGAGTAGCTGATTTGTCAAAGTCTGATGATTCTACTGTGAGTGCATTGCTTGATGTTTCAGACTGTTCATTCGATTCGTGTATATCTAGAGTTAGCACTGATGATGTCTTGTCACTTGTGACTGATGCTCAGTTGACAAAACATCAGTATTTATTAATTAAAAACTTTGTTAATAGTAAGATTTCTCCTAATGTATTACCATGTTACCAACAAATTACTAAAGCGAAACAGAGATGTTACCCTTCTAATATAACTGTTTCCGAGTCTTCAGCTGAAGTTGAATTACAAAGTCTTTTTGATCACACAGCTTCTCGAATCCTTGAATCTCAAAAAGAGGTCTTAGATCAGATTCCTGATGATTGTTTGTCTAATATCTCTTTACTTGGGAAATGGGGATTCGATGGCAGCACTGGACATAGTGAATACAAACAATTTTTTTCAGATTCAACTTTAGAAGATAGTAGTTTGTTTGTAACATCTTATGTACCCCTTCAAATTATTGTAAAATTTGCTGAAGATAATTGTAAAATTTTATGGAAAAATCCTCGACCCTCTTCCACTAGGTACTGCCGTCCTATTCGATTTCAATTTTTGAAAGAAAGCACAGCAGTGTCTTTGCAAGAGGAAGCTTATTTTAAGGATAAAATTGAAAGTTTGCAACCTACTTTTATTCAGATCGACAATCGTGAATTGGTCGTTTCTCATAAGTTGCAGCTTTCAATGGTAGATGGTAAAATTTGTAGTGCTTTAAGTGAAACATCTACAAGTAGATGTTATATATGTAATGCTACCCCTAAAGAGATGAATAAAATAGACGAATGTTTACAAAAACCTGTAATAGAGAGTAGATACCAATTTGGATTATCACCACTACATTCTTGGATACGTTTCTTCGAATATTTTATTCATCTTTCATATAGATTAGACATAAAAAAATGGCAAGTTAGGCTAGATAGTGATAAACAATTGTTATCAAATAAAAAACAATATGTACAGTCCCAGTTTAGGGAACGATTAGGTTTAATAGTTGACAAGCCGCGTAGTGGTGGAAGCGGGACGTCTAACGACGGAAACACGGCCAGGAAGTTTTTTTTGGAATCAGCTGTATCTGCTGAAATTACAGGTTTGAATAAGGATCTCATAGATCGTTGTTGTGTAATATTACAAACGTTATCTTCTGGACATAAAATTAATGAATGCAAGTTTAAAGACTATGCATTACAAACAGCATACAGCCTGGTCGAGGAATATCCGTGGTATAGTCTTCCTGCTTCTGTCCACAAGGTGCTCGTACATGGATCAGATATTATAAGTTATGCATTGTTATCTATAGGAGAACTTTCCGAAGAAGCTGCTAAAGCGACAAATAAGTATATCAAAATTTATAGACGAAGTCACACTCGAAAAATGTCACGTGAAGTTACCAATCAAGATTTAATACAACGACTATTATTACATTCAGATCCTTATATTACAAGTCTTCGGAAACTTCCCCCTAAAAAGAAAAATACTCTGTCACAAAGTGTAATAGAATTGTTACATGTTTAATATTGTTAGAATAAGAATAATTTATTTGTATTTTGTTAGTTGTTTTGTTTTTTTTTGTATTTAATTAATTTTAATTTATTTATTTCTATTATTTTATTATAATTAAATAATGTTATCAATGTTTTGACTCTTATTTTATTTAAAATATATGTTTTACATTCCAATTTTTAAGTGTTTGTTCATGATAAATTTAGGTAAAAGTATGTTATTGTTTATATTTGTTTTTTACTGAAGTAAACGTTTTTTATTCCGTAAATACATGTACTTCTTTCATTTTAATGTTCCTAAAACACTTTTACAACTATAAGTCACTAAAATAATACAATGTATTGATAGTAATAGGACTTTAACTATTTATGACCGCCCTTGTATGGAGCGTGTCCCTCTGTGCGCCGTGGCGCTAATAAAATTGCCATACAAACTCCTCGATTCGGATTTCGATTCGATTTTCGATTCTTCTGCGTGCTAGCCCCACAGTTGCCTTCCGATTAGCCAGCAGCTCGCTACGTGTTAGTCAGCCACGTTGAACAACAAAAAATCAAAACTTAAGTATAGCCAGCAATGGATATAAACTTTATTGGCAGTTTTGAGTTGGCGTTTCAACTTTGCGAATAGTTTCTGGAATGGCTATTAGACTGACTCAAAGACTCAATGAGAAAACTCTTGGTTTTATATTTAGTTAGATCGCTGATAATACGGAAAGTTGATATAAGCTTTGCCAATAGCCTGGGTTGTTCTGGAGCTGGATAGTTTACATCTAATGCAATAGGAACAGATATATAGCGGCTCATAATGGCGACTAAGATAAAATTGTACATAAAATTTAAATGGCCGTGAAGCGAAATATCGGATTGCAACCGAAAATAGGGACTCTATTGCAACTAGCTAGCTAGTTTGATTTTGTGTACTATACAACGCAAACAGGACGATGAAACGTTTACTAACTTTGTAAATGTTCAAATAGGAAAATCGGATACGTGACTCGTTGAACATGACGTGAGACCTATGTGATTTAAAGAAAACTATTTCAAGTATTATAAACAAGTTGTTAAAATAGTTAAAAAACTATAACTGACAATGAATAATTTAAAAAACAATCATAAGACCTAATATGGTCACTATGGTGAATGATCGTTTCGGCGCCAAATTAAAATTTAAGGTCACTATTTTTAACACTAAAATAATTAATGGTGTACTTTTATAGTCTGAAAACCGGTCTTGTAACAGTGGTGGAGGTGCCAAGTAACTTGTATATTGTTCCTATTGAAATTATAGAGCTAAGTACAAGTATTTGGTGAAATTAAAATTGACCTATCTGAGAGTAACTCATGACTTTATCCTTGGTATAAAACTTATCTGACTTTGGTGAAATCATGCCTAAACAAGAAAAGTACACACGACAACGGGTCATACCTTACTTATAACAACCCTTATGCCTTTAGTAATAGCGGCGGTAGAGTTTACCGTGTTGTTGACTATACAGTGCTACCGCGAGTATAGTTATGTTATTTTATGACTTCTCGCCAGTAGTTCGACTCTACTCCACAAATATTTTTCGATAATTCCATAACACGAAGTTTGCATACAAACTTGTCATGAAGGTGTGAGAGTTTCTCAATTGTTGACGAGTCCAGAGGCCCAATTCTGCTAATAAGTTACAGCTGAATCGAAACTAAACCGTTGCAATCGACCAATCGTAGCGCGTATATTGCCATGCAACTGTTCGATGACGTGATAATATGGCGTTCTGATTGGTCGATCGCAACGGTTTAGTTTCGATTCGGCTGTAACTTATTAGCAGAATTGGGCCTCAGGTGAAGCTCGCTTGCTCCTTCAGTCTTATCATCACTAACCATCAGATGGTCAAGAGCTTCCTAGTCGTATGTAAAAAAGACTACCTATATTGTTTTTATGAAATCTAGGACCTTTTTGTATTTGATAGAGTATACTGCAAGAGTGGTCCCATGGTCCATCCTTGCAGTATGGTCCAAAGTCAGGATCTGATGATGGGATCCCATAGAAAATCGAGGAAAGCACTAATTTAATACCAGCTCATCTTCGGGTTAAAATTTGTCACCGACTTCAATATAGAAGTGTGATGTTGTCTGTACCTATTCATATATTATTTTTAAGTTTTCAGTGTTTTTGAAGTCAGTTTTTATTTTTTGTAAAAAAATTTTTATTGTATAAGATTTATACAAATTACGAAAATATTTTTTTGAGAATTATTTAAAGAGAAATATCCTTTCTTTGTTCGTATCTTGCAAGAGTCATTAGGCATTTATTTTTTACCGGTACCGCGTCAGGCGCGGGAACGTATAGCGATGTCGCTATACGTTCCCGCGCCTGACGCGCGGCAATCGGGCGCATTCGGAATTTTAGTTTCAAGTTAACACATCTCGCGAATACACAGACCTTACTCCGGTAGACCGTAGACTTTTACTTGTGAAGTGAAATTAAGTGTTTGGTGTAAGAAAGTGAACCCACAAATGTAAGACTTGGAAGCGAAAACTGCATTTCGAGACGTTAAACACTAACCAAAGTGATATGTTGTTGCGGTCATGTATAGTTTAAAACGTGCACGATTATGTATGAGTTAGAGGACTTCCTTTAAATTTATAACTCTTTTGTTATTAGAACTAAAGTTGATTTAAATTGTTTCCTAGGTAGGTAAGTATTTAAGGTTGATTCCAATTTTTTAACTACGCCAAAACAACCTACCATAACCGTAATACCTACCTAGTACTGTTTGTTTTCTTTAAAAACTTTGTTTTGCCGGTCCTAAGCCCGTAAGGCGCATAACACATTGCACCGGACACCGCTGCGGTGTACGGAGGGACGAAAACCGCATGCGGCTGCGGCGGCACGGAACCGTGCCACCGTACGGTTTGCTCCGTATCACCGTCCGGAGCTGCGGGGCACGACGACGCCCCGCATCACCGCATTATCTATGTTGAGGTCTATTAAGCGTATGAACGTCCTTTCTACGCAAAAATCCGTACGATACTGCGGCACAGTGTGGCATACCCCGCGGACCGCACCGCATCACCATCCGGGAGTGCGGTGCCGTCGCGCGCGCCGCACAACCGCACGGGCATGCCGTGTGAGTGTGTTATACCCTGCGGTTTTTGTATACAAATTAAGATTCTTCAGTCAAAATTAAAAACCGCAGCGCCGCACACCGGAGCGGTGTCCGGTGCAATGTGTTATGCGCCTAAAGTAGGAAGGTGAAATTGTGATCAACTCGGTGATGACTTTGAATCGGCGACGTTGTTGCCAGTTCGCGTTCATTCAATGTTTTGCCTATAACGTCACTCAGTGTCCATACCAGTGCAGTATTTTTTGGATATTTTAGATGATAAATATCTAATTAAACAGGTGAGTAAATTTTATTATTAATGGTTAAATAATTCTTCTACCGTGTCCTGAAGCCACCCTTAAAATAACCAGGGTGATAAAAAAATAACCGTGTATAAGCAGTATTTTGGTTTTTGTTCGCAACTTATCGAAACCGGTAAAAAATAAATGCCTAATGACTCTTGCAAGATACGAACAAAGAAAGGATATTTCTCTTTAAATAATTCTCAAAAAAATATTTTCGTAATTTGTATTAAAATTCCGAATGCGCCCGATTGCCGCGCGTCAGGCGCGGGAACGTATAGCGACATCGCTATACGTTCACACGCGCTGGGGTCAAAGGCGAACTAAAGCCGGCCGGCTCGTGCCGACAAGCGACAGCAAACAACAAAACGCCGCCGCCGGCGCTCGGCGCCGGCGCCGACTGTCTCTGTCTTTCACTATTGTAGTGTCTAGTGCAATAATAACTCTTATTTCAAACGAGTTGTAGATTGATCTTGCTTGAATTAATAATGCGACGTTGCCGCATTTTCCTAAGCCCGTAGTAGTAAATGCTTTATTCATTCATAATCTTACCTTATCTTATAGTAAACAAGAACAATGTCTATAATTTAATATTATTGGCGGATAAAATTTAAAAAATATAACCACATGTTTTTTTTATTGATATGAGTCGTCTAGCGTCTACCGAGCTGCCTCTAAAATTTTCCAGTATGATAAAAAAATAACCGTGTATATATAAATATGCTTTCATTCAGCTTTCATTTTTCGTAATTATTTTGATCAAAGGACAAACGGAAATAATCAGCGTTTAAATCATATTTTGTTGATTTTATATCGAATAATATCTGTCATGCGGTTGGAATTTTTCATTCATCTCAGTCTTTCCCCCACTCCCTCTCTTTCCTTCCCTCTATTGCATATTGTCTCGCAAAACGGGTTCTGTCACGTGCGCTTGCGCCAGTTGACAGCGTTGCCAGAATGTTACTTTTGTAACATTTTTATTCAGCTATTGTGATTGTTTGCATAAATACCTCCACCAACTATACAGTTACATACGAAACGAAAATAAATTAAATCACTATTAAGTATAGCTATACAGATAAATCAATAAATTAACTTCCCTTCATACTTTATACAGGCTTAGGACTGACCGCATTAAATGTATTTATGATTTATAAGTGTTTACTAGATAACTATGAATTTATTAATTTTTGTTTATCTATACCTATAAAATGCTTTGTCCTGAATGACTGACTGACTGACTGACTGACTGACTGACGGATCAACGCACAGCCTAAACCGCTGATCGTAGAGACTTGAAACTTGGAGGGTGTGTTCTTTGTATGACGTAGGAGTCCGTTAAGAAAGGATTTTCCGAAATTCTACCCCTAAGAGGATGAAAAAGGGGGGCAAAGTTTGTATGGGACAACTAGATTCCTTGGTCCAATCTACTTTAAATTTTGCATAAACATTCGTTAATAGAATCGATGGATATCATGTTTCGTATTTTATTGAAATTCATCCCTTAATAGGGTGAAATGGGGTGGTAAAATGTGATATCGACATTATTGTCGTTTTCGTGGTTTTTTGGGTCGTAGATTACGAAAATAACATCGATATCAAAATCCAACATGGCGGACGCAAAATACCATCATCTCTTGATGGGGTGCAATGGAGTTGAAGAGATACGATTCTGTATTAAGTAATTATCTTAATCCTATTTAATATATAATAAAATCGTAGGGGTGCAAAAATCTGTAATTGCGAAATATTAAGAAAAACAATACATAGGTCGCCTTAAAATCATTAGCAGAACACGATAGAAATGTTTTAAAAAAAATTGTTTGTTTGTTTGTATATTTGTTTGTTAGTTTGTTTGTCTGTTTGTCCGGAAAGATCTCCGAAACTACTGGACAGAATTTAATATGGCTTACACCACAATGCTTAGAATTCCGGAAGAACATTTAGTCATAATTTCATTTGTTTAAATTCACGTTTTATTTTTCGTGAAAAAATACCATATAGAATTTTCTCACAATGCTTATGTAGAAAATCAACATGGCGCATGTAAAATTATTTTGACAAGTCTGTCACATTGTGCAAAGAAAAACTTAATCTTTTCTGTTAATGGCTGTGCCCATCTGGATTTCGCCAACCAAGAAGTTTAGGAAGTTTAAATTGTCTTTTTCTTATGTATTACCCTGGTGGTAAGGCAAAAGGATCAAGCCATACAACCAATGTATAAAGCATTTTTTATGACAATATCACGTCACAAATATAAATTTTTAGGTTGGTTTAAATCTTGACCAATATTCTCAAAATCGGTACAATTTTTGAAATGTTGAAAAGTATTTTGAAACGTGTTATATGTTTTTACATTATGACTAAGGAATCAAACTCTTTTATCCATTTAAAACTATTAAAAGTAATTGATTGATATTGATAATAAAAAAAATATCTGACTGCAATGATTCTGGGTTACGCGTACGGGACTCTTATTCTAATTTCTAAAATGACGGATCACATTTTTTTGGATACACCTAAGGAACATGGATATCGAACCAAGGACCTAGCCACGTTTACCTAATTCGACATGACTGCCAATAAAAGTTCGTTTCCAAACCCAGCAATATGGATATCAGATGAAAGGCCTTAATGAGTAGAGCACTATGAATCTGGCAACATTGGCGTAAATTCAATATACGAGTAGCTGCCGCTCAAAAAGGCGGATAAAAGTTCGTTTCCAAACAGCAATATAGGTATCAAATGAAATAATAATAATAATTCTTTATTTGCGAGCATGTAGGTACAATAGGTCTTATAATTATCCTTGAAGAGAATTATGAATCTAGGAAAATCGCCTTAAATTCAACATGGCCGCCGCTCAAAAAAAACCGTTAAAGTTCGATTCCAAACCCAGCAATGTTGGTATCAAATGAAAAGCCTTAATGAGTAGAGCACTATGAACCTAGCAACATAGACATAAATTCAACATGGCCGCCGCTCAAAAAAGGTGGATAAAAGTTCGTTTCCAAACCTAGCAATATGGGTATCAAATGAAAGGCCTTGAAGAGTAGAGCATTAGGTACCTAGGAAAATCGACACAAATTCAACTTGGCCGCCGCTCAAAAAAGGATAAAAGTTCGATTTCAAGCCCAGCAATATGGGTATCAAATGAAAGGCTTCAAAGGGTAGAGCATTATGAACTTAGGAAAATTGCCCTAAATTAAATATGGCCGCCCTTAAAAAAAATGGATAAAAGTTCGTTTTCAAACCCAGTAACATGGGTATCAAATAAAAGGCCTTGATGAGTAGAGCACTATGAACCTAGCGACATTGACATAAATTCAACATGGCCGCCGTTCAAAAAAGATGAATAAGAGTTCGTTTCTCAACCTAGCAATATGGGTATCAAATTAAAGGCCTTGAAGAGTAGAGTATTAGGTACCTAGGAAAACCGACCTAAATTCAACATGACCGCCGCTTAAAAAATAGGATAAAATTTTGTTTTCAAACCCAGCAATATTGGTATCAAATGAAAAGCTTTAGTGAGTAGAGCACTATGAACCTAGCAACATAGACATAAATTTTACATAGCCGCTGCTCAAAAAAGGTGGATAAAAGTTCGTTTCCAAACCTAGCAATATGGGTATCAAATGAAAGGCCTCAAAGAGTAGAGCATTATGAACTTAGGAAAATTGCCATAATTTCAATATGGCCGCCGCTTAAAAAAATGGATAAAAGTTCGTTTCCAAACCCAGCAATATGGGTATCAAATGAAAAGCCTTGATGAGTAGAGCAATATGAACGTAGCAACACTGACATTAATTCAACACGGCCGCCGCTCAAAAAAGGTGGATAAAAGTTCGTTTCCAAACCTAGTAATATGGGTATCAAATGAATGGCCTCAAAGAGTAGAGCATTATGAACTTAGGAAAATTGCCCTAAATTAAATATGGCCGCCGCTCAAAAAAAATGGATAAAAGTTCGTTTTCAAACCCAGCAACATGGGTATTAAATAAAAGGCCTTGATGAGTAGAGCACTATGAACCTAGCGACTTTGACATAAATTCAACATGGCCGCCGTTAAAAAAAATGGATAAGAGTTCGTTTCTAAACCTAGCAATATGGGTATCAAATGAAAGGCCTTGAAGTAATAGAGCAATAGGTACCTAGGAAAATCGACCTAAATTCAACATGACCGCCGCTCAAAAAAAGGATAAAAGTTTGTTTTCAAACCCAGCAATATTGGTATCAAATGAAAAGCTTTAATGAGTAGAGCACTATGAACCTAGCAACATGGACATAAATTTAACATAGCCGCTGCTCAAAAAAGGTGGATAAAAGTTCGTTTCCAAACCTAGCAATATGGGTATCAAATGAAAGGCCTCAAAGAGTAGAGCATTACGAACCTAGGAAAATCGCACAAATTTCAATACGGCCGCCGCTCAAAAATAATGGATAAAAGTTCATTTCCAAACCCAGCAATATGGGTATCAAATGAAAGGCCTTGATCAGTAGAGCACTATGAACGTACACTATAAACGTATTGACGTAAATTCAACATGGCTGCAGCTCAAAAAGGGCGGATAACAGTTACTTTTCAAACCCAGCAATATGGGTATTAAATGAAAGGCCCTGAAGAGTACCTTGAGTATTACGAACCTACGAAAATTGTCCTAATTTCGAAATGGCCGCTGCTCAAGAAAGGTACAATAAAGTTGAATCATTGAATCATTATGGAATAAAATGGAGAAAAAAACTTAACACTGTGTTAAGCATTTTGATGGCGAAACGTAGTTCGCGGGCACAGCTAGTAATTTTATAAAATTTTACACATTTACATCTTTTATACACATTTTTTGTTTTATTTTAATTTTATGATATGTAATTGAATTTATGAGTCTATCAAAAATCTTTTTGGATCTAAGTTAACATTTAAATACGTCAATTGGATAACTACTCACACCCAATAACCACAGTTATCAGTAATAACGCATTTACAAAAATCACTACTTGTAATTTGACTCGAAACTAGTGATTCGGTTACATGCCGCGTAAAGCTAGTTATTGTAATTAGTGACGTGAAATAACGCCCACGTCTACGTGAAACGGAACGTATCCAAGAAAGTTTTCATTCATTGTGTTGGCGCACTTGATTGAAACAAATTGGCTGATACGACGACCGCGCGCGACAAGCTGTCAGTTCGTCATCCGTTGTGTGCTTATTGTGTGATCTGTTTTACTACTGTTATCTTCGTGTGCCTTGTGTTTGGATTTGGATGCAGCAGAATAAAAATGAATCGAAAAATATGTTCTTCATTTATCATACATTTATATCTTTTTTATTTTTGCAAGAAAACACGTAATTCTAATTATTTTTATACTTTTATGGTCATTTTCGTGTTAATCCCACGACCCACAGATATGCGACCTATCCCATTATAATCTATATGTTAAACCTATTCATCTAACCGAATTTTATTTTTGTTCGCCGTGGGTAAATGTCTGATAGTAAAATGCCCAAATTGCCCAATGACCTTTAAAACTACGGTGGACTGCCTGCGAGTATGAATTGAAGACGATATGGTTGGAAGATTGCGAAATAGAGACGATATGGTTAAAAAAAAAACAATAAAATCAGACCCATATTTTTTATTACTGAAATCGATTATACTCTCAATTCTGAACAACATAATTTCAGGTTATGCGCAATTTCACTAACGCGTTGTTTACAATCATTTGATGTTTTTAATTTTTTTCTGAAAAAGCCTATTTCAAAATATCGCATAGGAGCCGATTCAATGACACTTCGTGGTAATGTCGTTTATTCTGAGACGTGTTTCATCCCTTATTTCAATGTGCGGCTTGTCCTCGTTTACAATTTAAATTCGCGCACAACTGCGACCCCTAACCTGCCCAATAAGTAATTACTAAGCAAACTATGCGACAACTAGGTGGAACTTACATTGTTACCCAAACTATTTGGGACCAATTATAATTGGGTTATTTGTCACCGACAGGTGCGAAGAGGCGTTGTCATTCATAACTAATAAACGCAAGTGATTTGGCAGAATAGGTTAAGATCTTTAAACTGTCAAACACAGTTCCTTCTGTAACTATGCCAAAGATGGGAACAGCAGAGCATCAACATTATCAAGTTTAACTTTCGATACAACCATTAATAGATACGTATTTATAAATAGTTGAAGCACCGCGGAAAATAAGAGAGCATTTATTTTTTTTGCGGATTAGTTATAAAATTCCTTTCAGTATTTACTATTTACATCTTTCTATGGTTGACTAGAAGAGATTTCTATGCTGTAATAAGGCCACCCTTTGCTCTACTTGTTTGTACTCTGTACTATTTATAATTCGTCTCACGTATTCTATTGTGTGCTATAAAGTGTATTATTAAACTAGCTTTACCGTCGCAGCTTTACCCGCTTTATTTTCGTAATTCCCGCGGGAAGTCCCCCGTCGGGAAAATAATTTTATAGCCCCTGTTACTAAGTGATAATGTAGCATTCCATTAGTGATAGAATTTTCAAAATCGGTCTCGATTATAAAATTCTCAACTTCTCTGCATTTCCTCAGTATTTACGCTCTAGGTTTTTTAACTTCTTATTTATTTATTTTATTTATATTTATTAGGAAAACTTACAGCAAGCTTAAATCATAGTAAATAAATAAGTTTGCTGATGGCCAATTACAAGTTTTCACATATATGTAAGTAATAACAATGAAATTTAAAACTAAGATTACAGGAAACATAACTAAAACAGCTCGCAGTCAAAAGATCGAATCAAGTTGCAAAAAATGAAGAATTAATAAGTCTTTTTAGCATACTTGGTGATGAACAAAACAAATCCAAGTCATCCTGCTCTGAGGATAGTTTGTTGTAACATCTGCTTACCCGGGAAATAAAATTATTTTGCCTGTAATTGGAATTTGCGCCAGGAACACTTAACAATGCATGCTTCCTTCTTAGCAGTATCGGAGTGCGAAAGCCGAGCTGTCCAAGCAGTTCAGGGCAATCGATCTTACCGTTAATTATCTTAAAGAGATATGTTAAGTCAGCTACACGTCTTCTTTCGGATAACGGCAGAAAATGAAATTTTTTACATCTGGTGGTATAGTCTGGCATGTATGCTTTTACTCGAAATTGCAAGTATCTAAGAAATCATTTCTGAATAGCTTCGATACGGGATATGTAAACATTGTAAACTGGGTTCCAAACCTGAGAGACATACTCTAAAAGGCTTCTAACGTATGCGCAGTACAAAATTTTCAATGTTTTAACATCCTTAAACTCAGCAGAGATTCTTAAAACAAAACCCAGTGCTTTAGAAGCTCTTTTAATAATTTTTTAATGTGTTCATCAAACAGTAATTTAGAGTCAAATGTTATTCCTAAGTCTTTGACTGAGGAAACTCTGGATAATATAGTACTCTTAAGTTTGTAATCATAAAAAAGTGGCTGTGGTTTACGGGAAAAGGAACAGACAACATTTAGATACATTAAGGTCAAGCTTATTTTTATCACAGTAATTTTGGAGGCGATCTAGATCACTTTGTAAATAAGTTGAGTCTTTTATTGTTCTAATAGGATACATAATATTCATATCATCAGCATAAAGTAAAATTTTTGAATATTGAAATATATGCTTTATGTCATTTATAAAGATTATTAAGAAGTGGTCCCAACAGTGACCCCTGCGGCACACTAGATGGAATAGTAACTGCCGAGGAAGAATAACCATTCAATACTACAGTTTGCGATCGATTTCGTATTTTTTTTTTTTTTTTTTTTATGGGTGGCCCGGCAAATGACCTCCTCCCGCCTGATGTTAAGCGGTGAAAGAGGCCCAAATGAGTTGACAGATAGAGTAGGGACGACATCCACTCTCCTACCTGCCCGCCCCTTGCCGGCCCAAAAGATGCTTTTTCACGCCTCTTTTGAAGGAACCCATGTTGTAGGATGGAGGAAACACGTGCGCAGGTAGAGAATTCCAAGTGTGGGATGAACGACAGAAGAAGGAATCTTGGAATTTCTTGGTACGGTGTGAAAAGGAGGACACAGTGTACGGATGACTCCGAAGGCCCTTACGCGTGTTTCTGTTAAGGAATGGAGAGGGAGGGATAAGGTTAAAGAGCTCCTCAGAGCATTCCCCATGGAACATTCGGTAAAAGGCGCTAAGAGAGGCGATGTCACGACGAAGTTGTAGAGGCTCGAGGGTGTTAGTTGCCTCTACATCGCCAATTATGCGAATAGCGCGACGCTGCAATCTGTCCAGAGCATCGAGGAGGTACTGAGCGGAACCGTCCCAAAGGTGCGAGCAATATTCCACGCAAGACCTAACCTGAGTTTTATACAACAAGCATAGTTGGTCCGGCGCAAAATACCTACGCACCTTGTTCAGGACACCGAGTTTCCGTGAGGCAGTAGTTATGACGGATTCGATGTAGTCTCTGGGGTTCAGATCGCAGCGAATGTTCATTCCGAGCAAGGTGATGTTGCTCTGTGTGTGAAGGGTTGTGCCCTGAAGAGAAGGAAGGGGGAGGAAAGGTGACCTTTTCGCTGAGAACACGCACACCTGTGTTTTCTTAGCATTGAACTCAACAAGATTGTTGGAGCCCCATTCGGAGACGAGGTCCAGCGTCCTGTTGAGCTCAATGATAAGATTCTGCCTTTCCCTACCAATATCACCACGAGCAGCCCCCGAGGCTCCGTGATATCCCCCATGCACTGTACTGTCGTCTGCATAGCAATGTATAGCTCCCAAGGAAAGCATATCATTGATATGCAGAAGAAACAATGTGGGGGATAGAACGGAGCCCTGCGGAAAACTAGCGTTCACTGCCTCGAACCGCGAAGCGCAGCCGTCAACGACAACGCGAATTCTACGCTCGTGGAGGAAGCTGGCAATCCACGTACAGAACTGCGCGGGTAATCCGTATGCCGGAAGCTTGGAAAGAAGAGCCTTGTGCCAGACTCTATCAAAAGCTTTGGCGATGTCGAGACTAATAGCCACCGATTCGCCGCGCTTATCGATAGATTCACCCCATTTGTGCAAAAGGAACGCTAGAAGGTCACCTGTTGACCGTTTAGGACGAAACCCATACTGTCGGTCATTAAGTAACGAGTGACCTTCCAGGTAACGGATCAGCTGTGTATTAAGGATCCTCTCCATGATTTTACACAAAATGGAAGTGACGGCTATAGGGCGATAGTTAGCCGGATCAGAACGATCTCCCTTTTTGGGAACCGGCTGGACATTGGCCTCTTTCCAAGATTTCGGCACACAACCAGCAGAGAACGACAGACGGTATAGACGCGTAAGGACCGGAGTCAACTCCGCTGCACACTTCTTAAGAACAATCGCAGGAATGCCGTCTGGTCCACTTGCTTTTCGAGTATCGATCGACTGGAGCTCCGCCCGCACATCACGCTGTCTGATACGGATATCGGGCATGGTGCTGCCACAATGGGACAGTTTCGGAGGTTGTGTACCACAGTCATCGACACGGGAATGAGCCGCAAAGAGTTTTGCCAGGAGGTCGGCTTTCTCCTGCGGCTGATGAGCAAGTGAGCCATCGGCAAGTCTCAGCGGTGGCAGCGAGGGTTGGCAGAAGTTTGATTGCACAGCTTTGGCCAGGCGCCAAAAAGAATGGCTACCCGTAGGGTGCGATAGCAGTTCCTGGCCCACTTGTGCAATGCGCTGAGCATCCGCTCTAATGTAAGCCCTCTTACATAACTTGGTGGCATTATTGTAGGCTGTTTTCAGTAGGCTTGTATTGGGATCCTTAGATGCTCGGCCTCTGATCCAAGCGCGGTAAGCCAGCTGTTTGTTTTCTTTTCTATTTTTGTATGTATGAAGAGAACCATCTAAAGAGATCCCCTCTGATCCCTGCCGCTAGGAGCTTTTGAAGTAGAATTTGGTGGTCAATCCTATCAAACGCCTTACTGTAGTCCGTATGTACTACATCAACTTGAGCCGGTTCCGACATATGCCGAGACAAAAAATCGCTACATACAATAAGGTTCGAGGTGGTGGATCGCCCCTTTATGAAACCGTGTTGATGTTGCGAGAGGGTATGTTTTAGCGCAGGGCATACTTTATTATAGACTAGGCGTTCTAAAATTTTTGCGAAAATGCTCAATTTGGATATAGGCCGGTAGTTCTCAATGTTGTTTTTTGGCCCTTTTTTATAAATAGGTGTTATAAATGCTGATTTCCAGATATCAGGAACAATACCCTCATGCAACGACCTTCTAAATAATATTGTCAGCGGAATCGAAAGACTTACAGCACACTCTTTGACTAAGATGGGGGGAATATCATCGGGACCAGCTGATTTATTAAGATCAATTGTCTGAAGCATCCTTGTGACCTCAGTTTCACAAATATCAACAGACGAGATATTACTTACTTACCACCTATAAGTCCCAGTTCTCGGCGAGTCTGTGCACATTAACCTACTTTTGATATACCTTGTTCGAGCTCCAAATTTTTTATCTTATAATCTGCCTGCGACTATTCACGAAAGTTCATCCACTGCATTTTAGCAGCGCTATATATGAAAGAGCACTATCATTCGAGTTTCTCTTAGACTATCACATATTTTATAATCACATTCAAGTATCTTGTTGCTTATTATGTGAATAAATATAAAATTATCCTTTAAATATTTTGTATATATTTAAAGAGTAATTACTTAGATAATTTATAAGTAATGATCAATGTTTTATCGCCTTAATTATCTTTTGCTTCTGCTAAACTGTGTTTCACCCGCATTAGCTAGCTCCACCCAAAAACAAAAATATGGCTAGAAAAAATTCATTAGATGAGCTTGTCTTATATTTACGATTTCTTTCCTTTTTTTATGATGTTTAGTAAGAGTTTATATTATAAGATGCTCAACAAAAACTTTGTTTTTTATATATTTTATATAGTAAACTAAAATAACGTGAAACGAGAGTCGAATGACAGTCTTGTTTGTAGAAGCTCGGTAATATATTGTCTAAGATGATAATAACCCCATAACTTTTTTAACTTCAGTTTCGCCAACAAAAACTCGAAAGTCGCAGGTGGTAACTGAGCCGGCACGTTAACTAACATAAATTGCAGCTGTGTATTCAGCTAAAGGTGTTCTCTCACCGGGCGCATTCGCCTGTAGATGATACGTTATTGATTCGATTTTGGGATAATTTCAACTGATGGTAAGTGACGATAATTTTGGGGTGCGTTTCCTCGGCCACCTCCACGTGTGCGTGGGATCTGCGATGGCCCAAGCTTAAATTCTATGCTTGGGCGGTCGCAGATCTCACGCCGGTGCACCCTGGGCAATGAGTGACAGGGACAGGGCGTTTCCCTGGCGCTTAGCTAAGAGCCGCTCCTACCTCTCCCCTTTTCCCCCATCCTTCACGCCACCAACACACATCCTGACCCTATTATTGTAATCCCAGTCCCCTAAACCCAGATCACGACCTCAGACCACACATCCTACCTCATCCCTTTAATTCCTGACCTTCCCCACATTCATCCCATACGCCCAAAACTTTTTAAAACTATGAGCGCGCAAGAAATAGAACGTAAACGACCCCAGGAGGGTACCGGAAACGGGAAGTCCCTCCCTGAGCTCGGTTCAGCCCCGGTGGCTGGAACGAGCTCAGACCGCTCCACGTATTCTGGGGGGAGCAATCTTACGCGTGTAGTTTCGGTAGATGAAAAGAGAGATAGGGAGAAGGCGGGACAGCCCATCCTGGGTGGGACCGCAGGACCATTTGGTCTCAAAGGAAGGGGTACTGACCTACCACGCAGTGTGTTGGTCCCTGAGGGGACGGCTTCTGTTAGGGATCACAAGAGACCGACGAAGCCGTTGTCTCAGGTTAGACTAGCGCCTGCGTGGGAGTCAAGTTAGGCTAGGGAAGCCGGAACCTGTGCCTATAAATAAGGGCTCTTCTGTCCTCGGGGCAGGCACGTCTGCGGGACCAGACATGGATACTGCAGATGGGGCTGCACCGAGGATAGAAGTAGCTGAAAAGAAAAGGACCGGGGCTGCCAGGCGACGCAGGAATCGCCTAGCTAAACAAGGTGCGGTGGCAGCAGTAGAGGCGCAAGGTGTTGGCGTAATGAAGCGCGCGAGGGAGGCTCTCAGCGATGAATCGCGGACCGGTGGGCAAGGTGAGCCTAAAAGGGCCAAGACACATGGCTCATACAGAGACGCCCTAGTCACTGCCAGGTTAGCGATCATCGCTGAGGACTACCCTGGCACGTATCTGGCGGAAGAGGATCGGGGGGCGGTGATGGGGTTCATCACGGACCTCATCATGGCCTCCGACGACCCCCCTCTGCATTTAAGGATAGGCTCGTCTGTCTCTGCAGGCGTACTCTATGTCGGCTGCAGGGACAGCGAGTCTGTCGAATGGCTCCAACAGCATGTCTCAGGGCAGGTTGTTGGAGACAAAAAGTTAAAGGTAGTCGATGCTGCGGCTCTTCCAAAGCCTATTAAAATGGCGTGGAAGAGCCGCAACATGAGACTTACCGATAACAAAATGGCTTGCCGAGCGCTGAACAAGTATAACCCGTCCCTGAGGACGATCGACTGGAAGGTCGTCGATACTAAGGTGGAGGCGAACCACATCCGGAGGATCGTCCTCATGGACGGGGAGTCGGCTGAGGCCATAAAGCAGGCTGGGTATGCACTTGAGGGGTGTCTTGAGGTGTGTCTATTCAAGCTTCTCGCAGATAATGCGAGTGGTGGCGATGGGAACCCTGAAGACACCCCCGAGGCAAAAGGGGCTATGGCGGAAGAGGTGGGCCACAGCGATGAAGAGGCTGCGAGGTCGTGCTCGGGTGGCTTGGAGCGGCGCGTAGAAGGAGAGGACGCAGTGGGTCTGCCCTTATCGCAACAGTCGGTGGGGACTGATGACATTGTGGACGATCTGGATGCGCTCTGTTTCAAGTCGCCGGAATACCAAACCTCGGAGCATTAAGACCACTGAAACCCATCGATACCATCAAGATGGAGGAACTAAGGTTGGTACAGATTAATTTACATCATTGTAAGGCTGCTACTGCTATCCTAGCTAAGCAGCTTAAGGAAAATAAATATGATATAGCACTTGTTCAGGAACCTTACTTGTACAAAGGTGAGATTAAGGGCTTAAATATCAAAGGTGGGGTAGTACATGGTTATTGCTCTAATACAAGGACGTGCATATACGTGAGGGAGGGCATTATTGTCTCACCGTTGCGTTCGTTATGTTGCAGGGACCTTACCACCATCAAGGTCCGGCTGGAGGGGGGGGACCCAGCTGAAAGTGTTGTAATGTCCTCGGCGTATTTACCGTATGAGGAAAAGGAACCGGTCTCTTCGCACATCAAGAAACTGGTTGAGCTATATGGGCACGACAAACTTGTCATTGCCCTTGACGCAAACGCGCATCATGTCGTCTGGGGTAGCACAGACACAAACAGGCGAGGAGAGGACCTACTGGAATTTCTGGTGAGTTCATCTTTGCTTATATTAAACAAAGGAAACAAGCCTACCTTTATTAACAAGAATAGAGCGGAGGTTATTGATGTCACTGTAGCGTCCAAAAACGCATTCGTTTCGACAGGTAATTGGCATGTGTCAGATGAGGTCTCGCTTTCAGATCATAACTATATATGCTTCAGGTATAGGACCAAACAAGTGTTAGGATCTGTACGACGAAGGAATCCCAGGAACACAAACTGGGAATCATACAAAAGGGACCTAAATGTTATCTTAGGCACCGAGGTTAAAAGGCTGAATACAATTCAGGAACTTGAAGCGGAGGCAACCCGTGTTACAGATGGTCTTATCAGTACCTGGTCTGATAACTGTCTAGAGAAAGAGATAAGACAAAAAAGGGAACAATGGTGGACACCTGAATTGAGCAAGCTCAAACGGGAGACTCGAAAGGCTTTTAATCGGGCTAAGGTGACGAAAGATTTTTCACTATATGCAAAACAACTGACCAAGTATAGCTGCGAGGTTAGAAAAGCTAAGCGTAAGGCATGGCGTGGCCTCTGCGAATCCATAGAGGCCATGCCTGCGGGTTTACGACTTTGTAAAGCAATGGCAAACACGAAGTCGAATGTACTCACAGTAGTAAAAGATGCGACCGGCAAACTGACAGAAACGGGGAAGGAGACTATACTCACCATGTTTGAGGCCCACTTCCCTGGATCTGTTATCCTAGACTCAGAAGCAGATGACAGGGTCTCGAACGATGAGCCAAACGTTCATACTACGAGGGAGAACTGGACATCTGCTAAAAAGGTAGTAACGGAAGAAAAGATTCGGTGGGCGTTGGAAAGTTTTCAGCCCTTCAAGTCCCCTGGACCTGACGGAATTTATCCAGCCTTACTACAGCATGGTAAAGAATCGCTGGTGCCGATACTATGCCGGCTTTTCAGGGCCTGCTTAGCATTCGGATACACACCGGAATCATGGAGGCAAGTCAGAGTCAGCTTTATACCGAAACCGGGGAAGGCTGACTATGAACAAGCAAAATCCTATAGACCCATAAGTTTGTCGTCCTTCCTACTGAAAACACTAGAAAAACTAGTTGATAGGCACATACGTGATGGGCCACTCAGGAAGCGACCCCTGCATCATATGCAATGTGCTTATCAGGCAGGTAAGTCAACGGATACTGCTTTGCATCTGGTTGCAGACAGAATCGAGAATGCTTTAGACTCAAAGGAGTTATGTCTGGGAGCCTTTCTTGATGTAGAAGGCGCCTTTGACATGACCACCTTTGAGTCTATTAACAAGGCAGCACAGAAACACGGCATCAGCAAAACCATCACCAGATGGGTAGACTATATGCTTAAAGGCAGAACTATCACTGCTGGCATCATGGGTGAGTCAATGAGTGCCAGGGTAAGAAGAGGATGCCCGCAAGGAGGCGTGCTCTCACCACTATTGTGGAGCCTAGTGGTGGATTCATTGATCTCACAACTGAATGAAGGGCCATTTCGCACAGTAGGCTATGCGGATGACTTGGCCATCTTGATTAATGGAAAAGTACCGAGTGTAGTATCCGGCTTAATGCAGGAAGCACTGTGCAAGGTAGAGAGATGGTGTGAGGAAACACATCTAACCATTAATCCCAACAAAACGATGGTTATACCATTCACGAGGAAAAGGAAACTCAGTGATATGAGGAATCTTTTTCTGTACGGTAAAGAACTACCATGGTCCACAGAGGTTAAATATCTGGGAGTAGTACTTGATAAAGAACTTACGTGGAGAAAGCATGTAGAAGATACTCTAATAAAGGCACAAAGAGTCTTTAATATGTGTCGATCTACCTTCGCGAGAACCTGGGGTCTTAAACCGAGGATACTTTACTGGATATATAAAATCATGGTACTTCCCATTATAACATATGGAAGTATCGTCTGGTGGCCAAGGACAAACCTAACCACATGCAAAACGGCACTAAATAAGATTCAGAGACTTGCCTGTATGGCAATCACTGGTGCTTTCAGAACCACTCCAACGGCAGCCATGGAAAGATTTTTGGATCTCACACCGCTGCACATTGTCATACGTAGTGAAGCAAAGAAAGCGCTCCACAGACTACAGACTGTACATCTGTGGAATGCAACTAAGCCCCACACGAGACACACAGCACTTGGCAAAGAAGAAGGGGATTGGCTTCTGGAAATGGTTGCTGACAGGATGATACCCAGGTACATCTTTAGGAGGTCATTCAGTATACAAATCCCAACAAGGGAGGACTGGAACAAAGGACTAGCGCCTCCTGATAGGAATAGCATGATTTGGTACACAGACGGTTCCAAAATGGACACTGGTACAGGTGCAGGAATTTATTCCAAAGGCTTTGAAGCTAGTATTAGCATGGGCAAGCTTGCTACAGTTTTTTAAGCAGAAATGTATGCAATCCTTGCCTGTGCGCAAGAAAACATTGATAAAAGGCGCAATGGACTAAACATATACATCTTAAGCGATAGTCAAGCTGCGCTAAAGGCACTGATGTCATACAAAGTGCATTCTAAACTGGTCCAGAATACCATCAATGCACTAAATAAGCTTGCGAAGAAAAATACAGTACATCTGATATGGATTCCAGGACATGAAGGTTTCTATGGAAACGAGAAGGCCGATAGTCTCGCGAGACAAGGATCGGAAACCAACTTTGTGGGTCCGGAACCTTTTGCGAGTCTGGCACACTGTTCAGTGAACTCTGTCATCAGAGATCAAGCAAAGAGAAGACACCAAAATGAATGGGTCGCTCAGAAAGGAATGGCGCATACCAAGCGGTTCATGGGCCTGAATAACTTCAACAAATTCACAATGAATTCAGGCAGAATGCAAATCCGACTCTTGTTGGGTGCTCTGACTGGCCACTTTGGCACTAATCGTATGCTTGCAAAAATGGGTCTGAGCAACACAGAGACCTGTAGGGCCTGCAATGAGGGAGAGGAAAGCATGGAACACATGTTGTGCCACTGCGATTCCCTTTCTCGTAGGAGAATGAGTCTCTTCGGGATCGGATATCCCAAACCCGAAGACTTCAAGGCTATCCCCCCTGGACCAATTGTGAGACTCATGAGTGAACTCAATTGGTCCATAAATGGTGATAGCAATCTATGAATGTAGAAATTGGGGAAGCACAAAGGATCCTTAAGGGTCGAAGTGCAGGGCCCCCTGGGGGCCCCCCCATTATAAGGTAAGATAAGTGACGATAAAAAGGCAAGGGGAAAGGTCCTCGAGTGGCGGCCGCGTATCGGGAGACGCAGTGTCCACAAGGTGGACCGACGATCTGGTGAAGGTCGCGGGAAGCCGCTGGATGCGGGAGGCGCAGGACCGATCGGTATGGAGATCTTTGGGGGAGGCCTATGTCCAACAGTGGGCGTCTCTTGGCTGATATGATGATGATGAATTTAGTTGAATCCGCAATGTTCGAATTATATTATCACAGGTTGCGCAATGTAATGCTCTATTCTCCGTTCTCATAGATGTAATGCTCGAACCCGTAACGTTATATTTCAGGCGAATGCTCCAGGTGAGACAGCACCTTAAAGAGTTGCCAATGCCTGTATTTAAAGCGTCTTTGATGCTTTTCAAATAGAGCTCGAGATAGTTTGATCGGAGCTACAGAGTTAATAATTGACTTAATAATTGTACCTCACAGAAGATATGAACACGTAGTCTATAGGCGCATACCCGTTGGTTTATTAAAATAACAAAAAATCATCTGTTTTAGGCTACGTTGACCAATATTTGATATTCGCAAAATGATATTTAAGAAATTACACTTGGAAATAATATTCGATAGTTAAAAATACAGTAAAATTAATTACTTAATATATTACAATAGTCTCTCGATCCAGCGCTGGGGGATGTGTAGTTACAGTCCAGCTTTAGTAAAAATGCTAAGTTTATAAATCAATAAAACGAAAACAAAGTGTTTTTTAAATAGGAATCACCTAGAGTTGTTAGCAGTGGGTCTAAAACCAAAAGTTTGCTCACTCTTACTCTAAAATAATTGTTACTAGTTTCTGCCCGCAACTTTGTGATTGTGACTTTCAGATTATTGCGATATTTTCTGTTTTAATTTTCGGTTATAACCATCCAACCAATCCAATGCAACTTCAAAAATAATTAATACTAAGCAAGGCATTAGGAATGAAAACAGAAAAACCACATCGTAGGCATCCGTGACAAATATTTGTATTTTTATTTATTTATATGTTGATATTTCAAAATATCACTTATAAATTGGATATTTCATTATTATGTCGTCATATACATATGCATATCGTCATTGAAGTTCTAACACCACGTAAGTCATTTTTGGCGGAAAAAAGACCACACGACGTTTTTCGATTTCTTCGCATTAATTACAAATTCGTACTAATATTATAACGGTTTTATTTTTCCTAATGAATCCAATGAAATATATGTAAGTAATGGAATGGCATTATAATAGTATATTTATGTATAATTGTGCAGTTTTTTCACTCTTCGTAAAAGTTGCTAATTTGACATACGCGGTGTTAGAACTTCAACGACGATATATAGCAGCTGGATTACTGACAAACTATCGTAAGTCATAGTTGATTGAACCCGACAATTATTTGGAGTGAGCATCAAGTCACCGCGGCTTAAGTGGTTCAAGATGGCGGGCTGCGCCAATTATTATCGTTAGCGGTGCAGGATTTACAGCTGGTATTGCATGACTCTAACCTATGATGATCGATGGATTCAAAAAAAATAACAAAACGAAATTTAGTTGTATTTGATGTGGTGTAAAATAATTATAAGTCTCAGTTCTCGGCGAGTCTGTGCACATTAACCTACTTTTGATATACCTTGTTCGAACTCCACATTTTTTATCTTATAATCTGCCTGCGACTATTCACGAAAGTTCATCCACTGCATTTTAGCAGCGCTATATATGAAAGAGCACTATCATTCGAGTTTCTCTTGACTATCACATATTTTATAATTACATTCATGTATCTTGTTGCTTATTATGTGAATAAATATAAAATTATTCTTTTAATATTTTGTATATATTTAAAGAGTAATTACTTAGATAATTTATAAGTAATGATCAATGTTTTATCGCCTTAATTATCTTTTGCTTCTGCTAAACTGTGTTTCACCCGCATTAGCTAGCTCCACCCAAAAACAAAAATATGGCTGGAAAAAATTCATTAGATGAGCTTGTCTTATATTTACGATTTCTTTCCTTTTTTATGATGTGAACAGTTTATATTATAAGATGCTCAACAAAAACTTTGTTTTTTATATATTTTATATAGTAAACTAAAATAACGTGAAACGAGAGTCGAATAACAGTCTTGTTTGTAGAAGCTCGGTAATATATTGTCTAAGATGATAATAACCCCATAACTTTTTTAAATTCAGTTTCGCCAACAAAAACTCGAAAGTCGCAGGTGGTAACTGAGCCGGCACGTTAACTAACATAAATTGCAGCTGTGTATTCAGCTAAAGGTGTTCTCTCACCGGGCGCATTCGCCTGTAGATGATACGTTATTGATTCGATATTGGGATAATTTCAACTGATGGTAAGTGACGATAAAAAGGCAAGGGGAAAGGTCCTCGAGTGGCGGCCGCGTACCGGGAAACGCAGTGTTGGCAGGCCCCCCACAAGGTGGACCTACGATCTGGTGAAGGTCGCGGGAAGCCGCTGGATGCGGGAGGCGCAGGACCGATCGGTATGGAGATCCTTGGGGGAGGCCTATGTCTAACAGTGGGCGTCTCTTGGCGGATATGATGATGATGATGAAGTGACGATAAGGTCGAAGGTGGAAGCGAGTCTCAGCTGGGCTTCTCAATAACTGGGGAACTGGCTGTCTTACCCCTAATTGTCCGGAACACAATAATGCTATCAATGCGATCATCTTTAACTTAGAGACGGCGATTGCTAGCCAGGCGGTCTGAGAAGTTCTACCATCCAACTAAACTGAGCAAAAAAAATTCTACCTTCATGGGAATCGAACCCCGGATCCCAATCAATACTCTAGACCACGGAGGTGGTTCACATTTTGAGGATTTGGTTGAATCCGCAATGTTTGTTCGAACTATATTATTACAGGTTGCGCACTGTAATGCTCGATTCTCTTTCCTCATAGATGTAATGCTCAAACCCGTAACGTTATATTTCAGGCGAATGCTCCAGGTGAGACAGCACCTTAAAGAGTTGCCAATGCCTGTATTTAAAGCGTCTTTGATGCTTTTCAAATAGAGCTCGAGATAGTTTGATCGGAGCTACAGAGTTAATAATTGACTTAATAATTGTACCTCACAGAAGATATGAACACGTAGTCTATAGGCGCATACCCGTTGGTTTATTAAAATAACAAAAAATCATCTGTTTTAGGCTACGTTGACCAATATTTGATATTCGCAAAATGATATTTAAGAAATTACACTTGGAAATAATATTCGATAGTTAAAAATACAGTAAAATTAATTACTTAATATATTACAATAGTCTCTCGATCCAGCGCTGGGGGATGTGTAGTTACAGTCCAGCTTTAGTAAAAATGCTAAGTTTATAAATCAATAAAACGAAAACAAAGTGTTTTTTAAATAGGAATCACCTAGAGTTGTTAGCAGTGGGTCTAAAACCAAAAGTTTGCTCACTCTTACTCTAAAATAATTGTTACTAGTTTCTGCCCGCAACTTTGTGATTGTGACTTTCAGATTATTGCGATATTTTCTGTTTTAATTTTCGGTTATAACCATCCAACCAATCCAATGCAACTTCAAAAATAATTAATACTAAGCAAGGCATTAGGAATGAAAACAGAAAAACCACATCGTAGGCATCCGTGACAAATATTTGTATTTTTATTTATTTATATGTTGATATTTCAAAATATCACTTATAAATTGGATATTTCATTATTATGTCGTCATATACATATGCATATCGTCATTGAAGTTCTAACACCACGTAAGTCATTTTTGGCGGAAAAAAGACCACACGACGTTTTTCGATTTCTTCGCATTAATTACAAATTCGTACTAATATTATAACGGTTTTATTTTTCCTAATGAATCCAATGAAATATATGTAAGTAATGGAATGGCATTATAATAGTATATTTATATATAATTGTGCAGTTTTTTCACTCTTCGTAAAAGTTGCTATTTTGACATACGCGGTGTTAGAACTTCAACGACGATATATGGCAGCTGGATTACTGACAAACTATCGTAAGTCATAGTTGATTGAACCCGACAATTATTTGGAGCGAGCACCGAGTTACCGCGGCTTAAGTGGTTCAAGATGGCGGGCTGCGCCAATTATCGTTAGCGGTGCAGGATTTACAGCTGGTATTGCATGACTCTAACCTATGATGATCGACGGATTCAAAAAAAATAACAAAACGAAATTTAGTTGTATTTGATGTGGTGTAAAATAATTATGACGAGAAAATTTTCGGCAATAGATTGGTACTAGGTATATTGGTTTTCATTGCTTTGACAATGCTAAGAACTTCATTTTTCTTCTTTGTTTTAAGCATGTTTCAAGGTATTAAGGGTAATCGATAGTAATGTTAGCACCTGCCTAATGATTGGCAGTTGGCCCTCTGTTAAAAATTGATGTGGTGAACATTAATAAATGTCAAGTAATCGATAGTAATGTTTGCACCCACCTTATGATTAGCACTCTGTTAACACTTGATATGGTGTAAAATAATAAATGTCAAGTTTTCGGCAATAGGTATGTTGATTTTAATTGCATAAATCAAGAAGAAAAAAAATGTAAAAACTTTGCACGAGTCGAAAAAACTGCTCATAAGAGCAAATACCTATAGTATTATTTTGGTTAATTGTACTCTTCTTTTTTTCTTTAGGTTTATTTTTACTTGAATATTACGAGCTTATACACAGTGTTTCATAATAACCAATAAATAATCAATGCGTTTTCTAAAACTAATTATTAAATTGTGTTTACTCGTAATGTCATTCAACCCAAAATTTTCATGTAAATCATAGACATGATGATGATACTATGATACACATGAACATTTTGGGTTGAATTACATTACGTGTAAACACATTTTACATCTCTCATGTTCGGTAAGTAGGTCCTTATTACCCCCAAATAGGGCTTGTAGGTGACCAATTAGCGCTCTAGGGTAATAATGTAGCTAGAAAAGCCCTAGGGCTGTAAGTAATTTATTGCCAGTATGAAGGTTAGATGTATGCGAACTTTTTTAAATAGTGAAGTGTTTTTTTTATTACTTACCGCCCTAGGGCTTTCCAAGCTACATTATTACCCTAGAGCGCTTATTGGTCAGCTAAAAGCCCCATTTTGGTGTAATAAGGACCTACTTACCTCACAATCGAGATGTAAAGCAGAGTAGTTAGCTCGGGTGTAAGCACCAATTGCACCCTCGAAATATAGGCGCCCTCGCTGCGCTCGTGCGCCTAATTATCTCGGGCTGCAATTGATGCCTTACAGTCCTTAGCTACTAATCTACTATTAATAATTAGTTTTAGATAACGCATTGATTATTTATTGGTTATTATGAAACACCGTGTATAGTTAAAACACATTTTCACTCAACTAAGCACACTTCTATATTGCGAATCACTTTTACTTCTCCATTCAAATCTTCTAGGCCACCACAGGCCGAAGGCTGAACATTAGTGTTTTGTCCCTTTTAGGACAACTATCTCCAACGAGCCTACTCTATCCTATATTTAAATACATTGGTAATTACTTTAAATCACGGCGTTACGATTTTGCTTGTTATCATATGTTCGTTTTACTTTATTTTGTTTTTACTTATCTTATTTCACAACTTGTAGAAGATATCCTTAGAAGAAACAAAATAAATTATATGTCATTTAATATCAGCTATGTAACTTGCAAACGGATATTTTCAACTTTTCACATATATGTAAAATCTACTTTCACTTTCTTAGAAAATAACACTACTAGAAGTGGCAATGGACACACACACTCACAAAAATACATCACAGACACATTGGAACAAGGTTTACTTAATACTAATAAATATGAGTGTGTTTACTGCGGTGCGCCCCTCACTCTCGAGTCAAGCTTATATTATTCCACTATTTCTATGTATGAAAATTGATGACTCAGATATTTACACAGATATAGACGAAACTCTTAAAAGTTGAGTGTCGCACCGTAGATATACCCGAGCAATGTGAGAAAATTATAGGAAATCGGAATTTTAAAATTCTCACCTGTAATATTAGAAGTATACATGCGAACTTCTCTAAATTAATTTTAGTTCTTGAGCGCCTTAATATCGAATACGATGTGATTGTACTTACAGAATGTTGGTTGCAATGCGATACTAACATACCTCAATTAAAAGGTTTCAGCACCTTCCACTCAACCAAAATAATTAACAAATGCAGCGGGCTAGTTGTTTACGTAAAGAATTATTTGACAGCTAGCGTCACTGAAATTATTTTTGATGATGCTAACTGCCTAATTGTAAAATTAAATAATTGCATATACGTGGTAGGTATGTATCGCTCCCCAGCACAGGCTCCATCCGACCGCTTCTTTGATCTACTTGATAAAGCTTTAGAGCCGCTTGAGAGAAAAAGGACTGTGTTTCTGACAGGAGACTTGAATATAAATTTGCTGGATGACACACCAGATAGTCCTAGCTCTAAATACAAAGATCTCATGGCGGAACATTGTCTTTTGGTAGCTATTACTAAGCCTACTCGCGAAAAAACATGCCTGGACCATATATTTGTGAAGTCGAAACACAAGGCCACAGGTGTAGTAGTCAAATGTCCGCTGACAGACCACAATCTAATTATGATTGGCATAAATATTAACAAATCGGGAATCAACAATTTAAACAAGAATAAAAAAACATTTCGAACTGACCTTGATGCAATCGCTAATGAACTTGAAGGTTATAATTGGGAACAATTCACAAAAATTGCCGACGTAAACGACGCGCTTCGTGAATTGAACAAAACTCTCACTGACTTAACACTAAAGCACACACATGAGACTAAAGTAAGTCGCCGTCAAGTAAAGCTAAAGCCATGGATAACTCCAGGTCTTATACGATGCATGCGGCAGCGTGACAAACTGCACTTGCAAACCAGGCAAAGCCCAAACAATGAGATGCTAAAAATCACATATACGCGTTACAAGAATTTTTGTAATGACATCATACGCAAGGTTAAAAATAATTATTATAATACTCAACTAGCTTACAGTCATAAAAACTCACAAAAACTGTGGAAAACGATTAAAGATATATGTGAATTTCCCATCCGTAAAAATGATTCCCAAATGTTGCTTTCCAAAACAAACAATCCACAGAATGCTGTAAATGACTGTAATCAGCATTTTGTGAATGTGGGATCGAAATTGGCTGCGAAAATTTTGAAAAAGCTCAACACGTCAGAGAATCTACTCTGCCAAGAGATCAATCTGCGGGATAGATGCTCGGATTCTCTTTTTCTTTTCCCAACTGACCTTTATGAGGTCGACAGTCTCTTAAGGAGTTTGAAATCTGACAGCGCCCCGGGAATTGATACTTTTACACCTATACTACTAAAAAAAATAAGGCCTAGTATACTAGTTCCGATAGTTCACATTTGTAACTTAAGTTTAAGTACTGGCTCATTCCCAGAAGCCTGGAAAACCGCAGTAGTGTCTCTAATACACAAGAATGGACCTAAAGATAGTGTAGAAAATTACCGTCCCATATCACTCCTTTGTGTATTATCAAAAATACTCGAAAAAATTGTCAATAAACGTCTGGTAGACTTCATTGAAAAATATAAACTTTTATCAGATCGACAATTTGGATTCAGGCGAGGTAAATCCACCGAAGATGCCGTGCAACTTATAACTGAGATTCTGACATCGCATATGGACAGTGGTAAGGGAAGTGTGGGAATCTTTCTCGATCTTGCTCGTGCATTTGACACTATATCAGTTCCAATCCTTCTCAAAAAACTGGAGGCCACCGGGATTCGAGGAACTGCCCTGAAATGGTTTACCAGTTATCTCTCAGAAAGGCGTCAGCATGTCAGAATAGGAGAATATCTTAGCGACGAGCGACAGGTGACTTTCGGCGTCTCTCAAGGCGGGAATCTCTCTCCTACACTTTTTACCCTTATGAATATGATAATATATATTCATAAATGACCTCCTAAAAACTAATATAGCGAACTCAGATATCATATGCTATGCTGACGATACAGTAGCTATCTTTCATGGAAAAAACTGGCAAAGTGTGGTGTCCGCCGCTGAGGCTGGGATGGCTACCATAGCAAACTGGCTCGGCCAAAATCTTCTCATCGGTTTTCATATAACTCGAGCTACAGAACCGAAACTCACCTCAATCAAAGTTCACAGTCTCGACTGCCTTGCGCAAGAAACACAATCAAATTATCCATGCACGTGCGACACTATCGATAGAGTAGCATTCACGAAGTATTTAGGCGTACAAATTGACCAAAAATTGACCTTTGAACACCATATTATATACCTGGCCAAGAGAGTGCGAAAAATAATCTATGTGATGAAGAGTCTCAGACCAGCTGCCAGTACTCAGGTCAAAAGTTTAGTGTACACTTCCCTATGTCAATCTCTGATTCAATACTGCATTTCAGTTTGGGGTGGTGTAGCCAAATCAAAAATCATTGCTGTAGAGAGGGCCCAACGAGCTGTCATAAAGGTAATGATGGGAAAACCACGACGCTCACTCCCACTGATAAACTCTATCAGGAGGCCAGGGTGTTAAAAGTCAGACAATTATTTGTTTCTCGAGCTGTCAACAAAACAAAACGTAGTAACCTACAGTCAATTATTCTCCCGAAGGTGCGGACAGTATTTGCATGCCGGCTTCCTCCATATATATACGGTTTCACTTATAACGAAGTAAGTAAGCTCTGCGACATAAAAGAAGTGTCCCATCGGAAAGCCAGAGGAAAACTGAAAAAATGGTTGCTCACACTGTCGTATAATGAGACAGAAACCCTTGTTAAAGTTTATGATGTTACCATATCCAAAGCATTAATCTAGATCTCAATTTCACAATGCTCAAGTAAGGAGCATTGCATTTGATAGTATTTCTCCAATTTCATCCCCGGTTGCGGTTCCGGTTTTGGGTGCTGGCAATTATTCACAATGATTCGAAGTTGGGTAATTTTAAATATTTTTTTTAAGTGTAATTATTATGTACCTTATTATATTATTTGATATACTTTATGTTCGCCTGTATTCTAAATTTGTTAGTAGTAATAAGTAGTACGTAGTAACAATTTTTTTTTAATTAATAGATTGCAACAAATGATAATTGAATGTTAAAATCTTGTAAAAGTATGTATATCACAAATTATATAAAATCTTTAGAATCAAGCGCTTGCGCGCGCTACTATTGCAAGAATTTGTAAAATCAAAAACTGAGTTCCAAAAGACAGGCTGTGCCGAGTTTGGGACTCGCTGATCATTCATATTCAGTTCTGTATTTACTTTTGTTTTGTTATTTATCCTAGATTAATATTGTGTAATCACTATACGAAATAAACATTACTTTACTTTACTATCCTGTTATTGATTTATTCTCTTTACGTTGTTTTATATATGTGTGTTGTGTATGTTTTTTTGTCGCAATATACCACATCAACAGAGATAAATATCGATTTATCGATCGATTTATCTACCATTATTTGATAATTACTCCAAACAATTGGGATGATGTATGAATTCTAATTTTCACGTCTCGTTATAAAATTTTAAAATACCGTAGAAAAAGATGCAATCATGTGAAATTAGAATTAAAATCGGCTTAGAAATACATTAGATACAAGTATTTTAAGCTGATAATTTGGAAGCGATTAGACAGAGAGATCCGACATCAACCGTGACGTCATTGTTGAGTACGGCCATATAAACTCCATATAAATTGCCATTTTGCTAGAAAGAGATGGAGAAAAATATTAAATACCTTATATTATCTTGGTTGTTTTTATAGTTATTCGAAAACCGATATTTTCTTTCTGTTTATTACATGAATGAGCTTCTATTAAAGCAATTTTTTTTTCATTCACCTAGCCTATTGTATAACACCAACTGAACAGCATACACGACACATATTCTATAACACACGCTATAACTTAAATAAGGCAACCGATAATGCTAAACTCGGGAGAGCATTTTACAAGTCGCTGCACCGAGTTGTGTATCAATAGCTAAAAATACTTAAAAGTTTAGTCGTCCCACAGTAATTATGTTTAAGAAGGTCTTAGCTAAAAGAAACGCCCAGCTCGGTTTACTGCATTTGTAAAGTTCACTTAACGTTTAAACTTAAATAAACTTCAGGACTTCAAAGCGGAGTGGTTCAAGTAAGTAGTCTTAACTTGCGAGGTGGTGGAGCTTTTCTTGGGAATAGGAAATCGTATGAATCAACTTTTAAAATCAAATATTAAATTTAAGAGTTACGAGTTAGCTCCTCAAGGGAGGCGGGGGTAACTTTGGAGTGGATATTACTAAAATATTTTCAGCTCGTATTTATGATATACGGAAAATGGTAACGGACTAAGCTGTAAGTGCTATTTCACTGGTCAGTAATAATAGTTATTTGTTATACATGAGTGCAAAGTTGCTTTTTAACCGCGTGCTCAACTTTGATGACCGAGCAAGCGAAGGATTCTAAAATTGAATCAAGAGCGCAGCGAGTGATAAAAAAATTAGAATCCTGAGCGTTAGCGAGGGAATCAAAAGAGCACAAGGTGAAAAATCTTTGCACTCGAGTGCAACACGTAACTTTTCATCCCCCCTCAGCGAGGAAATGAATAAATGCAAAATAAAACACTTACAATCACAAGATACTTTTATTTCAGTTTAGGTACATATTTACTACAAAATTATGATAGGTAAGTATTACAGAAAATATTTATATTATGTATAACAAATAAAACGTTTTTTTTACTTATTTTCAAGTTTCTTATTTATAATAATACGACGTTAAAACAAAATGGCGCGCGCAAAGCAAATCAAAAACAAAAGTACACCAAGGAGGTTCAGAGTCAGAGTTTTTAACAAAAAAAAAGTTGTATGATAAATTCGGCACCATGGAGATAAATAGGTTTAATGATGTTTTGAAATCACCATGAAATCACATAGCTATTGCACGCGAATACGCGATGTTCTTAATTCAAATTTACTTTAACTTCAAGCGGATAAAAACGGCTTTGGCGGTCAGATATCGAATAGCAAAAATCTCTTTCCGAGATGGGGGGATGAAAATATTTTTTTATCTTCACGAATCGAACGTTTTGGAGAAAAATAAATGCAATGAGTTATGAAACCTAATTTCTGGCTTAGAGGTTGGTGAATAGTCATACTGCCCGCGAATTTACGTTTTATGCAGTTCTACTGAGCACCGGTAGTAATGGCGCTCTAAACAAAATACTGGAAAACGGGCATTTCGGCAAATTGGGCTTATCCCGAACCTGCTAGTATGAGAGAGGCTTTAGAGTGGATTAAGCCTTATTCAGATGAGTAGCCACTATCCCGGTTTCTGAATAAGTTACTAAATAGTGACGAGAAATCAATAAGAGGTTACCTTTCTGAAATGACGAAAGTCTTACCCCTATTCATGACTGTTTACGAGTATAAGACCAAGCGTTTTCGCTTAACCCGCTTGATGTAGGACGACATGAAACCGCCATTTCGATCTACAATAATAGTGTCAGGCTTTATGTAATACCTTTTTCAATTAACAATTAAACGTTAATATAGTGAATTAGGGCGTGCAGGGTGTGATAATCAGGATCTAATTATAGGTATCCTTGCCTTCGGACCTTGACCTGTCTCGAACGAGGGGTGGTGGGGACGCAGCGATGCGACGGAACAAGCCACGCGTGTAATCTAATTGCCTGTGCACTCCACATTACCTTGTGATAAAATAAATATCGCCCACCTTTATATTAAAGAGGATTAATACGTAGATAAGGATTACGTAACAAAGTCTGATAATTTTATTATGATAGCATGCCACGTGAATTGTACGAGAAAATTCATATTTTGCATCTTTTCTTTTAAAGTGAAACTATTTTTACTTCGCCTCAATTTTTTTCGTAAATCTATCGCATGTCGCATTACACAAAAACATAAGATCTTTAATTTCACTACTTCATATAAGTCAGGATTGGTCTATGCGTTAGATCTTCGACTTTAAATCTGTGTGGCAGTGGTTTGATCCTGGTGTGGAGCGTTATTTTTTATTGCTTTTTGTAGGAGCGGATGGATGCGGGAAGTGCAGGACCGATCGGTTTGGAGATCCCTGGGGGAGGCCTATGTTCAACAGTTGGCGTCTCTTGGCTGAAATGATGATGATGATGATGATTGCTTTTTTGTTAATTTTATTAATTTGTAAATTTTTCCACTATTCCCTTTTTTTTTCTTTTCAGAAGAAAAAGATTAAACTATCAAAAATTCGAATAATTAAAAAAAAAATCAGTTAAATGCTTACGATCCGAGAAAAAGTTTAACTTGCATTGTGATTTTATAAAACCACACAATGATTTTTTACGCGGTTACTGTAGCATTGTATTTTCTGTGACGCGGTGAAAAGTTTTTGCGCACTGTATTACCTCTCGACGCTTAGTTGACAGACGTGCGTGGGACTAGTAGTGTGCGGAGCATATCCACTAAACCTCCCGCGATGTACAATCTTGACCATTGTCAAGGTAAAGGGATTGAGAAAATCCATTTATACGGACCACTCCAGATAAACCGGCTAGTTACGGTTCGGGTATTAACGCCTGTGGAGGATCACCCAGGACATTAGGGTAATCCCCAGACGGATGACCTTTAGACGCGCGCATCAGGAGCCAATTTTTTGCGTCCACTCTAGCGGCAATAATACAAGTTGATTCCACGATGCAAAGATCTGGGTAGTGAATGTGAATGAATTGTAATTCTTCGACTGATCGGCAATCTTGAATTTGAGTTGGTATTGAGCTTTGATATTGAGTTGGATGTCTTGAAGAAGAAAAATAGAATAACTACGATTCCCGGGGCGGAAATGTGAAAATCTATTTAATTCGTGAGTTAGATACTAAACAAATAACAAACTCGTATTTTTTGATTTGTCGAAATAATAACAAACTAACTGAGATAGAGCGATTTAAAATTAAGAAATAGAGGCTCGCTATGTCACAGCTTGCTACAATATCGCAATGAATCGTATATAGTTAGGGGTGATAGGTACAGTCGGCCTCGAAAGTAGATAATCATTTTAGCACCATGTCGCTCCAACTATTAACATTGCAAAGGCGTGCATTCCGCATCGTCGATGATCCCAGTAACACGGCCTCAATGGAGACGCTGCGCTGGAGCAAAGGAGATACTGGTTCTCTTTGCGTGCTCTATCGGCTCCTAAACGGAGAGTGCTCTATTGAACTGTTTGCAACGGTGCCTTCTTCACATTTCACCATCGCACCACCTGTCACCGCAATAGAGTTCATCTATACCACCTGGAATCGATCTTACCTAGCACAGTTCGGTTTTAGCGTTCATTTCTTCCGCGTACGTGAGGACTCTGAAGCGAGTTCCCAGCTGCGGTGTTTCCTGAGCGCTACGATATGTCCAACTTCAAACGAGGTTTAAAAAGAGCACTTCTCTCCAGGTAGGCAGTAACTGAGCTTTGCCCCTGGAATTGCAGATGTCCATGAGCGGTGGTGACCACTAACCATCAGGAGGGCTCGTCTGCTACCGTTAGCAATAAAAAAAACGCAATATAGGTGTGACCATACAAAATAATTTTCTTTTACAAAAAATAGAACCGACTTCAAAAACACTGAAAACTTAAAAATAATCTTCTTCTATATTGAAGTCGGCGCCAAACAATGATCTCCTAGAAAGTGTTAAAATTTGTCACCGACTTCAATATAGAAGAAGATTATTTTTAAGTTTTCAGTGGTTTTGAAGTCGGGTCGGTTCTATTTTTTGTAAAAAAAAAATATTTTCTTGAAGGTGTACCACTGAAAAGAGTGACAAGTTTTAAGTACCTGGGCCACTGGGTTACGGAAAGCATGTCGGATGAGGTTGACATAGAGAGGGAGCGCAGGGCTCTAGCTATGAGAGCCAATATGCTCGCCCGTAGATTTGCACGGTGTAATACAGAAGTTAAAAAAACTCTTTTCAGAGCTTATTGCCAGTCTTTCTACACCTGCAGTCTATGGGTTGAGTATACACAAAGGACACTTGCAACCCTGCGTGTCCAATATAATAATGGGTTCAGGATGCTGATGGGGCTGTCTCGGTACTGCAGCGCGTCGACAATGTTTGCTGAGGCTTGTATAGACAGCTTTCAAGTTGTCATACGCAAGCGGGTTGCCTCCGCGTGGCGCCGCATCCGAGATAGCCCCAACAGCCTCTTGGCGGCGATAGGAAGTCGCTATTCTTGTCCTATCCTGAGGCACTGGAACAAGGTTCATACCGGCTCGAGACCTGCTCTGGTTAATGTTAAGTAGGTCATATATATAGTTTTTTAAAATTTTTATTTATTGTTATCAAATTAAATTATTTAACTAACCCTAGCTTATAAGTTCTTTTTGTAATTACTAACACACTATGGAAAGCAATTTCTGAAATAAATGTGTATTATTATTATTATTATTATTATTATTTAACTTTTTAGTGAATGAAATCTTTTTAGTGAAAGAAACCCTAATTTAATACACTAATTTAATACCAGCTCAGGTATTAAATTAGTGTTTTTCTCCATTTTCTATGGGATCCCATCATCCGATCCTGACTTTGGTGACCATGGGACCACCCTTGCAGTATACTCTATCAAATACAAAAATGACGGAGTTATGAGGTAACAAACATAAAAAAAAAGATACAACCGAATTGATAACCTCCTCCTTTTTTGAAGTCGGTTAAAAAGGAATAGTTGTTGTGGTGACATGCTACTGAAATGTCCATGTACTTTTGAAGCCGAACGTACATACATTGATTAAGTATAGAACAGAATAACTTTATTTGATACTAGCTCACCCGGCGAACTTCGTACGGCCACATTTTTTTTAACTTCCATCTGTCAGTGTTTTGTTTTTCTGTTTATTATATGAATAAGCTTCTATTCAAGCAAAAAAAAAATTTTTGTCATCTAGCCTATTGTACATATATTTCGGAGATTCATTTTTATTTATATAGAAGATAATAAATAGGGTTGTTACAGATGTAAATTTTGACATCCGCGGATGCGGATTTCAATATTTTTTAAGATACCTATATACATTTTATGTGCATAAATACATGAAAATCGATGTAATTTTATTACGTTTCATTTATTCATATTTTGAAAACAAAATTTAAATAGTTTTTACAATAGCAAACACGCGCGAGGCACGTAACACTCTGGTCCCACCCACTTTACATGTAAAATCCATAAATGCGGATGCAGATGTCGAAATCAATGCGAATACTCCACATTTGCGGATGCGGATGCGAATATCCGTAACATCCGTGCAGATAACAACTATAGTAGGTATGTTACATATTTTCTGTTTTTTTTTGTTCTTATATTACTAAGTTATCGTATATTGTTGTTGTATGGATACGTTGATAAAATGAAAAAAGTATGTGTCCAATATTTCTAAGGTTCCGTACCTACCTCAAATGGAAAAAACGGAACCCTTATAGGATTACCTGATTGTTCGTCTGTCTGTCTGTCAGGACCCCTTTTCTCGGGAACACGTAGAGATGTCAAACTGAAATTTATATGAAATATTCGGGTCTAGAACTGCGAACTTTTTTACTGCGATTAAAAGAGGTTTATGTCACATTTTTCGCATATTTTACGATTTCACAAAGAACTCAAACCTATAAGATACTTCCCGATGACGTTGCTCTTTACCACATTTCACTATTCCAGAATAGTAAAATTTGGTAAAGAGCAACGTGTACTACGCACATAATATTAAGGAAAAATAATTATCTTCAATATACTCGTAATTAAAATGTTAAATTTGCAAATAATAACAAAACCTAGATATGTAAGCAATTAGGAACTTATACAGGTGGCACATTTAGATCGGTCAGTATGGGCAAGTCTGTAACTATAGAACATACTGTTGTTAGGAACCATGTCATCGATTTCAATGACAAGAAAAACTGCATACTTACATAATCTTAGTCAATCCTGAGAAATGCCAGGCTTTTATTATAGGTGGTTCTAGAATTGATGCTAGAATGATTTAAGCTATCTATACATCCCACTATTTTTTCACAGTAAAATTTGTTCCTTTATGTAATTAATGTAAAGGATCTGTGACTACTCTTATAGATTTCACGTTGAATTAGCAATTTCAGGTTGCATTGGTCGGAGTTGCAGAGGGCATGCTAAGGCCACCGTTTCTGACTCCTGATATTAAGAAAACGCTTGTACAGAGCTTAATTTTTCTTATCATCGATTATGGTGATGTATAACTATCTGGACCTAAATGCAGATCTACTCGACGAACTTCGTCCCTTTCTGATAACTGCATTCGATTCATTTACAACTTATGAAAATCTGGTTATACAAGGTAAATTTTTAATTACCAAAAAAAATTGTGTACTTGTTCAGACAAGCAAACTGAATAACTTTCACTATGGGACCAACTTTTGAACATTTGTATGGATAGCTGATTTTTTTTGCGATTTCAAAGTTGGTCCCATAGTGAAAGTTGTTCAGTTTGCTTGTTTGAACAAGCACACAAATATTTTTAGGTAATTAAAAAATAAACTTGTATATTTGAACACGGGCTCAAGTTGAACTGGTTGCCCCAATGCAGCCTCGGCAGCGCAGGCACTTGAGGGCTTTAAACACGTCATTCGCTATTATTTATGTTCAAAACTTGCTTGATTTTGCTTTTTGGAATATTTGATTTTTGATTATAAGAGAGAGAACGATCCAGAAAACGATAGTTCGAACGAAAAGGTGATTGCATATATTGGTGTGATGAGAAGGACACACGAGTCAAATGAAAGATAAACGCAGAGGTTAATAATGAGAGGTGCGCAATTACGAAAGTTATGCAAGGTTTAGACGAAGCCAGTAACGCTGCGCTGGCGCCAGTCCTCAGACAAGCCTGCGCTGCTGGCTTGGCCCGTGTTGTTTAGATGAGGCCAATGGATTCATTTCATTCCTGGATTATTCTTGTGGTGTGCATACGTTTAAGTCTACGGAGAAGCGCAAGCGACTGGCCCGATGCGTCTACACGCGTCCTCACGCTGGCGCGGGGGTTGCGGGCTATGCTGGCGGAGGTCACTGGCTTGAAAAATAGGCCGGCGGCATAAGAATAACTAATAATACGAGTATAGAAGCGAAACTCCCGGCCGTCGAGCGCTCAAGGCCACGTTATTTACCTACCGTTTGATTTCCGTTGAACGGAATCGCCAGTCAAGGCGCGCACCGTGTGTTTCAGGTACCTTGTGAACTTGTGAATGTTTTCCTATTGATTACATGATTAAGCTTTTTATAAGAATGCGTATTTACTACGCGCTGAAGTTTAATAACCGAAACTTCAAATCATCTACAAAAACGCCATCTTTTATAAATATCAGACATTTGTAAATATTTCTGTTGAATTGAAACCTTTTAAATAAAAATGATTGAATACTTTAAAATTATTTTTATTACACCTGCCCTAGATACAGATTCAGTTTTATTCGTAATATTCATTACATGTCAAAGCTAATACAATATAATGTATCGAGTTTCTAAAGCTGTCATTGTAGTGCAATTTAGAAACTCTGTAAGTATGTGATTTTTTTGTCAAGTCGGGAATAATTTGAATTATGAGAAACTTTGGTACTGCTATATATATTTTTATCGACCTTTGTCACTGTTCTATATAAAACTTAAATACAATCAATACTTGATTAAAATTATGAAACAACAGATTTTTTTTCAAGTGAAAATGTTGGTCTGATAGTAAAAAGTGAGCTTAGGTTTTATCCATTTGTACATTCAAAACTTCAACTCTTGGACTATAAACGTAGGTACGATACCTAAATTACAAACCATTTTTGTACATCGAAATTCGAAACATTTTAATGAAGCTCAATTAATCAAAAATAGGCAGGTTCTTATAGCTACGGAATCAAAAAACTAAAAATGTGCGTACTATTGCTAAAGATAGTCGCTCGCTCGCTACACTTGAAGTACAAAATCAATAAGACTCGGTGTATGCTCAGTTTCTCATTTAATGTAAAATATGGAGGTACCTATAAAAAAATATTGTAGTGGTAACCATACGTCCATGTGGTGACCCTAGCGGCGTCCGCAGACTACTGCGGGGCGTTACAATATAATAGAAAGTACCCACTACCAAAATGACTTATACCTCCAATGATATCAAATTTATTTTACAATTACATCTTAAATGTCAAACGTATATAAAATGTATGACATAAATCGTATAACCATGGCGGAACAACCCCTTAGGTATAACATTGATTTATACGTAAATTTTTTACCAAATTGTAACACATTTAGCTTGTTGCAGCCGGCCGTAAGCGTATGATGTTTTACAAGACCTATTTACGCAGTGATGAACTAAACAAAGCATAATAAGCATTGCAGTTCACAAAGTTATTATATTATCTGTGTCGTAGCTAAGGTTTTCACAACATTTAAAATAGTCACTACATATTAGAGGAACTACGAGTATTTCCCTATCCCCGTAGTCAAAATGTCGATCACTAATACAATATAAGTGTACAGCTGTAGTGTCAACATGTTGTGCTTAAGTGTATTTGCAGAAATGTTGATTATAGTTGGATTGTATGTACACACAATTCTAAATACGTTCTTTTATAATTTGCATCATTGTATAATTATATGTTTTTGGCGTTCATAAATGGTTGTAAAGGTATCGTTGTGAAATGTCTAAATAAAGATTTTTAAACTTTATAAAGTTTCGTAGCTAGCTGTCCAAATCTGCAAAAACTGGCACTCTCTAATAAAAAGGAGGCTACACAGTTCTACACGCGACAATGTACTATTTAGAGAATATTAACTCCTTAGAGACCGTACCCGAATTAAGCTTAGGACAAGAATGACAAGTTAGCAACGTCTCATCCTAAGCGTGTCTTTTGATTACCCTATTTTCTTTCAAAGGACAGTCAAATTAACATATATACGTATAACAATAAAAGGAATGCACCATAGGATAAGATCAACGTAATAAAATGGGTATCAGAAACAAACGATACTGCGATCGATTAAATAAATATAAAAAATGCCTCATAAAATATCACAAAGATTAGTAAGTGTGAAAGGTGTTTGTTCAAGCAGGTTTCATACTATAATTTATGACACATTCCAAAAGATGATTACGTTGTCAATTTAGTGAAGGATGTCACTTTTTGAGTTAATAATTTTTATCGTGTCAATCGTGTGTAATTTAATGTATGAGATTTTGCAATAAATTATAATTCGAGTTTTAAAAAATATATATTAACTCAAAAAGTGACATCCTTCAATTTTGCATCGTAATTTTATTTTGGAATGTGTCATAAATTATAGTATGAAACCTGCTTGAACAGTGTTTAAAAATACAAACAATCATGAGATTTTTCCGAAGTCGGTGCTAAGTTTTCAACTGACTTCATTTCCTTACATTTTTACAGACTTTTCAGTAGATCATTGCTTGGTACCTTGGACTTCAATATACAAACCTGATGATTATTTAAATCTTATATTATTATGTTATTTTTGAAATCTTTAGGGTTCCTTAAGGCGCTACTTACCCATTTTCGAGCAATTTCGATTTATTCTCCCGCTACAAATATAAAACATACAGTTCTAAAATTCATACATGATATTGCTGAACATATTATCTAAGCATTCTTAAATACAGAAACATGATTCAGATAATATTTCACTCGATAGAAAAAAAAATCCAGAGATCACTCTGTTAAATATTTGAAAACAGCTGCGAATAAGAAAATACAATAATAAATGACATAAGACTTTTACCAATAGATGTGCATTTTTAATGTCTAGAAAATTGCAAAAATACATTTTTTATTTTATACCCCAGTTTTACAAACCTACGGGCATCTCAAGACCGATTTACATCAGACGAGCGAATCCTCATTCTATCCTCACTCTATCAAATTCTTTTACAATAAACAGATTTAGAGCATTCTTTCGGTGCTCTATCGGCATTCTTAGATTCTATGGAATATGCTAGGATTGCTCGCTCGCTCGATGTAAACGGTACTAGAGCGCGCGAACAGTTGCTCGCAGCGGTCACTTAAAAACGATCTTGTGTTCTAGCGATTCGGCAGATCTAAACATCTATTGTGCAAGAATTCTAGTTCTTGGTTCTCATTCTCGCACGTTGATCTTTTGGTGTAAACGCTCAAAACGAGCTTTCGTTTACACTTAAAGGTCAAGAAGGAATGCTACGAGATAACTCTAGCTCTTTGATCGTTTGGTTTAAACGCGCTTTCACTCAGCCTCATAACACCGCAATTTAAATTGCGTCATTGCTGCTAGGAACGCCTCTTCTTAGACGAGTGAGAATCTGCCCAGTTGCTAATCTGATCTATGAGTAGATTCTCATTGATGACTGATTAGCAGTAGGATGCTAATCGGTCTAAATGAGACCGACCCATCTGTCACACTGCGGCGGAGTATTGTTATACTTCTAACATTGGTAATATCAACGCGAATATGAATTTTAACATTTTAAACGTTAAAATGCCAAGGTAAGTCGCCGGCGATAAAAATACGTGACCCTTATTTTTATATCTTATTTCAAAATATAAAATAAAATTATACGACAACAATTATGACGTCTTGTCCATTAGAGGAAGTGAACTCTTACAAATTTCCCTCACTTCCATATAAGTAATTAATGCGGGATGATCAATCAATTTGCCCTCTTAAGCGCCCTATAACAATTTGCATATTTTCGCTAGAGAATTGTTACATTACGTACGCTTTACCTTTTTTTTTTGCAAAGGCGCGAAGCCGACGTTGAAGGGATTAACAACAGACTGGCACTATCGTATCCTTCTTGAACGAACAGAACGTCGTCTATATTTTGTAATTTATATAAAGCAGATTTTGTAGCATCAACACCCCCGATTGACTGAAATAGGTATGGATCTTGTTCATTTGCGGCCACGTTCAGTGCTATGTTATTTCATCAACTCATTATTAAGACAACCGCAATGTATAGCAACTAACGATCGATCTACATCGCGGGTGGCATACAAATCACTCATACGCCCAGATCGTACCCAATTTGCTGGGCAATTGTAATCCGCCATGTTTTCATTTAATGAAGTCGGCCCTAAGTAAAGCTAACTAAATATTTACGGGCATACTTCCCCTAACGTTTGTTCGAGTTTGAGCCACGTCAGTATGGCGGGCACGTCGTGACATTCACAGATATACGTCTGATCCACCAGGAAATAGGGTTGGCGGATTATCTTGGCGAATTTCGAGCTCAAATGTTATAACAAAACGGAGCTGGAAAGACCTTTTCGCAAACTCCTCGCCCGCTTATTAAATGTTTCAGATAAGATACATAAACGTGATACAAGCAAACTATTCCATCTATTAGTTTGCTTGTATCACTTTTTTATTTTTAAAATGAATCATCAAAGCTAAGAGTGGTGTATTTGAGCTGTGACCTGTGAGCTGTGACCGCAAACTACGTTTCGCCATAATATTTGTCCAAAAAAATTCCCAGAGAGCCCCATCCTTATCACCTAGGGATATAAAGAATAGCCTGCAACTTATTCTCAGAAAATTTCATAAGAATCAGTCCGCTGTTTCAGTGATAATAAACATGGATACGTCATTTTTATATGTATATTAAATTTTAAGATTTATTAATTATAAAATTTAAATAAAGATTACAATTAAATTCAAATAGGCTCATCTTGTTGAATCGAAGTCAACTGAATTTACTTTTGACTGAATTTAATTAACTTTTTCTGAATTCGACAAGACTTTAATAATTCTTTAAGTAAAAATTTACACTGGTGCCAAATGGCATCAGTTGAGTGACAATTTCTCTGCACCGGACAGCGCGTCTTTACATATACGTCATTTATTCACTTTAAAAGGCTTAATCCTAATACATACAGGTCTTATAATATTTAAGCTTATACTTAAACATTATTCAGAAATTAAGATAAAAAATGATCTATTTGTTTTTTGACCGTTTTAATCATAAAATATACTTTTATTTGTACACTATGACAATTTTTAATGATACCTAAAGTAAGTAACCAAAAGCTGTTTGTAAATGTCGCCAGCACGTGCAGAAAACGTGAACGAAGGGGACAGCTTCTTTCGTTCCACTGCCTGGCGATGGTATCTGCTTCGACTAGGAGGAATTCTCCTATACCGGGTGTAATTGTATTATTGAAAGGGTATGTAGGTTAGATATTACATGGACCCTAGGTGGTAGGGAGGTCGTCTTAGATCTGGAAACCTACTTCTCTGCGAGTTAATCGTCTTTAAACTGAATGCAAAAACTTTAAAGTGACAACCATAATCTAGTAACTATGCCGTAAGCATAAAAGAAATGTAATGTTTTTTTTTATTGCAGAAAGTTGGCAAACAAGCAAACTGCCCACCTGATGGTAAGTGGTAACAGTCACCTATAATACATGTGGCTCTTGTGAGATTCGCAGCAAAATTGCAACCCCCACAAGAACCACAATGTACGTTGCCAACTTGTGACACAAGATGTAAAGTCACAGTACCCAGTAATTTTACTGCCATATCTTACCCTTCAAACCGGAACACAGCAATGCAGGCACTGCTGCTTTGCAGCAGAAATAGGTAAGACGGAGGTACCTAAGCAGACGACCCTGGTACAGAGTCTCCCTCCAGTAAATGCTCTATGTAAATATATACAATATAATGTAATGTAAACACTAAATAAATATTGATATTATAAATCTTATTCTTCTACTTCTTCTTTCTTCTTATATATAAAAATGAAATGCTGTGTGTTAGTCTCGCTAAAACTTAGAAGCGGCTCTACAGATTCTTACGAAATTTTCTGTGTATGTTTGAATAGGTCCAAGGAAGGTTTAAACGTAAAGTTGGACCCGGTAGGTGGCGCTGTAATCGGGCAGGAAAACAAATCCAGCTTTATATATTATAGATAGATGAAACGTTGTGTGTTTGTCTCGCAAAATCTCAGAAACGGCTCCACCGATCCTTACGAAATTTTCTGTGTGTGTTTGAATAGGTCTAATGAAGGTTTAAACGTATAGTTGGACCCGGTAGGTGGCGCTGTAATCGGGCAGGACAACGTCTGCGGGGCCCACCAGCCAACCAGCTATATATAAAAAAACCGACTTCAAAAACACCGAAAACTTAAAAAAATTATAAGAATAGGTACAGACAACATCACACTTCTATATTGAAGTCGGCGCCAAACGATGATCTCCTAGAAAGTGTTAAAATTTGTCACCGACTTCAATATAGAAGTATGATGTTGTCTGTTCCTATTCTTATATTATTTTTAAGTTTTCAGTGTTTTTGAAGTTGGTTTTATTTTTTGTAAAAAAAAAATATTTTTAACTTTTTAGTGAATGAAATCGTTTTAGTGAAAGAAACCCTAATTTAATACCAGCTCGCAAAAACTCAGAAACGGCTCGACCGATCCTTACGAAATTTTCTGTGTGTGTTTGAATAGGTCCAAGGAAGGTTTAAACGTATAGTTGGACCCGGTAGGTGGCGCTGTAATCGGGCAGGACGTCTACCGGGCCCACTAGTAAACAATAAAAACTCAACATGCGTTGGGACAACCGAGACATGTTGAGTTATTATTGTTTATTTATATTTTAAACTCGTTAGTGCACGGACGCACAACTTCTTTATCGATTACTAACTGTGCCCGCGTTTTTTTTAACCACTATGCGAAGTTGAGGTGGATAAAGAGAGTAAGGGTTATGTCGAACTCTTACCGACTAAATTCCACTTTACGCCTTTACCCCGAAGTTTATTAAAGCTTCATCGGATAGCGTCAGCCCCCTCAGGAAAGGGGGAGATGCAGCTCTGCCCTAGGTTAACTATAGGGCATATACGCTTGAAATCGATCGGGGACCTTAGTGGGCCGATTGTATCTGATAGTGAGTGCCCACGAACTACGTTTCTTTTTAATAAGGCTCAACACTCAAAAAGCCTACGATCTATTGTCAAACCTAACAAATAAACACAAAAAATCATAAAAATCGGTCAAACCCTTTAAGAGAAGTTCGATAATAAAAACTGTGACAGGAGTTTTATATACAGGGTGTAACTGAACACCCCAATAACATTTAAAGGTATGTATCTTTCAGAAGTAGAGATTCTGTAGGAAAAATATTAGGGCTAACAAACCTACTTTTTTCCCCATATAAACTAAATAAATTATTTTTTGGTATTAAGTGCCGACAGCCCTACGTAAGCGCAGGAGGAATACTACGCTCACGTCATACAAACTAAATAAATTATTTTTTGGTATTAAGTGCGGAAAGCCCTACGTAAGCGTACGAGGAATACTACGCTCACGTCTGTCACGTGTCATTTTGTGTTTAAATTTCTTATGTGTTAAGAGCTGATTATGGTTGTCACTTGAAAGTTTTTGCTTTCAGTTTGAAATCAAATAACTCTGAAAGTATTGGGGTTCTAGGTCTCAGACAAGCACCGAAGGTCTATTTAGTATCTAACTTATATGCCCCTTAAATGTTATCGGGGTGTTCAGTTACACCCGGTATATTAGATTAACATCTGTCAAAGATTAAGATTGTAGCTCCTCCAAGGAATTTTTTATACCGTGCATCTGGGAAGCTTCCTACAAGACCCGTGGCAAAAAAAATTAAGTCTCAACTATTTGTTCACTTAAGTATAATTCCGAAAATACTATTTTAAATGAAATTTAAAAACACGGCAGAAACGGACATGCTTTGTCGCACAATTTATCATTACAAATTTCAATCTTACTTCTTTAAAAAGGTAATACTGTATTGTCTTTGATTGTCAACAACGTAAGCAAAGTCACAGTTATTCATAGCCTTTGCTTCATTATGTTCAATTTCGTAGGAAACGGCCTCTCTTTCAGTCCGCTATTTTAGTAACGTTCCGGTTACGTAATATACAAATTCCTTGAGCTCCTTTGGCAAAATACGAGTCAAACATTCGAAATTGTTGACTTACTTAATCTTAATTTGTCAGTTTTTATTACTTGTAGTTTTCCAGACCAATCAACAAAATTATTGTCGTTGAAAACAGCACCAACATGTAAGTTTTGTAATAAGCCCCGTATAGTCGGTCGAAAGTTTTGGCGGATGCTACGCAACCCTGGCAAACATGATAAAATATCGTAGGACAAACGGTTGCTATGACGTGGTGATTAAGTTACAGGCCGTAGCAACACTTGCATACTTAAATAGAGGCTTCGTTTCGAAGCAGGAACTCCACTTAGACGTTATATTTAGTCGTTTTGGTTCTAGGTGTGATTGTATATTCAAAGTCGATTTGTGAATGTCTGTTTTAAAATTTTTCCATTGTACTTTGTTGTGGAAGTGTTTTTATCAATAACTATCTCCGACAAACATCGCGACGTGAGATGATGATAGAAGATACATATATACAGGATGTAAAAAGACCCATAACGAAGCCCATGTCTATGCATTTAGACCATTAAAATTAAGCTAATATATAAAAAATATTGATGGGAAACAAAATTTATTTTAAGGTTTCAAAAAACAACTGCAAAAAGTATTACGAAATGTAACGGAAATTGTCTGCTTGAGTCATTGGCTCGTGGCGATGAAAAAAATGGACTTTAAATTTAAATATCTCGGTAACTATTAATTTCCCAGGTATGGTCTACGAGACAAAAATGATAGGTATTTACTATTGGATCAAAACGTGGGTTTCGGCTTCGCGTTCGGTATTTTTATATTCTATAAAGACAGCAGATAGATTGTAATAGGTACTTATTTAGAATTTTTATAAAGTTTTAAGCCACTTTCAATATAATTCTTTCCGATTATTGTGTGTCATTTATTATTTCAAGTTTAAAATTTCACAAGTTCACAGTAAAGATTGTCTGCGTGCAATCTGATTCACTAGACAGACTAATAGCTGTACTACATTTAGTGAAGAGACCTGAAGCATTATCAAGGAATCAGACTTGCCTGGCGATTAAACTAAGATACAACTTAGAATATCAAAAAGTGAAAAAAGTGGTGCAAATGGATGCTCAGATGTTCTATAAATGGAAGTATTTCCAATATTTTAAAAAGTTAATTTACAAAAATCCAAAACACCAATGAAATCAAGAATCGCCTAAAGAAAACTGGAACGATCGCAAGTTTTCAGCACGACCCCTGGGAAACCATTGACTGAATGTGAACTAATTAAAGCGAAAGCTAAGCCAAGATTAGGCTTGTGCTCAGCAGGCTTTGAATAAGGGGAGTACTACACAAACTTACGTAAACAAGGTTTGGAACGGGCGGACTAAGTCTATTGTGGCAAACTTGGGGCGACGGATACAAAAAATGGGAGTAGACGATGTTTTCCTTATTTCACTCCGCGTCGCTTAGTTGGCGAGTATAGTTGATATGTTTATAAATGGCTTTGAGTCTTGTCCTTTTAATGCTGTACGGTCGGCCAAGAAAGTCATGTATTAGTTTTAACAAAACTCCACGTATAAACCACAGACATTATGTGTCTGTGGTTACATTATGACATTATATGTCTGTGGTATAAACAAATATTTAAGGACACCTTGGTAGCTGTCTGAATGTTATTGCAAAAGAAAGTCAACTGTGTTGTTTTATGACATGTAACTGAATTTCAACCTTGGGTGGTAAAACACAGCTTCACGAAAAATCGGTGTCTTGAACAAGGTGCGGCGATTCTTTACAGCTGATCAACTGTGCTTGCTATACAAAACGCAAGTACGCTCCTGTGTAGAATATTGTTCGCACCTCTGGGATGGCTCCGCCAAGTACTTACTCGATGCTTTGGATAGGTTGCAGCGGCGCGCAACACGCATCATTGGCGATGTAGAGGTGACCAACAACTTTGAACCTCTGCAGCTGCGTCGCGATATAGCGTCACTTAGCGCATTCTATCGTCTATACCACGGTGAGTGCTCTGAAGAGCTTTTTTCACTAATCCCACCTTCTCCTTTCCATTTAAGAACGACACGTGCTGGCCTGCGTTGTCACCGTCTAACTGTGACTAACATTCAAACAACCATAAAAAGAAACTTTTTTGGTTGACTGTACGACAGTTAATAACTTTTTATCACATCAATTTCAAAAGAGCTACTTGATACCTCGTAAGCAGGGACTAAAATAGCCATTTTACTCCTCGAAAAGTGATTTTTCAGTTTATAGAAAACTCGGCTTCTAAATCTAAGCAATTAAAATAATAATAATTATGTCGAATTAAAATGTTTCGACAAGATAATAATGTTAGCGAAGAAAGTAATTGAATGTGATATACCGATATTCCAAATTATATATAATCTCTTTGGACAAAAATCTTCGCATTGTTGTCTTTAAATTTCATTTCAGGTAAGTTCGTTTAATTATTAAATCACTGTAAGTATGTATATGTTTTTACAGATATAATACAGCACGCTGCAGGATCCACAGCATTAATAAGTATTAAAATTAATTGAAAACCACTTTCTTTTGTAAGTGTAATTTTTGGTAAGCTCCATGGCACATAACCAAGTCCTCGTTGGATGGCTGCCAAGGCCAAACCCCAAATCGGCCGTAGCTTCTCCTTCGACGTGATTCCTGGACCGTTAGCAAACGTGTTTTGGTATTATTATTGTTTGTGCTGACCTTAGGCTCAGACGAATAAATGACGCCTGTCAGTGTGTGTCAAGTTTCAATGACAATATTAACATAGTATTTTGTCATTGACTTACCTATATAACAGTCAATATATTTTGTGTTTAGTTCATTTCGTCGTTTCAGCCAAGAGACGCCTATTGTTTGATATAGGCCTTCCACAGACCAAAGGCCTCCAAACCGACCGGTCCTGCGCATCCCGCATCCAGCGGCTTCCCGCGACTTTCACGAGATCGTCAATCCATCTTATGGGGCACCTACTAACGCTGCGCCCTCCGTTACGCGGCCACCATTTGAAGACCTTTCCGCCCCAATGGCCGTCTGTCCTACGATAGATGTGTCGTGACACTCGTGACTCGTGCCTTGGGCTATGTCGGTGACTCTAATTCTTCTACCGATCTCATTAGTTTTAATTCAACAACGTAGAGAAACCCCGAGCATAGCCCTCTTTCATTGTTTAAGTGAGTTGAGCATTCTTATAAGACCCATTGTAAACGGCCACGTCTCAGTGCCGTAAGTCATTATTGGCCAAAAAACAATATATGTATTTGCGGTTGGTTAAGAAAATGGTGTACCAGTTTTGACAAAACATTGTGACTACTTTTGTCAAACCTATTAAATAAAAAAAACTTTATGTATAAACAAAAACATCATTTGACACCTTAGTAGCTGTCAGTATTTTCTTGCAACGGAAAGTCAACTATGTTATTTTTTGATATGAAACTGAATTTATACCTTACTGTGGTAAACCTTAATTTTAGGCTACTTAGGTAATCTTTCTTTTACTTAATTCACAAATCAAGGTCTGTCATCGTCGTTTAAGAGCAAAGGAAACCCTTGGCGTGAAACATTCAATCATTTGCCGCTAGAACGTGCTTGCCTGCGAATTCCTGAGATCTGGCGGATTTAAAGCGGTTTACAGTTATGAGTGGTAGTTAAACTGGGACTCCAAGAATATCACGAGCTTCCTCGTAGCCGTAGTTCTCACTCATTACATCGGTTATTGCAGGATTTAGTTGAGTAGGTGGTCTATAATAGTGGTTTTATAATGCGAATGGTGGAGAGGATGAACGGACGGATAGTTTTGCTGTGTGTACGTTTGTACTCTGAGCTTAGACTGGTAAATCTGCAGTTGCATTGCGATGTTGCGTCACTTAGCGCGTTTGATCATCTATTTATACCACGGCAAGTGTTCTGAAGAGCTTTTTTCACTAATCCCACCTTCTCCTATCCATTTAAGAACTACACGTGCTGGCCTGCGTTGTCGCCGTCTTACTATGACTACCATTCAAACGCATACCAAGAAATTCGGCAACTCATTTCAATGTCTCATGATTTGTTGTGTTTCCTCCTTTCTACAATCCCGGGTCCTTTAAAAGAGGCGTGAAGAAGCACCTTGCAGGTCGGCAAGGTGAGGGTGGCTAGTGCGGCATTTAATCTCTCTCCCACACTAGCTATCTTCTCATTCGGGCTCTTTTTCCACTTACCACCAGGTGGAATAGAGTCATTTGCTTGGCCATAAAAAAAGTTCCATTACATAGGATCATATCGAATCAATAGCGTGTTTTACGAAGTTTTTCAAAAAAGGAAGACAGAACATCCCAAGTAACATTTTGGACCTATAAGTTAGGATTACATCACAAAAGGGTTGAGTAAACGTCGTATAAAGGTCTTAGCGGTGACTACACGTTGTATAAAAGCGTTTGGTGACACGTTTTTGCTCTATAAGCTTAAATAGCCAAATTATCCTATTAGCTCTTAATGTAAAGGTTTACATAACCATTTTATAAAGCCATTATAGTCAGGTACTATAAAAATCTCCAATATAGAAAGTACAGAGCAATATTACTGTATAACAGTGTTTGAAAACACTATTATGTATCTAATTTGCGCTTTAAGGTTTCCCTGATAACCGCTATAAATATTGCGTTTTAGCAGTGATGGACACTCAACAATACAAGGATTTTATGATATTGTGGTTCTACAAATCACTGCTATAGTATTGATACCTTAATAGTTATAACAACGCTAAAATAGAGCGGTTTTTGTTTTATAATGGATTTTCAAGACATTTTTATAGCACTAAAAAGTGTTTTAATTGTTTGTGAATCCCTATTATAATTTCATTGCGGCAGTCGTCACTGCGACTCTTTTATATGGCTGAAGATTTCTATAATGGTTTTGGTTGTTCTTTTAAAACACAAAGCGCATGTAGCTGACTTTTTATATCCTTTAAAGGATAAATAAGGTACATAAAGGTTTGTGTAACCCGGCTAAAGTCTTATGGAACCCTAATTTTACATGATGGCGGCAAAAACTATGTCACGAGTGCTATAGTTAGCCAATAAGAGCCACGAATTTACTTCTTAGCTGTAAAATAGAAACTACGTTGAATTTAATTTTATATTATGAATATATTTTATTCAAAACTCAATAAATCGAGAGCGCATTAAAAATACTCAGTAAACCTAATACTATTCTATCGGTAAAACTTTGATCGCACGTGATTTTTGCAGTATTGACCGAATTATTCAATGTCTAAATAAGATAAAAAACTTATCATGATACAATTCCTTAACAAAGTCGGTTTGTTTTTATTTTCTTTGAGTGTAATTCACACAGCAAAATCACAATCTTTTCCGAGAAAATTATTAAGAATTGTGTAGTATAGGAATCTCGGACTCTACTATAGAATTAAATAGCGCTATAATGGAATCATGAACGCTACTACAGTATAAAAAGAAACTATAATAGCGTTACTGTGCCCCGTATGTCAGTAAATTGTCTAACGAGTCACCATCACATGAACTTTATAGACCTAAAATGTCACAACTAAAACTGCAACGGTTCCAATATGTCACTAAATGGAGATATAACTGCGCCAAATCGACGTTACTCAACCTTCTTTGGTCTTTTATAGGGCCAAAGGTGGTGTTTGAGATACGTTCTATGGACTGCTACAGAACAAGAAAATGTTACTTGGGATGGAACCTTGGAACATAGGGGTATAGGTATAACTTTTGCGATGGGGGGGATTGCAGCTAGTTTAGAATATCTAATATTACTAAAGTCTTATTTTTAAATTTTGTAGTTGAACCATGAGTATACAAGCTTGATTGATTTTTGATAAGTTATAAAAATAAATAGTTCTCCTTGGCAAAAATCCGTCCCGTCAGTTTCTTGAATTTAGAAATAAGTCGCGAAACAAGAAAGTTCCCTTTCATCGAATGATATTCACTCGATTTGATAAGAGAACCCAACGGTGCACCACCACACAATTCTTGTTTTGAGCCCCATTCGACCCGAGTTAAAGATTTCAGATGGTAATAAGTGCTATTGAACAGGAAACGTCGACTCTTGTCGATATTCCTTTCGCGAAATACAATAGCAAATTTCATTTCGATTCGCTCCCTGCTGCATAATGATAAGGGGTTTTATCCAACTAGCTGTGGACGACACTATGGGGGAAATTGAATTTATATATTGAAATACTGTTGCGAATTGCAGTGATATTTTGTGAAGATACTTGATATCTGCTAACCTTTTGCCAATGATTTATTTCTTTCTTTTTTATTTTTTTTTTAATTGGCCGAGAGTAACATTTGTGTCACACAGGCAAGTCAGTAGTTACAGATTAATATACACTAAATCTAGTCAGATTACAGTGTCTTCTAAATTTACACCACAACATGTCATGTCATTAAATATAATAAAATACAATAAAAAATGTCGTAAAACATTAAATAATCAATAAACAAAATAATTTGGCAAATTCGTACATAAAAATTATTCATCAACAGGCAAGAACAAACGCTCAGTCAATCGAAGTGTCATAAATTCATTTAGTAAGTACATTGAGCATGTGAGTATAGTGAGTACATGAGCTCATGCGTACTTTCATGCAAGTTGCAATTTCAGTGTTTTGTTCACTGTGGAATTTACAATGTTACTATAGTCCTCACTTCTATAAGTTAGGACGTCAATACGACAATAAATGAAAACACGACCAATATTATTTAAAATTGGGATGATTTTAAGTACTCGTAACTTGTCATCTAAAACAAATAACAAAAAATAAAACAATATATCCCTACACACCTTTATGAAGAGTTTCCCTGTCCTGAATGTTAAGAATGACAAAGTTGCCGTATCTGCTAGAGATACTTATGAAATGAACGTTAGGAACGTTAAAAAAGAAGCACAATTCACATTAAGTAAATCTGTTTAGTTCTGTATGGGGTCTATGACCTGTAGGTGATAACCAAGGAATTTAAACACGTCTTCCAAACTCAGATGACCTACGTACCTATACCTACAATACTATGGTAGTTACTAAGGAGTGATCAATCATCCTGCTTAGTCAATACCCTATCACACCGAAACCTATCCATGTTAACATAGCTATATAAAAGTTGTGGCGTCACTGAAAATTCGAAATTGTAATTAAAATCAATTTTGAAATCCACATACAAATATTTGGGTCCGCGAAAAAAATATACGTCGAACTAGAAAATTAATTTTACAATTTTGAATTTTCAATGACGCCATATCTTTTATATGACTAAGTTAAGATGGGTAGGTTTCGGCTTGATAAGGTAATGGCCAAACACCTTGTATACACTACTACTGGGATTTTAAATAGCATGCATTTTTTGTAATTAATTTGAGTCGATAAGTTAAATTAATTATTGTAAAATCTTATCATGAATTCCGGAAGATATTGATAATAATTTACAGACTCTCCAGATTATACATATAGTAGGTACCTATAGACATAGTTTTATAATAATAATAATAATGAACTTTATTTTCTGCTACAGAACACACACACAAAGCAAATGGAAGTGGTAAAAACATAACATTAAGCAAAAAACAGGAAACACAGTCATATAAAACACAGCACAAAGACATAAACAACAGCATATACACAGATAACGGCTTAACACAATCTCGTACAAACGCAAAGCGGCTGATGTGTGTGTGTGTGTGTGTGCCACAGCAGGCAAAATTAGGCGACAGCTCAGCGTAATATTTGCTTGTGGTAGGCAAGCAAAACCTTAGTGTTTCCTCGTATGCTCGAACCGTGGACCAGAAATATGCCAATAAATATAAAATACGATGGTACGTACAGCTTTTAATATGGAAAATGTAATCTATAAAGATAAATACTGAAAATATTTTTAAATACTATAAATTATACTTATAACGGAGTGATGGGTGTATGAAAAAAGTCATTAACTAATATTGGTGAATAAGAAGAATACACTATTAAAAATCATAATCAACAAGAAGATCTCCGATAACTACGCTAGGAACGTGTCGTGGTACCCAGTTTTTGTACAGTTAAATGGTGTAATTTGTACTTTTTTTTTAAAATTCAACTTGGACTTAAGTTTCCTTAAAGGCAGAGGGACATTAATCCAACATTTAGTTGCGTGATAACGGAAACTTCCAGTGAAGGCCACAGTTTTATGCAATGCAACTTAAGCGGTGCCCAGGTGGACCTCGGTGCTTGGCCATTGTATCTAAATTTATTTTTGATCACATCTTTAAAATAACCTTGCCGATCTGTAGGTACTTGTTGGCGTCCTTTGTCAGTTAGAGTATTTGGTGCCAGTTGGAAAACGGTGCCAGATTTCCGTCTGACTTTATACCGAACTGGTTTCCTTTTTCCATTCAATTGTGAGACACTCCACTTTGGTATGTTATTATTATGTATCCTGTTATCACCTCAGTGTGTCTGATTATTTTATTGGATATTTTCTGTATGCGTTGTGTGTCTTGTTTCTGCATGTAAATAAAATTTCCATTCATTCATTCATTCATCTGCTGTCTTCGTCTGTAACATTACAGTCTCATCATTAAAAATTGCAAGCAAAGTCTGCCTACAACACAAAACAATACATTCCGTCGCCTGTAAACTCTTAAAAGTTGAAATCATCTTTAATATTCCATGAAACTACGCAGCCAGGAAATAATTACCCACGGATAGGTACTTCTGAGTTACAAAGACCAGAGAGCGGTAGGAAATTGTTGTACTTACTCTAGTTTGACGGTTTTATTATTTTAATGGCTTTAGTTAAGCAGTTACGAGATAAGGAGAGTGGGAACTTAACCTGCGTAACACGATATTTATTGTAAAGTTACTTTCCCGGTATCACAGATAAACAGGGGATAAATAATATAGAGACGCCAGAAGTTATTGTTGTGAATAGGTAGGAGTCACGCCTGACGTGAAATAATCTTTTTGCGGTGTAAATGTTTATTTGGGATTGTATGAACAATATTTTGATTTCATTATTATCATCATGTCAGTCAATATACCTAACCTAAGCCCTCTGCTGGACATAGGCTTCTCCCATTAAGGGAATTTCACCCTCACCCACTCTCATATTTCAAATTAACGTATAATATTTTCTCGTTGTCTAAGATATGACAGACTATTGGGGGTGTATTCATCATCATCATCATCTCAGCCGCACGACGCCCACTGCTGGGCAAAGGCCTCCCCCATGGATGTCCACAACGGTCGGTCCTGTGCTGTACGCTCGGGGGTGTATTCATCATCATCATCACAGCCCATACACGTCCCCACCGAGGGGTTCGAGCCTACCATATGTTAGGGTGATTAGGTCTTAGTCAACCACGCTGGCCCAGTGCGGATTGGTCGACTTCACATACATCATTGACTTTCTTCGCAGATGTATGCAGGTTGCCTCACGATGTTTTCCTTCACCGTAGGAGCGTCACCGTAGGAAGGGGTGTATTATGACGTCTTAATTCCAGGCAGTTTTCTGAATTGTTAAAATGCCATTTCTCTCTCTTTGAATAATAAGTAAAAGAGAGGCACTGATAGCAATTCAGAAGACTGGCTGGAACTAAGATGTCATAGATCATAATACACGCCCAGAAGCGTGGTCGGAACACGGTGGAATCTTTGAAAAAATCTAACAATGTAAAATATCAACTATTCATAAAATTTTGAATACCAAATATACGCGAGTTAATCTGAATAGTGTAGTTTTATTTATTTGTGTAGTACTTGTGCAAATAAAAGACAACATTATGTACACCAGTACGGACTGGAAACTAGAAATAAAATTGGAATCTGATGCTACTCCATGACACTCACCAGCTTTAGTCATCCCGTGACTACGAATGCTGAAAAGTGTTCGAAACGTCTCGTCAGGCTAAATAATTTAAATGTTTGAAATCAAATATAAGTGTATGAATCCGAAAAGTGTGGTTTTATTTAAATATCTGAATGTAATAAACAAGTAACTAGACCTTCATTAGGGGTTAAATTGTAATAACTATCCAGCTAAAATGTTCATATACGCTAAAATGTAATACGTGGAAAACTGAAATAAAAGTTGTTATTATCCTTATTTAATATGAATACAAAAAGTAACCAAATTTTAGTAACACTTCAAATGTACAAGAAACATTTCGTGATTTCTGTAACATTTCAGTTTTTTTTTGTCACACGAAAAAATATTCCAGCGCTCAGTTACAGAGTTGATCAATTGCTTGAAGCTTCAACCCTCTGAAAGAGTGCGCATCTAATAAATCAAGCAGTTATATTTTTCCTTTCAAATAAGTCAGCGTTTCTTATGGCGGCGTTCAAAACACAAAGGCGCGAATTAATTTCAACTCCTCCTTTCACCCGGGGACAAATTTAAAACACTTTGCAGTCAAAGAATAAATAAAAAGCACTTTAACCGAATCAGCTCCACTTACTATTAGGGAATAAGTTCGAGGCGAAGTAAGGTTTCATCGGCTATTTTCGAATTGAGGTGATATAATTGAAACTGTTTTCTTGTGCACTTGGTGTTTACTAAACGTCAGATTTTTGTTTGGTGAAAACTTGTCACTTTTGTGATTTCAATGCACTAACTGAATTATAAAATTTGCTTTGCTACAAGTCTTAGTAGTTTATTCAAAATACTATGGCGCAACCGCAATCCATTAGTCATAATATTGTTTGGTTTGGGAAAGTTTTTAAAAACTTAAGTAATAATAGTCCCCAGAACCGATTTTCGATGGCAACGATGTTGCTTAATTGGCCTGGTACACCTATCCCTACCATAGAATGCCCACTGGCAGAGATAAGTCGGAAAAATCTCTCGAGTACACTTATCCTTACTTAAAAAACAAATGAAATACACATTTTTTAAATCATGTTTGTCATGATGATGAAGCGATTATCACTGTCTACTGAACAGATTTCGTCAAACTTATGAACACCGTTAATGCTGAACTGCAAGCAATTGGTTTTAGTAAGGGTGACGTGGAACTATTTAGTAAATGTTGCGTCGTTATGTTCGGCGAATTATGCCTTCCTAATCCTAAATGGCCTTCCAAAAGGGCTTTTCAGGGACGTTTGGCCGGGTAGACGAGCCACGAGTGATTTAATCACAATGTAACGGATATCTAGATAGAGACAGCGTCATGTTTGAACCAGGACTATGTTTAGTTCATGTTTTGTAATAAGGCGGTATAGATTTTGATTCTGTTGTAAAATCGCTAACTTTGCGAAAATATGCGACATAAACGGTTGTACTTATCCTTTAATCGTGTCGAATTTCAAGATATATGGTTCCTTAATAGCTGAAAGAGACCATAGACCCGAGTATTTCATATAAAATTCAGTTTGATATTTTTACGCGTTCCCGAGTCTTGACAGACAGACAGCCAGGTGGACAACTAAGTGATTCTATAAGGATTTCGGTTAAATCTTAAAAATGCATACTATAAGGACAGAATAAAAGTGTTTATTTACAAAATAGTTCCTTACGCGAAGATACCCCCACTCTTCTTCCTGACCGTGTGTACAAGTATTAAGTTTTATGGGTAAACAATAATTACTTGAGTGCACGCGCACACTAAAATTCATATAGTAATAACATTTTATTGAAAAAAAAAATTTAAAACAAGCTTTCATTTTAATGTCCAAACTCGATGGGTTTGTGTCGTTTTATTACGGAGTTCATATGCCTGCAAAATTTCAGCTTCATCGCCAACCGAGAAGTGGGTCAAATTGAACTTGCAAGATTTCATTACAGACACCGGGACAGGTGAAAGTAACACAAATATTAAAAAAAACCTTTTTTAAATCCTTAAATGCTTTTAATACTCGTCAATTCAAATCAAACGAGCCCAAACTCGATGGGGTTGAATTATTTTATTGAGGAGTTCCTATGGCCACCTTCCAACTCCAGCATTAGATCAGCTCCATGTCATCATAATATTGTATACACATGCATGCAAAATTTCAGCTCAATCGGAAACCAGGAAGTGGGTCAGATTTAACTTGCAAGATTTCATTACAGACACCGGGACAGGTGAAAGTAAATGAAAGCTTGTAAAAAAGACTAAACGAAAAAGCGCCAAATATTTAAAATAGACGCAATTTGTAAAGCATTAGTTTTTGCCGCCCCTTGATTTTATCCTCCAACCGTCGAAACCATGGTCCTAAGAGTACTTGAGTAAAATATGCAGTGTTTAAGTCCAACACGGTGCAGCACTTAACTGGTAAAATTTCCGTAGTAAGCTGAAAGTAGTGCGAATAGCGAACAATTTGCTTGCCGCGAAACTACATTTAAACGTGCTATTAGGTACTTTGGTTTGATTCGTTTACGGTGTTTTAAATGTAAAAGTGGGTTTAAATGTAAATTTTCATTTTTAGGAACTAGCGTGTCTTATTCTGCTTTTGTTTCTAATAATTTTCTAGACAAAATATATAATTTTAAGATTTTGTTAACTTTAAAAATTACAAAATTCCATTAAATTTTTTTACCCTTATCCTAGGGCATAATTTTTTTTTTTTAAATTTTGCATATAAAAGGAAACTGTTGGACAAAGGACATTGGGCATTATTTACCCGTTTTTTGAAAAATCGCAAACAAAAACCAAAATACTTTTAGATCCTGCTGCTTTTATCCAGCTTTCATTTTCTGTAGTTATTTCGATTCGAGACGCATTTTTTAATCATTAGAAATGAATCTCAAATTCGAACACGAATACAAATCACGTGCGAAATTATTTTCTACTATTCCCAATTTTAAAGATTTTTGAATCACTCGAATTTAGTACTGTCAACTACTGTCATTAATAAGAAATTCTATGTATATAAGAAACCGTTACACGCACAAAAAATAAATTTCGGTACGCAATAACATGGCAATAAGTCAATAATTTTAAAAACCGATTCATCTGGCATGTAAAACGGAACATTATATAAGTTGCGTATATTCTACTAGTAGAAATCAAAAACGAGTGGGTAGGACCACTCGTTGCAGAATTCACGGAATGAATATTCCAAAATAGTGAATTTGGAAATTCGTATGCGAATCTTACGATTTCGAATGCGAATTTGAATTCTATTGTTTCAAAAATGCATGCGTATGGTCAATGGGGAACGGAAATTATCAGTGTTTATATCATACGAGTATTTTGTTGATTTTTCTATACTACTCTTAATATAATAATAATAATAATAAGTTTATTGTTATCTCCTACAATCTTACATGTACACCTTAAGTAAGAGCTACGTTATAATACATCGTTAAGATTGCGAGAGGCTGGTGCTGAACTAGGCGGATGCCTGTGTCTCAGTACACCAGTACTCTCCCCTCCGAAAGATGGTCGCACAATACTACTAACATGTAAACTATATACCATTTGGTTACATGGTGCCAACAAAAATTTATATTACTATAAAATTAGAAGAATATAAAAGCTATATACTCGTATAATATCCAACTTTAACTAACCTAACACTAATCTAACACTTATACAACTATTAATTTACAAAATTAAGTTATCTAGGTACTCGTAGCCTTCTAAAACTACACGACTTATAAAGCATACGTATCTTTTAACAATTGTTTATCTATAGAACATGAAAAAAATATTTATTCACTTAATTACTCCCATTCTATAACATTATTTATTATTTTAACTGTAATTAACTTTACTTGCTAATTACTTAGTTACTTTTATTCATTCTCAAACTGCATACATCTATTGTGGCCAGCTGGCCTGATTTTTTACGTATATATGCTAAGTAATAATAATAAAGAGGAAAGATTTGATTGTTTGTTTGCACTGACGTGTGCGTTCCCCCAGCAGGAAATTGTGTCCTAGGCTAAATTAAGTTTCATGAATAATTAGAGCGCAATTTGCTATAAATGTGCGCGAATTAAAAAATTTGTGCGCGTTTCCGTTTTGGAAAAAAATGAGAAAAACGAATCCTGCTGGGGTAACGTTTTTCCAGCAGGAAGATTCTAAACGAATAATCCGAGAGTTAAATAATTTTCAACACACTTCCTCATAAAGTGGCTCTAATCCCATGGCAATTAGGCACATAATGACACCTATAATCAAACTGTGACTTTTTCATTACTATTATGCACGAGTGAGTAATAGTTTTTATTAAATATTATTGGTTGAGTTACGCTTACACTTGCGCTAAAATGCTATCCGCGAAAAGCCCAAAAAAAAGAAACCTCATTTTTTAGTCTATGGCCGATGCGCGCGCATAGGAAAACTGATTAATTTTTCCCGCCATTACGAAATTTATTAGTCTATGGCCGATGCGCGCGCATAGGAAAACTGATTAATTTTTCCCGCCATTACGAAACATTTTTCACAACTCGTCTCGTTTTCTCTTTTGAAGTTATTTAGTTAGTTATTAATTAAGATGTCTGCAAATACAATTTATGAAGAAAATGATTTATGTTGTACACCGCCCGATATAAGATGTGAAGCCCAGAACGTTATGGAAAGTTTACTACCAGAAAACTCAAAGGAAAAATATCTATTAGCGTACCAAAATTTCATACAATGGCAGAACGACAAGAATACGCAGTCTTTTTCAGAAAATGTGTTCATGGCGTACTTTCAAGAATTATCTTCTAAGTACAAACCTAACTCTTTGTGGTGTATTTACTCAATGTTAAAAAGTACAGCCCGAACAAAGAATGGAGTGGAGTTAAAAACATACTCGAATTTGTCAGCTTATCTAAAGAGACTATCTGATGGATTTAGAAGCAAAAAATCAAAGGTTTTATCATCTGATGATATTGAAAAATTTATTAAAGATGCTCCAGATAACCAATATTTGGCTACAAAGGTTAGTTAAATTAATTTTAATTAAATATTTAATAGCAGCTTGTGTTGTGTGTTGACCTTAATTATTGTTTCTTTTGTTTCAGGTTGCTTTAATATTTGGTGTAACTGGTGCCTGTAGGATACAAGAATTAACAAATATAACTGTAAAAGATATAGAGAACCATGGTCAGATGCTTTTAGTGAAGATACCTATCACGAAAAATAAAATACCTAGGTCATTCACCATACACGGTCCATTCTATGATATTGTTAAGAAGTATGAAAGTTTGCGTTCGCCAAAAACAAAAAATGACCGTTTCTTTCTAAATTACCAGAATAGTAAATGTACCTGTCAGCCTATAGGTATAAACAAATTTGGTTCTATGCCTAAAGAAATCGCTAAGTTTTTGGGTTTAGTAGATGCTGAGAGCTACACTGGACATAGTTTCAGAAGAACTTCAGCTACATTGCTGGCAAATTCAGGAGCTGATATAATGACTTTGAAGCGACATGGCGGGTGGCGATCTAGCAATGTAGCAGAATCATACGTAGAAGATTCCATACAAAACAAGAAGGAAATTTATGCAAAAATCACAAAAAGAATTAAACTTGATTCTGAGACGCATCCTACTGGCGAAATACCAAGTACGTCCAATGATTGGATTTCACCTACCTACACGAATAATGAACCATCACAAATAACAATAGAACATGAAAGTATTTCAATAAATAATCTATCTGATGAGACCGCTATGTCATCAAAAATAGTTAATTATAATTTTACTAACTGCACATTTACTAATTGTTTCTCTAAGTAAACTTTTTATCTACTATGTAAAATGGTTTTTTATTTAAGTATTGTTTTATTCAGAAGTGTGTTGAAAAACGTTGTATGATACACGTGTGTATTGATGGTTACCGTCCTCGGCTTCTTAAGACCCTCGCTTGACGGCTCGGGCCTCAATGCGCCTCAGCGGTAATCACCAACATTACACACTTGTACCATAATGTACTATTATATGGGCGGATAGCTTATATTTGTGCATAAATGTGCGCCAAAAATGAAATTTGTGCGTGTTCGGGTTTTACAGATATTTCGTTTCCTGCTGGGGTAACGTTTTGCTGAAACTTGTTTCTGCAAAACCATCGAATAAAGATACATGAGTAGTACAGTGAGTAGTTTCAATATTTATAATTTTAATCAAGTTTGTTGTGATCTCTTCTTCTATTTCACTTAATAATTTAGATAGTCACATAATTTTTATTAATTCTTTTGTTTAATTAAAAGTACCTTTATATATATCCATACCTATACTGAAACAGGTAACACGGGAAAATAAAGAGAAATATGTACCTTAAATTAAAGACGTTTGGTCAAGATGTGGACAAGGTGATATAATCACACCGGTGTGACAACGGATAAATAAAATTAACCATAGTCACACTGGTGTGGTAATACGGTGTGATTACGGATCGGTTGTGAAATAATTGGCTGATGTATAACCTAAATAACATTTTACATAATCCATTCCGCAAGAATTTTAAGGGTATTCTATCACAATATGGTAATGAAATATACCTAATACAAGGGTCTACCCTGCCCAATAAACTATAAAAATCTTTTAATTTATCACAATCCTAAAGCTTTTTTTATTTAATTTTTTTATTAAGATACTCTCTTAAGAATATTTTATTAATTAAAATTGAACCATTTAGGATAGCTTATCATATAATAAAAGCACGGCAGATTATTTTGTACTATTACAACCTCCTTATACATATTATAGCCATGAATAATACATTAATTATAATAAACTCAAAAACACAATTGCGGATTTACATTATAAACGCGACTGTACCGTCAACAACTTTTGTTTAATACTGTCAAGAATAGAATGTCATCAATATGTATGAAATCGTCGCTTTTTGACGGTCAATCGGATTTAGTCGGATAACCATAAACTTAGCCCATGTTTTGGTTTTTTGTTTATATCTACTTTATTATTAAATATATGAAGTTGAAATTTTTGTAATATATATTTTCGAACATGCACAAATTTTTGATTCATACCCATTTAACTTGGCTTTAATCAGTTTCATGCATTATGAGTTTGAAATGACGTTATAATCAATTAAAGTGATATTATTTAAAAACGCGTATTCCCAGATTCATGAAACTTTTTATTTTTGATCGGAACAATAAGACCAATCGAATACCGTTTTCAGTGAGCTTTCTCATTTAAGCGCTATAAATTTTTTTCTAGTTTTCTTCAATACGCGATTACTCCTAAACTGTAAACATTTTTGAAAATCAAATTATGTCACAAATAGGCACAAATTAAAAGCTACTCATGTATCTTTATTCAATGGACGCACATTCGATGGTTTTGCAGAAACAAGTTTCAGCAAAACGTTACCCCAGCAGGAAACGAAATATCTGTAAAACCCGAACACGCACAAATTTCATTTTTGGCGCACATTTATGCACAAATATAAGCTAGCCGCCCATATAAATGATTTATCTCTCGGATTATTCGTTTAGAATCTTCCTGCTGGAAAAACGTTACCCCAGCAGGATTCATTTTTCTCATTTTTTTCCAAAACGGAAACGCGCACAAATTTTTTATTTCGCGCACATTTATAGCAAATTGCGCTCTAATTATTCATGAAACTTAATTTAGCCTAGGACATAATTTCCTGCTGGGGGAACGCACACTGCACTGACTAGGCTCCGAAACTACTGGACCAACTTGAAAAATTCTTTCACATTTAGAATCCTACATTATTCCTGATGAACATAGGCTACAAAATGATTTTTCCCAAGGGAAAATAAAAAATTCCCACGGGCAAAAAATAACGTGAGCGAATCTGCGAGCGTATAGCTTGTATTTGAATAAAAATGACCATCCAGCAAATTAAAATATCACTCCGTGGTATTTACCATCTGAATGATACCTGTAATGTGGTTCGAATGTTTTGTTCGTCTCACTCCCTCTTCCTCTGTCTCGGTCTCGCATAGTCTCGTAAAACGGGTGCTTTTGCACCAGTTGACAGTGCTGCCAGAATGTTACTTTTGTAACATTTTACGTTACTTTTGTTTGACCCTTTCATGTTATCTCCACGTTGCACGACTCAGATTGTTACTTTTACGTTACTTTTAAAACCAAGACAAACCTACCCACTTTTAAGACTTAATATAAAATAACAAAAAACCTGTTACCGCCTCCGTGGTCCAGTGGTTGAGACCACTGGGTGTTGATCGGGAGGTCTGGGGTTCAATTCCCCATGGAGACAGAAGTTTTTCTACTTGGTTTGGTCGGTGGTAGTGCTTCTGAGCCCACCTGGCTAGCTACCGCCGGCTTATCCAAGTTTTTCGCCATAATAACAATGTTAATAGCATTCTTGTGTTCGGACAATTAGAGGTAAGAAATCCAGGAACTCAGTTGTTGTGGAGTCCAGGTGAAGCTCGCTTCACCCTCGACCACATCTTCACTTACCATCAGGTGAGATGGAGGCCTAAAGCTCCCCTGTCATATGTAAAAAAAAAACAATAGTGTAACGGAACGCATCCAAAAAGTTGTCCATTCATAGTGTTGGCGCACTTGATTGAAACAAATTGACAGACGCGACGACCGCGCACGAAAAGCTGTCACTTCGTCATATTTTGTGTGATCTGTTTAACTACTGTTATCTACATGTACCTTGTGTTTGGCAGCAGAATACAAATTAATCGAAAATATGTTCTCCTTTATCGTACCTTTATATCTTTTGGTTTTTGCAAGAAAACAAGTGAAAAATACTGTTTCTTTTAAAAAAAATATATACTTTTATGGTCATTTTTATGTTACGACCCACATCTAATACTATACATCTAATCAAATTTTATTTTTGTTCGCCGTGGGTAATAAATGCCCAATGCCCTTTTTGTGTTTAGCTTCGTTAACTAAGATGATGAATCAGTTAGTCAGAGTGAGTAATTTAATATGTGAACTATGTATGTATCTTAAGGGAAAGAGTAATGTACAGCACTAGCTATTACGCTGGACATCGCTACAGAAAGAAGCTATTTAAAGGTAGTCAAACATACAGCAGTCCCTTCTTAAATTCTTTTAACTACCCCTCCATTTTATAAAGCAACTCAAATTTATAAAGGGTAGTATTTGAACGAGTGACTGTAAATGAAAATTTTAAGAAACAAAAATAATTAATTTGGGTTATTGTATTACTAAGTGAGCGTCGGTGGCGCAGTGGACTCGGCACTTGCCTTCCAATCGGGGGGTCGGGGTTCGAGACCCGCCATGTACCAATGTGTTTTTCGTTTCGAATTTCATATGTACATTTGTCTGACGCTCCTACGGTGAAGGAAAACATCGTGAGGCAACCTGCATACATCTGCGAAGAAATTCAATGATGTATGTGAAGTCGACCAATCCGCACTGGGCCAGCGTGGTTGACTAAGGTCTAATCACCCTAACATAGGGTAGGCTCGAGCCCCTCGGTAGGGACGTATATGGGCTGTGATGATGAAGTGAGCGACTGACTGCGAATGACGATAAATTAACAGAACAGTAACTTAATAAACATTCATTCGACTTACTTCAAATACAAAATGAGAAGCTTCATAATATTTGAGCGACCTAATATTTGTTTGAGTGACACTCAAACAAATATTATGTCCTGCATTTTTTTCAGTATTTAGCTAATTATTTATTTATGTTGAGCGGCATTTTGTCTTAAATGAGGTGTATCGAATAGAAAACCATAATGAGCAGAGTACTTTGGCTCAAATTTCTTTTAAATCATTTTTATTAATTTTTGAAAATAAATAACGAGAGGAGGAGGGGAGCCACCCCTTGTACCACTCTCCCCCCTCTCGGCGATGCATAGTTTTCGAGATATTAATTTTTGAAACGTTCACAAACCTAATCTCAAAATGTATGGGAAAAGGTTGGGTTGTGTATAAGTTAATCATGTTTGTGCCACACCTTGAACCTATTTAAGAATTAAAAGATGTTAAAATTGGAAGATCTTAATAATATGATTTCAGTGGTATAGGTTCCCATAGAATACGGTATGACGCTGCGCTCGCTTCGCTCGCCTATTTTCTTTTGTGATGGCCCCCCATTGGGGGGCTGTGCCCCCCCGTCCCCCTGCCCTTTTTTATACCAAAAGATGCCGTCTCTGTATTTCTAATCGCTCACATAGTAATTTAGTCGCACGTTTAAAATTTTAATATCCAAAATCGATTATTCTAAACACACTTTTTGTAAGCTCATTCTGGATTTTATTATTAATTAATATTCGTCGTCAGTTTAGTTAATTTTTCGCTTACTCAAATTGATACCGCTCAACGTATTAAAATAGTATCTCATCATCAGTCGCTACCTGTTTTTTTATTCGATCGGTTTATTATTCCCCATTTATAAATAGTTAGGGAACGGAATATGAAAATAAATACATGTTTTATTTAATTGACCAAATGCGATTTCCCGTCGGATACAAAGCGGATAATGCCAGACGGAGCGGCGGGCGTTGATACAGTCTATAGCATATTTTCTTGTTCTGAACTGAAAGCCTTCCGATTCATTCTTAACTCTATTGTGTATAACTTGAAGTTCAAATTCGATTATAGAAAAGTCATCATTTTGTGCAATTTGACGTAGCATTGGCTGTACAATGGAAAATGTAATAAGCTCCAGATCAAATATTACAATAGGGTTCTCAGCTCAAACAATTTGTTATTTATTTACAATTTTAGCTCACTCACTCGCGAGTCACAATTGTATAAAAAAGAAAGACTAGCGGAGATTTTTCCCGGTTGTATATAATGAGTATTTTTGTACATCATTTACAAAGAAAAGTAAGTACAAAGTTTTTAATTTACACATTTATCGAATAATATTTTATAATGTTTGAATAAGTACTTTACTTTATTTAATATTTACGTTAAACTCAAGTACTTATGATAAAACCGGCCAAGTGCGTGTCGGGCCACGCGGAGTATAGGGTCCCGTAGTTGCAAATGCCAATTTTGAGTTCACACTAACACCTCACAACACGTTTTGTATTTTTATACACTACTAGCTGTACCCGGCATGCGTTGCAATGCCACGTAAATGCTTTTTTTTTGCTAGGAACCCTCACGGGTGTCCCCATAACTCTCTACCAAAGTTTTATTACAATCTGATGAATGGTTTCGGAACGCATAGAGGACAAACAAACATAGTAATACATTGATTTTTATTTATATAGATAGCTGTCAAACAAAAGACTATCCATATCTGACAGTGAGTGGCGACAGTGATGTATACCCATGGACTTAATAAACACTACCTATTCAATCCATGTGTATACCTAATACTCGAGCACAGACAATATAACACTCAGTAACTCGAGGTTCCTGTAAGGTTCGCAAAATATTCAATGAAAAAATATTAACGTACAAGGACCACAGTGTAAGTACGTTGTCAACTTCTGACATAATAATATGATGTTCCAGTACCCAGTAATTTCAATGCCTGTTTTTTTTCCCTTCAAACTGAAACACATCGGAGCACAGCCAATGTCGTTTCGTGGAAGAGATAAAATTGAGGTACCTGTGCAGACAAGTCTCCCCCCCTGCTTAAATGTATGTAACTTACCTCTATCTTACCTATTTCGGCCGCCAAACAGCGTTGCGCATTGCTATGTTCCGGTTTGAAGGCTTAGAAAGACAGTTAAGGCGAGGTTTTCCTGGAAATCTACGCGTGCACGGCGATTCCTTTATTGCGAGGTAATATAGTTGATAATCGTATAGCTTCTAATGTCGCTTACGCGCCCGTGACCGAACGAAAACGTTACTTTTTACAAGTTTTATTCGATTTTTGGACAACTGGAGTACAAAATAAAAAATGTATTTTTGCAATTTTCTAGACAATAAAAATGCACATCTATTGGTAACACTTTTATGCCATTTATTATTTTATTTTCTGATTCACAGCTGTTTTAAAATATTGAACAGAGTAATCTTTGGAATTTTTTTCTATCGAGTGAAATGTTATTAATCATGTTTCTGTCTTTAAGAATGTTTAGATAAAATGTTCAACAATATCATATATGAATTTGAGAACTGCATGTTTTATATTCGTGGCGGTACAGTTAATCGAAATTGTATAAAATGGGAAAGTAGCGCCTTAAGTGAATGGGCGCTGTGATGTGACTTGACATCTTTGAAGTTGACAACGTATATTAGCGTCTTTGTAGAGATTGTGGATTTTCAACTCTTATCATCTCATACACGGTCGTCCAAGGAAGTGGTCGACCAGTTTTGGCAAAGCTTCGCGTGTAAATAAAATATCGTTAAAGTTGCCTTGGTAGCTGTCAGTATGTTATTGGAGAGGGAAGTCAACTGTGTTCTTGTTTGACATGTAACTGAATTTCAACCTTAGGGTGGTAAACCTTTTTTGATTGGTTGTACTATAGGTGACTGTAATCACTTAGTTTTAAAAGTTGTATAAAGTTAACGATAAAGCAATTGTCATACTGATAAGGTTGGATAGGTAATAAATAAGTAATTGTCCCTTTTACTTATTTATTACCTATCCAACCTTACATTTTTACAATCTGGATAGGAAAGATTGCTTTGCACTTAGATCAAAGACAAAGAAAATCTTTGTCTTAGTTGAGTTTGATGCGTTTATATATATAAATCGTTAGCTATATAAAGTGGTATTGAATTTGACTTATTTACTAAACTTTGACGCTGATTACAAATCGAAGCAGCAAGACCCTAGTTTTCTTTTGAGATTTTCCTAAAAGACAATTTCTTCATTGTACCTACTTCCAAAGCAAAGCCATTAATGGATTCCCTAATCTGACACTTTTATCTTTTAACAGAATAAGATTTCGACGGGCTAATATTGATGTAATTTGAACTAAGGGAATAAGTAAAGTGAAATTTGCAAGAGTATGCTGTAATAGCATCAGTCTGATTGATATAGGTACTTTGTAGGTTTTGCGTGATGTGTGGCTAGAGCTTATAAATTAAGCTATAATAAGAAGCATTTTTAAAAAGGTATGGAGGACCGATCGTTATGTAAATCCTTTGGGGAGGCCTATGTCCAACAGTGGGCGTCTATTGACTGATATGATGAGATGATGAAGCAGCATTTTTAAAAGTACAGACCTACGTCTGTTTTAAAATTTGTTACTCTGACATGTATATTATCAAACGTTACCCAAGTCTTATGCCTTTTTATTAACAAATATTTTATAAACACATTTTAAAAATATGCTGGTAAAGTATAAGGGACTCATAAATTAAGATAGGTACCTATGTTAATAAATGTAGAAGCAAAAGTATTGGAAGGTCCTTCATCTAAGAGAATAGATTTGTGTGTTAAGTTATTCATTACAAGCAAAAAACAAACATTTGTTTTATATTTTTGTTTGTAATGAACAAACTCAAAAGCTACTGGGCCGATTTAAACATTCTTTTAATAATAATTATTGGGTCACATAGGCTAAAGAATTGTTTTTCTTACGGGAAAATATTGAATTCCCACGGGAAATCGAAAAAAACGCGGGTGAAGATGCGAGCGGATAGTTACTTTATATGATAATTATTATTGGAATAAAACTAATTATTATGAGAATAAATAACGACTTTGTATTAGGAGTTTCCATATTAGGAAATATAAAAACTAATAATTCATTATGATCAGTGTGTAATGGTCCAGAGGTAATTGATTTCAAAATGCACTTGCTAATTTATCTAGTAATCTACACTGTACTATTATCTATTCTGTGCTGTTACTATAAAGAGGAAAGATTTGTATGTATACATGTAGCGAATAAATTCAAAACTACTGGACCGATTTCAAAAATTCTTTCACCATTAGAATGTTACATTATCCCTAATTAGCATAGGCTACAAAACTATTTTTCCTACGGGAAGATATAAAATTCCCACACGAAAACAAAAATAACGCGGGTGAAGCGGCGTAAAGTAAAGCTAGACTATACTAATATTATAAAGAGGAAAGATTTGATTGTTTGTTTGTTTGTATTGAATAGGCTTCGAAACTACTGAACCGATTTTGATGAAAGTTGGTATAAGGATAGTTCGAGACCAGGGGAAGGACATAGGGTAATTTTCCTACGGGAAAAAATCCCTCGGGAAAACAAAAACAACGCGGGCGAAGATGCGAGCGGAAAGATAGTAGGATATAATAGATTACGGTTGTACAATTCGAGTGTGCAATAACAACGGTGCATTACATAAAATAGCTGATTGCTTATCTCGTGTCAAATGTTACATGATAGGGATTTAAACTGTGACCACTATCAATATACAAGGTATTTGGTTAATACTAATAATTGAAAATTTAAATTTTAAAACTAATTATGAAATCCCCCATACAAATACTGAACTCGGCACTCCAATCGGGAGGTCCGAGTTCGAGACCGCCAAGTACCAATGCATTTTTCGTTTTTAGAATTTTATACTATGTACATTTGTTTGACGCTCCTACGGTGAAGGCAAACATCGTGAGGCAACCTGCATACATCTGCGAAGAAATTCAAAGGTGTATGTGAAGGAGCGTCGGTGGCGCTGTGGACTCGGCACTTGCCTTCCAATCGGGAGGTTCGGGTTCGAGACCGCCATGTACCACTGTGTCTTTCGCTGTTCGAATTTCATATGATACATTTGTCTGACGCTCCTACGGTGAGGTAAAACATCGTGAGGCAACCTGCTTACATCTGCGAAGAAATTTAATGGTGTATGTGAAGTCTAACAATCCGCACTGGGCCAGCGTGGTTGACTAAGGCCTATACACCCTTACTTAGGGTAGGCTCGAGCTCCTCAGCGGGGACGTACATGAGCTATTATGATGATGTGAAAAAAATGTATGGCGGATTTCAAAATTAATTTTACAATTTCTAATTTTCAATGATTATATAACTTTTATATGACAAATTTAACAATGGGTAGGTTTCAGATTGATAAAAAGATGACCAATCACGGTGTATACGTACAATTTTTATAGTAATTGCATAAAACATAAGGTGTAACAGGAAACTATTTTGATATTTAAAGGGGTTTTAAATAACTTGAAACTTCACCTCGGTCACGTCTCGAACCTGCGGCTTCAATATACCTTGTTGACTTTTAGGCTACCGAGGATTTATCCGATCCGATCAAAACTGAATCTGTGTTTATTTGTACTATATTAAATAACCTTGTAAAACTTAAAATAGTTATTTTAATGTTTTTTAAATTGTGGATTTTTGCAAAATGCAAAGTCAGAGATCTAAAATTGAAAGAGTTCAGGCCATCAAATTCAATGACTAACAATTGAATAACACTGAAATCTCAAAAAATGTCGGCTGTTTCATACAAAAGCTTAAGATCTTACGCATTTGAAATACTTGTATGCTGCAGTTGATTTTAATGGCATGTTGTTTGACGGCGTCGTCGGAAAAATGTCGTCAAAATTTAAGAATTTTTTGCCTGTCCAAAAACAATACAAGAATATAATATTATATAACCTACTTTATTTCCACTATAAATTTCGTTAATCGAAAGTAAAGTAATGTTTATTTCGTATAGTGATTACACAATATTTATCTACGAGTAGGATAAATAACTAAACAAAAGTATAGACAGAACTGAATATGAATGATCAGCGAGTCCCAAACTCGGCATAGCCTGTCTTTTGGAACTCAGATTTGGATTTTACAAATTCTTACAAGTACTCGTAAGTATGAGATTAACACAAAAATAATTCATTAAAGTATTAACAGGGTTAAACTTAGAAGGACATTTTCTTTCTAAAAGGCTATAGTTATTACACTGCACTAGTATTGTTTGGTAGAAATAAGAAATTGTTAGTGGAGCGTGCAGGAATGTTCCATTATGCAAGGGATTTCAGACATCCAGAAGCTCCTACCTGCGCCGGAAACATTTTATTATTTTCGGCTTTGGAGCTTACTATCTGTAGTGCAGGCGCAATTTGGTAAATGGCACACAAGCCGGGAAAATTGTATAAACCGAGTGAAGAATATGCCACTAGGGTATACCATTGATTGATGATATTATATTTACAACTGACAAGATATACTACCTTGTTAGTCGAGTTGATTATAGTGCGACTGATAATCCGGAGGTCGCGAGTTCGATTTTCGGGACGAGCAAAAGCTTATAAAGTTTTTCTGATTAGGACATTATTGAAAGTAACTCCAGGCTCAGAAAAAGTGCCGTATATATCTACACTAATATTATAAAGAGGAAAGATTTGTATATTTTTAAGTATTTTTGTATGTTTGTATTGAATAGGCTCCGAAACTAATAGACCAATTTGAAAAATTCTTTCACTAAGGCTATAGAATATTTTCTTACGGGAAAATATGTAGTGTGGGTGTTATATTATATGAACCTCTGGCTAACCATAAACTTGTCGAATTCTATTGGAACGGACTTGATTTATGAAAAAATCTATACTACAATTATAGAGTTAAAGAGTTTGTTTGTTTGTTTGAACGCGCTAATCTCAGGAACTACTGGTTCGAATTGAAAAATTATTTTTGTGTTGGAGAGTCCATTTATCGAGAAAGGCTTTAGGCTATATAACATCACGATATTGATATTTTTCGACATCCACGCGAACGAAGTCGCGGGCACAGCTAGTATTAAATAAAGTTTGAAAATAGCTTTTTGCTGTAGTTATGTCCTTGAACTTGTGTGGCGAAAAGTTATTCTACTATATTTTATGACACAAGATGGCGTTATTCAACATGAAGATTTCACAGCATGAAGTTAAAGAACTAAGTTGTTTCAGGCAACAACCTTAAATCAAACTTCCCACACCAAAATTGAGTATGAGAGCTCACGATGGGAATTTGTAAGAAAACAGTCGCCCGTAGGCTGATATGTGTAAATAAAAAAACCAATAAAAGTGAATATAATATTGAGAAATAACCACAATTCACTCTATTTGTTACTAGCTTTCCGCTCGCGACTTCGACTGCGTTATTTTTGTTTTCCCGTGGGAATTTTATATTGACCCATAGGAAAAATAATTTTCTAGCCTATATTACTCAGGAATAATGTAGCATTCTAAAGGTGAAATATTTTTTAAATCGGTCCAGTATATAGTTTCGGAGCCTTTTCAATACAAACATACAAAAATACATCTGCACCTGGGTTGTAAGCCCCAGACACTGCTCTTGGTTCTTTTCTCTGCAACACGATCTACCCGGCACCCGCACGGTGAATCCATGGAATACTAAGTTATCGTCTGTCCCATTCTCAGTATAGAAGAATGAAAAAGCCCATATTTTAATTCAAAATTCACCAAGTCGTTAATGAATTAGGGTTTTAGCTTAAAAACCAAGGTTACTTTTGTATGTTGATGAAATAAAATTTTCAAAATATTATTAAGCTTTCGCAAAAGATTTTATTGTATTATATTTTTCGGTATCTTCTGGAATGATTTTCTCAAATAGACCACTTAAAGAAGGAAAAATTATAGCAGGCACACTTTGCGCTTAAACACTTGACATGTTCAAGTACCAAGTTTGTTCTTGTGTCTGGACTAGTTATATTTTATTTATTTGTTTTTTGAAATCTAAAATCTAGAGAGAGAAGATGAAATAACAAATATAAGAGAAAGGTGTTGTCTATATCAAAGGTTACCCAGCTTTTTTCTCTAAGCACCCCTTGGACATTTTTTCGTGCTTTTTACAACAAATGTTATTTGTTGTAAAACAAATTATATTTATATTTGACTGAAATAAATCATATTTAATTCAGTCAATTGCAAAGATTTTTTTTGAAGGAACGATGATGTCCATTGAAACATTATTCTCGATGTGTGTATTATTTATTATACATTGCGATTTCTGAATGAATAGAACAGTAAACAAAATATCTCCATAGTAAACAAGCATTTATATAAGTATGAGAGACTATGCAAACGTTAAATATCCATAACCAATAAAATCTTCTATGATATCTCTAATTAATTTCTTGTATTTATTTTCAGCAACCACTTTTTCTTCTGGTGTTGTCAAAACTTGCTTACTGCGAACATGTCCTTCCTGCTGTAAGCCGTTCGAAAGCCACAACGCTGTGTTGGCTACAATAAAACAAGCTGGTCCAACAGTTTTCAAGTCGCTGTCAAACTTTTGCCTCGGATACACCACAGATGACTCCATGCCAGCATTGCAGAGGATGTCGCTGAATTTGTCATAATAAAGTTTCAACAATTCAGTGTAGTGACTACTTCTTAAGTCGGAGTCAGTGCTACTAGTAATCAGGTATAGGGCATCAAACGCTGGGCTGCACATTCTGGTAACTTGATAATCTATTAGACAAACTGAAACTGGTTTTTCATTCTGTAAAGGGTGTGCAATTATTGCTTTGAATAAAACATACATTTTGATATCCATTAAGCATGTTAATTTAATACCAGTTAATGATCAAGTTTTTGTATTGTAAATTTTATATTTCTATAACAATATTTCCCACTACCTACATAATTTTGTTTTATAAATACAAAATTTACAATTACACACATAAAAATTAGTTTCAATGTTGTAGAAATTATTTAAAGATAAGGCAGTTAAAATCTTTGTTGAATTTCAATAATTACACATATTAAAGAGGTAAGATCAAATTGTTTAAATCTGATATTTTTACCTGAAAAATAGTAATGAGTGCTCATTTATAATTATTTTTTTTAATTGAAGTTTATTTTTGAATCGATTACAAAACAATATTTACCAAGTTCTAGTTCGAGCTACTAACAGGCATTAAAATATATCACTTAAAATACGCAATATTTTTGAAACTATAAAATAAAGACGTTTCCAAAAAAAAAAATGAAATGAGTATTTTTTAAACTTACCTCGTATTTGAAAAGAATATTTTCTTTCCAAATATCACCGTGGCATAAACACAACTCTTCTGTTCCGAATGTTGCTGCCTCTACATATTGAACATAATTCTCTTTAAGCTTTTGCAATAGAGTCGAATATTTGGTTCCATCGAATTTTTCTATTGCTTTCTGTAATCTGTCCAATAATATTTCCATGAATCTTTCATTCGTTTTCTTAGTTAACGGCTGGCAAATATTAGCGGCTTCTTGGTAAACTGTCGGTTTCTTATATTTCAAAATAAATGACAGCGCATGGAAATTAGCTAATGCCTTTAATGAAATCGAAATTTGGTCGTAATTGAGAAAAGCTTTTTCTGTAAACGGTTTGTAGTTCTCTTGACACATGTTTTGCATAACAACTATTTCTTTGCAATACTCCTTGCTTACGTAATAGCATTTTGGGATAACGTACTGAGAGCTGATAGGAAAGTTATGTTGAATTTCGCGGTACTCGTGTAATAATGTTTCGTAGACAAATATTTCTCTGGCGAACATTAAGGTTATTGCACCGCTTACTCTGTATCTTTCGTCGGTGGGTGCCATTTTCAGAACTAGGTCCACAGTAGTGGTTTGTTTGTCCCCATCTTTGCCTGTCACGCTGACTGGTACAACGACCCCGAAATAATTCTGCGCAACGCTCTGAAACGATGTCGTGGAATAATAACAATCGGTGAGATACAAGTTTGATAAAACTTTGCTCATGATGCTTTTCAAATAATCTCCTGAAATTAACGACATTCTCTTAATAGCGTTGTTGATTATCGCTGAATTTTTAACAATGGTTAGGTGAACAGTAGAGCCCTCTCTATTGCGTAACGTCGCAAAACAAAATGGCACGGCCGCCGGCCGGCGACTGAGACGCGTGGCGTGCGTTGCGTTCCCCACCTCCCACCACCCGTCCCCGAAGCGGTCACTTGAACACACCTAATATCTGCGTAGGTATATACGAATATATCACCTAGTAACACGCCAATCTTATAGTCCGCTCTGAAGTTGCTTTGCGCCTCTTTCTCGTGCACATAAAATGTACTAAGTTTATTTTTATCGTGCTAAAACTTATTTAGTGATGTGATATTCATCCACCACTTATAATTATGTAGACAGACAATATAATTTAGTTAAAATATACGTATATTTCGCCAATGCGACGCGAATCGTGCTGTGTTCAGAGCAGATTAGAAGTTTGGCGCGATCTGTGTGTACTCGTTCAATGGAATCAAACGAGACAGTTTTAGATAGGTATATGTTTTGTTGTATGTATACTACATCAACGAATCTGTCTCATATTATTATAATGCGTGTGTGAGCTGACATACAAACACAGTGATTTGGTATGCTAGAGTACACCATTATTTATTCAATAACATATTTAAATAGCTCAGTAGTGTTGAATGATTCTTTAGTGAGAATGCTATCATCACCATCTTGTTCTTATCTCCCTCTTTAATGTGCTGCGCCGACTATACATCTATTTTTTTTGTCTTTTTATCTGATGGAGTACTTACATTCTCTGTAAGTACCTTTTTCATTCACTACATCCCTTACTGTCTTGGGTCTTCTTCTACCCTTATTAAAAATGATAGAGGCTGTCGTAACACAGCAAAGAATACTTATTTAAGACTGTTTGGTCGGAATGAAAATAAATAATTGAACATTGTTATATCCGCAATAAAAATAATAGTTATTTGATTGCTCACTGTTATTGGAGCCTAATAGTAGTAAAAAGTACTATTAGGCTCCAGTTACATTGATTGACGATTCAAATCTTACGGTTTCATTTTATTTCAGAGACCTATGGCCTCTGTTATTTCATTTGCTATCTAAATAATATATATTAGAAAAGTGTTTATTGATAATATTTTTCTCCAAGCATAATATTATTCCCCAAATTATCTATTAGTGATAGTTAATTATTATTTTTTTCAAATCTAAATTTGCAAATTAATGAGACAATTTCATCTAAGTATTTGATGATCTATTGATACTTAATTTTGGATTTAGCTAAAAATTCAATTTCCTTCAACATGTTGGAAAATGCGTAGGCGATATCTTGTGTTCTTTAAGCAGATTTCATGGTTTAAATAAAAAATATTATAAGAGAAAAATTACAGCCTACTTTTGGAAGTAGGTAGATATTGTTTATTTTCCGGGCGGATGATTGTGTACTATCGCGCGCAGTTCCGCCTGATCACCGCTACGCTCATTTTCGTTTGCACTAGCGCTCTCTAGCCCCACCCCGTCGACCTCGAATAGACATGGAATAATGAAATAAAAGATTCTTCTTCGGCCTGCCGCATCTGCCGCCGAGCCGCCGAGGAACCCCCCAACGCCGATTAGAGAGAGAAAGAGTATTTCTTTTCTAATAGGCCAAAACTTAAGGGGGCGTAGCACGGCGCTTCCGCACGATTCAAGCGAATAAATTTTTAAATGGTCAGGCGGAAGTGCTCGCTCGCTCAGACATACAGCAAAATTTATCGACATGCTATTTTTATTTGGTATCGTTTGCTACGATTATAAATGAATGGGATAATTTTAACTTTTCATTAAAAATAAACGTTATCTGTTTCGTGTGAAATTTACTATGCATTAACGGGTACAATACATTAAAGGGGCATATATGTTTATTTCTATACAAACCAAAAAAGAAGTTATAATTAAAAAAACAACTACTATCCGAATAATTTCCACTATTAGATTGTTTTTATAATTAATATATTTGCAAAAATGTTTCTAACATCAGTATTTACAAGCTTTCAAATACAGAATAGTCGAGGAGGGTGCCGCCATCGCAAACCATTGGGTACATTAGAATAAATTTTAAGTACGCAAGAAAAATTTGTTCAAAACTGCTTGTTTTTGGAAAAAAAAATATTGTCTGCAATTGTAGAAATTATCTACCAAGTATTATACCATTTTGGAATCCTTATTGAATGCGCCAACTTTTGTAGTTACTTGCCAAACTCGCATAGTAAATTTTTTTTTCAGTACAGCTTGTTAAAGCTATACGAAAAATTAATTTTGAATATTTAATTTAGATAAAAATGGCATATTATTCTAATTTGGAGCAGCTGGCTTTAAATTTTAGATTAGAGTATACAGAAACATTATTCAGGATTACAAAACAAAAGAAAATGTTTAGAAAATTCAAGATTTGTAGCAACAAGAGTGAAAAAACCGTCACAGGGTGTAAATTTTATCCATTTTTTTTTTGCTAGATTTTTTTTTAAATAGGTGACTTAGATTCGTCTCAAGTTTTTTCTTCCATCTATCGCATGCTGCACTACACAAAAACAATTATTTAATAAATTACTTCATACAAGTGAGGATTGGTATATGCGATTTAGATCTTTGACTTTAAATCTGTGTGGTAGTGGTTCGATCCTGGTGTAGAGCGCTATTTTTTCATTAGTTTCTTTTTTATTATTTTTATTATTTATTTATATTTTTGTTACTTTTTATTATTTTGTTTTTATTTATATTAAAAACAAAATTATAAAAAATATAATATAAAAATAAAAAAAGTGAAATACCTACGATCCGAAATGAAGTTTCACTTGCATCGTGATTTAATAGAACCACACAATGATTTTTCTATTGAAGAGTTTTAAAAAATGACATAAGTACATAAAACATTTGTATATCAATCCTAAACATGCCCCCTAAAAGGGTTCACAGGGTTTCAGAATTGATATACAAATGGACCTATAGGTGGTAAAACTTAAGTGAGAATCTTTTAAAATTTAATCGAATACAGTAGTAGGGGCGCAGATCCCTTGGCGTGTGTGACGCTATTTGCTGACGCCTGAGCTGGGACGTGGATTGTGTGCGCAAAGATTTATCCATGCGATAGGAGAGGAACTGCACACACCTCTGCAAGATGGGGAGACCGCAAGATTCAAAAGCTCGCGAAGAGAATCTTATAACTCGGTTCACCTATATGTAGGTTACAAGCGTAATGTGTAAAATATGTAGGTTACAAGCGTAATGTGTAAAATATGTAGGTTACAAGCGCAGTAGAACGGCAAAAGTGGTTCACTTAGTACGAAATTATAGCTTAAGATCGACAAGCCTTAATCTCAATACATTGGAATGTGGACAGCGTATTAGGTTCAGTTCACAAAGCCAATGAGAGTGTAAAGAATCTAAAAAAGAATATTTAAACAAAAAATAAAAACCAACTTCAAAAACACTAAAAAGTTAAAAAGAATATAAGAATAGGCACAGACAGCATCACACTTCTATATTGAAGTCGGTGCCAAACGATGATCTCCTAGAAAGTCCTAAAGTTTGGCTGCTGTTAAAAGTGTGATACTGTCTGTATAGTTGCCGGCACCTAACTTGGCAAGAGCTTGACGTCAATTTTTAGCAGCAACAAAAATTGTTCATCACCACAGCTCATATACGTCCCCACCGAGGGGTTCGAGCCTACCCTATGTTAGGGTGATTAGGCCTTAGTCAACCACGCTGGCCCAGTGCGGATTGGTTGACTTCACATACATCATTGAATTTCTTCGCAGATGTATGCAGGTTGCCTCACGATGTTTTCCTTCACCGTAGGAGCGTCGGATAAATGTACATATGAAATTCGAAACGAAAAACACATTGGTACATGGCGGGTCTCGAACCCCGACCCCCCGATTGGAAGGCAAGTGCCGAGTCCACAGCGCCAACGACGCTGCTTGAAAAATTGTTACTGCTTTTGATTTAATTTTTATTCTGGCCAATAATATTTCACAATTATTATTATTCATAGTGTCCCCCATTCAAGCCAATATTAGTCATAATATCCCCCGTTCTTGCCAACTTACGTGCCGCCAACTATTCTTATATTGTAATTAATAATACATTTTTAATTCTTATATTATTTTTAACTTTTCAGTGTTTTTGAAGTTGGTTTTTATTTTTTGTAAAATATTTTTTATTTTTATCTTTTAAGTAAATTTAATACCAAATCACCTTTGGTGAGCTGGAATTGAGGTGCAAGGTCAGGTCAGGTCAAGTCCAGAAGTTTAAGATCCTTCCATCATCAGCTCGGTTCATGACTACCGCATGTCCATCCATGTTTCGGAACAAACATGGAACACATTGGACGTACCTATAAAATTTAAGGGTTTTCCTCGATTTTCATGGAATTCTATCATCAGATCCTGACCTTGAGACCATCCCAGGAGTAGGTATACTCTATTGAATACAAAAAGAATTATGAAAATCGATCCACAATTGGCGGAGTAATCACGTAACATATACACAAAAGATGTTGAAAATACCTATAAAATTTAAAGGTTTCCCTCGATTTTTAAGGTATCCCATCATCAGATCCTGACTTTCGTGATCTTGGGACCACCCTAGGAGTATACTCTATCGCACACAAAAAGAATTTTGAAAATCACTACACAATTAGCGGCGTAATCGCGTAGCATACACACAATAAAAACATACGGGTCGAATTGATAACCTCCTCCTTTTTAGAAGTCGGTTAAAAAACCGGCCCAGTGTGTAAGTGGACCCGCGCACCGACTGTTCCGTAAAAACTTATCTTAGTACATAAGTTTCTAAACTATGAACATATTTTAGACGTATAGACGTTTGCTCAGAAACAGTCAGCCTCAGAAGAATAACTAAAGCATATATTGTTCTTGAGCAGTAAGCGGTTCTCTGTGATTGATTGAAGACGGCGCAAGATGCTTGTTTTCTTTGTCATCGTCATCATTCATTACCATAGTTAAATAGCCCAAGAGATTCCCCATTGTGAAAAAATCAAGGAGTATGGCGTCTTCATAAAAAACTTTCTTCCTTCCTTTATAAAAACAATTTCTTCATTTCACGTCCCTTTGTCAAACTAATGTATTAGTCACCTGAAGTAAGAGCAAGCTGAAATATAATCAAGACAAGTGTGGTAGAGCCGAGACCATGGCGAAGCCACGAATATTAATTTGCATTTTTACTTCTTCCGTCTCTCCATTAAAGTTTAATTTTGCTTTTGTGTCTGAAAGATTCTGAGAGTATTCCGAATGGGGGATTTTAATTAACTAGAACTCGAGTGCCTGTATTCATAATGACTCGGCAGCAATTATAATTAAGCGCTTATATTAGCTTTTTATTAATATTCTTGTTCTTAGTGTGTTCCGAGTCAATGTGCGGTACTTCATTTCTATTTTTTTAAATGATTGTAATCTTTAATATTTTGAAATTTTATGAGACTGTTTCTAAAAATAAATTCAATAAAATACGAGTAATGACAATACTGTTTGGTGGTAGAGAAAAAGTCTGGTCACATACAGGGAGCTATTACGAGTAAACACACTCCTTAGACTTCTACATAATAATAATAATGTCCTCCTAACCGATATTTGGTCACGGCGGCCAATCTCAACAGGGACTAGCTATCTGCGCAGGCGATATTATAGTGCACAAGCGACTGCGCAAACGCAAGTGCACTCTCTGTTCCTCCATTCGCCTAGTCCGATGGGACGGTTAACCGACACGACCGGGGCGAGATTAGGCGCAGGATCCACTGCTTAACGTGCCTTTCGAAGCACGGAGGAGCTTGAGATGTTTCGTATTTTGGTCACCCATCATAGGACTGATCACAGCCAACGTTGCTTAACCTTAGCAATCATTCACTGAGCGCACACGCCAATGCGCTACCAAGCTTCTACATAATAGAGGTTTTGAAAACTTCTCCTACGGCTGGATAATGATTTTGAAGTCTCCAACAACCGCATGCTGTTATTCAAGTGGAGAGGCCATGGGATCATTCTACATACTCAGTACTATGAAATAAAAATCCCAAACAAGCCGGTCACGGGACACATGGCATTATATTGCAAGGTATGATCAGTGATAAAATGACACTTAAATAGGTACATTAGTCGACCCTTTATAGCTAGCATCCCCCCAGAAGAGAGAATGATTTGATAACGTATGGATCATAAGTGAAATCTGGTACATGTGCAAGAATATGCTGCAATAAATATGAAAATTCCAACAGCATGTGCAAACTGGTTACATTGTTTCAGGCTGAAACAAACGCAATCCCCATGTTCATATAACAATCTAGATAAGAGTCACAAAAGCTTGAATATCTTTTTTTGTCAAGTTGGCAAAGAAGCAAATTGCTCACCTGATGGTAAGTGGCAACAGTTACTTATAATACATGTAGCTCTTATGATATTCGCAGCAAAACTGCAACCCCCACAAGAGCCACAGTGTACGTTGCCAACTTGTAACATCAGATATAAGGTCACGGTATCCAGAAATTTCATTGCCATATCTTACCCTTCAAACCAGAACACAGCAATGCAAGCACTACTGCTTTCGGGTAGAAATAGGTAAGGTGAAGGTACCCAAGCAGACAACCCTGGTACAGAGTCTCCCATTCTCAGCGACAGTCAAGCGACACTTAAAGCGCGCTTACAAGAGGTAGTATCCAAACTAATGATGAATGCATTGAAGTGCATATTGTGTTGGGCACATCCAACGCAATATGTCTAATCTGGATATTGGATCATGAAGATTTCGACGGAAATGAAAACTTTGACTATCTAGTCTAGCAAGAAAGAGATTGGCATCCCAATTCCCAATGTATGGGGCCAAGCAATTTCTGTGGATCAAGTCTCAGCTAATCAGTAAGCTTTTAGATCAATCAAAAAGGAATGATATGCCAAGCTATTTATGGACATTGATAACAGTCCCGAATTCACACAGATCACAAGCAAATCACAGAATCTGACTTGCGTGCTTTGAATGGCCGATTCGGTACTAAGTGTCTTACTTAACCAGGATGGGATGTGCCACTTCCAAAATCTGTCAGGATTACTTAGACTGATAAGAGGTAGAGGAGAGCATTTATCATTAACTGTGCCACTTCGATGATCTGCGATGGGAATTAGTTACCCAAGAAGATTACAGCCCCCGTAGCACGTCCACCAAAACACGATATGATAAAGCGATTCATCGCGGTGAACTGTCAAAATACGACGAAACCCTATTGTATTTTGACAGTTCACCGCGATAAATCGCTTTATCATATCGTGTTTTGGTGGACGTGCTAGGGGGGCTGGGCTATGCTAATGACCACGAGTGGCTGGTCCGCAGGTGGCGATAGCTTCAAGGACTAAAATCACAAAAGCACAAAATGTCAATAGTGGATTGAAGAGCGCGGCTGTCTGCCTGTTTGGACAATTCGCACTTTATGATACCATCATCACTTACCCTCAATAAACTGAATGCCAAGTCTATCTTAATAAAACGCGACGCTTTCCGCAAATGCAACTGGAAGTTTTCAAAGATCTTCATTTATCGGATTAGAACAACTCCGGTCAGCAATGGCTGGTGCCGTGGATTATAGCTCGACCGTTCTTGGAATAAAGTGCCCGCCAATAAGACGCGCGGGAAGAATTTCAATGAATTTTGCATTCGATCCCTCCCTCGCCGCCGTTATCTTCGTGTTTCTACCACGAAATAGATTGACACTGACCAAGACCGCTTGGGTGCTCGATTTGAGATAATTGTATGGGTGTGTTCGATTTTCGGTACGAGTATCCATGCATGATTCATATTTGTCTGTATTATGGAAAATGAAATGTTATATTTTTATTGACTAGACTAGAGGCTTTGTTTATCTCGTCTTACAGATTTGTGTGAAAAATTCAAATCTTTTTGCACTCATTTTCGCTTAGTCTTTGTTAAGGAATAGTTACTTTGTCTCATTATAGCGTTAGGAACAAGAAGGAATGAGTCATTAATATTATTAGGGAAATAGAACTGCCGCATGACCCTGTTGCTGGTATAATAATTAATATTGATCCTAAAATATTAGCAATGTACTAAATCTACTTTAAGAGGAAAGAAATAATGAATATGAAAACAAAAACATATTCATGCTACAAAGAACATATTATATTTATGTAGTTTATAGTAATTTTAATAGCGAACCAACTGACTCAAACGGATCATTTTACAAATGTAATTGCAAAGAGCATTCCGTTCAACTGCCATTCGATCCGTACGCTTTATGCACAATGTGGACTCAAGTTGCTCACAGGAATGAGCAGTGATTTCAAATCGGAACACCACACAGTTAAGCTCAATAAACGTGAAGTAAATTAAACTACTAGATATGCTAAGGAAATGCTGTAACACCGATTTTTCTTTATATTTCATAAATTTTGCAAAAACACTTTGTTTTCACTGTAGTTTTAACACAAAATTCACAATTAAAATCATAATTACAACAACTCTGTCAATTAATATCACAATGTCAATGTCAATTGTCAACGTCAAATAAAGTTGAATATTGTAATAATATAAGGGGCAATTTTTGTTTTCTTTTCCCATTTTTATATTCTTACCATATTTTGATAGACAAGCAAGAAAACCATTAGAACGCCATGGAACTATTGTTTGCAACTTGTGTGGGAGCGGTAAGGAAACGTATAGCAGTCGAAAAGTTTTACACATTGTATAACAATATTGTTATATAATGTGTAAAACTTCTCAACTGCTGTACATTTTCTACAACATGTGTTGCATCTGAAAGTGCAAGAGACTAGCTAACTACGCTGCCGCCTTCAGCAAGGTATGTCTGACAGATTTCTTGAGGTAATCTTGCTGAAGTTTACGCCCACGTGGATATGTAACCCAATATGATGATACGAGTTTCTATTTTTTAGGGTTCCGTACCTAAAAAGGTAAAAGCGGAACCCTTATAGGATCACTTTGTTGTTCGACTATTAGTCTGTCCGTCTGCCTGACACTTGCCTGTAAAGAACTTTCTCTCGGGAACGCGAATAAATTTCAGATACCAAACTGAATTTTATAGTAAATACTCGGGTCTACGGTCTCTTTCAGCTGTGAAAAAATCATAGTTTGTAAGTCAACACGATCAAAAGATATTATATATGTAGCATATTTTCGCAAATTTTGCGATTTCACGAGGGAATCAAAACCTAAACTGCCTATTAGTCTTATTACAAAACATGGTCTAAACTTATTCCTTGTTTGACCCAGGACTAAGATGACGCTGTCTCTATCTATGTATATTAAGTCAAGTGAAAACGCACTCGGTCTTATTACAAAACCTGGTTTAAACCTGGTCTAAAGTTAGTCTTGGTTTAAACGTAGTGCGCTTTCACTTGAGTCAATATACATAGATAGAGACAGCGTCAACTTAGTCCTGGTTTAAACCAGGACTAACTTTAGTCCATGTTTTGTAATAAGACGGACTAAGTTTAAACCGAGACTAACTTTAGACCAGGTTTTGTAATAAGACCGATAGGGCACTTGCCATTGACCTAGAATCATACAATTTGGCACGAAGCAAGGTCTTATAGTACACGTTTGGAAAAAATCTGACCGTCATGTGTACATGATGATGCCAAGTCTATCTTAATAAATAAAACGCGACGCTTTCCGCAAATACAACTAGAAGTCTTCAAAGATCTTCATTTATCGGATTAGAACAACCCCGGTCATGCTTACGTATAATATCCTTATTAGCTCAAACGACCAAGTAATAAAACATTGAAAAAAGGGGACCTTGTATTTAGGTAAGTTTGTACGAGACCCTCGGTGCGTGAGCCCAACTCGCACTTGGCCGTTTTTTTTAAATATACAGCCATAATTGTCATTATCATTACAGCCAAGGGACGCCAATTGTTGGCTAAGGGCCTTCCTCCAAGTATCTGTAAATCCGTTTCGCACTTCTTCCACCCAGTCAATACTCGCGACCTTCACGCGGCCGCCACTCGAGTAAGTAGTCACTTTCCGCCTCAACTGCCGTCAGGCTTACGAGCGATATGCCCTGGCCATTGACATTCAAGACTCGCAGTTCTTGGGCTATGTCAGAGACTTTAGCTCTACGTATCTCATCATTTTTGATCCGTTTGATCACGAAAAGAGTTCCCCTATTGCCTTATAGGTGACCTTGAGCTTACGTATGAACCTTATTGTATGCGGCCATGTTTCAGTTTTATGCGTCATCACTGGCGGCACGCACGAATTTCAAACTTTCGCCTTGAGACACTGCGTCAGATGAGCCGAGAATATGCGGCGTACATGATTTGTCGAATAACCTCCTTTTAGAAGTTCAACATCTCTGGTTGAACTATTTGTCTCAGGTAATATATTTTATTTTATTTTATAAACTTTTGAGAAATTAACGGCTATAAATAACAGATTCAACACACAATATAATGAATATCTTAGCCAATTACAAATTTCTACTAATAGAAATAATATAGCACTTGGGCGCTTATACAAATTAAGTAGGTAAATAAAAACAAGATACTTAAATTGTAAAATACCGATAATAGTACAAATAAAAAGAGACTAAGCACTGCACTCACTAAGAATAAATTATTAATATTGGATTTGTATTACCTAATTACAATTATACTTTTTGAAAAAGTTGTCACTCAGCCGCTTCTTAATGGATACTGTACTAGAATTAAATATATCAATGTCTGAATTTGAGTTGAGAAAGTTATTAGCAGTACCGCATGCACGCACGACAAAACTGTTTTGCCTATAATTAGATTATGACACTTGAGGTCGAAATAACAGGTTACCACGAAATGTTGTGATTGGAGCATAAAAATTTATTTTGCTGAGAAGATCCGGAAAATCAATGATAGATGTGATGATTTTTTTAAGATAAATTATATCAGATATTTCACGACAATAATCCAATGGCAGAAAATTCAAAGATTGAAAATAATCTCTTGTTCTAGTTTTGGTTTTAAAGTTAAGATAGCGTATAAATTTCTTTTGAATATTTTCCAAGCGATGTCTGTAGATTTTATATTTTGGGTTCCAACACTGAGATGCGTATTCCAAATGGCTGCGAACGTAGGTGGTATAAAGAACTAATAGGGTTTTAGCCGAGTTAAAATCTTTAGTAGATCTCATTATGAAACCAAGAGCTTTGGAGGCCATTTTTACTACAGCTGAAATGTGATCGTGAAATATCAATTTAGAATCATAAACAACTCCTAGGTCTCTCTAACTCAACTCGACATATGAATCAAAACTTGGCTTTTTAAGGTATAATTGAATGTAACTGGAGAAACTTTACGAGAAAATTACATTACTGAACATTTAAAGACATTAAGATCCAGTTTATTGTCAAAGCAGTAGTCTAGCAAGATCTTGCTGAAGTAGTAAGGCATCGCTTTGACTTTTAATTGCCCTAAAGATCTTCATATCATCCGCGAAGCTCAACAAAATGGAGTTTTGGGAACAACAATCAATATCAGCCACAAAGATAAGGAAAAGTAAAGGCCCTAGCAGCGATCCTTGGAACACCACTTGGTACAGATAACCACTTAGATGTATAATTCCCCAGCACAACAGCCTGCGATCGATTCTTAATATATGACGCAAACCACCTTAGTAAGTCTCCCCTAATTCGGGCATTACTTAATTTTAATAATAGCAGACAATGATCAATTTTGTCAAAGGCTTTGCAGTAGTCGGTATAGATAACGTCAACTTGCAATCCATTATCCATAAATGCAGTCGCAAAATTGTTAATTAGAATTAGATTGGAGGCTGTGGATCTTCCTTTAAAAAAAACCATGCTGGGATGATGGAAATGAACCTTTAAGCGCAGAGTAAAGTTGTTCATATACAATTTTTTCAAATACTTTTGCTAATATCCTATTTTGGTATTGGTCCTTTTTTGTGGATGTGGGTTATAAATGCCTTTTTCTACAATAATGGAACATAACCTTCGTCAATACACCCCCGTAAAGAGCCAGAACAAGGGAAGAGATAGTTGATCAGCACAATTGACAAGTACAATAGGGGGAACTAAGTCTGGTCCAGCTGATTTAGACACATCAAGTTTGACTAATTTTGCTTTCACTATCTCCGGAGTTATGTGAATGGAAGAAATATTACCATCTAATAACCCTGATGTATTAATGGATGGTTGACTGATAGAGGATGTACTAGAGTCAGGGGATAGGAACGTGGAGTGAAAATAGTCAGCAAAATGGTCACATATATCTTGGCCTGAACTATAATTTACATTTTCGTAGAGCATTGAATCTGGTAGGGAATTAGATTTCGATATAGATTTAAAGTACGACCAAAAAATCTAGGATTATCTTTAATAGAACTCTCAATCTTTATCATATAATCTTTATAACAGATAGATTCCAATAATTTTGCTAGCTTACTCAAAATATCAATAGACAGTTTATCCGCAATCATATGATAACGTTTATTATGTGATAATTATAATTATATAATTATCACATAATAAACAAATATATAATTATATGATAAATTTCGTTAGATGTTTGAACTTTTCTTTGAGAACCTTAATTCGAGCTTTGGAATACCAGGGAGGATATGATTTGCTATTAACTTTTTTAAATGGTACATTTTTCGTACGTATAAAATCTTATAGAATCTCTCCACAGCTTCATCCAGGTGTTCGGTCGATAACACAGTCTCCCAAACAACTGAAGCAAGGCTGGTGTTCATGGTATTGAAGTCAGCGTGACTGTAAAGGAACTTAGTGCGGGGAGCTGGCTTAATGTATCCCGAAGCAGACAGATTTACCGTCACACTAACTAATAGCATTGTGAAATTTTGTGTCGAGGCGTGATAACGGACAGTTAATATTATCAACTAATACATCGAAATTGGCCAAAACTAAATCTAAAATTTTACCATGTTTATTGACAATATGATTATATTGACGAAAATCAACTATGTTTAACTCGTCAATAAAGTTAGACTGGTTATAGCCCGACACACCAGAAGGTTCCAAATACACAGTACTCTCATCGGGATATACATTCCAATTAATGGAGCTCATATTGAAAATCTCCGACCACTAAAAATTTGTCTGACGGATTTCCAGACACGATATATTCGTCAACAACTTCCAGTTTATAGCTTCCAACCTTTACGGAGATAAATAAACAGTAAAACCCCAAATGGCGTAGCTGTTCAACAGAATGTTTGTGAAGAAATACAGTTAAGTAACATATTTTCGTTATTTGTTATGAACAAAGAAGGTTACTTTATGCAGTTAATGCGTCAAAAATCTATCTAAAGAGATACATTTATAAATGTATCTCTTTAGATAGATTTTTGACAACATACATAGAGATACATTTATAAATGTATCTCTTTAGATAGATTTTTGACGCATTAACTGCATAAAGTAACCTTCTTTGTTCATAACAAATAATAATGTATCTCTTTAGATAGATTTTTGACAACATACATAGAGATACATTTATAAATGTATCTCTTTAGATAGATTTTTGACGCATTAACTGCATAAAGTAACCTTCTTTGTTCATAACAAATAACGAAAATATGTTACTTAACTGTATTTCTTCACAAACATTCTGTTGATTTTAGCGAGTATTGAGCAAGTCACCATAAATGGTGACTTGCTCAATACTCGCTAAAATAGACTCATCTCGCGTCATTCGACTAAGTACTCGTATGTGCAAAGATGATTTGAATACAACGGTCGATACTCAATCGGGAAAAATCCTAATGGCCGGTACACACATTGTTTAGTGTTTAGTGCGAGTGGCTTGTTTAGTGTTAAGTGTTTAGTAAAAAACACGTTCGGACAGCTTCTGTTTAGTGTTTAGTGTTAAGTGTTTAGTGTTTAGCGAATAGGAACGCGTTCTATTTTTTCTGCGAGTCGCCCCTCCCGCTCTCCCGCCTTCACCCCTCACTTAACACTAAACACTCACTAAACACGTCTGGACAGATCTGTTTAGTATTTAGTCCATATAATGAACAAATAAACTAAACACCGTTTACTAAACAGTGTATGGACAGCACCTACTAATCACTTAACACTAAACAGTCTACTAAACACTAAACACTAAACAAAGTGTATACCGGCCATAAGGCTTTCATATCCTTGTTGAACTCAAACGACCAAGTAATAAAACATTGAAAAAAGGGGATTAGAAAAAAATCGATGAATAACATTCAAAATCAGCATCTGTACATGAAAAAGTACCTTTTCATTAAAAAGATAGCTTAGACTTTAATCAGTTTCACGTTTGACTAGAATTCAATCTCGAATAAAATATGATAATTGAATTTCTAGAGAAAAAACTTCCCTTCTAGTGAAACATCGTCAAGAAAGGTTGGTTATGTTCAATCTAGGGACTTGCAGGATTATGAGACGGTCCACGTTGCGCGCGCAATGAATTACGTAAATATAAGCCGTGAATAATGAAAATTGTTCGCTTGTTTTTTCTATTACACCTTCATTTTACGATGTTTTGCGACACGATATAAATTTGTCAAGGCTATTACTCTGATTGGACAATCAGACGTTTAGAACCCAGATGTGTGGAAAAAATCTGTTTTGGTTTTTCACTCTCAATTTTTTATAAGGCTAAACTCATGGATCTACAAAAATACGGACATAGTGTTGCATTAAACAAATGTAAAGCGTGCAAGGTCATAAATGGTGATAGCAGTCAATGAATGAAGAAATTGGGGAAGTACAAAATCCTTAAGGGTCGAATTGCAGGGCCCCCTAGGAGGCCCCATTATAAGCTAAGATAAGAAGGTCCTACAATTTCATTTGTTTGTACACGACCTACGGTCACACAGATGCACCAGGTAAGATAAACCGCCGTCATTTCTCGACGCACACGAAACAAATGTACTGCCATTTGCATGCTTTACACTTGATTCAACAACGTTCCGTCCGTCCTTTTTTTAGGTCCGTGGCCGAACTATAAATATTTGATTGGGTTGCGAAAGGGTCCCGGACCCGGGCATACCACACCTACACGCCGTGCACCCCGCTGATTAACGATGATGATGACAAGCAAAACGAGCAGAGACTTTTTAGTTGAAATTTATGGAAACGAAACAATTTATATTAGAAAATGTATTACTGTCACATGATGTTCACACAACCTCCGAACAATTTATAGTACATACGTCAACAAATCATAAAAAATTTTTTTTTTGTTTTGTTATCTGGCATAGCACCTTAGTTTTAAGACGTATTTTTTATGTGATGTATGTACGTCGCTGCCATGGAAGTGATATGTACTATCTTAAATATGCATATCACTTACATGGCCACGGCAAAGGCTCTATCTGAAAATCAGCGCTATTGCGGCGCTGCTGCCAATAGCAATAGCTGAGGCAGGGACCTTTTTGGCCTCACACAGCCTTATTTTTAATAAAAAAAATCGGAATATATATTTTGTATATTATTGTAATGTTGAATATTGTTGTTGTGTGCGACCAAATAAATATTTTCTTTTTTTCTTTCTTCATTCTTTATTAATATTTATGGAAACGAATTTAAAAAAATATATTAGGAAACAAGTAAGTACTGATGATCAATATCTTTTTGTGTAGTATTATTATCTGTGATTATTAAGTTAGTTTTTATTCTCTCTAAGTTTCAGTTGATACGACACTTGCAACCTCTTTTTTGAAAAACAATGTTCCAATGGATAAATAAAAAAAAATAGGTCCTGGATGGAACATTTTTTTCTGGTCTATTCGTTTTTGTATACTCAATAAGGTATATTATAATGATAATAGACTAATAAACTTGATTTATATAAGACTTCATTTCTACCGCAATTCCCTAAGTCAATTGGAAAGAAGCGTAAGTAGTATGTAGGTAATTATACGAATCTCGTAAATCTTAGAAGATTAATGTTAAACTTTGAGTTGCGAATCGGATGAGCTTTAATTGCCTGAGCGGGATTTATTCTGGAGTACATTCTTCGCTCCATTTTTCTGTTGTATCTCCTTTTATATTCCCTTACTGTACCGGAAAGATAATCCTGTCAGATGTAGTGAAGACACGACCCTCAACCAGCGTCGTAGTAGTTTATCTGACTAACCTGTTTCTCACAAGGCTAGACAGTTTAAAAATTATATTGTCGATTAATTAAGAAAGTGACAGCTCTAGCACACATCTCGCGGTTGCATCAACATGTCCCTTTTGAAAAAAATAAAAATAAATCTTTTTCCATATGACTGCATTTTTAATGTATTTTGTTGTTACATACATACATACAGTAGTACTTTAGTACTATTATTTAGTCTGTGAAACTAGTTGTGAAACTATTATTTAGTCTGTGAAACCCGCAAACGACGATTCGCAATAATAAATAAAGTAAAACTTTCTAAATTTAAATTTAATGTCAGACATGTATTTTTAAATTTGTAATTGCTTCATGGTTAATCATTGGCCTTTTTTTATATACATATAACAACTACTGTCAACTTTAGAATTCCTACACTGCTAATACTGTACCGCTCTACTCTGAATCATGATGTATACACATGTTTAGGGATATAGTCTAGTCCGCTATTTTGTACATGCTTTAATTATTCTATGTTTGATTATATTCTGTTTTGTGTATCAAATAAATAAAATAAATGCAGTAATAAATTTTGAAGTCAAAAATTGAGATAAAAACTATCCCATCTTTTAATTTGAACAAAATTACATACAGTAAGCCAATTTTCAACAAGATCGTATTGAAATTTGGCTTACTGTAATATGTAATTTTCTAGTAGTTTCGAAGCTTATCCCGGACAATCACTGTGACACGAGATTTATATACTCATTTAGATCAAATTTACATTTTTATGTCATAAATAAATAAATTCAGTTTTTTAATAAACAATTTCTGCATGTTATCTGTACCTATAAAATGGCGTTTGTATGACAGTTTTTCTTTTACCTTTTTTTTTTGTTTCTGTTCCAAGTAACCGATGCAACTACATAGTTGGCATTTTGATTCAGAAAATGAAGAGTAATAATAATAAATAATATGACGTATAACTCTATTTATCTTCGATTTCAGTAGGTTATCGTTTATTAGGTTTATGATAACTTCATATTATTATAATTATCCTGTTTTTCTGACATTAGTACCCGTGCGAGTTTGTTGCGTTCACACTCTCATTGAGCGTCAGGCAGGACCGCTGTATCACAATATAGAGAACGATAGTAGCCTGACTCAGGCTTGTCTTTGAAATTTATACCTAAAGCTGAACTGGGCGCTAGGGTTGGTACCTACAAAAAAATCGGTGAACGTATACGTACTCGCCGCGTGTGAGCGGAGCGGCGTGTTCGTGGAGCACAACGATCTCGACCGGCGCGCGGCGTGACGTGACACTGCGTTGCTATGCCGTGTAAACGACGGTTGTATGTGTGCGTGCGCCGATTCGTCCCTTTATATGGCGTCAACGTACTGTATCGTTCTCTATATTGTGACTGTATACTCGTCTCGTAGACTCTTGCATTGCAACTAAGGTTGCCAACTCTTGAAAGAACCAACCCGGGAGATTTTACACGACATTTTCATACTACGTATGTAAATATCAAGAATGATTAAATCGTTATACCTAATGATAATAAACAGACATATTGACGCAGCGGTCTCCACGTCCATCGTGACAGCCATCGCAAGACCATCTCGCTAGACCCGGACTGGCCCATCGTGTAGAGATCACGCAAACATCTCATAAGATTTTCGGTTGGATTTTTGATCATTCGTTAATTATATCATGATGACATAATTGAAATTACTCCATAGTGATGATATCATTGGAGATCCGCGGTAATATCAAATGAAGTATTCTTAATCAAAATTTATACCACTTCATTCGATGAAAGATCCATAATAGGCCTGCAAAACAGGCAACCCTAATTGCAACCTCTAGAACAGGCTGGTTGATATGATAGGATGCAAACACTAGTGTTTATTATTTTTACAGGAGATTGTTCGATATGTCCAATGGATCCATACTATACTATGGGTCGTTGAAAATCATAATAATATTATCAATGCGAAAGTGAGTTTGTTTGTTTGTTACGCTTTCACGCCTAAACCACTGAACTAACTTTAATGATGTTTGGTATAGGGTATATCTGTTATTAGCTAAATAACAGAGGCTAATTATTATCCCGAATTTTGGGCGGGGGTCACCTAACCGCATCGCTAGCCTGCGATTAGGGGGCGCCTATTCACGTCTGGCTGTCCGTCGACGTGTCTGACGAATGGCCTTAGGGGAGAGCGCAGTCGTGTAGATCCCTAAGGCAAGGCTGGTGGACTATCCTTCTCGAGGTTGTCGCCCGTTTTTGTTCTAAAGCCCTCTGCTATAGAAATAACCGAAACCTCCAGCCGCCTCCCCCCACCCCCTCCCCCCCTCCTCCTACACTTTCCAACAGCCTATCCAGACTCATTTCCAATTCCCAAATCGCAAGTCCCTACCGCCAACCATTCCGACGATGAAGGAGATTAAAAAAAAAAAAAAAAAATTAGTCTATAAAATGAGCGCAAATCCAAGAGAAGATAGACTACCCCAGGAGGGTACCAGAAATGGAGAGTCCCTCCCTGAGCTCGGCTCAGTCTCGGTGGCTGAGACGAGCTCAGGCCGCCCCTCGTATTCTGGGAGGGGCAAGTTAGCGCGATTAACAATCGAATACAGCGGGGGTGCCTATGGCATCTCCAACCAGGGCTCACCGAAAGGCGGGTCCAAGGAGCCACAGAGCTCAAACTCAGGGGGAAGGTCCGACGCTCCTCGCAGTGCGCCGGGCCACGGTGGGAGGGTCACTGAAGGGAACCGTAAGGAGCTCACGGGGTCCTCTCGCCAGACAGGCTCGGCGCCTGTGGGAAAGCCGGGGCTTCTGTCAGTAGGGGAGGTGGGCACTGCGCAGCGTAGGCTCGAGAAATCGGGTCTCGTGTCGAGTGTCTTCACCTCGTACTCCGATTCTGTGAGGGCTGGGGGTGGGGAGGACACGGCTGCGGGGAACACTACAGACCCAGTAGCCGGGCCCTCCAGCGCGCCGGCCATCGCAGAATCGGGAAGGAAGAGGAACAGGAGTGGGTCTGCCAAAGCGCGGGCTCGACTCGCTAGGCAAAAGGCACAGGAGGGGCTGACTGAAAGCGGCCCAGCTCTGAAACGCGGTAGGGAAGCCCTCAGCGATGACTCGCGGGCTGGCGGTCAGGGAGTACCGAAAAGGGCCAAAACCCATGGTTATGGCACCTATCGGGATGCTCTCGAAGCTGTCAGGCTGGCGGTCATCCCTGAGGACTATCCTAACACGTACCTGGTGGAGGGGGATCAGGAGAGGCTATTGGAGCTCGTCACGGAGAAATTCATGGCCTCTGATGATCCTCCTCCGCGGTGCTTAATAGGCCAGACGGTAGTAACGGGGGTTGTTTTTGTAGACTGCAAAAACAAGCCGTCGGCGGAATGGCTCCTATTAAATGTCCAGGGGATGTGCATAGGAGAAGTTAGGTTGAAGGTAGTAGATGCTGCGGCTGTTCCAAAGCCAGTTAAGATGGCTTGGAAGGGCCGCAACATGAAACTACTGGATACCAAACAGGCCTGCTTGGCGCTTCAGCGGTACAACCCGTCACTGAGGACGGCCTACTGGAAGGTCGTCGACACCAAGGTGGAGGGGAGCCGGATACGTCGGATCGTCCTCATGGACGGGGGGTCCGCTGAAGTAATCAAGGAGGCAGGGTACATCCTGGAAGGGTGCTTCGAGCTGTGCTCGTTTAAGTTGCTCACGGAAGCACCGGACAGCGGCGACAGGCATGGCCGGGGCAAATCGGGGCCAAATAAGGCTGGGGCTGGTCCCAGTGAAGGGGCTAGTAGCAGCGAAGCTAGGGGTGAGGCTGATCCTAGCAGCCAGGCTGGTGTCAGCGAAGTAGGGGCTGAGACGGGAAGGTCGGGCGAGGCGCATGGGGATGGCGAGGGCGACATAGCGTGTCTGCCCCTGTCGCAGGCATCGACAGGGACAGACGACATCATGGCTGACCTGAACCAGCTCTGTGTCGGTTCGCCGGGCCATCTATCGCCTTAGCCCAAGAAAACAGCTACAACCTACACACCCATCGAAACATCAAGATGGAGGGACTCAGGTTTGTACAGATTAACCTACACCACAGTAAGGCTGCTACAGCCATTATGGCCAAACAGCTTAAAGAGAATAAATATGACATAGCTCTGATACAGGAACCTTACATTTATAAAGGTTTAGTTAGGGGACTAGATAATACCGGGGGGGTAATACATTATTACTGCCCAACTAATGACACAAGGACATGCATTTATGTGAGGGAAGGCATTGCTGCTAAACCCTTGCGTTCGCTATGTTACAGGGATCTGACTACACTGCAGATCAAGACGGAGGGAGGGAACCCTGGTGAAAGTGTTGTAATTTCCTCAGCATACCTACCCTATGAGGATAAGGCGCCAGACTCTGTACACCTGAGGAGACTGACGGAGATGCATGGGCAAAAGAAACTCATCATTGCCTTAGACGCTAACGCACACCACGTCGTGTGGGGCAGCACTGACACAAACAAACGAGGTGAAGACATACTGGAATATCTGGTAAGTTCATCTTTATATCTACTCAATAGAGGAACGGCTCCTACTTTTGTTAACAAGAATAGGGCACAGGTAATTGATGTGACGGTTGCGACTAAACAAGCGTTATCATTAATCGACAACTGGCATGTGTCAACTGAGGTATCACTCTCCGATCACAACTACATATGCTTTAAGTATAGGACTAACATAGAACTAGGCTCTATACTATGGAGAAATCCTAGGAATACCAACTGGGATTTATTTAGAAAGGACTTACAGTCAGAATTAGGAGTAACTACTCATAGGTTGAATTCAATTCCAGAACTAGATATGGAAGCTAAGCGAATCAACAAAAGTCTTATAGATGCTTGGACACGCAACTGTCCAGAAAAGGTGTTAAAGGTTAGGAAGATTCAATGGTGGACACAGGAACTGACCAAACTTAGGAGGGAAACGAGAAAGGCGTTCAACGAGGCGAAACGTAAAAACGACTAGGTACTCGGAATACGCAAAAAAGCTTACTACATATAACAATGAAGTAAGGAAGGCTAAGCGCATGTCGTGGCGTGGCTTCTGTGAATCAATAGAAACAATGCCCGTGGGCATGCGCCTTAGCAAAGCTATGTCTAAAACCAAAGCCAATCCACTCACGGCTGTGAGAGATGAAAATGGGAGACTGACGGAAACAGGGAGTGAAGCACTAGCTGTTATGTTTGATACACACTTCCCTGGTTCTAAGGTTATTAACTCTAGTGCAGACCAACAGATTCATAGGGAAAAGTTGGGAACCCAAACCACGAAAGACAACTGGACGTCTGCAAAAAAGGTAGTAACAGAAGAAAGGGTCCGATGGGCAATACAAAGTTTTTAACCTTACAAATCGCCTGGCCCTGATGGGATTTATCCCGCGTTACTACAACAAGGAGAATCTGTACTTGTCCCCATTTGGCATTTGGCTGCATACCAGTAGCGTGGACACATATAAACGTAAGCTTTATACCGAAACCGGGCAAAGCTGACTATGAACAGCCAAAGGCATTTAGGCCGATAAGTCTCTCATCTTTTCTACTGAAAGCGATGGAGAAACTCATCGACAGATTTATCCGGGACGGCCCGCTTAGAAAACGGCCCCTACATGCAATGCCATGTGCCTATCAAGCAGGCAAGTCAACTGAGACTGCCCTACACTATGTTGTTAGCAGGATCGAAAAGGCACTGGATTCAAGGGAAGTATGCTTAGGCGCCTTTCTCGATGTAGAGGGTGCCTTTGACAAAACTACATTTGAGTCCATTAGCAGAGCGGCAAGAAAGCATGGCATCAATGACACCATTATAAGATGGATAAATTGTATGTTAGAGAGCAGAGTTATATCTGCAAGCATATTAGGCGATACAATGAGCATCATGACAACCAAAGGTTGCCCACAGGAAGGAGTTCTCTCTCCGATACTGTGGTGCTTAGTGATTGACCCATTGATCGAAGAACTGAACAAAGGCCCACTGAACACGGTGGGTTATGCTGATGACATAGTCATTATGGTTAATGGCAAGGTGCCAAGTGTGGTAGCCAGCTTAATGCAGGGGGTGCTACTAAAGGTCGAAGACTGGTGCAAGGAGACACGCCTTAGCATCAATCCGAAAAAAACAGTGATCATACCGTTCACAAGAAAGAGGAAACTCAATAACATGAGACATTTAAAACTCTACGGCAATGAGATATCATGGTCCACAAAAGTCAAATACCTAGGAGTTACCCTAGATAAAGGAAGGAACAGAACCTAGTGGAAGGAACATGTAGACCTCACTATTGATAAATCCATAAGGACTTTTAACATGTGTCGATCTACTTTTGGTAAAACCTGGGGTCTCAAACCCAAGATACTCTACTGGATTTATAATATAATGATACTGCCGGGCATAACTTATGGCAGTATTGTCTAGTGGCCAAGAACAAATCTGGTCACATGCAGGGAAGTACTAAATAGATTCCAAAGACTAGCCTGCATGGCTATAACGGGGTCCTTCAAAACAACTCCTTCGGCGGCCCTGGAGAGATTTTTAGATCTTGAGCCATTGCACAGCGCCATACGAAGAGAGGCTATGAGAGCACTCTACAGGCTCAGAACTTTGGGCCTATGGAGCGTGAACAGGCCTCTATCAAGACACACGACATTTAAGACTGAAGAAGAGCATCTGTTGCTGGAAATGACCAGCGACAGAATGATACCTAAATACGTATTTAGGCGACTCTTCCAAGTACACATCCCAACAAGGGAGGAATGGGATAAGGGGCTGGCTCCCCCACAGGGAAACAGCATGATTTGGTACACAGACGGATCAAAGATGAAATCTGGTACAGGAGCAGGAATATACTGCAATAAAACTGAGATTTCAATCGGCATGGGCAAGCTGGCTACTGTGTTTCAAGCTGAAACATACGCCATCCTTGTCTGTGCACAGGAGAATCTAGACAAAGGTCGCAAAGGCCTTAACATCTATATTCTCAGTGACAGCCAAGCGACTCTCAAAGCGCTTCTGTCATATAAGGTGGAATCCAAACTAGTGATTAACACAATTGAAGCACTAAACAAACTAGGTAAAGACAACACTGTACAGCTAGTCTGGATTCCAGGCCATAAGGGTTTCGATGGTAACGAAAAGGCTGACTGTCTGGCAAGAAAGGGATCGGAAACACAATTTGTAGGGCCCGAACCGTTTGTCGGAATCACCGCAAAAGCAGTCAGTACAGGCCTAAGAGCTCAATCTCAAAGGAGGCACCAGGAAGAATGGGCCAAACAGAATGGAATGAAACACGCCAAGCTCTTTATGGGCATGGACAACTGGCTCAAATTTACATTGAGCTCTAGCAGATCCCAGACCCGCCTAATGCTCGGTGCTCTCACCGGACATTTTGGCACTAGGATAATGCTAACCAGGATGGGACTTGGTAGTTCCAAAATCTGCAGGGCCTGCAAGGATAAAGAGGAAAGCATGGAACATTTGCTGTGCCATTGCGATGCTCTAGCCTGCAGGAGGCAAATGCTGACGGGGATTGGTTATCCAAAACCGGAAGATTACAGGGCCATGCCACCAAAGGACATCATCAAGGTCATGGCCACGATGAACTGGACCGATGGTGGCGATGGCATTAGGGACTAACACACGGGGAAGCACAATAGATCCAGAGTGGGTCGAAGTGCGAAGGCTTATAACTTGGGCCACCCCACTTCTAAGATAAGATAAGATCCCGAATTTTAATGAGTTCCCTAGTGACGTTGACGAAGTCGCGGGCAGCAGGTAGTAGGAAATAAATGGAAAGGCACTGGAAACGCATCGGGAAATCGGGAAACACATAACAAGTGAGTAAGCAAGAGCAGCCGATAACTGTCAAACATCTTACCGTGTATTGATTTATATCGATACTAGCTTTGCCCGCGGCTTCGCTCGCGTTAAATTCGGGGTAACACCGAAAATTTCAAAAAAAATAAGGCAGGTATTTTTCGTTGGTAACAAAGAGTCTGTGTACCGATTTTTAGCTTCCTACCTTGAATACTGCAAAAAGTCCCATAAAAAATTTCACCCCCTCTTTTAAGGGACTGGGGGCAGATTTAAAAAAAAAAATGATGCCCGATTTTTAGTTAGTCACAAATAGTTCGCATACCAATTTTTAGTTTTCTACCTTGAAAATTGCGGAATGCTCCATACAAACTTCCACCCCCCATTTTAGGGAAGAAGCCTATGTCTCTCTTCTATGTTAGAAAGAGACAAAAAGTAGCCTATGTCACTCTCCATCCGTTCAACTATCTCCACTTAAAAAGTCACTTCAATCCGTCGCTCCGTTTTGCCGTGAAAAACGGACAAACAAAGACACACACACACTTTCCCATTTATAATATTAGTATGGATGAAATAGATAACCTAATAGTGCTTCAGTAATTGACGGATGTTTTTAATAATACACCTACATACTATATTTTATTGAATAGTAGATATGTATGTATGGTAAATTTTAATTACTTTAACATTAAAATCTTAATGTAATTAAAAGTCGCCTACCTATTTAAATACCTACATCTAAATACATACATACTCGTACATACTTACTTATAAACTTTTGATGCAAAAATTATCTTTCTATAAATTGAATCATCGATTTTTCAATTGTTTATTCAATTACTTAATCAATTAACAAAATAATGATTTACAAAAAATAATCATTATAATAGTTTTCTGCTTGTAGACCGAGAATTTATCTAATTAATAATTTAATTAGCAAAATGTTGGTGTTTTATATAAAAAAAGTAATATTTTTTAGACCAAATCTCAACTTATTACATTTGGACCCACCATTTTCCATACCCTTTGAATTATATGGGCTGCTATATCTCTATCTTGCTCTTCCAAATTCTAAACAGTTATTTTCTGTCTTAACGAAAATACCGCGAAGCTTACTATAAGATCCTCATGAAATCCTCTTGTTCGCAAGATAAGTGTCCGTATTTGTTACATTCTTACGTTACAAACCGCCATAGCGAAACACGGAGATAACATTAACGTATTGTTTCTATGTGGGTTTATAGTGGATTTCCAGTTTCGTCTTTAACATTTTTCCCATGTATGTAAATCTTGTCGATTTTATAGCAATTTCTTTTAATTAGTCAAACGTTCTTTTTAAATGAAATTTAATATGTTTTTATTGATTAACCATACGAATTGTGACCGCTGTGACTTAATCCAGGTAAAATTCAATTTGAGCTTGGGCCAAATCGTCAATCACCACCTAGATGAGATAAAGGACTCAGTTTCGAATTAAAAATCGTGCATTTATGGGGATGATTCAAAACATTGTAATTAATATGCTTTAGATCAAATAGGTACACGCGAATTAAAAGTGTGTTTCATTTAAATGTATTGCTTCAGCAAACAAGATAGTATTTTGTAAAATATATATTTTTTATAATTCTTCTTTATCCACATATTGTAATGAAAAAAATAAAAGAAAAAGCGAAGAATTCAAGGTAATCGCGTAAGGTATAATTTCAGTAGTAATTATGGCAAATGATGAATTTACTCATGATGTTTTCCTTAAAACAAGAGAGACGTCTTATTAATTTATCTTCGGACAGCAAACAAGCTCTCGCTAAATATAATTTGTATCTGTCTTGCTTACCAGTCTCGTTAGTGCCATTTGCGAAAGCTTTGAAAATTTTGATGTCGTTTCTATAATGTATAGAATATGTTTATTGGTAAAGTCTGTGTACACAGAGATACTAAGGAGAAAGTTCTGCATTTGGCCTTTCATGATCTTGGGTAGCCTCCGTCACTACGCGCTTATGTACAATTGAGTACCTGCCGTTCCGCGCACACTGAGAGTGCAAAAGCACGGGGCTGCCGCGCTACTGCGTCTAGTGCATACTCACGTGCTTTCTTTCGTGAGTTTGATTATGTACCATCAGCAAGAGCCCTTCAGCTTGGATGCTCAACGCTTAGTTTTATAAGTTTTATACAAAATTTGGCTTTTTTTAAATCACAGGAGTGCAATCACTGTATGTAGTACTAGTTAGTATCCATTCTGTGCCTCCTGTTCGACTGCCGTAGACAGCCGGGCTATTTTTATCACTTCGTTATAAAGTAACTTCCTTAGTCAAACTGACTAGCATTCACCCTATGTCTATGGTAAAGTTTTATGTAACTTTACTCTATTTTTTTGCAACTTGACCTTTCTGAAATACACATAGAATATTGTAAATCTCAAACACCAATTCTAACTATTCAAATCGAACCAATTACTAGCCACTGTGTAACAAGCTATGCTTAGTGCAGCAGTCGATATTGAAACATTTTTTCTACATACGACAGGGAAGCTCTTGGCCTTCATCTCACCTGATGGCAGGTGACGATAAGGACGAAGGTGGAAGCGAGCTTCACCTGGACTCCTCAATAACTGAGGAAACTGGCTATCTTACCTCTAATTTTCGGAACACAACAATGCTATAAACATTGTTACTATGGCGACAAACTTAGGGAAGACTGTGATAGCTAGTCAGGCGGGCTCAGAAGCCCTACCACCAACCAAACCGAGCAGATTTTTTTTTGCCCCCAATGGAGAATTGAACCCCGGACCTCCGGATCAACACCCGGAGGTCACAGCCACTAGACCATGGAGGCGGTTAAAAATATTAAACTGAAAATAAAGTTTTATTGTTTTTATTATTTACTACAATAAACTTTTGCTGAAACCGATATCTACTTCTATATTTCTACAACTTCAACTATGCATCAAAATTGTGACCCGAAAACAATGTTGTGTTTATAAAGCAAATGCTAACATGGTTCTGCCTCTGAAGTCCACACTGTGTATTTCATAGTCTATACATACAACTTTTACCTACATATAAATATTAAACATATTATTCGGACTAGGAAAATAGATTAGCTGTGGTAAAACTTCGCCAGATCGCAACTACGAACTTGGCGCCTATTGTTCACTTGATAGATGTAGGTTTTATAGGTATACCTATTGGTACCATGTTTACAACAAAGGTTTATTATCATATCTCTATTTAATGTTTAAAGTTTATGTGCCGGCCCAGGAGTTATATTTTCTGCATTCAGACTACCTATAGTTAAACTTAAGTGTTATTTTATGATTGAAAAATATAGTTAACTACTTTATCTATGTACTAGCTGTGCCCGCGACTTCGTTCGCGTGGATGTCCGACAATAACAATATCGTGATGTTATATAGCTTAAAGTCTTCCTCGATTTATGGACTATCCAACACAAAAAGAAATTTTCAATTCGAACCAGTAGTTCCTGAGATTAGCGCGTTCAAACAAACAAATAAACTCTTCAGCTTTATAATGTTAGTAAGTATAGATGTACTCGTATTATGCATTATGAAACTGAAAATTTGAATGAATATAGTAATTGCTGATAAGTTTTTGTCTGTATTTTTTCTTATTAATTAGTGTTTTCTAATAAGAAAAAATAATGAGATAAAATGACCACAATACGTTGAAAAATCTCAACGATTCCCAAAAAATTGAATATGTACAGAACTGAAATAAGTATTTTGTGTATGATTTTTTATACATAATCAAAATACAACAGCTCGTCAATGAAAAATAATTTTGGCGTAGATGCGATCTTTTACATTATAATATCAAGGTATACTAGCAATTACTACATGAATATAAAGAAATTAATATAAAACAGATAGGTAATGTTCTATCTAAAATTGTTTCGGTGAGTTGAGATAGCCTCGAAGGTACCTGATATTATCAGTCACAAATTAATAGTTGAAACTCATTGTTTAGTAATTCTGATGAACAATTTTATAAAAAATACTGCATAATAATATAATGTAAAAAAAGCGTAAGTGTAAACTTACGCTTTTCTCGGTCCTCCTGCGCCTACCGTATCCTGTGGCGTCCCGCGACCTTCACCAGATCGTCGATCCACCTTGTGGGGGGCCTACCAACGCTGCGTCTCCCGGTACGCAGCCGCCACTCGAGGACCTTTCCGCCCCAACGGCCGTCAGTCCTGCGAGCTGTGTCCTGCCCACTGCCACTCAAGGTTTGCCATTCTTTGAGCTATGTGTGACTCCAGTTTTTCTACGGATCTCTTCATTTCTGATGCGATCGCGTAGAGAAACCCCGAGCATAGCCCTCTCCATTGCCCTTTGAGTGACATTAAGCCTTCTGATCTGATGACACCCATTGTAAACGACCATGTCTAAGATCCTTACGTAATTAACAATAATTACAATAATTTTCTTACTTCTGACATTTCAATAGAATTGAAAAACTTAAGGAAAGCACAAACTAGGCAGTTCTAATGAAAACGGTTATTAGTATCGCAATAAACAGCTTCTATTCTAATATATCATTCGTACGCAATAAGGTTAGACAAAAAAGGTTTAAGTCGAAACTGCATTAGCACGTCACAATCTTATCTTCACACGCCATTGCGCGGGCTGGAGTCCCCTGGGTGCTCACACTGAATCGCCTTTTGTGGCCACTGTCCCATTTAATCTTTCTTTGTGGGTCGTTGCTCGCTTATATTTCTTCTTAAGGTTGCCTGGCAGAAATTGCTATTTTAGCAATAAGGCGGCCTTTTCTGTTTGTATCTGTTATGTGTAATAATTTTAAGTTTCTTTGTGCAATAAAGCCATTGATTTACTACCAAACGTAGATAGAGCACTTCATACAAAAACGCGCTTGAAATCTGTCACCTAATCGACTATACATTTGTACTCGCTGATATATTGTTGAATATGCACGCCCGAATTAAAATTACCATATTTATCGAATTCAACCTTATTCTACATTATTACGGCAACTTTTTAAAGTACAACCGTTTGAAGTTACATCATTTCATACCTAGCCACAAATCAATTGACGTTTTAGTAACTATGGAAAAGAACTGCATGAGTCGCGATTGGGCAGTTCTTCACCGGCCCACTTCTCGAACGTTCATGCGTTATCTACGTTTGGTAGTAAATCAATGAATAAAGCATTCATTCATTCTTAGTCAGCCGAATAGACCTTGTTTTATGACTACTCACGGAGTGTTACCTCACCGAACCCTTTTTTAGATAGTGATACTTCTAAAACTGGAATATGTGTGTCTACGGATCAACCAATGGCTCATTTACCCACTAAAAATAGTTCAACCGACTCCGTGGTTTGTGGTATTGAGCTGAAGGAGGGAGGGAGACTCTGTAACAGGGTCGTGTGCTTGGGTACCTCCGTCTTACCTATTTCTGCCGCAAAGCAGCAGTGCTTGCATTGCTGTGTTCCGGGTTGAAGGGTAAAATATGGCATTAAAATTACTGGGTACCGTGACTTTTCATCCTAAGTCACAAGTTGGCAACGTACACTGTGGTTCTTGTGGGGGTTGCAGCTTTGCTGCGAATCTCACAGGAGCCACATGTATTATAGGTGACTGTTACCACTTACCATCAGGTGGGCAGTTTGCTTGTTTGCCAACTTAGTTGCAATAAAAAAATAGTCCAGGGCTCGATTCTCCATTGCGGCAAAAGTTTTTCTGCTTGCTTTGGTTGGTAGTAGGGCTTCTGAACCCGCCTGGCTAGCTACCAACGTCTTACCAAAGTTTATCGTCATAATAATAATAATGTTATAAAATTGTTGTGTTCAGATAATAAGGGGTAAGATAGCAAGTTTCTCAGTTGTTGAGGAGTCCACGCATCCTAAAGGGCAGAGAGACCACTGGGGGGTTTAAGTGGTTAAGCCTGGTACTCTGCCGGGAGACACGCTCCACACATCGCTCGCCGTCTAGCCAACGGTGGGTAGAGTGTGGTCACGCATTTCTCCCCCGAAAAAAAAAGAAGACGAAGCTCGATTCCATTTTTGGCCTTATCGTCACTTACCATCAGATGCCTAATTCAGCTAATCTTAACGTCGTTTTCGTGTCTTGATAGTGTTTCAATAAAACTGTTTTTGTCGCTTTTATACGCTTTTCCTGGTGCAATTTATACGAGGGTTGCCCCAAAAAGAAGGGGGGATTAGGTCCCCAGCGCTGCCGTTTCCGAACGTGCAGCGCTAGGTGAAATCCGGCGGCGGACCTTGCTACGACGCTCAATCTTGGCACAGCAGCAATCGGTGATGGACATGGTGATCGCCGCTCCCGCCAAGTTCCTTACTGTAGGCGGCGGTGGAGTGGTACGACGCGGGCATCAAGAAACTCGTGCATCGACTCCAAAAGTGCATAGATCGGAACGGGGAATACGTCGAAAAATAGAGGAAGGATCAGGATTTCTGACAGTGTATTTAATTTTGGAAATAAATGTTGTTTACTATGAAAAAAAATAGGAGACCTTATTTTTGGGACAACCCTCGTAGGTACTACAATTTCATATTAAGTCAATAGTGATAGAAATTTTAGTTATAATAGTAATCGGTTAAGCAACAATTACTGTCTAAAAAGCGATGTAATTAAAATGTCATTGACACGCCACAAATGCGTTAACGCTAGCTGAATAAGGCCCCAGGAGAGATGAAGGGCAAGAGCTACCCTGTTGTGTAAAAATCCCCTTGGACCTTGCTGCTCAATTGGGGGCCATTCGGAATCAGCAGGCCTATTATGGATCTCTCATCGAATGTTCACCGAAACAAGGTAAATTTTGTGATAAGGAAGTCATGAAATGCTTCGTTTGGAATCACCGATCTCCAATGTTATTCTCACTATGGCATAATTTCAATGATGTCATCATGATACTCGTATAATGAACGAATGATCAAAAATCTGACCGAAAATCTTATTTTTCGTTTTGCACTATGATTTCATCATGAAATCATTTGTAAACCATGAGATCGGTAATAGGCCTGCAGGTCCAATTCGCAGAACAGAGGGCCTATTACCGATCTCATGGTTTTGCAAATGATATCATAATTATGATATCATAGTGCAAAACGAAAAATACGATTTCCGGTCAGATTTTTTATCATTTGTTCATTATTTAAAGATGACATCATTGAAATTATGTCATAGTGATGATATCATTGGAGATCAGTAATACGAAATGCGGCATTTCATGACTTTTTTTCTCAAATTTATACCATGTCATACGATGAAAGATCCATAATTGGCCTGCAGGCCCCTGATTAGGTGGACAGCCTGCTTGTTTGCCAAGTTAGTTGTATTAAAACAAGTTAAGTCTAATAAAATAAAACAGTTTTATAGAAAAAAATATTTATATAAATCCATACGACAACCTATTTTTAGTCATTAATACACATTTTATACATATGAAATGATTATCTACAGATAGGAGTATACATCTAATAATTATCTTTCACATATTACACTTTTTAAAAGTTTATCATAGGTACATAATAATTTAAGATTTTTTATATACAGTAACTATAATAAATAAGTGTTAGACAGGCACACTGGTGTTCATGATGCTTCCGAGACTTTAAATATAATGTAGATTTTAAAACAAATGTTAAAAAGCCCTTTACGAATCACATAACAAATTATTTAATTACATATTTAAAAAATGAAGTCTGGCTGGTTGATCAACCAATTATATTTAATTAATTAAAATAAATATTAATTTGACAGTGATTATAACATCAGAGTTAGTAAATGGACATTATTTTATTTATTATCAAAGAAATTCGAAATTTCGGTATTCATTTAATTTACCTAATATTTTTTTATAAATACTGACGTATACACACAAGGTTTTTAAAAAGTTCTATTATTTAATAGAAAAGTTTTCATTTAGGTACACTTTATTAGGTACACCTGGTTTTTAATTTATTATAAAATTAAAAAAATCTATTTATTATGAATGCCACGCACGAAATGTAGGAAGCGAAGTTTATTAATTTTAATTAAATATAAAATTAAACAAATCAATTAATTGTGAATGCCACGCACGAAATGTAGGAAGCGAAGCTTATTAATTTGAGCTTAACAATTAACAACGTTAATTTAATAAATAGAAAGTTATTTTAAGCGTAATTTTAATTAAGAAATATATCAAAATAACAAACACATCTTTTGGAACCACTTGTAAGTACGTAGGAAGTATTCTATACACCTCATGAATATTTAATAAAAATCTACAATTTTATTTATAGTCTTACATAATTATACATTCAAATAATAAAGCTTGTGGGAATTGAGAGTATTTATGTCATCGTAATATAAAACATTTTATTGATTTCCTAACTTTAAAGCAATAAAGGAATTAATATACTCGTAACTATTAAGTTTCAACAAACATGGACGTTATAATATTCATATACATATACACATATAAAAGGCAACAATAAAATTATCACAATCTAGATTTGAAATCAAGTTTTAGAAACGATTGAGCAAAATAAATTAACAACTACTGAGTAAGTGTACTAAATATATTGCGACTACACCTTCATGAGCATTACCAACTCTGGATCAAATTTTATATTCATCGACCATGCATGCCATTTGAGACAATTTCAGGAATTTAAGGAAAATCTAAATCGTAAAAGAAAATGTAAAATCCAGCCTGTAACACGCGAGTACAACAAAACAAATAATACTCGAAGTTAGATATTGTTATTACTCTATGTTTTACAACAGACACACCCTGGCCGTTTTAGGACAATTAATATTTACATTCAAATTATTTATATAGAATGTTTATACTTCTGTCATCATTCTCTCTGAATGTAAACGATACCAAAAAAACGACTGCGTTTACCAAAAACTCGTTTATTATAAGTGATATAATTTCGAGCAATCACATTTTTGAGGGCTATTTTTAAAGTCGGAGTGCCTAGTGCGAGTTGTATCGAGTTTCATTCGATCACACGCATCTAACGCGTAAACGCGAATTTGTATGGGATTGGAGCAGCGTCATCAAGTTATTCATTATTTATTTATTTATTTCGATTCTTTACATACAAATATTATTGTACAAAGGCGGACTTAATGCCTGGGGCATTTTCAGCCAGTCAACCCTCGGGTGATGCAGAGAAACAATGTGGTAGATGTACCGACAAACCGACAGAGGAAAAAATATTTTATGTTAATATATATACTAAAATACATACATTGACATATATAAAAAAATCCTAATACATAAATAAAATATATAAAATATACTGATATACCGGGTGTAACCGGAATACCGCAATATTATTTAAAGTTGTTGATTAACAAAAAAAAAATTATTACTATTATTTGTATTTTTATTATATGCCTACTTTCAATTTAATTCGCTTAAAAGTTCAGCGTATTAAATCGAAAGTAGGCATATAATAAAAATACAAACAATAGTCATAAAACATTTTTTTTGTTAATCAACAACCTAAAATATTATTGCGATATTCCGTTACACCCGGTATATTTGCCTAAATATTTCTTTAATGAAAATTTATAACAGTCTATAGCCTACATATTTCCTTAATAGCCTATTTCCTTATGGTCTTATTGCACCATAATTACTATGGAATGCAACATTATTACATGATTACTATGGATTTGAGGAAACGGGAATGAGGCAATGTCATCTAGCACCTACTAGATCGCTGGCTCAATCCCATACAAATTCACGTTTACGAGCTCGATCACGATGCGTGTGATCGAGTGAAACTCAGTAAAACTCGCACTAGCGAGTTTCACTCGTTCTAACAACAGATAACAGAGTGCCTAGCTAGTGCTAGGCACTCTGTTATCAGAGTTTCTACTTCTAGTGCAGTCCTTGTGACACTCGTTCGCATCGATGCAAAGAATGCACATACGGTATGTCACACATTACTAAATTACCACGTAAATATTGCGACGGTATCGCGTTTGCATAGCGACTGTATCGCTGTAAAAAGTGCATGGTGTGAAGAGACTGAGATATAGCTGTAAGTACTTCAAAGTAAATACTGGGCATCGGTTAACTTCGTGTTTTCGAAGACGACCGACACATCTAGTTAGCATATAATGATATAGAGCTACTCTTGTGTTTGTAAATAATTTTAGGACCAAACTACTTTTTTCAATTGCCTTTAATAAGTGAGACGATTGCTTCCAATATTTTCCGATGCCCATTATCTCTATGATGTACATGTACCTACAAGTTTCTGCGTGCTGACTAAAGAGCTCGCTTAATGAGAGGTTAAAGATTAATACACACAGGGACAAATTTAGAGGAACGCTAAAAATTCACTTCCAGTTTTGATAACGCTGTGTATTTTAGTATACGAAACCATATTTAGTATTAAGGCTAAGTCACACGCAGCGAGTTTGCTCGCAGCGAGTGAGCTCGCTATTACAGTCACATGCAGCTAGTCCTGCAGGCGTAGCACGGGCTGCCAAGAAATTTGTGATAAGACTCAGTGACATGTATCCCTTGAGGAGCGTCAAGAAATTTTATCATGTCAGTCACACGAAGGCTGCGTTCCGAAAATCAATAAGAGTCACTATTAGCGCGCTCAAACGCGTCCCGAAATGTTGCGAGCGCGCTAATGTTAGCCGGCATTAAGAGCCACATGACACCATCGTTAACGTCATATAAAACTTACGGCCCTAATGCTCTGGAGTGAAATCACTTTATGCGAACTGTCAGTCTGACGTTCGATAATTGTTTTTTCGGTTCAAAATGAATGTACCTGTTCTTCCGAACCGAAATCGTAAGTATGCTGATAGCATTTTTAATGTTCTCTTTAATTTGGACAAGGCGGTTATAATCGTTAGCACTGTGAGCGCTGTTATCGGACCGCAGCCTCAATACGCGCCGCCGTGCTACTCTCTAAGACAAAGATATTATGTCACTGAAATTGTGAGATAATGCGTGACTCAAGTCCCGTCTTGGCAGCCCGTGCTACGCCTGCTGGTAGACTCGAGTGCTCCGCGCGAGTTTCTACAGTCGGTTGGCTTGTCGTCGTCTTGTTGTCGTAAAAATGTCATCCGTCGGACCTCGTCGTGCACGTCTCAGAGAATTGATTCGTTTGGCTTGCGCGGAATTAGCGCAGCAAACACTGAAAAAGCTAAATCGGACGAAGAGAACGAAATGGGTTCCTATGTGGATTGAACGAAGAAATAAATATGGAGCTTCTAATACTCTAATGAAAGAGTTAGCAGCCGAAGAACCAGTAGATTACAGAAATATTCTACGCACAACGAAAGATAAATTTGAGGAATTACTTGAACGCACGACGACACGTCACGACGCGAGCGGCGCGGTGCGCGAATGACGACTAGCAGCGAGTGCCTTGTCCCACGACTCGCACGTACGTTTCACTCGCCGCGAGTAGCGCCCTCGCGGCGAGTATAATTGAACATGTTCAATTCTGCTCGCTGCGATTTTACTCGCGGCGAGTGGATTATAGTCGCGGCGAGTAGGTTGTCACACACAGCGATTTCACTCGCGGCGATCGAACTCGCAGCGAGTACTCGCTACGTGTGACGCCTTTACCAGCTTTCTAGCCATCGGATTTGCCACAAAAAACATTCCCTGTGGAAACCAGTTGTGCGATTGTGATAAAAATGACCACCATTGAAAGTTACCGTTCTTCCCCAGGCCACAAAGTGTGAAATTTTGTCATTATCCGCTATGGCCTTGGTCATGAATCCTGGATAACAAGCGAACAAATTCATTAAATGTCAATCAAACAATCGATATAATTTTGTATAAGTAGCTTGAATCTATGTAAAAAGTGTAGTGTTCCTCTAAATTTCTCCCCGAGTATATTGTACCACCAACAAGATCAAAGCACTTTTAACGTCAAATTTATTACATCTTTTGAGTTTGTGCAATAAAATAATTGACACTGCCTTAAAATGAAATGATAATGTTCTATTTTCTCTTTTTTTCTTTGTGAGAGATAAGTGATGGTAAATCATAAATTGTACACATGGATAAAATAAACAGATATACACTATCAATAAGAATAATTATAACAATTAATAACAAAACGAAAAAGATAATCCATTAATCACAGTTCACAAAATAGTTAAGTACCTACTTGGTAAGTAATACGTGCTTTTATTCCGACGAACGGTTCCCTTTTAATACACTCAAATATAAAGTTTGACCAATCATTCTCCCGTCACCTAATTACATGCTACTCATACTGGCAATTATAGGTACTATAATTTGAACACTACTTCAAACATTGGCAATGATCACGAGATTAGGAATGAAATAAAAGTTCAGAGGGCGGTTTTTTTTGGCGATAACAGATTATATACAGGTTTTGTATGCTGTTTGGCTGGGACTTGTTGGTGTTTTTTGATTATTGCATTTTTTAAAAAGAGTGAAATTGTGGAGATTAAACGCCATGGCGGATATTATTATATAGTACTGCACTCACTCAGCTTTTAACTTAATGACTGTAAAGAAATGTCATTCGAATAAATGCATACCTACAACATGTTTATTAAATTGGTTAAAACCTGAATATGGATTTTTCAAAATTATGAATAGAATCGATCTCAATTATAAAAATGTGGGTCAGATTTAATCCAAAATTAAATTTTGAACTACGTCGCTTTTTAGATTCACTTTACTCTGTCATCTGCAGCGCGGCAGCATCGTAGTCATAGGATTATAGTTTCAAAGCAAGATATGCTACAAAACAAGAAGATGGACATATCGTCGTTAATAGTTCGAGGAAATTTCATTAATATTTTTTTCAATAAAAGTAGCTTGGGGTGCCTGAGGTATTGCGTTATTTAATTAATACGTCATATATATGTATACACGTGTATACACCCCACCACCTGGTTGATGAACGACGGTCCGAAAAGACCTGAAAGGCTTGGAGATAAACGAAGCAACAGCGCAGGACAGAGGAAGGTGGAAACAACAGACAAGGAAAGCTGACCCCAGATGACGGGAACAAGCGAAAGAAAAGAAGAAGTCGTATATTTGGGCCTCGCAGAGGCTACTTCAGCGGACAATACATTGGCGGCATCAGCTATCGTGACGGGTGTATTTTATCTGTACGTGCTCAAATATGAAATTGAGATCGTGGTGTCATTTCGTTGAATAGCACTAATAATACTCTTCTTTACAGTCATTTAGGTCATAATCTGAACAAGCATAAAGCTGATGGTTAAGTTGCATATTCTGAATTTAAATTATTTCCATAACATGTTGTTGCATGAATACATTGAGCAAGTCATGAAGACGTGGAAACAAATATACACGGTTATTTTTTTATCACCCTGGAAAATTTTAGGGACGCTTCAGGACACATCCAATATTATATAAAAAATAAAAAAAATTAAATAAAAAAATAAAAATAAAAAATAAAAAAAAATAAAAAATCTCTAAAAATGCTGTTCTCGACTAGTGCAACATTTTTTGTATTTTTAAAAAAAATAATATAAAATTAAGGATGGGGGTTATTTTTTTTATTTATATTTAAATCATTCTAATACCATGCCGTGAAGCGTCCCTTAAAATTTCCAGGGTGATAAAAAAATAACCGTGTATAAGTTAAAAATCTATTATAATATAACTACAGTTGACAGCTCTTAAAACAATTCTACAAAGTGGGCAGCGACATAAGCTACAATGACTATATTTATTTGGTTTTCAGCCCGCACATGAATGTATCTACTCAGCAATAACAATTTAATAATGTTTTATTTCATTTTCATCTCACATAACAAAGTCGACACTTGCGGAAGGAATGATTAGACCACAACATTACAACGTTTCAATAAAGCTTAAATTACAATCATTGGTTATTATTATTAACATAAAAAACTTTGGTATAACAACACTTATTATTTTTGAACACTTTTCTAAGTCCCAATTATCTGAGATCATTTTAACCTAAAATCTTTAGAAGGTAAGTGCTCAAAAGAATATAATTTTATCACAAATTTGACATTATTTAATAGTTTGCGAGTTGAATTTATAAAACATTTGAATGTTTGTTTAAAATATTATAAGTAAGTATATCGGGAAGGTATTTCTCAGAGTCATTCTAATCTACTTTTGCGTTATGAGTATTTACAGGAATGTACAATTTGAAGCGCATTACTTCCCTCATAATACTATGGGTCTACGAGAGCCAACGGATGCTGATAAATTATACATATTTACACAACTAACGGTAAATCACAGCTCCTGATTGAAAATTCACAATTAATTTAACGTCACTAAGAAACATACAAAAACACTGACTAGTTCGAGATCACCTCCGCTTTGGTTTGGTACGTCACCTTTTTCTTGCTGATTCTGATGGAGGGGTTCCTGCTTTCGCTTTCGAGGCTGATTTCGCTGACCGACTCGGCGTCTTGGCAGTAGGGGGCGTTGTCGGGGCACAGGTGCCGGTCGACGCACGGTATCGGCTCGTCGAACTGGTGTTCGAGTGTGCGCATGCGGTAGTTGTCGCCGCTGCGGCGCGCGCGCACCGAGCGGCGATGCCGGCATCAGGAGCAGCGGGTGCGCGGGCCGCGGCACGTGCCCGCGCGGGCTTGCTGTCACAAACGACACATCTCGTGTTGGGACACCGACGAGTACATCATTGTCGATACCGGGTACTGAAAGGTTACCAGTTACATTAAATCCAATCAAATTATCGTCAGATATCGACAATATATTGAAGATGGGAATGTATATTGAATATTTGTATGGAAAATGTTAAATTATTCGCTATGGAGCTCAAATCAGTAGTCACTTTGTTATAAATCCATTAAGATCATAATAAAAGTACCCTGTGCATTAGAGCATGATTGTTTCTATCAAAGTAACGTTAACAAAATAACGTTGCTTAGGTAAAATCTAAAAATCTTTAACGTAATTAAGATGTGTAAAAGCAATAGTACTTAAAAATTATGGAAGTTAGGGAATATCAAAGGTTTCGAAACAGAAAAATCGTGATTTATCTTTAGAATTAGTTGTTTGTCTTCTTATAGTGTATTTATAATGTTATGTATGATTAAAAAGTGATTTTTTAAAGATTATCAAATCGTTATTTAAAAATGGATTCCTGCAAATGAATTTCTTGTATTAGAAATGAAAATTTTTATAAAAAAAAATATGTCAAACTTCATGTAATTGCTTATTATCGAGTGACTACTTATTTTTGCTTCTCATTGACATGAATTAAACTTTGACATACAGGGTTATTTTTAGACAAGCCAACTTAACAACATTGACTGTAGGACCAATTATGGACCAATCTTAAAACCGTGAAAAAAATCATCTGTTCCATACATCTAGGCTTAGTGGATGTTGAACATTTGTATGGAATAGCACATTTTTTTTGCGATTTCAAGATTTGCATACAAATTTGGTTCCTGCTTCAAAGTGACCTTGTATTTAAGTAGTAGGATTAGGTAATAGGTGTTATATACGAACATTATAGTAATATATATATATTAAATTAAGACAACACAAACAGAATCTACAACATCGCTGTATTATATATTTTAGACACTAAGCCGTTGTAATAAATGCTATATCAACTGGAGCAGTGGAGCAACGAAGTAAAACCATTAATTTCATGCACGATGTTGATAAGAAGATTAGATAATTTAATAGGGACATTATTTTAATGAGGATACGGTGGAATTTGTACTGGAGGTTAATAGAAATGTTAAGGTGAAAAACGTAGATATTTTAACGACACTTATGTACGAAGAGTGGGTCAAGAAGGTGTCAAAAACATGCAAAAATGAAACGGAGGTTAACAATTTTACTGCAAAGGAAAACAATGGAGTGGACTCTCAACAATTTCACACACACAGAGTGCAAACACAGAGAAGTTTAATATTTGTAGTGGACGATAAAATGCAAGGGCCACAAAGTTTAAGTGCAGTTGGACACACTTAACGTACCTCTAAATGTCGGGAGATTCAAAATTCCCCGAGAGCTTCAGAATGCTGAAGATGTTCCTTCAGACATTTTTGGAAGATGCGTTTAAAAGTTAAACAAGGCACTTGGAAAATTGTTGGATCGAACTGATTCGGGCACTGGTGCCGCTATATGTATGTTTGTTCACAGGAGTTTTGCCTGAGCTGTTGTATGCCCATCAACTCGCTGGAAGAGTAATACCTTCTTGTCGTGCGTAACTGAAATTTAAAATAAACAGTTTTCTATTTAAAAAGCGAAAATAACATAAAAGCGACCATCCTAATGCGGAATAGTTAATAGAACGGGAGTTCTCTGAGATTAATACAATTATTTTGTGTTACCTGACTATTTATATATTTCGTTGTTTTCCGAAAAGAGTACAAAACATTGTTTTCCGAATTGTATGTGTTACAAAACTCTCTCTCTCTCTCTCTTAACCATAATGATAACTCTTGCAACCGAGTTATCAAAGAGACATCACGTCACAATCAAGGAACAATCCATCATCAGCTCAGTAATTGCAGGCAATGACTACCGAATATCTAAATAGCTATTCTGTGGCGATGAATATGTATTAAGGGATTTCCCTCAATTGAGCTGATAACCTTTCATCAGATCCTGACAGGATTATAATAGCCACTAGCCCAATGGGACCAATAAAAAAAATAGTAAATCGGTCAACAATCTGTCGTGGAAATCAGTCAAAAATTAAAATAGACACAGTTGAACATTGAATCTGCTCCTTATTGAAGTCGATTTTACACGTTACTAATATTTTAGATACAATCAAGTACGCAAAGTAAACACAGTAAACACACAGTATAAAGTAAACACACAACCTCTAAGGTTATTGAAGAAGCTTTATGTTTTGCACTTTTTTCGGAGAATGGTCGAATTTAGAAATTTTATCAAAATACCTAATTGGATTTAGTTGAGATATTAAAACTCGTAATGTAGCTCTTGGAATAAAGAAATTATTGGATTTTGAACGGCTACTTGAACAATCATCAAATAAATTTTTGTGTCCATCTTTTTCTATACGACTAGGTAACAAACAAAGCATACCGCCTATCTGATATAATTAGAGGTATGTCTCGTGGATTTATCGGCTATCGCAAACGAACTTGATGCCTTGATAAAACAAAACGGAAGGTCTGATCTCTAAGACCATTATTAATGTTTCGATTATGAAAGTTGCTCTACATTTCTGACTGGTGTTGCCACATCGCCAAAGTGCTTTCATTGCGTTGTAGGTATAGCATACTTCAAATTCATAATTTTAATTACGGACTTATTTAACCTCTTCCGTGGTTGTGATTGAGACCACCGGAATCGATATGGTGGTCAGAGGACTGAACGTCCGGGTTTTGTCCCGGGGTCCAGAATGGAAAAACTTCTGTTACATTTTTCTGCTTGGTATGGTCGATGGTGGGACTTCTGAGCCCAGTCAAGCCAAGAGTTTTCCTGTCGTGCGTGAATAAACTTAGAGAGTAAGATTACAGAATCCATTGGCTCGGTATTGGTCGAACTGTTAAATATATGACGGCCGATGGATGACGACATCGTGTCCAAAGTCACCATTACCGAGTAATTTAGCCCCTATGAGCCCCATGAGTTCCAGTGACTCACTTAAAGCAGGAACAAAACGTTATTTACTTGCGGTTCAGTGTGAGCTGGGGGCACTTCCTCAGACGAAGTGTGTTAAGAACACTCCTAACAAAATTATATCCCTATTTTATTTTTGATCTCGGCGGCTAATCTCAACAATGACTATCTACGCGGAAGATTATTAGAGTGCATAAGCGTTTTTTCAAACACAGATGCATTCGCTATTCCTTCAATTGTATAGTCGGATGGGATGGCTCACCCAAACGTACGTTGGAGTGAGACGTCCTTTGCCAAAATCGCTTAAAACAGTTTCAGAACTGCAGAGAGAACGAGATGACGATATACGCTGCAATAGCGGTGTCTCTGTTTCAATATTGTTTTACCCTTGCTTTAAGCGATAAACTTTCCCCCTGGTTTTTGCCATACACTGTGCGCATTGTACAACGATCTACGTATACGAAACGAAAGCGCAATCGATAGCGAAAGTAGCCCATCTGAAATCTACAATAGCTCACGACTGAAATTTATCGCTCTCCTTTCAATTTGGAGAGGCGGGAGATACCATCTCCAATGTTTGCGTTTGCTCACTACGAGCAAAAATATATCTTCCCTTATTGCCTTATAAAGAAAACACTATTTCCATTTAGTCTGTTTTCGATAGTCTTGTTTGTCAAACGTGAGAACAAGGCTGGGCTGGAAATCTCGTTTCTTATCGCGCGGGAAAGATGTATTAAGCGTTTGTACGTTTGCCTAATATTTACAGTTGCCTCGTGTTCGTATTTATTTAAGCGACAGTTTATTTTCGTCCAATATAGCGTCCGGCAGTGACGGATTGAGAATATTTGCCACTCCCTTTCTTGCTGTGAATGTCATTAGAGCTTACTATGTAAGGCACCGCATTGACACCTCAAAAAACAGATGGAAAAATCGGTCTCGCGCCCACTCATAACCAGAAACTCATAACTAGAATAAAATGTGGCAACTCATAACTGACTTGAGGACCCACTCATAACTATGGTTATGAAATATATTTTAAACTTATAAAATATTTAATTTAGAGGAGTAACTCATAACCGATCATAAAAAATGCAAACACCTAAGCTGTGAACTACTTTGAAGTACATTTGAGACCAATAGTGCTTGCTTACTATTATATACTTGCATACTAATTTTAAAGTAGGTACTCTTTGTTTTATTATTTCATACTAAAAGGAAATATTTAGTTACAGTACAAACGACAACACAGTCTTAACTGTCATTTCAAGACGCAATTCACAAAAAATCCAGTGCTTACCCGTGGTACTACTCACGTGTCCGGTAGTACTACGGGTGATTAATTTTGCCTGTAGTACTACTTTTTATCTTTGACAATCAAAGAACACCATGTATGTGGCTAACTATCGGTTTTAATATTTATTTTATTTTGTACAAATTAAGGAAGGCTTTAATAAAACTATTTTAAAAGCAACTTTCAATTGCGAGTCATTTCATTTTTTAACCGACTTCACAAAAAGGGGGACTTTATCATTTCCATTGTATGTTCTTTTTTTACATTTGCTACCTCATAACATGTCATTTATTAACCGATTTGGAAAATTCTTTTTTGTTTGATATATAGTTCTGGATTAGTCTCATTGTCACCAAATCCGGGATCGGGCAACAAAAAAATACCCGTAGTACTATACCAACAGTAGTACCAACGGTAGTACCACGGGTAAGCACTAAACAAATCTTAGTGCGAGGAAGGGATAAATAGTTTCTCTCCGTGACATCTTCAACAAAAATAACAATATTGAGAAGTGATTGAGAATTAGTTTGTCCTGATAGCTACATCTCATCTACTCTTTCAAGCGCCGCATAAGAGAATACTATCTATCCAAGTCCTAAAATTATGATATATAAAAATTTAATAATATTCATATTATTTGTGTTATAGGTATTTCTACATATTTTTTATTTAGTACTAGCTGTGCCCGCGAACTCCGTTTCGCCATCAAAATGCTTAAAACAGTGTTTAGATTATCCTCCATTTTATTCCATAATGATTCAACTTTATTCTGCCTTTCTTGAGCAGCGGCCATTTGGAAATTAACAAATTAAGACAATTATCGTAGGTTCGTAATGCTCTAGGTACTCTTCAGGGCCTTTCATTTAATACCCATATTGCTGGGTTTGAAAACGATCTTTAATCCATTTTTTGAACGGCGGCCATGTTTAATTTAGGGCAATTTTCCTAAGTTCATAATGCGCTACTCTTTGAGACCTTTTATTTGATACCCATATTGCTAGGTTTGGAAACGAACTTTTATCCACCTTTTTTGAGCAGCGGCTATGTTGAATTTATGTCAATGTTTCTAGGTTCATAGTGCTTTACTTATCAAGGACTACTTTCATTTGATACCTATATTGCTGGGTTCGAAAACGAACTTGTATCCTTTTTTTAGCGGCGGCCATGTTGAATTAAGGTCGATTTTTCTAGGTACCTAATGCTCTACTCTTCAAGGCCTTTCATTTGATACCCATATTGCTAGGTTTGGAAACGAACTTTTATCCACCTTTTTTGAGCAGCGGCTATTTGGAATTTATGTAAATTTTGCTAAGTTCATAGTGCTTTACTCGTCAAGGCCTTTCATTTGATACCCATATTGCTGCGTTTGAAAACGAACTTTTATCCTTTTTTTAGCGGCGGCCATGTTGAATTTAGATCGATTTTTCTAGTTACCTAATGCTTTACCCTTCAAGGCCTTTCATTTGATACCCATATTGCTAGGTTTGGAAACGAACTTTCATCCACCATTTTTGAGCGGCAGCCATGTTGAATTTATGTCAATGTTGCTAGGTTCATAGTGCTTTATGCATTAAAGCTTTTGATTTGATACCCATATTGCAGGGTTTGAAAACGAACTTTTATCCTTTTTTTTTGAGCGGTGGCCATGTTTAATTTAGACCAATTTTCCTAAGTTCATATTGCTCTACTCTTTGATGCCTTTGTCAATGTTGCTAGGTTCATAGTGCTTTATGCATCAAAGCTTTTGATTTGATACCCATATTGCAGGGTTTGAAAACGAACTTTTATCCTTTTTTTTTGAGCGGTGGCCATGTTTAATTTAGACCAATTTTCCTAAGTTCATATTGCTCTACTCTTTGATGCCTTTCATTTGATACCCATATTGCTAGGTTTGGAAAGGAACTTTTATCCACCTTTTTCGAGCAGCGGCTATGTTGAATTTATGTCAATATTGCTAGGTTTATAGTGCTTTACTCGTCAACGCCTTTCATTTGATACCCATATTGCTGGGTATGAAAACGAACTTTTATCCTTTTTTTACGAACTTTTATCCTTTAGGACAATTTTTCTAGGTACCTAATGCTCTACTTTTCAAGGCTTTTCATTTGATACCCATATTGCTAGGTTTGGAAAAGAATTTGTATTCACCTTTTTTTGAGCGGCGGCCATGTTGAATTTATGTCAATGTTGCTAGGTTCATAGTGCTTTATTCATCAGAGCCTTTGATTTGTTACCCATATTGCTGGGTTTGGAAACGAACTTTTATCCGTTTTTTTGGAGCCGCGGCCATGTTGAATTTATGTCAATTTTTCTAGATACCTAATGCTTTACTCTTCAAGGCCTTTCATTTGATAACCATATTGCTGGGTTTGAAAACGAACTTTTATCCATTTTTTTGAGCGGCGGCCATGTTTAATTTAGGGCATTTTTGCTAAGTTCATAATGCTTTACTCTTCTAGGCCTTTCATTTGATACCCATATTGCTAGGTTTGGAAACGATCTTGTATCCACCTTTTTTGAGCGGCGGCCATGTTGAATTTATGTCAATGTTGCTAGGTTCATAGTGCTCTACACATCAAGGCCTTTCATTTGATACCCATATTGCTGGGTTTGGAAACGAACTTGTATCCACCTTTTTTGAGCGGCGGCCATGTTGAATTTTAGGCGATTTTCCTAGGTTCATAATGTTCTACGCTTCAAGGCCTTTCACTTGATACCTATATTGCTAGGTTTGGAAACGAACTTTTATCCATCTTTTTTGAGCATCAGCTATGTCGGCGAATTTACGTCAATGTTACATTAGGATCAAGAGTCCCGTACTCCCTCTACGCGTAATACTTTTAATAGTTAATGGATGAAAGAGTTTGATTCCTTAGTCATAATGTAAAAACATAATATAACACCTTTCAAAATGCCTTGAAGATACCCTTCATTTTTCAACATTTCAAATATTGTACCGATTTTGTGAAAATTGGCCAAAAATTAAACCAACCTACAAATTTTATATTTGTGACGTGATATTGTCATAAAAAATGCTATATACATTGGTTGTATGGCTTGATCCTTTTTCCTTACCACCACGGTACTACATAAGAAAAATACAATTTAAACTTCTTGGTTGGCAAAATTCAAATGGGCACAGCCAATAACAGAAAAGATTTTTTTTTGCAATATGTAACAGACTTGTCAAAATAATTTCACGTGCGCCATGTTGATTTTCTACATACTTTAAAAAATTTTATATGGTATTTTTTGAATAAAAATAAAAAGTGAATTTAAGCAAATGAAATTATGCCTAAATGTTCTTCCGGAAAATTTTAAGCATTGTGGTGTAAGCCATATCAAATTCTGTCCAGTAGTTTCGGAGATCTTTCCGGACAAACATTTGTACCCCTACGATTTTATTATATATGGAGATGTTATATACATTATAGTATGGTTTTATTTTTATATATTTTTTTACTATTTGATATCCTTCTAAGCTGCTATACCTACCTACACGCAAATTCTAATATATTAAAACTTCTCCTTTTGCAGGTCTGCTGGAATAAATTTCATTTATAAAATAAGCAGATCCTTTTTAACGGACTTTAACAAAATAGATACAGTCGAACATAGAACCTCTTCCTTCTTCAAAGTCGGTTAAAAAAGGAGGTTCTCAGTTTGACCTGTATGTTTGTATGTATGTTTGTCCGCGGTAATCTCGCGTTTGGCTGAATTCGATTTTGATGCGGTTTTCAGAAAAGTATTTGTTACATTTAGGATAAGGTTTTGGTATTTTAAATTAACTAAAAAGATTGAAAATAATTTTTTTACAAAAAATAAAACCGACTTCAAAAACACCAAAAAATCATATAAAATATCTATAAGAATACAAACAACATCACAGTTTTATATTAAAGTCGGTGCCAAGCAATCACCTGGAAAATCTTAAAAAATATAAGTACTTACTAGTTAAAATTTGGCACGAACTTCAATATATATTTTTAAAAAAATGTCATTTTGTCTTCTGTATTATTTGTGCAGTCTAATTTTCATGCGGGAGAGAGATTACACACCGCAATAACCACCCTCACCTTGCCGACCTGCAAGATGCCTCTTTACACCTCTTTAATACCAAGCTTTTTACTTTGATTTAAAATATTATTCACCCTTTTTTGTTAATGTTGTTAATAATTATTAAAGCGACTGTACATAATTGTGTAATTGTGTTGGTTATGAGTTTCGTCTTCTCACATCAGCAGTTATGAGTGGGACCTTTACGTATTGGTTATGAGATTTTTGGTTATGAGTGGGCGCGAGACCGAAAAATCGAAACAAAACACTCTATTGACTTCTGTCAATATATTGTAACCGGCCAATTTCTCTTTCTCTTTGAACAGAACCGCGCCCAGCACTGACGCGTATGGGGTTGAGGTGATGATCATGATGATGAAAGCTTCAATATCAAAAGGCATTTCTATCTTAATGTTTTGTTGTTTTCTGTTTTGACCATTGATAAAAAATTAATTCGTAAACATAATTATGACTGGTCAATTTGTTTGAAAGCTAGTAAGTATTTAAAGACAATTTCCTTCCAAAAACTCAAAGCGGCTATAATGTACCTATTTCATGAAGGTTTCGCATATCGCGTTAGCTTTATGCAATGGAATTCTTTTACTTTAGCGTTTTGCGTTTAACCGTTGTCAATTTACAGTGTAATTACCTATATATACATATTTTTATCTCTCATAATCATCACCCTGTCCTTTTATCCTATTCATAATTAGTACACCTACATTGGGTGGGTTTCTGCCGCCAGTCGATTTTAATGTCAGTGATGTTCCGATATTGGCATTATGTAAATTTGTTTTAAGCAAATAATATAATGCTGTCGTGACAGCGACTATTGACTCAATGTAATCGGTACAAGACATTTTCGGCGCCAGTTCTGATGCTAGTGTCCGACCCATGTAAACCAAATTAGTAATTTCTTATCTTCTTTATATTTTTTTCATTCTTAATAATTTACATTCTAGTTACATCAATATTCTCATCTACTAGTTTATAAGGGTATCTATTTACTGCACTAATGAGCAGTTTGGTTGAGATAGTAACGTCCACATCATAGGAGACCGTGGCTAATGACGCAATGTTATGTTTTGCGCGTGAATAACTTCACAAAATGTAAGTGTGGTACTTAGGCGATCTAGCGTTTCATGTTGACAATGCGCAAGTCGAGGATGTCTATAAGCTACTGTAGCCTTTTAAGCTATTCGTACACAGCGTTATACATAACTCCCATATCCGGCGGTTTTAGTCTTCAAGCGACTCTTTATTTTTACATACACAATACAAATTGACGTAAGTATGTCAATTTGTATTGTGGAAGATGCTGGGAGCCTAACATTGCTAGGTATCGCAGACTTGCGTAGCGCTAAGTACGAAGGTTTTAAGCGACGCTAAGGGGGGCGGTATGCTTTTTTTGTTATCCAAGTTGTACAAAATAGTGACCGAGTTGTCAGCCGTCGCGTGTCCTCACCTGAGACTGTTTGAAGCGTAGCTGCGGCTGGTATTTCCGCCTCAACTTCCGCGGGCAGCACACGCAAAGGATCCTTAAAAAAGCCCTGGAACAATAGAAAGTTTAGCTACATTATTATCCGGTCGGTGGCTATTTGCGTGGAAGAATTCGTCACGATGATATGCGAAACGTTTTATACAATGGTGCTCGACATGAAAATTTTAATGTTGGTGTTGGCTATGTTTCGTCTTAAATTTCATTTCATTCAAAATTGTACTTTATCATATTATTTAACTTTATGTTATGGCCGGTATACACTTTGTTTAGTGTTTAGTGCGAGTGGCTTGTTTAGTGTTAAGTGTTTAGTAAAAAACACGTTCGGACAGCTTCTGTTTAGTGTTAAGTGTTTAGTGTTTAGTGTTTAGCGAATAGGAACGCGTTCTATTTTTTCTGCGAGTCGCCCCTCCCGCTCTCCCGCCTTTACCCCTCACTTGCAGCTAAACACTCAATAAACACGTCTGGACAGATCTGTTTAGTGTTTAGTCCATATAATGAACAAATAAACTAAACACTGTTTACTAAACAGTGTAGGGACAGCACCTACTAATCACTTAACACTAAACAATCTACTAAACACTAAGCACTTAACTAAACAATGTGTATACCGGCCATAATACTAGCTGTGCCCGCGAACTAAGCCTTTTTAAGGCTTAGTTCGCGGGCACTTCAATCGCGTTCTTAGTTATAAATCTTTTATATTTTTCCCGTTTTAGCAACATTTTCCATTCATTTTCTTCTTCTATTAGTCGTAGCGTGATATTACATAGCCTAAAGCCTTCCTCGATAAATGGACTATCCAACACAACAATATTTTTTTCAGTTCGGACCAGCAGTTCCAGAGATAAGCACGTTCAATCAAACAAACAAGCAAACTCCTCAGCTTTATAATATTAAAATAAAAAAAAACTGTAGATTCTTATTGTTATAAGAAGCGTCGGCGGCGCAATGAATTCGGCATTTGCCTTCCAATGGGGATGTCCGGGTTTCAAGATCGCCATGTACCAATGTGTTTTTCGTTTGCGAATTTCACATGTACATTTGTCTGACGCTGATATGGTGAAGGAAAACATCGTGAGGCAATCTGCATACATCTGCGAATAAATTCAAAGGTGTATGTGAAGTCCACCAAAGCGCACTAGGCCAGCGTGGTTGACTAAGACCTAAACATCCTAACTTAGGGTAGGCTCCAACCCCTCAGTGGGGATGTATATGAGCTGTTATGATGACTATGAATATTTTTATAGTTCAAAAAGGGCATATTGTCTACCTATCGTTTGAAACATGGGCTTATTTTTATAGTCTATCAGTTGGCCAAAATTAGTCGTTATGATGTTTTATTTGCGTTAATAAGGGTTGAAAAACACAGTCAGACGTGCTACTCTCTATGGCTCGTATTAATAACTAGCTTTCCGCTCGCAGCTTCGTCCGCGTTATCTTCGTTTTTCCTGTGGAAGTTGAAACCTATATTTCTAAGTTATATTGTAGCATTCTATTAGTGAAAGAATTTTTCAAATCGCCCTAGTAGTTTCGGAGCCTATTCAATACAAACATACAAAAATACAAATCATTCCTCTCAATAATATTAGTATAGATGATTTGTTCCTTATTCGTCATATTCCTGATTGGTCATATTCCTTATTCGACACTTTCCTAACTGGTCATATTCTTAATTCGTCAGATTCCTGATTCGTCATATTCCTGATTGGTCATATTCCTTATTCGACGCTTTCCTAACTGGTCATATTCCTAATTCGTCATATTCCTGATGATTTGTTCCTGGTTCGTCATATTCCTGATTGGTCATATTCGACACTTTCCTAACTGGTCATTTTCCTAATTCGTCATATTCCTAACTCATCATTGTACAGTCAAATGAAATCGTGAACACGCGCGAAGTAGTTATACTTTGTTCTACGGTTACAACACAATAATTTACTTAAGGCGGAGTCCCATGTAAACAAATTTGTATGACTTGGCAGATAAGCAAAATTATTTGTCAAACTCGTCATAACTCAATTACTGTATTTGTACCCATAATGCAATAGTAACTTTTTTCCTCTTTCACTTGCGAATTGCGATTAAATGATAATAATCTTCGTTCGCACCATTATTACAAGTCTGCAAGGCTATCTTTCCCGATTATAATTATATTACAATATCATTGACTCCATACAAATAATAAAGTGATAATGACATTAGACAAGTGACAATGACAGAGGATTTCTATAATAAGTTTGTGCAGACAAATGTACATGGTATGACGAGTGAGGAATATGAAGAATCAGGAATATGACGAGTTAGGAATATGACCAGTAAGGAATGTGTCGAATAAGGAATATGACCAATCAGGAATAGGACGAATCAGGAACAAATCGCTTTTGATAGATGTTCCAATACATTAAACGTCGAAACTGTATATATTTTTTAAAAAACGTCGCCCCACACTAGGATTTTCTCGTGTGTCGTGGGTGCAGTTACAAACATAGAATATCACATGCACATACGCCCAGACCGGAACAAATTTCGGTAGGCCATACAAAACATTTGTCCCGTACGGGAATCAAACCCGCGACCCGTTGCGCAGTAGGTGATCACTCGACCTCAGCGCTAAACGTGTCGTCAAAAAATAAAAATTGATCACAACTTTGAGATGCATTTAGTAATACGAGCCTATGTCTCTAATCTTTGTTTCGAGGTGTGTTCCTCTGGAGAGCTATTTTTTAATTACGTATGCGACTTCGAAATCACCGATGTGACTAATAATCACTGATTTTCAATAATTCTTATTTTTGAATATGACTTATGTGACTACCTTAGTCACGGATGTGATTTCATTACGAGTGCCCTCACCCACTCGTAAACAAGTCATAACTGTGGAAACGTTATCTGTGTTTTGTTTAGAGAACATATTGACAAGTTTGAAGTTGATATTGATGTGTTCTTAAATAGTTTTTTTAGCGGCGGTGCCCGCCGCTGTGCCCGCGGCGCATCCCCAAGCGTGTAGCGAAGCACGCAGCGCGCATCGCTTCATCGAGAATTGTCGCTGCGTACGCCGCCGTCGCGTGTAATAGTGGAAATAGTGGTCTAAGGCCTCGTTTACGGAGACGCGGGGCGTTGCGCGGCGCGGCCCGCACAGAATTCAAACATATGGCGTTGTATGAGTGCGTTTACGGAGAAGCGATTTTACACGCCTTTGCTTGAAATGGCGCGTTTTTTACGGCCGAGCCCGTGGATGGCACCGCCGCGTCTCACGCCATACGTAATTCAAAAATAGCTCTCCTGGTCCCACTATACTTTACCCCACTCGTTGAACCACGAGGTAATGTGGTTCCGCTCGGTTCCACCACTGGCCAATGAGACCACGCGGAATAACTTTAGTCGTTCCTGTAGACCCATTTCCTGTAGACCCATTTATAAGATCGTCTATTTCTCATAACCAAACTAATTATGCCAAACTAGTTTGGCCATACGGAATTATGCCAAACTCTTATTACTATGCTATACACATGCCGAGTCTATAGCACTAGTTCCGTTGAGTTATCCAATCACGAAACTACTACCGACTTTCCGATAAATGTCAATAAGGTCGATAAAACTGATTTTTTCACTTGTAGTCGTTAAGAGGACTGTGAAGTGCCAATTCATGGGTCGAGTATGCACTTAAAAAATGCAGTTTGTTGCACACCGCTGTTGAAAGTCCGAGGTAAGTACCTACATTTCTTATTGAAATATTGATTCGGGCGATTACTGTTTTACCCCCCTAAACCTTTACGAAATTAGACACTTTTGTTTCTATGTTTGTACGTTTTGCTTTTTTTTGTAATTCAGTATAATTTAGTCAAAAAAGATAAAAATATTCGAGGTAGTTTTTAAGTCTAAAATTTGGATATTTAGATGCGAATAATTTATATTCTGAGCTATATTATTTCAAAATCAAAACGTACAAACCTAGATCTTTATTATATCTACAACATTTCCAAAAAATATTAAAATTGGACTATGTAAAGAGGGAGAAAAGCGTTATCGCTTTTTGTATGAAAATTTACAGCTTCACAATCCTCGCCTTCAGACTTTCCTTATTTTTTTTTATTTTTATAAATTTCTGTTGTTATGTAACATAAATAATTTAATTAACCATCAATCACCATAAAAAAATATTTATCCGACATTCTTTTGTTTATTTATTCATAATATGTCGTGTATTTACTTACCTAAATACTTTTTGATGCAAAGCCCGGGCATAAATTCTTTATGGCCCTACTAGTAATGCAAATCAGTTTGACTATTAGGAATAGGTATCTTATAAATGGGTCTACGAGGAATGGATGTTATAATTAAAATCGCCAAAAAAGGCAAAACAAATACTTGGACAAAAATAATCCAGGATCGTGGCATTGATGACATTTGGTTTAATTAAAACAAACGTGTTACGTGTCACCAGAGGCAACGATCACTAATATTCAAATTGCTGTACCGCCCGCAATGTGTGAAAGTATAGAGCGAAACGCAGGACTGGAAGAAGAACTGAAACCACCAGTTCGGTGGTCGAGAGTACAGAAACTGGACTAGTCCGTATATTTTAAAAGTTGGAATGTCGTCGCATACCATATGTGTCGGTTGGTAGTCAACAGACGTGTGTGTAACTCCTTTTTTTTTTTTTTCTCGGGGGGAAATGCGTAACCGCACCGTACCCGCCGTTGGCTAAACAGCGAGCGTGTGTGGGGCTCTCCCGGCAGCATGCCAGGCCTACCCACTAAAACCCCCCGGTGTTCTCCCTGCCCTTAAGGGCGCGCTAGGTAAGGTCCACACTGCGACTCCACTACCTACGCGCCCGGGCAAGCCCGACCCAGTCGGGCTATCGCCAATGGCAAAGTAAAAAAAAAATTAAAAACCCAATTTGCCGAACCATCCCATCCCCAACCAGGTTCTGGTTCTACGCATAAATGAATTTCGCGAACGGCTTACGCATATCTTTAGTCCAAAACATTGCTACTAGGTTCTCATTACTTATATCGCTTATAGCGATGCACAAAGCCTATTACATCGCATTATTGAGTTACTATCCGGCATCATTTCTCATTACGAGTGCACGCTCAACTGATTACACGTAATTACATCGAAGCACAGCATCATGTCGAGTCTGTAAAATATGGCTTTAATGAGCCGTAAAATGTACAGCGAAGATCGTTAATACATTTAACGTTTTTATGTTTATGCAGTTTACAATATGAACTTCGGTCATTTCGATATTAATTATTGTAATGAAACTGAAATAAAATTAATAATAACACGTTTTTCGCATATTACAAGCGATTGACCTTAAATTTATTTAAGAATTTTTAAATTATCTCTTCAAAAGCTTTTGGTGTAATATATATTTTTTTATTGTTTGTTCTTTGGGCACAAAGTAAAACAATTGGTTACAATACAAGAGTTACTGAGTTATGTATTTTTTAAAAGAAAATTATTAACGCTTATACAACTTATTCGATCTATCACGTCTTTACAATTACTATATCCAGCGTACAGTATAAATTAAACAACACGATATAAATACCTACTACATTGCTACCTACATTGCACCGGACACCGCTCCGGTGTGCGGCGCTGCGGTTTTTAATTTTGACTGAAGAATCTTAATTTGTATACAAAAACCGCAGGGTATAACACACTCACACCGCACGCTCGTGCGGTTGTGCGGCGCGCGCGATGGCACCGCACTCCCCGACGGTGATGCGGTGCGGTCCGCGGGGTATGCCACACTGTGCCGCAGTATCGTACGGATTTTTGCGTAGAAAGGACATGCATACGCGTAATAGATCTCGACATAGATAATACGGTGATGCGGTGCGTCGTGCATCGCAGCTCCGGACGGAGATACGGAGCAAACCGTACGGTGGCACGGTTCCGTGCCGCCGCAGACGCATACGGTTTTCGTCCCTCCGTACACCGCAGTGGGATGCGGCGGCAATGTGTTAAGCGCCTAAAAAGAGCCCTTCTGTCCAGATAGGCATAACTGAGCTATGCCGCTAGCATTGCAGGTGTCCATGAGAAGTGGTTACTGCTCGTACTTACCATCAGCGGGCCTATTACAGATCTCATGGTTTTCAAATGATATCATGATGACATCATAGTGCAAAGCGAAATATAACATTTTCGGTCAGATTTTTGATCATTCGTTCATTATATCATGATGACATTATTGAAATTATGCCATAGTAATGATATCATTTGAGATCGGTCATACCAAATGAAGCATTTGATGACTTTCTTATCTCAAATTTATACCATGTCATACGATGAAAGATCCATAATAGGCCTGCAGGTACGCCACTGGCTCTTCTGTCACCGATAGCAATAAAAAAATCTCATAAAAAAACTTTTTACAGACTTACAATTTAGGTAAATATGTTAGAACGATGCTTGACATTTCCCCTTTGTTAAGGATTGTTTCTTTACTAAATTGATTGAATTTGCGACAAAATTGTGTCGATTCGAACTCCATCATTCAGTTTGATCAAGTCATTAGAGTTGAGGCTGGTGGACGAAAACTTTTAAGGATTCATTTAGAATTATCATCAAGGAAGGAAATGAAGTTTGGGGGTGGCAAAGGGCCCATTAGCATTGTAATTCGCTTTTTCCTCCCAATAGGCTCTAGGGGATTCGATTATGCTTTAATTACAAGGGGTGAAGGATAGTCCTAATGAGCGACACGTTTAACAGCACTGTTAAAGTATGCTTATACCGTGCACCTGTTAATTACTTTGTATGAGATATACCGGGTATATCTTTTTTTGTGTCCCTCTTCTTTCAACATTGAGTTCATACCAACGTTAATATTTGTTTACTGATGTTTATTTTTCTCGGAAAAGCTTTTACAGCGAAAAAAGGGGTTTTCATTTTTAAGTTTTATTTATGTTACGCAATGTATGGCGCGCCGGCATCATTTTTGTTCCGCTCACACCACCGGTGCGTTGACGCTCGATGACCCCAACAGCTGATTCCGCGTGCACTATGATGGAAAAATAAAACGATTTACATTTCAAAGTAAATTTTTGGTGTATTTCATAACACAACAAAATTAAAAAACGGAAAAAATTATGAATTTTCCGGGAGAAAATTTCGGTGATTTTCAAATTAGGATCATGGTCTGAACTCACTGTTAAAAGAAAAGGGACACCGTCACTTTTATTATGTATATAAGTCTGTTTTTCTTTCAAAAAATAGAGGTTTATAGATTTTTACCAAGGTTTAGGTCCTTATTAAATGATAGAAGCGGGCTACATCCGAATTCCACCGCTGACTTATAAATTGACGACGACTTATAAATTCGAAATCCTCCGCTGACTTACAAATAACGACCTATATTGAATTGCGCTTTGTTTATTTTGTTCAACATCATCATCATCATCATCACAGCTCATAGGGTATATGCTATCCTATGTTAGGGTGATTAGGTCTTAGTCAACCACGCTGGCCCAGTGCGGATTGGTCGACTCCACATACACCATTGAATTTCTTCGCAGATGTATGCAGGTTGCCTTATGTTTTTCTTCACCGTAGGAGCGTCAGACAAATGTACATATGAAATTCGAAAAAACATATAACACATTGGTACATGGCGGTCTTGAACCCCGGACTTCCCGATTGGAAGGCAAGTGCAGAGTCCACAGCGCCAACGACGCTCATGATTTTGTTAAAACCTCAAAACATTTGAAATAAGTTTACCCATAGTTGTCTTATCAGCAATGTTTTTCAAAACCAAAAACTTCTATTAAATATCTAGCGTAAAAATATCAATGCCTAAAACCTTCACAAAATTTTTAAAGAAGAGTACCTACACCTACACTTAATATGTAGTCAGTTTTTATACATAGATAACTAAATGTTTCACATGATTAGTCCTTGATCTTGTATGGTGTAAGAAACTGCTTCATCGCTCCACGCAGCTCATTAGGGCCAACCATCAAAATTATCTCACAAGGAAAATTCTGGTACAAGGGAAATAGTATCTGTGTTAAGGAAAAAAGGGAAAAAAATATCTGCAAAATGAGAAGGAAAGTGCGGTTGATCAAAATTATGACGTATTGCTTAGAAATGGGCATACTTACCCTCATACCAGCTTAGTATGATATACGCGGAGGCCTCGTCAATACCAGATAGTAAACACAAGGAAAAATTATACTTAGAGGATTATCTCGGAAACTACTCGTAATGTTCTGGATTTTCTTTCTTTAGTTTGATTGTTTGATTATAGTAATTGGGTGGATAAGCAATCGATAGTAGTATTACACAAGATATACTTGAACCGAACACTTCTGACAGATGCGTATGAAATATTTCAATTTCCAATAATACATCATCATTTCGGTCAAGAGACGCCTACTGTTAGACATAGGTCTTTTCAAAAGATTATCAAAGTGATCAGTCTTGCGTTTCTCGCATCCAGCAGTTTCCGGTATATTAACCACACTGATCGTCGGTCCACCTTGTACACTGTGTTTCCCGCCACATTTTCTGGACCGACAACGGTCGTCAGACTTACGAGCTATGTGTCCTACGCACTCCCACTTATGGTTCTCATTTCTTTAGGTTATGATGGCGTCTTTAGTTCTTCTGCAGGTCTCATCATCCCGGATTCCATCACGTATAGAACCCCGAGCATAGCCGCCTCCATTATCCTTAGGGTTGCCTTGAACCTTTTTACGAGGCCCACTAACCGCCATGTTTTAGTACCCTGTGTCATCACTGCATACGCGATTAAAGGACCTTCGCCTTGAGATACGCGGATAGGGCGATAATATGCTGCGTGGCTTCCCCAACTCTGCCTAGTGGAGTTGGATTCATCAATTTGACGACACGGTTTGACGACACGGTTAGCGCAGAGGTCGAGTGATCGCCTACTGCGCAACGGGTCGCGGGTTCGATTCCCGCACGGGACAGATATTTTGTATGGCCTACAGAAATTTGTTCCGGTCTGGGCGTATGTGCATGTGATATTCTATGTTTGTAACTGCACCCACGACACAGGAAAAAATCCTAGTGTGGGGCGATGTTTTAAAAAAAAAAAAAAAAAAAAAAATGGCCTATACATATTAGATCATGTTATTAAAACACTAATTTCACTAGTTTCACTTGATTCTTTTTTATATTTAACTTATTGCGACCGGTTTCGAGACATCATCATCAGGCAATATCTTGAAACCGGTCGCAATAAGTTAAATATAGTAAAGAATCAAGTGGAACTAGTGAAATTAGTGTTTTAGTAACAAGATACCATGGAGTTCCATCAAGAAATTACAACACAAAGCTTTAAACCATATTAGATGAAATAGCAATATTAGTCGTCAAAGCTGTACGAAACGCTGTTTCTTCACTTAGACTTATATTAAGCAAACACATAGCCGAAATATCTCAGAAAAATATTTCAAGTGAGATGTTAATTGATTCAAACAACTCAGGTGGTATATTTTGTCACACTTTCTTGGAATGAGTGTTCAAATCCATAAATTTGTTGGTGTACAATTAGTTGTCGATCTACAAAACGGCGAGAAATCCACACCGTGCAGCAAAGGCAACGTAAACAAGACAAACACAACGTCTGCACAACAGCGTCCCTTCTGGACATCTCTTTAATCAACGAACGTTGTCATGTAAATATTGTGCGAGCGTTCCAGAAACTTAGGACAACTTTATTAAAGACTGACTGCAGCTGTTTGAGTGGGAAATTCGAGTAGCTCAGTTATGAATGCGGTGGGAGTTTTGGGTAAATATTATTTTTATAAAAATATAGACTTTTTGACATAGCATGTTTTACTGCATATATTTTGATAAATGTGACTAAAGTAAATTAAAGCAAGCGATAACAATTTGTAAGGAGATGTGTTCCTTTGTGATTATTGATATTGGTCGATTTATGTTTTTTATATTTTTCAGTAGATTCTAATAGTATCTTCTAAATTGTTAGACCAAACCTTTTTTTTTGTAATTATAGTTTTTAATATACAACACCCTGGCTAGTCTTACTTTTGACACATGTTTGTATTTTGATAGTTCTTTTTATGTGACATTTTATTATTATCTTATATATATGAATTTCTATTATATTATCAACACGCAATCTGCAGTTTTTATTTAAATATTACCGACTAAAAGGTTATGGGCTTATGTGCTTCAAGTTGATGATATAAAGCTAAAATAATAGAAAATTCAGTACCCCGTGCCCCGATAATGACCGTAAGTCACCAGAACTCCATATCTAAATTAAACGGTAGAGCAAACTACAATACCTGGAGTTTTGCCATGAAGATGACTCTCATCGACGCTGAACTGTGGGACCTCGTCGCTCAACCTGAATCGTGTGCTGGAAATTTGACACCAGAAGAGTTCAAACGCCGCGATCAACGAGCAAGGTCTAAAATTTGCCTAAATATTTCTGAAAGTGTATATCCAATTGTGATAAGCTGCGACACTGCCGAGCAAACCTGGAAAGCTTTACAAAAAGAGTACGCAGATAGCAGTCTTAGTAGACGTCTGGCATTACTTAAGAAGATGTTTAACTCTAAACTCGAATCCTATCCTAATTTAGAATCATATGTCAATGACATACGTGACACGCAGCTGAAACTCACTGCAATTGGAAAACCTATAGAGGACGAGTTTGTGGGTGTAGTAATGTTAGCTGGACTCACTGAAGAATATCTCCCTATGGTAATGGCAATCGAACACTCTGGCGCTACCATCACGTCGGATTTTGTGGCAACAACACTTTTAAAGGAAGATCAACGTGGAACAAATAGCACGGTCAACAATAACGTTCTCGCAACTTCATCAAGGATGAATGTATCGTGTACCTACTGCAAGAAAGCTGGTCATCACGTTTCTAAATGCAGGAAGCGTTATTTTGATAATAAAAAGAAAAATAAGGGCATCGGCGATTCCATAGCTAATTATAGTTCAGATTTTACACTTTTATCATCTTTTCATTCATTTACAGGCCATCATTCCCCTTCATTATCCCAGGATTGGTACATTGACTCTGGAGCTACTAGTCACATGAGTTGTTATAAGGATTGGTTTGTGGACTTCACACCTCTCCATAAGCCAATTACTGTTGTAAATAAAGAAGTTGTATATAGCGAAGGTAAAGGCTCTGTTCTTGTAAATATAGCTAATAGTGTAATAAAAATAAGTAATGTTTTATATGTACCTAAATTATCGACTAATTTACTATCAGTTAGGGATTTAGTTAAAAAAGGATTTTTAGTTCTCTTTAATTCTGATGGTGCTGCTATTTATAAAAAGGATGAGTGTTACATGTCTGGCACTATATTGGCTACCGGCACAAACTTTGCAGGTATGTATAAGCTAGACTCCTCTCCATGCCAAGCATACGTTACACAAAATGATATTTCCGTATCAATATGGCATAGGCGGTTAGGTCATTTGAATACAAAAGCGATGGATATATTAAAGAAACGTCGCATAGGTGTCTATTATACTGACAGATTTAATCAAATCTGTGTCCCTTGTCTAAAAGGCAAACTGTCAAAAAGGCCGTTTAAAAACTCTATGAGTAGGTGTAATAGCAAATTAGAGTTGATACACACGGACCTGTGCGGACCAATGAGTACGCATTCATGGGGTGGATCTTTGTATCTACTAACTTTTACAGATGACTTCTCACGAAAAACTTTTGGGTACTTATTAAAAAATAAAAGCGAAGTATTCACAAAGTTCGTTGAATTTAAGCATCTTGTTGAAAATCAAACAGGGTTAAAAATAAAAGCGATTAAATCTGACAATGGCACCGAATATGTAAATAGCAAAATGTCAACATTTCTCAAAGAGAATGGTATTATTCACCAAGTGACAGTACCTTATAACCCTCAGCAAAATGGCTTAGCAGAAAGGGTAAATAGAACTGTCATTGAAAAAGCAAGATCAATGCTTGAAGATGCAAATCTCCCTAAAGCCTACTGGGGTGAAGCTGTTAGTACAGCGATATATTTAAAAAACCATCTACCTACTCAGGGCTTAAGTAACAGAATACCCGAGGAAGTTTGGTCTGGAAAACAAATCAATCTTTCTCATTTACGTGTATTTGGATGTACTGCTCATGCACTAGTACCGAAAGAAAAGCGTACTAAGCTAGAATCCAAAACACAAGAATGCATCTTCGTAGGATATTCTCAAAATTGCAAAGGATATCGGTTAGTTGATCCTCAGAATCCTAGAAAGATAATTTTAGCAAGAGACGTTGTGTTCATAGAGGATAAAAAATATGAAGACTGTGAGTTGATGAAATCATCAAACAACATAGATGAACCGTCAGTGACAACAATAGAGGTTCATCCAGCTGTTTCTAATTCTATTCCTATAGAAACCTGTGATTCTAACGATGATACTCCTAGTACTTCGTCTTCATTTTCTCCGTCTCCTAATTGTGAAACGCATATTATGACTCAATCTACTGAACCCACTTCTAGTGTAAATCCAGAGCCACAAGTCAGTGACAGTGAGCAACACCGCTATCCTCGTCGGGAACATCGTTCTCCAGTAAGATGTGAAGCGGGTGCTTATCTTGTATCTCCTGACTTTGAGCCAGAGACCTATAAACAAGCGTTAGAAGACGCGCACAGTGAAGACTGGCGAAATGCCATGAATAACGAATACAATTCATTAATATCTCATGGCACCTGGATTTTAGTGGACCGACCTAATGATCGGAAACCAATAAAATGTAAATGGGTCTATAAAATAAAGAGAAATACCAGCGGTGAAATTGTTAAATATAAAGCTAGGCTTGTAGCAAAAGGTTTCACTCAAGTGCATGGTGTCGATTACGGAGAAACTTTTTCTCCAGTGGCCAGGTTGTCATCCATTCGACTTCTTTTAGCATATGCTGTAAAGCTAGAGATGCAGATAGACCACTTAGATGTGGAAACAGCTTTTCTCAATGGTAACCTAGAGGAAGAAATCTATATGGAGCAACCCGAAGGTTTTGTCAAAGAGAGTAAAAAAGTGTGCCTACTCAAAAAAGCACTCTATGGTCTTAAACAAGCACCAAGGCAATGGAATAAAAAAGTCTGCGAAGCCATGGAGCAGTTGTCTCTGACTCGTGCAGAAACGGAACATTGCATATATTTTAAGAAAGAATGAGATAAACTCCTTGTAGTGGCTGTTTTTGTTGATGATTTTTTTATTGCTTGCAATTGTAGTAATATGAAAGAGTTGTTTAAGACAGGACTGAAACAGTATTTTACTGTAAAAGATTTAGGACCTGTCAAGGATTGCTTGGGAATGAGAGTTACAAAACATGAAGATGGCAGCATTAGTCTAGACCAAACCAAGTATATTGAAAAGTTGGTAGAAAAATTTAACCTCACTAATGCGATACCAGTTTCTACACCTTTAGAGCCAGGTCAAAAACTGACTTTGCCCGAAAAAGATAAGGAGGCACCAGACTTACCGTATCAGCAGCTTGTAGGGTCTTTAATGTACATTTCCATTGGCACAAGACCTGATCTAGCTCATGCAATATCGTCTTTAAGCCAATTCAATGCACATTACGGGGAGGTGCATTGGAGAGCTGCTAAACGTGTATTAAGGTACTTAAAGGCTACTAAGGATAAAAAGCTCAAGTACTCTCTATCCAGTGATGATGACATTATAGGTTATGCCGATGCAGATTACGGATCAAATCCAATTGACCGTAGGTCGTGTACCGGATATGTATTTATCTCATGTGGCTCTGCTATATCCTGGGAGTCTAGAAAGCAACGCACAGTCGCACTATCAACCACAGAGGCTGAATATATGGCTCTTAGTGATGCTACTAAAGAGGCTATATATCTCAAGTCGTTAGTCACAGAAATATTTGGTAATATCAACCCAATCACCATTCATTGCGACAATCAAAGTGCACGTAAACTCACTACAAATAATACTCACCATTCTCGTACCAAACATATTGACGTAAGGTATCATTTCATACGGCATTCCATCAACAGTAATGAAATTATTTTTAAATACATACCTACTGGCTGTATGGTCGCCGATGTCCTTACCAAACCTTTACCTAATATAAAGCATTTAAAATGTGTTAAGTGTTTAGGTTTAGTGTAGTTTCTGTAATGTTAAAGTTTCGTGATAATTATTATTTGTATAGTGTGCTTTGTTAATTTTAATGCGTTGGAGTATATAAAATACACATGTACAGGGTGTTGATATTACGGGGAGGTGTTAGACCAAACCTTTTTTTTTGTAATTATAGTTTTTAATATACAACACCCTGGCTAGTCTTACTTTTGACACATGTTTGTATTTTGATAGTTCTTTTTATGTGACATTTTATTATTATCTTATATATATGAATTTCTATTATATTATCAACACGCAATCTGCAGTTTTTATTTAAATATTACCGACTAAAATAAATGTTATTCGATATTGTTTTAAATTTGGACTCTTATAAAGACTTCAGTATTTCCTTTATATTATATCTGTTTTGATCGTATCGAAAAAGGCATGAAAACTAAAATTCATTGCCTTTATCTCACTAAATGGTAAATAAAGGTCAGGTGGATTTTTCAAATACAGAAGAAAAGGCTATCTTATCAATAAATACTCGTAGCTGGAACATTAAAATGCATTTAACATTACTGTTTTGATGACACAATTTAGATAATAATAGTTAGCCATGGAAAATCGAGAAGTCCAACTGCCATGGACGACTACCAGAAAAATATCTGATCGGACAAGACGTCGATCTCTGGATCTCCAGAACTGAGCGAGATGCCACTATCCACTAGTAAATGAAACCTTTTTAACAGTATTATTTGTATTAAGATTTTCGTATATAAAAAATAATAACCCAACCTAACTCGAAAAAGTTTTAGGTGTAAAAGTTTTCGTGTAGTTTCTTCACCTCACCTTTGATATTTTATGTCAACTCCATTATTATGCCACCCTTATATTTCATTCTGAAGGGAGCAGAAATCTCATATTGACGCTACCTCAAAAAGATGTCACGAAGTAATGTTTTAATATTGCATCCCTTACCCAATACTTTTAATGATGTCGAGACTTTTGTGTCTGTCTCCCGCGGTTTTTCTTATAACATGTCATATTAAAGGGACTTTTTGTATTATGTGAATTCCACAAAGGAACGAAAGGTATCTAAGCGTTTTTTTTTCGAAACATGGGTGTAGTGCTACCATAGCATATTTTACTCATGTTTTTCATGAATTACTTACAATCTTTTCAATTATAAGTATTATATACAAGTATTTTAGTGCCGAGATATATGCACCATTTAACATTATTAAAGTCGAGAAAATTTGATTTTAAATCCGTTCTTTTATATTAAAAAAGTCAAGTATGGATATTTTTCTTTGCCGAGGAATAGTTTGGACAACCAGTGGTAGATCAGGTTTACTTTTTTTCAGGAAAAAAGTTTCAACATGAATTAATAATGTAATAAATCTGATTATAAGGAAGACAAAAGATAATATTCACATTATCCTACAAAAAATAGGGGTTTCTCAACTACAGCCATAATAATAGTAATATTTTTTACGTATTTCGATTGTGAAAATTATAGCTTTTATTATTTTAATCATATTCCATAAACTTGAAGCAGTCTATAAATTCAAATTCGAGAACCTTTTTCAAAAATAGTTTTTTATAAATACTTAATGGCCAACACACTGAAAAAAGTTCTCTACAATCTGCTTGGAAATTGGGAGAGCCTTTTTGAGAAACTACTCGAAAGATCAAATTGTTTTCTCCTCTCTTCACATGCGTGATTATGATTTTATAAAACGATATAATATATGCCTGTGATTGAAGCTGGTAAGTGATTGGAACAGTTACTCAAATTTTATTAGTTTACGGTACAAGTTGTCTTAATGAACTTCAAATTGTGACATTATTCAATCACATGCAGTTTTATCTGACTTATTAATATTATATAATAATCAGGGACTCAAGATATGCTTTTTATAGCTCCAAGATTTTTGACAGTGGCTAATTGTTGTAGTCCATGTAGCGTTTAGGTTATTTTTAGTACTTAACAACATGAAATTGGATTTTGCAGGATTTAATGTAATTTTATTTGATACACACCTTTATTTATACATGCGAGGTCATTGCATTTGTAATTGTTTACTTGTTACTGCATTTGTAATATCTAATGGTAAAAATGGCGAGTAAAGCTGCATATCATCTACATAATCATAAATGACAACTGTAATGTGTTAAGGCTTAGGTTATATCAGCATCATACAAAATATACAATATTGGACCAAGCATACAACCCTGGCAAATGCCTCTGGAGGCAGATATATTTTGTTCTATTAACATATTGCTGTCTTTGGGAGAGATAGCTATTGAATCACTTGTTTGTATTTGTACCACAACTGTAACCATTGCTTCGGTAGCAATCCTATCAGCTTGTAGCTTTCTTGTATCTAGGGCTTGAAGTATGCGGTCGATAATATCAGAAAGTCTGTGACATTACTATAATACTCTCGAAAGTGTGATTCATTGATATAGTTTCTCACTCACGTAAAGTAATTCAATATCTAACAGCGTTAAATTTGAGCATACCTTTACCTACATACATAGTTATAATATGTAATACTAAAAATAAATGAAACCACTCGACTAGTAAGACACAAAGAAAGCATCCTGTAATATTGAATTTTATTGTGGGCAGTGTATACGCCGTGTTATTATTTCACAGCTCATTTCAAAGAGAAGTAGTTCAATTTTTGTCTTTAATCAGGTGGGTGATTTCGTAACTCATCTGCAATCGGCCATCGTATAGATTTGATAATTCTGTTTGATTAAAACTGATTTTGATTATGTTTAATATTTTTTTAAGTCGTCGTCTGAATGATATTGGTATATTTGTTGAATAATACAACCAATATATAAAGCTAATGAACGTAATTCCGTTTTTCTTCATTAAGTCATCCAGTTCGATAATGATTGCCGATCAATCGATGAGTTACAAAATCACCGCCCAGGTAAGCAAACGAATCGAAGGAAACGTGGCATTCAAAGAATCGAGGAAATCAACATTTTTTCACATAGCAATAAGTATCAAAATTCATGTGACCGTATTTAGGTGTATTCTTATATTACAAATTCCCTTTATAGTCGAAGACGAAAATGTCATCCAAACATTTTATGTTTTTGGATATGATTAATCTTTAACGGCCGGATTTGGTTACTAGCGGTATCCGCGTGGTTCCATACGAAATACGTCAAAATTCTATCTCCAGTAGGTAAATTCAGAGATAGGATTGAAACCGCTGATAATAGGTAGCTACAGTCGCCGATAGTACATGTGGTTCCTGTTAAGGCCGATTTACATCAGACAAGCAAATGCTCATTCTATCCTCACTCTATTAAATTCTTTTGGTGTAAACAGATATAGAGCATTCTTTCGTTGTTCTATCGGTGTTCTTAAAGATTCTATGGAATTTCCTAGGAATGCTCGCTCGCTTGATGTAAACGGCCCTAGAGCGTGCCAACAGTTGCTTAGAGCGTTCTTGTGTGTTCGGATGCGCTCACTCCTCGGAGCGGTCATTTCAATGCGTTTCTGTGTTCAAGCGATTCGGCTTATCTAAACATCTATTGTGCAAGAATTCTAGCTCTTGGTTCTCATTCTTGCTCGTTGATCTTTTGGTGTAAACACTCAAAACGAACGAGCTTACATTAAAAGATCAAAAAAGAATGCTCTTGTTCCAGCTCTAACTCTTTGTTCGTTTAGTTTAAACGCACCTTAAGGTCCAATTTCACCAATATTTAAACAGGCGATTAGTTAACTAAAAATTATGTTTTTGACATTTCACTCATACAATAAGTGTCAAAAACGGTTGTTAGTTAACTATAACTGCCTGTTTAAATGTTGGTGAAATTCGACCTAAGACTTGCAAACTCAACAAGGATGCCAACCTGTGACATAAGATGTCAAGTCACAGTTCCCAGTAATTTCACTGTCGTACCTTTTAAATCGGAACAGAGCAATGCAAGCACCGCTGCTTGGCGGAAATACGTAAGATAGAGGTACGCACGCAGACTTCTCCGGTACAGGGTCTCCCTCTGCTAATCTTCAAAACGGTTAATATAAGAAAATTACTATTTGTGCGAATAACGGGCGTAATATTAGGTATCTGCACGAATACGTGCAGTCTTTTCAGAGAAGGCTATTTAGATAACTGTGAAAGTAACTCAGACAGTCTGCACGTTATCATCATTGGCGTATCTAGAGTTTTTTGCAGGGGGGGCCTGAGGGCCTGACCCATGATTTTGTGTGAATTTATCAGTATTTTGGCATCTAACATCCTGCGGTGGCACTAGACCATGCCCCCCCTCTATATATGATTATTGTTATGGCGCCTAAAGCGCTGAACCGATTTAAATGAAACTTGGTATAGAAATAACTGAAGTACCTACTATGAATGGAAACGGGCTACTTTTATGCCAAATTTCAAATCGCTACTTTTCGATTTTCAAGCAATTTCGATTTACTGTACCGCCTGTATTTATTTACTGCATTTACTGTTAAATATAAAACATAGTAGTTTAACATATTATCTAAAAAAAAATTAAGGACAGAAACATAATTGTAATAATTTGTTACTCGAAAGAAAAAAAATCCAAAGATTCATATTTAATATTTTAAAACAGTTGTGAATCAAGTACAATAATAAATGACATATTAAGTTTTACCAACAGATGTGCATTTTTGTTGAATAGAAAACAGCATGACTACATTTTTTAATTTGTACATTTTTTTATTTGTGTAAAAGTAACGTTTTCTTTCGGGTTTGGTGTTATAAATTAATGCAAATATATTTTTGACAACCGAATTTAAGTGAACAGCAACATCCTTTCCGTCAACGAATGGGTCAGAAGACGGACAGTGGGTTCGTTCAGTGAATTAGGGATTATCAAAGTTTGGCAGAGCGAACGAAGCGAGTTAGGTTAGCCATTGTGACCCATTGTCCTAATCGTTCGCTGAATTGGCCTTTCCGACCCCGATGGAGCTAAGTTCGACCTCTATCGGGGGCGGAGAAGTTTCAGAGGGTGGTTAAGCCAGGTATGGGGACACCAAAGAAACCGCCGCTGGTGAACCAGAGTCCTATGGCAAAGTGGTGAACCTTCCCAACTTAGCCCTTTGGCATCGTAACAGATTCCCCCGAATCAAAAAGGTATTGCCTTCATTAGGTCGATTGGACCTTCCTGAACCCCAAACGGGTCCTTGTCAACTTTGCCCCTTTGGTATGTTAATAAATATTTCACCTTAAGATAATAAAGTTTGTATAGGTATATTGTTTTTTCTTTCCGCACAAATACCATTCGTGCTAATACTCTTTGCACAGCAAACCACACGTTCGAATATTTATAATGCTATTGATATTTCAGATATTTTGAGACTTAAGGATGTAATGCTGACGTTGGAAGATATTGACTGACTATTTTTTTATTATACAATCCAAAGGCTTTAAATCTGTGCCCTACTTTACATTTTACTATATTTGCATTTGTTAATCTTATTATTAACAAGTTAATTATAGATGTTACGTATCACTTACCCCTTTTTAAGTTCCCTAGCTATAAATTAAACACATACACATTTATATTGTTTAATATGCTTAAGACAGTAAATAGGTACAATGACCATTATATTATTTAGTTCCATTGCATTCCGGAGCTCCTATTATCACATTATCTAAAACGAAAACAAAACCTTTGGAAAACAAATAACCAAGGAGTTATTGTAAATATAAATCTGGCGTACGTTACACACGGATAAAATCATGTGCTTGATAAATAAGTAAATGTGTGCATTTCACGTAAACTAAAAATATCTTTTATGAATTATTCATGTTTATAGGCACTGGATGCCTTTGACGATAAAACAGCGATTTATTACATTAGCAGTCTTTTTGACGTTAAAAGATACGTAATGAAATTTATAACTGTGATCGGCAATTATTCAGAAGCGATGTTATGGCTCGAGACATGACGATATTTATCAGGCAGTTGGTACATCGTACCAGTCTTAGTTGAAGGTCAAGGTCGAAAGGGGAGGAATATAGGCAAATATCCGGAGATTATTGCATAAAGAATTCAATAATAAAATTGAACTAGATCGTCTGAATATCTCTAATTTACACGGCGTTATCGCGATACAGAATAAAAAACTACTAAGTGCATATTTTGCATTTTGACATTAGTGATTATAGTTAGGTATTCTGATTTTTTTCTGGCAAACTTGGTCTTAAGAATTAGGTTTATATTTATTTTGATACAGATTACAGAATACTTTTTCGATTGCTTATTTCAACCCTACAATAATTACATCGTGAAAACCGCATCTATAACGATGATATCAAGTGACGTTATATTTATTGTTAGTTGTTTCTTTTTTATTAATGAGCGAATTTGTTGCCTGTTCTTTTTGTGAAAGCAATTATTTTTGTTTTATTTTTGAAAGAAATACCTAACTAAAAGATTTATTTGTTTGATCATAACACATGTTGTGGTCTTATAATAGATGCACAAATTTCATTAATGCAGCCAACTAAAAGCAGTGTCAATGACCTTGAATCGCTCGTTCCGCATTAATCAGTTGAGCTTCAGTTGAGTGTGAGCAAGAGCGTATATATTTTGTAAGAAAATACTCGCACGTAAATTCAATGTATAAATAAAAAAAAAGTGAATGAGTATTTTAAAGTAAGAAAAATTACTTAAAATATTGTTTTCATTATACATTGATGAACAATGTACATAATCTTTTACCGTCTAATTTCGTTTCTAGCTTTAAAAATCGAATCTAGCATATTGGGTCACTTTCTGGTATAGTTGAAATAAATAAAAAAAAATGCGAATGTTGTTGATTGTGTTTTAGGTAAAATAAATAAATAACTACTACACCAAGAAAAAAAATATTTTATTGATTTTAAGGTGTGAGAGATGCCCAAAGACGCCAGATAATCAAGATCCGGCTAAGGTCTGGTAATTCCTTAAATCACTTGGTATAGGCAAATCTGAGATGTAGTAACTTCAAGCTTGACATTAATCTTCTTAACTCACACTTTACTCCAATTTCGCCCTTTAGTGGTGACCGAGAAGCCGAAACCTTAAACAAACTTTTTTCTTATGCTCCATTCGCTATTGAGTCATTCATTGATAGTGATGTCAAGAGAACAATCATTTCTAAGCCGAAACTTTAAGAAACTTTTTTCGTCGCCTTAACGTGATTATACTCCATTCGTTATTGAGTCATTCATTTAAGTGATGTCAAGAGAACAATCATTTCTATAACTCCTGGTGTTATGAGCAGTAATTGCATTAGTTGTAATCGTAACATGATCCTTCCAATCTTAGATATTCTTACCTCAATTATCACTCAAATCATTAATACTTTACTTTTTGGAAGAATGCCTTTGTTATTTATTCCTCTTCCAAAGAAATTCAATCCAGGTTCTTTTTCTGATTTTCTTTTCATTCTCTTGTTCCTTTCCAATGCCCTTGAAAATCTAGTCCATCACCAACTTATCAGGTTCCTTAAATATTAATAAGCTTATGATTTCTGTACAATCCGGCTTCCGCGTGAATCATAGCACGATTACTGTTTTAGCTAAAATCACTCATGATATTCACCAGGGCATGGAAATTCGCCAACTTACACAAATGACGCTTTTAGATTTTAGCTATGCGTTTAATTCGGTGGATTTGGAGGTTCTAACCAGTGTCTTACGTTCTCTTGGCATGTCTCCTATCGGAATTGACTGGTTTCAAAGTTACCTGTTAGGGCGCCCGGTAGCCAATATGCATTGAGGACTTGAGAACCTTTCTGATTAGTGTATTATCGCTGCCGGTGTCCCTCAGGTTGGCATATTATCTCCGTTCCTTTTCCGATATTTTAAAATTACAATATGCAATCACTTTCATGTCTTTATCACTTATATGCCGATGACTTGCAAATCTACACGCAACCCCCAATATCTGATTTTTCACAGGCTATTTTGACAACTAACAGTGACCTTAATATATTATAATAGATAAACGCGGTAAGTCGGCGGTCTTGTTATAAATCACAACAAAACGCAGACAATTTCCATTGGCAGTTCTCATTTCGAATCACACATCGACTATAGTCTGTTAAAAATCTAGGTATAGTTTTTGACCAGTGCCTTTCTTGGCAGCTTCAGGTTGAAGTGGTTCGGAAAAAGCTGTTTGCCGTATATTTTCGGTTGTCTCAATAGATTCTGAAACTTTCCTCCGATGGCTACAAAGACAGTGTTAGCTCAATCACTTTCACTTTCTTTAAATTTACGCTGTCTGTCTGGGTTGGTTTTTCCGAAGAACTATTAAACCAGTTGGAGAGTCCACAAAATGTGGCAATTAGGTTTAGTTTGGATGTTTGTTACTCATTCACGCAAAAACGGCTGAACGGATTTGGATGAAATTTATCACGCATGTAGCCTTTGACATGGAAAACAACATAGGCTACCTTTTATCCCGATTCCTTAAGTAGTTCCTGAGGGAAAATTGAAAATTGTTTACGAGCTAAGCCGCGGGTAGACAGCTTTGAAAGGACAATGCCCACTTTTGTATGGAGACTTGCCCCACCTACAAATTTCCATGAACAGAAAACATTTTAGGCTTATTTTAAACGTTTTTCGTCATTGAGTAGAAAACAAGAATTGTTTTTTTTAAATTAAAGCTGCAGTTTCGTAGATATTCATAAAAATTGCTACTAAACTAACCTAAGCGACTCATATAGTTGCAAGACGGCAAACTAGTTATGCTGAACTTTCGATCATTAAAAGTCAGTTAAAATAATACTATCAATATTGATATCCAGTATTATCAACAATAAGGAATCAAATGTGTAACAAAAATCGCAAAGAATGCAACGTGACAAGCAACAAAGGGAACTGCGACTTATTTTAGGCGCGTTCCACCTATATAAGTACAGATTTTCAGCATATTCAACATCATCGCGATTCATTAGTTTTTTATAGGGTAAATGCTCTAAGGTTTTTGACCATTGTCAGAACAGAGCATGCTTGCTTAGGTGGAAAACGGGATTTCATATTCTATGCGATCTGTCAACCTTTTGTCATTGCAAAAAAATGCTTTTTAATTGATATGATGAAATGTAATCACAATGTAATATATTTTATAATTTATTAGAAATAAATAAATTTAAAATGTAATGAAAGAAATAATACATAACATTGAAAAAGGTGTTATTGTAGCTACAACGAAAAATTGCATAAATATGTAGTTGCCGTTTTGTAACAGGAAATGCATTTAAGTCTTTAATTTTTTGCCGAAAAAAACCGTAGCTTCTATCTGTTTTATATTATACTGAATGAAAAATCATGTTTTGATAAAATATATTTAATTAGAAATACCGCTTTATTGGTGATCATCCTTGATAGTGGGGCAAAATCGGGCATCCTCCTTTGGTAAGCATGTCACCTATGTTATGGAAAAAGACATGTACTTTATATTCCTTAATGATCTCTCCAATAGTTCCCGTGGGAAGGTTAAAAATTGTTAACGAGCGAAGCTTTAGACCCAATTCTGAAGTCCACGCAGACGAAGTCGCGGGCAGAAGCTAGTTATTAATATGCGTAAATTTGACCATATTTCTTACCATCGCTCTCAACTTAAATGGCTCCCAATTCGTTAGCACAGAGTCTTACATGTTTTATCCCTACTTCAGTCTCATTTCTTTTTCCGGTCCTTTTCTTGGAGTCGTACTTTACGCTAAAACTTTTATTTTACTCTTAATATCCCACCCCACAGCACTGATTTACTTTCTTACTCTTTTCTAGCATATACCGTCTGGCTGTGGAACTCTCTCCCTAAGAGTGTTAAGAGAGAGCTCGCACGGTGGAGTCCTAGAATCAAGTCCGAAATCACTTCTTATCCTTAAATCCTTAGCTAAAATAAATAAATAGTCCTTCATCGTGTCCTTCGATCGTTACAACTGCACAAATCCTCCGTTTAAATTTCCTCTCAGTATTTTCCTAGTTGAAGGTTGCCTAGAAGAGATTGCTATATTTAACATTTTATGTAAGTATGTATATTTTTGTGTGCAATAATGTGTTCATTATAATTATTGTTTTGTTTGAAAGTTTCAGAGAAAACGATTTCCTCTCGAGTGCTGTGGCTGAGAAGACTAGGCGACTTAAGTTTATTCGTCATAGGACAAATAGAAACACATTATTTTACATCGTAAATATACCTACCGCAATCTCTAGATGCTTAGTAACAAAAGTAAAAGAATAAAAATCACGTAACATCCATTTTCGGGAAATGATGCCATCATTATTCATTTTGACGGTATGTGAGTACATGAGCAATTTGTTTGAAGTTTAATACTCCTAACATTACGACATTATGTGACGACAATAACCTTTATTACTTAAACTTGTGAGTTACGGCTTTGCCTGTCATATTACTTAGCCGGTAAACTTTGTATCACCCAAGTTTCAAGGGTAGCTGTGCCCTGAAAACAAACCAACGCAAGCTAAAAATACAAGCCACTTTTATATAACTATGTGTCGTCAACTGTTGTAAACCGCAATCAAACTTGACAACAAAACAAATGCATAAATTTTGCTTAGTGTCCCGAGAGTAATCTTCGAGGGGAGATGAATCAAAACGTGTCTTAGAACAGCAATGTTTATCATTAATCTGAGTCATTTTCTTCCCATTTCGTTTCAAGGGAGCATATCTTCTTAGTACGAACATTAAAATTTGTGTTCAGTTTTAAAAATAAGTGATCTAGATTTTATATGTTTGTGTTATATTTCATATCAATCAATCATTATCGAAACAATCTGTAAATTTTTATATATTGTATTTGAGTGTATTGTAGACGAGAAATGAACTTTACACACACATGTAAAATGAGTTCAACAGGTATTCTGTAATAGCTGCATATTGGGTGATAATGAAAACTTAAGGCGCTATATCGAAAATGAATCAAACAATGGGAGGCGTGGTCTATACGTAAACGCGGGGCGCCCCCCGTGCTCAAGAAGCTAGTCTTTAAATCTATGTCACCAAAGTCGTGAATGCGTTGCGCCCGCATGCAATCAGATCGTTTAGAAATTACCGACGTAAGCGACAAAATACAAATTATTTTATTAAAAAATAACTATAATGATTAGAAAAAAATGCTTCTGTACGATTCTGGATACTGACGATGGCTACTTATTTAAGGAACTTTTTAATGAATACCTAATACCGTTTACTAGTAATCCTGAATATTGTTATGTTTAAGAGGTAATTTCAAAAATAAAAAGTATCGAGGCAAAATCTTTAAATCGCGTTTCCGGTTCTGCTCGTGACTAGTTAAAGATATAAAGAAACACATATTTGACTTTCAGATCTGTAAGATCTCTCAGTTACCTATGACATTACATTAAAAATAACCAATATTTTCTATATAGCGCCTTAATTTATCAACTATAATTTACGTCTTTACTTGAATATGAGAAACTGCTCGTACAAATTAAATACAATTTAAAAAATACAATTTTTACATCACAATATTAAGACAACAAGTGATATTATGAATGTAAACAATAAAAATCATGTTAAGATTATAAGATTATTATTGCTTTATAACATACCTATTTAAAAAAAATATTAGACACACGTAGACCCATTCTACTTTATCTTCTGCAATAAGTGTCAAATTAAAGAAACATACGCTGAGCTCTCTCAAAACCGACAAACTTTGTTTCAATTTCCATACGCCGCCCGTCGAGACTTGAACATTTTGTAAGTTATTTTGTGCAACTGCATATCTTAATACCCGAGAGTTTTAATGGTGCATTGTTAAGTTCCTTTTATCCTTTGGTTGAATTCGTGTCTCGTTATGAAACGCTGTTCTGTGTACGTCAGCTAGAAGTAACGAGGTAGGCTTTTATTTTATGAAATGAATACATTTTTTGTTTTTATTTTTTGAAATTCACAGTGCACGGTTGATTGTGGGCTACCTTAGTTTCTCTAACAACATAGTAGCGTGGTGGGAGTAATCCCAAACGCCCTGTTCGTTGCTGGACAACAGTCGACATAATATATATGTATTAGAAGACGCAGGCGTGGTCCAAGCTAAAGATTTTGGAGTAAGTCATGTCGCGTCAAAGAAGAATAATTTGTTTGAGTAAGAATTAGGTCTTAAATTAACCCGAAGCCCGCACAATTGTACAGAGAATAGACATACTTCTTCTATCGTATTGTTCCGTTTACTACACTGACGAGGAAAAATTCCGGGTCACTTGGAATTACTTCGATTTCTCGTAGAGTATAATACATATAAGGAATAGATTTGAAAGACAAAATATATGAACCGTTTTCTTTCTTGAGCACTAAGTGCTTTTTTATTATAATTACTATTTCACATATAACTTATTTAGAGGCCCATATGTTTCATAGCTTAGGAGATATCGAAGATTTTGCAAGTGACCCGGAATTTTTGCTCGTCAGTGTACTTTAAGGGAGACCACAGAATAACAGTTCTCCGGATGACACGACTCTTTGTCTCATCGCCAACCATAGACGTAGCAATTTTTTGATAATAATGACCACTCTGCCATGCGCAATTCTTGATTCTCTACAATTTTTTCACCCATCCACTGTCTATTTTGTTCTTCTCCCTTTCTTATCTTCGCTATCCTAATCCGCCTCTAGCGCGAATAGTGCTATTGGTTTGCGGGCTCCAACCGCGGCCTGAGGTTTGCCTCTGAAATAACTATGTAGTTCCGCATAGTAAACCGATCACTCTTATTGCCGAATATCCCGTCCATTAGCCTCTAACGTGGTGAGCGTCTTCCTCGTCATTCCCACAATCACACATACTCTTGTCGGTTAGCTTCATCATATAGAACCTTTTATTGGTACATCTATGGCCGGCATAGTCCGGCACGACCCAATGCTAGCCGATTCTGACCGTCACATCCGGAAACAACCGATACCGCCTTCCTTCCGGATGTCGGGTGATGTGACTGTCAATTAATCATTATATGCCATACCCATTTTTTAGATTACGGCCCCACGACCTGTGCCCTGCAAATACAGTGTGTGTCCGATTGGTGAACCCGATCAAGTGTCGAACAATTCTGTCCGGACAGTCTACGACATTCGGACATTCGACGATCACGACCAATTCGAAAGCGCATTGAACTCGACTGCAGCTTGCTAATGTGCTGTGTGCGGTCACCGAGTCGGTATTCCTTAATGACAGGCAGGCAATTATCATTTTAAAGTATGGGCTATGGAGACTGCAGGCCACCTGATGAGGCCAGGTAGGTACTTCTTACAAACTGTTAGTCTGCGGTCTCCTGAATGTTGGGGTTTTAGGGTAATACAATGTGTAGGCATTACGTACAGCGCTATTACATAATCAAGTGATTTCATATGAAATTGAAAAAGAAAGAGATTTTAAATTTAATAAGAGTTGCACATTTATTACAGAAACACTTATTATTATTAATGCTTCTAACGTCGTCTCACATTGTCAATATATGAAAGTACGTGACAGCATCAGCTTTAATGAAATATTTTTAATGAACCCTTGCAATTGACTGTGAAAGTTTGACTTACCTAATTGATGTATGTACTTATTTCGTATGTGATTATTGTTATTGGTTTTTGAATAACGTTCTTCGTTGAAATTTCGAGTAAGTAAAGTCTAAGAATTTAAAAGTGTAGCAGGTTGACGATTGTTCGTATTAAGCCGTATAGTACCAACTAGCTGTGCCCGCGAACTACGTTTCGCCTTAATTTAGTTTTTCCCGACATCTTCAACGAATATCGTTAATGTACACAGAAATAAATACAAAAACTTAACAAATTATATACTAAAACCTTCCTCGAGAATCACGCTATAGAGTGGTGAAAACCGCTTGAAAATCGGTGTAGTAGTTTTTGAGTTTATCGCGAACAGACAGACAGACAGACGCGGCGGGAGACTTTATTTTATAATATGTAAGGATACACGAACTACTGATATTTTGACAGTTTGGAGAGTTCCATAGCGCTCGCTTGTCTTTATAATACGACAACATTAAAAAATTCAAGTTCCATGTCTGTATCCACCAAACTAGTGACGTTTGATTATAATAAAAGGAGCAATACACCGTCAGTGATGGTGGTATTGAGTCAGTATACATAGGCCTACTTGGGGCGTAAGGTATACTTGGGAGGGGATTGCTTGGATAGCAAGGTTTGTATTATATCATCAACACCCTTGTTAGTCCCACTTATGAGCACGCGTGTCTCCTCAGAGGAGGATATTAGCCTTTTTATCAGGGACAGGAACGTTTCCGTAGGGTTACGTCGTCTTCAGTTCGCCATTTTGCAATGTAATATTGGTTCTCGTTTGACTTAGATTCTAACTTATTTAGGTAGGTAAATAAAAAAAATCACAAAATTAATCTATACTCTTTACTTAAATATAAAGGTGACAAATTCGACTGTTTCGTTGAACGCGAGTCTCAGGAACTATTGTTTTGAATTGAAAAACTCTTTTAGCGTTGGATAGTCCATTTATTAAGCTACGAGTACGACCAAACTAAATTTCATAGAAGTATAGAAGTAAAGTAAAGATAGCATTTTTATAAAGTATTTTGAAATTGTTTTAAGATTTAAGTATCTATTCTTCTAATATTATAAATCTATAATATATAAAGCTGAAAGAGTTTGTTTGATTGTTTGTTTGTTTGGTTGAACGTGCTAATCTCAAGAACTACTGTTTCAAAATGAAAAAATCTTTTTCATTACTCATACTCTGAAAGTAGGTCTGAAGTTGTCTGAGGTGCGGGTTGAAAGTAATACATTTCAGCCCTTGGGAGAATTGCTTTCAACTGACTGTCAAATTATAAAAAAAACTAGTTCTATTTTGACATACAAACATCAAACAATCACAGAAAAAAAAATAGTCAGGAAAGCGGCAATCCGATCTTCATTTGATTTTTCGAGTTGTAGAGTCTTGTCTATACTTCCTTAAAGCAGAGATTTGAATTAACATAATGAGTACATACTGATTTAGTTATGGATAAAACGCCTGATTTCATAAGAGAAGAGGCTAAAGCAGAAGTTGTTGATTTACGAGTATCTTCTTCTATCTAATATATAAAATTCTCGTGTAACAGTGTTTGTTACCAAAGGCCTCCGAAACGGCATGACCGATCTTTACGAAAAATTTTGTGTACATGCGATAGGTCTGAGAATAGGTCGTAAACTATATTATATATCATGGCGAAACGTAGTTCGCGGACACAGCTAGTGTAAAATAAAATACACTCATTTTGTCTTTAGCTAATTCATGTTTTTATTTTTACTTTCCTTGTATTCGTAATGAAAAGCACAATGTTTACCTCAGGTTAAAGACTATAATTTAGTCCCTCGAACTATTGGCGTACTAAATAAGTTACTTTTACCCCTGGGGTAACAATGTAATTTGTGTTGGATAGTCCATTTATCGAGGAAGGCTATAAATAGGCTATATAACACCACACTACGACCTTAGATCATTTAAAGACTACGACTGATTGAAAAATGTCGAAACGTAGTTCGCGAGCACAGCTAGATTGATATACAAAACGTAACAGTGATCCTGTGTCTATAGGAAATAAAGTTGTGATGTTCATTTGTTCATATCCCACGATTTGACATATAAATCGTGTGCTCTGGAATAGCTAGATAATTTGTTGAAACGATTAAATATAGTTACAAAACTCGATAAAATTGATGAATTGAGAGTTCTATCAAACTGCAAAAGAAAGATTCATGTATCTCATTGCACACGCATAAAAATACAAGTTACAATAAACACTTGCAGTTGAGTCGATTTAAATAAAGCTTAAGTTCTTTAGACAGCGATTTACGCATTTCCTCTTAGGCGAAAATTTATGAGGATGTAACCTTTGAATTTGTAACATGGCCGGAAAATAATGAGGGTACGAACGCGTCGTGAACTTACGAAATCAATTCAGATCCCTAATAGATTGGAAGCGCCACAAACACACTCTGGCCTAGTTTATTTTACATGCGCAAAATCGCATATTCGCCAATCAGGAGCTTGTTTTCTTGTATTTTTTAACCGACTTCACATTCAAAATTAAAATCGGTTCACAATTAACGAAGAAATCGGTAAATACATTAAAAAACCGACCAAGTACGAGTTGGACTCCCACACCAAAGGGTTCCCTATAAACATATTTATCTAAGTATGTAAGTTTTAACTATAAAAATATTTACGGATTTCGGATTTTTTTCCTTTGCATGTGCTATTTATTAAACCTTGCTTCTTGCCATATTTCATGATTCCAGGTCAACCTCCTGCAACTGCATCGGCGGGGAGCAGCACCACCCGCGCTAAGGCTGTACAGCCTTACAGCCTTGCTTAGCAGACGCAGCGCGGTTGAACGTCTACCGCTTTGGGTCGTAGATCAAAAAGCCTATCAAAAGCCGGACATGCCTGACTTGTAAATATTTCGCCGGGCACAATTAAAAAAGCCGGACAGATGGCAACCCTAATTGGAACCCTATATAGCTACTGCTAGGAGTACAACATGAATACGATACTTCAGGTACCTGTGGCAAAATGAACACGGCAAAAAGATCAAAACATCAAAAGTATTCAAAAGTGTTCCTGAAAATTTAACGGGAACTCGATCGAAATATGTCATTGTAGACGATGGGGCGGTATCATTCGATAATGAGGATATTGTATTCCGATAAAGCAAGCCTCATTATCATCCCAATCGGAATATATTAAAGGAACAAAGATATTTTCTCCTTTGAAATTTTCGCGTTGAAAGAACAAACGGCTATTCTGCCATCTAGCGGTGACAGGGCTGTCTTCATTGAAAATAAATTGCTTTTTGCATTTTTATTGAGTAGGTGTTTTAACTGCCTCTATTTAGAGGCCAATACTTTCAAATTCTTTACTAAATATTGGATCCCACACCAGCATTATTTGGTAGGTCACTGCTCACCCTTTCAATAAAGGACGAATACCTTTGCCAAGGTGGGTAATAAAAGTTTTGTATCAAATGGAAACTATACAGTTCAGAATCGAGAATTGTCATTGATAATTCGAAATTGTAAAATTAATTTTCTGATTCCTCTTACGTTTTTTCTACGCAGACCCAACTATTCGCATAGGGGACTTCAAAATCTACGCAGACCCAACTATTTGCATAGGGCACTTCAAAATTAATTTAACAATTTTTTATTTTCAATGACATTCCGAACATGCTCCTAAAAGGGTTCACAGGGTTTTGGTAAGATAGATAGATAGATAGATAGATAGATAGAACTTTATTTGGACTGCAGACACACACACATAACAAATATAATACATGGTAACACACTGTATGTCGGATTTGAAACTACATATTTTTCGAAACTATATATTTTCTTGAACTATAATATACATTATGTTAAGAAACGGAATATTGTTGCGATCTTTGACGATTCGACGCGCGATTTGATATTCACTGCATATGACTTTCATCGAGATAGGAATATAGTCATTGATGATTTTATAATGATTTAGGCCCGATTTCACCAACAGGAACACAAAACTAGAATAACTAAACCGTGGATAAATTTATACTCTATATTTATTCTCGGATAACCCATTTTACGTTTCACCACATTTGGTTTAACTATTCTTCCAAGTTGAGTTTTATTTTACCTATGTGAACGAATGAATGATAATGCTGCGAAATTAAATAGTACACTCTCTCCGTAAATCACATAGCCAATTGGCTGTTTTTTAAACTAGTTGGATTATACGTCAGTTACGACAACTGTCACTTTAGACAGCTTGCCAATCAGCTGTTCATTAGACGCCATCTTTCTTATTTATCCTAGTATTAAATCTGTTATACCGTCAAATTCGTACTACAAATGTTAAGTAAAGCTTTGTGTAGTTGTAAAATAAATCAAGTTTGCGTTGCAAAACACAAGAAGTCTTGCAAAACACAAGAAGGCTTTCCGTTTTTAATTGACAGAACCCGTTTGAAAATTCGTGAAGTGCGAAAATCACTCGTTAGCGTTTGAAAACCAGTTACACTTCTCTTTCTCGCAATATATCTATCCTTTTCTTTTTTACCGAGTGAAAACCTCACGGGTTTTCGAACGGCCCCTTAGTTAATTATTAAAAGAGATATTAAACTTTCAAAAAACTAAAAAATCGACCTAATTTTCTGCTGTATTCAAACGTCCAGCAAACAAATTAAACAAGAATATATGAAAAAAAAAGCAAAACAGTCTACACAGTAAAAGCCTTGCTTTAATATTTAACGCAAAAAGTAATAAAATCGGTCAATTTTTCGCGAAGGAAACAGGGGACTACGAAACGTATATTTTGTGTTTTCATAGGTATTTTCAGTCCCAGCTGCAGTTGTCCCTATCGTGCTCAGTTCAGTTGTTCGGACACACAGCGCGACAGCAATACTTTTTAGAAATACCTATTTTTGAATTCTCTCGACCTTGGTGTTTCCTCTTAATCAAGAATCGTGCATGGGTCTGTCTTGGTATTGGTCATGGACTCGGTCTTGCAGCAAGAGTCTCGGAAGACTGCAAGACCAAGACCGATTTTGGGCAACACTAGTCAAGACCAGGACCCTTTTTTTCAGGAACGCGTAGAGATATCAAATTGAAATTTAAATAAAATACTCGACTCTTCGGTCTCTTTTAACTGTGAAAAATCCATATTTGTACGAGTAAGTCCTAATTGACTTCAAGTGATACTCGTATCACCGTTTATGTCGCATATTTTAGGACATTTTTCGATTTCACAAGGGAATCAAAACCTATAAGGGTACCTCCCGTAGAAGTTTTTTTTTTAAAAAACGTCCGATTTTCTTTTGTGTCGTGGGTGCAGTTACAAACATAGATTATCACATGCACAAGCACATACGCCCAGACCGGAACAAATTTCTGTAGGCCATACAAAACATTTGTCCCGTACGGGAATCGAACCTGCGACCCGTTGCGCAGTAGGTCACGTATCACTCGACCTCTGTGCTAAACGTGTCCTCAAGTCAATTGTCGTCAAGTTGGGAGAGTTCGTTTTTAAAAATTGTTCAGTATACCAGTCACAACGTACAATGTCCATATCTTACAATGATCCATTATTTCGTATGTGTAGGAATTACATATAATAAGTTAGCACAAAATGTATGTATTTCACCAAAGACTCCGATCCTTTATATCTAGAGCTATCAGCAGATGGATGGAGCCAAGGACAAGGTCCCTTATCCGATTGTTCAATTTCAATGGCTTGTTGTTAATTTTCTTATGTAAAATAAATTTAATGGATTATATTATCATAAAATTCAAATTAATTTATACGCAATTTTTAAAAATGGTCAATTAATTATATGTACTTATGATTAATTTTAACGCAAACTATTTATAATTTTATTTGATTTTAAGAAAAATATTTCTGATTTGTAATAATTTTGAAGGTGTATTCTTATTTTTATATGAATGTTGTGCACAATTGTTATCGGTTGCAAATTTTGATTGTGATTTAAATTAATATTGATATTTTGCTATATGTGATAGTTTGTAAGGCGTAACTGTACCTATCATAAATTAATAAAAACGCCCTCTTTCATTGATACAGTTTGGATACCCCCATAAAAACTGTATCAATGAAAGAATAATTCAACCTCTGCAGACTCCAATTAAACCACATCCGAATTTAAGTCCACCGCATTCGCTAATCGAAACCCAAATCACATTTTGGTGGTGATATGTTTTTTTTTTCTAATCTATGTCTATGATTTTATATTTGTGATGTTGATAATGTTTCCTTCTTTGCTCAAACGATTTTTAAGTTTCCCAAAGTAGGTGTAAAATTAATGTATTTTTTATAAAATTGCGAAAATTACAATATTGCCAATTCTCATCTTCTTCTTTTAATTTTGGCGTGCAGGCTGAATTCTCATCTTTAATGACAATAATTTGTTGACAGTTGTGACAATATGAATGAAAATTGACATAAGATTACCGATGAAAATGTTATCAATCAGAAACATGAAAAACCACTTTGTTGATGACGTGAATGCAAAGTATGAAGCACTTGAACGTAATGCCGAGTACTTCAGCATAAGGTATCCACTCATTTGTTTAGGAAAAGACAAAGTGTCTGCAATTTTCTTCGAAGTCTTACTTCACTATATCTGTGTAGTTGTTTAGGTATATTTGTCATGCCTCGCACTCGCGGCGGCGTGTCGCCGAGAAATGTAATTTATATTCCTCCATAATTCTCAGACGCTGAAAAAGATTGACAAGGCATTAAGTAAGTTTATTCCAACACACTTTCAGGTTCCTGTGTGAAAGGGGATTAGTGAGGGCTTGGCGATTTTAAATGGGAAACATTTGTGCTATTTTAAGATGGAAAAATCCATTCGTGAGGCGTTATTTTTGTTCGAATGGGGTACGTGGGGTAATACGAGCTAATGCGAACATACATTTCTTACATTAGTATTCAGGTCTGTTTTTGATATTTCTTTTCAAAACAATAATATTTAGCTTAGAAATATATTAAGGTTATTAAAGTATATAATTAAATATTGTGCTTTCTGTTGCAAACAGTGCAGCAACAATGGGTCTGAAATCTTAAGTCCAGCAGTGAGCGTTTATCGGCTGATAAAAGATGGAATGATGAAGTAAACTCTTTATTAGAGTTCCTTTATCTTATGTTTTGAGACAAGTGATATGCTTTCACCCTAAATCCAAGGCTTGGTTCGTGAATGAACGTTGGGACAAATAAAGCTGATCACAAGATATTGCGTCATTACAACAACAGAAAACCTTGCGCTTTAGTCATATTATAAAGATACCAAACACGACATCATGTTTCATTCGCAGCTAGATTTACATTCGACCTCCGAAGCGTTCTATCAGGGCCAGGGCTGACGTCAGTCTGTCCTCGATGACAATGTCGACATAATACCCCTTGACCAGTTACATTGATAAAACATGTCCTCCTTAGTCTCAAAATTCCTGTTTTCAGTCCAAGCGCTCAGTTTCAGTTTCTTGCCTGTTAATCTCGTGAAGTCCCAACTTCCGAACAGGTGTAGTCTTCTTTCATTGTTTTATCTGTATTGTCAGACATTTTGGGATGTATGTACATACAAGGTTAAATGAACCGCCTCAGTGGTCTAGTAGCTGAGACCACCGGGTGTTGATCGGGAGGTCTGGGGTTCAATCTCCCAAGGGGGCACATATTTTTATACTCGGTCGGTTTGGTTTGTAGTAGGGCTCCGCCTAGCTAGCTACTACTTACCTTAGTTCGTCATCCTAGTAACAAAATTGTTGTGTTACGACAATTAGAGGTAAATCAGTTGCAGAGGTAAGATAGGCAAATCAGTTTTCGAGGAGTCCAGATGAAGCTTGCTTTCACCTTCGGCATTATCATCACTTAGCATCAGGTGAGATAAGGGCCAAAAGCTTTCCTATCGTATTGAAAAAAAATCTTTTGATTTATCTATAGTTTTGAAAATTATTTTTAACGTAATTTTTATTTTGATCTGTCGTTTGTGGACTAATTGCGCCTAAATGACATTGACTCTCTGTGCGTCTTTTAACATTTCTTTTGGCTTTTGATGTAAATATATCAATTAAACAAATAATTTTATTTATTTTAATGTCCAATCTGTCCTTGTTGATCAATTTACAATTTTACTAAAAAGAATGTTACAACTAAGTGGGTTAATTATGCTGCTAATTTAAGTATGGGTCCTAGAGCATTAAAGTATGGGTATCTGGGTGGGTTATGTAAAGTATGCGTGGGTCTCAACCTTGCCCAGGGTAAATTAATTTGTTATGCCGATGACACAGTTCTCCTTTTTTCTAGTAATACATGGGATAATACATTCTGTGCTGCATAAAAAGGTTTTAATGCTGTGTCTCAATGGCTTAAATGCAATATTCTGACGTTAAATGCTGAAAAAACCAAATATATCACTTTTGCTATGAGGAGTACAGGCCTTCCTCGCACCAACTTCTATATAAGAGCTCATTGTTGTACAGACTATGGTTCTGAATCATGCAATTGCCCAACCCTCAATAACACCAGTTGCGTTAAGTACCATGGACTGCATATTGACTTTTCTCTAACTTACAAGGAACATGTGACGGCCTTGGCGAAGAGAGTGCGTAAACTTGTATATATATTCAAAAACCTTCGACATGCAAAACCAAACCTTAACCTTACTGTATCTGATATTTCTTCAATTGAAGTAGTTGAAGCATTTGTTCTTAAACTCTTAAAATCTCTCGACCACTCTAAATCAGCAGGCCCTGATAACTTACCTGCTATCTTTCTGAATAATTATTCGCAATCACTCGCTAAGCCTGTAACTTTACTATTTATATCATCGTTCACCACATGCCATGTACCCAGCATTTGGAAAAGAGCGTTTATAACTCCAGTTCACAAGAAAGGTTCCAGGTCTGAAGTAACAAACTATAGACCGATTTCTAAACTTTGCCTACTTGCTAAGATACTTGAAAAAGTAGTTCATAGCCAGGTTTATCCTGCCTTGTATCACTCCCTTAGCTCTTCCCAACATGGTTTTCTAAAAGGGCGCTCAACAGTATCTAATTTGGTCTTACTTAATAAACTCGTTACTGAGGCCATGGATGAGGGTAGTCAAGTGGATGTCATATACACTGACTTCAGTAAAGCGTTCGATAGGATCCCTCATGATATCTTAATTGAGAAACTTAAACTGATCGGAATTTCAGGGGATTTACTTCGTTGGTTTGCGTCTTACCTGGAAAATCGCTGTCAAGCGGTTGTTATTAATAACTACATGTCTAGCTGGGTGCCAATTCCTAGTGGCGTACCTCAGGGATCCTTGCTTGGTCCACTCCTGTTTAACATATTTATCAACGATGCCGACTTATGCTGTCACAATTCTAAGCTTCTTTGTTTTGCGGATGATATGAAGTTGTTTGCTAAAGTGCATTCAATTGAATCTGCACAATTGCTGCAACTGGATTTAAAGCATCTCGAAGACTATTGTCAAGCTAATAAATTAGATCTTAATCCTTCTAAGTGCTGTGTTATGTCATTTTCTAGAAAAAAAGATATTATAGCTTTCGACTACAAACTTCATCAGTATAAGTTGGATAAAGTGCATTCGATGCGGGACCTAGGTGTGATGCATGACTCCAAGCTACTATTTGATGAGCATATAAATTCCATAACATCTAAAGCCACCAAGGCTTTAGGATTTTTAATACGCAATTCCAAAGACTTTACTAACGCCAAAACATTTAAGATCTTGTATTGCTCGCTAGTTCGTAGTGGCTTGGAGTATGCGTCTCAAGTGTGGAACCCGAGGTACAAAGTATACATAAATCGGTTAGAAAATATTCAAAAAAAGTTTTTACGTTATCTGTGTTACCGCACAGGTGTACCATGGGACTCTTACAAATATGCCCAGATATGCAAAAAATTCCATTTTCTTACATTGCAGGATCGCCGTTCTATTGCCGATGTAATTTTTCTTAATAAAATTGCATCCAGTAAAATAGATTGTCCCGAGCTTCTCTCATTGTTACAATTTAGAATCCCCTCAAGGCATCCTCGTAGTTTTAAACCATTTTATGAACCTACCTCGAATACTCACTACAGAAGAAATTCATTTCTTCTACGTGCTGGTAGCAACTACAATAAGTTATGTGAAAAGGTTGACATTGATGTGTTCGATCCATGCTTTAATTCTTCACGCGGTAGACTGCTCAAACTGTTTGAATAAGTATTAACAATAACAGCTTTCATAATATTAGTGTATTTTTCTTTGTTTGTTTGATGTAAATCTTATGTTCTCTTAAGCTTAATATGATAATAATATGAATAGTGTCTGTTTAACTAAGCGTCAAACTATTACTCTGTCTTTACTTGTGTAGATCTATAATTAGTTTATTGTTGTATAATTTTGTTACTATATTAGTCATAATAACTGTTGATCTACCATTAAAACAAAAATAAAAAAAAATAAAAAAATGTTGCCGATGAATGTCTACTTAGAAAAGTTTACCTCTCACTTTGCCAGTCTATTCTGAGTTATGGCATAATTGCTTGGGGTGGTGTTGCAGGGGTGCGATGTCAGACAACCTCCTTGTGGTTCACCCTGGGCAACCCGGCAGATTCTCTGCCGCGGGCTAATAGTCTGACGAGAGGACCCCCATATGGGGCGTGGGATGGCCGGGTTCAACCCGGCGGGCCACTTCGTGTGGCCACCCGCTTCATGCGGGGAAGGGCGAAGTCCCCTCTTCTTATGATAAGAAGAGGTGTGGCTCTCGCTGGAAGCCGATCCCGGCGGCTACCTCTGGTGGTAGTAGGGACGAGGCGAGTTTCTCGCCATGGCGCTTCGCGCCCGTTGGGGATTTCCCCGAGCTTCGGCTCACCCGCGCGGCGGTGGATCCAGTGGGATCTGCCGTCGGGCAACCCGTTACCCGCACTGAGCGGGCCGGGGGCCCGGCGCACTGAGTGTCGGGCCGCGTGGAAGACAACCACAGTAAAAAACCAGTTGCGGGGTGTAGAGCGGCGCAATTCTGCGCCGCTCCACAAAGCAGCAGAGCCAGGCGGAGAGTCCGGCAACGGACATGTCACGGGCAGGGGGTCAGCGGGAATAAGGCCTGGCTGTTGTCCCCTTCCCTCTGTCTTGTGACGGACGGAGGAGCTGCTGGGGGGGTTTTTAGTGGGTAGGCCCGGGCCGGGTACGGTCTGGGGAGTCCCACATATCCTCGTGGCTTGGCTCGACTACGAGGAATGCGTAAATGCATTTTCCCTCCTCCCAAAAAAAAAAAAAAAAAAAAAAAAAGGGGTGGTGTTGCAAAGACAACTATGTTAACCTTGGAAAGAGCGCAGAGGTATATTTTAAAGGTCTGCACTTTTCGCCCAATTATCTATCCAACTGCCCTTCTTTACAAGAATTGTCAGGTGCTAACTGTGAGACAGATTTTTTTACTGCAGCTTATCTTAATGCAACACCGTCGCCTAAAATATGAAAAAAATTCTCAAATTTCTAAACGTCGTAAATACCATGTATGTCCAGCTTCTATCACAAAATATGCCTTTGCCCGTAACTTTTTACAATATCTTGGTCCCTTTGTTTATAATAATGTAAATAAAATTAAGAACATATACAATTTAAATAACCATAAGGTCAAAATTTGTGTTACTGACTGGTTAAAATCCCTTAACTATGATGAAACTGAAAGTATTCTAAAAATACAATAAAAATATTCTAATTGAGTTACTTCTGGAACTCCTAATATATTTTGAAATATTTTCAATAATTCCATAACAATCTAAGATACACACCCTCTCGACACACACACACTCACCCTCGCTTCATTCATCATGAGAGGTTTCCACTTCCACTTAAGATTAGTTTTATATAAATTCATCATGTCCACCGTACCTACCTTGTAATAGTAGTTCAAAATAAGATAAAAACCACTGCACACCGAGATACAGGTTTCCTAGTTCGGGTGCAGAAGTTTTAACTACAATCGCTTTGAAGAGGTTTTGATACTATGTATTGCAACTTATGTATCATTAGGTTTGGCCAATAAATTATTATTATTATCTAAAGATTGAAATAGTGATGAAATTATATCATTTTTCGCTACAAGGTACGTGATCGCTTTAAAACAGCGATAATCAACCTTTTTTTACTGGGGCCACAAACAGGTTTCAGTCATTGTGCCTGGTGGTTGCAAGCAAAAATTATTTGGGTGTCTATTTGGTAATAAACTTTTTTTGGTAAAAAATGAAAGTTGGAGTTACAAAAAATATACTCCAGAAAGCTACCAAAGGTTAGGGTCAACATGGTAGTAACTTTTTTTGTTGAAAATGCTCAGTTTCCAAGTGTAAAAACGAAAGCAACTAAACTACTACGGTAGGTTAAGTATTAAATCACAGTTAAACTTTCTTGTTTCATTTCGAAGCTTCTACAAATAATAGTTGTTCCAATTCGTCAAGGGAATCGTATGGCGACAGCACAATTGGATATGTCCATATCAAAAGAATCGTGTAGGTACAGTAAAAAGTCGATTTATCTAAAGCATAAAGTACGAAAAGAAGGTTATCGTATTACACTTTGGATCAGAAGGTCCAGTTTAGAACAATTTATTTGGGAACTTCTTTGAAGTCGATGGACACATTGGTACAAAACGTGAATCCACACGCCTTCTTTTTCAGAGCATTAATAACATTGTTCTGGCTAAGTATATGATGTTGATGGATATTATACATATATAGTCCATTTAAAATACTTTACATCGCATATACAAAAAATAAGTAATTCGAAGCTAATGGAAACTTTTCCTGTGATATTTGCACGTTAGGGACGAATGAGTGACAGACAGGAGTGACGTCATCGGAACTGTAGGCCCATTTTAGCGCGAAATTTGAAACTGTTAGTTTCAGACTGCATTTTATTGCAATAAATTTCATTATTTTAATTTTAAACATTCTTGTGGTCTTTTACATGGGATTTTTTACAAAAAATGCAAAGGTCTCGCTTACTCAGGCAACGTCCAATGCAACGCAATGCCATTTTTACTGATAGTTGACAATTTTGTAACTTAAGATGAGCCAATCACCTAGGCTCGACGGGCCGTAGGTTGACGATACAAGTTTATTTTTTAGTTACAAAAAAAATTTGTGTGCTTATTCAGACAAGCAAACTGAACATCTTTCACTATGGGACCAACTTTGAAATCGCATAAAAAAATGTGCTGTTCCATACAAATGTTCAATATTCACTGAACCTATATGTATGGCACAGCTGATTTTTTTGCCATTTCAAAGGTGGTCCCATAGTGAAAGTTGTTCAGTATGCTTGTCTGACAAGCACACAAAATTTTTTTAGTAACTAAAAATAACCTTGTAGTTGCTTTAGAACAACAGTATAAAAAAATTCTGCTGGTCACAAACGGTATAAATATTTCCAAATTCAATTTGAGCCACACTCGCACATTTCGGGCATCGGAACCCTTTCGCATTTAATTCCGTCACAATACCGCCAGTTTTAAAATTTAACTCGGCACATTTTCAACATTTTTCGGAAGAGTTTAACGAGAAATGAGCCCGAAACAAAAGATATTTTTTTCCTTTATCGCATCAGCGGGAAAATTACGAGCGGCTCTAAAAAGAAAATGCGCACAACGGAAGCTTTTGATCACACATTTATTTGTCAGGTGGATTTTAAATGGTCCAGAGGGAAATATATATCGCAATCCCAATTAATTTGGGGACTTAGGTATGGAGCTTCCCGCTAAACAAATTACAAAGGTCATATGCACACATAACGATTGGAATAGGGACGAATCTGAGTAAGGTATTGCAAGATTCTTCGATTTTAATAAAGCCTTTTTTGTGATAAAATATTACGTTTTGTTACTTATGATGACATAGGCATACACATCTGTGGGCACAACGGACTACATCAACTGAGGAACTGTTAATCTTTCCTCTAACTCAAATATTTTCAAAATATAGAGTTCAACACAACAATATTAAGTTAAATGATTTATTGAAAAGAATTTACGATTTTATTTTTACGTCTGATCAATGCCCTAAATTGATGAGGCGAGTGGTGTGATGACTGATGCTTAGGACCTACCTAATAATTTTTTGTTTTTTATTATATTATCTTCTTCCTTTACTTCATCATCATTATCGGTTTTTTCCATAAAACCGCTTTATAAAAAACAAACAATTACATACTTTTTTATTTTGAAGTTTTCGGTTTTCATTTACGGTGAAGGAAAACATTGTGAGGCAACCTGCATACATCTGTGAATAAATTTAAAGGTGTATGTGAAGTCAACCAATTCGCACTGGGCCAGCGTGGTTGACTAAGACCTGAACACCCTAACTTAGGGTAGGCTCGAGCCCTTCGGTGGGGACGTATACGAACTGTGATGATGAACTGAATGTTGAAATAATAGTTAAGGGCATATAAGTGTTTTTTGTAAGATATTAGCAAATGGATACTATTTTATTACATACTATAATGCTAATGACTACACCAAAGTATACAATGTAAGAATTGTTAATCAGGTATTATTTCTAGTGTTAAGTAATAAGGGCGTTACTCTAATTAAGTTATCTTAAACTAATTATTTACATTCACCATAGTTAACTATATATATGTATTGGTGACTTGTTTTCGCAGAATATGTACAGAAGTGGTTATAAATTGCTTAAACATTAACTTGGTCCGGTCGCACCTCGGACCGATCACACCCAGGACCGGTCCAGGGTGTGACCGGTCCAGGGTGCGAACGGTCAAGGGCGCGACCGGTCAAAGGTAGGACCAGAGGCCCAATTGGGATGATGACTGAATTCTAATTTTAACGTCTCGTCATATTATTTGCTTGTGAATGTTTGTTATGGTTTCACTGAAAACCAGCGCCGTGGCATTTTATGTTTCTTAGCATTCTATGTTTCGGCATAAAGCTGAGTGGCAACCACTTGGTCATGTTATGTGTATTATTGTTTTTTTGTTTTAATTATTGTAATGTATAACATGTCCAATAAACCATTTTCATTTTTTCTTTCTTTCTTCGTTAAATATTAAAATACCATGGAAAAAGATGCAGTCCTGTGAAATTAGAATTAAAATCGGCTTAGAAATACATTAGATACAAGCATTTTAAGTTGTTAAAATGAAGGCGATTAGACAGAGAGTTCCGACATCAACCGTGACGTCACTGTTGAGTACGGCCATATAAACTCCATGTTAATTGCCGTTTTGCTAGAAAGAGATGGAGAAAAATCTTTAATACCTTATATCTTGGTTGGTTTTATAGTTATTCGAAAACCGTTTTTTTCTTTCTATTTATTATATGAATGAGCTTCTATTAAAGCAAAAAAAAAATTTTAGTCATCTAGCCTATTCTGCTAATAAGTTACAGCCGAATCGAAGCTGAACCGTTGCGGTCGACCAATCAGAATGTTATCACGTCATCAAACAGTACAATGGCAATATACGCGCTTCGATTGGTCGATTCGGTTCGGTTTAGTTTCGATTCGGCTGTAACTTATTAGCAGAATTGGGCCTCTGGTTGGTGAAAGTATGATTTTAATATAACTTTATTAGTGTTATTGTTTGCACCCAAGGTGCTTGTCTGAGATCTGGACACCATATACTTTCCGAATTCATGAACTTTAAACTGAAAGCAAAAACTTTCAAGTGACAACCATAGTCCAGCTGACTATGGATTTAACACAAAGGAAATGAAAAAATGATGAAACAAGGTACGCTGTTGTAGGGCTGTCGACTACTAGGATTAAAAATTAATTTATTTACTTGACATGGAGAAAAGTAGCTTGATTAGCTCCGATATGTTTCCCACAGATTTCCCACTTATGATGGATATACACGTAAATATTATTTCGGTGTTCCATTACGTCCTGTATAGATAAGCGATAGTACGTAGAGCTAGGTACATTGATAATGGGTACTTTAAAAGCTTAACTACCTATAACGAGATGAAAATGATCATAATTTTTAGTCAAAATAGCGCAGTCAAGAATAGACTCCCCTTATCTCCGTGACAAGCTACCCTTTAGTGTCCCTGGTAGGTCTGTGACACTTACTACCCCAAAGGTTTATTTTTTGTGAGAGCTGCTTACTCCGTTAATGAACTGGGAGACGTGCCCGATTTAGATTTGTTTAACACAAGCCCATCCAATTTTGCTTTTGCAGTCTCCCGGCAATGATTCGAGTCGGTTCTCTGATTGTAGAAAATTGTGTCATAGACCTTTATATATTTTTTTAGTATTACAACATAAATAGTATGAGATTTTTTATTAGTAGATGTTAAATAGTGATTGAGTACTGTTTATTTTCCTAATAAAATAAAATAATAGCTGCATAGCTAAAAAATATTCACAATAATCTTTATCAATTATGTACAAAATTGGTATAGGTATCTCCGATTGGAGATGATTACTAATTCATTCATCCGTAGTCACACCGTCATTCGTTGGTGGGGCGACCGCGATTAAAATAAACAGACCTCATTTAAGCAGTTTATTAAGTTGCTTTTAGACTGGTCGCTTATTCTGTCCCTTTAGTGGACACAGGTATAATGTCGGTATAATTATGATCAGGTGAATGTGTTTTTGACTATTTTATTTATTTAAAGTATTTCTTTTTAATGTTTTGGGTTCCGTAGTCTACAAGGAACCCTTTTAGTTTCGCCATGTCCGTATGTCTGTCTGTCCGCCATTTAGCTCAGAGACTATTAGTACTAGAATGCTGTAATTTGATATAGGTAAGTATATATTCATTTGTCACGCCGATATTGTTATTTTTTTTAAAATCGTAAATGAAGGAACCTCATCTACATGTAAAGTGGAGATCATAATTTTTCTCATCTATCCCGCAGTGTAAGGTGTCGTTGGATAGGTATTTTAAAATATTGTGGGTGTGTGTGAACAAGATTTTTCATTTTAGCGATCCGCTTGTGAAATATTAAGTTTTAAAGTGGTTATTTTTGTTAGAGTCAAGTGTTTCGTCTTGTCAGCAAAATTTTTTTTTTTTTTAAAGAACGTCGCCCCACAGTAGGATTTTCTCCTGTGTCGTGGGTGCAGTTACAAACATAGAATATCACATGCACATACGCCCAGACCGGAACAAATTTCTGTAGGCCATACAAAATATCTGTCCCGAGCGGGAATCGAACCCGCGACCCGTTGCGCAGTAGGCGATCACTCGACCTCTGCGCTAACTGTGTCGTAAATGGTTGTTTGTGGATACCTACATAAAAATTTCACGGTAGTAGTATACCGGGTGTAACTGAACACCCCAAATACATTTAAGGGGCATATAAGTTAGATACTAAATGGACCTTCGGTGCTTGTCTGAGACCTAGAACCCCAATGCTTTCAGAGTTATTTGATTTTAAACTGAAAGCAAAAACTTTCAAGTGACAACCATAATCAGCCCTTAACACAAAAGAAATTTAAACAGAAAATGACACGCGACAGACGTGAGCGTAGTATTCCTCGTACGCTTAAGTAGGGCTGTCGGCACTTAATACCAAAAAATAATTTATTTAGTTTGTATGAAAAAAAAGTAGGTTTGTTAGCCCTAATATTTTTCCTAGAGAATCTCTACTTCTGCTGGATACATACCCTTAAATGTTATTGGGGTGTTCAGTTACACCCTGTATATAACGAAATTAAAATTATTACAGCTAAGTGGGGAAAAATTAAAAAGTATAGTTGATCAACTTATAAAATGTACTTTGCGAAGGAAAATTTCATATAAACATTGAAAATTACTAAGATAATGTTGTTAGTTAAGTAAGAAGGTAGTAAACACACATTAACGACTCCTGTAAAATTATGGAAAAATAAAACCATAACAGCCTTTAGAATAATAACAGTACAGAACCTATACATTGCGAGTGCTCGACACGTACTAGTATTTGGTTTTTTCTACTCCTTCATCATCACAGCTCATATACGTCCCCCACCGAGGGGTTCGAGCCTACCCTATGTTAGGGTGATTAGGCCTTAGTCAACCACGCTGGCCCAGTGCGGATTGGTCGACTTCACATACATTATTGAATTTCTTCGCAGATGTATGCAGGTTGCCTCACGATGTTTTCCTTCACCGTAGGAGCGTCAGACAAATGTACATATGAAATTCGAAACGAAAAACACATGGCGGGTCTCGAACCCCGACCCCCCGATTGGAAGGCAAGTGCCGAGTCCACAGCGCCACCGACGCTCCTTACGAGTAGGATATAATATACACTCTAACTTTTTGTAGTGATGCAGTCGCGATGCATGATTCATACAATCACAATGCAAGCGTGTGCAGTATTGCTGGAAATGATCGTAGAATTAAGGCGAAGCGCTTTTCGCTTTCATAACTAGGTAGTTAAATTTACCTCATAGAAGAATGTCTTATCGTGTTTTATATGCTATCAGTCCGTGTGATGTTGGCATAGAGTTTTGGGTTCACAATACCTGTAATGGCATGGGCGTCCATTATTCGGCAACTATTTAACATCACAATGTCTCCTTCTTCAAATTTAACAGTTTTATAACAATTAATATGGATGTGACATTTATAATAATCTAATATATAACATTCTCGTGTCACAGTGTTTGTTACCAAACTCCTCCGAAACGGCTTGACCGATCTTTATCAAATTTTTTGTGTATATTCGGTAGGTCTGAGAGGTCGTAAACTATTTTTTATTATGGCGAAACGTAGTTCGCCGGCACAGCTAGTAAACTATATAATGACTATCTGTGCCCGCGAACTACGTTTCGCCATAATAATTTTCAAAAAAAACACCCTTATCACTTAGGGAAACCTATAAAAAAATAGTTTACGACTTATTCTCAGACCTACAGAATATTCACAAAAAACTTACTAAAAATCGGTCAAGCCGTTACAGAGGAGTTTGGTTACAAACACTGGGACACAAGAATTTTTTAGATTAGAAAGGTACACATTTGAATAAAATGAAGTTTTTACTAGTAATTTTGAAAATATTTTTCGTAATGGAACTAAATAAATATTTAATATTAAACTGAATCAGTGTTGTTTGCATATTTTTGAAGTGGCCGATGCTCACAAAATTTATAATGCAAAAAATCTCAAGAAGCACTTTCCTTAACAAAGCTAAAAAAGAAGTTAAATATTATTTGAGAAATGACAGTTGCTAGCTAATGGGAAGGGCAATTTAAATTAAGACTAAGATATAACTTTACATTACGGTCATAAAATTAATGGTTCTGGCGCACCATTGTGCAAATGATAACGCGTGGTTATTTGTCAAAGGTTTAATTAAAGACTGTTATATATTTGGCTTGGGAATACAAGTTACCTGATTGAGGGCGACACGTATATTGACACAGTACATTACCTCAGAACTAGTTATTTAGTTATAGAAAGAAACAAAAATAGAATGGTTAAATAAACACCTACATGGTCTAGAAGTTGAGATCACCGGGTATTGAACTAGAATTTTTTCAGCTTGGTTGCACCGTCGAACGACTCACACCCAGTTCTCGAGCCAGTTTTCGCACTTTGGTCCGTGGATTGCGACTAAGTCGTTTCTTGATAATGTTGCGGAGTCTGGGAGTCCTAACAGTCCCCTTTCTTTCTCTTCCTGGGCGGTCTGCATCATGCCCGAGCTTATAAATCGCTTAATAGTTATTGACACTACTTGACGGCTAACACTAAGGAATCTTCATGCCCCCTTCCCGTCCCTGTTGTGGTGAGGAGTCTCGGTGATAATCGAAATTAGCAGAGTTATAAGTCTCAGTGTTGTTCGTTGGGCGTGAGGAGTTGACGCGCGGTACAGGGAGACCCGGTGGAAATGGTTACCGTCGGCCACCTGCCGGTCAGTAGGGGACCCGAACCCAGGACTATCCTGCCTGGGAGGCTGTCCTGCACAACCGGCGAAAATCCCGTCGTGCAGTCATCGTGCCGGAGTAGGAGACCGGAGTGGATCCCGATGGGTGCATGCGGGGGGGCACCGGGGGCCCTTCCGTGCCGCGTGTCAGCTCTTCACACAACCCGCGTTCCCACTTTGTACTACACTCTGCCCTTTCTTTGTTTGTCACCGGGACTCTGCCTCACATTTATCCCCTTCCCCAAAATGCTCAATTAAAACAAAATGAAGGTAAATAAAAAGAAGAAGCGAGCTCCTACGGCGGACACCCAATCCACTTTTAAAATGGATTTCTGCAACATCAGGGGTCTACATAGTAATCTTGATGCCGTCCACCACCACCTAGAGACGGCTCAGCCTGCCTTGCTCTTCTTAACGGAGACGCAAATATGCGCCCCTGATGATATTTCGTACCTGAAATACCCCGGTTACGAATTGGAACACACATTCCTACGTAAAGCCGGGGTGTGCGTTTTCGTCAGGGGCGATGTTTGTTGTCGCCGCCTTCGGGGCCTCGAGCATCGGGACCTGTCGTTACTATGGCTGCGCGTGGACCATGGGGGCCTTACCCGAATCTACGCGTGCCTTTACAGGTCCCATGCCAGTGAAATAGGGTCAGCTCAGCTTTTTGAGCACGTCCAAGAGGGGATTGACCGAGCGTTGGAGCAGTACCCATCTGCGGAGGTGGTGGTCCTTGGTGACTTTAATGCTCACCATAAAGAGTGGTTGAAGTCCCGGACCACTGACCTCCCTGGTAGGACTGTCTTCAACATGGCTTCGGCCTATGGCCTCTCTCAACTGGTCGTACAGCCCACCCGTATACCAGATATAGAGAGCCATGAAGCCTCCCTGTTGGATCTTCTGCTGACTACACGACCAAGCGGATACAGGGTTGTGGTCGATGCTCCTCTTGGATCATCGGATCACTGCCTTGTCCGTAGTACTGCTAGTCTTGCGCGGCCCCATCGCGCGTCTGCGGCTGGCAGTCGTGCAGTTTGGCGGTATGAGTCAGCAGACTGGGATGGACTCCGAGAATTCTTCGGATCCTACCCCTGGAAGCAGCTCTGCTTCGCCTCCGAAGATCCCGATACTTGCGCAGATTGCGTCACTGAAACGGTGCTGATGGGAATGGAAACATTCATTCCCAACGCCAAAATACCTGTTGGCGGTCGCAGTCGTCCCTGGTATAACAATACCTGCAGGAAGACTGCCCACCTCAAGCAATCTGCGTACATCGCCTGGGAAAACGCCAGGAAAAGTCGGGATCCTGGTGTGACGGAGAAGAAGCGTCAGTACAACGCTGCTTCCAGATCCAACAGGAAGGCTATTGCTGAAGCCAAGGCGGAACACGTGGCCAGGGTTGGCGAGCGACTAGGAAGCTATCCCAGTGGGAGTCGTGCTTTTTGGTCGCTGGCCAAAGCTGCGCAACGTAATTTCTGCCAGTCCAATCTCCCACCACTGCGTAGAGCTGATAGCAGCCTGGCCCACAGCGCAAAAGAGAAGGCCAATCTCCTGGTTGAACTCTTTGCCTCTAACTCGACAATGGACGATGGGGGAGCCACACCACCCACCATCTCTCGGTGTGAAAGTTCTCTGCCTGAAATTCGTATTACACAACGTGCGGTCAGGCGGGAGCTTAAGCTCCTGAACGTCCATAAGTCGAGTGGGCCGGATGGCATCCCAGCAGTGGTGCTGAAGACGTGCGCCCCTGAGCTGACCCCCGTACTAACGCGCCTTTACCGCCTTTCCTATCAAAACAATAGGGTTCCATCTTCGTGGAAGATTGCTCACGTCCACCCAATTCCCAAAAAGGGTGACCGATCCGACCCGTCAAATTACAGGCCAATAGCGATAACGTCCTTGCTCTCCAAGATTATGGAGCGGGTCATCAACTCCCGCCTCCTACGGTACCTAGAAGAACACCAGCTGATTAGCGACCGATAATACGGCTTCCGTCACGGCCGTTCAGCTGGTGACCTTTTAGTTTATCTGACCCACCGTTGGGCGGAAACCTTGGAGGGCAAAGGTGAGGCTCTCGCCGTTGGACTCGATATCGCTAAGGCGTTTGATAGGGTCTGGCATAGAGCTCTTCTCACGAAGTTACCATCATATGGAATCCCCGAGGGACTCTGCAAATGGATAGCCAGCTTCCTGGATGGTAGGAGCATTAAGGTCGTCGTCGACGGCTGCTGCTCCGAAACCATGCCCATAAACGCTGGTGTTCCACAAGGTTCGGTGCTCTCCCCAACCCTGTTCATTCTGCATATCAATGACATGTTGTCAATTGAGAACATACATTGCTATGCGGATGACAGTACGGGTGATGCGCGGTATACCGACCACCAGAATGTCCCTCGGAGTTCGTTGCTAGAAAGGCGGTTACAACTTGTGTCTGAAGTCGAAGACTCTCTAGGGCGAGTCTCCGAATGGGGTGCAAAGAACTTGGTTAAGTTCAACCCCACGAAGACACAAGTGTGCGCATTCACTGCGAAGAAGGACCCATTTATCGTAGTGCCTCAGTTCCAGGGAGTTACTCTTCGTATGTCCGATGGTATTGGAATCCTCGGTGTGGAAATTTCTGCTAAAGTGCAGTTTGGGAGTCATTTGGAGGACAAAGCCAAATTGGCGAGCAAAAAGCTGGGCGTCCTGAACAGAGCCAAGCGGTACTTCACTCCAAGCCAGCGGCTAATGCTCTATAAAGCACAAATTCGGCCGCATATGGAGTACTGTTCGCACCTCTGGGCGGGAGCTCCCAAATATCAGCTCGACCCTCTTGACTCCCTGCAAAGGCGTGCATTCCGCATCGTCAGTGATCCCAATATCACGGCCTCAATGGAGACGCTGGAGCAAAGGAGAGACTTTGGTTCTCTCTGCGTGCTCTATCGTCTCTTTAACGGAGAGTGCTCTGAGGAACTGTTTGCAATGGTGCCCTCTTCACCTTTTTACCATCGCACCACCCGCCATCGCAGTAGAGTTCATCCATATTACCTGGAACCAATCTCATCTAGTACAGTTCGGTTTCAGCGTTCATTCCTTCCACGTACGTGTAGGCTCTGGAACGAACTCCCAGCTGCGGTGTTTCCTGAGCGCTACGATATGTCCTTCTTCAAACGAGGCTTAAGAAGAGCATTTCTCTCCAGGTAGGCAGTGACAGAACTGTGCCCCTGGCATTGCAGATGTCCATGAGCGGTGGTTACCACTTAACATCAGGTGGGCCACTGGCTCGTCTGCCACCGTTAGCAATAAAAAAAAAAAAAAAAAAAAAAATCGAACAATCTCACACTTTCGTTTTCTGTCTTCGTGTAAGGAAATTATTGACTTGCGTTGCGAAGACATGGCAAATAACAATAATAATTAAATATTTTTAAATAAACGGTCCACTGCAAAACGTTACTAACATGTGAGAAAATATACGAAAAACCAAAAGAACTTCGTGCCGTGTTCCATTTTTAAAATGTTCCCTTTTTAAATTTGGCAACTTTATTTTAGATCACGGTGTAATGTTTATAGCATTGTTGTGTTCTGATATTTAGAGGTATGATAGTCATTTCCTCAGTTGTTGAGGAGTCTAGGTGAAGGTTACACTACACTCAATATTTACCGGAGGGAGACTCTGTACCAGGGTGGTGTGCATGGGTACCTCCGTCTTACCTATTTCTGCTGCAAAGCAGCAGTGCTTGCATTGCTGTGTTCCGGTGTGAAGGGTAAGATATGGCACTGAAATTACTGGGTACCGTGACTTTACATCTGATGTCACAAGTTGGCAACGTACATTGTGGTTCTTGTGGGAGCTGCAGTTTTGCTGCGAATCTCACAGGAGCCACATGTATTATACGTGACTCTTACCACTTACCATCAGGTGGGCAGTTTGCTTGTTTGCCAACTTAGAAGCAATTAAAAAAAAAAGCTCGCGTCCATCTGCGATCTTGTCGTTATCTACCATCAGGTGAGATGAGCGCCAAGAGCTTCCCTGTTGTTGCTTAAAAAAAGATATAGGTACAGTGAATATATATTGAGTTTCACCGAGGTAATATTTCTTTGTAAGTATTAATTTTACCTTAACCTTGTTTAAAAGTGATTTAGCATTTTTTTTAAATATTGCAAACGTATATGGGCTGTGATGATGATTTATTATTATTTATCTTGTATCGGTTTGAATGCTGCATAAAATGCACCCACAGATAAACAACAAAAGAAGAAAGTTGCTATCATATACATTTACTTAACGACCATGGTCAAAGCACCGAGCTTAGAATAATAACGGCACCGAGCCTATGAGGAATCATGTCGTTTATGTCAGTCACACACAAGCCGGATCACGTCGAATAGCGCTTTATGGCTTTAAGGTGTAATTTAGCTGAAGCTCCGTACATCAAACGCGGTTTTGCGGCGAGTGATCGAGCTCTAAACCAAAAGATCACTTAACTGCAGACCCTGTCTAATTTATTGCATAATAGAATATAAGTGGGGAATAATCTATACTGCTTGTATCTATACTAATATTATAAAGCTGAGGAGTTTCTTTCGAACCAGTGTAGTTCGAATTGATAAATTATTTTAGCGTTGGATAGCCCATTTATCGAGGAAAGCCATAAGCTATTTACATCATGCTACAACTAAGCAGAATTTAATATAAGCAAAGCTGTCCTGAAAAAAAGTATTTTTCATCCCAGAATCTCGGAAAGAGTATTTTTGGTATTCGATATCTGACCGCCAAAGCCGTTTTTATCCGCTTGAGGGTAAAGTAAATTTGAATTTAGAACATCGCGTGCACTAGGTATGTGATTTCAAAACATCATTAAACCTATTTACTTCCATCTCCATGGTGCTGAATTTATCATAAAACTTTTTTTAAATTTGTTAAAAACTCAGACTCTGAACCTCTTTGGTGTACTTTTGTTTTTATTTGCTTTGTTTCATTTCCTCGCTGAGGAAGGATGAAAAGTTACGTGTTGCACTCGAGTGCAAAGATTTTTCACCTTGTGCTTTTTTGATTCCCTCGCTAACGCTCAGGACTCTAATTTTTGAATCACTCTCTGCGCTCGTGATTCAATTTTAGAATCCTTCGCTTGCTTGGTCATCAAAGTTGAGTTCGCGGTTAAAAAGCAACTTTGCACTCATGTATAACAAATAACTATTAATTATTAAATTTTAATAATTTAAGTAGGTAGTTGTCAATTAAATTAACAACTCCCTCAATTATTTGCTAACACTCCCTTCCATTCCTTAACATTAATTCACTTAATCTCGTCAATATTTTATTATATTAGATATTATTTTATTATATTTAAAAGAATTTTTGTTTTCGAACACATTCCGCATACCTTTTATCCGCATGTGATCAAAAAATGTTTCATAATTACTTAAGTATATATTTTTTTTATGGGATAGGGGGCAAGCTAGCAGACGTATCACCTGATGGTAAGTAATTACCGTCGCCCATGGACACCCGCAACCCCAGAGGAGTTACAAGTGCGTTGCCGGCCTTTGATGTGGGAATACGCTCTTTTTTTGAAAGTTTGAAGGCCATTCCCAATCAAAGCCCAATCAAAGCCATTAATATTGTTTATTATTGAAACCATTGTGGAAAGTAAACACACAGAGCTTCAATATCAATTTCGTTCTCATGTAGGTATTTACGAATACTTGCGATTTCATATCGCGGGAGCCACCTACCGAACTACGAATATCGTAGTTTGCGACAATGGGTGCAACACTTTTATGCATAGTGCACTTAACGGATTATTCCGAGCCACGAATCAATACTCCGTTATAGCGAGGTAACATTCTAGTGCCTATTCTCTATATCTCGTACGTATTCAATGTAGGGATCTGTTCGTTCAGTGACCGGATTATAACACAGGATTATTATAATAGAATTTAAATGTATGTCTCACTTTGGATAAAATAGGAAAGGATGAAATTGAGATATTTAGGATAGGATTTTATAAGTAGCTTTAGGATTTTAATTAAACGCGTACGGCCTTACCACAAAAAGTTTTTAAACACTGTCTTAAGTTAAACACTGTTTAAACATGATGCTGTCTCTATCTTTCCTTTGAAAAGAAATGAAACAGCATCATGTTAAAACAGTGTCGAACTTAAGCCAGTGTTTAAAAACTTTTTGTGGTAAGGCCGTTAGATTTGCTAAGTACTATTAAACGTGGACGTGTCTTTAGAATAGCGAGCAAAAAACTAATGTTTTGTTTCAACAAGATGACCGAACTTGGAATCCAGAGAAAATGAAACGATTTAATTTGATTATTCCTTCATTTGTGTATTTTGTCTCTTGGTTTGAAAATATTTACATACTGTTCATAATTAAAGTTTTTCTTGGTGACTATATCAAGCAAAAGTTAAAACAAAAATTTGGGTAGTTTTTTACACTCAACCGGGGAACAAATATATTTAATTGCAACACTTCATCCTTGATTTTCACAAAGAACTTTGTCATCGTTTCCGTTAGCTCCACTAATAAAAAAGATAGGTAACAGAGCAGTGCCATAAAATATCTATTCTAAAACCGTAATCACACGGCAAAAAAACAAAATTAATGTCCCGCATTGTGCCTATCCTCTTTGTAAATGCGGCAGTCGCGTGCAGGCGAACAAAAGAGGAAGTCAGTTTATTGTACAAGCTTATGCTGACAATACACCGTGGCAACTTCCTGGAAAATGGGAGCTAATGCTAACAAAACTGCGTCGTCCCAACTTGCCTGTTCCGCCCGCCGGACCTCACTTGGCGGCCGGAAACGGAAGTCCAGTAAATGCAAGTTAGCACTGAGTACAACTAAATAGGTCGGCTGATCAAGACGTGGTTAGTGTAGGTAGTGATTTTTTTACTTTCAGCTTCGCTATTTTACGGGGCACTAAAACCTAATTTTGAAAAATAAAAGTATGTATTTTTGTGGTCCTTATGAACCCATCTAACATCAACAGTCACGATTTTTTTTCAATCTTGATATCATTAATGCGCTAGGGAGATATTACTCATATCAAGTATCAGATTCATTAAGCCATATATTTGATTGATTTTCTAGAATGACTTTAATGTTATGCTTGACTTAAGTTATGGGAGATATGAGTACATAAAATGTCACTATAAAAGTAATTTCTGGTGTATCCCTATTAGTTTAGGGGAGACAACAGGTTTGAAAAATCTTCATGTCTCTGCTAGGGAGGGAGGGATCAAGGAACTAAAGCCCATAATTGCATCTCCAAATGCCACCCCAGCGGAAAAGGAAACGAAGATACTTTCGGAATTATGTTAACCCATTCAATCGAGACGATTAAATTAATTCCAAGGGCTGATAAGCCCATGAAATTTTAGTCGTCGATTGAAGTCATCTATATTTTATCAATCAGTAGTCATCATAACATGGCATATTGAAATGGTTGATGAGTGTGAATACTTTAGGAGCATCATTAGTGCCGGATCATTATAACCCGCTCATCTTCGGTTGATTGCTATACGCGCATACTTGGTCTAATATAAACGGTGTGAAATGTTTTATGGAATCTCGTGTGAAGTGCTACGAGGCCCAAAATGAGCGGTGTTTATTACACTTAGATGTGCCCCGGCTCTAATATATGAGACTAGCTGAGCTCGTGAACTATGTTTCTCTAAGCTCAATACTGTAATTTACAAATGTTTTGGATGGGGAGTTCTCAGCTTCATCATTTTTCAATTTATTTAGCATTTTTTAAGAAAATGCAAAGTCACACAAAACAATTGTAAGTTTGCTTTATTCTGAACCAGTTTTCAATGAAATCTGTAAATATTTCTAAATTGGATGTCGATATTAAAAGCTTTTATTTACTTTCACCTGTCGCGGTGTCTGTAATGAAATCTTGCAAGTTAAATTTGACCCACTTCCCGGTATCCGATTGAGCTGAAATTTTGCATGCATATGTATATCGCGTGACAATGCAATATTATGATAATATAAGAGCTTGTATTTAAAAAAAAAAATAATTTTACTTGTGTAGTTATTAATAGTGAGTAATATACTGGCTTAACGAAGAATAAAGGAGATCAGAGGGGCAATCGCAGTATTTACCAACGTTTGAACCAAAACGTTACCGTTCCCATATGATTTGACATCTGACTGCTGTCAAGGTGTTGTCAAAATGTATGGGAACAGTAACGTTTCTGATTTGGTTGAATCGTTATAAATAGTGCGATTGCCTCTCAGTAAGGCTAAGAATTTCGTCGGGGAGGGTAAGAGCTCGATGGCCTAGTTGGTCAAGGCGTCAACACGGTATGTTGGAGATGTGGGTTCAAATCCCGCAGAAGCCGAATTTTTTTTCTTTATTGCTTTTACATGATTCTACCCCCAGTAATTTGGGCTTTACGTTGATGCCTCAGTCAGTTACTCACCAAGCCATTTATAAAAAACAGATATTGTGCCACACTATAATCAATAACACTCTATGGAGGCTATATTATGTACAGGCATAATCAAATTGCTTACAATTGGAAACATAGATAATGCTTCTGGTATTTTGAAAATATTACAATCGCCAAGGGTGGATTCATATATTGACCGAGTAACTCACAGTGGTACCATAATAACAATATTAATAGAATTGTTGTTTGTTGACCACTAGGGTATAATAAAGATATTGAATTGAATTGAATTAAATGGGTAAGATAGCCATTCCCTCTGCTACCGAGAAGTTCAGATGAATCTCCCTATTATCCTTTACATTATTATCGTTTGTCATCAGCTTAGATTAGCTCATACGACGACAGGATGTCAAAAAACACAACAATTCAATGATTGTCATGGTAATTGTTTTTCTCTTCTCTTTTTTTAATTTTTATTTTAGGTAAGGCAAAGGAATCTAGCTCAAAGCATGTAAATATATGTATATATACATTTTTTACTGTTATATACAATTATTATGTATATAACAGTAAAAAATGTATATATACTATGTTTGTTAGTGTTTGTAGGTTAAGGTATTTATTGTAATGCTTGTGTACTATTTCTTATCACCGTTACGTGTTGGCTGACTAGAGACTAACTAGAGACTTGGAACAATTTATAGTTTTTACCGCAGGTCTTGCCATAATACCAGCGCTGCAGTGTAGTTTCTCGCTGTAGCATTATGCTGAAGCAATGACCTTTTGGGCTTTTATTGTTATGTGAACGTATATACATGTATTTGTCACTGTTTTTGGTCAATAAATGCTTTCTATTCTATTCCTTTAGCTTAAATCTTAAATATTAAATCTGTATTTTATTCCTTAATTACTATTGGCAATTTCAGCCATTTTCGTTTCCAAGAACAAACTGAAAATACGGCGATTCTACAAAAAATGCTAACCCATTAAATTCTTATAAGGAAATCGCGAACAGCATTTCCTTAGTAGGCCAAGAGGAAACTCATTGTCGCGTCTACGTGAAATAATTGCTAATAAAAGTCGCACCAGAAGAGAAACTTGGCAATGTTACTAACTGCAGTTAAGCATAAAACCACTAGGTATTGTGGCGGTCGCTATCAATTAACAGTTTATGTCACATTATTTCAATAAAGAGTAAGAGATTCAAATTTTTTCTCTTTTGTCAGATTACGGGAATTTATTACAACATTCCATTATAAAAAGAAGTTTCTTTAATATCAGGCAAGACTCGCTCAACACCGCTAAAAATAACATCAATCCCGCGGTTAGAATTACAGGCCGCTTTAATTGCTGCGCGCCTCGGGACGTATATTACCAATTGTCACCGAAGGAAACCATCAAAATTATTCTTTTGGACGGATAGTTTGACAGTTTTAAGATGGATTCGTAGCGACGTCCGCGCTCTGGAGGCGTTTGTTGCTCACAGAGTAGGGGAGATTACCGAAATCACTAATATCACAGATTGGCATTATATAACATCAGCTCAAAATGTCGCGGACGACGCTACTAGACCTGACAACAAATTTAAAATTTCCCGCTGGTTCTCCGGGCCAGCGTTTCTGACTTCTGACTTCGCTTGGCCTGAAGAGCCCCAGGTGTCTTTCCCTCTGCCAGAAACAGCTCATTGCATAACTGATTCACCTCGCGAAGTTACGCCACATTTGCCAATCGTCGCTGATTACAAAAGGTTCAGTATATGGCTACGTCTTGTTCGTGCCACTGCACGTATTTATTTTTGTGTAAAAATGTTTCTTAAGCGTCCTGTTCAAATGCCTGGTCAGCTTTCAGCACACGAAATAATTGAAGCTGAACGCCAGCTATTGTTAAAATCGCAGAATGACTGTTTCGCAGAGGAAAGGGCATGTGTCGAACGTTCAACGCCACTTCCAAATCACAGTAGGCTTAAAAATGTATCGCTTATCATCAAAACGGATCGTCTTCTCCGGCTCTCTAGCAGGATTTCAGCTTTAGAAAATTGACCACCAGGGAATGAGCAAGAGTCGATAGTTTTGGACGGCCGGCACGAGAAATAGTGCGCTTATTAATTGGAGACTACCACAGAAAAGAGGCACATGGCGGAGTAGAGAGTACTGTCAACGCGTTACGGGCTCGATTTTACATACTGCACCTGCGACCTTCGGTCAAGTTTGTTTTGCACAGATGCAACCTTTGTCGGATCCGAAAATCTCGAGCGGCTATCCCACCTTTCGGCAATTTACCACCAGCTCGCCTAGCTTGTTATTCACGGCCGTTTTCTCATGTAGGCGTTGACTATTTCGGTCCGTTGACGATTACTCAAGGAAGACGTCATTTAAAACGCTATGTCGCATTGTTTACTTGCCTGACAGTGAGAGCGATCCAGCTGGATGTGGTCGAGACCCTGTCGTCTGATTCCGCAATTATGGCTCTCCGTAGACTTATATCTCGCCGAGGATGCCCGAAATCAATATACTCGGACAATGGGACAGCTTTTGTTGGTGCCGCGAGACTTCTGCCAGCAATGTACGAGTTCACCGCGAACAAAAAATTGAGTGGCACTTTATCCCGCCAGCAGCGCCTTTTATGGGAGGGTCCTGGGAACGCCTCGTCCGATCGGTTAAGACCTCCCTATCGATTGTATTAAGAGAGCGCGCTCCCAAGGAAGAGGTCCTAAACACGCTACTCCATGAAGTGGAAGCCGTTGTAAACAGCCGGCCATTAACACACGTCTCCGTGGAGCCAGAAGAGCCGGAAGCCCTCACACCATTTCACTTCATTCTTGGTGGTGCCTTTAATGACTTGCCGCTATCCGCGGTTACCGACTCTGAATTGTCTGGTCGACTCGCGTACAAGAAGGGTCTCCGCCTCGCTGACCACTTTTGGCAGAGGTGGACAAAAGAGTACCTACCGACGCTAATTCCGAGGAAACCTGGTGAGATCAGACACTTCAAGGTCGGTGATTTAGTTCTTATTATAGATGGAACCTTGCCACGTAGTTCTTGGCCTCGTGGTCGTATCAAGAAGCTTTACCCAGGGCGTGATGGTGTAGTGCGTGTCGTAGACATGGCTACAGAAGCAGGGTTGTTTAAGCGGGCAACCCGGCTTCTAGTGTCTTTGGCCAGTACCTGTACGCCACCCTAAAATCGTTAGGTCACTGGGGGGCAGCTCTGTTGGCGACAGGTCTGATCTCAGACGTAAGATAAAGACTTTTTGATATTGTTTATGTTTTGATATCTTTTTACTTTTATTTGGTTTTTAAGAAGAAATGTCTTTGAGTATGTCATTCTTGTTATTAGTTGTCAATAAATAAACTTAAGACTATTTAACCAAGTTTTGTTATTTTTGTGTCTTACACCTTTGAATTACTTCGCAGGTGTATGTAGGTTTCCTCACGATGTTTTCCTTCACCGTAGGAGCGGCAGATAAATGTCCATATGAAATTCGTGAAACGAAAAAAAAATTGTTCCATGGCAGGATCGATCGCAGGCCTCCCGATTCAACTCGGGGCACAGTCCAGTGCCGAGGGCACAGCGCCACCGATGCTCCAAGTGACTGATGGAATATATTAATTTTGGTACTTTATAGCAAACTTCAGTCATCACTTTAAGATATAAGTAGGAGCACGTACAGACTTAAGGCAGTTTGTCAATGGCTACTTTAGCCGTCCACAATTGTAGGTTTCATAAAAATAAATTGGCAGGCGCGACACACTACAACTACGAGCGACGGTAACTGCCGACACATTGCCAGCTGTTGCGGATGCGTCAACCGCTGCCGTCGATAGCTGTCGACAACTGAAGTAGCCTCTGCTTCTAATAAACTGCCTTCCGTTTGCACATGTTCTTAATTAATTGTCAGTCAGTACTTCCGTTTCTACTTCTTCTTAATTGGCAGTCTGTACTGAATTGCCAGTCAGTACTTTTGCTGCATCATTTTTGCCCACAGAAAAGAAATTGCTATTTTCTAATGAATCTACCGCTTTTTATGTGTCTACCGAAGAAGGCAAGGGTAGCTTAACTTAAGTGGCATAATTTGCAGGTGCGTGGTTATAATTATGGCAGTTATTACAAGCTTATGTAAGCAGCAATCAATTGCATCAGTCATGACTGAGGGTGACATGAAATGAAGGAATAAATTCGCGCAAACGTGCTAATATAGTGGCTGATCACCAGCATGCGTAGCACAAGGATCGCGAGACTATTTTCTCGGCCTATTTCTCTACACCGAAATGTTACTTTTGACAGTAGCGAATGAGATAGTTTGTTGTTGTTTGGTTTCGAGAAAGTGACGGTTGATAATGACCCGAGATAAATATGATAGACATATTTATCTCGGGGTCCTTGAGATAGCGTGCAGATTAAAGGTTCTGCTATTTATCAGCCAAAGCAGGGACTCTTGCAAAACAGGCACTAAAACTTATCGCCTAGTAGATGTCGTATTGACGTTTCTAACTTTTATAATGCCAAGACACAAATAATAAGCCTCATTGCCTTTAATTGAATTTACTGAACACGTACCCATATAAAAGCTTCAAGTCAGACAAAAGTTTTATTATTTTGATTAAGAAATACTCAATTTAAGAAATTCACTTTAAGCGAGCGCCACCGCACTACATTCAAGAGGCGTGATTACTTTTTTTAATTTACTTTAACTGTTTCAGCCCGACGCGAGTAAAATTTAACATCCATTCGCGAGCAGGGCCGTGAATGCACATACTCATTTTCCACATCATGTTGTATTAACGCGACCTACATGGTAAACGCAAGCCGTAATCTTTATGACAGTTGCATGTGTATAAAATTGTTAAGGTGGGCATACACACTCTTGCATTGGCACGGTTCTAAATGGAACGATATCACATTTCAGAGCCATTGTTTTATTTGCATCAGTTTATCAGTTTATTGTATGCACGGTCTACATTTTTATATTCGCCTTTTGACGCGTTGGCATGACCGCCAATGCCAAGACTAAGGCGCCTTTACATTGTGATTGAATATACTTCCATTTTCATTAGTACTTTAATCGATCATCTCGTTGCGAATTTCGACACCGACCACGGTCATGTACCTTTCATGTACTATACCACCACTGAGCAGAAGCTTCAACCTGACAAAGCAGCTATTGGAGTAACAACGGTAGTTTTAGTTTGTGGTTCAAGTAGCGAACTCGCCTTTGGACACCTTCATCAAGGAGAACTTCTGGCCAAAGGGAGTAGTGTATGGAGACTCCAATATAATTTTATTACTATAACCTATCAAGTATTTTTAACCGACTTCAAAAAAGGAGGAGGTTCTCAATTCGATGCGTATGTTTTTTTTTGTGTGTATGTTACGCGATTATGCTGCCAATTGTGGACCGATTTTCAAAATTATTTTTGTATTCGATAGAGTATACTCCTGGGGTAGTTCCAAGGTTAGGATCTGATGATGGGATCCCATGAAAATCGAGGTAAAACCCTGATTTAATACCAGCTCACCTTTGATATCTTTCACTAAAAAGATTTCATTCACTAAAAAGTTAAAAATAATATAAGAATAGGTACAGACAACATCACACTTCTATATTGAAGTCGGTGACAAATTTTAAGACTTTCTAGGAGATCGTCGTTCATCATCAATATAGAAGTGTGATGTTGTCTGTGCCTATTCTTATATTATTTATAACTTTTCAGTGTTTTTGAAGTCGGTTTTTATTTTATGTTAAATATTTTTTACTAACAAATTTGTACTATATTAATGTTTATTAGTTTATAAGGTATGTAAGTAAGGGCATAATATATGTTGCCGGAGTACAAATATATACTGAATAAATTTCTTCTGTTATGCTACGCTGGATGCAAGCAGTTCTTAGCCTATGGTTTGTAGATCTTTGGGGAAGGCCTATAACCAGCAGCGGACTTCTCTGGGCTGACATTATGATATTATTTTTGATACTTCCACTGTTCTTTTCCGCGTGATTTTAAAGTTTTTACTCAATGGGAAGTGAAAATAACCAAAAATGCCTAAGTGAGCATCGCGTGAATTAAATGATTAATTAACTATGGAGCGTAAGGGACTGACGGGGCGTCAGACGAATTTCCTACGTGAATTCTATCATGGTTGGAGGATACTGTAACACCGTTTTTCTTAAAATTTCATAAAACACAAATTTTGCAAAAACACTTTGGTTTCACTGTTGTTTATGCAAAAATTGCACAATGACCACAAATACTTGCAAATGTTACTGTGGTGACGTAAAATGACATTGACATTGTGAAATTAATGAACAGAGTTTTTATAATTATGATTTTAGTTGTGAATTTTGAGTTAAAACAACAGTGAAACCCAAGTGATTTTCAAAATTAGTGTTTTATGAAATTTTAAGAAAAACGGTGTTACACCACAGAGGAACTCATTATCCTAGCCTTTTAATCATTTCGATTCTGACAGTGCGCTGGGGTCGGTTGAACCCGGGAGGTAATTTCGACAGACGCGCAGCCGAAGAGAATTAAGATAACGTGCGTAGATCGAAATGGACAAAAGGTTACAGTAGTTCACCAATACTGTATTGCGTGATAAATAACAATTATTATATAGATTAGATTTCGAAGGAAGTCGTTAAAAATGTCATACGATGCATTAATGGCTCTCGGTGAAGCAGTTAAGTGGACTGCCAGCAATTTTTAACTGCGCAGAGCTCGTAATAGCGCATGCAGCCTTTTTATGTAATTATGAAACGTGGCATAACTCGTTTGTTAAATGCTCTAGTCAAGTGCTCAATACTAGGTTCTCGGTTTGATCCTATTTCGTTCGAATATGTTATTGATTTTTTCTTTAGAAAATTAAGAAATTTGCGATACTCTTTTTTTAACCGATTGCAAAAAGGAGGAGGTTATCAATTCGATGCGTATGTTGTTTTTTTTTTGTTTGTGTGTTTTACGCGATTACGCCGCCATTTGTGAACCGATTTTCAAAATTCTTTTTGTATTCAATAGAGTATACTTCTAGCTTGGTCCTAAGGTCACCAAAAATATTGACTTTTGATGATAGGATCCTATAAAAATCGAGGGAAACCCTTAATGTCCAACGTATTTTATGTGTATGTTACGCGATTACTCCGCCAATTCAGGATCGATTTTCAATTTTTTTTCGTATTCGATAGGGTATACTCCTGAGGTGGTTCTAAGGTCACTAAATTCAGTATCTGATTATGAGATCTCATGAAATTTGAGGAAAACCCTTACATTTTATAGGTACGTCAACGTGTTTCATTTTTTTTGCGAAGATTCACGTATAAATTTGCGTCTGGTAGTCACGAACCGAGCCGATGATGGAAGGATCTTTAACTTTTGGACTTGACCTAACCTGACCTGACCTTGGACCTGAATTTCATATTCATTCAGCTGGTCTTAAATTCACTCAAAAGATTTCATTTACTAAAAAGTTAAAAATATAAAATGTTTTCCAAAAAATAAAAACCTACTTTAAAAACACTGAAATTAAAAATAAAAGAATAAGTTATACCCAACATCACACTTCTATATTGAAGTCGGTGCTAGAAGTTCATCGTTTGGCACCGACTTCAATATAGAAGAGTGATGTTGTGTGTACTCATTCTTATATTATTTTTAACTGTTTTTGACTCAGTTTTTATTTTTTGTTAAATATTTTTTGGTGATTCGTTATCGAACAAGCAAACTACGCGTACGAAGTCGTGGGCAAAGATTAGTATCTATATAAAGCAAATTGACAAAACAAATAATAGCTTCAATGGCTTGGTGACATCTGAGCATTGTTCAATCACAGTTTGATCACGACTGCTACGAGTAGTTTGTTTTATCCAAATAAAAATCACAGTTTAGCTACGAGTGGCGAAAATATATTATATCTCTATTTTCTTTATTTCGGACAAAGCTAGTCTTGTGTCAAAGGCGAAATGGAATCCACCAGTTTCTGACATAAATAATTTATTGCGTCTATCACTATTATAAAAGACGTACATTTTAATACAATATTAACACAGCAGTATAGAATAAAATATCCTTACCTACTAATATTATCAACGTGAAATTTTGTTAGGATGTTTGGTACTTCTTCACGCAAAAACTACTGAATGGATTTGGATGAAATTTTGTGACGTGTTTTTGTGAGTGTTGACGGATTACGACAGGGATTAACATATAGACTACTTATTATCCCGGAAAAGTAAGTAGTTCTCGCGGGATAGTAGATTTACATTTTTTTTTATTTTTAAGGCGAAACATAGTTCGCGGGCACAGTTAGTACTTTATAAATCATAAATGAAACATTATTAAATAGCTAAAATAATCTATTATATCTTGCAAAACGAGGTTGCTTACACAAGTCTTAAAATATAAGCGATAGGAAAGAACTCATGTAGGACACCTTCGTCGCAGTGATAGCTGAAAACAAAAATTAAAACATAAAACATTTCCTTTTCAAATTACTCTCTTGTGAAATCGTTTTAATTTTTGCCTTTGAAAACAAATTAGGTATAAGCTGTATACTTTTGCCTTTTGTTCCTATCGTCTACACGTCTATTGAAACAATTTTGTTAGTTTTCATTCTTTAACAAAAACAATAAATCTGAATAAATCACAAGGAAATTGTTTAAAAGATATCTCTAAAAGAGGTAACGATGAAATAACTATATTAACATAAAAAGTACACAAATCTTTAAAAACCAAGAGACAACACGGCTTGTAGACATACATTTAAATAAATATCTGCAAAAGTGTTTTCATCGGCAATAATATCCAATGCGATATCATTACTGGTGTGCTTAATTATTATTACGAAGCTTAATTTTCTCACATTGAATAAAGCTATTAGTAGTGTGGGCCCATTACCCGTCACGATATTTTATGAAGCTTCATTTGATAGGTAACACTTAATAAAACTAATCTGTCCCACAATTCGTCACCGATATTACGGCCGTAAAATATTGTACATCCTAATTCAATTTATCGCGAAATGTTTCGAAGGAAATCATTAATTTGACGAACATTCTGTTTGCTTCGTTAATTTCTGTACGTGTTAGAATTATTTTTATATTCTTTAGGTACACTTATTAAGTGGTAATTAGTAAACAAATTAGATATCAGAACACCAACGAAAAACAGCTTAATTTGAATCAGTGCGCAAAATTTACACGTATGTTTTAAATAAATGTTTACACGTGTGTTTTAAATAAATGTAGCTCGTATGTATATTGTAATTGAAAAGATACCGCAAGCATTTTGTTATTCTACGTGTTTCTTACTAAAATATCAAAATAGTTTCGTAAATCGAAAAGATCCACTGTACTGCAGTAGTCTTGCCCTGTTTCGTTTTTTCCTGCCTGCAGGCAAACTATCGACCGCTCGAAATTCACGTCTAATCGTAGACTGTCAATTTCTGTGCTCTACGCGCACTTACAAGCGTAGTGATAGCATTAATTCAATAAAATAATAAAAATATACATGTCTCGCTTTCGTGAAATTTGTCCTATTAACGATATTGATTTATTTTATTGAATTAATGCTATCACTACGCTTGTAAGTGCGCGTATGTACACAGTTTTTGCGTTATAACATTTATCTAGCTTTAATTATATAATATTATAAGTTAACCGAGTTAAATATTAACTTGGTCAACATGTATGAATGATTCTGATGACGTAAGCGATCTAATAATTATAGCTGATAAAGAAACGATAAGCATCGCTACAACATTCATTTCGTACAGCCTACTAAAGAGTTTAAGGGAAATCATACAAATCACCCTATGGCGTCTTGATTTGACAAAAAACGCCATTTGTAAAACGTACCTACGACCGACCAGGCTCGCCGGATACTTTCCAATGGATTGCCGACTTTATTGTCTGGGTAGTAGAGACGAACACAAGTCTAGAATATCTTGTTACGAGAAAGTAAAACGCGAGAGGTCGTAAGACCTTTTTATTCCCCAGATTACGGATATCCCTCCCTTCAAATGTAAAGTGATTTCATTCCGTGCATTTACTTACAAACACTAGAGCCGTGACTCGACTTTGGTTTATTTAAGCCCGAAATGTATTTCGGTTATTTTAATAGCCCTGTTTTATGCCTGCTGGGTTAGGAAAGTTAAATACCTCAGCGTTATCAAGAAACCAGTAATGCTAAGTTGAAAATAAGAAGTCAAATTACCAAGTTGTAAAAGCTTACAAAAGATTTAAATTCATTTAAAACATTAAGCTGTGTAGCTCACCGAAAATTCACTTCTTTGTGGTCCGACATGCATTGCAGTATCTAATTGTTTAAAAAAAATACGTAAAATGTGAGGAATAAAAATCTTTTTCCATTACTGACGTTTACTAGATAGTAAAAGTTCCGCCGTTTGAATAAATACCTGCATCCATTTGAAAACTCAACGGAAAAAGCAGACGATATATGCTCAACAACTTTTTCATTCGTTTAGAGCACCGTGCAAATTTTGCGTGGAACGAGTTTGTGCAGAGAAAAAGTGACAAAATCGAGTGAGGACCGCTTTTTGGCAATCCGACTTGTCGCTCCAATGACTCGGACTGTGCACGATTCGCTTATCAGATTTAGATTTCCCCGTTCTCCGAATATTGAGAGCGTCAAATGTTACGAATTTGCCATAAACAATTTTCTCTCTTTAGTCATGCATCTATCAAAGGGGTTTCCAATGCGACGATTAGGTATTTCGAGATATAACACATCAGTCCATGATTCGAAAATTTGCTAAGAAATCCACTGATTCGTGGATTGGCATCTAAAAATGTTTTTTAGGCGAATTTGATCTGATTATGAGCACGATTGCTATCACTGAGCTTATGAAAAGTTGCGATGTGTCTCTTCGTAAGCAAAACGCTGAAAATTCTACTTAGAAAATAGGCATTTTGGCAAGCATAATGAAAAATTTATCTTAAACAAGACTATTTTTACTAGCTTTTATTTACTTTCACCTGTCGCGGTGTCTGTAATGAAATCTTGCAAGTTAAATTTGACCCACTTCCTGGTTTCCGATTGAGCTGAAATTTTGCATGCATATGTATATCGCGTGACAAATGCAATATTATGTAAAAAAGTTTTTTTAATAATTTTACTTGTTATTAAAACGGAAATTGTGAGCTATTATGTAAAGTTCGAAACGTTAAAAATATAATGCGTCTTCGCTTTGCTATTTTTCGATTTCCACAAACATTTGTGTGCACTTATGTATTCACCGAAAGAAAGTCCTCGTGTCTTTTAACGTCAAGTCTTAAAAGATGTTCTTCAAGCTTTGAGAAGCCTCTTCTTAAACAATAGTTAGGTGTTCTTGTTTGACAAAAGAGGATCGTAGCACGCCGCGAGCCGTAGGGGCCGCTTTGTGTCTACGATGCTACGCCGCGCCTACGAAGATGGCTACGGTTTAATACGTAGCAAAATGACTACTAGCATAGAAAAAAAGCTAGTTCTGTATTGGCTGTGTGCACGACTTTAGCGCCACCAAGCGTTCGCAACTTTGTTAGCTCTGACGCTTTGATATTCAATCGTGACATTATGACAAAATATAAAAATCAAAAACAACTATTTAATTTATATTACAAAATTACTGTGATGCCTTGATATGGGTGGAGAAAAGGCTATAAAATTACTTCATTTTTACTTGTAATTTTACTGTAAAACAAGAAGATGAAGCTACTTTAGGTTTCATTAAATAACAGTAAACATATTTAATTGTTTCTGCATCATTTATAAATTAAATATCGCTTGTAGATCGAATTAAATATCGTATTATTCTAAAGACCGGGTTTGTGAGTATCACTCGCAATATAAAATTTCAACCACAAACCTCTAAGGGAAAATTGTTGGTATCTGCTGGATATCCTTTAACCGCCTTCGTGGTCTAGTGGTTAAGACCACCGGGTGTTGATCGGGAGGTCTGGGGTTCGATTCCTCATGGGGGTAAACAATTTTCTGCTCGGTTTGGTTGGTGATAGGGCTTCTGGGCCCACTTAGCTACCCACCACCATCTTATCTAAGTTTTTCGCCATAGCAACAATATGAATAGCATTGTTGTGTTCCGATAGTGGATGTTAGTGGTAAAATAGTCTGTTCCTCAGTTGTTGAGGAGTCCAGGTGAAGCTCGCTTCCACCTTCGGCCTTATCGTCACTTACCATCAGGTAAAATGAAGGCCAAGAGCTTCCCTGTCGTAAGTGTGTAAAACATGTCCGGGATGTAGAGGAATTTAGGAGAAAACAAAGAAAAAGTTCAATAATTCTAGCTCGCATCATAAGACAAGCATCTATTACTTTGACGAGTTACAAAACGTTTTTAAAGGTAAGCAATTAACTCTATCAGTTTGATTGAGTTCTATTTAATAGACGTAATATATTCATTCAGCATTCGCCAACATTCATTTAATTGCAAGTGTGAAATGTGATAGTATTTATAGATATGGCAGGATAACAGAGCTTACATTATTTCTACTTTTGGCCACTATGAGCGCTGCGATTTATGAGATCGCTTCCACCTAGTACTTTGCACCCAGCGAATACCCGAAGTCATTCACTACCTCGCTAGTTACAAGCTTGCTAACTTACTAATACTAACTTGCTTCTAGCTTCATGCATTCTGGGCATTCTGTTATTAATATTCAATTAATTTCAATTATTATTACTATTATCATTTACATTATAGACACATTACATTATATTATATTACATTATAGACACTGGCAACCATATGCCCAGAACCCTACTCTGCTACTTAATAAACTGTACGCAGCTTCGTAGGTGGGACGTTGCATCGTAGACACAAAGCGGCCTACGGCTCGAGGCGTACTACGAAGAAGCCTCTGACGTCAACAAAGTTAACTGTTAACCGTTCGTTTATATTCGCTCCTGCCCTACGCTTTTGAACTAACGGTATTTCAACTTTCTCGATAATAGCAACGCCGAAACTGCATTATGTAGCACGTGCACTAGGTTTCTTATTAAAGAAGCTAACGGTACGCTGGGAATTTAAAAGTCGGGAACTTGGAACTTGACACTTCAGATATTTAATTTTAAGTTTAAAATTGAAGACGAGCTTGGGCTAACTCGAGCTCCGATCAAAACTTTCAAGCAGCGTGGTTTTCCTCGTTGTTATAAAGCAGGTCTTTCTAGTCTAGATAAAAATATTCCGATGTGATAAGTTGATTGTTGTATTAGATATGATGACATCCTCAAAAGAATTAAAAATAGTACATTGTTACCCCAGGGGTGAAAGTAATGAAAAGCACAGTGTTTACCTCGGGTTAAAGACTTATTTAGTCCCTCGAACCATTGGTGCCAAACACCGTCTCGGGACTAAATAAGTCTTTAACCCGAGGTAAACACTGTGCTTTTCATTACGAATACAAGACAAGTAAAAATGAAACAATGAATTAGCTAAAGAAAAAACGGTAAAATTTTATTTTACATAAATCAACAACTTCTGCTTTAGCCCGCTTTCTCTTATAAAATCAGGCATTAACTCCATACCTGAATTAGATGAACTCATTGTGTTAATTATTAACACAATGTTATACAAGTATAATTAACAGTTAATACAAATCTCTGCTATACGGAAGTAGTAACAAAACTCTACAAATGGAAAAAACAAATGAAGATCGCATTGCCGCTTTCCCGCTTATTTTGTTTTTTTTTTCTGTGGCCGGCCAGCTATTTAGCCATTATTTTTCAATTTCATAATTAAAATCTATGTTATTTTAAAGAAATAGTTGAAAATAAATTACAATAAAGTCATTTAAAAAATATATTCTTTAAATACTTAACATTATGTTAATTATGTTCACCGCGCTGTAATTGAATGGCTGTATAGAAAGTCGGAAAATGGTTCAATAAAAATGTGAAAAAAGAACTAGTTCCTTTTTTAAAATTTGACAGCCGCTGTAAGTTGAAAGTCATTCTCCCTATAGCTGAAAAGTATTACTTTCAACCCGCTCCTCAGGCATATTCAGACCTACTTTCAGAGTATGAGTAATGAAAAATATATTTTATAAGCTTATGTAACGCTTATATTTAAGTTTTATTCAGCTTAACACCTGAAAATAGTTTTATTGTTTACGAATTTAATAAAGGAGTTTCATTCAGGGATAATAATAATTTGCCTTTTTTCCTTAAATATAATATCGTATATACTGTAACATAAATTTCCCTACAGGAAATTTCTAATCAGGTTCCTACTGCCATCTAGTGACATTTCCATGTATTAGTTACTTTTTTTTTATCTAAATTCAGAAAACATTGAACGCGCCTTGGGTTATAATAGTTTTATGTATATCGTGTCTTTGATTATTTTCAAATTTAGTTCAGGAACTTTTAATTCAATAAATATCGATAGTTTACTGGGTTTTTTATCTATGTTTATTAGTCTATGTTATCTCGGAATAGTTAGTCTGTGGACTGGCCGAGCCAGCCATACGTAGTATCTCTATATAGTTTGTGAGCCAGCCATATTTTCTGTTTTGACGTTGACGGTCGAACGCTTGTGCCTGTTGGCTAGATAGCCTAAATTATTTTATTAAAACAAATCTGTAAGTATCACACCGTGAAATGGTTAATTCTTCATTTTGATTCTTTTAATTGATTGTCTCGTATTCAGCGCAGCGTTTTAACCAGGTATTCCTTTTCAGCATGCATCGATAAGCGAACACCTAATCTTCCACACAGTTGGATTTACTCAATTTAATATAACGGCCTCTAACCCCTTTTACGTAAGTTATGTTCATGATTATATTATTCCTATGACGCCTTTTCGATATTTCAATCCTTGCTTTCTAAATTTTCAGCCGTTCGTTCATATGATTTTGGAGCACGCACGACATAGTGTAGCGTCATTAAAATAGATACCAGCCAGCAATCTACCAGCACAGCCAGGCAGACCCACTTTCCTCCGACAGGTACGTTACCGTTTTCTGAGATCGATTCCTGTGGTAGTGTTTTAAATTTGTTCTTAGATTTCATAATTTTAATTGTAAGGTTATCCTACATGATTGTCAGCCATTCGGTGAACATTGACCTTTCAAATTAACTTGAACCACATTACCATAATATTCCTAATATTTTCATCAGTTACCCCTACTTACTTGTATTGCAATTTTTTATAGTGATTGCTCATACATATTCGTGTAATATTTCAGGAGGAATTCCCTTACCCCGTGATTATTGCATACCCCGGAGTCAGACTCAACTACTGAACCCGGTTGCCCCGACTTCTCTTCTACCATCAGTGTACCATATAGTACCTGTACCATATAGTTTAAAAATATTAGTGATACAAATCCTCACCACTGATTGGCAGCCGTAGGCCACAATAAGTGCGCCCACTAATATTGTGTTCCCTTGGATAAAGAAAAAATTTTGTCGGCTTTGCCGGATTAAACCACATATTTTGACATTTCACTCGTTTTATTAATCACTTTATATTTATCAACCCTAATTAAAGCTACTCAAAAAATTAAGTATTACAATATTTATTTTAAAAAAAACAGATTTTAAGTGTATATTTTATCGTACCTCAGTGAAAATATTTAAATACATATTTTGTATTAAAATATTTTGTTTCGTGATATTACTCATTTCTGATCACCCATCATAGGCCTGAGCTAAGACTCCGTTCCTTTACTTTAATAATTGTTAGCGGAGCTCATATGTTAATGCGCCACGGGGTTCTTTCATGCTTAGGCTCCTGCGCCTGATCTCGACCTGGTTGTGACGGCTAACTGACCGAATTAACTAGTAAAGGAACAGAAAGTGCATTTGTATATACGCTCTGGATTTGTATAATATACATATTCTGCGCAGATGGCTATAGTCTCTGCTGAAATTAACCACGGTGACCAAATATCAGTAAGAAGGACATTATTATTAATTAGTTTCAATCAGAAGCGTAGAATAAATCAGAATCGAAACTCTACCCAGTCATAGTAAAAACTATCCGTACAATTATATGAATATACATGCAGAGGGATTGTTCTCGTAATCTATGAACGAAGCTTCGGCCTTATTGTTCGCTGTTCAACACTGCTTAGTGTGCGCTGCATTGTGAAGGTGGAAGAGCGTTCGCAGCAATGCATGGTACGAAACTTCAATTATCGACGAAAATTTACTCTTAGAGCTCTTACTTCAGCATAGTAAAGGAAAACAGGTATAACTTGTCCGTGAGCGATAATAACCACAGAAATGGCGACAAGGCCAACGTTAGCGCTCTTACGTACTAACGGCTAACCGCGGGGGCGGCTAACGGCGCAGCTAGTCGCTTTGCTATTTTAATATGCAACCGCTACGCTATTAAGTGCGAACGAACACAAGCGGTTGTATATAAAGCGGCTAGCCGCGCTATTAGTCGCCCCCGCAGTTAGCTGCTAGTGCGTAGGAGCGATAAGCAGTGGCTTACTGCGCAGATTTAGCAGTATTATGTTAACGTGAGCGTGTTTCGACGCGTAAGCTGGTACGCAAACGCAAATATACAGGCAACATACAGGCCGCGCTCGATGTCTATGTATGAAGGTGATTTACTTGTATTTTTTGACTATGACCAGTCAGCTTTTAGCATTGGCAGTAAAGTTTGATACTGACATGTCGGCTCTCGCGTTATTTGGTCTGGCGGAGTAAGGCAAATACCGCGAGGGCAAACAGCCAATCGGAATTCCGTTCGATGTTACATAATTTGTGTTGGAACAAGCGCCCATAAATTGGTTAACACATTTCCGATTCAGCCTCTACCAGCTTCCACGTAGAGTTGTACTTACAGAAAAATCGACGTCAATTATTTTTCATGTACCATAAGCGACAATCTGCTAATATTGGATTATTGGATTTTTGATTTATGGAGAGCAATATATAAAAAATATTTAGAATTTGTTTGTAATCATTAAATCTTCAATAAATGATCAAACTATAGGTCATTGTACACTAGTTCACGTAGGTATGCTGTTGGGCTTTGCTTTGGTTATTATTGTATCATTTCATTTAGATAATATATGGATAATCTGTACAGGGTGATAAACGACTGGCATGTCAGCAACGAGGTATCCATGTCTGATCATAGACAGATAAGATTCGTTATAGGAAAGGACACTCAAGATCAAGTAGAATCTTTCAGAGACCGCAGGGCTACAGATTGGGAATCATATAAGGACCATCTGCGCAACAGCCTAGCAAACTTTCCTAAAGCGATAAAAACTCGCGGTGCCCTCGAGCTTGCGGTGAACCAGCTTAACCAGGCTATCATAGAAGCCTTTGAAGATAACTGTCCTCTCAAGACCCATACGGGAAACACGACACCCTGGTGGACACCCAAGCTAGACAAGTTAAGAGCGCAAACGCGACAACTCTTCAACAGGGCCAAAACTCCCGATTCCAAAAGGGATTTCCTTAAGGCCCTAACGAAATATAGCACAGAACTTAGAAGGGCGAAAAGACGGTCTTGGAGGCGGTTCTGCGAGGAGATTACGAAAACGCCTCAAGGAGCTCGCATTCATAAGGTCATGTCAAAGACGCCTACTAATCCAATCGGTCTGCTAAAAAAGCCTGATGGAACCTTTACTGATTCAACTGAGGAGACGATCAACCTCTTGGCAACAACCCTCTTTCCTGGATCAGCTAGGGTAACCAGTACCAAATCGGGCAAAGATGAAACGACAACTCTAGGACCTAAGAATGAGGACTGGAGAACGGCGACATCTATATTTAGACCGAAACAAGTCCAATGGGCCATAGACTCATTTAAGCCATTTAAATCGCCTGGGAGCGATGGTATATTCCCAGCCCTTTTACAAAAGGGCCAAGATATACTAATCCCGTATCTGGTGAAAATCTTCAGGGCAAGCCTTGCCTGGAGACACATACCAGAAACATGGGCTGATGTTAAGGTATCCTTCATACCGAAAACCGGCAAAAAGGACTACTCACAGCCAAAGTCCTTTAGACCAATCAGCCTCACCTCTTTCCTACTCAAAACAATGGAAAAGGCTATAGACAAACATATTAGGGATGGACCCTTGATGGAACACCCTCTTCACCCTAACCAACATGCTTACCAAAAGGGCAAATCAACTGAAACTGCCCTCTTAGGTCTAGTAGACAAAATAGAAAGAGCTATGGATGACAAACAAATCGCCCTTTGTGCCTTTCTAGATATCGAAGGAGCATTCGATAATATCCATATTGAAACTCTAATTGAATGATTGGAGGACAAAGGGATCGACCCAACAACGACCCGATGGATTAAAACAATGCTCCTCAACAGGGTTTTTTTTTTTTTTTTTTTTTTTCAGTTTATTTGGGTAAACAAACAGTTACAAAATACAATAAATTACATAGTAATAATAGATAGATTTATAAATCTGCAACCAGCACCGTTTACCACATACTAATATATACATAATACAATAACATTGGAGATTGATAGCGGAAAGTGTACAATCGTTAACAATTCTCTATATTAAACATTTTAAGCAAATCTATAGTACAACTATTGAGAATGAATTAAAATAACAGTTAAGTCTGTTCTTGCACTTGTTTTTGCAATATAGCCATCACCTTGTTTTTAAATAGACCTGGTCGCGTAACTGCCATGTCAACTGAGTTAAATAACGTATTATAAGAGTACATTAGCCGATAAAGCGGGGAACGTTTTCCGGCGTTGGTCCGGGTGCACGGAGTTACGAATAGTTGGCTAGGTGTACGACAATGTGGGGTGCGATGTCAGACACCTCCACGTGGTGCACCCTGGGCAACCCGGCAGATTCTCTGCCGCGGGCTAATTGTCTGACGAGAGGACCCCCATGGAGGGGGGGCGTGGGATGGCCGGGCTTTGCCCGGCGGGCCACTTCGTGTGGCCACCCGCTTCATGCGGAGAAGGGCGAAGTCCCCTCTTCTTATGTTAAGAAGAGGTGTGGCTCTCGCTGGAAGCCGATTCCGGCGGCTACCTCTGGTGGTAGGGAGGATGAGGGCGAGCTTCTCGCCGTGGCGCTTCGCGCCCGTTGGGGATTTCCCCGAGCTTCGGCTCACCCGCGCGGCGGTGGATCCAGTGGGATCTGCCGTCGGGCAACCCGTTACCCGCACTGAGCGGGCCGGGGGCCCGACGCACTGAGCGTCGGACCGCGTGGAAGACAACCACAATAAAAAACCAATTCGGGGTGTAGAGCGGCGCAATTCTGTGCCGCTCCACAAAGTAGCAGAGCCAGATGGGGAGTCCGGCAACGGACGTGCCACAGGCAGGGGGTCAGCGGGAATAAGGCCTCGCTGTTGTCCCCTTCCCCCTGTCTTGTGACGGACGGAGAGCTGCTTGGGGGGTTTTTAGTGGGTAGGCCCGGGCCGTGTACGGTCTGGGGAGTCCCACATATCCTCGTGGTTTGGCTCGACCACGAGGAATGCGTCAATGCATTTTCCCCCCTCCCAAAAAAAAAAAAAAAAAAAAAGGTGTACGACAATGTGGTCTAATGGGTACTTTATAACGCAATTTATTAATAATAGAGATACAATCATATTTACCATTGAATAAATCATACAACATAGTTACTTCAAGTTGTTTACGTCTATCTTTAAGACTAAGAAGTTGGAATTTTTTCAGGAGTTGTTCGTATGACAAATAACCATGAAAGCACCTATAGTGCATTGTTCGTAAAAACTTTTTCTGGACTTTTTCAAGTGCGTCGACGTATTTATTATAAAAAGGATTCCAGATGGGCACTACATATTCGAGCTGAGAGCGTATTAAGGATTTGTATAAAAATAAGTATGTGGAATGTTTTCTAAATTTCTTGCTGTTTCGCATTACAAATCCATACATCTTAAAAGCATTGCCTATGATATTATACACGTGTAAGTCGAGTATCATTTTAGAGTCCAAAATGACTCCTAGATCTCTAATTGATTGGACTGATTCAAGCCGTAATCCATCTAAGTTATACCAATAGTCATGAGTAGTTCGTTTTCTTGTAAATGTTATTGATTTGCATTTATTAATGCTTAGTTTTAGCTTATTATCATTACAGTAGGCAGAAAAACGTTCCAGATCTGATTGAAATTTCAAATGATCATCGGTACTGTCGATTATGTGATAAATTTTTAAATCGTCTGCATATAACAGAATATTACAAAAACTAAAACATTTATATATATCATTGATGAATAAGATAAACAACAGAGGTCCCAATATGGAACCTTGAGGTACTCCAGAAGTAATCAATACGTAATCTGACTCGTACCCATTAATCACAACCTTTTGTGTGCGATTAGTTATGTAGGATTTAAACCACCTCCACAAATCACCACGTATGCCATTGAATGCCAGTTTTTCTAATAGTAATCTGTGGTCCACCCTGTCGAATGCTTTTCTGAAGTCGGTATAGACGCTGTCGATCCTCTTATTAGCATCAATGCCTTCGAAAATATATGATACATATTCCAGTAGATTGGTGCCGGTTGACCTTTGCTTAACAAAACCGTGTTGCTGTTCTATGATGATATTGTGTATGAAAGGGTATATGCTATTGTGAACCAACCTTTCAAAAAGCTTCGACAGGGTGCACAAAATGGATATAGGGCGGTAGTTAGCTACATCACTCCTATCACCACCCTTATGAACAGGAACTATACGTGCAGATTTCCAAATAATTGGAAATACACCTTCTTTTAAACACATATTGAAAATACATAGGATTGGACAACATATGGTTTTCGCTGTAAGTTTTAGGAAAAGTGGAGAAATATTATCAGTTCCAGAACCTTTGGAAGTATCTAATCCTCTTAGTTCCTTCAACACTTCTTCGGCTCTAAAAGTAATGCAGCTCAAAACCAAATTCGACGAATAATTAGTATCCGGCAAATTATCTATGTCATAATCATCAGTGACAGAAGAAGGTTCGAAAACAGATTGAAAAAAAGTAGAAAATAGATGGCTCACTCTGTCAGGGCTGTCAGCTGTTAAGTTGTTATATGCAATTGTGTCTGGTATATCTGACCCTGATTTTGCATTATTCACATAAGTCCAGAAATATTTTATATTATCAGGTATGGCATTCTCAACCTTTCGTATGTACGCATCATAGCATTTCTTGGACTCTAATTTAAATCTGGCCCTATACATAGAAAATAATTCATAATCACTATGATTTTGAAATTTCTTCCATTTCACCCAGGCATTGTTTTTATTTTTAAAAATGTGAATTAGAGCCCCTGAGAACCATTTTGGGAAATGCGAAGACTTAATGGTTCTAGTTGGTACATGCTTTTTAATTAAACTATAAATCTTTTCATAAAACACACATAGCGCTCTTTCCGCATTACAGTTAGAGAACATTTTTTTCCAGTCAATACTAGCTATGTCAATATTAAGGGCGTCGTAGTTGCCCATCTTGAAATTATATTCTAATCTAGGCTTATATTTAAGTGTGGAAAAAGAATTATTGATGTTCAGAAGTCCAAAGAAAGGGGGATGATTTTCATCAGGCGGCACAAACGGTATTGGAGCACGATTGGTGGAAAATTCAGTAATATTAGTTAAACATAAGTCCAGCAGTCGACCTTTTGCATTTTTACATTAATTTATTTGGAAGCAGTTTAGTACAGAGATAAAATTAAATAATAGTTTGTTAGGTACGCTGTTATTTACAGCAACTATTGGTTGTAAATGGCTTCCACAGTCGCGCCAATGCAGTGTTGGTAAGTTATAGTCACCTATGATAATATACTCATTGGCGTTAGTGGCGTGAAGTATGTCGGATAAGTAATTAAAGTGTGTCATATATATATCTGGGTCCATATTTGGAGGAATGTACACGGCGCTAAGTATGCAAGAATAGTTACGCGATCTTATTTCAATCAAGACGTGATCAACAAGTGGCGAGCGGTCAGCTGTAGAGGGGATGGGAGCGCACGCGCATTGTGTGGTACACAGCTCGCGGCGCACGGCCACGAGCACACCCCCACCGTCGCGACGCCCGCTGGCCGCGCGGTCTCTGTCACAGCGATACACTCTATAACGCGTATCAACAGTTTCATAATCTGATATATTTTTATGTAGCCATGTCTCTGTTAAAATGATAATGTCGTAGTCGTGGGCTAGCACATTTATGTATAGGGTATGTAGTTTTGTACGTAGCCCTCGACAATTTTGATAATAAACTGATAATCTTAGTTTAGTCACGGTTAAATATTAAAAGTATATGTAAACATTGAAATTGAGTAGTATTGAATGTTGGAATATAAGAAATTATTAATATTATTATATATCTGTTGAAGTAAATAATGCATAATGTATCGCACTAAGTACTGCTCAAAATTAAAAGTGTACCCATCCGGAAAAATATTTATTCCAATTTCGTTAGAACAAATAAACAACAAATTGAACAATGCACTACAAGATAGTACCATCCTTATTATTGTCATAGATGTTAACAAATAGGTAGGTTTAGGATTGATCATAATTTCTATTAACAACGATATTAATATTTTGTCTTCAAATTTTTTTAACTTGACCTTGAGATAATAACAATTGACATAACAAAACACAAAGACGTTATACTTTTCCGCATTTATAAATTGCCCGTACGAAAATAAAATTACAATTTTAATATTAACAAAAAAATATGCACGATTTGTGCAGTGGAATACACTTATATTCAAATGCACCCACACAATGTAAACCAATTTGTGATTAAAAATAAATGCTATAAAAATCGGACTTAACCTCCATGTAAACAATGACTTTATGCTACTACTAAGAACTATATTATTACAATTGCAAATAACTACTTCATCCTTTAATTTTAAATCGTTATTAATTAAGTTGCATATAAGGCTTATTAGGTATACATATCTTAGGTAAATAGACAATGGACACTTATGTGCTCTAATTCTTTTTGTTACTGGCATACTATTTTTATTAATCAATTTGTATGATAAGATACTTTTTTTCATTAAAAATGGTACACAAACAGTGAAATAAGAAGTGTGATACTTGTATGCTTGCATATTTTGTCTTATATTTTTTATACTTACAGTTAGAAATATGCATTTACACAATAGTTTATTACTTGATCTTACTAATGTCGGCGTTAGAACGAATGGCGAGGACTGGCGTGGTATCTGACTTCCGCACCAGTATGGTGCCGTGTTTGACCCAGACGTATTTAAAATCTTTTGCTTTTGCTGTTTGCCGGCACTGTCGAAATAGCAATTTATTGTTAAGAGTTAGATGCTCGTTTAGGTATATAGTAGTAGGAGTACCGTTTATAGCAAGTTTACTAGAATCAAGACCTTTTGCTGTACGATATGCTGACAAGACACTGTCACGCAGAATTCTGCTGGTAAACTTGGCTACGACGTTTTTTGGCCGTTGATTCTTCGCGTCTGCGTGTGGTACACGATGAACCGAAACAATATCCGAGGGGCGTATTGATTGTTTAATCACATCACCCAGGTCTTCTAATATGCTTATGAGGTTTTCTCCACGACGCTCAGGTAAATTTGAAATTTCTATATTGCACATCCTGGCCTGCTGTTCCATTTTTGATATCTGGTCCTCGAGCGAGTGAATTTGACGTACCAAGTCGACGTTGCCAGTGGTACTCTCTTCAATTTTTTTAAGCGATTATCAAATAAGTCTTGACGTTCGGATGAATAATTTAAATACTTTTCCATTTCGCTTATTTTGCTATTTGTTTCCTGTAAAGACTTATTAATTGCTATATTATCAGTACTTATTTTTGAGACGGCCACATTGATTTCGTTTAACAAGTTCGACACTTTAGCCATTTCCCTTGACAAAGCGGTATTGATTGCAGTTGTTATACTGTCGGTAATTTTGGAGTCCAGCAATGAAAGCTGCTTGTTAAATTTCTCCTCTAATAACATTAGATCATCGTTATCATGCGGTTGTTTTCGCTTACGAATATTGATGTAGGTTTCATTTTCCTTATTTACAGAAGTGGGTATATTTGTATCAGAGGAGAATTTATTGGGTGGTGTGCGTAGCGCCATTGTGCGTGAGTGCACTTGTTCTATCTGTTCTATGAGAACAAGAGAGAAAAAATATATTTATTATCTCTCAGCTGGAGGAGGTGAAGTGGGGTTTCCCCGCTGCACCGACCGATAGATGCGGTGCGAGACAGAGATGACACCAAATTCTTCACTGCTATCAAAACGATGTCTCACTCACTTGATTTTTAACTTACACTCGAATATGAATTTAATGCTATTAGCAAACAAAGTCACTATTTAATGTACTCAACTTGACAAAAATTATAAAATACTGTCACACGTCCGCTCTCAAATACTCTCGACGACGGAATGAATATGGCTCTCTCAAACACTGAGGACCCTTCAGGACTCTGTGCTGAAACATCCAATGTTAGCTATGACCAGCGATGTCATGCTTCCACGAGTAAACTTCGTTAGAAATTTTAAAGTGGAAACCCTTCACAGAGATGAATGGGAAGAGAATCTCAACTCCTGTGAGGATGGAAGCCTAGTATGGTATACGGATGACTCCAGAAAATCATTTGATGTAGGGTGCGGAGTGTACGGTCTAAGGCCCAGGGTGAGCAAAAGTACCAACTTGGGCCGGTACGCATCCGATTTCCAGGCGGAGATATATGCCATCATTGAATGTGCAGATATCATAAACCAAAGGAACTACTCAAACCAACATATCTATATTTATTCAGATAGTCAAGCAGCTCTAAAAGCCATTAGCTCGAGCCAAATAAACTCGAAGCTGGTAGAGGACTGCCTCACCCGCCTGAATGCTATAGGACAAAAAAACAAAATTGTTTTAAGATGGGTTCCTGGGCATTCCGGTGTCATTGGCAACGAGAAGGCCGATGAACTCGCTAAAACTGGAACTATAAAACCACAAATAGGACCGGAACCTTTTTGTGGGATTTCAAAGAACCAGGTACACAACTTTCTAAATGAACAACTTCTTAGAAACTCATTCGAACTCTGGAAATCTACTCCAGGGCAAGAACACGCGAAGGCACTAATACAAGGCTACTCGCGTAAACTAACTGACGAGCTTCTGCAGCTTAACAGGAAAAACACCAGTGCAGTCGTAAGAACCTTAACTGGACATTGCGGCCTGAATAGACACATGTTCAACCTCAAGATTAGGGACAACGACATCTGCAGATTCTGCAATCAGGAGCGTGAAACTCCTAAACACCTTCCGTGTGACTGCAGCCCACTGATTCATCGGCGTAGCCTTCATCTGGGAAGACACATCATGAGACCAGATGAAATACAAACTCTCCCAACCCAAAAAATCCTTAATTTCATAGAGGGTTTGGGCTTGAAGGAGATACTCTAACGGTGCTATAATTCACAATAGATCTTTTAGGTCGAGGTGAAAAGGCCTACAAGGCGAAAGCCCGTACAATAACAACAATAATAATCTCTATATATATATAATAAAATCGTAGGGGTACAAAAATCTGTAATTGCGAAATATTAAAAAAAAATACACAGGTCGCCTTAAAATCATTAGCAGAACACGATAGAATAGTTTTTAAAAAAATTGTTTGTTTGTTTGTTTGTTGGTTTGTTTGTTTGTCTGTTTGTCCGGAAAGATCTCCGAAACTACTGGACAGAATTTGATGTGGCTTACACCACAATGCTTAGAATTTTCCGGAAGAACATTTAGGCATAATTTCGTTTGTTTAAATTCACATTTTATTTTCAGTGAAAAAATACCATATAAAATTTTCGAATTGGCTTTAGGTAGAAAAACAACATGGCGCACGTGAAATTATTTTGACAAGTCTGTCACATAGTACAGAGAGAAGGTATTTTCTTCCACAAAGGAAAGGCAATGGAACTACGCCATACAGCCTGATCTTAAGTAATTGGATTTCGAAAATTGAAAGGCAGGAATGAAGTGTAAATTTTATTTGTACATAGTACAAATAAAATTTAATATTTTCTGTTAATGGCTGTGCCCAACTGGATTTCGCCAACCAAATTGTCTTTTTCTTATGTCGTACCGTGGTGGTAAGGCAAAAAGATCAAGCCATACAACCAATGTATAAAGCATTTTTTATGATAATACTTATCGAGTGACCATAAAATTTGTAGATTGGTTTAATTCTTGACTAATTTTCACAAAATCGGTACAATTTTTGAAATATTTGAAATGTTGAAAAATGAAGATACTCTTTTCAAGGTATTTTGAAAGGTGTTATATGTTTTTACATTAGGACTAAGGAATCAAACTCTTTCATCCTTTTAAAACTATTAAAAGTAATAGATTAATATTGATAATTTAAAAAAATATCTCACTGCAATTTTCTGGGTTACGCGTAGAGGGACGGGACGGGACTCTTGATCCTAATGTCTAAAATGACGGATCACATTTTTTTGGATCCACCCAAGGAACATGGATATCGAACGAAGAACCTAAAGAGTAGAACACATTGAACCTAGCCACGTTGACTTAATTTGACATGACTGCCGATAAAGTTCGTTTCCAAACAGTGATATGCATATCAAATGAAAGGCCTTGATGAGTAGAGCACTATGAACATAAGAAAATCGCCCTAAATTCAACATGGCCGCCGCTCAAATAAAACGGATAAAAGTTCGTTTCCAAACCCAGCAATATGGGTATCAAATGAAAGGCATCGATGAGTAGAGCACTATGAACCTAGCAACATTGATATAAATTCAACATGGCCGCCGCTCAAAAAAGGTGGATAAAAGTTAGTTTCCAAACCTAGCAATATGGGTATCAAATGAAAGGCATTGATGAGTAGAGCACTATGAACCTAGCAACATTGACATAAATTCAACATGGCCGCCGCTCAAAAAAGGTGGAATAAAGTTAGTTTCCAAACCTAGCAATATGGGTATCAAATGAAAGGACTTGAAGAGTAGAGCACTATGAACCTAGCAACATTGACATAAATTTAACATGGCCGCCGCTCAAAAAAGGTGGATAAAAGTTAGTTTCCAAGCCTAGCAATATGGGTATCAAATGAAAGGCTTTGAAGAGTAGAGCATTAGGTACCTAGGAAAATCGACCTAAATTCAATATGGCCGCCGCTCAAAAAAAAAGGATAAAAGTTCGTTTTCAAACCCAGCAATATGGGTATCAAATGAAAGGCCCTGATGAGTAGAGCACTATGAACCTAGCAACATTGACATAAATTCAACATAGCCGCCGCTCTAAAAAGAAGAATAATAGTTCGTTTCCAAGCCTAGCAATATGGGTATCAACTGAAAGGCCTAAAAGACTAGAGCATTATGAACTAAGGAAAATTGCCCTAAATTAAACATGGCCGCCGCTCAAAAAATGGATAAAAGTTCGTTTTCCAACCTAGCAATATGGGTATCAAATAAAAGGCTTTGATAAGTAGAGCACTATGAAACTAGCAACATTGACATACATTCAACATGGCCGCCGCTCAAAAAAGATAGATAAAAGTTCGTTTCCAAACCTAGCAATATGGGTATCAAATGAAAGGCCTTGAAGAGTAGAGCATTAGGAACCTAGCAAAATCGACCGAAATTCAACATGGCTGCCGCTCAAAAAAAAGGATAAAAGTTCGTTTCCAAACCTAGCAATATAGGTATCAAATGAAAAGCCTAAAAGAGTAGAGTTGAATTTATAGCAACTTAGGAAAATTGCTATAAATTCAACATGGCCGCCGCTCAAAAAATGGATAATAGTTCGTTTCCAAACCCAGCAATATGGGTCTCAAATGAAAGGCCTTGATGAGTAGAGCACTATGAACCTAGCAACACATAAATAAATTCAACATGGCCGCCGCTCAATGAAGGTGGATAAAAGTTCGTTTTCTAATCTAGCAATACAGGTATCAAATGAAAGGTCTTCAAGAGTAGAGCACTATGGACCTAGCAATATTGACGTAAATTCGACATGGCCACCGCTCAAAAAAGGTGGATAAAAGTTCGTTTCCAAACCTAGCAATATAGGTATCAAATGAAAGGCCTTGAAGAGTACAGCACTATGAACCTAGGAAAATAGCACAAAATTCAATATGGCCGCTGCTAAAAAAAACTGATAAAAGTTCGTTTCTAAGCCCAGCAATATGGATATTAAATGAAAGGCCTTGATCAGTAGAGCACTATGAACGTAGCAACATTGACATAAATTCAACATAGCCGCCGCTCTAAAAAGAAGAATAATAGTTCGTTTCCAAGCCTAGCAATATGGGTATCAACTGAAAGGCCTAAAAGACTAGAGCATTATGAACTAAGGAAAATTGCCCTAAATTAAACATGGCCGCCGCTCAAAAAATGGATAAAAGTTCGTTTTCAAACCCAGCAATATGGGTATCAAATAAAAGGCTTTGATAAGTAGAGCACTATGAAACTAGCAACATTGACATACATTCAACATGGCCGCCGCTCAAAAAAGATAGATAAAAGTTCGTTTCCAAACCTAGCAATATGGGTATCAAATGAAAGGCCTTGAAGAGTAGAGCATTAGGAACCTAGCAAAATCGACCTAAATTCAACATGGCTGCCGCTCAAAAAAAAGGATAAAAGTTCGTTTCCAAACCTAGCAATATGGGTATCAAATGAAAAGCCTAAAAGAGTAGAGCTGAATTTATAGCAACTTAGGAAAATTGCTATAAATTCAACATGGCCGCCGCTCAAAAAATGGATAATAGTTCGTTTCCAAACCCAGCAATATGGGTCTCAAATGAAAGGCCTTGATGAGTAGAGCACTATGAACCTAGCAACACATAAATAAATTCAACATGGCCGCCGCTCAATGAAGGTGGATAAAAGTTCGTTTTCTAATCTAGCAATACAGGTATCAAATGAAAGGTCTTCAAGAGTAGAGCACTATGGACCTAGCAATATTGACGTAAATTCGACATGGCCACCGCTCAAAAAAGGTGGATAAAAGTTCGTTTCCAAACCTAGCAATATAGGTATCAAATGAAAGGCCTTGAAGAGTAGAGCACTATGAACCTAGGAAAATAGCACAAAATTCAATATGGCTGCTGCTAAAAAAAACTGATAAAAGTTCGTTTCTAAGCCCAGCAATATGGATATTAAATGAAAGGCCTTGATCAGTAGAGCACTATGAACGTAGCAACATTGACGTAAATTCAACATGGCCGCCGCTCAAAAAAGACGGATAACAGTTGCTTTTCAAACCCAGCAATAGGGGTATTAAATGAAAGTAGGCGCTGAAGGGTACCTAGAGCAGTCATGCTCTAAGTGTGTTCCGCGGAACCCTAGGGCTCCACAATACCCCTATAAGGGTTCCGCAATAATTTAGAAAAATCAAAACACCCTCTCTGGTCGAACTTTTATTATGCTTATTAATAAAGAATACACTTTTAAAAACTATTGTTTTATTTTAGGGTTCCGTCAAGTATTTCGCTTTCCAAAAGGGTTCCATCACCAAAAAAGTTTGAGAACCGCTTCGGGGCCTATTGGATGTTCGATGTTAGATGTTACCTGTGTTTAGTGTCCTTCGAGACCGTGATAATTCAACGATCGTGAACTAACTAACTAACTAAAGTGATGTTAGTCATCACGGCGAGTTTGCTAACCGAACTATGCCAGCAACACTATATCGCACAGTACACGTTACAAAAACGGAAGTCTCAATACATTTTAAGGCTAACCGCATAAATACCTTATTTCGCATTCGTTTTCTGAATGCGGGCATCCGAATGTATCAAATCTATACAAAATACTCACTGACTGCCGCACACGTTCGTTTTTATTACGAACGGAACACGTTCTGTACGTACGTTTAGGTAGAATGGTAGAAATCCCGAATGAGAAGAAACGAACGTCTGCGCTACGTTCACGAAACTCCGTGTCTGTATTCCGTGATCGGATATCGAATACGGAAAACGTATTTGTACAGTAACCCCCCCATTCATGCTGTTGGTGACCAGCAACCAACCTATTGTATAGTTTTCTATTATCTATGTAAATAATATGTCAATGTTTTATAAGGTTTTGAAAAGAATATTGTAAATAAAAGACAGTCGCAGTAAAAACGTCGTTTTAATAACATTGTGGTGTCAGAAGAAATTGGTTTTATAGTGTAAAAACGCCAAATGCCTACAACAAGATCGCAAAAAGTGATCACCGCGGCTCAGGAAGTGCATCTCCAGACGTCTCCCGTGCCTACACGCGCTCCACAGCAGGACGGAGCCTCTACCCACGGCGCCCCAGCGCCGGCCTCGTCCAGCGCGGCACCGGAGCAGCCTACACATGCACCAAGCGTAGCTTCATCACGTAGTATTTCACCCAAAAGCGCACGCTCTGCCCGGTCTAGTGAGATTACTAAAGCAAAAATTTTGTCTGTAAAAGCGGAACACGCTCGGCGACTCGCCGACATCCAATCAGAGCGAGACCGTGCTGAGGCGGAGAGCGCTCACCGTTTGGCTCGCCTTCAGGCGGAGCGTGAAAGCGCTGTTGCTGAACTTGAGCTTCAGGCGGAGCTAGCAGCGATCGAAGCTGGTTCGACATGTGGCCTTTCCCAACACACGCGCGACTCGCACAGCTCTCGCTCTCACGTGGACAAGTGGTTAGAAAATTCTTGTAATGAAAGATTCCCTAAAAATGATAACGCGCATTTGTTAATTGACAGAGAGGTGGATGACCAGCGGCTCCCCAGTGCCGAGCGGCAGGCGGTGCCGTCGCTTGCGCCCACTGCGACTCACGGGGATGTCACGTCGCCGCACCCCACTCCTGCTTCTGCGCTTCTCGGCGCGCCCCTGCCAGTTAAGCCGGCTGAATACACAGAACACGCACTAGGTTTAGGTACACTTACTAAAAATTGCAATTGTTGTGACTACAAAAATAAAACTCTTAGTAACGAAGTAGGTACACCATTTATTCAGCTGGCAAACGCCATTACCAGTTTGGGGCAGAAGACAACAAAGGTCTGTGACATATTTAAATTTGACGGTCGTGCTTCAGATTGGCTTCTCTTCAAGAAGTCGTACGACCAATCCAAACGTCACTTTTCCCCTAGTGATAACATAGCTAGGCTTGGCGCGGCGCTACACGGGGTCGCTAAGGAGGCCGTGTCTATCAGACTGGTGGCGGCTGATGACCCGGAGCAGATTGTGCAGGCGCTGGAAACCAGGTTCGCCCAGCCGGAGGTGATCGTACTACATCAGCTGTCTCAGGTCAGAGCTCTTCCTAAATTAGGTATGTACGAGACCTCGCGCGAACTGAACATCTTCGCCTGCCGCATTCGCAACTGCGTCAAAGTCATCAGACTGTTGAACCAGCCGGAGTATCTCGCATCCCCGGAGCTCGCTAACTCTATCATCGGCAAACTAACTCCGCTCCTCAGGTTCAGGTGGGCAGACTTTGCGTCGGCTAGAGTTGGCTGTGGCAAATATAAATTAGAAATTTTGGCAGACTTTCTCGAAAATGAAGCCAGTTTACAAAATAAATTTGGTGTAATGTTGTCAGAGCCAACGTCTATCAGGGGTCAATCGACGTCAGGCAACAATCAATCGATGTTTGTCAAAAGTCAATTGGTGCCTGTTAAATGTCAAAGTCAGCCTACTAAACCTTTCAAAGACAAAGTTTTTCCCTATGCAGTATCGTCGTCTGACTCGCCTGTCAAACCAAATAATACGAACACATTGTGTAAGTACTGCGCGAAGTCTGTACATGAAGTTTGCGAATGCAATGATTTTCGTTCGTTGTCTTTAGACGATCGTTGGCAATGGGTCCTAGATAAAAAGGTTTGTCGAAGGTGCTTAAGGAAAGGATTGCATCAGTATAAGTCTTGTAGGAAGAGGTGTGAGATTCAAGGTTGTGCATTTGAAAAGCGTCACCATACACTTTTGCATAGATTGCAGTCGGAAACAACGGCACAAGTAGATGTTCAAGCCAATTCACATAGGGTGGATAGAGTTGATGTTGACCGAGAAATTGAGCCGCCAGCTTGTCAATCTGCCACCGTAGCGCATAGCGGGGCCTCATCCGATTCGAAGCCACTTTTGAAAGTTGTTCCTATTATTTTGTCAGGCGAGAAAGGCAATGTGAAAACTTACGCGCTACTAGATGATGGCAGCTCAGCTACGCTCATTGACAGATCGGTGGCTGATTTGCTGGGCGATGAGGGATCGAGGGCGCCCTTACAAATTAACTGTGTCGGAGGTTTAACCAAGCTTACCGACGTTAGCTTCATCGACGTCAAGGTGAGGGGCCGGCATAGTTCGGACAGTTTTGATATTCGGGCGCGCTCTATTCCTGATCTAGGACTTAGAGTTCAGTCAGCTAGCGCTCGCGACGTCATGTGCTACGACCACCTTTCCGATTTAACTGACGTGCTAGCCTATGATGACGCTAAGCCAACTTGTCTTATCGGTACTGATAATTGGCATCTCCTCCTACCTAAGGCGGTGCGTCAGGGTACCAAGTCTGAACCTGCGGCCATTCTCACTCCTCTGGGATGGACAATTTTTGGCTTTATGAATGGTAAGCCTAACCTGATACATTTTGTTAATAACATCGAGCTCGAAGGCAGCGATACTAGTTTGGACGCATTAGTCAAAAGTTACTATAAGCTTGACTCAATCGGTATCGAGAAGAAACCTCACCGCAGCCCCAGTGATAAGCGCGCACTAGAGATTCTAGAGGAGACCTCATTGCGCTTGCCGTCTGGCCGATTTCAAACTGGGCTCTTGTGGCGGAATAACATCACTGCTGTTCCTGACAGTAAGCGTCTTGCCTTGTCTAGGTTTGCAAGTTTAGAGAGAAAGATGGCGAAGGACGCAGCTTACGCGGCCACGTACAGACAGAATATCCATAGTATGCTTGATAAAGGTTACGCGGAGCTGTGCCCTGGTCCACCATCTGGTAAAATCAACTGGTATCTTCCCCATTTTGGTGTGGTGCATCCGCATAAAAACAAACTACGGGTGGTCCACGACGCTGCTGCAAGGTGTGAAGGAGTAAGCCTCAATTCTTTGCTCCTACCAGGCCCAGATCTGCTCCAGCCCTTGCTTGCTATAATTATGAGGTTTAGGGAGGGCCGCATCGCTCTCACAGCGGATATTAGAGAGATGTTCCCTCAAATAAAGATAAGGCCTGAGGACCGTGATGCGCAGCGTTTTTTTTGGCGGGACAGTCCTAGGCATACTCTTCAGGAGTACCGTATGTCCTCTATGATTTTTGGAGCGGCCTCTAGTCCGTGTACGGCGCTCTTCCTTAAAAATAAAAATGCTACCGATTTTCAGCATTTGTATCCAGAGGCAGCTCAATGTATCATAGAGGATCATTATATAGATGATTTCCTGGGTAGCACGGATAGTGCGGAAAAGGCAGCTCGTCTTGCCTTGGATATAGTAACCATTCACCAAGCTGCCGGTTTTCAAATGTGTTCGTGGGTCTCAAACCACAGCGACGCTCTTTCTTTAGTACCGCCCAGTCTTCGCGCTATCGATGCTGCCGAGGTAGGGTTAGGTCCGTCGTCTCCATCCCAAACTCGTGTTTTAGGATTAACTTGGCATGTCACACAAGATTCCTTGTGTTTTCTTAAATCGGTTCCAAGTTTGCCAAGTACTCTCACCAAACGCTCAGCATTGTCTTTACTTATGTCAGTCTATGACCCTTTAGGTTTAATGACCCCGCTGATCATAAAGGGACGTATTCTCTTTCAAAAGACTTGGAAATTGGGACTCGACTGGGATCATTGCTTGCCTGAAGCTCTTACACAAAAATGGTTGTTTTGGTTTCAGCAGCTTGAGAGTCTAGCTGGTTGTTCTGTTCCGCGGTGTTATTCAGAGCAAAATTCCATAAAAGAAGTTCAACTTCATCTCTTTGCTGACGCCAGTGAGCAAGCATACGCTTGTGTTGCTTACTGGCGCTTCACTTTAGCTGACGAGTCCGTGGAGTTAGCGTTAATCGGAGGTAAAGCTAGACTTGCGCCGCTGAAACCAACCACTATTCCCCGATTAGAATTGCAAGCTGCGCTTATCGCGTCTCGTTTGGCAGTCTATATTTCCGATGCTCACAAGAGGAAGCCTTGCAGAACCTTTATGTGGTCTGACTCCATAACGGTGCTTAAGTGGTTGCGTAGCGACGCTTGCATGTTTAAGCCCTTTGTTTCCTTTCGTGTTGGAGAAATTTCAGACTTGACTGACATCAAAAATTGGCGATATGTCCCAACAGGCTTAAACATCGCAGACGACGCTACGCGTGACACTGGAGACATTTCGGTTCAGTCACGATGGTTCGCTGGTCCATCTTTTCTTCGACTATCTGAGGACCAGTGGCCCAGCGAACCAACGTCAGGCATTCCAATGGCCACGGAAGAAAACAAAGTACTTTCTGAATCTATAGCTTTGTTGGTGGCTAGGAACCCCGCGGAACAACACGTCTCTTCGCCTATAGTTGCTGATTATAGACGGTTCAGCAAGTGGTCGCGACTACTTCGAGCAACAGCTCGTGCCCATCAGGCAGCTAAATTGTTTCGGTCAAATTTACGTCAAAATTTTGCAACGTTTCGCGACTCGCTCCGCTGCAGTCGCAATTTACCGCTTTTATCTGTGGACGATTTAAATTCAGGCGAGCTACATTTACTCATGACGGTACAATTTCACTCTTTTACAGATGAACTCACCAGCGTGAACGCGGGACGCCCCATTTCTAGCCACAGTAGGCTCAAGAACCTGTCCTTACTTCTTCGTGATGATGGTCTACTTGGTCTTTCTGGCCGCACACCTGCTTCTAACGCTGTTGAGTCCCATCCTGCAGTTCTTGATGGAAAGCACCCGATAACGAGGCTGCTGATACACCATTACCACATCAGATACGCACACGGTAATAATGAACTTGTGGTCAATGAGCTACATCAAAGATATTACGTCGTGGGTCTGAGGCCGGCCGTTAAGCAAGTAGCTGCAAGATGTCAATCCTGTCGAGTTCGAAAAGCCAAACCAATCACGCCGCCTACCGGAGATCTGCCTGAGGTACGAATGGCTCATCACGAGCGGCCGTTTACATATGTCGGGCTTGACTATTTTGGCCCGATAAATGTCACGATCGGTCGACGAACAGCTAAAAGGTGGATTGCCCTTTTTACCTGCCTGACCATCAGGGCGATCCATCTCGAGATCGTCGAGAGCCTATCTGCTGACTCTGCAATAATGGCTTTACGCCGTTTTATCGCTCATCGCGGCTGCCCGGCGTGCATTTACTCGGACAACGGGACGGCTTTCATCGGCGCCGCAAAAATTCTGCCCGAAGTCTTCGAGTTCGCCAGTTCGAGGGAAATCCGTTGGAAGTTCATACCGCCTTCGGCCCCTTTTATGGGAGGGTGCTGGGAAAGATTAGTGCGGAACGTCAAAAATGCTCTTGCTGTGACGCTGTTGGAGAGGTCTCCGAGGGAGGAAGTATTGGCTACGTTGCTGTCGGAAGCAGAAGCAGTTGTCAATTCCAGACCCTTGACGCACGTCGCCATTGACCAGGACTCGGAGACAGCGTTGACGCCCTTTACATTCTTGATCGGCTCCTCATCGAACGACGTTCAAGTTCGACAATTTGATGACTCTGATCTCTCCAGCCGGGCCCAGTGGAGAAAGTCTCAGCGGTTGGCCGACCTATTTTGGCAGCGTTTTGTAGTGGAATACCTGCCGACACTGGTGCCACGACGAGGATCGACTCGTGAATCCCGGGCGCTAAAGGTGGGTGATATTGTTTGTATTGCGGATGGGACTTTGCCAAGACGATGCTGGCCAAGAGGGCGGATTGTTGCAACCTTTCCTGGAAAGGACGGGGTCGTCAGGGTGGCAGATGTGGCGACGAAAGGGGGTGTCCTGCGACGCCCTGTGAGAAAAATTGCGTTGCTGGTCGCCTCCTAACACTATGGTGTGTACACCGTCGGGGGCCATGTTGGTGACCAGCAACCAACCTATTGTATAGTTTTCTATTATCTATGTAAATAATATGTCAATGTTTTATAAGGTTTTGAAAAGAATATTGTAAATAAAAGACAGTCGCAGTAAAAACGTCGTTTTAATAACACATGCCATACATTAACTCTACGAAAACCGCCAGTATTACGAGCGACATAAGAACGGTTCAAAGGTCAAACAGTATAGCTTGACAAGGAGCTTACTGTACGACCAGTCAAAATTGGCCAAGTTGTCATATCCAAAAAATATATTTTGTTGGTGTTACCAACACCCATTATAAAATCTAAACTTTATTCGTATACAGTTCTAATTTATTAACAATTGTTTATTTTAATTCGAAACATGAATACGATAAAGATTATTTTTGCAACTGTGTAGTTCTTTCTACTGAAGAAGAATTTATTAATATCAATAATGTCTCTAAAACAATAATTATACTTAGTGTTTATAGTAATATGTAATGTATTTAATTCTGTAGACTGTTAGAAAAAGAGTATTACGAACCTAGGAAAATTGTCCTAATTTCGAAATGGCCGATGCTCAAGAAAGGCAGAATAAAGTTGAATCATTATGGAATAAAATGGAGGAAAAAACTAAACACTCTGTTAAGTATTTTGATGGCGAAACGTAGTTCGCGGGCACAGCTAGTAATAAATATATGGATAAAACGTTAATAAGATACAAAACACATGATCATTAACAAAAAGTAGGACTAAACCAATATCAAAGAGAGGGAAAAATGAGAAATAATATAAAATTATGCTTGTGCAGTACAGAAAGGGCTAAGGTTTTGTGGCGTCTTGACCTAAAAAGAGCAAAAATACTGGTTTTTAACCACAAATTGGATGATAAGTTCTGTGTGAATAAATTTGAGATGCAACTGCAAGTACCTAAATACTTTTTTAACCCAGTAAAATGATTTAATATTTATCACAGTGGTAGCGGGGCTCGCTTGTGGTTATCTGGGACTCACCAAAAGTATCTCAAGAACTATTCTTAAAATTGTTAAAGGGAGTCTCGTAAGTAGCCCTTGCTCTAGCCACTTGCACCCTGTACAAGCATGCCCTTGCTCTAGCCACTTGCACCCTGTACAACAAAAATAATGAATAAGACTCTATGAGTATAAAGGAAGATACCTGACCACTGACTGATGTCGCCAGGGCCTTATCAGCTGGATAGAGAGAAAAACTGTTTTAGGAAATAGCAAATAGGTACACTAGAGTACAGAATGATCGATAGTGTCAAAGATACAAAAATATGTTTTTTTCATACAACTAAGTTGGGAAATAAGCAAACTGCCCACCTGATGGTAAGTGGCAACAGTCACCTATAATACATGTGGCCCTTGTGAGATTCGCAGGAAAACTGCAACCCCCACAAGAACCACAGTGTACATACGTTGCCAACTTGTGACATCAGATGTAAAGTCACGGTACCCAGTAATTTCAATGCCATATCTCACCCTTTAAACCGGAACACAGCCATGCAAGCACTACTGCTTAGCGGCAGATATAGGTAAGAGGTACTCTACCAACTCAACCATAATGTTAAGTCAATAAAGTCGGTCAAGCAATATAATTAATAAAAGAATCTCATTTTTTTGTATTTCTTTGCTAATTTCTTTATAGGTTCCAACAAATTCCAAAAATAATATAAATGTTTCATATCTGCCGGGCGTCCATCGATGGGCTTTTTATTATAAAGAGAGCTATATAGCAATTTAAAGTCCATATTATGAAACTTTTTTTGGCTCGGGTTAGGAAATTGAAACTTATTTGTAGGTTTTCTTATAAAAAGTTGTGTGAGACTTGGCACTCACATAAGCCAGATTGTTCCTGTACAGGGTGTAATCTTAGCTGAACATTTGTATGACAATATTTTTCTGGCAATTTCGAATTTAAAACTCCGTTGGCGTAGTCTTAATAATACATCTCAAAAACATAATATGTTTCACTTTTCATTTTAATTGAAGAGTTTCAGGATATTGAAGTGTGTATTGTTAATAGTTTATAAATAGGACATGTTAGCTAAGAATTTTTGTAAATTCTACCCTTCACTGCGGATAATTTAGAATCTCCACGGGAAAAAATGGAAATGACGCGTTAATAACGCTAGTAACTAGTATGATATTAGTGACGATATCTAGACCGAAGGAAGATGGAACCAGGCTTCAGCTGCAGGCGTACGCCTGCTGGGCTATCTTACTTCTAATTAGTGGGACACAACAATGTTAATAGTATTGTTATTACTGTGACACACTTAGGTAAAGAGCGTCGGTGGCGCGGTGGATTCGACACTTGCCTTCCAATCGGGAGGTCCGGGTTCGAGACCGCCATGTACCACTGTGTTTTTCGTTTTCGAATTTCATATGTACATTTTGTCTGACGCTCCTACGGTGAAGGAAAACATCGTGAGGAAACCTGCATACATCTGCGAAGAAATTCAATGGTGTATGTGAAGTCGATCAATCCGCATTGGGCCAGCGTGGTTGACTAAGGCCTAATCACCCTAACATAGGGTAGGCTCGAGCCCATCGGTGGGGACGTATATGAGCTGTGATGATAATGATGACTTAGGTAAGATGGCGATGGTTATGTAACATAGCCATGGTAGCTTACCACCACCCAAACCAACCAAGGTGATCTGTCCTGTCTCCACAGGAGATTGAACACCTTCCCTCCACGTAGAACCACGTTGTGGTACTCTTAAATCATGGAGGCGGTATATATTGAGTACCCTTGATTTTTATGCAAATTGTGTAAATATCAGTTTATGTTTTGTTGTCTTTATATTGCTGCACTGTTAAAAAATTAAATGGTTAAGAGTGTGAATATTTGGCAAAAGATATATAATCACTAGCTGGTTAAAAAAAAAACGAAAATTTGTTATCGTGAACTATTTTTCGAATAGAATCTCAAGACCTAAATTTGTAAATGAACTGTTTTGGAAAGAATTTATTCAGTATTAACATAACAATTTTAATTCAATTCGTCTGAAGTTGAATAAGCCTAATATTAACATCAAAAAGCCCTTTTCAGCGATGAAATACGACATTATCTTCGCCTTTTTATTCCTCAAACATTACTTCCTCCGGAAATACGGAAAAAGAGAGATGGCGAAAATATTACATGTTCGGAACCATTATCCTAATTTTGATAAATACCACCCATTTTTTTTATAGGAACGACCTTTGAAACTGGGAGAAGCGATAACATAAGGAGGCTGTTACTAACCCTTAAATACTGCGAGGGGTTGAAATATTTCTGTTCAGTCAATTTTGTTTATCTTAAATCTGAATGGACTCCCCCGGGGCGGACGATACAAGAGAGGGGTGTGGGTGAACCTCGTCCTGTCCACGTCCAGTTAGACAAGTCACAAATCTGTCTGATATAAGCTCAAAACTCAAACTCAAACATCTTTATTATATTCAATATAGACCTTTACAGGCACTTATTGACGTCAAACAAATGACAAGAATCTAATTAACCAATTAGATTCCAATTAAATTGCAACAAATCAAAATAACCTATGTTTTATTAAAACCTACATACACCCCAACGATAATTAAGATGTATGTAAATACAAGTAAAAAAAAATGACTCTACACCTGTTCGGAAATTGGGAGAGCTTTCTCGAGAAGAACAGGCAAGAAACTAAAATTTGAGTTCCACATACCCTTCTTTAATTCTTCTTAAATTAATCTGTCCCTACCCGGTCGAGAAGCCAATATAAGGGGTTGAAATACTTTATTTAAATGATTCTTTACCGAGCGAATCTAATAAGTTGGTGAGTTTCTCTCAATCGCATAGCCTCGCTTGGAGCAACTTTAAGTGGATTATCAAAGCGTTTGAATCGCTGTGGCCCGCTCGCCGAACGGATTATGATGAATACAATTTATATAATATATTGAATGAATCATTTAAACATCGCTAACATCGTATTCGTTAAGACTTTGAAGTCGGTAAATACAAACAATCGTTAATTCAGAAAATTATGAGAAGTTCAGAACTCTGAGATACGATTTATAATACTTTAATATTATTGTTTATTTGCATTCTGTGCAAATCTATTATATTTTTAATTATATACGAGAAATCGATAGCAATATGAACAATGTTTAGCAATGAGCGTCGCATGTCATAGGATGATAATAAAATAAAGAATGTTATAAACGACTAAGCGAATTATTGTAGCATAATCTACCAATTCTATATCAAAAATATGATAAAATGAAATTACAAACAAATATTTCATTATTTTTCACTTCCTTCATTTCACTTGATGGTAAGCGACGATGATGAACAACTGAGGAATTGGGATGATGACTGAATTCTAATTTTAACGTCTCGTCATTAAATATTAAAATACCGTGGAAAAAGATGCAGTCCTGCGAAATAAGAATTAAAATCGGCTTAGATATACATTAGATACAAGCATTTTAAGTTGTTAATTTGAAGGCGATTAGACAGAGAGATCCGACATCAACCGTGACGTCATCGTTGAGTACGGCCATATAAACTCCTTGTAAATTGCCGTTTTGCTAGAAAGAGATGGAGAAAAATCTTTAATACCTTATATCTTGGTTGTTTTTATAGTTATTCGAAAACCGACCTTTTCTTTCTGTTTATAATATGAATGAGCTTCTATTAAAGCAAAAAATTTTTTTTGTCATCTAGCCTATTATCTATCTTTCCTCTAAAGAGCCCTGTAAACGATCAGACATGTTTGTGAAACTTGCTTGACAAACTTCACGTTTTCATCAAACACGACGTCAATCCAGATACTTTTCAAACACATCAAACACGTAGTTCGTTTGTCAAACGCGTCAAACACAGCCCTACACGAACAAACATGTTTGTCAAACACGTAAATTTGACAAACATGTTTGAGCGGTTACAGGGTCCTTAATTGTCGGAACACAAGAACGTTATTAATGTTGTTAGCCAGGTGGGCTCGAAAGCCCTACCCACTGCCAACGATACCCAACAGTAAAACTACTGCCCCCAATTGGGACTCGAAACATGGACCTCCAGAATACGATAGTCTGAACCACTAGACCACGGAATATCTTCACGCCTCTCATTTCTATCCGAATGGTAAGGCGCAGTATTTAAACACCCACATTTTGTCAAATATTTCTATGTCCTGTAATAGGCAAGCCTATTGTCACTATCCGGACTCCGAGCTGTTACTGAAAAATCACTAATCACAAATAGCTCAATCGATAAACTTTTGCCCTGCCCGAGCATGGAACTCGAGACCTCGGGATTAGCAGTCGCTCTTGTGATCAACTACGCCAATGTGGCGGTCTTGTTATAAATAAAAAAAAAGTTAATAACTTTGCATATTGTTATTTATTAATAACTCCACAGATTATTAAAGTTCCATAATTAATGCCTAAATGTTTTCTGTGCGCGGTAAAATTCGCTCATGAAAAATACATTGCGGTCACAAGTCATAAATTGAATGTCAGTCGGTTCTAATTGGCAATGATTATTCTTGTTGCGACGTTTTATGTACCTATTTGAATAAAGAACAGGCATTATACTCGTATATTCGTTGACAGTTAATTAAGGCATAATTTTAATGATAGTGAACTTTATAAAGATTTAAAATATATGCACGTCAATATAATGCCAGTGTTAAGTGTGAGTAGAGTAAGTAAGTGATAAATACTGAACTGTTGGTTGTTTCATATTGATTTCTTATGTTTTACATCAGCCAAATAAAGCAACATAGACGAAAACGGTATTTTTCTCGAATAACCAAAAGACACATACTAATTCACTTAACAACACACTGTTATATCTAAGTTACTTAGAATATGTACTTATTTATTCGGACAATACAGATACCTACAGTTATGTAAATTCTTTAATCTTAAACTTATCACGTCCACATTTTTTTAATAAAGCATGAGTGGTTGACACATATTCGGCAAATACTTAAGCAAATTAAGGGTATGTTATTTAAAAAATGTAACCCTAATTTCGTAATTATTTGTTTTAAACAACATATATTTTAAAGAAAGAACCTATATACATATCAATACGAGACTACCCTGCCTTTTGTTCAATTTAAGATTTTATATTCTTGGATCAAATAGCACCTTTATCAAAATCGTTCACGCTTGATGGAGCGCATTAAGTTTGCTTCCAAAAATAATGGCGTCGTTAAACTGTGATTTAACCTTCTAAATATAGAAGGTGGATTCGATAATAAACACTGGCTTGCTACGATTTCACTTTCAGAATTTGACAATAAGTTTTTGTGCCATTACAATAAGTTTTTGTGCCTTTGTGTCATATTATTTTAAATTTCTGTGAAATTTTAAGAGATACGCATATTTAAAGTTCCATTTCCAATATTTATGTACTTCTTATGATAGGAATCTTCGATTTTTCAGTCGATTGCTAAAGTGTCCTTCTCATCACTCTGATGTCTTTCATTCTTCTTTCTTCGTACAGTCAATTCTCCCCTGGAACTCTCTTCCTCTCTTCCTCCCAAATTAAGAGTGACTGAATGTATTCTGTACGCATTTAAGAGGAGTCTACGTATTTTTCTATCAGTTGACTACCAATGACTAGGTAATATTTATATAATTGGTTTAACTATATTTAATAATTTGTTTCATTAACAGTGTTAATGAAATCATTAGTAGCATTTCTAAGGAACAGAAAATATTTGTTAATGTGCCATGCCACAGTGCGTATACTTAGTTTGTGCGTCACCGGAGGGAGCCTCTGTACCAGGGTCGAGCGCATGGGTCTTACCTATTTCTGCCGCAAAGTAGCCGTGCTTGCATTGCTGTGTTCAGGTTTGAAGCGTAAGATATGTTCCATACATTAAACGTCATTGAAATTACTGGGTACCGTGACTTTACATTTTAAGTGACAAGTTGGCAACGTACACTGTGGTTCTTGTGGGGGTTGCAGTTTTGCTGCGAATCTCACAGGACGAACTACCTGATTAACGAAAATTCTACCACGTTACATGAAGGTGTAATAATACTCTTTCATTTAATAAAAGACAAATTTTTACTAAAATAAACACAAAAAAGACAAATTGGACAGGATGCTTCCCATTGGTAGAATAGAGTATTTGTTTTTTGTATGAGATTCTGGCAATAGCCGTCCACATAGTAATATTGTCGTGTCACATTTGCACAGTTTTTCTGCTCTGGTAGAAAAACCAACAATAGAATTTGGAGCAGATGTGACTGTCTCATCCCGGCCAGCTCACGAAATTCACCTATAAACGGGGCTGCTTATTAAAATATAATCGATTTCCTTAAATTATTATATTGCCAGGATCTGCGAATTCGACCTTTAGCACATATTTTTGAGAATACTGGATCATTTATTAAAAATCTAAACAGTTGTTGTACTTATAAGAATGAGAAAAATGTTACCTATTTTGTAATAAAACAATATGGTAATATTCAAATTTTTTTAAACAGAGAAACGCAGTTATTTTAGGGTAACTTGTCTCAAAAAGAAACCCTTACAGTTTCACTTTCTTGTCCGACTGTCGGTCTGTCAGTCTCTCCGTCTATCTGTCAACACCCTTTTCCTAGGGAACACGTAAAGATTTTAATATAAAATTTATATCTAATATTCGAGTCTGCGGTCTCATTCAGCTGTGAAAAATCAAGGTTGTAAGTCAACGCAATCAAAAGATGTAACCGTTTATGTCGAATGTTTCATTAGAGAACCAAAACATTAACGGTGCTATTAATAAAAATTTTACTCCTTGGATCATTCTCGGATTAGTTACTCCGTGTTTTGTCTTGTTTTGCTATATGACAGCCGACATGTGCGGAAACGAGACAAAACACGGAGTGACTAATCCGAGGATGATCCAGGGATTAAGGAAACAATCTTAGGGTCGTATTATTAATTGTATCTCAAGTATGAGATTGATCTTGAGATACTGTTTTTGACAGATGTTCCATATATTAAACGTCAAAACTACAGCTTAAGATCGCTCTCAACTTTGAAACGCGTTTATTAATACGAGCCTTAAAACCTAAAATATGTACATAGTTAGGAGAATACTATATACTTAGATAAGTTTGTACGGAACCCTCAGCGCGCGAGTCGAACTCGCACTTGACTGGTTTTCAATATTCTTTAACACTCATTTCTATAGTCAAGTCAAAGTAATTACTTCAGTAAAAGTCGCTACTTAAGTTATGATTTTTATACAATAAACGAGAAGTTGATTGGAGTGAAGAAAGTTATGCTCATCATCTAGTGCAGGTTGGTGCATTTAAACGATTGCAAATACATCTGGGAGCAACGGCTTAACTAGCCTTTTGAAAGACGGAGGAGCACGAGATGCTAAGTTTTTGGTCACCCATCTCGTGACGGACCGTCGCGAAAGCGTAATCGCCATTATCACAGGCCGGACGCGTGAACTACTGCGCCACCGAACGCAATAATAAGGCAATTTTTTTATTGTCACAGTACTTATTGTATAAGAATCACAACTTAAGTAACAATTTATACTCAAGTTATTACTTTGACTTGACTATAGATACGAGTGATAGTGTGGCACACACACACATACACCACCAACCCCAGCCCAATTGACTAGTGGGTATGGAGGAGCGATGTCTTCTGCTACAGGTATTTTAATACTTAAAAGAATATAATCATCCACCTTGTTACTTGTAATTGTTGACAACAAATAAATTATTATTATTTATCAGTTTGCAGAAATTGTTGTGAAGCAGAACTCTGCACCATTTGTTCTTTGCACTGGAAGTACGAAAATATCTATCACCAGATTTCGTGAACTGGCCTGGCCTTATACAACGTAGATTCTGACTGTGAAGAGTCATGAACTGGCCAAGGACTCGAGCTTTCCCTAAGTTAGGTTGTCTAGGTCTTTGTCAACCACGCTGGTCCAGTGCGGATTGGTCGACTTCACATACACATGTGAATTTCTTCGCAGGTATGTGCAAGTTGCCACACTATGTTTTCATTCTTCCAAATGATATTCCAAAAACCACATGCCAAAAATAAAAACCAACCAACTTCTATATTGAAGTCGGTGCCAAACGATGATCTCCTAGAAAGTCTTAAAATTTGGCACCGACTTCAATATAGGAGTGTGATGTTGTCTGTACCTATTCTTATATTATTTTTAACTTCTCAGTGTTTTTGAAGTCGGTTTTTATTTTTTGTACAATATTTTTTATTTTTAACTTTTTAGTGAATGCAATCTTTTTATTGGAAGAAATCCAAATTTAGTATCACTGGTATTAAATTAGTGTTTCTCTCGATTTTCATGGGATTCCATGATCAGATCCTGACTTTGGTAACTCTATCGAATAAAAAAATAATTTTGAAAATCGATCCACAATTGGTGAAGTAATCGCGTAACATACATACAAAACACGTTGGACACACCTTGGTGTGTCCAACGTGTTTTGTAACGTGCCCAAGTTTAAGGGTTTTCCTCGGTTTTCATGGGATCCTATCATCACATCCTAACTTTGGTGACCATGGGACCACCCTTAGAGTTTACTCTATCGAATACAAAAAGAATTTTGAAAATCGGTTCACAATTGGCGGCGTAATCGCGTAACATACACACAAAAAAACATACGCATCGAATTGAGAACCTCCTCCTTTTTTGAAGTCGGTTAAAAACAATAGTGTTCGCCAAAGAACGATTTAAAGTTGCGGCTTTTATATGAATTGTTCATAATAAATTCTCCTGGTAATCTCTTAGTCTCACGCTCTAGAAATTACTGCTGTACACTTAATATTCACTGTTTAATTATCTTGAGCTTTAAAATATCATCGATCGATCTTCACCAAGCCGAACATGTCAGTCGGTTCAACTCGCGGGAGGCCTACATGTGCTGCTTTCTCGGTACGCGGCCTCCATACGCGGTTTAAAATATTGTTGGTCGTAAATTTAATATTATGACTAAGTTTAGTTAAAAGACACCACGTGAGATGTCTAGAAAGGCAATATCCCTTTTTTGTACCGTACCGTAAAACTAAGATTGAGGCAAATTCATCAATGATAAAAATTTGGCATCATTATAATTAATATTGCATAATAAAAAATATAATAAAATAGTTATTTGTTATACATGAGTGCAAAGTTGCTTTTTAACCGCGTGCTCAACTTTGATGACCGAGCAAGCGAAGGATTCTAAAATTGAATCACGAGCGCAGTGAGTGATTCAAAAATTAGAAACCTGAGCGTTAGCAAGGGAAGCAAAGAGCACAAGGTGAAAAAGCAACTTTGCACTCATGTATAACAAATAACTATTTTATTATATTTTTTATTATGCTATATTAATCTTTGCACTCGAGTGCAACACGTAACTTTTCATCCCCCCTCAGCGAGGAAATGACTAAATGCAAAATAAAACATTTACAATCAAAAAATACTTTTATTTCAGTTTAGGTACATATTACAGGTATTACAGAAAAATATTTATATTATGTATAACAAATAATTTTACTTATTTTCAAGTTTCTTATTTATAACAATACGACGTCAAAACAAAAAGGCGCGCGCAAAGCAAATTAAAACAAATGTAGGTATACCAAGGAGGTTCAGAGTCTGAGCTTTTAAGAAATTTAAAAAAAGTTGTATGATAAATTCGGCACCATGGAGATGGAATTATATAGGTTTAATGATGTTTAGAAATCACATAACTAGTGCAGGCGATGTTCTAAATTCAAATTTACTTTAACCTCAAGCGGATAAAAACGGCTTTGGCGGTCAGATATCGAAAGGCAAAAATACTCTTTCCGAGATGGGGGGATGAAAAATATTTTACTGTGTTCCTAATTTAAAATAGCAAAATTTTGCTTTAGATACCTAATATTCTTTTTGACGGGCACGTTGATAGAATTATTAAGAGGGCTTCTCAGGCACTGGGATTTGTTATGAGATCTTCGGATAGCTTTAATGACATCAAAACAATCAAAATATTATACTGCACCTTTGTAAGAAGCGTCCTAGAGTATGGGTCAGAGATCTGGAATCCGCGCTATAATAAATATATTGATCGCATTGAGCAATTGCAGAAAAAAATTGTTAAATTTTTATGTTACCGACTCAAGTTGCCTTACAATTCTAGAAACTATCTTAAACTCTGTTCGAGGTTTCACCTTCTTCCTTTGCAAAAGCGTAGAGAAATGTCAGATATTGTATTTTTGCTAAAGATAATTACTAACAAAATTGATTCACCTGAGCTTCTTTCCAAAATTTACTTTGATATTCCATCAAGATCAATAAGATACTACATTCCAATTCATCTGCCGGCAATTTCAACAAATTACTGTCAAAACGCATTTCTGTGGCGAGCAAGCAAAAGCTTAAACGAGTTTTGCAAAACATATTATGACTTTGATATATTTTATTCTAGCATAACAACAGCGAGGCGGTTATTAAGCCAAGATTTCTTTTCTAAAGCATAAAAAGGGATTTGTTGCACTCACGATATTAATTGTCAATTTTCTTTCATCATTAGCAGAACATAATTAATTCATTATCTTGTCCACACGTAAAATTATTTAATTTCTTGATTTTAAACGTGGAGACCTGTCATTGGCCAACTGTATCTATTTATTGTCAATTGTATGTTTTATGTGCTGTTGGTCTTCCAAATAAAAAATAAATAAATTATGTTTGTGGTTAATTTGCAAACTATGTTTGCATGTAAATGATAATAATGCACAAGGTAAATGTATTGTTGTAAATATTGCCTATTTACATAAAAACTTTAATGACTGTTAGCAGATTCAATACAGAGGAAAAATTTCTAACAAATAAATAAAATGGTAAAACCTGTATTTTTTTAACGTACGTCACTCGATCTTAACATAGTGTTGCTCTTGAGGTGGACACTTTACTTTTTATTACCCTCTATAAGAAAATATGTGAAACTAATAAATAAGGATACACGTTTATTTATTTACTTACATTTAAGGGGTTCCGAGACTAGCAAGCATTTTGAAACAAGCACGTCCGCTTAAGTGGCCGAGCAGTACAAAGCTCTATTAGTTCTTACATTAGCATTAAGTTTAAACAAACAGAAGAAAAAGAAACGCATTTGGTGTCAATTATTTTTATCATAGTAAAATGGTAATTTCACTTTCCAAAGTTCTGGCGCGTCTCGATACAATAATATCAATAATAATGAAACTCTTTTTCGTTCGGTTGCTCGTCATTGTTATTTTTGCTGTCGTCTGGCAAATAGTCATCCGTCATGATTGCTTGCTAACGCGCGACTGAGCGAGCTATGCTTGATCAAGCCGTCGCGTCAAGCAAAAAATATAAAATCACATCAAGCACGGGCAAGCTTTGTAAACGTTTAAGCATGCTTGCCTCAAGCAAAAATCTACGTGCTTGTTGCAAGCCGCTTGATTGTCTCGGAACCCCTTAGTTAGGGACAATCAAACAAGAGAAAGAAAAAAAGACATCTAATAAACATAAAGGAATAAATACTGACAATATCCACATTTTAAATTCAATTCACTTGTAGTCCCTACTTATGGAATAAAGAAAGCTATTTCAGTCCCTGTTTACGAGGAACTCGGTAGCTCTTTTCAAATAGATGTGGTAACAAAATAATTTTCAGTTTGCATTAATCAAGAAATATATTAATTAATTATCTCTTTAGAATAATTAAGTTCATTACATCAAACAAATGGACACGCTATTCAAAGCAGGTGCCGTTGCAGACACATTGAGCAAAGTTGTATGACAATTTGTTACAATCCCCGTAATTACTGTTTAACCGTGCTGTTTTAGTGCTGGAAAGCTACACTGTTGTAAGTAATCTCACATTGTGCTATGTACGTTTGTATAGTATAAAATAGTAGTATAGTAGTTATTGTAATTTATGTGTGTATTGTATATTTTCATTTATAAGCTGCGTAAATTTATATAAATGACTGCATGATATGATATATTCTATAAGGAGTATAAAAAGAAAATGTTGGGCATATAATAATATCATGTAAATAAGAGCCGTGCCCTTATTTTTGACCTTAATTTATCACAATTAAAAAACCGAGTGGCAACGCTAGTGGATCGTGCAAGCACTCCATACAAGCTCAATAAAATAATTAAAATTAACTTGACAATATTCTAAAGACATCACCAAAGATAGAATTGAATTATACGAGGGTACTGAAATCGTGCATTTCAACATACTCGTACAATATCCTTTTAGTTTTTGAATAAAATTAGATTTTTATTTTTTTTAAATTATCTTCGGGATAGGTACGTATCATACGTAGAAGCCCTGTTTGGATCGGACAGAGTTTAATTTACACACTGTATAATGTTAACGACCAAACCCGATTTCAGGCCTAACCGGTTCATCCTTAGCGTGTCAGAATATACTCGTTTAATCTAGGACAATTTAACCTATATTATCCCATTGGGTCGTTAACGACCCAATATTGGTAACTACCTTTAAATAGATGTATATTATTACTTTTAATAATAATCTGTAATTTTTTGTATTCCGCCAATAACTTGAATGTATAAAGAACGTTTGACATTGATTTACGAGTTACTTGAGTAATATAATTTATTTTGAGAGCTATTATAGTTTTTGACTCCTATTTGGAGTAAATTTTCTGTGTGCGAAGTTACGAAAAATGTAAGTATTAATTTTTTTAGCTATATTCATAAAAAATAAATAATGTAACATGCTAGTTAGATAGATAATTGATAATAGTTAAGTATTTCCAATGAGTTACAAAGCTGTTTTTACTGTATAAGAGCGCCGTAAAAATATTTGGGTCGCAAACGACCCACTGGGATAATCCCTTACCTTTTTCCTTTCTTTCACAGTTCGTCATGTGGCTTGAACACTTCAAATGTTTTGTTTCATTTTGGAAGTTTTAGAGTACACTATTGGAGATGATGTTTTTGGCCAATTGGATCTGTATTTGGATCCTCCTGATGATGGTCAGCAGTCTGAAGATGACTGGGAGACGAGGACTGCTCGGATATAAATATGACTGTCACTTACGTAGCTACAACCCAATGCAATGGTAATAAATCGATCGAATCTCTAGAAGTTGGGAAAGAAATTGAGATTCAGTTTGATTAGGTCTGAGTAAAATGCGATACAAGAAGCCTGTAAAATCAGTGCGAAAGTGGGTAAGCAAGATGGAACCGAAAAGTTTAGGCACAGCCTTTACCCTTTCGGCCTTGAAAGTAAGGCTATTGAATTTTTGCAATTGTTTATCGGATTTGACGTAAGAGAATATTTGGTAAAGAAGACAATGATATAAGCCGTACAAAAAATAACCCGCACTTTGTTCATTCTTTGGATGATTCTTGACACTTTTCTAGGGCTCATGATCTTATGGGGATATAACACTGTTCCTCGAAGACGGATGTACTGGGAATACAATGAAGATTGCCACAATACTTGTGTATCTACTGCAATGAGACGAAATCGTTTCAACGACGACGATTTTCACATATTTCCATTCAGTAAATAATGAGTAATGAGAATGTAAATTTGTAATGGGAGTGGCTGAATTTTGCTCAAAAAATGAAGAGGCAAGATCTTATGCGATAAGGGTCCATGTGATATGCTGCTAACGACGAGCTCGTAAGTGTAGATAAGTCAATGGATTTCATCTGATAGGAGGTATGGATACAATGCAAACAGCATAGGTTAGCCCATAAGATTTTGTCATAAATGCTGAGTAGGAACACCTCTGTAGATATTGTATTTTCGTAGATCCTTGGCTTCAGCTCTACTCCTGACCCTCAACTCTAGAAGCTCCAGAACCATCAACCACAACTAGGTGATTTATACCCTCTGCTGTTTGAACACAATATATCGAACATATTTACTATGTAAGTAAAGGAGACTACGGGGTGTTATTTCTAAAACAGTCGAGTAAATATTACAAACAAAATGTGCAAGAAACACGAAGTAAATCTCCATGATAAGTGTTTCCAACAATACTTCACGAGATTTCTATTTTTGTTACTTTTTAATTTCACAATATAATTTTCATTTCATTTTACTAGTTCGTTTCATTTCATACATTTTGGGACATCTATTATCCCAGTGGGTCGTTAGCGACCCAGTCAAAAAAACTAGTTTTTCAAAAAAAAAATTCAAAAATCATGTGCAAGGCCTTTATTTGTTCTTATTTTGAGCAACATTTGTGAGTATCAGATATTTTCATGACCTAAATAATTACGGGCATATATGGGTTAATTTCGCTTAAATACTTTAGGTTGAACTGGTTTGGCTTGGACCGTAGATTAGTAACTAAGTAATGTATGTTCTAATATCGATCTCAATTTGACTTAACTGCGAGACTGCAAGAGTCTTGCAGACACACATGCAGCTAAAATCTTGCATGGGTCAGTTTTGGTCTTGATCTGGCTACAATTGCCCAATTTTGGCCAACACTATCCAGGATAATTATATGAAAAAATATGATACAAATTTACCAAAGGTGGGACTTGAGCCCGAGTCCTTCGAAAGTCTGGTTAGCTGGTAGTTTAACGGGCACGAAGTTTGCAATGGTTTTTTTCGAACATCGGCCAAGCGCGAATTAAACTCGCGCACCGAGGTTTCCGTACAAACTTATCTAAGTAAGCAAGTTCCTAACTATGTACACGCAGCAATACGTCATACTTTACATGTTGACCTTGAGACCGCTCTCATGACGCTCGTAATAGCGTCGGATTTCGTAATGCAAACGTAGAGCTTGACGTGCTGCTGACTGGTCGTATGTACGGTTTTCAGTGCTTCTTGCTTCTTGGTAAATTTTATGGGGGATTACTCTCTGTCACACCATTCTGTCATACCAGTGTGACAAAGAAGAATTTTTGTCCTGACAGTCACACCAGTGTGACAGATAATTCTAGGTCAACGGTATAGGTTTTGATTCCCTTGTAAAATGGCAAAATTGGCAAAAATATGAGACAAAAACGCATCTCAAACGTATCGCATTTCAAACGGACGTCGATTTTTTGCAATTGTTGTTGCAATAAAGTGTCTCTCAAACAAAAGCAATATCTTCACAAGACTATCTACTCGTAGAAATGAGTGAAGCGATGTTACGGAGCAAGAATCTGTTGTTTCACCCTCCGAACTTATATTGTATCTTAGGAATCGACCACGATTTAAAATGCAAAAGGAAACAAGCGCACCTTCAAAGAACGAAAAATAGATATAACTATTTAGTTGTCCCAGTTTGATCATTCATTGTTTGATATCATCATCTCATTAAATTAGGATCACTGTTAAGCATAAGGTTCGTTCAAGATAATTCGAACCAATCTCCCGTCAACCTGGCTCTGTGTGGGTTGGATTCATTGAATTTAAAAAGCTGAAAAGCTTTAAGCATCAGAAAAGGAACATTTATTAATGAATTAGCTTTTGCCCGCCATTTCGTTTGTATGGAATTGAGTTATATGGAGATTTCGTTTATTATTTTTACAAGCTTTTATTTACCTTTAAGCTTTTATTTACCTATTCACCTTTTTGTCCGGTGTCTGTAAATTAATCTTGCAAGTTAAATTTGACCCACTTCCTGGTTTCCGAATGAACTGAAATTTTGCATGCATACTCGTATGTATATCGCGTGACAATGCAATAATAAAAGCTTGTTAAAAGATATTTTTTACTATTTATTATTATTTTTGCAAGCTTTTTCTTGCACCTGTCCGGTGTCTGTAATGAAATTTGCAAGTTAAATTTGACCCTCTTCCCGGTTTCAGATAGACAAGACTACTTTCGCATTTATAAATAACTAGCTGAGCCCGCGACTTCGTCCACGTGGAATAGTAATGGCTGGACCGATCTTATATAATTAGCTATCTATTAGTGAAAGTTCCATCAAAATCGGTTTAGCCGTTCCGGAGATTAGCGGGAACAAACAGACAGACAGACAAAAAAAATTTAAATTGTGTTTTTGTTATTGCTACCCGATATACATTTGTACCCATTTAGTAAAAACTTGTTATTTTGACAGATACTTCAGTTTTATTTATTTGTATAGACTAGCTTTATGCAGCTTCGCCCGCGTTGTTTTTGTTTTCCCGTGGGAATTTAGTATTTTCCCGTAGGAAAAATAATTTTGTAGCCTATATTAATCAAGGATAATGTAGCGTTCTAATGGTGATAGAATTCATGAAATCGGTCCAGTAGTTTTGAAGTTTATTTGTTACATACATACACACGAATCTTTCCTCTTTATAACAATAGTTGAGATATAGTAGGGATGAAAAAAAGACATCAGTAACTAACACTCGACGTGAACTGTGAACGTCCAACTCTTGACTATATGTTAATCGGCGACCCTGCAAATGAGCTCTCATTCAAACTTGTTTTAAGCTTATTAGGACGCGGAATAAAGCCAGTGTTTTACGGTTTCCAAGGCTTCAACTTTACTGCCCTGTTGGAATTAATTCAAGTTAAATGTATCCAGTGCCGGCGTTAGGTAAGCTTCCCCTTAATGTGTTTACAGTATTAATGTAAGGTGTATTAATTTCTGTAATCTGATCTCGTCTCTTGTCTAATGGCATTAACTCGGGGACAGAGTGGGAATACAAAGGAGGTAGGTTGTGTTAAGGTGATACAGCGGCAGTTGTATTTCTGTCTAGTTCATGATCTCGTAGTCGTTATGTACAATAGAAGTAATTGATGTTGTGAAACGAACACCCTTGATTGAAACTTGAGTCCATATATATTAGGAAAATATTTATTCCTGTGGGAATGCTTAAAGAAAAAGAAAAAGGTGCTTATTCAACCGTCGATGGCTTTACAGTCACAAGTTGATTAACAGCTCGTACAATTGAAAAAATCACATGCAAACAATTGGTACCATTCTTCAAACCTTCATTAGGTATATTAATTATTTCTATATGGGTTAGTATTATTTATTCTACTCGTATATACTCGTAACATACTCATCATGTGCTCAAAAATAAACATCCCATACTATTAATCAAATTTAAAAACGATTTAAGATAAAGGTACCGATGGACACAAAGATGGTAGTTTGAGTAAAAGAACAGTAAGTTGAAATAAAAACCTTTAATAAAAATGATAGCTATTAAAATGATTCAAGGATTTTTGATAATTATACTCGCCTTAGTCCATGAATCCGAAAAATGGCATCATTTATTTGAATTAAAACGTATGTCCATACATCAATATAACGAATAATTTCCCCCAAACTGCCGTCTTTGTCACATTCTATGTATTCTCCTAATACATAGAATGGGACAAAGACACTACATTCACTACATTCTAATTGAGAGTCAGAGCTCTAATTGATATGCCTACGAAATTTCATTTTAATACTTTGAACAAGTCAATATACTTCGTGTATGAAAATTATTGTAACTGATAATTTTCAAAACTGCCATCTTTTATCTTGAGTTTCTCACCGACATCGCAAGTGTCCCTTCGTAGCCGTACAATATCCTTTATTTCAAACATGTTGAATTGGCGACCTTATGGCTATTCTCAATGGTAATAGAATGATCCAATAAAAATGTTTCTTTCCTAACAAGCTTTAAGCTTCTTTTGAGAGCCAGCAGACTGGAGATATGAGGGGGTTCAACAATCGTCTCCAAGTTTAGTTCAACGGCCAAACGCCAATAGCCCTTTCAGACCAAATTTGAATCAGTAAAGTAATTTTTTAAGAAATGAGTGCTGAAAAGTCTCGGAAAAGAAGAAAAATTAAAAGTAGTAAAAACCTTTCTTTAAGGTATGGCGGAGTAAAATGCTTAAAGGGAAACCCACATCATTAAATGACTTAGTTAGTACTATGTTGATATATTTTGTATATGGTCGTTTGATATTCACTTATCACATCTACAATCACATGCACACATTTAATAGTAGTAGAATCTCTCAAAATATATTTTGTTAAACTATTTAATACTTGTTCATGTGATCTTATAAGATTGTAACAATCACTACTGCACATCAAAGCAGCTACGCTATTGGTTCACAGTCTACGGCGGGAGACCTTGTACTGGAAAGCACCAGTAAGACAATCAGCAAGAGCTATTTTTAGGGTTCCGTAGCCAAATGGCAAAAACTGAACGCTTATAGATTCGTCATGTCTGTCTGTCCGTCCGTATGTTGTAGCGTCCTGCCTGTCGTACCTATACTATATGATTTTAAGTTAGTTTTCGGCCTATAATTTTGTAAAAATTAAGAAAATAAGCTTTTTCTCCTTTGCATGCTCTATATATTTTAATTACGCTTCATTCTATATAGTTTATTATTCGCATTTATTATTTTCATATTTATATATCTATTTTCATACTATGTTTATTATATTATTTATATGTATGCGGACTACTCAAGTTCCATCATCCAAAAATGCACTGACTGTCATTTATTTTTCACTTTACGGTTTACTATCCTCTCATCCCAAAATGATCAATAGAAAGAGCAAGCTTATTTTCTTCTTCTAAATTCTAGTACTTGTTTTGTTTTATTCATTTGTTTTAGCTGTATTATAAAATTAGTATGTACGCTGAATCGGGAGTTCAGTCGTCGAGTTAGCTCGTACACTACGCACTGTAGTGCAGGCCGTTCCCGGGCCATTGGCATTGGCCCGGGACTCAAGAAGGCTCCGCGTAAATCTATCTTTAAACTAAAACTACCTGCTGCTGCCTAAACGCTTTGCCGAAGCTCCTACTTTCGGTCGCCGTGGAAGAAGCTACCCTTCTATCGCCGTTTTACTTCGGTCCTGCGGAAGAAGCCACTGCCGATTTGCCTCTACGGGTCTCTTCTGATTATCGTCTCGAGAGTGCTGAAGAGCAACACAACTGCGGGCCTGGTGTGACTGGGTTGTCGCCGTGCACTGAAACGACGCTGCTGTTACCATCTTCAGCTGTGTTCCTGTTTTCCCGCCATAGTTTCACGTTCCCCCTAAGTCCGTACCGATCCTACCACCGGTGGTCACGTCGCGAGTGAATTCCCTTTTCCCCTGTCCCTCCTATTCCCCGGCAACGTCGTGTGTGCATCGAAATAGACTCTAAAATTTGCTTGTAAATAAATATTAATATTTTGTATCATAATATTTTTATCTTTTGTAGTATAGTGTTTCCCTATTTCTCTCTCCCGATTTATCTGCTGCGTTACAGCTTCTCCCTCTCAGAGAGGTTGTAACGTTACAGTTTGGCGCCCAACGTTTTTTTTTTCTCTTACACTTATCTCTTTTAAATAATTTAATTAAAATTTTAAAAATAATTTAATATAAAAAAATTATAGTTTTTTTTCCTTGGTGAAATAGGGAGACTAATCCTATATTTTTACATCACTTGCCTCTATCTTACTGATAATCGTATATTTTTAATATGGCTAGAGCAATAAATTTTTCTCTCTTAAACAAGCTCGAATTGGAGTACGAGGTTTCCATTCGAGGTGAAGAGCCAGCGGAAACATTGCTTTTATTGAAATCTCAAATTGCTAGACTGTCAACCGCTTCCTCGCCAGATGATATAGTAGACTCTGTGTTTTCAATTACTGATGACATTGACCAACTGTCAGGGACAATTGATTATATCAGTGCAAAACTTGCACTTATCGAGTCTGGTAGACGTAACCTAATTAGAAAAGTGGAAACATATCTAAACCACGTATTTTTTAGATTGGAACGAGTCGATGTGGACTTGTACAAAGATTATAAAGAAACTTATATTCTTCTTTTAGAAAAATTTCATACATTGGAGGAAAAATTTGATTCTTTAATCTCTATTACTACAAATCTAGTTCCGTCTTGTCCCACTTCAAGAGTAAGTTCTCCACTTACAGTTATGTCCAAAGTAGATCAATATCCACCAGGCGTTACTGTGTGTCAACATGATGTACATCATAACAATACTTTATCAATTAAAGAATTAAAGTCTTTTTCTTTTAACGGAAAATCTTGTCCGAGGTCTTTCTTACAAAAAGTTACTGAATTTTGTATTTCTCGTAATATTGATAAGAGTACTTTGAAAAATCATGCTTTTGAGATTTTTGCCGACCACGCACTTCACTGGTTTCGCTTTCAATATACTCGAAATCCGAATTTGTTTTGGGATGAGATAGCGGAATTGTTAGTTAGGGATTTCGGTGTGTTCGACTACGATTACAAATTGCTTGAATCCATTCGTAAGCGTACTCAAGGTGCGGATGAGTCAATTATAGTGTATATATCGATAATGTTCGGCATGTTCTCTAGGCTCACGAAAAAATTGTCGGAGCAAGAAGAGCTCAACATTCTTTTACATAACATCAGGCCGTGTTATTCTGTTTTTGTAGGACTTAATAATGTTCAGTCGGTTGATTCTCTTATACAAGCCTGTCAATCATATGAACATCTTCAAGAACGCGATCGGAGTTTTCGTGAACCTAGCGCAGAATCGAATCCATGGGCAATGGAATTTAGTTATAAACCTAGTCCTCATGGTAATATATCAAAGTCTGATAGGCCATCCGTTTCTTATCGACCGTCAGAAACTAAAACTTTAGAATCGGTTCCAGTTAAAAATAACATTTCTTTTCCTAAAACTTATACTGCACCATCTCCTCATGCTTCTCCAAATAATTTCTCTCGACTTTCAGCTACTAAGAACGATAACTTTACTAAAAATTCTAGTAACGCCAGACATTTCGTAAATTCCAATTCCTCTCAATCGCACTTATTCTGTGTTCGGTGTCGGATTAATGGACACTCACTTAGAACTTGTGATAAGCCTAGGGAGTTGATTTGTTTTAAATGTGGGTTAAAGGGGTATAAAGTTGCCGATTGTCCAAAGTGTAATGAGGGCCCTATTAATTCAAAAAACGAGTAGGTGACTTGGCTGAAGTTTTTCCACAAAATTCTCATTTAAATACTAAAGAGTGGGAAGTTTGGTTAGAAACAGTTAAACAATTCATGAAGTGTTACAAGACCAATTCTATTTTTTGTGAGGAAAATGACTACCAACGTCCTTTTCTTGATATTTCGGTTGGTAATGAAGTTTTCTCTGGTTTATTAGATAGTGGTAGTTCCATTACTGTTTTGGGTAACAATTCTCACAAAAAATTCATAGAGTTAGGTTTTACTTTAGTCAAGTCGTGTATAGATGTTATGGTCGCAAATAAAAATGTTGTTAAGTCTATTGGTTATATGCTTCTTCCAATGTCGTTTAATAATGTAACACATATTATTAAAGCTTTAGTTTTTCCTGATCTCTATCCGTCTCTTATTCTTGGAGTAGATTTTTGGAAGAAATTTAATTTGACTCCTAAGTTATTTTCTCTTAATCTTAATTTAGTTTCTCAATCTGATTGTTCTAATAGTGATTCTCAAATTTTATCGTTTGGGCATCTTTCTGAAGATCAGAAGGCTGTTGCGTGTAATATAATCGAGCGTTTTAAGAATATTTCTTTTGAACATCGTGGTCAACTTGGTCGTACTAATCTAATTTCCCACAGAATAGATACTGGCAATGCTTTGCCTATTCATCAACGTTGTTATAGACTATCTCCGATGAAACAAAAGGCTCTCGTTAATGAAGTTGACAAGATGTTAGAGTTACAAGTTATTGAAAAATGCGAGAGTCCTTGGCTTTCTCCTGTGCTAATAACACCCAAGAAAAATGGCGAATGGCGGTTTTGTGTTGATAGTCGTAAACTCAATTCTGTTACTAAAAAAGATGCATATAGTCTTCCACTTGTTAATGAAATTCTGGATCAATTGAAGGATGCTAAATACTTATCTAGTATAGATATTGCTAAGGCCTTTTGGGAAATTCCTCTTCATGAAGAGGACAGAGATAAGACCGCATTTTACGTTCCAGGTAGAGGAATGTACCGTTTCACGGTCATGCCCTTCGGTCTCTCCAATGCACCTGCTACTCAGCAGCGGCTTATGGATCAACTGTTTACCCCTGAGTTTGATAATAAAGTATTTTGTTATTTGGATGACATAATTATTATAAGTCATTCATTTGAGGAACATATATCTCTTTTAATGAGGGTCTTTGAAAAGTTATCTTTTGCGAAGCTTACAATTAATTTTGAAAAGAGCTTATTTTTTCGTAATGAACTCTTATATTTAGGTTATATTGTAGATAGGCAAGGTCTTCGAGCAGACCCTAACAAAATTCAGGCAGTTTTAGATTTTCCTGTTCCTGCATCTAAGAAAGATGTAAGGAAATTTCTGGGGACTTGTAGTTGGTTTAGGCGATTTATTCCAAATTTCAGTACTGTAGCAGCTCCACTTAATAAATTAACCTCAAATGGTAAAAATTCTCCTAAGTTTGCCTGGAATCCAGCTGCTGAAGCTTCGTTCCTAAAGTTAAAACAAGCCTTAGTTTCTACTCCGATTCTATCCTGTCCTGATTTCAATCTTCCTTTTTTAGTTCACTGTGATGCATCTAATTTTGGTATTGGTGCTATTTTAACGCAAGTTCAAGATTCTAAAGAAGTTGTTATTGCTTACATGAGTAAATCTTTGACAAAAAATGAGCAAAATTACTCAACAACTGAACGTGAGACTCTCGCTGTAATAACTGCTATTGAACATTGGCGTTGTTATTTGGATAACGGTAGACAGTTTACCGTTTACACTGATCATGCAGCCTTAAAATGGTTTCTTAATCTTTCAAATCCGTCTGGAAGGCTTGCTCGGTGGGCTGTACGCTTATCTTGTTTTAATTTTGTTTTAACACATAAAAGAGGTAAAGATAATGTTGTACCTGATCTCTTATCGCGGTCCAAGGCTGCTGAGATTAATGTACTCAGTGCTGTAGATCCATTAGCTCTCTATAACTCTTGCGACGTTGGAAAATTTAATACTCTTTTCTCTCAGTGTCGGAATGATCCAGATTCTCTTTCTAATTATTGTATTCGGGATAACAAGCTCTTTCGTCGCATAGACTCTGATTCTTTGAGTAATGACTTTGTTTGGAAGGAAGTGCCTCCTCCTTCTGCAAGAGAAGATCTTATTAGGTCTGCTCATGGTGATCCTTCAAATCCCCATCTTGGTATTTTTAAAACTTTTAAGAAATTATCGTTATCCTACTACTGGTCGAATATGTTTCGTAATATTTCAAAATTTATTTCAACTTGTGAAACTTGTCTGGCTTATAAGCACTTAAATCATTCACCATTTGGTCCAATGGGTAAGCCAAAAATTTGCTCGAGACCATTTCAAACAATTTCCTTAGATTTAATGGGCCCTTTTCCTATGACTCGTCAAAGAAATCAATATATTTTGGTAATAAATTGCTGCTTTTCAAAATTTTCGTTGATCTTTCCAATTAAGCGGGCTAATGCTAAAAATATTATTTTTCACTTAGAGAATGCAGTATTTTTAACTCATGGCGTACCGCAAACAATTATCATGGATAATGGCTCTCAATTTCAGTCGCGTGAGTTTTTAAATTTTATTTCTCGTTATAATGTACCTTTTGTTTCTTTTACTCCTCGTTACTGTCCGCAAGTTAATTTGACGGAAAGATATAATAGGACTATTGTCACAGCATTAGCTGCTTTAGTTAATGATGATCATAGATCCTGGGACAAGCATCTTTTTAAAATTCAATGTGCCATGAACAGTGCAGTTAACTTATCAACAGGTTTTTCTCCTTACTTTCTAGTCTTTGGTCGAGAGTACATTTCGACTGGTTCCTTGTATACTCCTACTTCTAACTTAGATCAAATAACGTTTATGCCCAGAGATGTTTACGCTACTAATTTAGGGTTTTTGTCATCATTCTTCGATAAGGTTCAAGTTGCTCTTTACAAGGCTCACGTGAAGAACACTGAGCGTTATAATTTAAGACACTCTTTTAAAGAGTTCGAAGTTGGCGACACAGTCTGGCGTCGAAATTATACGCAAAGTGATGCTGGCGCTTACTTTACTGCTAAGCTGGCACCACGCTTTATTAAATGTACAGTTGTAAATAAACTCTCACCTCTTGTTTATATTTTAGAAGACCAACATGGATCTAGAGGCAAGTGGCATGTTAAAGATATTAAGATGTAAAAATCTGATTTGTGTTTTTTTTGTTATTATATCTTTTGTTTGTTTTGTCTTTTTGTATATATTGTTAAATAGTTCTGTATTGTAAATATTTACTAGGACGGCAGGTTGACTACTTCTCTTAATTTATTCTTGTTCAGTGTGTATAGCATTGAGACTGATCGAATTTAGGGAGTAGCTAAGCTCCCTAAACTAAATTCTCTCCTCCCTCTTATCTCTAATAAAGTACTCTGAGTACTATAGAGCGGTTGACTACTCGTTAAATAAGCCTAGGTCATGTTTAAATATGTATATATGTGTGTGTAAATAAGTATATTAGGTTAGGTTTTTTAAAATTTACATTAGTGTAAATTTTTCTCTTTGTGGGGGGATAATGTAGCGTCCTGCCTGTCGTACCTATACTATATGATTTTAAGTTAGTTTTCGGCCTATAATTTTGTAAAAATTAAGAAAATAAGCTTTTTCTCCTTTGCATGCTCTATATATTTTAATTACGCTTCATTCTATATAGTTTATTATTCGCATTTATTATTTTCATATTTATATATCTATTTTCATACTATGTTTATTATATTATTTATATGTATGCGGACTACTCAAGTTCCATCATCCAAAAATGCACTGACTGTCATTTATTTTTCACTTTACGGTTTACTATCCTCTCATCCCAAAATGATCAATAGAAAGAGCAAGCTTATTTTCTTCTTCTAAATTCTAGTACTTGTTTTGTTTTATTCATTTGTTTTAGCTGTATTATAAAATTAGTATGTACGCTGAATCGGGAGTTCAGTCGTCGAGTTAGCTCGTACACTACGCACTGTAGTGCAGGCCGTTCCCGGGCCATTGGCATTGGCCCGGGACTCAAGAAGGCTCCGCGTAAATCTATCTTTAAACTAAAACTACCTGCTGCTGCCTAAACGCTTTGCCGAAGCTCCTACTTTCGGTCGCCGTGGAAGAAGCTACCCTTCTATCGCCGTTTTACTTCGGTCCTGCGGAAGAAGCCACTGCCGATTTGCCTCTACGGGTCTCTTCTGATTATCGTCTCGAGAGTGCTGAAGAGCAACACAACTGCGGGCCTGGTGTGACTGGGTTGTCGCCGTGCACTGAAACGACGCTGCTGTTACCATCTTCAGCTGTGTTCCTGTTTTCCCGCCATAGTTTCACGTTCCCCCTAAGTCCGTACCGATCCTACCACCGGTGGTCACGTCGCGAGTGAATTCCCTTTTCCCCTGTCCCTCCTATTCCCCGGCAACGTCGTGTGTGCATCGAAATAGACTCTAAAATTTGCTTGTAAATAAATATTAATATTTTGTATCATAATATTTTTATCTTTTGTAGTATAGTGTTTCCCTATTTCTCTCTCCCGATTTATCTGCTGCGTTACAGCTTCTCCCTCTCAGAGAGGTTGTAACGTTACAATGTCACAGCCACATTTCTCCGAAACTATAAAAACTACACTGTTGAAATTTGGTAAGTAGATGTATTCTGTGAACCGCATTAAGATTTTTACACAAAAATAGAAAAAAAGCAATAAATTTTGGGGGTTCCCCATACATAGAACTGAAACTCAAAATTTTTTTTTCATCAAACCCATGCATGTGGGGTATCTATGGATAGGTCTTCAAAATTATGAGGTTTCTAATATCATTTTTTTCTAAACTGAATAGTTTGCGCGAGAAACACGTCCAAAGTGGTAACCCCCCTCTGTAACTTCTAAAATAAGAGAATGATAAAACTAAAAAAAATATATGATGTACATTACCATCCAAACTTCCACCGAAAATTGGTTTGAACGAGATCTAGTAAGTAGTTTTTTTAATACGTCATAAATCCTACGGAACCCTTCATGGGCGAGTCCGACTCGCGCTTGGCCGGTTTTTTTATCCCTGTGTTGTTACAGAGTCGTCAATTGGAAGCTGACCTCAAAGCAAAACTTTGTGCTCAACTTCCATTACAAGATTAGATGATTGTGTCAGTTCACATTATATAAGATAAATCTTTATTAACATATCAATCAAAGGAAAGTGTAGAGTTGACCTCATGTCCAAATAGTTTTATTGTCCAATCAATCAATCAATCATTTTATTTGCTCATAAAACATGGGTATATACATAGGTGTTAAATGCAATACAAACAGAGTACAGCCATGATTCGCCATAGGCATATGAGAAGTAAATTAAAAATTAACATGACAGGATTCTAAATACAATAATAATAAATAAATGTCAGATTGGGATAACCACGATCTTCATAATAATTACAGTCACTATAATATTAATATTTATAATGTCAATGTCAATAAAACTTAATTATAAAATAGATACTAATAATTTTTGTAGTAAAATTAGGGAATTATGTTGTCAAATAAGTTACAATGTCAAATAAGTTGCAATGACAAATAAGAAATTAATCTATTCTAAACAAGCTTAAATACATTAATAATGTCAAATTAGGATAACCACGATCATAATAATATTCAAAATCACAAAAATAAAACAATAATAATAGTATTTATAATGTCAATGAAAGTTATGTTATTGGTACAAAATAATTTATGTAGTCAAATTAGGGAATTATGATGTCAAATAAGAAATTAAACAGTTAAATTAAACCAATATAATAAATGGATAGAATTATTGTGGTTTCCACTGCTGAGTTGTCTTATCATCTAAGAAGACTTGAAGATTGTAATACGCTTTAGTAGCAAGAAAACCATTGAGTGTAGTTTTAAACTGATGATTGTCAGATATAGACCTAATGCACAATGGAATTTTGTTATACACAGTAGGTGCCATACAGTTAACACTAACTTTGCGAAGGGTTGTCTTGCAACTATGAGTTACTTTTAATTTGCCATCTTGACGGTTTCCGTTGGGATATGCTTCAAAGTAATGCATATTATTTCTCACAAAATTTGCAACCTCACTAATATAAATAGAGGTGACAGTCAATATTTTATGTTCACGGAAAAAGGGTTCACATGAATCTTCCTGCATCAGGCCAAACATAGCTCTTAAACATCTTTTCTGTGCCCTGAATACACTTTGCTTATCAGTACTATTGCCCCAAAATATTATACCATATTTTATAATGGACGCAACATATCCATAGTATGCTGTTAAAAGTATTTTTATATTTGTAACTTGTCTTAATTTATACAAAGCGTAAGAGAATTGGTTTAATTTTTTTACTAAAATGTCAATGTGAGGTTTCCATGTCCACTTATTATCTATTGTTACTCCTAAAAATTTTGTTATATCCACTTCTTTTATTGAATTTCCTAAATAATTTATGTCAAAATTTAATGGGGAATTATTCCGTAGTTTAAAATTCATTACATATGTCTTTGATAGGTTTATTGTCAAATTATTTAATGTCAACCATTTAATTACTAATTTTAAAGTGTTATTAATGTCATATTCTATGTCATGCGAATTGTCAAATTTAAATAATATAGTACTGTCATCAGCAAAAATTGTCATAAAGTGATTAGTCACACTAGGAAAGTCGTTAATATACACGGTTATTTTTTTATCACCCTGGTTATTTTAAGGGTGGCTTCAGGACACGGTAGAAGAATTATTTAACCATTAATAATAAAATTTACTCACCTGTTTAATTAGATATTTATTATCTAAAATATCCAAAAAATACTGCACTGGTATGGACACTGAGTGAAGTTGTAGGCAAAACATTGAATGAACGCGAACTGGCAACAACGTCGCCGATTCAAAGTCATCACTGAGTTGATCACAATTTCACCTTCCTACTTTATTACGGGCTTACTTAGGACCGGCAAAACAAAGTTTTTAAAGAAAACAAACAGTACTAGGTAGGTATTACGGTTATGGTAGGTTGTTTTGGCGTAGTTAAAAAAATTGGAATCAACTTTAAATACTTACCTACCTAGGAAACAATTTAAATCAACTTTAGTTCTAATAACAAAAGAGTTCTAAATTTAAAGGAAGTCCTCTAACATACATAGTCGTGCACGTTTAAAACTATCATGACCACAACAACATATCACTTTGGTTAGTGTTTAACGTCTCGAAATGCAGTTTTCGCTGCCAAGTCTTACGTTTGTGGGTTCACTTTCTTACACCAAACACTTAATTTCACTTCACAAGTAAAAGTCTACGGTCTACCGGAGTAAGGTCTGTGTATTCGCGAGATGTGTTAACTTGAAACTAAAATTCCGAATGCGCCCGATTGCCGCGCGTCAGGCGCGGGCGCGACATCGCGATACGTTCACACGCACCAGGGTCAAAGGCGAACTAAAGCCGGCCGGCTCGTGCCGACAAGCGACAGCAAACAACAAAACGCCGCCGCCGGCGCCCAGCACCGGCGCCGACTGTCTCTGTCTTTCCTTATTGTAGTGTCTAGTGCAATAATAACTCTTATTTCAAACGAGTTGTAGATTGATCTTGCTTGAATTAATAATGCGACGTTGCCGCATTTTCCTAAGCCCGTAGTAGTAAATGCTTTATTCATTCATAATCTTACCTTATCTTGTAGTAAACAAGAACAATGTCTATAATTTAATATTATTGGCGGATAAAATTTTAAAAATATAACCACATGTTTTTTTTATTGATATGAGTCGTCTAGCGTCTACCGAGCTGCCTCTAAAATTTTCCAGTATGATAAAAAAATAACCGTGTATATATTAAATAGCAGTGGACCTAAAACACTGCCTTGTGGAACACCAAAGCAGACACACCTTTCTTTCGATACATAAGTGGTATTGATACCAGTTTCAGGATTAATACTATTTATGTGGGTAATTTGCCTTCGGTTATTTAGATAAGATCCAATTAGTTTATTGAGATTGCCTCTTATGCCATACGTTTCAAGTTTGCTTAACAGAGTTTTATGATTAACACTGTCAAACGCTTTGGTCATATCCATATAGATGGCTACGGTTGGACTTCGTTTTTCTACATTACTAATAACTCTTTCTAAAAATTCGTATATTGCCATATTGATAGACCTATTTTTTCGAAAACCATATTGGTACTTTGTAAAAATTTTATTTGTTTCGAAGTAGTTGTAAAGTTTGTCATATATAACCTTTTCAAAAATCTTGGAAAATATGGACAAAAGAGCAATAGGTCGATATTTTCTTAGAAGTTTCTTGTTATCTTTTTTGTGTATTGGAAGAGTAATTGTTACTTTCAGTCTATCGGGAAAAATTCCTTCTTCCATGCATAAGTTTACAATGTGGCTTAATGTGGGTGCAATTATATTTCCTACTTGCTTAATGGCGCTAGTACATACATTGTCATACCCTACACTGTTAGTGTTTTTTAGGGATTGAATAATTTTTACAATGTCAAGTGGAGAAGTTGGTGAAAGAAATATTGAATGAAGTTGATTATACTGAATATTTTTCAAATTTGGTTCATTATCATTAGAAACATTTACAGAATCTACAAAAAAATTGTTAAATGCATCGGCTATATTTGTCGGATTGGTTATTTCTATGTCATTATTTAAAATACAAGAAATATTTTCTTTTGGTGTATTATTATTATACTTTTTAATTATTTTCCAAGTGGCTTTTGATTTATTGTTAGACTTATTAATATAGTGGTCATTTTGCGCTTTTTGAGTGAGTTTAATTATTTTCTTATATCTTTTTGTGTAATTTTCAAATGCTACTTTATTTACTGTAGTTGGGAATTTACGGTATTTCCATAAAAGAGCTCGTCTTCTTTTGCTGCACGTTTTGATACCCCGCGAGACTCATTTAGTTTTTCTTTCAGATGAAACTTTTATTCTCTTGTTAGGGAAACACAGATTATAAAAGAGCGTGAAGTAATCGTGAAAAATATTAAAAGCGTAATCTGGGTCAACTGTATCGTAGACATCTTTAAAGCTGAGACTTTTAATACAATTTGTGAACTTGCGCATATTATCCCAAGAGAAATCACAGCGGTAAGTGGACCAGTATTTAAGTCTGCATGTTTTATTAAGAGGCACATTTATTATTTGAGATGTATGGTCGGATAGAGCTAAGTCAATAATTTCACCTTTAGCGCCACGTATATTATGAATTATGTTGTCTATACAAGTGTTACTACTAAGCCTTGTAGGCTCTTCAAATTGAAATATTAATTTATATGTAGATAACAATCGGTTAAAATGTTTCGTAATTTTACTATCTTTCAAGATGTCAATGTTAAAATCACCGCAAATAATAATTTTATAATTAATGTTAGAATTAGTGATACAATTTAATATTTCATCAAGTCTAGTTAAAAATAAATTTAAAGATTCTACTCTCGTTCTGGGAGGTCTGTAAATACATATGATAAACATTTTGTGTTTCGCTATCTTTATTGCAGAACATTCGACTATATCACTTATTGATTGTTTGACGATAGTGGGAACGTTCTCACATTCATGGCCATTTCTAATAAGAATGCAAGAGCCACCTCTATGCTGCTGCCTGCAGAAGTACGATACTAATGTATAGTTTGTTAGATTTAGGCGATTCAGGTCAGTTTCTGTCATGTTATGTTCCGTTATGCATAAAATATCAATAACTTTATCAGATTCTTTCAGTGTTTCAAGATTAATTAAAAGTGAATTCGCTTTGTTTATAAGTCCGTTAATATTTTGGTGGAGAACATATAAATTATTAAATTCGAAATAAATGATTAGAAGAACCATAGGTTGTTTCAGAGGCACACATAGTCTCAGACCCACTCTCAATGGTTTTGTTGCAATCAATTTTAGTAGGAGAAGTTTGCCAATATATTTGGCAACGGATATAATGAGACTCAGGTGTTGTTATAGTCTGATTTATTTAAGTAAAACTAGCGCTTATATACTAATATGGCGCGTGCAGATTGCTGCCTTAACTTATCATCTTAATTTATCTAAAGGTGTGCTTTATCTACATACGTGCACTTATGTAGCCGCTACATATACACCCCCCTTTACAAAAAATTACAACAATTCTTAAAAATAAACCTATACTCAATCGTAAGACACAATAATACAATAAACATTAGTAACCTTAACCTTGCTAATTCAGTAGAATATAAATGTTGCTGACGGTTGTTGTGACGGTACGCTGCTTGGGTTATAGTGTAGGTTAATGCGCTATGTTATCCACTGCATTGGTGCTGACTATTTCTTGCGCCAGCGAATACAGAACCGTACTATGGGCTTAACTGTCCGTCCTGACCTTGTGGTGTACGTGTTTGAATAGCTGTGGCTGTTTTTCGAATTTGGCACGTTCATAGCTTCATTGTGGATGACAAATGCTGGCTTTAATCTATCTATTGATATCAATGTTTCCTTATCTTTGATCCTAATAATATATGCCTTGTCCCTTCTTTTTATTACTGGGAATGGTCCTTCGTAGGGTGGTGTAAGACTTTTTCTGATTCTGTCGCATCGCACAAATACGTGTGAGCATTCCTTTAGTTCGGGGTGTAAGAAAACTGCTTTGTTATGCTTCTGGCGTTTTGGTATTGATGTCATCTGAGTGATTTCCTTTTGAATCTTCTTAACAAATTCCTCGTATGTAGAAAGTTGATGTGATGGTTCGAAAAATTCTCCAGGGAGACGTATAGATGCGCCATATCTCATTTCTGCTGCGCTAAATCCCGTGTCCTCGCGCAAACAACTTCGCAAACCAAGTAGAACTGAAGGAATTTCTTTCATCCAATTAGCGTTAGATTCCCTTGTCATTAGAGCTGCTTTTAAGGTTCTATGAAATCGCTCTATCATTCCATTTGATTGTGGATGATAGGGCGTTGTTCTAATTTTGTGTATTCCTAAAAATTGTGAAAGTGATTCAAAAATTCTTGATTCGAATTGTCGACCTTGATCCGTAGTAATGCGTAACGGGCATCCGAATCGTGATATCCATCCTTCATATAGTGTTCTAGCTACCGTTTCGGCAGTGATATCTTCCACAGGATATACTTCTGGCCATGAAGTACAACGATCTATGATCGTAATTAAATATCGCTTTCCTTGAGAGACCGGTAATGGACCAACTATATCGATGTGTAAATGTTCAAAACGTTGCGATGGCATGAAATTGCCGACAGGTGATATTGTGTGGCGTTGCACTTTTGATTTTTGGCAAGCTATGCATGTTTTACACCAGTTATTAATATCTTTGTTCATACAAGACCATAAATATCTTTGAGTTATCATTTTTCTGGTAGTTTTCTTCCCAGGGTGACTCAGTCCATGAATTACGTCAAAAACTTGTCTTCGAAATTTCTCTGGCAAATAAGGACGATTCTTCCCAGTTGACGTGTCGCAGCTGATGCTTTTTGTAGAACCCGGAAGCATTATGTTTTTAAATTTTAAACTTTTATTGTCACGGAGTCGTATCAATTCTTGGTCATTAGATTGGCATCTTGCTAAATCAGCATAGTTAATCGGCGATGGCATATCAATTTGTCCAATACGTGATAGTGTATCTGCAGCAATATTATCACGTCCACTTATATGTTGAATATTAGTGCAATATTGTGAAATAAAATCCAATTGACGTATTCGCCGTGGTGTATCGTTTGATGATGGTTTTTGGGAAAATGCGTAAGTCAAAGGTCGATGATCTGTGAAAATTGTGAATTCTCTTCCTTCAATTAACCTTTGAAAATGCTTGACTGCCATATATACTCCAAGCAATTCTCTATCGAATGTTGAGTATTTTTGTTGAGTTTCACTTAATTTTTTTGAGAAAAACCCTAATGGTTCCCAGTTAGGTCCGGATTTTTGTTGTAGAACCGCGCCAACACAGGTAGAACTGGCACCTGTCATAAGTGCTAGCGGGGCGGTGCGTGAGGGATGCACTGTTAATACTGCATTTATTATGCTTTCCTTGCATTTATCGAAAGCTTTTTCAGCCTCTGTTGACCAAGGAATAGGAGAGTTATCGTTCTTTTTCGAGTCGCGCAGATAATCGTTTAAAATAATTTGATAGTTGGCGGCGTGCGGCAGGTTATTTCTATAAAAATTAATCATGCCTAAGAATCTCCTTAATTCTTTAATTGTCTTTGGTTTAGGAAATTCTATAATTGCTTTGTAATTTTCCTCAGTCGGGCGTATTCCTTGGCTCGTTATATGATAATCTAAGAAATCTATTTCGCTTTTGAGAAAGTCGCATTTTTCGAGGTTAATAGTTATTCCATTCTCCTGTAATCGTTTGAAAACTGTATCCAAGTGCTGATAATGCAAAATCTCGTTTTCCGAAGCAATCAGGCAATCGTCGACAAACACGAAAACGAAGTCTAAGTCTCTGAATAGAGAGTCCATGAATCGTTGGAACGTTTGCGCTGCATTGCGTAGACCAAAGGGCATTCTTAAATATTCAAAAAGTCCAAAAGGAGTAATAATAGCAGTTTTTTCCACATCCTTGACTGGAATACAATGATAGGCCTTCCGGATATCAATTTTGCTGAGTATATATTTTTTCTCTAATATATAAGTAAAATCGGTTAATCGTGGAAGTGGATATTTATCGGGTATAGTCGCGTTGTTGAGCATCCGATAGTCTCCACATGGTCTCCATTCACCATTCTTTTTCTTAACCATGTGTAAAGGGCTAGCCCACGGGCTATCTGATGGGCGACAAATGCCCAGTTCCATCATATTTTGAAATTCTCTTTTAGCAATATGATATTTATCCGGAGGCAATGGTCTTGCACGTGCTGATACAGGCGGTCCTTTAGTAATAATATGATGCTCAATCTTATGTTTTGGAGGAGTGCGCATGGAGGAAAGTTTCGTAATATCCTCATATTTTTTTAAGAGTTGAGTAATGCGTGGGTTCATACTGACGTCAATAGTACGAATTGTTTGCTGCGTCGATTTGATCAGGGTTGCCGGCGTTGTCAGCTCAGTTACCCTGTCAATAAGTTTCCGACCCGCTATGTCGACTAATAGCTTATAATGCTCTAAAAAATCTGCTCCAATAATTGGTTGCGTCACATCGGCAATAATGAAATTCCATGAAAAACGTCTCCGTAGTCCCAAGTTTAAGGTAAGTGTTTTTTCACCATAAGTCTTGATTTTTGTGCCATTAGCGGCATAGAGCGTGTATTGTTCATTTTGTATAAAAGAATGTATCTGTGGTTTGCCAATGACTGAGACGTTTGCGCCCGTGTCAATCAAAAATCTCATACCACTTTTTCGGTCGGTAAGAGTGAGGCGGTTGGACGGGTGAATAGCACAGAGACCCGCCGTAGTCTTTGCTTTAATTAGTTTCCCTGGTCCCTTGATTTAAATTTTTGTTTAAAATCACATGGTTTGATACATTTTCTTGCATAGTTTCCGAATTTATCGTGATAGAAACAATAGTATTTTCTTTCCCGACTGCTTGCTCTTGAATTTGACCTCGATGGGAAATGCTGACGATTATAATAACTCTGAGTGCTGCGTTGATAGTCTTTGCGATCGCGCTGAATTGCACTTAGTTCCAATTGTATTTTTGCTAACTGTGCTAATACGCATGTCATTGCGCCTTCGTCGGTTTTGTTTATATTTTCGTTTACAACTGATACCTCGGTAAGTTTTGAACTTGTTATAATTTTGTCGGCGATCTGGCTCATCTTGTCGATATCTATGTCTTCTGTGACAGCTAGGACTGTGGTAACTGATGGTGGTAAAAGTCTCAACCATAGAAGTTTGATAGTTTCGTCACCAATTTTTCCTTTTCCGAGAACTTGCATCTTGCGTAGAAGTTGAGATGGCTTTTGATCGCCGAGGTCCATTTCAGACAATAATTTTTGAAATTGACGCTGTTCTGATTCCTCATAGCAATTTATCAAGCGTTCCCTGATGGCCTTATACTTTTCTGTGGATGGTGGGGAGCTAATAAGGTCACTAACCTGTAGTATTTCTTCCTTAGATAGCTTCGCTATAACCGCAAAATACTTATAATCGTCGCCTTGTTTTTGTGGTGCTAATATGGCTTCCAGTTGTGTAAACCATAATCTAGGTTGATCCCTCCAAAATTCCGGAATGCGGGATAAAATTGTGGTGCCAGCCGCTACTTCCAGTGTTTCTTGTTGGCCGCAGCTCGATTTGCAAGTTGGTTGGTTCATGTTGTTTATTTTCTTGTTGCGAAGTCAACTGTGGCGCGAGCGTCGTAGCGTAGTCGTCGTGGGTCACCACTTTGCCAATATATTTGGCAACGGATATAATGAGACTCAAGTGTTGTTATAGTCTGATTTATTTAAGTAAAACTAGCGCTTATATGGCGCGTGCAGATTGCTGCCTTAACTTATCATCTTAATTTATCTAAAGGTGTGCTTTATCTACATACGTGCACTTATGTAGCCGCTACAAGAAGGAAACCTTTCAATGTCAGTTTTAAAATTTTGCATTATTGTTTCGAATATATTAATAAATCCTAAATTATTTATTCTACCGGTCAAACAAGAAAACATTTCATAGGTCAAGCATGTGTTGGAGTCAAAAAAATGTATTTGATCATGATTTTGCAATTCTAAATATAACAAAGTATTAAACATCTCAATTTTGTAGTTATATATTGGTGCTCCTTGTATATATGTGGGTGTACATATTACAACATTCGTATGTTTTACTTCTCTAATTGAATTCCTAATGGTATTAATCAATTCAACTGGGTTTTGATTTGATTTCAAGTCAGCATCTCCCAATCCAAATATTCATAAATAATAATAATACCAATGTCGTTAAATCTATCTCAGAGAGAAGTGCGAGAAGTTAGCTTATAAATTGCTATCGCTGAACGTTTCTTTGAAACACAGCGCAGTACATTGTTAAATATTAGAAATGGGAGTTCCCCAAGCTTTTTTGTCTGTCATGTAATCAGACACTTTATAATATGCTCTTTTAATAAGTACATCTTTGATTTCATCTTTAAATTTGTTTAAGCTAAGTTCTTGTATACAACTTGGGATTTTATTGTAGAAACGTATACACAGGCCTCTAAAAGAATTATTGATTTTTTGAACCTGGTATTTGGTAAAGCTAACATATTCTTTTGTCTAGTATTAACTGAATGAATATCATCACTATTTTTACAAAACAAATGAATATTCTTACGAAAATATATTAGATTCTCATAAATATATTGCGACGCTACTGTCATAATACCAATTTCTTTAAACTTTTCTCGCAAAATATCTCAACTAGGTACCTTGGTACCAACCTTGGTGTTGTAGTTGACTCTCGCTTATCTTGGTACTTACACATAGTAATAACTATGTCTCGAATTAGGAAACTCACATGGATCTTCAAAAAACTCAGACATGTTGCTAATAAGGTATTACTAAATAAAATTTATATAGCTCTTGTGGAATCAATTCTATGTCATTGTATTCCTATTTGGGGTGGGGCCAATAAAACTATTTTTTTGGAAATAGAAACGTCTCAAATGGCTCTACTAAAAGTTATGTATCTTATACCTGTCAGATTTCCCACTGAGCAATTATATAAATATGCAAATCTCCTGTCTGTTGGAAAACTTTATATACTAATTTCTATTTTAAAGATGCACAGATTTAATAAGTACTAGCTTTCCGCTTGCGACCTCGCCCGCGTTATTTTTGTTTTCCCTTGGGAATATTTTTTCCCGTAGGAAACTATCCCTATACCAACTTTCATCAAAATCGGTTCAGTAGTTTCAAAGCCTATTCAATACAAACAAAAAACAAACAATCAAATCTTTCCTCTTTATAATATTAGTATAGATGAGCCTAATATTAGTAACAAAAGAAGAAATGACATAGTTCTTTCCTATAATTCGTTAGACCGGTTTTTGCAGCAAGGCAGTACGATAGACAAGTAAAATATTTGTATAATAAAATTAACCGAAAACTTAATATATTCGATTCAGTTGTAGGCTGGCTATGTAATAATGAAATAATACACTCTCCACTTACCACACACACACATGCACACACACACACACTCACTCACTCACTCACGCGCATACACACATCAACTGTATCAATTTGTTTTGTTATATAGGTTTGTTATCTTTTTCACTTCACTTACGTGTTAATTAAATTATACGGAAGAGCGGAGATTTCCTGATACAGGTATTATTTACTTACTAGGAAAGTTTCCACGCCAATTTTTAAACACACGGTAGTGACTAAAATAAAACTTTTGTTTGTTTGTTATTAATATAATATAATATAATATAATACAATAACTATTTTATTCTCTTTTACGCTCAAATTAGGAATACACTAGTATTGATTTTATTGAGATATTATGTAACATTTGTAATAACTTTATATTTTGGACCAGCTTTTTTAATTTGGAACACAATTAGAAAATTCTTGTGCAAAATACATCAAACATTATACCGCAGAATATTTTGTGCCTCGTGTGATTTTTAATGAAGAAAAAAGATAATATTTATACTTTTTGATTCTTGAAGTTCAGAAAAGTAATCATGGTGGTTAATGTACAAGTCCGAGTAATATGTTGAAGGGGCTTCATGAAAGTTACGCAGCATCAAAACAAGTCACGTAGCCTGCCTTAGGACTTGACTGGGGATGTCATAAATCATTTGTTGTCGTTATTACTTCATTTCGTACTTACTCCTATCTAATTGCATTTCACACGTTTACAGAATATAATAATAGTTCTTACTTGCCTTCAGGACTATAGTATATTTAAGTAGTTGCTTTTAATCGAATGATAGGGTCTTTCTCGAGAATGCTTTGCCAATTTGAGGGGAGAATGCTGACTGGAGGGAGACCCTGTACCAGGGTCGTCTGCTTAGGTACCTCCGTCTTACCTATTTCTGCCGCAAAGCAGCAGTGCTTGCATTGCTGTGTTCCGGTTTGAAGGGTATGATATGGCAGTGAAATTACTGAGTACTGTGACTATACATCTGGTGTCACAAGTTGGCAACGTACACTGTAGTTCTTGTGGGGGTTGCAGTTTTGCTGTCAATCTCACAAGAGCCACATGTATTATAGGTGACTGTTACCACTTACCATCAGGTGGGCAGTATGCTTGTTTGCCAACTTTCTGCAATAAAAAAAAAATACGAACAGATGCAGTCAACTTCTTGCATGTATTCATCTTAACCTGGTTGGGGCGTATGTACATGTAACGATTAAATAATTAACCCGGAATTACTCTGTATTAAGACATTTTTGGTTAATTAGCTTTTTCGTTTTGTTAGACGTCAATATGTTCCTGTAATGGTCTTTCTTGAATAAAGATTCTTGAGTATGATTTTGATGAAACTACATCACACAGGTACACAAAATTTTGATAGGGTCTATCAACTGAGATTTGGCGACATAGTCCCAAATCGAACTGCTTAGAGCGATGGTCGCTATCATCTTTATCATCATCATACTTTACCATCAAGCTATGTCTTATATGTATACTTATATATTTAAGCACTTTAACAAGGAGAGTTACTATGTTGTTTTATGTTATTCTCTCTTTTATAAAATGCCTAAGCTTAGATCGCAACACAGTCAATCAATCAATTACTGCCTTCTGTAAGTTAATTCTTAAGGTCATCGGTCACTCTCCAGTTCCAGGTCATTAAGCATCAATGTCAATGACATATAGTCGTTACAAGAACAATGTAAAATGCTTGATCATTATTTCAAGAAACCCCTAATCCTTGATCCATTTATTCAGCTAAGGACTCGATTGTACGCACATTCTCGTCAAAGGACTTGACAGGTCCATGACACAAGTTAATATTATAGTGGCTTATTTATCTACTTGATTTACGATATGCTTGTATAGTATGTAGGATTATAGATCTTATATACCTACATGTTTTTAAGCATGTATGTAAGCACTACAATTAAAATTTGTTTTTTGCAAAAAGTTGCTTTTTTGCATAAAGATATTAAAGAGCTTTTAAAAAGACTCTTCTTGTATTGTTTTTACACTGAAAATGAGTGGCAAATTTCATTGCTTTCTTACGAAATAATAAGCTTAAATTCCTTATATCTGAATTTTAGAAATATGTGAAGATAAAGTTCATCTTCATTTCGCTTCCGTGATCTGGGGGTTGAGATCACAGATTGTTGATTGGGAGGTTCAAGGTTTGATTCTCCATGGGGGCAGCATTTTTCTCCTTGGTTTGATTGGTGGTAGGGCTTTTGAGCCCGCCTGGCTAGTTACTACCGTCTAACTTAAGTTTATCGCCACAATAACAATGTTAATAGCATGTTTCGACGATTAGAGTTAAGATAGTCAGTTCCTTAGTTATTGAGGAATTCAGGTGAATCTCGCTCCGACCATTGGCCTTATCGTCACTTACCATCTGGTGAGATGAAGGGCAAGAGATTCATTGCCGTATTTGAGAAAAACCGAAACTAATTGTCACTTAGCGCCGTTTTCGCTCACATGTCAGGTTAATGTATATTTTTAAATAAAAAATACAAATTCAATATACTCACTCGATTCTTGTTATGAAAATAAAACTAGTACTAAATAACACTATGGCTTAGAGTTCAGTTTTTAATTGGATCTAAGAGTTGACAGACCATTTGACAATCCCATCACGGAATGCACGCAGAGTCAAAAGTGCCAAATTGTGTTATCTTTCTGGTTCATCAAACAATCCTCTTATATTACGGAATTTATTGCAAATGAAATCGTTACCGAAAGTACCTAGGTACGTACTCACGAAATTACTGCGTCAAAATAAAAGCATGGTTTCACGACTGACGAAAATTTCCAGTTTGCTTTTACGTTTTCCACAAGTACTTAATAGTAGTTATGGCGCAATATCGCTATGAGCACCATAAGAAACGTTGGCTGTATGCAAGAAAATTTGGCTGCAAGCAAGGTTTCTAGTCGTTAAATGAATAAAGTGGTTAAGAAAATGGCTATAGTTGCTGCTATGGCTAACACTGAGCCATGCTTGTGCCCAAGGACTTCACAGCCGCAATATTGGAAGCTCTTTCATATGTTTTATTTTATTTTTGAACCAAATACATAAAGACAACGCAAGTGGGTACGTATTTTTTTATTGCAATTAAGTTCGCATCAAACAAGCAAACTGCCAACCTGGTGGTAAGTGGTAACAATCACCTATAATACATACATGTGGTCCCTGTGAGATTCGCAGCAAAATTGCAACCCCCACAAGAACCACAGTGTACGTTGCCAACTTGTGACTTAAGATGTAAAGTCACGGTACCCAGTAATTTCAGTGCCATATCTTACCCTTCAAACTGGAACACAGCAGAAATAGGTAAGACGGAGGTACCCATGCACACGACCCTGGTACAGAGTCTCCCTCCGATATGTATTTGATATTATGAAAAATCTTTGCTTTTTTTATAAGTTTATGAACTGTAATTTTGAAAATAAGAGGCTTTTAGCATATTTTGCAGATTTAGCTTTTGCACCTAAAGCTAAAATAAAGATACTAAATGAATAATTCAAGAAGGATGAGCTCCAAAAAAATATTTCAAGACTAGAGAATTTACGATCTAACTATGTTTACCGCTCATATTTTAACAAAAAATCTAATTCCACAGCTACGCTCACTCAACCTAACGCTGCTTACGTATTAAAGTTCACAACGGAGCTGACAGTAAAAATAAGGCGTATAGATGTAAAAGAATCCACTAAAACACTTGTAAAGTCCACAGGCATATGACTTATAATTTGACATCAAGATATCATATTGACGTGCAAATGTGAAATTTGCACGTCGATTAATCGATAGGATATGTCGGGTTTATATGGATGTTACATCATAATTTGTTACCATATTCTTGCAAATAAAGTTTATTATTATTATCCATTTATTCAAAAATATCCTTAAATTTAAGTTTTTTACAATATATATATATAAAACAAAATACTATAAAAAACTTAAACCTAGTATGCCGCCAACAGCGAGGCAAGGCCCAAGCTGCCGGTGGTTAGGGCTGCAGAGAGAGGAATCTCCGGACAATACGTGCGGTGTCGAGAATCACTGCTTTCTGTATCCGACCCTTGATCCATTCCTCAAGCGAGAGCCTCTTAAGATGTCGGTCGAGACTCTTCGCTATCAAGCCATTCGCCGAAACAACTATCGGAACAACAATTATTATTATTATGAAATTTATGCGTACATCCGAAGACATTCACGTCGATCTTATCTCCTCATATTGCACTATCAACTAATTTGACCAGCGCGGTAGTTAACGTGCCAAGCTATATGCTGGCCCTAATGCCAAGTAATGGGTGTACTCAGGCTAGGACTATTAAAAATATACAGATATTTCATAATATTTCGTATTGGTGTTAAGCTTGCTATTTGTGGCTACGGGTGCTTTTCCATCAGAATGTGCTATGCAGCTATGATGCAAGGACGTGAACGCTAAGCTGAGCTATGCTATACATCGACTGTAGGAAGGACATAGAGAGCGACGTTGCGCTTTCATAGCTATACCACTCGCGACCATCAATAGCAAGCATCCATCCATATAAAAACATAGCTTATTTGATCCCGTTTTCGTCGGTACTATGGTGACCTCCTTGGGTAGGTCGCGCGTCGTATGACATGGTGTCATGTTTGAAAGTATTTGAATATCGAAAAAAGACATCACGCTATTAGCATCGATCGTCTTTTGCAGAAGGAGTCACCAAGAGACAGCTTAAGAGAAATGTTGTATCACTCATGGACCTACAAAAAAATACGAACGTAGTGTGGCATTAAACAAATGTGAAGCATGCAAGATAAGACAATTTGATATGTTTGTACACGACCTACACTCACACACATGTACCTGGTAAGACAAAAAGCTGTCATTTTTTTACGAACAAGACACGCACACATCCAAATGTGCTGTCATTTGCATGCTTCACTCTTGATTCAACAATGCTCCGTCCGTCTTTTTTTCAGGTCCGTGGTATCACTATAACTAAAGAAATACAAATGAAATTATTAAAAGGTAAACGAGTATAATTGAAAATCCCCCATTATGATCCCGGAGCGTGCATAGGGCGCTCCATTACAATGCCATGTGGACATAGCATAGCATAGCAACGTAGCACAACACATCATTGGTGAAAAGGCAACCTAAAAACATTTTAGGTCAACATTGTTTTTTTTTTGAGAGCGTCGGTGACCTGTGGACTCGGCACTTGCCTTCAAATGGGGAGGTCCGGGGTTCGAGACTGACATGTACCAATGTGTTTTTCGTTTCGAATTTCACATGTATATTTATCTGACGCTCCTACGGTGAAGGAAAACATCGTGAGGCAACCTGCATACATCTGCGAAGAAATTCAATGGTGTATGTGAGGTCGACCAATCTGCACTGGGCCAGCGTGGTTGACTAAGGCCTAATCATCCTAATATAGAGTAGGCCAGCCCCTCGGTGGGGACGTATATGAACTGTGATGATGATGATGATTGATTTTTTATGTACAAATATTAATTGTTTCCTAACAGTATGCTCTTAAATAGTATAGTATTCGATAAAATACACATTTAAATAAACTCAGTGCGCTAAGAGCGAGAGAATAAAATTGACCTATTCAATTACGACCCGCTCACCCAGGAAAAAAACAGCAGATAAAAAAAGCGATTCGTTTAAAATTCTTCAGTGATTTCTATTTGGAAACGTTTTTGTGTGAAAGCGACCATTAATTGTGTTTTAGATACAATTCAAAAGACAGTAAAGAAGACTAGTCGTAGTAACGGAAACAAATGACTGCTTCGAAAAGTTTTAGAACCCCTGACACCTTTATTGCTTATGCAATAAAGGTGTCAGGGGGGGGGGCACTTTTTAAAAAAAAATAATGCCAGTATTTACATACTGCTATCATTTCTTGGGAACCCATCATCAATTTTTTTGAGAATGAAAGCTTGATTTATTTCAAGCAATTTAATCAAGAAAATCTTACTGTAGATTTATTCGGCCCTAGATAATTCCAGATATTCGGTCAAACACCATTAGTCATCCGACTCGATAATCAAGTCTTTTCAAGTTCATTTCGTAGACGTGTCAGGATTTTTCGATCCCTCTACGCGAATCCGTGACTTTCACGAGTCGAAATCGTTGCCGGCGGAAAGTCTATTTGAGAATCTCTGTGTGCTTAAATGAAGTGTGAAAATCCCTAGTTTTGAAGTAGCTCTAATGCTAGTTGATCCAAATGATCCGTTAGGCTCTATTTCTAATGATGTTTTTTTTTTTTTTTTATTGCTAACGATGTCAATATCTTTGCAACGAACGAAACTATATAACCAACTTGCTGTAATCTATTATTACTAAACAATTAGGTGAAGAAAGTCTTTTTTGTGTCATTATCGTAACTAATATAATTTTATAATCTTCGCGTTTTTGTTTAGACGAAATTTTGGTATTCTTTTCTTGAATAATTTACACATTGGTATTGATTAATTCAGCATATTATTATTGGTCTTTAGTTACAATATTTTATGTTTTATTATAACATAAAATCTCACTACTTTATTTCGTTGTCAACATGTAGGTAATAATAGTTGCGTTTCGAAAATAAATCCGTAAGTGAGTGACTCACTACACACCATCTTTTTAATTCGCAATTCATACGAGAGTGCCGTATGGATTCAATGCTGAATTACATTTTGCTCAGTTCACGATATATTGGAATTTTCAAACTCAATTCCGGTGTAAATTGGCTACAATGGAGGCTTTTACCGTGTGGATAATTATATCACTTCAATAAGCGCTTTGATAAATTAAGGGTCTTGTGTTGTGGAGGCATTCCTAAACACATTATGAGCCATTTGGGCATGAATACAGTAATGTTTACAGAAATATAAAAATTAAATGTAAAAGAAACCTTTTTAAAAACAAGCTTTTATTTAAATGCGCTAAAAAGAATTAATAAACTTTTACACTAAAACTTTTACTTATGACATCATTTCACATTTGACACAATTTATATGACATAAAAGCTTGTCGCGAGATTTACTTGTGTGTAGTAACCTTAAAGTACTTAAAAGAGTACTTTTAAGTACCTACTCGTATTTACTTTGGAAATTGTAATGTATAAAATTATTCACATCAAATTATTTAATTTTCTTTTTATCTACAAAAGTAAATCTCTCGACAAGCTTTTATGTCATATAAATTGTGTCAAATGTGAAATGATGTTATAAGTAAAAGTTTTATTGTAAAAGTTTATTAATTCTTTTTAGCGCATTTAAATAAAGGCTTGTTTTTAAAAAGGTTTTTTTACATTTAATTAATTTTTTACTTTTTAGTTATCACTGGACACATTTCTCAGTCTGTTCATCTCATTCAACGCATCATTGTTGCAAGGTCGTTTGCCGGAACGTCTATACAGAATTTCAGCTCAATCGGTTTAAGATATCTACTTCAAAATTAATTTTTAGCTTTAGAAGTACGTCATATTGGATTAATAGTGACATCACTTAATTTTTCAAGTTATTCTTAGCAAGACCTTTTATTTGATACCCATATTGTAGGAGTGCATTAAAAATAATTGGTCCGCCATCTTGTGTATGCAGCCATCTTGGATTTAGAATGACGTCACAGAGTTAACCGTGCATTTTCATCCAAACTGTGTGTATACAAAATTTCAGCTCAATGTTAAAGATATCTACTTCAAAATTAATTTTGAAGCTTTCGAAGTCCGCCATATTGGATAAATAGTGACGTCACATTATTTTTCGAGTTACTCTTAGCAAGACCTTTTATTTGATACCATATTGTAGGGGTGCATTAAATATAATTGATCCGCCATCTTGGGTATGCCGCCATCTTGGATTTAAAATGATGTCACACAGTCAACCATGCATTGTCATCCAAACTGAACGTGTATACAAAATTTCAGCTCAATCGGTTAAAGATATCTGCTTCAAAATTGAGTTGCAAGATTCCACCCGAACATACATACTTACATACATTGCAAGTTAAATAAAAGCTTGTAAAATATAAATAACGACGGGAAAGTAGAAGCACTTTAGCTTGCGACTTTATACGCATTTACTTCACAGTTGAAACATTTTAACTGGATTAAGTGTTTAATTTTCTTATACGGATCCAGCTGCTATTGTGTGATTGAATAAAAGATATCTAACTAAATATACGTATAACCTCATCTATAATATTAATAGGCTAAAGGTGGATCTATATTATATAGGAAAACATGTTCTAAAACAAGGTTATGTAGGTATTGAATGTTGTTAGTATTTGCAACAATATTATATAACATAATTATGCAAAATCCATATTTTCAATAGAACTGTAGATGCAAACTTGCTAGGTAACATTGTTAAATTGCAAAAGAAACTCAATAATTTGATAATGTGGTGTTATATAAGTTATTAATATATTATTAATTGTTTATTTGACTACTATATTGTGATTGTTATTGACCATGTAGAAATGTTAATTAATTAATGTAATCAAATAGGTGAAGCATAGAGCTCACAACCAACAAATATCACCCTCTGCACCAATGTTTATAGATGAATAAATGATTATGATTATTATAACATGTTATGTGAACTCACCTTAAGTATAAAGTAAGTTTTGAGTATAAATATTGTTTAATATGTCTATTTATAGGCAACATACCTTCTAAAATCTCTGCTCCAGCAAGCGTAGATAACAGGATTCATGGAAGAGTTGACCCAACCAAGCCACGTCACCACCACATTCACAATCTCCTCATGCGCGATGCAAGCCGAGCATATCCCCGACAGTAGATTCACCACAAAGAACGGTAACCAACACACTATGAACACACCCATCACTATACCCAAAGTCTTCGCCGCCTTCTTCTCCTTCGCGAATTTCGCTAACTTTCGCGACAGTGAGAAGTTTTTGGGTAGATGTTTCGTATGCGTCACGTTGGTCAGGCGCGTTGAGGACCGTGACAGTCCATTGTTTTGTAGAGCCGTCAACGGCTCGTGGTCCGCTTCTTCAGGCGTACACACACCGTGACACGCATCACTTCTTTGCCGCACTGTACCACCCCTATGAATACGAAGAGTCAACTCGAGCTCCCCGCTCGGCCTCATCACTTGCTTAGTCCCTATCTTAAGCGATCGCGTCTGGATTGTCGCCGCGCGATATATTCTGTAGTACGTGAACACCATCACAAACAAAGGCAAATAAAACGATATTGTCGATGAAAATATTATGTACTCTAAGTTTTCCGTGAACGGGCACTTGTAGTCTGGCACTTCTTCTATCCTTACGGCGCGCCACCACGCGATCGCGGGGAAGGATATCGCACCGGAACACACCCACACTGCGGCTATTAGGAAAGCGGCTTTCCGGCCGCTCATTTTCATCGGATAAGTGATAGGGTCCGTGATGGCCCAGTAACGATCAAGTGAGATCACGCACAAGTTAAGGATGGACGCAGTGCTGAACAGAACGTCTAGTGACCGCCAGACGTCGCACCAGTCGACGCCAAAGAACCAAGTGTGTTCCAAAACTTCGTACAACGCCGAGAACGGCATCACGACTAAGCCCACCAGACAATCTGCAACCGCCAGAGATGTGACGAAGTAATTGGTGGACGTGTGGAGGTACCGTTCTCTCACCACGGCGAGTATCACGAGCATGTTTCCAAATACAGTTGTCAAAGAGAATAGCAGTAAGAACGCGACGAGAAGTGCTCGGTCGTGGAGTAGTTTTATGTACTCGTTCCACAGCTCGGAGTCATCGGAGATGTTGTAGCTGGAGGCGTTGTCGAAGGTGATGTTGAACTCGATCGCAGCGTTGTAGGAGGCCCTGGCCGGGTCTAGCGCGTACTCGGGCCCTCGGTACGATATGTCCAACTGGCCACTTGCCACCACCACCTCCGTTTCGGTCGCATTCATATTTTTCCGATGGTTAGCCGGTAACTAGCGCCATGGTTCGTGTTTATGTTTTCCCTGTTTTGCCCGAAGCCATTTCGAGATTACATTCTTGGCAGGCATTGTGTGCTCGTATCCCAATTTCTGGCACATGTTTTTTTGGCATATTCCGTGTTGCCTGCAGATATGCTCAGCTCAGCCGGTTTCTGTAACAAAAATAGAAACTGTTATTAATTTCTCCGACACTGGTTCAATTTCTCTTTCTCTGACCCTAACAATCCACAAATCTAATTAATTTTATGTGGCTATTAACTGTTTCTGTAATAATGTTTTTTACATAGTTGATAATAATAGCATAGTTATTGTGAAACTTATACAGCTAACATGAATACATAAGTGTAAAACTCAAATGACGCATTGAGCTATAAATATAAGTAAGATAAATATTGTTAAGGTCAGGATCAAAATGTGTTTTTGGACGTACCGGTAAAACTTTTAATTATTGTGGTACCAATAAATTTATTTTGGTACCAACTCTATATGCATTTTTTGTATGATGCTGACTGGATGTTAAATGACAGATTTGCAGTAAATTTTGCACCGTAAGAAGAGGCAATTGCGTTTGTATGAATATTTGAACGAATATCAGGTACGCTTCATTTTTATTCCCACAAAAAGTACCTACGTATCTGCCAGAGGCGCTGTTCATATATTTACCATGTCATTAAATCTAACTCACAGTGCATAGAACGACTTTGAGCCAGTTTCCCACACGCTTAACATCTAACCAGTCACATGCAAGATGCAATATGCAAGTCCCCGCGACGTCAATAAAACTCCTGTCTATGAATAAGATAAGCTCTCTCAGGACACCTGACTTACATTTCAGTAAAATAATAAAACAAATGCGCGCGCCTACATTAAAACTTTTTTTTTTGTTCTGTCTTATATTTCGGACACAGCTGATAACATAACTAGAAGGTTCTATTAACAATCAATTTGTTTGTTAACTTATTTGGTCATGTTGATTTGTGGTTTTGTATTCGATATGATGTCAAGCAAACTTTGTGTTTTAGAGATTTGGAGTGCTTGACGAATCACATAAAATGTTGCAGAAGTCGATATGCAGAAGTTGTCGAAATCTATGATATCATGTATCAGCTAAGGAACATGATTAAAAAATAAGAAAGTCGAGGAGAAAACTGAAACTTCTAGAGGCTTTACAACTTTGTTTGGTCATTAAATGCTATGTTCCAATAAATCGTAACTCAAATGAAATAAATCGTCTACCGTTCACTCATTACACGTTTTTCACTAACTCCGAGGCATCGTTTCGTAGGAGCGACAAGTTTCCAATTTCAGTTTCATAGTTAAACTTTGATCTCGGCGTCTTGTCGAGGGCAGCGTCATCGGTGTGTCCTTCGCACATAAATAGCTGAGCCAACCGCCAGCCCGGTTAGATCAAACGAATTGTGTTCCATCGGCCGTGAGCCTGTCCGCATGAGGGCGCCTGAACGGGCACCACCCCCGCCCCGCCCGCCGCATCCAAACTTACACTGTTATGTTAATCTTTGACACAAATAAACTGTTATTTCGGGGTTGCCAAGCCGTCAGCTTGGCTGATTGGATTACAATGAAATAATTAAACGAAGGTTATTTTGGTAACATAAGTCTTGCAAGAGCAGAGGTGTGTACGAACACCAAACCCAAGGTTAGTCATTTATTTTTAATTGCATGAAGTACCAATTAAAAGCTGCAATGGTGGTTAAAAATGCTACTGCCTTATATCCTATTGTATAAGTAGCTTTCACCTTTCATGTTCGTTGATTGCAGGAATTTGTTCATTATATAAAATGTGTAAATTGCACGGTTTAACGCCAGGGGCATATTCTAACAAACAGCATTAAAGTGATGTGGAAGCGGTAAACATTCGGACTAACATCTTTGTAAAAAACCTATGTTAATTCATGCATGTTTTACCAGGGCTACCATTTAGTAAAATATGGGGTGCCTTAATACAATCTACTTTCTAACACAATCTATTATTTCTGCTTCTGGGAATTGTTGAGGATAGCATGTTCAGCGTCGGTGGCGCTGTGGACTCGGCACTTGCCTTCTAATCGGGAGGTCCGGGGTTCGATTCTGCCATGTAGTAATAAGTGTTTTTCGAATTTCATATGTACATTTATCTGACGCTCCTACGGTGAAGGAAAACATCATTAGGCAACCTGCATACGTCTGCGAAGAAATTGAAAGGTGTATGTGAAGTCGACCAATCCGCTCTGGACCAACGTGGTTGACTAAGGTCTAACAACCTAACTTAGGGTAGTCTCGAGCCCCTCGGTGGGGACGTATATGAATTGTGATGATGATGATGATGATAAGGATGTTCATATTTATGCATTGTGCACGTAGGTTATTGAGTGCGCTACAAGATATCGATACTCTATTTGTCCTTTGACACAAATAAAGCTTTATTTCGTGATGTAGATGATAAACTTGGATAAAAGTAATTACACTGAAACTTTATCAATCTAAGATTATTTAAGTCTATACCCAATTTCTAGTTTTACTGAATGGAATGGAAGTCTAATAATGTGGTAATGTTGTTAATCAAACTAACAAGTTTTGACTAGCTGAGTACAACAAACCCCTGCGTATAACCTAAAAAACTTGTATTCTTAATGTAAAAAAAGCAATTCTTATGGATACGCGTTTTGAGATATTCTAATGTATTTTTGAACTTACTTGTGTTGAAAAAACTTCATTATACATTTCTCATTCGTTTTCACATAAAGTTATTTCGTAAAATAACTATTGCGCCACCACGTTACAAAAAAGTGGAGTGTATAATGATAATATATAAATCAGGTTAATCTTAGATTTAATGATAACGTACTTGCCTCAGATTTTAATAAAGTACAGGCAATAAAAAAGCCAACTTTTGAAATAACTCGTTAAAAGGATTTGATCAAAAGTCACCTACGTTCGAATTGGCGGCACCTACGATGTACCATTTATAAATAAGTGTTCTGAATCTGTGTAAGCAGAAGAGTAGCGAGAAAAATAACAGCACGAAATAAATAATAAGCAAGTAACATTAATCTCGATAGTGCGTTATTTATCAAACGATTCGCTTACCAACTTGGCGTTGGAAGAGTTATGTTTGTGTAGGTAGCTATCCACGAATCTGTGCTTGCTTCGCACGATTCATCATTCACATCTACGAATAACAAATAGAATCGAAGTTGGTGTCTGTAGTACAGTAAGTTCCCTTCAAGCTTTATATTTACACTAAGAAAACCGTCACTATTACGAGCGACATAAGAACGGTCCATAGGTCAAACAGTATAGTTTGACAAGGAGCTTGACGTACCTATAGGAATCGTTAATAAGTTGCTGTTATAACCAGATTATAGTGTCTGAATATAAAAAGCTTTATGGAGATTTTGGCCGTATGGTGTGTCGTTATTTGAAACTATACCTAAACCCTTAGTTGAATGTGGAATAAGGATGGATGACCTTTATTCAAATATTTAATTTATTTATATTTCTACACAATATTTTTGAATGTTTTTCTATACTTACTTACTAATATTATAAAGATGAAAGATTTGATTGTTTTTTTTTTGTTTGTATTGAATAGGCTTCGAAACTACTGAACCGATTTTGATGAAAGTTGGTTGGGATAGTTCGAGACCAGGGGAAGAATATAGGGTAATTTTCCTACGGGAAAAATCTGACGGGAAAAGTTTTAATGCAAACAAAGTTGCATAAAGTCAGCTAGTATTTATATATATAGGGTATAATGTGTAAATTACAAAAAAAATATGCTAAATATGCCATTGATGCGACCATATACGACTAAAGGATAGTCAACATTTTGAACAGATTTTAGCGCAAAATAGCACTTCAGACCTACCATGCCCCTGAAGATACGTAAAAAAGTTAAACGACACCATCAATTAATAGAACTGTGAAATAACTGATTAGACAAATCAATAAAACGAAATATTCACCATTGACTTTCATAATAAGGAAAACTGTTTTGTCATCAGACAAGAATTATGTACAAGTTTAACACTCGCAGACTACATTTAGGCCCACAGCGCAAAAAAAAAACTTGCCATATCAACGTACAGATACTATTACCTTGGTACAGAGTTCAAAAAGCAAGAGACTTTTTATGGGTAAATGTAGAACTTTTTATAATAAAGTTCCACAAAGTGTTACTAATTCGCCGTTTTATAAATTTAAATGATTATTTAAATGATGCCAATGCCTATGGTATTAATTTGTAGATATTACTCGTTATAATGTGAAGAATTGTTGTTGTGTACGAAATATTTTTTTTTGTAAATGTCGCTACTTGTGATAAAACTAAAAAGCTAAAGTTTCTTGCGCCCATTTTTCTAATAAGCTAAATGATGTCCGGAATGGGTAGTAGGTATGAATGAAGAAATGCTGATTTTTATTTTGACAACCCACATTTGTCTTCATATATGTATTTTCTGAATCAATCTCTTAGCTAAGAATCATCAGGTCAAAACCTACATTTATAAATCACATCCCGGTAACCTCATTTCATACCGCGTCGATTTGGAATTAAGCGCTAATTGTATTTCGCATCCCCAATTCTAGCAGCTGACAATTATGGTCAAATTAAAAAATATATCGAGTTCCCGATTTAATAACGTACCCCGGGGATAATATGACTGGCAAATTGTCAATTAGAACTTTTGACGACTGCGTATTTTGATCGCGTCGCGGTGTGGGGGACTTCACGAAGTTATTTTGAAAAGTTGCCTCCGCCATGTTTGCTGGGAATCTTATACCCATCTGATTGCTTTGCATACGAGCTGGTGAAAATAATAATACGGTATGAGATTGATTCTTGGGTAGACAGAATTACAACATAGGAGGTATTGGCAAAAACTTTTTATCATAGTCATGAAACTTAATACATATACCACTATTTTTTGTAGGTCTATGCATACCACATAGATACTGTGGGGTACTCAAATGCTGTAATGGTATTCAAATGCTCCTTTTTGTAGGTAAGTTATTAGATGAAAGAAATGTATATGAAGGAATTGTTTTAGATGTGTTTTAATTATATAATTATTATTTATTAGATAAGAGAAAATATTAGTAATTTATAAATACAATATATATACGTGACACAATATATGTGATTTTTTATTATATTATAATGTTAAATGATATTGATTATTTGAATTACTAGATTTTATTTTATTGTGAAATTTGCATATCACACAGTGGTAAATTTAAGAACTCATTAAACCACAAAAAAATCATTAATTCTTTTTAATTTCATTGCAATTAACTGCTTTATTATTGTAGTATTGTATAATCAGTCTTCCACTATTATCGGCATTAAGCAGTCATACAAAATTGAAAGTAAAATATAATACAATGACAATTAAAGTCGGCGACGCATGCCTTTGTACAGTTGGTTAAAAAAGTGTTTCACCACTCTGAGGTTCAAATTTAGTTTAATGGCATAAAACAACACAGTTGAATTTATAACATTATTTAATATTCCAAAAAGCATTACGTAAGGGCATGTGATGAGATGGGGTGATAAAGTTATAGTCATGAATGTGGATGGAAATAAAGGTAGAGGAAGACCCAGGAAAAGCAGAAGCATTTGCTCACATGTTTAGGATTTGTGAATAACTATGAAAAGAGTATACTAGAACCTCGACAAATTTGCAAGTTTCTTGGGTTTATTTATAATACAGTTGACATGTCCCTTAGTTTACCAGACGAAAAAGAAGTTAGGAAGTTTAAATCCTTACCTCGCTGTACTATACGTGAACTATCACAATTTATCGGTATTTTAACAGCAGCTTGCCCAGCAGTTAAGTACGGGTGGCTATATACCCAAATCCTCGAACGCCAAACATATTTAGCATTAAAAAAATATAAAGATTTTGAAGCAAAAATAAAGCTGCCCGATATTATACTGTTTTTGTGCTGCAGAAAAGGGCTATTCGAGCTATTTATAATCTTAAAATAAGAGACTCTTTGAGAGAAAAATTTAAAGAAATCGATATAATGACAGTTGCGTCACAATATATTTACGAGAATGTAATGTCCATAAAAACATTCATTTATTTTGTAAAAACAGTGATATTCATTCAGTGAATACTAAGCAAAAGAATATGTTAGCGTTACCAAATACTAGGCTCAAAAAAATTAATAATTCTTTCAAAGGCCTTTGTGTACGCTTCTACAATAAAATACCAAATAATATTAAAGTACATAGCTTGAATAAATTCAAAGTTACAATCAAGGGCGTACTTATGAAAAAAGCATATTATAAAGTGTCTGATTACATGACAGACAAAACTGCTTGGAATTGACAAACAATGTGATAATTGACTATCAATGTGTATTAACACTTTGTGATAATTATTGGGGTAAATATCATTCACTTGAGTAACTGTTCCACTCACTCCGGCAGGCATTTCTAAATTATTTTTATGAAATAAAACTGTTTGTGAAATATAATCTTTGTAATGTTGGCAATTTAAAAGAGGAGAAAAAAAATTACAAGACCTTCCGAGTTTCTTGCCTGTTCTTCTCGAGAAGGCTCTCCCAATTTCCGAACAGGTGTAGAGTCAACTTTTTTTTTTTCATTTTACTTGTATTTGCATACATCGTAATTATGGTTTGGGTGTATTTACATACAAGGATTAAATAATTAGTAAATTAGATTCTTGTTTAATAAGATTTTTATGTTTTGTTTGACGTCAATAAGTGCATGTAAAGGTCTATATTGAATAAAGATTTTTGAGTTTTGAGTTTTTTTTTAGTTTTATAATTCCTGACCTAAAATGGTGGGAATATAATGTGATGATTACCCAAAATATTTTGAGACCCGATAAAAATTTCAAATTAGAAATATTTACAGATGCTTCTCGAACTGGTTGGGGTGCCTTTTGCAATGGTGAACGAGTAAACGGGGGTTGGACAAATGAAGAAAAATTATTCCATATCAATTATTTGTAATTATTATCCATTTTCTTAGGTTTAAAATTGTTTTCCTAGCATACACTCCAATTGTTCTATATTAATCCGTGTCGACAATATGACAGCATTATGTTACATTAATCGCATGGGGGAAATTCGATTTCCTCATTTAAACCAGTTAGCAAAAGTTATTTCGCATCGGTGTGAGAAGCGCAATATCTTGTTATTTGAATCATACATTAATACACACGAAAATACTGAAACAGATCGAGAGTCGCATAAAATTAACGTGTACACAGAATGGGAACTATCCGATTAGGCATTCCAAAAGATAGTTGAAATTCTGGGTAGACCACATATAGACCTGTTTGCTTCTCGCACCAACGCCAAATGCAGTCGATATATTGCATGGAAACATGACCTCGATGCAATGACAATCGATGCTTTTATAATTAACTGGCACTCCATCTTTTTCTACGCATTCCCACCTTTCGCTTTGATCTTAAAATGCTTAAGAAAGATAATTCACGATAAGGCCACGGAAATTTTAGTGTTCCCTTACTAGTCAGGCCAACCTTGGTTCCCGCTTCTTCCCGCTTGCTTCCCGAGAATGTTCACTTCAGAAATAATTTTCTTTGAACCTGATGCAAATCTTTTATACATTACAGGTTACAACACCGGCTCTACAATAGCCTTACCCTTGGGGCCGCGATGCTATCAGGGCAGCATTTATCAGACTAGATACACCAGAGGCAGCACTAGATTTAATGCTAGACTCGATTTTGGATAGTACCATGAAACAGTATTCTGACACCTATAAGTTGAGGTGATAAATTTTGCCAAGAAAAAGTAATTGACACTTTAGATGCACCATTATCATCAGTAATAACCTTTTTGGTAACCTTTTTAATAAAGGAATATCCTATAGTACTATAAATTGTCATCGATCTGCCCTATCATTACTCCTTGGGAATAACGTAGGTTCAGACGAAAGGATAAAACGGTTATTAAAGGACATGTACAGGCAAAAACCGCCCAATGCTAAATACACCACTACTTGGGACCCGAAAATCGTTCTAGATCATATCTCTAATTGGTACCCTAATAGTGACTTAGATCTATTTACATTGACTAAAAAACTAACAATTTTACTAGCCTAATGTACATCTCATCGTGTCCAGACACTAACCCTTATTAAAGTTTTAAATATTATGAAGACATCTTCGGGTATAAAAATCCCCATATCTGATATCATAAAAACATCGGTAGTAAATAAAGAACAACCAGTGTTGTTAATACCCTATTTTTTAGATCAGCTAAGTTTATGCCCGGCAAAAACCCTGGAAGACTATCTTTGTGCAATATCAGAGCTACGACCAGAGGTTACAGATAATTTATTTATAACAATTAAAAAACCTTTTAAAAAAGCGACCACTCAAACAATACTATAAGTAGGTGGATCAAGGTGACTCTAGCGGAATGTGGCGTTGATGTGTCTTGTCACATAGGACGCGGCACGCCTCCACATCGGCGGGCCTCCGCTGGAGTTTCCATTGATACTATTAGGAAAACAGCCGGCTGGACTGCCGCCTCTATGACATTTGCCAGATTTTACAATCGTCCATTATTGGACCACGGAATTTTTGCTCGCTCTGTATTTAGTAGTTGTACTAACGTAACTACCTAATAAAAATCACATATTGGTTTGATGATTTATGATTTGATTACCTTAAAATAAACTGTGATTTCGTAATGTTTTTGTTATTATAATAGTAATATAAAAGTTTTCTACATAGAACAAAATTGTTTTACTTTTGTAAAATTCTAAGCTCTAAATATCTACCTAGTTAACTGTATCTGAAGAATGAATCGATGAAATACAATATAAGATCAAACGAACTTCTTGAAGTGAAGTTCGATCATTATTGTATGAATCGATTCATTCGAAGATACATAGTTCCCACCCGCCTCTATCCTAAGTAGAAAACTTTATCTCTGAAAAAATGACACGACAGTCAGTCGACAGGTTGCAGGTAGGGTGAATAGATGAAAACAAATAAAATACCCTAAATCGATTTAGAAATCGATTCTCTAAACGTGCGAATTATGCCTTGTAGGCTCAAAGGACTACCTAGTTAACTGTATCTTCGAATGAATCGATTCATACAATAATGATCGAACTTCACTTCAAGAAGTTCGTTTGATCTCATATTTTAGTTAATGCACAGTCAGGTTTATTCCAGAAGAGCATCAACAAACTTCAAGGGTACCTACATTGCTTAGCTAGCATTGCATGAATTCATTTACTTGTTGAGATAGCTGCTATTAGATAGTGGTCTTAATAAAAAATGTTGCCCGGACAATTATTTATCATTCACGCTATAAAGCTCCACCGTTCTGATAGTGTCGCACGCAACGTGTTTCGTGACGGAATGTGATCGCCTGACGTTGTAAATGAATCATAATCGTCACAACATTAGTTTTACACCTGGAATTCGGCTTGGCGGCCCCTGTTAATCAAATTCGCGTTATTAATTTTTTTTTTCTGAAATCATCGCCACCAAGGGGAGACTCAGTATAAGCCGACGATGCAATCCTGGCAGGGTCGCCATGCAAGGGTGGTGGACCGGGAGCTAACCCACGCCAAAGGCTTGAAATGAAACGATTGAGTGCGGAGTAAATACTACTTTATTTTTAGAAAAACTTAGTAGTTTAGACTATAAAGTCTTTTAAATTAATAATGTTAATAAACGGAATCTAGGGTACAGATCTCTGGTTACATTGTTTATATTGAGGATCAAACAATGCTCTAATTACATTCCTGGAATAGTAAGACGATACTCCTATTGTTAATACCATCTAAGGAATTGATCTAAATTCTTGTAGCATTAGATTCTTTTTGTTTTGATATATCTACTACACATACCTACATACACTACACCTCTATCTTACCTATTTCTACCGACAAATAGCGGTAATTTCCGATTTAAAGGGTAAGACAGGCAGTGAAATTCCTGGGTACTGTGACTTCATATCTTATGTCACAAGTGGGAAACTTATGTTTGGGTCTTTGTAGGAGTTGTGAATAAGCAATTCTTACAGGAACTAAATGTAAGTATTATAGGCGACTGTAGTTAGTTATCATCAGGTGGGCAGCCGGCTTCCCTGCCAACTTACTTGTATAAAGGGACAAATATTATAACAATACCACTGATATTACAACTTAGGGAAAGATCTTACAACAATATCACAGTTTCTCTTCAAATATTATGAGACTGCTAATAGTAAAAAACTTTTAACTTGGAACTGACAATCAGTGTTAAATGCGTTAAGTAGGTACAGGTAGATACTTCTACTACAACTATACTAGATAGATGGTAGTTGGTACCTACTCTCATCTTAGTATCTGTTTTACCATATAGTCCGTTGTATAGTGCGATGCATATCCTTCACGGTTTTTTAACTCCATTAATAACATATTTTAAGCAAATAAGTTGAAATGTTGTATGGCACACGTGCGGAAATTGGAATAAACTCGTGACTCAGGTTAGATTTATCGACTCGTTTGTTAAAAACTATCTTGCTGCACTAGTATCATAAATAACTATTACCTGTATTTATATAAAAGTTTAAGTCATAAAAATAGCGAAACACTGTGCAAATCATCTGATGTAGACATCTAAGGCATTAAATGTGTAGTGATTAAAATCTTTTTAATAATTAAATAAAACGAAAAGTACCCATACGCTAATTAATTAAAAATGTCAAAAAGTGGCATCAAATTATTGCGGTTAGGTACCTAAAGCCTAATCATTATGAAATCGATTAAGTGATGTAACGAAAAACGTATTGACCTACGATTACTCGGCAATTTTGCGCCATCGTCGACTTGCTCGCGGTCTAATCTTTCATTAATTTCATAATGTTAAGGGTGACGCTCTCCGGCGGTGGCATTTTATGTAAAATCGATAACCTTGGCAGTAATTTCGTGCGCAGATAAAAATATATTGAAATATTCTTTTTATCTGGACGCATAATATAATAATCGACAATATCTTCATTCTCCGTAACGTCTTATTGTCTGTAATTCCGTAGACTTTTTTAAGTTGAAACCATAATGATATAGGTGTATTTGTCTGAATATTTTTAAGTCATATATATGATACTTATGAATAATAAAGTTTTTTACAAAGAAAAATAATGATGAATGCACTTAGTTTTTTATTATGTAGGTGAAATATTAAGTTTAAATTAAATATTCGCTAAAAGCCATGAATTCAAGTGAATTAATCGGAACGTCGTCGGTGGCGCTGTGGACTCGGCACTTGTCTTACAATCGGGAGGTCCGGGTTCGAGACCTCCATGTACCAATGTGTTTTTCGTTTTTCAATTTCATATGTACATTTGTCTGAAAGCTCCTACGGTGAAGGAAAACATCGTGAGGAAACCTGCATACATCTGCGAAGAAATTCAATGGTGTATGTGAAGTCGACTAATCCGCACAAGGCCTAATTACCCTAACGTAGGATAGGCTCGAGCCCCTCGGTGGGGACGTATATGAGCTGTGATGATGAATCGGAATTGCTCTTGAATGCTCTTTATTTCATAATCCGTATCCTATTTTGCGTAAGACAGGAAGAAAGATTTTGTGAACGCTTGCTCACGGTCTGCGGCTGACCATACGCTTGGCTTGAACATAGCTTAAACTCAAACTCAAACTCAAACTCAAAAATCTTTATTCAATATAGACCTTTACAGGCACTTATTGACGTCAAAATAAAAGCATAAAAATCTTCAACCAAGAATCTAATTAACTAAATTATTTAATCCTTGTATGTACACACACCCCAACCATTATTAAGATGTGTGCAAATACAAGTAAAATTAAAAAAAAAAAAAAATTGACTCTACACCTGTTCGGAAATTGGGAGAGCCTTCTCAAGAAGAACAGGCAAGAAACTCGGAAGGTCTTGTATTTTTTTTTGTCTCCTCTTTTAAAATGCCAACATTACAATATTATATTTCACATACATTTTTTTAAATAATATAGAAATGCCTGTCGGTGTGAGTGGAACAGTTACTCGAATGAAATTTATCCCACTATCACAAAGTGTTAACACCCTTTAAACGTCAATTATCACATTTTTTGTCAATCCCAAGCAGTTTTATCTGTCATATAATCAGACACTTTATAATATGCTTTTTTCATAAGTGCGCCCTTGATAGCGACTTTAAATTTATTCAAGTTAAGTGCTTTAATATTATTTGGGATTTTATTGTAGAAACGTACACAAAGGCCTTTGAAAGAATTATTAATTTTTTTAAGCCTAGTATTTGGTAACGCTAACATATTCTTTTGCCTAGTATTTACTGAATGAATATCACTGTTTTTACAAAACGAATGTATATTTTTATGAACATATACTATATTCTCGTAAATATATTGCGACGCGACGGTCATAATACCAATTTCTTTAAATTTTTCTCTCAAAGAGTCTCTTATTTTAAGGTTATAAATAGCACGAATAGCCCTTTTTTGCAGCACAAAAACAGTCTGAATGTCGGCAGCATTTCCCCACAGCAAAATGCCATACGACATCACACTATGAAAATAGGCAAAGTATACAAGTCTTGCTGTATCAACATCAGTCAGCTGACGTATTTTCCATTCAGCGTAGGCTGCAGAACTAAGTCTCTTCGACAATTTATCAATATGTGGGCCCCACTGAAGCTTTGAATCTAAAGTAATACCAAGAAATACTACGGTATCCACAAGGTCCACATTTTTATGCTTTATGTTAACAGTGGTGTGAACCTCTTTAACATTGGGTAAAACAAATTTTATACATTTAGTTTTCCCTTCATTGAGGTACAAGTTATTCGCATTAAACCAGTAAACTATTCTTGAGATAGAACTATTTACATAGTCATAAATTTGCAATCGTCTTTTAATTTTAAACATAAGTGAAGTATCATCTGCAAATAATACAATCTCATGCCTGTCTTGTACAAAAGCAGGCAAGTCATTTATATATATTAAAAATAGAAAAGGACCAAGAATTGAACCCTGCGGAACTCCCATTTTAACCGAGGCGCCCTGGGACCTCTCCCCGTTGACGTCTACTTTCTGAATCCTCTCAGTCAAATAGGAGATGAGTAAATCCAGAACAGTGTCGCGAAATCCATAGTAGTGTAATTTCCTGATCAGGGTGTCATGATGAACGCAATCAAACGCCTTGGACAAGTCACAAAAAACGCCCAGCGCATCATGTGAGTCCTCCCAGGCCTCATATATATTTTGTATTAACTCAACACCAGCATCAGTTGTTGAGCGACCCTTTCTAAAACCAAATTGTTTACAGTGTAGAAGATTATTTCTGTTAAAAAAGCTTTGCATTTGTTCCAACATTATTTTTTCAAAGATTTTGCTAAAAGTAGGTAGCACAGAGATAGGTCTAAAATTATTGGGGTCTGATGTGCTACCAGATTTATGTAATGGAATAATTTTACTCAGTTTCATTAGATCAGGAAACACACCACAGTCAATGCAATCATTAAAAATACTAGCAAGTATTGGAGCTATTGTTTCTATTACAGATTGGGAAACATCTACAGAGAAATCTACTTAAATCAGCGAGAAACCGCTACAAGCTGCGAGCAGCGTACCACCTACCGGTTTGGAAATTTTTGGAGAGACCTCAGTCAATGTCCAACAGTCGGCGTCTCTTGGTTGAAATGATGATCATATTATTGAAAAGTCGCTCATAAGTGATAATTTAGTGTTTATGGCAAGGTCTCTGTGTGAGATACATGTATGTAGCCAATGCAAAGGAAATAAATTAAAAAATAATCTAAAGAAAGATAATATCATTAAAAGCGAGTTCACTCACAGATCATCATCACTTGCTATCAGCAAAGACAGATGGCAGTACATCTTTCAGCTCTACGGTACGACTACGATAAATGCCATTAGTTCTTCCCACTCCGCAGTTCTTAATAAATTACCCTGAGTTAATATTAATGGACTGCAATATTTCCTATCGAACCAATTCTATCCAGTCTGCTTGTTTTAATTTCCTTCGGTTTCTTTGTCTATAATTTGAATTGGGATGATGACTGAATTCTAATTTTCACGTCTCGTCATAAAATATTAAAATACCGTAGCAAAAGAAGCAATCCTGTGAAATTAGAATTAAAATCGGCTTAGAAATACATTAGGTACATACAAGCGTTTTAAGTTGTTAACTTTGAAGTGATTAGACAGAGAGATCCGACATCAACCGTGACGTCATCGTTGAGTACGGCCATATAAACAACATGTAAATTGCCGTTTTGCTAGAAAGAGATGAAGAAAAATCTTCAATACCTTATATCTTGGTTGTTTTTATAGTTATTCGATAACCGATTTTTTCTTTCTGTTTATTATATGAATGAGCTTTTATTAAAGTAAAAAAAAAATATTCATCTAGCCTTCGGGAAGTGCGCACACAAGCGATTGAGGGAGGCAACTGGCGTTATGCCAAGAAACAAGGCTCTAATTTATTTATTTATTTAAATTATTATATTATTTTAAGCATTAATTTAAGTTTTAGTTTAGCTTACTTACATTAAGGTTTATATTTTAATGCATTATTATCTCATTGAATATTAAATTTGTATATTTAGTAGGTACTACTAAATAAACAACTTTAATAAAATACATTTCAATTGTCTGTGGTGATGTGAGTTGCGAAGTCATACGTAACTTTGGTCTTTGTTATATGAGTAAAAATTTGGAGAGCTACGAGTAATTTAATTCACTCTCGCGCTAGAAGAGTGGCGTTGGGGTTTGCAAGTAACTCTGATGGCTAGCATCTATTAGAGACATTAGAGTGCGGTAAGTGCTAAACATCAACTGGGCCGTATACCAAGGCGTGTGGTGCGCGCTTGACTAAGGATTTCTAAAGTTAAGCAACGCTGTTCGCGGTCAGGACTATAATGGGTGACCAATAAAATAAATTATCTAGAGATACTCCGTACTTCGGATAAATACTTGTACATTGTACTATCACAAAGGAGTCTATTTCTGTTGGGGTTATATCTTCCGCGCAACATTAAGGTCGAGAGAATTTAAAAATAGGTATTTATAAAATATATTGCTGTCGCGCTGTGTCCTCGAACAATCGTTCTGAGCGCGATACAGACAAAAACAACTCGGACCGAAAATATCTATAAAAGTACACAAAATATACCTACGAGTACGTTTCGTATTCCCCTGTTTTCTCCGCTAAAACAAGACCGATTTAATTACTTTTTTTCGTTGAAAATCAAAGAAAAGCTTTGGCTGAGTTTCTATGTTTTGCTTTTATCATATAATGTCGTCAAAGGAGACTGAGCAAAAGTGGTCCATGAACCAATACACATACCGTTGTTGTATTGTTGTAGGGATACCTCAACTACACCCTTGTGTAAAGGGGCATCAAAATCTGACCTGGCAGTTTTGAGAAAAATAATACTTCAGAATACGTAATTCTTTAGCTATATCTTATGTTTGAAAACATTTTAGTCGAATATTATTGACTGCATTATATTATGTCATTAATGTAAGTATTTCACTGCTAGAATAAGGCACTTGCCGTCTCAACAGTCTATAATTTTACTGATTTTTAGGTTTTTAGTACTAATGTAGGAACAAAAAGTAATATTTTTATTTTATTTTTATTTACTGCTCACTACAAATACAGTTCTTTTCTTATTCTCCATTGCTAGAAGTAGTTTCTTTTTATCGTATTTAAAAAAAGTAAAAAAAAAGAAAAGAAATAAAAATTCTATATTTTTTTAAATGACAAGTACCTACCTATTAGGTAACTTAAAACCAAAAAATCATTACAAATAAAGACTGTTGAGATGGCAAATGACTTTCCTAGCAGGGAAACACATTAATGACATATAATGCAGTAAAAAATACTCAACTAAAACGTGTTCCAAACAAAATGTAGCAAAATAATATGTAAACTAAAGACCTGTTTTTCTCAAAACTGCCGGGTCAGATTTTGATGCCCCTTTGCACAAGGGTGTAGTTGAGGTATCCCTACAACAATACACCAACGGTATATGTATTGGTTCCGGGACCACTTCCCATACAAAGGAGTCTGGCGGGTTTCGGCCTGAAGTCCTACAAGATTGAGACTTTTATGAATAATATGTATATTTTTTGTAGATTTTATTAAAGTAACAAACACCTTTGTAGAACTTCGCAAACTCAAGAAAAAAATCCTTTTCAATGAATTAAATCGATACATTTTAAGACTTAACGAAATTTTAGCGAATTAACCAGTTTTACATAGAAAATAATACATTTACATATTATTGAATTATTATGCTTCATTTGTTTAGTGAAGATTTATTTATATTTTATCTGAAATTAATGTTTTTAAAAGATTTGAGTATAAATGTAGTAGATCGATGAATCGATTAATCTGTTAAATGCGACAACACTGATACGATGTTTGATCAGAATGTCAACAAATATACATTATTACTCGTCTGTGGTAATTTGTGTTTGTGCGATCGATTTTATTTTCACTAACGTATGGTGTATGTGGTGTATTTCCTATGTGTTTCCTATTGTGGTACTAAAATAGGTATTTATGTCTTATAAACAAACTAATTTTTATAAGTTACTGTTAATTATACGTGAATGAAATCAAAACATAACCAAAGTTATTTGTCAACATTAAACACACAATAACTAATTTTCTCGAAGTTCTTGGCATAATATTAAACTATTTTCTTTTGTCTTTTAGATTAAGCTTTGACGAGACGTTAAAAGTTTTCGTGTAGGTAATCAGGCCGAATACTCCTAAGAAACCCGCCAGTCTCCTTTGCCCAGTCTCCTTTGTTTGCTGGATGTTTGAATATATCAGAAAATCAGGCCAATTTTTTAAGGTTTTTCAATTTAATAAAAATAGGAAAACATAGGAACATGCTAAAAGAGGCCATTGTTTTTTCTTGTAAAAAATAGAACAGCTATTTTCATTACGCAGGAAGGAAACAGGGGACTACGTTGGACCACGTTCCCTTCCCCCCGGACAACGAAAGCGTTTGGACGTGTTCACTGCGCCCGTCAAGAATTACTTTAAATTATATTTATCTTACATAAAAGTGATAATTTAAGTTCAATAATTTGCTGCAAGCACCAGGCGCGCATAAGCATCAAGACGACTGTTCAACTACGACTGTTCAAGCGAGACAGAAACATTGCTCGCACTCTCGCACGTTCGCGGCTAGACCAACGTAACAAGACCTCCCTGTGCGACCGATCAACGTGCTTCGAGAGCTCAAGGTAAACTAGTCATTTAGCTAATAGTGATAGCGACTACGTAAACTTCGAACTCAAGAAAAATGCAACGTATCCAAAGAAGCCCACCTTGTACCAAAGGGTCGCTGCACACTCAATCTGATTCTGATGTCTCTAAACTAGAAGAACAGGGATCTTCGGTATCCTTTGTGAGCCAGCGGCAGAAGAGACGTAGGGACTCTTCCGATGAACACATGATTTCATTTAAAGATGAGATCAGGCAAATGTTGTCGGACATGAAGGATAGTCAAAATGTGATCCTGAATAAACTTGTATAGGATATCGCAGAAATAAAAACACAAAATTCTAAAATCCAGCAAACCAATTTAGAAATCGAAAAGTCCATGGAATTCATCTCAGCTCAACATGATAACATTAACAAAAGAATAGATACTCTGGAAAAAGAACGCATGCAGCATGTACTACAAATTTCGCACCTTGAAAAAAGACTAGAGGACATACAAAGAAGTCTAAAATCTACAACCATTGAAATTAGGAATTTACCTATACATAATAAAAATGATGTGAAGCCAAACTTGAGGAAGATAGTAATGGATACGTGTACGGCTTTGAATGTCAAAGTACAGGATAACGATATTAAGACAGTCTTTGATATTAAAGGCAAAACCGGGAAATCTACTATAGTAGTAGACTTCACAAGAACTACCACTAAGCTGGATCTAGTTAAAATGGCCAAAGAGTTCAACAAAAAACATCCCAACCAATGGCTTGATACCACCCATTTGGGATTTGGGGGTGTAATATGAATAGTAGGGGCAGGAACATAAAATAAAACATACCATCAGAAATACATAATGTTGACTAATTTGACATAAGACACTAGGAAGGAACTGGTACCTATAGTACAGGCTCGGCCTAGTTTAGGTACTAGTACATTGTATACTGCCTAATGTTAACAAATAAATAAAAAGTTCACAGTCTTAGTGGTTAATGCACCGCTCACCGACTGCACCGACACATACTATTATGACCTGTTCGACACGCGACTTAACATTCGTTTTCCTACAACGCGCAAGCCGTTGCACTGTTGGTCAGTCGCACGAGTGGTATCTGTTCGGTGTTGACGGTAGCAAGCAAACTTTGCTTAAAACAATAACACAGTCTAAGTTCTAACCCCCTTACTTTGTTCTTTATTGTGACAAATTTGTATATATCGCGTCTCACTTTACTTTAAGATGTGAAAGTAGGTATGTATACTAGTTGTAACTCATGTTATTATCAATAAAGTATTTGTATTTGTATTTGTAGTAAAAAAAATTACCCGTAACTATAATTACATATATGTTACGAATAATGCTCGAAGAATAAGAAAATTTGGTTCACACGGGCAAAGTTAGTATTAACATTACCTATGTGAACCAAATTTTACCCATGCTTTTTGGGTAAAGTCCAAATATTAAATAAAACCTAATTAGTATTCGGCATTTAGTCGTTCACACCTAGGTCTAACCAACAGGCTGGGTAATGTTAGATGGTGCGTCATTTTTGTTAGTTTTCTTATTCGTTTATATAAAATTTTCACAATCGCAGTTACACTGGCAATGCTTTGTTTTGCTAGTAGAAACGTTATTGAGATTGCTGCCTTGGGCTGTGTTTTATTATTGATTTTCTTCGGTTTTCAAAAATAGCGCTACAACTTTTGTATCTATTTAATCTAGAGCCACACGAAAAAGGATAAGCTGAAAAAGTTTTATAAACGAAATTGCTGCCGCGAAAAATGGCTCCTACGGCCTAATAACAAAGGTGGGTATGTGGCGTGTTGTCCGCAAAAAGAAGGCAGCGTCGACCAAGCGCGAACGCACACGACCGACTACCGGAACGGTGACCGATTTTTCGTCGATGGAAAATGAAACATAAAAGAGTTCTACGCTGCAACGCACACAAATTATAAAAAGTCGGCCAAATGATTAAATTAGGGTTTCTTTCACTAAAAAGATTACAAAAAATATTTTACAAAAAATAAAATCCGACTTCACAAACACTGAAAAGTTAAAAATAATATAAGAATAGGTACAGACAACATCACACTTCTCTATTGAAATCGGTGCCAAAGGATGATCTCCTAGAAAGTCTTAAATTTTTTTAGTGAAAGAAACCCTAATTTAATACCAGCTCACCTACCCTCGAATCTCATGGGATCCCATCATCAAATCCTGACTTTGGTGACCTTGGGACCAAAGTCAGGATACCAAAGGTATACTCTTTTGAATACAAAAATAATTTTAAAAATCGGTCCACAATTGGCGGAGTAATCGCGTAACATACATACAAAACACGTTGCACACACCCTAAAATTTAAGGGTTTTCCTCGATTTTCATGGGATCCCATCATCAGATCCTAACTTTGGTGACCATGGGACCACCCTTGGAGTATACTCTATCGAATCCAAAATAATTTTGAAAATCGGTCCACAATTGGCGGCGTAATCGCGTCACATCCGCACAAAAAAAACCTACGCATCGAATTGAGAACCTCCTCCTTTTTTGAAGTCGGTTAAAAATCGGTAAAACCCAGCCGACCGGATTATGGGTGAAAATGGATCGTTCATACATGTATACGTTAACGCACACTGCCCGTTCAATGACCGATAGTTAGCCGCTAGCGCTTGCTTAAGGCGAGGTTTTCCCAGGAAATCTACTCGTGCATGGCGAGTGCTGTATTAGAAGGTAATTTAGTTGAAAATTGCATAGCTTCTAATGTCGCTTACGCGCGGTGACGGTGGCCGAACTAAAACGTGACTTTTAACGCGTTTGAATCGATTTTTGGAAGACTGAAGTAAAATAAAATGTACTTTTGCAATTTTCTAGATAATAAAAATGAACGTCTATTGGTATAACTTTTATGTCATTTATTACTGTATTTTCTGATTCACAGCTGTTTTAAAATAATGAACAGAGTGATCTTTGGATGTTTTTCTATTGAGTGAAATATTATTAACCATATGTCTGTCTTTAAGAATGTTTAGACGAAATGTTTAAAAATGTCATATATGAATATTTTAGTACTGTATGTTTGATATTTTTGGCAGTACAGTCAATAGAAATTGTTCGAAAACTGGAAAGTAGCGCATTAATAAGAAAGGACGTGTCACTGCTCGGCAATGGATGTACCATACACCTGTCAACCACCGACAATGTGCGTTCCCCAAAAAATCGGAGGAAAAATCGGTCCGATTATCGTGCTTTCAAAAACTCGATCGTGTGCGTTTGCCGCAATATTTGTCCAGCTACAAAAGAGCATCCGGGTGCCATCAAAATTCATTTTGCTGGGACGTGTCCCGTGTTCGCGGGCGAGCGCGCAGATGAGAGTTTAACGTGTGACGTCAGCACACGTACGTTATTTATTGTTCTGTCCACTCCATGGCGTTTCCTTAAGCGGTACTCAGGTTGCGGGTGTCCATAAAAAGTCCATCAAATGCTTATTTAAAAGCCTCTTCAAGTTCGCCGGTTGTACAGAATTTACGTGAGAGAATCGTATACAACGAAATTTTTTCAGCTTTTCTTTAGGATTTTCCCTTTCATTTTTCTTTTTAAACAACCCTTGTATTATAAAGCAAATAAATAAAAGAAATATTCAAATCGATCAATCAAACGAACGGAGATTCTTTTTATATACGTACATACTAGTGGCCCTGGTAGACGTTGTCCTGTCCGATTACAGCTCCACCTACCGGGTCCAATTAAATTACGTATAAACCTTAACTGGACCTAATTAAACATACACAGAAAATTTCGTAAGAATCTGTCGAGCCGTTTGAGAGATTTAGCGAGACTAACACACAGCGTTTCATTTTAATATATGACTAGTAGGCCCGGCAGACGTTGTCCTGCCCGATTCCAGCGCCACCTACCGGGTCCAACTTTACGTTTAAGCCTATCTTGGACCTATTCAAACACACACAGAAAATTACGTAAGAATCTGTCGAGCCGTTTCTGAGTTTTAGCGAGACTAACACACAGCGTTTCATTTTTATATATAAGACTAGTGGGACCAGCAGACGTTGTCCTGCCCGGCGATTACAGCGCCACCTACCGGGTCCAACTGTACGTTTAAACCTTCCTTGGATTTATTCAAACACTTACAGAAAATTTCGTAAGAATCTGTCGAGCCGTTTCAGAGTTTTAGCGGGACAAATACACAGCGTTTCATTTTTATATATAAGAGTAGTGGGCCCGGCAGACGTTGTCCTGCCCGGCGATTACAGCGCCACCTACTGGGTCCAAATGTACTTTTAAACCTTCCCTGTACCTTTTCAAACACACAGAAAATATCGTAAGAATCTGTCAACCCGTTTCAGAGTTTTTGCGAGAAAAACACATAGCGTTTCATTTTTATATATAAAGAAAGAAGAAGAAGAAGAAGACTAGTGGGCCGGCAGATGTTGTCCTGCCCGATTCCAGCGCCACCTACCGGGTCCAACTTTAACCCATATATGCCTGTAATTATTTAGGTCATGAAAATATCTGATACTCACAAATGTTGCTCAAAATAGGAACAAATAAAGGCCTCGCACATTATTTTTGATTTTTTTTTTGGAATAGTAGTTTTTTTGACTGGGTCGCTAACGACCCACTGGGATAATAGATGTCCTAAAATGTATGAAGTGAAACGAACTTGTAAAATCAAATGAAAATTATATTGTGAAATTAAAAAGTAACAAATATTGAAATCACGTGAAGTTTTGTTGGAAACACTAATCGTGAAGATTTACTCCGCGTTTCTTGCACATTTTGTTTGTAATATTCGACTGTGTTAGAAATAACACCCCATAGTCTACTTACATAGTAAAATATGTTTGATATATTGTGTTCAAACAGCAGAGGGTATAGATCGCCTAGTTGCATTTCATGGTTCTGGAGCTTCTCGAGTTGAGGGTAAGGAGTAGAGCTGAAGCCAAGGATCTTCGAAAATCCAATATCTGCGGGGGTGAACAATTGCAAAAAGTCAATAGCCTTACTTTCAAGGCCGTGTGATAAGATTGCACGGGGTAAAGGCTGTGCCTAGACTAAACTTTTCGGTGCCATCTTGCTTACCCTACCCACTTTCGCACTGGTTTTATAGGCTTCTTGTATCTTATTTTACTAGGATCTAATCAAACTGAATCTCAATTTCTTTCCCAGCTTTTAGAGATTATGATCGATTTATTACCAGTTGTGCATTGATTTGTAGCTACGTAGGTGACAGTCATTTTTATATCCGAACAGTCCTCGTCTCCCCGTCATCTTCAGACTGCTGGCCATCATCAGGAGGATCCAAATACAAATCCAATTGGCGAAAAACACCCTCTTCAACGGTGTACTCTAAAACTTCCAAAATGAAACAAAACATTTGGAGTGTTCAAGCCACGTGAAGAACTATGAAAGAAAGGAAAAATGTAAGGGATTATCCCAGTGGGTTGTTTGCGACCCAAATATTTTTACGGCGCTCTTATACAGTAATAACAGCTTCATTGGAAATATTTAACTATTATCAATTATCTATCTGACAAGCATGTTACATTATTTATTTTTTATGAATATGGGTAAAAAAATAAATACTTACATTTTTCGTAACCTCGCCCACAGAAAATTTTCTCCAAATAGGAGTCAAAAACTATAATAGCTCTCAAAATAAATTATATCACTCAAGTAACTCGTAAACCAATGTAAAACGTTCTTCACACTTTCAAGTTATTGGCGGAATAAAAAAATTACAGATTTTTAGTAAAAGTAAAAATATCCATCTATTTAAAGGTAGTTACCAATCTTGGGTCGTTAACGACCCATTGGGATAATATAAGTTAAGTTTAAACCTTCCTTGGACCTATCCAATTACACACAGAAAATCTCGTAAGAATCTGTCGAGCCGTTTCAGAGATTTTGCGAGACTAACACACAGCGTTTCATTTTTATATATAAGAGAAGAAGAAGATAAGAAGAAGCTATTACAGTCATTGCCTATCAACTATATTAAGACACCCACAGTGTGATAGAATTCGTTACATTTTAATTTGAATAAACTGTGAATATCCGTATAGCAATCAAAATATCATGAAATAGCACGCCATTATTTCAACGTGTTCATACAAACGAGAGAATCAGAATTCATTTGGGAAGTGCGTGTTTGGTGTACGATCCAGGAATCTATACGGTTCAAGATCCCGGCTTATGCGGACACGAACACTACATTATTTTCGTCAACACGCTCGGAATATGTAAGGAGGCTTGTCGATTCGGTTATCGTGGTTGAGGTGATGTACATACGACAACAGCCCAACCCTTACAAAATTTGGACCACCCTTAAGACGCTCGTAATAACGGCAGTGTACTTTGTGCAGGGTAGAGTTTCACGTGTTGTCGACAGTACCTAGCTACGAGCAAACTATGTGACACGTGGCTCAGGATTTTTTATCTCTATCTCTATCTCTATCTCTATATATAATAAAATCGTAGGGGTACAAAAATCTGTAATTGCGAAATATTAAGAAAAAAAATACACAGGTCGCCTTAAAATCATTAGCAGAACACGATAGAATAGTTTTAAAAAAAATTGTTTGTTTGTTGGTTTGTTTGTTTGTTTGTTTGTTTGTCTGTTTGTCCGGAAAGATCTCCGAAACTACTGGACAGAATTTGATATGGCTTACACCACAATGCTTAGAATTTTCCGGAAGAACATTTAGGCATAATTTCGTTTGTTTAAATTCACTTTTTATTTTTAGTGAAAAAATACCATATAAAATTTTCGAATTGGCTTTAGGTAGAAAAACAACATGGCGCACGTGAAATTATTTTGACAAGTCTGTCACATAGTACAGAGAGAAGGTATTTTCTTCTACGAAGGAAAGGCAATGGAACTACGCCATACAGCCTGATCTTAAGTAATTGGATTTCGAAAATTAAGGCAGGAATGAAGTGTTTCACATAGGTAGTACAAATAAAATGTAATATTTTCTGTTAATGGCTGTGCCTAACTGGATTTCGCCAATCAAATTGTCTTTTTCTTATGTCGTACCGTGGTGGTAAGGCAAAAAGATCACGCCATACAACCAATGTATAAAGCATTTTTTATGATAATACTTATCGAGTGACCATAAAATTTGTAGATTGGTTTAATTCTTGACTAATTTTCACAAAATCGGTATAATTTTTGAAATATTTGAAATGTTGAAAAATGAAGATACTCTTTTCAAGGTATTTTGAAAGGTGTTATATGTTTTTACATTAGGACTAAGGAATCAAACTCTTTCATCCATTTAAAACTATTAAAAGTAATAGATTAATATTGATAATTAAGAAAACTATCTGACTGCAATGTTCTGGGTTACGCGTAGAGGGACGGGACGGAACTCTTGATCCTAATGTCTAAAATGACGGATCACATTTTTTTGGATCCACCCAAGGAACATGGATATCGAACGAAGAACCTAAAGAGTAGAACACATTGAACCTAGCCACGTTGACTTAATTTGACATGACTGCCGATAAAGTTCGTTTCCAAACCCAGCGATATGCATATCAAATGAAAGGCCTTGATGAGTAGAGCACTATGAACATAGGAAAATCGCCCTAAATTCAACATGGCCGCCGCTCAAATAAAACGGATAAAAGTTCGTTTCCAAACCCAGCAATATGGGTATCAAATGAAAGGCATTGATGAGTAGAGCACTATGAACCTAGCAACATCGATATAAATTCAACATGGCTGCCGCTCAAAAAAGGTGGATAAAAGTTAGTTTCCAAACCTAGCAATATGGGTATCAAATGAAAGGCATTGATGAGTAGAGCACTATGAACCTAGCAACATTGACATAAATTCAACATGGCCGCCGCTCAAAAAAGGTGGATAAAAGTTAGTTTCCAAACTTAGCAATATGGGTATCAAATGAAAGACCTTGAAGAGTCGAGCATTAGGTACCTAGGAAAGTCGACCTAAATTCAAAATGGCCGCCGCTCAAAAAAAAAAGTATAAAAGTTCGTTTTCAAGCCCAGCAATATTGGTATCAAATGAAAGGCCCTGATGAGTAGAGCACTATGAACCTAGCAACATTGACATAAATTCAACATGGCCGCCGCTCTAAAAAGAAGAATAATAGTTCGTTTCCAAACCTAGCAATATGGGTATCAACTGAAAGGCCTAAAAGAGTAGAGCATTATGAACTAAGGAAAATTGCCCTAAATTAAACATGGCCGCCGCTTAAAAAATGGATAAAAGTTCGTTTTCAAACCCAGCAATATCGGTATCAAATAAAAGGCTTTGATAAGTAGATCACTATGAACCTAGCAACATTGACATAAATTCAACATGGCCGCCGCTCAAAAAAGATAGATAAAAGTTCGTTTCCAAACCTAGCAATATGGGTATCAAATGAAAGGCCTTGAAGAGTAGAGCATTAGGAACCTGGCAAAATCGACCTAAATTCAAAATGGCCGCCGCTCAAAAAAAAAAGGATAAAAGTTCGTTTCTAAGCCCAGCAATATGGATATCAAATGAAAGGCCTTGATCAGTAGAGCACTATGAACGTAGCAACATTGACGTAAATTCAACATGGCCGCCGCTCAAAAAAGATGGATAACAGTTGCTTTTCAAACCCAGCAATAAAAAGAAGTAAAAGAAGTGGAGAGAACCTAAAAGAGTAGAGCATTATGAACTTAGGAAAATTGCTATAAATTCAACATGGCCGCCGCTCAAAAAATGGATAATAGTTCGTTTCCAAACCCAGCAATATAAGTGTACGAGTGTGCGTTTACCGCATCGTGCATAATTATTGTCTTCGCAGTAAGTCACGTTTAGCAGAGTTGCAATTTTGTTAGCGTCATTAAATCAGTGCAATTACAACACTCGAACTGAACGGTTTTATCATTCTCTTCCCGTTCACCTTATCATTCCCTAAAGTGTGAGGGCGCAACCCTTACATTTTTTTGGTCCTTCGAGCCGGCTCGAGTTGCGCCCTCACACTTTAGGGAATGATAAGGTGAACGGGAAGAGAATGATAAAACCGTTCAGTTCGAGTGTTGTAATTGCACTGATTTAATGACGCTAACAAAATTGCAACTCTGCCAAACACCCTATCATCTTGAGAGGTAATGACAGATTTACCCAACTTATCATTAATCAAGCGCACTTAACTACGCTACACGGTGGCAGTAAGCTTACATTATCATATTTAAGAAACAAATTTTGGATCATTAATGGTTTATCTGCTGTTAAAAAAGAATTGAGATGCTGCGTTAAATGTCGTCGGTTTAATAATAATCAGTATCAACAAATAATGGCAGATCTGCCCAAGCCTAGAGTTGTTCCATCACGACCCTTTACACACTGTGGTGTTGATTTCACGGGGTACATAGATTTAAAATTAAACAAAGGACGTGGCGTGCGCACTACTAAAGGCTACGTATCAGTTTTTGTATGCCTGTCAACTAAAGCGATACACCTAGAGCTTGTGACAGATTTGAGTACACCAGCCTTCCTCGCTGCATTTCGTAGATTTTGTTCCCGACGAGGTGCGCCCAGTTATATGTACAGCGATAACGGGACAAACTTCGTCGGTGCCAGTAAGCTCCTGAAAAAAGAATATAAAGAAATAATTAACATTATCAATAAGGATTTCTTCAACATCATATCTGAAATAAATATTGAATGGCACTTCAATGCTCCGGCGTATCCCAGCGCTGGGGGGCTGTGGGAAGCTGCCGTAAAAAGTTTGAAGTACCACCTAAAGAGAACTATTGGTGATCAAAAGTTAACATACGAAGAGCTTACCACAGTCCTATATCAAATTGAGGCGTGTCTGAACTCGAGGCCGCTCTGTGCACTTTCTGAAAATCCTGATGAACAAATTTTGACTCCAGGACATTTTCTTATTGGCAGCTCTATATTATCAAGACCACAAACTGATCCGGAATCTATGACCTTGAGTAAAAGATGGCAATTGTTACAATCTATTAATAAACAATTTTGGAAATGTTGGATGTCAGATTATTTACAACAGCTTCAGACAAGGTCAAAATGGCAGAGACCTTATCAAAATATCAAAATTGATGACATTGTTTTGGTGAAGGAAGACAACATGCCGCCTGGAAAATGGGCCATGGGACGTGTGATAGAGTTGCACCCGGGGAAGGATAATCGTGTTAGAATTGTATCATTGAAAACGCAAAATAATGTCATTAAAAGGCCTATTATCAAATTAACACCTTTACTCCCACCTGATCAAGAAATGCAAGAACTGTACAGCAATAGCACTAAAATAAAATCTCCGTGTCGAGAAAGGAACAAACGTTCAGGTCCAAAGGGAGGTAGTATTTTTAAAAACCTTTTTATAACTCTTTTTATGTTTATTTTATTTTTTATATCACCAAGTTTACAACTTATACAAGGATTTAATATAACTGAATTAAATAGCGATCAAAAAATATATTTTGATAAAATATCAAATTTACTTTATGTGAGAGACGAATGGAATCTCGTGATATATTATAATATGAGTACCTATTGGCAAGCTGTGCAGAATATAAATAAATATATAGATAACATTCGAGAGCATAGTCGATTCAATAATTCTCAATATGAGAGCGTAATGTTACAACTTGACCAGGAGCTGGATGAGATAGAGACCTATAACAATATATTATTGAAGGATCATTATAATACCCGGAGGCAGAAAAGAGGACTTATAAATGGAATTGGGAACATCGCTAACACTTTGTTTGGGGTACTAGATGACAGATTTGCGGAACAATATCAAAAAGACATACACCAAATTAAGCAGAACGAGAATCATCTACAAAAACTATTACATAATCAAACTATCATTATGGAAGCTGAGTACAACATTTTAAAAAGACACGAAAATATGATGAAGAAGCAATTTACAGTTATAGAAAAACATATAAATAGCCTTATTGTCGAAATGAATCATGTTCGCATTGATACTTCTAATGCTCTGTATCTGACGTCATCTGCTTTGACTGCTCACATTATCATGTCCAACATAAGACGCATCCAAGATACCCTCATAAATACAGTAACAGACATCTATCAAGGCCATATCAATACCAACCTCTTACCACCGCAACAACTGGAAAAGCAAATTAATATCATATCAAGCAGATTGAAGGGAGATCTCGTCTTGCCCTTGGATTCGTCAAATATCATGCAATTATATAAGCTGTTAAAGGTTTCATCAAAAATAACTGACCAGTATCTTATCATAGAAATAAAAATACCCATCACGAGTAATGATATTTATGAGCTCGACAAGATAATTACTATACCCAAGAAAAGGGAGACACAATATTATTATATTATTCCAACTTTTCCCTACATTGCATTTAATGTAAACAAAGATTCAATTATATTTTTATCGGAGTTCGATCTTCAAAATTGCCTACATGCATCTCAAGACAAAATATTATGCTTGTTGAACAAGCCTATATATCATTCAAAAATAAAACAATCACTATGCGACATCAATTTAATTGACGGCAGCAAATTATCACCGTGCACAACAGAGGTATCGGCTTGCAAAGAGAAGTGGATCAAGTTACATGCTGATAACTCGTGGATGTTTACATGCTGTGAAGTGTGCGACGTACGCATCGTCTGCCCGGCTGGAGTGACGTCACAGGCGCTGAGCCATAACGGAATCATAAAACTAGGCCCAATGTGCACATTAAAAGGAAATGATTTTGAATTACACTCTCATAACAACTTTTTTAATACATTGCATATCAAACAGAACATCTTAGTCCCAGAGATTTCAGTGCTTAACAAAATCATTAACACTTCTTTGATTAACATCTCGCAACCGGCAGAGTCGCGAGACGACGAGTGGAGAGCACTAAGGTCGAAAATATCAGAGTTGAAGGAGAGATCCAGTAGCGAGCTGAGCATACACGACGTTCATCACTATTCTCTCGGCTATATCATCGTTGGCCTACTAATGCTATCGGCGGGAGTGTTCGCGTGCTGGCGGCTGCGGCGCAGGCTGGTCGCTGGCGGCGCCGGCGCGGGCGCGGGTGCGCGGCCGGGACCTGGCCGCGACGCCGCCGCCGCCGGGGGGCTGGCGGTGGCGCATCAGACTGTGGCCTACACGGGGGCCACAACCGATTGTGATAGTGTAGTGTCAGTGAAAGCGTCCCATTTAGAAAGTGCTCCTAGTGTATTAAGTGTAGATAAAGCTACATCCCCGATTGCGAATCGGTCTATCAAATTTGACATTCCTTAGAAATATATTCCTTAGTGATTACTCTGTGTAGTGATATCATTGAACAATAGACCATGTAGATTAATACATATTTTTTAATTTGTTTGTTATTAATATCTGAAATTGTTTATCACCTTGTATCATAAGCATCAATCATTGTTTTCTTCGCTATCCTATATTGTATACTCTGTCTATATCATCATCATGTAGTTTAATAATAATATCTTCCTTCGTCCTCTTCTCGGAGGCGCAGGATGTACGAGTGTGCGTTTACCGCATCGTGCATAATTATTGTCTTCGCAGTAAGTCACGTTTAGCAGAGTTGCAATTTTGTTAGCGTCATTAAATCAGTGCAATTACAACACTCGAACTGAACGGTTTTATCATTCTCTTCCCGTTCACCTTATCATTCCCTAAAGTGTGAGGGCGCAACCCTTACAATAAGTCTCAAATGAAAGGCCACTAATCAAGTAGAGCACTATGAACCTAGCAACATTTACATAAATTCAACATGGCCGCCACTCAAAAAGGTGGATAAAAGTTAGTTTGCAAACCTAGCAATATGCAAATGAAAGGCCTTGATGAGTAGAGCACTATGAACCTAGCAACACATAAATAAATTCAACATGGCCGCCGCTCAATAAAGGTGGATAAAAGTTCGTTTTCTAATCTAGCAATATAGGTATCAAATGAAAGGTCTTCAAGAATAGAGCACTATGGACCTAGCAATATTGACGTAAATTCGACATGGCCACCGCTCAAAAAAGGTGGATAAAAGTTCGTTTCCAAACCTAGCAATATAGGTATCAAATGAAAGGCCTTGAAGAGTAGAGCACTATGAACCTAGGAAAATAGCACAAAATTCAATATGGCCGCTGCTCAAAAAAAACTGATAAAAGTTCGTTTCTAAGCCCAGCAATATGGGTATCATATGAAAGGCCTTGATCAGTAGAGCACTATGAACGTAGCAACATTGACGTAAATTCAACATGGCCGCCGCTCAAAAAAGACGGATAACAGTTGCTTTTCAAACCCAGCAATAGGGGTATTAAATTAAAGTAGGCCCTGAAGGGTACCTAGAGCAGCCATGCTCTAAGTGTGTTCCGCGGAACCCTAGGGCTCCACACTACCCCTATAAGGGGTTCCGCAATAATTTAGAAAAATCAAAACACCCTCTCTGGTCGTACTTTCATTATGCTTATTAATAAAGAATACACTTTTAAAAACGATTGTTTTATCTTAGGGTTCCGTCAAGTATTTCGCTTTCCAAAAAGGTTCCGTCACCAAAAAAGTTTGCGAACCGCTTCGGGGCCTATTGGATGTTCGATGTTAGATGTTACCTGTGTTTAGTGTCCTTCGAGACCGTGATAATGCAACGATCGTGAACTAACTAACTTTGTGTGTTGGATGATAGTCATCACGGCGAGTTTGCTAACCGAACTATGCCAGCAACACTATATCGCACAGTACACGTTACAAAAACGGAAGTCTCAATACATTTTAAGGCTAACCGCATAAATACGGCATCCGAATGCATCAAATCTATACAAAATACTCATTGACTGCCGCACACGTTCGTTTTTATTACGAACGGAACACGTTCTGTACGTACGTTTAGGTAGAATGGTAGAAACGAATGAGAAGAAACGAACGTCTGCGATACGTTCACGAAACTCTGTCTGTATTCCGTGATCGGATATCGAATACGGAAAACGTATTTGTACAGTAACCCCCCCATTCATGCTATACATTAACTCTACGAAAACCGCCAGTATTACGAGCGACATAAGAACAGTTCAAAGGTCAAACAGTATAGCTTGACAAGGAGCTTACTGTACGACCAGTCAAAATTGGCCAAGTTGTCATATCCAAAAAATATATTTTGTTGGTGTTACCAACACCCATTATAAAATCTAAACTTTATTCGTATACAGTTCTAATTTATTAACAATTGTTTATTTTAATTCGAAACATGAATACGAGAAAGATTATTCTTGCAACTGTGTAGTTCTTTCTACTGAAGAAGAATTTATTAATATCAATGTCTCTATAACAATAATAATACTTAGTGTTTATAGTAATATGTAATGTATTTAATTTTGTGGACTATTAGAAAAAGAGCATTACGAACCTACGAAAATTGTCCTAATTTCGAAATGGCTGATGCTCAAGAAAGGCAGAATAAAGTTGAATCATTATGGAATAAAATGGAGGAAAAAACTAAACACTGTGTTAAGTATTTTGATGGCGAAACGTAGTTCGCGGGCACAGCTAGTTAAAAATAAATAGAGGAAAATGATGATGGAAGTATGAGTGATATGCTACGTTTGGATTTTTTTCCTGGTTTTTTACGTAGAAAAAATTACACTATTATAGAAACTAATTTGTGATGCAGAAGATGCAGTTCGAATATTGACAGAGGTGATATTTTTTTAATGTATGTACATACCTATTTTGAAATTTTATAGAAAATGCGAAGTTATAAACGCAAACGTTTATTATAGGTATTAATTTTTCTTGTAGCAAATATTTTTAACATAGTATGACGATGATGCTACCCTATTCGGAATAAACATGAAGGTTGTTCGTAGAAAAGTATCAAGATTCGCCTACCATTGTTTTTAACGATTTTCCTGATTATAAAAGGGAGGAGAGACCAAAAAAATAACATTAAATTTCGCATCTCCAACACGGGAATTGCTATCAATCAGTGCGAACTCCGGGTGATAAATTGTCCTGAACTGTCGCAGGGTCTTACGAGCTGGTTTGGGGAATTGTAATTAAAATACTTTACATGTCTGATTTTGGTGATTTTAGAGCGAGTTTTTTTTTATATAGCACTCAGGATGTTTATTGGCAAAGAGCGTAAATTGACTGTAAAGATATCTTAGTCAATAAATGCATGTAAAGGTCTATATTGAATAAAGAATGTTGAGTTTTGTTTTGAGTTTTAACGAGGGTCCAGAGTTGTATAATTTTAGTGAATCTGTTGCTTCAACTTGTAGTTACCTGTCGCTAGGGTTGTTTTTTTATTATTAGGAATTTTTAGTAGAACACTTACTGTGTTCTAAAAAAGGAAAAGAGAATTTTCAGATAATAGGAAATTCTGAAAAAAATATCTCGAATATATGATAAGATTAAAAATACTTATAATCTCCTTTTGTTGAGAATGTAAATGTAAATTTTACCTGCTATGTGGCTTATTGCTTTCAGTATAGCCCTTCACTTGGAGTGTGTCGTTTGAACCAACAAAGGACTCCGGTTCAATGACGGCTCGAGGAGAAAAATCGAAATGAAACGCCTGACCCAGAACCGTCTGGGCAAATGGCTTCAGTTTTTGTTGGGTGAAGGGACGTGTAGATTGTTCGCTTTTAAGATGACTGCCTAGTTTAGTGTCCGTGCATAGCAAACTATAGGTCTCGGGTTCGAGTCCCGATCGGTTGAAATAGATGTGTGACTAACATTTTTGTTCTCACATCATTTATTTATTCATTTATTTATGCACATACATAAAAATTGAACAAACACGTAACGTACAAAGGAACTGCTTATTTCTTCCGAATTTTTTCCAGCAGTCCTGCGACAAGAAACCCCGTAACAAACAAAAGAGTGACATGACGTGCACTAAAAAAATAGAAAAGAAAAACCAATACAAAATTTAGTAAACTACATATAAATAAAGACATAAATATAAATAAACTACATAGACTACAATATGACAGTTATGGAACCAAAGTCAGGTAATGCTCCTTAAGTCTCTTTTTAAAGGAAAAGAGAGACTCCGAGTCACGAATTTTGTGCGGGAGAGCATTCCATAATTTGACTGCGTTCACAGTAAAGGAGAAGGAAAAGAAAGTAGTATTATGCGTAGTGATGTTGAGGAGAGATTTGACGTGAGATCTACAAAGAGAACCAGGCTAGGAGTAAGAAAAACGATCTGAGATAAGATGGGAGTTTATAATCATAAGGACTTTGTTCATTTGAAAAGAAGACCATTGATCATTGTTTGATCAAGATCATTGTTTTGTCAATAACAATTTTATGCAAAATACATTTTTGGAATTAAAATGTTTACTTTTTAAATTTATTTATTCAATAAACAAAGTTTGTACAGCATGTTCATTATATATTATTTTAATACTCTCTTCAAATGACAAAGCTGCAATTTTGCATTGACGATTCAAAAACTCTTCGATGACATTCTTTCTTTTTAAAATTTGTTCAACGTGTTCATAACTGATAATTCATTAAGTATTATAATACTTAACGAATAATCAGGATTGCTACAAAAAGGTTATACCTACATACCTACGCAAAAAAAAACTACGAGTAAATATATCATAGGTTATAATGTTAAATTCATTTTCTGTTAATTTCGATTGTCTTTTGATTCCTTTTTATTTTGAAAATTGCAATGCACAGATACTTCAAAAAGGGGCAGACATCACAAAGTTATGTCTTGTGGTGCTATTAAGAAGTCTTAACTGGGACGTTTTGTCTTCAGTCTACATCAAGACTACAAAATAGTCTAAACAAAAGAAACAAATAAAAAGACATACATATTATACTATCTTGTATGTTAAAATAGGTTCCCTATTTGACTTTGTAAAGCTTCGTATTCATGGTAAACATTTGTTTAGCAACAGTTGATCAACATTGTTGATGAGCGGTGAGAATGTTGCTGGGAACTTTGTTTAAATCAATATAGGTTGTCCACACGCCAGTCTGCGTTAAAATGTTGCCCGAGGCTGAAATTAATTTTATAATTGCTCAACACTACTGTCATGTTTATAAGCAGTCGCAAAGTCGAATAAGTGGAATGTTAAACAAATTAGAACTGGGGCCTTACCATGATCGCTTAAAATAGCAAGGCTTAAACAATACTGAAACAGAGACACCGATCTTGTTGCGCATAGCACAATCTCGCTCCCCGCCCAGTGCAGTTTTAATATTGTTTTGGGTGGCCATGGTTAGAGCCCTTACAGACGAGCGACAGTGGGTCTGCGACCGCTCGCGACACTAGCCGACGACGGTCGGCGACGCCGTGCGACGCTGACGCCGATCGCCGGCGACAGCTTGCGACGTTACCGCCGACCGTCGCCGACAGTTGGCGACAGCCGTCTTGAACTCATGAAACCCAATTTAAATTATTGAAAGATGCATGATGTTGACGACAGTCACCGACGGACGGCGGTCATTGGGCAAGGTCGCGCGCTCGTACTCGCAAGCTATCGCCGACCGTCGGCGACTACTGTCGCGAGCGTTCGCAGACCCACTGTCGCTCATCTGTAGGTAAGCACAATGCTGTGTCGGGAACACTTCGCATGCTTAGGCTCAGTAGTGACAGTGTCATGATTTTCTAAAATTATAAGTACTTAATTGTTATTAAGTCGGGACTACTCATTCCTACAGCTTTATTAAATATAGATCAAATTCATTATTAATTCTCAGGTGTTCAAATAAAATAAATTATTAGTATTAGTTTATTTTATTTTATTAGTATTTATTTCTTACCTTAGCAAGACCTTCCCTTAACCGCAAGGTTGCCTGGTAGAAATTGCTACCTTAGCAATAAGGCCGCCTATTGTTACTGTGTCTCTTATATTGTTATATCCTGGTTATGTATGTTTCGTGTGCAATAAAGTGTTCGATCAATCAACTAATGTTGCATAATTGAAATGACGATACAAAAGACGTTTAGGCATTGAGGTAGGTAATCAAAAAATATTATTCGAAGCGTACAGCGTACAGTTCATGATCGAAGCAGCTGACAGGAGTTGAGGGGACACTCTCACATTGTGATTGCGGTAGCCGAAGTGATGATACGATGAAGAAACGCTAGTAGGTGCCGAGCGTGGCAACGTTAACTGTTAAGCAGGATTTATAATTGTCCGACGTGTCGTGTTGTGATGCTCTCTGACGCGATGGCTAGCGTTTACGTCTATGTGTCGCATTCTGATGACTTATGATGATTTCTTGAATCAATACAGTTGTAGCTCGCGGCGAGTTCACACATGCAAAATGCTTCTCCAGGAATCGATCCACTACGATTCTGATCCTCCCGGACAGTAGCGTTAATAGAGTGATGTCTATATTCTCTACATTTCGTATCATACATTAATATAAAAGGGAAAGGCTACACGCACAATGCGCATATGACGCGTCACAACACCAGACTGGCTCATACATACGAGTACTTGTGTGACGCGTCAGCTCCCCCCCCCCCTCCCCTGCTGCCCCCTTCTGTAATTGTAATTGTACTATTAAAGTTTAGTATAGTTGTTTTAATTTATTTTTGATTGATATTTTAGCAACTTGATTAAATCATGTTCATTTTTTTCTAAAATATTAATAGTATTATCATAACGTATCATATCTATAATATCTAGCGTGCCAAATAATATTTTGAATAAACATCTATGACAGAACTTTTAGATCGGTCATGAGAATATCCAATCAATTGTTTTAAGACGGTTTCTTGTTTTCTTAGATGAGGATATAATTAATTTGGTTGGCTCGCGCCATTAGCAATTATTAGTTTTTTTTGGATTCACGCGGTGTTTAGAATGGTCCGCCTTCGAATAACCCGTATTATTATTGTTACTATAGCTTTACTGATGACTTATATTATTTGGAAAATTTTTATTTTTTAGGTGGTAACATTCGTCTTTGAGATGTCCTTTTTTCTTGCAATAGTTGCAGAATTTATAAGTTGGTCTAGGTCCTGAAAATGTTCTAACCTTACAGTTTACGACTGTATGTCCTGGTTTGTTACATTTGTAACTTTGTTTAGTATTGTATATGTTTAGGTTTCGGAATAAAGCTATGTTTACGCTCGAGAAAGAGGGAGTGGCAACACTGTATATATTCTGTGTTTTCGAGAAATATATACTTGAACTAGTTTTGCTCGGCGCACCAAATAATTTTGGGTGCGAGGGTCCGCCAAGTTTTAGTGTCGATGAATAGTGTGTGAGCCGTGGCGGCCTAATAGGCCTATGTGTTCCACCCGTGGTTCGGTGGATTGACAGCAGCTCTTCAGGAGCCGCGACTTCCTTCGAGCTCAGGAAGTCCACCGGCTACATACGGAGACCGGACCATCTTAAAGGTCATTAAAAATCTTTAGATTGTATTGTCGACATCAGCAATCAAATCGAAATCATTAATCGGCGAAACGCCGACTTGGTGGCGTCTACTTTAGGCGTCATCAAGCTATTTCATTTTTACTTTTTAATTGTTGTTCTTTAATTACGGCTAATGATATAGCATCTTTTAACGTTTTTGGTTGAAGTGCTTTTATTATGAGATTCAAATCTTTATTTAGACCAATAATAAATACGCTTAAGGCTTGTGATTTTAGTAATTCTATGCGTGCTTGACGAGTTGTTGGTGATTGAGTGGTAACATTTAGCGAGTTAATTAATTTGATGTAACAATTTTCAACTTTGTTTGCATATTCTAGGACGTTTTCGTAATGATTTTGTTTGCAACTACTTAATTCTAATTGCAATTGACCTATAGTTCTTTATTCCGTGTAAGTATTCAATAAATATTTTTTTAAATCTTCCCATACATGAAATATATATTTCTGATCATCGATCTAGCGTTGTCTGTTATCTTTGTAATTATAACTTCTAGCAAACTTTTTCTTAAGTAAGGATTTATAAGATTATTAGCGATATCGCAATTGTCTAAGAATTCGTAGATACGTGCTTTACTGCCATCGAATTTTGTTAACATTCTGTCAGCCATTTCTAATGTTATATAATAATTATTATTATGAGATGTCAATACATCGTCATTTATGTTTAGTGACATGATTATGTTTAATGCTTAATTAACGTATGTAATGTTCACTTTATGTTCACTTTCTTCAAGAAGTTTTGATCCCTAACAGGAAAAATTCCTTATAACGGTGCGTGAAAATTCGGCGTTCTTACAAGAGTAGAAGTCGTCCCGTCGATATTGCAGCAGAAGTTTAATCGGCGTAAACGGTTGAGTTCATAACCACCAATTCCGTTCAATGTACATCAGGTCACGTTGCTTCTTATAGGCTTGATATAGTATTTTCGATGCGTGGAGCATCGAAGTTTATTTCTGACTTCGACGAAGATCTCGGCACACTTATTTTGTCTCTATCAAATCCCACAACTTCTGTCACCAATTTTGTAATGGTCCGAGCGGTGGCTTTGGAATTGGGTGAGTTTGGGGTTTATAATTTCAAAGACACACTTTAGAGAAACTTGATTTTAATATTGACTTATGAGTTACAACTATTCTACACTATTGTAAGTATGCGATGATAACTGATGTCCGAATATACAGATATCTAGTGGTGAACTGATATACAAATAGCAGGGTGACCTTATATAGTTATCCTAATTACATATTTTCGTTAACAAGAGGATTGATAACTAGTAACCCTCGTCCGTGCCGGCCTAGAATAGCACCAACCCATCTCTGCCCGTGGGTGTCGTACGAGGCGACTAAGGGAGATATGGCCTTAGGAGACGGGCAGCAGCGTCTCCTCAGATCTCGGCCCTACTGCGATCGCCAACCCGTGCCAAGCGTGGCGATTATGGTAACCCCCCCCCCCCTCTATGGGGAAGGCCTATGCCCAGCAGTGGGCGTCTTGCGGCTGAGATGACGATGATGATGATGAACCCTCGTCCTGTCATTTACTAGTGATCTTTTCATTAACAAAGAAGTTAACAATTATTTGTTTTAATAATTACGAGAAAGCTAAACATATCATTAGTAAAGTATAGAGATAGACATTATTATTTGAGAAAGAATAACAAGGATATTTACATAATTGATAAACAATACATTTGGATGTTTATAATAATAATAATAATAAAATGAAAAGAAAACGAAACTACAAAATAAACCGATATGACATCCAAATGTCAACATGTCAACAACAATTTTGGCAAAATCTCTCAAGAACGAAATTTTAATACAACAAAATGATAACAAGATCAAAAACATTGATATCACAAGACGTAAGAGCGGACCCAAGAAGCGCACAACCAACATCACCCGCCCCCTCGTCATCATCTCCGAGCGCAGTGCGTAGTGAATACAACGTATCGAGTGCACGCAGTTCGTCGAGTGATGAGAGTGGACCCGGGACGCCGCCGCCACGACCACCTACGCGACGAGGACGTCCCCCACTGTCGGCACGCTTGGGGCTGGCGGGGCCTTCTGCCCCGCAATCGGCTCCCGCTACCGGTGGTGTAGTGCGCCGCATGCGATGGTCTCAAATTATGAACGAGAACTGCATGCGAGCATACTATGGGGCTACAGGAGGGGGAATTAACCTGACGGCTTACCGTGTTAGGATGCTGACTTTGTTTCAGGCTCTTGAACCAACCGTCAACGTGACCACACAACGGTTATCGGATCAGGTGCGAGTAATTCAACGGCTTAGGCTTTTGGATGACTCTGCACTTGAGCGGCTACGCCTGGAGACACTAGCTGCTTGCCCGAGCCCTACCTCGTTGCGGAACCCACCGGCTGCATCGCCTGCTCCTATAATGGAGTTGAACGAGACACCTGCGGGCCCTGTGGATTCTGTCATCGATGCGAGTGATCGGACAAGCAATAGTATAACTGACCAGGTAAGAGAGCAATTGAGGGGGGCTTTGGAGGATGCGATTTCCCAATATCGATTTGCACCGGAATCTAGGCCTCGATTACCTCGTTTGCCCACTCATAAACGAAATATAGCGTTAATGGGAGTCGTGAACGCTTTGCTGTTCCCATATCTACGGGATAGTGAAGATTTAGTTGATACGCACTCTATCATATACTGTGGTGCGATCGCGGTATGTCGCGTGGCACGTGTTCGGTTCCCGGACTCAGAACGTGTAATGCGGGATACCGGGACCGTACCGGCATGGCAAGAGCGGATAGAGCGTCGTATTAACACGTTTAGGACTCTCATTGCAAAGCTAATCTGCTTCAGTCGAGGGAACAGACGCCCTCGAATAATGCGTTTCGTGACACAGGCATTTGCTGGGACTGGTATCAGACCTCAGCAATACTATGCCAATGTCACGGAACGCATTGATTATCTGAAGCAGAAAGTGTATGCGTGGGCTAACCGTATTCGTCGCTACAGAGAACGTGTCAATAGATATTGGCAAAATCGTCTCTTCAATAGCGATCAAAGGAAGATATACCGAGATTGGGAGGGAACTGACCAGCGTGGAAGTGGAGGGCAGCGGCCGGATGCTGATACCATGAATGATTTCTGGCGCGGCATCTGGTCGGTGCCTGTTGAACACACGGAGGGAGATTGGACGCGTGCTGTCGCGCGGGAGTGCGAACCAATCGAGCCGATGGAACCAATCTCCATAGTTCCAAATGACGTTAGTTGTGCAATACGTATGGCACAGAACTGGAAAAGTCCTGGACCAGACGGATTGCACAACTTTTGGATAAAATGGTTTCGAGGTTCTCACACCCGCTTGGCAGCACAGTTCCAAGAAGCCCTGGAGGTGGGTTCTCTCCCCAATCTTCTGACCACCGGTATGACCTTCCTGCTCCATAAGTCTGGTAGTACCATGGAAGCAAAAAACTATAGACCCATCACGTGCTTACCAACCATCTATAAGCTCCTTACATCCATTTTGAGGAAAAAAATTTATGCACACTTAGTTGTGAACAAAATTCTGGCTGACACTCAAAATGGGTGTAGGGTTGGGTCCCGTGGTACTAAGGAGCTCCTCCTCATTGACATGACCATTAGCCAACAAGTCCGGCGGAGGAGAGGGGCCCTCTGCACTGCTTGGATTGACTACAAAAAGGCTTATGACTCGGTGCCTCATTCATGGCTGGAGAGGATTTTAGATCTGTATAAAATAAATGCAGGTCTAAAATCTTTTCTAAGCACGTGCATGAGGCAGTGGGCCACAATTCTTTGTCAACCAGGCGATGCATCGGGCCCCTCTGACCCGCAGAACTTGATTAGGATTGAGCGGGGCATCTTCCAGGGCGACAGTTTGAGCCCTTTGTGGTTTTGCCTGGCCCTGAACCCTCTCAGCACGTTGTTGAAGGAGTCAGGATTAGGCTATCGGTTCCGTAGAGGTGGTGAGATCATATCTCACCTACTTTATATGGATGACCTTAAGTTATTTGCACATAATCGCCAAGATCTAGTAGAACTGTTAAAAACAACAGAGGTTTTTAGCAGTGCTATCAAGATGGAGTTAGGTGTGGATAAATGTGCGGTCATGCATGTACAGCGAGGGAAAGTTGTAAATTCTGAAAATTTACAACTTTCAGAGACAATTACGCTCAAATCCCTCTCCGAGATCGAGACCTACAAATATCTTGGTATGTCACAGTCATTGGGTGTATCGGAAGTTGATATCAAGAAGTCTCTGAAGGAGCGCTTTTATTGGCGTCTGACAAAAGTTCTTAACAGCCTTTTGTCGGGAGGCAATAAAACGCGTGCCTTCAACGGATGGGTGATGCCTCTACTGATATACTCCTTTGGCATACTGAAATGGACTCAAACTGAGTTAGACGCTCTGGACAGAAAGGTTCGTCAACTGCTAACATCTCATCGCATGCTTCATCCACGATCGTCTGTTATGAGACTATACATCCCACGGAAACTGGGGGGTCGTGGCTTTCTAAACGCCAAGAACCTCCATAACCGCGAGGTGTATAGTCTCAGGGAGTATTTCCGTAACAGCGAGAATGGTGTGCATCGAGAGGTAGTAGCAGTTGATAAAGGCCTCACACCTCTCTCCATGGCGAAGGAGAACTGGCGCAAACCATCGGTGCTAAGCACTGATGACCGGAAGGACGTATGGAAGAGCAAGGAGCTGCACGGCCGGTTCTATCGTTCCCTTACTGGGCCTGATGTGGACCAGTTGGCGTCAATGAACTGGCTACGCTTTGGGGACCTCTTTGGAGAAACCGAGGGGTTTGCCTGTGCAATTGCAGACGAGGTTATCAAGACGAACAACTACAGAAAATACATAATGAAGGACGGAACCGTCGACATCTGTCGAGCATGCCACCGCCCTGGGGAGTCCCTCCGACATGTAGTCTCTGGTTGTTCGCATCTTGCTAACAGTGAGTATTTGCACAGGCATAACCAAGTAGCCAGGATCATTCACCAGCAACTTGCTCTCCGATACGCCCTTGTTGAGACTGAGGTGCCGTATTATAAATACACACCAGCGCCAGTTCTTGAGAATGGTCGTGCCTTGCTCTACTGGGACCGCTCTATCATCACGGACAGGTTTATTGCAGCCAATAAGCCTGATATCGTGCTAATAGACCGGTCCCAACGCCGGGTAATGATAGTCGATGTCACCATCCCCCATGACGAGAACCTCGTGAAAGCTGAGAAGGACAAGCTCAGCAAGTACCTTGACTTGGCTCATGAGGTTACCGCCATGTGGGATGTGGATTCGACTGTCATTATCCCGATAGTGGTGTCTGTGAATGGTCTAATAGCGAAGAGTCTTGACCAACATCTTGAGAGACTCTCGCTGGGCGGATGGATCAAGGGCCTGATACAGAAGGCGGTAATCCTTGGCACGGCACGAATTGTCAGGAGGTTCCTTACCCTGCAGCCCTAACCACCGGTAGTTTGGATACTGTCTCGCTGCCGATGGACCCGCTAAGTGTAGGTTTTTTTATAATATTTATATCTTTTATATTTATGTTATAAAAAAATTTATATTTAAGAACTATTTAAAATAAAGGATAATAATAATAATAATAATAAACGTTTATTTCAGGTGACTAGACCCATACAAAATAAATTACAATTTTTGGAAAATAAAATTAAAATAACATTATAGATAAAATAAAATAAAATTAAAATAAATACATTTTAAAATTCCCCATGTCAAAATTAATTTTATATAATAATAATGTCGTTATTAAAATAAATAATTAAATGGCCAGAATCTGATGTAAATAAGATACAAAACATACAAACAATGAGACAGGTACCAAGCATGACCACATTACTTGCGGTTCGGGTCCCGGTGGAAGCGCCGCCATCGCTGCGGGAAGTCGCCGCTCTCCTCTGCGACTAACGCAAGAATCGAGTTCCCAGTGCTGCGGACCCTGTCCCAGAAGGACGCCACGCGTGACCTTATCACCGCAAAGAAGTCGGGCACCCGCGCCTCGGCGAACATTGCAGACGCGCTACAGTATCTAGGTTTTTTCATCACTATTCGAAAAGCGTCATTATATTGAACTCGAAATGAGTTTATAGCCTTTCGAGTATATTTGACCCACAGTTGACTCGTATAGAACCCTAAACAGTACGCGTTAAATAGTGTAATTTTTACTGCCTCTGTACAGCTGCTAAACTTACGAGCTATCATGTTACATCGAACCGCGAGTGCCCGGCGTTCTCGCTCGATGTCAGCGTCATCCCTTAGATCCTCAGTGAGGATGTGGCCAAGGTACTTGAACCGCTGCACCCTCCGAATCACTGCACCGTCCATAAAAATATCTGGTACTCTCTCGGGCCCCTTCCCAGACCTAAATACCAAAAGTTCGGTCTTCGCTACATTATACTTAAGTAAGTTTATGTCATTAAGGTCCTTAACGCCATTTTGACGAATCACAATACGAGACGTCAGATAAATATTAATATAAATCCGGCATTAGTATGTTAGGGTAATATTAAGTAGGTATACTAAACTTTCCAAAGTAGTGAAATTAAAATACACACAAAATATTCAAAAAACTCGGTTATATCGTAAACGTACAACGTCTTATAAATTGTAGTATAGAAAAAGTAAATATAACACCACCTATTGGATGATTATTTCGTAATGTTAATCTTCGTAATGTAGTCAAATTAAAATAATAAAGATAAAAATTATAATTACTCAACAATATAACACAACCCAACGCAAAGCCTAATTGTAAAGAAAATAAATGAAACACTTAAAAATCCGGGGTATGTCGTCAACATAAACATATATGAAATGGATAGAATAGACTGTAGCTAAAAGAAATCAAAACACAATGCCATCTACTGTAAGGTTACCCGACTTAGATATCCAAGTGCTGTGTCGATAAATTAACTCACTCCATCAACTGTTTGAAGCTTATAGAACTAACAAATAATTACTAAAATTGTAATTCGCAATAATACATATTGAGTTTTACAATTTCTATACTTAGTATCTAATAACAATTTCATGTATACTCGTAGTTAAAATAATAACGTTTAGTTACATTTATATTTATTCATATAATAGTTATTTGTTATACATGAGTGCAAAGTTGCTTTTTAACCGCGTGCTCAACTTAGATGACCGAGCAAGGGAAGGATTCAAAAATTAGAATCCTGAGCGTTAGCGAGGGAATCAAAAGAGCACAAGGTGGAAAATCTTTGCACTCGAGTGCAACACGTAACTTTTCATCCCCCCTCAGCGAGGAAATGACTAAATGCAAAATAAAACATTTCCAATCACAAGATGCTATTATTTCAGTTTAGATACATATTTACTACAACATTATGATACGTAAGTATACCAGAAAAATATTTATATTATGTATAACAAATTACGGTTTTTTTACTTGTTTTCAAGTTTCTTATTTAATAACAATACGACGTCAAAACAAAATGGCGCGCGCAAAGCAAATTAAAAACAAATGTACACCAAGGAGGTTCAGAGTCTGAGTTTTTCATAAATTTTAAAAAAGTTGTATGATAAATTCGGCACCATGGAGATGGAAGTAAATAGGTTTATTGGCGTTTTGAAATCACATACCTAGTGCACGCGATGTTCTAAATTCAAATTTACTTTAACCTCAAGCGGATAAAAACGGCTTTGGCGCCCAGATATCGAATAGCAAAAATACTCTTTCCGAGATGGGGGGTTGAAAAATATTTTATTATTAGTTAAAAACATTTTCAATATTTACGCCCTATAATCTTATTTAATGTAAAGAATGTGTAAATAATACCCATATTGGTGAAGATCAACTCAAATATTCTCATTATCCGCAAGTACCTATTGTTATGAGTAGGAAAATAAAAATTTATGGCGCTCAGTAAGTTGTTTATATTTTATTCCTGTCTCGGTGGAAAAGTCCATTTCCAATTCTTTTAACTTCGCCCACAATGCGCGCTATACGCGTCGGTTAAACCACTTCGAAAAGTTTATTTATACCCATCCATTATTTACGCTTTCATTTGAACTATCGATCATCATACATCTTTTTCTCATTTGTGAAGGCTTATTTTATACTTTTCGCTTAATTGTATTTATGAGTTTTGAAATACGAAAGCTCTAGGCGTTTACTCTTATAATTTCGAAGATGAAAGCAAAATTCACCTTTTTTATTTGTTTATCAATCCAAACACATTTAAACATACATGACATGAACACCACCTAAACTTCGAGGAGTTTGTGTGTGGTGATAACATTTCGTACAACTTTGAATAATAATTTTACATGGCCATCACTAACATACATAACATTGTGCATATTTATTAACAGATAAATGCAACTCGAAAGTCATCAGAACATCACAAACATTTTATCATTTCAGATACGGCAATGACCGCACCGTTTATATTTAATATTAATAGTTGTGTTGTGATAGAATCGCGATGATTTATTGATAGAGTCTGATTTTTTAATCTGCTCTTCAAGATGGCTTGTTTAACGTTAACTGAATTATTCACGAAGCTGGTTTTTCACATACATCATTGATTGTAGATATATGAAAATTACAATTGGTTTATTATTTTACATAACCTCAAATAATCATTGTTGCTTTTCACTTGCATTTTAAATCCCAGAAATATGTCACGTGTCTATTAAATTATGTCCACCCTGCTGTCCTTATAAAAATAACGTCACTTGCCTTATTTTTAAGTAAGTAACTTATTTTTAAGTACTTAAGTAACTTTTATAAGTTTTTTATATAATATTGTAAATTTAGAGATCAATAAATTTAATGAAATGTGAAAATAATATTATTCAGACGCTATATAATGTTTATTAGTAGAGGAGTGTCTCTCAGTCACGCACTTTATAAAGGTTATCGTTAAAACTAGAATAACAAAAAGCTTTACAAACAGCATGCGTAATAACTCTTAATTTTTATAAATCTTACATTGTTCCCAAGTACACACAGACAGCCAAGTGAATACCTTATAAAGAAACAAATAAAATTAAGAGACAAAGTCCACCCGTAATAAATAAGCTTCCTCTACGAAATCAAGGATCAAATTATGCATCTGCTTTCTAGCGTCGTCCGGAGCGATATAAATCACGAGCAACTGACATATTTGTCACTGTCACTCGTCCAAATGAAAAGAGATAACACTTCAGGTACCGAAACACTTGTGTTGGGAACACGCTCTGTTTAACGCACTCCCAGATTTATTTCCTCGTAAGAGAGAGCTGACAGTTTTATTCTTTGGAATAGTAATGTGTTTGTGGCTTAGTGGTCGAGGCTGTATGGCTTAGATCTAAGGATCCGGGATTTGGTTCTCCATGGAGGCATTTTTGTGTTTAATAATGATGGCGGTTATGATAAGAAGATAACCACCACCATCTTACAGTCAAAGGCTAACCTTTATTCAAGTAGGATTACATAATTGCTTTTGAATGTCAATGCAGCTACGCCAATGGTTCACAAGTCTACGGCGGGAGACTTTGTACTGGAAAGAACCAGCAAGGGCTATTTTTTTCTCCCTGTATTATTACAGAGTCGTCAATTGAAAGCTGGCCTCAAAGCAAAAGTTTGAGCTCAACTTCCATTACAAGATAAAGGTCCAATTTCACCAATATTTTACAGACGGTTAGTTAACTAACAATCAAGTTTTTAACATTTTACTCATACAATATGTGTCAAAAGCGGTTGTTAGTTAACTTTAAACGCCTGTTGAAATGTTTGTGAAATTCGACGTAAATGTGTCAGTTTTCTTCTTAATGTGTCGTTACCAAATATAATATTTGTCTACATAAATAGTTATACACAACAACATGATTCTTTATCTTTATGTTAACACTAGGCATTGGCATCATTCAAATAATCTTTGACTTCTATAATATCCTTTACTCATTAGAGGCTTTTTTACATGCGCTTTAAACTTACGAAAAGGCAAATCAGTAACACTTTATGGGACTTTGTTGTTAAAAGGCTACTAAAAATAATTAGGCTTCTGAGTTTCTTGGTATCGCGTTGTGGACCCCACTATACGTGCCCTAAAAGACAGGGAGAATACCAGGGGGCTTTAGCGGGTAAGCTTGGCATTAGCAAACGGCTAGTACGGTGTGGTCACACATTTCCCCCCGAGAAAAAAAACGATTCTGAGTTTTTTGACCGCTTTCGCGAAGGCTCTCCAATTCTGAAAAGGTGTCTATTTTTTCATCTTCTAAGATGGCTACGACCTATCTTCCTAGGACTGTGAGTCAAACTGATAACATTAATGTTTCGGGGCCCAATATGAGATTTTAGCTCTCGAACATTGGGACCATGGGGAAAGGGTGCACGTGGACTCCACAGAGACTCGAGCAAGCGATTGAAGGAAGCAATTGGTGACCATTACGCAAGCTGCTCTCCTGATCAAAGGATTAGCTTTGCAATTCTGAATGGAAATACCACCAGCGGAACGGAGCCATGATATAAGGCCTAATTTTTAAGGTTTCGTATCTCAAAAGGAGGAGGAAAAACGGAACCCTTGTAGGATCACCATTGTACCGTTGTCAGTTTGTCCTTCTGTCCATATGTCTGACAAGCAAGACCCTTTTTCTCAGGAACATAATAAAGATATCAAATTATATGAAATTGAAATTATACAAAATTATATCTAACTAGCTTTCCGCTCGCAACTTCGCCCGCGTTATTTTTGTTATCCCGTGGGATTTTGTTTCCCGTAGGAAAATTACCCTATGTCCTTCCCCTGGTCTCGAACTATCCCTATGCCAATTTTCACCAAAATCGGTTCAGAAGTTTCGAAGCCTATTTAATGCATACAAACAAACAATCAAATCTTTCCTCTTTATAATATTAGTATAGATGAAATTATATCAAATACGGTCCCTATCAGCTGTGACAAAATCAAACTTGTAAGTTAACACGATCAAAGGATGTGACCGTTTATGCCGCATATTTTATGACTAGCTGTGCCCGCGAACTACGTTTCGCCATACTATCACAATATAGAGAACGATACAGTAGCCCGACTCCATATAAAGGGACGAATCGGCGCACGCACACATACAAACATCGTTTACATGGCCGCCAAGCATGCTCTGAACGGCATAGCAACGCAGTGTCACGCCGCGCGCCGGCCGAGATTGTTGTGCTACACGTAAACGCCGCGCCGCTCACGCGCGGCGAGTACGTATACGTTCACCGATTTTTTTGTAGGTACCAACCCTAGTGCCCAGTTCAGCTTTAGGTATAAATTTCAAAGACACGCCTGAGTCGGGCTACTGTATCGTTCTCTATATTGTGATACTATTTTTTCCCGTTTTTGAAACACTTTTCATTGATGCTCTGCTCCTATTAATCGTAGCGTGATCTTATATAGCCTAAAGCCTTCCTCGATAAATGGACTATCCAACACAAAAATAATAAAAATTGAATCAGTAGTTCCTGAGATTAGCGCGTTCAAGCAAACAAACAAACTCTTCAGCTTTTTAATACTAGTATTGATTTCACAAGAGCATCAAAAATAGAGTTCAACTTGCACTTGACCAGCTTTTGAATTTATTTTCATTAAGTTTATTTAACTATTTTAAGTACCTACTTATTTATTGATTTTAAGCTTAGTTTCTTACATTGAGATATATATTTAATGCATTATTCTACCTACTTGTAAGTATTGCAGAAATCTTGATTATGGCTGGAATTTATTCACATACAAAATTGAATAATAATTTTCTCATTGGAATTTGTTTTTGCTTTAATTTGACGTCAAAAATTGCCAGTAAATAAAGATGTCTGAATTTAAATTTGCTTTTGACAATATCTGTCTTCTTATATTCACTCGTATTTATGACAACGAATGAGATTATAATCTGTGGCGGGCGCTGATAGTGATAGACTCTTTTTATTTCATCCATAATGAAACAATGACAGGCTATTTGGGATGTGGAATGGGTTAGTAAAAAATAACGATGTTTGGATCAAAAAGTAAATAAAACACGTACGGTCTTATTACAAAACCTGGTTTAAACCTGATCTAAATTTAGTATTTTTGGTCTAAATCTAGTTTAGTAGATCTAAATTTAGTTTTTTTGGTTTAAACGTAGTGCGCTTTCACTTGTGTCAATATACATAGATAGAGACAGCATCAATTTAGTCCTGAGGTTTAAACCAGGACTAACTTTAGTCCATGTTTTGTAATAAGACGGCAAAAGATCACTTGAAGGTTAAATATGCCTACGATGATATAGAGGCAACACATTTCTTGTATGAAGTCAGCACTGTTTCAGCAAGCCTATTACCGATCATAGTGCAAAGCCATAAATGAAATCGTAGTGCAAAACGAAAAATAAGATTCTCGGACAGATTTTTGATCATTCGTTCACTATACCATGATGACATCATTGAAATTATGCCATACTGATGATATCATTGGTGGATCGGTAATACGAAATGAAGCATTTCATGACTTTTTTATCTCAAAATGTATACCATATCATACGACGAAAGATCAATAATAGGCCTGCAGGTCTAGACAAGATGCAGACAGAAGCTACTAAGCTTACGAAAAAAGCTCAATAATTCGATACTGAAAATCTGAACACCCCCGTAAATGCTGAACACGTAACCTTTCTATTTACGGAGCACGCTTCGATACAAACAAGTAATCATTAAAATTACTTAAATTATACCTAGTTTCTTAGAAATCCAAAATGATCGATGTTTACTTTGGATTAAATGTTAATTAATGAACTAGAGCAGTCTTTTTAATTGTAGCCTAGTTCGTGGAATTCTAATTTTGTGTCTTGGTAATTAAGGTTAGATTTCGATTAATGAATATACAATGCCGCTTGGTCGGTGGATTAGCTCATGCATCAGAATATTTGATGATTCATCGATTTGGCAGTACCTAACGTATAAATCATTTGGGTAGCCACATGTATTTGGTCCAAGAAACCCCGAGACGTATAATGCTTGGTATGCTACGATATAAATATGTATGAACTCGGAACATTGAATCGAATACACATTACTGTCGATATACCTATCATATACATGCTGTTTAGCTTTGTTTTTTTTTGTACTTCAATAATTACAATACTATTAGTAACATTTATTTATTTCTTAATAAAATAAAACCGTTCAAAAGCAACAATGATTGTGACTTAAGATTAACATATTTCGATAATGATCATATTTAATTACATTTCTTATATGGTATAGTATATATTTATATTTAATAATAAAATGAATTTGGCTTTATTCGCAGAATACCAGATTCTCAAAATAGCACATTCTCATTTCACCATAAGTATAATAATAAGTATGTATTATTGGTTTTATTTGGTAGCTTAGAATCAAGTACATAGTAAAATGGAATCAATTGTATATACAGGATTACTTTTTTATCACCCCGAAAAATTTGAGGGACGCTTTAGGACACGGTGGCAGAATGATTAAAATAGGTATTAATAGAAAGTAAGTCACATAAAATTTTATATTAATTTTCTATTATTCTAAAATATCCAAAAAATACTACACTAGTTACAACTATGACAGTCAGGTTAGGTATTATACATTTTTAAGGGTTATCTACTCATCAGGTTAGGTATCACATTTTCTTTATGTAAAACGTAATAATTATATTTTCGTAATGATGATTAGATCCTAATAAGAAAACCGTAGAGGACAAAACAATTGGAATGTGTTCTTTATATATCTATGGTCATAAAAATGTTTTTTTTTATTTTTATTATACATTTATTCAAAAAAGCATCTTAAATTTAAGTTATCTTTTTATTATTATTATTATGTTTACTCCACAGACTCTTAGTCCATGCCCTTGTACAAATTATTTTTTTTTTACAAAATTTCTTTTTAAACACCTTATAAATAATAATTATCACTTAGTAACTTTTTTTTTCTACATTTGCGCAGCTTATAAATTAAAATATACTTTACAATATAACTATTATGATACCCTACCATATTATACTAAACAAACGTACAAACGGCAGCGCGTCATAAAAATGGTACCTATCTTTAAAGAGTAATATTTAAGAATCTGGTGTTTTGAAAATCTGGTATTCTGCGAATAAAGCTTTTACTCCGTCATGAGGTCTTTGGTATGAAGTCATTGAAAGATATTTAATTGTAATCTAGACATAGATCTAAAATATTCAGAAAACAGTTACTCTAATAACGTTGTTAAAATGTATTGATGGTACATTTTACTGTCATAATACGTAATACGATAACATTGCCAGTGAAAGCTCAAGGTGAACAGTCAAAAACTTATCAAACTTTAACATTTGCACTAAGAAAACCACCATTATATGAGCGTCATAAGTGAGTTCTTATGGTCAATATGAAAAGTAAAAGTCTGATGTGTTGTTATGTGTACACTATTTTGGAAAGTCTAATACATATGACGACACGTTTAGCGCAAAGGTCCAGTGATTACCTACTGCGCAACGGGTCGCGGGTTCGATTCCCGTACGGGACAAATGTTTTGTATGGCCTACAGAAATTTGTTCCGGTCTGGGCGTATCATACGCCGCGTATGTGCATGTGATATTCTATGTTTGTAACTGCACCCACGACACAGGAGAAAATTCTAATGTGGGGCGACGTTTTTTTTTTTTAAAAAAAAAGGTTAATAATAGCTATGGTTAAGCTAAATAAGTCAAGTAAATATATAACGTTATAGTTCATTTTGGAAAAGATGTATTACGATTAGGTTTGCACTCCGGGAATTAATGTTAAACACTCTCGATCTCGATATATAAAAAGAAAAAAAAAACGAAAGACGGTCATTTCTCATTAATAACAATTAGCGTGTTATATTCAAGACGGTGCAGATTCTTAGTAATGTTCGAATAATTGTCCAGACGGGTCGTAACGACGAGGTCCTGTTTTATTCCGTTCGGAGAACGATCGAGATACAATTACTTACATTGCAATATGAAAATGTTTCTTTTTCCACTGTTGATTCAACTATTAATTTTTATAGTATAGATGTATCATAGTCTAGATAAGTTTCTGTCATACACTTGAGGGAAACTCAGTAGTCCAGTCACGCGGATTGAAAAATTACCAGTGAAAAATATAATAAATTATCAAAGTCAAAATTATTGTCAACCCTTGTAAGCTGTCATTTCAAAGAACCGGAGCACCGCATCTATCAGTATGCGTAGTTTACTCTTTAATTTTACTGAAATAGGGTTTGCACATCAAAAATTTAATAAATTTTTATTGGTGACAAGTCATACAGCGATGCTAAAGTTTTAAAATATTGTATAAGGAGTCTATTTAAGGGACAATTAACCCCCTTTTTCTTTTTTGAACACCATTTCTCTCACAAATCAGCAGTACAGACTGTCTATCTGTCTAATCCAGGGGTCACCAAACTTTGAAGCCTTGGGGCCATAATGTTTACTTCCGTATGTTCCAAGCGCCAAAACAGATTGAATTTTTCTGCGCTTAACTATATTTCTAGACTAGTCGCAAATTGCGCGACCTAAGCAAACATACGCTTTTTTGCATTTTAATTAATTACATAAGCTGTCGCGGGTCGGATTGATGGCACTGACGGGCCGGATTTGGCCCGCGGGCCGTAGTTTGGAGACCCCTGGTCTAATCTTGCTACAAGTAGGAATAAACCTATACAATGTTTTCTTAAGGGTTAGGGAAACTTATGATATGAGTTTGTTATATAAAAAAAATCTTCTAGTCTAAAGTAGAATCATCCAACGAAAAACTCCACCGAGTTTTAAGGATTAGTCAAAACGACGAATTGGACAGACGGAGTAGTGTTGCCTGTCTATCTTCTACAGACTGTACTTCGGGGAGCATGCTCAAGGGCTACATAAGCTAATTCCCTCCTCACCTTTTAACTATCGAGAATCTAGACGCACGGCTAGATACCATTCTCATCTGATTGATGTTCCCGCTGGTCGTACAATGTACTGTTCTTCATCTTTTATAGTGTGCACAGTCTAGACGTGGAATTTTCTGCTAGGTCTGTATTCCCGAGTATAACGATTAACGAATATGAATCTGTGCCCCAAGCAGGATCCACTATAGTTATGGTTATCGTAATCGTATTATTTGTATGAAAACTATAGCAGCGCCGCTACGGTCGTTTAAGGAACTAAATAGTATCGCAATGATAATAGTTAACAAGAGCTAAAGTATTAGAATCGTCAGCACGAACTTAGTTTTGACACGTAGTATCATTTTTTTCGACATCTAGCTATCGTAAACTATCTCTCACCGAGTATTTTACAATGAGAGAACTATCGTTACGTTACGGGCTCACGGTGATTTTAGCTGCCCATTTAATATCTCATAGTAAGTAAATACGATTACTATACTATAAAGGGAGTGGTTCGTGCTATGGGTACTGTTTAAGACGAGAATCAATAGACATCTTCTGGGCGAGCTCGTTCCACTGTAAAGAAAACTCTTGCCTCTGTCGGCTGCTTACAACAAAATCCCTGAAAAAGATGGTTAATTAAGCTGTCTCATGCTAGGCACCACGGAAAACAAAGGATTTTTTAATTTACAATAATATCACGGAATAATACGAGAGCCATTTCCCACTCGATAACTTAGCAAACCAACTTAAAAGCACCTCTTAGGTTGACTTTAATTTATGAATGTAGATGCAAGTCGCATCTGAAAATGCAGCCGAGCGTCTAGAACACGCAGCATGAATCACTTCAGTATTAATGACGGGTATGACGCCTCGCGCCCACTCGCTGTGTCGGTGGTTTACGACTGCAATATACGTCACACCATCCTTTGTATAGAACCTTGCGTTATTAACTAGAACTATCTCAGTATATATTCCATAGTCTATTCAGCGACACGTCGTAGTTACACCCTGAATGGTATGGATGGATAATATATAGATATGGTACGATAGTAAAGCGTAATAATGTAGAATGCTATTGCGTTGGCATATTTCAAGTACAAAGAATAGCCTTAGTTTGTATGTAATACCAACGGTACGCAGGTTGCCTCACGATGTTTTCTTTCACCGTAGGAGCGTAGGACAAATATATTAATTTCGAAAAATGAATAACAATATTAGTATATGGCATGATCCAGTGGCGTAGGAAAGGGGGGGGGGGGACTGGAGTACATTTCCTCCCCAATAGATAAAAGGAGGTTTTATATCACTTTATACTAGGCAATTATTTGAGGAAGTTGATTATTCAACTAGTATGTAAGAATAAAGAAACCTAACTGGATTTGTAGCTCTAGATTGCATGACCTGAGCTAAAAAAACAATTTGGTTGAAGCTACAGTTTATACCCTATCCTCTAATGAAAACCCGAACCCTCGGAGTGCCCCAGAGCACCCACAGGCCCAGATCTCGAAGGAACGAGATATAAGCGTTATCAAACAATGTTTGAAACATTGCGTTGTGAAAAGATAAAATGTTTATTAAGATTTTTCTTAAGTATAATTTTAAATTGCGAATCGAAAATTACGACTTACAGTTGATGGAACATATAAAAATAGATCGCAATAATCTGCCTTTCGGCATGCAAAGTTTAGGTAGATGCTTATTGTGCATCATCAAGCTACGAGTATTTATATGCTGTTTATTATCAAATTAGTCTCATACTAACCTTCATCAAAGACACGGAGCTACTTATAAATTTGAGTATGTTCACTAAAATTGACTTCTGTTTTCTGCAAACAACATTAAAGTACATGTAGATACGACAAAAATAAAAAAGAGGCTTGTACCTTCAAAGCGGTTAGTGTTTATATCTTGTCAACACACGAGGCGGGAATGAAGAGAACACACAATAATGTTACAAAGTCGTCGGTACAGTGAGCGAGCAAACATTATGCAAAGTAGAAAATCCCATTACCTCGAGGTACATGCACGGCGTGGGCTCGGAACAACGTAATAGAGTCGTTTATAGGTGGGAAGTGAATTCGCGCCCTCCGACAACGATTTTCACATACAGCGACCTAAATATAAAAAACATCACGCCTACCTGCCAATTCTGACGAACTCGAAAGAATCGGGGAGCGTTTTATTTTAATGTACAACCTAATGGCAAGATAAGTGGTTCGGTTTATTTTCGTGAAGAAGTATTTTATTATGTAAACGTAATATTTGTTTGGTTGTAGGGCTTATGCACCAGCTTGGCTTGCTACCACCATACTACCTATTAATCACTACAAAGATGTTAAATATTTGTATATTCCGACAAGTAAGGGGTGTAAAGGTTTCCGAATAATATCCTACGGGACCAGAGCAAACCTCACTTGGGGTCGATTGAGGCTCTGGTGTCCCAGCAAACCGCATAGGCCTAGTATGGTGGTAAAAGGCCACAAATCCTCCTTTTAAGCGCTCCACACATATAGGCGGCAAGCGGTGCGGAATTTTTTGTAATGTTTGTGTTGCCATGGATAATGCCACACAGAAACTGCCCGCGAAAGCGGCGCAGCGCACGTTTCGCTTACCGCAGTTTTACTACCCCTTTCGCCTCTGTATATGTAGCTCTTTACGTGTGGCCTAATGTCAAACAGTGGGCGTTTTAATAGAATGATAATCATAAAGAATAACCGCCAAAATAACCAGAGGGAGACTCAGTAGATATTAGAGACGCATGCGCAGGTACAGTAAGCTCCTTGTCAATCTGTACTGTTTGACCTTTGGACTGTTCTTATGTCGCTCGTAATAGTGGCGGTTTCCGTAGTGTACATGTAAAGCAGCTTTCTGTACCAGGGCCCCATATTAACTATTTCTTCCGCCAAGCAGCGGCGCTTGCATCGCTGTGAAGAGTAAGACAGGCAGTAACATCACTGTGTACTACACTTACCTCCAATGAAATCGACCCACCTTTACGCTTTGGTTCAGAGTTCGACAAATCAAAATCTACCATCAATAAATAATATCTTTTAACCCTGTTTGTTAAAACAAGAGCCTAAGCTTACATTAGACCAATTTTTACACGGTGACAGATTTAAGTTTGTTTATTTTACAAACTGAAATCTAAATTTTTTTAAAATACCTAATTTTTTTCTCAAGATCAGCTCAATTTAAAGGGTAAATAATCTTTAAGAATAATCAATTTTTGAATAAACATTAATTCAATTAACTTTTAACACTCTGTTCAGTCACAAAGTTGCGTATAACAGAAAAATGAGAAACAGGGTTTCCGAAGAAATAAGTCTATCTTCAGCAATACTTTAATCCACGTTTAGAGTAAGTATGTTAAAATAAAGCTTATGAAGTATGCTTTCAAATTTTATTTACAGTTTTTGTTTGTCTAATCTTATTTTTATATTCCGATATTTCCAAATCGACACCTATGAGGTGGGTCGATTTCATTACAGCAGGTAAATGTATGTCTTGGCATCTTATGTCACGAGTTGGCAATATACATTGTGATCCTTTAATTAAGGGATTCCGCGCTTGTCAGAGGAGTTGCCGCCAGCGAACCTTGAGCTGCGGGCTGGGGATGGTCCGTAGCCCACCATCTGGTACCGGGGAGGTGGTGTGCGTATCCCGTGCGCCTTCCTAGCGGTGATGTGTGGGGCGACCATCTGCCCTCTCACTTACAAACGTAGCTGTCCAGAAGGCAGCTAACCGAGTGGTCGAGCTCCGAATGATTTCAATCGGACTCCCGGATTGCTCCCCTGAGCTATGCGGTTGCAGGACGCTGTCGGGTTTTTAGTGGGTGCAAGTCCCACACACCCTCGCTGTCAATCCCTCGATATGCTGGATAGTGCGTCAGGCATTTTCCCGACAAAAAAAAGGTATAACAGGTAACTGTAGCCGCTTTCCATTAGGTGGATAGCCTGCTTGTTTGTCATCTTTTTTGTATAAAAACAGTGAGCATGTTTTAAAATTTTAAATAAAATTATTATGAATTAAAATTTTGGAAAATTACAAAGTTACGAATTTGAGAAATAGACAATAAATATATATTTTTCATACATATAATTTAAAAAATACTTGTTAAAACTTCACACTTTTACTAATACAAACTATAAAGGCAGCGCTGCACATACCGCGCTGCTTCGCACGACGATAAGAAGCAACGTAAAACGGAACGTCTTCAGCTACGTTATTCTTCGCCGCAGCCATTCTTACTTCCGCATTCGACCAGCGACGAGCAAATAGTAGTATATTATACAGGGTGTAACTGAACACCCCAATAACATTTAAGGGTATGTATCCATCAGAAGTAGAGATTCTGTAGGAAAAATATTAGGGCTAACAAACCTACTTCTTTCCCCATACGAACTAAATAAATTATTTTTTGGTATTAAGTGCCGAAAGCCCTACGTAAGCGTACGAGGAATACTACGCTCACGTCTGTCACATGTCATTTTGTGTTTAAATTTCTTTAGTGTTAAGAGCTGATTATGGTTGTCACTTGAAAGTTTTTGCTTTCAGTTTAAAATCAAATAACTCTGAAAGTATTGGGGTTCTAGGTCTCAGACAAGCACCGAAGGTCCATTTAGTATTTCTAACTTATATGCCCCTTAAATGTTATTGGGGTGTTCAGTTACACCCGGTATATGAATAACTATTTTGTACAAAGTTTAATGTCAATATAGGGATCAGTCAGATTAGATCAGATAACTAGTTTTACCGGAGGGAGACTCGGTACCAGGGTCGTATGCATGGGTACCTCCGCTTTAACTATTTCTGCCGCAAAGCAGCAGTGCTTGCATTGCTGTGTTCCGGTTTTGAAGGGCAAGATATGGCATTGAAATTACTGGATACACTGTGGTTCTTGTGGGGGTTGTAGTTTTGCTGCGAATCTCACAGGAACCACATGTATTATAGGTGACTGTTACCACTTACCATCAGGTAGGCAGTTCGCTTGTTTGCCAACATAAATGCAATAAAAAAAACAGCCTGCAAAACATATTTTCATTAAGATATCTTTCAACGAGACGCTTTCAATGAGACGCGACAATACTTAAAAATGTAATGTCAATTATTCTATTGACAAATTTTATGTCAGCATTGGTTAGACAACAATAAAAAAATCTATCTGAGTTTGTGTCAGTATATGAAAAATCATTAAATATCGACGATCAAATATAAGTCCTTATTGGCAATCAAATCGATGAGTTTAGTCGAGTTTCCAACTCATTGGCTTAAGTTATTTAGTAACTCCTGGGCCGACCTCCATAAACCAGAATTTTATGTGATAACTTTCTAATGTCGAGCACTCGCCTCAATTTGTGAAGTAACAAAGTTATGAATAAAGCAATAAAAGTTGCTTTCCGCTTGTCATATTTCGCCATATTTCCATGAAAGGGATCATGCTGATTATTAAAATTAAATATGCGCATTTTGTTGTGTAACAATTGACCAATGACATAATTTTGTGAGTTTTGCTGTAAAATGTTGTATTTTGAATCAATTGAAACGTGTATGATATAACTGCCTCCGTGGTCTAGTGTCTAGTGGTTGCGACCACCGTGTTTCGATCAGGAGGTCCGGGGGTCGATTCCCAGTGGGGGCAGAAGTTTTTCTGTCTGGTTTGGTTAATTGAGCCGGGGAGAGTTAATTTGGCAAGTGAGAGTGAGACAGATAGTGACCCTAATGCGACCTCAGAACAATATGCTGTAGTGATTGTTCTGAGAATGCGACAGAGACAGAGAAAATCATTTTGCGAAGTGCGAGTTTGACAGATAGTGACGCTAACATGACAGAGACGAAGAGTCATTTTACGAAGTGGAAGTGAGACTAACACCAAACTAGTGCAGTATTTTTTGGATATTTTAGAAAATTAATATAAAATTGATAGGTGAGTTATCTTTTTATTAATATTTAAGTCATTCTACTACCGTGTCCTTAAGTGTCCCTTAAATTTTCCAGAGTAATAAAATAGTCACCTGTATATGGTTACTTTTTAAGCAGGAGCCAAAGTTTATGTGCTTGTTCAGACAAGCAAACTGATCAACTTTTACTTTGAGACCAATCTTGTAACCTCAAAAAAATCAGCTGTTTAATATATCTGTGCTATCACATTGGAGGTTTGATGAAATGAAACACTGGTGGCTTGTTGAATGTTTGATTATTTATCGTGCTTTACAGTTGAATAGATTTATCACTAGTTCTTATGAATTAAGACGATAAGTGATTGCAATAATGGATGAATAAATTGAATTATATACAATGGCGTCTTGCCGTGATCTCGAGAGAAGTTAGAAGAGGAACAGAGAGGAAAGGTTATGAAGTGATGAATACATGAAGATTGACTCTTAGCGAGTAGCGCCATCTATCCATTTCGTTAGGTACTACATCCTTTAATGACTTAGATTTATGCTTGAATCGATACTTGAAGTTATACAGTGAGAAGGGACAGATGGCGTTAGATGTCTCGAACTTACAATTGACTATGAACTATAAACCATGTTAATTTGCATTAACAATATCTATACTTCATTCCAGATAACATTAAAAAAGAAGCGGAAAGAAGCAGGGTTTCGAAACCTTTTCATGTCATGTATAATGATGAAATATCATAATCATATTTGATATTATCTACTTATATGTATTACCAGATACTCTTGAGTGTAATGTTAACTATTTATTATTATTTGCGTGGCTATCTACAAATATTAAAACTGGGTCAAATTATTACACAACATAATAAAAATATTATTTTTTTATTATTATTTGCATCATAAACTACGTTTATCAAGTATAAGCATAACTTGATATAGTAGATTAATTTTAAATTATTAACTCTCTTCTTCAGGTGAGAACGATGAAGATAATGATGATTGCCCCATATTAATCACAAATTGCTCCACCATATTATTGACGACATTATCCAACTGACATAATCTATCTTCTTCTTTTGTGAATTGAGGCTTGCCACCTCTCTGGGGTTATCGTAGATAATGCTTCTGGTAGAAAATCTTTAATTTCATTGAACTTGAACATTTTAATTTTACTGGCTACGTAGCCCTTAACTTGTGCCCATATGAGCTCAATAGGATTGGGCTCACAATGATATAGTGGAAGAAGGTATGTAACTCCCTTTCCTTTTGCCATTTCAAACACAACATACCTTACTCTGATACTGATTTTTATTTTTCTTTCCTTTTAACAGCAGTTGAGCTCTTACTTCAGTGTCTACAAATTGTATATTTTTTTGACGTTAACCATGACGTTCTGTTGAATGGCTTGAGAGCCACTAGGGCCCGCACCCAGATCACTTATTTTTTAATTCAAAACAAAAAAAAACTATAACAAAACGAAAGACAATTTAAAATTACGTGTAATGATATACTTGCATCACCAAAAAACAAAAAGAATGTCATGATTGTCAAGCAAGGCGCGTTCCTTGATGACAAGCGACACGATGATCCATCATCCAGTTAAATCAAAACGTCATAATTTCGCCAACACCGTTACTTTTAGTTTGGTCGCATTATACGTAAACGTTCCAATCTATGCAGGTTGCAAACCTCTGCTTCTTTGGGTTGTTTAACAGAGCCATTTTGTGGTTTGTAGTGATATATTTCGCACGAGACTTTTTATAATATAAATAGTAAAAGTTTATTATTTTATAGGTAATTGTTTAAATGGCTGTGCTTGTACATTTTACGCATAAATTGACAAAAGCGTAATAAAACATTTATTAACACAATGAGTTGAAAATGCGCACCTGTTAACAGAACCTTTTTTTACTTCTTTTTAATGTTATCTGGAATGAAGTATAGGCTCAGTGGATGATGAACATTTGTATAGAACAGCTTATTTTTTCTCGATTTTAAGATCGGTACAAGCACACAAAATTTGAGTCGTGACTCGAAAATAACCTTGTATATTCGTTAACATATTTTTTTTAATACAACAGGAAACCTCTTGACTTTCAGCGCACCTGATAGTAGGTGATGATAAGGTCGAGTACGTCATCTTCGCCTGAATTCCACGAGAACGAGGAACTAGCTATCTGGCCCCTAACTATCGGAACAAACAAGTTATTATAGCGATAAACTGAGGTGATAGCTAGCCAAGCGAACTCAACAGCCTAACACCAACTAAAGCAAGTATAAAATCTGTTGATGAAATTGAGTCCCAGACCTCCAGATAAATATCTAGTACTTGCGGTCACTATACTATGTATTTAATATTTATCACGAATTTCATTACATCTAAGAAACGCTACAAAACTCTGCTACAACACAGAGTTTCGAAACGAAAAACATCGGCCCAGTGCCCATTGAATAAACATTGTTCTCAATAACTTTCAAGGAAATATCCCTTTTGTACTTCTTACAAGAAAGTTTTAAAGCCAGATTTGACAGCACATCTCTGTGGATTTCCACGAATTAAGACTATTTTCTTCTTTATTCACTGTGTCTATCAATTCGGCCCATATACGTCTCACCACCTGGGCACGGATCCCTTGTTAGAAGAAATAAAATCACCTCTTTTTACTTTACCTCTTTTTTTTTTCATCGTAGAGCTGTGATTGCGTTGAGCTCCCTAAGTCGGCTATTTCAACATTACAGAAAGAAGAGGCTGCAACACATCTATTCTTAATCCACACGGATCGCTTCAATTTACACTAATATTATAAATAGGTAATAATGTTTGTAAGTTTGTGAGTTTGTTTGTAGAATATACACCAGTTGAAAAGTACCTACATTATTCCTGAATCGCATAGGTTTATTTCATTGTTATTATTTATTTTGAACTAGCGATCTGCCTCGACTTCACACAGGCAGTACTTTTACATAAAAAAAATCCTCGTTGGCGAAGCCGCGGGCGGGTCGCAATTTATTCATATCACTAACCAGCTGACCTGGCATCGTGTCGTTCTGTCAATTTTTATGGGTACGCCATACGCTCTCCAACGTAGACTGAAACAAAATGGCACTCAACTGTAAACCAAGTTCGCGGTTAAAAATGGTATCAACAAAAAAAAACCGGTCAAGCGTGAGTTGGACTTGCGCACCGAGGGTTCCGAACAATAACCTATCCAAGTACCTATATGAGTTCCAAACTATGAACATATTTACAGTTTTCACTCTTTTATTAGATCTTGCTACAAAGATATGCTATTAGACCTTGCTTCTTGCCAAATTTCACTATTCTAGCCTAGAATAGTGATCAAAACTTATAGGGTACGTTCCGTTGACCTAGAATTTTGAGGTCAACGAAACGTACCCTATAAGTTTTGATTCCCTTGTGAAATCATAAATATGTGATATACGAGTATACGATCATATTATCTTGTGATCGCGTTTACCGGAAGGAGACTCTGTACTAGGGTCGTCTGCTTAGGTACCTCCGTCTTACCTATTTCTGCCTCAAAGCAGCAGTGCTCGCATTGCTGTGTTCTGGTTTGAAGGGTAAGATATGGCAGTGAAATTACTGGGTACCGTACTACATCTTGTGGGAGTTGCAGATTTACTACGAATCTCTCAAGAACCACATGTAGGTACTATAGGTGATTGTTACCACTTACCATCAGGTGGACAGTTTGCTTGTTTGCCAACTTAGTTGTATAAAAAAAACTTTGTGTTATTTTTTCATAGCTCAAAGAGACCGTGGACCCGAGTAGGTATTTCATATAGATTTTGTCAGACAGACCGACAAGGAAGTGATCCTATAAGGGTTACGTCTTGACTTTTGAGGTATGGACTCCTAAAAATGTACCTAGTTAATCGTATTTACTGAATATTGTGTAAGTCGTCCCCAATGTCTAATTGTTCACCTGAACTTATCTCTTGAGTTAAAGTCAGTGAATCATTAGGGCGAAACACTCGATTAAGTTAGCAATCGAGAAGATAAGGGTTGAGTCCTAAACAAACGAACTTTTGATGCTAGTGTTGAATCACAACTATTTTACCTCAAACTTTAGCACCGTGTTCCTACTTCAAACTTTAGCACTATACATCTATACTTCAAACTCTTACAATATTTTTACTCACCCACCATAACACATGACTATCATGTATTGTCTATCCTCTGAGAAAATACGGACTGATTGTTACAGGCAACATACGAAATATAATTTCGAGCTTCAAGTGTTGCGTCCCCGCGGAGAGATGGCCACTAATTGGATCACCGGGTTTTCTTTGAGAATTCCTTCGGATCCGTCTCATAAATCCTGCGTGCGACCCAATTTTCGGTTGCGTTGTCGTATATTTTTTCAATTTACAGAAATAGCAGTGCAGAAGTGGCTATTGGCGAGAGATGGCTCGATGCGTGACCTGAGATGTGTGACGGGAAATGATATCAATCTTTTTTTTAAACATAAAGCGTTCTTATTTTTTTTACTAAGCAGAAATTATCGATATCTACATACTTCACACATGAAAATGAGAATTGAAACGGTCATGAATTCAAAGTAACAGAAGTCAGGTAAGTAAGCATTTTTAAATCTTTTGAGACGCTGGAGCAAAGGAAAGACTTTGGTTCTCTCTGCATGCTTTACCGGCTCTTTAACGGAGAGTGCGTTCGTCACCATTTTACTATCGCACCACCCGCCACCACAGTAAAATTCATCACTATCACCTAGAACGCAGTTCGGTTTCAGCGTTAATTTACGTTCTGTCACGTACGTTCTGCACGTACGTGATAGAACGTAAATAAAACGAACTCCTAGGTGCGATGTTTTCTGAGCGCTACGATATGTTCAACTTCAAACGAGGCTTAAAAAGAGCACTTCTCTCCAGGTAGGCAAGCAACTGAGCTAAGCCCCTAGCATTGCAGATTTCCATGAGCGGTGGTTACAACTTACCACTACTGGCTCGTTTGCCACCGTTAGCAATAAAAAAATAAATAGATATTTTTTCATTTTACCTCTTTGATATGTGATAAGTATGTATTTTTCATTTTCAATGAAAAATACAGACAAAATACATTAACTGCTGTAATACCACAAAGGACATTAAAAACCTAACGAATTGACATCCGTTTAAATTTAGATGTAAAATTGCGACGCAAACGTTTTTTTTTACATTTAGATTAGGGTGTGGTGATTTATCCAACAGATGAGTTATGAGGACGGACAAGGAAAAGTTGAAATTAAATTCCATTAAAGTTAAGTCGTGCATAGCGCGACTTTAAATTAAAGTGGTTCCTGCAAGAGGACGGGGGGGACATACTAAGGGCTAAGGGCAAGGTTAAATCGTCGTTATATGGGACCTGTCACACATCTATTGTATTTATATTCCACTTGGAGCATAAATACTTATAAACAGACTTAATTACTTTTTACACGTCGTTGATTTAATGTATAATAAATAAATGAATGAAATTATACATAACATAATATGTAAATAATTGATATTTTAAAGATACAAAAAACAAAATGAGATGATTAGAATTTGTATACTTCTTCAAATTTAATAGTTATACACTTAAAAAATAATAAAAGACGATTGAAATGGACTATCATAATGATATTATAATTTTACATATACTAACCAAATAACGTAGTATCATTTTTGGATAAACGTTTTAGAATTATAATAATAAAAGTCGCGTAAATGGTCGTGCGGGGTGTGTAGCACCCCACAGTCAGTCGATTAAATACAATACGAAATAAATTATATTTTACATCTCTCATGTTCGGTAAGTAGGTCCTTATTACCCCCAAATGGGGCTTGTAGGTGACCAATTTGCGCTCTAGGGTAATAATGTAGCTAGAAAAGCCCTAGGACTATAAGTAATTTATTGCCAGTATGATGGTTAGATGTACGCGAACTTTTTGAAATAGTGAAGTGTTTTTTTTATTACTTACCGCCCTAGGGCTTTCCAAGCTATATTATTGCCCTAGAGCACTTATTGGTCACCTACAAGTCCCATTTGGGGGTAATAAGGACCTACTTACCTCACAATCGAGATGTAAAGCAGAGTAATTAGCTCGGGTGTAAGCACCAATTGCACCCTCGAAATGTAGGCGCACGAGCGCAGCGAGGGCAAGTAATAGGGTGTAAGTAATTTATTGCCAGTATGATGGTTAGATCTACGCGAACTTTGTGAAATAGTGTAGTGTTTTTTTTATTACTTACCGCCCTAGGGCTTTCCAAGCTACATTATTGCCCTAGAGCACTTATTGGTCACCTACAAGCCCCATGTGGGGGTAATAAGGACCTACTTACCTCACAATCGAGATGTAAAGCAGAGTAGTTAGCTCGGGTGTAAGCACCAATTGCACCCTCGAAATATAGGCGCCCTCGCTGCGCTCGTGCGCCTAATTATCTCGGGCTGCAATTGATGCCTTACAGCCCTTAGCTACTAATCTACTATTAGTGCCAAACACATTTGAACATGTATATTAATCAAATTTTAAACTTGTTTTTAATATAATAAATACATTTTAAACAAGAAACAAAATAAATGTAAATATATACTAGTTCTATGTTACAATTCAAATTCAAATTCAAATTCAATATCTTTTATTCAAATTGGATTGTTACAATCTCTTTTGAACGTCAAAGCAGCTACGCCATTGGTTCACAAGTCTACGGCGGGAGACCTTGTACTGGAAAGAACCAGCAAGAAAACCAGCAAGGGCTATTTTTTTCTCCCTGTATTGTTACAGAGTCGTCAATTGGAAGCTGACCTCACAGCAGAAGTTTGAGCTCAACTTCCATTATAAGATTAGATGTGTCAGTTCTCTTCTTACTACTTATTACCAAAAATAATATTTGTTTAAACAAATGGTTATACATAACAAGACGATTCAATATCTGAAAAATTAACACCAGGCATTGGCATCATTCAAATAATCGTTGACTTTATAATATCCTTTACTCATAAGAGTCTTTTTTACATGCGCTTTATACTTATGAAAAGGCAAGTCGGTAACACTTTGTGGAAGCTTATTATAAAAGGTTATACATTTCCCCATAAACGAGCCTCTAGTTTTTGGAAGCCTGAATGTTGGAACGGCAAGTTTATTTTTGTATCTTGTGTTTAGATGATGAATTTGGAAATTGGTTTCAAATGTATTATAATTCTTATAGACATAAATCAAATTTTCATAAATGTACTGTCCTGCTAAAGTCAATATATTAATTTCTCTAAATAAGTCCCTTAAAGAATCTCTTGCTCGTAAATTATAAATAGCGCGAACCGCTTTTTTTTGAAGTACAAAAATACTTTCAATACTAGCAGCCGATCCCCACAGTAGTATTCCATATGACATGACACTATGAAAATAACTAAAGTAAATCAATCTTGCCGTTTCAACATCAGTAAGTTGTCTTATTTTTTTAACTGCATATGCTGCAGAACTAAGTCTGTTAGCCAAGGACTCAATATGTGGATCCCACTGCAATCTAGAATCTAGTGTTATACCCAAAAATTTAGTAAAGTCGATGAATTCAACAATTTCATTATTCATTTCCACTATGGTATCCACTTTTCTTACATTTGGCAATGAGAATTTAATACATTTAGTTTTACGTGAATTTAAAGATAAATTATTTATAGTGAACCAATGCAATACTTTAGAGAGAGTACTATTTACAACGTCAGTATTGCCATTTCCTCTGTCAACCTTAAATATTAAAGAAGTATCATCTGCAAATAGTACTGTATCGCACAGATTCTTAGTGAAGTGTGGGAGGTCATTAATATCAATTAAGAAAAGCAAGGGTCCCAATATCGATCCTTGTGGCACGCCCATAACTATAGGTGCACCAACAGACTCAGTTTTGTTAATAACAACTTTCTGAACCCTATTGGATAAATAAGACTCAATAAGTCTCATTGCTTCTTCAGAGACACCATAATGTTTGAGTTTATTTAAAAGAGTTTGGTGACCAACGCAATCAAAAGCTTTTGATAGGTCACAAAATATACCAATTACATCTTGTTTACACTCCCAAGCAGCAAAAATATGTTTCAGAAGTGCAACACCGGCATCAGTAGTGCAACGATCTTTGGTAAAACCAAATTGGTTCATATGTAAAATGTTGTTACTTGAGAAATGATCAGTTAACTGATTAGATATAATTTTTTCAAATATTTTACTAAGAGCTGGTAGAATCGAAATTGGTCGATAATTTGAAGGGTCATTTTTATTCCCAGACTTAAATAGAGGTATCAACTTGCTATTTTTCATGAGGTCGGGGAAGACACCTTCATCGACACATTTATTGAATATCAACGCAAGTTGCGGTGCAAGTTCTTTAATTACAGATTTAATTATATGGGTCGAAATACCCCAAAGATCTTCAGTTTTTTGGTACTGATCATACGAAATGTTTTCAAAACAGTGTTAGCATCAATGTGACAAAAGTTGAACACCTTGTTGCACCTCTCCACACTCCGTCCCAAAAGAGCTACAGCCTCATTGGGACATGAGTTGAGACTACTTGTAGTTTCTATGGGTATATGAGAGAAGAAGTCTTTAAATGCTTTAGCAACCGCATTGTCTGATTTAATAGTTTGGTTATTGATTTCTAAAGAGAAAGAATTCACAGTACTTTTGGGTTTACCTGTTTCCTGGTTAATGATAGTCCAGGTGGTTTTTATTTTATTTTTAGATGAACAGATTTTGTTACTTATGTACATAGCTTTTGCGCACATGCACACTTTCTTGAATGTTTTAGAGTAATTTCTGACATAATTTATGAAAGCGGGGTCATTGGATGTTCCTTTTAAAGCATATAGTTCATATAGTTTTCTGCGACTTTTATATATACCAGGCGTAGCCCAATCACTAAATTTCTTTCTCCCATTTTTGATTTTAATTACTTTTTCTTTGAATATATCATTGCACTCATTTTTAACTACATGAAATAAGTTATTATACAAATTACTGGCGTTAGTCCCCTCGATCGGTAAATTTGCAGTTTGACTAGTAACATTTCTTGTAAATTTCTCTAGACCACGTTTTGTTATAGGTCTACAAGTAGTCTCACGTATAGAACAAACATGATGGTGCTCAAACGAGGCTAATTGTCCGCTATGGTCAGAGTTAATACAATTTATAATCAACTTATCTTGTACATTACAATTACAGAAGATGTTATCTATGCAAGTAGCAGATGTTGCTGTTATTCGGGTTGGTTCTTTAAATACATTATTCATGTTAAATGATTTGAATAAGTTAATAAATCTACTAGATATTTGGGATTGTTCTAAAATATTTACATTAAAATCCCCATAGACAACAATTTTTTTACTTTTTCTGCATACTATTCTTAAGGCATCTTCCATAGCAGACTCGAATTCTGAAAAATTTCCAGAGGGGGGTCTGTATACACAAATTATAATGAAATTGTCAAGTTCCACACAAGACAACTCAATGGTTCGTTCAACAGAGAGTGAAACTATGTCCTGTCTTTCCTTAAATTGGATGTCATTATGCAAAATTATTAAGGATCCGCCTCTGATTGCAGATTTTCTAGTGAACGAACTTACAATCTTGTAATTATCTAAACTTATTAACAATTCATGATTTTTTAGCCAATGCTCTGTAATACAGAGTACATCTATGTTTTCAAAATCTAAAAATAAATTTATTTCTAAGTCTACCAGAAAAGCCTTGAATATTTTGATGGACAAGCCGTAAATATCGAGGCTTATCTTTGGTCAATACCTGGCCAGAGGCTACCTCTATTGTCGGATTATCTAATTTAAATTACTTGGAACTTGTTCCAAAACATCATGTTGCTCAATAAAAGCATTGTCAACATGAGAATTAATAGCCAAGTTCTTGGCTAAACAAGAATTTATAGCCATTTTTTTGGCTAAAGTTAATAAACAAGATCTTAGCATAATAGCTAATTGTTTTTGAATCATTATGGTCACTGCACCATTCTACTTATGCATTCAGTTTTGGTTTTTCTGCTCTTGGTGTCCAAACCGCTCACGGTCGAACGCTTCTTGCGACTGAATTCTAAAGGTAACACTTGTTTATGAAGCTATATTATGTATAGCAGAGCAACGTCATAAATTTTAATTTAAGAAGTTATAAACCTGCAAACTTTCTTAAGGGTTTATGACACCCCACGCGCCTGTCTAAGGGTTAAGAAAGAAGATCGTAATTGAGATAATTGTGATCAAAGAGAGTTACCGTGCACTAAAGTATGGGACAAGGAGGCAAAAAGATTAAGCATTCCTTTATCGAAATAATTGACTCTCAAAATCAGAAGATCCATTGTTGGTCCTGAAATGGAGGATCGAAATACCTGAAGGTTGAGACCCTGCATAAAAAGCCGCTGAATACGGGGCAATGCAAACCCTATCGAGTTGGTGATTTTTGACGTAAGTATATGTCTAGCATCTGGCGCTTTTCAGCCAAAACGGTAGATTACACTGCAATCCATAATTCAAGGAACACTTTGAGCCATGTTGGCCAGAGAAGCGGTGTAAATATTAGAATTAGGTCCGATTTATCGTCTCAACATTAAAGCATAAATCTCTAACGACAAGAGATAACACCAGTATATTTTGATTGGATGAAAACGGTTATGAGTCGCCTCACGCAGGCGAAGTTCCGCAAAGCTATAAATCACTATTTCTCAATGAGCCGAATGTTTTTTCGACAATTTGAAAAATGCCGCTCGGTCAAACGGGGAAAACTCATTTTTCGAGAAGAAAAATATACGATTGGCAAAAAAGCTTGGAACTTTTCCGTCGCGCCATTGACTGGCCGTGATATAAATCTGGAGCCGTATTATTGTGGTGCTTGTTCCGTTTGATGTGCTTGTGTTGCTTAGAAATATTTACGGGAACGAAGATGATAAATAATGTTATTTACCTATAAGTACACGAACTCCAAATACAAACAGAAAAAAAATTTTGGCTGTACAAGATTGACCTTAACTTATTTGACTGATTCATTACTGTTTTGGACCAGTTGTTTATGTTTTTGTTGTAAAAATATAAACAAGACTTAGAAATGCGTATCTACAGATATGTATTCAATAATCAAGCAAACAATAATAACGTCTATAATAATATAATATACCGTTTTATACATAATTCGTTTTATTTCTGCCAAAAGTCCTCACAACACATACCTTGCCCACGTTAACTTTTACACTCGTATCTATAGTCAAGTCTAAGTGATTACTTTATTAAAAGTCGTTACTTCAGTTGTGATTTTTATACAATATGTACAGTGATAATAAAAAAAAAGTGTTATTATTGCGTTCGGTGGCGCAGTAGTTCGCGCGTCCGGCCTGTGATAATGGCGATTACGGTTTCGCGATGGTCCGTCACGAGATGGGTGACTAAAAACTTAGTATCTCGTGCTCCTCCGTCTTTCAAAAGGCTAGTTAAGCTGTTGCTCCCAGATGTATTTGCAATCGTCAAAATGCACCAACCTGCACTAGATGATGAGCATAACTTTCTTCACTTCATTCAAATTCTCGTTTATTGTATAAAAATCACAACTTAAGTAACGACTTTTACTCAAGTAATTACTTTGACTTGACTGTAGATACGAGTGTTAGTTTTTCCTACCTTGCTACGTCAACTTTAAGTGATGCTAAAGAGCCAAGCAAGATGCACCTTGCCCAAGTAAACTTAAAGTCTTGCCTACCTTGCCACGTCCACGTTAAGTCTTGCATAAAAAACCTCACAACATTTACCATGCCCACATTGCCCACATATTGGACGGATGTTGATAAACCGCCCTGCTACTAAATCACAAACTTAATTGTACGTTGCACAGAAATGTAATCCAAACCACGCTATGCTTAGAAATCTCTGTGGAACTAATTTGAATAACTTTTGTGGCCTGCAGGGTTCGCCTCGCCGCAAAAATAAAGAGTCGCCAAAGGATACCAATTAAGATGTAAATTCGTGAGAAATTACGTGCGCCGATGATTCTGGTCTACATTTTTGGGTGCGGAACAGGAATTTTGTAAATACGGAACACAAAATTCTGCATATTTACAAAGTGCTATAATGAATATTATTTTATTTACTTTTTACTTACAAGAATATGTTACAAGAGGTGACCTTATTTAGTGTCATTATAATTTAGAAAAAGTGAGAACGAAGGTATTCATTTTAGTATTTGTAGTTCATTAATTTCTTAAAATATTACCTGATGGAGATACATTTATTTAAATTATAAAAAAATATGCCTACATATTATAAAACAAAGTCCATAGGTAATGACATTGTCAAAGCCCATAATAGATACATAGAGATTAAATAAGAAAAAATAGGCATCTATGTTATAGGTGCTATCCGCGAGAAGCAGAAGTCGCTGGAAAAAAAAATGTGTATGATGATGTATTCGAAACAACCGTTAAAACGGCATGGCATATTTTAGCTTTTAGGAGCTAATTTGATATAGAAATTGTTAAATATCCGACACTTTATTTTCTTGGTTTAATTAGATTTTTTCATTTTTTTGACTTCAACAAGGGCTTATCCATAAATTACCTCACACATAATTATTGACCCCCCACGTTCTTGTCACAGCTGGTCACATTTCTGAGACTCCCCCCTCCCTAGTGTGACTACACATATTTCACAATTTGATTTTTTCGTTATTATTTCAAATTTCGCGTCTTACTATATTAGATACTGAAATGTGACGTCATAAAGCTTAAGGTTGTTCCCACCCCTTGTGACACAATGTCACACTTCGTCAATCACCTGTGATACGTGATGTTTAATAAAGATTTTTGAGTTTGAATTTTAACCGTTTTTCAGAGGCTTCTTAATGAAGAAAATGAGACCAAGTCTAATTGATTTAAATTTATTATATGATATCGAATTACACTTTGTAAAATACTTATTTACAACAACTTGAATATGATGACAGTGACAGGGGTCGGAAACAAAGCGAAGACAATAAGATACCAAGTTACCTAATTCGCTGTTTAATTAGATGCTTAACTCAAAAATGAATTTTAAAGTTATTGGATCCATTTTTTCACGTTCCTTAGGAGGGAATATTCATAAACACGATTCTACTCATTTCTCATCGCACAGGTTACACAATGCTTAACGTTTTTTTGTCATACAACTTAACTAGCTGACCGTATGCAACTTAGTTTGCATTATAACTAACATTTCCCGTAGGAATACTTTTCCCGTCAGGTTTTTCCCGTAGGAAAATTACCCTATGTCGCTTCACTGGTCTCGAACTATCCCTATACCAACTTTCATCAAAATCGGTTCAGTAGTTTCGAAGCCTATTCAATACAAACATGTAAACAATCAAATCTTTCCTCTTTATAATATTAGTAAAGTATAGATTAGTAAATATTGATAGTAAGAGCTATACCTATAGTATCTACATGTGGTTCTATAAGACTTGCAAATCTACAATCCCTACAGTGACGCCAATGCAACGTCGCCAATTTGTGACATAAGATGTCAAGTCACAGTACCCAGTAATTTCATTGTCGGTCTCACCTTTCAGACCGGAACACAACAATGCAAAATATAGTCAAGGTAGAAATACCCTTGCAGATTACTCTGGTACAGTCTCCCACTGGTTAATGCGTACCTACGTAAATTTATTTATTTTTTACAAAAAATAAAACCAACCTTAAACACCAAAGTCATAAATAATATTATATCAATACATACAAAATCATAGTGTTATATTAAAGTTGGTGCCAGATTTTATCTAACAATATTACTTAATTGTTTATATTTTTTTAAGACTTTTCAGGTGATCATACTTTTTGGTGTTTTTGAAATCGTTTTTATTATTTGTAAAAAAATATTTCAATATTTTTTTGTAAATTTAAAACCTATAAGCGTTTCAGAGTTTCGGCCAAGGCCAATACCAGAATAACTTATAATAAAACGTATTTCGTTTTAAACAGTGTTGAAAGAATTATTCCCGAGCTCCTAATCTACCAGAAACCTTCCATCATCAGCTCAGTAACATGATATGATTACTACCAGATGCAAATACCTGAATATCTTCAGAAAAAACATGAAAGACGTTGGACGTGCCTATGAAATTTAAGGGTTTTCCTCGATTTTCCTGGGATTCCATCATCAGGTCATGACTTAGTGACAATGGGACAATTTCAGGAGTATACTCTTTTGATTACGAAAAGAATTTTGAAATCGGTTTACAAATAGCGGAGTAATCGGTGAACATAAACATAAAAAAATTGATATATCGAACGTCGAACATAGAAGCTATGGTATATCGAAGTCCTTCGCTTAGCCGCCTCCGTGGTCTAGTTGCTTAGACCACCTCGTGTCGATCGGGAGGTCCGCAGTTTGATGTCGCCATAGCTACAAAGTTAATAGCATTGTCGTGTCTGCCAGTTCTTCAATTGTTAGGGAGTCAATGTGAGGCTCGCTTTCACCTTAATGTCACTTTCTATCAGGTGAGATGAAGGCCAAGAGATTTCCTGCCGTATGTAAAACACCCAAGAGCGGGGTTACGTCAACATGTCCTTTTGATATTGTTAAAAATGATCCCGTAAAAATAAAAAGGGTTAGATTTGTTGCTTGAAGCACCATTCAATAGGTATATTACAAGCATCACAAAAACTCAAAGTATTTAAGTAGTTACTTCACTATTACCGAGTTACCCGATTACTTATAAAATTAAATGTTGACTTAAAAAATGTCCTCACAACAACAATTTTCAAACGGAAAGCTATTAAACGCTTCCTGCTCAGTTCCGAACTTTAATTACGTTAGCGGTTCTAAAGAATTCGCCGAACGAATCAAAACGTCTAAGCCGCCAAAATTAAAAACAGATATAATTTATTCAATGAACAGGCGCAAAGTTATTCCTTTGATGACAGTTTTTTTATGAGTCCGAGCTTTTAAGACTTAAATTTATTTCAAATCCATCAGATTTATTTAAAACATTGATTAGATTTGTCTCTAAATATGCAGTAAAAAAGGAAATAAAGCATTCGCTTTATCTATCAGAAAGTAAACTTTATAAATACTCGTCTGTTCATATTAAATTGAACACTTTAATTACAATCAAAAACATTTCATTAAATAAAGGTGATCACAGGAAATAACTAATATATTACGACGTCTTAAAGATTAATTGGAAGGTAAATTTTTTGAAGATTAACTTCTTACATGGTAAATGGGTAATTCTCATCAAAGCTCAAATTTAATGGTCACACAGTTATATTTCTTAAACGGTTTAATTTAAGAACAAAATTTTTATATCGGAAGATTAAACATGTATTAAGCTACTAAACAAACGAATTTTATACTAATGACAGCAATAATACATATTGAAAATTGATGAACTTGGTCAAAATTGGGCAGATTTTCTACGTTCTCATCGTGTCACACTTCCCGTTTCAGTAATACATTTAGTTACTACATCACCAAAATTCACCATATTTCTATGTAACTACTAGGAACGAACCCCTACGCGAGGAACTCATGCTTGAAATTAACTGTCCTAAGGAAAACCTTTTCTTCTTTTTCCACAACATTTTTGTTTCTGAATTTAGAGCCCCCTTTAGCTATAGAACCCTAAGTTTTATAATTCATTCCTTGTACCTCAGACAGTGTGATATAGACAATTTAAATAATGTTAAGTAATACCTAATTTCTAAATTAAGTTCTCAAATTTCTAAGCCGACTTAGCCTTGAAGGCTGTATGGCTATATTAGAAAATAAATAAATATACTAAAATCATCGTAATTAAATACACTTTACACATAATAGTCTAAAAAAATGTGTTTGTCTTTATTTTTAATTAAATACCCAATATGTGTCAGTCACACGATTTTAGGTACTTAAGATTTGCGTAGTTATGAAGACTTGATGTCGAAAATAACTGTAGGAAGGAGTCATAGACATCGATTCGGTAAAATATCAGTCGTGTGCGTAACATAGCATAATTCAGATGAGAGACTATCACTCCGAGAGATAAGATATTGGTAAGTTTTGATTTATTCATATGCTTACCATGTGCATTCCAATCACTTGCGTAGACAATATTGTTCACAATCTATTTTAGCAATTGCCATCTTATCGAAAGCTCAAAATGTTAGAGATATTCACATTGTATGTAATTTAGCTTGCTTTACTTAATCTTTTAGAAATTTACAAAAAAACGGTATTTTCATCACCTATGTGGCATCACTTTCGTGGCTTTTTTTTCAAATTCAAATTCAAAAATCTTTATTCAACATAGGCCTTTACAGACACTTATTGACGTCAAAACAAAGCAAAACAATCTAATTTAATGAAATCATATTAACCTTGTATGTGCACGTGCATTTTGGACACGAAGGTGACGAAAGGCCATGAAAGTGTTTTTTTACATACGGACAACATTGTAGTTTTTTATTATTTTGCATTTACAATGCTATTAAAAAATAAATTTTAATATTTGAAAGCAGTAGAAAAAGTTAACTACCGTAAGAGATAAGTTGATTATTAGTGTTTTTTCTAATATACCTAACTATTTAATTTCTACTACTTATATTCCATTACTAAAAGACCTATTTCACAATCGAAAGTTAAGTTTTGAATAGCTTACATGACAGATAATTGGACAGATGTTAAATGAAAAATATGTCAAAGAATCTGTCAAGTAAGCCATTCAAAACTTACTTATTGATTGTAAACCAGCCCCTAAGGGTAAAATTATAATATAAAATAATGCCATATCGTGTGTCAAGTAAGCTACTCACAATTTATTTTTTGGTTGTAAAATAGGCTCTAAATCACAGAATAGATAATAGTTACTGCCTAAATATACTATTGTTGACAGCTAGCCTGGCTTACCACCATTCAGTTATTCTGAAAGTAAATTAAATAGTAAGGTAAATAGGAAATATCAACTTGTCTCATATTGCCGTTTGCACGAATATAAGACGAGTTATTTTTGTGGAGTATTTTTCTATCTTATAAAAATCTATAGTTTTATGATTTTTCAATACTTCAAAATGCCGCAAACAGCTAAAGAACGCCAAAAAAGGCATACAAATAGAGAATGGAAAGGATAAAAGGAAACTCTGATCTTCATTCGACACATTAAAAACAAAAGCAAGAGAACGCTATCATAGAGAAAAGGCCAATGGAGTTATTTTACAATGAGACATTTTGTACTTTTTTCTTTACGTTAAACCTTCGTCATATTTGAAGAGTTCATTGTCTTTTGTAGTATTTTAGAATAAGTTTTTTGCAATAGCGCTGATTTTAAATATGTTTTTGTTTTTTAAATCATCTAGAAAAGTCTAATAATGGTTCGTATTACTGTTGTCAAGTTTGTTGTTATAATGATATAGAAAATTTGATTTTTTTGAGAGTTAAGACTTTGTAAAAAGAGCTTTAAAAAGTTAGTAGGTACCAATTGATTAGTTATGGACTCGGCACTGACCTAATCGGGCGGTCCGTGGTTCGATCCTTTTTTAGGGGGAATCTCTTGACGATTTATAAGGGACTGAAGCTGACAAGGCTATCCCTTGAATTGGTAAAAACCCCACACCCGGCTAAACCACACTCCGGTACCTCTCCGTCCTCGATAGAGGCACATTCGAAATCGGAGTAGCCATTCCCCGAACTGGGAACAGGCACAGTGGTGTAAATGAACTGGGACTCGCCAAGGGAGGGTTACCGAGTAACCTTGGTTGTGACCTCCCCGTGGTTCGATCCTGCCATGTACTAATAAGTTTTTCGTTTTTCGAATTTCATATGTTCATTTGCCGATGCTCCTACGGTGGAGGAAAATATCGTGAGGGAACCTACATATATCTGTGAAGTAATTCAAAGGTGTACTATATGAAGTCGACCAATCCATATTGGGCCAGTTTGGTTGACTAAGGCCTAATCACCCTAACATATGGTAGACACAAGCTCCTCGGTGGAAACAAATATGAGCCGTAATGATGAATTTTAGTTTTCATTATTTGTTACCATAAAAGACTGAGTATTGGTGAATTTAAAAATTTGCTCTTCTACTTGTAATATTACGGTTAAAGAAGGTGTTTAAATTACGCATTTAATACAAATATGTGATTATATTTATTACGTATATTATAAATGATACTTGTATCTTACGTTTTTGATGTAACGTAATAAAAACTCTTCATTAAAATCGAGTTTGTTTTGATTGACATAGTATATAGGTAACCTTTTTTAAAGGATAAGATAACCGAATCTAGGACCAAACTGCTAATTTGCCTGTTAGGATGACATGTTAGGTTCTGATCACAAAAAGACTGATCTAATATCTATGAAATATAAGCAAAACATATAAATAAGCTTGAAAAGTAATTCACTTATTGGTGTTCAATTAGAAAATACTTCAATTTGAATAATGCTCAAGTACTGCCTTCGCAGTGGTTACTGAACTAAAAATACCCTTAAGGATCGTTCGCTCAAGGGCAACATAATTGACTAAATAGTATGTAATTTGTTACATTGTCTGATACTATCAGAACTGAAAATAGTCCAATCAACGAAGCATTTCTAACCCGAAAAATTCTTCTGCCTCTGAAATTTGGGATGTGGTTAAGATACCTAATACAGATGACAGATGTACAATAATCCAACAAAATTTATAATGGGAAGTTAGGTATTTTTACCTAAACATGAAAAACGCTTATAGCTCTCTGTGGATATTTCCTCAGTTCGAAATTATTTTTGTATACGTACGTATGTACTAGTTAGAACAAGTATGTAAAGTAATCCAACATTTTTTCGATTTGCGTGATGCACTAAATTGAACTTTTAACATTTTGCGCAATAACTTCTATTGGAAAATTGCTCTGCTAATTTTTATTTTTTAATATGGTCTTATTTCCCTAAATGAATAGGTTTGTTAAGTAATCCAATAAATTTTCCTTTTTAAACATTTTTTATTTATTTTTGCTTAATAACTTGATGTGAAAAATTACTCCGTCCATTTTTATACCTTTATAGGTTATATGATTTAATATTAAAACAGAATTATCAATAATCCAACAAATTTTCCAACGTTCATATATTTTTTAAAACATGTTCGCTTTTAAATAGTCAATTATTACTGGCGCGACCCGCAAGTGCAGCATTGCCAGGCGATAGTGAGTATGTGGGCCGCGCTTCGCCTAGGCACGCATCACAGATTAATACAATAATCAATAAATCTTGGCGACAATTAATTAGTAATGTTTTCAACATTGGATATATGTATTACCTAACCACTTTTACTTTGTAGCCACAACATATAAATTAGACATTACATTAGACGATAAAAATAGTCAAGCCGCGCGCAAATACCGACTATTTTTTTTAATACTTTTCAAAAGAATTTATCTAGCAGAGCATTATTTTTGTCGTGCCGGTTCGAAATTCATATAAAACTTAAGTAAGTTACCTCTTTAGTAAACATGTAAGGGCTTTAAATAAATTTTCACTTCTCGTGCTCGCAAAGCTCGTCTTTATGTCGTTTATAGGCTGCATAAAATGGCTTTCATGTTCTAGAGCATAAAGTAAAATTTTCTTTTAGACGAAGATTCTTAGGCCCAACAGCCAACAACGCTCAGCCTAAAACTTCACAGAATTTATTTATATTAATAACTTGCGAAGTAGGTGTATATTGGGCATTCTAAAACAGTTTTCATCAAAACACCGCAAACTAACGCAGTGAGATTTGAGCTACGCTTCGCTGCGCTCTAGCTCCGCAAATCTCACTGCGTTCGTTTACGGTGATTTGATGAAAACAGTTTAAGATTGCCCAATATACATTATATAGGGTTAAATGGAAAAGAAGATTTTTTATTTCATTTCATTTCATAATGTTTCTATTGTGTTGTGTTGTTTGACTGTAAACAGTATACTTTTGATTGATTGCGATTTACTAGACACATTTTCAAGGTTTTCTATCTCAGAATATTAAGGCATTCAACTAGGTAGCAGTGCAATAACAACAGAAATTAAACAGGTTGAGGTTTCGTAGCTTCAGGACTCAACTCTCGGATAAGTACCGTTCTACACTCTGCCTGCCATACAGTTTCAAAGCATTCCCACGAAATTCATTTATCAGCAATAAATTTATTGCACATTATTCATATATCCAGTTACGAGTGCTTACTCAAATAATAAGGCTTCTTTCACACGTTAATACTTTTATTTGTTTATTAAATTACTTCAATTAAATATATTCTTTATTATAAAACAAAGTATAAAATTGTTGATTTTTACAAAATATTTAAAAGGGCGGGCTAATCCCTGAAAGATGTGTTCCAGTCATCACACGAATAAAAAATAGAAAATAAATATTCCAATAATTTAAAAAATGAAAATATAAAAAATATTAAGAACATTTTAACTACCTACCTTGGCTGACTAAGGTCTTAACATCCTAATTAAATAGGGTAGTGCGGTGGGAACGTGTATGAGATGCTGCCGATGAATACCACCTATGTATTATTACAATAATTTTCATAAACTTCTATGTTTCTGTCCTCATGTCGTATCAATATCGTTATGCTATAAATACATTCGGTTCGCCTAATAGAACGATATAACTATTGTTTATCTGTTTTAAATAGTAGTATCGAAAAATGAAAATTAGAAATCGCATCCGTTATTATAAAGAAGACTTTTTAATTTGGAGATAATATTCGTTAGTAATTGTAAATATGTATGTACATGTATAATTTAAATAAATATAATAAACCCGAAATGAAAAAAAATTTGGAGCATGCAGCCTTACACGAGATTTCTGCATCAGCAGAATTAAACGGTTACCAACTATTTTGCTGTATATGCACAGTATTGTATTGCAAGTTTGTGGAAATAAACGACAAACAATTAATTTGCTGATTATTTCCGCGTCATATTGCACATTGGTAGAATTATGGGTAAATATCAAATTTTGCTAAATATCATGAAAGTCAGAGGTGCAAAACGTTATTAAGTTTTATATTTCGAGTATGGAACCGACTTTTTGAAAGTAAACTACCAAACTATAATCTTCTCTTAGATGTTGTGATGCTGAATAACGATCTACTACTACCTCGAAAATAAAAATCCAATACACGTAATTGCGTCAGTTCGTCGTTTTGTTTCTTTCTTGCTACGTAAGTACTTTTTTTTTATATAGCTGACAAAGTTCAGCCGATGATCGGACCGTTTTTGGATCATACGCAACTGCGGATCAAAAATTTTGTTGCAGACCTGAGAACTGCTCCACTCACACGTCCCGGGTACCATAGTACCCAGAGCGCTTCGCGTCTCCTTTGCCTAAAACGCGCGGTGTGATAAAAAAATCACGAAAAAAAAAATATTTTCTCTAAATAAAGTGTCAGTTCTTTAGTGTTTGAAAAACGAACACTGACCATGGAAGTGGAAGTGAATGCATTAGGATTCTCGATAACGTATAGACATCATATCCGTGAATGCATATTTGTTTTCTTATAAATATTTTGTGTGGATATGATTTGGACGGAAATTAATAATTTTGTGATTATAGATATAATATTTTATAATATTACTTACTTATTTAACAATATAAAAATTAATGAGCATTCTTTTTTAGATTAGTCATGTTAAATAAAAATGATTATAAAGATAAGGTATAGGTTGAGAACCTCAGTAAAATTATTACTTGCATTGCACTTTTCTTATATAAAATCCGGAAAAACTGTAGTCACAGTACACTCCAGTGCTATCTCTGACCACTAACAGTGCTTCAGTACCTCCTCATCAAAAAATCTCAAGACCAAGACAGCTGAAAAATGTTCGTAAGTTTTTATACTTTATTGCTATACTTTATATCTATTCTTTAATTGTCTATAAGTGGTTGATCATCTTCATGCTTCAACAAATTGAGCCGTTGGACCAGGCTGTATATGACGTGACCTCTCCAAGTGCTGTCTTCACGAGGGACCATCAAGCCCAGCAGTGGCATGCTGATTGACTGATGATGATGATATTTTTTTTATCTTATGAATTGAAGATGTGAATCTTCAACTCGTTTTCTTGTAACCACTCTTAATACTAATATGACATTTACTATTTTCAGGTCGGATAGCAAGCAAAACAAAAGGTCAGCCAAGAAGAGCTGTGAATCTGACCTTTTCTTTGATACCGACGACGAAGACATCAGGTACTTTTATTGCTATATTTACATATATCTAAATTTCAAGTGTTTAATGTGTACAATAATCGTGTATCCTTTTTCTATCTCCCTAGTCCAAAGAAGAGAAGCAAGGCGATAAAGTGCCTATCGAAGGCGAAGAGTGCAGAAGTGAAGAATACATCGTCGTCCAATACTTCTGAGTGGTTGTTCGACTCAGAGTCGGACAGCGAGGTTTCGCGGCCGCCAAACCTGCCAAACAAGATCACCAGTATCCTGACACGCCGAGTACCTGGTGGTGTAACGCGTCGGACTGCACAGCTCGACGGCGACTTGCTAGTGGAGCTACGCCTCTACAACCAGAAGGAGGTATCTAATCTCAGCGGCCTTGACCGGTGCGAGCGCGCTATCGTTTGGGTACGCTTGCAAGGCGAAGCAGAATCTCCAGAATTTTACGCATTAAAAAAATTTGTAAAATTAGCTAAGGCAAAGTTTACCACAGAGGGGATATTTTATAAAGATAAAGTTAAAAAATAGGTTCTCTTTTGTTTCTCTCTGCATAAATTATGTTTTAGCTGGTTTACTTATTGTTTATCGTTAGCAAACTCAAAGATTAGGTACTTACATACTTAAGCCTTTATTACTTTAACTTTGAGAATTTGTACTGTCCAAATCATAATGTCGAGGTCTACTTTCTGTTCAGTTTGTGACGTATCCGTAAATAACAAAGTTTTCTCTGCACATTTGAAAAGTATTTTACATAAGAACAACAGTTCGGTCGTTGATAGTGAGGGGGTTGAAAAAGTTCATAGCGCTTTTCGTAATCGTATAGCATCGTACCGTGTTCGATATCAAGATGAGGGTCATGATAGTGCGCGTGTTCGCCCGCCCGCCGAGTTTTTATGGCACTTGCGCTCTCGCGTACGCCTATTGCTCATAGCGAAAATTCAAGCTCACACTAATGTTAAAGCTAATTTTGAACTTTTCTGTGAATTCTTTCTGCTTAGTAAGTATGATTCGATTTCAATCAAGTCATTTGCAACGGAAAACTTCATCTTGCATCAAAACTTCAATTTTGAAGATATGTTTTCAAAAATTATTCACTTAATTTGTAAAAAAATTGAAGAATTTGAAGAAAGAGATAGTGGGTGGGCCTATTTACAAAGCCTATATCTAGAAGTAAATATAAACAAATATAACCCGTTAAGAGGCTCCAGTTTTATAGAATTACCAAAGTCCATAAAATGTAAACGAGCATGTATCAACATTCAAAATTCTGATAATTATTGTTTTTTATGGTGTGTCATGGCAGCACTATTTCCTATAAACAGAAACGCACATCGAACGTCAGCTTACCCACACTTTAAAAATGTACTCAATATCAAAAATATGATTTTTCCAGTTGGGTTTGCGGACATCAAAGTTTTTGAAAAGAATAATCCTCGCATAAGTATTAATATTTACGGCATTCAAAAGAATGGTAACATTGTTGGACCTTTATACAAAAGCGAGATTCGCAAAGATCATCACATTAATATGCTTTTCCTGGAAAACAGAAAACGCACCCATTACTGTCTTATTAAAGATTTATCTAAATTACTTCGTCTTCAATTAACTAAACATCATTCTAAAATATATTTATGCGAGGATTGTATGATATTCTTTGATAGTAATGATAAACTGAAAGCTCATGTTTGTGGTGGTGTATCGACAATATTACCCGGTGATGGAACACGAATTCAATTTAATCATTACGAGCGAATGCATGACATGCCCTTCGTCTTATACGCAGATTTTGAATCATTATTAAAACCAACTGAACTCGATTCTGGATCAGGCTGTACAAAGATATTGCAAAAACACGTACCATCAGCATTTGCTTATTACGTTGTGTGTTCTTATGATAAGTCGCGTAATAAATATGTATCTTATCGAGGTCCAGCCTGTGTAGAAAAGTTTTTAGAAAGTCTATTATTGGATATAACCGATATTTATAACGTTTTGCAGTCGCCAGTGGCTATTTGTTTAACAAATGAAGACAAAGCGAACTTTGCTCGGGCTACAAATTGTTTTCTTTGTGATAAAATATTGTTTGACGATAAAGTTAAAGATCATTGCCATCTTACAGGACGCTATCGTGGTGCAGCTCATTCTTATTGCAATATTAGATATTGTTTGCCTAAGTTTGTTCCTATATTTTTTCATAATTTAGCGGGTTATGACAGTCATCTTTTTATACGACAGTTGGGAAAACTATCAGGAAAAATACAAGTAATAGCAAAAAATAAGGAAAACTACATATCTTTTACAAAATTTTTTCAAATTAATGATAAAGATATCATACCTGTTCGATTTGTTGATTCTTTTAAATTTTTAGGCACAAGTCTAGAGAAACTTGTCGCAAACTTAAAAAATGACGACTTTAAACATCTGCGGCGTTATTTTCCTTCTCGTGAGCATTTTGCTTTAATAAAACGAAAAGGGGTGTATCCATATGAATACATGACTACTTGGAGTTCATACGAAGAAAAAGTACTTCCGCCTCAGGAGTTCTTTTTCAGCAAATTACGCAATAGTAATATATCTAAAGTAGATTATGATCATGCAAAAAAAGTCTGGCAAACGTTTGAATTATCGAATCTCGGTGAATACACAGACTTGTATCTTAAGTCAGATGTTCTTTTATTAGCTGACGTTTTTGAAAGTTTTCGTCAGACATGTAAGATGAATTATAAATTAGATCCAGCCTTTTATGTTACAGCACCGAGTCTCAGTTTTGATGCCATGCTATTAAAAACAGATGTTAAATTAGAATTAATACACGACCTGGAAATAATAAGAATGATTCAAAAAGGTATTCGCGGTGGAATATGTTTATGTTCGACAAGGTATTCAAAAGCCAATAACAAGTATTTAAAAACTTACGATCCAAGAAAAAGTAATAACTTTCTAATTTATATCGATTGTAATAATCTCTATGGATATGCAATGTGTGCTTATTTGCCTCATTCCAATTTTAAGTTATTGAATGACTTGGAAATCGCTGGAATAGATTTTATAAATGTGCCAACTAACGGAGACACTGGTTATATACTAGAAGTAGATTTAGAATACCCCGAACATTTGCATAATGATCATAACGATTTTCCATTCTGTGCTCAAAAATTTACTCCGCCAGGTTCTAAAACTTCAAAATTGATTCCAAATTTATACGATAAATATTTCTATGTCATACATTTTGCTCATCTGCAAACATGTATAAAACATGGTTTGTTGTTAAAAAAAATACATAGAGTTATTCAATTTAATCAGAGTCCTTATTTAAAGCAGTATATTGACATGAATACTGAATTACGAAAAAAAGCTAAATCTACATTTGAACAAGATTTCTTCAAACTTCTTAACAACAGTATATTTGGCAAGACGTTAGAAGACACAGAAAAGAGGGTTAATGTGAAATTAGTCAATAAGTGGAATGATGATAGTAACAAAACAAAGAAAAGTTTCTGTGCAGAGCAAATGATAGCTCGACCAAATTTTCACAGTGTTACAATTTTCACTGAAAACTTGGTAGCCATTCAAATGAAGCCTGAAACAATCACTTTGGATAAACCTATATACATTGGTTTTTCCGTTTTGGAAATATCTAAGAGTCACATGTTTGATTTTCATTATTCTATTATGAAGCCTTTTTATAAGGAAAAGTTAAAACTTTGTTATACGGATACTGATAGTTTTTTGTATTCAATAGAAAGTAAAGATTTTTATGCTGATTTAAAATCAAATTTTCTTCCCTATTTCGACACTAGTAATTATTCTGTAAATAACGTATACGACATTCCTAGTTGGAACAAAAAGGTGCCAGGTCTCTTTAAAGATGAGCTAGGAGGAAGTTTGATTTCGAAGTTTGTAGGATTAAGGTCCAAGTTATACTGTATTAAAACGGCAGAAGATGAATTAAAAAAAGCAAAAGGCATACAGAAGCAAGTATTAAAAGATGTACAATATAAAGATTATTACAAGGTATTAAATGAAAATACATTTTTGAAGAAAAAAAATATCATATTTAAATCTCTTAAGCACGAAATATTTACTCAAGAACAGAACAAAATAGCTTTGTCAGGTAATGACGATAAACGTATCATATTAAAAAACAAAATTTCTACTTTATCATGGGGTCACTGGGATAGTTTAGTTTAATATCATTAGTTTTTCTTTAGAAGCACCGTATTGTATAGTTTATTATTATTTTAATGGTAATCATGAATCAAATTGTAAGTTGAGAAATATGTTACCCCATCATCTATTTATTTATTTATTATATGGCTTAAGTAATGAATAAGTTAATAGAATAAAAACATACATGAAATTGTATAGTATGTACCGACACGGCACTTTATATTGTAAAGTTATTTAATTTTAATATTGTTATCCATCAGTTATTTGTTTAATAGTATTATACATTGTTTTTAATGGTAAATAGGTAAATTAATTACCTAGTTTTAATCAAATACTTAATGTTGTATTGTAACGATGAAAATATATAACGTTATAAACCAGCTACCATGTTTTTTTTATATTTCATAATCCATAAAATATAAAACTATTAATAAAATAGCACACGCAATGAACAATTCGAAACTGGTTGGGACATGTTATTGCTGATTTAGGTATTCCAACTTATAGTTCATTAGTAATTTGTCCAATTGCGATTCCGTGCGAATGCTTTGTTGTTATGTCAGCATTATATTTACACTATAAATAGCTATTAAAGTCGAATGTTTTTAAAATTTGTTTCACACATAATTAATCAAGTGACAACTACGGTCACCCAAATACATCATGGTAAGTCGTATAAATTATTTTTCTTCAAACTCTTTTCTTGTGTAGTGGTTAGATCACTAGTTAATGTTTATTTGTATATTTGATTTAGTTGGAAGATAATGTTGTTGTTAATACCTTATGGTTGTGATGCTGTTATCGTGATTCTCATATTCTATCGGTTCCGTATAAGATAGTCAGCCTTCTTGTGGATCCTAGATATACTCTTCTACCTCCGCCACTATATCAATCATTTCTTCGATGTGAAATTATTTTTGTTGCATAATAAATTAAATTTCAGAATACCCAAGAAATCTCGCAGTCGCTACTCATAAGCAAGGAGGCAACAGAAGATTATCCTCCTTGCTTTGAGCAAAATGCGCAAGATATGTTGGAGGGCTTCTCTGAAGAATTTCCACATTGGAATGCTAAAGATTCACCGCTGCATGCCAAGGTGGTTAAAAGTCTTTTTAATAAAAAGAAGCCCATGAAGAGGAGAAGCAAGTTACTGCAGAATACGAAGGGGAACGAACCTTCTTATTTAATTAAAACAATACCTACTAAAGGGCGGCGATTAATTAAATTAGAAATATTAGATCTGGAATCAACCAGCAATGATCCATTAATAAAAACACAATATGTGGTAACCGAGCATATTGATCCAATAATGGATCAAGCAGAAAATATTATAACTAATATCTCTAAGAAAATATGTGGTTACAGTTATAGTTTTTAAATAACTATTGCTGACCTAAAACATTTGTAGATGTATATTAAAATTCTCTAATGTGCTAGATGCGTACCTACTATCTTTAGTTACGTGTACACTCACGGAGATACATTATTTCAACAACATTATTCTTCTGAAAAATTATAGTAATGCTTATAAATTTTACTAACTAAGACTTATGTTATTTTAAATAGTTATGTTAGTTTAAGTCTTGTATTGTTTTCAATAAATATTATTTAAAAATAAAAAGACGTATGAAAATATTTGTTTTTATTTTAACACCTCTATAATGTAATCAAATATTTTGAAAAACATTCATTCAGAATTACCTCTATAAATAAATCTAAGATAAAATTTATTAGAATTCAAATACATAGTTTAAAATAATGGTAATAAAATTAAAAATATAGTTTTATTTATTAAAGAACGCAGTGTATTACTTTGTTAAAGTAGGGATGCAAGTAATTAAACAATGTTTATTTTTAAGCATCGATTCCTTACTCATATCATTTTTTATTGCACGATTCGAGAGGGGTGAGAGCTCTTTCTTCTCTCTCCATTCTTCTCGATGCTTTAACATTGTGTGTTCTAGACACGTCCAATAACTTAATATAATGAGTGGTAACAGTATCCAAATTCTTCTACTCCTTGCTATTGTTACCGCCGTCGAATGCTTAGTCTATATGGTGGAGTGAGTGCACTTACAAGTAAATATACTGCTAGTTCTCTTATTATTACGAACGCAAAGTGTTATATCCATTTTGTTAAAAGCCACGAATCAAAACGGACAAGTTGCTATGAAGTTCCTCAAACAAAAGGAAACGTTAAAATTAGATTATAATATCTGTCCTGCATCATTATGTGAAGCAAAGCGACATGGCAACTTATTGCCGAGCACTATACGATGTATTGTTTGTGGACCATCAAATTGCGGCAAGACAAACTTAGTAATAGGTTTGTTATTACATGAGAATGGTGCACGTTTTCGTAACTTATATGTATATTCTAAATCATTATACCAACCAAAATATGTGTTCTTAGAAAAAGTATTAGATTTAGTTGCAGACATATCTTATAGTAAATATAACCATAATAATGATATCATAAGCCCACACGAAGCTTTGCCAAACTCCATTATAATATTCGACGACGTAGCTTGTGAAAACCAAAATAGCATTCGGGATTATTTTGCTATGGGTCGACATAAGAATATTGATTGTTTTTACATTAACCAAACATACAGTAAAGTACCTAAACAACTTATAAGGGACAATTCTAACCTCATTATTTTATTTAAACAAGACGATGTAAATTTAAAACACGTTTACGATGAGCATGTAGGTTCAGATATGTCGTGGTCTCAGTTCCGTGAAATGTGCTCAACTATTTGGAATAAACCATTTAATTATGTTGTGATCAATAAAGACTGCGAAAGAAATAAAGGATGTTATAGGATGGCATTCGATACTTTTGTAGTAGTAGATTAATATACATAAGTTATTGTTTCATCAATACACAATCACTATTACTCTGGATTTTGCATTGAACGGAATCCTTGTCAAAATGGAAAAGCAACTTAAAAAACAAATTGTAAAAGCTGCAGCTGCTGTAAAAAGAAAGGTTGAAATGATAAAGGATATGAAAAATACAAATGATGCCACTCTGGAATCCATATTCAAACCTATAACCGAACCACTGAAACAAATAGCCATTAAGAACAATGAAATTTCTCATGAAGATGAGGATGAGTTTGAACATTATACAATAAAAAAAAATAAACATAATGACAGCGAGGCAACAAATTTTTCTGATGACGATTTTAATGAAGAAGAGGAACAACAGTTCTATAAAAAATTTAATTCCGAAAAAACCCTTGTCGTATCACCTTCTGACAACAATAATATGAGTGATGCTTCCTTTAAGTCCTTTCAATCATCACCAAATGTTTCACTTAATAGTTTATCGTGGTGTGCTTCACCCGACGCAAATATCCCTTTTGGAATAAAAAATGAACGAGGAAAACTTATGCTCGGCCAAACACGTGTTTTCGACGACGGAAAAATTATAAAAATTGGAAATCGAAGTTTAAACAAAACTCTTGGATTAAAAGAATTACTATTTGAAAAGACACCAAATTTGGATGTTATCACAGATGAAGATTTGCAAAATTATAAAGAGCTTCTAATAGAAACGAATGCACATAGGCGTAATTGTGATCCACGCAAGCCAATTAATAGTAACAAAGGGTTTAAGTACATGCATATTATTAAACCACTGTTTAAGTTCTCTAGAAATAAGTATGACAGCACAGAAAGTCTTACGGTAGGAAAAGGAATAAATCTTTTAAAAAGTGTAAAGAAAGATATAGATTACGTTTATTGGGATGATCCAAATGAATTAGTAGATCGATTGAAATTACTGTTTGCATCTCGTGATGCTGGCAATACCGGCTTAGATAATGAAATTATTGCGATTATAGAAGAGCTGTACGAAGCAGGCATCATTAAAAACACCAAATATAAGGAACCTAATTTTAAAAAACTGATCAGTAGTTATACAGCAAACACCGCATAGATACGGAAATGAATGTAGATAAATTTGGTCATCACGTTCATAAACGTTTACGATTAGAGGAATATATTGGAAATCTCAACGATACATTAGTGAAGTCAGAAACAGGTGAATATGATTTAAAATCATCAAGATTAAAAGGGCTTATATCGCCAGGCAATGATGACGAAGCCGCCAATAAAGCTTACGTGGATGAAAAGATACACGAACTAAGAACTAATATTTTAAGTGATGTAAATATTCGTTTAAATGATTTTGAAAGTTCAATACTTAATAAGCTAGCCACCTTGTTTTACACAAGGACAGAAATTGATCACATGCTTCAAGAGAAACCAGATAATAATGAGCAAACAAGACATAGTGAATGAGCTTCACAAAGCAGCAAGAAGGAATTTTTCCCGGCGATGTACGATCATAAAAGGAATAGATGATTTATGGCAAGCCGACCTCATAGATTTGCAAAAATATTCACAGTTTAATAAAGGGTATAAATATATTCTTATCGTAATTGACACTTTATCAAAATATGTATGGATCAGACCTTTAAAATCAAAAGCGAAAAATTATGTTACAGATGCAATGCAAAGTATTTTAACTACATCATTACGAAAACCTAAAAATTTACAAACTGATTTAGGCACAGAATTCTACAATGATAATTTTAAACAATTAATGAAAAAGTATAATATTAATCATTATTCAACATATTCTATTAAAAAAGCATCTATAGTAGAAAGAGTTATAAGAACAATTAAATCTCACCTTTACAAACTATTTAGTTTGAACGGAAATTACCAATGGTATAAAAATATTTTAAAGGACGTTGTAGAACACTACAACAACACTTTGCATAGAATAACAAAATTTAAGCCTGTGGAAGTTAACAAAGTAAATGAGCTTATAGTCAAAGGTTATATTATGAATTCTCAAAAGAATAAAACAAGTCGGGGATATACATTTCGTGTTGGTGATTATGTTCGCATAAGTAGATATAAAGCAGATTTTTACAAAGGCTATACGCCAAACTGGTCCACCGAAATATTTCGTATAGTAAAAGTTAATCACACTAACCCAACAACTTATCAAATAGAGGACAGACGCAATCAAAGAATCCTCGGCTCATTTTATGCATACGAGTTACAAAAAACTAAGTTTCCAGACCTATACCTCATTGAAAAGGTTATAAAAAGAAAAGGAAACAAATTGTTTGTAAAATGGTTAGGATTAAGTAATAGCGAAAATAGTTGGGTTGATAAGAATAAATTGGTTTTATGATATAAAATAGCTCAAGATATCTTTATTGATTCACTTTTTGTTTATCAATGAAGAAAGGAAGTGGTATCATAAACAGCTTAATAAATAAGATTCCGTTTGAGTTACATTTACCGGGCTACCAATATTGCGGACCCGGCACAAAGCTTCAGAAACGATTACTTAAGGGTCAGCGAGGAATTAATAAATTGGATAACGCTTGTATGCACCACGATATTGCTTACATAAACAACGACGCTAACGTAAGGCACAAAGCTGATCTAGATCTATTAAATATGGCTCAAAGAAGATTGAAATCAAAAGACGCTGGAAAGAAAGAAAAAATTTCTTCATGGATAGTAAAAAATGCTATGAAGGCCAAATTAAGAGCTGGTGCAGGTGCTCGGTCGTTTATGACGGCTGTGAAAAAACTCAAATCTAAATTAAAAAAAATAAAATCTAAAGACACAAATTCTACTATTAAATATGCGGTCGCCGCTGCAAAAAAACTATTTAGAAATAAAAATAAAATGAGTTTACCTCGTTGTATTCCTATTCCAAAATGTGGAGGACTGTTACCGTTAATTCCTATTTTCGCGGGATTATCAGCTTTAGGTTCACTGGCTGGTGGAGCAGCTGGCATAGCAAAAGCGGTTAATGATTCAAAAGCAGCTCAAAAAGCTCTTCAAGAATCGGAACGACATAATAAGATGATGGAGGCGGTTGCTCTCGGAAAAGGATTATATATTAGACCTTATAAAAAGGGTGCAGGTCTATATTTGAAACCCTCAAAAAACTAATAAAGCGGCTACCTAGGCGGGCATTAACTAATTGGGATATATTAGAACATGCTAGTGATATTCCATTTTTTCGTGGTGTTTTCATGAGGGATACGTTGCCCTCAAAACCTAGGAAGATAGAATGCGGTATTATAAATTTAGATACTTCAAATAACATTGGAACACATTGGGTAGCCTACGTGAAAGAAAATAAGTATGCTGAATATTTTGATAGTTTTGGTAATCTGAAACCTCCGTTAGAACTACTTGATTACTTAAGAAATGTTTCTTTAAATTATAACTATGAGCAATATCAAACATTTGACTCTGTTAATTGCGGCCACCTTTGTATAAAATTTTTAAAGGAGTATTGGAAAACACATTTATATAAAGCTTGAAATAAAATTCTTTATCAGTAGTAAAATGTCTTTCACTGTGTCTATAACTGGAAAAGGATCCTCTCTGATAACAAACTACTCACCTACTTTGGAATTAAGTGGATACTATGAGTGTGGATTGTTGTATTTTTCAACATTTAATTCTATACCCAACATAGATAAAAGAAATAATAAATTCTACTATGACGATAACGAAGTAATCGAAATACCTGAAGGAGCTTATGAACTTCAAGATATCTGTGATTATTTAAAGACATACATTAGAAATGCAATGTTAAAATTAACTTGTAATAATAATACTTTAAAAACTACAATTTTTTGTACTAAAGATGTTCATTTCAACAAAAGTGACTCACTTGGAAGGATTTTAGGTTTTGGTGGAGAAACAATAAAGGCATTAAAAAGGACCGAATCTCTGTATCCTGTCAGTATATTGCCAACAACCATTGTGCGCATCGAATGCGACGTAGTTAGTGGGTCATTCGTGAACGGATCTGCAAGTCATATTATTCACGAGTTTGTTCCTAACGTACCACCTGGTTATCGGATCATTGAAGTGCCGAAAAATCTAATATATTTTCCTGTAAATAAAAGTTCTATAAGTGCAATAACTATACAATTATTAGACGCCGAGAATAAACAAATCAATTTACGAGACGAAGAAGTACAACTGTATCTACATTTTCGTAAAAATGATAAATTTCAATAAAAATCATGACACAGCTTGCATTCAAGTTAGTACTAGAAGATCACCTCATAAAAGCACACCGCTTCACATAAAAAAGAAGCTCACCAAAAACAATAAGGAATTTTTGAAGTTGATTGGCTTGTTAAAATGAATATTTTAAATATATCTCAATCAACATCATACGACAATAGTATTGAAAGTTTCGAATATCATTCTTATAAACCGTACGTAACAAGTTTCAACAAGAATGATGAAATAAGAATACCTATTAATCAACAAGATCTATGTCTGTTACCCTCACTCAGCACTTTGTATATTGAGGGTAAAGCCAATGTTTATAATAGTTCGACTAAAGAAAAAATATCAAATGTGTATTTTATCAACAATCCAATACTATATTTATTTCAAGATATTCGATATGAGTTAAACGGAATAGAAATAGACAAAATAAAAAATGCTGGCATAACTACAACAATAAAATCGTACCTCTCGTTAAATGATAATGAATCTAAATGCTCACGTGTATGGGGATGGTCAACTTCTGGTACAAACAATCTTAACGGAGGAATTTTTTCGGCTTCTGTGCCGTTGAAGAAAATTTTAGGTTTTGCAGAAGATTATGAAAAAGTTATAATTAACTCCAAACATGAATTGGTGCTATTAAGAAGCAATACGAATCTCAATGCTTTGAAATTAAATGTCGGAGAGGTGGTCGAAGATATAACTATTAGCAAAGTTGTTTGGCGAGTTCCGCACGTTAAAGTATCAGATCGTGAAAGAATCAATTTGTTGAAACATCTAGAAAAGGACAGGCCTATTACACTAGCATTTCGAAATTGGGATTTGTATGAATATCCATTATTACCGAAGACACGTAAACACACTTGGTCTATCAAAACTTCGTCACAGATAGAGAAACCAAGATTCGTTATTATAGCCTTGCAAACCAATCGCAAACACAATGCGGAAATGTCAATGGCAGAGTTCGATCACTGCAATGTACGAGATGTAAAAGTATATTTAAATTCATCGTATTACCCTTATGAAGGATTGAATGTCAGTTTCTCAGAGGATAAATTTAATTTATTATACGAACAATATGCAAGATTCCAACAGTCTTATCATGGACGGCGACCAGAGCCGTTGATGAGCTTGAAGGAATTCAGAGACGTTGCCCCATTATTTGTTATTGATTGTTCTCACCAACAAGAAATGATAAAGGGATCAATCGATGTCAGAGTGGAGATTGAAACAGACCAAGAAATCCCGGATCAGACAGCAGCATATTGCTTGATTTTAAATGACTGCATTTTTGAGTACAAACCTCTGAGCAATATTGTGAAGAAAATATCTTAACTAAATAAAGTGCAATCAAAAGGTATTTGAAAGAACAAACTTCAACTTTATGTTAAACAGTGGAATACAACGAAACAATGAGTGCTGATAAGAGTTCGATACTTTTTGTTGATGTTCAAGGATTCAAAGACTGCAAAAATAATTTTATTATTAAGGAATTTGCGTTAGCCACAAAAGAGTTTACGCAAGTCTTTTTAATAAAACCTCCATATTCGTATCTAAAATTATCTGCCGAAGAAAAAAGAGCAGTCAATTGGATTGAACGCAACAGAGGAATATACTGGAGTCAAGGCAATATAGATTTCAGAGAATTTAAGAGATTAATTATTCCAATTTTAAAGGACCAAACCATAATAATGAAAGGTGTTGAAAAGCAAAAATGGATTAAAGATTTGTGTTCTGACTGCTTTTTGATAAATGTTGAAGGCAAAGGTTGTCCTAATTTTGCAACATTGCGCAATAGTTATGCTAAAGGTGGAGCTAACTTCAATTGTATAACTCATAAAAAAGAGTGCGCTCTAAGGAATGTTTTATTCATAAAAAAGTGGTACTTAAGCACATGTAATTTATGACTTCAGTAAATTGTACTTGAATGAAAATTTGTATTTAAAGTATTGTTCTAGTTTAGCTATGATGATATTTGTTACTTGCTTTATAATAAAAAAATATTTTTAACAAAAATTTCTGCGTTTTATTAATGAAAACAAATATGGTGATTCAATATACTCGCATAACTCTTTATTTATCAAAAATTACAATTTAATGGTATGAATAATTTAACCCTGTATAATGTATATTGGGCAATCTCAAACTGTTTTCATCAAATCACCGCAAACGAACGGAGTGAGATTTGAGCTACGCTTCGCTGCGCTCTAGCTCCGCTACGCTCCGCAAATCTCACTGCGTTCGTTTACGGTGTTTTGATGAAAACTGTTTTAGAATGCCCAATATACACCTACTTTGCGATAATTTATTTATTTGCTTTAATTTATTTGTCTTGTGTTTTCTACCTCAAAAGTTATGAAACCAGATAAAAATAGTAACCAGTTATTATTAAAACGCATCGAAATATTTTTATTACTTGGCAGAATTTTTCAATATTGTGTTACATATTTTTCGTATATATTTTGAAGTAGGTAATTGTTTAATTTTCTTGCAATCGAAGTGAAAAGCAGAGTGTAAAACACTGGCATAAACAAGTCATTGTACTCCTCAACTTACTATCCACCCGAGCCGTCGTCTCGGGCTACAGTGCCTCATTTTATGCCCTTGTTGTACAATCTACTATTGTTCCATTTTCAAATTATATTGCCGGGCGTTCTAGCACGCTAGATAAAAAATTGCTGCTGCTGCTTGGTCTTTTTTTTACGAGGAAAATGCTTTTACGTACCTCCAAACCCTTGGGTAGGGGCAAGGGTGCGTGGGACTCCACGGTAGAGTGCCGCATATACCCACTAAACCCTTCGGGAACACCTATCCGGCCATTTCAGAGCGGCTGCGAGCAGGCGCATAGCGCTGCGCTCGCGTGAGCCAACTCGGCCTGTAGACTATCCTCTCTGCATGAGAGCAGCTTGTGTCCCAGAGCTGCTCCTACCGTCACAGGGATCGAGTGCAATACAGGCAACATGGCGCCCAACTGCGTTGCCCGCCGCCCCCACTAAGGTGGCGGAATCAGGGCGTTGTAGCCACTTCTTCGCCACCCTAACCTTCTCGCACTGGCGAGGGGGGTCCGCCTCACGAGCTCTCTCGTGGCGCTCCTTCGTCTCCATGACCACTTCACAAAAGTGAAAAACAGCATCCCAGGCCGCCCGCTCGGTGAGCATAGCTCTAACCACAGCGGGCAATGAGAGGTCAATAACAATTACGGACATAAGATCACCGCGCTGAGAAGTCCATGCAGGACATTGCACAAAAGTGTGTAGCGCGGTGTCTTCGTCCGCACCGCAATGGTGACAACGTGGGTGATCTTCCCTCCTGGCAACCTTGCGAAGGTACCTGTCAAAGCAGCCATGCGCCGACAGTACCTGCACGAGGTGGAAGGTGAGGGTGTCGAATCTCCTTGTAACCCAGTCACGGAGAACAGGATGGAGCACCGCGTTGATCCACTGACCGTATTCTGCTCTTTCGAGCCTTGAAGACCACGAGGACCCAAGAACTGAATTCATGGCCTCTTCACGCCAACTTTTCACCTCTCTCTCAGTCAGGCGACTCTTTTATTATATACCGCCGTTAGTACATGTGCCTCCAAATCCCATGGTGGCATCGATGCCAAGGCGCAGGCGGACTCCGCGGATAGCTCTCGTCACAAGACAGCACTAGGAACTTTGGTGTTGGTTAACAACCTCCCCAGGGCCATGGCTGTGGTTACCAATTTTGGAGCCAGTCGAGAAAAATGTTCTCTAAAGTTCCAGCTCCTGTCCAGCACTAAACCCAGATACTTCAAGTGTGGAGTAATATCCACCCGTGTCCCATTGATCATAAGATAGGTGGGGGTCCTTGGGAGGTCCATGGACGACCAGGGCCTCCGTTTTATCGAAAGCCCTAATCTTTCAATTCTTGAGACGACTTGTTCCACGCCAGCTGTAGCTAATAGGGAAGCCAGTCTGTAATTCTTTCCACGAACTGTAACAAGGGTATCATCGACGTAACACACTACCTCCAGTCCGCGGGATAAGTTCCCTCTTAGTACATAATTATACCCGATGTTCAACAGAAGAGGGCCAAGGACCGATCCCTATGGAACACCGAGCATCATAGACGTTCGAACAACATGTCCGTTGCTGTCAGTGTAAAGGACGATTCGCTCTCTAAAATAATCAGCAATAACATGCTGCAGGTATAGGGGAACCTCGTGGTAGTTGAGTGCCTTTAAGACGCACTGAGGTGGAAGCGTGTTAAAAGCATTCGCTATGTCTAAAGAAACTGCTATCAAGACGCAGCTATCGGAAGTAGCCTCTTTGGAAAGGGATTTGACCTAGCCGAGCGCGTTATTCGTGAAACTGGTTCTCCGCCAGGTCAGGCCCGTCGCCCGAACGATGGCCCTCTTGCGACGGCCGCAGAGGGTCATAGCAACCCGGACCGTGCGAGCTTATCGCACGGTCAGCCACGGCGCATCCTGCGTTCTTGCGGGCCAAACGCCGTGGGATGTCGATGCACGCGTACATGCAGAGGTGTATCGACATCGGGTTGCCGTTAGAGAGCGGGGGGGACGATCCGCTCCCGAGGAAGTGGAGCGGGTTCGTACCCAAGCGCAGAGGGAGGCTCTGCGTCAACCGGCTGGCCACCGGACGATCGAAGCGATACGTCCGGTGTTGGAGGAGTGGGTAGGGTGCCGGCAGGGCAGTCTCTCGTTCCGCATGGTGCAGGTATTGACCGGACATGGCTGTTTCGGTCACTACCTGCACCGGGTCGCGCGTCGGGAGGAAACGCCGCAGTGTCATCACTGCGACGCTCCCGACGATACTGCCGAGCACACTCTGTTGGTGTGCCCGGCCTGGCGATGCCAGCGCAGCGAACTCAACGCTGCGCTGCCGAAGAAGGCCGCGGAGAGGGAGCGTGAGAATGATCCTCAAGCCGCTCCCATCCGCCGCAGACGGACAGGCAGGCGAAGGCGGGCATTCGCGCAAGCAATGCCCGTCTAATGACCCTGCCGTGGGGGCCTGCGTGCACGGTTGGCCCCGTACGCCGCCGTAAGGCTTTCCGTCTGTGGATTGCCCTGGTGTTTTCGGGCAATCCCCCCTTGGCGATAGCCCGGGCGCGTTGGTAGTGGTAGTCGCAGTGTGGACCCTACCACGCGCGTCCAAAAGGGCAGGAAGAACACCGAGGGGTTTAGTGGGTAGGCCTGGCACTCTGCCGGGAGAGCCCCACACACGCTCGTCGTCTAGCCAACGGCGAGTACGGTGCGGTCACGTATTCCCCTCGAAAAAAAAAAAAAAAAAGGTCAGGCCCGTCAATGCTCAAGTAGCGGTTTATTCAAACGGCGAGGCTACGCTCGAACATTTCGACATTTCGTTAAGCAGAACAATGGGTCGATATCTTGACGGAGAATCAGCTGGCTTGCCTACTTTTCTAAGAAGAACGAGTCGCCCTGTCTGCCAATCTTTTGGAAATCTTCCTTCGGTGAGGCATTTATCCATGAGGTCCCTAAACCGAGACTTTAGTGGAGGTAAAGCTACCACCAGAGTCCGTCCAGGGACGCCGTCTGGTCCTGGCGCGGTCTTTTTGGCTTTGAGCCTGAATAAAGCTGCTTTATACTCCCCATTCGTGATGGTCGGAATGGAGGGCAACGGAAAAACCTCCTTTGCGGGAATCATGCGGGGTGGTGTAAAATCTGAGGAGCCCCGAGGAAAAAGAGTAGTGATCACCCTGTCTAAGAAGTCTGGCTGGAGAGACTCCGTTAATGGTGGGGCAAGTGTCTGAAGCTTGTTTTAAACCATACGATATGGCCGTCCCCACGCGTCTTGGTTTAGTCCTTCCAACAACTCCTGCCATGCTCGATTTTTGGCTTCCTTGATCACAATCTGTAGAGCCCTCTTGGCAGACTTGTAGGAATCTAACAGATTGGATTTAGTCGTCTCGTCACATGTTCGTCTGTGGCGGGCGTGCAACCGTTTTGCCCTAACACAGTCCTTTCTTATATCAGAGAGTTCTCCGGACCACCAGTAGAGAACGGACGATTTTTTGGAGGACGATGATGACTCGAGGCATAGCTGCATCACACACTTTGGTGAGCGCGTCGCGCAGCCAGTCTGCCTCAGTATCGACCCACTCGAACGATAGTGAGTTCGCAAGCCAGGCTTGTGCCACAGCTGACTCATTAGTAAGCTCCTTGTCCATCCTGGAGATGGCCCAGCAAGGAAAAATGGAGCCAGCATTCCTTCCGTGACTTGCCCAGTCCGGTATGGTGGATGGAGACTGCCAATCAGTGACTTTGCATTCGATAGCAGGGGTAGCAAACGTGAGGTCTACAATGGACTCTCCTGCTGTCGAACACAAGTGTTTGTTGAACCGCGGTTAAGGAAAGAAAGGCCAGATATTATGGCCCATTCCTCCACCAGCTTACCCCTCCGATCAGTGGCCGGGGATCCCCAAGCCGCCGAATTGGCATAAGATCGCCTAGAACAATCATTGAGGGCGTAGAGTTCCGCTGGAGATAATTCCGACGTCGATTGACCGCTGTGCCATCGACTGCAGGAATAGATTCTGAGCGGCGGCGCACTAACTTAGATTCCCTTGAAGATATTTCCTGAAGATCCTATCAACTATTAGGTCTTCATAGGCCGTTCGCTTCTTTCGGAGCGTGCGTCATTAGTAGATATTCCTAAGGGTAGCGTTTCCTCTGCGTTTGGGTGGGTTGCAGCTTCTTCCACCCATTACGTGATTTGCCACCTGCTTGAAATCTGTGCAAATCTCATAGAAGGTGGCAATTCTTGATATCTGTGCAAATCGCACAGTTTGGAGTGGCATTGCATCCCGACGACTTGTGAACGGCTATCCCACAACGGAAGCAAAGGTCACTGCTGTCCTTCCCCGGGCACACCAGAGCAAAATACTCGAATTTTGCTCTGGTGTGCCCGGGCTCAAGGCATTTAAAACAGCGCGTTGACCTCGGCTCCAAGATTTGACACTTAACCGAGACGATACCGAGCGACTAAGGTTTCTGTTTTATTTCACCCACCCTTGTTGCCCCAGTATATCAGCCGCCCTTTTCGGAAATCGCGCTGCGCACATCCTCCTTGGTTACAGAGTCGTCCAGGCTGGAACTACGCAAATCGGCACACTTTACCGGTCTAACGACACTGACATTTTCAGAGAAGATGTCTTTTAAATTGCTTACCAATAAGACTGCTTTTTCAGAGGGAGTTTCCTTCGGAAGCTCGATAAGACGAGCCCCCGTGGCAGTTCCCCTGAATCGGAGGTCATTGACGCCCACGCTTCTGGCCATTCCTCCTGAGCTTCAGGCCTGATGGTAAGTACCACCGCAGGATTGCGGGGGGCCTTCATCGCTCTCTTGATGTTGGCTTTGGCTGCTTTAGCCTTGGCCTTAGCTCCCTTCTGTTTAAGGGTAGCTGCTTTCACCGCCAGGGCTTGGACCTGCTCCTGATTTCTTTTGGTTCTTGCTCTACGCCCCAAAGCCTTAGTCCACTTATCGAAACTTTCCGACTCTTTTAAAGGGAGAGAGGAGAGCCTTAGTCCACTTATCGAAACTTTCCGACTCTTTTTACCATGGGAGAGCCATGCTTCGGCACGAATGGGCCTGCTCGACCGGAGTGATACCACGGCCTCACAGAAGACCGGCGTGAAGCAACGCTTGCGTTGTGTTTCGTCGTGTGAGTGAGGGTACCGGAGGCCCAACCCCCTACCCCCCTTATGATGGCGCAGTTAAATAGATTGTTACCCCAGGAGGGTACCAACTGCGCTAGCGTTAGAGAATCCCTCTCTGGACGTCCACTTCCAGGACGCAATATACCTGGGCGTGGACGCCTAGGCCACCCCTCGTATTCTGGGGGGGGGGGGGGGTCAAAACCGCTCTCAAAGATACCTGGGGCAAGAGCAAACCCACGGCACCCCCTGCCACACTGACTGTGGACTTCTGTAATATTAGGGGGCTTCATTCCAACCTCAATGCTGTCCACCACCACCCCGAGACAGTAAAGCCGGTCTTGCTCTTTTTGATGGGGACGCAGATATCGTCTCCGGCGGACACTTCTTACCTTTTCTACCTTTATTTTCAAAGATAATGGAATCAATTATCAACCGCCAGCTCCTTCGGTACCTAGAGGATCACCAGCTGCTCAGTGACCAACAATACGGCTTCCGTAGGGGTCGCTCTACTGGTGATCTTCTAGTTTACTTGACTCATCATTGGGCAGAGCCATTCGATGTCTTTTTTTCTTCTTGCGGACTTACCGTCACCGCTCGAAAGCAGCACCACCAGCATCTGAGACATCACCGGTCGTCATTCTAATGGCATCAGTGCAAGATATCATAGATTGCACCGACTCATTAGACGTGTCAGAATCGTCCAACCGTCTCTTTTCCCCCTTATCGGGTACATCTGTAATGACGATGATTTCAACCCTCGACCCTTCTGTTGACATTAGCGAAACCGCCGATTTTGTCAACTTACTATCTACATCCTTAGCACTAGATTTGCTACTATACTTAGAGCTAGACTTATCGCTACTATTTACATTACTTATATTATTCTGTACTTGCCGCAGATCTGCTGCGCGATCGCGTTAAACGCGGTGTTTCCTCTCCGCTCCCATAACGGAGTTCCCCCTCATCAATAATACTTCCACTCGCCTCGGTTATATTTTCCACCGCCGCCGGCCCGAATACCGACGGTGGCCCACTCTTAACGGGTTCGCATTTTTAATTCGCATCTGAAGAAGTGGATCTCGGTTAGCACAGCACCAAATACGCCCGGCTGCTCACAGCCACCTTGTGCGCTCCTACGGGGGAGACTGAAACCCCCTGGTGTGTTTGTTTTTCGTCACTAAGATCCATGTTGCGCTTTGCAGGGTGAGCTCCCTAGGGTGGCCGTTCGGGACTGGAGACCCTCTAGCCAGTCATCCCATCGGCACGGACCAGACGGCCCGATGCTCAGTGCGCCGGACCCCCGGCTCGGCTAAGTGCGGGTAATGGGTTTGTCCGACAGCAGACTCTACTGAATCCACTGCCGCGCATACGAGCCAGAGCTTGAAGAAGTCTGGATCGGAAACTCCGAACAGAATAACAACAAGAGACGCGAAGCGCCATAGTGAACAATTGGTCCCTTACAGCCAGCAAAATAACTGCTGGATTAATTCAAGCCAAACTACGATCCGCAACGGGTTAGCGTTCTATAGCCAAATCCCCTTCTTACAACAAGAAGGAGAGACTTCCCCATGGGGGCTACTTGTCAGACTATTAGCCCGCGGGTTGCCCGAGGTGCACCACGAGGAGGTTGTCTGACTTCGCACCCACCGCTGCTAGGCCAAGTACTGCAAGTTCGATTTATTCCAAAGAATTTTTGGTCGTATATCGTAGTGTTTGAGAAAAATAAGTGTTTATTATTTGACCAGATTTACTTACCTATTTCATAAAAACATTTTTTTAAAGAATTACCTATACTTATCAAGAACAAGTTGAATAGGTATTGTGTCCCTGTTTATCTACACAGGTAAATCTCGCGACAAGCTTTTATGCTATGATAGCTGTGCCCGCGACTTCGTTCACATGGATGTCGGAAAATAAAAAAAAATCCCCGTTTCTACAGCATTTTTCATTGATGCTCAGCATCTATTAGTCGTAGCGTGTGTTTATATAGCCTACTATACAACACAAAAATAATTTTTCAATTTAAATCAGTAGTTCCTGAGATTAGCGCGTATAACCAAACAAACAAACTCTTCAGCTTTATAATATTAGGAAGTACAGACACGGTAATAGTATATTACCGTGGTATAGATAAAATAAATTGCCAAGTGCGGGTTGGACTCTTGCACCGAAGCGAAGGTTCCTTACAAACTTATCAAAGTTATATACGTTCCTAACTATGAGTATGTACATATTTACGGTTTTCAGTATTTATTTTTCCTCAACGTGCTTCTTGGAAAATTTCAGTATTCTAGGTCAATGGGAAGTACCCTATAGTTTTGATTCCCGTAAAAAATCGCAAAATTTGCGAAAATATGCAACATAAATGGTCATATCTTTTGACCTCCTTGACTTACAATTATGATTTTTCACATCTGAAAGAGACCGTAGACCCGAATGTTTTGTATAAATTTCAATTTGATATCTTTACGCGTTCCCGAGAAAAAGGACCGAGAAGAAGAGAAAAACGGACAACAAAGTGATCCTATATGGGTTCCGTTTTTTTCTTTCGAGGTACGGAACTCTTGGAAAAATTGCGGCATGTAACAAATTGATGGGCTTAATTTAATTTAAAGTTTAATTTCCCCTTATAAGTGCATTAAAATAAAATTTTGTTTTTACAATGTTTGTTTACTCGTATTAGAGTTAGTTTTGTAGGTATTATTATTAATTCCTATAATGTGGTGCAAAATGAAGTAAAAGCACAGATTACTAAATAGGTAAAAGTAGCTCCAAGCGGTCACGTGAAGATCAACTACGCACAAATTGCGTGATGCATAAGGTTCGCACAAATATAAATCGGCATACATCTTAAAAAATTTATGAACGTTCGAAAATTTGTTGGATTATTGATAATTCTGTTTTAGTATTAAATCATATAACGTATAAAGTTATAAAAATGGACGGAGTAATTTTTCACATCACGTTATTAAGCAAAAATCAAAAAAATATGTTTCCAAAGGAAAATTTATTGGATTACTTAACAAACCTATTTGTTTAGGGAAATAAGACCATATTAAAAAATAAAAATTAGCAAAGCAATTTTCCAATAGAAGTTATTGCGCAAAATGTTAAAAGTTCAATTTAGTGCATCACCCAAATCGAAAAAATGTTGGATTACTTTACATACTTGTTCTAACTAGTACATACGTACGCATACAAGAATAATTTCAAACTGAGGAAATATCCACAGAGAGCTATAAGCGTTTTTCATGTTTAGGTAAAAATACCTAACTTCCCATTATAAATTTTGTTGGATTATTGTACATCTGTCATCTGTATTAGGTATCATCACCACATGCCAAATTTCATAGACGGAAGAATTTGTCGGATGTCTCCATACAACGAATGTCCTCGTTGACTGGACTAAAAGGAATTAATGAGTTTTCTACCGTTCTCTACTACGCTGCTTATTTTGAAGATGTTTGTAGACATTAGCATAGCATTTCAAACAGCATTTTTTTCTGGAATCAACAGTAGCAATGGTGGAGTATTAAAAAATAAAAAGTGTGTGAAGTGCTTTAAATAGTAGTTAATAACCTGAGTTTGTCGCCATAATAACTCAACAATGTTAACAATATTGTTGTATTCCGATAAATAATTAAAGGTAAGTCAGCCAGTTACTCAGTTGTAGAGTAGGGCTGCCAGGTCTATGTATTCATTCAATATATCTTAGGGATAAATATTTCAAGATAATTCAGTCACTGTGTTGCGGCCAGTGCCCTATCTATATTGTTCAGAGATAAGGGAATCCTGCCCAAATAAAAGATGAGTGGACTGTATAAAAGGATGTACTGATCAAAATACGAATTAGCACAAGAAATACCCGACAAGACAATAGCGGCGGCGAAAGGTATGTATGCGCGCGCGTTCAAGCCCGGAGCGAGGGGCGGAATCGTCGATTGTCGTGCGTCTACGGCTCGTCTTCCCCGCGCCCTTCATCAGCGGGCCCGGAACCGGTCGACGCGACGCGGTGGCCGGCAGCGGCCTTGTCTTCACCACACTGCTTTATAAGCAATATTTAGTCACTGCTTTATTGTGAAAAATTTACAAATTTTTGTGATCTGGTCATAAATCGGGATATTTTGCGTCCCGATCACGTTTAAATCGGGACGTGTCGATATACCTCCTAAAATCGGGACGTCGCGCTCAAATTCTAGTGAGAACCTGGCAATCCTAGAGAAAACTGAAGGGCAAGAGATTCCCTATTGTTTTTAGAAAAAAAATCAAAAGACTCTCGCCTATATTTAAGTTTATTTTAGTTACAATATGTAAATATAAATATAATATGTAAATATAATTTTATTTTCAAAATAATATTGTTTTAAGTAAATAATGAAGTAAATGGCGTTATTACATCACATGTCACGGATGTCGATACTTGGATCAAAAAATAATTTATTTAGTTTGCGTGAAATAACACTCTTTATAATTTAGATAGGAACGCAATAAGATAATCTAAATTTATTCCCCGCTAAAACTATAAACGCGAAAGTAACTCTGTATATTCGTCTGTCTGTTACGCTTTTACGCCAGTTACCCAATTTATATGAATTCAATTCAATTCAATTTCATTTATTTATAACAATGAACACTGTGTAGAATTATAATAATATAATTTAAGCTAACAAATAATCATAATTTACTGAAATTATAACGTCCAATTAATATGCGTTAATATGCCGTGTAAGAGCGTCGGGTGGCGCTGTGGCCTCGGCACTGGACTGTGCCCCGAGTAGAATCGGGAGGCCCGCGATCGATTCTGCCATGTACCAATGTGTTTTTCGTTTCACGAATTTCATATGTACATTTATCTGACACTCATACGGTGAAGGAAAACATCGTGAGGAAACCTGCATTGCATTCACCTGCGAAGCAATTCAAAGGTGTATGTGAAGTCAACCAATCCGCATTGGGCTAGCGTGGTTTGACTAAGGCCTAATAGCCCTACCATAACTAGTTAGGGTAGGCTCGTGCCCCTCAGTGGGGACGTATATGAGCTGTGATGATGATAATGATGATGATAAATTAATATGCCATTTTTTATGTAGGAATTTTTGATAATGCAGCAAGTCAATCTAATCATTCATTCACTAGTTCTAAAAAATTCGTCAACAAAATAAAAGTAGATTGTGTCACAAGGGACCAAAATAATGTATTGAAGGCGATAGCGATTGTCTGAATCCAGAGCGAAGCGTAGGATTCTAAAGTGGAATCCCGAGCATAGCGAGGGATTCTAAAGAAGAATCTTAAGCGTAGCGAGAGATTCAAAGTACATCGCTCGAGGTTAAATAATTTTGGTACTGTGTGGTACACTCTGCTTTTCATCCCCTTCTATAAGAAAAATAAAAAAAGATATACTTTTAGTAGTGAAGAATATGTATATTTACATAACCAAATTACAAATGCGGTTTCTGAAAATAAATTCGCTTCTTTTAAAATCGTCCATGTAATTTCATAATAAAATTGGCTTTTTGATATTTTTCTCTCGATTTGTTTGGTAGAAAATTGTTTATGACAGTTTCTGCGTTTAATTTTACACTTTCTGGTGTTAATTTCTCACTTTTACTGCTAGAACTCATCTTTTATTCAATTTATGGGAATCAAATTAGAATTGTCTGTAATATTTTGATAAAAAGTAATAAAAAAAATCGAAAATGAAATTCTCGCGTATTTCATTTTTTTTTTGTTGGCCATTGCCGCGTCGGCAGGCGCGCTTCTTTATTACCGGCCAGGACTTTATCGACGCGAATTGGGTTCAAACTTTTTAATCAAAAAATATTTTACATTAAATATAGACAACTTCACACTTCTATATTGAAGTCGGTGCCAAACAATGATCTCCTAGAAAGTCTTAAAATTTGTCTTGTAATTTGTGTCTAAGGTAAGCTGCAGTATTATATTAGGGTTTCTCTCCATTTTCATAGGATCCCATCATCAGGTCCTGACTTTGGTGACCTTCGGACCACCCTAGGAGTATACCCTCTATCGAATATTAAAAAAATTAAAATCGGTTCACAATTGGCGGAGTAATCGCGTAACATACACACAAAACACGTTGGACACACCTGAAAATTTAAGGGTTTTCCTCGATTTTTATAGGATCCCAGATCATCAGATCCTAACTTTGGTGACCATGGGACCATCCTTAGAGTATATTCTATCGAATACAAAAAGAATTTTGAAAATCGGCTCACAATTGGAGGCGTAATCGCGTAACATACATACAAAAAAAACCGGCAAAGCGCGAGTCGGACTCGCCCATGAAGGGTTCCGTAGGATTTATGACGTAAAAAAAAAGCTACTTACTAGATCTCGTTCAAACCAATTTTCGGTGGAAGTTTGCATGGTAATGTACATCATATATTTTTTTTTGTTTTATCATTCTCTTATTTTAGAAGTTACAGGGGGGACACACACATTTTACCACTTTGGACGTGTCTCTCGCGCAAACTATTCAGTTTAGAAAAAAATGATATTAGAAACCTCAATATGTTTTTCGAAGACCTATCCATAGATACCCTACACGTATGGGTTTGATAAAAAAAATGAGTTTCAGTTCTATGTATGGGGAACCCCCAAAATTTATTGCTTTTTTCTATTTTTATGTGAAAATATTAATGCGGTTCACAGAATACATGTACTTACCAAGTTTAAACAGTGTAGTTCTTATAGTTTCGGAGAAAAGTGGCTGTGACATACGGACGGACAGACAGACAGACACAGACAGACAGACAGACGGACATGACGAATCTATAAGGGTTCCGTTTTTTGCCATTTGGCTACGGAACTCTAAAAACATACGCATCGAATTGAGAACCTCGTCCTTTTTTGAAGTCGATTAAAAATAGTGTTCCAAATTCAAGAGTCATTTCGTCACTGTTATTAAATGCGCCGGAATGATCCATTTTGCTCGTGCTTATCGAGGAACCCCTTGCCTCTTTTCGAATAGATGTGATGAAAATGCATTTTTTCAGCAAAAATGTTTTTAGTTTTGCTTTTAAGCCACTTGAATATTATCACATTTTAATTCAATAGGCAAACAATTAAAGAATTGTATCGTATGTAATGTGTAATGAAAGGTATAGAGCTAGCTAAAGCCTATATTTTATCCTAAATTTGTGGTGATGTTTGTTAACATTATTCATTGAGTTAAATTATGTTTTTCAAGCTGCAACGTCAAGCTGAAATATGAAGCGGTTTGTACTGTATTTGATTGAATTTGATTAAATTCAGTGTGATTTGATAAATGACCTGTCAACTCAAGCCGAGTCTAATGCAAACTGAATTTCAGGTCAGAACTTATTTATTGCACAGACAGTTGTATTTCATAATGATTTATCATCATTATAACAACCTAGAGATGCCTACTGCTGGACTTAGACCTCCCCAAGGATCTTTAAGCCAGTCCTGAGCTTTTCCCATCTAGTGACATCTCGGGACATTCAACAGAATACCTTTGGTCCACCTTGTGGGGGCCTACTAAAACTGTTAGTCGTACCAATTCCAATCAGCTAAAAGGTGTCCTGAATGGGTGGTGGGTAAAAAATTTGGACGATTCAAAACAGATTTCTATCGTCATATTTAAATACAGAATATTTTGATTTGACTGCAGTGTCCGGTACGGCCGCCACTAGAACTTTTCCGCCCCAACGGCCGTAGTCCTGAGAGCAATATGTCCTGCCACATCTTACGGTTCTCATTGGATATTTTTAGTTCTTCTACGGATCTCATTATTTCTAGTTCGATCACGTAGAGAAACTCCGAGCATAGTCCTTTAATCACAAAAGATATAATGTACTCTTTAGGTGTCATTGAGCCTGCATTTAAGGCCCACGTCTTAGTGCCGTACGTCATTACTGGCAACATTTACGAATTGAACTTTGGTCTTGAGACACCGTAGTAGAGGGGTCGTTAATATGCTGCGTAGCTTCCTGAGCTGCCCAGTCGAGTAGGATTCGTAATGACTACTTCCTGATAAACAGACAACTCTATAAAAGGTTACAAAATTGGCTAACATTGCGTGTACCTATATCACAGACTTGTCCCCCCACTACGCATCTAGCCAAAACGTCTGAGCTATTAGAGGCACGCCTAAGTTACGTTGATACCTATTCGGCTTTGACGACCTGATAACTCTACTCTGACAGTGAGACACTCTTGAGGTGATGCCTGCTCGCAAGAAATCCACCAGGACCGATTCGCTACCTAGGCTTGAAATCTCACCAAAGTTTTCGCCTTCAACTAACTGTGAAGCTGTAATGGCCATCTACGGCCAACAGCATAAATAAAGCCAAAATAATGCTGATATTATGACATGAAATCATATTTAGATCGGGTCAGTAACATGCATTGGCTTTGGAGCCGAAAACAGTTCACGTTCAGTAGTCGAGTCAGCATATTCGCGGCACTACTGTATTGACGTAAAGCCAAATAACACGATTTGGTCGGCACTGACGCCTAAATCTGACTGACGTCAGCAGCTTACGCAATGTAAAATTACTTTAAGATTTATAATCACAGTACCCAGTAATATTATTGTCAGTCTTATAATTTACACTGTAACACGACAGTGCAAGCTTCCAAGTCATTATTGTTTTATAGATTCTTAGAAGTCTGTGCGGGTAAGTAAGTAAGTTAATAAGTAGATTAGGGGCTTATTCCACTTGTTTACTTACTTATAACATTTACTAAGTATATAAATTAGAAGCTTGGGTTTATGTAAGTTAACATTAAATGATTTCCGTCACATTTTGTCAGTAACAAATTAATAGGCAGTGATTCAGCACCAGATGATGTATTTGGTGTGGGAATTCGATAATTATATCGAGCTTCATCTCTCACGGACAAGAAAATGTATTATCACAAGCCCAAAAGGACGAAATGAGTGGTAAAATGCGAGTGTATAGGCAGTCAGTTCAACTAATAAGTTGTTGGTTTAAAATTTAGTAGTAGGTATGATAATGATTTTAGCTAAAAGAAATCAACAAGATTCTTGCAAAATCTTGTGGATTAAATCCGGTATTCAGCAATGAAATTAAAATCAATAATAAGTACTTTAAGGTAAATTAAGTTTAATGCAAGTTGTAGCAATTATATTTAATACTAGTGGGTCCGGCAGATGTTGTTCTGCCCGATTACAGCGCCACCAATTTTATGTTTAAACCTTCCCTGGACCTATTCAAACACACATAAAAAATTTCGTAAGAATCCGTCGAGCCGTTTTTGAGTTTTAGCGAGACTGACCCACAGCGTTTCATTTTTATATATAAGGAGATTATGCTATAAAGGTTATATAAATTAAGGTTAATAATTAAGGTTAAATAAAGGTTATTAGGTATATGCTTAAATCAATTTTAATAATAATAACAATAATAGTGTTAAAAGCAGTATAATATTTAAGATTGATTAAAGGGAGACTCTGTAACAGGGTCGTGTGCTTGGGTATCTCCGTCTTACCTATTTCTACCACAAAGCAGCAGTGCTTGCATTGCTGTGTTTGAAGGGTAAGATATGGCAGTGAAATTACTGGGTACCGTGACTTTACATCTTAAGTCACAAGTTGGCAACGTACACTGTGGTTCCTGTGGGGGTTGCAGTTTTGCTGCGAATCTCACAGGAGCCATATATGTATTAGAGGTTACTGTTACGACTCACCATCAGCTGGACTGTTTGCTTGTTTGCCAACTTAGTTGCAATAAAAAAAAGATTAATTAATTTTAATCAATAATAGTAATATATTGATTTTAATCTACCTAAATATTCTTTTGTTTCTATAAAAGGATATAAAGGCTTCTCGGTGAATAGAAAAACTTTTGTAAAACAGCAGTTTGATAGCTATTCAACTCACAGTCACTTGATTTTAGCGTTAATCATGAAATAGAAATTGCCACTTCACCAACGAGTCATTGCTGATTTTGCATAAAGCACACGAAAAGTTGCCATGTCAACAAACATCCTCGTAAACCGGAATAAGCTGTGTCGTAGGTATTACAGCTGCCATCACACCAATAATGCTCCGAACATCATTAATACCTCAGCTATCAGACGTGAGAGGGATCGTCAATATGCACATAAATTAGGAGCGTTCTAACATAGTAATCCGTTAGAATGACGAATGTTACTAGCTAACGGGATGTAACTTTAGTATGGATATATAATTACAATGTAATGCTACATATAATGTATTGTATTAGGGTAATTAAAAATAAATGGCGGTATTTTGAAAAAAAAGTTTCACGTTTATTTTGACATAACGCTTCTTTTGTTTTTCTTTATGAATGTTGTATATAATTTTAAAGTGCTCGAATTTCTCCTTTGTTATCATTTATTCATTATTTTACTGTAAACATCGTGATTATTAATGTTATATCTTAAAATAGAAAATAAACAATTGCGTATCATCTTCTTCTACGAGTTTAAACTGGGTCACAAAGCAACGGAAGCAAGTCGCAACATCAACGGCGGATTACGGCAATAGTATACTATCACCAAATAGACGAAATTTAACACTAGAGTACATGCGTGGTCTACTATAGTAGACCAAGGTGACATTTTAAGTGATAACTTTTGAATTATCCACGCTGGTGCGTTGGAATTTTAGGCTAGCCTCGGCCATTAGATTTGTCAGCGAGCCAGTAAAGCCCGCAAGGTCAGCACGTAAACACGTTCCTGCGAATCCTGCGATTTCCCACCAAATACGTTGGCCTACCATAGTAGTCCGCGCGAGTATTTTGAGTATATATAAGTTTAACAAATTTAGGTAAGTGCTATTTGTTTCGATTTGCTATTTATTTTGTTCGAGCAACCATGGAGACTCTTCCTCGACAGTTGAGATGGAGAATAGAAATGCTAACGGGCACAGCTCAAGATCCACAAACAAATGGTGCAAGACATGCAACCAATGGGTTTGCTCTGATCATCAAGCTGTAGTATGCCTTGAATGCTATGAAAAATAAGGGACTGATTGAATATATTTTTCATTTCTGTAGGAATTTTATTCATACGTAACCAAAAAACAAATTGATAGCAATTATAAAATGGTATACCATAGTAGGCCACGTGTGTACTCACGTAAAAAAAAGAGGCGCGTATACTCCAGTGTTAAAACTTCAACACCTTCATCCAGCATTACTCAATAGAAAAGGACCAAATTTACTTCACGGCAATGCGAGGCCGCACATCGCACAATCGACCCCATAAAAAATTTACCAGTTGGGGTACGAAATCTTGCCACACCCACCATACTCGCGAGACCTTTCACCCACTGACTACCACTTCTTTAAACATTTGGACAACTTTTTATAGGATAAATGTTTTAGAAACCAAGAGGATGCCCAAAACGCCTTCAATGATTTCATCGTTTGCAGAACTCCGGAATTTTACAATATTGGCATAAACAAGCTTGCATCTCATTGGTCAAGATGTTCCTATATTAGATCAAATTGTTCTTATTTTAACTAACAAAGTTTTGTTGTACTTAAAATACACACATTAAAAATTTAAAGTTAAATCAGCCATTTATTTTTAAACAACCTAATATCTTTGTAAAAACTTGAATAAGGATGCAATCCCTTTAGAACTCATCAGTGCTTTGTGTACCTTATAAATGTAATTCTCTTTTCCTTTATATTTTTATCGAAAAGAAACTAATGAATACCAACATTTTGTTGCAATCTAATGCCAATAATATTGGTTTTTCATAAATATGTTTTACAACCAGATTTTGTCACCACAAAAGCATATATAGGTTAAATATGTTACGTCGACTTTTCGCTCTTGTTTGTTTGTGCTCAACTAAATGTAGGTAGACATGTTCCAATGGCAGACATGTTTGATAGATCGCTTCCTGAACTGACACACGCTTGTCCGCTCCGAAACTTACCTTTTCCGCGTTTCTTTTACTATTTTTCCTTTATTACAATCCTTTTATCTACTCCTTACCTAGTTTCCTTTCAACATTTTAAGCTTTTCGTTTGGATATTTTGAGAAATTGTCAAATGTATGTTAAACGTAGCTACTTCCTTTTATGATGAAGTTAAGTAAAAGAGTGACGTTTGAACGATAAAACTATTTGACAGATTTGGCGAGTTAGTCAAAATATCTTATAATTTTCGGATTTATTTGATATACTTAAAAATCAATCTACGTGTTTGAAGTGGAAAATTTCAGAACAAATGTAGAAAGTATACCTAAACCAGACGTTGTCAAACAAAGTCTCTGTCATTAGGATAGTTTATAATTTAAAAGTCGAGGATCAAAGACCATCGAACCAAGTTCGATCATTTATGTTTTATTTTGTTTGCGGAGAAAATAAAGTTTTATGTTTGTTACATTGCATAACAACGCAGTCGCAAAAATAAAATTTCAAAATGTTATTTTTAACCAATTTTTACGAAATCAGTAAAGATTTCTAAATTGTATGATAATTTGTAGCTATCAATAGTGAGTCTACTTTGTCCTAACAAAGTTAAAGGCAAAACAGTTGTAGTGTCATTCGGGTTGGATAAGTCATCATCATCACAGCTCATATACCTTCCCACCGAAGGGCTCAAGCCTACCTTAAGTTAAGGTGTTTAGGTCTTATAGTAATGTCAGGATAAGAAGATTCCCGTGACAGGTCAAAGTTTTCCGCTTCATGCATACTACAATTATTTTTTCAGAATTATAAAAATCTATTGAACCGCCCGCGGCTTTGGCAGCGTGGGTAATTTATATTAAACTATTACCCGAGCAAAACCGCGGCGGGTGTCGAGTTATACATATAAATCTTCCTCTTGAATCCTTCTATCTATTGCTGAAAACTGCATTAAAATCCGTTGCCTAGTTTAAAAGATCTAAGCGAAAAGACAGCGGCAGCGACTTTGTTTTATACTATGTAAATATTGTATTTAACTGGACTGATGTTTTTGTTTCTACTTAATGTGTTATTACATTTTTGATAAAAATAACATAAAGAGATAACGTATATTTTTAAAATAATATTTTTAATCGTGGAAACTAGTAAGTATGCCTGAAACGACCTGTCAGTGGAATCTTCTTATCCTGTCATATACTTGTAGTCAACCTGGCCCGCAGTGCGGATTGGTTGGTAATGTGGAATGATTCCCATCCACCACCACAGTTAATATACAGTGGCGGTCATATAATTAAAGACAACAGTTGATTTTAATACAAACAAGGTATCTTTGAAGCCTTGGTTTTCCGCCAAGGATTGACCTAGCTGTGATCTGATGATGGCCATCCAGGGAGTGAATGGAGGAGATTGAGATCGCTATACACAACCAACTGATCTGATCAGCGTTCTTAGAGATATAAGAATCAGAGTTTTCAGTTTCTGGATTTCCCTACAATTTTATGCTAATTTTGCGGATTTTTTAAAGAAAATTCATTCATCATTCCCACACATTGTTTTTTTTCTAATTACGTTTTAGTTTTTTAATTTAAACTTTGTCTAGACCCCCAGGACGAATCCTCGTCGACGTGAGAATTTTTCTAAAAAAATATTTTAAATCAAAGGGAAAAAGGGATTTTGGTGCAAAGACAAGTCAAAAAAACAATAACGTAGAAACAGAGTTGTGTTTTGAAGACGAAATACAAGTGAACAACGAATGAACGTATCGTACATTATACATAAGCGGGGAACTGATTCTTGGAACACAGGCAATGTAGTGAACAGGCAGCTATGATTATTTTAAGCACGGCTATTGTTGGTTTCCAATTTAAAAATCACAGTGATAGATTGAACTTTCTCGGACTTATTAATAACAAAATTACTCCTTGGATCATCATCGGATTAATTACGACATGTGCGAAAACAAGACAAAACACGGAGTACCTAATTCGAGGATGATCCAAGGAGTAAATTTTTTATTAATAAGGCCGTATGTGTATGCATTATTCATATAAGTGTTATAATCTCCAACTTTAAACCTAACCAACCTAAACGTAGTCGTTTAAACCCATATACGCTTTACTGCTAGGCATGGGTCTATCTTGAAACAACGAGGAACACAAAGGATTACACTTTCACGAAGTAACATTTTACCAATTGCACTATAGTGCATATGCATTACTTGGTACCTACTGTATCACAAAAATGCACTTTACAAAGGCAGAAGGTTTTCCAATAGGCTTTATAAAGTTAGCATCGTACTTTTCAATATGAAGTTACTTTTGCAGTCACTTTTTACAAAATCGTGAAACTTGGTGCAAAAGACAGCTTGTATTGCTCTGAATACTCACGTAAAGAAACAAGACCAAATAAGTAACTAAAAAATACATTTTTTGAATAGTTCAAATATTTAACTGTTAACCACAAGCGATTTATAACAATGATTGTGAATGGATTTCAATATGATTAATTTCAAACATGTTTCACTCTAGTTAATTGACGGTTCTAATTACGATACAGCCTATCACCAATCAATTAGTATAATTAAATGATTCAGGCTGCGATTCTTGCCTGTCAACTGTACCCGATATATCGGTTCGAGTTGAATTAAGTCAAGGATCGTTTTTGGAAGATCTATAAACTCCGTATCAAAGTTTGATGTTCAATCCTATCCCTTTATATGGAGTAGTAGACAAATCAGTTATCGTAAACCTACAGAGATTGGTTAAGTTTTAATCGAAGGGAGCCGTTTCATGGACCTTTCGAGAACATTGAGTATAGGTGTGCTAGAATTATTTTTATAATGATATATCGATAACATTTTAGTTTATTTCATTATGTAGGTAAAATTGTTTCAATAGTATAGTTCAAAAACTAAAGCACAACATGTTATGTTAAGCTAATTAAAGAAACATACTTTGTTACTAAGTAACAAATTAAAAATAATTATGTAGGTAAGTTGCTAATTGAAACATATACCGTCTTATTACAAAACATGGACTAAAGTTAGTCCTGATTTAAACCAGGACTAAGTTGACGCTGTCTCTATCTATGTATTAGGTTGGGGAAAAAGTCTTTTCGCATTATAGTATGTTCATTTGTTTTTCGTACCGCCAAGATGAGTGAATCTAATGAAGAAATTCGATACATTTTAAAATTTTACTATAAAAAAGGTAAAAATGCAACGCAAGCCGCGAAAAAAATTTGCGATGTTTATGGACCTAGTGCAGTGTCTGTGAGAGTAGCACAAATTTGGTTTAAGCGTTTTCAATCCGGAAATTTTGATGTCAAAGATGCACGTCGCTCTGGTCGCCCTATTACAGATAAAATGAATGCCATTTTTGAAAAAGTGGAGTAAGATCGGCATGTCAGTAGTTACGACGTAGCTGAAGAACTGGGAATTGACCACAAAACAGTTTTGGCGCATTTGAAAAAAACTGGATACACAAAAAAGCTCGACATTTGGGTACCTCACGAGCTCACTGAAAGAAACCTAATGAACCGTGTAGTCATTTGTGATTCTTTATTACGACGTAATGAAACCGAACCATTTTTGAATGAAACTGAACTCTACTGCGAACAACTGATGAGATTAAAGCAAGAAGTTGAGAGAAAGCGGCCGGAATTAATCAACAGAAGGGGTGTGGTTTTTCATCATGATAACGCTAGACCTCACACATCTTTAGCCACTCAGCAAAAATTAAGAGAGTTTGGCTGGGAGGTGTTAATGCATCCGCCGTATAGTCCTGACCTTGCACCTTCAGATTTCCACCTGTTTCGGTCTCTTCAAAATTCTTTAGGCAGTGTCAGGTTAACATCACGAGAGGACTGCCAAAACCACTTGTCGCAGTATTTTGACCAGAAGTCCCAAAATTTCTATAGCAATGGGATCATGTCCCTACCTACAAGATGGCAAAAAGTTATCGAACAAAATGGTACCTACATACTTTAGTTAAATGTAAATAAACTATATTAAAAAATGTTTTGAATTTTCTTAAAAAATGCGAAGAAACTTTTTCCCCAACCTATTATATTGACACAAGTGAAAGCGCACTACTTTTAAGCCAAGACTAACTTTAGACCAGAGGCCCAATTCAGCTAATAAACTACAGCCGAATCGAAACTGAACCGTTGCGGTCGACCAATCGGAGCGCTTATATTGCCTTTCAACTGCTCGATGACGTGATAATGTGGCGTTCTGATTGGTCGATCGCAACGGTTCAGTTTCGATTCGGCTGTAGCTTATTAGCTGAATTGGGCCTCAGGGCTGCTACTCTGTTTCTCCGAAACGAACTTTCGTCAACTAACGAAAATCAAAAGAAATTTCGAACGTGCCGCTACTCTATTTCATTTTCGGATACACACAATAATTTCGTTTCCATAGACAACTTTCGTGAACGAATGAAGAACGAATGGAATGAGACCATTGCCGTAAAGTTGGGTGATTAGAGTAAATCAAATAAGTTTCCGGGGTCAGTAGAGTGAAACAAAATATGAACAACCAATGGAGTGAGACCATTGTCGTAAAATGGGGTGGATAGGGTAAAATGATTCCGGGGTCAATAGAGTGAAACGGAAACTTTTTCCTTTCTTCGATAATTATATTACCTATTATGCGATTTTTTCGTTAATTTGTTAGAAAATAGTAAATTAATTATGGATAATCTCAAACATTTTTGTCAAAATGAAAACATCACGATTTCTTGGAATTTGAGTTTGTATATAGAAGGTGAATAGAAGTTCTATTTTAAGTGGATTAACAATGTTTACGAGTGATTTTTTTTTGTGTCCGCTATTGCGACACATTTTTTAGAAAGGAATGTTTCAGTCGCAGTTACATTGTGTGTTGTGTTGTTTGTTTTCAAGTTAAGCATTCTAAATATAAGTGAGAATCTTTTTGGTACTTATCTATCAATAGGTTTTTTGAGCTTTTATGTAAATAATATTGATGATTACTGATTTTAGCTTAAAAGAGCATGTTCCGTTACCCCGTAGCAAATCGATGCTCTTCTTAATTATCAATTTTAATTCTCAAATAATATTCAACTGAGTGCAATTTTGTATCCCGAGGCGGGAATCGACGCTAAATTTAAATTACTTCCGAGACAACGTCGGGTCTTTCTACGCTCTTTATACTCCTCACGCAAAACAGCTTTAAGCAAAAGTATTCCAACAGCAATTTCAAATTAACTTACTTAAAATCTTACAATTACGAATATCAAAAGGTAACACTTTTGTGTTCGTTAATTTAAGGTCAAAATTCCGAAAAATAAACTGTCAAATTCAATTCTTCGTTTCGAACATTCGTAAATTAGAGTAGGTTTGGAGAATATATCTGTCAAACTATTTGCGGTCGAACGAATATTCGAATCAAAAGGAACCGTGGTAGGAAACATGCGAAATTTCGTTCGAAATTTCGTTTTTCGTAGAAATAGAGTAGACCCCCTGGTTTAAACCAGGTTTTGTAATAAGCTTATTAAAGTCAGACTGCAATTCACGCTGTTATGTGGACACGTGTATGACATAAGATGTCAAGGCACAGTACCCAGTGATTTTACAGCCTGTCTTATGCTTCAAACGGGAACATAGCAATGCAATCACTGCTGCTTGATGGCAGAAATAGGTAAATACAGGTAGCGATTCGAACGACTCTGGTAATAAATAAATTGTAATATTATTAAGGTTTTTTCAGAGATAAGTTATTAAGGTTCTATCAATTATTATAAAGTAAGGTTATAACAAAGTGAGTTATTTGCTGTGCTGCGCTGTTGACTCGGCACTGGCCTTTTGATCGGGAGGTCCGGGGTTCGATCCTGCTATGTACCAATGTGTTAATCGTTTTTTACAATTTCATTAAAAAATAAAAAATAGACCATGCGAGTTTCTTGCTAGTTCTTCCTGAGAAGGCTTTCCCAATTTGCGAACTTAGTGTAGAGTCTACTTTTTTTCTTTCCTCCTTATATTTGCAGACATCTTGCTTATTCAGGATGTCTGCACATACAGGGTTAAGTTTCCTACATATAAATTAGAATACGTATTTCGCTTTGATTGGACGTCAATAAGCGCCTGCAAAGGCCTATGCTGAATAAAGATTTTTCATTTTAATTTTGTATGTTGTTACTATCGAATTAGAAAATCACATGTGATCTCTCATAAAGCTAGCTGTATTGATTCAAAATTTAATGGAGAAAATGTGTGATTAATGATGATCGCTGCGCTGTCTGGAATCTAAGCTCGTCATTGTTACAACACAAAGAAGTTGCATGTCACTAGGTGGGTTATTTCTTCGAAGGGCAACCAGCGTATAAACTGGCAATAATAGCTGCCTACATAAATGTGGCGGTTTTCTTGGAATCTATCACGGAATAAAATATCCGATGCGATGTTTAATAATAAAATGCTTTGAATATTTGTTAAAGACAAAGGCATTATACTGTATTTTAAACAATTACGAAAAATGAGGTTACCAATTCATTTATATGTAACTAGCTTTCCGCTCGCAGCTTCGCCCGCGTTTTTTTTTGGTTTCCCGTGGGAATTTTATATTTTCCCGTAGGAAAAATAATTTAATAACCGATGTTCATCAGGGATAATGTAGGATTCTTAATGTGAAATAATTTTTCAAATCTGTCCAGTAGTTTCGTAGCCTATTCAATACAAACAAACAAACAATCAAATCTTTCCTCTTTATAATATTAGTATAGATATATTGATAGATTAATGTATTTTCGGTTCATCGTCATGATAATTATAACAGCTCATATACATCCCCACCGGAAGACTCGAGCCTACACTAAGTTAGGGTGTTTAGGCCTTAGCCAACCACGCTGGCCCAGTGCGGATTGGTCGACTTCACATACACCTTTAAAGGTGTTTCTTCGCAGATGTATGCAGGTTGCCTCACGATGTTTTCCTTCACCGTAGGAGACAAATGTACATATGGAATTCGAAAAACGAAAAACACATTGGTACATGGCGGTCTCGAACCCCGGATCGATTGAAAGGCAAGTGCCGAGCGCCACTGACGCCCGGTGGCGCTGTGGCGTGTATTCGGTCCAATAATGATAATCTCTCAGGGCTGAAGAACCAGTATACAAAAGTAATATGAATATCTGTCGTATCTCCAAAACCAGACTGACTTCACCACGATACACAATCGAAAAGGTGACTAAAATTAATATTCACATTATTCCACACTACATTTGCTTTTTTAAGTGATATTGACTATTTCCTATGAGTAACTATTTTTTTCTTTGCAAGATGGAGACGTCAATGCGATCATCATCATCATCACAGCTCATATACGTCCCCACCGAGGGGCTCGAGCCTACCCTATGTTAGGGTGATTAGGCCTTAGTCAACCACGCTGGCCCAGTGCGGATTGGTCGACTTCACATGTTCACATACACCATTGAATTTCTTCGCAGATGTATGCAGGTTGCCTCACGATGTCAATGCGACAATAAATGAAAATAAAAAATCGGCCAAGTTCGAGTCGGACTCGCGCACGAAGTACCATTGGCTAGATAATTTAAAATTGGAGTTGATAAATATGTTTTCCCACACATTCCACCTGCAAATGTAAGTTGGTACGCACAATATTGAGTGATTTACCATGTTATTTTGATATCATGGACTTCTTATAGGTTTTTCTATAATCTATAAATAGAAAACTAATTTCTGTATTTTTTTTTCAAAATTTTAGGTTCAGTAGTTTCGGGGACAAGGATTGTGAATTTTCGTCTATTTTCTTGAATAACTTGGACACTATTTATTTTAAAGTTAAAAAAACATTAAAGATCTTCACAACAAGACCTTTCATTTGATATGTCACATGATGCAGTTTTCAATTTTTTTTAAAAATTTTCCACCTTCCCCCCAGAAATGATATACAGATTTCATCTATTCACGTCACACCTCTGCGTTTGGGTCACAGAAATTGATATGTGTACCAAATTTCAACTTAATCGGTCTAGTAGATTCGGAGATAATTGACTGTGACCGACAGACAGACGGACACACGAGTGATCCTATAAGGGTTCCGTTTTTTATTCGATAGTACGGTCGAGGCAGGTCGTATGACCTGCAGGAAGCTATACATCGTGTAGAAAATATTGAAAATAAAACGTAAAATTAAAATGTCCTGTAACTAAACTACTAGGTATTTTTGTTTGGTTTTTTGTGTATAGAATTTGGCTGGGAATTTTCGTTCGATTTTTTGTGTAAACGCTTTGGAAGTCATTGAGTATACACAAGTTAATTTATTACCGTATCCACGTATCCACAGTGTACATTAAGAAAAAAGCGCCAAAATCATGTCTACAGTTTACGAGCGAAACATTTGTAGCACTATCGGTCGGTTGCAACAAACTTTACGTTTTATTTCATACTAGCTGTTCCCGCGACTTCGTCCGCGTGGAATAGTAACTTTTGGCAGCATTTTCATTTTTGTAGGCATTTTTTATTAAGATCTTGACAAAATTTTTAAGATCTTGATAAAAAGTAGCCTATGTTATACCTTATATAATTAGCTATCTATTAGTGAAAGTCCCGTCAAAATCGGTCCAGCCGTTTCGGAGATTAGCGGGAACAAACAAACAGACAGACAGACGAAAATTGTTTAAATTGTGTTTTTGTTATTGGCACCCGATATACATCCATACCCATTTAGTAAAAACTTGTTATTTTGACATTACAAACAGGCACTTCAATTTTATCAATTGTATAGATTAAGTTGTTACTTTTTACGAAATCGTAAAACGTAAAACTTGGTGCAACCAGCTGTACTCGTATGTGTGGCACGCCAAAAGCAAAAAGCGTTGATAGGTAAGCGAGTTGGATCCGAGTTACACTTGTAACACGGTCGCCCGCGCTGAAAAATTGCAGCTGAAACCCGACAATGAATCTGACAACAAAGCCGCGACGACAATAGCGCCGCCACAAATGGGCCGAAGCCGATTTCGGTTGCACTCCGCTTCGCAACGCAACCGTTGCTGTAATTAGGCAGATAACTTATCTAAAGTTTCATGCGGATCTAAAATAATATACATTATGCATTTAGTGAATAAAGGACGGATTGAAAGCGTGGGTCATAGATGAATCACGAGCAAGTGAACGATTCATGTGTTAGAATCCGGAGCGACGCGAGTCATCAATGGCCCTCGGTATAAATATATAAATCCGTTTTATTCAAGAGTCGCATACTATACTTTATACCATGACTACGAGAAAAAGAAAGATTTAATGTCGAGTATTTTTTGTGCAAGTAGGTGCACAACATTGAGATGGAGGTCGAATATATCTGTGTGTTCTAAATTCAAACACCAAAATAGTGAATAAAAGTGCTTTTTATTCACTATTTTCAGTGAATAAAATAAACTTTTTAGAGGGGGATTGGTATAATGGTTATTTTCAATATCATGATAAATAATAAGGTATGAGGAGAAAAACATGCCAACGGCTTTGCAATCTGGTGTTTTAATACTATGCCTACATATTTATACTGTCTTTGCATAACAATTAGAATTCGATCATCATATTACAATGCTGTGATTATTTTTTTCCTTTTAAAAGTTTACATAATAAATAGGTCACGTGTTTAAAAAAAGCCTTAAATATTCGTGTTTCTCGAACTATGAGGGCATTGTTATACTACCAAATTATAAGTTACAGTTAATAGCAACATTTTACAAAGATCGATGACGTTTTGAAATCTGTCGAGTTACACGCGCCATTTTTACTACCTAAATTGGAAATAAAAGTTTGAGAATCCTTGATTTCTTTGTTTGCATACTTTTTCACGTCCAGATGAATATGGCATAGTTAGTTAATGATAATGAGGGTCAGCAACAAAAATATTGAACAAACTATCACTATGAAAATACTTATTTGGCTGCCCGGTAAAACGTTGGACTAAAGAATAAAAATAAATATATTCTGAGCTAGGGCACGCATACTTAGAAAGCAATAATTTATATCCAACGCTAATGAATCCGTATTGAGACATTTTCCTTCCTACAATTCTATTATGTAGGTCCGTAGCAAGCGAACGAAGAAATCGTGTTCTTTGAAGTGAGTAATTTGTAAAATAACATATTATATCAGGTTCTCGTATCGCTAAATTTGCTATGTTGATATCTTTTTGTATTTTGCCTTTAAATACGCACATTTGTTTTATCATAGTTGTCAAAATGTCTTCTTATATGCTGCCTGGCAATATAATGTAATAAAGCTTAGTCTGTGGTTTAAGCTAATGACCTTGTAGCCAAAGCTTTAATAAATTAAAAAAAAACTTAGTCTGTGGTCACTTTCATTGTCACGCATTCGCTAACTACTCCACAAACTAATATGTGAACAAGTTAACTCCTTTCGTTTGCGAATTATCTTCTGCGATTGTGGCTATTATATCTGAGATTTTGTTCTCTCTTCACACGATAACTTTTTGCAAACACGGGTTAGACCTGCTTAACACGACAACTTAGCGTTTTGTTGATAAACATTGAATATGTCAACCTGACTTGAACTGACTTGAACATGCGGTATACGATAACTCGGATTTTTTTGGATTTGTGCTGCTAACCACATATATCTGATATAAAAATGGATTCGAATATGCATTGTGCTAACTGCTATCTCGATTTTAGACGGATGAGAAGTAATTCCTTCTCAATACAAAGTGCAGAAGTGTGTACTCCAATAATACAAGAATGGATGTTATCTAAAGCTAAGTCCTATTGGGATTCTCACATTTGCCCTCCTGCACAATTCCTGGATGGTGTTTTAATAGTTTTTAAAGAATAATAAAACTTTGAAATACATTATTGTATTCTGTTTATTGATCGATATTCCTTACTTTGACATAACCTATCTTTTATCAAAATCTTTAAAACTAAAATCTGCCTAGTTTTTGAATAATAAATTTTATTGTTATGGATTTATGTTGAGTTGAGGTATAATTAGAGGTAGAATTCATCTTTGTCCATCTCAGGCATTTTTTTGTATGGAGAATGGGCATTCCCCTTTAATTTAATTTAATAATTAATAATAATCTTCCAAAACATGGATTATTCTAGGTCTTTCCGAAATATACAATACTATACATGTTCGGCCGTGGGTCAGGCTAGACAAAATATTCAAGCAAAGGAATTAGGTTAGAAAATTAAGCAGGTCTATGAACCCCGATTCAAGTCTTACGGTTGACCCACACTTGAATTACGGTTAGAGTATGTTCATCCCATTAAAGATGAGAATATTGTAAATAAACTCGACTTCATTTAGTTGCGTTTATTAGATTACCTACTGAACCGGATATTTACTGAAGTAGAAACAGAACTATTTATGTTGTTTCAATTGAAACAATTAAATAAGTTAATGTAAATAATTATCAAGGAATAAGTTAGAAAACATAGATAAAATGTAACAGGTATCACAAAAAAGAATCCAAAAATGAACATTTAATTAAGAGGTAAAATATACTAAAATTACATTATGTGCAGTTTTAGAGTGGACTTTGTAATATTAGGTCTTTACCTATACAGTATCCATCCATACTATCGATGCATCTACGAGTACCAGCGTAGTGGCAGTTTTGGAATGCCCTTCCTAAAGAACGCGGGTGTACGGGGAGCAACAAAATTTTTAAAAATACCGCTCGGGAATAGAAGATTTACCTGACAGGAAGTTGACAATATTTTACACAAGTGAATTAGTTTAAAATGATGACGCAAAACTTTGAAAGTTAGCTTGTATCTTAGTGGTACTCATTTGTTTCATTCGAGGTGTTGGCGACTGGCTGGCACGTCGTATATATTTTTGATATGACGTTTATTTGTATTTTATAATTCTATTTTTTGATACTTCAGATTTTGTGATTGCTGTTTACTTAGTTGTCAAGTCGAGTTGGTCTTCTAATATACTGTACGAAATTTATTAAATTGTTATCTCTCTATAACCAGTGTCTTCATCATTTCACGTATTCCACATTTATACAGTCCACCGCTCGTTAATACGAGGTCAAACGTTTTCGTGCAGATACAGCGGGGACGATCGTCCCAAAGTTGGCCGGGGACTTGTGAGCTTCTGCATCATTGTGTTCAGAGGCCCAATTCAGCTAATAACTAACTAATAATAATTATAGAATTTGAGTTCTGGGATTTTGAACTAGTCATTGTCACTTGCGACAAAAATAGATTCTCTTTGAGAATAGGCTAGATGACTAAAATTTTTTTTTGCTCTAATAGAAGCTCATTCGTATAATAAACAGAAAGAAAAAAATCGGTTTTCGAATAACTATAAAAACAACCAAGATATAAGGTATTAAAGATTTTTCTCCATCTCTTTCTAGCAAAACGGCAATTTACAAGGAGTTTATATGGCCGTACTCAATAATGACGTCACGGTTGATGTCGGATCTCTCTGTCTAATCGCCTTCAAATTAACAACTTAAAATGCTTGTATCTAATGTATTTCTAAGCCGATTTTAATTCTGATTACACAGGACTGCATCTTTTTCCACGGTATTTTAATATTTAATGACGAGACGTAAAAATTAGAATTCAGTCATCATCCCAATTGTACGTGTCATCTTGTTGGTATCCTGGTTCAGCACCTAGCTAATGCCCCAAACGGAAACTTATCCCCTAGAAAATTGATAATCGCTATTTAGTGGTCTTGTGCCGGTGTATTTGTGCGGATATATACTAAGAGCAACTGAGGCCCAATTCAGCTAATAAGCTACAGCCGAATCGAAACTGAACCATTGCGGTCGACCAATCGGAGCTCTTATATTGCCTTTCAACTGCTCGATGACGTGATAATGTGCGTTCTGATTGGTCGATCGCAACGGTTTAGATACTGGAGGGAGACTCTGTACCAGGGTCGTCTGCTTAGGTACCTCCGTCTTACCTATTTCTGCCGCAAAGCAGCAGTGCTTGCATTGCTGTGTTCCGGTTTGAAGGGTAAGATATGGCAGTGAAATTACTGGGTAATGTGACTTTACATCTTGTGTCACAAGTCGGCAACGTACACTGTGGTTCTTGTGGGGGTTGCAGTTTTGCTGCGAATCTCACAAGAGCCACATGTATTATAGGTAACTGTTACCACTTACCATCAGGTGGGCAGTTTGCTTGTTTGCCAACTTTCTGCAATAAAAAAAAAAAAAAAAATATCCGCACAAATACACCGGCACAATACCACTAAATAGCGATTATCAATTTTCTAGGGGATAAGTTTCCGATTGGGGCATTAGCTAGGTGCTAAACCAGGATACCAACAAGATGACACGTACAAATCCCAGACTTCAAATTCTATAATTATTCGTATTTTTACAAGCTTTTCTTGCAAGTTAAATTTGACCCACTTCCCTGTTTCCGATTGGGCTGAAATTTTGCATGCATATGTATATCGCGTGACAATGCAATATTATGATGACTAGAGCTCATCTCGTACTGGAGCTGGAAGGTGGCCATAAAAACTCCGCAATAAAATCACACAACCCCATCGAGTTTGGGCTCGTTTGATTCGATTACCGTGGTATTAACGAACACTAAAAGCTTGTATTTAAGAGTTTTTTTTTTCAATAATTTACCTTGTTTATCGTTTTCATACTGACGAAAAGCATATGAATGTTGTGGAACAAAACACCAATCAAAAAACAAGTGACTAATGACGGAAATAGGGTTGCATATTTTTAAAAAAATATTTGAATTCAGAATTGATTGCACAGTCACACTTAAATTACATTTCAAATAGCTAGTATTGTAGAACAGCAACTTAATAGGTGAAAACCTATTACTTCTTCAAAGAAATACTGAAGGTATTTCACAATTTATAAAAATTAAATTATGTGTAGTATTTTTCTAACTTATATTTATGTACCTAAACAAATTAGTTCCTTCGTTGCTCTATTTTATTTTAACCCCATTTTCTGCTATCCAATGCTTATCTTAAATGTAACGTTTGTTTTAGCCCGTAAATATATGAAGAAAGAATTTTATTTTCAGCAAATCCGCTCTGCATCGTACACTGTCAGCTCTTCTGGGCGACCCTTCTTCCCGTCCCTTATACTAAACAAGGTCATGCGAATTCAAAAAACTTTTCGACAACACTGACGTCCTTTATGATTTTCAAAAGAATATAAATTACGTTGTTATTTTCTTATTGACAATTTTTATCTTGTCCTTTGCGAATCTTTCGATATGAGTTTATGAATTGTAGGTACAACTTCACGAGAAATACGTATTATGTTGGTTAATAAAATATGATTATTATTTTTACACGTCAATGTAACAAATGTCAATTAACGACTTACCGTTCGGTTGACTGCTAGCTAAGGAATGCCCTTGCATTATGTTCGCTTTTTGTCCAAGGAAGTTTAAATAAATCAACAATTAAGCATAGTGATATGAAACTTTGAGCAGTTTTAATGTGCACACTGAATAAGTTGTCGTACAGATTAGAGGTCCGATAGGAAGTCCATATAGATACACCGTATTTGGTATTTGGTATACACCATATTGCTGGACATAGGCCTCCCCCAGGGAACTCCAAACCGATCGGTCCTGCGCCTCTCGCATCCAGCGGCTTCCCACTCGAGGACCTTTCCGCCCCAACGGCCGTTAGTCCTACGAGCGATGTGTCCTGCCCACTGCCACTTAAGGTTTGCAATTCTTTGGGCTATGTCGGCGACTCTAGTTCTTCTACGGATCTTTTCATTTCTGATTCGATCGCGTAGAGAAACCCCGAGCATAGCCCTCTCCATTGCCCTTTGAGTGACATTGAGCCTTCTGATGAGACCCATTGTAAACGGCCACGTCTCAGTTCCGTACGTCATCACTGGCAACACGCACGAATTGAAGACTTTCGTCCTAAGAATTTTTTTTCTACTTATATTAACATGGTCATAATTATAAAAGAGCGTCATTGAAAATTCGAAATTGTAAAATTAATTTTCAAATGCTCCATACAAATAGTTGGGTCTGTACAAAAAATATAGACTGGACTGGACTCCTCAGATATTGAGGAGTCCAGGCGAAGCTCGCTTCCACCTTCGGCCTTATCATCACTTACCATCAGGTGAGAGCTTCCTGTCGTATGTAAAAAAATAAATTGGGAGAGCCTTCTCGAACAAGAAACTCGGAAAACTGTATTGTATAGTATATCCCACACTAAGTAAGCCGCTATTGAGATTTTCCGTAGAAGAGCTGCTATAATACTAGAACAATATACTACAAGATATGAAGTGTAGATGCTTTGTTTGGAACACTGAACTCTCACATTTGCAACACGTGCCCACGCTCTGATAATTTAACGGTGCCGCGTACGTCTACGTAGTGATATCTTTTACTGCTCGAAAACGCAATATGTTACGCTTTATTTACTGCGGACTATAAATTTATTTTTATGACTGTCTTATTTTCACAAGAATACAAGCGAACAGCATGTTCCCTATTGCCAGTTTCAATGCTTGATATTTTTTTATTGCAATTATGTTGGCAAACAAGCAAACTGCCCACCACGGTAAGTGGTGCAGATTCGCAGCAAAACTGCAACCCCCACAAGAACCACAGTGTACGTTGCCAACTTGTGACTTAAGATGTAAAGTCACGGTACCCAGTAATTTCAATGCCATATCTTACCCTTCAAACCGGAACACAGTAATGCAAGCTCTGCTGATTTGCGGCAGAAATAGGTAAGACGAAGGTACCCATACACACGACCCTGGTACAGAGTCTCTCTCGAAGAGTGTGCTTGTCTGTCATTTTTTAGGTCGCGATGAGAGAATGGCTGTATAAAATTTTTGATTCTTGAGGAACTCTCGCTAGTTTGTAGGACGTATACCTAAATGTCTTATTCTCGGGCGGATTTGTGTGCGCTGAAGGTTAAATCATCGTCAGCAATAACGCTACGAAAATAGGTTCGAGATTACAATATTAGTTAATAACGGATTTACTTAAGTAAATATGTTATTAATTAATACAGTAGCACCTAAAGAATGGGAAGAAAATACAGAGCAAACGACCATCCAGAAGAAGATGAACCTGTATGTCTTTCTCTATGCACTGCCGCTGGGTCCAAATTATAAAATCTTTATATTTATTATCTCTCACACAGATTTATGGTCGCCAACGTCTGGTAGAAAGCGGCATTTGTACTAAATTTGTATTGAATGTACGGAAAGAGATAGATTAGTTAGTTACCTCTTGCAAAATTAATAAGCAGTTGGCGTTACGATGTTTTACAATTATTATTCACCCTTATCAACGTAAATAAAATAGCATCATGTTCAACCATAACTAACCTTAGACAATGTTTCATAGTGGGGATGCCAACTGTTTTCAATGTGAATGTACTCCTCAAGCAAGCTTAGCTTTAAAAATAATTTACGCAAGCTGTTCGTTGAGCAGTCATAGGCAAAAAACTTAGGTTACTCTGGGATAGGCTTAAACTATTCTTTAATTTTTGCAAAGTGAATTTTAGGCAAATATATATTAGTGTATTTTTTTTATTTATGTGTTGGGATTTTATTTAATGTTATATATATCAAAATATAACTATTTTTAAATATATCGTTTTTTTGGTACATCTACCACATTGTTTCTCTGCATCACCCAAAGGTTGACTGGCAGAAAATGCCTCAGGCATTGAATCCACCTTTGTACATAAATTATTGTGCATAAAGTGTTAATAAATAAAATAAATAAATAAAAATGTATACAGATGTTTAGTTTGATGTTTTAAAGTATTCAATATGCTAATGTTATAAATGTGATTTTTAACGTTAAATTTACTTTCATATCAAGGTTGCTTCATTCAAAGCTTGCACTGCATTAGTCAAAGTCACGGAATAAAATAAAAATGTAGTAATAATGTTGTGTACCGATCTCAGTGGCAGACGGGAACAGACCGCGCTCGCTGATGCCGCCAATGGGGTTTCCCTTTTTATTTCTAACATTTGTTTCCGTCAATAAACAATTTTATTGGTGTCTCGCGACGGACCGCTCGTATTCTAGAATGTTCCTATAGAAAAATTCTCGCCAAACCACTATCTAAGCGGCGACGAAAAGTTTAATGGCTGAAAATAAAACAACTCCTCAAATACAACTTGGAGGGAGTAATACTAACGACGACGGCTTGTATTTATTGACACTCCTCCTCTCATGCTTTAGCATTGTGACTTTTAAGGCCTACGAAATAAAGGATATTTTAGGACATTTGTAACGCTCCGTGCCTTCATAAATAAAAATTAGGAGTTTGTGTATTAAGTGCTTCACTTAATGTATCCCACTTTGACGGATGTGGTTGCTTCTTTGAAAAAATGGATTACTCAATTGTAATTATTGTCATGTGACCATGAAAATATCAAAGTGGCATTTTATGAGTTTTATTTTGTGAAAACAACTTTTTACTTAATCTATATTAAATATTATGAAGCTAGTTTCACGAGTAGATGCATAAAGGTCTGCTTAGGTCAAGCTCGTGCACATTTTCGCGCAAAATCTTTAAATAGACTCTAGCTGCTAAATTAATAATAATAATAATTATAGCTGCTATAGTAAGTATCGCCTTGCATACATGAAACGGAGACTTTTGTCGGAATCAAAAGAGCTCGTAAAAGTGTATTATTATAGGAGGCCAGCGCAAATTTATTCTGCGAGACAGTTTTAAAATTATTTATATTTCGAAAATTGTAGGCGATTGTAAGCGTTATTTAAAATTTAATTTTATCCGTACTGTATGCTTCAGTACTATAAGATAATAATGAAATACAAACAGTAAAATAAAAAGTAACACAATCTTGTTTTTTTTTTTAATCCAAGCTTAAATATTTTAATTACATCTACTTTATTTTTGCTCTCTGCATCACCTTAAGATTAATTTGACTTGATTCGGGCTTGACTCCGAAAATAAAGAATCAAATAATATAAAAAAATTAGAAAATAATATCCAACAAACTCTGAATTAGTTTTCGACGTGATATGAACCGAAAGGTCGTACAGCGCCTACCAACTAAACAAATTTGAACCTCGGGCATACTGATAATAACGAAAACGTAACAAAGGCCGACTGACACCGAATAAACCAATGAAAGCAATGAAAATACGAATTTACATTTTATTGAAATACACTAGAATCTGCATAGTAAACGACTCATCAGTCGAAGTCTAAACAAACGGAGCCCCAAATTGGCCGGCGTCATTACGTTACGTGGGCCAGCAATGAAATAGGTTTCGCAGAAATGCCTAAATTTTGTGTACATAATATTTGTTTTAAGAATCTATAAATATTTAATTCATGGTTAACTAATTAGATATTTGAATTAGTGACGATAAGGCCTAGATAGAAGCGAACTTCTCTTGAACTCTTCAACAGCCAAGAAACTGCTTATCTTGCCTCTAATTATTGGAACATATCAATGTAATTAGCTTTGTTATGGCGACAAACATGTTAAAGAAGGGTGGTAGCTAGCCAGAAGCCAGTAGCTGGTTCAGAAGCCCTCATCATAACAGCTCATATATGTCCCCACCGAGCGGCTCGAGCCTACCCTAAGTTAGGATATTTAGGCCTGTCAACCACGCTGGCCCAGTGCGGATTGGTGACTTCACATACATCTTTGATTTTTTTCGCAGATGTATGCAGGTTGCCTCAGGGTTTTTTCCTTTCCCGTAGGAGCGTCAGACAAATGTACACATAAAATTCGAAAAACGAAAAACACATTGGTACATGGCGGTCTCGAACCGCGAACCTCCCGATTGGAAGGCAAGTGCCGAGTCCACAGCGCTTCCGACGCTCCTGTCCTGTCAGAAGCCCTACTATCTACTAAACGAAGTAAAAATACATCTACCTCCGCGTAGAATCGAACTCATACTTTCAGATCGGTACCGGTATCAGCGGTCTCAATCTCTCGACCACGGAGGCAGTTATTTATTTTTCACACACTCAAACCGAAGCATTCATTAAAATATAGGTTTTGTATGATGTGATAACTAGTCTAACGTCGCACTATCTGTCTGCATAAACTTCAGGAACAAATTTAATATTTATAATATGCAAATTGTTCTCTGCGTTGTACCAATTCTCTCCTTCATCGAGTTATTGTCTAGCATCTATATTGAACCGTTAAGGTATTTATAGACGCTTGTGGCGTGAATCGTTTTGTTAGCTGCACGCCTTCACACTGCATGTTAATACTATAGGAGTAAAAAAAAGACATGTATAACTTGATCAAGTTTTGACTCAATAAATAGCTGTTAGCGTCAATAAATAAAATTTGCTGTAAGACGGAGAAACATTTATCTCTTCTTTGTGTAACCAAAAAATAAATGATATTGAGTTTTAGCAATGGCATTTTTCGAACTAACTTAGCAAGGTTAACTAAAGTTAAAGCTAACTCGTTATTACAGTCTGAACGGGAATAGTCTGAGGTCTAATTCCGTTAAAAAATTAAAGCCGAATCATAACTAAACGGTTCAGCGGTTCAAGCTTGAAGAGGTAACAGACAGAGAGACACATTGTAGCATTTAACTAGTATACATTATTTTAAAATAGAATAAGTAAGCAGCCATGTCGTACCCACTCCTGTGAAGGTTGGAGGCTCTACACTGGAAGTTGTTGACGAATAATAATAATACCTGGGGCAAATAGTCCAGCTCGGTAAGTCCAACTTCCAGAAAGAGGTAAATCGACGAATCCAACTCTACTGGGCAGCATTCGGGAAGCTACGCAGCATATTCTCGGCCAAACTACCGCAGTGTCTTAAGACCAGTCTTCAATTCGTGCGTGTTGCCAGTGACGGAACTGAGAGGTGGCCTTTTATAATTGGTCTCATCAAAAGGCTCAATATCTTTCAAAGGGCAATAAAGAGGACTATACTCGGGGTTTATCTACGCAATCGCATCAGAAATGATAAGACACGTAGAAGAACTAGAGTCACCGTCATAGCCCATAAAATTGCAAAACTTAAGTGGCAGTGGGCAGGACACAGCTCGCAGGACTGACGGCCCTTGGGACGGAAAGGTTCTCGAGTGGCGGCCGCGTACCGGGTGATGCAGATGCAGCGTTCGTAGGTCCCCCACATATGGACCGACGATCTGGTGAAGGTCGCGAGAAGCCGCTGGATGCGGAAGGCGCAGGACCGATTGGTTTTGAGATCCCTGGGGGAGGCCTATGTCCAACAGTGGACGTCTTTTGGATGAAATGATGAATGATGAAGCAGGATAGAATAAAAATATACTGATTTTTGATAAAGTATGTGAAACCCTAAATAAGCTCGTCCCTTATTAACCGCAAACTGTTTAAAAAGCTCAAACTCACTCGTAGGTACGCGGTAAGGATTTCACACCTTTGACCGACAGATTTAAATTCAATTTCCCTTTTCGCCCAGGTTCAAACTACGTTCATATTTTATTCGTTCAATTTATTTCGGCAAAAGGACTGTTTAACCAACACAATGAAACCTCAAAACCTTTCTCCACTTATTTATTAAATATAGTTTAAGCACAAAGCATTTGACCACATATACTCCAGGACGTGAACATTTATCTTACAGATTTGTAAATCACAAAATCACAAGCACGTTTACGATCATAATAATATCCATCTCAGTACTATTCGGACAGAGCAGCCAATCTCGACAGAAAATAGCCGCGGGAGATATTGTAGTGCACAAAACGGTCCGCGCAAACACTTCGATCTTTCACTCGCATTGTGATAGTTAGCCGACATGACAAAAAAATGAGACATCGGGGAAAGAACGAAACGACAGGCAGAGGAACAACTACTTAAAGTGCATTCTGAAGCACGGAAGAAAGCTCGAGCTGTTTCACGTTATGGTCACCTATTATAGGCCTGACCACGGACAACGTTGCTTAATCTTAACAATCATTAGCACAGCGTACACGTCACCGCCGAGCACACAACCAGCTGGTTAATATGCTCGGTGCACACGTATATAATATAGCACCGCGAATAAATCTGTGCCCCTAGTGAAAAGGGGTATAAGTCTGATTTTGGCCAAATTGAGTTAAATATACCAAAAAAAAATTTAAAAAAATTCGCATCGAATGGCGTAAACGGATCTAAGTTATCTTATAAATTAACAAAGTTACAGTCGTATTAAAGGGTATAACTGACACAAATGACCATGAAGCGGTGGGTATATATTGACATATATTGTTATTAATAATGAAAGCATATTATTATTTCGTGACAAATGATATGATTAAAGTTACATCTTATGATTTCGTGTGTTCTTTGTGTTTAACGATATAACAACACTTATCTGTTATAGGAATGCTTAGTGCTTAAGGATCCATGTCTACGTATATCGGTTTACACTAATAATATAACATTACTGAGAGAAGAAGTCAACTTAAATCCGTATTCACGCATTAATTTTGATAGTTGCTTGCGCAAGTCGACTTATACCGCTATAGGTTACAAAAAAATATGTGTAAAACGATTAAAGTGTAAATGCGATGCCCCCGCGCCCACCCGCGCGGAGCGCTCAGTCGCCTAAACGTAGTGATGGAAGAAAGACGTGCTAACGTTGTTCGCCGACCGCAAATGTCGACGACGACGACGGGTGAGTTGTATCCCTTTTCACCTAGTGTTAAGACATTATCCGATAGGTTATGTCTACACTTTGAGGATTTATATTTACTTATACCCTTTTACACCATGCAAGTTTTGACTTATATTGAGTAATGTTTGATGTAATAAAACGAAAATTTATTAATTTCACGTAGTATGATTAAAGAGTAGTACGTATTTAATGGACAACATTAAATACATTAGTCGTTTGGCAATAATCTTAGTCGCCATATTAGTTTGTTTAACAATAAAAACCTACCGTGACTATAATTTTTCGTCAAATAATTTCGAGTGGGGTATCATTATTAAGATATTTGAAAAAGTAGTTGCAGTGCGATTACCTATGATTTGCGATCAGGCATTTCTCAATGATAGCATTACAAATCATAAAAATACACACTTAACTTAAGTCAAAATTTGGTTCTTATAATATTTTAGTAAATTAATAGGTATTCCTTTTATTTGTTACATAATTTTGTACTCTCTATGTAGAAATTGAGTCTTGCAGACAAGGACCGAGCTGTGCCGAAACAAACTGGTTTTAATCGTATTTTCATAGGTATTGTTTGTATGTTATTTTATTTATTTTTCTTTCGGCAGGCAGAAATCGTATTCATCGAATGCTCAACCTTCTTGACAAATGACAAAAATAACACCAACTTTTTCGCAAAAGATCCTCAGCTAAGCCCTGAAAAAAGGCCAGACAGCCCGAAGCCAGGTTGCTCCAAAAACTTTCAGACAGAATTTCATACTTAGATAAGCCCTGAAAAACAGCCAGATAGCTCGAAGCCTGGTTGCTCGAAAGACTTTCAGGCAGAATTTCATACTCAGCTAAGCCCTGAAAAACAGCCAGACAGCCCGAAGTCCGGTTGCTCAAAAGACTTTCAGGCAGAATTTTATACTGTAGATGATTTAATTCATCACAATATTGAAAGTTCATTAGAAATTGAAGAAATCGCAGAAAATTTCTTCACTGATCGCGATGAGTCGTACATGACCTGCTTTGATATATTATTGAACTTAGTAGACTCCTTGCCGTGCTTTTATATAAACTATAGTTCAGAAAGCAGTGATGATTATGTTCCTGATACTGAAGAAAGTTCTGATTCGGAAAGAATTGGACAGAGGTCTAATAGAGAAAATATAGTTATACCTGATTCAGAGCCAGAAGGTTCTTTTTGGAATAAAATTGGTGTCAAAGAAGGACGAAAACGTAAACCAAGGAAAAGTGAAAAAGAGAAGAAATGACAGGTAAAGGGAAAAGGAAGGAGAAATTTGGGTCAGAATTATGAAACAAATAAAGGGAAACAAGTTAAGAAAAGAGAATTTCAGCAACTAGAAGACTACAGGATGAAATGTGCTGTAAAAATACCGGAAGTATGTTTTTGAATTTTGCAAGTCTGCTCAAGGTGCAAAGGTCTTCGTCAATTTGAAGACAGAAATAAATTTAATATTTCGAAAACTGCCATTTTTCGCTACACACGCGAAGATTTTCCTAAATTTCAGTACCAGGGGTATGAAAGCGATCAGTGGAACACTGTATCTCTTCTCAGAAAACGAGGGAAGTCTCCAATGCCAAACAATCTTTTCGAGACTGAAAACATTCCTCGATGTTACAACGAGCCGTTGCCAATATCGGTAGACAAAAATAGAGACCTGATGTTTCTCCTGTCACTGATAAACTCGAGCGCGATATCTTTGTATGAAGATTTGCCTTTTTCTGAGAATGTAAGAGACACTCATCTGTTGGAACCTACTGAACACAATGATGTTTAACTGATAATAATAGTAACGAATAAAGCTGTTAGGAAAATTGTGTAATACTCTTGTAATGTGATTGATTTTTTTAGAATCTTTTGTATTATTATAACATTTGAAGAAAATTGTTTGGTTTTGTGGGTAAGAAGTCTAAGGAAGGAAGGAATTTTTATTTTTTCTAATTAAAACTATGAAAAAATCTGCCTTTTATTTCATTTTATTCCGTGAAATTTCGATACAACTCAAAATATTATTAATATAACTCTTTTTAAATCCAATTAGACTTGACTGACATGATGTGAAAATAGGTACAAGTCGATATTTTTGTACTTAAATCAAAAATGTGTATGTCATGTCATAGTTATGAATTAGACAACTAAACTACAATTGGGAAGTTTATTAAAAAAACTAACACAAAAAGAGTTATTTTAAAAATATTGTAATGGAGACCTTTTGTCACTTATGTAAAAAGTTCGTGAAAAGAGGGACTACTTTAGTTATATCTCATAAAAGCTTAAATTCAAATGGGTACAAGTCAATAATTTTATTAACCGTTAATTTTATACAAAATCCAATAATACAACATAAAAGAGAGCATTTTTTATACTTAAACTGCATTTAAAGTTATATTTTATTTTTAACCATTACGGCACAGTGCGCTGTAAAACATTCATCTTTTGTTTTTTCGCTCTCCTGTAAAGTAGCAATTTTCGACTTGTATCGTTTTTCACTAGGGGCACAGAAATATACTACGATGTCTACGATGTCGTAGCTTCTACGATTTATTCTACGTAAATCTGTAGCTAGACAAAGCTACGCCGTAGCCGCATTGAGTTTGGAAAGCAAAGTACAAATTCAAATTTTCATACGCACTTTATAACTTTGTCCAATAAAAATGTACTTTATTTTATCACTTAATATTTGAAATATTGTGTATTGATAATTAATATATCGTGCTTTACAGTAAATTTGGAGCATCCTCTAAAACAAGCCGCGAGATTTCTACATCCAGTAATTTCGGTGATTGTTTACGAAGAATCAGACACTTATAACCTTTTATTATGATTTTGAGTTATTGCATAATACGAGTACTATAGCAATAATTTTTAAAAAGAGTTTTAAATATCTAATGCGCTTAAGCAACCTTGTTATATCGCAGTGGACGGAAAATAATAAAAACCATTTCCAAGCAACTGAATAATAGCTTTATAACGACTTCTCCAGAGCCGTTCGTTCCGCAGCTCGGCTTACTACTCAATTACCGTGTTGCTTTCTGGTTTCAAAACAAATTTCTGCACAAATTAAATTAAACTGGAATACTTGACTTCTTAGAACAACTATATCAACCGCCGTTTCGTTTCGAGTGCATTTTTCAAATATCCTCTGAAATAATATTTTAATTAATTTATAACCCAGTATCTGCGCAAATACAGTGCACTCTCTATTCATTTATTTCCTTAATTCCGATGAGACGGTCGGCTAACACGACTGGAACGAGATTAGATGCAGGAGATACTACTTAATGTGCCTCCAAAGGACAGAGAAGCTAAAGGCATTTGACATTTTTGGTAATCCGGCTTCTTACCATAACGATCGTTAACGGTAGCATAACTTAAGCTATTAAACTACACTACACTACTAATATATAACTACTAAATCTTACAATATAGCTCTTTTTATACTAATATTATAAAGAGGAAAGATTTGATTGATTGTTAACCGACTTCAAAAAAGGAGGAGGTTATCAATTCGGTTGGATTTTTTTTTATGTTTGTTACCTCATAACTCCGTCATTTTTAAAGCGATTTCCAAAATTCTTTTTGTATTTGATAGAGTATACTGCAAGGGTGGTCCCATCGTCACCAAAGTCAGGATTTGTTAATGGGATCTCATAGAAAATCGAGGAAAACACTAATTTTTCTTTAGGTTTTCTTTCACTAAAAAGATTTCATTCACTAAAAAGTAAAAAATATTTTTTTTTACAAAAAATAGAACCGACTTCAAAAATACTGAAAACTTAAAAATAATATAAGAATGGGTAGAGACAACATCACACTTCTATGTTTAAGTCGGTGACAAATTTTAACACTTTCTAGATCATCGTTTGGCGCCGACTTCAATAAATAAGTGTGATGTTGTCTGTACCTATTCTTATATTATTTTTAAGTTTTAAGTGTGACCATGGGACTACCCTTGCAGTATACTCTATACTGCAAGGGTGGTCCCATGGTCACCAAAGTCAGGATTTGTTGATGGGATCTCATAGAAAATCGAGGAAAGCACTAATTTTTCTTTAGGGTTTCTTTCACTAAAAAGATTTCATTCACTAAAAAGTAAAAAATAATTTTTTTTACAAAAAATAGAACCGACTTCAAAAATACTGAAAACTTAAAAATAATATAAGAATAGGTACAGACAACATCACACTTCTATGTTTAAGTCGGTGACAAATTTTAACACTTTCTAGATCATCGTTTGGCGCCGACTTCAATAAAGAAGTGTGATGTTGTCTGTACCTATTCTTATATTATTTTTAGTGTTTTTGAAGTCGGTTCTATTTTTCGTAAAAAAAAAATTTTGTTTGTATTGAATAAGCTTCGAAACGATTTTGATGAAAGTTGGTATAGGGATAGTTCGAGACCAGGGGAAGGACATAGCGTAATTTTCCTACGGGAAAAAAAATCCACAGGAAAACAAAGATAACGCAGACGAAGTCGCGAGCGGAAAGCTAGTTTACAATATGGAGATAATGCTAACTAACCGGTGAAAATAAGTATGCACCCGTTCTTTTCTCACTTTGATAGCAAAGCAAAGCATTTTTATAATACTTACTTTTTATTTCAAGACTATAAATAAATCATGAAATGACTTATTTTTATATATATTTTTTCCAAGACAGAAGGATAAACAAATACACCTTTGCGTACACAATTCTAATTGTTTAACCTTTATCAATACACAGTTGTGACCTAAAACACTTTACAAGTATTCAATTCGACACAGCAGGTGAAGGAATTGTCTTAATAAAGTCAGCATTCAATTTAGTTTAACACAAAGGTTGTAAGCTAAAATAGATCTGTCAGCCCCTCCCTAATGAAGTGGCTCCAACGCAATTGTCCCGATTCAAGTGACAATTAAGTCTATAGCAAACACCCACATAAGTAAGGGTAATTACCCGATTTGATAGTCACAATATCTCCCACAAGCCAGGCAATAAACAATGTACATCAAATTTCTACTACTTCATGCAAAATGATTATATCAAATATTATTTCGGTATTAAGAAAGGCTGATATAATTTAAAAATACTGACTTTTACGTCCTTAATAATAAAATTTGCATTTTTATTCAAAATTCATAATTAATAACATTCAACCGATTAATATTACTATACATAGTTAGTTCGCTTGTTTATAGGGTTAATTTTGAAGTACCGGCAACCTCGCAGGATTAGATAGCTAACATCATTAACTACAACGTTTGGTTTTTCAAGTTTTAAGATAACTCAATACATTAAAAGAAAATTAAATTTTCAAGATTTTATTGCACTGTCGTGACATTGATAACTCTAAGTTTCATTTATAAACGACGACGGAAGACAACGTTACACTCGCGCGCTGTGCGCGTAGACTTACAAACATTCTAGAGGTATATTAAATGAATATTTATTTTTGTATGAAAGTATAATCTAACGAATTATCAAAAGTCATAAAACAAATGTTGTAGTTAATGATGCTAGTTATCTAATCCTGCGAGGTTGCCGGTACCACAAAATTTACCCTGTATATTATTACTTGTTCACGCAAATGCTATTAATGGATTTTGATTTAGAAGTGAAAGAAAGCTTCAAGGATACTTTCTCAGTCCGCAATCAAGTAATGATCTCGAAGTTACTGGTATAATCTAGCAAAAGCTACATAAAATGTTTAAAATTGATAACTTACTTACAGAGTAGCACTTCTGCTCCGTTGCTTTGTTCGATAACTCAACTCCAACGACTCATACTCATTATACAACAAGAAAACAATGTTATTTTATTGTACTGTGTCGTATTGAATTGATGTTATAGCGGCGTCTCTTTGTTTCACCCCCGAAAGTATTATATACTCGTACTTAGGTGCTGCGATAACATCAATTTATACACGAATAAAGTTTATAATATTATTATCATGAAATCGTGTTACTTATGCCCAAGCAGCGACTCGTTTTATTTTGTGTATGAGAATGTACGTCCGTCATAATCCTCAGATTGACAACGGTAGATAGACTTGTCAAACTATTGTCGGTAGACAAATATGTCCAGTCCGTTCGAACTATCCGATAAAAGCGCTTGTGACCAGTATAAGTACTCACAGTAGACTAAATTACAAAATGAAGTTGGAAATAGATACATTGTATCTAACGGTTGGCGTTTAAGTAATCTACTGTAGAATATTTTAGTAATTAAGGTCATGTTTAGAGGTGCTATACTTGGTGGTTTTAAAATAAATAGAGCGTCTAGCAGTCTTGTGGTCTATAGTACTTTAGAATGTACATTTTCTATAATAAATTTACCTTCTCTGAATAATTAACAACCCCCCACTTTATTTAAAAAAAGATATTTGAAAATCTCTAGTAGATATAAGAAAAACACGCAAGCAACACTAAAATTTTATTAGTAATGCGATGCGATTGATACGTGATTGAATAGTGCAAGTCGACCTGTCGACACGTCCACTGCCATTGATACGTGATTGAATATTGCAAGTAGACCCGTCGATACGTCCACTGTGATGTGAGCAAGTGTTCCTAGAAGATATTCAGGGTCCATGGCTGGACTTTCACCACAGAGGAGCGCTCCTCTCTGAACAGCATTCAGGTGCTGTATGGGACACTTGCTATAGTGAGTTTATTTGTTTATTACTTAGGATAAGGTTCTTCTAAAGTGCGATTCTGGCTCCGTGTATCACGGACATAAGTACAACCCGGAGTTTGGCTACGGTTAAAGGCAAAGGGTTTTCCGCCCTCCTAATGAACCGGCCGTGTACAAAACACTTGTATTTTATTTTTTTATGTTTTGCGGGACAACTACCACATTATTTAACTGCATCACCCGAAGGTTGAATGTTTTTATTTTAAGACTATAATATATACAGGGTGGAAAAAAAGACCGTGGTTGCAGGAAAAGTACCCTTAATAATGATGATGCCAAATTTTGCTGAAAGGAAACATTCCATTATTTTCAAAAATAATTAAAACTACAATTAAAGATTTTTGAAAAATCACCTACTCGAGCCGGGAATCGAACCGGTGAAATGTGACAAAAAAAAACATTCTGCATTTTATGGTATCAACCGAAAGAGTCATTTATAAGGATGAATTTCTTTAAAACAACATAGTATCTTAAATTAAAGAAAGGCCAAGAAATTTTTTTTTTATTTCAGAAAAAATTAAAAGTCCATTGCAGAAAAGTTGAAACTAATAGTTATTTGAAATATTCAACAACTCTATATAAAAGGCGACACGTAGCGAATTCAGTCGAAGAATACGTCTGTGAATACGTGAAAATGGGTCTCATTTTGAGTAATTCATAAGTTAAGTGAACTATTTCCTTTAGATACTGAGTAAGCTTTACAATAAAAAAAAATATTTTTGTTGGTCTTTCTTTAATTTAAGATACTTTGTTGTTTTAAAGAAATTGATCCTTATGAATGACTCTTTCGGTTGGTGCCATAAAATACAGAATGTTTTCTTTGTCACATTTCACTGGTTCGAATCCCGGCTCAAGCAGGTGATTTTTAAAAATAAATAACTGCAGTTTTATTTATTTTTGAAAATAAAGCAATGTTTCTTTTCAGTAAAATTTACGATCAACAATATTAAAGGTACTTTTCCTCCAACCACGGTCTTTTTTTCCACCCGGTATACAGAATCTCGCTGTCAGCGCTGCCCTATTTTGAACTGCGGACTAAATTGTTCGGAAATTTGGCATTAAGCAAGTTGGCACTATCCATAATGATCCCTATCCACTGACACATTAATTACACTGACCCACGCTTGTGTCAATCTGAGCCAAGTGCATCAAAATAGCGCAAACCAAACAGACACATAAACACTTTGATTGCAACCTTGCACTAGATCATAATATCATCATTATTAACGATTGTTTATTAAATAATATATTACTGATCCTAGTCTAAGATCTGTGTCGTAATACATACTTTCAGAATACTAATACACTCCGTTGGGTCTGCTGCTGGAACAGTATATTTTCCTTTGTAGGTTTTCACCGATACAACTATCAATTTATAACAAAAATGTCGGACTTAAAACGGTTCATCTTACTCGAACACATCATGATCTATTCAGCCGACTAAAAGTTCTTCATTTAAATATATTTACATGCATGTTTCATATAGTTGGATAACAAAAATAGGTTAGTATTATTTTGTGGAAATCACTCAAAAATTGATGAATACCTCTTTGCATTACATTAGGGATGTGATGAAATGATCAGGAGAATTCCCTGTGTGTTTCTTATTTGGCCTTTTTACATCCGCAACCGGCAACCCGTAACTAGCAAATACGAGGTAATGAGTCCCCAGATGAAGCGAGTTCTATGGAGCGAGGACCCGAGCTAAATCAACGGCTCCGTTGGGACCTATCTCATTATAAATCTTTAGGTTCGCCACTTCGGTACCTACTAACATGGATGTATTGAACTATAGTGTGTATTTTGACCTCCGATTGAATAGTTTAGATCTCAAGGATGCTCATGAAAATCACCTGCAACACAGCATTATGAGCGAAGAATTCACCAACGTTAATTGTTATTAAAGACGTTAAGTGTTTTTTACTTGATTATTGAAGATTTTCATTGCTCTCAAAAATAATGATGTTCTTGTATTCTAAGGAAATGCAACACAAATATATAACCACCTTTTGCGTTTTATCTAATTAAATAGTTATCATTTGTTTAACACATCACACATTCATTAATTGGAGGGATTCAAATATCAACTTATATGATCAAATAATCATAGAAACCTCCTTAGTCTAATACAAAAGACGAAATATAAATAGGATAATCAATATTGTTCTAAAATTAATCGGATATATCGTTACCATTGACAGACACAGCTTGATCATTCGAGTGTTTACTCATGGTGGGTTTGTGTTTGATTGTGGAATGATATAACAGACAAAGGAATAATGTCAAATGTCTCTTAAATGTAGTGATTATCTTCTATCTGAATGTTTTGTTATTATCTGCCTATTGGCCTATGATATGTATTCAGAGACGATATGATTGATGTTTGTCTGCTGTAGAGCGATTAATATGTGCGATCTTGATTCAAATATTGCTTTTAGGGTTCCGTAGTTAAAATACTTGAAACTCTCCTCGTCTTAATCACAAAACACTTTTACCGGAGGGATACTCTGTACCAGAGTCGTCTGCTTGGATACCTCCGCCTTACCTATTTCTGCTGCAAAGCAACAGTGCTTGCATTGCTGCTCCGGTTCAACGGGTAAGATAATTATGGCAGTGAAATTACTGGGTGACTTTACATCTGATGTCAAAAGTAGGCAACGTACACGTACGGTGTTGCTGTTTTGCTGCGAATCTCACAGGAGCCACATTTATTATAGGTGATTGTTACCACTTACCATCAGGTGGGCAGTTTGCTTATTTGCCAACTACGAGTAAGTTGCAATAAAAAATATGGTCTAAACTTCGTCTTGGTTTAAACCTGATGCTGTCTCTATCTATGTATATTAATATAAGTGAACAAGTGAAATGACGAGTGCTTCTGTGAGGCCTTTAAAGTCATTTAGGGGGGGTAGAAACTATTTTTCAATTAAGCAATAGTACTTTTTTCTTTAAATGACACCCTTCCTATCCTTAAAGCTAAACTGTTTACTTGAATAATCTCAAAAAAGTGAATACGGTAAATATATAAAAATTGACTATGACCGGCAAGTAATACGGTTAAGCTAACCCTATTAGTCAGTAAAGGCGATTGTAACTTCGAATGTATTGATCATTTTTTTATAATTATAATCCAACTCGGGCGAAACGTCAACTATGCGAGTATTGATCCTACTTACCTCATTACTTTTTACATTGCTGAACCAAAGCAGACCTTATTCGCTGTTAATAAGTATCGACGATTAATTTTAATATCTGTCCAGATATTGTGAAAATTTAATTAAGAGGAAACACTAGGTAATAGAATACAAAAATAGGTATTTGTAAAAATGTATTGCTGTCGCATCGCGCCCTGCTCGGTTGTTTGGGCGTCGCGATAAAGACAATCAGCTCGGACCGAAGATACCTTTGAAAAGTACCTATTCAAAATAGATTCTTTGTATTCCCTTGTTTCCTTCTCTTAAAATAGACCGACTAAATTACATAGAAATTTTGTTTTTCGCTAAATTTGTTTGCTGGATGTTAGACACAGCGAAAAATATGTCCAATCTTTTAGTTTTTTGAAAGATTAAATCTGTTTTAATAACTAACATAAGAAAAAATGCAATACATGGGAACATGCTTGTAGTAGCCATATATTTTTGGAGAAAAATATTATTGCTCTGTTGTTAAAACGGCCCGTTCGATTTCCTCTTAAGAATAGCGCTTTAGCCATCGTTAGCAAGCGCAGATGCCATTGCGCCTCAGAATTCTTTGTACTCATTTGTTATGAGCTTAATTTTTTTTTTCTCTTTATTTTGACACAAACAGTCATTACAAGATGTTCTTAATACAGTGTTACTGAGTACAAGACATTGAGTGCCGAAACTTAATTTTTATACAGTTATATATTAAATAGCTTTCATTGGGGAGTTTTGACAAGTGTTGCATGATAACTAAATAAATAATACCTACAAAACTAATTTTGTGTACAAACTTATATATACCAGCTTTATATATTATAGATATCTATACATTTATTATCAAACCTACATTATTACCTATTTTTTCTGAATTATTTTTATTACAGACTTTTTAAAGCTTACTAAGGAGGAACTAAATGGGTCCAGTTCAGAGAATTCATCATTATATAGTTTTAGACAGCGATAAAAAAAGCAGTTACCAGTAAATTTCTTCTCAAATAAAGGAGGAATAAACATAGTATTTTTAGGACGTGAGAGGCGAGACGGTCTCCGATTAAGTGCGTTGAAGGGGATTGAATATAATAATACTGGTGAGGTAATTTTATTGTTTAATATTTTATACAGATATGTCATATCAAATAACTTGCGCCGATCTCTTAGGCTTAACATTTTATAGTGCAGTAAGGAGTTTTCATAACTGTCCTCATACCGGTTAAATCGATAATTTAAAATATTTAAAAAATATTTTTGAATTTTTTCAATCCATTTTACATGTATTTGATAAATCGGACACCATACTACAGAACCAAAATCCAGGATAGATCTTACAAATGCATAGAATAGCAATTTTTTTTTTTTTTTTTTTTTTATGGATGGCCCGGCAAATGACCTCCTCCCGCCTGATGTTAAGCGGTGAAAGAGGCCCAAATGAGTTGACAGATAGAGTAGGGACGACATCCACTCTCCTACCTGCCCGCCCCTTGCCGGCCTAAAAGATGCTTTTTCACGCCTCTTTTGAAGGAACCCATGTTGTAGGATGGAGGAAACACGTGCGCAGGTAGAGAATTCCAAGTGTGGGATGAACGACAGAAGAAGGAATCTTGGAATTTCTTGGTACGGTGTGAAAAGGAGGACACAGTGTACGGATGACTCCGAAGGCCCTTACGCGTGTTTCTGTTAAGGAATGGAGAGGGAGGGATAAGGTTAAAGAGCTCCTCAGAGCATTCCCCATGGAACATTCGGTAAAAGGCGCTAAGAGAGGCGATGTCACGACGAAGTTGTAGAGGCTCGAGGGTGTTAGTTGCCTCTACATCGCCAATTATGCGAATAGCGCGACGCTGCAATCTGTCCAGAGCATCGAGGAGGTACTGAGCGGAGCCGTCCCAAAGGTGCGAGCAATATTCCACGCAAGACCTAACCTGAGTTTTATACAACAAGCATAGTTGGTCCGGCGCAAAATACCTACGCACCTTGTTCAGGACACCGAGTTTCCGTGAGGCAGTAGTTATGACGGATTCGATGTAGTCTCTGGGGTTCAGATCGCAGCGAATGTTCATTCCGAGCAAGGTGATGTTGCTCTGTGTGTGAAGGGTTGTGCCCTGAAGAGAAGGAAGGGGGAGGAAAGGTGACCTTTTCGCCGAGAACACGCACACCTGTGTTTTCTTAGCATTGAACTCAACAAGATTGTTGGAGCCTGGAGTTGAATTTAATAGTTTTAAGATTAGAAAAGGGCTTTGTAACTCTGTTTATAAATCCAAGGTTCTTATAAGCTTTCTGAGTTATTGCATCAATATGTAAGTTAAAAGAGAGTTTGTCATCCATGATAATGCCTAAGTCTCGAACAGTTTTTACTCGTTTGATTACGCGACTTTCAATAGTGTAACTGTAATATAAAGGCTTACGTTTACGAGTATATGATATTACATTGCATTTATCATTATTAAGGAATAACTGGTTTTCGTTACAATAGGAAATTAATGAGTTTATGTCGGACTGCAACATTGAACAGTCATTTACAGTTTCTATTATTCTAAACAACTTTGTGTCGTCAGCGTACATGAGAAAATTATTATTTTTTATGTTATTACCTAGGTCATTTACGTAGAGAGAGAATAGTAATGGACCTAGATGAGATCCCTGGGGAATTCCAGAGGGGACTGACAAGTATTGAGAACAAAAACCCTTTAAGCAAACAGCCTGGCTCCGGTTACGGATGTAAGAATCTATCCATCTCAATAGGGTGCCGTGTATACCAAGCTTTAGAAGCTTTTGTATAAGTAAGTCATGATTTATTTTGTCAAAAGCCTTTGAAAAATCTGTATACACAACATCCACTTGTTTATTTTTATCCATTGCTACAGCCAATACATTTGTAAAATGCACCATGTTACTCTCTATTCCACGAACCTTGTAAAACCCATGCTGGTTTTCATTTATAGCGTTACGAGCAAAATAAGATATTTGGCTAGTTACAAACTTTTCAAGCATTTTCCCTAATACGCATAGTTTTGAAATTGGCCTATACTGGGTTATTAAATCTTTAAGGTTATTTTTTGGTATAGGTGTAATCAGGGCCTGCTTCCAAATAGAGGGAAATACTCCAGTCTTTAAAGAAGTTTCAAGTATGCGAAATACTGGTGTGAGTAATTCGGTTGCACAGTTTCGTATGAGAATAGGGCTGATACCGTCAGAGCCTACCCCCTTAGATATATTGACTGCTTTTAACTCTTTTAAAACCATCTCTTTGTCTATATGTATACTATTTATGCTAACCACTGTATCATCGATACATGCAAACTGTGGAGTTGAACGATGAATAGAAGATTCAAACACAGAGTGAAAATATTTATTAAAAGCTTCACAAACATCTATGCCATTAGTTAGGTACTCTCCATCAAACATCATTCTATTAGGAAGATCTCCTGTGAATTTTTTAGACTTTACATATTTCCAAAGGTGATTTGGGTTATTCTGTATGTTATTCTCAGTAAAGCTTACGTAACGACGATAGTTCTCATGTTCCATGGAACGAAATCTGGCCCTAAGCTTGGAGAAAGTTAAGTAGTCCATCTTGTTGCCATATATCTTCCATCTGCTATGAAATTTGCGTTTTTCTTTGTCTAATTTTATCAAAGGTAATGTATACCATGGCGGATAATTGTTGTTATGTGTGACCATACGTTTAGGAACATATTTGCTAATAAGAGAATTCAATATACTATAAAACTGCGTTACTAGATCATTTACGTTAGTGTGATTTGAAAAAGTATTGTCCCAATCGATATTTGATAATTCCAAACGCAAGGAGTCGTAATCCGCTTTACAAAACATATGTTTGGCGATTAAGTTATTGGGGAGGGGTTTAGGCAATAGTACAGGTAAATCTATTGTAAGCGGTCTGTGATGGGGATCCTCAGTAATAAGAGGACAGTCACAAAGTTGTACATCACACCAACGGTTAGAAAAAATCAAATCTAATATTCTATTATTGTTATTGTACAGAGAATTGTATTGGGATAAAAGTGATAAGTTCAGAAATTCTAAAGTTAAAATGGCGAGGGAATCATTATGAGTGCGAATATTCATACTGTTTATTTCATCGTCATAATACCATTATGCATAAGTTACGTTAAAGTCACCTAATATAAGATATATGTCATTCGGATTACTCGCCAATACTTCATTTACTCTTTCGTAATATCTTTCCAGCGTCGATTCATGCGATCGGCTGTGTGGTATATATGCACAGCTTATATGAATATAAGTAGCGGCAGAGGTGTTACTACGTGTGGATGGTGGGGGAGCGTGCGGTGGCGCGGCGCAAGTATTGCGCGCGCGCCCGGTTTGTATTACTGTGGGAATACTCAGCCATAGGTGTTCTGGCATCGTCACCGACGCACGCGTCGTGTTCGTGTCATGAGACGTGCCCGCGGACGGCAGACTAGAGCTCACATTCCATTCGGGGCGAGCCCTTGCACAAAGTTCCCGGCGCACGGCCACCATCACTCCACCTCCTCGCTCGTGTGTACTTGTTGTTGAATTTCGGTCACATCGAAACACATCATATCGGGCATCAAAAAACTCGGCACTAAAAAAGGAATCATTCAGCCAGGATTCTGTAATACAAATAATATCATAACTGCTATTTAGAACGTTAGAATAAAATTCGTGCGATTTAGTACGGAGACCTCTCACGTTTTGGTAATAAATTGATAAATTCGAAACACGATTGAATTTTAAACTAAAAAACAAGGTACTGAAAGTAAGCTACATATGAAATAATATAGTACTAGAAATAAATAAATGATACCTATTTCGCTGCTATTGTTTTGATTATGACTTTGTTTTAATAATTTGCTTGAGTGAATTACGAAAGATGTTACTTTATATGATTTATTCTCTGAACTGTAACAGAACCCAGTATATACATAATAAAATTCATAGTTAATATTTCGTTTCATATAGTTGATCAATTGTTGAATATAAAGCAGGTACAATTTAGTTTTAATTATGAAGTCGAGGGAATTACATAAGAAGAAAGATAATAATATGTTGAAAACAATTGGAGCACATTTACACCGCTTATAATTAATGGATATATGAAGTCATATTATTTTGTGCAGATCATTCTCACTTTGTATCAGTAAAGCCTTAGATGTGTCACTTTTACGAACAAAAATTTTACAGTCTGAGATCCATATGTATTTGAATCCCTTTTCTTTACCGATCTCTCTGGCACGTCTATGGAGTAATTTATTATGTGGTGCAAGGTGGTCATTGATATACACAGATGAAGAAGGTCCATCCAAACCGGCATCAGTCGTTGTAAGCCCGCGACGTACCCGTACGGCCGCCAGCATGTCATTTTTTCGCTTACGTTGTGTGAATCTGACAACTATATTAGGTGGAGGTTGAGCATCTCCAGAGTTCTTCATGTCCGATGTAAAGCGACGTACTCGATGAATATAGTCAATGTCGGAGGATGTCAGATCAAAACCCACCTTTGTGGCGATGTTACTTAATATAGCTATTAAGTTTTCTCCTTTTTTCGAAGGTACTCCTGTGATCTCAAGGTTATTTTGTCGACCTTGTTGATCTTTACCGCGTAGTTGTTCTGTCAAAGAGTGAATTAAGTCTTTGCTCGATGTTAGTTCTTGTTTCAGGCTTTCTGTCTGTGATTGAGTTAGTTCACACATCGACTTTAGATTGTTTATTTCATCTTTCATTTTTGAGTGTTCACTAACAATTATTTCATTTGACTTCTTAATATCACACAACTGTATCTTGAATGCATTAAAGTCTTCATGTAATCTTTGTATATTTTTATTTTGACTTTCTAGCATCTCCTTCATTGTAGTAGTAAAATCGGCCCGTTCGATTTCCTCTTAAGAATAGCGCTTTAGCCATCGTTAGCAAGCGCAGACGCCATTGCGCCTCAGAATTCTTTGTACTCATTTTGTTATGAGCTTAATAAATATTAAAAGGAAAGAATAGGGTTACTTACTATTCCTAATGTCTATGACAGAAAAAATATCTGCCTCGTAAGTTGACTACTTCTGATTAAACTGTCGTTAGAGATGGTTGCTAGAGTATTCGCGCAGGCATGCTACAACGTCCAGATGTTGTAACTTGGTAACTTTGAAAGTTCGCAGCACTCTCTGGAGTAATAAATTGTCAAGACTAATGTAAGTGTCGCGTGGAGTTATGAATGCGATCTCTAATATAGTTGTTTTATTACGCGGATTACGGATTAATAGTTAAGCGTCTGAAATGAAAACTCGCTTATTAATTGTCATATAATAGGCTAGTTGACCCTTTTTTAAAGTAGGGCTTAAAATGTTCATAATTGTTGTATTAGACCATAGCACATGAATATTATTTTTTTCGATGGCTAAAAAGTGCAAAAAATCTATTTTAAATTAAGATTTTCAATTTTGGACCGAAAACAGGGTCAGCCATGACAGTCTGTTGATTATCTGTGGTATACATCAAATGACGTCAGTCTTATAGTAAACAAAGCACCGAGGCGAAATAACCTCACAAAAACAACGACGAGTTGTTGGATCAAATTTGACATTTCTTTGTTTACTATATGAGTGACGTCACGGCCCTGACCACAGGATATCAAAGCGTTTACGGCGTAAAATAAAAAAGATTATTTCTAGCATTTTCAAATTAAAATTTTACAGTAATCATTCATTGTTATTTATTAAAATCGGTATATTGTGGAACCTTATGCCAAATACTATTAGAAATAAACAATATTTTAATCAATTCTGATATGAGTCAACTACCCTATTATGTTATATGAATCTGAAAAACATTAATATGACTTTTTTTTAGAATGAGCGCGTAGAAACTACTTTCGGCTAACCTCTGTTCTCTTAACATTTGAAATATTTATTTATCGATATTTTATAGTTTAGTATTATAGCATATATCTGATAACTAATAATCGTAACTAATACAATAAAACCCCTGATATAAATAAAACTGACAACAAAATATTGTACCTATAATGTGTAATATGTACAATATTCTCAAGTTCATAATCTCTTAAAAGAAATTCTAGAAAACGTCCTTGACCAAACTTCGTCCAGATTTCAAGAAAGATTTGATGGCAGACTTTCAAAATACAATCTGACAGAACTACTTTGAATGGCCCAATACCGCATAATTTAAATAAGTGCTTTTCTCGAGTGGAAACATCACGACAAATCTGGAACCTAAGTTGAATAGTGCATACGAAAAGCTGCCATACAATTTTGAGCAACCTTGCTTTAAGATAAGAGCTAAAAGCTATGTCTCCTAGAATACAACGAATGAAAGATAGATTGTCTTATTTCCGAGCACTTAATTACTAACTGCTTTTCATTGCGCGCAATTTGAGTTTTTTCTCGTCGAAGAAGACCACAAGCTTTTCTGTCTTAAACAAAAAAGCAAAAATAACAATTTTAGTACAAGTAACCAAAAAACTCGAGATCGGGTAACTCCTAATTACAGGGAAGTCTCCTAATTACAAAGCAGAGTTTGAAGTAAGCTTTCGAAATATCTCATTATATGGATACAGTTATTTTGCTGGAACAAACCTGAAAAGTTCCAGTTGAATAGATGAAATGCACCAAAAATTGTAGATAGTTTACAAAAACAGTAGAATTTTTGTAATGTGCAATATTGCCGCATGATTTAAATGGTTCGATATTCTACAAGTTCTACCATAATACCCTTTTTTTAACCGAATTGGAAAAAGGAGGAGGTTCTATGTTTGAATGTATCTGTTTTTTTATATATCGACACTGGAAAGCAAAAACGTAGTAAATGACTCATATGCTATATTTTTATGGCGTCATTGGAATCAGTAGAAAAAAACACTCAAATGGTATATGTCAAGTAACTTTACTATTAATAATATCAAAAATAGGATTTTTAAGTTAACCATTTTTTCATTATTATACCATAAAATGCTGTAAGCAACAGGAAAACGGGTTTATTTTTTGTTATGTTACCTTCGGCAATTCATTTTCCATAAAAAAATTCAACCTATAGCTTACAGCATCAATAACTCCATTTCTAGTGCGGGTTACTACATTCTTAGCTGCTCGAAAATTTTTCTTATTTGCGTTTACACCATTTAGTAGGTGATATTTCATTAAATGGTGGTGGTTCATGCTATGCACGGTATTCAATGTTTATGCCCGTGATGTTTACAATATTACAAGGATCTATTAAAACAGCTAGTTTTTTTTACAACACTACTAAGGATTGTATGTCCAACACATCGCGGACTTACCTCCCAGTAATCAGCGCCGTCGCCGGCATTCCTTTGACTAAACGTCAATTAAAAATTATGATTCTTTTAGGCTCCTTTCATAGCGCTGTGTGTCGCCGGTCGCGTGCGCCGCGGCCGGTCGAGTTACCTTACATAGTGTTGCGTGCGCAGTCGACCGGGATGGACGTGTACAGTCATGGACACAATTAATAACAAAAGACTTATTTTGATCTCTTTACTGCATTACCAAAACAAAAAACGCCGTGCCAGTCGAAAATGAAAATTGTTCATGTATCCTATAACTTCGCAGCGTTTGTCGAGTGGTGCATTCGTAATACTGCTATCCCAATTGCAAGATGATGAAATTAATTTTTTTTCAATTATTTTAGGATGCCTAAAAGAACGTTTGACGAACTGCTTTTTTAAATTGAAAATAATATAACGCATACCGAATAGCTATAACCCCTGCGGAACGCTTGGCATTCACATTAAGGTAAGTTTATTGATTTACTACCAAACGTTTGGTAGTAAATCAATGGGTAAGTTCTATAAGCTTTATTAGCTTTCACTAATTCCTAGACTTGGGTCATTAGCTTAAAAAATATTTTTTGAACAGTAAAAAATAATATTATTTTAATAAGGCTTTAATCACAAGTGTATAAGCACTTACATATAACCATGTGTATTGCAAAAATACATCATCATCATCTTCTTGCACCCCATCACCCAAAAATAACAAGCTTTTATTATTGCATTGTCACGCAATATACATTATGCATGCAAAATTTCAACTCTGAAAGCTCACACGCCGGTACTGGTCCGCGCGTCGGTCATCGCACGCAGTGCGCGCAGGCCCGGTCCAAGCCCTCGCGCCGGTCAGTGCGTGTCGCAAAACGCGACCGGCGCACGCAGCACTGTGAAATCACCTATGGCTGCATACAAATTCCGCCGGTCGCGTGTGCACGCGAGGGATATGTTAAATTAAGGACAGAACGTAAATATCCAATAGATTCATTAGACATTTAAGATAGCACATTGAGGGAGAACAGGAGTATGTATGATAGGGACATTCATTGAATACCCCAAGAATACACAATTTACACTACTCATGTCAGCTATTTCAGAAAATTATAAAACTGAACAAAGTGATATCAAAATGGACATCTAGTCTATCCGAGAACTAGCCATACTCTGTCAGCATAACGAGGACCGCTATCAATCCCTGCTTGACAAACAATTTTTGGCCTCAAGTGGGAATAATTTAATAGCAGAATGCTGTGTCACAACCAATAACAATGCACCCAATCATATCTCCTGCCCATACTAAGAACAATTTGTGTCAACCGTCTGTCAATAATTAAATCTAGTTTTTACTGTTTTGGGAGGTCACTGTCCAAGCCAAAAACCTTATTTTTTACGATGACATTGGAAATGGTATGAACCAGATATTGACAAATCAATTAGGGTTAAGTTTCATTAATTATTAATGCCCGGCTCGAATTTCCATGATATTGCATGTAGAATTTATTGAAACTGATAATAATCTTGGAAATTGGGGTAATTTTAACAGAATGATACTAAAACATTTTATTCTAATTTAAATAATTTATCCATCAAAATATTCAAGGCTTTTCCGGCAAAGACTTAGAAATCCATATAATGTATGCAAATCTGTCAAAAACAGTATCTTTAAGATCGATCTCATACTTGATGTAATTATTAATACGAGCCTAAAGTATCCTATTTAAAGTCCGCAGGTACATTACACCGTACCAGTTGTTGTACTATATCGGGCGCAGGTTCGGGCCTGTATGGAGTACTGCAGCCATCTGTGGGATGGTTCAGCAAAATATCAGCTGGCGGCCTTGGATTTAGTAGAGCAGCGTGCAAAAAGATTATTAGGTGACGAAGAACTTGTGGCCCAGCTGCAGACACTTGAGCACCGTCGTAGAATTGCCAACCTTTCGGTGTTCTATAGGTTACACTTCAGTGAATGTACAGCCGGCTTCAAAAGCAGATAAGCATTTAAGCAGATTTAGTACCATGTCACACCAACTATTCCTTTTATTTAGTATGGTTACACCTATATTGCATTGTTAATAGTTGGTGTGACATGGTACTAAAATGGTTATCTACTTTTGAAGCCGTCTGTACACAGGAATTACACAACCTGATCCCCTCAGTGCCTGTCCACCATAGGAATCCCAGGCTAGATATCATCTATATTTAGGCGCTTAACACATTGCCGCCGCATCCCGCTGCGGTGTACGGAGGGACGAAAACCGCATGCGGCTGCGGCGGCACGGAACCGTGCCACCGTACGGTTTCCGTCCGGAGCCGCGATGCACGACGCACCGCATCACCGCATTATCTATGTCGAAATCTATTACGCGTATGTACGTCCATTCTACGCAAAAATCCGTACGATACTGCGGCGCAGTGTGTCATACCCCGCGGACCGCACCGCATCACCGTCCGGGAGTGCGGTGCCGTCGCGCGCGCCGCACAACCGCACGGGCATGCGGTGTGAGTGTGTTATACCCTGCGGTTTTTGTATACAAATTAAGATTCTTCAGTCAAAATTAAAAACCGCAGCGCCGCACACCGGAGCGGTGTCCGGTGCAATGTGTTATGCGCCTTAGTGGCAGTGCTAACTTCACGGACAAAGCGCTTTGCTTCTTCTTTCGTTGTGCGCATTGCGTCTGCGACCGAATGGAATAAATTGCCGGCGTCTGTATTTCCACAAAATTATAATCTGGGATCCTTCAAACTAAGAGGGAACAGGCACTGTCAAGGAGAGCGTGTTACATCATAGACCACATGGCGCTTACCATCAGGTGAGATAGAGCTCAAAGCTATTTTTAGATTCAGAAATCATTGGTGTCCTTTGTATAACAGAGCATGAATTGTTATTGAGTTTAGATAATCACAGAATTGTGAGTTTGTTTACTAGAAAATGTGAAATCAGACGTGGATCCTTAATTATAATTAATGACATAATATTGAATAATGACATCCAATTAAAGAAAAGACAGTTCCACTCTGCTTTGAACGAACCATTGACTTGTCTTGTTGACAATTTTAAGTAAATGATGAAATTTATTATATAAATCTTTAAAAACAATTAATTTTATTAAATAAAAATTTTAAAAGTAGAATTTACTTTTATTCTTGACTCTTACAAGAGTTTATTTAGTATAGCCTCAGTTTCATAGATTTACACGTAAATCAATCCAGTTTTACAGAATACGCCAATTATTGACAGATTTTTATTATTTTGATATTATTGTTGTAGGTTATGTTGCTAAAAGTAGCGTAGGTTACTACATTTTTGTCTTCCGTAAAGAAATGCGGTTTGCATCATTCCATACATTTACTTGTAATCGCGGGCGTATCCTCATCGGTATTCATTGTTAAATCGATCGATTGGATTGTAAAATAATAAAACTGTCGTTACAATTATTATTGTTTAGTCACCATAAATTACACAAATCTGCACGTTCACACTTAATTAATAATCACTATTTTAGGTTTAAATCAAATATAGCCAACAATATCAATTGATTCGCGAGATTCAAAGCGATTCGCCAAACGTGTGGTGCGCTCGCGCTGTCCCGTCCGACCGACTCTCGAACAAGATGGCTGCGCCGCTACCACAGACTATGACGCTTCGCTAGGATGACATTGACAATGACATATCATTCTGTAAAAATTCTTCGATGTGCCGTCATACTCATTTCAGTTACTACGTATTAATGGATCGAAAAAAATATTTTCAAATGTCGTAACCCGCAAAATATTCCTTTAAACAAAGGAGTTTTAGTTTCCTTAAAACTTTAGGTAAGTGCCGTTCAAGAAAACTTAAACAGCAAAAAAATATAAATATATTTCCTAAAAACGGTAACTCTATAAGCTCATAAATAAGAAAGTTATATTTTCTTTTGAAAAATAAAAAAGTCCCTCTTCTGGTGAACAATTTCAGTTTTGCGGGTTACTACGTTTATGCTTTCTAGCGACGATATATTCACCTATAACTCCCCCATTTGTGGGCCGATTTTCAAAATCCTTTTTATAATCGAAATAGTATACTCTCGTGGTGGTCCTATTGTCACCATGTCAGATCTGATGATGGGGTCCCATGAAAATCGAGGGAAATCTTTAAATTTCATAGACACGTCCAACGTATTTCAATGTTTTTGTTGAAGATATTCAGGTATTTGCATCTAGTTATCATCATTTTATGATACTGAACTGATGACGGAAGGTTTCCGTAGGCTAGGAGTAAGGAGGTAGATTTTTAAGACTGTTAAGAGCAAAATACGATTTAATTTAAGTTATTCTGGTGTTTACATTGGCTCAAATTCTAATACGCATGTATTAAATCAACTCAAAAGATTGAACTATTTTTTACAAAAAATTGAACCGATTCAAAAACACCAAAAAGTCATAAATAATATAGGAATTCATACAACATCACGAAGGATTTGCTGAGAAGAATACAAGTCAGCGATAAAGCAATTATTAGCGAAAAAACTGTAAAAAACATCGTTCACAATAAGCTTTCATTTAAATGCTCTAAAATGAAGAAATAAAGGAAAATAGGAGCTTGAATATCGCGAAATTTACTTGTGTGATCAATAATATAATAATCGTGTCTTGAAATATCCCATCAAAATAATCACGCGCCTCTCACAAGAAGGGGGTTTGGGTGGCCATCCACCACGTTCTCCAGGTGTGATTTGGTGGAGCTAAATACAGTGAGTGCTATCCATCAGGCCACGTGTTTATAAGCATGGAAACGTGGGAGCGCGTCGCTGCAAACTGTTTACCGTTCGATTGCGCAGTCTAGGAAATTTCCTCGCCACTTTCTGAGCGGATATTAGGCAGTGAAATAACGGGCTTTCACAGGTGTTATTTAATAGGTTTCCTAGGTGGGTACATGTCGGTGTGTTAGGCATAAAGTACAGTAAGCTCCTTGTCAAGCTATACTGTTTATATGTCGCTCGTAATAGTGGCGGTTTTCGTAGTCTAAATGTATAGCTTTGGGAGCTCACTGTACATAATCTGAGTTAATAAAAAAAGACTAACCAATCGTTGCATCACAGAAAAAACTGATTTCAATTAAAACGATGAATGGATAACTTCATCTGTTTAGGATGTCCTAATGAATTTTAATTCAAATTCAGATTAAAGAAATAAAATCCCAAGACTACAGACTGCTAAGCTTCAAGGCATAGCCAACTCTATTTCTTAAGCATCTGTATGAATATTTAAAGTGACGCTAGTGACCCACAACCCTTCCAATCCCTTCCAATCCCGTGACATGTTAAGTGAATAATAAGCAAATTGTTTGTAAGATCCAGTTTCATGGTTGCGTTGCCTAGACTAGTTAAGACACTCAATTTCATAAGATAAGGTATAATTATGAATTAATCCTTATTATCGTTTGTGTATATGTCACCGTAAAATTGTAAATACCGTTAGATTATAATCTATCTCGCGAGATTGAAAACTATTTTTTAACACCCTTGCTCGTAAAGCTGATGTAATTCCACCGGTTTTAAATATGTAAAGCGGGTCATAAAAAACGCGTTTGTTACCAAAGCAAATAGTTAAGTTATAGTCCATACAAATTCCATAACAGTATTATTTGCCATTTCAAATATGGAACTGATCGCCGCCCCACGACTCCAGCTAGTGAGCAGCGCGCTGTTGCTATTCAAATTTCGAACTAATCGCCGCACGGCGCCAGTCAGTAGGCAGCGCTAGCGCGCTGTTAAAATGGCGGGAAAGCAACAGTGTGCATTCACAGATTGAGTTTATTAAAAATAATGTTTTTTTTTCTGTTTCCTCGCAAATGTGTTAAAAAACGTCGTACGATATACGTGCGTATTGGTTATAACATGCTCGGCTCAATTACGCCCTCGCCTTAGGCTCGGGCTGAAATTCCGCCTCGCATGTTATAACCATCTTAACGCACTAATATCGTAATGTACTATTACAATCTCGCGAGATAGATTATAATCTATCGAAAAATAATGCGTTAAATTGTCAGCAGTATATTACGGTTCACAATCTTTCGATAGTTTACAATCTCGCGAGATAGATTAGAATCTAACGGTATTTGCAATTTTAGGGTGACATACATAAGTAAGTCCGTTCCGTCCTTCCTTATGTTATAATTACAATTTATAAAAAACATAAATCGCAAGCATCAGTTTATTAATAATAGAGTCATAAATTATAAGCGAAATAATGCAACTCGTTTGTCCCTAACGCGGCAGGCAATTAATGTAAGCTCCATAAATCAAGGATATCTCTCAAGTGAAGCTGGAACAAGCGCGTTATCATACATTCCCGTGGGTAATGATTAAATCACGTATACTTCGGGACGTCCTGAAAGCGGTCTGACCATGAAATTATTAATTTTTAGGGAAGTGGTCCTTAAATAAAAAAGTGGTTCGTTGTTGTATGCGCCTTAGCATAGCAACAAGCTAAGTGTGGACCTCGTTGTCACAGCCTGCGACGTACGATCACAATAATTCTTGTATTAATATTATGTTCTTTTTTTTTAATAAGTTTTTGGTTTTTGTTTCATTTATTTACTTATTGTTTGTGTATGCGCGTCGTTTGTGTTGTGATAATAAAATGATTTCTATTCTATTCTATTCCTTAAACAATTTGTTCGATATTATTAAATGATCAAACGAACTTACCTGAAGTGAAGTTCGATCTTAATTATCCTGTCTTCGCCGAAGAGATTTATTCCTTAACCATGTAGTAGCCCTGCTACGCGCTAACCCTATCGCACAAGTTTTAAAGTCAGAGAAAGAAAAGCACTATATCTTCCTCTGGCTAATCACACCTGACAAGCCTCCGCAGTACCGACCTCATTCTTTTTAGAGAAATAGAGCAACATTGATATATAGGGGGATAAGATTCAGGGAGGGAGGGACCTTAAATCTCTTCGGCGAAGACAGGATAATTAAGATCGAACTTCACTTCAGGTAAGTTCGTTTGATCATTTAATTATCCTGTCTTCGCCTCCGAGATTTATTCCTTAACCATGTAGATGTTCAGAGAGTATAAAATCAATGTTGCGACAATAAAAAATAAACAACATTACAGTAAAACATCAAAACATAATTATTACGTATTTCCATATTTTTTTTTTTTTTTTTTTTCAAAACAAAAATTTCAAAACAACAAAATATTGTGAATAAAAAAGTAATCAACCGACAGTATTATTTTAATAATTATGATTGTGACAAAGATTCAATAAAATTGGTTTCAGAACTAATATACCGGTCTGTTATAAAAATCAGCAAATACAGCTGATCTTTCCGAACATCCTGCGGTCTTTCTAATTACATCGACGTTGAGGCCAGCACGAGATGCCGCTTGATGTTGATGCGTGTCTCGCTCGCTCCGAATATTGAGATGTCAATGCCACTATCGCATATGATCTGCTTTATCCAGCGCCCAATGGGTTGAGATGAAGCAGGTCTACGTGGTTTCTTATGTGTGAGGATCAGGTTTGTTCTGAATCTGAGCGAATTGAAGATGATACAGCAATATATCTTAATACCACTGATGCTGGACAAATACCGGGATATTAAAGGGATAAAAATAAAAGTAAGTTTAAAACCGGTTGAGCTTTGCCAATTGCTTGTTTTAATTAAATTTGTAAGTGTTAAAATTACTCGATCTTCATATGCTTTTTTAATATTTCGTATTTTTGTTAGAGAAATTGTATGCGTCCTTGGTCCAGCTAATAACATGATTAACTTCTTACTCATTTTTTCAAGATTAATTGTATCATTCTCAAATCGTTTAATAGTCTAATACTATAATACCAGGGGGCCACTGCCTAACTAACAACGATCACTTGCTATCGTGACATTAGAACAATAGTTCTACCTAAACTTCAAAATTTCAAAACACATTAACAGAAATTCCAACAAAAATGTAGTATTTACATTTAAAAAAATCTGTTGTATTCTTTTTACAAAATTCCCACCATATCTTTAGACTAGAATTATATTATGACCCGGTGTTATGTGATATCGAAGATAACAACATCTAAGGCTGTTTCTGGCACGTCATGAAAGCTTTCCCGGAAAATACACACGCTGGCAGGGAAAGGTGACGGTGCAGATGGTGTACCATCCTGAAAGGAAGTAAGTAGATCTTTCTTGGAGGAAATATCACAATCCCTGTGACACCCAGGGATATGAAAAGGGGATACCATGGTTAAGAGGGCTATAGTTGAACAACGATAATTCCGGTGGCTTAATCAGTAACTATTTTGTTTATCGTTTTAAAAATTTGTGCAAACGGTGTTAAAGCGTAAAAATAAAATTGCGACTAATCTACTGTTTAAACGCGTCAATATCATAGGCAAAGGGATCCCTTTTCCATGAAATATACGCGGGACATTTTGCATTACTACGAGATGCAAATAAGTCAATAGATGGTTCACCAAAAAAATTTTTTAATTTTCAAAAGTTGTCGGATACCCAACTGCCACTCTGTGTCGAAGTTTATTTTTCTCGATTCACTGTCAGCTTCTATATTTAACGAGTAACGAATATAAGACGCGAAAATAAATATACCTACTTTTCTCACACCAGTCCCAAATCATTTTAGTAACTTGACTTAAGTGTTGGTATTACACTCTCCCCATTCTATTTATATAGAATATGGCAGTGGTGTTATCGACACTTAAAAGACTACCACAATTAGCGACATTTTTAGCAAATGAAATTAGCCCACAATATACAGCGAGTAGTTCCAGTCAGTTTATATGATTGGTTCGCTCGATGTTGGTCCAGAAACCACCAGTCTTTTCGTTGGCACAAGCTGCACCCTAGCCTGCTGTCGAAGCGTCCGTAAAAATTCCGAAATTGTACCTATGACTTTTTATTCAATTGATTGCCAATGGAATATTGATCTGCCACCAATGGAGATCATCATATTATTATAAAATATCTGTAATTGTAATAAAAACGTCGTAATTGTTAGTATTTCTAAGAAGAGCACTTTTTTGTGATTTTGTGTGTATATACTACCCATATACTACAACCGACATGCTGCCGTAGAAAACGTTCAAAGAACCTTATTCGAATTCTGTTAGATTTAAATATATGTTTTATGTGTATAATAAATTTTTGTGGCTTGAATCTGGCAATTGTATGTTATTTTATTAGAGTTTAAAATAAAACCTAAAAATTTACAAAGCTTTTCTGGTATTAGACTAGTTTTTTTTAAAATTAATAACTAACCCTAATCGTGTCAGACATTAAATAGTTCTTTTTGCGTTCTCTAGACACTCTCCAGCAGAGTTTGCTAAACACAACATATCATAGATATCTCACTGATAGCAGACCATAAGATCTTAAATGAGTAAGAGCTGGCTGTAATATTTTTGTGAAATATATCGCGCGAAACATAGGCTAAACGGGAGTGCTAGAAACTCGTACAAAATATCATGAAAATAAAAGCGTAAACATGTTTTTTTTTTGATTTGTGAATCGGCAGCAAAAATTAAGCTTCCTTAATATCAATATTAATCACGTCTTCGGTCATAAATCTAGTAGCCGTTCTGATATCTTCCATTTTGAAATGAGATACTTACTTCGACTTCGAATTCATCTTTTTAGATTTAATATATATAGAGCACACGCTTTTAGGAATAACGAAGATATCATAAACGAATTGTTTTGCTGTCGGGTTACATCTCCTAATAGCTTTTATTTCTAATAAATGATTTAATTCGAGAGAAATTGCTATTCACTCACTTTTTGAAAAAGAACGCCGCGCACGGCTGTATGGATTTTGATAAGGTTCCTCAATAAATGAAATCCTTGACACATTGTCTAATATAAACCTATCGTTAGTGATAGTTCACCACTCATTGACTAAATTAATATTTTAAGCGGCTGGCATGTACTTGCGGCTGCGCGTTCAGGTAGCGCGATTGTTCGATGACCGTTGTGATGCGACGCGACTGGCTGGTGCCTCGGCGGTGCCAGCGGCAGCGGCGGCGGCGGCGGCGGCGGGGCTCGCAGGCGACAAGCTGGCAGCGGTGCGAACGCGGCTGCTCGCCGTCGATTCGCTTGTTAGTATGACGTCTTTGACTGTCTCGGCCCACCGGCTCGATGAGGGTAGGATTGGCCGCTGCTTTGCTGTCGCGTTCGGGACGATGAGTGTCGCGACTTCTGCGTGCAACGAATCGCGGCAGCGCGGCGCAACGGGATTGGACCAAAAAGATGAAACGTCAACAGACTAATTCAAAAAAAAAAATATAAAACGTAACGCTAACTACTTTTTTCACTCATTTCAAATTTATGTTTTCAACGCAATAAACGCAGTTGTATAGCAAAAAAGGCTAAATTTATTTTAAAATCATCACCACATCATCATTCGAAACATTTTGGACCTTCTGAAGCCGAATCTTAAGTAAAAACGAGCCAAGTTGCAAAAGAGGCGAAGTACGAAATAAGGAATATACGCAGAATAACTGAGGATCAAACCGAAGAAAAAGCGCAAAAGGTACGACCATCAGCTATCATTTCCTTTCTGTTTTACATCCTTTTCCATTGCTTACACTTGTGTCTATTGCTGTGGCAAATTATCAAATTCTAATATTAGTGATTGATACGCGGGGAGTTTTATTTTAACGTATATAGAAGTGTGCCGTTAGCTAGCATAAGCTATATAAAATTATTTAATCCTTCCAACTTTCACTTACCATCAGAATGAGTACCGAATCTAATACAATTCGTTCCAAATCTCCGTGCAAAATAACCGTTACAAATAATGAAAGCACTGATCAGTTGATTCGCGATCTAGTAAAAAAGCGCTCCATTGTCAAGGGTAGATTAACTAGGTTCTGTAATTTTATCAATATGTTAGAGAATGAAAAACCATTGTCTTCTCAATCAAAGGCAGATTTACAGTTGAGAATTCAAAATGTCAAAAGCATACACGCTGAGTTTAACAGTCTTCAAAGTACACTAGAAGAATCGGTTCTTGAGAATGATTTAGAAGAACAATTTAATCAACACGATCAGTTTGAGGACAGTTATTTCAGCGTGATGGCTCGAACTGAATGTATGCTAAAAGAGGATAGTGAAGTTTGCGTTTCTAAGGAGTTCTCAAATAATTCTATTAAACTGCCTACTATATCTGTACCGACCTTTGACGGTTCGAGTGAGCATTGGCTTGAATTTCGGGATACGTTTCTATCTCTTGTACATAATTCCATGCAGATAAGTAGCATCCAAAAGTTTCATTATTTGAAATCTTCACTCAAGAGTAGCGCAACCCTAGTTATTGATTCGTTAGAATTTTGTGCTGACAACTATTTAGTGGCCTGGGAATTATTATTGAATCGGTACAATAATTGCGGCTTGTTAGTACATAATCACGTTAAAGCATTGTTCAATATCAAATCTTTGACTAAGGAAGAACCAAATTCATTGCGAAACTTAATTGATATAATTTTAAAAAATTTACGCGCACTCAAAATCCTAGGTGAACCAGTAGACAGCTGGGACACACTTATTATTTATATTGTTGTCTCTAAATTAGATAAAATTTCGGAACGCGAATGGGAGCAACATAAAACAACAATTTTAAAACAATCTGGGGACACCAAGTCAAGGTTGAAGGTAGATTCGTTGTTGTCGTTTATTAAAGACCGCGCGGATATGTTGGAGATGTTACAGTTATCCAACGCTAGTACCATATCAAATGTCAACACTATGAGTAAAAAACAAGCACATAATTTTTCTAAAATTCACTGCAACGTTTCCACTAACAAGCCGCAAAATCACTTGTATAACAAGACGTGTTCATTCTGCAATAACGGTTTCCATCAACTTTACGCGTGTCAACGGTTTTTAGCTATTGATTTAGATGCTAAGCTTAAACACGTAAGCATCAATAAACTATGCCAGAACTGTTTGCGCCCAGGTCATATCGTAGAAACATGTAGGTTCGGCCCGTGTAGACACTGTAATAAAAAACATAACTCCGTATTACACACACGAAATGATGACATTAGCCCGACCGTGCCTGCGCGCGTTTGCGATAATAACAAACAAGTTTTGTCTATGCACTCGTCCCTCTCCCAGTTGTTATCGCCGCCTGAGCAACAACTGGTTTCTAGTCCCGCCTTATCGGATACACACATAGATACGGGCATGCAATTAGCGCATACGCGGACAGTTTTGCTATCCACTGCAATTGTTGAGGTCGTTGATGTTTACGAAAATTGTCATTTAGCGCGCGCTCTGTTAGATTCGGGAAGCGAGCGTTGTTTTATATCTAGTTCATTATGCAAATTATTACAAATTCCTATGATACAGTCCACACATGAAATTCGTGGTGTTGGTAATTCAATCACACAGTCTACGCAAATGTGTGAAATTGAAATAAAATCCTGCACCAGTGCATACACAACGCAAATTCATTGCATTGTGCTACCGCACCTAACTTATACGTTGCCACCTATATCTAAACATTATGCGAAGTTTAATATACCCGAGCATATTCAGTTAGCGGATCCATCGTTCTATGAATCTCAAGAGATAGATATATTAATAGGCGCTGATAAATTTTGGGATTTGTTGAACAGCGGTAGAATGCGATTACCTAATGGTCCGTTCCTCCAAAATACGCGTTTAGGATGGATTGTTTCGGGTCCCATACATTATAATGCGCGCGGTATGGGTAGTGTGCAATGTAATTTTTCTCAAAGTATTGATACGCAATTACGACAATTTTGGGAACTTGAGGAATTTACTAAACCATGTAAGACGTACACTGATGAAGAACAGGAATGCGAAAACATTTTCGTTAATACTACGATGCGCAATGAAGACGGAAGATTTTCTGTAAGCATTCCCCTCAAATCATCACTACATGGATTAGGCGAATCGTATTCCCAAACCCTTAAACGTTTTTTGTCTCTGGAAAGGCGCCTTCAAGCAAATCCTGAGTACAAAAAATTATATAGCGAGTTTATACACGAGTATAAAAATTTAGGTCATATGACGCGTGTTGACAATTACGGAACCCCTAATTATGTATTACCACATCATGGGGTGCTTCGCGAGCATAGCACAACCACAAAGCTGCGTGTAGTATTCGACGCTAGTGCTAAATCAAGTTCCGGATTGTCTTTTAACGACCTACAACTTGTGGGACCTCCGATACAGGGCGATTTGTTTGCCATTTTGCTACGAATGCGTCAATACAAATACATAGCATGCGCTGACATAGAGAAAATGTATCGGCAGGTGTTAGTCAACGAAAATCAACGTGACCTACAACTCATTTTGTGGCGTGACGATCCGACTAATCCGATTGATGTATACAGGTTGAATACCGTAACTTATGGTACCGCCTCGGCACCCTTTTTAGCTGTAAGGTGTTTGAAACAGTTATCAATGGATTGTCCGGATCCTGACGTCAAGAGAACAATAGCGGAAGACTTTTTCGTTGATGACATGGTCACTGGTTCTAATAATAAAAATAAGATTTTACAACTATGCGAAAATATATCAAATACGTTAAAAGCGGGATGTTTTTCATTAAGAAAATGGATATTCAATTTTCGTTGTGAACAAGCCTCCAATTGTTTTGATGACGCCAAAGATTTAAATATTAATGATAGTCACAATTGTAAAACTTTAGGTATGAGTTGGAATTTTAAATCCGATGAATTTTATTTTGATACTCAATTTGAAAATAATAATATTATTACGAAACGCACAATTTTATCCCATATATCGCAAATATTCGACCCTATGGGATTATTAAGTCCCACAATTATAATAGTAAAAGTTTTATTACAAAACCTATGGCTTCACAAAATAGACTGGGATGACGAGCTCCCCCCAAGTAGCATTTATCCTTTATGATAGTTATTTAAAATACCTTTTTGTCATAAAAAAGTTATAATAAGGAATTTGTATATCTTGTAAGTTCTATGTCAGTTAATTTTAGAGCTCCTTGGTCTTAGAACTATATGGTTTTTGCTTTAACCTAAAAGCCTTTTTCAAGAGGTTAATATAACGCAATCATAGATTGTTTTCCAGAGCTATAAGTCCTAAGTCTTTTAAGTTCCGAAAAGGTTATAATTGGGTTGTTTTTAGGATAATCAAATACCTAAATATGACGTGAAACGCATTGTTATATCTCAAATATGACTCTTTCATAACCTACTTTACTAATACTTTATTAGCTATCTCAAATACTGTTTAATAACTTGATAGCATTTTGTGGCTACATATAGTTAGAAAAATCACTTTAAGGCGTAAAAGATAGCATTATAGCATAATTTATAAGCTTTTATTAATTATTATAACCTTTAAATACATTAAGAAACTACTCAATCATCACCGTAACTTCAAAGTTATATGGAATGCCCACTTACAAATATACAGGATGTCTTAACAAAAAATTGCGAAAAGTGAACATTATTAAAAAAAGAAATTCGAAAAACATAGTACAACGAATCATCACAAAAAAGGTAGTTTTACGTTGGTTAAGTACGTATACGAATATATCTAAGTCCTGTTATTTATGTTCCATCCTTTCCTTATGAGTTTTTACCAATTGTATCACAAAATAGTTCATTCTTTTTAGCCGATACAAATAATGAAGAAATAGAAAGTACAATCAGAAGCCTCAAGGCAAGCCCATCCACGGGCTATGATGGTATCCCTGCCCAGGTTTTAAAGCATTTGAGTACTTTAATTACTCCGACCTTAACAAATCTATTTAACAGTTGCTTAAGACTTGCAAAATTTCCTGATGTACTGAAAAAGTCTGTTCTCATACCGATTCATAAGGCTGAGAGGAGAGATTGTGTCGATAACTAAAGGGGAGTATTTATACCAGTGACTGTAAATTAAAATTTTAAGAGACATAAATGATTAATTTTGGTTATTGTACTAAGCGAGTGACTGACTGCGAGTGACGATAAATCAACAGAACAGTAACTTATAATATAAACATTCATTCGAGTTAGGTCAAATACAAAATGAGAAGCTTCATCATATTTGAGCGATCTACCTAATATTAATTTGTTTAAGTGTCAACGTTACGTCCTGTATTTTTTTCAATATTTTCCAAATGATTTATTAATGGTGGCGTTGTGTGTGTCTGTCTGTGGCATCATAACTCCCGAACCGATGAACCGATTTTGATTTTTTTTTGTTTGAAAGGTAAATTAGTCGGAAGTGATCTTAGCTATGTTTAATGACCATCGGCCCAAGATGGCCGCCGCCACAAAATGGCAGAATACATATTTGTACACAACTCCCTCAATATATATTTATATATCTATATTTATGTATATAATATTTATATATTTGTGTACTTAGTATTTATCTTTATTCAGTATGTTGTTACTTAGTTATGTCAAGGTTTGTTTAGTTCTTATTTGTTTCCAATTCGAACACCGTCAACAAAGATTTTCTCACATTTTACGGGTTGACTGGTAGAGAATGCCCGGCATTAAGTCCGCCCCTGTACACTTTATTTAGGCTCTGCGAAAGTTTAAATAAATAAATAAATATGGGTGTCAAATGAAAGGGCTTGACTAGTAAAATACTATACACTATGATAAATTTAAAATCCAAGATGGCCGCCAACACAGCATGGCGAACTACATATTTTTTTACAACTCCCTCAATATGGGTATCAAATGAAAGGGCTCGACTAGTAGAATACTATACACTATGATGACAATCTCAAATCCAAGATGGCCGCCACCACAAAATGGTGAATTACATTTTTAAGTTAGGGTGTTCAGGCTTAGGGTTTAAAAAGTTTGAAATAAAAATTAAACTTAAAATTTAAATAACTCCCGGCAAAAAAACCTCCAAAAAGTAAAAAATTAAATGCGTTGGTTGGCCCATTAACTTAGATATATCTAGTAGGTCAGGGGGTGCGAAGAATCCCCAGGTAAGATCCGGCTACCATCTACGACGACTCGACCTGGCAACCTACAACACGCGTACACTGAGGACGGACGCGAAGTTAACGGAGTTGGAAGAAGCTATCAGTTAGCTACGCTGGGATATCATTGGTTTATCTGAAGTCCGAAGAGAGGGGGAGGACTCGATAATCCTTAATTCCGGCAACTTGCTGTACTACCGGGAGGGCGATCAACAGTCCCAAGGTGGTGTCGGGTTCATCGTCCACAAGTCCCTCGTCAACAACGTAATAACCATCGGGAGTGTGTCGACTAGGGTAGCATATCTGATACTCAGAATATCGAAACGTTATTCGTTGAATGTCATTCAGGTTTACGCTCCGACCTCGACACACCCAGATGACGAAGTGGAGGCTATGCATGAGGAGATCTCTGAAGCCATACGTAGCCATAATACCCACTACACGGTTGTGATGGGGGACTTTAACGCTATGTTGGGGAAACGTTGCGGTGATGAGTTAAGAATGGGGCAATTTGGATTTGGGCACCGGAACACCAGAGGCCAGATGCTAGCGGACTGCATGGAGAAGGAGAAGCTCTATATAATGAACTCCTTTTTCAGGAAGTCCGAAAGCCGAAAATGGACCTGGATGAGTCCGGAAGGTAACGTTTACTGGTACGAGGCACATTGAATATCAATATTAAGCTTGAAAGACCTCGACTGATAAAGTCTACGCTCCGACCAATACCGGCGCAAATCCAAAACCCCGAAAGGTTTCAACTCGAGCTCCAGAACCGCTTCGAAGCCCTTGAGAACAGCTTAAATGTGGACGATCTAAACAACATGGTGGTGGATACTGTCCGTACGGTAGGGTCTAAGTTCTTTAAAACCCGCCGTCCCAGAACAAAGACACTCTCCGACAAAACCCTCCAACTTATGGATCGGAGACTCGAAATGAGGCTGCAGAACTCAACGGATGCTAGTCGTTACCGGGAGCGTAATAGGCAGATATCAAAGTCATTGGCATGCGACCTTCGCCGATTCAATACCGCTCGTATTGAAGAGGCTATCGAAGGAAATAAAGGCTCCAAAGTATTTGCGAGATATCTGTCTATTGGGCAAAGTCAACTGACGCAGCTGAAGATTGACGACGGTAGCCTCATTTTGTCGAAGCCTGAGATCCTAAGGGAGATTGAGAGTTTCTATGGACAGTTATACTCCACGCAAGCACCTGTTGAAAGCAAGGCTAGAGACCCCAGAGCCAAGCTTACCCGACACTATACTGAAGATATCCCGGACGTCAGCCTGTACGAGATTAGTATGGCTCTCAAACAACTAAAAAACAATAAGGCGGCGGGTGATGACGGAATCAATACAGAGCTTCTGAGAGCGTACCATAGACCACATTCATACGCGGCGGCAGGTTATACAGAAGACCGAGGAGTATAATCTGCCACTTTGCTTGGCGTTTGTGAAAGCCTTCGATTCGATCGAGACATTGGCGGTGCTGCAGTCTCTCCAAAGGTGCCAAGTGGACTAGAGGTGACATGGGCGGTGCTGCAGTCTCTCCAAAGGTGCCAAGTGGACTACAGGTACATAGAGGTGCTAAGGTACCTATACAGAAATGCCACTATGTCGGTTCGACTCCAGAACCAGAGCTCTAATCCCATCCAATTGCAGCGAGGTATAAGACAGGGAGACGTTATCTCTCTAAAACTCTTTACCGCTGCATTGGAGGATATTTTCAAGCTTCTGGATTGGAAATGATACGGCATTAACATTAATGGCGAGTACCTAACACACCTCCGTTTTGCCGATGATGTGGTTCTAATGGCTGAGACCTTGGAAGACCTGTACACCATGCTCGGAGATCTCAGTAGTGCTTCCCAAAGAGTGGGTCTTAAAATGAACATGGATAAGACAAAAATCATGTCGAATGCCCATGTTGTAGCCACTCCAGTTAATATTGGGAACACTACACTTGAAGTTGTAGACAGCTATGTATACCTGGGACAGATAGTCCAGCTAGGTAAGTCCAACTTCGAGAAAGAGATCTGTCGTCGAATCCAACTCGGATGGGCAGCTTTCGGGAAGTTACGAAAAATCTTCGCGTCCAAATTACCTGTGTCTCAAGACCAAAGTCTTTGACCAGTGTGTGTTGCCAGTGATAACTTACGGAAGCAAAACGTAGCCATTCACTATGGGTCTCGTCCGAAGGCTCAAGGTCGCTCAGCGGGCAATAGGGAGACCAATGCTTGGGGTCTCCCTGCGTGATCGGATCCGAAATGAGGTGATCCGCAGGAGAACTAAAGTAACCGACACTGCTCGAAGGATTGCTCAGCTGAAGTGGCAGTGGGCGAGACACATAGCTAGAAAAACCGATGGTCGCTGGGGCCGAACGGTTCTTGAGTGGCGACCACGATCCGGGCGACGCTCAGTGGGTAGGCCCCCGACTAGGTGGTACGACGATCTGGCGGAGGTCGCGGGAAGCCGCTGGATGCGGGCAGCACAGGACCGATCGTTGTGGAGATCCATGGGGGAGGCCTATGCCCAGCAGTGGGCGTCGTGCGGCTGAGATGATGATGATGATGATGATGATCTAGTAATATTTTGATTTTAGCATCGTCAAGTCGGGGGACCGCAATTAATATCTATAATGTAAATAATTAAATAAATAGATATATTAATTGCATTGCAAATTGAATATAAAACTTAAGTAGGTAGGTGCCTATTTAACTAGCAGTAGGTGCAAATAGAATCAGAAAAATAATAGAAGAATAATAATAAATTATCTGCCCGGCCGATACAGGCTACCTTAATTACCCCGGCTACGCTCTTGAGGAGTCCTTCAAGGCGAAGGCTGGTGTTTGCTTGTTCGTCCGGGCGGACTTTTGCTGTCGTCGCCTGCGCTGTTTGGAGGAACCTTCCTTTTCCATCCTTGCGGTACACGTCGATTTTGGCACTCATTGCCGTGTCTACGTCTGCATCTACCGATCCCATCGTGGTGACAACTCGACTTTTTGAACATCTAATTCGGGTGGCAGATGTCGCGCAGGAGCGATTTCCTTCCGCCGAGCTGGTGTTTTTAGGGGACTTCAATGCTCACCACGAGTTGTGGTTAAGTTCCTCTAAAACTGACCATGCGGGTAGGACTGCCCACGCATTCGCTCTCACGCACGACCTGACACAATTGGTCACCCAGCACACCAGGGTACCAGATATTATCGGTCAAGCGCCCTCTTTATTATACCTTCTGCTGACAAATCGCCCTGACGGATATCAGGTGGTGATTCGAGCTCCATTAGGATCTTCGGATCACTGCCTGGTATCCGTCTCAGTGCCTCAGGCGTCGCGACCGTCGCCTGTGGTTGCAGCACGCCGTCTGTGGCACTATGCATCAGCAGATTGGGACGGTATGCGGGATTATTACGCATCTGTCCCTTGTTGGCAGCGCTGTTTCAATAGGATGGATCCGGACTCCTGCGCTACCTCTGTTGCTGACGAGATCATACTAGGAATGGAATATTATATTCCGTACTCCAATCTCGTCAGTAGAGGCAGACGTAACCTCTGGTTCAATCGCGAGTGCGCCTCTGCTGTTGAAAACAAACAGCTGGCTTACCGCGCTTGGATCAGAGGCCGAGCTTCTAGGGATCCCAATACTAGCCTACTGAAAACAGCCTACAATAATGCCACCAAGTTGTGTAAGAGGGCTTACATTAAAGCGGATGCTCAGCGCATTGCACAAGTGGGCCAGGAACTGCTTGCGCACCCTACGGGTAGCCGTTCTTTCTGGCGCCTGGCCAAAGCTCTGCAATCAAACTTCTGCCAACCCTCGCTGCCACCGCTGAGACATGCCGATGGCTCACTTGCTCATCAGCCGCAGAAGAAAGCCGACCTCCTGGCAAAACTCTTCGCGGCTCATTCCCGTGTCGATGACTGTGGTGCACAACCTCCGAAACTGTCCCATTGTGGCAGCACCATGCCCGATATCCGTTTCAGACAGCGTGATGTGCGGGCGGAGCTCCAGTCGATCGATACTCGTAAAGCAAGTGGGCCAGACGGCATTCCTGCGATTGTTCTTAAGAAGTGTGCAGCGGAGTTGACTCCGGTCCTGACGCGTCTATACCGTCTGTCGTTCTCTGCTGGTTGTGTGCCGAAATTTTGGAAAGAGACCAATGTCCAGCCGGTTCCCAAAAAGGGAGATCGTTCTGATCCGGCTAACTATCGTCCTATAGCCGTCACTTCCATTTTGTGCAAAGTCATGGAGAGGATCCTAAATACCCAGCTGATCCGTTACCTGGAAGGTCACTCGTTACTTAATGACCGACAGTATGGATTTCGTCCTAAACGGTCAACAGGTGACCTTCTAGCGTTCCTTTTGCACAAATGGGGTGAATCTATCGATAAGCGCGGCGAATCGGTGGCAATTAGTCTCGACATCGCCAAAGCTTTTGATAGAGTCTGGCACAAGTCTCTTCTTTCCAAGCTTCCGGCATACGGATTACCCGCGCAGTTCTGTACGTGGATTGCCAGCTTCCTCCACGAGCGTAGAATTCGCGTTGTCGTTGACGGCTGCGCTTCGCGGTTCGTGGCAGTGAACGCTGGAGTTCCGCAAGGCTCTGTTCTATCCCCAACATTGTTTCTTCTGCACATCAATGACATGCTTTCCTTGGGAGCTATACATTGCTATGCAGACGACAGTACAGTGCATGGGGGATATCATGGAAGCTCAGGGGCTGCTCGTGGTGATATTGGTAGGGAGAGGCAGAATCTTATCATTGAGCTCAACAGGCGTAGGTATTTTGCGCCGGACCAACTATGCTTGTTATATAAAACTCAGGTTAGGTCTTACGTGGAATATTGCTCGCACCTTTGGGACGGCTCCGCTCAGTACCTGCTCGATGCTCTGAACAGATTACAGCGTCGCGCTATTCGCATTATTGGCGATGTAGAGGTAACTAACACCCTCGAGCCTCTACAACTTCGTCGTGACATCGCCTCTCTTAGCGCCTTTTATCGAATGTTCCATGGGGAATGCTCTGAGGAGCTCTTTAACCTTATCCCTCCCTCTCCATTCCTTAACAGAAACACGCGTAAGGGCCTTCGGAGTCATCCGTACACTGTGTCCTCCTTTTCACACCGTACCAAGAAATTCCAAGATTCCTTCTTCTGTCGTTCATCCTACACTTGGAATTCTCTACCTGCGCACGTGTTTCCTCCATCCTACAACATGGGTTCCTTCAAAAAAAGCATCTTTTGGGCCGGCAAGGGGCGGGCAGGTAGGATAGTGGATGTCATCCCTACTCTACCTGTCAACTCATTTGGGCCTCTTTCACCGCTTAACATCAGGCGGGAGGAGGTCATTTGCCGGGTCATACATAAAAAAAAAACAACAACAACACTCTGTAGGTACACCACGCGAAATGTTGTTTTAATGTAATCTAAGCTCTCTTGGCATCTGAAATTACTACTTAGTCCGTCCGCGGTGATATAGAAGTACTATCAAATCTTACGAGAAAATTTAATGCGTAAAGGGTTACAAAAATAACTAACAGTTTGTGATAAGGTTATTTAAATTACCTAGAGATTTTTAAGTAAATTTCGTGCGTTAATAGTAATTCAGGCTATTTAAGAGTTATTTGTAAAGCTAGTAAGCCTTTCATTGAAGGCAGCCATTTTAAAGAGGTTTATTGTGGCAAGAATTTTCGAAAATATCAATTTATTTATTTTATTTGTTAGTGGTAATAAATTTAAAAGACATTTTTACGTTTATAAATAATTGTGTGCCAGATTGGAGGTTAAAAATGTATTTAATGTATTTTTTTAGACTACGTATGACCATTAAATATTTAAAATATGCCTGATAATTAGTGCGCGTGTATTTTATAAGCATATTATCCCATAATTTAACAGGAAACTGGTATTCGCAATAGAATTTATAAGCACGTGTGAATTTTACAGACATTTTGCTTCGTATATGAATACCCAAGTCATAATAAAAAAATAGTATTACAAATGGAAGCCATTTGTCTGATATGAAATAAGTTTTAACTAATATATAACTACTCTCTTATAAAATATTTTGAAAACTTACTAATAAGTTTTTGCTGGTACTTGACAATAACCTAATTCTGGAAAATGACTGCTGCGATAAAAACTGATTATGACTAGTCCATGACTAAGCTGAGACTTCATAAAGGTTATAATTAGGTAATACTGAATTTAACCAGGTTATAAAATGGTTAATTTACAGTTACATCTAGGTTATCAAGCATGCCTTTAGGTAATTTGTCTAGTCAGTAAAGAGTAAAAATAAGGTCTGCACTAGGTTGTTATGGAGGGCCTTTTTGGTTATTAAGAGTTTATGCGGAGTTTATTATGAACATTTTAGGACCTATCGTATTTCTTTGAGGAATTCCATAAAAAGGTTATATAACCTATTTGTGACCTTTCTATAACTTAAATTGTTACTTGGGCCGCGCGATATCACAGCTGAGTGGAACCGGTTTGTTGAAAATTTGTCGGCGCTTGAGAGCATTCGTATTCCGCGACACGTATTAGCAAATCAGTCTACGTTACTTGAGCTGCACATATTTACGGATGCTTCTCAAACTGCATATGGCACGTGCATTTATGTTCGATCTATTACCGAAAATAATGTGTGCGTACAGTTATTATGCTCAAAGGGCAAAGTTGCGCCACTCAAGCCTGTAAGTATTCCGCGACTAGAGCTGTGTGGGGCTTTACTTGGCGCGCGTCTTTATACAACTGTTCCAAATTCGCTTCGCTGTCAGTTCACTCGTGTTGTATTCTGGACAGATTCAACTATAGTCTTAGGCTGGCTCCGCATGGCGCCTAATTTATTGAAAACTTTTGTCCAGAATAGAGTAGCCGAGATACATGAGCTGACCGAGGGTAAACCGTGGCGACATGTGAGCGGAAAATTCAACCCCGCAGACTTAGTCTCTCGGGGCGTACACCTGCCCGACCTTACCACTTCAGGCCTATGGTGGAATGGTCCGTCTTTCCTTCATGATATTACTTTCAATTGTAGCAATTTAGACTTAAGTACACAAAATTATACAACCAGCGATTTACCCGAACTTAAGTCCAGTACAGTTCATGCGTTTAGTTGTAACTCAAGTGAAAGTTTAATTTCATTTACTAGGTTTTCTCGCTTCAACAGATTAATTCGTTCATTTGCTTATGTTTTGCGTTTCATAAACAATATTCGTAAGTCAAAATTAGATAGGTTAAGCGGTGTTGTTAGCGTAAGCGAGATACGACATTCTGAGATGATTTTAGCGAGGTTGTCTCAGTTAGAATCATTTCATAGTGAATACGAATGTCTGTTGAAGGGACTATCACTAAAGAAGAATCCTAGCTTAGGTAGATTAAATCTATTCTTAGATAAATTAAACATTATACGCTTCGGGGGTCGAATAAGCAATTCTGAAGAATTCAACTATGATAAGAAGCACCCAATTTTACTTTCATCAAAGCATCCTTTTGCCGTGTTACTTTTTCATCATAGGCACGAGACTCATTTCCACGTAGCCCCTCAGGCACTCCTGTACGACTTGCGCGAGCAATGGTGGACGATTGGCGGAAGAAACCTTGCTAGGGGAGTAGTACGGAATTGCTTAGTATGCAAAAAATTATCAGGTAAGACTTTACATCCGCTTATGGGTAACCTACCAAGGGAACGTTTGAGTGCTACTTATCCCTTTTTTTATTGTGGCGTTGACTATGCAGGGCCGGTGTTCACGTTGAACCGCAAAGGAAGAGGCGCAAAAACAGTTAAATCGTATATTTGTCTATTCGTTTGCTTTATAACGCGCGCAATACACTTAGAACTCGTAAGCGACCTTTCTGCGGAGGCATACATTTTAGCTCTAAAACGCTTTATTTCACATTACGGAAAACCAGTTGAAATATTCTCTGACAATGGCAGGAATTTTGTAGGAGCTATGAAAGAATTTTCAAGTTTCTTATCTGATTGTTCGGAGGATATATCTCAATACGCAGCAAATCAATCTATTAAATTCAATTTTATTCCTCCATACGCTCCTCATTTTGGTGGTCTGTGGGAGGCTGGAATAAAGTCGTGTAAATATCATCTGATTCGGGTCATTGGTAACGCGCACTTAACGTTTGAGGAATTTGCCACAGTGTTAGCACAGGTTACAGCTATCCTTAATTCACGCCCTCTTTCGCCTATGTCCTCAGACCCCAATGATCTCCTACCCTTAAGTCCTGCCCATTTCCTAATTGGTCGTACACTTACAGCGCCAGTATACGATGACATGCGCGCTGATCCGGGAAACCTACTCAATCACTACAAGAAGGTGGAGCAGATACGTCACCACTTCTGGGCCCGATGGGCGAAAGAATACGTTTCGGAGTTGCAGACCAGATGCAAATGGACGGAAAGCGGCGACTCACTGCAACCTGGAACTCTAGTCGTCATCAAGGATGACAATTTGCCTCCTCTCAAATGGAAAATGGGACGCATCATTGCTACAGTTCCTGGCAAGGATGGTATTTCTCGCGTGGCGGACATTCACACAGCAAGCGGTGTAGTGAGGCGGGCATTCTCAAAAATATGCCCACTATTGTACGAAAATGCACCATCTCAATAATTTGAAAGCGACCTGGTGCTTTCAAGGCCGGGGGCATGTCGCGACTTCTGCGTGCAACGAATCGCGGCAGCGCGGCGCAACGGGATTGGACCAAAAAGATGAAACGTCAACAGACTAATTCAAAAAAAATTATATAAAACGTAACGCTAACTACTTTTTTCACTCATTTCAAATTTATGTTTTCAACGCAATAAACGCAGTTGTATAGCAAAAAAGGCTAAATTTATTTTAAAATCATCACCACATCATCATTCGAAACAATGAGCCTTTCAAGTTTAAATGACTCTTAGATGAAATTGGTGTCTGTAATAATTTACTGGTCTTCTTGATACTCTAAATAGCAAATAGTCCATTCTTCTGTTTTTAATTAATAATAAAAGAGTATAATATGATAATGATTTATCTATCAGGGGAATAATCACGGATCGACGGGTATCCGTTTCTATATAATGAGAAACAGCTTATAATTTACCTGCATCGTTCAACGTAACTACATCTGGAATATTAAGATTTTTCTTTAAATGACACGATTGTGCCCTTCCCAGTGCTGAAAGTGCTTTACCGAGTTGATTCTGTTGTCTACCAACATAGCACTTACTTCCGAACTAGAGTTCGGCCTTTCGCCATAGGTACTATAGTACATTGTTTTTTTTTTTTTTTTTAATGCTCGTCTTTGGTCACTTTTGGAAACCGTTTTGCAATAGGACTTGAAACCTGGCCGCTACATCGGTTTGTAAGTCATCAGTTATCACCATATTGGTTTGTATGTGAAAGATACTAATAAATATTTAATGAGAATTTAGGCAGCACAAAAAATATTTTAAATAATTCCGATGAATGCAACGGAAATTTTTAAAACAGCGGGGAAAAAAGGGCAGCCCCTATATTTTCCATTAAGTACATATTACGAGTATTACTCGTTGAATGCAACGAGAACATAATAACAATATGATCCGAATACAACGGACATAAAAGTGATTTCCGATGAATGCAACGGGAATGTAAAAAAGTATTCTTCTGGTTGCACATCATTTTCGCCATCATCTGAGTACAAAATGTGCCTCCGGCTTGCCCCTACGTTTTTCCTAATTAAGTTTTTCTTCGTATCTCTTCATCTTCCTTAGCCATTTATCTTCTTCGGATTCACAGTGTTTTCGTTTAGGCATACTTAACAAATAAGCAAATAACCGTAAAATTAAACTTTTTTTTTTTTACGTAGATTACCTACACTCATGCACAAATTATATTACTGTTACACTCGTGCGAACGCCGCGCGCGCACGGACAAGAATGAGGTCGGTACTGCGGAGGCTTGTCAGGTGTGATTAGCCAGAGGAAGATATAGTGGTTTTCTTTCTCTGACTTTAAAACTTGTGCGATAGGGTTAGCGCGTAGCAGGGCTACTACATGGTTAAGGAATAAATCTCGGAGGCGAAGACAGGATAATTGGTATTGTGTTTATGCTATTTATATGTTACAAGCTGTGCCCGCAAATTAAGTTTTGCTTTAATAAAGTTCTACAGCCAAAAATTTCATGGAGAGGGCCACCCTTATCATAGAAATTGGTCAAGCCGTTTCGGAAGAGTTGGTTAACAAACATTGTGACGCGAGATTTTTATTCATTAGACTAGCTGTGCCCGCGAACTACGTTTCGCCATAATAACTGTCCAAAAAAATTCTGGGGAGAGCCACCCTTATCATTTAGGGTTATAAAAAATAGCCAACGACCTATTCTCAGACTTAAGACTCAGACTCAGACTCAGACAGAAAGATACCCAAGAAATTTCATAAAAATTGGTCAAGCTGTTTCGGAGGATTTCGATAACAAACACTTTGGAAGGAGAATTTCATAATATTAGACGTATGCAGGGGCAATTTTCAATCGCCAGATAACTTTTAACTGTAGAATAAATATGGCAGTTTGTCAAAGGAGGATGCCCGATTTTGCCCCACAATCGAGGTTTATGACCAATAAAGCGGGATTTCTAATTAAATATATTTTATTAAAACATGATTTTTAAGTGTAATATAAAACAGATAGACGCTACGGTTTTTTTCGGCAAAAAAAAATTATGCATTTTTTGTTGTCGCTACAATGACACCTTTTTCAATGTTATGCATTATTTCTTTCATTACATTTTTAAATATTTATTTCTAATAAATTGTAAAATATATTTGTTTTGATCATTTCAATTAAAAACCGTTTTTTTTTGCAATGACAAAAGTGCAAAAGGTTGACAGATCGCATAGAATATGAAACCTCGTTTTCCACCTAAGCATCTTACCCAAAATAATATACGATGCTCGATGACGATGGTCAAAAACTTTTGAGCACTTACCCTATAAAAAACTAATGAATCGCGATGATGTTGAATATGTTGCAAATCTGTACTTGGGTGGAACGCGCCTGAAGTAAGTCGCAGTTCCCTTTGTTGCTTGTCACGTTGCGTTCTTTGCGATTTATGTTACATATTTGATTCCTTATTGTTGATAATCATCATCATCATCACAGCTCATATACGTCCCCACCGAGGGGCTCGAGCCTACCCTATGTTAGGGTGATTAGGCCTTAGCCAACCACGCTGGCCCAGTGCGGATTGGTCGACTTCACATACACCATTGAATTTCTTCGCAGATGTATGCAGGTTTCCTCACGGTGTTTTCCTTCACCGTAGGAGCGTCTTTGCGATTTATGTTACATATTTCATTCCTTATTGTTGATAATACTGGATATCAATAGGTAAGAATATTGATAGTATTATTGTTACTGATTTTTGATGATTAAACGAACTTACCTGTAAGTGAAGTTCTATCACAATTATAGTATGCTTCATTCGAAGATATAAGCAACACATGTAGTCCTCTTATCATACAGGCAATTCCGCACGTATTTAAAAAAATTTTTTTTTAAAGTTATCTCTAGAATTTCCAACGTCCAACCGGAGCCGGGCTCCGCGCTGTAACCTCATTATTTTAGAGTATTATGCAAAATTTTATAGCTTCGGGAAACATGGGTTTGAGTGGGACATTATATCTTCGAATGAAGCGTACTATAATTGTGATAGAACTTCACTTACAGGTAAGTTCGTTTAATCATCAATTATATTTCATACGCTTCATTCTTCAGATATAAGCAACACATGTAGATGTTTAGAGAATAAAATTTTGCTGATTTATTAAGTATTATTATAAAACCACTGTATTATTAATAAACTAAAATGGTTTATTCTTTTAACAAAATAATAACAACTTGTTTTTCTTAATAAAACATGGATATGTATTATCAATTAATCACTCAAGGTGTACTTTACAATCAGTGTAGCATAATATTTTATGAATCAACCTGACAAACTGATTTTGCAAAAACGGATTCGTCATTAACTTGGCGATTGTGAAATCTGATAAAAGTATCGGTTTGCGACCAACCGGCTGTTTTTCTTATGACGTCCAACGACACTACAGACGCGTGCGCCGCGCTTGTGGCAGCGTGTCGCTGAACGCTGCCACGTCTACTGCGGTGCTCGCGGCAAGTACCGCTTTGATCCATCTGGTGATGGTCTGGCTGTTAGCGGCGCCATTCGGTTTTTATAGGTGACTATTAAGTTATCTACTGAGCTAGGTCTTAAAGCTGTTGTAATACTGTGATACTACTCTAGGGTCGTTGCTGGACAGATAATTTTATTATTATTAAAATATGGGAGTGACAGTATCGGTTGATGTCTTGATTTTTTTTTGCAAGGAAAAATATAAATAAAAGAAAACTTATTTTAATAAGGTTATGACAAATGTTTATATTCTTAATTTCAATAGATGCCAGAGTCTGCATCCTATGTACAGTGCACAAGCAAAATGTGTATTTTTTTTATACCATTTCTAACGATAAATCTTATTTTCTCTTCAAGATTTTATATGTTGCAATACAATCTGTGGGTCCCAGGTAAACGTATATTTTAGGATCGCCGGCTTTAATATGCCTTTGAATAGCCGTTTGACTTGTACTTCTGAGCCAAGGTTATTACCGAACAATAAGCTTAACGCTGAACGGTAGCTGTTAATGGAACCATAACCTGAACTTTTTTGGTACTGTTCTGTCAAAAACAGAAGTGTTGATTGTAAAGAAAACTTGAACTGTTTGGTTTACCTTACGAAATTGCCACCATGCCTTAAATGCGACCCGGAGAGCTTCGCTGCACAGCCAGGATAATTTATCTGAATTGTTGATTCGGATTTTTATAAGAAAATTAACAGGTTTCTGTTTAATTTCCTTAAAAATTCTGCATCTCTCTTTAAACATTCTAAGTAATCTGAAAAAGAAGTACATTGGTTATGCATGAAAAATAAATTTCGTCTTGGGCGGGAATCGAACCGGCGTTTTCAATATACGAGTACTCCGTGTTGACGCCTAACGTGACCTTACCACTTGGTCCTCGAACACTTGTTCTTAAGCTGTTTGAGAGCCACACTAATCTCTCGTACAAGCCGACATCCTGGATGTTTTCGGTGTAATGCCGGGTCATTTTGGCTCTAGGGCCTAAATATTGTTTATTAGCAATAAATCAGTAGGACTTTTTGTTTATGTTCACATTTTAATGTAATTAACTTACAAAAGCATTCTTTTTTCATATGTACATACTGCACAGCGTTTGTACATTAGTTAAATTCAGATAAATAGCTATAATCGCATTATCAAGTATTGATTACAGGTGGTGTGGCTACAAAGAGCAGCAACGCCACAGTAATTGTTTTATTTCTTTTAAACTAAAAGCAGTACATTCTCAAATAATACACGTACGTCTTGTATGTCAGTCGTACATAAAAATGTGATACACCATACTAATAAAAAATGTGGTGGCGTGGCTACAGAGCATCACACCGCTGTAAAGCTAATTTTTTTTTCCTTTCGAGACGTTTCGTATACATCCAACCATACAGGATGGCTAGTGCGAATAATGTAATTGTACAACGTGGCAATGTTAAGAAGTTTTTGACCATTTTTAGAAATTTTAAACGCTTCTCATCCGGTAAGCTTAAGCTCATGTGTATGGTATCATACATAAACCCTAAATATTTACATCTTTGTGATGGTGTTAATGTACTTACTTTTTTTCAAAGATTATCACAAAGCCCAAATAATGCAAAATATTTACAGTTTCGTTTACATTTTCCAAGCATTCGTCATAAGTGCGACCTATATACTAAATATATATCGTCGAGATATATTATTGAGGTAAAACCACGAAATCTGAGGTGAGCGACGACTTCTTTCATGATCTTGGTGCGGAGTTACCTGTATGATAAGAGGACTACATGTGTTGCTTATATCTGAAGAATGAAGCGTATGAAATATAATTAATGATCAAAAGTTCAGCATAACTAGTTTGACGTTGCAACTATATAGGTCGCTTAGGTTAGGTTAGGAGTAATTTTTATGGGGTGCGATGTCAGAACACCTCGTGATGCACCCTGGGCAACCCGGCAGATTTTCTGCCGCGGGCTAAGAGACTGACAGCTGCCCCGTGGAGGGGGCGTGGTGTGGCCGGGTTTAACCCGGCGGGCCACTTCACGTGGCCATGTGGGGCGTCACCTCCCTTTCTTTTTGAAGATGGGGTTGTGTGTCGCCTGGGGACCCGCTCGCGGGTCATGGCGCGTTGCGCCTAGTGCCGTTGCCCCTTTGATCGGGTTGGTGCGGGTCCTTGTTGAGCTTCGGCATGTCGTTGTTCCGAGGCTCGGAGACTCGAAGAGCTCCGGCGTGTCGTTGTTCCAAGGACTGAGGCTGACCCGATCAACGTGTAGCTTCGGCACACTTGTGCGAGGGGGGCGTGGGATGGCCGAGTGCTACTCGGCGGGCCACCTCGTGTGGCCACCGTGGCCGCTTTTTGCGGTGGGTCGGCGCTTTGGCGCCGCTGAGCTTCGGCTAGTGTGCGCGGCGATGGATCCAGTGGGGTCTGCCGTCGGACAAGCCCGTTACCCCGCACTGAGCGGGGCCGGGGGCCTGGCGCACTGAGCGTCGGGCCGCGTGGAAGAAAACCACAGTAAAAAATTACCACCCGGAGTATGCCCCGGGAACTCCTCTCCATCTCCATCTTGGAGAGGGCGTGAGGGGCCCGCCATTGGTGGGCAGGTGCCGCGGACGGGGTTATGGTCGGTCTGTAAGGGCTCCCACGACCTCGTTCGGCAGCGGCGCGTCCTTTAGACGTGGCTGCGCTAGGCGTCAAAGAGGGCATATCGAGGGGTTTAGTGGGTAGTCGCTCGCTGCGGAGTCCCACACACCCTTGCCCCAACGGGGGCTTGGACGGTGCGCAAACGCATTCCCTCGTAAAAAAAAGGAGTAATTTTATAAATATCTACGAAACTGCAGCTTTAATTAAAAAATCAATACTTGTTATCTATTTAAGGACGAAAAACATTAACAATGAGCCTAGAGTTGTTTCTGTTCATGGAAATTTGTAAATGGGACAAGTCTCCATACAAAAGTGGGCATCGTCCTTTACTATTAAATAAAAAAGCTGCGAGCTGGCATATTTATGCCTCGGATAAAGAATTCTGACTTTTGCGAAATTGCGATTTGTTCCGCAATCGTCGTGTTTCTAATTCATCTTAATCCAGATTCGCCATATTCCGGATTAGTCGTAGTACAGTCAATACCATATTGTTAATTAATATGAACCATGTTCATGTTAAAATTTAAAACCAAGTACAAATTTTCACTTTGATGAACAAATTAAAATAATGATACAAACAATTCTCCTAGGTAAAACTAAAAACACTTATTACATACTTCAATTATAAAAATCTATTTCCAAAACTTTGTATTATAGTAAAAAAAGATAATTTTTAAGAAATTGCAATAACGGCCTGATATTGACAGCATCATAGAAATTATCTAAGAAAGTTCTTTACATCTAATGAGGTTTTAACTCATCACTTGGTAAAGCATTGTTGCTGCCATTTTTGTAGAATTAGTGGAAGTGATTGTGCACCCAGCAACACGCCGTGCTTATGTCGTTCGTAATAGCAATAGCTTTTGTAATGCAAATGTCAAGCTTGACATGTTGCTGACTGTACTAATTACGAGGAATCCGCAACAAATCATAATTGACGCTAATATTATGGAAAAGTCTCGTCATGTCACTTGTCACTTTTTCTTGTTTTCTTAGCGCAGCACTAATATTGGAAGCAATTCTGGAAGAAATAAGCAGTTCCTATGTTCTCATTGTTTTCTTATATGCCTGTGTTTTCTTTTTACCGTTTTATGTATAATATGCATTAATAAATAAGAGAATTGGGTATTTACTTCAACATTACACAACTTTTAAAAATCTGTATAATTTTTAATGGTAGGACGTCGGTTGCGATAATCGATATGTCACATGAAATTATTAATCGATGGCGTTAATTATTATTGATTTACATCGACACGGGAATGAGCCGCGAAGAGTTTTGCCAGGAGGTCGGCTTTCTCCTGCGGCTGATGAGCAAGTGAACCATCGGCATGTCTCAGCGGTGGCAGCGAGGGTTGGCAGAAGTTTGATTGCACAGCTTTGGCCAGGCGCCAGAAAGAACGGATTGGATGAAAGCAGCCGCGACGTTGCCGTCTTGTATCTTTGGCCGTACAAGCTGCAGATTAAACGGATAACTATAACGACACGGTTAGCGCAGAGGTCTAGTGATCGCCTACTGCGCAACGGGTCGCGGGTTCGATTCCCGTACGGGACAAATGTTTTGTATGGCCTACATAAATTTGTTCCGGTCTGGGCGTATGTGCATGTGAGATTCTCTGTTTGTAACTGCACCCACAGGAGAATAATCCTAGTGTAGGGCGACGTTTTTTTTTTAAAAACATTAAAAACTCGACAGCATCACGAGATGTAGAGAAAGTGGTGGCAGCGATGACAAATTTGTATAATGCCGGCCACTCACGATCATGCCGCTCGATCAAGTGTGGTTGTCTCAGGTCAGTCGTAGCTTAAACGTGTTTAACAGTTCTCTCGCTTAAACGTGTTTTACAGTTGTCACGATTAAACGTGTTTAACAGATTTCACGCTTAAACGTGTTTAATAGTTGTCTTGCTTAATAGTGTTTAACAGTTGCCTTGCTTAAACATGTTTAACAGTTGTCTCAGGGCTTAAACGTGTTTAGCAATTGTCTCTCCTAAACGTGTTTAGCAGTTGTCTCTCTTAAACGTGTTTAGCAGTTGTCTCGCTTAAACGTGTCTAACAGTTGTCTTGCTTAAACGTGTTTAACAGTTGTCTCGCTTAAACGCGTTTAACAGTTGTCTCGCTTAAACGTGTTCAGCAGTTGTCTTGCTTAAACGTGTTTAACAGTTGTCACGCATAAACGTGTTTCACAGTTGTCTCGATTAAACGTGTTTAACAGTTGTCTCAAGTCAATCTTGGCTTAAACGTGTTTAACAGTTGTCTCGCTTAAACTTGTTTAACAGATGTCTCAGGGATTAAACGTGTTTAACAGTTGTCTCGGTTAAACGTGTTTAGCAGTTGTCTCTCTTAAACGTGTTTAGCAGTTGTCTCTCCTAAACGTGTTTAACAGTTGTCATGCTTAAACGTGTTTAACAGTTGTCTCAAGTCAATCTTGGCTTAAACGTGTTTAACAGTTGTCTCGCTTAAACGTGTTTAGCAGTTGTCTCGCTTAAACATGTTTAACAGTTGTCTCAGGTCAGTCATGGCTTAGGCGTGTTTAACAGTTGTCTCGCTTAAACGTGTTTAACAGTTTTCACGCTTAAACGTGTTTAATAGTTGTCTTGCTTAATAGTGTTTAACAGTTGCCTTGCTTAAACATGTTTAACAGTTGTCTCAGGGCTTAAACGTGTTTAGCAGTTGTCTCTCCTAAACGTGTTTAGCAGTTGTCTCTCCTAAACGTGTTTAACAGTTGCCTCTCCTAAACGTGTTTAGCAGTCGTCTCTCTTAAACGTGTTTAGCAGTTGTCTCGCTTAAACGTGTTTAACAGTTGTCTTGCTTAGACATGTTTAACAGTTGTCTCGCTTAAACGCGTTTAACAGTTGTCTTGCTTAAACGTGTTTAACAGTTGTCACGCATAAACGTGTTTCACAGTTGTCTCGATTAAACGTGTTTAACAGTTGTCTCTCCTAAACGTTAATAAACTCCTAACAGTTGTCTCACTTAAACGTGTTTAACAGTTGTCACGCTTAAACTTGTTTAGCAGTTGTCTCTCCTAAACGTGTTTAATAGTTGTCTCGCTTTAATGTGTTTAACAGTTGTCTTGCTTAAACGTGTTTAAAAGTTGTCTGGCTTAAACGCGTTTAGCAGTTGTCTCGCTCAAACGTGTTTAGCAGTTGTCTCGCTTAAACGTGTTTAGCAGTTGTCTCAAGTCAGTCATGGCTTAGGCGTGTTTAACAGTTGTCTCGTTTAAACGTGTTTAACAGTTTTCACGCTTAAACGTGTTTAATAGTAGTCTTGCTTAATAGTGTTTAACAGTTGCCTTGCTTAAACATGTTAAACAGTTGTCTCACTTAAACGTGTTCAACAGTGGTCTTGCTTAAACGTGTTAAATAGTTGTCACGCATAAACGTGTTTCACAGTTGTCTCGATTAAACGTGTTTAACAGTTGTCACGCTTAAATGTGTTTAACAGTTGTCTCTCCTAAACGTGTTTAGCAGTTGTCTCTCCTAAACCTGTTTAGCAGTTGTCACTCCTAAACGTGTTTAGCAGTTGTCTCACTTAAACGTGTTTAACAGTTGTCACGCTTAAACTTGTTTAGCAGTTGTCTCTCCTAAACGTGTTTAACAGTTGTCTCGCTTTAACGTGTTTAACAGTTGTCTTGCTTAAACGTGTTTAAAAGTTGTCTGGCTTAAACACGTTTAACAATTGTCTCGCTTAAACGTGTTTAACAGTTGTCTCGCTTAAACGTGTTTAGCAGTTGTCTCGCTTAAACGTGTTTAGCAGTTGTCTCTCCTAAACGTGTTTAACAGTTGTCAAGCTTAAACGTGTTTAACAGTTGTCTCAAGTCAATCTTGGCTTAAACGTGTTTAAGAATTGTCTCGCTTAAACGTGTTTAGCAGTTGTCTCGCTTAAACATGTTTAACAGTTGTCTCAGGTCAGTCATGGCTTAGGCGTGTTTAACAGTTGTCTCGCTTAAACGTGTATAACAGTTGTCTCGCTAAACGTGTTTAGCAGTTGTCTCGCTTAAACGTGTTTAGCAGTTGTCTCGCTTAAACGTGTTTAACAGTTGTCTCGCCTTAAACGTGTTTAGCAGTTGTCTCGCTTAAACGTGTTTAACAGTTGTCTCAGGTCAGTCATGGCTTAGGCCTGTTTAACAGTTGCCTTGCTTAAACATGTTTAACAGTTGTCTTGCTTAAACGTGTTTAACAGTTGTCACACATAAACGTGTTTCACAGTTGTCTCTCCTAAACATGTTTAACAGTTGTCCCAAGTCAGTCCTGTCTTAAATGGGTTTAACAGTTGTCTCTAATAAACGTGTTTTACAGCTGTCTCGCTAAACGTGCTTAACAGTTGTCACGCTTAAACTTGTTCAACAGTTGTCTCAAGTCAGTCTTGGCTTAAACGTGTTTAACAGTTGTCTCAGGGCTTAAACGTGTTTAGCAGTTGTCTCTCCTAAACGTGTTTAGCAGTTGTCTCTCCTAAACGTGTTTAGCAGTTGTCTCTCCCAAACGTGTTTAGCAGTTGTCTCTCCTAAACGTGTTTAACAGTTGTCTCGCTTTAACGTGTTTAACAGTTATCTTGCTTAAACGTGTCTTTGTCTCTCCTAAACGTGTTTTACAGTTGTCACGATTAAACGTGTTTAACAGTTTTCACGCTTAAACGTGTTTAATAGTTGTCTTGCTTAATAGTGTTTAACAGTTGTCTTGCTTAAACATGTTTAACAGTTGTCTCAGGGCTTAAACGTGTTTAGCAATTGTCTCCCCTAAATGTGTTTAGCAGTTGTCTCTCTTAAACGTGTTTAGCAATTGTCTCGCTTAAACGTGTTTAACAGTTGTCTTGCTGAAACGTGTTTAACAGTTGTCTCGCTTAAACGCGTTTAACAGTTGTCTCGCTTAAACGTGTTTAACAGTTGTCACGCATAAACGTGTTTCACAGTTATCTCGATTAAACGTGTTTAACAGTTGTCTCAAGTCAATCTTGGCTTAAACGTGTTTAACAGTTGTTTCGCTTAAACTTGTTTAACAGTTGTCTCAGGGCTTAAACGTGTTTAACAGTTGTCTCGGTTAAACGTGTTTAGAAGTTGTCTCTCTTAAACGTGTTTAGCAGTTGTCTCTCCTAAACGTGTTTAACAGTTGTCATGCTTAAACGTGTTTAACAGTTGTCTCAAGTCAATCTTGGCTTAAACGTGTTTAACAGTTGTCTCGCTTAAACGTGTTTAGCAGTTGTCTCGCTTAAACATGTTTAACAGTTGTCTCAGGTCAGTCATGGCTTAGGCGTGTTTAACAGTTGTCTCGCTTAAACGTGTTTAACAGTTGTCTCGCTAAACGTGTTTAGCAGTTGTCTTGCTTAGACGTGTTTAGCAGTTGTCTCGCTTAAACGTGTTTAACAGTGGTCTCGCCTTAAACGTGTTTAGCAGTTGTCTCGCTTAAACGTGTTTAACAGTTGTCTCAGGTCAGTCATGGCTTAGGCGTGTTTAACAGTTGTCTCGCTTAAACGTGTTTAACAGTTTTCACGCTTAAACGTGTTTAATAGTTGTCTTGCTTAATAGTGTTTAACAGTTGCCTTGCTTAAACATGTTTAACAGTTGTCTTGCTTAAACGTGTTTAACAGTTGTCACGCATAAACGTGTTTCACAGTTGTCTCTCCTAAACGTGCTTAACAGTTGTCACGCTTAAACGTGTTCAACAGTTGTCTCAAGTCAGTCTTGGCTTAAACGTGTTTAACAGTTGTCTCGCTTAAACTTGTTTAACAGTTGTCTCAGGGCTTAAACGTGTTTAGCAGTTGTCTCTCCTAAACGTGTTTAGCAGTTGTCTCTCCTAAACGTGTTTAGCAGTTGTCTCTCCCAAACGTGTTTAGCAGTTGTCTGTCCTAAACGTGTTTAACAGTTGTCTCACTTGAACGTGTTTAACAGTTGTCTCTCCTAAACGTATTTAGCAGTTGTCTCTCCCAAACGTGTTTAGCAGTTGTCTCTCCTAAACGTGTTTAACAGTTGTCTCGCTAAACGTGTTTAGCAGTTGTCTTGCTTAGACGTGTTTAGCAGTTGTCTCGCTTAAACGTGTTTAACAGTGGTCTCGCCTTAAACGTGTTTAGCAGTTGTCTCGCTTAAACGTGTTTAACAGTTGTCTCAGGTCAGTCATGGCTTAGGCGTGTTTAACAGTTGTCTCGCTTAAACGTGTTTAACAGTTTTCACGCTTAAACGTGTTTAATAGTTGTCTTGCTTAATAGTGTTTAACAGTTGCCTTGCTTAAACATGTTTAACAGTTGTCTTGCTTAAACGTGTTTAACAGTTGTCACGCATAAACGTGTTTCACAGTTGTCTCTCCTAAACGTGCTTAACAGTTGTCACGCTTAAACGTGTTCAACAGTTGTCTCAAGTCAGTCTTGGCTTAAACGTGTTTAACAGTTGTCTCGCTTAAACTTGTTTAACAGTTGTCTCAGGGCTTAAACGTGTTTAGCAGTTGTCTCTCCTAAACGTGTTTAGCAGTTGTCTCTCCTAAACGTGTTTAGCAGTTGTCTCTCCCAAACGTGTTTAGCAGTTGTCTGTCCTAAACGTGTTTAACAGTTGTCTCACTTGAACGTGTTTAACAGTTGTCTCTCCTAAACGTATTTAGCAGTTGTCTCTCCCAAACGTGTTTAGCAGTTGTCTCTCCTAAACGTGTTTAACAGTTGTCTCACTTAAACGTGTTTAAAAGTTGTCTGGCTTAAACACGTTTAACAATTGTCTCGCTTAAACGTGTTTAACAGTTGTCTCGCTTAAACGTGTTTAGCAGTTGTCTCGCTTAAACGTGTTTAGCAGTTGTCTCTCCTAAACGTGTTTAACAGTTGTCAAGCTTAAACGTGTTTAACAGTTATCTCAAGTCAATCTTGGCTTAAACGTGTTTAACAATTGTCTCGCTTAAACGTGTTTAGCAGTTGTCTCGCTTAAACATGTTTAACAGTTGTCTCAGGTCAGTCATGGCTTAGGCGTGTTTAACAGTTGTCTCACTTAAACGTGTATAACAGTTGTCTCGCTAAACGTGTTTAGCAGTTGTCTCGCTTAAACGTGTTTAGCAGCTGTCTCGCTTAAACTTGTTTAACAGTTGTCTCAGGGCTTAAACGTGTTTAACAGTTGTCTCGGTTAAACGTGTTTAGAAGTTGTCTCTCTTAAACGTGTTTAGCAGTTGTCTCTCCTAAACGTGTTTAACAGTTGTCATGCTTAAACGTGTTTAACAGTTGTCTCAAGTCAATCTTGGCTTAAACGTGTTTAACAGTTGTCTCGCTTAAACGTGTTTAGCAGTTGTCTCGCTTAAACATGTTTAACAGTTGTCTCAGGTCAGTCATGGCTTAGGCGTGTTTAACAGTTGTCTCGCTTAAACGTGTTTAACAGTTGTCTCGCTAAACGTGTTTAGCAGTTGTCTTGCTTAAACGTGTTTAGCAGTTGTCTCGCTTAAACGTGTTTAACAGTGGTCTCGCCTTAAACGTGTTTAGCAGTTGTCTCGCTTAAACGTGTTTAACAGTTGTCTCAGGTCAGTCATGGCTTAGGCGTGTTTAACAGTTGTCTCGCTTAAACGTGTTTAACAGTTTTCACGCTTAAACGTGTTTAATAGTTGTCTTGCTTAATAGTGTTTAACAGTTGCCTTGCTTAAACATGTTTAACAGTTGTCTTGCTTAAACGTGTTTAACAGTTGTCACGCATAAACGTGTTTCACAGTTGTCTCTCCTAAACGTGCTTAACAGTTGTCACGCTTAAACGTGTTCAACAGTTGTCTCAAGTCAGTCTTGGCTTAAACGTGTTTAACAGTTGTCTCGCTTAAACTTGTTTAACAGTTGTCTCAGGGCTTAAACGTGTTTAGCAGTTGTCTCTCCTAAACGTGTTTAGCAGTTGTCTCTCCTAAACGTGTTTAGCAGTTGTCTCTCCCAAACGTGTTTAGCAGTTGTCTGTCCTAAACGTGTTTAACAGTTGTCTCACTTGAACGTGTTTAACAGTTGTCTCTCCTAAACGTATTTAGCAGTTGTCTCTCCCAAACGTGTTTAGCAGTTGTCTCTCCTAAACGTGTTTAACAGTTGTCTCACTTAAACGTGTTTAAAAGTTGTCTGGCTTAAACACGTTTAACAATTGTCTCGCTTAAACGTGTTTAACAGTTGTCTCGCTTAAACGTGTTTAGCAGTTGTCTCGCTTAAACGTGTTTAGCAGTTGTCTCTCCTAAACGTGTTTAACAGTTGTCAAGCTTAAACGTGTTTAACAGTTATCTCAAGTCAATCTTGGCTTAAACGTGTTTAACAATTGTCTCGCTTAAACGTGTTTAGCAGTTGTCTCGCTTAAACATGTTTAACAGTTGTCTCAGGTCAGTCATGGCTTAGGCGTGTTTAACAGTTGTCTCACTTAAACGTGTATAACAGTTGTCTCGCTAAACGTGTTTAGCAGTTGTCTCGCTTAAACGTGTTTAGCAGCTGTCTCGCTTAAACGTGTTTAACAGTTGTCTCGCCTTAAACGTGTTTAGCAGTTGTCTCGCTTAAAAGTGTTTAACAGTTGTCTCAGGTCAGTCATGGCTTAGGCGTGTTTAACAGTTGCCTTGCTTAAACATGTTTAACAGTTGTCTTGCTTAAACGTGTTTAACAGTTGTCACGCATAAACGTGTTTCACAGTTGTCTCTCCTAAACATGTTTAACAGTTGTCCCAAGTTAGTCCTGTCTTAAATGGGTTTAACAGTTGTCTCTATTAAACGTGTTTTACAGCTGTCTCGCTAAACGTGCTTAACAGTTGTCACGCTTAAACTTGTTCAACAGTTGTCTCAAGTCAGTCTTGGCTTAAACGTGTTTAACAGTTGTCTCAGGGCTTAAACGTGTTTAGCAGTTGTCTCTCCTAAACGTGTTTAGCAGTTGTCTCTCCTAAACGTGTTTAGCAGTTGTCTCTCCCAAACGTGTTTAGCAGTTGTCTCTCCTAAACGTGTTTAACAGTTGTCTCACTTAAACGTGTTTAACAGTTGTCTCTCCTAAACGTGTTTAGCAGTTGTCTCTCCCAAACGTATTTAGCAGTTGTCTCTCCTAAACGTGTTTAACAGTTGACTCGCTTTAACGTGTTTAACAGTTGTCTTGCTTAAACGTGTCTTTGTCTCTCCTAAACGTGTTTTACAGTTGTCACGATTAAACGTGTTTAACAGTTGTCTCTCCTAAACGTGTTTAACAGTTGTCACGATTAAACGTGTTTAACAGTTTTCACGCTTAAACGTGTTTAATAGTTGTCTTGATTAATAGTGTTTAACAGTTGCCTTGCTTAAACATGTTTAACAGTTGTCTCAGGGCTTAAACGTGTTTAGCAGTTGTCTCTCCTAAACGTGTTTAGCAGTTGTCTCTCCTAAACGTGTTTAGCAGTTGTCTCTCCCAAACGTGTTTAGCAGTTGTCTCTCCTAAACGTGTTTAACAGTTGTCTCGCTTTAACGTGTTTAACAGTTATCTTGCTTAAACGTGTCTTTGTCTCTCCTAAACGTGTTTTACAGTTGTCACGATTAAACGTGTTTAACAGTTTTCACGCTTAAACGTGTTTAATAGTTGTCTTGCTTAATAGTGTTTAACAGTTGTCTTGCTTAAACATGTTTAACAGTTGTCTCAGGGCTTAAACGTGTTTAGCAATTGTCTCCCCTAAATGTGTTTAGCAGTTGTCTCTCTTAAACGTGTTTAGCAATTGTCTCGCTTAAACGTGTTTAACAGTTGTCTTGCTTAAACGTGTTTAACAGTTGTCTCGCTTAAACGCGTTTAACAGTTGTCTCGCTTAAACGTGTTTAACAGTTGTCACGCATAAACGTGTTTCACAGTTATCTCGATTAAACGTGTTTAACAGTTGTCTCAAGTCAATCTTGGCTTAAACGTGTTTAACAGTTGTTTCGCTTAAACTTGTTTAACAGTTGTCTCAGGGCTTAAACGTGTTTAACAGTTGTCTCGGTTAAACGTGTTTAGAAGTTGTCTCTCTTAAACGTGTTTAGCAGTTGTCTCTCCTAAACGTGTTTAACAGTTGTCATGCTTAAACGTGTTTAACAGTTGTCTCAAGTCAATCTTGGCTTAAACGTGTTTAACAGTTGTCTCGCTTAAACGTGTTTAGCAGTTGTCTCGCTTAAACATGTTTAACAGTTGTCTCAGGTCAGTCATGGCTTAGGCGTGTTTAACAGTTGTCTCGCTTAAACGTGTTTAACAGTTGTCTCGCTAAACGTGTTTAGCAGTTGTCTTGCTTAGACGTGTTTAGCAGTTGTCTCGCTTAAACGTGTTTAACAGTGGTCTCGCCTTAAACGTGTTTAGCAGTTGTCTCGCTTAAACGTGTTTAACAGTTGTCTCAGGTCAGTCATGGCTTAGGCGTGTTTAACAGTTGTCTCGCTTAAACGTGTTTAACAGTTTTCACGCTTAAACGTGTTTAATAGTTGTCTTGCTTAATAGTGTTTAACAGTTGCCTTGCTTAAACATGTTTAACAGTTGTCTTGCTTAAACGTGTTTAACAGTTGTCACGCATAAACGTGTTTCACAGTTGTCTCTCCTAAACGTGCTTAACAGTTGTCACGCTTAAACGTGTTCAACAGTTGTCTCAAGTCAGTCTTGGCTTAAACATGTTTAACAGTTGTCTCGCTTAAACTTGTTTAACAGTTGTCTCAGGGCTTAAACGTGTTTAGCAGTTGTCTCTCCTAAACGTGTTTAGCAGTTGTCTCTCCTAAACGTGTTTAGCAGTTGTCTCTCCCAAACGTGTTTAGCAGTTGTCTGTCCTAAACGTGTTTAACAGTTGTCTCACTTGAACGTGTTTAACAGTTGTCTCTCCTAAACGTATTTAGCAGTTGTCTCTCCCAAACGTGTTTAGCAGTTGTCTCTCCTAAACGTGTTTAACAGTTGTCTCACTTAAACGTGTTTAAAAGTTGTCTGGCTTAAACACGTTTAACAATTGTCTCGCTTAAACGTGTTTAACAGTTGTCTCGCTTAAACGTGTTTAGCAGTTGTCTCGCTTAAACGTGTTTAGCAGTTGTCTCTCCTAAACGTGTTTAACAGTTGTCAAGCTTAAACGTGTTTAACAGTTATCTCAAGTCAATCTTGGCTTAAACGTGTTTAACAATTGTCTCGCTTAAACGTGTTTAGCAGTTGTCTCGCTTAAACATGTTTAACAGTTGTCTCAGGTCAGTCATGGCTTAGGCGTGTTTAACAGTTGTCTCACTTAAACGTGTATAACAGTTGTCTCGCTAAACGTGTTTAGCAGTTGTCTCGCTTAAACGTGTTTAGCAGCTGTCTCGCTTAAACTTGTTTAACAGTTGTCTCAGGGCTTAAACGTGTTTAACAGTTGTCTCGGTTAAACGTGTTTAGAAGTTGTCTCTCTTAAACGTGTTTAGCAGTTGTCTCTCCTAAACGTGTTTAACAGTTGTCATGCTTAAACGTGTTTAACAGTTGTCTCAAGTCAATCTTGGCTTAAACGTGTTTAACAGTTGTCTCGCTTAAACGTGTTTAGCAGTTGTCTCGCTTAAACATGTTTAACAGTTGTCTCAGGTCAGTCATGGCTTAGGCGTGTTTAACAGTTGTCTCGCTTAAACGTGTTTAACAGTTGTCTCGCTAAACGTGTTTAGCAGTTGTCTTGCTTAAACGTGTTTAGCAGTTGTCTCGCTTAAACGTGTTTAACAGTTGTCTCGCCTTAAACGTGTTTAGCAGTTGTCTCGCTTAAACGTGTTTAGCAGTTGTCTCGCTTAAACATGTTTAACAGTTGTCTCAGGTCAGTCATGGCTTAGGCGTGTTTAACAGTTGTCTCACTTAAACGTGTATAACAGTTGTCTCGCTAAACGTGTTTAGCAGTTGTCTCGCTTAAACGTGTTTAGCAGTTGTCTCGCTTAAACGTGTTTAACAGTTGTCTCGCCTTAAACGTGTTTAGCAGTTGTCTCGCTTAAAAGTGTTTAACAGTTGTCTCAGGTCAGTCATGGCTTAGGCGTGTTTAACAGTTGCCTTGCTTAAACATGTTTAACAGTTGTCTTGCTTAAACGTGTTTAACAGTTGTCACGCATAAACGTGTTTCACAGTTGTCTCTCCTAAACATGTTTAACAATTGTCCCAAGTTAGTCCTGTCTTAAATGGGTTTAACAGTTGTCTCTATTAAACGTGTTTTACAGCTGTCTCGCTAAACGTGCTTAACAGTTGTCACGCTTAAACTTGTTCAACAGTTGTCTCAAGTCAGTCTTGGCTTAAACGTGTTTAACAGTTGTCTCGGGGCTTAAACGTGTTTAGCAGTTGTCTCTCCTAAACGTGTTTAGCAGTTGTCTCTCCTAAACGTGTTTAGCAGTTGTCTCTCCCAAACGTGTTTAGCAGTTGTCTCTCCTAAACGTGTTTAACAGTTGTCTCACTTAAACGTGTTTAACAGTTGTCTCTCCTAAACGTGTTTAGCAGTTGTCTCTCCCAAACGTATTTAGCAGTTGTCTCTCCTAAACGTGTTTAACAGTTGTCTCGCTTTAACGTGTTTAACAGTTGTCTTGCTTAAACGTGTCTTTGTCTCTCCTAAACGTGTTTTACAGTTGTCACGATTAAACGTGTTTAACAGTTGTCTCTCCTAAACGTGTTTAACAGTTGTCACGATTAAACGTGTTTAACAGTTTTCACGCTTAAACGTGTTTAATAGTTGTCTTGATTAATAGTGTTTAACAGTTGCCTTGCTTAAACATGTTTAACAGTTGTCTCAGGGCTTAAACGTGTTTAACAGTTGTCTCAGGGCTTAAACGTGTTTAGCAATTGTCTCCCCTAAACGTGTTTAGCAGTTGTCTCTCTTAAACGTGTTTAGCAGTTGTCTCGCTTAAACGTGTTTAACAGTTGTCTTGCTTAAACGTGTTTAACAGTTGTCTCGCTTAAACGCGTTTAACAGTTGTCTCGCTTAAACGTGTTCAGCAGTTGTCTTGCTTAAACGTGTTTAACAGTTGTCACGCATAAACGTGTTTCACAGTTATCTCGATTAAACGTGTTTAACAGTTGTCTCGCTTAAACTTGTTTAACAGTTGTCTCAGGGCTTAAACGTGTTTAACAGTTATCTCGGTTAAACGTGTTTAGAAGTTGTCTCTCTTAAACGTGTTTAGCAGTTGTCTCTCCTAAACGTGTTTAACAGTTGTCTTGCTTAAACGTGTTTAACAGTTGTCTCGCTTAAACGCGTTTAACAGTTGTCTCGCTTAAACGTGTTTAACAGTTTTCACGCTTAAACGTGTTTAATAGTTGTCTTGCTTAATAGTGTTTAACAGTTGCCTTGCTTAAACATGTTTAACAGTTGTCTTGCTTAAACGTGTTTAACAGTTGTCACGCATAAACGTGTTTCACAGTTGTCTCTCCTAAACGTGCTTAACAGTTGTCACGCTTAAACGTGTTCAACAGTTGTCTCAAGTCAGTCTTGGCTTAAACGTGTTTAACAGTTGTCTCGCTTAAACTTGTTTAACAGTTGTCTCAGGGCTTAAACGTGTTTAGCAGTTGTCTCTCCTAAACGTGTTTAGCAGTTGTCTCTCCTAAACGTGTTTAGCAGTTGTCTCTCCTAAACGTGTTTAGCAGTTGTCTCTCCCAAACGTGTTTAGCAGTTTTTTTTTTTTTTTTTTTTTATGTAAGGCCCGGCAAATGACCTCCTCCCGCCTGATGTTAAGCGGTGAAAGAGGCCCAAATGAGTTGACAGATAGAGTAGGGACGACATCCACTATCCTACCTGCCCGCCCCTTGCCGGCCTAAAAGATGCTTTTTCACACCTCTTTTGAAGGAACCCATGTTGTAGGATGGAGGAAACACGTGCGCAGGTAGAGAATTCCAAGTATGGGATGAACGACAGAAGAAGGAATCTTGGAATTTCTTGGTACGGTGTGAAAAGGAGGACACAGTGTACGGATGACTCCGAAGGCCCTTACGCGTGTTTCTGTTAAGGAATGCAGAGGGAGGGATAAGGTTAAAGAGCTCCTCAGAGCATTCCCCATGGAACATTCGGTAAAAGGCGCTAAGAGAGGCAATGTCACGACGAAGTTGTAGAGGCTCGAGGGTGTTAGTTGCCTCTACATCGCCAATTATTCGAATAGCGCGACGCTGCAATCTGTCCAGAGCATCGAGGAGGTACTGAGCGGAGCCGTCCCAAAGGTGCGAGCAATATTCCACGCAAGACCTAACCTGAGTTTTATACAACAGGCATAGTTGGTCCGGCGCAAAATACCTACGCACCTTGTTTAGGACACCGAGTTTCCGTGAGGCAGCAGTTATAACGGATTCGATGTAGTCTCTGGGGTTCAGATCGCAGCGAATGTTCATTCCCAGCAAGGTGATGTTACTCTGTGTGTGAAGGGTTGTGCCCTGAAGAGAAGGAGGGGGGAGGAAAGGTGACCTTTTCGCCGAGAACGCGCACACCTGTGTTTTCTTAGCATTGAACTCGACAAGATTGTTGGAACCCCATTCGGAGATGAGGTCCAGCGTCCTGTTGAGCTCAATGATAAGATTCTGCCTCTCCCTATCAATATTGCCACGAGCAGCCCCTGAGCTTCCGTGATATCCCCCATGCACTGTACTGTCGTCTGCATAGCAATGTATACTTCCCAAGGAAAGCATGTCATTGATATGCAGAAGAAACAATGTTGGGGATAGAACGGAGCCTTGTGGAACACCAGCATTCACTGCCACGAACCGCGAAGCGCAGCCGTCAACGACAACGCGAATTCTACGCTCGTGGAGGAAGCTGGCAATCCACGTACAGAACTGAGCGGGCAATCCGTATGCCGGAAGCTTGGAAAGGAGAGCCTTGTGCCAGACTCTATCAAAAGCTTTGGCGATGTCGAGACTAATAGCCACAGACTCGCCGCGCTTATCGATAGATTCACCCCATTTGTGCAAAAGGAACGCTAGAAGGTCACCTGTTGACCGTTTAGGACGAAACCCATACTGACGGTCATTAAGCAACGAGTGACCTTCCAGGTAACGGATCAGCTGGGTGTTAAGGATCCTCTCCATGATTTTACACAAAATGGAAGTGACGGCTATAGGGCGATAGTTAGCCGGATCAGAACGATCTCCCTTTTTGGGAACCGGCTGGACATTGGCCTCTTTCCAAGATTTCGGCACACAACCAGCAGAGAACGACAGACGGTATAGACGCGTCAGGACCGGAGTCAACTCCGCTGCACACTTCTTAAGTACAATCGCAGGAATGCCGTCTGGTCCACTTGCTTTTCGAATACCAATCGACTGTAGCTCCGCCCGCACATCTCGCTGTCTGATGCGGATATCGGGCATAGTGCTGCCACAATGGGACAGTGTCGGAGGTTGTGCACCACAGTCATCGATACGGGAATGGGCCGCGAAGAGTTTTGCCAGGAGGTCGGCTTTCTCCTGCGGCTGATGAGCAAGTGAGTCATCGGCATGTCTCAGCGGTGGCAGCGAGGGTTGGCAGAAGTTTGATTGCACAGCTTTGGCCAGGCGCCAGAAAGAACGGCTACCCGTAGGGTGCGCTAGCAGTTCCTGACCCACTTGTGCAATGCGCTGAGCGTCCGCTCTAATGTAAGCCCTCTTACACAACTTGGTGGCATTATTATAGGCTGTTTTCAGTAGGTTAGTATTGGGATCCCTAGAAGCTCGACCTCTGATCCAAGCGCGGTAAGCTAGCTGTTTGTTTTCAACAGCAGAGGCACACTCGCGATTGAACCAGAGGTTACGTCTCCCTCTACTGACGAGATTGGAATGTGGAATATAATATTCCATTCCTAATCTGATCTCGTCAGCAACAGACGCAGCGCTGGAGTTCGGATCCATCCCACTGAAACAGCGCTGCCACCAAGGGACAGACGCGTAATAATCCCGCATACCGTCCCAATCTGCTGACGCATAGTGCCACAGACGGCGTGCTGCAACCACAGGCGATGGTCGCGACGCCTGAGGCACTGAGACGGATACCAGGCAGTGATCTGAAGATCCTAGTGGAGCTCGAATCACCACCTGATATCCGTCGGGGCGATTTGTCAGCAGAAGGTCCAACAAAGAGGGCGCTTGACCGATAATATCTGGTACCCTGGTGTGCTGGGTAACCAATTGTGTCAGGTCGTGCGTGAGAGAGAATGCGTGGGCAGTCCTACCCGCATGGTCAGTTTTAGAGGAACTTAACCACAACTCGTGGTGAGCATTGAAGTCCCCTAAAAACACCAGCTCGGCGGAAGGAAATTGCTCCTGCGCGTCATCTGCCACCCGACTTAGGTGTTCAAAAAGTCGAGTTGTCTCCAAGTCACCACGGTGGGAACGATAGACGCACACGTAGACACTGCAATGAGTACCAAAATCGACGTGTACCACAAGGAGGGAAAAGGAAGGTTCCTCCAAACAGCGCAGGCGACGACAACAAACGTCCGCCCGGACGAACAAGCAAACACCTGCCTTTGCCTTGAAGGACTCCTCAAGAGCGTAGCCGGGGTAATTAAGGTAGCTTGTATCGGCCGGGCAGATAATTTGCGTCTCTGTCAAAAACAGCATTGCTGGACGGGCTGTCTCGAGATGGTGGTGGACAGCCAAGAGGTTAGAATGGAGCCCGCGGATGTTAGCGAGCCCCACCTCGAATAGTGGTGTTTTGGTGGGATAGTGCACCGCTGTACGACCAGTCCTAATATTGTGCGCTGACATGTTTGTTGGAGTGAGAGGTGTGAAATTGAGGTGTCGTTGCAGCGATTAGCATAGTTAACGTGTGTAGGCCTGTTTCGCCAGGGAACAGCCGACAGCTGATTTGCGCTGACTCTCCGCACGAAAGGGCCCCCGAACCCCCCCGGAAGTGGTCGCCGGGACCCACCGTCCGGTCACTAACCGGCACGACGGACCACCCCGAGATTATGCGTGGCATGGTGGGGCAGCCTCACGGACTGGTTAGGTCCGCTTGGGCCCCTGTACTGTACCACGGGCGGCCAGCGGAACAGCCGTTTCTTCGGGTCTTCCTGGGCGGAGGGTCAACGCAGTCAACCTGGCACTGGGTCGACGGAAGCCCACACAAACCACACGAATCGCAGCAACGACCCCTCAAGCTCTGGCTGTGCGATGACTGATCCCGAAACGCGGACACAAAATGCCCACTTGACGGGTTTTACGTCATGCGCACGGTGGTCGCTAGCCAGTCGGGTTTTTCAGGCCCTACCACCAGAAGTTGGTCACTCGATTAGCACCACCCGGGGATCACGTGTAGGGTCTCGAGGGTAAAACCTACGGTTGCAGTTGTCTCTCCTAAACGTGTTTAACAGTTGTCTCCCTTAAACGTGTTTAACAGTTGTCTCTCCTAAACGTGTTTAGCAGTTATCTCGCTTAAACGTGTTTAGCAGTTGTCTCGCTTAAACGTGTTTAGCAGTTGTCTCGCTTAAACGTGTTTAACAGTTGTCTCGCTTAAACGTGTTTAGCAGTTGTCTCGCTTAAACGTGTTTAACAGTTGTCTCGCTTAAACGTGTTTAACAGTTGTCTCGCCTAAACGTGTTTAGCATTTGTCTCCTAAACGTGTTTAGCAGTTGTCTCTCCAAAACGTGTTTAGCAGTTGTCTCGCTTAAACGTGTTTAACAGTTGTCTCGCCTAAACGTGTTTAGCATTTGTCTCCTAAACGTGTTTAGCAGTTGTCTCTCCAAAACGTGTTTAGCAGTTGTCTCGCTTAAACGTGTTTAACAGTTGTCTTGCTTAAACGTGTTTAGCAGTTGTCTCTCCTAAACGTGTTTAGCAGTTATCTCTCCTAAACGTGTTTAACAGTTGTCTCACTTAAACGTGTTTAACAGTTGTCACGCTTAAACTTGTTTAGCAGTTGTCTCTCCTAAACGTGTTTAACAGTTGTCTTGGTTAAACGTGTTTAGCAGTTGTCTCGCTTAAACGTGTTTAACAGTTGTCTTGCTTAAACGTGTTTAACAGTTGTCTTGGTTAAACGTGTTTAGCAGTTGTCTTTCTTAAACGTGTTAAGCAGTTGTCTTGCTTAAACGTGTAAAACAGTTGTCTCGCTTAAACGTGTTTAACAGTTGTCTCGCTTAAACGTGTTTAGCAGTTGTCTCGCTTAAACGTGTTTAGCAGTTGTCTCGCTTAAACGTGTTTAGCAGTTGTCTCGCTTAAACGTGTTTAGCAGTTGTCTCGCTTAAACGTGTTTAGCAGTTGTCTCGCTTAAACGTGTTTAGCAGTTGTCTCGCTTAAACATGTTTAACAGTTGTCTCGCTTAAACGTGTTTAACAGTTTTCACGCTTAAACGTGTTTAATAGTTGTCTTGCTTAATAGTGTTTAACAGTTGCCTTGCTTAACATGTTTAACAGTTGTCTCAGGGCTTAAACGTGTTTAGCAATTGTCTCTCTTAAACGTGTTTAGCAGTTTTCTCTCTTAAACGTGTTTAGCAGTTGTCTCGCTTAAACGTGTTTAACAGTTGTCTTGCTTAAACGTGTTTAACAGTTGTCTCGCTTAAACGCGTTTAACAGTTGTCTCGCTTAAACGTGTTCAGCAGTTGTCTTGCTTAAACGTGTTTAACAGTTGTCACGCATAAACGTGTTTCACAGTTGTCTCGATTAAACGTGTTTAACAGTTGTCTCTCCTAAACGTTATTAACAGTTGTCACGCTTAAACGCGTTTAACAAGGTTCTCGCTTAAACGTGTTCAGCAGTTGTCTTGCTTAAACGTGTTTAACAGTTGTCACGCATAAACGTGTTTCACAGTTGTCTCGATTAAACGTGTTTAACAGTTGTCTCTCCTAAACGTTATTAACAGTTGTCACGCTTAAACGTGTTTAACAGTTGTCTCTCCTAAACGTGTTTAACAGTTGTCTCAAGTCAATCTTGGCTTAAACGTGTTTAACAGTTGTTTCGCTTAAACTTGTTTAACAGTTGTCTCTCCTTAACGTGTTTAGCAGTTGTCTCGGTTAAACGTGTTTAGCAGTTGTCTCTCTTAAACGTGTTTAGCAGTTGTCTCCCACAAACGTGTTTAGCAGTTATCTCTCCTAAACGTGTTTAACAGTTGTCTCACTTAAACGTGTTTAACAGTTGTCACGCTTAAACTTGTTCAGCAGTTGTCACTCCTAAACGTGTTTAACAGTTGTCTTGGTTAAACGTGTTTAGCAGTTGTCTCTCTTAAACGTGTTTAGCAGTTGTCTCGCTTAAACGTGTTTAACAGTTGTCTTGCTTAAACGTGTTTAACAGTTGTCTGGCTTAAACGTGTTTAACAGTTGTCTTGCTTAAACGTGTTTAACAGTTGTCTTGGTTAAACGTGTTTAGCAGTTGTCTTTCTTAAACGTGTTAAGCAGTTGTCTTGCTTAAACGTGTAAAACAGTTGTCTCGCTTAAACGTGTTTAACAGTTGTCTCGCTTAAACGTGTTTAGCAGTTGTCTCGCTTAAACGTGTTTAGCAGTTGTCTCGCTTAAACATGTTTAACAGTTGTCTCGCTTAAACGTGTTTAACAGTTTTCACGCTTAAACGTGTTTAATAGTTGTCTTGCTTAATAGTGTTTAACAGTTGCCTTGCTTAACATGTTTAACAGTTGTCTCAGGGCTTAAACGTGTTTAGCAATTGTCTCTCCTAAACGTGTTTAGCAGTTTTCTCTCTTAAACGTGTTTAGCAGTTGTCTCGCTTAAACGTGTTTAACAGTTGTCTTGCTTAAACGTGTTTAACAGTTGTCTCGCTTAAACGCGTTTAACAGTTGTCTCGCTTAAACGTGTTCAGCAGTTGTCTTGCTTAAACGTGTTTAACAGTTGTCACGCATAAACGTGTTTCACAGTTGTCTCGATTAAACGTGTTTAACAGTTGTCTCTCCTAAACGTTATTAACAGTTGTCACGCTTAAACGCGTTTAACAAGGTTCTCGCTTAAACGTGTTCAGCAGTTGTCTTGCTTAAACGTGTTTAACAGTTGTCACGCATAAACGTGTTTCACAGTGTCACGCTTAAACGTGTTTAACAGTTGTCTCTCCTAAACGTGTTTAACAGTTGTCTCAAGTCAATCTTGGCTTAAACGTGTTTAACAGTTGTTTCGCTTAAACTTGTTTAACAGTTGTCTCTCCTTAACGTGTTTAGCAGTTGTCTCGGTTAAACGTGTTTAGCAGTTGTCTCTCTTAAACGTGTTTAGCAGTTGTCTCCCCCAAACGTATTTAGCAGTTATCTCTCCTAAACGTGTTTAACAGTTGTCTCACTTAAACGTGTTTAACAGTTGTCACGCTTAAACTTGTTCAGCAGTTGTCACTCCTAAACGTGTTTAACAGTTGTCTGGCTTAAACGTGTTTAACAGTTGTCTTGCTTAAACGTGTTTAACAGTTGTCTTGGTTAAACGTGTTTAGCAGTTGTCTTTCTTAAACGTGTTAAGCAGTTGTCTTGCTTAAACGTGTAAAACAGTTGTCTCGCTTAAACGTGTTTAACAGTTGTCTCGCTTAAACGTGTTTAGCAGTTGTCTCGCTTAAACGTGTTTAGCAGTTGTCTCGCTTAAACATGTTTAACAGTTGTCTCGCTTAAACGTGTTTAACAGTTTTCACGCTTAAACGTGTTTAATAGTTGTCTTGCTTAATAGTGTTTAACAGTTGCCTTGCTTAACATGTTTAACAGTTGTCTCAGGGCTTAAACGTGTTTAGCAATTGTCTCTCCTAAACGTGTTTAGCAGTTTTCTCTCTTAAACGTGTTTAGCAGTTGTCTCGCTTAAACGTGTTTAACAGTTGTCTTGCTTAAACGTGTTTAACAGTTGTCTCGCTTAAACGCGTTTAACAGTTGTCTCGCTTAAACGTGTTCAGCAGTTGTCTTGCTTAAACGTGTTTAACAGTTGTCACGCATAAACGTGTTTCACAGTTGTCTCGATTAAACGTGTTTAACAGTTGTCTCTCCTAAACGTTATTAACAGTTGTCACGCTTAAACGCGTTTAACAAGGTTCTCGCTTAAACGTGTTCAGCAGTTGTCTTGCTTAAACGTGTTTAACAGTTGTCACGCATAAACGTGTTTCACAGTGTCACGCTTAAACGTGTTTAACAGTTGTCTCTCCTAAACGTGTTTAACAGTTGTCTCAAGTCAATCTTGGCTTAAACGTGTTTAACAGTTGTTTCGCTTAAACTTGTTTAACAGTTGTCTCTCCTTAACGTGTTTAGCAGTGTTCTCGGTTAAACGTGTTTAGCAGTTGTCTCTCTTAAACGTGTTTAGCAGTTGTCTCCCCCAAACGTATTTAGCAGTTATCTCTCCTAAACGTGTTTAACAGTTGTCTCACTTAAACGTGTTTAACAGTTGTCACGCTTAAACTTGTTCAGCAGTTGTCACTCCTAAACGTGTTTAACAGTTGTCTTGGTTAAACGTGTTTAGCAGTTGTCTCTCTTAAACGTGTTTAGCAGTTGTCTCGCTTAAACGTGTTTAACAGTTGTCTTGCTTAAACGTGTTTAACAGTTGTCTGGCTTAAACGCGTTTAACAGTTGTCTTGCTTAAACGTGTTTAACAGTTGTCTTGGTTAAACGTGTTTAGCAGTTGTCTTTCTTATACGTGTTTAGCAGTTGTCTCGCTTAAACGTGTTTAACAGTTGTCTTGCTTAAACGTGTTTAACAGTTGTCTCGATTAAACTTGTTTAACAGTTGTCTTGCTTAAACGTGTTTAACAGTTGTCTTGGTTAAACGTGTTTAGCAGTTGTCTTTCTTATACGTGTTTAGCAGTTGTCTCGCTTAAACGTGTTTAACAGTTGTCTTGCTTAAACGTGTTTAACAGTTGTCTCGATTAAACTTGTTTAACAGTTGTCTCGCTTAAACTTGTTTAACAGTTGTCTCAGGGCTTAAACGTGTTTAACAGTTGTCTCGGTTAAACGTGTTTAGCAGTTGTCTCTCTTAAACGTGTTTAGCAGTTGTCTCTCTTAAACGTGTTTAACAGTTGTCATGCTTAAACGTGTTTAACAGTTGTCTCAAGTCAATCTTAGCTTAAACGTGTTTAACAGTTGTCTCGCTTAAACGTGTTTAACAGTTGTCTCAGGTCAGTCATGGCTTAGGCGTGTTTAACAGTTGTCTCGCTTAAACGTGTTTAACAGTTGTCTCGCTAAACGTGTTTAGCAGTTGTCTCGCTTAAACGTGTTTAGCAGTTGTCTCACTTAAACGTGTTTAACAGTTGTCACGCTTAAACTTGTTCAGCAGTTGTCACTCCTAAACGTGTTTAACAGTTGTCTGGCTTAAACGTGTTTAACAGTTGTCTTGCTTAAACGTGTTTAACAGTTGTCTTGGTTAAACGTGTTTAGCAGTTGTCTTTCTTAAACGTGTTAAGCAGTTGTCTTGCTTAAACGTGTAAAACAGTTGTCTCGCTTAAACGTGTTTAACAGTTGTCTCGCTTAAACGTGTTTAGCAGTTGTCTCGCTTAAACGTGTTTAGCAGTTGTCTCGCTTAAACATGTTTAACAGTTGTCTCGCTTAAACGTGTTTAACAGTTTTCACGCTTAAACGTGTTTAATAGTTGTCTTGCTTAATAGTGTTTAACAGTTGCCTTGCTTAACATGTTTAACAGTTGTCTCAGGGCTTAAACGTGTTTAGCAATTGTCTCTCCTAAACGTGTTTAGCAGTTTTCTCTCTTAAACGTGTTTAGCAGTTGTCTCGCTTAAACGTGTTTAACAGTTGTCTTGCTTAAACGTGTTTAACAGTTGTCTCGCTTAAACGCGTTTAACAGTTGTCTCGCTTAAACGTGTTCAGCAGTTGTCTTGCTTAAACGTGTTTAACAGTTGTCACGCATAAACGTGTTTCACAGTTGTCTCGATTAAACGTGTTTAACAGTTGTCTCTCCTAAACGTTATTAACAGTTGTCACGCTTAAACGCGTTTAACAAGGTTCTCGCTTAAACGTGTTCAGCAGTTGTCTTGCTTAAACGTGTTTAACAGTTGTCACGCATAAACGTGTTTCACAGTGTCACGCTTAAACGTGTTTAACAGTTGTCTCTCCTAAACGTGTTTAACAGTTGTCTCAAGTCAATCTTGGCTTAAACGTGTTTAACAGTTGTTTCGCTTAAACTTGTTTAACAGTTGTCTCTCCTTAACGTGTTTAGCAGTGTTCTCGGTTAAACGTGTTTAGCAGTTGTCTCTCTTAAACGTGTTTAGCAGTTGTCTCCCCCAAACGTATTTAGCAGTTATCTCTCCTAAACGTGTTTAACAGTTGTCTCACTTAAACGTGTTTAACAGTTGTCACGCTTAAACTTGTTCAGCAGTTGTCACTCCTAAACGTGTTTAACAGTTGTCTTGGTTAAACGTGTTTAGCAGTTGTCTCTCTTAAACGTGTTTAGCAGTTGTCTCGCTTAAACGTGTTTAACAGTTGTCTTGCTTAAACGTGTTTAACAGTTGTCTGGCTTAAACGCGTTTAACAGTTGTCTTGCTTAAACGTGTTTAACAGTTGTCTTGGTTAAACGTGTTTAGCAGTTGTCTTTCTTATACGTGTTTAGCAGTTGTCTCGCTTAAACGTGTTTAACAGTTGTCTTGCTTAAACGTGTTTAACAGTTGTCTCGATTAAACTTGTTTAACAGTTGTCTTGCTTAAACGTGTTTAACAGTTGTCTTGGTTAAACGTGTTTAGCAGTTGTCTTTCTTATACGTGTTTAGCAGTTGTCTCGCTTAAACGTGTTTAACAGTTGTCTTGCTTAAACGTGTTTAACAGTTGTCTCGATTAAACTTGTTTAACAGTTGTCTCGCTTAAACTTGTTTAACAGTTGTCTCAGGGCTTAAACGTGTTTAACAGTTGTCTCGGTTAAACGTGTTTAGCAGTTGTCTCTCTTAAACGTGTTTAGCAGTTGTCTCTCTTAAACGTGTTTAACAGTTGTCATGCTTAAACGTGTTTAACAGTTGTCTCAAGTCAATCTTAGCTTAAACGTGTTTAACAGTTGTCTCGCTTAAACGTGTTTAACAGTTGTCTCAGGTCAGTCATGGCTTAGGCGTGTTTAACAGTTGTCTCGCTTAAACGTGTTTAACAGTTGTCTCGCTAAACGTGTTTAGCAGTTGTCTCGCTTAAACGTGTTTAGCAGTTGTCTCGCTTAAACGTGTTTAACAGTGGTCTCGCCTTAAACGTGTTTAGCAGTTGTCTCGCTTAAACGTGTTTAACAGTTGTCTCAGGTCAGTCATGGCTTAGGCGTGTTTAACAGTTGTCTCGCTTAAACGTGTTTAACAGTTTTCACGCTTAAACGTGTTTAATAGTTGTCTTGCTTAATAGTGTTTAACAGTTGCCTTGCTTAAACATGTTTAACAGTTGTCTTGCTTAAACGTGTTTAACAGTTGTCACGCATAAACGTGTTTCACAGTTGTCTCTCCTAAACGTGCTTAACAGTTGTCACGCTTAAACGTGTTCAACAGTTGTCTCAAGTCAGTCTTGGCTTAAACGTGTTTAACAGTTGTCTCGCTTAAACTTGTTTAACAGTTGTCTCAGGGCTTAAACGTGTTTAGCAGTTGTCTCTCCTAAACGTGTTTAGCAGTTGTCTCTCCTAAACGTGTTTAGCAGTTGTCTCTCCCAAACGTGTTTAGCAGTTGTCTCTCCTAAACGTGTTTAACAGTTGTCTCACTTAAACGTGTTTAGCAGTTGTCTCGCTTAAACGTGTTTAGCAGTTGTCTCGCTTAAACGTGTTTAACAGTTGTCTCGCTTAAACGTGTTTAGCAGTTGTCTCGCTTAAACGTGTTTAGCAGTTGTCTCGCTTAAACGTGTTTAACAGTTGTCTCTCCTAAACGTGTTTAGCATTTGTCTCCTAAACGCGTTTAGCAGTTGTCTCTCCAAAACGTGTTTAGCAGTTGTCTCGCTTAAACGTGTTTAACAGTTGTCTCGCCTAAACGTGTTTAGCATTTGTCTCCTAAACGTGTTTAGCAGTTGTCTCTCCAAAACGTGTTTAGCAGTTGTCTCGCTTAAACGTGTTTAACAGTTGTCTCACTTAAACGTGTTTAACAGTTGTCAAGCTTAAACTTGTTTAGCAGTTGTCTCTCCTAAACGTGTTTAACAGTTGTCTTGGTTAAACGTGTTTAGCAGTTGTCTCGCTTAAACGTGTTTAACAGTTGTCTTGCTTAAACGTGTTTAACAGTTGTCTTGGTTAAACGTGTTTAGCAGTTGTCTTTCTTAAACGTGTTAAGCAGTTGTCTTGCTTAAACGTGTAAAACAGTTGTCTCGCTTAAACGTGTTTAACAGTTGTCTCGCTTAAACGTGTTTAGCAGTTGTCTTTCTTAAACGTGTTAAGCAGTTGTCTTGCTTAAACGTGTAAAACAGTTGTCTCGCTTAAACGTGTTTAACAGTTGTCTCGCTTAAACGTGTTTAGCAGTTGTCTCGCTTAAACGTGTTTAGCAGTTGTCTCGCTTAAACGTGTTTAGCAGTTGTCTCGCTTAAACGTGTTTAGCAGTTGTCTCGCTTAAACGTGTTTAGCAGTTGTCTCGCTTAAACGTGTTTAGCAGTTGTCTCTCCTAAACGTGTTTAGCAGTTTTCTCTCTTAAACGTGTTTAGCAGTTGTCTCGCTTAAACGTGTTTAACAGTTGTCTTGCTTAAACGTGTTTAACAGTTGTCTCGCTTAAACGCGTTTAACAGTTGTCTCGCTTAAACGTGTTCAGCAGTTGTCTTGCTTAAACGTGTTTAACAGTTGTCACGCATAAACGTGTTTCACAGTTGTCTCGATTAAACGTGTTTAACAGTTGTCTCTCCTAAACGTTATTAACAGTTGTCACGCTTAAACGCGTTTAACAAGGTTCTCGCTTAAACGTGTTCAGCAGTTGTCTTGCTTAAACGTGTTTAACAGTTGTCACGCATAAACGTGTTTCACAGTTGTCTCAATTAAACGTGTTTAACAGTTGTCTCTCCTAAACGTTATTAACAGTTGTCACGCTTAAACGTGTTTAACAGTTGTCTCTCCTAAACGTGTTTAACAGTTGTCTCAAGTCAATCTTGGCTTAAACGTGTTTAACAGTTGTTTCGCTTAAACTTGTTTAACAGTTGTCTCTCCTTAACGTGTTTAGCAGTTGTCTCGGTTAAACGTGTTTAGCAGTTGTCTCTCTTAAACGTGTTTAGCAGTTGTCTCCCCCAAACGTGTTTAGCAGTTATCTCTCCTAAACGTGTTTAACAGTTGTCTCACTTAAACGTGTTTAACAGTTGTCACGCTTAAACTTGTTCAGCAGTTGTCACTCCTAAACGTGTTTAACAGTTGTCTTGGTTAAACGTGTTTAGCAGTTGTCTCTCTTAAACGTGTTTAGCAGTTGTCTCGCTTAAACGTGTTTAACAGTTGTCTTGCTTAAACGTGTTTAACAGTTGTCTGGCTTAAACGTGTTTAACAGTTGTCTTGCTTAAACGTGTTTAACAGTTGTCTTGGTTAAACGTGTTTAGCAGTTGTCTTTCTTAAACGTGTTAAGCAGTTGTCTTGCTTAAACGTGTAAAACAGTTGTCTCGCTTAAACCTGTTTAACAGTTGTCTCGCTTAAACGTGTTTAGCAGGTGTCTCGCTTAAACGTGTTTAGCAGTTGTCTCGCTTAAACGTGTTTAGCAGTTGTCTCGCTTAAACGTGTTTAGCAGTTGTCTCGCTTAAACGTGTTTAGCAGTTGTCTCGCTTAAACGTGTTTAGCAGTTGTCTCGCTTAAACATGTTTAACAGTTGTCTTGCTTAAACGTGTTTAACAGTTTTCACGCTTAAACGTGTTTAATAGTTGTCTTGCTTAATAGTGTTTAACAGTTGCCTTGCTTAACATGTTTAACAGTTGTCTCAGGGCTTAAACGTGTTTAGCAATTGTCTCTCCTAAACGTGTTTAGCAGTTGTCTCCCCCAAACGTGTTTAGCAGTTATCTCTCCTAAACGTGTTTAACAGTTGTCTCACTTAAACGTGTTTAACAGTTGTCACGCTTAAACTTGTTCAGCAGTTGTCACTCCTAAACGTGTTTAACAGTTGTCTTGGTTAAACGTGTTTAGCAGTTGTCTCTCTTAAACGTGTTTAGCAGTTGTCTCGCTTAAACGTGTTTAACAGTTGTCTTGCTTAAACGTGTTTAACAGTTGTCTCGATTAAACTTGTTTAACAGTTGTCTCGCTTAAACTTGTTTAACAGTTGTCTCAGGGCTTAAACGTGTTTAACAGTTGTCTCGGTTAAACGTGTTTAGCAGTTGTCTCTCTTAAACGTGTTTAGCAGTTGTCTCTCTTAAACGTGTTTAACAGTTGTCATGCTTAAACGTGTTTAACAGTTGTCTCAAGTCAATCTTAGCTTAAACGTGTTTAACAGTTGTCTCGCTTAAACGTGTTTAACAGTTGTCTCAGGTCAGTCATGGCTTAGGCGTGTTTAACAGTTGTCTCGCTTAAACGTGTTTAACAGTTTTCACGCTTAAACGTGTTTAATAGTTGTCTTGCTTAATAGTGTTTAACAGTTGCCTTGCTTAAACATGTTTAACAGTTGTCTCAGGGCTTAAACGTGTTTAGCAGTTGTTTCTCCTAAACGTGTTTAGCAGTTGTCTCTCCAAAACGTGTTTAGCAGTTGTCTCGCTTAAACGTCTTTAACAGTTGTCTTGCTTTAACGTGTTTAACAGTTGTCTCGCTTAAACGCGTTTAACAGTTGTCTCGCTTAAACGTGTTCAGCAGTTGTCTTGCTTAAACGTGTTTCACAGTTGTCTCGATTAAACGTGTTTAACAGTTGTCTCTCCTAAACGTTATTAACAGTTATCACGCTTAAACGCGTTTAACAGTTGTCTCGCTTAAACGTGTTCAGCAGTTGTCTTGCTTAAACGTGTTTAACAGTTGTCACGCATAAACGTGTTTCACAGTTGTCTCGATTAAACGTGTTTAACAGTTGTCTCTCCTAAACGTTATTAACAGTTGTCACGCTTAAACGTGTTTAACAGTTGTCTCTCCTAAACGTGTTTAACAGTTGTCTCAAGTCAATCTTGGCTTAAACTTGTTTAACAGTTGTCTCAGGGCTTAAACGTGTTTAGCAGTTGTTTCTCCTAAACGTGTTTAGCAGTTGTCTCTCCAAAACGTGTTTAGCAGTTGTCTCGCTTAAACGTCTTTAACAGTTGTCTTGCTTTAACGTGTTTAACAGTTGTCTCGCTTAAACGCGTTTTACAGTTGTCTCGCTTAAACGTGTTCAGCAGTTGTCTTGCTTAAACGTATTTCACAGTTGTCTCGATTAAACGTGTTTAACAGTTGTCTCTCCTAAACGTTATTAACAGTTATCACGCTTAAACGCGTTTAACAGTTGTCTCGCTTAAACGTGTTCAGCAGTTGTCTTGCTTAAACGTGTTTAACAGTTGTCACGCATAAACGTGTTTCACAGTTGTCTCGATTAAACGTGTTTAACAGTTGTCTCTCCTAAACGTTATTAACAGTTGTCACGCTTAAACGTGTTTAACAGTTGTCTCTCCTAAACGTGTTTAACAGTTGTCTCAAGTCAATCTTGGCTTAAACGTGTTTAGCAGTTGTCTCTCCTAAACGTGTTTAGCAGTTGTCTCTCCCAAACGTGTTTAGCAGTTGTCTCTCCCAAACGTGTTTAGCAGTTGTCTCTCCTAAACGTGTTTAACAGTTGTCTCTCCTAAACGTGTTTAGCAGTTGTCTCTCCTAAACGTGTTTAGCAGTTGTCACTCCTAAACGTGTTTAGCAGTTGTCTCACTTAAACGTGTTTAACAGTTGTCACGCTTAAACTTGTTTAGCAGTTGTCTCTCCTAAACGTGTTTAACATTTGTCTCGCTTTAACGTGTTTAACAGTTGTCTTGCTTAAACGTGTTTAAAAGTTGTCTGGCTTAAACGCGTTTAACAATTGTCTCGCTTAAACGTGTTTAACAGTTGTATCGCTTAAACGTGTTTAGCAGTTATCTCGCTTAAACGTGTTTAGCAGTTGTCTCGCTTAAACGTGTTTAGCAGTTGTCTCGCTTAAACGTGTTTAACAGTTGTCTCGCTTAAACGTGTTTAGCAGTTGTCTCGCTTAAACGGGTTTAACAGTTGTCTCGCTTAAACGTGTTTAACAGTTGTCTCGCTTAAACGTGTTTAGCAGTTGTCTCTCCTAAACGTGTTTAGCAGTTGTCTCTCCTAAACGTGTTTAGCAGTTGTCTCGCTTAAACGTGTTTAACAGTTGTCTTGCTTAAACGAGTTTAGCAGTTGTCTCTCTTAAACATGTTTAACAGTTGTCGCAATGCTTAGACGTGTTTAACAGTTGTCTCGCTTAAACGTGTTTAACAGTTGTCTTGGTTAAACGTGTTTAGCAGTTGTCTTTCTTAAACGTGTTTAGCAGTTGTCTCGCTTAAACGTGTTTAGCAGTTGTCTCGCTTAAACGTGTTTAACAGTTGTGTCAGGACGCTCATGTCGCGTCTTAAACGTGTTTAACAGTTGTCTCAGGTCGGTAATGGCTTAAACGTGTTCAACAGTTGTCTCGCTTAGAAGTATCTAGCAGTTGTCTCGCTTTAACGTGTTTAACAGTTGTGTCAGACAGAGGCTGTCGCCTCCTTCTGTGAGGATGTTATCTCGCAGAAGGAGGCTGCGGAGCGGGCGCGAGAGGATGACCCTCTCGCCGCACCGCTCCGGCGCAGGCGGTTGGGGAGGAGAAGGCGTGCGTTCCTCAACGCGCGCCAGCTCCCCTAGCAAGCTGGGGACTGAAATTGCTCGGCCGGATGACTACCGGCCGAGAGATACTTTTCACCCCTAGCTTGGCCGTCTGGGGGGGTCAAATTTCTCAAGATACTTGTCGACCCCCCCCCGTAGAGGTAAGTCCTGGCGCGTGCGCCAGGCAACCCTCCAGGGGGCACAATCGGGGAATGGCTAACGCCGATCCCGATTGTGTCTCCACGGAGGTAGAAGTATCTAGAGGGTTTTTAGCCGGTAGTGGGTCTTCTACCCGAGTCCTGCATATCCTTGGGGTGGCCTAGTCAGCCCAATTCCCTTGTCGAATACCGTAAAAACTGTATTTTCCCTCTTGTAAAAAAAAAAAGGACGCATGTCTTAAACGAGTTAACTTTGTCTCGTTTTCAAGTGATCAAGGCAAATTGACCGTGTGTGGGGAGAAATTTGAGAAGTACTCGTATATGCCATTTGACGGAAATATTTAATTTTCATCTGCCGACTGACATACCGTCAAGCCACTTGAACGTGAGTGCGCGCAAACTGCCATACCGTCTCAGTTCTGTCTAATGTTTGTAGGGATCGGTTCTTGGAAACCGGTCCGAAGGGCGGGAGACCAGTTCGGAGGGGTACTACCCGGTAAAACGGTGAGAGCTAGATGGTCGCCGCCATAAACGAAAACGAACAGCATCCTGGGCAAATTCTGAAGCCAGGGTCAAAAATTTCAAATGGCGGATAAGCAAAATGGCCGCCATACAAAACAGCGGAACAACACGAGGTGGTGTGAGGCCGAAGGCCGTGCTCCGCGGAGGGCCCGAAGGGCGAGGGCCGGCTGGAGCGACCAACCTACCAGACGACCACGATGGAAGCCTGAAGGTCAGAAGAGCAGCTCGGAGGAAGTAATACCCGGTGAATCGGTTGCTGATGGAAGTTGTGATCTTCTATTTTTTTGCACCGAAAATGCCTTTTTAATAAAAAAGCAATTGTCAGACCGACCATTGGAATATCATCATCGTGCAAGACTTGTTGACCCGCTCGCTTCTTTGTAGTTATTGAAGGTAATTATTTCAAATTACTCATTAAATGAGTACGTCAAGGGATCGTTCAAAGTAGCACCGACATCCTATAAAGACAAAGAAAACCGATTACACTGGTATGACCACATCCAAAGACGTGGAGATGACTACCCCGTCAAAAAGGCCCTAAGTATCCCTGATAGTCTACGAGGAAGAGGAAGACCGCCCGCCACCTGGTGGTCAAGTGTGCAGAGAGAGATCCAGAAGGAGAACCTGAGTACACAGACACCCCAGAACAGAGCCCTCTGGCGCAGACGTACAAAAAAACTCGACCGCAGTTGAACTGGGAAGAGGGTTAGGCAAAGAAGAAAAAAAATTAACACCCAGACACAGAGCAATCATCCGTGTCCGTCACACAAATGTTTGCCCTGGTTGGAAATGGAACCGATGACCTCAAGAACCGCATTCAGAGCTACTACCACAGAGCCAAAAGGCCAGTCAAATAGTTATTGGTTATCTGTTTTTATTATTCTGATTCAGCTTGTGGTAGGCAGCACTAGTAAAAAGATGGCGTCTTTGCTGATCCTATTGTTATTTGAAACGCACAGAAAGTACTTACACATACCTAAACACAATCGCAACTCTTTATTCGTCCGAGGTTAACTGGTAGGTAGGTATTAGGTCCCTGATGCAGAGGGAGGCTCTGCGCAAGTGGGCTGAGACGCTCGCCTCCACTCTCAGCTGCCGGCCACCGGACGCTCGAGGCGATTCGCCCGGTGTTGGAGGAGTGGGTCGGGCGTCGGCAGGGCAACTTCATTTTTCGCATGGTGAAGGTACTGACATGGTTGCATGGACCTGCACCGAGTCGCGGGTCGGGAGGAAACATTAAAGTGTCACCATTGCGACGCTCCCGACGACACAGCAGAGTACATCCTGTCGGTGTGTCCGGCCTGGCGAAGCCAGCGCTGTGAACTTAACACTGTGCTGGGAGGCGGAGACCTTTTCCTGCCGAGCATGGTCTTGGCCATGCTCCGTGGCGAGGCGGAACAGGGGGCTGTGGCCTCCTTCTGTGAAGATGTTATCTCACAGAAGGAGGCTACGGAGAGGGAGTGGAAGCAAGATCCTCAAACCGCTCCCATCCGCCGCAGCTAGTCTGTTTATAATGCTAGTATGTATATAATTTTCTTATCTTTATTTTACATGTTTAGGACTCCCGCGATATATTTTTCGAAACATTCAATAAGGTTGGCTGGAAGAGATCTCTTTTATAGATAAATCCACCTGTGTGTATGTCCTTTCTGTTTTATGTATCTTGTACAATAAAAAGTATATAAATGTAGTTGTATCCATTTAATGGCTCAGCTCAATTTATTAACACTAATTCTTTTTTAAAATAAAATACCCACGCTTTGGTATTACAATAGAAGCAATAATGAATCGCAAGTAATAAATAGACCTTCCAAGAACAATTGAACCGTTTCCTATGAATTGAAATTTAAATTGGCAAGATTCTTATCTTAATTATATTGATTGATAAAGTGTTATTTATTAAATCCAAAGAGGGGTGTCATTTAATAAGTTAGATATTAGAAAATCCATTTATCTAAGATTGTTTAACGCTGCTGAATTTGTAACGGCATAAAAGATGCTTATAATAATAATAAAAAAATTCCAAACTTAGGGGGTTTTTCTAAATTCTCTCTGCTTGTTGAATCCAAAGCGTAAATAGACATATCTGTTATCAATTAATCTGTTTAGAGGAAATGTCTATTTAGCAATAGAATCGTTTTTAACATATCCAGTGTATGGGATCCCGAAGAACATCCTTTGGTCCTCTGGGACACAATCCAACCTTACACTGCCAACCAATGGACGAGGCTCTGACTCGTCTCTTCCATTTTTGGGGAGGCCTTTGCCCGGCCCGGAGTTTTATGACTAAGAGATGAGACGAACCGTCATATTCCTTACCTTCATCATCATCACCATCATCAAAGCTCATATACGTCCCCACCGAGGGGCTCGAGCCTACCCTATATTAGGGTGATTAGGCCTTAGTCAACCACGCTGGCCTAGTGCGGATTGGTCGACTCACATACATCATTGAATTTCTTCGCAGATGTATGCAGGTTTCCTCACGATGTTTTCCTTCACCGTAGGAGCGTCAGACAAATGTACATATGAAATTCGAAAACGAAAAACACATTGGTACATGGCGGTCTCAAACCCGGACCTCCCGATTGGAAGGCAAGTGCCGAGTCCACAGCGCCGCCGATGCTCCGATTCCTTACCTTAGGCCAGGTTTTCTTTTCCAATGGCAACATATATAATAAGGAGTTATTATCCAGATTAGCCATATAATGATAATTGATGGTTCCTCTATAGATAATCCTCAATTACTCGCAATATCCAGGTATAAATGATACCCAGCTTTGTTTCGCCATCTCATTCACGCCGCGAAAACTAAGTCCGAACAACGATAAATAACAAATTCCGAAACTATTATCTCATCGCTGTAACAAACTACATTGCATCATCCATCTGTTGTTTTGCTCTACGGAATCGCTTTCACAAACCTACCAAACATAAGTAGGTATTTCACTGTATTTAACTTCATTTTGATTTAAATTATATCCTTATATTTATATATTTTCAGATTTAATAAAGTGCTTCGATGATTGCTACAGTTTAATTTGTCAGTCCCTTTCGCACACTGTGACTTTTCACAGCGATAGTTGCGACATTATAGTCATTTGCACCGATACTGTTACCATCTGAGGCCCCGCCTTATACGCATATTTACGCACAGGAGGAGACGTGTGAGGCAGACCCCTTAGGCAAAAGCCACACCAATAATTGTTAAACTGTGGCCACACGCTAATATTTCCTCAGTCGCTCCGCAGAAAAAAATGTATGGAAATGACTTTGTCTAGTGACAACCTCACGCATTTTTTTCCGCAGCTAATGTCATCTCCGTACATTTTTTCTGCGGAACAAATGCGGAAAAATTTGCGTGTGGCTTTTGTCTAAGGGGTCAGGAGGCGTGCTGCGTCACCCCGAGCGGGCAGTGCGGCGGCAGCGCGAACATCGCGAGCCAACCGCTCTCTTCCTTTTGGGACTCCACGGGCGACGCTGCAAATATTTATATCGGTATTTCGAATAATATTGTAACGCTAAAATTAAACCAGTCATTTTATGTACATATACGTGTACAGTCCACATTTTATTTAAAGTTTCCTGTGATCATAACAAATCGGGCGTGTGTATAGTGGTATCGTATAAACTGTGGACCCTACCACGCGCGCCCATAAGGGCAGGGAGAACACTGGGGGGTTTAGTGGGTAGGCTTGGCACTGTGCCGGGAAAGCCCCACACACGGTCGTCGTCTAGCCAGCGACAACGCGCATTCCCTTCTATAAAGGATCATCATAAATTCATCATTTGCGCGTTTACATCGCGAATGTGTCGCGTTTGTATCGATGCATGCGCCTTTGCATCGTAACTACAATCCAGCTAGACAGCTTCTATACGTTCACTTGGAGCTTGCCGCTGTCAAATGACGTCATTGACAAAACTCTCTGTACTTGCGTGATAAGGGTTGCGGTGCGGGCGAGCGAAACGGGAGGTAACGGCAAAGTTGACGTGAACGGATACTAGATACTGTCGGCCATTATACAATAGCTCAAAACTTCAGATACCACAACTAATCTATATAAATAAAAATGGAACTTCGAAATGTATGTACGCCCATAACTTTCGAATGACTGCACCACATTGGATGTTTTATGTATTCGTTATTGTTAGGACAAGGCTTAGGTAATATAAAAAAATTACAATAAAAATGGATCTTCGAAACCATGTGAGTAATTTAGTTAAAACATGGCTATACAAAGTACGCCGGGTCAGCTAGTTTTTAATATAATATTATATATAAATTATGAAAATAAGTTTTCGCGGCTTATTTACGAAGATATTTGCATTTATCAGTTTTGTAGCATATCTTGCAAATTTAAAAGTCTATGGTCGCGCGCCTGCTTGAATGACGTTGCCGCTGCGGATAATATGAAGACGATATAGTTAGGCAAATCTTAAAAGCGGAATATTTGAATGAAATTTGGATGAATTGAAACAAAAAATAACCATCTTGCAACCTCGTTTTTTTTCCAACAATAACGGACAAATGTTCCTTAAAACCCATCAACAATGAATGTCACACTTGATACGTGTTTTTATGACCAGCCAATAGCGTTGTAAGTCTGCAAACATTTTTCTACGGAATAAAAGATCGTAAGTTCTTTGTTATGTCTCGACAAAACACCTCAATCGACTCGCCTTTGTTACTACAATGTGCACATTCCTTTCACGTAATAAACTCTTTGATTTTCATAGAAATAACATTGCCTGTTTATTTGGAAGTTTGTATAGAAATCCTAGTTACTATGTTGTCATTTGGAAAACCATACCTAGATAAGTTATAAGTTATAACTTATCTAGGTATGATTTTCCAAATGACAGCATAGTACGTAGGATTTCTATACAAACTTGGGCGATTATTTGCCTTAGTTCGATACAAGATATAAAAATTTAAGCTACAAACTTTTTCATGCGATTTGATCCATTTCGATATATTATAAGTTATAACATATCCAAATGGATATATGGATATGGAAATGGATATCTTAAGCAAAAATTTGTAGCTTAAATTTTTATATCTTGCATAGAACAAAGGCAAATAATGTTTTTACTTCTCATGCTCTGAAAGTGCTTATTTGTGCAGAATATAAGCTGCACAAAATCGAATTTTGTGCACAAGTGCATTAACGTATCTACTCATACATAAATGTATCTATAAAAGGCAAAGAAAATGAGCCATACAGCCAAACACAATAAGAAGTCCATAGATAGAATTTGTTATTTTATTATATTTACTTTAATTAATTTGCCTTATGTGTTTTTAAGACATAAAGAAATGTTATGTTATACTACTGTTTTATTTCCTCGCAATCGAAGTGAAAAGCAGAGTTTATATCTCGTCCACAAAACCATTTTATCCTCGACATTACTATCAGCACTCGCCTAGTCTCGGATAAAAATGGTTCGATTTGTGCAATTGTTGTAAAATCTAATATTATGTTGCTATAATTATAAGTTGATTAGTCAAGTGCACACTTTAAGTACTCGAGTTGAAATCAAAGTAAAAATGAAAATATTTCCTTTAAAATCGGCACAGCTAATTAACAGCAAAGTTTCTGTTCAAACTGCTCTGAGAAAATGAAGCTTTTCGCTGTTATTCCACGTGCAGTAAGTTTCAAAGGTATTAAAATAAACCCGGCAGTGATTAAGTCGCACCCTGACATTCTGATACGCCCACATTTCGCCACGAGTGACCTCATTGAGAACTGTCTATTAATATTGCCGTAGAATACAATGCAGTCATTTTCTGACTGCATTCATCCCCAATTTTTCGCTATCAGTACATATCGGAGCGTCGTTGGCGCTGTGGACTCGACACTTGCCTTCGAATCGGGAGGACCGGGGTTCGAAACCGCCATGTACTTTACCTATGTGTTTTTCGTTTTTCCAATTTCATATGTATACATTTATCTGACGCTCCTATGGTGAAGGAAAACGTCGCGAGGCAGCCGGCATGTTGCATCTGCGAAAAAATTCAATAGTGTATGTGAAGTCGACCAATCCGCACTGGGACAACGTCGTTCACTTAGGCCTAATCACCCTAACATTGGGTAGCATCGAAACCCTCGGTGGGGACGTATATGAGCTGTGATGACATATCAAAATAATTTATATTAAATATTCGCTAATAAACTATGTTTAAAACTAACAGTTTTCACGTAAATATAAGTAAGTAGGTCAATATAAATTAATATACTCTGAGCTAATTCATTATTTTTTGGCGTAGTTATTAAGCACGTTAAAAAATTATAATCTTAAAGATAATTTCACATTCATATTCTGTTCGCAATCAGGAAAGTTCAAGGAAATAGCTTCCTAGCGGCTTGTAAAAAATGCCGACAGTTCACTGCACATGACACGCTAAGCATTTTTCCCGGAAAAAGCATTTATATAGCTAGCACGAAGTAAAGCCTGTCGGAGTATCTCTGTAATATGAAACTTTATGACTTAATTTTAACAATTTGCACGCGTAAATGAATAAAGCTAATAATATGTGAGTCGTAGTTTTCAGCAACGCTATAACTAGTCGAAGACGTTCATAGACTGTACTATGTACTATCAGATGTACCGTATACTTGTTTGTTTAAGGAGCCTAATTTACAAGACACATTAGTAAGTACCTATCAGGAATGTAGGTACTATTATTTTTTTCTTATTATGTTTTAATCGAGTATTTGTCTATATTTTTTAACCAACCTAGTTACTTGTGTTTATCCTACCTAAAGTTGCCTGGCAGAAGTCGCCTATGACGATAAGGCATGTGTATTTATTGTGTAGGTATCCGTTATTTATTATGCAAAATTTGTTATCTTTCTATCAGTAAAAAAAATCGTTACACGTAAAAGAAAATTTAACTATCTCTTTGCACCGTCAAAAATAGAACTCGCAGATATATAACGTAGTAGTAGTAGTGCAATGAAATAATAATTTCAATAATGTACAAAAATTGGAGCCGATTTTTAATAAGATATTTTATGGATATTTTGAAATGTTTGTTTGAACATTTAAAATAATAAATATGAAGATTTAAGACAGTCCTTTTTGTGATTATCTTAAAATAATAAATATGAAAATTTAAGATAGTCCTTTTTGTGATTGTCTTTTTTGATTGTTCCCAACAAAACAGATAATAGCCGGGGTCCGAGCGAACGACTTAGGCATCCCTTGACAGCAATCAAATTAACTTTTGCATGTTCCTATCGCTCACCTCATTGGGAAAAGTTAAATAAATATCAAAGGTTTCGTTTTGCGGCTATTAAATTATAATGTATACCTATAATTCAATTAATATTCACCGTTACAAAAATTGCAAGTTGTATGTGGAAGAACCCTTCATCATCAACAGCTCATATACGTCCCCACCGAGGGGCTCGAGCCTACCCTAAATTAGGGCGATTAAGCCTTAGTCAACCACGCTGGCCACGCTGTCGACTTCACACACAACCTGTAAAGAAATTATTTCTTCACATGTGTGTGCAGGTTTCCTCACGATGTTTTCCTTCACCGTAAAAGCGTCAAATAAACGTACATATGAATTCAAAATTTGAAAACACATTGGTACGTGACGGGGTTCGAACCGCTACCTCCCGATTGGAAGGCGACAGCCTTACGCACCACGCCATCGACGCTTAAACAAGCCCTTGAAGAACCCTTAAACAAGCGTAATGTGATTTCACAAAAAATTTATGAAGAGTTAAAACACATTCTTTGCTTGCTTTGTTTAGTTTCACTTTGCTGCCGACAGTAAAATGAAAATATTCTGCAAATAAGTACCCATTTCGGCAAAACACGGACTTTGTTCCGACAAAAGCCGCAAAACGAAACCTTTGATATTTATTTAACTTTTCCCACTGAGGTGAGCGATAGAAACATGCAAAAGTTAATTTGATTGCTGTCAAGAGATGCCTAAGTCGTTCGCTCGGACCCCGGCTGTTATCTGTTTTGTTGGGAAAGAGAACGCTCATAATTATTTGGGTGAAGATAAAAAATCCCCTTAACTGCTGCAGCGATCATTTCGATGTCTACATTTTGTTTCGTAGCTTGCATTTATCTTAACGACTTTGCAAGGTAATTTGAGATTATGAATTGTATAAGTTTGACTCGATACAAGGCATGATAATTTGAACAACAGTTTTATCGCAAAAGCGGCAAATTTTTTGTTACACGAAAAAAGGGAAATGTTCCAAAATTAAGCTCTAATAACGAATATCTATCGATGTTGTAAATTATTCATGAAATTTATTTTTATTTATTTGTTCAATAGATGAAATCTGAACCTTTAGAAATATGGATTTAACGTCAAAGTTAGCGTTAGGCTTAAAAATGCTTTAGACACAATAGCTTAGCTTAAAATATCATACATACAGGGTGACTTTAAATAGGTGTAATTGTTTAAGGGGGTAAGAGTACAGCCCATGGGATGTTCAAAAATGTGTGGAACACCTGGTCGAAATCGACTGGTTTCGGAAATACACGATACTTTAACTTTTTTAGGAAAATTACCAAAATTCAAGAGAAACCCTTAAAAATAAAAATAAATACTGGATGCATGGATTTTATTTTTATTTTATCTGATTGCTGGATAAATTATCCATAAAATAAAAATATCAAATGTTATGAATCAGTTAAAATTTTAGAGTTATGAGAGCTAAAACTTGTAACAATAAAAAAAAATTTGCTTTATCGAAATTTCAATTGATTTTAGTGAAAAATATCCACTCCGAACTGGTCGTACAAACGATGTCATTAAATTCCTTGTTTCCTTAGCTTTCTAAAAAGGCATAATAAGTGTACAAAATTCTCAGATAGCGCCCAACATACTCAGTTAGTCCCGAGCAGGTAATTATGATCCCTATTGTTAATGTATTGCAAGCCGAGCCGATACCTGGAATTCTTAAAACCTTTCTCACGGTTTCACTATGCGAGAGTGAGAGAATCGATAAATAGCACAACGTGTGTGAGTGAGATAGCAATTGTTGACGGTTGGCCGTTGCCTTGCGCTTGGGCCCCAAGTAGCGCGACCTCTGTCTAGTACTACTTAGATACTTACGCGTGCCGGACGTACCTATTATTCGTACTAGTTATTTCATCCATCTGTTTCTTTGCTTTATTTCAATGGCAAGCTACAGTAGCGAAGAGTACGCAGACATTGTGTTTGTGTACGGATTCTGTGACGGTAATGCTGCAGCGGCCAGAAGGGAGTACATACACCGATTCCCAAATCGTCGCGCACCTAGTGTACGTGTCTTTTCTGCGGCGTTTCAACGGCTTAGAGAAAGTGGAAGTGTTCATGAGCGGCGTCACGATGCTGGTAGACCTCGTCAAGTGGATGCAGAGCACGAAGAAGAAATACTGGATCGTTTTACGAGAGATCCCACTACATCTACACGCATAGTAGCCAGGCAAATGGGATTATCTCAATGCAAAGTATGGTTTACTTTACATGCAGCGCGACAGTACCCATACCACCAAGAAAGTCCAAGGAAGGAGCTCATCAAAGAAGATTCTCTGTAAACGTATGGATGGGCGTTATTGACAGATACTTGGTGGGGCCATATTTCTTACCAAACAACTTAAATGGCGAAGCTTACGAGGATTTTCTTCGAAACCATTTATTCAACCTTCTCGAAGATGTTCCTGTTCGGGAAGATTTTCCACTAACTAACCGGGAAGAAATGATCTTCCAGCACGATGGCTGCCCAGCCCATTACCGGGCTAGTGTTAGACAATGGCTGGATGAAACGTTTCCACTTCGTTGGATTGGCAGAGGAGGCCCGACGCCGTGGCCAGCGAGGTGTCCAGATTTGACCCCCTGTGATTATTACCTATGGGGTCACATGAAGACATTAGTGTATACAACTTCCGTCAATAATGTTGAAGAATTGAAAGCTAGAATCATAGCAGCTGCTAATCAAATACAGCAAGATCTTACGGGAGTTGTTACTAGGTCCAATTTTAGAAAACGACTACGGGCGTGTATTAGGAAAGAAGGAGGTCAATTTGAGCAAGATTTAAAATAATAAGGTGTTTTAATTAAATCAAGTGTTATAAAACGTGTTTTTCCTACTGTGTTTTTGTTATATCTTTATGTAAATAACTTGAGTATTTTAATTGTAAAGATAACTTGCGTTTTTTCTTATTAAATCTTATTATTTTGTATCAGTATGAGTATTATTTCATCTACATTAGATATTTTTTTCATACTACTCTTAGTAAAATTAACCATAGTCATCCTTACTTGCTTGGAGAACCAAATGGGCAACAATACACAATGCATTCATAAAGTCCACTAAAGCAAATCAATGAGACGTCTTACGAGGTAAATTAATGACACTTAAAAAAAAAACCTTAGCAGGGTAGTATGGTAAAGTGCTAATAATGTTATTAATGTGCAGTTTACGTATTACCTACTCGGCAATAACTGAGTTTGTTGGGCGGTATCTTAGAATTTTGTACACTTATTATACCTTTTTAGAAAGCTAAGGAAACAAGAAATTTAATGACATCGTTTGTACGACCAGTTCGGAGTGGATATTTTTCACTAAAATCAATTGAAATTTCGATAAAGCAATTTTTTTTTATTGTTACAAGTTTTAGCTCTCATAACTCTAAAAGTTTAACTGATTCATAACATTTGATGTTTTTATTTTATGGATAATTTATCCAGCAATCAGATAAAATAAAAATAAAATCCATGCATCCAGTATTTATTTTTATTTTTAAGGGTTTCTCTTGAATTTTGGTAATTTTCCTAAAAAAGTTAAAGTATCGTGTATTTCCGAAACCAGTCGATTTCGACCAGGTGTTCCACACATTTTTGAACATCCCATGGGCTGTACTCTTACCCCCTTAAAACAATTACACCTATTTAAAGTCACCCTGTATAGTTTTCTTTGATATTTATCACTATAAATAAAACTCATCTATCCAGAGGTTGTGTTTTCCAAGTACTATCCAATGAAATTAAATAAATTCCTTCTATTACGCCATATATCTACCAAGCTCAGTAAAGCAAAGGTCATTACTTTACTATTACTTTGCGTCAAATGCATTGGTTATTCGAGCACGAGTACAATGAACTAAAAATATCTATTCATTCCGAACGGAACTTCTAACATAATACTTACCCATTTTTAAACTATTGTCTTTACCAATAATTTAAGAGAATAAAATTAAAGTATGTAGGTGTTGATGTTGGATATCTTCGAAGGCACTATATTCGCTAATCAGGAAATAATGCATAAGTCTTTTGACATGTTTGGTAGAAAGACTATTTTGTAAAAGGGTGAAAGCTAAGTTTTGGTCTGTTTTACTAACTTCTATTTTCACAGTTTTAAAATAAACTAGCTCAAAAACTTTTAACTAACAATTATCCTTAAAATATATACTCAATACTCAATACTCAATACTTTATTGCACTCCACAATGTTACATAAGGTGTTAACAATTAATGATTCAAAACAGTTCATCGGGACCCTGTCGGGCACGGCAAGTTTGAAAAGGGAGAGGGTGATACCCTCTAAACATTCTTTTCAATTTAATAAATATTAAATAAGTTAAGTTTATGAATATTACAAAAATTAAATCAGCAATTATTAAAATTAAATTAAAAACCATTATATTCAAACAATAAATTAAATACCCACATCAATTCGCATATAAAATTAAATTAGAAACATCATTCACATATAAATTTAATATTCAATTTTGGTTATTCTAGAATCTAGATCATTCAACGCACCTGCTCGTAAAGTGGTTCTAATTTCACCTGTTTTAGATATATAAAGCAGCTCATAAAACTCGCGTGTGTTTTAGCGCAAATAGTGCGGTCATAGATCTATAACCGCACCATTTGCGCCATAATATTTTTTATTTTTAAAGCTAGAGGTGATATACAGACATCAACGAAATACCTTAATGTTCTTATATCTCATATCTTAATGTTCTATAATATGCTTAATGTTAAATTAAATAAGTATGTTACATTAAAAAGCATATATAATTTCAATGATTATTTATTTATTATTCCTTTTTTATTAACTTATTATATTTTATTTAATATTATTAAGAGATTACTTGAATGAGTCAAAAACAAATGCGAAAATTCGAAAATGCGAAAATATTGAACTTTTATTTGATTATATTTTAACCAACATCGAAAATATATTTCATAAGGTAATAATAAATACTCACAAGGCATTGGTCAAGCTCCACAAATATCTGAAACAAAGAATTAATTTATTAAACTGCAAATAGTAAATGCCATTAGTTTTAAAAATTTATAATTGGAAGTGTTTCAAAAGTGCTAATGTAGTAGTATGTAGAGACGTAAAATTAATGAACGAATCATTAATTATTATTTGTTTAATTATTATATATTATTTATTTATTTATATATACATATTTCATTTACAACTTCTAGTCAGTTCTTTATTGTTTAATTTATTTTTGCACTTTCCCACCTTCCTTTTATATTCCTTTCATTATCTACATCATTCTATGGTTGCCTGGAAGAGATTGCTGTAGAGCAATAAGGCCGCCCTTTGCTGTGTTTGTACTATTTATTTGTCTGTGTGTTCTATTATTTGCAATAAAGTGTATTTTTTTTTCTACAGCTGGCTGCTAGACAAATTAGCCAAGCGTTGCTATTGTTGCTAACAGTTGCTTGAGCTACTGGCGGCTTCTCCCGTTATCTCAGCAACTGCGCCCACTTCTGTGCAAAGCCACTAGGGAATTTGGGCAATCACCCATCACGCTGGTCGATTGTGATAACTTAATGTTCTTTAATATAAAAAATTCTCCTGTCACAGTGTTCGTAATCAAACTCCTCCGAAACGGCTTGACCGATTTTTATGATTTTTTTTGTGTATATTCGATAGGTCTGAGAATAGGCCGTAAACTATTTTATATACCCCTTAGTGTTAGGGGTGTTTTTTTAATTATTGTGGTGAAACATAGTTCACGGGCACAGCTATTATCCTTCTATATTGTTTTAATACGATATTAAAACAATATATGAGGATCAACATCAACTAGGATGGAGTATTGACTTAGCAATTAAGCTCAACATAAAAAGGACCGATTGGTTTAGAGATTCTTATGGGAGGTCGAAAGACCGACAGTAGGCGTATGATAATATCATGATAATTAAAATCTGTAACATACAGATATAACCAATTAGCATATACATAATTATCGCGCCTGCGGCTATAGAAATACATACCGCACAAATTATTCGGTACGGTAACCCTTGAATAGTTCCAGCTAGAGAGCTGGCAGGCTTGTTAAGCCAATTCGAGCATTCACTCCAGTATGAATGTATCTACATACAGGCATTCACTGCTCAGTTTACAAACAATGAAACTCGAACCTATGGTTGGTCGAAATGAAACATCTATTAGGCTGGAAACTAACGTCGTCGTTTGTGAATGGTGAAAACTAACTGAAAATACTGCATAGAAGTGTATTACACGCAGTAAATATTATGTTATATGTGGTATAGCTTTCTCACAAACTATAAGTATATGATAGAGAGGTTTTGTTTTTTTTTTTCAATGTGGAGGTATTCTGATATATTTACAAATTTAAAAAAAATCATTTTTTTCCGTTGGGTTAGTGTACACCTGATATCACAATAAAAAAATTGACTATACTATAAAGGCGTGTATTATGATGACATCTTAAGTTTAGCCAGTTTTCTGAATTGCTATTAGTGCTTTTCTTTTACTCATTATACAAAGAGAAAGAAATGGCATTATAACAATTTAGAAAATTGCCTGGAATTAAGACGTTATAATACACCTCAAGGTATATTTTTATATTTGTTTAATACCATGTCTTTCAAACTGTTAAATTTTCACGCAGGCATATTGTAGTAAACAGATAGAAAACCATTTCAGTTTTAACTTACATATATGAGATCCATACCGCACATTCCTTGGGGAGGTACAACTGCAGTGTGTATATTGGGCCATAGTATTGACTATGAAGATGCAAAACTATAAAAAGCTGCTCTACGTTCACGTGAAACGGTTAATTTATTCATACACTAAATAGACGCCAACCCCACGAGATTTAGGCCAGTGTTACATACACAAAGGAATTCAGTATTTATTGTATTCAGGAACGTCTTATCTGGTCACATTTATGGATACTAAATCCTTGGAGAAGTAGGAGATAAACAAATGAAAGTGGTCAATAAATTCGGCGTTCGAGCTCGCGGAAAGTTATCGGCGTTTATTTGTGACGGGACGGTAACAGGATTGTCTTACTGAAGTATGGAACATAATAGCATATTCAAAAACAGCTATAACCAGTAAGAATGTATATGATACGGACAATGCCAAAAGATGCAGTAAACTTAGGTTTACCTGGGCAAAGCTAGTATTACCCAAGCCTTTTAGGTAAAGTCCGTAGCAAGCATGCGAGTAAGCATGCAGCGTGCAGTTTGATGCTCCGCTCGCTTCACTTGCTCAGCTATGTATAGTCACAATGTCTAACCTACAGATTTCAGTTTTTAACCGACTTCAAAAAAGCGGAGGTTATCAATTCAACCCGTGTGTTGTTGTTTTTTTTTGTGTGTATGTTAAGCGATTACGCTGCCAATTGTAGACCGATTTTCAAAATTCTTTTTGTATTCGATAAAATATACTTCTATGGTAGTCCCAAAGTTACTAAAGTCAGTATATGATGATAGTATCCCATAAAAATCGAGGATAAATTTCATAGGTATTTTCAACGTGTTTTGTGTGTATGTTACGCGATTACTCCGCCAATTGTGGACCGATTTTCATAATTATTTTTGTAATTAATAGAGTATACTCCTGGAATAGTCCCAAGGTCACCAAAGTCAGGATCTTATGATGAGATCCTATGAAAATCGAGGGAGACGCCAAAATTTTATAGGTTTTATTTCACGTATCGAGCCGTTCACGTATTTGCGTCTGGTAGTTATGAACCGAGCTTATGATGGAAGGATCATTAACTTTTGGACTTGACCTGACCTGACCTGACCTTGCACCTAAATTTAATACCAGCTTACCGAAGGTAAAAACACCTTGAGCAGCTGATGAAAACAAGAATCTCTTGTTTTCAGCAGCTGCTAAGAATCTAATTATTGGTTTTGTGCCGTGCACCTATCAGCTAGCACCGTGCATATTCAAAATAAATGCTACCCCTCCAAGTCCGAATCCACCAGTCCGTGGAGTTTACTCGTATTTCACTCCAAGGTGCCACCACCCCTCCAACTATGCTTTAATTGATTACTTGTTAATACTGATGTTAGAAACATGTTTTTCAAATGTATCAATCTTAAAAACAATCTAATAGTGGACATCATTCGGTCAATAATTATTGATTTTTTATTGTATTTTCTTTTTTTGCTAGTATATCAGTAAACATATATGCTCCTTTAAAGGTTCATGGGGTTTTTTGTACACATCGAATATAGATTATAGAGATATAGCTTAAACCCTGAGATACCTTTATCGCTAGTTTTATTGAGATTCCTAGGGAGGGACGCGTGATAATCGAAATAACCGAAATCGTGAGCGCTATTTCATTTATCTTTAACTACAATAATAGTAAATAAGTTATTTGCTAATCGCGTATCACTTTTAATGTGGTCGCTAAAACCTAAAGAAAGAACTCAAGGAAAAGGCTGTAAAGCTTTAAATACTGCCGCACTTATGATCGAAGCTTCCATTTGGTTTTTAACAAGTTCTGAACTTTTACGGCGCGAGTTCCGTTTTTATAAAGTTTCATGAACTTTAGGCACCTAGTTTTTTTTTTGCTTTTTTGAATCACTGCCAAGTTTAACTCACATATCAGCACACACAACACAACAAATCGGTCTCGCGCCCACTCATAACCAAAAATCTCATAACCAATACGTAAAGGTCCCACTCATAACTGCTGATGTGGGAAGACGAAACTCATAACCAACACAACTACACAATTATGTACAGTCGCTTTAATAATTATTAACAACATTATCAAAAAAGGGTGAATAATATTTTAAATCAAAGTAAAAAGCTTCGTATAAAAGAGGTGTAAAGAGGCATCTTGCAGGTCGGCAAGGTGAGAGTGGATATTGCGGTGTGTAATCTATCTCCCGCATTAAAATTAGACAGCACAAACAATACAGAAGTCAGAATGTAATTTTTTTAACAAAAAATTAAACCGACTTCAAAAACACCAAAAAGTTATAAATAATATAAGAATACAAACAACATCACCGTTTTATATTGAAGTTCGTGCCAAATTTTTACTAGTAGGTACTTAGGTATATTTTTTAAGATTTTCCAGGTGATTATTGCTTGGCACCGACTTTAATATAAAACTGTGATGTTGTTTGTATTCTTATATTATTTATCACTTTTTGGTGTTTTTAAAGCCGGTTTTATTTTTTGTAAAAAAAATCTTTTCAATCTTTTTAGTTAATTTAAAATACCAAAACCTTATCCTAAATGTAACAAATACTTTTCTGAAAACCGCATCAAAATCGATTCAGCCAACCGCGAGATAATCGCGGACAAACATACATACAAACATACAGGTCAAACTGAGAACCTCCTTTTTTAACCGATTTTGAAAAAGAATGAGGTTCTATGTTCGACTGTATCTATTTTTTTGAAGTGCGTTAAAAAGGATCTGCTTATTTCATAAATGAAATTTCTTTCAGCAAACCTGCGAAAGAAGAAATTGTAATACTTATATTAGAATTTGCGTGTGAAGGCGATCAAATAGTAAAAAAATATATAAAAATAAAACCATACTGTAATCATAATTAGGACTTGGATAGATAGTATTCTCTTATGCGGCGCTTGAAAGATTAGATGAGATGTAGCTATCAGGACAAACTAATTATCAATCACTTCTCAATATTGTTATTTTTGTTGAAGAAAGAGAAAGAAACTATTTATGCCTTCCTTGCACTAGGATTTATTTAGTGCTTACCCGTGGTACAACGTTGGTACTACTGTTAGTATAGTACTACGGGTATTTTTTGTTGCCCGATCCCGGATTTGGTGACAATGAGACTAATCGAGAACTATACCCCCTCAAACAAAAAAAAAAGAATTTTCCAAATCGGTTAATAAATGACAAAGTTATGAGGTAGCAAACGTAAAAAAAGAACATACAATGGAAATGATAAAGTCCCCCTTTTTGTGAAGTCGGTTAAAAAATGAAATTTGCTTTTAAAATAGTTTTATTAAAGCGTTCCTTAATTTCTTCAAAATAATATACAAAATATTAAAATCGATAGTTACACACATGGTGTTCTTTGATTGTCAAAGGTAATAAGTAGTACTACAGGCAAAATTAATCACCCGTAGTACTACCGGACAGGTGAGTAGTACCACAGGTAAGTACTGGATGTTTTGTGTATTGCGTCTTGAAATGACAGTTACTGTGTTGCCGTTTACTGTAACTAAATATTTATTTTTTAGTATGAAATAATAAAACAAAAAGTACCTACTTTAAAATTAGTATGCAAGTATATAATAGTAAGCAAGCACTATTGGTCTCAAATGTACTTCAAAGTAGTTCACAGTTTAGGTATTTCCTTTTTTTATGTTCGGTTATGAGTTACTCCTCTAAATTTAATATTTTATAAGTTTAAAATATATTTCATAACCATGGTTATGAGTGGATCCTCACGTCGGTTATGAGTCGCCACATTTTATTCCAGTTATGAGTTTCTGGTTATGAGTGGGCGCGAGACCAACAAATCACATCAGTATATTAAATAAGATACCTATGCTCTCTATTTCTATTTTATTTGTGACTAGCTGCCTTTATCTGTTTTGCATCTAACACAGCAAATGAGATTGAAACCATATAGGTACTTATGAATTTTTTTTAAAATTAAAGTACTGGGAAAAACTACATCAAAATGAAAATAAAATTAAACAACTGAAAGTTAATTTTTTTCATTAATCTCTTACTTTGTCTCACTCGCCCATTTTATTTACATGCCTAGATAGTTTTAACAGAAGAGCAAACTCACTATCTTATGCTCATCAAAAGATATACACGTTTAATTTTATGGTCGATTGTTTTATTCACCGCTAGCTATTACAGTCTCTCTATTTAAGTTGCGCCCCTTATCCGACTACGTGTTTGCGCTAACCAAATACTAACATATTGCTGTTTGTTAATTGCTTTGCATTCACCGTAATAGCAACGCAAATGCTATTTTAGTTAACAGACCATGTTCTTTGTATTTGTGGGTGCATTTCTTTAAAATTGCTAAATAAATTGCATTTTGCTTAATAATACTGTATTGTGGGAGATCTAGGATTCGTAACCTATTTAGTTGTTACTAATTGCTACGTGCTCTTGTCAGTGCTTTTCCTAAATTACCTATTGGTAATTTTTCTTCATTTTTCTTAACTGTAAAAGGAAGTTGAGTGCATTTTCCAAAATTGGAATTCAGATAACAAACACCTCGCCCTCGACATTAGATTAAGAGGACTGGAAAGTGCAAATTCATGGGCTCGAGTAAGCATTTTTAAAAATGCAGTTTGTTGCACAGCGCTTAGAGTTGAAAGCCCGAGGCAAGTGCCTACATTTCTTATTGAAATATTGTTTTGGGCGATAACGATTTACCTCCCTTAACCTTTACGACATTAGACAATTAATTTTGGTCTCCTTAGATTGAATTCTGCTTAATCTAGGTCTATACGTCATTCATTTGTATATTTCACTTTAGTTTGTTTTAATAAAATATAAATCCTCGAGTAAGTTTTAACTCAAAGTTATTTAGATGCTAATAACTTGTATCTTAAGCAATGTTGTAACTTGAAATAAAAAGGTACAGACCTAGTTTTTCCTTAGATCTACAACATTTAAAAAAATTATGAAAATTAGACTATCTTTAGAGGGCGAAAACGTAAGCGGTTTTTGTGTCAAAATTAACAGCTTCAAGAGGATTCTCTTAAAATAGGAAAAATCTAATAAACGACCGTATAAAATATTTTTGGAACTCGCACATTGTCGAGCGGAAACCGCCAAGCATTGAAAGTGGGTATCTAACGATAGTTCAGCCCACCGCATCCGTTCGAGGGTCCAACATCCCGCGATCGTAAAACTACCCCTTATTCTGGCCGGTAAAAAGCCACATCAACAATGCCCGCTCATTGTGCGAAGTCGTTTCCGCGGGCATTAAGAGCGATTTACGGCCGGTCAATTTCGGTCAGGATGTTAGCGGCAGGCGGAGCTGACGCGATACTTACTTTGTGAATTCTAATTGAATCAAAATGTCGTGTTCATTTGACTTTTATGGTGACGTGTAAATTTTTCTGTGCCGATTTCCACTTTCATTTGTGTGCAATATGTTTATTGACAACGCGCTAAACGGTGCAGTGCAATAATGAAACGGTTTTAGGGATTTTTCATTTATTTCCTCGAATAAAAATTTTGCTGGCAATTGAAAGAAATATGAATAACCATTAAGAAAGTTGATGCAACTCTTCTTCGATTCAGGCAATAAGTACACTTTAGCTTTAAAATTGTAAATTCAGTATTGATATAACTAAAGAACATTCTCGAAACAAAATAAAAATGATTTTTAGGACTTTTACATACATTTCTTATATTATTAAAAAACCGACCAAGAACGAGTTGGACTCGCGCACCGACGGTTCCCTACAAACTTATTTAAGTATATGTATATGTTCCTAACTATGTACATGATGCTAGGTCATCGGGAAGTACCCTTTTTTCGGGGCGAAATGCGTAACCGCACCGTACCCGCCGTTGGCTAGACGGCGAGCGTGTGTGGGGCTCTCCGGGCAGAGTGCCAGGCCTACCCACTAAAACCCCCCGGTGTTCTCCCTGCCCTTTTGGGCGCGCTAGGTAAGGTCCACACTGCGACTCCACTACCCACAGAGAGAACACCCTACCCTTATGGGCGCGTATGGTACAGTCTACACTACGACACCACTACCAACGCGCCTGGGCAAGCCTGACCAATTGGTCGGGCTCTCGCCTAGGGGGGATTGCCCGAGAACACCAGGGCAATCCCCAGACGGAGGGCCTTACGGCGGCGTGCATGGGGCCAACCGTGCACGCAGGCCTCCACGGCAGTGTCATTAGACGGGCATCGCTTGTGCTAATTCCCGCCTTCGCCTGCAACGGGAATTACCCTATAGGTTCTGACTGTAATGTGAAATCGGCATATAGCGAAAAGCTACTTAAACGATCATATCCTTTGATCGTGTTGGTTCGAGCTGAAAGAGACCATTGATCTGAGTATTTAAAAAAATTTAATTTTGATATTTTTACGCGTTCCTGAGAAAAAGGGTGTTGCCAGACAAACGGACAGACGGACGTACAGGCAGAGGGATAGCGGTGAAGAAATCCTATGAGGGTTCCGTTATTTCTGCTTTTTAGGTACGGAACCCTACAAAACACTGACAACACAATGATGATATGCATAAACTGACATCACACCTATGTGGCCAATTGATAAGCGTGTTATTATAGGTATGTGGCACTGCTGCATGGTCATTATCATCATTTCAGCTAAGAGACGCCCACTGTTGGACATAGGCCTTAGCCAGTGATCTCCAAATCGAACCTGCGCCTCCCGTATCCAGCGGCTGCCCGCGACCTTCACCAGGTCATCGGTCCATGTTGTGGGGGGCCTACCAACAGGTACGCGGCCGCCACTCGAAGACTTTTTCGCTTCAACGGCTGTCAGTTCTACGAGCGACGTGTCCTGCCCATTGCCACCTTAGGGTTGCATTTCTGTGGGCTATGTCGGTGACTCTAGTTCTTTTACGGATCTCATCATTTCTGATGCGATCGCGTAGGGAAACCCCGATCATAGCCCTCTCCATTGCCCTTTGAATGACTTTGAGCCTTCCTATAAGACCCATTGTACGAATACGCACGAATTGAAGACTTTCATCATGAGACTATGCGGTAGATGGGCCGAGAATATGCTGCGTAGCTTCCCAAACGCTGCCCAGCCGAGTTGGATTCGTCGATTTACCTCTTTCTGGAAGGATTAAATGATCTGGACTATTTGCCCCACGTCAACATATTCGTCAACAATTTCCAGCGTAGCTTCCAATAACGCATATTACAACGCATTCCTAACATAATATTAACATCATCATATCAGCCAAGAGACGCCCACTGTTACATGGACATAGGCCTCTCCCAAGGATCCCCTCATATTAACATAGGAAGGAATAATTTCCAAAAAGCAACAAAGGAATAAATTTAAGGCGCATAATGCTCCCAATAACCTTGCGTCGATCATTCCGCACTGATTACATAGGAGTGAATGAGTGAGAGCGAGGGGAATATTTAAGCAAACCTTTACGCGTAAGATGAATTATTTCAATAAAAAATTAATAAAGGCGAAAAAAAATAAAAGAAAAATCTAAAAAGACCATCCCCTAGAATATTGTTCACTTAATTTATTGAAATAGAAAGTATATGATTTAACCTAATATTTACGAAGCGATTAGGTTTACAGTTTTTAAATCGAGGCATGTTTGGGTCACATTTTAACCAAGTTTTAATTAATTTATCAAATAATTAAGAAGACCATCCTCTAAAGAATGCGTTGAATAATAACATATCTTTTTTAAAGATTTTTTTATTCAATATTTATGAAAAGAATCGGTTTTTTCTGCAGTGATTTTTTATGATTGACGTTACTATGCGCCTTAAGTAGGAGATCAAACTTCTCCAGCCAAGAGCGGACAGCGGACCCGAGCTCGCTCTCCGTCAATATAAATTACGCATTATCATTTGAACTCTGTAAATGCAAATTTCGCGTCGGCCGCTGGTGACATTTGGTGCCGGCCCTTACTTTATTGCCTATTCGAGCCGTGCGACAGAAAAACAGCGAATTTCACTTACTAATACTACGTAACTTATGTTGGAATTTTCGCTGACCTTCTAGGTTGTTACTACATGAAACGATTCCGAGATAGTAAAATTTTCGTAGGCTAGAAGATTTACGAGCGATAATAAAAAAAATGTGTGTCCTCCTAGGTTTATTGTTTGTAACGAATAAGGGCTAGTACATTTTAATTTGTGATCAAGGGGCGTTAATGGTTACTGACACAGCATTGGCGATACATATTAAGGCTCGTATTAATGATCGCATCTCAAAGTTAAGATCGATCTTAAGATACAGTTTTAATATTTAATGTACCAGCTGTCAAAAACAACATCTCAAGATCGATCTCATTCTTGAGATGCAATTATTCAAACGAGCCTTAAATCCTTACGGCCAATTTCATTAAGTTGTTTTAGCTTAGGACAAACCCATACTACTTGGGATTGTTACTTCTTGTCTTTAATGAAAAGAGTATGACAGCGTGCCACTTAATATTATCCTAAGCTAAGACAAGGTTAGTGAAATTAGTTATTAGGCTCTTTTTCCGTCAGATGTTCTAAATTCAAACGTACCAGTTCAATTAAAACAAAGGTAACTTTAATTTATATTCTGTGAGGTAATACGTTTCGTTTGTTAAGTAAAACTGCATTTGTCAGTCTGATGATAATCATTCATGTAAAATATCATGCCACACATTTAGCAATAAAAGCATTATAACTTTTTCAATATTGTACAAGGAATTCCTTGTACAATATTGAAAAAGTTCTATTGCATATCTTTCTACTGTCAGGCTGTATGCTATAATTATTTAATGCATGCATTAAAATGTAGGGTTTTACCACACTCATAGTGAAGAAGTGTAATATTGACTAAGAAGTTCTTGAACAGTCGAATATTATAAATCAAATAAATGATATTTAAAATAATGAATGTAAATTTTTCGACAATGATCAATCACAACATCATAACTCTTCTGAATGATAAAATGTTCATTTATGGAGTGATTTAAGAAGTGATAGCCCGAATTGTTTTTTATTTTTACTGGGTGGAATGTAGTTGCGTGCTATAATCTGCCGATGGCTATAGTCGACAGGCGTGCTACTTTCCCAGCAATGTGTAGAGGTGTAGAGCGTACCCAATATACAACCTTGACAGCCATTTTGTCTATTATCAAGTTTTAAATACAATAGAATCCTGGTCTATATCGCGGTAAACAAGAACTAATATAACTTACTGTTGCGTGACCACGGCCTGATGCAATTTGGCCGGAACGTCGGGAAGCAGTAGGTTAGTCATATTAGTTCTTGTTTACCGCGACGTAGACCCGGATTCTATTGTATTAAAATACACAAATCACGGGAGTCTCAAAACTTTGATATTATCAAGTTGATCTAGGAACTGGAAAAATCCAATTATCCGGAGCACCCCAGGACAGCCCGGCCAGCTACAGGCCGCGTCATAACATGGGAGTAAACCCCAGATGGCAAGAAGCTAATAGTCGTGCGAATATTAAAACACCATAGCGTTATTTATTCGAATAATTTTAGAATCGATATAATTTTCTACTGTATTCAAACGTCCAGCAAACAAATTGAACAAGATTATATGAAAAAAGCAACACATAGAAACACAGAAAAAGCCTTGTTTTAATTTTTCACGCAAAAAGTAATTAAATCGATCAATTTTTCGCGGAGAAAACAGGGGACTACGAAACGTATATTTTGTGTACTTTTTATAGGTATTTTCGGTCCCTATCGCACTCAGTTCAGTTGTTTGGACACACAGCGCGAGAGCAATACATTTTACAATTACCTATTTTTGAATTAACTCAACCTTGATGTTTCATCTTATAGACTATAAAACATGTCCCGTGCACGATTACACCCAAATGCTAATGGAGATTCAGCCCCAGTAACCGCTGCGTAAGACACGTTAACCAATTAGGAGTAATTACTATCATAACCAAACTCCTTAGCGTCCAGTCCTGAGTCAGCCGACTTGGTTAATGTCTTCAGACGCCTGTATCTTATACGTACAGAGGTCAATGCTCTGATCAGCTACGCGTTTAGAATGTTGAATCGAAAAGAAATCGGATAAGAATACAATTCGTATGTTTTCGGATTATGTTTGCAGAAATTTCAAGGTATAATTATGTAGATTACCATTCCGGGTTACAATTTATGCAAATGAAATTGCTTCTTGTTTTGGTACATTTCATTATTTCTATACGCTGTGTGAAACAGAAAGTATAAAAATAAGATATTTGCTTTCGCTTTCATATTATATACGTACCTAGTACTGTTAAATACAGAAAACTTGCCTTGCAATGGAATGATTCTAACTAGAGTACACCAACATAATCTAGGATAGTTATTGAGGATTTCATGGATGTTTTTTTTGAAAAATATTGACATAAAAATGAATAATACACATCAATATTATAATAATATATTTTTTTTTTTTTTTTTTTGCGGGTGGATTTGAAAGTGATTAAACGTTTTTGTGTGAGCTCTTCATTTATTATATAAAATAAACATATACATTGAATTTATTTGGTTAAAACTACATTTAATTTCATAGCTGTATTCAATATTATGTATTGAAGTAATAAATACCTGCAGGATTTATTCCTTTCTAGTTTTGTAGTCCACATATATTCTCATCACTACAACACTGCACTTACTTAACAAGAACATTATCATGGAGCACGTGAAAACTACGATACAAGCACTGTCTTCAGATTTTTCTTCTAAAATGGCAGCTTTTGATGAAAATTTAAATGAGGCCAGAAAGGCTCAGCAGTCACCGCAACCAAAAATAGACGCTATCTCCACAGACTTCAACAATTTCCGCTCCTTTGTTTTAACTGCACTTAAAACACTAGAGATGCAGGTACAAGTGCTTTCGGCTGAGACTGACCAGCTGGAGACACGCAGTCGTCGGGAGATGTTGCTGGTGCATGGCTGCAGGGAAGACAAAGATGAAGATGTTACAGCTCTGTTCCTGGATGTGACAGCAAAATACTTTCCCAGTTTGCAAATATGCGGAGAACATGTATGCCGTGCTGTTCGGTTGGGACGCAGCAGACATAGCGGGCAACGTCCCATACTAATTAAGTTTACCTCGACTGCGATCCGAGATAGTGCCTGGTTTGCCAAATCTGCTCTAAGAGGTTCCGGTACCACAATTTCGGAGTTTTTGACAAAGCAGAGACATGACATTTTTGTTGCAGCGCGAGAACGCTTGGGTATTACACGATGTTGGACACAGGAGGGTCGCATCATTGCCCTTGATAAAGATGATAAGCGGGTCCGCATAGCAACGCTTGCTGATATTGACAAGTTGTGTGTTCGCGATGTGCCGGCGTCTTCCGATGTAACTCCCTCCAAGCCTGTACCTGCGACTGCCACCACGAAAGCTCGCGCTGACCATCAGGTACCTTCGACGTCCACGGCCAGAGTCAAGCGTACTGCATCTGCTAAGCGGAAATAGGTTTTTTTTTTCTTCTTTCTATAGGTATTTAATTTTGTTGTACTGTAATATTATTTTGATCTTGTATTTGCATATATTTCTTCAACTTCTGGTCTGTCATATCTACGTACATATCCATTTTAATTACTAGTCTTGCTTTGATAATTCCTTTGTTTGTTGACTTTTGCCAAGCTTGTTGTGTTTCTGCCACAGACCAAATTAAATTAGAGATACTTTTTTTTATATTGTAGCTTGCACGACTTGAGCATTAGCCAATGACGGTGGATTGTTCTGCGTTCTTGTTCACAGATCAACATATTATAGTGTAGCATCTTGTTAGTGGATTGACTGCTAACAAGAATACAGATTATAAAGCCTTATTTTTTTTTTGCAAAGCTAAACAACTGGGATTATGGTGTTAATATCATGTTTATTTATATATATTTTGTTTTTCTTGCTTTGTATATTTCTTGCATATTTTTTTTTCTTTCTATTCGCTTTCTTTTTGATTTTATTCTTGTATTTTAATTGTTACACATTCACTTTTTTTTTTTTTACTTGTTGTTTGTTGTATTGTTATTAGTATTTTTTATTTTGTTTTTGTCTAAATTGTGGTTATATTTTGTGCTTCGCTTTTTGCTCGCGTAATCCTTTCAGACAACTGTAGGTATTTATTTATTAATTTTGTATTTATTTACCCCTATATATTTATTTATACTTTTAGTAATATTATCTTTCATGAATACTTCTTCTGATGAATCCATCTTTGCTTCGTGTTCTTCTTCACTGACTTCAGATTCCAGCTTTTTTAGCCTAGACCGTCCCCTGTGTGAACTTCTCGAGGACTCGCTTTCTGATGCTTCGAAACATTTTAATGTAGTACATATAAATGCACAGAGTATTCCAGCACATTACACGGACATGCTTGCATCCTTTGACGTAAAAAATGTACAAGCTATTCTAGTGTCTGAAACATTTCTTTGTCCTAAGCTCCTGTCAACTTCTTATTCCTTACCTGGATACAAGCTTATTCGTAATGATCGTGTAAGTTCATCGCATGGAGGAGTCGCCATCTATCTTTGTTCTGATATCTCATACTCCATCCTAAGTCGATCACCTCAACCCCCTCCTCCTAACTCGGCCGAGTATCTCTTTCTTGAAGTCTCAATATCCCATACTAAGGTTCTTTTGGGTGTATTCTATAGTCCCTCACTGAGAGTTGACTACTTTTCCTCGTTAGAGCAAATCTTAGATGATTTCGTGCCTTCTTATAATCACACCATTATTATGGGCGATTTCAACACATGTCTCATTAAGAATGATAAACGCTCTAAAAAGTTGCTCTCAGTGGTTAACTCATTTAACCTTCACATTTTACCTCTCAAGGAAACGCATCACTTTCCGAACTGCACCCCTTCTCTATTAGACCTTATTATTGTCTCCTCCCCTGATTTTGTGAGCAAACATGGGCAATTATCTGCCGATGCGTTTTCTTATCATGACCTTATCTTCTTATCCTATCGGATTAAACCTCTGAAGGTGAAGCCTCGAGTCATAATGCAGCGCAATTTTGCTACCATGGATCTAAGCAGCCTACGTAAAGACGCAGCTGAATTGGACTGGTCGGAACTCTTTTCTATACATGACGTTAATAGGCAGGTGGAGATCTTCAATAATTCCTTAATTCAACTCTTTGATAGGCACGCTCCTGTCAAGCCTGTCAAAATGAAGCATCTTCCAGCACCTTGGTTAACGGATGACATTAAGAAATTAATGGTAAAGAGGAATCGGCTTAAGGCGAAGTTTAAGCGCGAACCTTCGAGATGCAATGAGGACAATTATCATCAAACTAGAAACCACTGCAATAGAGTGATTAGGGATGCTCAAAGACGCTATATCCACAGCTCTGTTGATGACAACCAAGATCCAGGTAAAGTCTGGAAATTTCTTTGTACTCTCGGGATTGGTAAATCACGACAAGTTTCCCCAGAACAAAATACAGATTTAAATAAATTAAACCAGTTTTTCTCAACACATTCTCCTCTTGCTGACAATAGTAAGGTCAGTACTTTACAAAGACTCTCTGCATTACCATCACCCAAGTTTTCTTCCTTTCTTCTGCATCAATTTTTGGACTGTGATGTTGAGAGAGCGGCATTATCGATAACATCTGGTGCTGTAGGATGTGATTCCGTTAGTCGTAAAATGATCATTCCTCTCCTTGATATCCTTACTCCAGTCATCACCAAAATCCTAAATACATCAATTTCGACTAATACTTTCCCGAATAGCTGGAAAGAGGCAGATGTCATTCCACTACCCAAAAAATCAAATCCAAGCACATATTCTGACTACCGTCCTATCTCCATTCTTCCATTCCTATCCAAAATCCTTGAGAAGCTGGTTTACCGACAGTTAATATCCTTTCTCAATAGAAATAATCTTCTTAATACCTATCAGTCCGGTTTCCGTTCTGGTCATAGTACGACTACGGCACTCATCAAGATTACCGATGACATTCGACGGGGAATGGATGAGGGCAAGCTTACAGTACTAACACTGTTAGACTTTAGTAATGCCTTCAACACTGTTGATTTTGACATCTTGCTCAGCATTATGCGTTCTCTCAACATATCTCCAGCCGTTATTGATTGGTTTCACAGTTACTTGCACGGTCGTCGGCAGCGTATCCGAGTGGGTGATACACACTCAACTTGGTGTGACATCGTAGCCGGCGTTCCGCAAGGTGGCGTCTTGTCTCCTCTTCTTTTTTCCATCTTTATAGATTCCATCACACATTTGCTTTCAAATTCCTATCACCTGTATGCAGATGACCTGCAGATTTACACACAAGCGGTACTATCTGATCTTACTCATGCCATATCTAATACTAACAACGATCTTGACAAAATCAATACCTGGAGTAAATCATTTGGCTTGAAGGTAAATCCTAGCAAAACTCAGGTGATCCTAATTGGTAGTCCTTATTACATCTCGAGGGTCAATTATAATCTGTTGCCGCCTATCATTTTCGACAGCACCATAATATCATTTTTCAGCTCGGTCAGGAACTTAGGTATTGTTCTTGACTCCACTTTGTCCTGGAAGCCTCATATTGAGTGCATAAGAAAAAAAGTGTACGCTGCATACAGCTCAGTGAATCGGCTGCGTAACTTTCTTCCGACCAGTACCAAGATCTCGCTTGCACAGTCCCTTTTACTGAGCATCATTGATTATGCTGACAATTCTTGCGTTGACCTTACCGAGGAACTCCTCAACAAACTTGAGCGCCTTCAGAATCTTGCAATTAGATTTATTTTCAATCTTCGGAAATATGACCATGTGTCGTATTTCCGAGCCAAACTGAACTGGCTTCCCATTCGAAGGCGTAGGGACTTGCACGTTCTTACACTGCTGTATACCATTCTTTTCTATCCCAACTCTCCTTCCTATCTGAAAGATTGTTTCTCCTTTCGTACCTCCTCAACCAATCGATCTATGCGCTCCGCTCATGACCTTATCCTGGAGATACCTTCCCATTCGACCCAATTCCTTTCCTTCTCCTTTTCTGTGCAGGCTGTCCGGCTCTGGAATGCTTTGCCTATTAAAATTCGGCAGGCGCGTTCAGTAGTTTCTTTTCAATCACAGGTGAAGAGGTATTACCTACTATCCCTATAAATTTATTTTATAGAAGTATATATGTATGTTTATATATATATATATATATATATATATATATATATATATATATATATATATATATATATATATATATATATATATATTTGCATATTTTTATATAATTTTATTCGCACCTTCTAGTTCTTTTTTGTTTAATTTATTTTTGCACTTTCCCACCTTCCTTTTATATTCCTTTTATTATCGACTTCATGCTATGGTTGCCTGGAAGAGATTGCTGTGTAGCAATAAGGCCGCCCTTTGCTGTGTTTGTACTATTTATTTGTCTGTGTGTTCTATTATTTGCAATAAAGTGTATTATTATTATTATTGTTATTAATAATAATAGACAAATCACTTTATTTCTGGGCATCAGGTTGACCGGCTGAAAATTCTGCAGGCATTAAGTCCGCCTATGCACGATAATTTAGTACGTGTAGAATTTTCTTAATAATTAAATGTTCATAAAGATAATCTCTGGATAAAATTTTTCAAATTTATAATAATAACTAGTGGGCCCGGCGGACGTTGTCCCGCCCGATTACAGCGCCACCTACCGGCTCCAACTGTACGTTTAAACCTTCCTTGGGCCTATTCAAACACACACAGAAAATTTCGTAAGAACCGGTCGAGCCGTTTCTGAGTTTTTGCGAGACTAATAACACACAGCGTTTCATTTTTATATGTAAAGAAGAAGAAGCAGAAAGATAGACAAATCACTTTATATCTGTGCATCAGATTGACCGGCTGAAAATTCTGCAGTAATGCCTGCAGAATTTTCAGCCGGTCAACCTCCGCCTTTGTACGATAATTTAGTATGTGAAGAATTTTCTTAATAATTAAATGTTCATAATGATGATCTCTGGATAAATTGTTCAAATTTTGTTCCAATTTGAAAAACATTGTGCCTACAAGATGGCGCATAAGTAATGCCATGTTGTGGCTACTATTTTGTCAGAATTGAAAAGGTAAGGTCAATTATATTCACTAAAGTTAATTTTTAGATGTAAGTATAATTGATGAATTTTAACCTTTAATTATACGCGACAAGTCTTTACATTATCATAAAAAATTGCGTCATCTAATAAATTAAAATCTTTTTATAGCATTAAAATAAAGGCTTGTTTTAAAAAATGTTTTTTATTCATTATTTTAAATCAATCGCTATGCCTAAGTGGAATGTAAAACAAATGGCAACTGTGATAGCACATACTATCGCTCAGTCCGAAACATTTTTTTTAGTTGAAAAGTTGGCATATTATATTATACTAGCTGTGCCCGCGAACTACGTTTTGCGTTAAAAAAGTCCAACACTTTAACATTTCTGGTGAGGGCCACCCTTATTACCACATATATCAAAAATAGCCTTCGACCTATTCTCAGACCTACCAAATATACACAAAAAAATTGAATAAAAATCGGTCAAGCCGTTTCGGAGGAGATCGATAACGAACACTGTGACACGAGATTTTTATTTATTAGGTGATCGTCTATTCTTTTAATATTAGTATCAGTAACATAGCACTAAATTAAATTTAACTCCTACATACGTACATGTCCGTTTCGAGGTCATACAATTTAAGTTTAAATTTCTATTCAACTGAGTTGTTCATTATTAACACCCTACATATAAAGCGTCTTCCCCACTGTGTACTTACTGAGTTTGCTGTAGCCAAAAATTATATTTTAAGCTTAAAGCGATTCGTGCAACTCTTTAGAAAATCGTGAAAGCAATTTTAATAGCTGGAAGCGTGGTGACTAGGCGGTTCTAATGAATAATGGTGTTTGCGCTGAAGGCAACTTGTGGGGAGCCACGTCCTTACAAGGTTCGTCAATTTAATCGCAGAAGCTTGTGTAGAGAAGTTGATCTAGATAATCATAATATTATGAAAGTTCATGTAATATGACAGTAACACTTTCAATTGAAACCAAATCACGGAAGCTACTTGGGATGATGACTGAATTCAAATTTTTACGTCTCGTCAATAAATATTAAAATACCGTGGAAAAACATGCAGTCCTGTGAAATTAGAATTAAAATCGGCTTAGAAATACATTAGATACAAGCATTATAAGTTGTTAATTTGAAGGCGATTAGACAGAGAGATCCGACATCAACCGTGACGTCATCGTTGAGTACGGCCATATTAACTCCTTGTAAATTACCGTTTTGCTAGAAAGAGATGGAGAAAAATCTTTAATACCTTATATCTTGGTTGTTTTTATAGTTATTCGAAAACCGATTTTATCTTTCTGTTTATTATATGAATGAGCTTCTATTAAAGCAAAAAATTTTTTTTTGTCATCTAGCCAATTCCATTACCGATCTACATAAAAAAACCGACAGGTTCGGCATAAAAAACCGGATAAGGAGGGTTCTGAACAAACTTATATAAGTATATAAGTCGATAACTATGTACATATTTATTTTACAGTTTTCAGATTTTTCCCAAACATGTGCTATAAGACCTTTCGTGGCAAATTTCATGACTCTAGGTTAACAAGAAGTACGCTATAGTTTTTGTTTTATTCCCTCGTGAAATTGCAAAATTTGCGCAAGTATGCGACATAAACGGTCATAGTTATTACCCTTAAAAGGTCTTGACAGACAGACAGACAGATGGACAATATGACTGACGGACCGACGATCAACAAAGTGATTTTATGAACCCTAAAAAATGCTTTTTCGTCAAATGTAACTCGATATTTCTATATACGTCGATGTTACCAATATAACTATGTGGATATAAGTCTTATTCATTAAAATTTGCAATCATACTTTTGAAAATATTGTAATTATGTACTTTTACATAAATCTTTATATTCGTGTGGTTTGTACTATTATCAATAAAAACATAAGCTCATTAAAAAACCTCATGCGACCGTGTTTGAGCTCTGCATCAACTCAATACGCAATGTTAATACGATATCAGAGACTCCACAAAAACCTATCAGAGTCATGGTGACGGCGTCATGATTACCTCATGAATATTCCGAGTAGGATCTTAATATTCCTCGCGGTATCTTCATGAAAATACTAGCGGGCGCCCACGGATTTGGTTGTAATAAATTGCGTGCATATTCCGTCACTGTGCACAGATGTTTTCACAGCTAAAGAATAGAATATATCAAATTCTCGTAATTAAAACAATTAATAATGTCATTGATCTGTCAAAAGACTTAGTGGTTTTATGGGGTTTTTTCACAATAGAACATTTTTCACAATATTATCATTTATTCCTATTACTTACATTTTGATATGTTATGCTATTGCTTAAATTGTAATATGTTACCTATCCTATAAGTATTTTTTACAGATGATTGTCTGTTGGCCAGCACACAATATATACATTTGTATAGGCTTCCACAGAATACCAGCGTTACAGGTGTTATGCATTCTGCAACATAGCGCTGAGTGGCGGCCTTTTTAGTTTCACTTTATTTGATTTACCTGTATAACGTGTTTTTTTCATAATGTTTATTTGTGAAACTAAATAAATTTATTTGATTTGATTTGATTCTACATATTTTCTACGTAAAATCTCAATTTAAGTGTTTCAGACCGAGCGCTCGACATAAGGATACTATTTTATTCCAGTATGTAAGACCAATTTTAGAAGTAATTGTTTTATCATAAGATCATTAAGTAAGTTTAATACCTCATTTAGCCAAATTGACATATTCTATTTAAGTTTAAAGCAGTTTCGTACACTTCTCAGAGCATAGTATTGACGTAATGGAAGTTCTTCTTTGTCTCATCCGCAGCAATAATTTAACTATGTAACTTGTTTACGCTCGAGGCAGAGCGAGTGGCAACACAGCATTATAGTCTGTGCAGTGAGAGCTTTTTTTTGGCGGCCGGCCGCATGTAACAGTCAGTTGAGTCGAGTCGAAACGGAATGACATTGAATTAGGTTATGATGACCACCGGGTTTCAATAAAATATATAAGTATCTAACAAATAGTATTGCGCGGCGCACCAAGTGATTGTTGGTGCGAGGTTCCGCCAAGTTTTAGTGCCGGTGAGAGTGTATCAACGCTTTTGTGTTCGTTAACGAGTTCGGGTATTGGTGGCCTAATAGGCAAGTGTACCATCCGGTTCGGTCAGAAAGCAGCCCTTCAGGAGCCGCGACTTCCTTCGAGCTAGCTCAGGAAGTCCACCGGCTACATACGGAGACCAATCGGATCCAAGGTAAGTAATACCAATTTTCTAAGAGCTGGTAGTCGGTGAATAAAATTCAGCAATACAAGTCGGTGAAACGCCGACGTGGTGGAGTCTACTTTGGGCACCATCATAACTTGTAGTGGAAACTTTAATTATGCGTGTATAAATTAGTTTTATGATGTCATATATAGGTATAACTATAAGCTCAATGTCTCCCAAATATATAACTCATCCTCTGGTATTATAAAATGTTATTCAAACTCGCGGTTTGTATTGCTCCGAGTGCGAACAACTTTTTTACGTGCAAGTTGAAATCCCTAACTGATTGTCCAGCAGCGCGTCACAATCATAATATGGATCTAAGAAAGTCGTTTATTTTTCATATTTAATTAAATTGTTATGTATAAAGCTGAGATCTAATTTAACTTTGTATAGAAAATTATTTAATGTGTTATCAAAAATTTTGCCTTTACTATATTACCTACTTTTTAATTATTGTCTTATTTTTTTCAGTTAAGCAATGTTTACATTGAAGAAGCTAAGGGTCCGTGGTTGACACGGAATTCTCTAACACAGACGTAAAAATGAAACAAATACAAAGAGCTACAAAGCATAGACAATTGTTCAAGAATAATTGAACAACTCCCGTATTTTAAATTCACTACTGCGGAACGGGCACGAGTAAAGAAGGATTTTTTTCTATATTTCGGAGCGCTAAATGTGTCCTTGTTGTTAGTGATACATCTTCCCTGGAAACAGGATTAATTTCTTATTTTTGTATTTGTAATCGTATGTATCAGAGCTTTTAATATCTACGTATATTTGTATGAAGTTTTACTAGTATCTAGAGGTATTCTAACTTTACATTTCTTTGCATGTAATCTCTCTTTTTTTTGCGATTTGCTATCAGAGGACTATTGGAAGAAATTTTCGTAAGAAATAAGCAGTATCTTTGTACTCATAATATTATCTTTTGTGTTTTATTTTTTATGTTGTATGTATGAGCATTAATAAAAAGCACCCAGAATTTAATGATTTTTTTAATGATTCACTCATACATTAATCACAGATCAAAAACTATTTACCCTATGAAGATGTTGGACACGAAGTCATTTAATTAGCGAAAAGGAAAAAAGGAAGCAGCTAAGGAATAATTCTAGAAAATATACTCCCTATAAAGGAGCATAATGGAGGTGAAAGTTTGTAACAGTCAAAATCGTGTGATGCATGCGGTAATACAAAGTATGAAATAAATGAAAAGAAGCCCCGCACAAATTCATGTTCGATATTTATATATATTTTTAGACAATTATAAATAGACTCACTAAGGTAACAAAAAGCTCTGTAGCTGACATGGTGTTGATCATTATACGATACAGCGACAGTATTGGCACAACCATATTTTTAACAAGTACCGGCATGTTCAAATAGCCTTTCAACATAAAAAAGTATCGAACTTTTTGCGAAGGAAAGTGACAATTTAAGCACTTTCGCTCTAAATCTGCATGATTAATGACCATTTTGATATATAGATGTGTCGTGATTAATGGTGCTTTATGAGAAGTAGGATTTTATCGACAACATTATTTATACGAGTGCCCAGTGTTCGCGTGACATCTTTTCATGACGAATGATATGTATTTGGCCTGTGGATTTGTGGGCTTACTCTCGAACCAATTCCGATCGATCGACATTGGGATTGATATTTTTCGTATGCTTGATTAGTAACACAAAATTGGTTGCATAATATCTTGAAAAAAAATTTGAGCTTGTTGCACTTGAAATCCGCGCAATACGGGTCCAATTTGGCGCCAATGTGGCAATATAAGCGTACAAAAAATCACAATCCCAATGTCGATTGATCGGATTTGGTTCGAGAGTAAGCCCAATGGTCCGATATAAATTATATAAGTGTCTTATCGATGCATGTTCATACAGTAAATCAATAATAAAGTGTATTAATTTGTGGACTTTGTAAACCGAATTTGACGACAATATGCCTACTTAGATTTCTAAATCACAATCTATAACATTTTTATTTTAGCTACTTTTTATTTAGCTATGTTTAACTTTATGTTAGGACATTTTTATTTTAGCTATTTTTAACTTTATGTAGCACTATTTCCGTCACTCTTAGAACTGTATAACACTATTCCCGTCACTTACCTTAGCAAAATCTTTCATTAACCCCAAGGTTACCTGGTAGAAATTGCTACGTTAGCAATAAGATCACCTATTGTTACTGTGTCTTTTATATTGTTATGTCCTGTTCATGTATGTTTCGTACTGTGCATTAAGGTGTTCAATCAATCACAGCTTGAGTGTCTGTTATAATAAATTTTTGATTGTTTTATATGGAATTGAGATGTCACCGATTAACGATAAAACTCGATCGAAATTTAATCCAATTTTATTGTACCTAATGTAAATTGTAAAACTTGAATTCATTCACTGTCATATGAGCAAGGGAAATAAATATAATGGCTGCCTTTAAGCCTCAAAAAAGCATTAGCAGTTCTCGCATAACAGAAGAGGGTAAATAATGGTCTCACAGACAAAAAAAAAAGTGGTCTGTAAATAAATAATGCTAGTGCCACTCCACAGAAGCGATTGCTAAACGAGAAATACCTATTAAGGATCTTTCGAGAAATATTTAAGCGATTAGAAAATAATTCTTTTTTTTAGTGGTATAAGTGTCATCACTTCTTGTTGACTTACAATGCATATTAGATTGTACAAGGGAGCAAAGTAATATTTTTACAGTGAGAGCGTTATTTTTAATCCAGAATGAAGGAAAATGCTGCTAGAGTTTCGAGCAATGAGTGAGATTATAAAGTAAAATGAGCACAGCGTTGGATCTAATATACGTGTCCCAAAAGTATAAATAATACTACAATCGAGTGATGCACTCTTATTTTCATTCCATGTAAGAAAAGAAATTAGAGGCGGTTTTAGATACATCTTACTCAATACATATCTTTAATTTCACTTTCGCTGCTTTATAACATTTTTCTAAATTATTTCTAATTTAAATAATCCGTCAACAATATACAGTAAACAACGTGGTTGTGTTGTTTTTAACCGTCTTCAAAAAAGGAGGAGGTTCTTAATTCGATGCGTATGTTTTTTTTGTGTTTAAGTTACACGATTATTCTTCCTATTGTGAGCCGATTGTCAAAATTCTTTTTGAATTCGATAGAGTATACTTCTGTGGTGGTCACATTGTCACAAGAGTTAGGATCTGATGATGGGATCCCAGAAAAATCGAGGGAAAACCTTAAATAAAATTTATAGATACCGACGTCCAACGTGTTTCATGTTTTTTCGAAGCTATTCAGGTTTTCATGGACCAAGCTGATGATGGAAGGATCCTTAACTTTTATGAGTTCGAGGTTAATTTTTTAAAAACAATAGGCACGTATTGACCCGTTTTCGTACTCTTTCAAGTAACTTTTGTGAGCTGCTATTAAATTCACAAAAAATATTTAAAAAATGGTTCTGTGTGCCAAAGACGTCGAACTAAAAGCTACGTGCTTTGTGTATTAAAAAAATAAAAACGACTTCAAAATCATATAAAAGTTAAAAATAATATAAGAATATAGACATCATTGTATTTTTTAAATGAAGTCGCTGCCAAAGGATGATCTCCTAGAAAGTCTTAAATTTAGAACCACTTCAATATTGAAATGTAATTAAATGTTGTCTGTATTCATAGGTATATTACTTTTAACTTTTAAGTGTTTCGAAATCGGTTTTTATTTATTGTATTTTTTTAATACAGAAGCACGTATCTTTTAGTTCCACGTCTTTGGAACACAGAACTATTTTTTTTTTAAATTCAAACTCAATTATGTTCCAAAATTAAAACTTATTAATACTCGCAACAAAAGTTCTACAGTAAATATCTACTTTACTCGCACTTTTGTTCCATTTCATAGTAAGGGCAATCAACATAATTATCTTGATAACTAAATGCATAACAATATCCCTATCATATCAATTCCAGCGTCCCAGCTATATACGTATATGTTTTTTATTGTTCTAATAGGTTCGATGAGTATAACAGACAGGAACTCGCGCATCTACACTATGAATAGGACTTACACAGGAACAAAGCAACTTCCTATCGATATTCTGACGAAGGACCATTTACTGTATTATCTTACTTCGACGAAGAACACCGGATAAGTACTCTATTTAGATAGTTACCTGAGACACACCATTAGTCCACCTTTTATTTTATTTGTCACACGGCGGTAACGGGCGAAATGAGATTTGGCACACATTTCTGAAGGGATATCGGACGTCATCTATTTTTGGAGAGGCAGCCGATCTCGGGTTCACGTAAGTGGATAGGACACAGTATGAAAATGACAAGGCGGTTTTTTATTTTCTTTTGTTATGCTAAATGGAATCAGTTTTATGGATTCTACGTTTTTCGGGTTCATGCCATGTATCGTGCAAAGTATATATCACTAAGTTTCATTGCCTGTTTGCCTTTTATGCCTTTGTAACAAGATTAAACTAGATTTTGCCCTTGAAGTTGTCCGCGTGAAAACAGTAATTTGGGAAGCTTATTTTTATCCTTCCAACTATCTCCAATATAACTCAAACTTCTATCTCCATGCCAATTTTCATCTAAATCGGTTCAATGGTATTGATTCTCCATACAAACATCCCCCCTGCCTTTTACTCCCTTTAAGGGTGATTTCTGCGATAAAAACTTTCATATGTCCTTTCTCGGAACTCAAACTATCTCTTTTCCAAATTTCATCTAAGTCGATTCACAATACAGACAGACAGACTTTGGCATTTATAATATTATAGTAGATATGCATTAAAATATATTAAGCGATTCAGTAACACAAAAACTCAATTCGTTTTAACCCATATATGTTCCACTGCTGAACACAGGTCGCTACTCAAACGCGGAGGAAGGAACAGGTCGAATATATCCCGTTAATCAAATGGTTGGTAAAGGATTCAATCTATCTATCTGTTATTTCGAGGAGGCTGGGAGCAACCACTGAGCGACCCCCAGCGGCCCAATGAAGATCTATTGTGGCCGACCCCTCGTATTCATCATCACAGCTCATATACGTTCCCACCGAGGGGCTCGAGCCTACTCTATGTTAGGGTGATTAGGCCTTAGTCAACCACGCTGGCCCAGTGCGGATTGTTCGACTTCACAAACACCATTGAATTTCTTCGCAGATGTATGCAGGTTGCCTCACGATGTTTTCCTTCACCGTAGGAGTTTGGACAAATGTACACATAAAATTCGATTAACGAAAACACATTGGTATAAGGCAGGATCGAACCCCGGACCTCTCGATTAGAACGTCAATGCCGAGTCCACAGCGTCACCGACGCTCTACCGTTGTTTTTACTGTAACTTTATCAACTCAGGCTTATGTTTTTCCATTTTGCTGCGCATTAAAAGGCAACAATCCAAAATACGATTCATGCAGTGAAATTTCTGTGTGCATTTTTTTAATTTTAGGTCTAACATTCTTGTGCGTCACGGCACTTCAAATTTAGAAGAATATTTTATCTTCTAAATTTGAATATTAGATAGAATATTTATCATTAAGTATTGTGCAAAATATTCCCAGTTTGAATTGAAATAACGGATGGCACTAACTCTTCTAACGTTATGTTCCGTTAAATGGCAGCTAATCGAACTCTTTTGCGGCAAATCCATGCATTAAATTTAACACGTGGAATAATTATTTGGTTGTATTTACAAAAAAAACTCACTAAATAACGAAACAAAAATTGATTATTTTCATGTTCTGTCCCAATCAACACCTAAGCAATTTCTCACTCTGAGATTAGGATTATTAACGTAATTATACTAAATATCAGATTTACAGCCGGTTGCACCAAGTTTAACGTTATACGATTTCGTAAAAAGTAGCAACTTAATGCCTAAAAATGGGTCGTTTCACTATTAAATATTAGGTTGGGGAAAAAGTCTTTTCGCATTATAGTATGTATAAACTTGTAATAAAATCTCTTTGGCTATACTATTTATATCTGGCTGGTTTTGGTATCATTGAAAGTTTAAATTTTAAAGAACATAATTCCAAATTCAAATTAGGAAAATGTGTGATTTTCATTTGTTTTTCGTACCGCCAAGATGAGTGAATCTAATGAAGAAATTCGATACATTTTAAAATTTTACTACAAAAAAGGTAAAAATGCAACGCAAGCCGCGAAAAAAATTTGCGATGTTTATGGACCTAGTGCAGTGTCTGTGAGAGTAGCACAAATTTGGTTTAAGCGTTTTCAATCCGGAAATTTTGATGTCAAAGATGCACGTCGCTCTGGTCGCCCTATTACAGATAAAATGGATGCCATTTTTGAAAAAGTGGAGCAAGATCGGCATGTCAGTAGTTACGACGTAGCTGAAGAACTGGAAATTGACCACAAAACAGTTTTGGCGCATTTGAAAAAAACTGGGTACACAAAAAAGCTCGACATTTGGGTACCTCACGAGCTCACTGAAAGAAACCTAATGAACCTTGTACTCATTTGTGATTCTTTATTACGACGTAATGAAACCGAACCATTTTTGAAGAAGCTGATAACTGGTGATGAAAAGTGGATCACGTACGACAAGAACGTGCGAAAAAGGTCGTGGTCAAAGGCCGGTCAGGCTTCACAGACTGTGGCGAAACCCGGGTTAACTCGCAACAAGGTGATGCTGTGTGTGTGATGGGATTGGAAGGGCATTATTCATTATGAGCTGTTACCACCAGGCAGGACCATCGATTCTGAACTCTACTGCGAACAACTGATGAGATTAAAGCAAGAAGTTGAGAGAAAGCGGCCAGAATTAATCAACAGAAGGGGTGTGGTTTTTCATCATGATAACGCTAGACCTCACACATTTTTAGCCACTCAGCAAAAATTAAGAGAGTTTGGCTGGGAGGTGTTAATGCATCCGCCGTATAGTCCTGACCTTGCACCTTCAGATTTCCACCTGTTTCGGTCTCTTCAGAATTCTTTAGGCAGTGTCAGGTTAACATCACGAGAGGACTGCCAAAACCACTTGTCGCGGTATTTTGACCAGAAGTCCCAAAATTTCTATAGCAATGGGATCATGTCCCTACCTACAAGATGGCAAAAAGTTATCGAAGAAAATGGTACCTACATACTTTAGTTAAATGTAAATAAACTATATTAAAAAATGTTTTGAATTTTCTTAAAAAATGCGAAGAAACTTTTTCCCCAACCTATTATATGATTCGCGCCGTACATTTAACCTTTTTAAACGTAAAGGATAAAATAAAACTACAATTGAAACTAGATTATGGTGTAATTCTTACGTATTTATATTGTTACTTTTACGAAATCGTAAAACGTAAATTTGGTGCAACTGGTCGTTAGTATTTAACAAAATTAAACAAATTAATACATAAATACAACTTAGCGCACTTTTATTAAAGTGTACAAGTATAATTAGTGGTATTGCTTTGGCCCAACAAAAACACTAGTCCGTCTAAAAAGCTGTCAACTTCATAATTATATGTGGGTCGAATGAGAAGGGTTACGTAATTAATTATAAAGTAATTTATACTAGCCCTCTTGTTCACTATTATGACTAATATCAAAATAATGTTTATTTAAAAGTTGTTCATCATGGTATAAAGTTAATTTTGGTCCTGGAGGAGTAATAACAAGCCATTCAAATCAAATGTTTAAATATTAATATACATATTATATGTATATCAATACATATAAAAAGCTCGTGTTACGATGTTTGTCCGGGATTAACTTCGAAACTACTTAATCAATTTTGATAAAATTTGACTTACTGTATGTTTAGTGCAACTTTTAGCGGAAGGAGACTCTGTACCAGGGTCGCCAGCTTTGGTACATACCTCTATCTGACCTATTTCTTGCGCAAAGCAGCAGTGCTTGCATTGCTGTGTTCCGGTAGAAAGGTAAGATATGGCAGTGAAATTACTGGGTACCGTGACTTTAGATCATGTCACAAGTGGCAAAGTACACTGTAGTTCACTAGAGCGTCGGTGGCGCTCTGTAGACTAGGCACTTGCCTTCCAATCGGGAGGTCCGAGTTTCGAGACCGTCACGTACCAAAGTGTTTTTCGTTTTGCGATTTTCATAGTATGAACATTTGTCTGACGCTCCTACGGTGAAGGAAAATATCGTGAGGCAACCTGCACACATTTGCGAAAAAATTCAAAGGTGTATGTGAAGTCGAACAATCCGCATTGGGCCAGCGTGGTTGACTAAGGCCAAAATATTCTAATTTAGGGTAGGCTCGAGCCCCTCGGTGGTGACGTATATGAGCTGTTATGATGATGATGACTGCAGTTCTTGTAGGAGTTGCTACCAATCTCACAATGGATATAGCTGACTGTTACCACTTACCATCAGTCAGTATTCTTGTTTGCCAAATTAGTTGTATGAGAAAAAAACTTAAAACATAGGGTAGTTTTTATTTCGATTCTTGACCTCGATATTTATTATTTATCATTGCGATAAACTTTATTTGATTTGATTTAATTTATCCGATATATTTCCCAGCTATGATGTAAAAAAGGACTCAATAATAAAGACATACAAACACACTTTTAATTGCATTTATATTTTTATACACGGTTTTTTTTTTCATCCTGAAAATTTTAGGGACGCTTCAGGACTCATCCATTATTATAAATGAAATAAAAAAATCTCTAAAAATGCTGCCCTACACTAGTGCAGCATTTTTTGGATTTTTTAGAAAATTAATATAAAATTAAGTGAGTTATTTTTTTTATTTATATTTAAATCATTCTAATACCATGTCGTGAAGCATCCCTTAAATTTTTCTAGAGTGTTAAAAAAATAACCGTGTATATTATAATCATGTGTCATACAAAGTTTGTATTTCTTACGATGGAAGAGTATGAAAATAAATACGAGGTCTAACCAACCCAGCAAATCAGAAACAATGGAGGTAACATAGCAAGTGAATGCCGGAACAAATAACTTTCATTAACACACATTTGTTCCGGTAGATACCTATCGCCCGCGACCCTTACAATGGAGTGGAGAATCGGAGTACCCGATTGAAATATAAATATTTATATAAATATTTACTGGAGGGAGACTCTGTACCAGGGTCGTCTGCTTAGGTACCTCCGTCTTACCTATTTCTGCCGCAAAGCAGCAGTGCTTGCATTGCTGTGTTCCGGTTTGAAGGGTAAGATATGGCAGTGAAATTACTGGGTACTGTGACTTTACATCTGGTGTCACAAGTTGGCAACGTACACTGTGGTTCTTGTGGGGGTTGCAGTTTTGCTGCGAATCTCACAAGAGCCACATGTATTATAGGTGACTGTTACCACTTACCATCAGGTGGACAGTTTGCTTGTTTGCCAACTTTCTGCAATAAAAAATAATAATAATATGGAAATTGTTGCCGATTGACACACCATTGAACAACTGTCTGTGTACGAGTATCCTTACATATTATGAAACAAAGTCCCCCGCCGCGTTTGTCTGTCTGTCTGTTCGCGATAAACTCAAAAACAACTGCACCAATTTTCAAGCGGTTTTCACCACTCGATAGCGTGATTCTCGAGGTAGGTTTTAGTATATAATTTGTTAAGTTTTTGTATTTATTTCTGTGTACATTAACGATATTGGTTGAAGATGTCGGGAAAAAATAAATTAAGGCGAAACGTAGTTCGCGGGCACAGCTAGTTTTTTAATATTTTGAAATGTATGTTATTTGGGTGTAGTTACCTTAATTAATAATAATAAATAAATAATAAATTATTTATTTATCCTCCTACAATCTTACATGTGCAATTTAACATTTAAGAAAATGCTTATGTTTTCAGAATAAAAGATTGTGAGAATTCACCTGAGTTAAATCACCTAGGTGCATCAACTATACTTTTGGTAAACATTATTAAATCTATTGAAACTACGATTACAAAAGATTATATTAATCTCAATATATTAGAATTATACATATAAAACCCTGTGAACCCTTTTAGGAGTATGTTCAGAATCGATATATAAAATATATGGCGTCATTGAAAATTCGAAATTGTAAAGTTAATTTTCTAATTCCTCGTATATTTTTTCTTCACAGACCCAACTATTTTTATGGGGGACTTCAAAATTAATTTTACAATTTTAAATTTTCAATGACACCATAGTTTTTATATATCGATTCTAAACATGCTTGTGAAATGCTTCACAGTTTTTTGTTACATACTGTATTTCATCAACCAAAAACTAAAAGAAAAAAATCAGTTACCCTTCCATTTTTGGAGTTCTGTACCTCAAAAGTAAAAAACGGAATTTTCGCGGAATCGCTTTGTTGTCCATCAGTCCGTCTGTGTGTGAAGACCCTTTATCTCGAGACCACGTGGAGGTATCGAGTTGAAATTAAATCCATATACTCAAGTCTATCCCTTGTGATCTGTAGTTCCTTGAAGCTGTGAAAAAATTTTAAGTTACCGTAAAAAGATACGGCCGCTAAAAACGCATATTTCGACACTCTCAAGGGAACCAAAATTAATAGGGTACTTTGCGATGATCTAGAATCATGAAATTTGGCAGGAAGCAAGGTCTTATAGCACCAAAACCGGAACCGGAAATAAATAAGTACATAGTTAGAAAGTTAAAGAAGTTATAATAATAATAATATATGTTATTGCAATTGCATATCACATAGTAGGTACAAGGTTTTTACGGTTTTTACGTAAAGTTTGTACGGAACCCGGAGGGAGACTGTACCAGGGGGGTCGAATGCTTGGGTACCTCCGTCTTACATATTTCTGCCGCAAAGCAGCAGTGCTTCCATTACTGTGTTCTGGTCTGAAGGGTAAGATGTGGCAGTGAAATTACTGGGTAAGTACAGTACCGTGACTTTACATCTTATGTTACAAGTTGGCAACGTACACTGTAGTTCTTGTGGGGGTTGCAGTTTTCCTGCTGCGAATCACACAAAAGCCTATAGGTGACTATTTATTACCACTTACCATCAGGTGGTGAGTTTGTTTGTTTTCCAACTTAGTTGTATGTAATAAGTAAAAAATATTAATATAAATAAAAAAAACTCGCGGTGCGTGAGTCCAACTCGCATTTGAGCGGTTTTAATGATACTCAACATTTTACCATTGTCTATGTGTGTGTAGTTTAGTGCTATACAAAAATGCGATACCCATCAAAATGTTACATCATCATTCATTCGAACAAAATTCATTAGTTAGTGAAAAACTTTGCAATTTATAACACTCGCGATGAAGTGAGTTATCTTAATAGAATCGAGCAGGGCAACATGCCAAGACCTAGTCTAAGCATGGAGTTTTAATTAATACTGTTTTATCTGCAAATCTTTGAAGACGAAAGTTAGTCAAAATTACGGAACTGAATTCATTAGTTTTCGCTGAAAGATATTAAGCAATGTGAAGAAATATTATGTAATAGACTATTCGGTGACTTTATAATTAAAATACATAGTTGACAGTAATAATTAATAAAAACAAAACCAAGAAATATTTAATTTAAGTAATTAGGGATTTAATAATATTTAAAAATAAAGCAAATTTTTCACTTTTTGCCCGTGGTGCACGGTTTCGCCTGTATAGTGGACAATATTGTTATGTCAAAACTCTAAGCCAACTCTAAGCCTCTACAATCTAAGCCAAATAGGGAACTATCATCTACGCCATAAGTGCCTGCTAGTTGCAATTTGCTGATGATACCGAGAAAAAATATTTTGAGTGAAAACCTGACCACATATGGAAGTAGAGTCAATGATTTTAGATAACTGTTGGAGTGAAGAAGAATGGCCATTAAAACATAGGAATGTGAAAAAAGTAAGAAGATAATTATACAAGTGGATTCTTCATTTCTAGCACTTGTTCTACTACTAAAACAACTATTCAAATAAAAAAAAGTTTTCAACAATTATTATTCACTTTATTGTCTACAATCCATATTACGATGGTTAATAAGAATTCACATATAAATGTTCTACTTATAATTTCTCAGCACTATAATTTATTTATTTATTTAAGAAAGGTACACATACAGATTGTAATCACTAATGCCTCGAATAATATTAATGTACATTATAGTTTATACTAGACTAAAACCCATAAATCAGTGCACACATCTAGCACATAGTATGTCACGGTAACATAAGTTTACATGTTGGGGAAAATTTAAAAATTAAAAACTAAACAAACCAAATATTGGTCAACTTCACCAACCCCGTTCCAGCCAAGACAACCCCAGAAAGATTACCGCCACTTCTTATCTTCAATGAGAAGAATGTTACAAAGTGCCACACATGATCGTCCCAAGCTAAGACAAGGTTAGTGTAGTTGGCCATTAGAGTGTATAAATTTTTTTCTAATCCTAACGATTATGATAAAATATTATTTAAGTTATAATTCCATTCACATTAACACTTAGTTAAATGAAACAGGTGACAGTGTCAATCAGAGAATTAAAATATTATCAATTATTAAAATTACAATCTAAAAATCTACAGAAATGTTTTGTTAACTTATTAAGTAACCTACTAAACAATGATAGCATCAGAGATACTGATAGAATTCCCAAGGACTAAGACAATATTCTACTACACAATGATATTTTGGATCCTGTTTTTGAAAGTAATAAATGTATATGAGAAAATGTCAATTTGTTCGTTTTTTGAGACTATTTTATTGTACAACCTGCACATACGTGACAACGGATTGTAAAAGTAGGTATTATTTTTATATACCTGCAGGGAAAATGTTTGAGGGTTCCTAGATCTGTAGTAAGTATTAATATTAATGAGGGATAGAAGTAAGGGTGAGTCTATAGCTCCATGCAGTATTTTGTAAAAGCAGGCCATGTCAAGTCTCTGACGCCGAATCTCAAGAGATGTCAGTTTGAAATACTTAAGCCTATCCTCATACCCCAAATAACGACGACCAAGATTAAGACGATAAGCAATTATTTTAAGACACCTATTCTGCACTCCCTCTATTCTTTTGGTGTGAACTGAGTAAAATGGAGACCACACAATGGAGCAGTATTCCAGTCCACTTCGAATAAGTGACTGAAAAAGATATAACATTCATTCCTTATTTTTGAATTTTTGGGTTATTCTCGCCACAAACCCTAACATTTGGTTTGCCCTTTTAACTATGTGCTCGAAATGAGGTCTGAAACTAAGTTTTTCGTCAAAATGAACACCTAGATCTCTGACACATTGACTGCATTGCAATGTGTTATTCAAAAGTTTATATTCAAAGATGATTTTGTTAATGTTTAAAGTAAAAGTAATTACTGAACATTTCTGTATGTTAAGTTTCATTTTATTAGCAACGCACCAAGTGCGGATAATCACAAGGTCATTCTGAAGACGAATGCAATCGTTAATTGTTACTATTTCGTTAAATATCTTAAGATCGTCGGCATACAATAAACAGTGGCGGGATAGCCGCTCCACTAAATCATTAATGTAGATTATAAAAAGTAATGGCCCGAGATGCGATCCCTGTGGTACACCTGAGCTGACATTGACAGGTGCAGATGAGTAGTTCCTCAATGTCACGAGTTGACTCCGATTATGTAAGTATGAACAGATCCATCTGTAAAGGTTTCCATGAAATCCATAAAATGAAAGTTTACGGCATAGAATACTGTGATCAACCTTGTCAAAAGCTTTAGAGAAATCTGTGTAAACAGAGTCAACCTGACCACCCCTAGCGAAGACACTACATAGATATGATTTGTACTCTAATAAATTACTCACTGTTGAACGGTTCTTTACAAAGCCATGCTGCTTTCTAGATATTACATTCTTAATGTGATTGTAGATCGGATTGTAAACTAAGGCTTCAAACAATTTTGCAACACAAGATAGAATACTTATTGGTCTATAGTTTTCACAATGCGAGCTGTCACCAGACTTGAAAATAGGTACTATGTGAGCAATCTTCCAGGCTGCTGGAAAAACTCCAGCACTTAATGATTTGTTAAATAGAATCGAAAGGGGAAGCGATAATTCCTCTGCACAGCTTTTTATAAAGTAGGGAGGGATACCGTCAGGACCTGCACCCTTATTCGGATCAATTTGTTTTATTTTATGCAATACATCATTCCTGGTAATTTTCACCCTTGAGAAGGTTTCATGATAAGATTGACATGAGAATATTAATGTGTCTGAATTTATACTTGATGAGTCCTGCACGGCATTTATTGGACTAGACTCCACAAATACAGAACCGAAGTATGTAGAAAATAGTTCACCTTCACACGTACCATGACCATTGTTGGATGTTCTACCACCATGAGACATTCTTTGAGGTATGGAAAACTTGCCCTTGTTTTGATTCACATAATGCCAAAAGATCTTAATCTCATCCCGCGCAGAACCCTCGATCAATGTCATGTATTTTTTGTAACATTCATCAATAAGCAATTTACATCTTTGACGTAGTAATGAGAATGTATCATAGTCCCTGGGATTTTGATAAGTTTTGTACAATTTGTGATATTTCTTTTTTTCCTTTAAAAATCTGATAAGTGCAGGAGTGAACCAAACGTGTTATTAAGTGTTCTATAGAACTCTGAGACACAGGCGTCAATATCCTGATCACTAAATAAGGCTGACCAATCTATTTTCATCAAATCTGTTTTAATGTTTATGTAATTACATTTTCTAAAATTTAAGCGATGTGCATTGTTATTTAATAAAGGTTTAATAATTATAATACGTACATCGATTACTAGGGCAGGGTGATGTTTGTCCAGCTTACTCAAAGAGTCTGCACCGTATACCTGTAGGGTTGATTTGGTTGATAATACTAAATCTAAAAGTTTATTATTGGCATTTCTTATGTTATTATATTGATACAAACCACAAACACTAATAGAGTAAACACTAATAGAGTAATAATATAAGCGTTTTCATAGTTAAAATTCAGGATTGAAGCAGCTATTGTATCAATAGAATAGTCCAAGCTGTTACTTCACAAATTAAAGACGGCTGAACTTTAAAAGCTAAAAAGTGGCAGTGTTGCTATAAAAACTTCGATCAGTGCGCAAAAAGAACATTTCGTTGGATCTGGCATTGAGCCAAGTTAAGTAAGGATTTCCCATACGCAATGTAGGTTATTTGTTTCAACATTTCTAGGTCGCCACATTTCATGAGTTATGCCTCAATTAACAAGTGTCCGTTGCATGTATTGAATCTTAGTTGTATGCGGAGTAATCAGTATTATTACGTTAGTATGCTTTGAGAAATGGGGCTCTGGTAGTTCAGAACCAGTAAACTTGATAATATTAAAGGTCACTATACTACCCGATCAGGAGGTCCAATGCCTATGTAATGCAATTATTTTTATGATAAAGTCCTGCTGATAGACCCACGGACAATATAAAATGCCTGTGTCCGTATATAGGACTGCGCAGTAAAACCAAAGGCAAAGAATGAATTAAACAATCGGTTATTGTCAGTTATTTCTATGCACCTATAGGGGTCAAACATAAAGAAGTAAGGAGTATTTACACTTTTTGCATAAATCTTACCTTTTAAATAAGTAGGTAGATACAAGTCTCCTAGACCAGTAAGTAGGCACAAAAAAGTGCAAATCAATGTCATGTAAATATTTATCGGGATTATATTGTGTACATGACACAATATAATCCCGATAAATATTTACATGACATTGATTTGCACTTTTTTGTGAATCGGAATTAAATCTATGTCTTATTACAAAACATGGTCTTAACTTAGTCCTAGTTTAAACTACGACTAGTTGCATCTCTATCTATGAATATTAACATAAGTGAAAGCGCACTAGGTTTAAACTAAGACTAACTTCAGACCAGGTTTAGACTAGGTTTTGTCTACATACTTCTACATATACCGCGTTGAAGCTAGTGATGGGCGATTATTCTTAAAATAAATTCGAATAAATCGACAATTGCTCTTGATTTCGATTGTCGATTCATTCGCATTTGGTAAATAAGAATCGATTGACAATAGACGGACGAATGAATTTATAATGTGCAATGCATGCATGTCTTTTACACTAGCAAGACGGCGCGGGGGGCGGGCGCCGTATTTGATTGTTCCACTCGGTAAGTTCTTGATTTGATAATGTGTGGGATTTTCTTACGTATTTGGAAAATTATTTATAAATTTCACTGAGTTACTTTCAATCATGCTTTCATGCCTTTCTGCCTTATGTAAAGACTATCTAATTTAGACGGAGACAGTCAAGTATTTTTCAACTGTATAAAAATATGTAAGTATTAGATAAACTGTGTTTATAAGAACTTTTTAAAACTCAAATACATAATACCTTGTACAGCTTGTATATTATGTGATATTTCTACATGCTCGAGTGGTTGTCTGAAGATATTATTAGACGCTAAAAACAGATTTATGTATTTTATTACAATAGGTAAATTTAATATCCAAAAATAACACAACTAATGCATATAACGCTATCTTAATCGTTCACACGTAATCTTTTGTATCTAAGCCAGTCGCGTGTGTTTGTTCGGGTAAAATGTTTTGACAGCCCCACTAAAGCTCGTCTCTCGAGCTCCAGCTTGGAACTAACGGGTTAATTAAATCTTCCTTCAAATAGGTGGGCCGATATCGATATAGTTTAGCAATGTAAAGCGAATCACATATTGGATCTGCTAACACCCACACTTATATACCAAATAAATCAAAAGAATATTCATATTTACCGTTGAAAGTAATGCGGCTGTTCTTTTTTAAATTGGTCACAGGATAATTTAGTTAACACAATATAATGAACGAATATAATGAATGAATAAATTCACTTTACATAAAACATAAAAATATATTTACATTAATATATAAATACATGGACGAAATTTAAGACACTCGGACAGATTAGCACCCGTAGTAAGTCACACATTAAAAAAGTTGACTGATGTGATAGGTCTTTCAGTGTTCAATAGACTCCCAAAGCATATAATAAATAGCATCACGTTGGATTCCTTTATAAAAATGTTAAAAAATTGGCTAACTGAGCAAAATTTCTATAGTGTCAATGAATTCTTATCCGGTGATATTAATTTATAATCATTATTTATTGTTGACATAAATTTAAATGTATTGTATTTTGACATAATTTTATATTTTTTATTAATTTAACTATGGAGCCTATCACACTTGGTAACAAATTTGGCATGTATGTTCCTTATAGGGTGTAGACATCTTTTGACGAAACTCCACCCCTAAGGGGGTAAAACGGGGGTTGGAAGTTTGTATTAATATAGATATAACTAAGAAAGCGTTGAAGTCTTTTAGGGAAAACGTAGTTTGCGGGCAAAGCTAGTAATTCTATACAAAAACAGTTGCAATGCAACAAGTTTTTAAATGTAGTATAAATGCAGTATAAAGCACTTGGGAGAAAGCCAAGAGTTTTGTGGCCCTCGGCTACTAGAAATCGGTTACCTTCTTCCCGCGGTGAAGAATCTACTATTATTCCATATTCTAATAGACCGACACTAAAGGTTTCAAAGTGCAGAAGTCAATGTAGTAAGAATGCATAAACCATGAAGAGTTTTATCCGCTCACGACCAGTGATCCCTCCGTTTACTGAGCTCACATGACGCGGATGACCATGGAATCGTCGGATATTTTTTTTATTATCATCATCTCAGCCAAGAGATGCCGTTTGTGGGACATAGGCCTCCCCCAGAAATCTCTAAACTAATTGGTCCTTCGCCTCCCGCTTTCAGCGGCCTCCCGTAACCTTCATCAGATTGTTAGTTCACCTTGTGTGGGGCCTACCAACGCTGCGCCTCCTATAACACGATCGCCAATTGAGGGACCTCTCCACCCCAACAACCATCAGTCCTACGAACTATGTGTCCTGCCCACTACCCTTCCGCGCCCATAGCCCTCTCCATTGCCCTTTCAGTGACCTTGAGCATTCTAATGAAGCCCACTGTAAGCAGTCACGTTTCAGTTCCGTATGTCTTCACTGACAACACGCTTGAATTGAAGGCTTTCGTCTTGCAATACTGCGGTGGATTGGCCGAGAATATGCTGCGTCCGTCGAGAATATCCCGAACGCTGCTTAATTTCCCCAACGCTGCCCAGCCCAGTTGGATTCGTCAATTTATCTCTTTTTGGAAGTTATCGAGCTAGACTATTTGCCACAGGTAAACATATTTGTCAACAATTTCCAGTGTGGAGCCTCCAACCTTAACAGGAATGGTAGGTTCTACATGGGAATTCGACATAGTTTTAGTCTTGTCCATGTTCAGCTTAAGACAGTAGAGTTTGTTGGGAAACTATATTCTCTCTCTCTCTCTAATTTATTTTATTATAACATTTAATTTTTTTGGAAGTGCAATAAAAAAGTTTTTTTTACAAAGTACTAGGACCTGCTACCCTATTCTGTAACTTCGGTTGCTAACTAGAACTGTCATTTTTGAAAGGAACCTAACATCCATTACTGCTATCATGAACGCTGCCGTAACACATAAGATCACTAAACCAGTAATGGATATAAAGTGTCTTTCAAAAATGACAGTTCTAGTTACCAACCGTAGTTAGCGAATAGGCCTGCAGTACCTCTACCATGAGTTGCCATCGATTGCACACTGTAGTTAACTACAGTCGCTAACGTGTTAACGCAGACGATATCGTTTTCGATAGTGACCGTACCATGAGTTACTTTTGCATTTACCTGACTTCGTAACGTTAACTCGATAGTATAGTAAACGATACAAAGGATACAGACTACTTAGCAGGTAATTATTTGTTGTCGTCATGTTGGTAATACGCTATAATCCGTCCTCGCAAAAAGGTAGCTCAATTCGGTTTCTTACCATATTGTTATGAAAGATTTAATTTAGTCGGCTTATACGTCAACTTCAAATTATTTCATAGGTTATATTTTTAATCATTGTTTGATTACATTCACGAAAAGTTATTTAGTTTTATGTTAAAGAATAAGTTTTTATTAAATGTAGGCCATGTATTGATTTAATAATGATATAGACAAGCGCTCCATGGTTCCAGTTAATGGCGCAATTCATAGGAATATATAGTAATTATAGTTTAATTGTAAGTATTAACATTGTTGTGGTAAACATTGTAACAATTTTCCATTAAAAATAATCATTTTCTATGCTTCTATGGGTTTGTTTTTAGTACCCATCTATTTAAAGACGTGGCTACACAAAAAGACCTATTGGATTGATAATTTAAATGTAAATAGTGCAATCCGTTATAATTGAAGGATTTTCCATTATAGATAAATAATTTAACCAATTAATTTTTTCTTTCAGGCTTTAGATCACCATTATCTCAATTGTTCCCGAGGGCCCACAGGAAAATATGTATAATATTTGTTTAATTCAATAGAGTTGACAAATATGCTGAAAATTGATACCTGCCAAATGTAGTATTACAGGAGATATACCTACAACTGCATAAGTGAGTGTGAATGAATAAAACTAAAAATGTTACTCCTTTACAGTATGAGTATTTATGATGAAGCAATTTATATAAAACTTAAAATAAAGCTGATGACGTCTGACGTCGGCCAATATTCATATAAAATACTTGAATTTTACAATATTATGATTATCTATTAAGGCTTTATGTGATGTTTAATGATATGTCTGTTGTTGCAGAAGTTTAAGTTCCAAAATTTACCTGGAATTACAGTCAAGTGTCCAACCATAGAAATTACTGCACAAGAAAGAACTGGTACTAATGTTATTTATTATCATTCAATAATTATCATATTTTAGCAAACTTAATAGATGAAGAAATTTGTTTAATCGACACTATTATATTATTAAAATATATTCTATTGGTATTTTACTTATTTTGTATGATTACAAGTCAGTAAAATTATATTGCTGCCAAAATCTTAATGACAATGAAAGTATGCAGAGTCACAGCTAAAAATTCACTGGATACTTTAGCAAACTGCACATTATTATGAGGTAAAATTAGGTTAAATGATCTAAGGGTAAAATACAGTGGGAAGTTAGTCTGAAAAATACATTTTGTTTGTATTATTATTTTATCATAATAACAGCAATGGTAGGGAAGCAATTAAAGAATATTACTATAAATGCATTGTTGACTGAAAAACAGTGAATTATTGTGTTCACATTACGACTCTTACATGGTTTTTGGGTTGGGCAATATATATCACCAACAAACCTGTTTTTTCATACCATCCACCTATTTGACATATGAATCAGAATAAATTCAAATATACAGAAGATTGTTTGTTTTATTTCATATTGTTTATATTCATTGAACAGCTCACAGGAAGTTATACTCTCACACTTTGATACTGAATCATGCCCATATTCTTTTACGTAAGGTAAGGTAATAACTTCTTTTACATAAGATGTAAAAGTAAAAATATAGTTTTATAGGAATGTTCATGACTGACCAATCTCATAAAAAATTGACAATCTCCATTGAAAGATAATGTTTTTGAAGCAAATTCTTAATGTTTATGTTAAATAACCAGAGGTACTAGGTCTTCTGTGTTATTGCAAAGCAGCAATGCTTTTCTGTTTTATATTGAAGGATACGAAATTTCAGGGTACTGTAACTACATTCATAAGATAATAACCTACACCTTGTACACTTTGGTCATTAGAAGACAGGTGACTATGATCATCTAGTGGACTATTTGCTTGTTTGCCAACATTATTGTGTAAAATATGCACAAATACAACAATTCTGTTGTTCTTTATATTAGATTCAGTATGAAATATAGACCTAGAATTTTATTGAAAATTAATATTTTTTGCTTTGTCAAAACAAGGAAATCCTACTTTGGTAAATAAATTAAAGAGTGGACTCATGTAATTTATTTATTTTTGGTATAAAAAATGTGTTAACAACATCTTTTTATTAATCTACCAATAAAAAAATCATTAACCAATTTTTCCTTTTTAATGCAATCCAAACTATTGTGACACTGTAAAATCATCCTCCGCCACTCATCCAAAATAAACGTAGCTGTAAAAAATAAAATCTTATAATAATATGCACCTTTTTAAGTTTTAACTGACTTCAAAAAAGGAGATGTTGACTGAATCATTTTTTTAAAATATTATGTTCACTGATTACTCCGCCAATTGTGGACCGATTTTCAAAATTCTTTCTTTTAATCGATAGAGGGATCCTGGGATAATGGAAGGAAACACTTAAATTATAGAGGCACATTCAACATGTTTCATTTTTTTCTAACGATATTTAGGTAAGTAGGTACCTATTTGCATCTGATAGTCATCATATCATGTTACTGAGCTGATGATGATGGAAGGTTTCTGGTAGGTGAAGAGTTTGGGAATTTTACTAAAAATATTGAAATATTTTTTTTTACAAAAAAATTAAACAGGCTCCAAAACACCAAAAGTCTTAAATACAAGAATACATACAATAATTATCACATTTTTATATTGAAGTTGATGCCAAACTTTTCAGGTGATATTGCTTGGCACCGACTTCAATATAAAAATGTGATATTGTATGTATTCTTATATTATTTATGACTTTTTGGTGTTTTTGAAGTCAGTTTTATTCTTTGTAAAAAAATTAGGTATACCTATTACCAATAGCTTTTTATTAGAGAAACAACTCTAAGAAGTTATTTAAAAAAGTTATATAAAATGCAATTCTTTACATTTGAGGGTGTATGAATGTTTTACCTCTCTACACAGTGACAATGATTTTTAACCACAATTTTTTTTTCCTTTTGACTGGCTGTTATATCCAGCTAATTCTGTGCTTCTTCATTGGACTTGTTGCACGCAAGTATGGATGTGGCATCAACAGTCCCATTTATGGATAATCTGCAAGAAATGTTTTGTAAATAAAATATTATAGAATAGGTATTTTAACACTGATATAGACTATTTTTAATTTGTTATCAGCTTGTCAAACAATTCCTTAACTTCTAGGGATGCCTTGTAGTTTATTGAATGTGTTATTTTGCCATACATAAGGATGACATTTTGTTTTGTTATTTCCAAAAATCCATGTTTTGCATTTACCTACTGAAGGGGTCATACGAAGACAATCCGAATTATTACCCATATATTCACTTCAGTTGTCATAAAACAGTATTATACACTTACGATACCTCTATGATCATAAAGCTATTAAGATCAAAACAAAATTGTAAGTAACTTTTTAAAAATGGTAATTTGATTTTGAGGTTACTTACATAAACTCTGTATAGCTTTCAGTTTCAAGTCTGTATTTGCTTTTAAACACCAATGCTGAAATGCTTATTTATAATACTATAATTGGCACAAAAATAGTTGTAATCACTCTTTTGAACTTTTTCTCACGACTGCTTCCGTATTTTAATTGTTTTCGTGTCATTGACGTATGTATTATGTATATGTTATTATTCTTGAACTCAGCCGTGGTTGGCATATTCCATGCAAAAAAAATCACAACTTATTAACTAATTTAACTCAATAATATTATTCCAAACTTGCTTAGATTATCTATCGAATGAAATCTCACGCTTGAAAATGTAAGTGAGTAACGTAACTACAGAGTTATCGTTTCATACGTTATCGTCTATCGAGTAGCTGTCAAATCATGAACTCATGGTACCGATTTCCATACAATATGCACAAAACGATTGTCGATAGCGAGCGCGTTTTCGATAGGTTCGCGACGTATCGTAAACGATTGCACTCATGGTACCGATTTTAGTTCACCGCGTTACCGCTAGGGGCGCTGTACAAAGTTCCATACAAAAATTTACGCAGTCCAAACGAATGCAAACTCATGGTAGAGCTACAGGAATGTATAAACCATGAAGAATTTTCCCCTCGCGATCGTGACCCGTGATCGCACTCTTTGTAAGTTTATCTAGAGTGAAAACCTCTGCATTGATGCTGCTATCCTGGTACTTAGTACCGAGGAATTCAGTTAAGTTTGTTTTAAAATTAATTTGATTTGTAATTTTTAGTCCAAGTAGTTCAACTTGTTTTATTAGTTAAAATAATTGGAAGAAACGTGTCCAATACTCGTAGGTTCAACTGGTATGAGTAGATCAGATAGTTAAACATATTAGAACAGACGCGCGGAAGAACCCTACCTATTCAGTTACGTTAAAATTGACAAGTTAAACAGTAATCCAATAGGATACGTGGGGAATATTATTGCATACATAATTTGTCTGAATTAACTATAATGGTAAACACTGTCATGATAATTCTATATAAATAATGCATTAATTTTGGGTGACAAGCATTAAACGTTGCTTGATGAGTAAATGACATTTAGTCGTGCATGAAATAGTCATCAAAACAGTGTGAGGTATAGGCAGATAACGTCAACGATTCTAGAATATTAAATAGATGTGGTGCTACTTATGATAAGATGAGAGTAGAGTTATCATTACTTTATCATCAACTTGTATCCATGGCGAACTATGTAAGGCTCCTACAGAATATCATACAATTAAAGAAATAAATTGAACTTTGATGCGTCTGCATCGTCTTTTGAATAAAGAATTTATTTTATTTATTTATTTATACACTTTATTGCACAAACACACAGTACAGTAAAAATATGACATTAAAATAAGTTTGCGAATTGATGGATTTATCACTAACAGAGATTCCTTCCAGTCAACCCGTGACAGTGGAAGTAGTAGGTAACATGGTGAGGTGACACAAAAATGTATCGATAAATCTACTTATTTATAAACATATAAGTATATATTTTATATAAGTTTATGATAGATTAGGATAGGATGTTTGTAAACTGACTAGCTTATCTTGATTAGCTAGCGGAGACATGTTGAATTGCAGGTCCCCGCATGTTTGGCTATAAATAAAAACTTGCGTATAAAAATGAATATATCAAAACTAGGAGAAATTTCGTCTCGGAAGTGATTTGAAGTCACGTCTTCAAAAACACCATGTTCATGCTTTGACCAATTGGGCCAGCGAGCATATAAGGTTTCTAAATTTAAAATTGGTACGTATTTATTGACAGTAAATTAAGTCCACTTTAGTTAAACGAAGAAAAAAACATCAATACAGTTGAAATTTCATCAAGGCGGACATATGCTCAGTGGTTCGATTGGTCAAGGCACGGTATGATGAACTGGGTTGAAATACCGCCGGAGCCAAAAATTATTTTGAATTTATTTATAAATTTTTCAACGTGTTAGGCATATTTAAATAAAATTCAAAGTCGCAAGTACTTCCAAAAAAGGTTTTACGTGTGGTTAAGAAAATTGATTTACCACCCCTTAGAACATGCATGTCATCATGTATTTTCCCATTTGTATTTACGATGAATACGAGTACAATTAGTCAACTTCTTGTATTTAATATTATTCGATCACCTCATTTCACAATGGCGAGATAATTCGATGCATATGTTATTAGATTTTTTATATATTCAAGTGTATGTAAGCTTACAAAATGTTTTTTTCAAGCTTTTATTTACTTTCACCTGTTAGGGTGTCTGTAATCTTGCAAGTTAAATTTGACCCATTTCCCGGTTTCCGATTGAGCTAAAGCAACAATTTCGCGCAAACAAGCATACAATATTTTCAAAAATGCCGCGGCGCCGTCACGGAAAAAGCCTCGACTACTTCACCAGAAGCTGTCATGAAACTCGCACATTTCACCGCACCTTTTATATCTAAAAAGTAAAAATTCTTTCATTCATTATTTCTAACTCGATTTGATAATGCCGTTCCCGTGAAATATTGAACGGAAAATTATCGCCTTAAAATATTCGATTGAAATCGGTCGTGATTTCGGAACGTAAAAATTTGATTTTTGCTGTATTGTAATGATATAAAACTAACAAAGCTTGAATAGTTTCTTCAATAATTTTTGTAATGAACAGCATTGAGTATTTGTTTCCTTTTTTCATCACAATTAGATATATAGAAATGAATTTTAGTATGTATAAATTAGTAGGTCTTTGAAGACAAACTTGTCTCCAGAGACCCACCAGTAGTGGGACAAATCAGTGGATTTCTGAAGACTAAGCAGAAAATGTTTCTTTCAGCCAAAATTACTTCATATTATAATGTTCAAGTTTGAGTATGTTATGCTTAACGGAATGAAAACATTAGGTAATATATACCAGATACTTACTAAGATTGTGTATTTAATTTTTGAGATGAAGACCTAATGTTTATCCAAATCTGAATATTTTAAAGAAACCGAGAATATTAATAAATACATTAAAAGTATGAAAAACGATGCGATATGATAAATTACTGCTCACTCAAATTACAAGTAAATCAAAGTTTTTATTAATAATTAATTACACAATTTATTAAAAAAAGAATCTCAATTTATAATGTTTGCAACACATAAGTACAATTTAAATCTTATTGACTTATTATTCCCCCTTATTCCTTAACATGTTTTCAGTTTCAATTTCATATAAACTAGGATCAAACAGGATCAAAGCATATTTTGAATAATATTACAGGGTATACGAGAATTTAAACTTATATAAGCGATTCAAAGTTGCTATCGCTCATTAGTCGTCATCGTAGCGAGTGTAGTCTTCGTAGACACGTAGCACGAGTTCGTAGTGCTGAAGGCATCTCCCATAATAAGCCATAGTGAACCAAAACTGAGGAAAATGTGAGGTTTTCCAAACGTTGCTTACACCGTCTGCTAGTAGGCCAGTCTGGTACTAGCCTACCCACCCGCCCGGAGGCTACTGGTGTACGGTGTGAATTGCTGAAAACCAACACGATAGGCTTTGTTGTTCTATAAAAATATGTACTTATGAATTTTTTTGCGAAATGTCATTATTGTTATGTCTGACATTAATAATGATAATTGAAAGTAGTAGTACAATTTTTAAATGTAAACTAATATCTCCCTGGGAGATTTTTTAAAATATATATTAATATTTTATTTTCTTTCTATTGAGTAAAAGTTAACCCATCATGATTTTGTATTTTATAATTATCTTTAACTATGATATCAAATAATTTCAGAACTGTAGATTTTATATTTGTAATGCTAAAGTCAATCAAAATAAATTAAACATGAGAGAGCGCATTAAGATTGTTATACATAAATCATCATCATCCCATAAATGTCCCCACCACAGCCCATAAATGTCCCAGCCGAGGGGCTTGAGCCTACCCTAAGCCTACCCTTAGTCAAACACGCTGGCCCAGTGGGGATTGGTCGACTTCACATACACCTTTGAATTTCTTCGCAGATGTATGCATGTTGCCTCACGATGTATGTAGGAGCGTCGGACAAATTGGTACATGGTTTGATCGAACCCCGTATCTCCCGAATAAAAGGTCAGTGCCAAATCCACAGCGCCACCGAAGCTTGATTTATAAATACTAAAATCTGTGCCTAAACTAAAATAGACTAGCGAAGGAACATTGCGGTCGACCATTGACCGAACAGTAAAATATCCACCGACTTCCATGAAACGTAGACGTTCTATTTTTTAGAAAGTGACGCATAGAATAAATTTTCTATGTGTTTATTTGAACGACAATAATGTATTTATTTATAGAAGACACCGCCCGTCACGTTGAACTATTGATAATACAGCACTTTAAACACAAACTAATAAGTGAACAAACGATGTTTTCTAATACAATCAATTGCTCGAGAGATTTTATGTTCAAGTTACCATGTTTAAGCTAGCCAGGCTAGCCCAGTTCGGATTGTTCGACTCCACATACACCTTATATCTCTGCAGATGTATGCAGATTGCCTCACGATGTTTTCCTTCGCCGTGAGAGTGTCGAATAAATGTACATTTTATGAAATTCGAAAAACGAAAAACACTTTGGTACTTACCAGAATTGAACCCCTGCCTCCCAATTAGAAGGTCAGTGATTCCATTCCGAGATTTCGGAATCTTGAAATTTCGGAACCGCGGACATTTTTTACGAGATATCGGTTCCGGAACTGGCGATTAATCTCGTAATTTCGGTCTTAACTTTCGATCACAAAATACTTAGGAGCTAAAATACTTAATTGTAATACATAATTTTTTAATTAATATGATAATTCAGTGCTATGCGTAGTAGCCCATCGATTAGTGCTATGCGTAGATTACTCAATATGTGTGAGACCTATGCTAAGGCCCACGGACTCAAGTACAATGCGATAATGAGCGAATTGATGGTATTTAAAGCCGGCTCGAAAAGTTACCAAAATGTGCCATCGGTAACTCTTTGTGGTACTGTATTAAAACAAGTTAATCAATTTAAATACTTGGGTCACTGGCTTACTGAAAATCTGACAGATAACACTGACATTGAAAGAGAGCGCAGAGCCCTGAGTGTGCGGTGTAATATGTTGGCTCGCAGATTTGCACGTTGTAGTGAACAAGTAAAGTTAACGCTTTTTAAAGCTTATTGTCAAACTTTCTACACGTGCGGTCTGTGGGTTAACTTTACGCAACGTACCTACTCGGCACTGCGCGTTCAGTATAATAACGCGTTCAGGATACTGCTTGGGCTGGCGCGATACTGCAGCGCGTCCAGTATGTTCGCCGAGGCACGGATTGATTGCTTCTACGCAATAATGCGCAAGCGAAGCGGGGCGCTGCTAGCGCACGCCCGCGCCAGCCCGAACAGTATCGTGCGCGCGTTCGCTGAACGCTGGGACTTGCCGCTGTTGAAGCGCTGGATTCAACTGCATAAGCCAGTTGCACATTTGTACCCATTGTGAGGGCTGATTGAATTAAATATGTATGCACTAACACTAGTTTTTAAGTTTGTGATTGTTACTAACACCTATGGATGCCTATCTGGAATTAATATTATTATTATTATAATTCGCATGTCAAGTTTTTATTTTCCTATAATGAAAATAAAAAAAAAATCGAAAGAAAAAATTTTTTTTTTTATAAAAGAAACCCTATTTCTACAACAAGTTCCGGAATTCCAAGTAGTAAGGTATAGGTAGCCTCGAAAACAAGTTTCGAAACTGCGACCTTCGGAGACTAGGGCTCGTATTAATAAACGCGTCTCAAAGTTGGGAGCGATCTTGAGCTGCATTTTTGACGTTTAATGTATGAAATAACTGTCAAAAACAGTACCTCAAGATAGATCTCATAATTGAGATACAATTATTAATGCGAGCCTAGATGTCCTAGTCAGTGCCACCGACGCTAATTTTTAAAAAGCTGTCAGTAATTTTTATGGTCACTTAGATACGACTTAATTATCGGTGGTTGCGTAAATTGGTCAATTTGTATCGAGAGGCTGGTATCAACAGCCTGAATACCCAGGAAATGAAATCAGAAGTGGAAAGCCGCACACCGCTACGGACTGAAGCAGATGATGAGGAACGCGTCTACTAATAGGCTAGATGACTTAAAAAATTTGTTGGCTTTAATAGAAGCTCATTTATATAATAAACAGAAAGAAAAAATCGGTTTTCGAATAACTATAAAAACAACCAAGATATAAGGTATGAAAGATTTTTCTCCATCTCTTTCTAGCAAAACGGCAATTTACAAGGAGTTTATATGGCCGTACTCAACAATGACGTCACGGTTGATGTCGGATCTCTCTGTCTAATCGCCTTCGAAACAACAACTTAAAATGCTTGTATCTCATGTATTTCTAAGCCGATTTTAATTCTTATTTCACAGGACTGCATCTTTTTCCACGGTATTTTAATATTTAATAACGAGACGTAAAAATTAGAATTCAGTCATCATCCCAATTCTCTTGCCTCCTGAACGTGTCAGAAACGGGTACTGAGGAAGACATCACCTCACTCATTGCAAATGCCTGAGCCACCTTCGCATAACTTCGCCTATATGGCAGTCACGGAAATTAACTCGAAGCTTGAAATCTGGGGGTCCAACGTGAAAGCTGTACTGCTTTATAAGTGTGAAACGTGGAAGATCACGAAAATCATCACACACTCTTCTCAGCCATTGCTTTAGTCAAATGTTTTGTTTAGAATCGAGAGTAGAAACGATTCCGATATAATATATATAATATATCGATATAAACTGTAAAATAAGTTGGATTTTTTGTTATATATAAATTTTGAGTATGTTTTGGATATATTAGTATTTTGGGCATTGTTAATATTATATTATTGTCGATAAAATTTCAAGGTTGCCATTATATCCAACATATTTTGACAGTTCATATTCGTTTTATCGTTTTATGATATCCTGTTTTAGTGTTCATGTTAGGGCTAGCCACTTCAAACCGACTGGTATAATATGGCGATCTCGTCTTCATATTTAATGTATGGATGGTGGTAACATAGATTTTTTGATAGATCCAGTTTATTTTGTGAAGTAGGTAAGTTGAAGAAAGTGGATAATAAATTAATATGGTGTTTCACCGTCTCACTTCTAAAAGATTGATGAATACATCACCAGATGTTATCATTGAATAAATATATTGCTACCAAGTGTGCATTAAGGGTATTGTGACAAAGATTCGTTAATACCTATTTTCATTACATTGCGGTTAAGCGTGACTATAGTTGGCGTGCACAGGAGCTCTATGTTGAATTTTTTTTAGATAAAATCACTTCATTAACAAGGTTGAAAATCACATAATGAAACCACCTTTCTTGATTCATATGTATTGTAAAAACGACTTTGCTTTAATTTACTATAATTTTATCGCCATGCAAATAATGGTATGTGATCAGTAAAAACGTTTATCTTACAAACTTAAATTTGTATTTTCATGGATATTGTAGGATAGACCAGGGTGGTAATTTTGTCAGTACCTGCACCGGGTCACCCTGTTGATGTGCCCGGCCTGGCGACTCCAGCGTAGCAAGCTTAACGCTGCGCTGGGAGGCGGAGACCTCTCGCTGCCGAGCATGATCGTGGCCATGCTCCGCGGCGAAGCGGAATGGAGGGCTGTCGCCTTCTTCTGCGAGGACGCGGGAGGCAGATCCTCAAGCCGCTCCCATCCGCCGCAGACGGATAGGCAGGCGAGAGCGGACATTCGCAAAAGCGATGCCCGTCTAATGACCCTGCCGTGGAGACCTGCGTGCACGGTTGGCTCCGTGCACGCCGCCGTAAGGCCCTCCGTCTGGGGATTGCCCTCGTGTTCTCGGGTAATCCCCCTTGGCGATAGCCCGACCGGTGGGACGGGGTTTCCCGGGCGCGTGGGTGGTGAAGTCGCAGTGTGGACCTTACCTAGCGCGCCCATAAGGGCAGGGAGAACACCGGGGGGTTTTAGTGGGTAGGCCTGGCACTCTGCCGGGAGAGCCCCACACACGCTCGCTGTCTGGCCAACGCCGGGTACGGTGCGGTTACGCATTTCCCCCGAGAAAATAAAAAAAGGGTGGTAATTTTGTAACTCATCGATTGATCAGCAAACGTTATCAAACTGGGTTAATCAATGAAGAAAAGCGGAATTGAGTTCATTGGCTATATATGTTGGTTGCTTCATCGACTAATATACTAAGACCGCTCGAGCGACGACGTTACAAGATATTAAACGATTTAAAAATCTGTTTCTGTCAAATCTATACATTGGCCTATTGCCGATGAGTTACAAAATAGCCCCCCAGATTTCTGTTATCGATCTAAAACGAACAGTCTAGTGTACTTTTCCGCCATAAAATTAGCCCACATAACACTGAAGACCGTGTAAAAAGGATAACGCATTGCTAGTTCGATGGGTTTCGGTGGCGTAAACAAACAAATAAATCCACGTCGGCATCAGAGCCCTAAACTATAATTATTTTAACTAAAGCCCCGTGGTCGCAACTTTTGCTTCAGCTGTTTATCTTTATCTATTAATTTATGCATGAACCCCTTGATGTGGGTTATTTAGATTTCTGCATGGGTGATTCTGAACAGGTTATCTGATAGCGAGCTTCAGAATGTTTACGTGTGCCATCATTAAAAAAGCTATGTTAAAAATACCTACAATATTCTTACATATTATAAAACAAAGTCCTCCGCCGCGTCTGTCTGTCTGTCTGTTCGCGATAACCTAAAAAACTACTGCACCGATTTTCAAGCGGTTTTCATCACTCGATAGCGTGATTATCGAGAAAGGTTTTAGTGTATAATTTGTTGAGTTTTTGTATTTATTTCTGTGTGCATTAACGATATTTGTTGAAGATGTTGGGAAAAAATAAATTAAGGCGAAACGTAGTTCGCGGGCACAGCTAGTTATTAATAATATGAAGGTTTGCTTGCATATTTGAAAGTTAGAGTACGTAAATAAGACTAAACGGATTCGTATGTAATTCAACACATAGATAGCCAAAAACCTGGAGTTATATGAGACAGGTTTTATCTCGCTTGAGGTTTTTTTTTTTTATTACTAACTTAACACTCCACAGACTCGTGGTCCGTGCTCTTTTCATGGAATCTTCTCATTGTGATCTATTTTATTATAATTATTATATTAAGACTTACGACTACTTTTTACTCCTAATCTAAGGTGAGTTGCGCAACTCAATCAATTTAAAAATTTAAATATATATCTTAATAATATCTATTTATACTTATATATACTTAATTATACTCAAATATATATCTTAATAATATTATACTATATGTTAATAATTTATGTATGGAATATTTCATAAGATTTGGTCAGTTAGTATACTCTCGCTTGAGGTTCAATTCGATACATATTAATCTACTAGTTTTGCTCTTACCCGCAATTTCGTCTGCGTAGAATTCAGTGACAACGCCTGTTCGGGTTTCTTAGGTAAATCATTAAAATTAGGGATGCATTTAGCCCTCCTTCCCCAAGGCTTGAGCTGTCTTTATACCAATCTAGCTTTCCGCTCGCGACTTCGCCCGCGTTATTTGGTTTTCCCATAGAAATTTTATATTTTCCCGTTGGAAAAATAATGTTGTAGCCTACTATATAGCAGATTTACTTTACGTATCTTTGCCTGCGTTATATCACGAATTAGGAACTCATTTACATATATTCGAGATAAAAAGTAGCTTGAGCCTTTCCTCAGGGCTTAAGTTATCTCCATACCGAATTTCATTGGTTCAGTAGTTTAGACATGAAAGCGTAACAAATAGTCTGATAGACAGATGAACAGACGAGTTACTTTCACATTTATAAAATAATTAGGGAGGATTTTACTCAAGTTTGATAAAAATAAGCAGAACTAGTAATCTAACTCTACTAGACGTCGAGCTCGAACCTGTTCCTTATTTTTCCACCCTCTCTGGGCAATTATTTTCAATCAGCCCCCGCGTCCTGTGGGGACAGCTAATAGCTTCGGCAGACGAAACTTATTTCGAGCCATCGTTAACCTTGATCAAGGCGGCCTTTATGGTCTTCGCGAAACTCCGCAAATGTGTCCCAGTTAGGGGTGGTCTACGTCTAAAGGTGCTTGCACATGAATTGCGGCTTTATTTTAACTATATCATTAGACTCATCGATATTGCACCATGACCATGTCATTCACGGCATACATGAAACGGAGAAAAAGAAGAAAAAAGTTGCAAGACTCGATAAAAAAAATATTTACAATATTTAGCAGGCATACGTCTGATTAATCGTATTTTTGTATTTATTTCAGGAAAAAAATAGCAAAAATCAAATACGAGTGGATATCGGACTACTACTACACTACTACAATAATTTCTGTTGCGTGGTGATCTACAACTAAGTGGACCTAGACAAAAGCTACGCGCAATTTTTTTTAATTTTTCCGCAATCGATATGCAGAAAAAATGTATGGAGATGACATTAGCTGCGGAAAAAATAGCGTGATGCTGTCACATTCTAATGTCATTTCCATATTCTGTCTAGGCCCACAGTACCGTGAGCTAACGGTTCATTTCCGTGGTACATAATTATGTATAATAAGGTTTATGTAACTGTTCTATACTTCTATTCTTTAATTTTAGTCATTTATTTTAGTTGCATTTGCATCGAAATATTTTAACATTGAGTTGCATTGACATTTAGTGTGAATTACATTTGAAGCCCCTTTGCTTCCACACGGAGCATTCACCTGTAACGTGACAGACGCGAACATTATATTAGAAAGTGGGTAGAACCGATCATTACAGTGCAGTGACAAGCCTTTAATGATACAATTTCATCATCATCACAGCTCATATACATCCCCACCGAGGGCACGAGCCTACCCTAACTAGTTAGGGCGATTAGGCCTCAGTCAAACCACGCGGGCCCAGTGCGGATTGGTTGACTTCACATACACCTTCGAATTACTTCGCAGGTGTATGCAGGTTTCCTTACGATGTTTTCCTTCACCGTAGGAGCATCAGATAAATGTACATATGAAATTCGTGAAACGAAAAACACATTGGTACATGACAGGATCGATCGCGGGCCTCCCGATTCTACTCGGAGCACAGTCCAGTGCCGAGGCCACAGCGCCACCGACGCTCCTGATACTATTAACGTGGCGATTTTGTAACTCGTCCATTAATCGGCAATCGTTATCATTTTCGATGACTTGATAAAGAAAAACGGACTAATGCGCATCGGCTAAGACTACGAGCAAGATGCGATGTTACAAATTTTTTTTCCAGTAATAATAATATTTTTAATAGGCCTCAGTTTATACGATAGTCTAATGAATTTGTAATAGCAATTTCGATATTGAAATAATTCGTAACACTTAAATCTCCGCTTTTACTGCGATTTCCACATTTTGTACTTTATCGACAAATTCAGCACTAGGGCCATTTTTGACGTCATAAAAACATCGAAGTGTGATTAAAATCGATTTTGACTAAGGCGCATAACACATTGCACCGGACACCGGTGCAATGTGTGCGGTGTACGGAGGGACGAAAACCGCATGCGGCTGCGGCGGCACGGAACCGTCCCACCGTACGGTTTGCTTCGTATCACTGTCCGGAGCTGCGGTGCACAACGACGCCCCGCATCACCGCATTATCTATGTTGAGATCTATTAAGCGTATGCACGTCCTTTCTACGCAAAAATCCGTACGATACTGCGGCACAGTGTAGCATACCCCGCGGACCGCACCGCATCACCGTCCGGGAGTGCGGTGCCGTCGCGCGCGCATCACAACCGCACGGTGATGCGGTGCTAGAGTGTTATACCCTGCGGTTTTTGTGTACAAATTAAGATTCTTCAGTCAAAATTAAAAACCGCAGCGCCGCACACCGGAGCGGTGTCCGGTGCAATGTGTTATGCGCCTTATAGCATTACAAGCGCATGCTTCTCAGGCAGATTGTTAAGTATTCGCCAAAGAATGTATTCGGTTTAGGAGCAGCTAGCGTATTTTATGTTGGTCGTCTCCAGTCGCGTACACTTTGTTTTTTCCTTCGCGGTCGCGTAGCACTACACGCAAAAATTCATTCATTCATCGACCCAAGAGCGGCGTGAAACACCCTTAGACATAGCGCGACCCTTACAGCGATATTGCGTTGCATCCCCGAACCGAATCGCTCCCGACAACAAACTATCGTAATGAAGTGCGGCAGTTTCCAGTTTCGTTGTTTTCTTCCATCTTCCATTCATTTACTGGAATGTGTTCTGGCGATGTGAGTACAGCTGTCTCTATCAATCCATTTACGATCTGTTGCTATAATATGGCGAGTGATTACACAAGTTTATTTTATAGTTAATAAAAAAATCGTGTGCTTGTTCAGACAAGCAAACTGAACAAATTTCACTATGGAACCAACTTTGAAGTCGCAAAAAATTCAGCTGTTCCATACAAATGTTCAACATTCACTGAACCTATGGAACAGCTGATTTTTTTGCGATTTCAAAGTTGGTCCCATAGTGAAAGTTGTTCAGTTTGCTTGTCTGAACAAGCACACAAAATATTTTCAGTAACTAAAAAGTAACCTTGTACTTATAAACTTTTGAAACGAAGTTCCTTATGGGGCGTTATAGCTAGCCGACAAAAACTGGATGTTAGAAAAAGCGTTACAGCTCATTTGTTATTAAATAACTTGAAAAACAATGCATCGGAGATCGAGACATGATGCTTATGATTTTCGAGAATTTCCTAGAGAATCGATTAAGTTTTATAAATGAAAGCTTTGTTGATCCCAAAAAGGAAAACAATGTATACTCTTTAAATGTAATAAAGTAATAAAATATTTGTCGAATAGCATAAAGTACTTCGTTCCTATCGGGTGTCCCACGACACCACACGGCTTGTTTATTTGCAATGGGTTCAATTTTAGGTTCAAACATAAATATAATAAACAATATCTTACACAAGGATATTTTAGGGACAGTGGGTGAATTCAATTTATTGTACATGAACAATATGAACATACGTGTTACTTTGTACGTGAACATATGGTGTATAATCCCATACAGTACTTTCTTTCTATTTCCATACTGAGAGATGATTCGTAAAAGGATGAGGGACGAAATAATCTAATAGGCAGCTTTGAGGTAGCTTTGAAAAGCCGTTAGGTAATTCAACATAACTTGAAATATACTACACTGAAAAAAATGGTAGCTTATCAAGTTAAAATTTTGCTTGTTTGAGTAAAATATAATAAAATTAATCATCAACATTTTTAAAACTACAAACCACAAATGATTATGACAATCAATTTGGAATGATTGAACGCTTAATTTTGGTGACGTCACCTTTGTAAACATTTATATTTAATTCTAATAAGATAAAATGATTAATCATATCAAGCTTTGCGACTTGCCAAAAAACTGATCAAGTTCTTAATAAAATCCACTAACATCATAGTGACATTAAAAAGTAATCTTACTACGGCCAACCAACTATACTTTATTACTGTAATCATGCACCTTTGTGCGCTCGTATATAAATAAATTGCATGAATGAAGGTAACACATACATATTATCAATTTTTTTTTCAGTGTAAAAAGTGGAAATAAGACATTCAAGAGAAAGTATTCATGCATGAAACTTAAGCACTTACGACACAAGAGGACATGAAACTTACACGCACAAAGTAGGTCACTCGCATACGGCAGTTTCCGTGTCGCGACACGTCTTTTTTACATGTTGCCCTAACGCAGACACGGGCCAGGGTCACAACAAGGGGCTGTCATGGGGCCACCTACCTTAAAATATCAGTTTTCAACTTAAATAAAATACTTTTAAATAATTTATCTGGTAGGTAGGTACTGTAAGTTTCTTTTTTATACAACTAAGTTGGCAAACGAACAAACTGTCTACCTGATGGTAAGTGGTAACAGTCACCTTATAATAAATAATAATGAATAAATAAATGTATTTATTTCAGGCATTTACGACCCATATTTACATGCGGAGAAAAATAATACCTAATTGATAGAACACTGTATAGGGGTGTCAACTCAAGTACATGTACATGTCAAAAATATAAATAAAACAAAGTTAAAAAAGTAAAAATAAAATAATCACAACCAACGTCACATATAACGTGCCGAGTAATTTTTGTTCTTGTCCACGTGTACAGAGATCCAGCGCCTATACATCACTGGACTCCTAACATCGTCAGAAACAGCCACGAGAAGTCTGTTGTCGAAACGACGCAGTCGTTGCCAAAAAGCGGCAATACGAGCTCTGGTTACGGCGAAAAAATCGGGGACCCCCGCCTCAGCAAACATGCCAGATGCGCTGCAGCACCGCGGAAACTGCATAAGAGCTCGAAACGCATCATTGTACTGGACTCTTATTCTGCTCACAGCTTTCTGCGTGAACGATATCCACAACTGGGAGGTGTACATACCGAGGCAGTACGCTTTGAAGAGTGTGGTCTTTACATCGTTGCTGCATTTTGAAAATCGCCGAGCGAGCATGTTGCCTCTGACCGCGAGGGCTCTTCGCTCGCGCTCAATGTCCATAATATCGTCATGCAGCTGTGAAACAGACCGCTGTATCCATGAAGTCACCAGGACATCGGAGACACAATTGATTTTCTTCTTATGTTACAATAGTTAATAATTTATTGATTCACGCTAAACCACAAACATGTTTACAAGTCAAGAAAACAATGTCGATTGATATATTACCTTTTGTCCTAGCAATAAACACCACACTACCTAACTCAAGTCTAGCTACGGCCCTGACTCTGGCGTAAATGGAACACTTTGCTGCGCGTTAAATCCTTAACTTTAAGACAACAAGGTCAGTTTCAAGTATTCTGCAAATATCTTTAGTAGCAGATATCACTCTCAGTGTACGAGTAAAGCAGCTTCTAGATATAAAAGCCGCATCCTTATTTTTTATTGTTTTTGTTTTTGTCATATTTTTTTATACAACGAAATTGGCGAACATCCTATGGTAAGTGTTTGCAACGCCTTAAATATTCACAATATACATATTTTGCTAACTATGGCATAAGCTCTGATGACCGCGCACATGCGCAGGAGCACAAAAATGGTATTTAACTACGGTATTCCTTGAACTGGAAGTATATCTACTCTCCTACCTTCCGCAGTCCCAGTTCCTACCTTTCTGAAATAAATATTTCCACACATTGCTTCGCTTACAAATATATGACGTTCCAGGGTGACACCAAACCTTTAACACTGCCGACCGAAATATTTTATGGAAATTGGCAGAATATTGTGCTCTTTGCCCTGATATAATATTTTCCTAAGACGCCAAACTGAACGCTTTTTTATGTTTCCACAACCCAACTCGACCACATTTTATGTGAACATAAAGCATATTTAAATCTGCACCTTCGACACATAGTAGTACGCAATCAGTATGCTATGCCTATTTTTCTGGGTTTCAAAGACGTAAATGAGTTTTTGTTGCTAATCGATCAGCATTAGTCCGAACAAGCTCAGCACTATTAATACATTTTTTACCACACACGCGGTGCCTAGTCTGAAAGGGATTTCATTTACGCTGTTTCGATTAATAATAATAAAACATTATGAAGCTTGAAAATTCTATTTGTCGTCCCTTTGTGTAGCGCTAATTACTCACGCAATAGAGTAGTGCCCAAACTTGTCGACAGTATAAATTATTCCGAAAAGTCGACTTATTTATTTGTAGCTCGTAAGCAATTGTTCTTCAAGAAAACCAAAGACCTAAAAGATATTCAGAAAGCAAAATTAAATTTTTATATTTACAGATATTGTATATTTCAATATTTTGATTTGTATATTTTAATATTTGATTATTATATTAATTTGGGGGGTGGTAGGGCTTCCGAGCTTACCTAGCCAGCTACCAACGTCTTATCTAAATTTGTCACCATAATAATAATATTAATAACTATTTTGTGTTCTGACAATTAAAGAAAAGATAGCCAGTTCCTTAGTTGTTAAGGAATCTAGCTAAAGCTCGCTTCCACCTTCCGCCCTTTCGTCACTAACCATCAAGTTAGATAAAGGCTAAGAGCCTCCATGTCGTATGTAAAAAAGGAAATGCATATCCATGCGTTGAGAGATAGGGAGCCACTGAAGTTTTCACCGAAAGTCTGAAACGTGATCATATTTTTGCAATGAAAATATGAAATGGATCACAAGATTATAAAGGTATTCCAGCTTATCAAGTAGATCGTCTGTGGCGTTTAATTACTTAACACCAGTATAGTTGGGAATCGAGAGCAATGTGACAGAGCAAGTATAACTTTAGTTTCGAACGCCAAAAAATACTGAAGTCATTCATCATTCTCTCACATAAAATATACATTTCGTGCTTTTCTCATATCTGTGGCAAATTTAAATATAAATGTACACCTTGTCCCGCATCTACTTGACTATCATACTTCCTTGACTGAGTTGACTGCTTGAAACGATCTCTTTAAAAGATAAGCTCGGTCTTGTACACTTCTGCCTTATATTATGTCTCTATATGTAAATTGCGTACCAAAAATATTGCATACCCTTTATAAAGTGGTTTGAAAGACGAGAATGGCAAAGTTGCAGTATCTTTTAGCAATACCTATGACGTATGATGCCAACAATAACAATCACAAATCACACCAAATTGCTTACATTGATACAGGATCTATGACCTGTATGTGATAGCCAAAAAAGTTATACCTACATCTTGAAGAAAAAGTAATGTAATAAACAGCAAGGTAATTTTGCTTGATTTTTCAGCTAGGTAATTTTGCTTGAGGTTCTGGAAGTCATAAGGTAAATTTGTTGGTGCATCGACATCGCCATCTTGTATGCTGAAATGCTGAAAATCATGTAGGTATATACATAGTTTATTTTTCTTTTTAGTGAAATAAAGAAACAATAAACTAAATTAATGAAATGTGAAAAACATTGTTTAATTGTTCGTCTGACTTTTATCGTCGTGTTTATAAAATACATTTCTTTTTCCATACGACAGGGAAGCTCTCGGCCTTCACCTCGCCTGATGCTAAGTGACGATAAGACCAAAGGTGGAAGTGAGCTTCACCTGGACTCCTCAACAACTGAGCAACTGGCTATCTTACCTCTAATTTTCGGAACACAACAATGCTATAAACATTGTTATTATGGCGACAAACTTAGGTAAGACGGTGGTAGCTAGCGGTCTCAGAAGCCCTGCCACCGATCAAACCGAGCAGAAAAACTTCTGCCCGAACCCCGAACCTCCCGATCAACATTCGGTGATCTCTACCACTAAACCACGGACACAGAATAGATAATAGTACTACGTACAGAACGGCCACTCACCTCCCCGCACTCATTTCAAATACCTCGTCCTATCCGGCACTTTGCTGTAGACATCACTGACACGTAAACAAGGGCGCGCGCGATCGCTCGGACGAGTAGACGCGAGCGCCGGGCGATAACAGAGACAGCGCTATGCGGGTGAAAGAGAAGGCAGTGGCTGTACTTCCCGCGTCATTTCGATTGATAACCGCTCACTCAGCCCTACTAGATTCCACGCACACATTTGCGCGTGTACGAACGTCATTTGTTTAAGTAGTAGTAATAGGTAATTGATTTGCGAACGTTGTATGGAGTGTCCGGGGTGTGCCACGGAGGCGGTTAAATGTACAAATAATGTAAGTGAAAACACTTTGGCTACAATTCACTACTACTTGTTACCTAGAGGTAGTAAACAATACTTTTAAATAAGGTTCACATTAAATAAGCGTCCACTGTCACGCGTTTTACATTCCGCAAATTCTCGCACAACCCATTTTTATTATTCAGGCGCCATAAAATCGTAGGGTGTCGATTTTATGGACAAATCACGTCAATCATTCATCGAAACACGAATGAAAATCCCATTTAGTTAAGAATGCATCACTTCTTACATCACATTGCTGAATGAAGAACTTTTCACTTTATGTGAAAGTAAAAAGATTCTAAAAAATTGGATTTTTAAAATTACACACAGAATTATTTTCTAATTGGAATGATACTTCAAAGATTTTATCAACTATCAAAAATATGTATAATGTGAAACTGCTATGTTTAATAGAGATAAATGGTTTCACCGTTAGATTTTTTGGATTTTATTTAAAAGCCCATATGCTACGGGCACCAAAATAACTTAATATACACGGTTATTTTTTTATTACCCTGGAAAATTTTAGGGACGCTTCAGGACACATCCAATATTTTATAAAAAATAAAAAAAATGAAATAAAAAAATTAAAAAAAATATTAAAAAAAATAAAAAAATCTCTAAAAATGCTGCTCTCAACTAGTGCAGCATTTTTTGTATTTTTTAAAAAATTAATATAAAATTAAGGAGGTTATTTTTTTTATTTATCGCACCTCCAGTCGTAAACTGGCTCAATCCAAAATTTTTGTGAATAGAGTTAAGTATACAGAACGATTTAAAAAAGCGCGCGCTATCGCCAAGTAAATCATAAACTGCCCTATGAAGGCTAGAAAAGGAGAAACTCAATCTTGTGTCTCTTTCTTACAAACGGATTCAGCACGTTTCATCATTACGATAGTGACGTATTTAGTGTTGCGTAACGAGTTGTTGGAGTAAGACGCTGCGCAACTAGTGGGAAAGTGGTGTAAATCTCAATGTGTCGCTGTAGGAGAAAACTTCCGGTATGTTTGCAACGTTTATTTTAATCGTAAAGTGACCAAATTTTGTTTTGAGTCACTTCATAACTGTAGAAAGCTGTGTTTTTTGAGACCTAAACCAAATAGCGATGGTTTATTACTGAGATTTTTATAGCAAATACTGGCTTACTATATTTTGAGCCTGTGTTTGATTAATTGATTTATAACTTTTTTGGTTTTTTTGTGCTTAGGTTTGTTTCTGAATAAAATAACATAATTTATGATGTTGCACTTAGGTAAGAGTCAGTTTATTATTAATTTTTTGCAAAAAAATAGTGAACTCGTTTATTTTTTTAGATATAAACTAACATAATGAAGAGAAGAGCTGACCATATTTTGAAAATGTTCACCACGCGAGAAGAAGAGGTTGGTACCTAATTTAGTAACAATTTGATATTCATTTTTTGCTTTAATAAAATACCTAGGGACCTTGTGGTGTTGCACCAGCATTCTTATAAATTATGATTGTTTATGCGCACAACTAATCTTTTTCTCCGACTCTTTTCTATTTAGTTAACTAAATACGATAACTATTTTTACAACCTATTTCACAGAATTACACAAGAGATAAAAGTGAATTAATCATCGAATCTACACCTGCCCCCCTAGCACGTCCACCAAAACACGATATGATAAAGCGGTTTATCGCGTTGAACTGTCAAAATACAATAGGGTTTCGTAGTATTTTGACAGTTCACCACGATAAATCGCTTTATCATATCGTGTTTTGGTGGACGTGCTACGGGGGCTGAAAGAGAAATGCAGGTGAATGTATGTATAACTATTGTTACTTAATTCTTACCTGTGGTTTTCATTTTTTTGTGCAGGCTACTGAAATTAATCTGTCAACCAGTTCATCTATTATTGAAAATACGCCAGAGAGAGACATACTTAATAAGGTGAGAACATTTTTCTTATCCAGATACATAAATAACAAAAAAAACAATACCAGGTTCATACAATTAATTTTTAGTAGGTGCTGATTAATTTTAAACTATTTACAAATGTTTTTATTTTTATTTTAAGCATCACAATGCTTAATCATTTCTGAACGTGTGAACACATCAGACCGGCTATCTAGAGACGCGGGTTTGAATCCCGCCTGCGCCACTGGGTGTTGTCTGTTTTTCAAGTTTTATTTCATTATTTACAAATGTATTTTAAGTATGTGTGATTTAATTATACCTAGTTTCCAGTTAGCACAAGATATTGAAGAATCTTGACTTGGGGCTAGCCCCAAATTAGGTTAAAAATTATTATTTAAATTTATTTAACATTTCCAGATTGTAATGGGTGTTAAAAAAGCTTGTAACAGTCCACCACCTATAATTGAAAACCAAATCCTATTTACACAGACGACCGAGACGCAAGTCGATACGTGTCAAACTGAGGTAAGTAATTTAACAAATTTTATGATGGTTTTATATTAAATTAACTTTTATGAATTATGTTATTTTACTTTTAGGAAGAAAAAAATACAGATAAGGCTGAAAATGAACAAAGTCAACCAAAATCATTTTCTCCAATAGTGCAAGCTTCGATCAGATCAAGATCATCAAGTTCGTCGTCATCCAGTTCCTGCTCATCCAGGTCTTCCTCATCTAGTTCATCCTCGTCGAAATCTAAGAGTTCGTCAAGTTCAAATCAGTCAAGACCCACTAATTCAGCTACACGTTCAGCAGTTCGTCCGAACTATCAGGTATCACCAATAAACTCTGATGAAAGTGACGTAGACTTGAGTGACTCGGACCCAACATACGCAAATAACACACGTAGAGGTGTTCCTAATAATTCTCGATCAAACTCCTCATCATCCTCGTCCTCACCTCCTAGGAATTTTTCAATATCTGACGACACTCCCCGTCAGTCTAGAAAACGTAAAAGGGACCCTGACAATTGGAAACAAAATAGGTTGAAAATGCTGAGAAACAGCGGGAAATCCTATGTATCCTTATCCAAATTAAAGAGACAGGTACCTGCTCGCAGCATTAAGGCAGCTTGTGCATGCAAGTTGAAATGCCCGGATAACATACAAAACGCAGACAGGGTCAATTTATTCGATCATTACTGGCAATTGAATAATATAAACTTACAGCGTAGTTACATCCGATCTTGTATGATGGAAGTCACACCTAAATATAAATATACAAATGCTGCACGACCAAGAAAACCCAATAACGCCTTTTTCTTTGTAGTAAACGGTACAAAAATCCGTGTCTACAAACTTTTTTTTATAAATACTCTGGACGTAAGTGACAGACAGTTAAGAACCATCAAGGCCAAAACAAACAGTCACGGTTTTGTAGAAAAGGATATGCGAGGACGACATGCAGGTAGAAAAGAAACAGACCCGATACTGATAGACGACATTAAAAAGCACATAAATTCTATACGAAAGATAGAATCACACTACTTGAGAGCACAGACAAGAAGAGAATTTATTTCAATCGGCAAAACTATTACAGACATCTGGAAAGATTTTAATAATCTTCAAAAGGAAAGTAATAAATCGGAGTGTGATTACTGGCTCTATAGCAAAATATTTAACACCGAATTTAATATTGGTTTTTTTCAACCAGCGAAAGACAGGTGTGACACTTGTGTAGCTTATGACCTTGCCTCGACGGAGCAGAAATTAGAGCTAAAACCTAATTATGATAAACATTTGGTCGAAAAACAACTGTGCCGAGAAGAAAAGAAGCGAGACCGCGACAACGTGGATGAAACTCACATTTGTGCTGTATTTGACTTACAGTCGGTAATGCTTTGCCCGAGCCCAGCCTATTTTTACTATTGCTCTAAAACGAATTGCCTTAATTTCACGATAACAGAACTGAATAAGAAACAAGACAAAGTAGCTTCATATGGACAAGTAAACTGTTACTTCTGGGACGAGACACAAGGAATGAGGGGACCGAACGAAATAGGATCGTGCATCTATGACTACTTAAAAGAGTTGAGTCAAAAGCACCCCGATGAAAAGCTGCACGTAACTTTTTACTCTGATAACTGTGCCGGTCAGAATAAAAATAAAGTGATTGCTAGCTTATATTCATTTGCAGTGGCCTCATTGCATAACATTGAAAGTATAACCCAAAAATACTTAATAAAAGGGCACACGCAAAATGAAGCGGACAATGTACACAGCCTCATAGAAAAGGAGATCAAAAAAAAATGAAAAATCTGGTCCTATTTATGTACCTTGCCAATACGCAACACTTGTCAAAAGTGCACGAAAAACAGGATAACCTTTTAAGGTCAAGGAACTAGACTACAAGTTTTTCTTGAACATCAAGAGCCTGCAAGAAAAATGGGGCTACAACTACAATGAAAACACAAATAAAGAAACGATAATTTGGAATAACATCAAAGTTTTGAAATTCGTGAATGGAAATACTTTTGAATTCGACTATAAGACTTCTTACACGGACGCGAAATATAATACTATTAATATGAGAAACAAGAGGAAAAAAAATGTTGAGCTTTGATGCAATCGAAATGGAACAGTTATATTCGCAGGAACTGAGCTTAAAAGAAAACAAAAAAAAAAAGACTTAAAGGAATTGGTGAGAAAAAATGTGATTCCCAGTTATTACAAAAGTTTTTATAACAATCTATGATAAGTACGTTTAGTAGAATCAAAGCATTCTAATTGTGTTCAAAAATATTAAACACAACTTTCTATTTTTAGTAAGGGCATTAGGTTATTAAGCTATGTAAACAGATATTTAATGATTGTAGCAATGCTAGAATTAAGAACGATTGTGATTATTTTAGTAGGTATTTTAGTACATAATTCATAAGTGAACATTTCGAAATTATACCTCATTGACTGATTTGCTTGGTTAACCTGTTCTAAAGTAATTTTAGTAATTGAACAGGATATTTTTTGTATGTTTTTCTATGTTTTCATTTTTTTTGTCTTTTACTCAATTATTGATTGTGTGTGTTCATTAATTGTGTTGATTCATTAATAAAAGTCATTCTATAAAAGTATTCTAAAGTTCAAAATGTTTTGTTTGTAGTTGATTTATATTGAATATTTATATTGTTGTATTAAGGTTTAGGTTCTAAAGTACCTGAATTTGTTTTTGTAGCAAATTAATTTAAGTTATGTTACTACTTGTGATACCTAAAAATAAAAAGATCTATTTGTCATACTGAGGTATAGATAAATAGTTGTTGTGTTACTATTACAATATTTAAAATTTTACTGTTTGTAGTGTAGAAATAAGCACAGCATGTGATATCGAAAGCGAATGACTGATTAGAAAGCAAATAATACTACTTAAGTTGATAAGTTTATTTCAACGGATAATAAAAAGGTGATTCGAATTTATGTTTTATTTCGCATACCATACAATTATTTTAGTACATAACTGCATCATTGAATATTCTTCCGCAAAATAATCTTAAAGTTAAGAATTAAAGGAAACTATTTGTAAATAAGCCATTCAATCAAACATATTACTAAGAAATAAAGAGACATGTCTATACAAAAGTCAAACCTTCAAAACTGTTTCGAGAACTAAACTGACTCTTTATTGGAAGTTTTTTTTCAGCATCATTTTACTCTACTATTTTGAAATATGATTAAAGAAATTATTATCTGCACCCGTGATCCTTAGATCAAATAACCTGTATCCCTTTAAATTTTGTAAATTACTTATTATTTCATAAAGTTATAGTGTGAATACCAAAAATTGACGTGGACCGAAATACGTTTTATTCATTTCCCAAAAATCATGAATTTTGGATTGAGCCAGTTTACGACTGGAGGTGCGTTATATTTAAATCATTCTAATACCATGTCGTGAAGCGTCCCTTAAATTTTCCAGGGTGATAAAAAAATAACCGTGTATAATAATACTCGAAGTTAATATAGGTAATGATCAAATCACTAAGTCACCAAGGTGACAGAAAAATGTTAACTCCATTCGAATAGTATTTTTTATAATATTCTGTTAATAGTACATTTCCTACTGCATACCCCTTAATCTGTGTTCCTTTACGCTATTATTCGTCAATATTGGCAAAATGTTATATCGTGCTCACCACAAAGAACGTAATAGAACTTTGGAATCTGCTAATATTTAAAGGATGCAACAAAATGAAAAATTCCAGACAGTGTTTGCCACTATGAATGTTACCCACAAGGAAATGGTTTACCTGAAACCATTGGAAATAGCTGCAAGGAATTGAATAGATTTAGTGCAGGACGAAAGTAAAACAAAATTGTACCGTATGCTTCAAGAATAGTTCAAGCTTAGATATCGAACTAATACTATAATTGTGAGTACTACGAGTATTATATTTTCTGTGTCGAACTAATGTTGGATTATAGTCTCTCCTATCAATTATTTTTATTAAGTAAGCATTGACACTGAGAAGGAACAATTGCTGACTTTTAAACAAATGTCACAAATTTTGTGACATGATTATCGCAATAAATATGGCTAGATTTTTATGGATTTTACTACCATTTTCAAGTTCCCTCTAGCACAGATTTATTGCAGTCACATCTGCAGAAACTCATAATTATTTTCAATTTTTCAACGTCGTGTCTCATAGCCGTGTTTAAGGATTTCTTGAGTGAAAGATGATTTACAGGCTGATCCATTAAATTGACAATAATAGGTTTTACATAATATGGTAAATATGGAATCAAGTTCATTGCTGGTTGAATGCGGAAGTGAAAATGTCTAAACTGAAAATTCCCAGCGATGATAAAATAGCAATCAGAAATGTGTGCTCTTTAGCAACAATAAAACACATTGCAATTATAAGATTCAGTCAATATGTAGAATGACGCTTCTATTTATTTTGCAAACTTTCAACGTATTGCTTATTAAAATATTTGGATGTGTCCCTATTCATGTCACCGTTTTGCGAAAGACAAGATGATAATTAAGGCTTTAACGTTGAGCGAACAACTAAGACATTAAAACATCAATTATTGCCATGGCGTGCTTAAACATTTATATAAAACCTCAAACTTTTAGGCAGTTTGAAGTCAAAACTTGTTTCTTTGAGCGCCAGATTCCGCGATACCTCGTTACGGGCGCGTTTACCTCACGTGCGGGAACCGGGCCAACTTTAAATCGTTCGCTATTTGTTTAATCTCCCGCTCGACAACAAACATTACCAAACGTTGACGAGTTTTCTCAAGGAATTACCGCCGCCGTGCGCTTTGACAAACTTCGCCTCCACCTTTGCGGTTGAGGCCGGCGTGGGGCCGCGATGTAATTTACACTGATAAAATGTCTGTATGATCAGTCAGTCGTATCAGGGGCCTAGACAAGTGGCAATCGTTTTATAACGAAACGATATCTAAATTCGTCATCGTCTCTGAGATAATGAAAACTAATTGCTAGCCAACGTAAGGATTAGCGATCGCTGTGTCGTATTGTTCTTTCTGTAAGAAAACAACATATTTTTTTTATTGCAACTAAGTTGGCAAACAAGCAAATGCCCACCTGATGGTAAGTGGTAACAGTTACCTATAATACATGTGGCTCCTGTGAGATTCGCAGCAAAACTGCAACCCCCACAAGAACCACAGTGTCCGTTGCCAACTTATGACTTAGGATGTAAAGTCGCGGTACCCAGTAATTTCAATGCCATATCTTAACCCTTCAAACCGGAACACAGTAATGCAAGCAATGCTGCTTTGCGGCAGAAATTGGTTATCTAAGTACTCAAAACTGAGAAATGGAAAAGAAATTGTTAAATACATGATTAAAATTAATATTTTCATTTCATTTTTAAAAAAATGAGTTGTTTTGAATAATATATTAAAGTTACGAAAAAGCAATTCGCCATTCATCGATTCGTTGGGAATCTATTTGTCTACCAACTGACATATCGGTTCGCCAAGCTATTTAGCGAAAGCTTATGCCAATCCCATACATTTTGTTTTTATCAAACTTCGTTATGGTTTTTAGACAAAGTGACAATTCATGTCACTTTGTCTAGTATCATCATCATCACAGCTCATATACGTCCCATCGAGGGGCACGAGCCTACCCTAACTAGTTATGTTAGGGCGATTAGGCCTTTGTCAAACTACGCTGGCCCAGTGCGGATTGGTTGACTTCACATACGCCTCTGAATTACTTCACAGGTGTAGGTATCCTCATGATGTATTCCTTTACCCTAGGAGTGTCAGATAAACGTATGTACATATGAAATTTGTGAAACGAAAAACACATTGGTACATGGCAGGATCGATCGCGGGCCTCCCGATTCTACTCGGGGCGCAGTCCAGTGCCGAGGCCACAGCTCCACCGACGTTCCTCTCAAGGACTCGATTAACCTTTAAGTATGAACGTGTAGCCTCACAGTCTCCGGGTGAATGTTAGTTTCTATGTTTTGTGTACTTCCCCCCGCTCCCCACACTTGAGTAGCTCAGTAGCTTCAGTTTTAGTATCAAAACGACCAGCGAAGGAGGAAGTTACGTCATTCAATGAAAAATACGTGAGTAATACTTATCTAAAAATCTTTTGGAGCCTGTCAGGCTACACGTCCATAGTTGTGTTATAAAAATATTTGTAAGTAACTTTGTTCTCTTTTTAGATTTTCTTGTAAACTTTGACTTAATTATGTTGGAATAGTAAAAAAAATAAAAGGGAGTATGGTAAATATTAGTTTTTTATAATTTCTAGTTGATTTTACGGCTGAAAACGTAGTTGTACTTAAAATTACCCAAGATGTGCCATTATATTTTAATTTTGAATGTTTTTAGAATTATTATAAAAAAGTGGCTTATACACGGTTATTTTTTTATCACCCTGGAAATTTTAAGGGACGCTTCACGGCATGGTATTAGAATGATTTAAATATAAATAAAAAAAATAACCCCCATCCTTAATTTTATATTAATTTTTTTAAAAATACAAAAAATGTTGCACTAGTCGAGAGCAGCATTTTTAGAGATTATTTTTTTTTTTTTTTTTTTATTTTTTTTTTTTATTTCATTTTTTTTTTTTTTTATATAATGTTGGATGTGTCCTGAAGTGTCCCTAAAATTTTCCAGGGTGATAAAAAAATAACCGTGTATATTCACGTATTTTTACTATAACTAAACCATACTTTAAGTTAAATATGGTATTCAAGCTATTTAAAATAATTTTGTTAAAAAAAACACTAATTAATATCAACGTAAATTTAGCCTGTGAGACTACACGTCCAGGATAGTGTTATGAAAAAATGACGTCCATACTTAAGGGTTAAGTATAACAAAGTTACGGAATAGATAGCGGGACTTTCCGATATTTGACTATTCGGAAATATTGTAGTATTGCGCTAATATTGGAAAATTTTAAAGAAAATAATTAATTTTCGTTTTCGAAATTTAACCTCTTATAATCAATTTTCTTTTATAACATTTCATAGGCCTCAATAATCATTGTTAAACAAGCGTGTAACTAATTGCGTATTTAGCATCTAGTTTGTGGGTTTCGTGTCCCGTTCATTTGTCCAAATTCGTGTCAACAAAGCTGATTAATTGTTCAGAGTTCTGCTGATTGTTCAGAGAGTCGACTCCATCATCCCCATATCTGTAATTAGAGAGGTCTAAAATCAAACGTTGCGATATTCGCTCTAAAAGTGATTGTGTTAAGATTTAAATCAGTCATGGTACATACCGACATTTTTTTGTCGTATCACTATTTCAGCTGTTGTAGTCAGAATATAAAAGTGTCCCCTGGACTGATATTATTGTTTTTATTTAATATTGAATTAATTATTGCATTTTTGATAAAAATAAGCTAAAGAGATAAGTTTAATTTTTAAAACATAATATTTTTAATCATGGAAATTAGTATGCATGAAACTAAAAACTTTGACCTGTCACAGGAACCTTCTTATTTTGAATAGACTATAGGTAGATTCAATAACATTCTACATGAAAATTATTTCAGCTGGAACTTTCGATCACGCTGAATCACCGACTTAGTCGGTAGAATTGTAAGGTTTTAAAATGTATATTTTAATATATTTATTATATTAAGCGAAGATAATAAACACTCTCCATTTTACTATTTTACAGCGCATTATATGCGAGGGTAAGTACTCGTAGGTACATATCTATAAAAACTTCGTCGCCTAACTAGTCTCATTCATATAAGTCTTAATATGTCATAATTAAAGAAATAAAATTACCTTAACCAAAACAACAATAACCAGAACACCGAATTAGGGAGGCAAAGTCTATTTCCGAGTTAGACGCTTGAAAACTCGGAATTTTAATTTTTAGCTTTTTACCCTTCTTAAATGCCATATTTGCATTGCAAATGTTAGGTGAGTTTGCTCGAGCTTAGAAAGGGAGAGAAAGAGCTTTCGTAAAACAAAGTAACACATCGCGTACAATATTGTTAAAAAATAATGTTAAATATTCCTGTAACCTTCATCATCATCATTTCAGCTAGAGACAACCACTAATTGTTCTAGGCCTCTCCAAAGGATCTCCGAACCGGTCCTGCGCTCGAATTCAGCGGCGTATGGGATCTTCACCAGATCGTCGGTCCACCTTGTGGGGACCAACACTGCGTATCCCGGTAGGCAGCCGCCACTTGAGGATATTTCCGCCCCAACGGCCGTCATCATCAGTCCTGCGACTCGAGCGATGTCCGTTATTACTGTGGGGATGAATTATTGAACATTGTAAATGAAAAACCGCATAATAGCCAGTTGAACTCGTGCAACTACCGGTATCGGTAACTACTTAAAGCGCATAGTGGCCCCAATGACCTTGCGTCGATCGTCCCGCACTGATTACATAGGAGTGAGTGAGTGAGAGTGAGGGGAATATTTAAGCAAACCTTTACGCGTAAGATGAATTATTTCAATTAAAAATTAATAAAGGCGAATAAGAAATATCTAAAAAGACCATCCGCTAGAATATTGTTCACTTTATTTATTGAAATCGAAAGTATATAGTATAAGATTTAACCTAATATTTACGATGCGATTAGGTGATATAGGTTTAGGATTTAAGTTTTAAAATCAAGGCATGTTTGGGTCACATTTGAACCAAGTTTTAATTAATTTATCCAAAAATTAAAAAGACCATCCTCTAAAGAATGCGTTGAATAATAACATATCTTTTTTAAATATTTTTTTAATTCAATATTTATGAAGAGAACCGGTTTATTCTGCAGTGATTTTTTTATGATTGACCCTACTATGCGCCTTAAATATCTACTATTTCCACATGTTTTCCTTAATATGTGCTGTAAGACATTGTTTCTTGCCAAAATTCATGATTTTTTTTATATAGGGCAGCAAAGCTCTTAGCCTTCATCTCGCCTGATGGTAACTGAAGATAAGGCCGAAGGCGGAAGCGAGCTTCACCCGGACCCCTCAACAGCTGAGAAACTGGCTATCTTACCTCTACATAATTGTTGGAACACGACAATGCTATTAACATTGTTATTATGGCGACAAACATAGGTAAGACAGTGGTAGCTAGCCAGTCATCTCAGCCAGGCTCAGAAGCCCTACCACCAAGCAAAACGAGCTGAAAAATTTCTGCCCCCATAGGGAATTGAACCTGGACCTCCCGATCAACACCCGATGGTCTCAACCACTAGACCAGGGAGGCGGTCATAAGTTCAGGGAACCAGCGATTCTAGGTCAACGGAAAATACAGTATGTGGACTCGGCCCCTCTAAAATTTTATACCTACGGCCGCTTGGCATCGCTTGGAGCGTGGCCCGCGATAGGGCTGCTCGCTTACCGACCGTTCGCTTCGTTTGACTCGTGCGTATGCCCTGCGGTGAACTGCATTCGTAACAGCCCTTGTAGCTATGCGATCCAAGTGCGATCCAGATCGAGGCGCGTAGGCATAGCGCGTGTTTCGATCGTTTCTATGAAGTCAATCTACTGTATATACTATTACCGTGCTATAGGTTTCGATTCCCTTGTGAAATCGCAAAATATGTGACAAAACGGTCACGTCTTTTGATCGCGTTGACATCCAAGTTTGATTTTTCACAGCTGAAAGAGACCGTAGTCCCGACTATTTGACATTTTCAGTTTGATATCTCTACGCGTTTCTGAGAAAAATTCTTGACAGACAGACAGACGGACAACAAAGTGTTCCTAAAAGGGTTCTGTTTTTTCCTTTTGAGGTATGGAACTACAGTGAAGCTTATAAAAGTTCCAGGTAGCAAAGTGTGTCGTTTTCTTGGAAGTCCACGGTGGCATTATGGTCATGGCGTCAACACGGTGTGTTGAAGACGCAGGTTGGAATCCTGTCGGAGGTGCAATGTTTTTTTTTTGGATTAACTTATTTATTTTCAACTTATTTCACATTTTCAAACAAAATGCAAAGTCACATATGTTATTATTTATATTTTGTTTTTGTTTTACTCCTTATTAGCATAGATTGTTTCCGATGCATAGAAAAAGTTCTTGCATCACTAGCGCACTTTAAATAATTTGTGCGAGTGTAAAAGTAATATGCCACACGAAAAGTTGATGTAATTCTTAAATCGTCAATGATCGTCAAATTGATCGATTTCTGTAGGGTTACTCTTGAACCAAATCCAATCGATCGGCATTGAGATTGTGATTTTTCATACGCTTATTTAACAATACTAGTGACAAAGTGGATCCGTTTTTTTAGAAAATTAGATAGCACCGAGTTTGGTTCACACAAAATCACCACAATACGGTTCTAATTTTGTGCCAATGTGGAAAATCAAGCGTACAAAAAATCACAATCTCAATGTCGATCGATTGAAAATGGTTCAAGAGTAGGCCTACTGATCGGTCGATTCATTGACAAATACTCCTAGACCATTCTAACGACCACGTTAAAAATGCTGAAAATCGTGTTAAAAATGTGTTCACATCAGAATTTTTGAATATAAATGATTGATTGTGAGTTATAAAATCCTCTAAACCATGTTTTCCTAACTACTGAGCCATATAAATCTATATTCAAAACTCATTATAAAGGTCGATGCGATAAAGTTTGCTGTAAGTGTTGTTAATACCCCATTCAAATAGTTTATGACTTTCACCGTGACAACAGTTCCGTTGTTTGTTAGAAGAGGTCACATTCATTCCCGCTCGTATTTTATGTCACCATCATAGTATAAACAACTGTAAAAATTATGTTTTGCCAATTTTATGGATGTTGTTTGCAGCGCGATAAATAGATTTTTGACAAACACCTATTATATACGCTTGCAGGTAGAAACCTTTACTTGTCTATTTTAATACATTGAGAATATTTATTTTACTGACATTGTGTCACTCTCGTTTTGTTTGGTTTGAAATATAATGTTTTGCTAAGTTGATTTTTTATGAATTATTATTTTGATAAGGCTAAGTAAATTCATACCTGATACGAAGCTAGGTGTTAAGTCGGTTTGTTTACAGTTTATTCAGGACCTTCCTAGAGAATTTTATCATTTCGCAGAAACACTTTTGACTTAGGACTTTTCTGAAAACCATTTTTAAAAGTCGTGTTAAAAGTATAATGAGTTTGATTAAATATGATTAAAACTAAATCAAAATAATTTTTATTTAAATATAACTTGATAGAAAGCTCTTTTGAATCGTCCAAATTTTTTACATACCACCCAGTCAGGACATCTTTTAGCTGATAAAAAGAATGGGTGCAAGAGAGACTTAACAGAAGTACCAATACACAATGATATTTCTTTACATAGTTACACACAAAAACATTTCTTTACATTTTCACGAGGGATGTGAACATAATTTGTAGATATTACTTTGCTTCACCAAGCATTAGCATCGTTCAAATAATTGTTTACTTTTTTATTACCTTTAATCATTATAGTCTTTCTTACATGTGCGCTTTAAACTACAGGCAACTCAGTTGCACTTTGTGAAACTTTGTTATAAAAAGTTATACAATAACAAGCCTCAATTTTTAGGAGCCTGTATATTGCTACGGCAGTATTATTTTTATTTTTTGTGCATAAGTTATGATTTTGAAAATTGGTATGAGATGTATTATAATTTTTAAAGACATACATTTTCATAAATATACTGTCCTGCTAAAGTCAATATAGGTACGCATACGCTACGCAGCATATTATCGGTCCATATACCGTAGTGTCTTACTTAAGGTAAAAGTCTTCAATTCGTGCGTATTGCCAGTGATGACGTACGTAACTGAGAGGTATCCGCTTACACTGTGTCTCATAAGAAAGCTCAAGGTCACTCAAAGGGCAATGGAGAGGGCTGTGCTCAAGTTTCTCTACGCGATCGTAACAGAAATGATTAGATCCGTAGGAAAACTAGAGTCACCGACATAGCCTAGAGAATTGCAAACCTTTAAGTGACAGTGGGCAGGACACATAGCTGACAGGACGGACGGCCGTTGGGGCGGAAAGGTCCTTGAGTAGCGGCCGCGTACTGGAAAACGCAGCGTTGGTAGTCCCCTCACAAGGTGAATCGACAATCTGGTGAAGGTCGCAGGTAGCCGCTGGATGCGGAGGTGCAGGAGCGATCGATTTGGAGATCCTTGGGAGAGGCCTGTGTCCAATAGTGAACGTCTCTTGAGTGAAATGATGTTGAAAGCCAGTATATTAATTTATTTCTAAAAATCTCTTAGAACCCCTTGCTCGTAAATTATAAATAACCCGAATTGTTCTTTTTTGAAGTACCAAAATGCTATAGTTTTGTGTATGTATGCATGAGTGTTTGTGTTAATAAAGTAAATACTGGCCAGTTACAATATACCTAATATCCGCAAAGTAAGTCCCGTTTAAAGAAGCTCGTCTGTCGTCTTAATTCCACTTTATTTATTTCCCCTTTAGAAAAAGACAATCTTAAGTTTGTTCCGCCGACTAAGCGTTACTTAATCCACTGAGAAATCAGATCAACTTTTGTTAACCCCAAATAACATACCAGAAACTTAAGACCTAAGCGAAGAATCGGTTTTATCTTGCAAAGTTCGACACAAATTGTGCCGCGGCTTAGTTAGATAACTTTTGCGCCGCTACCAATCGAACATTTCACAATTCATTTGATATTATTGGTGTTTGACTTTTGAGCGGTGATTTTAATAGTTATGTTAACTTAGTGGTTTCCGAGTTCGTCGGCGCTGCTTCATCTAGCCAACTTAGTTTGAAATTCAATGCTATCGCGGAATATTTAATAAAGTTATCCTAGGGAGTGGCGAACTAAAATTAGATTGGCACTTATAAAGTGGAATTAGTTGATGTGAACTTTCCAAGTTGTAATGTTAAAATAGTTTGACTCTATTTTTGCTCAATACATAGAAACTATGATTTCGTACAATTTGTCTAAGTCCCATCGACTTATGCAAAAGGAAAAACAATTAATAGTAAAAAAAAAATTAACAAGCTTTTATTATTGCATTGTCACGCGATATACATATGCATGCAAAATGTCAGCTCAATCGGAAACCGGGAAGTTGGTCTTTCGCTTGCAAGATTTCATTACAGACACGGGACAGGTAAAGTAAATAAAAGCTTGTAATAAGTAAATAAGATTCGTTATTGTTTGAGGAGTACTAGGAGCGCAGACTATGAGGAAAATACATTAGCAAAAGGCTCGAATTTAATCCGGAAAGATAGTTATTTTCAAATAAGTCGTGTAAATAAAAAGGCAGTTTTATCGTGTCGCATTTTTTCAAAGTCAGCTAAAAGCTAAGCTAAAAGAAAATAACAAATACATAAAGCAAAAAACACATTTTTGTTTAATTCCTATTAGAGTTGTGGTGCAATTTCAACCAGTGTTCAAAAATCTTATTTTCGTGTATATATACTCACATACTGTCCTCATTAAGGAGTTGCCGACACTTTGTGGTCTGCTCCAAAAAGAGATGCCTTTGGCGCAGGATAGCAAAGAAATCGAGGACCCCAGCGTCGTCGGCGAACATTTACGACGCGCTGCACTATCGAGGTAGGTTAAGCATTTTTCTAAATGCATCATTGTAATGCACTCTAAGGGTGTAAAAAGCTCGACTTTTGTAGATGGTTTACAATTGACAAGTATAAAAGTAGCATAATTTTAGCATCTCTAGACTTGGAACGCAGATGTGCCAAGTTATTACAGCGCACCGCCAGCGCCAGCCGCTCGCGTTCCATGTTGATGTCGTCTCGTCACTCATATTCTCAGTCGTATGACATCCAGATACCTGTACTGTCTTACAACCCGAACTAGCGAACCATAGAGGCACACCTTTCCGTACCCCTCCTATACCTCGTATAAAAACAAGTAATTCGGTTTTTAGGCAAGGTAGTTCATTCCATTTTGTTTCGCGAACTCTTCACATATTTTAAATAACATACGCATACCATTGATCGAGCGGCTGAGGAGTACCATGTCGTCAGCATAACTTAGGTTATTTGAACAAACTTCTTGCACATGACAACCTATTCCAGTACCCCTCAGCTCCTCGATCGTAAGGCCCAAGATGAACATCGAGTTTACACAACATCATCATCATCACAACAGCTCATATACGTCCCCGCCGAGGGGCTCGAGCCTACCCTAAGTTAGGGTGTCCAGGCCCCAGTCAACCACGCCGTCCCAACGCGGTTTGGTCGACTTCACATACACATTTGAATTTCATCGTAGATGTATGCAGGTTGCCTCACGATGTTTTCCTTCACCGTAGAAGCGTCAGACAAATGTACATATGAAATTCGAAAACGAAAAACACTTTGGTACAATGCGGTCTCGAATCCCTGACCTCCCGATTGGAAGGCAAGTGCCGAGTCCACAGCGCCACCGACGCTCAACATAGGTGAGTAAAGGTGCAAACAAACTGGGGTTATGTGATGCCACGTTATGTGACTGGTCGCGTTAACGATGTCACGTAAGTGTAGTTCTAAATAATGATTTTTCATACATTTTCTATTAAGACCGATGTCTTCTGATGGACGTAACATCACATACGTGGCATCTCATAAGCCCAGTTTGTTTCCACCTTTATACCTACGGCCCGCAATGCCGGGAGTTCCAAGAAAGCAGGAACTTCAGAAGGCGCGGCGCGCAATAGCACTGCAGCTCGTCAAAGGTCAACTGAATTACTAACTTCACATAAAACCAAACGTCATGAAAAATTGTAACTAGTAGTTAATCCCGAGGCGAGGGACGCCATAACAAAGGGATTACACGCACCAAGCGGGTAATTAATGAGCTCTTTGCGGTGCCCTCTTTAATTTTGCATAATCAGCGTGCCCATAATCATGTTCCTGCCATAGGCCTTTGCACTGCGAAATTATTAACATTACTCGAGCTGAAGTGTTTTTAAGACAGCTTCATTTGACCTCCTTTGTCCGAAAACAAAAGAAATTAAATATTGAGCCCCTAAAACTGATGACGGCCGTTTCGGAAGTGCCTAGCATCTGACTTGAAAAGTTGTGTAGGTTTCGGGTCCAAGCGGCGTGCTTCCGGGTTTCCATCATACATGCAGAGTAACTCAGTTCTTTAAACACTACTGTTCACGACCAACGTATACAGCCTTTTTATACCTCTTTTATACTCAGTATTGTCACCTTTATATAAATTGAATATAATAATATGTCATTTAAACAGTATGTGTGTCAAAAAACTAAACTGGTGTTATCATTTACAACTACTATTTAGTCAAATTATTAAGTGTATTTAAATTCATATTATCCGTTATAAGAGGATCCTAGAATTTTTTTTTCATGGCAATAATTTACTGTTATAATCGTATTTACTATACCACTTATTTAACTAAACTATTTCCTTGACTTATAGAATGTATATCACTCAATCTATGTTTAGTCTCTTCAACAAACTCTTTAGTAATATATTTATTGAATTTATTTTAAAAATAAAAAAAAATTATATTTGTTTATTATTATGACTAATACAAGTCTATGTTAATTGCTTTTATTATGTATAATGCTATGCACTTCCTGTTGTATGGCATACCTTTTCCAGAAATTGCTAGTTTTATGTTTATGTATCTGCCATTTGTTGTTGTTTAAGTTTTTCTTTGTCTAATAAAGTAAAAAATATCCATTCATTCATTATTACATATAAAATATGGCTTTTTGTAACATCGTTAAATATTTTAATGAGAATTAAATATTTGTCATATTATTCCTAATAAATAAATTCCTCTGTACTTGCTAAATTATACTGTTGCGTTAATACTTATTATGTCTGAAAACCGACGCTGACTTATCTTGATGCCTCTCAAAACTAAATGTAATATGGTTTCACTTTTTAATGTTCACATCTTAATAATTGTGTGGCAAGCAAATCAAAATAAAAGGTAGGTACTTCCTTTAAATAAATGAATTGAATTGAATTGAATGTTTCATTAATTCTCGGTAATTAAATTTCACGGATGTCGTAAGCCAGCTAATTTTAGCTTGCTTTTACATCTCATTATAAGGATGGATATTATTAATGCTTCTGGCTCTGAGCTCAATCGTTGATGAAAGAAAAATACAATGCTCCAAATGATGCTTATAAGAACCTACCACGCTGTATAAAGTAGTGTTAAAACTTCATTCACGCCCTGTTTTACAGTTATTATTTTTATACGCCTAAGTCTGTAAAAATCTTAGTAGGCATTTTATTTTTATTCACAACCGGATTTCCTTTTCACTTGATGCTTAAATAATTATCGGCCAAATGTGCAAGTAACCATTACCTAGATTCCTCAAACACAAAATAACTGACTAAAATAAAAAAATGTAATAGGTAACAATAAGAGGAACTCAGATAAAATATGTTTATGTAACAATAAGAGGAACTCGGTAGCGCAGTGGTTTATGCGCTTGACTTACGATTGCTAAAGTTATGATTATAAATGATTAAATATTTTGTATGTTCTACAGAAATTTGTTCCGGTCTGGGCGTATGTGCATGTGATATTCTATGTTTGTAACTGCACCCACGACACAGTGGAAAATCATAATGTGGGGCGATGTTTTTTTTTTTAAAATGATGGGTGATCATCCGATGGTTGAGACCACCGATATTAATCTGACGGTGCGAGGTTCGATTCCCCGAGAAGGCGAGTTTTCTGCTTAGTTGGGTCGGTAGTAGGACTTCCAAGCCCGCCTTCCTAGCTACCACTAGCGTGCCTAAGTTTGCCATAATAACAATATTAATAATATTTTAATGTTCTGATATTTACAAGTAAGATAGCCAATTTCTTAGTCGTTATAAGTCAGGTAAAACTCGCTTCCATCCTCTGCCTTATAGTCACGTACCATCAGATGAGATAAAGGGCATAAGAACTTGCCTGGTTTCCGTGAAAAATAAATCGGTTGAATATGTTATTTCAAGCCCAAACTGAAAAATGTTATACGAGTATACACTAATATTATAAAGAGGAGAGATTTGAGTGTTTGTTTGTTTGATATGAAAAGGCTCCGAAACTACTGGACCAATTAGAAAAATTCTTTCAAATTGAGAATCCTACGTTATCCCTGATGAACATAGGCTATAACATTATTTTTCCCACGGGAAAACAAAAATAACGCGGGCGAAGCTGCGAGTATTCTATAAAAAGAGTCGTAGAGAACTACTCGTATATTACGATATACAAGTAGTTCTACGAAGTTTAAGGCGATGGATTTTAATGACTTATAGTAGTAAGTTACAGCGGTCATAAATTCTCGGCACCGCTACCAAGACTCGGTTTCAATTTCATAAAATAACTGCCATCAAGAATGAATCAATGAACTACTTACTACTTATAACGGAGCTTGGTGATGGAGGAGTGTACGCTCAGCGAACGATTGCTAAAGTTAAGCAACGTTGACCGTGGTCAGTCCTATGATGGGTGACCAAAATACGAAACATCTCGAGCCCCTCCGTGCTTTGGAAGGCACGTTAAACAGTGGGTCCTGCGGCTGATCTCGCCCTAGTCGTGTCGACTAACCGTCCCATCGGACTAGGTGAGTGAATGAAACTGAGAGTGTACCTACTCGTACTTGCGTTTGCGCAGTCACTTGTGCACTATAATATCACCTGCGCATATGGCTATTCAATGTTGAGATTGACCGCCGTGACCGAATATCGGTTAGGAGGACATTATTATTACACTTGTAATGATTTTCATAAATAAAAAATTGGATTGTGTGAAGTACAGCTCAGCTACCCTAAAGGACATTGCTCTGCGTCCATACATTGTTCGCCCCAATACCAACAGCAGTGAAAATAGTTATTTTCACTACAAGTGCGGGAAGCCTGTCATTGCAACGAGTTCCGACAAATGTCGTCCCGAGCCGAAGGCGAGGGTTGACAGTCGGATCAAGTGGAAATGACAGTCCCGCACGTGTATTGAACAACTGTTTTTAATACAGTTGCGAAAAAATGAAACAATAAATACGTAGCGACCATATGTAGCAATGTACCTGCTTTTGGACTTTACAGGTAAAAGGTAAAATACTCACACTCGTATTTTCAGCAATTAAACATAATTCCGGTGGTGTTAAATCAATTAATATGTTATCAGAGTCACTCATTTTATAGAATTATTAAACTTTTAAGCAAATAACAACAATCAATAATCACGCAGAGAAAATTTTCAAAAATGGCGCCAAATATGTCGTCGTACGTATACAGCAGTGACGACGCAAATGCGTGCTATGCTTTGCTTTCCATTTTTTTAAAAGCAAGGTCCGGCCATGCTTTTTGTTATGCTTTGCTTTTAGGCATGCTTTTACATAACAAAATCTGGTAGACCAGTCAGATTATTTAGCGCAATCTTAACTTAGCATGCTAGAAAAAAGCAGGAAAAAAGCTAAATGTGTGTCAGATTCTAGACATTTGGTAAAGAAAAGGCACTAGTGCGTAATGGTGGTCATCCCTCACGCTAAACAGCCCTGCAATATACTACTTTTTGAGCAACTGTATTAAAAAATGCTTTTCGTATAACTAGACATTAGTTAATACTGTACGTCCACATTAATTACTACGGACAAGCTTCGAAATCTAATTATATACTTATCAAAATAAATTAGAGTTTGAGGTTAGTTGAAGTAACACTTTGTTTCGTTAGAGCAATAGGTACATATAGTCCATACCTAAACAAATCTTAAATAATAATTATTGCAATAAATCAAAGAATTATATTTGTTCATTTATATTTGTAACTAGCTGTCCCCGCGACTTCGTCCGCGTGAAATAGTAACTTTTGTTGAGGTTGATAAAAAATAGCCTATGTTATACCTTATATAATTAGCTATCTATTAGTGAAATTCCCGTCAAAATCGGTTCAGCCGTTTCGGAGACTAGCGGGAACAAACAGACAGAGAGACATTACAAACAGACACTTCAATTGTATTTATTTCTATAGATGAGTGTTATAAAATATGCATAAAATTATGGCGCAAATCAAATCATTGTTGGTCATGGGGCGATTTTCGACATTGTCCTTTGCTGAAATTGCCACACATTTTTGCGTGCTGTCCTAGCATCACAAAGCACACACTGTACTTACAACGAACTTTGAGTCAATCTTTGATTATAGACCAAAAGAGTATCCTCTATATTTTTAGCAACTTTAAGTGCCACGCCACCTTTTAACCTTTCAGTGTGTTAAAAATACTACAGCAACTTAACGCAAATTTATTTTGCGTAAAAATACTTAAATGATCTACTGCTTTCTTAATTTTTTTCAGATACATATGTTACCTATAGACCGGGAGGCCGCCGCATGGAAACAGAATGGGACAATAATTAGTCATATCGATTTTGGCCCCATTTACGTTGATGAGATTTACGTTTTGATTACGTAGCCCCTCGTAATACCTATCTTAGCCATATAGCGCCAAAATGTCGCAAATCTTGGGTGCGACAAAAGTGGAATCGATTTAAAAAAAACATTAACAAGTTACTAAAAAACATTAAATTTTCTAAAATTTTTGATACTAATATTTATCAAGTCACATACTATAAAAGCTTTAATTTGTTCGCATTCACTTTTATTTCTATATTATTTAAACATTTCAACCTACGCGAGTATTTCTAAATTAATCAAAATCAGAAACCTCTGTTCGGCTGCTATGCCTCTTAGCGACTTGGATCGGCAAACTTTCCATGACTGTGGTATCCTGTGAAGCGGAGGTACTTCTCCAGCCAGACTACTCATTATAGCGATCAACAATATATACCTTACCTCTCTTAACATTGCTTGAGTATTCATTGTACCGTGCTTCACTGCTGTATCCTAAAATCTTAGGTACAAAATTTGTTCTAACAGGAATAAACCTTCCTGTCTTCAGGTGAGCCGACAAAGGTTATAACCAAGGCCAATATTAGCGAAGCGTTTGACGGCAACCTTGATAGCTCTTCCCCTTTCAAAATCTCACGAAACACCAGCAATCTTCATTAAACTTGAGTTAAAATCATCCGCGTGTTCATTATGCCGAAGTTTGCTCGTACAATTATCTCGTGAGCTCGGAGATCTTTTGATCTCCTCAGCTTATGCACCCAAATCTTGCTTACCGAGCGTGCATTATACGCTCATATGCTCAGTGCTACGATAGAGATTACCTCGTCGTGGAATATTGACAAGACTGTCTTTGGTAAATCAGTCTTTGACGTTCCTAGTCTTAACAGCTTCTATAAATTTTTATTGTGAATTGGAGTTGAGGTAACTAAAAGGTTTACCTATGAAGTTGGAATAAAAACTTTACCTATGAAGTTGCCGGTGTACAATTTCTGCAACACTCGCCATTTAAAATGTAAGTCTATGTATAGTTACTACAAGTGGAAACTGATAATTGGCCATCAGTGATTTAATTGCCCTAGGTACATATAAAGTGTAACTAGCTGTAAGTTTCCCTAAAATATTAAAATAAAATAAATAAAATAAAATAACTGGCAATTCTAAATTTCCAAGATTTTCGTTTGAAGGAAAACTTTTTTCGGACTCAGTTTTTGTTGTTTTGATTCTTTTTGACAATCTTGAGCGGTAATCATGTTGGTTAGACCTTGATTCGGTACCTAGGTAATGGCCAAAACGAAAAGTTACCCCTACAAAAGTGATGATCTAGCGCCGGGGTAATTTATCACAAATTTTTTTATCAAATAACATGAGCATTAGTGCGAATATGTAGGTAGGTACTATAAGGAACTGGACACAGTGATGGAGCCGACCAGCCTTGGTCTAGTGACGCCTTAACTATTCGGTAGGAAATAATTATCAGTGTTTCAATCACAGTGTTTGTTATCGAACTCCTACCGATCGATTTAAATTATTTTTTTTAAATTTTAAAATAATTTTTATTTTTTTAAATTTAAAATACTTTTTTTTAGGAACAAAGTATAAAATGTCATTGTAGAGTTTATGAACAACTTTTTGTCAGGAAAAATTTTCAATAGCGGTAATATTAATATTATTTTCAATAGCGACCCGATCTGGCCTCGCACGGATATTAAGTAGCTTTATAATATAAAAAAAAACCACGCCGGGGAAACCGCGGGCGGGCCGCTAGAAGGTAAAACTATTTCAAAACCATTCAGTATAATTGGTAACCTTATTTTTTTACTAATCATAAGTAAAAAGTAACCATTTACTTGTGATTAGTGTGGATTTTTTTACGTGGTTGTAACATTTGCAAGTATGGGAGAAGTCCCATTGTAAGTAGCCTGAATAAAATGAAAAAAATAAGCTCATCAATTATAATGTTTTGTTCTGAAATACTTTTACCTTTTTTATACTTCTGAGTACAATTAACTAGGTATCAAATAAATAGAAACTAAAAGTTTTTTTTTAACTTTGACTTGTAATTTTAAATTCGAGTTTAAATAAACAGTACCTGTCCGCATCTTGTCTTCTGTGTTATTGATATGTGTTAAATTCTGTGTGCATATTATTGTGAATAAATGTGCGCTGAATTATAATCTTAAAATGCTCACAAGAAATCACAAGAATTGCAATTTTATTGAATTGAATAGATATGAACATTGTAATAATTTATCATTTTCGCAAAATAGGAATTTAGTCTTTAATCAGTTATGTTTTAAAATTAATATTATTTTAGATTTCCTATTATATCAGTCAGAATTTCTTTCTCTCGATAAAGTTAAAGAATTTGTTTCACGTAATGACATTCCTAAATCATTGCAAGAGGCTAACAATTTTAAGAAGATGGAACTAAAGCAAAAACATATCACGGACTTTTTCCGCAGTGCCGTGGTCCCAGTGATGGGTGGCGTGGACTGTCCTCTTTTTCGTTCATAAAAGTAATTTTGTTTTATTCCATCAAAACATTGCTAGTATTTTAAAAAAACAGGATCTTTTGGAGATTGCCCTAACTGACCTTTTGCAGGAGTTGGGCTATATTGACGTTGTATGTCTTTCGGAGACCTTCGTTAAAAAAGGAACTGAAAGAAATATAAATATTCCTAATTATAATTTGGCAACAACATTTTGTAGACATGAACGCAGAGGTGGAACTTGCATTCTCGTTAAGAATAATATAGACTTTACACCAGTATGTATAACTGAAGCAACGCCATTTTCATTTGAATGCTGTGGAATAGAGATACCAATGCATAAGTTACTTATATTTTGTATTTATAGAACACCAGCATCTAAAGTAGATATATTTTTGAAACAATTACAGTCTCTTTTGTTTCGAATGTCGCGTAAGCGTCATAAGAATATTATTATTTGCGGGGATTTCAATATAGATATATTGCAAGCACTCAAAAGAACTGATAAGTATACTGTCAAATAATAATCTTAGTAATCATATTACGAAGCCGACCAGATTGTCCTCTTGTCTGGATCTTGTGGCAAGCAATCTTCCAAATGTCCACTCTTCATTACATCGTCTTTGTTTGTCTGACCACGAAATGGGTCAAAGTATTAAATTTCGCGTTGAAAAACACCAAAAGTACAGAAAATCACCATCTTTCTGGTTCGAAAGAAAGCGTGACTTTTGTAAACATAATGTGAATAAATTTTTAAGTTGTATGTCGTCTCTTTCTTTTAATGAGGTTCTATCAGAGAATGAAACTGAAAACGCATTTAATACGTTTCATGATTTGGTTACTTTATTTTATAATCTTTGTTTTCCAATAATAAAAATAAAAAACGTAATAAAAAAAATAAAAACAAAGTGGTAGACTCTCTAACTAGTTGGTAGCCGCTATTTAAATCATTAGGTATCTTGCCTCTCCCATGCTTATACATTTTTGAGATTTGCTTATTTGTTAAGAAACATTTTGGATTATTTAAAACAAACAAGGATTATGTTTACCGAGGTAGAAAGGAAAATAAACTGTATGTTCCCTATCAAAGGCTGAAAATCGTTTCAAGAAATTCATACAATATGGCTATCAGGATTTTTAACAAACTACCAAATAAAGTCACAAGTCTTCCCTTTACTAAATTCAAAAAGGCATTGTTTGACATATTACTTAATAAAATATATTACAATGTTGGAGAGTATTTATGTGATCGAATAGAGTAATATGACATTAATGACATAATAATGAGAATTTTAAATGATTGGACATTTTGTAATGTGCTATTTGTTTTCTTTGTTAATGTAATAATATTTATGTGATCAAATAGAGTAATATGACATTAATGACATAATAATGAGAATTTTAAATGATTGGACATTTAAAATTACATGTAATAATTAATGTAATAATGATTAAAGGTAATGAATATGACAATGAAAATAGAATAGTAAGTATGACATTATTATTGAATGTGACATGATGACTGAAATTTTAAATACTAGTTATTAATATCATAACAATGAAATATTTTTTTTGTGGTACCTATAATGTAAGAATGTACCTATAAAGGACGGAAAATTTGCACGTTGACTAATGACTTTTATATTGTTATGTGATTTGTTGTTTAATTAATGTAATAATGATAACAGGTAACTAATATGACAATGATAATAGAATTGAAAGTATGACATTACTATTGATTGTGACATGATGACTGAAATTTTAAATACTAGTTATTAATATCATAACAATGAAATATTTTTTTTGTGGTACCTATAATGTAAGAATGTACCTATAAAGGACGGAAAATTTGCACGTTGACTAAGTCAACAGGATATGTGGGCTCAATGAAACTGTAACACCTTTAGAACCATATTCTGGCAAATAAAGATTTCTATTCTATTCTATTCTATTCAAATAAATAAATAAAGTTGAAAAAATTCCGTCAAATAGTCTGTCCGTGAAATCATTATGTAGAATTAGTTAATTATACATGTTGTTACCGCGTGTTTAACTTACATTCCTATAAAATCTGAATCTTTTATGACTAATCAAATTTTACATATGTCACGAAACTTGCACTTTTAGTCATACCTGTAGAAAACAATAAATAATTGTAGATTTTTTTTCTCTATTAGATCTAATCTAATATTCCCTATTAGATTAGATATTAGATAGATCGGCATTACACATTCCGTTCGTTAGACTGACACCTAAGTAAGTTCGTTGTTCTACCTCGCTTTACTTTTCATTTGGTGCAATAACATTTCCTTGAAGTTGAACCATAGGTAGGTACATACTTAAAGCAATAGATAGACAAACAAGAAACCATGCAACACAAAGTTTGCTTTCCTTACATCAATAAACTTCGATAGTTGAAGGATGAAGGTATTACCTAGATATTACTGAAGTTGATAGACAAAGTGAAATATTATTCGATAAAATTAAGCGAAGTGTTTGAAAATGATAAAATCAATAGGGCCCGACGGCGCCTGCAAGACTAATGACGATTCTAGGAAACCGCCTTTGGCTCATTCCCGATCTCATTGTGAATTATACAGTCGGAAGGAATCTCTATATTTTGCTTTTATGCTATCATTTTATCTCGTTTTTTAACCGACTTCAAAAAAGGAGGAGGTTCTCAATTCGATGCGTTTGTTTTTTTTTTGTGTGTGTGTGTATGTTACGCGATTACGCCGCCAATTGTGGACCGATTTCCAAAATTATTTCTGTATTCGATAGAGTAAACTTCAAGGGTGGTCCCATAGTCACCAAAGTTAGGATCTGATGATGGGATCCCATGAAAATCGAGGAAAACCCTTAAATTTTAAGGTGTGTCCAACGTGTTTTGTATGTATGTTACGCGATTACTTGTGGATCGATTTTCAAAATTCTTTTTATATTTAATAGAGTATACTCCTGGGGTGGTCCCAAAGTCACCAAAATCAGGATCTGATCATGGGATCCCATGAAAATAGAGGAAAACGCTAATTAGCTTAAATGAATTAGCTTATTATTAAAAGATTGCATTCACTAAAAAGTTAAAAATAAAAAATATTTTACAGAAAATAAACACCGACTTCAGAAACACTGAAAAGTCAAAATAATATAAAAGGTACAGACAACATCACACTTCTATATTGAAGTCGCGGTTTTTATTTTTTGTGAAATCACTTTCTTAATTGTTCGTTATTACACCGTGGACTTTGTAGGGATTGCAGATTTGCTGATCTTACAAGAATCACATGTGTATTCGGTAAATGTAGCCACCTACCATCAGATAAGCTGTCTGTTTGCGAAATTGTAAAAAAATCTCAAATAAGACTAAAACAAAAATAATACTAACGAAAATTAAAAAAAATCAATAACACAAAAAGTAAAAAATTCATACACACAACATCCCTTTGTGTCTTTTCTGGATTTCTTTGACTCTTTGTGTTTTTTTTGAAGTCGCTTTTCAATTTTTTATTGCAAATAAATACCTGAATAGCTTCAGAAAAGACATGAAATACGGCACGTACCTACAAAATTTGAGGGTTTCCCTCATTTCCTTGGGATCCCATCACCAGATCCTGGTTTAGTGACAATGGGAACAATTGGGTAGTATACTCTCTCAAAGAAAAAAAGAAAATTTCTAAATCTTAAATTCATGTCGGAGTTAATGACATAACAAACAAATAACTATTTTTAAAAGAGAGTTGGATTGAGAATCTGCTCTTTTTTGTAAAGTCAGTGAAAAAAAAAACAATTAAATACAGATTTTAAGCCTTCACGTCACCAAAAAGTATTAGGTCGAATAAGGAAGTGAGTTTTACCTAGAGCTTAACTACAGAGAGATGACAAAGGCTCGAGAGGCTCTTTAGCCTCCTGTATTCCGGAGATATGTTACAAATCCAAATCACACTCAAGTTGAAACTGTAGAGAAATATGTTCCGTTTTATTAAAACTCCCCGGTGGATCTCTAGTTTATGGGGCCTATTGGAAACACTCTGCTCCACTCCTAACGTTAATCGCTTCTGGCCGTCGATACCATTTCAATGGATTTTTATTTCTCTGCGACCTTGCGGTTGAATAAGCCTGATTTTGACTCTAACGTTCAAGAGATACGCTAAATTCCGAACGGAGAATGACCAAGTTTCATGACTTTATTTATTTCAAGTTTTTATTACACTTATAACACATTCATTAATATAGAAAACTCCCCGAAGTATAAAGTTTTGAGAATGTTGTATTTGTCAATGGCTGATTCTGTGATAAGTTATGGTGTAGGTGCGTATGGAAGAACATACAAAACATACTTTAAAAAAATATATGCACTGCAAATTAAATTGTTAAAATGTATTCTTAACGAAAATTATAGGAAAAAAAATAATATTACCAAAGAACATTTATTCAAACATTGCAAAGTAATGAGTATATGCAATAAAACTAAATTCATAATTCTTAAAGATGAAATAAATAATATAACAAGCTTAAATAAAACATCACGACCTGCCGAGTTGAGAAATTTAAATTACCTCGACACTTATGTTTTGCCGGGGTATAAAAACGTGTACGGAACTCGCGTGGGACAATACATGCTGCCCAAAGTGCTCAACGGCCTCCCCGAAAAACTATGCCAATTATATACCTCTGGAGGAAAATTTAAGAATCTAATGAAGCGTCATTTTATAGAGCAAAATCCTGTTTTTTTGTAATTATAATTAAATAGTATCTGTATTGTGAATATAATACTAGTATAATAGTATCTGTAGTATAAGCATATTAGAGCAACTCGACCAGGCCAGATAAACCAATAAGGTTTATGGCAAGGTCTCTGTGTGAGATACATGTATGTAGCCAATAAAAAGGAAATAAATTAAAAAAAAAAAAAAAAAGAAGGTGGTGCAGAAGTAATGTCATGGAATTGGCTACCATTTTCTTGGAAATTATAAAAAAAATAACTCTGTTTTCATGAAAAGTTTATTGGAAGATGTAAAATTAATGACATTAAGATAAAAAATGATATCGCTCAAATGACCACCCCACAAGTAGATGTACTTTTTATTGCATTTTATAGCGTTTTATAGCATTTTCAATTGTTGCTCGCAAAACAACTGGCTCCAAATTGATATCTTTGGTTTGTGGTTTGTTGTGGTAAACGCAAGATTGCAAAAGGCCCTAAAGGAAGAAGACGTCTGACCGTTAGATCCGGTGATCTGGACAGCCAGTTCAAATCTCCAAAACGGTAGATCACTAGGCTCGGAAATTGGACAAATAAGCAGTTACTTTGGCCAAAATAATTCCACGTTCTTCAGACGTGTATCGCTCTATGGCTTATGACAACTAATTCTATATCTGTCAGTGATATAGTTTATATTAATTTTGATTGAGATTAATAATATTTTTAAGTAGCGACCCACACGCGGCCTTTAACAAAAGTATTGCCCGTACCAAACCGCGTGTCGCTAGTTAATATAATTATCAACAGGTATTTTCTTCACATATGAATAAAGTTGGAAGGTTGTGGAGTAATAAGGACTTTTTTTCCTGAGAAAATACTCGTAGATATCTCTATAAAATTTGTAAATATTTAAGAGCGTCTGTGGCGCAGTGGACTCGGCACTTGCCTTCCAATCGGGGGGTCGGGGTTCGAGACCCGCCATGTACCAATGTGTTTTTCGTTTCGAATTTCATATGTACATTTGTCTGACGCTCCTACGGCGAAGAAAAACATCGTGAGGCAACCTGCATACATCTGCGAAGAAATTCAATGATGTATGTGAAGTCGACCAATCCGCACTGGGCCAGCGTGGTTGACTAAGGCCTAATCACCCTAATATGGGGTAGGCTCGAGCCCCTCGGTGGGGACGTATATGGGCTGTGATGATGATGATGAAGTTTTCTCGTGTAAGAGACGCTCTTAATATTGACATAAATAAGCCGTACTAACTTCCGGTTTACAGCGCAGTCAGTTTCTCAATAAACAGATAGTCATTTATGCACATTGTTCACTCAATTATGCTTTCAGCTTTGGTTATGAAGATAATTTATTGACCTATTTGATCGGTTTATTTGATAGTTATTCAGAATTCTTGAATATTCAAATGACGCCCACGCCGCCAAGCAACGTGGAAAGCTAAAAACTCTTTCCAGTGAAATTCAAATATGGATATATGCAAATACAAATTTACCCTTAGCTCAGCTACCCACGCGAGTTCGCTATAATTTTGTGGTTATAATTCATTATCTTAGTAAACATGCCATTTTGGTCTGAACTCAGAAGCCTCGCTATACGTATCCAGAATTGGGCTAGTAGGAATACCAGTGACAACTGTTCTAAATTAAAAAGAAAAGATTTATTGACAAATATGATTAATATGTAGTTATTATATTATATTATCTGTGACAGCAGTACCGATATTGCGCGTGGATATAAACATCATCATTTTCAATTATTTTTAGGCTGACATAAGGAATAACTATCAAATATCCAACGTACAGTACAGGCTCCAAAAAAACTAGAGGCTCATTTATGGGGATTTATGGGGAAATGTATATTTTACAACAAAGTTGAAAATTTGTTTTTAAAGAGTTATACATTTCCCCACTCCTTATTTCAGCCTAAAAATAATTGAAAATGATGATGTTTATATATCCACGCGCACTCCACAATGTTACTGACTTCATAAGTTTAAAGCGTATGTAAAAAAGAAAGCAGTAAAGGATATTATAAAGTCGATAATTATCTGAATGATGTCAATGCTTGGTCTTAGTTGTAGACTTACTAATTTGTAGATTTAAATAATATATTTATAATGTGCATTGACAAATTTTAATATAATCTTATAATGGAAGTTGAGCTCAAACTTTTACTTTGAGTTCTGCTTCCAATTGAAGATTCTGTAACAATACAATGCAGCCAGATAAAAAATAGCCCTTGCTGGTTCATTCCAGTACAAGGTCTCCCCGCAGTAGACTTGTGAACCAATGGGGTAGCTTCTTTGACGTTCAATGGGCGATTTTAAAATCATATTTGAATAAAAATATTAAATTTGATTTGGAATTGAATGACGCAGAACAATGGAATAATATTTACTGTACGCACAGAATGTGAACTATAATCGTTGAATTAAAAAAAATGAATTAGTCCAGAAATGTATGTTATTCGAAAAATATAATAAACAAGTGTTATCGACTCCAAGAATATGCTGTTACCGACTCTCAGACTGCTGTTATCGAGTCGGAGACTATGCTATCATGGCTAAAGCAGTGGACAAGACTCTTGGAGGAGCCGCACCGACACTGTGGAAGTGTGGACTCACTTTTCGAGTCTCTGCGGCGGCGAGTCTCAGTTATCTCGGAATTATCGCGCAGAGTTATAATAATTAGTAGTGCTATTTTTGTCTTCTTTATTTTGATCAGTGATTTAATAATTGTGTGGGTACATAGTATGACCACTAGTTTCTTTTTAAAAAAATAACCTAGCCTCTGATATTTAAGACAATAATAAAAAACCCAGACAGTTTGTTATATCGATCACTAGATATTTCTTTGGCTACTTATTGCAATGTAACTTTGTATATCTTAGAGAATGAGTCCGAAGAAATTTTAATTGAATCTGTGTCAGACAGTTTTCCAATAAGACATGAACAACTGTGATTGTGTTTTAAAGTGTAGCGCTAAAAGAATACTGAGTGAACGCGACTTGTAATAAACTTTTCATTCGAGTCTGCAAAAGACAATTATTATTTCTCGCAAGCAATTGTATTGCTGTTTGTTTTCTACACAATCTTTTTCAATCGCGTGTAGAAAACAAACAACATTCTATACGATATCAGAACGACAGCATGTATTTTTATTTTATTAACTAGTCGTTGTTATTAATTAGTTATGACTCATTTACTTAATACGTTATTGCTTTTTTTACATACCATTTCATGATATTTTGATAAAAGCAAGTTATTATTCAGCCCAGTCGCGCTGCCAAATTGCTACATTGCGCAGCTCGGCTGCCTTAGTCGAAAGCCACATAAAATGCAAGCCTACGTAAACTGCATCTCTCAGTATGAGTTTGAATGGACGACATTCCCACATGTTGTGTGGGAAATATTGAAAAATATTTTACAAAAAATAAAAACCAACTTCAAAAACACAGAACAATCAAAAATTTTATAAGCATAGGTACAGACAACATCACACTTCTTTATTGAAGTCGGTGCCAAATTTAAACCCTTCTAGGAGATCATCGTTTGGCACCGACTTCAATAGAGAAGTATGATTTTGACTGTACCTATGATTATATCATTATTATTTATAACTTTTTAGTGTTTTTGAAGTCGGTTTTTTATATTTTGTAAAAGATTTTTTTATCTTTTTAGTGAATGTAATCTATATTTAATGGGATCCCATCATTAAAACCTAACTTTGGTGATTTTGGGGCTATACACACAAAAAAATATACGCATCGAATTGAGAACCTCCACCTTTTTGAAGTCGGTCAAAAAGATTACAAAGGCCTGTTCGCATCGTATTCTAGCTACAGAGATGTGCTCAAATGCGCATGGTTTTGACTTTTCAATGTGATCACGCCAATGTGTTTCACTAACGTCAAACGCGACGTTGAAATTCTAATATATAAAATTCTCGTGTCACAGTGTTTGTTACCAAATTCCTCCGAAACGGCTCGACCGATCTTTATGAAATTTTTTGTGTATATTCAGTAGGTCTGAGAATAGGTCGTAAACAATTTTTTACCTATTTTTTATTATGGCAAAACGTAGTTCGCCGGCACAGCTAGTATTATTATAAAGAAAGCCTTCTATTGCAAGTATTATTTGTCATTGTGTTCTATAGGCATTCCGGTCCGCGTGACTGAGACATGCTGCCGCCGACTTTATGGAATCCCCTACCTAATATAAATGCAAACAAACAGGGCGCTACGCCGCGCCATTGCAAGGCGGTCGCTGCTGTATTAAAGATACCTTAAGTAAGAGGTTATATGGAATCCTGTAAAATATTTTTTTTTGTTTTTCATAATAACAGTAACCTGTAATATATACTTACAAGTACCACTTACCATTGGTAAGTAACTGCCGTGACTGATAGTAAATGAGGTTCCTGCATAATTCGCCAATAAGCTACTCTTACTACGAGTATAAGACCACAGTGTATGCTACCAACTTGTGACATGAGTTATAGACTCATCATCATCATCATTTAAGCCAAGAGACGCCCACTGTTGGACATAGGCACATCATTTCTGATGCGATCTCGTAGAGAAACCCGAGCATAGCTCTCTCCATTGCCCTTTGACATCTCAGTTCCGTACGTCATCACTGGCAACACGCACGAATTAAAGACTTTCGTCTTGACACACTGCGGTAGATGGCCCGAGAATATGCTGCGTACCTTCCCGAACGCTGCCCAGCCGACTTGGATTCGTCGCTGTACCTCTTTCTGGAAGTCAGACTTACCGAACTGGACTATTTGCCCCAGGTAAATATATTCGTCAACAACTTCCAGCGTAGAGCCTCCAACATTCACAGGAATGGGAACTTCTCGGCAATTCGACATAATATTAGTCTTGTCCATAATCATTTTAAGACCCACTTGTTGGGAAACTTGTGTGACAAGGGGTTGGAGGGGTCCTAAGCTTTTCGTCACATTTCAAAAAATTTATATAGTAAAATTACAAAATTATATTATATTTATGTATATATTTGAGTATGCCATATATATTTCTGATTATTAAGTATTTATGAGTGTAGTTCTTGTATTTTTGTATCTTTATTGCTTAAGTGTTACCCACAATATTCTTCTCTGACGCGTTCACAGGTTGGCTGGAAGAGATCTCTCTAAGAGATAAGTCCACCCTTGCTCACTATTTTTTTGTGTTTATTGTTTTGTACTGTTTGTTTTATGCAATAAAGAGTATAATAATATGTAGCCTTACATTAGGGAGGGGGGAGTCTTGTGACCAGCTGTAAGAAGGATGGCGGCACAAATTAGATATTTTTTTTTTAAAACGTCGCCCCACACTAGGATTTTCTCCTGTGTCGTGGGTGCAGTTACAAACATAGAATATCACATGCACATACGCCCAGACCGGAACAAATTTCTGTAGGCCATACAAAACATTTGTTACGTATGGGAATCGAACCCGCGACCCGTTGCGCAGTAGGTCATCACTCGACCTCTGCGCTAAACGGGTCGTCAAGTTACGTACTATCTAGAAAATATCATGAAAATGTGACGTATTTTATGGATTGCCCCAACGGCTTTTACAAAATGGATAGCTTTTTTATAACTGCTTGGATTTTTAATAAATTTTCCAAAAATCAATAACAGTAGGTTATAAATCTTCGAAATCACAAGATTTTGTTCGTAAGCCTGGCGATATGACAGCTAAAGCCACCTATTTAATGATCGACCATATCACAATGAAATAATTAACCACCATGAAGAATAGCTTTTGTGACTGACCTACTTCCATTCCTATGTTCATTCGATGAGATAATCACTTTTTAAAATTATGAAATTTAAAGAACGTTCTTGAATTCTATGTAATGTTCGATAATATATCACCTTTTTTCAAATTTTAAAATTTATGGTACTTAAAACACATCTCAAACACCAATATATACAGGTTCAAAATTAATTATCATTTTCTTTAAACACTATCTTTGAAGTGTTAATAAAACCTTGGCAGACTTAAGCGTCGGTGGCGCTGTGGTCTCGGCACTGGCCTGTGCGCCTGATAGAATCGGGAGGCCCGCGATGAATCCTGCCATGTGCCAATGTTTTTTTCGTTTCACGAATTTCATATGAACGTTGTTCTGACGCTCCTACGGTGAATGAAAACATCGTGAGGAAACCTGCATACATCTGCGAAGTAATTCAAAGGTGTATGTGAAGTCAACCAATCCGCACTGGGCCGCGTGGTTTGACTAAGGCCTAATCGCCCTAGCATAACTAGTTAGGGTAGGCTCGTGCCCCTCGGTGGGGACGTATATGAGCTGTAATAATGATGATGATGATGAGACTTTTCTAAACGACTTTCCTTTTTAGTCGCGGAGGTCCGATCAGACCATTTTCAAGTACTCATAGGTTAGCTATTGACACAAGATGAGTTCATGTATGCGCACAAAACAGCACAATTTCAAAAAGCCTGTTCATACAGCTTAAATTATCGCCGGCAACCTATAAAAATTTCCCCACTCAAATCATTTGTTACCTGGACCAGGATAGGATACCTTTTATCTGGAAATGTAAAGTTCTTTAGAAATAGCGGCCGGTTAATTAATGAGTCTATATACCCGAGATTGGGCTATTATCTCGCCACACTCAGTCGCTCCCGGCTAACCGATAACTTCACTCAACTAAACCCTTTATAAGGTTTTGGATTAAAATAGAACAAGACTACCGTTGAACGTTAAACCTATTGAATGTCTTAATGTTTATTCAGGCAATTCTATTCTTTAAGTTTTTCTTATTTGTGTTTATGTTTATACAAGAGATTATAGGTAAAATGTAGACTGAAGGCAAAATCAATCTACCAGAAAACCTATGTGTAGGTAGGTACAGTGAAATTTAACCTATACGTGTAACTTAATTGCCTAACTTGTTGCCAGATATTAAAATTTAAATTTAGAATTGAATATCTACCGGATTCCTTGAACATTGGAGAAGGTTACAGCCACTTTGTTGCAGTTTATTCATGTGTATCGATTATAGATAATAGTGGGTAAGTGGACAGGTGAGTCACAGCTAAGCTTAGTAAAGAATGTTATAAGCACTATAATTACTTAAAGTTACAGAGTTACAAGTGAGACGTTGTTTAAAAATGCGACTGTAGTTGTTACATAGCTGTTAAATAGACAATATTACCATATAATAGTTAAGAAGCAAACAGACAACATCTTAATTTGTGTGCGCTTTTGTAAAGGAAAGAAAAAAGGAAACTACACTTTATTTGGCGACAGGGTGAAATATGACAAACAAACTATGAAGCAGTGGCCAAACGGTCCCATGTCAGCTTATAGCTTATGTTAGATACTGTAACAGAAGCACTGGTTGTCAGATTAGGGACCATTTGCGACGACGTTCATCATCCCAGTTCCAAAAAAAAAAGTACCACACAGCTTTTGCAAATGTTCACAGACGAAATCAATTATCATTTAAATATCAGGAAACATGTATTAGTTATTTGCATTGATTTCAGCAAAGCATTCGATGTTTTGAATTTTGACACCTTATATGACAAACTGTGGCGATGTGGTATACAAGGGCCCTTTTTAGTATTATTAAAAAATTATCATACACACCGATTTACGGCTGTTAAGATTGTCAATACGGTCAGAAATATGATTGAAACAGTCAGAGGTACGGCTCAAGGTTCGATAATAGGACCTACAGAATACCTGTTGTATGTTAACGACATGGCAAATGTTATAACTAAAGGCACTGTTTATCAGTTCGCTGATGACACCTGCCTAGTTGTTGCTCTCAATAATGTAGAGGAAGCGCAAGCTGATATCCAGAGTAGTTACGACATGTTGTGTAAATGGGCACACGACGTCGGACTGGTGGTGAATGCACAAAAAACAAAGCTTATTCATATGCACTCTTCTCACAACATGGCCCTCACCAGACCGACGATCGTATCCCATGGCCACAGTTGTCTGCATAAAATGACATCTCCATGTACATGTCAGCAGATAGACGCTGTGGATAGTCATACTTATATTGGGCTTATTATTGATAACAGATTATGCTGGAGACCACACAAGGAACATGTCTGTTCCAAGCTACGTTCAGTTATGAGTAAGTTAATGGTCTTAAAATATAAATTACCGTATAAAACGCAGACTTCTGTATATGGCCCTAGCAGACCCTGTTATCAATTACGGACTCAGTAGCTACGGAAAAACTTTTCCAACATACATTCACGACATATATAAAATGCAATGGAAAATAATTAAAAATATTGTGCCTAGATATATAAGGAATCGATATAAGAATAGTGACAAAGAACTGTTTAGATATTGCAGAGTAATAAATGTTTATGATAAAATTAAATATAAAATTTTAACAGAAGTTAACAACCCAAAATATTTGATAGAAAGAAAAAGGCCTGAAAATTTAAGGAATTTAACTGTAAATATATATTACCTAAAATAAATAATTTTTATGGGAGTAAAATGTTAAACTTCATGATACCATACTTTAATAAGCTAAAATTATATTACATATTAAATCAACCAGGATGTATCACATAGTACTTGTATAATATACAGGATGTCTCAGAAACAATGGATAAACCTTTAACTGTTGATAGGTTTCGTCGAGACCTCTCTAATCTCAAATTTTGACATTAGTAAAAATATCTCGGTTTTCAAGATATTTGATGGGATATGATTTTTTTTAAAAATGCCACTTTTGGTTGGTTTTTAATGTGCCATTTTTACAAATACGGACTTTTTCTGATTCAGGTTTTTTAGCTTCTAACGGAATAGTTCAGCTATCAATAACAGTGGTTAAAATTGAGCTAGCTAATCACGAAGTGCTTGGAAAAAACAATGTTCCAAAAAAAATTAAACAAGAAATTATTTTTCTTCGTGTTTGGTCTGCTACCATGTAAAAAAAATGTATGACGCTTATCCTGCCCATTATCTTAAAAAATGCTTAGTTATTCTAGTTTCAAAAAAGGTATGATAAACTTATGCTTAATGTATCTCTGAACTTTTATTACTGCCTGAATAGCAAATGGTATGAACATTTTAAAAAGATTGTTTGTCGGATTAATTATTTTTCGGATTAATTTTATTCGGTTAATTTAGTTTTCCAGTATTAACTTTATGCTTTCTTGACTTTCTGACTGGTTGAATAGCAAATAAAATGAAAATTTGAAAAAAAAAGGGTTTTTTTCCACTAATAAGCACTTAAAGCTTATTTGTAAACATTCGTTTGCGAGTCACAGAGTTGAGAAACGTGTTTTTTTTTGTGGCCCCTGCCTGCCACATGTCTCATCCACTATGCGCAATCAAAAAGGAGCCTTATCATTAACAGCACATGAGTCATAAGCATTTGCAACCTTACCTGCTATCGAATTTCCTGGAAGGACTTTTTTTACCTGCGTCTGATCATTGGGTTCTTTGTTACGATTGTTAGTGTCCTTCTGAACTCCGGTTGTGACCCACGCGTGTTTTCTGTATTCGAGAGATTCGATAGAGCTTCGATGATTTTAAACGACATTTTGCTGTGATTTTGGACTTGACTAGCTTTGCGATTCGGATATTGTTTGTGCTGTGAAACCTATTGACAACTGGTGATCATATGGACTTGGCTAGCTTTACGATTTGGATATTGTTTGTGCTGTGAAACCTAACTGACAACCAATACATAACACTGAACATGCCTAGACATCAGTACACGTCGCGCGAATATGCAAACATGCATTTCGTTTATGGCGAATGTCGAGGAAATGCTAACGCTGCTGCTCGTCTGTACGCAGAGAGGTAAGATTATTTATTTTCTCTTTAATTCAATCAATCTTATTTTTTTTTAAATCACACACATTTATTGCAACTTTAGTTAAACGTATCAGGATGGGTCTTACATTATGTTATCCTTCTAAAAATAGTCACACGCCGTGTTTAATTAGATTTTAAAATTAAATGAATTAGTAAATTTAATAACGTCATTTTTTGTATTAGGTACCCCAACGCACGTCACCCGGACTATCGAGTTTTTGCTCGGGTACATAATTCGTACTGCGAAGGGAGGCTTCAAGGAAGAGGCATTGGTGGTGCAGGGCCAGGAAGACCAGAAAGAAACGACGAGGAAGAAGTAGTAGTCCTCGACGAAATAGAAGAAGATTCAACACGTTCTGTGCGTGGAATTGCACGTCGAACCGGCATTAATAGAAGCAAAGTGCATCGCATATTGAAAAAATACCTTTTGCACCCTTTCCATATTCAAAGGGTCCAAACTCTACAGCCTGCTGACTATCCGCGCAGGATTGCATTCTGCAGAATCATGTTAAATAAAATAAGGGAGGACCCGCAATTTTTCAATAAAATTTTATGGACGGATGAATCCTCATGCCGGAGAGATGGATATTTCAACATCCAGAATCTACATAGCTGGCAAGTTGAAAACCCACATTTGATGAGGGAAGATCGGTCCCAAGTTCAATTTAAAGTTAACTTGTGGACTGGGATTATTGACGGACAGGTGATCGGGCCATATGAACTTCCAGCTACACTGAATAGTGAAATTTACCTTAATTTTTTACAAAATGATTTACCCGGCATGCTAGAAGATGTCAATTTAGAATTGAGGCGGAGAATGTGGCTTCAAAATGATGGGTGCCCAGCTCACTACGCAATAGTAGTAAGAAATTATTTAAATCAACACTTCCCACAAAGGTGGATAGGCCGGCTCGGCCCTATTTTATGGCCGCCCAGATCGCCGGATCTAAATCCCTTGGATTTTTTTTATTGGGGATGTCTGAATGACCTTGTCTACGCGAGGCCAGTATCCTCAATAACAGAGTTGCGTACTCGCATACAAAATGCAGCTGCACACATAAAAACGTCTGGTTACGCGCGCCGCATCAAACTTTCTTTTATAAAAAGATGTAGGGCATGTATCAGAGCGCAAGGACGCCAATTCGAACATTTATTGTAAATTTAATAAAAAATTAAAATTTCATGTTGTTTTATTTCAAATTCTTTATTCAAACTAAGAATTAATAACTATTCCGAAAAAAATCTTTTTAAAATTTCATACCATTTGCTATTCAAGCAGTAATAAAATTTAAGAGATACATTAAGCATAGGTTATCATACCTTTTTTGAAACTAGAATAACTAAGCATTTTTTTAAGATAATGGGCACGATGAGCGTCATACATTTTTTTTACATGGTAGCTGACCAAACACGAAGAAAAATAATTTCTTGTTTAATTTTTTTTGGAACATTGTTTCTTCCAAGCACTTCGTGATTAGCTAGCTCAATTTTAACCACTGTTATTGATAGCTGAACTATTCCGTTAGAAGCTAAAAAAACTGAATCAGAAAAAGTCCGTATTTGTAAAAATGGCACATTAAAAACCAACCAAAAGTGGCATTTTTAAAAAAAATCATAAACTATCAAATATCTTGAAAACCGAGATATTTTTACTAAAGTCAAAATTTGAGATTAGAGAGGTCTCGACGAAACCTATCAACAGTTAAAGGTTTATCCATTGTTTCTGAGACACCCTGTATAGTGGTAGATGAGTATGTTTTATAAGGACTTAAATGTTTTCAAAGTTATTGTATGTATAAGTATTTTTTGTGTTTTATGGTTGTAATATGACAGACGACCCGCAGGCACAGACAAACCCTAGAGGTTTACGTGCCTATGTTATGTAAAAAATGGATTAAATAAGATTAATAAACATTAAAGAAAAAATACGTCCCCACCGAGGGGCACGAGCCTACCCTAACTAGTTACGGCGATTAGGCCTTAGTCAAACTACGGCCAAACGGTCCCATGACAGCTAAAAGCTTATGTTACATACTGTCACAGAAGCACTGGTTGGCAGATTTGGGACCATTTGCGACGACGGTCATCATCACAGTTCATATACGAGTACGTCCCCACCGAGGGGCACGAGCCTACCCTGACTAGTTAGGGCGATTAGGCCTTAGTCAAACTACGCTGACCCAGTGCGAATTGGTTGACTTCACATACACCTTTGAATTACTTCGCAGGTGTATGCAGGTTTCCTCACGATGTTTTCCTTTACCGTAGGAGCGTCAGATAAACGTACCTATGATATTCGTGAAACGAAAAACACATTGGTGTTTGGTATTTGGCAGGATCGATCGCGGGCCTCCCGATTCTACTCGGCGCACAGACCAGAGGACCTATTACCGATCTCATGGTTTTGCAATGATATCATAGTGCAAAACGCAAAATACGATTTCCGGTCAGATTTTTGATCATTTGTTCATTATTTAATGATTACATCATTGAAATTATGCCATAGTGATGATATCATTGGAGATCGGTATTACGAAATGCAGCATTTCATGACTTCTTTTTCTCAAATTTATACCATGTCATACGATGAAAGATCCATAATTGGCCCGCTGTGCCGACGACGACGTTATGTAAGATGTAAACAAAAAACACGTTTAAAATCGACTTAACATACAATTTTAAATAAAAAAAAAACAAATAACAAACACCTAAACGAACTTAAACCCAAATGGACAGCAGTATCGCGCATATTAAGGATTCTGCCAATAATTCAATATTCAATAACATTCAATGAAAGCAATATGTAATAAAATTAAATTAAGAATTAAAATTTGATATGACTTAAAACGTTACCTTAAAACGTAACACTAAAGTTAAAAATATGCTACATTCTAACTACGCTACTTATCTGTGTCAATAATATTTGAAAACTATTATGCACTACTACGTTTTACGTGTTGTAGAGATTAAAAAGTTCAAATTCACCAACAGGATCGCAACACAAACGCTAAAGGAAATGGAGAAAATTAAAAAAGCTAGCGAACCCAGGCATCATAAGCGTCGCCGCCACTCTGCGCTATTCATATTTCAACGTTATGTACGCAGATCAACGTTATGTTGCATTTCTGTGCCCCTGGTAGCATTTACGTTTTTAAATTCACATCAACATGCTTAATCTAGGTTTAAATGTGTATTAAGTATACGCTATACTTTTAATTTTTCTTTTCACATTGACCTTATAACAAACTAGCACACATCCGCTTTGCTGGCTTAGTAGTCACATATTTCCACGAATTTTCCATGAAACTACCCACACACACCCTCAATACCTTCAACCCCCGTATATTTTACACCCTTGCTTCTATCAATTAACACACAACCACCATAGTGCCCAGTGTGAAGCTGGAGCTCTAGCAAATACAAATATAGCGGCAAACATGTCCATTATATATAAGTATGTATGACTAGCTGTTGCCTTTGACTTCGTCTGCCTAGAATTCAGTAATATCGCAAGTTCAACTATATTCCTAAAACAGACAGTGTTATTTCTTCATTTATAATATTAGTAGGGATAGAAAGTTTTTGGTGTGGCGTATGGGAGATGGACCAACCTCGCCCTCTTTTTTGGGGATACCTATCTCCATGGACGTTTGTGGCTGTTATAATAATAGTCGTACGAATAATCTAATTTCCAATATTTACAAGACTCCGATATCCACGCGGAAGGATTTTTAATATATCGAACTCCAGCGTTCGATGCAAGGCGAATTCACGTAGATTAGATGATAATCCACTAAGGCCCGTATTACAGAACGCAACTCAAGCAGCGTTTGAACTCCAATCACGCAAAGTTTTGAGTGGAGATCACTACTTGAGTGTTCATTTGATTATAAGTAGCGTTTTAGGTGACGATCAACTGAAACTAGATTCAAGATTTCGATTACGTTTGGTATTTTATTTTATAACGTCGTTTGTGCGGCCTCGGCATATTCGTCGGCTAACATAGCTGCTAGCTAGCACTTTTACTTAGCACCAGGCCACTGCTGGACAATCTTTCCCAGCACCAACATACTGCTAAACTATCTTGCCAACTAGCGCCAGCCCACTGCTGGGAATTTTGCCCAGCACAATCCAATGCCCAACACCAGCCCATTGCTGAACAATCTTGCCCAGCACTAGTCCACTGCTGGACAATCTTTTCCAGCACAAGCCCACTGCTGGGAATAATGCCCAGCAACAGCCCACTGCTGAACAATTTTTCCCAGCACTAGCCCACTGCTGAACAATCTTGCCCAGAACCAGCCCACTGCTGGACAATCTTATCCAGCACCAACCCACTGCTGAACAATCTTGCCCAGCATCAGTCCACTGCTGGACAATCTTGTCCAGCACCAGCCCACTGCTGGACAATCTTGTCCAAGCACCATCCTAGTGTTGGGAATCATGCCCAGCACCAGCCCACAGCTGAACAATCTTGCCCAGCACAAGTCCACTGCTGAACAATCTTGCCCAGCACAAGTCCACTGCTGGACAATCTTATCCAGCACAATCCCACTGATGGGAATCATGCCCAGCACGAGTCCACCGCATGACCATCTTATTCAGCACCATCCCACTGCTGGGAATAATGCCCTGCATCAGCCCACCGCTGGACAAACTTGTTCAGTACCATCCTACTGCTGGGTATCATGCCGAGCACCAGCCCACAGCTGAACAATTTTGTCCAGCACAAGTCCACTGCTGGGAATCTTGTCCACCATCCCACTGCTGGACAATCTTGTCCCGCACCATCCCACTGCTGGAAATCTTTCCCAGCACCAGCCCCAATGATGGACACACCCAGCATCAGATTGTGGCGTAAATATCAACTTTATTTGATAACATAATATGAATTTCTATTCTCAAGAGTGGTTTCGACCATACTTACGTAATCAAAGATCAAATCTTTACTTGAGCGTATAACGCACTTCTATAATAAGCAATTACTCAGGTGAACAACGATCAATAAAACTCGTTTCAAGAAACATTCAAAAATTAAATCTCATCTTAAAACTAGTTTTAAAACTAGATTCATTACTGGGAATCGTTTTGTAATACGGGCCTAAGACTCTATGCGAAATAGTATAATGAGCCTTTTAGGGCAAAGACTACACTAAGTATCGTTTTGAAGAGAAATAGAAAGTACTTTGAGTTCTCTATCTCCAAAGGAAACAAGTACAATAATATATATTTTTTAAACAAGCTTTTATTATTACTTGTTAATAAAACGAACTAAAATGTAAAAAATTGCATACAGATATTATCTAGGACCAAAGTATCAAACAAGCCCAAACTTGATAGAGCTGTGTCGTTTTATTCCGGAGTTCTTATAGCCACCTTACAGCTCCAGCATCAGATCAGCTCTATGTCATCATAATATTGCATTTTCACGCGATATACATATGCATGCAAAATTTCAGCTTAATCGGAAACCGGGAAGTGGGTCAAATTTAACTTGCAAGATTTCATTACAGACACCGGGACGGGTGAAAGTAAATAAAAGCTTGTAAAAGAGCGTCAGTGGCGCTGTGGACTCGGCACTGACCTTCTAATAAGAAGATCGGGGTTTGATCCTTCCATGCACCAATGTGTTTCGCGTTTTTCGAATTTCATACGTAAATTTATCCGACGCTCCTACGGTGAAGGAAAATATCGTAAGGCAACCTGCATACATCTGCGAAGAAATTTAAAGGTGTATGTGACCTTGTGAAGTCGACTTATCCGCACTGGGCCACCATGGTTGACTAAGGCCTAAACACCCTAACTTAGAACAAGCTCGAGCCCCATGGTGGGGACGTATATGAGCTGTGATGATGATGATGAAATGAAAAACAAAACCCTTCGTTGTCATTCTTTCCGTATATTTGTGAAAACCCTTTTTTCGGTAATGCGTAGAAATAACAAACTAACGTTTATATCAAATACTCAAAACTACGATCTGCTTCAGCTGTGGCAAAATCAAATTTGTAAGTCAATGCAATTATAACATAATATCACCGTTTATGTCGCAATTTCAGGAGGGAATGAAACCTATAGGGATAGCATCATCATCATCATCACAGCTCATATACGTCCCCACCGAGGGGCTCGAGCCTACCCTATGTTAGGGTGATTAGGCCTTAGTCAACCACGCTGGCCCAGTGCGGATTGGTATAGCCTAGAATCATAAAAATTTGGTAAAAAGCATTGTCTTAAAGTAATAAAGGAACAATCTGAAATCTGTCAATACGAGTATATACGAGTAGTTAGTCCTCTTTCGAAGTAGAAGTTTGTACGAAACCCTTCTTGACGCGAGAGTTCAACTCACATTTGCGGGGTTTTTTTTCTCGTTTTGCAGAGAATGCATTAATCATTCTCACATCAAATGTTGCTAATTGGTAATTAACAAAGCATCCCCACACTTGGCATTTACCTAAGTAAATTCAAAAAGGAAAAAGTCATAACTCAATTTTCTCGCCTAACCATTTAAACTAGTTAATAATCATGCTAATTCATGTAATAAATTTGCCGAGTGCACAAACAGTTCCTACAAACCATTGCGGCCTTGAGCGGATTTATTTCTTACTCCTTGCGTTATTTGCCAAAAAAATTTTTGGATCCCTGCCAGAGGAACTTGCACGCACTATCGGTGATAGTAAATCTTCTGCCGAACTGCCAGCGCGACCTTTTTGGGCCACGTCGAGATAAGATTAGAAATGAGGCCATCTTTGGGCATTGTTACACGGAGTATGACACTTATTAGCCTGTGGGACTATCGCTTGACACCCGAAGGGTTATTATTGCAGCTATCAAATTGCGGTCGGACCTGATTCCGTTCGTGTCACGACGAAATCGCTCGACAGGGATGAGAATCGCGGTCAGGTCTTTCACTTTAATTCAGTTACATAACGTTTTTGTCCGGATTAATTCCATCGGGGATACGACATTGGGAGGTTGATTGATGGCGCTACTTCGATTTGTGTCTTTAATCGTATGTCACTACAACTTTACGGCACTGTGGGCCTAGATGAGTGACAATCGCTTCATAGCGAAACGATATCTAAATTCGACATCGTCTCTGAGTAAAGTAAAGTAACAAAATATTGGTAAAACAAATAAGGGTCACCATTATTATATTTTTAGTATTCTAAGAAATCATTAAACCTAATATTTTCATTTCATTATAATGAAGAATGTGTTATTTTAAGTAGATATATGAAGTAACAAAAAAAACGATTCGGTACTTCATGGAATCCTTGCGACTTAATATATGTATACTGGGTACCAAATTACATATCGATGACTTTGATCGAGCTGCCACGTGACTTAGCAATGGCATTTATGTCAATCCCATACATGTTGTTCTTTTCTTACTTCGTTATCGGTTTTGAATTGTTACTTTGTCTAAAATGAATATGGGGCATATTCATTTTTTCCACAACTCATTGCGACGAAAAATGTGAAAATGTTGTTAGGTAGACCAGAATCTGATGGTAAATGTAGAGCTGAAATTTCTTTAGTAAAACTTATTAAAGTAGTTATTAAAACTTTTCTTTATGGCCCCACACACGCTCGCCGCCGCCGTCTAGCCAACGGCGGGTACGGTACGCATTTCCCCCCGAGAAAAAAAAGGGTGGCCCTCTCAATTTTTTTAAATGATTTAGCATCCAAAAATACTTTTAACCCAAAATTTTCAAACTTCTACCACCAACCCCCGTTTTTAATAACGATATTAGTATTTTTACTGGCGAAACGTAGTTTGTGAGCACAGCTAGTGTCAATAGAAATTTACAATAAAATTTAATTTCAAAGAAAACACCGAGAACATGTCGTTGTAACTCTATGGAGTATATAAATTCCACGGCGCTGTTAACGGAGACACGCAAACCGTGTTTATCGAAAGAACTCCGGGATTACATTTAAGACTTAATGTTGATAAACGGAAGTGGCTTTTGTCGAGCTGCATCCCCTGTAATCCTTTCATATTATGTAGGACCCCGGCCCGTGTACGAACCTAACGAAAACTGGGTCAGTGCTTAAAAGAATGAAGATTTCTGCGGATTTATTTGTTCACCTGAATGGCAGACAGGAAGTTCGTTCGCTGTCTATTCACTTGGAAAATTAACGGTGACTGCAATCCAGTGCTTTGTTCCTAACGATGGTGTGTTGCTGTTTTTCAAGATGAAACGGCCGAGCGAACCGCTTTGAAAAAAAAAACATTTTGATTCGTTGCATTTTTGAGAGAGAACATTGAAAAGTACATAAATCCACAGACACTCAAACGCTTGTAAAAATAGCTACTAAAAAACTTGTTGAAGTCTTAAATAATAAAAAATAAACAAGTTTCATCCCGTAACAATCACATTGTACATACAATCGATTTTCGAACATTATAAAGACAAATTCGTTTGCGGGAACTAGTGGCTTCCCCACTAGAATTGGACAGTTAAGGACCAATCGGTTCATGCGGTTTAAATACAACCGGTTAGAATATGAAACGTAATAAAGCTTTTATTTACGTAGAAAAAAAACAATATTTTGTAACTATGTCGTCAAAAATAAAATGCAGTGATGCCCACACCTTAACAGATCCTTAAACATTCAGACAATAGAGAATTGTAGTTCTTCTGAAATTGTAAAGAAAACTCCTGCAGGCGTAGCACGGACCGTAGACAAAACAGGACAAGTGACAAATAGCATGTTTTTTCTCGCTCTCTCATACAACAATGAAGCGAGACGGGACGAGAGTTAGTCACTTTCTCTTCTATTCTCCACGCGCCGCGCTAGGCCTGCAGGATGACATATCTCGCTCTTACGACCTTATTAATAAAAATTTTACTCCCAGCACGCGTAGCACAAGGACCCCGAGATAAATATGTCTATCATTAACTGTCACTTTCTCGACAACAACCAATAGCTATCTCATTCGCTACTGTCAAAAGTGACATTTCGGTGTAGAGAAATAGGCCGAGAAAATACTCTCGCGCTCCCTGTGCTACGCGTGCTGGATCATCCTCGGATTAGTTACTCCGTGTTTTGTCTTGTTTTGCCATATGACAGCCGACATGTGCGGAAACAAGACAAAACACGGAGTAACTAATCCGAGGATGATCCAAAGAGTAAAATTGTTATAAATAAGGCCGTTACAGTTTACTCAACAAGCTAATGGAAAAAAGTAAAGGAATATATATTCTACTACCCGTGCGAAGCCGGGGCGGGTAACTAGTCTCTAAGTATATTCTCTAAGTATATATATATAATAAAATCGTAGGGGTACAAAAATCTGTAATTGCGAAATATTAAGAAAAAAAATACACAGGTCGCCTTAAAATCATTAGCAGAACACGATAGAATAGTTTTTAAAAAAATTGTTTGTTTGTTGGTTTGTTTGTTTGTTTGTTTGTTTGTTTGTTTGTTTGTCTGTTTGTCCGGAAAGATCTCCGAAACTACTGGATAGAATTTGATATGGCTTACACCACAATGCTTAGAATTTTCCGGAAGAACATTTAAGCATAATTTCGTTTGTTTAAATTCACTTTTTATTTTTAGTGAAAAAATACCATATAAAATTTTCGAATTGGCTTTAGGTAGAAAAACAACATGGCGCACGTGAAATTATTTTGACAAGTCTGTCACATAGTACAGAGAGAAGGTATTTTCTTCCACGAAGGAAAGGCAATGGAACTACGCCATACAGCCTGATCTTAAGTAATTGGATTTCGAACAATAAGGCAGGAATGAAGTGTTTCACATAGTACAAATAAAATTTAATATTTTCTGTTAATGGCTGTGCCCAACTGGATTTCGCCAACCAAATTGTCTTTTTCTTATGTCGTACCGTGGTGGTGAGGCAAAAAGATCAAGCCATACAACCAATAAGTCTTCTTGATTCTATTGATGAACAGGTGGCACTTTTCAACTCCAAACTTATGTTTCTGTTCGATACTTGCGCCCCTGCTCACCCTGTACGCATCAGGCATGCTCCTGCACCCTGGCTTACCGATGGGGTGCGTGAACTAATGAACAGAAAACTAAGGGCAAAGACTCGCTACAAAAAAAATCCGTCAGAAGTGAACCGTGAGCGCTACAGGGAGACTCGGAATCGCTGTAATACAATGATACGTGATTTATAAAAACGCCATATTCACGAATCAGTTGAAAATAATAATCCTGCCAAGGTTTGGCGTTTTCTTAATAAATTAGGAGTTGGTAAGGTAAAAAATAAAACAAATTGCTCCGATACTGATTTGAATGCACTAAATGCACATTTCGCCACTTCAGACAATATTGATGCCAATATTAAAAAAAGCACACTGGATAATCTTTCGTCGCCTCCAACTTCTACTTTTAATCCTTTTCATTTTACTCAATTTACTGTGCGTGATGTTAAGAAATGCATACTCGCAATTGCCTCCAATGCCAGCGGCAGTGACTGCATTAGTCGTAGTATGATCGTCCCGTTAATTGATATCCTTACACCTGTAATCACTGATATCCTGAATAATTCCATTTCCTGTAGTGTATTTCCTTCAATCTGGAAAGAAGCTTACATAACTCCTCTTCCTAAGAACTCAAATCCCAAGACCTTTTCTGAATTCCGACCTATTTCCATATTACCTTTCCTATCCAAAGTCCTAGAAAAGCTTGTTTACGAACAATTAGCGAATTTTCTATATTGCAACAATCTTTTAAATCCCTACCAATCCGGTTTTCGCCCCGGTCATAGTACGACTACTGCGCTAGTTAAGATTACTGACGATATTCGATGTGGCATGGAAAACAAGGAGCTTACGGTGTTAACGCTTCTTGATTTTAGCAATGCGTTCAACACTGTTGACTTTGATATACTCTTGGCTACGTTACGCTCTCTTAACATATCTCCGCCGGTTATTGAGTGGTTTCAAAGTTACCTGTACGGGCGACGGCAGCGGATACGCATCGATGACGATTTTTCGATGTGGTGTAATATATCTGCTGGTGTGCCGCAGGGTGGCGTTTTATCTCCACTTCTTTTTTCAGTTTTCATAAACTCAATTACTCTTCCTATATCTTCTTCCTATCATTTGTATGCAGACGATCTCCAGATCTACACTCAGGAGTCAGTAGATAACTTGGCTAAGGCGATTGGCACAATTAACACTGATTTGACACACATTGCTGACTGGAGCCATCGTCATGGTCTCATGGTCAACCCGAAAAAAACTCAGTGCATCATAATTGGGAGTCCGTGGTATATTTCCAGAATTGACTTCAAGTCCTTACCTAGTATCCGTTTTGACGGTACCACTATTAGTTTGAGCAAAGAGGTAAAGAATCTGGGTGTTTATTTTGATAACTGCTTTTCCTGGCAGAAGCAAGTGTCAGAGGTAAGCAGGAAAGTGTTTGGTGCGTATAGTTCCCTTAAACGCCTAAAAAACTTGCTTCCGATCAAAACGAAAATCTTGCTGGCCCAGTCCCTACTTCTTCCAATTTTGGACTACTCTGACACGTGTTATCCCGATCTAACTGTTACTCAGTTGAATAAACTGGAGCGTTTGCAGAACCTTTGTATTCGGTTTATCTTTGGGCTACGCAAATATGATCATATATCACACTATCGCTCCAAACTTCAGTGGCTCCCTATAAGCCGTCGGAGAGATTGCCATATCCTTTCTCTTCTCCATTCTATACTTACCAGTCCGTATGCTCCTCACTATCTCAAATCCCGTTTCCTTCTCTACTCCTCAACAATAACTAGACCCCTTCGCTCCTCAAACGACATGACATTAGTACTCCCACCTCACTCCTCTATGTTCTATGACAAGTCCTTCACCGTTAAAGCCATTAGACTTTGGAATTCCTTACCTGAGACCATAAGACGTGCACCATCTCATGATTCTTTTAAGCGAGCTATAAAAACACATTTTCTGCAGCTAGAATTTTAAGTTTTCTTTTCTTTCGTTTGTACTATAGGTATGTAGTATATGTATTTTATGTAGTTTATGTATTTTGTAGGCTTATTTACTTATTAATAACATGTAGTATATGTATTCTATTATTATGTTAGAATTTTACGGTCCCGTTGTTTATGTTTAGTATTAAACTTTCTTCTACGGTTAGGTTGCCTGGAAGAGATTGCCACTTTGGCAATAAGGCCGCCTTTTGTTATAAGGACTAGTTTTAAGAAATTCCTGTAACTTTTTCTTTTTGCAATAAAGTTGTACATACATACATACATACAATGTATAAAGCATTTTTTATGATAATACTTATCGAGTGACCATAAAATTTGTAGATTGGTTTAATTCTTGACTAATTTTCACAAAATCGGTACAATTTTTTAAATATTTGAAATGTTGAAAAATGAAGATACTCTTTTCAAGGTATTTTGAAAGGTGTTATATGTTTTTACATTAGGACTAAGGAATCAAACTCTTTCATCCATTTAAAACTATTAAAGTAATAGATTAATATTGATAATAAAAAAAAAATATCTGACTGCAATGTTCTGGGTTATGCGTAGAAGGACTGGACGGGACTCTTGATCCTAATGTCTAAAATGACGGATCACATTTTTTTGGATCCACCCAAGGAACATGATATCGAACGAAGAACCTAAAGAGTAGAACACATTGAACCTAGCCACGTTGACTTAATTTGACATGACTGCCGATAAAGTTCGTTTCCAAACCCAGCGATATGCATATCAAATGAAAGGCCTTGATGAGTAGAGCACTATGAACATAGGAAAATCGCCCTTAATTCAACATGGCCGCCGCTCAAATAAAACGGATAAAAGTTCGTTTTCAAACCCAGCAATATGGGTATCAAATGAAAGGCATTAATGAGTAGAGCACTATGAACTTAGCAACATTGACATAAATTCAACATGGCCGCCGCTCATAAAAGGTGGATAAAAGTTAGTTTCCAAACCTAGCAATATGTGTATCAAATGAAAGGCATTGATGAGTAGAGCACTATGAACCTAGCAACATTGACATAAATTCAACATGGCCGCCGCTCATAAAAGGTGGATAAAAGTTAGTTTCCAAACCTAGCAATATGTGTATCAAATGAAAGGCATTGATGAGTAGAGCACTATGAACCTAGCAACATTGACATAAATTCAACATGACCGCCGCTCAAAAAAGGTGGATAAAAGTTAGTTTCCAAACCTAGCAATATGGGTATCAAATGAAAGGCCTTGAAGAGTAGAGCACTATGAACCTAGCAACATTGACATAAATTTAACATGGCCGCCGCTCAAAAAAGGTGGATAAAAGTTAGTTTCCAAGCCTAGCAATATGGGTATCAAATGAAAGGCCTTGAAGAGTAGAGCATTAGGTACCTAGGAAAATCGACCTAAATTCAAAATGGCCGCCGCTCAAAAAAAAAAGGATAAAAGTTCGTTTTCAAACCCAGCAATATGGGTATCAAATAAAAGGCTTTGATAAGTAGAGCACTATGAACCTAGCAACATTGACATAAATTCAACATGGCCGCCGCTCAAAAAAGATAGATAAAAGTTCGTTTCCAAACCTAGCAATATGGGTATCAAATGAAAGGCCTTGAAGAGTAGAGCATTAGGAACCTAGCAAAATCGACCTAAATTCAACATGGCCGCCGCTCAAAAAAAAAGGATAAAAGTTCGTTTCCAAACCTAGCAATATGGGTATCAAATGAAAAGCCTAAAAGAGTAGAGCATTATGAACTTAGGAAAATTGCTATAAATTCAACATGGCCGCCGCTCAAAAAATGGATAATAGTTTGTTTCCAAACCCAGCAATATGGGTTTCAAATGAAAGGCCTTGATGAGTAGAGCACTATGAACCTAGCAACATTTACATAAATTCAACATGGCCGCCGCTCATAAAAGGTGGATAAAAGTTAGTTTCCAAACCTAGCAATATGTGTATCAAATGAAAGGCATTGATGAGTAGAGCACTATGAACCTAGCAACATTGACATAAATTCAACATGACCGCCGCTCAAAAAAGGTGGATAAAAGTTAGTTTCCAAACCTAGCAATATGGGTATCAAATGAAAGGCCTTGAAGAGTAGAGCACTATGAACCTAGCAACATTGACATAAATTTAACATGGCCGCCGCTCAAAAAAGGTGGATAAAAGTTAGTTTCCAAGCCTAGCAATATGGGTATCAAATGAAAGGCCTTGAAGAGTAGAGCATTAGGTACCTAGGAAAATCGACCTAAATTCAAAATGGCCGCCGCTCAAAAAAAAAAGGATAAAAGTTCGTTTTCAAACCCAGCAATATGGGTATCAAATAAAAGGCTTTGATAAGTAGAGCACTATGAACCTAGCAACATTGACATAAATTCAACATGGCCGCCGCTCAAAAAAGATAGATAAAAGTTCGTTTCCAAACCTAGCAATATGGGTATCAAATGAAAGGCCTTGAAGAGTAGAGCATTAGGAACCTAGCAAAATCGACCTAAATTCAACATGGCCGCCGCTCAAAAAAAAAGGATAAAAGTTCGTTTCCAAACCTAGCAATATGGGTATCAAATGAAAAGCCTAAAAGAGTAGAGCATTATGAACTTAGGAAAATTGCTATAAATTCAACATGGCCGCCGCTCAAAAAATGGATAATAGTTTGTTTCCAAACCCAGCAATATGGGTTTCAAATGAAAGGCCTTGATGAGTAGAGCACTATGAACCTAGCAACATTGACATAAATTCAACATGGCCGCCGCTCATAAAAGGTGGATAAAAGTTAGTTTCCAAACCTAGCAATATGTGTATCAAATGAAAGGCATTGATGAGTAGAGCACTATGAACCTAGCAACATTGACATAAATTCAACATGACCGCCGCTCAAAAAAGGTGGATAAAAGTTAGTTTCCAAACCTAGCAATATGGGTATCAAATGAAAGGCCTTGAAGAGTAGAGCACTATGAACGTAGCAACATTGACATAAATTCAACATGGCCGCCGCTCAAAAAAGACGGATAACAGTTGCTTTTCAAACCCAGCAATAGGGGTATTAAATGAAAGTAGGCTCTGAAGGGTACCTAGAGCAGCCATGCTCTAAGTGTGTTCCGCGGAACCCTAGGGCTCCACACTACCCCTATAAGGGGTTCCATAATAATTTAGAAAAATCAAAACACTCTCTGGTCGTACTTTCATTAATAAAGAATACACTTTTAAAAATTATTGTTTTATTTTAGGGTTCCGTCAAGTATTTCGCTTTCCAAAAGGGTTCCGTCACCAAAAAAGTTTAAGAACCGCTTCGGGGCCTATTGGATGTTCGATGTTAGATGTTACCTGTGTTTAGTGTCCGAGACCGTGATAATGCAACGATCGTGAACTAACTAACGATAACTCCAAGTTTGTGTTGGATGTTAGTCATCACGGCGAGTTTGCTAACCGAACTATGCCAGCAACACTATATAGCACAGTACACGTTACAAAAACGGAAGTCTCAATACATTTTAAGGCTAACCGCATAAATACGTTTTTTCGCATTCGTTTTCTGAATGCGGGCATCCGAATGCATCAAATATATACAAAATACTCATTGACTGCCGCACACGTTCGTTTTTATTTTACGAACGGAACACGTTCTGTACGTACGTTTAGGTAGAATGGTAGAAATCCCGAATGAGAAGAAACGAACGTCAGCGCTACGATCACGAAACTCCGTGTCTATATTCCGTGATCGGATATCGAATACGGAAAACGTATTTGTACCCCATTTATGCTATACATTAACTCTACGAAAACCGCCAGTATTACGAGCGACATAAGAACGGTTCAAAGGTCAAACAGTATAGCTTGACAAGGAGCTTACTGTACGACCAGTCAAAATTGGCCAAGTTGTCATATTATTATCCAAAAAATATATTTTGTTGGTGTTACCAACACCCATTATAAAATCTAAACTTTATTCGTATACAGTTCTAATTTATTAACAATTGTTTATTTTAATTCGAAACATGAATACGATAAAGATTATTCTTGCAACTGTGTAGTTCTTTGTACTGAAGAAGAATTTATTAATATCAATAATGTCTCTAAAACAATAATAATACTTAGTGTTTATAGTAATATGTAATGTATTTAATTTTGTCGACTGTTAGAAAAAGAGCATTACGAACCTACGAAAATTGTCCTAATTTCGAAATGGCCGAAGCTCAAGAAAGGCAGAATAAAGTTGAATCATTATGGAATAAAATGGAGGAAAAACTAAACACTGTGTTAAGTATTTTGATGGCGAAACGTAGTTCGCGGGCACAGCTAGTTATTAATAATTTTCGTTTATAAATGGGTGGTCAATAACTCTTGAAATGAAGGCATATTATTATATATTCTACTAACCGTGCGAAGCCGGGGCGGGTAGCTAGTTGTTAATAATTCTCGTTTATGATTGGATAGTCTATAACTCTTACCCCTCATATTAAACCTTTTAAACATATACTTAACATCCATCCACTCAAAGGATAATATGAACTATGATATATCAAATACGAGTATTATGTAACATGAAAGGTTTGGTGTGATTTTTAACAATAAAACAATACGCATTTGACGTGCAACAATCTTTAAAAAAATGGTTTCTGTTGAATTTCACTTACGTTGGAGAAAAAAGGTAAAGCTGCTACCTGACGGTATTTTTTTATTATTATAGATTCAATTAACCTTCGATGAGAGTGATATAATAAGGCAGTTCCTTCTCACCTCGTCTCGCCTACGTGATAAAGTAGGGCAGTTCCTCCTCGTCTAAGAAGAGACCCGACTCCAGAAGTGGGATGTATGGGTTGATATCATTATAAATTGTTAGAAAGTGCTACTGGGTACTAACCCCGTAAAACTACGAGAGAAAAGACCATCGCCTAAATTCTGAATCATAAAGAAATTTTTCAATTCTTAAATTTTATTGTTCATGAAATAATAATAACATTATGTTACAATAATTATCAAGGAAATTAAAAATACCTACTAAACTAAACCCTATATAAAATAAAACTAATTAAAACCTAAACACACCATACAATAAAACCGGCCAAGTGCGAGTCGGACTCGCCCATGAAGGGGTTCCGTACGATTTATGACGTATTAAAAAAACTACTTACTAGATCTCGTTCAAACCAATTTTCGGTGGAAGTTTAGTTTTATCATTCGCTTATTTTAGAAGTTACAGGGGGGGGGACACACATTTTACCACTTTGGAAGTGTCTCTCACGCAAACTATTCGGTTTAGAAAAAAATTATATTAGAAACCTCAATATAATTTTTGAAGACGTATCCATAGATAGGGTTTGATGAAAAAAAAATTTTTGGGTTTCAGTTCTATGTATGGAGAACCACCAAAATTTTTTGCTTTTTTCTATTTTTTGTGTGAAAATCTTAATGCGGTTCACAGAATACTTCTACTTACCAAGTTTCAGCACTCCAGCGAGGAGCACAAGCCGCTGATGCGCAACTCCCGCAGCCACCATAGTGTAGCTCTTATAGTTTCGGAGATAAGTGGCTGACAGACACACAGACAGACAAACATGACGAATCTGTAAGGGTTCCGTTTTCTGCCATTTGGCTACGGAACTCTAAAAAGCATAACCTTTAAAAAGAACACGCCGTCTAGCTCCCTGTCCCGCGTCATAGTACCCAGTACGCTGGCGGCATTGCCTCCGGCATATTGTATAGAAATTAAAAAATATATAATGACCCTATTCCACCTGATGGTCAGTGGAAATAGAGTCCAAATGCGAAGATAGCTTAGTGCGGGAGAGAGATTAAACTAGCCACCCTCACCTTGCCGACCTGCAAGGTGCTTCTTCACGCCTCTTTATTATTCGAATAAAATACTTGGATATTTAGCCTTTGCCCACGACTTCGCCCACGTTTATAAAACGGTTATAAAACCATTCTTTATCCTTCCCCACAACTCAAAACTATCTCCATACCAAATTTCATCTAAATCGGTTCAGCGGTTATTGATTCCCCATACTAATTTCCACATCACTTTTCTCCCCCTTAAAGGGTGATTTCTGTGATAAAAGCTATCCTATGTCCTTTCCTGGGACTCAAACTATGTCTATACCAAATTTCATCTAAATCGGTTCGGTAGTTTTGGCGCGAAAGCGCGACAGACAGACGGACAGACTTACTTTCGCATTTATAATATTAATTATAGTAGAGAGAAATCGCCCATTGCGATGAAGCCGCTTGATCTACTAACCTATTAAGTTATGTAAATGAATTACTATACGTAGTTCTACTGTAATGTAATATGAATTATGCGACCTAAGCTCATGTGTCCAAGTTATTATTTCAATTGCCGAAGCCTGATAGTTACTGACACGGTTGTCGTATTTATTTAATCACCGACTAAAACATTGAATTACCGAATGACGGTAAGGTCCTCGTCGATCAATAATAAACTTTCGGGGCCGTTTTATCAATACACTTCATGAACTAAGACAAATTGACCGAAACACATTTCGCTTTAATTAGCAGTAGAGTGTTGTCCTAGATACATAGATGGTGTACATATTTTTTATTTCATCATGTCTTTTATTTGGCACACATCTTAATATTTTGATAGCAAATTTCATTCAAAGAAAATATTACTTTATTTCAATCAAATTTATTTTAATTCAATTTTAATCAATTGCTTCAAATATTTTTGAAAGGTATGCAACTGGAACTCGGCCGCGACACCACCGCCACACTCTCCCTGAAGAAGGAAAGGGAAGTTTCAATTAAAAATAAGGGGTAATAACCCTATCTTTTAAGTCGAAATTAAATGCAAATTGCTTCTTATTTAAGATAAATTAAAACTAATGCATCATTAAGTCTACGTCTCATTCATTCTGTACATTAATACAAATACAAAGTGAGCTTCGCTCGCTTTTTACCTCAAAGAACTACAATGAAGATTTAAATATTCTGTATGTGTAGGCTGTGGCTTCAATCTAAGATACTATGTTACATTTGAAAGTTGTAAGTGGTTCACAAAAGAGTTTTACTAATTTTGAAACTGAAACGTTTTCGATTTTGTGCTAATGACTTCATTTTTTTTCATTTTGAGCACTGAAATGATTTTAATTATATATTTTTAACTCTCATATAATGTCCATTTTATACAGCATAGTTTACAAACAAGCAGGTTGATTAATTAAAGCTTTATTTTTTTCCCCCAACTTACAGTAACACATGATAATTAATGCATAAAATAAAATTAGAAAGATAGAGGCAAAGCGCAGTCGACTCAGTACAGAAGAGATTGATTGAAAAAATCTAGATTTTGATAAAAAATAATGTTGGATGTTTTTCTTCAATGCGAAAGACAAGGGCACTGCATAACTTTTTATTTGAAATCTAACATATTAAAATTTTGTTATATTATAAAATTGTTTTGTCCAAAAATCTGGAAAGGACCACCCTTATCATCTAGGGTTGTAAAAAATTACCTACGATCTATCAAATAACGGAAAAAAGTTCATATAACGGTCAAGCCGTTTCAGAGGAGTTCGATAACAAACACTGTGACACGAGATTATTATATATAACTTTTCCGTCAGATTTTTTCCATAGGAAAATTACCCTATGTCATTGCCCTGCTCTCGAACTATCCTTAAACCAACTTTCATCACAATCGGTTTAGTAGTTTCGAAGCCTATTCAATACAAACAAACAAACAATCAAATCTTTCCTCTTTATAATATTAGAATAGATTAGGGCGTCTGTGGCACTGTGGCCTCGACACTGGAGTGTGCCCCGAGTAGAATCGGGAAGCCCGCGAACGATTCTGCCATGTACCAATGTGTTTTTCGTTTCACGAATTTCGTATGTGCATTTATCTGACGGTCCTACGGTGAAGGAAAACATCTGAGGAAACCTGCATACACCTGCGAAGGAATTCAAAGGTGTATGTGAAGTCAACCAATCCGCACTGGGCCAGCGTGGTTTGACTAAGGCCTAATTGCCCTAACACAATTACTTAGGGTAGGCTCGTGCCCCATAGTGGGGACGTATATGAGCTGTGGTGATGATGATGATGGTGAGACAAGCGATCGCTATAAGTCCAAATTTCTCAAAACTCACATAAATGCGATTTATGCAATAGACATTTCAATCATAGTTCTAAATCAGTAAGCTATAAACAAAAACAACCATTAATTGCTTAAAAACTTATTTGAAGCGTCTGGGTGGCGCTGTGGACTCGGCACTTGCCTTTCAATCGGGAGGTCTGGGGTTCGAGACCGCCATGTACCAATGTGTTTTTCGTTTCAGATTTAATAATAACTACATTTTTCTTACGCTCCTACGGTGAAGGAAAACATCGTGAGGCAACCTGCATACATCTGCGAAGAAATTCAAGTGTGTATGTGAAGTCGACCAATCCGCACTAGGCCGGAGTGGTTGACTAAAGCCTAATCACCCTAACATAGGGTAGGCTCGAGCCCCTCGGTGGCGACGTATATGAGCTGTGATGATGAATTGCTTAAAACATTTAAGCGGTAATTACTCGTATTACTAAGATTAGTTTATAACGCTAGCCGCCCGCCCTTTTATAGCACTAAGTTAGTAATCTAGCAGGCGCTTACCTGATGGTAAGTTACTGCAGTCGCCTATAGTACATGTGGTTCTGATAAGACTTGCGAATCTACAACCTCCACAAGGATATCAAATACGTTGCCAACTTGTGACGTAAGATGACAAGTTACAGTAACAAGTAATTTCACTGTCTGTCTATCACCCTTTAAACCGGAATCGGCAATGCCCCACTGCTTGTCGGCATACATAGTTAGGATAGAGGTGCAAACGGCTATGGTATACAGTTTTCCTCTGACATACAATGTTTCATCATCACAGCTCATATACGTCCCCACCGAGGGGCACGAGCCTACCCTAAATAGTTATGTTAGGGCGATAAGGCCCTAGTCAAACCACACTGGCCCAGTCCGGATTGCTTGACTTCACATACACCTTTGAATTGCTTCGCAGGTGTATGCAGGTTTCCTCACGATGTTTTCCTTTCCCGTAGGAGCATCAGATAAATGATGCACATATGAAATTCGTGAAACGAAAAACACATTGGTACATGGCAGGGTCGATCGCGGGCGTCCTGATTCTACTCGGGGCACAGTCCAGTGCTGAGGCCACAGCGCCACGGACGCTCTACAATGTCTCATTATTAACTAAATGACCACAATCTCTACCATTCATCAATTTGCATTACCTATGATTTACTCAGTGGATAATAGAGCTTTGTCAAAGCAACATCTGTTGTATGTACCTCTTCCCGACGGACCAAATTCCGAGTCGCCAGTCTTAATTGCCCATATTCGTTAGCGAGTTGTCAAGAAGGAGAGCTTCAGCTGAATTATTGCTTCCGAAATAGATAATCGACCGGCACTTCCGAGCTGCTAAATGTGGCTGAGCATTTATCATTCAATAGCTCAATTATTGCTAATCGTATCTTGCGCTTCATTATAGACAATTCGGTTATAGTCAGTGAAGAATTTTCTACGGAGATCGAGACCCAAATTAGCATATTATTTATTGGTTCCATAGGCGGACATTAGATCCAGGAAAAAATATTCGTCTCCCCGTGGAAGTAGAAGTTATTCTGCTTGGTTTGGTCGGTGGTAGGTAAGGCTTCTGAGCCCGCCTGACTAGCTACCACCGTAACGGTCAAACATGTTTGTCAAACTTGCTTGACAAACTTCACGTTTTCATCAAACACGACGTCAATCCAGATACTTATCAAACACATCAAACACGTATTAGTTCTAACTTTCAAACTTCCGTGTTGCATTATCAATATAATTATATCAACGGGAATTAACACGATAAACACGAGGTATTTACATACCTATTTTATTGCCTGACGTTTTGTATATAAATACCTCGTGTTTATCGTGTTAATTCCCGTTTATATATTTATACGTATTAGTTCGTTTGTCAAACCCAGCCCTACACGAACAAACAAGTTTGTCAAACACGTAAATTTGACAAACATGTTTGATCGTTTACAGGGTCCTTTATCTAAGTATGTCGCCATAATAACAAGGTTAATAACATTGTCATGGGTGTTTCGACAATAAGAAGTAGGATAGCCGGTTTCTCATTTATTTGGAGTCCAAGTGAAGCTAGCTTTCATCTTTGGGCTTATCGTCACTTAGCATCGTATGTGATGAAGAATTTCCCTGTATGTAAAAGCCACATAATTATGAGGCAGCGAAAACGGCTGAACGGATTTGGATGAAATTTGGCATGCATGTAGCCTTTGACATGTAAAAGAACATAGGCTACCTTTTATCCTATGTTGAATAAAGATTGTTGAATTTGAATCCCGATTCCTTAAGTAGCTCCCGAGGGAAAATTGAAAATTGCTTACGAGCTAAGCCGCGGGCAGACAGCTTTGAAATTTGGTATGCATTTTACCTATGCTATGGATAAGGACACGTCTCTCAAATAGTTCCCGTGGGAAGATTAAAAATTGTTAGCGAGCGAAGCTTTAGAACCAATTCTGAAGTCCACGCAGACGAAGTCGCGGGCAGAAGCTAAATATTTTATAATTTACAATGTTTTTGCATTTGTATTTTCCAATTCTGTTTCAGTTAATCCTTTGCTGCCCGTGTTACGACCGACTCTATACCAGACGTAATCTTTACTTTCTTACTACTGCAGCAATAAGTCGTTTTAAGGGAAATTTATTATTTTTTCTAATACCCTCATAAAAATGTAACATAAAAATAGAGTAGCTAGTTGAAGGTATGAAGGAAGACTCTACATCTCCGTTTTACCATTACTTAAGTCGATATTGATATATATATCGACCGCCACAAATCAGGTAATTTACCGTTTTTCTTATTTCGTTCACCGGCAAATTAAACTCACAGTACTGTCTTAAAATTACATCGTGTTTTATTTTCTTTATGCATTATCTACTTATTTTAATATAACTAAAAATCAAAGCTACAAAAGTGATGTAACCTTTTTAAAGATTTGTTAACTTTTTATCATTAAAGGCAATAATAATAATAAAAATTTATATTTAAGAACTATTTAAAATAAAGGATAATAATAAAAATAAATCTATATCTTCTTTCTTTCTTCTCATATATAAAAACTCAAAAACAGCTTAATCAATTTCACAATTTATTTTGTCTTTTGGTCGCTTTAATAAAGGAGTGGCTTAAAAAGAAAAATAATAGGCGATATCCTAAAAAAAAGGTAAAAAATCATATAAAGTAATTTGTATGGAAAATGACGAGTAACTTCGCAATAAAATTGTTTATCTTTAGATCTGTCATCTTTCAAGATGATACAAAGTTTACTGAGAGATCTAGTAAATATTTAAAAATGAGTCCTCATTTCTCTTGGTCACGCCATAACTTGCGAACGACTCATTTTAAGTTTTCTAATACTTTGTAAAAGGTTCTTACGTAAAGAAAAAACTAAGAAAACTGCGCTGAAATTTTCAGAAAACTTAACGACTATTCGTTATAATTGCTTCGCGCGTTTGGCAGTTCGATTGGGGTTGAAACTTACTACAGTATTATTCTTTATTGGCGAAGTTCGCGGGCACAGCTAGTTATGAACTTAGAGCATTCAGACTGATCTAAGGTTATGAATGAATGAAACAATAAAAATAACAAACGAAACAGGATCTTGTCATTGGTATCTCGCCAATCAATTTGAATTATGTGGCTAGTGAAGTAAATTGCCCCAGATAGGCTGAAGTGGATGCATACTTAATTACTCAGCAAAAGATTAATCACCAAGTGGAATGCGCAATTTATTTGGCAAATCCTACATCATATGCAGCGAAGTCTATCTACGAAACGATAAACAGTGTGATTCGTGGTTTATGTCTATAACAGGACGTACAGTGATATTGACCGCCAATAATATTGACGTAGTTACGTAAAAAGAGATTGACGTAACTTTCATACCCATTGCAAATTAGAAATTAGTTTCATATTTTTTAAGTTATATTATGTCAGAGGTTGTAAAAAATGTTAGGAAAATATCAAATAGTTTCAACAATGAAAATAAATAACGCTGACAAATAGAAAATATTCCAAATTGCACTTCTAATTTTTAATTAAATTATTCTTATAAAAAACCTACCTATTAATACTATACTTTTTGCTATCAACCGTACCCCCATACACCCCAATTCATACATTATATTTAGGTAATAAGTAGTTTGAAGTTTATAGTACCTACCTACCTCGTAAATGGGTAGCTAGTCATCGAGATGTTGGACATGATTAATTTATTGTTACCGGTAAACAAAGCGAAATAATTAATTTAACATGTTTGTGATAAAACAATAATAACATTAACTGCTTAACTTACCTCTTAACAGCTCGAACTACTTCAAAGAAATTAATTTCATCGCCACACAAAAACTTAAAAAATTCCACACTACACTACTTCAAGAACGAGTACATTTACTTAATTAGGTTCAAGTTAACATGCAATTCGTATTTTTTGCAAACACATTCGCTTTTAAAGTTTAAATCACTGTCACAGACATCCCTAATATTTTTAACTTGACATTCTGACAAACACTGTTTTTTAACGCAACACAACCACGTAGCTTGGATTTGAACAAAGTTTCCGTTTCGAGTGTTGTAAGTTTTCCGCGCCAAATACTCGCGGCAATGTCGCGTGCTGACGTTACTGGCGCGCAACCTGAGACATACTAGCGGGTAAGCCGAAGCTTCGGTCGCCTCTTGTGCGCTGTGCGATGCGCGGCTTGCACTTTTTCTTAATTCTGAAATATATGTACCAAAAAGGGTATAGGCATAGGTTATAGGTAGGTTATTATTTGAAGTCTCGAGATTTACGATCGTGTTTTGTCACTTATGTCATTTGTCTCTCGTTTCTGTCTTGCAATAAACCTGTGATTGTTTGGTCATTCAATGTTAATAGCTAAATAATTATATAATATCTCATTAGCGACGAGGAAAAATTACACAAAGAAAATGTCGATCGGAAAAGTAGATCTCTTTAATGCTAATGTGGATAACTGGAATTTGTATATTGCGCAGCTGGAGCAGTATTTTGTAGTCAACGGAATTAAAGAAGAACTTAAGGTAGCAACTTTGATTACTGTTATGGGTGGGACGAGTTATGAATTGCTAGTGACGTTATGTACGCTTCAAGGGCCTAATTCTGTAAAAAAAAATTGTCTTTGTGCTGACCATCATTGCGGCGCTAATACAAGACTCGGTGCCGACTGCCTTCATTAGGCAGCGATTGATACATAATTGACTGTTGAAATTTTGAAATGATCGTGAAAGATTTTGAGTTGCACAATCGAAGGAGTGATGCAATTCCGATCGATCGACGTTGAGATTGCGATTTAATTTGTATTAAGCTGATTTTGAGTGAACCAAACTCAGTGCTATTTAATTTACTCAAGATACAAGTCCAATTTGGCGCTAGTGTTGCTACTCAAGCGTACGAATAATCACAATCCCAATGTCGATCTATTGAAATTAGTTCAAGAGTAAGCCCCAAAACCAGGTGATTTCTACCATTCGACCAAGGAAGGGATTTTTTTTACACAGCAAAGCTTTGTAAAAAAACCGTTTGTAAAAAAAATACTCTAAAGTTTTAATATTTAATAAATACCTAAATAACTAATCTAATACATAAAAATCTCGTGCCACAGTGTTTGTTACCGAACTCGTCCGAAACGGCTTGACCGATTTTTATGACATTTTATGTGTTTGTGTATATTTAGTAAGTTCTGAGAATAGCTCGTAGGCAATTTTTTATACCTTTATCACCTAGGACCCTAGGTGATAAAGGTGGCCTTCTCCAGATTTTTTGACAAATTGCGGCAAAACGTAGTTCGCGGGCACAGCTAGTTAGAGTACTAGTATATTCGTTATACTACAATAAAATAATGCTTCTGGAGATAAATTAAATGAATGCTCTTTTAATTTCATTTTCTTATCCTTCTTAGCCTTACGTATCTGTCGATACGTTTAAAGGTGTTGACCATATACGAGTAGGTACTTAGTTCTTTGTATTTTATTTAGAATTAACAGAGACAGAATTGTGATTTAAGCACTTGTGGAAACGTTCAGCACTCATCGTATTTAGGGAGAAATACGGATGCCGTTTGCTGAAAATCACGACGACAACCGACAACGTTAATTTAGGTACTCTATAGAAATACGATGAAATAAACGAGACGCTATCAATGTATTCAAAATTCATTAATAATGGATATTGGGAAGCGGTGATTTCACAGGCTTTTTAAAGTTTTAAAGGAATCTCCTTTGCAATTGTAATGTATTGTAATCAAGCAAACTATCTATTTGAATTTGAAATGTCTCAATGGGCTTTCATTAAATACGGCACACAGTTACTTTGTATTCTGAACTCACAGTCAGTTTTGGACAATGTCCAATTCTGGGATTCAGAGAATCGAAGTTGTTAAACTAAAGTATTACAGTAGCGGTTCAAAACAACTGACGAACCTTTGAAAAACCCCAAAATGACGGATTACTTACATGTTTTTTCACAACTCCCTCAATATAGGTATCAAATTGGGTTTGACTAGTAGAATACTACACACTGTATAATAAATTTAAAATGCAAGATGGCCATCACCACAAAATAGTGAATGACATATTTTTTTTTTACAACTCCCTCAATATAGGTATCAATCAATTTATTATTATTATGGTATTAGGGTGTTTAGGCCTAGAGTTTAAAAAGTATGAAATAAAATTAAATTTAAAATTTAAATAAACCCCCGCCAAAAAACCTCCAAAAAGTAAAAAATAAAATGTGTTGGTTGGCCCTTTAACTTGGATATATCTAGTAGTAGGTAGTAGTAGTATATCTTGTCTATATTTTGAAGCAACGTCACGTCGGGGGACCGCAATTAGTATATTCCATGAAGCAAATACAAATTTGTATTTGCTTCATGGTATATTCGCTCAGTAAGTAATTAAATAAATAGATATATTAATTGCTGACGAGATTTTTTAATTTCCTGACGTGATGACGCTTAAATCAAAATATTACTATATATATCAAAGTTATCTAGATATATCAAAGGGCCAATCAACACATTTTATTTTTTACTTTTTGGAGGTTTTTTTGTCGGGGGTTATTGTTTTTAATAGAAAATTAAGAAAAAAGTGGAATGCATTCTTATGCACTCTCTACCTACTGACGATCTTGTCATCAACATCACATCAATCTCCACAGTCATGTTGATGTACAGTGCATGCCACAATTAGGTGCGTAATACCTTGGCAGTACCACATACTTGAACAAGTACAGTCAACATCACGTAAGGCAGTCAAATGGACAAACCGAACAAAATGTTTCTTAGTGAAGGAAAATTGAAGATATTCAATTATTTTTATATCAGTACTAGTGGACCCGGCAGACGTTGTTCTGCCCAGCGATTACAGCGGCCTACTGGGTCCAAATGTACTTTTAAACCTTCCCTGTACCTATTCAAACACACACAGAAAATTTCGTGAGAATCTGTCAACCCGTTTCAGAGTTTTTGCGAGACAAACACACAGCGTTTCATTTTTATATACACGGTGTTTCATAATAACCATTAAATAATCAATGCGTTATCTAATACTAATTATTAAAATGTGTTTACATGTAATGTCATTAAACCCAAAATTTTCATGTATATCATAGTATCATCATCATGTCTATGATTTACATGAAAATTTTGGGTTGAATGACATTACGGGTAAACACATTTTAATAATTAGTATTAGATAACGCCATTCCATAGGTTCCCCTATTCTACCCTGGTAACTTTCTCGTGTTACCTGTTTACAATAATTCACGAACAAAATAATAAATACTAAGTAGGTAGTTTATTTTCTTATTATTTTGTTAAAATACACCAGAATATACAATACCTACCTATATTCTATAAACACCAGTTAACCAACTCCTCCCACATACACACTTAGTTCAGTATTTGCTCTAGAGTTATCTGATTAATTAATATTCATAGAACTGAGGTAATTAATTTCTCGCGCCCGGCAAAGTTTGTCTTGGGGCTTGGTAAATCACGCGTCCATCAAAGGCCAAGAAATTGTCAAATGTATAATGTATATCAGTCTGGATCATCTAACATATCACCATGCCAAGTCATATTATATTTATACGGCCATATAATTCAATTAGGTACCTTGAGACCAATATTTTAACTAAATTGGCAAACAAACAGGCTGCCTACTTAATGCAAGGTAAGTAGATACAATCGCCTATGGTGCATGTGGTTCCTGTAAAGTTAACAAATCTAACCCACCTGAATCGTAAGTCAGTCGCCTATAGTACATGTAGTTCTTGTAAGATTAACAAATCTAGCTCATCTGAATGGTAAGTCAGTCGCGTATAGTAGGTAGGTACATGTGGTTCCAGTAAACTTAACAAATCTAGCCCACCTGAATAGTAAGTCAGTCGCCTATAGTACATGTGGTTCCAGTGAAATTAACAAATCTAGCCCACCCGAATGGTAAGTCAGTCGCCTATATTAGAAAGAAAGAAAGAAAAGATATTTATTCATTTAACAACCTACAAAAAGACACAACTTACATAAATTAAAAAAACAATAATACGTAAAAAAATCTTATATTTAGTTGTTAAATGAAAAGGCCCACCTGAATGGCAGTATAGTACGTTTGTGGTTCCTGTAAAGTTTACAAATCTACAGTCCCACCAAAGACCATGGATCCAATAATATCACTAGTAGTCTTCCTCTGGTAGAGTATAGAGAAGAATATATAAAGCTATCTTTATGGTTATTATTTAAATGTATTATTTGAGTTACATATATCAACACATCCAAAAGAAATCTTCACAACAGCCTTAGTTTATTTGTGCGTTTCACTTTTACATCCCTAAGAGAGCCCCAGCAGTATAAAATAAGCTGGGACTACACCTAAGGAAGGGTTACCAGGTTGTCAGTTTCTTTGTGATTCCCAGATGAACAAATAGGTCAAGGCTATATCTACCAGTCGGTGGTTCTTCGGTTGAGCTTTACTTCCCCGTTCAAGGAAGATACGAGTACCGCATACGATGGTACGTCTCCTCCTACACTGCTGCCTTCTGGGCGGCAAGAGCATCTTCTTTCCGCGCTCACTCCGCAGCCTCCATCTGCAAGATGACATCTGCGCAGATGGAGGCAACAACCCTCCTCGCGCTGGCCGACATCTTTCTGACAATGTCGGCCAGTAGGAGTAATGTATCGTGCTAGCGCTGCCAGACCGGGATCTCCTCTAAGTTTTGTTCGACGGTGTCGTCGGTAGCATCACAATGAAGACATCGTGACGTATTGTCCCGACGTGCTACATGCTGCGACACTTTGGTCCAAACAGTAGTATCTGGCCAAAAACTGCCCGGCTGTGCCTCAGAAATAGTTACAGCTAAAACCTTCTTATGATCACTTTTAACATAGGCTCTTAATTTAATTCCAGGCGTATGAGATTACGGGCGCGTGGGTAGTGGAGTCGCAGTGTGGACCTTACCTAGCGCGCCCATAGGGCAGGGAGAACACAAGGTTTTAGTGGGTAGGCCAGGCACTCTACCGGGAGAGCCCTAAACATGCCAGCCGTCTAGCCAACGGCGGGTACGGTGCGGTTACGCAGTTACCCCCGAGAAAAAAAGGCTTATGAGGTTAATTCATTAGTTTAACAAATATTAATTAAAACGGAATGTTTTTTTTTCATTCTATATATAAATTCTGCCCTCCCAGTTCGCAAACACAAAAGCTTAGCCAATGTAGCGACCACAGCCGGTCGAAGGCTGCTAACCGCAATGGCGGGAAAATGGGATTGCTTAAAATTCCTACTCGAATGCTGTATTTCATATTTAATAACACATTTTTTACAATGTAATTTGGGGTAAACGTTAGGGTTTATTTTGAAAGGTTTCTGTTATCTTCGTGATCATTATATTGGGCATTATGTACTTATAGGTACTACTAGAGCAGTACATAAGGGCTATTGGTCCATGGCCTTCCATTTTGTCTAAATATTGTGGCCTTCCCCAATAGGTTCTGAGGCCGTGAAATTCGGGGATAAATTCCTATGTTCTTTCTCAATAATGACTGCCTAAATGTGAAAGATTCATTAATATTGGATAAGTAGTTCCATAGCTTATCGATTTCACACAAACAAACCTTTATTTGATTAGGGAAATCTCAGTAACAGTCTGAGTTTGGAATTAGTATGTCCGGTGCAAATAAGCCCGCCCGTATTGCACAGGAATTACAATAATTGGCGAAGTTTTGATGTTTATACACCTTTGCCTGGCCTTTCGGGGATAACGGCGTGATATTTTTCATTATATTTTTTATATTTATCTAGCGAAAAACATAGCAAGTATTGTTATGATACGAATTCGTAAGAACGAACTTATGTATAAATTTTGGGGTGCGTTTCCTCGGCCACCTCCACGTGTGCGTGGGATCTGCGATGGCCCAAGCTTAAATTCTATGCTTGGGTGGTCGCAGATCTCACGCCGGTGCACCCTGGGCAATGAGTGACAGGGACAGGGCGTTTCCCTGGCGCTTAGCTAAGAGCCGCTCCTACCTCTCCCCTTTTCCCCCATCCTTCACGCCACCAACACACATCCTGACCCTATTATTGTAATCCCAGTCCCCTAAACCCAGATCACGACCTCAGACCACACATCCTACCTCATCCCCTTTAATTCCTGACCTTCCCCACATTCATCCCATACGCCCAAAACTTTTTAAAACTATGAGCGCGCAAGAAATAGAACGTAAACGACCCCAGGAGGGTACCGGAAACGGGAAGTCCCTCCCTGAGCTCGGTTCAGCCCCGGTGGCTGGAACGAGCTCAGGCCGCTCCACGTATTCTGGGGGGAGCAATCTTACGCGTGTAGTTTCGGTAGATGAAAAGAGAGATAGGGAGAAGGCGGGACAGCCCATCCTGGGTGGGACCGCAGGACCATTTGGTCTCAAAGGAAGGGGTACTGACCTACCACGCAGTGTGTTGGTCCCTGAGGGGACGGCTTCTGTTAGGGATCACAAGAGACCGACGAAGCCGTTGTCTCAGGTTAGACTAGCGCCTGCGTGGGAGTCAAGTACCCCGTCGTACGGAATAGAGAGGCAGCAGGGGCTAGGGAAGCCGGAACCTGCGCCTATAAATAAGGGCTCTTCTGTCCTAGGGGCAGGCACGTCTGCGGGACCAGACATGGATACTGCAGATGGGGCTGCACCGAGGACAGAAGTAGCTGAAAAGAAAAGGACCGGGGCTGCCAGGCGACGCAGGAATCGCCTAGCTAAACAAGGTGCGGTGGCAGCAGTAGAGGCGCAAGGTGTTGGCGTAATGAAGCGCGCGAGGGAGGCTCTCAGCGATGAATCGCGGACCGGTGGGCAGGGTGAGCCTAAAAGGGCCAAGACACATGGCTCATACAGAGACGCCCTAGTCACTGCCAGGTTAGCGATCATCGCTGAGGACTACCCTGGCACGTATCTGGCGGAAGAGGATCGGGGGGCGGTGATGGGGTTCATCACGGACCTCATCATGGCCTCCGACGACCCCCCTCCGCATTTAAGGATAGGCTCGTCTGTCTCTGCAGGCGTACTCTATATCGGCTGCAGGGACAGCGAGTCTGTCGAATGGCTCCAACAGCATGTCTCAGGGCAGGTTGTTGGAGACAAAAAGTTAAAGGTAGTCGATGCTGCGGCTCTTCCAAAGCCTATTAAAATGGCGTGGAAGAGCCGCAACATGAGACTTACCGATAACAAAATGGCTTGCCGAGCGCTGAACAAGTATAACCCGTCCCTGAGGACGATCGACTGGAAGGTCGTCGATACTAAGGTGGAGGCGAACCACATCCGGAGGATCGTCCTCATGGACGGGGAGTCGGCTGAGGCCATAAAGCAGGCTGGGTATGCACTTGAGGGGTGTCTTGAGGTGTGTCTATTCAAGCTTCTCGCAGATAATGCGAGTGGTGGCGATGGGAACCCTGAAGACACCCCCGAGGCAAAAGGGGCTATGGCGGAAGAGGTGGGCCACAGCGATGAAGAGGCTGCGAGGTCGTGCTCGGGTGGCTTGGAGCGGCGCGTAGAAGGAGAGGACGCAGTGGGTCTGCCCTTATCGCAACAGTCGGTGGGGATTGTGGACGATCTGGATGCGCTCTGTTTCAAGTCGCCGGAATACCAAACCTCGGAGCATTAAGACCACTGAAGCCCATCGATACCATCAAGATGGAGGAACTAAGTGTTTACGCTCGAGGAAGAGCGAGTGGCAACACTGCATTATAGTCTGTGCAGTGAGAGCCTTTTGGCGGCCGGCCGCATGTAACATGTCAGTTGAGTCGAGTCGAATACGGAATGACATTGTTAGAGGTTATGTCCGGGCCGCAATAAATTATCCAACAAATAGTATAGTATTGCGCGGCGCACCAAGTGATTGTTGGTGCGAGGTTCCGCAAAGCTTTAGTGTCGGGGAATAGTGTATCAAGCTTTGTGTTCGTTAACGAGTTCGGGTATTGGTGGCCTAATAGGCAAGTGTACCATCCGGTTCGGTCAGACAGCAGAACTTCAGGAGCCGCGACTTCCTTCGAGCTAGCTCAGGAAGTCCACCGGCTACATACGGAGACCAATCGGATCCAAGGTAAGTAATACCAATTTTCTAAGAGCTGGTAGTCGGTGAATAAAATTCAGCAATACAAGTCGGTGAAACGCCGATGTGGTGGAGTCTACTTTGGGCACCAACATCTTTTGGTAGCAGAGCGTGGTTTTTAGATTTGAGTGGTTGATTAGTATTGTACAATTAATATTGTAATCTTGTTGGTTGTCCAAACGGGCAATACATATTAATTGGTTTTGATTGCTGATTTTAAACCGACTACAATCTCATTTGTGGACCGGTCTTCCTAACTAGTTGTCATTGTCATTGTATATGAAAAATTGGGGTTAAATGCCTTTGTTGTTCTAGTTAAGTTCTAGCATTTACCTATATTTGATTTTGGTTTGTTTTTTCATATCTTTGTTTTGCCCTTGAATATTATGTTTGTTAAGTTATTGACTTAATACTTGAATTTAATTTGTTTGAAAATTCTGTTGTTAAATGCCTTTGTTGTTCTAGTTAAGTTCTAGCATTTACACTTGATTTTGGTTTGTTTATATATTTTGTTCTGCCTTTGAAGTTCCTCCCGATCTGTTTTATTGTCTGCGGTTGTCGGTCTGTTTGTCCGTGTATTATTATAGTGTTTATTAATTTTGGTGCAAAATGGTCCCGCCAGTCAGCCCGCTTAGTGGTGCCCGCGCGGGTGCACAAAAGATTTTGAGATGGTTTGCTAGTGCCGTCGCTTTGGTAGACCGACCAGACCGAGAACAGGCTTTGTTAATTCGGCATGAGGGAGTACCTGCTCGCTTGAAGGAATTGGAGCAGCTTTTCGTTGCTCATCAACAATATCTGCTCGACCACCCAGCCGAGGGTGCCGCTGAGTTGCGGGCAGTCGACCAATTTAATGCCGATTATGATCAGTGTTTTGAACAGGCGGATGTGATTATAAACAAGGCTCAGGCAATCCTATCCGCCCGGAGGGGTGAGTCGTGCACGCCCGGGGAGGTCAAGCCTACCCCGGCCGGCTTGCTGGGCAGACTGCCCACTTTAGACATCCCAACCTTTGATGGGAACCTGGCTTCTTGGATGGGGTTCATTAACCTCTTTGATAGCCTGGTTCACTTGAGGGACGACCTGTTTCCTAGCCAGAAATTGGCCTATTTGCTCTCTGCCTTACGTGGAGAGGCTGGTGTGCTTGTCCAGCATCTACCTGTCAACGATGACAGTTATGAGATTGCAAGGGCGTTGTTGACCGCCCGGTATCAGAATGTTCGCTTGCTAGCAGACACACATGTGGCTGCCATTTTAGGGCTGCCACGAGTATCGCGGGTCTCCTCATTGAGGAAGGAGATTTTGAACCCGCTGTTAAGCGCTATTAATGCGCTCAAACGACTTGACCTACCGGTGGACCAGTGGTCCTTCATATTGCTCCACCTCATCCTCAATAAGCTTCCCATGGAGATGAAGGGGCGTTTCGAACAAAGGTATGGGGGCAATAGTGCCTCGTACCTCCCCCCCTTCTCGGATCTCCTCAGATTTTTGGAGGATGAGTGTCGGATGACCGACCACTTGGATCTGGCTCCTACACCGGGACCGAGTACAGGCCGCTATGAGGCGATCCGGGCAGCGCCACGGAGAGAGCGCCGCCCGTACAAGCAGTATACTGCAGTGCGGCAGAACTCTCCACCCGGGGAGAGGCCGATGCCTTGCAAGTGTTGCAAGCGGGATGGCCATCGTTTGCCGGCCTGTCCCAAATTTGTTGGCCTACGCACCGAGGGGCGTAGGAATATGGCCAAGCAGCGGAATTGGTGCTACCGCTGCCTGGGGGCTCATATGGCATCGGCTTGCCCCCACCCACGAGATTGCCACTGTTGTGTAGGTGCCCATCACCACCTCTTGTGCTTTAATAATAAAGACACTCCTGAGGCGGTGAGAGAGAGGGACTCGCACACGGGCGGGGGCCCTCATAGGTCACCCACATCTCCGAGGAGATCGGAGGGGCGTGCCACCCCTCCGCGGAGATTGGACAGGCGCCCCCCCTCTCGTGAGAGGATTGGGCGCTCCACCCCCCCTACGGGCGGGGGGGATCGACGCCCCGCTTCTGAGGCGCCACCGCGGGATTGGGCCGCGGTAATTAGGGAGCCACGCCGGGAGCCGATACGCTTCTCTCCCCCTCTGATGGAGAGACCCCGTTTATCACGGGCTCCCCCAACTTTCGCCCATCATGGGCACCGCCCGGCTCCCCGATGCCGCTTTGATCGGGGCCAGTACGTGCCGGATTGGAACCCGCTCGAGCGCCTTGAGCGCCCTACTCCGCCGCCGCGCACGCATTTTTCTTTGGACCCCCCTTCCCCCCCGTTGCGGGGAATGCGGGAGGATTTTCATTAAACCGACTGTCGGCTGCAACCCCCCCACAGGAGCAGGTGTTGTTACCAACAGCCTCCGTACAGGTGTGGGGCCCGAGGGGCACCTTTGTTTTAGTTCGCACCCTTTTGGATACGGGAGCTCAGGGTTGCATTGCCTCCAGCTGGCTGGTCCGGCAGTTGAGTTTGAACACATCTCCATATCTTGAATCGGTACGGGGAATCGGAGACCTGCGGATCCCGGATCTGATCGGTCAGGTTTTGTTCTCCTTTTCCCCCCACTTCTCCTCAGCGCCTAAAATTGGCGCTACCGCGATTGTTTTTGAGAAGATTGTTGGTCAGCTTTCGCAACAGCACGTTTCGCGCGCTGTCTTTGATGCGACATCAGGATTGACCTTGGCTGACCCTTCCTTCCACCGAACCGGTCCGATTTACTTATTGCTCGGTGCCGATGTTCTAGGCCGCGTGTATTGTGGGAAGAGGAGAGAGTTACATAAGGGTGGGCTGGTAGCCTTATCTACATCGCTTGGGTTTGTAGTGATGGGACCAGTTAGGCATAACCCACCATCTCCATCAGTGGACAGTTACATAACTGTTAGCTCCACCTTATCGGATGTCCTTCAACGGTTTTGGGAGGTGGAAGAGCCCCCTACCGTGAAGCGAGTGAACCCCTTGGACGAGGAGTGTGAGTTGTTCTACCAGAACAATACAGGTCGTCTTCACTCGGGACGGCTGATCACTCGTTTGCCCTTTTTGTCAGTTCGCCCCTCACTTGGCAGCTCCCGGCCGTTGGCCGAGAAGCGGCTGCTGTCCATGGAGCGTCGTATGAGTAGGAACTCCGACTTCAAACAGAAGTATGTCGACTTCATGCGAGAATATGAGCAACTGGGGCACATGTCGGTCTCGCGACTGGACTGGCGAAACGAGGAACATAATTTTCTTCCTCACCACGCGGTTTTGAAACCTTCCACTGGGAAGATACGCGTTGTTTTTGATGGGTCAGCTCCCACGTCTACCGGAGTTTCGCTGAATCAATGTCTGCATGCTGGACCGAAGTTGCACCACGAGGTGGGCGATGTATTGACCAACTTCCGTCGCCATGCCGTCGTCTTTGTGACCGATATCCGGATGATGTTTCGGCAGACTGTGATTCACCCGGACGATAGACGATATCAGCTCATATTATGGAGGGAGGATCCCAGAGATCCCATGCTGGTCTACGAGCTGAACACCAATACATACGGTTTGCGTTCGAGCCCCTTTGTGGCAATTCGCTCACTTGTGGAACTCGCTGAACGTGAGCGGTTACGATACCCTCGCGCATCCTTGGTTCTCAAGGAGGATGCATTTGTGGATGATATTTGTACGGGCTCCTCTAGTGTCGAGGAAGCCTTGATTTTGCGAGATGAACTAATTGCTCTTCTCGGGGCTGGTGGTTATGAACTGAGGAAGTGGATGTCCAACTCACCTAAGCTTTTGTGTGACTTGCCAGACGACCACCAGCAGGAGCCTCATATTTTTGAGAATGCCAACACTCCAGATTTACTGTCTGTTTTGGGAGTGCAATACAGACCTGTCCAGGACACGTTCACCTATCGATTGGAGCTGCCAAGCCCCAAGGTCTGGACGAAACGGTTAGTTTTGTCTACAGTAGCTCGTACCTTTGACCCAAATGGCTGGATTAGTCCCGTAGTGTTTTGGATGAAGTGCTTCCTACAGGAACTTTGGTCAGCCGAAGTGTCTTGGGATGAGCCCCTCTCGGGCCGTTTGCTGCGAGATTGGGAGTCCTTCATGTCGTCTCTCCCCGACATTAACCGGGTTAGTATCCCTAGACATATACTGCCTAAGGGACGGTTTACGGCCAGCCTTCATGGCTTTTGTGACGCGTCTGAGAGTGGATACGCAGCCGTCGTATATATCCGGACGGTCGATGATAGAGGAGCTGTTAAGCTCCACTTGCTAATTGCTAAGAGTAAGGTTGCTCCACTTCGGACTCGATTAACGATTCCGAAGTTAGAATTGTCTGGAGCTACTCTTCTGGTTCGTTTGATGAACCACGTTGTTGACACCCTGGGACGTAGTGTGGACTTTGAGTCGCTCTTTGCTTTGTCCGACAGTCAGGTTGTCCTGTGTTGGATTAAAAACTCCGTCCACTCCCTGGAGGTATTTGTGGCTAATCGGGTATCCCAAATACAGGCCTCGAAGGCCACGTTGATTTGGCGCCACGTGCCAGGTGAAATAAACCCTGCTGACTGTGCATCACGTGGCAGCGAAGCCCCTCAGCTTATTGACCACACTCTGTGGTGGGGTCCCGACTGGTTGTTACAACCGTCTTGGCCTTCCACACCAGCTGTGGTGAAGGTACCAAATCCGGGCTTGCGTGTTCACGCTGTCGAGACTATGGCGGCTCCAGAGCGGGAATTTTTATTAGACCGCTACAGTTCTCTGGACAAGTTGCTCGACGTGACCGCTTGGATAAGATGATTTATACGAAATTGTCGCCGGCCTCAGGACAAAGATTTGTGTCCGGTCCTCTCTCCGCAGGAGCGCCAAGATGCTCTTTTGCATTGGGTGCGTATGACCCAGTCTAGAGCGTTTGAACCGGAACTTAAGATTTTCCGTACCGGGACGTCCAAATTGAAGGGACCCTTGGTGCGTTTGACTCCCTTTCTGGATGATAAGGGATTGTTGCGTGTAGGAGGCCGATTGAGGCACGCTAACTTGCCTTATAGATCACGTCATCCCCTGTTGCTCCCCAAGGACGGACCATTGGTGCGATTGTTGATCATTGATCGCCATGTGAAGAATGCTCATGCCGGATGTAATGCATTGACCGCGCTCCTCCAACGGGAGTTTTGGATTTTGTCAGCGCGAAGAATAATCCGATCTGTTATCTTTCGATGTCTGCCCTGCTATCGTTTACGCCCCGAGACGATGCAGCCCCAAATGGGTGATTTGCCTGCTGATCGTGTGAATGAATCGATGACCTCCTTAGGAGTTGGAACTGATTTTGCGGGACCATTCACTATAAAAACGTCGCGACTCCGTAATGCTAAGACTGAAAAGGCTTACTTGTGTGTGTTTGTTTGTTTGGCCACTAAAGCCGTTCATTTGGAGGTGGTGAGTGCACTCACCATGGACGCTTTCTTAGCAGCGTTAGGCAGATTTGTCTCCCGCCGGGGACTGCCTTCTCTAATTCGGTCCGATTGTGGGACGAACTTCAAGGGCACTGATAGACATATAAGAGAAGTTTGTGAATTTTTAGATAAAAATAATATTGAGATCGGATCCACACTCTCCCGTAGGGGGGTAACATGGCGATACTCCCCGCCGTCTTGCCCTCACTGGGGAGGGATTTTTGAATCTGTTGTAAAGGCCGCCAAGACTCACATTCGCCGCGTTATTGGGGAGACTATTCTCACGTTCGAGGAACTCGCGACGGTGTTTCATAAAATTGAGGCGGTTCTCAACTCGCGTCCGTTATGTCCGTTGTCTACCGACGCGAACGATTTGCAGGCCCTCACGCCGGGCCATTTCTTGATAGGCAGACCACTTAACGCCCTGCCCGAGTATCCTTATAGAGATATCAATCCAGGACGCCTTTCCCGGTTTGAGTTGCTCCAGCAGCTTACCCAGAGCTTCTGGCGCCGCTGGCACCTTGAATACTTACACATTTTGCAACAGCGCGTTAAGTGGTCAGATAAGACAAACCCACCGAGGGTTGGAGACCTCGTGTTAGTGAAGGACCCAAACCTGCCACCCTTACGTTGGCGTCGCGGACGCATTGTCCAACTTACTCTAGGGGCTGATGGTGTGCCCAGGTTTGCCGAGGTCCTAGTTGGGGATTCTGTTTTGAAGCGCGCGGTCGCTACTCTTTCTCGCCTCCCCTTAGACTGATTTGGCGGACAGTCCGGGACTGTCCGGAGCGGGGGGATGTTTACGCTCGAGGAAGAGCGAGTGGCAACACTGCATTATAGTCTGTGCAGTGAGAGCCTTTTGGCGGCCGGCCGCATGTAACATGTCAGTTGAGTCGAGTCGAATACGGAATGACATTGTTAGAGGTTATGTCCGGGCCGCAATAAATTATCCAACAATTAGTATAGTATTGCGCGGCGCACCAAGTGATTGTTGGTGCGAGGTTCCGCAAAGCTTTAGTGTCGGGGAATAGTGTATCAAGCTTTGTGTTCGTTAACGAGTTCGGGTATTGGTGGCCTAATAGGCAAGTGTACCATCCGGTTCGGTCAGACAGCAGAACTTCAGGAGCCGCGACTTCCTTCGAGCTAGCTCAGGAAGTCCACCGGCTACATACGGAGACCAATCGGATCCAAGGTAAGTAATACCAATTTTCTAAGAGCTGGTAGTCGGTGAATAAAATTCAGCAATACAAGTCGGTGAAACGCCGACGTGGTGGAGTCTACTTTGGGCACCACCACTAAGGTTGGTACAGATTAATTTACATCATTGTAAGGCTGCTACTGCTATCCTAGCTAAGCAGCTTAAGGAAAATAAATATGATATAGCACTTATTCAGGAACCTTACTTGTACAAAGGCGAGATTAAGGGCTTAAATATCAAAGGTGGGGTAGTACATGGTTATTGCTCTAATACAAGGACGTGCATATACGTGAGGGAGGGCATTATTGTCTCACCGTTGCGTTCGTTATGTTGCAGGGACCTTACCACCATCAAGGTCCGGCTGGAGGGGGGGGACCCAGCTGAAAGTGTTGTAATGTCCTCGGCGTATTTACCGTATGAGGAAAAGGAACCAGTCTCTTCGCACATCAAGAAACTGGTTGAGCTATATGGGCACGACAAACTTGTCATTGCCCTTGACGCAAACGCGCATCATGTCGTCTGGGGTAGCACAGACACAAACAGGCGAGGAGAGGACCTACTGGAATTTCTGGTGAGTTCATCTTTGCTTATATTAAACAAAGGAAACAAGCCTATCTTTATTAACAAGAATAGAGCGGAGGTTATTGATGTCACGGTAGCGTCCAAAAACGCATTCGTTTCGACAGGTAATTGGCATGTGTCAGATGAGGTCTCGCTTTCAGATCACAACTATATATGCTTCAGGTATAGGACCAAACAAGTGTTAGGATCTGTACGACGAAGGAATCCCAGGAACACAAACTGGGAATCATACAAAAGGGACCTAAATGTTATCTTAGGCACCGAGGTTAAAAGGCTGAATACAATTCAGGAACTTGAAGCGGAGGCAACCCGTGTTACAGATGGTCTTATCAGTACCTGGTCTGATAACTGTCCAGAGAAAGAGATAAGACAAAAAAGGGAACAATGGTGGACACCTGAATTGAGCAAGCTCAAACGGGAGACTCGAAAGGCTTTTAATCGGGCTAAGGTGACGAAAGATTTTTCACTATATGCAAAACAACTGACCAAGTATAGCTGCGAGGTTAGGAAAGCTAAACGTAAGGCATGGCGTGGCCTCTGCGAATCCATAGAGGCCATGCCTGCGGGTTTACGACTTTGTAAATCAATGGCAAACACGAATGTACTCACAGTAGTAAAAGATCCGACCGGCAAACTGACAGAAACGGGGAAGGAGACTATACTCACCATGTTTGAGACCCACTTCCCTGGATCTGTTATCCTAGACTCAGAAGCAGATGACAGGGTCTCGAACGATGAGCCAAACGTTCATACTACGAGGGAGAACTGGACATCTGCTAAAAAGGTAGTAACGGAAGAAAAGATTCGGTGGGCGTTGGAAAGTTTTCAGCCCTTCAAGTCCCCTGGACCTGACGGAATTTATCCAGCCTTACTACAGCATGGTAAAGAAGAGCTGGTGCCGATACTATGACGGCTTTTCAGGGCCTGCTTAGCATTCGGATACACACCGGAATCATGGAGGCAAGTCAGAGTCAGCTTTATACCGAAACCGGGGAAGGCTGACTATGAACAAGCAAAATCCTATAGACCCATAAGTTTGTCGTCCTTCGTACTGAAAACACTAGAAAAACTAGTTGATAGGCACATACGTGATGGGCCATTAAGGAAGCGACCCCTGCATCATATGCAATGTGCTTATCAGGCAGGTAAGTCAACGGATACTGCTTTGCATCTGGTTGCAGACAGAATCGAGAATGCTTTAGACTCAAAGGAGTTATGTCTGGGAGCCTTTCTTGATGTAGAAGGCGCCTTTGACAAGACCACCTTTGAGTCTATTAACAAGGCAGCACAGAAACACGGCATCAGCAAAACCATCACCAGATGGGTAGACTATATGCTTAAAGGCAGAACTATCACTGCTGGCGTCATGGGTGAGTCAATGAGTGCCAGGGTAAGAAGAGGATGCCCGCAAGGAGGCGTGCTCTCACCACTATTGTGGAGCCTAGTGGTGGATTCATTGATCTCACAACTGAATGAAGGGCCATTTCGCACAGTAGGCTATGCGGATGACTTGGCCATCTTGATTAATGGAAAAGTACCGAGTGTAGTATCCGGCTTAATGCAGGAAGCACTGTGCAAGGTAGAGAGATGGTGTGAGGAAACACATCTAACCATTAATCCCAACAAAACGATGGTTATACCATTCACGAGGAAAAGGAAACTCAGTGATATGAGGAATCTTTTTCTGTACGGTAAAGAACTACCATGGTCCACAGAGGTTAAATATCTGGGAGTAGTACTTGATAAAGAACTTACGTGGAGAAAGCATGTAGAAGATACTATAATAAAGGCACAAAGAGTCTTTAATATGTGTCGATCTACCTTCGCGAGAACCTGGGGTCTTAAACCGAGGATACTTTACTGGATATATAAAATCATGGTACTTCCCATTATAACATATGGAAGTATCGTCTGGTGGCCAAGGACAAACCTAACCACATGCAAAACGGCACTAAATAAGATTCAGAGACTTGCCTGTATGGCAATCCCTGGTGCTTTCAGAATCACTCCAACGGCAGCCATGGAAAGATTTTTGGATCTCACACCGCTGCACATTGGCATACGTAGTGAAGCAAAGAAAGCGCTCCACAGACTACAGACTGTACATCTGTGGAATGCAACTAAGCCCCACACGAGACACACAGCACTTGGCAAAGAAGAAGGGGATTGGCTACTGGAAATGGTCGCTGACAGGATGATACCCAGGTACATCTTTAGGAGGTCATTCAGTATACAAATCCCAACAAGGGAGGACTGGAACAAAGGACTAGCGCCTCCTGATAGGAATAGCATGATTTGGTACACAGACGGTTCCAAAATGGACACTGGTACAGGTGCAGGAATTTATTCCAAAGGCTTTGAAGCTAGTATTAGCATGGGCAAGCTTGCTACAGTTTTTCAAGCAGAAATGTATGCAATCCTTGCCTGTGCGCAAGAAAACATTGATAAAAGGCGCAATGGACTAAACATATACATCTTAAGCGATAGTCAAGCTGCGCTAAAGGCACTGATGTCATACAAAGTGCATTCTAAACTGGTCCAGAATACCATCAATGCACTAAATAAGCTTGCGAAGAAAAATACAGTACATCTGATATGGATTCCAGGACATGAAGGTTTGTATGGAAACGAGAAGGCCGATAGTCTCGCGAGACAAGGATCGGAAACCAACTTTGTGGGTCCGGAACCTTTTGCGAGTCTGGCACACTGTTCAGTGAACTCTGTCATCAGAGATCAAGCAAAGAGAAGACACCAAAATGAATGGGTCGCTCAGAAAGGAATGGCGCATACCAAGCGGTTCATGGGCCTGAATAACTTCAACAAATTCACAATGAATTCAGGCAGGAATGCAAATCCGACTCTTGTTGGGTGCTCTGACTGGCCACTTTGGCACTAATCGTATGCTTGCAAAAATGGGTCTGAGCAACACAGAGACCTGTAGGGCCTGCAATGAGGGAGAGGAAAGCATGGAACACATGTTGTGCCACTGCGATTCCCTTTCTCGTAGGAGAATGAGTCTCTTCGGGATCGGATATCCCAAACCCGAAGACTTCAAGGCTATCCCCCCTGGACCAATTGTGAGACTCATGAGTGAACTCAATTGGTCCATAAATGGTGATAGCAATCTATGAATGTAGAAATTGGGGAAGCACAAAGGATCCTTAAGGGTCGAAGTGCAGGGCCCCCTGGGGGCCCCCCCATTATAAGATAAGATAAGATATGTACAAATTAGGCATCTTTAAAATGTTACGACAACTTTTCACAAACGTTGTCCGATGACTGATGACTTTCAGAGATAATCCATAGAACGGCATTCAGACATTCAGACATAATCTGCAGATTTTGACAACAAATCAATGACTCGTCATTACAATTGGGAAGATGTCAATATTACTAAAACGCAGTTTTTAGCCTTATAAGAATGTTTAAATTGTGATAAGAACAGTGAAAGAATCATGACGATATCGTAAGATTTTATTTTTTTATAAATTAATCAAATTGGGAGTTCCGTCTACTGCTTGACCGCGCTCGCATAATCGCTGATGATGCGGATCTGCACTCCCGCAAGTACGCGCGTAGCTGCGTCGACACGCAACATGCAGCGTAGTGCGTGGCAGTGTGAGAATCGCCTTATGGTTCAGTGAAGATGTGACGAGGTTAGAGTGTCTACGCAGGTTGCATCCCACACCAACACCCGCCAACTTCAATGCGGGGTTGAAAGATCATCTAGGCCCACGGGAAAACCGATTTTGAAAGACATAATGGCATCGTAGACATTCGTAACCTTGGTCTGCAGGCATGACTGTCTTGTTGTTGGAGGATCTAAAGTAATACATTGCAGGTGAATGCTGGGGGATGTTTCGACTGTAGGGCTAATAAAGTATCCGGATAATCTGGAATATGAAGAAAGCAGGCGAACACAGCACCTTTAAGATCTCAGTCGCAAATTTTATTTTCAATAGATTTGATTGAGTTGTGGGATGGTGTAGAATGTTTCCGTGAGACTGAAGGGGAAGGATGGGAAAAACAGACATCTTAGATTTTTTTGGTTAATGATGAATTTGATTTATCATCTATGACGTGTAAAATTCGGTAGATAAATAGTTGGAGATTCTGCAAGACCCGAAAAAAATTAGTGTCACTGCATTTTTATACAGTATTTGACAAGTGAAGTGAGTTGCGACGGAGATACTGGCTTCACGAGGAATTCGTTTGACTATTTGAGTATTGTTTTTGGGATAGCTCAGATGAAGGTGGAGAGGACACGATGAGTTGTCTTAATCTAAAGGAGGTAGATCTTAACTGGAACAATGATAGTGAGATTTTGTTCTATGGATATGCAGCCCCTGCTTCTTTTAAATGATTTCGAGCACAAATCACATGAATGATTATTTACTGAAGTATTATCACCAGAAGTGATCGCGGTCTGCATACAGGTAGGGCAACAATAAAATAAATAACTTACAAAACACACAGAGCACTAAAATTAATTTAAAACTTTCCCTTTAAAAAACAAAGGAAATATGAAGTTCGTATAAACCAACACCATGTTGACAAATTTGAGGAATGTCAGCCAATGGCAGTCGTGCTTCGTGATTAAGATTCCCTCATGCGCATGTAGCGTTCGAGTGTAGACTCCGTAACGATGTCATAGCTGATAAAATAGGGGTCCGAATAATATTAAAAAGTATGTTCCCCAGGGCAAAGATTATTACGTATTACTATTGTGGCACTATTAATGCAACCTGATAAAATTCATCCTGACACGATTACCTTACTTGAAAAAAGATGCTAGACAGCAAAATTGGAGGCGCGTGTAAACACGACGCTGCAGCAAACAGGAAGATACAGTCAAAAAAGCCCTATCATCAAAATATGAGTTGTTATCAATTTTTATGAGGAAGCACAGTAGTGGCAGCCTCGTTGTTTTTTTTTGCATTATACATTTGCTGTACATTTGTCATAATCATAACATTTTGGTACAGCCATATAGGGTATGCCAAAATGTGATGGCATGAATGTAGAGCTGAAATTTAATAAGAATTATTAGGATAGTTATTAAAAAAATAAACTTTTATAATATTGTTAATCAATAAATAACATTAGCGATCTGAAGTAGTTATATTTATATTTTATTAAAGAAAATAACTTTGTTTTATTACATCAGATTCCGGTACACCTATAATACAAAAATAAAAATGTTATTCATTTATCAAATTCGATTGGATATCAAATCTCATTTAGGTATTTGTCATGGACATTACCTCAAAGTAAATCAAACGCGGGTACCGTCACTATCAAAACCCCTATTCACTAAAGTGTTCGGAGATTTCTTTTGAACGAAATTCATCAGGTGAATGTAACGATAGTATGTGTTTATGATACATCCTTTACGCTTCAATGCGGCATCATTTTGTGTGAAATTGTCTTGCGATGCTTCCAATCTGATAGTAATAATATAGGATACTATATCTAAGATAAATATAAATAACATGTAAGTATTATATTCATCTATCTAAATAAAAATAGATCGCTCAATATGTCGCTGGCAATTTTCGAAAGCGCCTAGTGGACCGATTTGGCAGATTTTGGTTTGTTTTCAAGCATTTATTGAATTGCGAGAAGCTTCTTACGGCGAGAAAAAACGAAATATCTACATTTACTTATCGAAATTGTTCTTATTCGACAAACACGTCAATGGAAATGAATCGACATTGATAGAACGGTGTTTATCGGTTAAAAATAATGAGCGATAACCATCGAATTTTTGTATACCACTGTCAAATTTATGATAAAATCATGTTATAAAGTAAAAACCGGCCAAGCGCGAGTCGGACTCGCCCATGAAGAGTTCCGTAGGATTTATGACGTATTAAAAAAAACTACTTACTAGATCTCGTTGAAACCAATTTTCGGTGGAAGTTTGCATGGTAATGTACATCATATTTTTTTTAGTTTTATCATTCTCTTATTTTAGAAGTTACAGGGGGGGGACACACATTTTACCACTTTGGACGTATCTCTCGCGCAAACTATTCAGTTTAGAAAAAAATTATATTAGAAACTTCAATATAGTTTTTGAAGACCTATCCATAAATAGGGAATACGTGTGGGTTTGATGAAAAAGAAAAATTTTGAGTTTTAGTTCTATGTATGGGGAAGCCCCAAAATGTATTGTTTATTTCTATTTTTGTGTGAAAATCTTAATGCGGTTCACAGAATACATCTACTTAGCAAGTTTCAACAGTGTAGTTCTTATAGTTTCGGAGAAAAGTGGCTGTGACACACGGACGGATAGACAGACAGACAGACAGACAAACATGACGAATCTATAAGGGTTCCGTTTTTTCCCATTTGGCTACGGAACCCTAAAAAGAGCAGTTTTTAATAAAAACAATTTTTTATTTAAAAAATTGATTTTAACAAGTTTACATAATTAATTAGTCATGTCAATTCCTGTTTTTGACGAACATGTATACATAACTATAATAACTACATTTATATTTTCTTAGCTACTTAATATAAGAATACGCCTATAGCCGGGGCCTAATTCTGCTAATTTTTACGTGTTATTGTGGTGCTAGTGTCTCAATAAGACTGCTTTTGTCACTTTTATTCAAGCGTGCAGTGCAAGCGGTAACAATCAAAATCTAACAAAACATACAATCATAATTATGAGCCATCAATAAAACGAAATATTTAATTTGTATCATATTATATTATTAAATTTAAGTAGTAGATAACTAGAGCCACTCACCTAGCACCTGAATATTCATCCAAAGACTCGAAACCCGTATAATTGGGCTGCTCCGGACGAATTATACGGGAAATAAATATTATTTCCCTTCCGAAACTCCGGGGAGTTAGCCGACTGCCTCCAAATAATTTATGCTAATGCTTATACAGCTGCAGACACCTTTCGAAACCATTTTTATAATGCCCTCTTATATTGAATGAAACCACTGTGCGACCTTTCGTCTTTGTGGTAATAGCGGGCACTTTTTAAGGCTTTACGTATCAGTGCATTTTAAAGTTTCACATGGTTTCACATTATTCGCTATGGTCTAGTGAAAAACAATCAACAGATTGAAAATGAAAACTATAAAATAATTATAAAGTTAACGTTATTAAATTTACCAGCCATCATTTGTACCAAAAGATAAAGTTGGCTAACTTCAACGTTGAAAGTAAGATGACATTGTGGTTTGTAAATGTTGACTTACATCCATTTTCAGTATAGTAATACTGAAGGTGGATGTTAGTCAATATTCCTGTCATCATGTAAAGAATACGCGTGAGTTGAGAAGGAAACTAAGCAATATGTGTATGTCGTGGCCATATCGTAAAATTGACCATTTCATGATGTGGCAGACCATTTCATAGCCAAAATCGTTAATGTAGGGTGTTCATGATATCCAAGGCTTAAGAGGATTGTGAAGCTGTAAATTTTCATACAAAACGCGATAACGCTTTTCTCCCTCTTTACATAGTCCAATTTTCATAATTTTTGAAAATGTTGTAAATAAAATGAAGATCTAGGTTTGTACGTTTTGATTTTGAAGTAATATTGCTCAGAATATAAATTATTAGCACCTAAATATCCATATTTTAGACTTAAAAACTACCTCGAGCATTTTTATCTTTTTTGACTAAATTATACTGAATTACAAAAAAAGCAAAACGTACAAATAGATTAAGGTACACTGACTCTAATGAAATCAAAAGTGTCTAATTTCGTAAAGGTTTAGGGGGGTAAAACAGGGCAACAAACTGCATTTTTGAAAGTGTTACTCGACCCATGAATTGACACTTCACAGTCCTCTTAATAAAAATCCCAAATAAGCCTGCAGAGTGCAAGCCAGTCTGCAACATGCAATTTGATGCTCCGCTGTATATAGTCAGAATGTCTAACCTAACCTACAGATTTCATTCTTATCCTACAAGTTATTTCCATACGGGGGGGCTTCCGCCCCCGATCCTCCCGAGCAAGGGGGCTGCGCCCCTCCACCCCCGTTTATGCAGGCAATTTGATGTAATATTAGGACTTACCCAAATGGCTTGGGTAACGCTAGTTTTACCCGGGTAATTCTAACTATATCAAAACAGTTGTCCGTCGCCATAATGCATCCATAAAACAAAGCAAAATCAGCACCTCTTCTCCTCTCTAATGTTACGATATGATCACCAATTTTGACCATATCATGAAGAAGCCATACATAGCTGTTCATATAGTTAAACGTTGATTATTCATTGATCCGGCCACACCACATCATGGTGGGGCCAGACGAGTATTGCTTTAAATACGACCATTTCACGAAATGGTCGGCCAAATCATCAAGTGCTCAATTTTACGATATTTTTTGTTATACCTATATGCCGTGGTCAGAACATCAAATGCAAGCAAACCTATACTAATATTATAAAGGGAAAAGATTTGTATTTTTGTTTGTACGAGTAAGTAATAAACTCAAAAAGTACTTTAAAATATTTTAATAATTCTTTCACTAACAGAATGCTATATTATCACTAAGTAACATATTACGCTATATAATTGTTTGTCCTACGGAGAAATATAAATTTCCCACAAAATACGAATAACTACCTTACCTATATAAATAGCTATTTCGAGAAAAAAACAATAATGTTTCGTATTTGATTCATATATATATTTATAACTGAAATTCTTAAAACAAGAACATAGATACATAGATTCATTTCAATGACCTGACTAACGTAAAAAATCAAATGAATGACAATTTTAGTTCAATACACAAAATCCCAATGACAATCTTCGCCATACGGTCTTACGTATGAGGAAACGAATATTTATATATTATCATATAACTATGTATAAATATAAAAAGTTTTATAAATGCTCCAAACTAAAAACTAAAGACAAACATGATATGTATCTGTTCGTGATAAACATGATTTATTGCAGTGAAAAGAAAGTGAAAAAGGCATTCCCAGCGAAGTTACGCCCTTGAATGAGTTGGCACCGGTCCACTTTATTTTATTAATGGTGGAATCTCTTCAGTCAATAATGCTTTCGCAATGTCTATTACACAAACTAACTTTTGAACACATTAAACTTACTGCTAGGAAATTAACACTACGATTTTGTGTACCTAAGCTACTTTTAAAACTACTCAGTACCTACTGCATACAAAAATATGGGTTTTCTTAATGTTTTTCGATCAAAATATACAGGATGTAACAAAAACCCTGTGAACCCTTTTAGGAGCATGTTCAGTATCGAAAAGATATGGCGTCATTAAAATTTCGAAATTGTAAAATTATGTTTCTAATTTCTCATACATTTTATTCACAGACCCAACTTTTTACGTGGAATTATTCAAAATTAATTTTACAATTTTGAATTTTTAATGACGATTCTGAGCATGGTCCTAAAAGGGTTCACATGATTTTTGGTACACACTGTATGTATATCAATATTTTTTACGAATATTTCCTATTTTGTGTGTTAAATTAATTTAAATGTTGAGCAACTATTATTAAATACCATATCTAAGGAAATATTACAAATTTCCAGAGGCGGTACTTTCTGATACATTTAATATAGTCGAGTATTTAATTACAGGTAAATATATTCACTAATGTACAAACGTTCAATTTGATGTTAACACTCTTTAACCAAACAATAATATTTTGACATATTTTTGTGTCGCCGCCATATTCCTTTAACTTAATTAAAATTAAATCACATTACCTACATACATTAAAATGGAATTGTAAGCAGGACATAACAATGTTGCAATTGTCTGATATGGTCCAATAAATAAAAACATCGTCAAACTAGTCTATGCCGTTGATCTAATATGGTAAAGAACTAACGGCGTAAACAAGTTTGACAAAGTACGTCAGTAAGCCCCTAAAGGCCCCCATTCATGCACCGCTGCGTGAAGTTGTCTATAACTGGCAGTCATTTCGGTCCGCGTTATCGGGCCAGTCGCACACGTTTAGCCTTGTATTGAAGACAGTGCCAGGCTGGCATTTGAACTGCATGCCCTCACCGTTAACACATCGCCAATACTGGAACAATTACATTGATCAAATTAAAATTAAATGTTAAGAAAATCCCCAACATTTTTTAATGAAATGCTTATCAGCATTTTTAGTTAGAGCTCAATTACCTCTGTGTATTCTGCACATGCAGAATAATGTTTAAAGCTGACTAAATTTGAATGCTGTTGTGTTAGAAAAAAATATTTTAAGTGTTACCGTATCGCAGGCTTTTTTGTCTGGAATATAGTCCGCCTCTGATTTGCAAATGTCTGGATTCTCAATCTCGTTCTCCTGGAGAGTGAAAATACAAATTAATATAAGATGCATATAAACATATGTGCTTTCGTCATTAAATAATAAGATTTAATTATAAATGAAAAAATATTGCAAATACCTAATTAGAAGAAGCATAATTAGGTTAAATGCTTATTTACTAACATATTTTATATATTTACAAAAATCATAAAATTCTAAAAGATATATGAGCTAACTTAATTGAAGTACCATAATATTTACCTAATTCTTTCTGAAAACGCTTAAGGCATTAGAAATTTAATATTGTATTTACAAATAAAGACATTAATGAAAAGGATAGTTGTAACATTTTGAATGTGACTGAATGGCTAAAATTAAATTCAAAGCTTACAGCTGGTGGTGGCTCGACATCTGGCTTTTCTTCGACGGGTGTCACAGATGAAACCTCAACCGGGGTCTGTGCTGGAGTTTCAGCGGGCGTTTCAACTGGGGACGCAGGGCCGGCACTCTGCGTTGTCGTGGCCTCAGTGGTCGGCTTTAGCGTGGTAGTAGGCTTGCTAGTCGTGGTCGTAGTGGTAGGGACAGGGTCGCCCTCCGAAGGGTCTGACGGCGTCGACGGCGGCCTCGCCCATTCCGGCTGAAGATAAAATCGCAATGAATAATGGCCGGCAATTTGTTCAGGCGATTTATAGCTCCTCCAGTTGCTGATGTTTCAGTTGCGAATATAATAATTGGCTGAGTCGGCCGCGTTAATGTGTTTTTAGTTGCAGTCGTGCCGTGGTGGTTAGCGACATGCCTATAAATAGTTTTGTCAAATGCTAACTATGATGCCAACGTGCGTGGAATTATTGAAACTTTTTACAAAGGGGTCCAATATACACACGTACTACAGCATTATAATTTTCAGTCCGACTATTATAACAATGTAATACAAAAATAAAACCTGATATTCTTTATTCTAAGACAGGCGGCTAGCTTAGCGCCTAGTTGTATAGCGCCCAGTCCAGATAAAATTAATCACATTTTATATACACTACATAACACTCCAAGAATACGAACAATAGTCAACCTACTGTGAATGAATGAATTACCAGTTAACATGCAGTTTTATTATATACCTAAGCATCAACCTGTACCAGATACTCGTAACTTATGGCTAAGCAGAAAAATTATAGGAAATGGTGGGATTTATTTATATGTTTTTACTTTGACACAGCGAACTAAACAAAAAAGTACAAAATGTTAAACTCAATGCCTGCAGCCTACGGGATGAGACATTAAATGTTATCAGTTTATGAGGTGTTTCATAAGCCTGTAATAATAATTCTTAATGAGTAGGTTTATAGCGTAACTTCCGACAAAGTTGTTATGATATTTAAAGACATAGGTCAAACCACGAAAGTAACTGTTAAAAGCGTAAAAAATCAGGTGCTCCATACATTTTGGTCGAGTTTGATCGTTTATTCTAGTTTTTATTACAACCTTCTTCGAAACCAAAAAATATTCGATATAAAATTAACGGAGTCGCACGACCCGTTTTCGAAACTCTTATATTGAAAATAAAAACAAATTACACATGTGTATTAAATATTATACTTTAAAACACAAATACATATACTACTTTAGAAAATAAGATTATGTTAATGGAGCTGCAGAATTCCAATAGTCCGAGCAGTTATAACAGACGATTTCGGCATGTAGATAAATAAATATAGCTTCATCATCATCATCACAGCTCATATACGTCCCCACCGAGGGGTTCGAGCCTACCCTATGTTAGGGTGATTAAGCCTTAGTCAACCACGCTGGCCCAGTGCGGATTGGTCGACTTCACATACACCATTGAATTCCTTCGCAGATGTATGCCACACGATGTTTTCCTTCACCGTAGGAGCGTCAGACAAATGTACATATGAAATTCGAAACGAAAAACACATTGGTACATGGCGGGTCTCGAACCCCGACCTCCCGATTGGAAGGCAAGTGTCGAGTCCACAGCGCCACCGACGCTCGCTTAATATAGCTTAGTTAACCATATTACATGGGGCACGCTGTGATCACGATACAATAATCTCACAAACTATAGATGATACTATGATGATATAGATACTGGAGGGAGACTCTGTACCAGGGTCGTCTGCTTAAGTACCTCCGTCTTACCTATTTCTGCCGCAAAGCAGCAGTGCTTGCATTGCTGTGTTCCGGTTTGAAGGGTAAGATATGGCAGTGAAATTACTGGGTACTGTGACTTTACATCTTGTGTCACAAGTTGGCAACGTACACTGTGGTTCTTGTGGGGGTTGCAGTTTTACTGCGAATCTCACAAGAGCCACATGTATTATAGGTGATTGTTACCACTTACCATCAGGTGGGCAGTTTGCTTGTTTGCCAACTTTCTGCAATAAAAAAAAAATGCACATTTCCAAAATAGAACAGTGGATATATATTTTCTCGCTAAATTGATTAATGATGAAGTCCTGAATTGACCAATCTTACAATCGATAGTTAAGTGATATTATTACTGATATACCTATCTATGACTAAATAGCGCGGTACAATGTTAGCATTTATATGCCAACACACTTAAGTGTCGGTTTCGCTTTAATTAGTGCTATTAAGTAATCAACATTGTACAAGTTCGAAGAACTAGCGTAAAATTAAAAGCTTGGCCTAAGGGAACGATGACATAATTTCTGTTGAGTAATGTAGTTGTAGATTATGGAGCTAAATAACTGATATGATGGTATCTAGCCCAAAAGGAGTGGTTAAGAAAAGGACATTGCTCTGCGTCCATACATTGTTCGCCCCAATACCAACAGCAGTGAAAAAATGCTTTTCGTATAATTAGACATAGTAAAAACCGTACGTCCGCATCAATTACTACGGACAAGCTTCGAAATCGAATTATATAGGCTGTAACTGAACACCCCAATAACATTTAAGGGTATGTATCCATCAAAAGTAGAGATTCTGTAGGAAAAATATTAATGCTAACAAACCTACTCTTTTTTCCATACAAACTAAATAAATTATATTTTGGTATTAAGTGCCGACAGCCCTACGTAAGCGTACGAGGAATAATACTACGCTCACGTCATACAAACTAAATAAATTATTATTTGGTATTAAGTGCCGAAAGCCCTACGTAAGCGTACGAGGAATACTACGCTCACGTCTGTCACGTGTCATTTTGTGTTTAAATTTATTTTGTGTTAAGAGCTAATTATGGTTGTCACTTGAAAGTTTTTGCTTTCAGTGTAAAATCAAATAACTCGGAAAGTATTGGGGTTCTAGGTCTTAGAAAAGCACCGAAGGGCCATTTAGTATCTAACTTATATGCCCCTTAAATGTTATTGGGGTGTCCAGTTACACCCGGTATATCAAAAAATGAGTCAGATTTTGAGGTTAGTTGAAGTAACACTTTGTTTCGATAAAGCAAATCACATAGTCCATACCTATACAATTATTAAAATAATAATTCTAACAAGAAATCTCGAAATTATAAAGCAAGTCAAATCACAACAAACTAACATGCGACAGCGCGTGAGTAGTCAATTAACTTGTGCTGATGTTGTAAATTGTGAAAGAAGACATAAAAAATGTCCATACCTACATAAAATCGACTCAATTCCATTCAATCAAGCAAAGGTAACAATAACAATTCGTTTAATTTAATTTATTTGGTTTTGTTTCTGAAAGTACTTTTAAATATTTCTAATTTGTCCGACGAATACACATTTTTTGTAATGAGTGTTATAATATATGCATAATATAATTATGACGTAAATCAAATCTTTGTTGGTCATGGGACGATGTTAGACATTGCCCTTTAGTTGGAAGTGTTGAAAATGATTAAACAAACAAGTGAATCAGCACGAGTTTACTGGCGGGTAACACAAAGCAGAGAAGCTCTTTACCCTCATCTCACCTGATGGTAAGTGACGACGAGGCCGAAGAAGGCAGCGAGCTTCACCTGGACTTCTCAACAAATGAGTAACTGGCTATCTTACGTCTAAGGACCAGTTTTTTTGATATATGGTCAATTTTAACAAATAGGTAGCTAATGTAAAAGTAGCACGGTTAGTTTATCTGTCACATTGCCTTAAAACATATCAAATTTTAAATTTGATTCGCCATACGGTCTTATTACAAAACCTGGTTTAAACCTGGTCTAAAGTTAGTCTTGGTTTAAAAGTAGCGCGCTTTCACTTGAGTCAATATACATAGATAGAGACAGCGTCAACTTAGTCCTGGTTTAAACCAGGACTAACTTTAGTCCATGTTTTGTAATAAGGCGGAAAAAGTTTACAATTTTTTTTACTTCGTAATAATATCTCCCTTACATTGACCATGTATCAAAAAACTGGCCCTAATTGACGAAACCAACACATGATACAAACATAGGTGAGACGGTGGTATACATTTCAGCAGGCGGGCTCAGAACCACCAACCAAAGCTAAGTAATGAAACTTCAGTCTCTATGGTGAATTAGACCCCAGACCTCTAAATCAATATAGGATGATCTGAACCGCTAGACCACGGAGGCGGTTAAATCTTAATTATGGCTATATCCTTAATTTAACTTCGGCAAATGTAAGGAATGCTTGGGGAAGTATCAAAAGACTCAAAGGAGAAGGATATGAGAAATTCGAGTCTAATTCATGAATTTTAACCTGTAATGACAAAAAGTTCTGTGGCCTATATAATTTTGATAATTTAATTTATACCAGTGGTTAACAGCAATTCAAATGATCCAGACAAGCCCACAAAGATACCTGCGATCTAAATATATCTCGTCCTATTCTCATTTCCATGATACATTGCGGTTGTATATCAGAAAAGTCAGAAGAGAATATTGTAAGGCAAATATCACTGTTTTTGCTTATAATTTATTTACTCTATTATATTTTTCCGGCTTAGCCAAAATACATGTACACACACCCCGACCATAATTATGGTGTATGCAATTAATACAAGTAAAATATACAAAAAAATTGACTCTACATCTGTTCGGAGATTGGGAGAGCCTTTTCGAGAATAACGGGCAAGAAAATCGAAAGGAACATTTTTTACCATTGACACTCGACAAAAGGCTCGCAATTGTTCAAAAACAGTGAATAAAACGCTCTTTATTTAACTGAGTGAATAAAAAAAATGAATTTGGAACATGCGCGAATATACGGATTATAGTAAGAAAAAAGGAACGTGCAAAGAGGTTACACACTCTCGCTCTAAAAACGTACTAAAACCACTAAAACGTAATAACGTACGTAAGTATCACTTTTGACCAGGACTTCGTCCGAATGAAATTAGTAATTTAGCTAGCTTATTAGTGATCCAATCTGCTTATATCCTTCCCCACAATTCAAAATATCTCTATACTAAATTAAATCGTAATCGGTTCAGCGGTTTTTGAGTCCTCATACAAACTTCCACCCCTCTTTTCACCCCCTTAAATGATGATTTCTGCGATAAAAACAATCATGCCCTTAACCGGGACTCAAACTATTTCTAAACCAAATTTCATTTAGTATTATTATGAATATCTAAAATATAAAAATCTTGTGTCACAGTGTTTGTAATCGAATACATCCCAAGCGGCTTGACTGGTTTTTATGAAATGTTTTGTGTATATTTGGCAGCTCTGAGAATAGGTCGTAGGCTATTTTGTTATACCTCTAGGTGATGAGGGTGGCCCTCTCCAGAAATTGTTGAGTGTTGACCTTTATTAAAGCGAAACGTAGTTCGTGGGCACAGCTAGTATTAGTATTAATAGTAAAGTAGGGATGAACTGAAATCTCGGCTTTCCTTACGGGCTTAAGTTTTTTTTTTTTGAGGGGCCTATGCTTTTAGCCGCAGATGGCTGTTACAGCTTCACCTTAATTATATTTTATAAGAAGGCGAGAAATTTGGTGGGTCCTCAAGCCTCGTTTGGTTTACCTAACCTGATGGATTTCTAGCTTAGAGAGGCATCACCACGGGGGTATTCCGCTCTCTGAGTAAAGTCACCAGGCGGTTATAGCCGATGCAGCGAGCGGCTGCAACGCGAGTGCGCCTCTAATGCTCGGACACTCGAGTTCGCCGTGTAGTGGAGGGTGGGGGGAAGCGACCAGGTACATATCTGTACCTGGTATATTGCAAACTGTGTGGCGGGCTTAAGTACAGACATCGATTTCCGTACATTTACTTACCGTAGGAGTAGTGTGTCCAGTCCTCGCTGGTGGAACGGTGTAACTACTCATATGCTTGTGCAGTAGTTTAATGAGCACGTCCTTTTCTCCGCAGAGCCCTTTGAAGTCGTCCATGTCGATTGCCCAGGTCATGGCTCCCAAGTACCCCTTCTCTTTGATCCAGTTCATCTTGATCTCGACGCTGCGAGGGTCTTCGTAGCCGACCCACTGGGTACCCTTATACGCGTAGGGGCATTTTCCGTGTTCGTCCCATTTCTTGGTCCAGCCGGAATCCTCTTTATCTACTTCTGTGCAAATCTAGGGGAAAAAACGGTTGATAACTTTACTTTAATTGGATTATAAGGAAGGCTGAGTAGTTCATATACAAGTTTATACTTTTTATTCCTTCATTCCGCGAGGTCCGCCTATTATGAGGGATTGTCTTACATTATTGTTTTTAAGCCTTTTCTATGAGGAAATTTTCTTTTTAATTACATTTACATCTCGAGTTTGCCTATTCAATGAAAATCTGAAAAACAACTTTCAGCTTCTCTAGGGTACTAATCATACGTTGTCGAGATTTTTTCATATGACGAAGTGACACCCCAGACATTAGTCGACATGTCTCACATAAGCTAATTTCAGCAAGATACACCCTAAGCTTTATATTCTAGACAAGATTGTCGTTAGCACATTAATGTCAATCAATCGAAGTTACATGTTTAAAAGGAATAATCTAGTCGTGGTTTGAATACGTACATATTTATAATATGACTTGTATCAAGTCCCTAATAAGCTTTTGATTACATACTTGACGTCTTAAACCATTAAAGCCGTAATCAAACTCGTAAATTCTAGTTATATTTAATACTTGTCCCATAGTAGACAAGCAACACTACAGTGTTTACCTATCTACTACAATACCTATTAGGAATTGAAGATATTACTTATTCTTAATTCGCAAATTGTCAAATCTTCGGATGTGTGTATAGCACACAACTAGAACAAATTAAGTTGCGACACTTTGATTAGAAATTGATTTAAACCACCGAACCGACTGTCTAAAATACACTGACCTTCAAAAATAAATACTACATTATTAAAATTAAATATTTCCCTAAACTACAAAAGATAAAGGATTCAAACAAAAAACATTTCAGCTCATTTCGTCAGGTTTCTCTAAAGTTATAGTTTTTTATACATTAGTCTTTTTAATACTTTTTATTTTGAAAATATATTTTGCCTACTTTAAAAGTTATTGCAATTTTAAAAGTGTGGTACTTACTTTTGAAGGTCATTGTAGTTCTAAACACTTACCGAGTAACTGTTTGTGTTGAACTTAAGTATATATACACATTGGGTAACAAAATACATTGGATAATATTGTTCTTGTTCGTCACAATGTTGTTCTTGTTGTACTTTATTCAAGCGTATAAAATAACTTTCACATTTTAATTGATGCAGCATTGTGTTTGCATTTTACGTTGACATTTTTCCGTTGAAATTACATTCACGAAATAATCATGGACCATCAGTATTGTCGGGTAAGCAGAAAAATATGGCATATTTTATTTCATTTAATTATAGTTTTTGCCTCTCCGGTAGCCATGCTATTACCGTCGCTGGCGCCATGCCTTGCCGTGCTGCGATGGAAAATTGTTAATTGTCAATTTTAAATGACTGTTTCTTTTACAAATTATTGTGTCTATTTTGTAATGATTATTCCATATTCGAATAATAGTCCTTAAGCGGACAATAATTCTTAACATTTAAGTATACTGTGTTAAGTTTAAATTCAAATTTGTCTTTACAAATTAAAATAGTCTCAAAAGAAAGCACGTCTTAGAAACTCATTTAAACCGATTTTATTGTAAAGTTGTTTTTTGACCACAGCCATCGGTTCGGCCATATACCTAGTATTGTGTGGTGTGGTATGTATGGTATGGTGTTGTTGAAATTAAATTTGTCTTTACAACTTAAAATACCGTCGAACGCAACCACGTCTGAGAAACTCATCTTGAACCGATTTACTACAATTTACTCCGAGTTTTTCTTGAAATGAATTGCGCCTGAGTCGTGGTCGTGAATGCGGCCTACTTTTGACCGCTAACCTCAGTTTGGCTGTATGGTATTATCGACTCTTTAGTTTCTCGGTGATTACCATAGTCGGAGGTGATTACCTCGTAGTATGCCCAGAAGCCGGTAGCGTTGGTGTAGGGGGCAGGGTCGCCGCCCCCCGCCTCCTTGTTGATGTAAGTCCCCAGTTCGTAGTTATTGTTGCCAGCGGACAGGGTGAATGAACGCCCGTAGAACGGAATGCCAACCACCAGCTTATTGCTGGGGCAACCCTTCTCCTCCCATAGGTTGAGGCCGTCGTTCTGAAGAAAGTGTCAAAATAAATACGCTGATGCTTAACAGAACTGTACGACGTGTTTATGTTTTTTTCAACACAAAAATGCTAGCAGCTCATAAAATACAAATAACGTTAAGAGGATTGTGAAGCTCTTAGTTTTTATATAAAAAACGATAACGTTTTCCTCCCTCGTAACATAGTCTGATTTCCGTAATTTTTGTAAATGTTGTAGATATAGTGAAAAACTAGGTCTGTGCGTTTTTATTTCATTTTTATTTCAAGTAAATGTTGCTTGCGATAAAAGGTTTTAGCATCTAAATATTCAAATTTGTAGGTTAAAACTTCCTCAAGTATTTATCTTTTATTTAAATAAACTAAAATGAAAAATAAAAAAGAATAACCTACAGACCTAGATAGGGGAGTATTGAATCTAATGAGACCAAAATTGTCGTATTAAGGTAGGTAAAAACATTATCACCCAAAACAATAATTCAATAGGAAATGTAGGCACTTGCCTGGGACTTTCAACTCTAAGCTGTGTGCAACAAACAGCATTTTTGAAAATGCTTACTCGATGCATGAATTGGCACTTCACAGTCCTCCTAAGTTTCCACAGGCCCACTAGTCGTGCGGCCGCTTGTACAGGAGCGCCTGAAAAGCTTGTATAGGGACGCAGGTCTTACTGAGTCATGATGTCAAACCAAAGTGTGTCAATTAATCACTCGCGACATCGACATTGAGTTTCTTGTACAACAGGGTCGCGCTTGTGGGCGAGTGGACGTTCGCGGACCCGGCTCAGTTGTTACGCAGGTCATCCGACATGACATCATAAACACTTAATGTAATGTCCTAAAACTCTCACAAAATATTAATTGAGCTTCTAACATGCCTACTAATCGATTGAGCTTCTAACAGGCCTACTAATGCTACTACGGCCACTGAGCGTTCGCAAACCTGGCTCAGTTGTTATGATATGCAAATCACTATCCATGACATCATAAAACAAAATGAAGTGTCCATTATATACTCATGACATTGATTTCGTAGGCCCATTGGAGTCATTTTTAAATTATTAATAGTGAATATTAAACTCGAACACGAATACAAATTATGTGCGCAATTATTTGCTGTTTCCAATCATTGAGATTTTTTAACTTATTAACCCGAATTCTGTGTTGTCATTGAAAAATATTTTATATTACATACCATTTCATGTAGAAAAAATAAATATCAGTAAGTATGCAATGACTTTTTAACTTTAAAAAACTAGCGATAAATCGCACGTAAAACGATACGTTTACATACAGGGAGCAACTGAACACCCCAATAACTTTAAGGGGCATATAAGTTAGATACTAAATGGACCTTCGGTGCTTGTTTGAGACCTGGAACCCCAATACTTTCAGAGTTATTTGATTTTAAACTGAAAGCAAAAACTTTCAAGTGACAACCATAATCAGCTCCTAACACAAAACACAATGACACATGACAGACGTGAGCGTAGTATTCCTAGTACGCTTACGCTAGGGCTGTCGGCACTTAATACCAAAAATAATTTATTTAGTTTGTATGGGAAAAAAGTAGGTTTGCTAGCCCTAATATTTTTCTTACAGAATCTCTAATTCTGATGGATACATACCCTTAAATGTTATTGGGGTGTTCAGTTACACCCGGTATATGTTACGTATATTCAACTAGGAAAAAACAAATGGCACCACCAGCACCACACATTACAGAATTCACGGAATGAATATTCAAAAATATTGAATTTGGAAATTCGTTCTCGCATCTTAAGATTTCGAATGCGAATTTGAGTCCTATTGTTTCAAAAATGCGTGTCCAGGTCATGCGCCCGCGTGTACAGGGGCCAGTGTGGACGTGCGAAAACCTGACCCACCTGACTTAGGTCGAAAAACAGGACGTCATAATCTATGAAAGCGACTATGAAACACTCACGACATTGAGTTTCTCATAGGCCCACTGGTCGTGCGGCCGCTTGTACAGGGGCGAGTGGACGTCCGCGAACCCGGCCCAGTTGCCGCGCAGGTCGTAGGACATGACGTGGATAGCATCAAGCTCCCTGTTAACAAAAAATCATAACATGATGGTCGTTTCGCGTGTTAGTCATTTTGCGTATTAGTCGTTTTGCGTATTGGTCAATATGCGTATTTAGATTAAAAATGTTGGTCATTTTGCGTTGGAGCGCTTTTTATTTTTTGACATAAAGAAATAGTAATAATTTGTACTGACTAGGTGCTACCCGATTTTATGTCGTAGGTTTTCCCAAAATTTTCATGTAAATCATAGACATGATGATGATACTATGATATACATGAAAATTTTGGGTTGAATGACATTACGTGTAAACACATTTAAATAATTAGTTTAAGATAACGCATTGATTATTTATTGGTTATTATGAAACTAGGTGTTATACATATATCGCGCATAAAATAAAAGCTTCACGTATAAAATCTCTGATTATATTTACGTACTTTTCTATGGACTTTTGTTATTGGCCAAGAAGTTGTCGATCTGCAAATTATCTGGTGTTAATTAATGCATAAAAATCCGAAAATAGAAGTTGGGATCAGCTGGATTCCTCAACTACAGTGAAAATTCCTTAAATAACGGCCGCATATAGGAAAACGTAGAATTGGTAGTAGGCCTCCTTCAAAGTAGATCAACTATCCGACGATGATGATGATGAAAAATTCTGCTAATTAAGACACAACAAAGCTGTTAACGTTATGCCGATACACTTAGGCAGGACAATGGTAAGTCAGGGGGTCAAAAGCTCTACCGCGAACCAAAACAAGTAACTTAATGCCACTATGGAATCACACCCTGAGCATCCAGATCGGAACCACGTAGTCTATCACTAAATCATAAACAGCTACTAATTAATTTAATCTAGTTGGTTAGAGCATGGGTGGCTCTGTGGACGCGGCGCTGGCATTCTAATCAAAAGGTTCGATCCTGCTATGAACCAATGTGTTATTCGTTTTTCGAATTTCATTTCTACATTATTGTCTAACGTTCCTAGGGTTAAGAAAAACCTCGGGAGGCAACCTGCATACATCTGCGAAGCAATTCAAAGGTGTTTGTGAAGTCGATCAATCCCCGGGTCAGCGTGGTTGACTATTCCATTGTGGCGGCGATCAGATACTGTGTGCTCTCGAACAATTATAACTATTTTAATTTATTTACGTCGTTTTGCTGCCTCCTTCGACCTCCACGACCTCAACATATGGTCCTTCGAGCCGGATCTGAACCTATGGATATACAGTCCACCTCCACGACCTCAACACTAGTTATCCAGTAGATGGCGTTGTTTCGATTTCTTAAGTCACAGTCTATTACCATGACGTGTTTATGTTTACAACATAACCGAGTTTCTTGAATGATTCGCTGGAATTATGTTCCGCCATAATATTTGATCAAAAAAGAAAAATTTCTGCAGAGGGCCACCCTTATCTGCTAGGGGATAAAAAAGAGCCTAGACCTATGAAAATCGGTAAACCCAGTTTCGGAGGAGTTCAAAACAAACACTGTGATACGAGATTTTTATATATTTTTATATATTAAAACAGAGGTTCCCAGAGTGTTTGCCGCGGCACTCTGGGATACTACCATGGCCCCTGATATCTGTGCTAAAAAGCAAAATTCCAAAAAAAGTAAAAACAAAAATAAGCATAAGAAATAGAAAAAAATTACAAGGGTACCGTAAGAAAATTCAAATTTTCTAAGTGTGCCACGACTTGGAAAAGTTTGGAAACCACTGTATTACAAGATTTGACTACATTAGGAAGTTTACTATAACACTGATCTAATGTACCTCCTTTAACTAGTAAGCCACAGCATCGCGTTTCCTCTAGTTTATTTATAACTTACTGGCATAGTTCAGGTACGTGGTATCCTTCCATGAGTCTGAAGTTAGCCAGTGGCACAGCTGCGGTCAGCTCCCAGCCTTTGCCAGCTCTGATAAAGGCCCTCCTCAGTTCCTGGACGAGGTACAGGAACTTGTCTTTGTCTGAGAATGAGCCGCCTCTGTCTGCCGCGCCAGGGTACTCCCAGTCCAGATCCAAGCCATCAAAGCCAAACCTGTTCAGGAAATCTGGAGAAATAATTTACATAGTTCAAAATACAACCTCGGATAGATGCTTATGTTTAGCTAGTTTATTATTCGAAATTGCAAATAATATGCCTTTTAGCCGCCAGCGTGGGAAGAGTTTTTAAAATTCGAACCCATCTATTCTATCATTGATATCACATATCACCATAAATAATAATCTATATCGCCAATCTACTGAAAATGCATTAACACTTATTGCATGTCAGTGCGCTAACCTCATTTCACAGCATGAAAATAGTTATTTGTTATACATGAGTGCAAAGTTGCTTTTTAACCGCGTGTTCAATTTTGATGACCGAGCAAGCGAAGGATTCAAAAATTAGAATCCTGAGCGTTAGCGAGGGAATCAAAAGAGCACAAGGTGAAAAATCTTTGCACTCGAGTGCAACACGTAACTTTTCATCGCCCCTCAGCGAGGAAATGACTAAATGCAAAATATAACATTAACAATCACAAGATACTTTTATTTCAGTTTAGGTACATATTTACTACAACATTAAAATAAACTTCTTCGTCGCTGGAATCACTCATTTTCGTTTTTTTTTACTTGTTTTTTAGTTTCTTATTTATAACAATACGACGTGAAAACAAAATGACGCGCGCAAAGCGAATTAACAACAAAAGTACACCAAGGAGGTTCAGAGTCTGAGTTTTTAACAAATTTAAAAAAAGTTGTATGATAAATTCGGCACCATGGAGATGGAAGTAAATAGGTTTAATGATGTTTTGAAATCACATACCTAGTGCACGCGATGTTCTAAATTCAAATTTACTTTAACCTCAAGCGGATAAAAACGGCTTTGGCGGTCAGATATCGAATAGCAAAAATACTCTTTCCGAGATGGGGGGATGAAAAAACTATTATAATATTATTATTACCAATTTAATGTAGTAATTTTCCATTAATTTTTTAATCCTAGAATTCTTCGCTTGTTCAGGTTTCAATACAATTACTCGCACCAAAAAACAATTTTGCAGCGTACCAAATATTCATTAATAGAAAGCCTAACAAATGACTCCATTCCAGGTGGTAAATAGCAATGGAGAGTCACAAGTCCAAACTACTGTTAATCATTATTGTTACTCAAAATTAATGGCATTTTTACAGTTGCAATTTTTGTCATCTATACAGAGTTAGAATTAGAATACAAAAGAGTTAGAATTTGTATACAACAAGAAGGGGCACACTGTGAGCATTTAATAAATTAAATTGTTTAATTGATTGTAAGTTGCAGTTAAATGTACACATACCTCAATATTGTAAATTAAATGTAAATTTTCATGATGTTCCTTTTATTTTAGATGCCAAGTTATTAAGGAGAAATAAATGCTTATGATTGAGCCTTTCGATCGGTACAGTAAAATTTTGTTTTTTTTTCAAATTCAGCGGGTTCGATTCCCGGTTCACACAGGCGATTATTTAAAATTCTTTAAATACAGATCGTATTGTTTTTAAAATAAAAATGAAGTCTTCTTTCAGTAAAAAATCTATCTACAGTATTTAATGTACTTCCCCTCCATGTAGCATAGCCGTGGGACGCCCTGTATATGTATATAAAACCGGCCAAGTGCGTGTCGGGCCACGCGCAGTGTAGAGTTTTGTAGTTGCAAATTCCAACTTTGAGTTCACACTCACACCTCACAACACGTTGCTATTAAATTAGGCATTATTATTATTATTAAAGCTGCAATGATTTTATATTTCCTTAACTTCACGTGGTTGGTAAATTTATATTCAGTACTAATTTTCAAAGAAATTTTACTTTTCCGAGTACATAGTTGGTCGTCTATAACTATTTAGTTTGTACTTTTAAACTTCGTTATAAATACTATTGCCGTAATTTTTTTCACGTGTCTATATATAACCGTTTAGCAGATAGAGGGGGGGGGGGGCGACACTTACCAAATATTTCAGAAACGGATCCCTACAGAACAATACCCCACACGATGGGTTAGTCGAGAAAAAATAATTACTCCCACTTTACTTGTATGGGGAGCTACCCTAAAAAAATTTTTTTTCAATATATTTTTCTAACACTTTTTTGGCATGATTAATATACATACCCATACTAAATTACAGCTTTAGGGTACTAATAGTCTCTGAGTAAAACCGCGGACAGACAGACAGACAGACAGGCATGGCGAAACTATTAGGGTTCCTTGTTTACTACGGAACCCTAAAAAGGAGATGTTCCCATCTATAGACGCACGCACAGCCGTAACCGCTAATGGTAGAAACGTGAAATTTGAACAGTTAAATTAATTCAACCCTAAAGGGATGAAATAGGGGTTGCAAGTTTGTATGGAAATATTTTTAAATTAGCAACGATTTTGATAAAACTTGAGATTCATGCTCTTAAAAATATTTCATGGAACACGTGGTTCATGGTTTATTGGAATTCACCCCCTTAGGGTGCAAAAAAAGGTTTGAAAGTTTCTATGGAAAATTTAAAAAATCCTGCTCCAATATCTACGAAATTTATTATCCAGGCTTAAATAGGCTACACAATTATTTTTGCTACGGTAAAATATAAATTCCCACGGGAAAACAATTATAACGCGGGCAAAGCCGCGAGCGAAAAGCTAGTACCTAATTAATAAAAATGGTTTTTGTTGAAATTCACCAATATGGTTTATATTCTTATTAAATTAACACGTTCATTCAATAATAGATTAAGAGCACTGCAAACTGTTTCTTTTCAGTCGATGAGAGCACATACAATGTTGCTTATAATCAATGAATCCCGCAAAAGTACCTTAAATACAAAACATCTGCAACATTTCTATATTATTAAATTGTAAAGGAAAACGTGTCTTTTCACAGCATTTCAGCATATCAAATAGACTAGGGGCGAGGTCACGGGCACGCATTCAATGTCGATGTCGAAACGAGATAAACATTTGCACGGAAAACAAACGCAGTCTATCGGGCAGAATTAAAAAGTCCCTTGTATTTCCCGGCGAGCGTTCAGGCAATTCCGACTCCTAATTCCAACTTTACGACACTCGCAATAGAGGTGTTCGGGTCCGAAAAACAAGACGCGGTCGACGTCAAACGACCCCATAGCTATGTAAATGAGTGCGGAATTTTTTCACGTGTCAATGGTCTTCCTCGCAAATTCAATAATATTGTGCGTGTCACACATTTTAATTTTGCGGGGAAATTTCAATAATGAATTTCTTGGCTATTCGCCGGAGTTCGGACGTAACACGGTTCGTGGGCTATACAAGGTTATTTTTTAGTTATGACAAAAATTTTGTGTGCTTGTTCAGACAAGCAAACTGAACAACTTTCACTATGGCACCAACTTTGAAATCGCAAAAAAAAATCAGCTGTTCCATACATTTAGTTTCAGTGAATGTTGAACATTTGGATGGAACAGCTGATATTTTTTTTGCGATTTCGAAGTTGGTTCCCATAGTGAAAGTTGTTCAGTTTGCTTGTCTGAACAAGCACACAAAATTTTTGTCATAACTAAAAAATAAACTTGTATATAGGTCTAGATCCTGTCCATATTTTCTTTCCATAACATTATTGAATAAACTTAGGTCGATTGTGAAGTGCCGATTCAAAGCTCGAGTAGGCGTGTTCAAAAATACAGTTTGTTGCACACCGCTTAGAGTTGAAAGTTCGTAGAAGTGCGTACAATTCTTAATGAAATATTGTTTTGGGCGATAATGTTTTAGCCCCCCCTCAACCTTTTCGAAATGAGAGAATTTTGATGTCATTAAGTTCAATACACCTTAATCTAGGTCTGCATGTCCTTCTTTTTTAATAATTCAGTTTAGTTTTTTTAATAAAATATACTTAAATACTTGAGGAAATTTTACTCAAAAATATAGCTAGTTATTTAGATGCTAATAACGTTTATCCTAAGCAATATTTTTTTAAAATAAAACGCCCCTATAGTTCTTCCTTATATCGACAACATTTACAAAAATTACTAAATTGGAGTATGTTTAGAGGGGGGGGGGGGACGTTATAGCTTTTGTATGGAAACTAACAGCTTCACAGTCCTCTTATAATTGATTTAATGATTTACGGTTTTCCATGATAAAAAGTGATAAAAACATGATAAAAACCTGGAACCTAGAATTCAGGAATGCTCTGATAAACAAACATTATATGATCAAAATAAATGTTATGTAAAATTACAATTATAAATTTATTTATAATTTTTAGGGTTTAAGTCAACGCGATCAAAAAATATGACCGTTCATTTCGAATATTTTCGAAAATTTTGCTATTTTACAAGTAAATCAAAACCTATAAGGATGCACTTATAGGTTTTGCCCGTGGACCTAGAATCATATAATTTGGCAGGAGGCAAGGTCTTATAGCTAATGTTAAGGAAAAATTCTGAAAACGGTAAACCGTACATAGCTAAGAGCATCTACTATAAGTTTGTAGAGAGTCTTAGGCGCGCGAGTCCAACTTGCACTTCGGCTTTTTCATTATATTCAAAGATGTAAGTAAAAGTTACTCTACTTGTCGGCATATTATTTTCCTTAGTTGCTTTACGGTGCTATCTAAAGGATTACACAGTTTAATTTCTTAGATATTTTATGATAATAATCTAACAAGAGTGCATACAATCTGAAACAATAAAAACATATGTAACATAACGTTGCATATATGTGTCACATAACACATTCTTATCTTTGCGATTCCTAATGCTTACACAAGAATACCTTACGCGGCATCTCGCGGTATCTGCTACATAATGTGCGTTTTAATTGCAGTAATAATTTCATTGTAAATGATAACGTATTCACGGAATCCTCACAAAAGCCCTGTGCCGGCGCTTATCTGCGCAATATAGTATTGTCTTAATCATTTTCTTACTCAGTCGAACAGTTATTTAATAGTGTTAAATTTTAATGAGGGCTTTGCCCGTTTAATTTTTATGCGACTGTTATTGGTAAAATAAATACTTAAAAGATGTTTTTTTACTATTAATTTATTTTCATTTCGTTTTCATGAAAATCAATATGACATACACATAATAATATATTTGTTGTAATATTATATCGATTTTCGTCAAAAACGAAACGAAAATTAGTCGAAATCGAGTACAGACGACGCTGGACAAACGCTCGATGCCCTGGAGATTGAACCAAAAATAGGGCTCCTGCAGGCCTATTATAATTCTTTCATTGTATGACATGGTATAAATTAAAAAAAGAAGTCATGAAATGCTTCATTTCGTATTACCGATCTCCAATGATATCATCACTTTGGCATAATTTCAATGTTGTCATCATGATATAATGAACGAATGATCTAAAATCCGACCGAAAGTCTTATATCTCGTTTTGCAAAATGATTTCATATGATATCATTTGAAAACCATGAGATCGGTAATATGCCTGTAGATCCTTGTTGGAGTTGCAGATTTACGAATTTTATATAATTCACACTTGATTGCGCATAAATATAAAAGAAAAGAGTTATATCTATTAGAGTACACAAAGAGGACTTCTCTAACATATTTTTTTCCAGCCAATCTGTGAATATGTTGGAAAGATATTAATTGGGAGAAACATAAAAAGCGCATTAACCGGAAAAATATAACGTTAAAATTTATAAAAAACACCAAGCCTACGCATATCATACAGACACACATACACATATTCTTACATATATAAATACATATAAATCTTTCATACACAAGTTCACTAAATCTGACTGTCGCCACACAGCATCGGGGAGGCAATTTAGCTGCCTCCAAAGTTGAACAATAAAGCATCTCACCAACAATGCTGCTGATGAAGGCCATCCTAGTGGTCTTCTGCGCGACCATGTGCGAGTACTTGGAGCCGCCCTCCGCCCAGCCGCCCACCGCCACCATGAACTTGACGCCGGGGTGCGTCGAGCGGAGCGATGTGAAGTTCTTGAAGCCGTTCTGGTCCACATCCAGCTAAAGAGAGGTAAGATTTTAATTATATTTCACATTCTTTTATTAAGGTTATACTTAAATAGATATGGTACATGGGATTTTTATATTCACGATTCACCTGCCTGAGTCGCCTGCGCAATACCCCTATCTTACCTATTGACATAAAATAACAGTGCAGTGCTGTGTTCCGGTTTGAAGGGTAAGACAGTGTAATTTCTGGATGCTGTGACTTAACATCTTATGACACAAGTTAGCAACGTAGACTGTGGGCGTTGTAAGCACAGAACAAAGAAAGAGGTCTTTGTGTGGTTATAAGGGTTGCATATTTGCGTATCCTACAGAAACCACGTGCTGTATTATAGCCGCTGTAACCTACTTACCTTACTTGCCATCAGGTGGATAGTTTTGTTAGCTGCCAGGAAATGAGTAGATAATGCATTCTACTGAGTTGACGAGTCCACTCATGCGCAGAAACGCAAAATAAGGTGATTTATCTGCGCTGCGGTATAACATGGAGGTATATACTTCCCAAATCGGGCAACTTGTAACAACTTTGTTAGAAATAAACCTCTACCCGAAAATGCATAAGGAAAAGAAATAAAACTTCTGCTTATTGAATCAAAAGCCAAAAATAAAAAAAAATGTTTATCAACATTTCCACTTATATTTTATATGATTAAACATATTATTGTATAGCATTCTATTACTTACTAGCTTTTACCCGCGACGTCATCTGCGTAGAATTCATAAAAGTTCAGGATAAAAATTAGCCTATTTCCTTCCCTAAGGCTCAAGCTATCTCTATACCAAATTTCAGGTTCCGTAGTAGGTACCTATCAGTTTGACAGATTTAAAAACAGATCTTCTAAGCGCATACCTCAGGATCAATGATGAGGACTTCGCTAGATTTCTCGGTGACGCCAATAAATGAGTAGATGATATGCGTGCACATGTCGACGGGGACGTCCTCGATGCCGTACCGGCCCACGCCCGGTCGGTACACCGCCCAGTTGCTGAAGTAACATACAATGCGCGCTTTGCTGTCCGCTGGAAGAGAACAGGTGATTTGTTAAGGCACATAGTAGAGTCAATCATTAAAAAATCACTGCAGAAAAAAACGGTTCTCTTCATAAATATTGAATAAAAAATGTTTAAAAAAGATATGTTATTATTCAACGCATTCTTTAGAGGATGGTCTTTTTAATTTTTTGATAAATTTATTAAAACTTGGTTAAAATGTGACCCAAACATGCCTCGATTTTAAAACTTTAAACCTAATCGCGTCGTAAATATTAGGTTAAACCATATACTTTCGATTTCAATAAATAAAGTGAACAATATTCTAGCGGTTGGTCTTTTTAGATTTTTCTTATTCACCTTTATTAATTTTTAATTGAAATAATTCAGCTTACGCGTAAAGGTTTGCTTAAATATTCCCCTCACTCTCACTCACTCATTCCTATGTAATCAGTGCGGGACGATCGACGCAAGGTCATTGGGAGAGAATTAAACTGGCCGAGAATTTTGAAGCGAACAGAGATGTCTTTTTCGAACCAACTGGAAAATCGACCATGTTAGCTCAGAAGACGCAGCCATGTAAATCGCATCTCTGTACATAAGTCGGCACTCTATCATTTTACTACGAAAACGATGTTAAATGTGTATTATGTTAATCATTTTTCAGTAGTCCCAACCAAAGTGTCACGGAGTTATGTACTCCGTGCAAAGTGTGAAGTAAGTATTACATGAATTTCGACATCATTTCAGTCAAGGGACGGCTTAAGATTCCCCCAGAGATGTCCAAATCTATCGGTCCTTCACTAGATGGTCGGTCCACTTTGCGGGGGCCTACCAATGGTACGTCTCCCTGTACGCATGGCCGCCACTCGAGACCTTTTCGCGCCAACGGCCATTTGTTCTGTGAGTGATGTGTCCTGCCCACTGCCATTTAAGATTCGCAATTCTTTGGGCAACATATGTAACTCTAGTTTTTCTCCGAATCTCATCATTTCTAAAGCGATCCCGTGGAGAAACCCTGAGCATAGTCCTCTCCATTGCCTTTTGAGTGGCCTTGAGCCTTCTTGTGAAACCATTGTAAGCGACCCGGTGCGATATGGCAGAAAGCGCCAGAGACTTGTCTGTTGACCAGGAAGACAGGCAGGCACCACACACAACTGAAGTTCCCCTGGTTACAGCATGTTATATAGAACCCTTTACACCCCTGATGCTGATGTTGATAATTCTCTATACCTATATTTCTTTATCGACTGCTGAATTATATTACTTACATTCGGCGGTAGCCCCGGCCGCTAGGACAGCCAACGTCGCAAGTAATAACCGCATTTTGGACCTGTAACAATGCAAACGATAATTCTTAATTAGGTACTGCGATATTTAAAAATGAATAAATAAATAAAAGTCTCGGGCGGGGTCGAACCCGCGTCTTTAAGATACCGTGTTGACGCCTTGACCACTAGGCCACAGAGCTCTTACCAGTCCCGACGAAATTTTAAGTGTATTGATCTCTTATCTACTTTGTTAAGTCAAAGTAAACTTTATTTATACTATGAATAGCGACGTATCAACATACTAACTTTGATATTTCCAACATCAAATGTTGATCTGTTTTTTTGATATCCACAAAATGAATAGGACTTTAGTTTTGATTCAATGTATTGCCTTTTTCAAGCATCACTATTAGGTACGCTCGTTTAAATCAACCAATCGAATGTTAAATTATAAATGACATACATATCATAAAATCCAAGAGAGCCAAATTTGAAAAGCACCATGAATATTGTTTCGAATTTATTTTGTGTTTTGTTTTAATTGTGTATAATAAAAGTTCTGCGTGATTGAACGTAGTTTTAGTAATAGTGTTTACTTTTTATTGGTAAGTTGAAGTACCTATTAACTTTGGTTTTTTTTCCACTACTTGGCCCGGTCCGGCACGGCTGCCAGCGCCGTTAACGGCAGAATATATGAATGTCGCGCGGTTGCAGCGTCACCGATCAGTGGAATTAGATGATATATAAGTTCATACGTTTTCCCTTCACCGGCAGTCGTGCTATTGAAAAAAACAGCCATTCGCTTAAATATGTCATCTTCACTTTAATGTTTTGTCATCACTGAATGGAATTAAATGGAAGAAAAGAGAGATAGATACGTACTACAAAACAATTTAAGCGAAAATATATTGTAATTTTGGTACGTGTATGGAGTGAGCGGCCTTATTACAATGAGCGATTTCTTCCAGGCAACCTTAGGATGAACAAACATAAATTTGTTTTAAAAAATTGGAGAGCTTGACAATGCACATACTCTCACACTTACAAATCATGCATACCTATAGAACCTGACATATAATAAACATAAGTATATACGTAATAAATCCATACACAGTTGTAATAATAGAACTACGGTGACAGATAGTGGTCTTTGAATGATTCTCTCTTGCTTACTTCAAATGTAAGCATAGGATGCGTGTGTCTCATATTAAACTGCAATATCCGTCACTATACTACATGGCGGCGCTTAGTCGTCTCTGTAACAGAAAATCAATCGAGAAGGCACCGATTTTTCTAAATATTTTACGAAAATTTAAAAAATAATAAGCTGTGGCTTAGAAAGTAGCATCAAGTTCAGTGAGTGATTTTGAGTTAAGTCATGCACTTTTATTTAACATACTAGCTTTACAAATCATCCCCCCCCCCCTTCACACTCTAAAGAAACGATTTCGGGGATAAAAGCTATTCTTTATCCTCCTCCACAACTTAAACTATCTCCATACCAAATTTCATCTAAATCGGTTCAGCGGTTATTGATTCCCCATACAAAGTTCCACCCCCCCCTTTCTCCCCCTTTAAGGATGATTTCTGCAATAAAAGCTATCCTACGTCCTTTCCTGGGACTCAAACTATGTCTATACCAAATTTCATCCAAATCGGTTCAGTAGTTTTGGCGTGAAAGCGCGACAGATAAACAGACAGAGTTACTTTTGCATTTTATAATATTAGTATGGATTGTTGTTTAAGATTTTTCATGTTTATTTTATTTCCTTTTCCTCTTAGCTTACGCGCGTGTATTTTCTTATATTTTTTTTCTTATTCGCCCTCACTCACCCCCGCATGATCAATGCGGGATTATCGTTCGATGATCGATTGGCAGTTGTAAGCGTCTTGATGGTTCAGTTAATCCACCTCCTACCCCTTACCATGATCGCGCAAAACAATATTAAAACCGCACTGAAATCCTGATGACGCTATACGCAGCAAGAGCGGTGTGTGTATTTTGGTCCCTGTTTACAAGGAATCAATTAGCTCTTTTCGTATAGATGTAATAGAAAACATTTTAATTTAATCAATAAAAAAATATTATAATTATTAACAGGTAGGTACTTAACTATTCCAATATGGGTTTCATTAACAATATAAATTTGTATTGTCGTTAAATTCAAGTAAACTTTTCCTATTTCCCGGTTACTTATTGGAAATGCCAATCACGTATCAGGAAGCTGGTGATGGCATATACATCCTTAGAGTCGCATATTATTAACTACTATCTTATTTATTGAACGTTAGCGAACTTTGTAAGGAACAAGAGGCAGATTTAATGCAACAAGGCATTCGCTTAAAGTACCAATCAACCGAACATAAAGTCAAAATAAATGTGTATGTATTTGGCACAAGAAAGTCGTGACAATGTTTATTCAATGCATTATGTACCTTAAATAACTATGGTATAGATCATTTTAACACAAATAATATTGAGGCTGTTAATTAATTTAACCATAGACGAAGAATAATTCTTTATATCATCCTTGATTCAACGAAACATCTCGATGATAATATTTAATAGCTTTTTTTCTGTCTCTTAACTTAAATCAAATCATCTTCTGACAACCAAGCCAATATGAATAAATTCTTATGTAAACTGTTCTACTAATGATATTAGCTATTCTAAGGGCGGACTTTTCAACTGTCAGATAACTCTTAAATAAACATGGCGATATGACAGATTTTCTATACAAAATGTCAAAGCTCAATTTATGCAATAATGTTAACTCAATTTATAGAATAATATTAACTCTTAATGTATAACTGTTTGTTATCCCAAATAAAAAAAAGCATGATATTTATTACTTAGATAAAAAGTCTGCTCTAAGCAAAGTATTTGGAAGTCACGAATTCATGATCATAATATCCATAAGCCATAATATGTTTAATTCATTGTAATGAAAGTAAAAGAATACCATGACCGGCAGGTATAGTAAGAGAAATTTTAATGTCGCCGAGAGCAAGCGTTAACGGTTACTTGTCTCACCTCCCGCCGACCTGTGGGTTACCTGGTTTTGTCAGCGCTGTCTCACTGCAGAGCTACAAACGGTCCGACGAAAGCGGGTCTGCGTAGCGAACACTTAAATCTATTTGCTAAGCATCTTTTATTCTGGTTGAAGTTTTGTATGCGTGTGCGCTCGCACATGTCCGACTATCTGCGGTCGATTTTAAACCGGAGAGGATTCTAATTCAATTAATAGAATCTTTATTCGACTGTATAGAAATTTTATGTATTTTTTTATTTATTAACACTTTATGCACAATAATTTATATACAAATGTGGACTTAATGCCCGAGGCATTTTCTGCCAGTCAACCTTTGGGTGATGCAGAGAAACAATGTGGTAGATGTACCAAAAAAAATAAAAAACGACATATTTTAAAATAGTTATATTTTGATATATATAAAATTATGTATGTCCCGGTTTTTGTAAATTATATATTTAGATATATTTACTAGCTGTGCCTGCGAATTATGTTTCGCTTTAATAAAGCTCAACCCTTTAAAAAATTTCTGTAAAGGGCCACCCTTATCACCTAGGGATATAAAAAAGCCTACAACCTATTCTCAGACTTACCAAATATACACAAAAAAAAAATTGGTCTAACTATTTCGGAGGAGTTCGATTTTGGACGATATTTTTATATATTAGAAGATAGATAAATACATTGTAGCAATATTTATACTTTATTTATATGAAAAAGTAATAAGTAGATACATAACATATTCCTTGACAAATAAAAATTTTCACTGTGCAATAAAACTTCAACAAATAAATATATTTATCTTACTTACAGCAGTCATTTATAGTTGTATAAGAACATTCCCATAACCGTATCCCTTAACGGCCGGCAACGCACTTGTACCTCCTCTGGTGTTGCGGGTGTCCATGGGCGTCGGTAATCACTTACCATCAGGTGATACGTTTGCTCGTTTGCCCCCTCCCTATCCCATAAAAAAATAACCATCAGTGGCTTGAAGAGATGAATGTTTTCACAACTATTTTGTATTATTTTGAAACAATAAAATGTTCATTTATGTATATATTGGTTATATTGCTTATTTCATGCAATTTCAATAAAATTTCAAATTGCTGTCTGATTTCCATCAGGTTACCATGAAGTGTTACATTACCAAGGTTACTCAGGTTACTACCAAGAGCGTCGGTAGCGCTGTGGACACGGCCTAAGGAGGTTCGCGGTTCGAACTACAATGCGTTGGTCCGACCAGCGGGCCAATTATGGATCTTTCATCGTATGACATGGTATAAATTTGAGAAAAAGAAGTCATGAAATGCTACATTTCGAATTACCGATCACCAATGATATCATCACTATGGCATAATTTCAATGATGTTATCATTAAATAATGAACAAATGATCAAAAATCTGACCGGAAAACGTATTTTGCGTTTAGCACTATGACATCATATGATAGCATTTGCAAACCCATGAGATCGGTTATTACAGATCCACACCGCTCTTGACTCCACAGTTCATACCGCCGGAGACAGAAACAGATGGAGATAGACCGCGTACGTGAGAAAGTGATGCATCACGACCCTCAACACTGAGGAATACGACGCAAGGAAGAGATGCATTTTTTAAATTATATTTCCTTTTTATATTCAGATATTAATCTAGTGCATAATACAAACCTCAAGAAAGAATCACAAAAATTGCTTAGAAATCGGCGTGATTTCATTTATTAAGAGGAAACACCAAGGTCGAGAGAATTCAAAAATAGGTATTTGTAAAATGTATTGCTGTCGCGCTGTGTGTCCGAACAACTGAACTGAGCGCGATAGGGACAACTGCAGCTGGGACCGAAAATACCTATGAAAAGTGCCCATAATATACGTTTCGTAGTCCCCTGTTTTCTCCGCAATAAATTGACTGATTTAATTACTTCTTGCGTTAAAAATTAAAGCAAGGTTTTTTCTGTGTTTGTATGTTTTGCTTTTTTCATAAAATTTTATTTCACAGTTAAATATTGCTCTCAATATTGTGTCCACTCTCAATTTCTGTGAACGCAATCAGGGAACTTCAACAATTATTTAATTCTAACTTGATTTCCGACATTCTCGTTTCGGTATTCATCGATTTTAAACAGAAACGTTAGTCAATTGTTTCGTTTGTTTGTTTTATTTACAAGCAACGTTTAGGGAAACCAACAGTGGAATGTTATAATGGCATTCCTGATATGCTCGTGTCAGACAGACAGCAGAACAACAAACTTTGAATATTATAGTATGACTAGCTGTGCCCGCGACTTCGTCCGCGTGGAATAGTAACTTGTGGTAGCATTTTGATGATCTTGATAAAAAGTAGCCTATGTTATACCTTATATAATTAGCTATCTATTAGTGAAAGTCCCGTCAAAATCGGTCCAGCCGTTCCGGAGATAACGGTAACAAACAGACAGACAATTTTGTTTTAAATTGTGTTTTTGTTATTGGTACCCGATATACAATCATACCCATTTAGTAAAAACTTGTTATTTTGACATTACAAACACACACTTCAATTTTATTTATTTGTATAGATAATAAGAGCTGCTGAATTACTATTTGTGGTGGAACTTTTGAAGAAATGAAGAGGGTTCTATGGTTATGCGTGTGTATTTTTATGTAGAACATAGGGTAATTTTTTTGCGAGAAAAAAATCCCACGGGAATACAAAAATAACGCGGGCGGAAAGCTAGTATATAGTATATAAAAATCTCGAGTGACGGTGTTTGTCCGGGAAAAGCACCGAAACTACTTAAGCCCACCGTAAAAGTTAGGACAGTTTTTATTTTGTTTATTGACCTGAATGTTTATTATTGCGTTAAACATTATTGTGGCGAAACGTACGAGTAGTTCGCGGGCACAACTATAATATATTAACCTGTAGTACGGGTGAAAGTCGCAGGAAGCCGCTGGATGCGGAAGGCACAGGGCAGGATCGTTCCGTTAAGAGATTCACCGAAAAGCGAGAGATGATGATGATGAGAACATGATGATTTTAACCGCCTTCGTGGTCTAGTGGTTGAGGCCACCAGGTAATGATCGGGAGATACGGGGTTCAATGCCTCACAGGGGCAGAAATTTTTCTGCTCGGTTTGGTTAGTGGTAGGGCTTCTGAGCCCGCCTGCCTAGCTACCACCTAAGTTTATAGCACTGTTGTGTTCTGACAATTAGAGTAAGATAGTCAGTTTCTCAGTTGTTGAGGAGTCCAGGCGAAGCTTCCACCTTCGGCCTTATCGTCACTTACCATCAGGTGAGATGAAAGCCAAGAGCTGCCCTATCGTATCTAAAAGAAATATGATGATAATGATGATAGCTTAAACCCTAATAAGGGAAATAGGTTACTTTTCACCTTATTACTGAGTTCCCCAGGGATCACGTCCTACAACAGACCTCGCGATATATTAGGTTGTTTAAAAACACATGGCGGTTTTTTGAAATAAAAAGTTTGTTTATTTTTACATAATGTTTCTTTTGTTTATTTATGAATGTTGTATGTCATTTTAATGTACTTGAATTTCTCCTTGGTAAGCTGTTATCATTTATTCATTATTTTATTGTAAACATCGTCATTATCAATTTTATAACTTAACATGGAAAATAAGCAATTGCATATCATATTCCTGTACGAGTTTAAAGTGGGTCACAAAGCAACGGAAGCAACTTGCAATATTAACGACGGATAACGGCAAAGGTATACTGTCACCACATGGACGAAATACATTTAAAACTTCGAAAATTTCATCCAGCATTAGTCAATAGACCAATTTTGCTTCAGGACAATGCAAGGCCGCACATCACACTATTGGCCCTATAAAAATTAACCACTTGGGGTACCATACTCGTCAGACCTTTCTTTTCACCCACTGACTACCACTTCTTTAAGCATTTGGGCAACTTTTTATAGGATAAATTATTTAGAAACCAAGACGACGCCAAAAATGTCTTCAATGATTTTCATCGTTTCCAGAACTCCGGAATTTTAAACAAGCTTGTATCTCATTGGTCAAGATGTTTTTTATTAAATTGTTCTTATTTTGCCTAATTCAGTTTTGTTGTACTTAAAATACACACATTAAAATTTAAGGTTAAAAACCGCCACTTATTTTTAAACAACCTAAAAACTGAATCCCATGCAGATAAAGTCACCGGCAACAGCTAGTAAATTAAAACAGACTGACTTAAAAACACATTTATGTATAAACAATACGCCATAAAGTCATCAAATATATGTATACTTATTAATAATATCGATACCATCCAAATTCGTGAAGTCAAAAGTAAATTTAAAACAAACAATTTGTTTAATTGACTACCTATTTAAAGTATTCTAAGCTAATTAATCCGATACAATAAAGCCTCGTAAATTGATAGCCCTTTGTTGCTGTTCGTTGTTTAAAGTGGTGGCTACTCAATATTCTGAATGTCAGTTTATCGATCACTATTTCCTCTTTCATGGTTAACGACACTCCGAAAAAGAACCCCTATGATGTCGTTGACAAATAGCATTTCGTTGGGATAACACAATGCGCTTATCAATATTATATCGAGTTAGTTTACTCTCAATGGTTAATGGACAAATGCATTGGATCTTTTTTACATAATTATGATTCTGAAACATTTTTTTTTGTTTTTTTCTACATGTTCTTCATACTAATTTCTACTGACATATAACTAGTACGACACTATGCCGTAATAACTAGGTACGACATTAATGGTGTCGTTAACAAAGGCTATTTGTCAACGACAGCCCATGGATGTCGTTTTAGGGGTGTCGTTAACAATGAAGTATTTTCTCAATTCTTACATTTATATGAATGTAGTGCACTAATTCATAAGAAATAAGAACTTTAATTCCTAACCATCACTTTTATTCTCTATTTCACTCCTTTAAGGATAGAGCTTTCAAAATTGCTCTTTTGTCTTTGAAATTTCAAGAAACGTACTAGGTTCAGTACCTATTTCCTGCCAAGACACGATTAAGGATTGCTTCAAAGAATCAGCATCCTCTCCTCTCTTACATATTAATTCACACCCACTCTGCAAAAAGTGAATTCTTATTAGGCATTCCAGTTGTAACAAATCAAAACGACTCGTTAAATACAATGAGATGTACATCACAAAGCTCTAAATAAATATTTAAGTGGATCAAAACATTTAAACGTCTCCGAATATTCTCTTCTTTTTTCTTTCAACACGGACGAACAGATGTCCAAAGGAATCCGCTTATTTTCCGCAATTTATTTCTTAGCTTCTCGGCATTCGCTTTGTGATTTCAGATGTAATAGGTATAAAATTAGGAGGAATAGATCATTTGATGGTAAAACGACTTTAAGAGGAAACATTTAAAGAATTTTATAATGTTTAGAATGTTAATTGAAAAAAGAAATGTCATTGAAGGAAAAAAAATCAAAACTATACTACTTATTTTGCAAAGTTACGGATATAATAATAGTATGTATATACTTATGTTTATAAAAATTACATGTATGTATAATTTATTTAATACTGTCCGTCAATTTTTGGCTACACTTCAAATATTTACAATAACAATGAATAAAACATGATCTAGGTTCAATAAACACATGAGGAAGATTAAGTATTACAAAGCTGAAGTTTTGGTTTCATTTATTTTTTAGTTTTGAAGAGTATAGAACTTATGAAATATAGCTTGATTTTTATTGCGATAGGTTTATAATACAGATTATTGCTTTGCAATCAGATCAGAGCGAATATCTAGTTGGTATTTGAGCCAAACACAATTTTCGTAAATAACTTAGCTTAAATAAATATAAGGTTGCAAACAAGAAATAAGGAAATTTTGTAGTGTTTGATTATATGACAGATAAAACTGCATGGAATTGACAAAAAAATGTGACAATTTGACGTTCATTAAGTATACTTTGCGATTGTTGGATAAATGTATCTCTTTTGAGTAACTGTTCCTATCACTGCGACTGGCATTTCTATATATACATTTATTTATAAAACCAAAGTTGTGTTTGAGAAATACTATATTATTATAATGTTAGCAATTTAAAAGAGGAGACGAAAAAATTAGACCCTGCGAGTTTCTTGCATGTTCTTCTCGAGAAGGCTCTCCCAGTTTCCGAAGAGGTGTAGAGTTAATTTCTTTTCTCATTTTACTTGTATTTGCATACATCTTAATAATATGGTTGGGGTGAACGTACATATAAGGTTTATATAATTTATAGCTTATTGTAGTTTCTTTCATTTTTAATTAATATGTTGGTTTATTATTAGATTCCTGTAATTTGTATAACATCAATAAGTGCCTGTTAAAGTCTACATATATTGAATAAAGATTTTTGAGTTTGAGTTTAGGTTAAATATACTAAGCAGATACTTAGTTGGGAGCAGTCAATTTGGTGATTCAATATATTATGAGCAAAACTCAAACCAATTAATATTCGTTTGTGTTCAAAGAAATCATATTAAAATAAGCTAACTGTTTTATGTATTAAGTATGTTTATAAATTTTTTACTTTTACACTTACACTGATTTTCTTTATGGCGACACTTTAACGGCCTTATTAATAAAAAATTTACTCCTTGGATCATCCTCGGATTAGTTACTCCGTGTTTTGTCTTGTTTCGCACACGTCGGCTGTCATATGTCAAAATAAGACAAAACACGGAGTAACTATTTAGTGCCAACAAACTCCGGAATAGGTTAGGTCTCAGAAGAATATGGGGGTCGAATTTCTCAAGATACTTGTCGACCCCCCCGTAGAGGTAAGTCCTGGCGCGTGCGCCAGGCAACCCTCCAGGGGGCACAATCGGGGAATGGCTAACGCCGATCCCGATTGTGTCTCTACAGAGGTAGAAGAATCTAGAGGGTTTTTAGCCGGTATTGAGTCTTCTACCTGAGTCCGGCATATCCTTGGGGTGGCCTAGTCAGCTCAAGTCCCTTGTTGAATACCGTAAAAACTGTATCTTCTCTCTATAAAAAAAAGGTCTCAGAAGAATATAAGTTATTGTTCTGAGGATTAGCTACCCGAGTAACTGTCAATAAGCCGAATGGTTGCTGACGTGAATAAACACGCCAGTTTCACACACGGTTACGATCTCATATTCTTCTGAGGTTACGATGGCATGTAAACTTTTATGAAAATTGTCAAGCACGTTACAGAATATTCATGGAACCGAGCGCGCACTTTTTAAATTCAACTGAAGATTAATAGCATCATACTTGAGATTTTAGAGCGCTGTTAACATCCCGCTATATTTTTCAGGTTTTATTTTTTTTTTATTGCTAACGGAGTCAGACGAGCCAGTGGCCCACCTGATGTTAAGTGGTAACCACCGCTCATGGACATCTGCAATGCCAGGGGCACAGTTCTGTCACTGCCTACCTGGAGAGAAATGCTCCTCTTAAGCCTCGTTTGAAGAAGGACATATCGTAGCGCTCAGGAAACACCGCAGCTGGGAGTTCGTTCCAGAGCCTACACGTACGTGGAAGGAATGAACGCTGAAACCGAACTGTACTAGATGAGATTGGTTCCAGGTAATATGGATGAACTCTACTGCGATGGCGGGTGGTGCGATGGTAATTTGTTTTATGTTTGTTGGTAATATATATGTAAAATATAAATAAATAATAAATATACATATAATTCCAATCGGGGTTCGAGACCGCCAAGTACCAATGTGTTTTTCGTTTCAAATTTCATAATGTACATTTGTCTGACGCTCCTACGGTGAAGAAAAACATCGTTAGGCAACCTGCATACATCTGCGAAGAAATTCAATGGTGTATTGTATGTGAAGTCGACCAATAATTCCAATCGGGAGGTCGGAGTTCGAGACCGCCATGTACCAATGTGTTTTTCGTTTCGAATTTCATATGTACATTTGTCTGACGCTCCAACGTTGAAGGAAAACATCGTAAACATCTACGAAGAAATTAAATGGTGTATTGTATGTGAAGTCGACCAATCCGCACTGGGCCAGCGTGGTTGATTAAGGCCTAATCGCCTTAACATAGGGTAGGCTCGAGCCCCTCGGTGGGAACGTATATGAACTGTGATGATGATGATGATGATTTTATACTTAAATAGAATTCTGAGATAAAAACGGTGAATTATATTAATGTTTTACTTAAGTAATTTAAGTAAAACAAATAGGTACGAACTTAACCGTCGTCTTAAATAGAAAAATCGATGAAACTTAGAAAAAGCTCGCACGAAGAATGAAATTAGAATACTCATTTTAAAAATGTGCAAATTTAAGGCGTCTCCGCCAATTTATTTCAGCAGACAAATAAGCTTTGTCTACCTTTTGTCCCTCTCTCCCGTCTACTATGCTAATGAGAGAAGTTGTACTACCACAAACACAACGTCTGTTTGCTTGTCCAAGTAAATTGTGTAGTGAATAGTGAGCTCGCAGAACGTAAACGTTTTCTTGTTCTATTTTACAGCGCCAAGACTCGACTTGTGTTTTCAAATTTTTTAAACGTTCTTAATATTCTATTTAAAGGGAAAGGGATCCGGAGTTCAGGGATGATCCGAGAGACCTACATACAAGTTCACTAGGTTAATAATAAAAGCGTTGGGCGTGCGCATCTTCCTACTACTGTTGTCATACTTATGCCAGTAATACTACTCCCCATGTTCTGGAATTCACCTGTAAGCCTTTCGCGTCATCCTTGGGTATAATTTATTTATTTAAGTTGGACAACAGAACACACATACACAAATAAACAAGAAACTGATTTCATTCAAAAGGATGTTCAAAACTAATAAAAGCGTACTAATGAAAAAATATTATCTATTAATAACGTATAATAATATATTTTAACTTATTTAGCAAAAAAATATTTACATATTTAATAACATACTCCACAGTTAGATAAATATTAATGTACTTTTTACGTTCATTGTTTAAAAGTTATAAGTATACGTTTTTTTTTAGTTTTCGCATGACTATTTTCGTAGGACCATCATTTGGACGACTGTTCATATTGCTAATCGAATTATCGTGCGTTCACTGACATTGGCATTGCAAAACGATGGCGGTTCAATAAATGTCAACGCGCATGGTTATGCGCCTGCGCATGCGCTGCCTGCTGATGCCGGTTGTGTACTTTTCCGACGTCACAGGAATACTAAACACGCATATGTATGTTCAAAGATGATTTGTCAATTATTTTCATACCAAAGACGACCTATTGCAGTGCAGATATATTTATTGCAAATATATTCATTCGCGTCGGTGGCGCAGTGGCCTCGGCACTGGACTGTGCCCCGAGTAGAATCGGGAGGCCCGCGATCGATCCTGCCATGTACCAATGTGTTTTTCGTTTCACGAATTACATATTTACATATATCTGACGCTCCTACGGTGAAACCTGCATACACCTGCGAAGTAGTTCAAAGGTGTATGTGAAGTCAGCCAATCTGCACTGCTCCAGCGTGGTTTGACTAAGGCCTAATCGCCTTCACTAGTTAGGGTAGGCTCGTGCCCCTCGATGGGGGCGTAAATGAGCTGTGATGATGATGCCATGGCGTGAGGCCGACTTACACTATACCTACTTTTCAAATAATGCTAACTTTATTTACACTATGAAACTGCGTGAACAATGCCGGGAATGCAACTAGTAATACTATAGTGTACCTATATTAACGCACTTTATTTAAGGTGAAGACGCATACCCTACAATTAGTTGCAATCTGTAATCGCCACGCGTGAGTGACTCGCTAACATGAGTCGATAGGCAGGCATCGGATCTTTGTGTTCCGTCCAACACCCACAATTTTATTTGGTAATCGCACGCGTAATCGATATATTATTCGATTTTAAAGTTAACGCATCGCCACGATTCGGCTGAATTTGATTAGCGTCATAGCTTTACAAACAAAGGACTTCCGTTTTTATTTGACGTCAAATGAACTGAATATTTTCTAATAAAATAAACGATGTTCCTTAATAATCATTATTTAGCTCTTTTGCAGTAAACTCTATATTTTTAATTTCCCAAAAGTCCATAAACAAGAAAGAATAATGAAATTACACGTCTACTTATTACACATCTACTTAAACTTTAATTTGAATATGTATTAATCTTTTGTATTACGGTTCCGCTATCTTTTTAGTTACATTTGTAACTAAAAATATGAGAAGGTTAACCGGGTGCTTTCTATAATAATAATCTATTTTGTATATTTTGGTGAGCTAGAGTTGAAATCGAATGTTCTATTAACTTTCGATTTAAACTAGCTTGCCAAAATATAAACAAACCTACTCGTAGCTTTCTCCACAAATCTCTTTCGCATACATTGTAGTCGATTGACCTGTTATCTATATATTTAAAATATGACTGAATAGAAACAATATTATCTTAATAATCATTATCTAAATTACTTAAATCACCTATATAGAAGTGCATCTGAAACATATAATATTGTAAAGCTTATGTTTCAGATGCATTTCTTTATAGGTAATTTTAGTAATTTAGATAATGATTATTAAAATAATATTGTTTTATTCAGTTCTGATAGCTTCAGGATAATTCCGCCGTTCATTATATAATATTTCGACAATAAATACCAAAAAAATGGTTGTATACACGTTAATAATTTTAAATGATTCAGTAACATTTACATTTGGAAATATTTCTTTATTGACTTATAATTTTACGTAAACAACTAGTTATATTGATTGTTTGTACCCTTTTTACAAAACAAGTTTCAAAGTTCGACTAACTAGCTTACATTGAATCAAACTTCAATGCGATTTTCATTGTAATGGCCCGAGAAGTAAACGAAGTTTTTAAAGAAAATGCATATCAAGAAATTCTTTATCATTTGGGTCACAGAACATATGTTTCTTTTTTTAATGGTTAACTGGGACAACAAATGAGGCGCTAAGACAGCCTTCAAAACAGCATTTCAATACTGATTTATACCGCATATAAAACGGCTATAATAGTCATAGCCATTATTTGACTAAAACAATAAACATTATATTATAATAACTACATTCTACCGTTATTTAATAGATATTTAATTCAAAAATTTGCATGTTATGCCTATCATCGAAAAAATCGTCGCTATAAATAGTTCCTTTATGACCTCAGTATCGATAAAACTTCTATCAATGAATCCTTACATATTATAAAACAAAGTCGCCGCGTCTGTCTGTCTGTTCGCGATAAACTCAAAAACTACTACACCGATTTTCAAGCGGTTTTCACAACTCGATAGCGTGATTCTCGAGGAAGGTATATAATTTGTTAAGTTTTAATTTGTTTTTAGGTTATAATTTGTTAAGATATATAATTTGTTAAGTTTTTGTATTTATTTCTGTGTACATTAACGATATTTGTTGAAGATGTAGGGAAAAAATAAATTAAGGCGAAACGTAGTTCGCGGGCACAGCTAGTTTAGCAATAAAGTCAATGTAGAGAAAATCGCAATCTCAAGCTATAATCAACACAAATCGTACATGAAAAAATCTTACTAACTAGGATAGTCTTACCATGGACCTACAACAGGTCCGTGAGTCTTACATGTTTTTTTTTGTAGCATTTTACTCATGGTGTATGACTTATATTACGCAAACATCAAAAAACTACAGAATGTTAAAACGTGATACATGACTGACATACATAAATGTTTTTTTCTTCTTTTTTCATAGTATTCAGTTGATAATACTGGTTTTCTAGTTTTTTTCTTATGTAGGTAAGTAAGGGTAAAAAACTATTTTTGAGAAATAGCGTTTGAAAACAAACAGCGTTTGGCCGGTCGCCAACACCACTTCAAACATAATTATGTGTAAGTACTAAGTAAATATGAAAGGAAGTTTTGTACTGTAAGATAGGATGTTTATTATTATTTTTATGTAGAAAACTCTCATTCTTTGTTTGAAATTATTAAAATATATAGGATACGTTTAACGAACAGAGTTATTTATAATTACATTTGGATTAATCTTAATTTTTATAATATTGGAAAACTATTTATAATAAATATTTGTATACATTCATTACATATAAAAATTTCGCACAAATTGTGAACATTATTGTAAGTATAATCTTAAAATAATTACTTTTGTTCTGTCCATTTTTTTTATTGCTCCAAGAAATTAAGAAAATTTACCTACCTTCCTCTATGAGTATTCTCAACACGACTATATTTTTAGGATGATCTCGTCAAGTATAATAATTATTTTTCACTGATCATCTGCCACTTCACAAAATTCGCGTGCACTAGTATCAAATGCGTACTCACATCGGCGTGGCGTGCGGCGTGCGTTCGTTTGCGTCGCAGGATCGCTGCAGCGCGGTTTTATGCGCGCGCGCACTCACCGACCATACAGGGTGAGTTGAAATAAGCGCCAATTTTTCCTGTTCGTAACCTGAGATTGATTACTCTTCCTGGCGATGTAAATCGAGTTATATACTTGAATACAAATCGTGTATACTTACGGTCATATTCTATGTGTGATTTCAGAGATTTAGGCGATAATAAATTTAGGCTATATTTTTTTTAAAGTTAGAAGTAAACAAAAAAGGAAATGTCCAATAAATTGTCCTTTTTAAACAATACTCAACTAACATTTAAGCGAAGTAAAAATAAAATGGTTAAAATCGTGTGTAAAGAAGTGGTCAACAAAACAAAAAATACACAACTCTGTAATTATTATTTTATACTTCATCTTGTTAACTATTATCAAAATTATAGAAATATTTAAAAGTCATACCATTTTTAAAAATTGTGAAGGCCTAAATCTAAACCTATATCAATTAAACTTTTACATTGCGTATAATAAAATTCTTTCATTGGGACTGAAAACAAGAGTCGAAATTTATTTCTCACATAATTTTAACTGCTAAAAAAATCATGTGACTTATATACATGTACTAGTCATGTGTAGTTACTTCTTTCTTCTTCTTTGTGCCCATTTTCTAAAAAAGAAAAATTTCAGAGCGAATCATAGAAACATACATAAGGGTGGAACTTCATGAACTTGACGTACACTTTCCATGATACATCCCATAAAAAACGTTAAATTAACTACTTTATAGGTGATGCGTTCAATGCTACAAAGTTTGCATGCATACGACGAAAACATTAATGGGCTACGCAAAATAATAACACACATCGCCAACTATCAAATGCTGTTTTCTGATTGGCTATTCGTACGTGTTTTGTTAACACGCCTGCGAATAGAATATAGCTGTTGGTAAAGTTAATCATCTTCTAAAGCAAAATATGCCCAACACTGGTCAATAATCTTCGCTAAGGCCACGCTGGCCCAGTGCGGGTTGGTGGAAACAACATACAGACAGGGCGTCCATTGACCGGCCACAAGATAGCTTGGAACCTGTAAGGTATTCCGTGAGGTGCTCAATGAATTTGACATCCCAAGTAGCGTGTTGTAAAGTAAGTTGAGTAAAATGTTAGAAAAGTTAGAGGTAAATCTTATTCAACGAAAGTCACCTGGACAACAGGTCTGAATTAGGCTTCAAGTCCACTTGACCCAGTCATCCTGAGTGCGGCTAGAACATACAAAATTTTTCTCTTTTAAAAAACGTCGTACATATACATATAATACACCCCTTACACCTCATGTATTCAGATATAGTTAAGGGTGACACTAGAATTTAAATAGGTGATTGTCCCTATGAATATTTTGCTGAATGCTTCTTCAGCTGTGAATTGTAAAAAAAATCACACAGCCTAATTTTATTTTAACATGTGATATATTTAAAAACAGCTTGGGACACGCGTTGCCGTTCATTATGTTTGATTTATACGTAGGTATGTACTTCCTGCCTTGTGGTTTGATTCTTTATAATGTGGAATGACTAAGCCCATTGTTTGTAAATACAAAAACGTACTGAGGCATTTTTCCTCTGAGACCAGTATTGTGCACTTTCAGTAGTTCATTGAACGAATAATATAATGCAGATGATTCGGTGATTTAATGTTAAATAATGGACTAAAATTTACTGTTTTAAAATTATTTGAAATTGTTGAATTGTCTAAACGTTTGTTTTATTTTTTACTGATTAACTTTATATTATTATCAATTTTGAGATTACCATATCTGACTACCTCCGTAAGAAATAATTTTTAAAAACAGTATATAATACTCTTGAGTATAATTACAATGCTTTATTTTATTACACATATACACGCATGCACACACATATCCATGTACATACACTCATACAAATTTATATACTAATAATCTATAACATCTATACGTATATTGGATCGATTTAATGGTGGTATACGTATATTGGATCGATTTAATGGTGGTGATGAGATAGCCGTAGTAATAGATCATTGTATAACTTTTTCTCTATGTTTAATGTGTACCTATTCTATTACACGAATTCCCAAAAAAACAGATATTTATCTTGTTTGGGAATTTTGTTTGGGAATTACTGGATAATATTTCTGATTGTCATTTTTACTTTGTTTCTTATGTAGTATGTAGCCTACATTAGATTATAAATAAGCATTTAATATACTCGTACATCCTAGTTTGTAACTGTCGCTGTCGTTCATCAGTTGAGATACAGGATCTACCTAGTTCAATTGATGGATGGTGGTGATGGAACAAATTTCAAGCAAAACAAATCAAGCTGTAACTATGTACCCATAAGAAGCAATCAATAAAGTTTTATTATTATTATATTATTATTATTTATTGTTATTCGTAAATATTTTTAGAAAGGCATTTCATACGCTACACAAAATCGTGGCACCACTTACACCTCTAGAATGTCTCAATTTTAATTTGAAACACCCTGTAGCTCATTGATCGATGATGCTGCAAAATCGATAAACGAAAAGTGCAGTATGAAACAATGAGATTGGCTGTGGGTCGAGCAACGGTTTAAAAACCAGTAACATTGAACTGCCCCAAATTCCGTTTAATTTATTTCCACATTAAATAAACGTTCTGATATCACTACATCCCTATCTCTCCCCTTAGTGCCACTATTAACCATGGACGTTTTTAAATTTCAAAGTGGATTATTAAATTTTAGAGTAATCATTAATTTTTTAAGTTGCCACTAGCCCATTTTTTAGGCTGAACGCTTTGTTTATATGTGTATAATCAAAGGCTGAACGATGTTTTATTAAGAATAAAATTGTTAGAGCTGCAATTATTGTTAATAACATAGCAACAATACCTGCTTAGATATGTACGAGTATTTTGTATCTTGTGGCATTAAAAAAAAATATTTTACAATAACTAAAAACCGATCTCGAAAACACTTAAAATTCGAAAATAATACAATAGGTATATCACGCAACATCACATTTTTGATTGAAATCTATGCCAAATTTCAACTAACTACATTATAGTTGACATCGGTGGCGCTGTGGACTCGGCACTTGCCTTCCAATCGGGAGGTCCGGGGTTATAAGTATAAGCATTTGTTCCGAGGCAAACACCAGAACAACTTTTAATAAATCGTCTTTGTAAAAAGAATATTCCCGAAATACTTGCACGCAACCTAATTGTGTAGGTACTTTTCACAATCAGCTCACCCAAATAACTTGAGCGAATACGACTACGTAACAATGTCTAACATTACATTTATTTAACCACCTTCGTAGTCTAGTGGTTAACAAAACCGAGTGTTGATCAACAGGTCCGGGGTTTGATTCAGAAATTTTGCCACTTGGTTTGATTGGTTAGGTTAGGTAGGGTTGCAATCATTGGGGTGCGGTGTCAGACTACCTCCTCGTGGTGCACCCTGGGCAACCCGGCAGATTTCTGCCGCGGGCTAAGAGTCTGACAGCTGCCCCGATGGAGGGGGGCGTGGCATGGCCGGGTTCAACCCGGCGGGCCACATTCTTGTGGCCAACTGAGGAAAACTCGCTCTCAGCACGCCTCCGCTTTATCGGAGATGGCAGGATGAGCAACAGAAGCGGAATTTGGCGGGCAGTATGCCTTCGCTGCGGGGACCCTCAGTGGTCCAGAGGCCTTCGGGCGTGGTATGGCAGGCAGTATGCTTGCAAGCGCTGCACGTTGTAGCGTCCTTGGGACGCTGGGAGCCTAGGCTCCTGGGCGCGGCGGGGACCCCTGTGTTACAGGACCTCGCCGGGCAACCCGTTACCCCGCATTGAGCGGGGCCGGGGGTCCGGCGCATCGAGCGCCGGACCACGTGGAAGAAAACCACACTAAAAATTACCCCAACCCCAAGGTGGTGGTAACGTGCCGAGGGGGTGCATGGCCGGAGGGAGTCTGGTCCCGAACGACCAATATAGGGAGCTCACCCTTTAAAGCGACTATGGATTTTGGGCAAAAGAAACAAATTCCCCAGGGGGTGCCAATCCCCCCCGTAGGACCGCGCAAGGCGGCTGCGGGCAGCCGGTCGTATCTGGGGCCGGGCGTTCCAAAATCCGCCTTAGATAGTTCTCTTCAATGCGAACCCGTTAAGAGCGGGCCACCGTCGGTATCCGGGCCGACGGTTGGAAATGTAACCGAGGCGTTAGGTGGGAGTTTTGAGAGAGGCGCAGTGGGCGCGAGTGGAGGCGCAGTGGGCGCGAGTGGTGGCGCAGCGGGCGCTAACGGTGGCGCAGTGGGCGCACAAAGAGGAGCAAGCGCAGACGGCGCTCCGAATTCAGACGCGTCGGTCAACAGCGTGAGGACCGGGCACTCTGATGCTGGAAGGCAGCGTCGAGGAACCCGCAAGCGTGCTCTTACAGAGCACAGCACAGGAGGTGGATCCGGCAGTGACTCGTCGGAGTGCGACAGCATGGTTAATTGTAGTGTCCAATTGACCAGGTTAAGTACCCCTAAAAGTAAAAGGGGCAAGGGTCGTGCGCCTAAGACAGGCAAATATATGGGCCTGGCCCAATCTAGGGAATTATATAAAAAACTTCAAGAAAAGGAGACGGAGCTTGAAGCAGAGAGAGAGCTCGCTGAGTCAGATAGATTAGCCCTATCCGCTGCAGATGGAACAGAGTCTGTAGAAGAGCCGAAGGATACAGTGACATTGAAAAAGAAAATCTCTGCCGCCACGGACATGGTCACAGCCGTGGTTAAAAAATCAAGAAATTTGAAGGGGACCATGCAAAAGCAGCTCAATCTCGCTGTCGAAATCATCAAAGAAGCAGTCGAGTTACTGGCTGAACGCAACATCGACGAGGAGACGGCATTGCTTAGAGCCGAAAACCGGAGTCTCCAGTCTCAACTGGATGAGCTCCGTAAAGAAATAACGGAGATGCGAGCCGCAATGAGCACCTCACAGACAAGGACGCAACGGTCCACGGAGTGAGATTGGCATTGAAGCGCCGAATATGAACATGCGCAAAACTTCCGCCGGCGCGTGGATTATTGAGGTGTCGGGGGAAACTAAGGGCGAGAAGGCCGACCAACTGGCCACCAGACTCAGGGATGCCCTGGGAGAGTCTGTTCGTGTCACTAGACCGGTGAAGACTAGTAACCTGAGAATATCCTACCTTGACGACTCAGTGACCAAAGAGGACGTCGTCACTGCCATAGCTGCCAAAGGTTCATGTCCTCCTGATACCATAAGAGTAGGCAATATCAACCCTGGCCCAGGAGGTATGGGCATGGTGTGGGTTCGGTGTCCAGTCGAGGCGGCGAAAGTGATCTCTACGGAACGTCTTCTTGTCGGGTGGAGTTCAGCGCGTGTTCGAGTCCTGGATCCTCGTCCTACAAAGTGTTTCCGATGCCTCGAAACCGGGCACATGCGGCACAACTGCCCAGTTGAGTCCGACCGTAGCGAGCTCTGCTTTCGCTGTGGGAAGCCCGGACACAAATCAGCGACCTGCACGACTGAGCCCCATTGTGTCGTCTGCGCCCAAGCGAAGCGCCCTGCAGGACACTTGCTAGGAGGGAAAAGTTGCCGAGCCCCGCCACGTAAAGGCAAAATGGCTGTCCGAACCGGATCTGCTATGTCGGAGGTGCGCGCTACCGCACAGGAGGCACCTATGGATGAGTGATGGACATAAGTTCGCCTATCCACATTCTTCAGGCGAACATAAACCATTGCGCCGCTGCACAGAACATCATGTTACAGAACATGGCAGCATGGTCCATCGAGGTGACGGTTGTAGCCGAACCTTACACAGTGCCACGAAGTCCCAATTGGGTGTCGGACTTGGACGACGTGGTAGCCGTCGTTCGTTCTAGTGGCATGTCAGGCGCCCCACTCTCAGTCATCCAAAGAGGCCGGGGCTTCGTAGTGACGAAGTGGCGGGAAACAGCTCTTGTAGGTGTCTACTTCTCGCGAAACAGGCCTATAGAGGAGTATGAGGCCTTCATGGTCAGATTGGGAGCTGCGATCCGACAAGTGGCCCCCCTGCCAGTGATCGTTCTCGGAGACTTTAATGCCCACTCAACATCCTGGGGGTCTCCGAGTACCGACCGTAGAGGCACAATTGTTGAGGACTGGGCCGGCATGTGCGACCTTGTCCTCCTGAACGTGGGTTCTGTCCCCACCTTCGAGCGACCACAGGGCCGGTCCATTGTGGACCTCTCGTTCGCCTCCCCGTCTATCGCAAGCCGGGTTGGAGATTGGCGTGTTCTCGTCGAGGAGGAAGACCTGTCCGACCATCGCTACGTGAGATTCAGCATCACTCTCCCTGGAAGCATTACTGGTCTCAGTTCTGAATCCAGGTTCCCGCGGTGGTCGTTGACTCGTCTCAACAAGGACACCGCCATCGAAGCAGCCATGATGCAGGCGTGGTTGGCGGATTTAAACCCTGAGCTCGGAGTGGACGAAGCGGCAGATGGGTTTCGCGGGGCATTAACCAACATCTGCAATTCTGCAATGCCCCGTGCCAGACGACCTCCACCAAACACTGCCATCTACTGGTGGTCGCAAGACCTGGCTAACCTCCAAAATGAGTGCAGGCGGGCCAAGAAGTCCATTGCCAGATACCGGAGGCGGAGATCCCGAGACGAGGAATTCGAGGGACGACTGGTAGAGGTATACCTGGCTGCCCGAAAGACCTTCCGAACGGCCATTATGAGGGCCAGAGAGATCGCGTGGGTTGAGCTCCTCGAGGGTCTGAACAAGGAGCCATGGGGTCGCCCATATCGCATGGTTCGCAACCGATTGCGAAACCGAGGCCCCCCGTCACCGAAACTCTGGATCCTCAGCTACTAGAGACAATAGTGGCCACCTTGTTCCCCGAACAAGAGGCGTTTGACCCACCAATGACGTCCTCGAGCCTCGATTTCGACGACGACGAGGCCACCCCTCCGGTGTCTGATGTTGAGTTTGCCGCTGCATTACATAGACTAAGGGGCAAGAAGACTGCCCCAGGGCCGGATGGTGTTCCAGCAGGAGTTCTTGCTCTTGCACTCGGCGAAATGGCTGATGCCTTCAGACGCCTTCTGAATGCATGCCTCTCCACCGGACGCTTTCCTAATGTATGGAAAGAGGGTAGGCTTGTCCTCCTCAAGAAGGAAGGACGCCCGGTAAACTCCCCGTCGGCGTATCGACCTATCGTGCTACTCGACGAGGCAGGAAAGGTTTTCGAGAAGATCTTGGCCTCTCGAATATGCCAACACCTCAGCGCGGTAGGTCCCGATCTGGCCGACCAACAATACGGTTTCAGGGAGGGCCGTTCCACGGTGGATGCCATACTCAAAGTTAAAGCGCTTTCTGAAGGCATCACTGATAGAGGCGGGGTGGCATTGGCGGTGTCCCTGGACATTAAAAATGCCTTCAACATGCTCCCATTTAGCTGCATCATGGCGGCATTACAATACCACCAAGTGCCGCCATACATACAAAAAGTTATCGCCGACTACCTGCGGGAGCGTGTTGTTGTGTATGAAGGTAGCAACGGTCGACTCGGAAGGCGAGTCATGAGCAGAGGGGTCCCCCAGGGTTCTGTGCTGGGCCCACTTTTATGGAATATAGGATACGACTGGGTGCTCAGGGGTGCGCTTTTAGGCGGACTGTACGTTATTTGCTACGCCGATGACACCTTAGTTATTGCGCGGGGTGACACATACAGAGAAGCAGCTACACTGGCGACAGTGGGGACTGCCCACGTGGTGGCACGAATTAGAGCTTTGGGTCTTCGAGTGGCTCTAGAAAAGACGGAGGCCGTCTGCTTCCATAGACCCAGGATGCGCCCTCCCCCTGATGCTCATATCGTAGTCGAGGGAGTCAACATTAAAATCGAGGCCCAGCCTAACTATCTGGGTCTCATATTAGACAGCGGGTGGACATTTACCCAGCACTTTAGGCGTGGGCCCAAGATTGGTCGGTGCGGCGTCAGCTCTCGGTAGACTGCTTCCTAACGTCGGTGGACCGGGAGCCACGTGCCGCAAGCTTTATGCAGGGGTGGTAGCCTCCATGGCCTTATACGGGGCTCCTGTCTGGGTACACGCCCTCAACAGGAATAACCGACAGCTTCTGCGGCGGCCACAACGTATCGTGGCCATACGCATAATAAGGGGATATCGCACAATTTCTTTCGAGGCAGCGTGTGCGATTGCCGGTACCCCCCCGTGGGAGCTGGAGGCGGAGGTGTTGGCCTCAGTGTATGACAGGAGGTGTGAGGCGCGTGACGGTGGGCAGAGGCTCTGCCCCGAAGAAATTGCGAGATGGCGGAATGAATCCCTTGGGGTAATAGTTGGAAAGTGGAAAGAGACGCTGCGCAGTCCGTCGGCTGGGCACTGGACCATTGCGGCAATCCAGCCGGTACTAGAAGGATGGGTTGAGCGAAGGTCGGGCTCACTTACCTACCGTCTGGTGCAGGTCTTGTCCGGCCACGGCTGCTTCGATAAGTACCTGTACAAAATCGCCGGTAGGGAAGTGAGCCCGATCTGCAACGCTTGCGGGAGTGCAGACGACACTGCACAGCACACATTATGCGATTGCCCCGCCTGGACTGAAGAGAGGGAGCTTCTCCGGGCGATGATAGGCGATGACGTAGCTCTCCCAACCGTCATCAGGGAGATGCTGGCCCACAGAAGATCGTGGCAGGCGATGGTCGACTTCTGCGAATCTGTTGTCGCGCAGAAGGAGACAGCCGAACGTAGGAGGGAGGAGGATCCTCTCGCAGATGCGAGAAGGCGTCGGAGGACAGGGCGACGGAGAAGGTGGTTCCACCAGACTTCGCTGCCCTAGTGGAAGCCTGCGGGTAGTCGTCCGTGGGGTGACGCCTGCCTGCATTGCACAGGTTCCTGCGCCGGTGGGGGTGCTCCGTGGGGTGTTCCGGACCCCCCATGCCTCTGACAGACAGAGAGCGGTGTGCCTGCGGGCGAACGCCGGGCGGGGTTTGGCGGGGATAAATGCACCAACGTGCAACTCCCCCTTCCCCGCCTACCTGGCGAGCTGCTGAGCCCCGGGGTGGTTTAGTTGGTAGGTCGGCGAGTCACCTTCTCGTCCGGAGTCCAACATAACCCTGTACCCCCCAGTGCAGGGTATCCATGAGGTTTCCCCCCGAAAACAAAAAAAAAAAAAAAGTGTTGCAATCATTGTACGAAAACACCACTTTGTCAGTCCGCCTTCAGGACCAAAACTCGAAACTAATACGACTTCAGGGAAGAGTGAGATAGGGCCACGTTATATCGCCAAAACTGTTCACAGCTGCGATGGGGGTTGGAGGCTCTACACTGGAAGTTGTTGATGAATATGTTTGCCTGAGGCAAATAGTCTAGCTCGGTAAGTCCAACTTCCAGAAAGAGGTAAATCGATGGATCCAACTCGGCTGGGCAACGTTCGGGAAGCTAAGCAGCATATTCTCGACCAATCTACCTAAGTAGTACCTTAAGTGATGACATACGGAACTAAGACGTGGCCGTTTTTAATGGGTCTCATCAGAGGGCTCAATGTTACTCAAATAGCAATGGAGAGGGCCATGCTCTGGGTTTCTCTACGCGATCGCATCAGAAATGATGAGATTCGTAGAAGAACCTAGAATCACCGACATAGTCCAAAGAATTGAAAACCATAAGTGACAGCGGGCAGGACATATGGCAGTATTGACGGCCGTTGGGGCGGAAAGGTTCTCAATTGGCGGCCGCGTACCGGGAGACGCAGCGTTGCTAGGCCCCCCACAAGGTAGACCGACGATCTGGTAAAGGTTGCGGGAAGCCGCTGGATGCGGGAAGCGCAGGACCGATCGGATCGGTCGGAAATCCCTAGGGGAGGCCATGTGCAACAGTGGGCGTCTCTTGGCTGAAATGATAATGATGAGAGCTTCTGAGCCCGCCTGGCTAGATATCACTGTCTTAACTAAGTTTTTCGCTATAATAACAATGTTAATAGAATTATTGTGTTCCGATAATTATCTGATTATAATTTGAGGTAAGATTGCCAGTTTCTCAGTTGTTAAGGAGTCCAGGTGAAGCTCTCTTCCACCTTCGGGCTTATCATCACTAACCATCGTATGAGAAAGATTTTCCAAACTGTTGTAAACTGTGTTAAAAATCATCGTGAGGTAACGGATGGAAGGTGTATGTGCATCCGACCAATTCGCACTGAGCCAGCGTAGTTAACTAAAGCCTAAACATAGCATAACTTAGGATAGGCTCAAGCCTCTCGGTGGGGACGTATAGGAGCTGTGATGATGAGGATGATCAAAGCGTATTTCGGACAAAGACTATAATTAAATATGTTTTTCTCGAATTAAGCTCAGCAGTATCTTCACTCAATCGAATATATCGACTGCCTGAGAAAAAAATGGTTACGTCTTTCATTTACATCAAAATCCGAATCTTCATTTTAGTAATATTTTCTAAATGGAGTCACTAAATTTGATTTATAGGTAGTGACCTATATATAATTATACACTTTATTGCAAATAATAGAACACACAGACAAATAAATAGTACAAACACAGCAAAGGGCGGCCTTATTGCTCTACAGCAATCTCTTCCAGGCAACCATAGAATGATGTAGATAATGAAAGGAATATAAAAGGAAGGTGGGAAAGTGCAAAAATAAATTAAACAATAAAGAACTGACTAGAAGTTGTAAATAAAATATGGATATATATATATATATATATATATATATATATATATATATATATATATATATATATATATATATATAAACATACCTATATAAAATATATATGTATAATGTTTGCACCGATTCGCTTTTCAACAGTTTCCTGGACCATTATAAAAGTGATCCAGTTTAAGTTTACTAACTTTCGTAAAAAAATAAAACACAATATGTTCTTATATGTAGTTATTTATTTACTAATGTCACTTTTAGTTTTTCATTTGTTATTGAAAATGACATCAGTCAAATGGCCGCCCCTGGACATTCTGCAAGAGTTCATTCATTTGAGGTAAATTTTTGATCACATTTTCGCGAATCCGGGAGTTATCTCGGCTATAACTCGTTGTATATTAATTTTTAGATGCTGCAACGTTGCAGGTTTTTTGATATAGACTGTTAAGAAAACCCCACAGAAAATAATGTAACTGGGTTAAGTCACATAAGCTTGGCGGCCAATTGACATCACCATGACCTGAAATAATATGAGCTGTAACCTTTTCACGAAAAACATCCAAAGTTTCTCTCGATGTGTAGCATGTTGCGCCCATCTTGCTGAAGCAATTTATCTTCCACGATTATTAAACGATTATTATGTGCCTGTAGCGCTCACCATTGACAATTTTAGTCTGTCCTTAATTGTTTTCAAAAAATTATAAGGCCCAATCACACAACCTGACCACAACGCACACCAACCAGTAACTTTTTGGGCATGCAATTGTGTCTTTGGATTTTCCCCACCCCAAAAGTAGCAGTTTTGTTTATTAACATACCCAGAAAGTTGGGAATGTTCTTCGTCGGAGAAGAAAACTTTCTTTGAAAATTTGCATCAAGTTCCTGCTGCGCTAACACACAGTCTCCGTGAATTCTTCACTATCCACGGTCTCTGGGTTTCAGTACTTGATTTTTCTGTTTTTCCAGTTTTTTTTCACTATGTTGCGATAGCTTTTCCAACCTTGGAGCAGAGTCGTGCAAAAACGCTTAAACAGGGTTATGTGTTAGTAATTGGAATGGAAAAGTGTTTGTATAATAATTTACCTAATGAATATTTTTCTCAGTGTGTATGGGAGCCATAGAAAAGCCATCCATTAGCTTCAAGTTTTGATACTTACATGATATTAGTCGAAAGAAACGGAACATTGTCAAGTATTCTACTTTACAATAGAATATGTCAAACTGCAGAATCCATCTTAGTTGTTATATTAATAGTTATCAATTACATCATAGTTTTACTTTTTAAATAAAAATTTTTTGTTTACTTTTTAAATATTAATGGTTCAATATTTATTTTGTTTCTTTTTTGTTGAAGAGTTTTAAAAATTACATATAAAGAAACGATCGTATATGGATTCTGATTTTGTTACACACTGTATACCTACATATTAATAAATATGACTTTTATTATATAAAACAAATAAATAAAGCCAAAAGCATAGACAACAATATTTAACGACAAAGGAATTCGAGTTAGAAAGTACTAAATATGTTTTGATTTCTTGTATCCAGCATAGAGCAGAGCGATGGATCATTGTTTATCAGTTTGACCCAGTGAGACTGTGGCCTCGTTTCGGATGAATATTTAAGTCATTATTCTAAGTGGTATCGATCTAAATGAATTCGTGTAGATATTTAAGATAAATACCACACCTTTGCAGTGAATCTGCCCATTAATTAGGTTCTAAAATATTCCACAGATAATTTATTACGTATTGATAGAGCTCCTAACTCTCTATACATATTGTATTGTTTTATACGACTATGTTAACAAGTAGATTGTCCACCTCGTGGTAAGTGGGTTCAGTCACTAATGGTACATGTGGTTCACTACGATTCCTGCAACTCCAACAAGACCCACAGTAGAGTGTAATTAAATACGTAAATTCCAGTACGTTGCCAACTTGTGACATTTTTGTCACAAATATCTTGCTCTCCGGCTGCTGCCACATCTTCCAAAGTATTAAAGCCCTTGCTACAACCACAGCAGTCGGAGCACAGGCACGCCAAGAAATTTGCGATAAAACTCAGTCACACGTGTCCCTTGACGAGCGTTAAGAAATTTTTATCACGTCAGTCACACTAAATACGCACCGCCGTGCTACTCTTTAAGACACACAGATTATGTCACATAAATTGTGAGATAATGCGTGACTCGAGTCCAGTCTTGGCAGTCCGTGCTTTGCCTGCTGGTGAGAGATGGCCCAACATTAACATGATAGCGACAACCTAAAGATCGAAGATCCTCCAGGATAAGGAACACCATTAGTCACTCTTGATCTCCTATCCTTATATTTCGCGAAGTAGCACGTTACATAGCCCACAAACCATATTCTTGGTGACAAAAGGATTTTTAATTCACATTACTTCTTAACTCATTAACATCGGATATCCTTATTCACTTTCCATGTTCACCTACTCCGAAATGACACCGAGAGAAAACAAATGAAAACAAGTCTCAGCACAGTTATTAAAACAAGAGCTCAGTGGCTCAGTTGAGTGCTGTATCGTACGCTCAACATCGATAAATTTAAGCAACGCATGCTATTATAATACTTAATTATTGTGCACAAAATTTATTTTATTTTATTTAAGTATACAAATTTTTAACAAATTACTTTGACATCTTGAATACAACGCCAAACTGCAGTGCAGTTTGTTGGCGTTAGCATGCACTCTAACAATAAATCTTTATACTGCTCTAGGAGCTTAAGAAACACATAACAAAATCTGTATACCTCCTAGCAAAAAATTACATTATTAATTAGTTAATACATTTGTTCACATAAACTGCCTAATCCGTGTAAACAATAGTTTTATTATTAATTATTCTTTACATAATAATCATTAAGCATAAAACAAAGACCATCACTACCAAGTACTGCATAGTATAGCTTATATTCATAGTATTATATTATATCATATTACAATATTCTCATTTTGTATATCTATTATATGAAAATATTAAGATGCTATCTAAAACCTAGTGCAATAGACAACTTTTCAATTTCCTTTTTAACATGTACTTACTAAATTTTCTATCTTTTCTTAACCAATCTATCTCATTGTATATTTTTGGAACAATATATTTACTACACCTTTTTCCATATAATTATAAATACGAATACATTAGAATGTACTAGCGTCCCTTTAAAAAATTGTTCGTTGATAAAGAACCCGGAACCCATAGTTATTGATATACCGATGAGGTATATAATATTCTGTCAAAGACCTGATATATAAGAAAAAATCATAATTTGTCAAAGTTCCCCTCATAAATGTGACATTCACAATTTTCTAGACGCCCCACGTACAGACGATGCGGTATGTAGTAGCTACTCATATAAGTAGGTCACTGAAACCCATCCTTTCATCCGAATCTATGTTTCATTTTTCTCGCGATGGCATCTCCGTAATCTAGTAGTCGATAGCTGATAAACTTCAACAATGATCGGCGTTATCTTTGCAGTTAAGAGTTTGTATTTTATCAGATATAACTGGTACTTATCTCGTCATAAATAAATCAATGCATATACATTGCAACATTTTTTCATCCATATCAAGTTTGATAACGCTCTACATGGACAATCCATAATAATAATAATAAAACTCTTTATTGCACACAAAGACAAAGTACAACAGAAAAAAATAAAATAAAAACAGAAGTGTAGCAATGGGCGGACTTATTGCTAAAGAGCAATCTCTTCCAGGCAACCTCGGAAGTGGGAATTCAAAAGGGGGAAGGGTGCAGAAACTGGAATAAGGAATATATGATGAGTGATAGGGAAAGGAACTAAGTGGCACCAAAGCAACTAAGAATTCAGAGGTAGAAAGTAATGACGAAATTGGTTTTTAAGACTCTACCGTGCGTGCACTCCAATTACTCTCAGGGAGAGAGTTCCATAAGCGGACAGCATAGGACAGGAATGAGCATGACAAGAAATGAGTCGGCTGGGGCGTAATATCAAGAATTAAGTTGAAATAAGATCGCAACGTGCGATTTGATGAGGTGGGCCGAAACGCAGAATGAGACCAGATTTTTTTTTTATTGCTGAGAGTTGGCAAACAAGCAAACTGCCCACCTGATGGTAAGTGGTGACAGTCGCCTATAATACATGTAGCTCCTGTGAGATTCGCAGCAAAACTGCAACCCCCACAAGAACCACAGTGTACGTTGCCAACTTGTGACAGATGTAAAGTCACAGTACCCAGTAATTTCACTGCCATATCTTACCCTTCAAACCGGAACACAGCAATGCAAGCACTGCTGCTTTGCGGCAGAAATAGGTAAGACGGAGGTACCTAAGCAGACGACCCTAGTACAGAGTCTCCCTCCAGTAAAGTAGATACGGTGGAGACGTTGGATAAAACAAAATATTGTAAAGAAAGCACAAAACATGCATGTCTCTACGTTGTCGAATTAAGAGCCATTTGAGTTGAGAGCGATAGGAAACATGATCAAATTTTCGTAAATTAAGAATGAACCTGATACATTTTGTAGCTCCAGCTTCGCGCATGTACACTGAAAAGACACTAAAGTAAAAAATAATAAAGTCCTCCTAATCGATATTCGGCTACGGCGGCCAGTCTCAGAGACTAGACCATCTGCGCAAGAGATATTTTAGTGCACAAGTGACTGCGCAAATGCAAGGCACTCTCTGTTCCTTCACTCGCATAGTCCGATGGGAAGATTAGCCGACACGACCGGGGCGAGATCAAGCGCAGGATCATAAAAAAATCACTGCAGAAGAAACCGGTTCTCTTCATAAATATTGAATAAAAAAATCTTTAAAAAAGATATGTTATTATTCAACGTATTCTTTAGAGGATGGTCTTTATAATTTTTTTATAAATTAATTAAAACTTGGTTAAAATGTGACCCAAACATACCTCGATTTTAAAACTTTAAACCTAATCGCGTCGTAAATATTAGGTTAAATCATATACTTTCGATTTCATTATATAAAGTGAACAATATTCTAGCGGACGGTCTTTTTAGATTTTTCTTATTCGCCTTTATTAATTTTTAATTGAAATAATTCATCGTACGCGTAAAGGTTTGCTTAAAAATTCCCCTCACTCTCACTCACTCACTCCTATGTAATCAGTGCGGGACGATCGACGCAAGGTCATTGGGAAAACTATGCGCCTTAACGTGCCTTCCGAAGCACGGAGGAGCTTGAGATGTTTCGTATTTTGGTCACCCATCATAGGACTAGCCTAGCCACAGCCAACGTTGCTTAATCTTAGCAATCGTTCGCTGAGCGCACGCGCCAATGTGCCACTGAGCTTCTCTGTACATTAAAGTATTAAAGTTATTAAACTATATTCAAACAGCAATTTTGCAGTCAGAGTTCAGTTGGATGCAATCCGTCTGTATAGAGCCTTAGGAAGATTGAGATGTGACGTGTCGATTGGCATATTTTAGACAGTATTCAAAAATACTATCTGTTTTATAGCCCGGTCTCCACACGCTCCGTCTTGGACTCCGGACTGCGCAAACTTGGCTTGCACGGTTTTACTTGAGCGTGTGGCCGGTCATTCAAGCCGCGCGTCAGTCCGAAGAAATTATTTTCGACTACACATCGCTATAAGTACATATAAATCGCTAATCTATTTTTTTTTTCTATTTTTCCTGTTGACATTGAGTAGGTAACCCAATGTAAAGGGCTATTCAAAGGATTTTTTAACTCAGTTCATAGAACTTTACAAATCGTTGCCGAATTATTTGCTTGATGCTTTTTTATCAGCAAACAATAAAATAACACTAGGAGTGTTATTTTATAAAGAACCCTCCTCTGTTGGCCACATCTTGACGCGATGCGTGACGAGATATCCTAGGACTGCACAGTCCAGTTTGTAAGACCTTCCCTACACGTGTGGCCACTACACCGTGTACCGTCTTTTTGTACAGTCATGACGGAGCGTGTAGCCAAAGCATTACGCCGCTCTATCACCGACCCGTATCGTGCGATAGCCAATTCGACAGTTGTTGACATGTTCAAATGAAGCTTGCTGCCATCTTCGAACTTATTATCACTTCAATGGGATGAAGGCCAAGCAAGAGTTGTCCTGTTATATTTCAACATTTATGTTTGACCAACTAGCCGACCTGAAAGCTTTACATGCAGGTCCCAATTTCAAGTTAATTTTGGCATAGAAACTGATATACGTGTAAAGGACATTGCTCTGCGTCCATACATTGTTCGCCCCAATACCAACAGCAGTGAAAAAATTATTTTCGTATAATTAGACATTAGTAAATACTGAACGTCCACATCAATTACTACGGACAAGCTTCGAAATCGAATTAAATAGCAAAATGAATCAGATTTAGAGGTTAGTTGAAGTAACAACTTAATTCGTTAGAGCAATACACATACATAGTCCATACCTGTACAATTATTAAAATAATATTTATTGTATTCAATCAAAGAACCACGAGCCACGTAGTAATGAACAAGAAATCTCGAAATTATAAAGCAAGTTAAAAACAAGACGAACTAACAAGCGACAGCGCGTGAGTAGTCAATTGACGTATGTTTTAATTTAATTTACGTTGTAAGTTATAAAAAACTTAATTAATATAAATTAATAAATGTCAATAAATATATGTCACATAAAATCGACTTAATTCTATTCAGTCGAGCAAAGGTAATAATAACCATTCCTATATTTTACTTCATTTGGTTTTGTTTCCAAAAGTACTTTTATATATTTTTGTTTTGTTCGTCGAATATATATATTTTTTATGAGTGTTATAAAATATGCATATAATTATGATGTAGGTAAATCAAATGTTTGTTGGTCATGGGGCGATTTTCAACATTGTCCTTTGAGTGTGTATGTATACATTGCGAGTTCGACTTTCATTAAACTTTAATGCTGCCTCAAATATAAAAATTGGTAACTTTGCTATACTCTTCACCAATTTTCAAGAAATCTGTAAAGATTTCTCAATCGGATGTTGATACGCAGTTGTTAACAGGGAATGAAGTCTACTTTGGCATTAAAAAGTACAAAAGAGATCAAATTAAAATTTTGCCGGGTCTGGCTGGTAACAGCTCTGTGGTCTGTGATGGCTGAGTGGTCAAGACGTATTAACACGGTATGTTGAAGACGCGGATTCGATCCCCGCCCGAGACGCATTTTTTTCTTTATCGATTTATTCATTTTTCAATTTATTTGGCATTATAAAAAACCGGCCAGGTCAGAGTCGGACTCGCGCACCGAGGGTTGCGTACAAACCTGTAGGTATAAAAGTAAAAATTTACGGTTTTCGCAATTTTTCCTTTATCTGTGCTATACGACGTTACTTCTTCGTACCAAATTTCAAGATTCTGAGTTCACGGGAAGTACTTACCCTGTAGGATTTGATTCCCTTGCGAGTGTCGAAAATTTGCGGAAATTTGCGGCATAAACGGCAGTATCTTTTGATTGCGTTAGCTTAGAAGTTTAATTTTTTCACAGCTCCAAGGGACAGTAGACCTGAATATTTGATATAAATTTCAGCTTGATACCTCCACGCGTTCCTGAGAAAAAGGGTCTTGGCAGACAGACAGACAGACGGACGGACGGACAACAAAGTGATCCTATAAGGGAACCCTAAAAATGAAAAGACTGAAATATAGAAAAACCTTGATTCTTGCCAAATTTCATGATTCTATCTAGGTCAACTGGAAGTATTGATTCCGTTATGAAATCACAAAATTAGCGAAAGTATGCGATATAAAACTCTCGTGCACCGAGAGTTCCATACAAACTCATCTAAGTACATAAGTTCCTAACTATGTACATATTTACGGTTTTCAGGTGTTGCCTGAACATGAGCTATAAGACTTTCTTCATACTAAATTTCGTGATTGAATTGAACAGGTCAACGGAAAGTACTCGATAGATTTTGACTCCCTTGTGAAATTCAAACAAGTATTATCTACAAATATATGAAGTAGTGAAATTAAAGATGTCATGTTTCTGTGTAATGTGACATGCGATAGATGGACGAAAAAACTTAAGGCGATGTTAAAAAGTTTCACTTTAATAAGTTGAACTAATTGGATTAATTTTGTCTAGAAAGTTCAACTTTTTAAATAAATTACAAAGTTAAAATTATTGGAATATTTTTGCCCAGTAAGTTCAACTACATATAGTTGACCTTTGTGGAATAGATAATTTCTGCAAAGATTTATCGAAAGCCTCCAGATGAAATTACATATACTCAGCTCAAGTACAATAAGCGAAAGATATTGACCACAATTTGCAAATAAATCTAACTAGGTACCTGCAAGTAATTACAATTAGGGTATAACATCTACTTGGCTAGTGGTACTTAATTCGTGACGATATTTTCTGATATTACCCGAGAACGCCGATAGGCGTCTCACCTATCACGCTAGAGTAGGGCATTCGAAAAGTAGGCGTTTGGAATTTGAAACGTTCACTATAACCCTTGACATTCCAACGCTGGGCCCGTGTGCTCCATCCTGATGAATCCTAGTTCAATTTTAACTGACACGCCAAACTGCGATGTCACAATACGTACAATCAACCACAAATCAAACTGCACGCCGCATAAATAAATCTACCTTGCGGATTTTTTTATACAACTATATTAGCAAACAAGCATACAGCCCACGTGATGGTTAGTGGTAACAGTCACCTATTATATAGTACTCGTACACTAGCTGTGCCCGCGAACTACGTTTCGCCTTAATTTATTTTTTCCCGACATCTTCAACAAATATCGTTAATGTACACAGAAATAAATACAAAAACTAAACAAATTATATACAAAAACCTTCCTCGAGAATCACGCTATCGAGTAGTGAAAATCACTTGAAAATCGGTGCAGTAGTTTTTAAGTTTATCGCGAACAGACAGACAGACGCGGCGGGGGACTTTGTTTTATAATATGTAAGCATAAGGATGTGGTTCTTGTGATATTAGCAGCAAATCTGCTATCCCCACAAGAACCCCAGTGTATGTTGCCAACTTGTGACCAAAGTCACGGTACCCAGTAATTTCACTGCCATATTTTACCCTTTAAACCAAAACACAGCAATGCAAGCACTGCAGCTTTGCGGCAGATATTATATTGAACTTTGGAACGAGAGTCGGCTTGTTTCGGTTTCATGAACCGTTGTCTCTCTTACACATGTTTGACACTGGCGCTTGTGCAAATTCATATATTTGTAGAATTTATACTCATTAGATATGTTTTTCATCATGTCATCTTAAAGACCACTACTGGGCATAAACCTCCTCCAAGGATTTTCAATCCCATCGATCCTGCCAACGTCAACCTTGTAGGATTGTCTCCTCATTTGAATTTCATAAAATTAATGATTCTAATTGACACTTAAGCATTCGTAATTTGTGGACCATTTTACGAATATACAATAAAAAGCTGTCAAATAGGAGAATTTTATAAGATGAATTGTACTCCAATCATAATACGAATTGCCAACATGTTGGTTACCTATTTTATAAGTACCAAAATGAATCATATATTTATCATATTATGATTCTGCTGTTAATATTGAGTATATTTCTCCCTCTAAGCTGTATCTTAGCAGATCCTGATGATTATCATTAGCTTGACCGAATCCCATTGAAGTCATCATTCAGTACGAATTGCAAAAATGTATCAAAGAATACATACTTACTTATTTACATACTTATTTTTATTATTGACCTCTATTTCCCTAAGATTCCACGGTCATAGTAAGGTTTTGTTTAAAGCTTAAAGATTACTTTTAAAAGTATTTACAGAATTGAATTAAAATCTATTTATTTTATGCATTGTCAATTTCTTAAAAACTAACATACCTACACTAAATACAAAAGAAACGGTCAGACGGTCCCAGGGGTGATCTTTACTATAAGCCTTTCAGTAGTAGTGACTAGTAATTAAATTTGTCTATTTGTAAAATATACTTATAGGTATTTATTTACATATTACATACTAGCTGTGCCCGCGACTTCGTCCGCGTGGAATAGTAACTTTTGTTGAATTAGTACTATTATCTATTCTGTGGTTGAAGTTGATAAAAAGGAGCCTATGTTATACCACAGAATAGATAATAGTACTAAAGTACAGAAGGATCACTCTCGAAGAAAAGCTAAGTTTAGGTATGAAAATGTACCTACTCTTGCGTTCAACTGACTTCACGGGAAATTGAAATTTATTGCAGGACACGAGCGTTCTAATTCAGTTACGCGTCGCTGACCCGATACCGAGTTGGCGACAAGAGCGCAGGGTTCCCGACTCACCCATATATTTACGAAAATATCAATTAATTAATAAAGATAAAAGTGTGTATTAATTAATTCAACAAAATATATTTCTTGTCTATCTACTAAGTTCTTAGTTTCAGATTTTTGTATTGGCAAAAGAATAACATGTTTGCCAGTTCAGAAAATAGTTTTTCATGAACCAATTAAAGAATTTTATCGCAGGTAGGAAATTAGAGGAGCAAAGAGAACCACCGGTCGTCGTAGTTGCCGTTGAACGCGCTTCGACGCGGCACCGGCTTATTTATTGTACAGAAAAGTGAGTGAGTAACTATGTACTTACTTCGAATGAAATAAAAAACAGAAAAATAAAGAAAAGGAATCAAGTATTTCTTATTTTATTACAAAAAATCTAACAATTGTTTTACTTTAAGAATCGTTTGATCGATTTTTTTCCTGATTTAAAATTTCGATTATTAAATTTGAGGTTGAAAATATTGGAATCCTTACAAACAATCTTATTAAATAGTCCACAGGAAAACACGAACATGGTAATGTAGGTAATTGGACAACATAACAACTCGGACTTAGATTTATTTGGCAACAACTCATATTCATTTAAAAATAAAATTTTGATTATTTGTTAATAATTAAGAACATTTATATTATTGTAATGTAAACACATCAATCAAGCAATAACATTAAGTAGTTTTTTTCGTAGAAATTTAGTCTAACCAACTGCTCATATACGCTAGTCATGTTATAGATACATGTTTGTAGGTTATAGTTAGATCCCGGACCATTGTTTGCATACTTACCTATATTTGTTGTAACTGTAAACTTTGATGTGTCTTATAAATAAATAAATAAATTGGATTTCTTGTAGTAACTGAAACAATTCACTTCCAAGATTTCCTTGTAAATGGTGCTCAAAATTATGTGTAAATACTGTCTCTAATTTCTGAATATACTCATTCATCTTTAAACTTCTATAGAATGATTTTCTTTTATTATAAGCTTTATAGTGAGTAAACAAGTATAGTCCATATATGTATATCATCTACCTACTTGACTGCGTAATCATAATAAGCATAATTTATCAAGTATAAAAAATATTGTATTTTTTTAAGTAGGTATTTTTACTATTATACTTATTTCGCATTCATTCCTTTAAATGACGTATTACCCGTGGTCCCACCAAAATGTCCTTACCTATATTAAACAATTTTATCCTTATCATGTGGGTAAGTACCTACAATAATTACAAAGTAGTTAGGATGTGATGTGAAAAATAGTCAAATAGCTTTCCTTTCAATATCTTTTGATAATTTGCATCCTTTTTCTTCCGTTTATTTATACACCCATAAACACAACAGTACCTATCATACAGATGACGTAATTGCTTCGAATTCATTGTTCGTTACAAAAATCACCGAGAAAATCTTAACTATTACCACCTATTACGTGCGAACGCGGCTAGCGTGCGAGCCGAGGTGGCAACCCTCTGCCATATACCGGCTGGCCGGGGCGCCCGGCCAAATGTACCTAAACTGTGGAGTGAGACCCCCCTGGTTATACCTTATATAATTAGCTATCTATTAGCGAAAGTCCCGTCAAAACCGGTCCAGCCGTTCCGGAGATTAGCGGGAACAAACAGACAGACAGACAAAAAAATTTAAATTGTGTTTTTGTTATTTGTACCCGTTATACATTCATACCCATTTAGTAAAAACTTGTTATTTTGACATTACAAACAGACACTTTAATTTTATTTATTTGTATAGATACACTACGAAGATTAGCAGGTACGTACGGTGCGCTACAGCATACCCGTTGATCACAATCAATTGCAGATTAAGATATTACCATTACTAACGTCCGTTCCCTCTTTTCCATAATACACCGTAATGATCAGAAAGATGTATTCCTATGTAAGCTTAATGCATTATTCACCGTTTCCGTTTTCACCATCCGTATTGGATTTCATTTAACCCCCCCGATGCCTAATCTAGTGTTTTGTTTGTATGTTCCGGGACTTTATCAATAGGCTTAAATGTATAATGGCTGACCTTTGATTTAAGTAACTGACAACCTAATTGGGCATCAATAATATTATATTGACATTAAATGATATTGTATTGTATGACTTATATCAATAGACCTAAAATGTAATAATGATTTAAGTAACTGACAAACTACTTGGGCATTAATAATATTATATTTACATTACTTATATAAGCGTATAATATATAATGACTTACCTGGTATAACATCCACTGTTTTATGGTCAAATAAAATCAAATACAAATTTGAAACTAATGTTTACCATTCAATTCTCTAAAACGGGAACAGAATTTTTACAGCGTATTCCTATAGTTTAACCGAAGGAAATGTTCCGAGGACAACGTTAGCACTTCACAGCACAAATGACAGTTGTCATTTGTTTATATTCCACTAAAACTACTATATTGACCAACGATTCAAATAAGATAGCGCTAAAAATGTTCCGAGGACAGCATTAGCACTTCACAGCACAAATTACAGTTGTCATTATTTTGTTTATATTCAACAACTATATTGACCAACGATTCAAAAATGATAGCGCTATTAAAACAATACGAAAAATGAGGCCGTTTATTGCTCTGGTGTAAATATGCATGGATTGAGTGTTAAGTGAGAGTTTCACTCAATCTTCGTGTCTTTATCGCTATCATGGTATATTATCATCGTCATCAGAGCTCATTTACGTCCCCACCGAGGAGCTCGAGCCTACCCTATGTTAGGGTGTTTAAGCCCTAGTCAACCATGCTGGCCCAGTGCGGATTGGTCGACTTCACATACACCATTGAATTTCTTCGCAGATGTATGCAGGTTGCCTCACGATGTTTTCCTTCGCCGTAGGAGCGTCGGCAAACGGACATATGAAATTCGAAAAATGAAAAAATATTGGTACGGGGCACTGTCGAACCACGGACCTCCTGATTACAAGACCTTTGCCAAGTCCACAACGAGCACCAATTAGGACATTTTCACGCGAACCTTTGTGGCAAATTCACGTCGTTTTAGGGTTTCGTACCTCAAAAGGAAAGAACGGAACGTCTGTCCAACTGTCGGTCTATCCATTTGTAAACTTTTTTTCCCCGAAATTTATATCAAATATTCGGGTCTACGCTCTTTTTCAGCTGTGAAAAATCAAACTTATTATGAGTTAAAGCGACCAAAAGATATGACCGTTTATGTCGCATGTTTTCACAAATTTTGCGATTTTCAAGGCAATCAAAACCTATAGGGTACTTTTCGTCGACCTGCCCCCTAACCATGATCGCACAAAACAATATTAAAACCGCAGTAAAAGCGGGATGGCGCTATACGCAACAAGAGCGGTGTCTCTGTTTCAATATTGTTTTAACCTTGCTATACGCGATCATGGTACGGCCCCTGGAATCATGAAATTTGGCAAGGAGCGATGTCTCATAGCACATGTCAATGAAAATATCTGAAAACCGTAAATACAAATATGTACACACTTAGGAAAGAAAGAAAGATATCTTTATTTGCTAGAATATGGTGACACAAGTTCTTAAGGTTTAATGGCTCTACATACTCTGTTGAAGTCGTCAACGTGCAAAATGTTTTCGTCAGGCTTTACAAATGATTGTTTCTAAGTAATATAATATATGTTGTACAATAGTCAAGATATTAACAATATTATAATATCAATGTCATAGAAATTAAAATTAGAATTACAAAATGTCATAGTTAATCATTAATTACATACAAATCAATTCAATATCAATAAATTCGCGATATATTATTCCAATTGTCATTATACACCTAAATTATAATCATAATAACACATAGAATTTATAAAATTAACTTAAAACATTATTTCAACAATAGTCAGATGGCAATGTCAAAAGGAACGTCATAACATCAAAATATCATGATTCATCAAGCAGCAAACTCTTTACGATCAGACAGGTACTCTCCAACACTGTAATATGTTTTTTTCAGTAATATATTAAATAATGTACTTTTAAATCGTCTATATGTAAGTTTTGTAAGCCATTCTGGTAATTTATTGAATATTCTAATCGCCATATTATAAGAGTTCTTGGAAACAATATTTAGTCTTTGATATGGTGTATATAGTCTATCACCTTTTCTACCTCTGTATGTGTAATCCTTATTCATTTTAAACATGTCATAATATTTTTTTACAAATAAACATATTTCAAATAAATATAAACAAGGAAGAGGCAAAATACGAAGTGCTTTAAATAATGGTTTGCAACTATCGAGAAAATCTACGCCACATATTGCTCTAATACATTTTTTTTGGACTAGGACTAGGATCTAATATACTTAGAAAATAGTTTGTACTCAACCCTCGATTCGCGAATCCAATTCGCACTTAAGCACAAACGTACAGTAAGAGTACGACCCACCTGAAATTAAGTGATTATGTTTCAGATGTACTACTGATAATTAAGGCATGCTTACAATCAGTAACTTGAACGGTGATAACACACTAACACGCCACAAAAAGGTCATATACTAAATATTACGAGATTTCTTCTTCATAATCTTAAAGGCGAATCGATTAAGTGATTCCGAAGGCTTATGAAAAGCACTCGTGAAAAGCGTTCTGTTTTTCTTTCAGCTGCGATTGAGGTTGAACAAATAAAGAATATTCCGCTCTACTTACAAAGCAATCGACCCATTTCGCAAAATGACAGTGTAACTAGGAATCATGGCAAAATTACCGGTGGCTAATAAAAGCTGAACAGACCAAATTAGTATAATGGCGTACTGGCTTACCACATTTGGCACATTTACCTTTTCCAATAATTTTATCTATACGAATGGCGTTCGTTCGGAAAGTTTCATAATGAGAAAACATACTGCCTACGCAGAACATGAATCTGTGGTCAATTAACTTATTACGTATAGGAATTCGGTCCAACCTTTGCCCGTTTTGTTAGGTTATAAGAGAAAATGATATTACAAGATTTTTATTGATACTAAACTAAATATCATGTTGCTTTCGTAGGCTTTTTTAACAACAGAAGTCTTAGCAACATTGTCGTGAAGGCTCTGTCAATTTTCGAACAGGTGTAGAGTCAACTTCTTTAAGCGATTCGTAAGCTTTCAATATCATAGTTGAGACAAGAAATACAGCTACAAATAGGCACAACTTACTTTTTTTTTAAGGGAAATATGCTGTTGGCTGTTACAGCTTCACCTTAATTATTTATAAGAAGGCGGGATCTTTGGTGGGTCCTCAAGTCTCTTTTGGCAAACTATACCTAATGGATTTCTAGCTCAGAGAGGCATTACCACGGGGGTGTCCCGCTCTCTGAGTAGAGTCGCCAGGCGGTTATAGCCGATGCGGGGAGCGGCTGCAACGCGAGCGCGCCTCTAAGGCTCGGACGCTCGAATTCGGCGTGTAGTCTAAACCCTAATCACCCAAACATAGGGTAAGCTCGAGCCCCTCAGTGGAGACGTATATGAGCTGTGATGATGAAGTATTACCCACGGTCAAGCTTAAGCGTGACTTACTGTCGTCGATTAGTTAACTATCCTAAAAATATATTTATCAAAACAACATCGAATGTAATAGCTAATATAATTAAATGTTCATTAAAAAAAACACGCCGACACAAATATCGTTTCTTAACCCGATTTTGTTCTTATGAGGTTAATTAATTTTACGAGACGATCGGTGCAGAAAATGACATTTACCTTTTTTCCTAAATAAATAAAATAAACATATTACAAAAAAAAACAACATTTGTCTAATCGACCATTCGCTCCGAATTTAAGGAATCAGTATTCTTGATACGAGATCAATCCAATGTTTTCGAATTCGAAAATAAATTATACGCGAGTAATTTCGAAAAGTGATGTATTATTTAAATGTGTAGGTTTAATTAATGAAAATGCCATTATAAAAGTAGTTAGGCACAAATAAACGCTACTTCGTAAGTTCACGTACTTACCTTTAGCCTAGGAGCCTTCATTATTTGGCGACCTGCAGGCGTAGTAGGACCGTAGACAAAACGGGATAAGAGACAAATAACATATTTTTCTTCTCGCTCTCTCATATAACAATGAAGACGGACGGAACGAGGGTTAGTCTCTTTCTCTTCTAAAGCCCACCCGCCGTGTTAGGCCTGCAGGAATCACTTTGATTAACTATCTACCCTACATTCATTGTTGACTGGTGGAAAATGCCTTAGAACATTATGCCAATTTAGTGCAACAATGTATTGAAATACAATTAGCGCGACTGAAAGACACGGTTAGCGCAGAGGTCGAGTAATCGCCTACTGCGCAACAGGTCGTGGGTTCGATTCCCGTACGGGATAAATATTTTGTATGGCCTACCTACAGTATGTGCATGTGTTATTCAATGTTTGTAACTGCACCCACGACACAGGAGAAAATGCTAGTGTGGCTAATGCTCGTGATTTTTTTTTTTTAAATCCAATAACAATTTCATTAGGTATGACTTGCCAAATCAAATCATCTGGATTAAAAAATATTCGAATAAACAATGGGATTAAAAATAGAATCTATTGTCACGAGCGTCCCTTCATCTTGTATTCGACTGATCTAGATCTATTGACCTTTAAGATCATTGGGCGCAAGCGTCTAACGGAAGGAAGAACGCTTTGTTTACATGCGAGTACAATGAAATTTTCACCTTCAAGTACCACTGCATTAAGTTCGATTTTAAATGACAATCCCCGCCGTCTGCGCACGCGCCTAGAATCGAAAACACCGCTAATCAAAGTGACAAAAGGTGTTTAGAATGTGTTGAATAGTGTGACTCACTTCCTTGGGTGTAGTGGATCCGAATCCAGTTATTTATGCAAATGCCTCCATCGCATCTGCTCAACAATCATACTGTGTTGCTCGACTTAGTATTTTCAGACATCGCATTTTTTGTATCTAATTGCAATTGCGACATGGTAGTGGCAAAAATAAATGAATGTATTATTTATCAAAATGTTATTAGATTGCATTATATTTATAAGCCATCCGGAATAAATTATCTTATTGATGGTGAAAGCCGCATGGAAATCCCTTCTACAGTTTTTGAAATCATAGCCAATAGATAGGCAGACGCAGCAAGGCCCTTTTTTCGAGGGGAATGTGTGACCGCACCGTCCTCGCCGTTGGCTAGACAACAAGCGTGTGTGTGTGGGGGCTCTCCCGGCAGAGTGCCGGTGTGCGTATGGATTGAGGAGCCACATCACGAAATCAATCGAAATTCCCGCCCAGATTTAGTAGTAGGTAAATTAGATAATTTTGTAGGCGAAATCCTGGAATTTGTAGCAACACACATCAAGAGTTACATCAATTTGAAAGTGGCTCCTCAATCCAAACATCTGGATTGAGGAGCCACCTAGAACTCGGAAACTATTATATGTACATTTTTGAAAATTAATGGGTGCACTTTTACTGTCAGAATTGAAAGCGATCGCGATAGATTTTTGTTACATAATCAAGAGGCTGATGTTATTCAATACGTACCCTTCAACAAGTCTTAAAAAAATGAGTTCTTTGTTCGAATCGAAAACTATCAAAACTCATACTAGACGTACTGCCCCCTAACCATGATCGCCCAAAACAATATTAAAACCGCCCTGAGAGCGGGATGGCGCTATATGCAGCAAGAGCGGTGTCTATGTTTCAATATTGTTTTAACCTCGCTATAAGCGATCATGGTAAGGCCCCTGGTCTGACAATTGTGGAGGCCAGAATCGTAATAGAATAGTATTTTTGATGTATATGTATGTGTGTAACAATTGTAAATAAGTATTACTTATCGTTTTTTAGTCGTTGGACACACCCAGAATGAAGGGGACAGCATGCATGCCTTGATAGAAAGACATACTAAAGACAAGGTAATATATACCTACACCTGATCAGTGGCACGCTGCTTCTCGATGGGCCAAAACAGATGGAAAGCCCTATGAAGTAACTGAAGTTTCACAGGAAATTATTCTGGACTTTAAGGCACATCTAAAGCACTGCAATAATGGGCAAACTGCATTTCATGGAACTAAAGTATCATGGAATAAAGTCTGTATAATAAGAATAAAATAAAATGAACCATTTAAAATTTTATTTAAATACAATTTTGATAACGATTTTAATAACTGGATTTATTGTCAAAATAAACCTAAGAATACACGAAACCAAAAAGTAAATAACAGAGACATAGGTACTTCTAACCCTAGTTTATGAAAGGTCAATACCAATTGACAGAAATAAACATAAAGATTTAAGGGATCTCTGCCAAAATGAAGTGATAACAAAGGAATATCACTTGTTTTATAAAGCTTTAATTGCAAACGATATGATTCTGATATTGATTGCACAATACAAAATTTCTTTATTTTTTCTCTGTTATGTACGCGAGTAAAGCATTTTTAAACGAAACATGAATAGTGTTCATGGGTGTGTCTTGTCTTATTCAAGTCTTATTCTATAAAATCAATAAAAACATGATAGGTTTTCATTTACGTTTACTAAAAGGCTACAATTGTGATTTAATCATAAACATAATAAGAATTTCTACACCGGTACTTAATAAAAATGATTAACTACCGGTGTAGAAATTATCTACATGGCTATTTTATTATTATATTTTTTTATGGGTATAATTTAAATGGTTATCAGAAATATTTTTAGGACCCTATGTCGAAGTAGGTACCAAATAAAATAAATAGCCTCAAAAAAATTAAAATTACTTTATAAAAAGTGTCATAAAATATATGATATTTTGGTCCAAAATAAATAAACACACAAACGAATAATTGCACGTTTTGTCCAAATATTCTTTTTGCTACCCAAAATGGATAAATGGTCACCAAATAATGTCTTACAAAAAGATTATTAATACTACCAAAAACCATACTTCAAATTTGTTTGACTGTCATTCAAAATTAATAAATTAAACTTAGATTACTTTAATGTAAAACTAAAATTATAATTGCTTCCCTTTATTCCTTTAGTACAAATTTATGTTATAAGTACATAACTAATAAAATATATTTTCATTCGGAGTGGCTATTCCGACCCGGGTCCCTATCGAAGTCGATTACTATGCGGACCCAATAGAACCGTAATCAAAAAATAACTTAGTTATAGGATAAAACTGAAAACTGTAGGTTAGGTTTAGGTTAGCTTACATATTGTGACCACACACAGAACAAACTGAAAAGCTTAGAATAATAACGCAGAAAAGAAACTGCATGTATCATACTCCGGGTCCGAATAGCAATCGACTTCTATGGGGACCCGGGTCCGAATAGACACATCTATTTTCATTTTACGTTTGTTTTTTTATTTAACAGTAATATTTGAAACCTAAATATAATATTTGACTTATCATATTTTAATCAATTTCATATAACTATAAACAATTGACATATTTTTGGGAACCACAACATAATATTTGGTATTAAAAAGAAATTCGATTAACCGTTAGTTTTTTTAGCTCAGAAAAAAATACCAAATTAATACTCGTAACATAAAATATTGGTAACATCAATTTAGTAACAATGTATAATATTTGGTCTTAAAATGAATTTTATAGGCGTTCATATATTTTTATGACATTCAATAAAAAGAATAATTGGATCTATTTTATAATATTTTAGGAAACACAATTTGGTGACCATTTATCCGTTTTGGTAAGCGTTTCGAATTTTATTTGTACTAAAATAAATAGGTATAGTAAGCTCCTTGTCAAGCTATACTGATTGACCTTTGAACCGTCCTTATGACGCTCGTAATAGCGGCGGTTTTCGAAGTGTAAATGTAAAGCTTGAATGGGAGCTTACTGTACATTTTTTGTAGGCGTTTAAACTCAAGCCATTTTTTATTGTTTTAATTATGTAAAAACATTTAGAAATTGTTTTGTTACTATGATTTTTATTATGAGAAAGTTACCCAAGACTATTTTTTGAAGTTTCTTGTTCTTATGACTTCATAATAGAAATTAAAATTATTTCGTTTTATAATAAAAATATTTACTACTTATATTATAGTTTTTGTTTCCTGATTCTGAGTCGTATCTAGAAGGATTTTTTATCCAGTTTAATTTATGATTGTTTTAATTAAAGGTGGTACTTATAAGAATTGTTTGTATAAATATTTTTAATGAAAGCTACGATATTATTTTTCAAGAAGTTTCCTATTCTGAGGACTCGTTGTTTGTGAGGAAAATGATGTTGTTTTAAAAAGAAAAACACTAAATTATGTTATTTGTTGTCATTGTACCTATTCTAATTCTGAGTTTTACAATGATTTCAAAAAATGGATTTTTTACTTGAAATGAAGTATAATAATAATGGGTAATTACTTATTTCATTTGCACATACACCCGTATACTATATGTACATTTTTGGTCACAATATGAATAGTTTAAAACTGGGTCAACTGCTATAATATCACTTAAATTATAGTTATTTCATGTGTACATTTATAAAATTTAATAATCATATCCTCCTTATTTCATAGCTTAGCTATTTATAAAACTTATTTTCTAAAAATATCGCTTTTAGCGACACACATTGAATACAAGTACTTACATGTTGCAGTTAGCTCAATAATTAGTTTTTGTTGTAATTCAAATGACGTATACTGAGTCAACTACGATAAAGCAGAATGTTGATAAATTAGATTTATATTTTTTATGTCTATGAAACTACATACTTATAAAAAAACAATCTTCAAAAAATTATTCTAGTACATACAATAAATAAATAAAATATATAACAATTTATCTTTAACGCGCCCTACTGTAAAATTAGATTTTTGCACATGGTTCACTATACGTAGGGCCATCGATTTAATCCTATATCTAAGGAAATATTACGAATTTCCATAGGTCAATTATTCACTAATGTACAAAAGTTAAAATCGACCTTAATCCACTAGACCTTAAACCAAACAATTATAATTATTTTGATATTTTTTTTGTGTAGCCGCCATATTTCTTTAACTTTATTAAACTTAAATAAAATCACATTACCTACATACATTAAAATAGAATTGTAAACAGGACATAATAATTTTGCAATTTTGACTGATCGTCCAATAAATAACAACATCGCCAAACTAGTATAAGCCGTTGATCTAATATGGTAAAGATATAACGGCGTAAACAAGTTTGACAAAATACGTTACCGTCTTATTAATAAACGTAGACTAAAGCTTGAGTAACTTTACTCCGAGTATTAAATCAGTAGTAAACAATTTTAATATTAATAAACACGGAGTAAGAAAGGAGTAAGCTATTCCAACTCTACTCTTGGAGTAAAAGTTAAACCTGCCAGCTACCATAAGAATAAACAAGTTTATTCTTATGCAGCTACCTAGTTTAAGGAGCGATTAAGGATGGAGTAGCGTTATCTTTGCGAGTAATATAATTTGTGGGTAACAAACTACTTACAACGAAATTAGAAAACACCAAATTATGCATTGTTGCATTGGATATAATTATAATATACATAACATCGCAATGCAAAAAAAGCAAAACCAGCTTCTTGATGATAAGGTAAAATTAGATGACGGAACATTTTCTTCTGGAAGTAACTCGGCGAATAACTCTCTGAGGGGGAAAACACCAAGGAAAGCATTTATTAATGACAATTTTTAATTTAACTCCTAAATATACATAATTGCGACGCGATCACAAATCACAACCAAAACAACCACAAATGACACCTCAAATGACAATGTCAAACTAAAAAACTGTGAAAACTGTCATTACATTTATTTCTGTCATTGTCAAATGATGTTCAAATCGTTCACCGACTCATTCTTTTTTCTTTTAAAATGCAAGGGTTGCCATAACATTCGCGTTAATCCGAGAGTAAGCAATGCTTTGTTAGTCTGAGCTTACTCCGTGTTTATTAATAATGTCATAAACACAAAGCTACTCTTAGCTTAAACTGGGAGTAACACCTCCAAGAGTACATTCGGATTACGGCAGGAATAGGCAATTTTTATTAATAAGGCTACTAAAGTCCCCCATTCATGCACCGCTGTGTGAAGTTGTCTATAGCTGGCAGTCATTTCGGTCCGCGTTGTCGGGCCAGTCGCATACGTTAAGCCTCGTGTTGAAGACAGTGCCTGGCTGGCATTTGAACTGCATACCCTCCCCGTTAACGCATCGCCAGTACTGTAACAATTTGATTAATCAAATTTACAGAATCAAATAAAATTCTGCTTGTGCAGAATACACAGTTTAAGCCTATACATTTGATTAAAATCCCGAATATTTTTGTTTAAATGTATAGGCTGTTCAGCGTTTTTAAGTTAGAGCTTTATTACATCTGCGCATTATGCACATGCTGAATATAGAGTTGACTAAATTCGAGAGTTATGATGCGTTAGAAAAATATTAAAGTGTTACCGTATCGCAGGCTTTTTTGTCTGGAATGTAGTCCGCCTCCGATTTACAAACGTCAGGATTCTCAATCTCATTCTCCTGGAGAGTCAAAATACAAAGTGAGATAAAATTCATATAAACGTGACATGTGCTTTCGTAGCAAAATATTTAGATTTAATTCTAAATAAAAAAATATTTCAACTTTTTTACATAAATATTTGAGCTAACTAATGATAACTTAATTGAAGTACCATATACCTACTACCTAATTCTTTCTAAAAACGCTTAAGGCATTATAAATTCAAAATAGTATTTACAAATAAAAGATAATTGAAACATTTTAAATGTAACTGAATGTCTAAAATTAAACTCAATGCTTACAGCTGGTGGTGGCTCGACATCTGACTTTTCTTCGACGGGTGTCTTAGATCTAGATGACACCTCAACCGGGGTCTGTGCTGGAGTTTCAGCAGGCGTTTCAACTGGGGATGCAGGGCCGGCACTCTGCGTTGTCGTAGCCTTAGTGGTCGTAATGGTAGGGACAGAGTCGCCTTCTGAAGGTTCTGACGGCGTCGACGGCGGTCTCACCCATTCCGGCTGAAGACAAAATCGCAATGAATAATGGCCGGCAATTTGTTCAGGCGATTTATAGCTCCTCCGGTTGCTGACGTATCAGTTGCGAATATAATAATTGGCTGAGTCAACCGTGTTAATGTATTTTTAGTTACAGTCGTACGATGGTGGTTAGTGACATGCCTTTTTTCCGGGGGGAAATGCGCAACCGCACCGTACCCGCCGTTGGCTAAACGGCGGGCGTGTGTGGGGCTGGCCCGCAGAGTTCCAGACTGACCCACTAGAACCGCCCGGTGTTCTCCCTGCCCTTGTGGGCGTGCATGGTAAGGTCCACACTGCGACTACCACTACCAGCGGACAAGCCCGACCAAGTTGGTTGGGCTATCGCCAAGGGGGTATTTCCGAGAACACCAGGCCAATCCCCAGACCAGGCCTTACGGCGGCGTGCACGAGGCCAACCGTGCACGCAGGCCTCCACGGCAGGGTCAATAGACGGGCATTGCTTGCGCGAATGCCCGCCTTCGCCTAGCTATCCGTCTGCGGCGGAGGGGCGCGGCTTGAGGATCATTCTCCCGCTCCCTCGCCGCGGCCTTCTTCTGCGAGATTACTTCTTCGCAGAAGGAGGCGACAGCCTCCCATTCCGCTTCGCCGCGGAGCATTGCCACGACCATACTCGGCAGCGAGAGGTCTCCGCCTCCCAGCGCAGCATTAAGTTCGCTGCGCTGGGGTCGCCAGGCCGGGCACACTAACAAGGTGTGTTCGACAGTGTCGTCTGGAGCATCGCAGTGGTGACACCGTGGCGTTTCATCCCGACGCACGACCCGGTGCAGGTAGTGAACGAAGCGGCCATGCCCGGTCAGTACCTGCACCATGCGGAACGTGAGGCTGCCCTGCAGGCGCCAACCCACTCCTCCGACACCGGACGGATCGCGTCGATCGTCCGGTGGCCGGCAGTTGGGGAGAAGAGTGCGTGGCCGGCAGTTGGGGAGGAGAGTGCCACATCCTACTGACGCAGAGCCTCCCTCTGCGCCAGGGTACGAATCCGCTCCACCTCCTGTGAAGCGGATCGTCCTCCTCGTTCACGGGTAGCAATCCGATGTCGATACACTTCTGCGAGGACGCGTGCATCGACATGCCACGGCGTTTGGTAATCTACATCTAACTGAAGTATTAATATTCTAAGGCTTCAAATAAGTCGAAACTAATAATAGTAAAAGTGTCCAATCACATGACTCAGGTAGAAAAATCTGCGCAGTTATCGGTACTGCGGTCTCCAATACCACGTTTCAAATAATCATAGCTATTGTTACAATTAACCTAGAGACACGATTTATGTAGTGTTTGAAAGCTGAAATGATACAGGTTGAAATAAATACTAGAAAATAGTACCATATAGGGAGTATTATCCTATAAAAATGGGATAATTAAAAAAAATACGTTTTTTTCTCCTTTAATCCTCTGTAATTAATTCTGTGTGATAATCATTGCCAAAATTTGTATTTTGACAGCACTATTGATCTTTTAGGATCACATTGGCGTTTATTTCATTGATATTTGTCTATTCATTCAAGAGTTATAACGGTTTATGAACGTCAGGTTCGCAACAGAGGGTAAAAAAATTAAATGGCCCCTAAAAATACAAACAAAATATGCGATGTGTATTTTCTATTTTTTCATCACTAAAATGACCCCCTTTTGCCCCCTACCTCGTATGTGCACTTGATGCAGAAACAAATTGTATATAAAAATGAATTCGCTGTGTGTTAGTCTCGCTAAAACTCAAAAACGGCTCGACAGATTCTTGCGAAGTGTTCTGTGTGATATGTATTTTAATTGTCCAGGGAAGGTTCAATTGGACCCAGTAGGTGGTGCTGTAATCGGGCAGGGCAACGTCTGCCGAGCCCACTGTTCCTTGATTGTAACCTGTAAGTTCACTAATATTAAAAGCCTCTACTAAAATAAATATTAATTTTTTGAGCCTAGTTTTCCGAAAAGCTAACAATTTTTTGCCTATTAATATTCACTAAATGAATATCACTGTTTTTACAAAACAAATGAATATTTTTATTAACACATTCTCATAAAATATTGCGACGCAGCTGTCATAATATTAATTGATGATGATGTATAACTTACTAACTGATGTCCGCGACTTCGTCTGTGTAGAGTTCGACTTTGTCCCGAGTTTGGTTATGTACTTACTACCTAGGGAACTGTGTTATGGATTACCTGTGGCCTATATCCATCTTCTGGGCTTAAGCTATCCCTATTCCAAATTTAATTAAAAATCCAAATAGGGTGAACAGAAATACTTTCGCATATAATGTTACTATCTTTTGTCCACGACTTCGCCCGAATGGAATCAGTAATTTAGCTAGCTTATTTGTTATCCAATCTGCTTATATCCTTCCCCACAATTCAAAATATCTCTATACCAAATTTCATCGTAATCGGTTCAGCGGTTTTTGAGTCCTCATACAAACTTCCACCCCAATTTTCACCCCTTAAAGGATGATGTCTGCGATAAAAACAATCCTATATCCTTTACCGGGACTCAAAAAATCTTTATACTAAATTTCATGTAAATCGGTTCAGCGTTAGTTAATTTTGTATGAATAGTAAGTGGGGATGAGTTAAAACCTCGGGTTACTTTACAGCAGGTACAATCATCAATTACCGTACATTTACTTACCGTATGTGTGGTGTGTCCAGTCCTCGCTGGAGGAACGGTGTAATTACTCATATGCTTGTGCACTAGTTTAATGAGCACGTCCTTTTTTCCGCAGAGCCCTCTGAAGTCGTCCATGTCGATTGCCCAGGCCATGGCTCCCAAGTACCCCTTCTCTTTGATCCAGTTCATCTTGATCTCGACGCTGCGAGGGTCTTCGTAGCCGACCCACTGGGTACCCTTATACGCGTAAGGGCATTTTCCGTGTTCGTCCCATTTCTTGGTCCAGCCGGAATCCTCTTTATCTACTTCTGTGCAAATCTGGGTGAAAAAAGGATTGATAACTTTACTTTACTATACCGGAGGGACCTATACCAGGGTTGTCTGCTTGGGTACCTCAGTTTTACCTTTTTCTGCCGCAAAGCAGCAGTGCATGCATTGCTGTGTTCTAGTGCTGTTTATAACTAGGAATTGAAGGTATTCCTTATTCTTGTTTAGCAAATTGTCAAAACTTCGGATGAGTGTATAGTTATAGCACACAACTAGAACATATTAAGTTGTGATACTTTGATTAGATATTGATTTAAGCCCCGAACCGAATGTCTAAAATAGTTCTAAACACTTACCGAGTTACTGTTTGTGTTGAACTTAAGTATATAAATACACATTGGGTAACAAAATTCATTGGATAATATTGTTCTTGTTCACCGCAATGTTGTTCTTGTTATACTTTATTATACTTTATTGAAACGTACAAAGTAACTTTCACATTTTAATTGGTGCAGCATTACCTATGTGTTTGCATTTTACATTGACATTATTTTCACTGAAATTACATTCACGGAATAATCATGAACCGTATTGCCAGGCAAGCAGAAGTATATGGAATATTATATTTTATTTATAGTTTTTGCCTCTCCGGTATCTATACCATTCCGTCGCTGGCGCCTTGCCTTGCCGTGCTGCGATAGAATATTATCAATTGTTTGCATTTTTAATGACTGTTTGTTTTGCAAATTATTGTGTCTATGTCATGATTATTTAATATTTCAATAATAGTCCTTAAGCGGACAATAAATTTGACCATTTAAGTATATGTAAATTTGTCTTTACAAATTAAAATAGTCTCAAATAATATGTACAGTATTCTATGGTGTGGTACGTATGGTATGGTGTTAAGCTTAAATTAAATTTGTCTTTACAAATTAAAATATTGTCGAACGCAAGCACATCTTAGAAACTCATCTTGAACCGATTTACTCCGAGTTTTTCTTGAAATGAATTGCGCCTGGGGGTAGTGGTCGTGTATTCGAACTATTTTTGACCGCTACCCTCAGTTCGGCTGTATGGTATATCGACTCGTTAGTTTTAAAAACGTGATTACCTCGTAGTACGCCCTTAAGCCGGTAGCGTTGGTGTAGGGGGCAGGGTCCCCGCCCCCCGCCTCCTTGTTGATGGAAGTCCCAAGTTCGTAGTTATTGTTGCCAGCGGACAGGGTGAATGAACGCCCGTAGAACGGAATGCCAACCACCAGCTTATTAGTGGGGCAGCCCTTCTCCTCCCATAGCTTGAGGCCGTCGTTCTGAAGAAGGTGTCAAAATAAATACACCGATGCTTAACAGAAATGTATGACATGTTCTTATGTTTTTTTTAAATAAAAAACGCCATTCGACACAGGCCCACTAGTCGTGCAGCCACTTGTACAGGAGCGCCTGACACGCTAGTATAAGGACACACACAATAAATCACTCGCAGTCGCGACATTGACATTGAGTTTCTTGCACAACTGGGTCGCGCTTGTGTGGTGGGTGAGTGGACGTTCGCGGACCCAGCTCAGTTGATATACATGACACCATAGACAATGTAGCGTCCAAAAGTAACGTCTTTCCTCAGGGAGAAAAAGCTGATCTCCTGATAGAAAATATAAGCTTATGTAACTTATACCAATACAATAGTGTACCTAATAAGTATGGGAGATTCTTGGATCTTATTTTATCCACTCTAACAAACGTACAAGTGCGTGACACTGAGGCAATTAGCAAAATAGACCGATACCATCCACCCTTGGTTGTAAAATGTGAATCTCAGGCCACAGCAACTAAACCATTAAAACCGAAAACTAAACCTCGACTTAATTTTAGAAAAAGTAATTTCGTTCAAATTAAAGCTGATCTTAAGGTCGTAAATTGGGGTGAAATTTTAGATGATACCGATGTTGATATATTAATTGATAAGTTCTACACTATCCTCAATAACATACTTTCAAAAAACACTCCAATAACAAAAAAACATTCCGACAACTTACCTGTGTGGTTTTCTCCTGCTTTGATACGTTCTCTTAAAGAGAAGTCAGTTATCCATCGTCGTTATAAAAAATTTAAAAATCCTCGTGATTATGACGAATTTTGTATGATGAGGTCCAGATGCAAAAAATTTATTGATCGTGACTACAAAATCTACATTGAATCGGTAGAATCATCAATTGAAACAAATAACATTAAGCAATTTTGGCGATATGTCAAGAGCAAAAAAGGTTCGGACTTGATTCCACGTACTATGAAATATGGGCACTTAATATCTTCTGACCAGCAAGTAATTTCAGAACTTTTTTCTAATCACTTTGGCTCAGTTTTTCAAAATACAAATATAACTTCTAGTATCCATGATGCTACTGAAAGCAAAACAACAATCTCTATGAGCAGTGTAGTTGTTAGTCGCGATCAAATTATACGTAAAATTGACAAGCTTGATTCAGGTAAGGGGGCGGGTCCAGATGGCATTCCTCCCATTGTAATAAAAAACTGTGGAAAGGAACTAAGTGAACCCCTTTTTATTATTTTTAATCGGTCACTGCAAACTGGAGTTTTTCCAACTTTATGGAAAACTGCTCACATAATCCCTATATATAAGACAGGTGACAGAGCCCATTGCGAAAACTATCGTCCCATTAGTATTTTGTCATGCCTGGGCAAACTTTTTGAATCATTAATACATGATACTCTCTATTACCATATGAAGCACCTGATATCTCCGTTGCAGCATGGTTTTGTCCGTAATCGTTCCACCACCTCCAACCTTTTAGAATTTAAAAACTATATTTGTAGTGCAATTGCAAAAAGAGTTCAATTGGATTGTATATATACAGATTTTGCCAAGGCTTTTGATAGAGTTTGTCATGATATTTTAATCTATAAATTAGAATCGCAGTTTGGTATTCACGGCAATTTGTTGCGTTGGCTTGAATCATATCTTACCAACCGTAGCCAACTTGTTGCAATTAAAGGTTTTCTTTCTACACCAATTCATGTAACTTCTGGAGTCCCGCAAGGTACCCATCTTGGCCCGCTGCTTTTCAATGCTTTTATTAATGATCTCATTGAGAAATTTGTCAACCCATGTTTGTTGTATGCAGATGACCTTAAGCTTTACACAGAAATACACAATAGCAAAGATTACGATAGTCTACAGGCCGATTTGCGTACTTTGAGTGGATGGTGTTTAGCAAATAACATGTTATTAAATATTAATAAATGTTATATAATATCATTTACATCAAAACACCAGAAATTAACCTATGACTATACGATTGACAATAACAGACTTGAAAGAAAACACGTTATTCGGGATCTTGGAGTTATTTTGGATGAAAAATTCACGTTTAGAGACCATTACGATTATATTATTAATAAAAGTACCAAACTTATAGGTTTCATTTCCCGTAATACCAAACATTTTCACAATCCTAGAACATTTTTAGTGCTTTATTTTGCTTTGATTCGCAGTATACTGGAGTATAACGCAGTCATTTGGTCACCTCACTATGAAGTACACAGTGAACGCATTGAGCGAGTTCAAAAAAAATGCTTGGGAATCTTGTGCTTTAGACAAGGCTTAAATCGCACGCAAAAATCATATACAGAGAGACTAAAGAAATTTAAATTACAAACACTCAAAGCTCGCCGCTCATATACTGATTTTGTCATATTGTATAAAATTGTTCATTCATTAATTGACTCTCCATCTATTTTATCAAATATTAACATAAACATTAAGCCCCGAGCTCGTCACGGCTTCGCTAATGTTTTCTCGCTGCAAATATTTAAAAATAATACCTCTTTCTACAACCCACTTGTCAGGATGTGTCGTCAATACAATGCAATCTCTAAAACTCATCACAAAACAATTGACATCTTTGGACAAAAACTTTCTAAATTTAAATTTAATGTCAGACATGTATTTTTAAATTTGTAATTGCTTCATGGTTAATCATTGGCCTTTTTTTATATACATATAACAACTACTGTCAACTTTAGAATTCCTACACTGCTAATACTATACCGCTCTACTCTGAATCATGATGTATACCTACACATGTTTAGGGATATAGTCTAGTCCGCTATTTTGTACATGCTTTAATTATTCAATGTTTGATTATATTCTGTTTTGTGTATCAAATAAATAAAAAATAAAATAAAAACACAAAAAATAATAATTGAGATACCATTTCACGCATTAAAAATAAAAACCAGTATGCAATAACTCATTAACTTAAAATACCAGCGATGAATCACACGTAAACGTTACGTATATATTTTAGGGACGCTTCAGGACACATCCATTATTATATAAAAAATTTAAAAAATGAAATAAAAAAAATAAAAAATCTCTAAAAATGCTGCTCTCAACTAGTGCAGCATTCTTTGGATTTTTTCCAAAATTAATATAAAATTAAGTGAGGGAGTTATTTTATTTATTCATATTTAAATTAATCTAATACCATGTCTTGAAGCGTCCCTTAAATTTCCCAGGGTGATAAAAAAATTACCGTGTATATACATAATTATATATGAATCCTATTGTTTCAAAAATGCGTGTCCAGGTCGTGCGCCCGCGTGTACAGGGGCCAGTGTGGACGTGCGAAAACCTGACCCACCTGACTTAGGTCGAAAAACAGGACGTCATAATCTATGAAAGCGTGTATGAAACACTCACGACATTGAGTTTCTCATAGGCCCACTGGTCGTGCGGCCGCTTGTACAGGGGCGAGTGGACGTCCGCGAACCCGGCCCAGTTGCCGCGCAGGTCGTACGACATGACGTGGATAGCATCAAGCTGCCTGTTAACAAAAAATCATTAATGCTTTTTAGGTCTTGCTCTTGACATAACAGAAATGATAATAAATCGTACTAGCTAGATGCTGCCCGATTTTATATTGTAGGTAATGGCATATCGCGCATAAATAAAAACCGTCATAATATATAAAATCTCTGCTAGGATACGTACTATCGCGCGCAGTTCCGCCTGATCACCGCTACGCTCATTTTCGTTTGCACTAGCGCTCTCTAGCCCCACCCCGTCGACCTCGAATAGACATGGAATAATGTAATAAAAGATTCTTCTTCGGCCTGCCGCCGAGCCGCCGAGGGACCCCCCAACGCCGATTAGAGAGAGAAAGAGTATTTCTTTTCTAATAGGCCAAAACTTAAGGGGGCGTAGCCCTTCGCTTCCGCACGATTCAAGCGAATAAATTTTTAAATGGTCAGGCGGAAGTGCTCGCGATGGTACCTTCATACATGCTTTATATTATGTTTTCAAATTTATACTTTTTCCTAAAGAATGTATATATATCGTGGCCATATCGTAAAATTGATCACTTCATGATGTGGCCGACCATTTTATGAAATGGTTGGATATCATGAAGACTGCATATCGTTAATGCAGTCTTCATGATATCCAAGATTTATTAAATATCCCAAACAAGCATGAAAACAAGACTGCAGCGTGCAAGCAAGCATGCAACATGCAGTTTGATGGTGTATGTGGTCACAATGTCTTACCTAACCTACAGATTTCAGTTTTATCCTACAAGTTTTTTCCTTTCTTAAGTTACAGTATATTCTTTGGAAGACGTTGATATGACATCAACGAAATTAAATTAGGTAAAAATATATATATTTTAAGTAATATTGCAATACTTGAATATTTCCATTTTTATTAATCTAATATATAAAATTCTCGTGTCACAGTGTTTGTTACCAAACTCCTCCGAAACGGCTTGACCGATCTTTATCAAAATTTGTGTGTATATTCAGTAGGTCTGAGAATAGGTCGTAAACTATTTTTTATTATGGCGAAACGTAAGTTCGCCGTTATTATGGCGAAACGTAGTTCGCCGGCACAGCTAGTATATAAAATTCTCGTGTCACAGTGTTTGTTACCGGACTCCTCCGAAACGGCTTGACCGATCTTTATGATTTTTTTGTGTATGTTCGGTAGGTCTGAGAATAGGTCGTAAACTGTTTTTTTTATTATGAAACGTAGTTCGCTGACACAGCTAGTTTTATATATAAATATGACATCACCACATACCTAATACCGTAGGTGCCACCCACAGCACCAGCAAAATGTAATTTTGGTAATAATTTTATTTGTTAATAATTTGCACTCGATCATTTAATTTTATATAATTTTAGTTCGATTTATTTATATTAAAGTAAGGAATGATACATTAAATGGGATAATAAAACATAAATTGTAAATAAGGCGCCCTCACCAACATTGCTGTACCCGAAAAGGGTGACTAGGTAACCAAAGTCACTAATTATAACAACATCTGTATCACACTTTAGTCAGCAATAACGATTTGATTTGATTCCACGACGATTTGATGTTTACAACATAACCCAGTTTCTTAAATGTTTCGTTTATTATATTTTAACTAGCTGTGTCCGCGGACTACGTTTCGCCATAATAATCACCTAGGTAGGGGTATAAAAAATAGTTTACGACCTATTCTCAGACCTTCCGAAAAAACAAAATTCTTAAAGACAGAGGGTTAACCTGTTTCGGAGGAGTTTGGTAACAAACACTGTGACACGAGAATTTTATATATTAGATTAGACTAGCTGAGACTAGATTATAATACTTGTCAAAAAAAAAACTTTTCACCCGTGGGTTTAAAAAATGCTTTACGACCTATTCTTAGACCTACCGAATATACAAAAAAATTAATAAAAATCGGTCAAGCCGTTTCAAAGGACTTCGGTTATAAATACTGTGACACGAGAATTTTATATATTAGAAGATTAAAAGCCGGTTGCACTAAGTTTTACGTTATACGATTTCGTAAAATGTAACACCTAAAATGGGCTTAATACCTAAAAATGGGGCGTTTCCCTATTAAATATATGATTCGCGCCGTACATTTAACCCTTTTAAACGTAAAGGATAAAATAAAACTACAATTGAAACTAGATTATGGTGCAATTCTTACGTATTTATATTGTTTCTTTTACGAAATCGTAAAACGTAAAATTGGTGCAACCGGTCGTAAGAGATTTTACTACATTAAGAAGTTTACTATAACACTGATCTAATGCACTATACGAGTAACTAGTAAACCACAGCATCGCGTGTCTGTTAGTTTATTTATAACTTACTGGCATAGTTCAGGTACGTGGTTTCCTTTCATGAGTCTGAAGTTAGCCAGTGGCATAGCTGCGGTCAGCTCCCAGCCTTTGCCAGCTCTGATAAAGGACTTCTTTAGTTCTTTGACGAAGGACAGGTGCTTGTCGTTGTCTACAAATAAGCCGCCTATGGCTGTCGTGACAGGGTACTCCCAGTCTATGTCCAAGCCATCAAAGTCAAAGCTATTCAGGAAGTCTGGAGAAATAATTTACATGGTTCAAAATACAACCTCGGATATATTCTGTTCATCATTCGAAATCTGAGTACAAAAGTGCATTTAATCCGCCAGCGTGGAAAAAGTTTTAAAAATTCGAACCAATTTATTCAATTATTTATACTACCATATAATATTCTTTACCGCCAGTTCACTAAAAATGCATTAACACTTATTCCATGTCAGTGCGCCAACCTCATTTTTAGATAATAGTCCAGTCAAGGAAAGAGGTGTAGAGTGCGTGAGCAGGTAACTAAGTGATTCCTTCAAAAACATGTTCAGGTTGCTTAGGGTGTTAACATACCAAAAGTTCAGACACCTAGGTGGTGCGCCAGGGCAGAGGGGGAGCAAAGGTACACATTTTGGGAGTTTCGCTTATATCTTGAAAACAGTGCATCAGAGATAAATTTTTTTCAATGATAAAATAAAGTTCATAAAATTATCTAAAACTTTTGTTTTTTTTTCAAATTCTCAACCGTTTTTGAGCTATACCCTCGAAATAAGTTGAAATTACGAAAAAAATCATTTTACCTCAAAATATTCATCAAACGTTCGTGTGCGTTGCATCATAGAACTCCACCGGTCTTATTACAAAACCTGGTTTAAACCTGGTCTAAAGTTAGTCATAGTTTAAATGTAGTGCGCTTTCACTTGTGTCAATATACATAGATAGAGACAGCGTCAACTTAGTCCTGGTTTAAACCAGAACTAACTTTAGTCCATGTTTTGTAATAAGATGGTGTCGGTCTTATTACAATACCTGGTCTAAAGTTAGTCTTGGTTTAAACCTAGTCCTCCTTATTACAAAGCATGGACTAAAGTTAGTCCTGGTTTAAACCAGGACTAATTTGGCGCTGTCTCTATCTATGTATATTGACACAAGTGAAAGCGCACTACTTTTAAACCAAGACTAACCTTAGACCAGGTTTAAACCAGGTTTAAACCAGGTTTTGTAATAAGACCGAGTGCGCTTTCACTTGTGTCAATATACAAAGATACAGCTCCAACTTAGTGCTCGTTTAAACCAGGACTAAATTTAGACCATGTTTTGTAATAAGACGATATAGGTTTCATTTTCCAGCGTCAAAAAATCGGTCCCCGATAGTCTGTCGTGTGCGTTTGCGTCTAAAGTAACCAAATAAAGATTCATGGCAAGCTTTCTTATTCTAATATTGACCCTCTTTTTGGATGAGGTAGCTGTTAGGGGACTGTTCTTCATTTCAAGGACCTAACGAGCGGACGGAAATAGTCCTATAGCAGTGTAATAAAGCACTATATCATAAGTTCGCAACGCACGATCAGGGCTCTATTTTTGAATCATTCGTATGGCGTCGAGCGCTTGACAAGCGTTGTCTTCGCTCGATTTTTACTTATTTTCATTCCGATTGTGATGAAAATCAATATGAGATATATATATGATTATATTCATAATTAGTCCAAGGTATAACTATTGTAGTAACGCCTTCTCCCGCTACTAAATACGCGAATTTTAAAGACACCATTAAAAATATAAAAGAAAAATACACCTGGCAACTCCACCGTCACCATAGCTCATTCATTTTTTCGCGCTCTACGCAGCTGACACATATTTTACATGTTGATGTTTTTCAAAGTGATTATCTAAATAAAACTAAAATCCAGATACGCAGTGATAAAAATGGAGAAAAGATGTCAAAAGTTGTTCGAAAGTAAAATGGTTATCTTAACATAAAAAAAATAACCCAAGATGTCGAAACAGTAAGTACCTACCTGTTTTGAAGATGCGTCGTCATTTTGATTTAGCTTGGCAAGTGGACCTAGATACAATTAATTTAGATAAAATTTTATAATAAGAAATATATTTTTTAAAACTACCTGCTTTCCGTGGGAAAGCGTTACCTTTCAAGGCAAATGAATTAGATGATGTATCTAGGTACCTACTCGATTATGAACTCTATTCATTGGATATAGGCTAAAGCACAAATACCTTTATAGGAAATTATGGTATATACGAGTAGTTTATATTTATGACCAAGTTTACAAAGAATTGCATTGAAAAATATTTTAATTGAGGTTGCCTATGTAGATAAAGTTTCTTGAAAACTGCAAACTGTTAGATGGTCCATAACATAACATGGAAATTCCTAATATCCTTCTAAAACTTGAGATAAATTACTCGAAAAATAAAGTCAAAGGAAATGAGCTTTGCAATAGCTGTAATATCACAAGTATTGACTTCAATTTCCAAACAATCTTCTTAAAATATCTGAGTGATGTCTTTAGATTACAATGCAATAAGTTTACAATGTCAGTACAGCAGGATCAGAAGGAAACATGACTATGCTTTTATAAAAGACCTAATAGAAGCTATTAAAAGCAATAAGAGGGATGAATATTTGTACTCCAATAAAAGTGTAAAATTATTTACAGTCATAAAAAGAATGATAAACATTCTAAAATATAAGCCATGTATAAAAACCTCAAAAATTTGCTTCTAGTTTGAAAACCTACCAGCAGCCTGTGTGCTGCAATAATTTCTAACAATATCCTCCTCGGAGAGGCTCATAGAGAGAGGGCCAACCTCAACTATCATTCAGGTCACGAATGAACATGCTCTGTTTTCAGCAGCCAGTCTCGAACCAATTATCCATAGACCCCATATTTTTACCCATCGTGGGAATAAATAACCGAGGTCAATTAATTTTAAAAGTGGATAAGAGACTATGTAATACATTTTGTTACTATTTTGAATCAACTTTATTATCCACTAGACAATAATAAATATTGTGAAATGGATAATTATACAAACAAATTAACAACTGCATAGGTAGCAGAAATGCTTGGCCCCATGCAAAGATTTCTAGAGTTTTACTATTCCTAAAAGGATGGTTCCATAGATTTATTTTAAAATAAAATAATGATTCCTTAAAATAAGTTGATAATAAGTTTATTGAAAATCTACACTTTCAAATGAAGATTTCATGTTATAGATTTGATTAAATTAATGCATGCACTATTTACATCCAAATTATTCATAACGAAGAAAATTGTTAGTTTTTATGTTTGAATAATTGTATGAATACAATTGCTTTTACCATGCGGGTTAAACACAGTACATACATACCTTAACCATTTGTCTCAAGTCAATTTCAGGTATTTTTATTAAAAAAAAAGAGGTGTATTTTTATATTGTAATATATATACACGGTAATTTTTTTATCATACTGGAAAATTTTAGAGGCAGCTCGGTAGACGCTAGACGACTCATATCAATAAAAAAAACATGTGGTTATATTTTTAAAATTTTATCCGCCAATAATATTAAATTATAGACATTGTTCTTGTTTACTACAAGATAAGGTAAGATTATGAATGAATAAAGCATTTACTACTACGGGCTTAGGAAAATGAGGCAACGTCGCATTATTAATTCAAGCAAGATCAATCGACAACTCGTTTGAAATAAGAGTTATTATTGCACTAGACACTACAATAGTGAAAGACAGAGACAGTCGGCGCTGGCGCCGAGCGCCGGCGGCGGCGTTTTGTTGTTTGCTGTCGCTTGTCGGCACGAGCCGGCCGGCTTTAGTTCGCCTTTGACCCCAGCGCGTGTGAACGTATCGCGATGTCGCGCCCGCACCTGACGCGCGGCAATCGGGCGCATTCGGAATTTTAGTTTCAAGTTAACACATCTCGCGAATACACAGACCTTACTCCGGTAGACCGTAGACTTTTACTTGTGAAGTGAAATTAAGTGTTTGGTGTAAGAAAGTGAACCCACAAACGTAAGACTTGGAAGCGAAAACTGCATTTCGAGACGTTAAACACTAACCAAAGTGATATGTTGTTGTGGTCATGTATAGTTTTAAACGTGCACGACTATGTATGAGTTAGAGGACTTCCTTTAAATTTAGAACTCTTTTGTTATTAGAACTAAAGTTGATTTAAATTGTTTCCTAGGTAGGTAAGTATTTAAAGTTGATTCCAATTTTTTAACTACGCCAAAACAACCTACCATAACCGTAATACCTACCTAGTACTGTTTGTTTTCTTTAAAAACTTTGTTTTGCCGGTCCTAAGTAAGCCCGTAAAGTAGGAAGGTGAAATTGTGATCAACTCAGTGATGACTTTGAATCGGCGACGTTGTTGCCAGTTCGCGTTCATTCAATGTTTTGCCTACAACTTCACTCAGTGTCCATACCAGTGCAGTATTTTTTGGATATTTTAGATAATAAATATCTAATTAAACAGGTGAGTAAATTTTATTATTAATGGTTAAATAATTCTTCTACCGTGTCCTGAAGCCACCCTTAAAATAACCAGGGTGATAAAAAAATAACCGTGTATATATATTTAAGAAAAAAGCTGAATAAAGAATATAATAATAATTAAAATTAATAAATGTTTGACGACTTGATTAAAATATTGATGAATCAATAGGAAATGTTAGTTATTATAATTTTAAACTATAACTTATAACGGTTTACAATAGCTAGGCTTTATTTTTTTTTAAATAAGATTTTACTAATTTTATTCAATGTAAAATAATTTTTAGGTTTTAAAATATATTCCTTCGATATAACCTTAAGGATTAAGTGCAATAGAAAGGAAATGTATCACACTATTAGTCATCATCACTTATAAATAAATTTGGTTTGTAATTTTGCTCAATATTTCATTAGGAATGGCAGTTTAATTGTTTACACTAAGAGCTCAGATAGATATAAGTTTATGACTTTGAACGTTCGGGGGGCAATTACAACACGCTTATGTATATGAAAAGTATTGTAAAATGATTCTGCGATATGGAGTACTTCCTAAACATTTTCTTTCGAAAATTTTCTCAGGTGTATTATCAACTGACAGTAATTAAATGGTAAAAGCAAGTCAGTATCAATTTCTTAGAACTGTTAGATACATAATTATGCATTAAGATGTTTTGCTGACCTCTCAAGTAGATGTGATATTTTATTAGAAATAGATAACACCACACTTTCAATACATATATTAATAGAAAAAGCTCAGTTTGATATCAATCAAATTGATCTTGCTAAACATTTGGCGGTGGTGTGAAACTAGCAGCATCTGATTTATTGCTTAATATATAAAATTTCAAAATATTAAAGCTGATTTTAAATCTTGTAGTCTCAATGCAGATGTAAGTTGGAAACTGTCGCAGGACATAATGTACTTCTAATATTTGTGATGCATTGATTCATTTGTAATACATTTCAATAAAAAAATAATAATAATAATATATAAGTATATGATTATATGATAAATAAATAATATTTTATAATATACATGTAATCATGGCATAGTCTTATGTTTCAAATGTTGATACTTTTACCATAGGATTAATATTTTTATAAAAAAAGAAGAAACTCCTTTTCTTTGATTTTGAAATTTTTGCAGAGTTATAACTGACAGAGCTTAAGGAATCTAAGTAATTCCTTTTAGACCATTACCATTCAGGCTTACTACAAAGAAATAATGTTTCATTCAGATCTATCCAATGTATTAATACCAAAAGTTTCTTTTTTCAAATTTTATGTTTATTTTTAAAGCAGAAGCATCGCATCAATCATTGCATTTTCACTGTTCAGCTTTTACACCAATTATCTAACTATAGGCAATAGAATAAGGTCAGATGATAAAATTAAAAAATGGATAAAACGAGTTAAAAGACTATGTCTGGCAAAGCCAATGTATGTTAGCATAATGAAATATGGCATATGCAATCCTGCCATAGTTTTATATTACCTTAAGCATGGGTCATCTAGAAACCTGACATTGAAATAACCTAGACTCAAGAAAACTGACATTAAAAAACTGCTATTATTAGCAAAACCACTGCCCAAAAAGTCACAAATCCTATACATAATTAGTTATGTATTAATTATAGTTTTCTCAAATTAAGATGGCTATTTTAAGAGATATTAAAAGTTCTATGACAGCGACACTTAAGCAAGTTGTCTCTTCTCTATTTAAAGATTATTCCAGATATTTTACTTGTGAGAACTTTGTTATTGCTTTAGAAGTAACAAATAATAAAGGACCATAGAAATAAACATTTGATAAATTTATTTTAGACTTTTAAAATACTACTACTCAATCCATTAGTAGATGACTAAAGCAAACAATGGAGGAAAGTTAATCTAATTGTTCATCTTTCATATTAATATTCTATTTATTCATCACCCTCCAAACAATATGCTTCAAATTATCATGCATATAGGGCAGGATTAACTGTTTATAATATTCTAAAGGCGAATAAACATTTTCAGTAAATCACTATTTTACATTTTCGCGTGGCGATTATGTACTCTGTCCATGGGACAGGCTGAAGGACATATATCTTTCAAAGCACATTAATGTTTTTTTTAGGGAATCGTTAATTCTACATTTTCGCGTGGCGAGGATGTAGGTACTCTGTCTGTGGGACAAGTTAAAGGACAAATATATGTCCAGGCATATGAATGATTTTAAGGAATTGTCAATTCTACATTATCGCGTGGCGATTAGGTACTCTGTCCGTGGGACAGTCCTAAGGAATTGTTAATTCTACATTTTCGCGTGGCGATTATGTACTCTGTCCATGGGACATTCCAAAGTACAAATAGGTACCTATAAAGGTAAATGATTGATTTCAGGATTTTATTACTATTACATTTTCGCGTGGCGATTATGTAGTTTGTTTGTGGAACAGACTAAGGCTAAATTATTTTTAATGTATTTGATATTCATTATTAACTTCTGTACTTACAAATATTTCACTGAGGCAAAATTAATTGAGTCTCTGTACTGTACATTGAAATCCCATTAGGTTTCAATCTGAAAAGGGAACCGAAACTTACAAAGAGTTAGATAACACATTGGGTGACATATCCCTACTATTGGATGATCTAATAAATTATCGATATTTGCTAAATATTATAATATACCACGCTAGTTAGATTGGCAAACCTTTTTGCCACGGCTGGTAGTTCTTGAAATTTATAGTTATTATATGGTTAACATGAAACTGTTCACACTAGTAAACGTTATCTACATTATGAAATAAATATTTAATGTAATTGAATACCTATTGATAGTTAGTAAATAGGTACTAATGTTTACCTATTTATCAAAAACTCTAAACATCTACAATAGTTATACCTTGGACTAATTATGAATATAATGATAGGATTAAACGAACTTACCTAAAGTGAAGTTCAATCCATATTATATGAAGTAATTAGTCCAAGGTATGGAGCATCCCACCCTTCCCTTTTGAAGTAATAAATTACTAACCCAATTATATATACCTAATACTCTAAACTAATGAGCTATGGTGACGGTGGAGTTGCCAGGTGTATTTTTCTTTTATATTTTTAATGGTGTCTTTAAAATTCGCGTATTTAGTAGCGGGAGAAGGCGTTACTACAATAGTTATACCTTGGACTAATTACTTCATATAATATGGATTGAACTTCACTTTAGGTAAGTTCGTTTAATCCTATCAATATTCGTTGTAATATTATATTGATTTCCGTCAAAAACGAAACAAAAATCAGTATAGATCGAGCGCAGACGTCACTCAGCGAACGCTCGAGGCCAGGAAAACAATCAGAAAATAATTTAATTATATTCCTTATCCTTGTTGGAGTTGCAGAATTGCAAATCTTTTATAATTAACACTTATAAAATATCACAGAAAAAAGTTACACCTACTAGAGTACTACATAAAAGTGGACTTGTATCTAACAGATGTTTTCTAGCCAATCTGAAAATGTGTCGCAAAGATAATAATTGGCAGAAACACAAAAGCACACTAACCGGAAATATATAATATTAAAATTTATCGATCTTACTACAAAACAGTGGTACATGTCTTAATAATATCAGGCACATAAACACATATATCTTACATACATAAATACATATAAATCCTCATACATAAGCACGAGTACACTAAAAATGACTGAAACCACACAGCATCAGGTAGGCACTAGCAATAGCAATTTAGTTGCTTCCAAAGTTGAACAAAAAATCAACTCACACATAATTCTCCTGATGAAGGCCATCCTAGTGGAATTCTGCGCAATCATGCGCTTGTACTTGGAGCGGTTATCCGCCCCACCGCCCAACGCCACCATGAGCTTGACACCGGGGTACGTCGAGCGGAGTGACGTGAAGTTCTTGAAGCCGCTCTGGTCCACATCCAGCTAAAGGGAGGTAAGGTTTTAATTATGTTTCGCTATTTTTTATTAAAATTATACTTTTATTATTAAAAGAAAGAAGTATGGTTCATAATTGTTAGAAAAGGAGGTCTACTTGCGGGTCATCCATCCCACTCGCATCCTTTACCTAATTTATGATACCTTTTACCGGAGGGAGACTCTGTACCAGGGTCGTGTGCTTGGGCACCTCCGTCTTACCTATTTCTGCCGCAAAGCAGCAGTGCTTGCATTGCTGTGTTCCGGTTTGAAGGGTAAGATATGGCACTGAAATTACTGGGTACCGCGACTTTACATCTTAAGTCACAAGTTGGCAACGTACACTGTGGCCCTTGTGGAGGTTGCAGTTTTGCTGCGAATCTCACAGGAGCCACATGTATTATAGGTGACTGTTTCCACTTACCATCTGGTGGGCAGTTTGCTTGTTTGCCAACTTAGTAGCAAAAAAAAACCTAATTTAACCTTATTACCGCCGCATCCCGCTGCGGTGTACGGAGGGACGTAAACCGCATGCGGCTGCGGCGGCACGGAACCGTGCCACCGTACGGTTTGCTCCGTATCACCGTCCGGAGCTGCGGTGCACGACGCCCCGCATCACCGCATTATCTATGTCGAGATCTATTACGTGTAGGCACGTCCTTTCTACGCAAAAATCCGTACGATACTGCGGCACAGTGTGGCATACCCCGCGGACCGCACCGCATCACCGTCCGGGAGTGCGGTGGCGTCGCGCGCGCCGCACAACCGCGCACAGGCATGCGGTGTGAGTGTGTTATACCCTGCGGTTTTTGTATACAAATTAAGATTCTTCAGTCAAAATTAAAAACCGCAGCACCGCACACCGGAGCGGTGTCCGGTGCAATGTGTTATGCGCCTTACTCTGTTATTCTGTTCTTTAATAATAATTCAGTTCATTATCTCGTTTTAATGGTTTACATCCAGTGACCTTAGTGCAATTCTTATAATAATTAACCTGCGTGGGTATCCGTATCTTAACTATTGACGAAAAGTAGCAGCGCATTGCTGGGTTCCGGTTTGAAGAGTAAGACAAGCTGTGCAATAACTGCTGTGACTTAACATCATATCACAAGTTAATAACGTAGACTGTGCCTTTTAAGGGTTGCATATTTGCGTAACATCCTGCAGAAACCATTCCACCACCTTGCTGTTATTAGGTGGATAGTCTAGTTGGCTGCCAGCACATGAGAAGATAAAAACCTGTATTCTATTGGTGAGTCAGCTCATGCGCAGAAGCGCAAAATAAGGTGATTTATTTTAATGCGCATAGTAACGTCAATCATAAAAAATCACTGCAGAAAAAACCGATTCTTTTCATAAATATTGATTAAAAAAATCTCTAAAAAAGATATGTTATTATTCAACGCATTCTTTAGAGGATGGTCTTCTTAATTTTTTGACAAATTAATTAAAACTTGGTTAAAATGTGACCCAAACATGCCTCGATTTTAAAACTGTAAACCTAATCGCTTCGTAAATATTAGGTTAAATCATATACTTTCTATTTCAATAAATAAAGTGAACAATATTCTAGGGGATGGTCTTTTTAGATTTTTCTTATTCGCCTTTATTAATTTTTTATTGAAATAATTCATCTTACGCGTAAAGGTTTGCTTAAATATTCCCCTCGCTCTCACTCACTCACTCCTATGTAATCAGTGCGGGACGATCGACGCAAGGTCATTGGGAGCACTATGCGCCTTAAGGTGTAAAAAAGGCACATACTTCCCAAATCGGGCAACCCGTAACAGCGATGTTTAAGTTAGAAATAATAATAAATTGTGAGTGCCCGAAATTGGTTAGGGAAATGTAATAAAAGTTCTGTCTCATGTATAGTGCTAAATAAAGTAAAATATAAAAAAAATATCATGATCAAAATATTGTAAAGCATTTTATTATTTACGAGTACTAGCTGTGCCCGCGAACTACGTTTCGCTATCAAAATGCTTAACAGTGTTTAGTTTTCCCCACCATTTTATTCCATAAAGTTTTAACTTTATTCTGCCCTTTTTGAGCAGCGGCCATTTCGAATTTAAGGCGATTTTCTAAGGTTACTTAGAAGGTACTCTACTTTTGAAGACCTTTCGTTTGATACCCATATTGCTAGGTTTGGAAACGAACTTTTATCCGCCTTTTTTGGCCTGCGGCCATGTTGAATTTAGGGCGATTTTCCTAGGTTCATTTGATACCCATATTGCTAGGTTTGGAAATGAAATTTTATCCACTTTTTTTGAGCGGCGGCCTGTGTTAAATTTATGTCAATGTTCTAGATTCATAGTGCTTATCCTCCCTAATGTGGGAGAACCAGGATCGACGTGCCGTCGACTGTATCACGGGGTTTACGGTCGATGGCACTCTATACGGAGCCCCGGTATGGGCGAAGTGATCGCTATGACTTAGGCAGAGCCCCCCCCCCCCCCTCCAACCTTAAATTAGGTCAACATGAGTAGGTTCCACTCTTTAGGTCCTTTCGTTCCTTGTTCCATGTTCCTTGGGTGGATCCAAAAAAAGTGATCCGTCATTTAGACATTAGGATCAAGAGTCCCGTACTCCCTCTACGCGTAACCCAGAATCATTGCAGTCATTTTTTTTTATTATCAATATCAATCAATTTCTTTTAATTGTTTTAAATGGTTAAAAGAGTTTGATTCCTTAGTCATAATTTGTGTGCAAAAAGATATAACACCTTTCAAAATATCACTTTCAAAAATCGATTTTTCAAACAAAATTCGATTTTGTGCAGCCTATATCCTGCACAATTAAGCACTTTCAGAGCATGAGAAGTGAAAAACACTATTTCCTTCTCGGTTGGCAAAATCCAGATGGGCACCAACATTAACAGAAAAGATTTAATTTTTCTTTGCACTATGTGTCAAACTTGTCAAAATATATTCGTTTATAAGCCGGGATGTGATGATGCCACTTCCCAGCGCTTGTAGTACAGCCATGCTATCCGTAATAATTCGAATATTATAATTCGTTATACTTCTTCTTATGACTGCGTTGGCAGCTTGCGTGATAGCGACAGTCTCACATTGGAATATTGAGTTTCCATCGCCCAGAGCTATTGATATTTTGATATTAACATCCATCGAGAATACCCCTACGCCTGTGCCCTTTTCAGTTTTCAAGACATCCGTATATATACGGACTTCTTCGATTCCGGATTGATCTTGTTTGTGCTCTGAGAGCTGTATATTGTATTTCCTGTCAAATACATGCCTTTTGGGGATCCTATCACATGGTGCCGCTATTAGGGGCTGACAGTCAATCATCCTGTTCCATAACATGCTGTGAATCCCCATTTGGTGATGCCACATTCCTAAGTGTTTTAATCTGATAGCTGCCATTGATGCCTCTTGTTGGATGTACAAATCAAGAGGGTGCAATTCCAGTATCACTTCTGTAGCGGCGGTTGGAGTAGTATATAGCCAGTAACTGCTAATCAGACTAGCCTCTGGAAAGATTGGAATTTTTTGATGACGGTACTGAGTGCGGTCCTGGGCCACCATACTATTGCACTGTATGTCACAATCAGTCGTATAACAGAAGTATATTATTATAGCCATAGTGTGATCTTCGGTGAAAGACCCCATGTTTTTCCAAGTTAAGTCTCTTGCATTGCCATCATAACAACGTACGTGACATCTAATTATCTGTATTAATATGATAATTGTATCCACGATTTGAGCAAATAAATATTATGATTATGATTATGATTGCCAGAAGATTGTGCAGGCTTTGTTTAATTTGTGGTCTAGATGCTTATTCCATAACACTTTACTGTCAAGTATAACGCCCAAGTACTTAACTTCATATGTAAGGGAAAGCTCGGTTCCAAACAGTTTAACAGCAGTTTTAGGGGACTTGTGTATTGTTTTCTTCATCATCATCATATCAGCCAATAAACGCCCACTGTTGGACATAGGCCTCCCCCAAGGATCTCCATACCGATCGGTCCTGCGACTCCCGCATCCAGCGGCTTCCCGCGACCTTCACCAGATCGTCGGTCCACCTTGTGGGGGGCCTACCAACACTGCGTCTCCCGGTACGCGGCCGCCACTCGAGGACCTTTCCGCCCCAACGGCCGTCAGTCCTACGAGCGATGTGTCCTGCCCACTGCCACTTAAGGTTTGCAATTCTTTGGGCTATGTCGGTAACTCTAGTTCTTCTACGGATCTCATCATTTCTGATGTGATCACGTAGAGAAACCCCGAGCATAGCCCGCTCCATTGCCCTTTGGGTGACTTTGAGCCTTCTGATGAGACCCATTGTAAGCGGCCACGTCTCAGTTCCGTATGTCATCACTGGCAACACGCACGAATTGAAGACTTTCGTCTTGAGACACTGCGGTAGATGGGCCGAGAATATGCTGCGTAGCTTCCCGAATGCTGCCCAGCCGAGTTGGATTCGCCGATTTACCTCTTTCTGGAAGTTGGACTTACCGAGCTGGACTATTTGCCCCAGGTAAACATATTCGTCAACAACTTCCAGCGTAGAGCCTCCAACATTCACAGGAGTGGGTACTACACGGGAATTCGACATTATTTTAGTCTTGTCCATGTTCATTTTAAGACCCACTTGTTGGGAAACTCTACAGAGGTCTTCGAGCATTGTGCCTAGATCCTTCACGGTCTCAGCCATGACTACGATATCATCAGCAAAACGAAGGTGAGTCATATACTCGCCGTTTATGTTGATGCCGAGTCCCCTCCAGTCCAAAAGCTTAAATACATCCTCCAACGCAGCTGTGAACAGTTTCGGCGATATAACGTCACCCTGTCTCACACCATGCTGAAGTCGTACTGGTTTCGAGTTTTGGTCCTGAAGGCGGACTGACATGGTGGCGTTTTCGTACAATGACTGCAACACTTGGATGTACCGATAGTCTATTTGGCACCTCTGGAGTGATCTAAGTACGGCCCAGGTCTCGACACAATCAAAAGCTTTCTCATAGTCCACAAACGCCAAGCATAGTGGCAGATTATACTCCTCGGTCTTCTGTATAACCTGCCGCAGCGTATGGATGTGGTCTATGGTACTATAGCCTTTTCGGAATCCGGCTTGTTCGGGAGGCTGGAAGTCGTCGAACCTGCGTGCGAGACGATTCGTGATGACCCTCGAGAATAGCTTATAAACATGACTCAGGAGCGTGATGGGTCTATAGTTCTTCAACTGGGCCCTGTCGCCCTTTTTGAAGAAAAGTGCCACCACGCCCCTGTGCCATGCTTTAGGCGTTTTGCCCTCGAGTATGACGGAGTTGAATAGCCGCTGCAGCGCTTTCCGGACTAGTAGTCCACCCGCTTTTAGGAGTTCGGCTGTAACTCCATCATCACCCGGTGCCTTGTTGTTTTTAAGCTGTTTAAGAGCCACACTAATCTCGTACAGGCTGACGTTCGGGATATCTTCGGTATAGTGCCGGGTCAATTTGGCTCTAGGGTCTGTAGCCGGAATAACAGGTGCCTGTGATGTTGCGTAAAGCTGTCCATAGAAGCGTTCGATCTCGGCCATAAGCTCAGGTCGGGATGTAATGACTCTGCCGTCCTCTGTCTTCAGCTTCGTCAGCAGACTCTGACCGAGTGACAGATCTCTTGCGAACACTTTGGAGCCCTTGTTCTGCTCAATGGCCTCTTTAATACGTTCCGTATTAAATCGGCGTATGTCGCGAGTCAGGCACTTAGAGATCTGTTTGTTGAGTCGCCGACGAGCATCTTCAGAAGACTGCCGACCCATTCCACGCCTTTCCTCCATCAGCTTAGCTGTCGGCTCCGAGATCTTACTTCGTTGCTTAGTACGGCTGGGTTTGCAAAACTTTGCACCCACCGTAAGGACAGCTTCCACAACCCTGTCATTATAAGTGTCCACATCCGTGCAGTCCTCCAGGCAATCGAAGCGATTTTGTAATTCGAGTTGAAAGCGCTCGGGGTTTTGGATCTGGATGGCTTCGGGACGGAGCGCAGACTTCACCAGTCGATACCTTTCCGCTTTTATGTTAAGATTCAATGCGCCTCGTAACATTCGGTGATCGCTCCCCGTGTTAAACGAATTGATCACTGAGACGTCATTGAATATGCGGGTCTTAGTCGACATGATGAAGTCAATCTCATTTTTTGTCACGCCATCCGGACTTTTCCAGGTCCATTTTCGATGCAGCAGTTTTTTGAAGAAAGAGTTCATCATATAGAGTCCCTCTCTCTCCATGTAGTCGGCTAGCATTTGACCTCGAAAATTCCGGATTCCAGCTCCAAATTGCCCCACTTTCAACTCATTATCGCCCCGCTTGCCTAGCCTTGCGTTTAAGTCTCCCATGACAACGGTGTAGTGAGTCTTGGAAGCATGTATTGCCCGAGAAATATCCTCATACATAGCTTCCACTTCCTCGTCGGGGTGGGTCGAGGTCGGGGCGTAGACCTGTATAACCTTCAGCGAATACCGTTCGGTGATTCTGAGTATAAGGTACGCCACCCTATTCGACACAGAGACTTGTGGACTATAAACCCGACACCACCTTGGGACAGTTCTTCGCCCTCCCGGAAATAGAGCAGGTTGCCGGATTTAAGGACCATCGTATCCTCACCCTCTCTTCGGACTTCGGATAGTCCTACAATACTCCAACGGATCCTGCTCAGTTCCCTCTCCAGTTCCAGCAGCTTCTCCTCGGTCCGCAGTGTACGCGCGTTGTACGTTGCCAGGGCCAAGGTCGTTTGACGGGGGGTTTTCGCCGCCCGGGGATTCTTCGCACCCCAGGTCCAAGCGCCGGGTCGACGACCGTCACCGCCGGCACGGCCTCCGGGACCGCCGGGCACTTGGGGCCTTTGGTTAGTTCGATTATTCATTTTGGGGGGGTTTTGGGCCTTATCCCACCACGCTGGCCCAGTGCGGGTTGGTGGGGTGCGCCAGAGCCTCGTCTGTTGAACAGCAGGGTGCACCGCGTGCAGGTGAGGTTGACTTGGGTTCCGTTAGATAAAGTTCGGAACCCCTTACACCACCCCATTGTTTTCTTAATATTTCGCAATTACAGATTTTTGTACCCATACGATCCTACGATTTTATTATATTATATAGAGAATAGAATAGAGACTAGCTTTTGCCAGCTACGTCGTAGCTTCATTTAAATGTAGGATAAAAAGTAACCCATTTCATTCCATAGGCTTTAAGCTATCTACGTTACAAATTTCAAGCGTCAAAGTGATAGCTTAACAGATTAAAAAACAGATCTCCTAAGTGCATACCTCAGGATCAATGATGAGAACTTTTCTCGATTTCTCAGTGACGCCAATGAATGAGTAGATGATGTGAGTGCACATGTCGACGGGGATGTCCTGGATGCCGTACCGGCCCACGCCCGGCCGGTACACCGCCCAGTTGCTGAAGTAACATACAATGCGCGCTTTGCTGTCCGCTGGAAGAATACACAGAATTAAACTGGCTGAGAATTTTGAAGCGAACAGAGATGTCTTTTTCGAACCAACTGTCAAGGTGACCATGTTAGCTCAGGAATCTATTGAATAGTAGCGATTTATATTGAAATAAAAAGATATATTTAGCCGAATTATCTGTTTATTATTTAGAACACACTCGGAAGCAATATCAATCGAAAGATATAAAACAAGACGAATGACAAATCAAATCTGTCAGCGGAGCATAGTCATTAAACATAGACAGTAATTCCTTTTTACTGGTTCCATCATTATAACTATGAAGATTATTTTGTATTAAAACCTTTCTATAATTCAACACGCTCCCCTCAAAATAATCTTCTAACCTAAAGTCAAATATACAACACATTTGTACCAAAGCCTAGTATTCAACAAATATTCCTTCCGAGTGCTTGCCTGGGGAATACAATATGATCCAACATTTGTTGCAAGGATTAGGGAAACCAGGAAAACCTAATCAGATCATTTCATCTTAAATATTCAACAAAAATAACATTCTAACACTATATCACACTAACACAATAGCGTAACACATATCTACATATTCTAAGCCCCTTTTCTTATTTGTTGAAAGGTAGAGGACGGTAACGGCTTAGTCAACACGTCAGCCAGCTATTGACCTGTAGAAATATATTTCAATTTAATAACATTTTTCTCAACTTGCTCTCTCGAGAAGTGATACTTGATGTCAATATGTTTAGAGCGCTTATGATTAGTGGGGTTATTATTAGCAATGTCTATTTAGTCGTTATTGCCCTCATATAAAATGATGGGTTGTTCAATTTTCATTTGATACCTTTTGCTAGAGACTTAAGCCATAGAGCTTCTTTGACAGCCTTATACAAAGCCATGTATTCGGCTTGTGTAGATGAAACTGCCACTGTAGTTTGTCTTTTTGTGCACCAAGTTATTGTGCAACTGTCATATAATTGAAACAAGTAGCCAGTTATACTTTTCCTGTCATTAGTATCCTGACCACACAATCAGAGTCTACGTAGCCACTCAGGATGTTTTCATACTCACTTCTTTTACAAGTTAATTTCAAAGACATGGTACCTTTAAGATATCTTAATACCATTTTAAGGCATTGCCACAACTATTGATTATTATTATTTGTATAGCGGCTTAAGATGTGAATGGAAGTACTAAAATCTGGGCGTATGCAAAGCATCATATATATTAAACATCCTATGAGGTTTCGACAGAGAGCATCACATTTGGTTTCTGAGTTTAGAGCCTCATAATTTAATTTGGCTTCAGTGAGAGTACGGATAGGATTACTCTCACTCATATTAAAATTTAAAATTCATTGTATATAGGCACTTTGATCTAATGTAATTGTATCTGAATATCTTATTACTTTTATACCAATGAAGAATTTTACCTCTTTTAGGTCAGTCATTTCAAATTTAGTCATCAAATATTCTTTAAAACTGAACATTGTTTGAATATTTGCACATGCTATAAAGAAATTATCAACATATAAAACTACCTATTTATTTTTATTTGCATCCTTTTTGTCCAAATATAAATACATCTATCTACTGCAGAATTTTTTAAACCCTTTTCAAGTAAGGATTTTTCAAATACTTCAAGCCAGCATCTTGCAGCCTTTTTTTTTAATAGAGGGAAAATACAGTTTTTACGGTATTGAACAAGGGACTTGAGCTGACTAGGCCACCCCGAGGATATGCAGGACTCGGGTAGAAGACCCACTACCGGCTGAAAACCCTCTGGATACTTCTACCTCCGTAGAGACACAATCGGGATCGGCGTTAGCCATTCCCCTATTAGCATCTTGCAGCCTGTTTCAACCCATACAAGGCTTTATTTAACTTACATACTGTATTATTTTCAGTTGCGATACCTTGAGGAACTTGCATATATACTTTCTTTTTATAAATAAGTAAATTATTTTGATTCGCAAAACATATGATATAACGGAAACTAGCTATTCGAGCTACTGCCGCGAAAGTTTCATTGTAATCAGTAAGACTAAAACCTCTAGCAACTAGACGTGCCTTATATCTCACGGGTTTCCCGAAACCATCATTTTATATCGTAAAAATCCATTTATAATTGCCAATATTTTTATTTTCTGGTCTCGGGACTAGAGTACACGTGTTATTACTTTTGAGAGAGTTTAGTTCATCATTTACCCCTTTTTCCATTGAGCTCTATTATCTAGACACTTTATCTCATCAAAAGACCTTTGAAGTACCTTTGAAGAAACCGATTGAGCACTATACAAGTACTCTTCGTTCACAGCTTTATACGATACGGATGGTCGACCTTTTATCCTTTCACTCCTCTTGGTTAAATGATTGATCAATTTAAGAAACTTGATCATTAACAGATAATGGATCTAAAATTCTATCAGAAGTCAGTTATTATTACCTCATTTACGAATTTTAGAAACACTGCCTTGTTCATCAATATTCGATATTATTGATTTACGTATGCTAGAACATTGAGACTTTAAAGGTACTGATTTCAGCCTTATCAGTTTCACCATGAGAGCATTCACCACTACTCCCATCAGGCTTTAACGATGGCCTGGTGTCAACAAAATTAGTCTCATCAATAACAACGTTCCTGACAGTTTCAAATCTTTCACAATCTGTGTTCCATACTTTATAGCCATTTGGGTGATAACCTACCAGAATACCCTTCCATGACGTTTCGTCAAATTTACCTTGACTTCTTTTGCTATGTACATACACAGTTGAACTAAACACCCAAAGTGTTTTTATATTAGGTTTTCCATCATGCCACATTTCATATAGTGTTTTGGTTAGTTCTAAATCCCTTGTTGGAGTAATATTTATCAAATGTACTGCAGTTAATACTGCCTTGCCTCAAAAATATTTCTCCAACTTTCCATTGAACGAGCTTTTTCAGTAATAGTTCTAACCATACATTCCGCTACACCATTTAACTGTGGAGTTCGCAGTACTGTTAAGTGATATGTGATACCTTTTTGTTTACAGTAATCTTTTATATCACTAGACAAATATTCACCACCATTATCACTGTATAATTAGTATACTAATTTCAAATTGAACTTTGCCTCACCTTTCGCAAAAAGTCTTTAAACGCCGAGAATACATCTGATTTATAATGTAACAAATGTCTCTGTCGCAGCGTATGGATGTGGTCTATGGTACTATAGCCTTTTATTATTTCTAGTACTTTTCTTGTTCTATACCTACTTCGATATTGTTTAGTTGTATTTGTATATCGAACCATAGTTTAACTAGTACCACTGATGGTACTAACAATACAACAATATTAATGATGGTACAGTAAGCTCCCATTCAAGCTTTACATTTACACTGCAGTGTCAAATGTATCTTACAAGAATTCATTACAGACACCGGGACAGGTGATGGTAAATAAATGTTTGTTAACAAGATAAATTATTAAATAATAAATTTAAAAAATGTACACCACACAATAATGTGTAAATCGATTAACAAATAACACAAAATAATTTGCGTTGTCAATTGTTGAAGGAGTGACAGGGCCTGCTACATCAGAGTGTACAATAATACATACTTTTGTCCTTTTGTTTATTAAAAGGTAGCCGTCGCTGTTTTCCCTAAATACAAGCTTCACATAAAGTAGGCGAAACATTGTCAATTTCTTTTATATCACCAATAATTTTTGACCTTTTAATTCAAGAAATTTACTTTTACTTATATGGCCTAAACGTTGATGCCATATCACATATTCATTACTTTGACATGTTTGGGAAACTGATACGCTCATCTTTACAGGTAAATTAAAATCTACAATAATGAAATTTTGGCGAGATTTACCTTTCATGATGACTTTACCATCTTTAATGACGTGAACTCCATCTTGGGAAAAGATTACCGTCAGCCCCGCTTGCTGCATCCTGGCCACAGACAGCAGGTTGTACGGCACCTCTCGGCAGTACAGCACCTTCTCGAGTACTCCGGAAACGCCCATGTTGCTGGTGACCTTAATAGATCCACGTTTCGTAGCTGAAATAAATTCACCCTTATTAGCCACCGTAATTTTTATTGGCTCATTCAATTTTTGCCAAAAAATGAAGATATCATCCCTGTTATGATCCGATGCGCCAGAGTCCAGTATAAATGATAATCAGTCCAGTCCTGAAAGCATATCCAGAAAAATCATCTGATGTTGATGTGGATGGTTTATTCGTTTCATCGGCTTGAATAGTTCTGGTTCATTCAGAGGAAAATTTTTAGTTATTTCTTTTATAATAATAACAGTCTTCCTTCACGTGTCCATTACGCCCACAATGATGACATTTTACAAATTGGTGTCTGTTCTGTGTATTTTTTTATTATTATTTTGGCGAGTACACGAAGGCATCCTTTTAACTTTCTTTTATTGGGCCGGTTAATGTTTACGCTGAGAATTTTTGAGCTTATGTCAGAATTTTCACTTTTAAGTTAAATTTCGTGATCTAATAATCTGATTTTAACGAGAGTAGTCCGGTTGTTTTTCTCCCATGCATTACTTCGGGCTTGTGGAATCGGTTCGTCTATGTCTCTTAAAATTTCCATCTCACTCAATAGAGAACATATTCTAAATTTCCATATTATGCTGTATTTTTCACCATCGAATTCTTTTATATTTCTCATTTTTTAGTTTTGAAGAATCCATTGCTTAGGAAATTTTTTTTTCAAATAATTGGCAATCTAACATTGTCTAACATGAATATGAACACGTCACACGAAAATTTTGAAATTTTGAATTTTGAAAAATTTCACGAAATCACAATATGAAAAACACGACCCTGGGCCCATAACCTATTGAATAGTAGCGATTTATATTGAAATAAAAAGATATATTTAGCCGAATTATCTGTTTATTATTTAGAACACACTCGGAAGCAATATCAATCGAAAGATATAAAACAAGACGAATGACAAATCAAATCTGTCAGCGGAGCATAGTCATTAAACATAGACAGTAATTCCTTTTTACTGGTTCCATCATTATAACTATGAAGATTATTTTGTATTAAAACCTTTCTATAATTCAACAGAATCCGCAACCACGTAAAGCGCATTTCTGTACTTAGGTTACTGGGCTGTTGTTGTGTGGACTTGCACTCTATCCACCTTTTACTACGAAAACGACGTCAGTTATACAGAGTTATTGGAAGATGGGTGCAAAGCTTTAAGGCGAAATAAGACTATAGACAATTTAGAACCATTTAAGCCATGATTGTCTTAGACGAAGTCTGACTATTTTTTTTTCTAACAGACTTTTTCGCTTTTATTGGCGAATTTTCCCAAAATTTAGATTACTGCTAATTTATGCACAAATTAAGTGAAGAATGTAATCTAAGCCTAAAAATTTCTCAATGGAAGGTGTGGCAATTATTGCACCATAATAAAAAGTATCCGTTCCATGGCACGGATGTGAAAGGTCTGGAAGAACAAGATCCTCTAAGACGAATCCAGTTCTGCCGTTTTCTCCTCAACAGAGACATTGAAGATTCGTGGTTCCTGAAGTCAATCCTTTGGACAGATGAAAGCAAATTTAGTTGGGAGGGCATTACAAACTTACACAACCTCCATGTATGGATCGACATGGACAGCAATCCACACTGGAAGGAGAAGGTATCGTTTCAGAGAAAATTCTCAGTCAATATGTGGGCAGGAGTGGCAGAACGTCGATTGGGCCCCACTTCTTACCAGACAATTTGAATGGTGAAAATTACTTGCAATTTCTACAAAACGATTTACCGGTTCTTGCAGAGGAATCCGGTGCCCCGATATTCGACACAGATCGAGAAGTCATCTTGCAGCAAGACGGCTGTCCAGCCCACTGAACGTTAAGTGTAAGGGAACATTTAAACAATTGGTTTCCTGACAGCTGGATCGGCAGAGATGGACCCATTCCTTGGCCCTCTCTGACACCAAATCTTACACACCATTGGATTTTTTCGTGTGGGGTCGGGCCCAGGAACTGATGTATACGAGTATATAAATAAACACTAGACAAGAATTGATAGACAGAATTAATTCAGCATTCGAAACAATGAAGCAGAAGATGAAGTTAAAAATAACAACAACGGAGTTGAGAAACCAGGCCCGTGCCTGTATTAGGAATCGCGGCAGCCATTTTGAACATCATCATCACAGCTCATATACGTCCCCACCGAGGGGCTCGAGCCTACCCTATATAAGGGTGATTAGGCCTTAGTCAACCACGCTGGCCCAGTGCGGATTGGTATTTTGAACATCAACAATAAATAATGTCAAATGAAATGTTGCTTTACTTATTCTACCCCAAATTCTAAATTTTCTCCCTCAAACTGGTTTTTAGGTCTTAATTTCAATACCTAGTAAAATATCCGCTTAAATGATACATCAAAAGAAAGAGCGATAATCAAGCATGTTTTTAGAAAGGTTTGAACAAAAAAAAACAATTTCTGATTTTTTTAATGAGTTCATAAATGGTATTCTTAAATTTTAAGTTTTAATTCATGAACTTCAAACGTCTGTAGAAACATCTTATAAAACAGATGCTTAGAACATGTTTTGCTAGATTGTTTACACATTACTTTGAGAAAAGAAAATAAAAAAGAGTACATTTATCACTTAATTTGTCCATAAATAAGCAGTAACCACTGAATATTGGGAAAATTCGCAAAAAAAACGAAAAAAATCCGTTCCAAAAAATAGACTTCGTCTAAGACAACCATAGCTTAAATGGTTCTAAATTGTCTATACTTACTTCGCCTTAAAGATTTGCGCCCATCTTCCAATCATCCTGTATGTTTCTCATTTCCCAGTTGTCCCATTAACATGGCAAAATTCAAATAATACTTAATTCAAACTTAGATTAAGTTGTGAATTTTGTCATAATCATCACAGTCATGAGACGCCCACTGTTGGACATAAAATTTCCCCGGAGATGTTCAAATTGATCGGTCCTGCGCTTTTCGCATCCAGTGACTTCCCGCGACCTTCACTAGATCGTCGGTCTACCTTGCGGGGGGCCTACCAATGGTACGTCTCCCAGTATGCATGGCCGCCACTCGAGACCTTTCCGCCCCAACAGCCATTAGTTCTGTGAGTGATGTGTCCTGCCCACTGTCATTTAAGATTCGCAATTCTTTGGGCATATATGTAACTCAAGTTTTTCTCCGGATCTCATCATTTCTGATGCGATCACGTAGAGAAACCCCGAGCATAGCCCTCTCCATAGACCTTTGAGTGACCTTGAGCCTTCTTATGAGACCATTGTACGCGGCCCAGTGTGGGTTTGCAGGAAGCGCCCAGAGCCTTGTCTGTTGATCAGGAGGCAGGCAGGCACCACACACAGCTGAAGTTGCCATAGTCTTAGCATGTTATACAGAACCCTTTATACCACAGATGCCGATGTTGCTAATTCTCTCATCATCATCATCACAGCTCATATACGTCCCCACCGAGGGGTACGAGCCTACCCTATGTTAGGGTGATTAGGCCTTAGTCAACCACGCTGGCCCAGTGCGGATTGGTCGACTTCACATACATCATTGAATTTCTTCGCAGATGTATGCAGGTTGCCTCACGATGTTTTCCTTCACCGTAGGAGCGTCAGACAAATGTACATATGAAATTCGAAACGAAAAACACATTGGTACATGGCGGGTCTCGAACCCCGACCCCCCGATTGGAAGGCAAGTGCCGAAACCACAGCGCCACCGACGCTAATTCTCTATATACTCGTAATTCTTTATCGACTAGTGAATTAAATGACTTACATTCGGCGGTAGCCCCGGCCGCTAGGACAGCCAACGTCGCAAGTAATAACCGCATTTTGGACCTGTAACAATGCAAACGATAATTCTTACTTAGGTACTCCGATATTTAAAAAATGAATAAAGAAAAAAAATCGTTTCGGGCGGGGATCGAACCCGCGTCCTCGACGTACCCGGTTGACGCCTTAACCACTTCGGCCACCGAGCTCTTACCAACTTCTTTGTTTTCAAAGATAATGGCATCGATTTTATCAACCGCCAGCTCCTTCAGTACCTAGAGGATCATCAGCTGCTTAGTGACCAACAATACGGCTTTCGTAGGGGTCACTCTGCTGATGATTTTCTAGTTTACTTGACACGTCATCACTGGCAGTAAGTTTGGACATCGCGAAGGCCTTCGATCGGTTCTGGCACAAAGCACTTCTTTCTTAACTTCCTTTATATGGGCTTCTCGAGAAACTATGTGGATGGGGTCACTAGCTTTTTAGCAGACAGAAGCATAAAGGTCTTAATTGATAATGAATGCTCCGACTCACTGTCTATAAATGTTAGTGTCCAACAAGGATGTGTGCTATTACCTACACTATTCCTTCTGCATATTGATGATATGCTGCAAATCAGCGGCATTCATTGTTATGCAGATGACAGCACGAAAGACACCTCCTATAACGGCCGTGCGAACATTTCTCGGGAAAACGTCATTGAGTGCCGCAATAAACTTGTGTCGGAAATTAATACATCATTAGAGAAAGTCTCTAATTGGGGTCGACTTAATTTAGTCCGTTTCAACCCTACAAAGACACAGGTTTGCGCGTTCACCGCCATGAAAATGCCATTTCCATGCCAATCTCTTGCTTTCAGAGCATTCCCTTAACTACCTGAGCCAATATTGAGATCCTTGGTGTCGACATATCGAGCGAAGTCCAGTTCCGTGGCCACTTAGAGGGTAAGACTAAATTAGTCTCTAAAAAGCTTGGTGTACTCAATAGATCGAGACGGTATTTCAATCCGGCGCACCACCTACAGAACACTGTTCTCATCTTTGGACAGGGGCGCCCCAATATCAGCTTCTCCCACTAGACCGCATTCAACGGAAAGCGACTCGAATCGTCGACTGCCAGGAAATTTCTAATCGGCTTGATACCTTGGCGCTGCGTAGAGATGTCGCCTTACTATGCATAGAATCTTCTATCGCATTTATTACGAGCAATGCTCCGAGGAATCGTTCGGGCTCATACCTGCCGCCTCTTTCCGCCATTGTTCCACGCGACAAAAATCCACGCTCCATCACATAGATGGTTGACAGTCCACAACTGTGCGTTTTTCTCTAAGTTTCCTGCCTCGCACAGTCAAACTTTGGAATGAATTGTCGCCTGCGGTATTTCCGGACCGATACGACCGTCAAACTTTCAAGAAAAGAGCGTATTCGTACCTTAAAGGCCGGCAACGCAGCTGTAACTCCTCTGGGGTTGCGGGTGTCCATGGGTGACGTTAATCACTTACCATCAGGACGTTTGCTCATTTGCCCCCTATCCCATAAAAAAAACCTTGACGAAATTTTAACTGTATTGATCTCTTTTGTACTTTGTTGTTTAGCCAAAGTAAACTTTATTAACTGTTATTATCTATACTAACTTCGATATTTACAACATCAAATTTTGATCGGCTTTTTTGATATCCACAAAAAAAAGAAATTTAGTTTTGATTCAATATTTTCTTTTTTAAAGCATCAATATTTAGTACGCTCGTTTAAATCAACCAATCGAAAGTTAAATCAAATGACATAAAATCCAAGAGAGCCAATTTTGAAAAGCACCTTAGAGGATGATTGTTTCGAATTTAACCTGTGGTTTGTTCTTAATAGTGTGTAAAAGTTCTACGTGTTTGAGTGTAGTTTTAGTAATAGTGTTTTACTCTTTATTGGTTGAAGTACCTATTAATTTTTGTTTGTTTTTCGACTACTTGGTCCGGTCCGGCATGGCTTTAACAGCAGAATATACCAGGTATAAGTGACAGTGTCCCATTTCTTTTAAGAGTGATTTCAGACCATGATCCTAATTTGAAAATAACAGAAATTTTCTCTCGGAAAATTCATAAATTTTCCGATATTTTTATTATATTTTTCTAAATTTTCTGGTGTAATATAACTTAGTTAACGCTTACAAATCATATTCTGTAAAATAAAAACAATAATTACAGAAAAAATAAACTTCGCAATGTAGTATTACATTTCCATCATACTGCGCGTGGAATCAGCTGAACAAAAATTATGCCGGCGCGCTATATATTGCATAACTTTAATAAAAATAAAAACTAAACTCCTTTTTTCTCGCTTTAAAAACTTTTCCGGGAAAAATAAACATCGGTAAACAAATATTAACATTGGTTTGAACTCACTGTCAAAAGAAATGGGACACCGTCACTTATACCCGGTATGAATGTGCGGTTGCGACGTCGCTGTAACACCGTCTTTTCTTTAAATTTCATAAAACACTAATTTTGCAAGAACACTTTGATTTCACTGTTGTTTTAACACGTACGTAACACGTTTTAAGTAGGTAATATATTATTAGTAAAAAACGTCCAGTGCTTTTATACAAATATATATACCTAGTAATAATGGAAAAATATAATGAAGAATTTAGAAATACTTAAATTGAGTTATCCCAACAAAAAAAGATACACTCGTGTTATTAAAAGTGAACAACATATTAAAACTCTGTGGTTGAGTGGATGTGATGTACTAAATATCGCATATCAATATTATTTATTTATACGTATTCAGCTAATGACCAGTATAGTCGCTCGATTTATGAAAAGCTTTTTTCTGGTATTCTTTACTACATACTGGATTTTTATTGATGTGAACTCCCACTGAAATTTTTCACGAGCCGCCTCTGCACGTGTCGCCCGACGACGTTCGGCGCGTGCGTGGTGTGTGGCGCGTATCAATATTGGAAATGATAATTTGACCATGATGATGTCTTATTTACACAATAGCATAGAGACTGTTATAACAATTGTACAAGGAAAAAACAAAAGCAGACAATCATTATTGATTTATATAAATCATGAAAAAATTTACACAGTATGTCCCAAAAAGTAGTGTAAAGCTGAAGACTAGAGATAGAGCATCCCTAGACAGACCCGAATAACCCCTATGTATGTTCTACGATTTTTTGCAGTTTTCGAGTTTTTAAAGATCGTCGATTTTTAAAGGTTTTTTTTAATAGTTTCTGACTTTCACGACATTTTTGTGTATAATGATGTCAGAAACAGATACAGCCTTGATGTTTATTTTCACCTAACTGGATACATGACCAGCCAAACAAAATCGTCACCTTTGTCCTCATATATAAACACAGTGCAACAACAAAGTAATCCCGCAAAACAAACAAAAAAAGCATTTAATAATATTTAATCCTATTTCACAAACGTTTCATCATCAATCTGCCCAAAAAAATTCATCGAGTTATCTTTACGACATCCCAGTATAACCAAAGTGCGAAAAGGGTCAAATTATAAAATAAAATTAAAAATTATATAGTAATTGCGAAGTAAACTGGGTTCAGTCTCCAAGAATTTTTACCGGCGCCGGCGCGACTTTGTCTAGGAATGTAAGAAAAAGACAACTAATACCGAATAATGTGTTAGAAAGAGACAAAGCTATGTTTCTTATCCTTGTTGAGCTCCTTTATACAATTTTGTTTTCTTTCAGTCGTTTGCTTGCCTTTGAGCGCTACGATACGTTCTTTTTGTTTATTCGCTCAATTTATGACAACTTTTGCTTTCATTACGGACTTTTGAGTAAACGTATATCAATTTGGACATTCACATGTGTTTTTTTTTAAATTTTGTGTGAGTTGACAATGCCTTTTTCACCAAGTGATTATGCAGAAATGCTTTTTTATTATGGACTAGCAGGAGGAGTCGCTACTCGAGCGGCTAGATTGTATCGGCACCATTTCCTGATAATTACTATTACCGTGATCATGTGGTCCGTAGAGGTACGTAGTACTATTATCTATTCTGTGGTAGAGGCGGGCCTCAACCTGAGAGGTTCCCTGATGGTCGCATGATACAAAGAGTTCATTACGCGTACATGGAAGGTCGCATACCTGGTACACGGTCTGGACGTCCTCGTGAATATAACGAAGACATGAGCGATGAAGTGCTCGCAGAATTAAACCGAGATTCAACAATAAGCGTCAGAACCACAGAACGCCGTACTGGGATTCCGAAGACTCAGGTGCATCGTATACTTCAGCATGAAAGATTACATCCGTACCATATTCAAAGGGTCCAACAGTTGAATCCAGAAAATTACCCAAGGCTAGAAATGTTGCGACGTCAGAGGGAAGATCTGCACTTTATCAAAAGAATTGTGTGGACTGACGAATCCTACTTTAAACGATGTGGGATTTTCAACATACACAATTACCACTCATGGAGCATTGAAAATCCACGCTTGTCGCGCCACCTCCAATTTCCAAGAACAGTTTAGTGCAAACTTGTGGTGTGGGATTTTGAATGGGCAGCTGATTGGTCCATTTGAATTAGCTCGATCGATTAAACAGCCAATCCTATCTACATTTCTTACAACATAATATCTACTACTTACTGGAAGACAATGATCTAATGACCCTCAGCAATATGATATTTCAAAATGACGGAGCACCTTGCCTCGCTCGTTACACCGCCATTTGTAGGCTTTTTTGGCTCTATCGATTACAAAATTTTTGTAATCGATAAAGTATACCTCATAAACCCTCAAATTGTATAGGTACGTCTAACGTGTTTCATGTTTTTTCTAAGGCTATTCAGGTATTTGCGACTGTTAGTCCTATGAATAATTTCATATTATTGAGTTGATGCAGGTTTCTTGTGGGTTAGGAGTTAGGTGATAGTTCTTTTAATATAACGAGGATTGACGCGTAGTTGTATTCTCTCAAATGATTTACGTGAGCTGGATAGTGCAAAGTCACTATCACTACAGCTCATATATCGCCGAGGAGATAGGGTAGGCTCGAGCCCACCGAGGGGCTCGAGCCTACCCTAAGTTAGGGCGTTAAGGCCTTAGTCAACCACGCTGGCCCAGTGCGGGTTGGTCGACTTACATACACCTTTGAATTTCTTTGCAGATGTAGGCAGGTTGCCTCACGATGTTTTTCTTCACCGTAGGAGCATAGGACAAATATATTTGAAATTCGAATAATGAAAATCACATTGGTACATAGCAGGATCGAACCCCCTGATCTCTAGTGATAGTACCGAGTCTTCAGCACCACCGACGCTCATATCGCTGGATATTGGAAAATACAACTCCTTAACAATAAGGTTGTAAGAAGTTCGGGAAGAATTATTTTTTATTATAAAAGCGAAAAAAGTTTTATTTAAAGTTATTCTTGTGATTTTCTGAAAGCAAAATATAATGCGCATGTTCAAATTTATAAAAAATATTTAAATAATAATATTTCACAAAATAAAAAGACGACTTCAGAAACACAAAGAGTCAAAAATATTTCTCACGCCAAACTAAGTATTTCAGTGCCAAATTTTAACTAGCTACTCAGTTATTAAATTGATTGACATTCCAGGAGATCATCGTTTGGCATCGGCTTCAATACAAAAATTGATATTGCATGTAATCTTATATTATTTTAAACTTTTTAGTGGTGTTGAAGTTGGTTTTTATTTTTTGTAACAATACTAATAAATTTCAAACAACGTTAAAATCAATTCAAAAATTTCAAATAATTTTACTACCCACGCGCCCGGGCAAGCCCGACCACCCGGTCGGGCTACTACAAAGAGGGGATTGCCCGAGACCACCAGGGCAAGGATGATATGACTCTGTTAGGCAAAGATTTAGCCCGTTTACATTGCTGGGCCTGTCTCCGGGGGTTCGTTCGGTAAATTTGACCATCCTGGTCCCAAACGGCCCCTCCAAAGAAGGCGGAAGCTTTAGACGAAGCTTTAGCCGGGTTTCCACGGCTTATCTACTGATATAATATCTCGTCATCATCATCACTACAACTTATATACATACGGAGGAACACATGAGGAGCGCTAGCCTAATGCGGATTAGTGGGTAGAAACGGTTGCAATACCAACCGGGACCAACCGCTTACGAAGGAACTCAAGATCACAAAGTTTTGGTCACCCGTCCAGGATCCAACTATGGCGAAAGTTGCTTTGATTTCAATATCGAAACCAATGCGTTCGTGTCACTAAGCCATCGAACTCCTACTGATATGTGTGAATTTGCTACTGGTTGACTGGAACTGGTACGGTATACACAAATTGCCGATCTATATAGTCAGCTTAGCGTCCTGTCATCGTATAGATTTACACCTTCGAATAAAAAAACCGTCTAAGTGTGAGTTGAACTCACGCATCGAGGGCTCCGTACAAACATCTACGAGTATAACTTACATATTTCCGGTTTTCAGATTTTTCCCTTATTATGTGTGTTAGAATCCACTTTGCAACTATGATGTTATTTTGTGATATTTATCTAATTGATATAAACTCACGATTTTATATTGAGACTTCCTCAACCTTACGCCACAGCTTGTAACCAGGAGATGTTTCAACATTAAATAATCATTTAATGAATCCGGAGGACAACTGACTGTTGACTTGCATGGAGCACACTTTTAATATTATGTTCTACAGACGATAGAGCCAGTAATACCCTCTACTAAAACATTAAGACGTGTGGCGCGTGCTTCCGGCGAGAGAACAGTCAAATTGAATATTGAGACTTGGTTTTAATTTCAACTCGATACCTCCATATGTTCCCGAGATAAAGGGTCTTGCTTGATAGACAGACGGACAAAGTGCTGATATAAAGATTCCGTTTTTTTTTCATTTTATTTATTTATTTATTTATAAAGATTTACCAACGTTTGCTTACATTGCTTAAAGTATGACCAACAATACAAAGACAAACTATGATAAAATGCAACAAACACTTATAGGTAAATCAGCATGCATTTAAAACAGATTTAAAAAAAATTTGAAGTTGAGAACCCTAAAAAAGGTTATATAATTACAGTAAAGTACATGAGTCGGCATCTCATTCTTAACGCCATTATCAGATGATCGTCTCTTACGACATCCCTGGGAAGTTATGAAATTTGGCGTATTTTCTAATTGCATCGCATTTAATAAAATAGGTCAATCCCTAAATTTTTCAATGATATTCATGTTTCATCAGGGTACATAATATTTTGATTTCGACTGTCCAAAATCTCATATTTTGCGAATCTGATATTTTGAGAATCTGGTGCTTGGAGAATCTGGTATTCTGCGAATAAAGCGACCAATCCGCACTGGGGCAGTGTGGTTGACTAAGGCCTAATCACCCTAACATAGGGTAGGCCCGAGCCCCTTGGTGGAGACGTATATGAGCTGGATTAATGTAAGTATATAATGAAACTCATTGGTACATGGTAGAATCGAACCCCAGACCTCCCGATTGGAAGGCCAGTGCTGATTCCATCAGTCCGCAGCGCCCAGCGCCACCGAACGCTCCCTTTCAATAAGTATACATTATGAAGTTAACTGACGGAATATTCTTGATTCGAGTCTTGTTGTCTTGTCAATGTTCTTGTGGTCCTTTAAGGTTATCTATAAATTTCGCATAATGTAGTTTGAATTTCCAATAAAATATACAAGAGTTATTTCGAGAAGTAGTGTTTATAGCAACCCGCGGATCCCTAAATCCTACGCGTGAGTCGCGCGGCCGCTTACCGGCGCGATACCGCTGAGCCTGCGCAGTAGAATAAAATTCACTCCCTGCGCACCCCACGCGAACCTGTTTCACAGTGTTGCCAAATTCAGAGGATTTCCCTAAATCCTAGGGGTTTTTGCAGGTCTTTGAGGTTTTTTGGAGGTTTTGATATCACGAAATTTATCTAGGGGATTTTGTGAAGGTTTTCTACTATTCTAACCAAATGGCAAATTCCTTTTTATATCAGACAAGACCGACAATTTATTCACCAAATAGAATGAATGGGACACTAAAACTTACGAGTATTAGCTGGCAACACATTATGTTACCATTGAACTGTCTTGTTTATCATAATTCTGGCTAAAAGACTGTTTTCCACAGCCTCACACAGCCATTTTTAACGAAAAATCCGAATCGACAGACACACGGCTATGTATGTGAAATAAATTAAAATAGGTAATTTGAAGAAAACTTCTAAGTTTTTTATTGTCAATATTAGAAAGCTTATGTATATGACATGGCCAAAATAGTCAGAGGTTTTTTATCAATCAAACTGGAGAAACTAGGGGTTTTTTAAATGTATTTGGGGGGGAAGGTGGAAAAAATCTGGCAACACTGTTTCATTCGTTAGTTAGCCACAGGAGATACGCGATGAACTACGTTTGCTTGCTCTCGCCCGCGTCGCCACGTTTTGTTAAGTTATTTAAGTAATAAGTTTCTGTAATCGTGTTTGTGGGTTAATAAAACCATTTCTTTTCAAAAGTGTTGCAAACTTATTAAATAGCACCCACCCCACTGCTATATCTGGCGTCCCAACAGTGTGGAGAACCGAGTGTTTCAAGTAGTGTACTAAAGTGTAAATTATAAAATAAAACAAAATGCCGCGCAAGCGTCAATCTGTCGAGCCATCAAATAATGACGAGAACATTTCAATGACGCAAAACAACTTCGCAGCATTATTGAATACGATTCAAGAGTCGCAGGCGGCCATGTGCGAAAGATTATTTGATCGAATGGCGACCACTTTTTCATGCTCATCACCCGTCCAGCAGCAAAACAGACTGCTGAGTACCTCCATGGGTGAAGAAGCCGCGTTACCATTCGGGACCTTCGCACGTTGCACAGCAAGATTCGCGGGCGAAACTCACGAAAATGTAGAAAATTTTATTGATGCCATAGCGGCCTATAAAGAGTGCTCCAATGTCCCAACAGAGAGTGCCCTAAAAGGTTTATCGATGTTACTCATCAGAGATGCAGCTACATGGTGGCAAGGAGTACGAGCCGAAGTGAATACCTGGGAGGAGGCGGTAGCGTACTTGCGAGACGCCTTTGGTGACCGTCGACACGCGTCTCGTATATACCGAGAATTATTTCAACAAGAACAATCGGAAAAAGAACGTACAGACAAATTTGTCGCCAGGTGCCGTGCCCTACTGTCGCGATTGCCCCCAGATGATATCAGTATTAAAGTTCAATTAGATATGATTTACGGACTGATAAATAAAAAAATAAGAAAAAGAGTAAGAAGAGAAGATTTTAATTCATACAAAACATTATTATTAAAAGCAAGAGAAATTGAAGATTCCTTGGAAGAAATTAAGATTTCGAAACAAACTACGACGCTGCGTGAACCGGCTACGCCGGCCCCTGCCTCAGGATACCGCTATTCCGTCGCGCAGGCGGCACCGCCGGTAGTAACAACACGCGCCGCGAATATTCCGGTGCCCCCGGGAGCTGCGAGAAACATCGGCGCGCCCACAAACGCGCGAGTTCCATCCGCCGCTACCCGAAGCGTACCCGCCGCGTCGCAGCCAGCGATGGCGGCGACGGCGACGACGCCACGCGTGAGCGGCGTGGCCGGCGTGAGCCCCAGCGGCGAGACCGGCACTACTCCGCAGCGGCAGCCGCGCCCATTTTGCGCGTACTGCAGATACTACGGCCACCAGCGCGACCAATGTCGTAAGTTAGCGAACCGAGGTGAGTCTTCACTTAATAACTCTTTACCAATACCAGTGTCGTGTTATCAGTGTGGTTCCGAAAATGTTACGCGCGAAAATTGTAAAAAGTGTAATACAAGTCAGTGTTTTTACAGTTTGTTTACGGACACGACAACATCTAATTTGATTATGGACAATAATGACTATCATAACTTTCAACAATCTTCCGTTGTTTGTAATAACAATCACTTATTAACTGAGTCTATAACTATGAATAGTTCTTTTCAAAATGATTTTTTTGCTCAAAATGTTTCTAAAGATTTAATGAATAATTCTTATAATAATGATTGTACTAGAATAGAAAATAATCCTTGCTATAATCATTCAGTTAACGATAAAATATTATCGCCTTTGTGTACTAAATATAGTCAAGGGGCTATACTTCATAGTAACTTAGAAAATAGTAAAAATAGTCTCGGAGACAGTGTGCAAAGTAATTTTCATAACAATACTGCTTCTTTTAATAGTGTTGACAAGCAAAATTCTTTTTTGTCTGTAAAGCAAAACACTATGCCTTTACACAGTGAAAATAGTCACGGAGACAGTGTGCAAAATATTTTTTCTAACAATATTGTTTGTGTGAATAATGTTGAAAATCAAAATTCTGTTTTGTCTATGAATAAAAACAGTAATAATTGTAATAAATCTAGATCATACGTTAACGTGAGCACGCGCGCGAGCGAGAATACAAAATTGAATTTGCAACCTATTTTACGACCTGTTTTTCAAATTGAAATTTTAGGTATGCATGGTACTGCAATAATTGATACAGGTGCTAAGCATTCCATTGCGGGCCATACTCTATACTCCCTTCTCCAGAGTAGGAGATGCTCTTTCGTACCTGAACATAGGTTTATTAAGCTCGCTGACGGGGTTGCGCGTGAAATGGACGTATTCATGACTAATATTGATGTTCATGTGTATGGTAAAGTTATCAATACTGACTTTTTGATTTTACCCGAAGCAAATAACAATGAGACATTGTTAGGTATAGATTTTTTGATGGCAGCACAGGTGTGTTTGGATTTTTCTCGTCAATATTGGTATTTTTCAGGAAGTAATATTTATCATCAGATGTGTTTTGAACCGGTCTCTCGGTTTCTCACCTGCTCTCTTACAGAGGTTTTGAGAGAGGATGAAGGCACACATCTAGCACTTTCTGATCGTAATTCATTAGGGAATTTTTTGAATGCCAATGCGGATATTTTCCAGCCAGGGGGAGCGGCGACACCCTATGCTGAGCACCGCATTGATACAGGCGATCACCCTCCCATATTCACACCCCCGTATCGCTTAACTCCAGCAAAGAAGGAACTCATGCGGGAAGAAATTGACAAGATGTTGAAAGAAGGAGTCATTGAGGAGTGTGATTCTGCCTGGTGCTCTCCTGCACTTCTGGTGCCTAAAACAAATGGATCTGTTCGTTTTTGCGTCGATTATCGGCGTCTTAACGCTGTGACAAAAACAGACCACTACCCAATGCCTCTTATAGACGAATTACTCCAATCTACCAAGAGTAACTGTTTTATGAGTACAATGGATCTTCGGTCGGGATACTGGCAAGTCAACGTTCACGAGCCTGATAGAGACAAAACGGCGTTTATAAGCCCGTTCGGGACATATCGCTTCAAGCGCATGCCGTTCGGATTGAAGAATGGACCTTCTACGTTCCAGCGTCTCATCGATAGGTTGCGTTCTTGCTCTTCTTTGTCGAATATTACTCTATTAGCATATTTAGATGACTTGCTCCTGGTGACAGAAGGCTCATTTACGAAACACCTGGAAGAGCTGCAACTTGTGTTTAATCGCCTTCGTGAATTTAAACTCTGTGTAAATAGAGAAAAATGTGTGTTTGCAAGAGAAAGCGTTAAGTACTTAGGACACATCATTACACAACACGGAGTTGCAACTGATCCTGATAAGATTCAAGCAGTTATTGAGATGAAAGAACCTAAAAATTTAAAACATTTACGTACCTTTATACAAACATGTTCTTGGTTCCGCAAATTCATCCCAAATTTTGCCAAAGTAGCTGAACCATTAACGAATCTTACAAGGAAAAATCAAACCTGGAGTTGGGGAGATGCACAGTCCACAGCATTCCAAGAACTGAAACGCTTACTTACCACAGCCCCAATTTTAATTCAAGCAGATTTCTCTAAGATTTTTATTTTACGCACCGACGCCAGTAGCTATGCCATCGGGGCAGTTCTACTCCAGGGGGAGGAGAAAAATGAAGAAAGGCCTATTGAGTACGCGAGTCGTTTGTTAAATGCCGCGGAAAGAAATTATTCCACAACTGAACGAGAGGCTCTTGCAGTTGTGTGGGCAGTGGAGAGATTCAGAAGCTACTTAGACGGGCATCCAGTCGTTATTGGAAGCGACCACCAGCCTCTACGCTGGTTACTTACCTTAAAATCTCCTACAGGCCGTTTAGTAAGATGGGCCCTTAAATTACAATCCTATGATATTTGTTTTGAATACACTCCAGGGAAAGTGAATGTAGTGGCAGATACCCTAAGTAGACCAACTTGTACTGAAGATACACAAAATAGTTGTGGAATCTGCTCAGTAATTGTAGACCTACCAACAAAATCCCCTGTAGAGTTACGTCGAGAACAGCTGGCTGATTCTGAAGTCCAGAAAATTATAGTGGAGATAGAGGGAGAAAATGAAATAGCAGCTTCAAGATGGTTAGAACGTGGTTACTTAATGGATCAAGGAGTCCTTTACCGTCTTAACCCTGATTCGGAAAGCGAAACACCTCAGCTAGTTGTTCCAGTCAATCTTCGGCAAGAAATTTTAAAAGAATGCCATGACTCTGTTTTGGCCGGACATCCCGGAATAGACCGTACTTACCTCAAAGTTGCCCAGCTGTATTATTTCCCGGGAATGCGTCGCATTATCACCGATTATGTCAAATCATGTGTACATTGCCAGAGATACAAGGCAACAAATGACAAACCTCCAGGATTACTTCAGACGCCACTCCTAAATCAACGTAACGAGGTGTTAGCTATCGACTTATTCGGACCCTTACCTGAAGGTGAAAATGGGGAGAAATGGGTACTGCTAGTTGAAGACACTGCTACTCGTTGGGTTGAATTATTCGCTCTTCAAGAGGCTAGCGCTGAAGCCTGTGCTAAAAAGTTGATAGAAGATTATTTCCTCAGATATGGGTTACCTAGAAGAATAATTTCTGACAACGGAGTTCAATTTATAGGAGCAGTAATGCAACAATGTTTGTTTATTCTAGGAATATCTCAAAATTTTGTACCTTTATATCATCCTTCAGCAAACCCCGCAGAACGTAAGAACCGCGATTTAAAGCTGCAACTTAGTATATTGGTTGGTAATGAACACACATCTTGGCCAACAAAACTCCATGTGATAAGATATGCTATGAATAGTGCTAGATGTAGAACCACAGGAGTAACTCCTGCTTACCTTATGCTGGCCAGAGAGATGAGGTCACCTACAGAAATGCGTCATGACCTGAAAGCAATACTGGACAAAGAAAATTTTGTTCCTCAAATAACACCATATTTACGGTCCTTTATTAGTTCTTTATCTGCTGTGAGAGAACGAGTTGAAATACAACAAGATAAGACAAAAGCACATGCAGATCTAAGTCGTCGTGAATCAAAATCATATGAAGTCGGAGATAAAATATTAGTCAAGTCTCACGTCCTCAGTAATGCGCAAAAAGGTCGTACCGCAAAATTTGTTCCTTCTCGAGATGGACCCTACATAATAACAAAAAAGGTGACACCAACTACATACCTTATTTCTTCAACGGATAATCCTTCAATATCACTAGGTAAATACCATAGTAAGGACTTGACACCGTTTGTTGAAAGTAAAATTGATGACAGTATACCCAAGCCAGTAATACCAAAGCGTACGCGGGGTCGCCCTAAAAATAAACCAATACAGGATCGAGGGCGTAATCCTGAACTGGAGGGGGAGGATATAGCAACCCGCGGATCCCTAAATCCTACGTGAGTCGCGCGGCCGCTTACCGGCGCGATACCGCTGAGCCTGCGCAGTAGAATAAAATTCACTCCCTGCGCACCCCACGCGAACCTGTTTCATTCGTTAGTTAGCCACAGGAGATACGCGATGAACTACGTTTGCTTGCTCTCGCCCGCGTCGCCACGTTTTGTTAAGTTATTTAAGTAATAAGTTTCTGTAATCGTGTTTGTGGGTTAATAAAACCATTTCTTTTCAAAAGTGTTGCAAACTTATTAAATAGCACCCACCCCACTGCTATATGTTTTATTTAAATGTAAAGTGGGTACTCGTGCAAATAAAAGACTTAAGAACAATACGTATTGAATAAATATTAACTTAATGAATATTAAATTTGCCTTATAAAGGCAGTTAGACACACATTATAAACGCTACAGAAGGCAGACTTCGTAAATTCACGTAGGTACTATGTCCTCAAGAGCTGGCTGGCAATTTGGCTGACCTGGAAATACTTTAATAACTTGCATCGTCTTAAAACTTTTTACCCTATTTATATGATTCACTGGTAGAAAATATCTTAGCAAATTAATAACAATTATGACTCTAATAGAATTGCCTTCCCAAATCATCCCGATTAAAAAATATTGGAATCAACAATAGGACTAACTAGGAGTCTATTGTTACGAGCGTCCCTTCATCTTGTATTCGACTGATCTAGATCTATTGACCTTTAAGATCATTGGGCGCAAGCCTGTTACTGACGGTGAAAGCCGCATGAAAATTCGTTCAATAGTTTTGAAATTATAACCAACATATAGATCAGACGCGACGAGGGCTTCTGCTATTCTGTGGTTACGCACCTGGAGGGCAGGGACTGGACCTAGAAGATTGTCAGCACGGTTTCCGCCCCGCTGCTCTACTGTAACCGCAAGGGCATACCGCAAAAGATGAAGCGAATGAGCTACAATGGAGGGAAGAAGAATAGCAAAGAAGAGTATCATTTGATATCCGCAACATTTTGAACAGCCATCCCCACGAGTGCATAGAACAGGCGTTTAGAGTTCACCGAGTGCCCCTATCTCCGCGCTGTAATAAAGGACTAAGTACCTCTAAGAGAGGAAAATCCTGTACGAAATTCAGACGGGAGTATCCACAGTTGGAGGATGGCAACAAGTGTATCTTAAGGTTCAGTGTTGGGCCCTCTACTCTAAAACCTGGGGTATAACCGGGTACTACGTGGCAACCTCCTACCGTCAACGGAGGTTGTATGCTTTCCCAGCGACATATTAATCGCGGCCAAAGGAAAAACGGGGGATTAAACGATCCACCTTGCGTTAGTATCTACGCCAATGGTAGTCCTACGCATCCACCTCCTAGGGTTGGACACTGATACGGTCGATGGCACTCAAGAACGCACTTAGCTTCCCAGCTGCAAACAGTGCAAACATTTCTCGGGAAAACGTCATTGAGTGCCGGAATAAACTTGTGTCCGAAATTGAATCTTCATTAGAGAAAGTCTCTAACTGGGGTCGACTTAATTTGGTTCATTTCAACCCTACAAAGACACAGGTTTGCGCGTTCACCGCAAAGAAAATGCCATTTGTCGTATCTCCTCGCTTTCAGAGCATCCCCCTAACTGCCTCAGTCAATATTGAGATTCTTGGTGTCGACATAACAAGCGAAGTCCAGTTCCGTGGCCACTTAGAGGGTAAGGCTAAATTAGCTTCTAAGAAGCTTGGTGTGCTCAATAGATCGAGACAGTATTTCACTCCGGCGCACCGCCTTCAGCTTTATAAGGCGCAGGTTCGGCCTCATATGGAATACTGTTCTCATCTTTGGGCTGGGGCACCCCAATACCAGCTTCTCCCACTGGACCGCATTCAACGGAGAGCGACTCGAATCGTCGACTGCCTGGAAATATCAAATCGGCTTGATACTTTGGCGCTGCGTAGAGATGTCGCCTCGCTATGCATCTTCTATCGCATTTATCACGGGGAATGCTCCGAGGAATTGTTCGGACTTATACCTGCCGCCTCTTTCCGCCATCGTTCTACGCGACAAAAATCCATGCCCATCACTTAGATGGTTGGCAGTCCACAACTGTGCGATTCCCCGTAGCTTCCTGCCTCGCACAGTCAAACTTTGGAACGAATTGTCGCCTGCGATATTTCCGGACCGATACGACCTTCAAACTTCAAAAAAAGAGCGTATTCCTTTCTCAAAGGCCGGCAACGCACTTGTAACTCCTCTGGGGTTGCGGGTGTCCATGGGCGACGGTAATCACTTACCATCAGGTGATACGTCTGCTCGTTTGCCCCCTATATCATTAAAAAAAAAAAAGCTACCGGCCAACGGACGATTGGTGCCATTCGTCCGGTATTGTGGGAGTGGGTTGGACGCCAGCATGGTAGTCTCTCCAACACATCGTGCAGATATTGGCCGGACATGGGTGCTTTGGTTACGACCTGCACAAGGTCGCCAATCATGAGGAATCGCCACAATATCACCACTGTGACAGTCTCGATGATACTGCCGAGCACATTGTTGAAGTGCTTGGCCTAACAACCCCATTGTAGTGAGCTACGCTCTGCGTTGGGTGGTGGTGACCACACTCTGCTAGCCATTGTACAGAAGATGCTGGCTGGTGGGTGGGAATAAGAGACTATGGCCTCTCATTCATTCAGAAGAAGGCAGCGGAGAGCGGGAAATCGATCCTCACGTCACTCCCCTCAACGCAGATGTTTCGAGTGGAAGAAGGGTGGGACTACACAGCTCGTCTTCCATGACCACCCTTGATGTGGCTTGCGCTCTAGTAGTTCTCGGGTGCACGTGATTATAGCCCGGTATGGTAATTACCTCTATGTTCAAAGTAATCCTTACAGGCATAAGACCTAGCCCATAGCTGGCTGGGCTGTCCCGGGATGGTCCGGAGAATTGGGGATTCCCAGACACAGGATTATCTTGGCTATGGAAATCGAGGTTGGTTCAGTGGATATACTCTGCACTCTGCGGGGAAAGTCCCATCAGACACGTCTGTCGGCTTACCATCGGCAAGTATGGGTCGCAAAAATATTCCACCGCGTTAAAATATGAATCATCATATCAGCCAAGAGACGCCCACTGTTGGACATAGGCCTCCCCCAAGTATCTCCATACCGATCGGTCCTGCGCCTCCCGCATCCAGCGGCTTCCCGCGACCTTCACCAGATCGTCGGTCCACCTTGTGGGGGGTCTACCAACACTGCATCTCCCGGTACGCGGCCGCCACTCGAGGACCTTTCCGCCCCATCGGCCGTCAGTCCTACGAGCGATGTGTCCTGTCCACTGCCACTTAAGGTTTGCAATTCTTTTCTCTTCTAGTTCTAGTACGTGCTCTTCTAACTCTAGTTCTTCTACGGATCTCATCATTCCTGATGTGATCACGTAGAGAAACCCCGAGCATAGCCCTTTTTATTGCCCTTTGAGTGACTTTGAGCCTTCTTATAAGACCCATTGTAAGCGGCCACGTCTCAGTTCCGTATGTCATCACTGGCAACACGCACGACACGAATTGAAGACTTTTGTCTTGAGACACTGCGGTAGATGGGCCGAGAATATGCTGTGTAGCTTCTCGAACGCTGCCCAGCCGAGTTGGATTCGCCGATTTACCTCTTTCTGGAAGTTGTACTTACCGAGCTGGACTATTTGCCCCAGGTAAACATATTCGTCAACAACTTCCAGCGTAGAGCCTCCAACATTCACAGGAGTGTGTATTACACGGGAATTCGACATTATTTTAGTCTTGTCCATGTTCATTTTAAGACCCACTTGTTGGGAAATTCTACAGAGGTCTTCGAGCATTATGCCTAGATCCTCCACGGTCTCAGCCATGACTACGATATCATCAGCAAAACAAGGGTGAGTCATGTACTCGCCGTTTATGTTGATGCTGAGTCCCCTCCAGTCCAAAAGCTTAAATACATCCTCCAACGCAGCTGTGAACAGTTTCGGCGATATAACGTCACCCCGTCTCACACCGCGCTGAAGTCGTACTGGTTTCGAGTTTTGGTCCTGAAGGCGGACTGACATGGTGGCGTTTTCGTACAATGACTGCAACACTTGGATGTACCGATAGTCTATTTGGCACCTTTGGAGTGATCTAAGTACGGCCCAGGTCTCGACAGAATCAAAAGCTTTCTTATAGTCCACAAACGCCAAGCATAGTGGCAGATTATACTCCTCGGTCTATAACCTGCCGCAGCATATGAATGTGGTCTATGGTACTATAGCCTTTTCGGAATCCGGCTTGTTCGGGAGGCTGGAAGTCGTCGAACCTGCGTGCGAGACGATTCGTGATGACCCTCGAGATCAGCTTATAAACATGACTCAGGAGTGTGATGGGTCTATAGTTCATCAACTGGGCCCTGTCGCCCTTTTTGAAGAAAAGTGCCACCATGCCTCTGTGCCATGCTTTAGGCGTTTTGCCCTCGAGTATGACGGATTTGAATAGCCGCTGCAGCGCTTTCCGGACTGGTAGTCCACCCGCTTTTAGGAGTTCGGCTGTAAATCCATCATCACCCGGTGCCTTGTTATTTTTAAGCTGTTTGAGAGCCACACTAATCTCGTACAGGCTGCTGTCCGGGATGTTCTGATTCTATTCAATACGGACTCTTCAAAAACTCTAAAGAAAATGATTTCTTTGTAAGGGTTATCTTAAATGAAACAACGTTATTATGTATTCAGTTCCAGCATTTATTTTCAGATGTGAACATCCTACACACTATAGGTATACGAGGTCTGATATATAGGATAGAATATACATATAAAAACAAATTGAATAATATTAATTTCCCTGTAGGTATTCACAAAACAACTCAGTCAAGGTAGGTATAACACTAATAAAATTGGGGTATTTAAGAGATCCACAATATTAGGTACAGTACAAGTACAAGATATTTGTGAACATGATATTAATAATAATATAATTAATGCAATGGCATAGAATATAATTTCATATTAATTGATTTCATTGGTATCATATATTTTACCCTAAAATATTTGTAGAGTTTATTTCTGTTGTGTCTATTTTTTTCTTCAACTCACTTGTGAGAAGCCTTTACAGGTTAATTTCTCAAAGCTATAACGTATAACTATGAAACCACTAATAAAAGACAACCTACCGCAAACATTAGGCACTTAATGCATTTTCTACTTTGTATAATTTCATTGGATATTTAATATTTCAATATCTAAATGTTATTAATGACTAAAGTGTTAAGAAGTCTTTTATTTTTAGATTTTTTCTAGTAGCGTACAAATATTTTATTTTATGGCCTGTGGATAAATACTACTAACACGTTACTACTTAAAACAGTAAGCATTTTAATAATGTAATAAACAAGTAAATATAATAGCTTAATATTAAATATTATCTGTGGAACATTTATACTGTGCAACACACTTAAGATCAAATTATCACAAAAGTACACAATAGATTTTTTTCTGTTCTAGGTACCCAAGTATTGAAGTCTGTTCTTTAAGAGTGAATAGAATTAGAATTACCTATATTTAATTAAACAGCTATGTATATACCTGTCCCTAAAACAATTGATAAACCTCTAACTATAGATGGATTTTATCATGGCCTCCCTTACCTGAAATTTTGACCTTAGTGAAAATATCACGGTTTCAGAGTTGTTGTTTTTCTATTTTTCGAAAATTTCCAAATGCGATTAGTTTTTATAGTACCATTTCTACAAATGGAATCGAAAAACGGAATCGAAAAAACTTTCCATTTGTAGAAATGGCACTATAAAAACTAATCGCATTTGGACTAATCGCACTTGGAAATTTTCGAAAAATACAAAAACAACAAATATCTCTCAAACCGTGATATTTTCACTAAGGTCAAAATTTGGGGTGAGGCCATGATGAAGTCCATCTATAGTTACAGGTTTATCCATTGTTTTCGGGACATCCTGTATATGTACATGTAAGTAAATTTTTATGCAAATGTGCAATTTCTCGTAAATTTGAAGTAGGTATGTACATATTAAAAATGAGTGAGGTTATGCAGTCTATACTGGTAATATGACAGGAAATCTTTTACTACCCAAAATTTACAAGTACATAGTGCAGACGAATAAACAGTGAAAATAAAAAATATATATATTAAAATAAACTCATCTAATTTATTTACAATAAAATACATACAACAAATCAATATTTAACGAAAATAATACTAAAACGCATTGTTATTCGTCTCGTCAACTTAATATAAGTAAGTATCTACACAAATAATTGATATAATTTGTATTTCAATTACACATAAATATTTGTTACGTGCTTTTACTACTATATTGTATAAGTTAAATTAAGTAATTGATTAACATGGCATCTTAACTATCATCTAATACATTTTGCTATAAATAGGCTTATCGTCTAACAATTGAAGGCCCTTTACATAGAAGACTTATAATTTTACCTTTTTTACAATCATAACGAAATAGTTGTTGGTAAAATTTAATTCAGATAACTACGACAGCATTGTTGTATAGGTATATACAAAAAAAAATGTTAGCGTACAGGAATGTCGTCAAAATTGAGCATTTGTCAAAAAAACTTCTCGAATTTAATTTATAAAATCTACCATTTCACAGGCTGCATCACACGCATGTAACGCAGTGTTACCATGATATCAAAATAGATATGTGAAGCTTGCTTAAAAGCTCGTTTTGATATAGCATATATCTTATGTACTGATTGTACACACATCTAGTATGAGTTTTAATAACATTCGAAATAGTGCAATCGTATCCTCTCGTTTCCGCATGGATACATGGAGGGAAGCATGCATCAACTGCATTAGTCAAAGTACTTGAAAACGAAACGACATACTAGACCAGGGGTCTCCAAACTACCGTCCGCGGGCCAAATCCGGCCCGCCAGTGCTATCAATTCGGGCCGCGACAGCTTAACTCTTTCAAGACCAAAGGCCGTATTTTGAATCATTCGTCTTGCATCGAGCGCTCGTCGAGCGACTTCTATGTTTGATTTTTACTGATTTTCGTTTTGTTTTCGACCAATATTCAAACAATATGAATTTTCTTCTAAATGTTCTATTGATTTTTCTCGCAAAAGAAACGGAAGTCCCCTATAGACTAGTATAGACTCAATAATCCAGCACAGACGACGCTCGACGCCAGAGGATTCATTCAAAAATAGGTCTCCAAAACTCATTCCTGGGGTATAACATAAACAATGCATCTGCTTTCGACAAGTACGTGACATGGTCGGAGAACTTTCTCACATACGGTTTGTTATACTCAAACCGCGACGACCGTGTTAAGAACATACACTTTTCAATATGCACTTTCCGTGTAAACAGTTTCAGACAACAGCTTACCAATATGTAATCTCTTTTCACGTAACAGATCTCGTAACCTACTTTTTACGGCTTGTTCACGGTCAAGACAGTCACGGTACCGTGTAAGAGCTTCTTAATATACATTATTCGACAATCCCGGAACTTTCACGGAAACAAGTGAAAATTGGTAGAACGAAGAAGTCATTGAAATCTAAATTAGGTTACGCCAATGAACGTTTAATTTGTAATTGAACATTTGTGTCAATAGTGAGCCGTAAATATAACAAGGAAGCCTTTTAAAAAATCTACATAACAATTTTTTGATTACACATCCATGTTTCAAGGTTATGACAGTATATTATATTTAAATTATCGCACAATACATAAATAAGTTCTACCTAGATGGCGACACTCCCGTTAAATATTGACACAACATATTTAATTTATATTTTTCTCAAACAAAATAATGCGATATGGTAAACCATTACAATTTTAGGTATATTTCAGGACAAAACCAAGAAATGTATGCCACCAAGTTAATGGAATCCCCATCAACTTTTTTATTGGAACGCATATACAGCGCGCTCAATTTTTATGATATTACAAAAAAGTTTCGATTATAATTTTTACTTTTGTTTGGCAGCGCCCGCTTTAGAGCATGCGCGGTGATAAGTAATGGCGCCAGTCTTTCATTTTGTTGTATTGAATTTATGTTGTTGTATGAAAAAATATGTTCTTGCTAAAATTGTCAGATAATAGTGAATGTGAAAGAATTTTGCCTCCGCCCGATATCTTAGATGCGGCGACGGAAGTGACTCACAATCTACTACCAGCAAATTCAAGAAAACTACTCACTCTTGTAACTTCGACATTCATTTACCTAGTATATTCAACCCCAATGCACGAGTTTAAAAAAATAGTGTACATGAAACTACACATAACTAGGTATTGAAGCACTCGTGATTCTATATTTTTCTTATTTTAAGCACACGCTCTGTTTTAATATCCCTCATTATGCAAGTTTTCTAAACCGCTATTCATCGCTTTGGAGGGTATGTTCGAATAAGGATCTAAGTTACATCGACATACAAATTTGTACGGAAGGTTTAATAATAGAGACGACACCTATATTTAAAGCGTGTCTTAATAAATGTGATAGATTAGCAACTTCTACTAACGTTTTAATAGATATTTTTACCCTAATAATTGAACATACTACAACAGCTTACAATTTATTAAAGCCCAAAGAACATGATTTTCTGGATTGTTAAATATGTAATACAAGAGAAAAAATCACAAAATGGCAGGTCTTTTAACGATCAAGGTATTGCCGTGGTCATCATCAAATGTAGATATAAAAGTTGCAATGACCTTAAGTTTTAAGCTCCTAAAAACTACTGCAAGTTTTCGGAACAACAAATCTGCTGACATCAAAGTCCGAGAAAATTAATCATCTGAAATTCACTTTTAAGTTAAAACATCGTTTTAAGACGCGACGGATGATGGTGTCTTCCGAAGTATCAAGTATCACGTGGACTATTCATCTAAAATCCTTAACAAATTGACAAAATCTTCGACTATGTGAAAAAGTTGTCCCTCTGTTGATATATTGGAAGCTCAACTTCTGGGGAGCGGTCGTCCATTTCATTAGCTCTGTCGTTTTGTGGCAACTCTTCTAACGCTTTCACTGTTGAAATATTACAATTTAATCGCCTATCAACGTGCACAAAAGTGATGTTTAGCTAATATTCATATAAAATTTCAAATTGTTTTAATTTTCTTTTATTTAAATATTTCAAATTAGGGCCAAGGAAACAAACAACTCACAAAATACAAAAATCCGCAAACAAAAACAATCTCAAGTTAAGTGAAACAAATTCGTGAAGAAATGGACAGTAGGAATGCGAAATAGTAAACAAAAAAGAACTACTCACAACTGTATGCAAAAAACGTTATCATGCTGCAACGCAGGATAGCAGGATCTTCAAAGGACCGCCCAGAATTGGCCGATGCTTTAATTATTTATGATATGGTAGTAGCTTATGTTATTGGTTTAAGGTGTTTATAACTAGTGTCGTGGTTGTGAGTTTTGAGTGAGTGTGACAAGTCAGTCGTTCGCGGTGGACGGTCCTTGGTCAGTGTTGGTTCCTGTCGAAGATGGGACAATCAACATCAAGCGATTGTTACATGCTCCAGTAAAAACACAAGCTTCAAGTGGGTGTTAGTCACACCGAACTGATACTAGAATTGTTTTCAAATCATATAATGATAATAAAAAATCGTAGTATGTCATGGACTTAATAAAGTATGTACTCGTAAATCGGTTTAATTTGTCACAACACAACTATACATTGTACATGCGTTCAGACTCAAACACAAAATAATACGGGCCAGTCAATCAATGGACTAGACTAGTACACCCGCTTGAAAATTGAACATTTTTGCATACCATTGTACTCCATCATAAGTGGTTTTTACAGCGAAAAATCACCATGTCAAAATATCAAACAATTCTAATATCGTTCAAAAATTAAAATTGCAAATCATAGTGCAATCAACACATCTAATTCTACATGTGGGTAATAATTTAAATCGATGCGGGAACAGAAGTGAAGTTATAGGTCAATTAGCAACATTAAATCAATTCGCTGATAAATTAAACTGTGCTCTGACTGAACGGATCGGATACAGTATCCAACTTCATCCAGCTTGTGGAAGGGCTGCTTAACTGTAGCCCAAACTGAGGTCATTAATCATCCCGCAAGCAAACAACTATGAGACTTACATTGAAATCTATGCGGTCGCATTAATAAAACTTGTTAACTCTTTATTTTGTAATAAGTAATATTGAATTTGACAGTTCACGAAGTAATTAAAGATCCCCAGGAATCAACTTAATAGCATCGTTCTCTGATGCATCTTTCATAATCAATTCAGTGTGTTATACGGTACCCTATCCTATTTATTATTAACGTAAATTTTAATTTTATCACTATCTTTTTCATACTTGATTCACAGTTTAATGTATCAAGCTAGTATTCATACTCAACAAATACGTCACACAGGATAATCTAGAACGTGTTCTTACCGGCGATAATCTTGCTCATTTCCGTGACTTGCTTCGCGAGGATCTGGTTCATTTGGAGCAAGTGTTCCCTCTGCCTCTTGTCTTGGTCGTCCGGGCTCTAATTTATCGAAGCACAGACAAAGTATGCAATTTATGCCATTTACTTTTATACAGCCAACATTCAAGCGGCTATTTGGACTTAATGTTTGTAGACACAGTGCAATTACATGTTACATATTTCTTATAAGAATTCTTTAGTAAATAATACAATTTTATACATCGAGAATAGAAATCATTGCTAATTTATGGAACTATCAGACTTGAAGTTAAAATACAAAAAAATGTTGTGTAAAATGGGTGTTATAAATCAAATTAAAGCAAATTCTAAATCAATTAATTTCCTTAGTTCTTGTCTACAAACATACAGTCTGTCATATAATTTGACATAATCATATAAATGAACATGCTTAAATAATAAAGAAAATCAGCACAATGAAAGCAATGCGAGCCATGACACGATGTAAATTTTCATGAGTGTTTTAAATAGTTTCAGGCTTAAAATTTTTGATAGATTGATGGTTAAGTATGTAAAGAGAAAAAATTCTTTGAAATGAGTTTATTAGTGAAAGAATAAAAAATGAAATACAGTATCAGTTAGTGACACAATGATTGATCTTTAGCGCATTCTTCCTAACAATTACAGAAAGATTTCGAATAATTTGTTTATAGACACACTATAATGTGATAGAAAATGAAATATTTTATGTATTAAAGTAGGTACTGAATATTAGATGCATTCTTCTTAAATAATTATAAGAACAATTTTAAACAGCTTTATAATACAATTTTGAATAGAAATTTAAACTTTTGATACATCACTCGGATATCACTAGAAATATTAATTCCAATTTATTAAATACTAAGCTCTTCTTCAGTCCTGAACTGTAAAGAACATTCAGTAGCCCCTGCACTATCTAAAGCCAATGCCGCACACGTGATGAAAATCGAAGTGCTAGATAAAGTTTTGAATATGTACATGCGCACTCATATAAAATGTAGCATAGCTAAGAATATGGACAGTGTAAGAGAACGGTATTCATTGTGGCAAACGTTCAACAAACCTTATTGGGGTCAGCTGACGAGCTTGTCAGCATTTTCTTAATTGACTCAACTTTTTCTTGACGTTTCTGTTGTTCTTCCGGGGACAGTTCTGGAGGCTGTAGAAGAATTGCACCTATTTAAAACCTTATTATATTTAGCTAAAATTGTAGTACAAATGCTTTAGTTTAACTACAATCAATTAATTATGGGTAGTATTTAAACGAGTGACTGTAAATGAAAATTTTACGAGACAAAAATAATTAATTTGGGTTATTGTATTACTAAGTGACCGAGTGACTGCGAATGACGATAAATGAACAGTAAGTTATAAGCATTCATTCGAGTTACTTCATATACAAAATGAGAAGCTGCATAATATTTGAGCGATCTAATATTTGTTTGAGTGACACTCAAACAAATATTAGGTCCTGCGTTTTTTTCAGTATTTGGCAAATGATTTATTTACAGTGAGCGGCATTTTATCTTAAATGAAGTGTTCCGAATAGAAAAACCACTTTGAAAAATACCATAATGAGCTTTGATTTAATTTTTTTTTTATTTTTGTTATTAGTTTATAGAAAATTAATAACGAAAGAAGAAGGGGAGCTACCCCCTGTACCTACCACTCCCCCCTCTCGGTGATGCGTAGTTTTCGAGATATTAATTTTTAAAATTTTCACAAACCTAATCTCAAAATGTATGGGGGAAAAGGTTGGGTTGTGTATTAATCATTATTGTGACGCACCTTGAACCTATTTAAGAATTAGAAGATGTTAAAATTGGAAGGTCTTAATAATATGATTTCAGTTAATATCCAAAATCGATTATTCATAACCAACTTTTTGTAAGCTCTTTCTGGATTTTATTATTAATTAATATTCGTCGTCAGTTTAGTTAATTATTTCGCTTACTCAAATTCAACCGCTCAAGTTATTAAAATAGTAATCTCATCATCAGTCGCTACCTGTTTTTTTATTCGATCGTTTTATTATTCCCAATTAATTATTCGAGACATCTTTTGGCTGATAAGAAGTCTTATGTTTAGGATTTATGTAAATATGAAGTTTAATATATTTCTAAATATCTATAAATTTCTACTTTGTTTTTGACTCAATAAGTGCCTGTAAAGGCCTTTGTTGGATGAAGATTACTGAAATTGAATTTTGAATTCTAGAAACTTATTCTTATAAGAAGTATAAGAGTACCGACATTTAGATTAAATTACATCGCTAACACTCAAAAAATATAGAAAAAATTACAGATTCTAGTTCACCATATAAATATGCATTTTTTTGCATATCATATCATAATAATAAGGTGATACCTTCCGCCATGCCTGTTGGTAGTCTGTTGTGTGGTAATAATGAGTAATTTATAAACAACATGAGCCAAAATACACTACTAGTTATAAATTTAACACTTTGAAGCAGTTTGTTATATTACCTATAACTGTAGCAAGATCATTGAACTACGCGCGGCGCCGATTATTTTCTCGCTCTAACACTGACCCTTCTCGCTCGCGCTGAGTTTTTGCACACGGCACTTATTGATCGAAGCGTATATAAGGCGGCAAGTGAGAAGGCGAACTCATTAGCTAGCGGTCCACCGTTGCGATAGCCCACTCTGCAGTCCTTCGGTGTGATCATGGTTACGGGGTGCGATAGCATACCAGCAGCCCACTCTGACACCAAGTAAGCTAAGGGATGCGATAGCGTTCACTGCAGTCCACCCTTATACTTTAGCTAGAATACCTATTTATTCTATCTAAGAGTACCTATGTTTTTTGTATGCTAAGTTTATTTCATTTTACATCTACAATCTGGCACCTAACGTAAATAAAAGTAAACGAAGAGCACAAAAACTAAGAGGGTAGACGAAAAAACTATGACGACTTCACCGACAGTGACACTTAGTGAAGAACAGTTAAAAAATAGTGGCACACCGTCATCTTTACCATCAACAATGGCGCAACATAAAAATTTTACGCGTTGCAACCTGCGATTTGACGGTGAAACACGAGATTATAATACAGTTGAACAATTTATATCCGGCATTGAGGTCTATAAACAAATGGAAGGAATCCCGGACGATGACGCCTTGGTTGACTTGCAATTGTTACTACAGAAAACGGCAAGCACTTGGTGGCAAGGTATTCGTAGTGAAACAAAAACATGGTCGGCAGCATTGAAAAGTCTTCGTTCAGCATTCGCTCCACCAAGGCAACCCCATGACATATATATGGAGATTTTTTCAAGCCCACAAGGACAAAATGAGCCAATTGTCGCTTTTTTATGCCGCAAACGTGCTTTGCTTGGTGAATTACCACCAAAACGCCATAAAGAAGACGAACAATTGGACTTTATATATGGACTGTTGAAATTAAGTCTGAGACAAAAAATTTCGCGTAACGATATCAAAACATTCTCAGAATTAATAGAAAAAGCACTACATCAAGAATCACTGCTAGCGAGAGATGAGCCCGTAGCGAAACATATAAGCTCCCATGTACCTTCTACAAGCAAGAACTCTCAGGGATTGAAAAGATGCCTAATCTCTCGAAATGAAGGACACAATTTCGAAGAATGCCACAAACGTCGCGCTTCCCTAGAAAAAGAAAACTTAAAGGAGAAAGAGGATATGCAAGAAGAGAAATCAATTATTACCTGCTATGACTGCGGTGCACCAGGCGTGTTTCGTAGTAACTGCGAGGTGTGCAAACATATAGAAACATCACCGAAACCAGTGGCTTTCTATTGCATGCAGGTCACCTTAGGAGAAAATGTAATGATACCCACTATCAAAATACAAATTCATGGACAATTTTATTACGCCTATATCGACACGGCAGCTCGCAGCAGTATTGCTGGTACCAAACTCTTCGAAACTCTGATGAGTACTGGAGCACAATTTAATGAACGTTGGACTGATGTAGCTCTAGCAGATGGAAGCGTAACACTAAAAAAACTTCTCACTACAGCAGTATCTGTGACAATCGGCAAACTAACGCTGCCTATTACATTATCTGTTATATCAGTTGCCACAGACAACCGTACATTATTAGGAATTGACTTTTTGGAAGCGGCTGGTATTGTTTTAAACTTGCCTCAACGATTTTGGTACTTTGCCAATAAGCCAAACGAAAAGTACAACTTCCTATAGCTCAGGAATGAGATAATTCCTATATCAAAAGTACCAAGGAAAATGTTTCTTATGAAGAATTAGAGTTTGGAATTTCTTAAAATAGGCTGATGAACTAAAAATGCTTTCTCCTATGCCCGACACACCATCGCCGCTGCGGAATGAATCTTTTCCACCGAAGAAACCACACTGGCAGCTGATCTGGAGTCTCCAAACTCGTCCACGAGAACTCCCTTTTGCCAATTCACGTGCTGACTCTAGAATTGATTTTCCAATAAATCCTATTATTATTGTATTCTATTGATATATTAATAACCCCTAACGAAAGGCCATTTATTGAATATAAATCAAAAAGAACAATTTGATGACTTATTAACAAAATATTAAGTAATCTTTGCAAAAAATGGTGGACTTACAAAATTTATAAAACATAAATTAGATACAAAACGTCACCAACCAATATCAGTAAAACCTTTTAGACTTTCACCAGATAGGCAACAACAACATAGACTACCGTAAATTTAATAAAATAACGGCACCCGATAGATATCTTCTACCACGTATAGATGATTTGTTACATCAAGCAAAGGCCATGCTTTACATGTCAACGATTGATTGACCAAAAACCTGACTAGGTTTTTGGTAATTAAAGCTTATGAACTAAAGCGTTCATCAAGGAATGCTTTAGTTTCTACCCCAATTTTGAAACAAGCTGCCTTTGAAGACCCGTTTACTATCAAAATTGACGCAATCTATTTTGCAGTAGGTGCAGCATTACTGTAGGGTGAGGGTGCGAATGAATATCCTATTGAGTATACTAGTAGCCATTTACTTACCTTTACAGAGAAAAATTATACTGTCACCGAGAAGGCCAACTATGGCCAAGAGGCCTTGGCCATAGTTCGGGCAGTTACAAGATTTAGACTGGTACTAATTAGATTTAGAGGGTACATTAACGGTACTAACTTTTTTACTATAACTGATCATCAACCACTTAAATTGTTATTAAACCTAAAGTCACCCACAAAATGACTTGCCAGGTGGGCTCTTCAATTACAGCCCTATAATTTCGAAATTAACTACTGTCCAGATAAAACCAATATTAGCTGGTATTAATAATATTAATATTAGTAATAATATTGTCTTGATAGTGTATTAGCAGATACACTATCAAGGCCTCCATGTAATGATAAAAATGATGGACCATGTGAAGTATGCGCAGTAGAACTCGATGTGCCTAAAAGTGAAACTAAAATTCGTAAGGAACAAGAAAATGACGAAAATTTAAAAGTTATTATAAATGCATTAGAAGACAAATGTGAATGTGAAGATTATATACAAGGGACAAGAAAAGGATATCTTTTGAATAAATGTGTGTTATAATGCTTTACTCAAGAACAAGAAGGCGAAAACCCTTAACTACTTGTGCCTAAGCATAAAGTAAAATGATATTAAAGACACTACATGACACACCTACTGCTGGACATCTAGAAGAAAAAACAGAACAGTAAAACGAATAGAGAACAACTTTTCTGGAAAGGACTACGAAAAGATGTTATCAAATATGTAAAAACATGTATTGAATGCCAAAGATATAAGCCAAGGAATCTAAAACCAGCGGGCTTGTTTCAGTCAACCGCGAATTGTCAAAGATTTGAAGTACTTTCAATAGACTTATTCGGACCATTACCACGAAGTTCAAATGGTAAAAAATGAATACTTATAGTAGAAGACACAGCGTCACGATGGGTTGAATTGTTTGCACTCGTGGAAGCAACGGCCCAGCAATGTGCCCTTACTCTAGTTAATGAAGTACTTCTAAGATATGGCTTGCCACGAAGAATATCAAGTGATAACGGCACACAATTTATATCCGTTGTAATGTTACAACTAACTTATTGTCTTGACATCGATTAAATTTTGAGATTTCCAATTTCTTTATTCCAGAAATTATACCATATCTTAGACAACTTTCTAAAGATTTGACTATAGTAAAAGATAATGTTGAAACCATGCAAGATAACAAAATAAGAAGAGCTAACCAAAATCGGTCCCCAGACCCTGGTTATAGCATTGGTGAACTGGCTATTATAGAAATTCATCCAGTCAGTCGTCAGGACAAACAATTTCTGCAAAACTTGTTGGAATGGACCTTATTTCATTATTAAAAACACGGAAGCTCAATATATGAGGTTTCTAATCCCAGCAATCAAGGAAATTCTGTTGGGCGATATCATACATCAGCAATACTGAACAGTAATTAATATGAACAAAGACAAGATAAGACTACGAAGCCAGTCCAAAGTCGACCAAAAAAAATCCATCTACCTAGTCCTGGTACTCCTACGGGACGTCAGCGAGTACCAGAGGGGGAGACTGTAACAAGATCATTGAACTACGCGCGGCGCCGAATAGTTTCTCGCTCTAACACCCTTCTCGCTCGCACTGAGTTTTTGCACACTGTATTAACGGATCCGCGCATACAGTGTGTAAAAAAACCCTGTCCGATCCATTAGGTTAGTTTTAGGTATCAAGATTTGGTTCTATTTATGTAATCATTTTCATTAAATGAAAGAAAAAAATTACCCTGTTGAAAAAAGTAAAAAAATGTAAAAATTGAAATAGATTGAAAACTAGATTATAAAAGCTTACATACCGTGCATAAAAAGAACCGCTTGCTTACCACTGTGTAATGCAGTGAAAAATTTCTCCCATTTTATGGGTAAATAGTATTCAATAGGTGACAAAAATGCAAACTTAAAAAATCGATAGCAAAGTTATTTTCTTGAATTAAGAAAATTGGATATTTATTTTGGCGATTTTAATTAGATACCTATATGCCCCTGTCAGATCTGACAGGGTTTTTTACACACTGTATATAAGGCGGCGATCACGAAGGCGAATTTGCCAACCGATGAAGCCTTAATGAGCTTAGGGTTAAAGGCGTAAGGTGGAGTTTAGTCGGTAAGAGTCCGACATAACCTGTATGGCCGGCCGTGCAGGTATCCATGAGGATTCTCCACCTGCACTCTGCATAGTGGTTAAAAAAAGCGAATTCACTAGCTAGCGGTCCGCCCCGTTGCGATAGCTCACTCTGCAGTCCTTCGGGGTAATCATGGTTACGGAGTACGATAGCATACTAGCAGTCCACCCTGACACCAAGTAAGCTATGGGATGCGATAGCGTTCACTGCAGTTCACCTTTATGCTTTAGCTAGGATACCTATTTATTCTATCTTATAGTTCTTATGTTTTATGTATGCTAAGTTTATTTTCAATATAGTTCTATCACCGACGATTGGCGTTTAATTTTACATCTACCCTATCATTGCCTATTATTTAAATAGCTGTACAGCTTTATTGGCTAGACTTCATACTCGTACATTGTGAAACAAATCTTTTATCTTATCACAATGTCACATATAGCGGACCAATACCTATGCCGCATCAGCAAACTCAAAAATCTTTATTCAATATAGACCTTTACAGGCACTCATTGATATCAAACAAATACAAACAAATTAATTGAACATGTAAGAAACTAAGGTAAGCAATGAAATTTAACCTTGTATGTACAGTCGACAAAGTTGCCGGTCTACCAGTAGAGTTTTTTTGGTCAGCGATATTTGAAAAAGTAAAAGCGTTAAAACTGGTTTTAATACTATATAAAATAGAAGTATTTTTGGATTTTCATATATGATTTAAATTATTGCTTTATACCTCTTATTGTTTTAAATATTGCTTCCCAAAAAAACTCTACTGGTAGACCACGTAATTTGTCGACTGCACATATATACACCCCAACTATAATTAAGACGTATACAAACACAAGTGAAATGAAGAAGCGCTCACCTTCTCGGGGATGTACCGCTCCGGTATGAGTATCTTCTGCGGTGCGGCCAGCAGCTGGTCGATGGCGGTGTCGGCGAGCCGGCGCGCGGGCGGCGGCAGCGCCGAGCGCACCACGTCCGGCGCCGGCGCCGCCCGCAGCGCGCGCTCCATGTCCGCGTCGTCCAGCGACCGCCCGAGCTTCTGCTGACACAGGGGCGCGTTCAGAGCCTTCGCGCAAAGTATAAGGCCTACTGTCCATGGAGGCGTTAGTTAGTTAGTTTGACTGGGCTCTTTCGCACTTAGCCTCATGATTGGGCCATTGTGCGTTCTGACTTTACGTCAGCCTCTATCCTACTCCATCCATCCCAGGTCCTACCAGAATGCCAGCAGCCTCTGTGGGCTACTACATGCATCCGGCATGGATGCCGGGGAGTGGAGAAGTTTTGCCCGTTGATCAGCCACGCTTGTGCATTCCATAAGAACGTGCTGTGTGCATAGAGGGCTGTCTGTAACCCCTATTGTGAATAGGTGTTTGTTTAGGTGTCCGGTTATAGTAGCTATAACTTTTCGGATTTTGCCTCTCTTTAGTCTGATGAGGGAACGGGCAAGCTTTTTGGATGGTACCGGGATTGCGTCTTTTGTTTGCTTGCATCCCCCATTGGCTCTCCAATCTGTTAGATGTTCCACGGAGGCGTATCGTCATAGACGCTTCAAAATAATTACGATTCACACCAACCAAGCGGCGGCGTAGCGCACCGGAGCGCATTTCACACTGTGCTAAAGTAAATTCAGACTTCTATACAAACATTAATGTTCATGTTTGCATGTAATTTACGCTGTTTGGAATGCGCGCGTACGTCAAGGCCGGTCGGTTCCTCGCGTACGCAGTCGGCACCTCGCGTACGCCGTCGGCTCCTCGCGTACGTCACGTCAATACCGCGAATAGAAACTGACTGCGACACGAAAGCATTTACATTTACGAGCATGCTCGCGGATACGCGAGCACGCGCCAGGGGCCCCGGGTTCGAGCACGGACGTGGCCGACTACCGGCGCGTGTTCGCGCATCCATTGCGTGCGACGCGACGCGCTGCGCTCCTGCGTCACCCGGTTGGTGGGAATCGTACTAGACTCCGTGCAGCTTGTGCAGCCCGGCGTACTAAACTCTGTCCACGAGGTGTATTGCACGCGTACGGTACAATAATTTGTGACGATGCAGTTGAATGACGACAACATTATTTTGGTTTATTACTACATACAGTGGCATTGAATAAATGTTATGTTATTACATAATTAAATAAGTACAAAATATATAAAAGTAGGTGCTCACTCGTTCATTTAATTTCATACGCCACCTCATATTCAGCTCGATTATTACGATTATTTGTCTGAAGACAGATTCTATTGTATACAAACACGGGTATTTTTCCACTAATTTAACAAATTTGACCGCCATTTTTACTTAACTAAACACGTGCGTTTAGTCGATGTACGCCCAGGCGTATAACATGCAGTACCGCAGACGTCAAAATAGTTCAAGCAACCTTAGCATTGTTCTAATGTTATTAACAGACTCGCGTTAACATCTTCAAGATGCCACGTGGAGCAGCGAAATGCGTAGAACCTAAGTATTTGCATGTTCATGTAGTAATAATTAGTGATATTCCCTTATGCAAATGGAGGATAGGAGGCCTGCACCAATTACTGACATGTTTGTCGGAAGTCTTGCTTTATACCTACTCATTAACTATTTAGTGTTTAGAGATAATTATGGCAATTATCTCTAAACACTAAATATTTTACTGTATTTTATTTGCACGAGTACTACGCACACTTAAATAAATCTACACTTTTGGAATTTAGTCGTGTAAGTATATTTTTGGTTTAAAATATTTTATTTATTAAGCCCGACGTTTCGACTTAGCTTTAGTCATCCCCTAACCACAAATGCTAAAAAGCGTTCTAAGGAAAGTAACGAAACGTATTTGAAAGTTTTACTGAATATTTTATCAATAAACAGAACTTACATCCTGATTGTATCCATCTTTAGGGAGTTCATTCAATGTCTTCGCGCTGAGATGGTGTGGTGCAGTGTAATGCCTCCTCTTCTCCTTAGGGACCTGTCGTCTATGAAGCGACCCGTTCTTCGGTTCCCCAGACATCTCCGTTATAATCTGCTTAGCAGCCTCGCTCTTGAAAATCGGCGATAACTCCATGTGGGACCTCGTCAAACTAACTATGCTGCTGGTCTTCGAGAGCGGATCATTGGTCAATGTTCTGGAGCTGTCAGTGGGACTGTTCAGGTATTGCGTTGAAAGTGATACGGTTCTATCGTAAATAGATTTGTCGTAGCTCTTCTGGTAGCTACTGCTTAAAGAGGACATGTCGCGTGAATAGTCATAGTTAGAAAGGGATGGGCTCGAGGGGTATTTGGGGCTTAACTCCATGTTCTTATTATCGTTCAAACGAAGGTAGTTGGGCGGTTCGACTTGTGGCTTGGAGTAGTAGTCTTCGAACTTGCTGAAATCGTTTCTGGGTGCGGATGAAGTCCGCGCGTAGTTCAATGACTGGACCAGTTCCTCCTCGATGAATTGGTCAAGGTTGTTGACGCTGCTGCCGGGCCAGTCCGACATCGGCTGCAGTGAACGCTCCCTGTCCCTCTGCCGTCGCTCGCTTTCGCGCTTCACTATGCGAACTGTCTTGATCTCTTGTTTTTCTACGTTGGACAAATTACCTGCGGCAAACAAGACACTAGGTTAAAAACACTTACCGTCTTATTACAAAACAATTGTCTCAACCAGACGCTGTCTCTATCTATGTATACTAGCCTTCCTCTCGCGACTTCGCCCACGTTTCTACTATTAGCGGTTACGGCTGTGCATGCGTCTATAGATGGGAACATCTCCTTTTCTATATAATACTAGCTTTCCGCTCGCGGCTTCGCCCGCGTTATTATTGTTCTCCCGTGGGAATTTTATATTTTCCCGTAGGAAAAATTACTTTGTAGCCTATTATATAGAAGACTGTTATTTATATTTAGGAGCTCGGATAGTAAATTCCATAGAAATTAGAGCAGAATTTCAATATTTTCCATAGAAACTTCCAACCCCTATTTTGCACCTTAAGGGGGTGAATTCCAATAAACCATGAAACACGTATTAAATGATTTTTTTAAGTGCATATTTTTCCATACAAACTTGCAACCCTTTCATCCCTTCAGTGTTATTTTTTTTTTAAATCCCTTCTTAGTGGGCGCCCGCATTTTGAATTAAAACAACTGCCGAAATTTCACGTTTCTACCATTAGCGGTTACGGCTGTGCGTGTGTCTAGATATAGATCTGATACAATTATTTTGCACAACAAAGTAACTTGAACTCACCAAATCCAGTATGCTGCATCTCCTCACTAGTAAGTGGAGATGTGATATCGTGTCCACCGCCCCTGGTGTCCACGTACAATGGTGTTTCCATATTATTCGGCTCGTAGTGACCAGGCGGCATCACTGGACTGGCCATTTCGTAGTCGTACTCTCCTTGGCCGTGATCTATTGTGTGACCTGTATCAAGGTTGGTCTCCTGCCAACATGACTGCGGACGGCGTTTCCCTGTGTAAGCGATAAAGTTTTGGTAAGCATGTGGATAGTACTATAATAAACAATGTCAGCTTTACAGGGGCAGATCCAGGATTTCATTTTTAGGGGGCATGGGGTCCATGCCACTCTATCATGTATCCGCCAATGCAGCTCTATTGAAAGATGACTGACATAAATATTCGATCAACGTGAGCACGTTTTGAAATCCGCATATCAAGCTTAAGAGCTCGACAAAGACCGCAAAGCCCTCGGCTGTTGTTTTTAATGAATACGATCTCGATGTGATTATTTACACGGAGCGAATACTCATTCCAGACGTCATTTACCTTAATGGTAATACTGTATATCATCTAGTATACCGTAGACCGAAGGGTAATAAAAGCCGTTGATATCATACATAGTCATATTATCTCCTCCGCGAAAACAAACATTCCTCTCTTGCCAAATGGAAATCGACTAACACTTTCTAGAAATTGTTAGATGCGGCCAGACAAATTAGAAAATTGTCTCAATTGCTTTGTTATATTCATAACAGCAGTCAGAATTTCTAATTAAACCAAGTATATGATTGCACAAACCTGGTATAGATTCTTGTGTGGTCTGTAACGCGTGGGACTGCTGCGTGAGGTGTCGGACTGCACGGCTAAGTTCTTGTCGCTGCCGCTGCAGCGCTGACACCAAATGTTGGACTCTAGACACCTCTACATCAAAAAAAATGATTTCAGAATGTGTTTGTCAATACTGAGTCTTTTTCGCGCCTTAGTTATAATACCACTCAACCCGTATCCAGCTTACTATGCAGTTTACGCCAGTCTAGAACATTCCATATTGCATCAGCCGCCGCGACCACGAGGTGCTGACTACACAAAACGTGATCGCCCGCTATTCTACGTAAATGTCCATTGTTTCGGTCACTTCAATTTCTAACATCGAATTGTCGTCACGTACCTATTATAATTAGCTCTGTAATTTTTTTAATAAAGTACTTATAGAATTTTGGTTTTTTTTACAACTTGGAGCTGCAGCTAACATAATTGGCGCAGTCGGTAGGATATTCGCGGTCGGTTTCGCATTACATCAGGAAGATCTCCGTAAGTCGAGCCGCCCGAGTGGCTACTAAGTCGCGTCCCGAATATCCGAATCTACATCCCGTTGCTGCAGCCAAGAGTATCCAGACCTCGATACCGTAAGAAAAGCCGAAGATGATATTTATGTAAGTACATTAGAATCTTCTAGTGTATTGCTATTTTTTTATCCCTTAAGTCCTTTTTCAATATCCAAGATTTCCTTTTTTAGGCAATCGAGGCAACGTAGTTTAAGTTTATCTTCCAGATCAAATTTTTATGATAATAATAGAGATTTGAATATTAGTGATATAAGTTGTAGTTTAGAAAAAGTCGACATGGCCGACTTAGATCAAATATATAAGGCTCTTCGCCTGGTTCCCGACTTTGATGGTAACCCAAATGTATTGACACGATTTATACAATTGTGTGACCAACTTGTAACCGAATTTATTGACAATGACCCACATAATGAGTTACATAAGCTGGCCTTGATCAACGGAATACTAAATAAAGTCGTTGGTCCGGCAGCTCGACTTATCAATTCGAATGGTATCCCGTCTAATTGGATTGGCATCCGTAACGCGCTTATTAATAATTTTTCTGATCAGCGAGATGAGACCGCTCTGTATAACGACTTAGCTCTCTTAAACCAGGGTTCAGGTTCACCTCAGGAATTTTACGAGAGGTGCCAAAATCTTTTTGCAACCATAATAACATATGTCACCTTACACGAGTCTCTACAATCGACTATCGACGCGAAACGAGATCTTTACAAAAAACTTACACTACAGGCTTACTTGCGTGGTTTGAAAGACCCGCTAGGGTCACGTATTCGGTGCATGCGCCCCGAGACTATAGAGAAGGCACTCGAGTTCGTTCATGAGGAGCTTAATACAATGTATTTGCAACAACGTAACGATCAATTACCAGATAAAAAATATCAACCTCAGGTACCTTCTCCTCAGCAAAAATTTTTACCTAAATTTAGTATGCCACAGCCTATTCCTAATATACCGTATGCTAAACCGTTTGTTTTTAATATGCCTGGCAGTTCAGCCCGGCCTCAGCAACTTGTACCCTTTACACCACCTCAGTTCAGGCAAAATTATAATCAAATGCAACAGGCAGGTCCATCCCGTACACAGCGTATGTTCGGTGCACCGCCACCAAATTATAATGTTCACAGTGCTTTTAAGATGCCACAGCGCAATCCCGCGCCTATTTCTCAGTTCCCGCGTCCGATGAGTGGCGTTAGCCATTACGTCACAAAACCGATGCGTCCTAGTAACCCTTTCGGTAACGCTCATGATTGGACAAAATCTGGCAATCCACCCCCCAGTAACTATTTTAAAACTCGGGAGATGAATTTTAATGACTGTATGTCTTACGATTTTATACCTGAAGAATATTATGATGATAATTATATGTATAACTATGAGCCTTATGAATATGCTGATTATTACTATGCTGACTATCAACCACCGTATTATCAGCACGAGCAAGATGTTAATAACCCAGAGCAGTCACAAGTTACTGAGCTGTCGCAAACTGATAATAATCAGGATTTTCAGAAGGGCCCCAAATTAGACAAACAAAAATAGAGGTCAACCTTCAAACCCAGCGTCAATTACCGTATATTCAAATTAAAGATCCTCCCCTTAAGTTACTCATAGACACGGGAGCGAATCAATCATTTCTTAGCCCTGACGCTGTTGATACATTTTATAACAATGTGCCCTTAGACTACAATCCCTTTGAAGTATGCAATGTACATGCCGTCACTCGTAGCGATTATTCGATAACCTTACCATGTTTTTTAGAATTAAAGGATGATAGTGACGTCACCTTTTTTATTTATAAATTTCATAACTATTTTGACGGTTTAATCGGTTCAGACCTATTAGATAAATGGGAAGCCACTATAGATTTTAAAACTAAATTACTTAATACTAAATACGCATCTAACTCTATCAAAGTTTACGATTCTCGCAACGCCAATCTATATGAGGATATTATTCCTGCTGGCTCATCAAAATTAGTAAAATTACCAATAAATGTTAAAGATGGAGATGCGATTATTAATGAACAAACTATATCTAATTGTAATATATCTGAATGCTTAACTACAGTAAAAAACAATCGCGGTATAGTAGAGATTCACAATCACTCTCGAAATGACATTATCTTTTCCATGGATAGACCCGTGCAAGCAGAGATCTACACAGAATCCGTGTGCACTAAGCAGATATCATCTCGTGTCAATGAAGTTCTTTCAAAATTACGTACTAGTCATCTTAACGAAGAGGAACGCCTTAATCTAGAATCTCTTTGTGCGCGATATGCTGACGTATTTTATTTAGAAGGCGAGGCGTTAACCTTTACAAATAAGATCAAACATTCTATTAAAACGACTGACGAAATTCCTGTATATACAAAAAGTTACCGATATCCATTTATTCACAGAAAGGAAGTTCAGGACCAAATTAATAAAATGTTAGAACAGGGAATTATACAACCATCAGACTCAGCCTGGAGTTCTCCTATTTGGGTTGTACCCAAGAAGGCTGATGCCTCAGGCAAAGTCAAATGGCGCATAGTCATTGACTTCAGAAAGTTAAATGAAAAAACGCTCGACGATAAATATCCAATCCCTAACATATCTGATGTCTTAGACAAGCTAGGCAATTGTCACTACTTTACAACCCTCGACTTGGCTAGTGGGTTTTACCAAGTTGAGATGAATCCCAAGGACGTACCGAAAACCGCGTTCAATGTAGAGCACGGCCATTTTGAGTTTTTGAGAATGCCTATGGGTCTCAAAAATAGTCCGTCCACCTTCCAGCGAGTGATGGACAATGTTCTAAGGGATCTGCAGAATACTATATGTCTAGTATACCTAGATGACATCATAGTCTTCAGCACATCCTTGCAGGAGCATATGGTGAACCTTGAGAAGGTATTTCAAAGACTTCGCGAATCTAACTTTAAAATACAGATGGATAAATCTGAATTTTTAAAGTTAGAGACCGCTTATCTCGGCCATATCATCAGTAAGGACGGTATTAAACCGAACCCTGACAAAATATCAGCTATAAAAAAATACCCGTTACCTAAAACTCCCACTGAGATAAAAAGATTCTTAGGACTTTTAGGTTATTATAGAAAATTTATCCCGGATTTCGCGCGAATAACAAAGCCTATGACACAGTGCCTCAAAAAAGGATCAAAAATTTTATTTGATCAACAATATTTAGATTGCTTTGAAAAATGTAAAACTCTTTTAGTCAATGATCCCATTCTCCAGTACCCAGATTTTAAGAAAGAATTTCTTCTCACTACAGATGCTAGTAACTTAGCTATCGGAGCCGTTTTGTCACAGGGTCCCATTGGGTCTGACAAACCCATAGCCTATGCGTCAAGAACACTCAACACCAGCGAAATTAACTATAGCACCATAGAAAAGGAGCTATTGGCTATAGTATGGGCTACAAAGTATTTTCGCCCTTATTTGTTCGGTAGGAAATTTAAAATACTCACCGACCATCGCCCTCTGCAATGGGTTATGTCCTTAAAAGAACCAAATTCACGGCTGACACGCTGGAGACTCAAGCTAAGTGAATATGATTTTTCTGTTATCTATAAACAAGGTAAATTTAATACTAATGCTGACGCGTTGTCCCGCATCGAAGTTCATAACGAAGAGATCAGTTCCATAGCTGTAAATCCTTCAGAAAAACCACCTTCCTTAGGAGATGAATCTCGTACTCTCACAGCTCACACTGATGCTGAAAACCCTATTCTCGAAATACCTATCTCAGATGATCCCCTCAATAAATTCCATAAGCAGTTAGTACTCACCATTGTTGAAGAAGTTAAAAGTCACCCTATTGTATCCAAGCCCTTTGACAGTCACATGCGCACCAGCATCCAGCTATCTAAGTCTAACCTCGAGGAAGATGTTGTTAAAGCTGTAAAAGAATTCGTTAACCCCAAGGTCAAGACAGGTCTCTTAATAAACCCCCCACTAGAAATGTACTCAATCATCCCTATTTTACAAAATCATTTTAAAAATTCATCTATGTTTCTCGTGCTCACCAAATCTGAAATTGATAATGTAAAAGATTACCTTAAACAACAAGAGATTATTCGTAACTACCATGAAGGTAAAACCAATCATCGTGGTATTTCTGAATGTTACCTGTCTTTATCTCGCAAGTATTACTGGCCACGAATGAAAGAATCTGTAACAAAATATATTAATGAATGTAGTATATGTGGACAAACTAAATATGACAGAAACTCTATTAAACCTAAATTTCACATTGTACCTCCACCGTCCAAGCCCTTCGAGATTGTGCATCTCGATCTATTCAGTGTCGAAAATAATAAATATCTTACCATAATAGACGCATTCTCCAAATATGCTCAAGCATATTACATTCAAGATGGCACAGCAGTAAGTGTAGTTCAAGCCCTGTTAATATACAGTACCCATCATGGCCTCCCCTTAACTATAGTTACAGATAGAGGCCCGGAGTTTAATAATCAATTATTTTTAGAATTTTTAAGATTGCATAATATACAACACCACAAGATATTAGCGTATGCCCCAAATGAGAATGGAATGGTAGAACGCCTGCATTCAACCCTTTTAGAACATATCCGTATATTAAAATTAGAACATCGTGGTGAACCTATTTTAAATTTAATGCCCTATGCAATTTTGGCGTACAACAGCTCTATACATAGTTTCACAAAGTGTAGACCAATAGATATTATAACAGGACATTTAGATCCTAGGGATCCCTTAGACATAAACTTGTCGGAAAACATGCTACAACAGTATGTCCATGACCATCGCAATAAAATGATTAAAGTATATGATATTCTTAACGAGTCCTCTTTGCATAAACGTACCGTTCTTATTGAAAATGCTAACAAGGATCGCGAGCCCGAAGTAGAGTATTCGCCAAATCAACAAATATTCATACGGAACCCGTTAGCTAGTAGACAGAAAACCGCACCACGATATACTAAAGATACCATTTTAGCCGACTTACCAATTCATATATATACTAAGCGTAAACGAGGGCCCGTAGCCAAATCACGCCTTAAGAGGTTACCCAACAGCGCTTCATTGTTACAGGATTCTGCTTCTAAGTCTGATCCCGGTGAAAGCGGAGGAGATATCACTAAGTAGCCTTGAAGATGGACCCGGAATATTACCTTTTAAATTAGGGTCAACTAGAATTACTTCGCATTACCACTCCTTTCTCCAACCTGTGGACTTAAAAGAGATAAGAAGTAGCATAGAATCCGTTAGGAATCAACTTAATAGTATATCCCCTCTGTTACACAATAAAACTTTATCGTTATACGAACCTCATATCGAGTACTTGCAGTCTAAAATTTCTAAGGTGTCTGAACAACTAAAAACTTTTGAACCCAGCCGCGCTAAGAGAGGTCTCATAGACGGTCTAGGATCTGTTATAAAAAGCATATCTGGAAATTTGGACTACACGGATGCTATTCGATATGACCATGCCATTCACATTTTACAAGAGAACGAAAATAGGTTAGCTTCTGAACTAAATCACCGCATGAGTTTAAACAGACAGTGGATGACTGAAAACTCAAATGTATTAGTAAAATTAGTAGATAATCAACATAAAATAGAAACTATGATAAATAAAATTGTAAGTAATTACACAAGTCATGATGTTGAAATAGTAAAAGTTGCACACTTGGCTCAATTTTTATTAATTCTAGGAGATAACATAGAAAGCTTATCAGATCAGTTAATAAGATTAGAAAATATGTTAGGTTTTATACGTGCTAAAAGTACTTATCAATCAATGTTTAAGTTATCTACTTTTAATGAAATGATAAATCGCTTAAGTTCAATTTATAATAAAGATCAACTAATAGAAATAAGCTTCAGAGAATACTTTGATATTTTAAAAATAGGATATTATTACAGCGATAAAAATTTAGTCTTAGTATTTAAATTCCCGATTGTCTTCCCTAAAACCTACACCCTGTATAAGCTTTCCCCGGTTCCTAACAAAAATAATACCGTTCTCATCCCCAAGAATCCCTATATAGCAATTCACGAAAAAGATTTTATGTACATAGAGGCAGAATGCCCGAAGGCTGGCTTTTGGTATCTATGTGAAGATAAGTACAATCAACACTACACGAGTCAACCCGATTGTATTCATGATTTAATTGCTACTCAACAAATCGACACATCATGCAAATTTACATCTGTTATAATGAAGATGGGAGCTCAAGAGCCCTTGGACGAAAAACACTACGTCATCAGTCTCCCTACACCAATGAAAGTTCGCCTTTCCTGTACTCAAACTCAGTATGACGTAATGCAAGGAAGCTTTTTAGCAGTCATTCCAAAGGGATGTTCACTACACACCGCAGACTTCACCATCAGTAATATCGAAAACCGTGTCAAGGGACAAGTAATGAGAATAATTAACTTTCCGGAAGTAGCCGTGAGTGAAGAAAATTATCAGAAACAACGATTGGTACTAAACTCCATTAACTTACGAAATCTCCATACAAGCAACACTGAGATATCATTAGAGTCGCCAGTACTATTAAATGACGCACAACGTGACGTCATATACCATACGACTATACCCATATACGTCATCGTGCTATGTGCAAGTATTATATGCATCGTACTTTTAACGAGATATTTAATGAAGAAATGTAAGGCAGAAAAAATAAGCCATGAAACAAAACCGGGAGATGGTATTTACTCTGAAATATCTATTGAGAAGAATCAATCTGGTGCAGCTCAACCGCCCAAGTTATCAGCGCTATTCTCCCAAAAACTTGCCAAATAGTCGCTGATCTTCAGGAGGGAGGAGTTATAATACCACTCAACCCGTATCCAGCTTACTATGCAGTTTACGCCAGTCTAGAACATTCCATATTGCATCAGCCGCCGCGACCACGAGGTGCTGACTACACAAAACGTGATCGCCCGCTATTCTACGTAAATGTCCATTGTTTCGGTCACTTCAATTTCTAACATCGAATTGTCGTCACGTACCTATTATAATTAGCTCTGTAATTTTTTTAATAAAGTACTTATAGAATTTTGGTTTTTTTTACAACTTGGAGCTGCAGCTAACATAATTCCTTCATTGTCTAATTTTCCTGTGAAAATATTATTGAAGCATATTTCTCTGCTCGATTTGGTGAAAACTACCAGAACGATTTTTTCATTATTTTCTATGCTCGCCGGGATAGCTGCTGTTATAGTAGGTACAGTAAGCTCTCATTCAAGCTATACATTTACACTACGAAAACCACCATTATTACGAGCATAAGAACGGTCTAAAGGTCAAACAGTATAGCTTTATAAGGAGCTTACTGTACATTAATTTCCTATCATTCATGATAATTTCTCGCATCTCAATATCCTTCCTAAAATTAAACTAAAATACAATTGTACAAAACACCACAAATGATATTGCTGTATGCTGCAATTTCCCTTTGCCTTTGCTGTTTTAAAGATACTAACCGTCCTCTAGCATGGCTGTAGGGTGCGCGGGGACAGCAGCTCGTCGAGCTTGCAGCACGCGTCGCAACTGCTGCAACTCGCGTTCCAACCGAGCGTTGTCTGCCACTGTCTGCTCCAGTTTCTGCGTGAGTAATACAAATACCTCAACTTTATCGTCGGCACGACACTTCTAAGTAGTATTTCAAATAAAAATCCGAATATAAGCAATCTTTTTTTGTTCCAGAATAATGTAACGAACTTTGTGCAATTAGATATTGTCAGTCCTGTCGTAACTTACTCGTATATTCTACACACAATAAATGATACGATCTATAACAGTAAGTAGAAGACTGTCACGGCGGTCACAGTACACAATATACCTAATGGCTTATTTATAGCTCGTTTTGCAGGCCGTCTTTGGTCACACTCACTGACTAGGCTTAATACCTGTTTAGTTATTTTTAGCTAGCCGTATTTGACCACAGACCGTTTTCGATGACCGAATACGTGTAACTTGTTTAAAACATGCATTGACCGACTTAATCTAAACTACCCAATTCAATAAACCGATTCGGTCAACCCGAATCCGGTTACTGCATTCGGTGACCGACTTTATAACCGTTTCGGTTAAACGATCCGATTCAACCGAAAGCGGTCACTGTATACGGTGCCAGACTAAACAAAAAAAAAACAAATATTGGACTCGTAACATATTGCAAAACTATTTCAGAACATGCATAATATAAAAAGGCTGCAGTGCTTAAAAATAAGATAGAAATATAATGTGCACTATAGACGAAAACCTTAGAAACCTTAGAATTATGCGCCAGCATGGAATGGACGCGTGCCAGTTCAGCTTCCAGCCCTGAACTAGACGCTAGGGACGAGCTGGGCCTGGTTGGCAGATCTCGTGGTGCGTTATCCAACTTTCCTCGTACTCCTGAAGAAATAGATACAATAATCATTAATATAAAGTAATACACAGAGTTTACTTTAATTAACTTGTAACGTCAAGACAGAACCAGACTTGTGGTCACCACTTTATTCATTGCCCAATCTGTTCGTTGCTTTATTTTGTAGCATTAGCAATTTTGCAAACCTCGTAAGCACTTGCTGCATTGGAAATGCAGCAAGTGCTTACGAGGTTTGCAAAATTATTATCATTACATACTTTAAAAAAAGTACCACTTTTCCAAAGATTTCCCAAACAACACAACAATAATGGTAAACTTACATGTTGATACAACATTTTAGTTTAGCATCATTGTTTCCGGTATAGCAGAATGTTGTATTCAGATTAGCATATCTTTTTTATATTTCACCTTATCGATTGAATTAACCTTTAAAAAACAAATGTAATTTTTTATTTTGTATACCTGTAAGTAAAGATTCGATGGCATCTTTGTCTGTTCTTAGCCCTTGAAGAATCGACGCTTCGTCGGCTAACTCCTGTTCTAAAGCCCACAACTCAGCAACTCTAGCTCGGGCTGCTTCTGTCTCTAGCGGTTTCCCTGCTGCAGCACTTTCTAACCATCTAAAATACAAAACAATGCTCCATTTATAGTTGATTTGACTCAAAAGGAATTATGTACCTATAGGTTATTAGAAAATATCACTTACCTCTGTTGTTCTAAAGCGTGTTCCGCAAGGACTTTTTGCCGAAGTCTCTGGTTTCTTTCTAAGCGTTCTACCGTCGAGCCAGGTCTATTATATAGAGAACCCAATTTAACCATGTTGTCCACTAATTGTACGAGCGGTTTGCTTTTTTCGTACTGATGCTCCAACTCCATAAGCTGCATACGAAGCTGTTCCAATCTATGCAAATTCTCTTCGCGTTCCATAGCTGTCAGAGAGCAAAGACTATCCTGAAATAAAAAATGAAGGTAGTGAGAGTTCAATTAATGTAACAGTGACGCACGTGTCGAATAAAAAAAGTGTTATGATAACAAAAAAAAAACAAAACAAAAATAAATAAAAAGGAACGATGAAACGATGAAAATAAATAAAACAAACTAAATAAAATCAAAAAGAAACAAAAAACACCTCTATACTATTAATTTGCGAGCGGCACTGTCCTATAGCGCGATGGGTGGCAGCATGCCGTCTCCGCAGTTGTATCAAGAGCAAAACAAGTTCTTCGTGAGTTCGACCTAGGAGCTCTCCAGCCGTCGGTACTTCACTTATCTGACTAACTTGGTTTGTTCTCTGGTCTTCTCTTTGCTATTAATAAAACAGCAACAAAACACAAAAGATAAATGAGAAAGACATCCTTCACCTCCATACAAACATAACAAATAGTACGTGAATAAAAACAAAAGTGACTGAAAACACTATAAACATTGCAAATGCTGTGATAATAAGATGAATACCAGATGGAACCATACAAGCAGGATTCATGACTTATTATAAAATCTACATTCAAAAAATTAAGTCCAACATAATACCTACTCTGAACTCAATACGCGAAAATACTTTTAAGATTACGATAACGTACCATGTCATCATTTTCGGTGTTTCTTCGAACTCTTGGACTAACAGCTCTTATTGGTTGTTGTGAAGCACGTGACGGTGATCGTGCATTTGACCATGAGTCCTCGGTTGTACTCAGTATATGCAACTAAAATTGTAGAGCATTTTCAGCAAAATCCACTTTTAATTAGGAAAGTCTATTCTAACAAATAAATAAGTATATGTAGCTCTTACGTTTTGTTGGGAAATTGACATCTGTTGGGATCCATAAGTATCGTTTGCAGGTTTATCTTCTACCCATCTAACTCTAGGACTTACTGCGCGGACTGGAATATTTGTGTCTCTATTGCTTCTGCCAATTGACGTATTACTTCCGAGAAAAGCTTTCTTTGACAATGTTTGCTGATTCGTTGTGTTATTATTGGTAACTGGATCTATATTCGTGCCTGTCATTGTCATAGAAGCTGTAAGGTATAAAATTGGTCCAATATTTAGCAATGATCATATATTTAAAGAAAATGATGATTTTAAAATTGAGTTAAAATGACAGAAAATGAACATGATTGCTTGTGCACAGATATGTATTATAGATGTTTTCATGCTTTTATTTACATACATCATGATTGTTGAAACCGATTCTTGACAAACTATACAAGTTGACTTATCAATATGTTATCAATATTAAGATTTTATCTAAATCATTTTATCTAGTTATAATGACTTTGCTTTGCAGTGTATCACATCATAATTAGAAGAAGAACTTACATAAGGACCTGTACCGGACCAGAATGTTATAGGATACCTTCTTTGCTTGCACAGTCAGTCCCGTGATTGGTGTTACAGAGAGTATCACTAACGCCCAAACCGACACCTGCACCCCTCACGCTACCTACCCCACTTTTCATTAAGCCACTAGACATTAAATCCCACTGCCGAAGTTTCTCCCTATCGATTTCAAACCTCTTTTTATTTTTGTCTTGACATTCAATATTTTTATCAGTATTGGATGCGACAAGTGAATTACTTGCAGCATCTACAGCTAACTGTTCATAAACTCCATCATCGTTTGACAATCCTGTATGTGCTGCTAAACTTACATAAACGTCATCGTCGTCGACTTTTTCTTCTTCATTTAAACTGTGATAACTGGTATTATTGTCTCTACGCTTCAGAACTTGACTCTGAATGTCACAATTCACATAAGTTACATTTCGGGAAGGCTTATTTACTGATGATTTCTTCAAGCGTTTAATACTATTCATTCCACAAGTTTCTAAATTAGTACGATTAAAAGACACTTCAGGTATATGTCTACATTCATCCAGATCATCCATAGATCTAGCATGTCTATGTGAAACTCTTCTTAAATTGTCTCTCCACAGCTTGTCTTCATCCCAATGTTTTTCGCCCTGCATTAAAATATTTTCGTATGTGCTGGTTTCTGCTTCGGCGTCGTAGTAAACTGTATTTGAAGAGTTTTCGCTGCAGTGGGAGGACATACTAGCTGTAGATATTTGTAAAGCAGGTGTAGCATTCAAACTACTAGGATTTATAATACTACTTGTATCTGGTGAAAACGATTCTGTGATACTATTAATACCAGAACTCTTTTTATAGCCAAGACTTGACATTAAACTTAATGATTCTGGCACTTTTGAGCTTTTGACGAAACCAGACTCGTATATATTTTTCATATCTATTTCCAGATCTTTATCAGCCGCACTTAAAAATTCCACTGAAACACTTCTGGCTGATGTAGCTAATTCAAAGGAATTATCAGTCATTAATACATGATTGTTTTTGATTGGATTATGAATATGAGAAATATCATTTTTCTTGTGTAATGGACCTCGTCGCCGTTGATTATTCAGCTTACGATGAAGGTTAGTGTTTTTCAAGTAATGAGATGTGGGAAGTAAATTTATATGCTCTTGTGAAGAAAGATCAGAATAATAGTAAGGTGCGCTGTGTTCCGTAGAACTTTCTCTACTATGAAACCCAGTTGTTGTAGACGAAGTGTTTGTATCATTGCCAGACTTAAATACTGGCTTTTCATTCTCGAATTCTTTTATTTTATCTGTTAAAATATCTTTATTTAAGTTTTTACTTAGCACGTTTTCCTCGTAATAGCTTTTACAGTAATATGATATTGGTGATTTTGGTAATCCTATCGAACTGCATGAGCTTTGTGATCCTGTATACCCGGATATATTGCCAGAAATAGTTTTGTATTGCATCCCGATCGCATTTCTATTTTCGAAGCTACTTGTGCTATTTTCATTATTCGCAGGAGTACTAGAACATCGCGTATGCGATACGTTTGTATGAAAATGAGCTGCTCTAAGTATATTATCTTTTGAAGAATTATTTATGTTGTCAGCTGAAATGTTGAGTGGTGTATTTGCTAATACTAAATTATTTGTTTTACTCGTACTTGGTTGTAACTTATCTAAAAATTCGTCCAAATCAACATTAGAATTTAACGCATTAGGCACTTCTGCAGCCATGTCAAACAATGAATCAGACGATAACGGTCGTCTCTTTAATATCATTTCCGGGAGACGATACCCATAAAGATTTCTCAAATCACAATCTATTGCCGTTTCACTTCCATTTAAGCTATTTTCTTCAGATGATACATTTGAAGGAGCAATTTCGAATTTACTGCTTATATCTGAGTCCAAGGACAGCCTAGAAGAGGCTTTATCTGCATTGTAACTTACGAGTGACTCCGTGTCAATGCTGCTTGCAGTGCAATGTTCTAAAATAGAATTATTTGTTATATTTGAAGAATCGGATAATCTAGTCTTTTCAGTTGTAATATTGGCTCTGTTATTTCTTACCTTCTCGCCCCTTGTTAAAGTATCATGAATGGAAGTTCGGCTACCATAAATCATCAAAGATGTTGTTTTCCTTTTCACAGTGTTTTGATTTTCTGTAGTTAACATTTTAAGAATAGAATTATCGTAAGAAATATCAGATTTATCTAATTTTTCCAAAATATATTTTGAAAGTGCATCGTCAGACATGTGATCGCATGGTAACGAAGATGTTGGAATTGGAGGTGGTGAAAGTATTTCACTATCAGAACTATCTTGTCTCATCAAGGCATTTGTGCTTCCGCTCAAATAATAAGAAGCAGGCCTAAATGTATCGGATATACTGAATCTGCTAAACGGAATATCTAAAGATACGTCTTTTGATGTCTCATCGCCTGCATCGGAGCAATCAGATTTTTCTTTGGTAACTTTTTCACTTTTTGAAGCCCTCTTTAAAGTTTGGTCTTTTGTATCAGCAAAATTAGAGGCAGTATCTACTTCGCTAGAAACGGTATTCTGTTTATTTTCATTATTGTATACGTTGGTAAGTTCCATATAAACGGGTTCTACTTTTTCACTGTTAACACAGACAATCTCATATGTTTGCATATCTTCTTCTTCATTTCCTATATTCATTTCGACATAAGGGTTGTCATCACAGCTGAAAGGCATGTTATCGTTGAATACGCTTAAATTTTCTATGATCATTCTATGAGCTAATTCTGTTGCTGACGACTTTCTGGGGCTCATTGGTAAATAATGATTTTCGTTAGTATTTACAACTGGTGGGGTATCCGCCTTTAAGTCCGCAATAACCTGAGCACTAGCCATATTTGTATCCACTTCTGCATTTGCCTCTGATGGTTTTTTATTTATAGATTGACTGTCACTATCAGACTCTAATAAAACCTCATCTAAGTCATTATCTGTATACTCTAACTGCGTCTCAGATTCAGCTTCACTTTCATGCGTTTCATATCCACCAGAATCATTTATTTCTTCTTGTACCGATTTATCGCAAAGGATTTTCCTCTCGGTCGTTGTTGGAAGAGAATTACTGGTTTCATTGTCTATATTAATATTTGATATAGTTGGATCACAAATGATATTTTCGTATGTATTTTCGAAATTTTCGCCCGTATTTTCCGTTTCTTTACTAAATTGACCAATATTACTAGTGTGCGGGGGTACAGGTGTAATTTCAATAGGACTTGTTAATTTATCAGTTTGGGACCTTCCTGCCTGTTTTAATCTTGAGTTTTGCAGTTCAGTGCCCGCCGTTTCCTCTGAGGTGCAAAAGTGAAACCGGTTATTACTATTGTGTTGTAATTATTTATTATCTTGTGTGAAATTAAAATGTTGTTAGTATTTCTGTTTTTGACCACAAATGTTAGAGGGTGCAAGACTACACATGTACCGCAACCAACATCAACTATTATAATTAACCCACCACCGAGAGAATTAACATATTATTAGTGGCACGAGATGTCCCAGCAGGCAGGAAGGTACCTCTCCGCAAAGCGAAGTCATTATAGATACTACTGCAAAATTATAAAAAATATATTATCATTATCACGCTATCACGATACATGTATATTATTTTGTTAAAGCGACTCGCTTAGAATAACATAACAATAAATAAATGAGAATAGCTAAAATATTATTTTGGAAGTTAATTATAAAAAAGCTATAACAGTCTTATTACATTCAGGGATCTAATTCTAAATAAAAAATATTCTTAATATATAAAATACTAATGATAATAATTAATAAATACTCTTCACTCACTGCAAATACTTTCATATAATAAAAAGTCCTATGCCTATTTATTAACATGACAGTGGGGATTTTACATCAAAATATATATCTATCCTTCACAAACACAGCAAAATAAAATACAAAAAATAAAGAACACAATAAGGAAGGAAGGAAGGATATTTATAATATTATGTCTGTTTATACTATTTTAATTTTATTTTACTTTTCTAACTTGAATGGCTACTTTTTATCATCATTATAGGTATATTTATAACGAGTTACAACAATAATGTCAAATTGTATGCTATTGCTTCTCAAAAAGTGGATTTTCTTATAGAAACGTTGAGTCTGTACTAAGTGTGACATATCTGTTGGATGACAGGTCCGTTGTATCTATACAAAATATTATTGTATACAGACATCCTTCTACACAAATAATTATTGCATACAAAATTTTAAAATTATTATTAATAATCAATGTTATTCAAGGAAGATACATTTGTAAAAAAATGATGCAAGTTCCCCAACTGCTTCGATAATGCTGCTAATACGTATATGAATGTTTGATATTCACAACATATGTAATATTAAAAACTTCCTATTCATGCAAAATATATAATACATTCATGCTTTAATTGTCAAAATCATTTTTTTCACTCAGTGCAAGTTCAATTAATGATCAATGTAGAAAAATCATAGACATGCTATTTAAAACATCATTAAAATCATACCTTCATCATCTGAAGAATAACTATTATATGAAGCATTTGTGTAAGACTTAGACTTAATCTGGTCAGCTCTCAAAGATTGTCGACTTTGGTTGAGTGACCGAGCTAACGATATTGTTGCTGGAGTACTCTTCCTGGTCAAAGGAGATTGAAGCATTCTTTGTTTCCACTCTAGTAATCGTTTCATCGATTCCTCGCGCTGTAAAAGGTATTCGTACATTAAAATCACTTCATATGTACAAAATATATCTGAACTTGAAAGACTGTTACCTGTTGAACTTTCTTTTCGCCATCTTTTTCTGTAGTTGAAGGCAATCTGGCACTAGCAGATCTCATGAAACCATCACTATTTTGGTCATGTCTGTTTATATCCTTTGCGTGAGCAACCACATTTGATCCATCACTCATAACACTTCCACTTCTATAAATATAATTTTTCTGGTTTTCCAAACCCTTTTCTCTGAGTGTCCAATTTGAATTAATTCCTTCAAGATCCCCATACTTAGAGCTATAACTAACATTATCACGAGATGGTCTATTACCGCTAACGTCACTCTCATAGTTATTATTTGTCATCTGTGAGTACGCTGTACTCAATTGTTTTTCGGCTAACCCACTTGCATATTTTGCTAAAGGTATTTGAATGTTACTACGTGATCCTAATCCCTGTTGTAAATATTGTGCTGACTGGCGCATTTTCTCAGCATAGCTCTCCTCAGAATAGTATCGATCAGAACTTGGATCATAATATGAATTAATATCAAGACTCGATTTTGGACGCTGAGGTTGTCTTTGAGGGTCACGTGTTTGTCGATTAGGCATAGTTTTATTTAACATTTCATTTTTAGATTCATATTCAAGGAAGTCTGCACTGTGAGGTCTTGGTATTGGAGGCTGTGTTCCACTCGACTGCATCTTTTTTCTTCTCAAAACTGACGGGCCACTAAACGTCTTTTCTTGAGGCTGTAAAACAAATAAAACACGTTTTTTAATATAAAGGATTTTTAGATTGTTCAAATATTAAATATATTGTTTCATCGCTCGCAAATTACTTACATAATTTCCAACAGAATCATGTGACTGTTGATGAGACGATTGAGGTGTATTTGGTGATTTAACATATGTTTTGCCATATTCATTTTCGATCGCATAAGCACCATATACATCTTCGTAATCTCCGACTTTACTTTTATTGTGCACTGCTATTGTAGCTGACCGACTATAAGCATCTGGTGTTCGCCGTTCTATAAGCAATCGTTCACTTGCACCTATAGGTGTTTTGTTATTTCTGAGATTCAACTCCCCATATACATCCCTATTGTAATTATTTGAATTCATATTACCACGTGGGTCTGATTGAGTGTCACCAAATTGCTGTTTAGATTTATCCAACTCGCATGTACGATTATTCGTTGTAGTCTGGATTTCGTTGTCGTTCACTGGCGTTTCTAATTGAATTTGGTCCTGGAGAAATGGATTTCGAAGAGGCTGTCGGTCATATATTTGATCTTTTTTGTCTTCCTGTGTTGATTGTTGTGTCTGCTGTTGACTTCTGATTCTACTGTCAAAATAAGGTGATTGCGGATTAGACCTGTACATATTATTTGTACCAGATTGTTTACTATCGTAACGTTCAGACGTTGCATTCGAAAGAGGTAATGAAAGGTTGTGTGTGTCATAAGATCTTTTGGTTTGGTACTGTGTTTGGTGAAGTGTTGGCGGAGGTGACTGTGGACTGCGTGTGTATGCAGTATCTTGATTGGGGCTGGTTCCGTAAGTATTATGCTCCTGGTATCGAGTGTGATTGTTGCCTTGGCTGTATTGCGAAGCTGGTTTTTTTAGTAGATCATAATTTGGATCATACCTGTAAAGTCATAGATAGTTGTAATATGCGATCATTTTATATTATGCACTATAAAATAAACTATAAATTTAATATCTTACATTTCAGGACTTGGTGAGCTATATCCATCGTTAGATCGTCTTGGTTTTGGTGGTGCATTTGCGTAAGTAGGTATATCATCTCCATCCTGCAATAAGCACGATACAAAAACACGTGAACATTTCAATGTGAGTGATTGTACTATCAATTTATGTGTTTGATCAGACTATTATGTACTGTTATAACCACAATGTAATTGCTGTCCTTGGTTACGCTTCGGTACACTAATTGCACATGCACAATAGATACTCACCTCTGTTTTTGCAACTGTGCGATCACTTTGCTTTTGTAGTTGGTCACTGAAAATTAAAAGATATTTAATGGATACACTTTACTGAACCAAAATATAAATGGTAATAATGTGATTATCTCTACCCAAAAAAATATAGGAGGGTTACATACAATCCTTAAGTTACTCTAAGCTTTTTTGTTTTGTGGAGACCGATGCTTGTGCTATTCAATAGTGTAAAAATGAAGTAGATTTTACAGAAAGAAATATATATTCAGTTATAAAATAAATGATATTTACTTCGGACTTTGCATTAGAGCCGCCATTGTCAACATTTTCACCCAATTATTCATGGCTTCTTGATTTGGCGCTGCAAGTACGTATGTTCTCATATTGGCATGTTCCAACTTAAATGCAAATTTTCGCAGGACTTTGTCCTCAGCAGAACAAACGGAAACTTTATACGATGGCAGAAGCACGGAACCCAGCAATTTTTGTTCATCTTGACCTGAAAAATAGAAAAAAATTATAGTTATGCTTATATATTTTTTTTGAATTTGCATGGTTTAGAATCAATTAAGGGTTCTTTTTCCACAGGTAAATATCTCAAACAACCAGAAAGAAATGAAATTTTCCGCATTTGTTTTTGTCTTCCGTATAACAATGAAGCGAAATTAAACAACAATACCGAATAGAAGATTCTTCAACCGCAAGGGTTTTTAATGTTAATAAGCCTAGCAAAAAAAAATCTTTAAGTATATTGCGACTTCAGAAATAAACTGTGGGGATTTGAACTAAATGACTTCGACTAATGATTAAAAGACCACAGGGATAGTTATTTTTTAATACCTTCATACTGTTTTATGTATGTGAAAAATTAACCTTTTAATATTTTAGTAATAAGTATTTATATGACATACTTAACACATAAAATGAAACTAATATGTTTGCTACGCCCTAATACATGAGCTCTGTAAGGTACATCTACAAAGACTAATCTAATATAAACACCTATTGAAAAACTACGTGAAAAGCAATACTATTTTTGATTATCATTACCCGTCTTTAGCAAAAACTTATTACAAATTTATAAAATTACTTACCTTTATAATAGAAAAGACAGTAATTGGAGAGGACGAACCAGCGTTTTCGCCACACTTTCAGACCATCTGAACCTTGCTTGTAAAGTATTCCAGACATGGCAACTGGTGCCGAAGGTATCCTTTGAGCTATAGGTGAACGTAAAGCTTGATTTCCTCCACTACTTCTTCGGCTCTCAGATGAAGGTGACTTGATGCTGGGCGAGCTAGATTCACTTGATTTCATTGGTGACACGATTCCTACATTATTTTTCTGGGGTTGGTTGTTCATTCCGGATGTTGGTGATATAGCTTTTCCTTTATCGCCTTCAGATTGTCTTCTCTGCCGTTCCTCTCTGTGATCAGTCTGTAAGTTTGATTGCCACTGTGTTTCAACATACTGTCTATTCTGTTTATCTAAATCAGAGTACTCGTTACTTTTTGCATATCTGTCTAAGTCTTTTTGAATATCAGTACTACTATATTCTTTGAAATCATTCGTGCTACCATATCGATCAAAATCTCGATAGGAACCATCAGAGTATATGCTATTTTGCAAGTTGGGCGGTGGCTGTACACCATGTATTTGCTGAAGTAACAATTGTCGCTCCGCAAACTTTTGCTGTTGATGCATTTGTGCTTGGTTTTGATAATGAAGCTGTTGTTGTAATTTCATTTGTTGAATTTCATTATACTGTCTCCGCAACAATTCTGTGTTACTTTGGGGTCCTATCCGATTTGAGTATGGGAGATATGGTTTTGGTCCATACTGATTTACATTAGATTTATACATAGGTTGATGATTTTGGTATATTTGATTAGTATCTCTCGGTGGGTTACGTTTCAAATAATCTTGATACACTTCGGCATTGTATCCTTTAGGTACGTTTTGCAATTCGTGATTAACATTATGGTCGGTGTGCACCTCAGTTCGCTCTACTCTGGGGGGCGATTGTGGGTAATTATAATTTTCATTTGATCCATAGTGTTTACTGTAGTCATGATTGTGTCCAGTTCCATATAATTCGTGTCGATTTTCAAGTAGCGGTGACCGTGCGTTCATGTTCGATTGATATTGACTCTGCAGAAGTTGATGCATCACTCCGTTGGGCTGGATCTGACCCGCTTGCGCTGACGTGAGATGTGCAGAGAGATGTGTGTTTTGCGCAGCGTAAATTTGATCTGGATGTACATGATGAGCCATCAGATGCTGTTGAGTCAACGGCTGCTGAGTCGCCGGAAGAGACTTTTTATTCTCCATTGGGTATTGTGATTCTGGCGCTGGTGGGTCAAGCCTGAAACAAAGTAAATATTATAATTAGAATCACCTAAGTATTAGGGCTGATACTATACCTATATACAAGGTGTTTGGTCAATACCCTATCAAAATGAAACCTACCCATGTTAGCATAGCCATATAAAATATGGCGTCATTGAAAATTTGAAATCGAAAATTTAATTTTCTAATTTCCCATCCTACATTTTTTTTCACAGATCCAAATTCGTATAGAGGATTTCAAAATTAATTTTACAAATTTGAGTTTTCAATGACGCCATAATTTTTATATAATATGTTAACATGGATAGGTTTCAGCTTGATAGGGTATTGACCAAACACGGTGTAGATAATTATCTTGTAAGTGCTACCAGCTAAACGTGTTCATTGGCAATGAAACAGTAGTACAGTTTCGTTGCTCAATCGAAGGCTCTTTATCGTAGTTGACGCGATAAAGGTGCGTGTATGAAGTAATATTGTAATAAATCACGTAACATAAATATACTTGAATAAAATATTCAAAAATTCGTTAATAAATAAATAAATTACAATAAAATGTCAATACAGAAATCTAGTCAACATACTAGTAAGAAGTAACAAGATTTAAAATGAACCTAAATGGATGTCCAGTATCGATCAAACATTCAAGATTCTCCTAGAAAACGAAATTATTTATTTTAGGAATATTATAATTATTTAATTGTTATATCAAATATGTAATCTATTTGTAAGTTATGAAAGTAGACGCAAAACTTTTCAATAATGTTTGAGCAGTAAAGCCATTTCACTTTGGAATTTCCATTAGATTCATATGGATTTTTCAAAGCTAACATTACTATAATAATCCAAACTATAAATAACAGAAACACAATTCTCTACGCCAACCAACCTCGCATTACTGTCAAGTCCGGAACCAGTCGAAATTCCCTGGTTGACGTAACACGGTTAATGAAGTTATTCGCGCATTCACACAAATAGTCCGCTTAGTTATAAATACGATGTCATATCACTTGTGTGTCATATTATTTTAATGTATGTAGTCATATTTAAACATTTCTAATGCTTAATTAAAAAACCCAACTATAATTTTGTTAACATTTTTGGTTACTCTACAAATAATTTGGACGCAAAATATTTTTTTATTTTTTTAAGTTGTAATCTCAAAATATTGAATATAACACTTCACTCGTAGAACATTATTTTGTCTATTTCAGAACTACTTACAATCTGTTTCAAAATTGACACACATTTGCACAGCTGTTTTCAATCGTAAAAAACAATCGTAAAAATGAATTCAAGAACATTTGACGCTCTTTATTCAAGAACATTTGACGCTTTATTCCGCTTACGACCCTTCCTACAACTGGTCCAACTGGTTGTACGATGGGGAAGTAAATATACCAAGTACCAAGGGGAAATGCGTTTACCCCTGATCCAATCCTGGAAAACCAATATCTGTGGTACAAATGGTTGTATTTACGGTAAGTAAATTTATCCTTGGACCAACTAACTTAGCATAACAATGTAATCGCAACGTATTAGCAAAGAAGTTATCTATGATGTTGATTTAAAATTCTTTTACATTTATCTTGAAACCTATCGTTAGACAGCTTTAAAACGAGAGTACCTACAGTACATCAGTTTTACACTGGAGAGTTGTACTACAAACAAGAATGGTGAGAAATTTAAACAGACTTCAAAAATACCAAAAAGCCATAATAATATAAGAATACATACAAATTCACATTTTTATATTGAATTGGTGCCAATTTTTATATATTTTTATGACTTGCCAGGTAATCATTGCTTGGCACCGACTTCAATATAAAAAGTGAAGTTGTATGTATTTTTAAATTATTTATGATTTTTTGGTGTTTTTGAGGTCGGTTTTAATTTTTGTAAAAAAAATATTACAATCTTCTTTTTTAGTGCCTAAATTTAATACAAGCGTATTAGAATTTGACCCACGGCAATCACCAGAATAACTAAAATTAAAACGTCTCTCACTCTTAACAGTATAGGAAGAATTAGCCTCGAGCATATGGTCATAGCGCTAATAATAATTATTTTCAGCTGCAAGCGATGTATGAGTGAATACATATAGTGGAAAGTGTAATTATTACATTTTAGCCTATCATTACATTTGATTTAGTTGTGGGCACAAACGCGCGTGGCAGAAAAAAAGTATATCCAAATATGCATGTAACTTGTGCATTATGAATATGCTCTATTATTTCTTTTGTAGAATTTGTGAGGTAGAGGTTGATGTGTGCATCGCAATTCGCACTGTACATTATTGTAAATTTGTTGTAAGTAGCGCGATGCCATTCGTCCGCTCTTCAGTTCACGAAGAAACAAACAAAATTTAATTTTCAACGAAATATAACAATAAAAATTTCAAATTACCACTTCTTTTGTTATTGAGATATAAGCATCGGCCAGACGCTCTGTTTAGTCTAGCTCGTTAAAAATAATACGGTGAACCCAATATTGTGTGCATTGCGGCTCAGCCCCGATGATCTACTTGGCGGGTGGCCAAATAATGATGTGCCAATATTACAAAAAATATATCGATCCATTAATGAAAATTACATTCACTAAAGTTACGTTTGTAAATTAAACGAAATCGTCATCACAAGTCAACGTTTGTTCTCTTAATTAAAATACAAAACTCAAGAAAGTAGAATAAACAATTTAAATATGTTATTATGGCCGTTAAAAATATGTGTATAGCCAAAAAATTCGTGAAAGCGAATGTATTCGGCGCGTCCTCCATCAATTAGTAACCAAGCGGATTTTGTGACATCCATTTAAACTGCTTAATCCAATATTAATAACCGAGCTTCGTAGTGATTCCATTAGTAATCCGTGTTTTAAGCTGCTAGCTAGAATTAAGCTAATAAACGAATTGTAGTTAGTATTAAAGATGAGTTCAGAACTCGGAGTTAAACATAAAGTGATGCATTGTTTTGATGGAATTTATTTCATTTAAAACCTACACATGATTATATTATATGATTGAATAAGAATATAATGCATACATTTATTTCAAAGTCCGTTTTTTTAACTTGTTTAATATTAGGTATACGTAGAACTATACAACGCTATATTGACAATTAATCGCAAAATATCGATAAAACTTAGTAAGTATTATATTAATGAGGTCGTCATTATCGATAAATGTTAATCTGCTGAGATCGCAACGTTCACTGCACTGACACCTCAGACCGCCAACATGGCGACCGAGCTTTATTTCAATGTCAGTCCTCGTTTTCGACCCATTTAATGCTTACCGCTTGTGGTTGGCCTATTGGCCTTCATAAGCCGCTAATGTTTACTACCACCATAAAACAACCCCAAAAAACCTCAGGTTAAAAGCTTTCAATGAATTTCTTTCGTAGATACGATTTACGGGTCATTATGTCTTAAATTTAGATTAGATACGCGTCAATTTCTAGCACGCAACAACTTTTGAGAGGTAGGTTCACCAACACGTACTTTGTTAGATAAATATTTATGGTGTTTGTTTGAAAGATTTTAAAAAATCTTTTTGTTTTCAAAAATCATTCAAAATCTTTGTTAAATAATTTCCTTTTCTATCTGTAATTGTGAATAAAATCCTAGCATTAATCAGGTATTTAACAATCTATTACGTTCATAATTAATTTTCAGTACATACCTCATACTTACATAATATATAGAAAAACTCAATTGATGTAATTACATAAGGAAGAGTAGAATCACCATCCGTAGTGCAAACGAAACTCAAAAAAAAAACTTTACATCAAGATATGTAATAAGAATTTGAAAAATTTTGAAATCACTTAAGTCTATTATGTACTCAAATTTAAAATCAACAATCAGTGTTGACTTTAATAAGCACAAAGCAGAAATACTTGGCCCTAATTTGAATATTATATTCTATTCTAAGAAAGAAGCCACTCGATCTCATCTCGGCTTATTGACAAGTGAGAATTGACACCACGAGACGGTTACATAAAGCTATGTAATGAATATAACTTAAAACGTAGAGGTTAAAATTATGAAAGTGTTCGTCACTGATGATAATCTCGCAACAACTATTCAACCATGCGAAACTTCTTGCGAAATTGTACTGATAGATTTGGCAGAAGATCAACGCATAGCAAACGCATAACTACAACATGCGTTGCTTATCTTCAAAGATATAATTTTATTAACTTTACTTCGATTTACGCGAGACATACCTACACTTGTAATTAGATGCAAGGTACAGTGTTAAGTGCATGTAAATCGACACTCAAGGATATGGGCACTGATGCAAATCGGTGCAAAAAAGCGTTACTACCTCATTCAAAATAAACGGATGTATTTACACGTTTTAATCTAACTAAGAACTTAAAGATGTAATGATTAAAGTGTTAATCAGGATAAGATTCCAAAACATCCTAGTTCCAAAGGTATGAAATCAGTTAAAGGATATAAATGGTGAACGGTTTCATTAGCATAATATGTTCGCCAGGAGCTTTTTCGATCTTTTAACGAGCTTTATTTCTTACGCTTCGAATAGACCATTTTTTGACTTGTCAAATTGTACACGGGCGCTTTTTTACATCGAGAGTTTCCCATCGTGCTCCATTTTAAACTTCGAGCGGGAACCCCCGACACAAATGCAACATAGAGAAAACGTACGGAATGTTCTCACGAGCTCTTTTTTAAGCTCCCGGAGTACGTCACTAGTGTCAGTTGGTCGGCGATATCGACGACGTACGTGTTTGTATAGCCAGCTTCAAAAGTAGATAAACATTTTAGTACCATGTCATACCAACTGTTAACAATACAATATAGGTATAACCATACTAAATTAAAGGAATAGTTTGTGACATGGTACTAAATATGCTAAAAATGCTTATCTACTTTTGAAGCCGGCTGTACACGCAGTGACCGTCATACTCGTAGGTATAGATCTCGTTATAGGTAAATCAATTTTTTTTGTTAACTTTCTTTTACGTACTTAAAAATTACTGATGTTTTTGATATAGAAAAACTCAAAGTTGAACAATGGCTAGCCCTGTATGATTAGCTTTACGAGAATTCTAGAATACGTTAATTCTAGAGCCTACAATGGCTATAGTAATTCGTCGAACGTATTCATTGTCTTTCTAAAGAAGTTTTCGTAGTTGAATTGAAATTATCAGGAGATTCTCTTAATTCTTCCTATACTATTCCTATACAAATTAGTATTTTATGAAAGATTTGTTCATTAATAATTGGACGAACCTAGAATTTTCTTTTTCTTTTTCGCCTTCAGACAACACAAATACCGATTGCTGCAATTTCAGCTGAATTCATGACGCTTTCGTACATAGAAGCGCTTGTTTGAACTGCGTTGAAACAAGTCGGTGAAAACAGCTCCGAACTTCGAACGCTTTAAGCTCCCGTACAAACAAAGCATGAATTAACTTAGTACTTTAGCAGCATTTCATGGAAAATATAAACACAAAATACACTTATTTGCTGCCAGTAAAACGTTCTCAGTTTCTTCCAGATTTCTTTTATTCAATGCAATTATCAAGTTGTAAAAATGTTAAAAATTTTCATACACGTTATTAAATAAACTCCCCCCCCCCCGGATTTTTCTGCTGCCCAGTGTAGTTTTTATAGGTACTTTGCTTAACCATAGACAATATTTAAGGTCCGTACGCGATCAAAATAATTTGTTACGTGGTACAAGTCCCGGCAAACATCTTGAACATTTGCACAGATAAAAAATACATGCGCAATTGCAATAGTTAGTACAAAAGCTTTTACTGCGTAGGTATTTTTTCTGTGGAAATGCTCAAAATGTTTGCCGGGATGTGTAGGTACTTGTTATCAAAGCCATCTCTCTCTAGAAACGATTAAAAAGAGTTTATAGCTGCGCATAATATATTCATACGTGCTACTTCTATATATATAATTTATATATAGAGCCTACAATCAAGTCATAAAAAGGGAAATTAACAACTGACAAACAACGATTTCAAAGCTAATGATGTGAAACAGCGGCGCGACTGGATGGTTTTCCCTTCGATGGAGATATAATAGCGCATATTATTATACCCTGATCCCATTCACACCGCAATACGAGGACACTTGATTTGTTAGAGAAAACTTCTTGGCCGTTACCACTACCATATAAAGTATGAAAAACAATGTGTGAACGGAAACAGTACCTAATCGTAATATTTACGTAATACGGGGCTATTTTTGGACCCTACGCCAATTTTTTTCCCTCATTCTATAGCGGTAATACAATCAGTATATCAACATTAACCCATACCTTTTATATTTTTTTGTTTGTCTTATATTCAATTCTACCGGAGAGTCAAAAAATAATCCATAATCAATCCCAAAGCGCGGTTTTGCTGTAGATTTAAGCAACTATAGTAGGCCGCCATATCACGAATAGATTTGTAGAAATTCCATAGAAGCTAAGCTTGTTAACTACAGTTGATAAGATTCCACATAAATACTTCTAGCAATTGCAAATTACTTGCATTCTTACATACTTTGCATATATGGTAATTTTTAATATACTAGCTGCCTGCCCCGGCATCACACTGGTATACTAAAAGCCTATACACTTACAACAATGTAAAAAAACATAGATTTGGAATAACCTGAATATCAATCTGTGAATGTCGTCACTTTTTACATGAAAATTTATTTAATTCTTAATGTTAACTTTTTTGTATAATTTTTCAAACATTTTCATTTATACAAACCTTGTCGTAACAATAACGAACACGACAAAATAAGAATTAACCATTGAGGTAATAATACTACGTAGTACATATTACCTCAATTGAATTAACCAATTTGGTGCAGTCGTTTTGAAGTTATGCTCGTACATACATTTTGACGATTCATTTTCATTTTCGAATCAATAGAATTTCATGGTTTGTTTCAATTCGCAAGATAGGTAGCCATTTGATTAAAATACATAAAAAATACATAACGGAGACTTCTCTACCTTATTAACACTTACTACAATTGAAAATGTTCAGGTAGGCAGAGACTAAACGATTAATACACTACAACTCAGAATCATTTATAATAAAAGACGATTTCTCACGAACTGCGAAACACGATTTTAAAAAACCTGCATTATGATACCTTAGAACTGGATACGGCTATCCCGCATCGTCAAATCATTTTAATTGCATCCCTCGTACCTAGAAAGGAAACCACATCCACGATATCATTAAGTTAATTGCCGCTAAGAGCACGTCGAGCGAATCCTCTGGACTGGAACTTAGCAATATAGCTTACCCAGTGTTTATTAGCATTATGAATATTTCAATTGATAGTTTCAGTTTTGGATCCAAGTATTATCTAATTTGCGTCATTAGAAAATCAATTTATTGAACCACAAGCTTAAACAGTAAGTTTTTATTGTTACGTATGCGTGGTGTTTCATAGCTCTAGGATAGTGCATAAAGATAGTCTTTGTAGGTAGGTGTTTATTTACGAAAGGGGAGTTTCTCGGCCTTTATTTCACCTGATTGTAAATGATAATAATTACAAACATTACAAAAAAAAACGATGTTTAGAACGACTTTCTTTATGGAAATTAAAAATTTTATCAACGTATACGTCTTTGTTATAAGATGTCATTGCCATAATTAGTCCAAATGAATTTACAAAGAACTCAAGTTAAAATATTTTATAATGTTCAGAAGCTGTAGGCAACTAGCACGAAATTTAGTGATGATAGGTAACATTTATAATTATAGACATATTCATCCGATTGGAATGTAACTTTCTGCTGTGTCGTAAGCATGAATGAGACAAACCCCGGGCATAGATAGTTAGCTAAAACGACTTTCGTGTGAATCATTCTGATAAAAGATTAATGAGTCATCATATTTATCATTTGTGACTTGGCTTATTCAATTAGAAATATCTCGAAAAAATTATGGGGAGAAAACTTAAAAATTACGAAACCGTTTAGGGGTTTTTTCCACAACCGATCCGTAGCCACACCAGTGTGACTATGGTTCATTTTATTCATCCGTTGTCACACTGGTGTCATATTAAACACTTTTTCTGAAGTTTTTGTCGCAAAATTTTTGTAAGAGGTATTTTTGAAATAAACATATTTCAAAAATATATATTGCATTTTGAACATTTGACAACATTTTATGTATATTTTCATACAAACAAAAAAAAATAAAATGTAATGTTGTGATAATAAATTTTATTATTTTTCATGGTGAATGTTTTTTTTTTGTGGAAATGATCAACAGTATCGCTATCAAAAAATCATAAATTTGCTTTTTATACAAACCTTCAGCATTTAATGCCTTATTTCGCAATTTCAGAGTTGGTCCATTATGAAAGATTTTCAGCTGTCTGAACAATCTCTAGAAATATTACCACAAATAAATAATATTAAAATCATTGATCTAACATAGTAATCGACGACTAAAATGATAAAATCACGCAACTTTACATAGAATGTTCGCGCAGAAATGTCAATACAAAAAGCAAGGAGGATTAGTCCAAATCTGAGCCACGAGGTATTCAGGTTCCAGTTGTAAGAATTCGATAGCAAAGTTAGACCGGTTGGACACCGCGAGCGATCAGTTCCCGCGCATTCTTGCGGCGAGGTGAACAACCCGAACTCGCGTCCTTCGGGCTTCTCGCACAGAGTACTGCGATGCAGTATGTCACCACTAAGGGTACAGTAAGCTCCCATCCAAGCTTTACATTTACGCTACGAAAACCGTCACTATTACAGGCGACATAAGAACGGTTCAAATATCAACAGTTTGATAAGGAGCTTACTCCACAACCGGGCTTTGAAATGTAAGCTAGATAATAGACTACTGCAGAGTTTGCCGAAGACATCATGATGGCACGATTGCGGTACTAACTAGGCGGGCGCGGGAGGGGTACTCATCGACAAGCTTTCTGCACGCGGCTAGTACTATTTATTTGTTCATAAAAACATTGTAAATAAGACAATTAGTTTTTTCATTTTAATGGATAAGTAATTAACAACTCTCTAAGTAAGTAGTAAAGATATCGAAAAACGCACTCGCATCAAAAATACCTATCACTTTCTTCAAGTAGGTTCAGAATTTTTTTTATACAAATAAAAAAAACTGACTTCGAAAACACTTAAAAGTCAAAAATAATATGTGAATACACACATCTCATTTTTATTTTAAATGTAAAAAATTTTTTTTTCTTTGTAGTGAATTAAATTCCAGCTCACCAAAGTAACTTAAAAGAATACTCCTAAAAGTTAAGGATCCTTCCATCATCAGCTCGGCTCATGACTAACACGTTGGACGCGCCTAGAAGTTTAAAGGGTTTCCCTCGATTTTCCTGGGATCCTATCATCAGATCCTAACTTTTGTTACAATAGGACTACCTCAAGAGTATACTTTATCGAATACAAAATTGGCGGAGTAATCGCGTAACATACACACAAAAAAATATACGCTAAGAATTGAGAACCTAATCTCTTTTTTGAAGTCGAAAAATAAATATAGTCAAGATTGTAGGTATACTAGGTATTGACAAGGTATAGCTTCGGAACTCTATGCTCCGAAAACTATTAATAAAGGGTTAATGGAACTCTTCCAAATTCTAATCCGAAGCAGTCTATTAGAGGAAACTTAATTTAGAAAGGGTTAAGGTTAAGCCTTGCATAAAATCTATAGTAGATTTTACTTCACATCTCAAGCAGTCGTTAATTATGGGACAAAAGTGACAATACTTGTTTTGTAAATTAACAACGTCTGAAGCCATCGGCCTTGGAACATTCTCAACGGAATTATAAATAGATATATTACAAGCATACAACCAGAACATGTTTTACCTGCGCTTACCATAATTGCATTAAAGTCTTAAACTACACTTAAGTCAGATTTCTGAAGTCGCGGTTGTACTTTTTTTTCATACATACAAATGCAAACTCAATTAAGCACCTAGCTATGTTGAACTGTTTTGCAACTGATAAATTATAAACTTCTTTATCTCTTTAATTTCGTTTTCGTTGAGAGGTAGGCGTCTGCAAAATACATACATCTAGTTATGATGAACACTGATGAAAGAAATTTTTATTGACCTTTTGTGTGAGTCAGACATAAAACAAAACAGAATCCGATAATGAGGCCAAAAGGTTCAGGCTCAGCTCAAAACTTTTGATACATCACTGCAACAAAAGCGCTGGTTTTTAGCCGGAACCAGTTGTGGACAAGAAAGAACAAACAAAAAAAAACATTATACAATGCAACTTATTTTTTTTCCTTACTGTCTAAAAGGAATAAAAAAACATTCCTACTAAATAGATAATATTAATTTAAAAACTAAATAAGTGGTACGTGTTACGGTAGGTAGGTAGGTACTTAACAAATTATTTTATGCTACCATTTCGTGGCAAAAGTGTGTAAGTGAAACAAGAAACCAGCACGAAAAATTAATCGATACCAAAAGCAAATGAAACGCGTTGATAAAAAAAATGTTGCAAATCCGAGCTTATTTGCAACGCGCTCATTGTACTTTTACCATTATAATTTGTCATGGGTATATTCTTGTAGGTAGTCTGTTATGCACTTACTTACTCGTATTTATTAAGACTAGCTGTGCCCGCGACTTCGTCCGCGTGGAATAGTAACTTTTGGCAGCATTTTGATTTTTGTAGGAAAATGTTTATAACATCTTGATAAAAAGTTAAAACCTATGTTATACCTTATATAATTAGCTATCTATTAGTGAAAGTCCCGTCAAATCGGTCCAGCCGTTCCGGAGATTAGCGGGAACAAACAGACAGACAGACATACAAAAAATTTTAAATTGTGTTTTTGTTATTGGTACCCGATATACATTCATACCCATTTATTATAAACTTGTTATTTTGACATTACAAACTGACACTTCAATTTTATTTATTTGTATATTTATTTATTTATTAAATATTGGTACATTGACAAATTACAATCATTACATACTCTATTAATATAACTTAAAAACTAGGCTAGATTGTAATCCTAGATTAATGTACACAGCATGACGAAAAAGTTGCGAAGACATGTTTACAGCTATTTATCTTAGGTCTAAACTTACTAATGCATCAACATCTGCAGTATACCTACACAAATATTATACATATTAAATTATTATTTTTTGTCTTAAACTAAATCTAAACTATGTATGTCGAGAACCATAGAGTTAAGGACATTTAATTTTGCCTTCCAAAATATCACTGATCATCTTTTTGTACCGGGTGAACCTCCCTACGAATATGTCTAAGTCACTGTTACTCCGCGTCAAATCATTATAGAATAGATACCACACCACCAGTTTTTCGAATTGATAATAGGATATTGAAAGTATACTTCTGCTAAATCTCTACACTGTGCTCCATTCTCCAGCATCCATCAACGGAGGTGTGCAAAGCACAGCGTGCGTAGTTATTTAACATGCGTGCGGTAAGTTGTAACTTGAGCGCCGTGGATCTGTGCATGTGAAAAAAAAATCATTTGTCTCTCTAATATGTATTGCATTACAATTGAAAAATTTAGATTTCATGATATTATCAAGTACTTTCTATTGTGTTGGCATTGTAGAACTACTGAATGCACTGAAGTTTTCTCCTTTATTTGGCAACTAAATCAACCGTTTGACTTTGCTATTTCGACTTAAATCAGTACGTTTATGCGGTAAAAATATATTTCTTTGTGCTGAGGTAAATAGTTAAAGTGATAGCTTAAAAAAGGTTTCTGACATATTTCTTTTAATTCAAGTATAATAACAATATAAGCGTTTTTAATATAACGGATAAACAATTATTGTAATCTTCTCAAAAGATTTGGAAAAATATGGCATTATATAGGTTCTTGCAAACCGTAAGAGCCTATATTTAGCATATTTTTGCAAATAAAGATATTTTTTCTCTTTCTCTCGGAGTACAGACACAGAATAGTTAATAGTTACTGGTACGAACGCTTGAAAGTACAAACCGCTGACACCACTGTCCATTCTTCATGTGTTTATTTTAATAAAACGCCTGCTATTGATTTGTATTCAGCCACAGCACAAGGGCACTCGATAAACTCACCATGTGGATAGAACTTTACTCCGATTTAATTCTAAGCTTATGTCCGGATGTAGGGTCGATCAAAATCTACAAGGTGGAAATGTCGATACGAACGACAATAACTTTGCTTGTCACCTAACGAGTTCCAAGGCCTGTATTTCAAAAGTTAAACAAAAACCTAGCTGTTGAATAACGGACATGGATTTATTGATAAGTCCATGATAAGGAACATTACTGTTTATTTTTAATATTTTCTACACGATGTATAACTTCCATTGACCTACCAACAAATGGCTCAAAAGTGACCAAAGTAAATCAGATAGGTTCAAAATTCTGCCAAATCTGCACTTGGCTAGTTTTTGTTATTTCATTTGTTTGGAAAAAAGTATTAATTTAGTTCCAAGTTAATTTAAAACTTTTCAAGTTTTTTTATTGCAATTAAGCTGGCAAACAAACAAACTGCCTTCCTGATGGTAAGTAGTAACAGTCACCTATAATACATGTGGCTCCTGTGAGATTCACGGCAAAACTGCAACCCCCACAGGAACCACAGTGTACGTTGCCAACTTGTGACTTAAGATACAAAGTCACGGTACCCAGTAATTTCAATGCCATATCTTATCCTTTAAACTGGAACACAGCAATGCAAGCACTACTGCTTTGCGGCAGATATAGGTAAGACGGAGGTACCCATGCACGACCCTGGTACAGAGTCTCCCTCCGGTAAAAGTATTATTAACTTCTAGTTACTAATATTGGCCGTTAAAACTTATACTGGCAAATAAAGTATTATTGTTCTTTGCAAATTGATTAGACCGAAATGGTATGCTGAAAAGCTTTTTAAAAGTGTAAAAAACTGATCTGTGGAAAAAACGATTGTATTTAATTTTCTGTTTTAGTCCATGAAAACGACAAAATCATAATTCATTCTATCGATATTACTACACTAACTGCGATTTATATAAGCTTTCCATTGATAAGCTCCTTGTGTAATTGAATTTCGTGTCTTCGTGTTTTTACATACAACAACAGGGAAACTCTTGGCCTTCATGTCACCTGATGATAAGTATTGATAAGGCCGAAGTTGGTAGCGAGCTTCACCTGGACTCCTCAACAACCGAGGAACTGGCTATCTTACCTCTAATTATCGGAACGCAACAATGTTATTAACATTGTTATTATTATGATAACAAACTTAGGTAAGACGTAGTAAGTAAGTAACTAGCGAAGCCGATTCAGAATTCGTACCACCAACCAAACTGATTAGAAAAACTTCGGCCCCTATGAGAATATGAGGAACCACTAGCAGAGGTTCCCAACCTTTTACCCTATGCGCCTCACTCAACATTATGCTAAAATACTATGCCCCCTAGAGGCCGAAATGGGGAGTCAAAAAAATTAAGCAAACTTTGAAAATATTGGGGTGTTTAGTTTTATTCAAAAGATGGTTGAAACGTGTTGCTGACTTCGCATAGGTGGCACCGTCCGCGTCGCGCGAGTTTATATGTACAGTTATAATAAATATTCCTTATACTGTTTAATTCTGGAGTTGGGAAACCCTGCACTAGACCATAGGGACCACAGACTAGATATGCAAAGCGAACCAATGAAATAAGTAAATTTAGACTTAGGCAACCCTTTTGCTTAAAGCCTACCTATTAGAAAACTAAATTAATGTGACCTTTTTAATTCCACCGTGACGAAAGGCGGCATCGCTTCATGGCCGTCACAGTTCTAAGCTCAACACAAAAAGTAAAACCGCTGCAGAGTTCACTATACCAAAAACAATAGCATAAAACGAGAAACCGAACGGTACTGGACTTTTTGTGACGAAGGAAGCTACTGCGACACGTGGCAAAGCTACACCCATACCCTTTGTATCGCAGCACAATACACGCGTATAGTAAAACCTGAGGTCTTAGTACAATAAGAACCGACGCATGGCAAATTTCAGCCGCTGTCTGGTTTCGATAATTTTGTTAAATGCGTGAGATGAAACAAAACCATTTGCGATAAATGAGATTCCTACAGTCATAAACATAAGTACTTTAACCTATAACGTTTAGTAATCAAAAATCATCCTCTTGGAGACGTGTTCGTTGACATCTTGACATTAATTCTTTTTTTATTATTTTCAAATGTATTAAATGTACCTATGATACCGCAACATACTATATGCTAGGTGAGTGTTCTGTTTCTGGGTTGTAGTCTAGTGTATAAGTTCATACTGCTTGAGGCCTTTCTTAAATAAATAAATACACGCCAGAATAAATGAAATAAAATTCAACTCTCTTATTTGCAGGAAACTATAATTTTTATAAAACAGCTTTCAAATAACTATTACATTCTTAATTTAAATATACAACTTGCGATGTTTACTTTCAATTGTTTTTCGTTTAAAGTAAAAATACATTAATTTTTTTTGAAATACGAGTAATTTTTAAATACGAGTTCCGACGTGGAAGTACTCAGCGGAAAAAGCTCACGATTTCAATGCTGTGTTTAGAGAGGCTAATGAATGCCCCGTGCATTTTTGGTTTAATCGCTTTCGCAGTAGAACTTCGACTTAAAAAATAAACCCTGAAAAAGACCATAGCCACTAAGGTAAATTCTCATAAGATTCCTTCTCCTAAAGATTGCAGAAATGTAAAAAAATAATACACATTATACTATAAGACATAATGAAATTATTATTTTACAATTATAATGGTAGCAATGGCGTACTTATGTCATGGTTTTTCATCGTCTAGGGCGTCGCTGCTATGGAGGTAATTATATACAACAATACATAACACGACATTATGTTTACTTCCACGGTAACGGCATTGGTCATGCTAGAAAATCAGCGCTTTTTGCGTTTTTAACGCAAAAGCTATTAGCTGAGGCAATGTCCTTTTTGGACTGCACCATTCGGAAAATTCTCGCTTAATATATTTATGTGTGTGTGTGTGTATGTGTATGTGTGTCCAAATAAAGCATTATTTAAGTAAAAATACATTAATTTTTTTTGAAATACGAGTAATTTTTAAATACGAGTTCCGACGTGGAAGTACTCAGCGGAAAAAGCTCACGATATCAATGCTGTGTTTAGAGAGGCTAATGAATGCCCCGTGCATTTTTGGTTTAATCGCTTTCGCAGTAGAACTTCGACTTAAAAAATAAACCCATAGAAAGACCATAGCCACTAAGGTAAATTCTCATAAGATTCCTTCTCCTAAAGATTGCAGAAATGTAAAAAAATAATACACATTATACTATAAGACAATGAAATCATTATTTTACAATTTATCTTTTCACAAAAACAGCAACTAAAACATATAAACATGAAGACACTGTACATATTCTGTAAAAAGATGTGTATCTTTTCTGATTTATTGTATGCTTTCGATATAAAACGGGTAAATCCAGCTTTTCGATGTAAAACCAGCTTTATATAATATAGATAGATAGATTTAAGATGATGAACTATACCTAGATGTAAGGTGCCATGTCAGTGTGGTAACAAATTTTAATAAAAGCTTGGCAAAAAACATTTTTCCGGTCATTTGTTAAGCGCTTTCAATTAAGACATTGAATCTATCATTATTAAGGACAGAACCTTGTCAAAGCCGGGCCAGTTACAAAACTTGTAGTTTTTTTTACACTGTCATAATGAATTTTTAGTGGTTTCATTGTTTTGTTAGGCAATAATTAAAATACACTTTTTCAGCATCATTTAACACGTCAATTGCTGTGTATTTTTTCTGATAAGAATTCGTAAGCAATGCTTATAAACATTGATTACAAAATCTCGTTTATTCTATCAAACATATCGTTTGACTGTTGAGATTAGAGATTGAGACAGCATATAAACCATATCATGATCAATATAATATTAGTTTAATTATGAGATTCCCGTTGATTTAAGTGGAGAAACTGTTATTTTTCGGGGGGTATTTATTTATAGTATCTTCATACTTTGATTGAATGGTTTTGTTGCTATAGAAATTTCTTAATGCACATTTTCATAACATTCTTACCCTATTGCAAACATAATTATGTGATATGTACACAATACACTAAACCCGAGTCACTAAAAACTTATATTTACTATAAAGTTATTATAAATTGTACTAAAAAGTGATTAAATCGAATTAATTATACTGTTCTGTAATTAATAGATTTTATCCTTGATTGAAACGAATCAATAAAGAATTTTGAATTTTTTTTTAAACTTATTCAAAATTCAATTTTCTTGGCCTTGGTTATCTAGCACTCGTAGTCTTATTATGTTCTTTAACAATAACTCACTTTAATAAATTATGGAACAACGAGCGTGAACGATTTAGTTGCTTAAGCCTAGTTGTCATTGTTAAAAAAACATTTAAAAGCAATGGATATTGCACGAAACCTTGCTATTATTAAAAAATCCTCATGTTCAACTCTGTTATTGCAGCTTCTACAGCCGTGTAAATACTGTTAAAACTATCTAGCATATTCTCCTTATAACTCTTATTCTATAGAGACACCCTACAGGGCAAATAACGTATCCTTGATATACCCTACGCTATATTAATTCAATATTGTACGAACGGCGTGGGAGTCGGCCGTGCCATTGTACTGACGTAGGTTCCCTGTTCTACTGAGCAGCATTCTCGCCGAGCCTCCGTGACGTCACACATGTCAGCATAACCACAGATTACTAAATAGTTACTGGCATAACTGCCGACAGAGCATAAAGACCCAAAGACAATAAAATTATTCTTATGGCATGTGACGTCATACAATAATATTCATCGGTTTATGGAAGTATTATTAGATGTACTTACGTACATTACATAAAGTAGTATTACTAAGTTTGTATTGCAGTCCGTACAGTTAAAAAAATATTGTGTAATATCATATTCGTACATTCACCAAAAAAACGGCAAAGTGAGTTCTTTTTAATCTTACAGATTAAATAGGAGTTAATATTGAATTTTGGAATTATCTACATAGATATTTACCTAGATGTAAGTACTTAATAAATTTTTTTCTTATGTTTAGTCATTTATTATAGCTTATAATGGTAGCAATGGCGTACTTATGTCATGGTTTTTCATCGTCTAGGGCGTCGCTGCTATGGAGGTAATTATATACAACAATACATAACACGACATTATGTTTACTTCCACGGTAACGGCATTGGTCATGCTAGAAAATCAGCGCTTTTTGCGTTTTTAACGCAAAAGCAATTAGCTGAGGCAATGTCCTTTTTGGACAGCACCATTCGGAAAATTCTCGCTTAATATATTTATGTGTGTGTGTGTGTGTGTATGTGTATGTGTGTCCAAATAAAGCATTATTTCTTTCTTTCCAATATTTTTACCAACGTTGTGATTGAAAACGTAAACGTAAATTACTAAGTGCAAGTTAGACTCGTTTACCGAAGGTTTCGAATTTCATGATTTAAAGGCAACGAGGCAACGGGAGGTAATCAATTGGTGTTCATTCCCTTGTGAAAACAAAAAATATGCGACATACAATCATATCCTTGGATCGCATTGACTACTGAATAAATAATTTGGCTTTGACTTACAAATTTGTTTTTTTTTTCACGGCTGAAAGAGGCCGTAGAACCGAGCATTTAATTCGCGTTCATAAAAAAAAAGTGTATTGACAGACAGACTTACAGACGGACAACGAAGTGATTCTATAAGGATACTATTAAACGGATTAATACAAGGTTATTTTTTAATTATCATAAAAAAATTGTGTGCTTTTTCAGACAAGCAAACTGAACAACTTTCACTATGGGACTAACTTTGAAATCGCAAAAAAAATCAGCTGTTCCATACATCTAGGTTCAGTGAATGTTGAACATTTGTATGGAACAGCTGATTTTTTTTTTGCGATTTCAAAGTTGGTCCCATAGTGAAAGTTGTTCAGTTTGTTTGTCTGAACAAGCACACAATTTTTTTGTGATAATTAAAAAATAAACTTGTATACGGAACTACATATAAAAAGATTAAAATTTTCTGGGGTGATGAAAAAGTAACTCTATAGAGGCGACAAGCGGGACGGTAGCGGAGAGGATTTTTTGTAATATTCGCGTTGCTATGGACGATGCCACACAGAAACAGCGTGGCGCAAGTAAATTGCTTACCGCAGTTCCGCTACCATTCCGTCTCTGTGTGTGGAGCGCTTTAAAGTTAAAAAAAAATCTAACATATTTATATGCCAGGCAGACTTAATATTGAGCAAACGCCAGTAATATTGGTGCCTTATAATTTTCAATACAGGAATTCAATGAATAATAAAACAGCATTGTTCTCTAGAGAACACCTTAATGGCACGACTGCAATCTTCGAAGGCAGCAGAGATCAAAGGTGAAACTATGAAACTAAGCAAGCCACCTGCCTGCCCTCCCATATACTACCTACTATACTATACTGATTACAAAACTTACATTTTCAACTTGAACGTTGTATTCAAATGAACACAAAAACTGGCACGTTTTAATAGTATGTACCTACAGCGGCGCTAATGTAGCGGGTAATATATTCTGCAATCATTGGTTTCCACGTGCTGACATATTTGTAAGGCTTGCTCAAGAGTGGACCTGATAATGGAGTAATTAATTGGTAAGCTACAATAAACAATATCATACTATCACCGCTGGACAGGCTGTTCCATAGAAATGACACCCTGTTTTTGCGCCAACTTCAAGCTCTACTTTTGATAGATATTTTTTTTATTTATTGGTAGATAGGTATGTTGGTATGGTTTTATTGGTATTTGTTTATTGATATAAGTAACGTTTAAGTTTATTTGTGTTATCTTGTGGTTGATAAAATTAGGAAATAGCTTAATCCATACTAGTCCATACTAATAATTATTATAAATGCGAAAGTAACTCTGTCTGTCTGTCCGTCTATCTGTCGCGCTTTCAAACCAAAACTACTAAACCGATTTAAATGAAATTTGGTATAGACATAGTTTGAGTCCCAGGAAAGGACATAGGTTAGATTTTATCGCAGAAATCATCAAGATACAGTTAAGTTGTGAGGAAGGATAAAGAATAGTTTTTATCCCCGAAATCATTGCTTAAGGGTGTAAAAAAAGGGGGGGGGGAATTTGTAAAGGGAATCAATAAAAAAGGATTTCCACGCGGACGAAGTCGCGGGCAAAAGTTAGTACTCTTATAAATGCAATACTCCATACAAATAATTTTACTTATACGGAAACTCGCATGTGCCAAGTGCCAACCTGAATCAACAGCATTAAAATGATGGAAATCAAAAAAACACTAAAAAACTTTGACAGCAGCCAATTCAAGGGTGAGTGCCAGGTTAGATTAGGTTAGGTTATGGCGGCGCTAGTAGTAGGTACTGTGCCCTCTTAATGAGATAAGTAGAACTAAATCAGTGGTTCTTAACCGGTGGTCCGCGGACCACTGATGGTCCCTGGAAGCACCCGAAGTGGTCCACGAAGCCATCCGAAAAATGATATTTAAAGTAGATATAACAACCCTTTGTTCATATACTGTATATTGGTCTAGAGTTCGTAGCCCATAGCAAGACAGATATTTGTGAAATGGTCCCTCGTCACTAAAAGGTTACGAGCCACTGAACTATATGAACTAGTGAGCTGCTGCTATTGATGGCTATGAGTTTTTTATCAGCTAATAATACTTCTCACCTACTTATAGCAATTGCATCTCGTGCTAAATTCATTGTGGATCGTTTGCATGCGTCGCTGTAGTTTTGATGACTATTAATCGGAACAATACATATGCGAGGGCGCAATTGAAAAACCAAATCGAATATTTTGTAAGACTTCTAATGACCCGCCGATGGCGACGACGCTCGTGATTCGTGACACGCGTGAGGATTATCGAAGAGGTATTATTTACTCACAGCCCACCATTGTAGTTTGAACTGGAATTCCCTCACTCAGACATGTCGGGAATATATCTCAGCATACCTTCAACTTCATACAAGGTTATCGATGGTAGGACAGATGAGGATTCAATGATTGCAATACAAACTCGTGACTTGAAAAATTTAAAAATGGAATTTTGAAACGTAATGCACCTAAATTAAATGTAATGCACAGTATAGTGCTGTTAAGTTTGTATTTTTATTATCAGCAACTTACAACTCGTATCATTGCTAATTTATTAGATGTGCCCGCGAACTTCTACGTTTCGTTTTAGGGAATTTCTCAACTTCCTGTGGAAATTTTGAAAAAATGAATAGACACCCATTTGAAAAAAAAATTTAGGGTGTCCCGATAGCACAATTAGTTGTGCTATCAAGTTGGTCTATGGATACTCGCTCTAGCCAGCGAACCCAATGAACCCCTGCACCGAATTTCACGGTTCTAAGCCCCAGTAATTAGGTCTCTACGTTGATACCTCATTCAGACACCAAAACCATTTACAAATGCAGATGAATAAATCCTAAGTAACAACCCTAAAACTATTTTTACAAAGCTATTGTACTTATCATTGAAATCTGCTGCCCAAAAGAGCGCGTAATCTCAGAAACAGTGTCTTTACTTAGCGTAAGACATTTTAGTGACTTAAATGCTCTTTCCATCTGATACCATCGTGAGTAAAATTACCAAGTCGTGAGAGATGAAAGTAATTCTTGCTACATTACAAAAGATAACAAGTAGTAACAGGTGGCATATATACGTGTTCGCTTAGAAATCAAGATCTGTGTAATAACCCCAATTTTCTGGCAATAAGACATTATTAATGTCTATTCCATGATATTGTATTAATTTGTGTTTTAAATTTTTATTGTGAATTTCACACTACACAGATATGTGTGATTTACACTATTTTATGCTTTACAGCACATCTTAAAGTGGCAAAAATTTAGATTCCTTATGTACATTGTATAAAAATAACGGACTTAATGCCCAAGGCATTTTTTACCAGTCAACCTTCAGAGAGCAAAACAAAGCAAAATAAAACGTGGTAGATGTACCCATAAAACAAAATTAATAAGGAAACAATTAAATTTTTTCAACCCTCATAGAAACTAACAAGTTGCAATACTAATTATACGGCCAACAAATAAGCGACGTTACAAAATACAATTCTGATGCACATGTTTTGTAGTTTATTTTTAAACTTAATCTGCTAGTCAATTTCTTGATATCCAGCGGCAAAGTATTCCAGAGTAGAATGGATTTAACAAAAGAGGAGGAATTAATTATTTCAGAATGGACATTCGGACACGATTGAATAATGAGCGAAGTTTAAAATTTATATGTCACCAGCTGTACCCGGCATGCGTTGCAATGCCACGTAAATGCCTTTTTTTGGTAGGAACCCTCACGGGTGTCCCCATAACACCCTACCAAAGTTTCATTGAAATCTGATGAATAGTTTCGGAACGCATAGAGGACAAACAAACATAGTAATACATTGATTTTTATTTATATAGATAGATAGATTTGCGTCTGACAAAAGCAATTTAACAGATAAATTAACAATTAAGTAACTTCGTTCATGCTGTTGTTACATGTATTGTGTATTAGCTGACCGTATGCAACTTTGTTTGCATTATAACTTTTCCCGTCAGATGTTTCCCGTAGGAAAATTACCCTATGTCCTTCCCCTGGTCTCGATCTATCCCTATATCATCTTTCATCAAAATCGGTTCAGTAGTTCGAAGCCTATTAAATACAAACAAACAATCAAATCTTTCCTCTTTATAATATTAGTATAGATTGGTATTAATTGTGTATTGGTAAAAGTTTCATAAGTATCAAAAACTATACTAATTTTTTTCCGCTTTTATATATCTTACTTTCAGCTTTTATATATCGTAGCATTGTGTTGACGTGTATTTGGTTGCAATAAACATTATTATATTATTATTACTTAACTTAATGTATAAAAGCGGAAAAAATGAATGTTTAAACTACTATTACAAATAATATAATTTTGCACAATACATCACAATCTTATTTTCAATAATAGTTTAAATAAGATAAATCAATTACTCAATTCAAGAATAGACCAATTAAATCGAGTGAGATTTAATCGTTAGAATGTGGGCAATCAATTAATCTCCATCGTATATTCACATTAAAACGATCCCAATGGAATTATTTATTTTATACTTTGAATGTGATTTGTTAACTCCAACTGAATGAAAACTATTAATTTTACTGATTAAAACCAAAAGGATAGATAATATCAATAAAATAATACAATAAAAATAATAATGTATGTTTTAAACAAAAGCTATTTTCATCTTGCCCACTACAACTGAACAAAAAGATTGAAGAATTTGAAAGGCTTGAGGCTCTGAAATCTTCAAAGCCTCAACTATGTCATCGCTGAAAAGGGATCGCCCATAAAGCTTAACTTTGTCAGGCTTTATAAAGTTGCTATAACTAGGTAGCTAGTAAGTGTACCACACATTGTGCGAGTTGGTACTCAACCGGTTTTTTACTGGTCCTACTCAGCGGAGTAAAGGCACTTTCTAAACAGGGCCAGCTATATCATGGACAACATGACTTTAGCCTTATTGACTTGGACATGTCGTTAAATATCCATTACATTGTTGTTCATTAATTAATCACGCCAATGTCTTTGCGGTGAATTTATCTGCAAGAGACATAATTTAACAAATCGTTAAATATAAATCATATATAATAATATAATAGAGGTACATAGTTATAAGCGACGGATTGTATAATTTTTTGAAGAAAAAAAACATGGTCAATGTAGAAATATTCTTTCTGTCATCCCTATCTGTTCAGGCATTTAGAATTAGGTGGATTGCATTGTCATGTCTTACAGATAAAATTCTTGATTCTAAAAAAGAAAGCAATACTTTAATGATTAGGATTTCCGCTAGGTAATTTTGGAGAAAAGAAAAGTGCACGAAATGTTGAAATATAAAAGAGTTTAAATTAAAATTACACGTAAAGATTGAATTGAAATAAGGAACCAAATTTGAAATATGACATCTCGACATCTACAAAAAGACTGCCTTCATTATTATTTCCACAATTACTAACATTCGTTTCAAAATATTCATTAAATGTCTAAAAACTTAAACTGTCCAATTTCTATGCGTTATTATTAGTGCTATTCCATTTTACTGCATAGTTAATTAGGTTTTCCGTTTTTCAGAAGGCAAACCGCTTTCTTATCTACGGTGATTTCAAAAAATACTACCGAATACATTATTTTTTTGTAATTGACAGAGGGCGATAGTTAACAATGTGCGACGAAATCTATTTAAGTATATGAAATTAGAGTTTAGGTATATATTTTTTATGGCAATTAATTTTGAGAGCAGTCGAATAAAATTGACAAAAGAATAGATAGGTAATATTATCTCGTAAACCAGTAGGTCGGCTATGTTCCTAAACCGAGTCGCTCCGGCGAGGGAATTACCTATTTTTGCACATGATGTTCAATAAATTTCGTAAAATTTGTAAAAAAAACAATTGAACTGGTTATTCCTTTAAGTTTTTTCGGTGGATCACACAACAATTATTTCTATTATAACGTGTTCACGTTGGACAAACTTAAATGAACTCACGTATCAATGTAATTATTGGTGATATACCATTCAAGTATAACTTTCTAAAAGTAGGTACCCTATTCCACCCAGCTGATAAGTTGTATTGTATGCCAAGAGTACAGGGTCGTTGTCCCACTTACGGGCCGTCTCGATTACGTATCTCGCCTTTTTATGTTATTACCAGATAAATCGAAACCAATTCCGGTAATGCACAGCAGTTAATTGGTTGACGGAGCTGAAGTTATTAACCCACATTATTTGATTCTCACTTTGACGTTTCTCAGCTAATTCAGATAGTAGACAACGAAGTTTTTTTTATTAGTTATTCATTGAAAGAGAATCAATAACATTTATTACAATGAGAGTGCCACTTAAACCTCTGGGGCTTAAGTAACAGAGATAGAGAGACGTACTATTTAGTGTGACCCAAGGATTAGGTAACGCTTATTGTGATCATCTTTCCTCCGTCCGTCTATCTTCTGTTCCGTCAAGATCTTATCCCCTGAGCTATCTCGAGACTTTGGGTTTTGGCTAGATGATGGAGTAGTCATATTTGGAATTTTTAGGTCCGGCCCTAGGGTCGTGCCACCTGGGTCAAAGCCCCTAAATTTCATATCAGTTCAATTTACCTAATTATGGTGTGTAACGTTGAGTTTTTGACACTGGATTTTTATATTATATTGGAACGGATTTTTAATAATTCTCTAAATATGATTAACCTTTTTTACCTATTTCTGCCGCAAAGCAGCAGTGCTTGCATTGCTGTGTTCCAGTTTGAAGGGTAGGATATGGCATTGAAATTCTGGGTACCGTCACTTTACATCCTAAGTCACAAGCTGGGAACGTTCACTGTGGTTCTTGCTGGGGGTTGTATAGTTTCGTTGCGAATTTCACAGGAGCCACATGTTAGGATATGGCATTGACATTCTGGGTACCGTGACTTTACATCCTAAGTCACAAGTTGGCAACGTACACTGTGGTTCTTGCTGGGGGTTGTAGTTTCGCTGCGAATTTCACAGGAGCCACATGTTAGGATATGGCATTGAAATTCTGGGTACCGTGACTTTACATCCTAAGTCACAAGTTGGCAACGTAAACTGTGGTTCCTGCGGGGCTTGTAGTTTCACAGGAGCCACATGTATTATAGGTGACCGTTACTCACCATCAGTTTGCTTGTTTGCCAATTTAGTTGCAATAAAAAAAATGGTTCACGCGGCAACATTAATGTTCCATTTTTTTTAAACATGCACCACTATGATAGAGCGAGATATCGGTTGGTGAGGTGAGTATTTGATGACTGAATATAAACAGGCAATATACTCGTATACTAGGTCGTCGAATAAGAAGTCGAATTTAGGAATTTTGTAGTTGGAACGACTCCGTATCAGAAACATAACCCATCTACGTTGAAAAAAAGATTTTTCTAATGAGAATTTTTTTTTTCATACAATTAAGTTTCTAAGCCACTAGACTGCCTACCTGATGATAAGTGGCTACAGTCACAGCCAGCCAGTGATTGCTATGTGATTCGCAAATATACAATCCCCGCCCCACAAGGACCACAGTGTGACAGATGTTAAGTCACTAAACCCAGTAATTTCACCTATATTTCCCTTCAAATCGGAACACGCAAAAGAATCGGATACGCACAATTAATATATGGCACTAAAAATAGAACGTGTGAATATAATCTAATCGCATTTATAAAAAACGTGCTAGAATTCGGAGAACTAACGAACTACGCAGTGCATTGGAAAATTGCTCACTGGATTGTTCAAAACAATGTATAGCCAGCTATAGCCCGTTATTAGGGTTCCGTACCTCGAATGGAAAAAAACGGAACCCTTATAAGATCACTTTGTTGTCCGTCCGTCCGTCTGTATGTCTGCCAAGACCCTTTTTCTCAGGAACGCGTGGAGGTATCAAGCTGAAATTTATATCAAATACTCAGGTCTACTGTCCCTTGGAGCTGTAAAAAAATCAAACTTCTAAGCCAACGCAATCAAAAGATACATCCGTTTAAGCCGCAAATTTTCGACACTCGCAAGGGAATCAAAACCTACATGGTACTTCCCGTGAACTCAGAATCTTGAAATTTGGTACGAAGTAACGTCTTATAGCACAGTTAAAGGAAAAATTGCGAAAACCGTAAGTTTTTAGTTACATCATATAATAAAAATATATGGGTGAACTTTTACTTATATACCTACAGGTTTGTACGGAACCCTTGGTGCGCGAGTCTGACTCGCACTTGGCCGGTTTTTTTAATTTTACACGCAACGGGAAACTTCCTAACCTTCATGTCACCTGAAGGAAAGTGAGGATAAGGCTGAAGGTATAAGGGGGCTTCACCTGAACTCCTCCACAACTGAGGAACTGGTTTCGTACCTCTTATTGTCGGAACACAACAATGCTATTAACATTGTTATTATGGTGGCAAACTTAGGTAAAACGGTGGTAGCTAGCCAGAAAGGCTCTGAAAAATATATGTTCCCATTGGGAATCGAACCCCGGACCTCTATATCAACACGCGGTCGTCTCAACCGCTAGACCATGGAGGTGGTCAATGTAATATTTCCAATATTATCGACGGTCAATGTAATATATTTTGGTTAACCACTCGAACGCTCGCCACGCGAAGCGTGGTGGGTTTCAAAAGCAAAAAGTAGTATATCTCAAATATCAAAGGTGCCGCCATTGCGGAATGACTCACCCCGGCGCGTACGGAGTGTTCAAAAAATTGCGGAGAGTGACATATACTGTCTACAAGAGAACAAAAAATACGTATGGAAAGGTAATTTAATATAGAAGGAACTTATAACAGTTAATTAGATAAGGATTAATAATTAAATGAATGAAGCGCGAAAATGTTCGGAAGGTCGCGGAAGACCCGATTTTTTTTTTTAATTTTTTGCACAAAAACTATTTTATAAAACTTTAAATAACCATATATATTATTATAGCCCTATTCTTGAAGATTATTTTGATATATAATAGTTTTGGGTAATATTTTTAATGAAAAAAGAAAAAAATAATAAAAACGATTAATTACGTAATTATATACGCGAGATGCGCACGCGCGACCTAAAATTTAAAAAAAATGCAAAAAATAAATTATTGTGTCTAAAATTAAATAAAAAATACGTATGGAAAGCTAATTTAATAAGGAATGAACTTATAATAGTTAATTAGATAAGGATTCATAATTGAATGAATAATGACGAGAATAGTAACTAAAGTGCTTAAAATTTCAAAAATACTCACTTTTTGAAAAAAACGTTTAGTGTGGCAATATAACACTATAAACTATCATAAACCATACATAATAATGTAGCCCAATTCTTCTAGTTTATTTTGATATAGAACACTCTACGAAAATACTAATACAGACTAAGTAAGTACGCAATAAATCTCATCGGTCATGGAGTAAGAAACGTATGGATACGGCCAAGTAAGTTAAACCGCAGACTATGACAAATTTATTTCAATCTAAGACTAAAAATAAATTGGACATGACCTGTCAACTTATGAAAGAGACTATTGACAAAGGAATAAAGCCATAGAGAAAATATTTTATTTTTCGCGATTTTTTTATCACACCGCGCGGTTTTACGCAAAGGGAACTGGGTACCATAGTACCCAGGTCGATCGAGAAAATCGAGATTTTGGGGACTATAGTCCCCACGGACGTTCCAGTGGGTAAAATTTAAAAGTGTGTTCTACTTCTACTTAAGTTCTTTCAAAGAAAATTGAGGCATTTCATACAGATACTAACTTGATCTGGAAAACGTCTGTTCCAAAATTAACATGTTTAAAGTATAATATCACAGTTATTAGATAAGGGATAAGTAAGTATTAGTCGGATCCTTTTAAAAAAGCGTTAATCCTTTTATCTGTAAGATATTCATTATTATCTACATTCTTTAGCCCACGAAAAACAACTAAAATATTTTTGTCTTGGATTTATCCTCAGCTCGTACTACGGCTAACATAGCAATCACTTAAATTATTGAGTACCTAATATACGTACCTAATTCTTATGTTTTCATCTCCTAACGTATAATAAATACAGCTTTCTCTACGGCATAATGGGTTATGAACGCGTTAAAAATAACGCCTTAAAATAGCGGCCACATATGCTCTAAAAGTTACAGTCCAAACTGTAACGCCACATACGAGTAACAAAAGCGCTTACTTGGCCACAGGAGTTTATTGTCAAAATTATTGCATTTATCAACGCGTTACGACGCGGGTGAAGTTCAAGCGTATAAATAAAAACAATTATGTGAATGACGCTTCTCTATTGGCACTTTGATGAAATTATCAAATTAAAAAGGGTAGCAGACATATTAAAAAAATATTCGATGGATGGATGGTGTTCTTAACACCCGCGCTCTGTCATTTTTAGTTCCATTAAATAGTATAGCTTTTTGCCACTTAGACACGGCACTAATTCAAGACACCTATTCTAAACCTTGATTTTTTTAAATTATTCTTTACTGTTACGAAATTTCTTTAATAAAATAAATTAATTCGTTAGGTACTACTGTATCACATGTACATCGAAAACAATCGTCTAACTTATCAAAGACAATTATTATGTCTCGTAAAAAACTTAATGGTTAGGGGTATTTGGAGCAGCTCTATATCATTATACTGCCTAGATGTGTCGGTCACTTTTAACTTTTAACTTTACGACTTTTAATTGCTGATACAAAAAAAATCCATTGTAGCTTTACAAATCAATTTTTAATGGAAATTTCAATTTTTGTAATTCAAAGTTTTTATAATGTTATTTTTCGATTTAAGTAAAAAAAAATTGATCTGTTCGCTAAAATTTCCTATCTTGTGCCACCAAAACTTTTAAAAATGGTAAGTAATTTATCGGAAGTAATATTCCTAGCACCGATTCCTAGAGAATAACGTTTCTACGTGATGTTTCTACGTCTATATTTGATAATAATATCAGATCTAATCTACACGCATTTGAACTACTTTGAAGATAACATTTCATTAAAATAGTCACGTCCATATTTCTATTAACAATATTCATATCTAAATACTCGGAAACAGCTCATCGATGGAGGACAACTGCTTAGAGCTTAGCATGAAACCAACATGCACATACTGCACGGTTAGCCACCATAAAACAGTCTATTCCTATAACTGGTATCTTACATCATCACAATAACGTTAAGACAATATACGATAGCAGTTAAAGCACTAACTAAACGCTTAATTATCGTTATATTATGCTGTACGTTTCGGCTCGGTAACTTGATCCACCTTTATTCGTGGAAATATTAAGCTCCTCGTTTTGTCAGGTAGGTACTTACTTAACTACTCGCGATCTTGGGTCAAACGTCAATTAGGTGTTTAGTTTTATTTTGTGTTTGTTTTTTTTTGTAGTTTATGTCAACAATAGACATTGCAAGTATCGGTAATAATTCATGACATGTGTATTAAATACAACATTTTTTTTTGCTTTATTGTCATCTGTAATAAATGGATGTTAAATATTTATTTTTACTTAGGCAAAGGAAGTTATTCGGTAAATAGCCACGCCTATATTTTTTGGCACGTTTCTTCGTCTTTCTTTATCTGAGTGCTTTGAGACCATTCACCTCTTATCTGTGAGGTCTGTAGCAACGTAGTCAAATGTTTGCCATTTAATTCAAATGCGGTTCTTATTTTTCGTCGGAATCGTGGAAAAAGCCAGTAGAAAATGTTATACATTTCTTACCGCAGCATTATAAGCAGTTGGGAGTGATTTTTTCTAAAATTCCATGTTAGTTTACTATGCACAAACTCGCAAAAGAATATCCAAATACAAACAGGAAGAATTCCACTTTGCAATGAGCTAACGAACTTTCCCAAAATACAAGTGCACATTAGACATCAGAATAATAATTTACAAACGTACGATGAACGACGTCACATACGTACTTTTGCGCATTAATACGGTACAATGGACGAGAGAAAAACAACATAAATTTGGTGTCTAAAATAGCCAACTAGACGCTGAAACCACGCAACTGCGCCATCGCCAGTGAATGGACCTATCGACCGGTTACCGGTGCTGGCATCCTGCACCTGCGTTGCACTCGCTGAATTATAGATTCAGCCACTTCGCGGAGACGACCTACATAGCTACACTTGCAGTAATTTTAAGTATACTGGTACATATAAAGTTCTCGGTTCTATAAATGGACTGTTAACATCGATCAGTTCCATAAGGGCCTGCCCGACGATTCTTCGAGTGTTAATTCTGTCATGTGACCATTACAGGAGTATTTCATTTGCAGAAAATATAAATATTTTATGTCACGTTTTGGGTATAACCAATCCGCACAACACCCTAACTTAGGGCAGGCTCGAGCCACTCGGTGGGGACGTATACGAGCTGTTATGACGATGATGATGATATTGGGTATAAATGAGTTTTGCTTCGCATTGTCAATGCTTGTTTCTGTTTCTTCGTTTTTGTTTGGTGTGATCCAAACAAATAAGCTCATCGTTCATTTAGAAAGATTATTGACAGATCTTTATATAGGTTATATCAAAACTGACGCTAGTTTTAAACCGACTTCAAAAAAGGAGGAGGTTCTCAATTCGATGCGTATGTTTTTTCTTTTTTTTTGTGTGTATGTTACGCGATTACTCCGCCAATTGTGGACCGATTTTTAAAATTCTTTTTGTATTCAATAGAGTATACTCCTAGGGTGGTCCCAATGCCACCAAAGTCAAGATCTGATGATGGAATCCCATGAAAATCGAGGGAAACGCTAATTAAATAAGGTATTTAATTAGGGTTTCTTTCACTAGAAAGATTTCATTCACTAAAAGTTAAAAATAAAAAATATTATACAAAAAATAAAAACCGACTTCAAAAACACTGAAAAGTTAAAAATAATATAAGAATAGGTACAGACAACATCACACTTCTATATTGAAGTCGGTGACAAATTTTAAGACTTTCTAGGAGATTTTCGTTTGGCACCGACTTCAATATAGAAGTGTGATGTTGTCTGTACCTATTCTTATATTATTTTTAACTTTTCAGTGTTTTTGAAGTCGGTTTTTATTTTATTTTTTTAATATTTTTTATTACATTTGACTGTTATTGATAAACTGGAATGAAGTTTTGGAGATATCTATAAAACAGCTCAATTTATGCGAAATTTAATCGTTTTGTTTAAATTAGAATGATTCTATGATTAATTCACCAAAATATTACATTTAATTTACAGCACATTTTGTAATCACAATGCGACAGAGCACCCACTACAAAATCTTGGTCTGTTTCCGAGAACCTTTGCTTTGCACACAGCTGAGCACCGCTCGGAGCGAAACACTTGAATTGGAAGTAGGTAGGTACTTGGAGGCAGATTAAATCGTGCTGAGTTTGCAGGGACGTCCGCCGCATTCCTCAGGCCTTTCCTTTCGCTTCACAACATTCTGCAATATGCCAACCTGCCAACGGTTGAATGTCGAATCGCATCTATCTATAATCCTATCAGCGAGCGAACGCGAAATTGCAATTTGCTCGGATCGTTAGATTTTGATGTAGGTACCTACTAGGTTATTTCTGCTGCTGACTTGGGATGCATGGATTGAAAATTTTTAATTTTACCAGGATAATGGATCATACCTAAACGTTGGCGCAGATCTGCAAAAAATTTGCTCAATGAATTTATTGAGCAAATTTTTTGCAAGTCAGAATCGTTGTCCTATCCATCCATATATGTCCCCATCAAAGGGCTCGAGCCTACCCCAAGTTAGTGTGTTTAGGCCTTAGCCCCATCATGGTAGTTCCTTATTGGTAGTTATATGCAACAAAAAATAGTATGCTACACAATTTTTAGCTATAGCTTAACTAGCTGTTTCTCGCGGTTTGAGCAACATTGCCGCAGGAAATTACTTATTTATGAGCTATGAATGTTTTAATAAGCTTTCACGGCAGTTTAATAAGATCTTAGATATAATGACGTATCGTTACTTACTCGTATACCCAGTGATCGTATACAAAATTACTGTGGTACATTGTTTCTTTATTAAAAGTAATTGTTACTTTTTCAAAAAGTAAGGTTTTCGCAGAACCTTTGACTTTCATTTGAAAAGAATAAATTATACTTATCGAAACAAATCAATTACAATTTAGATGTAAATCAATTAGATTCTTTTATCTAATTTAATGTTTTGCAAACTGGACCCAGAGATTATTCTTTTTTTTTAATCGACTTTGAAAACGTTGGAGGTTCTATGTTCGACTGTATCTATTTTTTTATGTATGTTCACCGATAACTCCGCCATTTGTGGGCTGATTTTGAAAATTCTTTTTGTAATCGAAATAGTATAGTCCCGAGGTAGTCCTATTTTCACTATGTTATCATCTGATGATTGAATCTCATGAAAATTAAGGGAAACCCTTAAATTCCATAGGCACATCCAACGTGTTTCATGTTTTTGCTGAAAATACACAGGTATTTGCATTTTCGTAGTCATCATATCATGTTACTGAGCTGATGATGGAAGGTTCCTGGTAGGTTAGGAGTTCAGGAATAATTCTTTCAATACTGTTAAGATCGAAAGACGTTTTATTTAAATTTATTCTGGTGTTTGCCTTAGCTCAAATTTTAATACGCATGTATTAAATTAACTAAAAAGAATTAAAATGTTTACAGAAATATAACAGACTTCAAAAACACCAAAAATGCATAAATAATATAAGAATACATTGAACTTTACAGTTTTATATTGAAGTCGGTGCCAAGCAATGATCACCTGAAAAGACACAAAAACTATAAGAACAATTAATATAGTTAGTTAAAATTTGGCACCAACTTCAATATAAAACTGTGCAGTTGAAAGTATTCCTATATTATTTATGACTTTTTGGTCTTTTTGAAGTCGGTTTTATTTTTATTGTATGAGTGTTTAGTGTATGGTATTTACCATACCAAAACACAAAAGATTGAAGGAAAATATTAAGTATTTGATTTTAAACAAAATTCGTATTATCAGTAAAGTTGTTTGTACAAAGACAAACAACTTAGGAACCTACTCTATCTACATAGCACTCCCTTTTATTTCGTAATGCACCGTCAAAGCACTGTTTACATAAAAATTGGTACTCATTAATGCCTAAGTATTTAGTATACCTAATCTCAGTACAGAAATTTTAACAGAACTAAGTAGGTCGAACTCATTTGTCTTTGGACATTTATCAACATCAACAACCTTCATCAACCTTTGATACCTTTCTAGATGTATGGGCAAAATTTAACATATTTGATGAACCGAGAGAGACTGCCTCCAACTACATCGAAATGCGTGAATTCGACGTCACATAAAAACATCATTGGTGCCTCTTTACAAACTCAATAGGAGCCAAGCCCAACGAACTTCGCACGGCGGCCATTCAGTAACTAGCGCCAAAGGTCCGCTGACAAAAAATTGCGAAAGGTATGTAGGTACGTTTACCTGCTTCGAAGACAGGTTCCGACGCATTGTCATAGCATGGAGATGCCGATGTCGATGACACTACAGCCGTGTTTGGTTTGGGGTACCCAAATTGCTTATTTTTAGCACCTGATAATCCGTCATGAGTCATAATACCTTCCCAAATAAATAAAATTGGAAGTCGACCCGACTAAGGCAAAAAGTCAACAATGTTGAGGCTTCAATGGGAGATATTGAATCATGAACTCGTTCTGTTCACCATTAAGAACATCTTTTGTTCGTTTAACATTGTAATATCGTTCAAAATTGTTTTCATTTCGTTGATTGCCGCTTTTATTCATTTCAAGATTACTAAACTTGTTATAAAATTTAATTTCATTTAATTTCATGAAAATGTAAAGGTGCTTTAAACTTTGTGGCAAATAATAATTTACTCCAATTGTTAGCACCTACCAGGTATCTTTTTTATTGTGTGCTACTAATTCAATGCACCTGTCAAGATTGCACCTGGCACTGCCTAAAGGTAGCGTGCTACGTTTCGTGTTTGCCTTCCATCATCAACAAATATTTGAGCGTTGCGTGACTACGCGAGACAAAGGCGGTTCGGCCTGTTCTCAAAATCGAGCCTCGAATTAGGAATCAAAATAAAAGAACGGCTATCCTTTCCAAGATTATGCATCTCACCGTAATTACAGCTATCCAACAAGTCGGACCGCCTGTCTAGTAACTAGTACAATATCCGGTTCCCCGTACCTTTTTCGCTGGCGGCATCAAATCCTCTTCAGCTAGATGTGAGCGTGCATCGCTTATTTCAGTGGAAGCGTCACGTTTGTATTTAACTATTGGATCACGACACTTAACACAAAACACGAAAACTTTTGTCTTTATAATTATTACTATTTTTTTATGTGAATAATTACCACTGTTTTTCAACTTGCGCTTAGGTTAGTTAGTTTGAGATATCAATTGTTTATTTTATGATTTTCACTTATGTTGTTTGTTTTTTCGATTATATTGGATATTATAGTAACCTCTTCGTGTTGTGCTTTGAAAAAACGCCAGCGGCCGTTCGCCGCTATACGACTGATGGAATAGCGTACGCCTCGCGCCGCACCGCGGCAGGCTTCGTGAGTGGGAGGAGAGACGCGACAGAAATATCACATTCTGCAAGCGAGAAAGAGACGACGTAAAACGACACTAATAGTACATCTATAAAGCAGCCGATGAAGAATGCACACGTTCGTTTAAAAATTACTAAGAACATCGTATACATTCATTTTGACAGCTTAATACCGGTCCTACCTGTGGACAACCGCGTGCCGATAAGGTAATTTGAATTCCTGCGGAGTGAAAAAGACGGGAGGTTCAGTTATAAAGTTGTATGGTTTTACTAACGATTTAGAAAGAAAACGTTAACTTTGAAAGCGAGATCCGTCAACCGTTACCTAAATAAAATAGGTACAGTACCTAAAAATTACCATCCGGTATCAACGAGATTTAGAAATATTTCATTTATGTTACCTACTCAATTTTTGAAGTAAAAAAATATCTATTAATTCTTTGCCACTGCTTAAGTAATTTTTATTCGTGATTGCAATGAAATAATATTTAACAAAAAATAAAACCGACTTTAAAAACACTGATAAGTCAAAAAAAATTTTTTTTAACTTTTTAGTGAATGAATTTCAGGTCCAATGTCAGTTCAGGTCAAGTCCAAAAGTTCAGTATTCTTCCATCATCAGGTCGGTTCATGACTACGAGACGCAAATACGTGAATACACTGAAAAAAATGATCAACCTAACTTGTTGTGTTATTTGTAAGTTTTGTTAAAAGGAAATAAACTTTAGTTAAATTTAAACAGACTTTTCAGTAATCAGTCCACAACTAGTTTTGTAGATTTATATTTGGTATGTAGTAACTTAATTTTTTGTTACTGTTTACTGATTTTACATAGACTAACTAGCGCAGTTGCAGCAACAAAACCAGTTTCTGCACATATCTAAACTTTGTGCTTAATATCAATCAACGTGTCTGATTATTTTTAACAAATTCGTAAATTTAATAGTAATTAATCAACACGTATCAACCAAGTACAAAACTTATGTTAAATATTCAATAACCAGTTTTGTTCACAACAACTAATTGATTTTATCTAATATATTAATAACGATAGTTTTGTTCCTAATTGCCCTCAAGTTTAGCGAAAAAGAACTATGCGAACAGTTTTGCTAAATTAACTAAATTTTCTTTATAAGTAACGTAATGATTTTTACAATAGTAACATTTTTTTGCTGTCACCAACAAAAACAGATTGTTTATATTATGTAACCAAACGTCAGGCGGTGCGGGGGAAGGGGAAAGCAAAGCAAACAAGTTCATTTCTGCGCCGGTGTTATTCGTGTGACAGATGGGTATTCACTATAATATAAACGGTGTCCTTTTTATTTATTTGTTAAATGGATCGTGTTCGTTAAAAAAAATTACTTCGCCAAGGTGGTCAAATGTGTGGAAATGAGGTATGAAATCGGGATTTTTATCAGTTGATAGAAGAGTATATAGGGGAATGAGGCAGGCAGGTATTGTTCGTCGGATCAACCATCTAGACGGGAATTGGCAACCATAACGGGTTGTACTCCTGAAAGGCTTGTATGTCAAAGGATAAAGTCCCTATAGCATACCTTGTGAGAGACTAAAAAATAGTGTTCTCCCAAGCTACGCAAAGGCACCCCCAGATAAGAACATGCGGTTCTAAGAATTTAAGCTGAGTCCACTAAATATTGTTACACCGATGGTATAAGAAACTTCCGGCGTGGGGGCTGACAGAGATAGAACACGCTGACAGAGACAGAACATAATCGGGAATACGATGGAAGTTTCGAGAAGGAAAGACAAACAATCGATGGGGTACGGAATGTTCTAGAATAGAACATTCTCGAATGCCTCGAATGTTCACCAGTGCCACTATATAAGCGCGAGAGCGAATGCGGATGGATAGTAATTCTTTTCAAAAGAGCAAACCGAGCGGATCAAGCGATACAAAGCGACTTGGAAGCGTTTTATAGTGAAGAATTCTGTATGCATATTGTTCAGTGATTAGTAAAGCGGTTTACAGTGTTAAGTTAAGTGACTTAATTAGTGCTTAATTAAATCTTATCTCATAATTGTCGGTGTTTCGCGATTTCCTATACAACACCCACCCCCGCAAACGTAACAATATTAAACTTTTTGGAAGTCTTTATAAATCGTTAATAAAACCGTAATCTACATTTCTCCACGTTCTTTATTATTTCACCTTTTCGTTACATCCTGTATAAGCAGTATAATACAGAGTGTAAGAAATGGCTTGGCAAAAACTTAACAGACGTGATTAGGCCATGACACTGAACTACTTTCGAAAGCTGTTCAGTTTTATGGCCTAATCGCGTCTGTTAAGTTTTTTCCAAGCCATTTCATACATCCTGTATTTTTGTTACTAATTACTTAACTGAGATTGGCTACTAATAACAAAACAGTTTTGTTATACATCGACAAACGGAACCTGTAACATGTAAGCAAACGTAAAGTTAAATTGAATTAACAGTTTGGTTGCCAGCAAGCAAATAGTACAGATATCGATAACCAAACACTTTGATTAGTTACAGCAAAATCCTTTATTTACTTTTTTACAAATAGCATTGTAATTTTTAGATTAATAGTTAGATTAAAAATGTCAAATTGATAGATTAATTTAAACGAAAAATGTTAGGCTACTGGTTACATAACCCAGTTAAACAAACCTAATTTTGTTACTGTTAACAAGTAGTTCGCAAGTCCGTAGATTAGGGCCTACTAGTAACCAAATTTTAGTTACTGTTAACCAATCATTTTTTTCAGTGTAGCGTCGGAAAAAAAATGAAACACGTTGGATGTACCTATAAAATTTAAGCGTTTTCCTCGATTTTCATGGAATCTCATCATCAGATCCTGACTTTGAGGACCTTGGGCCAACTCCAGGAGTATACTCTATGAAATACAAAAAGAATTTTGAAAATCGGTCCACAATTGGCGGCGTAATCGCGTAACATACGCACAAAATACTTTGGACATGCCTTTAAAATTAAAGGGTTTCCCTCGATTTTTATGGGACCCCATCATCAGATCCTGACTTTGGTAACCTTGAATCTACCCCAGGAGTATACTTTATCGAATACAAAAAGAATTTTGAAAGTCGGTCCATAATTGGCGGCGTAATCGCGTAACATACGCACAAATTACTTTGGACATACGTTTAAAATTTAAGGGTTTTCCTCGATTTTTATGGGACCCCATCATCAGATCCTGACTTTGGTGACCTTAGGCCAACTCCAGGAGTATATTATATCGAATACAAAAAGAATTTTGAAAATCGATCCACAATTGGCGGCGTAATCGCTTAACATATACAAAAAAAACATACGCATCGAATTTAGAACCTCCTCCTGCTTTGAAGTCGGTTAAAAAGCTTTTACTGCGCAGGTTAATCTGTAAAAATAATCAAGATGTTAGCCGGGACTTGTACTATGTATAGAGTGGACGGTAGTGTAAGTATGTATAAATTAGAATTTACCATTCATAAAGATACAAAAGCATATTTTGATATTTTCTATGCTTAACCGGCTAACCGCAGAACCTTGTCCTATATTTGTTAGCACTCTAATAAATAATGAAAACATTCACGTCACAAAAAATACCCTATTTTAGAGCAAAAGTGAAACTGAGCGTTACCGGGTTAACACAACAGTTTTTTAGTATCAAACACTTGCTGAAAGCCCTACTGTTAATACCACTAAGGGTTGTCAAATAACAATAATGGTGTATTGTTTTTATTTAAATCTAGTTTTAAATATAATTATTTTAGAACCTCCATATTCTTATGCTTTCGGATGTAATAAAATTTTGCTCCATGTCAATTAAGAATTAAGTCGGTTTTTATTTTTTGTAAAATATTTTCTATTTTTAACTTTTTAGTGAATAAACTCATTTTAACCGACTTCAAAAAAGGAGGAGGTTCTCAATTCGATGCGTTTTTTTTTTCTGTGTATGTTACGCGATTACGCCGCCAGTTGTGGACCGATTTTTTAGTGAAAGAAACCCTAATTAAATACCAGCTCACCTTCGGTAAGCTGGTATTTAATTAGTGTTTCCCTCAATTTTCATGGGATCCCATCATCAGATCCTGACTTCGGTGACCTTGTGACCGCCCTAGGAGTATACTCTATCGAATACAAAAAGAATTTTGAAAATCGGTCCACAATTGGCGGAGTAATCGCGTAACATACACACAAAACACGTTGGAAACATCTTAAAATGTAAGGGTTTTCCTCGATTTTCATGAGATCCCATCATCAGATCCTGACTTTGGTGACCATGGAACCACTCTTGGAGTATACTCTATCGAATACAAAAAGAATTTAGAAAATCGGTCCACAACTAGCGGCGTAATCGCGTAACATACACACAAAAAAAAACTTACGCATCGAATTGAGAACCTCCTCCTTTTTTGAAGTCGGTTAAAAATAGTTAATTCTTGACTACTGGGCTATTTTTTTCCGTTAAATTTTAAGTACATGTAAGACGGTGATTAACTCTTTTTTAAATATTAAGTAGGCATATTACAAATTTGAATACTGATTGAGATTTAACCCTGTATACGTGAACAACGAATGCACGCTCCGGAACTGCGCAGCCCTGGTGAGTCAGTTCCGGAGCGTGAGCAAGTCCTCTATTTACCTTTCTTGTTGGCGGTGGACAAAGAAGGCTCACTTTTACCAATTAGCCGTCAGCGATGAGCGACTGCCAACAAGAACGCTTTGTTTCCAAAAACTTTGCGTTCCGCTCGCGAAATCATTCAACCGTGACTCCGATTTTCTATACTTAACAGCACGTGTCGAAAGCTGAGTCTGCTACCTCGGTTAGCGGCGGCGATTCACTTGATTTTTAAATATATCCTTGTCCCTCCGCTCAGGTAAAACATTATCATATAATTGGTACATGCTGTTAAAGACATCATTTCAAACATTTTCAAAGATCATCAGAATAATTGTACACTTATCATCTTCCATCTCTTCGGTGACAGCACGTAAAAATCCATATGTCAGTTTTGTGCTTCAAGATTTCACTATTGCGTGTATATTACGGTATTTCTATTGAAACTAGTTATTACAATTGCCATGTAAACTTTGAAGTAGAAAATTAATTTAAACAACCCAGTGAATTACAATGACATACAAGAAATGCAAAATATTATCACAGCGCGCACTGGCTGTGTTTGATCAAACATCGTACAAACATCCACTGCCAACTTGTTGTATGAAAGAATATACTTAGTTAATTTATATCTCTAAGAAACCAAAAACTGTCGGCAAAGGAACGCAATAAGTTTTGTAAAATAAATTACTATACAGTCAACGAATTACACATAAAGCCCGAAGTTAGATCATTGGTTTTTAAAATATCACACTTGATGCACAGGTTAACCATAATTTTTAATATTTTATATGGATTTGTATAAAGTAGTGAAATTTACAACTATCATGATTCTGCTACCTACTTGTTTCCTCCCTTCGCTTGTGATATTTTGCCACTCTCTGCGTGGATTTCAGAATTTACTTATTTACCTTGAAGACCAGAGTTTTTGTAAAACGAGGAGATTGGGATGGGACAACCGGTTGCCAAATCCAAAAATAAAAAGTCGAACATAGGGTGATAATTAACCGGATATTTTAACATGAAATCTTCTCCTGTTGCGAGATCGCAAGTCAGGCATGTCTGCGTGACTCGCCAGTGAATTGCATGCAGAAGCAGCAGGTTTGATTTGGGGTGATGCAGAGCGCGTGTCCCAAAGCAGAACGATAATTTCAGCTAATGCAGACATAATGGTTAAAACCACCAGGTTTTGATCTGGAGATCCACGATTCGATTCGAGACCTATGGGAGTAAAAATTTTGCTGCTGCTTGCCCTAGCTAGAACCACCTTATCTTAGTTTGTCACCATAATAACAATGCTTCAACTTTTGTTACGAGATTTGGAGGTAACATACAACTATGTTATTTTTTACTTAAAGTAAAATAAAGTGTTCCTATCTATCTATCTATCTATACAACTGAGTTATTAAGGAATCCAAATAAAATACAGCCTTTAGGCGCTTAACACATTGCCGCCGCATCCCGCTGTGGTCTAGGGAGGAACGAAATCCGCATGCGGCTGCGGGAACACGGAACCGTGCCACCGTACGGTTTGCTCCGTATCACCGTCCGGAGCTGCGGTGCACGACGCCCCGCATCACCGCATTATCTATGTCGAGATCTATTACGCGTATGCACGTCCTTTCTACGCAAAAATCCGTACGATACTGCGGCACAGTGTGACATACCCCGCGGACCGCACCGCATCACCGTCCGGGAGTGCGGTACCGTCGCGCGCGCCGCACACCCGCACGGACATGCGGTGTGAGTGAGTATACCCTGCGGTTTTTGTATACAAATAAAGATTCTACAGTTAAAATTAAAAACTGCAGCAATGTGCTATCCGCCTTACCGTCACTCACACCATCGGTGGGATGAAATCAAGAGCTTTTTATCTCTTTATTTGGAGACAATATAATAATAGTTTAACAAACAATGTTTACACATTAATTTTGTTAATTTTACGGCAAACGACCTTTCAAATGTTGATGGAAAAGACAAACAATAGATTGAATCAGCTCAATATACATTACTTTTCAAAACTCTTATTTCATACATCTAATAATATAGTCATAAAATTTTGTTGTGTGGTAGTGAAAAATATCAAGATTCTATAAATTTTGATTGTAATTAAACCTCAGCCGAGACGGAGCCCCCACACCAGCATATGTTTTACAACCCCTCTACGAAAGCTCGTTTAGCTTTCCTGACACACTTAAAAAATACAAAGTCAACAACAATACGAGATCCAAATTTCATCAAAATTCGTTCAGAAGCACAAATAGGTATCGCAAATAATCAAACATATCGACGCGCAAACAACATACAAACTTTCACATTTGTTGTAGGATGATCACTAATAGAAGGATTAGGATTCACAATTCGCACAACACAATAATATTACATCTCAATGAATCAGAGGTGACGGGAAACGGATCACCGCGTGATTTGAATAGTTACCGAATTCTGAATTTGACCCTGTTAGACAATCGCTCTCATTACGACGCCGCGGTAGAACGAAAGCTACTTATTTGCCTTACTTTGTGCGACAAACTTCGTTATAATGTTGAAATCTGGTAATAACAGTTCGCCTAATAATAGAAGATTTTTGGGTCAACGTAATGATGATTTATTACATTCTATTTCCGTCGTGCTGTCTCTGAATTCAGTGACAAACATAAAACATACTTACATCATTTTTCATACATCATTGTAGCATTTTATGTTACAATGATATGCAATATACCGTGAGGTGTAATAATACACATGTACCTGCTCTATATCTTAACGATACCTTAAAAGACGATTAAGGAAGTTTATCATAATAACACCTCTAGGAAAAGATTGAAAAGTCGTAACAAAAGACTTCAGTAACCATGGTGATGAAGAAACTGGGATCAAAATCCGAAGAGAAAATGACAGTGTCTAAATTTGAAGATTCTTTGGCTATTATTATATCCATTTGGATACAAAAAAAATAAACCCAAAAGATTTTTTTTTTTTTTTTAAACGTTAATTAAATTAAATTTTTAATCTAGGCTTTTTTATTTTAGTAACATTACTACACTTCTAAATATCCTGCACAGCCAACTACAGCCTCATCCTGGTAAACAATAAAGTCCATTACTATATACTTAGGTAATCATTTTGAGTATATGTCATTTTGCGTTTAAGACATTTTGATAATATGTCATTATGCGTTTAGGACATTTATTGCTTTTAGGACATTTTGCGTCGAGCCCTAAATTTCAAATATGTCAGTATCTAAACATATGCTTGAAACATTTTTTTTTTAATTCCATATTTGTTTTTTATTTTTTAGATTTTTGTTTTATTGGCAAACTCACATTTTTTACCAATTTTCTAAACCAAAGGTTGTCTCAGTGTCTGGAAGAGATCGCTTCTAGCGATAAGACCGCCTTTGCCCTCGTTAATATTAAGAACCATATTGTACCTACTGTATTTAAATTGTGATGAGTGCAATAAAGAATCTATCTATCTTTCTATCTATATTTCAAACATTCAATTAACAATATAATACTTTCTAGGCAGCATTCATAAACCGTTTATTTTTTTATAACAGTTATCGTCAGAAACTTTTAAAATTTTAATATTACTATAATTCAAGAAGACATGTTCGCATATTATGTGAAGTGTGAAAACTTAGGCAAAATAATTATAAAGTAATTCTGTTCGTGTTATATGTAAGTATAATCTCAATTTACAATCTGCATCCAACAACTAACCGTAATAATACCAAAAAATAACCTTTAAGTCGTTTGTAACTTATGGCCATACTTCAAGGATTCGAAGACCTAAAAATAAGTGAGTTGAAACTTAGAAAATGGATAATATTTTCAAACTCTTCTCAGTAAACAAAGTGAGAAAAAGTATAGTGGGTCAGCCACGGATGGTGGTATATTAATGACCTCATGTTCCGACTACGTGTCCTGTGTCATTGAACAGTGACTCACTCCAAATCAAGTTAAAACATGCTTGCTTAACCTTCGAAAGTCAAAATGCATAAAATATGAGCAGTTATCTGCATCAGATAACTTTTAATGACTATCATGCTATTCACACTAGGTTTCTTTTTTAAGCTTTGATAGAGTTAGTGTTAACAAACACATTTGAGAAAAAGCATGTTTTTTAAAAGGCTTTTTAAGCTTTGATAGAGTTAGTGATAACAAACTCATTTGACAAAAAGCATGTTTTTAAAACGCTTTTTTAGCAGCGGGATGAAATGGAAAGAAGTCACTTTTTATTCACTTTATTTGGGAAAACAAAGTAGATATGACTTATATACTAGTAACTTATATAACGTTATTAACTTTGCAATCAGCATTGTTTAACACGTTTTAATAGTTCAAAGTACAATTTGACGAAACAAATGAGAGTGGATAAATAAATTTAAAGACATAAAATATAGGGTTAACTTCCTACTTAATAGTATAGGATTACAATTCTATGTATTACAAATATTACTTAGAATTAATTTCTTAAATACACTTTTTGCTAAGTGATGAAAAAATCAAGCGTGATTGCGATTTTTCAGTCACCATAACGATATGACCAAAAGCTTATGATGGACGTGATGGTGAATGGATGTCGGAAAATGCGAGCGACAGAGGTTGGATCACATAGAAACCTCAGGGGAAATAAAACAGTGCCGTTTACGTCATTATTACAGCGATTACGATGACGATACTCGCAGCGTGACCAGATTTAGCAGAATTCTGCGATTTTAGCAGAATTTGACCACCAATTTAGGGTTTAGCATATTATGTTGGCAGATTAGAAAAAGTTGGCAGTTTCTAGCAGAATCAAATAAACACTTAACAGAAATTTGGCAGAATTCAATTCGTCTGATTTTTCTTGTTGTACTGGCAACCCTTCAGTACATAATCTATTCTAGGGGAACTCCCCGATCATGTTTTTTTTTCTCGAACCGTATGTAGTACATTTTCTTCGTAGTCGTTCGTTAGTAGTGTGGTGTCTGTGCAAGTGCAGTAAATACGGAAAGGTTTTAGGGCTACATAGCAAAAATGACTCAGGCAGATAGAACTAAAAAGTACCCACACTTGGTCGATTTTGTAAAGGCCATGATGATTATGTCTATGTCCAATACGTCTTGTGAGCGATTATTTTCCCAAATGAATAATATAAAAACAGACCAACGGAACAGATTTAAAAATGAACATGTTTCTGCAATTCTACACGACAAACAATCAGTAAAAGAACAGAATGGGTGCGTAAATTTTAAACCTTCAAAAACATGTTGAAGGTGGCCCAAAACTCGACTGCTCTCTATAAAAATATAGACACGACTCACACGACAGATAACACAGAAAACTGATAAATAAATAAATAAATACATTTAGTCGAAAGTGTTTTATTTTATATATTTTTACACAAAATGTGAGTTAAATTTTTAGCAGAATTTTAGCATTTAGAAAAAAAAGTTTAGCAGCGTTTAGCAGATTTCAACGCAGCTGCTAGCATAATAACTAATTTTAATCTGGTCACCCTGGATACTCGTCACTTTATGATAGGTGGGCTCAGACAGAACCACCTACCAAATTAAAGTGAAATAAATATTCGTATTCATTCAAGTCGGTGCCAAATTTTAAGACTTCCCAGGAGATCTTCATTTAGCACCGATTTCAATATAGAAATGTTGACTTCAATATTGACTAAATCAAACAAAACAAGTATGCTGTAAAAATAAACACCTATACTTATACAAAAAATAATAATAATAATAACAGTACTTTGTGATACAAGGGTGGAAAGTAGGTTATTGCAATCGAGCTGTTATTTACAAGCCCGAGCCAAAGGCGAGGGTTTTTAATGTCACGACTTTGCAAGAATTTGCAATAACCCGTGTATCACACGACGTTTTTCAATACAGTTGTGTAAAATAGTAAAATAAATCGTAAGAAACAAATAAAAAGAAATAATATAAAACTAAAAATAAAACAAATAAAAAAGTAAAATATGTAAAAAGTAAAAAAAATAAATAAAGGAAAGACTAGTGAAAAACAAACAAAAAATATTAAAAATCAGTAAAATAGTAAAAACAAATAAAAAACAACAGTAAAAAGTAGATTAAAAAGCAAAAAAACTGAAAATAAAAAACAAAAATGATAAAAAAAAACAAATAAAGAATAGTAAGAAACAAAAGGTTACAAATAAAAACTAGTAAAAGAACAACAAAGAAAATAAGTAAAAAAAAATAAAAATAGAATAAAAAATCACAATAATAGAATAGAAATAGAATAGAATAAAACAAATAAAAAAAACAAATATGTCCAGTTGCAAAACGTGCATTTTCAAAAATTTTCATTTGTATTGTACATACAACTGCTAATGATCGAGCTCGTAAAAGTAAGTCACGACCCTATAAAAGAAAGATGCCTGTGCGAAATATTCAATTTTCGTATCAGAAACCTCTGAAAGTGCGCCATGCTTAACAACTGTATTGAAAGAAAATACTAATTAAATTGCATAAACTAAATTACACTAAATTCAAAATTATAACGTCAAAGAGATCTAAAATTCCTTCGTCTCTTCTTAAATAACGGGAGAGTCTGTATACTCGTACAAGTTTCTAACTACACATATTTATGGTTTTCAGATTTCTTTTTGCTTTACATGTGCCATAAGACATTGCTTTTTGCCAAATTCCCTTGTGAAAAGGTTTTGATTCCCTAGACACCACAAAATCGATAAGTAAATAAAAGCTCTGGTATGTCTTCCCAACGAGCTAATTAATTAATGAGCATAATGATTAATCGGTTAAATGAATTTATTAATAACTAAATTATTACACAGTTAAAGTAGTTGGTCAAAATAATATGTCAGGATATGCTCAATATTTTAAGAATTTATAATACTTATAAATTTGAAATACATTTACCACGTTTTGAATTCTATACCTACGAACTTGTCTTTCTGATTGGGTTGTTTTGTTAAATATTCCGCAAAAAAAACATATTTTCCTAGTTAAATGTTGAATTACCTTTGAATATTACTTATTAGCTTACAAATTCAAATAAATAAGATTATGCTTTGTAAAATAAGTACCTGTCTACCACCTTCGTAACATATAAATATCATTTTCATTACTCATACTCTGAAAGTGGGTCTGAAGTTGCCTGAGGAGCGGATTGAAAGTAATACTTTTCAGCCCTAGGGAGAATCGCTTTCAACTGACAGCTGTCATATTATAAAAAGAAACTAGTTCTATTTTCACATTATTTCTGTTGAAACAAGATGTTCCAACTTTCTATACAGCCACTCAATTACAGCGTGGTGTAAAATTGAAAGACCATAAAGTTAAGATTTATTTGATATAACATAGATTTGGCAAAATATTTATCATTTTTTCAATGATGAAAATGAAAACTAATGGCTGAATAGCTGGCCGGCCACAGAAAAAAAAAACAAAATAAGCAGGAAAGCGGCAACCCGATCTTCATTTGTTTTTTCGAGATTTGTTTATACTTCCGTATAGCAGAGATTTGTATTAACAAAATGAGTTCATCTGATTCAGATATGAATTTAACGCCTGATTTCATAAAAGAAGAGGCTAAAGCAGAAGTTGTTGATTTATTGAAATAAAATTCACTCATTTTGTTTTTAGCTAATTCATGTTTTTATTTTTACTTTCCTTGTATTCGTAATGAAAAGCACAGTGTTTACCTCGGGTTAAAGACTTATTTAGTCCCTCGAACTATAGGCGCCCTCGCTATGCTCGGGCGCCAAACCCCGTTTCGGGACTAAATAAGTTACTTTCACCCCTAGGGTAACAATGTACTATTTCATTACTCATACTCTGAAAGTAGGTCTGAAGTTGCCCGAGGAGAGGGTTGAAAGTAATACTTTTCAGCCCTAGGGAGAATCACTTTCAACTGACAGCTGCTGTCAAATTTTTAAAAGAAACTAGTTCTCTTTTCACATTTCTATTGAACCACGTTCCGACTTTCTATACAGCCACTCAATTACAGCGCGGTGTAAAATTGAAATAACATAATGTTAAGTATTTAAAGAATTTATTTGTTAAATGACTTTATTGTAATTTATTTTCAACTATTTCTTTAAATTATCATAAATTTGGGCAAAATATTTACCATTTTTTCAATTATGAAAATTAAAAATAATGGCTGAATAGCTGGCCGGCCACAGAAAAAACACAAGCGGGAAAGCGGCAATGCATCTTCATTTGTTTTTTCGATTTATAGAGTTTTGTTAATACTTCCGTATAGCAGAAATTTGTATTAACTGTTAATTATATTATTTGTATAACATTGTATTAATAATTAACAGAATGAGTTTATCTTATTCAGGTATGGAGTTAACGCCTGGTTTTATAAGAGAAAGCGGACTAAAGCAGAAGTTGTTGATTTATGTAAAATAAAATTTACAGGTTTTTTCTTTAGCTGTTCATTGTTTTATTTTTACTTTCCTTGTATTCGTAATGAAAAGCACAGTGTTTACCTCGGGTTAAAGACTTATTTAGTCCCTCGAACTATTTAGGCGCCCTCGCTAAGCTCGGGCGCCAAACCACGTCTCGGGACTAAATAAGTTACTTTCACCCCTGGGGTAACAATGTACTATTGATTACGGTGTGCAAATGAATTCTATTTTCTGTGTTTATATACCTTACTTTGCAGTGTTGAACGAATACTTCACCTGTTCGGTATTTTCTTATTACAAATGTTTGTTGTTTTTTTTTAATTTAACAGGACTTTGATATGGTGTTTATGAAAAAAAAAATATGTGAAAATTTGCGACATAAACGGTGAAATCTTTTGATTGCGTTGACTTGCAGTTTGTTTATTACCGCTGTAAAAATGTTGACCCGAGTATCTATACCGGGTTGATGTTGACCCCAGTATCTATATATATTATTTTTCCAGCAGGAGTAAAATTTTGTGCGCTTGTTCAGACAAGCAAAATGAAGATCTTTTACTATGGGACCAAACTCGAAATCGCGAAAAAATACAAATGTTTAACATCCACTGAACCTAAATGTCGATGGGATTTCAAGTTTGGTCCCATAGTAAAAGTTGTTATTTTGCTTGTCTAAACAAGCATACAAAATTTGGCTCCTGATGGAAAAATAACCCGATATACAGGGTATAAGGGACGGCGTCCCATTTCCTTTAACAGTGAGTTCAAACCATGATTCTAATTTGAAAATCACTGAAATTTTCTTCCAGAAAATTCATAAATTTTCAAATTTTTTTATTATTTTTTCTAAATTTTGTGGTGTAACATAACTAAGTTAACGTTGACAAATCATATTCTGTCAAAAAACCATAAAATTAACTTCGCAACGTAAATCGTATAACATTTCCATCATACTGCGCACGGAATCAGCTGTTTGGGTTCTCGAACGTTAACGCACCGACCGGTGTGAGCGATACAAAAATAATGCCGACGACGCGCCATACATTGCGTAACATGAATCAAAATGAAAAAATTAAAACTCCTTTATTTCGCTTTAAAAGCTTTTCCGGGAAAAATAAAGATCGGTAAACAAATATTAACATTGTTCTAAACTCACTGTTAGAAGAACAGGGACACCGTCACTTATACCCGGTATATAAAAGGAGAAGTTTCCACTGACATATAGACGCACGCACAGCCGTAACCGCTAATGGTGGAAAAGTGAAATTTGGACAGTTGTTTTATTACAAAATGCGAACGCACTGCAAACTAAGAAGGGATTTAATATAAATTATAACCCTGAAGGGATGAAATAGGGATTGCAAGTTTGTATGGAAAAATCTTTAAATTAGCAGCGATTTTGATAAAACTTGAGATGTATACTCTTAAAAACATTTCATTGAATACGTGTTTCGTGGTTTATTGGAATTCACCCCTTTAGGGTGCAAAATAGGGAGTTGAAAGTTTCTATGGAAAATATTTAAAATCATGAAATTTATTATCCGAGCTCCTTAATATAAATAATAGTCTTCTATATAATATACTACAAAATTATTTTTTCTACGGAAAAACATAAAATTCCCACGGGAAAACAATAATAACGCGTGCAAAGCCGCAATCGGAAAGCTAGTCTATAAAATAAATAAAATCGAAGTGTCGGTTTGTAATGTCAAAATAACAAGTTTTTACTAAATGGGTATCAATGTATATCGGGTACCAAGAACAAAATAACAATTTAACAAATTTTGGTCTGTCTGTCTGTCTATTTGTTCCCGCTAATCTCCAGAACGGCTGGACCGATTTTGACGGGACTTTCACTAATAGATAGCTAATTACATAAGGTATAACATAGGCTACTTTTTGCCAAAAGTTACTATTCCACGCGGACGAAGTCGCGGGCACAGCTAGTTTAATATAAACCTCAGTTTAATATCTCTACGCGATGCTGAGAGGAAGGATTTTGACAGACAGACAAGCAACGAAGTGAACTATAGGAGTTCCGTTTTTTTCACAAGCACGGAACCCTAAAAAGACTAGCAAGATTCGTTATATTATTTTTGTTTGCTTGAAATAGATTAAAAAGACCCAGGCGCTTTACTATTACTTTTAAACAAAAAGAAATTAAACTGATATCGATCATACTTTAGCAGCTAAGGTACTATATTTTTATGCATGCTAATTAACTCGTTAGCCAAAATATTTGCTAATGAGTTAATTAACATGTATAAAAAAGTGAATCGTATTATGACAAAAAGTAATTTCTATCATTCGTATGCCTCACAATAACGGAGTGTTCGCAGAGCCACATATACTATTAACTGTGTTCACGGAGTTACGGATTTATTAGAGTATCGAGCTGACGGGGAGACGAATGACGAATTCAACGGCACGCCGCAACCTACAAAGCTGGTAATTGATGTGCCTGTACCGGACACACCGTGATTGCATTGCTATTCGACGCACATATAGCTTGTGTTGTATGTCGGACATTTACATTGGAATTTGGAACTTATTTGAATACTTTCAATATCGAGAGAACCGAGTTTCCTTTTCAGCGGGTAACTTACTGACTATCCATTTACAATTACTCATAAAAAGAATAATTCGCATAGATCGAGAAATGGTAACACTTGTTGAAGATAGGTAGGCATGCACCTGCTTCTCAATATATACAAATGCTTTACTAAAGGTTCACCTTCTACTGGGTCGTCTGCTCTGATCCCTTAGATAAAAACCACACGCTTATATTTCCGCAGTCGCTCCGCAGAAAAAATATGAAGATGACATTGGCTGCGGAAAAAATAGCGTGAGGCTGTCACAGGCGAATGTCATTTCCATACATTTCTCCGGAACGACTGCGGAAGGATAAGCTTGTGGCTTTTGTCTAAGGGGGCTGGTACCCACCTCTATCTTACCGATTTCTGTGGCAAAGGAGCGGTCTTTGAAGGTGTGTGTTCAGGTTTGAAGGGTAGGACAAGTCTTACTGGAATAAACGTCTTATGTCGCAAGTCGTAGCTATTCCTTGTAGAGTTCCTTGGAGCAGTTAAGCATCTAATAGAAACCACAACATGTACAGGTAAGTAGTAAACTTTAGCAGTTTGATGGTATAAAAAAGCCTTTGAATAAAACAAAGAACGCGGTCTTAAACTCTATAAGTAGACGCGTTTTTTTTAATCACGCTTATTATTTTTAAGCTAGATATTATAATCAATCTGCCTCTATACTGTCTCAGTAACACGTCTATTGGAAACTACAGCGCCATTGAATATGGGGTTAAAGAACAAAGCATAGTTCTTGAAAACTATAGAAAAACGAGAGTAGAATAAAATATTATCCATGTGCTTGAACAAAACTTTTTTTATCAGTCGCTAAGTGACGGATTAGGTCAGAACAAGCGTATACACTGTGTTTCATAATAACCAATAAATAATCAATTCTTTATCGAAAACTAATTATTAAATTGTGTTTACCCGTAATGTCATTCAACCCAAAATTTTCATGTAAATCATAGACATGATGATGATATTATGATATACATGAAAATTTTGGGTTGAATGACATTACGTGTAAACACATTTTAATAATTAGTTTTAGATAACGCATTGATTATTTATTGGTTATAATGAAACACCGTGTATACAACCTTTAAATTTTTTACAGAAAGCATTAATTTACTCACATAAAGAGTTAAATTTTGTACCAAAAGCATATTATGTAACAGAAAAATGGCAAAAGCAGTTCATACTTCAGTAGTTTGTTCTAATGTTTAACTTGTAGTAGCGTCAATCGTCACTGTAATTAACGTGGCATCCCAACGTACACCAACCTGACTAAACGGAGTCGAACTTTCATTTATCGCCACATTCCATAATTCCAGCGCGTAATTACCACATAAACTTCACACGTCTGTCTGTCAGACACCATAACGCGACGCTTTGTTAGTTTACGCAACGAAAATTAAACACGAAAGTTTGTATTAAAAGTTATCTATTTAAATAATGATATTTTTTTAGACTAAGAACATTGTGAAAGGTAATAGTTTCTTATTATAGAAATTACTGTTAACTTAAATCTATTAATAATTTTTGACGTTTTGTCTTTTCGGGGATTCCATGAATCTAAACCGAGTAGATGTTTAAAAAAAATTCAAAGTACAGTCCAGGAATTTAATTGCAACCCATCTAAGGTTGAATATCGTAAAGCAATATGGCACCATAAGAGCTACGAATACTGCTAGGTGAACTTTGTAACACTGTTTACACGTAACTAGGCATCATTTGGTATATCTATTGGAATTATCAACCTTAATGCATTGTCAGTCAGTGTTAAACAATATGTCCTCTTCGGCCATTTTCAAAACAATAATGATTCGAAACTAGCTTCGAAAACAGAATAATGTTGGGTCTGAATTTAAATTCCTAAGCCGTACAGTTACGTACGCACAAATATATAGGTATATTTTGAATAATTCAAATTCAAATTGTTTCAAATTCAAAATCAAGTTGTTTATTTTATCAACATACTGTACAAATATAGCTTAGTGTCTAGGAGCTTCCTTTTAAGCTAGAAAAAGCCTGTATTAGGAAGCACCGCTCCGCCATATCATTAAACATTATTAATAAAAATAGCTACCTTATTATAATAATAAGCATCTTTTCTTATTTACCTAACTAAAATACTAAATGTCGATATAGTCAAAACGTAGATAATAATATAACTTATTCTTCAACATAAAAAATGTTGAATATTACAAATCCCTGAAAACTACTCCTCTTTTGTTTTGAGTATAGCTGTGCATACGCAAGACTGCATTCACTTTCTTTATTTTTAAAAACACTGTATCAGCTGGAGCAACACGTGTCGGGGTGTCATTCATATAAAATTTCGACAACACGGTCGGAGGAAGTTTGTATGGGAAACAACAGAAAAAAGGGCCGACCGTTTTATGCACCGAACACGGGAGCACAGGATGCTACAACATTTAAAAATAAATGTTCCGACCGCAACAGAAGCGCTACTCTCTAAGCAAATAGTCAAAGTTTTGAATTTTTTACATACGAGTACAACAGCTTCCCACTCTTGGTCCTAGGCAGAAGATAGAAGTAAGCTTTACCTGGCTTCCTAATGAAAATCAAAATATTCTTTATTCAAATATGACTTGTTAGAAAGCTCTTTTGAATCGCCCAAATTCTTTACCTACCACCCATTCAGGACATCTTCTATCTGATAAGAAAAATGGACGCAAAAAACTTATCAGCTTTAGCAGAAGTAACGACATTTACAATAAATTATGTCGTTAACATACACAGCAATATTTTTACATAAATAGTTATACACAACTACAATAATTCTTTACATTATAAAGCGTGTCTACAAATTAACACCAGGCATTGGCGTCATTCAAATAATCGAGGACTTTATAATGACCTTTACTCATAAGTCTTTTTACATGCGCTTAAAACTTATGAAAATACAAATCAGTAAGTTTCAGTACTTGTGTACCTCACACGATAAACCCCTGCGTTCATCCTCCAATCAGCTACTTATGTGACCTTCTCATCACTAACATTATGCATTCCTCTTTTTTTGTTTAGGCGATAATTCTTTGGAACGCTTTCCCTCTTAAAATTAAAATTTCTACTTCCAGGCTGTGTTTCAAAAACCAAGCTCGAAAATTTATTTATCTTCAACTTGAACAGTCGCCTGGTTGATCCCATAGGCATTACAGTTCCAGTTATTTATTGTTGATAATTGTAATACGAGTATATATTAGTTTATTTAAATATTGGTATTTGTTTATAAGGATATTATTATATAAATTTCTTTTATATTCAATAGAATTCTTTATTCAAAAATTATCTAGTACTTGTTCGGTATATCTACCACACCTGCTCTCTCCATCACCCTAAGGTTGGCTGGTAGAGAATGCCTATGGCATTAAGTCCGTCTTTGTACACATTGTACATGAAGAATTCATAATAATAATAAAATAAACAACACTTTGTGGATCCACGTTCCACAAAGTGTTGTTATACATTTCTCCATAAACGAGCCTCTAGTTTTTTTGTCTATATGTTGGAATAATGAGAGACTGGCTATCTTACTTCAAAGTGTCTAAACACAACATTATTATTATGACGACAAACTTAGGTAATACGGCAAACTTGGGAAATCCTACTACCAAGTAAACCAAGCAGAAAATCTTCTGCCACCGTGCCCCGGACCTCCTGATCAATACTGGGTGGTCTCGGCCATTAGACCAAAGAGGCTGTTAGATGTGGCTATCCGCATATTATGGCCCGAGATATTCCTGCATAACCTTTTTTTTGGGAGGTAGGCAAATGCATTGACGCATTCCTCATCGTCGAGCCAAACCACGAGGATATGTGGGACTCCACAGACCGTACACGGCCCGGGCCTGCCCACTAAAAACCCCCCCAGCAGCTCTCCGTCCGTCACAAGACAGGGAAAAGGGGACAACAGCCAGGCCTTATTCCCGATGACCTCCTGCCTGTGACTCCCCATCTGGCTCTGCTACTTTGTGGAGCGGCACAGAATTGCGCCGCTCTACACCCCGATTTTTTTTTTATTGTGGTTGTCTTCCACGCGGTCCGACGCTCAGTGCGCCGGGCCCCCGGCCCGCTCAGTGCGGGTAACGGGTTGCCCGACGGCAGATCCCACTGGATCCACCGCCGCCGCGCGGGTGAGCCGAAGCTCGGGGAAATCCACAACGGGCGCGAAACGCCACGGCGAGGAGCTCGCCCTCATCCTCCCTACCGCCAGAGGTAGCCACCGGAATCGGCTTCCAGCGAGAGCCACACCTTCTTCATAAGAAGAGGGGACTTCGCCCTTCTCCGCATGAAGCGGGTGACCACACGAAGTGGCCCGCCGGGCTAAGCCCGGCCATCCCTCGCCCCCCCCCCCCCCTTCATCCTCCTCTCGTCCTCTCGTCAGACTATTAGCCCACGGCAGAGAATCTGCCGGGTTGCCCAGGGTGCACCACGTGGAGATGTCTGACATCGCACCCCATTCCTGCATAACCTGCATAAAGTGAAGTGAACTGCGATCATGTTTCCATAGATTATGTATGCTGCAAATACCTTGTCAAATTAAAATCATGAGAATGTCATTCAATACTTAAAATTTTAACAATATACCGTGGATCTAAAATTAATAAACTGTGTTGAAGAGTATTTGTACAACAGGAAACAAACAAGCATACCGCCCACCTGTTATTAAGGGGCTTAGCGACGCCGATTACCTTGAAAAGATCGCCCTATACTATATTCTAAGTGCGACTGAGAGCGAATGAGTGAAATCCGAAAAATATACTCTGTCGAAGCACTAAATAATAAATTCAAAGATGATTAGAAAGTGAATATGAAAAAAGTTACATAGGCTGTATATAACCAGAAGATTGTATTAGCATACAACAGGGAGGCTCTTGGCCTACATCTCACCTGATGGTATGTGACGATAAGGCAGAAGGTGGAAGCGAGCTTCACCTGGACTCCTTAACATATTGGAACTGGCTGTCTTACCTCTGATTATCGTAACACAACAATTATTATTGCGACAAACTTAGGTAAGGCGGTGTATGCTAGCCAGGCGGGTTCGGAAGCCAGAAGAAGATTAAATATTGTTTACTTTTTTAATGAAAAACAAAGTGCATGACATTGACATTCACCATGTAATTTAGTTATAAACTAAAAAATGCAAGAACGTATAATTTATTCGCTTTTACACATATAATAAAGAATATCTTTTTAAGGATTCCGTATTCATCAAGGAACCCTGACAGTTTCGTCATGTTCATCTATCCGTCTGTCTGCATTTGTGTAGGATATCGTTGGAAAGGTCACTCAAAAATATTGTGAGTGTGTGAACACCATTTTTGATTCAGCCACCCGTTTATGAAATACTAAGTTTAAAAAATCTAATTGTCGTTAGAGTCAGAGTCAAGTGTCTCCTTTTAGCTAAATGGTTGTTTATGAATACGTAAAATAATCACGGTAGGAGTATTTATGATAAAATTAAAAGGAAAGCTATCACAACTATGAAGGTTTTCATTAAAGAGTTATACTTAGTCGACCAACTTATAAAGTATACTTGGTGAAGGAAAATTTCGTACAAATCCCATTAAAAAGTTAGATAAAATAAATAAAACAGGTAGGTTACTACCTACCTGTCTTTTCACTGATTTACTATGGTTGACACATAAGGGGCTGTCGTAGCTTTGTCCCTTGCAAATTACTGGAACGCAAAAACACAACATGAGCTTTTGACTTCGCTGGATAAAAGTACTTGCAAAATATCGCTAGATTTCCAATTGTGTATAAAGAAAAGCTTGTAAAATTGTGTTTTATGCACTTAATAAGTTAAAAACCGTGTGGTGATTACGATGAGGAAACCTTAAAATAACTGGGCCACAGTAACAAGTTTCGGAAACATTACATTAGAGGGATATGCCTCCTCCTTCGCATCTTTGGCTACAACTTTAGAGAGTAACCCAGCCCCTGTTATAATTTCGAAAAGCCACGAAAGTGTCAACATCGATGCAACTGGTCTATGTCAATCGCAACGCAACGCTGAAGACGAGGGCTGTGCCACTTTGGTGCTTTTTCGCTAATTACTGCTTACACGCCCATTAACGGCGTTAAAATTAATTTTTTCTAGTGTCAGCTTTATATTGCGATGTTGACTCTTTTTTCGCATAATATTCCTTAATATTTTATATCTAGATTCTACAGCGCGTAAGAAATATAGAAATATCTATTTCATGACATTAAATAATACTCAAGTATTATTTTAATAATATGTTGTTATTGAAAGTTTTAATGAATATAAACCTATTAATAACTCAGTCTATGATCATATTTATGGCAGAAAGACGTATTGTTTAGTGCTCCTCCTTTTTATAATATTTACAGTGTTAAAAGTGACTATATTAACTGGAAAGTTATACGATTGTGTTATTTGGGACACTGTTTTCTCCGTGATATAAAACATTTCGAAAAATTGTTGTGATTAAGTGATACAATCATTAATTTGTGTGCCAAGTGAGGGGTACTTCAAAATCAAATAATATTTACGTTGTGATTGAACCCAGCAACATCACAGCAAATGTTATTTAGTTGCATTATCGTCTTTATAAGCCATCAGTTGTAGTCATCCTATATAATTTACGCACTGATACAAATAACACGGCTGGCGCAAACGAGTAACGCATGGACTGGACATTGTCACTAACGACGGCGCACTAACGAGTTCAAACCCTCTCTAGAGCTAACGTTTTTTGTTTTATTTTTTTTATTTTGAAACTTTTTTATTTTTTATTTGTTGAAAAGACATTGAATGAACATTCTATTTTTATTTTTTTTTTTTATTCTCTGCATTATTTTTCTACAAAGACTTTTTTGGCGTTATGTATTAAAATGAATTGCAGTGCTTGTAATGGAACTTTGAACGTAAAGGAGTCTTTGAAATGCAAACTCTGTAATGGTAGATATCATTATCAATGCCTGAGTATTGACAAAAAGAGCTTTATAACATTAACAAAGGAACAGACATCAAAATGGATCTGCCCAACGTGTAACAATGTCACTCGACGCCCTGCTCGGTCAAATGATAATACTCCGGTGCGTCGTAGTAATTTGACATCAAGTAATGACGATTGCTTTAACATGTCCTGTGATATCACAGACCAATATGCTTCTACTTTGTCAACTCCCTTACAAGCAATAGAGTCTTCCACTGTTGCCGTTTCAATAAATAAGGAGGTTACAATGGAAAAGATTAGCAATCTCCTGGACCAAAAGCTCAGTTCTTCCTTGACTATTTTCATGGATAATTTCCGAAAGGCGCTTAGAGACGATGTCAAGGAAATGATGGAGAGCGAGATCAAAGGTGCGTTAAAAATTGTGAGGGACGATTTTAGTGCCACAACGGACTTTATTTGTGCTGAACAGAAGGATCTGCGGTCAGATATTGATAAAAATGTTCGTATCATAAAACAATTAGAAGAGGAGAGGGTGGAGCTTCAAACTGAAATAACCAAACTCAACTCACGTTTGGCTGGTATTGAGAAGATTTCGCGAAGCTGTAATATCGAGTTGCAGGCGGTACCTGAACGAAAAAAATGAGAATGATTTGCTGCTTTTTAAAAAGTTATGTAGCGTTATTAATATCACTTTGGAGGATATGAATATCAACGCGTGTCGAAGAGTGGCAAAAATAAATACCACCTCCAGCAGACCACGTAATATTGTGATCACATTCTCCAACACACGTATTAGAGATTTAGTGTTATCTGCAACTCATAGATACTACAAAGCACGTCCTGGCCAGGGATTGACATCATCAGATCTAGAGATTTCAGGAGAACTATGTAGAATTTTTGTCACAGAACATTTGTCCCCGGAACAGAAAACATTACACGCAGCAACAAGGAAAAAGGCCAAAGAACTCAATTATAAATACGTTTGGATAAAATATGGCCAGATCTACGTGCGCAAAGACGATGGTGCCAGTGCTATTCTCATTAAAAAAATAAAATCTCTTGATAAATTACTAGGTTAAATTTGTATCTTTTTTTTAACTTAATTTTTTTCCGTTTGTGTTATTTGGCTGTTACTTTAACTCAAAATGTATAGTCTTTTATCAAAACGTAGAGCTCTACCTCTACCTCTACCTCTACCTCTAGATCTAAATTAAAAGAAATATATCTGAACATGTTAAATTGTGATTATGATATTGTTTGTCTGACGGAAACTAACTTTGATAGTAGTGTATATGATTACGAAGCTGTAGACGATAGATACAATGTTTTTAGACGAGATCGCGAGACTGCATGCTCAATGAAACGAGAAGGGGGAGGGGTGCTTATAGCTGTCAAAAAGTGTATAAGTGTTGTCCGTCAGACGTCATGGGAGAGCGCGGTTGAGGACATTTGGTTAACAGTCTTGTCAAGTGTATGCGGTAAATCGCCTCTGCATGTTTGTCTTTGTTACTTACCACCAGACTTGCCAATTAAGGATATTACAGCTTTTCATCATAACACTCAGAAGGTGATACTTAATTCAGGCTTTGATGCTAACTTTTTAATACTTGGAGATTTTAATACAGCAAATATTTCTTGGGTCAAACAGGGAGAATCTTCTGAACTCACTCCAACGAATGCTATGGATAGTAAGGCCGAGTTGCTTTTGGAAACGTTATTTACTTGTAATCTTACTCAATGTAACACTATTCCAAACAAAAATAGCCGGTATCTGGATCTTGTACTGTCTACCTCTCCAACTGTAACTGTTTTAGAAACTGAACCCCTTTGCCGATTGGACGGTCACCATCTAGCTTATTGTGTGCAGGTTGTCGGATGCAACTCAGGGACACCCCTCAAGCCGAAACATAAACAACGTTTTAATTTTAATAAATGTAATTATTCTAATTTAAGATCTGAATTGAATTCTGTTAATTGGGAGGAACTTCTTTCTTCTGACGATGTAAATGAGTGTGTTGATGCATTTTATGATAAATTGCATGAAATAATATCTTCTAATACTCCTCTTATAAGAAACACAACGACAAACAAATATCCATCCTGGTACAGCCTAGCCTTAATTCGTTGTATAAAAGAGAAAAATAAATTTCACAAGCAGTTTAGGAAGTTTTCAAATCCCCGAGACTATGATACTTTTTCTCTACTCCGAAAGAGATGTAAATCTCTTATAGCAGATTGCTATAGGACTTATTTAGTTTCGGTTGAAGAGTCTATCTCTGATGATCCTAAATTTTTTTGGAGTTATGTCAACAGTAAGACGGGCAGGTCTACTATACCTCAAACCATGACCTATAAAAATAAAACTAGCTCAGATGGACAGGGTATATGCGAGTTATTCGCAGAGTATTTTGGGTCAGTTTACGCAAACTCTTCTCCTCAATCTCATGAATTATATCATATGCCTCGAGTACTCAACTCATTACTATCAAATTTGAATATCACCGAACAGGATATAAAACAGAAAGTTAAAAAGTTAGATGCAAGAAAGGGCCCGGGTCCTGATAATAGTCCACCTAAATTTTTAAAGTACTGCTGTGATGAATTGATCTGTCCTCTGGCTATTTTATTTAATAAATCTATCGCATCTGGTGTATTTCCTACCCGATGGAAAACAGCTTACATTACTCCAATATTTAAATCTGGGGACAAAGGATCCTGTACCAACTATCGACCGATAAGTATATTATCCTGTATGGCAAAGCTGTTTGAGTCGCTTGTTTACGATTCCCTTTATATTTACTTTGGTAACTATATATCAAACAATCAACATGGATTCGTTAGGAAAAGGTCGACACTTAGTAATCTTTTGGTCTTTAAGAATTATTTGTGTCGTGTTTTTGCGTGTGGTGGTCAGGTGGATGCCATTTATTTAGATTTTGCTAAGGCCTTTGACAAGGTTGACCATAGTCTTCTCATTGCTAAGCTCGAATACTATGGTATTCATGGGTGTTTACTGAGATGGCTAGTTTCTTATCTAAATAATAGAACTCAATTAGTTACTGTAAAAGGGTATTCCTCTACATCTATTTTTACCACATCGGGAGTTCCACAAGGCTCTCACCTTGGTCCGCTTCTGTTCATTATATTTGTTAACGACTTGGCTCATCGCTTATCGTGCCCTTCTCTTTTATATGCTGACGATCTCAAAGTATTTACGGATGTTGCGGATCCAAAGCAATGCCAAGCACTTCAGAATGACCTATTGGTTATTTCTGATTGGTGTTTTAAGAACAAAATGAATCTCAACGTAGAGAAATGTTTCACAATCTCTTTCACTAGGAAAAAAATTAAACAGAACAATCAATATTTTATTCAGGGCGAAATGCTCTCTAGGAAGGAAGTTGTGAGGGATCTGGGAGTATTATTTGATGAACAATTAACTTTTCGTCCTCACTACGACTACATCACTAAGAAAGGTCGAAAACTCTTAGGCTTCATAATTAGATCTACCAAAGACTTTAAAAAACCTCAAAGCTTTATGTGCATTTTCTTTAGTCTAATCAGAAGTGTTCTTGAGTACTGCTGTCCGATTTGGTCTCCATACTATAAAGTTCATATGGATGCTATTGAATCAGTACAACGACGATGCTTAAAATATATCTCTCGTAAATATAATTTTGGTAGGTCACTCAAAAACTATTATGAGAGGTTATCTAAAATGGATGTGTTGTCTTTACAAGCTCGTCGTAAAAGATATGATCTTCTATATCTTCATAAAATAATTCACGCAACCTTTGACGTGCCAGAGTTACTGTCTGCGATGAATATTAACACACGATATAGGTCTCGCTGTCCCAGTACTTTTGCAATACAGGTCTACAAAAACAACACGTCCTTTTATAACCCAATTATAAGAATGTGCCGTACGTACAATGATTTATCCCGTTGTTGTGATGAACTGGATATATTTGATAAATTTAGTACTTACAAAAAAACTGTGACAGACATCATAAAGAAAGAAAATGTCCTCAGCCCTGCTTAGGAACTTTTTGTTTTTTGTTTTAACTTTTTGTCTTAAATTTGGTTGTACAACATTCACAATGTTTTAAATTTAAATTTTATCTTTAAGGTTATATTTGTTATATACAATAAGTCTATAAACATGCTGTGTACACTATTTTTGGATTGCTATCTAGGTATAATTACATTGTTCAAATATGATAATTTTTGTCATGATAGTAATCTGTTTGTGTACCTTTAGTAAATAAATAAATAAATAAATAACACATCGATCAACACATCATAAAAAATCACAACAATCACTTTGAAAAAGTTCAAAAATAATTGAACAAAATGTCAACTTTTTCAATAACAATTGAATTCATCTAGAATAGTCTGTAAATCTAAAAACTATTTTTATGTTTTCCCAAAAAAGTTTGTTATTTCTCCCCTTTTTAGAGGTGCTTATGCCCAGCCAGTAGGGGGTAGTAATGCTGACATCATGACGATTTATGAATACTTCATAATAAACAAAAGTGAAAATCCAAAAAATGTTATTAAGGCCAAAACTAGTTCGCTGGGCCCAACTCACTAAAATTTTTCCATTGTATGCATAAAAAGATTTAAATTTTTTTTTATCGCATTTAGACCTTTATTAGTATATTTATTTCCAGAAGTAATTTCAATTTAACCAATTTAATGGCTATCGTGAAATATTAAACTTACATCAGCTTAAAACAAAAATTGGTAACCCTATTGCGACTACGACGGCGTATGACCAAATCTTTCTCCGACACGACTCTTTGATCTAAGATAAGACAAATGACCCAAATTGTTTTGAATTGGGATTGTAATGAACAAAGCAGTAAACACCTTAAATAATTGTATTTGTTGTGCATCCGACGTAATAGGTTGGAAATTTGTTTCACTGTGAAGAAATCTTGTCGCGCTTAAACTGTTGTTAATACCTATGTGTAATCAACATTTAAGCTGTAGCAATTGAATTGAATATGCTTATTGCTTACAACTCAATTGAATTATTTTCATTCATATAAAATGATCAACAGAACGAACTGTTTACCCAACAGAACGAATTTGGGAAAAACTGGGTTAAACTGCAGTCCACGCAGAACGCAGAAGGAGTTATGCGGCCATAAACTTTACCCTAAATCCTAACTAATATTACAATGAATTTTGGTAATATGAATACTATATATTTACTGTATACCCCAGGAAATGTATATACGAGTACCTATGCTCCTTTTTGTAACGATACTGTAATTCAGAAGGATGTGAAAGTGGCTACAACATAACTTTAATAAAAATGAAGTAACATTCGCGGGAAATTAGTAAATTTAAAGACCAACCGAAATTTCGGTCAGTTTCGGGCAAAAAATCTAGTTTCGGCCACAATTTCGGTTTCAGTTAAATTGTTAACATTATCATAAATCAATCGTTATTTTTGTTACCAATTTTTATGTGTTTTAAAAAAGTAAAATGTATAAGTAGAGCTATACTATGCATGCACATAATATATGCATACTCGTATACTTAATTACATTTAACTTTTTTTTAACATAAAACATGTTATAGGGTTTAATTTTGTTCGTTAGTTTTTATACATGTGGTTATAAATGTTTTTTTACATGTATGATATACATATACAATAAATCTCAAAATTATATGTCTACATAAGTTTCGGTTTCGGTCGAAAATCAGATCAGAAACGAAGGTTCGGTTTTGGCTGAAAATCCTGTTTCGGTCGGTATTAATTAATCTATACATCTATATCTATACATATACATACAAATAAATAAAATTGAAGTGTCTGTTTGTAATGTCAAAATAATAAGTTTTTAGTAAATAGGTATATCGGGTACCAATACGAAAAACACAATTTAAAAAATGTTTGTCTGTCTGTCTGTTTGTTCCTGCTAATCTCCGGAACAGCTGGACTGATTTTGACGGGACTTTCACTAATAGATAGCTAATTATATAAGGTATAACATAGGCTACTTTTTATCAATATGTTAAAAATATTACTATTCCACGCGGAAGAAGTTGCGGGCACAGCTAGTACTAAGTAAGTTATTTTCAGTGCTTACCCATGGTACTACCGTTCTACGAACTTAAGAATCCTTTGTTTTAATTAACGAACTGTCAACACAACCAAAACATATACTCGTATTTAAAATCCAGTAATCCAATATGGTGACGAAGCGTACCATGCGCTAATATCGTAAACATTGAAAGGAGACTATTCTAAAAAGCTCTACCATTTAACACCCTTTTTTGCACGGAGCGCATTTCCGTCATGGCTACGTAAACACCTACTACAAAAGCGTAAGCGCCATGTTTGTTTGCCTTGTCGGTCTCGTGCCATTCACGGGACGTGTACAGGATGAGGGCAGACTGTCTGCGGCGTCATAACAATGCACAGCGTGAGCGTACCGCCGCCGTAGCTTTGTCTAGTACTCTAACATTTTCAATGCATCTTTTCGTTGTCTACAATACAAGGAAATCTCGAGTTCCTTTGCAGAAAACATTGCTTCATATATTCAAAGTATTCAAAAATATCGCCTCATAAATATACAGTAGCAACGAGGGAGCTGAAGTTTTGAAGCTTCATACACCTGATTGTAAGTGACCATAGAATAAACAAAGGCAAGGTTTCAAACATAAAAAACTGAATATCCAACTTCGTTTGCTAACTAGAACTGTCTTTTTGGAAATAAACTTTATATCCATGACTAGTTTAGTGAGTATTTTTGTTATTACGGGATTCATTATAGCAGTAATGAATACAAAGTTGCTTTCAAAAATGAAAGTTCTAAGCAATCACAGTAAAATAATCAACCTGATTGTATTTTAATAGAACTCGACGCAGAATGTCCTAATTCATCATAATGACATTGGCTTTCCGCCCGCCGCCTCACCTGTAATTTTCCGTTTTTCCCGTAGCTCTTCTATATTTTACCTCAGTAAAAACAGTAAAGACTATGAGCAGAAGCTTTTAAAGAAAATCTCATTAAAATTAGTTAATAGTAGTTTTATTCACCAGAGTAGTTTGGGTCAATTTATCAATAGTCAGATAACTTTTCACCGAGAAACAAATTAAAATTTGACAACTTTCATCAACTTTTATATAGAAAATCTGTCAAACCACCATATTCTACAGTTTAAAGTTGTCTCACGATTGAATAATTAGGCTTTAGTATGATAAACTAAACCGAAAACAAACGCTCGACTCCTGTTCTCCCGTTCATGAATAGAAATTTCAAAAACGCTATAGGTAAGGCATGTTACTTGTTTCTCATTATAAACCTAACTTCAAAGGTACATAATATGCTTCTAGCTTCAAAAATATTGAAGTTTCAACTCTAGTACATGTAATTCCAGGGTGAAATCAACGCTGTGGAGGCCTGCGTGCACGGTTGGCCCCGTGCATGCCGCCGTAAGGCCCTCCGTCTGGGGATTGCCCTGGTGTTCTCGGGCAATCCCCCCTTGGCGATAGCCCGACCATCTTGGTCGGGCTTGCCCGGGCGCGCTGGTAGTGGTAGTCGCAGTGTGGACCTTACCATGTGCGCCCATAAGGGCAGGGAGAACACCGGGGGGTTTTAGTGGGTCGGCCTGGCATTCTGCCGGGCCAGCCCCACACACGCCCGCCGTCTAGCCAACGGCGGGTACGGTGCGGTTGCGAATTTCCCCCCGGAAAAAAAAAAAAAAAAAAAAAAAAAAAAAAAAGGGTGAAATCAACGCTGCGTTGGGAGGTGGAATGGAGGGCTGTCGCCTCCTTCTGCGAGGACGTCATTTCGCAGAAGGAGGCCGCGGAGAGTGAGCGGGAGAATGATCCTCAAGCCGCTCCCATCCGCCGCAGACGGACAGGCAGGCGAAGACGGGCATTCGCGCAAGCGATGCCTCTAAATCTAGCTATACGTTGGTAGGACATGCAAATTATAATGGTGGAATAGTACAGGACACAGTAGTTTATGTTGCTAACAGATGCTAATATTCTTCCCCGCCCACTTCAGAACTACTGCAGTTTTAAACCAGATAAGTAGCGATAATATAAAAGATCTCACTGAAATACTAGATGTATTCATGTAATCCATATTTTAGTTAAATTATAATTGCCGCTTCATGTCCAGGCTTGATGGTCTTAGAAAAATAGATTACCATTTGTCAATCAAAAAAATCGTACCTTGACACCAGGGGTAAATTGCCAAATTAATTTTGATTGTATCAGCTAGAAGCTCTTTAGTAACTGACAACAATGGATAATATCAAATGGCGGTCATTGTTAGATTTGTGAGCAACAAACGTAAAATTATGGAGGAACTGGATACTAATAATCTCATAATAGCAATTGTTTTGTAATACACTTGAGAATAATCCGCTACTTATCATTATTAGATGAAGCAGATACCTTAATATTCTTAAGCAATTCATTAAATTAATAACTAGCATGTATTTTCTAACCGACAGCAGCAAAGCAAAAAGTGATGTTATTATTCGTGACTTCTAAGCTACTTATCATAATTATTATTTCACAAACGAGGTATCGTTCAAAACGTCTCGTTTGTCCGCTAGTTACATGGTATGTGACATCATAGTAAATTTTATATAGAGCCCTCTAAAATACATTGTTACATTATATTTTTTTCAACGATTCCTTGTTGGGTTTTAGATTAAAACGCAAATTTCTTGTTTCGTACTTATCAGAGCGTAAATTTTCAGCAGACGGGCTTAAATTTTTGAAGTTACATTTTTTACATTCACACCAACTTATTAAACAGTTACCAAATCGTATTTATGCCACCAGCTCACAAAAGTAATGGCAATAAATTAAATATAAACTGATGGTGTACTGCCCATTGGGCAAAATATTTTTAGTCAAATTTCACTTCCCAAAAAACTTATCGCCCTAGTTTCATTTCCCTAATGAATCTTTATCAAATTTACATTTCACGTGTTATTCTCTTGGTCAACTTCTCATTTGGCATCATTTTACTTTTCCAAGTTTTATTGACTCAAATGTCTATTAAGCAAACGATTTTATTTTAGCATATATTATATTCCAATTAATTGATTGTTTCACTAGTCACTTCACACAGAAACGAACTGCTACCAGAAGGTAAAAGTGCGGTCTTAGATTATAACCGCGCTATTTGCGATATAACACACGCACGTTTTACGAGCTGCTTTGTGTATCTAACACCGGTGAAATTAGATCTACTTTACGAGCAAGTGTGTTGAAAAATAGTTTGCGATGTGATATTTTGGGATTTTTTTTGCCCATACATAAGTAATTCATAATCTGATACATTTGCCGAGCTATTGCGTATTAACAATACGTTGCGTAGTAACATTATTTTATCTGCTTATAGTACATACTTAATCTATATAGGTAATGAATTTACTCACCATTCCCAGATGTGGACGAGGCAGTCAAACATTACACAGCCATGTTCAGCGCTCATGCAGGACGCTGGAGCGGCAGCCATCTTGTGTGGTCCTTAGAAACGTCACAGGAAGGTACTTCAAATCTACTGGAGTCTCAGCCAGAAAACCGCGTCATGTGCCAGTGCGTCAGTGAAGTAACAATCTCATTTGCTAAAATGTGCCGCTTTATTTTCTATATGTTCACACATAAAAGTTCACTGTCATAACGGGAACGTATCCAGGACAGATTTCTCGTAATCACGTTATAGTACTCGGGTGATTTGGCGAGGGTAATGTCTGGAAAAAGAAAATTGCCAATTAGAGACATGGAAAGTATTGAACAAAAATCAAAGTGAAGTCAGCGGATTATGGCTGTCGCTACGTTATAGGGAAATCCGTTAAGAGGATATATTTCGAACATAACCGTGCAAGATACATAATAAGAAATAAAAAATCTTTTCGTATTAACGGGAATGAAGTAGATTCATCATTACAACCGATATACTCGTACAGGACGATTTTTTGTTACTTTCCAAATATGTGTCAAGACTAGTTCAAACGGTCAAATTGAAAAACTTTTACAATGCGACCAATATTGAAATAAAAAAAACCAGCTGTTTAATACGTCTAGGATCAGTGGATGTTGAAGATTTGTAATTGTATGGTACAGCAGATTTTTTTGTGACTAAAAAATCACTTTACTTATGGCCCTGATGAGCACGGGTCTGAACTCTGGGGCTTTATTTGTTAATCATTTGTGTGACATCGAGCTCTCATCGAAAATCATATGTAGTCGAATTCAATTGATTTTCGTTTTGTTTGCGACAAAAATCAATATTATTTTGATTTTCGTCGAAAACAAAACGAAAATCAGTAGAAATCGAACGCAAACAACGCTCAGCGAACGCTTGACGCCAGGCGAATGATCCACAGACTACTTATGCCCGGTTTCTATATTCAAAAACGATTCGTTTTTGTTTTGCTACGGTCAGTTAAATTTTGACATTTGTTCTATGAAAAATATGTCAATACTTCGACATATTTTCCTGTCCGTAGCAAAAATGGATCGTTTTTGAATATAGATACCGGGCATAAGAGATACTTCGCACAAAAAATTATTTTACATTTTTTTTTTATTGTTATCTTTTTAGTAAATTGAGAAACCTTAATTTAATACCAGCTCACCTTGGGAGAGATTAAATTAAAGTTTTGCTCGATTTTCATGGGATCCCATCATCAGATCCTGACTTTGGTGACCTTGGAAACACCCCAGGACTATATTCTGTCGAATACAAAAATAATTTTGAAAATCGGTCCAGAATTAGCGGAGTAATCCCGTAAAATACACACAAAACACGTTGGACATACCTTAAAAATTTAAGGGTTTTCCTCGATTTTTATAGGATCCCATCATCAGATCCTGTCCTTGGTCACTTTGGGACCACCCTTGGAGTATATTCTATCGAATACAAAAAGAATTTTGAAAATCGGTCCACAATTGGCGGCGAAATCGCGTAACATACACACAAAAAAAAACATACGCATCGAATTGAGAGCGTCCTCCTTTTTTGAGTCGGTTAAAAAGAGGGCCCCTGTCCTAGACAAGTAGGAATCGGCTAGGTACATCACGCTGGCCAGACGGATTAGTTGGTTGATAGGGATTTATCTTCTCGCAGAGGGGATTGCAGAAAACTCCTTCATTCTGTTCCACCGAAAAGGGAGCGGTGACATATTATTATGTTTCGAAATCCTTCACTGCACGAACAATCATAGGCGAGGACTGTTCAAATTTAATTTTTTTTTACAAAAAATAGAACCGACTTCAAAAACACTGAAAACTTAAAAATAATCTTCTTCTATATTGAAGTCGACGCCAAACGATGATCTCCTAGAAAGTGTTAAAATTTGTCACCGACTACCATTAAATTAGTGTTTTCCTCGATTTTCTATGGGATCCCATCATCCGATCCTGACCTGACCATGGGACCACCCTTGCAATATACTCTATCAAATAGAAAAAGAATTTTGGAAATCGGTTTAAAAATGACGGAGTTCTGAGGTAACAAACATAAAAAAAATACAACCGAATTGATAACCTCCTCCTTTTTGAAGTCTATTAAAAATGTATACAATGTACATCCTTTATAAGTAAAACAAAAACACCTTCAAAGATTTATTTTTTTTACCATTTTTCAAAGAACGCAACAAACCCATACGTCTCAATATTTTTATTTCTTAAAGGGCAGGCGAGCATACGGCCCACCTAATGTAAAGTGGTAACCGCCGCCCATGGACTTTGCCAATATCAGGGACATAGCCATGCCGCTGCCTACTTTGAGCGTAATTCTCTCCTTAAACCTCGCGTGAATATGGACATATTATACATATTATAACTTTCGTGAATCACAGTAGCAGGAAGTTCATTCCAAAGCCGGACCTGGCAAGAATGAGCACTGAAAAGGAGTAAGCGCTGAAATATAGTTTCTTATTATCACCGAGATAGATGTGTAAGGTACCTACAAATTGCGTAAGTCGAAAAACTTTTACAAGTTGCTTGTGTTGTGCAGAAATCCCAGCGATATTACTTTGTAAGCGATTTTCAGCGTCCATAACTGTTGCTATTAAGATTCTACCTACCACATAACTTTGTGTGTGTTCTCATTTTGTTCGTTCCCGTTATCATTGGACTTTTAATAACGTATTATTACTAACATTATATCTTACATAACATTATATTAACTAACACTACAGCTACTAACTAAGATAATTGTCTGTGGCATAAAATTGAGCTGTATTACAGTATAACCTGTGGTGCTCCCTTCTGCTGTAACAATTAGTGTCGAATAAGGCTACCTGCTTTAAATTCTAACAATAAATTATTTCATTTGCCTGGATAAGATTTGGCCCACATATTATTAATTAACTGTGGCAAACTACGTTTCGCCATATATTTTTTTTCTGTTTTTGCAACAATTTTCATTGATACCATGCTCAGCTCCTATTAGTCGTAACGTGATGTTATATATGCTATAGCCTTCCTCAATATCCAACACAAAAAGAATTTTTCAATTTGAATCAGTAGTTCCTGAGATTAGCGCGTTCAACCAAACAAAAAAAACAATCAACAAACTCTTCAGCTTTATAATATTAGTAAGTAATATAGATAACCTGGATTTAGCACAGAACTTTTTTTTTCATTTAAAAAACCAAATCGATCCACTCAAATAAAACAGCCTTTAGAACCTGATTAACAGCAAAACTGTCTATCAAAACTAAGAAATGAGGTACAATTTGTTTACAATCTAGATGTGCTTTCTAAACGTGTCAGCTGCAGTAATAGCCAGATAGTGCGGTAAGACTCGTAATATCCAAGAAACTGTTAGTCTGATGATAGAGCAACTTCACTGGATGAAATGCGGAACATACTAATTATTGTCAACAAGATTGTTTATGCAACGAAAACATTTCCTACTTCAAAATATTGACGCTTCAAAAACTGGTATAGGTCAGCTAAAAGAGTGGTTTATGGCTTATGACAAAACTTCATGAAATACGGTGCCTATGCACGAAATAAACGGTTGCATCTGTACTTGTCAGCGTGTTACTGCAAAGGAAAATTAACTGAATTGTTTTATGATGCAAACTGAATATCAACCTCATAGTGTTAAACCACTTTTGTACTCCTTTTTTTACTTGACTATACTTCGGCTTTACTCTAACTATAGAAATAGTTATAAAAAACTATTATCGACTAATGTTAAGACCTTACTACGTATAACATGAATACTATGTATTAATCGACAAGTGATATTCAACAACGAGTATAAGTACGTATTATTTTTATGTCACTGTCGAAATTTTAAATGGAAAATAGACTCAATTTTACCTAGTTTCTATGCATCCTCAAAACAAATCACTCTGTAGAGATCCACCAAAAATTATCTAATTACATTCCACACTAACCAGTACCCACACACAAACACCCTTCTATCACAAGAATAATGTTTTACTGCAAGCTCACAATAGACGTAGCGGTTGACATCGGAGTTCCGCCGCCGTCTCGCTCCACTTCATGTTTCATCGAGATACCGGTGGCTTACCGATTTGCGGATTGAAAATTCGATAATGCTAAGGAAGTAGTGGTTTGCCGACCAATCGACCACCTAGATCGCTTAGTTATTTGCGCGATAGTAAGCAGTAATCAAGTTGGATTTCAATAAAAGTATACATTTGAACTTATAATTTAGCACACAATAGTAATTTTGTAGAGCGTCTGTGGCCTCGGCACTGGTGCTCCGAGTAGAATCGGGAGGCCCGCGATCAATCCTGTACCAATGTGTTTTTCGTTTCACGAATTTCATTATGTACATTTATCTGACGCTCCTACGGTGAAGGAAAACATCGTGTGGAAACCTGCACTCACCTGCGAAGTAATTCAAAGGTGTATGTGAAGTCAATCAATCCGCACTGGGCCAGCATAGTTTGACTAAGGCCTAATCGCCCTAACCAGTAAGGGTAGGCTCGTGCTCCTCGGTGGGGACGTATATGAGCTGTGATGATGATGAGTAATTTTGTAAGTGAACTGTGTGAGAGCGCTAAAACTCGTCGTAGTTGTCGGAAATGTAGAAAAATGTATATCGTTTTTACAAGCTTTGATTTACTTTCACCTGTGTCGGTGTCTGTAATGAAAATTTTGCAAGTTAAATTTGACCCACTTCCCTGTTACCGATTGAGCTGAAATTTTTTATGCATATGTATATCGCGTGACAATGCAATATTATGATGACATAGAACTGATCTCATGCTGGAACTGAAAGGTGGGTGGCTATATGCACACCGCAATAAAATGACACAACTCCATCGAATTTGAGCTCGTTTGATTCGTATTGACGAGTACTAATAGCTTGTATTTTTTTTAAATAATTTATCTTTATAAATAACCTCAGTGATTGAATTCTATTCATCGTTTTCATGTCTGTCGCATCTCCGGGCATCATGAAGGATGTTGTCGTAAATAAAATCTAGGGGCACGGCAGTGCCCCCGACAAGACGAGCCAAACGAAGCGCAAGGGCACCCTTTCTCGAAGCGCTTCGTCGTTTTACGAACCCTCGTAACTTGAGTTTGGATTATACCAGATAAACAACATTTTCGGTATATTATAATGTCAATTAAAGCATAAATTGCATAGTTCTTATAGTTCAGATTTTATTTCTCATCACATGACTCACTGATGATTATCAAAATTTTTAGGGCACTTAATGAAGTCTCGTTGAAAAATTTTATTCACGAGGTCAGAGTCAGAGGTCGAGGTCAAAACCCCACGCCAGCATCTGGGGAAACAAACTTGCTGACGAGGCTGCTGGCCAGGCAGCGAAATCCCATAAATCCGCAGAGCAGGGCCATCACACGCGCACACTGTTTGCTTCCCTCTCATCAATCAGCATCTTCCGCACTTACATTCCTACCTCATTCCACCTCACACAGTTCCTAACTGATCACGGTTCCCACCTCTCATATCTACACCGCTTTCACATCGCACCATCCGATTTTTGTCCATGCGACCTATCATCTTCACAGACACCCACTCACCTCCTCCAAGACTGCCCTATATTTTCTATGCAACGCCACAATCACACGTCCTTTTGCCATCTTCACAATATCCCCCCTTCTCTATCTCCGACCTCCTTTTGAAGCCTTACTGTTTCCGCTCCCTCGCCAAATTCATCACTCATATTTATTCTCAACTCCGCCACCACAACACCCCACTAATTATTCCTGTTACTCCACCTAATCAACCACAAGTATCCCACTAAATCTAGCCTTATCTATTATATCTTACTAGCCGTATCTCCAACTCCACGCATTGCGCTACCCTAGGACAGAACCCAAACCTTCAAACCTATCTCTCTCTCTGCCCAGTAAATCATGGTTGACAGCGTATACCAGTCGCGCTGTCACTATCTCTGGCACAGTATTGATATAACATTATAACAAAGTAGATACCATAATAATTTGATCACATGCTCTAATGTATTACACAAATAAATATATATAAAAAAAACACTACAGATTTTGCGAAACTAAACGCAATTGAGCACTTTTATTTTCGGAATCCTCGAATTTTTCTTTACATTATGGTACACATGTACTCAAGGTACACACATGGGCAAAAATGTAAGGACTATTGGCGATCTAAGTACTATTTTATCTAAAGCTATAACCTTCATTTAAAAATATAAATACCTTTACATAATCGAAATTCCATTAACAGGCTTCATTCTAATTGGCGATTTGATACCAAGAAATATGATTGAATCTTCAACATATTAAGTAATATGATTTCTTGAACTTTACGTAAGTTACATTACATCATACTTCATGTTACCTTATCATTCTTTATGTGTTGAATTGAAACTCAATTCTTATGGCTGTCAACCGGTGAATAACATTTGATTGCCATCATTATCGAATTAAGAACAAAACAACGCATTGAGGTACGTCTCAACGTGGTGAACAGTTACGCTATCGCCAGATCAGGGCGTTTACTGTCTACCCAAGTGAAAGTGTCCCTGCAGCTGTAAGCGGTACCTTCATACATTGTATTGACTCCATTCATTAGTCATCAGAGAAGATAATTCCATACTGGAGGCAAAACTGGTTATTGTGTGAGAAATTCACTTTAAGTGACATTAAAGTGAAATATGTAAGCTTACAGTATGAAGAAATGACGAAATATTCGCCTGCAAAAAAATGACAGTTGACTAAAAATGACAGTAGAGTTACAAAGAATTGTAATCTTCTTATTCTTCTTATATATAAATAATTCTTATATATACAACGTAAAGTTGAACCCGATAGGCGCTGAAATCGGGCAGGACAACGTCTGCCGGTACCACTAGTAATTGGATAATAATTGAACTGTCTTCTATTAATTTATTAGTTTATTGAACTGTTGGACGGTTACTGGTCACTTTGTAATTTTTCAGAGACACTGATATGATTTTTATAAGAGAAGCTTTTTTATCGTTACTAACACAATAACCCGTTAGACTCTGAATAAATGATCCACTGTTCCAAAAATAAATAATGTTATACTAGTAGTGATATTTTTGTTCGTGAACCAAGCTAGGGGCGAGGTAACAGTAGGGAATATGTATAATTTTATTATTATATTCACAACAGCTTTTTCACAAGACAAACAACACAGTGAAGTTATATTTCATATATATAGCTTTAAGAACCACAATGTATAAAACTTTTAAGTTGCAGGCTAGACAGAGAGATCCAATAGATTGTTATGTCATCGTACCTACCTACACGTCCACCATATACCTATAAAAAACCTGTTGTGCTAAATAGATGTCATGCAAATTACAAAAGCTAATAAGTTGTTTGTTTTTCATTGTAATTAGACCATTTCTACACAATTTGTTAAGGTTTTTATTGCTAGCTGTGTCCGCGAACGACGTTTCGTCAAGAAAAATCTAATATCGTTATTAAAATATGGGAGTTGGTGGTGAAAATTTTCACCTAAATTCGAGAAGAAATTTAATGTTGTCAAAAAAATACTTTGGAGAGGGGCTCCCTTATCATCAATAGCTCATATTATAGGTGAAAGAGAAGATTTCGTTAACCGGCCTTAAATAATTTAAAAAATTGAAGTATCAGTCGACGAATAGATATTATTTTTCACCTACTCTATTTTACTAATAATTACGATAATTCGATCATTTGGGTAACAGGTTTGTGCTTTTCCAAAGCAGTAGCTTGAAGTCTGAACAAGTGCCTGGATCAAAGCTAGGTATAACGCTCATCATTTTATATTAAATATTGTATGGAGACTCTTTTCTATAGGTATCTCTACTAGCTGTACCCACGTACTACGTTTCGCCCTAATAATTGTCAAAACACAAAAAAAAATCATAAAAATCTGTCAAGCCGTTTCGGAGGAGAAGGATAACAATCACCGTGACTCGCGAATTTTACTCGTACATATTATAAGATTTGTCTTTATAAGTGACTAGCTTTTGCCCACGACTTCGTCCGCGTGCAAAATCTTCCCCAAAACTCAAACTATCTTCATGCCAAATTTCATCTAAATCGGTTCAGCGGTTATTGATTCCCCATACAAACTTCTACCCCCTTTTCTCCCCCTTAAGGAGTGATTTCTGTGATAAAAGCTATCCTATGTCCGTCTCCTGGTTCTAAGCTACCTCCCCACCAATTTTCAGTCAAATCGGTTCAGCCATTCTTGAGTTATAAATAGTGTACCTAACACGACTTTCAATACCGTTAAAATTATTACTTTTTAATTTAGATCTCTTCTCATCCTCCGATACTTCTATGTATTCTTATGTTCCATAATCACACAAACGTATAGTCACCGTACTATCACCACAGCACTCGTCACACCGCTCGGCTCTATCGAATGGTTGACGAACAGCTTTCCACGACACAAAGGGTGTCCCTTTTCACTTCCACGCCTTATTTCTCCCGCAGAAAGTTCAAAGTCGAAAATCTGAGCGTCACGGCTAATTTACGGCGCGCAGTTTCGACACGTCTTGTTTATGATATAACCTTTCTCGGTTTGGCCAAATCACAGGCAGCGAAAGCTTTTGATTTTGGCTTCATTGATTGAGTTCCGATATTCGAGTTTGGAACTTTGGAATTCATCATGACATTAACCGACTTCATTTAAGTATTTAAATTGTGTTCTCGCGCGCAGTAATAAAAGTGGTTTTAATTTGTTTTCAATTGAGATCTCGAAATTGGGGAGCGGCGATAAACACTAGTCCGGACAGTTCTCATACAGTCATACAGTCTCAGACAGTTACAATAAAATTAGGAAGAGGTAAAATTAACTAACTTGGAAACAATATAACCTTGTTGATTGGTCGGCAGGATACACCGAGAAGTGCTGGGCTGTCGGGTGATTTTATAATTCGGATATCGTATAGATTTGAGAATTCTGTTTGATTGAAACTTATTTTTAATACGTTTAACATTTTGAAACGCCGCCGTTGTCCGAGCGGTTTTGGCATATTTGTCAAATGAATCAACCACACTCAAAACAAAGACTTTTTTTTCATTAAGTCATCCATTTTGCTAACGATTACCGATCAAGTGATTAGTTGCAAAATCACCCACCTAGATCCCATGAAATCCAGACAACCCCAACTAACGTATATGTAAGTATACATATACTACAATTAAATAATCTATCGATATGATTGGCTAACAAGACGTCGTGAACCAAAAGCGGAACCTCTCCCCTATTTCCTCTTCCAGTTCAAAATATAGCTTTAATGGCAACCTCTCACCCTCGTAAATATTCTTTGTCCTTTTCACTCACACACTTCACACACACTTGATTGTCTGTGGGGATGATTCCGAGTATAGGATCTGAAGGACTATTGTACAAGATTTTGTCGGCCTTAATTAAATCACCCAGCTTTACTTAGATTGTCTTTTACACCTATGTAGGTAGTAAAATGGAACTTTTTTGAAAATATAAATTGGTAGACGTTGAAAATTTTAATAAATTAGATTAGAAGTCCTTTAAAGTCATCATTTTGGGAAATAACATACTACATATCGATTAGATTAAGGTAGTTAGTATGACTATCACTCCAAACAAACGGCCGGTTTCACCAAGTTTTACGCTTAACACGACATAAACGACGACCCCGATGAACTTACGATTCATGTTAAACATATTTTTTTGCTTTTAAAATGTAAAGGATAACGTAAACCTGAAATCTTAAGAGGTAATACGTTTATTCTCGGTGCGGCTACGTCGCGAAGGATTAAACACCTAACATTGTGATAATGATAATCATGATATCAAATGATGATAGAAATGTTTAAATCCAAAATATATGAGTGTAATAACAAATGATATTTGATAAACGGATCACAAAAACGGAATAATTTCATACATAGTGCTATTATAGGTAACGTATTAAAATACTAGGTAGTTACTTCTAAGTATTACTTAACATTACGAGAGTAGGTACGTAATAGTAATGGTATAATTTATAATACCTACTTTATTATTATTATTATATTCAATTTTGCAGGTCAAACTGTAGCTTGATTTGCAGTTATATATAATACAAAATCAAACTTAAAATTTCGACTGTGGTTTCGTACGATTACGTAGTCAGACAACAATTGACTCTACTTTTGTTATTACATCTCGAATAACATAAGTGGTTCGAGTGTTGGCGCATATCTACTTGATAATCGATTCCATGCCCAAGACAACGTGAAAAGGAGGGTAAAGTTATAACTTTAATCCCGCTCTCCCTCGGGAAGTCATGACCGGAGGCGAATTTTGCTGGCATGTCGCCCGCTTTGCAAGCCATTGTAATATGGAACTTGGACTGCTCTTACAAAATTATATCTTTTCTAAGAATATTGCTCTACAGACTTCATCATCTTATTTGTAGCAAATTTATACTTATTTCTTATCACTTTTCAACGTTTAAAATTGGGTGAAAGCTCGTCGAGTGTAAGTACTGATTTTTGTCATTTTTAACCGACTTCAAAAAAGGAGAAGGTTCTCAATTCGATGCGTATGTTTTTTTTTTGTGTGTATGTTACGCGATTACGCCGCCAATTGTAGACCGATTGTCAAAATTATTTTTGTATTCGATAGAGTATTTTCCAAGGGTAGTCCCATAGTCACCCAAGTTAGGATCTGATGATGGGATCCCATGAAAATCGAGGAAAGCCCTTAGATTTTAAGGTGTGTTCAACGTGTTTTGTGTGTGTTACGCGATTACGCCGCCAAATTGTGGATCTATTTTCAAAATTATTTTTGTATTCGATAGAGTATACTCCTGGAGTGGTCCCAAGGTCACCAAAGTCAGGATCTGATGATGGGACCCCATGAAAATCGAGGGAAACGCTAATTTAATACCAACTCATCGAAGGTGAGCTGGTATTAACTTAGGGTTTCTTTCACTAAAAAGATTTCATTCACTAAAAAGTTATAAATAAAAAATATTTTACAAAAAATAAAAACCAACTTCAAAAACACTGAGAAGTTAAAAATAATATAAGAATAGGTACAGACAACATTACACTTCTATATTGAAGTCGGTGACAAATTTTAACACTTTCTAGGAAATCATCGTTTGGCACCGACTTCAATATAGAAATGTGATGTTGTCTATACCTATTCTTATATTATTTTTAACTTTTCAGTGTTTTTGAAGTCCGTTTTTATTTTTTGTAAAATATTTTTTTGTGTGAAAATCTTTATAAAATGTAACGCAGTTACCAGTCGTCCAGGGTTTGGTGATCAAATATTATCAAAATAATGTTTGGAGCATGTCATTTGCATTGGCGTACCTAGTAGTATCAATGTACACTACATAGAATAAGTATATGTTATAAGTGAAATAAAAACTAGATAGAAAAATTTTTTTCCTCCAAGTTCTCTATCAATTTACTTGCATTTCTAAAAGAAGTAGGTTCTCTATCAATTTACCTATACAGTGGGCAATCGAAGTCTACAATCTAAACATCCCCCTTCGAAAGTTACGCCTATGTCCATTTGTAACATCATCACAGCTCACTGTTGGACATAGGCCTCCCCAAAGGATCTCCATACCGATAATGTAACATATATTTGTAACATATTCTCAGATTTCACATTTATTATGCTTTTATGTGGTTATGAGTAGAAAGTTAACTTCCAGAAAATCTTTAAAGGAAAACGTATACAATACATTATATGACTAAAACCAGACGGCCTAACTTGCAAAATGTCATTAAAGCAAAGCATGTCGAGCTGGAATATAATCTTATTTCTAGCAAATGTGCACATTTTTAATCAAATGACATTAATAACTAGTCGTATTGAAAGCTTTAATTTCGATTGACGATTTCGTAAAAAAAACCTCCGTATTTTAGAAATAAAACTTTTATTCGTATTCGTTATAATGAAAAGTCCCAAGTAAGATGTGCAGAATGTTTTTTGTGCTACAGCCTTATACAGCCAAATACTTAAGTTACTAATCAAGAACTGAATTTAAAATTATTAGTACTTACTACTGCCAAAGTCTTAGTATATTGATAGTATGATTGAATGTGCATTCAGTATTAAACAAAAAAAATTAAAATCAATAATAAAAAAAACAATTCTCCAGGTGATTCCAATTAATAAATGGAAGTTTGGAACGCCAAGTACCAATTACGAGTACCTTACCCAAAACTGTACAGAAAAGGATATGTTGTGAAATCTAAACGAATAACTTACAATATACACTTCCTAATGAACGATAGTGTAGTATAAGTAGGTCATCATAACGTGCCAATAATTATCACTCACCTCCTAGCCCCTCGTAAAACGATTTGCGTCGCACTTATTATGGTTGCAATATTCCTTCGAGTTTCACAGTGACTACAAACGTTGCTGAGATCAATATAGACGATGTGCTGTTATTTTATGGCTAATAATATTTATTTCATTTGATTAGATTGTTGTTTTTAGATGTAGCCCGTGTGTATACGTATTGATTGAGCGGCGCGCGGCCGCGCTCTCGCCACGGAATGAACGACAACGCCACCCTCGGAGCGGTGCGCGCGTTTTCCGCATTTTCCCGCCACCCGACCGACAGTGGGGTTGTTCCGTCCGAAACCATGTTCACGTTTCATTCAGTCACGTTAACTTGTAGTCAAATTTAATACTTTTTTATTCATTTCATAATATCATTATTTTATTTGCCCCCTTTTATTTTCGGATTTTCCCGCCACTCGTTTGCAGCGTTGTTCCCGTTCCACCCGACACTTGTTCGTGTTTCATTCAGTCACGTTAACTTGTAGTCAAATTTGATACTTTTTTAATTATTCGTTAGTATCATTGTTTTATTTGTCCTCTTTACCTGGGTTTAATTTTATTCTAAAGGCTAAAAAAGAAGTGGACCTTAAAAAAACAATTCAAAATTTGTAAAAAATTTCTATCATTTTCTTTCATCTTTAAGGTCTACTTGCAGCAATTTTGCTTATCTCGATTTAAGTCAAACTAGATTTTAACATACAAGAATGTCAAATATTTAAATCTAGATTTAGCATTTCGACATTTTTTATTTGCAATTAAGTTGGCAAACAAGCAAGCTTCCCACCTGATGCTAAGTGGTAACAGTCACCTATAATACATGTGGCTCCTGTGAGATTCGCAGCAAAACTGCAACCCTCACAAAAACCATAGTGTACGTTGCCAACTTGTGACATCAGATGTAAAGTCACGGTACCCAGTAATTTTACTACCATATCTTACCCTTCAAACAGGAACACAGCAATGCAAGCTATGCTGTTTGCTGCAAAAATAGGTAAGACGGAGGTACCCATGCGGACGACCCTGGTACAGAGTATTCTGTACCAGAGATTTTTGTATGGGTTAAATCTAGATTTAGTTAAATCGGGATTTGGCTAAAATTTGCTGCAAGTAGACCTAAAAGATGATAGGAAAATTAAAAGATTAAGAGATTTTTTACGAATTTTAATTTGATTTTTTGAACATGGAACAAATTCTATTATTGTATTTCCATGGCGTATTACTTATCACATGAAATTCACATTTGGTTAAAAAAATATAAAACAAAACTTACTTACATACTTACTTACATACTTATTTTTATATTAATTTTCTAAAAAAATAACTTACATACTTATTTTTATATTAATTTTAAAAAAAATCCAAAAAATGCTGCACTAGTTAAGAGCAGCATTTTTAAGATATTTTTATATGTTTTTTTACATTTTTTTTATATATAATGGATGTATCCTGAAGCGTCCCTAAAATTTTCCAGGGTGATAAAAAAATAACCGTGTATATTATATGTTAATGTCAAGCCACTAAATTAATATCATTTATTTTGTATCAATGTTATTTCAATAACCGACTTCAAAAAAGGAGGAGGTTCTCAATTCGATGCGTATGTTTTTTTTTGTGTGTATGTTACGCGATTACGCCGCCAATTGTGGACCGATTTTCAAAATTCTTTTTGCATTCGATAGAGTATACTCCAAGGTTGGTCCCATAGTCACCAAAGTTAGGATCTGATGATGGGATCTCATAAAAATCGAGGAAACCCTTAAATTTTAAGGTGTGTCCAACGTGTTTTGTGTGTATGTTATGCGATTACTCCGCCAATTGTGGACCGATTTTCAAAATTATTTTTGTATTCGTAAAGTATACACCTAGGGTTGTCCCAAGGTCACCAAAGTCAGGATCTGATGATGGGATCCTATAAAAATCGAGAGAAAAGCCAATTAATTACTAGTTCACCGAAGGTGAGCTGGTATTTAATTAGGCTTTCTTTCATTATAGGCTTTCTTTCTTAGGATTTCATTCACTAAAAAGTTAAAAAATCTCTATCATTTTCCTATCATCTTTAAGGTCTACTTGCAGCAATTTTGCTTATCTCGATTTAACTAAAACTAGATTATGACATTTTTTATTGCAATTAAGTTGGCAAACAAGCAAGCTGCCCACCTGATGGTAAGTGGTAACAGTCACCTATAATACATGTGGCTCCTGTGAGATTCGCAGCAAAAATGCAACCCCCACAAAAACCACAGTGTACGTTGCCAACTTGTGACATCAGATGTAATGTCACGGTACCCAGTAATTTTACTACCATATCTTACCCTTCAAACGGGAACACAGCAATGCAAGCTCTGCTGTTTGCGGCAAAAATAGGTAAGACGGAGGTACCCATGCAGACGACCCTGGTACAGAGTATTCTGTACCAGAGATTTTTGTATGGGTTAAATCTAGATTTAGTTAAATCGAGATTTGGCTAAAATTTGCTGCAACTAGACCTAAAAGATGATAGGAAAATTAAAAGATTAAGAGATTTTTTACGAATTTTAATTTGATTTTTTTGAACATGGAACAAATTCTATAATTGTATTTCCGTGGCGTATTACTTATCACATGAAATTCACATTTGGTTCTTGAGTATAGTGACGAAAATGCACTATTTTTATTGTATGTACACGGTTATTTTTTTTTACCCTGGAAAATTTAAGGGACGCTTCACGACATGGTATTAGAATGATTTAAATATGCGTTTTGTGTGTATGTTATGCGATTACTCCGCCAATTGTGGACCGTTTTTCAAAATTCTTTTTGTATTCGTAAAGTATACACCTAGGGTTGTCCCAAGGTCACCAAAGTCAGGATCTGATGATGGGATCCTATGAAAATCGAGAGAAAAGCTAATAAAATTATTGATATCTATAATTTATCCGTCAGTTAGGTAATAAAAAATATCACGCTATTTTGCTTTGTCGAAATAAAAAAACTACATACCTACTCATACTTAGATAGAGAGATTAAAAAGTTATGGAATTGTTTTAATGTTTACTGTTTTCACAGGTTAATTCAGTCTGAAATTCGATAGACGTGGATAATCCTAAACACACTTTGCAAACTCTTAAAAAAACAGCATTTCCTACTTGCAATGTATACAAAGGATAATATCTTTCGGTCAAATTGGAGTCGATAAAGCTGTTTCGATCAAAATAGAGTCGATAAAGCCTTAATAATTTTATTAATAAAAGTTTATTTCGGTTAATTTTAGTTTTTTATTGAGAAAAAAGTACCTAACTTTAGCTTGAAGCCAACTGAGCCAACCCAACGCTTACTCGTTCTCAGAAGCATATTATTCACACTTACAATACGTTACACATATTTATTCGTTTGCGTTACGGATTTTATTTGGAAATAGTCCCTATGCAATCAAATCTAAGCCCTGCCGCCAACAAGATTACCCTAGCTAGAGCCTCGAGGAGACCATAAAGGAAATACCACGGGGAGTGTTCTGTCTGAAGAGCTTTTTCCCAAATCCCGCCTTCTCCTATCCTTTTAAAAACGTGCTGACGTGCGTTGTCACCGTCTTCCTGTGTCTACCACTCCAACGCGATGCAAGAAAATTTCTAAGTAGCACTTTAAAAAAAATTGATTGATTTTGATTTTAGGTCCTTGGAAACAAGGTGTGGAAAAGCACCAAGCAGGACGGCAAGGAGAGGGTGAATATTACGCCGAGTATTCTCTGTCCTGCACTAGTTATCTTCGCATTTGGACACCACTTCCACTGACCATCAGGGGCCTCGTTGTCGCGTCGTGATAGCGTTTCAATAAAACTGCTTTTGTCGCTTTTATGCGCATTTTCTGCTAAAATTTATTTGTATTACTATTTCTTGCTAATTCAATAGTGACAAATGTTTTAGTTAGTATTCGGTTAACCAACAATAACTGTTATTGAATAAGGCTCCAGGGACCTATTTCTGCTAGCGTTAACGCTACGCATGTGTGGCGTGTCAGTCAATAACGCTTCAATAGCATCGCTTTTTGAGACAGTTATTGTTGGTTAGCCGATTACTAACTAAAACATTTGTCACTATTGACTTATTTAGAAATTATAGTACGATTAAATTGCAGCAGGAAATGCGTATAAAAGCGACAAAAACAGTTTTATTGAAACGCTATCGAGACACGACAAGCGGAATTAGGCTTTAGGTGCTAGGCCCACTATTGACATAAATATATTATTATCCTCAATTAATTCAAACAAATAATCAAGAAAATTCAATGTCTAACCTATTCACCTAAAAACCGTTAATGTTATTTTTTCCTATATTGAAACAAAACTATTGATTGTTGATAACAGATGTCGTTAGATGACTTTAAACCAGACATATTTTTTTTTTGCATTCTGTTGTACTAAGTAACAGGTAGGTAGGTTACCTACCTGTTTTGATGCAAATACAAAAGCAGCACAGAACTCGATCATTTAACACTACAGAAAAAAAAGCTTCCTACTAAAAAAATAATGTTGAGATATATTTAATAACCTATATCCTGTGCAAACTATACAAAATATCGTTGAAATAAAACAAGATAGAACTCATTCCAAGTAGTTAGAGAACCCTCGAAAGATAATAAATTCAGAGTGATCTAGACAGGGGTTGGTTCTCGCTCCCCAAGCTTATCCTCAATAGGGACGCTCGCCACCCTCCCGCTCAGTAAGGAAGCGGATGTTTTCAAAACAACGATGCACTAAACCTTTCGCTTTTCTCAATACCTAAGCACTTAAGGCGAGGATTTCCAGGAAGTCTACCCGTGCACGGCAGGTTGCTTTATTGCAAGGTAATATAGTTCTAAAAACCATTCAACTTGCTTCAGAAAAAGCCTAGCGAGCAATTTTAAAAATATAAAATTTCCCATCAATTTCCTTCCTTTTTACTGTCCTACGCGTCTGTTATATGAACAATGCAATGTGTTGACTATCCGTCAGCTTTACATAATGCACTCATTACCATTCTTCCCTATTATGTTAATATTGTTAATAAAAGACGGAAAGATAGGTATAGTCTGCAATACAAATATTAGTACCTTTAAATATACATTTACAAATAGATTTTATCATTTCTTGGTCCTTTTCTTTATATAGGTTAATTATAGAGTTTTAAATATTTATGATTTAAATTATTTTAATTCCAGCGTCAGTACTTCTGCCGCAAAGCAGCAGCGCTTGCATTGCTGTGTTCCGGTTTGAAGGGTAAGATAATGGCAGTGAAATTGCCGTGTACCGTGATTGTGGTTCTTGTGGGGATTGCAGATTTGCTGCGAATATCACAAGAGCCACATGTATTATACTCGTAGGTGGCAGTTTGCTTGTTAGCCAACTTAGTTGTATAAAAAAAACATTATGTATAAACACTTCAAAACTTGTCCTACGAAGACACAGAAGAGCTTCTCGTTGTCTGTAAATAGTTATTATGACATTTTGTATTATGTTATTTATTTTTCACCTAGTTGTAGTAAGCCAAAAATTGCTTCTTTGCGGAAATAACATAGATTTGGGCGAAATATTTACAATTTTTTCAATGCTGTAAATAAAAAACCGGCCAAATGCGAGTCGGACTCGCGCACGAAGGGTTCCGTACCATTATCTATAAAACATTAGACACTATAGAAAAACGGCAAAGAAGTCAGGTTTGTTGTAAGGGAGCCACCCTTAAATATTTATTTTATTCTGTTTTTAGTATTTGTTGTTATAACGGCAACAGAAATACATCATCTGTGAAAATTTCAACTGTCTAGCAATCACGGATCATGAGATACAGCCAGGTGGCAGACAGACGGACGGACAGACAACGGAGTCTTAGTAATAGGATCCCGTTTTTACCCATTGGGTACGGAACCCTAAAATGATCTAGGCAGGGGATTTCAATACAGTTGTTAAACATGGCGTACTTTCATAGGCTGTAAAAATAAAGATTAGAAAATAAAATCTTCTGCTTATTCTTTTATGCAGTTGTGACTTTATTTTACGAGCTCGATCATTACTTTTGCAGTTTAGTTTTATAAAGTCAATTTAAAAAATTTAGTTTAGCCATGGACCTTAGAATAATAACGCATAGAAAGATAGCCCGCTACAGAGCGCGATGATTAAAGTGAAGCAAAAATGACACCTCTGTATGAAGTCGCTTACGCGCGAAACACGCACACTACGATAAAAACAGTATGGAGCTGCCGGCGTAGTTAAGCCTTAATGGCTTACATTTAGTTGCATCAAATTGTGCGCGCCGGCTGGGTTTCTATGGTTTTCATAAATAGAATACAATCGGTCGGATTTTATACGAGGAAAAAAAATGAATGACTCCGTACAACTTTTTAAACATTGAATTCCAAAAAATATAATCAATTTATCACACACAACATGGACTTAATTATTAAATCCATGATTACACAATACACAACTGACACAACAAAAGATTTTTTTTTTTAAATGGCGCATTTTTGCGAAAAAATGTATGGAGATGACATTAGCTGTGGGAAAAAATAGCGTGAGGTTGTTGCAGGCTTACGTTCTCCCCCCCCCCCACGAATGCATAGAGGACGCACTGCGTTTCCACGGAGTGCCCCTCTACCTCCGCTCCCTCATCACCGATTACCTCCGCGGGAGGGAAATCGTGTATGAGGGGGCGGACGGTCGCGTCCACAGGTGGCCGATGGCGGCGGAAGTACACCAGGGTTCCGTGCTGGGCCCTCTGCTCTGGAACCTGGGGTACAACTGGGTTCTGCGGGGCAACCTCCTGTCGGAATATGGAGGTTGTCTGCTTCGCCAACGACACCCTTGTCGCGGCCAAGGGGCACACTTATGAGGAGGTAGTCCACTCGCGTTGGTCGGCACGACGATGGTCGTCCGGCGCATCTGTCTCCTCCTTGTCTCCTCGGGCTGGACGTGGCCGTCGAGAAGACGATCGCCATGACGTTCAGGCCGCCGCGTCGGCGCAAACCCCAGGCGGGGCTCCGTGTCCTAACAGAGGGGTCCAAGTCCAAATTGAGAGCTCGATGAAGTATTTCGCTCGTACTGGACCCCCGATGGGATTTCGAGGAGCATTTCAATCTCCTTGCCCCAAGGCTGTCTGCCGCCGTGGCAGCCCTCGGACGGGTCCTCCCCAGCGTGGGGGGACCGGGTGCAGCGAGCCGTCGACTTTACCAAACGGTAATAAAGTCGATGGCGCTCTACGCAGTCCTCATTTGGGCAGAGCGTCTCGCCCCCCGAACGGTGGCCCTCCTGCGCAGGCCGCAGAGGGTCCTTGCCACCCGGGCCGTGCGGGCCTACCGCACGGTCTCTCACGGAGCGGCCTGCGCGTCCTTGCGGTCGTGCACCGACATCGGCTGGCAGCGAGGAGTCGGGGGGAGCGCCCCCTCCCGCAGGAGGTGGCCCGCATAAGGCATCTGGCGCAGAGGGAGGCTCTTCGCCAGTGGGTCAAGACGCTCGCCCACCCAGCTGCCGGCCACTGGATGATTGAGACCGTTCGTCCAGTGCTGGAGGAGTGGGTTAAGCGCCGACAGGGCAGCCTCACCTACCGGATGGTGCAGATGATAACCGGGCACGGCTGCTTCGGCCATTATCTGCACCATGTCGCACGGAGGGAGGAGACGCCGCAGTGTCACCACTGCGGCGCACCTGACGACACGGCCGGACACACCCTTTCGGAGTGCCCGGTCTGGCGACCCCAGCGCGACGTACTAGCCCTCGCGCTGGGTTTAGGTAGGGGTGCGCCCGTCTCGCTGGCCAGTGTCGCACGCGAGATGCTGACCGGCGCGACGGCGTGGGAGGCTGTCACTTCCTTCTACGAGGACGTGGTCTCGCAGAAGGAGGCAGCGGAGCGGGCGCGAGAGGTTGACCCTCTCGCCGCACAGCTCCATCGCAGGCGGTTGAGTAGGAGGAGGCGCGCATTCCTGGACGCGCGCCACCAACTCCCTTAAGCAAGCTGAGGATAAAATGGCCCAGCCGACCGACAACCGGTTGGGAGACATTACTTTTCTACCCCTGGCCTGCCCGTCTGGGGCGTCGAATTGTTGCACTTGTCGCCCCCCCTTAGAGTAAGCCCCGGCGCTTGGATCAGCTACGCTGGCTCACCATCGGGCCTGTTCTCCAGGGGGTGCACTCGGGGAATGGCTAACGCCGATCCCGATTGTCCCTCTATGGAGGTAGAAGTTGCTTGGAGGGTGGTTTAGCCAGGTATGGGGTGTACACCCGAGTCCAATGGCATATCCTTGAGGCGGCCTTGTCAGCTTTCAGCCCCTTGTTGAATCGTAACAAGATTCCCCCGCCTTAAAAAAAAGGCTTACGTCATTTCCATACTTTTTTTGCGGAACAACTGCGGGGGAATCTCTTTACGATTCTACAAGGGACTGAAAGCTGACAAGGCCGTACCTTGGATACTCCGTAGGACTCAGGTAAAAAGCCCATACCTAGCTAAACCACCTTCCAGTAACCTCTACACTGCCCACCAGACACTAAAGTGCAGTAATAGCCCTTGGATGATTTTTCGTTTTATTAGTGATTCTAAAAGCGGGTTTCATAAGGTTTCTGCTGAATTAACTAATTTTTTTCTCGGACAATTAGATAGTTTTTAATTTACAGTTTTACTCTTACTGCAAAACCAATAATATTAACAATCAATCTGACCATCGATTTTTGTTAGCGATATACCCAGAATATAGGTCACTAGACAAATACGACGGTGTTTTTATTTTTTTGATATCTTAAAAAGTGACCGAGTTATAAGCGTTCAAAGTTGCCGTGCCGTCCGGATTTATAAAGCGAGTCGCGGAACGTTGATGACGTCACAAATCGACAGCGGGGAGAGGCACGCGCGGCCTGACGTACTTCGTTAGCTCTGTGCTACTGGTGCGCGCGATTTTACGTGGCTCTAGGATGTGAATCAACATTATGTCATATAATAAATACTATGTAGTACCTATGTGTACAAATTCAACTATTAAAACGCCTACAAAACTATTTTTGAAGTGCCATTGAATGCCAAAAGGCGTAAAAAGTGGATGAACGTTATGAAACGGGCCCCAAGACCGTTGGATTTTGTTGTGATGACCATTTTGATGTAAGTAAAATAATAATAATTTTTATTTATATCTTCACAATGGCTTACATTATAGGTACTACATCTTATTCTCTAACAACTATATTTTCTTTAAATGACAAGCCTGTGACAAAATTCCGGCCCTCCACCCTCTAGGATTAAATCAAACTAAATAAACATATTAAACACTTAGATAATAAACATAATAAAAACATTTTCATAATAAATTTATACATATTACATTATTATTTTTATTTTTATTATAATATGTAATTAGATATTCTAAGCTTCGGGGTACCTATTACCTACTAGAAAATAACCTATAACTATGTTGTATTACGAGGTTTTTTGGTGTAATTTCTTCTTTTTGTCACCTTTTAAACCACATAGGTATGTATGATTAAAATATGTTGACTTTTGTTGACGGTAAAATGAAGGTCACAAAAGGTTTTACCGTCAACAAAAGTCAACATAGGTACCCAATTTTATAAAAAAACTAGCGGCCGCCCGCGACTTCGCCCGCTTGGTGTTTGGTTTCTTTATCGCGCCACAGCAGCGCCTTCTGGCGACGCGATGAATAGTAGCTGAGCTGCTGAGTGTTTTACGTGAATCCTGATGGAACTATAATTTTTTGCTGGATGAAATCTCTTTTTCTGTAGGTACCTCTGACAACGTGTATATGCAAACTTTCAAGATAATCGGTTAAGCATTTTAGGTATGAAAAAGTAACAAAAATAAATCAACAAACTAATTCACTTTCGCATTTATAGTATAAGATGGGATTAGGATACGATTCATGTTACCTAAACATGTACACCTACCTATAGACACTCACCCGTTAGTAGGCACCTACTAACTTTTGAATGAGTATCTTAGACCCGCGGGTATTTGATTTGCTTGTTGGTCCTATATAGGTACGTCTATAGTATTTACCAGCTGATGCCATGCATGAAACTTTGGAGTTCAGGAGGAACTACAAAGTTACGATTCCTAACAGGGAAGATTGGGATATGCAAATCCCTGAGCCCTTTAGGAAAGCCAACCAGATTTGGTACACTGACGGCTCCAGAAAAGATGGCCGTTCAGGTGCAGGTGTCTACGGAGGTAGCACGAAATCCAGGAGGACTACGAGCCTGGGTGCACATGCCACCGTTTTTCAGGCAGAAATGTATGCCATCATCGACTGCGTTCACGCAAACCGGTCGAGCGAAGGTAAAAACATTCTTATTCTGTCGGACAGCCAGGCTGCCTTAAAGGCCCTGGCTGCCGTGGAGTTCAAGTCCAAAATCACCTTAGAGTGTTCGAAGGCCTTGAATGATTTGGCGACCAGGAACTCGGTTATGATTGGCTGGGTTCCAGGTCACTCCAACATCCGAGGCAATGAAATTGCCGATGAACTAGCGAGGACTGGCTCCGAAAACGTTCTTATAGGACCAGAACCAGCATGTGGCATTTCGAGGGTGACAAAAAAGAGAGCCCTTAGGGATTGGGTACAAACACAAGCCCGTCTCCAGTGGGCTCAGAGTTCAGGGCTTTTGCACTCAAAAATGCTCATTAGGGAATTTTCACCCAGGGTCGCAATGCGTAACCTCCAACTGAGCAGAGGCCAACTAAAGGTTCTCACTAGAGCCTTAACTGGCCACTGTAAACTCAACAAACATCTGCACAGAATGGGATTAGCAAATGCCCCCACGTGCAGATTCTGTGGTGAGGATGACGAGACACCTTCTCACATCCTCTGTGAATGCTATGCTCTCATCCACACAAGGAGCCGAGCTCTGGGAGGACCTAGTTTGCCACCTCATGAAGCAAAGGCTCTGTCTCCAAAAAAGGTCATCGGCTATTTTAACGCTACAGGCCTATTTGGAGACCTTTGAGGAGGGGTCAGCCACAATAGATCTGTACAGGTCGCAGTGGCTTGCTGAGGGTCGCCTCTCGTCGCCCACAGCTACCCCCACAAGTATAGATAGATAGATAGATAGTATTTACCATTTCCCAGTTGTTTTTTTACCAAGCTGAACGCTTTTTTATAACTCTCCCGCCGTTGGGTGCACGACGAGATCTCCTGGGGTTCTCTACCCAAAAGGACTCATCCTAGAGTAAGGCCTACTCGGGTAGAAACCCCTTGGATGTACTCTCTGTCTCCGGAGGTCCAGCGGTAGGTAAACGGTACCGATGGTCCATGGCGGTGATTGCGCCGTGGACACCGTTTGCCTACCTACCTAATCCTAGATAGGTGACACCTACGTATCTATTCTGTTGATTAGTTTTTATTGTAACTTCATAAACTTGTTAACTTTCAAACCATTGGCCATTTTTTGCCGAAATCATCGGTAAATATTTGGCCTTGACATTTTTTGTATGAAAGTTGCTAAGCGCAACCTAGGCAATACCACAGAACACAACTGGCAATCTGGTGCCTCCCCTTGGCGTAACCTGGCGGCTAGTCCGCTAGAATCGTCCCCGGTCTGATGGCTCGGAGAAGTGACCTTCCCAATCCCAAGTTATTTTACCATATGGGGCGTAAAGATTCCGGCGGAGACATTGAATTAGTGAATTAACCACCGGCGAACCGGAGACTGGCATACGGGTACACGGGGCTCGTCACTCTTTGTGCCAGTATCGATAATCGCATTATTCCGCCTCAAAAAAAAGGCAATACCACAGAAAATACACTTGATTGTAGGTATGTACACTAAACTGTTTGACTTCATGAGTCGTAGAACATACATTTGTAGGAGCTACAAAAAAAAATATTTAACTATGCATGTAACTATTATTTCAGATTGGAAATGACATGGAAAATTAGGTCAAATATAAATTGGTTGGAGGAAGACTAGTACTAAAAAAAGATGCTTGCCCTCTTAAGTTTTCTTGTCAGGAAAAGACAGTTAAAAAATTTACGATCTGTAGTGCAAAAATGTAGGCAAACAGAACTGATTCACAAGATACTTACTCCATGAAGATATACCGAATCCGATCACTTCCGAACATATTGAGGAAATTCGGTTTGAGTCCTCGCATTTCCGCTGCTATCACTATTTTCGGAAAAATATTGAGTCACCATAAAACTGTCTACTTTGGTAAATTATCTGATTGACCATGTGGAAATCCTTTCTCCATTGTTGTAATTAAAAGGCTAATAAACAATAAAAGTCAAGTTACACGGAGCGCAGCAGGTATGTACGACACAAAACTCAGAGCAACTGCAACTAGCGAGCGAGCGGCTGCCGGCTGTCGATGTGTGACGTCACCTACCTAGAGCGCGCGTACTTGAAAATTTAAATAGCGACCGTAAATTTCGGCGTTAATAACTTTGGAAATACTGCATCGATTTTAATGAAACAAAAACTATTGACATGTACATAACCATAGCTCTTATTTAATGTGTGTTTTATTGTAATTTTGCAGTATATATTATAGTGGAGACGAAATTTTAAGGTTTCCTATCTAAAATGCAGTAAGCAATCAAACTTTACGGCCCTTTAGATAGTTTTATATTTTTGTAAAAAAAAAACTAATTAATATGCAGTAAAATTTACCTCCATACAATACTATTTTTACTACAATTAGAAAAAAAATATTAATTGTCACGAACTCCCAACTAAAATGCAGTAAAATCAAAGCTAGCCGCATTTTAGTTGTGAATACTTAACACTCCTTAATTATTATAAACTGACTAAAATGCAGTAAAATAAAGCATTACTGCAGATTAGTTTGAATAACATAGTGACACACATATGGTTATTCCCAGATAAAGTGCAGTAATGTTTTATATACTGCGTTTTAATTGGGATCAAGTTTGACAAATGATAGTACTAGGTCAAACCAATTATAACGCAGTATCAAGCGTTGTTACTGCATTTTAATCGGTTATGAATAGATAAACGTTTATTCGTAAACTAGCTTCATGTAGTAACAGTAGCAATTACTGCTTTTTAGTTGGTTGTTTTAAAATGTTTATGAAGCGTGAAACAGAGCTTCCGAAAGGATACTGCTCGATTGTGTATGATTGATCAGTTGCTAGAAAAACCTTTCTGTTTGTTCTACACCACAAGAACCAGAAGAATCATTTTTTGATATTGATGAATAGTGTTGAATTTTTAATGTTATATTTTATTACTAAGAGTCTGTGATTTTTCTGTTTATGTTCAAAGGATTTGACGGGTTTATTCTAAGAAATAATGTGCCTTAAATGTAACTTAAGACTTATTATTATGAACAACAAAAAAACTTAATATTTTTTTCTGGTCTGTTTTGAAAATTGTATGTAGGTAACTTTAATAAGATTTTATTACTTCAATAACAGTACATTTTTGCGATTGAGTTTCTTTTTATAATTATAAGACTGATTTATACAATTTTATAGTTATAAGACTGATTTATAATGATACATAAATGATGAGACTGGCTGTGCATTAGATTTTGATACATACTTTTTTATTATTTTAAACCTAGTATTAAGAATATTAAGAGGCTTCAAAAGCTAAACTCAACCAATGTTATTTTAAGCATATCAAACTATTAAAAATAAAAAATATTTTACAAAAAATAAAAACCGACTTCAAAAACACTGAAAAGTTAAAAATAATATAAGAATAGGTACAGACAACATCACACTTCCATATTGAAGTCGGTGCCAAACGATGATCTCCTAGAAAGTCTTAAAATTTGGCACCGAATTCAATATAGAAGTGTGATGTTGTCTGTACCTATTCTTATATTATTTTTAACTTTTCAGTGTTTTTGAAGTCGGTTTTTATTTTTTGTAAAATATTTGTTATTTTTAACTTTTTAGTGAATGAAATCTTTTTTCACTGGATTTTCATGGGATCCCATCATCATATCCTGACTTTGGTGACCTTGGGACCACCCTAGGAGTATACTCTATCGAATACAAAAATAATTTTTAAAAACGGTCCACAACTGGCGGTGTAATCGCGTAACATACCTACACACAAAACACGTTGGAAACACCTTAAAATTTAAGGGTTTTCCTCGATTTTCATGGGATCCCATCATCAGATCCTGACTTTGGTGACCATGGGACCACCCTTGGAGTATACTCTATCGAATACAAAAGAATTTTGAAAATCGGTCCACAACTGGCGGCGTAATCGCGTAACATACACACAAAAAAAAACATACGCATCGAATTGAGAACCTCCTCCTTTTTGAAGTCGGTTAAAAAGTAACAAGTTATTCCTAGAAACTAATTATTTAAGACTTACCTGTGTAGACTATGTAGTTATGTAAGCGTGTGATGTTTTGTATATGATTTAAATTTACTGTAATGTTGATCTCAAGATAATGCCCACCATTTAAAAATACGTACCTACATTGAGTAAGTATATTTTATTACTTATTAAACATTTAATATCTTTATGTTATTATTATGTGAAAACTGACACATTTTTTTTGGATTAGAAGAAGTTTTGGTATTTTTGATATGTGATTTTTATTTCATTAAGTTGAATTATTGTTATTAATTATGTAAAAATAAACGTTTTATAAAATATTACCTAGCTATTTTTCTTAATGCACTAGTAAAACGAACACTTTTTTTCTATAAAACCAACTAACATGCAGTACTTTTTACACCTTACTGCACGTTAATTGGGTTTCTTGACAAAACAACCAATCCAAACGCAGTAATGCTACTTTATACTGCGTTTTAATCAGTTTAAATGTTTTTTTTTTATAAAAAAGGCGGTGCAGTAATTCGCGCCAAAATAGTAAATGGCCATTAATAAATTCATTTATAAGGATATATATTTTTTATTGCTAAGACGTGTGAACCTACGCCTATAGAACATTTCAGGATTCATTTTTTTTTTGTTTATACATCTGCTTATTTTTTATATCAAATTCTTAACTTTAAATGGCGTTTGCTCGCAATCGTTATTTTGCGGTTACTGCACTTTAGTCTCTGGTGGGCAGTACACCCCCGGTGGAGGCACGTTCGGGGTCGGACTAGCCATTAACAAGCCTGAGCCGAAGGCGAGTGTTTTTTTTAATGTCACGAGTTTAATCTACACACCTACGTATCACACGATTTTCAATACCTATAGTTGTAGAAAATAGTAATAAACAAATCAAAGAATTAATTATTCAGGGTGACCCAAAAAGTAGTTTATGTAAAAGTTTTTGTACTAAATACTGCAAATGCGCATGTATTTTTTATCTGTGAAATTGTTCAAGATGTTTGCCGGGTAAGGCTGAAGTCCAGGAGGTAGATCACCCCTAGACAGACCCGAATAACCCCTATGTATATTCTACGATTTTTTGTAGGTAGTTTTCGAGTTGTGATTTCTTTATGGTTTTAAATAGTTTCTGACTTTCATGACATCATGTCATAAACATAGATACAGCCTTGATTTTTTTCTAACTTTACTGGATACATGACTAGCCAAACAAAACCTTTGTCTTCAGATGTAAGCACAGTGCCAAAAAATAATTCTGCAGAACAAAAAATAGAAGTAAAAAAATTTTAGAGGCTTTTTTTAAAAAAAAACCACTTGACATTTTCCTTTAAATCATATTTTAAAAACATGTCCGTTTCATCATCTACCCTAAAAAAATCATTAAGAGTTATTTTCACGACATCCCAGTAAAATTTTAACCAAAGTGCGAAAATGGTTAAATTAATACATACCTTTACCATAATTTTTACCGGCGCGGCTTTGTCTAGGAATGTAAGAAAAAGACAACTAATACCGAATAATGTGTTAAAAAGAGACAGAGCCGCCGGCCGCGCGCCGGGTCCAAATAGACACAGCCTAATAAAAGTGTTGATAACAATAACTGCATGTAGTCAACTCCCTTGGCTACGCTAAAATTAAGAAGTTGTAAAAAAAATTGAACGTTAATTGACGTTCATTTCAGTGTGACCATTATTATGTGATAGATTTCTGCCATTTTGGCAGATTTGGCTTGCAAATTTTAACTCGGGCAGAATAAGCGGACGATTAAAAAAAGTGACAGAATTTGGCAGATTTCATGAATACCTTTTATTATTATTGAAAAAAATATATTTACTTTATTTTTATAATTGATTTGGAAACTTTTGCTTTCTTCTTGGGTTACCAGATACACCGAGGATCCTGATATCACGGACCTGAAAAAAGACGGATGGAGCGTTGATCAATCAAAAGTGGAGCATGCAAATGACAGCACATTTGTATGCGTGCGTGTCTTGCTAGCCGAAAAATGACGGCGGTTTGTTTTACCTGCTGCATCTGCGTGAGTGTAGGTCGTGTATAAACAATTAAAATTGTCTGACCTTGCAACACTACGTCCGTATTTTTTTGTAGGTCCATGCCTCATATTTATGTATACAGTTGCAGTCTTGATGTTGCATTTTGAAAAGTATGCAGTTTTAAATTAGTTTAACGAGTATCTTCATTAAAAGAACCACTCAAAAACATATGTTTGGATACAGCGGCCAATCATCGATATGTATCTTAAATATTTCAATATTCCCGAAATTACGTCTCTATTATGGTAATATGAGGACGGCATATTTTTGAAATTTTTTGTGTCACGTTTGGCAGATTTTGGCATATTTCAAGCCAGTGGGCAGATTTGCCATTTTTGAGATGGTCACACTGGTTCATTTGTACGTCAAAAGAACTTTTTGGCGGGCTTTAAAGCTGAAAGGGCGCGCATTTTCAAATTAATTTTATTTAATTATTTTAATTAGTTTCTTGTACACTTATATTGGTTTTTAGTACATTAAATTAGTTAATCCTATATAAAGTGTACTGATAAAATGTCTACTGCCTCTGGGGGCGACGCCCCCGGGGTTAAAATACATCGTCCTTCCAAGAGAGTACGTGAAAGTGACGAACATTTTGAAGACACAATAAACATTGACCAGGATCTATTCAAACCATATTCAAAAATAGGATACAAAAGGGTTTTTCCTGAAATTCTACAAATGTTGATTTTTGTGTCTACGTAGAAAGCGAAAAGTTAGGAAATAAAAACCCATTGGCAATAGCAGCTTTATTCAAAAATGAAATAAAAGGAGTCATTAATATAAGAATAATGAATGCTAACAAAATTGCAATTGCAAATAATGCCAACAACTTTTTGAAAAATGAAGATTTTTTACAAAAACATGACTACAAGGCCTATATTCCTGCGAGAGCCGTTGAAAAAATTGGTGTACTCCGCTTTGTTCCGACGAATATCTCCAATGAAGAGCTATTTAAGAAGCTGACCTCTTCCTTTGAAATCATCAGCGTTCGCAGATTCATGAAAAAGGTGGATGGTATGCTTAAGCCCCTTGGTTCTGTAAGTGTTACTTTTCTTACCAATGTATTACCAGATTATGTTTATCTTGACATCTTTAGATATAAAGTGCATGAATACATTCCTCCTTTATTACAATGTTATAAATGTCTTAGATTCAATCATGGTGCAAAAATTTGTAATGCAACATGTTTTAATATATTATAATCAAACACTATAAATCATTAACACTTTATTGAACAAGCAACAAACAATTAACTGAGACTCTCTGACATAATGTCAAGCCTGTTGGCGGCATTATTGACATTGACATTACGTTTAGTTATTACACTTAAGCAATAACACAACACCTCCTTTACCAGACTGATCCTTTTTATATGAAGAAAGATGTTATACCTACAATCACAATCAACTCAATTATTCAAACATACTCTAGTTATGATTATCTCAAATAAAATCCTCACAAATTTATTCAACAAATTATTGTATGTTATTTGCTAAATTCTTATTTTATAACAGTTTTATTTTTATTCTATTTCTTAGAAAGATTTTATTAATTCAATTTCCCTTAACACATAATAAAACCTGGATGACATTACTTACTTCCATCAGAGTACTAAACGTGATTCATCCTCATCAATAATTTAACACACTATACTAATTAAATTATATAGGTGAAAACAATGTCAAACAAATACAATTTACAAATCTAATATTTTCTTTTGTTTTATTACCCTTCCACTCCTTGTACATTTTGGAGCATTTAACACAACTGGAGGTTGAGTAGGTTCTTCCTCCTGTATACTTCTCTGGGGGGAAGGAGTGAGAACTCTATCCGGTGATTTATTTTGATTGGGTTCATAACCATAGAAGTTTCTCTGAATACATGATCTTTCTGTAAAAGACTTTTTCAAGTGATGTGTATTTCGTCGTAAAATATTGGTAGATCCATCTTTTGTGATCCAGTATGATCTAGGTGTATGTTTATCTTTATTCACTATCACTCCTTTCCTCCAGTATTTATCATTTGGCGTCTTATAAACAATCTTGTCACCAATTTTAAACTCAGAATTATATTTTTTTGTGCGCCTATCATGAATATTTTTTGTAATCGACTGTTTTAATATTAACAATTTGTGTATATCTTTCTCAACTTTAGGTTCTAACATTGCTTCTGTTACTGGTATACATGTTCTAAGAATTCTACTGTTTAATATTTGTGATGGTGAACTATTTGTTCCTGACAAGGGAGTATTATTATATGATAGAATAAAGTTTCTGTAGTCTACATTATCCTCCTGAGCTTTTTTCATTAGGTTCTTTGCAATATTTTTTCAGCCATTTCAGCCATTCCATTGCTCCTGGGATAGTGTGGACTACTGTTCATTATACATATATCCTTACTATTGTAATATTCTTTACACTCTAATGAACTAAACGGATTATTATCAGCTACAATAATTGATGGATAACCAAATCTTGTAAAGATTTCTTGAAAGGCATATATGATACATTTTGAACTCTTATTTAGTAATGGTATAACTTCTAACCAATGTGATAGGTAATCTACTACTACAAGGTATGCCTTCCCCGCAAAGTCATATATGTCAGTTCCTACCTTAGAAAATCTTAACTTAGGTATTTTGTGAGGTATCAGCTCCTCATGGATATTGGATGGTTTAAATTTCTCACATGTACATCTTTGTATAAACTCTTTGATATCATGTGACATATGAGGCCAGTAGAATAGTTGTCTTGCTTTGGATGTACATTTACTGACTCCGGGGTGACCTTCGTGAACTAATTTTAGTACATAATTTTGTAAAGACTTAGGAACTATGATTTTATTTTTGAGAAATACTAATCCAGATTCCACAAATACTTCATCTTTAAATTGATAAAATGGTTTGCATTCTTTTGACACTTTATTTTCTTTTGGCCACCCAGAATAATAGTATTTACATATCTGAGTCAATAATTCATCCCTACTAGTTTCTACGCGAAATTCTCTTTTCTTTTGATCACTCATTGGTAAGTGAATTGATACAGAGTGCACCATTTCATACATTTCATGATCCTTGCTAACTTTTTTTTTTTTTTTTTTTTTTTATGTAAGGCCCGGCAAATGACCTCCTCCCGCCTGATGTTATGCGGTGAAAGAGGCCCAAATGAGTTGACAGATAGAGTAGGGACGACATCCACTATCCTACCTGGCCGCCCCTTGCCGGCCTAAAAGATGCTTTTTCACACCTCTTTTGAAGGAACCCATGTTGTAGGATGGAGGAAACACGTGCGCAGGTAGAGAATTCCAAGTGTGGGATGAACGACAGAAGAAGGAATCTTGGAATTTCCTGGTACGGTGTGAAAAGGAGGACATAGTGTACGGATGACTCCGAAGGCCCTTACGCGTGTTTCTGTTAAGGAATGGAGAGGGAGGGATAAGGTTAAAGAGCTCCTCAGAGCATTCCCCATGGAACATTCGGTAAAAGGCGCTAAGAGAGGCGATGTCACGACGAAGTTGTAGAGGCTCGAGGGTGTTAGTTGCCTCTACATCGCCAATTATTCGAATAGCGCGACGCTGCAATCTGTCCAGAGCATCGAGAAGGTACTGAGCGGAGCCGTCCCAAAGGTGCGAGCAATATTCCACGCAAGACCTAACCTGAGTTTTATACAACAGGCATAGTTGGTCCGGCGCAAAATACCTACGCACCTTGTTTAGGACACCGAGTTTCCGTGAGGCAGCAGTTATAACGGATTCGATGTAGTCTCTGGGGTTCAGATCGCAGCGAATGTTCATTCCGAGCAAGGTGATGTTACTCTGTGTGTGAAGGGTTGTGCCCTGAAGAGAAGGAGGGGGGAGGAAAGGTGACCTTTTCGCCGAGAACGCGCACACCTGTGTTTTCTTAGCATTGAACTCGACAAGATTGTTGGAACCCCATTCGGAGATGAGGTCCAGCGTCCTGTTGAGCTCAATGATAAGATTCTGCCTCTCCCTATCAATATTGCCACGAGCAGCCCCTGAGCTTCCGTGATATCCCCCATGCACTGTACTGTCGTCTGCATAGCAATGTATACTTCCCAAGGAAAGCATGTCATTGATATGCAGAAGAAACAATGCTGGGGATAGAACGGAGCCTTGTGGAACACCAGCATTCACTGCCACGAACCGCGAAGCGCAGCCGTCAACGACAACGCGAATTCTACGCTCGTGGAGGAAGCTGGCAATCCACGTACAGAACTGAGCGGGCAATCCGTATGCCGGAAGCTTGGAAAGGAGAGCCTTGTGCCAGACTCTATCAAAAGCTTTGGCGATGTCGAGACTAATAGCCACAGACTCGCCGCGCTTATCGATAGATTCACCCCATTTGTGCAAAAGGAACGCTAGAAGGTCACCTGTTGACCGTTTAGGACGAAACCCATACTGACGGTCATTAAGCAACGAGTGACCTTCCAGGTAACGGATCAGCTGGGTGTTAAGGATCCTCTCCATGATTTTACACAAAATGGAAGTGACGGCTATAGGGCGATAGTTAGCCGGATCAGAACGATCTCCCTTTTTGGGAACCGGCTGGACATTGGCCTCTTTCCAAGATTTCGGCACACAACCAGCAGAGAACGACAGACGGTATAGACGCGTCAGGACCGGAGTCAACTCCGCTGCACACTTCTTAAGTACAATCGCAGGAATGCCGTCTGGTCCACTTGCTTTTCGAATATCAATCGACTGTAGCTCCGCCCGCACATCTCGCTGTCTGATGCGGATATCGGGCATAGTGCTGCCACAATGGGACAGTGTCGGAGGTTGTGCACCACAGTCATCGATACGGGAATGGGCCGCGAAGAGTTTTGCCAGGAGGTCGGCTTTCTCCTGCGGCTGATGAGCAAGTGAGCCATCGGCATGTCTCAGCGGTGGCAGCGAGGGTTGGCAGAAGTTTGATTGCACAGCTTTGGCCAGGCGCCAGAAAGAACGGCTACCCGTAGGGTGCGCTAGCAGTTCCTGACCCACTTGTGCAATGCGCTGAGCATCCGCTCTAATGTAAGCCCTCTTACACAACTTGGTGGCATTATTATAGGCTGTTTTCAGTAGGTTAGTATTGGGATCCCTAGAAGCTCGACCTCTGATCCAAGCGCGGTAAGCTAGCTGTTTGTTTTCAACAGCAGAGGCACACTCGCGATTGAACCAGAGGTTACGTCTCCCTCTACTGACGAGATTGGAATGTGGAATATAATATTCCATTCCTAATCTGATCTCGTCAGCAACAGAGGTAGCGCAGGAGTTCGGATCCATCCCACTGAAACAGCGCTGCCACCAAGGGACAGACGCGTAATAATCCCGCATACCGTCCCAATCTGCTGATGCATAGTGCCACAGACGGCGTGCTGCAACCACAGGCGACGGTCGCGACGCCTGAGGCACTGAGACGGATACCAGGCAGTGATCTGAAGATCCTAGTGGAGCTCGAATCACCACCTGATATCCGTCGGGGCGATTTGTCAGCAGAAGGTCCAACAAAGAGGGCGCTTGACCGATAATATCTGGTACCCTGGTGTGCTGGGTAACCAATTGTGTCAGGTCGTGCGTGAGAGCGAATGCGTGGGCAGTCCTACCCGCATGGTCAGTTTTAGAGGAACTTAACCACAACTCGTGGTGAGCATTGAAGTCCCCTAAAAACACCAGCTCGGCGGAAGGAAATTGCTCCTGCGCGTCATCTGCCACCCGACTTAGGTGTTCAAAAAGTCGAGTTGTCTCCAAGTCACCACGGTGGGAACGATAGACGCACACGTAGACACTGCAATGAGTGCCAAAATCGACGTGTACCACAAGGAGGGAAAAGGAAGGTTCCTCCAAACAGCGCAGGCGACGACAACAAACGTCCGCCCGGACGAACAAGCAAACACCTGCCTTTGCCTTGAAGGACTCCTCAAGAGCGTAGCCGGGGTAATTAAGGTAGCTTGTATCGGCCGGGCAGATAATTTGCGTCTCTGTCAAAAACAGCATTGCTGGACGGGCTGTCTCGAGATGGTGGTGGACAGCCAAGAGGTTAGAATGGAGCCCGCGGATGTTAGCGAGCCCCACCTCGAATAGTGGTGTTTTGGTGGGATAGTGCACCGCTGTACGACCAGTCCTAATATTGTGCGCTGACATGTTTGTTGGAGTGAGAGGTGTGAAATTGAGGTGTCGTTGCAGCGATTAGCATAGTTAACGTGTGTAGGCCTGTTTCGCCAGGGAACAGCCGACAGCTGATTTGCGCTGACTCTCCGCACGAAAGGGCCCCCGAACCCCCCCGGAAGTGGTCGCCGGGACCCACCGTCCGGTCACCAACCGGCACGACGGACCACCCCGAGATTATGCGTGGCATGGTGGGGCAGCCTCACGGACTGGTTAGGTCCGCTTGGGCCCCTGTACTGTACCACGGGCGGCCAGCGGAACAGCCGTTTCTTCGGGTCTTCCTGGGCGGAGGGTCAACGCAGTCAACCTGGCACTGGGTCGACGGAGGCCCACACAAACCACACGAATCGCAGCAACGACCCCTCAAGCTCTGGCTGTGCGATGACTGATCCCGAAACGCGGACACAAAATGCCCACTTGACGGGTTTTACGTCATGCGCACGGTGGTCGCTAGCCAGTCGGGTTTTTCAAGCCCTACCACCAGAAGTTGGTCACTCGATTAGCACCACCCGGGGATCACGTGTAGGGTCTCGAGGGTAAAACCTACGGACGTGAGCGACTCCAATCCCCAAAGTATCTGTTTTTATGCTATTCCTAGACAACATGTCGGCAAAATGTATGTCTTTCCCTGGTACATATGATAAATTTAAGCTATAATTTAATAATTTAATGCGTAATCGTCTCCAATCTTGGCGATCCTACTTTACTAATGGGTTTACACATGATGGAGAGCAATGGTTTGTGATCTGTTTGAACACTAATATTGTTAGCACCATATATATACTTGTGAAATTTTTGTGTCCCAAAATACACTGCTAAAAGTTCTTTTTCTGTTTGACTATAGTTAATTTCTGCACTATTCATTGTTCTAGACGCACAAGCTACTAAACGATATATTTGATTTTTGTCCTGTTGAAATAAACAAGCACCAATTCCATTCTTAGAGGCATCACATTGTAAAGTACATTTTATTTTTGGGTTAAAGGGAGATAGCGCTGGGGCACACGTGATTTTATTTTTTAAGTCCATAAATGCTTTGTCATGAATTGGAAGCCATTGAAACTCCACATCTTTTCTTAATAGTTGACACAGAGGTGCCATAATTTCTGCCATTGCTGGTACATATCTTCTAACATAATTGAATGAACCTATAATTCTCTGCAACTGTTCTTTATTTTCAGGAATTTTTAATTTTAGTAAAGATTCAACTCTGTCAGTATCTACACTCATCCCACTTGAACAACTTACTTTCTGGTCCTGTATGCTGTTTCATTTTTCTCACAGCATCCACTTCTATTTCTGGATTCATTTCTTTGACTTGCTTCCGACTAATCTCTGCTGCTCTACACAAATCTGTGGCCTTATTTAAATTTAGCTCTTCTATCCTTAGGAGGCTCTCTTGTAGACTTTTGTCATAAATCTCTTTACCGCTCCCAATTAAAAAATCCTCAAAGGATTGAAGCCATAGTTGCCACTCAGTGGCTGCGTTTGCAGCTCTTAAATCGAAATTCGGTGGTAGCTTCACAGATTCCATTCTTCTGACAATTTATTTATACTTGAAACTTTAATCCTACCGACTGCGCCATGTTTTAATATATTATAATCAAACACTATAAATCATTAACACTTTATTGAACAAGCAACAAACAGTGCTGCCACCTTGAAATATGTTAGGGCGCCAGATCCACGTTAAAATGTCGCCAGTTTCTTAAAATGTGGACAAGAAAAAAACCACCAAATTCCGCTAACTATTTTTTAATTTAAATAAAATACTAATAAAGTATGTAATGTAGTTAAACAATAGCTAAGCAAAACTGTCCTCTATCTTTTATTAGTTCATCAACGAAATGGGGTGCCAAGACATTTTAATGACTTCAGTACATTTAGTCCGATGCATATTTAAATCATCCGTTGCCTTGGAACCGGAGAAAGCCATAGACTTAGAATATACTGGCGTATAGACGTACTGACAGCTCATTATAAAATGAGACCAAAATATTTGAATTGTCAATTCCAATACTATGTGGCTGAATTCCAATATCCAATGTGGCTGATCTGTCCTTCAAAATCGGTTAAATAGTAGCTAAATGCACTGTCTCTTTCAAACTCTAGAACTAGAGAACTTCATAAGACTATTATACACTCAGAACAATCAATGCTTTAGTTATTCTTCTGAGATTATACATTCTCGCTCGCACTGACAGTTGGTCTATATCTATACGACAGTATATTTTAAGTCTATGGAGAAAATGATCAATACCTACAGGAAACGAAACTACTGTTCTGTAATGTAAAGTGGGAGTACATATTCATAGACTTTAAGCTTATAACTAGGTATAGATTTTCGTGTCTATTCGGAACAATAGGAAATTTTCTTCTCGAAGAAGTGTTGTCAGATTCCATTCCAGAAAACCCCATTTAAAAAAAAACCGCTAGAAACCACTAAAAAAAATAAATACGCTAAATGATGAAAAAATATCGCTAAAGCTTTTGAAAAACCACCAGATCTGGTGACAAAACCACCAAGGTGGCAACACTGGCAACAAACAATTAAGGTTGCGGTCCGCATGACGATGATATCGATATTATCGCGATAACAGCCGGTCCGCATGAACGTTAGCGCGTTCACGACATCTGTCATGGCGTCATAGATGACGTCATTGAAGCCGCCATTTTGCGCTAACATCGACCATGCCCCAGAGTTGCGTTCCGAGGGTCAGAGTAATGCAACCGAGAGTGTTTTTCACACTCGCTCCGAGGTTCAGAACGGGTCGGTTGCTATCTTTTTTTTTAGTTTGTATCTTGCCGATCAAGATCAAGCAAAGGGCAAAATATTACTAATCCTTACTATGAAATTAACAGTAAATATCCATTTTTCTACTTAAAAATAATTACAACACATAGAAATCACTATATTTCCCTAGTATTAGGCTTAAAAGAGTTCAAAGTAGTGTTATTTAATAAAATAATAAATAATTAGCGTATTTTTGACATCGACATTGACATAAAATCTGTCAGAGTGTTTTTTACCCTACGCTCGAGTTGGTTGTTTGGTTGCATCACTCGAAGCTTCTGAACGGGCACCGAGTGTACTAACCGCCTGTGAGAGCGTTTTTTACCCGGAGGCTCTGAACGGGTTGGTTGCTGTCAGAGTGCACTCGGAGTGCACTAGAGCGTAGGTTCTGAACGCAGCTCAGGGCTACGTTCCAAAACATCACCCGGAGTGAGTAGGTGGTGGGGGGAGAGTGGCCGGTTAGGGTGGTCGGAGTGTTGGTTGTTTTAGAACGGCAAGAGTGTTGTCTGCTTTGTTTACATAACCAAATATACAAAAATAATAAGAAAATATATAATTCATCGGCGCGTCCGTTCGCTTTAATGCATGGATTACATTCCTCTGTTTCATCTACGAAAATGCTAAAACTAACAGAATATGAATTCTGTTAAATCGCGGCCTAACCTAGCTTCAGCGGAAATGAAGGCCAATTTTACAATCGTGTCAATTACGATACCTATAGTCTTTGGAATTTAAAATTAACTTAGTGTCGACGTTACGAAGCGCATCCTCGCTCTCCGAGATGCACAAATTGTGTGTGAATATGAAATCACAATCACACACAACTTTAAAATCCACACAATTTCCCGCCAAATCCAATCGAGTGAAATTACACCTTGCTATATTATGCGGGTGAGATTCTACTCGATCGAGTGCACTCCGTAGCGTTTTAGGACACGCCACTCCAACACTATCGAGTGCACCCGAAATGTTTTAGGACATACTTCGGGTGACCGAGTGCACTCGGGTGATGTTTTGGAACGTAGCCCAGAGCGTTATCGTTGTGAGCGAACTGTCAAAAGTGTCAAATTAAACCGCCAATGCAAAAGTATTTCGAATTTTTGAGACAATAAATTATTTATAAAAAGTTAAGAAAAATGGATTTGATTGAACTGGTTCCGCTTACTGTGAGGGATGAGGAAAATAACAGAGTAGTGGAGCTTTCTCGTAATCCACAACAACAAAACAGAGATTGCAACCGTAAGCATTGTGTTGTTGTGTGTAAACAGAGTTCGTTAGATAATTTGTGATGCCCCCCATGGTCCATAAGAGTACCTACCTAGATCTAGAAAAAAAAGAATGTTTGAATAATAAAACCAATATACAACATTCACTAAAACAGAGTATCTACTGAGAAAGTAGAGTAATAATATTCTACTGCCTAAAACAATTTATGTACTGATATAATGATATTCGCAGAGTATTTTTTTGGAAAACTGAAATTTGAGGTTAGCTAGCAGTTTCGTTAGCGCGCTAAAAGTCGGTCCGCATGATAATCTGTCACAAACTGTCATTTGTCGATATAAGCGGGCTAACGAATGCGGACCGGGCGTGAGCGTTGTGAACGCTATAATCAAAATTATTCTCATGCGGACCACACCTTAACTGAGACTCTCTGACATAATGTCAAGCCTGTTGGCGGCATTATTGACATTGACATTACGTTTAGTTATTACACTTAAGCAATAACACAACACAACACAGAAATGTTCTAAATGTGCTGGAGAACATCATTACACAAAATGTGAAGACATTACTATTAAATGTATAAATTGTGGAGGTCAACATCTTGCCATTTCTAGAGACTGTCCTGTCAAAAAAGCTAAAATTACAGAAAAGACTAACAAAATTTCATACTCTAATGCAGTCCTTAGAAATAATGAACAATTGATGAAGAATTACTCTACCCAATTTCCCCCATTAGTCACAGGCAAACCAACAACCCATAAGCAACAATAATGAAAAAATTACCACAGAAAAATTAATCAATGAAGTTTTAAAAAATGATACCATTCTTAAATGTTTAATTGGTACTTTAGCAGCTCTAGGAAATGACAGCAGGAAATTGACTTCCACAATTATCAAAGAAGTTTTGACTTCAAAACTTAAAAATGGATAGTACCACTATAAATATATGTCATTTTAATGTGCAAAGTGTTAAGAGCAAAACACCTCTACTTATTAATTTCCTTAATGAAAATCACTTTTATTTTTTATTTTTTATAAGATAAAAAAAAATCAATGCACTTAAACGGATTTTACATCTAATCTACCTAAGCCAATAATGTTGACAGGGGACCTTAATGCACATCACATTGCATTTGGATGCAGAACTACAACATCTAGAGGAACTAATATATACAATCTTCTTGATGATTCCAATATGTGCATATTAAATGACGGCTCTCCTACTACTGTAGGTAATATCTGCAGTCATCAATCAGCAATAGACATTATGTGTATCAGTCCTTCCTTTGCTCCTTATTGCACATGGTCAGTACATGATGACCCCATGGGCAGTTATCACTATCCAACAATTGTGAATATCCAAGCGACACCCGAACAATATATAATTGGTGAACCATGTGAGAAATATTTATATCGTAAAGCCAACTGGTCACAATTTCAATCTGAAACAAAAAACATTTTTTCCAATTTTAATTATACTGACACAGATCCATTAACTCTTTACAACATTTTTTATGAAAAATTAATAGAGATTATGAACAACTGTATACCAAAATTTAAAAAAACTAATCCTTACAAAACTAGACAACCAGTGCCTTGGTGGGATAATGAGTGTGCAGAGGCTGTAAAACAGAGTAGGGAAGCTCTACAAAATTATAAAAGGAATGGCACTATAGAAATGTATCTATTATACAAAAAAATCGATGCACAAAAGAAATTGTTATTGCACAATAAAAAGAAAAAAAGTTGGTCCAATTTAGTAGACTCTTTTAATAGATACACCCCTATCAATATTATTTGGAATAACATTCGGCGTTTTAAGCATATGAACTCACAAAATAATAAATATAAAAATGATACATGGATTCCAGACTTCCTAAATAAGTATGCCCCAGATCATGTTCCCAGTGATTCAGAGATCCAGCCGCTTAACAGCATATTAGATAACTCAAATACAGATAATAGCACATTTCTTACAAATGATTTCTCATGGCAAGAATTACAACTGGCTATTAAAAATCGTCGAAATACAACCCCCGGCTTAGATTTTGTTACTTATGAAGTAATAAAGAACATGCACTCTAATGCTCAGAAAATATTGCTAAAAATATATAATTTATTATGGCAAGCCCAAGTCATCCCTGAGACATGGAAAACAAAATGTGTCATTCCTATACTCAAGCCAGATAAGCCCCATAATGACCATAACTCATATAGACCAATAGCCCTATCCTCATGCATAGGAAAGATTTTTGAATTTATGTTAAAACTTCGATTAGAGTGGTATTTAGAGTCAAACAACATCTTACCTGTTGAACAATTTGGTTTTCGTAAGGGTCGGAGTTCTACAGAAAGTTTTGTGTCTTTGATTACCGACATCAAAAAGTCTCTCTTCTGTAATTCATCTACAATCTGTGCCTTCTTGGATATACAAGGTGCTTTTGACAATGTGGTTCCATCAGTCCTTATACAAATATTATCAGAAGTAGGTATTCCAGGAAAAATCTGTAATTGGATTTACAAATTTTTATTTAATAGGAAAATGTTTGTCAAATATAATAATATTCTTCATGGGCCAAAATCAGTATTCAAGGGTACAATGCAAGGATCTACTATATCACCATTGTTATATAATGTATATACTAGCCAAATTAAAAAATATTTAGATATTAATCAAACAAAATTTCTGCAATTTGCTGATGATTTAGTTTTATATTCTTCTAATAATAATGTAAATATTGCTGTTAATAATTTAAATTGTAATTTAATTGGTGTACATAATTATTATGAAAATAGATTAAAACTAAAAATTTGCCCCAATAAGAGTGGTGCTATGATTTTTGGTAAGAAAAATATTACTAGTGACAATAATATTATATATGACAAATCTCCTTTACCCTGGCTTACTGAAAAGAAATTTCTTGGTGTCTATTTGGATCAAAAATTACATTTTGAAATGCACATTAATTATATATTAAAAAATGCTTCAAAAGGTTTAAACATTTTGAGAATGTTGGCTGGTGTTCATTGGGGGGCAGATCCTATAACATTGTCGACACTATACAAAAGTATTGTAAGAAGCCATTTCGATTACAGCTGTTTGGCTTATATGAATGCTGCACCAACACTGCTAAGGAAATTAGACATAATGCAAAATAAAGCCTTAAGAATTATCACAGGTGCTATGTGTTCAACACCTATAAATTCTATGGAATGCGAAACATGTATCCCACCTTTAACACTTCATCGATTAAAAATAGCAGAAAAATTTTGTCTCAAATTGCTTGCCACTGACAATAAGTTGCTACTTCACCAAATATTACCTCAAGAACACCTGCCAATAGGCTCCTATGTTAATGTTGATCAGATTATATCTGGGAACCAGCCACAGTTATTAAGAATTTTATTGAATGTACAGCAAAATACAGTGAATATGTATAAAAACAGCTTGCCACCACTATATTGTATGCAATACAATATATTTATAAATTCCAAGATAGATCAAATCAAAGTCAAAATTTCCAATCAAACTGACCTGTTAACTTGTTTAAATTCTCTCAGTTATCATTACAAACTATATACAGATGGTTCTAAAACCTCTTTAAAAGTAGCATCTGCATTTTATGATCCACAGATAAAGTTGACCAAATGCTTTGAAATAGACAATAATTGTACCATATTTACAGCAGAATGTTATGCTATATATAATGCATTATTGTACATAAAACTCATCCATTGTAAATAGTAAATATTTTATCATAATAACTGATTCACAGAGTGCTTTAACTTGTTTACTTAATAATAATATGAAACATAATCTCAATTACCTAATTTTAGAAATTAAAAAAATCTTACATATATTAGAATCCAGGGGCTTAAGCATAAAGATGTTATGGGTACCATCACATCAAGGCATAACCGGGAATGAAGTGGTTGACCAAGTGGCAAAAAATGACACTCCTGAAGATCACAAACACATTTGTAAGGTGCCTTAGACTGACTACCATAGCCTAATATCCTCATCACAAAAGCAGTTGTGGACAGAATACTGGAACAAGATAGCCATGGATAAAGGAAGATGGTACCACGACATACAGAAGTCGTTGCCCGCCAGACCGTGGTATCATCACAAAAATATAGCCGACATAAGCAGCAGAAACTTTGTGACAACTTTATGCCGTCTAAGATTTGGCCACTGTAGTATCCCATCTCACCTTTTTCGACTTAGGCTCATCGATAATCCAAAATGCAACTTTTGTAATGAAGATATTACAGCCGACTTGGAACATTTATTCTTAAGCCGGGTCCGCTGCGCCATGTTTTCATGTTTGTAAACACGAAAACATTGTTTAGTTAACCGATTAGGGGCGTGGTTTAACAGTTTTGTTAGAAAAATACGATAACATGTTTTCCGCGACGAATGGATAACATCCCCCGCGTTCGCCTGCGGGAGGGGAAGCTAAGCATTTTTTGTTAGCGCTCACTAGAGGAACACGTATCGCTTGAAGGCTCTTTGGTTTATTTTTGAGTGAAATAAAGACAATATTTCGTTTTTAATACAACTAATAAGAGAGAGACCGGTGCTGTGGGATGTTACATTAATAGATTATACCGAACCTATCATAAATTTTTAGTTCTTGATAAATAATGACAAAAACATTTTAAAAACAGGCGCCATGTTTTGTTAGAAAATTGGCGCAGCGGACTGGCTGTTTTTCTTAACATGTTTTGCTAACATGTTTTGTTAACATGTTTTGTTAAAAAATTGGCGCTGCGGACCCGGCTTTAAAATGTCCTCAATTCAATCTCTCAAAACTAGTGCTGACTGCTGGCCATGGCCAGTGAACTGAGGCGCGTTCAGAGGCGCGTTCAGAGGCGCGTTCAGGGCCTTCGCGCGAAGTACAACTTTTCGCTCTAACCCCGTTCAATGCCTTCGAGCGTGACAACCGGGTGAAACAACCGACCCGTTCAAGACCTTTGAGTGTCGGCGCGAGTTACAACCGAACAACCATCGAATTTGATGGTTGTAAAACGCTCTGACATTTATGACTGAAATACTCTTACGTGATTGGATGATATTGGCGGACAACTACACCCAGAGGCGCTGAACGCGCCTCAGCGCCTCTGGGTGTAGTTGTCCGGTTGTTTTTTAACTCGCTCAAAGGCGTTGAACGGATTGCAGCAACCAAATCTTTTATCTCCCTCTTTCACATGATTTTTTATTTCTCTCTCTTTCTAGTAGATGACATTATAGAATATGGCCGCCAATATCATCCAATCACGTAAGAGTATTTCAGTCATAAACGTCAGAGCGTTTTACAACCATCAAATTCGATGGTTGTTCGGTTGTAACTCGCGCCGACACTCAAAGGTCTTGAACGGACCGGTTGTTTCACCCGGTTGTCACGCTCGAAGGCATTGAACGGGGTTAGAGCGAAAAGTTGTACTTCGCGCGAAGGCCCTGAACGCGCCTCGTGCAATAACATAGATATAGAATGGAATAGATGGGCTATAAAAGCCGTCAAACATGAGGAAAAGAGATAAACTTATACACATTGCCAAAGGAAAGAAGAAGACGGCATCATTTTTTTTGTCTTTGTCACCGTATATAGGTGAAACTGGTAGTGGGGATTGTTTATCACCAGCGTCTGGTGCTAAACAAATACGTGGATGAAATTTGTTGTGTGAAGTATAGCTCACTGTGCAATTATTTAACAGTTTAATTAGTGTAATTGTGAACTATTGGAACATTTAAATCTTGGTGCACTGCTCCGCTTTAGGTTGTAATAGTTATAGTGCCAGAAAACAGGAAATATAACCTTTACAGGTAAGACCTAAATTGTGTCAATATTAAGCGCCAAAACTATTTTTTAAATTATAAATACAAGTTATATTGCAATATTTTATCCTTCTACTATGGTTCTCAATCATATTATGGGATTAAACATGAAATTTCAAACTAATTATAAGGTTACTATTAACCTAATAAGTTAAGAATGTCGCCATTCAATAAGGTCACCTATACAACCAACGCGTATAACATTTTGCCGGGTTATAATGATACCAGTCGCTACGACAATTTTTCCTTGATTCGTAGGTAATTTGTTACGTTAAAGGGAACTCACATATTAGTTTCTGTGTTACATTAATATTGACATATTTAAGTATAAAATTTTGAGCATTTTAGATAACAAAGGTAATTCTTTTGAAGTGAAACTTTCTATTTGCTTGTTTGTCTGTATTTAACAGATTTCCTTCGGAGATAATTACTCGAAACAATTGGGTTAAAGCTACTGGTCGATTGAATTGGCAGCCAACCAAGCATACCCGAATGTGTTCTAAGCATTTTGAACAACAGTGGATTCAGAAAAACAAAAAAGGCACTTTTCTTGGGAGTGGTGCTATTCCTAACTTTTTTTACAGGTCAGTAACTTATACATATTATATCTACAAAGTAAATACCCTATCAAGCCGAAACCTATATTTATTTTTCACAGACCCAACTATTTGTATAAGAGATTTCAAAATTAATTTTACAGTTTTGGATTAATGACACCAAATTTTTTATAAGAGTATGTTAACATGGGTAGGTACCAAATTCTTTTCTACTATTTTGAAATGGCCAAAAATATTATTAATGGTTTGATTTTGGACATTTCCTATTTACATAACAAGTCTGACCATTAGTACAGTTTACAAATTTCTTAATTATTATTTTTAATGTTGTAAAATTAGCACCTGCTTTTATTTTTAACCTGTATACATATTGTTTCAGGACGCATCGTTGTTGGGTTTCGGTTCAAATTTGAATACGCCCCGAAAGAGAAAAATGCAGCTTCAAATGCTGCGTTTGAAACAATCATCGAGGACATCAAGTAAAAAACTACGGGCAGTGCGTGAATCGCTTAGACGATTGGGAAAAAAGTAGCCAAACTTGAAAATGTGTTAAGTGATTTGAAGTGTAAGTTAATGATGCAAAATGAGCGGTTGGACATTTTAGATACTGTAGGAGAAACCAATAGAGATTTTCTGAAAATATTATTAAGTACATACATTCCCTTTTGCACCAATGCTTAGAAAAATTGTTAAATAATTTTTTTTACTGAAGAGTTTACGCATAATCACTACCCGCTTTTGATGAAATGTATTTGTAAAAAATATTTCAATACGCGAATTCATTGCTAATACGCTGTATTCGATGACAATAACGGAGTTATTGAAATCTAATTTTAGAAAATGTTTATTTAAAATTTTATATTTATACATTTTCTAAATCTTCACATATATTTAGTAAATGTATAAATATTGGATTTTAAATAAATTGCAGAGATAAAGAAAAAACAATGATATTGCCCGCTGTATTCTTAATCAAGCGTCGATCTTCGCAAGGTACCTAGCTGGCAAAAGCTGGAAGTGAGTTATCGCGGATCGTACTCAGTGGCGAGCACTTGGAGAGGCCTATGTCCAGCAGTGGACGCGTGTGGGCTGATGATGATTCCTAATATTTTTTCTTATATTTGTAAAGATGTTTACATAATAGCTTAAATAATTAAGTAAAATGTTTTAAAACTAAATATACTCGAGTAAATCCGAAAAGTGTAGTTTTATTTAAAAGTGTAAATAACTTTAGACTGCGAAGGTTGAATGAAGAATACAATAAAAAAATTCGCAACTTCCTCCCACTTTTATTTTTTGAGACATATTGTTGAGCGAAGGGCGCTCATTAAAATGTCTCAATAAAAATACGTAGATCAACTAACCTTTTTACCACTATAAACATAAAGTAGGGTAAAACTTAAAGCAACACTGGTATACCCATCTACTTTAGGCAGGTATGACGTCATCTATGTCTGTCCCTTACGGGTATACGGTCACGTCCTATCTATTCATTCTTTATCTAAGTGCAATAATAACGATGGAAATGACAGTAATACTACAGATAACATTAACTCACTACATAATCTTCTAAGTAATAAAAAATATTTTAAAATTGTATACAATTATGTTCTAGATACAGTTAAGAAAATATAATACGTATATTAGTTTAATTTGATTGTAATAGTTTTAAGATTACTTTAATTTATTGTTAAAATTGTAATGATTGACACGAAAAGGCTTGTACCCAGTGTCGTTAATAAATTTAAAAAAAAAAAAATGTACGTCAAAAAATGTTTTCTTTCAATTTAAATTTTAACCGTCAATCTCAGTCAATCCTTTTGTTTTGTGTTCTTAAATTTAATGCTGGTAATTTGTTTTTCAGTGTTTTGATATATATTATGAATGCTACTATGAAAAGTGAAGTGGTAGAACTTGAAAATAAGATAATAAATCATGAAGCATATGGAACGTCGTATGTAATTTTAGTGCTATTCATAACAAGTTCACAATAATTTAATTGTTTTTCTGTATCACTAATGTTTTGATAACACATTCATAGATACAAATGGTCACCGCGAGATTTTGAGCTTGGTTCAGGCCTAGGTCAGGGTAAATTCGGACATGTTCATGTTGCAAGAGAAAAGAAAACTGGATTCCTTGTTGCCATCAAGACACTTTTCAAGTCGCAGATCGTAAAGTCAAAATGCGAAAGGCAAGTTATGCGAGAAATAGAAATTCAATCACATTTGAAGTAAGTAATAACTTATTATTCTTACAAATATATTTGTAAAAATAACTTCTAACTGATCATTTTGCAATAACTGTTTTTAGGCATCCAAACATACTTCGGCTTTTGACTTGGTTCCATGATGAAAGACGGATATATTTGGTTGTTGAGTTTGCTGCCGGTGGAGAATTATACAAACATCTAACAAATTCTCCCAAGGGTCGTTTTCCAGAGCACAGAGCAGCTCGCTATATATATCAGGTATACATTTGTAATTTCAAGTAGTGGTAATTGACATTACTAAATTCAAATAATTTTAAGTACCGTTTATTACTCAGCTACTGCTAACTTTTATAATGGTAATGAATTATATTATCGAAGCCAGTGTGAAAGAAAATTAATTACTGTTAAGAATATAGAAATAAATATAATTTGACACAGACACACACACAAACACTTACATTCACTGGAGGGAAACTCTGTACCAGGGCCATCTGCTTAGGTACCTCCGTCTTACCTATTTCTGCCGCAAAGCAGCAGTGCTTGCATTGCTATGTTCCGTTTGAAGGGTAAGATATGGTAGTGAAATAACTTGGTAGTGTGACTTTACATCTGGTATCACAAGTTGGCAACGTACACTGTGGTTCTTGTGGGGGTTGCAGTTTTGCTGCGAATCTCACAAGAGCCGCATGTATTATAGGTGACTGTTACCACTTACCATCAGGTGGGCAGTTTGCCTGTTTGCCAACTTTCTGCAATAAAAAAAAATATAATATGAAAAACTAAAAAATTTAAAATACAAGTGGCAGGTGAATTATATTTATGGTGTTCAATAGCCTCCTAGCTCGATATAATACATTTTCACCTAGTACCTACTCTAATACTGAGTTATCTATATATATCTGAAATTGTTTATTTATCTAAAAAATCAATAGGTTTTGTGTTTCTTAATTGTAAAGGAAAACTGAATACTAAACACAGAGGCCCATAAAGTATATGTAATAATCTTTTACTTTATTATTTCAATACACTAATAGATTGTTGCCAATATCTACCACATTTCCATCACACATCAAACAAAATTCTTAAAATATATTAACAATGTGTATTAGCTATCGTTATCATGCTTTACCATTTACCAGTAAAATTATTGATATTGGTATAATTTTGATAACCTGACTATAGTTACTGTTACCATTTGTCAGTAAAATAATTGATAATATTAATTAGTTGACCCATAAAAGGCTTCCACATATTTGGTTACTATTAACCAATAGTATATTTGTTATTAACAATACTTGTGTTTGACAGAAGGAATATTGTACCTAGTTTTTAACAATATTCCAGGCCCTGTTAAGAAGTAACTATCCATATTAGAATTTCTCCAGTAGTACTTTGGAGTACACCCAATGAAGGAAACATATTTAAAAAGAGAATAAACTTTTATTAAATATCAATGTACATAAGCACTATGTACGTCACGCTATGAAAAATGTTATAAATACCCTCATGAAAAAAAAATTCACAAAAAAGCAATACATTAATTTATAATTATAAATTTTCTTTCGTGAGGGTATTTTTCAATTATTACATAGCATTAAGCCACACCAGTCTCATGAGACCTGTTAGCAGCTGACAGGTTAAAATACAATTTCAGTCAATTATCGTGAAATAAACAAATTTGCTTTTTTATTTATTTATTGTTGTTTATTTTGTTAAAACTGATAGCTGTCAAGCTATCAATTTTGTAGTTGGCACATTGCATGGATGATATGCAAGTCTTACAGGAACCACATGTACTATAGGCGACTGTAGCCACTTACTATCAGGTGGGTAGCCTACTTGTTTGCCTACTTAGCTGTATAAAAAAATATATGATATGCCTAATACTTATTTCAGGGTTTCTTAAACTTTTTGCAGTCATGGACCAATATTTTTGGAAATGAAAAAAGCCTTCTTTATATTAATAAAAAAAACTATTATTGATTGACTATTATTGACACTTACTACTTGGTTAATGAGAAGGGTCCTGCTGTTGACCTCAATGAGAACGTTAAATAATTGTGGAATTGTCTTCGACAATTACTACACACTTTCCTAGTAAATATGTTTACAGACTGACCTACTGCGGACCCCTGATACACATGCTACTGACCCCTAAGGGGTCTGTGGACCCCACTTTAAGAAACCCTGACTTATTTGAAGTGATGTCGACAATGTTAGATATTGAAAACTCTTCCAACTGGGGTCTTGTGAGACCAAAAGTTAGATGTAAATTCTTGCTAACTCTTCTAAGAAGTTGCTACATATTAACCATGAATACTGACCCCAGAATCATACAGTCATTACGTTTAATTTAATGTTTATGTTGTGCCATTGCCTTTTGACTGATAATAATATTAAACAACTTTGATAATGTTACTACAGGTAGCTGATGCTGTGGAGTATTGTCACCAACACCATGTCATCCATCGTGACATTAAACCGGAGAACATTTTGGTGGACTTCAATGGTGATCTGAAGCTTGCAGATTTTGGTTGGTCTGTACATGCACCATCAGAAAGGTGAACAAAGCCTAGTTATTATGATTCTATTAGTTCTAAAGAATTATTTTAAAAAGTAGAGAATAGACTGCAACCATGTTGCTATAAAAATTACCCCAAATGAAATTGTATGACTACTTTTCAGTATTTCATTGTCAATATCAACCATAATTTTATTGCCTTTCACTGCTGAATGTACTGCCTCCATCAAAGCCAGCCATCCTGGTCTTGGGCAACCCGCATCCATCTTCTACCAGCCACCATCTCTTAATATTCGGTCCATCATGTCACAGGATATCCAACACTACATTTGCTTGTGGTCTTCCCTATAACATTTGTCTTCCCCATCAACCTTCTGTCTGTCCACAGACATTGTAGTGGCACTTACTTAACTATACAGAATCAACTTTTTCCAGAATTAACATTTGAACATTTAGTAGCAGGACTTTCATTAATATTAAATATCATTTTCAGACGCAAAACAATGTGTGGAACTCTTGACTACTTACCTCCTGAAATGGTCAAAAGGGAGATATATGATGTAACAGTAGATCACTGGTGCATTGGAGTGTTGCTGTACGAGTTTCTTGTTGGGAAACCACCCTTTGAAAGTGAAGGGCAAGACAAAACTTACCAAAGAATTATTACATTAGACATGACTTATCCAGAACATGTTCCTGAAGGAGCAAAGGATCTGATATCAAAGGTGTGTATTGAAATGTTATTCAATTATATGAAATATTATCATATAGATTTATGTGATAAAAACCATTGTGATCAATGTTTTATTTTACATTAGCAAACTACTCAACTAAATTTTTGTTCACTGTTTTTGAGCATATTTTGTTAGAAAAAAAAATACTGTCAAGGAGACAGACTACACTAGTCCGTTTTCTTTATGCAACATGTAGTATACAGCCCACCAGATGTTAAGTGGTTACCCTAGCATAAGGATGATTTTGACCAGGGTCACTTGCATTTTGCGGACTCTAAGAAAAATAAAAACAGAACAAAACTTGTCTGGCCTAGCCTAGTGAATAACATATTTATGAATAAAAGCTATATTGAGGTAATATTATTTCAGCTTCTCCGTCCTACAAGCAAAGAGAGACTGTCATTAAGTGGTGTGAAAAAACACTACTGGGTGCAGCAGTTCCATAATAATGGAGCATGATTATAAGATTGTATGGATTATTTTATTGTATGCCGGATTTATTGTAATTAATTAACTTATAACTTTTAATCATATTATTATATTATAATTGATTGAGCATTTAATTTTATTATTTTATAAGTCATAATTGCATTTTATCACAATGAGTATCCGAAAGATTTGATCCATTTCAAGCCATCTTTAGTGTTACTTGCTGGTTTGTATTCAAGGCCAATCCAGTCATGGTATCCACAACTCTCCAAATGCTTCAGTAGGTATGTATAATTTATCTCTCCATCAGTATCTGGTTCATTTCGGTTTGGGACTTGAGCTATCTGGAAAAAAATACTGTAAGGAAGAGTCGTTCCACAAATAAAATTTGAAAATAATGATAAAGCAATATTCACATCAAAAAATAAGACTGTTCATTCTCAAGTTACTTACTTGAGAATGAACAGTCTTATTTTTTTCATAATTTAGTGTTATTTTTCATAAGGCTTTCATAATTGCCTATTCCTAAAATTGCAAGTATAGGTACTATAACAACATTCAAAACCCAATATAACTTTTTTTAAGAAACTAAAGAAGCTCTTTGCCTTCATCTCACCTGATAGTAAGCGATGATAAGGTTGAAGATACAAGCTAGCTTCTCCTGAACTCAACATCAACAGAGTAACTGGCTATCTTACCTCTAATTGTCTTATAAACCTGTTTGTGTTGCCTAGTTGGTAATCAAGAATTACAACGTTCTAACCAAGACAACAATGCAAAGCCGAGATATATGTTGTCATTCTACAACATTAAACATACTAACCTGCACATGGCCAACATATTTTATGAATTCTGCAATATTATGAGATAAATCTCCGCAGATTTGTTGCAAATGAAATACATCCAACATGAGCTTAATATGTGGACTGTTTATTCGCTTGATTATCCCAATCGCTGCAAACAAAACAAATATAAACAATTCCAATCATTTGTTTATCTCATTGTTAAAAACAACATTTTGATAATGTTATATACCTTTTTCATAGTCACTCAAAAAGTATTTAGGCACAGAATGTTGGTTAATTGGTTCAATAACTCCTAAAATGTTTTCTTGTTGTAATTGATCAGCTGCATATTTTAAATTCCTCTCGTATGTATGCCAATTTTCTGGAGAGGGTGTATCCACTTTGCCTGCCATTATATGGATTTTTTTGGCATTTAGGGCCTTTGCAAACTCTATTGTAACTTTGAGACTGTCTTTGAACTCATTCTCTTTGCCTGGCATAGCAGTGATCCCTAATTCTCCTTTGCTTACATCACCTGAAACAGTTTTAATAACAAAAATATGTTTTTGATTGATTTTTTTTCTAACCTTATACCTAATACCTTAGACCTAAGTTTACCTGTACGGAGATTTATCAAAATTTGTTCTAGCCCTGAGTTTTCTTTAGCTTGTTTCACTTGCTCCACAGTGTGCCCAAAAGGAAAGCCAGTTTCCACGGCTTTGAAGCCGGCTTCTTTCGCCAACGCATATCTTTCAATTATTGAAGAAACTTCACTGAACATGAAAGACAAATTTGCACAAAATTTCATTTTACCGCCTCTTATGTTTCGCAGACAATATGAGGGAACTTCGACAATATCTTACGAGCTGTGTCGTGATGTGAATACCGACTGTTTATTACTTAATATTTGGTTATGCTAGCAAACACCACAATTTGTTATCAGTGTGTGGTATTATTATCAACCACTGACATGATAATATATAAAGAAAACGATGGCAGACGTTCTTATTATTGTTTTTGATGTTGGTACATTTCTCTTAGGTTAGGTAGATATCTGTCAATGTCAATTTATTATCACAGAATGTTCAGCAAATAAGATGTTCTTTTATTTATTTTCCGTAAATACTTACATGTGATATCAAAACAATGAAACTGATATCAAAATATTATATACCTTCATTCACTAAAATCTATTGAAACAAAAATGATTATAAGATGCAAACATTCATCACTTGTCTACCGTTTGCCTATTTCAAACGTACAGGCACTCTTAAACCTTAACCACACCTTACTTAGTCCCTGTCTCGTGATTGAAATTTGCCATTGTACTGCAGCATTGCGGAATTTTTTAAAAAGGAGTCTAATTTGCTTGTGTTTTTAGAAGCCCCAAAGACCCTTGTCATGAATAGGCCACACCTTGATTAGGAATGTAAAGTCGTCTTGAGTAGGTATACCGCCCAAACAACCACAAAAACTGCGGACATGCTGCGGAATTCAATAACCCCCATTTTGGATATACATATATTTTTAATACTATCGAATACGAGTGTAAAAGTTTACCTCATACATAGAAACAGACATATGAGCCTCCTAAGCTTAAAGAACACTGATTATGATCCATACAAAATAACCCTACGTCCTATATCAAAGAGAAGTATCTCAAAAGAAATATTAATGAGTATGTATAGGTAAACCAATAAACATATGGCGCACTTCGTAACACCATCCCTACAGTCTAACTGTTAGAACGATATTTTTTTATAGTCCTTTGTTCAAAATAACTAATATTATTGCCCGTGAACGAATTCTGATAGCAATATTTTTATATGTTGACCTCTAACATATAAAAAAACCGGCCAAGCGCGAGTCGGACTCGCCCATGAAGGGTTCCGTAGGATTTATGACGTATTAAAAAAACTACTTACCAGATCTCGTTTAAACCAATTTTCGGTGGAAGTTTGCATGGTAATGTACATCATATATTTTTTTTAGTTTTATCATTCTCTTATTTTAGAAGTTACAGGGGGGGGGGGACACACATTTTACCACTTTGGACGTGTCTCTCGCGCAAACTATTCAGTTTAGAAAAATAATGATATTATAAACCTCAATATGATTTTTAAAGACCTATCCATAGATATGGGTTTGATAAACACGTATGGGTTTGATGAAAAAAAAATTTGAGTTTCAGTTCTATGTATGGGGAACTCCCAAAATGTATTGCTTTTTTCTATTTTTGTGTGAAAATCTTAATGCGGTTCACAGAATACATCTACTTACCAAGTTTCAACAGTGTAGTTCTTAAAGTTTCGGAGAAAAGTGGCTGTTACATACGGACGGACGGACAGACAGACAGACAGACATGACGAATCTATAAGGGTTCAGTTTTTTGCCATTTGGCTACGGAACCCTAAAAATGCTAAATAATATTCGTTCAGGGGCAATAATATTGTTTATTTTTAATAAGAAACTATTGCAAATACTTGGTCATCTGTACTCTGCTTAGATTTTAAGATTTCTTCTTACATATTATGAAACATGAGCGCAGGACACTGGGGAGTATGTGCCCACGTCATGACGATTTAGATAGGCAGTACCTATGATTCTCTCAGTATTTTTCTTAAATAATGGATGCAGCTATGTAAAAGAAGTTCTTATATTTTCTTACATCCACTTTTTATCTAAGTTCAACAGTATGTAGAGAATGACTTAATTGGGTATTATAGATTTGCATTTATACAATTCAGAATTGAAAACTGTCTGAGCACTTCAAGATTTCTTTACACCCTTATTCTTTTTAATAATGCTAATAATCCAAACGCTCAAAATTAAGTTTTGATTCTCACCAGTTCAATTTTTGGTGGTCAAATGAGAAAAAATTTTATAATCCCATAGACCACTCCGGACCCACCATACTAATCCAAGTAGAGTACAGATAACCAAAATTTTTCAATAATTTTATTACCCCTGAAAGAATTTTCGAAGCAATTTATATATTAGACTGTAAGGATGGCGTTCAGAAGTAAGACATATTTTTATTCTATTTTTTTATACTTTATTGTAGGACGTTTTGACGCTTATAGGTGGAACTAAAATTTTTCACTTGTAAATATAAGATTTATAAGACATTTCATACTCATTTTTATTTGCCAAGCAGAAAGGGTGTAAATAAAAGTCGCAAATACTTAAAACCTTAGAATTGATATTTATTGTCTATTATATTGTATATCCATAATGCCGTATTAAAAATAAACCTTAATGTTACATGTGATTTTTCAGTGTTACATAACAAAATGACTAATCAAAAAATCTCAACAACTCATAAACAACCTAACTGGTGGTTGTCAACCTAACTGGTGGTGGTGGTCATTGTATTATTCTAATCCTAAATGCCATAATCAAGGATCTTACTCTCTATAAGATAATTTTTAGTTAAATTTAAATTTGAGGCTACTACGAAAAACGATACCAGATTTGTGCTGATGAAGAAAAAAATTTCTTTCATCCGACAACATGATAATGCGATTGTAGGATCATCTTTAAAGGAAGAAATAAGCTTAATAGCGGGTTCAAATTAATCAAAGAGCCGAAAATAAGGACAAACTCAATATTATATTAGTAATATAGTCGATCTACGAAAAAGATTTATCAACAAATTTATATTTAACCCTATATTGTATACTTATACAGGTTAGATAGCTAACATCATTAACTACGTTTATTTTACGAGTTTTAAGATAACTAAATAAATTGAACAAAAATCAATTGAACAAAAATCAATTTTCAAGTTTTTATTGCACTCTCGTGACATTGATAAGTCTATGTTTCATTTATAAACAGCGACGGAAGACGACGCTACACTCGCGCGTGGTGCGCGTAGAGTTACAAACATTCTAGAGGTATATTAAATTAATATTTATTTTTGTATGCAAGTAAAATCGAAAGAATTGTCAAAAGTCATATAGGTAACAAACGTTTTTGTTTATAATGTTAGCTATCGAATCCTGCGAGGTTGCAGCTGTTTTAAAAACGATCCTGTATATTAGTTCCTTTCTTAACTTCCTTGAAGAATTATTCACTTCTCGAAGTTTATTTAGTTTTTTGTAGTATGCCTCTTGAATGAGAGGTAGTTTTCAAAGCTCGTATCAGAAACGCTAGTCATATACAATCATAAATAAAACATGAAAAAGTTTTATATAATCTGACAAGAATACAAAAAATCCAGCCGAACACTTTTGAAATAAAGCTTTTATTTATAAAACACAACTGTACGTATGTTAATTCTAGTAACATTCATCAGACACTCAAGTTATTAACATTCATCAGGTGCAAACGATTCTGCGCTTTTACTTGCTCACATTAAGTTCAAATAGTTAATTGACAACATTATGTAACAAATTTTTTTTTATGTTATATAGGTATAGTGCTATATTATTTATCAAATTGATTTTGCAAAAAAGTGTAATTGGCTCATTTTAATGATAATCTTAAATGTTTTAAATGACAGGCCCAAAACCTTAATATTTGTAAGGTTGTTGTTAATTTAATTACTCTGCAAGACAAATATCAATAAATGCTGACAATTAATGCTAATGCGGGCAGTACACAGACTCCACAGTCTCTACTTACAAGAGGTATTCACGGTTTGCATTATATTTATATAAGTAAATACAGTTTTTGATATTAACACAGCCATATTTTATATTAATTGTAATGCTACTTATTGATACTATGTAAATTATACAAGCGAGTACTAATCCTATAGCTTGTTGACAGAATTTAAAGTTAACTGGACGGTGGTGGTGGTTTCAACACACTGCCAGTACCTTACTAAACATAACTTGAGCATTGAGATGGCAACTGAGTTAAGTATCTGGCTCGAAGGACCAAAAGTTTAGATATAAACATTAAACACTCTTTCGAACTCGTGGATTTTAAACAATTTTATATATAACCTATCTAATATTTCTGTCAACTCTCTCTCTCTCTCTCTCTATGCGCCGTACTCCTCATTCATTACTGAGGATCGCGGTTCCTCCGCGGAATAAGCTGGTAATCTATACTTAACTATACGGTTCCAAAAATATTTTTTAATAATAACAGCTAATTACATAGATTTTTTAAAGGTAATTGTTTTGGCTTTGGTAAAAAAAACTGGTTTTAATTAGATGTTACAATAATAATGATCAGAATATAATAACAGTGCTTACAACTATGCCACTTTTCAAGCATAAAATATATGCTTAAAAAAGTTTCATTCAACTTAACAAGTAAGTACAAATCAATTTGTTTAACGAAAGACACTTAATGCCTAATCAAAATCTTTGAACTGTTAGAAAACTGGCGAAAAATAACTACATAAAAGATAAACATTTCTGCAATTTGTAACAGATAAAAGTCTTACTTTAACTTTATTTTAGTCTTACTTTAACTACCACTCGACTAGCCGAAAAGATACCGGTGATTTTGGTGACAGCAAGAAGTCGAACTGTACGTCCAACTCCCCATCGAACTCCACCCTCCATTGCTGCAGTATCTGTTAAAAGAAAATTAATTAAAATACTATTAGCTGACACGAATAAATTAAAACACATAAATCAAACAGTTTGGGAATGACTTACGCCTAATTTCACTAACCTTGTCTTAGCTTGGGCCAATTCTAAATAGTCGAGTCAGGCAAGTTTGAATCAAAATTTCTAGTTTCCCATCAACAAGCTTGCATGATGTATGTTTTTTCAAGCTGTATACAATGTTGCAATGTACATACAATATTGCCCCAACCAACAGGTCGCTTTTTTAGTTTGTTGGGGCAATATTGTATGTACATTGCAACATTGAAAAAACAAACATCATGCAAGCTTGTTAATGGGAAATTCTTGTCTTTAATGAAAAGAATGTGACAGCATGTCACTTGAAGATTGTCCTCAGCTAAGACAAGGTTAGTGCAACTGGCCATTTACCAGTAACTACGTGGTTTTATGCATTGTCATTTGTTGTTCTTTGCGTTTTACCTTTGATTATTCTTCTGAGGATTTACCACAGCAAAGTTGGGTAAGACAGGCAGTGAAATTACTGGATACTGTGACTTGACATCTTATGTCACAAGCTGCGAACGTGGTTACTTATCATAAGTTCGAAAAATTGTTGACCTAATTTCGTTTAACAGAAAACCTTTCGACTATTTTAGTTTCGTCTATTTTTTTACTCCGTTGAAACGTATTGTGTCAGTTGACCTATTATCAATTCGATTTTTTGCTACTCCGACGTTTCATTTGGTCGAAAACCTTTTTACCGAAGTTATGCTCAGCCGAATCCACATTTGTTCGAAGTATTTTTGTTTCCAAACCAAGGCTCGGATACCGGTTAAATTTTCAAACCGTTATCATGTATGTACCTACTTGAAGCTTCTAATCTTTTTATTACGGTTTCGTCCCAGTAAACCGCTTTTTTAATCGGTTCTTGCAATAATTTTTACATAAAGCTTTTTATCAATAAACCGGTTTGGACTAAAAAAACCGGAAGTTAAATAAAAGCGTGTAAAAAGCATATATTATGAAAAAATATAATAATGTCCGCCTAACCGATATTCGATGACAGCGGCCAATCTCGACAGAGACTAGCCATCTGCGCAAGAGATACTCGTATTATAGTGCACAAGTGACTGTAAGTTCGAACTCGATATCCATGCCCGATTCGATCGATATTAGTTATTATATAGTTTCATTTTATCCGTATATCCGATTTACGATATTTCTACGATATTCTTCGGTGTCAAAAATCCGACACGATTCATATCGCCCACTCCTAACTAACTGTGGCTAGGCTAAAGAATACTCGTCCTCGAAATGTGTTCGCTACCTACACACGCTCGGATCGTACCTTCGCCAGCAGCAGGTGCAGCTCCAGCTCGACGAACCGCTTGCCGGGGCACATGCGGCGGCCGCGGCCGAACGGCGCCACCAGCCCCGGCGAGTGCGGCTCCCGCGGACTGAGCCAGCGCTCCGGCAGGTACTCGGTGGCGCGCCAGAAGTTCTCCTCGCGCCTGCACGCGGCGCCCGTGTGGGCCAGCACGAACGTCTGGAGGTTAACAAGCTGCGTGAACGATTTGAGGTGAGACCGCCGGTTCCTGAAGGATACAGGTGAAGCGTACACTTCCAGCCTTATCGTCACTTACCATGAGGCGAGTGAGGCCGAGAGCTTCTCTGTCACAGACGTACTTTCGAGGTCTCTCGTGCCTTACCACTTTGTAGAAATATTCGTTTGAAAGGGGATCGCATCGGACACGCCCACACGACCCATACCTATCCCTGATTGGCTACGTATTTTTACTACGATTTACTACGGCCAATCATAGACAGACATGACACGCCCACACGACCCATACCTATCCCTGATTGGCTATATTTTTACTATGATTTACTACGGCCAATCATAGACAGACATCTGGTTTTATTGAAATCGCTCTTGGTGTCAGTCTGCTTTACGCTTTACTATTAGTGAATAAATGGAGCGGGGCGTGGTCTGACGCGATTGTCATCGTGCAGTGTGCAAGCGACTTTCGACGTAGGACTGGTAAGGTGCCAGTGTCTTCGATAGTACCTATAAAGGGAAGCAGACTAAACGTATCGTTCAAAAAGCGTGGCATCTTTGCCACATGTAAACATTACTCACACACAAACAATATTAATTTTATTTTATTGTAATTTCTGGAGTTTTATTATATTATAATGCGTTAGAACACTTCGGGGCACACTTTACCATTGTTCTTGTCCGATTAGCAGTTATTTTTATGTATAATCACAAAACAAAACATTATAACACAATGCTACGACGCCATTTGTCTCTTATTTTGACAAAGCTAAACATGGCGTCCACGTGGCGTCTGGCACGGCTTCGGAAATATTTATGCGTGCGTTAGTATCGCCATAGACGAAAAGCAGAAATAGCGATATATCATGTCACTTTGGAGTGAAAGTAAAAACGATATATTAGGTTGGGGAAAAAGTCTTTTCGCATTATAGTATGTATAAACTTGTAATAAAATCTCTTTGGCTATACTATTTGTATCTGGCTGGTTTTGGTATCATTGAAAGTTTAAATTTTAAAGAACATGATTCCAAATTCAAATTAGGAAAATGTGTGATTTTCATTTGTTTTTCGTACCGCCAAGATGAGTGAATCTAATGAAGAAATTCGATACATTTTAAAATTTTACTACAAAAAAGGTAAAAATGCAACGCAAGCCGCGAAAAAAATTTGCGATGTTTATGGACCTAGTGCAGTGTCTGTGAGAGTAGCACAAATTTGGTTTAAGCGTTTTCAATCCGGAAATTTTGATGTCAAAGATGCACGTCGCTCTGGTCGCCCTATTACAGATAAAATGGATGCCATTTTTGAAAAAGTGGAGCAAGATCGGCATGTCAGTAGTTACGACGTAGCTGAAGAACTGGGAATTGACCACAAAATAGTTTTGGTGCATTTGAAAAAAACTGGGTACACAAAAAAGCTCGACATTTGGGTACCTCACGAGCTCACTGAAAGAAACCTAATGAACCGTGTACTCATTTGTGATTCTTTATTACGACGTAATGAAACCGAACCATTTTTGAAGAAGCTGATAACTGGTGATGAAAAGTGGATCACGTACGACAAGAACGTGCGAAAAAGGTCGTGGTCAAAGGCCGGTCAGGCTTCACAGACTGTGGCGAAACCCGGGTTAACTCGCAACAAGGTGATGCTGTGTGTGTGGTGGGATTGGAAGGGCATTATTCATTATGAGCTGTTACCACCAGGCAGGACCATCGATTCTGAACTCTACTGCGAACAACTGATGAGATTAAAGCAAGAAGTTGAGAGAAAGCGGCCGGAATTAATCAACAGAAGGGGTGTGGTTTTTCATCATGATAACGCTAGACCTCACACATCTTTAGCCACTCAGCAAAAATTAAGAGAGTTTGGCTGGGAGGTGTTAATGCATCCGCCGTATAGTCCTGACCTTGCACCTTCAGATTTCCACCTGTTTCGGTCTCTTCAGAATTCTTTAGGCAGTGTCAGGTTAACATCACGAGAGGACTGCCAAAACCACTTGTCGCGGTATTTTGACCAGAAGTCCCAAAATTTCTATAGCGATGGGATCATGTCCCTACCTACAAGATGGCAAAAAGTTATCGAACAAAATGGTACCTACATACTTTAGTTAAATGTAAATAAACTATATTAAAAAATGTTTTGAATTTTCTTAAAAAATGCGAAGAAACTTTTTCCCCAACCTATTACATTACTTATGACAAATGTGTGAGTATAAAATTATGTTAAGTCTGCTTCCCTTTATACATCTGTGTTCTCTGTCATATGGAAAGATAAGGAAACTCGTGGCCGTCATATCACCTTTTCTATACAACTAAATTCGCTTAAGAGCAGGCTGCCCACTCGATGGTAAGTGGCTGCAATTGGGATGATGACTGAATTCTAATTTTCACGTTTCGTCATTAAATATTAAAATACCGTTGAAAAAAATGCAATTATGTGAAATTAGAATTAAAATCGTCTTAGAAATACATTAGATACAAGCATTTTAAGCCGTTAATTTGGAAGCAATTAGACAGAGAGATCCGACATAAACCGTGACGTCATTGTTGATTACGGCCATATAAACTCCATGTAAATTGCCGTTTTGCTAGAAAGAGATGGAGAAAAAAGTTATCCGAAAACCGATTTATTCTTTTTGTTTATTATATGAAGGAGCTTCTATTACAGCAATAATTTTTTTCATTCATCTAGCCTATTGTGATTCTGACATAAGATGTCAAATCACAGGCAGTACCCAGTACCGAGCACACCCTGTTGGTGTGGCCGGCCTGGCGACGCCGGCGCAGCGAACTCAACTCTGCGCTAAGATGCCCCCTCGCGGCGAGGCGGAATGTCGCTTCCTTATGAGAGGATGTCATGTCAAGCAGGCCGCCGTAAGGCTCGACCATTATGGTTGAGCTAAACCGGGCGCGTCGGTAGTGGTATCGCAATGTGGACCCCACCACGCGCGCCCATAAGGGCAGGAAAAACACCGGGGGGTTTAGTGGGTAGGCCCGAAACTGCCGGGAGAGCCCGACACACGCTCGTCGTCTAGCCAACGGCGAGTACGGTGCGGTCACGTATTCCCCTTCGAAAAATAAAGGGTCAAAAAAATATATCCATTGGGAATGTTTATGAAATCAATATATTTATATTGTTGCCACAGACAACACATTATTGACATAGTCAACACATTATTTGTAAGGTGCTTATTATTGCCTTCACAAGCATTATGTAATCTATTACCGATACGTTTTTAAAAACAGCCGAAGATAATTCCATTACAGAAAACGTCAACGGATATCATGCAAAGGTCAGTTCTATCTAGGAAGGTAAATTAGCACTAATTAGAAGATTATTTTAATAATTCAAATGTCACCTTGTTTGTATCTTTTCCTATCTTTCGGATGAGAAAGAAACGCAGTTTTCAACCAATATATACGTAAGAGATTTTAGCATGTGCAGTAGGTACATTACTCACTATTTTAATTATACAAATGTAATGGATGGATAGTATTGTGATATCGAGTCATTAATTATTTTAACCAGATCGCATTTTGCCTACATACATTGTTAGAAAAAAAAGTGCGCAGTGCAAGATATCTGTGAATACGTAGAAGGTTGTGACGTATTTTGCAAGTCTATCAATAGACTTCACAAAACATAACGTCAGACGATCGCTGGGGGGACACCTCGGTGGGCAGCTTATGACCGGCGATGGTTATGGGGGTCTCGAGCAGGTGGGGATTCATCATTGGGGCCTTGAGGAAACAGTGCTCGTCATGGGGACTTCGAGCAGCCTGGGCTTATCATGACGGCCTCGAGCATGAGGGTATCACTGAGAAACACTGGCGGGCAGTATATGATAGACTATGGACATTGGGGTCTCAAGCTGGTGGCAGTCACCAATGATGGTCATGGGTAGGGCATCGGAACCGGTTTTTCCCTGAAAGAACCGGTTCTGTAAATCGAAGAACCGGTTATTTTTATTTTTTCGGTTCTTTCTTAAAATAAATTTAGAAATACATCTCTTTATGCTAAATAACAAGTTATTATCATATCATAATATTATTATTGTTTTCACTTCCCTCTCCCACAAAATGACATAAAACTAATTCCACAAGTGTGGATCCAGCTAGATTTATGAAGTCAGTTTCAACGCCGCATTATACCGAACGAGAATGTATTAATTTTTTGCACTACAAAAGATATCAAAATAACAGTTATTTCACTGTTAAATTAATAAATAGGTAATTATTTTAATGTTAGAAAATAACGAATTTTTTAAGGGATGCGGCAACGTTAACAATCTCTGGTTGGCAACACTGGTAGAACCGCTGTAGCCATTTTGTTTAGTTCGACACAAACGAATATAGTGAGTGGGTGTGTTGTTTTGTTGACGCCGATTTGATAAGTATTATATATTTATTGTCATTAAATATCAAAATAAACCTGAAAGGATCCCAATGGTGAGGTCTATTCTCCGACCTACGCAGCCCCAAATAGCCCTAGGCTCCGAGCAGTTCCAACTGGAACTGAAAAACCTTTTCAGCTTGCTGGAAACCACTGGCAATTTTGACAAGAAAACGGACACAGTGGTCAAAACGCTAAAGGATGTGTCTCGAAAGTTCTTCCCCGCGAAACGCAAGGAGTCTTAACTTTCGGTAGAGACTCTCGAACTTATGAGGAAAAGACCCGAGTTGCCGCCGTCTCCAATTTCTATGTCTTCGTCAGATCGGTGCGCCATAAACCAACTGATTCGAAATCTGATGCGACACGATCTCCGACGCTCCAATATCCGCGCCATAGAGGCTGCGATCGAGCAGAACAGGGGATCAAAAGTTTTCGCTCAGCAGTTGGGTAGGCCCCATCTGACGAAACTTAAGACTGTTGATAGCCGTATTGTTACCTCTCGAGAGGTAACAAATTCGAGATTCTCAAAGAAGTCGAGAGTTTCTATAAACTCCTATATGCTCAGCGGTCGGAAAGACCATCTCACCCAAGCAGCAATGACCACAAAGCCCCACTAACGTGCCACTATACTGAGGACATCCCCGACGTCGATTGCAGCTAGGTTAGGGCCACCCTCGAGCAGCTTAAGATCAACAAAGCACCGAGTGATGACGGTCTTACTACAGAGCTCTTTAAAGTCGGTGGAACTCCACTTCTGGTTGAGCTGGCAAGCTTGTTTAATACCGTTATATAGCAAGGTTTAATAGCGCAGGCATGGAGCAGGTATGCGGTGGTTCTGTTCTTTAAAAAAGACGATAAAAACCTGCTGAAGAACTACAGACCCATCTCACTCCTGAGTCATGTATACAAGCTGTTCTTGAGGGTTGTCACGAATCGCCTCGCTAGGAGACTCGACGAGTTCCAGCCTCCAGAACAAGCCGGGTTTCGAAAAGGCTACAGCACCGTAGACCACATCCATACTGTTCGGCAGATTGTGCAGAAAACACAGGAGTACAACCGTCCGCTGTGTATGGCATTTGTGGACTACGAGAAAGCCTTCGACTCCATCGAAACCTGGGCGGTTTTGGACAGCCTGCAGCGATGTCGAATCGATTGGCGATATGTCGAGGTGCTGAGATGTCTGTATGACACCGCTACAATGGCCGTCCAGATCCAGGACAGAGAGACAAATCCGATCGAGTTGCGTCGTGGAGTGCGACAGGGTGATGTCATATCGCCAAAGCTCTTCACAAATGCGCTCGAGGATGTCTTCAAGACACTGGACTGGTCAGGACGGGGGATCAACGTAAATGGTGAGTACATCTCGCACCTTCGATTTGCCGATGATATCGTCGTCATCGCAGAGTCGCCGGAACAGCTTAGCGGAAAGCTGCATGACCTAAATGAAGCCTCAAGGCGAGTAGGCCTCGGCATGAACTTGGATAAAAGCCAAGATCACGTTCAATGAACATATTGTGCCGGGGCCGAATTGCATTGACGGTTCGGTACTCGAAGTTGTGCAGGAGTATGTCTATCTTGGACAAATTATCCAATTGAGTAGACACAACTTCAAGGAAGAAGCCAACCACAGAATTCAGTTGGGATGGGCAGCATTTCGCAAGCTACGTCGAGTCTTTTCATCGCCTATACCGCAGTGCCTACAGTCAAAGGTCTATGATCAGTGCGTCCTACCTGTCATGACTTACGGTACCGAAACGTGGACACTCACAGTGGGGCTAGTCCACAAATTCAAAGTCGCTCAGCGAGCTATGGAGCAAGCTATGTTAGGAGTTTCTATAAAGGATTAAAACCGAAAGAGGTTATCCGGAAAAGAACTGGAGTCACCGACATAGCTCGCAGGATAAGCAAACTAAAAACTAAGCATAGCTTATCAACTAGAATTTATCAAAAAACCGAAAGAACCGAAAAAACCGGGTACCCGGTTCCGGCTTGAGTTTGAAACCTTAAGAACCGGTTCCTAAAATAGGGCCGGTTCTCGATGCCCTAGTCATGGGGGCCTCGAGTAAGCGATGGTCGCTATGGGACATTACCCCAGCAGACAGCTTGTGGCCGGCGATGATCATGGGGGCCTTGAGCAGGCGAAGGTCACTGGGTGACACTCACCCCGGCGGACAGTATGTAACGGGCGGTGACTATGGGGGTCTCGAGCAGGCGGAGGTCACTGGGTGACACTCATCCCGGTTGACAGTATGTGATGGTCGGTGGTTATGGAGGTCACGAGCAGGCGGGAGTGGTTATGGGACACTCACCCCAGCAGGCAGCTTGTGGCCGGCGACGGTCATGGGGGCCTCGAGCAGGCAGAGGTCACTAGGAGATAGAGGTCTCGAGTAAGCGATGGTCGCTATGGGACAATCACCCCTGCAGACAGCTTGTGTCCGGCGACGGTCATGGGGCGGTGGTAACTAGGTGACACTCCTGGGGGGTCAGTATATGACGGGTGGTGGTAATAGAGGTCTCTCAAGCGGGAGAGGCTATGGGACACTCACCCCGGCGGGCAGCTTGTGTCCGGCGACGGTCATGGGCGCCTCGAGCAGGCGCGCCAGGAAGGGCGCGGTGGGCAGCAGGCGGAAGGCCTCGCTGGCGGCGGCGCGCACGGCGGGCGCGGCCGCTAGCTCCTCGGCGCGCAGCTCGCCCGCGCACGGCAGCTCGCAGCGGATGCGCCGCTGCCAGTCCGGCCGCCGGCTCAGCAGGTACAGCAGGAACACCAAGCTGTTCGCGAGCTGTTGTATACGTGCGACGTATTTTATTTAGTACCGCGGCACAGGAAAAACGGTGGAGGTTTTTTTTTTATTGCAATTAAGTTGGCAAACAAGCAAACTGACCACCTGACGGTAAGTGGTAACAGTCATTTATAATACATGTGGTTCCTGTGAGATTCGCAGCAAAACTGCAACCCCCACAAGAACCACAGTGTACGTTGCCAACTTGTGACTTAAGATGTAAAGTCACGGTACCCGGTAATTTCAGTGCCATATGTTACCCTTCAAAACGGAACACAGAAATGCAAGCACTGCTGCTTTGCGGCAGAAATAGGTAAGACGGAGGTACCCATGCACACGACCCTGGTACAGAGTCTCCCTCCGGTAAAGGTGCGATGCGACAATATTAGCATGAGGACAGCTTGCTCGTTTAGTCCGATTGCTCATGTCTTTTTGTGTTTATTTTAGCTACGAGTAGGTATTTTAAAACTGAGCTAAATGAAACACAACTTTAGAAATATTCGTATAAATACAATTGAAAGAAATTTTTTAAAAATTCAACAATTTCTACTCAAAATAGGCTGATCGTGATACACGCTGTTATGCAATGAGATAGCATTAATTCAGTGAAGATAAGTTTTGTTATGCGAGCTCCGCATACCTGAACCACGGTACCTAAACTATTAAATATTTTGAAAACGTTCACAGATTATAAAAAAACTACAGTTAGCAAGAAAATGGGTACTTTACATAATACAAGATAAATTATTTAAAAAACTATTTAAGATACAAGCTTTTAGTACTCGTCAGTACGAATCAAGCGAGCCCAAACTCGATGGGGTTGAGTCGTTAAATTGCGGAGTTCCTATGGCCAACTTCCAGCTCCAGCATTAGATCAGCTTCATGTCATCATAATATTGACGATATACATATAATGTATATAAAATTTCAATTTAATCGGAAAGGGGGTCAAATTTAACTTGCAAGATTTCATTACAGACAACGGGACGAGTGAAAATAAATAAAAGCTTGTAAAATGAGGTTTGATCTGTTATCAAATATCACTTAACATTAATACTGGTGGAAATACTTACTAACCGTCTCAATGCCAGCGGTGATGAAGTCGATAATGGCGGCTTTCTTGTCGCGCATATCCAGCACGGGGTTGTCCAGGATGCGCATGAAGATCTCCTGCATGCCGTCATCCTGCGCGCACTCGTTCGACCTCAGCCGAGCCTCCTCCATTAGTTCCGATACTATCCTGCCGACATTTTTTGTTTTGGTGAACTAAGGACGGCAAAATTTACCATCATCGTATCGTCACGATACACCACTGCTGGGCACATGCCTCCTCCAAAAGCTGGGAGGAGGGATTGGAGCAACTACTACCACTTTGACCCAATCGAGTTATGTGCATTTTCAACAAGCTGCATTGCTTGACTAAGGTTTCTCTAGATGTGATGACCAAATATTTGTTCTTGTATCCGTTATTAATTATTAAAAAAAAATTAACAATAACTTTTTCTTTCTTTACCTATTTAAGAGGATTGTGAAGCTGTAAATTTTCATACAAAAAGCGATAACTCTTTTCTCCCTCTTTACATAGTCTAATATTCATAATTTTTGGAAATGTTGTAGATATAATGAAGATCTAGGTTTGTACGTTTTGATTTTGAAGTAATATTGCTCAGAATATAAATTATTAGCATCTAAATATCTATATTTAAGACTTAAAAACTGCCTCGAGCATTTTTGTCTTTTTTTGTCTAAATTATACTGAATTACAAAAAAGCAAAACGTACAAACATAGATTAAGGTGTACCGAATCTAATGAGACCAAAAGTGTCTAATTTCGTAGAGGTTTAGGGGGGTAAAACCGTTATCACCCGAAACAATATTTCAATAGGAAATGTAGGCACTTGCCGGACAACTGCACTTGCACTGCTCGGACTTTCAACTCTAAACGGTGTGCAACAACTGCATTTTTGTGCATACTCGAGCCATGAATTGGCACTTCACAGTCCTCTTAATCAAAAATTTGCGACGATACGATTTGAAATAGCGTACCGAAATCTGACGTAGCGAACCCAAACTTTTTGTGGCTGTTTTTTGCAAAAAGAAAATGTCTTAAATATTTTCATTATCTATTAGCAAACATTAAGTAAATTTTTCCTCGTTATCATCTCTATTCGAACTCCTTACATTCCTTTTCAGAATGTAGTGAACTTGTGTCAATAAAATAGCAGTTGTTCAACTGCTCTATGCGAAGGTAAGTTCGTAGTGACGACCCAATAACATTTATTATGGCTGATAAGCGTTACACAAAAAAACAGTAAAATATCTATTTGTCTTTGACAACAAATAATATGCCTTATATAGTAGATTTTTTATTTACCTAACAAGAAATTTCTAGAGGGCCACCCTTATCCACCTAGAGGTACAAAAAATAGCCTACCACCTAGTCTTCGATATACCAAATATACACAAAAAAAAAAAAAAACTTGGTCAAGCCGTTTCGAAGAAGTTCGACAACAAACACTGTGACAAGAGATCTTTGTATATTACATTTCCTTATTTCAATGAATGAATTTAAAAACTTTTTCAAGTGAATACCTATAAAATTGAGTATTATTATTAATTCGCTGGAGCTGAAGAAAATCCAAAAGCCGCAATAACTCACGTGTGTATAGTCTCCTCGCTCTGCACGAACGTCCTGTAGAGCGTGGTCGGGGCGAACTTCCAGAGCGGCGCGCCGTAGTAGGAGTCCCGCTGGGCGCGGAAGTGGACCTTGACGGCGGCGGCCAGCGTTGCGGCGCGCCCGGACATGCACCGCTCGAGGAACCCGAGCCGCGCGCCCAGCATCAGCCCGCACACGGCTGACGACGTGAAAACAAACTAAGCTTATGCGGGTAGGTAACGTTACCGCACGCCCAGCATCAGCCCGCAGACAGCTGACGACGTGAAAACAAACTAAGCTTATGCGGGTAGGTAACGTTACCGCGCGCCCAGCATCAGCCCGCACACGGCTGACGACGTGAAAACAAACTACTAAGCTTATGCAGGTAGGTAACGTTACCGCGCGCCCAGCATCAGCCCGCAGACAGCTGACGACGTGAAAACAAACTAAGCTTATGCGGGGTTTTTTTTTTTTTTTTTTTTGTAGTTTGGCTTTGTCTGTTTAGGTTTAGGTTGTTAGTAGTCTTAGGCTAGTTACAGGTCGTGGGATCTATGGGTCGGCCACCCTACTGCGAATGGGATACATGATGGGAGCCGACCAGGTCCCAGGGTGTGCCGGCCGTGCTTGTCGCCCCGTAGTAAGGAGGTTACTCCGCTCTCGGGGCGCCAAGCACTGCCGTCACTTACAAACGTACTTATGCACTAGTGCAATCTTGATGCTACGCTTCCCTAGTTGACTCGTTGGTGCTTAGAGCTCTTATGTAGCTCTCATTACCGCTTATAGCTACGTTATACAATATTAGAAGCGCTTTCTTATAGATAATATATACATCGCTCCAGTCGTTTAGTTACCCGCAATTATTATTAGGAGCAGTTACAATACTAGGTGGAGTGCTCCAGTCACAATGCTGACAATGACTCGCCACATGCAATTGAGTGGGGGGTCACATTGCAAGAATACATATTTGATTTGATAGAGGTGATGTCATGAAAGTGTATTAAATTGTTTAATGTTGTTCATGATGTGATGTACAAATTTAATGAATGAATCCCTCCTCCCCGTTTTTGCAATTAATTCGGAAAGATTATAGGGAGCTACTCCCAAATTATTGCAGGCCAATTCGTGCTGCAGCCGTTCTGCCCCGAACCTATCACACTCCGTCAGTAGATGCTGAGCGGTCTGAATGGACTGCTCATCGCATGAGCATTTATCGTTATCGGTAATTTTAAACCTGTGTAGGTAAGAGTTAAATGCCCCATGCCCGGTCAGCATCTGAGTGAGCTGGAAGGTTCGTGGCACGACCGCATTGAAACGGGCAATTTGATCGAGTTTGGGGAACAGGGATTTTGTGTATAACCCGGTGTCCGTACGCTCGTAGCGTTCCTGCCACAAGTTGCGACTCTCGTTCTTTGCCCGTTTTTTAACGAAACTAGCTGGATACGCGCTGTAGTCCGCAGCAGTGCTTTCGGTAGCGGCCTTTTTAGCGGCGAGGTCCGCCGCCTCGTTGCCGGCTATCCCCACGTGTGCGCGTACCCAACAGAATCGCACCACCACATTGGACGGGAGCTCTTGTAGTGTAGCGTGTATTTTCGCGACAATTGGATGCGAGTTGTCACGTTGCCCAATGGCGTCGAGTGCGGAACGAAAGTCGCTGTAGACAATATTGTGGGGTTTTTGGTGCACACTGATCATAGTGCACGCCTGCAGGATTGCTAAAAGCTCAGCCTGGAACACAGTACACACCCCATGAAGCTTGAGTTTCCTGGTGTTGACAGGAGGTCTGCTCTCAGGACAGACCATGACGCAGGCAGCTCCAACGCCGCCGTCCTTCAGCTTACTGCCGTCCGTGAAAAGTTGCACCGACTGTTCAGTGCAAACCCCGTCAACCTCGGATTGGTTGTTTGCAATGGTGTACTGCACAGAGATCTGCTGCGCAGGATGAAGTAGTCGGTGCGCAGGGGTGGCAATTTCTGGCTCGATGTCGGACGGCAAGTAGCTGGACCGTCTGCTTAGTTTGGCGCTTTCAATTAAGTGCCTTTCGCGCACTTTTAGATCCAATGGTGTGTACTGCGCCAGGGCAAGCACAGCATTCGTGAACACCGTGCGATATGCTTTTGTGGCGCGAAGCGCGAACCCCCTCTGCAAAGTGGTGAGCATTTTCCTAATATGTACCTTGTCTGCAACGTGGCCCCAGACACCGGCAGCGTAGGTAACAGTTGGCTCGATTACCTGCCGATAGATACAATCGATGTTCTCCGGGTGCGCTCCCCAGGTGTTCCGCGTGAATACGCACAGTCTGTTAAATATTCGCAGCGCCTTATCTGCTATGTGCTTGACATGCTGAGTAAAAAGAAGTTTGTCGTCAAGGACGACACCCAAAACTTTAAAGTGCGGAGAGAAGGGGACATTATGTGATCCCATTATAATCTTGGCCCGCTTAGCTGTCGGTGAGAATGCTAGTGCCCTGGTCTTGTCGTGGCCGAAGGTAAGCTTGACACTTCGGCCCCAGTCCTCGATGATTTGGAGGGTCCAGTTGACACTGCTCTCCAGCTGCTCCAGCCTCCTATGGGACGCTAGCAACAATATGTCATCAGCAAAGGCTTGTATTCGGCACCCCTCCGGCAAGTCCAACTGCAGCAGTTCATCCAATAGGATGTTCCAAAGGATGGGTCCACAGGCCGAGCCCTGGACACATCCCTTGGTCATCCCCTTGGAAGCTCTGATGCCAGCGTAATCTAGCGTAAGTTTCCTATCTTGCACATAGCTAGTAATTAAGCGTAATATATTACGGGGGCAATTGATTTTAGTCAGTCTATTGAATAGAGCCGGCCACCATGCATTGTCAAATGCAGCCCTGATGTCAAGCGACACCGCAACAACCAACCGGCCCCGCGCCTTAGCTTGACGAATGTATTGTGTGGCGTCGTATAAGGCCGGAACGGTACCGGTCTGCTCCGTGAAGCCGTACTGGTTTTCACTCAGCAGGCCGAGGCCGCGCGCCCTGTAAGTTACTCCCTTGATGAAGAGTTTTTCGAGTAGTTTCCCGAAAACAGGTATGAGCCCTATAGGGCGATGAGCGCCCAGTGCCGAATAGTCCTCTCTACCTGGTTTCGGGATGATTTTAACGACCGCCTCTTTCCACAGTCGGGGGAAGTAACCTAGCGACAAGCATCGGTTCATAATGTCAGTGACAAATTGAGGAAAGGCCAGGGCGACCTGGTAGCAGATGTCTGATGTGAGTCCATCCCACCCCGGAGCCTTGCTTGGATTCATGAACTTGAGGTATTTAGTTATTTCGTCGCTAGTAAATTCCAAGTCATCAGTGGCAGTACTTAGGTATTCTGACTGCATGTTCTCCATAGCGGCTCTCAGGGTGCGATGTCTCCCATCCCTGTCACTCTCATCATCAGGGTAAAAATGATGAAGCAGGTGTCGCGCCGTTTCCTCCCCGTCGGTGGTATACGTGCTGCCGATACGCATGGTAGTCGGCGGTCGCCGACCCGCCGTCTGCTTAAGTAGCCTGTTGGTCAGCGACCAAACATTCTCCTTTGTCTGCAATTCACAGAACTTTTTGAAATTTTTGCAGGATTCTGTTTTTAATTCACTCGCGTACTCCTGCTTGAGAGTTTGTTGCTCGCTGACCAACCGGTCTACTGGCTGACCTCGTTTGCTGGATGTATGTATCGCATGGTGAATGCGAATGATCTTCTCCTTCAATTCATATTCATATAACAATGTATAGGTACAATTTATTCACTGAGAAACTGTGAGGTCAGTTTTTTGTGATATTACCTATATGAGTGAAACATACATTACACTACACTATAATAATAACTGATACAAATACATTACATGTATGTTATTCGATCCCATTTACCAAGTTTATTATTAGTATATGAAAGTGGCTTTCCTTTATCTATTTATATTTATGATTATGGACATCTAACATGGATAAACAGCAAAATATAAGTAGACCAGAACACACGTGACTAGAGATAGTTACACGCAACGGTTTGGATACTGCGGAATTACGACATAACTGATAACTAGTCTGGTCTGCCAGTCCTAGACCTACATCAACAACTGCTGCGCAACGGCCAATCGTAAACCTACTAACATATTACCTACTAGCAACTGCGTTATAAGTTTTCCTACATTTAGATCGGTTAACATTTTCCAAAATGCATTTATTTAAATATTTAATCGCTTACTAAGCATCCACTGAGCAAAGTCGCCAGTAATATGACGCCTGTGCAATTAGCACAGTCCTTACATTTGTGTTTTAATGAGTTTGCGAATATCAGCGGAATCTCTATACAACTGATTCATGAAATTCAATTTTGGGGTGTTCGGAATCTAAATATAAAATTCTGACGATCTTTATTTTTACACGGGACCCACCGGAAATCCAATTTGATTAATTTCCTAATAAGTTACCTGGTCTCATAGAAGAAAGTATGCCTACGCTTTACGCACAATATTTTCAGACTGTGAAATTCGCACGTTAATTTCTTTCCCCTAAAATGACGTCGAAGTCAAAATGGAGACAAAATAGGCGGGAACTGTGCTTAAATCTCTAATAAATACATATACATAGGTTTGGAGCACTAACTAGAACTTACAGCAAGTATTCGTAACTGTACCCCTTACAGGGCGTACCTACTGGAACTAAATTTGAAAGCACGTAGTACCTTTTGTGTAAAGTTTCGTAGCGTAACGTAAGCGTAACGTTGTACATTTGTATGAAGATTGCGAGCACAAACAACGTTTTGACGTATAGTAACGTCAAATTCTAAAGCTGGCTATCGAAAACGTACGAATATTTTACGATTGCGAAAGTGCCTTCGCACTACGTACCTACTAGCGCCATCATATCGTGAACTCGATTATGAACGTTACGTGAATGAACGTTACGAATCTGACTAATATTCGTGCTTGGACTCAACAACCGAACCGCAACGGACTCTAAAATTGTCGGAACATAACAATGTTGTTAACTCATTCAATGCCGCCACGATTTTCTTGAGGCTTATAGAGATGCCGCCTTGCGTAAACCTGCGACTTTGAAAAAAGACGGACACGCCACGCGTGTCCGTGGCACTGACTGAAGGCAGATTCTTTTATATCAATATTTTTCAGCTTAACACTGTTTTCTATTTAGTAAGCCTTGTGCTACGCGAGAATAACAGTGGCTACAATAGTATCGTGAGTTTTGGTTCCTGAAATTATGGCGAAAATTTGATTTTATGGCAAGTAAAGATATTACAATGTAGTCAGTGGCTCTCAAACTTTTTTAACTAAAATCCCCAAGAATGAATGATTTGCTGTGATTGTGAACTGTGACATTGGCTTTATTAATTGCGATCATACCTACTTACTCGGAATGTTCATCTTATAATATTGAGTAACAATCGTTGTAAAAATTCGTTTAATTTTTCTAAACCAATACAAAAACTTTTGAAATAAGAGAGAAAGGAAATCTCCATAAAATTTTACGTTTTTTATCTCGTACTATCGTATTGTTGGTCTTACCTAACTACATTAGTAGCTATGAATTTAGTTCAAAATATTCATATGAGATATATTTACTTTAATATTGATCTTTTTTTGGAAAAGCTCTTGTACGGATCTTTTTATACATACACATAAGGCTAAATTGTTTGTTCTTTGGTTGAACGCGCTCACCTCAAGAACTATGTACTGGTTCGAATTTACAAATTAGTTTTGGGCAATACAATCATCATCATCAACATACGCAGTGGCGTAGCTAGCTTGGGTGGCACCCGGGGCGGAAATTGTGGTGTCACCGCAAGATGGAAAACGGTTAAAAATTATAATAATTCGGTATTACATAAAGTACGATTTATTAATTAAAAAACAACTAAGTGTTGTATATTAAAGCATGAAATACAAACGAGGCACGCTGGAAGTTGTTGACGAATATGTTTACCTGGGGCAAATAGTCCAGCTCGGTAAGTCCAACTTCCAGAAAGAGGTAAATTGGCGAATCCAACTCGGCTGGGCAGCGTTCGGGAAGCTACGCAGCATATTCTCGGCCAATCTACCGCAGTCGAAAGACGAAAGTCTTCAATTCGTGCGTGTTGCCAGTGATGACATACGGAACGGAGACGTGGCCGCTTACAATGGGTCTCATAAGAAGGCTCAAAGTCACCCAAAGGGCAATGGAGAGGGCTATTCTCGGGGTTTCTCTACGTGATCACATCTGAAATGATGAGATCCGTAGAAGAACTAGAGTTACCGACATAGCCCAAAGAATTGCAAACCTTAAGTGGCAGTGGGCAGGACACATCGCTCGTAGGACTGACGGCCGTTGGGGCGGAAAGGTCCTCGAGTGGCGGCCGCGTACCGGGAGACTTCTACGGATCTCATCATTTCTGACGCGATCGCGTTGATAAACCCCGAGTTTAGCCCTCTCCGTTGCTCTTTGAGTGACATTGAGCCTTCTGATTAGACCTATTGTAAACGGCCACGTCTCTGTTCCGTACGTCATCACTGGCTACACGCACGTATTAAAGACTTTCGTCTTAAGACATCGCGGTAGATTAGCCTAGAATTTGCTGCGTAGCTTCCCGAAGGCTGCCCAGCCGAGTTGGATTCGTCAATTTGCCTCTTTCTGAAAGTTGGACTTACTGAGGTGGACTATTTGTCCCAGGTAAACATATTCGTCAACAACTTCCAGTGTAGAGCCTCCAACCTTCACAGGAGTGAGTACTACATGGGAATTCACCATGATTTTGGTCTTGTTCATGTTCATTTTAAGACCCACCTATTAAGGTTGGCAGAACTGGTTTCCTTGAGTAAGGTTTACAAAAATATCCAAAAGTCTAAGCTCGGTGAAAATGTTATATGTTTACAAGTCAAAAAACATTATAAATAGAAAATCAAAAGTAAAGTCAATCATGACATTGTCAATGGCAAGGAAAAAACATAGATATAAAAGACTAAGAAAGAGTCCTTCACATTCTTCCCCCCTGGGGCTGCAAGGCAGTGGTACTAGCCGCAGTGTCGAATGACAGCGTAATGTGCCGCGAGAGGTCTTCACATCGACGACCCTCACTCTACCGTTAGCTCCAGGATAAAGGTCAACGACAACCACCACATCACCAACACGTAGTTGATTTTCATCGCTTGTTGGACTAATGGTACGCGGTAATAAAAGGAAGTAGGTACTTCTTACAACCATCTAGCCCAAAACATATCAGCTAAACATTTCGCTTTTCGCCATTGCTTCCAAGAGCATAAATCGGCAGGAGCCGTAGTAAACTGGAAAATTAGATGAAGTTCCAAACAAAAAATGAAAAGGTATTAAAGAAGAAGTATCAAATGGACTTACAGAGACGTGTGTTCTTCATCGTGTGGAAGCGTTATTAATTAAATTATTACTATGAGCATAACCTAACGCTAAGTTATGCACTGCATCAGCTAACTTAAGTATTGCCTGGTCTTAGGATTGACTTTCGGGGGCTAGGCACTGACATGTTATTATGTTGTGAGACAGAGGTTGAAAAAAATACATCACTATGAGTAGCAGGAATAGTTTGATGAACATCTGGTGCATCGGCGGTAAAGGGGTCTGAGTGGTGCACATTCTGCGTTGCGCTTTTTCGACGAGGAGATACATTCTGTTACGTTACCCATTTCTCCTTCCTTCTCGCTGATGATGCTCTGAAACGTGCACGAGAATGTAGTTCCTTTATTTCTGCTATACTGACACTGAGTCTCTTATCCACAAGATCCGTCTGAGCTTTTATCTTCGCTTCTTCTAACTTGGTTTTCATCTGGGCTTCCTCCAGCTTGGCTTCTGTAGCAGCAACTAACAACCGTGATTTTTCCTCAGCAGCTTCCAATTATAACTATCTTCTTAGTGCAGTCGTAGACATAACTGACATCTTTGTACTAGATGCTGATAAAATCGATAAACGGCTGTTGCTTTTGACGCTGTTTTGGAGACGATCTTGGTAGCTCGCGTGCTGACTCTCTTGTAACTCTACTGTGAGCTAACTTTCTCTTCGAGCTTTGGCTCTCGTTAACATTTTGCACATATTTTTATACCTTAAAACTTAAGTCGGTTGAGAAGGACCAATATCAGGATTGGCAGAGCTGGTTTGCTTGAGTAAGGTTTACAAAAATATCCAAAACTCTGAGTTCGGTGAAAATGTTATATATTACAAGAGAAATCAAAAAACATTTTTAATACAAAATCAGAAGTAAAGTCAATCATAACATTGTCAATAGCAAGGATAAAACTTAGATATAAAAGACTAAGAAAGAATCCATAACACCACCTGTTGGGAAACTACAGAGGTCTTCGAGTATTGTGCCTACAGTCTCAGCAATGACTACGATATAATCGATAAAACGAAGGTGACTCATGTACTCGCCATGTTATGTTGATGCCGAGTCCTCTTCAGTCCAGATTAAATACATCCTCCAACGAAGCTGTGAATAGTTCCGGCAATATTATTACGTCACCATGTCTGACACCGCGCTGAATTCGTATTGGTTTTGAGCTTTGATCCTGAAGGCGGACTGACATAGTGGCGTTTTTGTACAATAACTGCAACACTTGAATATACGGCTAGTCTATGCACCTCTGGAGTGACCTAAGCACAGCTCAGGTCTCGACAGAATCAAAAGCTTTCTCATGGACCACAAACGCCAAGAATAGTGACAGATTATACTCCTCGATCTTCAGTATAACCTGCCGCAGCGTATGAATGTGGTCTCTGGTCCCGACTCCCGGCTTGTTCGGGAGGCTGAAAGTCGTCAAACCTGCGCGCGAGATGCTTCGTGATAACTCTCGTGAACAGCTTGTATACATAAATTAGCGGCATGATGGGTCTGTAGTTCTTCAACTGGGCCTCGTCGCCTGTGCCATGCTTTAGGCGTTTTGCCCTCGAAAATGGCGGAGTTAAATAGCCTCTGCAGTGCTTTCCGGACTGGTAGTCCACCCGCTTTTAAAAGCTCAGCTGTAACTCCATCATACATAGCCTTGTTGTTTTTGAGCTGTTTGAGAGCCACAATAATCTCGTAGAGGCTGACGTCCGGGATGTTTTCGGTGTAATGCCGTATCAATTTGGCTTTAGGTTATGTAGCCTGATTGACAGATGCCTGGGATGTTGTGTAAAGCTATCCATAGAAGCGTTCGATCCTTCGATCTCACTCATTGTTTGACGACCATTGTTGCTCGGAGGTAATTTTTAATTAATTTCAGTTTGCTAAACTTCAATTTGCTAAAATTTCAAGCCCGAAAAGTGCTAAGATGGCAGCACTTGTTAGAGCTAAGAACATCAATAAAACTAATTACTAAATTTTGTAATCCCTAGCCGATCAAATCATAAAGTTACGAAATAAAGTTACAAGGCGTAAAAAGAACTTCCGTGTTAATAATTTAAAAAACAAGTAATACGTTATTATTGTAATTTTATTAAAAACTTGGTTACATTGCCTTATTGGAAAATTTTAGCACTATTGACCACATTCATACTGTGAAGCAGGTAATTTAAGAGTACAATGAATACCAGAAGCCTCTCTACATTGCGTTCATTGATTATTCCAAAGTATTCGACAAACTCAAGCATACCTATATTTGGCCAAGACTGAAAGAATTGAAAACATCTACAGTAAAAGTCTATAAAACTTGAATCAACAGGCCAAAAATTCCCAATACATAGAGGAGTCAGGCAAGGAGATCCGCTATCTCCAAAGCAATTTTCAGCTGTACTTGAAAGTATATTCAGGAAAATAAACTGGTTGAACCTTGGTCTAAATACATATAAATGGAAGGCGCCTGAATCATCTTCGATTCGCTGACGAACTGGTTTTACTGGAAAAAGATCCAATGATTCTAGCATCCATGATAAAGGATATAGCGAATGCAAGCCGGGAGGTAGGTCTTGAACTGAACTAAGACAAAACCAAAATAATGACGAACTCAAAACAGGTAAACATAATAATCGAGGGAAACCAGATCGAATACGTCTCCGAATATGTGTACCTGGGTCAAATAATTTCGCCTGCTGACCAGATGTCTAAAGAAATTGACAAAAGAATTACATATGGATGGAAAAAGTACTTAAAAGAAATTATGCAAAGCAAAGATCTAGGAATCCATGTTAAAGTTAAAACCTACAACACTTGTGTACTCCCATGCATAACATATGGATGTGAAACATGGTCCCTTACAAGACGTCAGAGAGACAAACTCTTAAAATGCCAACGAACAATGGAGAGAAGTATGCTGAAAATTAAACTGAAAGATAAATTAAGATCCACAGACATTGGAGCCAGAACAAAAATGACAGACATACTTACGCGCATTGACCAGCTAAAATGGAGATGGACTGGTCACTCTCTTAGAAACTGTACGGATCTAACGTGGCTCGCAGTACGAACTGCGAGCCACGTTAGATCCGTACAGGATGAGAGTGGCTCTCAACAGAAAACAATGGAAAGAGTTGGAGGAGGCCTTTGCTTTAAGACACTCAGAGACACGCGACATACTTTAGATTATGTTATAAAAATAAAACTGTAATTATTTATGTTTCTGAAATAAAAGGCTATTTTATTTATTATATTGCCTATAAGTCAGTGATTTAATATTGATAAACATTGTCATAATTTGTACGTTTTTTTTTTTCAACCGGGGCGGATCGCCCCCACCGCCCCTAATTTGGGTTAGACTCAAGCCTCTCGGTGGGGAAGTATATGGGCTGTTGATTATGACGATGATGATGATACTTGGGATTGTTAAACATCTTCAAATGACATCCTAATGACTCAAATGATTATAGCAAAGGTGCTGTGGAAGAAATTCCCTCTAAAGTTTTGTCTTATGAGTATTTATTTATAATTATCATAGTTTTAATTGGCGAAAATCATAGTTATAAATAAAGATAGACTAATTTTCCGAAAAAGTTAAAAAAATTTGAAATTTTTTTAACTGATTTTTGTATGGAGCCAGCACTTTAAAAAATCAACGTATTTAGTATTTATGAGTTCAATTAAAATTCGCACCCCTTTGCTACACAAAGTGGAATCTGGACTAAGCTTCATATAAAAACATTTTAAAAATCAAAAAGTTAAGTTTGGAAAAAAGTCAAACTCACACTTGACCATTTTTGATAAGTCCATTATGTGTGTCCTCATTTATGCTAATAATCTAAATTTAGTATGGAAAAAAAAGTCGAACTCACACTTGACCATTTTTTGGTGTGTCCTCATTAGCTGTGGAATTGTACGGGGGTCAAAAATTTCGTTATTTTTAAGCTCCACCGTTTTCGAGTTATAAGGAATTTTGTAAATATTTTTCTTGAAGTTATGCAGGGTTGAAATTCCTTACAAAAACAGTCGAAAATGTCCTAAGTCCCGGAGTCCCGGCTTCATACTAAATACGGTGAAATTTTTGTAAGAGCTGCTAATGTTTTCCGTGTTTTTCTCTAAATGGCATGTCATACGTCATCTACCAGTGTTGAACACACTGCAGCGCACCTCATCAACCGTTAACGCTTAACGCTTTGGCGGTGTATTATACGAAGTACGAATAGTACGATTAGGCACGATAAAGAGTTCGCGCTTGGTAACATTTCTTTTAGTACAGTGCAGGACAACGTTACCTATTCGTACATCGTACGTGTACTATACAAGACTATCTGCTAGCATTAACGCATTTGTGGCGTGTCAATAACGCTTCAATTTGAAAAAAAAAACGCTTTTTGAGACAGTTGTTGGTTAATCGATTAGAAACTACAAAAACATTTGTCACTATTGATACAAACTACAAAAACATTTGTCACTATTGATTTATTAAGTATAATTTACTAAGAAATTGTAGTACGAATAAATTGCACCAGGAAATGCGTATAAAACGGCAAAAGCTGTTTTATTGAAACGCTATCAAGTCACGATAACGACGTTAATATTAGCGTAATTAGGCCCCTGTTCTTTTATAATATTTAAGTTTTATTGCTGGCCGCTCAACTTCAAAACGCCGCCGCCGCCAACTTTAGCCAAACCTCTTACAACCTTTTAGCAAAAAAAAGTTTGAGAACCTAAGGGTATATTTTATAAGTGAACACGCCTAGCGTGTTCTCGGCACTACAAAATACATTTTTTTCATAAAATAGAAAAACTAGTTTTTTTAAGTGGCCACTTTAAGATGACATAGCCTTACTCGTAAAAATTATGCACAAATAATTTTAACAAGAAATCTGGTCTAGTTTATGAAATATTTTCAAAACATTCAGAACACGCGTGGCGTGTTCGTGGCATAGCGATGTAGGTTTGCTTGAACACGCCAGGCGTGTCGGTGGCATTGAATGTGTTAACACTGTTATTATGGCGACAAACTTAGATACCACGATAGTAGCTAACCAGGCGGGCTCAGTCACTAGACCACGGAGGCGGTTTAAAATTAATCAAAAGTAAAAAATACGTATAATGGTGTAAAAAAACTCAGCTTCCATGATTTTACTGATCGCGACATTTTCCAGATAGAAAGTTAATAAAATTAGCATTATCCAATGATAAGCGCGAATATTGTTATATTTTACTAGTCGCCCTAGCTTCGCACGGGTTTATTAAAGAAGATTTTTTTAAGACCTTTTAACAATAAAACAATGTAAGAAACTGAACAACTGGATGTCAATTTCATCAGCCACTCACTTTTCATAGGAAAATTTTTTGAATATTTTTTCAAATATTTTCTTTACACAAACTTTGTCCTAACAATATAGAATACAGCAAAAGAAGAATTATCCAATTTGGTGCAGTCGCCATTGTGAAGTTATGCGCGTACATAAATTTCGGCGATTCTTTTATTTATATAGATTAAACATTAATAGTGCTTTACTATTGTTATCCGCAAACCTTTGTTGGCAACTATCTCATCATAGTATTCCCAAACGGCTTCTCGACTCATACGAACTGATTGTCTCACGTTAAGCGTCAAAACAACATGTCCAAACGACTGATTGTCTGACGTTAATCGTCAAAACAATACGTCTAAAGTCTAAACAAGCGTATCTTATCAACTTGCAGTCCCTTAATGGGCCTGACAAAATGTCATTCTATGAAGTGGCAAGTCAAAACTTCCGGCCTCGATGATAAGGGACCTTGCGAGCCTGGCAACAAGTGCATCCACTCGCTAGCATCACACGTAGGTAGTGCGTCCGTGAGCATACAATCGACGAGAGCTATTTCTATGATATTTGACCTACATTCGTTATCTCTGCGCGTCATGCGCTCGTCATAGCGTGCACGCTATGCCTTGCCCACTAGATGTTATCAGTCATCAGTCATTTACGGGAGTAATTCTAAACTTTGTACGCGTAGTTACATAACTCGTAAAAGTGAAAGAGGCTGATTATTAGCACTTGTTGCCGGAAAAGCTGTAATAGCTAATTGAATGGATAATAGTTTCTGAGTCCTAACATTATCTTTGTGCGATTAAAATTTGGATGATTGCCGAAAAAACAATGGTTAATTATGTTATTATGACCTCTTTTATACCTCTTTTACACAAAGAAAAGCTTTCCTTTCCAGTAGAGCGAAATCCAAAGAAACAAAATCGTTTTTGCTACGAATTTGAAGTGAGCAAAAGTGATTAGCATTTCAAACTCTACCGTATGTACTGTACGAGTAATTAATTTCTTTTTTCCTTTTGTACAGTAAGCTCCTTATCAAGCTATACTGTTTGACCTTTGGACCGTTCTTACGTCGCTCGTAATAGTGGCGGTTTTCATAATGTAAATATATAGCTTGAATTGGAGCTTACTGTACATAATTTAGTACAAAGGCGGACTTAATGCCTTACATTTACCGGTGCCGAAACAATGTTTTAACAATTTTCACAAGTGTTGTTTTGTTTTTCACACTGGTCGAGGTAAAATGTTGTAGGTAGGTATGTTTCGACGACAGCTGAACTGTCTTCAAGGAGTCATACTTTCATTACGATTTTGACAACTTACAACAAACAAACGCATTGACATGGGACGGAACACTTGGTTTAGTCGTTATCCTAGCTTATTAGACGCTAGCAACTAGAAGCATTACCTGCGGGTTGTCAACCCACAAACAAAATTCACGCCGGCAAACACGTCCGGTCAGGATGCATTTCGATAATCACTATTGCAGTCGTTAAAAGGAAAATGTATCAAACTCAAACACTAAAGTGTTTATTCAATATAGACCTTTTGCAGACACCTATTGACGTCAAACAAATTACAAGAATCTAATTAACCAACAAATTAATTAAAAATGTAACAAACTATGATAAGTAATGTATTTTTAATTTTTTTATGTACTACATTATGTTATTTAAGATGTAGGTATGCAAATACAAGTAAATTAATAAAAAAATGCCATCGCTTAGCTTTAGAAATCATTGTCCATTTAGCGATAGCGAAAGCGATTATCAAAAATGATCTTGTCTAGGGGAGCTTACTACGCACAGCGCATAGAATTCGTTCACTTGCTACGGAGGAGCCTTATACGCTGTGATAGATAAATTAGCTGAGCATCGATGAAAAATATTGCAAAAACGGTAAAAATGTACCATGTTGTTATTTTCCGACATCCACGCGAACGAAGTCACGGGCACAGTGGACAATACTTAAGAGGACTGTGAAGTGCCAATTCATGGCTCGAGTATGCACTTTCAAAAATGCAGTTCGTTGCACACCGCTTAGTAGTCCAATCAACGAAGCATTTGTAACCCGAAAAATTCTTCTGCCTCTGAAATTTGGGATGTGGTTAAGATACCTAATACAGATGACAGATGTACAATAATCCAACAAAATTTATAATGGGAAGTTAGGTATTTTTACCTAAACATGAAAAACGCTTATAGCTCTCTGTGGATATTTCCTCAGTTCGAAATTATTTTTGTATACGTACGTATGTACTAGTTAGAACAAGTATGTAAAGTAATCCAACATTTTTTCGATTTGGGTGATGCACTAAATTGAACTTTTAACATTTTGCGCAATAACTTCTATTGGAAAATTGCTCTGCTAATTTTTATTTTTTAATATGGTCTTATTTCCCTAAATGAATAGGTTTGTTAAGTAATCCAATAAATTTTCCTTTTTAAACATTTTTTATTTATTTTTGCTTAATAACTTGATGTGAAAAATTACTCCGTCCATTTTTATACCTTTATAGGTTATATGATTTAATATTAAAACAGAATTATCAATAATCCAACAAATTTTCCAACGTTCATATATTTTTTAAAACATGTTCGCTTTTAAATAGTCAATTATTACTGGCGCGACCCGCAAGTGCAGCATTGCCAGGCGATAGTGAGTATGCGGGCCGCGCTTCGCCTAGGCACGCATCACAGATTAATACAATAATCAATAAATCTTGGCGACAATTAATTAGTAATGTTTTCAACATTGGATATATGTATTACCTAACCAGCATTTGGTTTTACTTTGTAGCCACAACATATAAATTAGACATTACATTAGACGATAAAAATAGTCAAGCCGCGCGCAAATACCGACTATTTTTTTTAATACTTTTCAAAAGAATTTATCTAGCAGAGCATTATTTTTGTCGTGCCGGTTCGAAATTCATATAAAACTTAAGTAAGTTACCTCTTTAGTAAACATGTAAGGGCTTTAAATAAATTTTCACTTCTCGTGCTCGCAAAGCTCGTCTTTATGTCGTTTATAGGCTGCATAAAATGGCTTTCATGTTCTAGAGCATAAAGTAAAATTTTCTTTTAGACGAAGATTCTTAGGCCCAACAGCCAACAACGCTCAGCCTAAAACTTCACAGAATTTATTTATATTAATAACTTGCGATAATTTATTTATTTGCTTTAATTTATTTGTCTTGTGTTTTCTACCTCAAAAGTTATGAACCAGATAAAAATAGTAACCAGTTATTATTAAAACGCATCGAAATATTTTTATTACTTGGCAGAATTTTTCAATATTGTGTTACATATTTTTCGTATATATTTTGAAGTAGGTAATTGTTTAATTTTCTTGCAATCGAAGTGAAAAGCAGAGTGTAAAACACTGGCATAAACAAGTCATTGTACTCCTCAACTTACTATCCACCCGAGCCGTCGTCTCGGGCTACAGTGCCTCATTTTATGCCCTTGTTGTACAATCTACTATTGTTCCATTTTCAAATTATATTGCCGGGCGTTCTAGCACGCTAGATAAAAAATTGCTGCTGCTGCTTGGTCTTTTTTTACGAGGAAAATGCTTTTACGTACCTCCAAGCCCTTGGGTAGGGGCAAGGGTGCGTGGGACTCCACGGTAGAGTGCCGCATATACCCACTAAACCCTTCGGGAACACCTATCCGGCCATTTCAGAGCGGCTGCGAGCAGGCGCATAGCGCTGCGCTCGCGTGAGCCAGCTCGGCCTGTAGACTATCCTCTCTGCATGAGAGCAGCTTGTGTCCCAGAGCTGCTCCTACCGTCACAGGGATCGAGTGCAATACAGGCAACATGGCGCCCAACTGCGTTGCCCGCCGCCCCCACTAAGGTGGCGGAATCAGGGCGTTGTAGCCACTTCTTCGCCACCCTAACCTTCTCGCACTGGCGAGGGGGGTCCGCCTCACGAGCTCTCTCGTGGCGCTCCTTCGTCTCCATGACCACTTCACAAAAGTGAGAAACAGCATCCCAGGCCGCCCGCTCGGTGAGCATAGCTCTAACCACAGCGGGCAATGAGAGGTCAATAACAATTACAGACATAAGATCACCGCGCTGAGAAGTCCATGCAGGACATTGCACAAAAGTGTGTAGCGCGGTGTCTTCGTCCGCACCGCAATGGTGACAACGTGGGTCATCTTCCCTCCTGGCAACCTTGCGAAGATACCTGTCAAAGCAGCCATGCGCCGACAGTACCTGCACGAGGTGGAAGGTGAGGGTGTCGAATCTCCTTGTAACCTAGTCACGGAGAACAGGATGGAGCACCGCGTTGATCCACTGACCGTATTCTGCTCTTTCGAGCCTTGAAGACCACGAGGACCCAAGAACTGAATTCATGGCCTCTTCACGCCAACTTTTCACCTCTCTCTCAGTCAGGCGACTCTTTTATTATATACCGCCGTTAGTACATGTGCCTCCAAATCCCATGGTGGCATCGATGCCAAGGCGCAGGCGGACTCCGCGGATAGCTCTCGTCACAAGACAGCACTAGGAACTTTGGTGTTGGTTAACAACCTCCCCAGGGCCATGGCTGTGGTTACCAATTTTGGAGCCAGTCGAGAAAAATGTTCTCTTAAGTTCCAGCTCCTGTCCAGCACTAAACCCAGATACTTCAAGTGTGGAGTAATATCCACCCGTGTCCCATTGATCATAAGATAGGTGGGGGTCCTTGGGAGGCCCATGGACGACCAGGGCCTCCGTTTTATCGAAAGCCCTAATCTTTCAATTCTTGAGACGACTTGTTCCACGCCAGCTGTAGCTAATAGGGAAGCCAGTATGTAATTCTTTCCACGAACTGTAACAAGGGTATCATCGACGTAACACACTACCTCCAGTCCGCGGGATAAATTCCCTCTTAGTACATAATTATACCCGATGTTCAACAGAAGAGGGCCAAGGACCGATCCCTATGGAACACCGAGCATCATAGACGTTCGAACAACATGTCCGTTGCTGTCAGTGTAAAGGACGATTCGCTCTCTAAAATAATCAGCAATAACATGCTGCAGGTATAGGGGAACCTCGTGGTAGTTGAGTGCCTTTAAGACGCACTGAGGTGGAAGCGTGTTAAAAGCATTCGCTATGTCTAAAGAAACTGCTATCAAGACGCAGCTATCGGAAGTAGCCTCTTTGGAAAGGGATTTGACCTAGCCGAGCGCGTTATTCGTGAAACTGGTTCTCCGCCAGGTCAGGCCCGTCGCCCGAACGATGGCCCTCTTGCGACGGCCGCAGAGGGTCATAGCAACCCGGACCGTGCGAGCTTATCGCACGGTCAGCCACGGCGCATCCTGCGTTCTTGCGGGCCAACGCCGTGGGATGTCGATGCACGCGTACATGCAGAGGTGTATCGACATCGGGTTGCCGTTAGAGAGCGGGGGGGACGATCCGCTCCCGAGGAAGTGGAGCGGGTTCGTACCCAAGCGCAGAGGGAGGCTCTGCGTCAACCGGCTGGCCACCGGACGATCGAAGCGATACGTCCGGTGTTGGAGGAGTGGATAGGGCGCCGGCAGGGCAGTCTCTCGTTCCGCATGGTGCAGGTATTGACCGGACATGGCTGTTTCGGTCACTACCTGCACCGGGTCGCGCGTCGGGAGGAAACGCCGCAGTGTCATCACTGCGACGCTCCCGACGATACTGCCGAGCACACTCTGTTGGTGTGCCCGGCCTGGCGATGCCAGCGCAGCGAACTCAACGCTGCGCTGGGAGGCGCAGACCTCTCGCTGCCGAGCATGGTCGTGGCCATGCTCCTCGGCGAGGCGGAATGGGGGGCTGTCGCCTCCTTCTGCGAGGACGTCATCTCGCAGAAGAAGGCCGCGGAGAGGGAGCGGGAGAATGATCCTTAAGCCGCTCCCATCCGCCGCAGACGGACAGGCAGGCGAAGGCGGGCATTCGCGCAAGCAATGCCCGTCTAATGACCCTGCCGTGGGGGCCTGCGTGCACGGTTGGCCCCGTGTACGCCGCCGTAAGGCTTTCCGTCTGTGGATTGCCCTGGTGTTTTCGGGCAATCCCCCCTTGGCGATAGCCCGACCAGCTAGGTCGGGCTAGCCCGGGCGCGTTGGTAGTGGTAGTCGCAGTGTGGACCCTACCACGCGCGTCCAAAAGGGCAGGAAGAACACCGAGGGGTTTAGTGGGTAGGCCTGGCACTCTGCCGGGAGAGCCCCACACACGCTCGTCGTCTAGCCAACGGCGAGTACGGTGCGGTCACGTATTCCCCTCGAAAAAAAAAAAAAAAAAAAAAAGGTCAGGCCCGTCAATGCTCAAGTAGCGGTTTATTCAAACGGCGAGGCTACGCTCGAACATTTCGACATTTCGTTAAGCAGAACAATGGGCCGATATCTTGACGGAGAATCAGCTGGCTTGCCTACTTTTCTAAGAAGAACGAGTCGCCCTGTCTGCCAATCTTTTGGAAATCTTCCTTCGGTGAGGCATTTATCCATGAGGTCCCTAAACCGAGACTTTAGTGGAGGTAAAGCTACCACCAGAGTCCGTCCAGGGACGCCGTCTGGTCCTGGCGCGGTCTTTTTGGCTTTGAGCCTGAATAAAGCTGCTTTATACTCCCCATTCGTGATGGTCGGAATGGAGGGCAACGGAAAAACCTCCTTTGCGGGAATCATGCGGGGTGGTGTAAAATCTGAGGAGCCCCGAGGAAAAAGAGTAGTGATCACCCTGTCTAAGAAGTCTGGCTGGAGAGACTCCGTTAATGGTGGGGCAAGTGTCTGAAGCTTGTTTTAAACCATACGATATGGCCGTCCCCACGCGTCTTGGTTTAGTCCTTCCAACAACTCCTGCCATGCTCGATTTTTGGCTTCCTTGATCGCAATCTGTAGAGCCCTCTTGGCAGACTTGTAGGAATCTAACAGATTGGATTTAGTCGTCTCGTCACATGTTCGTCTGTGGCGGGCGTGCAACCGTTTTGCCCTAACACAGTCCTTTCTTATATCAGAGAGTTCTCCGGACCACCAGTAGAGAACGGACGATTTTTTGGAGGACGATGATGACTCGAGGCATAGCTGCATCACACACTTTGGTGAGCGCGTCGCGCAGCCAGTCTGCCTCAGCATCGACCCACTCGAACGATAGTGAGTTCGCAAGCCAGGCTTGTGCCACAGCTGACTCATTAGTAAGCTCCTTGTCCATCCTGGAGATGGCCCAGCAAGGAAAAATGGAGCCAGCATTCCTTCCGTGACTTGCCCAGTCCGGTATGGTGGATAGAGACCCGCCAATCAGTGACTTTGCATTCGATAGCAGGGGTAGCAAACGTGAGGTCTACAATGGACTCTCCTGCTGTCGAATACAAGTGTTTGTTGAACCGCGGTTAAGGAAAGAAAGGCCAGATATTATGGCCCATTCCTCCACCAGCTTACCCCTCCGATCAGTGGCCGGGGATCCCCAAGCCGCCGAATTGGCATAAGATCGCCTAGAACAATCATTGAGGGCGTAGAGTTCCGCTGGAGATAATTCCGACGTCGATTGACCGCTGTGCCATCGACTGCAGGAATAGATTCTGAGCGGCGGCGCACTAACTTAGATTCCCTTGAAGATATTTCCTGAAGATCCTATCAACTATTAGGTCTTCATAGGCCGTTCGCTTCTTTCGGAGCGTGCGTCATTAGTAGCTATTCCTAAGGGTAGCGTTTCCTCTGCGTTTGGGTGGGTTGCAGCTTCTTCCACCCATTACGTGATTTGCCACCTGCCTGAAATCTGTGCAAATCTCAAAGAAGGTGGCAATTCTTGATATCTGTGCAAATCGCACAGTTTGGAGTGGCATTGCATCCCGACGACTTGTGAACGGCTATCCCACAACGGAAGCAAAGGTCACTGCTGTCCTTCCCCGTCGAGTATTTTGCTCTGGTGTGCCCGGGCTCAAGACATTTAAAACAGCGCGTTGACCTCGGCTCCAGGATTTGACACTTAACCGAGACGATACCGAGCGACTAAGGTTTCTGTTTTATTTCACCCACCCTTGTTGCCCCAGTATATCAGCCGCCCTTTTCGGAAATCGCGCTGCGCACATCCTCCTTGGTTACAGAGTCGTCCAGGCCGGAACTACGCAAATCGGCACACTTTACCGGTCTAACGACACTGACATTTTCAGAGAAGATGTCTTTTAAATTGCTTACCAATAAGACTGCTTTTTCAGAGGGAGTTTCCTTCGGAAGCTCGATAAGACGAGCCCCCGTGGCAGTTCCCCTGAATCGGAGGTCATTGACGCCCATGCTTCTGGCCATTCCTCCTGAGCTTCAGGCCTGATGGTAAGTACCACCGCAGGATTGCGGGGGGCCTTCATCGCTCTCTTGATGTTGGCTTTGGCTGCTTTAGCCTTGGCCTTAGCTCCCTTCTGTTTAAGGGTAGCTGCTTTCACCGCCAGGGCTTGGACCTGCTCCTGATTTCTTTTGGTTCTTGCTCTACGCCCCAAAGCCTTAGTCCACTTATCGAAACTTTCCGACTCTTTTAAAGGGAGAGAGGAGAGCCTTAGTCCACTTATCGAAACTTTCCGACTCTTTTTACCATGGGAGAGCAATGCTTCGGCACGAATGGGCCTGCTCGACCGGAGTGATACCACGGCCTCACAGAAGACCGGCGTGAAGCAACGCTTGCGTTGTGTTTCGTCGTGCGAGTGAGGGTACCGGAGGCCCAACCTCCTCAATATTATTCTGTACTTGCCGCAGATCTGCTGCGCGATCGCGTTAAACGCGGTGTTTCCTCTCCGCTCCCATAACGGAGTTCCCCCTCATCAATAATACTTCCACTCGCCTCGGTTATATTTTCCACCGCCGCCCCGGCCCGAATACCGACGGTGGCCCACTCTTAACGGGTTCGCATTTTTAATTCGCATCTGAAGAAGTGGATCTAGGTTAGCACAGCACCAAATACGCCCGGCTGCTCACAGCCACCTTGTGCGCTCCTACGGGGGAGACTGAAACCCCCTGGTGTGTTTGTTTTTCGTCACTAAGATCCATGTTGCGCTTTGCAGGGTGAGCTCCCTAGGGTGGCTGTTCGGGACTGGAGACCCTCTAGCCAGTCATCCCATCGGCACGGACCAGACGGCCCGATGCTCAGTGCGCCGGACCCCCGGCTCGGCTAAGTGCGGGTAATGGGTTTGCCCGACAGCAGACTCTACTGAATCCACTGCCGCGCATACGAGCCAGAGCTTGAAGAAGTCTGGATCGGAAACTCCGAACAGAATAACAACAAGAGACGCGAAGCGCCATAGTGAACAATTGGTCCCTTACAGCCAGCAAAATAACTGCTGGATTAATTCAAGCCAAACTACGATCCGCAACGGGTTAGCGTTCTATAGCCAAATCCCCTTCTTACAACAAGAAGGAGAGACTTCCCCATGGGGGCTACTTGTCAGACTATTAGCCCGCGGGTTGCCCGAGGTGCACCACGAGGAGGTTGTCTGACTTCGCACCCACCGCTGCTAGGCCAAGTACTGCAAGTTCGATTTATTCCAAAGAATTTTTGGTCGTATATCGTAGTGTTTGAGAAAAATAAGTGTTTATTATTTGACCAGATTTACTTACCTATTTCATAAAAACATTTTTTTAAAGAATTACCTATACTTATCAAGAACAAGTTGAATAGGTATTGTGTCCCTGTTTATCTACACAGGTAAATCTCGCGACAAGCTTTTATGCTATGATAGCTGTGCCCGCGACTTCGTTCACATGGATGTCGGAAAATAAAAAAAATTCCCCGTTTCTACAGCATTTTTCATTGATGCTCAGCATCTATTAGTCGTAGCGTGTGTTTATATAGCCTACTATACAACACAAAAATAATTTTTCAATTTAAATCAGTAGTTCCTGAGATTAGCGCGTATAACCAAACAAACAAACTCTTCAGCTTTATAATATTAGGAAGTACAGACACGGTAATAGTATATTACCGTGGTATAGATAAAATAAATTGCCAAGTGCGGGTTGGACTCGTGCACCGAAGCGAAGGTTCCTTACAAACTTATCTAAGTTATATACGTTCCTAACTATGAGTATGTACATATTTACGGTTTTCAGTATTTATTTTTCCTCAACGTGTGATATAAGACCTTGCTTCTTGGAAAATTTCAGTATTCTAGGTCAATGGGAAGTACCCTATAGTTTTGATTCCCGTAAAAAATCGCAAAATTTGCGAAAATATGCAACATAAATGGTCATATCTTTTGACCTCCTTGACTTACAATTATGATTTTTCACATCTGAAAGAGACCGTAGACCCGAATGTTTTGTATAAATTTCAATTTGATATCTTTACGCGTTCCCGAGAAAAAGGACCGAGAAGAAGAGAAAAACGGACAACAAAGTGATCCTATATGGGTTCCGTTTTTTTCTTTCGAGGTACGGAACTCTTGGAAAAATTGCGGCATGTAACAAATTGATGGGCTTAATTTAATTTAAAGTTTAATTTCCCCTTATAAGTGCATTAAAATAAAATTTTGTTTTTACAATGTTTCTTTACTCGTATTAGAGTTAGTTTTGTAGGTATTATTATTAATTCCTATAATGTGGTGCAAAACGAAGTAAAAGCACAGATTAATAAATAGGTAAAAGTAGCTCCGAGCGGTCACGTGAAGATCAACTACGCACAAATTGCGTGATGCATAAGGTTCGCACAAATATAAATCGGCATACATCTTAAAAAATTTATGAACGTTCGAAAATTTGTTGGATTATTGATAATTCTGTTTTAGTATTAAATCATATAACGTATAAAGTTATAACAATGGACGGAGTAATTTTTCACATCACGTTATTAAGCAAAAATCAAAAAAATATGTTTCCAAAGGAAAATTTATTGGATTACTTAACAAACCTATTTGTTTAGGGAAATAAGACCATATTAAAAAATAAAAATTAGCAGAGCAATTTTCCAATAGAAGTTATTGCGCAAAATGTTAAAAGTTCAATTTAGTGCATCACCCAAATCGAAAAAATGTTGGATTACTTTACATACTTGTTCTAACTAGTACATACGTACGCATACAAGAATAATTTCAAACTGAGGAAATATCCACAGAGAGCTATAAGCGTTTTTCATGTTTAGGTAAAAATACCTAACTTCCCATTATAAATTTTGTTGGATTATTGTACATCTGTCATCTGTATTAGGTATCATCACCACATGCCAAATTTCATAGACGGAAGAATTTGTCGGATGTCTCCATACAACGAATGTCCTCGTTAGAGTTGAAAGTCCGAGGCGAGTGCCTACATTTCATATTGAAATATAGTTTCGGGCGATAACTGTTTTACCCCCCTAAACCTTTACGAAATTAGACATTTTTGGTCTCATTAGATTCAGTAATACCTTAGTCTATGTTTGTACGTTTTGATTTCTATGTAATTCAGTATAATTTAGTCAAAAAAGATAAAAATGCTCGAGGTAGTTTTTAAGTCTAAAATATGGATATTAAGATGCTAATAATTTATATTCTGAGCAATATTACTTCAAAATCAAAACGAATACCCTAGATCGAAACCTAGATCTTCATTATATCCACAACATTTCCAAAAATTATGAAAATTGGACTATGTAAAGAGGGAGAAAAGCGTTATCGCTTTTTGTATGAAAATTTACAGCTTCACAATCCTCTTAATATTTATACTTAATATTGCTAGTACCTAAGTAACGTACTTACTTTGTACGGAACCCTCAGTGGGCAGATTACTATCAAACCAATGTTCACGTGCAAACACTCAACGTGGGTACTCACATTCCAATCCCATCCTATTGGTGAGCTGGTCGAACCCGTGAACGGTCCCGTCTTCGGCTCTGCACGTGCGCAGCAGCCCGAGGAAGTCGTCGCAGATGCTGTTCAGGTCCGGCACGAAGCCCTGCATGGTATGCGGGCTCGTCAGCTCGGCGGTCAGGTGGTGCCGGAGGTGATACCATTTCTCGCCCTGCCTGAAATGTTGCAGTTCCTAAATGATGTGTAAAAATGTCCTTATCAAAAGTGGCTTTTTTTCGTATACTAACGTTTCAAGTACAGTCACATCTGGCTCCATTGTTGAGACATTCGGTATTGATCTAAAGGCTCGGTCCGATTCCCTATAAGAGCAGATGTTTTTCTGCATGATTTAGTTGTGGTAGGAAATGTCTAGTCCGATCCCGAGCGTGCCTCCACTGGGGTTTAGCCGGGTATGGGGTTTTTACCAGAGTCCAACGGCATATCCAAGGGGTGGCCTTGTCAGCTTTTATTCAGTCTCTTGTAAAGAGATTCCCCGGCCCTAAAAAAGGGCTCCTGAACCCGTCTGGCTAGCTACAATATCGTACCTAAGTTTGTCTCCACAATAACAATGTTAAAAACATTGCTATGTACCTATAAGTAGAGGTGAGATCCAGTTCCTCGGTTACTTATTAACGATTCCAGGTGAAGTCACATCCATCTTACTATCAGGCCTCATTGTTACTATCATCAGGTGTGATGAAGGCTTCCCCGTTGTGTTAAATTAAATTAACCCGTACACTCAATCATAAAATTCCTCTTGCGAGGAAACATTTTGATTGGAGTCGAAAAAATCACCCACAGATCACGGCACATAAGTTGAACTAAAATGGCTGCCGTCTGCAGGGAGTAATTGTAAGCCCTCGCGTGTCGCACTTCGTTTGAGATCCAAAAATTGTAGCAATCAGGCAGATTTAGTAATAGCAATTTAACTTTCGTAAGCAAATATTCACATAACATTTATTTTTACGATTGTACCTGCGAAGACGGCAGCCATTTTGGTTCAACTTATGTGCCGCAATCTGTACCTACTTATAATAAATTTTGATCGCGTAAAGTCAAAATAATACTGCGTATTACATAATAAAATACAATAATTTAAAATATATGACTTGATCTTTGTTTCTGTGCTTGACCCAATAGTTGACTGCTAAAGAGCCATGTTAGTCGCTAAGTTCATAAAATTAACAACAAAATTAAATTTATCTGAGCATTACTAATTAAATGACTTTGGTGTATCGACAAATCTGCATTATAATAGGTAGTTTACAAGAATTCTTTTTTTAGAATTCTAAACCTTTTTTCTAAGTTTTAATAATCGTATATATTCAATATCGAACTTCTGCTTTACATTTTCTTGCATGATTTTCTTGACAGAATTTACGAAATCGATTGAGATAAATAGACCATGTTACATCAATAACAGACAGATCAAAAATTTGCTCATGACATTATCTACATTTAAGTCATCATCATCACAGCTCATATACGTCCCCACCGAGGGGTTCGAGCCTACCCTATGTATTAGGGTGATTAGGCCTTAGTCAACCACGCTGGCCCAGTGCGGATTGGTCGACTTCACATACATCATTGAATTTCTTCGCAGATGTATGCAGGTTGCCTCAAAATGTTTTCCTTCACCGTAGGAGCGTCAGACAAATGTACATATGGAATTCGAAACGAAAAACACATTGGTACATGGCGGGTCTCGAACCCCGACCCCTCGATTGGAAGGCAAGTGCCGAGTCCACAGCGCCACTGACGCTCCTACATTTCTACATTTAAGTACTTTACTAAACTTACTCCATGAATAATTCTAATAATCCTACATGAGTTGAACTCACTTCCGAAAATGTCACTTCCAAAAACTAAACCAAGTAAAAAATCGAAACGTTATTACATAATAATTTGCGAAACATGACTTTTTGAGTGTTTCAGGATACTTTTTGACTTTTTGACAGGATAACATTCTTTTGTTTTTCAAGAAATATCTATTATATAAAAAAAATCTAATTAAAATTGTTCAAATGTCCAAGCGGCAACGTAATCATAATATTTTCCGGCAGATCGTATCCTTGGTAATAAAGTGGCGACTTTATTAGACTAAAAGCACCTTTGATAGTCCAGGAAATGGTTCTGCATACGTAAAAATACGACGCATTCCGCATACCGCCAATGCTGATTTAGCTCTGCCAAAAATATTACGTGACAAGCAATTTGAGACCCTACTCAAAATACCGCCGCGTTTATTGAACGGTCTGACAGTTTTATTATAATAGCTGCAAGCAAAAATCTGAATTCAATTAAAAAGTTATAGATTTATGCGATTTGGATATAATAACAACCGGCCAAGTGGGAGTTGGGTTCGCACACCGAGGGTTACAAATTTAAGGGTTCCGTTCGGAGTACAAATTTATTGTACACACAATAAAATACAAATAAGACAAAACAAACAACATGTATACGAGTACAAAAAGGTTTGCTGCCGACAAACTGTGCAACAGTTTGTCGGCAGTATCCCCGTGGACGCATATCGCAAAATACGCGGAAATACGCGACATAAACGGTCATACATTTTGTTCGTATTGATTTACAAGTATGATTTTTTCACGGCTGTAAGAGACCATAAACTAGAGTATTTGATATAAATTTTAGTTTGATATCTCTACAAATTCCCGAGAAATGGGGTCTTGACAGACAGACTGACAGGCGGACAAGAAAGTGATCCTATGAGGGTCCCGTTTTTCCCTTTGACGTACGGAACGCTAAAAACTATTTTCGTTCAATATTATACAATGTCGAAGCCGAAGTTCGCAGGTGGCTTTTTATAGAATTATAAATTCCGTATTAAAAGTATTACAAAAGTTTAAACCGCCCTTCGTGTTTCTATTCTTATCTCAAGGTCTGGGGCTCAGTCCTCAGGGGAGTAGAAATATTTCTGCTTTGTTTGGTTGGTGGTAGGTCTTCTGAGCCCGCTTGCCTAACTTCCACTATCTCCCAAAATAACAATAAAAATAACATTTTTAACCAACTTCAATAAGGAGGAGGTTCTAAATTCGACGCGTATATTTTTTTTTGTGTATGTACACCGATTACGCTGAGAATTGTGCTCCGATTTATTTACATAATTCTTTTTTTGTTTGACGCGGATTGTTGCCATTTGGTCCCCAAATATTTAATTCAGTTTGACCCAGTGGTTTTTATTTTAATTTATTCTGGTGTTTGCCTTGGCTCAAATTCTAATAAGCATGTATTAAATTTACTAAAAAGATATGGAGAAAAAATTGTTGAACCAAAAACAAAACCGACTTCAAAAACACTAAAAAGTCATAAATAATATAAGAATAGATACAATATCACAGTTTTAATTGAAAAAAATAACGGCGCTACTACAAAACGGTGGTTCACAGCTAGAGTTGCCAACTCCCATTCACAGCTATCCGGGACATTAGAAATTTTTATGCGGGACTTGGCCAAAAAAGTGCCGAAATGAGAAAAAAAACGTAATATAAATTAAATTTGTATTATTTAAAATCAAATTAACAAAATAAACTTTTTGCTACTACAAAATGATAATTATAACACCACATAGGAAAATTAATCAGTAATTAAAGCACTTTTCTCGATCAACTGAGCACAATCATGATTAGTTTTTATTTTTGAAAGATAGGAAAGTTTTTATTTTTGAAGTAGGTACCTACTTATTTTGTGATTTATGAAAGAGTACCCACTTATTATCTGATATTATTTTGTCTAACCGGCCTGGATTTACTATAAAGCGGGAAAATTAGCGTCCCGCACAGATGTGTTGCGGGACGCATTATTTGAGCCCTGGAAACGGGACGTCCCGCCTGACACGGGACGGTTGGCAACTCTATAATCACAGCTGTCTTAAGTTAGTCATGGTTTAAACATAACGCTGTCTCTACCTAACTTATTAACGAAAGTAAAACAGCAAACAACATATTTAAACCACGACTAACTTTTTTTTATTTCTCCACTTATTATTAATTACCTACTTATACTTTAAAAAAATATAAGTAAATATAAACATAAACATGACACTTGGAAACAGTACCAATACCTACGTGGATACTGGTCCCTGCACTAAGTAGGCACATTAGGCACGTATTTTAGACAATGTTTTGTAGTAAAGTAAGTGCGTAGGTTTCTTTAAGTGATACAGTGTTATTGAAAAGAAAGATAACGATGATGTAGAGACTATATTGTAGACTTATGTACGGACAACATCACATCAAGGTAAACCCTGTGGCATCTTATGTATGTAGTTGTAATAAGTACCATTTTGCAACGGAAACGTTTAGTCTGATATGCTGGCGTGTGTACAAAAAGCTGAAAATAATTAAGTAGGTCCTAGACACCAGTCATCACACCAGTCTCCTCGTCAATCTAGACTCTATCTAGAGCATTGATCAGACGCAAAAAAGAAAATGCCGGGTGTACGGATTTGGATAAAATCCATTTTTGAACTTTAATCTCAAATTCAAGTATAAAGAATAGGTGAAGGTTTCCAACCAAAGCAAGTAATGGAAGTACCCATATAGTAGTGAAAGAATTAAAATGAAATAACAAAAAAATATATAAGGTTCACGATCTCATTCCACGAAATAAGCGATTTCGAATCAAGTGAAATACAAAGTCCATGAGAACGATCACTCCGTCCATTACCATTATCACAGCTGGCCTTGCACCGAGATTCGCAATTCGGCAAGTTATTGATTCTGATTGCATCGGCAACCTTACGCTTTATCGCGTCTTATTATATCAGCAACCTTATGATTATGTCTTCATTTTGATAATGGTGCTATATTTAAAACAGAGCTTCCTTTTACTTGATTTCTTCCAAATGTGCGAACCTGTACGAAAACGATTTTATAACCGTTCTTTCTGCAACGGTAACAGTGCTTTAAGTCCATTTAAAAATAAAGAATGAAAATGCAAACAATCTTGATTGTTCTTTTTAATATATTCTAAGCCTATAATAAATCAAAATAATCTTTATTCAAAATTGACTTGATAGAAAGCTTTTTAACTCGTCGAAATTTTATACTACCACCCATAATACTTATTGGGTATTAGAGAAATTCAATGCAATAGGTACAATTATTTTCAACATTTAGATTAAATGACTGCCTAAACAATCGGGAGAACTATTTGTGCAATACTATTTAATTTTTGCGAGACTCATTTAAAAACCAATTATACAACCGAGTAACTACAAAAACAAGTCTATCTATTACTTATAATAAATCTGTAGAGAGGTCAATTCTGTACATGAAATATATTTCCAAAATAACTATCAGGGGGTGATTAGGGATCGACGGATTTTAACCAAACTTGGTGCAATTATTTTTCATACTCCTGCCCCCCTAGCACGTCCACCAAAACACGATATGATAAAGCGGTTTATCGCGGTTAACTGTCAAAATACAATAGGGTTTCGTCGTATTTTGACAGTTCACTGCGATACATCGCTTTATCGTATCGTGTTTTGGTGGACGTGCTACGGGGGCTGAGCTGGTTATAGTATACTTTTCATCACGCTACAATCAATAGGAGCAGAGCAGTGAAGGGAAATGTTGGGAAAACGGGAGAAGTTACTCCATTTTTTAAGCTTCCGTCGCGTATGCAACCTTAATCGTTAAAGCTACACAGAAATCCTGTATGACGGAAATGTTCTCCTTAAAATTATATAAAAAATATCCCACGACAGCATATGTCTATCTTTTATGGTTGACTCACAATAACACGTGTAACTCCCGATAGCTTAGCAGTTCGAAGCTTTATTTATTTATTTATTATATTTGTCTACTCTTACGTTTATAACACTCTCAGTCATCCCTAATTAAAAAAGTTAACATTATTAACTATTCCATAAAAAAGAATCATAGAAATCGGTATAGAAACACACACGGTATAAATATGTAAAAATTTTATGAAATGTGTCTTATTTGAAGAATAATTAAAAATGCTACCTAAAATTACGATTTCACGCGGACGAAGTCGTGGGCACAGCTAGTATTTCAATAAAGTGACTTAAAATCAAATTACTAATAAACCTCCGTCTATACAATTGACTCGGGCTTTTGAATTTATACTACCGGTATATTCTTCAAAAAGTAAAAAAAGTGTCCGACAGACACCGCCCACGGGACAATGATCTTTTTGTTTGGTTTTTTCTTAGTCTCGAGGTCAGACACGACTTATCTAAATCACTCCGTAGTTTCATGTGGAGATATCTTTTTATTATTACGATTTTGTAATAAGTACCTACCTACATCGTACCTTACCATTTGTTATTGCCATTGTAACGATCTTATTACTGACTGTAAGAACTATTATTGTTACTCTTACAAAATAGCATGTACCTATATAAAATAACTAACTGTGCCCGCAAACTACGTTTCGCCTTTAAAAACTTCAACGCTTTCTTAGTTATATCTATACTAATACAAACTTCCAACCCCCGTTTTATCCCCTTAGGGTGGAGTTTCGTAAAATCCGTTCTTAGTAGATGTCTACACCCTATAAGGATCAAGGTCTTCAAGGTTGTAGGTGTTATAGTTTCTGAGATTTCGTGATTAATCAGTGAGTAGTTATTCGCTTTTATATATATCTATACTAATCAGTGATTAGTATAGTAATGACAGATAATAATATGATACTAATATTATAAAGCTGAAGAGTTTGTTTGTTTGTTTGAACGCGCTAATCTCAGGAACTACTGGTTCGAATTGAAAAATTATTTTTGTGTTGGATAGTCCATTAATCAAGGAAGGCCTTAGGCTGTATAACATCACGATATTGTTATTTTCGGACATCCACGCGAACGAAGTCGCGGGCACAGCTAGTAAAAAATAAAAACATACCATGTATCTATTTAAAATAATTTGGAAGTGTACAGAGCAAGGAGGTTCTACGTGTAATAATTTTGCGCTTAATTTACCGCAAACGCCGCCGCCGCCTAAACCTCCGTGGTCTAGTGGATTAAGGTGTAGATCACCGGGGTTCGATTCCCCATCGGGGCAGAAGTTTTTCTACTCAGTTTAGTTGGTGGTAGGGCTTCTGAGCCCGCCTGGTTGGCTACCACCGTCTTACATAAGTTTGTCGCCATAATAACAATGTTAATAGCATCGTTGTGTTCCGACAATCAGAGGTAAGATAGCGAGTTCCTCAGTTGTTGAGGAATCCAGGTGAAACAAAAAAGTTGTATCTCTCTTTTCTGGCTGAATCTGATGTAGAAGAACTTGAGAAGCAGGTACATACACTCCCTCTCACACACACAGTATACACCACATAATAATAATACTATTATATAATTCTACTCGTGATAGTTTATAATTGTATATTTTTTTATTGTTTATGGGTAGACACTTGTCCTCATCTTGCCTGATGGTAAGCAAAGGTAGGGACTAAGGTGGAGCGTGCCTACTCATTAGGTGCCGATTTACTCTAGTCCTGAAAAGACCCGGATTGTATTATACGAGTAATATAGAAATGTATATTATGTGTTGCTAGTGTTAAGTAGAAATTATGTATTGTATTTGTTATATGGGATGTAGAGTCAGGTGTACGGACTGTACACAGGCTTGTCCTAATATTTTCCACAATATGTGGAAAGAAAATAAATAAATTTTGGATTTTTTATTATGAATTTAATAAGTCTTTATTACTTACATTTTATTATCAACATGTGAGAAAAGAAATTAAGTGAGAATCATGTTCGTATTCACATGATGTTAAGAATCGGATTTGTTGGCAGTTTCTTGAGAATAACAACATTTCTCTTAGGAATCTGATTTTTAATTGCTTCTACGTAGAACGTGGCACTATCTAATCAGAGGTTAAATGGGTTACAATGTTTAAAAATGGGCTAAAAGCCCGATAGCATAAGCGCGGCGGCGCTGTAATAGTTGGACAACTCATTATCTGAGACATTAGAAAAAATTCTTTACGATAACTCTTGTTAGATAATGAATACATGTAAGTTTTACTTAACGCAGAAGGTAAATATAAAAGCAGATACTTATATTCCTCTAGATAGCTGCTTTGTACAATGATTGAATGTGTTAATGAAATTATGTATGGATTCCACTTATATGGATATAAAAAAAATATAAGTCATTTTATCAAAAAAAATTCAACCACGCTGCTTTTTAAACTTATTGATTTACTTAAGGCGAGGTTTCCCAGGAACTCTACTCGTGCATGGCGACTGCTTTATTGCAAGGAATATAGTCCATAATTGCATAGCTTCTAATGTCGCTTACGCGCTGTGACCGAACGAAAATGTTACTTTTTATACATTTCATTCGATTTTTGGATAACTGGAGTACAAAATAAATAAAAAATATTTTACAAAAAATAAAAACCAACTTCAAAAACACTGAAAAGTTAAAAATAATAAAAGAATAGGTACAGACAACATCACACTTCTATATTGAAGCCGATGCCAAACGATGATCTCCTAGAAAGTCAAAAAATTTGTCACCGACTTCAATATAGAAATGTTTATAATTTAATACCAGCTTAGGGTTTTTCTCGATTTTCATTGGGGATCCAATGAAAATCGAGAAAAACCCTAAGCTTTATCAGATCCTGACTTTGAAATTCAAAGAACTTTATTTAATGTAAACATAGACTTTTATAGGCACTTTTGATGTCAAACCCAGTTGAAAATGCGTCAAATTTTGTCTCCTCTTTTAAATTTATAACATTACAATAATAGTTGGTATTTCACATACCTATTAATTTCATAAAAATAGTCATATACAACTACGCGCGGCAAAAAACCAGCTGTTAAATACGTCTTAGTTCAGTGGATGTTAAAGATTTGTATAGTATAGTAAAGAACAGTAACATAGAACAGCTGATTGAACAGCGATTTCCAAATTGGCTAGATGACAAAATTTTTTTTTTCTTTAATAGAAGCTCAATCATATAATAAACAGAAAGAAAAAATCGGTTTTCGAATAACTATAAAAACAACGAAGATATAAGGTATTAAAAAATTTTCTCCATCTCTTTCTAGCAAAACGGCAATTTACCAAGAGTTTATATGGCCGTACTCAACAATGACGTCACGGTTGATGTCGGATCTCTCTGTCTAATCGCCTTCAAATTATCAACTTCAAATGCTTGTATCTAATGTATTTCTAAGCCGATTTTAATTCTAATTTCACAGGACTGCATCTTTTTCCACGGTATTTTATTATTTAATGACGAAACGTAAAAATTAGAACCCAGTCATCATCCCAATTGGTCCCATAGTCAAAGTCATTCAGTTTGCTTGTCTGAACTAGCACACAAAAGACTAGTGTCTAAAGTTACTAATCTATACCAATTTATAAAGAGGAAAGATTTGATTGTTTGTTTGTTTGTTATTGAATAGGCTTCAAAACTACTGAACCGATTCTGATGAAAGTTGGTATAGGGATAGTTCGAGACCAGGGTAAGGACATAGGGTAATTTTCCTTCGGGAAAAATCTGACGGGAAAAGTTAGTTAAAATGCAAACAAAGTTGCATACGTTCAGCTAGTTTTATTTTATACTAGCTGACCCGGCGTACTTTGTATCGCCATCTTCTTTAACTCATTTACTGAAATGTTTGTTTAAATTATTGTAATTTTTATATTACACAAACCTTGTCCTAACAATAACGAATATATAAAACCAAGAATCATCCAATTTGGTGCAGTCATTCGAAAGTTATGTTAAGGCGTACATCATGCGTACATACATTTCGAAGATCCATTTTTAGGGTTCCGTAGCCAAATGGCAAAAAACGGAACCCTTATAGATTCGTCATGTCTGTCTGTCTGTCTGTCCGTCCGTATGTCACAGCCACTTTTCTCCGAAACTATAAGAACTACACTGTCGAAACTTGGTAAGTAGATGTATTCTGTGAACCGCATTAAGATTTTCACACAAACAAAAAAAAAAAGCAATAAATTTTGGGGGTTCCCCATACATAGAACTGATACTCAATTAAATCCTACGGAACCCTTCATGGGCGAGTCCGACTCGCGCTTGGCCGGTTTTTTATTTATATAGATAGGTACATGCTATTTTGTAAGAGTGAGTAGGTAAAAGTAAAGGAGTAATTGCAACAGTAACTCAAATCAATTACATTCATTAATTACTCACAAGGTAAGTATTCATACTTTGTCAATTTACGTAACTGGTTAAGAAAAGCTAAAAAAACTGATAATTTTTTTAGAGCTCAGGGGGCCTAGACAAATGGCAATCGTTTCCTAGCGAAACAATATCTAAATTCGTCATTGTCTCGGAGATAACGAAAATAAATTCCTAACCAACGTGACAGGATTGTAGCGATCGCTGTGTCGAATTGTTGTTTCTGTAGCAAAACAAAATATTGGTATTCTATTCAAAAAAAAATAACGGCCACCGTATTATGTTAATAGTATTCTAGAAATGGTAAAATAAATGATTATTTTTATGTCAGACAACCTCCTTGTGGTGCACCCTGGGCAACCCGGCAGATTCTCTGCCGCGGGTTAATAGTCTGACGAGAGGACCCCAATGGGGGGGGGGGGGGGCGTGGGATGGCGGGGTCAACCCGGCGGGCCAACTATGTTTGGCCACCGGTTCATGCGGGGAAGGGCGAAATCCCCTCATCTTGTGGTAAGAAGAGGTGTGGCTTTCGCTGGAAGTCGATTTCGGCTGGCGGAGGTGAGGCGATTCTTATCGCCATGGTGCTTTGCATCTTATGGGGATTTTCCCTGAGCTTCAGCTCACCGCGCGGCGGTGGATCCAGTGGGGTCTGCCGTCGGGCAACCCGTTACCGGGGGTTCGGCGCAATGAGCGTCGGACCGCGTGGAAGACAACCACAATAAAAAACCAACTTTGGGGTGTAGAGCGGCGCGCAATTCTGTGTCTTTGCAAAGGCGAGATTATCCCTGTACGAGATTTCTTCCAGCTAACATTTCATAAATTACCCAGGAATTGTTTAAAGTGGCCTAAGGTGCGTAATTTTTGCAGAGAGAATTAAGGATAAGGTTGCATCATTTCCAGTCCCAGCTTTATAATAAATAAATAGGTCAGGCAGGACCCGATAAAACCAATAAATGTGATGACTGCCTACGGGGTTATTTCACCTAGATCTAGTAATCTATCATTAGGGTCTCAAATCATTTGCGAGTCGTACAAGAGTCTGCAGTATCTGCAGTCTTAGGTCGAATTAGAGGAGGCGTGGCGAAATGAAAAAAACAAATTAGTTAATTAAAACAAACAACTCACTCGTTCACCAGGCCGGTGGACGCGTATCTGTCGGGCCTGCTCCTCCTGTAGACCTGCACGATCTCGGTGGGCGGGCGGTAGGGCCGCTTCGACGGCGTCCGCAGCACGGCCTCGAGCGCGGCGCGCTCCGCTACGGACACGACGGACGCGCCGCCCGGGGTGCTCTCCGCGAACACGGGCCCGTAGCGCCTGAACATGTCTGCGTGCAAATCTCTCATTGTGACAGCGGGTGCAATCGATCTGAACTCGCCGCAGCTAGGTAATGTCATGCAACTCAAAAACACCGCAGCTCTAGAATTTTTTTTTTTTTTTTTATTGCAGAAAGTTGGCAAACAAGCAAACTGCCCACCTGATGGTAAGTGGTAACAGTCGCCTATAATACATGTGGCTCTTGTGAGATTCGCAGCAAAACTGCAACCCCCACAAGAACCACAGTGTACGTTGCCAACTCGTGACACAAGATGTAAAGTCACAGTACCCAGTAATTTCACTGCCATATCTTACCCTTCAAACCGGAACACAGCAATGCGAGCACTGCTGCTTTGCGGCAGAAATAGGTAAGACGGAGGTACCTAAGCAGACGACCCTGGTACAGAGTCTCCCTCCAGTGCGAATAGCGACGTTGTCTTAAGGCGCTGCTTTCCCGTTTTATACAATTTCGATTAACTGTACCGCCACGAATATAAAACATGCAGTTCTCAAATTCATATATTATGATATTGTTGAACATTTTATCTAAACATTCTTAAAGACAGAAACATGATTAATAATATTTCAGTAGATAGAAAAAAAATCCAAAGATTACTCTGTTTGATATTTTAAAACAGCTGTGAATCAGAAAATAAAATAATAAATGACATAAAAGTGTAACCAATAGATGTGCATTTTTATTGTCTAGAAAATTGCAAAAATATTTTTTTTATTTGGTACTCCAGTTTTCCAAAAATCGAATAAAACATGTAAAAAGTAACGTTTTCGTGCGGTCACGGGAGCGTATGCGACATTAGAAGCTATACGATTATCAACTATATTACCTCGCAATAAAGGAATCGCCGTGCATGCGTAGATTTCCAGGAAAACCTCGCCTTAAGATTTTTTTATTTTATTTTAAACTCTTTATGTACAATCTCGCGTCGGTGGCGCTGTGGCCTCGGCACTGGACTATGTTCCGAGTAGAATCGGGAGGCCCGCGATCGATCCTGCCATGTACCAATGTGTTTTTCGTTTCACGAATTTTATAGGTACATTTATCTGACGCTCCTACGGTGAAGGAAAACATCGTGAGGAAACCTGCATACACCTGCGAAGTAATTCAGCTTCAGGACACGTCCATTATTTTTTTATATATAATAATGGACGTGTCCTGAAGCGTCCTTAATTCGACGTCCTTAATTTTCGAGGGTGGTAAAAAGTAACCCTGTATATATTCAGCCATGTAGATCTTAAGGTCGCTCTTAATAATAATAATAATAATAAATACTTTATTGCACACAAAAATATAGAAACAGAATTTTTTTAAATCAACACATGTACAACACAGGCGGCCTTATTGCTAAAAAGCAATCTCTTCCAGGCAACCTTGGATCAGGGAAATACAGAAAGGGAATTCAAATCGGGGATGGGTGCAGTAGTAGCTAAATATGGACAACGAAGGAGTGATTTAGCTAAAGATTTAAGGATAGGAAGTGATTTCGAACTTGATTCTTAAAGGACTCCAGTGTACGAGCTCTCTTAATACTCTCAGGGAGAGAGTTCCATAGCCGAACGGCATATGCGGGAAAAGAGTATGAAAGAAAATCAGTACTGTGGGGTGGAATGTCAAGAGTTAAATTAAAATTCGATCGTAAAATACGACACGAAGAAGTGGACCGAAAAGAGAACTGTGACTTTAGATATGATGGGGAAGTTGGAAGAAACAAAACATTGTAAAGTAGGGATAGAACATGTAAATCTCTGCGCTGGCGAATTGGGAGCCATTTAAGTTGAGAGCGATAGTAAGAAACATGGTCAAATTTACGCAGATTAAAAATAAACCTAATGGCCACATTTTGTAGACGCTCCAAGTTGTCTAATAACTCCTCCGACAAACCCGCCCACGCGGCGTCAGCATAGTCAATTAAGGAGAGTAGAAGTGATTGAGCTAACACTGTTTTTGTAGCCATTGGGAGAAAGTTACGGAATCTGTTGATAGAATAATATGCGGCAAACAGCTTCTTGCGAACAGCTTCAACCTGAGGTCGCCATGATAGGCACTGATCAAAAACTATACCTAGATTTTTCACGGATTTGCTGAATGGAATGACTGTTCCATCAAAGATCACTGCTGGCAGCAAACTGTAATCAATACGTGAAATGAAATAGGAACTGCCGATAATGATTGTCTGTGTTTTGCATGGATTAATAACAAGACCGTAATATTTACTCCAGTTGTCAATTATACTAAGATCAGTGTTGGTTATCGAGATAGCCTGTGGAAAATCAGATAGTGGGGCTTGCGTGTAGATCTGCAAGTCATCAGCATACAAGTGATAGAGACATGAAAGTGATTGCGTAATGGAATTTATGAAAATCGAAAAAAGAAGCGGAGACAATACGCCACCCTGGGGGACACCGGCAGCGATAGTGCACCAATCAGACAAGGAGTCCTCAATGCGTATTCGCTGCCGACGTTCCAACAGGTAACTATGAAACCAGTCAATTACGGTAGGAGATATGCCAACAGAACGTAGGATACCAGTGAGCACATCAAAATCCACCGAATTGAAGGCATTGCTGAAATCCAAGAGCGTAAGTAGTGTAAGTTGGCGATTTTCCATGCCCTGGTGAATGTCGTGAGTGATTTTAGCTAAAGCAGTAGTCGTGCTATGACCCACGCGGAAGCCGGATTGTAAAGGGTTCAAAAGTTTGTTAACATTGAGGAATCTGAGAAGTTGTCGATAGACAAGTTTTTCAAGGACTTTGGAAAGGAACGGGAGAATGGAGATAGGCCGAAAATCAGAAAAGGAGCCAGGATTAGTCTTATATCTCTTATATCTCTGATAATAGCGACGACTCTCATAATGCAAATGTAAAGCTTGACGTATTCCTGACTGTATATACACAGAAAGCTCCAGCATGTAAGCGTAACTTTTCGGTTTTTTTATTCGTAAAAAAGTTGTAATTTTCGCGGTGAACCGTAAACGCTTACCCACCAGTGAGACAAATCGGGTTTGAAGACTAAGCGAACTTTCAATAGCAAAATTCTTAAGCCTTAACACACACATACACACCTAGAAATGAATTTTTAAAATCAAAGTGCTGGTGATTAGACCTTTTGTTTTTAGGTTAATTACATTTTGCCTCAAGAACCTTGCATTCTTGATTGAATAAATTTAGAACTGCACACGGATAAATTTAGATAAATAAAGCGTGGCACAGTTTTAGGCAAACGTGCCACATCAGCGCCGTACTACCATCAGCTAGGGATGTTAGCCAAAATCTTAATGATTACAGTAAAACTTTCCCAATACCTTCATATGCCTCGTGCAGCTTGTTCATCTTGTATCGGCTCCAGAACAGCCAGCGCGTGCCGAGGAAGGGCAGGGCCGGGGGGCCGGGTAGCTTCGTGGCGGGGCGGGCTTCTGGCGCGATGGTGAATAAAGCAGTGACCGCCATCAGCACCGCTGTCACCATCACCAGCAGCGCGGGCACTGCCGACCAGTCGATCAGCGGTGGAGACGTGATCTACGGATAAGATGAAGCTTAAAGCGGCTTTAGATTTGACTAAATTCAGAATTCAAATTCCTTGGGGCCTTCTTTTTATGACAGTCTAAATGCCTTGCCTAAATGGAGTCTTTTCATTCAGTGCATTGAATTTAGCCAAGTGTAGAGTGCCTTTTAAAGAGTAAAGATCGACTTAATTTTTTTTTTATATTTATTTCAAACTTGTCAAAGTATTGTAATGTAACTAGTAGTGTGGTCATCTCATATTATTTGTTAAATCTGTTACTACTAATTTAACTTATAATTAGAAAAAAAAATCGAAAGAATTCGCGCCAATGCCTTTTTTGTCAGTAGCCGAACCGCAGCCCAATTCACGCATTCACCAAAAAGATCGCCGGCTTTTAGTCTCATTTTTTAAAATAAAATGTTCTTCTTTTTTTGTAGCAGCAACAAGTCTAGTCTTTGTTCAATATGAATTAAGGCTTTAATATTGGATTGGATTATTTTTTTTTATATATTTTTAATATTATAAGTAGAGTGTAACACGGCGCTAAATCCCATTATAACACCGTTTCTATTTACATACCTAATAACTTTGTATATAAGTACGAGGTGACTAAGAATATGACCTATTCCTGGATGGAAATTATATTAAGGTCATTTGCAACAAATTAACCCCATTATGTAGAGGTTGAAAATAAGCGGATTCTGAGATACTTATCGGGCTTTTAAGATCTTCTGAAATTTTCTGCCTGGTCATTGAAAAGCATTAAAATAAAAAATATTCACTTGTGGGCACTAAATTGATACTTATCTGAAAGCTTGTAAGCTAGGAATGTTTTTAAATACAAATGTCGATAAAAAGTTCCAATATCTTAGAAACAAATGGTCCTAATTTGCGATATACCTTCTTTTTATTTTTAATTATAAAGAAAATTATTATTTACAACGTATTCAAATAACTTAAGACTTAGTGTAAATCAGATGCATAGTCACCGTGAGAAATCAAGAACCAGTCCATGCTTACAAATAATAACGCAGTATATATGCTTAGTGTTAGCTAGTAGAATTGTGAGTTCAAACCAAAGCATTTTTGCCCGTCATTGTAATCAGAGACTTTATAATAAGACAGTTCATACCTTTTTATCATATCGCGTTTCAGTCTACAAGTGGAAATCGTTTTATAGGGAAACGATATCTAAATTCGTCATCGTCTCTGAGATAACGAAAACTAATTCCTAGCAACGTAACAGGATTGTAACGATCGCTGTGTCGAATTGTTCTTTCTATAAAAAAAAACATAATATTCGTTATCTACACAAAACAAAGTAATGGCCACCGATGTTATTCGTATTCTAATAAATAGTAAAATAAATGATTAAATTTAATAGTTAAGTTTAATTTTTAATGAATACTGAGTTATTTTGAGTAGTATATGAAAAAACAGTTCGCTTCTTTATCGATTCGTTGCGAACCAATACTTTGTCTTCCACTAGTTTGATCGATTTGCCACGTGATTTAGCGATGACATTTGTCAATCTCATACATTTTACTCGTTTCTAACTTCGTTAACGTTTTTGAATTGTTACTTTGTCTAGGCCCCCTGATGCCGAACAAACACACGCAATGATCGCTTAGAGTAGGGGTCAAAAAATATTGAAAGCGCATATATAGAGCGCTTTTACAGCATATAGTTCTAGCTCGTTCCACTGCAGTTTTTTGAAATATTGTTTTAAACAACCAAGATAAGGCCCCTGACGCTAAGCGGTCACTATATCCTGAGAAAGTTCGCGAATAGTCACTTACGCGTTGCCAACAGGGTTGCCGCTTTTACCAGAGGGAGACTGTTCTGACTGTACCGTACCAGGGTCGTCTGCTTGGTTACCTCTGTGTTACCCATTTCTGCCGCAAAGCAGCAGTGCTTGCATTGCTGTGTTCCGGTTTGATGGGTAAGATATGGCAGTGAAATTACTGGGTACCGTGACTTTACATCTGATGGCACAAGTTGGCAACGTACACTGTGGTTCTTGTGGGGGTTGCAGTTTTGCTGCGAATCTCACAGGAGCCACATGCATTATAGGTGACTGTTACCACTTACCATCAGGTGGGCAGTTTGCTTTTTTACCAACTTAATTGCAATTAAAAAAACCCCACCACGCCCGCAGCAAGCACGACTGGCAAAGTAGCTTTTTGCCGAAAAAATGTCTTTAAACTGGCAAATATAATTTTCCCTAAATACTCGTAGATGAAGAATGGCATGTTTTCAAATATCGCTCCTTCTGTTACTTTCAATTTCTTAGGAATTAACGGTTAGCCATTTTCCGACGCTTTTGTAGCATATAATTGTCTTTAACAAACGTTTAATGAATTTATTTTTTTGACAAATACCGAAAAAATAATCTCTCCGATTTTCCATAATTTGTATGTGATGCTTCCGCTAAGGTCGCCCTTGCTGCAATTCATTGAGTTATATTAATTATTACTCTTTGGATGATTCGTCGGATTTTATCAAGTTACAATATTAGCTTCATAAATAACAGTCACGGAGAGAATAATAACCTACCTACCTACCTACCTACATATATTTTTTCTTCAATTGCTTTTTATCAACTACGAAGTCTATTACCCGGATGACACTGTAGTTCGTTGAACTTTCGAGTGGCAGTATCTCATTTTTTATAATACAATTGAATATATATGTATCCCAGGCTCGGGGAGCAATTCCACTGATAAACGAAATCGAACCGAAACCGAACCGTGGCATTTGACCAATCAGAACACGTCGTTAGGCATCAACAAACATTAAATGGAAATCTATGCAATCGGATTGGCGGAAAATAAAGTCGCGACTTAGATTTCGTTTTCATTGGCGCTGGCAACCGACTGATCCGATGCGTTCCGGATTGTGTTTGACAGCTGAACCGGTTTGAGGCGGTACACTTTGTTAATTAATTTCTATTCTGTTCTTCCTAAAACAGGACGGAAACGTAAGCTCTGTTGCCAGCCTTATATAGTAGAATCGGCCCTGTTCGAAATTTTGTTTGTTATCGCGATCGTCGACCCGTGAGACCGTTGGAAGCATTCGCTCTTGACATTGAATATGCGCAGCCGTCGAACCTTACGTAAGTAAGCGGCTAGACCGCCGCAGGCGCGGCCCACGCGCACCGCAACATTGTTGCACATTTAAAGTTTCGACAAACTGTACCTGATGCAAATGACTCTGATTGTCAATCAGGGTTTAATAACCGATGATATTGAGCCCACTGTGGACTTTCACGCGTAAAAATTCTGCAATGTTTGCTAGGTTTGTTTCGTTTTATATATTTCGAGACTTAAATTGGACTCCATCTAAACCTATACTTGCTTATGAAAAAATTTCGGCATTGAAATTAAATTGTATACTCTCTATTCCTAAATAAAAACTACTAATGAATGGTATTTTGTACTTGAATTTTTAAGAGAGTAAGTTCTGGCTCATACTCTTTTTAACCGACTTCAAAAAAGGAGGAAGTTCTCAATTCGATGCGTATGTTTTTTTTTGTGTGTATGTTACGCGATTCGCCAATTGTGGACCGATTTTCAAAATTCCGTTTCTATTCGATATAGTATAATCTAAGGGTGGTCCCATGGTCGCCAAAGTTAGGATCTGATGATGGGATCCCATGAAAATCGAGGGAAACCCTTAAATTTTAAGGTGTGTCTAACGTGTTTTGTGTGTATGTTACGCGATTACTCCGCCAATTGTGGACCGATTTTCAAAATTATTTTTGTATTTCATAGAGTATACTCCCGGAGTAGTCTCAAGGTCACCAAAGTCAGGATCTGATGATGGCATCCCATGAAAATCGAAGGAAAAACAAAAAAGATATCATTCACTAAAAAGTTAACAATAAAAAATATTTTACAAAAAATAAAAACCGACTTCAAAAACACTGAAAACTTAAAAATAATATAAGAATAGGTCATAAGTAAGACAAATTTTAAGACTTTCTAGGAGATCATCGTTTGCACTCGGGGAATGGCTAACGCCGATCCCGAGTGTGTCTCTACGGAGGTAGAAGTTGCTCTGGAGGGTGTTTTAGCCAGGTATGGGGTTACCCAGGTAACCCGAGTCCAATGGCATATCCTTGGGGCGGCTTTGTCAGCTTTCAGCCCCTTGTTGAATCGTAAAGAGATTCCCACGCCTCAAAAAAAAAAGGAGATCATCGTTTGGCACCGATTTCAATATAGAAGTGTGATGTTGTCTGTACCTATTCTTATAAATTATTTTTAACCTTTCAGTGTTTTTGAAGTCGGTTTTTATTTTTTGTAAAATATTTCTTCTACCCTTTTTAACCGACTTCAAAAATGCGTATGTTTTTTTTATGTTATGTTACGCGATTACTCCGCCAATTGTGAACCGATTTTCGAAATTCTATTTATTTTGGATAGAGTATACTCCTGCGGTGATCCCATTGTTACCAAAGTCAGGATCTGATGATGGGATCACAGGAAAATCGAGGGAAACCCTTAAATACCCCTTTATATAATTTTCTTGTTTCAATTAGGTGGTCCAAACCGCCAATTATGCGCCAACCACATTACCTAAATTACCACTAACAGTATTGCCTAAATAGTATTTAACTACTCCATACTGTAGTAATAGGTAGGTACGAGTATGTTACGATATCGGGTTCGAGTATTTGTTACAAACAAGATCTTTGCGGATACTGTGATCTAAATCTTATCGATTAGCCGTGACAAATTGATATAACGTGGACCAAAAAGTTTTCCAGATTTACACAAACCAAACCAGTTACCCACTTAACAACTTTATTCGATAGAGGATTGGGCCCCTCTTATCTTTTAAAAGACATGAATGATTTGAAAAACGTCTCACTGGAATCATACAATGTGTAAATATTATGATAACAACGATATTTTTATATCTGTTACTTTACATTCTTTTCTTGTTGCTATCGGTAGCAGACGAGCCAGAGGCCCACCTGTTGGTAACTGGTAACCACCGCTCATAGACATCCGTAATGGGGCATACCTCAGTTACTGCCTATATACCTGGAGAGAAGTGCTCTTTTAAACCTCGTTTGAAGTTGGCCATATCGTAGCGCTTAGGAAACACCGCAAGAGTTCGTTCCAGGGTCTGCACGTACAACCACTGCGCCGCGGCACAGGACCTCTTGTGTCAGACCGCTGCGCAGTGGGGTGTGGAGTTGGCGATTGTGTCGGAGCCGTATTACGTTCCACCACAGTCGCCCAACTGGTTGGTGGCGGCGGATGGTTCCGCCGCCTTAATGCGGGTGGCGCGTGGCACAGCCCCCTCTCTCATTGTAAGAGAGAGGGGTACTGGCTACGTGGCCGCCATGTGGGGGGGAATGTTGGTCGTGTCGACCTACTTCTCCCCCAATCGCAGCCGGGCGGACTTCGCGGTCTTCCTGGCTGCGTTAGAAGGGGTCGTCCGGAGGACGGCCCCGGTACCGGTACTTATCGCGGGGGACCTCAACGCATGGTCTACTGCGTGGGGGTCCTCCAGAACCAGTCCGAGGGGTGGAGATTTGGAGTCCTGGGTTCTGTCCCTGGGGCTCCAGATTTTGAATAGGGGCTCCACCCCTACCTGCGTCCGGGTGCAGGGCACGTCGGTGGTAGACGTGTCATTTGCTACCCCCTCCCTCGCCCGTCATATCAACGACTGGCGAGTAGAGGAAGATGTGGAGACCCTATCGGACCACCTTTATGTCCGATACGAGGTCTCCACGGCATCCCAAGGGGCCCCGAACAGCAGGGGCTCCGCGTTGAGCGCCTTCCCTCGATGGGCGCTCACCAAGCTCCGCCCGGATGTAGCGGAGGAGGCGGCGATGGTGCGGGCGTGGGCAGAAGTGCCGCCCCACCTCGCCGGGGATGTCGACGGCATGGTGGAGCTCTTCGCAGATGACATGAAAGTCGTCTGCCAAGCCGCCATGCCTAGGGCGCAGGCTTGCCCCGAAAGGGGGCAAGTGTACTGGTGGACGCAGGAGATTGCGGACCTACGTACCGCCAGTATGAGGGCCAGGCGCGCCTACGTGCGTTGTCGTAGGCGCGCCAGAACTACACCCGACGAGGAAGCTGAATTTCGTCGGGTGTATACGGCAGCCAAGAAGGCCTTGCGGAACGAAATCTGCAGGGCCAAGGAGGAGTCCAAGGAGCAGTTTATACGGCTCCTGGACGATGATCCGTGGGGGCGTCCGTACCGGGTGGTGAGGGGGAAATTTAAAGCTTCCGCTCCCTCTACCTCCGCTATGGACAGTGGGCTGCTGGACCGTGTGCTAGGGACTCTGTTCCCCGATCTCGGTCCGTTCCAGCCCCCCAGAATGGTCCCCCCGGATGCTCCTCCGGAGGAAGTGGCTGTCGCCATCCCTCCCGTGTCGAACGTGGAATTTGACACGGTGAGGGAACGGATCCGGCGCAAAAAGAAGGCGCCGGGACCGGACGGTGTCCCAAGCAGGGTTCTAGCCCTCGCCCTGGGACACCTCGAGGAGCGGTTCCGAGCGGTGCTTGACCTATGCATCGCCTCGGGCCGCTTCCCTAGTCGGTGGAAAGCGGGCAGGCTCTGCCTGCTAAGGAAGGAGAGCCAGTCTGCGGATTCCCCGACTGGGTATCGGCCGGTGGTGCTACTCGACGAGGCCGGGAAGTTTTTCGAGAAGATTCTCGCTTCCCGCATCGTCGAGCACCTAGAGGACCGGGGGCCGGACTTGGCTAACAACCAGTTCGGCTTCCGCACCGGCCGGTCCACGATGGATGCGGTGGCTCTCCTCAAGGGGTGGACTGAGGAGGCCACAGCTCGTGGGGAGACTGTTGTCGCGGTGTCTCTTGACATCCGCAACGCTTTTAACAGCCTGCCCCACGAGTGCATAAAGGAGGCACTCCGCTTCCACCGGGTGCCTCCGTACCTCCGTGCCCTCGTGGAGGACTACCTGCAAGGCAGGTCCATCCTCTACGAGGGGCCGGATGGGTGCGTCCATACGTGGGCAATGGCGGCAGGTGTGCCCCAGGGTTCCGTACTAGGTCCTCTACTATGGAACCTGGGGTACAATTGGGTCCTGCGAGGCGACCTCCTTCCACGAATGGAGGTCGTCTGCTTCGCCGACGACACGCTTGTCGCGGCGAGAGCAAAAACGGGGGAGGAGGCGGCCCACCTTGCGTCGGTCGGCGCTTCACTGGTCGTTCGACGCATCCGCCTCCTGGGCCTGGACGTCGCCCTCGATAAAACGAGGGCCATGATGTTCCACGCCTCTCGTCGCAGGATCCCACCGGGGCTCCGTGTCCGAGTGGAGGGGGTCCGCATACCGGTCGAGGCACACCTTAAGTACCTCGGCCTGGTTTTGGATCCCCGATGGAGCTTTGAGGAGCACTTCAAGCTCCTCACTCCACGGCTATGTGCCGCCGCAGCCGCACTCGGACGGGTCCTCCCTAATGTGGGAGGGCCAGGATCGGCGTGCCGTCGACTATATCACGGGGTGATACGGTCGATGGCACTCTACGGAGCCCCGGTATGGGCGGAGTGCCTTTCCCCCCGAACGGTGGCCCTCTTGCGACGTCCGCAGAGGGTCATAGCAACCCGGGCCGTGCGAGCTTATCGCACGGTTAGCCACGGCGCGGCCTGCGTTCTTGCGGGCCAAACGCCGTGGGATGTCGATGCACGTGTACATGCAGAGGTGTATCGACATCGGGTTGCCGTTAGAGAACGGGGGGGACGATCCGCTCCTCAGGAAGTGGAGCGGGTTCGTACCCAAGCGCAGAGGGAGGCTCTGCGTCGATGGGGTGAGGCACTCGCCTTCCCAGCTGCCGGCCACCGGACGATCGAAGCGATACGTCCGGTGTTGGAGGAGTGGGTAGGGCGCCGGCAGGGCAGCCTCACGTTCCGCATGGTGCAGATACTGACCGGACATGGTTGTTTCGGTCACTATCTGCATCGGGTCGCGCGTCGGGAGGAAACGCCGCAGTGTCATCACTGCGACGCTCCCGACGACACTGCCGAGCACACCCTGCTGGTGTGCCCGGCCTGGCGACGCCAGCGCAGCGAACTTAACGTTGCGCTGGGAGGCGGAGACCTCTCGCTGCCGAGCATGGTCGTGGCCATGCTCCGTGGCGGGGCGGAATGGGGGGCTGTCGCCTCCTTCTGCGAGGACGTCATCTCGCAGAAGGAGGCCGCGGAGAGGGAGCGGGAGAATGATCCTCAAGCCGCTCCCATCCGCCGCAGACGGACAGGCAGGCGAAGGCGGGCATTCGCGCAAGCAATGCCCGTCTAATGACCCTGCCGTGGAGGCCTGCGTGCATGGTTGGCCCCGTGTACGCCGCCGTAAGGCCCTCCGTCTGGGGATTGCCCTGGTGTTCTCGGGCAATCCCCCCTTGGCGATAGCCCGACCAGTTAGGTCGGGCTAGCCCGGGCGCGTTGGTAGTGGTAGTCGCAGTGTGGACCCTACCACGCGCGTCCATAAGGGCAGGAAGAACACCGGGGGGTTTAGTGGGTAGGCTTGGCACTCTGCCGGGAGAGCCCCACACACGCTCGTCGTCTAGCCAACGGCGAGTACGGTGCGGTCACGCATTCCCCTCGAAAAAAAAAAAAAAAAAAAAAAAAAAGGGGTCTGCACGTACGTGGAAGAAATGAACACTGAAACCTAGACCAGATCGGTTCCAGGTGGTACGGATAAACTGCACTGCGGTGGCGAGTGGTGCGATGGTAAAATGGTGAAGAAAGCGCCATTACAAACAGTTCCTTAGAGCACTCTCCGTTAAAGAGCCGTAGAGCACGCAGACTACGTAGTAACTATTATCTAATCTGTGACGCAGAGGGAACCAAAGTCCCTCCTCTGCTCCAGCGTCTCCATTGAGGCCGTGATATAGGGATCCCGAACGATGCGGAATGCACGCCTTTGCAGGGAGTCAAGAGAGTCAAGCTGATATTTGCGAGCTCTTGCCCAGAGGTGCGAACAGTACTCCATAAGCGGCCGAATTTGTGTTTTGTAAAGCATTGGGCGCTGGCTAGAAGTGAAGTACTGCTTTGCTCTGTTCAGGACGTTCAGATTTTTGCTCGCCAATTTGGCTATATCTTTCAAATAACTCCCAAACTGCACTTTAGCAGAAACTTCCACAGCGAGGATTCCAATACCATCGGACATACGAGGATCAACCCCATGTAACTGGGGCACTACGTTAATACTTGTGAGTGGTTTAAAACATACCTCACTGATAGTGTTCCCTATCAGTGAGGTATGTTTTAAACCACTCACAAGTATTAACGTAGTATAGTGTAGTATATAGAAAGTTAATTGTTGTCACTTATGGAAAAGATGGTAAAAAGATGCTCTCGGCCCCCTAAACAGTTACTCAAGGTGTGCCACAGGGCTCAATATTGAGTCCTGTTTTATTCACAATTTTCACTTCTGATCTTCCTCAGAGTATAAAGTCATGCAAGTATCATCTATATGCGGATGACACTCAATTATATTATTCATTCGATGCTAAAGACACACAAAAATCTATTCACAAGATCAATTCTGATTTGCAGAATATCTACGAATGGTCTGAAAATAATTCGTTGGTTCTTAATGCTATTAAATCACAGGTTTTAATACTGGGTACCAAATTTCAAATAAAAAAAGTAAAAGATTGTAACGAAGCAGTTTCTATTGGTAACGTTTCTTAAAAGAGGTTAAATCTGCGCGAAATTTAGGGTTACTCTTGGATGGGGAGCAAAAGTATGAGGATCATGTCAACAGCAAAATTAGAAATGCGTTTTTCAAGCTTAAAATTTTATATCAGATAAGACCATATTTGAAAGAAGAGTTACGATTGCTTTTGACTGATTCTCTGATTTTGTCCCCTTTTAACTATTGCAGTAATGTGTATGGCCCAAAGTTACGCGTACGCACTGAACAAGCTATCCAGCGAGTGCATAATGCTTGCATCCGTTTCTGTTACAACGTGCCAAGAAGAGAATATATAACACCGTATCTCAATAAAAAGGGTATTCTCAATATGAAGGCCAGAAGGGAACTGCAATATGCTTGTACGATTCATAGAGTAGTCTGGAACAAAGCACCTGAATACTTATTTGAGAAGCTTACCTGGGCTAGAGATAACAGTCAAAATAAAATCCTGCGGTCCATAACAAAAAACGTATTGATATTACCTAAGCACAACTCCACATGGTATCGTGGATCCTTTAAATTTTATGCAGCGAGCATCTGGAATGATCTGCCTCCCCCAATGAAATTAAAAATGAGTGAAAAGTGTTTTAAGAAAAATTACAAGGCAGCCTTACTAAGTAAACAATTAGCTGCACAAGATCTTATTGTTGGGTATTGGAAATTGCTAGCCTTAAGAGATTTCTTCGAATAGGTATGATATACAACATACATTCATCACACACACACACACACAGACACACACACACACCACATGACACACATACCTACCTCCTTACTGCACATACAATTCTCTTTATATTAAATAAATTTTCTTGTGTTACTATAGAAACTATTTAGCCCTCATGACTCATTTCTCGCTTAGGATCATTAGAGAAACAGGAGTGACTGAAAATCAGCGCTATCTGGGATCCTGGATCGTAGATGAGCTTATGCTGAGTCACCTCCTTTTGCTCTCCTTTTTGTCCTGTATTGTGATAAATTCTGTGTACTTACCTTATGTGGAAAGCAATAAACGAAATTTATTATTATTATTATTATTAAATAGGTCCTTCGCAGTAATGCGCACGTACTTGTGTCTTTTTGGGGTGGAACTTGACAAAGTTCTTTGCACCCCGACTCGCCCTAGAGGGTCTTCGACTTCAAACACAAGTCGCAGCTGCCTTTGTTGCAACGAAATCCGAGGGAAGTTCTGTTGGTCGGTATACCGCACTTCACCATACCGTCATCCGCATAACAATGTTGATAATGTTTAATTTCTAGGAAAAACGATTGTTCTGCAACTAGAAAGCTCACATTGACCTACAAGCAAAAAAAATAACAAAAATAAAAACAGAGTTCAAAAACACTGAAATGTTTAAAATAATATAAGAATATAGGTACAGACAACATCACATTTCTATATTGAAGTCAGTGTCAAAGTTTAAGACTAGGAGATCATCGTTGGGCAAGTTAATTTTCGAAATCCCGCCTTAGTCACGTCGACTAATTTTCATGTACTGATTTATTCATTTCACAACGATATTTGCTCAATAAGCAATGGTGTAGACTTGTAGACTTCAGTTGGTTTACTGTATGATTAAAAATCGAAACACGATAGACGGACTGACTTGTTTACAAATTCGCTTAGTAAACAACTAAACATCAGGATATTTGACTGCGATATGTGACAATGTGACCGCCCTCATTTTTAATTTGCTTCGATTATTTAGATAACATACACGCGCTAGACGTTTGTATGTACATAATCTTTATGTACGCGATGTCTAGAGCTTATTCGTCAACGCCTCCCATTATTTAACTAGTCAACACATTTATACGAGCATAATTTCGTAGACTGTTCTGACTCGTGGATCACAGACTAGTTTTTTGCGACCTTAGTTACTAGCGAGTCAATCACGAAGGTTTGATCCCTTTTTTGAGATATCAGATAATAAGAAATAATTACCCGTCATCGTTAGTGGGAACAGCCCCCTAACCTAAGAACGGGATGGAGCTATACGCAGCAAGAGCGGTGTCTCTGTTTCAGTATTGTTTTAATCTTGCTATAAGCGATCACGGTAAGGCAATACGGCCCCAGGACCGCCCGTAACGGCTATTATTATTATTATTCGTTAATTGCGTCACTGCGACCTACAAAGATATATTGTGACTATCCTCCAAGTAAGACTTATTAGGCCTTACATGTGCTCCTTTAGCTAGGCACTGCCTAAGAATGATAAGATATTCTCAGCTTGGATTGTTTTTATATCGTCTGGGTCGAGAATGTGTCTCCCCAGTTGTCGGTTTCTTATGTGAATAAGGGGTTCACAAAAGCACAGGCGGTGCATTGATGTTTCACGCCCTTTTCACAGAATCAGCAAACATCAGTTTCTTTTAGTCTCATATTGATGAGATGCCTGTTCAGCTGCTTGCAGTGGTCAGTCAGAGCCCTAATCATCACGCTCAGGTTGTCCCTGTTGAGCTTCAATAGCTCGTCAGTGCGCTTACGGGAGTATGGTTGGATTAGTGCTTTTAAATGTGTTAACCCAGGCGTTCTTTGCTATTCCGCTTTTGCCTCTTGGAGGAGATGTGTTTTTAAGTTTTGCATAGCCTGGTTCTTTGAGATACCTTAGAAAGGCTCTGGGCCAAACTGTAGTCCCTGGGCCCCAGACTTTGCTAGCTCATCGGCTTTTTCGTTACCAATGATTCCAGAATGACCCGGTACCCATTTGAGGGTGATCTTGCTTCGCTGCCCCACGTCATTTAGTTTTTCCACACAGTCTTTTACCAGCTTCGATTTTATAACGTTGCCGTTTAGTGCTAGTAAAGCTGCCTGACTGTTCGAGTATATTACATTTGAATATTTAGCATTTTGACGATTATTTGTATTTAGTAATATAATAGATATTACTGATAGACGAACTACTAATATTATGACAATTCGTTGTGTTCCAAAACGGTCATTCATTTGTTTTTATAATATGATAAAATCAGAAAAGATATTTGACCTGCTAAAGTCCTAAATATTCAAATTCAGTGATTGTTCGTCTATCCTTCATAATTAACTCCTATTTAGTTATAAATGACAGTTAATTATGAAGGATAATCCATAGTGATGGATTATCCTTCATAACTAATCGATGGCGCTGTAGACTCGACATTGGCCGCCTAATCAGAGGTCCGGTGTTCGATCCTGCCATGAACCAATGTGTTTTTAGTTTTTCGAATTTCATATGTACATTTGTCCGACGCCCCTACTATGAAGGAAAGCATCGTGAGACAACCTACATACATCTGCGAAGAAATTCAAAGATGTACTCGTATGTGAAGTCGACCAATCCCCACTGGGCCAGTGTGGTTGACTCAGACCTAAACATCCTAACTTATAGGGTAGGTTCGAGCCCCTCGGTGAGGACATATGTAATCTGTGGTATGTGTGTATGTGTGTGTAGTTATAAATCGACTAGCTTTCCGCTCGCGGCTTCGCCCGCGCTATTATTGTTTTCCCGTGGGAATTTATATTTTCCCGTAGGAAAAATAATTTTGTAGCCTATTTAAGCCCGGATAATAAATTTCAAAGAAATTGGAGCAGATTTTAAATATTTTCCATAGAAACTTTCAACCCCTATTTTGCACCCTAAGGGGGTAAATTCCAATAAACCATGAAACACGTGTTCAATTAAATATTTTTAAGAGCACGAATCTCAAGTTTTATCAAAATCGATGCTAATTTAAAGATTTTTCCATACAAACTTGCAACCTCTATTTCATCCCTTTAGGGTTAAAAGGGGAATGGCGATTTTAGGCCCTGAACGCACAACAAATTTGATACAGTAGAAAATTATGTAATATTCGTATTTAATTTTTCCTTCTATCCAGATATCTCTATATGTTAGATATATCTTATTTACACAGTATAAAAGGAAGTCGCTCGCACTGTCTGTTCGCTTAGATCTTTTAAACTACGCAATGGATTTAATGCAGTTTTCAGCAATAGATAGAGTAATTAAAGGGGAAAGTTTTATATGTATAATCAGCGACCCGCCCCGGCTTCGCACGCGCAAAAGATTAATATAGGTAACTTATCCACGCTGGCAAAGCAGAGGGCGGATCGCTAGTAAAAAAAAATATACAATATTAAAACGATTGCAGGAAGTGAACCATTACTATTAGTGATATTCTAACTTGCCTGTGCAAAAAAAATACTTAAAATCGATAACTATTTTCGATATCAAATCGATAATTTCATTTTGGTACTTTCTTATTCTAAGTATAAAACTTATATAAACAGCTTAATAATAGCTTTATATAGATGGATACTTTTACTATAATGAAATAGTAGGTATATTAATGCAATTTGCAAGCATATTAGTATTTAAATCAATGAGGGCTCTTTTTACATTTTTCGGGTTGTTTAAACGTGGGCAATGTTGAAAATAAGTTCTAAAGTCATTGCGTTATTATTCATTGGTATTTGGGATGAGCACGGCATCAATCTATCTGCACCTGGTCAATTTTTAGATGATGTTCTGGTCATTTATTACAATAACTCTTTCTATCTTTATATCTCCGCAATGTCTTCCTCAGTAACGGGTTGCACGTTTTATAATATTTATTACTCATGACATAATGTGTACAATTCTTAATATTATATTAGTAATGTAATGGACATAAATAACATATTACCATAATGGTTAACTTATACATTTATTAATTTTACGAAAAAGAAAAAATAACATTAAATAGGATTCACCAAGTTTTTTTATATGTTTTCTTTTACCAATAAAATACTGGTATTATCCGCTATTATTTCCACATTCGTTTATATGTGTGCGTTGTGGGCCTAAGTTAGTATGGCCATCTACCATTTCCCTTTCTTAAAATCCCTTCTTAGTGTGCGTCCGCATTTTGAATTAAAACAACTGTCCAAATTTCACGTTTCTACCATTAGCGGTTACGGCTGTGCGTGCGTCTATAGATGGGAACATCTCCTTTTATATAGATTATTCCTAGTCAACGAAAATACATTAGAATGATACAATGTTACTCCCATTATGTCTACAACTCGCACAGGAATAAGAAATCAACATAAGTGAAGGCGGCGATCAGCAAAAACTCACTGACGTGATAGGTCATATTCACTTTCAATGGGGCTGTTTAATTTATTGTGAAATTGGCAAAACGTCTCGTATAGAAAAGTAGTAGATTGTTAAGAGCTGTGGAAAAGATAATAGCATTTCTTATTTGAACTAGTTTATTTATTCCGCTTGTAATGTGCCTACTGTCTATCTGACACATCAACTTGAGTTCGATTTCAACAGTTTTTATAAATACGTTATTTTTTATTCTAAATATTAGATAACTGATGACACATAAGATTTTATCTGGAACCTATTTCATTGTACGATATTTTTGATGTTAAATCATCTCGTTGACATCTGAAAGACCGGAGGGAGACTCTGTACCAGATCGTGTGCATGGGTACCTCCGTCTTACCTATTTCTGCCGCAAAGCAGCAGTGCTTACATTGCTGTGTTCCGGTTTGAAGGGTAAGATATGGCACTGAAATTACTGGGTACCGTGACTTTACATCTTAAGTCACAAGTTGGCAACATACACAGTGGTTCTTGTGGGGGTTGCAGTTTTGCTGCGAATCTTACAGGAGCCACATGTATTATAGGTGACTGTTACCACTTACCATCAGGTGGGCAGTTTGCTTGTTTGCCAACTTAATTGCAATAAAAAAAATCTGAAATCAAACATTATTTTACCTTTCGTATAGTCATCCAAAAATGATTGCGTCTTTATTGAGAAATAAAAAATCTGTATCTTCACTTGATTCTCGAAAATTCTGTAATACTTATATAGATACAATACAAGTAATTAGTTATTGTATAGTATATAGGTAAGGTAATAGGTAATACGCATTTCAAATTGGATTCCATTACGTGTCGTATAGTACGTTGCGACGATCTATCGTCGCTGCGTTTTAAACGAAATGAACTTAATACAAGTTGAAGGTTGCCACTGAGCCGCCGAGATTCTACCGAAAGATCGCTGATACTACATTGCGTGCTGATAACGCAGAACCTTGCTCCTTATCACGGCTCGGTCTATTGACAAAACAACAAGGACGATAAACAACCTTTAAACGCAGCCGTAAATTTATATGGCTAATGCACAATCTTGTTAATTCCATATACATAAAAGTTTGGATAAGTGTGTTGATTAAATACATTTTTCACGCTATGCTATCTCTCCTCCATTTTTTTCATGTTTAGGTGAAAATAGCAACTGAGAAATTATAACTTTTAAAATTATTCTTTGATTTACTTATAGCAAAATCTTTAAAAATTTGCTATAAATCAAACCTTTTTTTATAGCTTCGTTTTTATGACGGTTTTTACCCAAATTTTTGTTAAGCCACGTCCGCACTATGTCGATCGCCACGGTCCACCTTCACCTGTCCACATAACCTCAATAGCGAGTACTAGTCGACCAAAGTCTTGTCCTTATTCGTACATTATTGGGTTCGAACAGTAATCGTACAGAAGGAGTTAGGAGTAAGGAACTAGTACAGCTTATTCGTGCTATTAGTACTTTTAGTAGGGTGTAATACAAAAGTTCGAAACACGCTATCTCGATGCACGTTAGCGCGACAAATCGCGACAAACCAAATCCCGATGCACGAAATCGCGACAAACTAAATTTCGATGCACGAAATCGCGACAAACCGAATCCCGATGCACGAAATCTCGACAAGTCAAATCTCGATCACTTACTGACGTCGAAAACAAAATAAAATAATTGTCTTCAATTCGTTCGTGTTGCCAGTGATAACGTACGGAGCTGAGACGTGGCCGTTTACAATGGGTCTTATCAGAAGGCTTAATGTCACTCAAAGGGTAATGAAGAGGACTATGCTCGGGGTTTCTTTACGTGATCACATCCGAAATGATGAGATCCGTAGAAGCACTAGAGTTACCGACATAGCCCAAAGATTTGGGATGATGACTGAATTCTAATTTTCATGTCTCTTTATAAAATATTAAAAGACCGTAGAAAAAGATGCAATAATGTGAAATTAGAATTAAAATCGGTTTAGAAATACATAAGATACAGGCATTTTAAGCTGTTAAATTTGGAGCGATTAGACAGAGAGATCCGACATCAACCGTGACGTCATCGTTGAGTACGGCCATATAAGCTCCATATAAATTGCCGTTTTGCTAGAAAGAGTTGGAGAATAATCTTAAATACCTTATATCTTGGTTGTTTTTATAGTTATTCGAAAACCGATTTTTTCTTTCTATTAATAATTTGAATGAGCTTCTATTAAAGCAAAAAAATTTTTTTAGTCATCTAATTAATTTAATTTTTTATATTTTTTTTACAGTAACTATATCAATATTACATTATCTATTATTTCTATAATAAAAAAGTGACTTGGAAAAAGTTCTAAGGCAAAATTTTTGAGTTTCAGTTCTAAGTATGGGGAACCCCCTAAAGTAATTGCTTTTTTTTTCTATTTTTGTGTGACACCCTTAAGTACATGTTATGTTTTTGATGAAATCATATTTTATAAAAACACGTTTGTGCCAAAGCTCCTAAAAATGAGAGAGTAGACATTGTTTCTTTTTGGGATATCAATTTTTGTAAATTTCGTTTTTTTAAATGGTATTTTGTGCGCCGCTTTTTGAATGAAAGTTAATAAAAGCTTGTAAAAAAGAAAGAAGATTAGCTGTGCCAGGCGTTTCGCCTCAATAATTGGCAAAAAATCTGGAGAAGTCCCCCCTTATCACCGATTGTGATACATACCTAGGGGTATAAAAAATAGCCTACGACCTTTTCTTAGACCTACCAAATATACACAAAAAATTCATAAAAATCTGTCAAGCCGTTTTATCTAATAAAATGCAGGTTACAAAATGTTAAATAAAATATAAATAATTAAACATAACACAATATTAATCTTTACAATTTAACTATATATCAGTCACCGATATATCAACCAAATGTACAGGTAACCATTTGGTTTGCCGCGATTTGTCGCGCTAACGTGCATCGAGATAGCGTGTTTCGAACTTATGTATTACACTCAACCTAAAAAAATGACTATGTTTTGTCGCGATTTCGTGCGTCGAATTTTCGTATTACACCCCTTTTAGTACGGTAGATTTAAACCACTTTTGATACAGTGAATAGACCCATACTAATCGGTACGAATATTGATTGAATCATTCAGCTTATTAATATGGGGAAGAAACATAATTAGGGAATTGAAATTTTAGAGCAATATAGATGACAGACTGAATACACACAAAAAGAAAATAACTTATTTTTGTATGGAGCCAGCACTTAAAAAAAATTCAACGTATTTAGTATGGAAGATTTCAATTAAAGTTCGCAACCCCTTTGTGCTACACAAGAATCTGGACTAAACTTCATATAAAAATCAAAATTTAGTATGAAAAAAAGTCAAACTAATACTTGACCATGTTTTGATAAGTCCATTATGTGTGTCCTCATTAGCTGTGGAGGTCTACGGGGGTCAAAAATTTATATATTTTTAAGCTCCGACGCATCGTTTTTGAGATATAAGTATTTTTGCAAATATTATTCCACAATATTAAGTCTATAATAATATATCCCGCCTTTTTACATCAAGAAATTTGAAATGGATAAAATGTAACTTTACAAAAAAAAATATTAATACTCGTGAAGGCCCTATAAAATCCGTGACGCCAAGCAAAAAGTTGTTTTCTATTCAACAGAGCACAAGATTCGAAGCTATAAATAAAAATTAGAAGTTTCAAACGCACATTCATGTCATTCACACTATTGCTCGCTTGAACCCTTTTAAACTAAAATTTGATCACCTGCGTCAACAAAAAGCCGACTGAAATACGATCACGCGTTAGCGTTAAAAAAACAAACCCTCGGGTCGGAATTTGTTTAGAAATAAAAAGTAGGATTGGATCACCGACAGATTTTGACGTCAAAAAAGAATTTGTGGTGAGATAAATAATGAAATTCGTGCACCACTGGTTTTTCTTGTTCTCGCCCTTCCTAACAGATGTCTTACGGCCAATTACACGTACCTTGTCTTAGGTTAGGTCAATCCTTTGTATTTTCCCTCTTGTAAAAAAAAAGGTCAATCCTTAGTTTTTTTTATTGCAATTACGAGTAAGTTAGCAAACAAGCAAACTGCCCACCTGATGGTAAGCGGTAACAGTCACCTATATAATACATGTGGTTCCTGTGAGATTCGCAGCAAAACTGCAACCCCCGTAAGAACCACAGCGTACGTTGCCAACTTGTGACTTTAGATGTAAAGTCACGGTACCCAGTAATTTCACTGCCATATCTTGCCCTTCAAACCGGAACACAGCAATGCAAGCACTGCTGCTTTGCGGCAGAAATAGGTAAGACGGAGGTACCCATGCACACGACCCTGGCACAGAGTCAGTCCAGTAAAGTAGTATGCTGTCACTCCTTGTTTTTAATAAAAAGAATGTGATGCAGACAATCTTAAGGACCCGGCATAAGATTATCTTATTTGAAGATGGAAAAATGCCTAGCGCACTTCCTGCCGTCAGAGGGCTAACGACAAGAGAATGTGGGGTACAGTCACTAAAAATCCGCCTGCGTTTCCTCCATCACCAGTATCCTAGAAGGTATTGGGCCCGGAAACTTTGATAAGTCTACCGCTAAGCTAAGAGAAGATTGGTGAAACTAACTATAAGTATCTTTTCTGGCTGTGTCGACGAGGGACGCACAGGATATCTATTATACTACTACATAGTCAGAGAGAGTGAACCAATGAGCGAGTGGCAATTTATTTAATCAAAACTGTTTTTAATTCATAAATGAGAATAATTTGACTGTTTCAAAACACTTCATAACATCGTTGTATTGCTCATTGTTCCTAGAAATTTATTGTAAGTTTTACGATTCCATATTTCCGTATCATTTTCACATTGTTCGATCTTATTATAATTCTCTGGCTTAACAACAGTTCAATATAGTATCAATAGTCAACATAAAACATCTTAGTGATAAACTGTCTCATTAAAACTATACGCTAAACTGTTTATTTCATTCGACCATGACTTTTTATTTAAGTGCGGAGACAAAACCTTATCTGTTTTGTCTAGAAAATATTATTACTACGCAGTACCTGAGAAATTTCATTGTGTTTGTGCATACAATATACTTTCTCTGATACCATGTAATGAACTTAAATAATATGATATATTTGTTGTGACATTTTTAATTCAACATCACACTATACTATCAGACATTACTCCCAAACATTTGACATTGGATAAAATTATTTTGTACTGAACAATACTAATGCCCGATAGCTTTGTAATATCAAACGAATCGTGCCTTTTGTTTCGAGCTCAACAATACTTCGTAAATAATTCGACATCGTAAGAAAGCTTTAGCTTACAACTTCCCTCATGCGTATTATCGCTGCCGTGGCAAAACATACCGACCAGAAAAATAAGCTGTCCATGTGCTTTATAATGTTACGTCACAACCGGTTTCGTCATATGAAGCGTCAGATTATAACATCTTGCCATAATTTTTTGTCATTATATCGTCAAAATCTGTCACAAAGTCTGAAACGATCATTTCGTAGCACATTGCCAACTATCGCCCTTGTCCAATTTTTATGTAAGTAATCAGTAACTGACTGGCACATAGCCATCTTTTTAAAAAAACTAAAGTTTAGATAGTAATTTGTCTACTTTTGCATATTAACAATACTTCCCATCATCGTCATCATCAACAGCTCATATACGTGCCCACTGAGGGGCTCGAGCCTACCCTAAACTAGGGCGATAAGGCCTTAGTCAACCACGCTGGCCAAGTGCGGGTTGGTCGACTTCACACACAACCTGTAAAGAAATTCTTTTTTCACAGGTGTGTGCAGGTTTCCTCACGATGTTTTCCTTCACCGTACTTCCCATACAACAATATTAATAGCGCCTACTTTGATTATCGTCAGTGTTTTTCATTTTTATCGCAAGTGGCACTACATTAGTCTACAATCAAAACGAAATTTATTAAGCAAGGACATCACCTTGAATACATTATCTAAATTACTGTTAGAAACTACTCGGCAATGAATTTAACTTTGTTATCTATCACTTCAACAAATATTTTTTTTTACTTTAAGATAATTTATAACAAATGGCATTTAAGAATTTCGTACAATCTGTATGGGAGTGTTTCGTAGTAAAAATAGGATTATAAATATTTTTACATAAAAAATGATATGTATGCTTTTTTCATTGAGTGATGTTCGTTCGATATCCGTATATACATAGTTTTTCGATACATCACAATAATATAGTTCCGAAGCAATGGCCTGACCTTATATTCGCCTTATATTTTATAGTATGTATGTATTTATGTATATATTTTGCTTTATTTTTCTGTAGATGGTATATGATATGTTATATTTTAAATATATTTGTATAAGTATATATTTATTCGTATGTATTTGGTAGGTAAGGTTCACTATGATCCCGCTTACTACATTTTATTTTAACTTATGCTTGGGTTGGCTGGAGGAGATCCCTTAAAGAGATAAGCTCGCCTTTGAACAAATGTTTATTGCTATTTACTATTTATGAATTGTACCTTATTATTTACAATAAAGGATATATATACTCGTATATATAACGTTCACATACACCTGTAAATCAATATTATGTCCAGACCCACCCCTCAGCAGCACGAGATTGTTATAACTTTTTTTAGCTTTATTTTCATACATTTACATTTCACAAACAATTTTTAAAATATATCTAGACATTAATAGTATGCAGCCTCTATGACTATTCGCTTTTGTTACAATATTTTTCGAATTTCAGAATATAAAACATTACCTTTCCCTGTAAAAAAACAGAGCGAAAAACTGCAGCTACTTAAAAACTGTACTACTTAAACGCACCCTTAAAGACTATACTAGTAGTTATAATATCTTCAAATGTAACCCAATAAGTATCGTACATTCGCGCGATATTAATTAACGTCTTACAAAAAATATACATTTTCTTCCAAATACATTTATAAAATAGAGCCAATTATTCCTTTCCTAAATAGTACCTTATAAAAATTTACGTAGCTATTATATAAAATTATTTTCACACTAACCGAACGAATCCGGAGACTTTGCGCGTATTAAAATTAATCGATTGGTGTACTATTAACATTTCAAAGCAATTAAGTGTCGGCACCGCCATGGCTGGCGTAATTAGAGAGACGTGACAATATGGTAAAGGCGAGGGGTGTCAGGCAGAGTCGTGCCACAAAAAGCGCAAATCCGCCCAAGGCTAGCGCGATTACAGCCGGCTGCGCGCGCGCCGCCGCGTCCTTCCCCCGTAGCACGTCCAACAAAAAACGATATGATAAAGCGATATATCGCGGTGGACTGTCAAAATACGACGCAACCCTATTGTATTGTGGGGTAAGGGGTAAGGGGGGCTGGATCGTGGCATTGATTCGCCACTAATATAGATACTAGCTGTGCCCGCGACTTCGTTCGCGTGGATGTCCGAAAATAGCAATATCGTGATGTTATATAGCCTAAAGCCTTCCTCGATAAATGGACTATCCAACACAAAAATAATTTTTCAATTCGAACCAGTAGTTCCTGAGATTGGCGCGTTCAAACAAACAAACTCTTCAACTTTATTATATTAATAAGTATAGATATTCGGACGCATTACAAAAAACCCATTTAATACCTCATACTCTATACACCGTGTACCTAAGGATATGTATTAACCCTGTTACTAAGACCATCAAGTCGAGCAAATGCCAATATGAGGCCAACTCTGAAATCCCGAAATAAATCTACTGTGCCATATATTTCTTTCTAGTCGGTTTTGAAATTTTCTGTATTTTTTTCGCGATTTAAATATTGGTCTCATAGTGAAAGTTACTCAGTTTGATGGTCTGAATAATAGGCCCAAGTTATATAGATGTATAGTATATAGAGGGGGGGCCGGATGGGCCGTGCCCACCACAGAATGTTTAGGCTACCGATTCAAAATTCAATGATGAACGCCAGAATATTGATAACTTCACATAAATCATAGCTGGCCAGGCTAGATACGCCAATGCGGAGTTAATGAATGCATAACCTCAGGAGCACGGTGTATATGTACGCAGTTACAATTTAGTACATAAGGGACAGAAATATACAAACAGCGCATTAACAAAAAATAAGGCGTGTTCAGAACTACACCACAGAGACAGGGGCAAAAAAGACAAAACTACACCAATAGTTATTACCCGTTCACGAACCCAACAAGTGCTCTATCCGTGTTTCGCATCCGAATAGTTCGCAACACATGAATTACCGGAGGGGCTGTTAATACATTGAATGCAGTTTGTGCACTCTCTTCCGCGTGTAAGTATAGAGGCCAGTTCAAGAGGTCACTGTATCACAAACATAATTGAGCGTTGCCTTTAACACCCAACACGGGAAGCTGGCATTAGACATGTTTACTGGTTAACAAGAAGACATAGATTAAATTTCTATTGCTCAATGAAAATAACATTACATAACATTATTTGTTCACAGTCAATTTACAAGTTAGTGAAAAGTTGGAAAAAATATACCCTTCACTGTATGTTATCTGTGACTGTACCAACTTATGTGCTGTGCCCGCGACTTCGTTCGCGTGGATGTTGGAAAATAACAACATGTCGTACATTTTTTCCCGTTTTTGCAACATTTTTTATTGATGCTCAGCTCCTATTAGTTGTAGCGTGATGTTATTAGCCCATAGCCGTCCTCAATAAATGGACTATCCAACACAAAAATATTTTTTTAAATTAAATCAGAAGTTCTTGAGATTAGCGCGTTCAACCAAACGATAAAACAAGCTTTATAATATTTCCATAGATATACAATATGAACGTTATTGAAATTAATACATATTAGTTTCAATAACCTACCCTATGTCCTTCCCCTGGTCTCGAACTATCCCTATACCAACTTTCATCAAAATCGGTTGAGTAGTTTCGAAGCCTATTCAATACAAACAAACAATCAAATCTTTCCTCTTTATAATATTAGTATGAATTATATCGGGACAGAATACTAAATATAATTACTTAGATGAGTAATCTTAATGTACCTACGCCGTGAGTATCTGTACATCGCATGTCAAAGCCATGAACCAAAGTTTAGAAAAATAGGTAATTTAGTCGCTGCAAAAACTGAAAAATAGGAAAGAAAATCGATGAAAGCATCATCGCTACTTTTTCGGCGTAAATTTCAGAGGTGGATTTTTACTGGGTTTACTATTATAAATAAATTATAAATCCATATACCACATATTATATCATCCAGGAATCAACAGTTTCTGCGTCATTTTAATGACATTCAATTATTAACAACTAACACCTCAAACTCTACAAACAAACTTTCACGTTTCATGTCTATAATACTCAACAATACTTCTTGGCTGACATTAGCTATCTAAATGTCTCGATGAAAAAGCTGTAGAGTATCGAAATAACAGCAACAAATACTAAAAGTTTTATTTTAGGAATAAAGGGATTGAAACGACTTTGTACGAGCTATATCGAGGGTGAGGGTTATAGACAGTCGGATTCCCTGCAGACGTCGATACGATCCTTTTTGTTCACCGAAGGCCGCCCGGTCTGCGCACCCGATCTGATCTGTGTCACAATAACACTAGGCGTGCGCGCGCATCTGCTTGGCTGCACCCCAAACGGTTGCAACTTTATAAATTTACGCGCCCCATAAAGTTAATGGCACTCGTGTAATAAAATTTCAGCATTAAAACATAGTGCTGTATAAACTTATTATTGCATGTTATGTTATTTTTGTTGTCTTATTATAAAAGAGTAAACACTGTGCGTGCGGTAGTGCACAGAGATCGGACAGACTGAGGAACTATTGGCGCATAGAATACCGCAGCCAATAACGTGATCCTCCGCGTAAGTGAAGTCGCTAGGTAGTAACCATTAACTAATCTGTGGCTAGGGTTCATTAAGAAATACAGTCTTACTACTGACAGAGTAGAGTTTCGGGCTAGCAACGCGAAAGTAATATTGACCGCGAGCGTCCATATATAGGGTGTGAAAATCGCTTCAAACAACACGTACACCGTATGCTTGTTTGCCACCCAAGTTGATACGGTAAAGCTATTTGTAAAATAAAGGTGTATTCGATGTCTGCCAATAGTCCAACTGGTGAAAGCAGGAAATTGGGAGGACGCTGATTTCAAACACCACCGATGATGTTGCCTTGCCGTGACCGCGACCTCTCTGTCGAGAGAAACACGATAGAGAATATTCGATACTAAGTATTCATATTACAGACTGAAACAATGATTGACGTGAAATCATGAAAGCCTATACCTAGGTATACATTTGAAGGAACTGATGATTGAAGCCAAAAATATAATAAACCAACTTGGACCTTTTGATTCGGTCCAAAGACGAGCTGAGCGAATTGTTGACGATCCCAAACTCACAAGCGGTATTGAGCCTTTAAGTCTGAGGAGAGACTTTGCCTCATTATGTGTGTTCTACCGCTTGTACAACGGGTTGTGTTCTGAAGAATTGTTCGACATGATGCCAACGGCTACCTTTTATCATCGCACCGCTCGCCATCGGCAGGGTGTTCATCCTCACACGCTGGAGCCTAAGTGGTCACGCACAGTGCGGTTTGAGAGAAATTTCCTCCCACGCACGCTCCGGTTGTGGAACGAGCTCCCTGCCGAGGTTTTCCCCGGGGAATACAGTATGGGGTTCTTCAAGAAGGGAGTAAATAGGTTTTTAAAGGGTCGGCAACGCGTTTGTGATGCCCCTGGTGTTGCAGGCGTCCATAGACTACGGTAACTGCTTACCATCAGGCGGGCCGTAAGTTTGTTTGCCGGCATCGTAGTATAAAAAAAAAAATAAGTAGTACCGGACACGTGAGTAGTACTATACGGGCAAAAAAAATACCAGTAGTACTATACGGGCAAAAAAAATACCAGTAGTACTTAGCTGAAGGTGATATTAATACTATACTTACTTACTAATATTATAAAGCTGAAGAGTTTGTTTGTTTGTTTGAACGCGCTAATCTCAGCAAGTACTGGTTCGAATTAAAAAAATATTTTTGTGTTGGATAGTCCATTTATCGGGGAAGGCTTTAGGCTGTATAACATCACGATATTGTTATTTTCGGACATCCGCGCGAACGAAGTCGCGGGCACAACTAGTTATTTATAAAAGAATAACAAACATTTAATAAGGAACTTTAAAAATTATAATAGACCAATCCATCGGCGATTCGCAGTATTTGTGTCACTATAACACTGGCGTGCTTTCATTACACACTTCAGGCGCAATGAGTTCTCATTAATAATTCATTTATGTTCTTCGCTTTCAGGATGAAGTCCGGTGGTGCGTGAGAAATTATGGGGTTACGCCAATAGAGCATCGCTCTTACAACTCGGATAAGTAAAGAATCAATTAAAAATGGTGGATTCCCCATTATTTAGAAGTATCGAAAATTATCCAGTCCAAAGATAGAAAAGTCCTGTAATCGACAGACATCGAAAGAATTATTCGTAATGATGACATTTTGAAATATACATTAATCATATACGACATTTTCATTTCAAGCGCAAATATTTAGTTTGTTGTGTAAATATTTACCAAAATCTTAGCTTACAAGCTATTGACCTTAAAAAACTAGATATTGTTTACTAGTTAAGACATCTATTGTTGTTTGGAAAAAGCTCCATTTGACCACCTTGATTACTGAAACGAATTTCTTGATGTTGGTTAAATTTTCAAGAGTACGATACTTATTAATTGCTCAGCATTATTATTAAGCACGATTGTAAAGTAACAGTTTTTTAGTTCATTTCAGATAAATATATTAGTTTATTATTCTGAATCGAACCGCGGACCACCTCCAAATCAGGGTAGTGTCCACCAACACGGTGAAAATTATGTTTTTAAGAAGAGGCTGCTACATATCGCCACCCGTAGTCTATCACTACCGTACTATGATTTTACAAGTTTGGTGATCAAACTTTTGTTTAGTTTGACATTTTGATTGCTAGGAATGGGGAACTTGAGATTTTCCATACCTGGACTTCAACAATTATTTGAAAAAAATTAAAGGACTTGGTACTCGCATTTATCGATTTAGCGATTAGCTACACATTAAGCGATTTATTTTTACTACAAAATTCTTATACAACTCGTATCTGTGCCCGCGAACTACGTTTCGCCATAATAATTGTCCTAAATAAAACCTGGCGAGGACTACCCTTATCACTTAGGGGTATAAAAATAGCCTACGAACTATTCTTAGACCTACCAAATATAGGTACATAAAAAATGTATAAAAATCCGTCAAGCCGATTCGGAGGAGTTCGGTAACAAATACTGTGACACGAAATTTTTATATATAACATCTATACAAATAAATAAAATTGAAGTGTCTGTTTGTAAAGTCAAAGTAACAAGTATTTACTAAATGGGTATGAATGTATTTCGGGTAGGTACCAATAAAAAAACACAATTTAAAAAATTTTTGTCTGTCTGTTTGTTCCCGCTAATCTCCGGGACGGCTGGACCGATTTTGACGGGACTTTCACTAATAGATAGCTAATTATACGAGTATAAGGTATAACATAGGCTACTTTTTATCAAAAATTGCCTACAAAAATCAAAATGCCGCCGAAAGTTACTATTCCACGCGGACGAAGTCGCGGGCACAGCTAGTAATTTATATAAGTGGTGATCACACAAGCAAGAAATTCTATTATACGTGTACCTACCTAAAATTCCCTATGCGTATGCCTAAAGTAGGTACTTTAATAGTACTTTAGCAACACATCTGGTCCTTGATACAAGTTCAAGGTGAGCCAGACGTCGCGTCGGAACGATAAGACCTTCAAACTTAATTACAATTTGACAACGCAAATACGAGTATCTATATCTAGTGCGTTGACCAGTACGTCTAGTACGAGTTTTTAAATCGAGTAAACTACAATAGTTTTCGTTAGCTCGCCAAACTGTCAGTTTACGATGTAAACGGTAGTATGAGTTGCTCGTTTCGAATTCACGTTTAAACGACAGCGAGTTAGTTTTACTCGATTAGACGAACTTCACATTATATATTTATATCTCTCTTACACACATGTGAATGGAAAGAGACACGCGATTCTGCCACTGTGACGTTTTCTTAGCCGTTTTTATTATTTTTAAAGCGAGTTGAATGAAAGAAAAACATTAAAGTTTTTGTTTGTTGTAAATTATATTATTTTATAATGTCGCGGACAAGTCAGTCGCAATTTATTTTAATGATAGAGTTTATGGAAAGGTAAAAAATAAATTGTGTTAAACACTTTAGGAATGAAAATAGAATTAAAAATCTCGGTTAAATTATGTGTATTTTTTAACACTTTTATATGGAATGGTGATTTATGGCGGTAGCACTGAGTAAAGTGTGTGTCGGAGATAAGGCTTATAGAAAATGATTGTCGCAGCAGAATTCTTCCGTCTCTCTTCATGCGCTATTTCGCCTTGCATGGCCCTCCACCAAAGTACCACCGTGTAGACGTAATTTTAATGTTTAGAAACACAAAAAAACGTATTTATGTACCAAACTCACATAAAAATGTAAGGTGAGAACCTAAACTACGATAGTTTTCGAGTAAACTGTCCAACAAATGTCAAACATGTAACTCATACTGCCACAAACTCAAAAACTATACGAATACGTATTTATTGATCGAGTAGTTTATTACTTTGTAACTCATACTGACAATTCTAGTTCATTATAGTTTCCGATAGAGGCGCTGGTGTGAAATGTATGGAAACAAAACTATTCGATCGTTCGAATCAGAAACTATCAAAACTCATACTAGACGTACAGGAATTCGCGCGAGGCAGGAAATATTGCGACCGCAAACTGCCATTATCATACTAATGGGCGATTTCGACTGGCTATCATGTCAACCCGCCAAATTTTGCTATTGAACCTTCAACGAGAAAAACAAATGACATAAAAACAGTCATTATTAATCGCACAACGATAACGTGCCAATTTTACATACGCAGGCAATAGTAGATTTTACGACAAGTGCACAAAACGAACCATTTCTATCCGAGACTTTTATTTATGTCTTAAAAAAACACATAAGGCAAATAAATTAAAGTAAATATAATAAAATAACAAATTCTATCTATGAACTTCTTATTGTGTTTGGCTGTATGGCTCATTTTCTTTGCCTTATGATACATTTATGTATGAGTAGATACGTTAATGCACTTGTGTACAAAATTCGATTTTGTGCAGCCTATATCCTGCACAAATAAGCACTGTCAGCATGAGAAGTGGAAAAGATATTATGTCTATATTAGAAATAAATTTTCACACTTACTCAATATCATTTATTTTGTTTTTTTTTCGTTAATACCAAACATTTTGTCAGGTTGCTTCGCGCTGACGGAAAGTCGCGAGACTTACAAATAAAATGTTCACTTCATAAATGTAAATAAAAGACAAAACTCTCATACTCTACATTTAAGTCTACTAATTCTTTATTGTAACTAGGTAGGAAAATATAATATTATTACCTTGTCTTTTCACATGTCGATCTTGTAAATATGCACAAATTCTTGTAACACTTTTGATTCACGAATGTTTGTAAAGCACTAACTGATTATTTATTTGAACTTCACTTTGTATAACGCTATTATTCACAAGCGATAAATATTTGTAATATTTATTAGTCCTTTATTGTATTTTTCTATATTTTCTTATTATAATTGTTAGCGTCCGACATTTGATCTCAATATTGTAGCTCAATGCCTACGTGACTGACAAATGTCATATAATTATTTTATTGTTCAAAAATCTTTCGCTTGACAGCTATATAGTTGTCTATTGTTATGGCCAGTATAAAAGCGGACCAGGGTCATTAGGAAGCCAGTCTACTACCAGCTCTGGTAGAGAATACAAACAGCTTAAGGAGTATCTAAGCTCCTGTGCTAGTTTTGGACTGGTCTACCACCAGCCATCGTAAAGAAGAGTTGCTGCTCAAGTACGTAGGGGACAACTGGCCGCCTAAAGTCGAGTGCCCTACACGCCCACTTGGACTGCGTGTCTCCGTCTGCTACGGATTCTCGAGCCTCGCCTGCATACTGCTGCCGTCGGGGTGTTCCTGAGCCCGCCTACGTGTCTGCTGAGCTGCCTACCAGTCCGCTGAGCCACCTACGTGACCGCTGAGCTGCCTACCAGTCCGCTGCTGAGCTGACTACCTGTCCGGCTGAGCTGCCATTCGCTCCCACGTCCTACCCTGGCCAGGCTAGATCTTGTTATATTTAGTTGTACATAGTTTTACCTTTTAGGCTAATTTAGTTATATAAGTCCTGTCGTGCCCTCCTAATATTATTCCTCCCTACCTCTGCCTTTTCTTGTTTCCGTTTTCTCTTGTAAATATACCGTGTTAATTATCTAACTTGTTTTCTTTTAGCTTCCTCCTCTCTTTTTTTGTACGAAGCCTTCCGCTTCGCGACAGTTTGGCGCCCAACTTTAAAGAACCCTTCTCAAAATTTTAAATTAAACTTGCACAAGTTGGCTTCACTTTTGGCACTACATTTTGGGCATTTACCTTTGGCATATTTCTTTTTCGGTCTCTTAATTTATTTTTTTAACTTTTCCTTCCTAGCCCTTTAATTAACTTTATTTAGGATGGCACGGCCTATTAATTTTATTTTATTGAATAAGGCGGAATTAGAGTATGAGGTTTCGGTTCGTTTTGAAACACCCGCGGATAACGTTGTTTCACTAAGGCGGCAAATTCTCCCACTGTCCGAGAAATTTTCTCCCTCGGATATCTTAGACTCCGTTTTTCCGATTGATGTTGATTTAACTCAGATCTCTGACACAATCTCCTACTTATCTCGTAAAATTACAGATCTTGAATCTGGCCAATTTAAATATGTAAAAAAAATTGAAAGTTATCTTAACCATTTGCATTTTCGATTCGAAAGAATTGACATAACCGATGACCATGACTTACACGACTCAAACTTGACTGAGAGATTCAACGACTTAAAAACTCAATATGGACTGCTAGAACAACGCTATTACTCTGTGATGACATCTGAGACTGACAATTCTACTAAGCCTCTTAATACTCCACAAAATATTTATCCTATTACATCTTCTTCACAAAATTTTACTTTGCCTTTGCAAATTAATAATAATTACCTTCAAGATATTAAAAAGATAACATACGACGGGAATTCTTGTCCTAGATCTTTCTTGTTAAAAATTAACGAATTCACTATTGCACGCAATATTGATAAAGAGATTTTGTTGAATTTGGCATATGATATCTTTACGGATAACGCTCTCTATTGGTTTCGATTCCAAAAAACTCGTAATCCAAATATAACTTGGGGTCAACTCTCAGAATTGTTGATTAAAGATTTCAGTAATTTCGATTACGACTATAAACTCTTAGAAGCTATTAAGGCTCGAACTCAAGGCAAGACGGAGCCTATTATTGTCTATGTGTCAATAATGTTTGAAATGTTTTCAAGGCTTACGAAAAAATTATCAGAGGAAGAAAAACTGGAAATCCTCCTCCGTAATATTCGTCCTTGCTATTCAGTTTTTGTTGCTTTAAAAGATATAAATTCAATTGATTCTCTTATTGCTGCTTGTCAAAACTATGAGCGTTATATTGACCGTAATAGGAATTTTAAAGAACCTGAACCTAATAACATTATTCCTGAGTTTTCTTATGAACCTAAAAATGCTAATTTTAATTTTTTACCGAAGCCAGAGTTTGTGCAATTGTCCAAACCTTCCGGGTTTACTCCTCAAGTAAAACCAAGTAATTTTAAATCACCAAATAATAAACCTTACTCTAGTACTCAAAATACACACTTTGGTACTAGCAAAAATTTTGCCACTCATGCCTTAACTTCTAAATTTCAACCCAATTTATTTTGTGTTCGATGTCGGTTTAACGGTCACTCTTTGAGCGCTTGTGATAAGCCTCACTATTTAATTTGTTTTAAATGTGGCCTTAAAGGTTTCAAAGCTCTGGACTGTCCCAAATGTAAACAAAATTCTACTCCCTATACTTTTACTCAGCCAAAAAACTAGTAACCGACTTGGATAAAGCCTCACAATATTTTGATTTAGATGATTGGAAAAAGTGGCTCAAAACACTAAAACACTTTTTCCAAAGTTATAAAACGTCTTCTGTATATTATAACAATGAAAAAGATTTTAATAGACCTTTCATTAACGTTTCGATTTCTGACGTCAGTTTTACCGCACTACTTGATAGCGGGAGTTCGATTACAATTCTTGGGAACAATTCCCACCTAAAAATTTTAGACCTTGATTTTTCTTTATCCAAGTCGGACTTTATTTCCGTAAATACTGCAAGTAAGCAGTCTATTAAATCAATCGGTTATTTTATTTTACCTTTTAATTTTAATAACCAAACTAAACTTATAAAAGCTTATGTATTTCCTGATATTTATCCATCTATGATTCTTGGTGTCGATTTTTGGCGAGAATTCAACTTAGTTCCAAAACTTTTATCTTCTGCTTTTACTTTAGATGAAACATCTCGTAATATAAACACTATTGAAAAACAAATCTTGCCGTACGAGAACCTTACTTCTCAGCAAAAAACTATTGCTGATAATATAATTTCTCGTTTTAGAGATATCTCTTTTGAAGCTAGAGGTCAACTTGGTCACACTGACTTAATTTGCCATCGAATAGACACTGGTGATTCCTTACCAATAAAACAGAGATGCTATCGACTCTCCCCAGAGAAGCAAAAAGCTCTCGTGGAAGAGGTGGATAAAATGATAGAGCTCAATGTTATTGAAAAATGTGAAAGCCCTTGGCTATCGCCTGTCTTAATAACTCCAAAAAAGAATGGTGAATGGAGATTTTGTGTAGATAGTAGGAAACTTAACTCAGTCACCCGTAAGGATGCCTATAGTCTACCTTTTGTCAATGAAATTCTTGACCATCTCAATAACGCAAAATTTTTGACAAGTATTGACATTGCTAAGGCTTTCTGGGAAATTCCCCTACACCCTGACGATCGCGATAAGACCGCTTTCTATGTTCCTGGTAGAGGAATGTACAGATTTGTCGTCATGCCCTTTGGTCTCACTAACGCTCCTGCTACTCAGCAGAGACTCATGGACATCTTGTTCACTCCGGAGTTCGATAATAAGGTGTTTTGTTACCTAGATGACATTATAATTGTCAGTTTGACATTTGAAGAGCATATCTCATTGCTCGTTAAAGTTCTTGAAAAACTAACACTAGCTAAACTTACGATTAACTTTGAAAAGAGCCAATTCTTTAAAAAAGAGCTTAAATATCTAGGCTACATTGTAGATGAAAATGGTCTACGTGCCGACCCTAGCAAAATCCAGGCTATAATAGATTTTCCAACTCCTAGTTCTCGCAAAGAACTTCGAAAATTCTTAGGAACATGCAGCTGGTTTCGCAGATTCATTCCTAACTTTAGCACAATTGCTACTCCTCTTAACAAATTAACTTCTTGTGGAAAAAACGCTCCTAAATTTTCTTGGAATTCGGAGGCAAACGCCTCATTCTTAAAACTAAAAGAACATTTAGTCACTACTCCAATTTTAGCTTGTCCTGATTTTGATAAACCATTTTCTGTACACTGTGATGCATCCAATTCTGGAATCGGTGCCATGCTTACTCAAATTCGTGATGACAAGGAAGTTGTCATAGCCTACATGAGTAAATCTCTTAATAAAAATGAGAGAAATTACTCTACTACTGAAAGAGAAACATTAGCTGTCATTACTGCTTTGGAACATTGGCGTTGCTATCTCGATAATGGAAAACCTTTTACTGTCTATACTGATCATGCCGCTTTAAAATGGTTTTTGAGCTTAACCAACCCTTCTGGTAGATTAGCACGATGGTCTCTCCGTCTTTCATGTTTTAATTTGACACTTAAACATAAGAAGGGCAAGGACAATCTGGTCCCTGACCTTTTATCCCGCTCTAAACCAGATGAGATCATGAATCATAATGTGGCTCCAATCTCCGATACACCAATCTCTTCTGATTTAGAACAGTACAATAAATTATTGTATAACTGTCGTAATGATCCTACTAGTTTTCCGAATTACGTAATTAAAAACAATAAATTATTTCGACGCACTTATACTCCACACTCCTTAACTGAAGACTTCATTTGGAAAGAAGTTCCGACTCCAGATAGACGAGAAACCTTAATTAGCAACGCTCATGGTTCCTCTACCGATCCACATATGGGAATCTTTAAAACATATAAAAAAATTTCTTTGTTTTATTATTGGTCCGGAATGTTTAAAGAAATTGCAAAATTTGTTTCTAATTGTGAAAAATGTTTGTCCTACAAACATACAAATCATTCACCGTATGGCCCAATGGGCAAACCTAAAATTTGTTCTAGACCTTTTCAATGTATTTCTTTAGACTTAATGGGCCCACTTCCTATGACTAGAAGAAGAAACCAATATATTCTTGTCATAAATTGTCGGGTGTAATACGAAAATTCGACGCACGAAATCGCGACAAAACATAGTCATTTTTTTAGGTTGAGTGTAATACATAAGTTCGAAACACGCTATCTCGATGCACGTTAGCGCGACAAATCGCGGCAAACCAAATGGTTACCTGTACATTTGGTTGATATATCGGTGACTGATATATAGTTAAATTGTAAAGATTAATATTGTGTTATGTTTAATTATTTATATTTTATTTAACATTTTGTAACCTGCATTTTATTAGATAAAACGGCTTGACAGATTTTTATGAATTTTTTGTGTATATTTGGTAGGTCTAAGAAAAGGTCGTAGGCTATTTTTTATACCCCTAGGTATGTATCACAATCGGTGATAAGGGGGGACTTCTCCAGATTTTTTGCCAATTATTGAGGCGAAACGCCTGGCACAGCTAATCTTCTTTCTTTTTTACAAGCTTTTATTAACTTTCATTCAAAAAGCGGCGCACAAAATACCATTTAAAAAAACGAAATTTACAAAAATTGATATCCCAAAAAGAAACAATGTCTACTCTCTCATTTTTAGGAGCTTTGGCACAAACGTGTTTTTATAAAATATGATTTCATCAAAAACATAACATGTACTTAAGGGTGTCACACAAAAATAGAAAAAAAAAGCAATTACTTTAGGGGGTTCCCCATACTTAGAACTGAAACTCAAAAATTTTGCCTTAGAACTTTTTCCAAGTCACTTTTTTATTATAGAAATAATAGATAATGTAATATTGATATAGTTACTGTAAAAAAAATATAAAAAATTAAATTAATTAGATGACTAAAAAAATTTTTTTGCTTTAATAGAAGCTCATTCAAATTATTAATAGAAAGAAAAAATCGGTTTTCGAATAACTATAAAAACAACCAAGATATAAGGTATTTAAGATTATTCTCCAACTCTTTCTAGCAAAACGGCAATTTATATGGAGCTTATATGGCCGTACTCAACGATGACGTCACGGTTGATGTCGGATCTCTCTGTCTAATCGCTCCAAATTTAACAGCTTAAAATGCCTGTATCTTATGTATTTCTAAACCGATTTTAATTCTAATTTCACATTATTGCATCTTTTTCTACGGTCTTTTAATATTTTATAAAGAGACATGAAAATTAGAATTCAGTCATCATCCCAAATCTTTGGGCTATGTCGGTAACTCTAGTGCTTCTACGGATCTCATCATTTCGGATGTGATCACGTAAAGAAACCCCGAGCATAGTCCTCTTCATTACCCTTTGAGTGACATTAAGCCTTCTGATAAGACCCATTGTAAACGGCCACGTCTCAGCTCCGTACGTTATCACTGGCAACACGAACGAATTGAAGACAATTATTTTATTTTGTTTTCGACGTCAGTAAGTGATCGAGATTTGACTTGTCGAGATTTCGTGCATCGGGATTCGGTTTGTCGCGATTTCGTGCATCGAAATTTAGTTTGTCGCGATTTCGTGCATCGGGATTTGGTTTGTCGCGATTTGTCGCGCTAACGTGCATCGAGATAGCGTGTTTCGAACTTTTGTATTACACCCTAAATTGTCTTTTCACAAAATATACCATGATTTTTCCATTGAAACGTGCAATAACGTCTAATATCATAAGCAATCTCGAAAATTATGTTTTCCTAGTCCATGGGGTACCACAAACTATAATAATGGACAACGGTCCTCAATTCCAATCGCATGAATTCAATACTTTCCTTAAACGCTATAAAATACCGCACATTTCTTTTACACCGCATTACTGTCCGCAAGTCAATACCACAGAGAGATATAATAAAACTATTATAACCGCTCTCGCATCTCTTGTTGGTGATGATCATAGGTCGTGGGATATCCACCTACCTAAAGTTCAATCCGTAATGAACAGCTCCGTAAATGCTGTCACCGGTTTTACTCCAAATTTTCTTGTTTATGGCCGTGAACTTATAACTTGTGGCTCCATATACTCACAGGGCTATAATGTAGATGAAATGACTTTCCTACCTCGTGATATATACGCTAGTAATATAGGTCTCTTGTCTTCAATTTTTGATAAAGTTCAAGTTTCTCTTCATATAGCCCACACTAAAAACTTAAATCGGTATAACTTAAGACACTCATTTAAAGAATTTAATGTAGGCGATATGGTATGGCGTAAAAATTACACTTTAAGTAACGCTGGTGCATACTATAGTGCTAAACTAGCACCAAAATATCTAAAATGTAAAGTGGTGGAGAAACTTTCGCCACTAGTTTACATACTAGAGGATTCTTTTGGATGTCGTGGCAAATGGCACGTCAAGGATTTTAAAACCTAAAATTTTTTTCACCTTTTTTTTTTATTATGTATTTCACTTTTATTATTCACTTCACTTTTATTTTTTTTATTTCACTGAATATTTTTTTCTTTCTTTCGTTTACGTTGTAAATAATTCCATATTAATTTCAACATATAGTTATGGAAGTACTTACATCGTGACAGTTTGGCACTTCCATTCTTTTTATCGTCCATGGTAGGTCGGGACAATTTTTTTTTCCCCATGTTTTTATTCCACGCTGCTTGTATTTAGGTATTAGGTGGGTATTAGGTATACACTCTGACCATAACCATAAATACTTACAAACACTGTCGATACTGTTAAGCACTTTATGTTTTCTTTTTATTCACTTTTTTTTCAATTTGTTTAATAAATGTATGAAAAATATTTTTATAATATATAATTCATGTAAATATTGTTCATACACTTCATTTCGCCACATACACATTGAATCCAACTTTCGTGACTGAATTTTGGCCATATCAGTCCGATATATTTTTATTGTTTGCACATCTTTTATAACTGACGACATTGACGACTGACAATATGTTTTGTACGATGACGTTCACTTATACTGGTGCTCTTTCATGACCTCAGTCAAAAACTTTTGACTAGAGACCTTCTCTAAACATGTCTTTAAACTTGAGTTTAGAGAAAACCTCTTCTTTAGTCATGTTACCTTTTGAAGACACTAACTGGTCTTCACATTTTTGAGTCACCAAAAAGTGACTTAAATGCGTTTAGTTTAAATATTTATTCATCGGGTCTTAAGAAATGGAGCGGATGACAACTCCTCAAAAATAAGCCGTATTGTCATATATAATTCCGGGATACTTTTTTGGAGTTTGTGTCATAGGCGGTGAACCCTACTCCTTCTTTTGCTAGACATGTATGATTGCGAGACGTATGAATGTATATTTCGAAAGGGAAGATCGTATCCAATTCAACCTCAAAATTTTCTCCGAGGCGAAAATTTTTCTGGGGCGGTGGGAAAATGTCAGGTTGCTTCGCGCTGACGGAAAGTCGCGAGACTTACAAATAAAATGTTCACTTCATAAATGTAAATAAAAGACAAAACTCTCATACTCTACATTTAAGTCTACTAATTCTTTATTGTAACTAGGTAGGAAAATATAATATTATTACCTTGTCTTTTCACATGTCGATCTTGTAAATATGCACAAATTCTTGTAACACTTTTGATTCACGAATGTTTGTAAAGCACTAACTGATTATTTATTTGAACTTCACTTTGTATAACGCTATTATTCACAAGCGATAAATATTTGTAATATTTATTAGTCCTTTATTGTATTTTTCTATATTTTCTTATTATAATTGTTAGCGTCCGACATTTGATCTCAATATTGTAGCTCAATGCCTACGTGACTGACAAATGTCATATAATTATTTTATTGTTCAAAAATCTTTCGCTTGACAGCTATATAGTTGTCTATTGTTATGGCCAGTATAAAAGCGGACCAGGGTCATTAGGAAGCCAGTCTACTACCAGCTCTGGTAGAGAATACAAACAGCTTAAGGAGTATCTAAGCTCCTGTGCTAGTTTTGGACTGGTCTACCACCAGCCATCGTAAAGAAGAGTTGCTGCTCAAGTACGTAGGGGACAACTGGCCGCCTAAAGTCGAGTGCCCTACACGCCCACTTGGACTGCGTGTCTCCGTCTGCTACGGATTCTCGAGCCTCGCCTGCATACTGCTGCCGTCGGGGTGTTCCTGAGCCCGCCTACGTGTCTGCTGAGCTGCCTACCAGTCCGCTGAGCCACCTACGTGACCGCTGAGCTGCCTACCAGTCCGCTGCTGAGCTGACTACCTGTCCGGCTGAGCTGCCATTCGCTCCCACGTCCTACCCTGGCCAGGCTAGATCTTGTTATATTTAGTTGTACATAGTTTTACCTTTTAGGCTAATTTAGTTATATAAGTCCTGTCGTGCCCTCCTAATATTATTCCTCCCTACCTCTGCCTTTTCTTGTTTCCGTTTTCTCTTGTAAATATACCGTGTTAATTATCTAACTTGTTTTCTTTTAGCTTCCTCCTCTCTTTTTTTGTACGAAGCCTTCCGCTTCGCGACAATTTATATTGAGTTCTAGTTCTATTTATATTGACTTAACGAATCCCAATTAAATTTACAAAAATATTCATATAATTTCAACATTTGATTTATCTTGTGTACTTTAGATTTAATTTATATTTCACTTGCCAATAAATACATATCTTTTTTCCTTTTTTTCTTGTTTTTTTTTTAAAAAAACGTCGCCCGACACTAGGATTTTCTGCTGTGTCGGGTGGGTGCTGTTACAAACATAGAATATCACATGCACATACGCCCAGACCGGAGCAAATTTTTGTAGGCCATACAACATATTTGTCCCGTACGGGAATCGAACCCGCGACTCGTTGCGCAGTAGGCGATCACTCGACCTCTGCGCTAACTGTGTCGTCAATCTTTGCTAATGTTAATACATATTATATTTTGTAGAGCGACTTGCGGATTGTGTATTTTGTTGTATGTTCGAGACTGCTATGTACCAATATTTTTTGCTTAGGTTTTTTACATTTGTCTAACGCTCCAACGGTGACGGAAAACATCGTGAGGCAACCTGCATACATCTGGGAATAAATTCAACGGTGTATGTGAAGTCAGCCAATCCGCACTGGGCCAACGTGGTTGACTAACGCCTAAACCAACCTAAGTTAGGGTAGGCTCGAGCCCCTCTATGAGGACGTATGAGCTGTTATGATGAAGATGATTATGAAGAGATCTAAAATAAATACCGTCACAAAATGCATGAGTAGATAAATAATCTTTTAGAAAAGCATATTTGTGCGAAACACTTAGTGGATAAATATTTTTAATTAAATTAATTGAGATAAAATGGATCACGAAATAGTGTATATAAATTTATATAAAAAAAATTGCTTACGTCCCAATATCAATTTGTGATTCTAAATAATTGAATTGTTACAAAGCTTACTTACGCACTCTACCTAGTATTGCTGACGTAAAACAAATTTTTGCGCAAGTGTGCTCGAATTATGAATGAATTAAACTATGCGGTTGCTTCACCAATTTATATAGAGCACAAAATAACATTACACGACATATTGAAAAAAAATAAAAAATCATAAATGATAAAACGTTGATTCTTTCCAGACATTCAAAAGAGCAAAATGTAGAGACCAATCTCAATAATATGTTTTTATTACCCATTATTTAGGTTTTTTTATTTAGCGTTATCAATTTAGCCTGCGTTATCAATTTTGCAGAAACATCAAGTTCCTCGATCCTTTCCAGTTTTTTTATCCGAATTTGTTTCATACAAAAATCAAACAGTCTTTCTAATTAGTATGATAAGATACGTAGGAGATAGCAGGTAGGATTCGTACATTTAAAAGAATGAGAAAGATATTAATTGTTTTAAAATAACTTTAATACCCTATATAAGTAGTTTTTACTATCGTGAAGTTTAGTGACGATACAAAAGAGAAGAATGGAGAAGCTGCAGTAAATTTTCAAAAAATTCAAAAAGCGCATGAAACTACAAATAAAAATCCCACGAAGCTACCCACGTGTAGCTTCGTACACGTGGGTTTTTTATTTGTAGTTTGTTGGTTTGTAGTGGTAGAAAAACTGTGCAATCAAAGAAGTGCTTCTCTAATTAAATAAGTATTCACAAAAGATAAATGAACTATGTACTAAATACTTCTAAAAATGCAAATAGATGTCACTATATACAACTTCCAACGATTATTATGACTTGTAGTTATGTTCAGTTTAGTACACATCAACATCTCACTCTATAGGGTAGGCTCGAGCCCCTCGGTGGGGACGTGTATGGGCTGTGATGATGAACATCTCACTCATTCCAGACGACAAGAACCTGGCTCTATGTTTTTAAACCTTTGCATGTCCAATCGGACGATAACTTCTCGTCTTCTCACTCACTCGTACTCGATGAATGAAGAATTAAATGTGCATGCTGTCGTTCGTTTAATTAAAGACCTATGATTAGACTTTTGAATTCTGTAAAAACAATTAACTGTTAGATACAGTAATACACTTGAATTTCTACTTATGGCAAGTAAATTTGAGTTAATCGGTACATCAATATTGTGCCTATCGTGGTAGTATAGCATTTAAGGAATCCATATTTTTCCCGGCATGGTTCTGTAGCAATAATACATTATAATGTTATAGGTGGGAACGTGAAGCATTCCCATAAGTGCTGTTTAATATTATTGTTGTTGAATATATTTCTCAACCGTTAAATTGAACTAATAAAAAAATTTACACATATTCGATAAATATTTTCAACAATATCGAATAAAAATATTCATTCAAGTTGATTTTAATGCAAGAGTATAATATTAATTCGTATAGATAAATGTAACCGTCTGATAAATTATCATATGAATAATTTCAATCACAGACCGAAGTAATAAAAATATTGACCGTCACGGTGCTAATAAAAAAACAATACCTATATTGTATTTGAATAAAAATTTTAACTGATATTTTCAACCTTTAAAATTATCTGATATTTGTATTCAACTATTAACTTTTAACTATTTTTTTTTAAACATTAACGCCACCTCTATCCCCATAGTACAATCCACCTCACTCATAACTACACGAAAGCACCCCAACTGTTTCATCTCCTTCTCGTCATCTTATAATTAAAATTGGCTACACTTTGGGCCAAAAAAATCTATGACGATTAATAAAATATTATATCTCTGATTGTGTAATGCGAGACTATCCAACTATTCGTTGCCGATATAGCTGACTGTCGCCACTTGGCCGACACGGAGATTACACGATCGCATACACGTGAGATCTAGTTTTGAATTGTTTCTGGTTGTTCTAATATTTCGGACACAAATTGTTTGCACAATCAACTGCAGATCATCTTGGTGGACGGTACCAAACTACTAACATTATTAATGTAAAAATTGTAGTCTATATTGTCATAGCTTTTCCTACCTCTTTCGATCATTTGGATGTTTGAATAGGTACTGGTCAAAGGTCAATGATAGATATTTCTGTATCTGAATTCTTTATGATAATTAATCGCATTGTAATCATGTGTAGATTAAACTCAATGGTAGATATTAGGTAAAAAACGTATTCTGAAAAGGCTTCACATTCAGTGCCTGCCTCAACGAAAAAAGGTTTTTAATTGGACGTTACAAAAATACGAGTACCAGTATTAGGTACCGATCACGAGTATCTAAGCTCTGCATTTACGGTGTGTAGGTATAGCGTTTACGCAAAACTTACATTTATACCTAAGCGTACATTTTAGATCTGTCAAATATTTGTCGACGATTCGATCACACGTCACCGGCCAATTCGTAATTAGTGCACAGCAAAAAAGGAACCTTGAATGGGAGAAGTTAGCGACCGTTTGAATACTCGTTAATAATACAGCAACAATTACTGAATATTCAACGTCGCGGTCAAGTAGTCGTTGCGCGCACGCATACTCCTGTGTGGTCGACACCGCTGCGTCTGCGACTCGCGTTGCGTGATTTAGCACTCGCCGGGTTTTTGGACCAGCCCACAATGTAACTCGATATTCGCTGCAGCTACATTTCCTATGGAGCTTAAAAATGCGAGCGATCAGCGAATAACGCGGTGCCAAGCATGGGTACCAAAATAGAATAATTAATAATGTGTGTTATGTGTCGAACAATCGAGTCCCCGATTCATCGAGGACGTTCTATAAATACTCGTATGTTTTGATTTTTAAAATCTTAGTTACGTCAAACAGAAAAACAATAGAAATGCGAATCCACTGTCGCCAAATTCTCATACAAGATACTGTTACTTAATTCCGCTACTAGGTGTGATTTTTCACTTTTTGTGTTAATTTATATATAAAAAAACCTAACGTAAATGAAACAAGAGTACATCGAACGTACACCGATTTACAGTGAAATAGAATTCACATTATGTTCCATTTTTTCTATTCCTTGATTAAATTCATAAACTACCGTCGCGATTTTCTAGTTAAAAATTTGTGATAAGTTGTTATCACGTTACACCATCGTTACACTTATATGTAACGGATGAAAACGCCCTAGCAACAAATGCAGTCAAAATGTTATCATAACTCCTATATTCGTAATTAATTTGACAATTCTTGTAATTAAATCCGAAAGCATTTTTTTTTTCATTTTTGCATAGGGACCTATAATATTTACAAACTTTCGTCTGTACATTAATAATATCTATAACAATTTTTGATGGCCAGCTACAACCGTCTTACCTAAGTTTGTCGCCTTAACAGTGTTCATAGCTTGTTTGTGTTAAATATTAAAATTTAATTGTAACGTTAATGAGATAAAAAAAATTAGACATGGTATATTATTTTAAAATTTTCTTGTTTGCTACTGTTTCGGAGGAGGGCGTTGATGCACGTGACACAGTGTTGTACACTATTGCGGGTATCATCGTTTCTCTTATTGTAATGTAAATGTCGTTAGTGTTAATAATATTAAATAAATAAATAAAAAAAGTTTTTTATTTATGGAAATAAGAGAAACTACTGAAATAAATTGAAACGTCTAACGTGTTTCTTGTTTCTCCCGAAGCTATTTAAATATTTGCATCTGGTATTCATGAACCGAGCTAATAATGGAAAGATCCTTAGCTTTTAGGAGTAAGAGGTTTTTTAAATACAATAGGTGCGTTTGACCCTTTGTTGTATTCTTTCATGTTACTTCGGTGAGCTGGTATTAAATTCACAAAAAAAAAAATGTTCTAAAAAACAAAAACCGACTTCGAAAACACTTAAAAATTAAAAATAATATAAAAACACAGCCAACATTACATTTCTATATTGAAGTCGGTGCTACAATTTAAGACTGGTGCCAAACCATGATCTATCATGGTTTGGCACGTTTTTTTTAAGTATGGGAGTGGGGAGTCGCTACCCCACCACGTGATTCAAAATATACACAGGCATGACGTCATCTGACATTTCAAATCAATATTTGAATTTTTGAAATTAAAAAAATACATGGCCAAGGTTTTTTAATATTATTATTCTACATAACGGATATTAAAAGTTAATATTGTCATCATCCAAAACATAGTCAAGTAAAAGCTCGCTTCAATCTTCGAGACCATCAGGTGAAAGAAGGCTAAGAGCATTCTTACCATACGTAAAAAATCAATTTGATACAATCACAGATACAATAAACCATTGAAATACTTGGCCACCATAGTTTTTATTGACGTGTTCCAATTAGCGCAATAGTAATAAAAATATGTCCTCCAGACTAAACTTGACTCACTACCTAATTTAACGAAAAATGAAGACAACTTTTTTTAGCAAAATATCTCAGTACCTACCTACCTAAACTAAAACTCGCTGTTTTATTACATACTAGCTGTGCCCGCGACTTCGTCCGCGTGAAATAGTAACTTTTGTTGAGGTTGATTAAAAGTAGCTTAGGTTATCTATATAAATAAATAAAATGGAAGTGTCTGTTTGTAATGTCAAAATAACAAGTTTTTACTAAATGGGTATGAATATATTATATCGGGTACCAATAACAAAAACACAATTTAATCATTTTTGTATGTCTGTCTGTCTGTTTGTTTGTTCCCGCTAATCTCCGAAACGGCTGGACTGATTTTGACGGGACCTTTACTAATAGATAACTAATTAAATAAGGTATAACATAGGCTACTTTTTATCAACCTCAACAAAAGTTACTATTTCACGCGGACGAAGTCGCGGGCACAGCTAGTATGTAATAAAACAGCGAGTTTTAGTTTAGGTAGGTAGGTACTGAGATATTTTGCTAAAAAAGTAAAAATCAGTTGTCTTCATTTTTCTTTATATAATTAGCTATCTATTAGTAAAAGTCCCGTCAAAATCAGTCCAGCCGTTTCGGAGATTAGCGGGAACAAACAGACAGACAAAAAATTTTTAAATTGTGTTTTTGTTATTGCTACCCGATATATATTCATTTAGTAAAAACTTGTTATTTTGACATTACAAACAGACACTTCAATTTTATTTATTTGTATAGACTAGCTGTTCCCGGCATGCGTTGCTATGCCACGTAGTAGTGTGGGGCGACGTTTTTTAATAGAAAAAAAAACCTTTCTTTTTCTAGTAACCCTCACGGGCGTCCTCACAACACTCTACCAAAGTTTCATTACAATCTGATGAATAGTTTGGGAACGGAAACATAGAGTACAAACATACATACATTGATTTTTATTTATATAGATTATTTAAGTAAGTAAACATTTTTAATATTAATAAATGTGGACAATATGTGCCATTATTTAAAGAGGAACTTAACAGAAATTTTAAAAACGTCACATGATATTTATTACTACTGACAATGGGTTTTAAAATCATTTATTTTATATTTTCATGACCAGTTGAGATTAATTACCACTTACACTTAATATTTTATGAGGTTGATTTTTATGGAGATCAGCTCAATACTGGCTACACTAACACACCTTGAGTTCAATTTATATAAATAAAAATCAATCAGTACATCTGTTGCGAAGGGCAAAACTCAAAAGGTTGGATGAATCAGCTTATTACTTTTTTGATATATTTTTTTGAAGTCCAAAGAAATTCATAATTCTAGAAAAAATGGAAGATTTGTCGGTGAAAATGTAAAAATCCCATTTTTATTCATCCTACTCAAACGTTTCACTGGCAAAATATAGTTATTAACTGTTCCTATTCCTGTTAACTGCCAAATCAAAATACATGAGTCAAAAACGAAAGCTTTCGACAGAATCCAAATAGTTATATTGAGCAGTATAACTGTTTGGATTTTTGTCCATTTTGTTATATCGTATAACTAATAGTATAACTAGTTGGACTAACCCAGCGTCGTCGATTTTCTTATATATTTCACATATAACTTTTTTATATACTTCAATATATCCACAATACAAGGATGAGTCTTGTATTTTATATCCGAAATGTTCCAATTTGCCTTGAAACTGATGAAATCCTATAATTTTCCTCGTAAATCTAAGAATTTTTGTGAAAAGAAATACTCATAAGCGTCATTAGTAAACATACTAGGAACTACATGTTGATATAGCTTATCATCGTCATAAAATATACAAAGATACAACTCTTTAATATTTATTTACAACAAGCTGACCTGGCATACGTTGTAGGGTCACTTAAAGATTTTTTATTTAAGTATAAGTTTTTTCGCCATAATCATCATAACAGGTCATATACGTCCCCACCGAGGAGGTACACCTTTGAATTTCTTCGCAGATGTATACAGGTTGCCTCACGATGTTTTCCTTCACTGTAGGAGTGTTAGACAAATGTACATATGGAATTCGAAAACGAAACACACATTGGTACATAGCGTTCTCGAACCCCAAACCTCCCGATTGGAAGGCAAGTACCGAGTCCACAGCGCCACCGACGCTCTTTTCGCCATAATAATTGTAAAAAAAACAACTAGGGGTATAAAAATAGTTTACGACCTATTCTCAGACCTACCGAATATACACCAAAAAATTCACAAATATCTGTCAAGCCGTTTCGGAGGAGTTTGGTAACAAACACTGTGACACGAGAATTTTATATATTAGAGATTTAGGCCAGGAACCCTCGCAGGGGTAGCGTTGCCAGATGTCCTGCTTTTGGCGGGACGTCATGTTTTTTAACCCTGTCAGGATCAGGACGCGTCCCGCCAGACGCCCAAAATCCCGCTTTTTCATGACACTCCGCTCGCGCGTGTTACAAGTTATTATCAGTCATTAAATGAAAACAATTAGTATTGTTGATTTCTTGATATTCGTTTGTTCATTTTAAAAAATAAATAAGTTCCTAAAAATAACAATATAATATTTGTTTATATATTAAGGTTTGATTGATCTCAGTAATCTGTAGTTTTTTTATAAAAGATTTCATCTATAAATTAGACTTTTTTCTACGTCCCGATTATTTTATACCAGTCCCGCTTTTTTACGTTTAAATCCCGACATTTAGAAAAACGGATCTGGAAAGCCTACTCGCAGGTGACGCTAGAAGATTATCAAAGTTTCATCACAATCAGTCTAAACAATAGTTTATGAGCGCGTAGTATGCAGAAAATACAACCATTCATTTTTATTTATAGATTAAACACTACTGCACATCGACAAACATTTTTATAAGAACAAAAAGAACCCTAATAAGTCACTAATTGGTGAATACTTATAATTCCAATTAATGAATCTACAATTATTGCATGTATTTTTATTTTAAAAATACTAACTGAGCCCGCGAACTACGTTTTGCTTTAAGAGAGCTCAACACTCCAAAATTTCTGGAGGCCACCCTTATCGTCTAGATAGGGTATAAAAAATAACCTACGACCTATTCTCAAACCTACCAAATGTACATAAAAAATCATAAGTCAGGGGAGTTTGATAACAAACACTGTGACACAAGATTTAAATATATTAGATTTCCTTACTGACGAAAATTAGTTTGTCGTTACAGAACGATAATGTATATGTTAGAACAGGTCAGAAAAAACTTCTTACTGAAACACAACGATGTTTAAACAAATGCAAGTTAATCATAGTGCGAGTTAGCTTAATTAAGGGCTCGGGTTAGCGTCGATACAATTAAAAGGTTGCGTGTAAACCTAAACTAAGTGAATAATTAAAGCGCAACTCAACCACGAGCAGGTGCTACTAAGATACATAGTTGGCACACAAACGTCATTACGACAGTTCAAGCTTCCCAACAAACGGAGAAATGCGAAAAATAACATAAAAAGTCGAAAATTAACCAACCATATCACTTTTACCCTTCTAAAAGTTATCGCTCCAAGCTCAGTAGAGTTAATAGTGAGTAATAAGATTCATTACGTCCACTTAAAGGTGTTTGTACTCCCATATATCTTCACCAATTAGACTAGAAAAAAGCATTAAAAACTTGAAAAAAATACAGAGAACAACTCTTCCAAAACACGCGATCCGAACGGAGCCGTAGCGCTTTATAATTCACAAGAAAAATGTCTGAATAATGTATATATTCCACTTACAGCCGTAACTTCGTACAATCTTTATTGTTGCGTTATATTAAACGTCGAATGCGATTTTTTTATTTACAAAAATTCACCAAAAAAATAGAAAAAAAACTTTAAAATACCGATTCAAAAACTTTTCACTCACCAAAAAGCTCTCCACGTACTGCGAAATTAGAAAAACACCCGGAAGAGCCATGGCTATCCGAATAAGTTCACAAGCGGACTGACGGAGCGTTCACGCCGTGATTTTTATTTATACACTTTTTGTTTACTAACATCACACAAAATTCTTTATCTAACTCGATAAGCGGCGGTCTATAATAGGCTAGGGGCGACGTGTTGCGCGCGAGCCTCGTTCTAACCGACTGAGAATAATTGTCCAGCCACACTCCCCTATATAGTTACTTCTTTCTTACTTTACCCGGCCGCTTCACGCTCTACATCCAAGAATTAACAACTATGGATCTTGGATATCGAACAGTTCACGTCCACATATGACTGAACAATACTTTGTAAAACTTTCTTCGGCGACGCACTCGATGTTATTGGCCTAATAAAGATAAAGGGCTGTTGTGAAAATGTTTGTAGGTAATTAGTTCAAGGTTGGTAATATAGGATACACTCGTGCATGCTTGCTCCTAATAATTGTCTTGCAATGTGACATATATCTTTATAGGCCTCATGGTTCCACGCACGCATATTGTGATTGATGTTTAACCAACTTCATAATGGCAGTTCTTTAATATCTCGCTAGTTAGTAGTTAGCAATATTTTAGAAGAAAACGTACGTGAAACTGGAATAGGTGATTAGGTGAGCAATTATAACAATTTTTTTTTATGGGATAGGGGGCAAGCGAGCAGACGTATCACCTGATGGTAAGTACTTACCGTCACCCATGGACACCCGCAACCCCAGAGGAGTTACAAGTGCGTTGCCGGCCTTTGAGGTGGGAATACGCTCTTTTTTTGAAAGTTTCAAGGTCGTATCGGTCCGGAAATACAAAGTTTGACTGTGTGAGGCAGGAAACTTCGAGAGAAACGCACAGTTGTGGACTGCCAACCATCTATGTGATGGGCATGTCAAAAAAGGAGGAGGTTATCAATTCGACCCGTATGTTGCTTTTTTTTTGTGTGTATATTACGCGATTACGCCGCCAATTGTGGGCCGATTTTCAAAACTCGCTTGTTTTCGATAGAGTATTCCTGGGGTGGTCCAAGGTAACCAAAGTTAGGATCTGACGATGGGATTCCATAAAAATCGAGGGAAACCCTTAAACTTTATAGGCATTATCAACGTGTTTTGTGTATAATTATGTTACTGTAAAAGCCTTTAAATTTAATGTTTTTGTCTCAATGACATTATGTTTTCCCGTCACGGCATTATGTTTTCCCGTCCCGGCATCAAGGCGCATAAAAGTCGCGATGCCACAATTTAATTTAATATAAATATTATTAAAATAATACTTACCTAATAATTGTTAATCAAACTAAATAATGCAGTCGACATGTTCTATTCAATAAAATTCAAGGCACTTATGTAGTGCCATTTCCTTTTTATTTTTATTAATTGTAACGAAGAATATATATATCAGTGACACAATCCTGGTGCTTCATTTATCTGGCCCTACATACCCACTGTGTCACCTGCTGCTCACCACGTTACAAACTTACCACCCAGACGCGGTCAATGTTGATAATATTCTTAAGAGGAAATCGGTCATACAAACTTAGTCCCCTGTTTCCTTCCTCGATAGTGGCAATGGATGCTCTATTTTTACAAAAAAAAGCTATGGACATGTTACGTTCTCCTTTTTTATTACATTAATTATTAAAGGCGATTTAATTCTTGAAATTACCTAAAAATAGGCCAATTTTCTGCTGTATTCAAACGTCCAGCAAACAGACGAGATTATATGAAAAAAGATGAAACACAGAAACATAACCAAAATCTTTCCTTTAACGCAAAAAGTAATTAAATCATTCAAGTTTTAGAGGAGAAAACAGGGGACTACGAAACATCTATTTTGTGTAATTTTCAGTTGTCTCTATTGCGCTCGGTTGTTTGAGGACACAGCACGACAGCTATACTTGCATTTCAAAAAATCCTATTTTTGAATTATCCTGACCTTAGTGTTTTCTCTTAAGACGCATAAAACGTGGGACTTTCTAGATTTGTCAAATATTTTAATTAATTTATAAAATACCAAATAATAAGATAAATAATGATTCAGTTACCACAAGCCAACGTAGGCATTTGTAAGAAAATAATTTTCGTTTTCGATTTGTTTTGTTTTTTAAAGGTGTTTTAAAATTATGTTTTATAAGTTACTAAAAATAAATAAAAGTAATTACAATTAATTATATTCTTTTTAAAATCTTAACATTTACTAATGTACCCAAGATTTACTGATATACGAGCTCTTACAGTAACAGATACACTATAAAACCCATTGATTTTAAAATAAGTTTCATTTCTAGACATCATCAGGTCCAAAGTGGCCAATGTTCTTTACTGGCAAAACCTAAGATTTAGGACCAATATACGGACTTTTACTAGTAACATATATGTCTTCAAAAGAGCCACCTATTACTTTTATTGATTTTCAATAGAATCTTATTGCTTATTAATATTAAGTACGCACTTAATTTATTTGTCGTCAAAAACGAACTGAGTACCTAATGTTAGTTTGTATATTTGTGTTTATCATACAATTTTACAGGTGGCTCTTATTTTGTTTTGAGTAGTAAGTAATTATATAGTATGTATAATGCGAAAATAGAGTATCTATCGATTGTCGCTTGGTAATCGAGTAGAGGGCCCCAGTCCATCGCGGGGCCCTGGGCACGTGCCCATTGTGCCCAATGGCAAAGAGGGGCCTGCTCGCTATGCATCTTCCATCGCATTTATCACGGGGAATGCTCCGAGGAATTGTTCGGACTTATACCCTGCCACCTCTTTCCGCCATCGTTCCACGCGACAAAAAATCCATGCCCATCACTTAGATGGTTGGCAGTCCACAACTGTGCGATTCTCCCGAAGCTTCCTGCCTCGCACCGAATCGCACGTATTTCCGGACCGATACGACCTTCAAACTTTCAAAAAAAGAGCGTATTCCCACCTCAAAGGCCGGCAACGCACTTGTAACTCCTCTGGGGTTGCGGGTGTCCATGGGCGACGGTAATCACTTACCATCAGGTGATACGTTTGCTCGTTTGCCCCCTATACCATAAAAAGAAAACCTAAGGCATACCGTGTGTTTGTCCGACCCTAACAGGGGTGAAGGACATAGGGACGTATTTATGCCTCTATCTAGCACACCTTCGCCGAAATACTTATAACGCGAACAATTAGACGAATTTCGCAGCGCAACATTCTACATTATGGCGAACTGTGAATTTGAAATCCATTTTAAAAATACGATTCGATAAAAATGGACTTCAAAATCACAACAAAGTCAAAAATAACACAGGTCTACAGTGATTTTGTTGCCGCCAAACCTATAAGAGATTTTTAGTATTATATTGGATAGTATTTTATTAATGCTTCGTGAAGTTTTCGGAGATTGTTTCCGGAGTATTTTAGTGCGCCCCACGTAGCATCTAATCGAAGCAAATTGAAAGAATACAACATACGGGCCTATTTTATTCCAAAAACTAAACGAAGACGCCTCTATCATTAGTAGCTCAGCGCTAATTGTGAAAGAATCCTTAGGATGATGACTACCAGACACAAATACCAGAATAGGTTGAGAGAAAATACGGAACACGTTGGACTTTCTTAAATGTAGGGTTTCCCACGATTTGCTTGTTTAGACTGGGAAGACAAGGAAGCTCATAAGAAATCTCTGTCTTTACCCTTGTAATAGAGTGAAAATTAGTATGAAACCTTTATCAATTTTAAAGCTAGATTCTTACATAAAAATGTTCTATAAATTTAAATATAAATAAATGAATTCATGAAAAAATTACGCCTCGGGCAGTAATCGAACCCGCGTCTTCAGCATACCTGTTGACGCCGTAACCACTGGGCCACTAAGCTCTTACCAGTAACCAGCCCAAATTTCAACTGTATTCATATCTCTTGTACTTTGATTAGCCTAAATACATTATTCATTTTTTTTTGTAACCACGTATCAACATCCAATCTACAGGCACCCTAATATTTGTATAAGTTGATTTTCCGTATCATCTTGCACTGGTTGCCTGGCAGATATCGCCTAAGGCGATAAGGCCGCCTATTTTGCTGTTCGTGTATGTATTGTGTTGTAGCCTGTAAGAAATTGTGCAAAATAAAGTGTTTCTATCTATTTTTTAAGTTCTGTAATTTTTCATAATCATCTTAGGACTCTGGCTCTATTTAACTAATAATAATAGTTAAATACTATTATTATTAGTCAAATAGAGTCAGAGTTCAAAAAATAATAAGAATTTAATATATTACAGGACTCGACGTTAAAACTAAAAATATAGTAGGTCCTTGTAGTAGCTATACTATAAAAATTAAATTGGCACTCGGGGACTGCCGCAGTAAAGCTATTGCATAGCATTTTTTATCAACTTATGCAATTATAATTATTTACTCAAAAATGCATCTAATGTGATCATTATTTTGACAACCTTATTTGAGCAAAGTCGACCTTGCCGTTAACTTTTCATAATTGTCATTTTAATTAAATTTCTAGTTAATTATTAATATATTTTTTATTTAAATTACTTGCTGGTTTTATTTAGATTAGGTACTTGCATTTTTGAGTAAAGCACTATACAAACCTTGGCCCACAATGACTGCTTCGCTGGTCACGCTATGATTGCCTCGAGCTAGCCTAGCTAAGTAGCTACGCTCTAGGCCTTCCAGCTTGGGGTGCGATGTCAGACAACCTCCTTGTGGTGCACCCTGGGCAACCCGGCAGATTCTCTGTCGCGGGCTAATAGTCTGACGAGAGGAACCCCATAGTGGGGGGGGTGTGGGATGGCCGGGTTTAACCTGGCGGGCCACTTCGTGTGGCCACCCGCTTCATACGGAGAAGGGCGAAGTCCCCTCTTCTTATGTTAAGAAGAGGTGTGGCTCTCGCTGGAAGCCGATTCCGGCGGCTACCTCTGGTGGTAGAGGGTCGAGGCGAGTTTTCCGCCGTGGCGCTTCGCGCCCGTTGGGGTTCTCCCCGAGTTTCGACTCACCCGCGCGACGGTGGATCCAGTGGGGTCCGCCGTCGGGCAACCCGTTACCCGCACTGAGCGGGCCGGGGGCCCGGCGCACTGAGCGTCGGGCCGCGTGGAAGACAACCACAATAAAAAACCAGTTGCGGGGTGTAGAGCGGCGCGATGGCGCCGCTCCACAAAGTAGCAGAGCCAGGAGGGGAGTCTGGCAACGGACATGTCACAGGCAGGGGGTCAGCGGGAATAAGGCCTGGCTGTTGTCCCCTTCCCCCTGTCTTGTGACCGACGGAGGAGCTGCTGGGGGGGTTTTTAGTGGGTAGACCCGGGTCATGTAAGGTCTGGGGAGTCCCACATATCCTCGTGGTTTGGCTCGACCACGAGGAATGCGTCAATGCATTTTCCCCCCTCCCAAAAAAAAAAAAAAAAAAAGGCCTTCCAGCTTGGCAGCCCTTGCTGTCCTCACTGTAAAGGCCTCGACCTACGGTCTCGGCTTTTATCTCAGCTCCTGACCGCGCTGTGTCGGCCTGGAGCTGCGCTACGCTGCGCTGTCGGCCATCGTCAGCGCGACCAGCAAAGTAGTCATGATAGACCGCGGCAGTTACTTTATTTTATTTTTGCAGTATTTTTTTATCTTTGATTGTTAACACTCGTAAAATGCCATAACGGCCGTGTTGTGTTGGTTTGCCCGCTTGTTAATAGATGGCGCTTTTCACGCCCGTCACTAGATGGCGCTTTTCACCGGCTACATGGCTACATCGCGGTTAAGAGATTGTATAACAAAGCCGGTATAACTAACTTCGGTTGCTAACTAGTACTGTCATTTTTGAAAGGAACTTATCATCCATTACTGCTATCATAAACGCTGCCGTAAGACATAAGATCACTTAACCAGTAATGGATATAATGTCTTTCAAAATTCAAAATTGACAGTTCTAGTTAGCGAATAGGCCTGCCGGTCGCAGTAGGCATCGCCGGATTTAGGGGAGGGCAACCGGGGCTACAGCCCCGGGGCCTCCACAAAAGAGGGGCCCCCACAATAGAGACTTCGGAAAAAAAAATCAAATTCCGACTAGTAAACACTAGTAAACAACTTTTTCTTTCATTTTTTTCTTCGCGTTTTACCTTTACCTACAGTTCTTTGTACAAACATGATTACATTAAATATTAACAGAAATCATCGATCTATATTTGTTCACTCCAATCAGGCAATCAGTAAAATATCATAAATAATTTGGGACCAAGGGGCCTCCACTCCTTTGTTGCCCTGAGGCCTCCAGACCTTTAAATCCGGCCCTGGTAGTAGGAGCCAGCCCCCCTAGCACGTCCACCAAAACACGATATGATAAAGCGGTTTATCGCGGTGAACTGTCAAAATACAATAGGGTTTCGTCGTATTTTGAAAATTCACCGTGATAAATCGCTTTATCATATCGTGTTTTGGTGGACGTGCTACGGGGGCAGGAGGTATTAGGCTTTTTTCGTTACGGAATTTCTTGATTCGGTCGCCGCGCTCAAAGCCCGCGATAATAGCTATGCAATAGCTTGTAAATAATTTCATGTGAATGGTATGTGTAAAATCAGAAATTTTTAAATCTTAATCCCATTTTACAAATTTACACGTAGGAAAGTATGTTATGAAATCATTTTAAATCAAATGAATTTAGTATCTTTCGAGTGAGAACAGCCCAATATTTGAAAATTAGGTAGTCGGTGAGAAAAGGCCGTTGATTATTTCCATTTTTTTCCTAATAACAATAACGCAACCCTGCTAAGTCCAGACGCTTGGAAAAAGCTGATACACCGAGTGATAAATGTGTGACTAGCGACTTATGCGCTCCGCTTGCTAACTGTAGAGTCTCGAAACGCAAAACTCATGGTACGGTCACTATCGAAAACGATATCGTCTGCGTAACACGTTAGCGACTGTAGTTAACTACAGTGTGTAGTCGATGGCAACTCATGTAGTTATGCCAAATATGTCATCGAGTCGTGTAGGAGTGAGTGCGCCGTGCTAGGTACCACGAGAAAAGAAAAGGATCGTAAGGGTAAACGGCGGCGATTCCCGCGCCGTTAGATGTTATGATGATTATATTGTAGAAAATGTGTGTAAGTATAATGATGTCCGATTCAGTCGATATTTTTCCAATTTCAGGTGAGCCTCTTGGCAGGACTCATCGGAGTCCGAAGAGAGACGTGGGGTTTGTCAAAACCCAAGCAGAGTACTTTCGGATGCAGCACTTGGAGTTTCAATACCAGGTTTAAAGGAAACTCCTAGTTATACTGAAGGAGCCTCGACATCCATGGCATGAGATGCAACAACACCTGGGAAAAATGCTCAATATATCTCCTCTAGAGCATTTAAAATTACGAAACGCGTGAACAAGACGCTGGATGCCGTTATTATGTGGCTAAATAGGTCCAAGATTGTCAAGGGGCTTTGTGAAAAATTAAAAGATGCTCTGTAGGACCTACGAGAAGGCGCCATAAAAGAAAGGACGATGCATCTCCCACCTGCAAACGGGGCTAAAGGTCCAGAACGAGAAAATTACCGAGCTGCAGGCGACGATAAAAGCTGATATCGAAAAGGTCAACAACCACCAACTCCAATCCTTACCGGCAACCGAAGAGAAACCGGTCATTTTCGTGTTCTGATGAGTTTGATTTTTTTACGAATTGTAGGAGTATCAGAACGCCATAAATACCTATTCAATAATTTCTCAAAGCTCGAACTCAAAAATCTTCATTCAATATATTCCTTTACAGGCACTTTAAAGTCACCTTTGACGTCAAAGACAACACAAAAATGTTATCAACCAAGAAACAAATTAACTAACGATGAGGCCGCTCATAAAAATATTTAAAGAATGTTTAAGTTTGACTCATAAGAATTCTTCGTTCTTTTTTAAGGGACTGAACTGACTAGACTGCCCACGAAGATATTCCGTTGTACTTTGGTCCACCAGCAGCTTTGCTCTGGTGTCCCCATACCCATCTAAACCCCATTCCCGAAACTGCGTTCCCGTGGTTAGTGAGCGTTGTGCATATTCGTCAATTTTGGTAGTGACAATCGCTCATAGTATCAGAGGTTAAACTATGAAATTACTGTTTCGTACTGAAAAACTCAATACTTTTTTAAAGCAAATAATTTTATTTTATCAAAGTCCCTGTCTCTACATTTCTGCCATCTCATTAGAAGCTATAACATTCACTTCGATTGTCTCTACATTTCTGCTACGAGTATCTCATTAGAAGGTTATTTATGCCTTTATGATAGAACTCCGGGAGCCATAACAAGCAATGTAAAGGCATTATTTATAGTTGTGACTTTGCTTTATCTTCAAAAATAAAAAAAACAAATGAATAAATCAATACACGAATAAATATTTCATTTCGGGCGCAAGTCGAACCCGCGTCTCTGAAATACCCGCGCCTGACCACTAATACGCCCAAGACGAAATTGTTTTCTCGTGTGCGAAAGAGTCAATTTATCCATTTTTCTATTTATATAGCATTTTTAAAGAAAATTCAATTGTATATGTTTGCTTTATTTTTAACCAATTTTCAAGAAATCTGTAAAATTTCTAAAGTAAAATTTCAACTGTATTGATCTCCTTTGCTAAGTCTACTTTGGCTTAGCAAAAGAAATCAATACAGTCGAAATTTCGGTAAGAGCTCAAACTGCGAAGAAGTGAAGTAGGTACTGAATAAAACTAAACAGTATCAATCTTGCGTTCAATTAACCGGTTTTTATTACTCCAAACCGGTTTATTGATAAAAACCTTAATGTAAACATTATTGCAAGAACCGGTTAAAAAGGCGGTTTACTGGAACGAAACCGTAATGAAAAGATTCTGCTCCAAGTAGGGTAACAACAATAACGGTTTGAAAAAACCGGTATCCAAGCCTTGTCCTTTGGTTTCTTTAGTCTGAGTCGAAAAACGGGCTGTGTACGTAGCTTAGATAAAGAATGAAATAGATGGGCTATAAAAGCCGTCAAACATGAGGAAGAGAGATAAAGTTATACACATTGCCAAAGGAAAGAAGAAGATGGCATCATTTTTTTTTGTCCTTGTTACCGTATATAGGTGAAACTGGTAGTGGGGATTGTTTATCACCAGCGTCTGGTGCTAAACAAATACGTGGAAGAAATTTGTTCTGTGAATTATAGCTTACTGTGTAATTATTTAACACTTTAATTAGTGTAATTGTGAACTATTTGAACATTTAAATCATGGTGCACTGCTCCGTTTTAGTTTGTAATAGTGATAGTGCTAGAAAACAGGAAAATATAACCTTTTACAGGTAAGACCTAAATTGTGTCAATAAAAAGCGCCAAAACTATTTTTTAAATTATAAATACAAGTTATATTGCAATATTTTATCCTTCTACTATGGTTCTCAATCATATTATGGGATTAAACATGAAATTTCAAACTAAGTAGTAAGATTATTGTTAACCTAACAAGCTAGGAATGTCGCCATACAATATGGCCACGTATACAGCCAAAGCGTATAACATTTTGCCGGGTTATAATGATACCAGTTACGCTACGACTATTTTTCCTTGATTCGTAGGTAATTTGTTACGTGAAAGGGAAATCACATATTAGTTTCTGTGTTACGTTAATATTGACATATTTAAGTATAAAATTTTGAGCATTTTAGATAACAAAGGTAATTCTTTTGAAGTGAGACTTTCCATTTGCTTGTTTGTCTGTATTTAACAGATTTCCTTCGGGGAACCTCCTTTTATTTTTAACCTGTATACATATTGTTTCAGGACGCATCGGTGTTGGATTTCGGTTCAAATTTGAATACGCCCCGAAAGAGAAAAATGCGGCTTCAAATGCTGGGTTTGAAACAATCAGCGAGGTCATCAAATAAAAAACTACGGCCAGTGCGTCAATCGCTTAGACGATTGGGAAAAAAAGTAGTCACACTTGAAAATGTGTAAAGTGATTTGAAGTGTAAGTTAATGATGCAAAATTAGTAGTTGGACATTTTAGATACTGTAGGAGGAACCAATAGAGATTTTCTGAAAAGATTTTTAGGAGTTGACAAAAGAAAGTATTCTGAACCTTTAAGGAAATTCGCGCTGTGCTTACACTTTTTAAGTTCAAAGGCATATGAGTTTGTACGTAAGCAAATTAATACGTGTTTACCACACCCAAAAACAGCTGGTGAGTGGCGAGGAGTAGACAGCCTCTAGAAAATGTTTGTGATTTATTAGCAATTTTGTGCCATAGCTAGTAATCTGGCTTAATCCAAATGAAATAAGTCATATCTCTACTTTGTCTGAATATTTAACAAGAACACATAGGATGTAGATATAGCTCTATGCACCGAACAGGTGTTTCTAATTAATTATATAGGTACTTGACAGAACATAATCTTCCTCAGAGATCTACAAATTGGTCTTGTCCTGCGCTATTTCCAAGTTGCCGCCAGCGGGGCGAGGTTGGGGGTGACAACACGGGTAACTAAGAATAACCAGCTATCTACATCGGCATCTTGCGTTCTTTGCCAGATCTTTTTTCCACATTGTGAGCAAGCTTACCAACTTTGGGCTTTTAGCACCATATTGAGTGCGGTATCAGTAGTTCAATTCTTGAACTTACCCAGCCCAAGTGAATTTTTACCTGTATTGTAGTGAATTTTATCTCTGTAAGCCGAAGTCCTTTATTCGATGACAATAACGGTGCTATTGAAATCTAATTTAAGAAAATGTTTACTTAAAATTTAATATTATACATTTTCTAAATCTTCACAAATATTTAGTAAATGTGTAAATATTGGATTTTAAATAAACTGCAGAGATAAAAAAAAACAATGATTATTGCCCGCTGTATTCTTAATCGAGCGACGATCTTCGCAAGGTACCTAGCTGGCAAAAGCTGGAAGCGAATGGTCGCGGATCGTGCTCAGTGGCGAGCACTTGGAGAGGCCTATGTCTAGCAGTGGACGCGTGTGGATGATGATTCCTAATATTTTTTCTTATATTTGTAAAGATGTTTACATAATAGCTTAAATAAATAATAGTAAAATGTTTTAAAACGAAATATACTCGAGTAAATCCGAAAAGTGTAGTTTTATTTAAAAGTGTAAATAACATTAGACTGCGGCGAAGGTTGAATGAAGAATTCAATAAAAAAAATCGCAACTTCCTCCCACTTTTATTTTTTGAGACATATTATTGAGCGAGGGGCGCTCATTAAAATGTCTCAAAAAAAATACGTAGATCAATCAACCCTACTTTATGTTTATAGTGGTAAAAGCCACTATAAACATAAAGTAGGGTAAAACTTAAAGCAACACTGGTATACCCATCTACTTTAGGCAGGTATGACGTCATCTATGTCTGTCCCTTACGGGTATACGGTCACGTCCTATCTATTCATTCTTTGTCTAAGGTACGTAGTAACTATTATGTAATCTGTGGCTAAGTAAAAAATTAACACACTCGTATATTCGATGAATATCTTCAACCATATCGAATAAAAATATTCATTCGATTCAGGTTGATTTTAACGCGAGAGTAATATTAATTCGTATAGATAAGTACCTATAGCGGACTGATAAAATTATCGTAATGAATAATTTCAATCACAGACCAAACTAATAAAAATATTGACCGCAACGGTGCTAATAAAAATATCAATATATTTTATTGTATTTGAATAAAAATATTATTAACTGGCAATTTGCAACCATTAAAATTATCAGATTTTTATTCGACTATTAGCTTTTAACACATTTTTTTCAACCATTAACGCCGGTACGGCTCACAAGTCACAACACAATGATGATGTTTACCATAACCATCAATCGGAACACGGGGCAATAAAAACAATAGGTAGTGGTCCAAATTGTGCTAAACTGCACTATTGGCACAAAGTATATTGGTAAATAGATTGGTAGGCTTTGTTATTCATTACAAGTTAACAAAATGTAAAAATTGAATTTGAGAATTGCGCACGCACTGCATTACCTCTTTCATGAGCACTGTTAGCTTGCTTTCGTTCAGGTTATTTGCACGCTATCATAATAATATAGGTAAACATAAGCTTTGAAGTAGCTTTAGTTCTGCACGTTTTACTTATGTTATGACTAGTGTTAAATTAAACAAGACTATTTAATTAATGACACTGACAGGAGTACACACGAACGCACTCAGAACGAAAGTGGTCAGAAATGATTGCATACAAACAGCGGCCCTAACGCCTATCTCAGCGATCACTCGCTATCGCTTTCGTGACATTAGAGCTATTGTTCTAATGTCACGAAAGCTATAGCGAGTGATCGCTATGAGCACAGTCTCATACTAGCTATAGCTATGAGATAAGCGGTAAGGCCGCAGTACAAATATCAATTCGGACTACGCCGTTTGCACTGATGGTAATGAGTAATGTTTACACATTTCGGACCACACATTGACCATTGACTGACATAGCAGTGACAGACCTACCCTGCGTTCCGTAAAACGATAAAAGTGATAATATCGCGAATCCGACCAAAGTCACAACATAACCTACTGATTCAATAGCCCATATATTTTGTGACTATTTGATTTGGTCGGATTCGCGATATTATCGCTTTTATCGCAATTCGGAACGCACGGCTATTTCATTCGTCATTCATTTCTTTCATTTCAGTTTCAGCACTTTCAGCCAACATTTACTGATCTGTGCTTTCAGCTGATGCCACAGCACCAAATAAGTCTGTGCACAGCACGGAGTGGATTGATTGTGTGCCGGTTGCTACATCCGTACCCGTTAGTTTGTGATAGTTTTACTATAAATTAGACAAATATATCACTATGCAACTTAAAAATGTAACCCATGTTTTATTTGATTTAGACGGACTTCTTATAGGTAACTATTTACGTTTTAAGTACACTATTCCATTATTAATATTAAGGTTAGCTCCGAGCTCAGTCCCAAAAATCAATATTTGTTACAGACTCCGAAATCATTTATACGGAAGCATTTACTACTGTATGCGCCAAATATGGGAAAATATTTACTTGGGAATTAAAATCTACTCTCTTAGGATTTCAAGGACCAGAATGTGCTGAAAAGATTATTAGAGCATTGGATCTTCCAATCTCTAAAGAAGAATTTTCACAAGAATGTTGGGAAATCTATGAAATCTTGTTCCCAAAAGTTCAACTTATGCCAGGTGATGTATTGCTGAATATTTTTATTCTCAAAATGACCTTTAGCTCATAATGACCTTGAAAAAACCTTGTTAAGGCTAAAAAAACAGCCAAAAGCACAAATATATTGTAAACATGTTTGATTCCAGTTATGAATTTTCAATTATAAGTAGATGAGACAGTTTAGTTAGAACATGTACAGATAATACATTTACTAATCCAGATTGCTCTAGCTGTTAACTTTTGTATGCTCAAACCAATTTTTAAGGAAAAATTGTATCTAACTTGACCTTATGATCACATGCTACTATTGATACAAAAGTAGTAAGTACCATAATATAAAACAATAATAATAAAAATAATTATTTATTTATATTATTATTTGCTGAAAGCCATACAGGTATTCGCCCCAACCTCTACGGATGAGGAAGTGGAAGCTATGTTGCTCCCTACTAAAACATTTCTCGGGCAATATATGCTTCCAAAACTCACTACACTACTGTTGTTATAGGAGGCTTCAACGCAAGTTCAAGTTTAGGCAAGTTGAAAGTAGGGCAATTTAGATAGAAGCTGGAAAATTTACATGGTCAAACACTATCCGATTATACTCTGAGAAAGGGACTCTACATGATGAACTTCTTCTTCAACAAACAGCTGCATCGAAAGTGGACCTGAAAAAGTCTGGATGGTGTGCCATAAAATAAGATTGACTCCATCATATCGATGAGGGCTTGGATATTGAATAAGGTCTCAGTGACCAATTCAATTAAAACGATTATTGAATAGTAAGAGGCGCAATGAATCTTAAGGTAAAAACGGAAAGGAATCAACTGTTGTCCATGCTCCAGCCCAAAGCTATCCAGATCCAAAACTCTAAACACTTTCAACTCGAATAGTAAAATCGCTTCCATTGCCTGGAGTACTGCACGGATGTCATCATCACAGCTCATATACGTCCCCACCGAGGGGCACGAGCCTACCCTGACCAGTTATGGTAGGGCGATTAGGCCTTAGTCAAAACACGCTGGCCCAGTGCGGATTGGTTGACTTCACATACACCTTTGAATTACAAGGTGTCCCAAAAGTCGTTTTCAATTTGTTTCGCGCACTATGCAAACGCAACCCATGGGAGGGGCGCGGGGTATAGGTTGATCGCCAGCCCGGTTCTTGGGAATTTAGTCGCAAAGGAGAGTTTTACGTGAGCGCAGCGTGCTGTTGTGTGCGCGAGTTTTATAAAAATAATAATTCCGCCATTATTGCGCGGCGACAATTTTGCAATTTGTACCGAATTCGTCACGTAAGAGAAGCACCGAGTACTCAACTCATTAAAATATGGGTGCAGAAGTTTGAGGTTCGACAATGGAGAAACCACGGACGGGGCGACCAAGGACATCTAGAAATGTGGAAATCGTGGAAAGCGTGCACCAGTCAGACGCGAAACTCCCGATCTCTCCGTTCGGAAAAGGGCAAGTGTATTAAATGTTCCTAGAAGTTCCCTACATCGCATAATGCATAAAGATTTACACCTCCATCCTTATAAGATACAGTTAGTTCAAGAACTGAAGCCTACTGATGCTGCTCCGAGACTCAGCTTCGCTAACTAGATGTTAGATCGATTTTCGTCCTTTAACAACATCATGTTCTCAGATGAGGCGCACTTTCACCTTAACGGCCACGTGAACAAACAAAACTGTCGATATTGGAGTCCTACGAACCCAAAACATAAACATGAGAGGCCACTTCACTCGCCAAAAGTGACTATTTGGGCTGCAATGTCGGCGAGAGGAATAATCGGCCCGTACTTTTTCGAAGATGAAAATGGTCGCACAATGTGGCGATGATTAACAACTTTTTTACTCCTGCTTTACAGGATTTTTATGGCTTTAATCGTAACATGTGGTTTCAGCAGAATGGAGCAACATCTCGATGTGCGAGAAAATTTTCCTGGGAAATTGATATCAAAAAGAGGTGACATAAATTGGCATCCACATTGCCCCGACTTAACACCGATGGACTATTTCCTAAAATCTAAGGTGTACAGTAACAAGCCTCGCTCTCTGGGCCAATTAAAAGAAAATATCCGGGAAGAAATCTCAGTGATCACAGTGGATATGTGCAGTTCTCAGAAATTTTGTGTCACGCTTAGAACAATGCAATGCCAGCAAAACAACGGAACCCATTTAGAGGATATAATTTTATAGAGTAAATTCCCAAAGATTGAATTTTAATTAAAAATAAAAATTTACTTATAATACCCGTTCATTTGTTACAGAATTTTTATTTTGAAAAAGACTTTTGGGACACCTTGTACTCCGCAGGTGTATGCACGTTTCCTCACGATTTTTTTCTTCACCGTAGGAGCGTCAAATAAATGTAGGTACATATGAAATTCGTGAAACGAAAAACACATTGGTACATGGCAGGATCGATCGCGGGCCTCCCGATTCTACTCGAAGCACAGTCCAGTGCCGAGGCCACAGCGCCACCGACGCTCCTGCTGCACGGATGTGGACATGTATAATTACTGAGTTGTGGAAACTATCTTTACGGTTGGTTTAAAGGTTTAAAGTTCTTCAAACCCAGCCACACAAAACAAAAAAGCATGACTTCAGAGTCAATAACTAAGCTGATGAAGGAAAGGCGTGGAATGGATCTGCAGTCTTCTGAAGATGCTCATCGATGACTCAATAAACAGATCTCCTAAGTCTGACTCGCGACATACGCCGATTAAAACGAAGTCGAAGCGGGTATGGCGAATTTGTTCAAATGCCACTTTCGGGTGGTCTCCAATGAAAGGGGATAAGACTAGTGATATGGAGGTTATAGTGTCGGGTGTGCCTGCTCGTGTTACGGCGAAGCAAGTTGCCCAAGTAATTAAGAACATGACCCGAGGCAGGTCCCCCCAGACACAACGCACAGTGGGACATCCATAGGTCATAAATCTTAAAAACCTGCTTTCTTGTTTTACATTTTATTCCTTGTCGTTACATTGGATAGTTGCGGTACCTTCTGAAACTATAAATAGGTCAGTAATTAGAGTGCGCCTTCATTATCTATTGTGCATTCAAAGAGAGCGCATCGCCAATCTTAAATACTGTTATCAGTGAGTCATTAAAAAGCGTGACGTCATTTGTTGTCATTGCGGGACCTGTGAGTGCTGTGTGAGTTTTTTCTGAAATGGATATCCAAGAACAGGGTATGTAATAATTAATATTTTTATTTTAATTGTATCTTAGTATATATTTTCTTTAGTATGTCATTGCTACGAGGCGACTTGGAGTATTATATTTTAATATTCAAAGTTTGAATAAACTTTTAAATATGTTCCCACTCGCTCCGACTATGGAGGTATATTGCACCATAATCTTTAGACTTTCTTATCTTAGGAAAATTAAAACTTGGCTGCCCTTATCTGCCCTTTTGGCGATGACAAGGGTGCTACGGTTGCCAGATTATCTCGTAGCATTTGCTACGAAATTAGTTTATTTAGTCTTAGTGCTTTGTGTAGGTTTTGTGACTGAATTTTAACCGTTTTTTTTTTGTTTTAGGTAATTTATATATATGCTCGTTTTCAAGAATGCATATTCTTGAAATATGGCTAACTGTCAATACCGATAATGACTCGGAAAAGTGTCGTCAAGTCCTACAAAGTTTGTTGACTACTCTGAACGACGATGCTGAGAACATTGATATTCATTATTTAGAGAAAATTGTTAATAATTTATGTAAAGCTATTGCTCGATTCTGGAAAAAATGTAATAGGGATAAAACCAAGCTTTTATATAAGAATTCCGATTGGTTTAATGTTATTGAAAAAATTCAACTTGTGAAAAACAATAAGCAATGTACTCCGTCTGAAACGTCGCCGTGTCATTCACGTGGTCGTCCTCGAAAACCTTTTACGCAATGTAGTAAAAGGACTAAACGTCGGAGAGTAGCTGATTTGTCAAAGTCTGATGATTCTACTGTGAGTGCATTGCTTGATGTTTCAGACTGTTCATTCGATTCGTGTATATCTAGAGTTAGCACTGATGATGTCTTGTCACTTGTGACTGATGCTCAGTTGACAAAACATCAGTATTTATTAATTAAAAACTTTGTTAATAGTAAGATTTCTCCTAATGTATTACCATGTTACCAACAAATTACTAAAGCGAAACAGAGATGTTACCCTTCTAATATAATTGTTTCCGAGTCTTCAGCTGAAGTTGAATTACAAAGTCTTTTTGATCACACAGCTTCTCGAATCCTTGAATCTCAAAAAGAGGTCTTAGATCAGATTCCTGATGATTGTTTGTCTAATATCTCTTTACTTGGGAAATGGGGATTCGATGGCAGCACTGGACATAGTGAATACAAACAATTTTTTTCAGATTCAACTTTAGAAGATAGTAGTTTGTTTGTAACATCTTATGTACCCCTTCAAATTATTGTAAAATTAGCTGAAGATAATTGTAAAATTTTATGGAAAAATCCTCGACCCTCTTCCACTAGGTACTGCCGTCCTATTCGATTTCAATTTTTGAAAGAAAGCACAGCAGTGTCTTTGCAAGAGGAAGCTTATTTTAAGGATAAAATTGAAAGTTTGCAACCTACTTTTATTCAGATCGACAATCGTGAATTGGTCGTTTCTCATAAGTTGCAGCTTTCAATGGTAGATGGTAAAATTTGTAGTGCTTTAAGTGAAACATCTACAAGTAGATGTTATATATGTAATGCTACCCCTAAAGAGATGAATAAAATAGACGAATGTTTACAAAAACCTGTAATAGAGAGTAGATACCAATTTGGATTATCACCACTACATTCTTGGATACGTTTCTTCGAATATTTTATTCATCTTTCATATAGATTAGACATAAAAAAATGGCAAGTTAGGCTAGATAGTGATAAACAATTGTTATCAAATAAAAAACAATATGTACAGTCCCAGTTTAGGGAACGATTAGGTTTAATAGTTGACAAGCCGCGTAGTGGTGGAAGCGGGACGTCTAACGACGGAAACACGGCCAGGAAGTTTTTTTTGGAATCAGCTGTATCTGCTGAAATTACAGGTTTGAATAAGGATCTCATAGATCGTTGTTGTGTAATATTACAAACGTTATCTTCTGGACATAAAATTAATGAATGCAAGTTTAAAGACTATGCATTACAAACAGCATACAGCCTGGTCGAGGAATATCCGTGGTATAGTCTTCCTGCTTCTGTCCACAAGGTGCTCGTACATGGATCAGATATTATAAGTTATGCATTGTTATCTATAGGAGAACTTTCCGAAGAAGCTGCTGAAGCGACAAATAAGTATATCAAAATTTATAGACGAAGTCACACTCGAAAAATGTCACGTGAAGTTACCAATCAAGATTTAATACAACGACTATTATTACATTCAGATCCTTATATTACAAGTCTTCGGAAACTTCCCCCTAAAAAGAAAAATACTCTGTCACAAAGTGTAATAGAATTGTTACATGTTTAATATTGTTAGAATAAGAATAATTTATTTGTATTTTGTTAGTTGTTTTGTTTTTTTTGTATTTAATTAATTTTAATTTATTTATTTCTATTATTTTATTATAATTAAATAATGTTATCAATGTTTTGACTCTTATTTTATTTAAAATATATGTTTTACATTCCAATTTTTAAGTGTTTGTTCATGATAAATTTAGGTAAAAGTATGTTATTGTTTATATTTGTTTTTTACTGAAGTAAACGTTTTTTATTCCGTTAATACATGTACTTCTTTCATTTTAATGTTCCTAAAACACTTTTACAACTATAAGTCACTAAAATAATACAATGTATTGATAGTAACAGGACTTTAACTATTTATGACCGCCCTTGTATGGAGCGTGTCCCTCTGTGCAACGGCCCAACATTTCCAGTATGGGGGCCGCACCACCAGGGTAGTGAACTCCTTCCCTGAAGATCGTTCATTCTCGCATCCAGCTCGGCGATCCTCTCCTTTGGGACTTTTTGGCCACGAAATAAATAATGACGGCCAGTGCTTGACCCATGCGCTCGGTAATGGTAAGCGTTAGGTCGTATCCTCCGTTCTCCTCAAGAATAGTCAAACCCTCCGCCACTAATGTTGTTGCGGGAAGGGACGTGCATCGCGTATTTGTAGGCATCCCTTAGCATCTCGAAAAACTCTCTTTCGGCCTGAAACTGAAGTTCCAGTCGCTCCTGCCGCAGATTCTCCACCTTCGCCTTTGCCAAGCCCACGTACTCTCCCGTTGTTGGCGGGCGGCCTCTGCCTTTTTGCCCTTAGGTTTAGGTATTCTGAGGGAAGACAACAGAACATCTTCAAAAGAAGGATCGTCGCTGTCTTCCTCTCCGTCTTCTCCTGCTTCACGGGCCCTCTTCCGACGAACGGAAGGGGCGTTCATGCCGCTGACCTTGCTCATCAGAGCGGAACCCTCTGACAAGCAATCGGACTCGCCCGAAATCAGGACATATCGGAAGCATCATCATAGTCCAACATGATGTCCGATAAAACGGCCCTTCTCCTTCCTCCTTTGCGTCCGGTCGCATTTTTACCTCACGACGACCCGGGAATGCCGTCGGGGGTTGAAATTCACCACCTACCGCCTCGGTTAAGGAAACTCCGCCAACCAGCCCAGATACCGGCGAGAGTCCCGTCTCAACGGGTTCGCATAATATGTACACCCTATTAAGCCGAAACCTACCCAATATATCAACATAGTCATATAAAAGTTTTGGCGTCATTGAAAATTTGAAATTGTTAAATTATTTTTAATTCTCCATACATTTTTTTACACCGAACTAACTATTTGTATAGGGGATTTTAAAAATGTACAATTTCGAATTTTCAATGACAATCAATTCTTGAACATCTTTTCTGTCACGAACACTCAGTTTATTCAAATTACAATATTATTTAGGTAGGTAATTCTAAAGGGCGTGCTCATCGAACTCACCGTGCCGTGGGAAAATAATATTCCCAAAGGCCACATTTAAATGAAATAGGTACTACGATCTTACTAATGATATCACTAAAAACGGCTATTATGTTCACTTATACGCGGTAGAAGTAGGTGCGAGAGATATTCCGCATAGGCGTATATAGAGGGGGGTAATGTAAGGCTACCGTTCCAAAATATTATGATGGACGCCAAAAAGTGATAACTTCAAAAAAATCATGGCCTAGGCCCCCCTGAAACGAAACTAGATACGCCAATGGTTTTTTTTTATTGTACAAAGTTGGCAAACAAGCACCTGATGGTAAGTGGTAACAGTCACCTATAATACATGTGGCTCTTGTGAGATTCACAGCAAAACTGCAACCCCCACAAGAACCACAGTGTACGTTGCCAACTTGTGACACCAGCAGGCTGATCACGTAACTCTGCTGCTGCTTTGCGGCAGAAATAGGTACCTCCAGTAAATATAATTATATAATATCCCTCCAGTATTCCGGCTCCGGCTATATTTTATTTCCGGGTATCTTTATACGATTGCTGAAAGATTATCGAGAACGTCCGTGAGCTCAATATTAAAGCGCGTAACAAAGGCGGCACTTATGGAATCGTCTCAAATATGGTTAGGCAGATAAAGGTGCCGAGGTAGTAAAGGTGAATGTAGATGCATTATAAAGTAGCTACTTTAACCTGCACCTAGGTCGCAAGCCCCGGGCACTGCTCTTGGCTCTTTTCTTTGCATCTCGAAGGACCCAGCACCGGCACGGTGAATCCATGGAATGCTGAGTTATCGTCTGTCTCTCTTACGTTAAAAAACTATGCCAAATATGTTTGGTGGCGAACATATTTATTTAGTGCTGCCTTTTGAAAATACAGCAATACCTTATTTACCTAAAAAGATAGAGATTAGGTATAGATAGAACTTTATTTGGTCTACAGACACAGACAACAAATACATACGTATTGTACAAAAAAGTGTACCAAAAAGCAAAAAGTAGGAGAAAACTACAAGACAAAGATAAACTACTATTATAAAAAAAAAATTCGGGAGAACTGCGTAACTGCACCGTACCCGCCGTTGGCTAGACGGCGAGAGTATGGTGGGGCTCTCCCGGCAGTGCCAAGCCTACCTAATAAAACCTTACCTAAACAGACAAAGCCAAACAAAAAAAAAAAAAAAAAACCTTACCATGCGCGCCCATAAAATAAGGATAGGACACTCAGTTGACGTGCTGCTAAATTCTATTTACTAATTAGTAATTGTAACTTACCTACGTGCTTAAAGTAAAAAAGTTTAAGGGCGTTAGGGTTAACGAATGCACAGTAACTCCGCGCATTGTATAGTCTATGTATCTACGGCACACACCACGAGCCGCGCAACTCTCGCGCACCCAAGTAACAATTTAAGTTATAGAAAGGTCACAAATAGGTTATATAACCTTTTTATGGATTTCCTCAAAGAAATACGATAGGTCCTCATATGTTCATAATAAACTCCGCATAAACTCTTAATAACCAAAAAGGCCCTCCATAACAACCTAGTGCAGACCTTATTTTTAGTCTTTACTGACTAGACAAATTACCTAAAGGCATGCTTGATAACCTAGATGTAACTGTAAATTAACAATTTTATAACCTGGTTAAATTCAGTATTACCTAATTATAACCTTTATGAAATCTCAGCTTAGTCATGAACTAGTCATAATCAGTTTCTATCGCAGCAGTCATTTTCCAGAATTAGGTTATTGTCAAGTACCAGCAAAAGCTTATTAGTAAGTTTTCAAAATATTTTATAAGAGACTGGTTATATATTAGTTAAAACTTATTTCATATCAGACAAATGGCTTCCATTTGTAATACTATTTTTTTATTATGACTTGGGTATTCATATACGAAGCAAAATGTCTGTAAAATTCACACGTGCTTATAAATTCTATTGCGAATACCAGTTTCCTGTTAAATTATGGGATAATATGCTTATAAAATACACGCGCCCTAATTATCAGGCATATTTAAAATATTTAATGGTCATACGTAGTGTAAAAAAAATACATTAAATACATTTTTAACCTCCAATCTGGCACACAATTATTTATAAACGTAAAAATGTCTTTTAAATTTATTATCACTAACAAATAAAATAAATAAATTGATATTTTCGAAAATTCTTGCCACAATAAACCTCTTAAAAATGGCTGCCTTCAAGGAAAGGCTTACTAGCTTTACAAATAACTCTTAAATAGCCTGAATTACTATTAACGCACGAAATTTACTTAAAAATAACCTTTAGGTAATTTAAATAACCTTATCACAAACTGTTAGTTATTTTTGCAACCCTTTACGCATTAAATTTTCTCGTAAGATTTGATAGTACTTCTATATCACCGCGGACGGACTAAGTAGTAATTTCAGATGCCAAGAGAGCTTAGATTATATTTTATTAAAAAACAAACATTTCGCGTGGTGTACCTACAGAGTGTTTACAAAACCAAAGGATATGTTTATTATTATTCTTCTATTATTTTTCAGATTCTATTTGCACCTCATCACTGCCCATATACGTCCCCACCGAGGGGCTCGAGCCTACCCTATATTAGGGTGATTAGGCCTTAGTCAACCACGCTGGCCCAGTGCGGATTGGTCGACTTCACATACATCATTGAATTTCTTCGCAGATGTATGCAGGTTACCTCACGATGTTTTCCTTCACCGTAGGAGCGTCAGACAAATGTACATATGAAATTCGAAACGAAAAACACATTGGTACATGGCGGGTCTCGAACCCCGACCCCCCGATTAGAAGGCAAGTGCCGAGTCCACTGCGCCACCGACGCTCATACCTACTGCTAGTTAAATAGGCACCTACCTACTTAAGTTTTATATTCAACTAGCTTTTTCCCGCGGCTTCGCTCGCGTTAAATTCGGGGTAACACCGAAGATTTCAAAAAAAAAAGTAAGGCAGGTATTTTTCGTTGGTAACAAAGAGTCTGTGTACCGATTTTTAGCTTCCTACCTTGAAAACTGCAAAAAGTCCCATATAAAATTTCACCCCCCTCTTTTAAGGGGTTGGGGGCAGATTTCCAAAAAAAAATGATGCACGATTTTTTTGTTAGTCACAAATAGTTCGCATACCAATTTTTAGCTTTCTACCTTGAAAATTGCGGAATACTCCATACAAACTTCCACCCCCCCATTTTAGGGAAGTGGGGGGTTAGAAAGAGACAAAAAGTAGCCTATGTCACTTTCCATCCGTTCAACTATCTCCACTTAAAAAATCACTTCAATCCGTTTGTTTGTCCGTGAAAGACGGACAAACAAACACACACACACACTTTCCCATTTATAATATTAGTATGGATTTTCAATGCAATTAATATATCTATTTATTTAATTATTTACATTATAGATATTAATTGCGGTCCCCCGACTTGACGATGCTAAAATTAAAATATTACTAGATCATCATCATCATCATCATCTCAGCCGCACGGCGCCCACTGCTGGGCATAGGCCTCCCCCATGGATCTCCACAACGATCGGTCCTGTGCTGCCCGCATCCAGCGGCTTCCCGCGACCTTCGCCAGATCGTCGGTCCACCTGGTCGGGGGCCTACCCACTGAGCGTCGCCCGGATCGTGGTCGCCACTCAAGAACCGTTCGGCCCCAGCGGCCATCGGTTCTTCTAGCTATGTGTCTCGCCCACTGCCACTTCAGCTGAGCAATCCTTCGAGCAGTGTCGGTTACTTTAGTTCTCCTGCGGATCTCCTCATTTCGGATACGATCACGCAGGGAGACCCCAAGCATTGCTCTCCCCATTGCCCGCTGAGCGACCTTGAGCCTTCGGACGAGACCCATAGTGAATGGCTACGTTTCGCTTCCGTAAGTCATCACTGGCAACACACACTGGTCAAAGACTTTGGTCTTGAGACACAGGTAATTTGGACGCGAAGATTTTTCGTAACTTCCCAAAAGCTACCCATCCGAGCTGGATTCGACGAGAGATCTCTTTCTCGAAGTTGGACTTACCTAGCTTGACTATCTGTCCCAGGTATACATAGCTGTCTACAACTTCAAGTGTAGTGTTCCCAATATTAACTGGAGTGGGTACAACATGGGCATTCGACATGATTTTTGTCTTATCTATGTTCATTTTAAGACCCACTCTTTGGGAAGCACTACTGAGATCTCCGAGCATGGTGTTCAGGTCTTCCAAGGTCTTAGCCATTAGAACCCCATCATCGGCAAAACGGAGGTGTGTTAGGTACTCGTCATTTATGTTAATGCCGTATCATTTCCAATCCAGAAGCTTGAAAATATCCTCCAATGTAGCGGTAAAGAGTTTTGGAGAGATAACGTCTCCCTGTCTTACACCTAGCTGCAATTGGATGGGATTAGAGCTCTGGTTCTGGAGTCGAACCGACATAGTGGCATTTCCGTATAGGTACCTTAGCACCTCTATGTACCTGTAGTCCACTTAGCACCTTTGGAGAGACTGCAGCACCGCCCATGTCACCTGTAGTACACTTGGCACCTTTGGAGAGACTGCAGCACCGCCAATGTCTCGATCGAATCGAAGGCTTTCACAAACGCCAAGCAAAGTGGCAGATTATACTCCTCGGTCTTCTGTATAACCTGCCGCCGCGTATGGATGTGGTCTATGGTACGCTCTCAAAAGCTCTGTAGTGATTCCGTCATCACCCACCGCCTTATTGTTTTTTAGTTGTTTGAGAGCCATACTAATCTCGTACAGGCTGACGTCCGGGATATCTTCAGTATAGTGTCGGGTAAGCTTGGCTCTGGGGTCTCTAGCCTCGCTTTAAACAGGTGCTTGCGTGGAGTATAACTGTCCATAGAAACTCTCAATCTCCCTTAGGATCTCAGGCTTCGACAAAATGAGGCTACCGTCGTCAATCTTCAGCTACGTCAGTTGACTTTGCCCAATAGACAGATATCTCGCAAATATTTTGGAGCCTTTATTTCCCTCGATAGCTTCTTCAATACGAGCCGTATTGAATCGGCGAAGGTGGCATGCCAATGACTTTGATATCTGCCTATTAAGCTCCCGGTAACGACTAGCATCTGTTGAGTTCTGCAGTCTTATTTCGTGTCTCCGATGCATAAGTTGGAGGGTTTTGTCGAAGAGTTTCTTTGTTCTGGGACGGCGGGTTTTAAAGAACCTAGACCCTACCGTACGGACAGTATCCACCACCGTGTTGTTTAGATCGTCCACATTTAAGCTGTTCTCAAGGGCTTCGAAACGGTTCTGGAGCTCGAGTTGAAACCTTTCGGGGTTTTGGATTTGCGCAGGTATTGGTCGGAGCATAGACTTTATCAGTCGAGATCTTTCCAGCTTAATATTGATATTCAATGTGCCTCGTACCAGTCTGTGATCACTCCCCGTTTTGACGGCATTGATCACGGAGATATCATTGAATATGTGCCTTTTCGTCGACATGATAAAATCTATCTCGTTTTTGTCATTACCGTCCGGACTCATCCAGGTCCATTTTCGGCTTTCGGACTTCCTGAAGAAGGAGTTCATCATATAGAGCTTCTCCTTCTCCATGAAGTCCGCTAGCATCTGGCCTCTGGTGTTCCGGTGCCCAAATCCAAATTGCCCACATTCTCAACTAATCATCGCAACGTTTCGCCAACCTAGCGTTAAAGTCCCCCATCACAACCGTGTAGTGGGTACTGATAGCTTCTTCCAACTCCGTTAACTTCGCGTCTGTCCTCAGTGTACGCTTGTTGTAGGTTGCCAGGTCGAGTCGTCGTAGATGGTAGCCGGATCTTACCCGGGGATTCTTCGCACCCCCTGACCTACTTGATATATCTAAGTTAATGGGCCAACCAACGCATTTTATTTTTTACTTTTTGGAGTTTTTTTTTGTCGGGAGTTATTTAAATTTTAAGTTTAATTTTTATTTCAACCCTAAGTCTGAAGCCAAACTTTTTAAACCCTAAGCCTGAACACCCTAACTTAAAAATGTAATTCACCATTTTGTGGTGGCGGCCATCTTGGATTTCAGATAGTGTATAGTATTCTACTAGTCGAGCCCTTTCATTTTATACCCATATTAAGGGAGTTGTAAAAAAATATGTAGTTCGCCATTCTGTGGTGGCGGCCATCTTGGATTTTAAATTTATCATAGTGTGTAGTATTTTACTAGTCAAGCCCTTTCATTTGACACCCATATTTATTAATTTATTTAAACTTTCGCAGAGCCTAAATAAAGTGTACAGGGGCGGACTTAATGCCAGGCATTCTCTACCAGTCAACCCGTAAAATGTGAGAAAATCTTTGTTGACGGTGTTCGAATTGGAAAAAAATAAGAACTAAACCAACCTTGACACAACTAAGTAACAACATACTAAATAAAGATAAATAATAAGTACACAAATATATAAATATTATATACATAAATATAGATATATAAATATATATTGAGAGAGTTGTGTACAAATTTTGTGGCGGCGGCCATCTTGGACCGATGGTCATTAACCAAAGCTAAGAACACTTCTGACTAATTTACCTTTCAAACAAAAAAAAAACAAAATCGGTTCATCGGTTCGGGAGTTATGATGCCACAGACAGACACACACAACACCACCATAAATAAATCATTTGGAAAATATTGAAAAAAATACAGGACATAACGTTGACACTCAAACAAATTAATATTAGGTAGATCGCTCAAATATTATGAAGCTTCTCATTTTGTATTTGACCTAACTCGAATGAATGTTTATAATATAAGTTACTGTTCTGTTGATTTATCGTCACTCGCAGTCAGTCACTCGCTTAGTACAATAAACCAAATTAATCATTTATGTCTCTTAAAATTTTAATTTACAGTCACTCGTTTAAATACTCCCCTTTAGTTATCGACACAATCTCTCCTCTCAGCCTTATGAATCGGTATGAGAACAGACTTTTTCAGTACATCAGGAAATTTTGCAAGTCTTAAGCAACTGTTAAATAGATTTGTTAAGGTCGGAGTAATTAAAGTACTCAAATGCTTTAAAACCTGGGCAGGGATACCATTATAGCCCGTGGATGGCCTTGCCTTGAGGCTTCTGATTGTACTTTCTATTTCTTCATTATTTGTATCGGCTAAAAAGAATGAACTATTTTGTGATACAATTGGTAAAAACTCATAAGGAAAGGATGGAACATAAATAACAGGACTTAGATATATTCGTATATGTACTTAACCAACGTAAAACTACCTTTTTTGTGATGATTCGCTGTATGTACTATGTTTTTCGAATTTCTTTTATAATGTTCACCTTTCGCAATTTTTTGTTAAGACATCCTGTATATTTGTAAGTGAGCATTCCATATAACTTTGAAGTTACGGTGATGATTGAGTAGTTTCTTTATGTATTTAAAGGTTATAATAATTAATAAAAGCTTATAAATTATGCTATAAAGCTATTTTTTACGCCTTAAAGTGATTTTCCTAACTATATGTAGCCACAAAATGCTATTAAGTTATTAAACAGTTTTTGAGATAGCTAATAAGGTATTAGTAAAGTAGGTTATGAAAGAGTCACATTTGAGATATAACAATGCGTTTCACGTCATATTTAGGCATTTGATTATCCTAAAAACAACCCAATTATAACCTTTTCGGAACTTAGAAGACTTAGGACTTATAGCTCTGGAAAACAATCTATGATTGCGTTATATTAACCTCTTGAAAAAGGCTTTTAGGTTAAAGCAAAAACCATATAGTTCTAAGACCAAGGAGCTCTAAAATTAACTGACATAGAACTTACAAGATATACAAATTCCTTATTATAACTTTTTTATGACAAAAAGGTATTTTAAATAACTATCATAAAGGATAAATGCTACTTGGGCAATGACGTCACTCACGGAACGCTTGGGCTGTATGAATTTTAAAAAGACCGAAACCTGACTACGACGCGACGTCTTAACTTCGGTAATACTGTATCAATTTCGATGAAACAAAAATCTGTGTATTAGGTAATTTCAGGTGTGTGTTACAAAGTGGGGACTCATTGTGGCTAAGTGGTATCGTTAAAATGTGTACTTTTACAAACTAAAAGATAGATATGTGTTTCATTCAAAACTTTATAAATTGTTCATAAAACTTTAGAAAAAGGAATTGCAAACTCTGTAATTTTAAACATCAAGTGTCCTAAAACCTTCGGCTGCTGCTGTACTTCTAAACTAGATTTTAATAATAGAAATCGGGTTTTCAATGAAGCCACAAAAGTATTTGAATTTATACAAAGGCCCCAACTCCTTTTATTATCTAAACAAATAAATAAAATTGAAGTGTCTGTTTGTAATGTCAAAACAACAAGTTTTTACTAAATTGGTATGAATGTATATCGAGTACCAATAACAAAAACAAATTAAAAAAATTTTTGTCTGTCTGATTGTTCCCGCTAATCTCCGGAACGGCTTCACCGTTTTGATGTGCATGTGGTGTGAGAGCTCTTTTTAAAGTTATAATATTTTTACGAAATCAAGGAAGAATTTAGGAAATAATTGTGAAAACATCATGGTAAAGATAAAAAAATTGTGAAATCAATAGGGAAAAAGTTCTGGTCAATTAACTGGAACACTCACTTTGCCAACCAGAGAAAATACTGTAACTCCGGTCTCAAAATGACTTTGCTTGAATTTAAAATTTCAATCTCTGTGTGTATTCATATTAGCAAGCGTTTAACTATGTCATCGCTAGTAAAGTCAACCTTTTGAAATTATTTTATTAAAACAGAAAATGGTGAAAAATGTTAGCTGACCCATGTAGTTGTAAAAAAAAAACAAACAAAAAACAATACTACAAATCCCCAAACTTATTTCAAACGACATCATAAAGGAATATTGGATCACAGCGACAGTGATAATTCTAAACCAGCATCCTCATGGTCCGTCAGTGGCGCAGTGGACTCGGCACTTGCCTTCCAATCGAGAGGTCGAGGTTCGAGACCCGCCATGTACCAATGTGTTTTTCGTTTCGAATTTCATATGTACATTTATCTGATGCTCCTACGGTGAAGGAAAACATCGTGAGGCAACCTGCATACATCTGCGAAGAGATTCAATGGTGTATGTGAAGTCGACCAATCCGCACTGGGCCAGCGTGGTTGACTAAGGCCTAATCACCCTAACATAGGGTAGGCTCGAACCCCTCGGTGGGGACGTAAATAAAAGTATAAAAATGCTTGTTTGATTTCTTTTTATTCTTTTGATATCATTTTCTTAGCATTTATAACAATATCAAATATTCTATGCATGGATACAAAAGCATTTGATAATATCATGTATCGATACAAAAATTGCGATACGATATATCGACATAAAATACTTTTTGGGCATCCCTAATGTTTATTTTGTGTAATGTGACGTCACTCCACAGATAACATAGCGGTCGCCCGCGTTTCGGTTCTCGTAATCCACAGATAAAAAATACATTTATTTTCCAAAATTAATATTTATACTTATTATTAAAAAATATCACATTTAATAATTATTATCCACCATAGGCTACCTCATTTACCATATTATATCATATGTTAACGTGACAACTGTCAAGTAGCCAATTGAGTGTTCCAAATAAACCTTTACCAAATCCTAATAAACCGTTAAAATCTTTTGAATATTTGTGAATATGTATCCACAAATTCAACACAATTATTCCACATAAAATGTTAAACATTTTTATGTAATATATTTTGTGACCGGAGGTAGGTACAGTATTTTCTCTGGTAGGCAGAGTGAGTGTTCCAGTTAATTGACCAGAGGCCCAACTCTGCTAATAAGTTACAGCTGAATCGAAACTAAACCGTTGCGATCGACCAATCAGAACGCCACATTATCACGTCATCGAACAGTTGCATTGCAATATACGCGCTACGATTGGTCGATCGCAACGGTTTAGTTTCGATTCGGCTGTAACTTATTAGCAGAATTGGGCCTCAGAACTTTCTCCCTATAAATTTCACATTTTTTTTATCTTCACCATGATGTTTTCACAATTATTTCCTAAATTCTTCCTTGATTTCGTAAAAATATTATAACCTTTAAAAAAAGAGCTCTCACACCACACGCACATCCGATTTTGACGGGACTTTCACTAATAGATAGCTAATTATATAAGGTATAACATAGGCTACTTTTTATCAAGATCTTAAAAAATTGTCTAGAGAAATCAAAACGCTGCCAAAAGTTACTATTCCACGCGGACGAAGTCGCGGGCACAGCTAGTTTACACTGTAAATGGTACCTTGTTTCAGGGGCCCGAAGGCTTGTAGAGCATCTTCATAGGCATGGTGTGCCAATTGCTCTAGCCACAAGCTCGAGTCAGGAGAGTGTAAACTTGAAAATGCAAAACCACCAAGAATTTCTCAACTTATTCCACCATCATACAATGGGCACTTCCGACCCAGAAGTAACTAAAGGGAAACCAGACCCAGCCATATTCTTAGTATGTGCTTCAAGATTTCCTGATAAACCAAAACCGGAAGATGTATGTATTTTTTAATTTTAAACTAGATTTAAATAATTTTGATTTTGTTTACTGCATTTTTTTCCCACAATATTTATAACATGAATGTAAATTTTTTCAGTGTTTAGTTTTTGAAGACGCCGTCAATGGAATCAAAGCAGCAAAAGCAGCTAATATGCAAGTGGTGGTAGTACCTGATCCACGCATTGACATCAAAGATTTGAATGATGCTACTTTAGTATTAAAATCATTGGATGATTTTAAACCTGAACTGTTCGGTCTGCCACCTTACCCATCATAGGTAAATACAATGAACTATGTTTATGGATTAGTATCGAAATGCACACATTATTGAAATTAGAGTTGTGCATATTCGGACATTAATTATTTTATCAGCATTATTAAATTTTAGTAGGTACACCGGGTGTAACTGAACTCCGAAATAATATTTAAGAGGCATATAGGTTAGATATTAGATGAACCCATGAAGCAAATACAAAGAGGAGATGTTATAAGCATCTAGGTCCAGCTCCTATCACCAGAGTCCTGACGTCACGCATTTTTAGTTTTAGCTACTTAACGCCAGAGGCGCTGACATCAGTCGATCTTTTTATCTGTCGGATTAGTACGTCGTACGCTCTTCTTTTATTTTAGTTTTAAATTACCTAAATACAAAATGAAATGTTGTATTCTATCGTGCAAAAGTTACACAGACGACAGAAACAAAGTGAACGAAAAAAAATCTCTTTCCATTTGTAAGTACATTAAACAAGCATTATTAATTTGTTACTTGACGTTTTGCTTCTAGAATGTTCGACGCCACATGGACGCTTCTGTTAATGTCCCGATAAAGCACAAAAGGCCCTCTAGTGGCGAGTAAAAATACTAACGAAAACGTAGGATGTATTAAGGGCGAAAACAAAACACGTGAATTAATATAGCAGTATTAACGATTTTTATTTTTAGATTATATTGACACAGCACGTAATAAATTATCTTTCTCCTACGAATGTATCTTTTAACATAATTATCTTTCTCCTACGAATGTATCTTTTACTGCCACCTAGTAATGTATAGCGGAACTTTTATGTTAACGTCAATAATGCTGGCATTTTAGTCTGTACTAGCACTGCTGCCACCTAGTAATGTATAGCGGAACTTTTATGTTAACGTCAATAATGCTGGCATTTTAGTAATTCTACTCGCTACACGGTGACAGTGGCGTCGCGCACCCTCCCCCCGCACCCCGATTTCCGGCTTCACTTGATTTCATACGGAAAACGCGATAGGGCACCTCCTCTTTGTATTTGCTTCATGGATGAACCCTAGGTGCTTGTCTAAGATATGGGAATATATTACTTCCCGAGTTAATCGACTTTAATCTGAAAAAAAAACTCAAGTGACAACCATAGTTAGACTATGGAAGTAATACAAATGAAATGTAAACATTGAATGCAGAAACAGGAACGAGGTACGCCGATATAGGGCTGTCGACACTTAGGATCAATAATAATTTAGTTTGTATGGAGTAGCTTATTAGGCCAGTACCGGATTTACCACAGAAGCTGAAAAAGCTGAAGCTTAGGGCGGCAAAAAAAAATAAAAAAAGGAATTAACGTTATTGTGAACAGTGAGTGTATCTAATTTTTGAGGTCAGTAGGGGCGGCAAAAATTTTATAGCTTTGGGGCGGCAAATGTTTAAATCCAGCACTGTATTAGGCCCAACATACCTTTATACATTTTTTCTATGTTCTGCTACACCTATATATTTTTATTATTTTAATATTCTTCTGGCCACCAATCTAGTCAAGTATGTTTGTGTCTACCTAAAGGTATTTTGGAGTTTGTGTATGTCTAGTGTTCTAGCCTGTAAATTACTGTGCAATATAAGTTGTTTCTATTTGTCTTTATCTATTTCTTTATTTTAAAGAATCGTGTTTTTCATGAAAATACAGATTGCGAAAATAATTGTTAAGTTTTTTAATATATCAAATAAAGCTCTCTATTTTATATTACTTAAACAAATGTATATTAAATTGAGCAAATATTATAATATTCACAAAAATAACATTTTCGTTATTTATTTTACATTGCCGTTTTCATATGTAGTGGCGTCAGAAAGTTACATGCAAGCTATTTTTATTGTATGTACTTATAGACGAGCACGTCTACAACAACACACCTGAAAATTTGGTTTTTGTTACCGATTTACGTAAATCGCCATGTTACTGATAGTATCTACTGAAACTAAATCTCTTCATTATAGTTCGTCTTCATAGATTTAGTTACAGTTTTACTACGGTTTGGTTTAGTACTTCTCTCATTTTGGTTCCTTGTTTTAATTTACCTCAATATATGTAAGTATATTGAGGTAATTAGGTCCCTTAAGATGTGTTAATTTAAAGTTGATATTTATTGAGTTTAGTTTAGATGATCAAACTGAACATTTATCACTATGGGAACAAATCCAACACCGTGAAAAACAGCTGCGCCATACATTTCAGTCGAGCAGACTTGAACTTTTATATGAAACACAAGACAACTGTTGCCTTTTTCGCGATTTCAGAGGTTGCTCCCATAATAAAAGTGGTTCAGTTCGATTGTAAAATATTATTATCTATTTTATTAAGATTATATATTTTAACTAGTAAAATAACCATGTAGACAAATTGTGTTATAATTAGATACGACTAATAAAAGTTAATCGTCGACAATGTTTTATAATTTTTCTCTTTGTTACCTTGATTTAGGAGTACTGATACAAGCTTGCTTACTCTTGAAATATGACCTAACACTATTTTACATTGGATTTTTTGATTTGCCGGGAGGCGCAGTGTTGGTAGGCCCCCCACAAGGTGGACCGACGATCTGTATGGACATCCTTGAGAGATGGAAGGCTTATGTCCAACACTGGGCGTCTCTTGCCTGAAATGATGATGACTATGTTACATTAATTAATAATAACCCATAGGTGTATATATAGGGGGGGGGGGGGGGGGGGTGAACCATAACACATTCAAAGGCAAAATATGACACCGCACGCGTAACAAGCATAGTAAATAATCTATAATATATAAAAAGAGAAGTTCCCACCCACAGACATACGCACAGCCGCAACCGCCAATGGCAGAAACGTGAGGACAGCTGCTTCAATACAAAATGCGGACGCACACTAAGAAGGGATTTAAAAAAAAATAATCTTGAAGGGAAGGGAAATGGGGACCGCAAGTTTTGAAGGTTTATATCTCATTTAATAATTAACTTAATAAAAAACTAAAACATAGGAATATGCTAAATAGCGACCGTAAACTTTTTCTTTAAACATAGTACAACTGTTGCCATTATCCAGGAATAAAACAGGGGACTACGTTTGTATGGAAAAACGACCCTTGCAATTTCCTCTTAACATGAAGCAAAGAAAAATATTTTATAATACACTACCTACCTACTTACCTTGTCTGGTTTCGGTGTATCTGGAAATCTAGAAGCTGCGACAATGAAGATATCAGGATGTTTACAATAAACTGGCACCTGCCCCCGTAGCACGTCCACCAAAACACGATATGATAAAGCGATTTATCGCGGTGAACCGTCAAAATACAACGAAACTGTTGAAATACTGGTTAGTTCAGGTTTTGATAGATGTCTACTTTTGTAATCTCTATAGTTGTCTTTAATTTAAAATAAAGCATTCCTTACTATGTCAATACCATGACAACAAGCCTTTTTATTTTAACACGTTATCAGCACGAAAATATAAGGAATCGCTTTTTAAAACTCAGTTTAAAGCATATTAAAAAGTGTTACAATAAATATTGATAACAAATTCAGAAGTTCGGATTTCAATATTTTGAGTTGGTGAATTTTGTCTGCCTATAATTTGTAACTTGAAGAATAAAGAAACGATTCGTATCGATTACAATGGCTACTGGACAAGGAGATTCAGGTAACATTTTTAAGAGATGTCTGAGTGTGAACGGAATAAGCCCGTTGTGTGGTCGAGAAGGTTACTCGACATGGAAATTTAAAATGCGAATGCATCTAATGCACGAGGACCTGTTGGAATGCATAGATGGATATACTAATGACGAAGCTCCACTTAGCGTCAAAATTAAACGTGACCGACTAGCTTTATCGACAATCTGTCTTACTCTTGATGGCCCCGCTATCACTCATGTTAGAAGGGCTTCGAGTGCTAAAGAAGCTTGGGATGCCTTAGCAGCGGCATATGAGGATAAAGGTATGGGACGGAGGTTAGCCCTAGAGCGTCGTTTGTATAGATACTCGCTAGATGATTTTGAGAATATCGAAAGCTATATAAATGCAATACTATGTACAGCTCAAGATCTGCTTGATATTGGTAAGGTCATAGATGATGCTTCGATAGCAGCAATTCTATTAGGAGGCCTGACATCTAGGTATGATCCTCTTGTAATGGCCTTGGAAAATTCCAATATTGAGATTACCTCAGAGATCGTTAAGAGCAAGTTATTAAACGAATTTGCTAAGAGCTCTACTGGTTCTGAAACAGCCTTACGTAGTAATTTCAGACAGAAAAAGTCGTCGACTTCAAAAAGGAAGAAGAATGTTGTCTGTTATAATTGTAAAGAGCCAGGGCATAAACGCCCGGATTGTCCACATATCAAGGACAAGAAAGCTCAAAGCACATCCAGTCGTGACACTACTCTATTGAGTGCATTGAACGTAAGTTCGACCAACACTTTTAACAAAAGATGGATAGTGGACTCGGGAGCGACAACACATATGACTTCGAGGTTGGATTGGCTTGGTAATGCTCAGCCATTTGAATCTGGTAAGGTGACTTTTGCTAATGGTGAAATAGCTAGTAGCAAACTTATTGGTGACGTTCAATTGTGTAATCAAAATATCCGATGTATCAAAGATGTCATTTATGTACCAGATTTAAGAGCGAATTTAATATCTGTTAGGAAAGCTGTTAATAAGAATCTTATAGTTGTTTTTGATAAACAGGGTTGTAATTTTTATAATAATATTGACTTTTTTGTACAGGAACTCCTGTGTTACATGCTTCGGAGTGTGGTGGATTGTACGCATTAGACGGTACGGTAGTTGATCTACAGGGTGAAATATCAGCTCATAATGTGCACCTTGACTTGTCGCAGTACCAACTTTGGCATAAAAGGATGGGACATCTATGTCGTATAGGTATGCAAAAGTTAAAAGATTATACAGTAGGTGTAGTTTTTTGATAAAGTTGACACGGATCCATGCATAGCCTGTGTCGAAGGCAAGCAAGCTAAAAAGCCTTTTAAATCAATATTGTATAAAAAGGCGACAGCACCGTTGGAGTTAATTCATTCTGATATTGCTGGTCCAATGTCAGTTTCATCTTTTAATGGAAACAAATACGTTCTTTATTTGATAGATGATTTTACAAGAATGTGTTTTACTTATTTCATAGATGCAAAGAGTAAGGTTAAAAGTAAAATTTGCGATTTTATGAATTTTATTGAAAGACAGACGAACAAGAAAATAAAAATCTTTAGAACCGACAATGGCACTGAATTCGTTAATAAAGAGTTATCAGACATTTTCGTATCTAAAGGCATTTTACATCAAACGTGTGTTCCATATAATCCACAACAAAACGGTGTTGCGGAGCGCACTGGTCGTTCTGTAATGGAGAAAGTTCGTTCTATGCTTTCAGAAAGTTCTCTACCTAAAGTTTATTGGGAAGATGCTGTAAAGTGTGCCGTATACTTAAAAAATCGATCTCCTCATTGTGCATTGGACGGGGTAACGCCGTTTGAAAGATGGTTTAATAAGAAACCTGATCTGTCCCATGTGCGTATATTTGGGTGCAGAGCACTAGTACATGTGCCATCCTGCCTGAGAGATAAGCTTGATGTGAAAGCCACAGAGCACATTTTTGTAGGATATACAGACGATCCAAATAGTTATTTCTTCCGTAACGTACATAACGCAAGGCGTTTGGTTAAAGGTAGAGATGTAAGCTTTTTTGAAAATAACTTTAGTACTTTAAGACCTTCAAAAGCAGTCGAAACAGTAAAGGTCAGTAGTAATGACATAATACCTCTTGCATCATGTAATTATAGACGAGACATGACGACTGAAGACTTGGGAGAACAACATCAAGGTGATGAGAGCTTACCGTCTGCTATTGAAACAGTAGCTCACCATGAAGAAATACAGCATTTTCAGCCCTGTATTGATGTTGCTGAAACTTCTGTAGTGCCTATGAATTCGCCTGATGCTGAAGATGTTGTTACTGAAAACACAGCTGTTGAGTGTGAGGATATTCCTGAAAGAAGATATCCAGAGAGAGTACGAAATAAACCAAAATACTTTGGTATGGATTTTACGTCCTGGATTGCTACTTCGGTTGAAGATGTTTGTGAAGAGCCTACAACTTTCGCTGAAGCTATAAATGCTGATGACAAACGCAGCTGGCTTTCAGCAATGGAAGAAGAATGTAAATCTTTACAGAACATGAAAACTTGGACGTTGGTTGATAGACCTGACAAGAAGGTCATACATTGTAAATGGGTATATAAGTTGAAGAAGGACGCACAAGGTAATGTGAAGAAATATAAGGCACGCTTAGTTGCGAAAGGATATACTCAAGAAGCCGGAGTTGATTACCATGAAACCTTTTCGCCGGTCGTACGCCATTCTTCATTACGTACTTTGTTGGCGTTAGCTGCAGAGCTGGATCTTCATGTACATCATTTAGATGTGGATACCGCTTTCTTATATGGAGATTTAGAAGAGGAGGTGTACATGGAACAACCACAAGGGTTTGTTTGCAGCGGAGATGAAAGTAAAGTGTGTCTCTTAAAAAGGTCATTATACGGCCTGAAGCAGGCACCGAGAGCATGGAACACAAAGTTAAATAGTACTTTGTCTTTAATTGGATTTTCGCGAACACCTTCAGAACCGTGTGTTTACATAAAAAAGTTTGGTAGTAACTATGTCATTTTGGCTGTCTATGTCGATGACATTCTTATATTTTATAAAGACCAAGGACATTTTGAAGTTGTCAAAAATGACTTAAGCAAATATTTTTCTTTGAAAAATCTAGGAAAATTAAGTTATTACCTAGGTCTGAATATACGTAAAACTAATAATGAAATTACGGTTAATCAGAAAACATTTATAAACACGATGTTGAAAAAGTTTAACATGCAAGATTGCAAAAGTGCTAATACACCACTTGCATTGGACAAACAAGAGACGAAGATTGAGCGATTTCATGATAGTCGCTTATATATGAGTTTAATTGGTTCTCTGTTTTACGTGGCAATGAATAGCAGACCCGACATTGCGTATACATTAAGCTATCTGAGCTCATTTAATGCTGATCCTACTATTGGAAATTGGGAAGCTGCGAAGCGCGTATTGCGATACCTGAAAGGTACGTTGGATTACAATATAACGTACAAGAAAACTGGGCGATATTTGAATGGTTTTGTTGACGCTGATTGGGCAAACGATAGTATTGACCGCCGTTCCTATACTGGTTTTGTTTTTCAATTAGCAGGAGGGCCAGTATCTTGGGAATCTAAAAAGCAGCCAACGGTAGCGCTTTCATCGACCGAGGCGGAGTATATGGCACTGTGTTCTGCTGCCAAGGAAGCCGTATTTTTAAGACGTTTCCTTTACGAGGTAAGTGGAATAATAGATATTGTCTCATTGTACGGTGACAGTCAAAGTGCACAAAAAATCGCTACAAATCCTATCCACCACGGCCGAACGAAACACATAGATACAAAATATCATTTTATACGCGAAAAAGTTGCTGACAATGTTATTAAATTACTGTTTGTATCTACTAATGAGTTGGTAGCTGATCTGTTAACAAAACCTTTAAGACGTATCCCACATAAGAAATGTGTAACAATGTTAGGGTTGCCAACATAGGGTTGACACCGATATAATTTATTTTGTTACATTTTTATTTTTACGTTAGCTTTATTTTGTCCTACTATATAGATTAAGGGGGCATGTTGAAATACTGGTTAGTTCAGGTTTTGATAGATGTCTACTTTTGTAATCTCTATAGTTGTCTTTAATTTAAAATAAAGCATTCCTTACTATGTCAATACCATGACAACAAGCCTTTTTATTTTAACAGAAACCCTATTGTATTTTGACAGTTCACCGCGATAAACCTGTGCCATCTTTGCGCCGCCTCGCGATTTTTCTTAGCGAAAGAACGCGAGCCTTGCCGACGGCGCACGAACTCAGCGGTTTACCTAGCTTTACTAAGGGATCTGAAGAACCCCACGTTTTATGAGGAAATAAATCAAACAATTAATTGTGGTTGCAAACTTTAAGCTGGTAGCTCTCTTTACTGCTACTTGTGGCCAAACCAATAGGTATGTCGTTGTCGCGAAGGTGACGAATTAGCCTTTCTATTCCTACAACAGTTAAATTGGGTATTAAATCAAACAGTTCATTGTGGTTGCAAACTTTAAGCTGGTAGCTCTCTTTACTGCTACTTGTGGCCAAACCTATAGGTATGTTGTTGTCGCGAAGATGACGAATCAGCCTTTCTATTCCTACAACAGTTAAATTGGAATTATGCTCCGAGGTTGTAATGAAATAGGGCAAAGTTAAAATATCGTAGACATTGCATTGAGTATTATTGTTTGGTGTTAGTGTTCTGAATAAAACCTATTGGGACATGGTGCACCCTGCTGATCAACGGACAAGGCTCTTAACGCTCCCCACCAACCAGTACTGGGCCAACCTATCCTATTGGGGGATGGGATGGGGGGGGATATTTTATTATTTCCTCTTCCACGTTCTACGCTTTTACGGCAAGCGCACACGACCTACCTCTTGTAAGCCCGATTTTTCCGACCGACTCGACGCATACGTCTACCATTTTTTGTAGTTAGTGTGCTTTGCAATGTAGACCTCTATGAATAAAAATTTTACTCCTTGGATCATCCTCGGATTAATTAGGTACCCCGTGTTTTGTCTTATTTTAACATATGACAGCTGACATGTGCTAAAACAAGACAAAACACGGAGTAACTAACCCGAGGATGATCCAAGACGTAAAATTTTATTAATAAGGCTGTAAATGTTTTATTTTCCATCGTCAAAAAATTGGTCACCGACAGCCGGTCGTGTGAGTTCGCAATTAGGGCCAATGCCTTTCAGCATGTTCCTTTGTGTGGAGGATTGAGATGTGAAAAGCAAAACATCCTTAATTAGACCAGTGAACAAACTGAATGAGCGGAACGGATCTTTTGGGTGATCTTTAGTATAGATAGATATATGAGCTGTGATGATGACGATGAAAATACTATAATGTTGTTAGTTCACAACTGCACAGTCCATTAGCTAAGCTAATGTAATGGAATTTACTGGAGGGAGACTCTGTACCAGGGTCGTCTGCTTAGGTACCTCCGTCTTACCTATTTCTGCCGCAAAGCAGCAGTGCTTGCATTGCTGTGTTTCGGTTTGAAGGGTAAGATATGGCAGTGAAATTACTGGGTACTGTGACTTTACATCTTGTGTCACAAGTTGGCCACTGTGGTTCTTGTGGGGGTTGCAGTTTTGCTGCGAATCTCACAAGAGCCACATGTATTATAGGTGACTGTTACCACTTACCATCAGGTGGGCAGTTTGCTTGTTTGCCAACTTTCTGCAATGAAAAAAATTAGTTAACCCAATTGGACAGTCGGCATCAAAGTAGATAAACATTCTAGTACCATGTCACGCCAACTATTAACAATGCAATATAGGTGTAACCATAACAAATAAAAGGGATAGTTGGTGTGACATTGTACTAAAATGTCCATTTACTTCTGAGGCCGACCGTACAATTTAAAGAAATACTTTCTTACCAGGCATAATTTTGCATTGTGGAAATAGTTTTTCGAAGATTGTTCGACTTTCGTTCACAAATTTAGTCACAGGCAAACCTAGTTCATTTATAATAGAGCTAGCCAACTTTTTACTTTGTTGACCCATAATTTTCGTTTTTAGGGAATAAGTAAATTCCTTCCCGTATCTAAAAGCTATCTCTTGAAAACCAATAGAATATAATTCTTCAGTATCTGCAATATAAGCTCCCTTATAGGTTTGACAGCTCACTCTATAATTATTGAACACAATTTTCAACACTCACTCAATATTAATCCATCCATGGCAAACAAAACATGTCTAACAGGTATAAAAGTCATTTAAAGCAAGTTATGAAAACTACCCTTAATAATCCCAGAGGAACTCTTAGTATTTAATAAAAAATATGTCAGCGTAATATCTGGCCTACATACAAGAATACTACAGATATTCAAGGTCTTTGTATCAGGTCATATCTACATCTACTATGCTTTTATCTTACAATATTATGTAACTACATACGTCGTGCTATTTCGTAAGATGTAAATAAACTTATGCAAGGAATTTTATATTATCTATATATTATCTATTTATCTATTAGGTTACATCCTTACACCCAGGAGTATTGCTAGGAGTATGGTGGGTCCGAAATGAATGGCAATGTAGCCTGCGCTTTACGCGTGGGGACCAGACCCCCTCCCCGCACCTCATACGTCATCCGCTTCCGCACCCCCAAACTATCGCGTAGGTGCTGGCTGTCCCCTAGTTTAATTTTATGAAAATATTGTATATGTATGTACTTATATACTTATTTAAGCAAAAAACTAAATTCAAAAACTATAAAACATATGTACTATCGGGGTCTCTCGTGCCTTCATTTGTAGAAATATTCGTTTGAAAGCGGATCGCATTGGACACGCCCACACGACCCATACCTATCCCTGATTGAAGTGAAACTTTTTTTTCATCGCCGCAAATTTTTTCATTCATCTATCGCACAAAAACATGAGATCTTTAATTTCACCACTTCATATAGGTCGGGATTGGTTTATGCGTAAGATCATAGACCTTAAATCTGTGTGGTCGTGGGATTTCTATACACATCTAGGTATTTTACATTAGTGTTTAGCTGTATTTTCTTACAGTAATGTAAGCAATAAATAATATTTACAAAGTCAAAAAAAACTGAAGATTTGTCAGAAATGTTTGTAAGAAAACGGTGACCAGTGTAACAAATAGATAAACTTCCTCATTTTGAGATCC